>JAZKLR010000058.1:0-9127450 GCA_037103525.1 Ganaspis brasiliensis | reverse complement strand
AATGATCTTTTTAGCATAGTGTTGTAATTTCTTTTTTTGGGGTTAGGACTTGCACTTGAAGTTTAATTAAGAAAAGAATTGAATGAAATTGAAGTAGGTTCAATATTTAAACTAATTTAATCAGTAGACTGCTATTTGCAGGAAATTTTTACATTTTTTTTTTTTTTTTGACAAATTAGTTTAAAACTAATGATTGTTTCTATTATTTTTCTTAAAAGATAGTCAAGTTTTCATGGAAGACTGAAATCGTTTGTCATGAAACCCTGGAATTATTCTGCTTTATGACTTGGAATGAGGGGTATTTGAAATTTCATTCCTGTGCAATCTTAGGACTTTTTATTAAAACTAAATTGAAAAGGAAATTCTCATTTTGTGAGTCAAGTGCACAATTACAGAAAATTGTATGTTTTTCGAGAATTTTTGTTAATAGAACAGAAAAATTGTAGGCTTGTCTTTTAAAGAATTTCTAAATTAACCTAAAATTTGCAAATTAAACTAAACTATTATTCATTAAGAGATTTCAAATCAAGAAATGTTATTTACAAAAATTTTATTTGGGTAATTTTATTTAGACCATTTTATTAGAAACTTTTATAAGAGCTTTAATTTCAAAAAATGGAAAATTTTGGGAAAAAAATGCGAATTTTGTCGGGGATTGTACCGAGAAAAGGTTCGTATTGAGAGGACTTTTATTTATCTTATAAATTCGAGCCACAGGGAGTCCAAAGGGGATTTGTTATCCCCCTAAATAGTAATGGGTCCGTATAAAACCTTATAGGTTTCTATCAAGTTCCATTTACTTTTTTTTTCTTTTTTTTTTTTCTCTAGTGGATTGCACCTAAAACGACTGACAATTCTCGTTTCTCAAATTACCTAAGCCTTAGAAATTTTCAATAAGCCGGACAGTCTCGATTCTTCAATTCCCAAAAAGTCTATATTTATCATTATAAAAACAAACAAAGAAAAATCTTGGATTTTGTAAAACAAATATTAATTTTGTTCACCAGACAATAGCGTTAGTTTTTAAAAATTCAAAATGGCGGATAGGTATTAAAATAGTTGAGGAAAAATAAGCTTTGGTTTTTTGTTTGTGTATAAAAGAAGAATTAATTTGTAATAATTTGACGATAATTAACAGGCTATTATCGTGATTATTACAAACAATAGACGGGGAATTAAACTGCCGGAAATTGAAGTCTGGCCAAAAGAAGATTATTTCGAGTCGGGGAAGCTCGAAATAGTAAATAAAGTGTGAGGGCACATTGTCATAAAGTATTTCATTGACACAGAACAGCCTTGTTGCCTTGATTCGATCATTGAACATCGCCAGCGCATTTCATTGCAATCGTAATATAATGCAATAGCACGTCGACTGACAAGCACGAAGTACAGGCACAGAATTTGTAGCGCATTGATTAGCATGCCACATCGTGTCGGACACACTGCCCAGACCGATCATGACACCAATCATTAAATGCACGACGTTAGATTTCACAGTGTTGATGCACGTCATGCACGTTTGGAATTTCAACAATAATTTTTCCCTTATTATTTACATCATCACACGCATCACTTCCTTCATTCAGAAATCATTCTCTTTTAATTGAAACAAAAGAAAATAATTATAATAATAGTAATAAAAATAAATTTTTATACTAGAAACACCTGAGCGACTCCACCTTTTTTTAATACTATTTCCGGAATCAGCAAACCGAATAATTATTCAACGTATGGAGTTAATTTTTTTTTTATGTCGTATGGTGTTTTTTATTTATACTTAAAGGCTAAAAAATATCACGTATAATCGCTCAAAAAACTCCAAAAATATAAAAATTGTGCGAAAAATAAACGAAAAACTAAAAGATATTAGTCTAAATAACTACGAGATTTGAATAAAATTGTTAATATCATTCAAAAACATAATCAAACCTTACCAACCATTATGATAAAGAACAACCGTTCAAGATCATCACCTAAACTCGAATTTAAAAGAATTGACAATTATTCTTAAACAAGTAGACAAAAAACTTTCTTAGATGATTCACAAACTGTAAAAGTCACTAAGAATAAATACCTATGAAACTTACCCCTAATAGTATTAAGAACAACCATTTACAAATATTCCTTGAACATTAATACAACTAAAAAAATTTTTCAAAAATTTCCTGACTTTAAAAATTGATCAGAATGTTTTCTTAACTACCTTACCTACTTCAGCATCGAAAACAACACTTCAAAATCATCCCCTAATTTTCAATATAAAATATAGGGTGATGTGGGGTGATGTGCAACATCGCCGATTTCTGATCTACATTTTGATATTGAACAGAATCGTACACTGACATCTGTTTGTGTCCATAATAACTTGTTTTTGATACATAAAGCATAAAACAGCACTCACCCTGGTTTGCTGTACGTAAAAGGAGCTGAATTTATTAAGTTCAAAGTATTTTTCGATTTTGACATTTATAGTTATTTCGTGAATTCTTTTAAATTAATGTATAGGTGAGTTTCTTTATATTGTTTGTTTTTTAAGTGCCTTTTATTATCCAAAGAGATTTTGTAATTACCTTCAATTGTATTGCTGACACATCAGCTTGCGCAAAATATCGTATTTGGGGTGATGTGCAACAATTAATTTTTTTATCATTAATATTATTTTATGACCAGCAAAATAAAACGCGCGCAAGCGCGCGATTAGTTTTTCATAAATTTTAAAAATTATAAAATACAATAATAAATATAAAAAATAGGGAAATACTATTTATCTAATAAAAAGAAATAAATATTTTAAATATAATATTTAAAAATCAATTAATATAAATAAAATAAATATTTATTTAGGACAAAATTTAGAAATATTTTAGAATTAAAAAGAATTGCAAAAAATAATTGAAATTAAACAAAATAATTGCAAATTTTGCAAATTAATTGAAAAAAAAAAATGAAATCAATTAAAAATTGGGGAAACTAATTTAAACAATCATAAAAATGTTTTAAACATAAAGAAAATAATTAAAATTTGAGAAAAATACTTGAGAATCTTAAAAGTAAATTAAAACAAAATTGAATAATGAAAAATTAGAGAAAATAATTGAAAATTGAAAAAACATGGTTAGAAATTGAGATAAATAAATTAAAAATATAAAAAAAAAAATTAAAATTTGAGAAAATAATTAAACAAATTACATAAAATATTTTAAATAAAGGAAAGTTAAACAAAATTTGAGAAAAATGCTTAAAACTTTCAGAAGTTCGTTAAAATAAAAAAAAATAATTAAAAATCAGAGAAAATAAATGAAACCAGATAAAAATAATTTAAAATTGAACAGAACAAGTTTTAATTAAAGAGAAATAAGTAAAAACTTTTTGGCAATTATAAAAAAAGAGCGAGAAAAAGAACGAAAGTAATTGAAAATTGAAGAAAATAATATAAATAATGAAAGAATTGAAAAGTCAGATAAATAGTTAACAATTTTTGAAATTATGAAACATATGTAAAGAATTAAAAATTGAAGAAAATAAATTTTGGAAGATAATTGAAAAATTTTTTTAAATTTTAAAACTTGACGAAAATAATTAAAATATGATACAAACAATGATAAGTTGTAAAAAATAAATGCCATTTAAGTGTGATAATTGAAAAAACTACAGAATTTTTTTTAAATAAAGAAAAATGATTGAAATTTGAAAAAAATACATGAAGATCTTAGAAATCAATTTAAAAAAAAAAGAAAATAACTAAAAATTGGAGAAAAGAATTGAAGAAATAAGCTAAAAGTAATTGAAATTTACGATAATTAATAAACAAAATTTGAAATTATGAAAACAGATAAAAATAATTAAAAATTGAAGAAAATAGTAGAAATTTGAGAAAAACACTTAAAAAAATTTTAGAAATTAATTTTATAAAATGAGAAAAACTAAAAATTGGAGAAAAGTCTGAAAGAAAGCTAAAAATAATTGAAATTTACGATAATTAATAAAAAAAAAGTTTGAAATTTTGATAACAAATTTAAATAATTAGAAATTGAAGAAAATATTTGAATTTTCAGAAAAATACTTAAAAGTCTTAGAAAATAATTTTAGAAAAAGAGAATAATAATTAATAATGGAAAAAAATAATTGAAATATGCTAAAAATAATTTAAGATTGAGAAAGAAAATTGAATTATGATGAAAATAATTTAAATATGAAAAATTGAAAACATTCTATAAAATTTGAGAGAAGTAACTGAAAAATCATAGAGTATATGTTTAGAAGAAAATAATAATTACAAAATTGCTTAAAAAAATTTAATTAAAGAGAATAATTAAAAAATTGCAGAAATAACGAAAATTGATGAGAATAATTGCAATATCGGATAAATAATTGAAATTTTTAAAAGTAATGACAAAATAATGAATATAATTATAAATTGATGAAAATCAAGAAAAATTGCAAAATTTATTTTTAAGCAGAAGAAAATAATTAAAAAATCGTTATATAATGGAAAATTGATGACAATAATCTAAATTTGAGATAATAACTAAAAATTTAGGAAATTAATTGCATGTGTATATATTTTAAACTTCTTCAAAAACCATAATAAATTTTTAAAGCATTTTTCGAAACTTTTTTTTTTACACAAATGACAATTAAAAACCAGCACAACAAAATAAAATAACAGGGACTAACTTCATTCTGGATTTTAAAACGTGGACAGAAAAAGATGAATAAATATTAATACTATAACTAACTTCACTTCAGACTTTAAAACGTGAACAGAAAAAAATGAATAAATATAAATACATACTAACTAACTTCAGGAGTTTACGGAGATTATTATTATTTAATTATTTTATTATTATTTATTATTTTATTATTATTATTAAGCTACAAAAATAAACAAATAATTAGAAAATCAAATGCAAAAACTTGTTTTTCTTGGTAGATATTTCTATTTTTTAGAGGTCGACTATATCGTAGTGAATTTTTTTGTTCGTTAGTTATTTCTATTTATTTGCATTTAAGCAGCATAAATTTAATACTTAAAGCGATTCACATCGATATTTACGGATTTTTTCTCTGAACTTCACTTGTGTTGCACATCACCCCAACTTTTTTTGAAAATGCCAAAACGGGCGTATTTGGAAATACGAAATTTTTTTAGGAAAATTTAAGAATTTTCAAAATTTATTATTGCAGGAATGTAGTATTTTCCTTCCTCTACAATATTTAATCATGGAATATTTAAAATTTTGATTATTGAACATGTTTTACGAACAACGAAAAAAAGTGTTGCACATCACACCACAACACCCTATAATTAATATTAAACAATTTAAATAAACATTTCTTAGAGAATTCCCCGGCTTTAAAAAAAATGTTTATATTATTTATTCAATAAAATGTTAAAAAAAAAAATTTTTTAAATAAAATTTTTTTGGTTTAATGAATAAGGGATGATTTTAAAGAGCGGTTTTTGATGCTAAGGGGTTAAATAGAGGGAAGGAATAAGTGATAGGAGTAAATTTTTAACTATTTTTAAATCCGGTGAGTTCTCTCAAATTTTTTTATTTTATTTGTTTAGTAAAAAATTGTTTATTTTTTGGATTAACAAATAAGGGATGATTTTCAAGGGTTGTATTTGATACCGAAGGTTGTAAGGTAGATAAGAATGCATTCTAAGCAATTTTTAATTCCTGGGAATTCTCTCAAATTTTTTTTAGTTTTTTTGTTTAATAAAAAATTGTCCATTTTTGGGATTAATAATTAAAGGATAATTTTAAAGGGTGGTTTTCGATGCTTGAGGAGGTAAGGTAGATAGAAATACATTCTTAGCATTTTTTAAAGCTGGTGAATTCCCTCAAAATTTATTTAGTTCATTTGTTTAATAAAAATTGTCCATTGTTTGTATTAATGTTTAAGGGATAATTTTAAAGGGTGGTTTTTGGTCCTATTAGAGGTAAGATTCATAGGTACTTATTCTTAGTGACTTTTAAAGTTTCTAAATCCTCTAAAAAATTTTTTTTCCAACCTGTTTAAGAATATTTGTCAATTTTTAAATTCGTGTTAGGGGATGATTTTAAAAGATTGTTCCTTATTATACTGGTTGGTAAGGTTTGATTATGTTTTTGAATGATATTAACTATTTTATTTAAGTCTCGTAGTTATTTAGTCTAATAATTTTTAGTTTTTCGTTCATTTTTCGCATAATTTATATATTTTTTTGAGTTTCTTAAGCGTTTATGCGTGATATTTTTCAACCCTTATGTGGAAGTACAAAAAACCATACAACAACAAGAAATTGATGTTTTGACTTAAATTTTAAGCTATAATAAAGCCCTTTATCTTGAAATTAAAGTGCGCAGGTCGGTGGCCCAATCGAGAAAGAATGCCCTATATAAATAAATTTTTCTACCTTTTGAGCAGCTGAGCCGATTTTGATGATTCAAAAATAAAAATAATCCACAGGAATTCTAGTTTAATATTTCTCAACAAAAATTGAGTACTCAGCCAATCTAAAGTTTTTTTTTTTTATTGTTAGACACTGTATCTCTCAGGAATTTAATCTAGTTTATATTATTTCAGCTGCTTAAAGGGTAGAATTTTTTTTTTAATGGTTTAATTTATAACTAAACTCTCACTCGGTTTGCTTATTCCGAAATAATTGTATAAAAGAGCGGTAGAATCTCTCACTCTGTAAAATATGATTTATCAGATCGAGGTGTTTTTTAGTTTAAACTGACCCTAGTTCCAATTAAAGAAGTGCTTATTTTTAAATTGAAACGAAAGTTTCTATTGGTTGTATTGCTCTCAAAACATGACAGAAAGAAAACTTTAAACTGTATAAAAGTATATTATGCAATTATATTTATTTATAACAATCACTTTTATCAGTTATAAATCTGAACAAGAAGCTGTGGATTAAAAGGCATTGTTTGGCATTGAAAAAAATAGATTTTTGAATATCCTTTAATGCCAATTAATTCCGTTTTTGTCTTGAATTCCATTTAATGCCCTAAAGTAAATTAGAACTCAACTTATTTCAATTCCTTTTTATTCTCAAAAATATTTTGAAAAATTGTAATCCCATTCAATTCCATAATAAAGATAAAACGTTGAATTAAGTCAATGCCATCCAATACTATTAATGCGAATGTGAAGTTTAATGCCTTTTTATACCTTTTCAAGGAGAATATGTTTAAAAGACAAATGCTTTTTAATCCTTTTTATCAATCTACTAATCATTTCTCGAAGCCGCCAAATTGTTAGAGTTCTATTTAATAGTTTCTGATTTTCCAAATTTCAATACCATTAAATTTGATAAATTATAAAGATAAATAGGTATAAATACAAATCTGTTTTTCAAAATTCAAATAAATTTTTACAATTTCTTCTAAAAGCTTATTTCAATGCCAATTAATGCGTTCGTAAATATTCAAAAGCATTCAATCAAAAACGGAATTAAAACAAATTAAAAAGTTTTAATCCACTTCAATACCGTTCTACTAACGAGATTTTTTTATTAAAAACAAAAGTTAAATAATAAAACTGACGTACGAAATTTCAATGTTTAGTCTAAGGATAGAGGTTATGTGCCTCACTTAAGCCTCTACACTGACTCACGTCGTTATTATAAAAAGGCGCGCAATTTTGAAAATATTTTGTAATTAACAGTGATTTTCTTAATATTTTCTAAATAATTACTTAAAAAGTTGGTTATTAATTCATGTTAATTGAAGATTTTTCAATAATTATTTCGAAAATATTAAGAAAATCACTGTTGATTACAAAATATTTTCAAAACTGCGCGCCTTTTTACAATAACGACGTGAATCAGTGCAGTGATTTAATTAAGACACATAACCTCTATAATCAGACTAAACCCTGAAAATCGTAAGTCAATTTTACTATTTAACTTTTGTTTTTCAATAAAAACCTCGTTTCTAATTATATAAAAGTGATTGTTATGAATAAATATACTTTAGTAAATATACTGACATAATATACTTTCGTAAATTTAAAGCTTTCTTTCTGTCATTTTTTGTAAGAAATGTTATTAATTGGAACTTTTGTTTCAATTAGAAAATAAACACTTCTTTAATTGGAACTAGGTCCAGTTTCAATTTTAAAAAACACCTTACTCTAATAAAACCCTTTTTAAAGGGTCATTTATTTGATGATTTTGCATTAAGTAATTAATAATTAGTAACAATATTTAATTGAATGTTTTTTATGAGTCAATTAAAATTTTATTTTCCGTGCGCCTCTAAATCTGAATTGGAAAAAGATAACTAATTTGAGCAATACAGTAGCCAGAGGGATATGGGGGGGGGGGGGGAGTTAACTTTTAATTTTTCATAAATTATATTAACCTAATACTAAAACGCACTTTCTTTTTTTTTCTTTAATCATCTACTTTTTAATCAGGAATTGGACACCTACTCGAGAAGATGTTATGTTTAAAGTAATTATTTTGCTTTTTCAAATAAAAAAACTAACTTTTAGTAAAATTGTATTTAGACATAATGTGGAAAATTTAATTTAAAGCAAAATAAACGATTAAAATATGTAATGAAATAAAAATTAAAAAAATTTTTACATTCAGAAACAAGATTATTGTTTCTCAAATTTCTGTTAAATGTGTCAGAAAGTCAAAAATCTTTAATTTTTATCCAAATATGTGTTTTAATCGTTTATTTTGCTTTAAATTAAAATTTGCACATTTTGTCTAAATAAAATTACATTAAAAGTTAGTTTTTCTATTTTAACAAGCAAAATAATGACTTCAAAAATAACCTCTTCTCGAGTAGGTGTCTAATTCTTCCTTAAAGTAAGAGTTTTAAAAATTAAAAAATACTTTTTTAAACATACAATATTGTTTTAATATTACGTGCTGTTTGGATGAAATAGAAATAAGTTGCAAATTCTACAAAAATGTTTTACAATTTAGGGAAAAAATTCCAAAAAGTGAAATTCTCATACAAGAAATTTTGAGTTTTAGCAAAAAAATAGAAGTAATTCGAAAGTTTAATATAGTTTGCAGCAAATTTGATATAATTTTTTTAAAATTTAAAAATACTTTGGTATTTGAAATTTTACGATCTTGACACTTTTACCTAAATCGTAAAATATTTTCATAAAGTTTATAACTAATTTTCTTTATGTGTGAACAAATAGCAATATATCTACTAATCATCTAGTTAAAAATGACGATTTATTAGTTAAATTTATTTTTAGGTTATGTAAGAAAAAAAAAAATTTTGTAAATTTCTGTTAACTAATTCAATTAGTTCAATTTGACTATTTTTTTAGTTTTCTTTTTTACTAATAATTAGTTATTGGTAACTACTTCAGATTTTGAGAGTGTAATTTATTTAATAATTAATATTATTGCTATGTTTTTAATGTAATAATTAATGTTATTGTTATGTTTTTATTGTAATAATTAATTTTGATAATTAATAGAAATTAACAATTTAATGCTACTTTACAAGTTTTTCAAATTCGGTTTTTGATGACATGGTCAATAATATTAAAAATTAATAAAAATTATTAATTTAAATAAAATAATGTAATGTTTATTTAAGAGTGTCAAAATTAATGTTATTTATTTTGATTATTACTATTATTATCATAAGGTTATTATTTAAAAATTGTTCATAAAATAACTTTGAATAAATTCATTTCTATTTATTATAAACCAAACTTTTACACTGTTTCAATTAATACAGTATTCATTTCTAAACAGTCTAGAAATGATTCCAATACTGCTTAGATTCAATATTAAATCAAAACTATATATCAGTATAAAAGTTTAAAAGTTAGTATTATTTTCACAAAGTTTATGGACTAGAAAAAAGGGTTGATTGTTAAATTAATTTATTATCGATTTTTAAATAAATAATTAAATTTAACATTAATTAATATTGTTACTTTATTAATTTATTATTTATTTAATGTTACATTAAGTTATTATATTATTATACTTGTGTATTAATTCATTATATTCATTATTACGATCCATTGAATTTATAAATCATACCGATTAAGTAGAAAATTCTGCTTTAGTCAGACATCAATCAATTGTCTGGAAAAAAAATTTATCCACTTACAATAGTTACTTAACGGTTTCTAAGAAAATATTTTTTTTAATAATAATATTCTAACATTTTCGACTTCTTAAATTTAATAATTAATAAACAATTTATTGGAAAACGTATTAATATAAAAAACATGTACCTAAAATTAAATTCATAATAAGTAATAATTATTATTATTATAATTAATTCATTTTTAATTATTATTAAAATTAATGTTTATAAAAATCCATATTATTCATCTAAATTTTTGTTAATGTTTAATTTTTATCCAATATTATTTTTGCTCATTGATTTTCCGCTTTTCACAAAATCATCATGTAGTTATTAATTAAATTGTTGGTGTTTTTTAGTTAACGAGAAAAAGGATCAATAAAGCCCGTTTTTCACAAAAAAAAAAAAAATTAAATTTATCTTCAAAATTCCAAATTTTATTAAATTGTATTGTGAATTATAAAATAGTTTATAAAATTGTTGTATTTTTTGTTAAATTGTTCATACAACTGTTTAATTAATTTTTAATTTAATTATTAAATTATTTATTAATTATTTAATTATTTTTTTAACTATTTATTACATTATTGAGTGAAAATGAATAATTTGTTTAACATCTTTAGATGTTTTTTGTTAATTACCCAAAAAACAGTTTCATTGAATTCAAATTTAATTAAATAAAAAATTAGTTTCATCGAATTTTAAATTTAACCCAATTTTTTAATTTTTATTTTCATTATTAATTGTTTTTTTTTAATTTTCCGAAGAAGGCTAAAACTATTTTTTTCTTTGTCAATTAAAATTTAAGATTAGAATTTAAAAATCCACTAAATTATACCATTCTCCTTGTTAATCAGAAATTAAGGTTGAAATTTGGAAATAAATATTCCACTAAATTACCTATTTTTAAATTAAAATTAAAAATAAAAAACCAATAATCCAATTTCCTTCACTCCTCCTACAATTTTTTTTTTTTATATAAATTTATCAATATTTATTTTAACCTACAAAAAATCCAAAATATTTATTTCTTTATTTTTTATCTTTTTTAATTCAAGAAATTTTAACGTCCTTCTGAATGAAAACTGTAGCCAGTTAAAATATAATGTTTAAAATCGACTTTAATGGTCCTTTTTCTAAAAAAAAAAAAACAAACAAACAAACAAACAGTGAAATGACCAGGCCAGCACAAGCATTTCTCTTCACGCAAATGTGCCCATTATAGCGGAGTCCATAATGCATTTATAGTGAATTATTAAATTTAGTAACTTTTGGTAAATTTTGTTTGCCTTAAATTAGATTAGTCGAGCCTTTCTCGAATTAGGCAAGTGATTCGGTCGCATAATTTATTTACAGACGAGCCTCCCGCAAGTAGAGCCCACACCCGGCACGGTACACAAAATAGACACCACACCTCGCACGAATTTCTTATCATTTATTGAAAGACGACAGTGCATTTGTAAAAAAAAATCTGCTCATTTTTTCAGGCCCGTTGGAGTCTGGGGGAAAATCGTCGGCTCACTATGCGCGATTGCTGGTGTCCTGACGATCGCTCTGCCTGTTCCCGTCATTGTTTCCAATTTCAACTACTTTTATCATCGAGAGACTGATCAGGAAGAAATGCAGTCACAAAATTTCAATCACGTGACTAGCTGTCCTTATCTTCCTGGCACACTAGGTATTTTTATTTTTGTCCTTTCTCTTATTTTTTTTTAATAAAAAGATATTAAATATTGAGTATTTTAGGTTATTTTGAGAAAACACTATACTACTTTTTTTCCAAGCGAGTTTCCCATCTATGGTCAAGTCGGTAAAACAGAGTTGGAGTCTGAAACGTAGAGGGCGCCTGAGGCATGAAAAAATAATAATTTTTAAATATTTTCAGTGGATAATTAGAAAAATATAACTAAATGTGTAATTGTGTTAAATACTGTTGAGACAGAATCTAAATTGGAATCGATATGTGATAATTCGCAAACACAGTTGCAATTTTTAAGATATTTTTTTTATTCGGCTCGTTTTGACATTGGAAGTAAACATTTCTTCTCCTTCATGAGGTAAAATATAGTTTCTCTTATTATTTTGTTTATAAAATTCAAATTTGGATGTTGCTTTTAAAAATGTTACTATTTACAAAGTTAGAAGCTTCTTTTTAAATTAATAGGAAGAAAACTATGTTAGAATTAACTTTCTTTTAAATATTTAAGGTTATGTATTTTTTAAAATATGTATTTTCTCATGATTATAAATTATTTTGATCTGTTTTGTATTATTAATGATTATAAGACAAAACAATAAATTTTAAACATTTCCAGTGGATAATTAGAAAAATATAACTAAATATGTTGTATAATAAAAATATAAATAAATTAAATATGTTAAATATTGTTGAAACAGAATCTAAATAAAAACCGATATGTGACAATTTGCAAACGCAGTTGCAATTTTGAACACATTTTTATTATTCGTCTCGTTTTGACATTGGAAGTAAATATTTCGTCTCTTTCGTGAGGTAAAATATAGTTTCTCCTTTTATTTTGTTTACATAATTCCAATTTGGATGTTGCTTTTAAAAATTTTAATATTTAGAAGCTTTTTTTAAAATTAATTAAAAGAAAACTATGTATAAAGAAACTTTCTTTTAAATATTTAAGGTTATGTATTTTTTAAAATATAGTATTTTATCGTGATTATAAATTATTTTAATCTGTTTTGTATAATTATTGTTATAATTAAAATTATTAATACAAATTTATTCAAGATTCTTTTCTATTACAGTGGAGAAAATTCTACTTTTATTTGTTTTATAAAAATGTAAAATTATACCTACTGACAAAGCTTGCTTATTTTCCCACCATGTGGCGTAATCCCACTAGATGTCGCCTCTGTGTGCAAAAATCCAAATATAAAATATGTTTTTCTAATCGAAAGTTGTTGGAAACTTTTTACAATTATTAATATTATTTCACGTACATTTATTAATGTAAATAATCAAATTTATAATTATTTTCATTGAGAAGCAACGAAAAGTTGACATTTATATTTAAATTTTCGCGCTCAAATTGGAACGATGCTTGTTCTACTTTACCGATTTAGTAAAAGATGGGAAACTCGATTGAAAAAAAGAGTCGGAGTGATAAAATTTCAGGTGAATGAGATTTTTTGTTATTAAACTTTCTGACAATTGAGTAAACCAGTGTGACGTCACAAGTCCGTTAAGTTTTGTCATTTGTCAAGAAGGTTTGGTTCGAAACCCAAATTTACATTGCAATGTATGGGAATTTTAATAAAAAGTGATTTTTATAACAATACAATGAAATACGGTTAGAATTATTAAGGGTGGGAAATAAAACATATTTTATTACGTTTCTAAAATATATTCATACATATTATCAGTTATTTGCTTTATTTTTAAATGCCAAAAACATACTGAAAAATTGAAAATAGGTTAGGAAGTTCTGTCATTCTGGTTGTTTATTTACCTGTTAAGTGCAAATTAAATAATTGATAAGAAACATAAAGTATATTACAAAGACGCAAAAAACATATTCTACCTTTTAATTGCAATAATTTATGCAATTTTACAATAAATTACTCGTAAAACCATTTTATAATAATAATCCCATGCATTTCAATGTAAATTTGGGTTTCGGACCCAACCTTCTTGACAAATGACAAAATTTAACGGACTTGTGACGTCACACTGGTTTGCTCAATTGAAATTTCGGATAATTAACCTTACTGACAAATGCAACATCTAATAAAAATTCAAATAAATGAGATTATTCATAAACAAAATTTCTGTCAACTTAAATTTAGTCTTTTTAAATGTTAACTTTGTAATTTTAGATAAATAAGACTTCTGATTGAAATTTTTATTAAAGAAATTTCTGAGAAATAGGATTTCTCATAATGTATATTTCTGATAATTTAAATTTCTAATATTTCGCTATCTTAAAACTAAGGAAAAAGAAAATTTCTGATTGATAATAATAAAACCTCAAAATATTACATTTTCTCAAGAAATAATTTTTTTACCAAAATCATTTTACTAGTTTTTTCCAAATTAAGTGTAACAAATTTTATTACAGTTTTTTTTACTCTTACAAAAGATTTATGTTAAGAAAAACAATTTACCAATCTTCTTAAAAAACAATTTACAAATATCGACCAAAAATATAGTATAAATTTCATTTATATTCTCGCGAATAAAGAAGAAGATTCATAAAAATGTCAAAGGCAACATCATTGTTAATTACAATTTTTTTAACAGTTTTTAATTAACCCTTTGAGAGCAAACTTTCCGTAAAACAAAAATACATTTTCCTGACACAAGTAGATAATTAATATTCAAAAAAATAAACCTAAAATTGTGAAAATCAGAAATTAAAAAATGTCAACATTCTTAAAAAAAAATAAATTCTGTTTTTTTTTTCTTTAAAAAATTTCCTATTTTGAAAATCTGGGTTACCACTTTGTCTTAAAGGGTTAATTACTCATAAAGATTGTTTATTCTAGGCACAAAAAAAAAGATCTTGAAAAATTATATATCTACGATAGAAGAGCACCAAAATATCGACTTTTCATTAACTTTTGACATTTTCATCTTTCTGGGAAAATAAAAAACAAGATTGCTGCTTTCATCTATTTTTACGTTTTTTTTTTTTTTTTGTAAATTAGTAAAAATTTTATATCTTGAGATTGTAATACGTTTTTTTAAATAAATTATTTTTAATTAATTTTTGAAATGGTTAATAAAAATCAATCAATAAAAACTAAAATCAATAGATTAATTAATTATCAATAATGTAGCATAAAGAACATTAAAATTAATTAATTTAATTTTTTTAAGATAACTATGAATTAATTATTCTTAGGGATTTTTTGTCTTAAATTAGTTTTTTTTCTTCTTTTTTTTTTTAATTTGGATGAATTTTTGTTTCTTTTGGAGGTAATAAAGGAATTTTTCGATTTATGTTTGAAATACATAAATAAATTTAATAAAAATTGTATTTATTGTTTTGCAGGTCAGCACATGAAGAAGAGCTCGATGTCGGAGTCGTCGTCGGACATAATAGAGCTGGAGGAAGGTCTTATAATAACTCCCCATCCGGAGGTTACGAAAAAGCCCATCTGCAATCCTCATCATAATAATAACATCAATGTAACCTGTATGATCGTTGAGACTGACGTCTGACTACTAGGTATATTTTTTTTCAATCGAAAAACAAGGCAGTTTTATAAAACAACTTTTTTTTTTTTTTTTTTTTAATAAAAAACCAAGAGAAACAAATACAGTAGAATCTAACTAATAACAACCTTTTTTTATCACAAAAATTAGTATTTTTTATGTAAATATTATTTTATAGCATTTTTTCTAAAATTTTATTTTTTTTACTATATAATTTGTTCAGTTTGAAAATAAATCGAATTTATTGTTGAAAATCGAAGAAACTCTTAAAAACATAACAAATTTATTAATATTGAACTTTTTTCTATGTTTTAATAAAAGAGAACTTTCTTCTAATTCCTATTAGAAGAAAATGAATTTTCTTTTTTCCATTACAAGGTTTTTTTATATTAGATTTTATTTAATTTATTTATTAGATACGATTTTCTTCCAAAATTCATCATTTTCCGAATATATTACTAAAAACGTCCAATTTATTTTCTGAAGGATTATCCTGGAAAGTTTTGTTGTTTCATCAGATTTCTCTGAGTCTGCAACTTGAATGTTAGTAACTAGGGCACTTGCCTTCGGGCAGAAGTTTAACCAAAACTTGACCCGTTAAATATTAACGTCATAGGCTTTTCCTGGTGTTTGAGTGTTATTTCTGAAAGAAATATTCTTAGAAAGATTTTCAATTAGACAACATTCTTCGAAAGTATTTTAATCAGAAAATATTCTTTGAAAGTATTTTAATTGGAAAAATATCCTTGGAAAGTATTTTAAGAAGAAAATATTCTTGGAACGATTTTTAATTAGAAAATAATTCTAGTAAATTTTTTTGATAAGAATATAATATTCTTAGAAACATGTTGAATTAAAAAGTATTACCTCGGAAAAAGTTTGAATTAAAAATAGAGTTACCTTGTCGGGAAGTTGCGAATTTTAAACACCAATAATTCTCTGGATTTCTCTCTTTCCAATATTTTTCCACGCTGGAATACATCTTCTTTTTTCAATCTTTCGGAAACCAATAATTCCACATTTCAATGTACAAATTCGTAACTTTACTGGAAAAACTCCACTCTATAAAATCGAAATTTTAATTGAGAAAAGGAAAGAAAAGTCTTTGATAGTTTGTACTCGAGTTGAAGTATTGTTAAATTGAAGTTACAGAAGTTGGAAAAGAAAACATGGAGCAAAGTCGAAATAGAGACGATAAAAAATTCAATTTTCGATTTAAAAGAAAACTGATTATTGTTTCTCGATACTATTTCTTAATTTTTTCGAAATTGAAAGAATTGGATTTGTCTCACAAGCTTTAATAAATAAAGAGTTATCACTTTCGAATAAGTAATTTTTTTTAATACAAAAGAAAAATAAATAAATTTGTCATTTAAAAATGTAGTTTAAAGTGAGAAAAATTAGTTTTGAAACTTAGAATGCACTGAAAAAAATAATTGAAAAATTGAAAAACATAATTATAATTTAAAGATAAAAATTTAAAAATGGAGAAAAATTAATTTAATTAAAGAATGTAATTGAAATTTGAGAAAACAATTTAAAAATAATAAATACAATTGAACATTGATAAAAATAATTCAAAATTTAAGAAAATCATTGAAAAATAAAATTAAGATTTCAAGAAGATAAATACAAATTTTTTAAAATAATTGAAACTAAGAAAAACTACATTTTTGGAACTAATGAAAAAAATTCCTTATGGAAAACAATAATTAAAAATTGAAGAATATAATTAAATTTTTATTTTAAAAATGAAAAATAATTAAACTAATTTAAAATTGGAAACAATAACTGAAATTCGAGTAAAATAATTTAAAAAATTATTTAAAATAGAAGAAAATTATTTAAAACCGGAAAAAATATTTGAAAAAATTAAAAAATACAATTGATATTTCAAGAAAATGAAAGGAAAGTTAATTAAAGAAATGAAAAAAAATTATTGTAAATTAAAAGTGAAAAAAATTAATATAGATAAAAATAATTGAAAATGTTGACGATCATAATTGAAATTTGCATTATTAATAATTAGAAATTCAAGAAATTAATTAAAGAGAAATAAAAAAATGACGAAAGAACTGTAAACATTGCAAAAAATAATAAAAACTGAAAAACCAATTTTAGAAATTAAAGAATTTTAATAAAATTTGCGGAAAGTAAATTTTAAGTTTGTAGAAACAATTGGAAGGTAATAAAAATAATTAAAACTGAAAAAATAATTTTCAATATTAAAAAATTTTAATTAAATTTGTGGAGAGTAAATTTAAAATTCGTGAAAAAAATTGAAAAATAATTATAATAATTGAAAATTGAAGAAAATAATTCAAACAAAAAAAATTAGTTTTAATTAAAAGGTGACAATTTTTTTCTAGCCTAATTTAGGCTTATCAAATTATTTCAAAATGTCAAAAAAAAAAAAAATAAAAATTTGGAAATGTTTAAAATTTTATTTTTTTAAATAAGCAAAGAATTTAAGACGCAGAATTTTATTTTAACAGAATTTTAAGTAAAACGAATTATTAAATATGTCAAAATATCAATTTCACCAACTTTTTATTTATCCAAATTAATATTTAATAACATTCTTAAAACCTAGAATTTTTATTTCTTCAAAATTGCAAACAGCTTAACAAACATCCGGCCGTTTGTGATTTCAGACAAATGGAAATTCGGTGTTTTAAAAATTATATTAAATAACAATTTATACAAATAAAATATCGGACAAATGAAGATTCTGTGAAATGGATATTCTAACATTTAATAATTCGATTTACTTAATTTCTACTTAATAAGAATTCTGTTAAATAAAAATTTGGTTAAAATTGGTTACTTTTAAACAAAAAGTAGGTCAAAACGAAATTGAATAGATTTCTTATTTTGAAATGAATAAACAACATGTTTAAACGTAATAAGTAGAAAAATTAAATTTTTCTTTTCTTATTTCATAAAAACTAAAAAAATTCTCACAAAGAGTGGGAATTTGGATCGATTGAAAACTATATGAATTTAAGTTCGGATTATTAGCAAATTGGAACTAATTAATGTTCAAAGAGATAAAATGAAAAAAAATCTAAAAAAGAGGAAGAAATAATGGAAAATAAACTACAAAATAAAAAACAGTATAAAATTAAAATAAGTAAATGTAAAAAGATGAGTATAATAAATTATATAAAAGAAATGACAGATTCCTTTAAAAATGAAAAAGTTTAAGAAATTATTCACAAAATAAAGAAAATTTAAAAAGAAATTGTAAATAACTCATGAAAATAAAGGAAACAAATTTTTTTAACATCAGACACATTTTTACAACAATTTTAAAAACAAATACTGATGAAAAGTCATATAATCTAGACATTTTTTAAAAGACTAAATAAATTTTCGCAGAAACAAACAAAATGTTAAAAAAAAATTGAATAAATTTGCAGAAAAAACAAGCTAATGCAACTGAAATTATTAAAATCTAATATTTTATTTTCAATAATAATGTATTAAAATATAAATAATAATATTTTGAGCTTTAAATTTTTTCTAAAAATACAATATAACTAAGAATAAAGAATTAAATTTATGAATTATATCACTGGAAAAAAATTGAGCATCGTTTTCAAATATTTTTTAGGCTTTTAAATGCTTTTTTCATAATTTATTCCACTTTTAATAATTTATTTATTTATTTATTTATTTTAATTTAAAACTTTCTTGCATTATTTTAAATAAAAATACATAACAAATTAAATTTCTCCAAATAAATGTTGTAGTTTTATCTCAAAATGTTTATTTTCGGTTACGTGAGTTCCAAAATTTTCACAAAAAAAAAAACACTGAACACAAAAATTAGATACTTAAAAGAACTACATAAAATTAAAACAGTATAAATATAAAATAATAATAATAATAATAATAAAATAAACTTCTTTATTGTTTGAGTAGACTAAAATTTTGATAAATTAAAATTATTTAATTTGGTTGATTTTAAAAGTACTTAAAAGTTTATGCGCAGAAGTTTAAATTAATTGTTATTTAGATTTTTGAAATTAAGATCTTAAATAAATAATAATTTTTTAATAGAAGTCTGAATCAATACAAGAATTTATAATTGATAAATTCAAGTATTAATCACAGTTCATACTAATTAAAATTTGAAGTAATTTAAATTCGAGTTAATAAAATCAAGTTAAAAATTTTTAATTTAATTTGTAAAGGTAATTTAAATCCGTGGTTATAAAATCAAGTTTAAAAATTTTAATTTAATTTAATTTTTAAAGGTGAAAGATAAGTAATTTTAATAATTCACACCACTGGGAATTAAAATAAAAAAATAAGTTATGAATCTTAAAACTTTGCTTATATTGGAATTTTGATTAAATGAAGTTTGAAATAATTTCAATTTCAATCGATAGAAGTTGGGGATTTTTTAATTTGGAAAAATGAAAATTTATTTACAAATAAATTATTCTTATCAATAGAAGTTCAAATATTATTCTGTTCAAAAAAACTATTTAAAAAATATATTCTAACTTTTTGTAACATACTATAAAATAAGTTTTTCATAATTAATAGTCGAAATTAAAATCAAAATCTACCAGTTTGAATTAAATAAGAAAAGCTTGGCTCAATTTATTTATATATCTGTAATAAAACTAACTACAGAATTAATGTTTTTTTCTATTCATTACTTTCGTAATTTATTGCTTTAATATTAGTAAAATCAAATTTATGTGTAAATTTAGTGGAATGCTATGAAAGACCTGCGTATTTAAAACTTTATTTTCTGAATCACATTTAAATTCATTAATTCTTTTTTGCAAATGTCTTTTTGTAAGACCAATATAAGACACATTACAATTCGAAACTTGATAAATTAAATTATTTTTATGTAAAAATGGAACTGAATCTTTATGATTATGTAAAAAAAAAGGTTTTTTTGTTGAGTTTTGTGAATTAGGGACTTGATAAATTAAATTATTTAAATTATGTAAAAATGGAACTGAATCTTTATGATTATGTAAATAAATGTTGTTTTTTAGAGTTCTGTCAATTAAAAAGAGCAAAGTGCAATTAGTACATACCATTAAAAACATTATATAAAACTAAATCAAAATTTTGAATATATGGAAAAACAAAAATAGAATTGGAACTGTAATCAAGACATTTTTTATGATTACAAAAATAATTAATTCGATTTTAATATTTATTTAATATTAATTTCGATCGTACAAGAACCTCATCCCTAATGGAGTTTCCGAAACATTCATTTGTCTCTCGAGTTTATTTCTCGTTTAATCCTATAAACCATCAACTGCCTATTTACTAAAATCTCAACTTTTTTATGTTTTTTTTATTTCAGCGAAGGAGACGGTGGAAACGTGGTGGCTGGTACTAGAAGAATTGCTGAATAGAAACCATTCCGTGAGGTTTCTGCTATAGGCCTTCTTCTCGACTCAAAAGGACGGACAGATGAGTGACTGTCCATTTTATGCAAATGGTTCTACTACCGGAACAAAATGGAAAATGCATTCGCATAATAGTCCTAATGATAGATACGCTTGTTAGGCGCGCACCCCTGGAGGGACCCTACAGACACGAAATCACTTGCGCCCCACACCACCGACTCCAGTGTTCAAAACGAAACTCCGTAGCGCCGCTCACTCTCTTTCACCCCCTGAAGAATTAAACAAAACAAAGCAAAATAAAAAAAGCAGAGAAAAAACAAGAGATTAACAAATTATCAAGTGAGGGAGACCCGGCAGGTAACGGAGCCATACCAGATAATACTTATTAATATTATAAAAAAAAAAAAAAATACCTATTATTATTATTAATTAATTATAATAGATTAAGAAAAAAGCGATGTTATACGTCTATGAGCGAGTTAACGAAAAATAAGAAAACCAAAAAGACTATAGATACGCGTTTTACGGCAGTGAAATTTTTTAAACAAAGTCATTTTTATGTGATAGATGCATTGTCTGCGTCTTATTATAGTACGTCGTACACGTATATACTTTAATGAGAGAAAAAAAAAAGGAGAGAAAAAACAACGTTTGTAGAGATTCTTTATGAACTTTTCTAAATGTTTCTTTAGAAACGTTGCTTTTGGGTGTATGCGATTATTCAACTTTGCGACTATTAGGATGAAATCGTGGAATATCTGTCACGCTTCCACCGTACACCGCAGATAGATCTGCATTTGCACGTGATAGTCTGATTTCCATAATATGTATATAAAAAAATTAAAAAAAAAAAAAGATTAACAAAGACAAAGTAAAATGACGAAATTGATAAGTGAAGTACGTTGAGAATATATATATATGATATATATATAAATATTTATAAATATAAATAAATATATAATATATATAATATATGAACGGAGAACGGTATAGAATCTTAATAAAATAACAGATGCTCCGAACTAAATAAATATTTTCTTTTTTCATCGATGTTCACAATCTTCATTCGTCAATCGACGCGCGTATGCAGGTCATCGTTAGTCCACTTGCTGACAATGCGATTGTACACCGATGTTTGTAATATAAAGAATGCTACGATATGGTGCGACGTAGAACGGTTATTTGTCCGAATTATTTCGATACAAAGACTTTCTTGGTTTCTCAAAATTCCAAAATTAAAAATGTTTTCTAATTTTCTCGGGCAAACATTTTTTGGAAACATCTAAACTCCGATAAGCTATCTGGTGGTGTGAATTTAAATAAAAAGAAGTAGGTAAAAAAAGTAAACAGTTAAAAATTTTGTAGAAGGAGAAAAAAGTGTAATTTTATAAATTTGTCAATAAAGCTACATTTAATTTTCAGTACGGGTAGATAGGGGAAAAAAAGAAGAATTAAAAAAAATTTCTTAATCCTAACCTATAATTTTTTTTTATTCTTTCAAAAAATAGTTAATGGTATAAAACATTCTAAGTAATAAATAGATGAAACTGTTTCAAAGATTTTAAGTTTTAAATGCAAAAATTTTAAATATTTAAGCAACTTTTTTTTTAAAGCGCTTTTTTCCAGTACACAAAATATGTTATTTTCGACATTTAAAACTTTATTACGCTCAACAAAATTTCTTCCGGACAGTGCTGATTGTGTAAATTAACCAATTTTATTTTAAGTGAATCGTATTTTATTATTTTTATAATGTTGAAAAATTTCTTTCGTTTACGTAAAGTTACCTACTTCTGTCAACTATTTTTGTTTTGTGACGTCACGACCACCAATCCCAAAAAAATTGTCTTAAAAACAAATTTGTAATCCATTATATTAATAATTAAATTGTTAAATATATAAATTATTATATTTCTTAAATTTTAATTTTAAATCTTTAAGGAGGTTCTCTCCATTGACATAACCTTAAATTAGATAGTGGTTTTTTTTACACTAAATCTATAATTTAAATTTATTTCATTAAATTTATGAAGATCCACTTGTAGGCATTTTACAGGAAAAATTAACTTGAGCCAAAATTAAAAATGAACATTTTTTAATTTTAAATTTGACGAAAAAAAATGTTTTAAATACCAATAAATAATTTAGGATATTTTAAGAATTGGATTTTCTTTTTATATTTTGCGTTGTAAAAATTATTTTTAAAAATATCTCCTTCGAAAAAAAAGTTTCGTTCAAGTTCAGAAATTCAAGATTATATTTATTTAACAATTTGTGTTTTTTTATTCTTTAAATCCAATTTGGTCAAATATGCCTCATTTTGCTTTTTAAAACATTTTCCACACTATTTTTTAGCTAGACTTTGTTAAATAATTTTTTTATTAAAAAATATATAAAACTCATTTTTTTTTTTCTAATAACTTTTAAATAAAATATTATTTGTCAAGTAATTCCAATAAAAAAAAATTGTAGAGATTTTTTCAAACAAGATAAGCTATTGTTTATCAAAATTATTATTAATTTTCACTAGATTTAAAAAAACAATAAAAAAAATAATTTAACAACAACTTTTAATATAATCTAATTTTTTCTGACAAATGTAAAACGAGTTCTTTAAAAAATTTTGAAATTTGAACGATACAGTTGTACATTTTGCAAAAAAAAATTAAGTTAATACAAAATTTGTAATAATAATTATTTAACATTCTCTACAAATTTGTTAGTTCAATTTTGTTAAAAAATTATTAAACAAATAAAATTTGCCTATTATATATTTTTTATCAATAAAAATTTTAACAAAATCCAACGAACATAACGAATATTACCCTAATTTTTTTTAAATGTTTTTTTTAAAATGTACACCTGCATTTTTCAAAATTGGGTGAAATAAATTTGAATATTTTTATTTTATGCGAAAAAACATTTTTTAGGTTATGTCAATGAGTTGAACATTCTTAAGGATCAGAAAATGTATTAGAGAAAGAAATGTTCCAAAAATGATGAAATGAAAAAAGTGTTATTCAAAGAAAGTTCGTGAAAACTTGTTTGTAAATAGAATAACCACTTTTTAGTGCAAGTGTGCCAAAATAAATTTTAATTTTGAAATTCTCCTCGACAAGATTAGACCACTTTTTTGGATGATTCTTTGTTAAAATTCAGATCAACTTTATCAACCAAATTCCCTTCTCAAATCAAACTCAAAATTTATACTTTTTTTTTGCAAATTTAAATTTGTATTATCAATTAAATTAACCAGATATTGATTAATTTGTTAAAATAAGTATAAATTTTAAATAATATGTTAAAAATGAAAAATTGCCCAAGAAAAATACAAACGTAAATTCACGCACTAAAAGAAATATTAAAAAATTCTTGAAAATTATTCTAAATTGGATCTGTATTTATCAAAACACTAATTTTAAATATCGAGAAAAAAGGTATAATGAACTCCAATGAATAAATACAGAACTAATTGTGTATTTAGAATCAAAAAAATAAAATTGGAAATAATTGAAATCAAGAATGTCTTAAGATCGCAAAAATTCGGAATTTCTGAGTGGTACACAAAACATTCCTCTTTAAATATTCGGTTAATCACTGAAGTCTTAAGCTTTATCTTTAAGTCACATTTTTTACTTACGCGAAACTCCGTATTTTAAACAAAGAAAAAAAAAAAAAAAGAAAAAAAGAACGCCGTAATTTGAAAGGTGTAGCGTTATCTCGTTTAGGAAAATGGAGCTCAAATAAATTAGTAAAAATTGTCTCACGTGATGATCGTTTAACAATCGGAGAATCAATTTTTTTCCTAGTTTATTTCACGCTCCGAAATTGATGTGTGTTCGGATAATGTGGATCTGTTTTAAAGTTAAGACGGTATTAACGCAAATTCCATCCGACGTAGACGCTATGCTAGAAAAAAAAAAAAATTTAATGTCGCGATAATACTACGAATATATTAATAGTCAGTGTCGAAGAAAATAAAGCTCTGATCCAGATTTCCACGGTACCATCTCCCTCTCACGCTGGTAAACGTTTCAGTTTTGAACATTCGAATTTTTATGTGAATTATCCACATATAAAAAAAAAAAGTTAAACAATTTGCGAAAATGTGTCGATTTTCCAAGTACCAAGAAACGCAGTCTTTGGTTTTTTTTTCATTAAAATTAAGATTGTACTGTCAGTTATAAGGACTTTGTAAAGTGAAGTAGCAGTTTAAAGTTTTTAGTCTTATTGGGTCATTTTTTCAAAAATGATACAAGATTTGTCTTATAATTTATTTATTTCTTATTCAATTTAATGATTTTAAGTATTTCAAGCACAATTTTTAATTTGTTTTTAATTTTAAGAAAATTGAAACCCAAATTTCTCAATTTTTAAAACTATTGGAAATAGATTTTAGTAACTAGTCAATTAATCAAGAATAGATTTTTGTCTTTGAAAAAATGACCTAATGATGAAAGACTAGATAGAAGTTGCGCCTAATTTGAATGTCTGTGTGCTGCAGGTGAAACCTTGCCTAAACATCAATTCGCCTAACTCATTTGTAATTTGCTACTTGCTACATTTCATATCGCAGTCATTTTTTAATCAGTCAAAGATTATTAAAAAAGAAAAAAAAAAGAAAACGGGAGGAAAAATGCGCTCACCCTGAATGCTTCGTCAAAAATCATTTTGCACATCCCATTTCAAAATTGTTACTATTTTCTCAAAAAAGCCCAAGAATGTGATCTCAAATCTAATACCAGTTAATTATTTAAATTGATTAATAATGATTAATTAATAAAAAAAACTAATTAATACAAAATTAATCAAAAAAATGTATAATTCAAACAATTGTTGAGAAAATGTTCTTTTTGAGAAAATAGGAAAAATTTTGGTAACATACATTGTGTGCCTCGTGCAAATCACACAAGGAACAAAACGAAAGTCTTCACAGCTCGGGAGACTATTTTAATATTTTAAATAAGTACGAATTGTGTGATTAAGACCTGCTTTACAATGTGTCTTGTGCTTCCTAAAGGACAATTTTATACAATTTTTTATGCCAGTTGCAGCGGAGTATAATCTAAGGTCATAATTGCATTTTCTCAACTTTAAAAGACGCAAGTTTTAACTTTGAAAAATAAGTTTTAACGAAAAAAAAGCTTTAAGAAACAGAAAAAAAAAAATTGGACAATTATCGTGTATAATAAAAGAAATGACGATTCACTTTACAGACTCCTTAGAGAATCTTGAGAATTTGTGCGCGCTGTGTTTCTCATTAAAAAAATAAAAAAATGACTGGACAGTGGGTACTTCGGCCTGCAAAAGCGTTTCTTGTTTGACGAGAATCGTGAGATTTTTTGACGCCAACTGTAAAATTTTTATATATTAAAATAAACTATAGAAGTGAAAAAAAAAACAAAAACAAAAAAAACGCGGTTCAAACGAATTCTGCGACGTGCCCTGAATGAAAAGGAAACATTTGCGCGAATGTGTTGAATATGATGAGAAGAGCTTAAGCCTAAATAATCGATTTTTAGGAACGTATCGATCTTAAAAACGCATCTCTGCTTTTATATATAAAAAAAAAATAATGGTTGTATGAGTTATGTATAACTACGCTAAAAGTAACGTAGTTTTTAATACGAATTGTAAAATGTAAATGTCACAACTTACAGTATTCTCCGAGTTAATCGACGTTCTAGCTCAAAGTAAACTTTAAAAATTGTACCACGCCTACACGAAGAAAAAAAAATGAGATTTTTCCGTCTTAGCGGAACGCTAAACTTATAGTACTGACTGCTGAAATTACGCAAAAAAAAATAAATAAAAATAATAATAATAATAATTAAATAATAACAAACCAAAAAAAAAACTGAGAAAGTAGCTCTTGTTTCTATAAACTAAGAAAAGTCGATCATGTAGAAAACTTTGACGATATACGCAAAATTTACAAGTGCTGGGCTTTTATAATAGTGAATTGTAGCAACGTTTCCCGTACAGAACAACACTATTTGATAGATTTTTAGAAACTCAGGTCGATCCTGGATATTTTTCTCCGTGTAGGGCTGAATCTGCGAATTTTCATTTTTTCCGAGCAGTCCGTTTATTTCGACGCCTAAACGCTTGATCTCAAATCTTATCGATCGAATATTCTCCTTTTACTATATACATGACTGTAGACAGTCTCTGTTATCTAATAGTCGAATACTTGGCGATACGAATAGAAAAAGAAGTACCGAAAGAAGAAACGGTGGATATCATCGAATCGAATTTTAAACGGGGATTGATCCAAAAAAATTTGCACTTTTTTCTTCAATTTCAATGACGTTTCTTTTCAAATTTGAAAATGGTTCTTTAATGTTTGTAATTCTATTTAAAATTTTAATATTTATTTTTTTATATTTATTTTACGTTCAATTGAAACATTAACACGAATTTTGATACTCAAATTGAAAACACAGTGTTTCTGAAACAAAAGTTTGAATCTCGAACAAAAAATACATTTTCAAACTGTGAAAATGAATTTTAAAATAACAGAAAATTAATCGGTGAATGAAAAAATTTAATCTCGAGCAAAAATTTGGTTCTGAAATAAAGAAATGGATTTTTGAACAAAAAAATTAATTATCAAGTAAAAAAATTAATTTTTGGAAAAATTGTCATAAAAAAAATAGATTTTGAAATTAAGCAATTTGTCGAATACAAAATTTTATTTTTAAACAAAAAATGTATTTTCTTTTTTAAAAATTCTGATTCTATCACATGAAATATTTTATTACCAGAATTTGATTTTTAATTCACACAGAATTTGCTTTTCACACGACAAAATTAACTTTTTAATTTATAAATTCATTTTTACATAAAAAACTAAATACGAAACAAATCAGTCGATTTTTCTAAAAAAAAAACCCCGATTTTTAGTTTAAAATAATTTATTTTCAAGCAGAAAATTGGTTCTCCAATAAAAAATTCATTTGTAGCCAAAAAAAATATTTTCTAAATTAAAAAAAATTAAAACAAACAAAAAATTTAATTTTCAAATTGAGAAATTAATTCTTAAACAAAATTTGTATTTTTCAGACAAAAAAGAATTGTATTCCTAATGAAAAATAGATTTTCAAAGAAAAATATTAACTTTTAAATTAAATAACTGATTTCCGGACAAAAATTTAGTTTTGGAATTAAAATATTCGATTTTATAAAAAATTAATTATCAAGCAAGCCGTTTTGTTCTTCAACGAAAATTTTGATTTTTAGTTTAAAATAATTGTTTTGAAAGTAAAAATTGATTTTTCAGAAAACACTTCATTTTTCGACAAGGAAAATTAATTCTTAAACATTAAAATTTATTTTTAAAATGAATAATTAATTGTCAAACAAAGCAAAACAAATAAAAAACAACAAAAGTTTGAATCCCAAATGAAATATTGATTTTCGAAGAAAAACCTTAAGATTTAAATTAAATAATTGATTCTCGGACAAAAATTTGGACCTCAAATAAAAAGAATTGAGTAAAAGAAATGAAAAAATTAAAGTTTAGAAAGGAAAATTGAGCCTTAAGCCGAAAATTTGTATTTAAAATTATATAATCATATTCTCTAAAATTATTTTTTATCTTTAACAAAAAATTTATTTGCAAATGAAAAATAAATTGATTTTAGTATGAAGAAATTTAGTTTAGAATCAAGAAATTGACTTTAAACCAAATTATTTCTCAAATAAAAAAATTTATTGTTGGAAAAAGAAATAGATGTTCGTACAAAAAATTGATTCTAAAATAAAATAATTGATAGGAGAACAAAAAATGTGATTAGTCGATAAAGAAATGTATTATCGATTAAAAAATTAATTATTAAACCGAAAAAATTGATTTTCAATGAAAAATTTAATTTTTAAGTTGAAAAATTCATTTTTATAACAAACTGATTCCATTTTGTTTTTAAACAAAAAATTTGATTTTTAATTTAAAATAATTGATTTAAAAAAATTGATTCTTTTTAAGATACTTGATTTTTTGCCAAAGAAAATTAATGCTTAAATAATAAAATTTATTTTCAAAATGCATAATTAATTGTTGAATAAATACAAATAAAAAATAACAAGGAATGGAATCCCAAATGAAAAATTGATTTTTTAAAAAAAAGCCTAACTTTTAAATTAAATAATTGATTCTAGAAACAAAAATTTGAATATAAAATGAAAATACAGCCGAAAATAAAGAAATTGTTGTTAGAAAAAGAAAATTGATTCTGAAACATAAAAGTTGATTTTTAAACTATATAATTTCCTCTAATAAAGAATGTGAATCTTAAACAAACAAAAAATTGATTCGAAAATGAAATAAATGATTTTTATCAAAGAAAATTGGCAAAAAGGAAAAATGATTTTGTATAATTGATTCTCTAACAAACCATGTGATTTTTAAACAATAAAATGGTTATTAAATTAAAAAATTATTTTTATACGAAAAAAATTGATCCTCGAACCAAAAAATGGTTCTTAAATTAGAAAATTGGATCTTGAAGAAAATAATTGATTCCTAAATAATTCATTTTTAGAAAAAATTTTAAAAATTCGCAGAAAAGTTCTCAAATTAAGTAATTGATTCTCAAACAAAAAATTTGATCCTGGGACATAAAAAACTGATTTTTAAAAAACAAATTTGAATCTTAATCTATATTGATTCTGAATAAAAAATGTTGTTTCTCAAAGGGAAAAATTCTTTTTAAAAATATATTAATTGTCAAAGAAAAAAAAATTGATTCTCAAACAATTTACAAACAGAAAAATTTTCTCTTAAACAACAAAATATGATTTTAAGCAGAAAATTGATTCGACAAAAGTTTTTTTTATTTTCATCAAAAGAAATTAGATTAAACAAAAATAAAACCATTTTATAATTTGAAAAAATATTTAAAAATTCCTTTTCAGAACGTCATTTGGATTTGAAAAAAAAGGGTAAAATTTTGTAATCGTCCTGATATCAAACTCATACCACTTTTCTCGGTAGGGTCACAATTTAACAAGAATAATATTATTTTAAATCAGATTCCCGAAAGACAAAATAATACGAGTTTTCTTTAAAGAATTTTTCTATTTTTCCCATCTTAACGAATGTTCGTATTCTTTTGTATCTTGGATGAAATTTTGGATTTGTGTGGATTATGACCCTATCCTTTTTTCACATATCTAACGTCATGGCGTTTTCCAGAAATGTTACCAATCTCTATTTCTTGTATTTTAACTAAATAAGAAAAAAAAATGAAAACAAAACTGCTTTGCACCTGTAATAATTTGCTCATTACAATTATAAGCAGCCTAACTCGCCAACTCGAGAAATTAAATTTTCCAAACGTCCTTCAATCAGAGCAATTTTAATCAATCTATACAGATTTTGAATTGAACTCGAATTCGTATTCCAATTCCGTCCATTGTGTTTCGAATTCTGCATAGAGAAAAACATTGCTATTCTATACTTCTTTTTTTTTTTTTTTTTTTAATAAATCTTTTTCTTTTTGATTAAATACGAAAAATTATTTTTTTATTCATTGCTTATTTAACTTTATTTTAAAAATGATTTTAAATGACAAAATTTTATTCATTGAAATTATTAAATAAAAAATTGTTTTAACTTACGAAGAACATTTTTAAATGTACAGACAATTGTTTTTTTATTACATAACAAGTCTTTTAAATGTATTAAAAATCTTTTGTATATATTGAAAATGAATATATAAAAAAAGATATTTGATATATTTTTCAAGTCTGAGAAATGCCAGGACGCAGTAGAAATATCAAAGCTACTAATTTATTTTAAAAAAAATCACCTGAATCCAAATAAGCTCAATTCACCCATTATCATGAAAATCGAAATTTTTGCGTTTACTTCTATATCTATCGAGAAGATCTCCAAACAAATGCTTTTGAAAATTACCTCGCGTTTATAGTCGATCCATAACGACACATTGATTCGATAATTTTAGCAAAAGAAAAAAAAAAGAAATTTATCAAATTTTGTTAATATACTGAAAAAAAAATTATTTTTGTAAAGAATTATTGGGCCAGGAGCCAGAAAACGTGTTCTGTAAATATTTTGTAACAATTTTGCCATTTTTATAAAACCTCCAGTTACAATAAAAAAGATCTGTAAAATATTTATAATTTAAATTCCGGAAAATGCAATTTTAAATGATTTTAAATTTGTGAAAAATCCTTTAATTTATGTTTTTTTTTTTTCTTCAAAAAGAGAAAAATCGAATTACAAAGTATTTACAGAATCTTTAAGAATGTTATAATGTAATAATTATAAAAACAGTATTTATCACACGTCTGCTGAAAAGTTATGAAATATTACAGAGATAAAAGATTATTAAAAGACAAGATTTTCAGCGAATTGTATAAAAAAAAATATAAATCTAATTCGTAGAAGATTGTTATGTGTAAGAGAAATAATGACAGAATTTTGTCAGTTTATCAGAAATATTTATCAGAAATCAATGAGTCAATGTGGATCATTGCTAAATTAAAGAAAAAAAAAGCATCTTTTAAGAATTTCTCTTCGTCATAATGTACACTAGAGAGTCTCTTTAAAATAATTTTTCTGTAGATAGCTAAAAATCATTATTCTGTAGATAGAGAATTATCATAATCAAAGAAAGGTTTCTTCTCGTATCGAAGAATTTAGGATAGGATCGTTACTGGATCATTAACTATTATTCCTATTTTTTATTGTCGAATTAAAATATTCGTTGACGAATAGCAGTGGTAATCGGCGTTATAACACATTACCAAGTACAAAGAGAATGTTAAGTGACGTTGATTTTTACTGTGTAAACGTAAACTTCCAATATTCTTGACCAATAATCAATTGTACGTTTAAAAGCGCCATTATTACAAATCATTAGGAAAATAGTAATTCTAACTTCATTATTGTTCTCAGAGCCAATCGCTATTGCTAAATATATAACGTTAAGGCGAGACAAAATCGAAATTTCGATTTTTTAAATTTTTTATTTATAATAATAATAATAATTAAAAAAAAAAAAAGCTGTGTTCAGAGTCAAGTATGAAGTTGCGATAATTTATTATGTCGTTATGATAATTATTAATTATGCCGTTCTGATAATTATTCATTATATCGTTATGTTAACTATGATGTAATTGCGTTAATTATTACGTCGTCACGATTATTATTAAGTCGTTACGATTACTGTGCCCGTTACGATATTTAAATATTTTAAATATTCAATATTGTCAAAGACAATTTATTATTATTGTAAACTAGAGTTATATAGGTACTTTATCAACAATCGTTTATTGTAAAAAATATTCTTTTTCTCTAGTTATATATACTGATTTATTTATTTGGCAAGTTTAAGTAGCAAGTGTACATACATTTTTGAAAAAATACTTTTGTAAATAATGTGCAGAGAATTCTTATTCTATTTAGGACCTATTATATTGTTAGTGATGTAAACTTCAATTCTGGAAGTCTTGGAAGTGTTAATATTTGAAATATTTTATATATACGTTATATTTGTTAAGTTTTGTTAATTTTTCTATAAATACTTTAATTTTTCCCAAATTTTTAATTTAGGGATATTATCAAGAAGCTTAATATCAACTCCTGTATTGATAAATTAAACTGTACATAAATAGAAGATAAACAATTTATTAAAAATTAATATTTATAATTTATTTTAACAATTTTCTTATTTCAATTTATTTTGTAATTTAGTTAAAAATTGAAATCAAATTCAAACTTTGGATTTGAGGTGAAATTACGTAAATTGAGATGTAAAATATTTCAATTATTGGGAAAATGTTTCCGATTACATCACAAGTTCCTGAAATGAATAATTTCAGTTTTGTCCGCCTTAATGGTTTTCCTTTTAACCAAGAAAGAATATTTACCGGTATTAAGGGAGTAGTTCAGGTGCGGTTTTGTAGAACGAGATCTTTTATTGATGAAGCGCACGCTGGACAGAACAAAAAAAAAATTAAGCGAAGTGTGGTGAGTTAGGGGAAAGTTGTAAAATTACTCAAAAATCTGCCAGCTCGGTTTGGAATTCAAAATTCTCTCATTGTCTGACGAAAGTTCGAAACTGAAACATAACTGTACGCAAACGATCCTTCCAACCCGTCTCACTTACCGGAGAAAATCTATTTCTAGTTATAATTAATCGACTGTATATCATATATACTCACATTACTATTATTTACTTGCAAAGAAACAACACATTGGGTTCATTATCTTCTTAGAAACCCGAGTCCGACAAAATAAAGTCTCTTCATTTTTGTAATTTTTTTTTACATGGAAAATACTGCCAAAAATATAATTTCTGTAAAAAATAAAAATTCCAAACAGTGCTTCAAAATTTAATTCTAATTTAGAAATAGGTTCGAATTTATTTCAAAATTTTTATTCAAATGTAATGTTTGGTTTTAAAGTTCTGGTACTTTTACTTTTTAAATAAAATATAACCTAAAATCTCTTTTAGAATTTCGACGTTTAGCGATAAATGAACTGATTACTTTTTTTTAATCTACGAATCTAATTCGTGGTAGATTAATATGTAAAAGGCACAAAGACAGAATTTACGGTTTATCAGAAATATTTAGAAACCAATGAATCGATTGAAAATTAACTCGGGCAGACTTAAAATTTGAAAGTTCGTGTTGCATTTAATTGGAACTTTTAGAGATTTATTTCTTTCAAAAAGAATTGAAAAAAAGCTTTAAAGAGTATAAACACAACTTTCTTGACAACTAGCAAATATTATCACTGAGGTGAGGTGATTTATGTTTTTTCATGCGGAAAATACAATTTTATAAAATTAATCTATCACTTTATTTTTCTAATAATCTGACCGTACCGGTTTTTGAACCGTTTACCGACAATCGATAAATTTGAACATAATACGAAAAACAGTAATTTTAAAAGATAAGTAGGTTTAAACTTTCGAAAAAAATCACTTATTAAATTAACATAGTTTTTACCTTAATAAACCTACTGATATTTTAAAATTACAATCATTACAATTTTTCGTATTATCAGATTCAAATTCAAATTACGCGTTCCATATTCCGTTCCGCTATTCAACTATAGTTCCTCCTTTTGCCAATAGATGTCTTTACGTCTTTTATTATTATTCGCAGATTGTATAGTAAGCTTTCTAATTTGAATAATTAATCAATTAATCAACAAAAATACTGCAAAAGCTGCAAAACATTTATAGTTTCTACCACAAATTCACTTTTGATCAATTTTTTAACTAAAGGATTCATTGCAGTAAGTTTTTTCCTTGCATTTATCGCAGAATTTTGAGGAGAGATTTTAGGTTATGTTTCAAAATTACTTTTTTCCTTATTTTAACATTCAATGCACTTTTGTTTAAATAAACGCGAAGTTCTTAAAGGCTGTTTTAAAAGCAAAGAAACTTTATTTTGAGGTCCTGTTGTGAAATTCATTTGAAAAAAAACAATCGTACAGTTTTCTTTTTTATTTCCGACACACGCTAAAAGACCTTCCTCGACGCTCCCTTGACCCGATTTTTCACCTCAGCGAAAATTCTTAAACCTTAGCCTATATTAGAAAAAAAAATCAATCTAAATAATTACCAAAGATTTCGACTCACCTATCACCACCGTCGCTTTTTAAGAGATCTAAAGGCTCGTATCGATTTAGGGTAATTTGATGCCAATTCCAGAAATCAGTGCGGAAAGTCGCGCAGGTTTTGAGAAGTGTAAATAGTTTAATGTATAGTCTTAGGGCGAGGTGTTATAGCAATAACAGCGGGTAATATGAGATTCGTTAAGAATATGCAGTTTAATTATTGTATCATACACTCTAGAATTTTATTTATTTAAAAAAAACATACTGATTTCGAGTTACAAATTTGAGTTATTTGTTTAAGAAAATATATATAGCATTCGATTTATTTAAAAATATACAGAATTGTATTAATTTTCTTTACAAAATAGAGACAAATAAAATAAAGTTACAAAATTTCTTTTCAATATTGACTCAAATATTATCAAATTCGGAAATATATTAATATTTGACTCAAAATTGAAAAGCTTTTCGAAAAAAAGGGATTATTTTCGGTTGATAAAAATTAGGAGACAAATCTCTCCACGAAGCTGGTTTATTAATGTTTAAATTTTATTTAACACTTTTTAAAATTTTTCTTCTGTAAATTAATTCATTTTCTGGAATTTATTTTCATTCGACATTTTGAAAATGCTCAAAGCAATTTTTTATATCTTCTGAATTATATTTCTTTAAAAATTCACTTTCTTGTAAATAAATTCACTACTTGGATCTTTATTCGTTTGAAATTAGAGCACTAATTTTTAGACATTTTTTAAAATTAATTAACAGAGTAATTTAAAAAAAAAGTGTTAAATTTAAAATCTATTGTAAGAACGCTGTTAAAATTTTCGCCATTTTATTAAAATGCGTTTCACAAAGAAAAAAAAATGTAATTCAAAAATTTTACCAACGATATTCATCTGTTAACTCTTACGAATTGTGAAAGCGTAATGAATAATGCCAAAAATATTATAATTATCGACACTGTCAACGAAAATCGAAAAAAAGTGTTTTAAAACTTAAGCGAAATATTATAAAAAGGGAAATGAAATATGAAATGGAACATAATTATAAAATAAACTATTGTAAATTAAATTCGAAATGGAAAATAATTATAAAATGGAATGAGTGTTTTCTGTTAAAGTTTATAAAATGCGAAGCGTAAAAAAATTATAAGTCAGCGAGTTTTACGATTAAGAGCGAGTGAGAAAACAAATGTTCGTGGAATACGTAATAAATTTATTAATTTGTCAAGTGTCTCATATTACCCGACAATTATTCGAAAATATCATGTTTTGCAGGGTGTTACAGTCTTCTTTTATTTCTAGTCCCAACACCAATTTTAAAAAAAAAAAACAAAAATTCAATGAATCTTTAAAACCGGAGGGAAGAAATAAAAAAAAAACCTCGTAGTTTTTCGATCCTAGTATTGTAATTTTCGTAGGAGATTATCTAAGTACAGAAGCTCGCCTTATATTGAGAAAATTGTTTGTTTTTAAACGTTTGAAGCAGACAAGCATATCTCAGAACGTCCAGTGCATTACCCTGTCTGTAGGACTGACAGTAAAAATATTTTTGTTATTTGTATAACGTTGCAAATCCTTGGATTGGAACGGGAACCATCCTCGGATTATTTTTATTTCAAATACGAAATATATAATATAGTTGAAAAGAATCATGATTACATTAACTGTCAACCTTTATGCGGACCATTGTCCGTAATTTTTTTCAAATTTCTTGATTTTACGAATTTTTAATCATAAATTTACAATTTTTATTTCAAATTCAAATTGCGTTATTCTTAATTTAAATTGTAAATTTTCAATTTAGATTGTAAATATCAATATTGCAATGTTAAATTTGAATTTTGAATTTTAAATTTAATTAAAAATGTACATTTTTAGTGAGTAGTTTCATTAGGAAGATTCTAGAGTAGGTGTAGTGCATTTTTTATTTCTAGAAACGTAGACTTTTTTGATTTTATGAATCTTGATTATCGATTTTTGGTTTTTTTTTTCGAGATAAATTCGAAATTCAGTTTCTTTTTATTTGTTTAGTACCTCTGGTTATTTTCTAATGGGTAAGTAAATTTCATCTCTTATTCATAATCTCGGACTTCAGATTTAAGAGTCTTATGAGATTAACTAAACTAAAGTAGTTAACGAAAGTCTTATTTCCTCTAAATTGCACTTATCCCTTGTGACATTTATTCCTTCACGTGTATTGTCTCAAATGGCTTCTTGTCCATAATCCAAAGGTTTAAACAAATTTTTATTCCCGCAGTTTTATGTTAAATTAGAAATATTTCTTTTAAGTCCCTTCTTTCTTTCATCCTTAAAATTAGTATTTAGAAAATTCTGAGAAAGACGTAGGTGTGAATTTAAAAACAAAACTAAAAAAAAACTATAGAGATCAAAAAGTATCAAAATTGTCTGGATATTTCAAACTAAAATTCGTCGATGGGTTGAAGTAATGTTGATGAGTTAAATTTTGAGCTTGGACATATCCCCAGAGCTGAAAAGCAACTGAACATGCTTTCTGTATCTTCTGAACTTCAGGAAAAGTTAAATCCAATCTCCAATGAAACGGTGCTTCTTTAGAGTTCCTAAAAGTACTAAATTGATCCCCTAAATTAATCTTTGTGTGAGTATTCAGATACTGTATAGTGCTTGGATGAAAATTGAGACCATAAAATCGATATAGATCTTTCGAATATTCGTAGGGATTCACAGATAGATCCTCATATCGTACAACTCTGTGAAAACATATATAATTTTAGAAAATACTACAACATTTAAAAAATTAGATCTTAATTGTTCAAGTCTTTTTTTCAAATTTTTGAATGAAGCTATAAACAGGAAAGATACAAGTGTTTTCAACTAATTAACTTACCGAAAATTCCGAGGGTACTTTTTAGAGAATTTAATAGCCGCCTTAAAATCGGATATCAAGTCGGAGCACAACAAATTAGGATCAGTACAATCAGGTTTACCTTGACACCAGAGATTATGTTTTCTAGATTGTAGAATACCTCTTGGATCGCGGACTAAATATACTACCCGTACACCTAAACTTTAAAATAAATTTCCATAGATAATCAAAAGTAAATTTTGAAGAATATTCATGCTTTTTCAATTTTTAAATTGTTTTATAATGAATTAAATAATATTTACCTCTCTTGTGCTAATAGTTGTTCTATGAAATGAAGTCTTAAACGTACCACCTTCATGGAATTAAAAGGAAATAACTGACAAAATAGAGAAAGGTATCGGGGATCCCTACAAATTGTTGGGTGCTTTAAGCATTGTTCCCAAAGACGGGAATTTTGGTCAAAAATCCAATTATGTTTGTGTCCGTATTCCAAATAATGTTCTAAAAAACACATTTATTTTAGAATATTCATTAATGATTTTAATTTAACGTATTTAAAAATTAACATTTTTATTAGTCTTATTCCATAACTACCAAAATAAGGTTTCTTTTAATTTTTCCTATTTTTATAATTTTTAAAAACTTCTCTAATTTTTTTTATTTTAATAATACCTAATGATCTCATTTAGGTTATTTGGACGTAACACTTGTTGCCAAATGGCTTGAAAATCTTTGGTCAGCTGAGCTTACAATAATTTTTATTTTAGTGACAATTACAGAACATCGTGAAAGTGCTTGATCGATTTGGTTGAAGACTTGGAAAAAAGGGTAAGCATATAAAATTTTTGTCGAATTTGGTCGATTAGTTGAATGACATTTAAGGTATTTCTGATACCCTAATCGGGTGCCTTTTCGCCTTCTATGTCGGAAAGAGGAAAGACTCTCAGATATGAGAGGTACCGAGGAAATTAAAATACCCGAAGTGAAACTAAATCAAAAAGAAGTGGGTACCTATTGTGTTTTATGAAAACCATCCAGAGTATTTGAGGTTACGACAACTGTTACTATCAGTAACATCCACAATAGGTCTCTCTCGGATCAAGATCAGAGTTCAATTGGGAGTGGCAAGGTGGCTTCCATAAATAATGACACTTTTTTAATTGAGAGTTTTCAACCTTTTCCCTTCTGGGTCTCATTTTTTAAAATTTAAATGGTAAAAATTAAAAATTGCCACAAAGGATAAAAAAATTCTCCAAAAGTGACATTATATATGGAAGCCTTCTAATAGGTATAATTTTGTCAGTAGACAAGCTTCTTACTATTCTTCCATTTTAAGAACAAAAACTTACAAATTGTTAAAAAATCACTAACCCCTTGGTCAAATAGAATATCGTATTGCATTTTAACAAGAAAATTAAAAGAAAACTCGTGGATTCTGAGGTCGTTAAATTAAAATATGATTGAGACTTTAACTTTCAAAATGGTGAATCCAATATCGCGGACTAAATTCTCAAAAATACTACATTGTTACCAAACTCGGTCTTACGTTTTTTGGGTCATAGAATCTAAATATAATATTTAAATTGAGAAATTCAATATAGTGAATTCAATATGGAGGACTGCAATACAAGGATTTAGCAACCTTTAACTGTTTTTGACGCTTAGTTCGTCATATAGAATTCGAGTATAGAACTAAAAATAAATATAAAAAATAATTAAAATTAAACAAAATAATTTAAAATTTTGCAAATTAATTGAAAAAAATGAAATCAATTAAAAATTGGGGAAAGTAATTCAAAAAATCATAGAAATGTTTTAAAAATAAACTGAAAAAATTAAATAAGGAAAAATTAGAGAAAATAATTGTAAATTGAAAAATAAATTATTAAAAATAAAAAAAAAAAAATTAATTTGAGAAAATAATTGAAAAAATTACATAATATATTTTAAATAAAGGGAAGTCAAAGAAAATTTCAGAAAAATACTTAAAACTTTCAAAAGCTCTTTAAAAAAAAAGAAAATAAATTAAACTTAGAGAAAATAAATGCAAAAAGTTAAATGTAATTTAAACTTAAAGAGAACAATTTTTAATTAAAAATATATAATTAAAAACTTTTTGGAAATTATAAAAAAGGACAAAAGTAATTGAAAATTAAAGAAAAAAATTTAAAAAAGATTATAAATAATTAAAATTTGAATGAAATAATTGAAATGTCAAATAAATAGTTTAAAATTTTAGAAATTATAAAACAAATGAAAAACAATTAAAAATTAAAAGAGATAAATTTTGGAAAATAATTGAAAAATAATTTTAAAATTTGAAACTAGCAGAAAATATTTTAAAAAAGATCAAAACAATGATAGGTTGTAAAAAATAATGACATTTGAGAGAAATAATTGAAAAAATTACAAAAATTTTTCTAAATTAAAAAAATAATTAAAATTTGAAAAAAATGCATGATGATCTTAAAAAATAATTGGAAAAAATGAGAATAATTAAAAATTGGGCAAAAGAATTGAAGAGAACTAAAATAATTGAAATTGACGATAATTAATAAAAAATTTAGAAATTAAGAAAATAAATAAAAATAATTCAAGATTGAAGAAAATAATTAAATTTTTACAAAAATACTTATAAATCTTAAAAAATAATTTTATAAAATAAGAATAATTATTAAAAATCGAGAAAAATAATTGAAAAATCATAAAATTAATTCAAAATTAAGAAAAATAATTGAAATATGCTGGAAGTAGTTCAAGATTGAGAAAAAAATTGAAATATGATAAACGTCATTTAAATATGATAAATTGAAAACAATAAATAAAATTTGAGGGAAATAGTTAAAAAAAATCCTAGAGATAGAATATATGTTAAAAAAAAAATTACAAAATGACTTACAAATGTTTAATTAAAGAGAATAATTATAAAATTGCAGCAATAATCGAAAATTTATGAAAATAATTGAAATTTTACAAAAGTACTTAAAAATCTTAGAAAATAATAAATTTTATAAAATGATAATAATAATTAACAATCCAGAAAAATAATTCAAAATTGACAAAAAAATAATTGAAATATGCTGAAAATAACTTAAGATTAAGAAAAAAAATTGTAAAATAATGAAAATAATTTTAATATGAAAAATTGATAACAGTAAATAAAATTTGAGGGAAATAGTCGAAAAAATTATAAAACATATATTTAATGAAATTAAATAATTACAAAATTATTCAAAAAATTTTAATTATATAGAAGTATTAAAAAAGTTAAAGTTTAAAGTTTTGCCAAAATAATAGAAATATTTAGAAATTGAAGAAAATAATAGAAAAATTGCAAAATTTATTTTTAAGCAAAATAAAATAATTGAAAAATCGTTTAAAATAGGGAAAAATTAATGATAATAATCTAAATTTGTGAAAATAACTGCAAATTTAGGAAATTAATTGAAAATTAATGTAAATATTAAAAGATGGGGAAATGAAAATTGAACAAAATAATTATTTGAAATATTTAAAATTTCAGGAAATTAATTCAGAAATTATAAAAATGATTAAAAATTGAAGGTTATAATTGCAAAATGACAAAAATAATGTTAAATTAAAAAAATTAATTTCAATTTACGATGAAAAATTTTAAATTTAGGTATAAATAATGAAATTGATTTAATGTCAAGGGAAACTAGGTGTGAATTCTGTCCATTTCATAGACACTTCGCTTCCAAGGAAGCAAAACAATTTGCTTCCTCATAGAGGAAGCAATATTTAATAATATTTTAAATATTTTAAGTTAATAAAAACAAAAATTAAAAAAAACATGAATTATTTTGATTAAAAAGATACTAAAACAATTTGATTAGTTAATTTCAAAAATCCCTAAGTTCAAATTTAGATATTTATGATTTTAATAACCAATTTAAATTTTATGGAAAATCCTCTACAAAAAACTTTATGCACGCATACACATTTACCCACACATATGTACGTATACATAAATACACATACACATAAATAAATTAAAATTAAATTAAAATTTAATTTTGATAATATGGCATTCTTTTACATCCAAAATAGTCCCAGAAAAAAATTGGCACCGATAAGTAACATATATTTCGATGGGTTGAAATTTCTCAGGTGACTCCACTTAATGAACCAAATTTGATGATTTTCATTTCTCCCAAAAAATATGTTTTTTTCAGCCAATCAAAAATGGCTTAAACAGACTTAAGGTACATGTTTAAAGCTTTAAAAATCCACTTAGAAATTTTATTTATGTCTATTTCTGGTGTTACTATAGCTATTTGAAAAAAACGACTTTTTAAAAAAGTATCTTTACATTTCTTGAAATATTTAAAAAAATATTAAAGACACATTAATTTAAGCTAAATATTCTTTTTCTACAGGTTCTGGCAATAAGTTTAAAAAAAAAGACGTCCCGATATGTTCATTAGGCTCTGAGCAATCAGCGTTTGAAAATCGCTCGGGTCCCGTAGACCCAATCTAGCAGTTACGTTAAATCCCGATAGGCTAGCAGTTGAGGGTTAATATTATTAGTAATATTATTATTATTATTATTATCATTATTTTACTAGGTGAAAATTATGTCCATTTCGTGGATATTTCGTTTCAAAGTTAGCAAACAAATTTGCTTTCTTATAGAAAAAGCAATATATTAATAATATAAAATTTAATTCGAGAAATTCTTTAAAAAAAGGAATTTTAAGTGCAAAAAAATGAAAAAACATCAATTAATTTACGAATTTTTGATAAATTATAAAAGTTATATAGGTCAATCGATTCGTTTTGAGATAAGGAATATGATTTTTTTATTCATTAAGTTGTATTTTTAGCTTGGAAAAAAATTTTGGCAAAAAACGATTTTTTTCGATGAAAAAGGGTGCTCAACAAAATTTGATTGGATATTTTCAAAAATCCCTGTGTCCAAATTTAGATATTCACGAGCTTAAAAAGTCATCCAAATTTTATTGAAATCCGATGAAGTGTTCTCGAGATATCCTGGCGACAAAAAACGCTATACACACACATACACACACACACACACACACACATACATCTGGACATTTGCTTAGGAATGAAAATTTACGCTTTTTAGATGAAAATGAGTCGATTTAGACTATTTTTGGAAAATCGAAAATCTTAACGATCACAAAGCTTCCTCTATGAGGAAGCAAAATAATTAAAATTGAAAAAGTGTATGAAAAAACTAAATAAAATTTTTAAAATTTGAGGAAGGTAAATTTAAGATTTTGGGAAACAATTTAAAGATAATTAAAAGAATTAAGAATTGCAGAAAATAAGTAAAAGATTATAAAAATAGTTCAAAATTCAAATTTAGTATATTTAAAACGTGGTTTAATTGAACTTTTAATCAATGCAAGTTTACATTAACTGAAATTTGAAGAAATTAAAATTGCTATAATTTTAAAATTTGAGAACATTTTAAACAGGTGAAATATGATTTAAAAGTTTTTTTTAAAAAACATCTATTTAAAAAATTATATATAATTGGGGCCCTATTTTCCTTTTTGCCCCAGGGCCCTTGCCCTCTCAGTTACGCCACTGAATAAAATACCAAGTTTGGAGATAATCTAAAAATTTTTTGAATACTTATTCCAACATTAAATCTACAATATTCAATTTTTAAATTTGAATATTATCTTTACATTCTACGACCCAAAAATCATATAAATTCCCAATTTAGTCAAAGCTGAGTATTAGTTTTAGAATTTAATCGGTCATTTTAGATCAGCCATATTGAATTTTTGAATTTGAATATTATATTTACATTCTACGATTGAATTTCGCAATTTGAATATTATATTTACGATCTACAACCCAAAAATCACCTGAAGACTAAGTTTGGTAAAATTTAGATATTTTTTGAGGATTTAATCTGCCATATTGGATTGGCCATTTTGAAACTTAAGAGTACACTGTTAAAAATACAAAATGTAATTTTAACAATCAAAATGTAATTTTAACAATCAAAATGTATATTTACACCGTTATAGGAAGTAAATTCACAAACCGTGTGTGTTTATACATCGTTCAACGTTGTATTTTTACTGCCTGAATGTCATTTTGCAATGTGATACGTTGTAAAATAACATTCGGGCAGTAAAATTACATTCGGGAAGTAAAAGTACTACGTAAGACGTTGGAAACTTTTCGCTTCACGTCTTACGTAGTACTTTTACTTCCCGAATGTAATTTTACTGCCCGAATGTTATTTTACAACGTATCACATTGCAAAATGACATTCAGGCAGTAAAAATACAACGTTGAACGATGTATAAACACACACGGTTTGTGAATTTACTTCCTATAACGGTGTAAATATACATTTTGATTGTTAAAATTACATTTTGATTGTTAAAATTACATTTTGTATTTTTAACAGTGTATTGCAAGGAGGGGAATTCACATAACCTTAAAAATACTTTTCCAAGCACCGTACAATCTTTTTTTTTAGAAAACAAAAAATGTAATTAAAAATATGTCCATGTTCCCATAATTTAAATTTTATGCAGATTCTAAAATGTCAAATTAGTTTTAGAATCTGCATAAAATTTAAATTATGGGAACATGGCCATATTTTCAATTACATGTTTTGTTTTCGAAAAAAATAGATTGTACGGTGCTTGGAAAAGTATTTTTAAGGTTATGTGAATTCCCCCGCCCTTGCAACACCCTTAAAGTTTCAATCATATTTTCATATAACGACCTCAGAAATCCTCTGAAACGACCTCACAAATTTGTAAAACTTTTAAAAAAATTGTTTTTGTCTGTATACTTCAATTTGTCATTTTTTTAAAAAGAAAGTTTCTTTTTAATTTTTTTTACTCTGTATTTATCTATCTTTATTTTGATCCAAGGATCACTTATTTTGGTCAATTCTATCGAGAGATATATGGTTTTGACAAAAACCATCAGGTTAGCTTACGCGCATCGAAAGTTAGTGGAAAAAGATGCGCGTCTCTATTCGTGAGTTTTTTTTTTAATTTATTTTCAAAAATGTAATACAATAATCTGTTCGATATTTTTAAACAATTGTAAGTTTTTGTTAATTATGTATCATTTTTCCTGTTCTTTCTTACAATTTCGACTGTGGTTTAATTGGAAGGACCAAGTACGGAAGGACATTTTTTTATATTAATGAAGCAGAAGTGATCTTGTGCGTTTCCAAGTGAAATTTACGTTATTTTCAGGCAGGTTAACGGCGGGCAATGAGACTTTAGAATTTTATTATATTTAATATGACTAATGTTTTACATAAATATTTAGGTCAAAATATTAATTAGTTTACGAGAATTGAAATTTCAAAGAAAAAGTTTAAAATAGCAAAATCTTCCGTTCTGTCAGTCGTATAAAGGTTTTCTTTTTTTTAAATGCTCAGAAAAATATAAGGAATATTTCTATTTCAGGGCAATTTTGTACAATTTTAATATTAAAAAAGTTATTGACTAAAAATTATATAACTTTTTAACAGCGTCCAAAAATTCAATGACCCAAATACTAAAATGAACTTACCCGTGTTCTTTTCAAGATTCCAAAAGAAATTAAGTTTACAGTTACTGCCTTGATATTTAATTTTAATAAATTGTAAATGTAAACATTGGAGATCTGTGTTAGAAAACAAAGCAAAATATAGTTGCGCACGCATTTCCATCTGAGAGGAATGTAGTCATGGTTATACGAAGTTCCAGTAGTGCCAACGACTGAAATCAAACGCAGCTGCGCCTTTCGACAAATCATACGATTTTCCACAGATGTGCGCAGATGCGTTTGGTGACAGTGTTGGCATCACTGCTACTTTGTATAACCATGACTTCATTCTTCTCAGATGGAAGTGCGTGCGCAACCATATTGCTTTGTTTTCTAACAGAAATCTCCAATGTTTACATTTATAATTTATTAAAATTAAATATCAAGGAAGTAACTGTAAAGTTAATTTCTTTTGGAATCTTGAAAAGAACACAGGTGAGTTCATTTTAGTATTTGGGTCATTGAATTTTTTGTCGCTGCTAAAAAGTTATATAATTATTATTTAATAACTTTTTTAATATTAAAATTATACAAAATTGCCCTGTTATAGAAATATTCCTTATATTTTTCTGAGCATTTAAAAAAAATGAAAACCTTGATACGACACGTAGAATAAAAGATATTGCTATTTTAAACTTTTTTTCGAAATTTTAATTCTCGTAATGTTAAAAAGTTTTTTAAATCTATTACTGACCCATGTTTGAGAAATTACACTTTAGCATTGATTCTAAAATTTGAAGGGCCTTTTTCGCAAAGGTCTCTTCTCTTATTTTAATATATCCAAATTCCACGAGTGGTTCGACGTGATAAAAATTGGCTGGATGAGCGTTGATAATTCCAGCAAGAAAAGTACTTCCAGAACGCCAACTTGTCACAATAATACTTCTTACTGGTGTGCCTCCTTTTTCCATCAGAAAATTATCGAGATTACTGAAATCGTTACTTAATTATCAACAAAAAGTTTCTAAATTTATTATAAAATTAAATGAAAATCACATGGTGAAGTTGACAAATGATAAATTCATTTTATTTTTATTTTCGTACTTTAAAGGGGCGCATGATTATACCATAATCCGTTTTTTTTTAGAAATTACAATATTTTGAAATCCATAGCTCAGAACAGCTATTTCATAGAAGTACATAATTAATTCGAACTAAATTGTAGATGAATTTTTATCATACAGAATTTTCATTAAATCGAATATTTATATAATTAAATTTTAATTTATTCGTATTTTTATTTATGAAAATAATTATTTGAATGAATTTCATTTTTTCGACTCTTCAGTTAAAAGAACAGCAAATGCAATGAAATCTTATTTTAGTGACATTCAACATGTAGGAAATTTATTTAAAGATAATTCAGAATTAGAGGAATAATAAATTCTTAAAAATTTAAGGTTATGTAATTTTCATTTGATAGAAATTCAATTTAATGAATTTGAAGAAAGTAGGATTGATAATTAAAAGAAATTGTAATAAGAGCTGAATTTAAACTTGACGTAACTATTATTTGACAGATTGATTAAAATGTCGAACTTTTTTTGGCACAAATTTTAGTAAATTTAACTTAAACTTGACAGAATTTCAATTTAATCGAATATTCATATCTATGAATTTATAATTGAACGAACTTTTATTTAATAGAATATTTATATAACCGAAATGTCATTTGATCGAATTTCTATATTACCGACATATTAAACTTGCGAATTTTCATTTAATTGACATATCATAGTGGAAACGATCTCCATTAGTATAAGACAAGGACAGAGATATGTTCATCCTTGTCTTACTAATGGAGCTCGTTTCCACTACACTGTAAAAAAAGTCTGTAAATTAAAACATACTTCATGTAATTTTACACATCAATATTATTGGTTCGACGTAGTACATTTACTATGTTTCAAAAGTAATTTTACTTTGTTGAATAATTTTACTGTATGTGACTGTGAAATTTAACCATAATGTGTAAAATTACATTGTCCAACGTAGGAAAGTATGACCACTACGTCCAACGTGTTTATTTACACAGATTGTAAATTTATATAAATGTGCGAATACGTAATTTTACTTTGTGGAGAATGTTAATTTACACGCGGTGTGTAATTTTCCTCAAAGGATGCAGTGCGAGATTTAATAAGGACAGTAAGGTTATGTCAAAAATGCGTAAGCGCATGCTCGAAATGTTCATATTTGTGTCAGAAAAAAAGGTTCTGAGCCATCGTCTTTTGTACTTAAATGACTTAAATGCATTTTAAACGCGTCAGCAGCATTATACAATGTATCATGTTCTATTAAAAGTTTATAATAAGCTGGAAAAAATAAAACGAAAAGTCCTGTACCGATTTTTTATCACGTGCAGTTGAAAATTATTGAGTTGCTTAAGTTAGAAAGACAGGGACTTTCCATCATCAAGCATTCGCCCGTATGCAACTTTAAACAAATAACTTCAAAACTATGTGCATAATCAAAAAATGGTAAAGGAATTCGTTTTTGTCTTTTTTTGGGCTAATTATGATCCTTTTAAAGTGTTCACCTTAGGAGCAGGAATATATGAAAATACATATTTCATAAATATTATTACCTAAATTTGTAGGTTAAGTTACACGCAAGAAGGAAAATGTGGAAAATTACATGCGGCGTGTTTTTCAACATAACACCACCTATTTTATATTCGGGGTTTAAAATAACATGCAGATTATGTAAAATCGCACGTTGCACGTAGTGATCATACTTTCCTACGTTGGACGTTGTAAATTTCAACAGGATTTTTTTACAGTGTATGATATGTCAATTAAATGAAAATTCGCAAGTTTAATATGTCGGTAATATAGAAATTCGATCAAATGACATTTCGGTTATATAAATATTCTATTAAATAAAAGTTCGTTCAATTATAAATTCATAGATATGAATTTCTATCAAATGAAAATTACATAACCTTAAATTTTTAAGAATTTATTATTCCTCTAATTCTGAATTATCTTTAAATAAATTTCTTACATGTTGAATGTCACTAAAATAAGATTTCATTGCATTTGCTGTTCTTTTAACTGAAGAGTCGAAAAAATGAAATTCATTCAAATAATTATTTTTATAAATAAAAATACGAATGAATTAAAATTTAATTATATGAATATTCGATTATATAAAAATTCTGTATAATAAAAATTCACCTACAATTTAGTTCGAATTAATGTACTTCTATGAAATAGCTGTTCTGAGCTACGGATTTCAAAATATTGTAATTTCTAAAAAAAAAAAAAACGGATTATGGTATAATCATGCGCCCCCTTTAAAGACTCACTAATTTTTTCTACTGGAGTTTCCAGCATAATATGTATAATTATTCATATCTTTTTCAATCATTTTTCTTTGTTGCTGTAAAACATGTTGAATTTCTTCAATTATTTGATCACCTTCCGTTCCTTTTATGTAATTCTAAAACATTTTGAAAATTTGAAATTAAAATTCTTTTTACCTTATATGATTGTTATAACAGAATAACATATTTTGAACAGTCTCATTTTGATAAATACAATAAAAAGTTAGTGTTTGTTAATATCAAATATAATTTTTTTTATATCATGATTTGATTTTCTTACCGGTATCACGTTGTACTCAATGTAATTGCTGTAATAAAGATTTAACAACAGAAAGAAGATGAAGATTATAACAATGAGAATTAGAATGTAAAATCTTCGCATGCTGGATAATTGCCTAACTGACTTTTCAAAATTCAATATTATTACATTAATGTTCTTAATAATTAGAAATTACACATGTTTAAATAATTGTAAACCACAATATTCATAAGTCGGTACCTTCGAGCTACAAAATTCCACTCCAATTCCACTCCAATTTTTTATTTTATATTGTAAGTATAAAAAGTTAAAGTTTTATATCGATTTTTTTTTATATATAAATAATTTTTAAAACACTGATTCAGATCAGTTTCGTGTTAAAAAGACATTTTAATTATTTTAAGCAACTAAATGTCTTAATTTAAGAGTTTTTAATTGTTGAACTTTTTAATTTAAAACACTTGTAGGGCACTTGTTTTCGGTTTATAACCTCTTCATTTATTCAATGCATTTATAACAAAACTACAATATTTGGAATAAAATTTGAACTGTATTTATAAATAATGAACATTCACAAATAATAATTACTTACTAAAATAATCTGTTATTATGATTTCGAATTATAAAACTTGCTACAACTTTAAGATTGCTCTCCTGAAAATGTTGAAAAACCAGATTTTGGTCATTTTTAACAGCCAAAATGAAGTATAAGCTTTTATGCGTAGTTTATAGCTCGGAGGTACCGAAGTGTCTCTGAAATGATAAGAACGTTAAAAATACTCATACCCATATGATATTAACATTATACTGTTCTAGTTAATTTTTTGTTAAAACATATTTTTATCTTTTTAGTTCGAGTGATAATACCGGTAACAAAGTCATAACTTTAATCTCGTATTTAAACACAACAAATTTCCTGAAATATGAAAATGTTCAAGACTTAAACAGTTCGTCTTTTTAGAAATGAAAATGTACAAATTACACAGCCCCACAAAAAAAAAAAGTGTCATGTACTTTTGACCGGAATACCTTAGCCCTATGTATTTTGACGCGCTGAACACGAATCCGAAGTCCATTTTGCTCCATCACGTCAGGATTTTTTTCTAACCTCAAAAAACATGTCGGATTTTGAGAGGTAGGCGATTTTTTAAAAAAATTTATGGATTTACTTCAAACTTGGTATCTGGGGGTTTTTTGGGTCGCTGATTACGAATCTGAAGTTAGATTTTCAAAATTCAAAATGGCGGATCCAATATGGCGGACGAATTTTGAAAAAATTTGAAGATTTACTTCAAACTTGGTATCTGGGGGTTTTTTGGGTCGCTGATTACGAATCTGAAGTTAGATTTTCAAAATTCAAAATGGCGGATCCAATATGGCGGACGAATTTTTAAAAAATTTGATAATTTATCAGGAATAAGATGCAGAATGGAACAATGTACTTTCTTATTTGGCTATTGCACCAAACATATCCAATCTGTTACCAAGGAATATTTTATGATAAAATTGTAATAGAAGTCATATTTGAAAATGTGAGAAACTCGCTTCGAAATCACACTCAGCAACTTAAAAACCTGAAGATACCAAATTTCATAAAAATTTCGAAAATATGACGTCAGATTCGCAATCAGCGACCCAAAAAACCCCCAGATACCAAGTTTGAAGTAAATCTTCAAATTTTTTCAAAATTCGTCCGCCATATTGGATCCGCCATTTTGAATTTTGAAAATCTAACTTCAGATTCGTAATCAGCGACCCAAAAAACCCCCAGATACCAAGTTTGAAGTAAATCCATAAATTTTTTTAAAAAATCGCCTACCTCTCAAAATTCGACATGTTTTTTGAGGTTAGAAAAAAATCCTGACGTGATGGAGCAAAATGGACTTCGGATTCGTGTTCAGCGCGTCAAAATACATAGGGCTAAGGTATTCCGGTCAAAAGTACATGACACTTTTTTTTTTGTGGGGCTGTGTTATCATCTGAGATATTTATAATATAACATACTAACACATATAACATAGATAATGTAATTAATATATTTATTTCTTCAAGTATTTTAGTATTAATGATAATTAATTCTATCACTTTAATTCTATACATTAATTTTTTTTTAAATTATACATTCAATTAACTTTATTTTGATAATTGTACGCTGTTTAGGTCCAATTTGTAAAACAGTATATTTATTAATAAAAAGTTTCCAAACTCTGCGCTGTTAAATAACGTTAAATTCTCACAACAACAAAAAATCGTTTAGTTTAAAATACATACTTAATTACTACTACTGATTATTTTTAATTCTCAAAAAATACAATTTTATCTTTTTAGTCCAAGTGATAATACTAGTAATTAAATGACAATTTTGCGCAAAAAGGTATGTTCTATCAAAATACTAAAACATTCGGAACTTAAAAAGTTTTTCTTTTCGGGGGGCTATAATAATAATTTACAAAAATAATAAAATATGATAATACAATTAGAATTATATTTAAATTTTGTACTTACTTGAATGGAAATTTTGCGGTTACTTTAGTTCCACAAGCTAAATATTTTAGACCATTTTTGATTGTTTTTAGGTACCAAAAGTTCAAGTTAAAATTTACACTTGAAAATTGAATTTTTTTAGTCAAATTAAAAATCATAATTCACCATACTTTAAAATAATTATATACGGTTTAGATACCTAATAACGAATTCTATGATAGAAAAAAATAAGTGTCTGATAAAAAGATTCAATATATACTATATAATTACAATTTATTCATATTTTTTTTTGTGAATGTACAATTATTACATATTCTGAACACATGATTCACGAATAATATATCTACAAGCCACAATAATAAATATTTACAAAAATTCTTTTACAGAAAAATAAAATAACATTAATTTTTTAAAATTTATACATCTATATAAAATGAGTAACAAAGGTACATTGTTTTTAAAAGCCTAAAAATAAATTGAGCAGTGAGGTATATAAAGAGAGTTTGCACAGAGAGATTCATAAAAAAGTTGCCCTTCAATTAATAATTAATTCACAAAATCCGAAACCAGTCTCAATATAATTTGACAAACCGCGATTATCAAAAAAGCTTAAAAATTCAATGCATTAAAAGACTAGTTCGCAAAATTTGCACTCTACAATCTTATTTTAAAGTGAGAAAATAAAATTAACTTACAAAAAGTTTTTTTTTCTTTTTTTTTTTTGTCAAAGAGAGGCACAGATGAGAAATATATTAAATATATTTTGCTAAAAACATTCATTCCATTTTCAAGTTATATTCTTCTTTTCTTATTTCAAAGTAGAAAATGACAGGGTGCTGAAAAGTGATAGTGCCTGCAAATTTATAGATTATTATTGTACTTTTTTTTTGTTTTATATAATTTTTAAAATCAGTGTTTATTTTAAATAAAACGGATCGACCCTAAGGGTTTGTTACTGATTTGGAAATTTTTCTTTTTTGAAAAAAGGATATTTACCATTAATCGTCAAAGAATATCATAGTTGTCAGGATATTCTAAACTGAGATTCGTCGTTGGATTAAAATACTGTTGATGAGATGCATTTGCAGCTTGGACGTATCCCCAAAGTTGCATGGCAACCGAACATGCTTCTTGTATTTCTTGAACTTCGTAAAAAGTTAAATCCAATCGCCAATGGAACGGTGCTGCTTTTGAATTCCTAAAAGTACTTGATTTGCCTCCTAAATCAGTCTTTGTGTGAGTATCCAGATATTGTACAATGCTCGGATGAAAATCCAGACCATAAAATTGATATAGATCTTTCACACACTCGTAGGGATTCACTGATAAATCCTCATATCGTACAACACTGTAAACAAATGTATATTACTTTATTTATTAACTTTATTATTTTATTTATTACTTTATTTACTAACTTATTCTGGAATGTAAAAATCTTTAAATATTAAAATAAAAAAAAAATAAAAAATTAAATCTTAATATATTGGAAACAAAAAACTTTATTTGCAAACCCTGACCAAAGATCCTTTTTAAAAAAATTAGTTTCGTCGCATTAACTTACCGAAAATTACGAGGATATTTTTTAGAAAATTTAATAGCTGCCTTAAAATCAGATACTAAGTCGGAGCACAAAACATTAGGATCGGAACAATCGGGTTCACCTGGACACCAGTTTCTATGCTTCCTAGATTGAAGAGTTCCTCTTGGATCTCGGACCAAAAATACCACCTTTACGCCCAAACTGAAAACAAAATTTTGAAGGGTATTTAAAAATAAATTACAAAGGTTATTTAAAAATAAATAAAGTATATGAAAAAATAAATTTCAAAGGGTATTTAGAAATTAAAAAATTGTTGGTAAAAGGAAAGTAAAAAATAATATTACACTTTAATTATTGAAAGCCATTATAAAGTTATTATAATTTAAATCAACCCCAAACGTCAATCAATTGAAAATTTTAATTTATTCAAAGTTTTAAATTCTATTCAACCAAAATTTCGACAACTAACTCTTAATTTTTTTGCATATCTTAACTAATTAATTTATTTTTTGTAAATTATCTCATTCTCGAGTAGTCATTTTTACCTAGATAAAAATTTCTTACTTTATTTTTAACTTCATCATCGAATTTTCTATTCATTCATAATATTTTTTGAATTATTATTTGAACTTTGAATAAATTTTCTAATGTAATATTACATTTTTCTTAATTATTCTAATTTCTATTTCCTTTTTCTAAATTGGTTCAATTTGTTTTTACGTTTTATCTATTTTTTACCAATTTATTTATTCCTTCATAAAATTCCTAAATTTTCTACATTAAAGAAAGATTTTCTTGTAGGATTTAAAAAAATTTTAAATAAATAATTTAATATAAATTTTTTTTCGGTTTTTAAGGGTGTTTTTTATTTGTTTTTCTTTAATTTGCGTCATTTTTTTAAGAATCTCCTAAACTTTAAATTTGTAAATGAACTTCTTTCCTTTTTAGACTTTTTATTTTATCCTTTTTTATTTTATTTTTTTTTTTTTACTACTATATTTTATGTTAGTAGATTTTTATATTTTTAAATACTTTTTAAATTTTTTTCTTTTTTTTAAATTTGTTAGATATTTTTTTTTTAATTTTCTTCATTTCTCAAATATTGTTTTTATTATTTCTTATTGGATGATGTTTGTTTTCTTATTTCTTCAAGACTTTTTGACTAAATTGAATTTCCTAACATTTTTCAATTTTTTCGTTATTACAATTCAAAGTCATTATAATTTAAATCAACCACAGACGTCAAGCAATTGAAAATTTTAATTTATTCAAAGTTATAAATTTTATTTATAATTTTAATCTATCAAAGTTTGTTAAGATACTTTTTTTAATTTTCTTCATTTCTCAAATATTGTTTTTATTATTTCTTATTGGATGATGATAGTTTTTCTTATTTCTTCAAGACTTTTTTACCTCTTCAATTTCCTAATATTTTTTCAATATTTTCCTTCTTCCACAATTTTTTCATGCTTTGAACTTTTAATTTATTTTTTAATCAAAAATTATTTTTTTATGTTTCTAATTTTTTAAAGATTTTCCAATTTAGTAAATATTTTCTCATTTTTTCTAATGATTTTCTTACATATATTTCTTACTTTAAAAAAATGTCTGTAATTCTTTTAATTTCTTAAAAAAAGTTTTTCCAGTTTGTTATGAATTATTGGTTATTTTTTTATCCTTGTGCAGTTCAAATTCTTAATTTTTTTAATTTTGCTTATTTTTGTAAATTATCGCATGATTTCTTGATTTAAAAAAAATTCAATCATTTTTTATTATTTTGTAATCGCTTAAAATATTATTACCGTATTTTTAAAAAATTTGTATAATAATTTTCTTAACTTTTTTCTTTTTTAATTAATTTACTAATTTTTTTAATAGGCTTTTTTATTTATCTTTTTACATTTTCTAAATATATTTTTTAACTTTCTAATTTTTTAGCGATGTTTTTAGTACATTATTACCGTTTTTATTTTTTTAGAAAACCTCAGATTTTTTAAAAACATTTTCTCGATATTTAAATTTCTTTTTTTATTTTTTATTCAATATTCTCTCTTTTTTTAAACCTTTAGACTTTTTAACTTTTCATTTAATTTCCTTGTACTTTTTCGATGTTTTTTTTATAAACTTTCATTCCTTTAAAATTGTTTTAATATTTCTTTAAATTTGTTCTAATTTTGAACAATTTCTGTAACTTTTAAATTTAAAGAATTTTGTTATTTTTTTTATCCTTCGTTTGTTTACTTATTATTTTAATCTTTTTACGTTTTTATATTTCATTTTTACTTTATTTCTTATCTTTTAAAACACTTTATTCCTCGATTTTCTTATCTTTGTATTCATGAGTTCTTACATATTTCTTTACAACTTTTTTATTTACATATATAATATGTTTTTGTAGCTATTTTTCAAACTAACATAAATATTTCTTTGAAACCACATAATATTTCAATGAATACAGTTATTAATTATTAAAAAAAAAAAACAAATCCAGAAAAATGATAGATTACGATCCAGAAAATCTGAGAATTTGAAATTGATTCTGTACAAGACACCTTATAATGAAATTCTCAATTACTCAGAATTGAATAATATTTACCTCTCTTGTGCTAATATTTTTTCCATAAGCCGTAATCTCAAACGTACAAGCTTCATAGATTGAAAAGGAAATAATTGACAAAAGGGAGAAAGAAATCGCGGATCCCAACAAATTGAATCGTGCTGTTTGCATTGTTTCCAAAGGTAGGAATTGTGGTTAAAAAGCCAATTGTGAGTCTTTCCGTAATCCAAATAATGCTCTGAAAAAAATTTCACTTTGAACTTTTCTTCTTAATTTAAAGTATTGGAAAATTTGAACTTATTCTACTTAAATTTTCAAGTTTGTATCTCTCAGTGCCTAGTAAATAATATTTTAAATTACAAATAAATACTTCATTTAAAGGAAATTAAAATTTATTTAATTTGCTTTCACTGACCCAAGTTTGTATAATTGCACTTGAGCAATGCTTCTATATTTTGAAGGGCCATTTCCGCAAGAGGCTCGTCTCTTATTTGAATAATTCCAAAGTCTAGCAGTGGCTCGTAATGATAATAAGTGGCCGGATGAGCATTGATAACTTCACCAAGAAAAGTACTTCCGCTGCGCCAACTTGTCAAAATGATACTTCTTAATGGTGAGCCGCCTCTTTCAATCACAAAATTGTCGAGATTACTGAAATCACAACTTCAATATCAATAGAAAAATCCACTTGAGTACATTTTTTATAATATTTAATTAAATTAAACAATATTTTATAAATTTCCGAATAACAGTTCAATTTTTAAAAATACTACATTTAAATTCTAACATCTATTTTAATGCATAAAAAAACTCACTAATTTTTTTCGCTGGGCTTTACATCGGGATATGTATAATCACTCATTTCTTTTTCAATCAGTTTTCTTTGTTGCTGTAAAATTTCTTGAATTTCGTCAAGTACTGCATCACTGGCAAGTCGTTTTACGTAATTCTGAAACATTTTCAAATTTTCAAATTAATTTATTTTCTTGTAATTTTTTTTTTTTTAATCACAAACAAGAAATACACAAACATGCAAATTAAAAGACAATAAAGAGTTATTTAATAATCAGATTGGATTAAAATCTGGAATAACAATGATGAAATATACTATACGAAATATATAAAATATGAAAACATTCATGTATATAAAACATAAAATCTGTTTAAAAAGCAAACAAGACAGACAGTAAGACAAATACGTGCAATCATCGTTTTTTGCAAACGCTTACATTTTTTTTAACTTTCGTGCTTACCGTGAAGGATTGACGTATTTTTACATGCCGTGACTTAAACTCGGCATCCTAAATTTGAGCAAAAGCATTAAAATTTAAATCAGAAAAAATATTTTATTTTATTTAATCATTATCCTAATGATTATTAATTATTATTACTAGCTTTTTAAATATTTTTTCCAATGAATACAAGTGCTGTACGACAAATTGAGACAATTTTGCTTTGCGTGTGTTTTTAATTTGAAAACATCAAAAACAGCAATTTATTTACATTTCCTTGTGTTCGTGAGTTTTAAGTACTTTAGAAAAAAAAGTATAAATTTTTGTTAAAATTTGGTCTTTTTATGTGCCTAAGAAATACAATCAACGTTTATTTAAACGAAATTTTTATTTTCGTAAATAATTTTTTTCAAATAAAATGCAACTTCATTTTTTTTAATATTCAAATTAATCTTTTTTTTTTTATGACTGAGGGGCCGTTCATATACCACGTGGACAGCTTAGGGGGGAGGGGGGGGGGTTTCGTCAAATGTCCACGTGGACAATTATGCGTGATTCGCAAAATGTCTCCATTAAAAACAATATTTTGGTTGAAGCTGAGGAAGTGGAACTTCTTGAGATGTCCTGCTTGGAGGTAGACACAGTGGAAAACAATTTAATAGATTCCACAACGGTGCAAAATGACGATTGCTTTGCTAACATTGACAATATTTCAGAGTGGTTAGTGCCCCCGTGGATTGCTGAAGATAATCCTGAAATATCTAATAACGAATATTAGATTTGTGACAAAAAATTTTGTTTATTTTTTATAATTGAAAATGTTCCTTCCAAAGTATTCTACCAAAGATGGCAATTTACCTATTACTTGTAGAACTTCTTAAACTTTTTATTATTTACTAGTAGAACTTATAAAGTATTTTCGTATTAATAAAAAGCTGCAATTAAATTTTTTAAGAACAATTGAAGATCTATTTATTTACCTAATTTCACGTAAAAGAGCATCCTGTTTCAAAGAATTTGTCATAAAAAATTGTGAAGTTTACTCACGGTGCTCTTGAAGCTAAGATAGGTCTTACAAAAATGATAAAAACGGCTTCTTTACCAAGTTTTGTACTTATTTGTAGGTTAAAAATCCGTTTTGACCAAAATCGTACCTGTTCCTGTTTTCGAGAAATTTGAAATTTCGTATTATTTAATAGATTTTTAAGATTTTATAGATATTTTGTTTTAATTTTATTTATTTTTTTATTTTGAATAAAATATAATCTTAAACTGCATCTAACATTAAAAATTAATGTTAGTATTAGTTAAGGTAACTGTCCAGTGTGTGGGAGTCAAAAAATCGATTCTTTTTTTATTACATTTTCTTAAAGAAAAACTTCATCAAAATATGTCCTCAAAATCCCAAACCAAAATTCGCAATACTTTTAATTTTGTCGCGAAAAGAAGAGAGCGCGCCGTGGCATGTATGGACGTGTTTTGACGCGCTGACAGCTTATTAACAAATTAACGTACATTATTTAAAAAAAAAAAATTTATAGTTTAAGACGTCAATTAAAACATCAAAATTTTACATCCCCAGGAAAAACTATTTAATCGATTGAGAGATTTTATGATGAAAAAAAGACGGATCTCCAAAACTTTTTTTCATTAGTTCGCTATTTTGTTGTTGTTGTTTAAAACAGTGAATTTTATTGGTATCGCAGACTTAGATTGATGTCTATAAAATAATAATATCTTTGATTTTTTCATTTCCAGTTTAACATACGAGGCCCTACAATTTCATGAAATAAAATACTGTTCATGAAACAAAGTTCTCTAAGGATTTTTAAAAAACTGGAACAGATAATATTTCATTTAAGAGCAGATTTTTAACTAATAATAATATTAATTTTTATTGTGGGTTTCAACTAAAGATTATATTTTATTCAAAATAAATCATAAATAAAGCAAATCAAAAAACAAAATATCTATAAAATCTTAAAAATCTATTAAATAATACCAAATTTCAAATTTCTCGAAAACGGGAACAGGTAGGATTTCGGTCAAAACGGATTCTTAACCTACAAATAAGTACAAAACTTGGTAAAGAAGCCGTTTTCATCATCATTTTTGTAAGACCTATTTTAGCTTCAAGAGCACCGTGTACTCGAATATTCATATTTCCTTTGAATAGTTCTTTGATTTTAACATCCAAAAACTATTTTTCACTAAAATTGTCCACGTGGACATTTAGGGGGGGGGGGTTAGACAAATGTCCACGATTGTCCACGATGGGGGGAGGGGGGGTCAAAAGTCGGAGAAAAGTTGTCCACGTGGTATATGAACGGCCCCTGATCAAATTTCAATTTACTAAAAGGTAAAATATAAATTTCGTTTATTTGAAAATTCAGAACTTCAAGTTTACTAACATTTGTGAAAATTAAACCAAAAATTTCTTATACTCTTACCGATATCATGGGCTGTAATTGATGCACAATCTGGTTGTTGTAATGCTGATTTATTGCCAAAAAGAAAATAAAGATGGTAGCGATGCCAACTAAAATATAAAAGCTCCGCTTCCTGGACATATTTATCCCTGAATAAAATAATTATCTGTGATTAAATTGTAATTCAATTAAATTCTTAAAACAGTTTATTAGCTCAATAATTAAATAAGAATAAATTATTTAAGTCACAAAATAAAAACCAGTATCTGTAGAGTCTTAAAAAAAAAATGGAATCTTTTGAACAAAAACATTTTAGCTAAAAAAAAATATTAGAATTTAAACTTCAAAACTTTTCTAAGAAAGAACGAGACAACACTGTCAGTATTCTTGAAACCTTGAAACATAATATAAATACAGATAAAAAAATTTACAATTTTCCACATGTTTAGTATTTATGAAGTATAATAAATAATATTGCTAACATAAAGTTAGTTTTAAAATATCGTTTAATGATAATTTCAAATATGTTTTCGTAAAAGAATTATTATTATGTTTCCTGATACAATTTTTAAGTGAAAATTTCAATATTCATAAATTTTTGTTTTGAATATAAAACTTATCACGACTTAACTGTACAATGATTTTATTTAAATTATCAAAATCACTCATCAAAACAAGTAAATAAATAAATAAGTAAAATGACAATTAAATTTTTAAAAATAAATTAATACCTGATCTAGTGGAACGAACACGTTGCATCGTGTATTGTGAAACATTCAAAGTTCGTCCCCTGAAATAAAAAAAATTAATTAAAATAACCTAATTAATTAGAATTAAATAAAAATAAATTTCAAATAAAGACAAGATTAAAATTTAAACTTCTGAATGATATAATAAAATAAATAAAGTTTGTCATTGTGCTGTAAATATGCAGGTACTAATTAAAAAGAAGATGTGAAAATCAGTAAATAAAAAAGTTAAACAAGTAGTTATTACCTCAAGATTAAGGTAAAAATCTCATTCGTTGAGCATCCATGTAACTTGATAAAATTTTTGATTCAACTTTATTAATGAGTAGAACTTTTTTTGATATTTGAAACCAGAATCCCATCGTGTTTCAAATAAAAAAGCTTCCAATCATCACTAAGAGATTTGATATGATAATGGGATTTGGTCGTAAAAGTAATTGAAGAACCCATTTAGAGAACTTTCTCATTTACTTTCTTTGACAGTTGCCTTTTCTAATTACAAATTCTGAATAGGATTTTGAGTATTTTCATGATTTCTTACTATTCCCATTACTTTCTTCTTTAACTATTGAAAAACATTGACAAATACCGTTATACAATCGTAAAAATTAAATAAATTGTTGTTACTACATGTTACTTATGTGTTATTTTTCGCGAAAATGTCTATATTAGCAGACGACACTTGATGACAGCTATAACTAGGGTTGGAAAGTTTCATGAAACTTTCCTAATTGAAATGTTTCATGAAAGTTTCAATGCTTCATGAAACATTTCAAAGTTTCAATATGGCGCAAATACATGGGCAAACTAACCTTACCTTACTTGACAAATAAATTTGAAGGCGCGAAATTTAAATTCTATCCCCTCCACTCAAAGTTTCATGAAACTTTGAAACTTTCGTCCATGAAACATTGAAAGTTTCAATGTTTCAATGAAACGATTCACAGCTTACAACCCTAGCTATAACCTTTTTTTAGGTTAGTTTCCGTTCAGTGACCAATCATAAATGTTCTCGCGTTTGTCCAACAGAAATTTCAATTTCATTGGCTGATTATCACATTAAAAAGATAATAAAAAACTGTTATTTGATTTTAATAAGAATCGGGTAGTTTTAATGATTCAGTAAATTAATCAATAATCAGGAATTAATTTTAGAAAACAATTCAAGTTGATTTATTATTTGTAACTCTAAATTTAAAATACATTTTTTAAGTTACCGCGCAAATTACGAATGCACCTAGCGGCTAAAATTTGAACTTTGTTCTATTGACTGTCAAATGTGTCACTTGTCGCACGTGTGATTATTAAACAAAATGTATCAAATTTAACATAATTTTGTACGTAAAGTTAATTATTAAATGATTCGTCGACTAGTAAGTGTTCGGAGGAAGCCAAAGACTTAACCAATAATTGAGGAATATTTTATTATTTACATCTGAGTGAGCCGCAAAGTTTGACCAACCTCATAACAAATTTTAATTAATTTGCAACAATGATTTGTTAATTATGAAGAAAGTAAAGTAACAATAGTTTTGTAAATATGTTATTTTATTACAAATTGAAATTTAAGAAAGTTATTTAACGTGAGTGTCAATAATGTGAATATTTTATCGTTTTTAATTATAAAACTAGTAAACCGCATTGGTAATTGTTGCTATTGTTGTTGCAATTTTTGCAATTGTTGTTGAAAATGTGCTTCCAAAGTGCGGCGCCTTTTTAGGTTAGAATTTAAAGTTAAAATATATAAATAATGGCTCAATCCTCGGCAAGTGGAACTTCTTCAAGAAGACTTATCAGAGACGATGTCTGTTCTTCTGGAACAACTCGTTACACAGACAGTGAATGGGAAACAAAAGAGGTAATTTTCAATAAAAGATTTCAAAATTTACGGTTTTATTAAAATTTAGTTAATTTTGACAGGCCTTGCGACAGAGAGAATTGGAAGAAGCTCGAGCAAGAGCCGCTCAAATGGAAAAAACAATGAGATGGTGGTCCGACTGTACAGCAAATTGGCGAGAAAAATGGAGCAAAGTTCGCAACGAGAGAAATAAATCTCGAGAAGAGGCAAAAGTTCTTAGAACAAAGTTAGAAATTGCCACGAAGGACGCAAATACGTATAAACACGAGGCGCAGGAAATAGAATTGCAGAATGAACAATTGAAAAAAGAAATGGAGAAAATACACATGATTTTGTTAAAACATGCCGGCAAGTTTGATCAACAAATTGTGTCAATTTTAGAATCAGATCCTCAATTAAGAAATGCGCTTGGCATTGATGAACTGCTGGAAGTTTACAATAATGTGGAACAAAGCGAAAATTCAACGTCGGTTGAAAATAAAGAATATATTATTAAAAGTCCGACGATAGACTCGGAATCGAATAATGCAGAGAATCATAATTCATCATCAGACAGAGATATTGAGGAATATGTTTTACAGGGCGCAGTTCCAAAACACGCTGTCGAATTATATAAAGAAAGCTCAATGGTTTCTCTGGACAGAGACATTGCTAAATTAGTGGCTGAAGCTTCCACTCAACAGGAAAAATCAAATAAACGCCAGTCTTCACTAGAAATAAGGAATGAGGAGTATCTCGTGCAAAAAATGTCCATGCTTCAGTTACGATTGGATGAAGCTGCCAATACTATTGAAGCTGAAAGAGAGTAATTGAGAAATTTATAGAATTTTTTCAGGGTTGCCACGTGTCGGGGAAATGTGAGGGGATTTAATAACAAGTGCAGAAATATTATTTTACAGAAATTGTTTCAGCATGAGTAGACATCTCCATTATTTTTTATTTATCTAATTTATTGGTTCAAATAATTTTCAATTTACTAAGATTTAAGCTATTTTAATTTCCAGGACTGATAGAAAACATGATTTTTTTTATTGAAATCAAAAATTGATTTTTTTTAAATATAATCAGTATATAAAATCTTCAAATGTTTATTTGTAAGTAGTTTATTAAAGAAATGAAAAAAAAAAAATTAAAAAACAACACACGAATGAAACAGTGACATAAAAATATATTAAAAAAGTATAAACTATTTTAAACAAATTAAACTATTTACGAACATTTTTTTTTTTTAATTAAAATAATATTTAATATTATAATTAACAAAACGTTAAAGTATATTAGTAATGAGAACGAAATTTCAAATTAGAAAAATTAGAGAGAATTATTTTACAATTTAAATAAAAAAGAAAGAATAAAATTTTAGAAAATTTAAAAAAATTTAAAAAAGAAAAGAAATTTTATGAAATAGAAGATGAAAATATTTAGTGCAAGATTAAATTTACATAATATAAAATAAAAAAATAAAAGCTTTTATTGAAAATTGGGTAATTTAAAAAAATTATATAAAAGCATGAATTGTTTTTAAAAATTCGTAATTCTAATATAAAATCTAAACAATTGAAAAGAATGAAAAATGTTTCTAAGAATTGGAAAAATTATGACAAAAATTAAAAAATTAATTAAAATTCAAGGTAGGACTAAAAAAAAAAATGAAACATCAAGAAAATTAAATAAATAGGAAGAAAATAGAGAAATGCTTTTTTCCTTGATCTAAAAAAATGTAAACAAATGTAAAAATTACAGAAAATAATAAAATTTGGTTAATATAATCTACTAAAAAGTAGAATTAATAAAAATAAAATAATGGATATATCAAGATAAATAAAAAGTGAAAAAAAAAACTTAAAAATCCTTTAAAAATAGAAAATTTTAAGCAAATTAAACCAAAAACATTTTTATAATATTACACTTAAAACAAGTTCAAAAATAAATTTAGAAAAATAAAGAAAATCTACCAATTTTATGGAAGAATAAGTAAGTTTACAAAAAATCTCGCAGGAAATAGACATCTCGTAAAAACAAATTGAACAAATTTACAAAAAAATGAGCGTATTTATTTTTAAAAGTATGGAAATAATTATGAAAATCAACGAAATAAAAAGTTTAGTGAATGTTATAATAACAAAATTTGGTAAAATAATATTAAATAATTTGCATTAAAAGACGAAAATATAAAAAAATCCTAAAATAAAAAGACAATTACAAAAAACAATATTAAAAGTAAAAGGAGAAAAAATCTTAAAATTTTTTAAAATAAGAAATTATAGGATAAAAATTAAACAGTTTCGAAAAATTGAAATCTCTTAAAAATCTTGTAAGAATATTAAGAAAAAAGGATTATTGTGAATATGGAAAATAATTAATATTATATAATCATTTTGCTATTTTCATACCAAAACTTTTGCAATTAGTCCCTAAATTCCATTTTTCAATTTTTAATTATTTTTTTCAATTTTAATTATTTCTTCGATTTTTAATCCAATTGTTAAATGTGCAATTATTTTCAACAATTATTCCTATAATTTTCTTAATTTTTCAATTTGTAATTATTTTCTTTCAATTTAATATTTCTTGTTTGGTTTTATCAATTTTTTTTTCAATTGTCGTTTAATCTAGTCATATTTCGAATTTTGTTTTCAATTGACAATTATTTTCGTCATTTTTCAACTATTTCTTTCAATTATTAATTAATTTCTGCAATTTACCATTATTTCCTTCAATTTTTTCAATTATTATCTTAAAATTTTATAATTATTCTTTGATATTTTAAATTATTTTGTTCAGTTGTGTATTAATCTGGCCAGTTTTTGAATTTTGTTTTCAATTGTCAACTATTTTCGTTATTTGGAAATTTTTTTTCAATTATCAATTATTTTTTCAAATTTTAATTTAATTCTTAATTGTTCATTTTATTTTATCAATTTTTTTTATTATTTTCTTCAATTTTAATTATTTTTTCGATTTTCAATCCAGTTGTTCAAATTTAGCATTGATTGTTTAATTTTTTAAACTATTCTTTTCAATTTTGTAATTATGTAGCCATTTTTCGAATTTTGTTTTCAACTGTCAATTACTTTCGTCATTTTTCAGATATATTCTTCAATTTCGTAATTTTCATTACATATTTGAATTTGCAAAAAATTGCAGTTTTAAATGACCAACAACAATGCAAAGTTGTTGTTGTTGCAAGTGGAATTATAATACTTATTTCTTTTTAAATGTTTAAAGTAAATTATTGTCAAAAAATTTAGATTTTAATATTTTGTGATAATAAAACTTTTTAAGTTTTAATTAGGTTTTAATTAGGTTTTAATTATATTTTATTAATAAAATTATAAGAATGTGTAAATTTTACATTTAAGTTTATAAAGTTATATTTTAAATATAAAGGCAAATTTTCAAAAATTAAAAATACTGTTTTAATTGTTTGAAAATTTGTGACCGGGAAATCCAAAAAATTGACAGAGAAATACCGAGAAATGACCAGGTATTTAATTTCATAAAAAAGTGGCCACCCTGCTCAACCTACTTTTTTCTAAAAAATGTACAACTGGATCTTTCAAAATTTGATGATATTAATTTGAATAATATTTTCATTTGGGGTGAAAAACGACTTTTTAGTTTGAGGTTATGTAAATGGAGAGAACTTCCTTAATTTAAATACTCCTTTATACCATTTTTAGATTCTAAGTTGAATGTTTTTTTGACCGTTTTAATTTTTTTTTGTAAAACTTCTGTTTAGCCTAATTTAATTTGGTCGAAGTTTCATTTGAAACAATTTCTTTTTTAGAATTCTTATTTGATAGAAAAAAAGACAAGGTACAAAATTGTCAGGGAAAAATACAAAATATTGTCTGAAGTGTCAGGGAAACAGAAAATAAAATTCTTGTGGCAATCCTGCTTCTATTTCTTTTAAATAAACATAATACAAAGTTACATTTAAAATTTAAATTAAGAAATCAATCAATGTAATTGACACGTTTTTAAAAATTTTTCAGAGAAAAGTCATCTTTGCATCGCGGCATGGAAAAATTAAAAGCTGAATTGGCAACTTTGCGGGAATTGCAGGATAGTAGGACTGAAGCCATTAAAGAACTTTTGAAATTGAAGGAAAAATTTCAAGGAGAACTTAACGCGGCGCAAGCGGATTTAATAGACGAAGCTTCCAATCGAGAAGGCATGGATCGACGCCTATCGGAACTTCGAACTGAGGTAAAAAGAAAAAGATTTGGTCTATAATAAAACTGTATGGGAGACCATCCAACAGTAGATAATTTCAATTTTCTAGAGAACGGTTTTAAATTTTTTATTCAACTCATCATAAGATTTTAGGAATAAAAAAAGGTTACCTAACCAAGTTTTTTTGAAATAAAATGAATAATTATAGTTTATAAATGGAAAAAAAAGTTGTTTGAGATTAAAAGAACAAAATTGACTTATATATTTACTGTTTTTTAAAAAAGGAAATTTTTCCGGGCTCATAAACACGTTATTATCAAAATTGGAATCTTAAAAAACAATATGAAGGCATTTTTTTCATTCGAAAAATTTTTTAATTTAGCTTGAATTCTTACATATAAAATGACCGGAATTAATTTATTATCAAAAAAAAAAATTGTAGAAAACACTTATATAAATAAATTAGTTGCCACATAAGAGATATAAGAATTTGATATTTAGTTTTCTTCGCTTTAAATTTCCCGCTCTTTTAAGTTCCTTGGTTAGGTAGGTGTGTTCCAGAGAAATGAAAATTTTTCAAATTTCAGTTAAATATTTAAGAATAAACAACTTTTATGCAGACAAATTGATTTTATTTTGAATAAGTCTTTTCAAGGAATTGTATTATGTATAAAAAAAAGTGCTCAACAATTTGTTTTCTTTAAATTGGAGCTGATTATCTACTGTTGGCAGGAGGTTCCTTTTCGAGTGATTGTTTATCGTGTTATAAAAATATTTAAAATGAAGAAGAGGTTAATTTTAGGCTCATTTTGCTTTTTGCTTTACTTACTTGAATATATTAGCTTCATTTTAGCGTTAAGCATTTTATTAATAACTTTAGCCTGAAATAATTACACCTATCAAAAATTTTCTACTATCTACTGTTGGTCGGTCTCCCCTACTTGATAATTTTTATAATCGGAAACGCAAATTAAATTTGAATTTGTTTTATTTAATACAATTTTACAGTTGGAAAGATTGCAAGTAGAAAATGCGGCTGAATGGGGAAAACGCGAACGTTTGGAAACTGAGAAAATCTGCTTGGAACGAGAAAATAAACAGTTGCGGGGTGAATTGCGTGATTTACAAGAAAAAGTTGACTCAAGAAGAGTGCGACCTGTTTCAACATCTGACGCTGATGCGAAAATTTTACAGCAGGAATTGTTGGACAGGAATAAGGTTTGATAAAAAAGCTTATTCTTAGAAAATTTTACAGTGTTTTTGGGTGCAAATAAGCAAATAATTGTTAGGAAATGTGTAATTTATTAAAATCGTTTATATTTTGAACGTATCTGATTTTTAGCTTAAGGATGTTCTCTCCACTCACATAACCTCAAACTAAAAAATAGCTTTTATAAAAATGTTAATTTAATTAATTTCACCAAATTTTGAAAGATACAAAAATGTACATTTTTCAGAAAAAATAGGTTGAGCTAAAATTTGTTGTCAAACAAACGAGAGATCCGGCTTTAAAAATTAAAATCCTTATAACTCGATGAAAAGAATTTTTGCAGCTAAACAAAGAAATAGATACGTGTCTTCTAAAATTCTTTAAAAAACAACATTTTTGACAGAAAATTGATTTTCAGTTCCGACCATACTTATAGCTTGTCTGATTTAAAATGAATTTGGTCTAATGAGGAAATATTTTTAAATTTCATGAAGTTTGATATAATAAACGATATATTATACTGGAAGTATTGATAATAATAAATTTTTACGTTCTTACAGGAATTAGTTGAGTTGAAACACGCTTATGCAAAGGCAAAGAAAATGTATGGAGATAAAACAACAGAATTATCGCATGCAATTAGAAGGTCTGAGCAATACGAAGCAGAAGTAAAAAGAGTTCGATCGAGGGTAGAAGAGTTGAAAAAAGAATTAGCTTCTGCTCAAGATGATGTTGATGCTGCGACAGGCAACGTTAGGAAGCTGCAAAGAACAAATGAAAGTCTAATGGAGCAATTGGAAACTGCCAATTTAAAAGTGGATCATTTAAAAAATAGGTGAGAGCTATATTTTAAAACAAAATTAATCAAACTTGAGAAGGTCAGAATTCAATCTACATTTTTGGTAGAAAGAAAGTAAAGAATAATAATAAATTTTAATATTTCTGAACCAGATATGAACATTAATTAATTCAAATTTTAATTTATTAAAACTTCCAAATTTCAATTGATCCAAATTCTAGTAGTCAAGACGTATTTTGTATATTAATTAATTAACTAATTCTTTGTAAGTATTCTCATTTTTAATTAATTCAATTTTAAATCGAAAAACCACTTAAGAATTTTTCATACATTTTGCAAAAGCTTAAATTTAAGATTCATTTTTAATTTATAAATCATTCCATGAATTATTACTTATATTTAAAGGGTTCGTTAATGTCCAATTTCCATCAAATACTATTTTTTTTATCTTTTGCATTTTCTTATTTTATTTTTACTACTTCATAATATATTTTATGTTAGAAGATTATTACAGAATTTGCTATCTTTTAATATGTTTTATACTGTTTGCTTTTCATAACTTATTAGATTTTTTAAAATGATCAAATATTTTTTTTATTTCTTTTTATTGGATGTCCTTAGTTTTTTATTTGTGCAAGAGTTTTTGATTTTTCATTAAATTTCCTTAATTTTTCAACTACAAGTAATTTTTTAATTTCTTAATTTTTAAAAAATTTGTCTCTATAGCAAAACTTTCTCGTTTCTTCATTGATTTTCTGAGTTTTGTAATTTAAAAAAAAGTGTCTGTAAATCTTTTAATTTTTTAAAAGGTTTTTTTCTTAGTTTTTTATCTATTAAAAATTTTTTTTCATTCTTGTTTAGTTTGATTTTAAGAATTAAATTAAAGGAATCTTTCTTAAAATTTTGTAGTGAAAGATATTATTACCGTATTTTTTTTTAATGATTCTCTTAAATTTTTTGTATTTTTAGAGGATTTATTTATTTCTTTTGCAATAGCTTTTTTATTTTTTACATTTTCTTTTTACATTTTCTCATTTCATTTTTTTTATGTTATGTAGACTTTTTTTCTCAATTTGATATTTACAAATATTTTTGTCTCTTTTGGATTTTTCTAGTTTGTTTCTCCATCTTTAAGATATTTTTTATACCTATTTCTTTACTTTTTTTTTTCTTCAATTTTTACGTTCTTTTACAATTTTTAATTGATTTTGTAAAGTAATTCCTTAATTTTTCTAATTTTCTGAAAAATGTTCATATTACCAAAATTTGCTGATTTTATCATCGTTTTTCTAATATATTTTCTTAATTTAAAAAAGGTCTCTAAAATTCTCGTATCGAATTTTAAATTCTGTTTATGACTTTTTCCAAATTGATCTCAAAAATAGTTTTAATAATTTAAAATATTTATAATCAGTTTCTTCTCTTTTTTTAGGGTTTCTTTGAACGGTTCCGAAAATTGCGCCCCAGACGTAGTGACAGAAATAAACGAAGAAAAAAGACACGAAGAGGAGAATGAAGAGTCAAGAGAAACTTCACCAGTTTGGCGTGATATTTAAAAATATTTAAAAAAATAAGTACCTGGACTTATTATCCTTGGAATGAAATAGTAACTATAAAAAAGAACAAAAATTTTAGAATCTAAGGTAGGCGGCAAAATTTACTATTTGAAAAAGTACAGTTGGATTATAGAATAATTTAAATATCATGAAATTGTATATAAATCGTAAAGTAGCTTTAGAAGTAGTTAACTGATAATAATATTAGTTAATATTATTAATATTAGTTAACGTTATTATGTGTCGTTTTAGACATTGTCTGAGATTATAAACAAAATAAGTTTTTAAAATAATGACTGAAAATCGTGTCGTATGTTTTCGTTTCCAAAGATGACGTATTTGACCACGATCGTAAAATACTCGTGTTATATTTATTTTTATATTTTTTGTTACTTTTTTTAACTGCATAATATAAAAGAAATTTATTTCTTTTACTTTACATTTATTTTTATATTTCATTTACGAAAAATGTTTAGAAATAAGCTTTTTTTTTGTCATCGAGAAATAAGGAAATATTTTTCCTGTATTTTTAAATGTATATTCCTCTCGTCAATACATTGCGTATGAAATGTATATTTTATACGTCAACACAAAGTACCTCGATCACTTATGAGCAATTTATCTTCTGTTTATTGATCCACCAAACTAGGTGTGTGAGCAGAAATAAATAAACCATAATATTGAATTATGCTTGTTTTGTACTTTAGAAAATAAACACAAATTGTAAAAAATACCTACAAAAAAAGGACACACAGTGCTTTTTATAGAAAATGTTTTTATTCTAAAAGCTATAAATACAGGTACAACTTACTTTAATATGATATTAATTTATAAAAAGCGCTGCAATTTCTATCAAAAAAAAAAAAAAATCCATTAGTAAATTTTAATGATCTCTGAAAATAAATGAGACTAGCCTAGAATAAATTTAGAGACTTGACTAACATTTGATTGGAGTTCCGTCCGCGTTAGTTGGAACTTTAGGTTTGCAGATTTTGGTTCTTCCGTTCGAGCCGTAGACGACGTTACAAGAAAATGTGAAATAGCCGCAAGTGGAACTTTTGCTGTAATACCGATGCTCGTACTTTTTCGTGGGTGGCTTTCCATCCTCCATCTTTCCTGCAATGCTGTTGGAAACTGTATAATAATTCGTCGTACTATTAGAAGACTGCTGACTTGAATTCTCCACATCGTGAGTCTGATTCATTGCACCGATTTGCTGTTCATAACCAGTTTTCAGAGCCCTGGTTTCAGAAAAAGCAGATTTATTCTCAATACTCTTGTCCGACACGAACTGACTCGCAGTTTTTGAGTTACGATAATTTGGAGAAACCGTATAGCCCGGAAGAGATTCGTCCGGTTGATTATCATCATCCCGAGAAGATTCCTTCATAACCTTGTAAGAATGATCCTCACTCTTCCCAGTATAATTAAAATCCTCGTCCTCGTACTCCTCATAATCATCCTCGTCATAATTCTCATCGACCTTGTGCTTCTCATGCTGCGACTTCTTCTCGGCTTTACTGGACTTGCTTTTCGACAAAGTGGCAACGACAGTCTTCCTCGAACTGGAACTGGTCTGCAAACCTCTATCCTCCAAATCGTAATCAATCTCGACACGACGCGTCGTGGGCTCGAGCTTTTCGTCAGTTATGGCAGGCGGCTCGTACGGCTTGAATTTTTTGAAAAAATCCGTGTTAGATTCGGAAAAATTGAAGGGTCTCTTGGAAGCTGATGATCCGGATCCTGAGCCGGCTTGAGCAGCTCCCGTGTAGGTGATTCCGTATTTAAACGAGCCCTCTATTTGCGATTGAGACTGGCCTCTGTAGGTGCCACTTTGTGAAGAAGCAGTGCCTCCACCTCGAAATGGCTTGGCGTTTTTCTCAGGTCTCTCCTCGGACTTCATGTACGGCTGGAAACCAATTTGAGCCTGGCTGAAAGTTTGACCCTCTCCGTTGGCTTGGGCGTCTGCCATTCCTCCTTTCGAACTGGCCTGCACCTGGGAATTGGTGCCGTGATTCCAGCCACTGCTTTGAGCGTTTGTCGAGGTTGCACCCGACTCCGAATTGAGCTGAACTTGCACTTGACTCTTGCCCAATCCACCAGATCCCTGGGCGCTGCTCACGGCTCCTTCCTTCCCTCCACTGACCTGAGTTTGAGCGCTCTTGTTCGCGTCCTGTGTACCAGCTTGGGCTGAAAACGAACCACCTCCTGTGTAGGTTCCACTCACTTGGGATTGAGCAGTGCCTGTCGCGAATTTTCCCTGAGCCGAAGCACTTGCGTGAGTTCCATCTTCTCCTTGCTTCACGGAACTAACTGCCTGGGAATCGGAGCCATCGTCTACTGGATATCCTTCTGATTGGCAAGTAATCGTATAAGTGAATTAATATATTGATTTTAAATTTATTTTAATATTTTCTTAAATTTTAATTTCAGGGTGTCTAGCAAATTATTGTTTTCAAATTCTTGAATTTGTTCCTGAAGAATTGGACTCATACTTGAGAAAAGGTTATGTTTGAAGTCATTACTTTGCTCACGAAGCAGAATAAGGAGTGTGAACTTGTATTGTGAAAGTGACACCTGTTTTTTTCGAAATTAAATGTTTATATCACGTGATGCTCTGATTCTGCGCAATTTGTATGTAGCAGACGAAAGAAAATATGTCTTCTGCTAGTAATTTTGTTTTCTTGCTGTCGTCTGCTACTTTATGTACTGCGCAGAATCAGAAGATCAGAACATCACGTGATCATAGTTACAACTTTTCCCGCAAGGATAGCTAGTTCTGCTAATCCGGGATCGCCATATTTAATTTTGTAAAAGCAGGGATCACTTTTACTCAAAATGGCCAGTACAGTTCAGACTGCTTATTCTACTTCGTGATTTTGCTTTTTGAATTAGATATAAACGAACTTTTAAGATAATTTTATTTATACAAAATGTGATAAATTCAATTCAAAACAAAATAAACGGTTAAAACTCATAATTGAATATAAATACAAGATTTTTGAGATTTTTTTCACTGACAAACTTTTCAAGTAGGCAGCAGCACCACACACCACAGTAAGATTTTGTAGCCACAAAATTTAAAATAACATTAATTGAAAAAAGAAAATTTAAAAAAGTTCGAAAGTACAATAAATATATTAATACATAAAAAATGCTGATATCCCATACAGTTTTCTAAATAATAATTCTTTTTTAATATAATTATTTGTTTACGGATTTGAACATTTTTAGGTTAGGCAAAAAATTTTGAATGATTTTAAGAAAAGATTTAAAAGTTGTGGTGTAGGAGTTGCAATTACATAAATAGGCTTATATACTTAATTAATTTGATCTAAATGTACTTCTTTATTGTAAAAAAGAATCCATTTTTCATATTAAAAATAATACGCAAAAAAAGTTGCGATTGTGATGCCCTCTGATAAAATAATCCCCATTTAAAAATCCTTAACATAACCTCAAAATATGATTTAAATATTAAGGATGTTTAACCCATTGAACTAAAAAATGGTTTTTCAAATTAAAGAAAAATATTATTAAAATTAATTTCGCCCAATTTTGAAAGGCACCGTTGTTCATTTTTAAAAAAACTTAGGTTGGTCCGAAATTATTTGGTTACAAAATTATTAAATAAATAAAATTTTACCATTATCATAGATTTTTTAAACAAAATTTTTTTAAATGTATAACTAGGTCTTTGGGGTCGTTCATAAATTATTTTACACGTTAGGGGGGGGGGTTGCAGATTTTGTGACAAGGGGAATTCAACGTGATATAAAATAGAGGGGGGCGGGTTGAAAAATGGGGGAAAAAGTGTAACGCAATTTATGAACGACTGCTTTCAAAATTAGGTGAAATAAATTTTGATAATATTTTTATTTTATGTGAAAAACCATTTTATAGTTTGAGGTTATGTCAATAGGTTAAACACCCTTAAGTAAAGAAACATATTAAGATTATTAGTTTACAAAATAACGTAGATTAAGAAAAAATTACAGATAAAATAGCAAAACGTAAAAAAAAGTAAACATTTCAAAAATAAAAGAAGTGATCAAATTATTTAAAATCAATAAAATTATGGTAATGATTCAAAAAAAAAAAAGAGAAAATTTAAAGAAACATATTAAAACAATTAAGATAGAATGAGAAACTATGAGAATTTTAGAAAATTTATGAAAAGCAACAACGAAATTTCATAGAAATTATAGGTGAAGTCAAATAGCCTGCAGGAATAAGAAAAAAGAAGAAATTTATTAATTTAGAAAAAAAAAAAGAAAAAAAAAAGTTTTTTTTAATAAAGAAAATGTTTAAACTGTTCAAACTGTTCTAACAATTTATTAAAAACAAATGATACAATTATAAAAAAGAAGATCGAAAACAATCTTACAAAAATGAGAAAATTAAAAATATATTAAGTAATGAAATGTAAAAAAAACCTACGAAAGAATACATTTAAAAATTCTTTAAAAATAGAAACAGAAAATAAATTTATTAAAGAAAACAAGAATCTTTTAAAAATCTTGTAATAATATAGTCTGTTTTAAAATAAATAAAAAATTCGTTTTACTTTTGTTTTCAATGTAGAAACTGTGCGACGACAAAAAAAGTAAAATTTAAAAAATGAAGTATTCAAAGTACACAAATATGAAAAAAATAACAAAAAATATATAAAACACTACAGGAAACCTTTACAAAAAATTAGAAGAGTTATAGAAATTTTTTAAAATTAAATAAATGTATAAAAAAAATCAAGAAGAATACGAGATATTTTTCAACTATTTAAAATAAAAGTTAATTCAAAGTTAATTAAAATTAATTAATCAATTAAAATACTATCTATTAAAAAGAAATATTGAAAAAAAATTACGAGAGAATAACAAAATTGAAAATAAGTGGAAAGAAATGTAAGGAGAAAACAAATAGTCTCGAAGGTAAGAAAACTAAGGACATACAATAAAAAATAATTTTAAAAATATTTGATAAATTGAGAAATTTTTTTTTTTAACTAATAAACTATATAAAAAAATAAAAAAAAAGGTAGGTACAAAAAATATAAAATTTGGAAAAATATTTTACAATATAAATAGTAAAAATAAAATAAGAAAATGTATGGAAATAGACCTTTAAATATATAAATAAACGTTTTTTAATTATTTAAAAAATAAAAATTTGAAAAAGGATAAAAACAACTTTAAACAAATGAAAAAAATTATTATAGGTACATTAGATAAATTTTAAAAACAATCGTATTAACAAAAGATTTTTTGAAATCATTTATTCATTTTCATTTAGTGATTAAAAAACAGTGTTATTTAAATATTAACTTGCTTCAAGAAAATATTACGATTAGTTTGAAAAATAACTACAAAAAAAACCATATGACCAAAAGAGAAAAATACAAAAAATATATTTAAAACATTATAGATAAATGCATTGAGATCAAAATTGGACAATATCTACTAAAAAATAGGGAAATATAATAATAGAATACAAAAATGTAAAAACATACCGAAGTAAAAAGTAGAAGTATGACAGAAATTATATTATTTAAAATGTTATGAAAATTATTGAAAAAGAGAGAAAATTTAAAGAAACAATAAAACGATGTTGAAAGAATGAAAAATTGTGAAGATATTAGAAAATTAAAGAAAAAGAAAATAACGAAAAAGTAAGGAAATTAAAGTCAATTAAAAAGAATAAGAAAAAGTGAGAACTTTTAATAAATGCAAAAATACTCTACTTAAAAAGTAAGAAAGTTAAAAAGTATATTAAGAAAGTATAAAAAGATAAAAAAATAAATAAAAAAAAATACAAGATATAAAATGTTAAAGTTTACCAAGAAAAGAGAAACTCCTCCAAAGTAAATAAAGTTTGGGAAATTTTTTATAAAATCAAGTAAATTTGAAAAAAAAACGTGAAAAAAAACTGAAAAACCGAAAAACTAGTTTGAAACATTAGACAAATTTTTATAACAATGCTATAACAATACAATTTTTTAAAAGGTAAGATAATCTAGAAATTCTATGCAAGAGTAATTTATTGGAAAGGTTAACTGAAATTTGAAAGTTTAAATAAATTAAAATATGAATTAATTGAAATTTGGGATTTATTTAAATTATAATTATTTGGATTTATTAGAATTTTCAATTATTTTTACTTTCTTTCTGCCAAAAATTTACAGTTAATATTCTGATCATCTCAAGTTCAATTTTTCAAAATTTAAATAATACAAGATTAAAATTAAAATATCTGAGATTTATCAACCAATTCCCGCTACTCCTTACAAATTTCCTTTAAATTTTTGGTTTTTTTTTCACGATGCACTAAATTCCCAATAATTTCTCGGAACGCTAGACACCCAGTAATTTAGATTTTTTAATCTGAATAGGGGAATGTCTCCATGAGTGAACCTTTTTTTTATTTACTATTGGAATCTGAAATCTAGAGTAGTACCAGAGTTACAAAAACACAAAATGATCGAAAGTAGGTAGATTTTAAACATTTCAAGTGCGTAATTAGGAAAATAACCAAGTAAATGTTTAATTATTATCTACAAAATTAACAAAACACACACAAAATGCCAAATTCTACCTACTAACGAAGCTTGATAATCTTGCCACCAGGCGGATCCAAATAAAAATTTTTGTTGGTGACCAACTGTCCAATATTTCTTCATTGACAGTCTTTAGTTTCATAGAAATCAGAAAGGTGGTCCACTCACGGTTACGTTGCCCTATTTAATTTAACATTAAATTTCAATTATTTATTTCAATATTAAATTTTAATTCTAAGTAATGTCATTTACTTTCGAGTAATTTATTTTTACAGAAAGACAAGTTTTGGATTATTGTTACCTGGACCGCCTCCAGATACGGGGCAACTTGGGCACCCAGGAATTCCAGGTACTACACCACCCGGGTATCCGGGAATGACTCCACCAGGATATCCAGGAGTTCCTCCGGGAATTACTCCACCAGGATATCCAGGAGTTCCTCCAGGTATTACACCGCCAGGATATCCAGTAGTTCCTCCAGGAACAGCTCCACCGGGATATCCAGTTCCTCCAGGTAGAGTTCCAGGACCACCTAGATATTATAAAACGATATTATGTAATTAACATTCTTACGAATGGGGACAAAACTATCTTTGGGCAAGAGAAAATAATGTATTAAGGAGGATGGTGAGCTCAACGTAACCTTAAACTAATAAATGATTTTTAACACAAAAAATATAAACAAAATTAATTTCAAAACAATTTTGGACGATCTGGGTGTATTAATGAGGCTGGTTACACCGTCTATTTTAAGATACGAAAATGTTGAAAAACAGGTTATGATACCCTAACTAATGTGACTGCGTCTGCGCAGTAGTTCGTTGCCATGACGACAAAATTCTGCGCAGGCGCAGTAACATAAACTAGGGTATCATAACCTGCTTGTGGTCAACGAAGGCGAACATGTTTGATAAAATAAAACGAAAATATTTGTACTTTAAAATGTTATGGAGTTTTGAATTTGAGTTAGTTTATTTGAAAACTGTTTAGAGATTTGTTAAAAGATACGTTACGTTTAAATTAGTAAGGGGAAAAAAGGTTATTGTTCGTCAAGATAACGGACAAAGGGTAGCAATACATCGGGGGAAGGATCCGATCGAAAATGACTGTAAGGATTAGGCAGAAAAGAGGAAACTCATGGAAAAAGAAAGGGAGAGAAAGTTTGGATAATATAGTAATCAAGGAGGAGACACGTAAGTGAGAAGATTAAAATTAAGTGAAGTTAAAATTTAATTGGGAATTGTGTAAAGTGAGTAGGGACTTATTTGAACGAAGAGTTTGAAGAGCTAAAGAGGTGTTATTTAAAAAGGTAATTTATTTTTGAAAATTTGGAATAGCTCGTTGAGAAAGAGTCAAAATTTAGTAGAAGAGATCTAGACTTGAAATGGCAACGTAATGTGCTCGAGAAGAAGTCTAAATTTGAAAAGTAATTTGTGCTGAAACTTGGAATTACCCACAGTAAGAGTTGAAGATCAATTATTAAATAATCTGGAAGGGATTGAATAAAAAGAATCTTTCTGATAAAAGGATTGAAAAAGGGTGATTTTGTTCCTGAAATGTAAATCGTTTCCTTATTGCCTTAGAATTTTTGTTCTACTTCATTAGGTTACGAGTTACTTGATCACACCACCCCCTTATGATCTAATGTAGATTCTTAAAATTAAATGTAGAAAATCCTTCTGGTGTTGTTGGAAGGATAAAATTAACATATACGTCCAGCAGCCAGGAGATCAGAAATTCTGAGGATTTTTCGTGATGTTAGCTTCCGGAGCCTACGTTTGTGATAACAAATTCATAATACTATACGAAAAATTAAACATGTAAATTGTACCTCCTGGGGGATAAGTTCCGGGAGAATAAGACGTTGATACTCCTCCAGGATACGTTCCGGGAACACCACCGGGATAAGTTCCAGTACCTGTTCCTGGTACACCTCCAGGAACAACGCCTCCAGGATATGAAATTCCTGGACCTGTTCCTGGTATAGTTCCTGGAACAAAAATGAGATATAATTAAGATAAGGTAATAATTAATACAGTAAAAATGATTAACTAAAAGTAAACTTTAATTATTAACTTCGTTTTAATTAATTTCTTTTTAAACGCGTGCAATATAAATAAGAGAAAACTCTACGTTTTGGCTAAAAAGTTAATGCTTTCTATGTAATTATTTAATGAATACGAATTACTGATATCTTACCGCCTGGAATAGCACCACCAGGATACGTTCCAGGAGGATATGATGTACCAGGACCCGTTTGTCCAGGATAAGTTCCAGGTCTCCCAGGGACTACCCCACCTGGATAAGTACCACCCGGAATTCCACCAGGCACTGTTCCAGGTCCACCTGTCTGAGGATAAGTTCCTGGAATAACACCACCTGGATAAGAAACACCTGTTTGTCCAGGAATTGCACCGCCTGGATAAGTTCCTCCTACTCCCGTTTGCCCTGGATACGTTCCTGTAGTTCCAGGTCTTCCTGGAATAACACCACCGGGATAAGAAACTCCTCCCGTTGGACCAGTTGGAATTGTTCCACCTGGATACGTTCCTGTTTGTCTGGGAACTGCTCCACCGGGATAAGTCCCTTGTTGCCCAGGTATTGTTCCACCTGGATAGGTTCCCGTTTGTCCAGGTACGGCTCCACCCGGATAGGTTCCTGTCTGTCCGGGTACTGCTCCACCTGGATAGGTTCCTGGCCCTGTTTGTCCGGGTATTGTTCCGCCAGGATAGGTTCCTGGTTGACCTGGATAAGTTCCTCCTACATCTGTTTGACCTGGATAGGTTCCAGGTCTTCCTGGGACACCACCGGGATAAGAAACACCTCCTGGACCGGTTGGGACACCTGGATATAAAATTCCCGTTCCTGGTCCTCCTGTTTGTCCGGGTACGGCTCCACCTGGATAGGTTCCTGTTTGTCCGGGTACTGCTCCACCTGGATAGGTCCCTGGCCCTGTTTGTCCGGGAATTGCTCCGCCGGGATAGGTTCCTGGCTGTCCTGGATAAGTCCCTCCTACACCTGTTTGACCTGGATAAGTTCCAGGCCTTCCTGGAACACCACCGGGATAAGAAACACCACCTGTTGGTCCGGTGGGAACACCCGTTCCTGGCACTTGTGTCTGTCCGGGTATTGCTCCACCAGGATAAGTCCCTGGTTGTCCAGGTATTGTTCCACCTGGATAGGTTCCCGTTTGACCAGGTACTGCTCCACCTGGATAGGTTCCCGTTTGACCAGGCACTGTTCCACCTGGATAGGTTCCCGTTTGTCCAGGTATTGTACCACCGGGATAAGTCCCTCCTACACCTGTTTGACCTGGATAGGTTCCAGGCCTTCCTGGAACGCCACCAGGATAAGAAACACCTCCTGTTGGTCCGGTGGGAACACCCGTTCCCGGCACTCCTGTTTGTCCAGGTACTGCTCCACCCGGATAGATTCCTGGTCCTGTTTGTCCAGGCAGTGTTCCACCGGGATAAGTTCCTGTCTGTCCTGGATAAGTTCCTCCTACACCTGTTTGTCCAGGATAGGTTCCAGGCCTTCCTGGAACACCACCAGGATAAGAAACACCTCCAGTTGGTCCGGTTGAAACACCAGGATATAAAATTCCTGTCCCTGGTCCTCCTGTTTGTCCGGGTACTGTTCCACCTGGATAGGTTCCAGGCCCTGTTTGACCGGGTATTGCTCCGCCGGGATAGGTTCCTGTTTGTCCTGGATAAGTTCCTCCTACACCTGTCTGACCTGGATAAGTTCCAGGCCTTCCTGGAACACCACCAGGGTAAGAAACACCTCCTGTTGGTCCGGTGGGACCTACTGTTCCCGGCACTCCTCCACCTGGATAGGTTCCTGGCCTTGCTTGACCAGGTAGCGTTCCACCGGGATAAGTTCCCGTTTGCCCTGGTACTGCTCCACCGGGATAAGTTCCTGTCTGTCCTGGGTAAGTTCCTCCTACCCCTGTTTGTCCTGGAAACGTTCCTGGTCTACCCGGTACAACACCACCTGGATAAGTCACTCCTCCCGGCATTTGTCCTCCGGGCGTTCCTGGTCCTACTGGTCCAGGTGCAGTTCCACCAGGATACGTTCCTCCTACGCCTGTTTGTCCCGGATAAGTTCCTTGGCCTCCTGGTCTACCAGGCACTACGCTACCTGGATAAGTAACTCCTCCTGGCACCCCTACCCCCGTTTGCCCTGGATATGTTCCTGGTCTTCCTGGTACTACTCCTCCTGGGTAAGAGATTCCTCCGGGTGTTCCTCCTGGTCCTGTTTGGCCAGGTATCGTTCCTCCTGGATACCCCTGACCTGGAATTGTTCCTCCTGGATATCCCTGACCCGGGATTGTTCCTCCTGGACCCACGTGGCCTGGTATCGTTCCACCTGGTCCCACTTGTCCTGGTATCGTTCCTCCCGGCCCAACTTGACCTGGAATTGTTCCTCCCGGTCTACCCTGACCCGGAATTGTTCCTCCCGGCCCGACTTGACCTGGCATTGTTCCACCCGGAAATCCCTGACCAGGAATTGTTCCTCCTGGATATCCCTGACCCGGGATTGTTCCTCCCGGCATGACTTGACCTGGCATTGTTCCACCCGGATACCCCTGACCAGGAATTGTTCCTCCTGGATATCCCTGACCCGGGATTGTTCCTCCCGGCCCGACTTGACCTGGCATTGTTCCTCCTGGATACCCCTGACCTGGAATAGTTCCTCCTGGATATCCCTGACCCGGAATCGTTCCCACTTGACCAGGGATTGTTCCACCCGGACCCACGTGACCTGGTATTGTTCCACCTGGTCCCACTTGACCTGGCATTATTCCTCCCGGTCTACCCTGACCCGGAATTGTTCCCCCCGGTCCAACTTGACCTGGTATTGTTCCTCCCGGACCAACCTGACCCGGTGTCATTCCTCCTGGCCCTACTTGACCAGGTATCGTACCACCTGGATATACCTGACCCGGAATCGTTCCTCCAGGCCCGACTTGACCTGGAATCGTTCCTCCCGGTCTAACTTGACCAGGAATCGTTCCTCCAGGATGTACACCAGGTCTTCCACCAGGTATACTTCCTCCAGGATATGTTCCTCTTCCTGGAATAACACCACCAGGATAAGTTCCTCCCTCTCCTGGTCTCAGATGACCAGGGATTTTTCCCCCTGGATAAGATTCTCCACCTCCTGGTGGATATGGCGGTATCAAGACTCCAGGACTTCCTGGCTTTTGCGCGCCTCCTGGATAAACTCCCCCTGGTATTGCTGCTCCTGGATATCCAACTGCTGGTCCCGTGGGACATCCTTCACACCCCGTTCCTCCAGATGACATACTTTGAGCCTGACCCATTCCAGTGCTACCACCTGAGGAATTAAAATTGCAAATAATACAATAATACAAATTTTGTTTTACTTTTTTATCGATTATGTTTCTGAATTTTAAAATATGTACTTTCAAAAAATTGTAATCCTTCAATTTTTTCAATTATTTTTTCAGTTTTAATTATTTTCTCAGGGCGTCTACTAACCGGGAAAACCGGGAAATAACCGGGAATTTAAATTGACCGAAGAAAACCGAGAATTAACCGGGAATTTTCCGTCATATCGGGAATTTTCTTTCTGGGTTAATAAATTTGACTAATATATCAATTTGTTTTATAAATAAAGTTGGTAATTTTATGCATTTAGAATCAATCTGATTATTCGTTTAAATTTTGTGCAATTATGAGACAATTATGCAATTAAAAAATAAAAAATATACATTAAAAAATTTAAACTAATTATATTCTCATGAAATATAAATGCTTGTCTACTATCTTTTTTTCTTAACGCTAACACTACTGCAGAAACAATGAACGACATTAAATATGGAAAAGTCAAATTATTATGAAAAATGTAGATAGAACTTAGGTTTTTTTATTAGACCGTACATTATTGCATATGGTGTGCTTTCAATTATCAATTATTTTCATCATATTTCAATTATTTTCTTCGATATTCAATAATTCTCGGCTTTTTTCAATATTTTTTTTTTCAATTATCGACTACGTTCTTGAAACTTCAATCCAATTCTTCAATTATTCAACTATTTTCAGAAATTCACAATTTTTTTCTTCAATTGACAATCATTCTTTTCAATTTTCAATTGTTTTCGTCAACTCTCAATTATTCTCTTTAATTTCCAATAATTCTTTACAATTCTCAATTATTTCTTCAATTTTGAATTTTTTTCATTAATTTCAAATTATTTCTTCATTTCTCAATTATTTTCTTCGATTTTCTACTATTTTCTTCAACTGCCAATTATTTTCTTCAATTTTCAATTATTTTAATTAATTTCTAATTAATTTTTTCAATTCTTACATATTTTCTACGATTTTCAATTATTTTAATCAATTTTTAATTATTTTCTTCAACTCTCAATTTGTTTTTTAATATATTTGTATCACTTAAATCGGTTCTTGTTAACCCGTATCAGGTCGTATATACGTATTAAATAAAGTCAAAATTATTTTTTTCAATTGACAATTATTTGATTCAATTTTCAATTATTTTCATCAATTTTTAGGGTTCCGTACACCTTCGGTGTACCTTATAGCGAGACTCGTGCGTCCGTAGCCAAAAACCATTCCCCCCCCCCCCCTTAACTTCTAAACTATTTGACCTAGAGGGCTGAAATTTGGTACACTTATGTATTTTCACGTGTAGATTGCACGAAAAATATAGAGAACATGATTCAAGGTGATGTTCATAGCGTTGTCAAGGAAATAACAACTTTTTTGAGCAAAAATGCATTAAAATGGACCATTCCCCCCCCCCCCCCCTCCCCTTAACTTCTAAACTATTTGACCTAGAGGTCTGAAATTTGGTACGCATATGTATTTTCACGTGTAGATTACACGAAAAATATAGAGAACATGATCTGAATTGATGGCCATAGCGTTGTCAAGGAGAAACTGCAAATTTTCGAAAAAAAAGTTTTTTTTCTCTAACTTTGCCATTATTTGAGCTAGAGGGCTAAAATTTGGTACACTCGTGTATTTTTACATGCAGATTATGGAAAAATTATGTTTAGAAATAAAATTGAATATTATGAGGTCACAAAAAAAAATTCAAAAAATCACCAAAAAGAGGTTTAGACCCCTATGCTAGAACTCACCCTAATTGTCCTACAGTACCCCTCAAACCAATAAAATTTTTATTTGTATACTCAGAATTTAAAAAAACGATATAAAACGCAATTGAAAATTGTTATAATTTTTTTTCCAAAATAATTGAAAAATTATGAAAAATACAAAAAAAAATTTTTAATCTTATACCAGGCTTGATCAAGGCTACCACAGGACCTATAATAATCAAGACTGTTATAAGCCCTAAAACCCTATAAAAATTTCAGGGCCTCCCCCTAAAAAAAAATTCTTGATTTTTATGTTATTTATATGAAATACAAGCCTGTACCCTTAAGCAAAAGTTTCATGTACTTGAAGGTAGAAGTATTTCCATAATTTGTACGTTCTTATTAATTTTCATAATCTGTGCATAAAAATATACAAATGTATCAAATTTTAGCCCTCTAGCTCAAATAGTTTCAAAGTTATGAAGAAAAAACTTTTTTTTCGAAAATTTGCAGGTTTTCTTTTTTTGACAACGTTTTGACTGTCAATCCCTATAATTTTGCAGTAATCTACACGTGATAATACATATGTGTACCAAATTAGAGCTCTCTGTTTGTTAATAAGGTACATCTTTGTTTCGTAAATGTACGGAACCCTAGATTTTGGTACGGGTGTAACTCGTACTTGCCCGATTTTTAATTATTTCCTTCAATTTTCAATTATTTAATTCAATATTCAATAATTCTCGACTTTTTTCAACTATTTTTTTCAATTATCGTTTATTTATTTCACATCTCAATAACTCCTCCAATTTTCAATTATTTTCTTCTATAATCAATAATTCTCGGTTTTTCAAAATATTTTTTTTCAATTCTCAATTATGTTATTGAAACTTCAATTCATTTCGTCAAGTATTATTCAATAATTTTCATAAAATAACAATTATTTTCTTGAATTTCAAATTATTTTCTACAATTTTTAATTAATTTCTTCAAATTACAATTACATTCTTAATTTTTTATTGTTTTCTTTAATCTTTCTTTTTTTTAATCTCAATTATGTTTATGGTTCTTTATGGACCGCTGGGACCCTTTGTAAAAAAAAGGGATTGAATAAATAAATAAATAAATAAATAAATTATAATTTTCGACATTCAATTCCATTCTTCAATTTTCAATTGTTTTTTCAATATTCAATAAGTAACTCTAGGCTTTTTACAATGATTTTTTTTAAATTTTCAATTATTTTCTTCAATTTCCAATTATTTTTTCATATTTCTTTCAATTTTCAAATTTTTCTCAATTTTCTTCAATATTCAATAATTTTCAGCTTGTTTAAATTATGTTTTTCTTTAAATTTTTTTTTAAATTGATAATTTTTAAATTATTTTCATCAATTCGCAATTATTTCTGTCGATTTCTAAATCTTTCTGCTGCTTTTTAAAAATTGTCTTCAATTTTCAATTATTTTGTTCAATTTTTAATTATTTTGTTCAATTTTCAATTGTTTGTTTCAATATTCAGTAATCTCGACGTTTTTCAGTTATTAGTTATTTATTTCATATTTCAAAACTTCCTGCAATTTTCAATAATTATTTTCTATTTTGAATTTAATTGTTGAATTGTTCAATTATTTTTTTTTAATCTCAATTAATTTTTTTAAATAACAATTCTATTCATCAATTTTTAATGTTTTCTTCAATATTAAATAATTCCTAGTATTTTTCATTTTTTTTTTTTTTTAGTTATAAATTATTTATTGTATTCGAATTTCAATTTTATTTCTCAATTTTAAATTGTTTTTTTTTATATTCAATAATTCTATGTTTTTCCGATTTCAATTTCATTATTTAATTTTCAATTTATTTCTTCAATTTTGAATTATTAATATCAATTTAGAATTTTTTTTATTTTCTATCTAGTTGACCAATTTTTAATTATATTCTTTGAATTTAATAACCATTGTTCAATTTTTTCAGTTATTGTTCAATTGTAGATTAATATTTCCTTTTTTTGAATTTTGTTTCTAATTATCAAATACCTTCGTCATTGTTCAATTATTTCTTTCAATTATTAATTGTTTTTTTAATTCTTAATTATTATTTTTTGTTAAGTGTAATATTTAATTCTTTAATTCTCAATTATTTTCTTTGGATTTCAATTATTTTCTTCAATTATCAACTGTTGTCTTCAATTTTTGTAGCCATTCGTAGGTTTATTTATACTTAAAATAAATTGTAAGTTAACAAAAGAAAAAACCGGGAAAAATAGGAACAAAAACCGGGAAATGATCGGGAATTTTGTGGGACGAAATTAGTAGACACCCTAATTTCTTTAATTTTAAATCTACATTTTTATTTCCCAATTATTGTCTTTCATTTTTCAATTTCTTCCTTCATTTTTCAATTATTTTCTTCTCATTATAATTACACTCCTCAATTAATTTCTTCAATATTCAATTCATTTTATTATTTCTTGTTTAGCTTCCTTATGTTTTTTTAAAATTAATTTAATTAGTTTTTAATTATATTTCTGTAAATTCCAATTATGTTTTTCAATGCTTTTAATTACGATCATCTATATTTATTTTTAAATTTAACAACATTATATTTATCATTTATTATTTTTTTTCCTTCCTTGAAATGGCATCAAATTTTCAACTTTTTTTTTACTAATATTCTTCTATCTTTAATTAATTTCTACTTTTTTAAACATATTCTTTACTTTTTTCAATTATTTTCATCAATTTTTAATAATTTTGTTCAATTTATCAATTATTCTTTAATTTTAAATTGTTTTCGACAATGGTTAATTGCATTCTTCAATTTTAAACCGATTTCTCAAATTTCAGTTATATTTTTCAACTTTTTAAATTTTATATTTCAATTTTCAATTATGCCCTTCAAATTTTTGAATAATTTTTTTCGATCATCAATTTACTCTTATTATTATTCGTAATTTTGCGATTATTTTCATTAATCTGAAACTATCTTCTTAAATTACAATTCTAGATTTCAAATTTGAAGTTAATTTCTCTAATGAATAATTTTTTTTTTTTTTAATTAGCTTCGTCATTTTTAAATTGCTTTCTTCTTTCTTAAATTAATTTCTTCAATTTTTTCTGAAAATTTCAATCACACTTTTCAATATTTTTTTTTCAATTATTTTATTAAATCTATATTTTCTATCTTGAAATATATTTTTTAACTTTTTCACTCATCTTCAATTTTTGTATTCTGCAAGTATTCTTTTATCAGTTTTTAGTTATTTTCTTCAATTCCTTTTACTTCCAAGCTTTCTAGTTTTCTATTTCTTTTTTTTTTTAATTTTCAAACTATTCTTTTCAAATTTCCATTACATTTTCTATTTTGTTCTCTCCTTTCTTCAATTTTCATTTACATCTTGCATTTTATCAAATTTTTCTTCAAATTCCGTTTTTTTTAAATTTATAATTCTTTTTTCCACTTGAAAAGTGTACTTTTTAATTATGAAAAAGTGGATCTTGATAAAATTTATTTTCGACCTTGAAAATCTTATAAAGGCCTTAAATTGGTTTTTCAAAAGTCGCTGAACACCCTAATTGTAATTTAGAGATAAACTTATTAATTAATTCAGTGAAATTAACTCAATTTAAATTGATGTAAAATTTATTTAAGTTTTTTTTAGTATAATTAACCCAATTTAATCTTATTAAAATTTATCTAAATTTAGGTAATTAAATTTTACGTACTGACAACTGCATGTGAAGATTGTTGAGTAGCTTCAGCCTCAGCTTTGCCATCTTTTCGATCATTGGAACCAGTATTCATATATTGAGCTTGAGTTTGTCCTCTGAATCTTCCTCGAAAAGGAATCGCCTGCCGAATTTTTCGATTATTCCGATTCAAGACAAAGGTGTCTCTTTTCAATCGATTTTGAAGTAATTTATTCAAATTCTTCTCTTCACTTAATTCTGCATTTTTTTTACTAATTTCTTCATCTATTAATTTTGTCCTAGGTCTTCTCTCTACTAGCAATATTATTGAGGAATTCTGGCAAAAATCTGCTATTCTCTCACCCGCAAATTCCTTAGTCTGGAAATTAAAAATCATCACGTAAGAAATTTGGTTTATTTTTTTTTTCTAAGTATCAATTTAAAAAATAAAATACCATGTTAAAGGAAAATAATAATAAAAAAATAATAATTATTATTCAATTTGAACTGACAATTCTAAAAAATTGCGTTACCTCTGATTCATTTAAAATCTGATCTGTCACATAGAGAGTCCTCCGCTTTCTTCTTCGGGCATTTTTCAAAAAATCTGCATCCTCTTTTCTTCTTTCAAGATAACACGTTTTTTGTATTTCATCCTTATAAGCAATAAAATTCTGCAATGAAAATAGAAAAAAAAAACATTTAAATTTTGATAAATAATTTTCCCACCAAAATTTGTTTTCAAAAATTGTTTTATACTCACTGTGTAATAATCTGTAAATGTTAATGAACTTGAATAATTAGAATCTTCCGGCAAAACGTTACCACTGTCTATCGATCTATCATATCTCGTTTTTTCCTAAACAAAATATAAATAATATAAAAATTAAATTTTAGTTAGGGTTTTTTAATTATTTTTAAATTCTTTTAAAAAACCAAACTTGTTAATTTAAATAAATTTATGTTTCTTTTCTATTATTTTCTTTCAATCAAAAAAAAAAAAAGATTTTAATTTGTAATTATCCGTTTTAGAATTTGACGAACGAGAGGATGACTTTAGTGGTGAAAACAAATCTTACGTAAAACTTGGAGAAAACGGATCTTCCGCAAAAGACGAGGATCACGAGGAGCAGCCGCATGTCGAGCATCTCGAGGTCTTCGTCGACTGGAGCTTCCCCAAGTTCCTTTTGCACTCGAGACGAAATCTCCCACTCTTGCGAAAATGAGATTTCTTCGGTGGATTACCCTCTCTTGATTCCGCGACATCTTCTAAGGGACCTTTTGGTCGGGAGAAAAAGGGACAATTAATAGAAGACATTCCACGAAAGTCGGGTCTCATTACACTCGCACAGGGATGGGCAAATTACCAAAATAATTTTCACGAGAAATCAGTTTTTAGATATACTTCCACTGACACTCAGAGATTTCTTCAGCTTGCACCAATCTAGAAAATAAATCAAAAATTCAATTAATTTTAAAAAACCATAATCAAGGGATTTTTTATTATTTCATTCAGAATGAGCAAAATAAAAATAATTGACAAATATTATAATTAATAAATATATAATTATAAAATGTAATTAAAAATCAATAATAACAATAAGTAACTAAAGAAGATAAATAATTTAATTAAAGAAAAATAAATTATCTGTAAATAAGTAAATTCATGATTTTTAATTTTCGAGGAGTTTAACGAGTTGTTGATTTTTGAAATAAGTGAACGATCTGCATCCCTGTTTGTGAAAGATCTAAGCTCTCACGCGAATTTTCTTGCTATCTCTTTTGCTGTAGGTTGTCTCGTAATATCCGTCTCGAGATCTAGTTACTAAAATGATTAGGCGAATTAAGCATTACACGAAAACGCGCGAGGAAGAAAATAGACGATATAAACAAACCTCTCGTTTGCAATTGCCTCAATTAAACCGAATGCCACTTTTATAAATTAATCAAATAATAATTAATTTTTCAAAATCAAAAGAGGATCTGTTATTAGTCGAGTAGTGATAAAAATGTTAAATAAAAAAAAAAGAAAGAATAGGTAGGACAAATAATTAAGAATTAATAAACATAACCTATTTTTATAAGTTGCAACTTATAAAACTTATGTTTATTAATAAACATAACCTATTTTTATAAGTTGCAACTTATAAAACTTATGTTTATTAATTCATGAATATATTTATATCATGATTTATATTGTTGAATAAATATTAACGAGTGAATAAATAAACAAATTGTAATATCAGTAAAAATAAGAAATGAGAAAATAAATAATACATTAATAAAATTGTAAGAACAAGAAAAAGGGAGGAAGAAGAAGAGAAAGGGAAAGGAAAAGAAGAAAAAAGACGAATGCGTTAAAGAAGGAGAAGATGAAGATGAAAATAACAGAGAAGGAAAAATAATAATTTAAAAATTTTAATTTATAACTGAAATTATGAAATAAATGATTAGTGACTAATGAGTAACTAATTTTAATAATCTCAGCTTTCCAACACCTGATAAAATCACTCTATCGGTTTCGATATTGGTGTCATCAGTTCTTTCAATGACATGGATATGCTGATCAAGACACGTCCCTCTTAGATGCTCCAATTATGCATTCCAAATCATTTATCGAAAACAACCAACTATTCTGCTACAGCTGCAGTTATCGAATATTCCTCTTTTTCATTTATCAATTGGATAATTCGCTTATAAAGCTTAATGTCACGCATCAAGATCACACACGATCGAGAAAATTTTATTGAAAGGATTTGATTCTACTCCACAACATTGTCTTTCATTTTTTATCTCTCTTGGGTCTAACCTCTGGCTTTCGATCAAAATTTGTTGCTTATATATCACGGCCGATTAAAATCATGATTTTTTAATTTAATTCGGATTTTTTTTAATTTAAATCAAAATTTTTTTTGTAAATATGTAAAATTCGTGAATAAAATTTTCAAATGTTTGTTTATAAGTAGCTTATTTTTAAAACTAAGAACATTTAAGAAGAATGACAAAACTAACAAGAAACAATGAAGGATAAAACATTTAATCAAAATCAAACAAATTATGACGAATAAATGAGAAAATTTCAAAAAAATATCTTCAAATTCATAGATGATCGCAAAATTAAGAAAATTATGTAAAAGAAACGAAAAAAAAATCGTGAACCGTGAAATTAAACTATACTTTAAAATTAAAAAAAATAAAAAAGAAGATAATTCAAAAACATTCAAATATTTTACGAAAGAGAAAAATGTTAAAGTTAGAAAAATTAGAGAATTAAGGTAATTATCGTCGCTGTTATCGTCACTTTTTCAAAAATTTTACAAACTTTTCTTTAAAAACTATTTTTTAAATGCTTCGCTGGTTCAGAGAACGTGATTTTAGCTAAAAATGAATTTAATGAATAAAAAGTTTGTTTATAAATTAAAAGAGCATATAAAAATTGGACCAAACTCCTGCCTATTACTAAATTGAGAATTTTAAAAAATGTAGATAAAAGCATTAAATAAATGTTTTCAAAAATTCGTAATTTCGAATTTATCTAACAAACTGCAAAACATTGTAAAGAGTAGAAAAATTAAAAAAAATGTATATAAAGATAAATAAAAAGTACACAAAAGAAATTTAAAAATCTTTCAAAAATAAAAAAATTTATAAAAATTATTTCTAATTTTTTCTACAATAATTAAAAAATAATAACAATAATTTGTTTAAAATCCCTATTCTCTAAGGAAGAACTGAACATTGTTAATAATAATAGTTAAATGGTTTTTTCCAATTTTTTTTAGGGGGGTGGGGTTATTAAAAATAATTAAAATAATGTATTAATAAATAAAGAATCAAGTTTCATTTTTTCGACATTTTTTTTAAAGAAATATGATTTGCAGATTGAATAATATTAATTTTTATAGATTTTATATCAAATTTATGAAAAAATGCATTCTTTCCATAAGAATTCAATGTTAATTTTCAAGGCCGCTGTGGTAAATATAAAATAAAAAAATGTGTCTCAATTTTTGTATATAGAAGAAGATTGGGGGGTAGCATCAGGAAAAAATAGTATATTATGCATCAAGGGAGGGAAGGCCGTGTTTTTTTGTCAAGCACAAATGTTCGAAGAACGAGTGTAGCATGAGCGTAGCGAGTGCGAAATGAGTTCGGATGTTTTTTCCGGTTCCTATTTTCAAAATTAATGAAATTTTGAGCACAATGTACAATATTATTGCTGCAGATTTCAGGTTTCTTATTGTTTAAACAAACGTTAATTAACACATTTCCTGTATAGATTAATTTGATATTTACCTATCAAAATTACAAACAATTTTTAAAAGAGGAAACGACGGTTTTACATTAATGTAGACATTTGAGTTATAAAATAAAATGATTTTTTTTATTTAAAGCTATCGTCAAATATGTTTAAACATTTGAAATTAGACTTTTATGCTTAAATTAAATAACAATTACATTCGAATAATAGGGGTAAAATAAAAACAAAATTAAAAGCTATTATAATTTATATAATAAAAGTATAATTTCATTACACTCTCTAAATCTGAATTAGTTAAAAATAACTAATAATTAGTAAAATCGTGCCTAAGTTTATATTTCAGCAATTAGTTAAAAATAACTAATTATTAGTAAAAAAAATGACTAATTGTTAGTAAGAACCTTATTAAAAAATAGTTAAAATACGACTAATTGAATTAGTAAACAGAATTTTACTAAAACATTAGTTATTTTGACATAACCTAAAAATTAATTTGACTAATAATTAGTTATTCTTTACTAAATGATTATTAGAAATATAATTATTTAAATTAGTAACTGAGTTTTTTCTTTCAAATTAGTTATTTTTAACTAATTCAGATTTAGAGAGCATGTGTATTAATTATTTAAAACATATAAAACAAAAAGATAAATAAAATATAAAAATTCTTTATAAAATTGATAATAAAAATAAAAATAAAGAATAGTTCTTAAATTTTACAAAAAATTATGAAATTAATTTAGTATCAAAAGAAATAAATACTAAAACGACTTCAAAAGTATACAAAAAATTTGTCAATTAAATAAAAAAAAATGTAAAAGTAGTTTGTTAATTAATGTTTTTTTCAAAAATAATAAACCTAAAAATTAATTAAATTAAAAAGAACTTGTCATCCCGTTAATCATGAGAAAAATGTAGAAATGATGTTATTAACTTCTTTATAACGATATTAAGAAAATGCATTGTTCATAAGATTGTCTAGTTTATAACTTATACAAACATTTTTTAAACAATTAGCTTATTATAAGAAGTTGTTCTAATATAATTACTTCAAAAAATGTTGTTCTTGTTGATATAAATTATGCGTTTAATAAAAAATTAAACTGGTTTTAATAAGAAAATTTTTTTTTTCATGTTTAACATTTAATAAATAAATGAAAACAACTATTTTTCAAAAAGTAAAATAAGGGGTGTTATGCAGAATTTTGTTACCTTTAATTTAAAAAAAATACATCTAAATCGGTTAATATTTCTGGGCCCTATGTTAATTTTTCCACGGACGCTTTTTTTGCCCCACTGTGGCAGCAGCGCCAGCGCAGTTCGGATGCTTGGACGCCGCTCTTTAAAATTACGCCATTTGCTCAATTTTCAAAGGTACTAAATTTTTTTTTTTTTTTAAATTAAAGTGCAGAAAACACAGATTTCTGCTGTTTTTGAATTTTTTTCATACCTGCCCCAGAAGTTGTAAAAAATTTCAATTGTTTAATTAATTAACAATTTATTTTGCATAAATAATTATGAATTTTTAAAATTCTGATCGTGATTAATAGAGGCACTATTTTTTTATGTCTCTACCAAATATTATTCAATTTTATCAAAAAACAGCTGAGCAATTGACAATTTCGTAAAAAGGTGTTTTAAACTTTAATTGTTTATAACTAATTGAAAAATTAAAATGTTTAAAAAAGCTTTCCAGGAATGTTTTTGTACCACCTGGCTGTAATAAATTATGTATAGAAGTAAAGTAAATTTGAAAAGTCTGTTTTAGGTGTCCCAGTTCAGAAAATTTGACTCATTGTAATTAAAAAATGTACTACCAAAGACTATAATATCTTTGGTACTACTTTAATTATATGTACCCCATTTATGGTCAATTTGGACTGCGGGGAAAGTTATAATAAATAAATAAATAAATAAAATTTAATTTTTAAATTAATTTAATAAAATCACAAACAAAAATTACGCCAAACAAAGAATAGTATATTTCGTAACATGCGTGACAAGCAGTCGTTTCTGAAACGAGAGCAATGTTTTTGCAACGAGTGAAACGAGTTGCAAAAATTGCGCGAGTTTCAAAACGACTGCTTTGTTCACGCAGTTACGAACGATACTTTTCATAACAAAGTCATAAAAGGCGTGATTCGGTTCTCTGTATAGATAACCAGAAAGTTGCAGAATTAAGAACGATTCACTATGTCACGTTAGAGTGTACACAAATACAATCCAAATTGAATGTCTCACACTTTTTTACTTGTCAACACGCCGCGCTAGTGATACGGTCAGGTTAGATTTTGAAGCTGTACTACTCACGCTAAAGACATCGACTCTGTTCTGTTGGTCAAACAGTGCGTGCAAGAAAAGTAGAAAAGTGGGAGACATGCAATTTGGACTGTACTTGTTTGCACTCTGACGTCACATAGTGAATCGTTCTTAAATCTGCAACTTTCTGGTTATCTACAGAGAACCGAATCACGCCATTTTTAAGATATATACATTTTGATATCCAAATTTTTTTATTTGATATCGAGTCATAAACAAATCTGTAATGTTTAAAATTTAAAGTCCTCCATATTTTATCCACAATTTTGAATTTTCGAAATCTGACATCCGATTCAAAATTATTAAGTACCCTAAAAAAAACCGTGTAAAGAGTTTCAAGTAAAACAGGCTATTTTTTAAATTTTCGTCCGTTTTATTGGATCTGCCATATTGAATTTTGTCAATCCGACATCGAATTCGTAATTAGCGACACCAAATATATCCCCGAGTAGGAAGTTTTAAGCAAATTTAAGAATTTTTAAATTTTAGGTCCGCCATCTTCGATGCGCCATTTTGAATTTTCAAAATCCAACCTCGGATTCATAATCAGCGACCCCAAAAACCCTCGAGTAACGAGTTTCCAGCAAATATTTCCACTTTGGGTTTTCTGGCACACTGTGCAGCGCTATGCCAATCTTAGACATTCGTTCACCAATAAGCCCAAAGCTTCTAGAATTTCGGTAGCCCAAAACCGTTTCGCGGTTTTCGCGTTTTCACGGTTTCGCGGTTTTCGCGGTTACACGGTTTTCGCGGTTACACAGTTTTCACGGTTTACGCGGTTTTCGCGGTTTAAAAGGTAACACGGTTTTCGCGGTTTACACGGTTACACGGTTTTCGCAGTTTACACGGTTTCCGCGGGTTACACGGTTTTTGCGGTTAAACAGTTTTCACGGTTTTCGCAGTTTACACGGTTTCCGCGGTTTACACGGTTTTCGCGGTTACACAGTTTTCACGGTTTACGCGGTTTTCACGGTTTACAAGGTTACACGGTTTTCGCGGTTTACACGGTTTCGCGGTTTTCGCGGTTAAACGGTTTTCGCATTTTACATGATTTTCGCGGTTTTCTCGAGTAAAAGGTTTTCGCGGGTTACACAGTTTTCGCAGTTACACAGTTACACGGTTTCGCGGTTTTCACGGTTAAACGGTCTTCGCGGTTTACACGGTTTTCGCGGTTACACGGTTTTCGCAGTTACACGGTTACGCGGTTACACGGTCTTCGCGGTTTACACAGTTAAACGGTTTTCGCGGTTTACACGGTTTTCGCGGTTTACATGGTTTTCGCGGTTTTCTCGGTTACACGGTTTTGCGGTTTAAACGGTTTTCGCGGTTTAACGGTTTTCGCGGTTACACGGTTACGCGGTTTACACGGTTTTCGCGGCTTACATGGTTTTCGCAGTTACACGGTTTTCGCGGTTACACGGTTTATACGATTTTCGCGGTTACACAGTTTCGCGGTTTACACGGTTTTCGCGGTTACACGGTTTACACGATTTTCGCGGTTACACGGTTTACACGGGTTTCGAGGGTTTAACGGAATACACGGTTTTCGCGGTTTACATGGATTTCGCGGTTTTTGCGGTTAAACGGTTTTCGCGGTTTAACGGTTTTCGCGGTTTACATGGATTTCGCGGTTTTTGCGGTTAAACGGTTTTCGCGGGTTACACTGTTTTTGCTTTTTTGCGGTTACACGGTCTTCACGGTTTACACGGTTAAACGGTTTTCGCGGTTTACACGGTTTCGCGGTTTTACCGGTTAAACGGTTTTCGCGGTTTACGTCATTTTCGCGGTTTACATGGTTTTCACGGTTTTCGCGGTTACACGGTCTTCGCGGTTTACACGGTTAAACGGTTTTCGCGGTTTACACGGTTTCCGGGGGTTACACGGTTTTCGCATTTACATGGCTTTCGCGGTTTACCTGGTTTTCGCGGTTTTCTCGGTTACACGGTCTTCGCGGTTTACACGGTTAAACGGTTTAACGGTTTTCGCGGTTTACACGGTTTCGCTGTTTTCGCGTTTACACGGTTTCGCGGTTTACACGGTTTCGCGGTTTACACGGTTTTCGCGGTTACGCGGTTTACACGGTTTCGCGGTTTACACGATTTTCGCGGTTACACGGTTTTCGCGGTTACACGGTTTCGCGGTTTACACGGTTTTCGCGGTTACACGGTTTACACGATTTTCGTGGTTTGACGGTTTTCGCGGTTTTCACGGTTTTCGCGGTTTACACGGTTTTCTCGGGTTACACTGTTTTTGCTTTTTTGCGGTTACACGGTCTTCAAGGTTTACACGGTTAAACGGTTTTCGCGGTTTACACGGTTTCGCTGTTTTCGCGGTTAAACGGTCTTCGCGGTTTACACGGTTTTCGCGGTTTACACGGTTTTCGCGGTTCAACAGTTTTCGCGGTTTACACGGTTATGCGGTTTTCGCTGTTTAACGGTTTTCGCGGTTTACATGGATTTCGCGGTTTTAGTGGTTAAACGGTTTTCGCGGTTTACGTCATTTTCGCGGTTATACGGTTTTCATGGTTTACACGGTTTTCGCGGTTTACATGGTTTTCACGGTTTACACGGGTTTCGCGGAATACACAGTTTTCGCAGTTACACGGTTACACGGTCTTCGTGTTTTTAGCGGTTAAACGATTTTCGCGGTTTACGTAATTTTCGCGGTTATACGGTTTTCATGGTTTACACGGTTTTCGCGGTTCACACGGTTTTCGCGGTTTTCGCGGTTACACGGTCTTCGCGGTTTTAGCGGTTAAACGGTTTTCGCGGTTTACGTCATTTTCGCGGTTATACGGTTTTCGCGGTTTACACGGTTTCGCGGTTTATACGGTTTTCTCGGTTTACACGGTTTTCGCGGTTTAACGGTTTTCGCGGTTTACATGGATTTCTCGGTTTTTGCGGTTAAACGGTTTTCGCGGTTTACATGGTTTTCGCGGTTACACGGTTTTCGCGGTTTACACGGTTTTCGCGGTTTTCGCGGTTTCCACGGTTTCTCATGAAAAATGGCCTATTTTTATAAACAAATGATCATATCTTCCTTAAAACTTAACGTTGAGCATTTTTTTAACTAATCGATTTTAAGGTGACAAAAAATGCTTTCAAATGCTATTTTATAGAATTAAAATGTAATGAATTATTCAAAAATTGTATCAATTTGAATATTTTAAAAAAAGTAAACATTTTTATTTTATTTTATATTATCAAATAGAATAAGAATGCGCAGTGACTCAGATTTAGGTGATAAGTAGACAGTAAAGTGTGTGTAAGTGGGGCGATAGAAACCGTTTCGCCAAATATAATATTTAATCCTCAGTGTGGTCAAGGAGCCCGATCCCTGTACATTATGGGGATACGGATAGCTCGAATGTAAATTGTAAATCGGGAACGTGCTTGGTGCGTTGGATAAAATTAATTTCACTACGCCCAATAGGGGAAAGTTTATCGTGTAAATTGTTAGAGGTAATATTGTTGTAATCGAAATTGTAAGAAAAAATTTATATATAATTGTAGCGGTTGGTGTATAATTATAACGGACACCGAGTGATGTTCTTCGCATCTGGCTGTTTTATCGTTTTTGTATGAGAATTGTACTGCATATCACCCGCTGAAATACCCACGATCCCGTCCAGGGTGGCGAGAGTGGCTTCGAATTGGAATCTGGGAGAGAGAATTAATTTTTAACGAATTATTGTGACTTCAGGAGCACGGCCGGCTCAACACCCTTCACTGATCCTCAGCCATTCTTCGCCAAGTGGCTCTCTACATTATTGAATATTATGTAACTTCTGCTTTGGGCAGTTATTTCAATTTTATTATACACAAAAAGCGGTGAGTGCACCTTATTTGTTATAAATTGCGGCTCTAGTGCCGAAATATTTATTTTTACTTGACCACACAAATTGGCAATAGTTGTGCTATATTTTTAATATTGTTGACTTCGAACTGATATTTCGATAATTATAACTAATTTCGTGAAATTTGACTCTTAATTGAATTCAATTAATTGTATTGTATCAAAGGAATGTGTATGAGTGGCTTTTTAGAATAATTTGATGGAAATTTGTAATAATTGGTTAAACTTTGAGATAGAAATTTTAGATAAATAAATGAGTGATTGTTATAACAAAACGAATTGGTTGGCGAAACACATCAAGTTGTTTGGGACAACCATATTATTTTGTTGCTCTTATTTGGTTGAACCAAGCATAATTTAGTTGTGACAGACAAACATAATTTGGTTGTGACAACCAAACTGAAATTGATTGTGACATCCAAACATAATTTGGTTGTGACAACCAATATTGTTAAAAAAAATTGGTGATTAGTTTGTAAGTAAGCTGCCGATAATAATATAAATAAAATCTAAATAAAAACCAATACCAGACGGTCGGCCGAACCTGGGTCTGATAGTTGAGCCAACGGTGTCTGTTACTGAACTGTTTAGCCATAAGGTTTATTCAATATTGGTCATTCATATCTCTCATGAGCTGGTGGTTAGCCTACTGGACTGGCAGCTGGAAAACCCGGGTTCGAATCTTCATGACTAATGAAATTTTTCTGTTTTAGGTTTTCATTAATATGAAATTTCTACATTCTCATCTGATTATATTTGTGTAATTAATTTAATAACATGTAAATTATGTAATTATATGTGTTGGCCGACCGAAAATTCGCACCTGGGTTAGTTAGCTCCCAAATAAAATTTTTTTTTATGACAACCAAAATTTTTGTTATCCCGAATAAAAAAATATAGTTGTGACAACCAAAAATTTTTGTAATGCCAATAAACAACACTGAACCAAATAATTTAGTTGTCCCAACAAAATAGTTTGGTTGAATAAATATCAACCAAATAATTTGGTTGGCTCAACCAAATTTTCGTTGCTATGACTAAACATTTTTCTCAGTGTTTTTATATTGTATATATAATAAGATGTTTCAGGAATTTTATTTTCTTTTAAAGGAATTTTAAGTCGCAGGAATTTTGACCTAGGTGCTTTCTCTTACAACAGGGTTTTTAATTTTCAACAAAAAGTTAGGTGAAATTTGAGCTAATTAGTTGGTTTGTGTATAAAATGAATAAATATATATGGGCGATTCCACGTGAGATTTACATGCAGATTTTAAATTCGGATTTGAAATAAAAAATTTAATTTTTTTATATTGTTTTTTTATTCCACAGGCATATGCTTTATTTTTTCTTAGGACAAAAATAGACGCCAATTTTCATATGATCAAACAAAATGAACGTCATCAGGTATCTAGAAGCGCCTTGTTTGTGCCTTTGAAATAAAAAGTGTCGTGAGCAACACGGAAATAAAGACAGCCTAATTTTGTTTACATTGATGTTTGGGTACTCGTACTGCAAATGGCTTATTACTTTATATACTATTGGTGGCTTAGTTTTCGAGTTATGAATTTTTAAAATTATTGGTTTTTAACTAATTTTTCTGTTATAATAACAAAAAAAGTTGCTATATTAACAATTCAGTTTGCTATCATAGCAATTTTTTTCCTCAGTGTACTTTCGGATAGGGGATAAAGAAAAATTCATTTTAACACATTAAGATCATCAGACCTACTCTGAAACCTTTTGCAAACTTTTCTTATTTCTCCCAAATATCTTTAAAAAAATTTTTTTAAAAAACACCAAATTAAAAATGACAATTTTTTATAAACAAATTAATTAATTTGTTTATAAAAAATTGTCATTTTTTTTAAAAAATTAAAATTTTTGTTTGTTTGTTAAAACAAATTCATTGAATTGTATTTGAATTTGACTAAAAATAAATATTAATATTTTTAATATATTTAGTATAATAATTAATTTGTTGATTAATTTGTATACCTTTATGTATTTTAAAAGTCATGTGTGTGTCATCATTCAAATAATTGTACACATTTTTTAAAAAAACAAAAATTTCATTCTAAATTTATGCGGTATATATTGTATCATAATGAAATTGTTGATTTGTAGTGAGTTAACAAAACTTAAAAACTAATAAAAAATAAAATCCATACATATTAAAAGGACCTTTGGTCCTTTTAATATGGCCTTTGGCCTTTGGCCACAAACCTCACCATGTGATTTATAATAATTAATACCAAATGGTATTTTATAAATAGCTAAATTTCAATGAATTTGTATTAAAACCAATTATATTAATTATTTTAAAAAATAAAAGAAAAATAAGAGGTTTTTTTCAAATCAAATGAAATTTGAATTTTAAAGTTGTAAAACAGGGGGTTGGCACGCGAAGCGCGCAGGGGGCAGAGCCCTCCTAGTAATAATAATAATAATTTTATAATAAACTTTCAAAACCAAATTTTTGGATTTTCGGCGTTTTTGGATAAAAATGATAAAAGAAGACCACAAGTATGAGAAGATTTTTATATGTATTTTTTTTCCATTACTAACAAAATTTTCATAATTCGTAAAAAAATGAACAAAACGTTTCTACAGGCACTCCGGTGTATAAACGACTACGGAATCTAAGTTATAAATCATGTTAACTAAAATGTCTATCTCGACCTATACAATAATATTTGTTAAAAATTAGCTTCGGATGGGAATGCTATCAATAACGTTAATTATTTACATTAAATACATTCAGACAGATGATAATTTCCGTCTCGATTTCACTCGAGAAAGAAAATTCAATATCAGTCTATTTTGAAATTAAAAAATCTACTGTAATTTGTTTAATAAATTAGTTCTTAAAATTGTCATCTAAATTAATCAATTTTCAACTTTTGATTAAAGCCAATTTAAAGCACTGTTTTTAACAAATTTTTAGAACTCGTATCTAAAAAGTTTTCAAATTTACATTTTTTCTATTCTTTTTTTTTAATAAACGAATTTAGTTATAAACAAATTTACAGTAATAAATAACATTTTCAGTTAGAAACAAATTCATAGTTACAAATTTTAAGCGTACGAAATTTCGAAATTACAAAAGAAATTTGTAATGACAAATTTGAAAATTGTAAATAAAATTTGCAATTACAAATGAACTTAGAAATAAAAAATAAAATTTGCAGTGTACTTAGAAATAGAAACAAAATTACAATCGCCAGTGATTAAAATTAATTGATGAAGAAATATATAACACCTTCGTCTTGCGATCAATGCTCAATTTTGAGAAACTTGAAAATTCGTTGACAGCGAGTTTTTAAATCAAAAGTGGCAAATTTAAATGATCACAAGACGACTTCGACTAGTTTACACTCTTTCTGTTACCAACGTTGGATAACAGAACGCAAAGAAATCTTAATTATTGCAAATGTCCCCGCGTGAGGGCGAATAAATATTCGCAAAAGAGCGAATTTTACACCTCAATTATTTAAATCTAAAACGACTAGTTATTGAGAAAAAAGAAACTAATTTACAATCACTCACAGCTGCCGAAAAAGGGCGAAGCAACCTTCTGTTCACATTTACAATTACTAACTTTTTAAAATACTTTTTTTTCGCAAAAGTAGAATTTCAGTGACACTGAATATCAGTTTGTAAAATCCTGCTTTTGGAAAAAATTAATCAATCAATCACTTAATTATTTATACAATCATTTACTGATTCAATCAATCAGTTATTAACTAATATTCAAGTAGTACTTTCAACAATCTACTACAATTCATTACAACGAAGTTTTTAGCTGCTTTTTTAATAAGGAAATCATACAATATTGATATAATTATTTATAATCCTATGAGTAAAGACACATCTTCAAGGCACATTCGAAACTATCAGCTAAATGGTCCCTATTAGGAAGATACTTAGAATTAATATCGTCTGAGATTCGTTATTGTCATAAATAATAGTTTGCTTTTGTTGATTAATTGAAACAATTCGAATAAATCCAGCTAATCGAGAAATAAAAAATAAAAAACGAATAAATGAAATCAATAAAAAAAGAGTGAAGAGAAAAAGTAAAGAAACAAAAATAAAAGAATAAAAAAAAGAGATGAGATTAGGGAGGAGAAAAAAAAGATAAAGAAAAGAAGGAGAAAAGAAAAACAGAAAAAATTAAAGAGAGAGAAAGAAAAAACGAAAATAGAGAATAAGTTGTAGAAAATTTTAATTATCGCAAATTATTGTTGAAATAAATTTTATAATTTCACTAGATAGAAATTTGCAACTTCCCTCCTTTTATACAATTAAATCCTTGGATCAAATTGTACTCTTTGGACTCATAATTATAAAAAAAATTAGACCTCATTTTTATAAAAAAAGTATTAAATTTCAAGGATACTTTGATATCCTCGATTTCTTAAACGTTTCTTAAAATCTGGTATCTATAATCACAAAATAAAATCTCTCTGGTTCGAGACAACACTTCCAAATATCTTTTAAAACGCAACTTTTAAACAAAAATTGAGAAAATTATTCTATTTTTAAGAATTAGAGAGTTTTGGAAAATTGAATACTTAAGTTTCTAATTTTTAGTTTCAAATCAAAATCGAAGGAAAACGGAAATTATATTATACACTCGACTAAATTATAAATAAATAAAAATTCGGCTTTATAAGAATTATCGTCATTCGGCCAAATAGATATTCTTTTTAATGAAAGTTTTATGAATTCATTCAAGTTTCTGTATAATAACCGAATTCTCATTTAACAGAATTTGGAAGAATTTGCAATTAAAAGTATTTCTATCGAACTGAATTTTCATTTAATGTAATTTATATTCAGCTTAATTTTCTCTTTGTAAAAATTGCTATTTAACAGAATTTTCATTTAATAGAATTTATACTTTAAGGTTCTCTCCATTGACATAACCTCAAACTAGAAAGTGGTTCTCCATCTCAAATAAAAATTATAATAAAATTTGAAAGATTAAGTTTCAGATTTCTCAGAAAGACTTATTTTGAGCCAAAATTTATTGTCAAACAATAATTATTTAATATTTTGTGTTTTTGTTTATAAATCGAGTGAAAATTCATCATTTTTATCGGATTTTAACAAATAATAGCAAATTTTTGTCTTTTGAAATAAAATTAACATCATAAACATATTAATTGGCAACAAATTTTAGCTCAACCTAGTTTTTTCTGAAAAATGTAATTCTCAAAATTTGATGAAATTACATTTTTTAATATTTAATATATTTGGTGAATTAAAAGCCATTTTTTAGTTTGAGGTTATGTCAATGGAGAAAACCTCCTTAATCAATGTTTAGAGCATAATTTCAGTTTAGCTAAATCTCGATTTATAAAACCGAATTTTTAATTAATAATCGCTAATTGAAAAGTCGATTAAGTAGAAATTCTGCGAAATTAAAGTCTGAAAAAATTCTATTCAGCAAAAATTGCATTCCGTAAAAATTACGTCTAATGAAAATTCGTTTAACTAGCTATTCGGACCAATAGTTAAAATAAAAATTCCAAAAATCGATTCAGCCTAATAAATTTTTACGAATAATTCACCTCGGTTTCTCTCTCCAGTCCTTATTTGATCCAATTAATTATATTCATCATAAAAAGATGATTTTAATTTCTTAAATTAAATCTCTCGAGAAATAAAAGTATTCAGGCAATGGCAAGATTCAGGGTCATTCCTGTCGGTCTTGAGAAGGCTGAAGTTCTGGACGGATCGGAATAATCGAACGGTGACGTTTTCTTGTTAGAAATTCTCCCAAGATGTTCTGGATTCGGGGAAATGACAGATGTCCGAATCACCATCCTGGAGAGATAATCCGATTTATCAAGATCACAACGATCCAGACTCTCGGGCATTTTTTCTCGACAGAGACGCTTCGGAGATGAGGGTCTTGGAGAGTCGGTGCCAAGAGGTGCCTGAGGTGTTTTTGTGTGCCTGATTATTGCAGAGAAGGCAGAGGAACTTCTCTGATCGTTCGCCAGACCCTGGAGACGAGGAACAATGACGCTGGTAGGTGAAGCTGTCACAGTTGGCGTGACAATTCTGCTAATTGTCGGTGAAGTTGGCGGCGAGTTCGTAGTCGGAATTGGTGTCGAATTTTGAGACTCCACGCCATCTTGTTTCTCGGAAGAGGCTCTATTATGAGATCGCATGCACGAGGATTCTTCATGTTTGTACAGATAGGATTTTAAAGCAAAAGCTTTCCCGCAACGGCCACAAACGTGCGGTTTCGTGTTCGAGTGCGTCTGAATGTGAGCTCGAAGATTCGATTTGTCAGCAAAAGCCTTGTTGCAAATTGTACACTTGAACGGCTTCTCACCTGGAAGAAATCAATTATATGTTAAATTAGCTTGAGTTGTCTAAATCAAAATTAAATCACTGAGGCTGGTTACACAGTAGGGTGGTCCAAAAATGCATAGGAAAAAAGTAAAGTCGGAATTTAAATGCTCTCACACCCTAGGATTGTTCTATATCGAAAAGCAAAATACTATAGTTTTTTTTTTAATTCAAAAAATATTTAGAGGTCGATCAAAGCGCTCAAAGATTCCAATGTATTTTACATGGCAAAAAACTACTTGTAGAGAAGCCTTAAAAATCAATATTTTTTAATCGAGTAACTGTTTCTCTTCAGGACACTTCAAAAAATAATGCTAAATTGTTTATTCAACCAATTTTTAATATTAACTATTTTTTATGGGTCTCCCGAAAACCCTAAAAAATTCAAAACATCAAAAACAAGCGTTAAAATTTTTTTTTTTGCACCCTTTTTAATAAATAGCAAAAATATAAAATTTAACAATTGTTTTATGTCAAGACTAATGTAACTAATTAATAGCAACAAAATAAAAATGACAATTGTGTCAGTTGTTTAAACAAATTATTATTGTTTAATTTCAACCTTTTATCAAATTAAACTACAGAGTTGCAATTTTTTCTTAATTTTGCAAATTTTTAAGCTACATTTTTACCAACTACTAAAAACAAACTAAAAATCTAAATTCTAGCAATTGTTTAATTTCAACTTTTTATCAAATTATAAAGTTGCAATTTTGTTTTCAATTTTGCAAATTTTATTTCTGAATGGTACCAATTACTAACAAGAAACTTAAAATAACAATTAGACCGATTGTTTAAACAAATTATTATTGTTTATTTTAACTTTTTATCAAATTTAAATACAAAGTTGCTATTTTCTCTTAATTTTGCCAATTTTCAAGACAAATTTTACCAATCACTAAAAACAAACTAAAGATCAAAATTCTATCAATTGTTTAAACAAATTGTTATTGTTTAATTTCAACTTTTTATCAAATTTAAATACATAGTTGCAATTATCTGTTAATTTTGCATATTTTCAAGACAAATTTAACCAATTACTAAAAACAATTTAAAAATCTGAATTCTAGCAATTCTTTAAACAAATTATTATTGTTCAATTTCAATTTTCTATTAAATCAAACCATAGAGCATAACTTTTTTCTCAATTTTGCAAACTTTTTAAGATGAATTATACCAATTACTAAGAAATAACTAAAAATAACAATTTTACCAATTGTTTAAACAAATAATTATTGTTAAAATTCAACTTTTTATTAAATTAAACCACAGAGCACAACTGTTTTCTCAATTTTGTAATTATTTAAGACGAATTTAACCAATTACTAACCACAAACTAAAAATAACAATTCGACCGATTGTTTAAACAAATTATTTTTGTTTATTTACAACTATTTATCTAATTTAAATACAAAGTTGCTATTTTTTCTTAATTTTGCCAATTTTCAAGACAAATTTTACCAATCACTAAAAACAATCTAAAAATCTAAATTCTAGCAATTCTTTAAACAAATTATTATTGTTTAATTTCAACTTTTTATTAAATTAAACCATAGAGCACAACTTTTTTCTCAATTTTGCAACTTTTTAAGACGAATGTAACCAATTACTAACAACAAACTAAAAATAACAATTCGACCGATTGTTTAAACAAATTATTTTTGTTTATTTACAACTATTTATCTAATTAGGCTACAGAGTTGCAACTTTCTGTTAATTTGGCAACGTTTTTAGCTAAATGATATTATCAACAACCAACTACAAAAAAATTCTATAAATTGTTCTAACAAATAATTATTGTTTAATAACAACTTTTTTTTCAAATTAAGCCACAGAGTTGCACCTTTTTCTCAATTGTGCAACTTTTCAACAGGAATGTAACTTATTACTAACAACAAACTATGAATTACAATTATATCAATTGTTTAAACAAATTATTATTGTTTAACTTTAATTTTATATCAAATTAAGTTACAGAGTTGCAATTTTTTTTCAATTTGACATGTTTTTATTTTTGGTAGGTAAGATTGATTATGAGACGTCATTATCTATTAAAAAATTTTAACAATTTTTGATTATCAATATGTTCTATACAGTCATTTATTTTTACCTTAGTGGCATTTATTTTTGAAATTGTCACTGCGGTTTCTTTTATTTTAACAGTATAAATATTATTATTAGTAATTAGTAGAAAAGTTGCACAACTGACAACAAACAGCAACTCTGTAGCTTAATTTGAGAAACAATTAATGTTAAACAATAATAATTTGTTTAATAACTTTATACAATTGTTATTCTTAGTTTGTTGTTAGTTACATGTTACATTTGTCTTAAAAAATAGCAATATTGAGAAAAAAGTTGTAACTCTATAGCTTAATTTGATAAAAAGTTGAAATTAAACAATAATAATTTATTTAAACAATTGATAGAATTTTGATTTTTAGTTTGTTTTAAGTGATTAATAAAATTTGTCTTGAAAATCTGCAAAATTAAGAGAAAATTGCAACTCTGTAGTTTAATTAGATAAAAAGTTGAAATTAAACAATAATACTTTATTTAAACAATCAACCGAATTGTTATTTTTAGTTTGTTGTTAGTAATCGGTTAAATTCGTCTTAAATAATTACAAAATTGAGAAAACAGTTGTGCTCTGTGGTTTAATTTAATAAATAGTTGAATTTTAACAATAATTATTTGTTTAAACAATTGGTAGAATTTTGATTTTTATTGCATTGTTAGTAATTGGTATCAATTAGCTTGAAAAGTTGCAAAATTAAGTAAAAGTTTCAACTCCGTAGCTTAATTTGATATAAAGTTCATATTAAACAAATTTGAATTTAAAATTTTAACAACTGATACAATTGTTATTTTTAGTTTGTTGCTAGTAATTAGTTACATTCATCTTAAAAAGTTGCAATATTGAGAAAAAGTTGCAACTCTGTAACCTAATTTGAAAAATAGTTGTAATTAAACAATAACAATTTGTTTAAACAAATTAGCTATGACTTAAAACAATTTTTAAAAGCCTATATTTTGTGAATTTATTGAAAATGGTATAAGAAATAGTCAAAAAGATGGTAAAAATATTTTTTAACGCTTATTTTTGTATTTTTGGGGACCCATAAAAAATAGTTAATTTTCAAAAATGCGTATATAAACAATTTGGCATTATTCTTTGAAGTCTCCTGAAGAGAAATAGAGTTTGGCGATAGAAAATTATTGATTTTCAAGCATTCTATGCCATTTCTACGAAAAAGTTTTTTTTTTCCCGTGTAAAATACATTGGAATCTTTGAGCGCTTTGAGCGACCTCTAAATATATTTTTATATCAAAGAAAAAAAAACAGGGATATTTTTTTCGACATAGAAAAATGGGGAAATGAGTCTGAGACACCTAAAAATTTATTATTTTGTTCATAATTTTTGCACATTATTGACTAATACTTTAAGAGTAATTTGTGAAATTTGTATTAAAAAATTTTCAAAATTGAGTCCAAGGAACCGCGCAAACTGAGATGCCTGAAAAAAAAGTTGTGCGTCAGGCATAAACTTCATAAATTACTCTTAAAGTATTTTAGTCAATTACGTACAAAAATTGTTAACAAAATAATTAATTAGGTTCTTTAACAAAAAGTCTCAACGAAAGGTATGTCTCAGATACTTTTTTCCCTTAAGATTCGAAAATTTTGAAAAAAAAACAGGTTACGATACACTAGCTTATGTTACTGCGTCTGCGCAGAAGTTCGTTGCCATGACGACGAAATTCTGCGCAGACGCAGAAACATAAGCTTGCCTACCATAAGGTGCTTTTTCGAAAATTCCGTATCTGAACGTAGACTCTGTAACCAGCCTCAATTGAATCAAAAATTAACTTTCTTTTGTAATTTCTTCATAATTCTCTCTAACAATTATAAAAAAAAAGTTACAATTAACAAAAAAGTGACTCACCAGTGTGAGTTCGAATGTGTCCCTGAAGCAGCCATGGCCTAGAAAAGCACTTTCCACAAAAATGACACTTGCATCCTTGATTATGTGTCCGGACGTGCATACTGAAGGCAGGAATACTAACGTAAATTTTGTCACAGTGAGGACACCTTCTGGCCTTTTTATCGCCCAGCGACCGATGTGTTTGTCTGTGCCTCGCAAGATTCGAGGAAGTCGAGTACTTTTTCCCACAATCGGAACATTCGTGCTCCTCGTTCTCCTCGGGTTTTGGAATCTCCGGCTGAGATAAAATTCTCCGAGACAAATTTGCCGAAACAATTGGCGCTGTCGTTGGAAACTCGGGATTAAAAGAACGTTTCGACGAGAAATTATCCTCCTCTTGACAAATTGGAAAATGACTCTTCGACGAGAGTCGCACATCCAATAAATCAGACGAATTCCTCTGGTTTTTCTCCTCCAAAATCTCTCGCTCTGTCTCGATCCTCTCGAAAAAGAGCCTCGTTCTCTCCCGCAAATTCTGCTCCTCCTCTCTACTCCTCAGCACTTCGAAAGTCTAAAAAAAAAGATCAAAATTAGCTTCGAATTTTTACTCGAATTTCTTTAAAAGTTAGTTTCTTATAAATAAAATCCGTAGAATTATTTGTTTCTTCAAAATTTCGGATTTTCAGGAAAATTTGACACATTTTAATTTGAACTTTGAGACTCAAAAATAATTAAATTTCCTATTTTGTCAATCAGCTGAGAATTAAATATCTGTTTCATTCGTCAAAAAGCTCGCGTTGATTTGAAATATTTTTTATAAATAAGTATTTCGTAATACTAAAAATAATATTAATTTAAGACAAAAAAAAACTTGGAAGAATATATTTAATATTTACAAAATCATACGTGTATTTAAAGCTACGAATACTTATTCTCAAATACTTTATTTAAAAAAACCTTTCAAATCAACGCGCTCTTTTTTACCAATGACTAAGTGATTCAAAAAAAAACTTAACTAGTTGGTTTTTGTTTTGATTAACAACGCATGGTGAGAACCTCCTGAAGAAATTTCGTTTGACATGGTTAATTTGAGAAAATCAGATCCAAAATTGTAAAATAAAGGAAAAATTTGTTACCTTGACATCTCTGTTTGGTTGAAGCTGTTTGGAGGAAGACTTTGGAGATCTGCATTTTTCGATGACTTGGGTGCACCTGGAGAGTGGCTGCTGATAGAGGATTCTGTTTGGATGGATTAGAGTTCCTGCAGCGGCTGCAAGACTGACTTCCGCCAATTTGGTCAAATTGTAAAGTTCCTCAGGACATTCTGACGATGTTTCACTACCACATTCGCTGGCGCCGTCCGAGGTCGGCTGGCCGCCTCCGTATTTCGAGACCCTCATTCCAAGATCGGGATTGTATTCTACAAGAATTTAGAATAGGAAGAACATTATAGACAACTGACAAAGATACGTGGCATTCAGAACTATCACGACCTAAGCGAAGGTTCCTGGCTTTAATCCAGGAAACTTCTTCAAGTTTAAATTGAATGCTGAAGCTTTGATAGACACGAGATTGAAAGTCAAGATATCTTAATTTAAAATACGTATTATATTTTTCTCCTTTTTTTTTGCATTTTTATCCTTTATTCTAAGATAATTACATTAAGGATGAAATTAATTAAATTATTCTATTAAGGAGAAATTGGACACATTCGAAAAGAGGTTATGTTTGGAATTATTATGCTTTTCAAAACATAACACCTGACTGCATTATTTTTTTAGGCGAAAGATGGCAAATTTAATTTAAAACGAAATGAACAATTGAAACTCGTAATTGGATAAAAATTACAGATTTTTCATTGTTTTTCCCGTACACTTCTCTATAAAACGTGTCGCTTATAAAAAAATCTTCAATTTTTAGCTAATTGATTGAGGAGGAATAAAATTACATTAAGAATTAATTTTTTTTATTATAAGAAAGTTACATCAAACATAACCTCTTCTGGAAAATGAAAAATTATGAAAATTGAAAATTTGATTTCGTGTATAAAAATTCAATTTCTGAAATTCAAGTTTTCGAATTCGATTTTTCGAATTTGTGTCTTCTTTTAAATTCAAATTCTCTTTGAAATGAAAAATAAAAAGAAAATTGAAGTTATTTAGAGTTTAGTCAAAATAATTTTTGTGGTAACAATGAGAAATTACGAAAAAATAAAAAGAAAATCAATGTTATTTCTTCAGAGTTTATTCGAAATTATTTTTCTGGTAGCAATGCGAAATTACGAAAAATACAAATTGAAATCATATAGTTTGAATTACATAAATTCGATTTCCCTTTTAAACATTTTTTTAAACATGATTTTAAGAAGGAACCAAATAATCGAAAAAATTTTACTTCATTTTCGTATTTTAGAATATTTTTAAATAATAAAATTCCTAAATTTAAATAGCTTTTTGACGAAAAAGTAAACAATTTTCTTTGTAAAATTTTGATCAATTTAAAGTTCATTTCGAATAAAAATTACAATTTTCTATTTATTAGAAACGATTTCCAAATATTTTATCTAAATCGTTTCTAAAGAATAGAAAATTGTAATTTTTCTTTATTTTATTCAAAATGTAACTTTGGATTTATAAAATGTGAAAAATAAAATTGTTTACTCTTTCGACAAAATGATTTTTAAATTTAGATAATTTTTTTATTTGAAATATACAAAAAATATAGAATTGGACTAATATTTTTTCGATTGTTTGCCTGATTTCTCCTTAAAATCTTTATAAAAGTCAAATTATTACGATTACAAAGAAAATTGTATTCTTTTAAATTCAAAATTGTGTTTTAATTAACAAAAAAATTAAATTTTCTCAAAATTAGATCTACTTTTAAAATTTCAAATCACTTAAAAATTTGAATTCGTCTAAAAATTCTAAAAACCTGAAATCTTTTCAAAATTTAGATTTTTTTCTTCTAAGTTAATTCAAAACTATGTTTCTATGATTTAAAAAAAATAGAGTTTTCTCAAAACTCAACTTAAGTACTTTCAAAAATTTTTAATTTGTTCAAAAGTTGATTTTTTGTCTTCAAAATTTATTCCTAATCATATTTTTATAAAAGAAAAAGAGAAAATGCATTTTTTTTGGAAAGTCTGAAATTTATTGAAAATTATATTTGCTTTCAAAATTCGATTTGTTTAAAAAAAAAATAATTTTATTCCTTCGGGAATGTCAAATTATCTTCCAAGTAGGTGCCTATATAAAAAACAGAATTTTTTTTTATTCACATTGAATTTTATTTAAAATTTAATCTATCTTTTCCTTCTAAATTTAAATTCTGTTCAAAATTCTATTTTCTTGTAAAATTTCCAATTTTTTAAAAATAAATTTAATTAAAAACCATGTTTCTTTTAATAAAAAGATTTAAATCCTTTTTTTCTAAATTCGATTTCGATTTTTAATTAAACTTAAATTTGTTTAGAAATTCTAATTTCTCTGAAAGTTTGTATCTTTCTTCAAAATTGATTGAAAATCGTGTTTCTATTAACAAGAAAAGAAATTCTTAAACTTATCTTCGAAATTTAAATTAAGTTTAAAATTGAGATTCCATTCAGTTTTTTGATTTAGAAAAGTTGAGATTCTTTATTTCAAAATACGATTCTCGTTTTTCCTTTTAAATTAAAATTATTTTAAAGATTCTAATTTTCTTTAAAGTTATTTATTTTTTTCTTCAAAATTTACCCAAAATCATGTTTTTGAATTACCAAATGAAAAATAATATTTTGCAGATTTATCATCTAAATTCAGTTCTTAATTAATTACTTTATTTTCAATAATTATTGGAAAAAAATATTTCTCATTAATTAGGGGAAAGCAGGTTAAAATATTTTCTGAAATACTGACTGACAATAATTCTTTTTTTTAAAAAAGAAATAATTAAATTACCGTTTTTATGATAAATTAATGCATAGTTAAATTTATTTTAAAAATCCTTAGAATTTTTCATTTAAAGTTAAAAGATTTCAAAAAATATTTATTTATCGGAAAAGTAAATATTGAATAATCTAAATTGAAAATAGGATTGAAAATTATTTTAAAAAATAAAATAGGATCAAATTGTTTACGTTTGATTAAAGTCTAAATGAAATTTAATATCAAAAATCAATTAATTTAAGTTTAAAGAAAAAAATTCTGAAAACAACGAAAAAAGCTGAACAGAGAGGAAAGGACATTTAATGTCTGATTCGATTTTGGGAAGAACAGAAATAGAGCAGATTCAGTGAGTGTGCGTTTTCTCTACATATAGAGGGGTTGATGGCATGCGTCGCGTATTTCGTGACGCATCTTCACATCGTCTATTCTTAAGCTTGCAAGAGCTTTTTAATTTTGTTTGTTTGTTATATTTCCCCCACCCGGGCCAAAAAAGCAGAAGAGACCGTCTCGACTCCACAGGTTTTCAACCACCTTTTTGCCTTTGGACTTGCAGGTCAAAAACCTTCAATTTCATTATTTAAAAACAAAAATTACAATTTGAAAACTATACCATTGGAAAAATTACTTTTTTTTAGAAAATCCATTTCTGAATTTTTGTCAGGTAAGGAAATTTTTGGTTTCGGTTGTAAATTTTTTTGATTTTTTTCCGAGTTGGTTCTGGATTCGAGTTTTTTAAAATATAAATACAAAATAAAATAAAAAAAATCCTAATGATTTAAAAATGTTGCCAGCTTGGAAAAATTTTACTTGATTTTTATAATTTATTTCTAAAAAAAAGAGAATTTTGAAGTGACGCTGATGTTAATATGAGAACCACCTGTTACAGATCTGTTTTCATAAACATGCGGCAAACAAGTTTCATATTTCCCCACATTAAAGTTGATGTTTTAACCGAATTTGAATAAAATGATTATATTTGTTTTATTATTCGTATTTATTATTTATTTATATTATAGTATTTTCTGAAAATTCCGTGTAAAAAATTGTTTACTTTTCAACAATAAACAGCAGACGGTAAATTCAAAATATAGTTGAAGACTTTTAATTTTTAAAATTGTATTTTTGTTCATGTCGACTCTCCCCCATATTAGTTTAGAGTACAAATAATAATTAATGAATTTTTATTGAAAGAAATTGTTTTCATTAAATATCAATATAATTAATAATTAATTTATAAACAATAATAAATTATTAATAGCGATTAAATCACTGCTAGTGATTAATACTATTTTTAATCGTCACTGATTTAAAAAATCCGTTTTTTAAATTAATTCCTGCTATTGATTAATTACAATTAAGTTACCGCTAGTGATTATTTTATTTTTTTTATAAATTCACTACCAGGGATTAATTAATTTTTGTAATTAATTTGCCCACATGATTAATATTACTAATTGATTTAATTATATATTTATTATGTAATATTAAATATAAATATTAATTTTAATATTATGTTGACTAATTCTGTTTTTTATTTAATTATCAGGGATTAATTAATTTAAATAATAATAATTATTTGAATTTTACAACTAGTTATGATTAATTTTTTGAAAACTTAATTTGACCTTTTGATTTATTTTCTTAATTAAATCACTACTAGTATTTAATTCGTTGTTAATTAACTACTAGGAATTAATTTATTTTCTATAGAAAATAGAATCAGTGTTTAATTTATTTCCGTAATTAAATAAGTAACTAATTCCTCCGTTATTAAATCACAACTAGTTAGAAATTACTTTTTTTTAATTAAGTCAATAATCCTGCTTAAATATTCAATCATATTTTTAAAATTTACCATCTATCCTGTAATTTTCACAAATTTAATAATTTCAAACGATGAAAATATAACAAAAGTAATTAATAATCTACTATTTAATTCATTTAATAAATTTACTGTTCTTAAATAATTTACAAACAATATCTAATAATATTCCCAAATTCTAATTAAAACTTTTTATTTAAATTAATTTGTCCCAATTTTGTAATTCTTATTTTAATATATTATAAGATATTATTAGTATATTAATTAATATCTTAATATTTTTAATTTTAGAAAGAGAATAAAAAAGTTTAAAAAATCACCTTGTCCAGATTCCTCAAGTTCTTCAGTGCCGTTGTACCGGCGGTGGGTGATAAGAAATGCTCTCGGCATTTCTGCTCCTTGATGATTATCAAAAATGGTCTAAATTTTGCTTTTTAATTATCAGATAATAATGCGTGTCATGTCACATAGAAATGATTTTTCACCACTGGAATAATTCACTTGCGATCACCACTTTATAACTGTTCACAGATTAAGATTTCGACTGCGATAAGACTGGATCGCGCTTAACGAGGATTTAAGGACTTCGAAAGGACTCTCGAGGAACCCTTGAACAGGGTACATGCGTCTTCTGAGTTTCGGGCGTAATAGTTGGTCTGGCTAAGTTTCAGTGCTACATATAGAAGCGGATCCTCCCTCATCCTCTCCCACCCCTTTTGCTCTTGCTTCTACTTCTTCAGCTGCTCAGAGTGTGTAGTTGTCGTATATTTTTTTAAATATGTATTCGTATTAATACGTGAACCTCCACTGAGGTAGAAACACCACCGCAAAGAACAGATTGAAACGATTCAAATCAAGTGGGGTGACCTGCAATAAAAAAAAAATTACTTTGATTTCATTAATCGTAAAATTAAAAAAAAGCTAATTTCCAGAATATTCCAGATTTTGGAATATTTTAAATATTCAAAAATATTTCTATTTTGAAAAGATCTGTAAATTTGGAAATATTTTGAAAATTATCTCTCGAAATTTTGGAAATTCTTTTTTTTTCATAATTCTGGAAATCGAGGAAAATTATGAAATTTAAAGATTCTTTGACATTTAAAACACGGAACTTTGATTTTTGTAAAGCGATCGTGCCAACGGGGAAAAAACTTGCCAAAAATTTACATTTATTTGTTTCACTTTCATTGTCATGTTGCTCATTATTTTTAAATAATTTATGTGATTAAAATGTTGGTAAAATAAAAGCAAATTTGTGAATTTAGTAAACTACAAATGAACAATGTAAACAAGTCGTTAGTTTCTGGCGTAAAAAATTGGAATTAAAAATTTATTTCTTAGGTGAATTAGCGGAAATTATTAAGTATCATAAATTAAAAATTAAAATATTTCACGAATTATTAAAAATTAATCGGATTTTTATTTCATTGAAAATTATAAGGATTGTCAAATTTTTTCAAAATAGAAATGTCCCATTGAAGATGCCGACTCTCCCCTAATTATAATTAATTCGTCGGTAAATTCAAGTTATTTTTAATATTATTATTATTTAGAATTTGTAGATAATTTAATTACTCATTGTTTCTTCTGCAATTCGGTGAATTAATTATAATTTAAAAATTTATTATTCAAAATTCATTTATTCAGAAGTTAAACTAAATCCACGAAATTCAAATTACATTGCATCATTAAAATTCAATTTTGATTAAAATCGAGTTTAAATTGAATTCAGATTAATTTCACATTAAATTACAATTAACATTAAAATTCAATTTACGTTCAATTTAATTAAAATCTAGTTTAAATTAGAAATCAATTTGGATTTAATTTAATTCGGAAATAAATGTAATTTAACATTCAAAAAGAGGAATTATACAATTAAAAAAAAAATTATTCCAGATTTTCGTATATTTTAATTTATTTTTTTAAATAAAAAAAACAGTGTAATTTAAAAAAACGGTTTGGCGGAAGGATAAACAATTTTATTTTTATAATTTTGATTAATTTAAAGTTGCATTTAAATAATCTAATCGTTTCCAATAAACAAAAAATTGTGATTATTTTTCGAATTCAAATCCAAATTGATAAAATGTAAAAAATGCAATTGTTTACCCTGTCGACAAAATGATTTTTAAATATTTAAAAATTTATTTTTTTACGATTGTTTGTCCGATTTCTAATTAAAATTCTCTTGTATTTTGTCGATAATCCAAAAAATTGAATTTTTCCAAATTGTTGCATAAAAACGAAACAAATTGCAGAAATAGGAATTAAGACTGAGTCGTAAGATATACTAAAGTTTTTGAAATTAGATTTGTCAATTATAATTTTAAAAAAAGAAAAATCTGTCCTTGTTATCCTTAATATCATTTTCTATAATTTATATAAAAAGGTACAATTTTTACTAAACGTGATTCATCTCTACTGGCTTTTGTCACCGACAAAAAACCTAAAAGTGACTTTAGATGAGTGACACTTCCGCATTTGTGCCTTTAAAATTCCAAATGTGTCATTTTAAGATTCCAGTATTTTAGTATTTTTTCTCATAACTTTTGTCTCTTTTAAGCACTTAACTAAAACCAATTAAAATCTCATATGCGAAATTTGAAAAAGTAAATAATAATTTATAGTTTTTGTGGTAAATTTAAAATTATAAAACTTTATTTTCCATAAACAAATGTTTGTTATGTATTACTTTTCATTAATTATAATAACTTTAAATTGAAAACATTCTAAAAGTTTAAATTTCTTTTTAGACAAATTTGCAGTGTTTAACTGCTTTATTGCAATAAGGAATGAAATTTCAAAGCCAATAAAAAAAATCCACATTTGCCAGAATTTACCAGAACTGAAAAAATACACACTGTGGAGATAAATAAAGAAGAGGAAACGAAGGAGAAAAATACAAGGACAGAAGTTTCCAAGTTCTGCTTCTTTCAGTTCATCACTTCTGTTTATTTTCAGTATTTTAAATCGAAAACAGAAATTTTTGGCTTCTTAATAAATTTGAAAATTAGAAATTTGTTTTGCAAATTTTAATTTGTTTCTCAAAATATCCTTTGAAATGTTTAAATTATTGACATTTTCGACTTGAAAATTTAGAAACTTAAATCTCTATTTGGTTTTTAAAGGTTACAAATTGATAATGAAAATAATGAAAACAAAATAAACTCATAATTTACTATTGGAAAAATTTTCGGAAAAACTGTTTTAAAATCTAAAAATCACAGCGTCCAGTAAATAATTATTTTTAGATTCCAAGATTTGTTCATTCAATGATTAATAACTGATTATTTAAATATTAATTAGTTAAAAAAATATATTAAGAAGAGCAGTTTCAAACATATAAATATATAACAATAAAAATCAAACAAATTATAAATAAATGAGAATATTAAAAAAGAAAATTTAAACCTTATTAATGCAAAAATGACAAAATTAAATAAATTAATTACATGAAACTAAATAAACAACTAAATAAAAATTAGGAATTACTAAAAATATAAAGACTTTTAGAACAATGAAAGATGAATCGAAACCTTTTATTTTTAATATGTAAATAAAAAGAAAAAAAAGGAAAATTTTTTGAATATTGTATAAAAACAGAATTATACAAATATTGAATTATACAAAATTTGAAACAAAAAAATTAAAAGCAAAATAGAAGAAAATATACATCTTTTACAAACAAGAAAAATGAAGTGATTTTTAAAAACAGCATACAAAATACTGAATAATTTTTTTGAAAAAATCATCAATTTTTAGAAAAAAAAATAGAACAATTTTGAAAAACTGAAAATATTGTTAATATTTAAAATAATTCATTCTTGACTATTAACATTTAAACTAATTGAAATTTGAAAGTTTAAATAAATAAAAATATGTTAATTTAAATTACGACTTGGAGGTAACAAAATTTAATACTATTTTCGATTTTCCTTATTTTACCCAACATTTTTAGATCGTATTCTAATCATCTTTAGATCAATTTTTCAAATTTTAAACAATTCATTATTATTGAAATATTCGAGATTTATCTACGAATTCCCGGTACTTCTGCTAAATTCCCGGATCTTTTACAAATTACCGGATTTTCCAAATCGCTTAGGCACCTTGAGAGAAAGAGATAAAATCTAAATAATCGTTAATTATGAATTTGTAATTATTTTCTAATTTTACCATTTTCCAATTTCTTAAGAAGGTTCTCTCCATTGTCATAACCTCAAACCAAAAAATGTCTTGTCACACCAACAAAAGATATTAAGAATTTGTTGTCGAATAATAATTATTTATTTAAAAATTTAACACAATTTGTTCTTTATATATTTTTTAAATAAAATATTATTTTACAAAAACCAAAACAAATTAGATTATACAGAATGTTTTAAAGAAAAAAGTATGAAACAAATTTTTGTCAAAATTGATGAAAACGACAGTTTTTCCCTAGATTTAAAGAAAAAATTACAGAATGCCAAATAGTTATTATTTGACAATCAACTTTGGCTCAATCTAATTTTTTCCGATAATTGTAAAACATGATTTATCAAAATTTTGTGAAATTAATTTTAATAATATTTTTATTGAAGCTGAAAAAGCACTTTTTAGTTTGAGGTTATGTCAATAGAGAGAGAATTTTTCGTAAGGAAAAAAAAAATAATTTCCTTATTTTTAGCAGCAAAGATAAAATGTTTGAACTCAAGTAGGAGATGATGTGTGTAGTATGAGTTTAGCAGACACCTGTAGACGCAAGAAAGATTTCGAAATCGAAGGCTACTCGAAGAGAGAAAATTTTGCGAGGCTCGTTGATTTCTCGCAGACGTGAAGCGAGAGCTTTTGCTCAGCGATTGAATGAATGCCTCGCGAATTAGTCAGCGTCGCGGTGCTAAATTCAGCGGACGCCTGGCGTCAAGCCAGAAGAACCACCCAGCGCACCAACCTGCTTCTTCTTCTTCTTCTTTCACTAACAAACGTGAATACGACGCCATTATCTACCTTATTCTCTCATTTTCTCTCTGTTTTCTTCATTTTCTTAATCTCATTTCAGCACTGAATCTTCACGACGTTTGTCGTCGTCTTCTCCAGCTTTGCAAGTCCTTCAGAAACGTCTGTAAAATTTCGTGACCTCTCCTAAGCTTCCAGAAGAAATAGCTCTCCCCCAGTTCTTTGTTTAAACTCCAATAGGCAAAATAGCCGCAGCTGTTTCTGAAAAAAACGAAATCAAATTCAGTACACAGTTACCAAAAATAAAATTCAAGTATGAATTTTTAAATATAAATCTGAAATAATTTATTAATTTAAATACAAATCTAAAATAGTTTTAAATTTTAACTTTAGATATATTTAAGGAACTAAAATATTGTTCAAAATTTATATCGCCAGAAGTTTGAAGTAAATTGAATTATTTATTGATTGAGTTGATCAAAATATTTTTTAAATTTTGTACCCCGGAAATAAAAACTTATTGATGAATTTGTTTGTGAATTAGAGATTTTATGAAAGCGGATTGAAGAATTCGCGTTCTGAATAGTCTTGCGAATATAAGTAACTGCCTATTGATGAGAAATTTACTGAATCAGTTTTGACAATTATGAATCAGTTTGGAAATTTTGAGGTTAGATTGTCATATTGATATTTTTTACTTATTTTACACAAAATTTAATATTTTTAAACAATTGAGCTACTTAATATAAATTATAGGTATCCAGAGGTGTTATAGTTTCGATAATACTTTTTTAAATTGAACAATATTTTTGTTGAGCATATTTCTAAAAAGTAAAAGACACTTGGAAAATTAAAATCATTTGAATCGAAAGTTAAACGGAAATTCCATTCGGACTTCGATCGTATTGGAAACGTTATAGATAAACTAACCTAAAATTTGACAATTAATTCCAATAAACAGAAAATTTTTATTTTTATAACTTCAAATTAATCAAAATGTTAAAAATAAATTTATTTACCCTTACACCAAAGCGCTTTACAAATTTAGATAGTTTTTTCTTTTAAAATATTGGTAGTTTAAATTTACAAAACGCCCCTATCGGTTACTTTAGGAACTATCCAATATGGCCGCCGACAGAGAGAAAATTGACGTATTTAGTACCAAAAAATCGATATTTATTTTAAAAACAAAATTTTAAAGTGTTTGTGAAAGTGAATTATAATTCTATAATGGTAAGAATTATTTTTTTCTCTAGTTTTATTGCTATATAGCTCCGCATACCAGAATTGACAACATTTTGACTTCTTTCACATTTTTAGACGACAGAGTAGCTTTAATGAATGAAAGTAAATTGTTTAAGCTTAAAGCTAACATACTTTTAATCGTAACAACACTTCCGAAACAAACTTTTATTGTAAAACCAAATTCGACTGTCTTTGAATAAACTCTCTATCAGCGGACATATTTGTTTTGAACAGGTGGCGCCTCACTGCCCGCGGTGGTAGTTTTCTTTGCCAATACGAAAATAAAAAGTTGGACTAATTTTTTTTCCGATTTTTCCTGAAGTTAATACGAAAAAGGCTTATATGTTTAAAAGCAAATCGTTTGATTAGAAGAGGAACGAGAAAGGAACAGGTGTCCTTTGCCACCATCGTCGTCGAATCGACGTCGCATCCAAAAATAAAGTCGTGTACATTCTGACGCAAGTATCATACTCGCCAGTCAAAAACGACGCCCACTTTTGCTGAAAAATTTCGAAACTGCTTGCCGTCAAATCCAACTTGTTCATCTAAACAAGATAAAAAGCATTCCTGAGTATTTTTCCAGTTGACGACGAGACTTGAAAAAATTTCCACTACGGTGTTAAAAAAAAAAAATTTAAGTGGTTTCACCTTACTCCCTCTGTATTAAATATCTCTCTCGTCAAGTGTGAAAAAATATAAAAAAAAATAAAAACACTCAGACAGGAGGGCACTTTTTACGAGGACGATGCCCTAGTGGATCAAAATAATCTACCGATGTCATGAAAAACAGTATCGAAAAGTGGTTTTAGGAATTAAAGAGAAGCGTGTGGCTCTCATAACTCATAGCTCACCCACACATTGTTGAGACTCTCGTGGATTATTTCTAACTCGACTTTCTGAAAAAGGACAAAAGCTGAGGCTCGCTATTTAAATTTGAAAGCGTAAATGAAGGAGGGAGTTTAGTAGGGGTCGAGGGAATCGTGTTTGGCCTCGGCATGGGGTTGCTGAGCTATTTCAGTCAGTGCTTGTTGCAGCTGTCGCTATACTCTGGGTAAACCACCTCCCGGTTCGCAGCTCCACGGTCATCCTCGAGGTAAGAAGTCTAGGTACAGAAATCCCTGGCTCCAAGAGTACGACGACCTCTCGAACTGTCTCGAACCTTTCTCAATTGGCGATTCAAACAGCTACAGCTGCGCTCCTAGCGGCCGACTTTGAACTAATATTGTTCTGACTCTGTGAAACTCTATGTGTTTTGGCAGTGTTTTTATGTTTATTTTTTCGATTTATAGAACATGTGTAATATTTTACTATAAATAATTTTGCAACCACTGAATAAATATCTAAAAGAAATTACAAATGAACCAGGCGCGTGTCCAAACAAGGTTTTTGGGGGAGGTTATATATGAGAAAGAAAGAGATAATACTATATAGGGCTATCTCTCTCACTCTCATGTAAATTTAACTCTTCTAGGGGGGTAATAAATCGTAAAATGTATGTATAAACATACATTTTTGCGGAAAAAGGAAAAAAGAGACCGACACAATTGATGCGTTTCCACAGTGCTTCGTGTTAAAAAATAGTGAAAATCATTTGTACAAAATTCGAATTGATCTTCCAAGACGCCAATAATAGGCAATAATAGAAATAAAAACAAAAAACCTTGAATGATAATGTATGAGTTTGCAGCAATATTTTAAACCCAATGGTTACAATCAAGGCTCGCAAGTTATGATATTGTGATATTTTTTGGTTATGTTTTGTACTACAATTTGTGTTTATTTACTGCTTAACTTATGAGTCGTGATAGCAAACTCATACATTATCATTCAAGCTTTTTTCGTTTTTATTCCTAATATTATTGCCTATTATTGGCGTCTTGTGAGATTAATCAAAATTTGGTAAAAAGAATTTCCACTATTTTTTAACACGGAGCACTGTGGAAAAGCAACAATTATGTCGGTCTCTTTTTCCGCGAAAATTTATGTTCATTTGTAATTTTATTTAGATATTTAGGTACTCAGTGGTTGCAAAATTATTTATAGTAAAATATTACACATGTTCTAAAAATCGAAAAAATAAACATAAAAACACTGCCAAAACACATGAGAATCCACAGAGAGAGTCACACCAATATTAGTTCAAAGTCGGCCGCTAGGAGGCTAAAATCTTTGAGATAATCTCAAAAACTGCTCAAAAAGTATAACTATATAGTGTATTCCTACGTATTTTTCCACGCTGAATCCGAATCTAAAGTCAAAATAACCAAATTGGCTAAATTTTTTTTTACTTCGGATTCAGATTCATTAGAGATAAATGGGTTAGGTATAGTAAATAGGCAGAACTAGCATAGTGTCCCGGACAAAGAAATATTTTTTTGGTGGTTTTTTTTGTGTTTTTAGCAGAATTTTGTGATTATCTCAAAATTTTTAGTCAATTTGTTTATTCTGACTTTGAATCCGAATTAATCACAGAAAAATAGGTTAGAATACATCACTGAAAAAAATATTTCCGTGGAACTGCGATAATTATGGGCAGATTGGCAATATTTTATTGATGTTTTGGGAACGGCCATACGTATTGGTGTTTTAGCCATACGGCTGTGTGAAACCGCGAGTCATATTGTAAGGTTAGGTAAAATGGACAGTGTCGCACAGATACATTATGTCAAACTTCTACATAACCTGTCAACCATACTCAAATGTCTAATCTCATCACAGTATTTTTTTCAGTGCACTTGCTTAGTATCCCGGATAAAAAAATATTTTTTGGAAACTTTTTTCGTGTTTTTGAGCAGTATTTTGAGATTATCTAAAAAATTTAAGTCAATCAAAAACTCTTGAATAAACTTCAAATCATGATTTGAAATGAAAACTTTAAATAAAACATTACTAAAAATGATTTCTGTTTCTAAACTCATTTCAGAGGAATCTTGCAAACTCTTATTGGATTTCAACTCGTTTTATGATCCATTAACAGAAGCGTTAGTGAAATCTACTTCCGTGAAACATTTCGAAGTGTCCGTGGAGATTGCAGAATGAAAATTTGCGGGTGGTTTCCTCCAGTCAGTAAATGACAAGACAGGAAGATGAGTAGGAGGTCCAGGAAAGAAAATTTGGCCGCGTGCCAACGAGAATTTCAGACTGTTGCGTTCCTCGTTTGAATTTACTTCAACGATGCTCGTCGCTTCTTTTCACATCCGGTAGAACGACCTCGTGATTTGTCACCTTTTTAACCCGAAGAGCTGAAGAGCAAAGGCGGCACTTTGTTCAGTCGAATATTCGCCAACACAAGACTATTTTTGATCTGGAAAAATGTCAATTTTTAATTAATTTTACATTACTTTAATTTAAATCACATTTACACAACAATTTTTTTATTAATTTCTAATATTTCCTTTATGCCGAACTTAGCTGGATTGAAATTGCAATTAAAATCTGAATTTTTAATTTTTTTAATCGATTCTAATTTTTATTTTGATTAAAAAATATTTAATAAAAAGATATTTGAATTTATTCGATCGAGTTGAATGAATCAATTTGATTTGAGCTAAAAAAAGAAATTTTTTTTTGTTTAATTGAAATAAATGTGATTGATGCGAAGCATTTCTTACAAAAAATAAAATCAGCTTTTAGAGTTTTTTTTTAATGTTTGCTTAGAGTTTCTACAACACGCTCTAGATTAATCTCCTGGATGAGAGGCACTCTTCATTGAGAAAACATTTGAAAAAAGGAAAACAAAAAAAATGAAAGAAAGAAGAAAAAAACTATGATATAAAGAAGGGGAATCTAAAAGGGAAAAACTATATAAAGAAAAATTTAAAGGAAAAAAATAAAATATTTGAAACTCTCTTGAAAAATGTCACATTTTCAGACCGTTTAAACACTTTTTCTAAATTGCAAAAAATGTCGATCAGCAGATTACGAATTTACGAAAAATCATCAATAATCCATTTTAGAACTATCAGAAGTTGAGGTTATGTTTTGAGAGCATTTTCTTGTTTTCAAAAACTTTTTAATTTAGCGTTTGAATACTTCTTATATCAACTAACCAGAATCAATTCACTATCAATAAAAAAGTTAAAAAACATTTATATATATATAAATAAAGTTGATACACTTCAATAGATAAGAATCTATTTGATTATTTATTTTCTTCGTTTCAAAATTTCCGCTATAGCCCTAAGCAGATTGAATACGCGTACGAGACTAAAGCATGAGATAGAAAAAGACAGAAACAGTCTCTGTCCTTTATTATCTCATGCCCTGCTCCCGTAACCGTATTCGTTGTGCTTTGGGCTTATCTTAGTTCCTAGGTTTGGTTAGGCGTGTATCAAAAGTGACAAAGTTTCTTGGGTTTCTTGTATTTGCGTGATTCCCGTATTTCTAATATTTCATTTAATTATTAAAGAATAAACAACTTTTGTTGTGGCAAATTAATTTTATTTTGAAGAATGCTTATCAAGGAATTGTTTAACAAGTAGAAAGCAGTTCCACAATTTATATTCTTTAAATAGGAAACGATTATCTATTGTTGAAAGGAAGTAATTTTTGAGTACATTTTTATAGTACATATTAAACAATTACTTATAATAAATAAGTAATTAATTTTAGGCCTATTTTCCTGGATGTGTTAATTAATTCCATATATTAGCTTCGTTTTAGTGTTAACAATTTTATTAATTGCTTTTGCTATTCCAAAGAAAAATAACCTCAAAAATGGTGCTTTTTTGTTGACAAATTTTCTAAAAGTCAGCAAGTCGTTTAAAATTTACATTTAAAGAACAATTAATTTCGCACAATAAGTTTAAATAATAAGGTTTATGACAATATTAATAAATAAAGTATTGTTTAATGAGTAGTTTTAATAATTATACCTTAAAGAAGAGGGTACAAAAATCACTACAAAAATAAGACAAAAAAATGACTAAAAGATCTAAAAATGTTACAAAGTCTATGAAAAAATGAAAAAGAACTACAGAAAGGAAATTTGAGGTCAAAATGTCTGAAGAAAAAAATTTTTCAAAGTGGAAGAAAATCAAGTTCGAGACTATTTCAACATCTACATAATTGGACAGGAAGTGTGTTTACACAAAAAAGGAAATGGAATAAGTAACTTACTTAAAAGAGGAAATGGAAGCGAGATGACGGGGATTTTGAGATTTAGAGGCAATAATAATCAAAGAGCTGAGGAGGATTTAAAAACTGGAGTTTTACGCAGGAACAAGGGCTATTGGAGGAGGAAGCTGAGACAGTTCCTTCCGGAACAGCCAACCGGCATGTCAACCGTCTGGATGGATTCGTCTGAATCCCCTTTACTTTGCTTTTCTTAAGTTTTATCCAGACTGCAGGCGCGCACCCACTTGCCCATCCGCAGTTGAACCACTCTATGCACCAATGCGCAAAAAGCACCTTGAGGGCATCTAAGCGGCCGCTGACGGGCCACCCTGTTCGACGCTCGCAAAAGCTGGATTAATAAAAGGCTTTCCAAAGAAACCACCAGGCCGACATTCTCCTCTGAAAAGAACAGAATACAGAATTTATACACTTCTTTTTCTCAATTTTTTTTTTGCATAGCTATAGTTTTTAAATGTAAACATTCGTTAAGACCATTTGTTCCGCGGAAGAATTAAAAAAAAAAGTAAATTTATCTTTTATTTGTATTTTCGAATATATGAAACACAAAAATTGTTTAAAATTACATTACATAAATTTTAATTCTAGCCAATTAAAATTTTATTGAATTAATATTCGGGGTTTTTGAAGTTTAAATTACGAGAAGTGTAGACTAAAGATTCGGTGAAATGGATATTCTGACATTTGAAAATTCGACCCACTTCTATTCAATGAAAATTCTGTTAAACAAAAATTCGGCTAATTCTGTCAAATGAAAATTAGGATATCTAATAAATTGTAAAACTTATTCACTCTTATCAAGAAATTCTCGATTTAATAATGAATTTTCCGGGTAATTCCCGGTTTCAGTTGACTACAAAATAAATTTATTCATTTTTTTCCCTGGTTTGAATAAAAATCTGTTTACAGAAAGGTCCATTTTTGTATATTGAGTGGAGACCAGTCCTCATTTCTGTGTTGCTTTTGGGCAAATTATGAAAGGATTGAGGATTCGGTTCATCCCCAAATAAGTGGTTCATCATTTTGTTTGCAGGTGGTAGTAGGGTGGCTTCTGCAAACGCATACAAACGAGAGCACGTGTTTGGGTTATAGGCGATGCAAGAGGCGATGAGCTTACAAAAGCAGAAGCGATCAGCTGGCCGGCCATTCGCCGCTTGCAAAGAGATAAAAACGTAGTTCCCCCTTCAAACTCAGCACCCGCATCCTGTGGCACCAACTCCCTCAATCTCTTCTAAGCAAAATCCAGCTTGTCCGTTTTCATTCAGAAATAACCCGAGTCACCGGCCAGATTCATTCATTCATAGGAAAAGATCTCCCGATTGACAGATATCGGATCTTATCCCTTTCAATCGCAGAAATAAATCCACAATAAATGATGCAAAGCTCCAGCTGTATTTATATTATGAAAAATAAATTAACTTCAATGAAAATGATGAATTAATATTCAAAATTATTTTCTCCTTTTATAATTTAAATACCTGGCAGATTTGTCTCAAATGTCAAATTTATACTGAAAAATATTTTTAAAATGTAGAAACTGATTTCAAGTAAAACACTTATTCAACAGAGTTTCACCACTTTTAAATTATAATGAATTTTAATTTTCTGCAATAAAGGTACTGATAAACCTGATAAATAATAATTAAAAGAACAATTATTAAAAAGTGAGGTTATGAGTCTATACACAAATACAGTTTTGTCTGCAATTCCGTAAAAACATCACTCAATAAAGTATTTTTTATTTTACTCAGTAATAATAATGCAAATCTATATTATCAATTATTTACCGGTAATTACTGGTTACTGGAAATTATCAGTAAGGTAATACTTTAACACTTGGGTAAACTACATAAGCCTATATCTCTAACAAAAGTTTGTTATCAGATCTAAAAAGTTTGCAGTGGGAACTTAACGAGGAATGGTACAGACAGTCTAATAAAAAGTTAGTTCAAATGCATTATTTTGATTTTTGAAATTGAAAACTCATATTTTCATGCGTAATACTTTTCAGTGTTAACCACTCTATTAATGCTAATAAATCAACATTAACTAATTTATTTCGTCTTTTAAAACCGAGAGACGTCAACATTGAAATCAGGTGCGAGAGCATTTTTCTTCACAGGATGATCAGCCTAAAACAGTATAAATTCGCACAGTTAAAAATTTTGTATTAAATTTAACATATTTCACATGTCGCAAACGGTCCACTCAAAACTTTGTGTTAATTCAACACAAGGAAATATGTTGAATATTTGTACACAAATTTTAACCTCTTATTTTACACATTATAGAGATTTTAACTGAATATATTTGAAGTTTTTAACGTTTAAATGAACGTAATTTCTGCAAAGTTAAAAATTTTGTTTTAAGTATAATATTAAATCACATTTTCCAAAAACGGTGTGTTGTTTTGTTTATCGACTGCTCGGTACAAGTCAAATATAATCGTGATAATTTAAAGTGTATAGATTTTATGCAATTACTACCTATTATATTTTACCTTTTGGAAATTAAAATGAATTTTCCATAAGAAATTTATGCTTTACAACAAAAAAACAAACGTAAAAACTTTGAGGTTATGTTCAAGAATCGAATGACATTTTGAATAATTTATTTTCAACACAATTAGGCAGCAATTTTCATTAATTATTAGAAAGCAAAAAATTCTAATTGCTGTGTCGTGAGAGATTAAGAAAGGGATTTCTTTGTTGGGGCTGAAACAAAGGAAGGAACTGGAGTGTTTGAGGGAATCATTTCTTCATTGAGAGAAGGAAATTTGAATGGGAGTAGACAAGTGTTGGAAAAGAGCGTGTGGGTGAATGTTGAAGGGAAGTAGCGATGGACCATGACTGGAGGGAATAAGGATGAGGCGAATGAGAAAAAAAGAGAGAGAAGAAGCGTAAAAGGGAGAAGAAAGGGGGAGGATAAAAGAAGGGCGCGTGGCGGTCGCGTGCCGACTTGGTGTCTGCCTGTCTCCGACCCTTCCCTCATCTTTCCACGAACCTCGATCTCATCCCCTTAAGCAACATCTCGCCATAGTCCACATCCTTCTCTATCATCTCTTCACTCCAAAGAAGCTCTCGACCTCGACACCGTCTGGAAATGCCGCCGATTAAATTATTAATTGAATTATCACCTCGACTTTGAAGCCTTTTGAGTAGTTCGAGTTAATATCCTGAAAAATTGAATTGTTTATTAGTTTCTAATCAGCGGTTCCATGTTCAATTTTAAAATTAAAATAGGTCTAATAAGCCACTGTTTGGTATTTAAAGAAATTTTAAATGAGGATAGTTAAATTATTTATTTATTTATCTATTTAATTTTAATGTTCTCATAGTGAAACTTTAGAATAAAGGATTTTAAAATTTGCATTAGTTGTTGATTATTGGGGAGAAAAAAAAACCAACGCGGACAGGGAGGCGCCACCTGTTTCAAAACAAATATGGCCGACATAAGAGTGTTTTTCAGACAGTGCAATGTTTGAAGTTTCTTTTACAATACATTATTATTTTTTAAGTGGCATAAATTAAATATATATATATAACGTTAAGCTTATACAGTTCGTTTTCTTTCTGAAAAGCTAGTCCGTCATTTAGAAATATGATAAAAGGTGAATTCGGAATTTTTGTTTAAATTCCATTGTTTTCATACAAAATGAATAATTATCACTATCAAAAAACACCTCAAAATCTTGTTTTTTTTTAATACTAATTGCCGTGTACAAATTACGTAAATTTTTACTTTGATGTCACCTTTATGTCGGACATATTTGATAGTTCTTCTGTTAGATGGAGGGACGTTTTATACATTTAAACTGCCAATTATGAATTTTTGAAAAATAATGTCAAAATATCACGGTCCATGGAAATTTAATTTTTTAGCAATATAGAAAAAGTATCACGAGGAGGGGGGAGGGGGTTCAAATTAGCTCAAATTTGTATCACGTGATATGTGAATGATCCCTAGTCGCCTCCAAATAAATAGGAGAGTTTTTAAAGAGATTTGCATTTAATTTACTTCGCAAAAAGCCTCGTAAAATTTCTGAACAAATTAACAAAAGCGAAGTGTAAAAACGTTTTAACAATAAAATAACTTGTTAATGAAGAAAGAAATTTATAAGTATTGAAACAATTAAGAAAATTTCTCCATTGACATAACCTCGAATTAGAAAGTGATTTTTCATCACAAATACAAATATTATTAAAATTAATTTCACCAAACTTTGAAAGATCAAGTTTTACAATTCTCAGAAAAAATTAGGTTGAGCTAAAATTTATTATCAATTAATAATTATTTAACAATTTATGTTTTATCTTTAAATCTAGGTAAAACCTGTAATTTCATTCAATTTTTACAAATAATAGCTTATTTTTCTCATTGAGACATTCTCTACAATGTCACTTGTTAAATTTTGTTAAATAACATTTTGTTTAAAAAGTTATTAACAACTTTTTATATAACTTTTTATTTGAAGTGAAAAAAACACTTTTTAGTCTAAGGTTATGTCAATGGAGAGAACCTCCTTAAAACTATATATATCCAAATAAAAATTAACCCGAAATTTTTTAATTTAAATTTAATCCCAATTTTAATTTACTCAAGTCTTTACCCAAATTTAAATTCACTTCAATTTCTACAATTTTTATTGATTCAAATTTAAATTTAACCAAATATAAATTAAACAAATATATTCAAATAATAAATTTTCTTAAATTTCACTGCATTATAATTTAGAATCTGAATCAGTAAAATTTGATTAATTAAAAATTAAACATTTTCGATTAAATGGAATTCGGATAAGTTAAAAATTTGTATAAACTTTAAATTTGGGTAAATTCATATTTGCATAAATATGAACTTGAATAAGTAAAAATATAAAATTTGGATAATTGAGGTGAATTTATATTTGGATCAATTTATTTTGGGTAAATTTATATTTGGATAAATTTAAAACGGAGATAAAAATTTGTTGATATTTGGGGTGAATTTATATTTGCAATAATTTAAATTTGGTTAAATTTGCCATGTAAAATTAAATTTGGATAATAATTGAGGTGAATTGATATTTGGAAAAATTTTAATTTAGATAAATTTAAACCAGAACCTAAAAATAAAAAATTTGGATATTAGGGAAGAATTCATTTGCGAATAAACTGAAATTTAGTTAAATTTATATTTGGATAAATTAAAATTTGCAAAAATTCAGATTCGGATAAATTTAAGTTAGAATGAGTAAAAATTTGGATAAAATTTAAATTTGGATAACTTTATATTTGAATAAATTTAAATTTCGGTAATTTTATATTTGGATCAATTTAAATTCGAGCCAATAACCATTAAAAAATTGGATAATGGAAGTAATTTAGGTTTGGACAAATTTAAATTTTGGTAAATTCATACTAGGATAAATTTATTTTTAGGTAAATCCATATTTGAGTATCACTTTTTCAAACTTAATATCCGAATACAAATTTATCTAAAACGAAATTTACCCGAAATGAATTAGAAGACTAATTAATAACAAATTATTTAATTAATTAACAATAACTAAATGATACAAAAATGGTTAAAAATGAATTTAGTTATTTTTCGCCCTGTTTGCTAAAAATCCGAAAAATTGAGGTTTTCGATCAAAAAAGGATTTAAAGTGAATTTTACTAGAGAAGCAAGATCATCGACACACTAAAGGAAATCGGGCAATGCTAAGTTTAGCTTCAAAGAAAACAAACAGGGCCGCACATTCTTCATTAACATCTTTATGGTTACCACATTATAATTTCAAAACTCAACTCACATTTTCGTCAATCAGTCTATGTTTTTATCATTCTTTTACTCCTTGAAATCTATTCATAACTTTGACAAAATAACTCGAACCAATAAAAAATTTAACCCTTTAAAGTTGATTTACTGCGAAACGTATTTCATATTTTTAAAAGTGTTCGAAACTGAATCACACATGAAATTAATGAAACCCTTTTTCTTTGTAATTTAATCCTTTGTTTGAAATCTTTGGAAAATTATTATTAGTCGTTTAGAATATTAAAAAAAAAATGCTCAAGTATTTTACAATTTTGTAAAGATTTATAAAGATTATATCCAACCTTTTAAATATTTTTGACATTTAGAAATATTTATAAGAATGTTCTCAAATAGTTACTAAAGATATAAAACATTTTAAAGAATATTGTAAAACATCTGCAAAATACCCTAAGAATTTTTTTCATTTCGAAATAATTTTTCAGAATGAAGTTGAGATGAAGGAATTGTAGCTTCAATCGGAGATTTTTACGAACTTGGCAGGACTTTTGGAGAGCCACCCACACATTGCATAAGACCACGAATGGTGTAGATTTGCTTCTGATCTAATGGATTCTAATTTTAGAGTCTGATAGCTTTGATTACAAATTGCTTGTATTCATCTGTGTTTAAAACTGACGAGCTCCCAGAATCTACAACAAACCAAAATTCAGTATAAAAATATCAATTTATAAAATAAAAATTCCTACCTATAGTTAATTACAGACTAACAATAAAGTTAAAAATAAATAAAATAAGTAATAATATTAAATTAAAAGTAGTAAATAATTTCAAGTAATTACAGAAACATTTTTCTAATAAATTAGATTCAGTGTTGAACGTCATCAAAAGAGTTAATGCCAAACGAAATGCTGAATATAGAGCTAGATTCATGAATTCAATCTCTGCCAATGGTCGGAAATAGATCCGGACACAACCTGTGTCCCTTTTTGAAGTAACCAACCTGCCAAAGACAAAGAGAAACCTGCAACTTACATCAGAATGATATTAACGGATCAATCGCTCAAGATGCTCTCAATTGTTAACCCGCATACCTATCACTTAGCAAACTTGTTTGTTATGAGGACAAATTAAGTTCCTTCTCTAGGAAGTCTTTTTTTAATTGCATCTTTAACATAATTTTCAATATTGTCAAATTCATCTCAAGGTAATATATGAATATTAAAATTTGTATTTCATAATGATAGTCAATTGAAATTAAAATTTAGATCAGTGAACTTTTGAACCGATAAAGAGTTAAAATTTAAGAAAATTTTATTCTTAATTTAATCCTAATTTCGGTTGATCAGAATTTTTTTTAAAATTTCTCTTTGATCCTAATTTCCCGTTTTGATTCTAACATATACATGAATCTAATTTTTAACCTACTCGTAAATTAAAAAATCCCAATTTCAATAAATACAAATTTAAATCAATTATTTTAATTTCATCTAATAAAAATGTATAAATTTAAATATATAAATGTCATCAATTTTGGATTTTGACTGATTTAAATCTGAGTTAATACAAACTTCAATCGATGTAATCGATACTAACTTTAATTTTATTCAAATTTTAATCGAATCTAACTTTATTTATCTAAATTTGAATCGCAATTTTTAAAATGCTTTACGTTATCCAAATTTTGATCGATTATAACTTAAAATTAATTCAAATTTTTATCGATTTCAACTTCAATTTATCCACATTTTTAATCGTTTCCTACTTTAATTTATCCAATTTTTTATCGATTTTAACTTTAATTTACCCAAATTTTGATTAACACTAACTTCAATATTTTAAAATTATAATCAGATTTAACTTCCATTTATTAAAATTTGATCAATTTTTGTAAAATAAAGCTTTACTATATACAAATTTTGATTGAATCTGATTTCAATCAGTTCAACTTTTTATCGATTTCAATTTCAATTTATCCAAATGTTAATCGTTTCCTACTTTAATTTATCCAAATTTTAATCGTTTCTTACTTTAATTTGTCCAAAATCTTATCATTTTAAACTTAATTTACTTTTTTCAAAATCTAATTGTCATCAACTTCAATTTATCTAAATTTTGATAAACTCTTCAATTTATTAGAATTTTAATCTATCATCACTTTAATTTATCCAAATTTTAATCGAATCTAACATTATGTATTCAAATTTGAATTAATTCAAACTTCAATTTATCAGGGTGTCTACTAATTTCGTCCCACAAAATTCCCGGTCATTTCCCGGTTTATGTTCCTATTTTTCCCGGTTTTTTCTCTTGTCAACTTGAAATATATTTTAAGTATAAATAGACCTACAAATGGCTACAAAAATTGAAGATAACAGTTGATAATTGAAGAAAATAATTGAGAATTGAAGAGTTAAATATTAAACTTTACAAAAAATAATAATTAAGAATTAAAAGAAACAATTAATAATGAAAAGAAATAATTAATAATGGAAAGAAATAATTGAACAATGACAAATATATTTGACAATTAGAAACAAAATTAAAAAAAAAAGGAAATATTAATCGACAATTGAACAATAATTGAAAAAATTGAACAATGGTTATTAAATTCAAAGAATATAATTGAAAATTTAGTCAACTAGATAGAAAATCAAAAAAAATAATAATTCAAAATTTAAGTTAATAATTCAAAACTGAAGAAATAAATTGAAATTAAATAATGAAATTGAAATCGGAAAAACACAGAATTACTGAATATTAAAAAAAAAAAAAAAACAATTGAAAACTGAGAAATAAAATTGAAATTCGAATACAACAGTTGAGAATTAAAGAAAATTACTGAACAATTGGATTGAAAAAAAGAAGAAAATAATTTATAATTAAAGAAAAAAATGGAAAATGCCAGGAATTATTTAATATTGAAGAAAGCATTAAAAATTAAAGAATAGAATTGTTATTTAAATAAATTAATTAAGAATTGAAAAAAATAATTGAACAATTAAATTGAAAATAGAAAAAAATTATTGAAAATTGAAGGAGGTTTTGAAACATGAAATAAATAACTGATAATTGAAAAAAAAATAATTGAAAAAAGTCGAGATTACTGAATATTGAAACAAACAATTGAAAATTGAACAAAATAATTAAAAATTAAAGAAAATAATTGAAAATTGAAGAAAATAATTGAAAATTGAAGAAAGTACTTAAAAATTGAAGACAATATTTGAAAACAGCAGGAAAATTTAGAAATCGACGGAAATAAATTGCGAATTGGTGAAAATAATTTAAAAATTATCAATTTACATTAAAATTGAAAGAAAAACATAATTTTAAAAAACTGAGAATTGTTGAATATTGAAGAAAATTGAAAAGAAATTGAGAAATTGAAAGAAATATGAAAAAATAATTGGAAATTGAAGAAAATAATTAAAATTTAAGAAAAAAATTGGAAATTGAGTAAAATAATTGATAATTTAAAAAAAATCATTGTAAAAAGCCTAGAGTTATTGAATATTGAAAAAAGCAATTGAAAATTGAAGAATGGAATTGAATGTCGAAAATTATAATTGAGAATTAAAGAAAATAATTCAAGAATTGAACAATTAGATTGAAAGGAGAAGAAAATAAGTGATAATGGAAGAAAAAAAATTTTGAACAACCCAGGAATTATAGAATTTGAAGAAAACAATAAAAAATTAAGAATGTAATTGTAATTTGAAGAAATTAATTAAAAATTGTAGAAAATAATTTGAAATTGAAGAAAATGTGATTTTATTAAAATTGTTGAATAATAATTAATGAATTGAATTAAAGTTTCAAAAACATAATTGATAATTGAAAAAAATATTGAAAAAAGCCGAGAATGATTGATTATAGATGAAAATAATTGAAAATTGGAGGAGTTATTGAGATGGGAAATAAATAAATAATAATTTAAAAAAAAATTTGAAAAAAGTCGAGAATTATTGAATATTGAATTAAATAATTAAAAATTGAAGGAAATAATTGAGATCTGAAGAAAAGAATTAAAAATTGATGAAAATAATTGAAAATTGAAGAAAATAATTAAAATCGGGCAAGTACGAGTTACACCCGTACCAAAATCTAGGGTTCCGTACATTTAGGAAACAAAGATATACCTTATTAACAAACAGAGAGCTCTAAATTGGTACACATATGTATTTTTACGTGTAGATTACAGGAAAATTATAGGGAACATTATCTGGATTGACAGTCAAAACGTTGTCAAAAAAAGAAAAACTGCAAATTTTCGAAAAAAAAGTTTTTTCCTCGTAACTTTGAAACTATTTGAGCTAGAGGGCTAAAATTTGATACATTTGTATATTTTTATGTACAGATTATGAAAATTAATTAAAACGTACAAATTATGAAAATACTTCTACCTTCAAGTACATGAAACTTTTGCTTAAGGGTACAGGTTTGTATTTCATATAAATAACATAAAATCAAGAATTTTTTTTTAAGGGGAGGCCCTGAAATTTTTATAGGGTTTCAGGGCTTATAACATTCTTGATTATAGGTCCTGTGGCAGCCTTGATCAAGCCTTGTATAAGATTAAAAAATGTTTTTTGTTTTTTTTCATAATTTTTCAATTATTTTGAAAAAAAAGTGATAACAATTTTCAATTGCGTTTTATATCGTTTTTTTACATTCTGAGTATACAAATAAAAATTTTATTGGTTTGAGGGGTACTGTAGGACAATTAGGGTGAGCTCTAGCATAGGGGTCTAAACCTCTTTTTGGTGATTTTTTGAATTTGTTTTTTTTGTGACCTCATAATATTCAATTTTATTTCCAAACATAATTTTTCCATAATCTGCATGCAAAAATACACGAGTGTACCAAATTTTAGCCCTCTAGCTCAAATAATGGCAAAGTTAGAGAAAAAAAACTTTTTTTTCCAAAATTTGCAATTTTTCCTTGACAACGCTATGGCCATCAATCCAGACCATGTTCTCTATATTTTTCGTGTAATCTACACGTGAAAATACATATGTGTACCAAATTTCAGACCTCTAGGTCAAATAGTTTAGAAGTTAAGGGGAGGGGGAATGGTCCATTTTAATGCATTTTTGCTTAAAAAAGTTGTTATTTCCTTGACAACGCTATGAACATCACCTTGAATCATGTTCTCTATATTTTTCGTGCAATCTACACGTGAAAATACATAAGTGTACCAAATTTCAGCCCTCTAGGTCAAATAGTTTAGAAGTTAAGGGGGGGGGGATGGTTTTTTTTTTTTTTTTTTTGAGTTGAAGAAAAAAATTAAAAATTGTTTAAAATAATTTAAAATCGTAGAAAATATTTCAGAAATAAAGAAATTAATTAGAAATTGATGAAAAGAATTGAAAATTAAAGAAAATAATTGGCAATTGAAGAAAATAGTAGAAAATCAAAGAAAATAATTGTGAAATGGAGAAATAATTTGAAATTAATGAAAATAATTCAAAATGGAAGGAAATAATTGAGAATTGTAGAAAATAAATGGAAATTAAAGAAAATAATTGAGAGTTGAAGAAAATAATTGAAAATTGAAAAGAATAATTGGCAATTGAAGAAAATAATTGTGATTTTCGGAAAATAGTTGAATGATTGAAGAATTGAATTGAAGCTTCAAGAACGTAATCGATAATCCGTACGCCATGACACTTTTCACCAAATAATTGAAAAATCTTTGTCTTCTTCAAAAATCTCCCATACAATTTCTCTCTCCTCGACCCCATGTTTGTCTAGCTGCCATGATACCTTTAAATTTCAGCTTCTTAATGTGATCATCATAAGTCGTTTTCTTATTTTGTCAACTTCTTCTAGAATTTCACTTGCCCATTTTAAATTGACCTTATCTTCGTTTCCTTTTTTGTAAAATAACATGAGTTAGACAACCCTTAATACAAATTTTAATAATTCAAATTAATCCTAAACCACAATTGATCATTTTCTTTGCAGCTTATACTTTTCAGCGAAAAAACCGAAAATAAAAAAGAGGATTCGAAATAATTTTAAAGTAGTCCTTACAGAAGATTATGGCAGGTATTATGAGAAGCATTGAAGTTGAAAAAATGGTGAATTGCGATTGAAGGTGTTTTAGGCAGGAGTCTAAGGAGGAAATCTAATTATAGAAGTCGTTGTGCGGTTCCGCGCGAACAGAGTCGAGGGTGTGAGTGCGGGTGCAGAAATGAGAATTGGTTGCATTGGGCGGCTCATAAAATGCAGGCTGCATCCGCTTGGCGCAGATGTGCCTGGCCCTAGTATAGGGCCTCCTCACTAGAGATTGAGAGGAGCCGAAAGATCTTGTTCACTCTTGCTTTAGGACTACTCTTCCTAAGACCGGTGGCTGGCAGAAGAAACGATAGACAGATCCGGGGACGATGAACTTCAAACTACCAGAATGAATTGGGTCCTTCCGTGACGAATCCTAGTGTACACCATCTGAAAAAAATTCATCATCCAATTAGAGACGCGCTAAATACAATTTTCGTAAATTCAAATCAGCTGGCATAAAAAATGTTATCTGGCATTTTATTTCTATTTCATTTTATTGTTAGTTTAATTTACAATAATTTTTAGGTACTTTCATATGATATAGGGTAAAAGCGGGGGTAGTCGGACACTTACGTATTCTTTTTTAAATAATAATATTTTTCTTAAAACAGAAAAGTATTTTAAACTTATTGCTTTGCATGAACCGTTAAATGACTCATTCAGGATTAATTTTTTAATAATATACAAACAATCCAATATTTAATCAAATATAGCAATTTTTATAAAAAATCATGAAATCAGCAGTAGTCGGACACTTGCTTGTAAATTATAGGACATAATATTGTATTAGTAACCGGACATTTTTTTTTAAGATAATAAAATATTTTATGTTTTTATGCTATAAAATTAAGTTATAGAAATGTCAGGAAGCATGTTTTTAATTTGTAAGCCCAAATATGGTTCATCTTCAATAAACAATGAAAACTTTTTAGTTTTAAAATTCTATACACCTTACTATGGCATTTTGAAGACAATCTGTCAAATTCTGTTCCGATCCGTCAGTGAAAAGAAATATACCTAAAAAGTACTAAGTATTAAGTAATAATTAATTTTAATATATTTAAAAATTAATAATTAATTAATTAGTCAATTAATTAATAAATTAATTAATAAAATTAATATATTTATAAAAATATAAGTAAAATATGGAGAATTTTGACATTTCGCAGGTGAGTTTGAAAATTAATTTTCATCGATTTTCACTCAGTGTTTTGCCATTTCTCATGCAATTGTTTGTTAATTTAAGTAAATTATACTATTTTGAACAATTGCCAAGAAAGAAATTTAAATTACCTAAATTTTATTAAATTTTATTTAATAAAATAAAACAAAATAAAAAATAAATTTTTAGAAAATGTATAATATAAGTTGCAAGTCTCATTAAAATTTAATACTGATGCATTGAAATAGATAAAATTAGTATCTATCCTAAAAGAAATCGTTTAAACTGAAGTACATATACTCGATAACTAAAATCTGTTCTTTAGTTCAATTATTGATTCGAAGAAATATTATTTTCTCTGTGCGTGGGCTCATAATCAACAAAGCACTTGCAACCATTTTGTTTAATTTTATTGGATTTTTTATCATCAAAAAAAAAAAAAAAATATATATATATACTAAATCAAATTATTTTTCAAAAAACTGAATTAGGATTTGAAGGTATTATTTTTTATTTTCTGAAATTTATCAATTTTGTCTATTCATATAAATTTACAGAATTAATAATTTCAGCCACTTTCAACTCATTCTAATTTTGGATTAATTCGAGTAATTTTATGATATCTAAATATCAATGAATTCAATTTTATCCTAATTTTAATAAATTTTAAATTCTAACAATTCAGACTTTAATTTATACAAATTTTAATCGAATATAACTTCAATTTATTCAAATTTTGATCGATTCTAGCTACAATTTATCCTAATTTTAATAAATTGTAACTTTAATTTATCTAAATTAACTAAAATTTATTTAAAATCTGCGTAAATTTATATTTGGACACAATCACAGTTTGGATAACTTTTGTATTTGGATAAATAAAAGTTTGAATGAGTTAAAATTTGAATAAATTTATAATTAGATAAATTTACATTTGGATATATTTATACTTATCAAGATAATTTTATAGTTGGATAAATTTATATTTGACATTTATATTTATGCAAAATAAAAATTTTTATTGATTCAAATTTTATCTGTTCTAATTTCAATTTTTCCTTACTTATCAAATTCTAATTTGTCAAAATATAAATATTCAAAATTTTTAATTATTCAAATATAAATTTACATCAATTATAATTTATCAAAAATTTTAATTTCGAATAAATGAAATTTTACATCTTCAAAATTTAATTTATTCAAGTAAGAGTTTAGTCAAAATTCAATTTATTCAAATATAAATTTTCCTGAATTTCAATTGATCTAAATTTAAAAAAATGTTTATTTAAACTTTAGTTAATGTGAGTTGAAGTTTGAATCGGTTAATTGAAATTTGGGTAGATTTTTATTTTGATCGACTTCAATTTCAATTTATCCTAATTTTAATTTAATTTAACTTCATTTTATTCAAATTTTGATAGATGGAAAATTTTATTTAATCAAATTTGATAGATTCGAACGTCAATTCATCCAAACGTTCATCAAATTGAATTTCAATTTATCTAAACGTTAATTTAATCTCTATTAAATTTATCCAAATTTTGATCGAATAAAACTTAAATTTATTTAAATTAATTAAAATTTTTATCGATTAAATTTCAACGTATTCAATTTTTGATCAGCTGTAACTTTAATTTATCCAACTTTTGATTGATTCTAAATTCAATTTATACAAGTTTTAATCAAACCTAACTTAAATTTAACCAAATTTTTATTGCTAAATTTTGTATTTATCTAAATTTATCAAAAATCTTATCAATTTCAACTTTAATTTATCGGATTTGTGATCGATTCTTAATTCAATCATTCGAACTTTGATTGATTTCAACTTTAATTTATCCAAATTTTAATCATTTCTAACTCTAATTAATCCAAATTTTATTCAATTAAGACCTTAATTTATCCAAATTTTGATCGATTTAACCTAATTCCTAATCAGTATATTTCTCTTTTGAAATCTTCCGACATTTGACGATTTTTACCCTAATTCTGTCCTATATCTGAAAATGCCTAATTTTCGGCTACTTTGTTTTAAGAAGTAGAATATTTCAAAAATTCGTTCATGGTAAAACCATGTGTGTAAGGCCACCCGGCTTTTGATAAAAGTTACTTCCTTCCTTTCTTCCTTTGAAATGGAACTGTGGTCCATTCAAAACTAATTGCTTTGACATTTTTCCAATGAACGAAATGAATGGATTCCTGGAATTTCCAAAAAATGACAAATTATTAAGGTTGAAACCAGAGATTGAAGATTATAACAAAGAAAAAAAAAGCCGAATTAAAAAATGAAGCAAAAATTAAATTGAAAATTAAATCAGTAAATTAAAAATTGTATTAAAAATTAAAATTCAAATAAATTTATAAAAATTTTATTTTTTTATAAAAATTTTTTATTTAAAAAATTGCTTTTCATAGATAAAAGAATGTAACTCCCAATTAACAATTAAATTATCAATATTGAGAAAATTTGCTTTTTTAATCCAATTTTTAATAACCATAAACTAATTTCATTTTTATGTCTTGCTTTTAATTAATTTGAATAGTTAATGGTGGCTTTTTTTTTTAATTAAAAGCATGTAGATATCAGTAGAAGAAGTTGGCCATGTAAGGCTTAAGCAGGACTGGGGGTCGCTAATTTTAGTTTTACTCTCGAGAACCAAGAGTTAGCAAGCAAATCGGCAGCTGGTGATTTGAGTCGACGAGACGGCGACGGCGCAAGCCCTGCACGTGGTTTGACGCGTGTCTCCGTGGTCTTTACTTCTTCCAATCGGACATCCCCCTTTCATTTTTCAATGGCGTAAGCAAAAGGTCAATCTGAAAGGAAAAAGGGAAGTAAACAAGAGTGTCGAGGGCGTGCTAAGTACCCATTTCCAAATGATTTGTACCCCCAAAGAAAAAACATCCTCTAAACATTAATTCTGTCACCGGAACACTATAGGAAAATCTTCAAAAACAAACAAGCGTTTAGAACTCATTTTTATCACGTAATAAACTACTCATTAAACATAAAGTCCATATAAATAAGATTTCCATAACAATTACAATTTAAACTAGAAAAATTAAAATTTATTTTATTAATCGGAGAAGAAGGAAATAATTGAAGAAAGTTTATAATTCCCGGTATTCTAGGTCAATTTTTTGGATATTCCGGTCACAAATTTTCGAACAATTTAAAACAGTATTTTTAATTTTAAGAAATTCGCCTTTATATTTAGAAACTAACTTTATAGTTAAATTTGAAATTTACACATTCTTATAAACTTATTAATTATAATTAAGGGGTTACATCTGGTTGGAGGCCTAAAAAAGAGGCTTTTTTCAAATTTTTTTTCTGAGCAGTTTTTTGAATGAACATAAACAAATACTATATAGATCAACTAAGCAACTCTTCAGGTATATGAAAAAAATTGTTTATTGCCATGACTTTACAAAATGACGGCTTTCTGTCGATAAATATAACGTGATATTTAAAAAAGTGACTCCGCTGCACGCAGTAGAAGTCCCCTGGACCAACATGTGTAAGCATAAAAAATTTTTTTTCATAAACTAGACGAGTTTATCTGGAGAAGTACACACGATTATAATTTTATAAAATTTTTTCGAAAAATGGCGAGATTTTGAAAAAAAAATCGATTTTTCGACTAAAAAATCGCTATTTAAATATCTCTAAAAAAATTGTTTTTTCATCTATTGTTAAAATCGTGTGTACTTCTTTAGATAATCTAATTAAGAAGTTACAGTTAAAATTTCAAGTCAATCGGATGAAAATTCTTTGAGTTCTACTGCGTGCAGATTTCAAAAATGTGATTTCGAGAAAAACGCGTTTGAAATTGAAATTATCTACTTTCACACTTCGGAATTGCTCCAGAAAAATTAATTTTAGGAAGATTTCCAATTTGTTTTCCATGCAAGTACGTTATTGATTATCAATCTAGGGATGTTATAGTGTACTTCAAGCCAATAAAAAAAATATGGTTTCGAAAAAAATGCCTATGAATTTAAAATTTTCTTTCATTACACTTCGGATTTGCTCCAGAAAAAATAATTTTCAGAACATTTCCAAGTTGCTTTCTTGTAAGGACGTTATTGATTATTAATCTAGGAATATTATAGTGTATTTTAAGCCTATAAAAAAAAATCGAAAGAAAAAAAAATTGCAAACAGATGTAACCCCTTAAAGCTTAAAAAGTTTTATTATCACAAATCTTAATTTTTAGATAATAATTTAAACATTTAAACAAATATATCTGAAAAATGACGAAAATAATTGACTGTAAAAAATTCGAAAAATGGATAGATAATTACACAATTAAAAAGAATAGTTTAAAACAATAAATATTAAATTTAAACAAAATAATTGAAAAATTATAGGAATAACTGTTGGAAATAATTGCCAATTGAACAACTGAAATAAAAATTAAAAAAATAATAAAAATTAAAAAAATAATAAAAATTGAAGAAAATAATAAAAAATTGTGGAAATAAATTGAAAATCTAAGAATTAGATTAAAATTTGAAAAAATAATTGATAATTAAAAAAAAATTACAAAACGACGAAAATAATTCACAATTGAAAACAAAATTTAAAAAATGGCTAGATTAATACACAACCGAACAAAATAATTTCAAAAATCAAAGAATAGTTATAAAATTTTAAGATAATAATGAAAAGATGAAAAAATTGTAGGAAATGCTTGAAAATTGAGGAAAATAATTAATAATTGAAGGAAATAATTGAAAAATGACAAAAATAATTGTCAGTTGAAAACAAAATTCGAAAAATCACTAGATTAATAGACAACTGAAAAAAATAATTGAAAAAATTAAACAAGAAATATTAAATTTAAAGAAAATAATTGCAAATAGGTAGAACAACTAGATTGAAAATTGAAAAAAATAACAAAAAATTAAGGAAATAAATTAAAAATTTAAGAATTAAAATAAAATTTAAAGAAATGATTGACATTTTGAAAAAAAAAATACGAAATGACAAAAATAATAGACAATTCAAAACAAAATTCAAAAATTGTTGAGATTAATACACAACCAAGCAAAATAATTTAAAAAATCAAAGAATAATTATATATTTTTAAGATAATAGAGAAAATAAAATAGAAAATGAAAAAAGTTGTAGGAAATAATTAAAAATTTCGGAAAATAATTTTAATTTAATAAATTTAATTAATAATAATTAAATATTGCGGAAAATAATTAATAACTGAAGGAAATAGTTGAAAATTAAAGAAAATATGTGAAAAATTACGAAAATAATTGTCAATTGAAAACAAAATTCGAAAAGTCATTAGATTAATAGACAACTGAAAAAAATAATTGAAAAAATTAAACAAGAAATATTAAATTTAAATAAAATAATTGCAAATAGGTAGAACAACTGGATTGAAAATTGAAAAAAAATAATTGAAATTGAAGAAAATAACAAAAAATTGAGGAAATAAATTAAAAATTGAAGAATTAAACTAAAATTTAAAGAAATGATTGACAATTGAAAAAAAATTACAAAATGACGAAAATAATTGACAATTGAAAACAAAATTCAAAAATTGTTGAGATTAATACACAACCGAGCAAAATAATTTAAAAAATCAAAGAATAATTATACATTTTTAAGATAATAGAGAAAATAAAATAGAACATGAAAAAAGTTGTAGGAAATAATTAAAAATTTCGGAAAATAATTAAGAATTGAAGGAAATAGTTGAAAATTTGAAAAAAAGTGAAAAAAAGTGAGAAAAAAAGTGCACTTGCAACCATTTTGTTTAATTTTATTAGATTTTTTATCATCAAAGAAAAAAAAATGTACTTAATCAAATTACTTTTCCAACAACTGAAACAACGAAAATAATTGACAATTTAAAACTAAATTTAAAAAATAGCTAGTTTAATACACAACCGTACAAAATAATTTAAAAAATCAAAGAATAGTTATAAAATTTTAAGATAATAATTAAAAGTTGAAAAAATTGTGGGAAATGCTTGAAAATTGCGGAAAATAATTAATAATTCAAGGAAATAGTTGAATAATGACGAAAATAATTGTCAGTTGAAAACGAAATTCAAAAAATGACTAGATTAATAGACAACTGAAAAAAAATAATTGAAAAATTAAACAAGAAATATTAAATTAAAAGAAAATAATTGCAAATTGAAAAGTGGAATTTAAATTTGAAGAAAATAACTTAGAGTTGAAGAGAATAGTTCTAGAATTGAATAATTTATTTGAAATTTTAGAACAATTTTTATGAATGAAAAAAATAATTGAAAAAATACGAAAATTATGGAATAATGTGGAATTAATTGAAAATCGATCAGAATAATTGAATATTAAAGAAAATATTTGAAAATAGAAAAAAAATAGAAATTGAAGAAATAAATTGGAAATTAAAGAATTAAATGGAAAATTCAAGAAAATAATTGATATTTAAAAGAAAAATTACAATAGAACGAAAACAATGAACTAAAAAACAAAATAATTAACATTTAAAAAAAATCGGAAAATAGTGAGAATAATCGTCATTTGAACAAAAAAAATTTTAAATTAATGAATAATCATAAAATTGAAAGAGAATAATAAATTGTCAATTGAAAACTGATAAAAATTATTGAAAAACTTGTAGAGAATAAATGAAAATTGAAAAATTGTATTGAAATTTCATGAAAATAATTGAGAATTGGAAAAAATGTGAGAATTATTGAATAAAATAATTGAAAAACAAAGAATGCATAAATTGTCAATTAAAAACTGATGAAAATTATGGGAAAACTTGTAGAAAATAAATGAAAATTGAAGAATTGTATTGGAATTTTAAGAAAATATTTGATAATTGCGAAAATGCGAGAATTATTTAAGAAAATAATTGAAAAACGAAGAATACAATTGAAAATGGAAGAAAATAATTGAGAACTGTAGAAAATAATTAAAAATTAAAAAAATAAATTGAAAATCAAAAAATTAAACTGGAATTTTAAGAAAATATTTGATAATTGCAAGGAAAACTACAAAATGACTATTAAATATTAAAGAAAATAATTGAGGAATGAGAAAAATAATTATCAATCGAAAGAAAAATTCGAAAACTGGCGAGAATAATCGTCACCAGAACAAACCAATAAAAAAAAATTAAAGAATTATTACAAAATTTAATGTGAATAGTTGTATATTGAAAACTATTAAAAATTATAGAAAAAATTATAAATTTATTTATTAATGAAATTAAAATTATTTGAACTAAAATTTATAAGTTTAAATTTTAATCAATTTAAATGCGTTTTTTAAAAAGTATCTGATTTAAATAAAAAAATATCCATGTGCCAAACTTTAGGTGTGAACAGATAAAAGATGAATGAAGGAATGAAAAATCTTGCGGATTATTAGGTATTATTATTATAGATTTGTGATATATGAAAAAAATTGATTTTCGATCAAATTTTTCAAAACTTTTAGATCCACGAGGAAATTCCCGGTTTAGTAAAAATTTTCCAGGTCAATTTTTTAATTTCCGGCCATTTCCCAATTTCCTGGTCAAGTGGCCACACTGTTTTAGAGAAAGAAAAAAATCTAAATTAAAAGAAAATATTTGTTTAACATTTTTAGAGATTCTAAATCTAATTCTAGATTTGAATAAATTGACGTTTGGAATCCGATTTTTAATGTTTTTTTTTTAATAAATTAGGTTCTGTAACAAGAAAGATTGATTGTTGGTAAATTTGCGTTTTAATTTAGACTGGTGTTAATTTGAATGATTCATATATGAATTATTAATAAAGACTGCTTACGCCACTGATTTTCTTTTTTCTTTTCACATCAAGAAGGGAGTAGATCGCGTTCTCCACCCGACAGATGCAAATTGTGAACGCGTGCCCTTTATTGCTTCTGAATTTAGCATGCTTGCCACTTTCTCGAGATGCAAAATTTCCGATTTGACATTTCCCAGAATTACTTAAGTCACGTTCAACTTTACCTCGATTTATGACACAAAGTTTGAATTTTTATTTTCATACCTCTTGAAAGAAACTTCTGCAACAAAATTATTTAAACAATTTATCAAAATCCTATAATCTTATTATTCTGTATAAATAGTAAATAATTTGTAAAATTTCGTCAATCAATATTTAATGATTTTTAAACAATTTTTTAAAAACAATTTCGTTTAAACTTGTGTTTCGTATATTAATAAGGAAAAACTATCTAAATCTAAAAACCATTTTGTCAAGAGAATAAATAATTTTATTCTTAACATTTTGTTTAATTCAAAGTTGCTTTTGAATAGAAATTACATTTTCCTGTTTATTGCAAATGTTGCAAATGATGTTAACATTTTAGGTTATGTTATAAAAAAACGTTTCCAATAAGCAAAAATTATAATTTATATTCAAATACAACTTTAAATTGATTAAAGTGTTAAAAATAAAATTCCTTACCATTCCGCAATAATGGTTTTTAAATAGATAATTTTTTTCTATTTAAAATATACGAAATTGGACTAACTTTTTTTTCCGATTGTTTGTCTGATTCCGCCTTAAGTTTGATTGTTCCATAATTTTTGAAATGGAATAAATGAAATTTCTCTTCTTTTTTGAAAAAAGAGAGAGGAGATCTGGCAGAGAACAGTGCAGCGGATGTTTGAAACTACCAAAAGTTGCTCCCCTTTGGTGGTGCACCCTGTTGCATGACGGATGTGATGTTTAAGGCACGAGGCAAAAAGTTGCTCGTATAAATATAGGTGGTCGTTCATTTTTTAACGAGAAGATCTGTTTTGACCCAAATCTCAAACATTTCATGTCATTACTTGCCAGGGTGGTCCTGAAAAAATTACATGTCTCTTTTTACAAATTCTCAACTGACAATTTATTTTACAACACTTTTAATCGATTCACCCCCGCAATAACAAATTTGATTAAATAAAATACAAACAGTGTAAATACCCAGTGGGCAAAAATCCATGTTCGTTCTAAAAACGTTTTAAGAACGTTTTTAAAACGTTTCATGTCGGCCAAATAATGTTCTGGAACATTATTCGAGCACCCATGTTCCAATAACGTTCCAGAACATTATTTGGCCGACATGAAACGTTCTAAAAACGTTCTTCAAACGTTTTTAAAACGAACATGGATTTTTGCCCACTGGGTAATCTGGAAAAATAAGTTTAAATATATAAAAAATTAAAATAATGAAAATTAGGTATAGAAAAATAAATTACTAAATATTATAAATGAAAATATGATAAATTATAAATGAAAATATGATAAATTATTAAAAATAAATAAAATTGTACTTATGGTCGATTCGGTTCAAATTTAACTTTGAGATTTCAATATTAACATTCAACCTGTTGGATGGAAAATACAGAAGGCATCAGAAAAAATAGAGTCAGGTTCCTTCACCCTCAAAGTCCAAACGAGCGTGAGAAAAACTTTAAATATCCTGGGGCTTTAAAAAAAATGGGCCGTTTAAAATTTCACACTATGAGAATAGTCGATACATGTGTCAGACAGACGGGAAATTCGAAAGCGGATAACTTTATTAACTGAATACTTAATTTAATTAATTAAAATAATATAAATTTAAATTAATGTTTAATGTAATTAATCTAAATTTCCAGTGATTTTAATTCATTATAAATTAAATCAACCCCAAACTCGATCCATTTAAACTTGAATTAATTCCAAATTAAAACACTTTAAACTTTAATTAATTAAATTAGTAAAATTTTAATTAATCTCTATTTAACCCAATCAAATATATTGATTTAATAAAATTGTAACGAAGCCGAACTTAAATCAATTTCAATTCTCAAACTTTTATTTACCAAATTTTTAAAATATTCAAATCCAAGGAATAGATTCAAATTTATATTGATTGAAACTTTAATATATCCAATTTTCAATTAATTTAAACTTCAATTTATTGGGTTTTTAATAAATTCAAATTTTAATTAAATTAAATCTTTATTATTCTAAATTTTAATTGATTAAAATGTTAATCTATCTCAAGTCAAATCGATCAAAATGTCCATTTATAAAAAATCTAAACCCTTATTTCAACTAATACAGAATTCCATTGATTCAAAATTTAATTAATCTAAGTTTTAATTTATTTCAACTCAGATTTGTTCAATATTTAATTTTTTAAAGCTTTAAATAATACAAACTTTCATAATTTAATTTAATTACAATTTTAATTTTTATACTATCATTTATCAAATTTTTAATCTATTCAAATTTATTTAATCTTCATTTTAATTTATGAAACTTCATATTTATCCTCGTATTTATCCTAATTTAATTTGTCGAAATTTTAATTTATACAAATTTCCACCAATTATTATATATTTGTTCTGTTTTTTTTAAAAAGTTATTAGACAAATAAAATTTGTTTTTTACGTATTGTTTGAACACAATGATATTTAACAAAATCTAATAAACAAAATTGCAGAGAATGTTACAAAGAGAAAAATGAGCTTATTTCACAATTCATTTCAAATAAATCTTGAATCGCTTAAAATTTGAAATAATTCAAACAGAAATCGATCGTAACGTCAATTTATCGGGTTTTTATATAAAATTTAAATTTAACTAGATTAAGGTCAATTTAAATAATTCCTTCATAAAAATTTTAATCTTCAAATTTGAATTGACTCAAAATGCTACTAATCCAAAATCCAATTTTTATTTTTTCAAATTTTGAATCTAAAACATTCATCCTAACTGTTAATGATTCAATTTTCATTGATCCGAATTTTTAATTGGTCCAAACTTCAATTTATCAAAAATAATGACAATCGATTAAAATTTCCATCAATCTTAAATTTAAATGATTAAAATTTCAATTTGTGCAAATTAATTTTAATAAATTCAATTTTCAATCGATTCAAATTTTAATTTTGATAATTCAATTCTTTATTTCCAAGACAGAAAAAAAAACTAATTATAATCAATTTGAATTGTTTTTCCTCCAATAAAGCAAATTAATTGAACTGAAACACTCAGCACGTGGTTGTCAATTTTTGTGGACTCCTGCTGAGGCAGCGACCTCCTGGATTCAACCACCATATGCTAGTGAAATAGATCTGGACTTGTTACTCACCCCCTACTAGGCCCAACATCGATTTGGTCCCAAAAGCACATAAAATATTTTTATAAAGTCTTCAAACCATTTTGAACAAGACTCGATATTTTATAAAACTAAATTTTAAATGAAATTAAATGAAATTAAAAATTAGGGACTGTAACGAAAGTAATTTTGGTTTTTGAAGTTTTTTTTTTCAAAATATCTCGTAAAAGTCAATAGATTTTACTTAAAAAGGTTGAAATCAATTTATTAAATGTTGTATGATAGTTAAAATTTAAAAATTGATTTTCAATTTTCTGTTATTTCGCTTGACCCGTAATTTCTGTCAAAATATCATTTTAATATTTATATTTGGTTAATTGCTAAATATAGGTATAAGATTAAGTAGAAGTGTTGAATCCATAGCAAAAGTATAGGAAATGAATAAATAATAGTTTCAAATCAGGTATTCTACTTTAGAATTACATTTTAAAGTTTTTAATTAACAATTTTTTTAGTGTCCGGAGCTACCCGACACTTTTTTTCATAACCATTTTTAGCTTGATATATTTTCTTAACTTTATTAACTCCTATATTTTTTTTTAAATTTGCATTTTAAAAGTATTAGTAATGATGTTAAAATTATAAAAAACCTTAAATATTACTTTTATGATCATTATTTGACAATTTATCACTAAAAAAGCTTAAGTATCCGGGGCTACCCGACTCTCCCCTAAATTTACAAAAAAAAATGATCATATTTAATTTTAAAAATATGAAAATAATTAAGAAAATCAACAAAATAAAAAGTTTAGTAGATGTTATAGTAACAAAATTGTGTAAAATAATATTAAATAATTTAAATTTCTTTGAAAAAAGTTAAAGAAAATCCTAAAAAAAAAGACAAATAGAAAAAAATGTCAAAATTAAACAAAGAAAAAATCTTAATATTTTGTAAAAATAAGTATAAGATAAAAATTAAACAGTTGCAAAAAAGTGAAATCTCTTAGAAATCTTGTAAGAATTAAAAAAAAGATTAAATTGTGAACATGGAAAATAATTTATATTATTATGCATTTAAATTTAAATTAATTAAAATTTAGAAGTTTGAACAAATTGGAATATGAGTTAATTGACGTTTGAAATTTATTTAAATTATAATGACTTAAGGATGTTCAACCCATTGACATTACCTCAAACTAGAAAATGGTTTTTCACATAAAAGAAAAAAATTATTAAAATTAATTTCACCCAATTTTAACAGACACAGTTTTACATTTTTCAAAAAATATAAGGTTGATCCAAAATTTGTTACTAAATAATAATTATTTAACATTTTGTGTTTTTGCTTTAAAGTTTGTGAACAATTGTAATTTTTATCCAATTTTGATCAATAATAGCTGTTTTTAAACTTTAAAACATTTTCTATAAGTCTGTTTGTTGGATTTTGTTAATAATATTTTGTTAAAAAATTATTAAATAAATAAAATTGTAGTATTATATATTTTTAAATATTTTAATAAAATCCAACCAACAGATTTGTAGGGAATGTTTCACAAACTTTAAAGAAAAAATACAAAATGTTAAATAATTATTATTTGATAACAAATTTGGTCTCAAACTAATTTTTTTTAAACAATGTATAACTCGGTCTTTCAAAATTGGGTGAAATAAATTTTAATAATATTTTTATTTTATGTGAAAAAACATTTTCTAGTTTGAGGTTATGTCAAAATGGATTGAACATTCTTAAAGATGCAAAAATGTAATACTATTTTTTGCTATCTTCATACCAAAAGTTTGTAGATCGTAGGTATTTTGTATTATAGCACGATTTTTAAATTTGATAAAGATTACAAAATTAAAATTTTCAAGATTTATCCACAAATTTCTGGGTTTTTTTTTAATGTTTGCAATTTTTTACATGCAATATTACAGATCCAGAGAATTGTGAAGTTGTTTTAATTTAAATCACGATTTTAATGCAAATGCTCCAAGGATTTAAATCATGATTTAAATCAATTACAACCCTGCTAAAAACCAAATTACTCTCGTGACGGTCCTTCATTAAAATTAAAAATTACAAACTTTAAATTACAGATAACGGAAAAATTGCCACCAATAAGACACAGTTTTCAATTTTCTGAAAAATTACTAAAGAAAAAACATAAAATTTCATTATTTTTTTAAATAATTTTTCCGAAAATTGAAGTGTCCCATTGATGTCAACTCTCCCCCAATTTAAAAAATTGTCTAATAAAAAGATTTTCTGTCTCATTTTATTTTTAATTAAAAATCCCCTTCGTTTCTACTATTGGTTTGAGGGACATTTAAAAAATGTCGAGAATAATGGGTTAATAGAACAAAGTTGAGTTCTGAACGTTAGGTATATCGTTTTCCTCTTGGACGATGAGAATATCACCTGCTCCTATTGTTTGGCCAACTGGTGAAACTGCGTCCGGTACCTTAACCAGGTTTTGTGAGGCGCGTGCCGCCGTCACAGAAATCCGACACTTACTTTTACAACACTTTACGCGAGGTCTGCAAACAAAAAAACAAAGATTCATAAAAAGAGTCAAACTTCATTCCCTGGGTTCCAGAATCGCAAGTGAGTCCGGCGAAATTATATTTTACGTATGTTCACGTACGAAGTCTGGTCATAGTACATTCAAGAATAATATTCCTGCCGAAAAGGTCCAAAAAACAGGTGACAAAATCCTCGACGAGTTTCGAAATTTAAAATTTAAAAGAGTTTCTAAAATTGGTATTTTTATACAAGTAGATATTATTTATTTACTGAATGGAGATTCCAAGATTAATCTTTATCAAATTAACAAAAAAATAGGTTTCTCAGTTCAACTTTTATTTCAAAATTTAATTGACTTGAACAGCATTGTTTTTATGTCAAGAATGTCAAAAAGCCATTTCGGTTGAAAATGTATTTTCGGATGATGAACGAACTTATTTCCCTCGAAAATATATGATACCTATCAATTAAATTAATATTGAAATTAATTCGTTGGCAGAATCGACTTATTTGAAAACTTTTAATAATTATATAATATTCAATAAGTACAATTTAATAAATTAGTGAAAATAAATAAAATTGTGACACTTTTTATTAATTTTTCCTAAAATTCAAATAATGACACGAGAAAAAATTAAAAGAATACTCTTAAGATGTTTCCAGAGTTTAAAAATCAAAAAAAGGAACCAAAAAAAGGTACTTTTCAAAAAATAAAATAATTAAATTCTTACTTTTACGGGATAAGACGAAGGTTTTATTTTACTAGCTTCAAGATGAAAATCGACACTAACAGTAACTTGGGGAACCGGATAAGATGGTGTCGGAATACTCCAAAAAACTTCATAAATGTAAGAATTTGACCAAATGTCAGATTTGATGTTAATAAATTCTGCATGAAACATCCAATCTTTCATTCCCTGTAGAAAATAATTTAATAGTGAACCTAATATTCATTATAATAAATAAAAACGATAATAAAATGAAATGAAAAAAAAACAGAACTTATAAATAAATATATAAATAAAAAATCTAAACGATAATACCGGAAATTCGCTCCATTGTTTCATCAAACTCTCAATGCATTGTAGACCGCTTGACACACTAATCTGACCACAATTTGGCCACTTAACATCCAATTCCGAATCCAAAAATTCTTTCTTCTTCGCTGAAAATACTTCTTCTGATTCTAATGATTTTTTCTATTAAAAAGAAAAAAAAAAGATAAAACGTTACTTGAAAACAGAAAAACAATAAAACTACAAATAAAGTACAATAATAAAATAATAGAAAATAGTAATTAAAAAAAATACAAACCATACAAGTAAATAAATTAACAGAATCAACTATTGCTTGACCAGTGAATTTTTTCCCGATACAAACAATATCAAGCAAAGTTTTCAAATCAATTTCTTTAGAATTAAAATCATTTTGGGAACTCTCCGAACAATTCATGTTGAGAAATGTCACAAACTGATTGTCATTTGTTCGAATCTTGTTGAATTTATTGCAACAGATTTACATATGAATCAAGTCATTAATCTTCTAAATAATACGATAAAAATGTAACGCGTAAAAGGACGATCTATCTTTAAACGTCAATTGACTCGTCTACAATTTATAAATATCACATTCATAAAAATCCCAGTATACTTTGATTTCGTAAAAAATGAGTTAAATTTTCTAAGATAACAAACAATCACATTTGTTCTCAAGAGCAAACAGATTTCTGCTCGAATTTTGTTTTCTTTTGATATTAAACAAATTTCGAAAAACGCTTCAATTCATTACAAAATGATTCTTTTGTGCGCGTTTTTTCATGTTTTCTCACACACTCAACTCTTTTCTTTTCTACAACGAAAGAAAAGGATCTCTCAAACAGTGTTTCTCAGAGACTAAATCTTCAAACGATATATAAAATTCTTTCCGTAGAAATATTTAAAGACAGTTCTTGTTTGGAATGGTAATTCCCAAGACAAGACAATTTTATTTATCTACGTAATCAGTCGCAGTTAGAGACTGCAATTAGTCATTTTGTATTTGCGTGTACTTCAACAGTACATACAAATTTTTTTTTAATTAAATCTCTGATAGATATATACGATTCACTATTACAAAACTAGAGATACATTAGCAGTCACTTTTTGGATGTGTAGGAGTTTCGCTCTGGACTCTGGATGCTTTTGTCGAGGCTTCTAGGCCCGTCACACCAGACAGAACTTTAAAGAGACTCTCCATTAATTTGCTGAATATGTCAGACATTTCAGAATCGCTTCGAGTCACCACAAAAAGTTCTGAAATCAAACGTTTTTTATTAAAAAATGTTTCAAATTATTTATTTTTATCATTAAATTATTCATTTGTTTAATTATTTATTTTTGCAAAATTATTTAAGGGTAGAATCATTTTGTTTCAACTAAAGTGGTAGCGCACCAATTTAAAAAAATAGATACTTTCAGAAATTATTATAATAAATATTTAATTATTAAATTTATTATTTAAATACAAGGAATTATTTTTCAATTATTATTGGGTCATACCATCATATTTCATCCAAGTCGGTCGCGCCCTATTTTTAAAAAAATTTTATTTTGAAATATATTAAAAAGTAATGTTTTAGGAACTTATTTCTAAAATATATTTTAAAAAATATTTGATTTACACTATAATGTTAAAAATTAATTACATTTTTATTTTCGATTAATAAGAGTATAACTTTAATAATATTAAATAAGTAAAGAAAACCTTATTTAAAGAAGTCTGTGGCTGAAAGGTAAAAGAGCACAACTCCATTTTCATGGTTTCGAGATAAACGAGTTTTAATTTTTTCTTAGTTTTGTGAAATCGAAAAATCAACAAATGTTTTTGGTGTTTTGCATTATGTCTTATTATTATCTAATTGATTTTTTAAATACGTTTATCAAATTTAATAAAACGCTTCGATTTTAAAGAAATTTAATATTTTTCACCGTAACATTATATTTTGTTGGAGTTGTGTCGTTTCACCTTTAAATTGTAATATCTAACTAACTTCAATTTGTTTTTAAATGTCATTTTCAAAAAATGGTTATGATTTACTTTCTTTTAAACTCTTGCTTAAATAAGACATTTTTAGGTTCATATACATTTTTATTATATATTATAATTATTGTATATTATATAAATACATAATGATAAGTCAATTTAATCAATAACTTAAAAAATATTTTGTAGAATCAGTAATTTTTTAAAAGCGTCAATTGTTTTTCTCATTCTGAATGGAGTTGTGTCGTTATACTATTCGATCAACGACAAAAGTGGACTTGTGTCATTATATTATTCATTATTTTCTTTGTAAATAAATGTTTTACTCATTTTACAAGTATCAAACTTTAAATAGCATGTCTAAATATATATGAATCTGATGTTATCTCAAATTTGATAAAATGGCGCTTGTGCTGTTTTACCTTTCAGCCACAGAAGTAAAAGTGGCGATTTTTCGACATTTTAAAAACCTTATTTACGGCTATTTTAATTATAAAAAGCCGAGAATGAATGAATATAGAAGAGAAGAATTGAAAACTGAAGAATGGAATTAAAAATTAAAGAAAATAATTAAAAATTTAAGAGTGTAATTTAAATTTGAAAAAATTACTGAGAATTGAAGAGAATAATTCTAGAATTGAATTTTAAAATTATTTTAAAATTTAAAAACAATTTTTATAATGGAAGAACATTATTGAAAAAATTAGAGAATTATTGGATATTGAGGAATTAATTGAAAATAAAAGAAAATAATTAAAAAATGAAGAAGTAAGTTGTAAATTAAAGAATTAAATGGAAATTTCAAGAAAATAATCGATAATTAAAAAAAAATTACATTATGACGAAAATAATTAACTATTAAAGAAAATAATTAACAATTGATCAACAAATTCGAAAAATTATGAGATTAATCGTCATTTGAACAAACTTTTTTATTAAATTAATGAATAATCATAAAATTAAAGGGGAATAATAAATAATTGTCAATTAAAAACTGATGAAAGGTATAAAAAAAATTGTAGAAAATAAATGAAAATTGAAGAAAGCAATTGAAAATTGAAGAATTATATTGAAATTTTAAGAAAATAATTGATAATTGAGAAAATGCGAGAATTATTGAATATTGAATAAAATAATTGGAAAACGAAGAATGCAATTGAAAGTTGAAGAAAATAATTCATAATTAAATAAATAAATTGAAGATTAAATAATTAAATTGAAATTTTAAGAAAATAGTTGATAATTGAAAGAAAAATTACAAAAATGACTAAAATAATTAAATATTAAAGAAAATAATTGAGATATAATTGATTAAAATTTAGATAATTAAAGCCTAAACCAATAAAAATTTGAATGAGTTGTTATTTGCATCAAAGAAAGTTTTGATTAGAACATGCAGTAATTTATTGATATAATGATAAAATAAAGATTAGTTTGATTAAAATAAGTATAAATTAAGATTTTTATTTATCAATTGCAATTGAAAATTAGTTAAAACTTAAATATATCGATGCTTAACTATTAATTTAGATTTCCATTAGTGAATAATTATTTCGAAATTTCGAAGATCTCAATTTCCAATAATCTAAATATCAATCAATTTAAACTTCTTCGAATGAACATTTTAAGTAATTTTTGTATTAATAGAATTAAATTTTAATTCACTAAAATTTTAGTAAATGTCAGTTCAATATTTTAGAGTAAAATATATTTTATTAATCTTATTTTCTGTAAATGCAGTTAAATTGATTCCCATCAAAATAGACTCTAATTTTAATTGAACTCTTGTATCTAATTTTTTTAATTAGGAATTAAATAAATTTAATAACAATTTCCTCATACAATAAAATAGAAGCATTTTGAGATCCAGAATACAACATTTATTTGAAGAAATTTAATTTAAAAAATTTTTTTTAATAAAAATAACGTTGGAAGTTTTGAAAAAAAAATTTAATCATTAAGAATCACAATTTTAAGGATAATTCTAGGTTTTTTTCGCAATTTCTACTAGCTGAAAAAATGACAGTTTTTCTATATCTCCTATGCTTTAAACTCATAATTTAAAAGTAATAATAATAATCATAAAATGATTCCTTGTATTTTATACTGTTTAAAAAATATCACCGAATCATTTATGAAAGTAGGGTAATGTCACCTTGAGTGGACCGCTTAAGATATTTTTCGAAAAAATTCTTTATGAAAGTAAATTAATTGTATTTCTTTATTCGAAGCTTTAGTTTAGATTTCTAGATAAGAGTTTATGTCGTGAGAGCTTTGATTTTGTTATTTAGAAAAAATAAAAGTGGCTTAAAAAAATATGCGTATTTTTGAGGAATGAAAAAAATGTAACCTTAAATGGACCAATCCTGAAAAATTGCAAGAAAAGATCAGAAAATCAATAGAAACTCAAGAAATTGCAAAAGTTATTTAAGATTTTGAATTGATTTCAGTAAATTATTTTGTTTTGACTCTCTGTCATTCTATACTGCTTTCGACAATATCTATTTAGAAATCACAAAATATTAATAAAGAACATAAAACGTGGTTAAATTAGGCTGTCCACTCAAGGTGGTGGTCCACTCAAAGTGACATTACCCTATCAATTTTTTATAAAAATTGGTTCGCGACCACTTTAATTGAAATAAAATGGTCTGAAAAATCGCAGAGTATCGACTGTTTTCAACTTTAAAATTTCAAAAAATATAGAAAATATTCTTAATTAAAATAAAATAATTTTGTCGCTAACCTGATCTGTCTTGTCCTAAGTGTCTACAGTACATATTGACAGCAGTCGTGACATCATCGTCGTCATGGAACGGATCACCAGGCCACTGAACTCTGTGCAGTCTTACAGCTTCAAGAGCAGAGGTCCATCTCGCTGATCTCAAGAGTTCAGCAACACGAGCAAATTCTTCGACAGCTCCGTTTCCTGAAACTGAACTGGAGCTTGGAGTTGGTGTCGGAGTTCCTCTCTCACTCTCCGTGCTTTCCTCCAACGCTCTGCTTAATGCGACTTTCATACTCGCAATTTCCGAGGACATATCTTGTAATTGAATCTGAATTTTTTTCGCCGCGTCTAACAAAGCTGCCAACATTCTGTTTGATGCTTCAATCAACAGCAAAAGTTGAAAATGCAGTTTATAAAGAGCTCTTCCCAGATCAAGAAGCATTTCTTCTATACTCGCGTCGGTCGAATGGGCCTCATCCAATGCGTGAAGTTTTGCTGTTGTTTTTACTGCTTCTAGACACTGAAAAAATGTTTTCATTAAATTACAGAATAATTTTAAGTCAATTAAGACTTTGGTTATTTAAAAAGTAAGTTAATTGGTAAATTCTACTTGATCTCTATTAATAGATAAATTCTACCTTTCCATGGACAAATCCACGGAAATTTATATTGGGGTATTTTATTTCAACAAAAGTGGTCGCGGACCAATTCTAAAAAAAGAATTGATACTTTCAGAAATAATTCGGTGATATTTTTTTAAGTATAAAAAACAAAGAATTACTTAAAACTTATTATTATTTTTTTTTAAATTTTGAGTTTAAATCATAGGAGTCATGGAAAACTGTCAATTTTTGCAGCTAGTGGAAATTGCGAAAAAAAACTTAGAATTATCCTTAGAATTGTAAAAAGAATTACTTGTATTTGTCTAGAATAATTAAATTTATTGTTTTTAAATGATTACAGCACTTAATTATATACAACAATAGATTGAATATTAATTCAAAGTTCACCTAAAGAATAACCTAATTTAGCATACTTCAGAAATTATTTACAGAAAAGGGAATTTATTAAAAGAAGTTTTAACTCACTCAATTTGACATATCCTCAAACTAGAAAATGGTTTTTCACATAAAATAAAAATATTATTTAAACTAATTTCACCCACTTTTGAAAGACCCAGCTAAACATTTTTTTTTTAAAAGTAGTTTGAGACAAAATTTGTCATGAAATAATAATTATTATTTGACATTTTGTGTTCTTTTCTATGTAAGTCTGTTCGTTGAATTTTGTTGAACAATTTTTTGTTTAAAAAAAATATAATAGAAAATCTTTATTTGTTTAATATTTTTTTAACAAAATATTATTAACATAATCCAACAAAGAGAGAATGTTTCAAAGATTAAAAATAGCTATTATTGATCAAAATTGGATAAAAATTACAATTGTTCACAAACTTTGAAACAAAAATACAAAATGTTAAATAATTATTATTTGGTAACAAATTTGGTAAAAACCTAATTTTTTGAAGGAAATGTACAACTGTGTTTTTCAAAATTGGATGAAATCAATTTTGATATTTTTATTTCATATGCCATATTTTTGTAACGTCTTCCAACAAAATTATCAAGTTTCAGAGTTCGTGAAAATAAAGAAAATTTTGATTATGAATCTTTTGGATTTAGAAATTCTTATATTTTTAAATAGAAAATTTAAAAAGTGCAAAAAATATGAAAGTTCAATGTAATTACTTCAAATTGAATAAGTTAAAACTTCTTTTAATAAATTTACCTTTCTGTAAATAACTTCTGAAATACGCTAAATTAGGTTATTTTTAGGTAAACTTTGAAATCATATTTAATCTATTATTGTATAAAATTAAGTGTTTTAATCATTTGAAATTAATTAATTCAATTATTCTAGATAAATACAAATAATTCTTTTCACATTTCTAAGGTTAATTCTAGGTTTTTTTTTCGCAATTTCTACTAGCTGAAGAAACGACAGTTTTCCATGACTCCTATGCTTTAAACTTATAATTTAAAAGAAATAATAAATTGTCCGCGACCACTTTGGTTGAAATAAAATGGTTTGACCCATTAAGAACATTTTTAAAAGAAATAGATACCTAATTGAGTTATAATATTTAAATTGTTCAGGTGAGATAAAAAATTACCGTGTTTGAAACTTTTGCGTGCAACGAAATAAATAGTTAAACCAACCTCCGTAGCATGATCCTTTCGATCCAGAAAAGTTTCGAGATGTTCTTGAATCTCGAGCATTCCAAATCGCAAACTTTCGTTGAATCTTTGAGTCGCAAAAACGGTCGTTGAAAACCAGACGAGTGGTGGTTCTCCTTTTGTACTAAGTAATTCAGCATGACTAGATAAATACGAACCCAGTTGATTAGAGGCTGTGCTCCCGTTATTTAACAAAGCACTTGCTTCGCGAGTGAGACCTACTGATTTACTGCTAACATCCTGTTAAAAAAAAACATACCAAAAATTAAATTAAAACAAATTAAAAGTCTTAAAAATAAAAAAAAATAAAAATTAAAACTCTCAAAGATTAAAAAAATGATTAATAAGTAGGTAACAAAAAGTTTTCTTAAATTCAGTGTGTCTAGAATATTATTATTTTCAAATTCCCGGATTTTCCGATTCGAAAACAATTGTTTTTCCCGAATTTCTTCCTTTAATCTATGAAAAAATGGTTATTTCGAAAATAAAAGAATTAGAACCACGTAAGAATTAAACAAATTATATAAAAAGAAGAAAAATAAATTAAGTCGAAAAGAACAGAAAATATTAGAAGAAATGAAAAGATTTACTGAAAATTGTTTTTAATGTAATAAAAAATAAGAAAATTAAGGGAAAGAAAAGTTGATTGAATGTTAAAAAAAAAATAATATGTATTTTTAAATAATTTACGGAGAAAAAAACTAGAGAAAATTAGAGCCCTTAATCCCCTCTCACTCTTACCACATCTAAAAAACAAAAAGAAAATTAAAAAAATATTTTAAAAACGAGATAAATGAAGTAATTATGAAACAAGGTGGAAATTATGGCCATTTTGTAAATATTTTCCTTCCACATAAGCAAAAAAATTTGCTTTCTCATAAATAAAGCAATAAATTAATAATATAAAAGTTAATTGGATAAGTTATTAAAAAAAAGAATTATAAATGCAAACAAAAAATTAAAAACATTCATCATTTTACGAATTTTTGATTAATTGTAAACTTTATATAAGTCAATCGACTCGTTTTCAGATAAGAAATATGATTTTTGTATTCATTAAGTTTTATATTTTTAGCATGGAAAAAAAATATGTAAAAAACGATTTTTTTTAGATGAAAAAAGATGCTCAAAAAAATTTGATTGGGTATTTCCAAAAATCACTGTGTCCAAATTTAGATATTTATGAGCTTAATAAGACATCCAAATTTTATTGAAATCCGTTGAAGCGTTCTCGAGATATCCTGTCGAAAAAAAGGCTATACACACACACATCTGGACCTTTGCTTAAAAAAAAAATTTACGCTTTTAGATAAAAATGAGTTGATTTAGACCATATTTGGAAAATTGAAAATCTTGATCTTGAAATCACAAACCTTTTTTTTTGAGAAATCAAAAATACAAATTATTGAATAAATCTTTGCCGAAAATAAGAAATTATAAGAAAGAAATTGAACAGTTTCGAAAAATTGAAATTTCTCAGAAATATCTAAGAAATAGAATTAGGATAATAAATTAAAGAGCAAGCTTTTAAAAGTTGATATATCCATAACATCCATATTTTGTTATTTCGAGAAAAATAAATAAACACAGTTCTGTGCATAACCTCTAAAGTTAAATAATATAAAGTAAAAAAACTATACGAAATTAGTTAATTATAAAAGAATGTTTTTTTGATTTAAGGCAATTTGTTTTAAATTTAACTCTACCATAATTAGGAAATTTAAATGTTTTTGTAATTTTTGCTATTAAAAAAAAAAAAAAAAAAAATTTAAATCATCTTGGTTGAGACTTGAAAATTCTTTGTTATTATAACTTTTTTTTTTAATATAACAGTGACAGAACTGAGGAGAACTTTTTCAAAAGTTGATAAATACATTTTCCAAAAAAGTAAAGATAAATCGATCTGTCACTGTTAAATTTAAGAGAAAAATTTATTAACAATAAATTTTCAATTTTAAAAAATCTGGATTTAACCAAGATGATTTAAAACTTTTATTTATTTTCTTAGTAAAAATTACATAAACCTTTAAATTTCCTAATTATGATTTAAACTTTAATTAAAAACAAATCGCCTTAAGTCCAAAAAACATTCATATAGTTTTTCTATTTTATAATTAACTCCAGGAGTTAGGTCCTGAATTTGTTTAATTTTCTCGAATTATCAAAATGTGGATTTATCAACTTTTGAAAAAGTGCTCATCATTTATTTAAACAGTGATTTCTAATTAGTTTCCCAGTTTTCTAAAGTTAAATTATTCAGATGTTAATTAAAGTTTTAATTAACATTCACAGATTTTAGTGGCTTCCTATTAGCCTTAAGCTCTTTGAGTCCTAGGTGATTTGTGTTAAATAAACCCTTTGACACTAACGAATTAATACTAGAGCTGTGCAAAATTGTAAAATTCGATCCTCTCCATGAGAATTTACATAAGCTCGGTTCGGTTCGAATTTCGATCCCATGCAAAATTCGAGTTTCTGCACAGCTCTAATTAATACTTAAGAAGTTACTAAGCCTTGAGTGGCTTTTTGGCAAATTGATTAATCAACTTTTGTAAATTTGCTCTTTAATTTTTAATATGAAAAAAAATTAATTCTTCTTCATTATTGATTTTTGGATTAATTAAAATTGTCTTTACTATTCTCTCAACCGAAAATTTTTATATCATATTCCCGTCAAATTCATAGTTTTTTTTTCATGCTATATTAAATTCCAGACAATTTTCCAGATTCTCTAAATCGCTATACACCCTGTTAAATTAAGACTTAAAAAGTCCCAGAACATGAAAAAACGTTAAACCTACCCTCAAAATTCTGCTGAGCAATTGGAAGAAATCGAGAGCATTGTAGGACACCTGAGACGTTAAAGTTTGTATCTGTTGTCTCCAAATTTCTTCGTTGTCATCTCTAACTTGTCTGAATGGAATTAAACTGGACAGATTTGGTGAAGCGTTGCAGGGAGTAACATCCCCTAAATCGCCAGCACTCGAACCACTAAGCATAACAACAATTTTGGTAAGTTAAAGGCTCAATTTCAATTTTCGATAAGAAACTTACGACGTATCAGACCTTGTTGAAGAGTCATGTCGAGTTCTGCTGGGAATCAAAGAGAGCGAAGATGGTGGAAATATTCCAGGCATATTATTACTTTCTTGACCAACACCTGTGCCTCCTGGCACTTCATCCAATGGAGACTCAGATCCCACCTCATCGTCCGAAGATTCTTCGGCCACCCCTTTCTGATAAAGAGAAATAGAAGTATTTAATTTAGAAACCATTCGGTTAGCAACGATTAAAAAATACAAGATCATAAATAATTCAATATAAAAAAAGATCTTACTCTCGTTGTTTGTTTGCCGGAGGATATTGTTTTTTCACTGAGACTCTCCTCAAAGTGTCGAAGACTGGGCTCTCTCTCCTCTCCTTCACTAAGTGGTCGACGACGAACACCCCAGTTGAAATTATCCGTACTTTCGCCCTCGACACTCTCGCTTTCGTATTCAAGAAAGTCAAAGTCCTTGAAGACGCCAAATTGTTCATCATCTCGTCGTGAACCTCCACTCAGATCGTTATTAGCTCCAGATACTTCTTCTGTTGACGATGCCATCGAGGATTGTCTTTCCATTAAATCAGAACTCTGGCTGAATATCACCTGTTAAAATAAAGAAAAAAATTTATTGTCTGAGCAAATAAAAAGTGGTCGAATAAGAAACACGAATGCATAATTAAATTATAGAAATTATTAGTTAACTTAAGTACAAATAATTAATATTGTTGCACTGGACTCTTGTCGATGAAGAATTGACATCACATCGTCACAAAAGTGAATCGTGATTGGACCCTACATGCTTGCAGATGACTTGATTCTTATAATTAAAATGTGAAAGTGCAATGTTGTGACAATTTTTAAAAAAGAAGTCAAGGTAAATAAACCAGTAAATGTAAATAAATTGGTCAAATTTAATCAGGGTGTCCAGTAAATTTCTACCATGAAAATTAAGGACTTCTTAAGGTGTGAAAATACATTTTTTAAGATCAATTTAACTTCGTATAATCAGAAAAGAACTTAAAAAATTTCGGGGGTACACATCTTAATTAATTAAAATTTATTTGAGTTTAGGTGCAATTTATTTAAAGATTAATTTATCAAAATTGACATCGATCCAAAATTCAAATTATCCAAATTTAAATAAATCCAAACACCTTTTTTTTTAAATTTTAATCATTTTATAAAAAACGTCATTAATAAGATTTATACTTCAAAGTACTTTCTTTAATTTCATTTTAATTTTCAATCTATAATAATAATCCGAAAGGTTCATTCATTCTTCTATTCATTCTTTTATACTGTCCACACCTGAAGGTGGCACGTAGATATTTTTTGTTACAAATCAGATAGGTATGTTTAAAAAATTCATATAAATTTATTGAAATTTTAATTTATAAATATCAGTTCAAATAATTTTAATTTCATTAATAAATAAATCTATAATTTTTTCTCTAATTTTCAACAGTTTTCAAAATACAATTATATTCTCTTTAAATTTTATTATTATTCTTTAATTTTTTTAAATTATTTTGTTCTCTTGTCGATAATTCTCGCTAATTTTTTGAGTTTCCCTTTTCATTGTCAATTATTTTCCTTATTTCATAATTATTTTCCTTAATATATAATTATTTTAGTCATTTTGTAATTTTTCTTTCAATTATCAACTATTCTCTTAAAATTTCAATTTAATTCTTTAATCTTCAATTTAATTCTTGAATCTTTAATTTATTTCTTTAATTTTTAATTGGTTTTTTCAATTCTCAATTATTTTCTTCAATTTACAATTGCATTCTTCGTTTTTCAATTATTTTATTCAATATTCAATAATTCTTGCATTTTCTCAATTATCAATTATTTTCTTGAAATTCCTATACAATTCTTCAATTTCCAATTGATTTCTGCAATTTTCATTTATTTTCTACAATTTTTTTCATAATTTTCATCAGTTTTCAATTGACAATTTATTATTCTCCTTCAATTTTATGATTTTTCATTAATTTAAAAATAAATTTTGTTCAAATGCCAATTATACTCACAATTTTTCGGTTTTTTTTCAATTGTTAATTATTTTCTTTAGTATTTAATTATTTTCGTCATATTGTTATTTTTCTTTTAATTATCAATTATTTTCTTGAAATTTCCATTTAATTCTTTAATGTCCAATTTATTTCTTTAAATTTTAATTATTTTCTTCAACTCTCAATTATTTAATTCTAGAATTATTCTCTTCAATTCACAGTTATTTTCTTCAAATGTAAATTCTACTTTTTAATTTTCAATTATTTTCTTTAATATTAAAAAAGTATCGCCTTTTTCAATTATTTTTTTCGATTATCATTAAGTTTCCTTAATTTTGAATACAATTGTTCAATTATTTTCTCAAATTTCTAATTCTATTCTTCAGTTTTCGATTGTTTTCTTCTATATTCATTAATTCTCGACTTTTTTCAAATACTTTTTTTTCGATTTTAATGATTTTTTTCGATTTTCAATCCAGTTGTTAAATGTGCAATTATAATTTCTAACAATTATTCCTATAATTTTCTTAATTTTTTAATTTGCAATTATTTTCTTTAAATTTAATATTTCTTGTTTAATTTTTCAAATTTTTTTTCAGTTTTCTATTAATCTAGTCATTTTTCGAATTTTGTTTTTAATTGACAATTATTTTCGTAGTTTTTGTTCATATTTTCTTCAATTTTTCAATTATTCTGTTAATTTTTTAACTATTTCCTTCAAATTTGAATTTTATTATTTTCCTCAATTTTGAATTATTTCCTACAATTTTTTTAATTTTTTCATTATTATCTTAGAATTTTTAAATTATACTTTTATTTTTTAAATTATTTTGTTTTTAATTATTTTCTTATATTCTCAAATATTTAATTTATTTTTCAATTATTTTTATCAAGTTTCAATTAATTCTCCATTATATAATAATTCTTGTATTTTTTCAGTTATTTTTTTCACTCATAAAAATTGTTTTAAAATTTAAATTCAATTATTCAATTCTAGAACTATTCTTTTCAATTCTAAGTTATTTTCCTAATATTTAAATTCCACTTTTCAAATTTTTATAAAAAATTATCGCCTTTTTTCTATTATTTTTTCGATTATCATTAAGTTTCTTTAATTTTAAATACAATTGTTCAATTATTTTCTTAAAATTTTAATTACATTTTTCAATTTTTATTTGCTTTTTTCAGTTTTCAATAATTTTTTTCTATATTAATTAATTCTCGACTTTTTTCAATTTTTAAGTATATTCCATTAATTTCAATTCCATTCTTTAATTTTTAATTGTTTTCTTCAATTGTTCATTGCTTTATTCAATTTTCAATGATCTTTTTCGATTTTCAATGCAGTTGTTAAATGTGCAATTATTATTCTCAACAATTATTCCTATAATTTTATTAATTTTTAAATTTGCAATTATTTCCTTTAAATTTAATATATATTTTTTTTCAAAAGTATAACGACCAATAGTCGCGAAACGTCAAAATTGAGTGATTTTAAATTTTGCCATGTGTTGTCGTTAATGGTCGTTATACATTTGAAATTAAATATTGGAGGACGCAAAAACTCTTAATTAATATTTCTTGTTTAATTTTATTAATTATTTTTTTCAGTTCTCTATTAACCTAGTCATTTTTTGAATTTTGTTTTTCAATTGAAAATTATTTTCGTCATTTTTCACATAGGTATTTTCTTGAATTTTTCAATTATTCTCGTCATTTTCCAACTATTTTGTTCAATTATTAATTATTCTTTGATTTATTACATTATTTTGTTCGGTTATGTATTAATCTAACCATTTTTTGAATTTTGTTTTTAATTGTCAATTATTTTCGTCATTTTGTAATTTTTTTTTCAATTATCAATTATTTTTTCAAATTTTAATTTAATTTTTTTTTAATTCATTTCTTAAATTTTCAATTGATTTCCTCAATTTTTTATTATTTTCTTTAATTTGCAATTATTTGAAACAGTCATTCCAATAATTTTTTAACTATTTCATTTAAATTTAATATTTATTGTTCAATCTTTAAAACTATTATTTTCCATTGTGTAATTATGTAGCCATTTTTCGAATTTTGTTTTCAACTATCAATTATTTTTGTCATTTTTCAGATATATGTATTCTTCAATTTCGTAATTTTCATTATTTGAATTTGCAAAAATGTATAGTTTTAAATGTCCAAAAACAATGCAAAGTTTGTCGCGCGCGTTTATGTTGGTTGTAATTAAATAGTTCATCAAATTCCCTCTATTTTTTTATTATTTCTTATTTAATTCCAATTTTAATTAATTTATTTTATTTAAAAAACTGAATTTCCTGAACATTTTTGATTTTTAAAAAGTGTTTTCAGAGAAGAAAAACTAAAGATTTGTTTTAAAAATTAAGGCAATTTCCAAATTTTTTAGGACAGAAAAAAATTCCAGACAAATTTCAAGAATTTAATTATTTTGAGGACACTGGACACCCTGAGAGTAAGATTTATATTATTGCTTAATTTAAATGAGAAAAGTGAAAGCACAAGTTCCTTGCAAATTTTAACGAATGTGATCAGTTTAAGAAATCCGTTTTACCTTACTGTACAATGTCATGGAACTAATATGTTCGTCCTAAAAATGAGGAGATAAGGAAAGTAAGGTTTGAAATCACTTGACATTTTTGTAATAATTATACAATGGTCAAAATGAATTTGATGAAATGATGCAGATAGTAATAATTACAATAAAAACACTTACAGATGGGCTCTTTGGTAATCCGACTCTCTGTCCACAAGTTGTCAAAAGATTCACAAGACACTCTCTGACTCGTCCCTGTAATTAAATATTTTTAATCAATTAAATTAAATATATTCAATAAAAAATTTTAGTAAATTTACTTAATTAATTAATCAATTATTAAATTAATTATTTATATAGTAAAATTAAAATAATTTCAACTATTTCAGTAAATAAATAATAAAATCAAACCTGAGACATCCAAGGTTTCTTCCACCCGGAAATTGCGTTACTATCGGCAGGAGAAAGTGACAATGATCGCCTTGGAGAATTAAGACTTTTCTCTTCACCGATTTGACGAATTAACCAGCGTCTCCCGATAACAGGTGTTTGAGAAAGATCAAAAGTAAAGTCCATAGTTCTCCCTATTTAGACAAAATCAAACTAAGACCTTTACAAAATCAAATTTTTTTTTTTTTTTTTTGAACAAAGACTTTTTTAATTAATACAAATTCTAGATCAACAAAGAAACTAAGCAGCAACATGAGGATACTAATCTCAAAATCGCTTAAATCTAGCGTTATTATTCTTATCGCAACCTGATTGTAGAAAATTAAACCCGTTTGACAAGTCCAAAAAAGTGTGATGGCAAAAGGAACAAAATAAAATTGGTTATTACCTGAAAATGCATGCAAATTGTTTTCAATAAAATTTACCCACCAGGTAATTCTTTTTTGGTAAATATCTCATTATCAGTGAAACTTGGATGTGGTGAAACTAATGATGAATCCCAACTGGGCCCGTGAACTGAAATGGGTGGTGCTACAAGAGTTGATGAACGAGTCACGACAAGTTTGAGAATCTTGAGAGATTCCTTCCATTGTGGTCCCTGAAAATTGAATAATTAGATTAAAATCTGGACATATTGTGGGGTCAATTCATTATATTCTCAATTCGTTGCGGCCTATTTTTAGAAAAATCTCATAATTTGTAATAATGATATTTAATATACGTACAATTCATTTTTGGCAAATATTTTATAAAATTATTTGTATTTGCTTTGGAATATTAATTTTTAAGTTAAGTTGCACGAAAAAAAGGTTATTTTGACAGCTGTAAACTATATTTTTAGAAAGGAAAAACGTCTTTTTTTAGGAAAAAAATTTGTGATGTTAAAAATTGTTTATTTACACACAGTTCTAGGCAATCAAACTGTTATCTCATATCGCTTTTTTACAAATTTTTAAAATTGATGCGATTTAGATTTACAATAGTTCATTTTCTTCAGAAATAGATTATCTACAAATTCACGAATCGAATTTTCAAAAAAACGGTGCAGTTTTTTTAAAAATTTGCTTCCGTGTATTTGTAGATAAACAATTTCTGACGAAAATGAACTATTGTAAATCAAAATCGCATCAATTTTAAAAATATGTAAAGAAACGATATGAGAGAAACTTTTGATTGACTAAAACTGTGTTTAAATAAACAATTTTTTTCCTAAAAAAGGACGTCTTTTCTTCCCAAAAATATAGTTCTAAAAAGTTTTGAATCCTTTGAAGGCTACTGGAATTTTTTTTCTAATAGCCTGTATTTAACCGAGGGATATAACTATTTTGAACAAATATATAAATCAAAAAATTTACACTATCTAAATTACTTTTGTGTTTTTTATTAAGTTTTTACAACTGTCCAAATAACCTTTTTTCCCTACACTTCAACTTAAAAATTAATATTCCAAAGCAAATACAAATAATTTTATAAAATATTTTCCATAAATGAATTGTACGGATATTAAAAAACATTATTACGAATTATCATATTTTTCTAAAAATAGGTCACAACGATTTCAGGTGAAATATAATGAACTGACCTTGTGCTTTATTAAGAAAAGAGACTTAAAGATAAAGGAAATATTTAAAAAGTAAATTTTTTAGAAATTTTGTTACCTCAACATATTTAGAAATAACTCTTAGTAATTCCGTTGTAATGGGTTGTGCAGCTTGAGAAGCGAGATCGACATAATGTAACATACAGTGAATAATACTGAGAATCGGTAGAGAAACGTTTCCTGGTCCTTTTTCTAAAACTTCTACCAAAAATGCCAGCATGTTGAAACTCAAGTGCGCGTATGTATCGTAAAGATATTTAACAACACATTTCGTCCACTGAAAGCTTTCTTTACTAAAAGTCCGTCGACTATACAAAGTCATAACAGTTCCCAAATTTTCCAATTTCTTTCCTTTTTCAGCACTCACCTGAAAATAATAAAACAAAAAAAAAACAAGTTAAACAGTTCTACTTATAAAATAATGTTTACAATATGGGTCAAACAACTGATTTTCGAACAAAGGTGATCGGTGACATATTTTAATAAATATTAAAACCCATATTATATGTATCATTAAAGTTCCTAAATTTAACTTTTGAAGTTGTTTTATATCATTTTTGTATTTTGTAGCCGTAAATTGTAATTAAAGAAGCATGTGTAAAAAAAATATCAATATTTTGCGAAATTCGCCTTTATATTTAAAAAATAACTTTATATAAATGGTAGATTAATACACAACCGAACAAAATAATGATAAAATTTTAAGATAATAATTGAAAATTGAAAAATTATGGCAAATAATTGAAAATTGCGGAAAACAATTAAAAATTGAAGGCAATAGTTTAAAAATGAACAGAAAAATTGAAGAAAATATGTGAAAAAATTACGAAAATTATTGTCAATTGAAAACAAAATTCGAAAAATAACAAGATTAAGGTGGAATCCATTTCAAATCATGCAGACCGACTAACTTCAAGTTGTAGATTTAACTGCCACTGAAATATGTTATTCTTTATGAAAAATAAAGACACTCGTATTTTTTTATTTTTGAAAAAAATTATTTTTAACGAAGTTATGCGCATTTGAATTTTGAACCAGAAAACTCAAAAGAACAGTAAAAAAAATTTCTTTCGCTTGCAATTTTTTGGACTATTTATATAATCAAATTATTTTTCTTGGGTCTTTTGAGTGGTCTTGTATTCTTCAAAAATCTTATTTGAAACTTGTAAAAAGTTTCAAAATTAACGAAATGGGGGGTGATTTTCTAAAAATAAATAAGGTCCATTTTCTCAAAAACCCCAGCTTTTTTTGGTCTCAAAATTTTACCATAAATTCTTACTAATATGACAACTAATTCCCATAAGTTTCAAGCTTGCTAAACCATACTGGCAGCCAGGGGAATTTTTTTTTGAAAAATATTTTTTTACTTGGTTTTGGATTGTTGGAGGGCAAGTTCAAAAACAAATGAAATGTTATGAATCAAACTGAAGTAAGTTTGTTTATAACCAACAATTATGGATTTAAGTAAAAGCATTTTCACAAAATTTCAAACTAATATTACCATAGGTTTAAAACATTAAACCCTGTAAAATTTCTTAATTTTAATATCATTAGAACTAATTAATATTTAATTCTTTGAAAACTTCGAAGAGAAATTGTTTTTTAAATATTACGATTCTAATGGGAGCGTACTTTCGAGATTTTCTTTAAAATCAATTTGTTACCATACAAAATATATTTTAAAGGTACTTTAATTTAAAAGATTACTTAAAAGTTTTTGCTAACAGATAATATTATGATATTAATTCTTGTGAATTTATAATATTAGATAATTTATATATTTCAATAGACTTAATATTGTATAAATTCCAATTTGAAGAAATAAAGATTTAACATTTTATTTTTAAGTACGTTTTAAGCTATTAAAAAGTGTTTTAATTCAAATTTATAAATGTTTTGAAATTTTCAGTATTTAAAAATAAGAAGCGTTTTTATACTGTAAAATTTGTAAATATATTTTTTGCATTTATTATAAATAACATTTAAAATATAAAATAATTTTTTTTATTGCACATTAAACATTTATTTTTAGTGAACTTTGGATATATATTTGATATATGATTTAAAATACGTTTATTTAATTTTTTCAAAATCATGTTTTGCAGTTCGAGCCTCTGGTAATATTAGTTTGAAATTTTGTGAAAATGCTTTTACTTAAATCCATAATTGTTGGTTATAAACAAACTTACTTCAGTTGTTTTTGAACTTGCCCTCCAACAATCCAAAACCAAGTAAAAAGATATTTTTCAAAAAAAAAACCCCCTGGCTGCCAGTATGGTTTAGCAAGCTTGAAACTTATGGGAATTAGTTGTCATATTAGTAAGAATTTATAGTAAAATTTTGAGACAAAAAAAAGCTGGGGTTTTTGAGAAAATGGACCTTATTTATTTTTAGAAAATCACTCCCCATTTCGTTAATTTTGAAACTTTTTACAAATTTCAAAGAGGATTTTGAAGAATACAAGACCACTCAAAAGACCCAAGAAAAATAATTTGATTATATAAATTAGCCAAAAAATTACAAGCGAAACAAATTTTTTTTACTGTTCTTTTGAGTTTTCTGGTTCAAAATTCAAATGCTCATAACTTCGTTAAAAATAATTTTTTTCAAAAATAAAAAAATACGAGTGTCTTTATTTTTCATAAAGAATAACATATTTCAGTGGCAGTTAAATCTACAACTTGAAGTAAGTCGGTCTGCATGATTTGAAATGGATTCAACCAGTATATGGGCATATCTCTGGAACCTTTAACTTTTATGTCCCTTGCATATATTTTGATAATTTTAATCAATTTTTACCTGGTTTTTGTTGGAAATATTAACATTTGATACGATGAACTATTTCCAAAAGATTACACATTGATTTATTAAATAGATAAATAATTATTCCAATTTGAACATCCGATTTTTAACAATGTTTACTTGTCCCTAACCATACTTTCGAATGGTTTATACGTTGAAACTTTGTAATTAATAAAAATTACTAGTTAGATGACACATGTTTTTAAAGTTAATTAAACGATGAACACATTTGTGCATGAAAATTAATATTTTATTTATTGTGAAGAAAGTTATATGTTTTTAAAAGTTGTCCCTCATTTTTAACCTTTTCGACCGTAATCATCTTATTTATCATTTTTCTTGAATAAGACTATTGGCACACCAAAATAGTTTATGGAAAATAAAAGTTTAAATAATTAGAATTATTTTGAGACATACTAAATTGATGTGCTTCATGTCTTCAAAAAACTATTCTAATTTAAATAACAGAAAACACGTGTGTACAAAATTTGACAACGATCGTAATACGAGTGATACTTCACGAAAATGAAATAAAAGTATTCAAAAAGTACTTACATATATTTTTACGAGTACCATTTAACATTGTGTGAATGTGCTTTGAGAAAAAATACTTTATTGCAATGATAATGTGAAAATATTTATCAATTACGGTCGACCGTAATCGACCGAAATTTTTTTAGAAAGAAATTTTTAAGTCTGAAGTTGCCGATTCTAATGTTTTCAACAGAAATTGTAATTAATTAAAACCTGAAGGTTAAGTTTTAATGTTTATTTCGAGATTGATTTTCACACAAAAATGGAACTTTATTCCTTTATTCCTAGTGTAGTATTATTAATATTTTACTATTCTTATAAATATTGAAAATATTAAACAAACTTATCGTTTTTTAAAAATGATAACCCCTCAAGCCATTCATTTCAACAGTTTTTCATCCTAAAAAGCAACCACCTGTTGAATATTTTTATGTTACAGGTTAAAAATTATTTGTAATTTTAAATAATTTATAATTTCTTGAAGACAATTAGATTTATTTGTCCATTTGTATAATTTGAAAGCTTAGCACTTGAAGTTTATGTAGACAAAGTTTCAATACTGTGCTACAAAAAGAAATAAAATATTTTTTCTTATTGAAAAGTTAAATGTTCCAGAGATATGCCCATATATATTTGATTTAAAACAAAAAATATCTATGTGCCCAACTTCATGTGTGAACAAACAAAAAATGAATGAAGGAATGAAAGAACTTGCGGATTATTATTATTATTATTATAGATTTGTGATATTTGAAAAAAATTAATTTTCGATAACATTTCTCAGAACTTTTAGATCTACGAAAAAAATCCTGGTTTATTAACAAATTCTTGGGTTATTTCCCGGTTTTATGAGTCATTTTTTTAATTCCCGGTCATTTCCCGGTTTCCCGGTCAAGTGGACACCCTGAAATATGTTTAATTAGTATCGAAATATTTATTTTCATTAATATAATTTTGTATAAAATGAAAAAATAATACATAGTAATAGAATTAATTTAAAGTTGATAAAAAATCTGTCAATTTTTGTCACTTTCAAATGTCTATTTTTTAAAAATCGGCCTAACAAATATTAACGAAATTTACCATACTTATTAACTTGTGCACTTTCAACATATTTTCACTAGAAAGAAAGCGAATATTTTTTGTATTATTAAATAATTCCATCTTGAAATATTGAATTTAATCACAAAACACACATTTTTGAACTTATATGACTTTTTTCTGGATGAATTAAAAGAAACTAGCACTTTCCACTTATTTCAGTTTTTATAAAATCTACAACATATTAAATTATCGCGAAGGTATTTTGCTCGGTTTATGAATTATTCAAGTTCAAAATTTAATGAAAAAAAGGTTATTTTTCATCATTCAAAATATATTCTGAAATTTGCTAATCGATTATTTAATTTAAATAAGATCTTCAGAGTATATTTTAAAAAATGAAAAATAACCTTTTTTCCATTAAATGTTGAAGTTCAATAATTCATAATCCGAGCGAAATACTTTCGCGATAATTTTATATGTTGTAGATTTTATAAAAACCAAAATAAGTGAAAAGTGCTAGTTTTTTTAATTCATCCAGAAAAAAAGTCATACAAGTTCAAAAATGTGTGTTTTGTGATTAAATTCAAAATTTCAAGACGGAATTATTTAATAATAAAATAAATATTTGTCTTCTTTCTAAAAAACAGTCTCTTAAAACTGGTAAAAAGTCACAGATATTTGATGAACTTTAAGTTAATTTTATTACTGTTATTTTTCATTATATACAAAATTATACAGAAAATAAATATTTGTATACTAATCAAACATATTTTCTGGATTATCTAAAACAACTTTGGAAGTTGAATATAGAGACTTCAATACTACATACAATATGGGTTTTAATATCAATTAAAAAATGTCAGCGACCATCTTTGGTCGAAAGTCAGTGGTTTGACCCATATGATAAATTTTGTAATTAAATTAATTAATGAAAAAATACCTGAGCAATGTTCTCTGCACTTCTAATACAAAGTTCATTAGCGTCCTCGTAATTAAGAAGCATGTAAGGCAGCAAAGAGACAACATTCATTGGAAAAGCAAGACTTTGGGTTGGATCAACAACCGGCAAATCCAGAAGGGGTGTAAATTGCGACAATAAAGTAACAACAGGTTCGTACGTATTTGGACTGGTGCAACCTTTCAGCAAAAGAGCGTGTACTCCCGGAAAAGAATTCCACCTGAGTTGCTGTTGCAATTTTTCAACTTTATCTCTTGCGTCTGGACGGTCCAATGGAAGTCTATGAAGAACTCTATCCAAAAGTCGTAGAGCCAGAAGAAACTCGTGTTCATAATCCGATTCAAGAAGTGATACAGAGAGCCAGAAGAGTTGAGCTAAAATTGTCATTTTGTCATCTTGTGTGGCAGAGTCGCCTAATAATTTTAAGGATTGCGCTGATCTTGATCTTGAGAGATTCGAGTTTGGATATTTGTTGCCAACCCGATTATCCAGTTCTGTAAAAAATTAACATTAAATTATCATTTGTATAAAAAACATCTTATTAGAATAAGTATTCAAGTAAAAATGTTCAGCTGCATCAATAAATTTTTTTTGTGTTATCAATTGGGTGATTCTATTGAAAGTGACTTTTTGAATGTCCCGATTAATTTTTTAGAAACTATTCAAAAATATTTTGAATGCTTTCCTGTATTCTTTTTAATTTTCAAAAATTAGTTTCAAGAACTTAAATGTTTTTTTTATTTTTATCTAAATGTTTAAACTTTTTAGCCTGCTGCTTTCTGGATTATAAAAATTTTTGAAATTTGTCTTTAGTTTTAGGTTAAAACAGTTTCGCGATGTATAATCATATTTTAATATGTTAAAAATATTCTAAACAAATTTTAATACACGTTAAACGAAAGTTAAGAACTGAATGTTTATTTTTCTCTCATAAAATTTATATTTAAAGGAAAAATGTTGCTTTTATAAATAATCAAAGTTAGAAGACTATAGCGCGAGTAAGAATTCAAATTCATCTTCGAAAGCTTATTTTTTTAGTAGTTTTTTTGGTTTATATAATTTGTTGAATTTTAACATTATATTATAAAAATGTAGTAAAATATTTTTATAAATAACTAAAAACTATTTTTGGTATATATCCAAATTTTTATTAAAATAAGAAAATTATAATTTTTCATTTCTTAAGTATTTTTCTTGAAGCCATTAAGATTTCTTTTGTTTTCAATGTTTATTTAATTATTTTCAATGATTTGAAGAATTTAACCTTTTTCTATAATGTAGATTGAAGTAAAAACTTGGTAGTATTTAAAATAATAATTTTTCTACTAAAAATTAAAATTCATTTAACATGTATTCAAGTTTTTAAAGAATAAGATTGAGATATTTTAAGAAATAATATTATCTTAAATATTGTTTTTTGGTTAACTGTCGCTCTTTTAGTAAATATAATTTAAACTCTTAATTTTTAGAAATTAATTTTGCGAACCAGTATATTAAGTTCTTGAATATTATTTTAAATAATCCTGCAAAAGGAATTTTGAAAGATCCAAAAAACATTTTATTTTAAAATTTAAATATAAAAGTGTCACTTTTAATAGAATCATCCAATTTTAGTGGCTTCTCATTATAGGCTTAATTGCCTTGTGGTAAATAAATCTTTTGTAAATTACGAATTAGCAATTATTGGTGGTTTATGAAGTTTATAATATTAGCCTTTAGTGGCTTGTGAATTCCATTCTGTTAGCCTTTTGTGGCTTGTTGATCTGCCTTCAATGACTAATAAAGAGATTTATATTCTAAGGATTAAATTCACTAATCAAGGGACGTATCATTAATTTCATTAAAACCAGAAATAAGCTTTTTTCTTTCTAAAAAGCATTGGAGACGGGAATGTGAAAATTAATATTTTTATTATAATTATAATTAATTATTTATTATCTGAATAAAAAAATAAATACCCTTGACTTCGCTGGTATTTGAAGCTGCTGATTTTCTCATGCAGTAACTGACGGAATAACTTGTGCTACGAGTGTGTCCTGATTGGTAGATATGAGAATAAACATGAGGTCCAGCAGGATACATATTTGTCTTTTTAATAATTGAAGCTGCATCTTTGTTATTTAAATTGGGCGTAGATTTGAAGATTTCTTTCATAAAATCGAGAGGCCTAAAGTCCGATTCAAGAGAGTCTACAGCTGCCTCAAGAGTTAGAAGTAATTCTGTCACGTATCCCTAGAATAAAAAGATTTTTTTTTCTTAATTATTTACATATTTTTTAATTAAATAACATATTCAATTAAATGTATGAAATGAAGATCTACTGTGATACTGAATATCACGTTTTTTCGTTTGTGAAATAATAAAAAACAAAAAAATTAGTCTTTAGTAGATGAAAAAACATTCTGGACTTTGGTATTGTGATTTACTCTTATATTTCGAAAACAAATATTAAATATTATTGAAAACTTTCAATTAACTAATGAACAGTTTAATCTTTCTATAAGTAAATTATAAAAAGAAAATATTAAAAATTATATTTACAGAGTAGAGATTATTTTCATTGTAAAAAGCAATTCATTAAACATAAAATCAAATTAAATACATCCATTAGACCGAATAGACATAAAACACGTGTTTAGTAATTATTAATTAACAAAATAAGGAATCAACTGAAATTTGTATTTAAATAGTAAAAAACAAGAATACAATTAGTATATTGGTAAATGAACAAACATTTTATACTAATATAAGTAATAATATTTATTACTCTTATATGTCGAAAACAAATATTAAATATGTTATTGAAAACTTTTAATTAACTAAAAAGCAGTTTAATTTTTCTATATATAAATTATAAAAAGTTAATATTAAAAATTATATTTACAGAGTATGAGTTATTTTCATTGTAACAAGCAATTCAATAAACATAAAATCAAATTAAGTACATCGATAAGACCGAGTAGACATTAAACACGTGTTTAGTAATTGTTAATTAACAAAATATGGAATCAACTGAAATTTTGGTTTAAATCAGGACTGATAAAAATCATATTTTTTTGTATTTCAATCAAATTTCTTTAATTATATGAAATTTTCAATTGTTTATTTATAAGTTGATAAACTTATAAATAATGTTTTCCGGATCGTGTACTATAATTTTCTCGGATTTTTTCCTGAAATGCATCTTTATTTGAGTGAAATTAAGAATAAATTCTTCACCTTATTCGAACAAACGTAATGATTTCGTATATGTAATTAATTACAATTTATATTAAAATCAGAGTTATTATGGATTTAAATCAAAAAAACTTTACAATTTTCTTGATGTCTAATACTCCATGTGAAACATCGCAAACCATAAACAAACCCACAAATTTGTGGATAAATCTTTAAAATTCAAATTTTAATGTTTTAATCTTTATAAAATTTAAAAAATTGTGCCAATACAGATGATCAAAATACCTACGATTTACAAATTTTTGGTATGAAGATAGAAAAAATAGTGTTGAATTTTTATATCTTTAAGTCATTATAACACAGGCCGACAAAATTAAACTTAACTTCAGAACCAAGAACCGGACTATGATTTTCCGAAGGTTTTTGACGCGCTGAATTCGAATCTGACCTCAGAATAGCCCCATCACCTCAGGTTTTAGAGATATCTTAATTTAAAAGTGCAAAAATCACGTTTGTTTGCTAGATTGAAGGTCTTATAACACCGAGAGAATTTTTTTTTTTTAAAGGATAGTAATTGTTTCTAAAAGTACTACTCTTGACCTTTAAAATGCACTTTGGAAACTTAAAATGTCTTAATTCGTCTCTGAGTAAAGACCTGTTAAATTTACTGAGTTTGGCAAATTTCACGACATTGAGTTACTAAGTATTATAAAGAGTTAATTCGAAAATAGAGAAGAATATGAATATATACACTTCAATTTCCAACGGCTTATTAGATTTTAGGTGTCGGAGATTACGTACTTGAAAATAGAATTGCAAAATTCAAAATGGCGGATCTAACATGGCGGGTGTTATATATGGGATCCCATATGGGATCCTAAATGGAATCCTGTGTAGGATTCTGCATGGGATCCCACATAGAAATTTTCAATAGGGGAGTGCGTTGACACACTGGTTATTAGTGTGCACACTATATTTTATACGATATGATGTTAAGTTCACTTTTTGCAACCCAAAAAAACCCCAAATAACCATTTTTTAGCAAATATTGGATTTGACATTTTGAATTTTGTAATGTTTGTGATAATGTAATTTCAGAATCGTTTTCAGCGGCTCTGAAAACCCTCAAATAACAAATTTTATGCCAGTTGGGTCATTTTCTAAAGAAGTCACCCGCCATGTTAGATCCGCCATTTTGAATTTTGCAATTCTATTTTCAAGTACGTAATCTCCGACACCTAAAATCTAATAAGCCGTTGGAAATTGAAGTGTATATATTCATATTCTTCTCTATTTTCGAATTTACTCTTTATAGTACTTAGTTACTCAATGTCGTGAAATTCGCCAAACTCAGTAAATTCAACAGGCCTTTACTCAGAGACGAATTAAGATATTTTAAGTTTCCAAAGTGCATTTTAAAGGTCAAGAGTAGTACTTTTAGAAACAATTAGTATCCTTTTAAAAAAAAATTTTCTCTCGATGTTATAAGACCTTCAATCTAGCAAAAAAACATGATTTTTGCACTTTTAGGTTACGATATCTCTAAAACCTGAGGTGATGGGGCTATTCTGATGTCAGATTCGAATTCAGCGCGTCAAAAACCTTCGGAAAATCATAGCCCGGTTCTTGGTTCAAAATTTTGTCGGCCTGTGAAATGTAAATAAATTCCAAACGTTAATTAACTCGTATTCCAATTTGTTCCAATTTTTAAAGTAAAATTTCAAATTTAAATGCCCATTAATTATTCATGCAGAATAATTTATAATATTAATTATTTTCCATATGCACAATATTTCTAAGAAATTTCACTTTTTCGAAACTATTTAATTTTTATCTTATAATTTCTTATTTTTAAAAAATTTTAAGCTTTTTTCTTTTACTTTTGATATTTTTTTGTATTTGTCTTTTTATTTTAGAATTTTCATTAATTTTCTTCTTTTTATGCAAATTATTTAAATATTTTTTACACAATTTTGTTATTATAACATTCACTAATTTTTTTATTTCGTTAACTTTTATAATTTCTTTTTTTTCCATACTTTTAAAAATAAATACGCTCATTTTTTTGTAAATTTATTCAATTTGTTTTCACATCTTATCTATTTTTTGTGAGATTTTTTACTACTTACTTACTTATTCTTCCATAAAATTTTTAGATTTTCTTTGTTTTTCTTAATTTATTGTTTAACTCGTTTTAAGTGTAACATTATAAAAATGTTTAACTTTTTTATTTTTAAAGGATTTTTAAATTTCTTTTGTGGACTTTTTATTTATCTTCATATATAAGCTATACATTCTTTTTTTTATTTTGATTAATTCTAGTTTTTTAGTAGATTTCAACCAAATTTTATTTTATTTTTTTGTACTTTATAAATTTTTTTTCAGTTTGTTAGATTAAGGAAAAAAACATTTCTCCATTTATTAACATTTCTTCCTATTTATTTAATTCTCTTGATGTTTCACTATTTTTTTAGTCTTTCCTTGCGTTTTAATTAATTCTTTAATTTTTGTCATCATTTTTCCATTTCTTAGAAACATTTTTCCTTCTTTTCAATTGTTTAGTTTTTATCTTATAATTACGAATTTTTCAAAACATTTATTTGATGCTTCCACCTACATTTTTTAAGCTTCTCAATTTTATACATATATATTTGATGACTTTTATTCTTTTATTTTATATTATGTAAATTTAATTTTGTATTAAATATTCTCATTTGATCATCGTTCTTATATTTCATAAAATCTCTTTTCTTTTACATTTTTTTTTAAATTTTCCAAAATTGTATTCATTCCTTTTTTATTCAATTTGTCAAATAATTTTCTAATTTTAAAATTTTGTTCTCTTTAGTAATATATTTGAACGTTATGTTAATTATCATCTTATTTATTATTTTAATATAAAAAAAAATGTCCGTAAATAGTCTAACTTCTAAAAAGAGTTTCTACTTTTTTATATATTTTTATGTCACTGTTTTCATTCTTGTGTTGTTTTTTCAATTTTTTCTTCATTTCTTTAATGAACTACTTACAAATAAACATTTGGAGATTTTATAAACTGAATATATTTTAAAAAAATCTATTTTTGATTTAAGTAGAAAACATGTGATTTAAATATCATGATTCTTATCAGCCCAGATTAAAATGTCTGAAAATTATTCTGAAATATTACCTGCATATCTTCGCCTTGTTCGGCGACAGTTTCAACTAATCTTGAAAGAATATCAGAGAGCATTCGAGAGGTAATAGGAACTCTAAGGGCGCGAAATACTTGAAGTGATCTGCCAGCATAATGCCTGGATGAACAAGAGAGTCCCAATTGAAGAGCTGTTTGAGCCCAGCGTTGACTGACAAGTGCGTGCGGTAATGACTCTCTAAAAACTCTCAACACATGACGAAGTAAAATCGTCAATTGTTCTGCACTTCGGACGTACCAGACTTTAGCAGTCATGTCTTCATAATTCCACAAAGGCTGATTGGTCCTGGAGGCAAGGAAATTTATAAGAGACTTAATGACATCTTGAATAGACATAGTGGATCCAGGTTGTGGAACGTTCCAATTGACACCATCTTCAGGTGTTATAATCACAGGTGGAACTCCCACGGTTGTTACTGCTCTCGCTGACGGAGGCCATCCATTTCCAGACGATGATTCTGTAAATTAAGCAACTGATAATAATTGATTGATAGAAATTGATTATTACAGTATAAATAAATTTGTTAATGTTTGTATATTTTCGAGAATTTTCCAAGAAACACGTGTATCTTAGTTATTAATATATATTACTTAAAATTAAAGAAAAAATTAATTTACACATTTTATTCAAAAAAAAGTCAAACACAAAGTTTAAAAAAAACGAGAGTAGGTATTTTTCTTAACAATGTTTGTACAAAAGAAAAAAGTTAAATAAAAAAGAAAGCGGGATTAAAGAATAATAATTGTGATAAAACGAACCTTTCAATTTTTCTCATCGGAAAAGAAATAAAATATAGGTTTTGTTTTTTAAAACTATATAAAATGAAATAACTTTTCGCTCTAAAAAGCCAATTTAAAAAACGCAATCCTACTGATTTTGATCAAAGCCAATTATTATTTATTTTTCGAAATGTTTGATATATGAGAATTTTTTTTTAAAAACCTTTGAATGGGGAAAAATTTTTAACGATGTTTACAATAGTCAAAGAGAAAATCTTCAATTAATATTTCATCTAAAAATTGGTTTGTTTAATTCTTTTGACTTTCCAATCAAAAAGGAATAATTAAAATAAATACCTTAAAAATTTTTACTTTAAAATCAAATTGATAAATTTTTAGAATCTTTTCATTAAAGTTATAAATCATTTAACAAAACCTTCTTAAAAATAATAAAATCTATTTTTCTTCTAAAGTAAACATAAAAAAATTCAAAAATAAAAAAAGAAATTTGGAGGCGCCGGGCATCGATCCCGGTACCTCTCGCATGCTAAGCGAGCGCTCTACCATCTGAGCTACGCCCCCTGATATTATTTGTTAATAATAAATTTGACAGGGCCACTGAGAGTAATCTGCATTCAAAGAAGAAAGTAAAATTGTAAAAGGCTCAAACTTCTAAAAATTTAAGACTGAAGTGAGTTAATTATAAAGTTTTTAAAAAAATCAGAAAACATTCATAGATATTAACGACAGTACATTTCATTTAAAATACTTAGAAACTATTTTTACTTTAAAACTATTTTATAATTAAATACATCTTCTATGGCCAATTATTAGTCACAAAGTAAACGTTTCTTACATTTTCTTATACGTATTACTTTTTAATTACCCAGTTTTCAGATTTCAATTATTTTAGGAACAATTAAGTATTCTTTTGAACGAATTTCATAAATTAGCAATAAAAAATGCTCACTTAAGTGTAAAAGGCTCACTAAACTGTTCTATGCAATTTCAAATGTTTAAAAGCGTGAAAATGGTCCAAGATAAAATTAAAGCGTATTTTCTTTCAATGAAGGAAAATTTCCATTCTATAAAAATTCACATCCAAGAATAGGTACACGTTAAATGTAGAAACTATTTCAACATTATTCTTTATCATCGCCTTTTTAAAGAATATTAAAACAATTATTTAAGATAATTTTAAAATTTAGAAAAAACTACTAAAAAATATGACAATGTACTTACAAACACAATATAAAAATATTAAAAGTTAAGAAAACAGGGACATTCTTTAAATTTAAAAAATTTTGGATGTATTATTAAAAAAAAGAGAAAACATTTAGAAACTATAGAAGAATGAAAAAAAAAATAACAAAAAATATATGTAAAAAATCAGACAAATCTTTCATAAAACTAAAAATTTACGAGCATTTTTCTTTAATCAAGAAAATGCATACAAAAATCATTACATAAAAGGAAGTTAAATTAAATAAAAAGTTTAAAAAATGGTTCAAATTCTATTACGAAAAATCGAAAAAATTAAATAAAAGGAACAAAATTTTAAGCAGAAGTCAAAAAGTTTAAAAGGATAAGAAAAAGTAAGAACTTCCATTATAAAATAAATTAAAAATATTTAAGAAATGAAGCAAATCTTTTTAAAAAATCTAATAAACTATGAAAAGACTACGAGAAATACAGAATTGGGTAAAAATCTATTAAAAATGGGAAATAGTACGTATAAAATAAATCATGTAAAAAAAGAAATAAAAACTCAACAAAAGATAGTAATAGAGTAATAGAACATTCTGTAAAATAAAATTTATGCTAAATATGAATTCGATAATCTGGAAATTTTACTTAATAAAGAATTCAGATAAATTTACATTCGATTGAAAACAAATTCTGTAAATATAAAAACATCATTATGAGTTTATTAAGTGGTCCAAAGGGTTTTTTGAAAAAATGTATTTTCTCTTAGTTATAAACAATTAAAGTTTTTGAATTTAAATTGACTTTTTTTTAAGAATTGAAAAATTAATATCTTGGAATAAAAAGATTAGATTTTAATGAAGTTTGGTGTGCGTATAAAGTAAATATTGTAGTTTTAATTTAAATAATAAAAATGATTAATTGTTTACATTTAGTAATTGGTATTGCAAAAATAAAATTTTAATTTTAAAATAAACAATATTCTCAAGGTCTCAGGAAGTTGATTAAATTTTTATTGGAAAGGATATTTTCTAAGGATTCAATATCCGTTTTAAAATTTCGTAGTCTGCTAATAGAAGCAAAGTTATTGCGTATTTTTTTTTTTTTTTTTTGAAGGACGGCACGTTACTCTACCGCACCGGAAGAATTTTGCAAAAAATCTATTTTCTACCCTTTAAAAAGGAAAAGATTGCATCGGAAGTTATATTAAAAATATTTTGAAGTATTTTTAATATTATATAAAGATTTGCATATTAACAGTTTTGTTAATTAATGAATGATTTAATTAACTAAATTATAGAAAAAACGACATAAAGAGTAAAAAACCAAATTTTTTGTATTCATTGAAGATTTTGACTAAAGTTTTAATAAATATTTAAAATTTGTATTTTCTTACTTAATGTTATTTTTAATTATGGAAAAATTTATATACATAATTCAATAATGAAAAATCTGTCTAGAGGATTTGATAGAAATTAAAATTTCATTAAAATTTAATCTTTTTTGGGACGTATGATTAAGTTCTAAAATTAATTATTTAGAATATTCATTTCATAGAATTTCATTAAGAAGCATCTTCCTATAGGTTGAAATTTCACATTTTCGAATATGTTTTCAATCGAACCTAAATTAATCCGAATTTTCACCTAACAGAATTTTTAGGTCACTTAATTCATAGTTAACAGAATTTTCATTTTACAGAAATCCTTTTAACCAACTTTTCATTTAAAAGAATTCAATTTAAACGAATTTTAATTTGAAAAAAAAAATTATGTAAAAATAGAATATAATCGAATATAACATTTTCTTTGTAAAATTATGTAAAATAAAAATTCACATAATTTTAGGTTAATCGAATTTTTAAATACCTAAATATTCATTTGACACAACTTTCATTTGTCCGAAATTGTATTAGTACAAATTGACATTTGATAAAAAACTTAAAATGCAGAATGTTCATTTGTCCGAAATTGCAAATGGCCGAAAAAGTATCCGACAGAAATATTTTGGTTCGAATTTGGAAATTGATCAATTAGAAAATATGAAGAAAATTGCAATTCGTTAATTTCAAAATTCGTGTCAAAATATTTCTGTCGGATACTTTTTGAGTGATTTGCAATTTCGGACAAATGAACATTCTGCATTTTAAGTTTTCTATCAAATGTCAATTCGTACTATTACGATTTCGGACAAATGAAGATTCTGTCAAATGAATATTCTGGTATTTAAAAATTCGATTTACCTAAAATTCTGTAAAATAAAAATTCTTTATTAAAATTTGTTTAAATGAAAAATTAGTTAAAATGATTTCTGTAAAATGAAAATTCTATTAAATATGAATTTGATGGCCTAAAAATTCTGTTAGGTGAAAATTCGGATTAATTTATGTTCGATTGAAAACATATTCGAAAATGTGAAATTTCGACTAAAAGAAGATTCTTCCTAATGAAATTCTATGAAATAAATATTCTAAATAATTAATTTTAGAACTTAATCATATGTCCCAATCTTTTTATAATTTAATTTTTCAATTAAGGACTTTCAAAAACTTTAATTGTTTATAATCGAGGGAAATTACATTTTTTCGAACAATTTCATGCGGACGTATAGATATAATAATTTTGTAGTCCTGTTATTGGTTGTAAAACTGTTGGACTTAATAAAACCAAACAAAAAAAAAAGTAACAACAATACAAAAATTTCACTCACCATATGAATAAATAGTAGTTTGAATATTTGAATTTTCAGCCAAAGATTGAGCCACTTGATTAATTGAGCAAGTTGTTGTTATGGAAGTGTTGGTGGGGGAGTGATTTGGAGTAACATTTGATGAAGAAGGCGGTGGAGGTGGTGGTGGTGGTGGAGGAGGAGGTGGAGGTGGTGGAGGTTGTGGCGGCAGGGGTGGAGGAGGAGGAGGTGGTGGAGGTGGAGGAGACGATGAAGGTGAAATTGGAGGTGGTGAATTAGCTTGTGGAGGACTTGAAGGCTGTGGAACATTTGAAGGACCGTAAAGATAACTATCAAACTCTGGATCAACTTCCGTAAAATTATGCTCAATAATTGGCAAAGGTGGAGTCGATAAACCCAGTCCTAATTGTTCGGTTTTTGTGCCCAATAAAACTCGAGCAACGCCAAGATGATCCCGATGATCGCCTAATACAACCAACAGATTCAGAAGAAGGCATCGACAGTGGTCTCTCACTAAAGGTCTCGAGTGGTCCAAACCCAGGAAGATAATGTGCAGCATCAGAGGTACATGAATTGCCCAATCCAGTTGTATTCCATCAACAACAACATCTGTCAGGAGCATTACTGCTATATTGCATCTAAAAATTGATAATTAAATGTTATAAAAGTTTAATTATCAACTAGCAACAATGTTTTTGCAATTTACAAATATAATTTTTATCAAATCAAATAAGATTAATATAAATTAATGAAATATGTTATTCAATTTTAATAAAATTAATGTTTTAGATAAATATAACTTTCATTCTATGCAAAGTAAAACCGCTGCCGATTTCAAGAACTAGAGAGACATAAGTAAAAGTAAATAAAAAGTGTTTTCAAAAAGCACGAATTTTACAATTTTTTATTAAAAAAAGGAAAAATTAACGCGCATTATCGCGTAGGTAGGCACGTTACAAAAAATTGAAATAGTTTTGTTGAAAAAACAGTTTTTTGGACAAAATGTATTCAAACTTCTATTGCGGGAAATTTCTAATTCATAATTCTTATTTAATCAATACAATTTGCAATTATTACAAACGTTACTTAATTTAAATTTTTAATCTTCAAAAGTTGTATCAATCCAATTTTTAAACTTTTAATTCTTTAAATTTTAATTAATTAAAATTTTAATCAATTCAAAATTTAATTATTATAAACTTCAAATTATTTTCAAAATCTAAGAATGCATATTTAAATTATTTTAAACATTAACCATTATATAAAAACTTCTAATTATAAAATAAAAAATTTTATGTTATATTAAAGCTTAAATCAGTCGAAATTTTTAAAATAATAATTTTGACTATAATTTGAATCAATGAAAATTGGGGCTAATTTAATTTAAAATTAAGTGATATTTAGATTTAAAAAAATGTTAATTTTGAACAGTTGAAATGTTTAGTTATAATATTCAGGACTATAAAAACACAAGGATTGATTAAAATTTAGATAACTTAATGTCTTCACCAATAAAAATTTTAATGAGTATAATTCTAATAAGTATAAATTAAAACTTTTATTTATCAATTGCAATTGAAATTTAGTTGAAACTTCAATAAATTAAAACTTAAATATATATCAAAACTCAACTATTAATTTAGATTTCCATTACCTAGTAAATAATAAATATTTAAAATTTTTAAAGATCTCAATTTCTGATGATCTAAATATCAATCAATTTAAACTTTTACGCATCAACATTTTAAATAATTTTGGTATTGATAGAATTAAATTTTAATTCACTAAAATTTTAGTGTATATAATGCCAGTTCAATATTTTAGAGTAAACTATCTTTTTTATTAATCTTATTTTCCATAAATACAGTTAAATTGATTCTCATCAAAATAGACTCTAATTTTAACTGATCTTTTATGTAATCTTTAATTAGGAATGAAATAAGTTTAATAATAAATGCAATAAAAGAGAAGCATTTTAAGATCTGAAATACAACTTTCATTAAAAGAATTTTATTTTATTTTATTTTATTTTATTTTAAACAGGTGTTTAAGACACTCATAAAATATTTAAAAATGGTTATACAGATATTAAATGATTTATAATTTATTTAAAAATATCAGAAACATACATTATTTTCTAACGTAACTGATTTAAAAGTAAAAAAAAAATATTCAAGTGCCAAACTTCAGTTGTGGGCAGAATGAAAGAATGAATGAATGAATCTTGTGGATTATCATTATAGATTTCAGGGAATTTTTTTCAAAAACAAAAACTTATTTATCTTTTCTTTGTTTTGCATAAATAAATAAATTTAATGATTTTTTAAGCTTCAGGGTATGTACTAATATCAGGGATCACAGTGGTTTCTTCGTTCAATTTTAGGTAAAAAAGGGGATTTCGATTTTCAAAAAAGGGGATTTTCTTTAATAAAAAGGGGATTTTGGAAATTAAGAAAAAAGGGTTATATTATAATAATTCAAGTTTTCTTTTACAAAATTTTATTGTTTCTTTTTTCAAAACAGTTTTATTAAGTAATTTAGTCTTTTTTTGTTTAATTTGTTAATGAAAATTTCAAAAGAAAGAGCACTTTCGGAAATACAAAAATTTATCTTTTAATAGGTTGTCTGTTCAATGACGAGAAGATGGTTGTTGCAATTAAATATTTTTAAAAATAATTTTCAACTTCAAATGGTTTTTTAAATTATTTATTTAATAATAAGATTTTAAACAGGAAACATAAAAATCTGTGATGTAAAATTTTCTGATATAATTTTAAAGAAATTAAATTAAAAATCTTTCAGCGAAATATAACAAAATCAATTCAAATTATTTTTTTATTAATCTCTTTTATTGTATTTTTATATTTTCTAATTCAAAACAATTAATTTTTGTTTGAAATAAATAAATATATTTCATAAACAATTTTTTTTCATCCAATAAAATAAATTTGATGTTTTTCAGCAAGAATACATGGTTTTATTTTATGATGCAAAACTAGTAATATTTGTTTAAAACGAGTAAAAAATATTTATATTAAAAAATTTTTTTATCCAATAAATTAATTTGCTTTAATTAATTAAGAATACATGGTAATAAGAAAATTATATAACTTTTTAAAATAATTTTAATTTATTTATGATTTTTTTATGTTTCCTGTTTAAAATCTAAATAAGTTCAATAAATAATAATAAAAAACCATTTCAAGTTAAAAATTATTTTTAAACATTTAAATTCAATAACTAATTTCTCATCATTGTACAGACACCCTAAAAAAGGATAAATTTTTTCATTTCCGAAAGTGAAAAAATAGAAACTTTTTTAAAAAAAGAAGGTCAAAGAAGGGAAAAATGTTGATTTTATGTGTTGTAGGTGGTAAAATCTTGATTTTAGGTGTTTTAGGTGATTTTTCTAAAAAAAGGGGAAAATAAGGGGAAAAAAAGGGGATTAGGTGAAAAAGGGGAGCAACTGTGATCCCTGTAATATTGATAGACGGAATTTCCTGTCGTTTTCCGGTTTCTAACAAAAAATAATATTAATATTAATAATTATTAAAATTAGTTATTTACAGAACGAATTTAAAATAGAATTACTATCAGACCCTTTGTCTCCAAATAATGAAATGTTTGTAATTTTCAGTTTATTATCAAAATTTTTAAAAAGATCTCTGTTTCACAAGAACTTTATGAATCTAAAGAATATATTTTTTATATAATTAATTGCTTGAAAACACTTTTAAATTTTATCCCACATTATTATCTTGCAGAGGAAATACTTGAGTTAATTTCTTTAAATATGATAAAAAAAGATTTAAAAAAATAAAGAAACAAGAAGTTTTTTCTGTTTTACTGGTGTTAATTTTTATTTTGAATAATATTGAAAAAAAAATAATAAATCCAATTAACTTTGTTTTGAAAGTTTTTGTTTAATTATTTACCGATGAAATCCGCTAATTGGCTGTGAACTATCTGGTAAATATTCAGTTAGAGGAGCAAAGTATCCTCCATATTCTGGCATTGGTAAAGGATGCGGTTGTGGAATATCAAATATTTCACCGACACAAACTATTTTTCCACTAATTCCTGTAGTTCCATTTCTGCTAGCATAGCACGTTTCTTCGGTATTCAACTAAAAAAAAGAGTAAAATTTGTATCTTACTTAATAAAGGTATGTATAAAAAACAAATTGTCCCATTTTTTAGGGATTTATTTATTAAAAAAAATTAATTAAGTGAAAATTACCTCAGGTTCTGTTGTTGGAGTTGAAAGATCATCTGGAAGCATTGGCGGACCACTTGCAGTTCTTGTTTTTTCAATTCTAGAATTTGAAAATGTAGCCAAAGCCCGTAATGCTGAGTCTGATTTAGAAGCACTGAAAATGTAATTGTATTTAAATCTACATAATTATTATAATCGATAATTTTCTAAATAATTGAGGTTTAAACCAGTTATGCAAAATTTTACATTTAGCCAGTCAAGTGAAATTACTAAATAAATCAGTGTAAATAGCTTGAGGATATTTTAACATTAATTTGTATTATGAAATAACAATTTAAAATTTTTATTCAAAATTAATAATTTAATAATGTAGAAATTAATATTCTAAATATAGCATTGGCGTAAAAGGAAATTAATTAATAATGCAAAGATATTATAATTGGGGCATTATTCAATGGCTTAAAAAATAGTTTAAGGATTAGAGATTTTGTATAAAAAATAAAAACTTTTTTAGTTTACTGTGTAATTATTTAATTTATAATATCTTGGAATTTTAAATAAATATTTTTGATTTGTGGTTAACTCTAAGTCTTTTTTTTAAACATTACCGTGAACACTGCAGTGTATACTACAAATCAAAAATACTTGTGTTAAATACCAAGGTATAATAAATTAAATAACTATTAAACTACAAAAGCTGCCATTCTGTCATTTTGTATATAAAATCTCCAATCCTTAAATTATGTTTTAAGTCATTGTAAGAAAATTTTTAAATTGTTGGAGGTCATGAAAGATAAATTTAATCTTTCATTTTCATTTTTCTTGATGAAAATTAATTTAATTTTAAAAAGCAAACCCACCACATTAAAGGCCGTTTAATTCACTACAAAAAGCAGCCAGAACTTTTTCCATTCAATTTTCCATTTGAATGGAAAAAACAACATTTTAAAATTTATGTTTTTACGTTACAAATTTTGAAATGTCCGCTTTTCGTAGAATGCCTCAATTAATATGCAATAATTGGAATGTAATAATATGAAAAATATGTCATAATGTTAAATTGAAAAACAATTAAGTTGAAATTCGTTTAAAAATTAATAAACGAAAATAATTGGACAAATTTCAAAATAAATATTGTAATTAATATTCATTTGAAAAGCATTTCTCAATCAATCGAAAAATCACTTTAATCATATGAACAATAATGATTACGAATTTGGAAAGAAAAATGCCCTATCACGTCTAGTTTTTGAGAAAAATAGTGTCAAAAAGTCAAAAAACGTGTTTTTTACCAAATTTGATTTTGAATAAAAAGAGAACAAGAGTTGCTAGAAACTTGTCCCTAAGTTTAAATGAAAGCTTGAACTTTAAACTACAAAACCACCAAGGGAGGCTTTTATTGAATTAAGATAAGATGATTAAAAATCATTTTTTCATTTGCATTCAATTTTGTCATTTGTTGTATTTCACCAACACTAGGTATAACCCAAGCATTGTATATAACAAATGAATGTTACAAATTTAAAATTTTTAAAATTTAAATATAATTTTTAGGTTATTTTGCAGTTTAATTTTTTACTAAATATTCTCTCAAATTTCAAAATACATATATAATAACATATTTAATTATATTAAAATTAGATAATTTTAATTCGCACTGTTTTTATTTTTAAAACTATGTAATGTCGCTCAGTATAGCTAATTATTTTTCTCTAAAATTATACAATATTACTAGAAAAAATTAGAAATTTTAGTCAGTTAAAAATTTTGCCAATGGAATATTTTTTTATAATACAAAATTAAAATATCCCTAAATAAAGAAAAAATTTAATGTAAATGTAATACTAAATATTTAATGAAATGTTAAAAATCATCTTTTTATTACATTCCTTTTTAAAAAAAAACCAGTGTAAAAATTTAGAAATGCACTACAACTTAATTTAAAATTAATATAATAAAAATTTTCTATTATAAAAATTAAATTTAATTTCAAAATTTGTGCCAAAATGTTTCTGTCAGATACATTTTCGGCCATTGGCAATTTCGGATAAATGAACATTCTGCATTTTAAGTTTTCAATCAAATGTCAATTCGTACTAATACAATTTCGGACAAATGAAGATTCTGTCAAATGCATATTCTGGCATTTAAAAATTCGATTAACCTAAACTTTTGTCAAATAAAATTTCTTCTTAATTAAAATTCGTTTAAATTGAAATTCTTTTAAATGAAAAGTTGGTTAAAAGGATTTCTGTAAAATGAAAATGCTGTTAAATATAAATTCGATGACATAAAAATTCTGTCAGGTCAAAATTCGGATTAATTTATGTTCGATTGAAAACATTCGAAAATGTGAAATTTCGATTGAAAGAAGATTCTTTCTAATTAAATTCTATGAAATAAATATTCTTTTTTAACCTTTTGACACTAATTTTTCCAAAAACTAGACGTGATAGAGCATTTTTCTTTCCAGATTCGTAATCAGCGTGAAAAAATCTATCGAAAGTAATAAGAAATATCTTTGGGGTAGAAATTAATGAAGTTCATTTTTGTCGGACAGTGTTATAATTATATTCCTCTGAAATAAATGTTGAAGGACGTTAAAGGATTTTAATGACATTAATATCGAGTTAATGTTATTAAGTACCCTGCTTTAACAGGATCCTCTCCAGAGTGACGCTTTGTGTGAATAGTTCCTTTTTCAACTCCCAATTCTCTTGATGGATTCGCAGGGTCAGCCGCAGGAGCATCGCTGTGCGAGGACGCTTTTCTCATACTAGTAAGACGATAAAAAGGAGGAGTTTCTGTTCTTTCGATTAAACAATTCAAAGTTTCCACTGTTTGCAATTCAATCATCATTTCGTCGACCAGTCGATCGGGTCGAGCTCTTGCCAAATAAAGAACTACACGTTTCGCCTGAAATTAAAATTGAAAGTTTATACATTTTTAAGTTATATATTTAAATTACTTGAAATTTTAATCGCTTAGAATTTTAATTTATGATAAAAATGTGAATTAATTGAAATTTGGTTAAAATGAAACTTGAGCCGATTAAAATTTGAATTAATCGAAATAAGATTAAAAGTTAGTTAGAATTAGAGAAAAAAAATACAAATACGTTAACTACAAAAAATGTAACTTTTTTGATTTCATAAAAAAAAAGGAATAAATCAATAAAAATTATTAAAGTCGTTTTAATACCGCCATTTTTTTTTAATGCGAATAACAAATATCCATTTTATTACTGATTGTATTGCAATGAATTTTAGGAATTTTAGTGGATTGTAAACCTTAGTTTAATGTTATTTTTTATTCAAAATTTAATGTTATATTGAGTGTTTTTCTGTTGTTGTTAAATTGGATTTTATTTTTTTAATTTTTTTATATTTTAGGTCTTGATGAGTTTAATTTGTATCATTTATTGGTAAATAGAACAAAATAAACGAAATGCTCGGAATTTTTCTAGGATAAAATTTAAATCTAAATATATGATAAATTTAAGCTATAATGAAGTGTGTTTTTGAGCAAGCTTTGCTATTAAAAAAATATATGTGAATTTTTAATAAATTGTACGCCCCCATTGATAAAATATTTATCCAAGGACAATGCAATATGATACTGATTCAAAAGAGACTACGATATAATGTTTATTTAAAAATTCTTTTGCTTAAATAAACATTATACATATTGAACTTAAAGTTAAATGACCATTTCATAGTATTCAATTACAAAGAATGTATTATTTCGCAAACTTTTCAATAAGAATCATTTAGAATCTCTTTTGAATTCGTGTCTAGTTGCATTGGTAATCGAATAAACATTTTATCTAAGAGGGGCGTCAAGTTGTACTTGAAATCATTTACAATATCAGTCTGGAATTTTCAATAACAGAGTACGTAAAGTATTTTTTTACACTGTTAGATTAAAAATTAATAACTCATGCAACTGAAAAATGATTGAATTTTCAAGTTTTTTTTAACAACATTATATTTTACTCCAATTTTGAATTTTAATTCAATAAAACTCGTAATTATAAATAATTGGATTTTCACCGAAACCCGGAGATGCGGTATAAAGTTCGTTTTTGATAAAATATAATATAAAACTAATCCATTTCTACAAAGTTTAAATAAAATTTTTATAAAAAGATCTCTTTTAAATGTTAAAATATATTATTAATTTTCAAATTTAAATAATAAAAATCTTTCAAACAGATTACTTTTATTAAAAGTATTAAATAAATTCATTAAATTAAATAAATTAATGCTTTAAACTCACGTATATGAGTAGCTCTTTAAAGTTTAAATAAAATTTTTATAAAAAGATCTCTTTTAAATGTTAAAATATATTATTAATTTTCAAATTTAAATAATAAAAATCTTTCAAACAGATTACTTTTATTAAAAGTATTAAATAAATTCATTAAATTAAATAAATTAATGCTTTAAACTCACGTATATGAGTAGCTCTTGAGGAGCCATTCCTGAGACAATAATAAGATACCGAATGATAACTTTAAGATTATTGGGCCAACAACCACAAAGTGTCGCCCAAAGTTCTTCCGTTTCTTTCGGATGTTCATCTGAAAACTGTTAAATGAAAATTAATATTTTCATCACTTTTAAACCAACAATAAAAAATTCTTAACAGCTAACAATAATAATTACCTTTGCAGTTATGTAAAATAAATTGTTCAGAACCATTTCTGTGGCTTCAGCGCTACCCCAACCTTCTCTTCGGCCTCCACCTCGGGTTATGTCACTTGTGTAATACTAAAAAAAAATTAGAAAAATATATTAAAATTATTTTTAAAATATGGATATTAAACAAATAAAGTTATTTCACCAATTATTTCTTATAAATACAATTACAATATATTCATCAGCGTCAAAAAAAAAAAAAAAAAAACATTAACATGTTATTAAGGAAAGGTTAACAACTCAGAATTTTAGTGTACAGCTACTTCAATATTCCAAAGAGTTCAAGACAAATCATAAACTTCAAGATACTTCATGACATTTCAGATAATTCAAGATACTTAAAATAATTCAGAATATTTTAAAGTAATTCAAGATACTTCAGAACAATTCATGATACTTCAGGGTAATTCACGATAATTCATGTACTTAAAGATACGTCATGAAGTTTACGATAATTCAAGATACTTCAGATAATTTAGAAAATTTCATAGTAATTGAAGATACTTCGGAGTAATTCATGACATTTCAGGGTAATTCGAGATAATTTCGAAACGTCAGATAATTGAAGATACATCACAGAAATCCAAGATACTTCAGAGTAATTTATTATACTTCAGGGTACTTCACGATACTTCAGATAATTCAAGATTATTCAGAAACTTCTAGATACTTCAAAAAAATTCAAGATAATTCATGAACCTACTTAAAGATACGTCATGATATTTAAGATAATTCAAGATACTTCAGATAATTCAAAATATTTCATAGTAATTCAATATACTTCAAAGTAATTCATGATACTTCGGGGTAATTCGCGATAATTATTTAGATACGTCAGATAATTAAAGATACATCACAGAAATTCAAGATACTTCAGAGTAATTTATGGTACTTCAGGGTAATTCACGATACTTCAGATAAATTCAAGATACTTCACAGAAATAAAAGATACTTCAGAGTAATTCATGATACTACAAGGTATTTCACGATACTTCAGATACTTCAAAATACTTTACAGTAATACAAGATACTTCAGAATAATTCAAGATACATCAGATACTTCAACATACTTCAGATAATTCAAGGTACTTTAGATAATTCAAAAGACTTCACAGAAATTAAAGATACATCAGACTAATTCATGATACTTCAAATAATTCAAGGTACTTTAGATAATTCAAGATAGGTCAGATATTTGAAGATACTTTACATAAATTCAAGATACTTAAGAGTAATTTAAGATACTTTAGAGTTATTCATGATTCTTTAGAATTATTTAAGATACTTAAAGACACTTCAGATAATAGAAGGTACTTCAGATGATTCAAGTAGTTCAAGTAATTCAAGATACTTTACATTAATTCAAGATACTTTAGAATAATTCAAGATACTTCAGATAATTCAAGATACGTCAGATAATTAAAGATACTTCACAGAAATTTACCATACTTCAGAGTACTTTAAGATACTTCAAAGTAATTCATGCTCCTTCAGAGGAATCCATACTACTTCAAAGTGATTCACGATTCAACAGAGTGATTCACGACACATCAGATAATTCAAGATACTTCAGATAATTCAAAGAACTTCTGATAATTCGAGATACGTCAGAGTAATTCATGGTACTTTAGGAGATTTTACGACACTTCAGATAATTGAAGGTACTTCAGATACTTTAAGATACTTAAAGATACTTCGGATAATAGAAGGTACTTCAGATGATTTAAGTAGTTCAAATAATTCAAGATACTTTACATTAATTCAAGATACTTCAGATAAATCAAGGTACTTTAGATAATTCAAGATACGTCAGATATTTGAAGATACTTCACATAGATTCAAAATAGTTTAGAGTAATTTATGATACTTTAAAGTTATTTATGATTCTTTATTGTGAGTCAAGATACTTCACAGAAATTTAAGATACTTCAGAGTAATTCATGATTCTACCAGGTAATTCACGATACTTCAGATAATTTAAAACACTTTACAGGAATTAAAGATACTTCAGAATAATTCTGGATACTTTAGATATTTCAAAATACTTCAGATAATTCTAGGTTTTTCAGATAATGTAAGATATGTCAGATATTTGAAGACATTTTACACAAATTTAAGATACTTTAGAGTAATTTAAGATAGATTAGAGTTATTTATGGTTTTTCAGAGTCATTAATGTTACTTCAGAGTAATTCACGATACTTTAGATAATTCAAGATACTTCAGATACTTTAAGATACTTAAAGACACTTTAGATAACAGAAGGTGCTTTAGATGATTTAAGTAGTTCAGATAATTCAAGATACTTTACATTAATTCAAGATACTTCAGATAATTAAGGTACTTCAGATATATTGGAACATACTTCACAGAAATTCAAGATACTTCATAGTGATTTATGATACTGTAGAGTAATTTACGATACTTCAGATAATTGAAGATACTTTAGATACTTAAAGACTATAGATAATTGAAGGTACTTTAGAGTAATTTATGATACTTTAGATAATTCACAATCACGATACGTCAGATATTTGAAGATATACACTGAAAAAAGTATGTTTGTCTATATTTGAAGTCTTTTTAGTTAAAATGACGAGGATTCCAAGTTAAACTTGCAACCGAAGCGAAGTGAGTTCTAATATATCAAACTTGTTTTTTTTTAATTCTTAAAAACGAAGGAAAACATTGTTAATCATCTAAAAATTTACCATTTTCTGTAGAGCAAATGAGTTAAGTTGTATCAGTTTCTCAGTGCATGCGCAAGAAACCAAGTCGACACAAAGAAGTTTGTCGTGACAGACAATATAAATAAAGATTCAATTTGAATGTACAAAGTGATCTCAAATTATCTATAACTAATACGTGAACTAATACGTCACACTTTTCCATAAGTGTGAATTTCCTTCTGGAAACAGAGTTGAATTATTCTTTTTTAATTGACCACCAAATTCCTACAAAGTTGTAGGGACTCGCATATCTCCGTCTCACTCTGATGCGTCGTGGCAGACAATATAAATAAAGATTCAATTTAAATGTACAAAGTGATCTCAAATTCTTTATAACGAATACGTAAAGTGGGAATACCTTTTGGAAACAAAGTTGAATTAATTTTGTTAAAATTGACCACCCAATTTCCACAAGATATGCAAAACAGAGCGAAAAATCTGTTTGTAAAGGTATTCGCTCTCCTCTTGGCTGCTGTGGAAGTAAAGGGTTAAAACCATTCAAATCTTCATTGCTTGAACTCTTCACTTTCACACATTATCATGGTAACTCCTGCAGGCAGGCAGGCAGGCAGCCACATAGGTGTATCTGTACTATTAGGGAGCATTCACATGTAACGTAACATTTTTTAGAGGGGGGGGGGGGGGTCAGCAGTTTGTTACGTCCAGCAGAAAAAATGGCGCTAATGTATGTAACGACGTGTTACATGGGGGTGGGGGGGGGGGTCAAAATTTTCCGAAAAAAACGTTACGTAATATGTGAACGCTCCCTTACTTATACAAAGAAAAATACAAAAAAATTTGGAGGAAATACAAAAATACAAAAATGTCTTTAATTAGAAAGTAAGAATTGAAAGGCATTGCACTTGGTCGCAGCTGAATTACATTCTGATATTTAATTCCCAACCTGCTGAATCTTTCAATTGAAATGTCTCATTTAATATCTTCCCGTGAAAAAATGAAGCTTCTGACAAAATTGTTCTGCCATTGAAAAAAAAAAGTTTTTTTGGAGGCGCCGGGTATCGATCCCGGTACCTCTCGCATGCTAAGCGAGCGCTCTACCATCTGAGCTACGCCCCCTGATATAATTCCGATACAATTAATTTTTAAAAAATCAGTTTCCGTGATCTACTTTTCAATTAGAAAGTAAAAAATCAGTTTCCGTGATCTACTTTTCAATTAGAAAGTAAGAAATGAAGGGCATTGCACTCAGTCGCAAGCGAATTACATTCTGTTATTTGATTCGAAACCTGCTGGTTCTTTTAATCAAAATGACTCGTTTTATACCTTCCCAGTAAAGAAAATGAAGTTTCTGACAAAATTGTTCCGACATTGAAGAAAAAAAAGAATAAAAATTTTTTGGAGGCGCCGGGTATCGATCCCGGTACCTCTCGCATGCTAAGCGAGCGCTCTACCATCTGAGCTACGCCCCCTGATATAATTAAGATACAATTAATTTTTAAAAAATCAGTTTCCGTGATCTACACGTAGAGAAAAATCTGGCTTTTATAGCACGAAGTTTTCCCCTTCCTTTGTAGTAAGTGAATTCGAACTACAAAAGCAAGCGCTCCACGCTTTCATAGCGTAAACTCACGCGAAAATAGCACAAATTTTTACTGCAATAGCGTGAAGGGGCGTATACTGCGAAGGCAGGGATGGACTTCATGCTACAAAAACAAGATTTTTCGCTCCGTGTACTTTTGAATTTGAAAGTAGGAAATAAAGGGCATTACACTCGGTCGCAGCTGAATTACATTCTGATATTTCATTCCCAACCTGCTGGATTTTTTAATCGAAATGTCTCGTTTTATACCCTCCCAGTAAAAAATTAAAGTTTCTGACAAAATTGTTCAGCCATTAAAAAAAAAATTTTTGGAGGCGCCGGGTATCGATCCCGGTACCTCTCGCATGCTAAGCGAGCGCTCTACCATCTGAGCTACGCCCCCTGATATAATTCCGATACAATTAATTTTTAAAAAATCAGTTTCCGTGATCTACTTTTCAATTAGAAAGTAAAAAATCAGTTTCCGTGATCTACTTGTTAATTAGAAAGTAAGAAATGAAGGGCATTGCACTCAGTCGCAACCGAATTACATTCTGTCATTTGATTCCAAACCTGCTGGTTCTTTTAATTGAAATGTCTCGTTTTATACCTTCCCAGTAAAAAAATGAAGTTTCTGACAAAATTGTTCCGCCATTGAAGAAAAAAAAAGAATAAAATTTTTTTGGAGGCGCCGGGTATCGATCCCGGTACCTCTCGCATGCTAAGCGAGCGCTCTACCATCTGAGCTACGCCCCCTGATATAATTCAGATACAATTAATTTTTAAAAAATCACTTTCCGTGATCTACTTTTCAATTAGAAAGTAAGAAAGAAGGGCATTCCACTCGGTCGCAACCGAATTACGTTCTGTTATTTGAATTCAAACCTGCTGGTTCTTTTAATCAAAATGTCTCGTTTTATACCTTCTCAGTAAAAAAATGGAGTTTCTGACAAAATTGTTCCGCCATTGAAGAAAAAAAAGAATAAAATTTTTTTGGAGGCGCCGGGTATCGATCCCGGTACCTCTTGCATACTAAGCGAGCGCTTTTTTTTTTCATAAATTGTGTTTATTTAACAATCCAATATACATTTGAGTTAACAACGAAGCGAATAGAAAAACACAACAGAAAACGCTTAACAGTTTCATTTAGATGATTATGTAGCCAGTGGTTTGGCCTTATTAAATACTACATGATCGGATAATTATAAATTTTCGTTTTAAACAATTAAAATGTACCCTTATGTACACGACAGTTCAATTCGAGGATCAGAAAAATATGGATTCGGTAAAAACTGATCACTACTCTAAAAAAAGAAAAGTAAAAACGACTATTATCGGTTTGATACATTTTGAGTGCGTGATATGTCGTCTGCACTTAAGGATGATTGACCTCATTTTCAAAATGAGCAGAATTTGTTCAAACTTTGAGAATTAACTAATAATAATTACAGAAATATGCCTGTAAAGTTTCATAGAGATTCTGAGCCTGGTTTAAAAGATATTAATATTAATATTTACAAGGCGTTCAATGGTAGTTGGAAGATTTGTCACCGTTATGCAATTTTCTTAATTTTAACGAGAAAAATGAGCAGATTTTTGTGCAATTTTAGTATGTCATTGTTTAATATTGAAAGTTCCACTGTGGTAAATTTCAATGCAATTCTGAGCCTAGTTTTTGAGAAAAATGTCATTGAAGTTGAAAAATAATAATTAACTTGATGAATTTGCAAATCTTAATGTAGAGATTTGACAACGTTGCTTGAATGCAAGATGTAGGCAAATTTTTTTCTTTCGGATATCCCTGCTTTGACGTAGTTCTAATTTTATGACAAATTATATATAAAAAAAAAGAATGATTAAATATGCTATAAATAATGACAAATATAATGATATTATCGATATTATAAAGCGTACAAAGCTGATGTTTCAGGCATAACCTAAAAGTGCAAGCCATCATATTTGTTTACATACGTCACTAAAGCTATCAAGTACGCATGTTTTCAAAATACGCGCGTTATTTGAATTTTTTTAGAAATAAATTATTTTTTATCAACATATTATGCTTAAATAATTATATTTTAAGAAAAAAATAAACTTCATGAAATATATTTTATACAAATAATGCATAAATACATCTTTAGATAAGTTTAAAATGAATATTTAAAAACATTTCAAATCAACGCGCGTATTTCGACCAATCGCACTTATGCCTGTAATTTCTGTTGTCAGCAGTCAGGTTTGCCACTCAAGAAACAAAAAATGCTGCGTTGTAGTACCTTTTTTTGATTATTCATATTAGAAAAGAAATTATTTAAAAATATTTAAGTTTCTTTTTTTTTTCGTAGAACAATATTTCTTGCGATTTTATATTTACTGTTCATAAAAAAATCTATTCTGGAGCAAGAAATACTGCGGCTAAAAGAGCATTATTTTATTTTGTTAAGTTGGTGTATAGTAACAGCCAAAAGCTTATTTATTTTACTAATTGTTTAAAATATATAATATATATAGTTTATAATTATAAATTTTTTTGGGTAATAGTAAAAATTGTTCCTTCTTTAAGGAAAACGAATACCTAACCTTTTAAGATTACTCTTTATTAATGTTCTAAACCACTCGATGTCACTAACTTTTGTTTTTTTGATATGGGTCAATCATCCTTAATTGTCAAGGTTCAATCCTAGCTTTTCGCTTTCCGGGTTCCGAGTTCCGGATGGAGGGAGAGACGCCCAACATGAACGCATTTTTAAGGTTATGATAGCCACCAGTAACGCTTTACATTGTGTCTGTATTAATCAACAATGTCTCTTTCAGGGAGACTCCTTGAATATTTAAGTTCAATATTGCTATTATTTTGTAAATCGAAGCTACAATATTTGAAAATTCTAGTTTTCGCATGTCTTTTTATATGATACAGAATCGGCACATTGTTTGAGTCCTGGATAAAACCCCGCTTATCTAGATAGGTGAAGGCCTCCGTGGGGATATAACCTTTACTTATGGCTTTTTTTTAGTATTCTATATCGTTATTTTGGTAAGGAGACGAAATAAGCGGATTCACTGTACTGTTAGACGCCTTGTAAACAAATTCGCGTATCAATTTTATAATAAACGAATCTATCCTTGGAATGTTTGCTTTATCGTAGACCTGTTTATTAGAGTACAATTTTTTAAAATTCGAAGAGGGTGATTTATACATTTGCAATGAAGATCTTAAACAATTTCTTTCGAATACGCGAATTTTTTCCATTGTGCCCGGCGCGATATTGAACCAGATTTGACAGCCATAGGTTATTATAGGTCGAATTAATAACAGGTAACAAAGCACTTTGACTCTTTGGTCGAGGATCGGTGAGTGAAACAAATGTTTTAGGCTTAAGTACGCGTTTTTTGCTTTTTCAAGTGTGATATTTATATGCTCTATGAATTTAAGCCTATCGTCGAAATGTACACCTAGATATTTAACACAATTCCTATGCTCCAGAGTCTCAGGGCCCGTCTCACAAGCCTTTATGCTAAATTCCCTCCATATTTTACAATATTTTTCATTTGTTTCCTGCATCGCAGGGCGAAAAAGAATCGTCTCACATTTTTCATATTGCATTTTAATCTCCACGTGAAAAAGTAGAAGCACAGCTTGTGAAAAAGGTCCTGCAACTCCTTCTGCGCTTTAAAGAGACATTTATTTGATATATAAATAATTAAGTCGTCGGCAAAACTAATACCTTTTTTATTTGGCACCTTATTTATTCCATAACTTCTAAGAATATCGCTAGCGTAAATGTTAAATAAAATTGGCGAATTTACTGCCCCCTGCTGAAGACCTTCACTAAGAACAAAAGTCAAGCGCGAATTCTCTCCTCCATCGGCTACAAACATTTTACGGCCCTTTACCATACTCCACACTAAGCAAACCAGGTAACTTGGGAATTTTTTCTTAATTAATTTAAATAATAGTCCGTCCAGCCAGACGGTGTCAAACGCCTTTTCAAAGTCCACCAAACAAACTGCTGTAAAGTGACCAAGGTTCAATGATTCATGGACATCAGAGGAGAGCTTGGCCATCGCATGAACTGTTGAATGTTTATACTTAAAACCAAATTGCGCATCAGGTATTATATCGTTCTTAATAACGAAACTATTTAGAGCTTTATTAACTAAGACTTCGAAAATCTTGCTTATATTAGGAAGAAGACTTATGGGCCGATAACTATCAATTGACGTCGGGTCCTTTTCCTTTTTTATTAAAGGTTTCACCTTGGCCGTTTTCCAGTTACTCGGGAAATATGAGTTGTTCAGTAAATTATTAAAGATGATAACATAATTCAACAAAATATTATCCGGCAACCCATCTACGCCTGCAGATTTTTTATTATTGAGATGTTTTAAAATTAGTTTTAATTTTTCCAAATTACAAAAATAATCTTTGTCCATGTCAAATAATGGATTAGAGGCTAGGTTCGAATCAGAAAATTTTAGTATCGGTTTCGTATTTTCGTTTAATGGCTTATATTCTGTTCTAAAGAGATCAATTGTATTTGAGACTATTCTATTGAGGCCCTCCTTCCCCCCACTGCTGCTCTATTGTTAATCTCAGCAAAATTTGCTCTTAGAATATCTAGTTTATCAGTGTTTTCCGTTATTATAAAATTTGAATCTCTAACTGTAATATTATTCAAGTTAATTTTTCCACCTCCATAGTTGATTTATTTATGCAAGGTATTTTTAAGTTGGGGATTTTAGTGTGTGCTTTTGGTCTAAATATTGCATTTATTTTGTGGAAAAAATTTTCGCTATCATTCGGCAAGATCTCCAAATTCTATTGTGCCAGTATTTTAAAAAATCAGTTTCCGTGATCTACTTTTCAATTAGAAAGTAAGGAAAGAAGGGCATTCCACTCAGTCGCAACCGAATTACATTCTGTTATTTAATTCGAAACCTGCTGGTTCTTTTAATCGAAATGTCTCGTTTTATACCTTCCCAGTAAAAAAATGAAGTTTCTGACAAAATTGTTCCGACATTGAAGAAAAAAAAGAATAAAATTTTTTTGGAGGCGCCGGGTATCGATCCCGGTACCTCTCGCATGCTAAGCGAGCGCTCTACCATCTGAGCTACGCCCCCTGATATAATTCAGATACAATTAATTTTTAAAAAATCAGTTTCCGGGTTCTACTTTTCAATTAGAAAGTAAGAAAGAAGGGCATTCCACTCAGTCGCAACCGAATTACATTCTGTTATTTGATTCCAAACCTGCTGGTTCTTTTAATCGAAATGTCTCGTTTTATACCTTCCCAGTAAAAAAATGAAGTTTCTGACAAAATTGTTCCACCATTGAAGAAAAAAAAAGAATAAAAATTTTTTGGAGGCGCCGGGTATCGATCCCGGTACCTCTCGCATGCTAAGCGAGCGCTCTACCATCTGAGCTACGCCCCCTGATATTATTCTGCTTCAATTAATTTTAAGAAGACATTTTCTATGATCTACTTTTCAATTAGAAAGTAAAAATTTATGTTGATCATTCTCAGACCTTAAAAAATTGAATTTAAAAAAAAATTGGAGGCGCCGGGTATCGATCCCGGTACCTCTCGCATGCTAAGCGAGCGCTCTACCATCTGAGCTACGCCCCCGATAAAATGAAATTGGCACGCTATCTTTAAATTTTATGAAAACGCCCTACTTTTACTACAAAGAAAAGATTTAAAATACTTGGGTGGTGCATAGAAGTATGCCTGTTCCTTTCACATACGTAGGAATTCGTGTGCAGCGAGAACATTCACTTCTTTAACATAGCAATGACTGGTCCAGGGGAATACCTGTTATGCTTACATTACGATTTTAGGTATATGTTCCACTTTGATTCTAATGTAGATAAATTTATGTTTTTAATCAATGTAGAAGAGAAAAATATTTTGATTCAATCTTTTTCACATTTACACGTTATCTTACCGGAAAATGCACTTCCGTGATCTTTATTTTTATATTTTGAGAATATTGGCAATTTATTACTATAAACTTTTAAAAATTGAAGTTAAAAACCTACTGTTAACAAATATCTGTTTAAAATTAACTTTCATAAGCTATGCGACTCAAAATTAATTATTTTGTTTAACAAATTGACTATTTTATCAATCAGCTGATGATTTTTACCAGAACACAAGTGCGCATGTCTTTAAAAGCGCGCGTTGATTTGAAATTATTTAAAACAGTTTTTTAAAAAAAAAGAATTTTATAATACTAAAATAATTTTTTATTGAGATGAAAAAGCTTTAAATAATATATTTAATATTTAAAAAATCAAATGGGTTTTTCACGATTGCGGGTGAAATATATTTTTATAATCATTTTATTTTATGTGAAAAACCATTTTCTTGTTTGAAGTTCTGTCAATATTTTGAACATCTTTTAATAACTTATCTAACAAAAATTTTGGCTTTAGTCCCAAAAGGTTACTTTTCAATATAAATAAATTTAAATATTACACAATTTTGTCAGGTTAACACATTTACAACTGATTTATTTCTAATGATTCATATTTTATAACTCTTCTTTTCTAGATGATTTTATTCAAAATAGGAAACTCAATAAGGCGGACGTCATTTTATATCTTTATAAGCCGATATCATATTACATGTTAAAAATTTTGAAAAATTTAAATGCACTGTGTTTATCTTAAATTAAGTTTCGATAAAGATACAACAAATTTGTACAAAAATCAATTTTTGCATTGCAGAAATATTCAGAATAATTCCTATAAAATGCCATGTTTTAAAAAATTAGGTCGTATAAAATATATTGAATTGACCTATTTTTATTTTCATTGACTATGGCGAATATGATCGAGGGCTGTTTAAACTGTCAAATAAAAAACAATAGAAAAAAATTGCTTTCTCGAAAAGTGCAGATCCGTGTAATAAACATTATATCTTTGCACCTAAAATAAACAAAGCAAACGGAATTTTAAAGTACATTTTAGTAGATTGTTCGTAAGCTATAAAACAATGTAATAGGAAGTAGAGTGCAAAATTGAGGAGTAAAAAAACTCATTATTTAAAGATAGTTTTGAAAAATCCAATCCATCAAATATGACAATGCCTTTTAGGAATAAAAATTTTGTAATAAAAATAATATTTTTTTTACAAAAACAGAATAAATATAAAATATTTAACAGAAACCTAGTGATCAATTTTTAAAATCGAAAATATCTGGTCACCTGTGTCAATTAATAATTAATAATGATTCTTACAAAAACTTACTTCGTTAAGACAATTAAAAGTTACGATTTTTTCAACAAAAGAAAGCCAATTAATAAAAAAAATTGTACATAGTTAGAAAAAAAAATTGTATCGTGATTAGGTACGTAAAATTTAATGACAAAAAAACGTATATAGCATTTATCGAATAAAGTAATGTAGATTGTGATATAAAATTTAAGCTTTTAAGACTTTTCTTCTTTGCTTTTATGTTAAATGAAATAAAATAAAAAGTTAAAACTTACAACAGAAAATGAATGTTATTTAATCCTAGGATTAAGTTGAAAGCATGTATTCGAATAGATTGCAAAAGCTCTATAAGAAAAAGGGCAAACAATGAAATAAATATTATCATTAAAGTATATTGATATAACAGAGTATAATATTATTTTCTAGTTTTCACATTTTCTTCTGTCTTTTACGTAATCTAATTAAAAGTATAATAGTGTAAAAAATCTTATTTTTTTAAATTGCATAATCACTATAAATAGAAAATTTAATATTTACAAAGTGGAAAAATAACTCTTCCTTGAGTTTCTCATTTCCTCTTTCTTTTCAATTTTTTTTTAAACAGCAAGAATAGAAATGAGATCTATAAAATAGAAAATTAACTCTTTCATGGGTAAATAAAATAACTTTACCTCATATTATTTTCGTCTACGAGTTCAATGGACTTGTACTAATATACACAAAAGCAAAGCGTTTCACTCAAGAATTCATTCAAAGTTTATTATTACAGAGAAATCTTCAATTTGCAAATATGAAGAACGTAAAGCTTTGTTAAATGAGAGGCAAAAATTAATTAAGTAATTAAAATCTAATTTTCTAGAAATAACGTTGATTCAAAAATGTTTCAATACTCCTCATTAAATCATAATATAATTTTTAACTCTCATTATTAACATCAATGTTTGAGATTATTTATAATTAATTTTTAGAAATACGTGATATTTTATGGAACAAAATTACCAAGACATTTTATTAGAAAGAAAAATGAAGCTTATAACGTTGTCGAAATTCCGAAATATGGATAAAGGTACAAAATCAATACTTGTAACTTTCGAATTCAAAGATGGGTCACTGTGTACCTTTCAAATTTTTAATTAAGTAGAAAATAACAGGGGGCGTAGCTCAGATGGTAGAGCGCTCGCTTAGCATGCGAGAGGTACCGGGATCGATGCCCGGCGCCTCCAAGTTTATTTTTATTTTTATAAAAATAATTTAAATAAAAAATAATTCATTTTTGCATTCATTAAAGAAATAGTCAGTAAGGTGTCGGATCAACATTAGCACGCAAAAAAGACGCTTAATCATATTACATTACTAAAAAATATATTAAAAAAAAAAATAAACATTAATTTTTTAATCAGAATAATTCATAAAAAGACACTTAAGAGATTCTCTACAATACAATTATTTAGAATATTTCAGAATTCAATTATTAAAAATTTCAACATTTTCAAACTTAAAAAATTGCAAGTTTTTTTTTCTTAGAAATTATCAAACTCGAATTATGAAAATCATTCTAACTCAGATGTTCAGTAAATTTTTTGATTTAAAATCAATTAAAAATTTCTGAGACACTTTGTTATTCATCCTTGGAAAATTGTTGCGTCAAATATATTTATTAAAAAATTGAATTAGATGAAAATTTCGGTAATACTGCAGAATCGTTATTTTTAAATTTTTTAATCTGGACCAAGCCTAGGTTGTGTATTTTAACACTAAAACAAATAATACGGTGGGAAAGATTGAAAAAGTTCAGTTACAAACCTGCGCTTTTTGAAAAAACTTAATTCTATTAACTAGAAAATTGGATTTTCAACTAATACAAGAACTTCTTAACTTTAGACTTAATTCTTGGAAAATTGTAATTGACAAAATACTTTAATTAGAAATATTTTCAAGACTTTAATTCATAATTTTTTAAAAACAAATCTTTAAAATATATTTTTATTATTTTTAAATGCGTTCATTTTTAATTCTTGCACAATTGGTAAGACACTTAATTAAAAGCAGTTTTAAGTTAAACAATTCTCAAGATTTAAACTCAAAATGATAAGAAGGAAGTACAATTCAAAAAATTTTTTTTTTAAATTATTCTAAAAAATTTGTTTAGTTGTGTATTTTACACTCACGCTATAAAATAATAATAGTAACAATATAATAAAATAATAGTGGGTCTAATAATAAAAATTGTTTAAAAATTTTAGATTTCTACAAAATATAAGGATTAAAGACCGTCCCAGAGGATTTTAAAAATTTATTTTAGATCACTTCGAAAAATATTAAAGTCAGAGAAAAATGTCATAAAAATAAATTTTATGAAGTAAAAAAGTTCCCTCACATTCTGAATTTAAAAAATGATAAATTATTGATTCGTCGAAGTTAGGAAAAGTCGCATTGTTTTGAAAAATATTCCATTCGTAATGGAAGGTTTCTCGGGAATTGAATTTTTATTATTAACAGGCTGCACAAAAAAACTAATATAGTGAATAATTCAAGGGAAAGAAAAGCCTTTAATTAGAAAAGACAGGTAAATTTTTGGAAACTTTAAAAATTGTAGAAAGATTACAAATAATAAATAAAAAAATAAAAAAAATAAATTAAAAAATTTATAAAATATTTCATCTGCAACTTTGTATTAACTATCCACCAAAAAATCAAATCTGTTCACTAAATAATTTTCAATTAAATTTATAATTAAAAAATTACACAAAAAACTTATCAGAACCGTCCCAAAAAATTAATAGAAATACTTTTGTAATTAAAAAATTATAAAAAGTTTATTGCAGCTGTCATAAAAATGTACTGAATATTTCGGAGGGTTTTGTGATTGTAATTATAGAAACTGTCTTGCAAAAATTGTGCTTTTTAAAAATATATTATCATATTCAATTAAAAAATTTTATTTCTATATTTTGTTTAGTTAAAAAATTGTCTTATAATTCCAAAGAAAAATAAAAGATTTTTAAGGGATATTTCCTACAAAAAGAGAGGAGGGGGGAATTAGTATCCAAAAATAAGAAAGAGAAATTGTAGAAAAAATTTACTATTTAATTTGTTAATCAATCTAATATAAAATGAATAATAAATATTTTAACAACATGCGTCTCAATATAGTTATTAAATAATTAAAAAAACAAGGACTACTTTAATTGTACGAAAAAAAGGTTAAAAATTGATTAACAAAAAATGTTTTAATTTGGAAACTAAAATTATAAAACAATTTCCAAGCTTACCAAAAACAAAATAAAATTTTAAATAATTATAATAAATTCAAAAATGGGGACAGAAATTGTAAATTATTATTATTAGAACTGAAGTACTTTTATTGTTGATAATAAATTATACATTTTTTTAATGATCATTCTAAAAAAGTTTTTAGGAATATTCGTCTTTGCATAAACTATATCTAATTATACAAAGAAGGATATTTCCAAGACAAGTTTCATGAGCACAGTAAAGTGAATTTAAATCTCAAGATTTTAAAAGACAGTCCACAAAATTTAAAACATAAAACAATAACCTACCTGGTAATAGCTGAGAGGATTTGATGGAGGAGGTACATTTGGATCCACCAGTTCCATATTATGAAGCCAGGGAAGCAAATACTGAAGCAGCAACTGACGTACTTCCCTTCGGGCAGTTTGAAATCTATGAGTGATTTCTAAAAAAAATATAAATCATTTTATTATTCATATTCTAGAATTCTTTTTCGAATTAGGAAAAAACTCCAGTAATTTAAAAAACAAATTCATAAAAAGAAAAAGTAGATATTTTTCATAATGCAATTAGCACATAACTCAAATAAAAATAAAAAATAAAGTTAACTGGTACTTCATTATTAAAATATCTGACATTTGCGAGAAAATCCAGAAAATAATAAATAACGCAAAGAATTTAAAGCTGATAGACTACATGAATGACTTGAAATTTTTAAAGCAAAAATTCTGCTTATTCGATATCGAATTTTCAAGATTTTACAAGTTTCAGTAATTATATTAAAAAATAAATAAGAAAATTATTGATCTTCATTTACACGTTTATTGAAAAATAAAATTCTAATTTTAAATTAAAAGCGTGGATAGGTATTTCACTGAAAATGTTTTTCCTGGTTTAGAAATGATTTTTCAGAATTAGCCTTAGAATATATTAGGAAATAAAACTAAATTTATGCCAAATATTATTTAAACACATTTTCATTCTTCACTTGTAAAGAGTCATTTATCAAGTATTTTTTATTTCTACACAAATATTTGAAATTTTTCATCCGCAACAAAATTCATGGATCAAATAAAATATTTCCATCTTCCCCAATTTATCACGCTTCACACGAGTAATTTGATATGAAAGATTTATTCTCAAAGCTTTAATAAGATTATAACTTTTTTGTTTATAAATTTAGATATTTTTATGAGAATTTCATTGTTTTATTTGTTATTCTTTTAAATAATATTTAAAATTCGAATATTTAATTTAAATGTTTTAATTAACAATTTGTAGTTTTTGATATTTAAATTTATAAACTTTTAAAACCCACAGTATTTTTTCTAAACTAAAATTTACAATCTAATCGATTTTCTTAATACATAATATCGAACAATAAACAAAGCAGAGAATGAATTAAATCCGATCGCATAAGGCAAACTCGGGATTACAAAGGATTTCCTTAGAAAAAAGATCACGTCAAGAGCAAAGCTTGAAAAGCTGTATTTTGCATAAATTCTAAAACTGCTTCCCCTGAATTATTTCACAATTACATTGAAATCAAAAACATTTTTCATCAAATCGAATAAAAATTTCTATTACAATAATACTTTATTATTAATTAAAGCTTGCAATTGTAATTTAATTGTAATTTAGTTTGTACAGATATTTCTATTTCAAATACTTTCTCAATTAAAATTATGCAAAACGTATTCTCAGTTCCTTTATCATAAAATGAGCCAAATTAAATCAAAGCTACGAAAACTATTATTCAACGCATAACTTTTAAATAACTTTTTATACAAATATTATAAAAAATATTAACACATGTTTTATTTTTATCAATATATCAAAAATCTTCGTTAAATTGTATTTATCACATTTGACCGATAATCTCTCGTGATCTGTTAACTTTATTAAAATTTATGATTCTAATTAAGTTTCCAATTAATTTCAGTTAAAAGACACTTTAGATATTGTCTTTGTTACCAATTCGAGTTTAATTAAATTATAGGTTATTATATTTACCTGCACTTTGAAAGGCTTTGGAAATAGTTTGAAAATTAAATAAATTAACAAATTAATTCCATTTCAAAAGTTCAAGAATTTTTAATACCCCCAATAAAATTATTGTGTTTTGAGAAAAAAGAGAATTTAAATTAATTTTTTATTAAGACGCATTTTATTTTATAAATCCCTTCGTATTTCGTTCGGTAAGCCTTCCGTATTTCTTTCGTAATCCCTTCGTTTATTTTTAACTTACCACTAAACATGGGCATGGTCAATTCCGGATGAAGTTGAGCAAGTTGGCGAGAAAGGTACATTTGATTTCGACAATAAGTTGTCGAAAGTAAAGCATCAAGAGTGCCACCCCTAAGTTTTCCTCCTGTGATCGTAGTAATTTGTCCAGTGCCATCAGCAGCTGATGAACCAACCGCTAACTCATCTTGACCTAAAAGAGAAATTAATTTTAACTTTTCAATTTGAAAATAATAATTTTTATCTCTACAATATTATTGTTCAGAGAAAAATTTCATTTCAGTTCAAGTTTTAAGATCAACGAAACAATAAATTTGTTTATTTTTTAAATAAAAATACAAGTTTGTTAAAATTTTTTAAAGACAGATATAATAAAACAGAAATAATTTTTAAATTTTATCTTCAATATTTTTACAAAAGTCTTTATTAAACGAGAAATTCAGATTAATTTTACTACTCAATAAAAATTATAATAATGCCATATGCAGACAAGAATAAGTTAATAATCCTCTAAATATATGGAGCCGTAAAACTTTTTACAATGAAATATTTTATTGAAAGATCCATATTTTTATTAACTTTACAAAATGAAATTTTAGATAAAGAATTTTATCTTTTTGTGTTTTTATTAAAAAAAATGCTACAAATTCAAAGTAAAATATGAAGCATCTGAAACACAAATAATAGAAAAATTTTGATAAAAGAATGTCAGATATTGAAAAATAATGTTGAAAAAAAACGATAATTTAAAATTCTGATTTTTTCCCCTCATTGTGTTCAAGATAAATATCGTTTGCGCGATATTTGAAAAAACATCAATAAATTTTTCGATCGGGTGACGGGCCTGGCAATCACTATTATACGTAATTTACAGCAATAAGAGGAGTGGTCTTTCTCCTTAGGGATCTTTATTAGAATTTTTATTATTTACTCAAATTTGCGCTGAATAAATTAAACTTCCAATGAAAATGATAGACACGAGGATCTTACAAAAAAAAGGTTATTCCTTTATAAAGCTTTGAAAATATTTATTCCATTCATCCTTTATCAATTTATTTATTTGCATTACGAGACAGAGAAAAATACTTGGAATATTGTATTTTAATTTTTTATTTAAAAGTTCTGTGAATACTGTTATTAAAAAATATATATATTCCCTTAATTTAAAACCCAGATTTATTTCATTTTTCTCATATCTCTCATGAAATAGTTTTTTTAAAATTAAATTTCAATATTTGATCCAAATGAAAAATTTAAAACAAATATTTTTTGGTTAAACGCTAATTAAGAAAAAATACAGAAAAATCGCCTTCGGCACTATATTGGATATAAAAAATGTAAAAAAAAAAAAAAAACGAATACAATTTTTAATAATTCCATGAGAATCAAAACCAGCAAAACGCGAGTCAAATCAAAAGAATTCCTAAAGAAAAATATAAATATGTCAAAATATTTCCATACAGGTCAAGTTATAAAAGAAAAGAAATCGTTTAACTAGTTCAGAAAAAAAAATCGAATAAACCAACAATAGCTAAGAACATTAATTATCCACATTGATTGACATTAAATAAACACCACATTTAGCGCCCATATAGATGACTAATCTTTTGGCACAGAAACCATTGCAATAAATAAGTTAAAATGATAAATCGATTCAGAACCTGAATCTAGTTTAGAATTTGCTACCTTAATTTGCAACAGATTTGATTCACTTTTTTTTTTCTCTTTTTTTTGTTGTGAAATAGTCAATCCACAAGTGGATAAATAACTTTTTAAAATCATTTGCGCACATCTGTTTAAAAAGATGTAACTTGTGTGATGCGCAGAAGCCAGGTTTTTGTATGTGGCGCTTTATCAAGACTGGATCGTCGAACCGTCAACCAGAAATAACTGGGGCGCCAAACCGATAATGGTTCCCTTGTTGAAAATTAGTGCTAATTGAAAATGTCTTTTTGATAGTCGGTATATGAAACTTGTATCACCGTGCAATAAATGTCCCTTTCCGCCAATTTAATCTAATTATCGACAAATTTTCCCAGTGTCTCGTGAATGTTCCTTCCTGTAATTCAAATATTTCAAAAGTTTATTAGTTGGTGAATAATTTGAAAAAAGAAAAATGATTTAAAGTTAACTACACGAAGAATGTAATATTAATTAAAGGGAAAATTTAATATTATATGACTAAAATATACATAGAAAATTAGGTAATTATTTAATAAACAAAAAAAAATTAAACTTAGACAATCAACTAAATAACAAAATAATTAAAATAAAAAAGTGAGATAAATACAAATTTGATCCAAGTATTTGAATAAAGTCAGAAGAAATGAAAAAATCTTAATAATAAACAGGTGGACTGAAATTGCGAATAAAAATTAAACTGAATAATATGATATGTGGAACTTTGTAATAATAAAAAAAAATCTCTCTGAAGAAGAATTAAATTATTCACTAGACAAGAAATAAAAGTAAAATTAAAAAAAAAGTGAAACTAAACTAAGGTAATAAATTACACGATAAAAATACGAAAAAATAAATAAAAGAATAATTAGATGATAAATTACAAATTAAATTAAGTAATGAGATGAATTTGAAGTAATTAAATAAAATCAAAAATAATAAAAAAGGAATATTTAAGTTGAAATTTAGTCTGTATGATAATTTTGTTTTTAAAAATCCTTCTTTTATTAATTGGATGTTCAGTCTCAGTTTATGAGGAAAAAAAACAATAGACAAAAAATAATTAAATATCAAAATAGTTAGACATAATTAATAGTAAATAAATGAATTGTTAATTAATTTAAATTTAAAAATGAGTTCACTATCTCTTACAAAAGTAAATCAGTGAGAGGAAGTTAGAATAAGAATAGATACTCAAATAAAGTAAATAACTTAAAATGTAAAATAAAATTAAAACAATTATAATAAATAAATAAATAATCACCTAAAATGTAATAAAAACAAATAATAAAATAGTAAAAAAATAATCTAGTAAAATAATGTAAAGATAATATAATAGTAGATATAGAGTAGTGAAAAAAAGTAAATTTAAAATTATTGCAAGAAAGACTTATAATTAAATTTTTTAAGAATTATAGTAATAATAATAAATACTAAAAATAACAAGAAATAAAATAAAAATTAGTTAAAATTGTATGAAGTAAAAACATAAATGAAGATGAACAATAATGAAGAAAAAGTAGAAAATAGTAAATTTTAAACAGTGAGAAAAATTAAGTTTAAAATTTAGTAAAGAAAAGATCAGTATTTAATATTGCAATATTGTGAATTCAAAAAATTAGTTAATTTAAAACAATGGAAAAAAAAATTTTTGGAATAGTGAATTAAATACTTTTAAGAACAGGAAATAAGAAAGAATATTTTAAGAACAGTATAAATAGAAAAAATTAAAAATAAAGAAAAAAATTAAATTAAATAATTTATTATTAAATTTGTCGTGTAATAAATTTGGCGAAGTGAAAAAATCATTTTGTGATAATGAAAAGAAATTTCATTTTTGAGACTAGTGAAAAGGATGATTTAAGAAAAGTGAAAAAAATACTTTTATAAAGTAAGAAATGTTCTTAGGATAATTAAAAAAGTACTTTTAGAAGAATTAAATACATATTCCTTGGGACAGTTAAAAAAATAATCTTCGAAGAATTGAGAAAAATATTCTCAGAAAAGTTAAAAGAAATAACTTGTGGTTTAGAAAAAAAATACAACTTTTAAAATAGAAAGAACAACTAATAGAATAGAACTAGAGATCCAAAATAAACAACTTTTGACATATGAAGAAACAACTTTTAAAAAATACTTCAACTCTGAAAAAATAATTTTGAAATTAAAAAACCATATTTAAAAAAGTGAAAAAGCTACTTCTAGAACTATATGAAAAAATATAGAATACAAAATGGAAAAAAAAACTCTTAAAATCCTAAAAAGGGAGTGAACAAAAAAATTCCAGAATTTGAAAAAAGACCTCGAATAAAATCATGGATAACAAAACCACAGATACGACAAGATTCAACAACGATCACGACTTGATTATAATTCTTCTACATGGATTTCAAATGTACTACATCCCATTTCTCGTCTATCTCGGTTCACTTGGAAACTGCCTCTCAGTTTGCGTATTTTTTGGAACAAAAATGCGTCGAACTTCCTCAAATTTTTATCTGGCCGCTCTGGCAATCAGTGACACGGGTTTTTTAATGTCTCTGTTTATAGTTTGGTTGGGTATGGTTGAAGTGAAATTGTTCGATCGGCAGGGATTTTGTCAATTTTTTGTTTACTTGACGACAGTCTGCAGTTTTTTGAGCGCCTGGTTTGTGGTGGCATTTACCGTGGAAAGATTTGTCGCGGTGCGTTATCCACTACGTCGTCAGTGGATGTGTACAGTGGCAAGAGCCAAGACAATTTTATTTAGCATAACCTCAATAGGTCTGATGATTTGCAGTCCAGTTTTATTTTTTTCCAAGCCTCAGGCAACAAACTCATTTTTAAATTCGACAATGTGCACTTTGGCCGAGGAATGGCAAAAGTGGGCGAGTGCTTACAATGTGATGGACACGGTACTGACTTTTGTGATTCCGTTTTGTTTAATAGTTATTTTGAATACAATGATTGTGAAATCGGTCTGGCGAATTGTTCGAGTCCGAAAAACTTTGACGATTGAGCCAGGAAGTCATCGAGGAAGCAGAAGCGGAGCAATGTGTTCGCAAACACCTCGAGCGGCGATTAATCAAACCAAGGTCACAAAAATGCTTCTGATTGTGTCCAGTGTTTTTCTCTGCTTCAATTTGCCAGCTTATGTCATCAGAATTTATACGTATTTTCTGATCCAGGTGCGTCTTCTTGATTTTTGCGAATTTATTCTTTTTCACATACGGTTTTAAAGCTATGTTTAAACAAATTGATGTAAGAGTTCTGAAAAATCCAAAAGATGGCGCGGATTATACTTTTGGGCCGATTTCCATAGAAATTTAAATTCTAGTGACACATTTCTATTGCACGAGACAAATTGACCAATAGAATTGTGGCGTGAAAATTTAAATTTCTAGGGGAATTGGCCCGAAATACAAACCGCGCCATCTCTTGGATTTTCTGGAAGACTTACAACAATGGTCAACACTCTGCAAACTTTTTTTTCTACTGTGACTTTATACAAGTGTCATTAAGGCTGCATAAAACAAAAATATTATTGAAATTGATTTCACAGAATTTTGAAAGACCCAAATTGTACATTTTTCAACAAAAAAAGTAGGTTCAGAAAAAATGGGTTATCAAATAATCATTATTTAACAGTTTTAACAGTTTTATTTAACAGGGGCGCAGTTTTTAAATATTTAATAATCAACAGTGATTTTCTTAATATTTTCTAAACAATTATTTTAAAATCTTCAATTAACATGAATTAATAACCAAATTTCTAAGTAATTGTTTAGAAATTATTAAGAAAATTACTGTTGATTAAAAAATATTTTTAAAACTGCGCGCCTTAATATACAATAACGACGTTAATCAGTGCAATGGTTTAATTTAGTTTTTTCATAAAAACATTTCATTTCTAATATTATAAAAGTGATTGTTATGAATAAATATAATTGTATTATATATTTTTAAATTTTTATACAATTTATAGTGTCCTTTATGACATTTTTTGTAAGAAATACAACCCGATTAATTGGAACTAAGGCTAGTTCCAATGAAAAAATACTTAGTTCCAATGAATCTTTTTTTACAGGGTTGATCTTTGAAACATTCTCGACAGGTTTGTTTGTTGGATTTCAATAATAATGTTTTGTTAAAAAATTATTAAACAAATAAAATGTTTCCATTATATATTTTTTAAGGAGGAATCACAATCAGAAAAAAAAAGTTAGTCCAAACTGGACCAACTTCATATTTTCATATGTTTTATAGGAAAAAAAAGATCTACATTTTAAAGGCATTTTGGTAAAAAGGTAAACAATTTTATTTTTAACATTTTAATCAATATTTAAAGTTGGATTTAAATAAAAATTACAATTTTCTGTTTAATGGAAAAAATTCATAACCTAGAATTAGACAATTGTTTCCAATAAACCTATAGAAAATTGTAAGCTTTATTCAAATGCAACTTTTAATTGATCAAAAAGTTAAAAATAAAATTCAATGAAAATTACAATTGTTCACAAAATATTAAATAATTGTTATTTGATTGATAACAAATGTTGTCTCAACTTCATTTATTGTTTAAAAATGTACAACAGGGTCTTTCAAAATTGTATGAAATCAATATTATGTATAGGCTCATTTTTTTAAAATCTGAATTTTCAAACCAATTGCAAAAAAAGATTTATTTAAAAATTATAAAACCAAATTTTTTAAAATTATTTTAACATATTTAAAGGGTAATATTTCTAAAAAAAAAAAAAAAATATATATATATTCAGATTTTGTCAAAAATTCTTCAAAAATCTCCCAATCTGGCATCACTGAAACCTATAAACAGATAGTGAAGAACGTAAAGCTCTGTTCGTTGCAAGAACGATTCAACATTCTAAAACTACGAGTGAGGGCTCTTGTTATTATAAACAAAGAGATTTACGTTTGTGAACAATTGCAGTTGATACCTAGGCAAGAATAAGAGCAAGGACAGAGATTAGAAAATTAAGAGATAGTTTTCTATTTCAAAATATGAATATTAAAAAAAAAAAAAATTTATAAATTAAATTTATATTTATGCCAGGGATCACAAATTCTTGTCTTTTTTTGTTTATTCCGTTAATTTATTATTTGGAATTTATGAAAAATCGTATTAATTGAAATTAGAATAAATCAAGTCTATATCGTTGAAAATTTGAGTGATATAAATTGTGGAGTTTCTTTTATCCTTTTTCTCATTTCTCGGTATCTTCAATTTTGTTAAAACGCCAATCAACTCGAAATTAAATAGAATAAAAAAAGTTAATCTTCAATCACGCTTTTTTTGTGCAAATTAAAAAACTGAATATCCTCTCTACAATTCACAGAAAATAAAAATTACCTTGTTTGAAAAATATTCACCCTTTTTTTGACGTGTGTAACTGTGTATTCAAAGTACATGACTCAATCAAAATTTATTAAATCCAAACTCCAATAAAATTTTTATTTTCCGAAATATCTGTTGAGTAAAATGTCAATCAATTTAAATCAATCAAAATTTAATCAATTCAAATATTAATTAATCTATTAAAATTTAAATTAACCTAAATTTCAATATAAGTATTAAGAATAAGTTTTTCTCAGTATGTATACAAATTATATATTTATTAAAATTATAATTTGTTTTACCAAACATTTTGTATCCTTATCTTGTTATTTATCATCAAAAAATAATTTCTCTTCTCACCTATTAAAAAAAAAAAAAAAAACAAAGATCCTTTTTACGAATAAGCTGTCGACTTACATAAATGGTATATTATTAAATTACAGCTCACTTTTTCAATTTATAATTATTTCTCCTAAAGCTTGAAAAAATTTATTTTTCATTTATTAGACAAAGTATCATATTTCTTGATCTGAAGCAATGTAGAGAGCAATCATTTGGAAAATTAATTTCCTGAAAGTATTTAACTTGCAAAAGTTTTCAAAAGTAGTAAAACAATGAATTCATATTTAAATAAAAAGTAGAAAATTCTTTTCAATATAATATAGAAGTCAAGATAAAAGTAAACTTTCAAAGCTCTCTCAATAAAATAAGGCATATAAAATAATATTTTTAAGAACTTTTACCTTGCAAGAAGAGAATAAAAGCTCTTTTAAATAAATACATAAAGGATATTTCAATTCAGAATTGATTCGACATTCGAAAGGATTCCTTTTGAACAATAGAACAGAAGTAAAACTATTGATATTTATAATATTTATTTTTAAAATAATTCCTGATCATTCAAAAGAATATTTTATCGTAAATTTTATATTCTTTTATTTGTAATTTTAATTTTTGCAGCAAAACGTGGAACCACATCTCAATATTATAATAGCCCAACAATTGAGTAATTTATTATTCGACTCGAATTTTGGAATCAATTTTGTTCTATACTGCGCAACGGGACAAAATTTCCGGTCAATGGTAGTACGTATTTTGTGCCACCGCTGTCAGCGCAGAAATAATAAGACATTATCATCAACCCAAAGATCTAGTCAAAGAAATTTATACGGTGAGTTTTGCAATATTTATTTATTTATTTAATCTTTTCTTCCCCTATTAATATAATATTAATATTATATTAATTATTTTTTAAATCCAGGTCATTTATTATATTCTCTTTATTTTATTAATTTACTTTTTCTTTTATTTATCATTTTTGTTTATTTACTTATGATCTGTTTATTATTGAATAGCAATTTTCTTTTATTTGTTTCTATTTAATTTACATAAATTGGATTTCACAAAACTTGAAACTATTTGAAACTAAATTTTTATCAAATACCTTAACCTTTTCATCAAAATTTCATACAAAAAAAAAAAAACATTTTTAAATAAAAATAAGAAAATACCAGCCTAACGTTTCCAATTAATTTTTTAGAATGTATAAAACAAGGCAATTAATATTATCATTTCCGTTTTCGAGGTTTCAGATAACTAGAGTTCTTGTTCATTTAATAATCTCGTTAAAATGATATATAATTTGAAAATTGAGATCTACTCTTGTAAAAGCGATTGGCGCTAATTGTACTTCTTTTCTTTTTTTTTTTAAACAAGTGATTTTTTTTCTCTAAAATGAAAGTTTGACATTTAAACATTTTGTGGATCTTTACTTAAATCATTAAATCAAATAAAATAAATTGAAAATTAAATAAAAATATTATTATAGAGAATGTTTGAAAAATTAAAATGAGCCATTATTTGGCAAAATTGGATAAAAATTACAATTATTCAAAAACTTAAAAAAAAAACACAGAATGTTAAATAATTATTATTCAATAACAAATTTTGGATCAATCTAATTTTTTTGTGAAAAAGATTCAACTGTGTTTTTCAAAATTGGGTGAAATTAATTTTAATAGTATTTTTCTTTCATGTGAAAAACCATTTTCTAGTTTGAGGTTATGTAAATGGAGAGAACATCTTTAAATAAATTCGAATTTTTACTCAACAGAGATTTTAGCATGTCACAAAATTCATAATCATATTAACCCGAATTTTCAATTTACAGAATTGATACTTAATCCAGTTTTTTATTTAAGGGAATTCGCATTGAAACAAATTTTCATTTAACAAAATTCACAATAAATAAAATTGAAATGAGTAGAATATGTAAATGACAGAAAATTCATTTGACCGAATGTTTATCTGCACAAATTGCTATTTTTTAAATAACGCATAATTTCGTTAAATTAGAGTTCGGTTAAATTCGAATTTTGTTAAATAAAAATTAGGTTAAATCCGAACTGTTTTAAATTCAGTTGAATATAAATTCAGTGACTTAAAAATTCTGTTAAACACAAATTCGGATTTCTTTAAATTCGATTGAAAAAAAAAATCGAAAAATTAAAATTCGACAGAAAGAAAACAATGAATTATGAAACTGTATAAAATGAAAATTGTAAATAATGAATTTTTGAATTTAATTCAACGCCCCTGTTAAGTAATTATTATCTATTTTTTAGTTGTAGACTCGGACCGTTCAGGAGGATCAATGTATCGACAACGTACGATTACTATTAATAGTCCTTGGACAGACAATTATGAAATGCAATCTTTCTAAAAAAAAAAGAAAAAAAAAGAAAGAAAGAACTTACCGATATCAAATTCCGTGGCAGCTAAAGGGCTGACATTTCCAAAGAATCTCTGATCAAGAAGCTGAAGAAGCTGTAAGGCAGCATCATGGACCGGAGCTCTTGGACAACCCGTATTCATTAACGTGACGTTGATTACACTCGTATAATGATCACAAGGATACTCTCTGAAAATAAAAATAGTACTTAAGTGTCTCAAACAAAAAAAAGATCAAACTCAATATTACTGCTAACTTGACTCTCTTTCATGACATTTGACTGGTTTATTTCTCAACTGACATTTTTCAAATCTACTCAGTAAAGAGCAGGAAGGCAGCATGTGATATATCTCATATTTTTATTTAACCCTTAAAGCTTTTTTTTTTCAATAGTGAATATATTTATTTTTAATAGTAAATACATTTATTTCAATAATAATTATATTTATTTTCAATACTGAATTTATATTTACTTTCAATACGGAAAATATTTATTTTTAATACTGATTTAAATTTTATTTTTTATTTTTAATGATACAAATAATCATTAACGAATGACTGAATTTTATCAAACCAAAGTGAGAGGAGATAAAGTATTAAATGTGAGGTGTCAAGCACACGAACTGTTATAACTAATTGTTACTTCTATCTGTTATGTTTTATATTTACTGTCAACTCTTAAATCAATAAATTAATGTATTTGTCTCTAAAGGAAAATATGCAAATTACATTATCCTAGTTCCAAACAGCTATTTCTTTACGATATTTAATAATTTATTTTATTATAATAATATCATTTTTATAACAAGTTCGTATTATCTATAGAAATGGAAAAAATTTGTTATATGGTATTTTATTACGTGAATTAAATGGAATCTTCAATTTAATTAAAAAAGGATGAATAAAACAAGCATGAAAGATTCTTTTGTTTTGTTAATATAATGTTCCATTATTTTAACGAAATATATAATCATGTAGGTACTCTGTATTTTGTATTTTTAAAAAGTAGATTATAAATTAATAATTTAACTGAGTAGATACTAAAAGATAATATATTATAAAAAATTAATTCAAAACATTTCCAATTTATAAATAAATAAATAAATTTAGATTTTCGAGTTTTCTAATAAAATTGACCGAAAATGTCAATTTTTTATGATACTAAATAAAAGTTTAAAAAAAAATTAATTATCCAACTATTTGTTTGAGCAATAAATTTTTATTGTTAATAAATAAACATGCCGGATTTTCAAAATATTATTTTCTTAAAATTCAAACTGTTGTTTCAAAATTCTGGTATGAATTTTGATAAATAGAATTTAATTTTTATTTTAGAAAAGTACAATAAAAAAATTGTTTATTCACTTTTTATTTTTAAAATATTTTTAATATTTAAATTTTTGAATTTTTATTTTCGGTGTTTTTTTTTATAATTTTGAGAAATTGTTTTTCGAAGTTTACACTCTGAATCTTTGTGTGTTACAAGGACTCAACATCACTTGTAACAATGTATACTTTAAGGATGAGAAAACATTTATTACTCGTGCCTGACATTTCTTAGCTAAACGTGTAAGTATTGTTTTTATTCTTATTTCTTTTATCTATTTAAGAAAAAGTTCTGAATAAGATTTGAAAAAAAATCAGTACAATAATTCACCAAGAATTTAAATGATTCAACAAAATGTATACTCATGTATTAAGAAAAGAAAATAGAATACAGAAAAAAGAAGAATTGAGGGTGAGTCAATAAATTTTTTGTCAATACAGCGAATAGTAAAAACGTAATTTATAGATAATTCTGAAGAAAAATTACTCAAAGAACCGTAGCTTTAAGGCACATTTAGAATCGCTGACTTTCACAAAATAGACATTTTTCTCATGCTTAGAAAATGACGAAAAAAAAATTTTTTCTCGTGAAAAACTATTTTCATAATAAATAATAATATTATTTTTTTAGTCATAAAATTATAATATATTAAAATTATAATAATTCGAGCTCTTTATTTTTAGACATAAGAGTCATTTCTGGAAACGGAAGGTTTCTACTCGAATGAAGGAAATATTTATTTAAAGAGGCAAAAAAAGATATCTTTAAAAATTATTTTAGTATTAAATTTAGAGTTAAGTATTATATAAATTATTTATAATAAGAAAAGGAAAGAAAAAAGAAAGAAAAAGAGAAGGAAGAATTAAATTTAATTGGATTAAAGAAAAAAAACCATTATAATTATTAACAATAATTTACCTCTTTTTGGTTTCAATTAAAATAAAAATATTAAATTAAAATAATTATTTTAATATCACATATATATTAAGTAAAATTAATTTATTAATTTATTTTATTATTATATTACGTTTTTTATTTTTAAACTATTTAAAATTATTTTAAATTAAATTAGAAGTTTAATTTATAAATTTATTTATTTATAAATTTTGTTACATTCTTGTTAATTTCTTTTTAAAGCAAAACGAAAAGAAATATTTTAAGGCGAAATCAGAAAATTATTTCAACTTTTATGTTTCAAAGTTTTAAATTTAAGAGACTGTCTAAATTTTAAAAGCGTTTTGGTAGAAAAAGTAAACCATTTTTTAAAACTTTGCTCAATTTAAAAATGCATTTGAATAAAAAATATAATTTTTGTTAGAAACCATTTTTAAATTTTAGGTTATTTTATCAATAATAAACTCTAAATTCCAATAAACATAAAGTTGTAATTTTTATTCGAATCCAACTTTTAACAATAAACAATCTCATTTATTCTATAACTTTTCTATATAGTTTGTAATAATGTTTTATTATTATTTTCATCATTTTTATTTACAATTTAGGTTAGAAATTCGAAAAATTCTATAAACAAGATTTTTAGTTCGTGAAAATTTTCACAATTGAATAAATAAGCAACTGTATATATTAAATTGATTGAAATTTAATATAATTCTAATTTCTGATAAAACAAAGCACAAAAAACAAAACAAAATTTAGTAAACTAACGATTTAAAAACTTGTTTGTTTTTTTTCAGTTTTTTTTCTCGCTTCCAATTTACCGACAGAGCATAACCAAGAGAGCAGATGTTTCGATGACGTCAGAAGTTCAAGATAATAACGACGACGACGAGGCCAGAGATGCCAACGACCGTCACCAAACGCATCTGCGCATATCTGTGGAAAATCGTTTGATTGGTCGAAGGAAGCGGGACGATTTAAAATAGCTTTATTAAATGTGTTTTAAATCTTCCCGCTTCCTTCGACCAATCAAACGATTTTCCACAGACATGCGCAGATGCGTTTGGTGACGGTCGTTGGCATCTCTGGACGAGGCCTCGTCGTAATAACCATTATATTTTTCGTTTCGGCTCGTGTCGGCTCGAGTCGTATTCAAGTCAAGGCAAGGCATTTCTCGCTCGAAAGCATCATTACCAATTTATTATTGACTATAATTTTGCTGTTTTAAGTATAATTAAGGAAGGAAAGTTAGTGAATTTGTGTGTGTAAAAAACAAAAACGAGAAGAAAACTGGTGGTGAAAAGCTTTTTTTGTGAAAAAAATGTCACCAATAGATCCTAACCATGATCCTGGTACATCAAATTCACAACAACGTAAAAGTGCACGCATTGCAGTTTCAATGAAAAAGAAGAATATTCGTATGCCTTGTACAAAATCAAAAGTCTTGCAGGGATTATTTAATTTTGTCCGTGACAATACAAACAAATATGCAGTGTGCAAATCTTGTGATGGAAATCCTCGAATTAAGATGACAAATTCAAATACAACAGGTGTAAAAAGGCATGTGCAGAGATTTCACAGGGAGCATTATAAGGAGGCATATAATATTACAGACGAGCAGGTAAATTAAATTTAATATTTTACTTTTACCGGGAAACAAAACTAAAAAGAATTTTTGAATTTTGAAAAATAAAAAAAATAAAAGAAATTAATTTCGTTGTAAACAACTTCACCGGCATTAAGGCAGTTGAACTCTTGACATAACCTCAAACTAAAAAGTGGTTTTTAACTTATTAATCTTTTTATCGACAAATAAAAAAATAATTAAAATTATTTTGACCAAATTTAAAAAAATTCAGTAATACAATTTTCAGAAAAAATTTCGCTAAGCAAAAATTTGTTGTCAAATAATAATTATTTAATATTTCGTGCTTTTCTTCAAACATAGTTGTCATTTTTATTAATTTTTTAATTATTAATTTAATTAATTTATTAAGGTTTCGACGTTTGAATGAATAATATCAACTGATAGTTGTTTTTATAAAAACATAAATACAAATTTTATTTGTTTAACATCTTTTAAACAAAATTTAATAAACACGAATTTAGATAATCCTTTAAAGTGTAAAATTTTCGTAAAAATTACAATTTTTCCCTAATTGAAATGTTTAATATTTGGTTGGTTTAGCCTTTTTTTTTCAAAAAAGCATACAACTAAATTTTTTAAAATGCGGTGAACCAATTTTACTTTGACGTCGGTTCAAATGAATTACGTTCTGAATTCGTAATTTTCCTTTGATTTAATAAAACGATATCACATTTTACCTTTATCTCTAGTTATTTACCATAAAGTTAACATGAATTAAAAAAAATTTAATTTGAAACTATCCAGCATTTTAAAGTATGTAATAAAAATTCTCTTTTGAAATTACACTTTAAAAATTGTTAACTAAGTTTTCAATTTAATATCGTTTTAATGAAATATAAACGATTTGAAGAATCTACTGCATGAGAGTTGAAAGTTGTATTTAAAAAAGCTATGCATTTTTATTATCAATTCATGTCCATTTCAGAATTACTGAAACGAATTTATATTTTAATTTTTATCTCCGAATCCTCAAAAAAGTAAATTATAATCTTTACAAAATAGTATGATTCTATAACAAGCCTGAAAAAACTTTCCTGATATTTCCAGACTACATACAAAAATTTTCTAGAGTTTAAAAAATAGACAATTTTTATAATTTGAGAAAAAAAAGAAATGGTATCTATGAAAACTGAAAATTAAAATCAAAAATTAAAAAGTCGTAAGCAAAATAAGGTAATGAATAAAAAAAAACTGGTGAAAAAAATTATAAAATCTTTTTTACCCCGCAAGCACAAATATGGCTATTTTTGGGAAAGTATAAAAATTAATAAAACAACTGAAAAAAAAAGACAAACTTAAAATATTTAAAAATAACATGAAATCTAAGGAAAAGGAAGACAAATTTTAAAAAAATAAAAAAAGAAAGAATGAGAATATTTATTAAAAAATAATAAAAAGATGTTTGAAAATTATTTTTCAGAATAATTCCATTCAAATTTTTAAAAAAATTGGACCAATTCTAAATAAAGGGGAAAATTACAAAAAAAATATGTAAAATCATATGTATAAATGCGAAAATAAAAAATCGGAGGAAAGATAATAAAAAAATAAATGAAAATGAAAAGAAATATAAAGGGTAAAAAGATCTATAAAATTCTAACAAAAGAAGTGAGAAAATGGTTTAAATTTTAAAAATAAAAAATATTATTTTAAAAATCAGAAATTAAAAAAAAGGTATTAAAAAATATTTTAAAAAAAGGGAGTAATCTTAAAAATTAGAAAATTTTAAGAAATAATTTAAAGTTTTGTGAAAGAGTAAATAAAGTAATGAAAAAATAAAAAAAATGTTTACAAAATGAAAGAAAATCGTTGAAAAAATACGGGAAACGAAAATAAGCAAAATAATTAATATGAATTCCGCAAAATAAAAGTGAAAAATTAAAAATAACATAAGATAATCTACGTAAAATAATAAAATAAAAAAATGGAACATTTCAATTCTTTTAAAATTTGAAAATTACGATTTATTTTTTAAAGTTTTGACAAAATATAAACTTTATATAGGTCAATCAATTTGTTTTGAAGCTAGAAACACATTTACTTGAATTTATAGGTTAAAAAATACTTTTCTAAAAAAAGAAACGAACTTTTAAGAAATAGAAATTAAATAAAAATTTCTTTAATGGTTATATTTAAAAATCCGTGTGTCTGTTTTTAGATTTTGGTAGTAAAAAGGACCATACCAAATTTCATTTAAATTCGTTAAACAAAAAAAAATCAAGAAGAAACTATACTTAAAAGTTGTTATAAGTTGTTGAGTTATTTTCCGAAATAGAAGCTAGATAACTTTTTTAAATACAACTTTCAATCAAATTTAAGAAGTGTTTTAATTTTTTACACATATCATACTAAATTGAATAAAAATATTTACACAAAAAGGTTACTATCATTTTAAACCTCGAGAAATTCTCTTTCAAACAAGTTTATAAAATTTTAATTTTAATTAGTTTTAATAATTTTAAATATATTTAACAAATTTACTGCACGAGATACTTTTTTGCTAGTGCGACGGTTTAAAATTAAATTCACCTTATTTTATAAAACTTAATTGGAAATAGGATATATTGAAAGCTTTTAAAATTACTTTTTAATTCGCTTTTGATGTAAAAGGACATTTAAAGGCGTTCAGTATTTTGGGATTAATATTAACTAAAAAGGACGTATGATTAAGTTATAAAATTAATTATTTAGAATCAGGGCTGTTATTAATTTAAATCGTGATTTAAATTATGTTTTAAATCATTGGAAAATTTGCATTAAAATCATGATTTAAATAAAAAAAAAAACTTAAAAATTCTCAGGATTTCTAATACTGCATTTAAAACATCACAAAACAAACAAAATCCACAAATTTGTGGATAAATCTTAAAAATTTCAATTTTAATATTTTAATCTTTATAAAATTTAGAAAATTGTACTAATAGAGATGATCAAAATACCTACGATTTAGAAATTTTTGGTATGAAAATATCAAAAAATAGTATTGCATTTTTATATCTTTAAGTTATTATATAATTATATAAATTCCAAACGTCAATTAAGTCAAATTCCAATTTGTTCCAACTTTTAAATTCCAATTAATTTAAATTTAAATGCATATTAATTAATGCAAAATAATTAAATAATATTAATTATTTTCCATATTTACAATAATCCTTTTTTTTTTTAATATTCTGACAACATTTTTAAGAGATGTCAATTTTTCGAAATTGTTAAATTTTTATCTTATAATTTCTTATTTTTACAAACTTTAAATATTTTTTCCTCTTTTACTTCTTTTTTTGTATTTGTCTTTTTATTTTAGGATTTTCTTTAATTTTCTTCTTTTTAAGCAAATTATTTAATATTATTCTACACAATTTCGTTATTATAATATTCACCAAACTTTTTATTTCGTTGATTTTCATAATTATTTCCATATTTTTAAAAATAAATACTCTAATTTTTTTTTGTAAGTTTATTCAATTTTTTTCACATCTTGTCTATTTTTTGCGAGATTTTTTGCAAACTTACTTATTCTTCCTTAATGTTTTTAGATTTTCTTTATTTTTCTAATTTTATTGTTGGACTTATTTTAAGTGTAATATTATAAAAATATATTTTTGGTTCAATGTTCTTAAACTTTTTTATTATTAAAGGCTCTTCAAATTTCTTTTGTTGACTTTCTTTTTATCTTTCTTCATATATACATTTATTCTATTGTTTGTACTTTTTAAATTTTTTTAGTTTGTTAAATTAAAGTAAAAAACATTTCTATATTTTCTTCCTATTCCTTAAATTTTCTTGATGTTTCAATATTTTTTTAATTCTTCCTTGCGTTTTAATTAATTCTTTAAGTTTCGTCATCATTTTTCCATTTCTAAGAAGCATTTTTTCTTCTTTTCAATTGTTTAGTTTTTATTTTATAAATACCAATTTTTTAAAACATTTATTTGTTGCTTTTATCTACATTTTTTAAATTTACCAATTTTTTACTTTTTTGAAAGCTTTTATTCATTTATTTTATATTATGCGAATTTAATCTTTTAATAAATATTCTCATTTGAACATCTTTCTTGTATTTCATAAAAAAAATTTTCTTTTACAATTTTTTTAAATTTTACAAAATTTTATTGATTCTTTTTTTATTCAATTTGAAAAATAATTCTCTAAATTTTCTAATTTTGGAATTTTGTTCTCTTTAGTAATATATTTTAACGTTTTTTAAAATTATTTTCTTATTTATTATTTTAATTTAAATAAATGTCCGTAAATAGTTTAATTTTTTGAAAAGAGTTTTTACTTTTTATTTAATAATAATTATGTCAGTGTTTCATTCTAGTGTTGTTTTTTTAATTTTTTCTTAATTTTTTTAATAAACTTCTTACAAATAAACATTTGGAGATTTTATATTCTGATTATATTAAAAAAATCAATTTTTGATTTAAATAAAAAAACATCATGATTTTTATCAGCCCTGTTTATTTTGGTCCGAATTTTAAAACTGAGCAATTTTAATTTTCTTCATATTTTCTGATTGGTCAAATATCAAAATTCGCGCCAAAATATTTCTGTCGGATATTTTTTCGGACATTTGCAATTTCGGACAAATAAACATTCTGCATTTTAAGTTTTCTATTAAATGTAAATTGGTACTAATACAATTTCGGACAAATGAAGATTCTGTCAAATGAATATTCTGGTATTTAAAAATTCGATTAACCAAAAATTCTGTAAAATAAGTCTTCTAAATTAAAATTTGTTTGAATTAGAATTCTTTTAAATAAAAAGTTGGTTAAAAGGATTTCCGTAAAATGAAAATTCTGTTAAATGTGAATTCGGTGACCTAAAAATTTTGTTAGGCCAAAATTCGGATTCATTTATGTTCGATTGAAAACATTCGAAAATGTGAAATTTCGAGTAAAAGAAGATTCTTCTTAATGAAATTCTATGAAATAAATATTCTAAATAATTAGTTGTAGAACTTAATCATACGTCCCAATTAAGTTAATTTAAATTATTCGAAATTTATGATGCTCAAATTTTTTAAATTCAAATTTTATCTAATATATTGTTCTGTAAATCAAAAAATTAATTTGAATATTTTAAAAATTGATTCTTTATTTTTTGTCATAAAAGTTATTTTTCAAAATATTTTCACGAAAACAATAACTTAGTTCAAATAAACGTTTAAAACTTCATTTTTTTCACATTATCAATTTTTTACTTTTGCAAAATCCGTAATATTGATGGTAGAAAATCCTTAAAATCTACAAAAGTTGTCGATAAAAAGTAGTAAAAATTATTGAATGAGTTAAATATTTAAGATCAAAGATCAATAATATTAAACCCGTTTATTGTTTGAAAAATTGAAAATTCTTTTAATTCGTGAAAGATTGTAAAAAATCATTTAAAAACGGGAAAAAATTGACTATCGAAAATACTGGAGATTGTGGAAAAGGTTGAATTTTAAAAACAAATTTTTTTCAAGAATAAATGTTTTAAACTCTTCAAAATTTTTTTTTTTTTTTTGTTGACATTATTAGATACTGTTAGATAAAAAGTTATAAAAAAAATTAACAGCCCTGAACTTCGTAAATGTTGAAATGCTAAAATTTATCCAGACTCTCCCTTTAACTACCAATGGCAAAACTTTTGCAAGTCAAATATTTTCCAGGGCAGTTAAGGGATTAAATTGTATTACAACTGACTTATTTATCAATTTATTTATATTTTCCAGGAATCCGGAAATTCTTCAATCGAAGAAAACTTCTCCAAAATGATTGTCCAATGGATATCATTGAAATACCTGCCATTAGACTTTTTCGAAGATCAACAAACTCAAGAGTTATTTCATTATCTAAATTCAAAGATGATTTTTCCCTCGAAAGCAGAGTTGGAAATTCTTGTTCAGAGCACATACGAAAAAATGAAAAATGCTATTCAAATAATTTTAGGAGAATTAAATTCCAAAGTTTCATTTACCATTGATGGATGGACAACGGTCGAGAACAAAACCTATTATGGAATAACAGCTCATTTTATTGACAAAGATTGGCAGTTCCAGTCAATTGTATTGAGTTATGCACCTTCCAAAGGCAAAAATTGTGGAAAAAATATTGCAAATATTTTTTATAATGTTTTGAATGAATACAATTTATTGGAAAGAATACAGAGTATAACTGTGGACAATGTTGTGGCCAATTCCACCTTTATGGACGAGTTAAAGATTTATCTAGAAAGAGACAATATAGATTTTGACATTGAAAACCAATATCTAAGATGTCTTGCGCATATTTTTAATGTAGGCGTGCAGGGAATGCTGAAATCGCTTGGTGCAAATGAGTCAAATGATGATTTATACAAGCAGGATGATAAGGAGAAAAATTTAGAAAGTAACGAGCATCCGGAAAACTTGACTGTTCTGCAGACATTGCGCGAATTATTTATAAAAGTTCAAAACTCGGAGAATTTACAAAATTTGTTGAAAAGCTGTTGCGCATTGCTGGATATCATTATGATTGAATTGAATTTTGACTTTTGCACGAGATGGAATTCAACATTCCTCATGATCAAAGCAGCTGTCCAAATAAAATCAGCTTTAATTATATTGTGCGAAAATAATAAGGAGGTATTTGAGAATTTGATTCTGGATCCACTCGATTGGACTGTTCTCACAGAAGTTTATAAAATTTTACGCAGTTTCGAGACAATTTCTTCAGAACTAGGAGGAAACAGATACACGACTCTTCCAATGTCAGTATTAGGATTTAATATGCTCTTGGACATGTTGGATAATAAAGTAAATTCACTTTACAACAAAGAAAATAGCAAAGTGGCGGACGAAGTCTTGATATCGGCTTTAGAAACATCAAGAGACAGGATATTGGAGTATTATCAAAAAACAAATTGGATCTATTGTATTGCTTTGATATTGGATCCAAGGCACAAGGTAGAAACTTTTGATTTCACAAATTGGGGTAAGAAGCTTCAAGACATGTCAGTTCAAAAGTTTGAGGAATTATTTAAAACGAAATATTATATTAAGGAGGAAACCGAGATAAAACTTGAGAATATTGTTGTTGAAGAAGATGACATTCTCAACGTATCCTCGATGTTTGAGTGCGAAACAACAGCGGCAACTTTGACACAAGATTGGAAAAAAGAAATCAATGAGTATTTGTCTACAAAGCGTGCTGAAAAAAATCAGGATATTTTAATGTGGTGGAGGAGACATGCGTCAATTTACCCGAATTTATCTCGTATGGCTGCGGATATTTTAAGTACGCCCGCTACTTCAATTCCAACTGAAATGTTATTTTCACAGAATTTTTTGACAGTTCGAAAACAAAGAAATGGATTAGAAAAAGATTCTGCTGCCTTGTTATTGTGTTTGAATTCTTGGTTTTCACGACCCATTTCGGAAAAAATACAAAATGCGTTAAATAATGAATTAAAAACTAGCAACATGTTCGATGATCAATAGGTATTTTGTTGATTCTTCGCTATTTCCGGTCTGAAATGTAATATATGTATATGTAATGTAATATAATTCCATGTATACACTCAGAAGAAAAGTTCAGTTCAATTAAACTAACCGTTTAGTTAACTTATTTTATTTGATACAACAAAAAAGTTTTATCAGATTAAATAAGCATTTAGTTCCTTGCAACAAATGCCTTGGTTTCCAGAAACAAAATTATTATTTAAATGTATTTGTTTCGTTCGACCAAACTCTTTCTTTGGACTAAAATAAGTGTTTAATAAAGCACCATTTATTTCAGTCAACAAAAAAGTTTGGTTTATTTAACCAAATGTTTTGATCCGTTCAATTAAAGTTTGGTTGATTCAAATAGATATAATATATAGTCAAACTTGAGATGCGTTTAAACAAGCGTCATGTCAATCGCGTCGTTGCGTATAAAGTGCTTTTCTATTATCATAACTTTTGTTTTATAAATTTAGAGAGTGTTGTTTTCTTATTTCAGAAATTGGATTACGTGGAAACTTCCTACAAAGTGAGCTATAGTGTGTTTTAGGTTATTAGTGCATAAAAGAGATTTTGATTTCCTGCAGGTTATGTTTAACACATCGTGTGTTTAACTGTGCTTGTAACATTTGAGTAACTTATTGTGACTTTTCAATTCTTTAATAAATTTGGAAGTAAAAGATTCTTCTACGGAGAAACGCTCCGTAAGAAAACAACCTTGAAGAGAAGAAAATGTTGTTTCTAAAAATGCTTAACTGTTATGCATTTTTCTATAACATCTGAATTTCTTAATATTTTATTTGCATATTTATCAGTTAATTTCCAGTTTATTATGAGGATTATTATTATTACTTTGAAATCATAAATATAAAATTGGAAATTAATTAATAATATACAAATAAAATATTTAATAAGGAGATTCAAACATTACAGAAAAATAAATAACATTTGATTGTGTATATCAAAATATTTATTTGAACGAACCAAATAAATTTAATACAATTAATTTGTTTGTATGAAACAAACTTTTTGGTTGTATTAAACAAAACATTTAGTCAACGGTAATAAACCATTTGGTTAATTCAAACAAATGTGTATAATCAAATTATTTGGTTATATAAACCAAACATTTCTTTAACTGTATATCAATGCATTTTTTTGGTTGATTCAAACAAAATTTGGTTGTCGAAAAGAAATTTTTTTCTGAGTGTACATACGGGATATTTATTACTAAGTGATATTTAGAATTGTAACTGTAAAATATCCATAAAGTAAAATGTTATAAATAATATGTTCTAAAAAACGTTTAAAAATGGACAGAACTGTTGAAACTTTTGTAATAAATGAAAAATTTATAATATTTTGTACCCATTGTTTTCTGTTTTATTACTTGATTTATTTTAATAATTAATTTCAATTAACTAATAATTTAACTAGTAATCGATTCATAAAATATTTAAATTTCAGTATATTTTATCCTAATTTGAACTTTGTTATTTAACTTTCAACTCTTTCGATAGAGTTTATTACCTTATATTTAATTAAATAAATTTTAAAAAGAACATGATTGATACGCTTTCTGAAAATCTGGAAAAGTCAGGGAATTTTATTTGTTATGGAAAAGTAAGGGAAAAGTAAAATACGGCTAGAAAATAATTTTTCACCAAAATAACATTAATACAACCGACTCAATTCCTCAAAAAATACAACCGTCCCACCCGGAAAAATATTCTAGATTCACTCTTGCTTCAGAAGGATGGTCCCAACATAACTTAAAAGTTAAATTGTTTATTTTTAAAAAAAAATGAATCTTAAATAAGCATATTTTGTGCATAAAATAGGGCGGTTGACAGTACTTCTTTTTAAAATAATTCAATTTTTCGTAGATAACCGCAGCGTTTCTTGATTGTCATTTAAAACTAACATTTTTAAGATTCTTTCCCAAATTTCCTAATATTTCATTATTTTCTTGAGCTTTTCAAGTTCTTATTACTTATCTGATTATCTTATTTAACATTTTTCAAATTTTTATTTTTTGAATATATATTATAGACCAAATTCATTTCAAATCAGGCAGGCTGGACATGGTAGAAACTGAAAATCAACTTTATCTCCAAAAACTTGTTTTTCAAAGAATTTTAGACGGCACGTATTTTTTTTGGTTAGCTGATTTTTGGATGCGAATAAGCAAATAATTGTTCGAAAACGTGTAATTTATCAGAAGCGTTTATCGTTTATATTTTAAATTTATCACATTTTTAGCTTAAGGAGGTTCTCTTTATTGACATAACCTTAAACTAAAAAGAGGCTTTTCTTTTCACATCAAATAAAAATGTTATTATTATTAATTTCACCAAATTTTAAAATATACAAGACTACATTTTTCATAAAAAATTAGGTTGAGCTAAAATTTGTTGTCAAATAATAATTATTTAACAATTGGTGTTTTTTTGTCTGTTTGTTTGTTAACTACTTCGCGTAGGTATAGTTTTGAAGAACCAGTTCACGTTAGCGTAGCTTTAGCATCAGCGTAATAATAATAGCTCATCATCTTACTTGTTAAAACATTTTCTACAATTTTATTGGTTGGATTTTTTAAAAATATTTTATTCAAAAGTTAGATATATTGAATAAATAAAATTTGATTTAGATATATTTTTAAACAAAAGTTTATTTAACAAAATCCAACAAATAAAATTTTAAATAATTTTTTTTGAAGAGAAGAATAAGCTATTATTTGTCAAGATTGAATAAAAAAATCAATATTTCCCCTAGATTCAAAGAAAAAACATAAAATGTTAAATATTTAACAACAAATTTTGACACAACCCAATTTTTTCGAAGAAATGTGAAACTTGATATTTGAAAATTTGGTGCAATTAACTTTAATAATATTTTTATTTAGTTAAAAAACCACTTCTTAACTTGAATTTTTAAATAAAAAGAGTTTAAACATATATATTAAAAATTCAATTGAACTAAAAATGTGATGTTTGAAATAAAAACGCTTCTGATAAATTATACGTTTTCTAACAATTATTTGCTCATTTGCAACCAAAAAGACTGCAAAGTTTTCGAACAATTAGCTCAATTAGCTTTCTACCGAATTTTGACGAAATTTGTTGAAAAACGAAAAATATTAAGAAAAACTTTTTTTATATTTTTTGAAGAGAAACAACTTTTATTTAGAAATTTTTGTTATATTTATTATGTTCTAGCGAAATTAACCTCGCTCGCTAACGCTCGCTCGCTTGATAATTATTATTTTTTAATTGCTTATTGATGTGAACATATTATACAAAATTAGTGAACTTATTTGTCATTGAACTTTTATTAATTTTTTAAACAGTTTTTATATTTTAATAATTTATATTGTTATAATTAATCAATTTAAAAATTTTATTAATTTAATGATTACAAAGGACATCTTAATTCTTTTCAATCTATTTTGAATTTTATATAGTATGCTAATGATTAACGTTTCTTAATACAATTTTTTTTTATCATGTATTATCCACTCTAAAAACGTTAGCTGTATCCATCAAAAGTTAAGGAGTTATTAATTTTATAATGTTAATTTATTATATGTATATATAATTAATATAACATTCATTTCTATACATATACATAAATTATTTCAAAAAATTTTTTGCATTTTTTGTTAATAGATATTGATTTTATTGTATTTTTTGCCACCTTGTATCCTTTGATAATTATCTAAAAATAAGTAATAATAACTGATTTTTTAAAAAGAAATAATATTTTATTAATTATATAATATAAATTTTTTAAAATTAAATAAAATTAAAATTAATATCATTTATATAAATAATTATTTTATAACTCTGTCATTTAATATTAAAATTTACATATTAAGGGCATGTGATGGAGAATGACGTCACTGGTATAGGCAAAATTTGTCCGTAGGCTTTCTCTTAAAATAATAAATATTTTGACACCAAAGTTTGTGGAATTTCCTAAAATGACATTAAGAAGGTCTCTCAAACCCAATTTTGTTTAAAATTTTTGCCTTACAGTTAATTTTTTAAAAACTTATTTGATTTTCGTAAAATAAAAAAAATTATGTTAAGGCAAAATTTAAACAAAATTTTGTCAGAGAGACCTTTCCAATGATATTTTGTGTAATTTTACAAAGTTTGGTGTCAAAATATTTATTATATTAAGAGAAAGCATACGGACAAATTTTGCCTGTACCAGTGACGTCATTCTCCATCACATGCCCTTAATAAATAAAATAAAATATTTTTCATTGATTTATTATTTGTTTGCTATATTAATTTTTTTTCTCTTATTTTATATTTTCATTATTTAAACATCATAATTAATTTTTTTCTTTAATTGTAAAAATTATGAGATTCAGAATGGTTATGGGCAATTGCCCCCTTCTTAAAGCCTTATAATCATTTAAGAGATAAAATGATAACACTATAATATCTTATCTTTTTCTCCATCATGTAATGCCTCCAAGAACCTTGACTGTATTCTTCGAAGGTAGAGAATTATTAATTTAAAAATGTTTATTTATTTTCTGTATATATATTTATTATAATATTCATATTTATATACATAAATAATGTTAACAAATTTTAATTATTTTTTGCTGCTTTCAGCTTTGCATTAAACATTGCAGTAAACATTGGTTCTAAATTTTCTTGTACTTTTTGTACTCATACAATCAAGTCGAATAACTTTTGCCCACTTTTAAGCTATTAAAGGTTTTAAAAAACGTTTCGTATTTAGTTTATTATTTATGTTACGAAGCTTAAAAATGTCTCAATTTAATATTAGTTCTAGATCATTAATATTATAAAAAACAAAATCTAAAAAAATATACTGTTAATGTTTATAATTAATATTTTGATAAAAGTAATGTTTTTTTCTTTATTTTTTAAATAATATTGTTTTCTAAGAGATTATCATGCCTAAATTACACTTATATCATTTCATAGCCAATTTTATCAAATTTTAAATTCATTTTTTTCAATTTTATATAATATTTTTATTCAAAATTAAAAAATTAGTAATTATTTTTGAATTTTTGATAACTCAAGAACGATTATCTTATTAAAAAAATTTTAAATTATAAATAGTTCATTTTTCTATGTAGAAAATAGCGGCAAAATATATTTTATTTTATTTTTTATTTTTTAAATATTATAATATTAAGTAAAAAAAATTAGTTGTTATAAGTGTTTGGTTAAAAAATACGTAACGCTTTTATAAAGCTATTATGATCTTTCCGTCCCTCTACGTAACGCACCGTAATTAATTGCATACCTTTTGCGTACTTCTATAATTTGTTATTTAACTTTCTTATTGTTGCTAATCATTACTCATTATTTATTGTACAGCTATCGCCAGATATGTTTTAACATTTTAACACCTAGGTCATATGGAAATATGTTAAAGCATATCTGGCGATCAGTGTATAATAAATAAATAAGCAACGGCTAACATTGGAGGGTTAAACATATATACAATTAATTAATTTCAATAATAATTTTTCTAAAGTTAGTGTTATTTCTTATAATAATTTTCAAAAAATAATGATAAAATAAAAATAAAAGTTTCTTAAACAAAACTAAACAATTATAACCAAAATCACTAACAAGATTTTAAAATAAAAATCAAATCTCATGCGTAGAAGGATCCCTGTATAGCTAAATATGCGCAGTAACAAACACTTCAAAAAAAATTTTGTTAAGAAAATTTTTCATTCATGTAAAGCTCAATAAACATGTAAACAGAAATTTCAGACACATTGGGTACAATATGCATTTTTTAAAAGTAAATAGAGTCTAAATTATTTTACATATAACAAGAGATGAATATTTGATTTTTGTTGGACTTAAGAAAAAAAAACGGAAAATTCGAAAGAATTGTAGCGATTAAAAAGCACCTTTAAAACCAACAGTACTCTCCTAGTGCAATACAGCGCATGTGTAGCATTCACGATTCACTACTGCGCATCTATGTAGCATTCAATTTTCACTACTGCGCATGTGAAATTGACCTAATTAACTACTGCGCATGTGCAGAAGTAACGTATGACTACTGCGCACATGTGGCCCTCACGATGAACTATCTCGGACATGTAGCGCTTAATGTGAACTACTGCGCATGTGTTACTGCACATAAAAATGTATTTTTATCAGAATAAGCGAGTAGACTTAATAGAAGTGATAAACGAACGAACGAACGAAAGAACGAAAGAACGAACGAAAAAATTTTCAGATTTTCGAAAGTCAACATCATTTTTATGTATTAATGCACGATTTTGCATATGCAACTGCGTATAAAAATGCTTCACTACATAAAGGACTCACTATTTTTTAATATACCAATAGGAAAAAGTAGGTTAACTTAATAAAATGGACAAACTAACGAAAAAATGAACGGACAACTGGTTACATTTTAATATAGTAAAAGGATTACCATGTACTATGATACAACTTTTTCAAGAAATTAAAAACTCTTTATTCTATGTAAATAAGTGAATTTTCTCAAATAATTTTTTAACGAATAATTAACATAACAATGTCCAGACAATATGTTGATTAATTCCCCCCCCCCTCTTCCTCTTTATAATAAAAAAACGTTGCGTGAAGTAATAAAAATTTAAAACTTTTGCAAAAAATTTTATTAGATTATATAGGTGTTATACGAAGAAAAAACCATTAATATTTAACAAATTTTATTTATTTATTAAGATAAATAATATAAATTTTTAGATATTTAAATAAATTTGACAAAATATATGGGGTTGAGAAGCGATAAAGAATTTCCGAAAATTCGAAAGAATTGTAGCAATTACTAAGCACCTTTACATCCAACAGTACTCTCCTAGTGAAATACAGCGCATGTGTAGCATTAATGATTCACAACTGCGCATCTATGTAGCACTTAATTTTCACTACTGCGCATGTAAAATTGACCTAGTTAACTACTGCGCATGTGCAGAAGTAACGTATGACTACTGCGCACATGTGGCCCTCACGATGAACTATCTCGGACATGTAGCGCTCAATGTGAACTACTGCGCATGTGTTACTGCGCATAAAAATGTATTTTAATCAGGAAAAGCGAGTAGACTTAATAGAAGTGGTAAACGAACGAACGAACGAACGAAAGAACGAACGAAGAAATTTTCAGATTTTCGAAAGTCAACATCATTTTTATGTATTAATGCACGATTTTGCATGTGCAACTGCGTATAAAAATGCTTCACTACATAAAGGACTCACTATTTTTTAATATACCAATAGGAAAAAGTAGGTTAACTTAATAAAATGGACAAACTAACGAAAAAATGAACGGACAACTGGTTACATTTTAATATAGTAAAAGGATTACCATGTACTATGATACAACTTTTTCAAGAAATTAAAAACTCTTTATTCTATGTAAATAAGTGAATTTTCTCAAATAATTTTTTAACGAATAATTAACATAACAATGTCCAGACAATATGTTGATTAATTCCCCCCCCCCTCTTCCTCTTTATAATAAAAAAACGTTGCGTGAAGTAATAAAAATTTAAAACTTTTGCAAAAAATTTTATTAGATTATATAGGTGTTATACGAAGAAAAAACCATTAATATTTAACAAATTTTATTTATTTATTAAGATAAATAATATAAATTTGCAGATATTTAAATAAATTTGACAAAATATATGGGGTTGAGAAGCGATAAAGAATTTCTGAAAATTCGAAAGAATTGTAGCAATTACTAAGCACCTTTACATCCAACAGTACTCTCCTAGTGAAATACAGCGCATGTGTAGCATTCATGGTTCACAACTGCGCATCTATGTAGCACTCAATTTTCACTACTGCGCATGTAAAATTGACCTAGTTAACTACTGCGCATGTGCAGAAGTAACGTATGACTACTGCGCACATGTGGCCCTCACGATGAACTATCTCGGACATGTAGCGCTCAATGTGAACTACTGCGCATGTGTTACTGCGCATAAAAATGTATTTTAATCAGGAAAAGCGAGTAGACTTAATAGAAGTGGTAAACGAACGAACGAACGAACGAAAGAACGAACGAAGAAATTTTCAGATTTTCGAAAGTCAACATCATTTTTATGTATTAATGCACGATTTTGCATGTGCAACTGCGTATAAAAATGCTTCACTACATAAAGGACTCACTATTTTTTAATATACCAATAGGAAAAAGTAGGTTAACTTAATAAAATGGACAAACTAACGAAAAAATGACGGACAACTGGTTACATTTTAAAATAGTAAAGGATATTTTGAAAAAAATTTAATTTTCCTTTAAAAAAATAAAAAATCTTTTTTTTCTCTCTTACGAAAATCGGGCACAAGTTAAATTCTTATGGAAAATAATCTTTACTATCACGACAATTTCCAAAAAAAATTTCAACCAAAAAAACGATGGAGTTTTTGAGTAATTGCAATTCAAAATTTTATAGTAAAACGGACGCCATTTTGTTATTTTAGAACATTTTTAAAAATTTTCAATGGATTTTTAAAGAGGACTAACAGCTCTTTCAGGCCGTAAAAAAGGAATAAGATATCGTCGATTGGATCAGAAAACCGGAAAATTACTTCGACGGCCCCCGTTGATAAAATAGTTATTGAAAAGCTAGTGGAATAAAATGCTATCTTAAAAAAAGTAAATATTTGTATGAATATACATGTCATTTATTTTTAACTCGATCATATTAACTCATATTGTAATTTATTATATATTACATCTTAGATACAATGAGTTAATATGCAGTTAAAAATAATGACATGTATATTAAAATAATTATTCTGAGATAACGTTTTGTTGCACTGAAAATCAGTTGTCATTTTATCACACAAACAATTGAATAAGAATTATATAGCACGCTCTTTTGAATTAGCATTTTATTCCACTGGCTTTTCAATAAACATTTTATTAACGGGGGCTGTCGACTTATTAAACGGGGAATTTCTTGAAACTAGTGAATAAGTTCTAAAATTCATTAAACATAATTTTCATTTGGCAGAATATCATTAGAAAGAATTTTTTTCGACGAATTTTCATTTTTTAAATTTATTTTTAACCGAAATCCAATAAATCTGAATTCTTAATTTACATAAGTTTTAGGTCACCTAATTCAGATTTAATAAAATTTGTATTTTAATCAATTTCATTTTAACTTACTTTTGTTTAAATTGATTAAAATTAAAATTTATAAATAATATTAGTTCAAGTAATTTTAATTTCATTAATAAATAAATCAAATTTTTTTTATAATTTTCAACAGTATTCAATATACAATTATTTACATTAAATTTTATAATTATTCTTTAATTATTTTGTTCAATTATTTTTCAAAATTTCATCAGTTTTCAATTGACAATTTATTATTCTCCTTCAATTTTATGATTATTCATCAATTTAAAAATTTTATTTTTTTTAATTGCCTATTATTCTCACCAATTAAAAAATTTTGTTTCAAAACCTAGTTAATTTTTTTTTTAATAGTTTATTATTTTCGTCATATTGTAATATTTCTTTTAATTATCAATTTTTTTCGTGAATTTTCCATTTAATTATTTAATTTCCAGTTTATTTCTTCAATTTTTAATTATCTTGATCGATTTTCAATTAATTCCTCAATATTAAATAATTCTCGTATTTTCTCAATTATTTTTATCACTCATAAAAAATGTTTTATAATTTCAATTCAATTATTCAATTCTAGAACTATTCTCTTTATTTCTAAGTTATTTTCTTCATATTTAAATTCCAATTTACAATTTTCAATTATTTTTTTTAATATTAAAAAATTATCGCCCTTTTTCTATTACTTTTTCGATTATCATTAAGTTTCTTTAATTTTAAACGCAATTGTTTAATTATTTTCTTTAAATTTTAATTCCATTCTTCAGTTTTCAATTGTTTTCCTATATATCCATTAATTCTCGGCTTTTTTAAATTTTTAAGTATATTCCATAAACTTCAATTCCTTTCTTCAATTTTTAAAGAAATTTTTTTTTCTACACTTTTAATTTATAATATAATATAATTCTTAAAACGCCGAATTTGTCTATTTGTCTGAAATTAGAAATGGACGGATATCAGATGTTTGTTTAACCATTTTCAATTTTGAAGACACAACAATTCGACGTTTTAAGAATTCTATCAAATATCAATTCAGATAAATAAAGAGTTGGTGATATAGATACTCTGGCATATTTAATAATTCGCCTTACTTAAAATTATGTTAAAAAAAAATTCCGCTAAACTGAAATTTGGTTAAATTGAAATTCTTTTAAATAAAAAGTTTGTTTAAACAAAAATTCTGTTAAATACGAATTTGCTTATCCAAAAATTCTGTTAAGTGAAAATTCTGACTTATTTCAATTTGATAAAAAACAGATTCGAAGAATGATAATTCGTCTAGACAAAAATTTTATCTAATGAAATTCGCAAAAATTAAATTAAAATTATACTAATGAATTGTAGAACTTGTTTATGCGTCCTAATTTCTTTGCTTTTCTAAAAAAAAGATTCAAAATTCAAAAAAATGTGACCGGGAATTACAAAAAATCGAGTCGATTTACGAGGAATTTGAAAATTAAATAATACTTTTAAAATGTTTAATAAAATAATAAGCGTTACTATGTTCTGACAAATTTTGTATATTTGATCAAGTATTAATTTTTCTATGTAGAATATACTTTTGTGGAGTATGGAAAAATATCATTTAAGATCAGAAAAGCCTGGAAAAGTCATGGAATTTCGTTCTAAGAGAGTCGTAGCAACATTGAAGATGAAAAATTTTGAATAAATACCTTGCACTGAAAATAGTCGCGAGAGCGAGAAAACAACCATCAGCCACTTGAGGTGCTCCTGTATAGCAACGATCCACGACCCATTCAAGAAGAGGTCCAATGTCAGGATTCCCTTCCAAAAGCAATACAACAGTCTCTCGAGCCAGGGTATAAATCTTATTTAAAAAAAAAAGTTCAAGTGAATTAATAAAACTTAGTACTCAAATTAATTAGCGAAAATATGTAATTTACATTTTAACCTCTTTTTCAAAATTTTCTCTTACCTTCTCGTCTTTGCTGGATAATAAAAGATCCAACCATTGATAAATAATTGCACCTTCTTCAGAAAGCGATTGAGGATTAAAACACGGACCACAGCACAATAATCCACTCATTGCTTGCAGCGCAGAGAGCTGAAGCTCAGAACACGATTTTTCATCTTCATGAGATAATGAAGCGCTTGTCAGAGGTTTTCCGTAGGTCCCGGCCCAACTAGCGAAAAGAGTAAATAAATTTCGACGTAAATCTCTTTTTAAAAGAGTATGACACGTTTCCACTGTAACAGTATAAAAGATTATAAAGATTATTATAAAGAAGATTAATTATTTAAATTGTCAATTGTTGTTTTACTAAACTATTTTTTGAAGTAGAGTGATTTTATTCGTTAACAAAATATGACACGAAGTTACAAATTTAAATTAATAATTATAGAGTAATTTTAATTCTATTTAAAAATCTATAATAATAATCCACAAGATTCATTCATTCTTTCATTCTGTCCTCACCTGAAGTTTGGCACATTTTTTTGTTATAAATCTAATACTTTTTAAAAAATGCATTTACATTGATTAAAATTTAAACTTATAAATATCAGTTCAAATAATTTTAATTTTATTAATAAATAAATCTGTAATTTTCTCTATAATCTTCAACAGTTTTCAATACACAAAATTCTCTTTAAGCTTTATAATTAATCTTTAATTTTTTTTAAAATTATTTTGTTCTGTTGTCGATTATTCTTGCCACTTTTTGAATTTTTCTTCCAATTCTTAATTATTTTCTTAAATATTTAATTATTCTAGTCATTTTGTAATTTTTCTTCCAATTATCCACTATTTGTTTAAACATTCAATTTAATTATTTAATCTTCAATTTATTTCTTTAATTATTAATTATTTTCTACAACTTTCTTCGTTTTTTAATTATTTTATTCAAAATTCAATGATACTCGCATTTTCTCAATTATCAATTATTTTCTTTCAATACAATTCTTCAATTTCCAATTCATTTCTTTACTTTAAAATTATTTTCTACAACTTTTTTCATTACTTTCATCAGTTTTCATATGACAATTTATTATTCTCCTTCAATTTTATGATTATTCATCAATTTAAAAATTTTTTTGTTTGCATGCCGATTCTCACTATTTTTCGAATTTTTTTTATCAATTGTAAATAATTTTTTTTTAATAGTCAATTATTTTCGTCATATTGTAATTTATCTTTTAATTATTATCAATTATTTTCTTGAAATTTTCATTCAATTATTTAATTTCCAATTTATTTCTTCAATTTTTAATTATTTTCTCCAATTATGAAATACTTTCTACAATTTTTTCCATAATTTTCATCAGTTTTCAATTGTCAATTTATTATTTTCCTTCAATTTTATGAATTTTCATTAAATTAAAATTTTTTTGTTCAAGTGCCGATTATTCTCACTATTTTTTTATTTTTCTTCCAAATGTTAATTATTTTCGTCATATTGTAATTTTTTTTTAATTATCAATTTTTTTCTTGAAATTTCCATTTAATTCTTAAATTTCCAATTTATTTCTTCAATTTTTAATTATTTTCTTCAATTCTCAAATATTGTCTTTAATTTTCAATTATTTTTATCGATTTTAAATTAATTACTCAATATTCAATAACTCTCGTACTTTTTCAATTATTTTTTTCACTCATAAAAATTGTTTTAAAATTTCAATTTAATGATTCAATTCTAGAACTATTCTCTTCAATTCTAAGTTATTTTCTTCATATTTAAATTCCACTTTTAAATTATTTTCTTTAATATTAAAATATTGTCGCCTTTTTTCTATTATGTTTTTCGATTATCATTAGTTTCATTAATTTTAAATACAATTGTTCAATTATTTTCTTTAATTTTTAATTCCATTCTCTGCTTTTTTCAAATTACTTTTTTTTTCTAGTTTTTAAGTATATTCCATAAATTTCAATTCAATTCTTCAATTTTTTTTTTTCAATTTTAATTGTTTTTCTCGATTTTCAATCGAGTTGTTAAATGTGCATTTATTTCCAAAAATTATTCAAACAATATTCATAATTTTTCAATTTAAAATTATTTTCTTTAAATTTAATATTTGTTGTTTAATTTTTTCAATTATTTTTTTCAGTTGTCTATTAATCTAGTCTTTTTTTGAATTTTGTTTTCAGTTGACAATTATTTTTGTCATTTTTCACATATTTTGTTCAATGTTTTAACTATTTCCTTCAATTATTAATTATTTCCTACAATTTTTTCAATTTTTAATTATTATCCTGAAATTTTACAATTATTCTTTTATTTTTTAAATTATTTTGTTCGGTTGTGTATTAATCTAGGCATTTTTTGAATTTTGTTTTCAATTGTGAATTATTTTCGTCATTTTATAATTTTTTTTCAATTATCAATAATTTTTCAAATTTTAATTTAATTCTTAAATTTTCAATTTTTTTACTAAATTTTTTATTAGTTTCCTAAATTTCAATTATTTTTTTCAATTTTTAATTCAGTTGTTCAATTTGGAATTATTTCTAACAGTTATTCTTATAATTTTTTTAACTATTTTGTTTAAATTTAATATATGTGACGCGTTCTGAAGAAAGGGACCTAAGAAGCAAAAAATCGTTTTTCGGTTTATTGATGCTTTAATTTAATCAAAGGTTACTTTTCCATTATCTAAAGTCAGAAAAGGTTTTTATTTAATAATTTTCAAGTTATAACAATTCAAATCTCTCGATTTGTACAGATTACCATGCACGCTCGACTTTTGTTTTCGCTCTCCTGTAAAATAACCAATTTCCTTCTTAGGTCCCTTTCTTCAGAACGCGTCACATATATTGTTTAATTTTTCAAACTATTCTTTTCAATTCTGTAATTATGAAGCCATTTTTCGAATTTTGTTTTTAACTGGCAATTATTTTCGTTATTTTTCAGATGCATTCTTTAATTTCGTAATTTTTATTATTTGAATTTGCAAAAATTTATAATTTTTAATGACCAAAAAAAAATGTAAAGTTGGTCGCTCGCTTGGGCGCACGTTAATGTTACTAGTATTATTTATAATTTGCATTATTTTACTTACATGTGAAACTTTTGATCATTTTTCGAATAAAGTTACAAAAATGTAACTTAATGTCCCTAACTGCCGGAGCTTCTTTGTCATTTTCATTTTCCAAAAATAATCGAGCACCATCCATGTATTCAACAAAAGTAGGATGCAAGGATTGAGTTTCTCGGTCAAGCACTGAAGGACTAGAATGAAAAATACAAAATAGTAATAGAGGAGATACAACAGATTATATGATGTTAAGTATATTTTTTAGATAAATAAAATATTGGAACTTTTAATTAAAAAAGTTAATCTATAGAAGCAAACATTTTTGACAAATAATAAATGCATTGTTCTCTAAACACAATAAAGAGGAAACAAGGATAATTTTTTTTAATTAAAAAAGTTAATCCATTGAAGCATACATTTTTGAAAAATAATAAATGCATTGTTCTCTAAACACAAAAAATAGGAAACAAGGATAGTCGCAAAATTTAATTTTAAAAATTACCCAACATTTCTCTAATTAACGAATTTTATTATTATTTAAATTCTTAAAGATTTCATGATTAAATTCTTGCTCAATAATGTTTCAACTTATTTTTAAAAATGTGATAAAAGCCATTTAATACTATCTAATAATCTTTGTTTTTAATTCGCAATTTCTTACGTTGCCGGTGAAAATAATTATTGCAAAATGTTTCGCGATACTTTTTCTTAATTAAAAATAAATTCAAAGTTCTTTTAAAAAATTGTAATTCTCGACGTTAAAAGAATAAACTTTTAGCGAAGGAAAGAACAAAATTTTCCAAAAGGTTTTGTTTAAGAATGGTTTTTGGAATTTTTGAAAATAAAATTTTGATACTTGTTTCATGGATTAATTAAAATAAAATCCCCTGAATTTTAAGAATTTTTTCCTATTCTGGATTAAGTTTCTTATTTTATTTCTGACTTTCTTCTGCTTTTCTCTGTCAAACAAAATTCTTTAACTTTTTTTCGAATTTATAACTTTTTTGCCTTTCAGTCACCCTGAAAATTATCATTTTAAATTATAATCAACTCAATCTTCATCCTTTTGGCCATTTTTACAATCAATGAAATCAATAGCTCAATTTTTAAATAATTTATGATATTAAAAGGTAAAACTTTTCATAAAAGTTGTTTATAATACAAATCGAAACAAAAATGAAGAGAGTAAGAGTAATTTAATTTAAAAATTCGATAAGACGTTTTTTCTTTAATAACAAAAACGTATAAGGGGCCATCCATAAACCACGTGGACATTTTTTTGCTGATTTTTGACCCCCCCGCCCCCCCTCGTGGACAATCGTGGACATTTTACCACCCCCCCCCTTACAAAATTGTCCACGTGGACATTGCAAAAAAATTCTTTGTATATTATAAACCAATAAGTTAATACAATTATAAAGCTTAATTCTGAATATTTTTCAAAAAAAATTGCTGGAATAAAGAAGTTGATGAAAAAATAATAAATAAACACAATTTACATTATTCTTAAAAGGAAAATTAAAATATACGCATAAATATACTATAAGAAATCGTAAACCTAAGAAGTGGTTTGTAACAATAAGAAAATCACTATCCTCTTTTTAAAGACAATTTTCACTACTAGCAAATACATTTTTAAACAATCTTTATAGATCTTAAAAAATAACTTTGGCCATTAAGGTGGTCCAAAAACGCATTGTAAACAAATTTTTTAATTTTTCATACTCTCATCCACTAGGATTATTCTTATTTATCGAAAAAAATACCTCCATTTTTTTAAGTTAAATAATATTTAGACTCTAAATTTTAGACTTAGCTAAAATCCGATGAAGCCGATGAAGTTTTATACATGAATTTTGCATCAGGAAAAAAATACTTATTCGTAGATTTAGTATAGAATTCACGAAAATCAATATTTTTTAATCGGACAACTCTGCATCTTCTTAGAAACGTTCAAAAAATAACATCCAAAAATTTATTAAAAATTTTTTGTTGTTTAATATTTTGTACAGGGTCGTAGAACCTTCCCTAAAATTTTTTAATTTTTGCAACTTTTATGTGTGATATGTAATTAAAAGTAATGAATAATTAAAATTTTTATTTATAACAATTGTTTAAACAAATTATTGTTGTTATTTATCAACTTTCGATAAAATAAAGCTATAGAGACTTACAATTTTTTCTGAAATTTGCAGTTTTTTTCGTTTGAAGTAACTAACAATTAACAATACTTTCAAAATTTATTCTTAACAATTGTTTAAAGAAATTATTGTTGTTATTTATGAACTTTTGATAAAATAAATATAACGACTTGCAATTTTTTTCAACATTGCAACTTTTTATGTTTCAAGTATCTGAAAGTAAACAGTAATACCAGATTTTATTTTTAACAATTGTTTAAACAATTTATTGTTGTTATTTATCGTCTTATGATACAATGAAGCTAGAGACTTGCCATTTTTTCTCAATATTACAACTTTTATGCTTGGGACGGTATTGCAACTATTACAGAAACAGAATAAATTATTTATTATGAATATGAAGGATAAAATAATAGCTCTAGACATTTAAAATGTCCAGTAAGTTATCTATTAAAGTTTATTAATAATGTTTTTAAATTTTGCATTAAAATTAATGAAAGGACACTGTTATTGTGAGATCTAGAAGTACAAATTAAAGATAATCTTCTTTTAAAATTTATTTTCTAGTAAAACTACAATTCTAATGCTTTATTATATCTAAAGTTGATAAATTTAGAAAAAAACTAAACCGCTCTATTAGCTTCAGTCTGAAAATATTATCAAGTTAAAATTATTTAATAACTTAAACAATGACTAAAATTATAACTTTATCTTACAAATTCATAGTACATAAGAAAAAATTGCAAGTTACTATCTTTATTTTATCAAAAGATGGCAATTAACAATGCTTTAATAATTTGCTTTAACAATTGTTGTAAATAAATTTTGAAGTTGCTATATATTTTGAGTTATGTAAAATATAAAAAGTTGAAAACTTAATAAAAAAAAATCAAGGTCTCTCTTCTAATTTTATCATAAGCTGATAAATAACAAAAATAAATTGTTTAAACATTTTTTTAAATAAATTTTAATGTTACTGTTTATTTTTAGTTATTTCAAACATAAAAGGTTGTAAACCTTATAAAGTTAAAGCTATATTAAAAGTTTATAGCTTTATTTTATCAAAAATACGTGGGGAACTTCATCAGCTTTGAGCTACCTCTCATTACTATATAATTTTAACAAAAAATCATAGGGGTATTTTTTTCGATAAAAAATTCTAGGGGGTAAGAGCATAAAAAAATCCAAAAAAAATGTTGGACCACTCTATTGAACATCTTATAATTTATTAAGTACTGATTACGGAAAATAACATAAATTCCTAAATTTTTAACATTATAAATTACCCTGGTCGACAAAAATGACTTTTTTTTATTTAAGCATCGGACTAAATTTTTCTTGTAGATATTTTATTACTAAACAAGAATATGACCATGAACAAAACTGGTCCATGACGTCAAGATTCTGATAAACAGGGCTCAGAAACTCAGAAAACCCTGGCTTTGATCATTTTTGATTAAACATAAGTCAAGAATTTGACATGCTAGAAATCTTTATGTACATGCTTAAATGCATGTCCACGTGGACATTTGCTCCAACTCTCCCTCCCCCCCTCGTGGACAATCGTGGACTTTTGATGGACCCCCCCGCCCCCCCAAAACTGTCCACGTGGTTTATGGATGGCCCCTAAGGCAACTACAAGTTCAACATTTAATATCCAAGATTTTTAATCGGAAGGTCAGAAAACTTGAAAAAAAATCCATTAAAGTTTTTAATAACTTTTAATGAAAGTTTTGAAAGAGAGTAAGAAGCAATTTGAGGCAAAGTAAATCAATTTTAATTCAAATATTTAATAACCTTGGACATTAAAATTAAACAAAAATATGCTAACCATATTCCGAAAGTTCCATACTCGGCGATCAATTCCAAAACACGAACAAGTTGTAGTCTAAGAGCGTCTCTTCTTCGTCTTCTTCTCATATTCTCTTGTTTTCGATCAACAGCTTCTTTAATATACGGCACCAATTCCTCCATTAAATCTCTGAAATTATCAGGATGTTTTTTGTTAATATTGTTATATGATTCTATAATATATATAATACAATCAATTCTATAAAATAAATATTTCTATTCTTTTGACTTTTGATCTCGAATATTTTAAATTTATTTCTAATATTTACAGTTTACAACAGGGTAAAAAAATATCAAAAATTCCCAAGATTCAATTAACTTTATTCTTCATAAAACCCATACATAGGTGCAAAATTAATTGAATATCGGAATCTTTCGAGAGATGTTGAAAAATTTGATAAAAGACAATAGAATGAGAAAAAATGAAAATAATCCAAACTCACTTTAAAGCATCAGCATTAACTTTGCCGATAGCTTGAACAGCAGCATCTCTAACATCAACTGCCTCGCACCTGAGTAAAGGCACTGTTAATTTATACAAAGCTGAAGGACTGGCATTCGTTCCCGGAGATTTATTGTCACCTCGTTCAGCAGAAAGACTATCTGGCGATGAGCTGTGAAATATAATACATTACACATCTTTCTGACACTTCAATTTGACAAAATTACTCTTCAACCACAATTTGATCTGCAGATAGTGAAAATTTCCAAATGAGTGTGAAAAGTAAAAAACAAGAAAGAAAAAAAAAAAACAAAAACACACACAATGATTTTAAAAAATAGAACACAATGCATTAAAAAGTGATCCCTGGTTGAAAAATTATTTTATCCTCATTCACAAAATCTTGTCATCAACTTTTTGTTTTTCTACCAGAGTAGACTTTTTCATTAAAATGAGAAATCCCATTAAAAAAAAAAAAAAACAGAGCCCTCAACCAGTTAATGATTCAAAAGGCAAAACATTAGGTCGATGAAATGAAAAATCGTTGTAATGACGATAATTTTATCAGTTTGGTGCAACAAAGAAGATCGATCAGGAACGGTCGTAAGGCTCGGTAAAAACTTGCACGTAGATCGTATGCAAGATACAAAGCGTTGCTAAGTAATCATGCGAAGTAATTGGATCAACGATTAATAGTAATAATAATAAGAAAAAAAAAAAGATACAGCTAACATCAGAGTAAAAAAAGGATTAATTACCAACGACCGTTCGATCCGGGTGAATGAGAGGCAGCAACCGTTTAACGATTTTTATTTTAAAAGCTCACCTGGTTCTCTTATGTCTGGTGTAGATCCCGGAAATGGACGGAACTGAGAACCGACCCGGCAGGGTCTGGGCCCCACCGAGATTTTCCAGGCTTTGACTCAACTCCTTACTCATGCACAACACACCAAACTCCACCGTTTGCTGACCACTAGAGTATGCAATACAGTGTACCACCAATGCTCCTTATATTAAACATTATTTACTGCTCGGAATTACTACTGTCCTAAGTCCAAATACACGAATGACGAGGCAACGACAAATACTGGCATGCGAAGTTAACATATCGTTGCAAAAAAAAGGCATTTCGAAAAGAGAGATACAGCTAGTTTCTTCAATAGGGTGGTTCAAAAAAAAAAAAAGTAAAGTCGTAATTTTAATGCACTCACCCACTAGGATTGTTCTATGGGGTCAAACCATTATCAGGGTGTCTACTAATTTCGTCCCACAAAATTCCCGGTCATTTCCCGGTTTTTGTTCCTATTTTTCCCGGTTTTTTCTCTTGTTAACTTAAAATTTATTTTAAGTATAAATAGACCTACAAATGGCTACAAAAATTGAAGAAAATAATTGAAATTCAAAGAAAATTATTCTTTGAAAATTATGAAGAATTAAATATTAAACTTTACAAAAAATAATAATTAAGAATTAAAAGAAACAATTAATAATGGAAAGGAATAATTGAACAATGACAAAGATATTTGACAATTAGAAACAAAATTTAAAAAAAAGGACTATATTAATCGACAATTGAACAATAATTGAAAAATTGAACAATGGTTATTAAATTCAAAGAATATAATTGAAAATTGGTCAACTAGATAGAAAATCCAAAAAAATAATTTAAATTTTGAGTTAATAATTCAAAATTGAAGAAATAAATTGAAAATTAAGTACCGTCAAACGGGGCTATTATAGTACAAAAACTGCATTTTTTTGTATTCTATGCTTCACCAAAAATCAGAATTTTGTACAAAATTTTTTTTAACAACTAGTCACGTTGTTTACATCCTTCTGAAAATTTACTGTAAGTTTTACCATAAAAAAATTTTTTTTCTTCGAGTTATAAAAACTCAAAGTTTGTATTATAATAATTTCGCAGTCGGGGCTATTATGGTACAAAATTTATTTTTGTTTATAAAATAAAGAAAACATTTTATTTTTTGCATTAAACTATGTGGGAACCTTTTAATAGATACCCCATAGACAAATTTTTTATAAATCGCCAAATAGTAATTATTATTATGGAAATCATTTATAAAAATATAAAGTTAAATAATGAAATTTCTCAAAATTTGTATTTTACGTTATTTTAATAATTAAACGACTTAATATGGTCCATAATAACGTTTTGAGCTATTTTATGTCAAGCAATATTGAAATTAACTTAAAACCCTTGTAAATAATATGATATTAATATAAGTGGTTTTTGAGGTTATGATGCACTCGTTGTCAAGTTTGACAAATTTGTGTTATTTTTAATTTTCTGACAAAAAATAAAACATTTACTTAATAAAAACAATTAAACCAAAGCCCAGAAACCTTTTTCACTTTTTTAATAAAACGAATTGTCATAAAATAATTAAAATAGTTTTGTACCAGAATAGCCCCGCTATGTGCTGAATTTTTAGTTTTTAACCATTTTTTTCTTAAATTCTTAATAAAAAGTTAGCTTATCACGTGAATATAGCCCCAACTAAATTCTCAACACGTACCTTAAGTATCTTTTACATTGAATTTGTCAATATTAAGATCGAAGCAGATTTTTAGAGAACTTCCAATTTTTTAATGAAATTTGTATGTATATATGAATTTTTTCCGGATTTTTGACAAAGAATTTATTAGAAACAATACTGTTATTTTGTTTGCGAAATATCACACTATATTTACAAATAAAAATCATATTTATAAATTTCAAAATAAATATTTTAGAAATAGAAAACCAGCTTGTACCATAATAGCCCCCGGTGTACCAGAATAGCCCCGTTCGACGGTAATCAAATTGAAATCAGAAAAACACAGAATTATTGAATATTAAAAAAAAAAAAACAATTGAAAATTGAGAAATAAAATTGAAATTCGAAAACAATAATTGAGAATTAAAGAAAATTACTGAACAATTGGATTGAAAAAAGAAGAAAATAATTTATAATTAAAAAAAATGGAAAATGACAGGAATTATTTAATATTGAAGAAAACATTAAAAATTGAAGAATAGAATTGTTATTTAAAGAAATTAATTGAGAATTGAAAAAAATAATTGAACAATTGAACAATTAAATTGAAATTAAAAGAAAATTATTGAAAATTGAAGGAGGTTTTGAAACATGAAATAAATAACTGATAATTGAACAAAAAATAATTGAAAAAAGTCGAGATTACTGAATATTGAAACAAGCAATTGAAAATTAAACAAAATAATTAAAAATTAAAGAAAATAATTGAAAATTGAAGAAAATAATTAAAAATTAAAGAAAGTACCTACTTAAAAATTAAATACAATATTTGGAAACAGCAGAAAAATTTAGAAATCGATGAAAATAATTGCGAATTGATGAAAATAATTTAAAAATTCTCAATTTAAATAAAAAATGAAAGAAAAACATAATTTAAAAAAGCTGAGAATTGTTAAATATTGAAGAAAATTAAAAATAAATTGAAAATTGAAAGAAATTGAGAAATTGAAAGAAATATGAAAAAATAATTGAAAATTGAAGAAAATAATTGAAATTTAAGAAAAAAATTTGAATTTGAAGAAAATAATTGAGAATTTAAAAAAAATCATTGTAAAAAGCCTAGAGTTATTGAATATTAAAAAAAAAAAATTGAAAATGAAAGAATGGAATTGAATGTCGAAAATTATAATTGAGAATTAAAGAAAATAATTCAAGAATTGAACAATGGGATTGAAAGTAGAAGAAAATAAGTGATAATTGAAGAAAAAATAAATTGAACAACCCAGGAATTATAGAATTTGAAAAAAACAATAAAAAATGAAGAATGTAATTGTAATTTGAAGAAATTAATTAAAAATTGTAGAAAATAATTTGAAATTGAAGAAAATGTGATTTAATGAAAATTGTTGAATAATAATTGATGAATTGAATTGAAGTTTCAAAAACATAATTGATAATTCAAAAAAATATTGAAAAAAGCCGAGAATTATTGATTATAGAAGAAAATTATTGAAAAATGGAGGAGTTATTGAAATGTGAAATAAATAAATGATAATTGAAAAAAATAGTTGAAAAAAGTCGAAAATTATTGAATATTAAATTAAATAATTAAAAATTGAAGGAAATAGTTGAGATCTGAAGAAAATAATTAAAAATTGAAGAAAATAATTGAAAATTGAATCAAATAATTGGCAATTAAAAAAAAAAAAATTTAAAGTTGTAGAAAATAATTAAAAATTGATTAAAATAATTGAAAATCGTAGAAAATATTTCAGAATTAAATAAATTAATTAGAAATTGATGAAAATAATTGAAAATTTAAGAAAATAATTGGCAATTGAAGAAAATAGTAGAAAATCGAAGAAAATAATTGAGAAATGAAGAAATAATTTTAAATTAATGAAAATAATTCCAAATGGAAGAAAATAATTGAGAATTGTAGAAAATAATTGGAAATTGAAGAAAGTAATTAAAAACTGAAAAGAATTTATTACCCCAGAAAAAAAATTCCCGGTTTGACGGAAAATTTCCGGTTAATTCCCAGTTTTTCCCGGTCAATTTAAATTCCCGGTTATTTCCCGGTTTTCCCGGTTAGTAGACACCCTGCATTATATTTCCACTAAGTTGGTCGGGCCCTTTTTTTTTTGAAAATTTTTATTTTGTAATATATTAAATATTTTGAAAACCCTATTTAGAGCAATTTTTTAGTTTAGATTTTTTGGTTTTTTCTTTAAAATTGAGCCGAAACGAAAAAATCTTGGATTAAAAACCCTTTCATTTGGAGGTTTTCTTAATTTTAGAATTTAAATATCTTCCAGGGAAGACCACGGAGGAATATAAAAAAAAAATTAAAAAAAGACAAATGCCGCTCTGCAAAAAAGTGTTTCTCAATTCATACATATTTTAACCCCTGAAATAACTGTAAATTTTAATTAATTCCTCAAAATCCCCTGAAATATCCATTATTTACTTTACGGAAATAAAAACTAGAATATTTAAGCTTTCTTTTAAGATATATTTTTAATAAATCTGAAACAACGTCTTTTGAAATATTCGAAAGGTTAACTTTCAAACTACATTTTGTATATAAATTAAATATATTTGAACAAAATTATTTTTATTATTGTAAAATTTAGGAATTTTTCTTTTAAAACTGCTGATTACAAAAATAATTTGGCCTTAGTAAGTAGAAGAAATAATTTTTTTAAAATTGTCTCATATTGGCAATTGTTTCTGAAGGGGGTCGTTTAGAAATAGAATGCCCCATTTACTTTAAACAAAATAGTTGAAGAACTAAAGGAATAACTGTTAAATTGAAAATAATTGCAAATTTAATAAATAATTGAAAAAAAAATTGAAAAAAAAATTCGAAAAATGATAAGAAAAATCGGCATTCGAACAGAAAATGTTCTGAAATTAATTAATAATCATTAAATTGAAGAAGAATAATAAATTGTCAATTAATAATTGATGGAAATTTTGAGAAAAAAAATAAAAATTGAATAATTGTATTAAAATTTCCAGAAAATAATTAAAAAACGGAGAATGCAATTTAAAATTAAAGAAAATAATTGAGAATTATTCACTTTAATTTTTTCAAAAATTGATATTTTTAAAAACGAAGAATGCAATTTAAAATTAAAGAAAATAATTGAGAATAATTCACTCTAGTTTTTTCAAAAATTGATATTTTTCAAATTTGTTTTCTGATTTTACTAATGTTTTAGGTGCTCTTCCTTAGGAATTTTGAAAATTTAAAAATTTTTGAAAATTAACAAAATGGCTGTCATTTTATGAAAAATCAAAAAACTCAAATTTCTCAAAAACGTAATTTTTTTTTCTATTTTTTTTTATAGTTACTTGATAACAAAAATAATTTTTTCCAATAGGTTTAATGTGCGCTAAAACACTGTGAAAGGCGCAAGAATTTTTTTTAAAAACTGAAAGTTATTACTTTGGCAAATACAACTCAATAAATTATTCCATTTTTTTTTATTTAAATAATATGTTTGACATGCTTTTTCTTTACAAATTAAGGAATTTTAAAAATTTCTAAAATGTCCATTTTTCAAAAATAAAAAAGCTGAATTTTCTCAAAAACAATATTTTTTATTTCTTTAAAATTTTTTTCTATTTAATATAGGGGAGTGGGCCCCAATATGGGGAAAGGAAAAGCATGTCAAACATATTATTTAAATAAAAAAGAATGGAATAATTTATTGCGCTGTATTTGCCAAAGTAATGACTTTTAGTTTTAAAAAAAAAAATCTTGCGCCTTTCAGTGTTTAGTGCACATTAAACACTAGGGGGTGAGAGCATTAAAATTCCGACTTACTTTTTTCCCATGCATTTTTGGACTACTCTTTAGTTTAACTGTTGGGAAAAAGTGCAAATTGTCAATGACACTGGAACTAAATTTAGTAAAAATTACTCCAGAAATTTGAATTCATGAAAGAGAAGTTACAGTTTTATAAATTTTTGATTTTTCTAGTTCCAGTTCCTGACGCAAATTGGTGCTCTTTTATTAAAACAAAAACAGAAGAAACAAAAAAAAAAGGTTATATAAATGCAGTAAAACTGGTGCGACTTCAAATTTCAAAATACAAACGTGATTTTTATATTGAAATGTTTTACTTTAATAAGTTTGAAAAACGCAAGGTAAAAGTAGAGTTTTAAAAACAAATTGAAAAATATAGAAATGAAAGAATATGAAAAAATAAAATAAACGAGAGACAAAAAAGAAACAAATTGAAAAATATAGAAATGAAAGAATATGAAAAAATAAAATAAACGACAGACAAAAAGAATTTTTTTTTAATAAAATAGAAGTGAAAAAATATACTAAGTATAACCGAAATAGAAAAATTGTTTACATTAGTATTTAAAATAATGTTAATAAATTTCAAGATCTATCAAATACGAAATTTATAAAAGCAAGAACTTTATAATGAAATAATTTCCCTTGTATGTTAAAGAAGATTTCTATCAAATTAATAGAGTAAAAGATAAGCAGCCCAGCCAGACCAGACACCGAATATTTTTTAACTGTATCAGGGTGTCTAGCTAGTCAAAAAAAAAAAAAATCCCTGACTTTTACCTGACCTATTTTTTCCCATTTTTTAAGAAGAATATTTTACTACTAAAACAATAAGAGGTACTAAATATTAACGTAAATTAAATATGCATATTAAAGATCAAGACAGTAATTTGTGTTTTTCCTCTCATTAAATTATTTTAAAGTCTCCAAAAATGTCTTGTATTTTTATATAATTTTATGACTTATGACAATTAAGTCAAGTTATTTTTCACCCCAAATAAAAATATTATTCAAATTAATTTTACCAAATTTTGAAAGATCCAGTTGTACATTTTTCAGAAAAAATTAGGTTAAGCTAAATTTTGTTAACAAATAATAATTATTTAAAATTTAATGTTTTTTCTTTAAGTTTAATGAATTGCAATTTTCATCCAATTATGACAAATAATAGCTCATTTTTCTCGTTGGAACATTCTTTAAAATTTTATTTATTAGATTTTGTTAAATAATATTCTGTTTAAAAAATATGCAAAGAAAAAATTTTACTTGTTTAATAACTTTTAAACATAATATAATTTAACAAACCCTAATCAATAGAATTGTAGCTCGTTTCTTAGAAGAAAATGAGCTATTATTAGTTAAAATTGGAAGGTGTACGCCCTTGGGCGTAGAAAAAGACGCCAACAAGGGGTACAATGAAGAAAATGGATAAAGAGAAGACATTTGGTTGTTTTGTTAATATTTAGTTTCTTGTTTAAATTTCTTTTGTTAGTTTTAAATTAATTCTGAAGATTCTTAGACTTATATTTCATGAGTTGTATTTTTTATGAATTTTTTTGCTTTTAGTTCTTACGTATCATTTCCCCCTATGAATTACCAGAAATTTTTTACACACTTTTAGTTATCAAACTATTAACATAAATAAGTATAATATTTTCATTTATTATCATTTCATCAACATATAATCAGATATTTAATTAAATTCCTTGACTTCTCTGACTGCTAAACACCCTGAGTTTTAGGTTATTAAATTTTTTTCTTCTAAAATTGTTATTACTCAAGACGTTAATTTGTTGTTATTAAAGCTATTGTAATTTTGTTAAGCAGTCCGATTATTAACTTCAGCAATGCCAATGGAAGATTCGCGTTACTCGGTTTTCAAAGGTCGCATACGATCAACGCATAACAGTCATAAATCATTTATGCAAATGGATTTAAAAAATATAGAATTATCGACAGTAAATTGCCTAAACAATAAACTGTAAAAATACGTAATAATTTTCAGATTTTGTTATATTTACCTGAGACTAAGATCCGGACTTGCACAACGAATTACGGGACTTGGAATAGGAGGAACGACCCGATATCCAAAAGTTAAGTAATTCTTCCAAACGTGCATATAAATGTCCCTTTCATTGACGGGTTTTCTTACAGCAGTTGAACTTCTCAGCAAGGAGGCTCTATTATCATTTACCGGTCTAGAAAATTAAATTAAATTAATTTCTAATTTAAAAATCTCGAATTAATTACCTAATTTTAAAAACTTCTTAGAAAACTGTTTCTGAACTACTAGAAAATCACATTTTTTATAATTTAATAAAATTAGGATTCTCTTACGTTGGATCGACGACAGTAAATAAAGAATTGATTCGAGTGAATACAATGGGCCAGGAATGAGCAGCAGCGTTAGAACAAAGTGTAAGAACTCGGTCTTTTTCCAGAAATGCAAATAAGCAACTGCTCCAGGGATCGGCTCCATTTAAATTAAGAGATGAAGAACTTTTTGTGCTGCTTTCATCATGAAAACCTATAAATAATATAAATAAGAAAATTTAAATTTTAAATTCAGGAATCACGATACATTTTTATTTTTAAAGAGGTGCAATTTCTTACCTGCAGTCCAGACACAACTACTTCTATCTGCAATCCATTGAAGGTCAACATTCGAATTAGAAGCTGCGGCTGCTTTTTCTGCAGGTGGTAACATATGGTAACATTTTTCCAGAACAGCTGGACAACAAGCGTCTATGACATCAATCACTGGCTGATCATCTTCAAGACTCCCTGAATGAGACAAATCAATTTTAATCACTTATTCTCAGAACTGTAATTGCACTTAATCAAACCCTTAATTCAATTAAAAATCAACCACTATCTTTAATTTAACCTATAACTTTAACAGGGTGGCCACTTTTTCTATAAAATTAAAATCCCGGTCACAAATTTTCCAACAATTAAAGCAGTATTTTTAATTTTGCGAAATTCGCTTTTTTATAACTTTATATAACTTTATAATTAAATTTAAAATTTACATATTCTTATAAACTAATTAATTAAAATTAATGCTTAAAAAGTTTTATTATCACAAAATATTAAAATCTAAATTTTTGGACAATAATTTATCTTAAACATTTAAAAAGAATTACGTATTATAATTCCAATATCAACATTAACAAACTTTGCATTGTTGTTGGTCATTTAAAACTATACATTTTTGCAAATTCAAAAAATGAAAATTACGAAATTGAAGAATATATCAGAAAAATGACGAAAATAATTGACAGTTGAAAACAAAATTCGAAAAATGGTTTCATAATTACACAATTGAAAAGAATAGTTAACAAAATTAAACAATAAATATTAATTTTAAACAAAATAGTTAAAAAATTATAGGAATAACTGTTGGAAATAATTGCAAATTGAACAACTGGATTGAAAATCTAAAAAAGTAATTGAAATTAAAGAAAATAATAAAAAAATTGAGGAAATAAAATGAAAATTTAAGAATTAAATTAAAATTTGAAAAAATAATTAATATCTAATTGAAAAAAAATTACAAAATGACTATTAAAAACAAAATTTAAAAAATGGTAGATTAATACAGAACCGAACAAAATAATTTAAAAAATCAAAGAATAATTATAAAATTTTAAGATAATAATTGAAAATTGAAAAAATTGTAGGAACTAATTGAAAAATGCGGAAAATAATTATTAATTGAAGGAAGTAGTTGAGAAATGACGAGAATAATTGAAACATTGAAGAAAATATGTAAAAAATGACGAAAATAATTGTCAATTGAAAACAAAATTCGATAAATGACTAGATTAATAGACATCTGAAACAAAATTATTGTAAAATAATAATTGCAAAAATTAAACAAAAAATATTAAATTTAAAAAAAATAATTGCCTATTGAAAAATTTAGAAAATTACAGGAATCTAATTGTTGGAAATAATTGCACATTTAACAACTGGGTTAAAAATAGAAAAAAATCATTAACATTTTTAAAAAAACTGAAAGTTGAAAAAGCAATTAAAAATTGAAGAATTGAATTGAAATTTTAAGAATATACTTAAAAATTGAAAAAAAGTAATTGAAAAAAGTCGAGAATTAATGAATAAAGAAGAAAACAATTGAAAACTAAAGAATGAAAATAAAAATTGAAGAATGGAATTAAAAATTAATGAAAATAACAATATTATTAAAGAAAAGAATTGAAAATTGAAAAGTGGAATTTAAATTTGAAGAAAATAACTGAGAGTTGAAGAGAATAGTTCTAGAATTGAATAATTGATTAATAATTTCAAACAATTTTTATTAGTGAAAAAATTAATTGAAAAAATCCGAGAATTATTGAATATTGAGGAATTAATTGAAAATCTATCAAAATAATTCAAAATTAAACAAAATATTCGAGAATTGAAGAAAATAAATAAAAATTGTATAAATAAATTGGAAATTAAAGAATTAAATTGAAATTTCAAGGAAATAATTTATAATGAAAAGAAAAATTACATTATGACGAAAACAATTAAAAATTGAAAAAAAAATTCGAAAAATGATGAGAATAATCGGCACTTGAATACATTTTTTTTTTAAATTAATGAATAATCATAAATTTGAAGGAAAATAAAAAATTGTTAACTGAAATCTGGTGAATGTTATGGAAAAAAAGGTAGAAGATAAATGAGAATTGAATAAATCAATTGGAAATTGAAGATTTGTATTGAAATTTCAAGAAAATAATTGATAATTGAGAAAATGTATGAATTATTGAATATTGAATAAAATAATTGAAAAACAAAAGAATGCAATTGAAAATTAAGGAAAATAATTGAGAATTGAAGAAAATAAATAAAATTTGTAGAAATAAATTGGAAATTAAAGAATTAAATAGAGATTTCATGAAAATAATTTATAATTAAAAATAATTACAATATGACGTAACTAATTAAATATTGATCAATTGAAAAACAAAATCGAAAAATAATGAGAATAAGCAGCATTTGAACAAAAATTTTTTTTTAATTAATGAATTATCATGAAATTGAAAGAGAATAATAAATTGCCAATTGAAAACTGATGAAAATTATTTAAAAAATTGTAGAAAATAAACGAAAATTGAAGAAGTGTTTTGGAGTTTCAAGAAAATAATTGATCATTGAAAAAATGCGAGAATTATTGAATATTAAATAAAATAATTGAAAAACTAAGAATGCAAATGAAAATTAAAGAAAATAATTGAGAATTGAAGAAAATAATTAAAAATTAAAGAAATAAATTGAAAATTAAAGAATTAAATTGAAATTTTAAGAAAATAGTTGATAATTGAAAAAAGTACAAAATTACTAAAATAATTGAAAATTAAAAAAATAAATTGAAGATTAAAGAATTAAATTTAAATTTTAAGAAAATAGTTGATAATTGAAAGTAAAATTACAAAATCACTAAAATAATTAAATATTAAAGAAAATATTTGAGAAACGAGGAAAATAATTGACAATCGAAAGAAAAATTCGAAAACTGTCGAGAATAATCGATAATAACAGAACGAAATAATTTTAAAAAAAGTAAAAAATAATTATAAAATTTAAAGAGAATAATTGTATATTGACAACTGTTGAAAATTATACAACAAATTATAGATGGGTGATTCTCCCGAAATATTACTTTTGTATGTCCTCAAGATTTTCTCAATAATAATAATAATTTATGACAATTTCGCTCTATACGTCAATAGTTTACTACTTTTTCTAAAAATCCTGCAGAAGAATTTATTTATTTTATAACTTTAAAGTACTTTTTTTGTAATTTTAACTACTAAAAGTGAGCCTTTTAACCTGTCCTATGTCAATTTTTCATTCTTTCAAAACGTAAAACAACTATTTAATATTTGAAAAACAATACTTTACAGATATTTTCTAGAAGCTAAGGAATTGTAGAATATTTGTACAAAGTATAAATAAAATAGATCTTATAGATTTTCCATAAATGGAAAATGAATTTTGTCCTCTGGTTTTGCATCATTCCTCTGGCCTGTTGTATATTATTTAATATTTTTTATATTAGATAAGTTATTTATTTGTTTTCATACTTATTAAATACATTGACATCCCTAATAATAATTTGTCAAGTGGGTTTTGTAAAAAAATTATTATTTAAAGTTAAAAATATATAAATTGAAGTTTTTACAGCGATTCACAACCTGAAGCGTCATTCCTCTGGCTCAAATTAAAAATAGAATGACAGTAGATAAAATATTTTTGCAATTTTTCTACAATAAAGTTAACTTATACAAATATGCTAAACTATTTTAAGTTTAAGAAAAATTGCTTAATTTTAAATAAAATGTAAAAAATGTTGAAATCATCATTCCTCTGGCTCTTCATTCCTCTGGCTCATATTAAAAATTAAAATGAATATCAATTGTTTTTGAACTATCAACGAAAAATAAACCTTCAAATCTTGACAAATAATTATTGGTGGTCAAAAGATTTCATATTTTGGTAAGTGTTTTAAAATCTACAATTTTTTTAAATTATAAGTAATAATAAGTTAATAATATTAAATAGCTTTCTGACTATAGAAATATTGTTTAAAATAAATTCAAATGACATGAAGTTGTTGTTTACTTTAAAAAAAAACACCTGCTCTACATTTTAACCTTTAGATTTATCTATAAATTTTAATATTAAAAATCTTTTTTAAATACTACAAATTAGCTTGATCAAGTTATGAAGGTGTTAAACCTTTAATTGCTTAACATGTTTATAAATTTTGGAGGTCCTAAAATGTATTTAATAAATTTTCATTTCCGATGCATAAAAAGGAATATTTCTAGAGAATCACCCAAATTTATTTATTAATGAAATTAAAATTATTTGAACTTAATATTTATAAATTTTAATTTTAATTAATTCAAATGCATATTTTTTAAAAAATATTAATGTGCCAAACTTCAGGTGTGAACTGACAATAAATGAATGAAGGAATGAAAGAACTTGGGAAGTGTTATTATTATTATAGATTTGTGATTTATGAAAAAAATTGATTTTCGATAAAATTTCTCAGAACTTTTAGATTCACGAAAAAATTGCCGGTTTAGTAGCAAATTTCCCGGTCATTTCCCGGTCAAGTGGACACCCTGTTTAACTCAACTTTCAATTTCAATTTTGAATTCCCAACTTTCCAAAACTTTTAATTTCATAATTACCTAAAGTTTTTAACAAGAGTTTAATCTCTCTTAAAATGTGAACAGCCAAACGACGAGGGTAAAGTCTACAGTTGCAGAGCATCACAAGAGCGAATCCTTCCACAAAGTGAAAAACACTAGACACTGGCTCGACTTTTTGTCCAGGTTCAATTTTCTTAATTGAGTCGATTCTAATATGAATCCTGTTATTGTCAACTGGTTGTTCTTTGGATCTTACACTTGGACTAGACAGTGCATTCTTCCAACTCGTAAGCAACTGAAGCAGCATTCTCAAGCCATTGTCAACTAATTGTGGGAAAGTGTCTTGAACATCTCTGGCTAAAAATTGCGTAAATCCTAGAACAACATCTTGCCTCCAATCAGGAAAATCGAGAACTAGGGTCTGAAGACTTTGATAAGCAAGAGCTCTTAGTTCTTCGTCCATGTGAACAGTGAGACGAGCCAATAAATCCACCAACTCTGCACCCGTCATTCCATCCGGAATTAAACGAGGAACAGCCGCGACACAAGTTCTAAACAAATCGATTCTCGGTTTGCGTTCACCTGTCATCATCTCGTCCGGTTCTTTATTCATGTTTTGTGTACTGGTCATCATCAAAGGTCGACCGTAGTGAACGTCCAAAGCCCGTAAAATATCAACAAAGACTCGTCGAACGTGAGGAAAGTACGAGGACATTCCGATGCTTCTCGCCGTATCTTCTGTAAGCATCTGGAAAAAGCGGGGCTTATAAAAATTATAATTTTTTTAAAAAATCAAAAAAATCCGATTTTTTTGTTTTGTTAAATCGGAATTTTTTTGTTTAAATCAAAAATGCATTTCTTTTAAATATATAAAAACAGTATATAAAATTTTCAAATGTTTATTTGTAAGTAGTTTATTTTTTAAACTGAGAACAGTTAATACGAAATAATGAAGAATAAAATATTTAATCAAAATCAAACAAATTATGTCGAATAAATGAGAAAGTTTCAAACAAATATCTTCAAATTCATATGATCGAAAAATGGAGAAAATTAGGATAAAGCAATGAAAAAATAATAAATTATATATATATATATATAAAAAACGTAAAAAGACAAGAAAACAAACAATTGAAAAAATAAGAAAATTACTTTAAATTAAAAAAAATCACCGACATTATTAAAGAAATAAAGAGAAATTAAAAAAAACAACGCAAGAATAAAACAGACATACATACTATATAAAAAAGTAGAAACTCTTTTTAAAAAATTGAACTGTTTTGGAACATTTTTTTTTAAATTAAAAAAATAAATAAGATAATTTAAAAATTGTTAAAATATATTAATAAAGAGAACACATTTTTAAAATTAGAAAAATTAGAGAATTACCTAGTTTATAAACCAAAGAAAAAAAAATGATTAAAATTTTTGAAAATTTTAAAAGAAAAAAAATTCTACAAAATAGAAGAAACATATTAAAATGAGATATTTAGTAGAAAATTAAATTTACATAATATAAAATAAAAGAATAAAAGTCTTCAAAAAAGTAGAAATTTGAGAAATTTAAAAAATTTAGATAAAAGCATCGAGTAAATGTTTTAAAAAATTCGTAATTACAAGATGAAAACTAAACATTGTAAAAGTAGGAAAAATGTTTATAAGAAATAGAAAAAAGTGAAAAATTAAAGAATTAATTAAAATGCAAGAAAAGAGTAAAAAATTGTGAAACATCAAGAAAATTAAATAAATAGGAAGAAAATGGAGAAACGTTTTTTTCTTAATCTAACAAACTGTATAAAAAAAGGAAAAGTACAAAAAATAAAAATAATTGGTAAGAATCTACTAAGAAATTATAATTATAATAAAAATAAAATAAAAAATGTATATAAAGATAAATAGAAAGTCCATAAAAGAAAAATAAAAATCTTTTAAAAATGAAAAAGTTTAGGAAAATTAAACTAAAAATAATTTAATAATATTACATTTAAAACAAAGTCCAACAATAAATTTAGAAAAATAAAGAAAATCTATAAATTTTATGAAAGATTTTATGAAAGTTTGCAAAAAATAGGCAAGATGTGAAAACTAATTGAATAAATTGACAAAAAAATTAGCGTAGGTATTTATTTTTAAAAATATAAAAATAATTTAGAAAATTAACGAAATAAAAAGTTTAGTGAATGTTATAATAACAAGTTGGGAAAAATAATATTAAATAATTTGCACAAAAAGAAGAAAATTAAAGAAAATCCTAAAATAGAAAGACAAATGGGGCATTTTGAAATTTAACGTTTTCAGAAACAGAAGCGTTTTTCTCCGTTATTATTAGAAAACTGGAAATAATGCTCTATATAAAATTCGTTCAGTTTGTCCTAAATTTCTTAAAAATGTAGTAAAAAATAATTTATTTGCAACAAAGATATATAAAAAATTGAATTTAAATCTAAAGAGGGACATTTCTCAAAACCGAAATCATGGATTTTAGATTTTTATTTTTACCATTTACTTTTAATCAGCAATTACGTTAAAATTAAAAAATCGAAATTAAAAATTTTGAAAACGTTAAATTTGAAAAATTTATAACTTCTGTAATTTTTGATCAATCAGAAAAAAATACGTGTTTCCTTATTTTTCATGTAGAAGCAGAAAAAAGTATTCCAAGCAAAAGCAATTTTTGAATGAAAATGTCACGTGGAATGTCTCAAATAAAAAAAAATCAAAAAATCAAAAGTACCTAGAAGAAAATAAAATCTTAAAATTTTGTAAAAATAAGAATTTATAAGATAGAAATTAAATAGTTTCGAAAAAGTGAAATCTCTTAGAAATTAATTAATTGACGTTTGGAATTTATTTAAATTAGAATGACTTGAAGATATAAAAATTTTACATTATTTTTTTTATCTTCATAGAGGCCATCCATAAACCACGTGGACATTTTTTTGCTGATTTTTGACCCCCCCGCCCCCCCTCGTGGACAATCGTGGACATTTTACCACCCCCCCCCCCCCTTACAAAATTGTCCACGTGGACATTGCAAAAAAATTCTTTGTATATTATAAACCAATAAGTTAATACAATTATAAAGCTTAATTCTGAATATTTTTCAAAAAAAATTGCTGGAATAAAGAAGTTGATGAAAAAATAATAAATAAACACAATTTACATTATTCTTAAAAGGAAAATTAAAATATACGCATAAATATACTATAAGAAATCGTAAACCTAAGAAGTGGTTTGTAACAATAAGAAAATCACTATCCTCTTTTTAAAGACAATTTTCACTACTAGCAAATACATTTTTAAACAATCTTTATAGATCTTAAAAAATAACTTTGGCCATTAAGGTGGTCCAAAAACGCATTGTAAACAAATTTTTTAATTTTTCATACTCTCATCCACTAGGATTATTCTTATTTATCGAAAAAAATACCTCCATTTTTTTTAAGTTAAATAATATTTAGACTCTAAATTTTAGACTTAGCTAAAAGCCGATGAAGCCGATGAAGTTTTATACATAAATTTTGCATCAGGAAAAAAATACTTATTCGTAGATTTAGTATAGAATTCACGAAAATCAATATTTTTTAATCGGACAACTCTGCATCTTCTTAGAAACGTTCAAAAAAATAACATCCAAAAATTTATTAAAAATTTTTTGTTGTTTAATATTTTGTACAGGGTCGTAGAACCTTCCCTAAAATTGCAAAATTATGGAAAAAACGTTAAAAAATAACTTTTACGATTTTATTGGGATTTTTTTTGCACTATTTTACAAAAATAACTTATAAGCTTTTACTGTTTAATTCACGTAATTGTTAATTTGTTTAAACTTATTGTTGTTATTTACTAACTTTTGATAAAATAAAGCTTAAGACTTGCAATTTTTTTAATTTTTGCAACTTTTATGTGTGATATGTAATTAAAAGTAATGAATAATTAAAATTTTTATTTATAACAATTGTTTAAACAAATTATTGTTGTTATTTATCAACTTTCGATAAAATAAAGCTATAGAGACTTACAATTTTTTCTGAAATTTGCAGTTTTTTTCGTTTGAAGTAACTAACAATTAACAATACTTTCAAAATTTATTCTTAACAATTGTTTAAAGAAATTATTGTTGTTATTTATGAACTTTTGATAAAATAAATATAACGACTTGCAATTTTTTTCAACATTGCAACTTTTTATGTTTCAAGTATCTGAAAGTAAACAGTAATACCAGATTTTATTTTTAACAATTGTTTAAACAATTTATTGTTGTTATTTATCGTCTTATGATACAATGAAGCTAGAGACTTGCCATTTTTTCTCAATATTACAACTTTTATGCTTGGGACGGTATTGCAACTATTACAGAAACAGAATAAATTATTTATTATGAATATGAAGGATAAAATAATAGCTCTAGACATTTAAAATGTCCAGTAAGTTATCTATTAAAGTTTATTAATAATGTTTTTAAATTTTGCATTAAAATTAATGAAAGGACACTGTTATTGTGAGATCTAGAAGTACAAATTAAAGATAATCTTCTTTTAAAATTTATTTTCTAGTAAAACTACAATTCTAGTGCTTTATTATATCTAAAGTTGATAAATTTAGAAAAAAACTAAACCGCTCTATTAGCTTCAGTCTGAAAATATTATCAAGTTAAAATTATTTAATAACTTAAACAATGACTAAAATTATAACTTTATCTTACAAATTCATAGTACATAAGAAAAAATTGCAAGTTACTATCTTTATTTTATCAAAAGATGGCAATTAACAATGCTTTAATAATTTGCTTTAACAATTGTTGTAAATAAATTTTGAAGTTGCTATATATTTTGAGTTATGTAAAATATAAAAAGTTGAAAACTTAATAAAAAAAAATCAAGGTCTCTCTTCTAATTTTATCATAAGCTGATAAATAACAAAAATAAATTGTTTAAACATTTTTTTAAATAAATTTTAATGTTACTGTTTATTTTTAGTTATTTCAAACATAAAAGGTTGTAAACCTTATAAAGTTAAAGCTATATTAAAAGTTTATAGCTTTATTTTATCAAAAATACGTGGGGAACTTCATCAGCTTTGAGCTACCTCTCATTACTATATAATTTTAACAAAAAATCATAGGGGTATTTTTTTCGATAAAAAATTCTAGGGGGTAAGAGCATAAAAAAATCCAAAAAAAATTTTGGACCACTCTATTGAACATCTTATAATTTATTAAGTACTGATTACGGAAAATAACATAAATTCCTAAATTTTTAACATTATAAATTACCCTGGTCGACAAAAATGACTTTTTTTTATTTAAGCATCGGACTAAATTTTTCTTGTAGATATTTTATTACTAAACAAGAATATGACCATGAACAAAACTGGTCCATGACGTCAAGATTCTGATAAACAGGGCTCAGAAACTCAGAAAACCCTGGCTTTGATCATTTTTGATTAAACATAAGTCAAGAATTTGACATGCTAGAAATCTTTATGTACATGCTTAAATGCATGTCCACGTGGACATTTGCTCCAACTCCCCCTCCCCCCCTCGTGGACAATCGTGGACTTTTGATGGACCCCCCCGCCCCCCCAAAACTGTCCACGTGGTTTATGGATGGCCCCATACCAAAAATTTGTAGATCGTAGGAATTTAGATCATCTGTATTAGCAAATTTTTTTTAATTTTTATAAAGAATAAAATATTAAAATTGATGTTTTCAAGATTTATCCACAAATTTCTGTTTTCTCTTGTTTGCGATTTTTTACATGCAGTATTAGACATCCCGAGAATTGTAAAGTTTTTCTGATTTAAATCATGATTTTAATGCAAATGCCCCAATGATTTAAATCAATTGCAGCCTTAAGAAAAAGTTGACATATTTTTTAATTATAAAACAATTCCGTTTTTGTATCAAATTCAAAACTTATTCACCTATTTATTTAAGATTTAATTTATTTTCATAAACCTTAATTTTATTACGAACCTTATTAAGATAAGTTTTCTTAACACGCATGGTGTTTCCACTGGGAAGAACCCCCATAGTTCGAGGCATAGGCGGTTCTCCTTCCTTTTGCTGAAGACTGTCAGCTACGACCAGAAAAGCTCGAAGTCCAATACTCATTCTTTCCGGAGTTAGAATAATTTTTACATGACGACCAACGGATAAAAGATCAAATACGATTTCCCTCATTGCAAAGTCCAGCCTCTCTTGGGCAATAAATTGAATAATTTTGACAAAAATATTCAGTGGTGTGTCCCTTGGAACAACAGCTTTTGAACCTTTTGGAAAGAGAGAGTTCACTATACTTTGCAAGCGGCTCTGCGTTGCCGAGTTGCTCTCACATTTTATGCGAATCATGTAGACCCAAAGTAAACGATACAAAGCCTCTGTAAAAGAAAATGAAAATCAGAAAAAAATACTGTTTTTACTAATTACTTAAAAAATGAAAATTTACACACCTAAAGCAACTCGACACATTTTCTGATCTCGATTTTTCAGATGAGAGAGACACATCGCTAAGAAGTAATGCCAGCTCTGGAGAAAAAATGTTTTTTGACTGACACAGAGAAGACACGTTACAAGAGGAAAAAGAGCTAAGCGATGTTTGTTTTTAGTGCACATGTCCAAAGTCGTGGAATAAAGCATTTCGACGAAATTTTTTAAACAAGGAACATTGACCTCATTTTTCACAGCCTGGAATTGAAATAAAGATTTTATTTTCTTTCTACTTGATTCAATAATATAATTTTAAATTTCAATTTGTAAAAAATACTCACAGCAGCAACAGGTACAAGAATCTCAACAAAAAGTCCAGCAAGAGCGTGTTTTACATCTTTATCTTTCACTTCCAAAAAATATTGGGCGCACTCTTGCATAAATTGAAATGAAGCTTCAAACTCTTCTATTGGAACCATCTGTGATAAATAAAAACTGTTAATAAAGAATATACTGTAAAGAATTAAGAATTTTAAATTATTATTTCAATCATTAAAAAATACATACCTTTACTCTAAAGAATTTCATGCCCATTAGTAAAGAAATAATACTCTGGGTAGTGTGAGGTCCAGGTTCCTTTGCTCTAAGTTCTTTTAATTCGACCATAAAACGTTTTCGAACGTACATAAATCGAGACTGAGCGAGAACTCCAATAACTTCAGCATATAAATCGGCAATAATGTGAATATTTGCTGCATTTGGTTCATTTTGAATTCTGTAAAAAAAAAGTAATAATTAATATTTAAAATACTGTACAATATTAAAATTTTTATAATAAACTACAAATAAAATTTTATATTAAACTATTAAATAATTAATAAACAAATACGAACCCTTCTCTATATTTAAAGTGTTTAAAGGCTATATTTTCGATGTATGTCACGAGATCTTCATGTCCCGGATGAAATGGTAATTGACGTAGAACTTCGATTAACACCAAACAAAATATAAATTCCACTGATAGATCTCTGCGTTCTTGCATTAAATCTGCTTCACTTCTCTCCACAGTTTCTACACTTCCGGAAACTATCGTATACATTATACTGCAAAATTTCAAAAATTTCGTTTTATTTATCTATAACAAATTTTAGTAAATCTAAAAAATTTCGTATTTTTTCTCTTTAATTTATGTCTATTAAACTTATTTTCAATTTTTTTAACAACTTGCCTCTTTCCCTTTTGATCTTCTTTTGCTGACGACTGTTTCTTTTGATCAGTGGCATGGTCTACTAATTGTCTTTCATACCAATCAAATAAAGCTCTCAGGATAGAAGGAAGACAATGTTCTGCAACCGAGCCAAAAGCTGAGAGTAACTGATCAAACTGTGAATCTTCCCCTCTTTGTAAAACCTTCGAAAGGGGCTTTTCCTGTAAAAACATAAAACTCAAATTATTATTTAATTATTTACTCAAATGTGACAAATTGAAAATTAATTTAAAAAAAAATTAAAATTAAATGTTTTTAAATATTCAAAATCACTCAAAATCGAATCAGCCTCATATACTTTAAGCAAAATGTTCATGAAATGAACATAATTTTCTGCTTATTTAGTTAAAAGATGCTTTTTATTAAAAAAAAAAAAAAACAACTGATCCTCTGACCAGAATCTTTGAAACTTGTTTTTCGATATAAGACCGAAATCAGAGTGAACAACGAATAAACATTTTGAATTTCCCGGATGGTAAACGACAATTTTCCCGGATTTGTTTGCTTAATGATTAATAATTATATCTAGTTATATATTAAGTGGTTTTAATGAATTATTAACATAAGTTTTAAAAATAAATAAATACATAACAAAACAAAAAAATTATTTAAACATTAAAAAAAAAAAAAAAGCAGAAATACTATGAAAAAAGAAAAAATAAAGAAATTACAGAAAAAGTAAAAATTACTGAATAAATAAGAAAAAATGATTAAATTGTCTTTGCTTTAAATCAAAACACCGCGTGATAACATACGAAGAAATAGTAAAATTTTAAAAATCCAGAATTGAAAGTACAAAAAAATTAAAAAGAACATTTTTTCAAAAAATTACAAAATTAACGGATATTTTTTTTCAAATTAAGAAAATAAATATAAAAATATATATATTAAAGGCCGTTAAAACTTTACTAATAAGAATTTTTTTTTAAAAATTAAGGAAAAAACAATAAATAATTTTTGTTTAAGTGAAACATGAAATAAAGAAAAATTTTTGAGAAAAAGAAAAATATTTTGAAGAAACAGAAAAATGCATAAAATGAGAAATTTATTAGAAGATTGAATTTACATAAAATAGAAAAAAGGAAGAAAAGTATTTAAAAAATTATAAAAATTAATAAAATATGGATAAATACAGAAAAATAAACCAAATAAATATTTTTAAAAAATTAGGAATTAGAAAATAAACATTAATAATATTCTTTAAAGATAAAACAAATTCAAGGCGAAGTCAAAAGGTTCTAAAGAATGGGAGAAACTAAAAACATCAAATAAAAAATAATAAAGCAATATTTTGAAAAATCGAAAAAATCTAAAAAAAATTTAATAAGCTATGAAAAAGTAAAAAGAATTTTAAGGAAGTTCTACCGTAAATCGATTAATCAAACAGATTTTGATAAAACTTAGTGTACTGCTAAATAAAGTTTCTAAAATTTTGTAGTTAAATTTTTGAGACCTGTAGGTTCTTGGGAAAAAAGTTGTGATCGATTTATTTTTTCACTGTTTAACCTGTTTAACATTGATTCTTATGAGAATTCATTACTCTGTCACATATATTTTCGTACTATAAATTATTAAATGACCAGATAGTGATCAAACTTTGTATAGTTAAACACAGATATGTAATGAACCGATATTGTATTTAAAAAAGGACAATAGGTTCCTGTGAGAATTGCAATAAATTAATTTGTAAAAATATTTCACGTTTTACACGATACAGTTCAGACGTTCTGACATTTTAAAATGTTGATTTTGATCGCACATGAAAAATAGCCATATTTAAAAAGTAAATAAAGTTAATAAAGTTAATAAATACAATTGTTTAATTATATATCAGTAAAATTAAATTTAAACCTAACCACAAAATAATGTTCTTTGTTTTGATTAGTATCGTCATACGGTAGAACCTCCTTAAAAATGATGAAGAAGATAAAAATCCAGGAAAATAAATTTAAAAAATAAAAACCAGAAAGAATAAAATAAGAAAATGTAAAAAAAATAAGTTGAAAGTGTTTAGAAAAAGAATAAAAATATTCGGAAAATGTGAGTTTTTAGAAAATTATTGCCAAAATGAATAAAAAATTTAAAAATAACATGGAAACAACTTTAAAAAAAGAAAAATTTGTGGTAAACATTCGATATATTTTTGAAACAATTCTAACAATAAAAAACATTCTTTTCACAAAAACTAGGAAGTTTGAAAAACAAATTCAATTTGCGAAAAAATAAACAAAATGTAAAGAACATTCAGGGTTGCCACAAATATTTTATTACAATTTTCCCTGACTTTTCCCTGATTTCCGGACCAATTGTTTTCTTTTTCCCTGACCTTTGTTGAGTTCTTAAACGTTTTTAAAACGGAAAAGTATGTAACCATTTTTGAGTTTGGTGCAATGTACAGACAAAACGTTGATTTTATTTATGTAGATAGATTTTTATTGAATTAAGTAAATTAATTCAATATTTTTTAAACAAATACCAAACATTTTTTACGTATATTTTTAATTATTTGTTTTTAAAAATATCTTCGGTTGACTGTCATTGAATCATTTATGTGTCTGGTTTACTTTAAAAATATTTGTTTATACAAAGAATTACTTTTTTTAAGAAGCCATTATAATATGTAAAATACACTACCTAAAAAAAATATCACAAATCATTTGTTTCAAGTATTAGATTTATCAAAAATAAGTCAAAATAAAAATAAGTAAAATATAACTGATTGACATATTCTAGTAAATTAAATTACAGTGAAATGTTTACAAATTTTTCATTTTTAGTATGAGATAATTTTACAATATAAAAATAAATAATAAGCAAAAAAAACAATGATAAAGAAGGAACAAATTTATGACGTAGTTAGAAAATTAGAAAAAGATGGGAATATTAAAAATGTAATTTTATTTTTGACTTTCTTTCCACCCAAGATTTTTAGTTCGCATTTTGACCATTTTTTTCAAATTTCTGACAAATTCCAGATTTTTTTTCATGATTTATTAAGTTCCCGACATCTTCCCGGGAAGCCGACATTTTGACCAAAACTCAATTGACAGAATTTGCAAAAGACCGAAATTTATTTATCCGAGTATTTAAATTCTCGAAACTTCATTTGTCAGAATATTAGGTTTCATATTGTTACATAAGAAATTGGTTTCAAATATTAGGAATTATTTATTAATCAATTTTAAAGTCGTTTCTTGTCTTTTTAATTATTTTCTTCAATTTGTAATTTTTTTTCAATTCTGAATTATTTTCTTCAAACTTCAATTATATTTTTCTATTTTTTATTCATTTTCCTTCATTTTTCGATTATTTTTCAAATTAAAATTTTTAAGTTTCATTTACATTTTACAATTTTTAAAAATAATTTCTTCAGTTTTCAATTATTTCTTCAATTCTTAATTATTTGCTTGAATTTGTAATTATTTTCTGGATTTTACAATTATTTTCTTCAGTTTTAAAGAATTGAATTTATATAAAAATTGTTTTCCCTTATTTCTTATTTTTTTGTTAAATTCTTCAAGTGATGTAATTATATTCTGCAATTTTAATTGTACTACCATTTTTAATTATTTTATTCTCTACTCTTTTTTATTTTCGTGTTATTTTCTTCAAATTAAAATAATGTTTACTCAAATTTAAATAATATTCTTTAAATTTCAATTATTTTCGTGATTATCAACTGTTTTTTAAAATCTCAATTATTTTTTTTCCATTTCAATTGAATTTTTCACATTTTTAGCAATTCCTTACAATTTTCAATTATTTTCCTAATTTCTTGGTTTTTATTAACTTTAAATATTTTTTTGAATTTACAGTTGTTGTATTCAATTTTTTTTAATTGATATTTACAAGCTCCATATCTATTTTTATGTAGTTTCTGCGGTTCCACTTAAACTTTATTTACAGTTGCTTTTCTGTTTTTTCTATTAATACTATTTTGTGTCATTTTTCAATAGCTTTTTGAATTTTCAAACATTTCCTTCAAATTTCAGTCATACTCTTCTATTTTTGATTATTCATAATTACATCAATCCGTTTTCAATAATTTCCTTCAAAATTTCAATTATTATAGTCAATTCAATTGTTTCCTTAAAATTTAAATTGTAAATTCTCTCCAAATTTCAGTTACATTCTTCAATTTGTTGATTATTTTCATCAGTTTCGTTAATTTTATTATTTTTTAAATTATTTACATTAACCTTAGAATATTTTCTTGGGTTTAGTCTATCGAGCTTAAAAGCTCTAGTTCGCGCCACCTTTTAAAATCTTTAAAGTAAACTATATTATATTTTCCCGACATTTTCAAAAAATTCCCGGATTTTCTGGATCTATTTACAAATTCCCGGATCGCTAGACACCCTGGAATATTTAACTTCTCATAACTTTATTTGTCGAAATATTTAACTTCCTGAATATGCATTTTCCAAAAATGGTATTTGTCAGACTTACATTACTTTTTGTCCAAATAATAAAAAAACCAAAACTTTATTTGTCAGAATTTTAGTATTTTAGTATTAATGATAAATACAATTTCCAAGAAATATATATTCGAGAATTTAAACATTCTGACTAATGAAAATTCGAGGGGTTAAATATTCTGAAGAATGTAGTTTTGAGAGGTTAAATATTTCGACAAATGTTAAATCTGATAAATACAGTTTCTAAAAAACTTAAAATCGAAAAATTAAGTATTCTGAGAAATGGGGTTACGAGAAATCAAATATTCAAACAAACGGTAAGTCTGATAAATACAATTTCTGACAAATGCATTTTCGGGAAGGTGAATATTCTGACAAATAAAATGTTTGTTTTTTTCAAGTATTCGGACAAGAAGTAAGTCTGATAAATATCATTTTCTGTCAATTGAGTTTTGGTCAAAATGGCTTCCCATTTTCCCGGATCGCTAGATACCCTGGGAATGTGAAAATTTCTTACATGATCAGTCATAACAGCCTCCATCTTTTTCTCAGCTTGAGACGTAAAATCCGCGAAAAGCGTCCGCATCACAAACTCGCCCGGTCTAAGATCCATGTCTGCTATTTGATGAGGTTTGCAGGTTTCCTTTTGTGCTCCCCAAGGCAGTACAACAGTCACTGAGCTTACGCGACTCGAGGTTGATTCTATAACAGACATTCAACATTTCGCCAATTTATGATAGAAGTATAATATAATAATATTATAATTAAATAGAAAATTGTAAAAAAATCTCGATTTGTAGTTAATATAGATCTGAATTGATACTACTTCATTCCATGATAATCGAACTTAATTTTTTTACTTCTTTAAAACTTTACCAATTAAAAACCTAAATAAGTACTTTAATCAAAATTTCAAATACAATCCAATTTTGTCAAAAAGACAATTTAATGTACCGTTAGCTCCATCGATGCTGTCGCCTTGCGTTGTTCCTTGAACGGCGAGAACTTCTTGACACAAGCCAAGTGAAGTTTCCGACGTTCCTTCATGCGAGCCCTCCCCCTGAATAGATCTTGATTCAGAGGTATCTGGAGAATAATGAAATTTAAAGTAAATTTCACAATATTGTCGAAATTGTGAAAGAATCGTGTTCTTTCAAGAAAACAACTAAAATTAGAACTCTGTTGTATCAAACTGTTGAGCTTCATTTATCAGTTACTAATTCAATACAACGGAAGAGACTAAGATGTGAAGCCCTGTTTTGTAACGTAACAGATGCCTGTGATGTACCGTAACTTAATTAGCTTCACACTTTATTAACACGTGGTTTAGAGAAAAAAAAAAAAGTTGACATTGGTATTGTTAACTCACCAGCTCCACTGTCACTGCTTGCTTGATTTTCTTCCCCTGAAAGCAGAAACGTTCAAGATGATTAATTGACAATGTTAGAAGAGCAATGTGAAATTATTTTATCGAGTGATCTTGAACATCTTCAATCAAATCGAGTGTTAAGACTTAGAAGTGCACTTTTCAAGTTCCTTTTTACCAGGAAAGCTCTTAAATTCATTGGATTAGAATTAAGCTGATTTAAATATAGTTTTACAAACTCGAATTACATACCTTCTGTCATATTTTCAATGTTTGCCTCACTTTCAGGCAACATCGCTGTGATTTCTTGTCAATCCAGTTTTGCTGAAAAATACCAATTTCTCCATTATTTTGAGGCTTGACACTGCAATCTTAAAATATTTATATATTTGTGATAATTTTTTATTGTATCTGATATTTTTAAACAACTTTCATCACAATTGAAAATTTGATTTTTCGGATAAAGGCAAAAATAAAAATAGCATAGGTTTGCATCATAAGTGGCGACTTTCATCACAACTGTAAATTAAAATATTATGATTTCATTATAATTCCAAGCAAAGAATCAACTGCAAAAAACATGCAATTTTTTAATTTTTCATGTGCAACGTTGCTTAAAAGAAGACAAAAATTAATAAACAAGATTTTAAAAAAATAAAGTGAACTTACAGTTTCATGCTTCTTGTACTGAATTCTTTTTACATGCAGGACTGCATTATCAGACTTTTCTAAATCAAAGAAAAAAGAAAAAAAAAAGAAAATCAAATCAAAAATTGAAGAATTGTGAATAATAAAACTACCTACTAAATTATTTTTATAAATTTGAAGCTAGCCACTAGTTTATTAATTAACTATTTTAAAAGCAAATTTTTATTTTAATAACAAACAAGTTTAAACTATTTGGATGTTATAAAATTGCATAAAATGACAAAAAGTAGACTAGTTTCAACTTCAAATTGTCTAACAATTACTTTAATTATTTGATAATCAACTCAAGTCTAGGTATTTAAGATTTATTTGATCTATTTAATAATTAACTTAATAATTAATTTAACTATTCAATAAGTAATTAATCAATTTAATTACGACTATTTGAATCAATTTCCACTAATTACACTACATACTCTTATTAAAAAACTTCGTTTTTATCTACAAAGTAGTACAATAAATTTTTAAACAAAAGAAACTTCTTTCAAACACACAAAACTAAATTATCTACACCTACACTGACCCCAATAAACAAGTTTAAAAGAAAAATGTCCGCCATTTTGCTAACAATAACAATAAGAGCGTCAATGATGAATAATAATAAATCGTTGCATTAATTTTGCGAAAGTGATATATCTTTTAAAAACTACATTGCAAATAATTTCTGAATTACGTTATAACATGCAATTCTACTAAAAAGACAAAAGGTATTACACGCCTTTGACAATCAACAAAGAAACAAAAGCTCCGATCAACAAAAGAGACTGTCAAAATTGATTTTATCACACATTAGAATCCGAATGTGAAATCATTATCAACAAATACGCAACAAATGAATCAACACGATCAACACCTAAAAATTATGAGCAAAATGTCAAAAACGTACACCAAGTAAAAATTACTTTCTTCTGAAAACAGGCGGGAAAAACATGTCTATCACAACACTGATAAAGGTGCTTACAATAAATTTTAACATACACAAGCTTTTTACTTTAAAAAAAACCGTGATTTACCGTTAAATATCAATTAAATTGGATTTTATTTCTGACGTTTCAGAGCGCATTCCGGCTCGCGTTTCTGTCTTGGCGTTTAGTTGTTAAACAATCCGCGAGATGGCGCTACCGATTTGCAAACAAGACTTTAATATTTAAATTTTCGCGCCTTTTGGGTTATTCAGAAAAACAATAATAAATTGGTAACTATGTTGATTATTAGTAATAATAGTTGTAAAATTTATAATAATTGATTATAACTTTATTTTATTTCATACACTGAAGAAAGATAGTTATCAAGTTTAATTAAAGAATTTAACAATTTAGGGAAAAAGTGCCAATAGGTATTGAGATTAAAAAAAAAAAAAAAATGTAATAAACAAACGGAATAAAATTAGTCCAAATATATATTCATATATTTTAAATAAAACAAATTACCTAAATTTGAAAAGGGTTTTGGGGGAAGAGTATTTTTATTTTTAATATAATTTAAAATTTCATTTGAATAAAAATTACAATTTTCTGTTTATTGGAAACGAGTTAGATAAACTAACCTAAAATTTGGCAATTGTTCCCAAGGTTTCCAAGGTTTCCAATAAAAAGAAAATTGTAATTTTTATTCAAATGCAACTTCGAATAGGTATATTAATTTTTTAGAAAATTTTTTTAGAAGCTTTTTCAGGCGGCGCAGTGACAAACTTTTTTAATTTTTTATACTTTTTTTGGTCAAGGATACTTTTTTACTACTAATTTTGAACTAAAGCTACTAAATGCTACTTTTTTTTTAAGAATAATGTAAAAAGATTAACAGAATTCAAGAATTTCAGTTTTTTAGTCAATTTTTCAGTTTCTAAACGTCACGTAAACCAAGAATATTCTCCTTCCGGAGAATTATGAACGGCGTTTTATATAAATTATAAAAATTGTAATTTCTTATATCCAAGTTATCAACAATTGTAAATATTTTAACTATAATATTTTTTAAAAAAATAATGGCAAATTTGATAAATTAATTGAAAAAAAATCATGATAACGATTAAAATTGTCAAAAGTAATTTAAGAAATCATAGAAATGTTTTAGAACTAGAGAAAATAATTTAAATTTGAGAAAAAAACTGCAAAATCTTAGAAATAAATTTTAAAAAAATTAGAATAATGAAAAATTGGAGAAAATAATTGTAAATTGAAAAAAATTATTAAAATTGAGATAAATCATTAAAAGTTTAGAAAATTAATTAAAAAATGATGATAATGATTAATATTTTAAGCAAATAATGAAAAAGTACAATAAATAATTTAAAATTGAAGAAAATAATTAAAATTTGAGAAAATAATTGAAAAAATTATATAATATATTTTAAATGAAGGAAAATTAAAGAAAATTGTAGGTAAATATTTGAAGATTTAAGAAGTTCATTGTACCTAAAAGTAAAAAGAAAATATTTAAAAATTAAAGAAAATACATGAAAAAAAAGTTACATAACTTAAAATTAAAAAAAAAAACGATTTTTAATTCAAGGGAAATAATCACAAAAAATACAAGAAAATCGTAGATGTAATTGAAAATTAAGTAGAAAAATGAAAATTTCAGACTTTAATTTAATTAAAATAATAATAATTAAATAATTTAATTTAAATAATTAAAAAAATTTTGTAAACTATGAAAAAGAACGTAAGTATGTAATTAAAAATTGAAAAAAATAATTGAAATTTGAGAAAAATACTTAAAAACCTTTAAAAATAATTTTACAAAATGAGAATTATGCCTAAGAATTTAAAGAAATAAGTGAAAAATGATAAGAATAATTTAAAATTGAAAAAAATAATTTAATTATGATGAAAATAATTTAAAATTTGATAAAATCATTTAAATATGATGAAAATAATTAAAATATCATATAAATATTTGCAATTATCGAAAATTATCCAAAAAGAATGAAAATAATAGAAAAAGCAAAAGAAAATAATTGCAAAAGGATGAAAAGAAATGAATATTGAACAGAATAATTGAAAATATTGTGATATGTAAGTGAAAGTTCAGGATATTAATTCAGAAATAATGAAAATGATTAGAAATTGAAGATAATAATTAAAAATTTTATAATAATTAAGAATGGTAAATTAAGAAAATTAATTTAAAATTGCGATTAATAATATAACGTTTAGCAAAAAAATAGGGGAATTTTTTTATTTTCAAAGAGAGAATAATTTAAATTGTAAAAGTTATTGAGAAAATTAAAGAAAATAATTGAAATTTTAGAAAAATATTAGAAAATCTGGAAAATTAATTGTAAAAATTAAAATAATCAAAAATTGAAGAAAACTTAAAATAATTGAAATTAAGATAATTAATAAATATTTTTGAAAATTATAAAAACAAATCAAAATAAATAAAAATTGAAAAAAATAATTGAAATTTGAGGAAAATACTTAAAAATTTAAAAAAATAATTTTACAAAATTGGAATAATATTTAAAAATCAAGGGAAACAGTTGAAAAATATGATGATAACTACTAAAATTTCAGATAAATAATTGAAATTTTTGAAAATTATGACAAAAGAATGACAGTAATTAGAAACTGAAAAAAATAATTATAGATAGGTAAATTACAGAATTTTTTTTAAAAAAAAGGTAAGAAAATTGAAAAATTGAAGACAATAATCTAAATATACAATAATAACTGAAAATTTTTTAAATTAATTGAAAAATAATTAAAATAATTAAAAGATAAAGAAAAAATTGCAAAATGATAAAAAGAAATTAATATTAAACAAAATAATTTAAAATTGATGAAAATAATTAAAAAATTTTAAAAATAATTGGAATAGAATGAAAATAATTTTAGAATTATTGATAAATAATTGCAATTTTTGGAAATTATGAAAAAAGAATAAAAATAATTAGAAATTGAAGAAAACAATAGAAAAATTACAGAATTTATCTTTTTTCGTTCAATTTTATTAGAACAAAATTCTTTCACTTTAAAATTGAACTTAATAACTAATTTTACTTCACTTAGAAAACGATACTTTTTTGATACTTTTATTCAATTTTTGAATTGAATTTTCAATTATTTTGAGGCTACTTTTTTTGATAAGAAGGCTACTTTTTCATACTTTGAAGCCTGCTTTTCCAAAAACGTAAATTTCGAAATTTATGTTTTTGGATATTTTTTTCCTAAATCGTAAATTATACTAAAATTTGTTAATTATTTTTATCCGGTCTACTATTTTAATTTAATAGAAATTATTTGAAATATTTTAGAGAATGAAAATAAAAATATTTATAGTTATGAAGAGTAGGTTTCAAGAAATTTGAATATTAAACTATTTTGTTTATATTGAGTGACCTTTAAATAGATCATTACTTGATTACGTATATTTGCAAGATTGCTAAATAGCAGTTTTATTAAATCTTCTGAAATTAACAAGCAAAATTATTTATTGTATATTTATTATTATTTATATTTATTTACTTTTGTTTCAAGTTTTGATTTAATTTTCAACCATATTGTTACTCATCCTTTTAATTTATATCTTTTCATTTAAATATTTACATAACTTAAATCTTTTTTTGTAAAATTTCATGCCTTTACGTATCTTTATATAAATTTTTAATAAAAAATATTAAATTGAATCTTGCCATTATAAATTAACATTTAAGATGTACATAAATAAAAATTGAATGAAGCGCATCGATCAAACAGTTGACCTTAATTGTTCCACTTTTTCTTTAGAAACCTTAGAAATAAAAGTCAACCCTTTGAATTTATACCCGTTAGTGAACGCAGTGACCGTGGCATTGAAACACTTTACCAAGTTCCCGTTCGTTTTTATAATATTTTCGTTAAATAATACTCTTAGTTATAAAAATAGAAATATGATATTTTCTCAATAAAAAAAGTAAAATAAAACCAGAAGGATAAAAAAAAAATTATTATTCAGTTACAAATACTTTAAATTAGTTGAATATGATTTGTGAATTAAAGAAATTGCGATTTATGATATTATTATAAATAAATTTACTTTTTGAAATAAAAGGTATATAAATTAATTTTGTGTAGAAATATATGCTGAGTTTTTAATTGTAGAAAGAAAGCCGAGTTTTAAGACCTTTTTGCTTAGTGGAAAGAAACTTGATACAGTTCACTGGTGTCACAGTCCAAGTCATGATCTACTTTATCCAAGAATTCGACTCCTTATTATTATTAACACTATACATAATGAATTGATAATTAATAAGCTGTGACAATAAACAATGACAGCTATTATCAGACGAAAGGATTCTCCACCAACTTGAATTACAAATCCTAAGAATATTGACAACAAATTCCAAAGACAAATTTCTATATCTCTAATATTTTTCTAAATCAACGAAATTCTGTCAAATTAATTAAAATTAGTCGAATTTCTTTAAATTAATAAAATTCTTTTAACTTAAAAGTCGGATAATTACTTAATTTTTAAATTAAAAAAAATAACAGACATTTTTTTAAAAATAATAAAATAAAAAACCAGATAAATTAATTAAATTATTTCAAATCATTGAATCGGCGTTTTCAATCCATTCACAAATTCACTGTAAATTTACATTGAACCGAAAATAATTTCTCTAAGACCTATTGTTAGCAAGAATTCTGAGTTGGAGCTAAGTCAAGTAAAATTCTTGTATACAAGTTCAACAAAAATAATTATATTCAAATTTAGATGTATTTTTAAAAACGAAATGATTGAAAAAAAAAATCTTTAAAAGAAACTTGTCTGTGGAATTTAAATTTGAGAAGAGAATTGTTATCAAGTGAACGAATCTGTTGAGTGATTTGACGAGAACATAATACGTCTTGGATGATAACAAGTACATTGCGTAACTGATCACAGTCAACGTCAATGTGTATCTGTATATGAAACAATATTTAAGCTCTAAATCGTAAGCACTTGCAAATGCACTGACTCCACGTGTCGTTTGCCCAAGGAAATTGCAACTAGAAAAAATCTCTCTTGTTTAAAATGAACAATTTATCTCAAATATTCAGTTACTCTATTATCGAATTTGTAATCAGTTTAAAATATCGTGTTTTTAGTTTGAATAAATTTTAAAAATCTATTTAAATTTAGATAAATTGGAATTAAATTAAATAGACATTTAAAATTGTAAATAATTTAATTGACAAAAAAGTAGAAAACAAAATTTGTTAAAAAATATGAAAAAATACAGAAAATTTAAAATAAAAATTTCTTGGAAATAAATGCAAAGTGGAAAAAATAAGAAATACAATTTTTTTCAAGAATAACAAATTATCAAAGTAGGTGACAAAATTCTAAATGAATGAAAAAAGCAGAATAGGTGACAATCTATGATAAAAAAAATAAATAAATAAAGAATTGTAAAGAAGAATTGATTTTTTTTACTGAAGCTATCGAATCTCGTCACAACTAATTTTTGAAAAACTATTTAAAGGATGATATAAATTGAGAAGACGTGGGCAAGCTGGCACGAGACACTCTTGTTAAAAACTAGATAAACATTCATTCCAACCTCGACAATATCATTCTCGATGTTTCGGAATTGTAGGAAATTTTTTTTTCCTTGGTTGAAGATTATCCGAGTAAACTGGGATTGATTCTAACCAACTGATTCGTCGCTAAAAGATTACTTATTAAAGATAAGGTGAAACGATGATTAAAACCTTGTGGTGAGTCAGAATTGATCCTTTAGTGACAATATCTTTAAGACAGCAAAGCAAGCCAAATTCGTAATAAATGCAAGGACATTGCACGTAACTTGTCTGAATATTGAGATCTCGATAACGTTCACAGATTAGGAATGAATTTAAAAATCTCCAGATAGCGGTGACATTTTTAAAAAAAATATATTTCTCAACCTTCTCCAACAGGAAAATCGAATAAAAAAAATTGTGAAATAAAAAAAAGTTATAAAATTGTTTCTGTAGATTTGCAACTGGTAAAAAAACTGTTCAAAAAAGAACTTATTAGATAAATTTCTGTCTTTCTTATAATTTTCCATATTAATCCATTTTCGTTTATAATAAACAATAGACCAAATTCATTTCAAATCAGACAAGCTGGGCATGATCGGAACTGAAAATCAATTTTCTATTTAAAGAATTTTAGACGACACGTATTTTGTTGTTTAGCTGAAAATTTTTTTTTCATTAGAGTCGTAAAGATTTTAATTTTTAAAGTCGGGACTCTCGTTTATTTAAAATTTAAGAAAACAAACCTTACAAGTGTTATAATTTTTTAAGTAATTGAGATATCTTATTCTTTTCTTACGGCCTGAAATAGTTTTTAGTCGTCTTTAAAAAAAAAAATTAAAAAATGTTAATTGAAAAATTGAAAAATTAAAAAAAAGTTTTAAAACGACAAAATGGCGGCTCTTTTACTAAAAAATGTTGAATTGTAATTACTCAAAAACCCCATTCGTATTTTGGTTGACATTTTTTTTTGAAATTGTCGTCATAGTGAAGATTATTTTCCATAAGAATTTAACTTGAGCCAGATTTTGGTAAAAGAGAAAAAAGTTTTTTTTATTCTTCTTTATTAAAAAAAAAAAAAACACTAGAAATGGCTTTTTACATCAAATAAAAATGTCATTATAATTAATTGCATCAAATTTTGAAAAATACAAGTGTACATTTTTCAGGAAAAATTAGTTTGAGCTAAAATTTGTTGTCAAATATTAATTATTAAACAATTTTTTTTTTTTGTTAAATCTAATTAAAATATCATCCTATTTTGATAAATAATAGCTCATCTTATTTGTTGAAACATTATCTACAATTTTATTTTTCGGATTTTTAAAAATATTTTATTCAAAAGTTATCAAATAAATAAAATAAACCAAACCTAATTTTGTCTGAGAAATGTGAAACTTGATATTTCAAAATTTGGTGAAATTATATTTAATAACAACTTTTATTTAGGAAATTTTTTGATATCTAGTGCATTTTTGGGGAAAAATGAAATTTCCCTTTAAAAGAATAAAAAATAATTTTTTTCTCTTCTACCAAAATCGAGTACAAATTAAATTCTAATGGGAAATAATCTTTACTATGAAGACAATTTCCAAAAAATATTTGAACCAACAAAAACGGTGGGGTTTTTGAGTAATTGTAATTAACGTTTTTTTTTAGTAAAACGGCCGCTATTTTGTTATTTTAGAACATTTTTTAAATTTTTCAACGGATTTTTAAAGAGGACTAAAAACTCTTCAGGCCGTAAAAAATTAAATATCTCAATTACTTAAAAATTTATTAGATTTTTTTTCATAAATTTTAATTAAACGAGAGTGCCAAATTCAAAAATTAAAATCTTTATAACTACATGAATTTTTTTTTCAGCTTAACAAAAAAATATCTGTTGTCTAATTCTTTAAAAAACAACGTTCTGGATAGGAAATTGATTTTCGGTTCCGACCATGCCCAGCCTGTCTGATTTGAAATGAATTTGGTCTATATTTGAAGGTACAGAAAATTGTCACTTTTATGCATACTTTTATTATAAATTAAAATTGATTAGAATATATGAGAAAGTTTGATTTTATCTGCACTACAATGTTAAAAATTAATTATATTTTTATTTCAAATTTAAATACAAAACAAATATTTTTGAACTAACACAACTTTTTTCTGGATTGATTTAAAAAATTAACACTTTCCGCATATCTCAGTTTTTATAAAATCTACAACCTATTAAATTTTCGCGAAGGTAAGCTGTCCAGTTTATGAATAATTGAAGTTTAAAATTTAATGAAAAAAGGTTATTTTTAGTATTTTTAAATACACTCTGAAGTTTGACAATCGATTATTGATTTTAAATTCAAAATTATTATTTATTTTTTGTCAGTGTAAGGAAATATTAACAATAAAATATATAAAATTTACTGACTGTTGGATTGATTTTTGTTAAATCTCAATTTATAATTAAGGAATGCCAATTGTACGTATTTTTAGTCTCTAATTTTATTACTTACTCATAGAGAAAGTATTTAATTTTTATTAATTAATAATTTCCCATTTTATCTTCCACTTTATTACAATAATTAATTTTTAAAAATCATTGAAAAGAGGATGTATTTTTCTTTGTTAATTGTATTTTAGTTTCTAATAATTAATAAAATAAATCTTAACAACTAATGATAAGAAACATTTTCAATTTAAAATGATAATTTGTTAAAATATAAGTAGGGAAAAATTGTATTTATTTTTATATTTAACCTTATATTTTTCTCTGTTAATTAATAATTTAGTAAACCTTAACAATCATTAATGAAAATAATTATGAATTTAAATAAAATCATAAATAAAATACAAAATTTTAAATTTACCTTAAATTTGACACTTAGATATTTTTTTGTTTTAAATCAGTTACTTTTTCAAAAATGCATTTAAATTTATTAAAATTTATAAATATCAGTTCAAATAATTTTCATTTCCTTAATAAATAAATCTATAATTTTTTCTATAATTTTTAACTGTTTTCAATATATTTCAATATTCTCTTTAAATTTTATAATCTATTCTTTAATTTTTTTAATTATTTTGTTCTTTTATCGATTATTCTCGGCAGATTTCGAATTTTTCTTTCAATTGTCAATTATTTTCCACATTTCTTAATTATTTCCTTTAATATTTAATTATTTTAGTCATTTTTGTAATTTGTCTTTCAATTGCAAACAATTTTATTAAAATTTCAATTTAATTCTTTAATCTTCAATTTATTTCTATAATTTTTAATTATTTTCTTCAATTCTCATTTATTAACTTCAATTTTCAATTGCATTCTTCGTTTTTCAATTATTTTGTTCAATATTCAATAACTCTAGAATTTTCTCAATTATCAATTATTTTCTTAAAATTTCAAAAAAAATTCTTCAATTTCCAATTGATTCCTTCAATTTTAATGTATTTTCTACATTCTTTTCCATAATTTTCATCAGTTTTCAAATGACAATTTATTATTCTCATTCAATTTTATGATTATTCAATAATTTAAAAACAATTTTTGTTCAAATGCCGATTATTCTCACCATTTTTCGATTTTTTTTTCAATTGTTAATTATTTTTTATAATAGCTATAATTATTTTCGTCAATATTTAATTATATTGTTATATTGTAAATATTCTTTTAATTATCAATTATTTTTTTAAAATTTCCATTTAATTCTTTAATTTCCAATTTTTTTCTTTAATTTAAATTTTTTTTTTCAATTCTCAAATATTCTTTTAAATTTTCAATTATTTTCTTTAATATTAAAAAATTATCGCCTTTTTTCTATTATTTTTTTCAATTATCATTAAGTTTCTTTAATTTTAAATACAACTGTTCAATTATTTTCTTTAATTTTTAATTTCAGTCTTAAATTTTTATTTCTATTCTTCAGTTTTCAATAATTGTTTTCTTCCATATTCATTAATTCTCTGCTTTTTTCCATTACTTTTTTGCAATTTTTAAGTACATTCTTTTAATTTAAATATTTCTTGTTTAATTTTTTCAATTATTTTTTCCAGATGTTTATTAATCTAGTCATTTTTCGAATTTTGTTTTCAATTAACAATTATTTTCGTTATTTTTCACATACTATTTTCAATTATTTCTTATAATTTTTTCAATTTTCAATTAGTATCCTAAAATTTTATAATTATTCTTTGATTTTTTAAATTATTTTGTTCAGTTGTGTATTAATCCAGCCATTTTTTTGAATTTTGTTTTCAATTGTCAATTATTTTCGTCATTTTGTAATTTTTTGTCAATTATAAATTATTTTTTCAAACTTTAATTAAATTCTTAAATTTTCAATTTAATTCCTCAATTTTTTATTATTTTCTCCAATTTCTATTATTGTATTCCATTTTTAATCTAGTTGTTCAATTTGCAATTACTTCCAACAGTTATTTCTAAAATTTTTTAACTATTTTTTTAATTTTTAAAACTATTCTTTTCAATTGTGTAATTATGTAGCCATTTTTCGAATTTTGTTTACAACTGTTAATTATTTTCGTCATTTTTCAGATATATTCTTTAATTTCGTAATTTTTATTATTTGAATTTGCCAAAATTTGTAGTTTTTAATGACAAAAAGAAATGTAAAGTTGGTCGCTCGCTTGGACGCACGTTAATGTTGCTAATATAAATACTAATTTTGAATTTAAAATCAATACTTGATTGTTAGACTTCAGAGTGTATTTAAAAATATAAAGAATAACTTTTTTTTCATTAAATTTTAAACCTAAATAATTCATAAATTTAACTTCCCAAAAATTTAATATAGTGTAGATTTTATAAAAACCTAGATATATGTGGAAAGTCTTAATTTTTTAAATCCATTCAGCAAAAAGTTGTGCAAGTTCAAAAATGTGTTTTGTGGTTAAATTTGATATTGAAATTATTCAATAACAAAATAATTATTCGTCTTTTTTCCAGTGAAAACATGATTGAAGTGCACAAATAAATAATTATGGTAATTTTCGTTAATAGTTGTTAAGTAGATTTCTAAAAAATAGACTTTTAAAAGTGACAAAAATCCAAAGATTTTTTTTACTATTATTTTTCATTTTACCCAAAATTATATCAATGAAAATAAATATTTGGATACTGATTAAACGTATTTTCTTTATAGCACAGGAATTAAATGTTTTTTTCTGAATTAAAAGCGTGTAAATCATGCATTTTAAAAACGCTATTTTTTCTCGATACTTGCTCCTTTAATTACAATTTCCTGCTGGAAAATAAAAAATTTAGCTATAAAACAACTTTAGAAGTTGAATTAAGATACTTCAATAATACATATAATATAGGTTTTAATATTTTTTAAAATATGTCAGCGACCAGCTTTGGTCGAAAGTCAGTGATTTGACCCTTCTTTAATCCATTTACGTTTGAAATTTCAGGTACGATAATAAACGATAATAAGTAGGTATTGTTGATGACATCTTTCCCTCGCTCAGCAGGGAACAAAAATGCTAATTAGAGGTCGTTTGCTTAATCGATCAGTCAATGACCACTGGATAGACAAGATCGGTATTTTTCTGACTGAAGAAAACACAATACACACATTTAGCAATCGTCTATTCTGTGCAAGGTTCGCAAACGTTACAGAGTACGCATATTCGCGAGAGAGGTGTATAAATACACCTTCCTCTACAACGTTGCTCCATTGAACTTTGGCGCTGCGATTCGTTACTGGACAGAAGCCAGGATTACGCAAGTCGCGCCCTGATGACCTCCTTCTACAAGAGAAGCTGACCTTGCAACTTGTTCTTGAGAAATGTACAAGCTCATCAGCTGATTAACCTTTCTGAAAAAGCGCCCTTTTCCAAAATTTACAATAACTCAACTTAAATTAATCACTTTTTCAATTGATTCAAACTGCAAAATAATAATTAAATATTAATAAATAAAAAGATTTTTCAATTAATCACTCTTGTAATTAAATACAATAATTAAAATAAATTATTTTTAGAGAGAAATTATTTATAAAAAACAAATTATCTAATAAAATTATTATCTATTTTTTTTTCTTCCTATTGTCATTTATGGAGATAATTATGTTACGAATAGGATAAATTTTGAAAAATCAAATTTTCATACCTGTTTAAAAATCTGGGCGTTTTATCAAAATGTGCCGATCGAGTTGCTAATCATTGATCGGTATCAGGGCAGTGCAATCAAGGTCATTCCCGCTTGGATGTGTTTTATATAGGTTGAAAGAATCTCGGTCATGTGATGTCCCTGATATGACGTCTTCCTGGCCTGTTGGGGAATTTGTAGGAAATAAAGATAAATTTCTATTCTATTTCACATCCACACGAAAGAATTTCCCATTTTTCTGAGTTGCAAAAATCCGACATTTTTTTCGGACTACATGTCTTCACTGAAAATAAAGTTTAACATTAGAACAAAGACTAGAAAATCGTGAAAAGAGGGGGAAAAAAATATCAAAATTTACGCTTAATTCGTTTGAAATTACAAAATTTACTGAAATTTTAGAAATTTGAAAAACAAAAATAATTAACAAGAAAACATTCTTTTATAAATAATTTCTCAAAACTCTTTTATTTTACAATTAGTTTTAAGGTTTAAGTGTAAAATTGCAAATGTTTAATTTTCTCGAAATAACAAAATATGGTTTTTTAGTTTTTGAAAACATACACCTCATTTGTACCCTAGTTTCAGGTAAATTTCCAAGAAAGGGTCATGGAATTTCCAAGAAAAGGTCAAGGAAATTGTCTACAGAAATATCATGTAATTTTCCAAAAAAATGTCACATTTTCGTGAAAAATTTAAAAAATAAATCCCGTTAAATTTTGTGAAAAATTTTAAAAGTAAAATTAAAGTAATATACTCTGAAAAAATCTTAAAAATAGAACTTAATATTTTAAAAATGGTAACAGTCAACATTAAAAAAAAAAAGAGAAAAACTCTAAAGCAAAAATACGAAAATAAATTTGTAAGAAATGTGAGTAAGTGGAATTTTAAACAGTTTGAAATTTAAATTCATCAACATTAGAATAAATTCAAATTGCATGATTTTGAAATTTAAACCGATAAAAATTTGGATAAACTATCGATAATTGGATTAAAATTCGAAAGAATTGAAATTTAGATCATTTAAATTTAGGTGAATTAAATTCGGATTCGATTAAAATTTATGTATTAATATGTGTTTTTAATTAAATTATTAAAAATATATATTAATAAATATATAGAGTAAATTTTACAAATAAATTTTTTAAAAATAACAATTACGATTGTTTGAAAAGTAGATGTTTTACAATTTGAATCGATTATAATTTTGACCGGATTGAAATTTGGATCAATAAAAATTTGTATCTATTGATATTTGTAAATTTGGATAAACGGAAATTTAAATGTATTGAAATTTGGATAAATTTTAAATTTAAGTAAAGAAAACGTAACTGCAACTATTTTTTAAATACAAAATATAAATGAATAAAAAATAAATTACATACACAAATAATCGAATTCCTTAAATAAAGTTTTATTTTTGAAAATTTGAAATACGTATTTTTAGTTTAAAGACAAATAAAATTTTTAAAAAAGAAAAAAACGTAACAATTTCTTGTCGAAATCGCTTTTGATCCGAATTTGAGTAAGTTTGATTAGAGGCAGAATTTTGCTACTAATCAATTAAGTTTGATCAAATAAACCATTAAGAATGAAAAAATATAAATGTTTTAGTTATTTTTCGAAAGACGGAATTAAATTATGCTCTAATTAAATAGTAATTAAAACATAGTTTAATTTACTCCAAAAGTGCATTTTAGTACAAATATTTGAAACGATTTGAAAAACATTCCTTTTCCAGAAATAAAGATTACCAAATTCTCTTCTACAATCTCATTTAGTCACAATCAACAAAAATTCGCAAAATTGGAAAAAATTTACAACTAAATCTGAAAAAAAAACAACAATTAAACATGTATAAAGTGAAAATGTTGCAACAAAACTTCTAGAAACACTGACCGCGTGTCAAAAACAAAGATTATACAAAATTTGAAAAAAGTGAGGTTATGGTGACGATCGCAACGGTAAAAAATCTGAAAATCAGAATAAAACCCAAATAAATTTCCCATTGTTCACAAAAGCCAGGATAATAACAAAATCTGATTGCCAAAAAAAGGAACAAATTCAAATTAAACACTCAAACTGATCGAACACTGGGAAAAAAGACCGGCAACGTGAAATCACAACTGACGTCAAATCCATAATCGTAACTTCCTGTCAAATATTTTTTCGCGGGAAATTCGACATTAAAAATAAAGACAAATTGTCAAGAAGAATAATTTAACCTTGAACCTTTGAAAAAATCTCTGCACTTTTGTCATTCATGAATAAAATAGTGACGACGGAAGAGCAAAACTGATGTGGATCTTTTTTTTTTTCAAAACAAGTCTCAAGGGCAAATGGGCGTTATTGACTGTCACAAGCCTATTGGCCAATTGAACCGGAAACGATCGAGTGGCGCGAATACAATGCGTGACAATGTCAATTCAAATATTTGCGACCAAATCGCGTGAAACTGGATGAAAAGCTTCAAGTGAAATGACAGCCGTTTGCACGTGGTGAGCGAAAGGTCACGAATTCGAGAGTCAGGAAGTTTGAAAAGTGTCAGGGTCTCGAGGTTAGAGAAAAACAAGTGTGCCAAAGTGTAAACCTGCGCAGAAAGTGGCACGTGACCTGCGCAGCTATTCTTAGCAGAGGTCGGTTCTGAGAGAGGAACTCTGACTCGCTCACTCGTCGTCCGGCGCGCGTCCGATAAAGGAGTCAAGTTCCCTATCCTCTCGTTCCTTACACTCTACTTTTTAACACACACACACGATGTCTGGACTTGGAGATCCCGTGGCGTTTGCCAAAGATTTTATTGCTGGAGGTGTTTCTGCTGCCATTTCTAAAACGGCTGTAGCACCAATTGAGCGTGTGAAACTTCTACTCCAAGTGCAACACATTTCCAAGCAAATCGCTGAGGATCAACGCTACAAGGGTGAGTCAGAGAAAATCCTAAGACAGGCACGTTTTTTCAGTGAAAAACGGGCTTTCAAATCAACCAAGAAGGAGAGTAGATTTTTGTTCTTTGAAATGTGATTTTTCCTGTGAAAAAAGTGCTCGGTATAGTTTTATTCCTTTCTTTTTTTGGTCGACAAAGTAGTGAATTTCCAGAAAGCATGTGACATTCGTGAATTTGAAGCGTGTCAATGGTTTAAACTGGGGGAACGGCGAGTTTTAGCCGTTAATCGTGTACTTCGATTCCATGGTTCCCGTTATGTAATGAAATTAAATCTCGGAGAGAATATGGTGAAAAATGGGCCAATTCTGCAGAGATTTTCATCTTTTGGGCCTTTCATTGGGTGGAAATGAAATATTATTTCAAGGCTTACATAAGTTTTCAATTCTGAAATGAGTGAGAAGTGGTATATTTGCTGAATTGTCTTGTCGGGTGGGTCGATAAACGAGCTTCCACGACTGCCAGATGGCAGCGGCGTGGCTTTCCTGGTTCAGGAAAGGCAAAACTGAAATCGATGACGATGCTCCAACATGGCGATAAAGTTCGCCATGAGGATGATCTTGAAATTAGTTTCTTCTTCTTGAAAAGCTAATTATCAGTTCTTTGAAAAGAACTTTTCTGAATGGAAAATTTGTGATTTTCTAATGTCTGATTTTCATTAGGTTCTGTGTTCGCCAAAATTTGATTGACCTGGTTGACCTTTTGTCAAATGCCCTTTGTGCCAAGGCAGCATTGATCGGGTTTCTGAGGTTAGAATTGACCTTGGATGTTAAGTACTTTTGTCGCAGTCTAAAAATGAATTTCAGTTTTGAATTAAGATTAAATTTTACTCTAATGGGATAATATAGTGTATTTAAAAAATGAACATTTCTCGGAAAATCGTTTTTTAGCAATTGATAAACTTGTGCATTAGTTTTTTTTATATTATATAATAGTTACATTAAATGTTAATTTATTAATTATTATATTATGTATTATAATACATTTTGATAAATACCTTCTAAGCTTAGTCCTACAAATTGAAATATTTTAAATGCACTTGATCAATGTTCATCCATTTTTAAATCTCCGCACAGTAGTTTTTAAACTCAATCTTCTTGCATCAAAATGTCAAAACTGCAAAAAAGTGCACCACTTGTAAAAAAAATCTTTGAATCGATTAAACTTGAACTTCTGTTCTCGAATCCAAAAATTATTCTGCAGTTGAACTTCTTCGGTCGAAAGTTAACCTTTTTTTGAAGAGAATTTACTTCTTGTGTGTTATCTTTTGTTTCGTCATAAACTTTGCCAGCAGTTGGCGCACCGTCATTTTTCGAAATTTGAATTTGAAGGGCATACTAGTTGAAAGTTTCTAAAATGTAAATAATTTTTTATTTTAAACATTGTATTCTTGAAAATTAGACTAGTATTTTTTTTTATCAAATGGCAATTTAAATACGTGCTGCTGATCTGTCATTTATCAATGCGTTACGTAATAACTAGGGTGTCGCATAATGTACATGAATGCTTTCTGCATATTAGATAACTAATTTAAGTAACTTAGTGTCTGCTGTAAAATTATAAATATGCTAATTAAGTGGTTTAATTTTAATGAAAAGAAGAAAAGAGTGAGCTATTGTAGAAAATAACCTTAAGAGTTAAACTTGAAATATTAAAAATTAGTGCAAATTATAAATTTTGACGTAAATAATCATAGTTATTACAATATAATAGTAAAATAAATAAATTTTAACGACAGTTGAGAATTTATTAAATATTAATTATTATATTATTAATTTATTAAATTTTTATTTAGTTAGAATCAGTTCATTTAGTAAATTTGTCTCTATCATTTCAGATTTTTCAAAGATAAGATTTATAGGATAATTCAAGATTTTATAAATTAAATTGCTATTAAAGAACAATTTTATGTCTCTGATAAAAATGTTATCAAATTTCAAACAAAAAGTCAGTGCGCAAGTTTAAACTAAAATGTATGAAATCATTAATTAAATAGTTCAAAGTATTTGTTAATAATTAATAATACTAAAATTTGGTAAAATTATGTTTGCATCAAGGGTCAATGCAAGCAACACTATGAATCGTTATTTGATAAAATTACTTTAATCTTTTTTTGAACTAAAATATCTAAATTTTATATAAATTAGAATTTGTTATTTAAGCTTTTTTATTCTAGGCTTTTTCTTAATAAAAAAAAGAAACTTTTATAAATTTGTTTTTTTATTTTGATATTTATGTAACCTTTTGGAGTTTTGGTTCTTAAATTTAAAAAATGGAATTTTTAAACAAAAATTATGTTTGTGTTTAATTGTGCTCCGACCTTTAATTTTATAATTTTTTTTTATTAAATTTAAGAAATATTTTAACAATACTTTATACCGTGTTTGTTGTTAAATGCAATAAAATTTCGATGATTCAGAAAAGTTTTATTATTTAAAAAATGCTAATTGTAGACTTTTAAAATCGTAAATTGATTAAAAGTTCAGTTTTGCTAGATTTCTTAAGGGTATGTTATTGTCGTGACTTTAGACAATTCGTATTTTTCAGTTTACTTGTGCAATTCAAATTCCTTTTTTTTTGTAGTATCTAAACCAGAACAAAAAAAAAACTTGCAAATACTAGTCTACTACGGAAAATTAATTTTAATTATTGTTTAAAGAATAAATAAAAAAATATGAATTGTCTAAAGTTACGTCTTCCACAAGCCTTTTCCTAAAAGAAGCTATTAAAGGTGTGAAAAAATTCACTTTTAGGTAACATTAACGTAAAGTTTTTCTAAACAGTTTTTTATGTTAATTTTAAAGGTTTTAATTGAGTTTATGTCTTTTCTTTATAAAATGTAATAATTCGATTCGACCTATTTGCATTCATTTTTATTTTATAGATTAAATAATAGGATCTGTATTGTAATTATGTAGGTAATTTAAATCATTAGAACCATTAGATAATGTGCATATTAAAAAAAAAGAGTACTGTTTTTGTTTATTTCTTCGAGGTTATTATTATGATTATTATCATTTTTCAATAAAACATTATTATTTATGGTCGTTTAATAAATTTTGGAAAATTTTTATTATTTTCTTTTAAGGAATAAAGCAGATAAACTAACTTGAATTTTGTGCAAATTTCAGGTATGATCGATTGTTTCGTTCGTATCCCAAAAGAACAAGGATTTAAAAGTTTCTGGCGTGGTAATTTCGCCAATGTTATCCGGTACTTCCCCACACAAGCTTTGAACTTTGCTTTCAAAGATAAATACAAGCAAGTTTTCCTTGGAGGTGTTGACAAGAATACTCAGTTCGGCAGATATTTTCTTGGAAATTTAGCCTCTGGTGGTGCAGCTGGAGCCACTTCTCTCTGCTTTGTCTACCCTCTTGATTTTGCGAGAACCAGGTAATTCCTGCCAATACACAAACACTTGTAATATTCATTTTTTTTTTACTTTTAATCAATCAATGCACATTAGTGTTAAATAATGTTTTTCAATTATAGCATTTTTAAAATTTAATTTAAATTAAGTTTTAAATCAAAGGCTTGATAATTATTATGCTTAACTTCATTATTGAGGTCACAAAAATTCATTTTATTATGTTTGAATTGAAATGTTACGATTTGTGTTGCTCGTTGGAAAAAAAACTTAAACGCATCTTGAAATTGATTATGATTGTTTCCAATGTGGTTAAAATTTCTAAAATGCATATATTAAAGAAACTTACCATTTACATTTTTTGGAATTAGTTTTTTAATTTATTAAACATTATCAGAAGTTAGAGATGAAAAAAGGGAAAATAAAATTGACAAAACATTTGAATTTTAGGTTGGCAGCAGACGTTGGTAAGGCAGCAGGAGAACGTGAGTTTTCCGGTTTAGGAAATTGTCTAACCAAGATCTTCAAAAGTGATGGAATTGGTGGACTCTACAAAGGATTCGGTGTATCGGTCCAGGGTATTATTATTTACCGAGCAGCCTACTTTGGCTTTTACGACACTGCTCGTGGTATGTTGCCAGACCCTAAGAAAACTCCATTCCTCGTTTCATGGGGTATCGCCCAGGTGAGTCATCTTTCAATAAAATTTCCTATTAATTTTATTTACTTTTATATCATTTCTCACTCGAAAATATCAAAAATTTATATGATTTTTTAATTAAATAGTTGAAAATTTCTATCATTTTTTTTAAGTAAAAAAATTGTTATTATTTAATTTAAAAAGTTTAAAATTACTATCAACTTTGTCATTTGAAGAAATTTAAACTTTATTAATTCATTAGTCCTGCAAGAAGTTAAAGTTTCCTCATTAATGAAAAACAACTTTCTGTTATTAATTTGTCAATTACCAAATTTATTTAGAATCATACTGGAGAACTTTATTCATATAATTAATGTTAATTACAGGGATCACAATTCCCCCTCTTTTTCACCCAAAACACTTAAAATAAAAAATTTTCTCCCCTTTTCCCCTCATTTTGCCTTTATTTATTTTTTTAATTGACCTTAGACACCTGTAAAATCAAGATTTTTCTCACCTTTCACCTTTCTTTTTCAATATTTTTTTTGTTTTTTCCACTTCATGTTTTATTTATTACATTTTAATAACGAATATGTATATATTAAAAACGAAAAATCGATGTGAAATTGTCTTCATAGAAGATTCTATTTTTTCCATAGATTTTGAATGTCAAAATGTGCAGACTTAACAATTTGCTAATGTACGAGATCCAATTTAATTTTTAATTTTCATTGATTCCGTAACAGATTTCTAGAAGATTTTTTTTTATTATACATATATATTTTTTATTAACAACAACAAGTTTCTATTCATGGTAAATTCTTCACGAGACCTGAAGAAAGAAAACTCAAGAACAAACCTTTAAAGCATAAGTTTTTAGAAAACAGCAGAATAATTAACTGACAATTTTTTTGAAAAACGAGTTTTTTTTTCAAGTTCTTTACCTATTTATTTCATTTTAGGTTTAAAATCTTTTAAATTAATCAGTAAACTGATATATGTCAAGAAACTTTTAGTAATAGAACTTTTAAGTTGAACTGAATAAACTTCCAAAGAAACAATAAAATTTCGTAATAGGAAACTTGAAATATTATTATAATTATTTTTTTTAACAATTTTAAAAATCCCCTTTTTACTTTAAATTGAACAAAGAAAACCGCTGTAATCTCTGTAATTAGGGTAACATTGTTAAAATTAAAAAAATAATCAGCAGTAGTTAGTTATTAATAAAGTTATCCACCATGTTCTTAACTAAATTTTGAAAATCTTAATTGCCAAAAAAATGTTTAATAAACAGAAATTTTTGTTTTGCATTGATAAAAAAATTATTTAATTATCATTCAAAGATAAAATTAATAATTGACCAATTCAATATTTGATGTTTATTGAAATTGACTTGGAAATATTTTAAGAATCGTCTGGAGTCGAATATATTTTTCATTAACTTTAAATAAATAAATATGAACCATTCTCTTAAAAAGGACAAATGACCCTTTCACGATGTTTTATTAAAAAATATTAAAATTAATGTAATTTATTAAAAACTTTGTCAGCCATACGATAAAATTGATCAATCTTCAATTAAATCACTTGAGAAACGAAAGAAAAGTGTCAAATTAAGGACATAATTAACATTAATTAATCAATTGGCAGAATTTCATTAAACAGCAAAATGAATTTAAATGTTTTTTTTATAGAACTTGTTTAGAATTTAAACTTTCTCTGTCGGATGTTTATTCGTAAATTTCCGCAGTGTAGGACAAATGCAAATTCAACGTTTTAAGAATTCTATCTAACATAAATTCGTGTAAATCGAAATTCGATCAAATAGACATTATGTTAATAAAAAATTCGGCTAAATTAACATTCTGATGAATGATAATTCTGCTAAATTAACATTCGGTGAAATTAATGTTCTTTTAAAAAAGGAGTTGGTTAAATAGAAATTCTGTGAAAAGGAATTTATGTCAAATATAAGTACGGTGACTAGAACATTCTACTTAGTGAAAATTCGGATTAATTCACATTCGATTGAAAACAAGTTCTACAAAATAAACATTGAACTTCATGAAAGTGATGTTTATTGAAATTCTGCCAATTGAAAGCTCGAACTAATCGGAATTATAAATTTTTTAATTGAAACTTTCAATTTTTCCATTATTGTCTTAAAAATTTATTTAAAAATGTTTTTAAGAATCGTCTAGATATGAATATATGTCCTATTAACTTTAAATAAGAGACAAACCATTTTATTTCACCAAAAATTGTTGCAGACTAATTTTACAAAAATCTGATAATTTATAATATTTTTTTTTGAGTTTGAAACTTGAGCTACAATAAAAAAGAGGTTATTTTGACAACTAGTAAGATTAAATAAAAAAGCACATTAATGATAAATTTCCTTATTGATAATTGTTAAAAACAATTAATAAGGACAAAATATTAGATAAAAATTACTTTTAAAACTCACTTGCAAAATTTTAAAAGTTTTAATTTATAAGTTTTCTATAAATTATTCAAATATTTTAATATTAAATATTATTTCATTTTGAGTGATTTTAATGTACTTTCATTTAGCATACTAACTTTTTAATTTTATAATAAAAAAATATGAAAACTTTATTAAAATTTTGAGAAAAAGCAGTGTTTTTGAATTCTAATAACTCCGCCCCAGAAGAATAAAAAAATCTAATTTTGGTTTTGAAATTTAAATTTCGCCCTTCTTTTCATAGTATTGAAATTTCGTGTTGGAGAATCTGATACTTTATAAAATTTTTTAGTTTGAAAAATATGTTTTCCAATTTATATTTAATAAATTCTGTTAAAAAATTACTTGTATTTTAACCTTTAAATTCTTATTTCAAAGCACATTTTTCAAATTATAAAAACTAAAAAAGTAGCTGATTCTCCAACGCCAAATTTTGAAACTGTTAAAAGAAGGGTTAAACTTAACTTTTAAAACCAAAATTGAATTTTTTTATTCTTTTGGAGCGGAGTTATTAGAAAAAAAAACTACTTTTTATCAAAATTCCAATAATTAAGGTAAAAGTTTTCATATTTCTCAATTATAAAATTAAAAAGTTAGTACGTCATGTGAAATTACATTAAAAGTACACAAGATGAAATAATATTTAATATATAAATATCTGAATACTTTGTAGAAAACTTAAATTAAAACTTTGAAAATTTGGACATTTTGTAAGTGAGTTTTAAAAGTAATTTTCATTCAATATTTTGTCCTTATCAACTCAATAATTAATTATTATAAGTAAATTAGACTGTTTTTAACAAATACCAATAGAAAAATTTATGTTATCTAAATCATTAACTACTTGTAAAAATAACCTAATTTTCTTGTAGCTAAAGTTTTAAACTCAAAATTGTAGAAAATTTTCAAAAATAATTGTCAAAAGCTTCAAAAATAAATATCACAAATTAACGGATTTTTGTAAAATTAGTCTTCCAACGACTTTCGGTGAAATATAATGGTTTGACTCTATAAATCAATATATTAAACTAAAAAAATGAAAATTGGTAATAATGAGAAAATTTCTTTTAATTTCAGTGCGTTACCACCGTAGCTGGTATTGTCTCATATCCCTTCGACACAGTGCGTAGGCGTATGATGATGCAGTCCGGCAGAGCAAAGAGTGAAATTCTTTACAAGAGCACGGCTCATTGCTGGGCCACCATTGCAAAATCCGAGGGTACCGGTGCCTTCTTCAAGGGAGCCTTCTCCAACGTTCTCCGTGGTACTGGTGGTGCCCTCGTACTTGTCTTGTATGACGAAATTAAGAACCTTCTCTAAGAAAACTGCAATTAGGGTCCTCACCTCATTTTATCATAAAACCGATCACAAAACTCATTATTTCCATTACCAATAAATCCCCTCATCATTTGGTATGAAAACAACAGTTTCCACACCGAGTGATCTCGTTAAACGAACTATCAAACAATTTCATAAATATTTCTCACGGGGTCTGAGAGCGATTGGTTAGCGGCTCAATAAAAAACGCGTGAAACTCGGCAAAAGGGGATATATATTATTATTATTAATGCTCTCTGAGCTTTGGTAGACTAACAGAACACAAAACAACAAAAAGTCGCTTTATTTATTGCCGAATTCAGTATTTTTTCTGAGCCATTCGAAACGCGCTTCTCACTTTCTTACTGCCTGCGACGCGTGCGATCGGGACGCTATTAAAGATATTTGTGAAATTGGAACACACTCACACACGTCGTTTGAGGACAAACTTTTTTTTGATAGGCGTGCAGGACGTTTAGATGAGAATTGAGAACAGGCGACGTGTGTCGCTCGGATCAGTGAAGCTGATTATTAAAATCTTAAATTAATTGACAACTAGATATCAATAATTGAAAGCAAAGTTATATAAATTGTATAAGAGCGAGAGGGACGCGCGGCGAAGATCATCAACGGCGATGGCGGGGCGCGTAGACCTGGGCCGCCCCCCGCCCTTATTCTCGGCCCATTGTAGATAATTAATAATTCGTAATTATTGATGAGAGCGATGATTATAAAATAACAATTCCACCGTGAATTAGGCGTGTGGTTATTTAATTTCAAACACTGGACAACTATCTTGTAAGATATAAAAAAAAAAAGAGAGAAAAGCGCAAGAGGAAACTCTGATTGTATGCATCTAATCTGTTCATGTTAGGGTGTATGCAGAGAAGGCGAGAGATCAATAAAATCGAACTAAAATTTAATTCTGTGTTATTTTTTGAATTTTGTACCCCCCCCCCCCCGCCCCCCGATCCATTAGAATGAATGTTGAAAAAGTATTAATATTGTTGAGAGAATACGATCTGAAGGTCGAAGATCAAGGCTCACCACGTGCCTAACAGCGAATTGGCAAAGCAACGAGTAACCACGTGTTTGCTAAGAATAATTTAGCACTCGTCATTTTATAACATACCTTGCTTTTGCATAATCTCTATCTATAGAGAAGGATCTTATTTAACTTGAGTCAATTTTTGAGTTTATATTTTACAAATTAAATAATATTCTTTATACTATATTTTGTGTATTTTTAAATAATGGTCGATTTTAATTAGAATCTTGCATCATTTAATTAATAATACACTCTAATTTATAATTCATGTTAATTTTTATCACGACTTGTTTCTTTTTTATTAAGGAGGTTGAAACCCTTTACATAACCTCAAACTAAACAGTAGGGGAATGTCTTAATGCGCGGGCCACTTTTAGATAGAAATAAAAATGTTTTTGCAACTGAGTTAAAAGAATTAATGTACTCCGTTAGATAGCTAAAGGTGTTAGCTAACTAATGGAGTAAATTAATTTTTTTAACTCCGCTGCAAACGCATTTTTATTTCTATCTAAAAGTGGCCCGCGCATTAAGACATTCCCCTAATTTTAACAGTGGCGTAACTTAAACTCAGGGGGTCCTTGGTCAACCCTAATAGACCCTTTAAAAAAAATTCCAAAAACCTTACCAATTGTAGTAATTTATAGTTTCTACATCATGTGTTATCAACAATTATAAATTTCTTAAATATAATATTTAAAAATCAATTTACATAAATAAAATAAATATTGATTTAGGACAAAATTTAACATTTTTTAGAATTACAAAGAATTTAAATTAAACAAAATAATTGCAAATTTTGCAAATTAATTGAAAATAAAATAATGAAATCAATTAAAAATTGGAGAAAGTAATTTAGGGGAAAGTCGGGCAGCCCCGGCCCCTTAAGGAATTTCAGTTATTATTTCTAAAATATGCAAAAAATTGTATGTTTTGATTTGTAAATATAGTTTTGAGTCCTTAATCTACACTTAGAATTTAATTATTCATGAAAGAAATGCTTAATATTTGAAATATAAGGAAATTAAAATATAGTGTAATGTCGGTTATTTCAAAAGAGTGTCGGGTACCTCCGGCCACAACTAAAAATCAATAAAAAACCTTAATATAAAGTATACAAAACTATATTACACAATAAAAATAATATAAATGTTTTCATATTTGCAATAAAATAAAAGAAACTTACCCATATTGTGAGAATCCGAAAATTAGACAATATGTCAAAATTGGTTAGTTGAATTATTTACATTTCAAAATAAATGAAAAACAAATGAAGATTGTATAGAAATATTGGCCGGAGATACCCGTATTTAAAGTGGCCGGCGCTGGACGACAAGTTATCCTTTAGAAAAAGTTAATTTATACCCAAATTATTAGAAAATTAAATAAGTAAATTGTAATCATATATAAAGTGATAGTTCAGCTTTATGAAACAGTAAAATATTTAATTCAAATGCTTAGAAAACATAAAAGTATTTGATAATTAAGTTCGTCTATATTTTATAAGATGGCACTCATCTTACTGCCGAAATTTTCATTCTCGCATATTTCTGATATAAATTGATCAATTAAACATATATTTTGGAGTTTATATCATGAATCTATTTACAATCAAAAACTTTAATGTAAATATTTTTAAGTAATGTAGTTTTATAAATAATATGTGTGGCCGTGGCTACCCCTTGGCCGTGGCTACCCGACTCTCCCCTAAACAATCATAGAAATGTAACAAACATAAGAAAATAATTTAAATTTGAGAAAAATACTTGGAAATCTTAAAAATAGCATGAAAAAAATTGAATAATGAAAAAATTGAGAAAAATAAATTAAAATTTGGGAAAATAATTGAAACAATTACATAAAATATTTTAAATAAAAGAAAGTTAAAGAAAATTTCAGAAAAATACTTAAAACTTTCAGAAGATCATTGAAATAAAAGATATTAATTAAAAATTAGAGAAAATAAATGAAACAAAAATAAACATAATTTAATATTGAAGAGAACAAATTATGAAAAAGAACGAAAGAAATTGAAATTGAATAAAATAATTGAAATGGCAGATAAATAGTTAAAAATTTTGGAAAATAATTGAAAAATAATTTAAAATTTTTAAATTTGAAGAAAATAATTGAAATACGATACAAAGAATGATAAATTGTAAAAAATAAATGACAATTAAGTGAGATAATTAAAAAATTTACTGAATTTTTTTTTTTTTTTTAATAAAGAAAAAATAATTGAAATTTGAAAAAAATACATAAAAATCTTAGAAACCAATTGGATAAAAACGAGAATAACTAAAAATTGGAGAAAAGATTGTAAGAAAGTTAAAAATGATTGAAATTTAAAAAAACAACTGAACACAATTGAAGTTTACGATAATTATAAAAAAAAAAATTGGAAATTATGAAAACAAATGAAAATAATTAAAAATTAAAGAAAATAATAGAAATTTGTGAAAAATACTTGAACATTTTAGAAATTAATTTTAAAAAAACTAAAAATTGGAGAAAAGACTGGAAGAAAGCAAAAAATAATTGAAATTTACGATAATTAATAAAAAAAATTTGAAATTCTGATAACAAATGAAAATAATTAGAAATTGAAGAAAAATTGAATTTTCAAAAAAATACTTGAAAATTTAAAAAAACATTTTAAAAAATGAGAATAATAAGAATAGTAATAATCAAGGAAAATAAAATTGATAAACGATAAAATTAATTTAAAACTGAAACAAATAATTGAAAGATGCTGAAAATAATTTAAGATTGAGAAAAAAATTGAATTGTAATGAAAATAATTTAGATATGAAAAATTAAAAACAGTAAATAATAAATTAAAAAAAATTAATAAATAAAGTAAAGAATATTTTAGAGAAATAATTGAAAAAATTACATAAAATAATTTAAATAAAGGAAAGTTAAAGAAAATTTCAGAAAAATACTTAAAACTTTCAGAAGTTCATTGAATTAAAAGATATGTATTGATTAAAAATTAGAGAAAATAAATGAAAAAAACATTAACATAATTTAAAATTGAAGAGAACAAAAAAAGAACGAAAAAACTTTTGGAAAATAATTTAAATATGATACACAGAATGATAAATTGTAAAAAAATAAATGACATTTAAGTGAGATAATTGAAAAATTTACTGAATTTTTTTTAAATAAAGAAAAAATAATTGAAATTTGAGAAACATACATGAAAATCTTAGAAACCAATTAGAAAAAAAAGAGAATAACTAAAAATTGGAGAAAAGACTAGAAGAAAGTTAAAAATAATTGAAATTTACGATAATTAATAAAAAAAATTTGGAAATTATGGAAACAAATGAAAATACTTAAAAATTAAAGAAAATAATAGAAAGTTGAGAAAAATACTTGAAAGTTTTAAAAATTAATTTTAAAAAATGAGAATAACTAAAAATTGAAGAAAAGACTAGAAGAAAGCTAAAAATAATTGAAATTTAAGATAATTAATAAAAGAATTTGGAACTTATGAAAACAAATGAAAATAATAAAAAATTGAATTTTTGCAGAAAAATACTTGAAAATCTTAGAAAATAATTTTAGAAAATGAGAATAATAATGAACAATCGAGAAAAATAAAATTGAAAAACGATAAAATTAATTAAAAATTGAAAAAAATAATTGAAACATGCTGAAAATAATTTAAAATTGAGAAAAAAATTGAATTATGATGAAAATAATTTAAATATAAACAATTAAAAACAGTAAATAATAAAGTAAATTATATTTGACAGAAATAATTGAAAAAATCATAGAATATATGTTAAAAAAAAAATAATAATTACAAAATTATTTTAAAAATGTTAATTAAGGAGATTAATTAAAAAATCGCAGAAATAACGAAAATTGATAAAAATAATTGGATTTTTTAAAAAATAATAGAAAAATTGCAGAATTAACAGTGTAAACAAAAATATAATTCGTCAGAATTTTTAGAAAATTAAGATTGAAGTTTAAATCGATTGAATTTTTAAGGTTGATTAAAATTACACTAAACTTAAATTAAATCAATTGCCTGACAATTAGATGAATTAAAAAGAAGAAAAAACACTTTTTAATTTGAATTTACGTCAAAGGGTTCAACTTGCTTAAAAATAAATGAAATAGGATAACTTTTTTTGGATACGAGGCAAATGAAAATAAACAATTATGGAAAAATCATTTTTTATGGAATGATAATGACGACGACTGATAAAATTCTTGGGACGACTTTTAGTAATCCTGAAACCAAGGAAAAAGATATGGAAATCATAGTGACAAATTTATTTTGATTTTCTTAACTAGATTGTTGTGTTTTGTGTAAAAAGTAATATTCTAATAAACAAGAGAATATAACTTTTAATGCAAAAAGTAGCAATTTACATTAATAAATCTTATAATTAAAATGTCCATTTAAACATTTTACGTATCAGTTTACCAAAAAATGTCTCATACTCAACATGCTTTTGTTTCGACCAGTATACCAGTTCTAAAAAATTGAACCACACACTAATCACACCATAAATAAGAAATTAAGAGAATAGATTATTCTAAACATTCTCTCGAAGGAAATATTGTAGATATAACACAATTTATAAATTATTTTACAACTATTTTCAGATTTTCATAACTACGTGTCTATAATTACATTGTAGCATTGGCATGTATTTATTTTATTACACACAATTAACCTAACTGGATTTGTGGACTTAGAAGAGGAATGGAAACATGGAATAGTTCTTTGTGAATGAAGAAATGAATGATACAAATGACCCTGAAATTCGCAATGTATTTTTATCAATGGAAATTTTACAAAAATACTTTGATTGATTTATTTAAATAAATAATTATAATACTTATTTATAAATAAATATTCAAAAGGTACGAAAATTTGTCTTTTTTTTTTGATAAAAATACGTCGAGAACTCAACCATTTTTGATGTGTAAGACAAAGATGAAACACGAGACCCATCATAAAAGGAAAACGAGATGAAAGAAAAGTGTATGTACAGCGAATTGAGGAATGGCAGTTAATTCATAAAGATTATAAAAGGTCATACTGTCGTCCTATTTGAATCGCCTGCTAGCATGACCATAATTCTGTTGATGCCAGGCAAGTTTAAAAATGTTCCTAAGATTGGCACCCTCCGTAAAAAGTTCAGAGCCACTGGTAAAAATCCACTATAAACAAAATATTTTATAAATCGAAGAGAATCGAAAAGGGGAAGAGTAATAAAGAAGAAAACCAAAGCTAAATAAATCACAAAACAAGAGAAAAAGTCATAGCTAATTTTCTATCGTATCAAAATTTGTCGTAGAAAAAAATTTAAATTAACTTAAATTTGTAAAAACTGCAATTATGGACTAATACAAATGTTAAACTAGATAAATATAAAATTGAAAAATACTGCTTCTTCTATGTGGAATAATAGAGAATTAATTAATATTTATAAATAAAACAATGAATAAATGAGAGACTTCTTAAGACTGAATTAATTAAATTGTTTAAAGAAAACATGTGGACTTACCTGAATAAAATAACAAATCCATATGTTTCGACAATCATGCCTACTAATGGCCATCCCATTAAAACAATAATTATTCCTCCTAAAAATGATGCACTTCCTTTTATTTTATGTCTTTGAAAGAAGAAGCTTAATGTCCTTTTAGGTCCTATCACACATCCTAAACCGGCAATAAAGAGAAGCTGTAGAAAACAAAAACTTTGTTAATTAAATGAAAATAAATCATTTAAAGATATGCATCACTCTTAATGGCAAAATTTCTCTTTAAATTAAATTTAATGGCAAATATCGTTCAAATAAAAAAACTTATACAACTAATATACTTTTTGAATTAACTGATTGAAAAAAGTAATACTTCGTTAATAATAAGATCGAAAACAATATCTATCAAACTTCCTGAATAAAAAAGTCGAAATATTAATACACTTTTCGAATAACAAAATCGGGGAAAGTAATACGATTTTTTAATAAAATTAAAAACGAAAAAAGTCTAAATATACATTGAATCAAAAACTCACGTTGCCAATTGCCAGTAGACCCTTGTCAAATAAAAGTAACATTCCTAGAAATAGAAAAAATATGCCAAATCCGGCAAGTCCGACTCCGATTTCTGAAACATATTTTTTTATAAAAATCTCTGTGAAAGCTATTTTTTGCTGTTTAGAAGTAGAAATGAAATTACAAGATAATGTAAAAATTAATTTTTTTGTATATTAAAAACTTACTCTGGGTATCTGATATCTCGAACATGTTTAATAATAAGTTTTTTAAACTAGATAAAAGTCCTGATTATCATACGGTGTAAATTTTTCCTTAAAATCCACCTGATTCTTGACGTGCGAGAAAGATGAACCTAACCTATTTCCACGTCATTCACTGATGCTTTATCTTACATCGAAAAGTATATAATAAAAATTAAAACCTTAATAACAGTAGAAAGTGTAAGTAATTATAAAGAAGTATTTTGTAGATTTTAACTTCGATGAACTGTAAATAAACAAATAATTATTTAGAAAACACAAAAAAGGTTAGCGTTTATTTGAAAACAAATGCAACTCTTTTGTGCGCCATTTTGAAACATAGGCGCATGCGCGAATTGCGGATTTGAGTTAATTTATCTTTTTTTTATAATTAAATAACAGAAAAATACATTTTATTAAAAAAAAAATGTTATTAGTATTTCATTAAGCGTTTTAAGTATTTGTAATTAAAATAATTTAAGGTTTTTTTTCTTTTTTGAAACTGTCACGTCATTACCACTACTTAAGTCAAGTGGAAGTTATCAAATTTGAGAGGAAAATTTAAACTTTAATTAAATGTAAACTCAGTTTTTAATTTAAAAAACACTATATTTATTAAAAATTGTATGTATTTATTTGAAATAACTCTTTTTAAGAACGAACACTTAAAGTTTGGTCGTAGCATTAGTAATTATAACAATATCGACTTACTAATTTAATAACATTTTTTTAATTTAACAATTTTTAAAATATTTATACATATTCTTAATTAATCACAAATAATGTTAACGACAATACTGAAATTCACGTTTTCCATGGAAAATTTTCAATTCCCTACTATAATTAAGAATATTCAATCAGAAACTGATTCAGATTCATTAAAATACATTTGTTAATTAATTTATAAAATTTAAATATCGCTTTTAATTAAAAAATAAATAAAAATGTGTTCTACATAAATGTCATTATAACAATATCGACATTTTTTGTTGATATTTAGTAACAAATTAACAATGAATTAACATATTATATCATCAAGTGAAGAATTTTAACGATTAAATACTGAAGTTGTTTTTAACACACAATATATTGTTCAATCTCTGAATTTTAATGATAGTACTTAGAAAAATTAAATCAATGATTAAATTTAATTTATGTTTTTCTCCAGTTTGAATGATCTATAATTAAATCTATTACATTTTTCTTGGAGTTAAAGATTTGCTTCTTCTTTGAGTTTTGAAAAATATCCGCTCGGATGATTTTGGAGGCTCCTATAAAAAATATAAAAAACTCTTAAAAATTTATATATTAAAAATGTAGTCAATCAATCCAAATATTTATTCAGATATAAATTAGGTATTTTTATAGATTAATTTACTTCCAATTATATAGTACCTTTGGCTCATCTTTTATTTGTTTATTTGGCTGAGTAAGTGAAGTGAAATTCTCTTCTTGAGGAAAACTCTGGCTATTTATTTCACTTAACACATCTTTTTTCGGACTTTTATTAGTTTTCGGACTTTTATCAGTTTTCTGACTTCTATTGCTTTTTTGTGACTGAAAATAATATGTACATTGCAGATTAAAAAAAAGAAAAGGAAAAAAATTAAATTCACTGAAAAAATTGTTTTACAATGTTTTACTTTTCAGTAAATTTTTATATTAGGAATCAGGGCTGTTATGTAAAATATCGCAAACCATAAAAAGACCACACAAATTTGTAGATAAATAATAAAAATTTCAATTTTAATATTTTATTCTTTATAAAATTAAAAAAATTGTGCTAATACTGATGATCATACCTGAGATCAAAAATTTTTGGTATGAAAATATGGCACAAAATAGTACCTATTAAATTTATTTATCTTTAAAGTCATTATAATTTAAATAAATTCCAAACGTCAATTAACTCATATTCCAATTTGTTCAAACTTTTAAATTTCAATTAATTCAAATTCAAATTCAAATGCATAATAATTAATGTAAAATAATTAAATAATAATAATTATTTTCCAAAGTCACAATAATTCTTTTTTTTTAATACTTACAATTTTTCTAAGACATTTCACTTTTTCGAAACTCTTTAATCTTTATCTTATAATTTCTTAGTTTTACAAAATTTTAAGATTCTTTCTCCTTTTACTTTTTGATATTTTTTTTGTTCGTAATTTTTGTCTTTTTATTTTAGAATTTTATTTAATTTTCTTCTTTTTATGAAAATTATTTAATATTATTTTACACAATTTTTTTATTATAACATTCACTAAATTTTTTATTGCGTATTACGTATTTCCATATTTTTAAAAACAAATACGCTCATTTTTTTGTAAATTTATTCAATTTGTTTTCACATCTTGACTATTCTTCTCGAGATTTTTTGCCAACATACTTATTCTTTCATTAAATTTTCAGAATTTCTTTATTTATCTAAATTTATTGTTGGACTTTTAAATTTCTTTTGTGGCCTTTTTATTTATTTTTGAATATATGTACATTTTTTTATTTTATTTTTATTAATTCTAATTTTTTAGTAGATTTTTTATCAAAATTTCTGATTTTTTGTACTTTTTACATTTTTTTTTTACAATTTGTTAGATTAAGAAAAAAAAAACATTTCTCCATTTGCTTCCTATTTATTTAATTTTCTTGATGTTTTACAATTTTTTTAGCCCTTCCTTGAGTTTTAATTAGTTTTTTAATTTGTCGTCATTTTTTCATTTCTTAGAAACATTTTTTCTTTATTTAAATTTTTTAGTTTTTATCTTGTATAATTACGAACTTTTGAAAATATTTGTTGGATGCTTTTATAATTTTTTAAATTTCTCAATTTTCTACTTTTTTTTGCAGACTTTTATTCTTTTATTTTATTGTTTGTAAATTTTTTTGATTTTGCAGTCATATGAATTGGAAGATATTTTTCTGAAATGTTCTCATGTATTCTTTTGTATATAGAATACTACATAATTTATTTGATTTTTATTAAATGTTTTATTATTTATTATTTCTTATTAAATGTTCTCAGTTTGAAAAATAAACTACTTACAAATAAACATTTGGATATTTTATTTACTGATTGAATTAAAAAAACAATCCATTTTTTTTTGATTATTTAAAAAAATCATTATTTTTATCAGCCCTGTTAGAAATATATACTTATGTACTTTATACTGCGTGATAAGACACTTTTAAATAATTTTTCAGTAAATAAATGCTTTTACCTAAGAATACTTACAAACTGTGAGAAAACACTTTCAAATAATTTTTGAGAGGATTGACTAGATTGAAATGCAGGTAAATTTTCAGTAGATGTCTACAACAAAAAGAAAAAAATCATCAGTTCTAATTATTTCAGAAAATTTAAAAAAAAATTATTAGGTTTGAAACTTACTTTCAAAGGAGAAACGGATTTTAAACTTCCTGGAGATTTTTGAGATAAATTATTATTTGCAGAATTCTAAAAAATTGTACAAAAGAAAATGAAAATAATAATCATCAGAGAGTTTTTTGTTTTTAAATATTAAATTTTACTATAAACTTACCGTAATTTGCGATACTTCAGAATTAATTGGTTTCGGGGGAAGTTTTTCCTTAAGCGTTTTTATCAAAGATAAAGTTTCTTCATCTAATTTAACTGCTTCATTTTGTGTTATAACCGGTAAATTCTAAAAATTAAAACTAATTACATTAAATTGAGAACCGACAAATGAATGTTTCCCATAATAATTACAATAATAAAAATAAACGTGCCTTTCTTTTATATTCTGTCTCTTTTTTTATTTCTTTTTTCTTTCCCGCTTCCATTTCCTTCTTTAACTCCATTTCCCTTCTCTTCTCTTCTTTTTTCAATTCAATTTCCTTAATTCTCTCTTTTTCCTTCTGTAATTCCATTTCTTTTTTTTTCTCAGCTTCTTTTTTCAGTTCTAATTTCCTTTTTCTCTCCAATTCTTTTTGTAATTCTAATTCCTTTTTCTTTTCTGCTTCTTTTCTTAATTCAATTTCTTTTTTTCTTTCTAACTCCTTTTTTAATTCCGTCTCTCTTTTGATCTCCCTTTCATTTTTTGCGTTAATTTTCCCTTCTAATATTTCTTCAGCGTCTTCGATCTGCTTTTCAAGATCAGTGTACTTCTTTGAGTTTGAACTTAATTCCTCTTCCATCTACGAAAGCGTAAAAAATAATAATACATATAAATTATTGTAAAAGCAACTTCTTATTAATATAAATAAAATATAAACTACTTCTCCCAAATAATGTTGGTATTTTTCAGCCTTGTGCTCAAGTTCTTTAAGTTTCAATTCATTTGCTTTGTCCAAAGAGATTTCTTTCTTTTCAGCTAAATTGAAGTCAGACCTTAATTTAATTTTTAACTCATCAAATGATTTAGAAGCCTTTGAATCTAATAAATTTGGATGATCACCAAGTTGTTTAGTATTGATTTCTTTAAATTTTGTATAATTATCCATCACTTCATTATGAATTTTTTGTTTCTGACTGAGTTCTAATTTTAAGGTATGAATCAATGCCTCTTCTTCGTCAAAGTTTGAACAATCGTTTAATTCCCGTAATGATTCCATTATTTCTTTATTAATACTCTCCAGTTGAAGATTTAATTCTTCTGATTCCTGTATTGGATAATATTACCATAATTACTTACTTTATCGAAGTAGTTACTTAAAGATTAAATTCATTAATTACTTTAAACATCACAAAAATTGTTGAATTATTTTTAAATTATAAATTAATTTACAATATTATTTATATAAATTAAAAATTAGATTAGAACCTACTTTATTTCGTAAATCGATTTCTTTTGTAACTTCTTCTTCTAGCAGGCGATTCAATTCGTTATTTTTGTCATCCAATAACTCATCAAGATTTTTCAAAACATTATTTTGCATTGAAACCAAATCAGTCGCCTCCTTTGCTTCGTTCAATTTATTGTCAAGAGTGCAAAAAGAGTCTGTCAACTTGGTACGTTGATTTTTGGCATCGATTTTAAACTCCAATTCTTCTATTCTTTTTTTTATTTCTTGAAGTTTCTCTGTTAAATCGATGTCCCTAAAAATTAATAATTGAAATTATTGTTGTGCAACATTCATTGATTTATATTTAAAAATAAATGAATATTGTTGCTTAAAGATAATAATAACTTTAAGTCCTTACGTGATATCCTCTGGATTCAAATTTTTAAAAAGTGTTTCTTTCACTTTCTCGTTTAAGACTTCCAGTGTATCGTCAACATTATTAAAATCTTCAGATTCTTTTTGAAATTTCTCAAGTTGTGCATCTAATTCCTGTTGCTCCTAATAAATTGGAAAATAAATTGTTTCTCTTAAAAATAATTAAATTAATTATTATAATCTATATTTTTATTTCATGCATTTTTTTATTATTAATTCTTCATTAGTAAACAAAATAAAAACATACCTGATTATGTTTTAAATCATCTTGAATATTCTGGTGAATCTCTTCTTGTAAACTATTTTCCAAAGCAATTTTTTCTTCCATCAAGTTGAAAAAAACCCTTTGAAAAAACAAAAATTGTAATTAATGTCAATGAATGCCGTGAAGAATTTTTAAAATAAAAATATTTCTTTAAACATTACTGTTTCATTTCTTCTAATTTCTTTTCCATGTCTACCAAAGAATATGTCTGGTTTAATTCTTGGATTCTTTTTTTCTCTTCTTGTAATTTTACTGAATATTCCATAGAATCCTGCCGCTCCGCACTTTCTTTTTCAATTTCTGTATAAAAAAAATTTTATTTTTCCAATAATTAGTAAATATTATATATATTTAAAGTACCTTTATTCAAACTCTCTACTTCGGTTGGATAATCATCAAGTTTTTCCATTTCCTTTTCAAGCTTATATTTTACCAAGGACCTTATTTCGTCAGTTTCATTTAATTTCTGATCATAGGACGTTTCAGACTGACTCATATTCTTAATTTCTTCGTATACGTCATTTGCACTTTCCAAAGCACTATTTAATCTAAGAATTTACAGAGAAAATTATTTCAGCATGTAGAAAAGTATATAAATTACTAAAGTACTGATACTAAAAAGTTATACTAGAAAATAAAACCTACATTCCTAAAAGAAATTTTTCGTCCCTGTCAGATTTGCTTTTAAATTCATCAAGTTTTGATTCTTTCACTTTTAACTCAGACAGTTTCAGTTGTAATGAAGATTTTTGTAATTTTACAGCAGCTTCTGCAGAATTAAATTTTTTGGAAATCTCTGTCTTTTTTTCCTAGATGAGAAATTTTTAATTAAAAATTGTACAAAAAATTATCTTATTTCTATCGAGTGGATTTTAAATTTATCCAAATTTCAGTCAATTTCAACTTTTTTTAATCCTGAACCTAAATTTCAATTGATTTTAAGGTTATATCTCTTCTAATTTTATTATATTTTTAATTTGTATTTGGCAAATTATTAAATTTTTAAATGTAATTATTAACAAAAATTATTAATGAAATTAAATTAAACTTGATTTGTAAAAATTAAGACATTTTGCACACCTCTTGAGAAGAATTACATTGACTTGAAGAATCAACATTGTTCTTCCAAGTCTCAAAAAGCTGATCAATAAGTTTTTTTGGTTGAGGTGATGAATTTGTTGAACCTCTATTACTTTGCAGATTTGACTGCTTTCTCTTTTTTATGTTATCTCGTACTGTTGCTGATCGTCTTTTACGATCATCATTATTTGGAATATCCATTTCTAAACTGAAATAAAAATGTAACAATATTTTGTGAAAATCAAAATTTTTTTTCGCAGTTTTCAGAAATTTCAGTTTTAATTACTTTAATGGTAAATAATTAACAAAATAATATGAACAATACAATACAAATAATTATAATAAGTATTTTAAATTATTTGGATCGTTTGGATCTGTTAAAACCTGTTTTGTGTCACGTGACTAATTTAACGGAATTCCTCAGAACATTTCTAACCTATAAAACTATCAAAAGAGAAATACGCGTTTAAAGTCTAAAATATTATGTTATTCTTCTTAATTTCATTCGATACCTTAAGAGAATAAAAATTGTTAATGTTTCTTTATTATTTAATAGTTAAAACAAATAATTAAGCAAGTAAAACAAAGTGAGTTTTCTACTCACTCGTAGAAAACGTAGAAGATAAATTTGGATAATAGCTAAATAATTATAAAAATTATACTACACTTGATTAATTAGGCAAAAAAGCTTTGTGATTATTCACTTTTCGAATTATATTTCGAATAAAAATCAATGTTTGTTAATTTATAAGCTCACGACTCGAATTTAGTGTATAAATTTTGAAACATATAAGAACAATAGGCGGAAGTGAATTTAAAAATTGCAACGACCGCTTAACCGGATGTTGTCTAGATGGCGCTGCTAGTAAATTTTAAACCGCGTGAAAAATGAAAAAACTTTAGATAAAAATATATAATCCTTATTAATATTTTCGTACTTTCTACACTTGAAAAAAAAATTAATTAAGCTTTATGTCAATTAATAGAAATGACAAAAGTAATAATAACATTAAATATAATAATAATAATAATAATAATAATAATAATAATAATAAGAAAAACATAACAAATTGTCAAACAAACAAAAAACACTTATTATAACTAAAGCAATAATAGTGACAAAAGATCAAAGGTGACAAAAAAAAAACAATATTGTAACTTGCAACTAAAACAAAAAATTGCAATAAGAATCAGAGTAAGAATGTAATAACAAAAATACCTATAAAGTGGCAAACAAACAACAATTTCAATAATTTTTATTAAATTAACAATCAAAATAATAATTGGTCAAATAACATAATAATAAAAATAATAATAAAACACTTTTTATATAATAGCAAAACTATAAAATAAAAAAATTGAAATTTGCATAAGTATTTATTAATAAAAATCAAAAATTTCACTAATAAAGAAAACAGGATTATACAAAACAATAATATTAATTTTATTATTTATAGCTTAAACGGTTTATACATACAGCATTGTATACATCTTTGATTCATTATAAAAATTATAATTATGATTTTATAAGCGATGATTTTATTTTACAATGAACAATGTGAATAAAAATTATCTTTAATATGGCTTAATCTTAATAGTACAAAAATGATGCAACGAAACAATATATACAAACAATATCTAAAGTATAAAAATCACGTTTATGATCTCAGCACATTAGAGATGATCTCAGCCACTAAAAAAGAAAAAAAAATGGTATTGTTATTTAAAATTAAACAACTAAATAAATAAAAACAGCAAATAGACAAAAAAGAGCATTTAATTTCATACCTCTGCCAAACTAAGTTTTATACTTCCATTTTGGAGTGGATCTTTGCTTTCAAAAATTCCTAAAATTTTGTTTTATTATTACTGTTTATGTTTTTGTACATATTATTAAAATCAACATAATTTAATTTAATTAATAAATTAAATTAATTCTAAATTAAAAAAATAAATAAGACTTTAAATTACTATTATTAGCATAATTAGAATTTACAATTACTTAATAATTATAAATTATATTTTTAAAAAAGAATCATTAAGAGGTTACCAAAAGCATCGCTCAAGTGTAAAATAGCAGACACGAAATCGCCGAATCTCATGGTACCGTCCTTCCTCATATACCGAAGAATTAAAATCGATAGAACGTCTGTGTTTAGTTGAAAACCTGTAAAGTGTATTGTTATTAAAATATTTTAAAAATACGGAATATTTTTTTAATTAATAAGTGTTTTTTTTTAATAATCTATATTCTTACCAACTTCGAGTAGCGCATCACGAAGCCTTTCTGCTTTCAGAATACCAGTTTTCTCTTTTGTGTGATTTTTGAAAGCTGTTTGCCAATATTTTAAACTGCACATTAAATCCTTGAAGTCGTTGAATTTCAGTCTTCCGCTACCCGTACTCTATTTTTTTTAAAGTTAAGGAATTAAAAGTATTCAACATTTAATAGAAATTCAGAAAAAATGAAATAAACATATCGCTTTTTATAAAAAGAAAATATAAGACCTTTAATTAACATTTTTCAAAAGTAAAATAATTAAAGAGGCAAGAAAAAAAAAGGAAACTATAAATGTTTTTAAAAACATTTGAAAGGATACATCCATCGTTAAAACCACTTGTCGACAAACTTCCATACAAGCACAGCTCTTGATGTAATCTAAAAAATAATACAAGAATGAGTAAATTCGAAAAATCTTTTTCATTTTTTAAATAAACGTCGAAATGAAGAATATAATACTAATGAATACAAAAATGTCGACAAATTCGGAGAAATAATTATTATTTATTTAATAGAGCGCCCAAAATTTTGAAAATTTATTCAGGGCTCAATAATTACTTATCTTTTTTATTTTTAAGAATTTAGATTTTTTATCTAAATTATTTATTTGAGATAAGGTTAATTTTATATTTTTTTATTTTAGGAGAGAGTTCACATCAATAAGACACTTTTTTCAATAAGACTTTTCAATTTTGTAAAAAATTATTTTGAAAATAATAATATTTTCAAAAACTTGCTATATCTCACTGAAAAAAGTGTCTCATTGACTTCGACTCTCCCTATTATTATTTTTATAATTCTTTTTTGTATTATTTGCTAATTTCTACATTATTCGCACTGTTCTTTTTTTACACTCAAATGTTTTGTTTAATTTTTGGATCATATTAATATAAATTTGTAAACTCTAATGTCAATATTTTATTACCCTTAGAGTTTTTTCTAATTTTAATAATTCTTTCGAATAAATAATAATTAAATTACAGTAGATTAGTTTTATTTATCTATTTACTTCTCGAATTTTAAATGTTTTGAGTATATATTATTGGGTAAAATATTTATAATATAATGTTATTTACCATTTGGTAAACAAGCTTCTAAAAGTTCCTGCAATTCGAAAGCATTCACCGTTTTGTGTTCGTCTGCAAGTTGAAGAAATACAGCTTCATATTGAGAAAATCCTTTGCCTTCGAGAACAGGAGCTTTAATAATGGCTGATTTTATCAAAGAAGGTGGCGTGTCCAGTAATCTGCAATTTTTTGAATTTTTAGTTTTTCTATTTGCAATAAAAACTAAGAAAAAGGATCTTAAAAGGTACTTTTTTTAAAAGTTAATATAATTTATATTTTACAATTAAACCTTTTGAAAGTATTTCTTTTTTGATTTTTAAAAGATTTTCCAATTGCAGTTTTTACACTTGAAAAGAAAAAAAAATAGATCCGTTATTTAATATTTTTGGTTATGAAATTGTTTTATATTTTACTGATATTGCTAATAATGAGTTCATCAATGAAAATATTAAAAAAAGGTTTTTTTTAGAAACGAATTGACAAAATATCAGTTTCTATATTCATCAATAATTCTTTTAAAAAACTTACTTTAATTTTAAGGGTTTACTGCTGTAAACTCGAAGAGTAAAACTTGTTTCTTGAGTAGGTTCAAAGGTGGTAGGTACAAGTAAATAACCACCCTGCTCCAGTTGACATCGGTGACTGACTTGTCGACTATTTGTATATTGTGAATTCACCAGCGATTTATGTTTTTTGAAAAATTGCTTATTTATTGACTCGGTACTATTTTTTGGCAGCGTGTAGGCTGTGAAACCAATAACCTAGAAAATAAAATCATTATTTTGTTATTAAAGTATGAAAATAAAAATAATTAAAAATATGTTTAAACAATATATGAATTATGAAGTATATATAAAATTGAACTTTATTCACCTTCGGTTCCATGATTGAATGTTGGTTAAGAGATACAATCACTTCCTCCATTTCACTGAGGATGAGATGTAACTGAGGATTTATATGAAAAGTTTCTGCAAAATATAAAATAAAACCAATTAAAATTAATTGCATATATACAGAATTGCAATAAAATAATATTAATAAAAAAAATTAGTCCTAATTTCGAAATTTTAATTTCATGCAAATTAGGATATAAATCCTAATTAATAAAATTGTTAACTTATCCTGATTTTCACAAATTTGAGCATTAATTTTAATTTAATTTAATTTATGGGGCCTGATATTTATTTAAACTTTAATTCATTCAAACAGAATCTATACAAACTTCAAATCAATTTTGAAATTAGAGTTTTGAAAAATTAAATAATTTGAACAGGGTGTCCAGCGCAATAAAAATAAATAAATGTCCTGACTTTCCCCCGTCTTTTTCATTCACTTTTTACATTAAATTTTAATAATATCCTTTTTATTTTTCAGAAAAATATTTTTTTTTAGTTAAATTAGAAATTATAAAATAAAAATTAACGAATTACTAAAAAATCAAAAAGTGATTAACAAAACTATGAATGAACGAAGAAACTGAAGAAAAATTAAAAAAATTGAAGGCGAAGTTGACAAGTTTTAAAGAATCGAAAAAACTAAGAACATCAAATAAAAAAAAATAAAGCAATATTTTGAAAAATGGAAAAAAATATTTAATAAGATATGGAAAATTAAAAAAAATATATATTGGGCGGGTTTTAGAATTTTCAATTTTTTTAAAATCAAAAGTTTTTTAAATCCATACGAAATTTTGTTCAAAATTGTAAAAAAGACTGTAAAAAAATTTGCGTTAAAAAAAATTGAAAATTTTAGAAGATAGATATTTTAGGTGAGAGAACAAAATTTCAACTTATTGTTGAAGAGTGTTAATTTTTGGTAATTGTTAAAAATAAAGTTTTTTAACATAAATTTTGTTTTTGTTTTTTAAATAATAATTTTTTAATATCCATGCGTAATTTTGTTCAGAATTGTAATAAAAACCAGTAAAAAAATTGGTAATAGAAAATAAATTTTTAAACATTTCCCAATTTAGGGTGTCTTCTGGAAATCATATTCGAAATTCCAGGACTTTTTTAGGACAGCTTTTTTATTATTCAAGGACATTAAATTCAATGTTTTTTTATAGAAAGCCCATTTCCTTTGCAAGAAAACTAAAAAAAGCTAAAAATTACATTCATTAAGGAGTTTAAAAAAAAAGATAACGGTTTTTTATGCTACCCCCTAATTTTGTTCTATGTAAAAAAAATGAGGCACGTATTTTATTTTATTTTTTTTATTTGATATTTACCACTGCCACTGAGGCCTTGAAAACTAACATTGAATTCTTATGGAAAAAATAAATGCATTTTTTTCGTAAATGTGATATAAAATCTATAAAAATTGATATGATTCAACCTACAAATCATATTTCTTTTCAAAAATGTCCAGAAAATGAAACTCGATGCTTTATTTATTAATAAATTATTTTAATTATTTTTAATAGCGTCCCAAACCCCTCCCCTAACAAATGGGAGAAGACCATTTTTTGTTTGTTTAAAATGTTTTTAACAACAAAAAATATATTACCGTGTTATTTTTAAATATTTCTTAAATTGTTTAAATTATTTATTAATTATTATAACTGTTTATTTTTAGTTCTTCCTTAGAGAATGGGAATATTGAATTATACAATTTTGTTCCTACAGCATAATCATAATTATGTTATAAAAATTTCTTAATTTACAATTTAACAGTTTAGTAAACAATTTCTTTTTGTTAATTAATAATATTTTATTAATCTTATATTGACAGTTGTACTTTTTTTCATAGTTTGTAATTTGGCCTATTATTTAAAAAAAAAAGATTTATTAGTAATTACATTAAAAAATGTTTAAGCAAATTATTGTTATTATTTTTTAATTATTGTAGAAATGCATCAAAACAATTATATTTTTTTCTAAATTTTTGTACAGCGTGCCTGAGGAATACTAAAAAAAATTAAATTTAAAGTTGAGAAAAAATTAAACAATAATAACCACAATTTGATTAAACAATTTTTAATATATGTACTAATAAATTTTCTTTATTGTTTAATAATACGCCAAATTACAAATTAAGAAAAAAAGTTATGAAATAATATAGCAATAATTTGTTTAGACAATATCTAATACAATTAATAATTTTTTTTTCAAATAAATATATAAAGTTTCAAACTAAGGAGAAAAAACTAAAATTCTCTAAGGAAGAATTATAAATTCTTAATAAATAATAACAATAAATAGTTTAAGCAATTTAAAAAATATTTAAAAAGAACACATTAATATATTTTTTAATATTAAAAAAGCATTTTATTATTATTTTTTATTAAAAGCGTTTTTATTTTAAAAGGATTTAAAACAAACATAAGTAACAAGATAAAAGAGTAAAAAAAAATTATATATTACAAATTTTTTTAGGGATAATTTTATATGCGTCCAAATGAAGCTAAAAAAATTGGCGTCATAAATTTGAATAGGTTAAAATTTCACCGATGCCCCTCTTAAAACTTACCGGATTGTTTTAAGAATTCCTGGGTCTTTTTTTAAATTTCCGATTTTTTTTTAATGTATATCAATTTCCCGGACATTTTCCTGACTTTTCCCTGATAAAAAAAAAATCCCTAACTACTGGACTCCCTCTTGAAACACTTAAAACAGGTGTCTACATAATTATAGATGGTGGCGTGCATTTAAAGATTTTAACCATTCATTAAAGAATGGGTGGTCCGGAACTTTTGACGAAGAGTGAATACAGTAATTTGTTTTTGCAACTAGAGAGAAAAGAAGAACCTTGATTATTTCGACATCCTCCTGCAGTGACGCCCTTTCTCCAGCTCCCTTGGTAGAGTTTCATCTGCCAAGTGTGCTTGCTATGCAAAGACGGCTCGTCCCTGGAAGTTTCTGCGTCAAGGTGCACAACCTCCAGGTGGGTGAAGGTCTTCACAAAGTCCGAGTATGAGATCCTAATTTTAAAATGATTTAATAAATTATACATCATTTTTTTCACTGTTTGACAAGTAAAATATAACTATCTTGCTTTTTTTTCTGTAAAGCTTCCTTGCTTCTTCATTATTATAATAAATTACACACTGTGAAGAACATTTACAGAGATAAATCAAAAATGGAAAGAAGTTAATTAACAAACAAAGAAGAACATGAACGAACAGAGAAAATTACAAGAATGTTAAGAAATTAATTTACAAGCGAAGAACGTATTATGTATAAAAAATCAAAAATACGGGAAGAGAAAAAAAAGTTAATTAAAAATTGCAACTATAGTTTTGCGAATAAAGCAGGGAAAAACGTTTTTTACAATATATCTGACTGTGTTATTAGGTGGGTAGTATTTTAGAATTTTTTTTTCTCTGTTGGAAAGATGGGCGTGAAAAGTCGTGACTTAAAATTTATTACCAGAATTCTCCTTCAGCCATGTTTCTAACAGCCAGTCGCTCTCTTTCAACTGGTGGAACTTCGTCCCATTCGAGGCCTCCTCGTGCCCAAGCACCAACGTATTCTCCACCAGGTCCAAGAGGATTTCTCAATTTCACTAATTGCACTGCTTCACCACTAAAGGTTTCCACCTATTGCAAAAATTTCAATAAATTTATTTACGAATTCAAAAATTATATTTAGACTAGGAACATTAACACGTGACAAAATTTGCATTATTGTTGTTCATTTAAAACTACAAATTTTTGCAAATTCAAATAATGAAAATTACGAAATTAAAAAATATATCTGCAAAATGATGAAAATAATTGACAGTTGAAAACAAATTTCGAAAAATCGCTACATAATTACACAATGGAAAAGAATAGTTTGAAAAAATAAACAATAAATATTAAATTTAAACAAAATAGTTGAAAATTTATAGGATTATAACTGTTGGAAATAACTGCAAATTAAACAACTGGATTGAAAATTGAAAAAATAATTAAAATTGAAGAAAATAATAAAAAACTGAGGACATAAATTGAAAATTTAAGAAATAAATTAAAATTTGAAAAAATAATAGATTATTGAAAAAAAAATTACAAAATGATAAAAATAATTGACAATTGCAAAGAAAATTCAAAAAATGGATAGATTAATACACAACCAACCAAATTATTTAAAAAATCAAAGAATAATTATAAAGTTTTAAGATAATCATTGAAAATTGAAAAAAATTTATGAAATAATTCAAAATTGCGAAAAATAACTAATAATTGAAGGAAATAGTTGAAAAATGACGAGATTATTTAAAAAATTGATGAAAATATGTGAAAAATAATTAAAATAAATGTTAATTGAAAACAAAATTCGAAAAATGACTAGATTAATAGACAACTGAAAAAAATAATTGAAACAATTAAGGGGACGCCTAAGTGGAAAAATGACAAAAAAAAATATGGCTGTCGAATTTTTAAAAATTGACTGAATATGCATAAATCTTGGTATAATGGGGTTTTCGGGGTCGCTGATTTCAAATTTTAAGTCAGTATTGGAAAACTCAAAATGGCGAATCCTATATGGCGGACGAGTTTTTAAAAATTGACTGAATTTGCATGAATCTTGGTATATTGGTGTTTTCGAGATCGCTGATTTCAAATTTCAAGTCAGATTTGGGAAATTCAAAATGGAGAGTACAATATGGCGGTCGATTTAAGATTTCAAATCAGTATACTGAAAAAAATATGTTAAAATGACAAGGATTCCAAGTTAAGCTTGCAACCGAAGCGAAGTTAGTTCTAATATATCAAACTTGTTTGTTTGTAATTCTTAAAAACGGGGAAAAAAATTGTCAATCAGCTAAAAATTTACAATTTTCTATAGTGCAAATGAGTTAAGTTGTATCACATAATCTTTAAAATAATACAAAAGTATACACTAAAATTTTAATAGTGTTTTTTGAAAATGTTAAATCAACATAACCTTCAAATATATGACGGCCACAACTAGGTCATTTACCGTAACCACTAATGGTTTAGAGATAGAAAATATTAATATTTTATAAAATAAAAGTCTTTTTGAGTAATAAAATCAGTCGGTCCCACAATTTCTGATGTTCAATATAATATAATTTCTAATTTCTTAGACTGAAAATTATCCTTGTATTTTAACTAGGCTTCCCTAGTTGGCGCCTTAACTAACAAGGAAAAATGGTTGATTCCTTGTGTACGGGTGCAAGGGATTTTTTTCAGTGTAAACCCGAAAATCTCCGAGTAACAAGATACAGGTAAAATCCAACAATATTTGAAAATGCATCCCTCACATTACATTCGAAATTATTAAATTTGAAATATAAATAACAAATTTGTAATCAGCGACCCAAAAACGCCAAAGTAAAAAGTTTCATGCACATTTAATAATTTTTTTGAAATTTGTTCACCATATTGAATCCGCTATTTTACATTTTTCATATCTGACTTCAAATTTGAAATCAGCGACCCCAAAATCTCCAAGATACCAAGATTTACGCGAATTCTGATAATTTTTACAAAATTTGTCTGCCATATTCGATCCGCTATTTTGAATTTTTCAAATCTGACTTCAAATTTGAAATCAGCGACTCCAAAAACCCCAGTATACCAGGACTAAAGCAAATTCAATCAATCTTTAAAAATTCGACCGCCATATTGGATCCGCCATTTTGAATTTTGAAAATCTCATTACGAATTTGAAATCAGCGACTCAAAAAACCCCAGTATAACAGGATTAATGCAAATTCAGTCAATTTTTAAAAATTCGACCGCCATATTGGATCCGCCATTTTGAATTTTGAAAATCTGACTTCGAAATTGAAATCAGCGACCCCAAAAACCCCAATATACTAAGATTCATAAAAATTCGTTTAATTTTTAAAAATTCGACAGCCATATTGGATCCGCCATTTTGAATTTTGATAATCTGACTTCGAAATTGAAATCAGCGACCCCAAAAACCCCAGTATACCAAGTTTCATAAAATTTGGATTATTTGATTCAGAAATTCATGTGATTTTGTTTCTTTTTAGTTATTCGTCTCTCCTGTAAAATTTGATTTTTTAATCTTTTTTTATTTTTCGGTACACTTTTCTCTTGAACTACTAAACCGATTTACAAGTTTTTTTTTTTAATTTGTTCAGTAAGGTTTCAAGATTACGAATAAGAAGTTTGACATCATTTTGAGTTATATAAACGGAGATGTGAGTCATTTAATCAGAGAAATTGGGAGTGCTATTTACATTTTGGTATAAATGATTATAAAAAAGTATCTATTTAAGATAACGTCTTATTACTTCTTATTCATACAATTGATTATATTTGTAATCGAATAAAACAAGGAAGAACGCAATTGGAGTAATAGTTTTTGAGAAAAGTGTACCGAAAGTTGACTCTTTTTGCATTGTTTTAAGGTGACTTAGGCGTCCCCTTAAACAAGAAATAACAAATTTAAAGAAAATAATTGCAAATTAAAAAATTAAGAAAATTAAAGGAATAATTTGTTGTAAATAATTGCAAATTTAACAAATGGATTAAAAATCGAAAAAAATAATTAAAAATTAAAGAATGGAATTGAAATTTAAAGAATATACTTAAAAATTGAAAAAAAAATATTTGAAAAAGGCCGAGAATTAATGAATATAGATAAAAACAATTGAAAACTGCAGAATGGAAATAAAAATTAAAGAAAATAATTGAAGAATTGTATTTAAAATTAAAGAAACTTAATGATAATCGAAAAAAATAATAGAAAAAAGGCGATAATTTTTAATGTTAAAGAATAAAATTGAAAATTGAAAAGTGGAATTTAAATTTGAAGAAAATAACTGAGAATTGAATAATTGAATTGAAATTTTAAAATAATTTCTATGAGTGAAAAAAATAATTGAAAAATCAGAGAATTATTGAATATTGAGGATTTCGATAGAAATAATAATTGAAAATGAAAGAAAATATTGAGGAATTGAAGAATATAATTAAAAATTTATGAAATAAATTGGAAATTAAAGAATTAAATCTAAATTTCAAAAAACTAATTGCCAATTAAAAGAAAAATTACAATATGACGAAAATAATTAACTAATAAAAAAAATAATTAACAATTGAAAAAAAAATTTGTGAAATGGTGAGAATAATCGGCATTTGAACAAAAAAAAGTTTAAATTTAATGGATAATCATAAAATTGAAGGAGAATAATAAATTGTCAATTGAAAACTGATGAAAATTATGGAAAAAATTGTAGACAATAAATGATAAAATTGAAGAATTGTATTGGAATTTCAAGACAATAATTGATAATTGAGAAAATGCTAGAATTATTAAATATTGAATAAAATAATTGAAAAACGAAGAGTAAAATTGAAAAAAATTATTGAGAATTGAATAAAATATTTAAAAATTACAAAAATAAATTGAAGATTAATGAATGAAAATGAAATTTTAGGAAAATAGTTTATGATTGAAAGAAAAATTACAAAATGACTAAAATAATTAAATATTAAAGACAATAATTCAGAAATGAGGAAAATGATTGACAATCGAACAAAAAATTCGAAATCTGCCGAGAATTTATTTACTAAAAATAGACCTTTTTTTCTTTAAAAAACAAAAAAAAAATTGCAATATAGAAAAATGAAGCAATGAATCAAGTTTAAAAAAAATAATTTGTAAACCAATGATATTTATTACAATATTTTTATTCTTATTTTGTGGGTAATTTTCATAATCAGAATAATAAAATATTAGCTTTACAATTTTTTTCTAAAAATCGCCTGCTGGAAAACTTTAATCACAAAAATTCAGAATAATATTTGAAAATAAATCTTCTAATTGCAGGAAATTTTTTATAAATAATTTTCCGGTAAAATATTTTTATTTTATTATTCTAACGACAATTCATTTTCTAAACTTTAATCATTTTTTGGTCGAAATTTATCAGTTTATCTTGTTTTGTGGAAAAAAATTATAAATCTAATGTGTATTCATTATTTTAATTTTATAGAAAACCAGTCAAAAATTAAAAAAAAAGATAAATCTTCATTCTTATATGTTAGGAAATAAATGATTTATGCAGTTTTTTGGATTATATATTAAGAATCCTTTAGATTAATTATAATAATGAATTTTCAATTAACTATGGACAAAGATAAATACGAAGTGTTAAGAAGAAATAAAAAAAAATTAGTAAACAAAAATTCAGTTAAATCAGTAGTAGAAATGTAAGTCTCAACAAACCCTTTCGATAGCGTAAAGCCTGTAATTAATTCCCATTTGTATACCATTAGCCAATTTTTCCGTGCTCGATCGAATCTGAAAAAAGATTTGTAAATTAATAATCGAATAATAAAAACTAACTAAGGTCTATAAAAAATCTAACAGGCATTGAATAATTTTCCTTGCGAAATTAAAAATTAATATAATTTACTCTCTAATTTAGAATTAATCAAAATTAAGTAATACAAATTAGTAACTGATTCCTTTTTTTTAAATTAGTGAATTCGACGAATATTTTGTTAAAATTGATTATTACAGAGTTATAAGTGCTTATTTTCCATAAAAATAAATGAGAAAGTGGATTATTTTTAAAAAATCGTGGATAAAAAAATTAATTCACAAAATAATTGATGATTTGTTTCTACTGAAACTTGATTTATTAAAATTATAACGAGATTTCAATCGATTGAGATTTGAATAGATTTACAAAGAAAAAAAATGAAGCGTGAAATTAAGTAAAATTATAACAAAATAAATAAAAATAAATAAATAAATAAAAGTAAATAAATAAAAATCAATTAATATTTGAAGAAATTAAATTTCGAAATCGATTAAAATTCTCGTAAAAATTGTCACGAATATAAATTTATATAAATAAGAATTAAAATTGATTGAAATTTAGACGAATGAAAATCCGACGTGATTAAAATTTTTGACAAATTGATTTTTTGATTTAATAAAAATTGGATAAACTCAAATTTGAATCGATTTAAGTTTAGATTAATTGAATTTTTACCCGATTGTAGTTGAATTTAAAATAAAGTAATATTTTTATAAAATAAAGTTTGGATTGATTTGAATTGGAATTAAAAAATTGTAATCGAATTAATCATCAAATCAATTGAACTTTAAATTAATTGATATTTTCGTCCAAGTGAATTCTAATCAATTCTAATTTAGATTACTTGAAATTTGAATTAAATAAAATTTTGAATTGATCAAAATTTGAAATACAGTGTGTATAGATTTTAATTATAGTTATAGTTTAAATTATATATTATTACAGTTTAAATTGATTGAAATTTAGATTGATAAATTAGTATTCAATGAACTTTAAATAGATTCGAAAATATTAAAATATTAAAGTTTGGATCGATTTTAATTTGTATTAATTGATTAAAATGTTAATTAATTTAATAAATTAAGTTTAAATTAATTACGATTTTAATTAATTCAATTAAAATTCGATTTAATATACAATTTTTACTAAAAAAAAAAAAAATAGAATTGATTGAAATTTGGATACAATGCCATTGAAATTGATTATAATTAGAATGAATTGAAATTAAAATCAATAAAAATTTTGATTGGTAATTTATAACTAATTAAAATTACCTTTAACAAACAATTGAACATTAAAAATCAATTAATTAAAAGTTTGATTTATATGAATAAATTAAAATTTTTATAAATTGAAAATTAGATAAAAATTTATCGTCTAGGTCAAGTTTTGTCAAAATCAAAATGGATTGTAATTTAACTCCCATAAAACTTGGACTAATAAAATTTTTAATCAATTAAAAATTTCAATAAATTTATGTTCTAAATAATTGTAAGTAAATTAAAATAAAGTAAATTAAGCTTTAATCAATATTGAATTAATGAAAACAAGGCGACAATTTATGATTCCAGCTACCATTTTGCTAACTTTGATTAATTTTCGGTAAAATTTAATTATTTTACTAAATATATTTTATAATTAAATTTGACAACTATTTTCTTAAATTTGTTAAATTTTTGTTGAATTTAACTGATTGAGTCACTGATTTGGAAGGAATAATTTATTCACTAACCCAAATAATTTTAAATATTGATCAAATAAAATTTAGTTTTTTTTTTTTTGTTTTGATAAAAATTATTGATAAATTAATAAAGCTAACTTGTTGCTGTTGGTTATTAGTGACAGTGCATGTGATTAAAGACGTCATATCGAGAAGTTTTGTCAGTGCTCGACCACATGCAGTTGGATCTTGACGAATTGCAATACTTTCCGTAATTCCTCCAGTCAAATCAGACAAGCCATCTAGTAAAGTTCCGTACTTTAGAGCTTCATAAGAGCCATGTAATCTGAAATAAAAAATCTTATTTTAGTTTGTAACTCCAGATTATTGGGATTCAGATAAATCTAAATCGATTCAGAATCATCCAGATTAATTCTAATCAATTCAAATTGATTAAAATTATTCGCAATGAGAATAATTCAAAATAATTCACATTAATCCATCTTAATTAAAAATAATCCAAATTAAATTCCTTTTATGAATAAAACATTTTTCTGGTCTTTTTCATTAAAATGAATTTCTCAGACATTAAACAATTAATCCAAGTTAATGATTATAGAATTATTTTAAGAAAGAAACATAAACTCGTATTTTTTTCTATTTAAGGAAAAAAAATCTAATCAATTGCTGACTTCCCATTTCGATAAAATAATCTCCGGCGAAAAATTTGCAAAAGCTACTGATGATAACAGTAATAAAATGAGCGGCAGGAGCAAAATCGGCTTCGATGATAATGAAAGGATCAGTAATGTGCACTTTATTCTGATAAAGAGTTTCCCACAGACAGTTGGGAGAAAAATTTGAACTTAAACTTTCTTCAATGAATACACAGTTGGAGATAGTAAGTAAGGGAAAGCAAATTGGAATTTTCTCACCTTCAACCTCGAACCTTATGAGATTATAGAATGCAGAGGAACGCAACGCACTTTATAAGCAATGTGTATGCATCACACAGCGGCTTGCATATTACAAGAATCAAGGGTTCAGAGTCAATGCCAACCTACACAGCTCAACAATTTCAGACAATTGAAATTCCGTTACATTTTACACCTACCGAGAGAAATAAAATTGCATACATTGTTCAAAAGGTTTATGATTGAATAATTTGGAAAATTTGACATAAAATACAGGAAGAAAAGACTTAAAGAGAATCCGGAAAATAATAAAACGAAAGAAATATGATTTAATTCTAAATTAGAGTCAATCGAAATATGAACTAATTGATTGAGGTTTTTTTTTCAATATTGATTTCGATTGAAATTGGAATGATTAAAAAAAATTTTAATAAAAATTAAGAAGAGCGATTTCAGACTAAAAAGCAATCTTTAAAAATAGGAAAATATGAGGACATTTAATAGAAAATTGCAATGGAAGAAAAATTGCAAGAAATAGAGAAAATGTTTTTACAGATTTGTCAAATTATGACAAAATTCAAAAAGTTGAAAAAAAAAGTTGAAGAAAGTATTTAAAAATTTTAGGAGGAAAGTCTACAAATTTTACTTAAAAAATAAATTTAAGAAATTATGCAATAATTTAAAAAAAAAAGCAGTATAATTAAAGAGGGGGAAAAAATAATTAACAATTATAAGCAAAAAAATGCGGAAAAATGATAACACATTTGCCAAAAAAATTCTAAAACAAAAAAAAAATCTTTAAACAGAATTTAACTATATAAACATGAAAAAATTACGAAAAAAATCTAAAATCTTATGAATGAATGCAAAATGTAGAAAACTAGCCAAAATCTACTAAAAATTGAGAAACTGTAAAAAGACAAATTAAAAATCTACATAAAGGTCACAAAGAAATTCGTTAAAAACAAGAAATTTTTTTCAAATAATGAGGAAATAAAAAAAAACAAGAAGTGACCTCTGCAAAAAAAGTACCATGCAAAAACAATATAAAAAAGTAATTAAAAACAAAATAAAAAAATCTCCAAGTAATATAAAATTCTTAAAAAAATCCAAAAACATGTAATTTGAAAATTAAAATTAAGAAATAACACAATAATTTGCGAAAAAACATTTGAATTAAAAAATAAATATGTACTATGCAAAAATAAAATTAAAAAATGAGTGACTTTTTGTGACCATTTTATGAGCACATTGTTTTTACATAAAGATTACTTAATTTTAATTTATTATTTTTTGATTCTTTAATTCAATTCTTAAATTTCTAAACTTTGAATAAAATTGTACTAAATAATTTGGATAATTTGGATTTAAAATAATATTTCCTCTATGAGGAATAAAAAAAATAAAATTTTACTAAAATAAAGAAGACAAATTTTTTTAAGCAATCTTAATAACAATAAATTCAGGAAAATTAAGAAAATCTAAACATTTTAGATTTAAAAAAAGTTAAGTTTGCCACAAACTGTAAGAAACAAAAAAGGATTAAATTTACAAAAAAAAAATTTAGAAAATTGAAGAAAATATTTTTTTCCAGCCCCCTCCCAACATAAATGAGAAAAATTGAAAAAAACATGTTTTAATCTACAAAAAATAATTATATGTCAAGGAACAAAATTGCAAAAAAAAAGAAAATAATTAAAAATTACACAAAATAAATGAAAAAAGATAAACATAATTTAAAATTGAGAAAAACAGTTTTCAGTTTGAGAGAAATAATTGTCAAACATACAGAATATAGGCACATAAAATACAAGACAATCGTAGATATAATTGAAAATTGAATAGAAAAATGAAAATTTCAGAAAAATAATTAAAAACTTTTTGGAAATTATGAAAAAGAACGTAAGTAATTGAAAATAATAAACAAGTAATACAAAAAATTAAAAATTAAATTAAACAATTGAAACTGATTAAAAATTAAAGAAAATAATGGGGAATTTGAGAAAAACTTTAGAAAAATATGAATAATTAAAAAATGTGGAAAATCATTGAAAAAAATCTAAAAATTTGAAACTTGAAGACAATAATTGAAATATGGTAAAACCAATGATAAGTTGAAAAAAATGTTGTTATTTTTCTTTCAATTACCAACTATTTTTTTAAAATTTCGATCTATAATCTTCAATTTAATTCTTTAATCTTCCATTTATTTCTTAAATTTTCAACTATTTTCTTCGATTTTCAATTGCATTCTACGTTTTTTAATTATTTTATTAAAAAATTCAATAATTCTTGCATTTTGTCAATTATCAAATATTTTCTTGAAATTTCAATACAATATTCTACAATTTCCAATTGATCTCTTCAACTCTTATTTATTTTCTACCATTTTTTCCATAATTTTTTATCAGTTTTCAATTCACAATTTATTTTTCTTCTTCAATTTTATGATTACTCATCAATTTTTAAATTTTTTTTTCAAATGCCGATTATTCTCACATTTTTTTAATTACTTTCGTCATATTGTTATTTTTCTTTTAATTAACAATTATTTTCTTGAAATTTACATTTAATTCTTTAATTTCCAATTTATTTCTTCAATTTTTAATTTAATTTTCTTTAATTCTCAAAAATTTTCTTTAAATTTCAATTATTTTGATCGATTTTCAATTAATTCCCACATTTTCTTAATCCTCAATTATTTTCTTTCAATACAATTCTTGAATTTCCAATTGATTTATTTAATTTTCATTTATTTTCTACAATTTTTTCCATAATTTACGTCAGTTTTCAAATGGAAATTTATTATTCTCCTTCAATTTTATGAATATTCATTAATTACAAAATTTTTTTTGTATGAATGACGATTATTCTCACCATTTGTCGAATTTTTTCCAATTGTTAATTATTTTTTTTAATATTAATAAATTTTTTAAAAATTAATTATTTTCGTCATATTATTGTAATTTTTCTTTTCATTATCAATTATTTTCTTTGATTTCAAATTTATTTTTTCAATTTTTAATTATTTTCTTTAATTTTCAAATATTTTCTTTAATCTTCAATTTTTTTTATCGATTTTCAATTAATTTCTCAACATTCAATAATTCTTTTATTTTTTCAATTATTTTTTCACTCATAAAATTTTTTAAAAATTTCAATTTAATTATTCAATTTTAGAACTATTCTCTTCAATGCTCAGTTATTTTCTTCAAATTTAAATTTCACTTTTAAATTTTCAATTATTTTCTTTAATATTACAAAATTATCGTATTTTTTCTATTATTTTTTTTATTATCATTAAGTTTCTTCAATTTTAAATACAATTGTTCAATTATTTTCTTTAAATTTTAATTCTATTCTTCAATTTTTATTTCCATTATTCAGTTTTTAATTGTTTTCTTCTATATTCATTTTAATGTCATAATTAATGCATTACTTTACATGTACTGTTATAATTTTATTGAATTTTACCGTTCTGTTTTTAAGATATAAATTTATAAAGTTGGGACTTTTACATGTAAACAGTAACAAAACGCGCAAAATGACTATATTTTAATTAATTAAAAAAACACGGTTCTACAAATTTTTTTAAAAAACTAATATACTTTAAACTGTAATAGAATACAACTTTTACAATAATATTTAATTAATTTACCGTTCCGTTGTTAAGAAAATGTTATTTAAGAGTAGTAATCCTTCACTTTTTTTAAATAATCAGGAAGACAAAATTTTAATAAGTTGGAATTTTCAACAGAAATTTTTTTTTTTAATAAAATTTGTTTGTGTAAAGATTTTAAATACAAAATACTATTTAGAAACCAAATTATAAAACGAAATGAAATTAAAAAAATATTGACTATCATGGTCCGATAGAATGAGAACCGCTTGAGGGTATAAGCGTCCTTAAATTCTTATTAATTATTATTTTCTTAATTTTTAAATTTGCAATTTTTTTCTTAAGCTTAGTATTTCTTGTTTAATTTTTACAATTAATTTCTTTAGTTGTCTATTAACCTAGTCATTTTTTGAATTTTGTTTTCAATTGACAATATTATTCGTAATTTTTAGGGTTCCGTACACAAAGTGTCCAAACGGAACCCTTATGTTTTCACTCGTTTGTCCGTCGCCCAAAACCATTACCCCCCCCCCCCTCCCCCTAGCGGCCAAACTATTTGAGATAGAGAGTTGAAATTTGGTACACTTATGTATTTTCACGTGTAGATTACAGGAAAATATAGCGAACATGATTGAACGTGATGTTCATAGCGTTGTCAAGGAAATAACAAGATTTTTTTCAAAAAATGCATTAAAATGCCTATTTACCCCCCCCCCCCTTATCTCCTAAACTATTTGACCTAGAGTATTAAAATTTGGTACACATATGTATTTTCGCGAGTAGAGTTCAGGAAAAATATAGAGAACATGATTGAAGGTGATGGTCATAGCGTTGTCAAGGAAAAACTTTTTTTTTTAAAAAAAACGTGTCCCCCCCCCCCCCCTTATCTTCCAAACCATTTGACCTAGAGGTTTGAAATTTGGTATGCCTAGGTATTTTTACGTGTAGTTTACAGGAAAAATATAGCGAACGTTGCTGGACTTAATTTTCAAAATTTATTAATGAAAAGTTGAAAAATGACAAAAAACCCCTATGCTAGCGCTCAGCGTATTTATCCTGAAAGGTTGGGAATTGGTTAAAAATGTGTAATTTTATGCAGAATTTTTTATAAAACCATAAAAATTGTGGTTTAAATTTATTATCAGAACATTTTTTCCAAAAAAACTGAAATTTTACCAAAAAAAAATTTCTCTTCTAAACAGCTACAATATTTTATAGTTTCAGATTATTTTTTTTGTACAAAATGTTTATGTTTATGTTTAAATTACTTTAAAAGTTAAAAAATTAAAAAAAATTAAAAAATAAATTTTTTTGGCTTTAAAATTTAAAATTATATAAAAAAGCTTAATCTATTTAATTGGAAATTTTTAATCTTATAAAAATCATTAAGTTTATACTTAAATTTCTTTAAAAATAAAAAAAATTATTTTAATTTATCATTATTTAAATTATTATTCAAATAATCTCTGACCCATATAATTGAAAAAAATTAGAGCGGTACGGAACCCTTCGACTTGGTACGAGTGTAACTCGTACTTGCCCGATATTTTTTACATATTTTCTTAAATTTTTCAACTACTTCGTTCAATTATTAATTGATTTCGCAATTTTCAATTATCTCCTACAATTTTTTCAATTATTAATTATTATCTTTAAATTTTATAATTATTCTTTGATTTTTTAAATTATTTTGTTTGGTTGTCAAATAATCTAGCCATTTTTTAAATTTTGTTATCATTTGTCAATTATTTTCATCATTTTGTAATTTTTTTTACAATTATCAATTATTATTTTTTCAAATTTTAATTTAATTCTTAAATTTTCATTTCTCAATTTTTTATTATATTCTTCAATTTCAATTTTTTTTTCGATTTTCAATCCAGTTGTTTAATTTGCAATTATTTCCAATTGTTATTCCTATAATTTTTCAACTATTTTGTTTAAGTTAAATATATTTAATGTTTATTTTTTTAAACTATTCTTTTCAATAATTGTGTAATTATGTAGCCATTTTTCGAATTTTGTTTTCAACTGGCAATTATTTATTCATTTTTCAGATATATTCTTCAATTTCTTCATTTTCATTATTTGAATTTACAAAAATGTATAGTTTTAAATGACCAACAACAATGCAAAGTTTGTCTTTAAAGTTGCTATAGTTATTTTATATAATTGTTACTATTAACATTAAAATTTAAATCATTACTAATAAGAATGACACTAGAGATTCTATTTTCGTATATTACACTGCAAAAAGTAGGTATCTTAATTTAAGATACATTTGTAGACACTTTTAAGATGTTTCCGAAAAGTTAGCAAAAGTATCTTAAAATGCATTAGTTTTCTAAGATGGAAGCTGAAATATAAGATACTTTAAACGTCTTAAAAGTGACTACAATGCATTTTAAGATGTTTCTTTTTACAGTGTAATTGAGAAAATTAGGCTTAATTGATAAATAAATAAAAAATTTAAATTCTTATAAATTCTCGATTAGAACTTTGGTCGGTTATACTCCCGGTTATATTCTCGTTCTCAATTTGAGGATGGGTGTTTTGAGATATCAAGAGTTTTAGATTTCATATAGGAATTTCTTTCCAAAATTGAGAAAAGCTTTTTAAAATTTAAAGACCAATCGAAAAAGAATTAAATTCTCTTTTAAAATAGTGCACCACATATTATCCATGTTTTAATTTCATTAAAAAAAAAAAAAACTTTTTTGCAATCATCTTTTGTTGATGGAACGGCCTGAAATGGAATGCCCCACCTACAATATCGAAATTGGAATTTTCGAGATTCTATTGATGATTAAAGTCCGAAATCTTTCATTAAAAATAAAGCAATGCAAGTGCTGCAAACTTGGGAAAAATTTTAAGAAACAAAGTTTTCGAAATTCAAAGACAGGAGGTTGCTTAAAGCAGACATTGAATAAATAAAAGTTTCATGTGCGTTGTATAATAATGAGTGTGCGATTGTACTTTCTATATTGTATCCATTTATGTGTATTCGCAAGTTTGCTTTCGCAAGGAAACCTATAAAGACGTCCGTACAAAGGAAAAATCGGTTATCTGTCAGTTTGCACATTACTTGAAGAATTGGTATTGTTACAGTTTTTCTGCGAACAACACAAACCCTAAATAAGATAAGGATTCTCGTAAAAGTTTACGGAATACGTTTCCCAAATGTGCAATGCTTGCTTGACTCTCCCATTACGCATTTCCAGTTTTCAAGTAGTATTGTCAGTTATAATCTCTTCTGGTTTAAACTGCCGTGAGTATTTTCTCAGGGAAGACAAGCTGCTGATGCTCAATGAGAGATTTTATCGTAAAGCTTCATCCTTGAAAACAAAATTTGGAGGTTAAAAAATAGATTAGAAATCATCTGATGAAACTGAGAAATAATTTAGAAGGTGAATAGAAATTAATTTGAGATAAAAATAAGAAATTAGGAACTTAATTAAGAAACTAAGCAAACAAAGATTTAATCAAGATGATAAAAATTCGATAAACTGTGGTTAATGATTGAGAATGCAGAAATTTGAGAAAAAAATGTAATTTTAAAAAGCCTCGGAGAAACTAAAATACGACTCAATTGTTATTTAAGTATCTGGACAAGTATTTGCAAAAAAGAAAAGCGACAAGTGCTATAAGGAGCTTCCATATGCTTCCATATAAAGCTGAAGAGAATACACATAGATACTCTACTTTCATGAAAACAGAGACGTACCAGGAAGTGGAACATCAAGAATGTAAGATACAACGGACACAAAGGCACATTTTTTATAATGTCTTGGAAAGTCCATAACTTTTGTGACGGACAAGACAAAATCTTGAATCATTGAATATTCCATTGTCCTAAATGCACTTTTTAATGGTGAAATCTTTTATTGAAAAGAGATCATTATTCAGACGAATGTCCAAGTCAATAAAAAAGAAAACACGATTTTTAGATTTGAAAGTGTAGAACACACAATTGAGTTTAAGAAAAGGCGTTAATGGTTAAAAATAAATAAATTAAAAAATTAAAAACTTTGTTGTTCTATTTACAAGTCTGACAAAATAAGAAAAAAATGTTAAATCGAGAGAAAACTTACAAAAGAAAAAATAATCTAACAAAAAAGGTCAAAAGGATAAGATTAATTAATTAAAAACTTAAGAAAATTATGAAGATGTAATATAAATAATTTAAAATTTGAGAAAATAATTAACAAAATTGCATAATATATTTTAAATAAAGGAAATTTAAAGAAAATTTTAGAAAAATACTTGAAACTTTTAGAAGTTCATTGCAAAAAAAATAGATAAAAAATAAATAAAAAAAGATGAACATAATTTAAAATTGAGAAGAACAGTTTTTTATTTAAGAGAAATAATGACAAAAAATACAAAATATAGTGGTACATAAAATACAAAAAAATCGTAGATGTAATTGAACATTGAAAAGGAAAATGAAAATTTGAGATGAATAATTAAAAACTGTTTGAAAATTAAGAAAAAGAATAACGTAAGTAAGTATTTATTTACTATTTTTAAAAATTTTTAATTTCAATCTTTAATCTTCAATTTAATTATTTAATCTTCCATTTATTTATTTAATTTTCAATTATTTTCTTCAATTTTAAATTGCATTCTACGTTTTTCAATTATTTTATTAAAAAATTCAATAATTCTTACATTTTGTCAATTATCAAATATTTTCTTGAAATTTCAATACAACAATTGATTTAATTAATTTTCATTTAATTTTTCCAATTGTTTCCATTATTTTGGTCAGTTTTCAATTGACAATTTATTTTTCTCTTTCAATTTTATGATTATTCATTAATTTAAAAAATTTTTTTGTTCGAAGTCCAATTGTTCTTACCATTTTTAGAATTTTTTTTTTTTAGTTATTATTTTTCTAATAGTTAATTATTTTTGTCAATATTTAAATATTTTCGTCATATTGTAACTTTTCTTTTAATTATCACTTATTTTCTTGAAATTTACATTTAATTCTTTAATTTCCAATTTATTTCTTCAATTTTTAATTTTATTTTCTGTAATTCTCAAAAATTTTCTTTAAATTTCAATTATTTTGATCTTTTTCAATTAATTGCTTAATATTCAATAATTCTCGGATTTTTTTAATTATTTTTTTTATTCATAAAAATTCTTTTAAATTTTCAATAATTCGATTATTCAATTTTAGAACTATTTTCTTCAATTTTCAGTTATTTTCGTCAAATTTAAATTCCACTATTCAATCTTCAATAATTTTCTTTTATATTAAAATATTATCGGGTTTTTTCTTTAAGGTTCTCTAATTTTAAATACAATTGTTCGGTTATTTTCTTTAGTTTTTAATTCCATTCTTCAATTTTTGTGATTAAATTAATTGATATTTAATCATTGAAAATTGAGATCATTAAAATTTCGAAATAATTATTTTTAATGAAAATCGAGATTAGTAGTTCAGAATCAATATATATTTATCTAAAATATTAAGTTTATTCAAATAACAAATTTCATTAATTTATTTATCTTATTTGTATTTACAAAAATTTCTAGTTGTAATCACCAGAAACAATACAATGTTTTTTCAACAATTTTCAATATACAATACTCTTTCAATTTTATAATTATTCTTTAATTTTTTTTTAGATATTTTGTTCTGTTGGCGATTATTCTCGACAGAATAATCATTTATTTTCTACAATTTTATCCATAATTTTTATCAGTTTTCAACTGACAATTTATTAGTCTCCTTTAATTGAATGACTATTCATAATTAAAATTTTTTTTCTTCAAGTCCCGATTATTCTCATCATTTTTTGAATTTTTTTTATTGTTAATTTTTTTTTAAATAGTTAATTATTTTTGTGAAAAATTTAATTATTTTCGTTATATTGTAATTTTATTTTCTAATTGTCAATTATTTTCATGATATTTCCATTGAAATCTTTAAATTCCGATTCATTTTTTCAATTTTTAATTATTTTTTGTAATTCTCAAATATTATCTTTAATTTTCAATTCCTCAATATTAAATAATTCTCGGCTTTTTTCAATTACTTTTTTTCAATTTTTAAGTATATTCCATAAATTTCAATTCAATTCTTCAATTTTTTATTGCTTTCTTCAATATTCAATTATTTTTTCGATTTTCAATTCCGTTGTTAAATGTGCAGTTATTCGCATTTTTCACATATTTTCTTCAATTTTTCAACTATTTCCTTCAACTATTTATTATTTTCCGCAATTTTCAATTGTTTTCTACAATTTTTTTAATTTTCAATTATTATCTTAAAGTTTTATAATTATTCTTTCATTTTTTAAATTGTGTGTTTGGTACTGTGTTAAATCTAGCCATTTTTTGACTTTTGTTTTCAATTTTCAATTATTTTCGTCATTTTGTAATTTTTTTCCAATTATCAATTATTTTTTCAAAATTTAATTTAACTCTTAAATTTTCAATTTATTTCCTCAATTTTTTATTATTTTCTTCAATTTCAATTATTTTTTTCGATTTTCAATCCAGTTGATTAATTTGCAATTATTTGCAATTGTTATTTCTATAAATTTTCAACTATTTTGTTTAAATCTAATATTTATTGTTTAATTTTTTAAACTATTCTTTTCAATTATGTAGCCATTTTTCGAATTTTGTTTTCAACTGTCAATAATATTCGTCATTTTTCAGAAATATTCTTCCAGTTCGTAATTTTTATTATTTGAATTTGCAAAGGTTTATAGTTTTAAAGGCCCAACAACATTTATTAAGAAATTTGAACTTAATTTGATAATTAAATAAAAAACTTAAATTCTTATAAATTCTCGATTAGAATTTTGGTCGGTTATATTCCCTCAATTGATGGAATGTGCAATAGACCGAAATTTAATTATCCGAATATAAATTACAAAATTTGATTCGAAATCATATTTAAAATGTGAAAAAAATTACTTTACTTTAAAGTTAATAATAAGTTTAATTTTGTAGTTAAATCTATTGAAACTAAAGCAAAACGAAAGTAGAAATATTTCACGAGTTTGGAATTTGTTAAAGAGAAATTTTTTTGCCACTTTCAATTACTTACAAGATGATTTCGATATAAATCGTACGTGCACTCGCATAATAATTTTTATTTTATAAAGTGCAACGGATGGAAATTGAGAGAAAATTGTCAGTGATTCTAAACGTGTCGTTAAGAGGCAATCGAGTGAAAATGGAAAACAATTCTTTGAAGCTGCAGCGAATTAAGAGTAACCAGAAACAACGTATCAAAGTCATGTGTACTTTACTTGGTTTCTAATGGAAATCAGTGGTGCGTTTCGCATATTCTATATTGGCACGCGTGTTGAACTATATCAAGCTTTCTATTTGATTCCAATCAAAGCTAGTAAATACTACAATCAATAACAAACTTTTAGATTCAATTGGCACAAATACAGTTATAAATTTTAATTATAAAATTATTTTAAATGATAAAATTTAAATAGATTAAAGTACCTATAATAATAAACTTAAGTAAATAAAATATATTATATCAAGAATGCATAATCAGGGTACTATTAAATATTTAAAAAGAATTACGTATTATAATTCCACTAGCAATATTAACAAACTTTGCATTGTTGTTGGTCATTTAAAACTATAGATTTTTGCAAATTCAAATAATGAAAATTACGAAATTGAAGAATGTATCTGAAGAATGACGAAAATAATTGACAGTTGAAAAACAAAATTTGAAAAATTGCCAAATAATTACTCAACTGAAAAGAATAGTTTAAAAAATTAAACAATAAATATTAAATTTAAGCAAAATAGTTAAAAAAATAGTAGGAATAACTGTTGGAAATAATTGCAAACTAAGAACTGGATTGCAAATCGAAAAAAACAATTAAAATTGAAGAAAATAATAAAAAATTGAGGAAATTAATTGAAACTTTAAGAATTAAATTAAAATTTGAAAAAAAATAATAGATCATTGAAAAAAATTAGAATATGACGAAAATAATTGACAGTTGAAAAACAAAATTTGAAAAATTGCCAAATAATTACTCAACTGAAAAGAATAGTTTAAAAAATTAAACAATAAATATTAAATTTAAGCAAAATAGTTAAAAAAATAGTAGGAATAACTGTTGGAAATAATTGCAAACTAAGAACTGGATTGCAAATCGAAAAAAACAATTAAAATTGAAGAAAATAATAAAAAATTGAGGAAATTAATTGAAACTTTAAGAATTAAATTAAAATTTGAAAAAAAATAATAGATCATTGAAAAAAATTAGAATATGACGAAAATAATTGACAGTTGAAAACAAAATTCTAAAATTGGCTAGATTAATACACAATCAAACAAAATAATTTAAAAAATCAAAAAATAATTATAAAATTTTAAGATATCTAATAATTGAAAATTGAAAAAATTGTAGGAAATAATTGAAAATTGTGAAAAGTAGATAACTGAAAAAAATAATCGAAAAAATTAAACAAGTAATATTAAATATAAAGAAAATAATTGCAATAAATTGAAAAATTAAAAAAATTATACGAATAATTGTTGGGAATAATTGCACATTTAACACCTGGATTAAAAATCGAAAAAAAAATTAAAATTGAAGGAAATATTTGAAAATTGAAGAAAATAAATAAAATTGAAGAAATTAATTGGAAATTAAAGAATTAAATGGAAATTTCAAGAAAATAATGGATAATAAAAGAAAAATTACAATATAACGAAAATAATTAAGTATTGACGAAAATAATTAACAATTGAAAAAAAATTCGAAAATGATGAAAATAATCGTCAGTTAAACAAAAATTTTTTTTTAGGTTAATGAATAAATATAAAATTAAAAGAGAATAATTAATTGTCAATTGAAATGTGATGAAAATTATGTAGAAAATGGTAGAAAATAATTGAGAATTGAAGAAATCAATTGGAAATTGAAGAAATATATTGGAATTTTAAGAAAATAATTCATAATTGAGAAAATACGAGAATTATTGAATAAAAGAATTGAAAGACAAAAAATCAATTGAAAATTGAAGAAAATAATTGAGAATTGAAGAAAATAAATAAAAATTAAAGAAGCAGATTGGAAATTAAAGAACTAAATAGAGATTTCAAGAAAATAATTGAAAATTAAAAGAAAAATTACAATATGACGAAAATCATTAACTATTAAAAAAAATAATTAACAATTGAGAAATTTTTTTTAAAAAATGGTGAAAATAATCGGCAATTAAATAAAAAAAATTTTTCATTGATATAAATAATCATAAAATAGAAGGAGAAAAATAAATAAATATGACGAAAATCATTAACTATTAAAAAAATAATAAACAATTGAAAAAGCAATTCGAAAAATGATAAGAATAATCGGCACTTGAATAAAAAATTTTATAAAATAGAAGGAGAAAAATAAATTTTCAATTAAAAAGTGATGAAAATTACGGATAAAATTGTAGAAATTAAATGAAAGTTGAAGAAATCAATAAATTGGAAATTGTAGAATATTGTATTGAAATTTCAAGAAAATAATTGATAATTGAGAAAATGCGAGAATTATTGAATATTGAATATTGAATAAAATATTTGAAAAACAAAGAATGCAATTAAAAATTGAGGAAAATAATTGAGAATTGCAGAAAATAATTATAATAATAGAAGAAATAAATTGGAAATTAAGGTAGAATCGGATACCGAATCTGGCAAAAAATTGAAGAAATCATTTGGAAATTGTAGAATATTGTATTGAAATTTCAAGAAAATAATTGATAATTGAGAAAACGTGAGAACTATTGAATATTGAATAGAATAATTGAAAAACAAAGAAATCAATTGAAAATTGGGGAAAATAATTTAAAATTAAAGAAATAAGTTGATGATTAGAGAATTAAATTGAAATTTTAAGAAAATATATAGTTGGTAATTGAAAGAAAAATTAGAAAATGACTTAAAGTCATTGTACAACTGTAGGAAAGGGCAAATTTTATTTTTGTAAGCCCGTATAAATGTCAATAAATAAATAAATAAAATAATATTAAATATTAAAGAAAATAATTGAGAAATGAGGAAAATAATTGACAATTGAAAGAAAATTTCGAAAAACGGCGAGAATAATCGGCAACAGAACAAAATAATTTAAAAAAATTAAAGAATAATTATAAAGTATATAAGAGAATGCCTAATTGTATATTGACAACTGTTGAAAATTATAGAAAAAAAATAGATTTATTTGTTAATGAAATTAAAATTATTTGAACTAATATGTATTTATAAATTTTAATCAATTTAAATGCATTTTTTAAAAAGTATCTGATTTAAAACAAAAAATATCTACGTGCCAAACTTCAGGTGTGAACACTGAGAAAAATGGATGTTTACCCTTAACATCTGGATGTTAACGTTTAACATATTTATCACTTAACATAGGGACTTAACATATTAAACTTTAATATCTAGATGTTAAAATTTAATATCTTAGATTTTAACCTTTAATATTTAGAGGTTAAGCGTTACTATCTTGTTTTAAACATCTGATTCTAAACATCCATTTTTCTCAGTGAACAGACAAAAAATTAATGAAGGAATGAAAGAACTTGCGGATTATTATTATTTTTATAGATTTGTGATATATGAAAAAAAAATTGATTTTCGATAAAATTTCTCGGAACAAAAAATTTGTTCACAGGAAAAGGGGTTTGGCTACATGTCTGTCAAGTGGCTACCCTAGTATTTAGATTGAGGATATAATTATTCTTGATAAGTAGTAATTGTTCTTGATCCAAGAATAATTAATAATATTTTTGCTTCAAGAATAATTATTCTTCATCCATGCATATAGTCCAAGCATATTTTTAGTCTTGCGGCAAAAGAAATTTTTTCTTAATATCTTAAATTGTGGTCAGTTTTTCATGAAAAGCTAATTTTTAAAAATTCCTCTTGATGATGAAGATTGAAAATAAAATACGATCGTGATAATCGTGTTCAATATCTTATATAATATCGGTGAGATAAGGATAGAAAGTGTAAGAGGAAGAAATGAGATTCTGTGGTCATTAGATTCTTCCAAAGAGAATATGCACTTGAGAATAATTTATCCGGATTATTCGTCGTTCCGGATTAAATCAAGCTGATTATATTTGAAAGACGAAAGGTTGATGGATGGCCTTTTTAACAGTAAGAAAGATTCTGTGCTTCGTTGGACAAATTAAACGTAACAATGCTCTTGCCTTTGAGAATTTGGAACTTTCATTGAAAATTAAAAACTATTTTAATCGAAAGTAGTCTTAATTGGGACAATTGTAACCAGTCAACAGAATATTTTTCATCAATCTGCAGAAATTTTGATTAATCTAGAGAAATCTGAACAGTTTGGATCAATTGGGGAAAATTTTGACAACTCGATCTAAAATTGAATTTATTATTTAATCGAAATTAAAAATCTGGTAAGTTTAAATTTCAATTAGATATAATTTGAAATTTAATTTTTTTTAAATGTGTTCTTATTTGAATTAATGCATTGATTTCATTAAATCCAAATATCGATTCTTTTAAATTTTATTCAAGTCGAACTTGATTTTTTCCTAATTCCAATTAACTCTTTTTTAAAACTAGAAATGGTTTTAGAAATCTCAAACTGTAATTGCAATTAAGTTTTAAATTATTACAATCAATCCAAATTTTAATTGATTAAATCCTTAATTAATTTCAATAAATCCAAATTCTAATTGACCCAAATTATAATTATTTCTAACTTTATTCTAACGAAATTCAAAGCAATTTGACTTTCTATGAATCAAAATTCCAATTTTATTAAAATAATTTAAAAATTATAATTAACTGTAATTATAATCGATCACATTTCTAACAATTTTTAATTATAACTCTTCTAAACTTTGAAGATTCAAAATTTTCTTCATTTTAATCTCATTCAAAGCGAAATCTAATCAATCGAAATTATTAATTTTAATTTATCCTAATTTGAATTGATCCAAATTATACTCAATCCAAGCTTCGACTCTTTCAAATTTCAATTAATTCTATAGTTTGAAGTTTTTCCTAATTGCATTTAAATCCAGGGGAGAGTCGACATTAATGAGACACTTTAATCTCTTTTGAAAAATTATTGAATGGAATCTTTAATTAATTCTTTGAACAGTTTTTTTTTATAAAGAATCCAAGTTGTTAAAATATATCAATATTTTTGTCCAATATTCTTTTTTCGTGAAATTTTAGGTATAAGATTCATTTTCTGTTAAAATTCTTGTAAAATCTCTTACCCGATTATTCATTCGTTGAATAATTTTTATTATTTTCTGACAGATTGGAACTAAACTTACAAGGTGATCTAGTCAATTGTATTTGAAAATATATGTACGTTTGCAAGTAGAATTGCATATAAATAAATACAAAACATACATGGGGTAATACTTTCACTTGGTAAGTAGTCAGTTCGTTGCTTGCTTGCTATATGGAGGATTAGAGGTCAGTGCACCATTGGTTCCACAAGTTCTTGTCTCCAAACAACACCAATTCTACAATGAGTTAATTCTTAAGGAAGAATTGGTCTCCTGCTCGAGAAGATGTTATGTTTAAAGTCATTAATTTGTTTTTTTAAACAGAAAAACTAATTTCTACTGTAATTTTTTTTAGACGAAAGGTGACAAATTTAATTTAAAACCAAATGAACCATTAAAACTCATAATTGGATGAAATTTAAAGATTTTTGAGATTCAGAAAATAATTTATAGTTTCTCTCGCATCTGTAAAACATTTTTGAATATTAAAAATCTTTAATTTTGATATCTAATTTTATGAGTTTTGATGGTTAATTTCGTTTCAAATTGGATTTGACACATTTTATCTGAATAAAAAATCCGATTTTTTGGATTCAACCAAAACTTGATTTTTTTTAAATATATAACTTTTGTTTAAAAAATGTATGAAATCTCCAAATGTTTATTTGTAAGTAGTTTATTTTTTAAACTGCGAACATTTAATAAGAAATAATGGAAAATCAAATAAATCATGTCGAATAAATGAGAAAATTTCAAAAAAATATCTTTAAATTCATATGATCGCAAAATAAAGAAAATTGGGCAAAAGCATCGAAAAAAAATAAATTATAAAAAAAAGCAAGAACGTAAAAAAATAAAACAGTCTGTTAAAAAAATGAGAAATTTTTTTTAAATAAAAAATGTCATGGACATTATTAAAAAAATTAAGTAAAAATTAAAAAAACAACACATGAAATGAAATAGTTAAATAAAAATATATAAAAAAGTATAAACTGTTTTCAAAAAATTAAACTATTTTCAGATATTTTTTTAAAATTGAAAAAATAAATAAGAAGTTAATTTAAAAAAAAAAACGTTAAAATATATTAGGTACTAAAAAAACAAAAATTTTAAAATTAGAAAAATTAGAGAATTATTTTACAAATTGAATAAAACAAGAATGAATAAAATTTTGGAAAGTTTAAAAAAAATTTTAAAAGAAAAGAAATTCTATGAAAAATAAGAACGATGTTAAAATGAGAATATTCAGTTCAAGATAAAATTTACATAATATAAATTAAAAGAATAAGTCTTCAAAAAAAAAAAAAAAAAAAAAAAAAAAAAAGATAAAAGCATCGAGTAAATGATTTCAAAAATTGGTAATTATAAGATAAAAAGTAAACAATTTAAAAGAAGGAAAAATGTTTCTAAGAAATGAAAAATGATGACAAAAATTAAAGAATTAATTAAAACGCAAGGAAGGACTAAAAAAATAGTAAAACATCAAGAAAATTAAATAAATAGGAAGAAAATGGATAAATGTTCTTTTCCTTAATCTAACAAAACGTAAAAAAATGTAAAAAGTACAAAAAAAAAAAAAATTCGGTTAGAATCTACTGAAAAATAAGAATTAATAAAAAAAGAATAACAGAATAAAAGAATGTATATAAAGATAAATAAAAAATCCGCAAAAGAAATTTAAAAATCATTTAAAAAAAAAAAAATTTAGGCATCAAATTAAACCAAAAAAATTTTTATAATATTACACTTAAATAAATAAATTTAATCCAACAATAAATTTAGAAAAAACAAAAAAATCTAAAAATTTTATGAAAGAATAAGTAAGTTTGCAAAAAATCTCACAAGAAATAAACAAGATGTGAAAACTAATTGAATAAATTTACAAGAAAATGAGTGTAGGTATTTATTTTTAAACACATGGAAATAATTATGAAAATCAACGAAATAAAAAGTTTAGTGAATGATGTAATAACAAAATTGTGTAAAATAATATTAAATAATTTGCATAAAAAGAAGAAAATTGAAGAAAATCCTAAAATAAAAAGACAAATATGTACAAAAAAATATCAAAGGTAAAAGAAAAAATCTTAAAATTTTGAAAAAATAAGAAATTATAAGATAAAGATCAAACAGTTTCGAAAAAGTTAAATCTTTAGAAATATTGTAAGAATTAAAAAAAGAATTATTGTGAATATGGAAAATTATTAATATTATTTAATTATTTTTTGTTCAAAATGATCCATCACGTCAGGATTTTGAGTAGAATTCTATGTCAAAAGTCCCAAAAATGGCAATTGTGGACATTTTTGTAAATTTGTTCTGGAAAACCGAAATTTTTTCTTTAATTTTCTACATTTTCTATATTGGCTTCATATAGTATGAATTGTCAGCTTTAAAACCCATTTTTAAAAATTAATTTACGATGATTTTTAAAATGTTATGAATATTTGAATTTATGACATTTAACCACATTTACGTCTAAAATCACAAAAATCGTATCCTCACTTTGGAATATTACTACAAGTAGAAATTTTTTTATAAAATATAGAAATAGCGTTTATTTACGTTTTTGGGGTCGCTCTACAAGACTGAAAGCTCAGATTTCATTTTTACCCGTATACAAAACAAAAATGGCGGCTTTTTTGCAAAAATGAACAGAAAAATCGATAACTTTTTGTTTTTTAATCATTATTTTTTACCGAAAACATTTTTTTAATGTGTAATAAAGTGGCACAAAAATGCCCAAACTGTTGGAAGATTAAAAACATGTTTTAGTTAATTTATTAAATTCAATATGGCGGCGACAAAATGGCGGATATTGTGAAAAAACGTAAAAAAATTAATATCTGTTGGTCCAATCTTTAGGTTTTATATTAAAATTAATGAAATTTTGTACATAGGGTTTTTTTTTGTTTTTCATACCTGTTAATAATTTTTCAAAATTCGAAATGGCGAATCCAATATGGCGGATGACAATGCGAAATTTTTCGCGAAATTTATGAAACTTAGTATATAGGAGTTTTCGGGGTCGCTTATTACGAATCCAAGTATAATATTTTAAAATTCAAAATGGCGGATCCAAAATGGCGAACGAAAAAGCAAAATTTTTGCCAAAATTTATAAAACATAGTATTTAAGGGTTTTTGACGGCGCTGATTACGAATCCGTTTATATTTTTTCAAAATTCAAAATGGCGGATCCTATTATAGCTGAAGATTTTTTAAACAAACCCCAAAAACCCCTATATACCAAGTGATTTTAATATAAATTAATTTTAAAGCAAAACTTAAAAATTGGTCCAACAGATATTAATTTTTTACTTTTTTTCACAATATCCGCCATTATGTCGCCGACATATCTAATTTGATGAATTAACTAAAACATATTTTTAATCTTTCAACAGTTTTTGCCACTTCATTACTTATACAAAAAATGTTTTCGGTAAGAAATAATGATTAAAAAACAAAAAGGTGTCGCGATTTTTCTGTAGATTTTTTCAAAAAAGCCGCCATATTGGTTTTGTATAAGGATAGAAATTAAATGTGAGCCATCAGTCTTGTATAGCGTCCCTAAAAACGTAAAAAAAGCTATTTTCATATTTTACAAAAAAATATTTCTACTTGTAGTAATATTTCAAAGTAAGGCTACGATTTTTGTAATTTCAGACGTTAATGTAGTTAAATGTCATAAATTCAAACATTCATAACTTCTTTAAAAACCATCGTGAATTAATTTTTAAAAATGGGTTTTAAAGCTGAGAATGCGTACTATATGAAACTAATACAGAAGATTAAAGAAAAAATTTTGGTCTTCCAGAAAAAATTTGACCCAGAATTACTGAAAACTTATTTATTTAGTTCTAAGCTTCGACTCAAAATCACTCAAATTCTCTTTCTTCTTCTTGTCTCATCGAACCTGACATTCGAACCTTCACGATCAACACGATAGAGAATTTATTAAAACTAATAATATAACAAGGCTTTAAGTGAATTAATTAAAATTAATTTCAAACATACACTTAATTTAATAATGATCAACTATCTTATTTGAAATAAATTTTCTGCTGAGTAAATAATCACCTCAAAATTGATATTATTCTATTTTCATGTCTGAATAATTAGAATTATATGTTTTAGCTCTAATGGCCGTTGGGCTGGAAAGTTCGTTATGGAGATAATAGTAATTAGAAATTAGAAAGGGTGGAATTCGTTCTGAAATCAATTACATTCTGCTGTGATAAAAAAGGACGATCTTGAAAACGATGATGATAATCACGTTTGACTTCTAACAAGTTTTCTTGCTTACAAGTTAAGAAGTTATTCCGGAAGGAGGTAATGATCTCATAGGCAAACATTTTACATGTTAAGTGCTTGTTGAAGACTTCGTATTCTGCGCCCTTGGAAAAAGACCCACCGGTCACGATTTTATGCGCTTCCTTCTTGACATTTCACCTCTTTAATGTCCATTGACTAAAGTAAATCTCGACCTGATAAAATCTCCTTGTGTTGACCTTCTGATGCTTAGGTTCTAGGCTGATGATGATGATGACAAAAATTGTTCCGTTAGACAGGCGAAACTAATTTTTTGTTTCTACAGTAAATAAACCTTGTCTTCTGTAATTATAAACTTGGCAAATTGAAATAAATGGAAATTGTAAACAGCTTGAATTGAAAAGTGTTTAAATTAAAAAAGTGTAAATTTAAATTTGGATTGATTCAATTGATTGATATTTAAATAAAATTATGTCTATTAGAATTCGGAACGAATTAAGTCAGAAATAATTCAAAATTGGGATGATTAGAATTTTGATTAATTAAACTGTTGAACGATTAGAATTTGGATCGATTAAAATGAATTGAAGATTTAATCTATTGAAATTTGAATTGATAATTTCGGGTAAATTGAAATTTAAATAAAAAGAAATTTAGATAGTTTGTTTATATTAATAGGAGTTTATAGCAATATTTCAAATAGAATTTAAGAAATTCAAACGATTTTAACTTCAATCGAACCGAACTTGAAATTATTCATATTTATTATTAGACAGAATAATTTTGGACCGTGGGAATTAAACGAGTTCTAATGAGGTATTTTCTACACAAGAAAAAATGCAACTTCTTGGGCGAGGGTTTAAATAAAATTAATTTGTAAAAAGGAGAATCATTAAGGACAGTAATTTCTATTAAAATTGAATTTCTTCAGCACTCATGGCATTTTAGATTTCACATGTAAAGAATGCATTAGTCACGCCTTAGATGCCTTTCATCTGCTGACATCATAAATGACATACCCACGAGAGTGACAGATTTTCTTATTTTCTGCTGCGAGCAGTTGTAAACACAAGGGAGCAAATAACGAGTAACGTGTTTATCATGATCATGGAGAATTTATTACGCGTTAATAAAATTATTACGCGGAAAAGATAGTGCATTAATAATTACGGTATTTATAATAAATGCGTCTTTCGTTAAGTAAATATAGCTGAGAAATTTATTTGTGAACCTCAGATCGGCTGATGGCAGAATAAGATAATTTGAATAATTTCAAGTTTCAAAAATGAATAACTTTAAAAACAAAAACAAAGAAAATAAAAATTCGTAATAAAATGCTTTTTATTTCAAGTTCAAATTTCAATGTCAAACTTAAAATAAGTGTTAAATAAAATAGTAAAAAGGTAAAGAAACTGAATTAACGATTGCAACATTTTAATGAAATGTCCTTTATCTAAACATGAAGGCAGTCTAATGAATTGGCACCAACTTCCTTGTAGACATCAACTTTTATATTAGATTATCTTCTAAATGCGTCACTTTGTAACACTATTTCCTGAATAATTTACTCTAACATGTTCAGACTAGAAGTATTTGCTATTTGCAATAAGGAATTTGAAAATAATTATTGCACACTTAACATGGGCAAAAGATAGTGTAAACGGAAACGCGTATGTTACGCGACAAGAATGAAAAGGAAGGCGAGGTGGTCGTGATAGAAGAGGAAAATGAAGAGGGTTCTCTATCGTGTCGTTAAGATATGGTCTCGTGTTCTCTGACTTACAAAATGATGCATTGTTTTGATAGAGGCGATATGTCGCATCTATAAATCTGAATTAAACATCTAAATGTAACACTAGAATATCATTTCACCAGCGAGACACGATTTTGCAAATGAATTTCGTGCGCCCTTAACACAAAAGATTAAATAAAAAGAGGAACAGAAGAATAACTGTATTATTATTCCAAGATTTCATTTAGGATCTTTTAATTTACCTTTGGAAACAAATTTTAATAATATTCTTGCTATTTTTCCGAGAAATAATTTTTTTTTAATTAAAAAAAAAAGTTCCCTGACTATCTCTCTAAATTTCTTAGAGTGAATATTTCACTCTAATTTAGGAGTGAGATGTACATTCACTCCAGATAGAGTGAAAGTTCACTCTAAAAGAGTGAAATCGCTCACTCTAATGGAAAGAGTGCAGAAATTCACTCCAGTGGTTGGAGTGAATATTCACTCCAAGACTTAGAGTGAAACTTTCACTCTGTTTTGAGTGAACGTAAGCACGTATAACTTATAACGGCAGTTCGTAAGTTTTGTACCAACGAGCGTATAGCATAGTGGTTAGAGCGTTGGGCTTTAGGCCTGGGGGTCGCACGTTCGAGACCCCTCAGCGTCAAATATTTTAATTATATAAGTTTAGCGTTAGTATTAAGTTGTATGTTTTATTTGTAAATATAATATAATAAAATGTTATAAAATAATATAAATAACAAATATCCTTGAGACTAAATAAATACGAAAATACCACAGTACTGACAGAAAGTTATTCAAGAGATTCAATATTTATTTTTATTTATTATTTTTATTTTTCAAAAATAAGATATTATTCCTTTAAAGTTATGTTATGCAAATTTCCAAAAGCTTTAATTTACCCAATCTAAAATTGGAGTGGGAAATTTGATCTAAGAGGAATGAGCCGCCATTTTAAATCAGCTGAAAAATTCACTCTAATTAGAGTGAACTCGTCACTCTATCTATAGAGTGAATAAATTCGCTCTTTCAATGAGTGAACATTCACTCCATATGGAGTGGCTCAATTTTCACTCTTGCCTGGAGTGAAATCTCACTCTTTAAGAGTGAGGTTTCACTCTAAGAAATTTAGAGAGTACAAAAATATATAAACTTAGTTTGAAAGAGAGACTACAAGAAGAAAGAAAAATACAGAAAAATGATTCAAATGGTTCAGGAACATCAGAAAGTACATTTAAAAAAAATCCAAACTTGAAATAAAATAAGAATTTAAAAGAAAGCAGTGAAGGAAAAATTCTAAAAAAATAGAAAAATTATGATAAAATGAGAAAAATTAGTGTTAAAAAACGGAAACAGTTTTAAGCAATTAGATGAATTAAAAAATTATGAAAAAATGTACAAAAACAAAAAACTCCCGTATGAGAAATTAGAAAAAGTAGAAAATAAAGGAAAAAAATTAACAATATCAAGGAAGGAAAAACATTTTTAAGAAATAGAAAAATGACGATCTAATTAAAAAATTAATAAAAATGTTAAAAGATGATAGAAAATTATAAAGAAGCAGAAAATTGAAAAAAAATTAAGAAAATTTAAAGAAAAGTCAAAAAGTTTTAAGGTGTGGGAAAAACTAAAAACATCCAATAAAAAATAATAAACTTAAACTATAAAAAAAATGGAAAAATTACAAAAAATATATAATTTGGTAAAAATTTGGAATAAAATACAAAGAAGTAAAAATAAAATATTAAAATGCAAAAAGATAAATGTAAAGTCCACAGAAGAAATTTAAAAATTTTAAAAAAATACAAAAGTTTAGGGAAACTAAACGAGAAAGATTTTTATTGATCCTAACAACAATAACTTTGGAAAAATCAAAAAAATTAATAAATTTTTTGAAAAAGTTAGCAACTTTGCGGGAAAAAAAACAAAGAATTGAATAAATTTACAAAAAAATGAGTGAAATTAAAAGTAGCCGAGAAAATAGAAGAAAATATTTTTAACTTCACCCCACCCCCTCCGCCACAAAATGAAAATGAGAAAATTGTTTGTTAAATCATGCTTTAATCTATAAAAAAAATGATTATATTAAAAAAGAAAATAATAAAGATTTAAAACTACGTAAGAAATTGAAAAATTATTTTTAAAAAGGGAAAAAATAAAAAAAATTAGTTCTGAAATACCAGAAATTCTTTTTAAATAAAAGAAAAAGATGTACCGAAACATTATCTTGAAAAATATGAAAATAAATCAAAAAGTAGAAAAGAAAAAAAAAGAAAAAAACGTTTATTTAACGTTCTAAAAAGAAAATTGTACGAAATAATCATAAATAATAATTTACTTGAGAAAAAAATTACCAAGAATCTAAAAAAAAACAAAAGCAAGAAAAAATTCTTTCAAAAAAAGAAAAATAACATAATTGTGAAAAAACTATAAAATACTGAATAAATTGTTTGAAAAAATAAGAAATTAAAAAAAAAATTTAACAGTTTCGAAAAAGTGAAATTTCTAAGGAATAGAAAAATGATTATTGTTAATATTCAAAATGATAAATTTTTAACTATTAAAATTTAGATCAATTAAATTTTGAAAGTTAGAATAAATTAAAAAAAAAAGAGTTAATTGTCGTTTAGGGTTTAATTAAATTATAAATTGAAGGTATTAAAATTTAATAATTTTGACTTCATTTCTACCCAAAATCTTCGTATTTTATTCTGACAATTTCTGGTTTAATTTTACTAATTTTAAAGATTTATCTACTAATTGTCTTCTTGCAAATTCTCCGATAATTTAAAAAATTTCCAAATCTTGTCGAAAATTCAGTTTTTCTCATATCGTACTAAATTCCCAGATATTTCCCGGAACAACTGACACCCTGAATAAGTAAATGACAAAATATAAAAATAGTTCTAAAATCCAATAAAAAAATAAGTGAAGGATGGAGCAACAAATAATTAAAAGATGAAATAAAAAAATATCTAGAGAATGAAATAAGGAAATAATTAGATGATGAAGTAAGGAATAACTAAAACGTGATTTGAAGAAGCAACTGAAAGAGGAAATAAATAACAAGAAAGAGAAATAAACTGACAGGTTCAATAAATAAATAATTCAAGATGAAAAAAGAATAACACAAAGTGGAAAAAAATAAATAACAAGGAGAAGAAATGAAGAAACAACTGGTATAAATAAATAATTCAAAGATGAAAGTAACAAGTGGAGAAAATCAAGAAATAACGAGAAGAGGAAACGAAATAACGAAAAGAAGAAATAAATTTAGTAAATTCAATAAATAAGGATGAAAAAATAAATAATTGGTATATTTAATAAATAATAATTTAAGGATAAAAAAATCTGTAAATTCAATAAATAATATAGGACAAAAAGCAAATACGCACAGAAAATTAAATATCAAAATGTGTCAGATAAAAAATGACTAGATAAATTAAAAAAAAGAAAACAATTTAGTTAAAAAATAAGAAAAATAAAATTTATTTTCAAACTAGGTGAAAATTATGTCTATTTCGTGGACAATTTGCTTCTACGTAAGCAAACAAATTTATTTTCTCACTGAGGAAGTAATTGATTAATAATGTAAAAGTTATTAGAGAAATTAAAAAAAAAAGAATTTTAAATGCAAAAAGAATGAAAAAATTAGAATTATTTTAAGAATTTTTGATCTATTATAAACTTTATATAGGTGAATCTATTCGTTTTTAGGAATTTCTTTAAAACTTCAGGAAACAAACAATGATGAATTTTTTAAAAAATTTGATAAATGGGAATTGAAAAAAATAATATTAAAAACAGATTTAAGCAAAGAGAATTTTCTGAAAAATGAATTTTGTAATCATTGAAATTTGAAAGTTTGAATAAATTAGAATATGAGTTTATTGACGTTTGGGATTTATTAAAATTAGAAACTTGGATATATTAAAATTTAATATTATTTTTCACTTTCTTTCTAAGAAAAATGGTTACCTATATTGCATTTTCACTATTTGTAGTTCTATTTTTCAAATTTTAAATAATACAAAAATGAAATTGAATTTTTTGAGATTTAAAAAATTCTTGTTTGAAAATGAAAATTTACTTTTATTAGATGAATTTGAGTCGATTTAGACTATTTTTGGAAAATTGAAAATCTTAACAATCACAAAGCTTCATATAAAGCAAAATGGAAATTTACGCTTTTTATGAGTCAAATTATACTACTTTTCGAAAATTGGAAATCTTAACGACCACAATAAAGCTTTTATTATGGGGAAGCAAAATACTAAAAATAAATCCAAAATTATATTGTATTCCATTTTTAAAATAACAAATGCAAAATTTTGCTCTTTTACTAAAAGTAGTTGTTGTTTCTTAGACAAAATAAATGAAATTCAGTTCTTAGTCATAAAGAGAAAATAAAAGCGAGCGTTACGGGAGCTGACCACAGTCAGGTGAATTACGAAGCAGCAATAATCGTGATTGCATCGGAGCCATTACGAGTCATAGGGGTTTTACTATATCCGAGGAAAAAAATATAAAAAGAGCACAAGGAGCCGAAGAAGAAGGATTGCTTTTTTTCACTCGCCTTCTTCCTTCAGATGACCTCTTTCTCTTGGACTTTTTTTCCTGCACCTCTCATAATCCACCGTTACTTGTTCAGCAAGGACGTACCTTTTCACCGAGATGGCAACCTTCTTTACACGACTTTCAACAATCAAAGTGGAAGAGTGAAAAATAGAGGGAACAGGTGAGTGGACAAATGGGAAGTAACACTGTCACAATTCCATAGAATGAGACCTTGTCACAATTACTTTGAAAAATGTTATTCCTCGTGAAGAATCATTATCAGAAACTTCAAAAATAGAGAGTGATCCATTTAAAAGATTTTCGACAAATGATTTAATAAAATTTAATAAAAAATACTAAACAGAAAAAAAGAAAAACTTGGTATAAAAAGAATGATTTATATGTAAAAGATTTTTCTTAAGTAGAAACGAGCAGTCACTTATCAGACATCTTTTGTCTCTCTTAATCGTCAAGAAAATCTAGCATCTGATTGCTTCGGGAACATCAAATGAAAATTCGCCTGATCATTTTTTCGTTACACAACAAGTGAAACTGAAAGTTAAATTAACAAACCTGAGAAATTTTAAGAGAAAACGATGCCAGACAATAGTAGGGAAAAATTGTAATAAAGTCATTAAAACTTTTCTTTCGCTTTTCATTTCTATGAATATTAGATTCATACTCAACAAGATAATTCTTCATTCATTCCACGAAGATAAAGATCGGAACTATCAAATCGTAATAACAGACATAAAATAGCAGATGGATTTCTTCTTTTGCAAAAATACGTGAAAACGGATCAAGAACTGGATGAAAAAATTAGTTTCTTTTTTACTAAAATATAGAAATAATTTCGACCAAGAGGAAGATTCTTAAAAAAGAGTCTTGGCAACAAAGAATGTTAAAAGGAAAACGAATCTTGAAAAAGAAGAATTTGAAACGGAAAAGGAATCTTAAAATAGAAGAAACTTGAAAAATAAGAATTCCAAAAGGAAAAAGAATTTTAAAAAAGAAGATTTTTAAAAGGAAAAAGAAGAAGAATCTCAAAAAAGAAAAAAGTAGAGGAATCTAACTTGTTTACCTAGAGAAAAGGAATCAACTTTCTGTTGATATGTAAAACCAAGGTTGCAAGATAACATATTTACGATCTTCTAGAAGGTGAATTTTACTTTGAAACTGGAATCCTTGAGCACTGTCGATCAAAGATCAAAAAAACGCGTGGGTCTTTAGGGGGGATTAAGAAGTTCATTGGTTGTGATCATGTAAATGCATCTTGAATGACCATCTGGTGAACGCCTATTCAAACTACTCGTTTAATTAAACTGGTTCGACACTATAACTCGAGGACGTTTCCAATCAACACCTACGTTTCCTCCGCAAACTCTTCGATTTTGTCGAGTATTTTTCAATGTTGCGGTTTCTTTAAATAGAATAGTCTCTAAAAAAAGCAAAACATCCATTAACTTAGTTTTTTTTTCCAATTCTCCTAAATTCAGATAGGCAATATATAAGATAAGATAGTTTCCCACTAATTCAGAAATTCAGCCTTATAATTGCTTCGTTAAAAAAACAAATATTAACAAAATAAGAACAAGAATCGGACAAAATATAAATGAATTTTAAAAGAATGAAAAAATCTTTAATTAATTTTAAATTTAAGAAAAAAAAAAAACTTTAATTTAAAAAGAACATAAAATTAAGACACGAAGTGACGAACTATGACAAAATGAGTAAATTAAGGATGTTGAACCCATTGACATAACCTCAAACTAGTTTGTGAACAATTGTAATTTTCATAGCAATGTGCCGTTGAAAGTTTCATTTTGAAATTTTCGTTTTGAAAGTTTCAAATCATGAAACTTATGATCGATGAAACTTTTCATGAAATTTATCAAATTTGTAAATTATTAAAATTAAAGTAGACAATTTTTCCAGAAGCTTTTATCTTAAAAGTGAGAACATAAAAATTGTAAAAATTAAAAAAATTACTCTTTTGTGCGAGATATTTCCATTTTAATTTACACAAAAATATTTATTATAAAAATTTAATGACTACAATTCTTCTAGAAAAACTTATTCTTCACTATTTTTTGAGGCACTTTTTTATGAAAAAAGTTTTTCTCCTTTTTTTGAAGAAATGTAAAAGAAATTTAAAGAATTTAAGATTAAATTTAACTAAAAATTTTTGCAAATCAAATAATGAAAATTAGAACAACAATTACAAAATTTAAGATAGAAACTGAAAAAAACGAAACTAATTTAAAATTGAAAACAAAACTCGAAAAATGTCTAGACAATTACACAATTTAAAAAGAATAATTTAAAAAATTAAACAAAAAATATTAAAGTTAAGCAAGAAAATTAAAAAGAAAAAAAAGAAAATTATAGAAATAACTGTTGGAAATAATTGCAAATTGAAAAACTGTTTTGAAAATCCTAAATAATTGAAATGAAAGAAAATAATTGAAAAACGAAGAAAATAATAAAAACTTCAAGAAATAAATTAAAAATTTAAGAATTGAATTGAAACTTGAAAAAATAAATCTAATAATTGAAAAAAAATTATAAACGAAAGAAAAAAAAAATTCAAATTCAGAATAAAATTCCAACAATGGCTAGATTAATACAAAACTGAGCAAAAAATACATAATAAATAATAATTGTAAGAATTAGTTGGAAAGTGAATTAATTCACAATTAAAAAAATATAATTTTAAAAAATAAACAATTAATATTAAATTTAAACAAAATAATTTGAAAAATATGAAAATTATAGAAATAATTGTTGGAAGTAATTGAACATTGAACAACTAGATTGAAAATTGAAAAAAATAATTTAAAAAAGAGGAAAAAAAATTGAAAAATTAAGAAAATAATAAAAAATTGCAAAAAGGAATTGAAATTTGAAGAATAAAACTAAAAATTGAAAAAGCACAATAATTATTGAATGTAGAAGAAAATAAAATCAAAAAAATTTATTGGTACTCGGAAAAATAATTGAAAAAAGGCAATAAATTTTTAATAATAAAGAAAATAATTAAAAAATGGAATTGAAATTTGAAGGAAATAGTGGAGAATTAAAAGAAATAGTCTTACAATTGAAAAATTGAATTTAAATTTTAAAACAACTTTTATGAGTGAAAAAATAATTTAAAAAATCCGGGAATGAACCTGCAAATTATTATTATTATTTATTGTTTGAATGCAATTATTTTTTTGAAAAATAAACAATTTATGGTTTCCTTTATTTAGCTGATTAATTAACTGATCCTTAATTTAAATGAATCAAATTTTACCGTAAAATGGGGTAAAGTCGACCATGTAGGGAAAAGTCAGCCAGCAGTTTTAAACACTTTAAAGATTTACTATTACTTTTTCCAAGAGAAAATCCAAGTTTTATAGTTTTTGTAGTTAGAATAAATGTTAAACAATAATTAAAATACAATATTTCTGTATTTAAAATGCCGGCCGACTTTTCCCCGCATGGCCGACTTTACCCCATTTTACGGTACTAAAATACTTTATTTTAAGAAAATAATATAATTCGAAATATTTCTACTTCTGAAAATTTTGGTAATATTTTTAAATTTATAATGTTTAATTTGAATGAACAATGTGAAATTGCTTTGTTTACTGTTTTATTCCCAAAATTAACCTTTTTGAAAACAAAAATTAAAAATATAATTTTTCAAAATAAAGCAATTTGCCTTCGCCAAATATTAATATCAAGTTATATTTTATATTTATATTTATTATATTATATTATATTTAATTTAAAGAAGATCTTAGTTTATTAATTAAAAATAAAGGAAAAATAATGTTATAACAATTAAAATTAAGGAAATAAATTTTTTTAGAAATAAAACATTAAAATTAAAACATTTAGAATAGTTTAATACTCATGCACTTACTGAGAAATATTAGAATTAACTTGAATAATTATTAACCAATATTATGCAAATTTAAATTTTAGCGCCATAGTAAGAGTACTGAGTTTGCGCAGAAGGTCCCAACCTCTATTTCGTGAAATAAAATCATTTTCAAAAATTATTTGCATTGAAATTTGATTTTTACAGTTAAAAAGACTAATTCGAAACGTAACTAAATCATTTTTAAACTATTAACTTTAAAAAATTAGACGTTATGGCTAAAGTTCCATAAGTTTCAATTAATTTGAAATTTTTCATTGAAACTTTCAACTGAAAGTTTCAAAAATTATAAATTTCGGAAACGGCACATTGCTAAATTTTCATCCAATTTTGACAAATAATATAGCTTATTTTATTTTTTGAAACATTCTCTAGAATTCTACTCCTTGAATTTTGGTGATAATATTTTGTTTAAAAGTTGTTAAAGAAATAAATTTTTTTTTACATCACTTTTTTAAACAAAATTTTCTTAACAAAATTTAACAAACAGAATTGTAGATAATGTTTCAAAGATCAAAATGAGCAATTTTTTGTCAAAATTGGATGAAAATTACAATTGTTCATTAACTTTAAAAGAAACAGCAGAAAATGTTAAATAATTGATGTTTTAGATAATTTTGCCAAAATAGTTCTTTCAAAACTGGGTGAAATCAATTTTAATAATATTTTTATTTTATGTGAAAAACTATTTTCTAGTTTGAGGTTATGTCAGTGGAGAGAACCTCCTTGAAAAAAAAAATTATGCGCAAATAAATTGAAAAAAATGGGAAAATATTGGAGGAAATATTGAAAACGTAATGAATAAATGCAAAAATGAGAAAATCATGGATATTCCACTAGAAACTGAGGAAACCTAAAAAGTTAAGTAAAATGATTTGAAAAATTAACTAAATAAATTCCAAAAATACTTACAAAAGAAAACTGAACGAAAACATTTTGAAATATTAAAAAATATGAGAAAGGATTCTAAAATCTTGAAGAAAAATCAAGAAACCATTCAACTATCTACAGAGAAAAGTGATAAATATAACAAAAAATTGAAACTGAGAAACAATGAAAACAAGCCGAGGATTATGTTCATTTCATGAACATTTTACTTCCACGTCAATTGGTCAACTAGATAAAAAATAAAAATAATTCAAAGTTTAAGTTAATAATTCAAAATTGAAGAAATAAATTGAAAATCCAATAGTGAAATTGAAATCGGAAAAACACAGAATTATTGAATATTAAAAAAAAAACAATTGAAAATTGAGAAATAAAATTGAAATTCGAATACAATAATTGAGAATTAAAGAAAATTACTGAACAATTGAATTGAAAAAAGAAGAAAATAATTTCTAATTAAAAAAAAATGGAAAATGCCAGGAATTGTGTAATATTGAAGAAAACATTAAAAATTAAAGAATAGAATTTTTATTTAAAGAGATTAATTGAGAATTAAAAAAAATAATTGAACAATTGAACAATTAAATTGAAAATAGAAGAAAATTATTGAAAATTGAGGAAGGTTTTGAAATATAAAATAAATAACTGATAATTGAAAAAAAATAATTGAAAAAAATCGAGATTAGGTACTGAATATTGAAACAAACAATTGAAAATTGAACTAAATAATTAAAAATTAAAGAAAATAATTGAAGATTGAAGAAAATAATTGAAAATTAAAGAAAGTACTTAAAAATTGAAGACAACATTTGAAAACAGCAGCAAAATGTAGAAATCGACGAAAATAATTGCGAATTGGTGAAAATAATTTAAAAATTATCAATTTAAATTAAAATTGAAAGAAAAACATAAATAAAAAAAATCGGGCAAGTTCGAGTTACACTCGCACTGAAATCGAGGGTTCCGTACACAAAACAAAATAATTTTTAATATATTTGATACTATTAAATATATAAATATATTATACATATTATATATAATATAATATATATAATATAATATATAATGAATTTTTTATACAAAATGGACCACCCCCCCCCCCCTATCTTCCAAAATATTTTACTTAGAGAGATCAAATTTTGTACAGAAATGTATTTTCAGGTGTAAATTACATAAAAATTATAGAGAACGTGATGGTGATTGCGCTGTCAACGAAAAATCCAGAGATTTTAGCAAATATCTATAAAAAATACTCAAAAATCATTTTATTTCCTCAACAACGCTATGATCAAATAACGCTATGTATACCAAATTTGAACTCTGTAAGTCAAATTGTTTAGAAGTTATGGGAGGGGAGATACGGTCATTTTTTAGCATTTTTTTTAAATCGTTGGTTTTTGCTTAAAAACACTATGATAACGATCTGCAACAAAGTTCTCTACAGTTTTTCTGTAATCTATATGGCAAACTACATATGTATACCAAATTGCAGCCCTCTAAGTACAATAGTTTGGCAGATATGGAGGTGGCATTGTACACTTTTAGTGCATTTTTGCTAAAAAAATGACCGTATCCCCCCCCCCTTATCTTCCAAACTATTTGACTTAGGATGCTGAAATTTGGTACACGTATGTAGATTTACGTGTAGATTACAGGAAAACTATAGAGAAAGTGATGATTATAGCGCTGTCAAAGTTATAACACTAAACTATGGCCCATATGTAAAAAAAATGCTCAAAAATATTGTTATTTCCTTGACAACGCTATGTTCAACACATACAATCATGTTCTCTATAATTTTCCTGTAATCTATACGTGAAAATACATTTGTGTACCAAATTTGAACTCTCTAAGTCCAATAGTTTGGAAGTTCAGGGGGGGGGGGATACGACCATTTTTTAGCATTTTTTAAAAAAAATCGTTTTTTTTTGCTGAAAAACGCTATGATAACAGCCTGCAACAAGGTTTTCTATAGTTTTTCTGTAATCTAAACGTCAAACTACATATGTGTACCAAATTTCAGCACTCTAAGTACAATAATTTGGCAGATAAAGGGCAGGAATGGTACAAATTAAACGCATTTTTTTCGAAAAAATGATCGTATTCCCCTCTTATCTGCCAAAATATTTGACTTAGAGAGTTCAAATTTCGTACAAAAATGTAGTATCATATGTAGATTACAGAAAAATTATAGAGATTGTTGTGGTGATAGCGCTGTCAAAGAAATGGCAAAAGTTATCAGCCAAAAAATATCAAAATTTCTCAAAAATCTTGTTATTTTCTTGATAACGCTATGATCAACCCCTAGAATCACGTTCTCTATAATTTTCCTTTCATCTACACGTGAAAATACATATGTGGGCCAAATTGGAACTTTCTAAGTCAAATAGTTTGGCGGCTAGGGGGGGGGGGGGATACGATTTTCAACAAAGTCTTGCCAATAGGGTTCCGTGCGTACACTTGTGGTGTACGGAACCCTAAAAAGCTGAGAATTGTTGAATATTGAGAAGAAATTGAAAATTGAAAGAAATTGAAGAAAATAATTGGAATTTAAGAAAAAAATTGGAAATTGAAAAAAATAATTGAGAATTTAAAAAAAATCATTGTAAAAAGCCTAGAGTTATTGAATATTGAAAAAAAAAAAACAATTGAAAATTGAAGAATGGAATTGAATGTCGAAAATTATAATTGAGAATTAAAGAAAAAAAATTCAAGAATTGAACAATTGGATTGAAAGTAGAAGAAAATAAGTGATAATTAAAGAAAACAGAAATTGAACAACCCAGGAATTATAAAATTTAAAGAAAATAATAAAAAATTAAGAATGTAATTGTAATTTGAAGAAATCCATTAAAAATTGTAGAAAATAATTTGAAATTGAAGAAAATGTGATTTTATGAAAATTGTTGAATAATAATTGATGAATTAAATTGAAGTTTCAAAAACATAGTTGATAATTGAAAAACAATATTGAAAAAAGACGAGAATTATTGATTATAGATAGAAAATAATTGAAAATTGGAGGAGTTATTGAGATGTGAAATAAATAAATGATAATTGAAAAAAATAGTTGAAAAAGTCGAAAATTATTGAATATTGAATTAAATAATTAAAAATTGAAGAAATAATTGAGATCTGAAGAAAATAATTAAGGTATTTCTCCGATGGGCAGTCCCTGCCAAAAGATATTATTTCAGTCAATAGCGATTATTAATTTAAATAATTTATTTCTTGACTTATTATTTACTGTTAATAGTTACTCGGCCAATAGTTTTTTAATTCAAATGTTTCAAAAACGAAAAAATGTTGTTAAATTTTTAACGTTTTTCAAAGATACCTTTTTTAAAAGTCTATCTTTTCTTACCATTTTTTTAAAAATGGTTCAATTTAAGTAACTAATAGCTTATTTTCTTCAGAAAAACAAACTCTACAACTTAACTTCGTCAGATTTTTGAAAAAGTGGATCATTTTTTTAAATAAAGCAGTTTGTTTATAAATATTTAGAAATATGTTTTTAAACAAATCACTATATTTAAAAAATGGTCCACTTTTTCAAAAATCTGATAAGGTGAAGTTGTAGAGTTTGTTTTTCTGAAGAAAATAAGCTATTATTTACTTAAATTAAAACATTTTTAAAAAAATGGTAAGAAAAGATAGACTTGTAAAAAGGTATCTTTGAAAAACGTTAAAAATTTAACATTTGTTCATTTTTGAAACATTTTCATTAAAAAACTATTGGCCGATGTCCGATTAACTATTAGTAAATAATGAGTAAGAAAATAAATTATATTAATCAATAATCGCGATAAACTGAAATACTAACTTTTGTCAGGGACTGCCCATCGGAGAAATACCTTAAAAATTTGATGAAAATAATTGAAAATTGAAGAAAATAATTGTCTGCTTCCATTTCAATTCATACAAGCGGAATATGTTCAAAATTCAAAATCATGTTTAACATTATTTTTATTGTTTTTTAGGGCAAATAATGAAAAACGTATTTTTTTGTTTTAAGAAAAAAAATGTTTTCGTAGAGTTACGAGCATTTGAAAGTTTTAGGACAAAGAGTGATTTTTGAACGAAAACGCTAACAAATTTTTTTAAAATCACTCTAGTTTTTTAAAAAATTGATATTTTTCAATTTTGTTTTCTGATTTTAATAATGCAATGTTTTAGGTGCTCTTTCTTAGCAATTTTGAAAATTTGAAAAATTTTAAAAATTAACAAAATAGCGGCCATTTTTTAAAAATCAAAAAACTCAAATTTCTCAAAAACCTTATTTTTATTTTGAAATTTTTTTTGTGGTTAAATAATAGTTAAAATAGTAGAAAATCGAAGAAAGTAATTGAGAAATGAAGAAATAATTTGAAATTAATGAAAATAAGTAAAAATGGAAGAAAACAATTAAGAATTGTACAAAATAATTGGAAATTGAAGAAATTAATTGAGGGTTGAAGAAAATAATTGTAAATTTCTGAAAATAGTTGAATAATTGAAGAATTGAATTGAAGCTGCAAGAACGTAATCGATAATTGAAAAAAAATATTGAAAAAGCCGAGAATTTTTGAATATCGAAAAAAATAATTGAAATATGATGAAAATAATTGACAATTGAAATCACACAATAGAATTGCCCATAATTATAGAAACTATTATGCAATGTACGGTCTAATAAAAAAACTGAAGTTCTATTTACATTTTTTCATAATAATTTGACTTTTTCATATTTAATGTCGTTCATTGTTTCTGCGGCATTGTTAGCGTTAATTAAAATTCCCGGTTATTTCCCGGTTAGTAGACACCCTGGCCTGACTTTCTAAATTTTTTCCAATTCTCTGATTTTCCCTAATTGGTGGTCACCCTAAGGGTTGAAAAACGACTAGAATTGAGCCTGAAAAAGTTGATGGTAGCAAGAATCTAAATAAACGTCTAGAATCGTAAAAAAGAGGTAACCTTGAGCTTGAATTTTATCCGTCTTGGATTGAAGGTGAAGATGAATAAAATCAAGTTGAGTGACTCACTTAGCGTAAGCTTTCTCCAGGAGAGCTGGCCAGAATTGATCGCTGTGACGACTTTGGACGAAGGCCAGACGTCCATGAACGGCAGGAAGTCGGTCATCGACGAGGACCTCGACCCAGGCACCGCACCACCAAAGTCTAAAGCGGAAAACGCCAGCGTACTCTGATGTCGGGGAACCTGATGATTCGCCAGTGTTTCCAAAACCTTGATCTGCCGGTACCACTCGATAAAAAAGACCTTTGCTGAGGTGTAGAACTCCCAGGCACGAAACCAGCCATTTATCACCTAAAATAAAAAAAATTCTATTAGTAAAAGTAAAATAATTGCGTTTATTCATTAAAAATGTTACGTATTAATTAACCTTTTTTTTTGAGCAATCACGACAAGGTAAACGTTATTTGAAAATAAAAAAGTTCAATTACGTTAATTGAATAATTAATAAATCGTGTTTGAAAAATTGGCAAGAGTTTACTGACCAATAAAACAGTAACACACGTTCGAGCTGCTTTCTAAGTAATTACCACGTTTTGTAACGAACCACCTTAATCCTAGAACAGTAATTTAACTGCATATCAATTTCTCGACCTTCCTTCATTAATGCTTTGCCTTGTGAATAATTACTGTCGTTTCACTTTAAACAGTTAATGTTTAGATCTATATGAAAGCTGCTGGATTCGAAAAATTACAGCAAAAGGTGTAGTTACGCGAATCGCGATTAGACCTTCGAAATCGAAAGTACATACGTGCAAAACTGTTTCGAATTACAAAACACTTTTTTGCTTCCTCATTTATCGTTTTTCTCACGACCTATACACATCCATGATATTTTAGAAAAGAAAATCCCTTCTTTCTATCCTCGGCTCAAGAAAATTTTAATAAATTTGACAAATCATGGTTGCTACAGAAGTTTGGATTAAAAATTCCATGACTTTTCCAGGTTTACCAGAAGAAATTTTTGGAAAATTCCAGGACAATTTTCAAACAAAATACATTGTTTTCGTATAAATCTGAAAATTCTTTAATAATCGCAAATTTTAGTTAATTCAATTAACTAATTGAATAATGACATAAATAAATGAACTGATGTAAAAATTAAAAATTTATAAAGACAATAATATTGAAAAATTGAGAAAAATATTAGAAGTTTCAAAACAAACAAAAAATTGAAACTAGAAGACAAGAATTAAAAAATGTTAAAATACCTCAAATTTGGAAAAAAATTAATGAAAAATAAGAAATATAATTCAAAAATGGAGTAAAAAATAAACATTTTTTTAATACATTAATTGAAAAATTAACGATTTAATTAAACAAAAGTTAATAAATTTATGACAATATAATAAAATGATTTAAGAAAATGACATTTATAGGAAATAATTCCAAAATGTCAAAAATATTTGAATATTGACAAAAATAATTGTAATTTGAAAAAAAAAAAAAATTTTTAATTAAAAAAAAATAATAATTGATAACTAGTGTAAAAAATTAAAAATTTGAAGACAATACTTGAAAACTTGAAAGACAATAATTGAAAAATTGCCAAAACAATTGAAATGTTATGAAACTAATTAAATAATGACATAAACAATTGAAAGCTAGTGTAAAAATTAAAAATTTATAGACAATAATTGAAAAATAGAAAAAAATTAATTCGAAGCTTGAGAAAAATAATTGAAAGTGAAGAAATGAATCGAAATTTAAAGAAAATAATTTAAATTTGAAGAGAATAATTCAAAAATGGCAACAAATTTTAAATATGAAGAAAGTAATTAAAGTTTGAAGCTAATAATTGAAGTTTGTAGAAAATAATTGAAAAACGAGTAAAAAATTAATAAATTTTTAACAATAAGAATAAAAATGAAGAAAATGGTTGAAATTTAAAGAAAATAATTGAAAACTGGTGTAGGAAATTTAAAAATTCATGACAGTAAATAAATTCCAGGACAATTTTCAGAAAAATTCATTGTTTTCGTATAAATCTAAAAATTCTTTAATAATCGCAAATTAATAAATAATTTTAGTTAATTCAATTAACTAATTGAATAATGAAATAAATAAATTAAAACTGATGCAAAAACAAAAACTTTATAAACAATAATTGAAAAATTGAAGAAAATATTAAAGAAACTTCAATATTTATTTATTTAATAATAAATAATAATAATATGAAGAAATTAATTAAATTTTGAAGAAAATAATTTAAAAATGACAAAAATAATTCAAATTTGAAAAAAAAATTGTAAAATGACAACACTAAATAAAAAATTGATAAAAAATCATAAAATGAAAAGAAAATTGGAAAATTTTTAAAAATAATTAAAATAAAAAGAAAATAATTGAAAAATTAAAAAAAAATTATTTGACACTGGTGTAAAAAAATAAAATTTTGAGTACGATAATTTATATATTGACGAAATAATTAAAATGTAAAGCAACTAATTGAACAATGTTACAAATGATTGAAAGATGGAGTAAAAATAAAAAATTTAAATACGATAATTGAAAAATTAAAAAAATATATTCGAAGTTTGAGGATAATAATAGAAAATTGAAGAAATTAATTGAAGTTTAAAGAAAATAATTGAATTTTGAAGAGAATAATTTAAAACTGTCAAAAAATTTTAATTGTGTAGAAAGCAATTCAAGTTTCAGAATCATAATTGAACTTTGTAGAAAATAATTGAAATGTGAATAAAATAATTTGAAACTGGTGTAAAAAATTTAAAAATTCATGACGATAAAAAAATTGAATACAATAATTGGAATTTGTAAAAAACAATTTTAAAATGGCAAAAATAATAGAAATACGTAGAAAAGAATTGAAAAATAGCAAAAATACTTGAATAATGACAAAAGTAATTTAAGTTTGAAAAAAATAATTGAAAAATGGCAAAAAAAATTGAATAAAATAATCTACTGTGGTAGATTATTTTTTAAATTACTGCCATACTTATTTCCATTTAAGATTAAATTAAAATTTCCTAAACTATGAATGTTTTTTAACGAAATATCGTAAGCTTTACGATTAGAAAAGTTCTTTATACCTTACAAATTAAGGTAAAATTATACAAACTAGATTAATTTTTTTTAGACATCTATTGGCTTCGTTTAATTTTTATTTTTACACGGAAAGAAAATTAATTACCTACAATTTTACAATTTAGGGAAAAAGGATCAAAAAGAGAAAATTTCAGATTGATAATTTCAAACTTTAAAAAAATTATATTAAATTTGCTACAGACTATATTAAAGTTTAAAATAACTTAGCAATGATTCGAATGGGTTTTCAAAAACTTACAATTCCTTGAATAACAATTTCTCTTTCTGGCACTTTTTCCCTAAATTATAAAAAATTCTAAAAACACTGAAAACTATGATAAAAAAATAAATAGAAATAAAACAAAATCCAAATTATATGTAATTACGAAAATTATTTTTTGTCATTAGTATTTGAAAAAAAAAGAGTTTTTACTCGTGATCTGATCCGACGATTATTCAGCTACAAATAAAAATAGCAAAGTCATCATTTGATGAGTTTCCGGACAGAGAATAGTTTTTAGATGAGATGAGTTTTCAGATCATCAAAGAAGTAGCTAAGCTGTTTTGAACCTCAACTTCTATTTAATTAGTTTTAAATTCAGAAGCTGTAAAAGAGATTTTTTTCATCGAGTGAAGAAAAGAGAACGATAATAAAATATATTTTATCGCTCTATTCTTGATCGTCTTTTTCAAATCTTTCTGGACTTTATACAACGTACTTTCACCGCTTAAATCATTAACATTATACACTAGGGATTAAATAAGATTGATTGAAACTAGAAAACCGTTAATTAAAATGTTTATTGTAATTATTGCGCTGAAGGTATTTTTAAACAGGAATGCATTTCAAAGATTACTAATAGTTAATATTTCCCCGAAAAATGGTGAGAAGGTGATTTATTTTTTTTTCGTTGATTCAGATTATAATTAATTACAATATTAAGGGGAGGTTACCGTTCTCAATGATGAAAAATTCATGAAATTTGGGAATTTTTTTTTTCATAGGCGGAACTATTTTTGGAATTGCGGTTTTTTTTATTTAAATAGTATATAATTATATAAACTTTTTACATATTTATATTTTAAAAAAAATTAAAAATAGCGGCTCTAGCTTAACTTATAGAAGACCCTGCGCGCCGTATTTTTTTATGCGCCGTACGTTTCACAGCCTCGCCAGGTTATCAGAAACAAAAATTCCTGATAAATTATTAACCTAGGATAAATTTAGGGGGCCTTATCGTTTTCCTTTTTTTAAAAAACGTTTTTTTAGCAAAATGGCGGGTATTTGAAGAGAAAACTCAATTTTTAAGCTTTTTTCTTTTGAATTTATGGGTAAAAAAAAATATTAAAAAAATTTTTTTTAATGAAAAGGAAAACGATAAGGCCCCCTAAATTTATTCTAGTTTAATAATTTATCAGGAATTTTTGCTTCAGATAACCTGGCGAGGCTGTGGAACGTACGGCGCATACAAAAAATACGGCGCGCATGATCTTCGATAAGTTAAGCAACAGCCGCCATTTTTAATTTTTTTTTTAATATAAATATGTAAAAAGTTTATATAATTATGTACTATTTAAATAAAAAAAACCGCAATTCCATAAATATTTCCGTCTATGAAAAAAAAGATTCCCAAATTTCATTAATTTTTCACCATTGAGAACGGTAACCTCCCCTTAAAATCAATTCAATAAAGAATTAATTTTCAAAACTGGTTGATATTTCAATAATAAAAAGTAGGATTGAAAAAAATTTAATTGAGAATTTTCATTGATTTCGCGGTGTTTATAGATATCCAGAAAATTACCGGAAATTTGTAAGAATTTTTGAAATCTCGAAATTTCATTTTTGTACTCTTTAAAATTTAAAAAATTGAACTAGAAATAGTGAAAATGCAATGTAACCATTTTTCTTAGAAAGAAAGTGAAAAATAATACTAAATTTTTATATATTCAAATTTCTAATTTTAATAAATCCCAAACGTCAATAAACTCATATTTTAATTTATTCAAACTTTCAAATTTCAATGACTCCAAAATTCATTTTTCAGAAAAAGCTCTTTGCTTAAATCTGTTTTTAATTTTATTTTTTTAAATTCTCATTTATCAAATTTTTAAAAAATTTCATCATTGCTTTTTTCCTTAATTTTAAAAAAAAATTTCTAAAATTTTCAAATTATTAAAAGATTTTTCTTTTTAGAATAATATTAACATTTTTCTGTTAATTATTTTTCTTCTATTTTTAATAAAACAAAATGTCTATAAATTTTCTTGTCACTTTTTTTTCTTATGTCGATTTTTTAAACTTTGTCTTCTTTTTCTTTTTCTTCTTCTTCTTCTTCTACTTTTTTTTTTTTTTTTTTTTTTAAATATTTTTCATAATTTTTTTAATTCTAAAGAAATTTTCGTTTTTTTAATAACTGTTTTCTTGTATTTGAAAATTTTTATACTTTAACATTCTCCCATATTTTAGCAATTTTTCCCCATTTGTTTTCATTTTCGCGTTTAATATAATTTTCATTAATAACGTTCATTCTTAACGGTTTTTTAAAATTTCCTCATTTATTCATAATTTGTTTGATTTTTATTAAAAAGTTTTCTTTATTTTTTTTCATTATTTCCTAATAAATGTTTTCATTTTTTCTTATTCTTTAAGAATGTGAGATTTCTGTTTAAACGTTGTTTTCCGTTAAGATTTTTGTTAAGTATTTTTCCATAGAATTTGTTATGTTTTCAAATCTTTAAATAATTTTTCTGTTTTTGCTTTCTCATGGAGGAAGCTTTGTATTTATTCAAAACAAAATTTTTAAAATGCTTTAAAATAACTTTCCCCTATCTAGAAATGTGTTATATATGAGTTCTTGATCAAATGTCCAGATGCATGTATATGTGTGTATGTATGTGTGTGAGTGTACTTTTTTCTTGTGAACACGTTAACTCGAAAATGGTTTAAGGGATTTAAATAAAATTTTGTATGGTTATTTTTACTACTAAAATCTAGAGTCAGACACAAGGGTTTTTAAAAATAACCACTAAAAATTTTTTTTTAGATTTTGATTTTTTCAAAAATTTTTTTTTTTTCAAAAAATAAATTTTTTTAACCTATAAATTCAACTTAATATATTAAAAAATCATATTCCTTGCTTCAAAACAAATCGATTGACCTTTATGAAGTTTATATTTTGTCAAAATTTTAAAGAATAAATAGCAATAATCAAATTTTGAAAAAATTATCTTATCTACCATGAGGAAGCAATAATCTGTATATTAATCATAAAAGGAACAAATACCAGAAATATACGAAAATTTGAAAATAATATTCGCTAAAACTCCTAATTAATAGATGTTTGGATCAATTGAAAGTTGAATTGATTAAAATTTAGGCTAAATTGAAATTGAAATCAAAATTTGGAAAAAATCTATTAAAATCTGGTTTGTTTCGAATTCGGATAAAAATAATAAAGAAATTTGCTAAATTGGAAATCTTTATTTTATTTATTTCTTAATTTCTTAACCGAACGAATTTGCAATTTCTTATCAATTGGTTCACTTTCACTATTTCGACAGTTCCTTGAAGTCTTGGCACGATTTTTAAGGGCCTAAAGTTAATCAAGCGTCGCAGAATGTTGAGTTTAAAAAATTTTTCAGAAAAACGTTCTTCCTGAATGGTTCAGAAACTTTTGTGACGCAAAACTAGAAGCCTTGATTTCACAAGAGAATGTAAAAAATTCTTTTGCAAATGAGAGAAACAGAGTTTCAAGTCTAGACACATGTCTAGTTGTAAAAATAGAAAAACTTGAACAATTCACGATACAATTTTTAGCAGTATTGATAAGTAATTAGTCGATAAAATTGAGCGAACTAATTGATTAATTTACCGACATACATTTTAAAAGTCATTCGATTTATATCAATATGTATCTTTCAACGACTGGCTGAAAAAATGGACTACGTATATTTTTTTCGTATCAGGAGATAGCCTCAGGTAACGCGAGAAGATTGGATTAAAGAATTTCGAGTTTGAAATGATGTTAATAAAGCAATTGGTTTGAACTGGGTCAAGACAAATACAACAAAAGTGGTCAGGATAATGTATTATTACGTGTCATCATTCTGGAAGTATGTGATTCATGTGGCGTCATTAAGACAGGAAGATTCCGTTATAAAGGTCCGGAGTACATCCGTTTGTCGCACGTCACGTTTAGGAATGCAACAATAAGTACTCACGTCAAATGTACTTGACTTTCATTCGATATAATAGTTATTTTCATTAAAACCTGATGAGTCCAATTTACTCGCAATATCCATGACAAGATTGTTTTTCATTCAGTAAAAAGCCGCTCATTCAATTTCTTCATTTGGGCATTTCTAAAAACAATAATATTGAATTTCCGTCTTCTCGCGTTTCGATTAATAAAACAACTTTATTTTTTTTCCTAAATTTTCTTATAAAATTCCAAAACTCACACATGTTTGTATTCTGCAAAATTTCTAAAAGAAAAATTAAATTTTTATTATTATAATCATTTTTAATAAAGATAGAGACAAATTTAATCAACGTGACCTTACGAAAATTGTAAATAATTAAGTGTGTTTTTTTTAATTTCTCTCGAACTAATTGCCGATGAGAAAAAATGTTTGGAAATGAAAAATTGTAATCGATTTAAATTTTGACGAATAGAAATTTCCATGGATTAAAAATTCTATTAATCAATCCATTGGCATAACCTCAAACTAAAAAATTGATTTCTACATAAAACAAAAATATTATTAAAATTTATTTCACCCAATTTTAAAAGACGTTTTAAAGTACGTTTTTTTTCAAAAATTTAGGTTGATACAAAATTTATTATAAAATAATAATTATTTAACCATAATTTTTCAACATTTTTTTTACTTAACTTAATATATATTAAAAAAGCATATTTCTTGCTTGAAAAGAAGCAATTGTTAACACACTAGGATTTTGTTAATAATACTTTGTTGAAAACTATTAAACAAATAAAATTAATCTATTATATATTTTCCAAACCAAATTTTTTTTAAAGTCCAACAAACTGTTTTGTAGAGAATGTTTCAATGATTAAAATGAGCTATTATTTGTCAAAGTTGGACGAAAATTACAATTGTTCACAAAGTTTAAAGAAAAAACACAGAATGTTAAACAATTATTGTTTTATAACAAATTTTGTATTAACCTAATTTATTTTTAAAATGTGGAAATGTATCTTTTAAAACTGGGCAAAATCAATTTTAATTATATTTTTATTTTATGTGAAAAAATATTTTTTAGTTTGAGGTTATGTCAATGGGTTAAACATCCTTAACTTAAATCGATCCAAACTGTAATTAACTACAATCTAAATCTAATCAAAATTATGAAAATATTTCTAGATTTCAGTAATTTTTCAGAATTTAAAATAATGTATTCTTTAAAAACAAAATTTTAAAAGTTAATTAACAACAAAATTTTTTTTTTTTTGTTCACACAACCATCCACTAATATGTGTCCAACTGTTTAGAGTAATTCAAATTAATCCAATTTTTTTTATTTCAGTTTTAAAATAATTTTTTTTTATTGGTTTAAGCCTATCTAAATTCTGAATAAAATAAGCTTAGGGATGAAATAGTTTTGTCAATTTTTAAATCATAAATTGTAAAAATAGTGTAAATTGCAGTGTTTTTTTAATTTTAAATAACTTCTGAAGTAATAAAGATTTTTAATGCTCTGGAACAAAATCCAAATACATTAAGACCAGACAGACCTTCCAGATGATATTCTAGGTAATTCTACAAAGTTTCATTTAAAAATATTTAATAATTTAAGAGAAAAACCGCTGAGAAATTTTGCCTTTGGGTCACGTGACCACTATGACGTCATTGACCATTACATGCTCTTAAAAGATAATTTTTTATTGAATTTTAAAAATCTATCAGTAAATTGTTGTACAATTTTTTGCTTACTTTTTGCAAGAGGTTGAATATGCCTTGAAAAAATGCGCAAAATATTATAATTATTGAAAACAATATTTTTAAAAATGATAATAAATTAATTATTTCCAAATTTTGAAAAAATCGTTTTAAAATATATAGAGCTTGGTTCTTTAATAAATTCGAGAACATTTAAAATTATAAAATAAATTCCAGACAATTTCGGATTTATTATATTACATAAGTTCCAAAATATCTTAAATTTTCTATTGAATTTTTTTTTGATAATACAATAAAGTTCAAAGATTCTTTTTATTTATTAACAAGTTCCAAAGTATTTTATATTTTCAGCATAATTTTTTAATTTCTAAAGTGAATTCTAGAATATTTAATATTCTAAATACAATTCTGGAAATTTAAGATTGTATTATAAATTATAGAACATTAAAGATTTTTTTTGCAATTTCGGACTCTAAATAAAAAATTTCATAATTTTCTTAGAGTTTTGAACAAAAACCAGAATGTTTAAAATTCTAGAGTACAGAAAACATTTAAAATTTTCTTTTCTGATTTAAATTCTGGATTAAATTCAAGAATTTTAAGGGCTCTAAAATAAAGTTCAGGTCATTTAATATTCTCGAATAAATTTCACTGCATTACAAATTTTATAATAAATTCTAGAACATTTTAGAATTATTTTTTTATTTTTTAGATTCTAAAGTAATTTCAAAACATCAGAGAATCAAATCTAAATTACAGAAAGTTAAGATTTAAAAATAAATTCCAGAAGATTTAAATTTTTTTTGTTAATTTTTAGATTATGGATAAACTTGCAGAATTTTTTTCTAGAATTCGAGAACATTTAAGATTCCAAAATAAATTTTAAAAACTTCTCGTTTATTTATTAAATTCCAGAACTGTTTAGATTTTATTTTAAGAATTTTGGTACACACCCTTAATTTTAATATTCTAAAATAAATTACAGGAAATTGTAGGTTTTGTAATAAATATCTGAACAGTTTACATTTTATTTTTAATTATTAGATTTTCCATAATAGTCTGGAATTATATTAGATTTTAATATTTTTAGAATGTTTGAGATTATAAATAAACCACAGAAAAGTTAAAACTGAAAAATAAATTCCACAAAAGTATAAAAATAATAAATTCCAGAACATTTAAGATCTTAGATGAAATTCCTGATTTTTTAAATTCTAGATAAAATTTCAAAGCTTTTTTAGATTCTAGAATAATTACCTTAAAGATTTATATTTGCTTTTTCAATTTAAAAATTTCTTATCATTAAAAATATCGGATTCTTTATAGATTCTAAATAATTAATTTATACATTCCAAAACTAAAATGATTTAAAGTTTATTTTAGAACTTAAAAAAGTTTGTTTTTAAAAAAATAAATAAATAAAACGTTTACTTTTATATTAATTCATATCTATTATTAAATCTACAGATTCCTGTAATTTATTTTAGCATGTAAAAATTGAGGGAGTGTGCAAAAATAAAATTCTTAAAATAAAAAAAGAATCTAAACAATTCTGAAATTTAATAAATAATCGAGAATTTTTTGAAATTTATTTTGGAATCTTAAATGTTCTCGAATTCTAAAAAAATTCTGCAAGTTGATCTAAAATCTAAAAATTAAAAAAAAAACTAAAATCTTCTGGAATTTATTATTTAAATCTAAACTTTTCTATAATTTATATTAGAATCTCTAACGTTCTAAAATAACTTTAGAATCTAAAAAATAAAAAGAAATTCTAAAATGTTCTAAAATTTATTATAAAATTTGTAATTCAGTGAAATATATTCGAGAATATTAAATGACCTGGACTTTACTTAAGATTCCTTAAAATTCCGGAATTTAATCCAGAATTTAAATCAGAAAAGAAAATTTTAAATGTTTTCTGTACTCAAGAATTTTAAATATTTTGGTTTTTGTTCAAAACTCTAAAAAAATTATGGAATTTTTTATTTAGAGTCCAAATTTGTAAAAAAAAAATCTAAAATATTCTATAATTTATAATATAATCTTTAATTTTCTAGAATTTTATTTAGAATATTAAATGTTTTAGAATTCACTTTAGAAACTAAAAGATTATAGAGAAAATATAAAATACTTTGGAACTTGTTAATAAATAAATCTTTGAAATTTATTCTATTATCTAAAAAAATTCAATAGAAAATTTTAGATATTCTGTAACTTATGTAATATAAAATATAATAAATCCGAAATTGTCTGGAATTTCTTTTATGATATTACATATTCTTGAATTTATTAAAGAGTAATTTTTTCTTTTAAATTAATTCAAAAGTCTAAGAAATTGTGAAATTTTAGATAGAATCTAAAAATCCGGAATATTTTTTTTTGTCCTTCCAAATATCAAATGTTACAAATAAAAAAAAACTACACCTTTAGCTTTACTTTAAAAATTTTTGTACATCATGGCAGGAATAATTTACTTAAAAAAATATAGCAACTACTTAGATTGATAATTAGTAAAAGTTCATTAATTTATAAGGTTGTGTTTTCAAAACGTAAATATGTCAAAACAGAATATGTTTGAAGCTTCATAACAAGAAAACTAATTGCAGGAATCAAATTCTGGTTTTTTGTAACTCAAAAAGCAACTCAAAACTATCAATTACCATAAAAAAATGAAATCAATAAAAGCCAATTTCACGGGACGGTCGTTCAAAGAAAATCCAAAAAATGCAATACACTTAGTACGCCTAGGTTTAGAGCATTATAACAAAAAGTGGAATTTAAAAAAAAATTTGAAACATGGAAATGAAAGAACAACTCAAAAATTATCTTTTAGCATAAAAAACATGAAAATTGATTTTTTCTGCGATAGGTTCCTTTTCTCGTGGAGCGTGTCATATATAGCTAACCACCTAAGCTTCGAAATTTGACCGAAGGGTCGCATACAATAATACGCTCTTTCCTTATGTTCGCGTTTGCGCAGAAGTTAGTTGCCATGACGACGAACTTTTGCGCAGACGCAGTAACATAAGCTAGTTTATCATAAGCTGCGTATCGTAAAGTAGACTTTTTTCAATATTTTTCCTCTCACTTCAATTTCTTGCAAAATGTAACGAAAAAATTGTGCAACAATACTGATAAATTTTTTTTCATTCTATGGGAAATCCTCTTTTAAGTCAACCAAGATAATAATCAGTTTATATAGAAAAAAGTTGAAAAAAAAAATCTAAAAAGAGTCGAAAAAGTCGTACAATCTGATCCCTGCATTTGTATTTTCTCGAAACAATAAAATACTGACTTATCGATTGAATTTTTACAAAATTGTCAATTGCTAAAAACTATCCCTAGCAAATTTCTATTGACATTGATGTTGATCTTGAGACTCGTGTTTAATCTCTTTGGGAACATCGATATTGGTCACTGAATAATTCTCTTGTATTCAAATCGGGCGTCCTGGAGAGAACAATGTTCATGAATATTGTTCGTGAACATTGTGAATATTGTTCGTGAACTTTGTCTTTGAGTGCAGCCCGACTTGAACATTGTCTATGAATACTGCTCGTCAACACTCAATGAATATTGCTTCTGAACATTATCAACGTTGCTCTTGACCCTTATCAATAAATCTGACTCGTGACCCTTATCAGCGAATATTGCGCTCGTGAGCATTGTCTGTTCAGAATGGAAATTTAAGAAAAGCTTTTTCTAGAGCGTCAAAACGTAGTCTGGCAGGCTGTTTCCTTCTGCTTTTGGTTGCTTCATCTCGGCAGCAGTATCCGTAGAAGAGATCGAGCTCTCTCCCACGTTCTCGAAAGGTTGCAGGTCGATTTCAGGGTTCGGACGATTTTGAGGTCGCTCGACCGTAAAGAGAGTGTATGCACTCTTTGTCTTTGTCGTTCGATTATCTCCTCGTCGACGATACAAAAGATAGCAGGAGACTGCAAGAAGATATCCATTTGGCAGTAGAGGATGTGTTTGATTTGTCTGGAAAAGCAGTGGTTCTAAATCAGCTACACAAATCTGCATCAAAATCAATTTGTCATGTTGAGTTTCGTTTAGAATAATTCTCAATACCGTAAAAATTACACTCAATCAAGATTTACACTTGATTATTATATATTCAATACCGCTTAACGGGAAGCGTATACAATATTTTGAATTATGTTTTATTAGATTAGGATCTGCAGAAGTAAATTCTGTAGGTACATGAAAAAGAATATCCTATTTTATATATATTATTGTGAAGAAATAATCAAAGGGATAATGAAGAATGTACGGAAAAAATTCACTCGGGATGAAGATAAGAATGGATTTTATTACAAAGATGAATCATTTCCAAGATCAGACAAAGAGGGAAATTTTTGTTTTTGTTTTTGAGAGAAGACTTAATTGTAACCTTCTCATTGTCCATGACTGCCTTCATCCAAGCAGAAAACATTTTTGATCCTCAAGGTGATTATAGTCGGAATATAAATTACTATTGTTTGAATAAAGAAGCTTCTCACGGTATAACAGTATTAAGAGTCAATATCAATGCGGAAAAACAATCAAAGTTGATAAAAAAAAAACAATGCAGGGCCTTATATAATACAATTTTTTAAAATCAACCCTTTCGATCTCAATGTTGATCAATCGAGATTCGGAATATTTTTAATTGAATAAATAAAAATTATAATTTTTTAGAAACCATTAAAATGCGTATCTAATGCAATTTTAATTAATAATAAATTGTATCTGTGGCAATTTCGATTAACTAAAATTAATCTTGATTTACATTAATTCGTTATATCTAATATCTCGTCTAAATTTTTCTTCACAATTTATTTTTTCGATTACACTGGTAACTAGATGGAAAAAATGTTGACAGAACTAATGATAGAGAATCATCGGAAAGAGTGATGTCCTTTCAAATTGAAAAAAACACACGTGGTTCGTAATTACATTGTAATGCGTGACGTGAGACGTAAATGGATGTTTATGGGTTTCCGGTTGTAGAGAAATACAACACGTCTGATATCTAAATGTAATAAAATTTAATATTAACATTTTTTGAAGCGTAATCATTCACTGTAAGGGAATTTTAAAACTTCCTGTATCAAATTTAAATAAAAATCATTTAATGCGAAAAGAATTTGTTAGCAAATTGTGCAAATAAATCTTACAGGTTATTATGTAAGTTTTATTTAAAAAGAAAAGTGTAAAAAAAACACTAATAACAAAAATATGTGAAAAAATATGTAATACATAAAAAAATAATAATAATAATCTAATTTGTTTTGTATGAATACTGTGAGAATTTGGAATAAATTATCGTGAGAAAAATTTGTTAATATAAAGAGTAAATTTTCAAGAATTTCTTATTGTTTTTTGGGTCGTTGTACGAACGATGAGTATCTACTGAGGAAAGAGCTGAAGGCTAGACGCACTATCGCAGGCATTTTGCAAAGCAAGCTTGCTCCAATGCTCCCGCGTGTAAAAAAGAGGAAACCGGAACGACCCGTTCTGCAGCCATCTTACACTTTTTCCCCTCTCTTTTATGTTTTCTCTTTGATAATATGTAGTAAAAGTTAATAAATCTAACAATAAAAATAAAAACCATTACTTAAGTAATATAAAATTATTGCATTCAAATTGATCTCAAGGATATTTTATTTCTCATTTAACAAAATAAATTTCTCAACTAAAAACAACTTTAAGAAAATTTTTGATCCTTAATTCTGGAAAAAATTGACAATCAAAATGGTAATTAATCCAAATTTCAGTTTAACAAAATTTTAATTGATTCAAATAATTGCATTGGAATCCAGTTTCAAAAACGTTCAAGTTTTTATCAATTCAAATTTGTATTTATGAAAAAATTGTTAAAAAACTTAATTTTCAATCGATTAAAAGTTAAATTGATATTAATTTCTATCAAATTAAATTTCAGTTAATCAATATTTTAATAGATATTAATAGAAAGATATTTAGATTAATAATCATTTATATAATCATAAATTTTTGTTTTAAATTTATATATTTTTATATTTATATTAATATAAATATCGACCGATTAATTGCTTCAAATTTAAATTAAATTTTTATCAGATTAAATTTTCGAAGATCTAAGTTTAAATCCAATAAAAACTTCGATTAACGAGGAATGGTATAGACAGGTCTGAAAAAAGTTAGTCCAAATGCATTATTTTGATTTTTGAAATAGAAAACTCATATTTTAATGTAATATTCTTCAGTGGAAGTGTGAACAATTTTATTTAAATTGAATATTTAAATTTTTATTAAATTTTTATTTAGTAATTAAAAATTGCAATTTGATGAAAATTAAAAAAAAAAAGGTGACGTTTAGAAATTTTGTCTAATTTGAGGTTAGATCATTCCAAATTTCTAAACGTCAATTTTTTTAATTACAAATTGCAATTTTTAATTACTAATTTTGTAAAAAATATAATTGTTCACACTTCCACTGAACAATTATATTACATGGAAATATGAGTTTTCTATTTTAAAAATCAAAATAATACATTTGGAATAACTTTTTTTCCGATTATGTGTATCATTCCTCGTTAATTCAAAAATTGAAATTTCAATTTAACCGAATTTGTTTTTAATTAAGTTTAAATTATTTTTATATGTTGGTATTATATATTTTTTATTATATATTTATTTATTATATTCTTTCAATTAATTTTTATCCAAAATAATCTTTAAAGCACTGAATTGTCAATGAACAAAATTTTTATCTAACAGAATTCTCTTCAAAAGCTTTATTTATTTTGAATTTTAATTTAGCCAAATTTTAATTTATCATGCTAATAACAGAATTTTAAGTAGAATCTTTAAATGCAAAAATTTCCTTTTAACTGGATCTTTATTTGTCCTAATTTTTATTTGCACTAATTGATATTTAATAGAATTCTTAAAACACAGAATTTTTATTCTGCCGAAATTTAAAATTGCCGAAAAAACAACCGACAGAAAGATTTCGGTGCGAATTTTAGAATTGACCAATGAGAAATCTTCATTCAATTATAAAATTCGCGTCGAAAATTTCCCATTTGATGTTTGCTCGGTCTTTTGTAATTTTGATAAAATGAAAATAAGAATTCTATTAAATACTAATTCATGCAAATAAAAATCCGGACAAACGAAGCTTTAGTATAATGGGAATTCTAACTTTGAAAGATTCTATTCACTTAAAATTGTGTTCAATAATAATTCTGATAAATTAAAATTCGAGTAAATGAAAATTCATTTTAAATAAAAACTTGCTTGAAAATAAATTCTGTAAAATACAAATTCTGTTAATTAAAAATTCAGTCCCCCAAAGTCATATTGATTAAAAATTCAGGGTTATTTAAATTCCAATAAGAAATAAATTCGAAAATTCAAAATTTTGTGGAATAATTAAGCATTCCTTGATAACTATTTTCTATTTTTACTTTACCCTAATTGAGCCAAATTATAACTTTTATATGTTTTGAGAATAAAAATCTTTAAAATATTTGAGTACAAATTTAAGAACAATTTACCTATTTTTCCTGACTTAAATTAAATTGTACGAAATATTAAAATTATTTAGTTATTTTTATGCTTAAATAATGAGCAAATTGTATTAAATATTGAAATGCGGTGTTATTTTTATTCTTTTATGATTAGCAAATAGTTGTGTTTTCCCACATGGAACAAACCACATATGGATATCAAGATGCTCTGAATACGTTTATGCGGGTAGGTCATATACTGGATCAATTCAAAGAACATATCGGATTTATCACTTATCATGACTAAGATTGCATTATGCATAAAAAATTCCTGCTCAAACGAATGTAACAAATAAATTAGAGCCTTACCCATTTTCCCAGGAATGACGTCGAATTGTGCCGGTGCATCGCTCACAAAAATCGGTCGATTGCATAGTTCCTGAAAGAAAAGAAGAATATTATAAAAACCAATTAAAATCCTTGACTAGAATTAATAAAATTTAAATAAATCAACTTTTTAAATTCTCTTGTTTTCTCTTCCTTCCTCTAATTGAATTCGCCCAATTAAAATATTTAAACATCGACAAAAAAAACCTAATTTCGAATTTTTGTGAAAAAAAATTATAGAGAAACTTTTGCTGATTAAAAATTTAATTAATAAACTACTTTCCTTGATTTCCCATACGGAATATGCCACTGATGTTTCAACATTTGCACGCGATATTCTAAAAATGAGATCATAATATCGTATCATTTTAATAGTCGTTAATTAATGAACATGCGATCTTCCAACCTCGATTTAAGTTGGCTTATGTTTTAAATTGCGGAAATGCTAGTCCCTTGTAACCATTTTATTTTCATAAACATCTTACTTTCCATTTTTCAGGAGTTGTTTATTATATCAAACTGTCAGTGAAAACTTCCCAACCGTATCATTACCACCATGTTCAGTTTTATTAGTAACAGTAAAATTTTTATCATTGAAAACCTGAATAAAGATAAAAACAGCACTAAACTATGAATCAGGTTGATATTATCAAATATCAACTTAATTTCAAGTCCTTTAACGAGAAAAAGTAGCCAGTTTCTAATTTGCTTAATTTAGAATGCTTAATTTAAAACAATTTTTATCCTTGTTTTTAATAATTTCTTGAATCTTGAATAATTATATAATTTCTGGAATAACTGTATAATTTCTAGAATTATGTAATTTCGATTTTATCTGTAGAAAAAACAAACAGTGTAAAGCAAATGTGACACTGAGAAAGTGCATTTTAAAATATAAATTGATTTTCAGTTAATAAATTTTCGTAAAATGTTAGAAAGTAGACCCAGAAGTCAAGAGAAAAATAATACTAAAGGAGATTTTTGAATTTGGATAAAACTATTCAACTCGGATGAAAATATGACACGAAAAATAATATTCGAAAAAAGGATTTGTAAATTTTCGTGCAGCGAACGATCAAATTAGAATCAAAAAAATAAGAAAATAATCTATTACACAAAAGGGTTTTCAAATTTGTAAAAAACTACCTTATTTAATTTATACGGAAAAATCAAAAGAGAAAAAAAAAGCATTGTCAATAAAAGGAGGTTTCTGAATTTGAAAAAAAAACTAAATACACATTTAAGAATATTAATTTAAAAAATGAAAATTTAGTTTAAGAAAATGCATTTTTATTAAAATTTTATTTTTTAATTTACAAATATTTTGATTTCTAAAATATTGAAAATTAAAAACAACTCATTTTAAGAATATTTATTTAAATTTTAAGAATTTTTTAAATTAAAAAGCATTTGTGAGATTTAATAATGTTTAAAGTTTGCGCATATTCAGTATTTGGGAATATCAATTTAAAAATTAAGGATTTAATTTAAAAATAAGTACTTACTTTTAATTCAATGATTCTTATGATTTTTAAAAATTTTGATTTTGCGAATACAGTATTCTTACGAAAATTTTTATCAAATAAAAAAATAATTCGAAACCTAAAAACGTTGACATTAAAAAAAGGAATAATTTTAAAAGCACTCTTCTTGTTTAGACAAAAAAAAATATATATATATATACAAAAAATAAATTTTTTTTTGGAAGCTTCTAAAATGTTGAAAATGTTTAACTTTATTAATTTTATTAAACTAATTAAATTAATAGAAAATAAAACCATCTCAAGTTACATTTTTTATGTCAAAATAAAACAATACGTTTTTGAACAGTTTTAATAATATATTAATGCAATTTTTATTTGATTATTTATTTTATTTACAACTCCCCAACTGTTTATTAAATCTCTAAAAAAAGTAAAAAATTGTAAAAACATTTAATTTTTAAAAGTAATTATTTTTTATGTAAATAAATTTGTGTTAACATTTTCAGGTATAGGAAATTATTCAATTTTTATTTTCAATTATGTTTGACATAAGGCATACAGTTTTTGAATAATATCTTAAAACCAACAAAAACTGACATGTGCATCTTAAAATTTAAAATACAATATTTTTACAATTTTGCACTTTTTCAACTCTTATAATTTTTTCCAGGATTTTGTAAAATGCTGAAGAGTTTCAGATTATCAAATAAAAATATCATTAACTTATTATTAAAAATCTTAAAACAAAATTTGCTAAATTTTAAGATTTGAAAAATTTTACTTAAAAAGGTTAATTTAAATGGGTTAAAGTACGATTTAAGTACGACTTGAACTTCAAATCAAAATGCCGAGAATTTTTTCAATTTAAATATTAAAATTAATATATTAAAATTAAAATCACATTTAAAATTAACCTTCTTAAAATAATAAAATAGTTAATCTTAATTGTGTTTAACAAACAGAGCAAGAAGAAGAACTTACATTTTTTTTAATAATGTCAACGTTTTCAAGTTTAGAATTATATATAATTTGTATTTTTTTATAAGTTTTATAAGTTTAGTCCCGAAAAAACTTTGCTTAATTGACTTCACGTTCCGTTGTTTTTTATTTAAATAGAAATTTTCAAAATTGAAAAAAAGAAGTGTATATTTTAATAATATAAATTTACTATAAGAATATATTCAAATAAAACACTAATTTTAAGAATAATTATTAAAATTCCAAGAATATTCAAGAAAATAGAAATTAAATTTTTTTGTGAGATTTAATATAGTCTAAGTTTGCGAAGATGCTGGATGTTAGAATACTTTAAGAAAAATAACCAATTTTATGAATGTTTTGTTTTTTAATTGAAGAAGATTCCAGAATAAGAAGCAACTGTGAGATTTAATAATATTTTAAGTATGCAAACATATTCTAGATTTGCAAATATTTATAACTTATGAATATTCTGGATTAAGGAATATTTTCCATTCTAAAATATTCTTATATTGAATTATCTCCTTAAAATTTTAAATAATGTTGATTCTGATTTTAACATTAGTCTGAACTTGAAGTATTTTAAATTTAAAATTCTGAATTAAAATATTCTAATATTTAGGAATATTCTAAATTTAAGAATGCTCTAAATCAAAAATTCCCTTTTTAAGGAGGTTCTCTCTATTTACATAACCTAAAAACTAGTAAGTCGTTTTTCATCCAAATAAAAATATTATTCAAATTATCAATTTCACCAAATTTGGATAGACCCAGTTGTACATTTTTCAGAAGAAATTAGATTGAGCTAAAATTTAAATTAAATTTTCGTTAAATAATAACAATTTAACGCATTTTCTGTTTTTTCTTCAAATCTAGTTTAAATCACTGATTTTTATCCAATTAAAAAAAAACAATTAATTAAAAAAATTAACAATTTTTGTTTGTTGGATTTTCTTAAAGAATATTTTGTTTCAAAGTTATTAGACATAAAATTTGTTTTTCACTTATTGCTCAAACAAAATAATATTTAACAAAATCTAACAAATAAAATTGCAGAGAATGTTTCAAAGAGAAAAATGTGCTATAATTTGTTAAAATTGGATGAAAATCACAGATTTTAGCTATAGAAGAAAGATCATAAAATATAAAATAATTTTTATTTGACAACAAATTTGAGCTCAACCTTATTTTTTCTGTAAAATGTACAACTGGATCCTTCAAAATTTGGTGAAATCGATTTAAAAAATATGTTTATTTGTGGTGAAAAACATCTTTCTAGTTTGAGGTTATGTAAGTGGAGAGAACCTCCTTAAAAGTAGAAAACAAATTGCACAAAATATAGTCTGAAATACGTGCCAGAAATAAAATCTCGACAAGAGACGATCCCTTTTATTTAGTGAATGAAATAGGTGAGTATTGTGATGAAAAACAACCTTTTGTAAGATGCTTTATGGGAATTAGTGCTTGTGGGCGTTGGAATATTGTTTCCGGCAAGAATATTTCACAAAATCAGTGTATAGTTTGCAGAAAGATAAAATGACAATGGACCGAGTGTATGTAGATGTGCCTAGATTATGAAATGCCGAACAATAATGTGTAGTGCAGTAAATTGCGAGATCTCGAGGTGACTGCAATCATTGGCATCTCAGTTAATTTGTTACTTGTTAAACTCGTAACATGAGCATAAAGCACAATGCAAAGGGAATGCAGTAATGCAGTTCCCTGCGTGACCTTGTGAAATGCATTGAGTTCATTGCAATTATTGTATCGTCCACTCTCGTAATACGACAACCACAAGAGAAGATCCAGTTACGAACTACCAGTCATATTATTGTTCTCTACCGATTTGTCTTCCTGTAGAATGAATCTTATATAATAAAATGAATGATGAGATTGTTGAACTCAAACTTCATATTATTTACATTCTTAATTCCCGTCTTTACTTCCTATATTATTATTTTTTATTTTTCAATTATCAGCATTTAGTTGATTTCCTGAAACAAACTTTTTAAAGCAGTTAAATTAAATTTTTAAGGTTGTGACATTGTAAAATTTGTTTAGAAGAATTTTACAATTCACAAGTTGCTTAGTTTAAATTAAAAAAAAAAAAAAAAAATCAATTTCCGATTTTTCTTTCAATTTAATTTAATTGCTAAATTTGTTTAAAATAAAAATTTTGTTCCAAATTTAATTATTCTAATTAAAATAATCCGATCTCAATGATTGTTCGACATTCCAAGACTTGGTTCAAAATTTAATTTATTATTAGAACTTAATTTTAATTATTCCCTTTCTATTTATGTTAACCTGTTTCGAGTCAACGCATGTATTGAGGAAAATATTACGAATTTGGATTTTATTGGAAATTTTGAATTAAATTTGGATTTGATGATTTAAACTGGATTTCAACCTGCCAAAATTTTGAATTTACCGCCAAAAAAATGAACTGTTGGAAATTGCTGTCTAAATTATGTAACCTGTTTGTTAATTTTGAAGTCTCTGAAGAGGATTTATTGAATTTTTTAACATAATATTCTAATTCGAATTTTGCCGCCTAACCTAAAAAAATATTGGATTATTGATTTGAAGAATTTTATCGATTTATTTTCTGGATTTATGTAATTGATCTTCATCTGAAAAATCTTTTGATCGAACCCAAGGATTATTTTGTTGAATTTATTTAAAATGCCAACCTTTTTCTTGCTGCGTTTCCTGCCACGTATAAAGGATTTGACTTAGTCACCTGGAGTGACATTTAAAAATTTCATGCCTTGGAAGGTTTTATTATTAATTCTAAATTTTATTTGGATCTCTTGTTGCTGCGGGTAGCCAAAGCCCATATAATTGTCAATTTATGTGACCGGGACTATATCCACTTGGATCCAGGAAATTCGGATAATATTTTATCATTTTCTTGGGATACTAGGATTTCAGTTGGCTGGTTCACTCCATTGAAATGATATTGGAAGAGTAAAATAATAATCTAACATCAACTGGATCGAATTAATTATCGTAATTAATTCAGAAGATTTATTCAATTTTATGAAGATTCCTTGAAGATTCAAATTTTCTTTTTTTTTTTCTTTCGACCAATAGAATTAAGAAACAACAGAATGTAGCCAACTTCATTTAGAAATAACTTTCTCACTTTTTATTAATCATTCATTGAGATTGGACGGAATCTTTTCGGAATTATTTGGATTTCACCTAATTTAACGATTATATTTATTCTCTCTGGCTCTAAATTGGACGATTTCAAGGATTAATTAATTTTTGGACAAAGATTTTAAAGAAAAATTGGAAAATTTCAACAATTTAAAATATTGATTTTGATTTCGAAGTTTGGATTTTTTTTCGTTTGGTAAGATTTCTATCATTTCTCTTGAATAAAATTCGTATTTTATTATTTTATTTTGTTTCTTAAAGATTCTAAAATTGATTTATTAATTTTCATTTGTGCGAATTAAACTTAACCTGTTAAAAATTAACTTGAAATTAAAATTTTGCTTTCCTTTTCCTTTTGTTCCAAAACTCATCCTTTATTTATTTAAAAAAATGTCACATTAGTTATTAACGAAAAATTGCTTTAATTTGCTTTTGGATTAAATTTGATTTAGATTGGACCAAGTCTTGGAATTGTTATTCCTAACTAGTTCATAGTTTAGGATTATATTTATTTTTTTTTATTTATATATTTTTTTTTAATATATTAATTTGGTTTAATTTAACTTAACTTAACCTAACTTAACCTGATTTATCCTAACTTAACTTTATTTTCCAAATTGTTAAAATGTAGTTGATTATTTAATCAATTGTTAACTTTATAAAAAAAGTTTCCTAACCTCAAAATTTGTCATTTGTATCAAATTTACATTGTTTTTCTGAATAAAATATTGTTTATTTAATTATGTAGATTTATTTAAATTATTATAATCTTTTCAAATAAAGTGCATTACAGAACCATCCCCTCTACTATCATCCAGATTGGGGCTAAGCTAGCGGAATTAGTCGTGGAAGATTAATAAATTTGGGTTACTTTTCTTTTATTTATTTATTTTTTTTTTGTTTATTGAAGTTGAGCTTCCTATTTGGTTGTCAACTTGCTGGTGTAATTTTAGGTTAAGCTTCCTATTTGGTCGTTAACCTTATTCTGCGTCACTTTAATTGAGTTAATTTATTTATTATTATTATTATTATTATTTTTTTTTTTTTTTGATCCAAGAAAGATCTGGCGCCCGACTTTTCGATTTTTTTTTTAACCTTCCAAATTGTGATCGTGACTTAAGTTGATTAATTGATTTAGATTAATTAATTAAAATTTTATTCGATTACAAGGTAAGTTAATATTCAGTAATTTTTTTAATATTATCTATTATTTGTATATGTATATTGTGAAGCATGACTATGTTCTAAAAGTAATTATTTGGAATATTTATTTTATAGAATTTCATTAGAAAGAATCTTCTTTTAGTCAAAATTTCACATTTTTGAATGTTTTCAATCGAACATAAATTAATCCGGATTTTGACCTAACAGAATTTTCATCTTACAGAAATCCTTTTAACCAATTTTTAGGTAATAATTTTAGGTTAATCGAATTTTTAAATACCAGAATATTTATTTGACAATATCTTTATTTTTCCGAAATTGTATTAATACGAATTGACGTTTGATAGAAAACTTAAAATGCAGAATTTTCATTTTTTGGCCTAAATTGCAAAAGTCCGAAAAAGTATCCGACATAAATATTTTGGCAGATTTTTTCTTCCATTTGTAATTTCCAACAAATAAGCATTCTGCATTTTAAGTTTTCTATTAAATGTCAATTCGTACTAATACAATTTCGGAAAAATGAAGATTCTGTAAAATAAATATTCTGGTATTTAAAAATTCGATTAACCAAAAATTCTGTAAAATAAAAATTCTTCTAAATTAAAATTCGTTTAAATTGGAATTCTTTTAAATGAAAAGTTGGTTAAAAGGATTTCTGTAAAATGAAAATTCTGTTAAATAAAAATTCGGTGACCTAAAAATTCTATTGAGTCAAAATTCGGATTAATTTATGTTCGATTGAAAACATATTCGAAAATGTGAAATTTCTACTAAAAGAAGATTCTTCATAATGAGATTCTATGAAATAAATATTTTAAATAATTAATTTTAGAATTTAATCCAATGTCCCTGCATATTTTTAAATTACTTTCAGTTTCATTGTTTTTTGAAAATAATTTTCTTCTTTTTAGTTACTGATTATTTCTTTTATATCCTCTAATTATATTTTCTAATTTTACTTTTAATACCTACTTTCTAATCAACGATTTTATTTCTGTAATAAAAAATTATTTGGAAACTGACTTCCTATTGTTTTATTTTAATTGTTCATTAATTTCTTATTGTCTTTTTTTATTTTGAAACCGTATCAACTTCATTTCCTGAAATAAATTTTGTTCTTATTAAATTATTTGAGATTTTAGAATCTTATTTTTTAATACTTCCTAATTTTGCTTTTAAATGTTTCCTTATTTCATTTTCAAATAATAAAATTTTTTAATCTCGTTTATCAGATCATTTTTTCCATTTTTAAATAATTATTTAGTTTTTTATTTTCAAATTTTCATAAAATAAGTCAAGATTAAAAATTGTATTCTTCAACATTTTTTAATTTTATTATTACATAATTATTTTTTGATTTTATCTCTCTATTAAAAAATTATCTGGACGCTGAATTGGACATTTTATTACTTGCTATTTTTAAATTACTTTCACTTATTTTATTTCCTGAGAATAAATTTTAATTTCAGTTATTAAACTTTTAAAATTTGTTTAAAATAACTTCTAATTAGATTTCTAATTACTTTCTAATCATCCTTTTCTAATTTTTCTCTAAACTTAAATTTTTTTACTTTTAAAAATTCTAATTTCAATATTAAATATACTTTCCGATCAATTATAATTAAATTATTCAATAACTTAAAATTTTGCCAAGAAAATTTTTGTTCACGAATTTGCTATAGCCTTAATTATTGAATGTGAAAAAAGCAAAATGTAAGTCACAGTTCACTTAATTCCCTATAACAAATTTTTTTTCCAAAATTATTTTCTTCTTTAGTTTATAACTTCCTTGTTTATACATTTTGCTTCCTTTTTATAAAACTAGCATTGTCACCTATAATTATGATATAATTAGTTTTCATAAATAAGCGGTAATTTAGAAAGACATAACAAATCAAATTGTTACCTGATCAATAAAAAAAACTCAAGAAAATTGACTTAAATAGAAAACGCAGAAAACTATGACTAACAATTTAATTATCTTCCACAGTGATAAGTTTAATTTTTTTTATAATTCCGAATTTGTTTCATTTTTAAATTCGATAAAGTATAAATAATCCTTAAAATCGGACCAAGTATTCTTGGATCAAGAATAATTTTTTTAGGTATTAAGGAGGTTCTCTCTACTGACATAACCTCAAACTAAAAAATGGCATTTCCCATCAAATAAAAATATTATTAACATTAATTTCACCAAATTTTGAAAGATACAAGGGTACATTTTTCAGAAAAAATTAGGTTGGGCCAAAATAGTTAATAAATAAACAACATTTGATTTTAATATAATTTTTAAATAAAACATTATTTAACAAAAGGCAACAAATAAAATTGTAAATAATTTTTTAAAGAAAACAATGAGCTACTATTTGTGAATGGTTAAAAATTACAAATTTCCACTAAATTCAAAGAAAAAAAATTAAATGTTAAGTAATTATTATTTGACAACAAATTTTGACCAAACATAATTTTTTCTGCGAAATGTGAAACTTCATATTTCAACATTTTGTGAAATTAAATTAAATAATATTTTTATTTAGGTAATAAGCGCTTCTGACAAATTACACTATTCTTTAACAATTATTTGTTTATTTGCAGCCAGGAAAATTGTAAAATTTTTTAAACATAAGCTTTTAATTGAATTTTAACGAAATTTGTTGAAAAAACGAAAAATAGGGAAAAATATCAAGAGAAACTTGTTTTTATATTTTTTGATGTTGAACAACTCTTATTTAGAAAATTTTTTGATGTTTTTCGAAATGAATTTGGTCAAATTTAAAATAATTTTTACCTTTGGCCTTTTCCATTGAAACTGAAATGGTGGTGTTTGATGGTAAAATACTGAAGTCTGAGTAGCTGGAAATTCAGGATCCTCCCAGAGTTCTCCACGTTTTAAGCACGAACGTTTAATTCGTTCGTACTCACTCATCACGTCCTGAAAAAAATATTTTTAATTAGATTCTTGCTTTTTGAATTTAAAAAAGAGTTAAAAATCTAGAAAATCCAAAACTTTTTATCAAAATTGTATTTTATTTTTACGTTTCTAACTTAAAAATTTTGTTTTGACACCCTAATCCTCTTAACACAAAAATTTCCTGCAACAAATTCATCACCTTGTCGATTAGAGACGAGAATGTAGAAAGAGGAACTTGAATTAAAATAACAAATTAATCAATTAAAATTGTAATGCGATTATTTTGAAAGCTTAACAAGTCTTTAGACATATGTTTGGCGACTTTGAAAAAGTGAAGGAAAAATAAAAGATTAAATAATAATTGAGGACAAAGCCCCTGAGGAACTTATACGGTTATTTTCCGTGAAAAGAAGGATTTAAAGCGTCGGCGTAAATTACGCAATAGGTGATTAGTATGGTTTGTATTATTATTAACTGTTGCACTGCCCACGCAGAAGAACCCATCGTGAGGTCAACTGTCAGGACATCGACACCCTCTCATCTGGAGGGGTGGGCGTCGACGAGGTGTTCAATGATGTCGTCATTTTTACGAAACACAGTCGACCTCTTGCGAAAAATTCAATTTTGTCTTAATTGTTTACAATCCCAGGTTTAAATGAGATAGGCGCGGCAAAACTAGCTTAGCCATGACATATTTATTGAACCATTACTTAGACTAATTCCACGGATAATGGAATTAAGATCCCAATTACTTAATTTACAAGTCCACACAATTGTTTGAGTTAACTAGAAAACAAATTGTTTTATCCTTCTGCGTCGCAAAAAAACAGAAACAAATATCGAGAAAAACAGTAACAGAGTGGCCACTTTTTTTGTGAAATTAAATTCCCAGTTTTCCAGGTCAATTTTTTTGATTTCCTGGTCACAAATTTTCGAACAATTAAAACAGTATTTTTAATTTTTCGAAATTCGTCTTGATATTTAAAATATAACTTTATACTTAAAGCTTAAAAAGTTTTATTATCACGAAATATTAAAACATAAATTTCTGACATTGTTGTTGGACATTTAAAACTATAAACTTTTTCAAATTAAAATAATGAAAATTACGAAATTGAAGATTATATCTGAAAAATGACGAAAATAATTGACAGTTAAGAACAAAATTCTAAAAATGGATTCATAATTACAAAATTGAAAAGAAGAGTTTAAAAAATTAAACAATAAATATTAAATTTAAACAAAATATTTGAAAAATTATAGGAATAACAGTTGAAAATAATTGCAAATTGAACAACTTGATTAAAATTCGAAAAAAAATAAAAAATTTGAGAAATAAATTGAAAATTTAAGAATTAAATTAAAATTTGAAAAAATAATTAATATAGTTGAAAAAAAATTAAAAAATGACGAAAATAATTGACAATTGAAAACAAAATTCAAAAAATGGATAGAATTAAAACACAACAGTACAAAATAATTTAAAAAATCTTAGAATACCTAATTATAAAATTTTAGGATAATAATCGAAAATTGAAAAAACTGTAGGAAACTATTGAAAATTGCGGAAAATAATTAATAATTGAAGGAAATAGTTAAAAAATGACGAGAATAATTGAAAAATTGAAGAAAATATGTGAAAAATGACGATAATAATTGAAAAATTTAAAACAAATTCAAAAAGTGACTAGATTAATAGAAAACTGAGAAAAAAATTGACAATTGAAGAAAGCAATTAAAAATTAAAGAATAGAATTGAAATTGAAAGAATATACTTAAAAGTTAAAGAAAATAATTAAAATTTTTAATCTAATGAAAATTACGAAATTGAAGAATATATCAGAAAAATGACGAAAATAATTGACAGTTGAAAACAAAATTCGAAAAATGGCTACAAAAATACACAATTGAAAAGAAGAGTTTAAAAAGATTAAATAATAAATATTAAATTTAAACAAAATAGTTACAAAATAATAGGAATAACTGTTGGGAATAATTAAAAATTGAACCACTGGATTGAAAATAAAAAAAATAATTGGAATTGAAGAAAATAATAAAAAATTTGAGAAATAAATTGAAAATTTAAGAATTAAATTAAAATTTGAAAGAATAATTGAAAAAAAATTTACAAAATGACGAAAATAGTTGACAATTGAAAACAAAATTTGAAAAATGACTAGATTAATAGACAACTGAAAAAAAATGGAAAAAATTGAAACAAGAAATATTAAATTTAAAGAAACTAATTGCAAAATGAAAAATTGAGAAAATTATAGGAAATAATTGCACATTTAACAACTGGATTGCAAATCGAAAAAAAAAAATAATTAAAATTGAAAAAATAATTGAAAATTGAAGAAAGCAATTAAGAATTGAAGAATGGAATTGGAATGTAAAAAATATACGTAAAAATTTAAAGAGAATAATTGCAAAAGGCCGAGAATTAATGAATATAGTAAAAAAACAAATGAAAACTGAAGAATGGAATTAAAAATTAAAGAAAATAATTTAATAATATTGTATTTAAAATTAAAGAATCTTAATGATAATCGAAAAGAATAATAGAAAAAAGGCGATAATTTTTTTAATATTAAGCAAAATAATTGAAAAAGAAAAGTGGAATTTAAATTTGAAGAGAATAGTTCTAGAATTGAATTGAAATTTTAAAAAATTTTTTATGAGTGAAAAAAATAATTGAAAAAATCTGAGAATTATTGAATATTGAGGAATTAATTGAAAATCGATAAAACTAATTGAAAATTAAAGAAGATATTTGAGAATTGAAGAACATAATTAAAAATTGAAGAAATAAATTGGAAATTAAAGAAAATATTTGAGAATTGAAGAAAACAATTAAAAATTTAAGAAATAAATTGAAATCAAAGAATTAAATGGAAATTTCAAGAAAATAATTGATAAATGAAGAGAGTAGTTCTAGAATTGGATAATTGAATTGAAATTTTAAAACAATTTTTATGAGTAAAAAAAATAATTAAAAAAATCCGAGAATTATTGAATATTGAGGAATTAATTGGAAATCGATAAAAGTAGTTGAAAATTAAAGGAAATATTTGAGAAGTAAAGAAAATAATTAAAAATTGAAGAAATAAACTGGAAATTAACAACTTAAGAAGAAATTTCAAGAAAATAATTGATAATTAAAAAAAAAATTACAATATGAGGAAAATAATTAACTATTAAAAACAATAATTAACACTTGAAAAAAAATTCGAAAAATAGTGAGAATAATCTGCATTTGACCAAAAAAATTTGTAAAATTATAATGAATAATCATAAAATTGAAGAAGAATAATAAATTGTCAATTGAAAACTGATGAAAATTATGGAAAAAATTGTAGAAATTAAATGAAAATTGAAGAAATCAATTGAAAATTGATGAATTGTATTGAAATTTCAAGAAAATAATTAATACTTAAGAAAATGCGAGAATTATTCAATATTGAATAAAATAATTAAAAAACAAAGAATGCAATTGAAAATTGAAGAAAATAATTGAAAAAATTATATGAATATATTGAAGATTAAAGAATTAAATAGAAATTTGAAGAAAATAGTTGATAATTGAATAAAAAAATTACAAAATGACAAAAATAATTAAATATTAAAGAAAATAATTGAGAAATATGGAAATAGTACCAAAATTCAGGTGTGTGGAACAGACAAAAATGAATGAATGAATGAAGGAACTTGCGGATTATTACCTAATATGAAAAAAATTGATTTTCGATAAAATTTCTCAGAACTTTTAGATCGACGAAGAAATTCCGGGTTTAGTAGCAAATTTCCCGGTCAAGTGGACAGCCTGCGTAACAAACATTCTAACAAGAGATTTAAAATTAAGAGATTGAAATCTATAAGAATGCTGAATTCTCGAAAATGAAGTGAATATAAATTAGATTTTTCAGAAGTACTGATAGAAATGATAGAAAGTGGAACGTGAAATGAGACGATATTGCTAATGTTTTACGAACATCGTGTACGAGGTACAGGCTACCAATTAGGCGACTAATAAGTCAGTGCCTCCTCTCGTTGCTAATTAGAGTTCCAGTCAATTCACCTATCTTCTTCCTGACAATCAAACTTGCGTTATAGGAACTCCTTATTGGCATACCACGTCAAGGCGTGTATAATATACACTCCCCATGTCAAAAACTTTTTTTCTTCTTGCAAAAATTACGTGTAATTTCTAAAGCAATTAATTCTTGGAAAAAATTGTTGGCGATCAATCAACCCTATCGATAAAAACTTTGAATTAATCTATCAAATCAAATTTTAGTTTAGGTACTTTAGTTTTGATCGATCCAAAACTTCAATTTATCGACATTCGATACGAATCAAATTTTAATAAATCTATTTTTTTTATCCAAACGTTGATTGAAATGTCAATCTATCCCAAGTTTCCATCTGTTCGAAATTTAAATCGATATAAATTTTGAAAATTTCCAAATTCAATTCTACTTATAATGTATCCGAATCTTTCAAAAAACATCCATTAATCAGGTTATTTAGAAAATTATATCTTTTTTAAATTCCTGGATTCTGAACTAGAATTTTCATGGATTTGGTCCTTTAACGATTAATAACTGATTATTTATTGGTTTAAAAGAAAAATTAAAAAGAGCAGTCTTAAAAAAAGGAAACTTTTTGAAAGAGTAAAAGGTAAACAATAAGTATCAAAGACTGGGAAAGAATTCCTAAGAAATAAAAAATTATGATAAAATTTAAAAATTAATTAAAAGTGTAAATAAAAAGTGATCAAAAAATTATGAAAGTACCACAAATTTGAAGAAAAAGTAAGAAAATTTAAAGAAAAATCAAAAAGTTTGAAGAAATGAGAAAAAATAAAAAGCATCCAATAAAAAATAATATAAACTTAAAGTTCTGAACGTTCAAATAAACGATATTATGTATTATTTTAATATTTTCTAAAATTAAATTCAAATTAAAATAATGTTCTGCACACTAAAAAATTGATTTGAATATTTTAACAAACGAATTCCTTTTTTATATTTTGTGCTGCAAAAATTATTTTTAAAAATATTTTCATAAAAAAAAAAAAAAATGTTCAAATGAACATTCAGAACTGCAGGGACACAAATATTTGAGAAACAAGAAAAATCATTTTCTAAAATTTAACAATTATTAAGACAATCATAACAAAAATAAATTATAGAATAATCAAGAAAATCTAAAAAGTTCATGAAAGAGTAAATAAGTTTGCGAAAAAATGGACAAAATTAAAAACAAATCGAATAAATTTACAAAAAGATGGAATTTAAAAGAAATATTAAAATCGAAAAATTAATAATTTCCTCCCTCCCTCCATTCTCTACTAGATAAAAATAAGAAAAGCTTTTGAAAAACTATGTTTTATACTACGAAAAGAAGATGAAGGAATTTAAAAAAAATCAGAAAATATTTTACGACCCTCATCCGCCCTCAAAATAGAAATTAGACAAAATTTAAAAACCATGTTTTAAATTACAAAAAAGTGGTTATATCAAAAAAATTAAAATTAAAACTATGTGGGAATTTGGAAAATAATATTAAAAAGAAAAAAGATTTTAAAAAATTCTTTAAATAGTAAGAAAATCTTTTAAAACATGAAAAGGTTCACTGAAACAGTTTTTAAAATAAAATAATTAAATGATTGATTATGATTATGATTATGATTGCAACTTTGGATTAATTAAAATGGGAAAGTTTGACAAAATTAAAATTATAATTCTGACTGTTTTTAGTTCAAATTTTCAATTATTTAAAAAGAAATTATTTAAATAAAATTTTTTGACATTTATCTATGAATCCCCAGTTCTTTTTTCAAATTTCCGGATCGTTTAAAAAACTTCCGGCAAAATCCTAATTTGTTCATGAACCTATGATTCTATGTCAATTTTAAAATAATTCGAGAATAACAGCAAAAGTTAACGAATATGTGCGTCGATTAGATTATTTGAAATAAACGAATTATTTACTATTCTTTTTAGTAATTATTTTCCAATTTACGTAGCTTTGTTTTACACCTATGTGAATCAAAGTTTATGTGTGTGGAATGAATCAATCAAGTGTCCTCATTCTGCCTCTCAAACTGTCAACTAAGCTAGAATAAATATAACGACTTTTACCAGCAATTTGCAAAGTCTATTTATTTCGAGTGCCTCTGTTCTAGTTTCCGATAACCACAGTAAACCAATTTGAAATTGGTTTCGGTGAAACGATAACGAAAACGAGCCCGAATGAGGGACGTAAACAAAGATGGTGGCTTGCACAATTTCCTGCGATAAACGAAGTTCTCCTTTCTTTTCCATTGCGTTTCATGGAAATCCATCTTGCCTTGCTTCGATTCCTCTCTATGTTTTTGCAGAAAACTTTCGAGAAAGAAAATTAATTTTCTTTCAGCAAAAAAAAAAAAAAAAAAAACCATTTGCCAGAGTGAAAACTTTTTTTTTCGAAATTAATATAATATCTTAATTTTGCCATCATTTCAGAGATGAGTCGCTTATTAAAATCTAAGAGTCAGATTAATATTTCCAATTACTCAACAATTCAATGCAATTAAAATTTTTCCAAAAACCGATCCAATTTTTATTAATTTGTTTTAAATTTCTATCGATGCTAATTAATTAATCGATTTAATTATTTAATTTGAATCAATTAAATTTATTATTAAAATATTATATTATTAAATTTAAATTAATTAAACTATAATTTATCTAAATGGCAAATCCAGCCAAAATTTAGACGACACAAATTTAAATCGAGTCCAAGTTCAATCAATTCGAATTGTAAACGATTCAAACATCCATTAATGTAAATGGAAATTTATTCAAATTGGAACCAATTAGAATATTATGAGAGATCGAAATTTCAATCGATTGATCGTAACTTCAATGGTCCAAACAAATATCTAGTCAAGCTAAAATGTAATAGATCAAAATTACTGTTCGTGATTTATCCAAAATTTCTGAAGATTCTAACTTTAATCGATCTTCAAAAATTAAATTAAACTGAACTTCCAAAGATTCTTTCAATCTATAGGACAAATTTAATTGATCCAAATTTCAATCTATCCAAATTTAAACTTATAAAAACTTTTATTAATCCAAACTTTCATAAATTCAATCAGGCCTATAAATTCCACTGATACAAATTTTAATCGAGACCAAACTTAATCAAACCAAATTTCAATCAGTTTAACGTTCATTGAATTAAATTGAAATTTGATCCAATTTTAATAGATCCTAACTTTAATTGTTATATTTTTCAATTGAGTCCTAATTTAATCGATCAAAATTTATCTATTGTTGTAAATCTTAATTTATCCAAATTTTACTCTAAAGTTAATCGATTTATTTCAATTATTTGAATTTTAATTAATCTTAATTTCAATTGTCCTCAATTTCAATTTCTTCAAAATTTAATAATTGACTTTACATAAATTATTCTAAAGTTCCTAAATTTCAATTCATTGAAATTTTAATCTACTCAAATTTCAGCATATCTTATCCTCTTTTGGTAAAAGCTTTGATGAATCCATGTTTTAATTAAGCTCAAATTCGATCAAACAAAATTCCAAAAATTTCATCACAAATTTTAATCAATTAAAATTTTAATTTACGTAAAATTCTAACGTCATGAATTCAAATTAAAATTAATCTAAATTTTAATCTAACCCGAAAAAAGCTGATCGAAATTTTTATTTATTCAAATTTCATTTGATCTAATTTTTTTATCTGTTTAAATATCAATAATTTTATCTTACAATTAACAGAAAATTTAATCGATCCTAATTTCAATTGACCACAATTTTAAATTATTCAAATTTTAATTTGGATTTCAATTTAACCAAAGTTTATAATTTAAAACGATTAAAATTTAAATAAATTTAAATTTAGGTGAGTTAAAATTCGAATAATTTAGAATTTGAATCGATTAAGATTTTTAGGATTAAATTTCCGTAAAATAATGTTTCTACGGTTTGAAATTGAGTATGATATTATGATAAACATTAGCGCGAATTAAATTTAAATCATTTAAAATTTGGATCAATTAGAGTCAAAATTGTTCAAAATTGTAATTATTAAATATGTCTTGAAACCAATAAAAAAAGATTTTTTTGAAAACTAGGTGGTTTGCAATTCAAATGGATTAAAAATTAAACACCCTGAATTTTAGATAAATAAATATTTGAATAAATGCAATCAAGTTTTTGTAAGAAAAAGAGTTATTTAAAAAATGAAATCCTAATAAAATTTTTTTTTTTAAATTTTATTTTCCAATATTTTTAAATATTGGAAAATGCCAATTTCCAGTTGATTAAAACTCAATTGATCCTAATTTAAATCGACCTCAATTTTAGTTCAAAGTTTTATACATCCAAATTTCAATCAAACCCAAATTTAATAGGTAACAATTTCTATTAATGTAAAACTCAATTTATCTGTCGATGCTAAAAAAAAATTGATTCCATTTTTCAGTAGGTATTCATCAGACTCATATTTAACATAAATTTCATTTTATAGAATTTTTGTTTAACCGACTTTTTATTTAAAAGAATTTTAATTTAACCGAATTTTAATTTAACTGAATTTTAATTGAGCAGAATTTTCATTTAACAGAATGTTAACTTTGCAGAATTTTTAAATGACAGAATGTACATTTGGTAGAATTTTCATTTTTCCGAATTTTTATATACACGAATTGATATTTGCTAGAATCTTTAAAACGTCGAATTTCCATTTGTCCGAAACTGGAAATGTCTGAATAAACAACGGCCAAAATCTTTCTGACGAATGTTTCTTTGTATATTTCCAGTTTCGTCCAAATGGAAATTCGATGTTTTAAAGATTCTAGCAAATATCAATTCGTGTATATAAAAATTCGGAAAAATGAAAATTCTACCAAATGTACATTCTGTCACTTAAAAATTCTGCAAAGTTAACATTCTGTTAAATGAAAATTCTGCTCAATTAAAATTCGGTTAAATTAAAAGTCTTTTAAATAAGAAGTTCGTTAAACAGAAATTCTGTAAAATGGAATTTATGCTAAATATGAGTTCGGTGACTTAAAAATTCTACTTAGTAAAAATTTGGATTAATTCACATTCGATTGAAAACAAATTCTATAAAATAATCATTCGGTTTTATGATAAATATCTGGAAAGCTGCCATTTTGACCAAAACTCAGTTGACAGAATGTGCAATAGACCGAAATTTATTTATCCGAATGTTTAAATTCTCGAAACTTTATTTATCGGAATATTTAATCTTCCGAATTTCCATTTGGCAGAATGTTTAAATTCTCGAATATATATTACTCAAAAATTGTATTTAACAGATTTATTATTTGTCGGAACATTTAACTAACCGAAACTGTATTTATTAGAGAATTAAACTTTATTAATACAAAAATTCCAGAAAATACATTTGCCCGACACACGGAATGTAGAATTTCTAAAGGAGTTATCTGATTGGCTGGTAATCTTTCAGGAAATATTGCCGGCCAATCAGCGAGCTCTTTTAGAAAATCTACATTACGTGTGTCGGGAAAAATGCACATTTTGGAATTTCTTTAATGAAATTCTGCCAATTGAAAATTCGAACTAATGAGTTTTAGAGCATATTCATGCGCGTCTCAACCGATCGATTTAAATTCTTTTACAAATTCTTTTCGTATCAACAGTATGATTCAACGAGTAATCACAGAATCCAGAGAATTTGAAGAAACAATTTTTCGTCTTCTGGAAATATAAATAAAACGAGAGAAGAGGAATAAAAACCGAATCGGCTTTTTAGGATCGTAACGAATAAAGGTGGAGCGTATTTTGAAATTCAGTTGCATCAAGATTAGGTGCAATTTTGCAATTTAAAGTTCGAGTTAAAGGGATTTTTTTAAAAGTTAATCTTTTGCAACTAATAGTAATCTTCCTCGTATTCTTTACTTGATGCCGGACTAGTTTTACGCTCGGTTTGCCTGCGTCCTTGGGAACTGAGGGCACTTAGAACACAAACCGGTAGCATGGAGAACTATGCCACCTTTTCATTGTCGGTTAATACGGTAACGATTGTCGACTCGAAAATACACAGGAATTCACCTACTACTCAACTTTCAAGCAACATTGAAATCAGTTAGCTTACTTTTAAAGACTCAGATGGAATATTTCAAGTAGAAAGTGACGACTCAACTAAAGTTGACTTACATCGACATCACTAATTTTAAAATGAATTATCCTGCCTGCTATAAATTTTCAGCTCGCACACAATTCTAGAACCTCGAGGGCTTTTCTCTTCTTCTTCTTCTTCTTCTTCTTTTTAATAGAAATCGAAATTAAAGTGAAATTGTGCCAAAGAATGAGAAAGTAAAAGTTGCCGAAAAAATATATTAAATTTACCAGACAATTTAAAAATTATTATATTCTTTCTACGCCAATTAAATTAATTAGTGTTAGGTATATATACATAAATTATTAAATTCGAATGAGCATCGTTTTTTACCGAAATCATTCTATTAAAATGCCACTTTCTTTGTAATTATTTTAATTCGTCAAGTTTTTATCAAGAAGTGAAATACTTTGTTGAAATAGAACTTTCATTTTGAGTGGAAATATATATTTTTTTAATGTTACTTTAAATCAATGCTTTAAACTGAAAGAGGAGAAGAGGATCTTGGACAATTTATGTAGGAAGTATAAGTTCTTGCGGTATATCATAGGTCGACCTGCAGCCAAGTTTATATCATGTCAAAAGGATGCTTCAGGCGATTTACGAAATGGCTTTAAAGTACAAAGTTTCAGCAGAATTCATCTTTAAGTTTTAAAGAATGCAATATTTTTTAAAGTAAATTTTTTTTAAGCAATTTTGATTTATCAAAGAAAGCAGTATTTTTACCGAAAATAAAATTAAAAACAAAACGTAATATTAAAAAGAAAATTGAAGGAGTAAAGAAAACTAAATTTTCATAAATAAATAAAGCACTTTTAATGAAATATTAAGAAAGTTAATTACAAATCTTAGATTTAAGTGAAAAGAATCGAAAGTTTGAAACAATATTCATCATCACAATTCCACTTTTATAGATGGGAATTAAAAAGTTTCCATTTGTTCACTCCGTCATGGGAAATGTTTTGTTTTTTTGACTCCTTTGAATATGTTCCCGAACACAATGAAACGTTTTAATAATGAGGTTTTAAGTAAATAAAATTTAAAAAAAATCTAAATGAAAATATTTTTAATTTTACCTGAGCGTTAAAGTAAAATAAAAAATTTAATCTTTTAATAAACTAAAACAACTCTTTCAAAATGTTGTTTTATCATTCTGAATGTTGCAAAAATGACTTTAAAAAATCCTTAGTTACCCATAAAATTAAACATTGCATAATTCAAAGAACTGAATAACATTTCACAGAAAATAATTCTTATAAATATGAAACGCTGGAAGGAAGTTTGATCATAAAATTCCAACATTTCTCTGCGTTTTAAACATTTTATGTTCTCTGCTTTATCTCTATTACATCACATAAAAACTCTTTATTTAAAAACAAAAATACAGAACAATTAAAAATTACTGTCTTTTAATTAAATAAATTAACTGCAATTTTAATTAAATTTAAACAAATTTAAAAGTGACTTTAGAATTTTGATTTTTTAATTATTTTAATTTACAAAAATAAGAAAATGGCGCCAATTTTTAACAAAAATTCGTGAAAAAATATTCCAACAAAATTCCGAATAGTTTAAAATTAGATTTGCGAAAAGAAAAAAAAAACAAACAAATAGAGATTTTGATTGAAAAGAAGATCGAGATTTTCAAGATAAAATACTGGAAAGGAGATTGATTTTTTTAAAAACATTTTTTAATTTTCATCTTCGAAAATAAGAAAATGGAGCCAATTTTTAACAAAATAAGAGAATAAATATTTAGAAATATTTTAACAAAATTCCGAATAATTGAGAATTGGAAGAAAATACCGGAAAAGAGATTGATTTTTAAAAACATTTTTTAATTTTAATTCTCGTTAATAAGAAAATGGAGCCAATTTTTACCAAAATACGAGAAAAAATAATTTAACAATATTTTTAAAAGATTCCGAATAATCGAGAATTGGATTTGGGTTAAAATAACATTAGATATTTTTAACAAAAAGAAGATTTAGATCTTTACGATAAAATACCGGAAAAAATATTCTTTTTTTAAAATCTATTTTTAATTCTAATCCTCGAAAATAACAAAATGGAGCCAATTTTTACCAAAATCTGAGAAAAAATATTTTAACAACATTCCGAATAATCAAAGATTGAATTTGTGTTAAAAAGAACAATAGATATTTTAACCAAAAAGAAGATTTCGATTTTCACGATTAAATACCAGAAAAGATGTTGATTTTGAAAAACATTTTTCAATTTTAATTCTCGAAAATAAGAAAATTGTCCCTATTTTTAACAATATACGAGATAAAATATTTTTAAATTATTCTAATAAAATTTCGAATAATCGAGAATTGGATTTGTGTCAAAATAACAAATAGAGATTTTAACGAAAAAGAAGATCGAGACCTTCACGATAAAATACCGGAAAAGAAGAGATTGAGGATTTAGAAGAATCAAAAGCCAAACAGCGCGACGAGAAAATGAGGGTAATTTGGATTTATAAATTATTCGCAAACTCAGGCGCGTTCCACTCGTTAAAGACACTTTCTCTCCCTGCCTCGAAACCTCGTAAGTCATCCATTGTCGACAATGTTCAAACCTTTTAAATCTATTATAAAATAGAAATATTCTTTAACTTATAAAATCAACAGGACGGTTGGATTCTCTTACGTTATGTTTTACGAGGAATCTAGCACAATAAAGGATCCACGGAAAATGAAAATAATTATGTAACATGCCTTTCTAAACGTCTACATATGTTTATGTATTGAGTAATCTCATTAGAGTTAAATTTTTCTCGTTAATTATACAGAAACCCGTACGAATTAAATTTATCCGGGTACAAAATAACGAAATTCTAAAAATTTTATTATTTTGTTCTATTTGTATCGTTTTAAATTAAATCGATATATAAATTTTCGAGAAATTCGTAAACCATATTTTAAATATAAATTTTGAAAAAAATGTTAAAAAAGCATATTTATATTTCCGAATGATTTTAAAACTCAATTTGATTAAAAATAATATATCTTGAGATCAAATAATTTATGCCTTTTGCAAATCAGATCAAAATTTTATGCTTGTAGCAACTTACTGTATGTGTTTAATTATGTATTATTATTCTTATGTGGAGCTTCGAACAGTAATATTAATGAATAATGAAACACCTTCTAAACTGTTTCAACCTTATCCAAAAGGAGATCGCAAAACGTGACTTTCAGATGCTTCCGTATACAATTTATAAACATTTCAAGCAAGAGAAAAAAACAATTTTTATAATCTATAATTAAAAAAAGAACCTAGAAGTTTTACTTGCATTTTCAGCAAAAAGGAGAAAATAACGAAAGTAAAAACTCAATTGGGAGATATTAATCAAAATTAATTAAATGATTAAATACTTGAACTTCCGAGAGGTAAATTCCACTAATCTACAGACAATTCGTCAAAAAGGCCTCTTTCTCGATAAATTGGCTGAAAGAGTAATTACTAACTGATAAAATTAATTTAATTGAATTAATTAAAACGCACATGATGAAATAAAAGCAATGAGAATAGATTTTCAAAAATAACGACAGCTAATGGATATAATAATCAAAATGAAGGATACATTATAATTATAGATTTGAACACGATTATAAATTTCAACATTATAATTAGAATAATGAAACTATTGAAAAATAAAAGATAGAAGACAAAATAGCTCTATAAAATAAAAGAAACGAATCATAATAATTGAAGTAAAAAAATTTCTGTGATAAAAGGAAACTATTCCTGGAGTTGGTGAACCTAATTAGAGTAAATGTGGTTTCATTTCAGGAAATTTCCATAAAACTAAATAAACGACTCTTTTTAAAGAAAACAACCGCACCCACTGTAAAGAGAGCTTGCCTTCGGGAAGGAAAAATAAACTTTAAACGTCCTTGAACCTGTACACATCCCTACCCTGAAGACATCTCAAACCACTGTACGTGGTTCTTCAGAGTTCTTCTCCTTATATATATTTATAGTTTCTCCGAGCAAGTGCACTTTAGGATGCAAGACTGCTTTTCCACAAGTAAATCGAGAAAAATTCAAATTCAGACCAAATCAATTCTAACCTGGATTAAAAACGAATGAAATCCTACTCAAGATTAAATCAAAATTCCCCAACTAAATTTGAAATCCAATTTTTGAGTCCTGCCAAATTAGAATAATTTTAAAATCGTACTAAATTTTAAATCCAAGTCTAAGTAAATTTAAATTTCGAGTTTAAGTAAATCAGGGTATTTTGAACTTTTTCTATTTAAAATTCCCGAAGTTTAACCGGTTTTTAAAAAATGTTCCCGAATAATTTTAAGATAAAATAGCATAGTTAAAGAGGAGGCTATATTTTCACAGTATCGAAATTTATCTACTTAGTTCAAAGATGCCAATTTCTTTTCAAGAATAATTTAGGACCTATAAAAGTCAAAAATAAAAAAAAATATTTTAACTAGTTTAGAATTTTTATTTCAATTTGTTTTCTCAATTTTTAGATAATTTTACACAATATAGCTAGATTAAACAAATGTTAATTTAAAAAAAATATATTTTGGAAGGAAAAAATATCCCTTTAAGGGATATTAAATATCTCCCTTTAAGGTTGTTTAACTCATTGACATAACCTAGAACAAGAAACTGGTTTATCACACAAAATAAAAATATTATTAAAATAGATTACACCCAATTTTGAATCGGACTACGATTTTAATTTCATTTCTTCTTATAATTTGGTTTCTAAATAGTATTTTATAGTTAAAATCATTACACAAACGATTTTTGTTGAAAATGTTTTTTTTCCGTTAATAAATGCAAGCTATTAAAATCTCTCCTTCTTGGTTATTTCCAAAAAGAGAAGAACTATAAACCTTGAATAACATTTTCTTACAAAACTGTACGGTAAAATAGTTTAATATTATTACCTAAAATTTAGTACCTAAAAGTTGTATTCTATTATAGTTTAAAATATATTAACTTTTTTCTAAATTTGTAAAGCCGTTTTTTTTATAATTAAAATATTAGTCATTTTGCGAGTTTTGTTACTGTTTCCAAGTAAAAGTTCCAAATTTAAAAATTTATCTTATATCTTTTAAAAATATATTTTAATATGAAAAATAAATTCTTGAAAATATGTACAATAAACCAGGGCTGGTTAAAAAAAGTTAAAGAATTATTTTACAAAGAATTAAAGAAAAAAATAAAATAAATTTTTTGAAAATTTTAATAAATTTTAAAGGGAAAAGAATTTTATAAAATAGAACGATTTTAAAAAGAGAATATTTAGCACAAGATTAAATTTATATAATATGAAATAAAGTCTTCAAAAGAGTAGAAAAAATGTTAAATCTTAAAAATGTAGGTAAAAGCATGTTTTCAAAAAAATGTAATTACAAGACAAAAACTCAAAAACAAAACAATTTAAAGGAAGAACAAAATTTTCTAAGAAATATAAAAATGATGACAAAAATTAAAAAATTAATTAAAATCCAAGGAAGGACTAAGAAAATTTTAAAACAAAGAAATTAAATAAATAGAAAGAAAATTGAGAAATGTTTTTTTCTTAATCTGTCAAACTGTAAAAAAATGTAAAAAGTACAAAAATAAAAAAAATTGGTTAGAAGCTACTAAAAAATTAGAATTAATAAGAATGAAATAAAAAATATATATAAAGATAAATAAAAAGTCTGGTAACAAAAAATTTAAAAAGTCTTTAAAAAAAAAAAAAGTTTAGGAAAATTAAACCAAAAATATTTTTGTAATATTAGACTTAAAATAAGTTCAACAGTAAATTTAGAAAAATAAAAAAATCTAAAAATTTTATGAAAGAATAAGTAAGTTTGCAAAAAATAGACAAGATGTAAAAACAAATTGAATAAATTTACAAAAAAATGAGGGTATTTATTTTTAAAAAAATAGAAATAGTTAAGAAAATCAACAAAATAAAACGTTTAGTTTTAAGACAGCTTTTATTTATTTTATAGATTTATCTTTTGCTTTAAACTGTGCCAAAAAAATGAAAAACTTCAAATTTGCATGGAAACGTGAAGTACTAATCAATTTAAAAAGGCAAATTTGTAATTATTATAAATTCATCTTAATTAATGTAATATTTTTTACATAAACATTTATATAGCAGGGCTTGCTGAATTTAAGGCACGTCTTAAATTAAGATTCTCTTATAAGATAAAAATTAAACAATTTCGAAAAAGTGAAATCTTTTAATAAATAAAATATAACGTAGTCTTTTAGAAATCTTGTAAGAATTAAAAAAAGGACCATTGTGAAAATGGCAAATAATTCATAATATTTAATTATAATGCATTTAAATTTGAAATAATTGAAATTTAAAAGTTTGAATAAATTGAAATATGAGTTGGAATTTATTTAAATTATAATGATTTAAAGATATAAAAATTTAATACTATTTTTTGCTATCTTCATTCCAAAATTTTGTAGGTCGTAGGTATTTTGATCATCTGTGTTAGCACAATTTTCTAAATTTTTAAAATTGGAATTTTCAAGATTTATCCACAAATTTCTGGTTTTTTTTCATGATTTGCAATTTTCTACATGCAGTATTAGACATCCGTAGAATTGTGAAGATTTTTTTTATTTAAATCAATTACAGCCCTGCAATAAACCTTTAAGTATTGCATCAATTCCCCAATTTTTACTACTTGTTATCGTCCTTTATTTTCCGGGTAAAAAAACCCATTTTCCACAAAATTACGATTGGAAAAAATGCCTGAGTAAAAAGCAAAATATTTGTAACAAATGTTCTTTCTGGTCACGATTTGTTTGTTATAATACATGGTGCACCTTGTAAAATCATAAAACAACTTTTAAAATTATAATGCAACTAAATTTGAAGTCCAACTAATCAGGATATATTTGAATTCAAAAAAACGAAATTAGGAAATAGGAAGTATAAAGGGCGAGAATATAATATTTCAAATTCGAGAAAAATTTGAAACTGATATTGAAAGTTTAGCGAAAGTTAGGATTTCGTGTCTATGAGAAACATGAAGTTTTCAGGGAACAAGACTCAACTCCGATCCTGACGAGGATATTGAACTCCTTCAACCGACACTAATTTCACCCTGAAGCTATCCTGGCCTTGCTCACCAAGACTGCTGAGCAAAACCAGGTATTTCCTTGAAAGGGAATCCTTAAGGGTCTTTTTAGGTAGGCATTTTATAAACGATGTACGTTTACACTTTGGTACATTATAGGCGTGTATTCTCCTCCACGTCCTGGAGAAGGTACTAAAGTTACTCATCGAAATTACTTCCTTCATCTGCCAACTACTTGAAAGAACTGCTCACCATTCTATAAAAATTACAATACATTAGCTAAAGAATCACGGTCTTGATAAAAACATATTTCGAAGCAAAATATAAAAATCTATGTAAAAAAAGATTTTAAATAGGCTTTTTAAAGTACTTTCAACTTTTTAAAGATAATAAATAAATAATGAATTTTCCGATGGGAGGTAATTTGTTGTCCATAGATAAATGTTTTGAGAAATTGAGTTTTTCTCATCAGAATACGATATAAATTAAAAGCAATATAAAATAGATTGAATTCTAAATTTAAATAATTTATTATGTCTGTCGATTGCTATCTAGTTATTAAAATCGGTTAGTGGTAATTTTTTTTCTTTTGAGCACATTTAATTTTGCAAAAATTAATGGCATTCAAATAATTAAAGAGCAGCAAAAATGAGAAAAAACTAAATTTTGAAAATTGGATGCAATTAAATTCTGAAGAATTGAAAATTAAACCAAATTTGGGTACAATAAAAATCACAGGGTTTGAAAAGAGAAAGCAATTAAATCTAAAAGCTTTAGGATTTGGGGGAATTCAGTTTCGAAAGCGTTAAAAATTAGGGGCATAAAATTTACAAAGCTTTACAAATTTGAAGAATCTTAATGTTAAAAATTGATGACATTCAAATAATTCAAGAGCAGCGAAAATTAGCAGAAACTAAATTTTGAAACTTTGAGAATTGGATGCAATTGAATTCTGAAGAATTGAAAATTAAATGGAATCCAGTTCGGAAATTTTGAAATTTGGGTTCAATCAAAATCACAGGTTTTGAAAAGTGAAAGCAATTAAAATTAAAAGCTTTAAGATTTAAGGACACTAGATTTCAAAAGCTTTAAAAATTAATTAATTTTGAAAATTGATACTAATCAAATTTAAATACGTTAAAACTTAAAGGCATATCATTTTAAAAACAATTTATCTCTCTCAAATTTTAAGAGAGTTAAAATTCACAAGATTAAATAAAAACAAAAAAATAAATACAATTAAACAAAAACAAACGTTAAAAAGATATTAAACCTAAAGATTTTATTTAACGACGTATTTTAAAATTGACTTCTTTCTCTTCATTAATATTTAAGATAGTTTTGTTTTTTAGAACAAGTATCATTAATAATAACCGGAGAAAACAACCTATTCAAGTTTTTTTTACTGTTGTCTCATTCATTATGACTTAGTAAATTTCAACAAATTATTTATTGCTTTATTTTGAAATCATTTGTGACGAGAACAGGGAAGGAAAAGAAAGTGTTTTTTCCTTTCATTCTGCAGTATATGCTGATTAACTCGATTGGATTAATACTTTCCTCTGATGTAAATATACATTTTCTTCAGTACCTAACTATTTAATTTGCAAAATTACGTCTAATCTCACAAGAAACTATCCAACAACACAAAGAATTTTATTTTCCCTCACAGAAAAATTCTCCAATCTCTAAAATATTTTCCAATAAAATTATCCAATATAATATTAAACCAAGAAAAACGTGTCGCAACTGACAAGTTCGAGCACATAAGTAGCAAGAAGACTTTCTAAAAAAAGTTACTGAATTCGTTACTTTAAAATGATGTGGAATGTGAAGAGTTGTTGACGAATTTCTATTAGTTTCTACTGTTTGGCTAGTTTGGAATTTTTTATAATTTGGGGTCATCGAGTGCTAAGAAGGTTAAACGGATATATGACAAGTGCAGATCTAAACTAAATATATTTCCTTCTAAAGCAGATAAATATCAATTTTCCAAATAAAAGACAAGTTTATTTTACAGGACGTCTTTTGATAAATTCATTTCCTTAATGGGGTAAAATTACATTTTTTTACTTCACCTCCGTGAGCGAACTTCCGTTATAGTAATTATTACGTTTTCATTTATCAGATCTATATATCTGCATATATGCCGTCGACACCGGAATGAAACCGGTTTTACCCTGATTTATTCAACTTCCCTGTTCGTTGAATCTATCTCACTATTAAAAATTTTTAATATGTTTACGAATTCCTGTATCGTATATAATTTCGTTGAATAAATAATTATTTTCAGAAAGGAATTTTCAAAAAGGAAGAAAAAGTGTTGTTCATTAAAATTGCTCCTCAAAGAAGATCGAATGATTAAAGGAGAAATTATAATGATAAATAAGCGATTGTAATAAATAAACAATAATAAATAAAATTATTTATTTTTCTAATTATTTAATTAGAAACAGTTGAAATTCAGATTTGCAGAATTTTTTTACTTAATGATTAAAATATTATAATAAATAAATAAATAATAAATAACAATACTAGTTAAACATTAAGTGGTTTTAATGAAATATTAAAATTAACTTCAAAAATAACTACAAAAACAACATAAAAAATATTATTAAAAAATTGCAAAACATCAGAAATACTATTAAAAAAAAGAAAAGAAAAAACAAACGAAAAAAAAATACAGAAAAGGTCAAAAATGAGTTGGTAATAATCCATACTTTATAATGGAAAAATTAAAAACAAAAAGAAAATGTAAAAAGATAATTGAAAAACTTACAAAAAAAAAGGTTTAATATCTTAATGAAAAAGTTAAGAAAATTATTTAAAAAATAGTCGGAAAATTCAAAAATATTTTAATAATGTCTTAAAATATTATAAAGTTTTTAAAAAATGCTTAAATTGTATTTGTTTTAAATCGAGGCACCACGTGATAATGAAAAAAAACTTTGAAAAAATTGTTTTCAATTTAAGGATACAAATATTAAATAAATGTTAATTAAAAATGAAAAATAAACAAAAAGAAATAAAACCTTTTTGAGAAATAGTTAATAAAATAAGAAATTTATTGTAGGATTAAATTTACATTGAACAGAAAAAACTAAGAAAAAAAAGAACAAATAAATTGAAGGAAAATTAAATAAATTTAAGGCGAAGTCAGCAAGTTTTAAGGAATGGGAATAAGCTAAGAACATAAAATAATAAAGAAATATTTTAAGGAATGGAAAAAATCTTTAAAAAAAAAAGTTAATAAGCTATGAAAAAATTAAAAAACTAAAAAAAATATAATACTAATAATAATAATTTATTTCTGCTTTTTAAAATTTACATTTCGTAGCAGAAAATTTCCGCCAATAATAAGAGAAATTTGTTTAAAATAGCAGGTATGTTTTTTTAAACAATTTTAGGAATAAAAGTGTTTTTTAAAAATTATAAAATCTAGAAATTTTATAAAAGAGTAAATAAATTTACGAATAAATAAACAAAATGTAAAGAAAATTAAATAAATTTACGAAAAACGAGTGAATCTAAAAAAAAAACATGAAATTGAAGAAAAAATTGTATTTCCCACCAAAGTATAAAAATAAATAAATGTTTTTAAATGTTGTAAAACATAAATTATATAAAATAAACTGAAAAAATTTGCTTAAAAAGAAGAAAATTAAAGAAAACCTATAACACGAAAAAAAGCAATTTTAAAAGAAAAAATTTATGATAAAGTTAGAAAATAAAAAACTAAAAGTTTTGTCTTTCTTTCTGCTCAAGATTTTAAGATTGTACTTTCATGGTTGCTACAGAAGTCTGGATTAAAAATTCCATGAATTTTTCAGGTTTTCCAGAACAAATTTTTGGAAAATTCCAGGACAATTTTCAAAAAAATTCATTGTTTTCGTATAAATTTGAAAACTTTTTAATAATCGTAAATTAATTATTACTTTTAGTCAATTCAATTAATTAATTGAATAATGACATAAATAAATGAAAGCTGATGTAAAAATTAAAAATTTATAGACAATAATTGAAAAATTGAGAAAAATATTAGAAGTTTGAGGAACATAATTATTGAAAGTTAAAGAAATTAATTGAAGTTTGAAGAAAATAATTGAAATTTGAAGAGAATAATTCGAAAATATCGAAGAAACTTAAATATTTATTTATTTCATAATAAATAATAATAATAATAATGTGGAGAAATTAATAAAATTTTGAAGAAAATAATTTAAAAATGACAAAAATAATTCAAATTTAAAAAAAATTGTAAAATGACTAAACTGAATGAAAATTTGATTAAAAATAAAAAATGAAGATAAAAATTGAAAAATTGGAACGAAATGATTGAAATTTAAAAAAAATAATTGAATAATGAAAAATAAATTAAAATTGGAAAAAAATATTTGGGACTAGTGTAAAAAAAATAAAATTTTGAGTACGATACCTATGTAGAAAATAATTCAAGTTTCAGAATCATAATTGAAATTTGTAGAAAATAGTTGAAAAAGGTATAAAAAATTAATAAATAATTTCTGACAATCATAAAACGAATGATGAAAATTATTGAAATTTGAAGAAAATAATTAAAAACTGGCGTAAAAAATTTAAAAATTCACGACAATAAAAAAATTGAATAAAATAATTGAAATTTGTAGAAAACAATTCTATAATAGCAAAAATAATAGAATATGTAGAAAATAATTGGAAAATAGCAAAAATACTTGAATAATGACAAAAGTAATTTAAGTTTGAATAAAATAATTGAAAAATGACCAAAATAAATTGAAACTTGTGTAGAAAATTTAAATATTCATGACAATAATTACATGATTGCTATACAGAAGTCTGGATTAAAAAATCCGTGATTTTCACAGGTTTTCCAGGACAATTTTCAAAAACAATTCATGGTTTTCGTATAAATCTAAAAATTCTTTAATAATTGCAAATTAATTTTCAAATTGTTTGCTAGACACCCTGATTAAAAATTACATCCATCTAAATTTTGAAACTTTAAAAATTAAACGAGATTTAAATCAAAAAAATTCCTACACTGAAAAAAAAAACAATTTAAATTTAATTTACTTGAGTATTAGGTAATATTTACTTTTTTTACTTAAGCAATGCAAATAAATTAAAAATTGCTACGAATCCAGGTAATTTTTACATTCTTTTCTAAAAAGAAAAAAAACAAATGACACTTTTGAAGCAAATTTGACGTTTTGTGTCAAACTCTTCGAAGTTAAATTTTAATTATATTCCGGAAGATTTAATAATGGAAGTATAAATAGAAGTAAGTAGAAAAGTAATTTATGTATTAATTTATTATTTATTTTTCTTTAATTACTCCAAATATTCGTTTCAAATACAAAACGTCAAATTTGATTCGAAAAGTGACATTTTCTTATCCTTAGAAAACAAAGTAAAAATTACCTGGTTACACAGCAATTTTTAATTTGTTTCCATTGCTTGAGTAAAAAAGTAAATAATACTGAAAACTCAAGTAAATTTTAAATTGTTTTTCTTTCAGTGTATTAGTTATCGTAATTTTCGAATACAAATTAGATGATTTTACATGAATTTCGATGCACTGGAATTTGAAAATTATTCCAGAGTTTATTAGCATCGAGGAAAGTTACAAGATGCAAAGTCAATGCCGCAAGTGAAACGATTAATTGCGTGCCTTTAGCCGCTTAATGGTCAATATATGCATATTCACACTTTCTTAGTCATCATCTTTGCGAAAAAGGTTGATGATTTCCTCTCGCATGAAAATGTGCATTCGCAACAATAGCGAGACGTGTGGGCGAACTGTCGAAAGTAAAAATACTATCCAGGGCCATACATCATTGTCTCTCGTAAACCCGCCTATCGAAATTGCTACTGGCATAATAATTTAGTGTCGCAACAGTATTACTAAACATTATCCACTTGAAATTATTTTCCAATCATCAATAACAAAGTGGACAATTATTAACCGACAACTAATCGAGAACCTATTGGAAATCTATCTATCTATCAATCACAAAACCACTTTCTTTTGACTCTATTTCAATCTATATTCATTAAAACACAACTTATTAAAATTACAAATTTTTAAAGAGAAGGAAGAACTGATTATGTAGTAATTACCAATTAATTTAATTCTTTTGCGATAAACAAAAGATAACATGTATCAAAAATAAATATTAGAAACTTAAATGTTTAATTAATGAAAAATTTGCATTTCTTTCTAGTTTGTAACTAAGTTGACTATCTTAATTTTCACTTTTCCGCAATGATCAATAAATACTTCACTAATTAGATATATAAAAAGTTTTTTTTTTTCACTTGTATGGATTCATAATCACTTTCCTTTCTCGATAAGGTGAAAATTATCGAATTTCTTTTCATATAATAATCAAATTCATGACCATATATCATTTAGACTGTAAAAATTAGAAAGCCGAAACAAGAGTTTAGTTTTAAAAAAGGATACTTAATTACCCCAATTATTAAATGCAATTCAATCCTTATTAACTGATTATTTCGAATCAACATTTATTAATTATTAAGACTGATCTGCTTAAAAATTTTTATTTTGTTCACTTTCAAAGATTGAAAGTGTTTTTTGTTCTCTCTCTCTTTAGAAATTGTTTAGCTTGAAGACAATTAACCATTTTTTCAGCTATTAGAGCGAAATTTGCATAAGTTACTGTTCAGCATGCAAAACAAGGGGAAGAATGCAGGGAAAAATTTGTTAATACATTTTAGTCCTTGACATGTATTGTAATATGCATACCAAACGTCAGCAATATTTGAAAAGCGATGTCATCCTATTGTGCATAAAATCCTATTTTTATAAAAGTATTAACAGCGTTTTAAAATGTCAATCAACATGAATATTTTTTTCAAGTTACAGTCATCAAATATTTATCGAGAAAGTGAAAGTAATTAGGATCCTAAATTCCAAAGACAAACGTCGTCATAAACAAAGTCAGTTGAATTTTAAAATAACAATTTCTTCAAAAATTAAACACTGAAGAAACATAATTTTTTAAAACTATCAAAACAAATTTTTAAAAACACTAAATTCTTTATCAACATTTAAACTGTTTCTGGCAGAAAAGTGAATATTTAATTCAGCAAAAAAAGAGGTCTTAAATAGAAAAATGTCAAACTCACGTTGACCATCCGTCAGCGCTAAAATAGTCTGTTAAAAATATAAAACACTAACTTCTTTCACACTCAAATCAATTTTTTAAACTATTCTCACACTGTGTTTTAAAAACACTTTTTTCTTCGATTTTTTTTAATTAAAACTCACTGAACACTTTAACTATTTGAGAAAATTAGATAGACAGACGATTAAGATCATGGATGTGGACTGACAAAAGAGTTTTTTTTCAAACAAATTGAAAGAAAAAGGAATCAAATCCTTGATTCGAGGAGAATTTAAATCAATTGGAAACACACACGCACATATTGTAGTGCAACGTCACGAAGCCGCGACGAAGTCTTGCACTAAAACTCTCCAACTATCTTGCTGAGTACGAGACTGAGTTCTACACTAGCAGGTAAATCCTGCTGGTACCTCGATCACCACCATCATCTAGCCTTCCTCCTCTTTCTTCAACACTCACCATCGGAACGGCGATTCTCTCTCATTTCGCGGGCTGATCCCTTCTCTCCAGGTCCAGGCACAGATATAGATACAACGTCTCTCTTTCTCCTGATATCTCCTCAAGTGTCTCAAGAGTGACCTGTCGAATTAAAATGTCATATAGAAGGTGATTTATTGTCAATAACAATATTACAAATCATTCTGTTCAATTTAATAATAGTAAAAAATGTTCTTGAAAGTAAAAGTAAAGCAGAGAAATTCAATAAGATCTGTTTACAAAAATTCGAGAATTTTTACTTTTTTTATTAAATTTTCTACTTGATTTTATAATTCTAGAAATGGAATTAATGTACAAACCATTTTAAAAAATAGTATGTTTTACAAAATAATATATGTATGAGAATAAAATAAATAAAATTCTGAAGCTTACGAAAAGGAAATTTTTAACTTTTGAATAAAATATTTGTATAAATACTCATGAGGCATGAAAATTAACGAAAATTTATTTCAAAGCACGAAATATCTAATATTTTACTAAGAGAAACAAATTTGTATTTAATTAAAATATATTCAAATATTGTCTTTTTTCTGTTTTAAAATAAAAAGTTAACATTTTTTTTTCGAATAATGGAAAAAGAAAAAATGCTTACAATTTGAATTATTCAAAAATCAAAGGCTTTTAAAATTATGAATAATTATAATTCTTTTTAAAAGAATTTGTATTGTTTACATTTTATTTATTTATTTAATAATTACCGAAATAATAGATAACGAAATTTATTATCAAGATTGTTTTTCTATTTTTTTTTAAATTCAAGAAAAAGAGTTCCACTATAGAGGGCAGAATGAATCAGCAAGCAATTGATCGATAAATAAGATTCCTATAATATTACTTATAAAAAAAAGTCTTAAAATGTTTTTAGTAATATAACTCAACGAAATATTTTTAAATAAATTAAAACTTGCTTTAATTTAATTTTTGTATTTTGAACATTTTAAGGGACATTCGAGTTTAAAATTAGAAAAAAACTTTTGAAACATGTTTTTTAGAAACTAGGATTTAAATTATAGTTTTCTAAAACCAAAAAATTACTTTTTTTTTACATATTGAAAATTTAAAAAATTGAAATAATTTAAGAATAAACAAACATGACAATTAATTTACCTTTGTGATTTTCCAGATTTATTGTCGTCCGAATCCTTTTGGTTTTTTTTTTAAGATGGAAATAAGACTTAAAATAATTCAATTGATGCCAAATAAAAACTGATGATTTCGACCCAAAATCCGTCACATTCTTGATACAATTTTTTTTCTCCAGTTTGTTTTGAAAATCCAATGTTTCAACTGCCACAAATGAATATCAAATTAGAAACAAAATTACAATTTTTATAAATAAAACTGTAAATAAGAATATAAACATACCTAAATATATTTCATTTTCTTCTTTATGAAACTGGATTAATAGGAACAAGGATTTTTAATTACATAGCACACACCAGACACGAAAATAATTTATTTTTAAAACGAAAAGTATGACCGAATCTAAAGAATCTCTTAAATAAAAGGATTTACACGAACGAAAAAAATCATAACAAAATACAGTGGAACTTCGATTATCAGAAATGCAAAACATTTTATTAGAACATATGTATTTAAAAAAATAAATATATTAAATTAAATAGATTTATAGTTCGTCTGTTGAATCGTTTTACATTAATTAAATAAAAATACTTAAAATTAAGTCGACCAAGTCCTGCCCGAATAATTAAGCAACTAATTGAATAATGACATAAATAGTTGAAAGCTGGCGTAAAAATAAAACAAAATTATAGACAATACTTGAAAAAAAATATTATAAGTTTGAGGAAAATAATTGAAATTTAAAGAGGATAATTCAGAGATGGCAAAAAAATTAAATATGCAGAAAGTAATTAAAGTTTGAAGGAAATAATTGAAAAGATGTAAAAAATTAATAAATTCATAATAATAATAAAAAGAGTAAAGAACATTAATGAAATTTAAAGAAAATAATTAAAAACTGGTGTAAAAGAATTAAAAATTAATAACAATAATATAAAGATTCAGGAAAACCTTTCAAATTTGAAAAAAAAATAATTGAAATATAAAGGAAAAAATTTAAAAATGAGAAAAATAATTCAAATTTGAAAAAAAATTTAGAATGACAAAACTAATTGAAAAATTTATTAAAATTAAATAATAATTGTAATTTGAAAAAACTAATTGAGAAATAACAAAAAAATTGATACATAACTAGTGTAAAAAATTAAAAACTTGAATAAGACAATACTTGAAAAATTGACGAAACAATTATTGAAATGTTAACAAATTTATTAAATAATGATAAAAAGAGTTGAAAGCTGGTGAAAAAATTGAACTTTTTAGATAATATTTGAAAAAAGATATTACCAACAAGTTTCAATAAAATAATTGAAACTTGAAGAAAAAACGGCAAAAAAAATTTACATGTGTAGAAAACAGTTGAAGAATGACAAAAGTAATGATTTTTAAGATTATTTACCAAAGATGATCTTTGTGAGCATATCAGTTCAACAGGAACGTTTAAATGATTAATATTTATGAACTTAATAAAATCATCCACCAAAAACTAATGAAATTTTCATAAAAAGTCAGTAAAACTTGTTGTTACCTGTACAATGATTAAACAGGAAGTGATGCCATTGTTGAGCAAAGTTCATACAGGAAACGTATGTTTCTTGGAGGGAAACTTGTAACTTGCTAAACTTTGTAATGTTAATCACACTCAAAGTATCAAAATCTGTGTAATTAAAAAATAAACCTTATACAATGAATGGTTTTTTAAAAATAATTGTTCATTTACAAACATATTAATATAAAAGACGGCCTGAAGTCAGCGCATTGCATTCTGGATACTTACTGTCGGTATCCTATTGGCTGAACAAAACTGAAGCCAGTAACCAATAGGATTTCAGAATTCAAATTCAAATTTTATAAAGTAAACTAACTCTTAATTTATTTAAATTTAATATTTATGTTATATACATTTAAATAATAATTACTAAATGATACCTCATATTAATTTAAAAACCAGTAAATATGTATTTATTAAATCTATTATTAACAAGAAATTCGTATTTTTAAAAATTTCCAAGAAAAACAAAATCTCTTTATTTATATTTATTAGAAATTTGAAGTTATTCACAAATTTACTACATAAAGTAAGTCAAAATATGTCAAATAAATCTATAACCAGATTAAAAATCTGGAATTAATCCTAATTTTCTTTGAAAAAAAAATATATATATATTTTTTCAATTGCAAAATTATCAAAATTAATCAATTGTGAATTATCACATTGGAAATGACACAAGAAAATATTTTAGATACTGAACAAACAGTGTATTATCAAAGAATTTTAGGAAGACTTCAAAAGTTTGAAAAAACTTGGGTTAGAAAGAAATTTTTAAAATATGGTTTACTGTATATTTTTCATCCATATTGGATTGGAAGTTTGGCTGTAATTATAATGTTCTTGTCCTTCGCTTGCTCAGTTTTTCTTTATCCTCTTCATGTTTCTTGTACGGTAAAATGACATTATAAAACTATAGTAATTAATATATTTTATAATTGCACAATTATCAAATAACAACATAAATAATAAAAATATGTATTACATGTAACAAAAATATTATACCAATAAAATTTTCCTCAACCAGTTGGACAGAATGGTATCATAAAAGCTATTAGACAGGGGTTTTATACTTATACTAAAAAGGCGTATTTTTGCTAAAAAATATAAATTTCTGTTTTTTAATTATTTTTTAGGACATTTAAAGAGCCCTGGAATCATGTGATTCAACGATTAAGGTGGCAACTTTTAAAGAAATCTTATCAGAATTGTGGATTAAAAGGAGACAGATGTTTATATTCTGTAATTACATAATTTAAAAACAAATAATTCTAAAAGGAGATTCTCTCTATTGACATAACCTCAAATTATAAAGTCGCGATTTTTTATGTTTTTTATATATACGCTTTATTACGCAACGCAAATAAAAATACTATTAAAATTGATTTCACCAAATTTTAGAAGATACAGTTGTATAATAACTTATGAATAAAATATTATTAACAAAATTCAACAAACAGAATAAAAAAAACCTAATTTTTTGGTGAAAACCTTGCAAAATTTGGTGAAACAAAATATTGATGAATTTTTAAATATAATGATCCATATTAAAATTAAACAATTTTTAAGCTAAAAAAGTCGGTAAATAATATAATAACAGCAGATCGTATTGCATCGAATTTTGAAACAAGTAACAATATTAAAATACCATTCGCCGAAGAAACTGACAGAAATTGTGTAGCAACTGTAAGTTTTAATATGAAATATATAAAAACCCAGATAAACAACTTATTGCCAAAATTCTTGTGCAGATCAGAGATTCATTTAAATGAATCCCATTAAAATGAAACCGCATTCTTAAAATCTCTGATTCACGCAAGAATTTTAGCAATAAGTTTTTTTTTCCTGGGAATTAGCTACAAGCTTCAAAAGTTTCTAAATTTTTAAATTAGTAACTGACAAAATTATTGTTATTAACAAAGTATAAACAATTTTTGCAGGGAAAATCAGAATCAAATAACTGGTTTGCACTGCTTGATTATGGAGAAAATTACTGTAATCTTCGAAATTTGGTAGACGGTGCAAATTTTATTTCTGATCATGGATTTAAGAAAATAACAACCAATTCAATTTGCACACAAATCAACATGGTTGTTTGCAATTTACAATAATGTTTTCAGTACAGTGATTTTTAAATAATAGTTGTGAAAATGAAATTAGAACATGACTGATAACAATTAATAAACACAATTCTCGAAATCATCGATAATTGTTGAATAATATTATAATTTTGTAGGCAAATATAAATTCAAATATTTTTATCTACTCGTTAGTAATTTGTCTTTATCATAATCTAATTTTTTTTACGAAATATAAGAAAATAAAAAAAAAAAACTTTACCATTTATTTTAAAATAGTTGTAAATACATTTGTTATCAAATATAGATAGTGTTTTTTTAAACTATATGAAACTCATTGTGTTTGAAAAACGCAAAAACTAGACATTTTTCAGACTTTTTTAATTATTTGTACCGGTAGAGTGGTAAAATTCCGAGCTTTTTCTGATTAGTACCCAGGATATTCGCACTTTCACTTCTATGTATTGTAGATTTTTTTTTCTTTGTTGGCTTAAGAAACAAGCACAAGCCTCAACGACTTCCAGTGTCGTCCGCAGATTCCTGAAATAAGAAACGTTTTGAATAAAGTGAACTTATGATTCAAATATAAGTTAAATGGTCATAAGCATATTTAATTAAGATAAATTGAAAAATTTGCATTTAAAAATAAATAAAAATCAAGCGTTGTGAATAAACAGTTAATATCATTCTTTAACTCAACCCAATTTTGGCAAATTAAATTAAAGATACTGATTTTGAAAAAAATGTGTGTAAAAAAAAGCGATGGAAACCAATTATCAAATCGAGGGACTTTTCTTCAATATGCAGCAGCGTTAAGTGGTAATTTTAACTATTATTTACTACTTTTTTGAGAAAATAAACAGTACTAAATTAATTGTCTTTAAAAGAGAAATGAAAAATTTATGAAACAGCGACAATAAAATTTATTTGACAAAATTGATTAAATGTTTCTTAGGTATTAAATAGTTTAAATAATTTACTGGAAAACAACAATTTGAGTAATTTAATGATAATTGATAATAAAGATAATTAATTTAATTGAATAATAAAATAAGCAATTTAAATAATTTTATGGAAACAAATAACGGATGTTAAATGAAAATTTGCAATTAAAGTAATTTAATAAAATAACAATTCAAGTGATTTAATTAGGTAGTAATTTATTAATTAAAGAAATAATATATTTTGCAAAGAAGGTTCTGAATATTTTTAATTTCAAGTCACTTTCACACAGAGGTTAAAGTATACCAATTGATGAGAAAGTAAAATATTCTGTAAATGAGCACAGTTATTTTATAGATACAAAAAGAGCCAAGACTAAATTAAAATTATTTATAAAATTATTATTCTCTAGTGCAAAGCAGTAATTTACTTGAATTATATAGTAAATTCCATTAATTGGATCAATTGACAATATTTAATTAAGCCAATTCATTAGTTTTATTAAATTTATTGTAAAAATATATAATAAATCAATTTCAGTGATTTACATTTTCCAACATTTTTTTCATTGTTACTGTAAGTTTGATTATTTTGCTTCTTCATAGAGGAAGCTTTGTGATTGTTAACATTTTTAATTTTCAAAAAATAGTCTAAATCGACTCATTTTCATCTAAAAAGCGTAAATTTTCATTTTTAAACAAATGTCCAGATGTGTGTGTGTGTATTTTTTTGTTGCTAGGAAATCTCGAGAATTTTTCACTGGATTTCAATAAATATCTCCAATTAATTTTTATATTATTAATTTATTGTTTCCTCTATGAGGTAGCAAATTTTTTCCTTACGTAGAAGCGAAATGTCCACAAAATGGACATTATTTTTACCTAGTTTTTAATTCATTAAATTAATTGACTAGGTTAAAATTGCAAAAAAGAGTTCACTAGAAAAATAAAAAAAACTTCCAAAAAATGTTTAAAATTTTACTAACGAATATAAAAGTAAAAAAATCGGTAAAAATGTAGTATGAACTGAGAAAATGTAAAAAATATAAGTAAACAGTTCTCAAAAGAAATCACATAAAAGTACAAAAGTTTCCAAATTATTTTAAAAATGAGGAGATCAAGAAACATGAAAAAAACTTTAAAGGAACAAAAAGTCACTTATTTAAACAAAATTTGGATTAATTGAAATTTCAATCGAATTTGGTTAAAAGTATGTCCATTTTGTGGACACATTGCTTCCACATAAACAAAAAATTTGCTTCCACATATAGGAAGCTAAAAAGTATTAATATAAAGGTTAATTGGAGAAGTAATTAAAGAAAATAATTTTAAATGCAAAAAAAAATGAGAAAACAAATTATTTTACGTACTTATGATCAATTATAAACTTTGTATAAGTCATTTGATTCGTTTGGAGATAAGGAATATGTTTTTAGTATTCATTAGGTTCTATTTTTAGCATGGAACAAAATTTTACCAAAAAACAATTTTTTTCGATGAAAAAAGGTTTTTTTTTCAAAATCCCTGTGTCCAAGTTTAGATATTTATGAGCTTAATAAGCTATCCAAATTTTATTAAAATCCATTGAAGCGTTCTCGTGATATCCTGGCGACAAAAAAAGCTTTATTCACACACACACACGCAAACAAACATCTGGAAATTTGCTTTAAAAATGAAAATTTACTCTTTTTAGATGAAAATGAGTCGATATAGAATTTTTTTGGAAAATCGAAAATTATAACGATCAAAAAGCTTCCTTTATGAGAAAGCAAAATTAGATAAACTCTCAAGTTGATTGACTTTAAAGTTTCTTTGCATTAAAATTAAAATACATAATTAGAAATTTATATCTTTCAAAATTTTAGTGAAATGAAGAAAACGATTAAAATTTGGATAAATTAAAATTCGGAGCAACTTTTTAAAGAATTTAAAGCAAAAATTAATTAACATTTTTTAATGAATAATTGAATGTATTTATTTAGAATCGATTGAAATGTATTGTAATTTAAGGGGTAAGACCACTGTAAAACACGTAAATTAGACCTAATTTTAAGATTTATTTATGGAAGCGTAAAATAAGATGAATTAAAATCCGGTTGATTTATTATTATTAGGTACTATTGAAGTATAAAAAAAATATTTTGTTATGTTGAAAAAATTAAAATGGCGGCCTAGATGGTCGATTTAAAAAATTCATTTTTTTAAGTAGAGGTCTACGGCCGGTAGAAAATCTTTTTCAATTTTTGATCTAAAACCAAAACCCAAATTTTTTATGAATTTGCAACTCAAAAGCTACAGAAGTACGTAGGGGATTTTGAATAAAACGGTTTTTGTGAAAATGGCACGCATTTGAATCAAAATTTCAAGTTTTTCGGTAAAAAATCGATAGAAAATTGTTAATAACTTTTTTTTTTTTTTAGTAAAGAAAAACCCCTACGTACTTCCATGAAGAATGTTATCATGTAGCTGCATACCAATTTATAAGTAAATCGGTCAAAAATTGTGCGAGAAAAGTTACCGGCCAGTTTGAAAAATGTTGTTTTGGGAAAAACGCGTTCAAAGTATAAGAACATAGACGTTTCTTATGCACTGCGCACAGTAGGGTTTCGCGCGGATTAAAAATTTTAGCTTTTAAAAGTGTTTTCTTTCTCTAATGTTTATTGTTTCTCATTTTTAAGACCCTATGGCACCTTTCTAGCTAAAAAAAAATTGTTCGATTTCTTGAAAGGTTCACAGTGGTCTAACCCCTTAAATCGGTTAAAACTTGGTAAATTACGAAGTCGTTAAACATTTTAATCAACAAAATTAAGACTAGATAATTATTCTCAAGCTCGTATTATGTTTTATGTAATACTTTTTCACAGATCTGTGAAAGTGTGTTTAAATCAATTATTTAAATTTAGATTAATTCAAATTTTGATAAATCAAAGCTTGCAATAAAAAAAGGAAATTTTTAACAAAATAGTCGGTAACAATATTTAAAATAGGAAAAAAATAGTGCAAGTGTTGAGGCCTATAATCTTTGTAAATTCTGAATTATTTCGAGCTATGAAAGTCTAAAAAACTGAAATTGAAATTTTCGGGTTTTCTGCGAATTTTTGGAACTTTCCAAGTTTTTTTCCAGGATATATTGAATTCCTGATCGCTAGACGCCCTAAAATTTGATAAAATAAATTTTCATAAATTCACTGCAAATAGTTTTATAAAAGCAATTTTCGTAATTATTTTTATTTAATTATTTTCATTTAGTTTCATCAAATGAATTTTTTGTTGTTAATTTCATCAAATTAAATTACTGTAACTAACACATAATTAAAATCATTTATTCTGACTTTATAGAAGTAAATAAAGTATTTATTTATTATTATTATTTTAGTAATAATTTTAGTATTATTCTTATTTTAGTAAATTGATTTCTCTGACTTCCTTAAATTTATTCAATCCGTCATTATCCATTAATAATTAAATTAATTTATTACTTGATAATTTTCTCTTTCATTATGAAGTAAATTTACTCCAATTTTATCAAATTAATTTACTCTATTGAAATTAAATCAAATTACTGTAAATAATTTTGCCAAATGGAAAATGTTTTTTAAGGAGATTCTTTCCATTCACATAACCACTCACTAGAAAGTGGTTTTCCACCCCAATTAAAAATATTATTAAAATTAATTTCCCCAAATTTAGAAAGATCAAGTTTTTCAATTCTCAGAAAAAATTTGGTTGAGTCAAAATTTGTTGTTAAATAATAATTATTTAACATTTTGTGTTTTCTCTTTAAATCTGTAATTTACATTCAATTTTGACAAATAATAGCTCATTTTGCTCTTTGAAACGTTCTCTACAACTTCGCTTGTTGGATTTTGTTAAATAACATTTTATTTAAAACTTTATTAAACAAATAAAATTTATTTTTCATATACCTATTTTTTAAACGAATTATTATTTAACAAAATTAAACAAGTGAAATTGTAGAGAATGTCTCAAAGAGAAAAATTAGCTATTATTTGTCAAAATTGGATGAAATTACAGATTTCCGCTAGATTTGTTCTACTTTTTGCGATATTCTCAAAAGAATTTTCAAAAATTTTTTTTTCTTTTTTACCGTGTCAATACGCTAGTGTATTCTTATATATTTTTCTCTGTTGAATCCGAATCCAACGAATCTAACTTTGGATTCGGTTTCTGCGGAGAAAAATACGTAGGAATGCACTAATAGTATATAGTTCCGGACAAAACAAATTTATTTTTTTATTTTTTGGGGTTTTTGAGCAGTTTTTTGAGATTATCTAAAAAAATATAGACAATTTGATTATTCTGACTTTCGATTTGGATTCAGCGGAGGGAAATACGTAGGAATACACTAGTTTTGACAAAAAAAATTTTTTTTTGTTTTAATTTGGGTTTTTAACATTTTTTTGAGGTTATTTTAAAAAGTAGAACAAATCTAATAATTCTGACCACATTCTGGCTTTGGATTCGGATTCAGCGAAGAAAAATTCCTTAAAAATACACTAGTATAGTGTCTCGGACAAAAAAATTTTTTTTTTTGTGGGGCTGTGTAAATATTATTTGACACCAAATTTTGACTCAACCTAATTTTTTCGATTTTTCTGAGTATTGGGATTGGCAGTCGTGACGTCACAAAACAAAAATGGTTGACAGAAGTAGGTAACTTCAGGTAACTTTAGTAACTAAAGCACGTAAACAAAAGAAATTTTGTTGAGCGTAAGAAAGTATGTAGTTTTAAATGTCGGAAATAACATATTTTGTGGACTGGATAAAAGCGCTTTGAAAAAAGTTGCTAAAATATTTTAAATTCTTGCATTAAAAACTTGCAATCTTTAAAACAGTTCCATCTATTTATTAATTAAAATGTTTTATACCATTAACCATCATTTTTTGAAAGAATAATAAAAATGATGGATTAGGATTTTCGACAGATCAGTCGTTGTTTCCATAAATACTGACTAAAAGATGTTAATTTTAAGAACATTTTTATTTTGTTTTTTTTTTTCTTTTCCCTATCCACCCTTACTTAAAATTAATTGTAGCTATATTCATAAATATAGTTCACTTTTTTCCTCTTCTACAGAATTTTACGTGTTTACTTTTTTTACCTACTTCTTTTAATTTAAATTCACACCACCAGATAGCGTATCGCAGTTTAGCCATTCCCAATTGTAAAACTTGTTTTTTCAGAGTATGATGAAATTAATTTGAATAACATTTTTATTTGTGAAAAATCACTATGGTTATGTCAATGGAGAGAACCTCCTTAAAAATTTTCTTGATGAAAATTCAATTCTAAAACAAAAAATTTTTTCAAAATAGCTTCTTTGACAATGGCTGGGACAGCAACCTGCATAGCTTGGTCAACAGCTGCAATTCCACATTTGAAGAGTTCAAAATCAACAATCCAGGTTTCCGAAATGCAAGGCTCACTGATAGCATCACTGAATTACGTCGGAATGATAGTTGGTTTTGCATCCAGTCCTTTCCTAATGAATCGTCTGGGACGAAAATTGAGTCTACTTTTAGTCGGATTATCTCAGATAGTCGGTTGGACTTTAATAAATATGTCCCAATCAGTGCACGGCCTCTACATAGCTAGAATAATGTCAGGAATCAGCGACTTTAGTTTCATCGTCTCGATGATTTACGTCGGGGAAATATCTGACAAGAAAATCCGAGGAACTCTCTCTTCCATCCAGATTCTCTCTTTCTCACTGGGTATTTTTTATATAATTACAATCGGCGCTTTTCTCCCTTACGAGACAATGAACAAACTGGGCCTTCTCATTCCGACCCTCTTCCTGATCACGTTCTCATTTATGCCGGAAACTCCGTATTTTCTTTTCATGCAGGGTCGGGAAGAGGAAGCCACAAGAACTCTGATGAGATTGAAAAACACTGATGATTTAGAGGACATAAGACTCGATTTGGAGAGAATGAAATCAGCCATTTTGGAGAGTCAGAAGAACAAGAAGAGCAGTTTTCGTGAGCTTTGTGGCACGAGAGGCAGTCGTAAAATCTTCATTGCTCTACTATTTCTCAAGGTGGCAAAACAGCTCTCAGGAATCACCGCAATTGTAGTTTACGGTCAAGAGATCTTGAACAAATCTGGATTTTCTCTGAGTTCAAAATACTTGATTGTGATTCTAACTGGAGGAAAAGTGTTTGCTGGAGTGATAGCGACTAGCCTGATTGACATTCTGGGGAGAAAATTTATTCTTTTAATTTCAGCTCTAGGTACCTCGATAGCTTTAATTGCAGTTGGAATATTTTTCTTTCTTCAGACTTACTTGATAATTGACGTAAGCTCGATTAATTGGCTTCCTTTTGTTGGTCTAATGACCCACGTGATAACATTTAACATCGGATTAGCTCATGTGCCGGCTGTTTTTATTGGAGAGGTTTTTTCCATGAAGGTGAAAGTTCTTGCAGCCGCGTTTTCCTTGACGGCTGAAGCATTCGTTGGATTCCTTGTCATTCTCGGTTTTATACCAATGTGCGAAACTGTTGGAATTTATGGAACTTTTTGGTTTTTTGCCGTCATGTGTCTCTTGGGACCGATCATCAGTAATTTAATAATGCCAGAAACAAAAGGAAAGTATTTGGAGGATATTCAAACTCAAATTCAAATGAAAACGTCAACACAAGTCATTAGGCCATTGTTATCTAAATAAACAGAAATGAGTTAGTTTAGTAAATGCGTATACAAAACTATAACTTTCAGGCTTCTCACTCAGTTTCGCATTGAAAAATAGTGTCAAAAGCAGGGCTGATAAAAATCATAATTTTTTTAAAGAAATCACAAAAAATCCTATTTTTTTAATTCAGAAATTGGTTTTTTTTTTAAAATACAATCAGTACACGGAAAGAAAATTAGTTACAAATTTTATAAAAGTATTTTACAATTTAGGGAAAAAGGATCAAAAAGAGAAAATTTCAGATTGATAATTTCAAACTTTAAAAAAATTATATGAAATTTGATACAGACTATATTAAAATTTAAAATTCCTTGTAAGAAAATTTCGCTTTCTAGCACTTTTTACCTAAATTATAAAGCATTTTAATAAAATTTATAATTAATTTTCTTTGCTTGTATATAACATCTTGAAATGTTTATTTGTAAGTAATTTATTTTTCAAACTGAAAACATTTAATAAAAATTATAAAAAAATTATAAAATTATAAAAAAAAGAACGTACAAATATAAGAAAACAGTCTTATATAAAAAATATCGGGCAAGTACGAGTTACACTCGTACCAAGTCGAAGGGTTCCGTACCGCTCTAATTTTTTTCAATTATATGAGTCAGAGATTATTTGAATAATAATTTAAATAATGATAAATTAAAATAATTTTTTTTATTTTTAAAGAAATTTAAGTATAAACTTAATGATTTTTATAAGATTAAAAATTTCCAATTAAATAGACTAAGCTTTTTTATATAATTTTAAATTTTAAAGCCAAAAAAATTTTTTTTTAAATTTTTTTTTATTTTTTAACTTTTAAAGTAATTTAAACATAAACATAAACATTTTGTACAAAAAAAATAATCTGAAACTATAAAATATTGTAGCTGTTTAGAAGGAAAAAATTTTTTTTGGTAAAATTTCAGTTTTTTGGAAAAAATGTTATGATAATAAATTTAAACCACAATTTTTATGGTTTTATAAAAAATTCTGCATAAAATTACACATTTTTAACCAATTCCCAACCTTTCAGGATAAATACGCTGAGCGCTAGCATAGGGGTTTTTTGTCATTTTTCAACTTTTCATTAATAACTTTTGAAAATTAAGTCCAGCAACGTTCGCTATATTTTTCCTGTAATCTACACGTAAAAATACCTAGGTATACCAAATTTCAAACCTCTAGGTCAAATAGTTTGGAAGATAAGGGGGGGACACGTTTTTTTTGAAAAAAAAAGTTTTTCCTTGACAACGCTATGACCATCACCTCCAATCATGTTCTCTATATTTTTCCTGAACTCTACTCGCGAAAATACATATGTGTACCAAATTTCAATACTCCAGGTAAAATAGTTTAGGAGATAAGGGGGGGGGGGGGGGTAAATAAGCATTTTAATGCATTTTTTGAAATAAATCTTGTTATTTCCTTGAAATAACAGCTATGAATTCCACATTCCTATGAACATCACGTTCAATCATGTTCGCTATATTTTTCCTGTAATCTACACGTGAAAATACATAAGTGTACCAAATTTCAACTCTCTATCTCAAATTGTTTAGCCGCTAGGGGGGGGGGGGGGGGGGTAATGGTTTTGGGCGACGGACAAACGAGTGAAAACATAAGGGTTCCGTTTGGACACTTTGTGTACGGAACCCTAAAAAGTAGTAACTCTTTTCAAAAAATTGAACTATTTACGGACATTTTTTTTAAATTAAAAAAATAAATAAGATAATTAAAAAAACGTTAAAATTTATTACTAAGGAGGATAAAAATTTTAAAATTTAAATTAATAAATAATAAAAGCACCGAACAAATATTTTAAAAATTCGTAATTACAAGATAAAAACTAAAAAATTGAAATGAAGGATAAATGTTTCTAAGAAAGTTGAAAAATGCTGACAAAAATTAAAAAATTAATTAAAACGCAAGGAAGGACTAAAAAATAGTAAAACATCAAGCAAATTAAATAAATAGTAAGAAAATGGAGTAATATGATAATGATAATGATATAGTAATGATAAATTCATCGAACCAAATAAAATGAAGTAATGTTTTTTTCCTTAATCTAATAAACTGTAAAAAAAATTAAAAAGTACAAAAAAAAATAAAATTTGGTTAGAATCTACTAAAAAATTAGAATTAATAAAAATAAAATAAATAAATGTATATATGGAAATAAATAAAAAGTCCAGAAAAGAAATTAGAAAATTCTTTAAGAATAAAAAAGTTTAGGCAAATTAAATGAAAAATATTTTTATAATATTAAACTTAAAACAAGTCCAACAGTAAAGTTAGAAAAATAAAGAAAATTTGATAAAAGAATAAGTTTGCAAAACATATCGCAAAAGATAGGCTAGATGTGAAAACAAATCGAATAAATTTACATAAAAATGAGCGTATTTATTTTTAAAAATATGTAAATCCATACCTAATTATGAAAGTCAACGAAATAAAAAATTTAGTGAATGTTATAATAACAAAATTGTGTAAAATAATATTAAATAATTTGCATAAAAAGAAGAAAATTAAAGAAAAAAATATCAAAAGTAAAAGAAGAAAAAATCTTAAAATTTTACAAAAATAAGAAATTATTTTAAGATAAAAATTAAATAGTTTCGAAAAAGTGAAATCTCTTTAAAAAAAATTGTAAGAATTAAAAAAGGATTATTGCGAATTTGAAAAATATTTATTATTATTTAATTATTCTACATTAATTAATAATATGCATTTAAATTTAAATTAATTAAAATTTAAAAGTTTGAACAAATTAGAATATGAGTTAATTGACATTTGAATTTTATTTAATACTATTTTGTGCCAAATATTCATAAAAAAAATTTTTAGATCGCAGGTATTTTGATCATCAGCATTAGCACAATTTTTTAAATTTTATAAAGAATAAAATATTAAAATTGAAATTTTTAAGATTTATCTACAAATTTCTCGGTTTTTTTTTCTTTTGCGATTTTTTTACATGCAGTATTAGACGCCCGGAGAATTGTCAAGTTTTTTTTTTTTTAAATCATGATTTAAATGCAAATGTCCCTATGATTTAAATCAAAGTAATTTAAATCAATAACAGCCCTGGTCAAAAGTGGCATAATTTTTATTTTATTAACAAATATATATATAAATTTATTTATTTATCTAATCTTATGGTTGTGAACAGAACAAAAATTAATAATCTTACGATTTTTATTTTATAAAATAAATTAAAAGTACATTAAATTAAACGAATCTGAAATACTTTATTTACAAAAGTTTTTTAATAGTAATATTTTTCTTTGTGACTCTAACTGGAGTAATGGGAACAGAATCAAACTTTCCATTTTTGAATTAAATGTGATTTACCATGTTTTAACATTCTCTAATTGTTTAAGGATTATTTTTAGTCTCAGAATCTTTAGCACATTGTATTTTATCCTGAGAGTTACTTGTTTTCAATTTTTTCCCCAAAAATTAGAAAATCTTCCAAACTAGTGGATTTATTTCGTAAAATTTGGAGAAATCCCATATTTAAAAAAAGAAATTGAGATTGTAATAATTTCTGAACACAGAGGATTATTTTTTAAAAAATTCGGAAATAAATATCAGGAATAGGTGAAAAAAATTGAAAAATCGTCTAAACGCGATGGATTTTTTCCCAAAAGTTAGAAAATAAATCCTAAGTCTAGATGAAAATATTTCCGTAGTTCGGAAAAATGCACTTATTCAAAAAAAAAAAAAAAAACGAAATTTATTCCTAAAGATAGAAAAATTATCCGAATAACATAATGGATTTCCCCCAAAAGCTCGGATATAAATCTCCTTTTTTGGCTTCTACTTCAGTATTATGTTCATTTTCTTCGTCTCAATGAAAATAATTTTTTATGATTTTTAAATTATATATTTGAAACTTAATAAAGAAAAGGACATCAAGCACGTGTCTTTAGTGTCATTTTTTTAAAAATAGTTTCTAAATATTCGCATCAACTGAAATCAGTGGCATGAGTGAGAGGCCTGAACTTTTAAAACATAAATCAGAAAATAAAAATTAATTTACCTTGGGTAAATCTTCGTTAAAAGTACAAAATTTGTTGTAAAGAATATAAAACGATTCCCTGTTCAAGGGATTATCACAGTCATCAGGTACAGAGTTTACGAATTGAGTCTGCTTTCCTGAAAATACAAAAGAGCAATATTATTTAACGAAAAGAATGTTTTATTCTTTGGAAAAGTCATTTGTAAATTGTTTTATACCGAATGAGTAAGTAAAAGTCCTTGTTAAATTTTGAGTTCAGAATGTGTATATTTGAATGAAGTGTCTGTTACAGTCACCTGAAACCTCTCGCTGTATACAGTCACAAAGTAAAAGTCTAGATCGCATTTTTAGCAAAAATGGGTCCATCACAGATTGTTGACGTCGCAATATATTTCGGAACTTTCGCAAATTAACACAATACAAACAACAGTGTGTTTTTCTAAATAAGAATTGTACAATTTCAAGATTTTTTTTATTATTGATAGTGGAAAGTAACGTCCATGGATGTATATTGTATAAGTGAATATATATTATAATGTACATCAATCGCGTTCAATTTGAACAAAAACAAATTATAACTATATAGTGTAATATTTATACAAAGAGATTTTTGGAAATATATATTTTTCAGCTCGCTTATATTAGTCAAATTTGTTTCTCCTCGAAAGGGAATTGACAATTTTCCATCGTGCAATTACACTTTCAAAGAATTGAGTCTATTTACAAAGTAAAGATTCAAAAATTTATCATAAATGTGCGGAGGTGTATAACTAAACTTATTTTATTGTTGAGGACGTATCTCGCTCTAAAATTCAAATCCTTAGCGGTGTAAAGCGAAAACACGTGAAATCGCGGTTTATGATTGTAAGTAAGTAAAATAGTTTGCAATTTGTTACGATACGAGACTAGGTGATCAATTATTTATTTTCAATTAAATAATAATTAAAAAATAGTGCATTGATCACTTAACAACGTATCTGCTTGGGATCAAAGTCTTCAATTTAAATCTGGAACTTGAACAGTGAGTCATTAATAATTTTGTTGGCTTCTTCAATTCTTCATTTCATTTGAATAAAAAAAAAGGGAGAAAAAACAATAACTAATTCTAAGGTATGTGTTATTTCTAAAAGCGTGTGCGAATAAATCAATACATTTCAAGTAAGATGAAAAGTATTTGAATTTTAAATTAAGCAGGAATAGCTTCTTAAATATTAAGAAAGTAAATTTTCTTTTTACCAAACATGCAAATTTATATTAAACATGTTTTTTTAATAAACGTGTACATCTAAAGCATGTTTTTAATAAACATGCGGAAATGTAAATTCGTATTAAATACGAATTGCAAATATCAGAAATTATTTCATTAAAGCTCTACTTTTACGTAGGATGTTGAAATTTGTTGAAAAAACAAAAAGTAAACAATGAAAAAATTGCTTCTTAATTGCTAAAATGGACATTTTTCGCACAGGCTTCTGTAAAATAACAGAACCAAACGAGTCCAGTAAGAGTGTTGAGATAAGGATAAAGTAAAGTAACGTTAAGGTTTCAGTGATGGAGATGTAGCAAACGTAAATGACTGTTAAAGTAGGTAGTTGGAGTTGTATTCCTTGGTTCCAGGCCCAACGAAGTCAAGTGTCTTTTAATTCGTCTCATTTGTTGCGTGCGTCCAGCTTGTGTATACCAGTCAGTCTGTGAAGACAAATAGAAAAATTACATTTTTCCTAATTTCCAGGAAAAATAAACGCCGAACATAAAAAATGTCTGGTAGTTATTACGAACGTAACAGTAGAGTTCTGCCTTTGTTCGTCATCTCTCTTAGTTTTACTTACGTTACACGAAAAGACAAATTAATGCTCATCTTCGTCCATTCTCAATCGCTTCCTTCGATCTTCGCCAACGTTTCTCTCCTCGGCCTCCAATACTTTTAAACGAGATCCACAAATTTCTTGCCCATGAAGATTCTGCAAAATTTGGTTAATTATAATATAGAATTTGTTATTTTAAACTCAATTTAATGCAATTAAATGTAAATTCAAGGTACTACTATCAAATTCCAAAATACAAATTATTTAAGATCAAAAAAATGTATATCTCTTTTCAACTAATGTAAAGATTACTTTGACTAAAATAATTTTTGTACCTCTATTGCCTTATTAGCACTATCAACAGTGGCGTATTTTGCGTAGCCGCAATTTTTTCCTGGCAGCATATAAACGTCGATAAGATTTCCAAATCTGCAGAAAGCATCTTTCATTGCAAGAATTGGAGGAACAGGTGGACCGCAAACTATGAAACATCTTTTTGCAACATCTGCATCTATACTGGCCATTTGTTGCGGAGCAGGTAGTTTTAACAGCGATGAATCGAAGGCTATATAAAAATATAAAATATATTGCAACTGTCTTGATATTTTAAGTCCGGAAACATTCAAAGCAGGGTGTCTAATGAATGGTCATTTTCAAAATTTCGAATCGTAATCTATAATTTTACCGTATTTGTTCATTTAATGATTAATGATAAATAATAAACTAGATAAAAATTGTGTCCATTTCATGAACATTTCCAAGTAAGCAAAATAATTTGCTTCTTTATAGAGGAAGCAATAAATTAATAATATATAAGTTTATTGGAGAAGTTATTAATAAAAAAGAATTTTAAATGGAAAAAAAAATGAAAGAACATGAATTATTTTACGAATTTTTGATCATAAAACTTTTTAAAGAATAAATAAAATTACAAAAAAAAAATTTTTAAATCTTATTACGAATACAAAAACAAGAAAATCGGAAACAATCTACTAACAAATGAAAAATTAAAAAATATATTAAGAAAATGTAAAAAGATAATTGAAAACCTACCAAAAAAACTGACAAATTATATAAAAAAAAACTCAGAATTTTATTAAAGATAAAAAGGAGTTCTTAAAAATATTATTATACTATTCTAAACTATTTTACTAAATTAAAAATTAATGCGACAATAAAAAAAAAAAGTAAAATTCAAAATTTAAACTACACACAAATGAAAAACTATAATAACAACAAAAAATACAAAAAACTAGAAAATCTTTTTATAAAATCAAAATATTTACACAGATACTTTTTAAATTCCAAAAAAGACAATAAAATCAATGGAAAAACGAGAAAATTTTACTGAAAAGAAAAATCTTTAAAAAATTAGAAAATTAATAAAATATTTTTTAATTTAATCTAGGTGCGAATTACTGAACACTTTTTTTTAAATTAAAAAATTATCATCGTCAACTTATTCCTTACAGAAGAAGTTAAATTCGTTTTTCGTTGTAAAATATATTTTTTAAATGAATCATTACTTAAAAATGACAATTGGAGAAGTTATATTAAAGAAATCCAAATTAAATTTTTCATTAAAAATTTAGAATCTCCACTATTTCTTCAAATTCAGGATAAAATGTATACTCTATATAATTAAATTAATCCACTTTTTCATATAGAATATTTCGTCCAAAGGACCTATGATTATAAAATAAAAATTGGAGAACTTAATTTTAAATGTAAAAAAAAAAATGGAAAATCATGAATTATTATACGAATTTGTGGTCAATTACAGACCATATAGGTCAATCGATTTATCTAGAGACAAGGAATATGATTTTTTTATTTGTTAAGTTGTATTTTTAGAGTGAAAAAAAATGTTTGTCAAAACACGATTTTTTTTGTTGAAGAAGGGTGCTTGAAAAATTTGTTTAGGTATTTTCAAAAATCCGTGTGATGAGCTTAAAAATTGTCATCCAAATTTTATTAAAATCGTTTTATTAATGCGTTCTCGAGATATCTAAGCGACAAAAAAATTACGACACACACACACACACACACTTACACACATCTGGACATTTGCTTGAAAATGAGTCGATTTAGACTATTTTTGGAAAATCGAAAATCTTAACGATTAGAAAGCTTCTTCTATAAAGAACCAAAAATTGAAAAAAATAAGGGAATTTTAAGCAGAATTCAAAAAGTCTTGAAGGAATAAGAATAACTGAGAATATTCACGAAAAAATACTAAAAAAAATATTTGAGAAATAAAGAAAAGTTTTTTAAGAATCTAACAAACTATGGCAAAATAAAACAAGCACAAAAATATCACAATATATAAAATTCGGTGAAAATCTTTAACATAAAAAATATATGAGGTTGTACAAATAAAATAAGAAAATTGAAAAAGATGAGAAAAAGGCTTTAAAAGAAAAGAGACATTCTTTCAATAACGAAAAAGTTTAGGAAATTATTTTAAAAACATTTATCAAATTAGATAAAAAAAATTGCGCAGAAGTTTATACAACGGAAAATAATTTTAATACATTAGACAAGTTTTTAAATCAATCCTAATAGACATTTTTTTAAATGATGATAATCTAGAAATTTTATCAAACAGTAAATAAATTTGTGAAAAAATTGCCAAAATGTAAAAACAAATTGATTAAATTTATAAAAAGATGAGATAATCTAAAAAAAATCAGAACATTGTTTTTTAAAAATATACTTTTTCCCTAACTTGAAAAAAAATGAGAAAAATTATTATTAAATTAGAAACTTCATTGAAAGTTTAAAGAATCATAAAGAGAATATTATGAAAGAACGAACAACTCGATAATAAAGTTTAAAAAAGTCGGAAATTAGGTGCAAATGACATTATAAGTTTGAATACATTAAAATTTTGAATAAATTGACTTTTAGGATTTATTTAAACTGTTTAATGACTTGAAATTCTCGAAATTTCATACAATTTTCGACTTTCTTTCTAACAACAATTTTTAGATAATATCCTGACCATCTCCAGTCTCAACTCTTTTTCGTTTTATCTACGAATTCTCGTTGTGTTTTTTTACAAATTCTCCGATCGTTTTGAAAATTATCGGATCTCTTTACAAATTCCCGGTTTTTTTTTCATGATGTACTAAATACTAGGATCGCTAGACACCCTCTTAAGGTGTATCTCTCGGTTAAATTCAGGCTATCAGAAAAAAAATTCTAGTGTCCTTCAAAGGATTTAAAACTTTTCGTAAACTATATTTTTGGTAAAGGAAAATGTCCTTTTTTAGGAAAAAAAAATTTATAATGTCTAAAATTGTTTATTTACACACATTTTTAGGCAATCGAACTTTTCTCTCGGGACGTATGATTAAGTTCCAAAATTAATTATTTAGAATATTTATTTCACAGAATTTCATTAGGAAGAATCTTCTTTTAGTCGAAATTTCACATTTTCGAATATGTTTTCAATCGAACATAAATTAATCCGAACTTTGACCTAACAGAATTTTTAGGTCATGGAATTCATATTTACAGAATTTTCATTTTATAGAAATCCTTTTAACCAACTTTTCATTTAAAAGAATTTCAATTTAAATGAATTTTAATTTAGAAGAATTTTTATTTTAGGTTCAGAATTTTAAGTTAATCGAAGTTTTAAATACCAGAATATTCATTTGACAGAATCTTCATTTGTCCAAAATTGTATTAGTACGAATTGACATTTGATAGAAATCTTCAAATACAGAATGTTCATTTGTTAGAAATTGCAAATGGCCGAAAATGTATCCAACAGAAATATTTTGGCGTGAATTTGGAAATTGACCAAGTAGAAAATATAAAAAAAATTTTAATTGGTCAATTTAAAAATTTGCGCCAAAATATTTCTGTCGGATACATTTTCGGACAAATTAATATATTGCATTTTAAGTTTTCTATCAAATGTCAATTCGTAATAATACAATTTCGGACAAATGAATATTCTGGTATTTAAAAATTCGATTAACCTAAAATTCTGTAAAATAAAAATTCTTTAAATTAAAATTCGTTTAAATTGGAATTCTTTTAAATGAAAAGTTGGTTAAAAGGATTTCTGTAAAATGAAAATTCTGTGAAATATGAATTCGGTGAACTAAAAATTCTGTTAGGTTAAAATTAGGATTAATTTATGTTGGATTGAAAACATATTCGAAAATATGAAATAAATATTCTTAATAATAAATTTTAGAACTTAATCATACGTCTCTTTCTCTCACATCGCTTCTATACAAATTTAAAAAATTGATGCGATTTTGATTTATAATAGCTCATTTTCTTCAGAAATAGATTACCTACAAATTCATGAAAGTGAAATTTTAAAAAACTGCACCGTTTTTCAAATATGATTTTTTGTTTAACAAATGAAGTGCAATTTGTTTAAAACAAATAATCTTATTTGAAAAACGGTTTAGATTTTTAAAAATTTATTTCCGTGAATTTGTAGATAATCTATTTCTGAAAAAAAATGAGCTATTATAAATCAAAATCCCATCAATTTTAAAAATTTGTAAAGAAGCGATGTGAGAGAAAAGTTTGATTGCCCAAAAATGTGTGTAGGGGAAAGTGGGGCAAAACCGCTAAGCGGGGCAAAGACGTTTTTCAAAAAATCTCCCTTATTTCTAGACCGTTTCAACTTATGTTTAAAGTTTATCATAATTGCAACTGAAGCCATTGTTTTATAAAAAAAAATCTTGAAAATATAAAATGCTTTAGCAAATATACCAAAAAAATCGTTTTTACAAGTATGAGATGAAAATTTTATTGATCAAAACTAGTAAATTTTGAATCTAAATGTGAATTTTAAAAATTTTTAAATGTCACGTTCTAATAGAGTAATCATTTATCTACACAATCTCTGTGGAATCCAGGTTTAATTTTCAATCTAAATATATAAAATTTTAAATTAAAAAAAGTTTTGTCGTTTAGGGCAAAGACGCTTGGAAAATATTTCATAAAAAACAATTGAATATTAAAGACTGCATTAGCATGTAATTTTAAATTTACTACTAATTTGAAAAAAAAATTATGAATTTTGAATATTAAATAAGCATTATTATTTAATTATATTTTCGCATGGTTATTTAAAAAACATTCTATTTTTGAAAAGTCGATAAAGTAGATTTTGAAACAAAATAAAAAACAATTAAATTGAAAATATGAGGTTAAAAATACAAGTTGTCATTATTTTCAATAAAATCGATTAAATCTCTTAAAAAATCTGTAAAGTATTTATGTTTTATAATTATTGCACCAATAAATGTTATTTAAAGTATATTTTAGATCATTTATTATATTTGCAATAATAATATTAGCAAAAACGTCTTTGCCCCAACAGTTGGGACAAAGACGCTAATTTGAATCTTTTTAAATACAATTAAATAATGTAATTATGATTATGATAAATGTAATAACGACTATTAAAATCTGTTACTGGTTAGTTTTAGTCGTGTCACAAACAAAAATGACTCCAATTGAATGTACAATTAAAAATTTGTGCATCAGTAAACTTAAACCTAGCGGTTTTGCCCCACCTTCCCCTAAATAAACCATTTTTAACATTATAATTTTTTTTCCAAAAAAAGGATATTTTCCCTTCCTAAAAACATAGTTTCCGAAAAGTTTTAAATCCTTTGAAAGATACTGGATTTTTTTTTTTTTTTTTTGATATCCTGCATTTAACCGAGAGTTATACCTTAAAGTTAATCAAAATTTGAGAGCATTAAATTTAAAAAGTTAAAATAATAAGAAAAAAATACGTACATGGAGCAGTTAATCCAGCAGCTTGAATTAAAGAGGTAGCTTGTGCAATAGTTTCTGCTAAATGTACCAAATCCGTTCTTGCATTTGTAAGTCCACTAAGATTGGATCCGCCAGGTTTGGATGAATTTTTGGATGATGGACCGCTGCTTAAATCTGGTTTGACTATCATTCTATGACCAGGTGGATATTCAAAGCCATGGAACTTTTCTCGCGCATATGCCGCCGCGTTGGGATTTAAATAGGCTACGGATGCTTGACCTCTTGGCATTCTATACCTTATGTCCGTCTTTAAGCTACAGTAATCCAATCCCGGCACAATATCAAACAATTTCCACAGCTGATCCTGATTCAATGCCGGATGTGCGATTACTTGTAATTTGGTGTAGCCTTCTGAATTCGGATAATTTGAAGCAATCTCGAGGCTGATGCTGCTTTTCCCGAAATTTGAGGAACCATATCCTCCACCGCCAAGATTATCATAAGATACAGAGAGACCATTGCTGTACTTGGAATCATTGTGCTCGGGTTTTGGCTTCTTTGGCTCGGCAAAAACTGCTTTGTACTTTCGATCACATTCTTCAAAAGCCTTCGCGGCACTCGAGACTTTTCGGAATTTGACATAACCAAATCCTTTTGATTCATTGGTATTTCTATCTTTTACCACAGTTGCATATTCAATTGCCCCAAATTTAGAGAATTCTTGCTGTAATTCCGTGTCTGTCATTGATTTCGGCAAAACGCAAAAAAGTCTCACCCATCGTTCCTCTTCATTTGTTTCTCGAACTGATCCTTGATCGCGACTAAAACAAAATTGGATGATTAAGAAATTGAAAATTGAAGGAATTTAGAAATTGTATAATTTGAATTGTTATAAGCAGAGTTGATAAAAATTAAAAATTGATTTTTTTTAAATATAGAAAATCAGTTTACAACATTTTCAAATGTTAATTTGTAAACGGTTTAGTTTTTAAACTGAGAATTTTTAATAAGAAATAATAAAGGATAAAACATTTAATCAAAATCAAATAAATTATGACGAATAAATGAGAAAATTTCAAGAAAATATCTTTAATTTCATATGGTCGCAAAATTAAGAAAATTAGGTAAAAGCAACGAAAAAAAAAATTATTAAAAAAAAAACATAAAAGAGTAAAAAGATAAGAAAACAGTCCATTAAGGTATTTCTCTTCTGGATGACAGGTTCAAATCGATAGTATTATGAAAACACGTTTTATGCAATAAATATGCAATATTTATTTCTTATGCATATTATTTAGTGTTCTTTATTGTTTTCTTTAACCAATAAGCTTACTTTTGATTATTATTGTCTGATTTAAGGGGTAAATATAGTAACATTTAACATTCCTTATTTTTTCAAAAACTCTTTTTCTATGCGATTTTTTAAAAATGTTTCAATTTTAATTATTAATGGCTTATTTTATTAAGAAAAAGGTTCTCTACAAATTCACCGTTTAGAATTTTTAAAAAAGTTTAAACTTTTTTTAAATATAAATATTTGTTTACAAAAAAATATGTAAAAAAAGTTCTTTTTTTATAAACAATTATTTATATTTAAAAAACTATAAACTCTTCTGAAAATTTTAAACGGTGAATTTGTAGGAAACCTTTTTCTTAATAAAATAAGCAATTAGTAATTAAAATTAAAACATTTTTAAAAAATCGCCTAGAAAAAGAGTTTTTGAAAAAATAAGGAAAGTTAAATGTTACTATATTTACCCCTTAAATCAGACAATAATAACCAAAAGTAAGCTTATTGTTTAGAGAAAACACTAAAGAACACTAAATAATATGCATAAGAAATAAATAATGCATATTTATTACGTAAAACGTGTTTTCATAATAGTATTGATTTGACCCTGTCATCCAGAAGAGAAATACCTTAAGAACAGGAGAAAATTCTTTTCAATAACAGAAGTTATGGACATTGCTAAAGAAATAAAGAAAAATTAAAAAAAAACACAAGAATGAAACAGTGACATAAAAATAAATAAGAAAGTATAAACTCTTTTAAAAAATTGAACTATTTACCGACATTTTTTTAAATATAAATAATAAATCAGAAGATAATTTAAAAAGCATTAAAATGACTGTTTTTATCAAATAAAACTATTATTAAAATTAATTTCACCAAATTTTGAAAGGTCCAGTTATACATTTTCCAGAAAAAATTTGGTTGCGCTAATATTTAACATTTTATGTTTTTTCTTTAAATTCAATAAACGGCTAAAGTTTTCATCCAATTCTAAAAAATAATAGCTCATTTTCTTCGTTGAAACATTCACTACAATTTTATTTGTTGGGTTTTATTAAATAATATTCTGTTTAAAAGTTATTAAACAAATAAAAAATTTTCTTTACGTATTTTTTAAACAGAATATTATTTAACAAAATCTAACAAATACAATTGTATAGAATGTTTTAACGAGGAAAATGAGCTTTTATTTGTCAGAATTGGATAAAAATTGCAGTTGTTTATTAAATTTAAAGAAAAAACATAAAATGTTAAATAATTATTATCTTATTATCCTTATTATAATACTGATTAGAAATATGGAAGTTTTCTGTTATATTGGCGTCAGGATCAGGTAAAGAAAACAAAAAATTTTATTATTTGACAACAAATTTTAGCTCAACCTAATTTTTGCTGAAAAATGTACAACTGGATTTTTCAAAATTTGGTAAAATTAATTTGAATAATATTTTTATTTGGAGTGAAAAATGCATTGTGTAAATAGAGAAAACCTTCATAAACTAAAAATATTTTTATAATATTACACTTAATTATTTGCATAAAAAGAAAAAAGTTAAAGAAAACCCTAAAATCAGAAGACAAATACAAAAAAAATATGTAAAATTAAGGAACAAAAAATCTTAAGATTTTGTAAACATAAGAAATTATAATATGAAAATTGAACAGTTTCGAAAAAATGAAATCTCTTGGAAATCTAGTAAGAATTAAAAAAAGGATTATTGTGAATATGGAAAACAATTAATATTATTTCATTATTATGCATTAAATAATATGCATTCTGAACTTTAATTACTTAATTGAAATTTAAAAGTTCAAATAAATTGGATTATGAGTTAATTAACGTTTGTAGTTTATTTAAATTATAATGACTTAAAGATATAAAAATTTAATACTATTTTTTGCTATCTTCATACAAAAATTTTTAGATCGTAGGTATTTTAATAATCTGCATTAGCACAATTTTTTAAATTATTAAAATTGAAATTTTCAAGATTTATCCACAAATTTCTGAGTTTTTTTTATTGTTTGCGATTTTTTACATGCAGAATTAGACTTCCGGAGAATTGTGGAGTTTTTTTTTAAATTAAATCATGATTTTAATGCAAATAAATCATTTGCAGCCCTGATTATAAGTAATTCGTATTTTTTTCTAATTTGTCGTTTATTATAGATTGAAGTAAACTTACTTTGAGGCGATCATGACTTTTATTGGACGTCCCACTGAACCCAACATTTTGCCATTCATTTCTTCGAGAGCACATGCTGCTTCCGATGTCTTTGAAAATTTAATATATGTTACTCCTGTAAAAAGAAAATAGTTTAAATTATTAACAATAAGTTTAAAATAGGTATAACAAGATACAGATTAAAAGTAGTTTCAGCGAGACATTTTGTTTAAATTATAAAAAAAAAAAAGGTGAATAGGTGAAATTCTGTTATAAGCATTAACCATAAAATTATAGAAACATTGCTTTAGAATATTTTAATAATAATTACTTTTTTATCGTATCATTGTCACATTTGTTTAAATATTTAATGAAATGTTAAAAGTTAAAATTAGAGTTTCTTACTGTATAAATTTCTGTAAAATCTTTCTAAATAAATTTCTAAATTCTATTCTTTCATATTCCTGAAATATTGATTTTTTCTGGCTCCTACTTCCATGTATTTTCTATTCCCGATGTCTATATCATTTCTAACTATTTTTCTAAATAAATTAAAACTTCACAGTAAAATTTTAAAACGCCTGTTATGACTTAAAGCTATATTTTTAGAGAGAATGATTATTTTAGCACAAGTACCAACACGTGGGGTTTAAAATCATGCAGAGACACGATATATATTAATAGCCTTTGGAAGAAAGTTGAATGTCCAAATCAAAGCCTGTATAATTCGCCAGCATTTGAAATTTTGAAAAACTATTAGTTTTGTTAGATTGCTAATTATTTGTTTTATAAAATTGACCATTTTTATAATAAAATTATTTGTTTAAAAAAATAAATAAATTTGTTTAGGTAAATGAATAATTCATCATTTCCTTAAGAAATTATTCTCTGTTTAAATTATTTGTTATAGAAATTCAGATAAAATGTAATTTATTATTTAAATCAATACACTCAACTCCAAAAATATTACAATTTTCCAACAATTTATCTAAGGGGTCGTCCACATATCACGTGATATCTTTAGGGGTGGGAGGGGAGTAGGCAAAATATCACGGTCCATGGAAATTTAATTTTTTAGTAATAGAAAAAGTATCACGAGGAGGGGGGAGGGGGTTGAAATTAGCTCAAATTTGTATCACGTGATATGTGAATGATCCCTAACGTTAAATTTTAATTGTATAGTATTAAACTTGCGTCATAAAGAATAACTGATACTAAAAGGATTAAATTGGAAAAAATATCGGATTACGAATTATTATTCTTAATGCAGTTAAACTAATAGGATTATAGTTATTGCACACAACTTTATTTCCCTCAAATGGTTTTTCTCCAAATAATACTTAAAATATAAACTAATTCAAAAATTAAAAAAGAAACTAAATATTTTTTATTTCCAGCTAAAATGTAATTTTTGTACTCATATCCACTTTACAAGACATTCTAAAATCAAATTTCATTTTCAGCTTTGTATTCAATAGCAAAAATTTTTTTTTATATTAAAAAATTTGGTTATTTCTTTTTTTCAAGTGCTTTTTTATTACACAAATTTTATTTGATAACGAAAAAATGTTACAAGAATTCCACTATCTAATAAAAATATCGATTTGATAAAATTAAAATGCTTGAGTGAACAGTCGAAAAAGAAAGGAAAAATTCGCCTCCTACGTGATTAGCAAGCATATTATTTTTTGTTGCAATCGCCGGTAAAAATTTCGATTGTAATCTTGATTTTATCTGCTGACTATGTAATATATACTTATTGCTTAACAAATTGAATTGAAATGCAACAAATTGTTAATGCTTGATCTATATAAAAATAAAGAACTAATGTATAGAGAATATGAAAATGAATAAAGAAGAAGAAATATATTTATTGATTGGAGTTAGGGGTAGAGTTCAATACCTTTATTTTCTCCCGTGTTTCGATCCTTAACCACCCAAATATCCTCAATTTTTCCAAATTTTTCGAACGCCTTTCGCAGCTCATCTTCCTCGAGACTTTTGTGGCAAATTACAAAAAGCCGTGAATTTGGTGGATCGTCATTTTTTGATCGAGGATCGGACGAGTAGTATGAATCTCTTTCCCGGTGATCTGCCATTTTGCAACTAAAGACGAAAGCAAAGAGCACTGCGCGTGGGACCAAAAGCGATTAAACAGGACCGTATAACATTTGTTTCTTTTTTATTATTTCAGTATTCACCGCAATCTGAAACTTAATTTTATAACAATTATGTATGATTTTTACGTTGTATTCGTAATTTGCAACAAAATTTTTAGGTTATGTTAATTAAAGCAAATTTTTGTTTTAAAAACATCGCTTTCTTTAGTTTTTTTTTTGCCTGTTTTTTTACATATACATATAAATGACACAGATATATGTAAATTCGGTACTTTTTGGATTTATTCTTACCTTAAAATAACCACTTTTTAATTCTTTTAAAGGACAACAAAACCAATTCTTTTTTAAAAAACAAATACTTCCTAATCTACTAAACGTCAAATGAAAAAGCCTACTTTCAGGGGCAGCACTCAAAAAAAGAATTGTTAACAAAATTATTAATTTTTATTTATAAAACGAGAGAACAGTTTTAATATAATAGTTTATCAAAACAATTTTTTTTAATGTTTCTTAGCATAGAACAGTAAACTGAGTTAATATAGTTCGTAATAAGTTATGCGTATTACATATTTAAATTTTATATTGTAATTAGTTTTTTATTATTGTTTTATTTGGAATTAAAGATTTATGAAGCACTGTGTTATAAAGGCGTCCTGCTCCAATATATGTTTTCTGGTTCTGTGACTTTTCCTGTTACTCGAAAGAGAAAATGTGAATTTAATAATACGTTATAACAATTTAATTATACTTTTCATATCCACCCATGTAAAACGTTTATTTTATGGTTTCATTTTTATTTTACTGTGACACAATTTTCAGAAATTTTTCTTGGATTTAAGTGAACGGTTTTTGAAACTCATTTTAATATTTAAAACTATTCTATATAATTTTTTATTATCTCGTAATTGACTTGCATTTAAAATATCTAAAAGGTTTATTTCACGATTTCATTTTTATTTTATTTATACCCAATTTTAAACACAAAACAATTTTTAATGTTTATATAAATACGTTTTAATTTTATAAACATTTAAAAAGTATTTTATTTTGTAATCTATATTTTTCTATATGTATTCTTATTTATTTATATTAATCATATTCATTATCCTAACATAATTATTATAATTTTTATTCATTAAATTGTAATTTGAGCAAAATTATCATAACTTAAATAAAATAAGCTTTTAGACGTTCATATAAATCAGAAAGCGTACTTTGAACATAACAAAATTTTAAAACCAATTTTCTTCCACTTACCTGAAATAATGGTATCACAATTAAACACCGTTAGACTTTAAGATCTTGACATTATTTGCTTTCAACCTTAATAAACAATAATATCTAAAGCAAGAGGAGAAAAAGTTGTTCTACTTTTTAAGATGACTGTAATTTTCATCTAAAACAGCAAATTAATAATATAATTTCATACTTTTGTTAAATTAAACATTTTTTGCGTGAAAAATCAGGTGCGTCCGTTCCTGAAGTACATTTAATAACACCAGAAAACAGGTTTCTACGTAACAGAAATACCGTTTAATGTCAAACAATTATATCCATTATTTTTGGTCTTAATTTCCTAAACAATCAAAAAAGTAAATTACCACATAATCTGAAAAACGAAAACTTGTTTCAAGATTAAAAATCCAGTTTTTTTTTATATGTATATCAGTTATATAGATATTCACCAGTGAGGTAAACATTCAGGACTTTCTCTTCAGCTTTTACTTTCATCGAATATATTCAGTGCGGTCACGTAGAAATAATTTGTAATTAATCAAAACTGCCTTTTACATAATCCTCTTTTCTTTCAAGAACAATTAAATTTTCTATTTTCTACTGTTTTTTATTTCTGGGAAAATAAATCAAGAATTATCCAAAAGTTCAGAAAATTTGTACTATCTACATCATTTTTAATCGTAGTGTCACGTGCAATATCAAAATATTTTCCTATCCTGTATAAATATTACAATCGTTTCTATAAGTTCATTCATGTTTCATTTTTATATCAAATTGAAATTAATTTCACTTGTAACAAATCGATAATCACTCTATTTATCTCCAATTAAAATTCGCTGCTTCTAAACTAAATTGCAATTTATTTAAAATACAATTGCCTTTGGCAATTTACCTAAAATTATTATTTCCAGTTCTTCAATATTTCACAAATTTATGCGTCATATGTGGACGCGGAAACATTACCACCGTGGCCTGTCCAATTGGTGTGGACGAATTTTCCTTCCTGACCGAGGAGTTCATAAGTATGTGCTCCAAAATAATCTCGCTGCGCCTGCAATAAATTAGCAGGAAGCTGGGCTGTTCGGAAGCCGTCGTAAAATGCTAAAGCAGTCGATAAAGCTGGTGTTGGAATTCCGAGAGCAACGGCATTCGACACAATAACCCTGACACTTCCTTGACATTGCTTCATGGCTTTCGCGAAGAAGTCATCCAACAGCAGATTTGTCAGTTTAGGATTCTTGTCAAAGGCTTGTTTGATATTTCCTAAGAAGGCACTATAAGAACAAATTTAACAATAAACAATAGGGTCAAAACACTGACTTTCGACCAAAGGTGGTCGCTGACATATTTTAAAAAATATTAAAACCTATATTATATCTATTATTAAAGTATCTAAATTTAACTTCTGAAGTTGTTTTAGCTAAGTTTTTTATTTTTTAGCCGTAAATTGTAATTAAAGGAGCAAGTGTCAAGAAAAAATGGCGTTCTTAATGCTTATTATAAACGCTTTTAATTCAGAAAAAAAACATTTAATTCCTGTGCTATAAAGAGAATACGTTTAATCAGTATCCAAATATTTATTTTCATTAATATAATTTTGTGTAAAATGAAAAATAATAGTAATAAAGTTAACTTAAAGTTGATAGAAAAACTGTCAATTTTTGTCACTTTTAAAAGTCTATTTTTTAGAAATCTACTTAACAAATATTATTGAAACTTACCACAATGATTAATTTGTGTACTTTAAACGTATTTTCACTGGAAAGAAGACAAATATTTATTTTATTATTAAATAATTCCGTCTTGAAATTTCAAATTTAACCATAAAATACGCATTTTTGAACTTACCTAACTTTTTTCTGGATGAATTTAAAAAATTAAGACTTTCTAACATATCTAAGTTTTAATAAAATCTACATCATATTAAATTTTTGCGAAGGTAAGTTGCTCGGTTTATGAATTATTTAAGTTTAAACTTTAATGAAGGAAAGGTTATTTTTTATATTTCAAAATACACTCTGAAGTTTGACAATCGATTATTAATTTTAAATTCAAAATTTTTATTTATATTATGTCAGTTTATAACGATTAGTTTAGGTAACCTATTAATCAAAACATTAATTAAATCAGTTTTAAATAGTTTAAAATTTTGTGCAATGAGAAGTGTGAGAAAAGAAAAAAACGTGTTTTTCAACTTTTCGAGGAATTAATGGAAAATAATAAAGTTTTTTTAAAATTATATTGAAATTGTTCTTATTATATATTATTTATAATTTGTATAGTAATGCATATAGTACATATTTAAAATTTTGTATTTTATTTATGATTTTATTCAAATTCATAATTATTTTCATTAATATTTATTATCTATTAAGGTTTATTGAATTATTAATCAACGGAGAGAAATATAGAATATAGAATAAAAAATAAAAAATATAGATTTCTTTTTCCTAATTATTTTACAAATTAACATTGCAAATTGAAAATGTTGCTTATCATTAGTTGTTAAGATTTATTTTATTAATTATTATAAACTGACAAAATATAAATAAAAATTTTGATTTTAAAATCAATAATCGATTGTCAAACTTCAGAGTGTACTTTGAAATATAAAAAATAACCTTTCCTTCATTAAAGTTTAAACTTAAATAATTCATAAACCGAGCAACTTACCTTTGCAAAAATTTAATATGTTGTAGATTTTATTAAAACTTAGATATGTGGAAAGTCTTAATTTTTTAAATTCATCCAGAAAAAAGTTAGGTAAGTTCAAAAATGCGTGTTTTATGGTTAAATTTGAAATTTCAAGACGGAATTATTTAATAATAAAATAAATATTTGTCTTCTTTCCAGTGAAAATACGTTTAAAGTACACAAATTAATCATTGTGGTAAGTTTCAATAATATTTGTTAAGTAGATTTCTAAAAAATAGACTTTTAAAAGTGATAAAAATTGACAGTTTTTCTATTAACTTTAAGTTAACTTTATTACTATTATTTTTCATTTTACACAAAATTATATTAATGAAAATAAATATTTGAATACTAATTAAACGTATTCTCTTTATAGCACAGGAATTAAATGTTTTTTTTCTGAATTAAAAGCGGTTAAATAAGCATTAAAAACGCCATTTTTCTCGACACTTGCTCCTTCAATTACAATTTACGGCTAAAAAATAAAAAATTTAGCTAAAACAACTTCAGAAGTTGAATTTAGATACTTCAATAATAGATATAATATTGGTTTTAATATTTTTTAAAATATATCAGCGACCACCTTTGGTCGAAAGTCAGTGTTTTGACCCAATAGGGTAATCCAAAAAATGCGTGGGAAAAAAATAAAGTCGTAATTTTAATGCTTACATCCCCTAGGATATTGTTATAGGTAGAAAAAAAATTATCCCCTGTTTTTTTTTAATAAAAAAATATTTAGAGGTACCTAGCTTAAAATTATAATAGAAAATTAATTTTTTACCTTTGAAGGTTCAGAAACAATGTCACTTTTATGCACATTTTCATTATAGATTAAAATTTATTAGACTTTGAAAAATTTTAATTTAATTTTTACTACAGAGCTCCAAATTGTGGTTGTCTTGTCAAACCGTTATATTTCAAGTATGTAAGTCGGTCGCGCCCTTTTTTTGAAAATTTTTATTTTGTAATATATTAAAGATTATCGTTTCAATAACTTATTTCTTATATTAACTTCAAAAAATATCTAATAGATTAATAGATAATTAATTTTTTATCTTTGAAGGTTCAGAAAAATATCACTTTTATGCACATTTTCATTATAGATTAAAATTTATTAGACTTTAAAAAATTTTAATTTAATTTATACTACAAAGTTACAAATTCCTTAAAACTTTATTTTTAATTAAAAAAAGTAACTTTAATAATGAAATAAATAAAGAAAACATTGTTTGCAGAAGAGCGTAAAAGTGACCAATTGTCAATATTTTGAAAACCCTATTCAGAGCAATTTTTTAGTTTTTTTAAATTGAATCTTACCTCATTAAACGTGGTTTTTGTTGGAATCTTGAGATATTTTGGTTTTTTCTTTAAAATTGTAGCCGAAACGAAAAAATCTTGGATTAAAAACCCTTTCATTTGGAGATTTTCTTAATTTTCGAATTTAAATATCTTTCAGGGAAGACACGGAGCAATATAATTCTTCTTGTAAAAATTAATTTGTTTATTTCACTACTCACATTTCAATTTTCACTCGGGTTCTAAAGATGGTTTTAAAGAAAAACTGATTTAAAATTTTCTATTTTAATAGTATTTTTGAAAGGTTAAATCTTTCACTTGTTTCCAAACTGAAGTTAGCTTTTATATATTCGATTTCTATTAACAAGTAAATTTAAAAATGTTAATTTTAACATTTTAATTTAAAATTTGTTAATTAAGGAAAAAACAGTTTTTTAAAAAAATGTTTTTCTATTTAAATTTTCTTTTATTTCAAAAATAAAGTTGTGTTTAAAAAACTTGAACTCGGATAAAACTTTTTGTAGAAAAAGTAAAGAAAACTAGTATTTTTCTCGAAAATAATAAAAAAAACCTACTGTATTTGAGGATGTTTCAATATAAAATTAAATTAAACTTCTAAAATTTTACCATTAAATATTACTTGTTTATTGAATAAATATTTTTTCATTGCTCTTAAAATCAATGATTGTGCATTTATGTAACAAACAAAAAATAGAAAAGATTAATTAATAAAAATTAAATAATATTATAATTATTTTATTCATTAATAAAATAGAATTTCTTCTGAAAAATGTTTTTTTTTTCATTAAATTAAAAAATGTTAAATTAAAATGTTTAAATTTACATGAAAATAGAAATCGAATATATAAAAGCTAACTTCAGTTTGGAAACAAGTGGAAGATTTAAACTTTAAAAATTATTATGAAAATAGAAAATTTTAAATCAGTTTATCTTTAAAACTAACTTTAGAATACGAGTGAAAATTGAAATGTAAGTAGTGAAATAAATAATTTAATTTTTACAAGAAGAATTACATTTTTTCGTGGTCTTCCCTGGAAGATTTTTAAGTTCGAAAATTAAGAAAACATCCAAATGAAAGGGTTTTTAATCCAAGATTTTTTCGTTTCGGCTCAATTTTAAAGAAAAAACCAAAAAATCTCAAGACTCCAACAAAAACCACTTTTAATGGGGTAAGATTCAATTTAAAAAAACAAAAAAATTACTCTAAATAGGGTTTTCAAAATATTGACAATTGGTCACTTTTACGCTCTTCTGCAAACAATGTTTTCTTTATTTATTTTATTATTAAAGTTACTTTTTTTAATTAAAAATAAAGATTTAAAGAATTTGTAACTTTGTAGTATAAATTAAATTAAAATTTTTCAAAGTCTAATCAATTTTAATCTATAATGAAAAGAGGCATAAAAGTGACATTTTTCTGAACCTTCAAAGATAAAAAGTTAATTATCTATTAATCTATTAGATATTTTTTGAAGTTAATATAAGAAATAAGTTATTAAAACGATAATCTTTAATATATTACAAAATAAAAATTTTCAAAAAAAGGGCGCGACCGACTTACATAGTTGAAATATAACGGTTTGACTCTTTGTCTTTTCTTTAAATAAAATATACAAAATCGATTCGACCTATTTGCATTCATTTTTATTTTATAGATTAAATAATAGGATCTGTATTGTAATTATGTAGGTAGTTTAAATCATTAAACTTCTTCGTAGAAATAATGCCAAATTGATTATTTTTTTTTTTTTAATATTAACCATATTAACTATTTTTATAGGTCCAAGAAAAACCTCAAAAAATTTAAAAATACAAAAACAAGCTTTAAAAAATATTTTTTACTATTTTTTTGACCATTTTTTGCATAATTTTCAATAAATATAGACTTTTAATAATTGTTTATGCAATTCGTAATTTGTTTAAAACAAATTATTATTGTTTATTTACAATTATTTATTAAATTAGGCTATTTGCAAATTTTTCTAGATTTTGCAACTTTTCAAGACAAATGTAACCTATTACTAACAACAGACAAAAATAACAATTGTATCAAATGTTTAAAAAAATGATAAATGTTTAATTTCAACTTTATATTAAATTAAACCACATAAGACAACTTTTTCTCATTTTGCAATTTTTGAAGACGAATGCAGTCGATTACTAATAACAAACTGAAAATAACAATTCGGCCGATTGTTTAATTTCAACTTTTTATAAAATTAAACTACAGAGTTGCAATTTTTTTCTCAATTTGGCAATTTTTAAAGACGAATGAAACCAATTACTAACAGCAAACTAAAAATAACAATTCAACCGATTGTTTAAACAAATTATTATTGTTTAATTTCAACTTTTTATCAAATTAAACTACAGAGTTGCAATTTTTTACTTAAATTTGCAAAATTTCAAGCTAAATGTTGCCAAAATATTACTAAAAACAAACTAAAATTCAAAATTCTATCAATTGTTTAAACTATTAAATTTTAACTTCTTATCAAATTAAGCAACAGAGTTGCAATTTTTTCTTAATTTTGCAATTTTTAAAGACGAATGTAACCAATCATTAACAACAAACTAAAAATCAAAATTCCGCAAAATTCTATCAACTGTTTAAACAAATAATTATTGTTTAATTGCAGCTTTCTATCAAGTTAAAATACAGAGTTGCAATTTTTTTTCTCAATTTTGCAACTTTTTAAGCTAAATGTTACCAATTACTAAATAAAATCTAAAAATCAAAATTCTATCAATTACTTAAACAAATAATTATAGTTTAATTTCAGCTTTCTATCAAGTCAAACTACAGAGTTTTAATGTTTTCTTAGTTTTTTTATTTTTTCAAGCTAAATTTTACCAATTACCAAAAATCAAAATTCTATCAATTGTTTAAACAAATAATTATTGTTTAATTTCAATTTTTTATAAAATTAAGCTATAGAGTTACAATTATTCTTAATTTTGCAAATTTTCAAGCTAAATTTTACTTAAAATTACTAAAAACAAACTAAAAATCAAATTTCTGTCAATTTTTTAAACAAGTAACTATTGTTTATTTTCTACTTTTTGTCAAATTAAGCAACAGAGTTGCAACTTTTTCTCACTTTCAACAGTATGAATTTTTTTAAATAATAAGTACAATTGGCAATTTTAGTTTGTTATTTGTAATTGGTAGAAAAGTTGCAAAATTGAGAACAAGCGTTAACTCTGTAGCTTAATTTTACAAAAAATTGAAGTTAAACAATAATAATTTGTATAAAAATTGATACAATTGTTATTCTTAATCTGTTGTTATCAGATTACAATTTTCTTAAAAAGTGGCACAATTGAAAAAAAGTTGCTACTCTGTGTCTTAATTTGATAAAAAGTTGAAATTAAACTAAAATTATTTTTTTAAACAATTGATACAATTATGATTTTTAATTTTTTTTTAGTAATTGTCAAAAAATTCCAACTCTATAACTTAATTTGATAAATAGATAAAATTAAACAATTGTAATTTGTTTAAACAATTTGTAGAATTTTCATTTATAGTTAGTAATCAGTTACATTCGTCTTCAAAAATTTGCAAAATTAAGAAAAAATTGCAACCGTGTAGTTTAATTTGATAAAAAGTTGAAATTAAACAATAATTATTTGTTTAAACAATTGTTAAAATTGTTATTTAACTTTCTAGTAGAGGAAGATTTGTGGTCGTTAAGATTATCTATTTTCCAAAAATAGTCTAAATCTACTCATTTTCATCTAAAAAGGGTAAATTTTCATTTTTAGTCAAATGTCTAAATGTAAGTGAGTGTGCGTGTGTATAGAGTTTTTTCTCGCCAGGATATCTTGAGAACGCTAGAATGGATTTCAATAAAATTTGGATGACTTATTAAACTCATGAATATCTAAATTTGGACACAAGGATTTTTGAAAATACCCAAACAAATTTTTGTGAGCACCTTTTTTCATCGAAAAAATCGTTTTTTGACAAAAAATGTTTTCATGCTAAAAATACAACTTAAGGAATACTAAAATCATATTCCTTATCTTAAAATGAATTGATTGACCTGTATAACTTTTATATTTGATCAAAAATTCGTAAAATAGTTCATGTTTTTTCATTTTTTTTTGCATTTCAAATTCTTTTTTTTTCAATTTTGCTCACTTAGAAGTAAAATGTCCATGAAATGGACATACTTTCCACCTAGTTTATTTTGTTTTTAGTAATTGGTATCATTCAGATTAAACAGTTGCAAAATTGAGAAAAAAGATTGCAACTCTATAGCTTAATTTAATAAAAAGTTGAAATTAAACAATAATAATTTGTTTAAACAATTGGTAAAATTGTTATTTTTAGTTTGTTGTTAGTAATTGGTTTCATTCGTCTTGAAAAGATACAAAATCTAGAAAAAGTTACAACTCTGTAGCCTAATTTAATAAATAGTTGTAAATAAACAATAATAATTTGTTTCAAAAAATTATGCATTAGGGTAAGTCGGGGAGAGATGGAACACCTTTTTTAAAATCACTGCAAAATCGAAGGAATTGAGTAGAAAATTCGAATTCTTATAAAATACTTTAACAATAACTTTCGTACATGCGCACGTGAAACGGTTTTTAATTTTTTTTATTTCTTCTTAGTTTATAAAGAAATTTGTATAAAAGCAACGATTCCGGGAGAGATGAAATTGACTGGGTGAGATGGAACACAGTGTTTCTATTTTTTGTAAATGCCCTTATGACAGAAAATTGAGTAGTAGAAGCCAAATAATAACTAAAATACACTTTCATTATGTCATTTTAAAACATTTTTTCTGCAAAAATCTTTGAATCTTTACAATCTTTAATCTTCCATATTTAGATATTCTCGCTAACCTCGGTTTTACAAACAATGACACATAATTTTATTTATAATTTTTCTAGCAATAAATCACCATTTTATATTTTGTTTATGGACTATTTGACTCTTACGTATGTAATTAAAATTTTATTTGATGATTAATTTTCCAAGATACCATCTCTTCCGGTGTTCCAACTCTCCCGGACTTACCCTACATAAAACAATTGTTAAAACTCTATATTTATGGTATTTGTTGAAAATGGTGTAAAAAATTGTCAAAAAATAGCAAAAAATATTTTTTACTCATGTTTTTGTATTTTTGACTTTTTGGGGTTTTTGGAGGACCCATAAAAACAGTTAATATTAAAAAATGGTTAAATAAACAATGTTATTCTTTGAAGTTTCCTGAAGCGAAACAGTCTTTAACGATAGAAAGATATTGATTTTCAACGATTCTACACTATTTCTACGAAAAAACTTTTTTCCATGTAAAATACATGGGAAATTTAGTGCTTTTGAGCAACATCTAAATATTTTTTAATTAAAAAAAAAACAGGGGTTTTTTTTTAGACATTTTAAATGATTTGCAAAAATTCTAAAATAAAATTACCTTCTGATAATACAACCGCCTCTCCACATGAGAGCGATTCCTCCATAATTAAGATTCCATTCGTGAACTTTAGCAGCTTCTCTCAAAAGCATAAAACCTTGAGCGTAGGAGATTATTTTCGAAGCATAAAGAGCTCTGCCAAGGTGCTCCAAGAAAACTCTCTTGTCACCTTCATAAACATTGTTTGGCCCCGCTAAAACAGAACTGGCCTCAACTCTTTCATCCTTCAATGCGGAAAGACATCGCGCGAAAACTGATTCTCCAATTAGGGTGACAGGAATTCCGTAGTCTAAAGCAGCAATCGCAGTCCACTTGCCAGTTCCTTTTTGACCAGCAGTATCCCTGATTCTCTCCAAAAGGTATCCTTTATTATCCTTATATTTCAGAATATCTCTCGTTATTTCTATCAAGAAAGAATCTAATTCCCCTTTATTCCACTCGGCAAAAGTTTTACTCATTTCCTCGGGTGTGAGACGAAGGCCATTTCGCATAATGTGATACGCTTCGCAAATTAACTGCATGTCGCCGTACTCAATTCCATTGTGTACCATTTTCACAAAATGTCCAGCTCCAGTTTCTCCAACCCAATCGCAACAAGGTTCTCCATCGGCTTTAGCGCAAATTGCCTAAAAATTTAGAAACAATTTCTTGAATAAATATCATTTAACATGACAATAAAAAATAAGTATATTTAAATTTTCGATACAGAATAATAATAACTGTCATCAAATCAGAGCTGATAAAAAACATGATTTTCTAAAACAAAAACCGATTTTTTTTATTTTAATCGGATTTTTGTTATTTAAATAAAAGTGGATTTTTTTTTAAATATCTAAAATTGGTTTATAAATTTCAAATGCTTTTTTGCAAGTAGTTTATTTTTTAAACTCAGAACATTTAATAATAAATAATGAAAACATTTAATAAAAATCAAACAAATTATGTCGAATAAATGAGAAGATTTCAAAAAAATATCTTCAAATTTACATAATCGAAAAATTAAGAAAATTAGTTAAATTTAAGGACTTTTTTTAAAATTAAGAAAATAAATTAGAAGATAATTTAAAAAAACGTTAAAATATATTACTAAAGAGGGAAAAAAAATTTAAATTAGAAAAATTTGAGAATTATTTTACAAATTGAAGAAAAAAAGAATAAATAAACTTTTACAAGAAAAAAAATCTGTGAAATAGAAGAACGGTGTTAAGATGAGAATATTTAGTACAAGATTAAATTTACATGATATGTATAAAATAAAAGAATATAAGTTTTCAAAAAAGAAGAAATTTGAGAAATTTAAAAAATGTAGATACAAACATCGAATAAATGTTTTCAAAAATTTGCAATTACAAGATACAAACTAAATGATAAAAAAGAAAAAAATGCTTCTAAGAAATAGAAAAATGATAACAAAAATTAAAGAATTAATTAAAATGTAACTAAATAAATAAGTAAAATGCAAGGAAGGACTAACAAAATTGTGAAACAACAAGAAAATTAAATAAAAAGGAAAAAAAAAAAATTAACACAGAAATTTAAAAATCTGTTAAGGAGGTTCTCTCAAATAAGAATTGGGTTTTTCACCCCAAATAAAAATATTATTCAAATTAATTTCACCAAATTTTGAAAGTTCCAGTTGTAAATTTTACAGAAAAAATTAAGTTGAGCAAAAATTTGTTGTCAAATAATAATTATTTAACATTTCCTGTTTTTTCTTTAAATTTAATGAACAACTGCAATTTTTATTTAACTCTGACAAATAAAATAGCTCTTTTTTCTCGTTAAAACAATTACAAATATTTTATTTCTTAGATTTTCTTAAGGTATTAGTCGCGTAAATGCTCCCGCAAAACTCCCGCAAAATAAAAAGAACATTAAATAAACTTTTATATCAACTCACTTGCTTCCTTATGACCTCTTCTAATGTAATATATGTAATTTTCACGATTTTGAGTCATGTACTATAAGTTGTCATGATGTATTGCTGACACGTTTACGACATTTTTCAATGAAATCACGTGAAAATTAAAAATTGTGAATTTTTAAATTATTGTATTTTTTATACGGCGTGGTCAATAAAGTTAATTTTTTTAAAGGATTTATTTTATCTGAATGTGTAACTTAGTAGTTTTATTTGAAAATCTGACGACTTGTTTTTATATAAATGAATATAAGAGACATTTTTCATATGCATTTAGTGCTATTACATGTAAAAGGTATGAACTTTGAATTTATATTTTGAAACTCAGAAGTGGTCAAAATTGATAGGATAGATCTCATTTCATAGATAAATACCTCATGAATACAGATACAAAGTTTTAAAAATATCTGACGAAAATCATTTTACGCGACTAATACCTTAATTAAAATTCTGTTTAAAAAATACGTAAAGAGAGAATTTTATTTGTTTAATAACTTTTAAACAAAATATTTAACAAAACCCAACAAATAAAATTGTAGAGAATGTTTCAACGAGAAAAATGAGCTTGGATGAAAATTGCAGATTACATTTAAAGAAAAAACATAAATTGTTTAATAATTATTATTTGAGAGCAAATTTTAGCTCAAACTAATTTTTTCTGGAAAATGTACAACTGGACCTTTCAAAATTTGGTGACATTAATTTTAATAATAGTTGTATTTGATAGAAATAATAATTTTTTAGTTTGAACTTATGTTAATGGAGAGAACCTCCTTAAAAAAAAAAAAATTTAGGAAAACTAAACCAAAAATATTTTTATAATATTTCACTTAAAACAAGTCCAACAATAAAGTTAGAAAAATAAAGAAAATCTTGAAAACTTTATGAAAGAATAAGTAAGTTTGCAAAAAAAAGATAAGATATGAAAACTAACTGAATAAATTTACAAAAAAAATAAGCGTATTTATGTTTATAAATATGGAAATAATTACGAAAATCAACGAAATAAAACATTTAGTGAATGTTGTAACAAAATTGTGTAAAATAATATTAAATAATTGACATAAAAAGAAAAAAATTACAGAAAATCTTAAAATAAAAAGACAAATACAAATATCAAAAGTAAAAGAAAATTTTTTAATTTTTTGTAAAAATAACAAATTATAATATAAAAATTAAAAAGATTCGAAAAAGTGAAATTTCTTAGAAATCTTGTAAGAACTAAAAAAGTATTATTGTGAATATGCGGAAAATAATTAATATTTTTAAAATTATTATGCTTTAAGTAATGTGCATTCTAAAGTTGAATTACTTAATTTAAATTTAAAAATTTGTAAAAATTGGAATGAGTTAATTAACGTTTGGAATTTATTTAAATTATAATGACTTGAAGATATAAAAATTTATTACTATTTTTGCTATCTTTATTCTAAAAGTTTGTAGGTTGTTTGTATTTTGATTACCTGTGTTAGCACAATTTTTTAAATTTTATAAAGAATAAAATATTATAATTGAAATTTTCAAGATTGATCCACAAAATTCTCGTTTTTTTATGGTTTCAGAGTTTTTACATAGACATCCGGAGAATTGTGAAGTTTTTTTTTTATTTAAATCATGATTTTAATGCCAATGCCCCAAAGATTTAGATCAATTTCAGCCCTGCATCAAATCGATTATTATTTAAACAAACGGTGAGAATTTTCTTTTGTGAATTTTTCACCTGGAAAATTGGTTTGATATGAGGCCAAGCTTTTGGATTTCCTCCAGGCATTAAAGATGGTCCATAACGAGCTCCATCCTCTCCTCCACTAACTCCACTTCCAACAAATAAAATACCCTTCTTTTCCAATTCTTTAGTTCGTCTTTCTGTATCCTGATATTCAGAATTGCCTCCATCTATAATTATGTCTCCTGCAGATAAAAGTGGAACCAATTTTGCGATGAAATCGTCCACAGCTGTACCGGCTACAAAAAAATGTAATTTGAGTAATTTAGTCTAAAAACAAATTTATACGTAGTTTAGTTACGAAAATCTTTGTCAAAATTAAATTCCAGATATTCCAAGATTTTCAATGTATTTATTTACTTTCTATTTATTTTAATGATCTTGCCTAAAAAGGGAAAGTTTCTTTTTCTTGAAATCGACTTAAAAACATATTTCTTTACTTATTTTTTAAATAATATTTGTATATTAGTAACTTTTTTTAATAAATTTCTCTTTGTAACGTCTTGAAACGAAGTTTCGTTTCTTACTGAACCAAAACTAAAATAGGTACTTTATTTGCACGGTCATTTGTTATAAAAAATGAGAAATAAATATCCAGAATTTATAAATTTCGGTAAAGATAATTTCAGGTAATGCTTGCAGGTATAATTTTTGTAAATTCTCGTCGTATATTACCTTTTACTAATAACATAACTCTTCGTGGTTTTTTCAATTTGCTAACCATTTCCTCTAAACTGTAAGCTCCAACGACTTTTGTACCTTTAGCTTCATTCTGAAGAAATGAAGTTACTTTTTCTGTAGTACGATTATATGCACAAACCACAAAACCATGATCGTTCATATTTAGAATTAAATTTTGACCCATGACAGCCAAACCTATCAAGGCAATGTCCGCAACTCTGTTAACAAAAATATTTCATTGTTAAAATATATAAAACTTAAATTCTTAAACTAAATTTCTAAAATAAATTTATTTTTATGAATTTATAAACAAATAATTTTAAAAAATCAGATTACATGTAATCGTCTTTTTCATATTTTAAAAACTGAATTTTAAAGCTCGCTGATTTTAAATGCAACATTAAATATTTACTCCAATAAAAATAATATTTATAATTTCTTAAACTTCTTTTTAAGCATTCAACTGTTAGTTACATAATTAATTTTTAATACTATGAAATCCTTGAAAAGTCATTTGAAAAATACATTCATATTATTTTTTTATACTCTTGAGATAAAGCATTTTGACGTCAGACTTTTAACAAATACTAAACAAATCGTATTCCCTATTATTTCAAAAATAGAATGACGTACTAAGTAGTTATTTAGAATCTTTTTTTGTCATTTAGTAGTATCCAAAAAGCAATATATTGTAAAAAAACATTATAAATCTATCAGTGTAAGATATATTTGATTTCACATTACAAAATATTAAAAAACTCAGGATGAGTTTAAAAATTATTAAATTTACTTTACAAATTTTCTATTTCATTCTCAAAGTAGTGGTGAAATTATAATAATTAAAATGCACATTCGAAAATTAGGATGACTAGACAAGTTGACATTTGATGAGACTTTTAACTTGAAAAATTCGACAAAATATAACCTATAAAGTATAATTAAACACAGTAAAATTTAATTTGTTCATTTAATACTCACGGTTCTGTCATGATGTCGGATAATTTATTAAAATCCTGTGAAATGTTTAACAATATCGGAGCAACAAGTGTTTTTTGTGTCCACTCGATTTTGTGACTGACACCACTGTCGTCATTCATAAATTCTCTGGTCAGCAGACCTCAGATCAGCCAATCGAAATCGGAAATAATACAAGGCCATGCTTTCCATTATTTATCGCTTTATTTGATGTTATCATTTATCAAGTCATTATTTTCTAATATTTGAAACGATAACATCAAAGATTTTCGATAAAGCACTTTCTAACCTATATAGACAAACTATTTTAACGATTTTAACAATTCGTAATTCGTATCTTTCATTCTACTGACTAATTTTCTGATTTTATCTTCACATTTCTTCTTTTTTACGAACATTAAAACGCAATGAAAAAGAGTAAGGACGATAAAGACTAAACATCGTAAAAAACTAATTAAAACTAATTGTTTAAAAATCCTAGAATAATATTTCAAGAGCGTAAAAAAGCAGATTTAAATTAGTGAAGAAAGTAATTAAAATATACATTATCTGTAAAATGTTAGTCGTATATGATTTTTATAAATAAATGAACATATTTAAATATTATATTTGAGTGAATTAAAATTAATAAAATCAAAGAAATTAACAATAATTTTATTGATTTTGAAAATCGCGCTTAGGTACAGAGTGTGCTACTGCGCATAGTCAAAATCGACCAATAAACTGATTGGAATAGAGTGACGTAACGAATTTGGTTTTTCCGGATACTTGATTGGCTAACGAGGGCATTTAATAAAGAAAAAGCAACATGTCGGTATTGAATTCAATAAATTAGGGCAGGACTTGATATTTTTCTTGTTTATCATTGCCTTAGTGCAATTTTTATCTTAATTATCAATTTGTCTTTAGCATCAGTGCAGTGATTACGTAAATTTGACTAAATATCGTTGAAATAAATCTTGTGATACTCGTAAAATGGATCGTGGAACATAACCCTTCGATTACGAGATGTCTCAATCGAAAAGTCAAATACATTTTGTTGATGCGAGAAAAATTGTGCTGTGATAGTTTTTTTTAAAGTAAACATTAGTGTACAATTACGTTCTCAGCAGTGACGTCAAGATGGGACTTTTATTTTCTAAACTTTGGAGCCTCTTTGGAAACGAAGGTACATATACGCGCGTGATTTCATTGTTACAATTCTAAATTTTCTTTGTGTCAATTGCTATCTAAAAATTGGAATTTGTTTATTATCTTTCCAAAAGCGTGGCGTCTTGTGCGAAACAATAACAACGTCAGCATATGGTATCTAATTTGAAGCAACTTTTAATCTAGTTACGTCACTTAAAAAGCTTTAGATTTTCTTTTTATCTCAATCTCTAAAATTATTTGACATAAGACCTTTTAAGTTTTATGCAATTCAGGAACTATGATACCCTTGAGTGTTTTAGAAAGTTATTTTTTACTGGAAAATATCGCAATGTTGTAGAATTCGTAGGTGAAAGTGCAGTTGCCTTTTTGAATCTTAAACAAACTTAATTGTTGCAGAATTAATTTGACAAGATAATTACTTTAACAATATTTCAAAAAAAAAATTATTTTTCCGGATTATTTAAGATTGGAAATAATTTTAAATATATGGAATTTTTTATTGAAATAATCGATCCAAATTTATCGTAATTTTTATCGGAACTTATCAATTTGAAACTTGAATAAATCCTAAATTCAATTAGTTGAATGTTTCGATAATTTTAATAAAAAATTAAATTTTCAGAGCACAAAATTGTGATGGTGGGACTGGACAATGCTGGGAAAACAACGATTCTGTATCAATTTTTAATGAATGAGGTTGTTCACACGTCTCCAACGATTGGATCTAATGTGGAAGAAGTCGTTTGGAAAAATATTCATTTTATAATGTGGGATCTAGGTGGACAGCAGAGTTTACGAGCTGCTTGGTCAACGTATTACACAAATACTGAATTCATTATTATGGTTATAGATAGTACAGATAGAGAAAGATTGAATGTGATAAAAGAAGAATTGCACTCAATGTTGAATCACGAGGAACTCAGCAAAGCAAAAGTTCTAGTCTACGCAAATAAACAGGATTTAAAGGGCAGTATGACTGCTGCTGAAATTTCTAAGGAACTGGGTTTAACGTCTATTAAAAGGCATCCTTGGCACATACAGAGCTGTTGTGCTCTAACTGGCGAAGGGTAATTATATATATTCATTTATACAATTTTGATCATTTTATTTTATTTTCTATTCAGCTTGTATCTCATTACTCTTAAAATTTACTCGCACTAATTCGCGACACTTAATTGCTAATTGTAGACCAAATTCATTTCAATTCATGGTCGGAACTAAAAATCAATTTTATCTCCAAAAAGTTGTTTTTCAAAGAATTTTAGACGACGCATATTTTTTTTTTGTTTAGCTGAATAAAATTTTTTCAGGGAGTTATAAAGATTTTAATTATTAAAGTCGGAACCCAAGTTTATTTAAATTTTAAGAAAAAAAAACCTTATAAGTGTAATAACTTTTTAAGTAATTGGGGTATGTTATTCTTTTTACGGCCTAAACGAGTTGTAAGTCCTCTTTAAAAATCCATTGAAAATGTAAGAATGTTGTAAAATAACAAAATGGCGGCCGTTTTACTAAAAAATCTTAAATTGCAATTACTCAAAAAACCAATTTTTTTTTTGTTGAAATTTTCTTTTGAAATTGTCGTCATTGTAAAGATTATTTTCCATAAGAATTTAACTTTTTTCCGATTTTGGTAGAAGATAAAAAAATTATTTTTCATTTTTTTAAAGTACAATTTCATTTTTTTCAAAAAATACACTAGATATCAAAAAATTTGATTAATAAAAGTTGTTCCCCTTCAAAAAATATAAAAAAAAGTTTTTCTTTATATTTTTCTCCATTTCCTTCTTTTTCAACAAATTTCGTAAAAATTCGATTAAAGGTAATTTTTTGAAAACTTTGCAGTCTTTTTGGATGCAAATAAGCAAATAATTGTTAGAAAAAATGTAATTAACAGAAGCGTCTTTATTTTAAACATATCACATTTTTAGCTTAGTGAGGTTCTTTCCATTTATATAACCTTAAACAAATAATTATTTAACAACTGGTGTTTTTTTTGTTATATCTAGTTAAAATCTCATCTTATTTTGACAAAAAATAGTTCATCTTACTTGTTGAAACATTTTCTACAGTTTTATTAGTTGGATTTTTAAAAATATTTTTATCAAAAGTTATTGAATAAATAAAATTTAATTTAGATATCTTTTTAAACAAAATGTTATTTAACAAAAGCCAACAAATAAAATGGTAAATAGTACTTTAAAGCAGGGACCGTCACGAAATTAATTTGGTTTTTGGAGGTTTTTCAAAATATCTAGTAATAGTCAATAGATTTTACTCAAAGATTAAAATTAATTCATCAAATTTAAGGCAAAAAATAGTTGTACGTTGTTAAAATTTCAAAATTGATTTTCATTTTTTTTTTATTTCGCTTGAACCGTAATTCGAAACGAAACTAAATAATTATGTTTCGAATTACGGTTCAAGCGAAATAAAAAAAAATTGAAAATCAATTTTGAAATTTTAACAACGTACAACTATTTTTTGCCTTAAATTTGATAAATAAATTTTAATCTTTGAGTAAAATCTATTGACTATTACTAGATATTTTGAAAAAACTCCAAAAACCAAATTAATTTCGTGACGGTCCCTGCTTTAAAGACAAAAATTAGCTATTATTTGTCAAGATTGGATAAAAATTAAATATTTCCACTAGATTCAAAGAAAAAACATAAAATGTTAAATAATTATTATTATTATTTGACAACAAATTTCGACCCAACCTGATTTTTTGTGAGAAATGTGAAACTTAATATGTCAAAATTTAGTGAAATTAACTTTAATAATACGTTTATTTAGCTAAGAAACCAATTCTAAATTTGAATTTTTTAATGAAAAGAGTTTAAAAATATATACAAAAAATTCAATTAAACAAAAAAATGTTATATGTTTTAAATATAAACGCTTTTGATAAATTACACGTTTTCTGACAATTATTTGCATATTTGCATCCAAAAACACTGCTAAGTTTTCTAAAAATTAGCTTTTTATCGAATTTTGACGAAATTTGTTTAAAAAAACTAGAAAAAGAGAAAATTATCATAAAAAACTTTTTTTTATATTTTTGGAAGAGGAACAACTTTTATTTTGAAAATTCTATCTAGTGTATTTTTTGAGAAAAATGCAATTTTACTTTAAAAACTTAAAAATAATTTTTTTTCTTTTACCAAAATCGGGAACAAATTAAATTTTTATGGAAAATAATCTTTACTATGATGACAATTTCCAAAGAAAATTTCAACAAAAAAAATCTTGGTTTTTTTTGAGTAATTGCAATTTAAAATTTTGTATTAAAATGGCCGCCATTTTGTTATTTTACAACATTTTTACATTTTCAATGGATTTTCAAAGAGGACTTACAACTCTTTTAGACCGTAAAAATTAAAATCTTTATAGCTCCCTGAAAAAATTTTATTCAGCTAAACAAAAAAATACATGTCGTCTAAAATTCCTTGAAAAACAACTTTTTGGAGATAAAATTGATTTTCAGTTTTGACCATGAATTGAAATGAATTTGGTCTGTACTTTTAATATTAATGAACATTTTCTTGGAAAAGTATGATTTGAATTATTATTTTTAATAAGTTGATTTCTACTTGTTCCCAGAATCAACTCAAATAATTATCTTCTTCTGAGGAAAATTAATTCTTTAAATGTTTATTTTGCATTATTGCTTGTTTTTAAAGTCATTGAAGCTATTGTTAATTGTAATTGAATTATTTTACTGTATATGGTAAATTGTTTTTTAGGCTGTACCAGGGATTAGAGTGGATTGCCGGAAAATTGAAAAAAACATGACGTACAATATAAAAACAACCCCAGATTCCTATGAAAGATGTAAAATAATTGTGAGTTACGGAGACGGTGTCACTTTAATGGTTGTACAAATAATTTGGTAAAAATTCGTGATAAGATTTCTTCTCAGCTAGGTTGAAGTTTAATCTTCAAAGCATGTCAAATGTGTAATTTAATGCGCTGAAAAATTATCAGTAACTGGATGGGAACTGGCAGCCAAAGTTTTAATTTTTTTTAAATTTTTTGTTTCAATGATGTAAGTCGAGTATCCTAAATGACAGACTGACTTTTTTCATATTTACACAAGATTTTGCAAGCTTTAATTTTACAAATTTTTAATTAGAATTTTTTTTTTATTTATATATTTTAATTTTCAAATTTTTGATTTACACATTTTTAATTTACAAATCCCCAGGTTTACAATTTTTTTTTTTTAAGTTTTCACCGACATTGTACAAATTGCATTTTTTTATTTGCTCAGTGTTGACGTAATAGGTGTTTTATTGTAGGTATCATGTTCATTAGTGATTTATGAATTCCCATCCATCTATAGAAAGATGAAAAAATAGTTTTATTCTGTTTAAGTGCAATCAAGGAAAGTGTTTGGCTTGTTGTGAAACGACACATATAATTATATTTTTTATACTTTCCCCATCAGTATGTTAACAAAAAATCGTCAGATATGAATCTTACAATGCGTTGATGATATTGTCACAGATTCTCAACGTCCCTGAATAAAAATAAAAGATTTGTTAGCTGGATAGGTGTAAATGCTTATAAGACTTCATGGCAAGGTTATTCGACAAGCCAAACAAAAAACTTGAAGTCAGTAAGTTATGAATGCTTTGTGATAAGAGGCTCTAAAAATGAGACAGTTGTCCGTTGGAGCAAAATGTAATAATCAAAACGTGGATATTATTTTACTATATTAAGAATAAAAATAAAACTAAGTTTCGAAAGTGCTAATCCAATAAGTGTTCAAACTATAAATCTAATTTTAAGTTCATTACATTCTCATCGTATGAGAAGGTACTATTATTAATTTAAAACAAAATAGGAAAATAAATTTATAATTAATCAATTAATGGGTTTATTAATTAAATATTGAATTTTTAAATTAGAATTAGATTTTTTTTTAAATTAAAAACCGTTCCATTAATCTTTAAAGTTTAAGGCAGCTTTTCTAAAGGAAACGTACATTTCTTGAAAAAAGGAATTTTTCTTAACTAATTTATAAATTATTGTAAATTTGTTAATTATCTCTGAATAATGTATGAAAATAAATTTCAATCCGACTGACAGCTGTCTTCAAATTGAATTTTAATAATATAATCGATAATTTGTATTTTATCATTTTTAGAAATACTCCCCTAGATAAATTTAATTATTATTCGTAATTTAGTTATTGTACCAATGGTGACACAATTAACCATCGAAGACTAATTATAGAAATTGTTGATTGTACTGTATGAAAGGTTGGATTGTCAGATGTAGCCGAGACGTACATTTATATTATATAAAAAAAAGGAAAAAAAAAAGAATAGTTTTTTTCTCATATTGAGAAATTTTCTCAGAACGAGTAATCGTTCGTAAATATTTTTTTGTCGTCTTTTTACAGCACTTTACAGCAGCTTTTGTTTTTTTTTTCGACTGCGACTCTGCATTACATATCGCGACGATAGCAAATGTCTGTTTTCAATTTATTCAGAATTGGATAACGAAAATTTTTAACACGAAAAAAAGCAGAATACTTTTTGCGCAGAAATTTGTTGTTCAATTGGAGTATTAAAATCAAAGAGAAAAATAAAAAAATCTTAATATACAAAATGCGTTTGTTTTTTTGACCGTAAATGATAGAAAAAATAATAATATAGAAAAGTTACAAAAATATATTAAAAAAATTAGTTAAAATTTCTAATCATTTATATTGAATTTGATGATAATTAAAATAAATTCAAATTTTATTTTACTGAGAATAAATGCTCTGGAAATTATAGATGGAAGTTTAAATAAATTAAAATTTGAGTCGATTAAAATTTGAACATATTGATGTTCAGATTTACAATTCTATCAAATAATAGCTCAGTTTTTTCGTTAAAACATTCTCTACGATTTTATTTGTTGGGTTTTGTTAAATAATATTTTGTTTAAAAGTTATTAAACAAATCAAATTTGTTCTTTACGTATTTTTTAAACAAAATATTATTTAACAAATGAAATTGTAGAGAATGTTTCAACGAGAAAATTGAGCTATTATTTGTCCGAATTGGATGAAAATTGCAGTTCATTAAATTTAAAGAAAAAACATATGTAAAATGTTAAATAATTATTATTTGACTACGAACTTTAGCTCAACCTAATTTTTTCCGAAAATTATACAACTGTATCTTTCAAAATTTGGTGAAGTTAATTTGAATTCTCTAAATCTGAATTAGTGGTTTTCTACTAATGAATCAGCGAAAAGTGAGCTACTATTAAAATAGTAAGAATTTTACTAATTTTTAGTAGAAAACTACTAAGAATTAGTAGAAAACTACTAATCTTGTAGTAGAAAACTACTAATTAAATTAGTAAAAAAATCGACTTTTTTGAAAAGTAAAGTTTCACTATTTCAATTAGTAGTTTTCTACTATATGAATTAGAGAAAAATGAGCCATGAATTTGACTAATTAATAGTAGAAAACTACTAATTCAGATTTAGAGAGTAATAATATTTTTATTTGGAGTGAAAAACGACTTTCTAATTTGAGGTTATGTAAATAGAGAGAACCTCCTTAAAAATGTTATTAAAATCACAATCTATTAAAATTCTATTCATTGGGTTTTGAAGTGATTGAAATTTTGATGAATTTAAATTTCAATATAATCGAATTCCAATTAATAAAAATTTAGAAAAATTACATTTTGAATCGATTGATTTAAATCTTTAAATTAGTGTCGATTAAAATTTGTACCAATAGAAATTTGTTCCAAGAAATTTAATATCGACTTAAATCTCTATCTTGTAATTTTGGTTCCTAGAACTTTCTATCATTGCAATTTCAATTAAATAACATTTTTTTAGAAAAAAAATTTTTTATTTAAATCCGAAATTAGAAAATGTAAAAATTTCTATTGATAGAAGTTTTAATTTTTTGAAATTTAGATCGATTGAGAAACTTCTAATCAAACTTCAACAAACTTCAACTTCTAATCTAATCGTTATTTTTATGAAGAAAGCTTCATAAAAATAACGATTAGATTAAAAGTTAAATTAGGATCTATTTAGGATAAAAGGTTTGTACTGATTAAAATTGAAAATCAGGCAAAATTAAAAACAAGAATTGGAATTATTCTGGTTCCTATTTATTTCGATTTTCATTATAAATAAAGCGCAGCACACACACATTCATACTCGCAGCAATGGATCTACCAATGCTCATTCTCCCTAATTTACAATAAACGTGTTGAGCCGACTTGTCACATCGAATTGCTTCGTTATTTTCGGAATTTTCTAAACAGTGCTTTACGCACTTTCTACTATTTTTCAAATATCTTCATTTTTGTTTGTCAAAAACGTTTCGATTGAATTCAGCTATTATAAGTATATATATATTTTTTTCTTTGCAAATTTGCCTACTGATTTCAGTGAAATTAGCACCAAATGCGTTTTTAGTGGCTTTTAGTGCTGATCACTGTCGCCGTCTTTTTTTTTTTTTACAAAGGGACAAGAACCTTGACAAGATATTGTTTTTTTTTGAATCTACAATTTATTCTAGACAACAAGTGTTAGGGTTGCATCAACGGATTAAGTTCTCACTAATACTTATGCAATATTGTCTATGTGTTCTCTTTTCATCACATGCTAAAACGTTACGTTAAATAATTTAAAACTGTCAGTCAGGAGTTGTTTTGAGAAATTTGGGTCGAAACGAATTTTAGCAGTGTTGAAGAGAAAAAAATTTTTAATTACTGATACGAATGAATACTCGTCTTATGAGCAGAGCTGTGTTAACGTGTTGTTGATCAATGAAATTCAACAACAGCAAACACACAACATTGCTGTGGTTTTTTTTTCTAGTTTCGCTATTTACGAACACGTGGTGATACAATAATAATTAAATGTTTACTACGCCTGATATTTCAATTGCTCTATTTTTTGTCTATTGAACTTCTTTTTTATTGTAAAAGTCAGTATCAAACGAGTCGCTCAGGACGAGATCTCGGAGTTTAACGAGAAATCTCAGCGACGAGAGGAGTGTGTCCAAACAGCGCCGAGCTCCGAGTTGAGATGACGTGATCTTCGATGATTTACAATGACTTCGAGTGGAGATAATTTATTAGAATGACAATTAAGCCTTAACGGCCTTCATGAGGAGATCAGTGCTAAGAGATTTAGGCCTCTCGATTGGCAGACCCAGAGCTCGGGACCAGACGAGAGACGCGAGTACTCCTAGTGCGCGGGAAACTCCAAAGAGGACGGTGTAATAGTTCATTTCTTTCATTCCGTAATATTGCAAAAGAACTCCAGAGTGGGCGTCTACGTTTGGCCATGGGTTCTTCACTTTGCCGGTTTCCAAAAGAACTGGAGGTACAATCTTGTAGACTTGCGATACCAACTGAAAAATAAACGTTTATTAATATTTTACCAATATAATATAGATAATTATTTTTATATCAGAGTTGCCACAAGAATTTCATTTTTATTTTCCCTGACAATTTTGTATCTTGTTTTTTTGTTTTATCAAATAAGAATTCTACAAAAGAATTGGCGTTGAACAAACGTTCGATCAAATAAAATTAAGTTAAACAGAAGTTTTACAAAAAAACTCTATGAAATGGTTTTTTGCTACATTAGATTATGTCTCATGAACAAGTTTGAGAAAAATATGTGCAAAATAATTAAGGTGAACAATAATATTTATTTATTTACTTAAAAATACGTAAACTGTGCCAAGGGGACGGTACTTTTTATGATTGTAAACTCACGATCGTTTTTTTTGTATTTCCCGGTCACATTTATTTTAATTTTTTTAGAAAAGCAAAGAAATTAGGACGCAAAAATATGTTTTAAAACTCATTAGTTTATTAAACTTTCATAAAAGATAAAAAAAAGTTCTCAAAAGGAATGAAAAATTTGGATCGATTGAAATCTAAATCGATTGAAAATTGGATAAATTTAAGTTGGAATTACATATTAGTAAATTGTAACCAATTAATATTCAGAGAGATAAAATGAAATAAAAATAAAGCAATACATTGAAAATGGAGAAAATCTAAAAAAAGAAGAAGAAATAGTGGAAAATAAACTAGAAAATAAAAAACAGTAAAAATAAAATAAGAAAATGTAAAAAGACATAAAAAGAGTAAAAATTATATAAAAGGAATGACAAATTCCATTAAAAATGAAAAAATTTAGGAAATTGTTAATAAAATCAAAAAAAGAATTTAAAAAAAAATTGTAAATAACTTAAGGATGTTCAACCCATTGACATAACCTCAAATTAGATAGTCGTTTTTCACGTTTTTCACCCCAAATAAAAATATTATTCAAATTAACTTCACCAAATTTTGAAAGATACAGTTGTATAATTTTCGGAAAAAATTAGGTTCAGCTAAAATCCGTTTTCAAATAATAATTATTTAACATTTTATGTTTTTTCTTTAAATTTAATGAACTGCAATTTTCAACCAATTCTGACAAATAATAGCTCATTTTTCTCGTTGAAACATTCTCTACAATTTTAATTGTTAAATTTTTTTAAATAATATTCTGTTTAAAAAATACGTAAAGAACAAATTTGATTTGTTTAATAACTTTTAAAAAAAATATTATTCAACAAAACCCAACAAATAAAATCGTAGAGAATGTTTCAACGAAAAAATGAGCTATTATTTGCAGGGACTGACACGAAAACCGAATTCTGTTTCTGTTTTGAATTGTTGTGACGAAACAAAAATGTACAATCAATATTGTTTTTTATTGAGCCTGAAACGAAAAGGCTCTGAATTACGTTTTCGTCTCATGTTCGAAACGAAAATCAACTCCGAATTTCGTTTCAGTCTCATGCCCGAAACGAAAAGACTGAATTTCGTTTCCGTCTCCTGCAAGAAAAAAATTGTGTTTAAAATTGTTTTTGTGAAATTTAGAGCATTTTTTATGAGAAACGAAAACGGAATTCAGAGCGGATTTTCGTTTCGGGCATGAAACGAAAACAAAATTCGAAGCCTTTTCGTTTCGGGCATGAGACGAAAACGTAATTCAGAGCCTTTTCGTTTCAGGTTCAACACAAAACAAAATTAAATTGATATTTTGTTTCAGTTTTTCAAAACCGAAACAAAACAAAAATAAAATATATTTTGTTTCGGTTTTCGTGTCAGTCCCTGATTATTTGTTAGAATTGAATGAAAATTGCAGTTGTTCATTAAAATGAAAGAAATAACATAAAATATTAAATAATTATTATTTGACAACAAACTTTAGCTAAACCTAATATTTTCTGGAAACTGTACAAATGGATCTTTCAAAATTTTGTGATATTAATTTTAATAATAGTTTTATTTTATGGGAACAGTCATTTTTTTGTTTTTAGGTTGTGTCAATGAAGAGAATCTTCTTAATAACTTTTTAACAACATATTAGTAATTAAATTTAACGAGTTAAAAACAGTTTTAAAAACAAATATTGATGAAAAGTCATATAATCTAAAGATTGTATCAGAAAGTAAATAAATTTACTCTGAACCATTTTCAATTCAATGTCTCAAGTTACTGAAGAATACAAAATTGAAATTAGATTTTTCTGTATATATTTATCTAAGAAATTCTGGAATTTTCAAAAAATTTCCTAATCACTTTAAAAATTTTCTAATCGTTTTATTAGTACCTAGTTTTTATCTTGATGTACTAAATTGCCAGATATTTCTTTAATCACTAGATACCCTAACTTTAAATAGATTTTTGTGAAAAATAGAGGATATTAAGGGAAATTTTTCCAAATAGGGAACCTTTTATTTAATTCCTTGACACGTGGCAATCCTGTATAAATAGGAGAGAGTGGTCATCAATGTACCAGTTTTTTCAATTAACCATTTCAATTTTCTCAGAAATAAATTAATGAAAATTCTTCTAACTCTAAACATAAATGAAGTTTACGTGAACACACTACGATCATTAATTTTAGACATGTTGATTTGTTCTTTGCAGAGAAAACTGGAAAAAAACTGTTTTTGACGCACTGGAGAAAAAATTTACTTAAAATACAAAAACGTTTTTTTGTTGAAATAAGGCAATTCAAATATTATTGAAGTTACTATTTATATTGCTTCGGGTCTTAACTGCAATACAATATGACAAAAGGGGTCAAGCACCAATTTTTCGAATTTGAGGTTTTTTCATTTAAAAATTAAGAAAATTCATTTACACATTTTTGAAAAAGCATTTTCTTTTGAATTGTGTTTTTAAACCAATTTTTAAACAAAATTGAAATCACAAATGTATAAATTTTTACCTACAATCATAAATCAATTGAAAAACAATAGAAGTGTAAAGTGGATAATAATATGTAAATAAGGTTAAAAATAGAGAAATTTTTTTATTTTTACGACGAAAGTGCCACATAAATGAAAAAATACTTTATATAAGAAATTAAAAAAATTAAAAACTATTGGGGGTGTGATATTAAAATTTTAATAAATAGTGGTAAAAAAAGGTACGTATTAACGTCTAACCTAAATTTTCTTGCTCGAGTTCAAGAGAAACATTTCTTAATTCATTATTTTTTTGAAAACAATCAAGATTTTCTTAACAAACTTTTTTGCATTTGATTCGTCAATTTGTTAATTCAAAACTAGTTTCCCAATTTTTCTTTAAATCGTATACTTTTTTCATAGGTAACGTTTAAAGAAAAAATGCACTTTTGATGTAAACTTAAAGAAGCACAATTTTTTTTTATTTCTCGTTAATATGTAAGATGAGGTGAAGAAATTATTATTTTTCTAGTAAAACATATCAATATCTCGAAACGGTTTTCTTAGTTTTGTTTCAAATAACCAGTAAAAGCTTCCTGTAAAAACATAAAATTGGCGCTTGACCTCTTTTGTCATGCTACCTTTTATTTATGTTAAACATTATCAAATAATAAGTCTCAAATATTAATTTTTTATATTATTTGATAGAAAATAAGTTTTATTACAAAATGAAAACAAAAATATTATAATTGATGAACATTTTTAGTGTTTTTATAGAGGTGATTCACTGTGTACCCAGGGTGTTGAAAATGAAAGTAGCATGTTAGGTTAGAAAAGCTAAAATGTTATTTAATCAAAATAAATCGTGTATAAAATGTGAGCATTACCTCGGGAATTGTTTTAGTTTTAAATTAATGCAAAGAAGCGCTTGAAATTGGTAAAATTGAATAAATGCTACAACTTTGAAAAAAAAAAAAAAAAAAAAAACGGTACATTGATGGCCACTCTCCCTTATAAAAATTAATTTAAATAGAAAATGAAATAAAAGAGTACCTTGAATAAGCTATCGTTGGGAAGGTGTTTCAAGGCAAACTCTCTCTGGCAGGTGTACCTTGGATCAGTTTTCCTAAGTACTGCGTGTCCATAACCAGGAACAACCTGTCCACTCTTGAGAGTGTTCCAGATAAATTCCTTAAGTTTCTCATCGCTAGGGTTATCTCCCACTTTAGATCGAAGTTTCTCTATCCAAACCAAGACTTCCTGATTGGCAAGTCCGTGGAGAGGACCAGCCAATCCATTCATACCGGCAGCGAACGAGAGGTAAGGATCAGACAATGCTGATCCCACGAGATGAGTCGTGTGAGCAGAGACATTGCCTCCCTCGTGATCCGAGTGGATGGTCAGGTAAAGACGCATCAACTCGATGAATTCGGGATTATCGTAGCCCAACATTGTAGAGAAATTCCAGGACCAATCTCTGCCAGAGTCAACGGATCCGATTCCCTTTCCTCCTTTGTAGAGATTGCGGTATATCGTCGCGGCGACAACTGGCAACTTGGCAATCAAGTTCATCGAGTCATCGAAAATAGTTTCCCAGTATTTACTTTTGTGAACTCCACTCGTGTAGGCCTTGACAAATTCACTTTCGCTATTTAAAATGGTAATGGCAGCTGAGAATTGGCTCATTGGATGGAGGTTTTTGGGAAAGTCGTTGAGTGCCTTTGTCACATGACTGGGTAGAGCACTCCTTGCAGCCCACTCTTTGGAAAGGGCCTTCACCTGAGCTTCGGTCGGGACATCACCTGTAATTAAGAGCCAGAAAAGACCCTCTGGCAAGGGTTCAGAGCCTCCTGCTGCCTTTGGTAAAAGTTTCTGACATTCGGGAATTGATTTTCCTCGGAATCTGATTCCCTCCTCTGCGTCCAAAACTGATGGCTCCCAGACTAGACCCTTGATTCCTCTCATTCCTCCGTACATCTAGAAAATAAATTTTTTATGAATAAGCTGTTTCTAATCATCTTCAAGAATTTTACTTTCAAACTTGACATTTTACATATTTTATTTCACAAATTCGAATAATGTAGGTATGGATCAGAAAACCGATTTTTTTTTAAGGATTTGTTTTGTCCGTGATTTTAGACAAATATTATTGAAGCGATTATTGAAAAAGTGGAAAATAGAATTTTTATTTACTATACCGGAGGATATCGTTCACAAGGTCGTGACTTTAGACTATTCGTATTTTTAATTTATCCTCCTTAAATAATAATTAGAATTAGTTTTTTATAGTAAAGTGTAATAAAAAAAAATCTTAAGAATGCTGGGTCTACTACGGAAAATTAATTTCAATTATTAATTAACGAGTAAACACATGTGTTGAAAGTGGCCACTAGGTTGGCGATAGAAGTAAGTTGGCCCGAATTTGCTATAGTCAAAGTATAGAATTTCGGCATAACTCACTACTAGCGCCAACCTAGTGGCCACTTTCAATTCTCATGACACATTTAATACATGGGCTACCATAGACCGTTGCACAGGCCTGGAGTAGACCACAACTAAGAAAAAACTTTAAAATTCTGGTTCACTATACATAATATTCATTTTAATTATTATTTAACTAATAAATTTAATTAATTGCTAAAAACAGGAGCCAAATAATAATTTTAACATGAATTGAAACATTACTTCGTGATTGAAACTAATCAGTATTAGGGCATATAAAAGACGTGGCTTTAGACAACTTGTCTTTTACAATTTACTCCTAAAATAATAATTAAAACTAATTTTCCGTAGATAACCAGAAATAATAAATCTTTCCTTTATCTGGTCTGCTGTGGAAAATAATATTTAAGTGTTACTTAATTAGTAATTTGCAAAATACGAATTGTCTAAAATCATGTTGATAAATATATCAAACCATAAAAGTTTTAAAAAATTAATATTAAAAGTTATTACAAATTTGGATCCATTCAAGTTAGGAATTGAAATTTGAATGAAGTAAAATTTAGATTTCCTAAATTTAGAGAAATGAAAGTTTGATCGATTGAATTCGAGATTGATTAAAATAGGATAAAGCAAAATTTAAATAGTTTAAAATTTAAATAAATTAAATTTAGGAAAGATTAAAGTTTTGATAAATTAAAGATTAAATGGATTAACATTTGTATGAATTGAAATTTAAGTTGATTAAAATTATGAAAATCATCTGGTAAATTAAATTTAAAATCAATAAAAATTTCCAGCTATAAAAAATTTAAACAATAAAATATAAAAAATAATTTTACTTGAAATTAATTGAAAATGGAATTGATTTAAATTTGGATTGTTTAAATTTATATAAAATAAAAAGTTTGGACCATTTAAAATTAAAATTGATTGAAATGAGAAAAATAGAAATATAGATTGTTTAAAATCCGAATGAATTAAATTGATGATTTATTGAAGTTCAATAAAAAATTTTCTTTTTTAATTATAATTATTATTTTAATTATAATATATCCTTAAATTAAAATTTCTAAGGTGAAACCTTTTAACAAATTATAAATTTCACAATTGCTTCAAATTTCAAATGAAAGTTCAGTTTTATAAAATTGAAATTCAATTAGAAATTAAAATTGAAATTTGGATTGATTTTAAATTTGATTTCATTACAATTTTGATAGTTTAAAATTTTCTTTTAAATGTCTTTGGAATGAAAAATAAAAATGTAAAGATAACATCAGTAATAAATTGCGGGAAAAGGGTAATTAAAACACGCGGAAAAAAAATCTTAATGATGATTTTTGATTTTTTGATAAAGAGATATACTTTTATGGATATCAATATCTAATATCAGTCCTCTAATGCATGAAGACTCACACATATAATTTATCAGCTGCGTAAAAAAAGTTTTAGATCACACCACGTCGCCGCAAATATCAGTTTGCGTGAGTGTCCAAATAAAAAAACGTTAAATAAAATAAAAGAGGAAATAAATTGTCAACTCTAAGCAAGGAAAAGTTTCAAATTGAGAATTTTTAAATTATTTGTTACTTAAAACTTAAATTGAATGTTAATTATTTTCGAAATATTTTGAATTAAAAAAATATCGCTGATTATATTGTTCTGACAAATTTTTGAATAAAATAAAAAATAAAAGTTCAGCACGTTCTTTTTATGTATTTTAAAAATATAAAAAAATTTTTACCATGTCAACAGTAACTTCTCCCACTTTGGTGGCACCATATTGTTTTCGAAAAGCCTTAATTCGTTCCTGTTCGAGGGGAATTTTTTCACTCATCACTTTTTTCAAATCCGTAGATTCTGCAGAAAGTGAGCGCAGCGCTATCGCAGTGGACAGTTTCTGAAAAATTATAAAACAGTGGTTAATAATATGTTATTATTATAATTATTATTATTATTATTATTATTATTATTATTATTATTATTATAGTGGGATTATTTTTAAATTAAAAAATATTTTTAATATTTATGTAACTTGTAAAAAGTAGGCATTTTTCTAATTTTAATGTTCTTTTGTCATTTATTTTTGTTATCTACAAAGTTATTTCAAAACACAAAATGTTAGATAATTATTATTCAACAACAAATTTTAGCTCAACATATTTTTTCCTGAAAAATGTAAAACTGGATATTTCAAAATTTGGTGAAATTAATTTTAATAATAGTTTTATTTGATGGAAACAGTCATTTTTTAGTTTGAGGTTATGTCAATAGAGAAACCTCTTTAAAAAATTATTATTATTTTATATTCTAAAAATTTATCAAGTTATTTTAAGATTCAAGAATAAATTTAAAATAGTATATTTTTATCAATTTTGAATCCAATATAATTATCAATACGATTCGGTTTTAGAGGAATTAGGGGGATAAACTTGAAGTTTGATGCCGATGAGACAGAAATATCGAAATATGACCTGCATTATTTTTGGCCGACAAAAGAGTCTTTCGTAGACGTGCTACTCAATTGAAATTTGAAAAGGACGTGATACACAAATTATAGAATAAATAAAAACTCTTCTTGTTATATAAAGTTAATGATTGTGTGTTGTAATGTGCTCGTTAGATTTGGTCATGATCATTAGGAAGTTACGTTCTTCTCGTGCCGAAGAATGTTTTATTATTTCCGCAAAAAATGACCTTCATTTTCTATTAAACAGTGGACACGGTTTTTATAGGATTTGTGCAATTTCTAAAATCAAAAAAATTTTCTTTGTAAAAGAATTTTTCAATTGAAAAATTTTTTTTACGAAAAAAGTGTTAAAAACTTAAAATTAAGTTTAAACAATTATTTATTAGAAAAAATAATTAAAATATAATTTGAAATAAAAAAACAAAAAACTGTAAAAAATTAATTTTATTTCAATTTATTTTTAAAAAGTTAGAAGTCAAAGGTATGAATCATTCCTAGTCAATAAATTCAATTAATTATTGACTTGGATTGATAAATGGGATTTCTAATAATTAATACTATCGAGTGATAAATTCATGCTATGGAATAAAAATATACTTTATTATGAGCAGTGAAAGAAATTATACATTTTAAATTTAGTGTTATAAAAATTCCTAATCGATTTACCAAGAAAATTACAAAATATGTGAAATTAAACTTGAGTCTTAATAAATTGAATTTAGACAGAGAGAGAGAGAAAGCAAAGATGATATCTCTCGTCACTTTTGACAAATTAATATCATCGCATTGCGACTTGAAAGGAAATCCATCACAATAAAAAGAACAAAGATAAACAGAACAAGGGTTCCCTCTGCTAGGGGTCAAAAGGTCAGGCATTAAATTTCATTATCATTTTGCATTTTACGGAAATTCGTCAAGAATAAAGAAAATAAACTTTTCAATTCTTAGTTGTTTAATTGTTTCGAGTCTCAGTTGTTTATTTAATTCAAGTCTTAACAATCAGTTGTTAAATTCTTTCAACAAAATAATCATTTAAAAATCTAAATCAAATCTTCACAGTAATTTTGTTGTCTTGAAACGAATTATATTTTTGAATGATAGCCATGAAATTAGAATTAATTACAAGTGTTACTGGTCAACTCAATAATTCAATTGTCACATAATATCGATTGACAGACATCTTATTTATCCATTAGCGTATTTAGTAGCGGACATGACTGTCCGATATTTTAAAGAGGACTGTAATCAGAGAAGAACAAAATTGAATTTTTCAATTAGACATTTTTTCAATTAGGAACACTTTCGGTTATTTAATTTGAGTTTTAAAATTATAAGATAAAATTTCAGAAATATAAATAATATATGGTTACAGGAATAAAGTAAACAAATTATAAAATAAATATAAATAAATTAATGAAATGAGAATCAAATTATAAAAAAAAAAAAATCATGTTAAGAGAAAAAAATAATTTCAAAAATCAAGTTATTTAACGGAATGAACTTCAGTAAAAAATTCGTAAACCTTGGTCTGAGAAAAAATGAATACAAAGTCATAACGCGGAGGGTAGAAAAAATATAATTAATTAAAAAAGTGAGGCTTGTGCAGACCCCGATCTATCTTTTAAACTTTAGATCCAATTAACACTGCACTAAATTTGCAAAGCAGAGTCCGAAGGTTGCTTACACGATTGTCTTTAACAATGTTATCGCTCTTATCGTCTGTCTCGCTTCGCCGTATTACGTCTTTTATGTACTGTGTATTTTTATATCTGACAAAAGTTTAAATCCTAGAATGTCTGCTAATTTAACTAGTGACATTGAACTTTTACCAACTTTGTAGAAATTGTTTTGGCAATTTTGTTTTAGAAAAAAGAAATTATTTTGTCAAGAACAAATAAAAAGAAAAATTTCTTATTTAGTGATTTAATTTTATAATTCTTGTTTAAGTAATAAATCTATCAACAAAATTCACCTTCAATTAACTCTTTACAAATTTACGTATTCAACATTAATTATTATAATTTGTAATTGAAAAACAAAATTTGGAATATAGGTCGTTTAAACAAAATGTAAAATTTTCATCCCAATATTGAAATTCGAATAATGCTGAATTTGAATTGATTAGTATATTAAAATTTCGATAAATTTAATTTTGATAGATTGAGTTTTATTGAAATTAGAAAAAATTGAAATTTATGTTATTTAAAACTTGGATGAATTTACAATTTTAATTTAATTTATAATTAATTTTTTTTTAATTCATAAAAAATGTTGGATACGATTTGGATTGATTCGAATTTGAGTTTTAATTAATGATTCGAATCTAAAATAATGAAAATTTTGACGGATCAAGTTTAGGATCGATTGAAATTTAAATCCATTAAAAATTGGAATAAAAATTACGATTTTTTGAAAGATGAATATAGATTAATAAAAATTTGTATAGAATTGGAAATTGGGATAAAAATTAAGATTAATAACTTTGGATACGATTAAAATTAGGATCAATTCGAATTTGAGTCGAATACGATTTGAGCAGATAGAATTGAGACAAATTAAAATTTTTATTAATTTAATATTGATCGATTGAGTTTCATTAAAATTAAAAAAAATTGAAATTTAAGTTTTTTAAAACTTGGATGAATTTACAATTTTAATTTAATTTAGAATTAATTAAATTTGTTTAATTAATTTAGAAGTGATTGCAAATTAAATTAGTGACAATTTTGAAAGATAAAAATGAGGATCGATTGGATTTGAATCGATAAAATTTTTTTGGATAATAGGATCGAATTGAATTTGAGTTTTAATTAATGATTTGAATCTAAATTTTGACGAAAAATTTATGATAATTGATGATGAAATATTAAAATTTTTTGATGAAAATTTTGATGGATCAAATTTAGGATCGATTGAAATTTAAATCCATTAAAAATTCGATAAAATGAAAATTGGGATGAAAATTAAGATTTTTTGAAATAGATTAAAATTTGCATAGAATTAAAATTGGAATAAAAATTAAGATTGATTGAAAGTTGAATCTTTGGATACGATTAAAATTAGGATCGATTCGAATTTGTGTCGAATACGATTTGAGAAGATTAAAAATTAAATAAACTATAATTTGGGTTACTAAACTTTGGATAAATTGAATTTTTGATAAATTTAAATTTAAATAAAGTAAATTTTGATACATTAAAATTCGGATACTTAATTAAAACTTTTTATAAATTAAAATTCAAAAATTAAAACATTTTAATCGATTAATATTTGGACAAATTAAAATTCGGCTTAATTTAATTGCTTAGAAATAAATAATTAATTTTATTATCAAGCTAAAATCAAAAACTTGAAATATTTGATGACTGCAACAATTTTACATACAATTTCCAATCAAAACCGAGTGTGAAATGCAACACCAAATATTCAGAAAGCAAAATTAATTTTTCCAATTTATTTCATCTCGAATTTCACATTTGTATTTTTCCATAATGATTTGTTTAAAGTCTTATAGTAATGAAATTGATTACCAATAATTTGAACTAATTGTTAAATATGAATTGTTATTTATTTTTGTATTGAACAATTGTTTCGAAGAAAAAAAAATGTATTATCAAGGAATCAGGTTTTAACGACAATTAATCGTGTATTAATAGAATAGAGAAACTGTTATTGTTAACTTGAACCTGACTTATAGTTAAGCAGAATGATTTCTAATATTCACAAGATTTAATTACAACTGACTTGTAATTCTTAATGACGGTCACTAGACTTATCAAGCGGTCAGTATAATATCGTATCATTTGCATACTAGGAATTATGTAACACAACTCGCAGAAACGTTAGATTCAACGACCTCTTTATAATAATTTGACCTTTATAAAGGGTCGTTGAAGGTGAGAAAATCATCATGTATTTTCAGTTGAATATTAAACACAAACTAGACATTAATAATAACAAAATTATTTATTATTATTTCCCTTTGATGGTAATTTAATTTTCCAACCTTGTGAAATTTTTAGTAATGAATATGTATAATCTATAAAATTAATATATTTAATTAATGGAAAATAATAAAAAATAGTTTAACCATTTATATTAAATTAAATATTACTATATTAACATTAAAGTAGATGTTAACATTAATTACAAAAATCTGAATTACTTTGTTGAAAATCTGTTCTCAGTAGAAAGATAAAAACTCTATTTGCACATATGAATATTATTTTAATGAAACTTGATCAAATAGTACTTTATAAATAGTGACAAGAATTTTTCAGAAAATAAAAACTATACAAAGTATGGTAATCAGAAACGATTATAACAAATAAATGATACGATATCTAACAGACTTTTGACATTAATTAAACCACAATAAACTGAATTAAAAAAAGTACACGATAAGTATTTTATAATTTTAAATTCTTCGGAAACAATTTAACTTTTGCAAAAAGTAGTTTTTTTTATCATTTACGCAAATACATTTTTATTGTTTTTATCTATTTATAAACTTCCAACCAATCACAAAAATAAACATTATTTTCTTTAAGAAAATTTAAAATACAAAATTTCATTAAAAACAAAAGTGTAAAAATAATTAATATTTTTTACTTGTTATTGATATTTAAAATTTAACTTTGATTGGAAATAATGAGTAATGTTTATTTCTTGAATCTTTTCTCACTGGAATTGGCAATTTTAGAGATTCTGAGTATTACGGAAGTGGACTGATATCTCATTATAGAAAAGGAAACTCATTGCGGCTGAATTAACATTACAAACGTTATGTAGTGGAAAGGTACTACGTCATATCACGTGACGTGTCATCGACACGTGCTAACGATGTCCACGTGAAATCATTCGAGCACGACATAAGAAACTGGAGAAAAAAATTACCCTCTGCCATTTCATGATGACAAAAAATATAGTTCTTAAACGATTTCTTTGACCATTGACAATTATTCACATATATAACTATTACGTTATAATTCTAATCCGATTCAAATTTCAATATTGATTTAAATTACAAGCAATCCAAATTTTAAATAATAATTGCATTTTTAAATTATTTTCAATTTGACCGATCACAAATCTAATCAATTATTATTTTTATAAATTAAACTGAATTTATATATTAATTCAATTTATTTAAATTTTGAAAGAATTTCTGGATTTCCCCTAACTTCAAATCAACCAACTTCCAATTGATTCAAATTTTTTTTTTAATCCAGACCTCAATTTATTTCAAGTTTTTAAAATTGATTCAATTTGTAATTAATTCTAATTTCAAGAAATTGTAAATTTATTTCATTTTAATTCTAACAGCTTCAAATTCAAATCTCAGTTGATAAAAAATTTCGTCAATTAAAATTTTTATCAATAATAACTTCAGATTATTCAATTTACAATTATTTAAAAAATTTTAAAAACAAAATCTCAAAAACAAAATACATTTTCCTAAACAACGATATTTCTTTTAACGTAATATTTTTACCAACACAGTGGTATACTTTTTTATCTTATGCAAATAATATATTCTCGTTTTTTATGTGCAATTTTTAATACATTTTTATATTTTAATATATTTACTATTTTACTATTTACTATTTGTTTACGTTATAATACGTATTATTGAATTCTTTTATTATGACGAATAAAAATTTATATTTAATTTATAATATTCAAATAAATTTCAGTTTTATATAAATGTGCGACGTCATTTTAAGTAGAAATAATTTAGATAGGAAATTGCGATAAAGAGCCTGATTCGTTATTAATACAGTTGGATTTAATAAGATGAGAAATTTTATTTCTAGAAATGGGATTGTCGATATATTTGCTGACCAAGATTAAGACAATCAATCTTGACGTGGTGAAAAAATTAGCAGGCTCGTCCAATGATAAAATCGTCATTTCGCGTATATTTGCCTTTGACGTCATTCACTTACATCAGTCTAATGACAAGCACAATAAAGTAAAGTTGTACTCAAATCTACACTTTAATGCATTATTGAGTCTATTCGCGATAACAGTAAAATTGCAATAATTAGCTGCTAAATAACTTTAAATTTAAAATACTTTCAAACAATTATTCAATTCTCTGATATTATCAATTCTATTTTAAAAACAATTCGCATTAACATTTTTTTTTTTGTTTAGAAATTTACAATAGGTTTTAGTATTTAAAAAATAGATTTATAGATTTTGAAAAATGCATGTGAAAATATATTCAGGTGCCTGTGTTCATTTTGGGACAATATTTATAAAAATATAAATCTTAATAAAAAAATATTATATCATAAAGATATCTACTTATTTTGAAAAAAATATTTTAAGAGCATTTCTATTAAAATTATTTTAAAACGAATATTTAAAATGTTGGCTAGATTATGTTTCAGAAAATACGATCTATTGAAATTTGATTTTATTGATTTTACCGTCTCTTGAAATTTTAGACGATTAGAATTTCGATTGATTGGAATTGGATTAAGTCAATCACAGGGATCACAGTGGTTTCTTCGTTCAATTTTAGGTAAAAAAGGGGATTTCGATTTTCAAAAAAGGGGATTTTCTTTAATAAAAAGGGGATTTTGGAAATTAAGAAAAAAGGGTTATATTAATAATTCAAGTTTTCTTGTACAAGATTTTATTGTTTCTTTTTCTTCAAAACAGTTTTATTAATTAATTTAGTCTTTTTTTTGTTCAATTTGTTTATAAAAATTTTAAAAGAAAGAGCACTTTCGGAAATACAAAAATTTATCTTTTAATAGGTTGTCTGTTCAATGAAGAGAAGATGGTTGTTGCAATTAAATATTTTTAAAAATAATTTTTAACTTCAAATGGTTTTTGAAATTATTTATTTAATAATTAGATTTTAAATAGGAAACATGAAAATCTGTGATGTAAAATGTTCTGATATAATGTTAAAGAAATTAAATTAAAAATCTTTCAGCGAAATATGACAAAATCAATTCAAATTATTTTTATTAATCTCTTTTATTGTATTTTTATATTTTTTAATTCAAAATAATTAATTTTTGTTTGAAATAAGTAAATATATTTCATAAACAATTTTTTTTCATCCAATAAAATAAATTTGATGTATTTCAGCAAGAATACATGGTTTTATTTTATGATGCAAAACTAGTAATATTTGATTAAAACAAGTAAAAAATATTTAATAAAAAATTTTTTTATCCCATAAATTAATTTGCTTTAATTAATTAAGAATACATGGTAATAAGAAAATTCTATAACTTTTTAAAATAATTTCATTTTAATTATGTTTTTTTTTCATGTTTCCTGTTTAAAATCTAAATAAATTCAATAAATAATAATAAAAAACCATTTTAAGTTAAAATTTTTTTTTAAACATTTAAATTCAATAACAAGTTTTTCATCATTGTACAGACACCCTAAAAAAGAATAATTTTTTGCATTTCCAAAAGTGAAAAAATAGAAACTTTTTGAAAAAAAGAAGGTCAAAGAAGAGAAAAATGTTGATTTTAGGTGTTTTAGGTGATTTTTCTGAAAAAAGGGGAAAATAAGGGGAAAAGGGGGAAAAAAAGGGGATTAGGTGAAAAAGGGGAGAAACTGTGATCCCTGCAATCAATTTAAATTAGAATTAATTAAAATTTTTGCTATAATGGAAATTCGGGTCGATTGGAATTTGGACCAATTAAAATTAAAATCGATTGGAATTAGAATGAAATAAAAATTTTAAAAACTAAGTTTTGAATCGCTTAAAATTTGGTTTAATTAAAAATGAGATTCAATTAAAACTCGAATCAATAAATATTTAGATTGCCTCGGTTTGAAATTGAATGGAATTATTTTTATTTGAATCAATTAAAATCTAGATTGATTGGATTTTAGATTGATTGAAATTTATAATGATTGGATTTTGTATCGATTTGAATTTAAGTTGAGTTGGTTAAAATTTGAATTAATTGCAATTTAAACAAACTGAAAATTTCGTCGATTGTAATTTGAATCCATTGGAACTGAAATTAAATGACATTTTTATAAATTGTGTTTAAAATCGCTTAAAATTTAGATTAATAAAAAACTTTGAACCAATTAAGTCTCGGATCGATTAATATTTAGATCGACTCGTTTTTAAATAGATTGAAATTTTTAATTTTCATAAATTGAAACTAGAATTTATTGGATTTTTGATCTATTTAAATTTTAATTAAGTGAATTGTATATCATTTGACAATTAAATTGATTGAATTTTGGATCGAACTAAAATTATTCGGTTTTGGAGTGATTAGAATTTAAGTCGATTTAAATTAGAATTCCTAATCCAAGTTTGAACAAAGTCAAGTTTGAAACAGTTCTAATTTTGACCGATTAAAATTTAAATTGATTGGAATTAGATTCAAATGAAAATTTTATCAATTGAATTTTAAATCACTTACAATTTGAATTAATAAGAAATTTGAACCATTTAAAAATAAAATTCAATTTAAACTTGGATACAAATTTAAATTGACTCGTTTTTAAATTGATTGAATTTTGGATTGAACTGAAATTATTCGATTTCGTATTGTTTGGAATTTAAGTCGATTTAAATTAGAATTAATCCAAGTTTGAATAAATTCAAGTTTGAGAAAATTCTAATTTGGACAGATTAAAATTGAAATCGATTGGAATTAAAATAAAATAAAATTTTTAAAAATTAAGTTTTGAATCGCTTAAAATTTGGATTAATTAAAAATGAAATTCAATTTTAACTCAAATCGATAAAAATTTAAATTGACTGATTTTAAATTTACTGAAATTTCAATCAGACTGAAGTGGGAAACGTTTCTGAGTAACGATTGAAAATTTATTTTTTTAAACATTTTTTTTAGGGAACCCTTAAATGTACTATTGAATGTTTTTTTAAGCGTTTTTGAACTGAATTGTGTCTTTGTAACGAAAAGAATGTGAAAACGGAAAGAAAAAAAAAGAAAATTTTTCATTCGTTACTCAGAAACGTTTCCCACTTCAGTATGATAAATTTCATTCAATTTGAATCAATAAATTTTTTAAACTTTAAAAAAATAAATTTGTTTTGGATTAAGTTGATTTTTGATCAATTGAAATCTAGATTGCTTGGAATTGAGTCGATTTAAAACACAATTTCAAAAAATACAGGTGATTTAATTTTTCAAAAAGTACAAGGTGAAGAAAAAAAATTTACATTCTTGAAAATACCATAAGGGAATATTGGAATATATTATTCTTAAAATACTGTATAGAATTAGCTTCTCGAAAAATACACGAATGTATTTTTTTTTTGATTTTTAAAGGATATATAAATTTCAATTTTGCCTATAATATATAATGGACCCTTGATTATTATTGACCAATCAAATATTATATACGCGTTGGCGTTCTCACATTTACCCTTGAGGGAGGAGGTAATAAATCGTTTCTTTCCTGGACCAGTTTGCACTGGATAAACCTTCATTATTCCGTTCTTTTTTTTCTCATCACCTTGCTTTTCAAAAATTCACATGTATTCTTTTCCCATTAATAATTATCCATTTATTTGTATATTTTAAACTGATTAGTTTCCCCGAGGCTTTTCGTAATTAGAAATACGAAGCCAGCTAAGGTCGAGTTTCTGTGAGAAAAGTAAGAGAAAGGAAAAGAAGGTCAATAACTACTGGCCTATTTTTTCAAGTGAAAGGTCTGGAAAATTCATTAGAACATTCCTGAATCCTAAAATTTATTTTCGAATCAACAGGTTAGTTATAAAAATTTCTTAAAGTTAATTTTAATAATTCCGTGAATAAAAATTAACTATGATAACAGAACTAAATATTAAAATCAAACTCTTGTTTAGAAGTTCAAAAAAAAAAAAAAAAAAATTTGACTCATCGTCTTTAAAAGAAATAATTCGGAAAAGTTCACTTTTTAATCAATCTTAATCTTTAAAATTCGCTTTTATTATTCCGATAATCAATTTCCGAAAGAGATAGCGAAAATTATTCGAAAGATTGATAACCTTGATTGATAGTGAGATAATCAACAAATTATCCATAAACATCAATTAAAAATATTCTCTTAATCTCACGAGAAGAACGAATTAAAAAAACAAAAATTGTTCTAATTGATAAACTATAATTTGCACTAGAAACCAGAAAATTAATTTCTGGCCTTATCCTTCATGCAAATTTATTATCTTGAACTTGAATTGGCTCAGTGAAGTTACACGCCTGTCAATCTTCATGAAATGTGCACGAGGCTCAATATCGTAATTACTGGCAATCAAATTTATCCATCAAATCAACACTTGCGATTTATATGAACCTTTCAATTCACAAAAATCTAAAAACTAACAATTAATTTTATAATTATTTTACTGTTTTTTTTTTTATTTTGTTAATTCAAACTCAATTATAATCTCGTAATTTTTGTTTTATTTCAAATCTGTAACATCTTTTTCAATTTTAATTAAAAAGGAAACACAGATTTATCCAAAGAAGGAAAAAGCGCAGAAAAAGTCGTACAAATTATAAAAAGGATTCCAGTTTACTCCCAGGAAAAACAGGTGACTGAAATAATGTATTACGAGATATAAGAGTGAACAAGGTCAAACGACTGTTAGATAATAAGTCGAGCAAGAAAAAAAGAATACGAAACGAATGTCTGCCAAACTTTAGCGATATAGATTCGCAGTTTATTTTAGCTTTAATTATTATTAGATCAATATTAGCATTTTGATTAATATCGGGACTTGGTTATCTCGCAATGAGGAAAGTCTTTGACAACGGGAATTTCCCCCATAAAAAATAAAATAATTTATTAGGTTGCTTACTCGTAAAAAAACATAGCACAGTACTTTTAGAAACTACCGTTTCACTTAACTCCTAACTCTTAAATTATTTTTCATTCGATAAATTTATTTAATTAATGAGTTAATTTAGTTTAAATTAAAAATTAAAACTTATGTCAATAAAATAATAATATTAAAATGTTTTTCCTTTCTTTTGTAATAAATTCAGTAAAAATCACAATTTAATACAAAATAACTGCAATTTAATTTGACAGAAATTGAACATTTCTCAGTCTCATCTGACTTCTTCAGAATTTATTAAATATGTCAAATATCATATGGAAAAACACACTCTTCTATTATTTCACAATAAAAACCCAAAATAATGTTGAAAAGATTTTCTATTTACCAAAAGCAAAAAACATTTTTAATTTTTCTAACAAGAATTTCATTTTACAAAATTTAAACAAAATTTTTTATTGTGAAATAACAAATTATAAAAAAAAATAAATAAAAACTTTATTAAAATTTTTAATTAGAAAAAAAGTAAAAATTGTATTAAGTTTTTTTCTAAATACATATTTTTTTAATTATTTATATTTTATTTTATCAAGTATTTATCTATATTTTCATTTTTATTTTGTTATTAAAACAAAATATTTTTTAATATGTTACTTTTATTTTGTTCATTTAATAAAAAAAATTTTAAAATTACAAATTTTATTTCAATATTTAAGATAAATATTGTTTTTTTAAATTAGTTTTTTCTATAATAGGAAATGTTTATTTGAAATTTTAATTTTAACATTTGGAGTTGAGAAAGTTGGTTTTCTTTTCGTTGAATCAAATTTCATAACAAATTTTCGAAATGTTACTTTTTTTAAACAATGTTAATCAAAAGATAAATTTTGTTTTTTTACGTATTTCCCTATTTAAAATGTTGATTTCTTTAATGACAAATTCACTTATTCGAAATTTTAACTTTGTTTGAATAGTAAAGTTAAAAAAATTACCTATTACATTTATCTTTTCAAAAAAAAATTTTTAATCAGTTTTATCCTTTCAAAATCCGAGTCAAATGTTTGATATTTCCAAATGATTTCAAGAGCATTTTAAATTCAATTACTGTAAAATAAATTTAATTTCTATTTAATTGAATAATATTCCAAGTCACTTAAATTAAAAAAAAAGTTTTAATTATGTTCTAATTTTTGGAAGAATACTTATAAAATAAACATTAAACAATAAACAACTAAATTTTTGCTAAACAATCATCAAATTTTAAGTTTATAATAAAAAAAATTTGTTCTTAAGGAGGTGCTCTTCGTTGACATAACCTTAAACTAAAAAATGGCTTTTCTCATCAAATAGTAACTAAATTTAAACAAAAAACATAAAATGTTAAATAATTATTATTTGACAACAAACTTTAGCTCAACCTAATTTTTTCCGAAAATTGTACAATAACTGGATCTTTCAAAATTTGGTGAAGTTAATTTGAATAATATTTTATTTTGGGGTGAAAAACGACTTTCTATTTTGAGGTTATGTTAATGGAGAGAACCTCCTTAAACAGTAGAGTTAAAAAGATTACCTATTATAATTATATTCTCAAAATTTTGATTTTTATCACGGTTTTATTCAAAATTATTATTTCTGTTTAAAGGGCATATGGGAGACGTGACTTTAGACAATTCATATTTTGCTATTTACACGTTAAATACTATCAATAATAGGTAATTAAAATTAATTCTTCGTAGTAGACCACAATTTTAGAGTTCTTTGTTCGTTCTGGTCAAAATTTCCAAATGATTTCAAGAGCAAGTTTAAATTCATTTATAGTAATATGAATTTAATGTCTATTTCAATTGAGTAATTTTCCAATGCGCTTAAATTTAAAAAAAATCTAATTTTCGGATAAATACTTATAAAATAAACTTTAAACAATACATAACTAGATTTTTGCCAGACAATCATCAAATACTAAATTTAAATAAAAAAAATTTTGTTCTTAAGAAGGTTCTCTCTCGATTGACATAACCTTAAACTAAAAAATGGCTTTTTCGATCAAATAAACCTATTATTAAATTTAATTTCACTAAATTTTGAAAGTTCCAGTTGTACATTTTCCAGAAAAAATTAGGTTAAGCTAAAATTTGTTTTCAAGTGATAATTATTTAAAATTTTATGTTTTTTCTTTAAATCTAATTAAAATCGGTAACTTTAATCTATTTTTGACCAATAATAGCTCATTTTGCTCATTGAAACATTTTCTCCAATTTTTGTTTGTTGGGTTTTGTTAAATAATATTTTGTTCAAAAGTTATTAAACAAATAAAATTTCTTATTTACGTATTTTTTAAACAGAATATTATTTAACAAAATCTAACAAATAAAATTGTGGAGTATGTTTTAACGAAAAAAATGAGCTATTATTAGTTAAAATCGATGAAAATTATAGATTTTAACTAGATTTAAAGAAAAAAGTTAAAAAGGTAAATAATTATTATTTGACAAAAAATCTCAAGATATTTTTTTCTAAAAAATGCACAACTAAATCTTTCAAAATTTGTTGAAATTAGTTTCAATAATAGTTTTATTTGAGGTGAAATTATTGAGGATCTCCATTGACATAACCTCAAACTAAAAAATATCTTTTCACACCAAATAAAAATATTATTATAATTAATTTCACTAAATTTTGAAAGATCCAGTTGTACATTTCTCAGAAAAAATTAGGTTTGGCTAAAATTTGTTGTCAATCAATAATTATTTAACAGTTTTTCTTTTTACGTAGCACTTTTTTCAACCTCTATCATTATTATTACATTATTAATTTTTTAAATATTATTTAAAGCAATTCTACAGAAGGAGATTTGAAAAAGCTAAAAACCTAATTGTTTCAAAAGGTAAATATAAAAGTGTCATTTGCAGAAGAATTAACAATTTAAAAGAATTTTAATATGAAAAAAGAAATAAGAAAAATGAAAAGAATGTCCTTATATACTTTGTAGAGTAAACGATGTGGTACAAGCTGACAAGATGAAGCAAGAGTTCAAATTGGATTGTTGAGAGGGAAGCAGGTGACCCTGCAGGTGACACCTGATCAATCTGGATCAGCAGAGCAGAGCAGTTTTTTGACCTCGATGGTCTCTAAACTTAGCTTCCCTTGCAAAACTCAAGTGCCAAGTCTTCAATGAACGAGGAAAACACACTAACACCGTATGACCAGGATAAATTAAGATTTTCTTTCAAGTCAAGGTGAACATCTAGGAAATGTTTGTTAATTTAAGTTAACCAAAAAAAAAAAAAAAAAAAAAAAAAACTTTAACAACTAAATTTTACTGCCTTTGACAAACCTTGAATTGAAATTCTAAACAAATCAAACACCGACAAATTTCATAACTTTCAAGGACAAAATATGTATTATTGTTATAATGATTTTATTTTTTTGTACCTCCTGTTTTACTTCTTTGTTATGCTCTATAAGATAAACAGACTATCTACTTGGTGAACTTGCAAAAGTTTTGAAAATCTTGACATATCTACAAAATAATTTACTAAAATATCTAAGAAATCGTAAACATATTACAAGTATTGTAAAAAATTCAAAATTGGAAAGATTGAAAAAAAAAGATAAAAAAACGGGGAAATGATTGAAGAGACTGAAAAATATAAGAAAATATTTAAAAAAATACAAAATTAATTAGAAAATTTTGAAAAAGACTTTAGAATATTAGAAAGATTAGGAAAACATTTACAGGAAAAAAAGTATCTAAGGCGGTATGCAAAAAGTTTAAAAGTCTGAAGAAATAAGAAGAATAAAAAACATTGGAGAAATGACGAAAAATCTAACAAAAATTAAATAATTTAGAAAATTACAAAAAACTGCTTAAAACTTTTTGAATTAATGCAAAAATAAGAAACTCGTGGAAAATCTACTGTAAAATGAGAAAATGTTAAAATAAAATAAGAAAATGTTAATCAGCATGCAAATATTTGCAAAACCAATGACAAAATTCTATGAATATAAGAAAGTCAAGAAAATTATGCAAAATGTCTTCTAATCTACTGTCACAGAAATCAGTAAATGCAACTAGTTAATATTCTTTTTTTTTCATTAAGATGTATTATTATTATTATGTTGTTTATTTTTTTATTCCAAATTTTAGTTTTATTGTTATTTAAGTAAACAAAGATTAAATTGACCATTTTCCAGACAGTTGTTAAAAGTTTTGTTTTCATTCTTATCAATCCGGATTCTAGGCTACTGAGTCAATACAAGGTAATAGATGATAAATAAATTAATTTGAAATAGAAAGAATTCGATCTGGTTCTTTTGAAGAAAAGAAAAAAAAACAACAAACAAAAACAAAATGTCGACTGGACTGAGATATCTATTAGACTTATTTTTAGAACCGATAAAATTGTATGCGAATGTTCTAGTTTTCTAGTCGGCCCTCGTGTGAAATTAAAATTGAAAAGTGACACAAAGTATTAACAATGATTTTGCAATTACATAACGACTTGTGCGCCTTATCGATTTCTATAAGGGACGTTTTTACTCCGAGATTCACGTTTCTCTTTAATTTTACGAGTTGGCACATTAGAATTGAATTTAAAGAAAACAAAATTCAATTTTAAACTTAGTAAAATGGATTTTAAAGTGAATAAAAATGTAAACTTAAAGTTAGTTAAAATTAAACTGAAATGAAGTTACAGATGAAACTTGAATCAAGTTAAAAATTAAACTTAAAATAAGCCAAATTAAACTGAAATCCAGTAAAATTATTCAAGTTACACAAAAATCAACTAAAAAGCAAAATCAAGAGTTTTAAATTAAGTCTACCGCTCACGAGGAGATTTGAATTGTATAAAGTTCACCGAGATATGACAATTGAAATCACATCAGTGGCCAGCAAGGAAAAAAAAATTGCTTTTTAATATTAAAAATATTCCAATTATTATTAAAAGACTCCGCCCTTTTCAAAAATAAAATAGAAATTATCTGACGTGTCTTGTCGATAAGGTAGAAAACCTAGAAAAATCATCAATTTAATCCTAAACGTTATGCAAACCACTTTTCCCCGATTTATTAATCACGTTGATTCACTCTTTTCAATAATTTCCTGAAAATACCAACTGACCAAGATACGTCATTCTCGATTAAAAGAACCCTGAAATTTTCCATTACATAAGATAAATTTTCACGAAATTAGATTTTCTATTTTTAAAAAAAATGGGGCAATTGCTTTGAAATTTTAATTGAGAAAGCTTCATAAACGAATTAAATTTATGACACAAGTTTAATAATTTAATACGTAACACGTACATTCTCATAGTACAGTGTAAAAAAAAAGAGACACGAGGAAAATTTTCGAAGCAGCAGGTTTTCAACAGATCGTGGTTTAAAATCTAGCATCGTGGAAGGTTTAAGATCACCCTAAGATTAAACGAAGCGTAAATGGGACACGCTGGTCGATAAAACACATATATTCATGTTATAGATTGTAAAAATTTTCAATTTGAAGTAAATTTGAATTACGGAGTTTTTTTGATTTTTGAGTGGGGGTGGAAACGGTCAAGATTCCATCTTCCACTTGCCTCGTGGCCTCTGCATCTATTGCACTAGTTTTTGGTCCAAATAAGGATCTCTAACGGCACCATAAAGTGTCTATTATAATAGAAAGACGCGTTCGAATTTCGCACCGGAAGACAGCTTTTTTTCACCACGAGGATTCAAAATTGAAGATTCAAATGTTGAGAAATTCGACGAGGAATTTTTTTCCGTTCACGTACCTGCAACTCCATGCATCGTCTCGTACTGTAACGGAAAAGTGCCATTGTCCTTAAAATCCTGTGTGTCCTGTTCAGTTTGTTCTTCACCAACTAACCGACCCGAATACGCGGAGCTCTGGCTGGCTCTGGCGCCCAACTCGATTGTGAATTTGCCCCGCTGCTCACTTCTGCTCAGCGCATGCGCTCCAATCTTCAAAAAGGTCGAGCAGGCGCAACGAGTTATCAAAATACTCAATTCTCATTGGCGGAACGACCTTTGACGTGTCCACTACGATACCTAGGTCAAAAATTCAATTTTTAAAATTTTGAAAATTTCAAAAACAAATAACGTTCTGGGAAAAGAAATTGGGTTTAGGATTTTTATGATTCACCAAAGTGTCTAGCGAATCGTCATTTTTAAATTATAGAATCACAGGCGTGTCCCCTATTTTATGATTGGTCCCTAAAAGTCCCTATTTTACAATTGATTCCTCTATTTGTAACATTTTCTTCCAATATCTCTTATTTTTCACAAAAATCTATTTAAAGGGGTATCTATTAGGGTGTGACAAAAAACAAAAAATTCTTTTTTCTTTAGTCTCACCCCTCAAAAATCCTTTTATTTCATCTATAATAATAATCCATAAGATTCATTCATTCTTTCATTCTGTCCATACCTGAAGTTTGGTAAATAGATATTTTTTGTTTTAAATGAGATACTCTTTTTAAAAAATGCATTTAAATTGTTTAAAATTAAAATTTATAAATATCTGTTCAAATAATTTCTATTTCATTAATAAATAAATCTATAATTTTTTCTATAATTTTCAACAGTTTTCAATATACAATTATTATTCACCTTAAATTTTATAATTATTCTTTAATCTTTTTAAATTATTTTGTTCTGTCGTCGATTATTCTCGCCACTTTTCCAATTTTTCTTTCAATTTTCTCAATTATTTTCTTTAATATTTAATTATTCTAGTCAGTTTGTGATTTTTCTTTCAATTATTAACTAATATTTTTTTTAAATTTCAATTTAATTCTTTAAGCTTCAATTTATTTCTTTAATTTTTAATTATTTTCTTCAATTTTCAATTGCAGGCATCACAGTACCTTTTATCTTCAAAAAAGGTGAATTTTTTCCCTGGAAAAGGTGACAGAAAGGTGACAAAAAATAAAATAAACAACAAACTGGAATGTGTTTAAAACAGGTTGCTACGTTTTCCAAATTTCAATATTCAATGGCTTCCATGTTATCCAGGCCATTTTTCATCAAATTCTATGACCAAATATACAATAATATTAATATAATATTAACACTCGCCCTTGCATTGTTTTTAGCCATTTAAAACTATAAATTTTTGCAAATGCAATAAATAATTAAAATTACGTGAAGAAAGAAAATTATTTAAGAAAATAACTGAAAATTAAAAAAATTGCAGGAAATAATTGAAAAATTTCGGAAAACAATTGAAAATCCAAGAAAATAATTAATAATTGTAAGAAAATAGAAAAATTGAGAAACTTATAGGAATAATTGTTGAAAATAATTACAGAACAACTGGATTGAAAATCGAAAAAAATTGAAAAATAGAATTGGAATTTAAAGAATATAATTAAAAATAAATAATTAAAAAAGCTGAAAATTGTAGAATATAGAAGAAAATAATTGAAAACTAAAATATTAAAATTTGAAGAAAATAATAAAAAAAAATTAAGAAATAAATTGAAAATTTAAGAATTTAATTCAAATTTGATAAAATAAATTAATAATTAAAAAAAGGTAAGAATTACTGAATATTGAACGAAATAATTGAAAACTGAAGACTGGGATTTCAAATTAAAAATAATAATTTATTTATTTATTTGCATAAATTGGATACTGGACATATTTATGTCCAGTAGTGGACCATAAATGGGTTACAATAAATATCATTGACAATAAAACGACGAAAACTAAAGTTAATATACATAGAATGTTGTTTGATTTTATAATGTACCTTAACTTGCATTAGCAAGAAGAAAAGCAACACAAAAAAGAAAAAGAAAATAATAAAAATAATAATTTACATTTTATATTTTGATGCTGTGCTTCACACATAAGTATAAATGACAGATGTTTATTAATTTAATGAAATACAATTTTATTTACGTTAATTTTATTTTTTAATAATTGAGGAAAGAAAATTATTAAGAATTGAAGAAATAAATTAAAAATTAAGAAATTAAAATTAATTAAAATTAAATTCGAAAAATGGCTAGATTAATAGACAGCAAAACAAAAAAATTGGAAAAAAAAGAATAATTATAAAATTTTAAGAGAATAATTGAAAAAATTGTATGAAATAATTTTAAATTGTAGAAAATAATTGATAGTTGAAAGAAATAATTGAAAAATTAGGAGAATGATAATTGGAGAAAATATTAAAAATTGAAGAATTAAATTAAATTTGTAAGAAAATAATTGTTAATTAAAAGAAAAATTACTAAATTACTAAATTAATTAAATATTAAGAAAAAAAAAGTCATAAAAAAGGTGAAAAAGGTGACAAAATTGAAAAAAGGTGAAAAAGGGTCAAAAGGTGACTGTCTGTGATGCCTGCAATTGTCAATTATTTTCGTCATTTTGTAATTTTTTTTTCAATTATCAATTATTTTCTTGTAATTTCCATTTAATTCTATAATTTCCAATTTATTTTTTCAATTTTTTATTATTTTCTTCATTTCTTGCTTCGATTTTTAATCCAGTTGTTCAATTTGCAATTATTTCCAACAGATATTCCTATAATGTTTAAACTATTTTTTTTTAATTTAATATTTATTGTTTAATTTTCAAACTACCCTTTTCAATTGTGTAATTATGTAGCCATTTTTCGAATTTTGTTTTCAACTGTCAATTCTTTTCGTCATATTGTAATTTTTCTTTTAATTATCAATTATTTTCTTGTAATTTCCATTTAATTCTATAATTTCCAATTTATTTTTTCAATTTTTTATTATTTTCTTCATTTCTTGCTTCGATTTTCAATCCAGTTGTTCAATTTGCAATTATTTCCAACAGATATTCCTATAATGTTTAAACTATTTTTTTTTAATTTATTATTTATTGTTTAATTTTCAAACTACCCTTTTCAATTGTGTAATTATGTAGCCATTTTTCGAATTTTCTTTTCAACTGTCACATATTTTTGTCATTTTTCAGATATATTCTTCAATTTCGTAATCTTTAATTTAAAGAAAAAATATAAAATGTTAAATAATTATTATTTGACAACAAATTTTAGCAAAACCTAATTTTCTTCTAGAAAATGTACAACTTCCTAACCTTTTTAATTTTTAAAGAAATTTGTCATTTCTTGTATATTATCATTTTTATTTATCTTAGTTTTACATTTTCTTATTTAATTCTTACTGTTTTTTAGTGTGTACTTTATTTTCCAATATTTTAAAATTTTTAATACTTTTTATAATATTTTCATTGTTTGTGAACTTTTATTGTAGATTTTCTCCATTTTTCAATGTATTGCTTTAACAAATTTTTTCTTTTAAAGAATTATAATTTAACCGAATTTTAATTTAGCGGAATTCACAGAAAGCATTATTTATTACATTTGTAAAGTTGAAGTACCTTCAAAACATTTAATTTTCTAAAATATTAATTTTTTTATTTTTTTTATCAACAAATTTTTATGTCACTGAATATTATTTTGAACAAAAAAGTTCCTAAAATATAATTTTATTTTTTAAAACGATAATAATAAATTACTAAGGGAACAAATACATCAAACTGATAGTTGATTACAGATTATTATAATAATTTTGTTATAGAACAAAAAAATTTTGTGATAGGTACTTAATAAAATCATAGAAAATTTTTGAAATATATATTTTCATTATTTTGTAACCCACCATACTGGAAATTTTGTTCATAAAATCAAAACCACACTTTTAAAAAAGTAATGATGTTTAAAAAATTTTAAATATACATTGCGATTGAAATTTTTTTAACGAAATGACACATGGTATGAAATATAACCTTAATGTGCGTTTTTAGCATAAAAAATAAAAACGAAACAATCGTTAAAAAAATTAATTTTTTTTCTTTTAGTCTGAGTTTTCCACGCACAGTTTTTTTTCATATTTTTACTCAAATGGTTCCAAAATATCTGATACAGTTGAAAATCTGTAAATATTAATACTTTTTTTATTCCTGTTTATAAAATGTATTTATTTATTATTATCACACGGGAAGAACTTCAGTGCAGCTGTCGTTCCATAGAAAACTATTATTCAAATCACTTCATTCTCATAAAAGATTTTTATGGAAAATAATATAAAAGTGCGAATTTAAATAAAATTTATTATCACAAGGAAAAGCTGCTGCATAAAAAATTCTTCCACGTATTATTATTATTATTTTATTAATGTACCAATTTACCGAAATATTTTTTTTGTCTTAAAAAGTTATTATTTTATTTATTCAATGCAAATGCTAAATCTAGTATAATTTAATCAATTCAAAATAAATTCTTACCTATTCATTGCGAATAAATGGAATCCATTTGAAGTCCCGCTTTGTAAAATTTCATCAACTATCTTTTTAGTAAATTGAATTCCAAATTGCTCAACTTTCTCATTTTCTTCCTTTATTGGTTCAAGTGCATCCAATAGAAATTTTGAAATCTCAACATGACTAATATTCGATATTTTTATCAACGATTTATAATTTGAGAACGGGAATATTCCTGGAATAATTGGAACTGTAATATTCATTTTTCGGCAATCTTTCGCAAAATCGATGAAAATTTTAGCCTCAAAAAATATCTGAGTTATTATAAAATCTGCCCCTGCATCCACCTGTAAAAATAGTAAGAATTCAATTCTACGTATGTATTTATAGTGTAATTATAATTATTTTGAGTAAAAAATTCCCAATAGGAATAAGAACATGATAATAAAGAATTAATAAAATAATAATAATAATAAAGAGAAAATTCTTTCTGTCATATTCTATTTTTTACTAAATTGAATTAATTTAGAAAAATTTAATAAATTATATTATTTATCTATTTATTCTAAGAGTTTATAGCACCTACTTTTGTTTTGAGATAAAACAAATCTTTCTCCTTTGTTTCAGATTTTGGATGCATTTCTGGATATCCAGCAACACAAATACAAAATTTTGAAGCAAAATTTTTGCGAATGAATTTAACTAAATCTGATGCGTGTTCAAAGTCTCCAGTTTCTTCCATTTCCAAAACTGAATCTGCTCAGTTTTTATTAATTATTAATTTATATTTGTATTCAATCTAGATTAATTATTGCGGTTTATGATCAACCAAAAAAATTAAGTTTTTAACATTTCAATTATTTATTAATCATTTGAAAACTCAGAATTTATTTTTTTTTTAAAATATAATAAACTAAAAGAACAATTTCTTTTTATATTAAATGGTTCTTTCATCTTTAATAAAAAAAACAATGCAAACTATTGTTATAATTGTTATTAATAAAAAAAAATTAATTTCTCTTAATCGAAAAATAAGAAACTTACCTCCCTGTAAAGCACAAATATTTTTTATACCACATTCAAGAGCATGATTTAAAATTCTTTCAACGGTTTTCGATGTTAAGCCTTTTCCTGGCAAGTGTAATAACGTATTACCAGGTAATTTTTCAGCAAATTTTAAAGGCAAAATATTCTTAAGATCCATCTTGTTGACATTTTCTCTGCTGTGCCAGGTCACAGATTGAAATAAAGGAAAATATTTTCTTGTTCCATTAAAAAATCTGCAAATAAATATAGTACTTTTGCATTTTTTAATTGAATTTCCTTTAAATTATAAAAATGCACAGTTACCTTTGATAGTTGTGAAAATCTTTGTCAGAGATGAGTTCAAAACTATAAAATGTCTCTTTCTTTATAATCGCTTGCTCGATTAAATCTATTAGATGATCACCTTTTTCTGCAATCTTGCAATAATTTTCCCAAGTAGATGTATTTGTATTTTTCAAGCTATCTTTTTCTTGAAACAAGTCCATTGTTGAATGAGAAAATAAACTAAGTTCCTTCACGGCACTTTTAATGAATTTCAATTATTTAATCACCGAATTTAATTTCGCAAGAATAAAGATAACGAATTCTTTACAGATCACTTATTTAAAAAAAAATCTGTTAAAAAAATCCGTATCAAAAGTTGCTTTAAATTAAAATAAAAACAATTAAATTTAAATAAAAAAACAATATTTGTTATTGAAATTAAAGCATTCATGACTTTTTCAGAAGGATCAACTTAAACAAATAAGAAATTTTATTTTGTTTTTATTTTATTTAAATTGTTTCGTCGTCATTATCTCCAGGCAAGTACAAAGTTCTACAAACTTGAGCTATCGGTATGTCAGAAATTGGCGGTACTCCACCAGAAATAGTTTTACACTCCGTTACTGAATATTTATCAGTTATTGTTCTTATATCGTCAATGTCTGGAGTAAGTAGCAAATTAATAGATGGATAAATAATAAATCCAAAGATAATAATCGCGGAAATGGCCCAGATGGGAATGGCAACTGCCCAGTATTTTGAGGGCCAATAAGTTAGTCCTAAATATTCGTGTAAAAAATCTTCAGGGACAAATGCCCAGATTAAATAAAGTAAAATTAATAAATTCGATCCTATGTACAATGCGTATCCATAAACTGATCTTGGTACATACGGAGCGGGTGTATGTTCAGCCATTTTTAAATTTATTATAATAGTTTATAAAAAAAAGTGTAAATTAATTTAAAAAGTTCATTTTTTAACTCAATATCATTAACTACTATTTTCAGGTTTAAATGCTATCATAGTGTCTAAAACAAGAAGTAAACTATCGAAATATGAAGTAAGAGCGGTTCGTAATTTGCTTGCTTGTTGTCCAGTAAATGTTCTGCAAATATAAATATTTCTTCTATTTATAAATTAGAAAATTATACTTATACGATTCTTATAACAGACATTTAAACAGGATATTTAAAAGAGTCTGTTTTTCTATTTAGTTAAAATTCGAAAAAACGACATTCATTATACAGACGCGCGGCTTCGATTTAGAAAAAAAAGTAATGTGTAATTAGAGAATTTCGTCAATTTAAAATAAAAAAGAAAACTTACGCTTCTAGAGAATTGTTGTTTACATTTAAAATCCTTGTAGTTCCACTTCTTCGAGGTCCCTTATCAACACTAATAACATCGTAGACTATTTGTGCTTCTTTAGCTGAAGGAAATGCTGTTGATACTTGTCTGTAACAATAAATATGTAGTAATTAATTAAATAAATAACTGAATAATAAATTATGCAAAAATTAAAATAGATTAGAATGAATACATTTTATACTCTTCACTCATATCGTTCGTTAAAACGTATTAAACAATATTTAGACAATCTTTATGTACTAATTCAACTAACATTCAATTCTCTTATTAACACTTAATTCTTATAATAATTGAATAATAACAAACAAAGTTGTTGTGTCAATAAAATCATTAGAAACAGTTGGAAATCATAAAAATGACATATCAAATATAGGTTATGTTCACATTTCATGGCGGTAATTTGAAAAACATTACTATTGGCTGATTGGTCAAATAGAAGGTGACGTCACTTGTCAAAATGGCGGTTATTTGGAGTTAGAGTTGCAAAATTCTCGGCAATTTAAAATCCGGTTAGATTCTCGAGAATATTCTCCTTCCGGAGAATTTATGAGAACTTTCTATGTTTAAATGAGCTCTACTATTTTGAAACACAAACAATTTATTGAAATAAAAATGGATAAATAATAAAATAATTATCATTATAAATTAACTATAAGTCAGTGAAATGTAAAACTTATTATTAAATTGGTGAAAATAATTGAAAATTAAAAAAAAATGGTTGAAATTTAAATAAATAATTATTGTAAATTTAGAGAATTAATTCAGAAATGATTAAAAATCTTAGAAAATAAAGAAAAATTAAATTAAATAATTTAAAATTTAATAAAATACTTGAAAAAATTACATAATATATTTTAAATAATGGAAAATTAAAGAAAATTTCAGAGAAATACTTGAAACTTTTATATACGTTCATTGCAAAAAAAAAAAGAAAATAATTAAAATTTAGAGAAAATAAATGAAAAAACATAAACATAATTTAAAATTGAAAAGAACAATTTTTAATTTAAAAGCAAAAATTGCAAAATAAAATACATAAAATACAAGAAAATCGTATATGAATAGAAAACTGAAAATTTCAGATAAATATAATTAAAAACTTTTTGGAAATGATGAAAAAGAACGTATATATAATTGAAAATTGAATTAAATAATTAAAATATCAGATAAACAGTTTAAAATTTGCAAATTATGAAAGTTATTGAAAATGATTTAAAATGAAAGAAAATAAAGAAAAATATTTAAAAATATTTAAAAACCTTAAAAAATATTTATTAAAAATAAGAATAATTAAAAATTGGGTAAACTAATTGAAAAATAATTTTAAATTGTGAAACTTGAAGAAAATAATCAAAATATGTTAAAAACATGATACGTTGAAAAAAATTAATGAAATTTGAAATAAATATTTGAAAAAATTGCAGTTTTTTAAAAAAAAAAATGAAATTTGAGAAAAATACATACTTAAAGATCTGAGAAATTAATTTAAAAAAATTAGAATAATGAAAAATTTTTAAAAAAATTAAGGAAAGCAGAAAATTACCGAAAATTAAGATAATAAATAAAAAAATTTGGAAATTATGAAAAAAAAAACGTTTGGCATTGAAAATTTAAGAAAACAATATAAATAATATAAAATTGGATTAAATAATTAAAATATCAGATAAATAATTTCAAATTTTAGAAATTAAGAAAAAAATTGAAGAAAATAATGGGAAATTTAAGAAAAATACTTTAAAATTCATAGAAAATGATTTTAAAAAATAATAATGATTAAAAATTGGGGAAAATAACTGAAAAATAATTCTAAAATTTGAAATTTGAAGAAAATAATTAAAATATGATAAAAACAATAATAATAAGTTGAAAAAAATTAATGAAAGTTAAAATAAATAATTGAAAAAATTGCAGCATTTTTTCAAAGTTTTTAAAAAATCTGTTTGTTGGTTTCAACGTCTAAATTTGTGATGCGTGTAACCAAATTTCTTTATTTATTCAGACCGTAATAAGCCCTAGTTAATAAAATGTTACGAAATAAATAAAAGTAAATAATTAAAATAGAAAGAAATTAAAATTTAAGAAAAATACTTGAAAATTTGAGAAATTAATTGAAATAAATGAGAATAAGTAAAAAATGAAGAAGGTTAAAAATAATTGAAACTCAAGATAGTTAATAAAAAATTTTGTAACTTATGAAAACAAGTGAAAATAATTAAAAATTGATGAAAATAATTGAAATTTGAGAAAAATACTCAAAAATCTTTAAAATAATTTTACAAAATGAGAATAATAATTAAGAATTTAGGAGTATAATTTAAAAAATGATAAAAATAATTTAAATTTAAAAAAAATAATTGAAATATGAAGAAAAAAATTAAAAAATTTTAAAAATATGTAATTGAAATTTGATGAAAATAATTAAAATTTCAGGTAAATAATTGAAATTTGTGAAATTTATGCAAAAAGAATGAAAATAATTACAAATTAGAGAAAATAATGGTAAAATTACAGAATTTATTTTTAAGCAAAAGAAAATAATTGAAAATTGAGATATATATTTGAAAAAAGTGAAGATAATAATAAAATGAAAACAATAATGGTGAATTAAAAAAATTAACTTTATTTTACGATAAATGATATGAAATTTTGCAATAAATAATGAAATTGTTTTATTGTCGAAGAAAAAATAATCAAAATTAAAAAATTGATGGAAAAATTTTAAAAAAATAATTTAAATATGTGGAACGTAGATTTAAGATTTAGAGAAAAAAGTGAAAAACAATGAAAATAATTAAAACTTGCAGAAAGTAATTGGAAAATGATAAAAACAGTTGAAAAATGTAGTTTAAGTAATTGAAATTACTTACTTTTAACATTGAAATTCAAATCATTACTAATTAGAATAACACTAGAGATTCTATTTTCGTATATTGATTGAGAAAATTTGACTTAATTTGATAAATAAATAAAAAGCATAAATTCTCATAAATTCCCGATTAGAATTATGGTCGGTTATATTCTCGGTTATATTCTCGTTCTCATTACCGTTCTCTCTACTTATTTGGAGTTTGCAAATGTTTGCAAATTATTTTATTATATTTAGATGATATTTTAAAATAGCTCTTGATAGACAGAAGAAAATAAGCTTTATGTCGGAATAAGTGATAATTAATTGTTAATTAATAAAAAATTAATTATTTTTTTTTTTTTTAAAGAATATATTAGTTCCAATTCTTCCCGAAAGATGGCGACTATCGAACCGCCACCACGTGAGCAAAAGAAAAACTAAAGTTTAGAGACCAAAACAACGCGTTTTCATCAAAAAGTGACATTTTATCTAGAAATAAAAATCAGAAATCTTTGGTTTAAATACGTCAATTTACATAAAAAATGGGTCGGAGAAAAAGTAAAAGAAAACCACCGCCTAAAAGAAAAGCTATTGAGCCTCTAGACACACAATTTAACTGCCCGTTTTGTAATCATGAAAAATCTTGTGATGTTAAAATGTACGTTTGAGGTTTTTATTTATAAATGTACTTTATTATTACTCTCATTATAATTACTATTTTCTTATTTTTCTTCACAGTTTCTGAATTTATAATTTTCTTTTACAGGGATAAAGGGCGAAATACTGCTCGGATAACATGTCGAGTTTGTTCGGAAGATTTTCAAACAACCATAAATTTGTTATCCGAGCCGTTAGATGTTTATAATGATTGGATAGATGCCTGTGAATCAGCGAATTAACAGTTCTTAATTCAGACTTGGAAAATTCCGAAAAACTACATAATCTGTTAATAAAATTAATTCATCAAACTTTAAAATTTACAACTTTGCTTTAGCATGTTTTGTGTACTGTTGACAAATACAGGAAGATATTTTATCTTCTCATTTTCTTTGTAAAATCAACACGTTTTAGTATGTACATTTTTTAAGAAACCTTTACTTCTAAGCTTATGAGTAATTAATTAATTAGAACTCTTTTATTATATATTGTACTTATAGTTTGTACAAAAAGGGAAAACATTTTTATAAAAATAAATGCTCCAATCCGGCAAAAAAGTATGTGAATATATTTTATACGTTCATTAAATGTTTTTAGTAGTTTAACTGTTGTTTTGTTTATTAATCAATCATGCCATGACAATCGATAAATTTTAATTAAAGAAAAGGAAAATAATACATGTAACCTAACCTCAAAAATACGGAAAAGGCAATTTCTAATTCCATCATGTTTTTAACCCAAAATTAATATATCTTTTTACATCATTATTAATTTTTAATTACTTTCCTTAATTTCCTGCACCTGAAATATATTAAATAAATCTACTAAATCAATGCTCGTAAAATCAAATTCACCGGATAGCGGAAGTGCCGTAAAGGAGCAGAGAAAAACAAAATGGCGAGCGTCGTATGGCGGTACACTCTGTGTTAAAAGTTGATCCAAAAAAATGCCGCGGAAAGTGAGAATGAGGAGATAGGTGTGCAAGCAATTTTGACTGTGTTACAATTACAGTGTAGGGTTTAATTGTCTGCAAAATTGAGGAGAGTAAAATGGAGGAGATAGATCTTTTGCCATAAATTCGCAAGAAGCAAGTCACTGGTGATTTTAGGCATTGAGAGTCCGCAATCGTCGCGGTGAACAACGACGCTATGGCGTCCGTCGTGTGTGCGTGTCATTACACTTAATTCTTAATTAATAAGCAATTAAAGCGGTGCTTTGCTCGATTAACCCTTTATTTGGTTTCGTCTAACTTGCCAGAAATTTCACAGTCAATTTTCTCAACAATTGATGCTTTCTCGTCACCGGGCGAGGTTGATTAATAACAAACTTTGTGTCTGCTTCTACCCTGTTCTATCCCCAATTGACAGATCCCACCCTGATTCAACCAAGGTACAATGTACTCGATTCCACGAACTGGACTCTTGTTTCCATCATCGAACTCGTCTTCTAGAGACAGAAAGCATTCCTGATGTGACCCTTTGGATATATAATTCGTGAGTTTGGTGTTTCTCAATAAATCTAGACATTCGTGTTTCCACGGTAATCGTCTCGTCCACCAGAAAGATCTCGAGAATTGTTTTTAGTTTTGTATCACTCGGATACGAATCTTTACAGCTTTACGAAACATCAATAATTTTACCAGGTAAGAAGTTAAGTATTAAAAAGGGTCATGAAAAAAAAAAGCTTATTTCGCTTCTGCATAATTTATCACTAATCTGCAATTTTTTACACACTGTTTCTATTTCGATTTTTAGATATTTTCTCATTATATATTTATTATATTTGATTGTAAGTGGCGAATGGAAAAAATGAATTTTAATGTTTTTGCAGGTATTTTACTGTTTGGTAATTTTCAAGATTACATTTTATGTAGCTTGTAATTAAAAGTCTAATTAGTGTAGTTTTTAATAAATTATTATTTCCCTAAAACATCAAGTGTTAATAGATGATTCAAAAAGGATAATGATCTGCAAACTAATTTCGTAATCATGTGTTTGAAAACAAAGATATCAGAGTCTACAAATTCTTGTTTATTTGATGCTATTAAAGTTCGTTTCCCAAGTGAATACAAGTTTTCAGGCACATTTAACGATTTAATTATTTTGTATTTGTATTTTAATTTCTTGATATCTGACTGTTTTAGCTAGTAATGAATGTAAAAGATTTAATTTATTATAAATAAATAGTTTAATAATTTATTGTCAAGTTAATAAAAACAAAAAGTTTACTGACTTTTATAAATACTCTCAATTTCACCAATGTTACTCATCGATTATTTAAAAAAAAAAAAAAAAAAAACTATATTTTCCATTTTACGTGATTTTTATTTCATTTTTTTACATTATTTTAATTCTCTTTCAACATGTTTTCCATTTCAATCTTATTTTGAAACTAATTTCATCAATTTTTTCATTTTTACCTTCGTTTCGTCAAGTTTTCCTTTTCTTGCGTTATTTAAGATTTTATTTAAATAATTTTACATATTACGTTATGTTTAATTTTGTTTCAGCAGGTTAAAAAGTAGGGAACAAAAAATCCAGATGATCGTGAAACTTGGTGGAATTTTTGAGGAATTGGATGTATTTCCAGTGATGTTATTTTAATTCGTGGAAGAGGATTAAAAAAAAAAGCCAAAATGTCCAATAGTTTGGATAGCTTTTTGACTCGGATCGGAGATGTTACGATCGAGAGAGTCACACCTCGTGGACCTCCTCGAGTTCCAGAGCAAGTTCCACTTCCAGTAGATACTCCAATGAGTGTCAATTTAACCCCAATCGGTCCACCACGTCGGGGACTTCATGAGAGTTCAGATGATTCCAGTGGCGAGATTTCTGATTTTGAGAATGAGAAAAAGAAGCAGCTACTTCGTCATCTTGAGGAAATGGACGAAGGTAATGCTGAGTGTTCAGCAGATGATATGGATTTGGATGAAACCATTGATACGCAAATTGGCGTTAGAATTGATCCCGAAAGGCAGCTAAGAGGCTCTTCGCCATTAGACGACGATGAACTTGATGACGATGAGGATGTCGATGGGGTCAATATTCTAGATACTCTTCCACTGGAAGGTTTGTTCATTTCTCTTTCTCTTGAAGCTTTTGTTTGTTTTTGTTATTTCTAGTTTTTAAAGAGAAGTTAGAGAACTATTGTTACTTTTTATCAGGACTGTTATTGATTTAAAGCACTTTGATTTAAATCGTGATTTAAATCATTGGAAAATTTGCATTGAAATCACGATTTAATAAAAAAAACTTTACAATTTTCCGGATGTCTAATACTGCATGTAAAAATCACAAACAATAAAAAAAAACAAATTTGTGGATAAATCTTCAAAATTTCAATATTAATATTTTAATTTTTATAAAATTTAAAAAATTGTACTAATACAGATGATCAAAATACCTACGATTTACAAAATTAAAAAATTTATTTTTTTAGCAAAAAAAAAGTATTAAATTTTTTTATTTTTAAGTCATTATACTTTAAATAAATTCCAAACGTCAATTATCTCGTATTCCAATTTATTCGAATTTTTAAATTTCAATTAATTCAAATTTAAATGCATATTACTTAATGCAAAATAATTAAATAATATTAATTATTTTCCGTGTTCACAATAATCCTTTTTTTTTTTAATATTCTTACAAGATTTCTAGGAGATTCCAATTTTTCGAAACTGTCTAATTTTCATCTTAAAACTTCTTATTTTTACAAAATTTTAAGTTTTTTTCTACTTTTACTTTTGATATTTTTTCTCTTTTTTTTTTCTTTGTCTTTTTATTTTAGTATTTTCTTTAATTTTCCTCTTTTTATGCAAATTATTTTATACGATTTTACACAATTTTGTTATTATAACATGCACTAAACTTTTTATTTTGTTAAATTTTATAGTTATTTCCATATTTTAAAAAATAAATACTCTCATTTTTTTTGTAAATTTATTCAATTTTGTTCACATCTTGTTTATGTTTTTTTCTATAAAGTTTTCAGATTTTCTTTATTTAAAAGAAAAGAAATTCTATGAAATAGAAGAACGATATTCAAATGAGAATATTTAGTACATGATAAAAATAAAAAATAAAGTATAAAATAAAGGAATAAAAGCTTTCAAAAAAGTGGAAAATTGGGAAATTTAAAAAAATGTAGATAAAAAGCATCAAATAAATGTTTTAAAAATTTCGTAATTATTAGATACAAAATAAACAATTTAAAAAAAAAAGAAAAATGCTTCTTAGAAATGGAAAAATATTGAAAAAAATTAAAGAATTAATTAAAACGCAAGGAAGAACTAAAAAAATAATGAAACATCAAGAAAATTAAATAAATAGGAAGAAAATAGAGAAATGTTTTTTCCTAAATCTAACAAATTAAGAAAATGTAAAAAGTACAAAAAATAAAAAGTCCACAAAAGAAACTTTAAAATCCTTTAAAAATAAAAAATGTTTAAGCAAATTAAACCAAACACATTTTTATAATATTACACTTAAAATAAGTCCAACAATAAATTTAGAGAAATAAATAAAATTTAAAAACTTTATGGAAGAATAAATAAGTTTCCAAAAAATCTTTCAAAAAATAAACAAGATGTGAACAAAATTGAATAAATTTACAAAAAAAATGAGAGTATTTATTTTTTAAAATATGGAAATAATTATATAATTCAACACAATAAAAAGTTTAGTGCATGTTATAAGAACAAAAATGTGTAAAATCATATAAAATAATTTGCATAAAAAGAGGAAAATTAAAGAACGTACTAAAATAAAAAAATAAAGAAAAAAAAAAGAGAAAAAATATCAAAAGTAAAAGTAGAAAAAAACTTAAAATTTTGTAAAAATAAGAAGTTTTAAGATGAAAATTAGACAGTTTCGAAAAATTGGAATCTCTTAGAAATCTTGTAAGAATATTAAAAAAAAGGATTATTGTGAATATGGAAAATAATTAATATTATTTAATTATTTTGCATTAAGTAATATGCATTTAAATTTGAATTAACTGAAATTTAAAAATTCGAATAAATTGGAATATGAGATAATTGAGGTTTGGAATTTATACCTATAATTATAATGACTTAAAAATATAAAAATTTAATACTATTTTTTGCTATCTTTATACCAAAGTTTTGTAAATCGTAGGTATTTTGATCATCTGTATTAGTACAAATTTTTAAATTTTATAAAAATTAAAATATTAATATTGAAATTTTTAAGATTTATCCACAAATTTGTGTTTTTTTTAATGTTTGTGATTTTTACATGCAGTATTAGACATCCGGAAAATTGTAAAGTTTTTTTTATTTAAATCATGATTTTAATGCAAATTTTCCAACGATTTAAATCAATAACAGCCCTGCTTTAAAATCAATAATTTTTTAAAAATATGTTTTGTAGTTAGTAAAAAATAATTTACAATTTAGTTTTGGAACATTTCTTTCCTATTTTTGTTATAAAAAACGAGAAATAAGCATAAAATTTCAATTTTACACATGGTGCCATAAAAACCTCAAAAAAGTAACTTTATTAATTACATGCTTTTCAAGTTAATTTTGAAACTTTTTCTTAAAATAACTCAAGAAGTGTAGTAGAAGTTTTATTAAGTAAGATTTACTTAAAAAAAAAACTTTTTTTGTTAATCTACGTTTCTGTAAGATTGCAGTGTTTTACTTTCAAATTAGTTAAACAATTACTACAAAAAACGTATTTCTGGCTTTGTTTTTATTTATTGCACTCTAGAATATCTAGAAAAAATACTTCATACAGTAAAAACGATGAAAACATGTTTTTAACCATCTTTATAAATAAACAAACTTTGATGCACAAAATAGCCCCATCAGTGAGGTTATTTTGTGCACAACTTTGAGTTTCTGTAATTCAGACAAAAAATTTTTTCTTGTCGGCCAACTCATAGAACACCTGTAGAAGGATGTCTACAATATAACTGAATAGTTAAATTCTTTATTTTTTCAAATTCTGAATTTTAATGAAGAATAGAGTGAAAAAAGAGCGGTTTTGTGCACAAAATAGCCCCAGTTAACGGTATTGAAAAAAAAATTTTTTTGGTTAAAATAAAAAAAATCATGATTTTTGTCAGATCTGTAATCATTCTATAGTAATATTTAACTTGATTAATGTTAATAATGCAGAGAAATAAATTGTAAGAACTTTTAGAAAAAATGTTGAACATTCGCAATTGAATAACGTTCTTTTATTATTGATGCTAAGAAGTTTAAAAAAAAAAATTTCTGACATCTTAAAAAATTAAAAATACTGCTAATTATAACATTTTTTATAATTAATAATTCTTTTATCCTAGAGATATTAGACTGTTAATTTTTTTTAATTTATTCATCTATTTTTCTGTTCTTTTACCTTTTTTATTATTTAAAAATAATTTCAATTGATCAAAGCTTCAATTTATTAAAAAATTTTATCAATTTAAAATTTAATAAAATCCGATTAAACCTCATTTAGAAAGGATTTATTATATCTAAGTTAGATTATGTCATATAAATAAATTTAATAAATTCGAATTTCTGTAAAAATCTTAATCTACTTAGTTTAAGTATTTATTGATTGAAATTTCAATCGATTGTAAATTTAATTAATAAAAATTCTACAGATCGAATTTTTAATTGGAAAAATAAAAAAAAATCGATTTAAATTTTGATTAATTCAGATTTTAATTTATGAAAATTTTAATTAATTTAAGTTAAATCACATTTAAATTTCAATTAATGCTAACTTTTATTGATAAATACTTTTTATTGTTGACAATTTTGATCAATTCTATATTGAATTTATTCAAATTTATCTTCATAGTTTCAATTTTCTAATAATTTCTTCATTATCAAATAATTTAAAATACCTTTTTTCAACAAACTCATTTTAAAAAAAAATATTAGTAACTGTAAGGAATAAAAGGATTTTTTTACATTTTTAAGTTCTGTTAAAAAATTTAAACATATTAATAAAAATAGTTTACTAACAAAAAGTAAACTAAAATCTCTTTTTATTTAGTTTCTTTGTCTTTTTGAACATACTATATCCGTAATCTAAAATAATTTCTTTATTTTATTTTTAAAATTTTGTATTTCTCATTCAATTTGAGTATTTGATATTCAAGAAAAATTGGAAAACTTGAAAAATCAAAAAATGTTGAGAATTAGGTTTTGCAACTATTCCGAATTCATAAAACTGCGAAAAATTTAGAGAAGTTTGTAACAAAAGTTACTTATTAATTAACTTATTAAGATATTTTTTTCTTTATAAATAAGTACTAAGAAGAATCTATAAAGATTGAACAAGATTTTTCTGTTTTGCAATCTTTAGAAATATTTTTAAATTTTACATTTGAATAGTTGTAGAAGGATAAAAAAGATTTTAAAAGGATGTTTTTCGTTAGATTAAAAACCGAGGATGATTAAAAGAAATTTATAAAAACTATAAAGTATTTTAAAATTCTTAAAAAGTATCAGAAAGTTGAACAAGATTCTTTTAGATTTTTTTCATTAGACTATCTTTTAAAAATTATTTTCTTTATTTTGTTCTTATATTACTTTTTACAGTGTTCATTTTTTAATATGGATAATTCATTATGACGATGCTAACTGTGTAAAATTATTGCTTAAAAGTAAAGAATTTATTAGAGGAGAGGGCCCCAAGATGGACCCTTTGACCTTTCTTTTTCATTATGTGTCTGTTTTTTCCACTTTTCGTTTTCTACTTAGTACAATTTAATAATGTAAATTAAAAACAAAAATTCGATGTAAAATTGTTTTTCATAGTTTTCTGAAAATTATATTTTTTCATAGATTTTGAATTTCACACTGTGCAGACTTAAAAATTTGCGGATAAAGAGAGATCCAACTTAATTTTTAAATATCATTGATTCCGCAACAGATTTCAAATGATTTTTTTTATTTTACCTAAAATTTGACGAACTTTTCAAATAAAACAAAATATTAGACTTGACTTGAAGTGTATTAAAGTACATCTACTTATTCTTCTCGAACCAATTTTTTTCCTCATTTCTTTTTTAAAAATGTCATAATTTTTAAAAATTAATTTAAAAGATTTGTTTCCTTCAAAGGTAAAAAGAGGTGACTTGAAATATTTGGTGTTATAGTACTTCAATTATACTTCATTTTGCTTAAATAATTATGAGATATTAACAAAAAACACTTCTTTAGGCATTTTTTAAAATTAATGTATATTAACAACAAAAACAAGTTTCTATTCATGGTAAATTCTCCACGATACCTCAAGGAAGAAAAACTCGAGAACAAACTTTTAAAGCATACATTTTTAAAAAACGTCGGAACAATTGACTGACAACAAATGTTTGAAAACCTATTTTTTCTTAAATTCTTTACCCAGCATTTATTTTATTTTAGGCTTAAAGTCTTCTAAATTAATCAGTAAGCTTATGTATGTCAAGAAACTTTTAGTGATAAGACTTTTGAGTTAAACTTAATAAAGTCTCACCGTGATTTGTGCTCTAAACTTCTAAAGAAACAATAAAATTTCGTAAAACAAACCTTGAAATATTATAATGTAATTATTTTTTTACTTATTTTAAAAATTCCTTTTTTATGAAACAAACTCCCTCTTTTTTTAAAAAAGAAAAATCCCCTTTTTACCTAAAGTTGAACAAAGAAACCGCTTTGATCCCTGCAATTGTAATCTAGAAATCAAGACTAAGTTTGAAGATATTTTAAGGTATTCAGGCTATCGGGAAAAAAATTTCTTTGTCTTTTAAAGAATTCAAAACTTTAGGGAAACTACATTTTCTGGGAAGCAAAACCGTCCTTTTTTAGGAAATCAAACTTTTCTCTCACATTACATCTTTACAAATTTTTAAAATTTATTTGATTTTGATTTATAATAGCCCATTTTCTTCCGAAACAGATTATCTATAAAATTACGTAAGCGAATTTTTAAAAAAATTGCTCCGCTTTTCAAATATGATTATTTGCTTAACAAATGAAGTGCAATTTTTTTCAAACAATTAATCATATTTTAACAACGGTGCAGTTTTTTTAAAATTCGCTTCAGTGAATTTGTAGATAATCTATTTCTGAAGAAAATGGGCTATTATAAATCGAAATTGCATCAATTTTAAAACAAAATTTCAGAAAATGTAGTTTCCCTAAAGTTTTAAATCCTTTAAAGAACACAGGAGTTTCTTTTCTGATAGCCTGTTTTTAACCGAGAGAATTACCTTAAAAATAGTGTAATTTTCAAAAGAATCATCCAGATTTCTTTTCTTAGACTTTTCTATTCATCAACACAATTTTGAAACGATGTATTTATTAAATCAACTTTTTAATTTCAAAGGTGCTCCAATTGAAGGTCAAGAGGTAACCGAAGCAGATCTTTTGGGTAAGACAATTTTAAAGGAGATGGACGACGATGATGACAATGATAAAAGCGAGATACATTCGGGAGATGAAGAGGATAACGACGGAAATAAAAGACATGTAGATTCCGATGGATCGGAATCAGCCAAGAAGAAACAAAAGTTGGATGATGATGATGATGACGATTCGTCAGAATGTGAGACACAAACTGAGAAAAAATTGTCCAATATGAGAAGAAACATCCGAGAAGTAATGGATGAAACTCAACTGGATGAAGCGACCCTGGCTGCTCAAAGACAAGAAATGGAGCGTCTGCGTCGAGTTCAAGAGCAGCAGAAAATTATACGTGAAGTACAACGCCAGATAGCAATTAATCGACAGAATAGTAAAACACAAACGCGAGTTATCAGTCTCCTGCAAGGAAAACAAAATCAAACAGGAACTACTATTTCACAATCCTCGCCCTCTTCCTCGTCTCAGGTTCGTCTTCCCAACACCGTTCTACTCAAAGTTAATTCTGGATCTGGATCAGGATCACAGGCAAGTGCAGGTCAACCTCAACCAGGACAGATGAGAAGGCCCATGGAGGGTATGAAGTGGCAGAAAGGTCGCGCTGGTTTCCAAGGAGCTCAAACTTCTATCTCCAGAGTTCCCAATAAACAGTCGTCTGGATCGAGTATGCTGCAGCAACGAATTCGAATGATGACACCTTCCGTGAGTATTTCCCCGGTCGTTCCCAAAAAGGAGCCAATCGAAAGATCAGAGTATTATTCAGACTCGGAGTTTTCTGACGCCGAAGCCGATGAAAGATTGCGAGAGAAGCAAATGCAGACTATGAAGAAAATGTCCGCTGCGCCAAAAGTGCAGAAACCAGGAAAGGGCAAGGATGTCGTGACGATATCGAGCTCCAGCGAAAGCTCGGATGATGATTGCATTGTATTAAGCGATCCCAGTGCAGGAGAGGAAACTGACAATGAGGATGATCCCGCAAATTCCGGAATGCACACCAATGATCGCTATAATGTCCCGGATGAACATGGTCGTGTTCTGATTAACGTGGGTCATCCAGAGTCCGAGCCTGATGTTTACTTGGCACCTCAAGTCGCGAGAATCATCAAGCCTCATCAAATTGGAGGGATTCGATTTCTGTTTGATAATATAGTTGAAAGTATCGAGAGATACAAGACAAGTTCGGGATTTGGGTGCATCCTTGCTCACAGCATGGGTTTGGGAAAAACTTTGCAAGTCGCCAGTTTCTGCGACATCTTTTTTCGATGCACTACCGCCCGAACAGTTCTTTGCATTATGCCGATTAATACTCTGCAGAATTGGTTAGCCGAATTCAACATGTGGCTGCCTTACGAAGATCCAAATGCCCCTAAACAAGAGCCGGAACCCATTGTCAAAATTGAGCCAGGCACAGAGGTTAAGCAAGAAGTTAAGGAGGAAGGAAGTCAGAGTGACTTGTCCAACACTTCAGAATCTACCAATCGATTAGAAAATCAAAATATTATTCCTGAGAACGCTTTTCAGAATCAGGGATTTGATACTCATGGTGTGATGCCAGGATTTGGGGCTGAAGGCATGATGAACAAAGGTATGGAGCAGAATTCTCTTAATCCGAATTTTCATGGAAATATGAATCCTAATCCGGTCTATGGATCTAATGTCAATCCGAATTTTAATTCCATTAATCAAACGAATATTCCTGGTAATAATTTTGGGATGGACAATCAAGCTGGGAATATCTATCCTAGGATTGATAATCAAATGTTTCCAGGAATTGAAGATCGTCCTGGTCAGGCTTATCCGGGAATGAATCCTTCGGTAAATTCTTCGATGAATCCTTCAGTCGATCCATCGATGAATCATGTAAACCCCTCGATGAATCCTGTGAACACTTCAATGAATCTTTCAACCGGTTCTTCAATCAATCCTTCTCTGAATCCATCAATGAACCCTTCTCTAAATCCATCAATGAATCCTCTCAATTCTCCGATTAATCCGTCTCTCAATTCATCACTCAACTCTGCAATGAATCCTCTAACAGCCCCGATGAATCCTCTAAATTCGTATCCTGGCTATCCCGGACAGTCTTATCCCAATTTTGATCCCTCGGCTCCTAAACAAGAGTTGAAAAAAGATAATCCAGATCTGCACATTAAGAAAGAAATGGATGAATTCACAAAGAAGGAGGACGACATGGAATTTGATAAGAAACCCCAAAAGGTGAAAACACCTTTCAATGTCGATGCTCCCGCGGGATTGGAGTCGAGACCTCGTCACTTCCGGCTTCACATTTTAAACGATTCGCACAAAACAATGACAGCTAGATCCAAAGTTATTAAAGAATGGCAAAAAAATGGTGGTGTTTTGTTGATTGGATACGAATTATACAGGCAATTGTCGTTAAAGAAAGCAACTAAAGCAAAGAGAAAACGCGGGCAGCCTTTGAAGGACACGGTTGATGTAGAGGAAGAGGATAAGAATAAAGGATTGTTGGATGAGATGCACACTGCTCTGGTGAATCCTGGACCTGATTTAGTTATTTGTGATGAAGGACACAGAATTAAGAACTCCCACGCGAGTATCAGTTTGGCATTGAAACAAATGCGAACTAAACGTAGAATTGTCTTGACTGGATATCCATTACAGAACAATTTATTAGAGTATTGGTGTATGGTGGACTTTGTCAGACCCAATTATTTGGGAACAAAGGCTGAATTTTGCAACATGTTTGAAAGACCGATTCAGAATGGTCAGTGTATTGATTCCACACCTCAAGATATCAGATTAATGAGATATCGAGCTCATGTTTTACACGCACTTCTTGAGGGATTCGTTCAGAGAAGATCTCATTCCGTCTTGCAAATCTCACTCCCGAGAAAGGAAGAATATATTATGCTTGTGAGAATGACACCACATCAACGTAAATTATACGATACTTTTATGAATCAAGTGGTCAAGACTAGAGCTGTACCTAATCCTCTCAAGGCCTTTGCAGTCTGCTGCAAAATTTGGAATCATCCCGATGTTCTCTATCATTTTCTGAAAAAACGCCAAGCAAATGAAGAAGATGATCTCGATTTAGAAGAGACTATTGGCGAGAAAACTCCTCCTGGCGGAGCTAAAAGATCAAAAGCTCGTCAACCGAAAGGAGAAGGTAAAAAAGGAAAGAAGGCTACAGTTAAAAATAAACCGGCTGCCAGTGTTCAACCCAATGCTTCATCAACTACCAATGAAAATGCTGAAAGCGATACTAGCAACAATTCCACCAAACCTGGCAATTTACCGAATTTTCCACCACAAAAAAATGCACCCAACTTTCCAAATGCCAGTTCCTCGAATTCGTATGGATATCAGAATTATCAGCAAAATGAGCAGAACAATTATTATCGGAATGATAATTCTCAGGGTGAGTTTAATGATTTTTACAATAATCAAGGTCAGCAGAGGTTCGGGAACCAAAATTTCCAACAGTATCCTCAAGGCAATCAAGACTTCAATAATCCAAACCAAAATTTTCCAAATCAGCAGAATTACATTCAAGAGAATGATCAGCCGGGTACCAGGAATCAAAGGTTCCCTCCAGGACCAGCAAACGCTGATTTCCGACCTGAGCCTAATCAGGGGAGTAATTACGAAGCCTCTGGGGTTTATCCTAGACAAAATTATCCCTATGAAGATCAAGGTCGCAACTATTCAGACATAAATCAAGACCAAAATTATCCTCAAGTCCAGAACCAAAATCCCAATTTTCAAGCTCATTTGCCAAATCAGACACCAATTTCTGATTACTCGTCATTCTCGGGAGATAGTCAGGGTCAAAATTATCCTTCTGGAACACAGGGCAATGCCAATTATCCGAGAAATGATAATCAATCGACTTCGATTAATTACGGACCGAATCAGCAAGGATCTGGTAACAATTCTGGTAATAATTCGGGATTTAATCAGAATCAACAGAATCAGGGTGCAATGATGAATCAGAATCAGAATCGACCCTATCAGTCTAATCAGCAGAATCAGAATTTGTCAATCCAAAATCAAGGCTATAATCAGAATCAAATTGTGCAAAATAATCAGTCAATGTCGCCTGCTCTTGGATTTGGCGCTAATCAATCGACAGGAGGAAATTCTCTACCTGCGGGTCAAGGACATTATTCTGGGGTTCAAGGTTCTCAGAATTTGACGTCTAATCAAATGCACTATGGTCAGAATCAGGGAATGGGTCAAAATCAAGGAATTGGCCAAAATCAAGGAATTAATCAGGGAATTAATCAAGGACTGGGTCAAAATCAAGGAATGTCTCCAAATCAGGGGATTCCTTCAAATCAAGGAATGTCGTCAAATCAGGGAATTTCTTCAAATCAAGGAATGTCATCAAATCAGGGAATTCCTTCAAATCAAGGAATGGTTTCAAATCAGGGAATCTCCCCGAATCAAGGAATGGCTACGAATCAGGGTTTATCGCAAAATCAAGGTATGGCTTCGAATCAAGGTATAGGTCAGAATCAAGGACCGAATCAAAATTTATCACAGAATCAAATGCACGGATATCAGGCTCAAGGTCGACCAACGTTACCTTCTTCGTCGAACCTTGGTTACTCCAATCAGTCCGGCTCTGTTCCGGGACAAATGCAAGGTCACAGGTATCCTCTAAATCAACAAAATCAAGGCCAGAATCTCCCTTATCCTGCAACACAGACACAAAATCCTACAATGAGTCAGAATAATCAGATGTACCCTAATTCTGATAATCAAGCGAGTCAAAATTTTAGTTCAAACTCGAGTTCTTGCCAGACTGGTACTAATACTACTGTTAATTCGAGCGATAATTATCAGACGCAAACGAATCAGCCCAGAACTCCGTCGGTTTTGTCCAATTATTCAAATGACAGTAGCCAAGGATCACAGTTTAAAGGCTCAAATGATCCATTTTGGCAGCAGAATTATCCACAATCAATGAGACAGGATCAATGCAATGATACGTATTATAGAGATTCGAATGTCAACAGATTTCAGAATAATTATTTCCCGCAACAAAATTATCAAAATCAGAACTTTGAATTTTCTGGGAATCGAGTTGGAGATCAAAGGCCCGACGAGTCGAAAACACCTCGTGGAGGCATGCATATGCAAGGACAAGGTGTCTTTGACAAAGGTGGAAAGGATCAAAACAGCATTGGAGTTCAGAATCAGCCTCTGATGCCAAGACCCATGAATTCGTGTCTTGGAAGTAATAATCCAATGGGACCACTGGGTCCAATAAAGGAAGAAGACAAGGAAAAAGAGGAATCTGCTGATAAAGAAAAGGAGGAGAAATCTGATGATGAAAATCTTACCAAAGACGAGGAGAAGGATGCTAAAAATTCTTCTGGAGGAAAAGAAGATCCGGGAATTCCATACGATTGGGTAAGGTCTTAAAATGTTTATATTGATTAGAATGAGTTTAGGGTAATTTTAGAAAATTTTATATTTTGCTGCACCCACTTTCTGTTTCAGTTTATCAATTTTTTTAATCAATTTAAGAAAGTTCTATCGTAAATAGAATTAACATTACCATTTTAATCAAATTTGGTCCACTGGTAGATAATGATTTTATAACTACTCAATGCCCATGAGACTCAATGTAAAATTTAAAAAAAAAACGTACCTTGAGATCTTAAAAATTTAACTGCATCATTATAAAACCATTATCTACCAGTGGATCAAATTTGTTTAAAATGGTAATGTTAATTCTATTTGCGATAGAACCTCCTAAACGTCTTATAATTAGTACAAATTTTAATTGATCTAGATTTTAAGGAGGAATCAGATAAACGATCGGAAAAAGTTGAATCAACTCCATATTTTCGTATATTTTAAATTAGAAAACTACCTAAGTTTTAATTAAGCGTTCTGGTGAAAGCACAAACAATTTTATTTTCAACATTTTGATTAATTTAAACTTGCATTTGCAACTTTTTTTTAAAATTTAGATACAGACCGTTTTTTAATTTAATTGACACAATGTTTTATTATAAATGTTTTTTACTTCGTTATCGTTTTATTAAATTTGACGAATTTGTCTGGTGATTATTTGTTTATTTTATGAAATTATATAATTTACCCAGACGTTAAACAAAATTATTTATAAATTTAAATAGCTTTTTTAATTAAAATATACAAAAACATGTAATTAACCAAACTTTTTTCTCCGAGTTTTTGTCTGACTCCTCTTTAATAGAACAAAACATTTTTACTACATTTAAAATTTGTATCTATCTAAATTTAAATTCACTCTAATTTTAATCAACCTTCAATTCAATCAATCAGAAAATCGATTTATCTAAATTTTGATCTATTCAAATTTTAAGCAATCGTAATTTTTATTGATGGAAACCTTTATTGTAGTTAAAATTTTAATCGACTCTAAATTTAATTCATCCAAATTTTAAAAGAATTTAATCCATCGAAACTGAAAATTGTTGAAATGTAAATCTATCTAAATATCAATCGCTTTGAATTTTCAAATATCCGAATTTTCATTCCAAAAATCAATTTTTCCAATTTTTAATACTTTAAAATTTCAATCGGTCTTATCTTCAATTAGATGAAATATTTATTGATCAAAATTTTAATCTATCTAAATGTACATTCATTTTAATTTATTCAAAGCAACGTTGAATTTAAACCGTACCGAAATTCAATTTATCCGAAATTTTAATACTTTCAAATTACGATGATTTCAAAGTTTTTTAGGTCAGAATATTTATTATGTAATTTTAATTTCATTCGGTTCTAAAAAAAATTCATCCATGTTTTTAATAATCTAAATTTCAATTTACTCTAATTTTAATAATTAAATTCTAATTCAATCGATACAAACTTCAATTTATCCAAATTTTAATCAATTCAAATACTCATATAAACTCCAATTTCAAATTATATGAATTATAATTTATCCAAATTACAATTTATTCAAACTTTTATTAATTTAAATTTCAATATATTAAAAATTTTTATCTATCCAAATTCTAATCTTTTTGAACATAACAAATTTTAAATTATCAAACTATCAATCTATCCTTTTTGTATTAGTTCAAATTCCAATTACTCCTAATTTTTATTATTTAAAACATTCGATGATGAAAATTTTAGTCAATTCTATACTATTTCATCAATTTTTAAATAATAAAACTATCTTTAATTTTGTTTATTGTCTTATGCTATAAAAAAACAAAAACGAGTAGATAGATTTACATTTCGATTCATTATTTTAATAAACGCAGATTCAATTGATAATATGTATTTAAAATAATAAAAACTTGAATTTCTTTGAATATCGTCGACTTAATTCGCAGGCTACATATTTGAATTTAATTATCCAATTTTTAAACAGTTTAATTTTAAATTGATTCCAATATTTAAAAAGCAAGTTTTCAAAAGTTGATAAATCCATTTTCAAAAAAGTGACTATAAACACACAGATTTAATATATTAAGGACCTTACAAATCTACTTGTCATTATTAAATTCAAGAAAAAATAAAATGTATTAACAATTAGTTTTTAATTTTAAAACATCTGAGATTAGCCAGATTAAATCTAAAGCTAAAGATTAGCCTTTAAATCTCCTAATTATGATAGATTTTAATTAAGAACAAAACGTCTTATACAAAAAAAAAATATATATAAAAATATAAATTATTCATTACAATTTTTCTACTTTTCAATTAACTTTAGTGGTTGTGTCAGAAACGTCAATTGTTTAAATTCCTCGAAGTATAAACAAAAAATATTTATCAATTTTTGAAAACTTATTCCTCATATTTAAATCGTTCAAAATTTATATCTTTTGAAAATGTTAACGATGAATAGTACAGGCAGCCCGAAAACTATTTTAATCTAACAAAAAATTTAGGAAGTTTAAATTTGAATTTTTGAAACAATTTAAAAAATACTTTGTTTTAATTTCAGGCTACTGAATTAATGAAGGGATATGTCCCAGGATTAATTGACGCCTCAGCAAAGATGTCACTCTTCTTTTGTATCTTAGAAGAAGCGATACGTCTAGAAGATCGTGTTCTCGCATTTTCTCAGTCCCTCTTTACCCTGAATCTCATAGAAGACTTTTTAGCTAGAAATAATTTTAAATGTCCAGACGGCACAACCGACGCATGGGTGAAAAATGTGAATTATTACAGATTGGATGGTAGTACAAGCGCTTTAGAAAGAGAGAAGCTAATTAACGAATTCAACAATAATAATAAAATACATCTGTTCTTGGTGTCAACTCGAGCTGGATCATTGGGAATAAATCTTGTTGGAGCTAATCGAGCAATAGTATTTGATGCTTCTTGGAATCCTTGTCATGACACTCAAGCCGTCTGCAGAGTCTATCGATATGGCCAGAAGAAGCCGTGTTTTGTTTATCGACTAGTAACTGACAATTGCTTAGAAAGAAAAATCTACGATAGACAAATTAGTAAACAAGGAATGGCTGATCGAGTTGTCGATCAGTGTAATCCAGATGCACATCTTTCACTGAAAGAGGCAACCACGCTCTCTTGGGACTGGGAAGAAGACAGCCAAGTGCAAGATTTCTCCCAATCAAAAGACACTTACAGTGACGAAGTGATGCGTATAGTTTTAGAGAAATATTCATCGCTTTTGACGAAGCAACCCTTTCATCATGAGAGTCTTCTTGTTGATCGCAAAGACAAGAAGCTCAGTCAAGCTGAGAAACGATTGGCTCGAAGGGGTTACGAACTGGAGAAAATGGCAGCTAACTGCTCCCGTCCTAGTTATAGTTATGTTCCTGGAAACACTGCCACTCGAGGTGAGATCATATTTTTTAAAAATTTATTCTTACAATAATACAGGTTTCACCTAATCCCCTTTTTTACCTAATCCCCCTTTTCCCTTTTTTCCCCCTTATTTTTAAAAAATTACCTAAAATCCTACATTTTCTCTACTTTTCACCCTTTTCCAATAAATTTCCATTTTTTTTTCAATACCATAGTGAAAGTAAAAGTTATTAATTAATTTTTAACCACCTTTTCTATAACTTTTATATAACAATTAGCAACTTAATTTTTAGTAAATAATTTACTTCTTTAAAAGTACAGAGTATAGATAATAGTTCATACTTTTTTATTAATCCACGTGAAACAATTCAATGTTCTCAACAATTCTATTAATTCTAATTCAATTCTTTTTATAAGAAACTCTTACAAAATTTTGCAACAAATTTTTACAAAACTTCCAAAAAACACGGAAAGAAAAGACAATTTTATGAAATTTCATATAGAAATTTATGGGAAAATTTCGTAGCAATTTTAAAACGATTTTGTTGGAATTTCTTAGGTTTATTTCAAAGTTTATATTCTATAAAATCGAAAAATGAAACTTGTTAAAAATTTTCGGGCAAGTTTCCTAAACTACATTTATTTGAATTTTATAAATTAATTTTATATCGTTAATAAATGTCATAAAAATATTCTAATATTTTGAAAACAAATTTTGCAATGTTTTATCTTCAATTTCTTTCAGTTATTATTTTTCTAAAAATTTAATTAACTTGTAAGCAAAAAAAAAGATTTTTTTTTTATTATTATTTACGGTTGAAGAAGTTTTGCATTATTAAAAAAAAATTGAGTGTAATGATGATGTTTTTCTTGATTTTTCAAACCCCTTTTTATAAAAATAAATTCCCCTTTTTTAAAGTCTCAATCCCCCTTTTTTACCTAAAATTGAACAAAAAAAAAAAAAAAACACTGTAATCCCTGCAATATATAAAACTTGAACATTTTCTAAATTAATTAACCTTAATATTATAATGTAAATTTTATTCTATTTCATGTTAAGTTCAAAGTTCTTGTCTCTAATTATTGACAGGAAGTCAAGCGAATAATCATTTTTAGTTTCTCGTAATCGTAAACTACAATTTTCTCGGATTTGTTCGCCTAATGACTGATAACAAGAACTAGTTAAACATTAAGTAGTTTAAAATATTAGTATAAAAAATAACTACAAAAACAAAGCAAAATAATTGCAACATTTTTTGAGAAAAAGAAAAGTATTTTGAAAAAATAGAAAAATAATAATAAAATGAGAAATCTATTCTCAATCATGAAATTGAAAAAAAGAAATTATATTTCCCCTCAAAGTATGGAAATAAATAAATTTTCTTAAATGTTTAAAAAACAAATTTGTATAGAATAAACTGAAATAATTTGTATGAGTAAAAAGAAGAAAATTAAAGAAAATTTAAAATAATTTTTTTTTTTTTTTTTTTTTTGAAGTAGAAAAAAATTTATGATACAGATTATATAATTAGAAAAAATTGAAAATATTTGAAGTAGGACAAAATGAAGTGCAAAAGAATTAATTTTTGACTACTGAAGTTTAAATTAATTGAAATTTGAAAGTGTGAATAAATTCAAGTTTGATTCAATTAGCATTTGGGTTTCATTTGAATTAAAATGATCTGGAATTATTAAAAATGTAATATTATTTTCTTTCTACCCAATGATTTTTCAATCGTAGTTTGACAATTTCAAATTCAATTTTTGAAGTTATTGAAAAATACAAGATTAAAATTAAATTTTTTCTACGATTTCTCGGAATTTCTGAAAAATTCCTGGATCTTTATAAGAATTCCTGGCTTTTTCCATGATTTATTAAATTTCCGTCATTTTACCGGATCACTAGACACCCCGATTATTAGTTTTGTTAATGGATAAAGTTTTCAAAAATTGGATAATGACCAACGTGAAAATTTTAATATAAATGTTCTGTCCTTCATAATTATTAAAAAAAAATTTTTTGTTTTAGTCGATCGTATGATCTTTTAAGAAACATTTTTGTTTACAAAAAAAAACTTAGTTTTGTGTTCAACTGTGTAAGATTATTTTTATTTTGATAATATGTAAATAGAAATAAAAATCCACAGGAAAATATTTAATTGAGAATGACGAAAAACACAGTTTTGTTACATTTTTTATAAAAAAGATTTGAGAAAAAAAAGAAAAGAAGAGACGTTTCTCGAGCGCTACTTAAAATATTTGACAATAACATAAAAAATATAGCGTCACAAAATTCTATTTAATTTAAAATATGGTTCTGAATTATTTAAATTAATTATAAAACAAAAAATACTCATTCACACACGAGATATACAAAAATAAATGTCAGAAAAAATGTGGCTATAAATAAATATGTTAAAAAAAACTTATCGCTTTTTCGTGGTTGACACTATACGGAGATACTTAGCGTCTTGTAATGAATCCGGGATAATTTAAGATTATTCGGACAGTCAAATTTTAGTGGATTTGTTCCCAAATTTGTGTCAATAATTTTGGTTAACTGATTCCAAGTCAAGAGAATGAAAATTCAATTTTTATTCACCCACGTTGTGAAGATCATCCCTTTCTGAAAGCCTCAGCAATCCTTATTTATCAATAAAAGGCAAAAAAAACAAAAATCGCCACACTATAATTTTCACATTTATATAATTAGAGTAAAATCCTAAGATTATATTTTTGAAAGGAAAAAACAAGTTTATATATTTTAAAAACACAATAATTTACCTATAAAATCGTCGGCGACACACTTATATTAAGGCAACTAGATTTAACTTTCGTCAGAATACGAAAAGGGCGATAAATTTCCAATTAATACTTTTATATTATGAGGTCTCTACAATTTCCCACTCATTCAAGAAATCAAACGACATTAGCCAAATTTTGACAACTGAATCCCTTAATTAAGGCTTATCACAAATTTTTCGTGCATGTCAATTTACCTAGGGGCAGATTGATTAAGAACAACTGTTTTAAAAAACTTTCAATTTTACGTTTATTTCTTTTTCTAGCAGGAGGATTGCAGATTAGAGCTATTCGAGGTGCTGGGGGTGCTGCGGGTGGAGGTGGTGGTGGAGGTGGCGGAATGGGTGTAGGTGGATTAGGCCCTGGTGTAGGTGACATGGGACCAACACAAAAACCTGTTGCTTCTGTCAGACCAATGCAACAGAGAGGAGTCGAAGGAATTGGGTCCAGAAGTGTTGCTGGCAGCAGGTGGATTCCAGCTGAAGTTTGGCAAAGACAAGGCATGAGTGCTCAAGAAATGACACTTCCTTTGGACGTTGTCATTCCCACCAATTCACCCGATAAGGGTAGCATTGTTTTGAAAGCTGGACAAAGAGTCATGGTCCTCAAGAGTCCTAAAGGAATCTACATGCAGTTAGAATCCGGAAAAATCATCGCTATTCGAACAGCCCTTAAGTTAAATCAACAAAAACGCGAAGATGAGCCTAAAAAAGGTTAGTACTTTGAATAAAGAAATTTTCATGTTTAAAATTTTTTTTCTGTATAGATATTACATTAGTTTAAGATTATTTATATTATCACATTTATTTCATTGCTAAAATAGTTAAATTTTTTCCAGGTTTGGCTTCAATGGTGCAAAGAAATCCCAAAGCCGAGGTTGGTTTTCCTTTGAGAAACAACTCGGCGATTTCAATAATACCAAAATCATCCTCGAGCGCTCAAGGAGCGCGACCGCCACCGAAATCAAATCCCGGACCGGGATACAGACCTTTTTCTGACAAAGAAACAGCAAGGAAGTCTAAACCAATTGCAACAGCCACTGCAAAACCTTATCTTAGTCAAGTGAATCTCACGAACCAAGTTTCCCTATCGAGGCTACCGAGGGTCAAACAAGAACCCATTGATCAGGCATCTCTTGGCGAGAATTCCAATTCCTCGGATGGATCTCTGAGAACCGACCAAAGAGTTGAAGAAGTTCGACTTGAAGATGTTGTAGCGGAAGTCAGTTCAAACGAATACAGCCCTCCTAATCGTCCTCTATCTTCCAACGTTCATTCCCCGAGACAAAAGGCTCCGGAAGCAAATTCACAACCCTATCCGCCAGAAAATGTCTCATGTGTGCAGAGTGTACAAAATCAGCGTAAACTACCACCAAAAGTTGATAAACCACCCATGTTACCCGAACCGAAAGAAAATCCCATTCCTGATTCTTCTGCTGGGTACGATGGCAATTTTTCAAATCAACAGACAAGAGCAATTAAGAACAGAGCTAGAGATGAAATTCCGGTGGATGAATCACAAAGACTTGTAATTTCATCGTCGGGCATTGATCAAGATTTGGCTCCACCTTCTCAACCTGTTTCAGCTTCCGTTCAACAACCCCCATCAACACAAACTCCAACTTCAACAATGCAACGCAACGTGGAAGCGACAAGTGTGCCCAAGAATCTCAGAGACGCGGAAGATTCTCCTGCAGCTTCTGCACCTGCTGGCGCAAGCGGTTCGACTCCTTTGGCAGGAATGGAGCAGAATGTGTTGGATCTTCCTCAACCGGATATTCATGGAGTTTCGCAAGGATATCCTTACGCACAGTATCCTAGGTATTACGATTACGGTGATCCTAGATCGAGAGCTCCCTATGGAGGCTATTTCCCTGGTGCTCCACCTCAATCGACCAATCCCAGACAGACTCCAGAAACTGTCAAGACCCAAGCTCAGCCTGATGTACCAAAGCCTGCCGAAGAAGCACCTGTTTTGAACAAAGGCAATAATTTCGTGCCACCTCCAAGCCTCAATCCTCCTGCGATGGATGTTAAAGAAACAAAGACGACTGAACCACCGACTACCACTGCTAGTGCGACCAACAGGGATGAAAACCCTGCTTCTACTGCCTTCAGTCATCCAAATCCAGCGAGATACCCGGCACCCTATCCACCAGCACCGTACGATCCTTACGGGCAGCATTATCCACCCGCACCTGGGTCGTCTGCTGCTTATCCACCTGGTGGTGAGTCAAGGAATTTTCATTCAAATGTTTCATATACCAATTTTTTTTGTAAGTATTATTATTATTTTATTTATTTAATTTATTCTATATTTTATTATTTCTTTCTTCTATGGGTCAAACCATTTTATTTTAAAAAAGAATTAATTTTCATATATAAGATAAGATTTTTTAAATTGAGAGAACACGAAAAAATGACACCTTAACAGACAATAAAAAATAATTTAAAATACCGGTAATTACTTCTAAGAAGATAAAAATCCAATTGATATTTATTTTTGAAGGCTTAATTTATGTTTTGCATTTAATTAAAGTATTTAATAATATAAAATAACATGTAAAATATGGTATTTAAGTTTGTATGTGACATGTCAAAAATCGATGATATTTAACAATTTTTTTCTGCAAAGTAATTTAATTTCTGCAAATCGAAATTAGTCAAATAATAAGTACTTCTATAACACTTTAATATTATCTGAATACTTTTTTGATAATTAGTTTAGAAATGTACAAACTTTTACCTTAAAAGTTGAGAATTCTTCATTTTATCGGGATTTTGAAAGTTCCTAACTTGCTTGCAGGAAAACCGATCAAATCCAAATTTTGGGAATATGCAGATTGAAGCAATATCTTCTTGATATTAAAATTTCGCGTTGTTTATTGCACTACTTTTTGAAATAAATTGCTTAAAAATAAGTGTTTATTTTGAAGGTTAATGACAAATTTTAAATACCAACTTGAAGTTGTTTGCGACTTGCAATAAAAGTCAAAGTCAAAACGAATCGATTTTTGTTAAATGTCAGTTCAAACTCGGTTTTAAATAAATTCCAAATATATTTGGGCTATTCTATTTCAAACCGATCCACCTACAAAAGACGATCGCAAAAAGGTATATTTTTAAATAAAATTTATTTGATGAAAATTAAATTATTTATAATATGTTATACATTATTTTAAAAGAGAATTCAATGCTCTTTTAATTGGTCTTTACATTTTTGAAACTTTTTTTTTAATTTTATAAAGAAATTCGTATTTAAAATCTTAAACTCTTAATATCTCAAAACGCCCCTCCTCAGATTTTCTTGAAACTTATGTGAAAATAAAGCTTAGATATTGTAGTTTTCAGTTACTTTGGATTTATCTTGTTACAGTCATATAGATATTTTAATAAATTGTGACGATGGAATGTTTTAAATATTCATAAAAACAAAAAACTATAATTTAATTAATTAATTTAATTAATTTAATTTAATTAATTATTTAATTTATTTATTAATTAAATGTGCAGAAAAGTTTAAAAATTTAATTCAAATAAATATATTTGAAATTATTTAAAACCGATTTTAAACTGACATTTAAAAAAAATCACTTCGTTTTGACTTTGACTTTTATCGCAAGTCGCAAATAACTTCAAGGTTAGTATATAAAAATTGTCATTAACCTTCAAAATAAACACTTATTTTGAAGCAATTTATTTCAAAAAGTAGTGCAATAACCAACGCGAAATTTCAATATCAAGAAGATATTGCTTCAATCTGCATATTCTTAAAATTTGGATTTGATCGGTTTTTTTTCAAAAAAGTATTCAGATAATATTAAAGTGTTATTAAATATGATCGATTTTTGACATGTTACATACAAACTTAAATACCATATTTTACATGTTATTTTATATTATTAAATACTTTAATTCAATGTAAAACATAAATTAAGTCTTCAAAAATAAATATCAAATGCTTTTTTATCTTCTTATAAGTAATTACCGGTATTTTATATTATTTTTTATTGTCTGTTCAGGTGTCATTTTTTCGTGTTCTCTCAATTTAAAAAATCTTTTTTTTTTATATGAAAATTAATTCTTTTTTTAAAATCTTCATTCATTTTGTCATCTCAAAACATGCAATAATATTTTCACAAAGTATTAAAGTATTTTAAAAAGGTGAAAAATACATTAGGCGAAATAAAATGGTTTGAGCCCTATATTTATTTTTCAACTTCACTTTAACTTTTCTTTATTTCATTCTGGCTTTATTTATCTTGATCGAATTATTACTGGACTTTTTCATAGAAAAGTTAACTTTTTATTCTAAAGAACTGTAGATAATAATAATTGAGACACATGAATATATCCTAGAACTCATTAGTTAGAACTGTCAATTGACAGAATCTTATTAAACAGAACTTTCTGGTTGTCGAATTTTTATTCGACAAATAGAATTTGTGTTCAATCGAATGAATAGAAGGCCCAAAACTTCTAGTATTTTCTCATTTGTGCAATTTTTTGAGAGCAGATCAACCATTTATAAAAAAAAACTAAAAACTATTATTTTTAAAATTGTTTATATAATTTCTTGTTAATTTTCTAAAATGTTGAAAATAAAAATGGACACTTCCATAGAATACATAAAAATATATATAAAATATATTCATTCAATATATTTTTAAATAAAAAAAAATTAATTCTTGAAACAATTTAAGAATATGTGATGAAGTATGACGTCACTGGTATATGCAAAATTTGTTCGTAGCTTTTCTCTTAAAATATTGAATATTTTGTCACGATACTTGGTGATTAAAATATCATTAGGAAGGTCTCTCTGATCCGAGTCTGTTCAATTTAAAAATGTTGTTTTCAATGTCCCTATTTCTTAGGTTTGATAGCTGATTCAATGGTTGATTGTTCAAAAATTGAAACAAACTAAAAATTATGCTCCTTTCATAAACACTTTGCTTCATGAAAACAAAAAAATTTATTTTCATATAGGAAGTAATAAATTAAGCAATGCAAAAAAAATTAATTTTCAGTCATAAATGCCAGATTTTTGTGAATTTTGTTATAAGGCTCTCGAAAGAAAGTCTAAAAACTCTAAATTAATGTACATGTCAACGTTCATACCAGTCCGAAAGCACACGTTCTCGTCAGTTGTCCCTAATCCCTCGAAGGGTAAGGACAGGTATACTGAGAGTTCTAGTATTCCAAAATCGAATAATAAATGTGCTCATTTATACTAATTTGTGAAAAACTCCAAATTGTTAAGTGCAGTGAAGTGAAATTTTCCTGATACCTGAACTTAAATTAAACCGCTGTCACGGCGCTTCATAGACCACTCTTCGCGCCCGCGCATCGGGGAAATAAATTCTCACCGCGCAATTCAAAACTATTAAGTGATAATGCTAGTGATAGTGTCAGTAAAAATGAAGAAATAAATTGTGGAGGAGAGGATTTACCTCCTCGAAAAAAACTGAATACTGGCGAATTAAGAACGCAGCATCACAACACAACCATGGTGAAGAACGATAGTGTTCTTAATCAATTATCTCCTAAAACAAACGACAAACCCAATCTAAGAAACTTGAGGAAATCGCAGAGCAGCATTTTTAGTAAAAAAGATCTAATAAAGCCCTATATTAAACCAGAGCAAACCAAGTGGGAAAGATCAGAACACTCACCCGGCACATCAACCAATCCAACAGGCCTAAGTGCCCAAAAGGAAAAAAACATGGACCAAAACATCCAAACAACGATAATTCCTAGCTCAAAATATGAGGAATTAATGAATAACAACCTGCAACAACAACAAAAAATAGACGAATTAATGAAAACAATTCGCCTACAAGCAGATCAAATAAACAACTTGAAAAAACTGTTTGATTCAAAAGCCACTTCAATGGAAACAGAAATCATACAAAATAGTGCAAGAGCAGAAGGTGCGACCGTGGACTACCAAACTACAAAAGATGAAGGACACGAAACAGGGAGAAATCCGGAAAAACCCAAGGAGATCATCATTACCCAAAACAGCAAACAAAGCAATAAACAAAATCCAGGCCAAGCAGATACAGACACTTCTCCGCCTACCACTAGGACAAAGCGACGACCGCCTCCGATTGTAATCTACAGTAAGGACCAAGCAGCAACGGTAAGCTTAATAAAGGAACAGTTACAAACTGAAAATTTCCATGTTAAACGTACAAACCAAAATAAACACGCCTTATACACTGAAAATATACAAGACTTTAAGAAAGCCAAGGAACAACTCGAGGCTACAAACTCTAAATTTTTTTCATACACACCCAAGGAAGAAAAAGTAAAATCTTTCCTCCTTAAGGGTTTAGATACAAATACAAATCCAGACGATTTATTAAAAGAACTAACCTCCCTAAACTTAGAAAACATAACCTTTTTAAAAGCTACAAGATTTTCAACATTAAAATCTCAACAAGAAAATAAAATATTACCTTTTTATTTAATTCAATTAAGCCCAGATAGCTTAACAACCAAACTACACAGTATAAAATATATAAACCACCAGGTAATTAAATGGGAAAAATTAATAAAAAAAGACTCAATTCAATGTAAAAAGTGTCAAAGACTGGGACACGTAGCCTCGAATTGTTACCTTGACTACAGATGCGTCAAATGTAACGAAAATCACCAACCGGGTGAATGTAAAATTTCTGCACCTATGAACATAGACGAAAACAATAAAAATAATGTATTTTGCGTAACATGTAAAAAATTCGGCCACCCCGCATCCTATAGAGGATGTGAGGTTCAAATAGAGTTAAGAAAGAGAGCGCAAGAAAAAATTCAATCTTTAAAAGAGAACAGAATTGCCAAAGAACGTTTTCTGAATAATTACATAATTCCAGGAACATCTTTTTCTAATATTACAAAAAATCATTTACCACAAAATAACTTAAACACCCAAAAAAATCAACACATTAATAATCAACAAACACAATATAATATAAATAACACACATGACATTACAAACAACACCCAAAATAAGACAATAAACACACAAGACAATTATTGTAAACCAGAATCATTAAACACAATAATGAATGAACTTAACAAAATAGCACTTTTGGTACAACAAAATAGCAGTAGAATTGACCAATTATTTTCAATCTTAACCAATTCTATCCATAATGGCTGAAAATCCAAAAGTAGATTTAACCAAAAGCTTAGAAATTGACAAACTAAAAATAATTTCAATTAATGTAAATTCAATTATAACAAATCAAAGGAGAAATAACTTACTAAAACTCCTAAATAAGCACAAACCCGATATTGTAACATTAAGTGAAACCAAACTAAACAAAAAACACAATATAAGCTTTGAAAACTACGAAATAATTAGAAGAGACAGACCGAACTCAGATCAGGGGGGAGGAGTCGCAATCTTAATAAAGAGAAACTTGAAATTTAAAAGATTAGTACTATCTGAAATAGAACTATTCAAATGTCTTGAAACTATAACCATAAGCCTCCGTCTTCCAAACAATCAAAAGCTTTATATTATTGCAGCCTATGCAGCCTATAATGAAAGACTAAATTTTAATACTGAAATAGATAATCTTTTTCAATTACTTCAGCTAGACGACACTAATAATTTCTTTGTTATGGCCGGAGATTTAAATGCTAAACACATAGACTGGTCAAACGAAACACCTAACCATAGAGGAACACTCCTAAAAAATTGGATTAATACTAATGAATTCAAATACAAGCTTAAATTGTACAGCTCCACTTACCCATCTTTTCCAAGAGGAAATTCCTATCTAGACCTGGGAATCATTGACAACAGACTAAAAATCAAAACTACCATAAATAGCAATAAACTTAAAAACCTAGACTATGACAGCGACCATACAGCAATCCAAATAGTTGTTTCCAATCCAAATAATACATCCTTCCTTCTCGAAAAAACAGACGACAATCACAAACTAAACTTCCGAAAGACAAACTGGGAGAAATTTAAAAATAATTTAAACCAGTCATACAACACGGAAATACCAAATAATAAAAACTTATCAGACCGGGAAATAAACACTTATCTTAAAGAAATAGAAACTGCAATTTCCACGTCAATAAATAACACAGTTCCAAAAATCAAAAACAAAAACTCAATGGAAATTTATCAAAGCCCTATTATTAAAAAAATCCAAAAGCAAAAAAGTATGCTAATTACAGAAATAAATAAAAACTACAAAAAATTCAAAACAAAAAATAACAAAGAATTAAACATACTACAAAACAAACTAATTACAATAAAAGCTTTACTAAAACAAGAGTATACAAAATCCACTAATAAATACTGGTCCGATAAAATAAGTAGCATTCCTGTAAATGACCCAAAAAACATGTTTCCTCAAATTAACCAAATATTTAGGGCTAAAGGAAAAACTTCCATTCCCCACCTTAAAATCCAGAATGAAGAAATGCATCTTCTGCAACAAGCCAATATTAATATAAATAATTTAACAAACGACGATTCTAACAATATTATACTAACAAATGAAGAAGATAAACTAAATATAATCGGAACAAACTTCCAGAATGCTCACACAAAATTTATTAACTTTGGAAGAGAAGGTTTAAATAGAATTGTCCAATTAAAAGTTTCAAAATTCGAACAAGAAACAAAGGAAGACAAGTCAAATAAAACAACAATTATAAACTTTAACAACACATTACACTCAGACAACATTAATGAAATAAAAGAAAAAGTCCCAAATTTCTTTACTTCGAAACAGAGACTAACGGAAATATTCAAAAAGTTAAATAATAAAAAATCCTCGGGCATCGACGGAATTCCAAATATAGCTCTAAAACATGTGCCACCCAAAATTATCGAAAATTATTGCATTTTATTTAATAACCTGCTAAACAACAGTCACTTTCCCGAAGACTGGAAAAAATCAAAAATAATACCTATCCCTAAAAAAGGAAAAGATACATCAAATCCGTGTAATTTCAGACCAATTAGCTTACTTCCAAATATTAGTAAAATTTTCGAAGTTGTAGTAAAAGACTCTTTAGATCATTTTTGTACTGAAAAAAATATAATACCAGAAACTCAGTTCGGGTTTAAACATAAACATTCCACAATACACGCAATAAATAAACTAACCTCAGATATATGCTGGGCATTAAATAACAAAAATTATGTAGGAGCATGCTTAATAGACCTCGAAAAAGCTTTTGATACGGTTTGGATAGACGGCCTTATCTTTAAATTATTAAAAAACACCTTTCCACCTCATCTAATAAAAATAATTAAAGAAATGATAACGGAAAAATCTTTCACGGTAACAAACGGTAATATAACTCTAAACAAAACCTTCAAAATCGTAAACGGATTACAACAAGGTACAGTACTGTCACCAGTACTGTTTAATATTTACACTCATGAGATCCTAAAAATGTATGGAATTAACGTAGAAATAGATAAAAAAGGAATTGCTTTTGCCGATGACATAATTATATACATCATTGGCAAAAAAATAGAGGAAATTCAAAGAAAACTACAAGAGCTTTTTATAAATATTCAATATTATATTTACTCGTGGAAATTAAAAACAAATGTCTCTAAATGTGAAACCATATTGTTCAGGCCACCACTTAATGAAACGTCTCGAAACCTCAGAAAAAATTGGAAAAACTTTCATATTCAAGATCAAAACGATGGGGGAGAACGGGTACCAAATAAAACAATCGTAAAATACCTAGGCTGCCACCTAGATCAAACTTTATATTTTAATAAACATATTGAAATCCAACTAGAAAAGGCAAGAAAAGCGTTCTTAAAGTTAAACAAATTAATGTACAATAAACATCTAAATTACAAAATTAAAATCAATTGTTACCAACTGATAATAAGACCTATATTAACCTACGCTTGTCCTATTTGGTATAATATAAGTCCAGCCATTATGGAAAGAATCAGAGTCTTCGAGAGAAAATGTTTAAGAGCATGTCTGGGTAAACGTAGATCATGTGACTCAGATTACGAAAAATACATTTCAAATCAAAAAATTTACAACACAGCCAATATTAATAAAATAGATACACAAATTCTAAAACTAACGAGAAATCACTTTGCAAATACAAGAAAAGTAACAAATAATAGTGAAATCTTTGGAATATACTATCCCAATGATCCATTCTATGAAAAAGTAATTAAAACTAACTTTATCCCACCAGAAGCATTTATGTACCTAGATAAAAACGGATACATCCAGGACACACATGGAGTCCCAATAATCTACCATTACAATAGACATGCTCTCAAAAAAGCCATCTTATATGACAAACATCTTGACACAAGTCTTCCACATAACGCATAGAGATTTCGCTCTTGCATTACCAAAAAAGAAAAAAAAGATAAATATAGACAAAACCTCGAAAAGTATTTCTGGTTAGATGAGTAAAAAAGCGTTCTTTAGCAATCATAAACCCCCTATACCTCTCCTTTTCCTCTCCAAAATTTCATTGATCATTGTATATATCACCCCATCTTGTTCATATAACTGTATCATCGTAGTATAATTCTGTATTATATTAGTATTATCACTTTGTACATATCATATTTATATAAGTTATATTATATTTACCTTTATCGACAAATTAAAAACATGATCAGTTTTTTTACCTATGTGCCATTTCTGATCAAAAACAAGAATGAAAATAATATGATAAACCTACATAACTGTAGAAAATTATCTAGAAAAATTATTGTAACAGTATATTTATTAACCTCCCATATGCACTCAATGCATAAGACAATGTACACGACTTCGAGAGCAAGATATTAGCCAGTAAGTCTTATCCAAATATTGTAAACCACTTCATTGTTTATTGTGAAATCTGTAAAAATTGTATTGAACATTCATGGCAATAAATAAACATTTTAATAAAAAAAAAAAAAAAGCACACGTTCTCGTCCGATCACGTAAGTTAAGCGGAGTTGGGCGCGGTTAGTACTTAGATGGGTGACCGCTTGGGAATACCGCGTAACGTTGACTTCTTTTTTTTTTAATTATTTTTTTTTTTAATGTAAATTGTAAGTATTTCATACAGTTCACTCAAAATAAAATAAAAGACAAAGTCTAATTTAATTTTTAATTTAAACATTTCGAAACTGTCTTTGTATATGTATATGTTTTTTGCCTTTTTTCTTGAAGAAGTTTTAACAAATTTTGCCTATACTAGCGACATCATAATCCATCATATGCCCTTAATAAGATTTTATACTATTTTTTTTACATCAAAAATACACCAAGAAGAATTGATATCTTCTAATTATTTTAATACATTTTGTAGTGCATTTTTTTTCATTTATATCATTTTAAAAACAAAAAAATATTTTGTTTACGACTTCTACGTATTTTTTTTCGCTGAATCCAAAATCAGAATAACCAGATTGGCTAAATTTTTTGAGATAATCTTAAAAAACTGATGAAAACCCGAAACAATCTTAGCTAAAATAAATAATTAATTTATTATCTAAATAAGCCGCCACCACGGCGGCGCACCGGCCGAGTTTCGCGCCCGCGCAAACGGAAAAAACCAATGTGCCGCGCTTTATAAACTCAAGTGAAAGTGATATAAAAAACATAAGTGGTGAAAAAAGGGGAACACCCCCTCGAAAAAGACCTAATGTCGATTTATTGACAAGTGTAAATTTAAAACCAAGTATGGTAAATAAAGAAGAAAATGCTACAGTGACAATTGCTCTTTCGGAAGAAAGAAAAACAAGACAAAAGCGAATGAAAACACAAAATTCGGTACTTAAACACCAAGAACCACACAAACCGTACATAAAACCAAACATCGTAGACAAAAAAACCACATGTTCTACATCACCAAAAGAACCACTGACTTCTTTGAAAAAAATGCAAGAAGACAATATGGAAACCCCACTTCGAAAATATGAAGAAATGATAGAAGAACATAAGAAACAGCAAAAAGTAATTAACGATCTCATGAGAATCATCAGTGAGCAAACTGAACGGATAAAAGTGCTTGAAAAATCACGCAGCAGAAACATCGTAGACGAAATGGAAGCAGAAAACATCCAGGTAGACAAAGATGATTCATTTAACAAGACGGATCCAGATTTTTCCAAAAATCATAAAAATCAAACGAAAAAGAAAGAGGACAAGGACAATCAGCCAGGTACGACCAGCCCCATGAAAAGCAGCGCACAGGCCGAGATACAAATTGGAAGTGCGACAACAACAACAGCAACAACTACTCCGCCCACCAAAAGTAAAGCAAGCAAGCCTCCACCGATAACCATCTACGGTCAGGACCAAGTAAATACGGTAAGACTAATAAAAGAAAACTTACAAACTGAAAATTTTTATATCAAAAGAATTAACAAGGATAAACATTCCTTGTATGTTGAAAATGTAATAGATTTTAAAAATGCAAAAGCACAACTCGAAGCTACTAGCGCTAAATTTTTCACATATACACTTAAAGAAGAAAAAACAAAATCCTTTCTCCTGAAAGGATTAGACGTAAACTCAGAGCCAGACGAAATTCTAAGCAACCTAAAATCATTTGAATCAGAACTTTTACAATTTCAAAAAGTAACAAGATTTACAACTTCTAAATCTCAAAAAGAAAATAAAATTTTACCCCTGTTCTTAGTACAATTATCACCGAATAGCCAAACGAATAATTTACATAAAATTAAGTACATCAATTATCAAGTAATTAGATGGGAAAAACTAAAAAAAAGAGAGACTGTACAATGTAAAAAATGTCAAAGATTAGGGCATGTAGCTTCGAATTGTCAACTAGATTATAGATGTGTAAAGTGCAGCGAAACCCATGAGCCGGGTAAATGTAAGCTCACCGAACCCATGAATGCAAACGATAGGGAACAACTTTACTGCGTAACGTGTAAAAAATATGGTCACCCGGCCTCATACAGAGGCTGCGAAAAACAGATTGAACTTAAACAAAGAGTTCAAGAAAAAATAGAAGCAATTAAAAATAGTAGGATTGCTAAAGATCGAATGTACAATAATTTCACACAATCTGGTACTACGTTCTCAAGCATCTTAAAGAATAATACACAGCAACATTCAAATAACAATCAGACAACAAATATTACACAAAATACACAAGAAAACTTAGAAACACTAACGCAACAAGTAATTCATATCACACAATTAGTTAAAAAAATAGTGAAAGAATTAACGCGCTATATACACTTTTAATCAATCCCAAACAAGATAGATGAAAACTTAAGAATAAACCCATCAAACGTAATTTTAATAAAAAATTTAAAAATAATTTCTATAAATGTTAATTCTATCATTACTAATCAGAGACGAAATAACCTCTTAAACTTCCTAGAAACACACAAGCCAGACATAGTAACATTAAGTGAAACTAAATTAAACTCGAATCATAAAATAGAATTTAAAAACTATTCCATAATTAGAAGAGATAGACCAAATGCAACACAAGGAGGAGGAGTAGCAAAACTAGTTAAAAAAGAGTATAACTTTAAACAAATAACCATATCGGAAATAGAACAATTCAAAAATTTAGAAACAGTGATTATTAATCTCTCCCTACCTAACGATCAAAGGCTTTATGTAATAGCGGCATATGCAGCTTATAGGGAAAGAATGTGCTTTGATCATGAAATTAATAAATTATTTGAAACATTAAAATTAGATAAAAATAAAAATTATTACGTTATGACAGGCGATTTAAATGCTAAGCACACTAGCTGGCTAAATGAAAACACCAACACCAGAGGAACATTCTTAAGGGCGTGGATAGATAATAATGACATTAAATATAAATTAAAACTATACACACCCAGCTCTCCCTCATTTCCAAGAGGGAACTCGTACTTAGACTTAGGATTAGTAGACAAAAGATTAATCGTTGAAGAACACAACAACCCATGAAAACTCGAAACTTTACAATACGATAGTGATCACAACGCGATTATTCTAAACATTTCCGACAAAACCCAACAATACTTTACACTGGAAAAAGCTATACATAACCATAAATTAAACTTTAAGCGCACTAACTGGGGAAAATTTCAAACTAAACTAGATGAAAAATACAACACAGACATTCCCACTAACAGAAATCTATCAAACAAAGAAATTGAAAAGTACCTAAAAGAAATAAATACAGGAATAACATTAGCAATAGAAAATTCTGTTCCAAAAATCAAAAGCAAAAATTCTATGGAAAATTATCAAACAACCCTAATAGAAAAAATTAATAAAGAAAAAAGTAAAGTAATAACAAAAATAAATAAAATATACAGAAACTTTCAAACCCACAAGCAAAAGGAAATGGAAAATCTAAAAAACAAACTAACAACATTAAAAGCACTGCTTAAACAAGAATACATAAAATCTATTAATAAATACTGGGAAGAAAAAATTAGCAATATCCCGATAAATGACCCAAAAAACATGTTCCCACAAGTAAATCAACTTTTTAGGACCAAAGGCAAAGTCACCATTCCACAACTTAAAATTAAAAATCAAGAGGCACCTCTCTTACAAGAAGCCGAAATAGACACACAAAAACTTCTAATAGATGAAAATAATAAATATATAATATCAAATAATGAAGAAAAACTAAAAATAATCGGAACACACTTTCAAAACATACACACTAAATTTTTAAATTATGGTAGAAAAGAACTTAATAAAATTATTCAAGAGAAAATAAATACCTTAAATCGTGAAATCGAACTCGACACTGTAAACAATAAAACAATAATTGATTTTAACGACAATCTTCGATCAAACGACGATTTCCAATTAGAAGAAAAACTACCAAAATATTTCACATCGGTAACTAAACTAACGACACTATTTAAAAAATTAAATAACAAAAAATCATCAGGCATAGACGGAATTCCGAACGTGGTTCTGAAACATTTAACACCTAGAATAATAAGTGATTATTGCATTCTCTTTAATAATTTACTCAATAATAGCCACTTTCCAGACGATTGGAAAGAAGCAAAAGTTATCCCTATTCCAAAAAAAGGAAAAAATAGCGCAAACCCGGGGGACTTCAGACCTATAAGCCTACTACCCAACATTAGTAAAGTATTTGAAAAGGTATTAAAAACCCCCTTAGTAAATTTATGCGAAGAAAAAAGCATTATAGCAGAACAGCAATACGGTTTTAAATACAAACATTCCACAATACATGCTATTAACAAATTAACTTCAGACATTTGCCGGGCACTTAACGAAAAAAAATATGTAGGAGCTTGCTTGATCGATCTTGAAAAAGCCTTTGATACGGTTTGGACGGAGGGATTATTATTTAAACTAATAAAAAACAACTTTCCGAAACACCTAATCAAAATAATAAAATGTATGGTCACAAACAAGAGTTTTATAATTACAGATGGAAATGTAACATTAAATAAAAAATTCATAGTAAAAAATGGCTTACAACAGGGAACCGTTCTATCTCCGATCTTATTTAATATATACGTCTATGAAATTCTAAAAATGTATGGTATCAATGTAGACATAGAAAAAAGAGGAATCGCATTTGCAGACGATATGATAATTTACATCATAGGTAAAAGGTTAACAGAAATACAAGAACAACTACAAGATTTATTTGAAAAAGTACAATTTTATATTTACACATGGAAATTGAAAATAAACGTCTCCAAATGCGAAACCATTTTTTTCAGAACACCTCTCTCGCAAACAAATACAAATGTTAGGAAAAATTGGAGAGATTTTCAAATAAAAGAACACAGAGAAGATGGAGAACCGGTACCAAACAAACCCATTGTTAAGTATTTAGGACTACACATAGACCAAACACTTAATTTCAGCACTCATATAAACACACAGTTGCAAAAAGCAAAAGATACCTTTAAAAAACTGTCAAAATTAATGTACAACAAGCACTTGAATTGTAAAATAAAAATTAATTGTTACATGTTATTTATAAGACCAATATTGACGTATGCGTGTCCTATTTGGTACAATGTAAGTGCATCCACTATGGAAAAAATTAGAGTCTTCGAAAGAAAATGTCTGAGAGTATGCTTAGGGAAATATAGATCTCAAGAATCCGAATACCAGAAATATTTATCAAACGAAAAAATACACAATCTAGCTAACATCAATAAAATTGATACACAAATCATTAAAATAACAAGAAACTATTTCGCGAACACTCGTAAAGTATATAACAATAGTCTTATCTTTGGAATCTGTTATCCCAACGATAACTACTTTGAAAACGTAATAAAAACTAATTACATCCCACCGGAAGCATTTACCTATTTAGATAAAAATGGTTATATACAGGACACCCATGGTGCACCAGTCATATACCACTTTAATAGAAACACAAGAAACAAAGCAATCTTATATGAAAAGCACTTAGACACACGAATACCAAATAATGAATGGAGATTCTCCACATTCATGACAAATAAAGAAAAAAAAGACAAGCACAGATTGAACACCGAAAAATATTTCTGGTTGAACGATTGAGTCAAAAAACTTTAATCATGTTTAATCTAATAAATCATTTAGATAAATATTGTACAATAATTACCTACTACTATATCTATATATTAAATTCAGGAAAGACACCAACCAAATGATGTAAATATCTCTTACTACGTAGTATTTATTTAGGTTAGTTATTGTTATAATTGTTGTTTCATAGTTTATTTAGGTTAGCTATTATACTCTTATTACTTTATATTATGCTTAAAAAACTAGTGATCAGTTTTAATATTGCCTTTTCTGATCAAACAATTAACAAAAATGTACAAAATTCTACAGAAAGCTAGGATTTAACTAGATATGAAATTAAAACAAATAACTTATAAATGCATTCATGGGCATAAAATATTGTACGCGACGATGAGAGCACTTTTGTAGCCAATTAGTCCTATAAAACAATACAAAACATTATTCATTGTTTATTATGAAAATATGTAATTATTATGTAGCTTGGCAATTAATAAACGAATTTAAAAACTGAAAAAAAAACTGCACACGTTCTCGTCCGATCACGTAAGTTAAGCGGAGTTGGGCGCGGTTAGTACTTAGATGGGTGCCCGCTTGGGAATACCGCGTAACGTTGACTTCTTTTTTTTTTAATTATTTTTTTTTTTAATGTAAATTGTAAGTATTTCATACAGTTCACTCAAAATAAAATAAAAGACAAAGTCTAATTTAATTTTTAATTTAAACATTTCGAAACTGTCTTTGTATATGTATATGTTTTTTGCCTTTTTTCTTGAAGAAGTTTTAACAAATTTTGCCTATACTAGCGACATCATAATCCATCATATGCCCTTAATAAGATTTTATACTATTTTTTTTACATCAAAAATACACCAAGAAGAATTGATATCTTCTAATTATTTTAATACATTTTGTAGTGCATTTTTTTTCATTTATATCATTTTAAAAACAAAAAAATATTTTGTTTACGACTTCTACGTATTTTTTTTCGCTGAATCCAAAATCAGAATAACCAGATTGGCTAAATTTTTTGAGATAATCTTAAAAAACTGATGAAAACCCGAAACAATGTTAGCTAATCTGATCATTTTGACTTTGGATTCGGATTCAGCAGAGAAAAATAAGTACGTAAAAATACACTAGTGTAGTGTCTCAGACAAAAAAATATTTTTTTGATTGGTTGAATACAATTTTGCATTCAAAATTAATTTGATTTTTAATTTTTGGAAGTTGTTTTTGTTAAATAAGGGTTGATTTCAGAAGAATTATTTTTTTAATACTTTTCAAAACAAATAATGAGATGAAATGCGCTGATCTCGTTTTGAGTTGATTGAAATATTTTTGAATATACAGGGGTTAAGAAAGTTGTAATAAAGGTTGTTTCTTTGGTTGCAGAAAACTATAATGTTTTGAAAGTCGCGAATAAAAATGCTGTGAATGATTTAGTTTTATTCTTTAAGTATTGATAAATTCATTTGAATACATGTATTATACTCAATTAATAGTTAAATATGAAAATTTTGATTTCATATTTTACTTTTTGTTTCCTTTCAATTTTTTAAATACAAAAAAAAAGTTTTACATGAGCACTTCTGTCTTAAAATCTAATTTTTATTTTATTTTAAATATGCTATTATTTCCGATATTTTTTTAAATTTTGAGGACACTTTTTACACTTTTTTTAGTCTTCTACTACGCTACGAAGCCTGTAATAAATGAGATAGAAACTAGAGTTGCGAAGAAGTAATATTACCTGGAGAACGGTAATGAGAACGAGAATATAACCGACCAAAATTCTAATCAAGAATTTATGAGAATTTAAGTTTTTATTTATTTATCAAATTAAGTCAGATTTTCTCAATCAATGTACGAAAATAGAATCTCTAGTGTCATTCTAATAAGTAATGATTTGGATTTCAATGTTAAAAGTAATAATTATATATATTAATTTACAAATTTCTTTCATTCGTTAATTCTTTCATATTCTGTCCCCACCTAAAGTTTGTCACTAGATGTTTTTTTGTTTAAAATTTTTACATCATATTTCACCTTTTCAAAATGTTCTCAAATTTTAAATTTATAGCAACTTTAATTTCTTCAAATTTCTGTTAATTTGAATTTAAATTGATTAAAAGTTAAATTAATCCACGGTTCAAATAAACTAAATTTGAAGTGATTTAAAAATTTCTGAAACTTTTAATAATTCTTTTCTCTTATGATTTTAATTACTTAAACTACTTACATTTTTCAATTATTTTAAAAAACTTTTTCAATCATTTTTTTTAATTATGATTATTTTTTCCTCGACAATAAAACAATTTAATTATTTATTGATAAATTTCATATTATTTATAGCAGAATGAAATTAATTTTTTTAATTGACCATTATTGTTTTCATTTTGCAATTATTATCTTCAATTTTTAATTATTTTAATTATTTTTTAATTAATTTCCTAAATTTTCAGTTATTATCTCAAATATAGATTATTGTTTTCAATTTACAACTTTTTGAAATATTTTTCAATTATTTTCTTTTGCTTAAAAATAAATTCTGTAAGTTTTCTACTATTTTCTTCAATTTCTAATTATTTTCATTCTTTTTGCATAATTTTCAAAAAATTTCAATTATGTATCTGAAATTTTAATTATTTTCATCATAGGTATTTCAATTATTTAAAATTTTTTTTAATTGTTTTCACCATATTTCAATTATTTTTATCAATTTTAAATTATTTCCCTAAATTCTTAATTATTATGCGGATTTTGTAAAATTATTTTTCAAGATTTTTAAGTATTTTTCTCAAATTTCAATTATTTTCTACAATTTTTAATTATTTTCACTTGTTTTCGTAATTTACAAATTTTTTTTATTAATTATCTTGAGTTTTAATTATTTTTAGCCTTCTGAAATGCTTTTTTTCAGTTTTTAATTATTCTCATTTTTTTTTCAATTACAATTAATTATTTTAAATTTTATTAATTTTTGTCAACTTATCATAGTTTTTATCATATTTCAATTGTCTTCTTTAAGTTTCAAATTTTATAATCATTTTTCAATTATTATCCCCAATTTGTAATATTTTTCTCATACTTCCCATTATTTTCTTCCAATTTTAATTAATTTTAATTTTTATCAATTCACGGAACGAAGGGAATAGTAGATCCTACGCGGGAGAGAGTGAAATCTACACAACAGAATTGTTAGGTTTGGACTGACTAAATAGACTGTAAGGTTAAAGCAATGTGCTGTCAAATTTGCGCAACGTACTAAACATTGAGGTAGTTAATAAGCAACATGAAGTAGGCTGACGTCATTTTTACACGCTTTTATTTTACTCAACACGTGACAGTCAGTTCTACTATAACCCTTCGTTCCGTGTTCTTTTCATAAATTTCTAAATCTTAAACTATTTATCTGGTATTTTAATTATTTATCTGAAATTTTCTTTATTCTATTCAATTTTCAATTTCTTATATATCTACGATTTTCTTGTATTTTATGTACCTATATCTGTATTTTTTGCAATTATTTCTTTTAAATTAAAAATTGTTCTTTTAAATTTTAAATTATGTTTATCTTTTTCATTTATTTTCTCTAAATTTTAATTATTTTCTTTTCTTTTTTTGCAATGAACTTCTAAAAGTTTCAAGTATTTTTCTGAAAATTTCTTTAACTTTCCTTTATTTAAAATATGTAATTTTTTCAATAATCTTCTCAAACTTTAATTATTTTGTTCAATTTTAAATTATTTGTATTATTTTTTCATTATTTTCTTAAATTTTTAATCATTTCCATCATTTTAGAATTATTTATCTGAATTTTAAATTACTTATCTCAATTTCAAGCATTTTTTTCAATTTTCAATTATTTTCTCCAATTTTTCATTATTCTAATATTTTTCGATTTATTTAACTAAGATTTTAAAGTATTTTTCCCAAATTTAAATTATTTTCTTTAATTTTAGAACATTTCTATGATTTTCTTAATTACTTTCGATAATTTTAATTGTTTTCATTATTTTTTTCAATTAATTTGCAAAATTGAACATTATTTTTTAAAATATTATATTTAAAATACTTACAATTGTTGATTGTTATATTTAATAATAATTTTTACACTAAACTGACTTATAGTTACAGGGTGTCTACCGAAACAGGATTTTCAAATTCCCGGTGTTCCCGGATCTAAAATGACATTTTTCCCGGATTTCTTTTACGTATGATTAATAGCTATAATATTAAAATAGAGAAAAAATTTAGTGCGTAATACATAAGTTTTTAAAGTAAAATTGATATTTGAAGAAAATAATTCCAAAATGGCAAAAATAATAGAAATTTGAAGAAAATAATTGAAAAACGACAAAAATAATTGAAATTTGAAGAAACAAAATAAAAGATGACAAAACTAATTAAAAATTTAAAGAAAAGACTTGGAAAGTGACAAAAATAATTGAAAAATGGAAAAACAAAAAATAAATTTGATGTCAATACATAATTAAAAAATTGGAGAAAAAAATTGACCATTAAAGAAAATAATTAAGTAATTAAAAAATCATAAAATTGATAGAGATTTGAAAAAAAGACTTGAAAAATCATAAAAATAGTTAAACTAAAAAAAAAACAATTGAGAAATAACAAAAATAATTAAAAATTACAAAAATAATCAAAAAATGGAACAAATAGTCGAGAAAAAACAAAAATAATTGAACTTTGAAAAAAAATGAAAGATGATAAAACTAATTTAAAATTATGTAAAAAATTATGATTTGAAAAAAAGAGGTAAAAAAGGACATAATTAATTGAAAAATGGAGAAACAAAATAAAAATTAGAAATTAGTAATTGAAAAATTGGAGATTAAAATTGACGCTTAAAGAAAATAATTAAATAATGACAAAATAATTGCAAAATCCCAAAAAATTTGAAATTTGAAGAAAATATTTGAAAAATGATAAAAACTATTGAAAAATGAAAAAATTAAATGTAAATTGAAGTAAGAAATTAAAGAATCCATGACAATGATTTAAATTTGGAGAAAATAATAAAAGAAATATCGAAAATATTGATAATACTTGAGAAATGACTAAATTAATTAAAATTTTTAAAAGCAATTAAAAAATGTGAAAAATAATTATAATAGGAAAAAATAATCGAGAAATAACAAAAATAACAGAAATTTGAAGAAAATAATTGAAAAAACACAAAAATTTAAATTTGAAGGTAATATGTGAGAAATAACAAACATAATGTATAAACATAACATAACATATGTAATAAAGGGAACTTTTCCCGTTTATGTTTCAATAAATAAATAAATAAATAAATAATAATAAAAATTTGAGACAAATAATTGAAAGATGACAAAAATAATTAAAAATTAAGTAAAAAATAAAAAATTTGAAGAAAAGACTTGAAAAATGATAAAAATAATTAAAATTTGGAAAGAAATTGAGAATTGACAAAAATAATTAAAAATTGGAAAAAATAGTCGAGAAATGACAAAAAGAATTGATAATTGAAGAAAATAAATTGAGAAATCACAGAAAATTTTAATTTGAAGGTAATACATGATAGATAACAAAAATAATAAAAATTTGAGATAAATAATTGAATAATGACATGAATAATTGATAACTGGTGTAAATAATTAAATATTAAAAGAATAAAAGATTGAAAAAACATAATTGAAATTTGGAAAAAAAAGAAACTTGTAAGAAATAATTGGCTATTGGTGTAAAGTACTTAAAAATTATTGATATACATAATAATAAAATTATTAAAGAAAATTGCTGAAATTTAAAGAAAAAAATTGAAAACTGTGTAATAAATTGAGAAATTGATGACCATAAAAAAAAATTGAAACAAATTATTGAAATTTGATGAAAATAATTTTTAAATTTTAAAACTAATAGAAATATGCAGAAAATAATTGAAAAATGATAAAAATAATTGAAATTTGATGGAAAAATTGAAAGACGACGAAAGTAATTGAGAATACTGGTTTAAAAATAAAAAATTTGTAGACATTAATTAAAAAATTGAAAATGTAATTAAAATTAGAGGAATCCAATTAAACAATGTCAAAATTTATTGAAATTTGAAGAACATAATTGTTTTAATAATGATAATAATTATTATTATTTTACTAAGAAAGTGAGAAAAGTGCTTTTCTTTAAGCGAGTAATTCGCTTGAAACTTGGTACACTTTTACTATTTTGAAAATCTAACTTCAGATTAGTAACCAGGAATATGGATTAGGGTAAATGCGTTAGTTGCTGCGGATGCTTCAGTTGCTGCGGTTTTCAGAAAAATATTACTAATTTCTATTTAAGAATATGTACCTATTTCAAAATGTGTGATAAAATTATTCTAACATTTACTTAATATACAATTCCATCAAAAATCTTATTTTAACTATTATTAATTTATAATTATTTAAGTTTAAATTATTGTTCCCGCAGCAACTAAAGCAAACATTTGGTTTGTACGTGCTTTAGTTGCTGCGAGAAATCTAACCTCCAATTACACGTTATTCTGGCCGCAGCAACTAACACGCATCAACTGACTCAAACCCGCAGCAATAGATGCATTTGATATTATTTTTAATTTCTTAATTTTTATCAAATAATCAATTTTTATGGGGTTTTGATGATTAAATAAATATCTAAATAACATAAACTACTCATTTAACAAGTCGCAAGTTCATTGTTATCAATAAAAAAGCGGTATTTTTTAATAAAAAGGAGTCTCGGCTGAGAGCCCGCAGCAACTGACACATTTACCCTACCACCGAGTAACAAGTTTGAAGTAAATTTGAGCAATTTTGCAAAATATGTCTGCCATATTGGATCCGCTATTTTGAATTTTGAAAAATTGGTAAATCTGACATCATTTTCACAATCAGAGACTTCAAAAACGAGTAATAAGTTTCAAGCGAATTTGAAAAATTATGAAAACGAATTAGCTGAAATTTTTAGAAATTCTCGGATATAATTTTTTTCCCCGGCAATTTCCCGGGTTTTTCCCGGTCGAACTGAAATCCCGTCAAATTTCCGATTTTCCCGGAATTCCCGGTGAGTAGACACCCTGTAGTTAATTTGTAATGATAATTATTTTGTTATTTATCCATTTTTATTTCAACAAATTGTTTGTGTTTCAAAATAGTGGAGCTCATTCAAACATAGAAAATTCTGATAAATTCTCTGGATGAAGAATATTCTCGGTTATATTCTCGAGAATGTTATCGGATTTTACCGAGAATTTTGCAACTTGATTCAATTTTGAAAGTATGCTCAGAGTGTCGGTCACTGTACCCGTTACCCTAATATCAATCGATTCAAATTTCACCTTTTAGAATTTTTTTAATGATAAAATTTGTTTTTTCTAAACAGGTGCTCCTGGCTATCCAGCGTACGGTGGACCTGCGTATAATGCAGATTATGCTCGTATGTATTCAGCATTCCATGGACCTCCACCTCCAGCTGGAGATCCCTACATGCACAGAAGCTACGCTCCTCCACCTTCTGCTCCCCCTCCTCCTGGATATTATCCCCCTTTCCCTCATCCTCCACCCCCTTATCCTAATTACTCTTTCCTCCCTCCATATCCAAATCCTAATATGCCTTCTGAACCTCAACAACCACCCCCTCAGTAAATTAAATAATCGAACAAATAAAAAAAAAATACTACGAATGGCTGTTTAAGTTCGAAGATTAATAGACTGAAATGTGTAAGAAGCGTCGAAATGAGCGATCAGTCGCAATTATCGCATCGAGGATTACTTCGATGTCAATAATCCAAAGCAGTGCAATCGTGTGTGTATCACAATCCGTTTTTCCATTTTCTCGGTTCGTTCATCGCGACTGACTCTCAATTAATATATATATAAATGCATATATATAAATATATATAGAAATATATTAATGTGACATTGGATACTTTTCGATTTGATCTTTTGAAGAATTCGAGAGTAACTGTTCTATATAATAAATTTCTTGTAAGATTTTTTCAAGTATTTTTTTTATTTATTATGGAGATTTTTATTAATTTAAACAATCAATTCTTTTTTTAAATTATAAAATGAATTTATCATGGAAAATGTAATCAAGTTTTGATTGGAATTGTTGAAATTTTGAATTTACAGACATTGACATTTAAAGCGTGTGTCGAAAATTAATTTGTAAATTTGTAATGTCAATTCGAGGAGTAACTGAAGTCATTCGTAAAGATAATGTGAGACAAGAGATATACAAAGTAACGCTTCGAATATTGCAGCTAAAAGTCATTTTTATACGTCTCATCTAGAAAGTATAAAAATTGTCAAACTTACAAAATTTGATAGCTGTGCACAATTACTCCATTATATGTAATCAGTAGACAGAATGAAACAATTATGTGTCACAAATCTCAAAACTCAATGAAAATTAAGTATTCTTAAACTATCGCTAGAGTTATTATAATTAATTTTCTCGTTAATTTTTTTTTCAATTTTTTTTTTTAATATTTTAACTCTATTTTTGGAAATTTATTGGTGCTTGAAGTGATGAACTTTTTTTTTTTTAATTTAGTTACTTGCTAATTTTAGCGAGCGAATGATATTTAGCCGGTGTTGTGATTTGACAAATCTAATGTTATATTCCTTCGATATTTTGTTCTCGTGATTGAAATATTTCAATTCAGTTGTCAAGATTAGATTTTTTTTCTATGTTTAACAGACGATGGTTAAGTTATCAATTTTTAATTTTAATGCTCGATGAACTTTAATTTTAATTAAAACTTGTAAATATTTATTCTTTATTATTACTTTTAAATTTTGATTTAATTTTGATACAATTAAGAAAGAACTTAGTTTATAGAATTTTGTAAAATTGTCCATTTTCTTTTTTTTTACGTTTCTACAATCAGAAGTGAAATATTTCTTTCATTAAATTCTTCGGTTGATTAGCATGTAAAGTGAAATCCCTTTTGATGTAGACAGGCCAGAATTCCTTGTACACGCATTAATTATTCAGTATTCACGCGAGACATTTAGCAGCCAGTACAGAATCTACAGCCTCTTTGTCGAGTTGTATATGTCTAGGTATTACTACTAAACGTTACGATTTCTTAAAACTAAATTAGATAATCTTTTTGGTAGTTTGTAGGATTGTTGTTAAGTAGGAGTGTCCCGCAATTTATTAGTAACTGTCGTGTGGGACTTAGGTAAAAAGAAAAATTTTGGGAGGGCCTCGATGCTCACAATTTCTCTTCGACTCCTACTGTGATATTTTATCAGAATCTCGTGCCAATTAATTTTCACTTTAATTTGCCGTTTATATTCTGTGATTAAATAATACGCATCCTCGAAAATGTCGGATTCATTATTTTATTTTGTTTCTCTTTTATTGTTTATGCATTTAATTTTTGTCGAAATTCCCAAGGGAAAATAAGCGAGGCACGAGATCTTTTATCGACTTTCTAAATGGAATGCAGAGCAACAGTCTGACTGTCGCGGCACTCCCTAGAAATTTATAAACGAATAATTACGATAGAGCAGTATAAAGAAAATTCACGCTGGGTATACTATTAATTGCGTGTCTTCCACTGAACCTTTTGCTTGTTCAATAACAAAAAATAAAAAAAAATAATAATGACGAGAAGTATGAAAGAAAATAGATGAAAAGTTTAACAGAAAAAAAAAAGTGAAAAATGAAAAGTTTTAACTGAAAAATAATAAAAAAGAATGAAAGAAAAAAAGGATGAAATTGCGGTAAACGAAAAAAATTTAAAAACGCTGCGTTTTTTTGTCAACTAGGCACATTTTATAAATTTTAATTGTAAATGTACAGGTTAAGTGTCAATCGTGGCGTTTTATTAAAATCGTGATTAGAACAAGCAAAAGGATCCATTGGTGTCCAGTAGTTTACGAAATAAAAGAACTCTGACTCTGTTATAGCTTTTTGCCATTTACAAACTTGTAAATATCCATTATTTACATTTCATACTTTATTTATTACTATACATTAGTATCGATCTATTGCTTTTTTTTCGATAAGTCGGAATATCACTTGTGTAAAATAAATTGTTCGCATTATGATTGAAGATTGTTTTTCATCATATTATTGTTATGAATGAAGAAATTGAAGCTATACATAAAAAAAATATATATATATTATACATATTATCTTGTTTTTAAGACGTTTACCTTTGTATGAAACAGTAACTTTGTGTTACGAAAACTGCCTAGGATCTATTTGAATGTCACTACGATAGGGCTGTAATTACAAAAAACTACCCTAATACAAGTTCAAAGACATATTTCGAGTGTTTTTCTTCTTTCCTTCCCTCAATTATTGGTTTTGTTTATTTATTGATTTCTGAATATTTCATTACAATCTTATTTTTATATTTAGGGAAAGCCGAGGAGAGATGGATCTCGAGGAGAGAAGAGCCACTTCTCGACATTTTGAGCTTTTTACATCTGGTTGTTTGTCAGTTAGTGCATCATAAGACTTAGACAAAAACTTCAAAAAGTCTTGTTATTATAAAGTTTATTTACCATAATAGAAAAAATTAATTTTTTTGTCCCCTCGAAAAACTCTATTTATTACAAAAGAATTATGTGTGTCGAAGTGTTAAATCTTTTTGCAAGATAAGTACATAATATTAGATATGATTTACAAACTTATATTAATTTATTATGCAAATTACTTGTTTTCTACTTTCGAGGAGAGACGGTTCAATTTTTTTCAGGAAAGATGGTTCAGAATTGCACGTCGTTTTTGTTTTGTTTTCTAAGAACATGTGCACTATTCATTAAGAGTAACAATATTGTAGTTTTCTATATTTTGTAATTAAAAAAAGAACATTTTTGATTACTCAACATGCCAAATGTGTATAAGCCGGAACCTGGATGCTTTTTGGGATAAAAAAAAAGAGACGAAAAAACTGCTATCGTAAAAGTCTGCAAAAAAGTCAAAAATATAATATTTATTGTATTCAGTATGTATTTGCATTTTACTCGTTTAAAACTATATTATATTTTCCATAAAACTTAAAAATAATTAAAATTTTAACTTAGAGCCAATATTTGTATGAAATATGATCGTAAAGTTCAATTTTATTTTGCGATCCATCTCACCTCGAAAGATTCATCTCTCCTCGACTTTTTTTCTTTTTTTCAAACATGTTTCATGGTCTCAAACATTTGTAAATATTTATTTTTCTATTCAAGGTTTTCTTCACAAAGAGTGAAACTAAAACTTACATGTGCAGAATTTTTTTTTTCGTAAAACTTCTGTTGTAGAAAAAAAAAACTGATCCGTCTCTCCTCGAATTACCCTATATTTTATTTTTAAGGTTGCGTTTGGAACCCTATTGATTTCCTTTCAAACTTAAGCAATTTTTGAAAATTTGTGTTTTTACGTGTAAATTACGTCTTTACGTGTATTAGGAAAAATGTAGAAAATCTGATTGAAATTGAATTTCATAAATTTATTTAAGAAAAACTCAAGATTTTCAAAATATGTGTAAGTATAAAAATAGTTAGACAATGATTATAATTCATTATGCTAATATTTTTTACGAAAAATTAAAAATTTATGAAAAAAACGTTTTTTTTTAAATACTTGACCTAGAATTTATAGATTTTTTATGCTTGTTTATTTTAAAATATAGAAGAATTAACAAAATAATTTAAAAGGACCGATATTTTTCTATTGTGTATTTAGTCAAAATCGAAGAGTTTTGTCAGTTGAAAAGTATTGGTTGATTAAACTGTTTTTTATTCAAAATATTTTAGAATTAAAATATTAAAAATTAGAATATATTTTTAAAGAAAAAATCTTCAAAAGACCAAAAAAGCGGCGCTCTGATTGGCCGCTTAAGTTTATCTTAACTACCGTTAAATTAAAATATTATAAATAACAAATTGTTTGTATTTCTTGTGAAATTTTACCTTTAAATTTAAAAATCAGACATAATTCATTAAAACATTTTAAATGTATAATTATTTTTGTGTTTTTAATCAAATATAAGCATTTAAATATGATAAAATAATTTTAAATTTGATTTGTTAATAACGGTAGAGGCGGCAAAATTTAAAAATTCTTAAGAACATAATAAAAATAAATACACGGTTAATCATTAAATTAATGTTACTAACTCAATAAATTAGTTATAATGCTTTACTTAATTTATTTAGTTTTATTTTTTACAAGCTGTGACAAGTTATTTTAGTTATTTACATTAAAAGGAAATAAATTTTATTGTTGTTTTCACCTATTTAAAACTTCATAATCTCGATTAAATTTACAAAAATTTTAATTGATTCAAGCTTCAATCGATTCAAATTTGAACTGATTAAAAATTCATTTTATTCAATTATCAAAAATTTATCTGGTACATATTTTGTATTTTTTTCATAACTTCTTAATGTTTTTCATTTTTGGAATAATCCACTGTAAACTGTGTACGTATTTATTTATTTTTATTTTGGTACGTTTTTTTGTTTGGTTTTTTCCAACTTTCATTGAGAATTATTATTATTTTAGTTTGACCGAAATATTTATTTTTATTTCTTGGTAAAAAAGGGGTTGAAAAGAAACGAAGTAGAAATAAGACGCAGATCTTTTATTGAAAATTAATCGTAAATGAAAGAGCTGTTTACTCTCTCATCTAACAATAACGTAATTAGTCGATTGTGACACTAATTTACCGCCGAGTACAGTCTTCCGCTTTTCATTCCGACAAAGATACGAATCTATATTTAGATTTTTGCTCTACAGCTTCCTTTATACAATTTTAAAAATTTTCAGTTTGATGCTCTAATATTTTCGTTGTTGTTCTTAGATGTAAATAATTTAAAAATCGATTTTTTAAATTCAAATTTGATTAATGTTTCAGTCAATAAATATAACAGAATAAAATTAATCAATTTTGTTCTCTCCCAGAGAAAACTTTGTTTTTTATAAAAAAAAGTTTTTTTTTTAATTTTACAATTCTTTACATGTAAACAAATAAAGCAAATTTTGTCAATATTTACAAAAATATTTAAAAAAATAAAATGCCTTAATTTTTAAGTTGTAAGTAAATTAGGGTGTAAATTTGATCAATTTGTGACAAGTTTTAGAATCAATTCGTTTTTTTTTCCTAGGGATTGTAAAAATAGTTAAATTTCCATTGTCGGTTGATCATAAGCAGATTATATCACGCAACGGTTTTCTGTGTAAATATTAGTCTTTTATAGTAATTTCTTTGAGTGTCTTGTCTAACCTGGAAAACATGTTTACAATCTCTTTTAAAATGATCAAGATCTATTTTCAAATTTCCTTTTTTTCTCTCTGTTTTAAATTAATTGTTTCTCTAAGTTAGAAAATATGTAACATTTTTCCTTGAAAAATCAATTAGTTTCAAAAGAGTTGATTTTATAGGAGAAAAAAAATGGAAAATATTTTTTCAGTAAAAGTTTCAGGATAATTTGATTTTATAATACAAAGAAAAATAAATTATTTATAATAAATGTTTAAAATTGTTCAAAAAAAAAAAAAAAAAAAATGATAAAATTCACTCCAGTATCAATTGTATTTTAATTCTAATTGAAATTACCATTTAAATTGTTTTTATTCGTAGAAAAATCCAATTTAAATATTCAAATTGAAAACATTTCGAAGAAATTAAATTAAAATATTCGTATTTGATAAGAAGCTTAAAACATAATTTTAGCGGAAAAGAGGAATTAGGAATGAGATAATGTGTATTCGAAGTTTCTAAGTCGGAAGATCGATGGAATAACAATTACAATGATTGATGGTATCATGCAAACTGCCGCATATATCAAATAATCCATTTCTCATTCTGTATTTTATTTTTATTTCTTTAAAAATCAAAAACGTTAATTAATTCCCAAAATTTTGGATCGTTGCAAATTTTTTCTCAAATGCTAAATTTTAAAAATATTGCAAAAATTTTGGAAATTGTTTCTCCTGTTTTCTTTTTCAATCGTTAAAAAAAATTTCTTTCATTTTTTAACATTTTTTATTTTGTTTTTGAAATTTCTTTATTAAAAAAATGCGATTGGATTGAAATTAGGATTAATTAAAATTTTGATTAAATCAATTTTTTTTATATTTAAATAATTGGAACGATTAAAATTGTATTTAAACAATACAAGTGGAAACTGAAATTAACATTTTTTTTCAATACTTAGAAATCTATTTTGTTCTATATTGTTTTTAAAAATTTTTATTTTTTCAATTATAATAAAAATTTTAATTTGTATCGTAATAAAAAATCAAGTAAAGTTTTTATGAAAATTCTCTTTATGCGTTATTTAATTTTAGAGAATGAAGCACTCTTTTATTTCGGGGAAAGAAAATTTATTAAAGGAAGTGCACTATAAAGGAGAAATGCGAGAAAATGTAGTTTTTATTACAAGATAAGAAATTAATGGATAGTAGGAATATTCTCTATAAGCAGGCGCAAGCTCCTTGCTTAATACCAAAAGCGGCAAATGATTCAGTTCAGTCACAACTGCGGTACCGCGAGAAATACATAAATCTCCCATAATCAATAAAAAAAATAAAATAAAAAATTTCAAAAAAGTTTATTAATTTTTAAAATACATTGATAACGACTTTTTAAAATTTTTATATTAAAAACTTACACATATCATAATCAAATACCTATCAAAGTAAAATTATTTTCGAATATGAAATATAATTGTAAAAAGAAAATTTAATAATAATAAATAAATATTTATTCTCGATTGTTCATAATTTTTTAAAGATAAAAATTACATATCCAGCTGTCGGTTGGTTTTAACACGTGTGAGTTAAATCTAAAGTGCCAAAAAAAAATTGTAAATACCTATGTTTTTACATTTTCATTGGCGAAAGAAAATCGAGATCTGGTTGAAAATTTAATTATTATCAAGTGATAGTTTTGGTTCTATTGGTTAAAAATTTCTGGTTTCAAAAACCAATAAAGAAGACTTTTTTTTGTGTAAGTTGTCTATTTTATTCCGATTAATACCTTTTTCGAAAATAACTGAAAAAAAAATTATTATAAACAAAAAAGTTGTTAGCCTAAGTTCAGGATCGAAAAAATTAATTTTGTTTATTAAATTATTCTAAAACTTTCTGTCTGTTAAAAAGATTATTTTTTGATATTTATACTGATAAAATAAATAAACGCTAAAGAAAGAAGTTGAAAACTTTTCTGACAAACGAAAAAAAAGTAAAATCACAGAAATTTTTTTTCAAATTGATTTCTTGTAAGACAGGGATAATAGGATATAAAAGTGGTCCATCAGAGAGTTCACAGAGCTATTTTGTAATCGACATTTCTTTCTGAGAAAACAAAGAGAGAGAAAAAATTGAAAAATTTGCTAGTAGGAATCGATAGGATATGGAAATGAAAGCTTTCTCTTTTCACGATAAAAAAGAAATTGAAATGGAAATTTTTCAGATAGGTACCTGAATTTGACTGACAATTTTATTCGATTTTGCCAACTCAGAAATAACAAGATTTTCTACTTGTGCAATTTTCAAGAAATTCTTGTTAGCTTTAGTTTCAAAAGAATTCTTTTTTTTTTTAATTAACCAACTCGAACTTGTAATTTTCAGTTTTCTCTTTCCTTTTATTATTATCTGGTTACAACTAGTTTATTATAATTAATTTTTATGAAAATGTGAGTCAAAAGAAGAAATACATTTTTTATTCTCATTCTATTTGTATAATTATTGATACTTTAAATTAATACAAATCATATTCGATTTAAATTTTAGAATAATTCAGAAGTTGGTTCGAAATCCACTTAATTTGAACTTCAGTCAATTTTGAAATTTCAATAAGTCCGAATTTAAGTTTCAATTAATTTGAATTTCAATGAACTAAAATTTAAAAGTGAATGGAATTTCGCACTATTCGAATTTTAATCGATTAGAATTTCGGTGAATTAAAATTTTAAAAAGTCAAACTTTATCGTTAAAAAATTTGATCGATTCAAATCAGGCATATTCAATTTGTCAATCGGATAAAACTGAATAAAATTAAATTTAAATAGAAATTTAAAAAACTCAAAATTTTAGTCGATCTTTAAAGGAATGAAGAAAAAAATAATTTATTAAAAAAGTTAACAAAACTGACCGAATTTCGATATACGTTTTTATTGAACTCAAGAACAAAAATAGATCAGAGAAGTTAAAATATAATTGACCAATTGGGACCCCCTGAGAAGAAATAACTTCATTTTAACGTAACTTGGTTCTCAAATAGATTTTATTATAATTCTACGAATTAAAAAATCTATAATAATAATCCGCAATTTCATTCATTCTTTCATTCATTCTGTCCACACCTGAAGTTGGTCGTTTTTCTATTCAATTGTTTTTTAATAATGTTTTGCTTCTTGGTTTTGAAATTTGTTATGTAGTTGAAAATAGGTTACGTTTTTCGTTTGTGTCAATTAGGTAAGTCCATTGTCTTTCGTCTGAGAACTGTTGCGGACTTATTTTAAAAAAAATATTGTTCCAGAACACTTGAAACTTTAATATTTGCTGGTTTCATTGGTCATAATATTAAAGGGTAAATTGTATTTCTTTTAATGCAATTATTAATCAAAAACCTTAAATTTTTGCATTTTTTTAAAAACATTATCATTCAAAAACTATTTAATATTATCTATTGGAACTTACCAGAAACATAAAATGCTTAATTTTTAATATTTTATTGTTGATATTTTTATTAAAAAAGGATTATTTTATTTTATTTTACAACTTTTTTACTGAACCTCCTACAAATTTCAGCTTTTGTAAATATTTGATTACATATTAATAAAATTTACTTATTATTAAAATTTTATGAACGTGTTTTACTTCGTTTTTGAGATATAAAATATTGAAATTTTATACTTAAAAAGGTTATTTCTAAAACTTGAAGTTAGTATAGACCAAGTTCATATCGCTCTATTCAACTTGTAATTCAAATTAGACAAGCATTATTACAACCTGCCTAAAGTTTAAAATATCAATTGAAAAATAGAAATCTAGATATTTATACCACCAGTTCTTTTCCATTTTCTCCATTTGTAGGAGGTTCCACAAAAAATTTGTAAGCTGAAAAGGATTGTGAAATTTTTCGAAGTAAAAATTTTTCTAATTTAGATATTATTTTAAAATAATCCTTTTTTAATAAAAATATCAACATTAATATATTAAAAATTAAGCATTTTATGTTTCTGGTAAGTTCCAATAGATAATATCAAATAGTTTTTGAATAATAATGTTTTTAAAAAATTGCAAAAATTTAAGGTTTTTGATTATAATAATTACATTATAAGAAATACAATTCACACTATAATATTATGACCAATGAAATCAGGAAATATTCAAGTTTCAAGTGTTGTGGAACAATTTTTTTTAATAATATGTCCGCAACAGTCCTCAGACGAAAGTCAATGGACTTACATAACTATAAAATTGGTAAATTTTTAAAATAAACTAATAAAATTGTAATAATAGGATTAAAAAAGAAAACAAGATTAAAATATATACATTATGCAGGTATATAACCTGCTTTGTATTTAACATTTTTTTACAATTTTAATTTAATTTATGTTAAACAAAATTTATTTAAGTTCTTATTATGTAAAATTAAGTTTTTCTTAAATATTTTGAGTAAATTGAATATTGGTTTTTTTAATTCAGAAAATCTAATATTTCTATGAAATTTCATAAATGATTTGAAGATATGAAATAATAAAATTTTATTATCATTTATTCATTCATTCAGTCTTTGATTCTGTTTACACCTATTTCGAGCTTTTAATTAATTCTAAAAAATACAATAAAAATAATAATAAAGAATGAAATATTATGAATTATATCATTGAAAAATAAGCTATGCACAGGTTTTAAACATTGCTTAAGGTTTTCAATTACCTTTTTGATTATTTGCTTTCCTTTTGAGAACTTTTTTTTCTTTAGTTTAAGGGTCAAACCACTGACTTTCGACCAAAGGTGGTCGCTTACGATAATGATTAATTTATGCACTTTAATTATATTTTCATTAGATTCAAGACAGATATTTATTTTATTGCTAAATAATACCATCTTAAAATTCCGGAATTAACCCCAAAACACATTTTTAATCTTATATAAGTTTCTTCTGGATGATATTAAAAAATTAACACTTTTTACATATCTAAGTTTTTATAAAATATTCAACATATTAAATTTTCGCGAGGGTAATTTGCTCAGTTTATGAATTATTAAAGTTTAAAAATGTAATGAAAAAACCATATTTTTCATTGAACAAAATACACTCTTACATTTGTCGTTAAAATTATTGACAAAAATAATTTTGAATTTAAAATAAATAACAGATTGTCAAACTTTAGAGTGTATTTTGTACATTTTAAACTTGAATAATAATTCATAAACTGAGCAAATTACTCTCTCTAAAATTTAATATGTTGAAGATTTTATAAAAACTTAGATATGTGAAAAGAAATAATTTGTTAATTGCATCCAGAAAAACTTATATAAGATTAAAAATTTTGTGTTTTGGGGTTACTTCTCAAGTTTTAAGATGGTATTATTTAGTAATAAAATAAATATTTGTCTTGAATCTAATGAAAACATATTAAAGTGTATAGTGTATACATTAATAATTATGGTAAGTTTCAGTAATATTTATTAAGTAGGTTTCTAAAAAATAGACTCTTAAAAATGGTAAAAAGTGACAGCCTTTTGATCAACTTTAAATTGATTTTATTATTATTATTATTATTATTCTTATCATTATTCATTATATACAAAATTATATTAAATAAAATAAATATTTGGATGTTAATTAAACATATTTTCTTTACAATATGGGGATGAAATGTTTTCTTTCTAAATAAAAAATATTTGAAATATGCATTAAAAACGCCAATTTTTCTTAACACTTGCTTCTTTAATTACAATTTACGGCCGGAAAATAAAAAATTTATCTAAAACAACTTCAGAACTTGAATTTAAACACTTCAATAATACATATAATATGGGTTTTATTATTATTAGAATATGTCAGCGACGACCTTTGGTTGAAAGTTAGTGGTTTGACTCTTAAAACTTTTTTGCGCTATTAATTTTTAAAGAAAAATGGGTACTGCATTAAATTCCTTTTGAAAAAATTTAGTATTTTTATTTAAAAATTATTATTTTTTATTGCGTGAGTAAATTATTAAACTGCTTTAATATTCAATTTAATTATACATTTAAAATTAGAGACAATTGTAAATCTAATCATAATTCAACTAGGTTAACAGAAAATGAGATAGACTGAAATACAGTTTTTACTCTAAAAGAATTAACTTTTTTTGGATAGACTAAAATTATAAAATTAATCATAAAATTTGGATTTATTTTAGTTTTAATGCATGTAAATTTTTTACAATTAAAACGTTTTTATAAATTGGTTTAAGTTTGAAATTATTTTAATATGTATATTGTTAGAATTTGAAAATATTTAAAGTTGATATAATAATTAAAACATAGAATGATTAAAATTTGAAGCATTAAAAGTTTTTAATAATAATTGAAATTTATTAATATTAAAATTCAAATAATTCCAAGTTTCTAATAATTAAGAGGATGTGATGGATAATGAGGTCATTGACCTCATGACCCACAGACAAAATTTTTCAGCGGTTTTTCTCTAGAACTAGGTACTGAATATTTTTCAATGCAATTTTATCGAATTACCTAAAATATCATCTGGAAGGTACCCCTAACTTATTTGGAGTTTGCCCCAAAATTAACTGTTTGAATTTTTTCTAATTTTGAACAATTTTATAAAATTAACTTTTTAGTCAAAATGAGAACACACGCTTGAGTCAGAAAGATCTTCTGGTTGATATTTTATATAATTCTATACTAAGTTTTATATAAAAATATTTAGTAGTTTTATATAGAAAAATCGTTGAGAAATTTTGGCTTTGCGACACGTGACTCTACTGACATCACAAGCTCTTAAAGTTTGAAACACATTTTAAAATTGCATTAATAAAATTAAATTTAAAATATTTAGTTTATAAATATGTAAAAAGTTAAAATACATTTTGTTTACATTCTTGAGAATTAAAATGAAATTGAATTACATATATATGTCTTAAAACTTTGGTTAAATATTAAAATTTTGCTTAATTGAAGTTTAAATAATTAGAGTTTAAATCTATGAAAGATGGAAAATATTTTAAATTTGGAAAAATTAAAATCTGTGTTGATAAAAGTTTTGACGATTGGTTTGCACCTAGAGAAGTTAGTAATTGAAATTTATATTGTTTAAAGAACTTTTAAGAATCAGAAACTTAAATTAATAAACGTATGGAATAATTAAAATTTGTATAGAAGTTTGGATATAATGTCAGTATATTTTAAAATAAATAATTCATTACGTTTTTCTCGCTCGCATCCTTTTTGCTATAAACTTTTATTGTTTACTTTTGATGAATAATTTTTTTGCATTTATGGGGCAAAAGATGCTATTAAACATTCAACTCAAAAAAATCATACCTCTTTTAACAAACCTTATCTTTCTTATTAAACTGGACTAAAATAATAATTATATATTGTCATTAAGATATATTATAGACCTTTTTTGTATAAATAAATGGTAGAAACCTTGTGGCCTTTGGTCTTTTTGTAAAAAAATTTTATTTGAATTTAGGAAGTTAATTTAAATTCTTTATTTATTCTTCTCCAAATTTCGATGCATTTCGCTACGAACGTAGCTCATCAGGACTATAACAAAATCACAATGTCAAACTTACACTCGTCAGAAATCTTTTTTGTAGATATAATATAATAAAATATGGAGTATTACATACCACATAAAATTTAGAATTATTAGAATTTTAACATTAATAAAGCATTAGAATTGATCTGGAAATTGTTAATTATGGAGTGTTTTTATCAAAATTTAAGCTTGACATGCACCAAAAATATTTTTATCTGGAACCAGTAAGTTTTAATTCAAAAATAATTGTAAAAATCTTTTTTAACCTTAAATATTTTAATACTTATCACAACTTGTAATTTTTTCCAGATCAATTCTAATGCTTTATTAATGTTAAAATTCTAATAATTCTAAATTTTATGTGGTATGTAAAACTCCATATTTTATTATACTATATCTACAAAAAAGATTTCCGACGAGTGTAAGTTTGACATTGTGATTTTGTTATAGTCCTGATGAGCTACGTTCGTAGCGAAATGCATCGAAATTTGTAGAAGAATAAATAAAGAATTTAAATTAACTTCCTAAATTCAAATAAAATGTTTTTACAAAAAGACCAAAGGCCACAAGGTTTCTACCATTTATTTATATAATAATTATATGTTAAATATGAATTTTCTTTAATTTATTTAGGATCTAATAAAATTAATTTAAGCTAAATTGGATTACTTTAAATATTTAAAAAAAAATTATTATTATTTTATAATTAAATCAATTATGTATTAGAATGTATATTAATAAAAATTAACTTTTAAAAAAATTCATTTGACGGAACAAATCATAGTTTAAAGAACAAAACTCTTTTTCTGATTTAATAAAACTTAAATAATAATTATGTAACAGTAAAAAATCAGTTATATTTTTATTTAATCTAATAATAAATTATCTAATATAAAGAAGCTCATATAATTTTTATATTTAAATTAGTAAAAAATGCAAAACGTCATTCTCGCGCGCTGTAGCGCGCGTATATTTTGCTAGTATTAAAATAAAAGAAAAAATGGAAAAAAATTTATTAGCCGCATTTCCCTAATAAATAATTAATGAATTATAATTTATTTTTAAATCAATTGAAGACTTTAATTTTTTCGATTGAAGTAAAAAAAAACTTGAATCCGCATTAAGTAGTTTTTTAAGATAAAGGGCAATAAAGTTGAGAAGTAAATTTGCTTTTTTTATCCAACTCAATTACTCTAAGTAAGCATGCTTTCATCAATAGATTTTATTTTAAATTCAGTCTAATTTGATCAAATTAAATTAATTAATTATTTAATTTGACTGCGGTGAGTAAACTATATTGATTATATTTTTTTCATCTTTCTTCTTTTCTTCTTTACTGGTACAATTTTAAATAAAATTTTCTCTCAATTTTCAGCACTGGGAGCGAAATATTTCTTCAATTTTCTCGTTTCAAAACTTCAGGTAAAATATGGATTTTCATTTGTCTGGAAAATCAGATTCACAGCTTTTGTAATTTTCTTGTTTGACAAGTACATCATGAAAGGTTTGCACATTCTATGGATCGATGTAAAGTGTCACTCTAGTTTCTGAAACTAGTTTGGTTGTCTTCAATACGACAATATAGAAATATATAAAATTCAAATATTTCTCGAATCAAAGAGTCCTTCAAAATTAATGGTCATTAAATGGCATTTTAATTTTAATCCTTAAATCTGCACCAACTCGAGATTTTCATTGTCACCTGCAGCTGACACAAAATTCAATACTGACTTAATTACCAACTTTTAATCACTTTTCTTCTTTTTCAATTTTAAACTGCTTCAAAGGAATGTAATTAATTATTCAGTTCATCGAAATTAAAATAGTTAAATTTTAATTTATAGGAATTCCAGTCAATCACAATTTTTATCTCAATCAATTTTTTATTGATCCGAATTTCAAACTAATACAAAATTACAAACTTTCAATTGATACCAATTTGAATTGATTCAAATATTAATCGGTTCGAACTTCAATTAATAATAATTCAAAGATATTAAAAATTTAAATCGACGATAACTTAAATTTATTTTTATTGATTCGAATTTAAAAATAATCTCTTAGTTTTGATTGATGTAAATTTCGTGTTCAAACTTAAATCGATCGGAATTTTAAAAATCGAATTAATTGATCTGAATTTCAAATGATTAAAATTGAAATTGTTTCAAAATGTATTTGATTCTATATTTTAATTTTATCCTTATTCCGATTGTTTCAAATTTTTGTCAATCTAAATTCCAGAAGAAATATTTTTTTTAACAAATCTGAATATCTACAGATTCAAATTTGAATTAATTTTAATTTAGAGCCGATTCAAATCAGAGTTACACAATTTTCTATTGATTAATGATTTTTATTTGTGAGATTTTTAAACGATATCGATTTGAAGATATACTAGAAATTTTTTTTCTATTCAAATTTTATATTAATCGAAATTTTAATTATTTTAAAATTTAAACAATTAAAATTTCAATCGGTCTAAATTCCCTTTGATTAAAATTCTACATGATTCTAATTTTATTTAAAACTAATTGCAATTAATTTTAATTTATTTTAATTATTACAATCGATACACAAAATTTATTTATTCATTCATTTATTTATTATATTTATCTCAATAAACTTAAATTTTAATAGTTCTTTGTAGTTTGAATTATAATTTTCAATTGTATAATATGAAATAAAAAAATATTATTTTCACCATTCTCTCTCCTTTGTAAAAATTTGAAGCAATTTTTAAATTAACTTTTCAGAAGTTGAATTTCCTGTTTTTATTCGCTTTTTCATTGGTTTGCCTAGAAAGTTTGAAAGCGTACAATTCTGACTGTTTCTACTGAAAGGAAGTTTGCTTTAAATGACTGAATATACAAGACTTTACCTACTTAGACTCTTATGCATACATTCTCCTTAATGTCTGGCCTCAGCCAGAATTTACTACTGATTCAACAAGAATAAATTACAAGAACAAGAAAAATTTAAGAACTTTAATTTATTTCCTTTTTATTCTTTACCTAAAAATTTTACTACATAATAACATTTAGTATTCATTAATATTTCACTTTATTAAATAAATAAAACAAAAACATTGTTGAAATTATTTTCCACAATAATCAAATAAAATTTGCAATTAAAGACAGAATTAATTAAAAATTCAGAAAATTGAAACGTCTTAGATTTGGATTTATTAACATTTCGAAGAATTAAAATTCGGATTAATTAAAATTTTGATTAATTCTAATTTAGATCAGTTTATATTTGAAATTACTTAATTTAATCGATTAAAATTCGGATTAATTAAAATTTTATAATCAACTGTTTGAATCAATTTCTATTTGGATGAGGATTACAATTTTGGATTGATTTATTTTTGGCTCGACTGAAATTGAGATTAATTGGAATTTAAATCTATGGAAATTAGGATCGATTATATTTTGGATTTTTTATTTTTTGATCAAACTTTGATTAACTTGGAATTCGTATCGATTGAAAGTTAAATTTATTTGAAATCAGGATCGATTTAAGATATCAATTTTTAAAAATGTTGATCAAGTCAAGCTTATATTTATTAAAATGTAGATCAATTAAAATACGGGTTGATTTAAATTTTTTATCAATTCTAATAAAATCTATTTATATTTCATTTCATTTAAATTTAAACGGATTAAAATAATTCTGATTGATTAAAATGTTGATCAACTTAAATTTAAATCGCTTGAAATTTAAACCGAATTATTATTTGACTGGATTGAAATATTGGATTAATTATTTTTTTGGCTTGATTGAAATTGGGATAAATTAATATTTGGTGTTGTTTCAATTTTCATTGATTGGAACTTGTATTTATTTAAAATTTATATCGATTGAAAGTTGTTTTTCTTTGAAATTAGGATTAATAAAATATTCAAATTATGCAAATTCGATTAAAGTTAAATTAAATAAATATTAAAATGTAGATCAATTAAAATACGGGTTGATTTAAATTTTTTATCAATTCTAATCAAATCAATTTATATTTCATTTCAATTTAAACGGATTAAAATTTGGAACGATTGAAATTCGGATTGATTAAAATTTTGATCAACTTAAATTTAAATCGCTTGAAATTTAAACCGAATTATTATTTGACTGGATTGAAATATTGGATTAATTATTTTTTTGGCTTGATTGAAATTGGGGTAAATTAATATTTGGTTTTGTTTCGATTTTCATTGATTGGAACTTGTATTTATTTAAAATTTATATCGATTGAAAGTTGTTTTTCTTTGAAATTAGGATCAATAAAATATTCAAATTTTGTAAATTCGATTAAAGTTAAATTAAATAAATATTAAAATGTAGATCAATTAAAATACGGGTTGATTTAAATTTTTTATCAATTCTAATCAAATCAATTTATATTTCATTTCAATTTAAACGGATTAAAATTTGGAGCGATTGAAATTCTGATTGATTAAAATTTTGATCAACTTAAATTTAAATCGCTTGAAATTTAAACCGAATTATTATTTGGCTAGATTGAAATATTGGATTAATTATTTTTTCGGCTTGATTGAAATTGGGATAAATTAATATTTGGTTTTGTTTCAATTTTCATTGATTGGAACATGTATTTATTTGAAATTTGTATCGATTGAAAGTTGTTTTTCTTTGAAATTTGGATCAATAAAATATTCAAATTTTGTAAATTCGATTCAATTAAATTACTATTAAAATTTAGATCAATTAAAATTCGGATTGATGGAATTTTTGATTAATTATAATTTAGATCAATTTATATTTGACACCATTTAAATTTAAGCGGATTAATAATTGGAACAATTAAAATTCAGATTGATTAAAATTTTGATTAATTCAAATTCCAAATTTAAATCTATTTAAAATTTTATGTATTTGGCTGAATTAAAAGTTTGGATTGATTTTTATTTTTGTCTCGATTAAAATTGGAATCGATTGAAATTTGAATCAGTGAAAATTTGAATCGACTAAAACTTGAATTTCTTTAATATTTGCTTTGATTAAAACTTGGTTTCATTTTGAAATCTGTATCGATTGAAAGTTGAATTTTTCTGAAACTAGAATAAATTATTATTATTATTAATTTTATATTAAATGTTTTGCTTCGATTGATATTGAGATCGATCAATGTTTAGATTTATTTTAATTTTAATCTATTGAATTTTGAATTTTTTTAAAATTTGATTCAATCACGAAATATAATTAATTACAATTTCGATCAATTGAACTTTTGAATCTATTAAAATCTAGGTCGATAAAAAGTTTATCCGATTAATTAAAAAAATAATAATAAATAAAATATGGATAATTTGAAATAAAATTAGAATAATTGAAAATTGTCAGATTTAATGGGATATTTGCATATGATGTTATGCAAACAATTAAGGTGTGGTTTTGATTATGATGGTCCATTATGATTTTCATTTAGCTGGAAATTTAATAATTTTCTGTTTTAGAGGTAAAATGCATCCAGTGGGATTTCTGTTTGTTGCCTTAACTTCCGTAGCAAATGCAAAAATATTTGTTAATATCTCTGGAGACATTGTTCTCGGAGCGTTATTTCCGGTTCACCGGAAGGGACTAATGGACCAAAATTGTGGAAAAATGCAAGTAAGTCCTGGAATAATTTTACATCCTTCCAACGTCAAGAAATAGAATTATTCTGGCGGAAAATAACTTTCACGAATTCTGGAATATTATATCGATATCAAGGTTAATAATAGATAAAAATTAATGATAAAAATAATAAGATTGAAAAATACTAATAAGAAAAAAAAAAAAGATTAATAAATAGGAAAGAACAGGTTCAATTTAAAAGAAAGTGATATGAGTTTTGTAGTGTAATTTTTACATATATTCTTTTGGCAAACTTGTCTAACATATTTGATATCTTTGAGGGAAAGTATTTCATTTTCAGAAGGAACTGAAATGAACGAAAACAACGTGTCCTGAAAGAGTTGAATTTCGAAATCTAATAATATTCTCAAGCGATCCTTGGCACTTGAAATTGGCTGAAAGCCAGTTGGCGAACAACCTTTAGAATAATAAAAGAACCCTTGACATCTACAGGAATATGTCCCTCTTGCCTTTTTGCTACTTTAGTAATTGTAATTAATTGTTAATTTTCCCAAAAACTCGTGAAATAAGACAATATTTGCAAAAATGCTTCTTGTATTTTGAAAAATACAAATCAACAAAAAAATCAAGAGTTGTAGAAAAATTAGCAAAAAATCTAGAAGAAAAAGAATTCGATTCTAGAATTTCCTAATGTAAAATTCGAGTTTAGTTACATTTTTGGAGTAAAATTTGTGTTTTTTTAAATGAATGTTTTTCAGGCAGAAGATGGATTACAGCCTCTCGAAGCAATGCTTTACACAATTGAACAAATTAATCGAGATCCAACAATTCTGCCTGGAATTCGGCTTGGTGCAATTATTTTCGATTCATGTGACAACTCAAACTACGCTTTAGAGCAAACGCTGTATTTTATCAAAGGTATAACGTTATTCTCCATAAATTACCACCAATCGAATCCTTTTTTTACTGAAAAACGAAAAAAAAAAATGGCAAATTTTAATCGATCCTGATTTTAAATAAATTTTAATTCACAATATTTAACTGTTTAAACTAATTTAAATAAAGGAATAAAATATTGATTTAAACTTTTACGATACAAATTGTAATCGATCCGATTTTTAACAATTTCCAAGTTTGAACAGATGTAAATTTCAAATAAATGCAAGTTTAAATTCATCAAAATTTTAAAACATACAAAATTTAATTGATCGGAATTTTAAATATAACTAAGTTTGAACGAATTCGAATTTAAATTGAATCCAAGTTTCCATCGATCAAAGTATTAAATAAGTCCGTATTATAAGTAAATATGATTTTTAATTTTAAATTTTAATTTTCAATCAGTCGATTTAAAATTCTTATTTGACAAAAATCTCAAATAAATCCAAGTGTCAAACGAACTAAATATTTCATAATTTTTAAAAGATTTTTATTTTATTCCGATTAAAATTTCTTTCAATCCAAGTTTCAATACATCCACATATTAAATTTTATGTTTTAATATCCTAATTTTAAATTTAAATAAATAAAATTTTTAAACGATCCAAATTTTAAATAAATCCAAGTTTAAATTGATCCAAGTTTCCAATAAATTCAAGATTTAATTCATTCGAATTTTCAACATGTATTTGTTGAAAATTTACAGGTTTCAATAAATCCAAATATTAAGTAAATCTACATTTTAATCTATCCAAATTCCTATCTATTTACAGTTTTATTGATCCAAATTTGCCGGAGTAAAAATACATTAAAATTGATTAAAATTTCTATCAATTTAAATTTAAAATAATTCCCAGATTGATTTTAATTAAATTTAACTTTAAATCTACCTAAATTTCAAATAGATCCAAGTTTCAATCAAATCAAATATTAAATAACTAGCAAAATAAAACGCGCGCAAGCGCGCGATTAGTTTTTCGTACGTTTTAAAAATTATAAAATACAATAATAAATATAAAAAATCGATAAATACTCTTTATCTAATAAGAAGGAATAAATATTTTAAATATAATATTTAAAAATCAATTAATATAAATAAAATAAATATTTATTTAGGACAAAATTTATAATATTTTAGAATTAAAAAGAATTGTACAAAATAATTGAAATTAAACAAAATAATTGCAAATTTGGCAAATTAATTGAAAAAAAAAAAATGAAATCAATTAAAAATTGGGGAAATTAATATAAACAATCTAAAAATGTTTTAATCATAAAGAAAATAATTAAAATTTGAGAAAAATACTTAAAAATCTTAAAAGTAAATTAAAACAAAATTGAATAATGAAAAATTAGAGAAAATAATTGAAAGTTGAAAAAACATGGTTAGAAATTGGGATAAATAAATTAAAATTAAAAAAAATAATTAAAATTTGAGAAAATAATTAAACAAATTACATAAAATATTTTAACTAAAGGAAAGTTAAACAAAATTTGAGAAAAATACTTAAAACTTTCAGAAATTCATTGAAAAAGAAAGAAAATAATTAAAAATAAAAGAAAATAAATGAAAAAAGATAAAAATAATTTAAAATTGAACAGAACAAGTTTTAATTAAAGAGAAATAAGTAAAAACTTTTTGGCAATTATTAAAAAGAACGAGAAAAAGAATGAAAGTAATTGAAAATTGAAGAAAATAATATAAATAATGAAAAAATTGAAAAGTCAGATAAATAGTTAACAATTTTTAAAATTATGAAACAAATGTGAAGAATTAAAAATTGAAGAAAATACATTTTGGAAAATAATTAAAAAATGTTTTTAAATTTTAAAACTTGACGAAAATAATTAAAATATGATACAAACAATGATAAGTTGTAAAAAATAAATGACATTTAAGTGTGATAATTGAAAAAACTACAGAATTTTTTTTAAATAAAGAAAAAATAATTGAAATTTAAAAAAAATACATGAAGATCTTAGAAATCAATTAAAAAAAATAAATTAAAAATTGGAGAAATGAATTGAAGAAATAAGCTAAAAGTAATTGAAATTAACGATAATTAATAAAAAAATTTGAAATTATGAAAACAAATAAAATTAATTAAAAATTGAAGGAAATAATAGAAATATTAGAAAAATTCTTAAAAATCTTAGAAAACAATTAAAAAATTGCAGAAATAACGAAAATTGATGAGAATAATTGCAATATCGGATAAATAATTGAAATTTTTAAAAGTAATGACAAAATAATGAATATAATTATAAATTGATGAAAAGCATTTTTCGAAACTTTTTTTTTACACAAATGAGAATTAAAAACCAGCACAACAAAATAAAATAATAGGGACTAACTTCACTCTGGATTTTTAAACGTGGACAGAAAAAAATGAATAAATATTAATACTAACTAACTTCAGGAGTCTACGAAGATTGTTATTATTTAATTATTATTATTATTTAATTAATAATTAATAATTAATTGTACACTTTAAATCGATTTTTATTTTACAATTATGACCATTTTTTTCATTCCAAATTTTAAAAAAATACTAGTTTTAATCTATCCACACAAAATAAATTCATTTTATAATCGATCCCCTTTTTAATAAATAAAATTTTTTAATCGAGCCTAATTTTAAATAAAAATATATTTCAATTGATCTAAATTTTAAATAAATTCAAATTGTAATCGATTCAAATTTCCAATAAATTCAAATATTAAACAACTCCACATTTTAATTTACCAAAATTTCTATCCATTTAAGTTTTTATTGATTCGACATAAATTTTAGAATTCAAATTAATCCAGTTCTGAATTGATTGAAATTAAAAAAAAAGTATTTTAATAGATCCTTTTTTCAAATAAACTCAACATTCGACCGATCCAAATTTGAGTTGATTCTAATTTGAATTGATTCAACTTTCACCGTTTTAGAATTGAAATAAAATCGAATTATGTAAAAATCTGTTATATAAAATTTTTCAAACATTAAGTTAGAAATAATAAAATAAAGTATTCCTAATTCTTACAAAAATTTTCAGGTTTTATCGCCCATGTTAATGAATTTCATCAAAAACAATATGAATGTTCAGACGGAAGTGTTCCAAAATATCATGACGGAGGATTCGATAAAGTTATAGCTGTTTTAGCAGCCCAGTCAAGTTCTGTTAGCTTACAAGTAAGTTTTAAAAAAATTTAATTGTAAATCGATAAATAATTATTGATATAAAATTATAATTTTATTGATAAATATTAATTTTAATTTTTCATACCTATTAAAATAATAAGAATTTAATTAATAGTCCTTATTAATTTTTCTTAAATTAATTACGATTTTTACTGTAAATATTTTATAAACTTACGTTTCATTAAAAAAATTCTAAACCTTTAAAAAATGTACTAAAACTGAATTATTTTCTATAAAATTCCGTATATTATTTTTCACGTTTATTTGTCTTTTTTTTTATTTTTATATATACATATATTTTAACGTTTTTATAGGCTTTGACATTTTTATGTATTGTAACTTTTTATGTCTACATATGTTTTTACGATTTTTGTGTTTTTACGCTTGTTTAACACGTTTATTTGTTTTCCCTTAATCGTAAACTACTTTAGTAAAACTGATTAAATAATCTCATTGAGTGCAAAGAGGAGAAAATCTAATAAATACTAATGTCCAAGTTGCTTCTAATTTAGATTAAAATCCTTTAATTCCATGATAAAATGTATTTCCTCATTCATAAATTAATTACTTTGACAACATTAATGGACTTCTAAGAAACGATATTCCAGCTTTTATTCAATTTATAACAGAAAAATAAAAAATGTGCTGTTCTAGATCGCCTCGATATTGCGACTTTTTTCAGTTCCACAAATTTCTTATATGGCCACTTCAACATCTTTAAGCAACAAAGACAGATTTCCACATTTTTTTCGAACCGTACCATCAGACAAATATCAAGCCCATGCAATGCTGGAAATTTTGAAGTAAGTTTTTTTAATTTATTCATATAAAATATATAATTGTATTATATAAATGATAAATATTATATAATATAAACAATTATTGTAATTTTAATCTACCACAGTTTCAATTATTGCAAATTTTAATCGATCCTAATTTCTATCAATTTAAATTTCGTTTTAATTAAACCAACTTTTTATTAATTCAAAATTTTAATCGATTTTAGTTAATTTTAAGGGATCTAAACTTAAATAGATTCAAATTTTTTCTATTATTTTACAAATTAATCCAAATTTTAATCAGGTCGAGGTTAAATCAATTCAAAAGTCGGATTATCTCAATTTTTCAATTGATTCTAATTTAAATCAAATTGAAAATTTCGATTGATACAATTTTCTATTACCTATTTCAAATTTTAATCATCAAAAATTACAATTTTAATTAACCCAAATTCAGATTTTTAATTTTGTTAATTTTTTCCACAAAAAATTTGTGATTTCTAGACGTTTTGAGTGGACCTATGTCTCTGTCGTTTATTCCGACACCGAATACGGAAATCGTGGTTTTGAAACTTTGGATTTATTAGCCAGCAAATATTCAATTTGCATTAGCTCTCCTCGAAGGATAGATAAAGAACGATTTACAACTGAAGATTACGATAATGTGATTCGAAACATTTCTAGCAAAACGGAAGTCAGAGGTATTACAATTATTTTTAAAATTAATAAACCGGCAAAAAGAATTGAAAACGAAAAATTAATAAACAAAATTTGGAATTAATATAATTCGATTATTATTTTAAACTTCAAGATTAATATCCAAAATTTGGAGTTAATATTCAAAGCGTGGAATTATATTAAAAAATCTTCCAGATTTCATTTGTATCTTGTTTAAAATGAAAAAATTTCTTAACTTGTACCTTTCTTTTGTTCAGTTATAGTATTGTTTGCTGAAAAAGTAACAACTTTGAAAGTTCTCGAGTCAGCAAAAAGACTCGGCGTTGGAGAAAGATACGTTTGGATTGGAAGTGATGCTTGGTCGAATATCAATCATCGAGAATTTTTAAATCCAGACGGTAGTGTTTTAGAGGGGGCTCTCGCCGTGCAGCCGCTGACAAGAAAATTGGCAGGATTTGACGAATATTTTACGAACTTGACTCTACGACATGAAAAAATAAATCCCTGGTTTCGGGAATTCTGGCGAGATTTTCACAAATGTGGAAAAACAGCTGTTGACAAGAATAGTAGATCCTTTAATGAAGTAAGCAAATCCTCCTTAGTTTCCTGAAAATAATTAATATGTAATTAAGCAAATGATAATTTCATTTAGTATATAAATAATTTATAAAATAAAAAAGTAATTAGTATCCACTTTCTCAACACGTGAAGTGAATTAAATACGAAAATTCTGTTTTTAGACGACAAACATAGTGGATGATTCTGAATGCGAAAATCCTGAATTGAAAATTAATCCTCAGAAAGGATATAAACAGCAAAAACTTTTACATTTTGTGCGAGATGCTGTTTATGCGGTTGCTTATGCTTTACATGATTTATTCACGGAAAATTGTGGAGACAAATTCAGAGGATTGTGTCCAGTACACATTGATGGAGAAACATTATTGCAATATTTGTCGAATGTTTCCTTCAAAGGTATTATTTTTTAATTTTTTACTTTAAAGGAATTTAATCTAATTTAATTTAAAGAGGTATTTAGATGCACGTGTTGATTTCATAAAAATATCAAATTGATTTTAAATTTAATTTTTTAAACGTTCACAATTTTGTTGAATCAAAATTTCAATCGATTTCAATTTAAAAATTTCAAGAGATCTAAATTTAGTTACTGGTGGACTAAATTACAAAATTTTAATTGATTCTAGTTTGAAACAATTTGAATTTGAATTGATATCAATTTAAATCAGTCTAAATTTTGATCAATTTGAAGTTCCAATAAATTTCGAAAGACCTTAATATGAATTAAATCAGTTTGCAATTTATTCTGAGTAGTGGAAATTAAAAATCTGAATCATATATTTGAATCAATCCTAATTTCAATTGATCCTATTTTAAATCGATGCAAAATTCAATCTGAATGGAATCTCAAACAAGATTTAAATTCAGTTCAACTATAATCTATATAAAAATTTAATTTAAACTTTTATCTACCTGTAAAATTATGTCTTCAACTTTTCATCAAATCAACTTTAATTCCAGACGTGGCCGGAAATAACTTCCGATTCATAAATAACGTTGACGGTCCTCCAAGATATTCCATTTTAAATTATCAGAAGGATGAGAATGGCACTCATCGTTGGTACGTTGTCGGAAATTACACTCGTAAGTTTCTAATTTTTTATTTAAAAATAAAAAATACCAGTGGTATTTCTGAAACAAATAAAAATAAAGTTTCATTCGGGTCAAACCACTCTATTTCGCCTAATGTACTTTTCACCTTTTTAAAAAACTTTAATATTTTGCGAGAATATTATTGCATGTTTTGAGATGACAAAATGAATGATGATTTTTAAAAAATATACTTTTTATATAAAAAGAGATTTTTTAAATTGAGAGGACACGAAAAAATGACATATTGACAGACAATAAAAAATAATTTAAGATATCAGTAGTTACTTTTAAAATGAAAAAAATTCCAATTGATATTTATTTTTGAAGGCTTAATTTATGTTTTGCACTTAATTAAAGTATTTAATAATATAAAATAACATGTGAAATATGGTATTTAAGTTTGTATGTGACATGTCAAAAATCGATGATATTTAAAAATGTTTTTCTGCAAAGTAATTTAATTTCAGTGAATCGGAATTATTCAAATAATAAGTCTTTTTATTATACTTTAATATTATCTAAATACTTTTTTGATAATTATAGATTGGAATTGTAAAAACTTTTACCTTAAAAGTTAAGAATTCTTAGTTTTATCGGGATTTTAAAAGTTCGTAACTTGTTTAGAAATTAACCGATCCAATCCGACTTGCGATAAAAATCAAAGTCAAACCGATTCAATTATTTTTAAATGTCACTTCAAAATCGACTTTAAATGAGATTTTAATATATTTTTTTGAATTAAATTTGTTTAATTTTCTGTACCTACATTTAATTAACAAATCAATTAAATAATTGATTAATTAATGAAAGCTTATAATCTTTTGTTTTAAATAATACTTTAAAACATTTCATCTTTACAATTTACTAAAATATACCTATATCATATACATATTTTATATTTTATTGATATTGATACAAAATATAACCTAAACATAAATAAATAAAAAAAGAAGATCGGATTCTTATATATCATTATTAAAAATAATAAATATTAAAAATAAATAAGTTCTGTGACCCTTTATATAATTTTATGTGAACCAAAGAATTTATTTGAAAAAAATCTTTGCATTGTGAAGCTGTACATAAAATTTAAAAAATTTGATTCAAATAAATATATTCAAAACTCATTTAAAACCGATTTTGAACTGACATTTAAAAAAAATGTAATAGTTTTAACTTTGAATTTATCCCAAGTCGCAAACCAACTTTAAGTTGATATGAAACTTGTCATTAACCTTTAATATAAACACTTATTTTCAATAAATTTATTTTAAAAAGTAGTGCAAATACCAACGCGAAATTTTAACAGCAAGAAGATATTACTTCAATCTGCATATTCCAAAAATTGGGAATTAGAAGAAAATTTTTGGAAAATGATGAAAATAAAAGAAAATTGTAGCAAATAATTGAAATCATAATAGAAAAGAATTGTTAAAAATTGAAAAAAATTTTAATTATTTTTAAATTTATTATTCTTAAAGCGTGGATTAATTAAATTTTTTATCAATAAAATTTCAAATTGATTGAAGTTCAAAGAATTATAATATATAATTGTAATTACAGTCTTGTAATTACAAGAGTAATTTGAATCTTGTCTCAAATATATTCCGAAATTCTTTCAATTATTTTTTACAAATTTTTATTATTTTTACCAATTATTTTTTTATTAAATTTAATTTTCAATTACTTTTTGTCATCTTTAATTATTTTTTGATTAATTTTCTAATTTTTTTTATTAAATATATCAAACTCTAGTTATTTTTTCAATTTACAATTATTTTCATCATTCTGCAATTATTTTCTTTTTTTACAAATATATGTTGTAATTTTTTCAATTATTTTAAATAAACTAAAATTATTTTCTTCAATTTTTAATTATTTTTATTACATATTATTTATTAATTAATATTATATTATATTTATTATATTTTATTATTCTTCAATTAATTTCCTAGATTTTAAAATATTTTTCTCAACTTTTAATAATTTTCTTCAATTTTCAATTATTATTGTTATCATTTGCAATCAATTTCTTCAATTTTTAATCATTCTTACCATTCCTCAATTAAATCTCTAAATTTTCAATTATTTATCTTATATTACACTTACTTTTTTCAATTTTAATTTTCTTAAAAATTTTGCAATTATTTTCTCCATCTTTTAATCAGATATCTTGATTAATTTTCAATAAATTTCCTAAATTTTCATTTATTATCTCAAATCTAAGTTATTGTATCCACTTTTCAATGTTTTAATCATTTTTCAATTAATTTTTTCAAATTTCAATCAAGTTCGTCAATTTTTAATTTTTTTTTCTTTATAATGATTTTCACAAATTTTATATTATTTTGATTATTTGTTTATTAATTCTGAAAATTTACTCGAAATCAATTAAATTGTCTACTTTTGCGTTACAATAATTACGCTAATTAAGAAACTCTTTAATTTAATATTGTTTTATTGTTTGTTTTATTGTTTGTTTTATTGTTTTTGATTATTAATTCTGAAAATTTACTCGAAATCAATTAAATTGTCTACTTTTGCGTTACAATAATTACGCTAATTAAGAAACTCTTTAATTTAATATTGTTTTATTTCTCCCCTCCACCCGGTTAATAATAAGTATGCAGATGACAAAAATTTTCAAGTCGCCGCCTCTGTAAGAATTATATGTATAAGGTTTATAATTGATCAAAAATTCATAAAATAATTAATGTTTTTTTTATTTTTTTGCATTTAAAATTTCTGTTTTTTAAAAACTTCTCTAATTAAATTGTATATTATTAATTTATTGCTTCCTCTATAGGAAAGCAAATAATTTTGCTTTCTTGGAATCTAAGTGTTCATGAAATAAACATAATTTTCACCTTTTTAAAAAGGTGAAAAATACATTAGACGAAATAAAATGGTTTGACCCATTCAGAAAAATGTAATTCTAAGTCTAAAAACACTTCTGAAATATCTTAAATCTAGACAATAAAATTTATAAATGAATAAGTAAGAATAAATTTAAATGTCCTTTCCTTTTTCAGAAAGTGAAAATGGTGATCCAGTTCTTCATTTGGATAAGAAAATAATGAAATACCGAAGTCAGAAACATGGAGGTCGAAGATTTTTTCCAAAGTCGACTTGTGCCCAGCCTTGTGCGTCTGATCAGGTTAAAGTTCGAGTAAAGCAGGACATTTGTTGCTGGAGATGTAGATATTGTGGTGAAAATCAATACAAATTAGACGACCACAGGTGTGAAGATTGCAAAACTGGTACAAAACCAAAAAAAGACAAATCAACTTGTGTCGATATTCAAGTTGAATCTGTGGATTATTCGAGTCCCTGGGCCATTGCCATCATAGCACTTGCTGGTTGTGGTAAATAATTACTTCAATAATAAAATAAAATCAAATTTTAATTATTTTATTTCGCTTAATGTAATTTCGTCCTTTTTAAAAATACCTTAACTAGTTTCTGTTGCTTTTCTTAAAAATATTATAGCAGGGAGACAACCCAACAGTAGATAATGTCAAACAGTAGATAATTTAAATTTTCTAAAAAATGATTTCAGCATTTTAATTCAGCATATTATAATAAGATTTAAAGAATAAAGTAAAGTAACCTAACTACGTTTTTTTTTTGAAAGAATATAAATAATTACCGTGTAAAAATGAAAAAAAAACCGTTTTTCAACGTTGAAAAAAATTAACTTGATATAGGAGGTAATTTTTTTATTAAATTTTTATCGTATTATAAAAATACTCATTATAAATAGGTGGTTAATTTTAGACCCATTTTGCTGATTGTGATAATTAATTGAATAGATTAGCTTTATCGTAGTGTTAAACATTTTATTAATTACTTCAGCCTGAAATAATTACACCTCTCGGAAATTTTTACTATCGACTGTTGGGCGGTCTCCCCTATTATGTAGATTTAAAAATCTTGTTCTTTTTGTTCTTAAAATTAAAATTTATTTCGAACCTCTAGAAAATGAAAATTAATTACAAATTCCAGGAATTCTACTCACAATTTTTGTCTTCCGGGTCTTCTGGATTTATCGAGAAACACCTGTAATAAAAGCATCAGGGAGAGAACTTTCCTCTCTCTTATTACTCGGAACTATGTTATCATTTTTTATGACATTTGTCATTGTGGCTGAACCAAACCAAGGAACTTGCGCCGTTACAAGATTTGGAATTGGTCTTTGCTATACTTTGTGTTACGGTGCTCTTGTTACTAAAACAAACAGGATTCACAGAATTTTTAACAGCACTACTCATAATCCTCAAAAACCCAAGTAAAATTTTTTAATTGTCTTTTAACGTTTTAATTAAAAAAATCAGAAAAAAAAGATGAATTTAGTTCAAAAGATAACAAAAATAAGAATAATAAAAATTAATACAGTTAATATTGATAAATTAAGAGATTAAAAAAAAGGAAAATTCACTTCTTCATAAATAAATAATTCGTTTTAGATACACAGGTCCAAAATCACAGTTAATTATTACAGGACTTTTAACATTTTAATAAAAAAAAAAAAATTGAGAAAAAAAGTTTAGTTGAAAAGATAAGAAAAATAAGAATAATAAAAATTAATACAGTTAATATTGATAAATTAAGAGATTAAAAAAAAAAAAGGAAAATTCACCTCTTAATAAAGAAATTATTCGTTTCAGATACACAAGTCCAAAATCACAATTAATTATAACGGGACTTTTGATACTTGTAGAGGTAATTATAAATAGTATTTGGTTAAATGCAGTACCACCAACAGTAACATACGTCTTTCCTACAAGAGATATTAGACTGAGAATCTGCAGAGGTTCAGACGATAGTTCCTACATGGTTGGTCTGATTTTTCCCTGTTTTCTCATAGGTGAGATAATCAATTATTTCCAGTCCTCAAGTACCTGAAAAAAGTTTGAAAAAACGTTAAATTGCAATTTTAAACACTTTTTATAAAAAAAAACAGAATAGAAAATGAGTAAAAAGAATTAATAAGAAGATTTTAAATTGAAAATTAAAATACGTGTTTTTATTTTTTTATTTTTCAATTAAAAAAAAATCAGAATATAAGATTCTAAATGGTTTTGAATTAATTATAACAGTTACAAACCAGTCCAAAAAGAGTTTTAAACAAGTTCTAAAAAGCTTGAAAAAAAATTCTTAACAGTCTTGAACTAGTTATAAACAGTTTTGAACAAGTTCTGAATAATTTGAAACACTTTTTAAACAGTTAAAAATAGTTTCAAACTGTTAGAATCAGTACCAAAGAGTCTTAAACAAGTTAAGAATAGTTATAAACAAGTTCTAAACAGTTTAATAGTTTTAAATAGTTCCAAACAGATATGAACGAGTTCTTAAGTAATTCAAAACAGTTTAAAAGAAGTTCAAATAAGTTTAAAATATATCTTAGCAGTTTAAAACAGTTTTGAACCATTAATAAATAGTTTAAAACTAATTCCAAACAATTTTAAGTAGCTGTCAACAATTTGCAGCGATTTCAGAATAGTTATTCAACTAGTTATAACCAGTCTTCAACAAGTTCTAAACAGTCTTGAGTAATTATAAACAGTTTCAAACAAGTTCAAATAAGCTTAAAATGCCACCAATTAGTTTTAAACCAATTATAAACAGTTTAAAACAAGTTCTAAAAAATTTGAAATATTTCCAAACTGATATGAACCAGTTATAAAGAGTTTTGAAAAAGTTCTAGGGTTTCAAGTAGTTTTGAACAATTTTAGACAAGCCAAAACTAGTTCTAAACAGCCCTAAGTAATTCTAAACAGTTTAAAACAAGTTAAAATCAGCTTGAAATGACTCTAATTAGTTTAAAACCAGTTATAATAAGATTTAAACAAGTTTTAAACAATTTAAACTAATTCCAAATTAATATCAACAAGTTTTAAAGAATTTTTTTACAAGTTCTAGTGTTACAAGTAGTTTTGAACAATTTTAAACAAACTTCAACTAGTTCTCAACAGTCTTAAAAAATTAAAAAACGGTTTAAAACAAAATCAAATCAGCTTAAAATGACTCTAATTAGTTCTGAACCATTTATAAAAAGTATTAAACAAGTTATTAACAATGTGAAATATTTCCGAACTGATACAGTACCGTCGCGTCGGGAATTGTCAGTCCACCTATTTTTTAAGGTTTGAAAAACGTCTTTAAACGTACAAAGTATAATTATTAAAATTTTTCTGTGTTTATTTCCTTAAAGTAGATAAAATTTTGAGGAAAATAAGGCCTAAGTGAAGTGATTTATTAAATTTTTCATTGAAATATGTTAAAAAATGTGGAATTTTTAATGTTTTACAAAAATCGAAATTACTCTTGAAATAATAAAGGTTTTTTAAAGTTCCTATGCTTGTTTTAAAGGGAATTTACTGGAAAATAACATTGTTGTTTAAGCATTAATGTGCAATTTTTTTCCTAGCATATGCAAGGCTCGGAAGTTGGACCAAAAAATTTATAAAATTTTGAAGACACTATTTTAACATAAAAATAATTTTTAAAATTCCAATATATATATTATATTACTTCCTTCCGAAAGTTATTGACCATTATGACCTTGGTATATTTTATATAGCTGTATTTGATATCAAGATATAAACAATAATTTTTTTATATTTTTTGGTCCAACTTCCGAGCCTTGCATATGCTAGGAAAAAAATTACACATTAATACCTAAGCAATAGTCTTATTCTCCAGAAAATTTCCTTTAAAGCAAGCATAGAAACTTTAAAAAATCTATATTATTTCGAGAGTAATTTTAATTTTTCTAAAACATTGAAAAATCCACATTTTTTAACATATTTCAAAGAAAAATTGACTAAATCACTTCACTCAGGCCTTATTTTCCTCAAAATTTTATTTACTTTAAGGAAATAAACACAGAAAAATTTTAATATTTGTACTTTGTAGGTTTAAAGATGTTTTTCAAACTTTAAAAAATGGGTGGACTGACAATTTCCGACGGTACTGTATGAACCAGTTATAAAGAGTTTAGAACAAGTTCTAGTGTTTTAAATTGTTCCAAACAACTTCAAACACGACTGAACTAGTTATAAACAGTCCTAAGTAATTCTAAATAGTTTTAAACAAGCTGGAATCAGCGTGAAATGCCTATAATTAGTTTTGAACTGGTTATAAACAGTTTTCAACAAGTTGTAAACAATTTGAAACAATTCCAAACTGATATGAACAAGTTTTAAAGAGTTTTGAACAAGTTCTAATGTTTTAAATTGTTCCAAACAATTTTGAATAGGACTGAACTAGTTTGAAGCATCCCTAAGTAATTTTAAACAGTTTAAAACAAGTTCGAATAAGCTTAAAGTGCCTCCAATTAGTTTCGAACTGGTTATAAACAGTTCGAAACAAGTTTTATACAATTTAAAATAATTCCAAACTGATATGAACAAATTGTAAAGAGTTTAAAAACAGTTCTAGGGTTTCAAGTATTTTTAAACAATTTCTAACAGCCTTGAACTAGTTATAAACAGCCCTAAGTAATTCTAAACAGTTTTAAACAAGTTGGAATCAGCTTAAAATGCCTCTAATTAGTTTGAAACTATTTATAAAAAGTTTTAAACAAGTTATAAACAGTTTGAAGTATTTCCAATCTGATATGAACCAGTTACAAAGAGTTTTGAACAAGTTCTAGTGTTTTAAGTAGTTCCAAACAATTTCAAACAGGACTGAACTAGTTATAAACAGTCCTATGTAATTCTAAACAGTTTAAAATAAGTTTAAATCAGCTTAAAACGCCTCCAATTATAAAGTTATAAACAGTTTGAAACAAGTTTTATACAATTTAAAATATTTCCAAAACTTATATGAACAAATTGTAAAGAGTTTAAAATAAGTTCTAGGGTTTCAAGTATTTTCGAGCAATTTCTAACAGCCTTGAACTGCTTGTAAACAGTCTAATAATAATAAGTAATTCTAAACAATTTGAAACAAGTTCAAATCAACTTAAAATGCCTCTAATTAGTTTTGTACCAATTATAAACAATTTGATGTAACTCTAAATAGCTCTAAATACGTTCGAATCAGTTTAAAATATATCTTAACAATTCTACATAGTTTTAAACTAGTTCTAAACAGTTCTAGATGAATTTAAAACGATTTTAAATATTTTTACACAGTTTGAAAATAGTTATTACCGGTTGTAAACAGTCTTAAGGAATTTTAAACAGTTTAAAATAAGTTCAAAAAAACTGATATGAACCAGTTATAAAGAGTTTTGAACAAGTTCTAGTGATTTAAGTAGTCCCAAACAATTTCAAACAGGACTGAACTGGTTATAAACAGACCTAAGTAATTCTAAACAGTTTAAAACATGTTTGAATCAGCTTAAAATGCCAGCATTAGATTTTAAACAAGTTATAAAGAATTTGAAGTAATTCTGAACAGCTTTAAATAAGTTCTAAGCAGTTTAAATTTTAACTAAACAATTATAATATTTTTAAACTAGTTCTTAACAGTTTTGGACGAATTCAAAACAATTTAAAACAGTTTTGAACTAGTTATTACCAGTTTTAAACCAGTTTTTAACAGTCTTAAGTAATTCCAAACAGTTTTAAATCATTTATTAATAGTTATAAACAAGTTCTAAACAGTTTTAAATAATTCCAAACCGATATTAACCAGTTATAAAAAGTTTTGAACAAGATCTAAGGTAGTTTCGAAATGTTTCAAAATGTGAGTAAAATTGATAACTAAACTAATTAAAAATGTTTTCAGTGCTGTGCTCGATTTACGCCGTAAAAACGAGAAAATGTCCAGAAGGATTTAATGAAACACGACTGATTGCTTTCACAAATTACGCAACCATGATTTTGTGGTTGGCATTCGTGCCTCTTTATCTGGTATCAACAAGTTATGCCCTGAGAGTTTTTACTTTAGCTGTTTCCACATCCTTGAGTGGATTAGTTCAACTTGCCTGTTTCTTCTTCCCCAAGATTTACATTGTTCTTATGAAGCCGGAAAAAAATACTAAGGAACTCGTCATGTCTCTGTCCCAGCACAGGAGTTCCCCTTATTTACAAACTTCAGCTGCACTCTTTGCTATTCCAACTGGTAAATTTTCTGAATTTACATTCCTGTAAATCACTTGTTAATATTCTCATTAGTAAATAATTTTTATTATTGCACTTTTTAATAATTATAAAAATTATAATTAAAAGCTCTAATTACTGAATGTTTTATTTTCAGAGAAAATAAAAACTGCGTCCAAGGATTCGGAAATCTCGTCGGCAGAGCCTTCCCAAAGATAATAGAACAACTTTTAGAATGAAGAAACTAAAGATTGTTCAAAACAAGGAACCAACTGTTTCGATTAAATTCGAATCAGGCTAGTGAATAATTTTGTAAATAATTTTTTAGGAAATTAATTATATAGCACAAATAAACATTTAAGTTGTTTATAACTACAATCATTAAAATCTTTTTTACTAAAATTAAAACTTTTTTATCAAAAAAACATTCAATAAAAATAAATTATTTATTTAATAAAGTTTCATTTTTTCGACATTTCCAAGGACAAAATAAAGCATAAAAAAGAGGATTTTTCTCTGATAAGGTCAAAGGTCACCATTCCCAACAATATCACTCAAATACGTGTATTTATATTTATTTATCCATAATTATCTTTAACTTATATTAAAAATAGAATATTTTTACAAAAACGTCTATCCGTTGTTTAACCTGAAATACATTAATTAATTACATATTATAATGCAAAAAACAGGATGTCTACTAATCGGAAAAAATTAAATTACATATTATGCATAAAGTGTTTTAAACATTTAAAAGAACAAATTTTTCGAAAAAATATATTTTCAATTTCTTCATTCACCTCTCCTCAAATTTTTTCCTATTTTTTCAAACATCTCTTGCGATGTAAAATTTTAACAGAAATGAATTTTCACATGTATGTCACACGTGTTCAAAATTTATTTTGTTAACTGTAAAAGTAGCAATTTTATGATTAAAATTGAAAGTAGCTACCGATAATTACAAAAATTAATTTCGGTAATAGATAGAAAACCCAGAGTTTGATAATTTAAAATTAGTAGACACCCTGAAAAAACATGTTATTCATGGATCAATTTTTAATCTCAAAGTAAACACCTAGTTCGTATCATCATTAAATATAGTTTCTACATAAATATACATTCTTTGTGACACTCTCTTAAATTAAATTTCATTCTCTTAAATTTTGCTCACCACAAATTCCTTTTTACATATTGATACATTGTATTTTCAAATAAAAAGAAATGTTTGAACCAAATACCAACTTATCTTGAATCAAAATAATATAATTATCTGCTAAGCTGCTAATTATTCGGAAAGATTGTTGATGAAAGAAAAACCGCAGAAATAATATTAACAAATGCTAACTTAACTGACTGACTTCTTCAACTACTTCAATTGCTGCTCTACACATTGGACATTCGATCAATTGTTTGGAACACACTTCGCAGAATCCCCTGAAAAATTTAATTTATTTTTATATAATTATATTGAATAATTATTATTAATTACTTAGATTTTCTAAATTACGTAAAACCCTTACCGATGATCGCAAGGAAGCAATCTGACAGAAGCTTTCTGATCGAAACATAAGGTACACGAGTCTTCCCTAACACTCAATTTTCTCAATTTCTCCAAAAATAAATGCCTAGGTAACACTACTTTATCAGCAGGATCCAATGTCGCGTAATCGTTAAATGTCTGATATTCTCGATCTGCAGGTGGAAACTTAAAAGGTACATTGCCAAAATTGAACAAACATTGCTGGAAAGACATAAAACTTGCAGCGGCAAAAAATCCCGACCTGCAATCATAAAAAATTCCAAATTATTTTTAAACCAATGAAGAATTTTGTTATTCAGGGTTGCCACAAAAACATGATTTAAAAATTCCATGACTTTTCCAGGTTTTCCAGACCATTTTCTAGGTCAAAAAAATAATAACAAAATTGAAAAAAATATCTGAAAAATAACAAAACAATTGACAATTAAAAATAAAATTCGATAAATGATTAGATCAATAGGCAACTGAAAAAAAAAAATAATGGAAAAAATTAAACAAGAAAAATATTAAATAAAGAAATTTAGAAACAAAAAAAATTAAGCAAATTACAGGAATAATTGTTGTAAATAATTACAAATTGAACAACTGGATTAAAAATCGAAAAGAATTTAAAATTGAAGAATGAAATTTAAATTTAAAGAATATAATTAAAAATTGAAAAAAGTAATTAAAAAAGCTGAGAATTATAGAATATAGAAAAAAATAATTGAAAACTGAAGAATGGAATTTAAATTTGAAAAAAATAATAAAAAAATGAATAAATAAATTGAAAACTTAAGAATTAAATTCAAATTTGAAAAAATAATTGATAATTAAAAGAAGGTGAGAATTATTGAATATTGAATAAAATGATTGAAAATTGAAGACTGCAATTTCAAATTGAAAATAATAATTCAGAAGTGAAGAAAATAATAAAAACTTGAAGAATTAAATTAAAGATTAAGGAATTGAATTAAAATTTTAGGAAAATAATTGACAAATGCAATAAAATTAGAAAACTGTCGAGAATAATCGACAACAGAATAAAATAATTTTAAAAATTATAGAATGATTATAAAATTTAAGAAAAATAATTAAACATTAAAAAATTTGTAGAAAATAATTGAAAATTGCGAAAAAAAAATTTTAATTGAAAGAAATAATTGATAAACGAGCAGAATAAATGAAAAATTGAAGAAAATAGTTGAAAAATGACAAAAATAATAGACAATTGAAAACAAAATTCGAAAAATGACTAGATTATTAGACAACAAAACAAAAAAATTGAAAAAATTAAAGAATAATTATAAAATTTTAAGAGAATTGAAGAAATTGTGGAAAATAATTATAAATTGTAGAAAATAATAAAAAATTGAAAGAAATAATTGATAAACGAGCAGAATAAATGAAAAATTAAAGAAAATAGTTGAAAAATGACAAAAATAATAGACAATTGGAAACAAAATTCGAAAAATGACTAGATTATTAGAAAACAAAACAAAAAAATTGAAAAAATTAAAGAATAATTATAAAATTTTAAGAGAATAATTGAAAAAATTGTGGATAATAATTATAAATTGTAGAAAATAATAAAAAATTGAAAGAAATAATTGAGAAATGACGAGAATAATTAATGGAAAAAATATTAAAAATTGAAGAAATAAATTGAAGATTAAAGAATTAAATTTAAATTGTAAGAAAATAATTGATAATTAAAAAAAATTACTAAATGACTGAAATAATTAAATATTAAGAAAAATACTTGACAATTGAAAAAAAAGTTCGAAAAATGGCGAGATTAATCGACAATAGAACAAAATTATTGAAAAAATGAAAGAACAATTATAAAATTGAAGGAAAATACTAAGTTGCCAATAAAAAACTCAAGAATATTATAGAATTTTTTTTAGATAATATATGAAAATTGAAGAAGATAATTAAAGAATTGTATTGAAATGTCAAAAAAATGATCGATAATTGGAAAAAGACGATAATTATTCAATATTGAATAAAATAATTGAAAATTGAAGAAAATAATTGAGAATTGAAGAAAATAATTGTAAATGGAGGAAATAAATTGAAAATTAAGAATTAAATTGAAATGTGAAGAAAATAATTGATAATCAAAAGAAAAATTATAAAATGACGAAAATAATTGAGAAATGAGGAAAATAATTGACAATTGCCAAAAAAATTCGAAAGCTGTCGAGAATAATCGACAACAGAACAAAGTAGTCAAAAAAATTAATGAATAATTATAAAATTTAAGGAGAGAGATTTTATATTGAAAATCACTTTCTACTCATAATTTCAAGCAATGAAGTTTCACAGGAAATCAGTTGAAAATTACTAAATCATCATTAATTTTTTACTGATTGATAGATGGAAATAATTTTCAATTTTAATAACAGCATTGAAAATTTGAATGATTTTCTATTGATCAATCAGGTAAAAGTCAATTCAGCAGTTTTCAACTTATACCAAATAAAATATCACTGATTGAAATCATAAAAATAGACATTAATTGAATTAATTTTTTAAAACAACATTTTATAATGTTGTTGACTTGACTTTTCCAAGTATTCCAGGTTTTTCCTGACTTCAAACAAATTCCATGACAATTCCAAGTTTCCCAGATTTTCAAAAACCGTGGCAACCCTGTGTTATTAACTTGACACTAAAGCAAGAATAACAATTTTTTTTTAACTTACCGGGCAGTCTTAAAAACTTGAGTACATGGTTTCAGGGGAACGCCATTGATAGAAAAAATGATTTCTAATCTATTTAAATCTAAGAGACAGCCTAAAATGTCTCCAGCTTTCCAAGGTTTGTCGTGATATTTCTCACTTCTAGCACTGTGCCAAATAAGTCTTCTACAACCGTCATAAGCTAAAGAATACTGATCATCGCCGATGCCATAACCCTCCTGAAAATTGTGAAAAGATATATAAAAATGTTTGAAAATGTAAAATTTTAATAAACGATAAATTAATATTTTTAATATTACAAACACATGTACTTCAAAAAACCATCATTATTTCGAGAGTAATTTGAATTTTTGTAAGAATATAAAAATCCCACTTTTTTAAACATATTTCAATGAAAAATTAACTAAATCACTTCACTCAGGTATTATTTTCCTCAAAATTTCATCTGCTTTAAGAAAATGAAGACAGAAAAATTTTAATAATTATACTTTGCACATTTAAAGACGTTTTTCAAACCTTAAAAAATGGGTGGACTGACAAATTCCGACGGTATTGTATTTTAATAAATTATTCTTACATGATTGAGAAAAATGCTGTCCTTTGTCGCCCATCCTATTTGCATAACTCCTGTATTTATTATAAGCGTTTCATAGTACCAGACTCCAGAATCCACTTGAAAAGTACACCTTACACTTTCAAAAGAATAAGCGTCACATCGCGCCTGTAAAAATAATAAAATTTAATTAATTCATTTTTAATTAATATTATATGTATATTGTATCGACCATTTTCAATCGATTTTATAGGAATTTTACTTCTAGTTAGATTTTACACATAGTTTATATTAACCCATTTTAGGTCATGTACTATTTATATTTAGACATTAAACGTTAAGTTAAAAATGATTTGTATTCGGTATTTAACTATGTATGGGCTATTTTTAGAGACTATTTCGGTAAAGACTATTATAAACAGTAAATTATTTCTAAATACCTCTAAACCATTAGGTGAGATTTTCAGGTACTCGCTTACGTCCCGCGTATTCAACATAACATTTATACCAGTCAAATCAACTGTGTCATATGAATATTTTCGACCTTCCGTCAAAACTAAAAATAAAAGATAAAATAAGTCAAAGTTCAAAAAGCAGTAAACAATTAATATCGTGCGAAATACTTACATAAATTATCTAAGCACCACTGAGCACAAAAACCGACTTGGCGTTTAACATAATGAGTTTCATTCACCCATTTTTCTAGTTCTAATAAAGGATTTGGCTTTTCTGCTAAAAGTCGTTTCTTAATTGTTATTTTGTTTTCACCTGCAAGAATTCACTTAATTAATCAAAGACATTTTTAGTTTCTTTGAAACCATAAAAAATATTAAGTCGAACTTTCAGTCGCTTTTAATTAATTAACCATTTTAAATACAAACTCACTCGTTTGTGCAAATTTTTCCAATCCTATTAATGAGTGAAGTATCACGTATGGTTCGATATCAGTTTTCTGAAATTAGAAAATAAATATTCAAGAAACATTACAGAATTTTTTACATTCACGACAGATTTAATTTCTTATTTCAAAATAAGTATTTAAAAATTGAGGAAACTAAAAAGATCGAAAATAAATACTTATGACTAACAAGATTTGATACGAGATAATCTAGAGTGGCGTCGGATAAAATTGCTATACTGCTTGGTCCTGCCAATTTTTCTGCTATGCAACCAAGAACTACACATATATTTCGTTGCTGGGTGGCACTTATTTTGGATTTTCCAGATTTTTGAGACAGTTGAAACATCTGCGATAGTCGTAGTACTGAGTCCTGTAATACAATAAACAATTATATTTAAATTACTTTTTAAAATAATAATTGGAGCATTCAATTTGAAATTGTTCCAACTACAAAAGACGATCGCAAAAAAGGCTCTTTTTAAAAAAAATTAATTTGATGACAATTAAATAATTCATAATATTTTATGCGCTGTTTTGAAAGAGAATGAATTATTTATTTATTAATATTTGTATTTTAATTTTTCGATTGACCTTTAATCTTTTATAAACTTTTCTCAATTTTATAAAATTCCTATTTGAAATCTAAAACTCTTGATATCTCAAAACACCCCTCCTCAAATTTTCTTGAAAACTATGTGAAAAGAAAGCTAAGCTTTTGTAGTTTCTAATTTCTTTTTCGCAAAACAAAAAAATACGTGTCTCTTTATTAGTCCTAAAAAACGATAAAAAGCATGTTAAACATGATTTTGAATTTTGAAAATATTCGGCCTGTATGATTTGAAATGGAAACAGCCAATAGTTGTTTTCAAAGTGAAAAATAAGCTATTATTTGTCAGAATTGGAGGAGAATTGCAGTTCATTAAATTTAAAGAAAAAACATAAAATGTTAAATAATTATTATTTGATAACAAATTTTAGCTCAACCTAATTTTGCCTGAAAAAATATACAACTTGATCTTTTAAAATTTGGTGAAATTAATTTGAATACTTTTTTTTTTGGGGTGAAAAACGAGTTACTAATGTAAATGGAGAGAATCTCCTTAAAAAGAGCCTTTTTTTGTGATCGTTTTTTTTTAAGTGGAACGGTTTAAAATGGAATGCTCCAATTTTATATTATCACGTTTCATTGACAATTAAACAATTTTATTACTTTAGAAGGTAATGGACAGTCGTCGAGTAATAATGTCATCACTGAAGGACCAAGAGAGTTGTTCATTGGTATAACATTTACCATCGAACTGACAACTTGAATCCAACCTTCTTCCTTATCCGCAATCGAGTGCAATTTTAACATTGCCGGAGGTGGTTCTTGTTCACTGTAACAATTGTTTAATAAATTATCAAGTGACACAAATTAATACAGTGAAACCCACATAAATCGGATTTGAAGGGACTGGAAAAAAAGTGTTTCAGTATTTTTTATTTTGCGAAAATCGACTTTATATTTAAAATATAACTTTATACTTAAATCTAAAATTTACACATTCTTAAAATCTTATTAATTATAATTATACCTTAAAAAGTTTCATTATCATAAAATATTAAATTTTAAATTATTAAATTTTATTTTTGGACAATAAATTATCTTAAAAATTTAATAAGGGTTACATATTATAATTCCACTAGCAACATTAAATTTGCTACCAACTTTGCCTTGTTGTTGTTCATTTAAAACTAGAAACTTTTGCACATTCAAATAATGAAAATTATAAAATTGAAGAATATATTTGAAAAATGACGAAAATAATTAACAGTTGAGAACAAAATTTGAAAAATGGATTACACAATTGAAAAGAATAGTTTAAAAAATTAAACAACAGATATTAAATTTAAACAAAATAATTTAAAAATTATAGGAATAACTGCTGGAAATAATTGCAAATTGAACAACTGGATTGAAAATCAAAGATAATTGAAATTGAAGAAAATAATAAAAAATTGATGAAATAAATTGAAAATTTAAGTATTAAATTATAAATTGAAAAAATAATTGACAATTGAAAAAAAAAAAAATACAAAAAAGAACGAAAATAATTAATAGTTGAGAACAAAATTCGAAAAATGGATTACACAATTGAAAAGAATAGTTTAAAAAATTAAACAATGATATTAAATTTAAACAAGATAGTTTAAAAATTATAGGAATAACTGCTGGAAATAATTGCAAATTAAACAACTAGATTGAAAATCGAAAAAGATAATTGAAATTGAAGAAAATAATAAAAAATTCAGGAAATCAAGTGAAAATTTAAGTATTAAATTATAAATTGAAAAAATAATTGACAGTTGAAAAAAAAAATTACAAAATGATGAAAATACAGTAGAACCTCGATAACTCGAACCTCGTTAAGTCGAATTCCTCAGTAAGTCGAAAAAAATAGCATTCCCCTCCCGTTGAAGCCTTAAATACTCAATATCTCGAATTATTTTCAGTTTTTAACTTGAAGAAAATATCATTACCCTTGAGGTACTAATAGTGCATTTTTATACTCTATAACTCGAAGTTCGAAAAGCTGACTCTGTAAGTCGAATTTTCTTTACAAGAACAGATTTTTTAAAATTTTTTCTTTTATTATTATATTTTTATTAAGTTTATTTTTCTAACTTAAATTATTATTAATTCGACATTTAAGTCGATTTTATATTTTATATTACTCTACAAGTCGAAAAATGTACATTATAATTATGCCTCTGTAAGTCGAAGTTGTGATCAATAAAACCTTTATATCTCGAAATCCTCGTTAAGTTGAAAACTCATTAACTCGAAGTTTTTAGCGTTCCCCTTGAAATTCGAGTTATCGAGGTTCTACTGTAATTGCCAATTGAAAGCAAAATTCAAAAAATGGCTATATTAATAGTCAAACAAACAAAATAATTTAAAAAATCAAAGAATAATTATAAATTGCGGAAAATAATTAATAACTGAAGGAAATAGTTGGAAAATGACGCTAATAATTGAAAAATTGAAGCAAATATGTGAAAAAGGACGAAAATAATTGTCATTTGAAAACAAAATTAAAAAAATTACTAGATTAATAGACAACAGAAAAAAATAATTGAAAAAATTAAACTAGAAATATTAAATTTAAAGAAAAAATAATCGCAAATTGAAAAATTAAGAAAATTATAAGAATTTAATAATTGTCGGAAATAATTGCACATTTAACATCTGGATTAAAAATTTAAATAAATAAAATTGAAAAATTTAATTTAAAATTGAAGAATGGAATTGAAATTTAAAGAATATACTTAAAAATTAAAAAAAAGTAATTGAAAAAAACCGAGAATTAATGAATATAGAAGAAAACAATTGAAAACTGAAGAATGGAAATAAAAATTAAAGAATGGAATTAAAATTTGAAGAAATTAATTAAACAATTAGATGGCTTCTAAATGAAAACACGTTATTCATGAGAACAGATAGAAACATCTGATCAATTTTGTAAAATAATTTTCTTAAATTTTAGCATTAATTTTAAGTCAATATAAAATGTAAAAATAAAGTATTTTAAATGTAACAACAGTTAGTTGTTAACAACTAAATTCATCTAAATTTTTTTAATACTTTTAGGTTTTAAAAACAATCATTAATTAAAATTGTAACATAGCCTTTAAAAAAATATCATTTTGAATAACACGTTTTTCTATTTGCTTTCCTGAATAACGTGTTTTTATCTGCTCTCACGAATAACGTGTTTTCATTTAGGATCCATCAAATTGTATTTAAAATTAAACAAGCTATGATGAAAATAACTGTGAATTGAAGAGAATGGTCCTAGAATTGAAAATTAAGGAAAATATTTAGAAATATTAAGAAAATAACTGACAATTAAAAGAAAAATTACAGTATGACGAAAATAATTAACAATTGAAAAAAAAAGCGAAAAATGGAAAGAATAATTGGCAATCAAACAAATTTTTTTAAAAAACAGATTAAAAATTGAAGAAAAAAACTGAGAACTGAAGAGAATAGTTCTACAATTGAATAGTTGAATTAAAATTTTAAAACAATTTTTATGAGTGAAAAAAATTGAAAAAATTCTAGAATTATTTAATAATGAGGAATTAATTGAAAGTTGATCAAAATAATTGAAAATTGAAGAAAATATTTGAGAATTGAAGAAAATAATGACAAATTGAAGAAATAAATTGGAAATTAAAGAATTAAATGAAAATTTCAAAAAAAAATTTGACAAAAATAATCAACTATTAAAAAAAGTAATTAGCAATTGAAAAAAAATTGATAAATGGTGAGAATAATCGTTATTCGAATTAAAAAATTTATAAATTTAATGAATAATCATAAAATTAAAGAAGAATAATGAATTGTTAATTGAAAACTGGTGAAAATTATGCAAAAAATTGTAGAAAATAAATGAAAATTGAAGAATTATTAAATATTGAATAAAATAATTAAAAACGAAAAATGTAATTGAAAATTGAAGAAAATAATTAAAAATTAAAGAAATAAATTGAAGATTAAAGAATTAAATTGCAATTTTAAGAAAATATTTTAATTGAAAGAATAATTATAAAATTTAAAGAGAATAATTGTATATTGAAAACTGTTGAAAATTATGGAACAAATTATAGATTTATTTATTAATGAAATTAAAATTATTTGAACTGATATTTGTAAATTTTAATTTTAATTAATTTAGATGAATTTTTTGAAAATGAACTTGGGGATTATTATTATTATAGATTTGTGATATATGAAAAAAAATTGATTTTGAATCAAATTTTTCAGAACTTTTAGATCTGAATTTTTAGATTATTCTAAGAAATTCACGGTTTAGTAACAAATTTCCCGGTTTCCTAGTCAAGTGGTCCCCTGAGTTTTGTTTTAAACATTTTAATGTTTGTTTTTTATAAAGTTATTTGATATTTATTCTTAAAGTTATATTAATTGATAAATGATATTTTATTTATTTAAAAAGTTACTTATAATAATAATTAGTAAATTGTCAAAAACTGATTATAAATTTTTATTTCAATTTTATACAAAAATTTCAAGATTTGATTAATATGGGAATAATTTAGCTTAAGGGACTTTAAAATTCATCCGATGTAAGCGGGAATCCGATAAATGCGGGTCCGATATATGTGGATTTCACTGTAATCATATTATTAATATTAATTGAATAAAATTTTGATTAACAAACTTACTTGTCTACCAATAAACCTATCACCCTGAGAGTTTCAAGAACCAATTTGTCTATGTTGGCAGAAGCTGGAAATTTAAAACCTGTCGAACCTGCATCTCCGCTGGAGATGAGGTCAACATTCCCATCTGGCAGAACTGTATTAGTTGAATTTTCATGATTGTGACTGGTGTAAGGCTGATGATCGTCAGGACTATCTTTGCACAAACAATTGCCCATGCCAAAAGCTTTCTAAATCTTCTATTATTCTAATTCTTTCAACTTTTTCTTTCATGGCACTTCAATTTGCTCATATCGACTGATTAATGCCGATAAATCTTCACTTACCCTGAAAACAAATAATAAATTTGAATTTTAATTTTATAACATTAATTCAACAGTAAATTATTTTTAAATTAAGCATAAAACAGTGTAAAATTAATTTTGTAATTATATTTTTCTCAAAATTTAGATCCATAAAATAAATATAAGTGAAAATTAAGTAAAGCTTTCTCAAGAAATTAATTAAATTCAGCTAATTGACAGATTTTGGTCAATAATTTATAACTTCCATAGAAAATAATGTAATAACGTAAAAAGAGTATACAAGTGACAAGAAAACAATAGGATGAGCTGTCAAAATGACAGGTAGTTCAAAAAAATATATTTACCAATCAAAATTCTTGAAAACGATAAGAAACGTGTTATTTTTTACTCACGTTTACTTGACGTTCTTGTGTCCAAGGAAATAAATAGTTTAAAATGTGAAAATTTGGTAAAAATGTAGGATTTAGGTTATGTTTCTTTGAAACATCAATCACTTTCAGCAAAAAATAGCACGCGTACAATTACTTCGTTTGACGTTCTAATTGAAGACCAAAGCTCCATTTAATCCACTTAATGACCATCATTTTTAAGAATACTTCTGTTTTTCTCACACGCACTTTTACAAGAAATAAATTGAAAGGGCGGATTATAATCAGTCACTTCATAAAATTTTAAAAACAATTGAAAATGAATATACTTGTTCTTGATGTTCTTGTGTATTTAGAAGATTAAATTTTCTGTAAATTGTTTTCAAGATTTGCAAGCAATTATTATTATCATTATTACTGCTATTATTATTATTATATCTTTATTAATATAATAATTTATTATTTCGTGTTTTTTTCTTGGAACTTCTTGATTCATTCTCCCAGTAAACCGCCATTTTGAAAGACGTCACAGTAAATATATTTTGAAAGTTTAGAAATTTATTAAATTAAAATTAAGTACTAATATTTCAATTATATAGTGATTCTTACTAGCAACAGAGAATAACTAATATTAATTAAGTGATCACTTGAAAATCGATTCTTTAATGATTAATTACCATTTTTCAAAATTTACCGCCCATCGATGAAGTTTTAATTCTTACGTAATTTACCATATTTACGAACTTATTTTTTTATAAATTATAAAATCCACATGTAATTTGACAACCAATTTAAATTTTAATTCTATTATTCGAAATTAGATCTAGTAAGAGTTTTTGTTTTCATTAAATATAAATAATGAAAAGTTATTAAATTAATAAAAAATCACATTTAAATTGTTCGATTATCGAACTTCGAGAAGGGAATGAAAATGCTTTGCGCATGCGCAGAACGTTTTTAAATGAGGTTCTTAACCTCAAAAATTACATTTTGTCGATTTTGGCGCAAACTCACCCTGGCTAAAGTTCTGTGTCTTTTCATATTGCAAAGATTTCCATATTTTTTTCGTATATTTCTAAAAGATTATCGTTACAGTAGTAATTAATTGATAAATCAAAAGCAGCTATATTAAATTATGCTTAATTTCGTGAGGTTGTTGAACGTCAATTTGATATAAATGCAATCACATGGGGTCGTCGGCCACTTTTAACGATCAATAACATTAGAAAAATGAATTAGTGAATTGCACAAAGATCATTCATTCAAACCATGGTTATTGAAGATCAAGAAAATCTGCTATCTGGAGCAGAAAATTATGTACAAAGTTTGTACGGTTTGTTTAAAAACTTCGCCGAGACTCAGAGGTAAGAAAAATATAACCTCTTTTGACTTTATTTACCTGACATTGTTATTCTTTAATTTGATTGGTTTTATTATGCACTATTTTTAGAAAGATTTATTAAATTAAATAATCGTTTGTTTATCTAACATTTAATTTAAAAAATTGTACTATTTTCTGCAATTATTATAGAGTTTAGAAGCCTTATAAATTAGAAAATAACCTCAATCTTCTGTCACATATAAATAATCTTAAAAATTTTGCTTTATATGTGTGTAAACAAGTGATTTAATTATTTTTTAAATTTATTTTAAATTTAATTCCTTCAATGGATATTAAAATTAGACTCTTGCCTTTTTCATTTTCTTTTAAAATCTTTTATGTTCTGAATGTTTTGACGTTTGTCAGTAGGAATAAATAAAACAAAATTATGTCACTATTTTTATTGTTTGTGCATAACTAAGCTTTGTTAAAATTTGTTATTTCGTTTAAAAGGTTTGTTCAGTTCTTGATGTATTTATTTTTAATGTGCGATAAGTGTTGTGTTAAATTTTACAATTTTTTTTCTAGATTGAAAAATGAGTGGAAGAAGTATAAGAAAAGCAAGGCGAGCAGTAAGAAAGACAAGAAAAAAGTATGTATAATAATTTGTTAATTTGAGTATTAATGATTTTATTGATAAAAGAATAAATAAAAGAAACCATAAAATAATAAATGTACAAATAAATTAAATTTAGGTCGATGCAAATGGAGAAGTTGGTTGCACTAGTCCTCCAGAAATTGAAGTCTTGAGCAATGCTTCTGCTTTTGCTGTTTTTGCTGCTGTTAGGAGTTCAATTTTGGAAAAACAAAGTCATGTTGCTAGCGAATTAAGTCCTACGTCAAATTGTACTTCCCCGCCTCCTCCAGAGTTCAGTGACACAATTGAAAGTGACAGTGATGATGAAGACAAAATTTCATCGACCCAGAGCTTACCAAAGGTAATTTAACAAAATTACATTTTAAATATCTTGCTTTTGACCTTAAGATGATCAATTTAATGCTGTTGTCAGATAAAAAATTAATAATCTACTACACATTATTTATTTATTATTTTGTTAGAATGATTAATTCTTAATTAAATTAACAGTTTTAAACTACAGACTTATTTTTTACTGTAAATATTTTTTTGTAGATCGTTGGAATTGGATTGAGAAGTGTTTTTACTTTAGTAAGAGAAAGTCGAACAATTGAACCGACTTTTTGTAACAAAGCGCTGGGCGCTTTATTAGATATTTTGCAAGGACAACTTCCAGAAGGATTAAAATCTGAGCCTAATGATATTGTGGGTGAGTAAATTGTTATTAATTGGTTGCCACAGGTCAGGGAAAAGTCAGGTATTTCCATCAAAAGTACTGGAAAAACGCAAAGAGTTTCTACTACAATGGATGAAAAAATTTTTTTTTTCTGAAATTATAAGTATAAAAATTTACTAAACAAAATTTTGAAAGTCAAATTTTAAACATTACTAAAAATAATTATCTTTTACAATTTTATAGTAAATATATACAAAAAATTAGTTTTAAACGGGAAAATCGGAAATAATTGGGAATTTAAATTAGCCGGGAAAAACTAGGAACCAGTTTTATTTTATTTTTTTTATTATAACGATAATGGATGTAATTTTAAAGAACTTTTTATTTGATTTTATACCATAATAAAAAGATCTTCAATATTTTAATGTTGTAATTTAAAATACTACTTTAGTTTTTAAATAGTTTTTGCGACTGTATTATTTATTTTTATATTGTAAAATTATCTCATACTAAAAATTAAAAATTAGTAAACATTTCACTGTAATTTAATTTACTAGAATATGTCAATCTATTTTACTAATATTTTATTAATTTTTATTTTGACTTATTTTTGAAAAATCTAATACTTAAAACAAATAATTTGTGGAATTTTTGTAGGTAGTGTATTTTACATATGATGATTTCTTTAACAAATTAATTCTTTGTACAAACAAATGTTTTAAAAGTAAACCAGATACATATAAATGACACAATGGCAGTCAACCGAAGATATTTTTAAAAATAATAATTAAAGAAATACGTAAAAAATGTTTGGTATTTGTTTAAAAAATATTTAATTAATTTACTTTATTTGATAAAAAAATTCAATATAAAGTAAGATATGAAACAAGTTATTAAAACCTATATACACAAAAGAGAAAATGTTTGTAATTTTTAATCATTTTTTTAAGTCAAGCAAGTCAAGTGCTTCAGAACAATAAATATTTCAACTATAATTTCATTTAATATAAAAGCTTTTTTGATTTTCGGCGTAAAAATATAAAAACATATTAAAAATGAAAGATTCTTGATATCAACGAATCTTTGTATGTTTTAACTCATTAAATCAGCTGCTTTTTATTTTTTTGGTAGAAATATTGTAGATATTGCATCTTTGTAGAAATATAAAAACTTTCAAATTAATTTTATGTAGAATTTTGTATCGTTTCATTTGTAGTTTTTCACTAATTCAGATTAAGAGAGTAATTAAAGAATGATGCAAAATTTTCTGAATTCTTAAGTTGGCGTTGCGATTTAAGCTATATTTTTAGAAATAAATAAATTAAAAGTTTTTGTAAGTATCAAGTATACTGATTGGTTTTATCTGAAAAATATACAACAATTTTGAATTCTTATTTAGAAAACGTACCTAATAAATGTAAAACGTTAAACTTAAGAGTTTATTACATAGATTTCACTTTACTTTACACATTCTAAAAATTTAGATTTTTTCGGGTTATCGGATGAAGATTTACTATAACTTTAAAAATCATCGTCAAATCCAGAATCGTTAATTTTGAAGCTTGTTTTGAAGGTAAAAATTTTTATTTTTTTACAATGAAAATAAAAAGCGGCTTAAGAATTTTTAGAGTAAAGTTGAAATAATTGCATATTTTTAAGAAAGGTTCGATTCTTAAAACTAAAAACACTTAAGACAATAATGATAAAAAATGACAAATGTTATATTTTGTACAGAAGCATCAATAACTTGTTTCACATCTTATTTTCTATAAATAAATACTTTTATTGAGTAAAATGCATTAATGAAAAAATTCTTTAAACAAATGTGTTGAAAATTATATTTGTATTGAAACCATTTGTTTAACAATTAAATATAATAGGTACCTACATAAAATTGAAAAAAATAATATAAAAAAGTTCGATTTTTGTAGCTTTTTGTATGTTTATTTGTGACTTAAGTAAAATAAATTTAAATTTGACAAGAGAATATAAACCAGGAAAAACAAAGAAAAAATCCGGGAAAACCTGGAATTTTATTGACCGAAAGTAGCATAGGCACTCTGTTTAATAACTCAAAGAAGGTCAGCGAAAATTAAAAAAATTGGTCTGGAAATTAGGGAAAAGTCAGGGAAAATTGTAATAAAATATTTCTGGCAACCCTGTATTAAAATTATTTTTAAAAGTGATATATTAAATTTTATTTTGAAACGTGATAAACTGACAAAAATTCAACTAATAGTGACAGGGATGTTATTGATTTATTGGAAAATTTGCATTAAAATCATGATTTAAATAAAAAAAAAACTTTACAATTCTCCGGAAGTCTAATACTGCATGTAAAATATCGCAAACCACAAATTTGTGGATAAATTTTAAAAATTTCAATTTTAATATTTTAATCTTTATAAAATTTAAAAAATTGTGCTAATACAGATGATTAAAATACCTACGATTTACAAATTGTTGGTATATGAAAAGAGCAAAAAATTGTTATTCATTTTTATATCTTCAAGTCATTATAATTATATAAATTTCAAACGTCAATTAAGTCATTCCAATTTGTTCCAACTTTTAAATGTTAATTAATTCAAATTTAAATGCATATTAATTAATACAAAATAATGAAATAATATTAATTATTTTTCATATTCACAATTATACTTTTGTTTTTTAAATTCTTACAAGATTTCTAAGAGATTTCAATTTTTCAAATCTGTTTAATTTTTTTCTTATAATTTCTTATTTTTACAAAATTGTAAGTTTTTTCCTACTTTTACTTTAGACATTTTTTCTTTGTATTTTTTGTATTTGTCTTTTTATTTTTGGATTTTCTTTAATTTTCCTCTTTTTATGCAAATTATTTAATATTATTTTACACAATTTCGTTATTATAATCTTCACTAAACTTTTTATTTTGTTGATTTTCATAATTATTTTCATATTTTTAAAAATAAATACTCCCATTTTTTTTGTAAGTTTATTCAATTTTTTTCACATCTTGTCTTTTTTTGCGAGGTTATTTGCAAACTTACTTATTCTTCCATAAAGTTTTTAGATTTTCTTTGTTTTTCTAAATTTATTGTTGGACTTATTTTAAGTGTAATATTATAAAAAAGGGTTTTATTTAATTTGCTTAAACTTCTTTTATTTTTAAAAGAATTTTTAAATTTCTTTTTCGACTTTCTTTTTATTTATACGATATATACACTTTTTAATTTTATTTTTTGTATGATTTTAACATTTTTTTTAGTTTGTTAGATTAAGGAAAAAAACATTTCTCTATTTTCTTCCTATTTATTTAATTTTCTTGATGTTTCACTATTTTCCAGTTCTTCCTTGCGTTGTAATTAATTCTTAAACTTTTGTCATCATTTTTCCATTTCTAAGAAGCATTTTTCCTTATTTTCAATTGTTTAGTTTTTATCTTATAATTACGAATTTTCGAAAACATTTATTTGGTGCTTTTATCTATATTTTTAAAATTTCCCAATTTTCTACTTTTTTGAAAGCTTTTATTCTTTTATTTTATATTATGTGAATTTAATCTTCTAAATATTCTCATTTGAACATCGTTTTTGTACTTCATAGAATTTCTTTTCTTTAAAAATTATTTTTATTGTTACAAAATTTTATTGATTCTTTTTTTATTCAGTTTGTAAAATAATTCTCTAGATTTTCTAATTTTAAAATTTTGTTCTCTTTAGTAATATATTTTAACGTTTTTTTAATTATATTCTTATTTATTATTTTAATTAAAAAAAATGTCCGTAACATTTGGAGATTTTAAGTACTGATTATATTTGAAAAAAATCAATTTTCGATTTAAATAAAAATATATCTGATTTAAATCAAATAAATCGGATTTTTTTGATGTTTTTAAACAAATCATGATTTTTATCAGCCGTGAATAGTGAACATGGGGAAAAGATTTTGGTAATTAATAACTTCTTAAGATGAATATTTGTTTAAGAAAATAGATTGATTTAATGTCGTGTTTCATTTATTAAAATTTCATTTTACAGATTCTTTATTTGATCTGCTGCTTGATCTTGCGACGTCTCATGGACCTGAATCTGAAGCAGCTAATGACGGAAGTCATTTGACAGCAGTGGCATGTGCTTGCTTACTTAGTCTAGTTGTAGTTCGAGGTGACACTGGACATCTTTTAGCAGCAATAGCAGCATTGCTGATGTCTCCTAGAGCTTTGGCGGCACAAAACATCCAGGTATTTAAATAATTTTTTTTATTAACTAATAAATAACTAACTCTGTTTTTAAAAAAGTATTTTTACCACTTATTTTCGGAAATTAACTTACTTTTTCACCTTGTTTCAGAAAAGAGAGAACTGTAATACCTGAAATTGTTATTGTTGATTGAATTGTTAATAAATTGTAGATTGTTAAGTAATTAATAATTTTTTATTATTTCAGATGCCATATGTACTAACATCTCTTCAAAGAAGTGTCCACGCTGTTTTACTCGGAAAACACGCGAGACGTGACTGGATAACTTACGGAGTTCCTAAAAATTCAAAGATTCATGCTTCTACACTCAAGTTACCAAATGATATAAACAATTTAGTTTTGAATGGAAAAAGTTTTGTGAGCGACGGAAAGTATTTGTTTCTCCATTCAAATCAAGGATTACTCAAGATAGGTAGCGGTTATGGAGGAACAATTTGGGGTCATGTTTATGCTCATAAAGCTGACTTTTATCCATCAGAAATTGGCTGGCTTGGTTATGCAAACGTGAGTTATTTACATCTTTTTAATAAAAATCAAGGCTCGGATTGTGCGACATTTTTCGGAAAAAATTCGACCATTGAACTTTTTTGGGAACTTTTTTATTTAAATTACGAATAGAGTGGCAGAAATTCTTTGGTAAAAAAAAATTATTTTTGTGATTTTATGAGACTAAAACGACTTTATTTAAGTCTTAAAGTGGATCCGAGCCCTGAAAATTAAAAAACTGTATACGCCAGTGATGCACTATTTATTTGTGTTTCATTTTTTGTTCTTAGAATTCCTTATACTTCAAATGCGCTCCCAAAAATCAGTACGAACTGCTGATTTTAGATACAGAACTACTTTCAATAAGGGGCAAAGCTGTTTTAGAAGGAAAAGATTGGTCTTCCTCGGTCATGTTTTCTGATGGTGAAAATTTGGGAATGTTGACAGCCGGCAAAGACGTAAGTTGATGACTTATTTTTTTATATTTGTGGATTTATTACACGTAGATTAAGTTCGAATTTTAAATATTACATATTTTTTAATTTGTAGGTCAATACACTTTTTAAATAAACAAATAATAATTAATCATTTATAATTTTTCAGGAGGGTTTCGTTATTCGAACTATAAATACGTTGAGCAATACAGTTACCGTGACATCAGAGCTTCCTTTAAAATTTGCGAAACAAGGCATAGATGTGTTTGGCTACGCTTTTTTTGACGAGGAACAAACTGCTCATATTTTAAATCCCGGATATGATGATGAAATTGCTGCTGTGGTGGCTGGTAAAGAATTTGCTGTCCTTCGAACAGTTTCTGGAAAGTTGCTCTATACAGGAAAGGGTAATTGTATCGGAATGAAAATCAACACAAGACCAAACAGATGGATGGAAGTGACATTAGGAAAAGATGCCAAGGTGGTTGATTTTTCGGTAGGTCACGACGGATATCATGCTATTTTTGTTCTTGATGATGGTTCGGTTCTTTTTGTCGGAACTTCCAGACGTGGTGAGGATGGTGAGAACAGTAAGTATCAAGGACTCTAATAACGATTAAAAATAAAAATAATAATGATAATTTGATGAAATTACTTTGTTGTAGTTAAAGTGCGTCGACCAGCTAAGGCAATGAAGCCAAAGAAAATCGTGAAGGTAGAAAGCCAGGTGATTGTAAATTCGGCATGTAACAACGGAACCACTGCTCTTGTGACGAAAGAAGGCTCTTTATTCATGTTTGGCAAAGATTGTTTACATTGTGATGGATCAACTGGTCTCGTTTCTAATCTAAAGGATGTTTTTGTGGTGCAAGTTTCTTTGGGCAAAGCGCATGCTGCAGTTTTGACAAATAAAGGACACTTGTATACATTTGGCATCAATAATAAAGGACAATGTGGTCGTGATTTTGCAGTTGGACAAACTTTTGTGAAGGAAGTTACTTTCATGGATATGGAAACTGGCGCTGGTGATGAGGAATTAGGCATTGTAGAAGATGGTAATTTAATATTTAAAAAAAATCACTTTATTATTAGTTATATTTAAAATGAAATTTAATATTTATGAAATGCTTTACAAAACCGACAAAAAATATGTGGTCACCCGTTTTTTATTACTGCAAAAAGTCATTTGCTATTAATACAAATATATTTATTAAAATTTTTCTTTTTATATGTATTATAATTCTACAAAAATTAACTCTAAAAGAAAGGATTGGTTTCATTTCTAAATAAGACAACACAAAAATAATTGAATTTGCAATATTTTCTTAACATTAAGGTTATTCTTAAAATAATAGACATTTTTTTGACGTTCTTGCAATTAACTTTAAGGGTAATTTTACACGAAATCAAAATAATTTATTGACATTAATGGGTATCACAGGTTGTCACCTATTCACGTTTTTCAACATGTTTAAAATTTAATCACTCATTTTGAAATTTTATTTATACTTAAAATAATATTAAAACTCTGGAAAAAGTAGTTTCTAAGGAGGTTCTCTATATTTCAAATAGTCGAATTTACAATTGGAAAAAGTTAATTTAAATTCAGGAATACTTATTGAACAAATTTGTTAGCTTAAAAGAATAATTTTTTCCAACATTCCTAAGCTTAAATTAATTTTAAAAACACAAAATTGCAGATTAATTAGTCCAAATTTCAGTCTTAATTTTAATTAGTTTAAATTTTATCGATTGGAATTTTAATCTCTCTAAATTTAAAATTTTAAACTCACTCTAATTTTACTGAATCTGCAATTTAATTTATCTAAACTTCAATCTATTTACGTCTTATTCGATTCAAGTCTTAAGTGATTCAAATTTAAAATAATCCAAATTTCAAACTTATCCAAATGTTATTTGTTTCAAATTCTAAGCAATCCAACTTTTATAAAATTCGAATCTAAATGAGTCAAAACATTAAATAATTATTATTATTTTATGTAATTCAAAATTTAATTCTTCCAGATTTTTAGTTAACACAATTTTAATTTGTTCTAATTTTAATTGAACTCAAACTCAATTGATGGAAGAAGATTCGAAATTTCTCGAAATTCAAATACATTCAAATTTTAATCGATCCAAATTTTAAACTATCTGAACTTTGATTTATCAAATTTTTAATCGATTTAAGTTGAAATGAATCCAAAATACAATTTATCTCATTTTCAATTATTCCAAATTTTTATCCATTTAAATTGCAATCTATGCGAAATTAAATTTATCTAAATTTTAATTGATTTGAATTTCAATCCTATCCAACTTTTTAAATTGAAGCTTTAACCACTTTAAAACTTTTTAACACTAAAAAGGGGTTTGAAGTCAAAGATTCTTTTTTAATTTAAGATTGGCTTGTTACAGAATGTTAATAGTTATCAGTTTCTTAAAGTGAGACATTTTAATTAATATTTTTATAAAATAAGTGATTTTTTGACACGATAAAAAAGCGCATTGACAGTTTGCGAGTTTATGTATTTCGTACATTAAGAAGTTCTTTATTATAACTTTTGTTCGTTTTCTGGATTTATAAAGTATTGTTTTTAGATTTAAAAAGTATAATGATTGATTATTCTAGAACCAGCCGAGGAATGGGAAGAAGCTAGAGGCATGTGTCCACCAGGAAAACACCAATGGAGACAAAGAGATTGTATGGTCTGCACAGTTTGCCGTGAATGCACAGGTTACAGCATATCATGTCTCAGTAGTACACGACCTGACCGAAATCCTGGACAGTAAGTTTACTCATAAATTATACTTTTATTTTTCTTTATATTGTTTTACACTTCCAAAATAAATAATTCTGAACACGATTGCATATTAGATTTCATTTATTTTTCTATTCATAAATATTTGTTACAAAATTTACATAATTTTTAAGAATTTTTATGATAATTTTACAGTTAAGGCTAATTTGAAGTTTTTAAGATACCTATAATTTTGACAATTGCTAGATAATATTTTTGCTTTCTCATGTCGTTTTTTGCAAAACAAATTTTTTTCAAACTAAAAATAGAACTCAATAAATAAAAAAATCATATTCCTTATTTCAAAATGAATCGATTGAACTAAATAAAGTATATAATTCACCAAAAATTTGCATAATAATTTATGATTTTTCATTTTTTTATTAGATAAGAAATTTTTTTTTCTATAATTTTTCCAATTTTTAATTTATAATCATAGGTCTTTTGGATAAAATATTCTAGATTAAAAGACGAGCTAATTGGTCTATAAAAAGTGTATATTTTTCTGGAAATTGATAGAATTAATATAGTTGCTTTTCATTTTGAACGAAATTCAGATTTTATTATTATTTTTTTTTTTTTTGCATTATAATCTATTGCTTCCTCTATGAGGAAACAAATTATTTGATTTACATGGAAGCGAAATGTTCATTAATGGACATAATTTTCACCTTGTTTTATTTCTATAACTTCTCAAATTTTTATTTTATAACCAATTAACCATAGGTCCTTTAAAAAAATATTCTAGATTGAAAAACGAACCTACTGGTCGATATAAATTATAAATTTTATATTAAATTTATACAATTAATTATGATTTTGTTTATAACATCAAAAGTTTTATTGTTTTTAAAATAAAAATTTAAATTATCAAATTAATGTTTAAAAAATATTTTACTTTCAAAGACGAATATATTAATTAAAATGAAGTGGGTATACATTACTTTTAATTTGTAGGAATATCATTGATCTTTTCTTTTTTCGTGAAATAATAATTTTCATCTTTTTGTTATAATTTCTTAAACTGACATTTCCTAAAATATTTCTTTCAACAAAAATGTGGCACAGTGAAAACCATCTTTTGGAATTATCGAAACTTATAATTGGTTATCTATAAATTATCTAAGATAATAAAACAGGAAGGGGAATTATCAGAAATTAACAGAATTAATGGAGATCTTTCTTTTTTAACGAAATTGAACTTTATTAAATATTTTCATTGCTTAAATCTTTTGCTTAGGTGGAAGCAAAGTGTTTATGAAATTAACGTAATTAAAATTTAAGACACTCTTTTAAAGTTTTACGATAATCTTAAAATTCTCTAGTTATTTTTTTCCTTCTCTATATTATTTTGAAATTTTCCAAATAACATTGATATTTTCTAGATAGTTTAAAAAATTTCTACATAATTTAAATAATTTTCAAGAGTTTTTAAAATTTTAATTAATGTTTGTTTTTGTAGGGAATGTGGCTGTGGAGAAGGAGACTCAGGTTGTGCAGAATGTGGCTGCTGTCGAATTTGTGCTCGAGAAAGTTGTGACAACGGAGCAGAAATGGCTGTTCTTGGTCCCTCTGGAGGTGGTGATTTGGGAAAAATTCGATTGGATATGATTTTCGAAGGTAGTCTTCTACCAATCTGGCCGACTTATAGCCATTTATTTCCATTTTCCTACTTTTATTTTTTAAGTACATATGATTTTATTTCCGTTTTGTTGGTCGTTTTACTTTATCTTTTAAAACAACTTTACGATTTACACAAATATGTTGCATTTTATTTCTCTATAAACACAATTAACTCTTGAAATATTTTTTCCCCGATTAATTTATTTTATCAATTTTAGAAATAATTAAATTAGGTTTAATTATTTAAGTTAGTTTCTTAGCATCGCTGTCAGAAGCTGGCTAGGATCTGGTAGGTGACTACCCGTCAATCAGTTACAGTTAAGATTATTTTCTCATTTCCAGGAAAAGCAGGATCTGGCATTCGTGAATACCTTCGAAAGCGCTTGGAGGAAAGAAAACGATACAGAGCAAAGTCTGGTTCGAGCGCTGGAAAACACGTGGGAAAATTAAAAGGCTCAAATAATCAGAGATCAGGTATTTTTGGCCTATTTGGTGGTTTTTTGACAATTTAATTCTGTCTTGTTTAAATAATTTTTTTAATGATAATGGCATTATAAGGTAGATCTTTTAATTTATTAATGAATATTGAGTATTTCACTTATAAATCAATATTTATTATTGTTACTAAATCGATTTGTGAATTTTAGCTGGAACTAGTGTCATTATTCAGAAAATATCAGTAGCTAAAGTTGCATCGGGAGTGAGCAATCTAATGTCAGAAGAAGGAGAGAAAGGAAGTGATGTTGAGAGAGGCGAGAAAGGAAGTGATGCTGAAAAAGGAGACACTATAAGAATATCGAACATCCCTCCAGCAAGAGTTCCTGTTCCTGATGATTCCCCGGTTGTTCGAGTGTCGTGTGGTTTACATCATACAGGTTTATTAAAATTAATATAAATAATTAATTATATATCCTGAACTATTCTTACATATTTTGATAATTAGTTTAGAAGTTTTAAACATGTCAGGCTTCACAGAGCTTCCCCTATTACCCTATTTTTTTTTTAATTCAAAAGTTCTCCTTTTTCAGAATTTTGTCAGTTATTCTACAAAGAATTCTTATAAACAGTTTTAGTAGATTATAAGTTAAAGAAACATAGAGTCTGATGAAGTGATAAAAAATAAAATAATAATAATAAAAATAAATAAATAAAAAATACCTACCGTAAGATGGGGTAAAGTCGGATAGTTTTTCACGATTTTCTTTAAAAAATACGTTGAATTAAGAGAAGAAAATATTGATACTTAGTATATATAATCTCTGACTCCTGTTTTTGAAGTTCATCATATAGGAAAAGTGAAATCCTTTTTAGAGAATTCACAATAATCCTTTTTGTCATGGCCAACTGTTCCCCTAAATGTGGGGTAAAGTCGGCCACCACTATAAACAGGTAGAATATGTTAGTTTAACATAAAATAATCATAGGAAATAAAGTTAATTAAAAATACAATATCTATAATCTATGAAATATATATTTATTTAAACTTTATATTATGATTTGACAAAATTTCTATGTCAGATTTTTAACATAACCTGAACAAAAAAAAAGTAACCTATCTGAATGATTTAAAGTTTTAAATTAGAAAAATAATATCTTCCATGCACCCTTCTCATTTTTAAATTTTAGTTTAGAAATAACAGTTTCTATTCTTACATTTTGGACATTGGGAACAAGTGGAAAAAAAATTATTTAAAATATTTTTGTAAATTCGAACCATGGCCGACTTTTCCCTACAAAAGTAAAATTTTTAGAAAAACTGATTTTTCATAAAATTTAATAAACCAATAAAGGTTATTTTTGTTTGTAAATTATGTCAGAGACACAAGCAACGCTATGTACAGTTTGATTTGTCAAAAAAAAATTTCAATAATAATTTACAACTACCTTTTTTACACTACTTATTTTTTAGATAAAATAGGCTTGCACACAAAAATATTATTTTTATTAGAACTAACCCATGAATTTGCGTCAAGTATTTTTTAAATTCAAGTTTGACATTTCTATTAACAAAAACAAAACAATATTTTTAATTTTTCTTTCTAAAAAAAGGATAATTAAATACTTAAAAAATAGGTTACCGGCTGGCCGACTTTTCATGACTGGCCGACTTTACCCCATTTTACGGTACTTATTTAATATTTTGATAACTAAAAGTATGCAAAAAAAATTATGGTAATTCATGGGGGAAAAATGTAGGAAAGAACTAAAAACTAAAAAATTCATAAAAAGTATAATTTATTAATAAAAGAAATTTAAGTGCAAGATGTTTTGTTTTTTTTTTTAAGAAAAATCCACATTTATTTACAAAGAGTGTGTGTTGTTAAGCTTTTCGTTCATCTACGATGAACCTCTTTAGACATTTAGTTATAAACTGTAAGATAAATAATACGAGACTATAAAACATCGGTAAAAAATATAATAATTAAAAACACATTTTGGTTAAAAACACATTTTGGAAAAGATATTAAACTAATTTTTGTTGAAACATATTATAGAACGTTAACTTACCAGAGTGGAATTTTCTAACTTCACATTTAAAATGTTAATATTTTAAAATAGGATTTTTTAAAAATTTGGTATACATAAAGAGAGAAAACATAGTATTCTCTACTTTAAGTGGTTTAAGATCCTGGAACCACATTATTATATATTAAGGTTATTATTTAATAAAGAAATTTAAACAAGGAACAAAATATTAATAAACTAATAATTGGAATTTTAAAAAATTGATTAAAAAAACCAAGTAATAACTAAAATCCAACTAACTTTTATTAACCCTTCACTAAAATTTTAGTCAAAAGGGTAAAAAACTACTAAATTGAATAGTACAATCGAGACTGATAAAAATCATGATTTATTAAAATAAAAACAAAAAAATCTGATTTTTTTAAATATAATTAGTATATAAAACCTTCAAATGTTTATTTGTAAGTAGTTTATTAAAGAAATGAAGAAAAAATTTAAAAACAAAACAATAGAAGAGTGGAACAGTGACATAATTATATATAAAAAAGTAGAAACTCTTTTAAAAAAATTAAACTATTTACGGACATTTTTTTAAACTAAAATAATAAATAAGATGAAAATTAACAAAACGTTCAAATATATTACTAAAGTGAACAAAATTTTAAAATAAGAAAAATTAGAGAATTATTTGACAAACTGAATAAAAAAAGAATGAATAAAATGTTGATAAATTTAAAAAAAATTAAAAGAAAAGAAAATTTTTGAAATAAAAGAACGATGATCAAATGAGAATATTTAGTAGGATAAATTTACATAATATAAAATAAAAGAATTAAAGTTTTCAAAAAAGTAGAAAATTGAGAAATTTAAAAAATGTAGATAGAAGCATTAAATAAATTTTTTCAAAAATTCGTAATTATAATATAAAAACTAAACAATTGAAAAGAAGGAAAATGCTTCTTAGAAATGGAAAAATGATGACAATGATTTAAGAATTAATTAAAACGCAAGGAAGAATTAAAAAAAATAGTGAAACATCAAGAAAATTAAATACATAGGAAGAAAATAGAGAAATGTTTTTTTCCTTAATCTAATAAACTCAAAAAATGTAAAAAGTACAAAAAATAAAAAATCTACAAAAGAAACTTAAAAGTCCTTTAAAAATAAAAAAGTTTAAGCAAATTAAATAAAACACATTTTTATAATATTACACTTAAAATAAGTCCAAAATAAATTTAGAAAAATAAAAAAAATCTAAAAACTTTATGAAAGAATAAGTAAGTTTGCAATAAATCTCGCAAAAAATAAACAAGATGTGAAAAAATTGAATATACTTACAAAGAAAAAAATGAGAGTATTTATTTTTGAAAATATGGATATAGTTATGAAAATTAATGAACTAAAAAGTTTAGTGAATATTATAATAACAAAATTGGGTAAAATAATATTAAATAATTTGCATAAAAAGAGGAAAATTAAAGCAAATCCTAAAATAAAACGACAAACTATTAAAAAAAGAGAAGAAATATCAAAAGTAAAAGTAGAAAAGAACTTCAAATTTTGTAAAAATAAGAAATTATAAGATAAAAATTAAACAGTTTCGAAAAATTAAATCTTTTAGAAATCTTGTAAGATAATTTGACGTTCGGAATTTATATAATTTTAATGACTTAGAGATATAGAAACTTAATACTATTTTTTGCTATCTTTATACCAAAAATTTGTAAATAGTGTAGGTATTTTGATCATCTGTATTAGCACAATTTTTTAAATTTTATAAATATTAAAATATTAAAACTGAAATTTTTAAGATTTATCCACAAATTTGTGGGTTTTTCTTTAATATTTGCGATTTTTTACATGCAGTATTAGACATTCGGAGAATTGTAAAGTTTGTTTCATTTAAATCAATAACAGCCCTGAGTACAATATTAACAATAATTAATGGAAATATTTACTAATTAAAATAAGTGACCTAATTTTTATTAAAATTTTGATTGAGAAAGTTGTAAAATGTAAATGAAACTTCTTTTGCTTTCTGTTAGCTGAAAAAATTTAGTTTTGATTTTTTTATTATTGAAATTCATTGTGCAAAAAAGAAATAAACAAGGTGTGAATTCTGTCCATTTCATGGACACTTCGCTTCCAAGGAAGCAAAACAATTTGCTTCCTCATAGAGGAAGCAATAATTTAATAATATTTTAAATATTTGACATCAAAAATAGTACCAGAAAGAAAATTGGCACCGATAAGTACCATATATTTTGATGGGTTAAAATTTCTCAGGTGACTCCACTTAATGAACCAAATTGGATGATTTTCATTTCTCCCAAAAAATATGTTTTTTTCAGCCAATCAAAAAATGGCTTAAACAGACATAAGGTACATGTTTAAAGCTATAAAAATCCACTTAGAAATTTTATTTATGTCTATTTTTGGTGTTACTATAGCTATTTGAAAAAAACGACTTTTTAAAAAAGTATCTTTACATTTCTTGAAATATTAAAAAAAATATTAAAGACACATTAATTTAAGCTAGATATTCTTTTTCTACAGGTTCTGGCAATAAGTTTAAAAAAAAGACGTCCCGATATGTTCATTAGGCTCTGAGCAATCAGCGTTTAAAAATCGCTCGGGTTCCGTAGACCCAATCTAGCAATTACGTTAAATCCCGATAGTCTAGCAGTTGAGGGTTAATATTATTAGTAATATTATTATTATTATCATTATTTTACTAGGTGAAAATTATGTCCATTTCGTGGATATTTCGTTTCAAAGTTAGCAAACAAATTTGCTTTCTTATAGAAAAAGCAATATATTAATAATATAAAATTTAATTCGAGAAATTCTTTAAAAAAAGGAATTTTAAGTGCAAAAAAGTGAAAAAACATCAATTAATTTACGAATTTTTGATCAATTATAAAAGTTATATAGGTCAATCGATTCGTTTTGAGATAAGGAATATGATTTTTTTATTCATTAAGTTGTATTTTTAGCTTGGAAAAAAATTTTGGCAAAAAACGATTTTTTTCGATGGAAAAAGGTGCTCAACAAAATTTGATTGGGTATTTTCAAAAATCCCTGTGTCCAAATTTAGATAATCACGAGCTTAAAAAGTCATCCAAATTTTATTGAAATCCGTTGAAGCGTTCTCGAGATATCCTGGCGACAAAAAACGCTATACACACACACACACACACACACATATATATATATATATATATACATCTGGACATTTGCTTAGGAATGAAAATTTACGCTTTTTAGATGAAAATGAGTCGATTTAGACTATTTTTGGAAAATCGAAAATCTTAACGATCACAAAGCTTCCTCTATGAGGAAGCAAAAAATGAAAGAAATTAAATTTAGAAAAAAATTGTTTTTAATGCCTTCAAGAGTAATGAAACAAATTTGTTGATTAATAACTATAAAATAACAAGATTGTTTCATAAAAGTTCCATTAAACTATAAAATTCTCAAGTGTTTCGTTAATTTATTTGGCTTTTACAAAAATTTCTTCAAGCTTTCGATTTTTGAATTTTATCACGTGAATATCACGGTAATATTATATTCAATATTGGTAATATTTAATGTAATATTCTCGAGAAGGAACTTTTTTAATATAATAACCAACTATTTTAAGCTAAATTAAATTATAATGAAAAGCAATTTGTTTAAATCTATTTTCTTTGCTATATTAAAATTCACATTGCACTAGACCTACATTTAGAACTTCTCCTATTACTGTCTTTTTTCTTTGCGAAAAATCTCCTATTTCCCCTTTTTTGAACATAATTTATGCTGTGAAGCCTGACATGTAGAAAATTTGATTGCCTTTAAAATATTATATATCTTTGAAAATACTGAATTATCTTTCAAAATATTTTTTTTACTTCAATTTATTACTTGGTATTAAAGATTCAATATTATGCAATTTATTTTAAAATATTAATACATTTTACAGTGGTACTTTTAAAAAATGGCCAAGTATATACGTTTGGAAGTAATATTCACGGACAACTGGGAGCTGGTGATTTAATTGCTCATGCTGGACTCGTTCATGTAAAATTGCCTATTGCTGCTTCTCATGTTGCGGCTGGAAGTCATCACACTGTTGTTCTTACTGTAAATGGTGAAGTTTATACATTTGGTGCTTATCAGGTACTTTCTATTTTTTATTCAAGCTTCCTTAGTTATTTTTAAGCTTCATTTTAATAACTAAAACCAATAGCTAATAGCAATTTTAGTTAATATTAAACAATTATGATAAATTTTATTATTTATTTAGAAAGGGCAGTTGGGTATGAAAGGAGAGAATCAAACCGACGATGGAAATGTCTCTCAAGCGAGTCTCAGATTCGAAAAATCTCAGCCGTGGTACAGCTTTCCAAATCAAGTTCCAAATATTGGTTGTGAGTGGGGAAGACGAGCGACTTGGGTAGGAGCTTCTGGAGATCAAACTTATATAAAAATCGATGAGACCAGTTTCATCAGTTTGACGAAAAGCAATGTGGTGTCAAATAAAAGCTGCATGAGTAAGTTTGAATTATTAATAAAAAGTATGACAATACGTTCATCTGATAAATGAGCAATTTTAAATTCTAATTTTTGAAAACTTTGGTTATTTCAGTTTTGATTCCTCATCAAAGCGATCATTCAAATCCTTTGAAGTGCTTGGTTATCGACAAACGTGATGGCAGTTGTAACAGCTTCAGTGGAAATGATCAGGTCGATTTTAGTCGTTGTGCAGCTAGTTTAGATCCTTTATATAATGTGATTTGGACCTTTGACTGTGAAAGTAACGAAATATCGTCTTATAATATCATCTCTGCGGAAACAAAAATGACTCCCAGTTTAGAATTGTCTATTCTTAATCCTGGACTTGCTTTGCCCGTTGTGCCAAATTGTTTTGTTACACGTTCTCAAGCAGCGATTCATTTATTGTCTTGTCTGGATACTCTCACTCAAACGCAGGATGAAAAGCTTACAATAATGGAAGAGAGTGAAAATAATCAATTGACACATAATAAAATTTATAATCGAGAAGACTTTGTTACAGTTAGCAGATTTGAAAGTGAGTTAAAATTCTTAAAAGTTCTTTTTAGTGATAATAAACAGGGCTGCAATTGATTTAAGCCATGATTTAAATAATTGAGGTATTTACATTAAAATCATGATTTAAATCATTGGTGTTTTTGCAATAAAATCATGATTTAAATCAAAAAGACTTCACAATTCTCTGGATTTCTAATACTACATGTAAAAAGCCTCAAACCATAATAAAAAATCCAGAAATTTGTGGATAAATCTTGAAAATTTCAATTTTAATGTTTATTCTTTATAAAATTTAAAAAATTGTGCCTAATATAGATGATCAAAATACCTATGATCTACAATTTTTTTGTATGATAAAAATGTTTTTTGTTTAATTTTTCTAAACTTTTTTATTTTTAAAGAATTTTTAAATTTCTTTTGTTTACTTTTTATTTATTTTCACATACATTTTTTATTTTATTTTTATTAATTCTAGTTTTTTAGTAGATTTTTATCAAATTTTTTGTTGTATTTTTTACAGTTTTTTACAGTTTTTTTTTTCTTAATCTGACGATTAAGAAAAAAAAAAACATTTATTCATTTTCTTCCTTTCTATTTGATTTTCTTGTTGTTTCCTAATTTTTTTAGTCATTATTCCTTGCATTTTAATTAATTTTTGTCATCATTTTTCTATTTTTTGGAAACACTTTTTCTTCTTTTAAATTGTTTATTTTTAATCTTGTAGTTATGAATTTTTTAAAACATTTATTCGAAGTTTTTATCTACAATTTTTAAATATCTCAATTTTCTACTTTACAGACTTTTATTCTTTTATTTTATATTATGTAAATTTAATCTTGATCTAAATATTCCTTTTATTTAATATCGTTCTTCTATTTTATAGAATTTTTTTTTAATTTTTATGATCTTTCCAAATTTTATTAATTCTTTTTTTCTTCAATTTGTAAAATAATTCTCTAATTTTAAACATTTTTCCTCTTTAGCTGTCTTTAGAAATATATTTTAACGTTTTATTTCTTTGTGTTGTTTTTTTAAATTTTTTCTTTATTTCTTTAATAATGTCCATGATTTTTTTTTTATTTAAAAGAATTTTTGCATTTTTTTCTCTTATATTTTTACTTTTTTATGTTTTTTTTATAATTTATTATTTTTTCGATGCTTTTACCTAATTTTCCTAATTTTGCAATCATGAATTTAAAGATATTTTTTTTTAAATTTTCTCATATATTCGACATAATTCGTTTGATTTTGATTAAATGTTTTATTCTTCATTATTTCTTATTAAATATTATCAGTTCAAAAAATAAACAACTTAGAAATAAACATTTGAAAATTTTATATGCTGATTTTATGTTTAAAAAAAATCATGATTTTTATCAACCCTGAACAAATAATTTGTGTATTTTAATTTAATTTATCTAATATTTTTAGTACTTAAATTTAATTATTCATTGCAGATTTTGGCGGCGGTTGGGGATATTCCGGCCACTCAATCGAGGCAATTAGATTTATGGCCGACACTGATATTCTTCTTGGTGGTTATGGATTATTTGGAGGACGAGGGGAATATGCCGCACGAATCAAGGTAAATTGGAATTTAATTATGAACTACTATTTGAAATTGCAAATTGTGCAAAAAACTAATTGATTTCTAAGAAACTATATAAATTAAAATTATTAAATTTCAAATCATTAAATTTAAATTTTGAAAATTTAAATTACAAAATTAATATTTTATTGTAATTTCACAGCTCTTTGATATTGGGTTAGACGGCGGCGACCAAGAAGTTGATGGAGAACTTTTGTCTGAAACGGAAGAAGTACCTTATGAATGTGGACCAAGACAGAAAAGTGCAATTTTATTTGATGAATTGATTCCGTTACAAGCTAATAGATGGTATGTTGCTTGGGCAAGAGTAAGTGGACCTTCAAGTGATTGCGGATCTGGAGGACAAGTTATGGTTACTTCTGAAGATCAGTAAGTTTTATTCTAGGTTAAATTGTCAGTGAATTAATTCTGTATCATTTGTATTTCAAAACATGACAACTTTATTATATTTCATTAAAAATTCTATTCAATTTTTTACAGGATTGTGTTCAATTTCAAATCATCAAAGAGATCTAATAATGGTACTGACGTCAATGCTGGACAAATTCCTCAATTACTTTATCGCATTATTACCCCAGAAAACCAAAGTTCAAACACACAAAAAGATCAAATTGAACCTGTTTATACTCTTAGTAAAGAATTTAGTAAAACTGTTAGTAAGGTAAGAGATTTTAAAGAATGAAAAAAGGTTTCGTTAAATTTAATAATAAACTTCAAGAACTGGTTAATTGTTAATTTTTCTTTTAATTAATTAATACTTATTTTTCAGGAATGTTTCAAGTCGTTAATCTCTCTTTTACAATGGAGTTGGAATACGTTAAAAGCCAGTATAGCAAATTCTTCCGCGCATGTGACTTCTTTTACTATTTCTGAATTAGAAAGATTAGTGTATATCAGCAAAGCAAGTTTGAGATTACTCAGGACTTATACCAATGAAATTTATCCAAATATAGGTATATCTTTTGTTAAATTACTTAACTTTTTATATAAATTGTATTATTAGATCAAGAATTAGATAATTATTAGATGAAGAAAAGTTTAGAATATTAATTAAATATTGGAAATTATGATAGTAAATTTTGAAAATTCATATTTACAGTTGTTAAGAAAACACCAGCAGAGTCAGTACGATTAGCGGAATGTATAGTAGAACTGCGAGCTCTAATTCAACAAATTCTCTCAGATACTTTATGCATCAATAAAAAAGGCAAGAGCAAAACACGATCCGGAAAATGTAAGTATCTAGTTTTCTTAAACTAGAAAACATGTCCAGAATTACTAAATATTAAAAGAATTCAATTTTCATATAAATATCTGTGAAAAATGGTTGATTAACTATTTGTCAATTTTAGCCCTGAGCCAGCTTTTCATCAAAATGACAAACACTGTATTGGATGAATGCCACAAAACATTCGTCGCTTGTTACCACGCATTTTATCCTACGGCATATTTAAAATGGACTTCCTTGTGTGAACTTTTATCGGAAATAGATAAGGTAATATTTTTTTTAGTTTATAAATAAAAACAGGGTGTGTACTCAAAGAGAATTCCGGGAAAACCGAGAATTTGCCAGGATTTTAGTTTAACCGGTAAAAACCCGGAAAATTACCGAGAAAAAAAAGTATTCCTTGAATTTCTAAAAATTTCCGCCAATTCGTTAACTCTTTATTCACTTTATTTAAAATCTCTCACTATTACTCACTTTAAAAAAAAACTCACTTTTCTCACTTTCTTAGTAAAATGATTATTATTGTTATTATTATTATATACAATTATTATATTCAAATTTCAATTATTATTGACATTGTTTAATTAGTTTCCTCTAAATTTAATTAAAGGAATTAATTCTTATTAATTACTTTTCCAATTTTTTAATTAATGTCGACAAATTTGTTAATTTTTAAACCAGCATTGTCAGTTACTTTCGTCGTCTTTCAATTTTTTCATCAAATTTTTATTAGTTTTGACATTTGAAAATTATTTTCATCAAATTTTAATCATTTTTTTCAATCTTTTTTTTTTATGGTCATCAATTTCTCAATGTATTATACAGTTTTTAATTTTTTTCTACGAATTTCGCTTATTTTTTTTCAAATTTCAGCAATTTTCTTCAATAATTTTATTATTACGTATTAATAATTTTTAAATAATTTACACCAATTGCCAATTATTTTTTACAAGTTTCATTTAATTTTAAAATTAAATTTTTTTTTCTCAATCTTTCATTCTTTTAATTATTTACACCAGTTATCAATTATTCATGTCATTATTCAATTATTTATCTCAAATTTTTATTATTGTTTTTTTTAATTATTATCTTGTTATTTTTTATGTATTACCTTCAAATTTAAATTTTTGGTGATTTCTCGATTATTTTCTTCAAATTTCAATTATTTTTGTCATTTCTCGACTATTTTTTCCTATTTTTAATTATGTTTGTCATTTTTAATTGTTTTTTTTTAAATTTTTCAATTAATCTAGTAATTTCTCAATTATTATTGTCAATATTTTCGACATTGTTTTCTTATTTTCCCAAATTTTATAGTACCTATTTTCTTATATCTTTAAATTATTCTCATGGATTCTTTATTTTTTTACTTTAATTTACATTTAAATTTTTTCATTATTTTTAAAGAAATAATTTACGACCAATTCGCGGACGAAAGTTTAGAAAAACCCTGTTAATTGGTCGTAAATTGTTTCTTTAATATTTGTGTCGGACGTTAAGGTTATTTTAATTTAATTTTTTTTTAATTCTCAATTGTTTTTTTTTTTTTTTTTGAAGAATGAAAAGTCGTAATCTCCAGACAAAGTCAGTCCTTTATTTCAACGCATCAAACGTGTCGTCCATAATAAAAAACGTCGACGTTTCAATTGTTTTTTTTTTAATTATAATTATTTACCACTTTTCAAGTATTATCTTCATTTTTTAATTTTGTTGTTGAGTTTGCAATTATTTGGTCAATATTTAATTATATTCTTTAACTGTCAATTTTTATTTCCAATTTTTCAGTTATTGATTTCTAATTTTTATTTTGTTTCTCCATTTTTCAATTATTTATGTCGTTTTTTACGTCTTTTCTTCAATTCATAAATTTTTTACATAATTTTAATTTAGTTTTATCATCTTTCATTTTTTTCTTCAAGGTTCAATTATTTTTGTCATTTGTCAATTGTTTTTTTTTAAATTTTAATTATCTTTATCATTTTTCAAGAATTTTCTTCAAATTTCATGTTTTTTTTATGACTTTGCAATTATTTTGTCAATATTTAATTATTTTCTTTAAGAGTCAATTTTTATTTCCTATTTTTCAATTATTGATTTCTAATTTTTATTTTGTTTCTCCATTTTTCAATTATTTATGTCATTTTTTACATAATTTTAATTTAGTTTTATCATCTTTCATTTTTTTCTTCAGGGCTCAATTATTTTTGTCAGTTCTCAATTGTCTGTTTTTTTTCCTGGTAATTTTAATTTTTTTTATCATTTTTCAAGTATTTTCTTCAAATTACTATCAATTTTATGATTTTTCAATTATTTTTGTCATTTTTTAAGTCTTTTCTTCAAGTTTTTAATTTTTTACTCAATTTTTAATTAGTTTTGTCATCTTTCATTTTGTTTCTTCAAATTTCAATTATTTTCTTTAAATTTCTATTATTTTTGCCATTTTGGATTTATTTTCTTCAATGATTCGATGACTATTAGCTCACTTTTGAAAATTAAAAAGTCACTTTTTTCAATCAGCAGGTCCGCTGGCAGCCCTGCATTTTTAAAAAAAAAGTGTCAACCATGTTGGATCTGCAATTTTGAATTTTAAAAACCTCCAAAACCCGCGAGTAACAAATTTCAAACAAAGCCGAGCAATTTTGAAAAAAAATTCCGTCATATTGGATCTGCGATTTTGAATTGTCGACTGATTTGTTCATAAAATAAAATAAATTATATTTTTCTAATTAGGAAAGACGTGTATTGACTTTTTATACCCAATCTGCTTAATATTTTTTATTAACCGATAATTATTTTAATATTATAGCTATTAATCATACATAAAAGAAATCCGAGAAAAATGTGATTTTAGATCCGAGAAAACCGGGAATTTGAAAATCATGTTTCGGTAGACCCCCTGAAAAACAATGTCTCTTTCGGACAACTAATAAACTTGACATTTTTTTTTAGGAACAAGGCACAACTTCGAAAGATCGTCTCCTTTCTGCTGTTCTCGCTTCACTCTGCAATTCTACTGTCCGTTTACGAACTACTTTTCCAATTTTAAACAACGTTATGGACAGCAGCGATAGTATAAAACGACAATTAAGCCCGTCCGATAATACTGGTTTGTTAATGGTAAATTCAATCGAATCCCATCATTATCCAATTCTTGTAGAACAGATAAACAACAAATCTCAGGTTGAGAGCACTGGGAATGAAATTTTGAATTGGTCCTTTCGTGAAGTTCTGGACAGACTTCTTGATCTTACTCTGATCCCAGTTAAGAGAAATCTCTGCGACGAAAGTTGTCAATCTCTACCCGATTTAGTCCTACATTGTTGTCACTTACTGGCAAAGGTAATTGCTGAATTGGCTGCTCAGTCGAACGGAACAGAAGATGAATTTCAAATAGCTTGTGGCCGAATTTTGTACACGACACCTTCAAGATTTGCCAGAGTTAATCAAACTAGATCATGGAATACTGGAAATGGAGCTGCAGATGCTATCTGCTTCTCGGTGGACAGACCCGGAATTACAATTGCCGGTGTTGGAGTTTATGGAGGAGTCGGAGGTTATGATTATGAATTGGAATTGTTAGATGGGGTAAGTTTATTACACGTACTAAACTTAGTTATTATACGTACTGATTTTAGTTATTTTGTTTATTAAATAATTACAGACCTAATCATGCCACTTTTTGCCACTTTTTTCAGCTGATGACACTATTTAGCTACTATTTTGAAAAAATGCCACTAATAAATGATACTTTTTTGTAAAAAAAGGCCACTAAAAACACTATTTAAAATAGGGTTGAAATAACAGTTTAAAACAATTTTTAGGGTTTAAAACAGGGTTGCCACGGTTCTGGAAAACCTGGAATTGTCATGGAATTTTTTTAAAATCAGGGAAAACCTGGAAATTTTTTTGAAAATTTGTTTGAAAAGTTTTTTGAAGTCAGGAAATACCTGGAAAAATCAGGGAATTTTATAAAATGTTGTTTTGAAAAATTAATTTAATTAATTTCTATTTTTATGATTTCAATCAATGATATTTTCTTTGAAATAGGTTGAAAACTGCTGAAAACTGCTGAATTGTCGGTAACTTTTACCTGATTGATCAATAGAAAATAATTTAAATTTTCAATGCTGTTATTAAAATTGAAAATTATTTCCATCTATCAATGAGTAAAAAATTAATGACAATTTAGTCATTTCGATTTTTTGGCAATTATTAATTATTTTCCTCATTTCTCAATTATTTTTGTCATTTTGTAATTTTTCTTTCAATTATGAATTATTTTCTTCACATTTCAATTTAATTCTTTAATTTTCAATTTATTTCCTCCATTTTCAATTATTTTCTTCAATTCTCAATTATTTTATTTAATAATTCTCGTCTTTTTCCAATTATCAATCATTTTTTTGACATTTCAATACAATTCTTTAATTATCTTATTCAATTTTCATATATTATCTAAAAAAAATTTCTATAATTTTCTTGAGTTTTTAACTGACAACTTAGTATTTTCCTTCAATTTTATAATTATTCTTTAATTTTTTCAATAATTTTGTTCTATTGTCGATTAATCTCGCCATTTTTCGAACTTTTTTTTCAATTGTCAAGTATTTTTCTTAATATTTACTTATTTCAGTCATTTAGTAATTTTTTTTTAATTATCAATTATTTTCTTACAATTTAAATTTAATTCTTTAATCTTCAATTTATTTCTTCAATTTTTAATATTTTTTCCATTAATTATTCTCGTCATTTCTCAATTATTTCTTTCAATTTTTTATTATTTTCTACAATTTATTATTATTTTTCACAATTTTTTCAATTATTCTCTTAAAATTTTATAATTATTCTTCAATTTTTTCAATTTTTTTGTTTTGTTGTCTAATAATATAGTCACTTTTCGAATTTTGTTTTCAATTGTCTATTATTTTCGTCATTTTTCAACTATTTTCTTCAATTTTTCATTTATTCTGCTCGTTTATCAATTATTTCTTTCAATTATTAGTTTTTTTTTTGCAATTTTCAATTATTTTCTACAAATTTTTTAATGTTTAATTATTTTTCTTAAATTTTATAATTATTCTATAATTTTTAAAATTATTTTATTCTGTTGTCGATTATTCTCGATAGTTTTCTAATTTTTTTGAATTTGTCAATTATTTTCCTAAAATTTGAATTCAATTCCTTAATCTTTAATTTAATTCTTCAAGTTTTTATTATTTTCTTCACTTCTGAATTATTATTTTCAATTTGAAATTGCAGTCTTCAATTTTCAATCATTTTATTCAATATTCAATAATTCTCACCTTCTTTTAACTATCAATTATTTTTTCAAATTTGAATTTAATTCTTAAGTTTTCAATTTATTCATTTTTTTATTATTTTCTTTAAATTTCAATTCCATTCTTCAGTTTTCAATTATTTTCTTCTATATTCCATATTTCTCAGCTTTTTTAATTACTTTTTTCAATTTTTAATTATGTATATTCTTTAAATTTCTATTTCATTCTTCAATTTTCAATTTTTTTCGATTCTCAATCCAGTTGTTCAATTTGTAATTATTTACAACAATTATTCCTATAATTTTCTTAATTTTTCTTGTTTATGAATTTCTTAATTTAATATTTCTTGTTTAATTTTTTCCATTATTTTTTTCAGTTGCCTATTGATCTATTAATCATTTATCGAATTTTGTTTTTAATTGTCAATTTTTTTGTCATTTTTCAGATATTTTCTTCAATTTTGTAATTATTCTCGTAATTTTCATTATTTATTGGATTTTGCAAAAACTTATAGTTTTAAATGACTAACTACAATGAACGTGTTAATGTTGCTACTTATTTTGTATTTGGTCATGGAATTTGATGAAAAATAATATCTTTTTGCGTTTTTAGTACAAAATTGTTGATCAACTTTAATCTCAAAATTAAAAATATTACATCAAAAGTAAACTTAAAAAAATTTTTTTTTGACCTTGAAACCTTTTTAAAATGCCTTAAATTTTCTTCAAAAGTCACTAGATACCCTGATAGATATTTTATTATTCATTTAATTCGAATATTTTATATTTTTTCGTTGTAACTACCAAAAAAGTCATTAATATAATTTTATATTTGGACCTGGAATTTTTATTGAAAATGATCTAAAAAACCTGGAAAAGTCATGGAATTTTCAAATCATGTTTTTGTGGCAACCCTGAGAAGACAAAAAAGGGGAAGCGCATTGTATTGTTTATTGCATGTAGGTTTTATTTCCGAACTTTGGGGGAAAATCCATTATATTGTTCAGATAATTTTCCAATCTTTAGGAATTAATTCCGATTTTTTTTTTTTTTTTGTTTGTTTGTTGAATAAGTGCATTTTTCCGAACTACGGAAATATTTTTATCTAGACTTAGGATTTATTTCCTAACTTTTGGGAAAAGCTCCATCCCGCTTAGACGATTTTCCAATTATTTTTACCAATTTCTGGGATTTATTCCCGAATTTTTGGGAAAAAAACCCTCTATGTTCAGAAATTTTTTCAATCTCAATTTCTTTTTTTAATATGGGATTTTTCCAAATTTTACGAAATACATCCACTAGTTCGGAAGATTTTCTTATTTTTGGGAGAAAAATTGAAAACAAGTAACTCTCAGGATAAACTACATGGGGCTAAAGATTCTAAGACTAAAAATAATCCTTAAAAAATTGGAGACTGTTAAAACATCGCAAGTCACACTAATTTAAAAAATGGCCAGTTTGATTCTGTTCCCATTTCTCCAGTTAAAGTCACAAAAGAAAATATTACTATTGAAGAACTTTTGTAAATAAAATATTTTCTATTTGTTTAATTTAATTTATTTTTAATTTATTTTATAAAACAAAAACAGTAAGATTATTAATTTTTTGTTCTTTTCACAACCGTAGGATTAAATAAATTAATAAATTTATACCTATATATTTGTTAATAAAAATATTCCTGTTATTTTGACACCTTTTTCAACATTTTATACCACCTATGACACTATTTTTCATTGCGAAATTGAGTGAGAGGCCTGTAATTACGAATAATATAAATTTGAAATTATTTTCTTTAGCAAAATAATACTGGCAATGATCCTTACAACACTCAGAGGTGGATGAGCTTGGATTTTATAAGAGGTTCCTTTAGCGCCGAAGATTGTGTTGACGACGTTGTAGACCTGAAATTTAATAAGTCAATTCCGATAAAGGAGAATGTTAAGTACGCAATTAGATTACGAAATCGAGGAGGAAGAACCAGCAATGGTGATGGTGGATTAAGTGTCGTTAAAGGTCCTGATGGAACGACTTTTACGTTTACTGCCTGCTCTTTATGCTTTAACGGTATGTAAAGTGGTTTTAGCAAATCATAAAAAACAAAATAATTAAAAACTATTTTGGACGATTTGTGTTTAAAAAATTGAAAAATAACTGCATTTATCGTGCGGAAATTACTTACCAAATTTAATCTTAGAATTTAATGTTATTTCTTTAATAAATACCTTATAGCGTTTTTGCCCGATGATAACGAATTTGAAGTCAGAATTGCTTCATCATTCTCTGTTTTTTTTTAATTGAAAAAACTACCCTTAAGGGATTAGACCGTTGTGAACATTTCAAAAAATAGACATTTTTTTTTAGATAGAAAGGTGTCATAACATTGTTGTCAAATAATAATTATTTAACATCTTGTGTTTTTTCTTCAAATCTATTTTAAATCTGTAATTTTTATTCAGTTTTAACTAATAATAGCTCATTTTTCTCGGTGAAAATTTCTGTACAATTTTATTTGTTGGTTTTTTTTAATAATCAGAGTGGACGCAGGTCAGGGGAAAACTAGAAATTAGGGAAAAGTTAGGGATTTTTTTCTTAAAGGAACCACAATTAAAAATTCATGATTTTATTACTTTAAATTTCTAATAAACAAAGCAAGTTTTTAAAAATCTGTAAAATTGGTGATCAGGGAAAATGAAAAATTAGTTAGGGAAAAGTCAAGGAAAAATTAGGGAATTTTAAAAATGAAATTTTGCGGCCACCCTGATAATTTTTGTATAAAAGTTATTAAACAAATAAAATTTATTCTTTACATATTTTTTGAACTGAATATTATTTAACAAAATCTAACAAATAAAATTGTAGAGAATATTTCAACGAGGAAAATGGGTTATTTGTCAGAATTGGACGAAAATTGTAGTTGTTCATTAAATTCAAGGAAAAAACATAAAACGTTAAATAATTATTTTTTGACAACAAATTTTAGCTGAACCTAGTTTTTTCTGAAAAATGTACAACTGGATCTTTCAAATTTGGTGAAATTAATTTAAATAATATTTTTATTTGGGGTGAAAAACGACTTTCTAGTTTGAGGTTATGTAAATGGAGAGGACGTCCTTAAATACTCTAATGCTTATTACTTAATTAACACCTTTTAACTTTTTCTTTGCTTTTTTAGGTACCACACAAACTAGAGGTCAAATACCTCACATTCTGTACTATTCAAATCCTGAAGATACAGGTGTTCAACAAACAAGTAAAGCAATGGTTGAAGTTCAAGCGAGAAAATATATTTTAGCAATGACAACGACAATCATTCAACGAGCAAATGAAATTCTAGCCCTAGCGCGCGAAAGAGTTGAAGAAATGAAGTCGATTGATATTCTTGGGAATGCCACTTTTGTAACGACTCTTTTACCTTTGGTTATAGCACATATTGGTCCATTAGCTTCTTCCGATCCCAGAGTAAGTTTAAAAAAAATTCTAAAATTAATCTTTTAAATTAAACTAAAATTCAATGTTAAATTAACCAGTCAATTGGTTGATTTAAAAATGATTCATTAAACTGATTGATTAAATAGCATTAAAATGCTTAACTAATATAATTATTTAAACTACTCGACTATAAAGCATTAAAATTCAAGCTGATTGTCCAAATTTTGAAAAGAGAAATAAAGAAAGATTAATTTTTTCAGAGTGGAGTACAAATTTTGACATTAATTCAAGAGATGCTTCCACACATTGCTGCTTTGAATCTTTTATCAGGGTCTTCTCTTGTCTCTCAAGACAATGAAATGCAAATGCACTTTACGTCACCCATCACAACCAGCACACATTACACTTGGCTGGAGAGTGAACATCCTTACAAACCAGCCACTGTAACACATTATAAAGTCGCTTTTCCAGAAACTGTAAAGTGGTTGACAGTAGAATTTACTCCTGAGTGTGGCACAGCTCAACCTGAAGATTACTTGCAATTGTACATTCCAAATTTAGCTAATTTACCAAGGTCAGTATTCGTTTGCTAATGAAACAGCTGTTGTTTATAATAATAAATAATAACACTTTATTAACTAGTAATCTTAATTTAGTTACTCACATTATAAATAATTAGCACTAGGGTGGTCCAAAAATGAACAGTAAACAGGGTTGCCACAGGTCAGGGAATTCAGGAAAATCAGGGAAAAGTCAGGGAAACTGAAATGGGTCAGGGAAGTCAGGGATTTTCATCAAAAATACTGGAAAAATGCAAAGAATCTCTAAAAAAGATGAAAAATTATATTTTTCTGAAATTTACTAAACAAATTTTTGGAAGTTATATTTTAAACATACTAAAAATAAATAATGTTTGCAATCTGAAAAGTAATTACATTTCCCAATTTATCAATTTCGTCAATTTTTATTAATTCTTTTCTATTATGATTCCAACTAAAATTTCCAACATTTTCTATCACCTCGGCACTGATTTGATTTGTTATTGTCTGTTTGAGAAAATATATTATACGTATCTTTATTGTAGATTTTCATATTCAGTACTTATTGTACAAAAGGGCTTTTGATTGTTATTCGCCCGTTAATTTATTATGTATTAAATAAATGTATTTTCATTACTTTTCAATTATTAACTTCAATTTTCAATTATTTTCATTTTTTTTCAATTTCTTCGTTAAGTCTTAAATTTACTTTACGAAAATTTCAATTATCTTTTATTCAATTCACCATTATTTTCATCATAATGCAATTATTTTCTTCCACTGCACTTCAAATATATTCTGTATTTTTTCCAATTATTTTTTTTAAATTAAAATTATTTTCTTCGTTTTCAAATTATGTATATCATCTTAAAATTATTTGTCTCAATTTTTAATTATTTTCATTATAGGTACTTCAATTAATTTTCTCAAATTTGAATTTTTAATTATTTACCTAATTTTGAATTGCTTTCTTCAATTTTTAATCATTATTCAAGGATTTCATTTTGCAAGTATTTATTCCAATTTTTCAACATTTTTATTATTTTTCGATTAATTTTCTAAAATTTCAGTTTCCTATTGATTCGAATTTTAAGATCACTTTTCAATTATTTTTTGTTTTTTAAATAATTTTTATAATTTTTTCAATTATTTCTCTCAAACTTTAATTACTTTTAAATGATTTTTCATTAATTTTCTTCTTATGCAATATTATTTTCTTCAACTTTTAATTAATTTTCTTCAGTTCCAATTATTTTCCCATTTTATTGGTAGTAAAAACATTTTCTCCAAATTTTCGAATTTTTATTTTTTTTCATAATTTTATTGAAAGCTCAATTATTTTCTTCTATTTCATAGATATTTTGTAATTTTTTCAATTATTTTTGTTAAATTTACATTATGATATTTAATTTTCTATTATTAATATATTTTTCAATTATTTTCCCAAACTTTTAATTATTTTCATTTTTTTCAATTAATCTTTAACATTTCCAATTATTTTCCCCAATTTTTAATTATTCTCATTTTTTCAAATAATTTATTATATTATCAAGTATTTTTCTCAACTTTCAATTAGTTTCTTCAATTTGAGAATATTTCTGTGATTCTTAAATCAGTTTCCCAAATTTTTAATTGTTTTCATTATTTTTCAATGAATTTGCAAACTTTGTAATTATTTTAATTTTTCCCAGTATTTGAAGTCCAACTACACATTTTCAAATATGCAATTTTTTAAAATTGGTCCGGAAATCAGGGAAAAGTCAGGGAAAATTATAATAAAATATTTGTGGCAACCCTGGTAAAACAAAAAATTTGAAATGTTTTTTCTCCTACCCTCCAAAAAGTTACAAAATCGAAAAAAATACACCTATTTTTTTTTTTAAATCAGACAATATTTAGGGATAGCTCAAACACCTTGGAATTCCCCATTAATTTTACATGACAAAAAACACACTTTTTCGTAAATTAGCTACAAAAATCACTCAAAATTATTCAGGGTGGCCACGTGTCAGTAAAGTCAGGGAAATGACAAGGAAAAAATTTTTTGTCAGTAAAGTCAGGGATATGATAGGGAAAAAATTTTTTTGTCGGGGAAATTAAAGAAATTAAGACGAACCATAGTGCGGTCAAAGTTACTATTTTTTTGACAAAAATCTTTAGTCAACTCAAAAATGAATCGATTCTTTTTTTTCTCATAAATGTTTGTACAATAGTGCTTAATTACTAAAAAATCAAAACTTTTATTAGTAACTAAGAAAACGTTACTTAATAACTTTTAAAAATGTAAAAAATTAGTTTTTGATAAAGTAATTTTAAGATTTTTCGATATCAGAAACTATTTACATCAAAGTAAATTATATATTTTATACACAAAACTTATCTAAATGAGTTACTAACCAACAATTTTGATCTATTTAAATAATCTTAATTAAACAGATTCATAACTTCAAAAGCTTTCCTTGCTTAGATTTCGTTTCTTTTTTTAAATTAATGAATTAATAAATTACTATAATAATTAAGAAATCTTTTGAGGTTATTTATTTGTTAACTTAAATTGTTTAAACGATTTAAGAATTATTGGTAAGTATTCAAAACTACTATTTAACTCTGTGCCAATAATAATCAAATCATTTTACAAATGAAAAAAAATCTAAGTAATAAAAATTGTCGAAGTTATTTATTTATTAATTAAGATTGTTTAGACCATCTAAAAATTGTTTGTCAACATTCTAAATTATATTAGGACTCTAGGCCAATGGTGACGAATTAATTTTATAAAAGAAACGAATTCTAAGTATGTAATAAAAACTTTTGAAGTGATTATATCGAAATACCTTGAAATCACTCTCTAAAAAAATGATTTTTTATATTTTTAAAAGTTATTAACATTTTTTTTAGTTACTATTAAAAGTCTAAATTTTTTAACGAATGTTTACAGATATTTTTATGTATTTTTCTTTTGTTTAAACAAGTTATTCTTGTTAATTTACAGCTATTATCCAAATAAACCTAGTTAGTTGTAGTTTTTTCTGACTTAACTATTTTTTTATATTTAAAATTTAAAAAAAGTATTCGGTAACATTAACCACAACAATCACAGGGTTGCTACGATTATGGGAAACCTGAAATTGTTATTGAATTTTTTTGTAGTTAGGGAAAACCTGAAAAAATGAGGGAATTTTATAAAATATTTTAAAAAATCAATTAAATTAATTTCTCTTTTTATGATTTCAATCAGTTATATTTCAATTGAAATAAGTTGAAAACTGCTAAATTGGTAGTGACTTTTACCTGATTGATCAGTAGAAAATAATTGAAATTTTCCATGCTGTTACTGAAATTGACAATTATTTTCATCTATATTAATCAGTAAAAAATTACTGACAATTTAGTCATTTTAAACTAATTTCCTGTAAAAATGTCATTGATTGAAATCATGAATAGAGAGTGATTTTCAATATAAAATAATTCTCCTTAAATTTTAGAATAGTTCTTTAACTTTTTTAATTATTTTGTTCTATTGTCGATTATTTTCGACAGCTTTCGAATTTTTCTGTCAATTGTCAATTATTTTCCGCATTTCTCAATCATTTTCTTTAATATTTAATTATTTTCGTCATTTTGTAATTTATCTTTCAATTATCAATTACTTTTTTCACATTTCAATTTAATTCTTCAATTTTCAAATACTTTCCTCCATTTTTAATTATTTTCTTCAATTCTCAATTATTTTCTTCAATTTTCAATTATTTTATTCAATGTTCAATAATTCTCGTTTTTTTCAATTATCAATTATTTCTTTGGAACTTTAATACAATTCTTTAAAAATTCTTTCTTTTCTTCTATAATTTTCATTTATTTTCTAAAATTTTTTTTATAATTTTCTTTAGTTTTTAATTGACAATTTAATATTCTCCTTCAATTTTATAATAATTATTCTTTAATTTTTTCAATAATTTTGTTCTATTATCGATTATTCTCGCTATTTTTCGAACTTTTTTTACTTTTTTTTTCAATTGTCAAGTATTTTTCTTATTGTTTAATTATTTTAGTCTTTTAGTAGTTTTTCTTTTAATTATCAATTATTGTCTTACAATTTCAATTTAATTCTTTAATCTTCAATTTTCGAATTTTTTTTTTAATTGTTAATTTTTTTCTCATTTTTCAGACATTTTCTTAAATTTTTAAATTATTTTCGTAAATAAGAATTATTAACAATAATTTGTTTAAGGTTTTTCTCTCGCAGCTATACTTGAAAAAATCGATTTTCTATGGATTTTCTGTAAATTGTGAGAAAACGTTATTTTATAAGTGCCTTCTATCTGATTAAAATTTCAGGACTTTTTACCGTCTAATTTTGACAAATAATAGTTTTTTTAAATCTTTAAGACATTCTCTGTAAGTCTGTTTGTTGAAAAATCTTTTTTTTAAAAAATATATAATAAAAAAATTTTATTTGTTTAATAATTTTTTAACAAAATATTAAAAACTTAATCTAACGAACAGATTTGTTGAGAATGTTTCAAAGATTAGAATGAACTATTATTTGTCAAAATTGGGTAACAATTACAATTGTTTACAAAATTAAAAAAAAAATTAAATAATTAAAATTAGAAAAATTGTCGATCAATAGGAGCCAATATGTGTAGGTGTAAATACTCTTCCCTATTTTGCATAATTTTTAATGTAAAAAGGAAGGAACAAAAAACACTAGACACGTTTTTAAAGACCACGGTCTTTATTTGTCAAGCGACGTTTCGTCAATATTTCATTGACCTCATCAGGCTGTAAAATAAATATAACACTTTTCAGTAAATATCGTTCAATTTTTTAACACCTATTTAATTATATATTATTTAACACCTTATTTACACCTACACATATTGGCTCCTATTGATCGACAATTTTTTTAATTTTATAAACTATGGAGAGCGATCAAACTCTTACAAATTAAATAATTATTATTTGTTAACAAATTTTCCATCAACTTAATTTTCTTAAGAAAATGTACAATTTTGTCTTTCAAAATTGGGTGAAATTAACTTTAATAATACCTATTTTATTTTACGTGATAAACCATTTTCTAGTTTAAGGTTATGTCAATGGGTTGAACATCCTTAAACAAAGTAAAAATAATAACTTATAATTAACCATTTTCATTTTTAAACAGGGCCAATTAATTTGCAAATTAGTCAAAACTTCAAGGTGAATTAGACAACAATAATTTATTACTAACAATTAATTAGTCTTAATAATTTTAAACGGTGATTGCTGTTAATTTCTCTAAATATCTTCTTGTTTTTAATATAAAAACTACAACTCGCTATGTGTTTTAGGATAAAAGTTATAAATTAACAATAATAAATTGTTTAAACAAAGTAAAAATAATAAATTATTGTTAATAATTTGTCTTATTCTAACCAGAGACCATTAATTTGTAAAATTAGGAAAAAGTTGTGTCTTCTTAGGTAAATTTTTAAAGAAGTAATAATTATGAACAACAATATGATTAAACAATTGCAAATGATTTTTGTGGTTAATTTGACTGAATACTTACTTGATTTTAAATATAAAAAAATAGTTAAATCAGAAAAAACTACCACTCGGTAGGTTTATTTGGATAATAGCCATAAATTAACAATAATAAACTGTTTGAACAAATGAAAAATACATCAATATCTGTAAACATTCGTAAACGGGGGTTGTTTATAACTCTAAGAAAAATAGTTAATATTAATAAATTATTAAATAAATTAAAGTTATGGTATTGTTTAAGGACTTTTTAAGATGTGGTGATAATTTAAATAAATTATCATTTTTTTTGCATTTATGGGGGTTGTTTATAACCCATAAAAATAATTTATATAATAATAAATTATATAAATTATGGAATATTATTGTTTAAGAACTTTTCAAAACGTGATTTGCTGTATTGATATTTCCAGTTATTTTTGAGGATTTTGTAACTAATTTACGAAAAAGTGTGTTTTTCTATGTAAAATCAATGTAAAATTTCAAGGGGTTAGAGCCACCACTAAATATTGTCTGATTAAAAAAAAGGGATATTTTTATTCGATTTTGAAATTTTTTTTGGTGGTAAGAGCAAAACATTTCAGACTTTCGTCTTTATGGACCACCCTAATTAGCACGCAATTTTTTCATTTTAATGTTTATTTATATTTAAATACAGTCAGATACTAAATTATCTGGACATGTTTTTGTTTTATTTCTAAAAATTTATTAGTCCAAATTTTGCCCTTTATTGTTTCTAAAAATGTACAGCTTCAACAATTTTGAAAGAAATTTATAATTTTTCCTGTTTTATTCCAGATCTTCTAAAAGTTTGAATTTAGATGAAAATCAATCTCTTTATCCTGTGCTCAGGAAATTGAGTAATGTGCCCAGTCAATGGCCTCAAAATGCTTTCGTTCTACCGGGTAAGTTGGTAATTTTTGCTTTAGTTGTAATTAGAAACTAATTACAAGAATTGAGGAGTAATATTTTGGATTATTTACAGGAAATAAGGTTATATTTTCACTCGAGACTGCTTCGGATTACATGAAAGATATAAAATCCAACAGTTACGGTTTCAAGTGTCTCATCATTGGCTATGACTGGATCACTTCCGGAAATGGTCTAAAAAACCTCGAGATGGAATTAGCCTTTCTCGGTGGCGCTTGCACTGCTGGGCTTATGCAGAAGAATCTCACGTTACCACCAGTATCAAGTAAATGACTTTTACATTTCTTTTTTAGGCAAAAATAAAGATAATAGTATTGACAAACTTTTTTTTGTTAAATTAGGGATTAGTTTTTCCATTAAATATATTGTCTTTGTTTTTCTGTTTTTTAAAAATATTTTTCATTCTTGCATTTCTCTATTTTTTATTTTTTTTCTCTATTGTAGTATTTGATCTATTTAACATTTTTTGTTCAATTTCAGTTCTTTCAATTTCGTAGTATTATTACTTATTTTTTAATTTATTTTTTAGCTATAAAACGTTTTTATTTTTTAGAGAAAGATTAAAATAAGATATATACATTCAGGATATCCATCGAGTTTAAAATCCTTAAGAAATCTGGAAATAAATTTTGAAAATTTTCAACACACCTTGAATCTGAATTATTATTTTTTTCTCTGAAGACATTAATTTTGTTCAAATTTAGAGAAAATTATTATTATTATTATTCAAATTTATTTATAAATTAATTTAATTATAAAAGAAAAATTTAGGGAATTAGGGAGAAAGTAAAAAATGATTCAATTTATTTTAGAAAATTAAATGAATTAAATAAAAAAGAATTATGTAGATATGTTTAAAATGATGGCAATTAACTAGACTTGTAATGAAAAATGATTAAAACTTTAAATTAGGATGGATTACAATTTTAATCAAAATATGTAAATTAAATTTGAAAAAATGAATTTTATTTTAAACTTTAATTATCTAAAAACTGTGTCGATTAAAAGTTTGACAAAAAGTTCAAATTTATATAAATTAAAAACTAGTCTTGTTTAATTCATTCTCGAGCTTTTAAAATTTATAGCAAATAGTTTTTAATTAATAGAAAGTTTGATAGATTAAAATTAAGTTCGGTTTAAAATAAAAGTAATTTAATTTTAAATAATCAGAAGTTAGGATTGGTAGAATAAGATATAAATAAAATTTGAATTATTTGAAATTTGTATTAATTGAAACTCGAATAGATAAAACTTTGAATTGATCTTAATTAGAATAAAATTAATTTTCATTCATTTAAATACAACACGTCTTCATTTTTATCTTTAAAAAGAAAACTATTCTCATTGGCAAAAAAGAAAAAAGTAAATTTATTAGCAAAGTCAGAATTTCTCGTTTCTTTCTTATCTGTTTTATAAAATCTTTTTTTAAACTTGATTAGAAGTTGTCTGTGATCTCTAAATCCTCTATTATTTGCAGCTGACGAAATTGAAGAGGACTTAGAGGCAGTACAGGAAACAGCAAAGAGGATTTTCTCCGTTCACTCGGCTCTTCTTGGACGAGGATTCGCTCTCGAAACTCCACCATCAGTGTCCCAGGCTCTCGATGGCGTCCTTCCATTCAGGTAAGTACCTTTCTTAAATGTAGATTCCAGATAGATTATCGTTCTTTCCTTTGAGATTGCAAATTTCATTGCTGACGCATTTCCTCAAATTATTGAATCTCTTGTCTGATATCTTGAATATTGAGACGCAAGGGATTAAAAAAATTGAATTTAAATTAGAAAACGATGTTATTTACTTCTTGGAAGGTCGGGTCGAGATTTATATTTAGGTCATTTGATTGATTTCATAAAATTAAAATCAAATGGACTTTTTTTTTTATTCGGTAATTTTTTTTATTGTATTTTTATTAAATAATATTTTTCCATTAATTAAATGATTTAATACACTAATATTTTTTAATACTCTTTTACTTTAATTAATATTTAGTTAGTGGAGAGCTTAAAAATTATTCGGGTATAAAATTCTCGTTTGGTCGTTTTTATTAAATTCGCGACGTCCAAAAGAGTAGGAAACCAATAATTGTGTATTCTTTGAAAGATTAAAGTAGTTAGGATTTTGAGTTTTAGAGAAATGGACTTTCTGCTGGTGAATTCTTTGATGAATGAAATTGTATGGCGTTAATAGAAATGATTGCAATAAGCCGTTCTTAGAAAATTACTTCCCACTAATCGCAAAACTTTATGACTTCAAAGAAAATGAGAGAGAAAGAGAGAGCTTTGACATTATAAATTTCGTGATCGAAGAAAAGAAAAATTAATTAAAAACAGTAATTAGAAGTTTTAACAGCGTTCAAAGAAAGGGTTCTTTGATTAAAGAAACAATAATGGTTACATTTAATTCCATTTAAAAACCATTGTTCGTATTATTATCTGTCCAGTGATCGTGAAAAGAAACTAATAAGAAATTCAAATTGCTTTATATTTTTGCACAATTTATTTTCAAATATTATAATTTTTTTTTCTAATTGAATAAATTTTTTCTATTAAAATTTAAAAATAAGGCTTATTACATTTTTCAGTTAACTATATAAAATAATACTTTTTCCAAATTTCAAGATACTTTTTTTCTTTTTTAGTATTTATTTAATTAATTAATTAATTAATATATTATTTGTTTAAATTTATTTACATTAAATTAATTAATACAGTTATTAAAGTCTTTATTTTTTTATCTTTTGTTTATTTTACATCATTAATTTAACTTATTTTAAATTAATCTTTTATTAAAATAATACAATTCAAATAAATAATTATTTATTTGCATAATTAATTTATATAATTTCATTAATTATGTATTTATTTAATTTTTATTATTTAATTATTTTTGAAATTCTTTAACCAAATAAATAAATAATTGACATTTAATTCACAAAGAATAAAAAAATTTACTTTTGTTTTTTAAATAAAACTGCCATTATTATCGAAATCACGTGATCCATTTGCTTAGCCGGTTAATAAATAATTAACCAAAAATACTGATTTTTTATTGAAAATATATATTTCCTGGGATATTTCTAATACTTATTTGTTAAAATTATTTAAAAAATATTAAATCATTTTATAATATCATCATTTAGTTGGTGAATTGGACAGTTAAAAACAGTAGTCACGTGACACCCTTTGTTCTATGGGTTTTAAATTTGTACAGTTTATTTATTGTTTGCAGTGCTGTCGATTGTTAACTTTTGTGTTATTTCTTTTTGCTTAATTTTGCCTTTTTTGGTGAAAATTTGACCATCCCTTGTTAAAATTAATAGATCCAAAGAAAGTGTGCAGTTGAAAAATACTTAAAAGATATAATTATCATTGAATTTCGAATCTAATTGAGTAAAGTTTTGTGAAACGTGATTTTTTGAAAATTGAGGTTATATGGCTATATTATTTAAATATCCTTAGAAAAATTGTGTTTTTGACAAAAAAAAGTTAACATGTATTGGTATTTCCTCCTGAAACTTCAAACAAGAACAGAAAGTTACAGTAAAAACTAAAAATTTGTTAAAATTAGAAAATATTTTTAAATTCAGAGTGAAGTTGTCGCGGACGCTTACAAAGTTTCGATTATCGAAATATATTTGAATTTTGCAGTTTAATTTTCTATTGCATTGTTAGCGCCGTTAGTTAAAGGATATAAATTATAGAATTTGTGTTTTAAATTATCAGTTTTTGTGAAGTATTTGATTTTTTGTGCTACAATATATAATTCTGAAGAAAGCTGAAGATGAGAAACCAGTGAGATAATAATTTATCAAATTATGATGTCCGATTAGTTGAATTTTGATAAAAGGTAAATTTGTAAAATTTAAGGTTACAATGTCATGAATATTTTTTTCATTTGAAATGCAATTTTTGAATAAATGTCTCATCAATTAAGTAAATTATCTTTAAAGAGAGAGAGAGACTAATTAGAAAAATTAGTTATTAATTAAATTAATTCTTAAATCAATTAATTAAATGGAAATTGAATGACGCATAAGGTATAGAAATATTTTGGTATTAAAAATTTGAAATTTGTTGTTGGGATTTGTTATATATATATTATTCGGTTTTCAATTAAAATTTTCTTATTTCATTTTGAGATAAATTAAAGTTTTTGTAACAATAATACATTAATTTGAAGAAAATCGAAAGTAATAATTGACATGGAGCATGATTTCTAATAAAACAAATTTCCATTTCATGTAATAATCGTATTTTTCATTTCTTTTTATTAGGTATAATGTATTTAATTATTTTATTGTTTTGTTTTTTTGGAGCTTTGATGTATAAACATTCGGTATTTTGAGGATTAGAAAAATAGAGGCTTTTTAAAATTAAAATTTGACAAAATTAAATATACAGAACAAAATTTTTAATTAAATGAAATAATAAACTAAAATTTTAATAAAATTACAATTCATGTACATTAAGATTTAAAATTTGTTTTAATAATTATCATCTGAGTGTAAAATTATTATTACTTATTAGTTTGACGGAGTTAAATATTTACTTAACAGCCAATCGAGATCCAAGGACAGAATGATTTGAGTTCGTTTCTTTATCGAACGTTGTTAAAAGTTTTTCTTTTTCTCGTCTCTTGGCATACATCTCGGAAATTTAAACACGAATTTCTTATGTATTGAACTTCTCGCATACTCTTAAAAGAGTAAATAATTTTCTTTAACATGCAAAAGAGAATTTCATTTTTAAATCAACATTATTAGTCTTATTCAAATTTCGAGTTTCTAAGTGGAAAACTTGCTGACTTTTTTTTCTTTATTTATACAATCTTTCTGATTTAAGTTGAAAAGTTTTTTGCAATTTTCAGTCTTCTTAAATATAAATTTAATAATTTAATTTAAACAGATTAAAAAATCAATGAAGTGGAACTTTTAATTAAGCTAGAAAAAAAATTATATAATTCATTCAAATTTTAATAATTCATTTTAAAATATAGTTTTAAACCTGTATAATATATTCATACGTACCGTTTTTTTTTGCAAAAACTTGACTTGATCAGTTTCCATTTTTTTGCTTTTCAACGAGAAGGAAATAAATTTTTTTTACGTAACACAGGTGAAGAGAAATCTCATTAGTAACGTTTTAAATGATCGTTTATTAGCGTTCTCTTCGTTTTATCGTCGCTTGTACGACATAAAATGTAAATCAAATTATACAGTACAGCTGTCGTTATATCACAGACTCGCGATAATTATAAGTAAACGGGTGTTAGAAAACTTAATCACCGCAAAATGCGTCAATTGACTCTTCTTCTTCTCCTCCTTTTATTCACACAAGTTGATCGAAATATTTTTTACACACATGCTTACATTTTATTTATCAATTTTGTTGGTCTAATGAGACTCTTTTCACGCTTCGAGAATGCAAGTTTGATATCGTTGAAAACTCGTGGAACCAATTAAATTGGACATTTTCGATGTAGGAACAATACAACAGTCGTTTATTTCGTAAAAGCTATATACATTTATTGTTTATAGTTTGCACGTGTAACGAACTTCTCTAGGCAACCGGAAATGAAGTCCAGTGTTTTTACTTTTCCGGAAGTAACTAAACTCGCAAATCATGAGCAAGTCACACGGATTTTATTCAGTTATTTTATACATTTAGCTCGTTTATAACATGCCGAATATCAGAAAATAATAGTTCTTTGAAAATTACTTTGGACGATACAAAACAATCAGGTTATTTTAAATCCGAGTGATATCTTGTTTTGTTTCTTTCTCTAAAAAATAATTCTTTTGCTTAAAATAATAAAACTTACAACTTAGTTTAACAAACAAAAAATACAATTTAATTATAATAATTCAGAATTAAAAATAAAATTCAGAGCTTTAACGTAATGATAAAATTTAAATTATGAATGAATTCAACTATGAAGCTAAACAGTTTAAATAACACACAAATTTTAAACTATAACTGATAATTTTTAACAGTAATTATGTCCAGTCATTTTATTGAATAATTCAAGTTTCAATATTGTAATCAACGAAATTTCAAATATTCTATTTAGCAGTCGCAATCATTGAATTGAAAATTCATTCTCATTAAGCACAGTTTAGTCAAATAGCTTTCATCTTCAGCTGAAAAAGCTTTTTCATTTTCCTATTTTGATTGTTGAATTTCCTGCCTCCATATTATGGGATTCATACATTATTTTTTATTAAGTGCAGAACAAAAACTCCAACTAATGTATCGAGCGCTTAATTTTACTCGTTTGTCGAAAAAGCTTTGAATATATCTCGAAACTCGTTTACTTTTTATTTCACATTTTTTTTAAAAAGATTTGACATTCGTTGAAACAAGAAAAAGGAAATAAATTATTTCAAAGCAATTACAAAGTCAATTATAATTTTTAATTCCAATTTTCAAACGTCAGTTTTATATTTGATATTCGCCAACGTGATTTTTATGCTCAGTGTTCTCAAATATTTTCATATTTCATGTTTTCAAATATTTTAATTTTTAACATTTCCAATGAAGTAAAAATGTAAATTTTGCAGTTGCGAGGAAAAGTAATTTTTTCCCGAATATTTGATTTTTAAAAATGAAATAATTTATATAGAAATGAGAAATTAAATCACAAATCTTTATTTGTGCAAAGTATTTAATGAAATAATTTATTTAGAAAATGAGAAATATTGTTTAAAAAAAAGTGTTAAAATTGATAATATCTATTATCATAGGCATGCTATCTTTACTTTATATGGCGTTTTTGTCGGAAAAAATTAACAGTCCAGTATACTATGTTATTACTTACTTCAAATGGCACGAATTTCATTCAGGTAATTGCTTTGATTGGTATAAACTGAACTCTGCGCAAACACTTGACGTGATTTAAGTGGTACCGTGGTTATAAGGCGCATGAAACGAACGGGATAAAATTTTCTTTATGTCCTACATTTTCTTTCTTTCGCTAACGGCTAGAAAAAAAAGCTCTTCTAACTCGATTACTTTGTTCATTTTCGCGGATTTTCCCTTAATGCTAATCAATATGGAACACTGGCACTCTTGAAAGCTAAGTTACGGTAAACCAAGAAAGTAACGACGGTCGATCACCCTTTATTTCAGTTTTATAAAACTTTTGCCTTTCTTCCAATTTCCATTATCAGAAACTTTCTTATTATTTTTAATTCTTAATTTAATTTCCTTCTTTTCCTTTTTTCATTTTACTTTCTTTCAATAACTAAATTGAAATTTTATTCTAGTAAAATCAGTCGTTTGTAAAATTTTATCAACATTTGGCTTATGACAAAATATTGACCGTATATTATTTTTTCAATTCATGCTTTGAAAATACGATTTTCGTGGTTGATAAAACTGTCAAAAGTGAACTTTTTCTAGATTAATTTTGCGAGTACAAAAAACCTTTTTTTTCATATTCAACGAAATAGAATAAAAATTGAGTAATAAGTACTTTTAAATATTTTTTTCGGTATCAGCATATTCTCCCGAATAAAAGTTTCCGAATGAATTTTATCGCGATGATCATTTTCCTGAATTATATTCCGAAATACTGTTTTCATAAATTACTTTCATACCGAATTTTTATTTTCCAAAATACTTTTCTACTGAAAAAAAATAGAAATTCGAAATTCACGTTTTGACGTTTTATTTATTTTTTTTAAATAAATACAAAAGGGAGGGACTCTACACCTTGAATTTTGTGCTATTCATTAAATATCACAAAAAAAGTAAAAAAATGGCAAAATTTGAGTTGAGAACCACTGATCCAAGAGAAATACCTTAAATTGTTTTCTGTCATTTTATTTTTTGATTTATAATTTTAATACTTTGATTTTATTCTTCTTTGTATACATTTATTTTAGTGACGCAAATTATAAATAAAACTAATTTAGTAATTGGAGGGTATATTTACATAATATCTAAGAAACCCAAAGATAATTTTGTCACGTTAATTGCGTAATAAATTCATGTAAAAATTAACTTTCGTAATCTACATAAAATATGCCCAGAATCTCATTTATACAGATGTTTGATATTTACATGATTTCATAATAAGTCAATTATAATTCTATAATAATTGAGATAAGATTCTATAATTACACATATGTATATCCTATTAGGGAAAAAATATTCGAGAAAGAAATTTGTCCCAAAAATACTTAATTAGAAAAAAAAACCATTCGGGAAAATGATCTATTTGCAAAACAATACATTTGGGACAATTTAGACTCGGGAAAATAACTTCTGGAAAATATCCAATCAAGATAATGACCGACAATCACTTTTTTCGAGTAATTTACAAGATAATAATTAAAAAAGGATTAAATACGTGAAACCTAACGTCACTTTTCGGTAAAGTCAAAAACCTATCAAAAACGCCAAAAAATATTATTAGATTTGCATTTTCTCGCATTAGTGGAAAAAAGTATACCTACATTCTTTTTATTAATTTTTATTAATTTATAATTAGTTGTAACAAAAGTTGAAAAATATTCGAGGATTTCGTTAAATCTACATGTAGGTTGAAGTAGAATGTAAAAAGGAAATAAAGAACTGATTACGCGAAACTTTACGTGCCAGAACAATTGGATATAAGAGTAAAACAAGAATTGAAGTATATAGAATATTTGAAAGTTTATCCTCAGCAGTTTAAGTATCTTGGTAGATATTTCAATCTGTGATGGTTGAAAAGCTTGAAAAATCTGTCTCTGTTTCTTCCCTCGGTTGTCGTGTCTCAATTTCGGTTCTATTCTTTTCAATAACGAGGTTGTTGCACCAAATTCTCCATAAACATTTAACGTTTATAAAAAGGAGTCTGTGTACTTAATTTACAATTTTACTGTCAAGTTACATTCTTTTTTATTACGACCTGTGTCAAAGTTACAGTTCAGAAACTCTTTTTATCTTTATTTTGATGGAAAATGAGTTTTATTTTTCAAATAAGCTAATACTAATATAAAAAAAAAAAAATTTCTTTGATATAAAAATTCTATAATAAAGTTACAAATGTCTTTTGAGTAAATTTACAATTTCACACTCTGATTTTTCAGAAAAATGGCATTGTTGGTTTACGAGATAAGAATTCGTAAGTTTGAATTTTCCAACTTTTATGTTTTCCGCCTCTTAGGTGTCATTGTGCAAAGAAAAGTATTTTTTCTATTTTCAAAAAATTGTATGCCGTAAATGGTTAAAGGAGCAAACATAATTAACCTTAATTATAGAATCTTTTAATCTTTCTTATTCAAAAATGATATCTTTTCATCAAACAGAAATTTCGTTTATTCTTTGGGGTAAATTTTCTTTTCTATCACACCAAAATATAAAATTTTAATTATTCTTAAAGAAGAAAATTAAGGTATAAAAATAGAATTTCAGTAGACGCTACTATTTCAATAATCGTAGTTATTAATTTAATCAATTTTATTTGAAAAAGTTATCAACAGAAGATTTAAATAGCGTACAACTATCTATTAGGGAAAGGAAAGTGTATTAAAATTGTATTATTAAAGAAAAAATCTTTCTTGATAAAAATGTTTTTTAAGGTGCTTAACAACTTTATTTTTACGCTAAATAGAAGCGCAGTTTCATTTCTTGTTATTACTGAGTTAAACAGTAAATGAAGTCATGAATAAAATTAACCATCCAGAAGTTTCTATTTTGCGCGGAATTCCTGCGGTATTCTCGGGTTTATTTTCATTGGTGCAACAACCTTATTGATTCAGCAAGCTTTCCTGAAGCAACATTTGATAGTAAAGGGTAAACCTTGACCGTCGTTATTGATATGTAAATGGAAGCTTACAGACTGCCTTGTACTAGTGGGTATTCAATGAAACTAGCCATTCGTTTGATTCGCTGACGTAGCGTAACGCATATCGACATGGACTGCACATGCAATCCTTACAGTAACATAGGTACAAAACAGGTACTGCAGAAGCAGACCCATCATCGTTCTCTTTATTTTCAAATCTACAATTTCGAATTTTTAAACTTACAATTAGACAATAATAAATATATCTCACTCAAATGTTCATTCTCTCAGCCAAACATTCTTGTGCTCGGTATACAATTTTTAATACCAGTGTTCTTTCTTTTTCAATTTTAGAACAGTTCCATCATTTTTTATCACTTTCAACAATTCTATACGGTCTCTATCATTACTTCCTTCAACACTTGGATCTTTTAGCACTTTTTTTTCCACAACTTTAATCTTTTAACACTTTTGGTTTGAACACTCCTATCGGCTTTAAACATTTGTTTTATCATTGTGACGACATAGCTCCCTTAAAACTAAATGAGGTTCGCACGCGCCTCTTAAAGTTTATAAACGCGAAAATGCGAGTCTTCCGGTGGCACGTACGGGTCTCTGGAACCGGAAGCTCGTGGAGGCTCTCGTTATAATTCCGTGGTGAGTGGCTCCGCTTTCTCGACAATCACGTGAAATTCAGTTTCCCTGTAGAGTCTTCCATCCGGAACAACCATCGTTATCCTACTGTCCACCGGAGCACTCGATCCACTTCCCTCTTTGCTGATGACGCCATTCTTTTTCGAGACAACGTCAGGAGCACTTGTCGGGACACTTATCCAACTTTTTCTGTTGGTCTTGCGACGCTTTCGACAGCACCAAATAATCAGGCACACGCCGATTAGCAGCACAACAACCACCACAACAAGAGCAAGCAAAAGTATCATGAGAGAACTGCTCAGAATACAGTGCCTTGCTTCATAGTCAGTAAACGAGATTGGAGAACCCTCTGCTCCATTGATACACAAAAATGTATCCGGGCCCTCAGTCAATGGCTCTGAGATTGCTGGTGAAATTTCGTTTTGTTTGACGTGTAACCTAGAGTATACATTTGTATAGTTAAGAATATCGCTCTTCCAGGTCGATAGCTGATCACAGTCACATGGCTGATCGACCAGAAGATTGTCCAACTCGGGTCTGAAACTACTCCTATCGAATATCAAAGAACCTTCCTCAAACGTTTTTAGGGTATTGTTCTTGAAAATCAAGTCGTACAAACTCCCTAACGATGTACCGCGTGATCTGTTTTCAGTGTCTGCCCTCATCTCCAAAAAAGCTCCCATTCCCAGATTGACAAATGTGTTGTTCTTTATTATCACGGCTCCCCTTACACTAATCTCAAAAGCCTCACCTTCAACACTCTCGAAAATGCAGTTCTGAATTGCCACGGTTTTTGGCTTTTTCACTATAAATGCCGAACTTCGTACTGTGCCCATCTGAACACCATCCAGCATAAAACTCTGGTATACCTCGATGTCATTGAACGTTCTACTTGGTAGTACTCCACCAAAACTTCCTCCAATCACGTGCAAGTAGCGAACATCGAATTTCTTGAAAGCGTGAGCATCTATACTCTCGATGTGACAGTCCTCCAGTCTTATGGTGTCGGTGTTGAGCAAGTTTGCGAAAGCAAACGAATTCACCTGACCTATTCGGACGTCGACGAACATGATCGTCTCGATGTCACCCCGGAACGTGAAACTGTGCAGTAGGTCGATGCTGCTGTTCCGGACAGTGATCTTCACGTCTGTACAACGAGGAGATAGTTCGAAGCTTTGACGCTCCAGGGTCAAATTAGCCACGTTTACCAGCTCCACTGACCGCAGACCCTCGAGATGGATTAAACTTGAGTTTGTCAGGTACACCGACGAGCAGTTGCTCACTGAAATTAGACTTGTTCGTGGAGTCAGCCATTTTTCACTATCTGACGTTAGAATCAGCTCCTGCAACATTAGAGATTTTTTTGTCATTAATATATCTTACATTACAGTTTTTTTTAGATTAAACATTTTTTACATGAGAACAAAAACCCGATTAAACTTTTTGAATTGGTATTGAAATGTTCTGAATACGCATTCTTAAATAATAGGAAATTTCTGGTTGAAAATCTGAAAGGATTAAATAGTATGGTAGAATCCGCTTATTATGAGTTTGTTTATAAGATTATTATGATGAAATTTTTACAAGAAGTTTGGTTTCTATACCAATTCTGTAAAAACCCGTAGCGTTTCATACAACTGTTTTGATCTATAGTTTCAAGTTATTACTGAAAGTGTAGCAGTGTTTAGTTATTATTTGACTTCAACATCATTATTATTATTTGGCTCCAACATCATTTTAATCATCATCATTATTATCATAATTAGTTATTATTTGGCTCTACATCTTAAAGTTTTTACGATTCAAGAAACAAGTGAAATTATATGCAGACTAGAAAATTGAGAGTCCAATAAAATTTATTGTTGGCCAAAGAGTTTGAAGTTGGATATTCAATTAAATCTAATGATAGTATTAAAAGTATGACGTCTCCTTTGCATAATTCTGTAATAGACTACTATTATAATTTTCAAAAATCAACCAAACAAAAATTACAGATTCTTTAAATATTAATAAATAATGTGGTTCAAAGTTAAAACAACGAACATTTGTAAAATTAAATTCAAATAAACATAAAATCTTTGATGTCATGTCGTCTGGTTAATACCTTGAATGTCATTATAAGTGGATTCCACTTTAAAGATTTTGATTATTAATTACTTCATTAGTCATAATAATTTCTAGAATATTTATTTATAAAGGATCAAGAACATGGTGAACAATTTATCCACTTTTATCTTTAAATTAATCTCATCCTGGTATTTCTTCTGATTTAGTAAAATTATTTCACTTCATGTTAGAGGAATTTCATCAATTTTAGGATCAATTAATTTTATTATTACTAAACACCGTTGAAAATTTTGTGTATTTGTTTAACAATCGGTCCTTGTTAAATTTTTTGTGACAAAATTTAATAATTAATTTAATACATCCTTTAACTGTCATTCGATTCTTGAACAAAACCTCCAAATTCTTAGTAATAACACTGTAATTTACATTAAATTTTTTGTTGTAAAACGTAATTTCATATTGAAAATTCATTTTAATAATCAAAAGGTAAAGTTCAATACTAATTGAACAAAATTTACTTCTTAACTCAACACGATTATATTTTTTTTACTTCTGTCAAGCAGACGATAAACAAAACAACACAAATTTTCACTAGACTGTTTGGGACATTACTAAATCTGATACATTAAATTCTTTAAATTTCTAAAAAATTAACAAATTTGTTGTAAAACTGAAAATGCTTTTTACATGAAATATACTTTTTAAATTCAGCATATTTTTGTTTTTGTCATAAAATTTAGTATTAAAGAAATAACAGATTGTTCAAATCTTTAGACTGTTAATATTTTCCAAGTGGATGTGAATTATTAGATGAATTCGACAACACTCAACCTAGAGCTTAATAAATAAATAGAGATCTTTTTTCTAATGTTTTGTTTTCAAAAAATTACATATATTCTGACTAAACAGTTTTTTTTTAAGGAAAAACAATTTCATCATTATGTCGAAATACATTTCAGCAAAATCATACTTTTGATTTTATAAAAATGTTTCTGGAAATTGCGATTTTTTAAAAAAGAAAGCATTTTCAGTCGTTTAGTACTAAAATTAAATATTTTTTAATTAGTTATGTAGTATATCCCATGGGGCGGAAATTTAGACATCCTTGGGTTATGTGGGAAAATATTTTTATATTCAAAACAATTAATCTTGCTCAATTTAAAAGTGATTTTGCTTTACAAATCAAATATGCAATTTGTTAAAAGTAATTGAAATTAGTTTGGACAGGTTTTGGTTTGAGATTTATAGTTTAACGTTCAAAGAATGTTTATTTAATCTTTTGGAAAAGTTTAATTTTATCATCCAGAGACTGTTTATTTAAACATTCGGAGAATGTTAATTTTAATTTAGTAGAATGTTAATTTAAACATTCGTAGAATTTTAATTTTATCATACCGTAAATGTTTATTTTATCATTTGAAGAGGATGAAACTTTTTAAATTAAACAATTCTGACGTAACCACTTTAAATTTAAAATAAAATTTTCCATTATGAAATTTAATTATTACTTTATTAAATTGAACAACCGTCTTTTGGTTTCGGCAAATTTGATTGTTAATTAAATATACTCTTAATACTTCATATTACAAATGATATAAGTAAATATACAAATAAATTATATAACTCGAATTAATATGTGTCAACTCTGTTTTTTTATTCCAAGTTGAATTTATAAAATTAAATAAGCTTTGAATAATTTAAAAAAACGACAAAATTCATAAAAATATTAAATTTTAAATTGATTTTTTAAAATGAAATTTCAAAAGTATTTTTAATATAAAATCAGGAATTGTTAATCAATTCCAATCAATCTCTCAAACTAGAATTCTGTATCAATCCGAATTAGTCTAAGTACCTAATTAGAAATTAGGGAAATTTGAGACAATTTTCATTTTATTATAAAACAGGTTGATTCTTAAACATTTTCAATCAATTTTGCAAACTAAAATTCGGTAATTTTTCTGATCAAAATTAATTAGTAATAATTCAAGTTTGACAAAAATAAAGTACATAGTTTCAATTAGAGACTGACTTTTTATTATAAATTTAATGATTTTTAATCAATTTGGTTTTAGAATTTCTCGTTTAGTCGGAATAGGTTGTGTATTCAGGGAACGTTTGAAATTTACATACATTTCTAGTGCAACTTGATTAACAAGTTCATTATAGATTTATATTGCGAATCTACAATTCGTAATCCATTATTTTATCCTAAACTTGATGTAAACTACACTCTAAATCTGAATTAGTCAAAAATTCAAATAATTCATTTAGAGTATGTTCAGTAAACAACTTCTTTTTCAAACTTTTCGGTTTTCAAGTTCTCTCCTCGAATTTGTCTAACTAAATTTCTAAATTTACACAGGAGTTCGTTTCAGCAAAGTTTATTTTGGAATTTGAGAGTCCCTTTTTTTTCTGTTTCTTTAATTAAACAAAATTCCAATTTCGAATCTATAGTCTTTTTATAAATAAGAGTTTTAAAACAGCCATATTTTTAAATGTATGTATAAAGAAACGGAATTTCAATTTCCAATGAAATACCTGAAATTTCCGATATGTGGATATATAAAAAAAGTGGGATAAATCTAGAAACTATGTATTCACTGTTTGCTCATTTTTGCCCAGTATTTATTTAAAAATTCCGTTCTTCTCTTCACCACAATCAGGCTTATAATAATTTAAAGGAAAACAGCAGGAAATCGAATTCTCAATATATGACTTTTCGCTAGATTCGTAAATATCATTTTTCAAAAAATACACCAATTTCCACGAAATACATTTATCAAAGAGAGTGTCGTTTGTTTAGACCTTAGGACTTGATGTCCCAGATCGATAAGTCCCCGAAGGATAGAGTTGTGCTTTATCGGATTGCGGTAAGGTGTTTGAGTTGAGAAACACGATAGTCTCTCGAGAATCAGAAAATTGACGAAGAATAGTTTCACGTCATCGACTTGCCACCCAATTTGCCCAGATAACTTCATCTTTCACGATATCATATTCGATTCAGGACGCTTTTAACTATGGACCAAATGGTCTTAATTGAACTTCTAACTACGCTAATTATTCTAAATGTGAACGCCTTCACGTTAGGTCCCTTCTTGTCGAACACGCATACGACGTCATTAAGTTATAAAGCAGTCGGGCTTAACTTTCATTACACCGGAAGGGCTTGTCTGTGTTATTAAGTGCGATTTAATTCTCGTACTCGCGTTTTACGAGACTACCTTAAAACTTGCCTTGATCGCTCAGAATTCACGTCTGTGAAATTTGCATGCTTGATTTTATAAGAGCCCAAATTGTTCGATCAAACGGATAATTAAAATCTATCCGAAAGATGTTAAAATTTAATATTCGTATCAGGTTTATTAATTAAGATTCGAATCAGGTCTATCATTAATATTAAAATTAGGTTTATTATTTATATTAATTTTAATATCAAACGAAAAGTGTTATTTTGTAGTGATTTAATGTAGTTTGATGACGTAGTCAACCAAGCATTGCATCAGAAATCATTTTTGTCTTACTTTCTCAAATATTTATCTTTCCAAGATCGTTTGTTGTCTTTAATTTAGATAAAACTTTTCATCCGTTGTAACAAAAAGAATTTTTAATGTCAAAATGCACGGGAATATGTATGAGCTTTGAATTTGACTTTTATATTTCAATGTTTATTCATACAAAAAGCTTGGGAATTTTGTTGAATAAAATTTTAATATCGTATAACTTCTACACTTTAAAGTCATCTTTTTTACTTAACGTTGATGAATCTCTTTTATCTTTGTGAAAATCGAGGTTTGAAAATGTTTTCTCAAAATTGAAAGAATAATATTGTATACCCTTTTTTCAACAATTTGTTTCGCACAAACAATTCAATTATAACATTTTTCAAAATAATTTTGTTACCGTTCTTTTTACATTCAAGGTTTTCAAAATAATTTTCTACAACTTTCTTTTTACATAACAGTTGCCTCAAAATCATTTTGCACAACTTTCTTTTTACAGAAAATTGCTTCAAATAAATTTGCACAACTTTCTGTCTGCAAGAAAATATCTCTAAAAACAATTTTTCACACTTTCTCTTTAAGTACATTTTTTTTTTTCAAATAATTTTTCACAACTTTCTATTTATACAAGTTTTTCAAAATAATTTTGTACAACTATTTCTTATGCGGACGCAATTACTAATGATTAAAATGATAAATTCTGACGAAATTTGATATCTTGAGACAATATTTTGTTATTTGAGAGTTGGCAAAGAATATGATCTTGTAATAAAAAAAAAAGAATTCCTATCAGTGTTTTTTTCTATGTTGCAATTCTCTCCGATAAGAGAATGACACATCGACCGATGACGCAGCATCTGAAATAAAATCAGAGTTTGATTTCGTGGCATTTCTATATGGCAAGAACAACAGTTTTAGGTGAACGATAATAATTTTCGTAAAGTTGAGCCAGGGGATTCGACCTCCTTTAGAATCCGTTATCACGAACAGTCTGGAGTTGGATCAGCTTCTTTGTTACGGTTGGGTCGATTAATTAGATTATCAGTTCAAGTATGCTTGCCACAGCGTTCCTTAGGTGCGCTTGTTTGTCAAACAATGGCAAAGTAACAGAAGAACGTCGTTCCTTTATCCGAGCTTGTCGTTTTAAGTTTTAAGCACTCCCAACATATTTATTGATGATACCGCGAGCTTTAAAAAGATTTCTGAATTTCGATATCCGAGATTTGAGTTTACTTCTTCTTATACAGAAAGCAATTCATTCAATTGCCAAAAGGAACCTTTTTCCCGTAGACTCAAGCTGCGACTTAAAAATCTTGCAAGCAGCCAAAAATCCCCCTTTAATCGTGTCTCCTAGACTTTTAGCTTGGCATTTTGTTGCATTTCGAATGATTGCATTCTTTACAATTTGGTGAAAAGCTCGCTACGGTATTCTCGTTATTTGGTCGTTTTCATGAAAAAAAAAAAAAAGTACAGAGTTGCTTTGGGGAAACTCTGCCAACTCTCATTTGAAGTAAAAAGAGCACAATGATCGATTGCATAGTGCGCGACCAAGAGTCTCTTGTCTTTCTCCATCTCCCTCAAATATCGCCTCTTCATCAAAACGTCGACGGGTAGTAATGGTGATGAAGTTGCGCGTGTGCTGAAGAGCTTTTCCAGCAGCTCAACACGAAAATGAAAACAAGAACGATACTCGGTTAAAAAAAAAAAAAATGCGGAAAAAACGCTCATCTGACGTTTAATATTAGCTGATATTAGCCGCACGTGACGAGAACCGTTCAATATTCCCCGCCTTTTACTTGTTTATTTTCCACTTTTACGACTTTATTGTTGAAAATGAGAATCGTACCAGGGTCCAAATTAAACGTTCTGAAAATTGGGGGAAAGAGGAGCGAACTTCCAAAGGAGCGAAAGCCCCATTACCGGGTACGAGAGCGCTTTTACGATCTATAAAGGATTTATGCGAAACAATTTGCCCCACGGGGACGATTCGTTTGCCAAAGAAGGAGAGAGACATTGAAATAAAGAGAAAAGTAGAAGAAAGAAAGCTGTACACAGGGGCGAGCCATTATTGCCACTGGCACTATTCATTTCCGGATTTTAATTCGAAAGTACGAAGAACTGATTGGCTATGGCTTGAAAACGACGAATAGCAACCCTTTTGTTAAAGACTCCTTTTTTTTTTGTGTGAGTCCAAAGGCCAACGCTCAATTTTCTTCACTTATACAATTCATTCTCTTCCAGGTGCTGACGATTATCTCTCTTTTTATTAAAAGCTTAAAGCCTGATTTTCCTTGCACAAAATTTTTCAATTTTCCACCAATGAAATTTCTATTGCACTCGTGTCCCTTTCATCTTTGATTTTTGTTCGGATTTCTTTCAACGGAAATTCTTTGTTTCTAAAGTTTAGTGTGGCTTGTGATTTTTAGAATAGGAATAAAATGAGATTTTGAATTCAAAGTCCACTAAATCTATCCTTTGACGTTTCTTTGATAACTTCTTGTGCTTTTTGTTTAGTTTTTTTTATAATATTTCTCATTTCTTTTCACGGTCCGCTTGGTTTAAACGTTTCTTTGCTGTGCAGGTATCCATACTGCGCATAGAGAGGGAATGCGCAGTATGGATACACTAAAACAAATTTCGGGAATAGGTACTATGAGCACTTGGTGTGCCGAATAAACAATGTCGTAAGCCATTCACTCTAGACATATCAATTGCACAAAGAATAAATTTGAATAAACGATAGAAACAATTCTCTAATATTTAAACTTTTCCTTGGGTTTGAGAGTTAAAAAATTCCCAGTGAAACCGCGCTGCATTGGATATTCAGCGATAAATTGGTTTTAACTCCGCAAGTTTTCTGAGCTTCCACTTCTGTTGCACTTTTCCAGCAAAAGCTTCCCCATTCCATTCCCATGGGTCATTGAGGAAAAGAGTAGCTATAAGTATTGCGGAGAATGAGATGAGAAAAAATGGAGAAACGTCCAGTCGATGAATCCTAAACCGTGAGTCCAGAGTCCTAGGACAAATTGGCCGAGCGTGTCCGCGAAACATGAACGAAAGAAGGGAAAATTATGCAGAATCTTCATGTCGGAGTTTACGAGCAGCATACATTACGACTAGCCATTTCTCTCTTTCTCTTTTCTCGTTATATAGTGGAAAGTTTTCCATACGGCAAACGTATCTCAAAAGAAAACTTCAACCCTTTAAGGTTCGACTTTTCCGCATTTTTAAAAGCCACTTGGGAAAGATATTTTTTCGTCTTTAAAAAGCAATTTTAATCCTAAAATTTCATATTATATTTAATTTAACAAACTGGAAGGGAAGCTCGTATTAAACTAAACCAATTTGAAATAATTGAAACTTAAATCATTTTCTTTGATAAGGTAATAATGATATCTTCAGAAACGTTTCTTTTTTCCTTAGGTGTGACTCTTTTTTGTTTGTTTGCGGACGTGGAAAGAAAGCCATTAATCTGACGAAATCGAGACATCCGATCCTTGGCTTATCCAACGTCCGATCAAGCACTTCCGTTATGCAAATAGGCGCATAGAGTCTATTCTTAAATTATACGTTAGAGTGTCGCTCATATGGCGATTTCAACCCTCTTTTTTTTGCAAAACTGCTTTACAACGTTTTTCACGTTTTTACCACGTTACTTGATAGGGAGAATGATGATGAAAGTGCTCCGCGAAATGTTTATTATACAAAGATAATATGCTAATTTTACCATATTTTCTCTGTAAAGATATTTTTCCGCTAAAATGCAATTTTAATAAATTAATAAATAAAAAATAGTAAAATCATTGGCCTTGTCAAGCTAAATAGGATCTCGCAGTTTCTTGTCGGTTATTTCGTCATAGACTCCATTTTATGAAGCTACTTTATTGTTCTGGTTACTTTCTCGTTCTACAGACATTACGTTTACCCGCATTATTCGTGTCTTGCAACTTTCGTGTTAAATATAAAAGTTTTATGATGAGAACATATTTGTAAAAATTTTGGAATTTTATTGCAAAATTTGAAATTTAAAAACTCCGAAATCTGAATTTACATACTTTTTAAACTGTTTCTATTTTATTATTTAAAATTACACATTGCATTAATTAATTTTTAAAATCATTTATTCCAGACTTTTATCACGTAAAATAGGTCCATTATTATAACTTATTATCGTCGTTAATCGAATTTTATCCTCAATTTCTCTTTTCCGCAGCAGAAACGTATCCTGGGTCATAAAACAATAGTTCAGTGAAATTGTTACAACTCTTTTGAGCCTTTGTATTCACATAAAAGGTCATTTAATTGATTATTTGCCTTGAATTATTAATGAACATTTTGATTTCTATTATACAGCCTATCTGAACGGGGAAAAATCATTTTATCAGCTTTAATATCGTTTTCGTAAACAAATATTAATTAATATTAACTTAAGCAATATTTGGAAAATAAAAAAATTGCAACATAACATAAAATTTACGATAACTAAAGAGAAAGAAAAATAATACACGTTTGCTATATACCTATGTTGATAATGGTTTTTATGTCTGGTTCTGAAACTGGTTTTCTTAATTTTGTTCACGGTTCATGGTTTGCAATGAACGTGTTCCGTGTATCTTTCGAGATTTGATGTCACTTTATGAGACGAGTTACAACTGGTTGTATTTTCTTCATCGCACGTCAAGTTTTATAAAGCAAAAAAAAATATTAATATGAAACCTGCAGAAAAAGCAATTTTTTCCTGAATAGCATTGAGGTTTTAAAAAGATCTCATTTATTGAGTAATTTCCGTTAATTTTTATTTGTCCAAGTGCTTTTATTTTCTGTCCATTTACGACGTTTGCTCATTTTATATTTATAAATGCCATGTCTGATTAAGTCGTCACATAAAAACTAACCCGGTTTCGGAATAAAAATTGCCTCCAGCAAAATGTGTGCATTCTTCATAAATATGCGCATATTTTTTGTTTCTTCGCGCCATTTTCAAAAGACAAATTGTTCAAATAGAACTTTTTATTTCTGTTTTTTTTTTTTAATTTGGAAATTATATTTTTAGAATTTTCTGTAAATTTTATCTTTGATGTAAAATCGAATGTCTTGAGAAAGACAATCTAAAAAATCCATGATTACGAGAAAAAGTCTTCTATCTGTTCTTGTCCCGTGAGGCTAGAAATACCTGAGAATAGGAAAGTAAGAGCCAATTTCTTTTCATTCTAATTTATAACCATTGATAGTTTTATCGACAGGTCCTAAGTTCGAATTTAGTCAGAGTGGTAGTTTATGTGGAATATGTTATACGGTCACGTGCCCGTGATTCGTCAAGCGAGCTGCAATTTTTCCAAGGGGTGACCTACCCTAATAAATTCCGCGGGCCGTCACCTTACCTACCTTACCCTGTCGACTATACGATTGGCGTAAACACGCTGTAATTTATTGCGGTCGAACCCTTATAAGATGGCTTGCCAGAATGTGCTTTAACGATTTACACGAAACTACCCTTGCGAGACTCGTAAAAAAAAGGACTTTTATTTCAAATAATCTCATTTTCGATTTTCGTTTCCTTTATTTTCCCCAGGCAGAACATTAGCGTCAAATTAGGAAAGTGGTGATAGAATCTTTCGACAAATTGTTGTTTTTTTTTTAAAATAAATTTTAAATATCGGAATTAATTAAATCGATTCGGAGATATTTATTTATTGGTCTGATATCTATATTAACAAATATATAATCAAAACGTATTTGGGTTAAATGTTGTGCGAATAACAATTTTGATAAAATTTAAAGTAATTTAGAAAAATAAATAATAAAATAGTACGGTTACAGGATGAGAGAACGGAAATGCATCGGTTAACTGAAAAAAGGGAAAATCATTTCAGTCGAAGGGAATAAAACTGACCAATCTGTCGAAGTCTTCTCTTTTTTTTAGTAACCCGCAGTGTGACTGCTAGAAAAGAGTAAAATTGCGAGTGTTCCGTACACTCTCGCGGGAATTCCCACGAATCGGAAAACTGAATTGGAGCACTGGGTTAGGATTCGGACAGTAATTCGTTTTAAAATGATACTGGCATTTTATTTTTCACTTTCATAATTTGATAAGTTTTTTTACCCATAAATTGTTGATAATTTTTTTAAAAATTACCGTAAATTACAAAGCTGCAAAATGTGAATTAAATCAAATAAATTGAAAAGCAAATTATGTGGGATGCGTTTTTTAATGGTTTAACGTAATAAAATGTTTAGCCGGAAAAATCCTCGTCGAGGATTTAACTGTTTCTACTGTTTGTAAATGAATTAATTCAAGCTCCGGGTAGCAGAAGTAACTAACGTAAAATTGATACAGATGAAGAATTCCCGAGTAAGTGCAACTGCTGGAATTAAATTAAATTTTCATTTGCAGAGGCCAAATTTAATTATAATTAGCATTAGACTCAATGTCGCTAAATAGTTTTAATTCTGTTCATTTCAAACGTTGTTATTCCGGTTTGCTATTTTTGTATTTCTGCACGCTAAAAAAGCAGAGCTTGCACTTTTTTTTAAACCATGAAACGTAAATTTACTTTTCGACATATTGTGATCAAACAGATATGTAAATATAATTATCAATCGATTATTAATATAATTTATGTTCATTTTGAATTTCAAGTTATAACTAATAATGAATTAATTTTATTTCACTTAAATTTAATAAAAACTTAATGTGTGGAGAAATCAGTGTTTGGAAGTAACGCGTTATTCTTAACGGCGTTACCGTTATTATTTTTAGGTAACGTCAACGCGCTATTTTTTTTCCTTAACTGGCATATACCGAATTTTTTACTTTGAGAAATGTTTTCATTATTGTTATATAAAACAATTAATACTTTTAAAAAGTAAACATTGCTACTTCTAAAAAAAAGTAACGGTAACTGTAACGCGTTACCAATTTTTAATAACGGGACAAACACTGGGAGAAATGTATCCTGGAAGTTTATTCAAAATCGAATGGCAAGGACTATGTATAAATAAATAAAATAAACATATTATTGTTGCAATAAACAAGATTCTCTCGAATTTAAAGACATTTGATAATATTTTCAATAACCTGAAAAAATAAACAGCATACATTTTTTTCCAGCTACATAAGAAAACCGCTCTTATTTAAAGCGACTTGAGCGGAAGTAGAGTAGACCTGTGGAATATAATCGGGTCTTTCAAGAGGAAAAACAGGTTTCGTATGGGATTGAGGGTCATTTGTGTAGTAGAATAATGCAGACCTTATGGCGCATTGGTTAAATCTTACCTTGCCCTCGTCCTTACAATCGCAGGTTACTCTGCCGTGATCGTCGCAGGTACATGGTGGAGGTGCATCGCACCTGTTGACTGGAATGGCCATTGCGCCCTTTGGGAAACTGGTACAAAATAGTCCGAGGATTGCACTCCCCAGCACCAGTCCCGCGGCTCCCATTTTCTCTCCAAGGTCTCCACTTAACCACCCCTTTCACCGTTTTCTTTTACCCACCCCTGCTGCCGTCCTTTTACTCTCAAAGACCCTCATCGGTCAATAAATATCCCCCCGCAATTCAGAGGAAAAAAATAGAACCAATGACAAACACTTCTCACATTCACAAACTCATCACTCGTCCTGCAAATGAGTTTCACTTTGACACGAATCTCTTTTCTCGCTCGTCCTGGTCCATCCTGTAATTTATCGCTTTCCCTCAACACTGGCTACTTGTTCAAAGAGATTCACGTTTTATCCAAGTCCGATGTTTAGAGCTCCTTTTGTGTCTGATGAAATCGGTGAAAATGAACCCGACTCTCCAATCATTTTGACGAACCTGTTCCTGCATTGAGCTCCAACCTAGAAGAAAAATTTACTCTTTCAACGGAATCCTTTAATTACAGGGAAATTGTGTTTGATGGTGATAGCGGATAAATAGAAATAGGTACACTACCGGCCAAAATTGTGGGACCACTTACAAAAATGGGATTAAAAATATGATTTTAAAGTGTTGATAACTCTGTCAGATTTTAACGAAATAAAATTTTTTATAGACCGTTGGAAAGCTTATTAAATTTGCCGTTAAATGATCCTATTTTGATAATTAGAAATGGAAATTTAATGTAATAAAGACAGGTGAACTTTTCGTTTTTTGTGAATTTTCATTGTTCAAGTTTGGTTTTTTTCTAGAAAATTATTTGAAAACATTTGAAATTGACCTAAATTAAACCTTAGACTTTTATCTTTAAAATAAGCCTAAGAAAACTTAAATATCTTGACTGGTTCTAAAGTTATAAGTAAATGTATGATACGGCAAACGCAGCATTTCCTTTGTTTCCTCCATTCTCGGTTCATTCGTTATTAGCATTATTATATTATTATTATTATTATACATTTACTTATAACTTTAGAACCAGTCAAGATATTTAAATTTTCTTAGGTTTATTTTAAAGATATAAGTTAAAGGTTTAACATAGCTCAATTTAAAAATTTTCCAAATACTTTTCTAGAAAATGCAGCCCACCAAACTTGAACAATGAAAATTCACAAAAACCGAAAAATCCACATGTCTTAATCACATTGAATCTCCATTTCTATTTCTCAAAAAGGCTTAAAAATAGGATCATTTAACAGCAAATTTAATAAGCTTTTCAACGGCCTATGAAAAATTTCATTTCGATAAAATATGACAGAGTTATCAACATTTTAAGACAGTCATGTTTTTAATCTCATTTTTGTAAGTGGTCCTACAATTTTGACCTGTAGTTTATACATGGTTATTTAATTGGTATTGTGTTGCAAATGGTATTATTTATCGATTTAATTAAAAAAAACTATAATTCACTTTGTGTTGTGCAATTGTTTATTCCATTGATGTTAGACAAGCTTCTTATTATTCTATTTCTACAGAACCACTTTGCATAAGAAGCATAACAAAAAATCACGAATAAAAGACTTTTTGTTCTTGTTTTTTACGCGGTTTTGATTGCGCAATGTTATAATCACGCAAGGACAGTTCCAATTGCTGGAAGTAGTTTCTTTAAAAACATGTGAACTAAAAGTGATTCAGCAAGGAATCTTATTAATGTGATTAAAGTTGCGGTTGTACGTGATGCAGAAGGAAGATTAAATGTAATATCAGGCGGTTGCATTTTTCATTAGCAATTTAAGATCGTTTGTCATCAATAACTAACCGCTTGATAACGATTGCTCCGATAATGAATGACTTCAATTTTGTATTACGTATACTCGAGTGACTCCCTTACCTCGGTGACTTGAAAGGAATACGAGATTGGAAACTTGAGGATTCAGCATTAAGGTTTTTCTAGCCGCGATAAATTGTCTTTAGCTGGCCTAGATCCTCAGGAAAATTTATGTCTTACCTCCACTCGTTAGTTATCCAGGACCATGAATGTTTTAATTTTGCATAGACTTCTTCAAACTCTGCACAGAGTGCACTCTCCGCCAGAGAGAATATTTAATCTTAATTTATTTTTAACCCTTTTGCATGTTATCAGATTTTAAACTTTCTCATCTTCTCCGGGATCAATTTGGATTGATTGAAATTCAGAGAATCAATTAAAAATTTCATTAATTTAATGTTTATACTACCGGTTATTGAATGGATTGAAATTAACAATTGATTAAAATATTAGGATCCATTAAAATTTGGTATTACTTTATAAAGTTTTTTCATCCATTTTGTTTTTAATTAACAGATTCTATTTATTGTTGAAGTAATTTCTTTATTTTTTGTGCTTTTTTATTCTATTAAATTCATTCAAAGTGAACTTTTAAGCTGTTGATGGTGATGAAAAAAAAATTATTGAAATGAAATTAACTTTTGCGTTAATCGGGGGATTTAAAAGAGATTACCGTGCATTTAGTTTGAAGTCTTTCTGCAACTGTGAGCAGAACTTTTATTTCCACATGAATTGGATTCGCGGCATCACGTGCTTGACGTACGAACTATGCAAAGTGTAAACGAAAGCCAGTGTTAAAAACACGACCGTTTCACTGGCACTCTAACCAGGTGCGTTTGAGTCCAGGTGACGTAAGATATTTAAATGAAGTTTGTTTTACCACGAACACGTACCGGGCCACTACGTTCCTTTGGAATCTTTAAAAAGAATCTTGATGCAAACACAAACCCCTACAAATTTTTATACACTCTTTGAAAGAGCGGACTGTTTTTTACCCTCTTAAATTGTCGCTTTTAATGAAGGGTTTTATCCTTTCTGTCAAAGGTGAAATACTTAGCTTTTAATTTTTCGTTTAATTATGAAAATTTAATTAATTATCATCTATTCAATGTCTGTTTAATTACTGAATTGCTTAAATATTATGCATTTAATTATATCATTAATACGTATACTTAATTATTTCATTGTTATGTGCATTTAATTATTTAGCTGTTGTGTATTTAATTATCAGGCGTTGAATTATTCCATTATCGAGTATTTCGTTATTGATCAATCATGCACTGGACTATTAAATATTATTAATACCGAAAGCATATTTTCATCAAACATTTTAGAACACTGGATTGAATTAAAATCCAAGTATAAATTAACGTTGATTGCAGACGGGCGTTTAATTATTTTCCATTTGGTGAGGAAAATTTTCGAGTTTAATTTATAATCCGATTACGGAACAGTTTTTTTCTTGTTTTTTTTTTTGTGTGTGGGTTAAATGGCGATCGACCCAATAAGTGTCGGAACAACGCGTTAAGCCTGGTTAATGCAAAGGGTCGGTTTCTCTTGCGAGGCCGGATGTCAAAGTTCACAGTTCGACCCGGGAACTTTGGACTTCCTAATTATTGAAATTTCTCACTTCTCTGAAACTTGCTTGTACCTTCATCTATATACGAATCCGCATAATGGCCTGTACGCGGTGATCGCCAGACGCGTCTGTTCCGCCCATAATAATTTCTCGCATTAGCATAGATCCTCAAGGGGAAATCAGAATTACACCACCTCCTCCTATTTTCACTCCACTTAACTCTAACTTTCAATATCAAAGTTTAACTGCTTCTAAATAGAAATTGTCTTACTTTAAGTTTAATTTTATTCTCAAAAATATTTGTTTCGTAATTCAATTTTATTTATGTTGGATATTTAGCTTTCTCACAAGTGAGATGAGCTACTGATTTTACAAGAAAACCCTCTGCAACTACTCAATAAATCCAAGTTTGAATTGATATTAACTTAATTACGAATTATAATAATTTACACCAACATTTAACAAATATGCAATACTTTATTATATGTAATGCACGAAATAGGTAAATTTTTTAAAAGTAATCAAACGGAGGAAGTTTATAATAAATTAGAAGTTGGGCTAAAGAATTAGTGTGAAAGAGAGTCACTGATAGAGAAAAAGACGATTGAGAATTAAATTTATAACTTCTTATAATATAATAATTTACAAGTTTCTTTCAATCATACATTCATTCTTTGATTCTGTCCACATCTAAAGTTTGTCACTAGATGTTTTTTGTCTTTAAATTCTATTTCAAGTTTTAAAAAGGTTCTCAAATTTTAAATTTATGTCAATTTTAATTTTTTCAAATTTCTGTTAATTTTAACTTGCATTGGTTAAAAGTTCAATTAATCCACTGTTGAAACTGTATGCTAAATTTAAAGTGATTTAAAAGTCTAATTTCTTTCAAATATACATATATCTCAATTTTCAATTATATTAATATTCTTTTAATAATTCTTTTCACTTATGAGTACTATTACTTAAACTACGATTTTCAACTATTTTTATCATTTTCCAATTACTTCTTGTAATTTTTAATTATTTTCATTGTTTCTCACTTTTTTCTTAAATTTCAAATCTGCCTTCTGCAAATTTCTATTAATTTCTGCAATTTTTGTAATTTTAATTATTTTTGCTTCGCCAATAAAACAATTTCTTTCTTTATTGCTAAATTTTATATTATCTATCGCAAATTTAATTTAATTTTTTAAAAATTTACCATTATTATTTTCATTTTGCAATTATTATCTTCAAATTTTAATCATTTTCATTATTTCTAAATTAATATCCTGAACTTTTAAATATATATCTCAATTTTCAATTATTTTCTCCATCTTTTAATTATTTTTTAATCATTTGCTCAATTTTCAGTTATTATATCAAATTTAGATTATTGCTTTCAATTTTTAAGCGATTTTTCAATTAGTTTCTTTTGCTTAAAAATAAACTCTGTATTTTTTCTATTATTTTCTTTAATTTCTAATTATTTTCATTATTTTGGCATAATTTTAAAAAATTTCAATTATTTATCTAAAATTTGAATTATTTCCACTATATTTCAGTTATTTTTAAAAATTTTAAATTATTTCCATCATTTTTCAATTATTTTTTTCAATTTGAAATTATTTTTATAAATTTTTAATTATTTTCTTCATTTTTAAATTAATTTTATCATTTTTAAATTATTTTCTCCTATTTTTAATTATTAGTCTTACTTTGTACAATTATTTTTTAAAATTTTTAGGTATTTTTCTTAAATTTTAATTATTCTCATTTGTTTACATGATTTCCAAAAGTTTCTATTATTTATCTTAAAGTACAATTAATTTCTCAGATTTTCAAGAATTTTTCTCAAATTTCAATTATTTTTTTAAATTTCATTTAGTTTTTTCAACTAATCTTTTGTTTTAACATATTTCAATTGTTTTCTTCAAGTTGCAAAATTTAAAATCATTTTTCAATTATATTCTCTAATTTTTAATTGTTCTTATTTTCTAAAATTTTTAAATATTTTTCACAAATTTTCCATTATTTTCTTCAATTTTTTTCATAATTTTCAAAATTTTAAATTATTTATCTGATACTTCAATTGTTTAATTCAATTTTCAATTATTTATATTATTTTTTTTATTTTCTTCATTTTTCAGTTATATCACGCTTTGTTTTCATAATTTCCAAAAAGTTTTTAATTATTTATCTGAGATTTTCATTATTTTATTCAGTTTTCAATTATATCTATGATTTTCTTGTATTTTATGTATATTCTGTATTTTTTGCAATTATTTCTTTTAAATTAAAAATTATTCTCTTTAATTTTAAATTATGTTTATCTTTTTCTTTCAATGAACTTCTAAAAGTTTTAAGTATTTTTCTAAAATTTGCTTTAAGTTTTCTTTATTTAAAATATATTATGTAATTTTTTCAATTATTTTCTCAAATTTTAATCATTCTCATTATCACTGATTTAATTTCCTAAAATTTTAATTATTTATCTCAATTTCAATAATTTTTTTGCAATTCTAAGATTATCAAGTATTTTTCTCAAATTTAAATTATTTTCTTTAATTTTAAAACATTTCTATGTTTGTTTAAATTCACTGCAAAAACAAATGTCAACAAATGTCTTAAATATGGGGACACAAGACACATATTGTGTCTTACTCTGAGACATATGCGTCTCAAAGTGTTTTATTTTGAGACATATTGTCCCAGCAATTTTTCCAGTGTTGTTTCCGCCAATTTTTAATTGTTTTAATTATTTTTCTTCAATTAATTTGCAAGATTTGTAATGGTTTTTTTTAAATTTTAATTATTTTTGCAATTTCTTTTGTTATAAAATTTTATAAGTTTTGTCGTGTGTGTGTAAATAAAAATTGTTTTACGATAGAGATGTTATAAACGCACGATTCGACATGGAACATTACGTAGTTTATTTTTCATCAATGAAAAAAAATCGAAAATCTGAACCTCCTTTAGAAAATTGCGAATATCTCGGAAAATAAATTCAACAAAGTGGACCCTTTTCATACGGACGTACACATAAAAGGAATTGTTTTCGGGAGAGACTGGGGCGAAATATTGGAATAAGCAATGCAAAAACAAGGATGAAGGAAATATATATATGTATATGAGCCAGAATGATGTGTGGCAACATTGAGAGAGCTTTTAAGAAGAGATTTAAAAATTGGGGATGAGGTTCTAACGGGTCAAAAAGAGAGCATAGTTAATTTTATAAACAAATGGAGAAGCGACAGACACTTATTTTAACCCTGTCCACACAAATCCATGACAAAAGTCGCACTTATTTTAACTTTCATGTACTTATAGAGAACTTCTCTGATTGGCTGATCCAATTCGCAGAAACCAATGAAAATGTTAGTTTTGATTGTTCGACAAGTTAAAATAAGTGAGATTTTGAACTATTAAAATAAATGCGACTTCAAATAAGCGAGACTTTAAATAAGTGAACTTTCAGTGTATTAGAAAAATTTTCCTGGAAAAATGGTAAATTCTTAAAAGTCTGTGGGACAGTTTTAAAAGCGATCGAAATTTCTTAATTCTCGTCGGGAGAAAGTGTATTAAAAGTGAGTGTAGAAATCTGGAGTCTCGTAAAAATTACAAATTTTGCGTGACGGTGTAAAATGAATCGTCGAATACGAAAGTCGGGTGGGGTTTAGTAGCGTCGTAAAGTGTTTTCCATAAAGTTATGGCTTAGGAACAATGTCTCCATTCTCCTGCTTTTCATTATCCGGCTTCCTTCTTCGACTCTCCGACGACAGAATGAAATTCTCTCGAGGGCGTGCAAAGTTTTACGAGCCTCGTACCTTGATTAACTTAACGAGCTCCACGGCCAAGCCTCGAGCGCCAGGTCGAATCGCGAGGATTATCGCCTTGAATCTCGTTTAATCCAACCCTGCCTTGTAATTGTTGCTGAATATTATATATACATATATATATTGTCATATTATAAGAATATAATGACTCACTTTCAAATGACAAGGGTGACAGTCTTGTCATCTTAGGTCATTTTATATTCTTTACAGCTTTAATGTTCTTTTGAAATTTCAAACTTTCATCATTTTCATCTCATTCCAGTTTCTTGCACACCTATTAAAAGAAAACTTTTTAACCTTGTTTTAAAATTTTCATATTTGTTGCAAGAAAATAATTGCTGACAAAGAACAAAAACAAAAGCTCCAAGTTTCATCATGGGGTTTAAAATGAAACTTCCGGTTTGTCTTTACAGTTAACTATAACGAACTTTCATCTCATTTTAAATTTAAATTTCGTTAATTTACATTTAAATTGTCTAAATTAAATTTGATAAATTAAATTTAAAATATTGTTAATAAATTTCAAAATACAGAAGTTGTAAATTAATATTATGTGGTTTTAGACTTTTCTTTTTAAATAGACTCGTTACTATTAATGAGGGCACGGAATTAATTAATGTCACCAAAATTAAACGTTAACTAATTTGTTTTAGGTCTCTGTTAAGGTAAACCGTAAATGACTCTTTGTGTCGCCATTATTTGTCGGTTGGAATTCGCTTCAGCCATTACATAATTAAAACGAATTGTAAATTCAAGTGAGCGCGTGGTTTAGAATAATTAACTGAAAATAAAAAGGAAAAAGGCAAATAAAGTATGGTTCTTACTCATTTTATCTTTGTAAACTGACCTTGCTCGTTCTGCTTAACATAAATTCTCTCTTTCTATTTAAATATATATATATTTTTTTTACTGTTGAAATTATTCATCAAACAAAAAGTGGAGTATAATTTTTCAAACTGTCTGACGTTGACAGGAGAATCTCTTCATTTCGAAAGATCGATGTGTGCTTAGCTTGGAATTTTTTTTAAAAAGGGCAAAGGTTCGCAAAGATAAAAATGAGACCTGAAATTGCAAATATTGAGTCGACAAGTACACAAATTATTTCACGTTCAGTTAACTTTTCTCCTGGTGCCGGCTGTTTCCTTGATTAAACATTCCTCCCGGAGTGATTTATGCCTCGTTAACGGATATCCATAAATACTCGAATTCCGACCTTCGGATTGCGATAATTGCGCTGATTTCGTCCTGCTTGTTTAAGGATAATGTGTGCTGATATTTAGCATAGCATTCGCGTAAACACCAATTCATTCCACACTAATTCTTCAATCATATAATCAATCCCTCATGTAATTCCTCTCAAATTTTTGTATTCCCTCTGCTCATAAATTCGAAAAACATTTTTTTGAGATAATTAAAATTGATTAACTCCGCTATTCAAAACTAATCATCATTTTATTTTCCATACTTCACAAAACATATTGATTTATTTTTAATTCAACTCGTGTTATGATGAAATTTAAAAGAGATGTACATTTTTAAATTAGAAAAAATTCGAAAGTTAATTAAAAACATTTATCAAAAAGTCAATTCTACGTCATGTTCTGCTTATAAATCTTCTTTTTTTTTCTTTACTTAATACTTTTGGGAATTTCGGAGGTGTGAAAGCATTGCCTGTCACCAGCCGAAGTAAATTTCAAATTAATGGAATTCGAAATCAAACCCTAGTCGGATTTATTTTATACAGAGTTGCAATACGGATCGATAGAAAGGAGAAGCTTTGATAATACGTTATCGGGCGTATTTCAATCACCCAATTCCCCATGCGAATGACCCACATTTCATGAGATGTCATTTAATACATATTTGTCCCGACTACTTTGTCAGATCGTTTTTTTTTATCGCGCCTCACCTTTTATAAGCAGTGTATACACTGCGTTATCACGCCTTCTTATCAACCTGACGTTTTATTCTTGGCAGTAAGCCCTGCAAAAGAAATTCGACTTTTCCTACAGTTTCTAACATTTCAAGATAACGGGCGTCGAGGAAGATGCCTGTGGCCCATTTTCTCTCCATCACCTTTTCCCCACTTTCGCCGAGTTGCTAAACTTTTAACACATGGTAACTTGAGATATCGCATCGGCAATTTTCACTTCGTGGCTTTTGCGTATATAAAGTCAATGAATTATTTTCAGAAACTAAACTTTGTCACGCTCACTTTTTACAACTTTAATTTTGTGTGTTTGCAAATTTTTTAGTTTCAACACTCGCAAAAATTGCCGAATTTGGTTATCTTTAATTTTAAAGGTTTCTCAATTTAACAAATTTCAATGTTTCTATAACAACAAAGGTTAAAAGGTGACAACTTTTATTTCTGAATTTGATTGTGTTCAATTTTATTTGTCTGTTTACAACAACAAATAAATCAAGTTTTGATAATGACATTTACTAAATTTAAAACCCCGCAAATTCGATTCAAAAGAAGAACAATTCGTTTATTTGGACACTCGGAGCTTCAAATGCAAGTTCTTTTTTGTAAGCTTTGACCTAGAAAAAAAACCAATTACCCGAAAATAAGTTGATAAACTGCAGCTGATAACAGAAAAATTTCCAATACTGTCAAGAGCAGATTCTTTTAAAGCGAATGATTAAAAAGCCATTCAATTTTGTAGTGTTTGACTGTGTTTCCAAATCTGTCAATACATTAATTAATGGGATTTATGCTGTGCCTTCGTACAAATTGTAATTTTAAACTTTTTGTTTGACTTCGAATCAAACTGATGAATAGAAAATAACATTTTACTTTTAACTCCATCCCAAACAAAACGTACTTTTAAACGTTAAATTTGATATTGAACCAATTTTGTAATTCAAAACCTTGTAAAATGTATTTTTGAGAAGCTTTATATTCAGATACATTCAACAATTTGTATTTAGAGTAAAGTTAAACATCTTGAAAATTTAGAATCAGGAAAATTCAGTACCGCAAAAATGTAAAATTTTAAAGATTAAATCTTTACAACCTCGTAAAAAATCATATTCTCGCAAACTAAATATTTACTCTCTTGTTAGTTTTGTTATTGCAGTTGAATGTATCAGCAAACGGAATCAGCAGACTCGAGAAGAACATTCCATGCCACACGATAACATTACATAAGACCATGTAAATGTCAGTTTGAGGCAAGAAACGTGCAAGATCGTCGTCATAACGTATGATTTGTAACGCATGATAGAGTATTATAAACTGTTGGTTGAAAATCATCAAAGTAACCAGAAACGTGTCCTCTACTGAGCCTTATCAAACTTAATCCAATATGCGACCAAGTGTTGCCATTTATTTTATGTCGCGCCTTTTATACAAACGATCTCTCATCTCGATATAGAAAATTACGTTATATCTCCAGAGACTATAAACCGCACAGAAGACAACTCTAAAAAAATAACTATAAGACCAATAACAATCTCCAGAGTCGAGCAAACCACGTCCGCATTCCATCCCGATACATTATAAACCCGCAACAGATACCCAATCAATTTATTATTTCTACGAAAATTAGTTCCTGATTGGCAATACCTAATTAAAAGTCATATCCAAGTGCTGTTGTATGCAGGTAGAAAAAAACAATCACACGACATTCGTGCGGGTGATTAATTTCCACGGGAAAACTTGCACGTACCACTTGAATAACAGATGGGAATTTTTAATCACACTTAATTATCATTCGAATGAGATTGGGCATTTTTAATGAAAGTTTCCTCATGTTTTTACTCGTTGGTTATAGTTTCATTTAGTTGATTTTGGATTTGTCTATTGTGTTTGATTGTTATTCTGTAATTGGTTGTTTGTTCAATTTATTTTTATTGTCTTTGGTTGTTTTTATGTGTTTGGTTGATTGCTTTTGTGTTGTTTTCGTCTAGTTCCTGGTTCGGTTGAGAAAATCATAACATCCAAAAATGAAATAAATCTTTTTTGTTTAGGTAGTTGTGTGCTTGTAGATGACAAACTTACAAGTGAAGCTTAAAAAAGCGTGTTAAAAAAATGGAACTGGTTGTCACGTGCGACACTTTGATTGAAAAAGTCCTTTCCTGAGAATATCGAGGAACGACTTGGACGGCGCGCGAAGAGCGACTGGTTGCCTTTCGAATTCGCGTCAGGTTCGCACCTCCGCGACGTCGACCCTTACCGTCGGCATCCCCTCCCCCTCTACTCAAACGTCGCACGCACTCTCCCTCTCTCTTTCGTCTTTTGCCCCCCTCTTTGTTTTTTGAGCTCCCCCCCAACCCCCGGTAAGTTGGCTTCTTCTCTTGTACGTAGCATTCGCTATTCTAGGTCGTAACCGCCAAGTTCTTATCAGTCGCACGCGATAAGGCGCGACAGATAAAGCCCTTAAATCACGACTCTCCGCCTCGCGATCGCGATTCGTAAAAGGATCGTTTTGATCTCTGCTTTTCACCCTCATACCCCTTTTTTTTATTTTCTTTTTGCTTGTCTTCGGATACTGAGGCGCTGCTTCGTTCATCTTTGAAATGTCAAGCTAATCTCCAAGGAATACCTTGGAGATTTAAGGCGATAAGAGGATGACGCAGGTGTCTCTTGATAAAGGGAATTTTGAGGGTTGTAATTTAATGATATGTTATTTTAATTATAGAATGTTAATATTTTTTTTTAAATTTAGGCAAGTCCCCTGGACCGTACGATTTGACGTTATATAAGTACGATAATTTTTAGATTTTAATTAGATGCCTTATTTCTAGGTATGTGACGCGCTCCGAAGAAAGGGATCTTTAGAAGCAAATCGGTAATTTTATAGGAAAGTGATAAGACAAAACGAGTACACGGAAAAAAATAATTTTTCGCATTTTACAAAACTTTTTTGCACTTTTGGATAAAGCCATTTACTAAAATCAGTTTCAGGTATGTACAGAAAAGTTTTGTAAAATGTACTGAAATTTCAGCACAGGTTACGGAATTCTTTGCAGTAACTGGAAATAATTTTGTACCTTGTGCTAAAATTTCAGGATATTTTACAAAACTGTTCTGCATATACCTGAAACTGGGTTTTGTAAATGGCTTTATCCAAGAGTACAAAAAAGTTTTGTAAAATTCGAAAAATTATTTTTTTCCGTGTACAAACTGCTGATGTTTGAATTGTTATAACTTGAAAATATCCAATAATACAATTTTCTGACTTGAGATAAATGGTTGCTACCTCTTTAATGGTTGCTACCTCTTTAATGGTTTCTACAGAACCTGGAAAACCTTGAAATGTCAGGGAATTTACAAGTCCAATCTAGAATTTCATTCATTTTAGTACTTTTTCTACATTTTTCCATACATAATCAATTAGTAATAAATGATTTACACTTTAACAATTTAAAAATAAGTAGTATAATAACATAGTATAGTAAGTAGCTTATACAGTGCCCACGGTGAAAAAAAATTAGCAGCCAAAGCTAAGACTTAGCTATCTTAGCTAACTTTAATTTCTATTATATGGATAGATAATTTTTTAGCTAACACAACTATTAATTAGCTTTCACAGCTAATTTTGTTTGCTGAAACAGCTAAATATTAGCCACCACAGCTAAAAATTAGCTATCCATATAGTAGCTAACTCATTTTTCTCAGTGCCGTCCAACAGGATTTTCCATCAAAATTTTTGTCTTTACAAAAAGTTTTATATTTTGTTAACTAATAAAGATAGAACAATAAATGAGGACTTCTTTTAAAGCTTATGTGCTCTTCTTTTAGAATACCTAATGAGCGAAAAAAAATTTGTTTTTCATTACCTAAATAATATTAACAATAGTCAAAAAATTCCATTTTTTTGGGGTAAATTTCAAACTGATATATTTTTTAAACAGATCATCACATTTTATTGGCAAATAATGCATTTGAAAGGTAATTTTATCACCTTCAAAAAGAAATTTTAAAAATTGTTTTACGATTTTTTTCACAAAGAAAAAAAGAAAAAAATTTTCAGAACAAAACTGAGCCTTCTTATATGTAGAATCAGAATTTTTTATTTTTTAATTTTAAATATTTTTTTCTGATTCTACACATATAAAAAGGCACATTTTTATTCTGAATAATTTTTTTCCAAAATCTACCGTTCTGGACTTATGAATAATTTAAAGAAAGTGCTGTTTTTTTAAACAATTATATCTATATCTATTTACCTATGACTATTTTCAAAAGTTCTACGAATATCTATATAGATTTATTGGAGTACTTTTTGTTTAAGTTTTATTTTTATTTTAATTCTTCCTTTTATCGTGTGTTTCTTGTAAGGACTCCAAATTTATACAACGCTTTTTATTATGAACTGCGTAAACTTTTTAAATAAGTATCCACAGTATACCAGTCAGCAAATTTTTGAATTCTCCTAGATTTAATAATCTAACATTTTATTTTTCCCACTTTTTTAATTAGTATCATTATTTACGAAGTTTGCAAACTTTTTAATGTTCCACTAATTTCGAATTTACTACTCTCGCTGATTTGTTGTTTTAACTTTTCTTATTTAATGTCAACTAGGACCTAATACTGCTGTTATCATTTGTGGAAGTTATTCGCTATTTTCAATGTTATTGTTCAAATCTAACGATATAAATTATATCTTTTTTCAATTTTTTATTGTTACCTAATTTTAGTATTTTGTTAAGTACAAATGTACCAAAGGGCTTCAAGCCCGTAAATATGTATATAAATAAATATAAATATCTTTGTTTAAAAAAATCGTAGAACAATTTTTAAAATTTCGTTCTAAAGGTGATAAAATTATCTTTCAAATGCATTATTTGCCAATAAAATGTAATGATCTGTTTAAAAAATATATCAGTTTGAAATTTACAAAAAAAAAAAAAAATGGAATTGTTTGACTATTGTTAATATTATTTAAGTAATGAAAAAAAAATTTTTTTTTCGCTTTTTAGATACACATAAGCTTTAAAAAAAGTCCTTATTTATTGTTTTATCTTTATTAGTTAACAAAATATAAAACTTTTGGCAAAGACAAAAATTCTAATGGGTGGACAAATCCTACTGAACGGCACTGTAGGTAAACCATATATTATATATAAGGTTGATGTTTTTTCTGGTATCGACCAAATTTGATTAATTTTATAAAATAGATGTTTTTTTTTTCTTATTTTTGGTCATTTATGAACAAATATAAAAGTTCTATAATATTCTATTCTAATATAATATTCTATAATATTCTATTCCAAAATAGAATACGAAATCATCTATTTTATAAAACATATATTATATAGCAAACAGTATGAAAATTAATTTTCGATTATTAAAGAATTTTTTAGATTCATACGAAAACCATGAATTTTTTTTAAATTGTTTTGGAATTTTTCCAAAAATTTTTGTAGAAAACCTGTAAAAGTCATGGACTTTTTAATCCAGACTTCTGTAACAACCATGTAGTTATTGTCAGGAATATTTTAATTTTCTACACAAGTTTCAATTTATTTTTGGCATTTTTAAATTCTTTTCTTTAAACTTAAATTACTTTTGTCATTGTTCAAATATTTTTGCTATTTTTCAATTATTTTCTACATATTTCTATTATTTTTGTCATTTTTAAATTGTTTTCTACAAATTTCATTTATTGTAGATATTCAATTTTTTATTGTCATGGATTTTTAAATTTTTTACACCAGTTTCAAATTATTTTCTTCAAATTTCAATCATTTTCGTCATTCGTTTTATTATTGTCTTGAATTTTTTCATTTTTTTTACCTTTTTTAATTTTTTTCTACAAAGTTCAATTATGATTCTGAAACTTCAATTACTTTCTACATAATTAAATTTTTTTGACAGTTTTGAATTATTCTCTTCAAATTTCAATTATTTTCGTCAAACTTCAATTAATTTCTTTAATTTTCAATTATTTTCCTTAAACTTTTAATATTTTGTTCAATATTTCAATTATGGTCTATAATTTTTTTGTTTTTACAACAGCTTTCATTTATTAATTACTTTTCAATTAGTCAATTGAATTAACTAAAATTAAAAATTAATTTGTGATTATTAAAGAATTTTCAGATTTATACGAAGGCAATGAATTTTTTTGAAAAATTTCCTGGAATTTATTTATTATCATGCATTTTTAAATTTCCTACACCAGTTTTCAATTATTTTCTTAAAATTTTAACCATTTTCTTCATTCTTATTGTTATTGTTACAAATTTGTTAATTTTTCACTCGTTTTTCAATTATTTTCAACAAATTTCAATTATTAGCTTCAAACTTAATTTACTTTCGTCATATTTAAAAGTTTTTGCCATTTTTTAATTATTCTTTTTAAATTTCAATTATTTCCTTTAAACTTCAATTCATTTCTTCACTTTCAATTATTTTTCTCAAGCTTCGAATTAATTTTTTTGTATTTTTCAATTATTGTCTTTAAAATTTTAATTTTTGACACCAGTTATGAATTATTTTTGTCATTTTTCAATTATTGTTTTCAAATTACAATTATTTTTGTCTTTTTTCAAATATTTTTGAGATTTTGAAATTATTTTCTTTAAATGTCATTTTTTTCAATCATTTTATTATTGTCATAAAATTAACTTTTACACCAGATTTAAATTATTTGTGTCATTATTCAATTAGTTTCTCCACATTTTAATTATATCGTTAATTTTTCAATTATTGTATACAATTTTTCAATTAATGGAATAAAATGTTTATTTTTTACTCCATTTTTTAATTATATTTCTCATTCTTAGTTAATTTTTTTTCCAAATTTAAGGTATTTTTAACATTTTTTAATTCTTGTCTTTAAGTTTTAATTTTTTTTTTTGTTTTTTTAAAACTTCTAATATTTTTCTCAATTTTTAAATATTTTTGTATATATAAATTTTTAATTTTTACACCAGTTCATTCATTTATGTTATTATTCAATTAGTTAATTAAATTAACTAAAATTAATAATTAATTTGCGATTATTTAAGAATTTTTAGATTTATACGAAAAAAATGTATTTTGTTTGAAAATTGTCCTGGAATTTTCCCAAAATTTGTTCTGGAGAACCTGTAAAAGTCATGGAATTTTTAACCCAAATTTGAAGTAAAAATAAAAAGCTGTAATATCCCTCAACTAAATTTTAATCACTAATTAAAAATACCTTTTCATTTTATCAAAATAATAGCTTTTACTTTATTCATACGTAAAAGATAAAAATGATCATAAAGATAGAGGGATTTGTTTCTAAATACAGCTAATGAAATATATAGGTATTTGTAGATATTTTGAAAAAAATCTTGTGAACTCATAAAAATGTTTATTTGTGCATAAAATGACGGGATTACTAATTTAATTGTTTATAATTAATTAAATAAACATTCTACTTATTTAATACTTCTATGCATTGTTTATATGAGAAACTATATTTTCGATTAATATAATATTCGTTTAATTATATTTTTATAAAATTTTACATAAAAGAAAAAATATATCATATCACTGTAAAAACAAGTGTCTTACTGGTGTCTTATTTTAAGACATAAGACGTTTATAAAGCGTCTTACAGTAATTTCAAGTAATTTCATTGGTTAATAATTTTGTAAGACGCTCACTCATTGGTTCAAATTAAGGCACCCAAAAATATCTTAGAAATGACCACATGAATGTCTTAAAATAAGACACCTATTTTTGCAGTGAAGACATTGAGAACATTTTTAATTTTTTAAATAACTATTTATTATTAGAAATAAATTTTGTTACAATAAATAATCAATGGAATGTTCATTTTATTACATTTCCATAGTGCAAGAATAACTGCTATTTCATTTACACAGAATATTATTTTACTTTTTTTAAAGAATTTCATTCATAAGAATGTAAACAAATTATGAATGATTGAAAACAGGAAGCAATGTTATTAATCACTTATATACATACCTGGTACATCTATTTTTGCTATATCAAGTATGACTAACAAAATACACATGGTAATCACGAAATAAAAGCATTGAAAATCAACAACTCACATCCGCTCATTTTATCGTTTGATTAAGTAGTTTTTTTTTAATTCAAGCTTCATTTCTGCTTGTAAGATTTTTTTCTTAAAATTTACTTTTCTGTAATAAAGTGTTTCATTATTTATTCAAAGCCAAAATAACTGTAGACTGTATTTTCAAATAAAATTTTATTTTCAATGAAGTACGTTCCTATACATATAGATGAAGAAGTATTATAAGACTCATAATTCTCCTAGAAAAACCTTAAAGCTTTTTAAAATAAAAGTTGGTTGTTTAAAAAAAACAACTAATTAGGTATTTAAAAATTTTAATATTTCAGTGGATTTAAAAAAATAATAATATTCTGCTTTATAATTAATTGCAAATTGAAATTGAATGTAAATTCTTTTTTGGAAAATTAATGTTCTCTATTAAGCGCAGCACATATCGAAATAATTGATCCACGTATATTTCTTTTTCAAATGTCAGGATTCTTTTATTTTTCCTGCCCTCTACAGGGACAGTGCTAAGTACTTTTGTAATTGGAGTATGTATTCCCCCTTGCTTTCATTTTGTTCCACGGAGTGCTCTTTTTTTTTTGTAATGTACGGGTATGAGAGTTCGTAAATTTACATACGCATTACACGTAAATCGCAACTAGGTTGGGGAACAAAACAATGTGACGTGCACACGCGAACCAAACTTACGAAAGAACTTGAATTGCAGTTTTATTTAATTTCTTCTGATAACGAAACCGAGAAAAAGTTAATTCTGTCCAAGCATTCTTTTTTTTCCCTCTTTTTCCAATTTCGACAAGAATATGGTGGATTCTGTCCTTTGTCACTGCTATTTTAAATAAATCAATTTAAATTGTGACAGAATTTCTTTCTATGAAATGAATATTTGCTTTGCTTTTGCAATAAGGGATTTTCATTTATATTCCCCAGGGTATATTTATTTTACCTCTATTTTCGACAGAAAATTGTTGAAATAATAAATTGCAGACGTATTAAAAGTAGATTTCCGATTATAATCCATATTATGCTAAAACGGGTTTTTTAAAACAGTTTTTTTTACATAATTTTGGAAAATTTTCTTATTTTTGAAACTTTAAAATTTTAAAGCGTTAAAATTTTGATGTATTCAAAATTTAAGTGATTTTAATTTGTAATCGCTAAAATTTGTTCGCATTTGAATTTTTATGTGTTATAATTTGTAAGCTGTAATCCGAAGTGAGAATGAACCAGATTGGCTATAATTTTTTAGATAATCTCAAAAAATTGCTCAAAACAGTGGCGTAACTGGGAGGGCAAGGTCCCTAGGGCAGAAAGGTAAACAGGGCCCCAATTATATTACATGTCTCGCTCTCGATGATAGAATATTGTAGTCATGCTTGTCATGCTTAACATCACAACGTTTAAAGCTAAAATTTTAAACCTGGCTCCTCTTACCGCCATTTACAATCCACGCCGCACTAGCGCCCCTATATCCTCATATTGTTTCGTTGTGCTGAAGCATCAACACGTTTATTTTTACGTAAATCTCGTATTTAATAAAAAAAAATTATATTATTATTTTAAAAAGATGTCTGATAAGAAAAGAAAGAGATCGAGGTATCGATCACGTGAAAAACATCATTCTAAACGCAAATATAAGAAGATAGGCAACTTAGAGAGCAGAATAGATAACCTAACAAAGGTAGTAGAATCTATTTTGCCTTTTGTGATGTCTCAAAAGGAAATACCATCACCTCAACAAAAAGTTGAATTAGATAACACGAAAAGGCGTGGTAAGTAAGCTTTTTAATCCTCAGCATCTTAAATCTCATGCTTCCATACGAAACTTGAGACACATAACCTATACGGTGTGTGAGTGTCCATACGACATTTTTGGTTTTTTACTGTTATTTAGTTCAATAAGAACAAAAATATCACAATTGCACAATAAGTGTTACCTATTAATTTTTTATGTATATATATTTTTTAGATGCTGAGGATAAGGAATATGATAATGATAAAGAAAATAAAGATTCAATTGAAGAACTTGAGGTTATCGATACAACTGACGTAAAAAATGACGCCACTGATTCATTGGAAAACCACAACAGTGTTTTAAAAGTTTTGGGAATAGATCCTAACGATATTAAATTTAAGGAGATAAATTATCACCCAGAATTGAAGAATACATGGTTAAAGTGGAAGCTTGAGGGCCTTCCAGAGAAAAATAAAAAGGAAATCCTTGAATCCTATAATAGGAAAGGTGATTTTTTTGTTGAGTCTCCAAAGTTAAATTTAGAAGTGGTATCATTGCTTTCGGAAATTGCGAAAAAGAGGGATCAACATTTTGTGGAAACCCAAAATTGTGTTGGTACAGCTATGGCTGCATTGGCAGGGGCTGTGTCTTTGTTGTTAGATCATCCAGAAGAAGGTGTCGATGAAATTCTTTTTACAGAATATATAAGCCACGCTGGACAGATGTTAGCTGATGTCTTCCATCAACAATCCATTGCTCGGAAGTCGTTTATCACACCGCAATTAAACAAGAGTGTTAAATCAGTGGTTGACACTTTAATTTCTCAGGAATGGCTTTATGGGAATGACTTAAAAGATAAAGTGAAAGATGTAAAAGAGACTGAAAAAGCGTGTGCTGATATGAAGGAAAAAACGACACAAAAACCAGCACCAAAGCCGCAGAATCAGGGAAACTCGAGATTCCCACCTGCGAATTATCATCGTCAGGTTTACCCTCAGCAGAAGTTTCGAAATCTCAAATTCAAGCCAAGGCAATTCACCAGGTCATCGCAGAACGTATCGAGGTTGACGTCTCAGATGACGAACCGATCTTTGTCGAGGAAATAGTTCAGGTAAAAAGAACAGCAGGTCGGCTGCAATATTTTATAGACAAATGGGGTGAAATTACAACAGATAGATATATTTTAGATTGCTTAAAGGGTTATAAAATTCCTTTTACGAGTACGCCTCGTCAAGAAACCCTAAAAGAAAGGGTATTTTCCCCTTTGGAGAGGGACAACATTGACATTGAAATTAAAAAGTTGCTAGGTAAAGGTGCCATTGAAGTGTGTAACGAATGCGAAGACCAATTTCTGTCGAATTTTTTCCTTGTTCCAAAACCCGATGGCTCAAATCGTTTCATTCTTAACTTAAAAGATTTGAATAAGTTTATTGTACCTCTCCATTTTAAATTAGAAGATATTCGTGCCGCATTGAATTTAGTATCTCAATACGATTTTTTGGGAACTTTAGATCTTAAAGACGTGTACTTCCTTGTTCCTGTATTCGAGGGTCATCGGAAATTTCTGAGATTTAGGTTCGAAAACCAATTGTTCAATTTGTTTGTCTGCCTTTTGGCTTGTGTATTTCTCCATACGTGTTCACAAAATTGATGAAACCAGTAATAAACAAACTTAGAATACTGGGAATGTTAGTCGTATTGTATTTAGATGATTTTTATTCATTAATAACTCAAAAGCACTTTGTGAGAAAAATATGCAAGAGGCAATTGAATTTTTGATTCGGTTAGGATTTATTATAAATTACGAGAAGAGTTCATTAGAATCCAAGCAACAATGCAAATTTTTAGGCTTTATTATTGACACAGTGGTTTTTTCTTTAAATTTGACGGATAAAAAGAGAAAGAAAATTGTTGAATTTACTGACGAATTTAAACAGGGAAAATCATATAAAATTAGGAAGTTTGCAGAATTTTTGGGAATTTTAGCAGCAGCATGTCCGGCGGTTGCTTACGGATTTATTCACTGCAAACGTTTGATAAGGCAGAAATTTTTAGCGCTGCAATTTAATGGAAATAATTATGACGGGAAAATATACATAAATGTTTATTAGAGGATCTTCGCTGGTGGAAAGTCAATGCGATGATCGGAATAAATCTTATTAGAACTCAAGTTTACGCAATTGAGATTTTTTCGGATTCTTCCTTATCTGGTTGGGGTTGTTTTTGTAATGGTGTTAGAGACTTCGGATTTTGGAATGAGAATGAGAAAAAGAGTCATATCAATTTTCTTGAATTATTGGCAGCTTTTTTCGCGCTTAAATGTTTTGCATCAAAATTATCGAATTGTGAGGTGTTACTTCGCTTAGATAATAGTACGGTCATTGCATATGTAAATAAGGCTGGTGGAGTACAATTTCCTCATCTTGGCGAACTATCTCGAAAAATTTGGAAATGGTGAGAAGAGAGGAAGATTTGGCTGAGAGCATCTTACATTCCGTCAGCTGAGAATGTAGAAGCGGATAAAGCATCGCGAAATATTAATGTAGATACTGAGTGGGAAATCGCTCCCAATATATTTCAAGAAATTAAAAAGCAATTTGGTCCATTCTCAGTAGATTTATTTGCATCTAGGGTTAATTCTAAATGTAGAGAGTTTTATTCTAGATTTCCAGACCCGGAAGCTATCGCTGTGGATGCATTTACAGTATCGTGGAAAAAAATTTTTTATGCTTTTCCTCCCTTCGCACTTATCCTTAGAACTCTAAGAAAGATAATTAATGATAAAGCAACTGGGGTGTTAGTAGTTCCGTTGTGGACAACACAGCCGTGGTATCCACTCTTTCTATCTCTTCTAGTTGAACCTTGCGTCATTTTTGAACCCAGTAGTAAGCTGTTAATATCTGCTTTCAGAAACCAGGGTCATCCACTAGCACTCCACCTTTCGCTGGTGGTAGGCAAATTATCAGGGAGGCCTATTTGAAGAGGGGATTATTTGAGGAAGCAGTGGAGACTATTGTGAATTCCATCTCTAAAGCGACTTTGAAACAATACGAGTCTAGTTTAAGATATTGGTGGAATTTTGCTCTTGCGAATAAATTAGATGTATTTAATGCGAATACGGTAGATATTATTAGTTTTTTGAGCGATCGGTTTAAGAAGGGTGCAAGTTACAGTACATTAAATACGGCTCTGTCATCAGTTTCTTTGATCACGATATATAATATTAATAAAGATGGCTTGATCTCACGGTTTTTGAAAGGGGTGTTTCAACCAAGACCATCTAGGCCCAGATATGATACAACATGGGATGTTGGACCAATTCTTAGTTATATTGAAAAGCTTCACCCACTTAGAAATTTGACATTGAGAGAAGCTGGGGAGAAATTAGCGGTTTTATTAGCTTTGACAACGGCGCAAAGACTTCAAACGTTAGCGTTAATAAACATTGACAATATAGCTAACAATGATTCAGGTTTGAGTATAAAAATCACTGAACGAATTAAAACCTCGAAACCAGGTTCTCTTCAACCGGACTTAATATTGCCATTTTTTAAAAACAAACCAGGTTTATGTGTTGCCTCTGCAGTGTTGGACTATATAGATTATACTAAGAAATTAAGAGATAATAGAACAAAAAATTTATTTATCGCTACTGTAAAACCGTTTGGTGCAGTTTCATCTCAGACAATAGGTCACTGGATAAAAGCGTTATTAAAAAAGGCAGGTTTAGATACCACACAGTTCACTGCGTATAGTACGCGCCATGCATCGGTATCTACAGCTCATCAGCGAGGTGTGGATATCGCAGAAATTCGACGAAGTGCTGGTTGGGCGCATGGTTCTCAAATGTTTTTTAAGTTCTATAATAGACCTATCCAACAAGTTGATAATAAATTTGTCAAATCAATATTAATGTAAAAAATTTTCTGATCATTTTGATTAAGATGGTATGCTATTTAACTATGTAAGGCGTACAATATGTGTTTAAAGAATTTATAATAAAGCAGATTCAAATGAAAAGAAGAATTATTACTTTGACTCTGAAAAACTGGTATGTATGCCCACTATCATCTTCAAGGGTGCTAAGTAATAATTCTCAGCACTAATCACAAAACAATATGAGGATATAGGGGCGCTAGTGCGGCGTGGATTGTAAATGGCGGTAAGAGGAGCCAAGTTTAAAATTTTAGCTTTAAACGTTGTGATGTTAAGCATGACAAGCATGACTACAATATTCTATCATCTTCAAGCGAGACATTCATATAATTTCGATCGAACTTCACCCGCCTTCGGCGGGCTCGTTTGATCGATCAATTATATATAATTTTTTAAATAGATGTTTTTTTTTTAAATTTTGAATCATACTTCACCTGTTTAAAATGTTGTCAAATTTTAAAATTATAGCACTTTTAATATCTTCAAATTTCAGTTAATGTAAACTTGCATTGATTAAAAGTTCAATTAAACCACGTTATCAATATACTAAATTTGAATTTTGAACTATTTTTATCTTTTTTTACTTATTTTCTGCAATTTTTAATTCTTTTAATTATTATCTTAAAATTTTTTCCCCAAATTTTAAATATACTTTCCTCAAATTTCCATAATTTGATATAGTTTTTTTAAACACTTTTTCAATTTTAATTATTTTTCCTTTGACATTAAATCAATATAATTATTTATTCCTAAATTTTATATTTTTCATTGCAAATTGAAATTAATTTTTTTAATTTACCATTATTTTTGTCATTTTGCAATTATTACCTTCAATTTTTAATTATATTAATAATTTCTGAATTCATTTCCTGAACTTTCAAATATTTCAAATAATTATTTTGTTCAATTTTCATTTCTTTTTACAATATTTTAATATTTACATTAATTTTCAATGAATTTTCTAAATTTGCAGTTATTTTCACAGATTTAGATTATTATCATCAATTTACCATATTTTAAACGATTTTTCAATTATTATTTTTTGCTTAAAAATAAATTCTGCAATTTTTCTATTATTTTCTTTAATTTCTAAATATTTTTATTATTTTTGCAAAACTTTCAAAAATTGCAATTATTTATTTGAAATTTTAATTACTTTCATCAATTTTCCATTATTTCGGCGAATTTTTTAAAACTTCTATTTAATTAAAATTTTTTAAGTACTTTTTAAATTTGAATTAGTTAAAAATAACTAATTATTAGTAAAATATGACTAATAATAACTAGTAAAAATATAACTAAAAAATAGTTAAAATTTGACTAATTCAATTAGTAAACAGAATGTTACTAAAATTTTAGTAATTTTGATATAACCTAAAAATGAATTTAACTAATAATTAGTTATTTTTTACTAAATGGTTAGTAGAAATAGAATTATTTCATTTAGTGACTGAGTTTTTGCTTTCAAATTAGTTATTTTTATCTAATTCAGATTTAGAGAGTAATTTTGTAATTTTTGTACCTAAATATTTCATTTCATTAAATATATATTTTATGATTTTTTCGACTATTTCCCTCAAATTTTATTTACTGTCATCAATTTTTCGTTTTAAAATTATTTTAATTGTTTTACAATTTTTTTTCTCAATCTTAAGTTATTTTCAGCATTTTTATTTACTGATTTCAATTTTTCATATTTAAATTATTTTTATCATATTTCAATTTTTTTTCTTTATCTTAAATTACTTCAAGCATATATCAATTTTTTTTTCAATTTTGAATTAATTTTATAATTTTTCAATTATTTTTCTCGATTGCTAATTATTATTCTCATTTTCTAAAATTATTTTTTAAGATTTATAAGTATTTTTTAAAATTCAATTATTTTCTTCAATTTTTAATTATATTTATTTATTTTCATAATTTCTAAATTTTTTATTTATTATCGTCAATTTCAATTATTTTAGTTCTCTTCAATTCCTTTGTTCAATTTTTAATTATTCTCATATTTTTCATTAATTTTAAAGATTTTCATGTATTTTTCTCAAATTTCAATTATTTTTTTTATTTAAAAACATTTTCGTAATTTCTTTAATTATTTCTCTCAATTGTCGTTATTTTTTACAACTTATCATTTTTTTTATCATTTTTCAAATATTTTTTGCAAGTTTCAATTTTAAAAGTATTTTTCAATTATTTTCCAAAATTTATCTCTTAATTTTCAATTTTTTTTCATTTGTTTTATAATTTCAAAAGTTTAAACTATTTATCTGATATTTCAATTATTTCATTCAATTTTCAATTATTTATAATATTTTTTATATTATTTGCTTTAATTTTCAATTACTTTCGTTCCTTTTTATAATTTCCAAAAAGTTTTTAATTATTTCTGTTTAATTAAAAATTGTTCTCTTCAATTTTAAATTACGTTTAACTTTTTCCATTTATTTTCTCTAAGTTTTAATTATTTTTTTTTCAAAGAGCTTCTGAAAGTTTTAAGTATTTTTCTGTAATTCTTTTTTTCGGGTTTTTGAGTAGTTTTTTGAAATTATCTCTAAAATTTTAGCTAATTTAATTATTTTGACTTTGGATTCGGATTCAGCGGAGAAAAATACGTAGGAATACACTAGCATATTGTCCCGGACAAAAAATAGTTTTTTTCGGGTTTTTGAGCAACTTTTTTAGATTATCGAAAAAATTTTAGGCAATCTGGTTATTCTGACTACGGATTCGGATTCAGCGGAGTTTTCGAGTTTTTGAGCAATTTTTTGAGTTTATCTAAAAAATTTTAGCCGGTTTGGTTATTCTGACCCTTAAATTTTGATTCTGTCAATTGAAGTGTAGTTTTTTTAATTTAAAAAATACCAGAGTGTGTTATGGAGCAATTCTGACTTCAAATTTGTTTTCAACTGTACAGAAAATTGATTTGGATTGAATTAAGCTGCAACGCTCTTTTTTTTAATAAAAAAAATTCCAGAGTGGCAAAAATGCTACAAGATATATGTGGGTCTACATTGCAAAAACAGGTGTCTTAAATTGTTCAAAAATGTTTTAAATTAAGACATTTTTCGTGTCTTAGACACCAAAAGTATCTTAATTTAAGACATTTTGTCCAATTTAAGACACCATGTTTTCGCAGTGTAGTTCCAAGAACAGACAACTTTTTTTTTGTGTGCCTGCGTGTTAATATTCATTCATATATAAATATATACGCACATTTTATCTATACACCTATACATACAAAATTATGCAATTAAACGTGTTCATAGAAAAAAGAACTCATCAATATGTTACTTCAAAAATTGGCTTTTGAGACGTAAGCAAATATTTAAAGAATATATATTTAATATTAGACTATTGCGAGGCAGCATTTCTGTTTAAAAGCTTTAAAGTGTTGCAAAATTAAAATTAAGGCGCATTAAAATTTGCACGCATTCGGATTTGAAAAGTTTGGAATTTTAAATTAATTTTAGAAATACGTAAATTTGTACAACTTTGTAATTCGGGAGCTTTACATTAATTTTGGAATTGTGTTTAAAACATGAGACATATTCATTTAATTTCCCTTAGAGAAAATACATACCTACTTAAACAGTAGGACGCTGTAACCCGCAATGTAAACATATTATGCACATTTGGCCAGTTCGCATACTTATTTAAATGTTTTTTGCATAAAATATAGTTGGTCCCAGAGGGTTTATAATCGTGTTCTGGCACACGTAACGGGTGTAAGGATCAACAACTCGGAATTTTCAATTTTCTCCCTCTCACTCTGTCTGCTTATTCACCTTCTCTGTTGCCTTGCTTTTGGCATTATGCTGGAACGCTCGTAGCTTCCCCGACGTGTATCTCCGTGCAAATATTATTAGCTTCGATATAGCCCCATACTTTGCACGAGGGTTTGAAGTGGTCATAATAAATGCATATTACGGTCGTCCCACTCTCCCTTATATACGTCCCATAACAGCACTGGATATTCACCAAGGTATATTAGACCTTCTCTCAGATAAGGAAACCACCTTATCGTCACTGTAAGGCGAATGCCTTTTATTTATACAGCAAACACTATGATATGCTAAGTTTCAAATCGCTCAGAAGAGAATATAAGCGGGAGGCACTTTAGGATGCTTTCCTTTTCAAAGTCCTCACGTTAAATCGCCTTTTACTGACATACATGTACGAGAGTAAGGAGCTTTCTCCTAATGGAGAGCTTATGGTTTAAAACTTTTTCTGATACAGTTTAACCAAAAATCTTATACTTGTTCATTCATTGGCAGATGAATGAAGCTCATTTATTTACACAACAGAAGTTGATTCTTTTTCGACTTTTCAAAACTATAATTGAAATAAAATTAATAAAAATGTTTAGGAACCATTCTTATTAGACGATTTAAAAGAGAATAATAAATTTGAATTTTATGAAACATTTTGAAATCAAAAAATTAAAAGAGTAATTGTATATCAATTTTGCAATAATTTGTTTTGCACAATAATATTTAATTATAACATTTTTATTATAATATATTGGTTGCTAGAGAACCTGGAAAACCTGGAATTTCATTCATTTTAGTACATTGTTTAAATTTTGCCAGACATAATCAATAGTAGTAAATGATTTACATTTTAATAATTTAAAAATAAGTACATAGTATAATAACATAGTATAGTAAGTAACTTATAGGTAAACCATATAAACAATCTAAAAATTAATTTGCAATTATTAAAGAATTTTTAGATTTATACGAAAACCATGAGTTTTTCTTTAATTGTCCTGGAATTTACCCAAAATTTTTTGTGGAAAACCTGTGACAGTCATATGGACTTTTCAATCCAGACTTCTGTATCAACCATGTAGTTATTGTCAGGAATATTTAAATTTTCTACACAAGTTTCAATTTATTTTTGTCATTTTTCTATTACTTTTTTCAAACTTAAATTACTTTTGTCATTGTTTAAGTATTTTTGCTATTTTTCAATTATTTTCTACATATTTCTATTATTTTTGCCATTTTAAAATTGTTTTCTACAAATTTCAATTATTGAAATCAATTTTTTTATTGTCATAAATTTTTAAATTTTTTATACCAGCTTCAAATTATTTTCTTCAAATTTCAATCATTTTGTCATTCTTATTGCTATTGTTACAAATTTATTAATTTTTTACTCGTTTTTCAATTATTTTCTATAACTTTAAATTATTAGCTTCAAACATTAATTACTTTCTTCAAATTAAAATTTTTTTGCCATTTTTGAATTGTTCTCTTCAAATTTCAATTATTTTCTTCAAACTTTAATTAATTTCTTCAACTTTCAATTACATCAGACTCAAATAATTTTTTTAAATTTTAATTTTTCTTGTTATTTTAATTATTTTTAAAATTTTTTAAATTTTCTTTTCATTTTTTGGTTTTTAGTCATTTTTTTATTCAGTGCTGTAATTTTCAATTTTTTTTTAAATTTGAATTATTTTTTTCATATTTAAATTATTTTCTTCAAACTTCAATTAATTTCTTTAATTTTCAATTATTTTCCTTAAACTTTTAATATTTTGTTTAATTTTTCAATCTCTCTATATCTGAATTAGTGGTTTTCTACTAATGAATTAGCGAAAAATGAGCTACTATAAAAATAGTAAGAATTTTACTAATTTTTAGTAGAAAACTACTAAGAATTAGTAGTAAAAATTAGTAGTTTTCTACTAATTCTTAGTAGTTTTCTACTAAAAATTAGTAAAATTCTTACTATTTTTATAGTAGAAAACTACTAATTAAATTAGTAAAAAATCTACTTTTTTTAAAAGTAAAGTTTCACTATTTCAATTAGTAGTTTTCTACTAAGAATTAGTAGCTTTCTACTAAGAATTAGTAGTTTTCTACTATATGAATTAGAGAAAAATGAGCCATGAATTTGACTAATTCATAGTAGAAAACTACTAATTCAGATTTAGAGAGATAATTGAACAATATCGTCAATATCAATTGTTTTGGTAATTTTTTAATTACAGTCTTTAAATTTTAAATTTTTTACACCAGTTATCAATTATTCTTGTCAATTCTCAATTATTTTTTCAAATTACAATTATTCTTGTCATTCAAATATTTTTGACATTTTGAAATTATATTGGTTTAATTTTTCAAGTATTGTCTTTAAATTTTTAATCTTTTACATTAGTTATCAATTATTTTTGTCACTTCTCAGTTATTTTTTTTTTCAAATTGCAATTATTTTTGTCAATATTCAAATATTTTGGACATGTTGGAATTATTTTCTTTAAATATCATTTTCTTCAATTGTTTGTGTCATTATTCAATTAGTATCTCCACATTTTAATTATATCGTTAATTTTTCAATTATTGTATACAATTTCTAAATTAATGTATTAAAATGTTTATTTTTTACTCCATTTTTTAATTATATTTCTCATTTTTTATTAATTTTTTTCCAAATTTCAGGTATCTTTAACATTTTTTATTTCTTGTCTTCAAGTTTCAATTTTTTTTTTGAAGCTTCTAATATTTTTTTCAATTTTTAAATATTTAAAAATATATGAATTTTTAATTTTTATATCATAGTTCATTTATTTATGTCATTATTTAATTAGTTAATTGAATTAACTTTCCCAAAATAATTTGTTCTGGAAAACCTGGAAAAGTCATGGAATTTTTAATCCAAACTTCTGTAGCAACCATGCTGTCAGTAATATTTTCAAAGTGTTTACCAGTCAGGGAATTTTAAAAAAAAGGTGTCTGGTGGGCACCCTTATTTTTTACTCTTGAAATCTTAGCACCCTTTTTAATCAAAAAAGAAAGATTTATAACATTTTATCTCAGTTTTCCAATGTAAGATAGAAAAGAACTTTGTCCATCATCAAGGATTAAAAATATACATAATAATGATTGCAGTAAAAAGATAGCTAATCGGTGCACGAACCCGCGAGACTTGCACAAGAAACTTTTTATCGGTCCCCTTGATGTAATTAATCTCAGACTAATTAATGCGACCTCCGCTCTCAAATGGTCTTTACTCTGCGTACAAACCTAAAGGGTCCCTTTTGCAATCGAGTTTCCGGTTTTGGGGGAAAAAATTACTCTATATACACTTTCTATCCAAACGAAGCCGGAAGTTTATTTTTCTTTTTTTAGTTTAATTTGTAATTTCATAATTATCTGCATGTGTAATTAATGCTTGAAATAAATTATGTCCCTTTGAAATTACAGGAAAACTGTTAATTTAAGGCTTTCACAACAAAGTTTTGTTGGGAAAATGAAAAAAGTTTTTCACTTTCTTTTTAATAAGCTTTGAAATTCCAAGAGGTGATTTAGGATTATTAAAAGTATGACTTTAATTTATTTGAAATGTTTTTGTAAAGTTGGAACTTTCATGACAGAAGAATTAAAAAAAGAGAGAATTTTTTTATGAGTATATAGTATATATCTGTTTATAGAGAATAGTAAGTAGAATTCTACTTAAGAAGTTAATTGTGCAACACATTATGTTTTAATTAAAAGTTTAAGGAAATATGATTCAAGCTTATGAGTATAGTCCTTAAGGTTTAGAGGTTTTCATTAAGATGGTGATGAAAATTAACGTTATGGACTATTCTGAATAAATTTCCGACACTTTCAAATCTCATTCAATATTTTAAAGTTATATATGCTTTTTATGTGTTTCGTCAACGAAAGAGGCTCATTTTGTACCTATAATAAGATTATCATTAATTTCTTAAAACATAATTAGTTAATTAGGTTATAGTTGTAAAAAATGTAATAATCTTACTGTAATGTTTATATCTAATAAGATTGTTTGTTTCTGTTTTAGGTAAGAGCTTTGTTCATTTTGGCCTCAATATCACAAATGGTAAAATGTCTTCGACAATTGGTTTAAAAATCAAGGTACGAAATACATTTTTTTACTATTTTCCGCCGCAGGATTAAAATAATGGGTTCTTAAAAGACTGCGAATCGATAGAAGTTAGTTTCTAAGGATCTTTACTCCTACTTTAACAGCAGTTCCAATTACCCTTCGCGTTTCGTGTCGTAAAAACGTAATGGGATATTAGGTAAGGGGTATAATGTCAGAACTGAAAATAGAACTCTGACTAAAAGTTAGATGGTCAGAATTTCACGATTCCATTTTCCTGACGGTTGAGGGTTCACTGGGAAAGGGATAGTTTTGGGTGTAAGACTACTGGGACCATAAACGAAACGTTCCGTAATGACACTGAGTTCACTTTAGGGATGTATCCAACACCGGAAGTTATAATTGTTCGCCATGAAGTTCTCCCGCATTCTCAATGCTCCTGGGAGACCAAAGCCGCTCCTCCAGCTTAGAATGCGGGACCACGAGTACAGTTTATCCTCTCAGAAAATTGTGATATTTAAACGCCATCAGATAAGAAATTAATTCAATTGTTTTTGCAATTTGCTTCAATATCTTTTTTATTTTATCCTATTTATAAAATCTCTGTTCTCGAAATTCAGTAACGCGTATCCCACTCTGAAAGAAAATTTAAAATAATATTTAAATATGACACTATAAAATATATATATTCAGAATAATATAATTCTAACTCAAAGTTTCGTTTAAAGTAATTAAAATTCAAGTTTAAATACAGTAAATAATAAAATGCTAATTTAATTATGATATTCTGTAACTCGTTTTCGTTTTTAGATGTAGAAATAATTTAAATTTTCCTGTTATTATGAATAATTTAATGTATGAAATCTAGTTTATAAACAAATAATATTAAATTTAGGTCTTAAACTTTTAAATTTAAAATTTAAAATCAAGGTAACTAATTTTTAAATCTTTCAATTAAAAAATCAAGAATTTTGATAAATCTTAGTATTATTATTTTAGGTTGTTAAAAGTATTTTAAATGTTTGATATTTTATATATAATTTTTAGAATTAATAGAATTTATTATTAAATTTATATTTGTTTACCATTTATAAAGAATTACCAAAAATTATTTTTTCAATATCAAATATTGAAAATAGTTATAATAATCTAGAATTAATTATACTAATCTTTGTCTAAACTGTTAATATTTTTAATTAAAAGATTTAAAAATTAGTCAGTTTTTGTAAAAATCCTAAATCTAAATGTTTCAGATCTAAATTTCATGTTACATATTTTGTTTAAAAACTAGAAATATCATTAATTAAATTATTGATAATAATCGGAAAACTTTTACTGTTTTATACCTAAAAATGAAAAAGTATTGAATAATATTATAGTTTAATTGGCATTTTAATATTTATTGTACGTAAACTTGAATTTTAATTATTTTAAACGAAACTTTGAGTTAGCATTATATTATTCTGAACATTGAATAAGAATCATATTACACGGACCACGAACTAGCTTCATATTGAACTGAGCTACGAATTATAATTATATATTTTTGACAATTGAATAAGCATTTTATGAACGTCAGGCGTCGATATTAATATTCAAAATTTCGTTTTAGTGTTTAATATAGTCACTATTAAATTCTCTTTTCTTCACTGCAACAGTTTAAAAATAAACTAATTAATTTTTTCCAGTAGGTCTTGAATAGTCTCCTTTCAATAATATTACTATCTAAATCTGAAATGGTTAAAAACTACCATTTTTAGAGTGAAAACTAGTTTACCATTTCAAATAGTAATTTTTGACTAATACTTTAGTGAAAAGCTACTAATTTAATTAGTCAAAGTAATTGTAGGTTATGTTAAACTACTAAAATAAATAGTAGATTTCTATTTATTAATTACATTAGTTATTTTGTACTATTTAATTAGTTAAATTTAACTGCTGAATTAGTAGTTTTTTACTATTAATTAGTTATTTTTTACTAATTGAAAGAGAGAAAACTCGTTTACGATTTTAACCCCTAAATGGTAGTTTTTAACTAATTCAGATTTAGAGAGTATATTAAATTTTATTTTAAAATTTCTTTCAGTGTATTGATTGATTACAACTTTAATGAGTTTCCATTGGTTAAACTTATTTCGATTTTCTTCGATTGTTTTTTGATTTTTTTTTAATCCAAATCTTTTCCTATTTTTTTCGTATTTTTGTTCTTTTAATTTTTGAAAACCTCATTATATAAGATTTATACTTTTTAAACGTTGTTTCTTAAATTAATTTTTCTATTTTAAATATTATTGTTCATCTGTTTAACTTAATTATTTAATACTATGTAATTTTTTTTATTAATATTATTTTGGAATTTCATTGCTGTATAGATTTCCTGATGTTATCCTATTGGTTAGTATAGATATTTTTACATATTACAAATTAAATACGATGCTCTATATATCGTCGAATAACAGTATTTCTGAAATTTGTCTAATGATGGACGTAAATTATGAATTTATCTCAAATAATTTCTTTATTCTTTTTAATAGTAGTAATCCAAATCTATAACGAATATCCTAGAAATATTTCCAGAATCTTTTAAAAATATTTCTGTTATCTGCCGAGAATATTCTAATAATCTTACGCGTTATTTGATACTTTCTAAAATATCTTGTGAAATATTTTCACCTGGGTGATCTGGGATAAAAATGATTTTGCAAAACCTCACCGGTTGAAAGTAATAAATTTAAGACGTTTTTTCCCTTGACTGAAAGCTTTCTTGAGTTTTTTCGTTTTTGGGCGCTCTTGCATCCAAATCGATGAAAGATTCTATTCAAGGTTTTCTCATACGTTCATGATTTCAGTCTGTTTCCTTTATCGAAACGCGTCAAATGCATCTGTGGAGTTTCATTGGAAAGGATTCTTATTGAGTGCAGGACTTACCAGATATCTTTGCAATTTTAAGTTCTTGGTGTCAAATGTATTTATGTCAAAAGCAACTTTAAACTGTAGCATTTTCAATAATATGTAACAGAGATTTCTTCAACTTGAAAATATAACGTTTTTTTTTTTAGACATGTATTCTTCATCTCAATCGAAAAACAAAAAAAAATTGTGAAATAAATTTTATACAAATACTCAGGAAAGATTTTGGAAGTATTCCTGGAATTTTTATTAATTTTTTAAAGTATTTTCCTTTAGTATACTATCCAAGATACTTCTTTCTCCCAGATTGTATATATTCAGGAGGATGAATTTTTTCCGTATAGTATCGAAAAAATTAAACTTGAAAACATCGAAACTTTTAGAGCATTGAATCTACATCTAGCTGAAGTTTTCAACGTTTAAAAAAGAAAAACATTAAAAATCGAAATAAAATAAAAATACCATATGAGCCATTCGCTCATATAAAGTTTACAAGAACCACCTAAGTCGACTTTGGTGATTTTTCAAATTTGGTTATCATTTTATAGAAATGATTAGTTAGATTAGTTAGTTTAGAGCGCATAAACTACAATGTCGGTGTTTTTCTGATTTTTTACAAGAGTATACATCCTTTTCGTTTTCTATCGTTCACTGGGAAAATTTACATTTTGAAATTTTTGACTTCTATTTCATTTTTTTGTCATTTCTTAAATTTTTAATTTTAACCCTTAAAATCTAATTATTCTTGTCATTTTTTACCAACTTTTTTAAAATTTCCAATTTTTGTATTAAATTTTAATTTTTTAAAAATATGTTTAAAAGCAATTTCTTCGTTTTCCAATTATTATCTTCGTTTCTCATTTCTCTCTTTAAGGGGAGGTTACCCTCTCTCAATGGTGAAAAAACCATGAAATTTGTAAATTTTTTTTTTTCATAGACGGAAATATTTTTGTAATTGAGGTTTTTTTTTATTTAAATAGAACATAATTATATAAACTTTTTACATACTAATATTAAAAAAAAAATTAAAAATGGCGGCTGTAGCTTTACTTATCGAAAACCCTGCGCGCCGTATTTTTTTATGCGCCGTACGTTCCACAGCTTCGCCAGGTTATCTGAAGCGAAAATTCCTGATGAATTATTAAACTAGGATAAATTTAGGGGGCCTTATCGTTTTCCATTTTTTTAATATTTTTTTTTGACCCATAAAGTAAAAAGAAAAAAGCTTAAAAATTGAGTTTTCTCTACAAATAGCCGCCATTTTGCTAAAAAAACGTTTTTCAAAAAAAGGAAAACGATAAGGCGCCCTAAATTTATTCTAGTTTAATAATTTATCAGGAATTTTTGTGTCTGATAACCTGGCGAGGCTGTGGAACGTACGGCGCATAAAAAAATACGGCGGCTGGGTCTTCTATAAATTAAGCTACTGCCGACATTTAAAATTTTTTTTTTAATATAAATATGTAAAAAAGTTTAAATTATTATGTACTATTTAAATAAAAAAACCGCATTTCCAAAAATATTTCCGTCTATGAAAAAAAAATTCCCAAACTTCATGCATTTTTCACCATTGAGAACGGTAACCTCCCCTTAATTAAAAACTATTTTGTCTGCAATTTAAATTACTTTTAATATTTTTTTAAATAAGTTTCTTCTTTTTCAATTCTTTCCTACAAATTTAACTTGTAGATTATAATTTTAAAATATTTTTATCATTTTATAACGAATTTTTTCAATTGAAAATTTACTTTTTCAATTCTAAATTATTGTCTTTAATTCATTTACTTTTCTCATTTTTTAATGTTTCTTCTCAATTTTCAATTGTTTTTTTTTTCTTTCAATTATTTTTATTATTTTTATGGTATGTCTTCAATTTTTAACTAGGTACTTTTCGTAATTTATATATTTTTGTCTTAAATTTAATTTTTTTCGTAATTTTAAAATTAATTGCAGTGTTTTTCATTAAATTGTTCAATTTTCATTTACTTTGTTCAATTTAAGAGAAATGCCTTCATTTTCAATTACACTTGTAATTTTTAAAATAATTGTCTTCAACTTTTGATGTTTTTTTTCTACTCTTAATTATTTTTTTTAATTTTTACATGAAATATAAATTTTGCAATTATGTTTGTTTATATAATAAATTATAGTTTTCAATTCGAATTGTTTTTCCCATTTTGAAACAATTTTCTTATATTTTCGATTATTTACTTTAATTTCGAACTTGTAGCCTATAATTTCTAATTATTTTTAATATTTTTTGTCAAATAAATTTCTTCAATTTCAATTATTTTTGTGTTTTTAAATGAATATCTTGAATTTAAATTTTTCTCGTCATTTTAAAATGAATTTTTTCCTTTTTCAATATTATTTTCTTAAATTTTCTCTTTTTACTAATTCAGTTTAAAACTGTTGTCTTAAATTTCAATTACTTTTGTAATTTTTTCATGTATTTCTTCTTCATTCAATTATTTTCTTCACTTTTAACTTCAAGCCTACAATTTTCTATTATATTTGTTTTTTTTTAATTAATTTCTTCAACTTTTAATTTCTGTCTTCAATTTTTGGATATTGTCTTAAATATTCTATTATTTTATTCAATTTCAGATTATATTAAAATTTTTTTAATTTTTAAAAATGTATTTTCACCGTTTTTAAAGTATTTTTTTGAATTTAAAAATATTTTACTATAATTTTCAATTATTTTTTTCTAAAGATTTTGTAAATTTTTCAATATTTTATTTGAAATTAAAATTTTTTTTTTCTTAATCTTATATTCGTATTTTTTTTATTTTCTAACAATTAAAGGTTGCTTTTAATTTTTTATCAATTTCATCAATATGATTCTTAATTTTTCAAAAATATCTTAAATTTTGACAAGTAGCTTAAAATCTTTAAATCTTTAATTATATTTGTGATTTTGTAATGAATTTCTTCAATTCCCTATTGTTTTCTTCTATTTTTAATTTTTTGTTTTCAATATCATTGTTTTGTCATTACTTAATTATTAATTTCTTTTTTAAATTATTTTCTAAATTTTCAGTTGTTTTAGTCATGGTTAAATAGTTTTTTTCAAATTTCAATTAAGATATTGAAATTTTTATTTTGTCCTCAATTTCTTCAGCAATTTTAGTTTTTTCTTTAAAATTGAAATTATTCTCTTCAATTTCAATTATTTTTCTCATTTTTAAATTATTTTTCCAATTTTCGTCTACTTCTCATTTTTCAATAATTATTTTCATATATTTTAACTTATAGTTTTTAATTTGCAATTATTTTTTATGAAATTTCTTTAATTTTTAATTTTGATCAATTAAATTCAATCATTTTTAATGGAATTTTTTCAAATTTCTGTTTATTATAATATGCTTAAATCTTCGTTTCTCATTTCTTTCTTTAATTTAAAACTATTTGGTCTGCAATTTTAATTACTTTTAATATTTTGAATAAATTTGTTATTTATACACTAGAATCTTTATTTAGGGGACTTTGTTTAATAAGTTCGCGGCAATTCAGTTTCTAGTGTATTTTTCTACAAATTTAACTTGTAGTTTATAATTTTTAATTATTTTTGATATTTTTGTCAAACGAATTTCTTCAATTTTACAATATACATATTATTGTTTCTACCTCAATTATTTTTGTGTTTTTAAATTAATTTCTTGAATTTCAATTTTTCTCGTTATTTTAAAATGAATTTTATTTGTTCTTCAATGATTATATTCTTAAATTTTTACTTGTTCCTTGATTGAGAGTAGGATCGTTTAAAATTTCATTTAGAATTTTCTAAGAAAGAGTGGCCCAATTTTCCTTCCTGCGGAGGGGGCTCTCAAATCCAACTTACGCCTCTGTGGAAAAACCGCTTAAGTTTTTTTTTATAAATAAATGTTTTTAAAATAGTTTTATTGGTTTGATTAAACTTTATTTGGTCCTTTTTTTTTTGTTCCTTGACGTTTCGATGTTTTTGAAATAAGGGAAAAATTTATGCGCCCGTCTATATCATTTATAAAATTATAAAAAAAACTCTTTTTTAATTAAATCTTTTCTTATCAAATTAAAAATAAACTGCATATATCAGAATGTGAAATAAAAGGATGAAACATTTGACTTTGGGTATTTTTCTCATTTTCTTTGCATTCACTTTCTTTACGACAGGAACTTATTGACCGAGCTGTATAGACTGTTTAGGGTGAAAAAATGCTCGGTATATACTGATTGTATAATGCAGGTTGAGTGTTACCTCGTAAAAAACTTAACGATTGTTCAATAAACCTTTCGTAGGAAGTCGATTTCACGGTGCAATCCAGCTCAAAATCTATATTTTCACGAGCGATTTTTAGCTTGATTATTATCGCACACTCTCGTAAGGGGCTTCAGTTTAGTTCGCATTTGAACGAAACTGCTTTAAAATCGAGGTCAAAATCATGAAAAAGCTGCTCGCTGATTCAACATTTTGAATTAATGAGAGTTCAGGATAAATAACTACTTGAAAGCAGATGTTTTCTAGTTTAATTTCAAACCGAAATTTTTAGCAAAAGTTAAATGATTTAAAAATCATTTTTTAAAAAGACGCAAAAAATATTACGATAAAAAAAATACAAAAGACTACCCTTATCTTTGCAGTTTTAAAGAGAATTTCTTAAATTTTAAATGAAGTCTCTGTATATATACGTATAATAGTTGAAGCAAGTTTAATTACCTCTATATTTTTAATTTCATAACTGCTTTGTAGTACTTTTTCCACATAATCTAATTAGTGGAATCTCTGCTAAAGACCGTTTTAAGAATCTCGCATAGCTAATGAATTCAACGTCTCTCTTTGAGTCTACTAATATTTATCTTTCACCCTTTGCTCTTTGCTTCTCAGCTTTTACGTGAAAGCGATTATAATTGGAAAAGAAAAAAAGTTTTTTTTTTTCGTCAACGAGAGAATTGGGACTTGTAATTTTATATTTAGTAATTAGAGAAAATTTTGGACTTTGAACAATTACAAAAAAAATGTGAAATAGAATTTAAATTTGTTGAGAATTTGAATAATAAATTTCGACAAATTTGGAGTTAGACTTGTGATTATTAAGAGAAAATAGATGCTTGTATTGCAGTTTGATCGAGCATTGAAATTGTAGTGAAAATAACTTTTCAGAGAAAAGAGAGGTTTTCCAATCTCTTCAGTTTCGATTTTACTTTTTTATTCTCAAACTTTCAAACATATTGTCACATAAACTGAAAGTAGAAAACGTTTTATAAAATTGGGAAAGCAAAATTTGCCTCATTTCAACAAAAAATTGTTTCTTTTTCTATTGATTTGTTCTATTTTCTCGAGAATTTTTCCCATTTCTCAAGAATTGCTCGTTTTTCTAAAGAATTTACTTTTACAAAAGAACAATCTTCGAATGAAGAACGCGAAGTTGGACTAGTTTTAACTTTGACAGGATCAAAATTCGCTTCCTTTTAACTTAAAAGTCGAATGGATCGAACTTGAGATACTGTTAAAGGATTCTAACTTTAAACAGCTTTTATCTTCATTCTTTTATCTTGACATTTATGATATCCTCTCATATTCAGTATTAATGCCCGACTGACCTATTCTCTAACCCAGTTCCCAAGAAGAAATATTTAATAAGAATGTGATAAGGAGAAGAAAAACAAGTTAAATTAAAGAGTGAAAAACATAAATAGAGAGAAAGAAAGTTGAAAACTTGAGGAATTCTCGTAACAGGAATTTACCCTTGAGCACACGACAAGGGTCGATTTAGAATGGAGAATGGCCTGTCAATCACAGAAAACGAGAATGCCTGATTTTGTACTTTTACATCGAGGATTGATCGCCCGTGGAACTGAAATTTGTGAAAAATAACTAAACGGAAGTAGATCAGTAAAGTATAAAATAAATAAGCAACCCCTGACATTACAAACTAAAAATGGTTTATAAGAGTAAAAAACATTTATTTCGACAAATATACAATTTTTTATTTAATAGGTTAATTTATTTTTGAAAATCTTTAGATCCGTATGAAGTTTCAAACTGTTTTGTATTTTTACGAAGTTTTAAAAAAATTAGAGTTGCGAAGAAGTACACGCAAAGAAAATTAATTATAAAATTTATTAAAATGCTTTATAATTTAGGGAAAAAGTGACAGAAAGCGAAATTTTCATACAAGAATTTTAAGCTTTAGAAAATCCATTTAAATCATTGCTGTAAGTAATTTTAAACTTTAACATAGTCTATAGCAAATTCATATAATTTTTTTAAAGTTAGAAATCAATCAGAAGTTATCAATCTGAAATTTTCTCTTTCATCCTTTTTCCCTAAATTGTAAAACTATTTTATAAAATTTATAATTAATTTTCTTTCCTTTTAATATTACCTGGAGAAGGGTAATGAGAACGAGAATATAAACGGGAATATAACCGACCAAAATTCTAATCGAGAATTTATGAAAATTTAGGTTTTTTATTTATTTATCAAATTAAGTCAAAATTTCTCAATAAATGTACGAAAATAGAATCTCTAGTGTCATTCTAATTAGTAATAACTTGAATTTTAATGTTAAAAGTAAGAATTATATATTATAATTTACAAGTTTCTTTCATTCTCTCCACACCTAAAGTTTGTGAAACTTTTGTTTTTTTGTTATAAATTTATACGTCATATTTCACTTTTCCAAATGTTCTCAAATTTTAAATCTATAGCAATTTTAATTTATTTGAATTTCTGTTAATTTGAATTTGCTTTAATTAAAAATTTAATTAATCCACGGTTCAAATATATATACTATATTTGGAGTAATTTAAAAATTTCTGAAATTTTTAATAATTTTTTTCTCTTATGATTTCAATTACTTAAACTACATTTTTCAACTATTTTTATCATTTTCCAATTAGTACTTTCTGCAATTTTTATTTATTTTCATTGTATCTCACTTTTTTCCCTGAATCTCAAATCTACCTTCCGCAAATTTCAATTATTTTTTAAAATGTTTTCAATCACTTTTTTAATTTTGATTATTTTCTCTTTGACAATAAAACAATCTAATTATTTATTGCTAAATTTCATATTATTTATCGGGAAATGAAATTAATTTTTTTAATTCACCATTATTCTTTTTATTTTGCATCTATTATCTTCAATTTTTAATCATTTTTATTATTTCTGAATTAATATCCTGAAGTTTCAAATATATATCTCAATTTTAAATTATTTTGTTCAATATTGTTTTCTTTTTACCATTTTGCAATTATTTTCTCCATCTTTCATCTTATTTCAATTATTTTTTAAATTTTCAAATTAATGTCATCATATTTCAATTATTTTTTAAAATGTTTAATTATTCATATTTTTTTCAATTAATTTCTCAGATTTTCAAGTATTTTTCTGAAATCGTAATTGTTGTTTTCATCATATTTCAATTATTTTTTTCAAGTTTCAAATTTTAAAATCATTTTTCAATTATTTTCCCCAATTTTTAGTTATGCTATTTTTTACAATTATTTTCTAACATTTTTTAGTAATTCTTATTTTTTACAATTATTTTCGAACATTTTTAAATATTATTATATCAAACTTCTTATTATTCTTCCATTTTTTATCATTTTCAATTCTTTTCGTGATTTCCAAATTTTAAACTATTTATCTGATTTTTTAATTATTTAATTCAATTTAATGTTTCTATAATCTGTATTTTTTGCAATTATTTCTTTTAAATTAAAAATCGTTCTTTTAAATTTTAAATTATGTTTATCTTTTTTCATTTATTTTCTCTAATTTTTAACTATTTTCTTTTTTTCTCTTGCAATGAACTTCTAAAAGTTTTAAGTATTTTTCTGAAAATTTGACATTTTTTTTTTTTAAATATTATAATATATTTGAAATATTTATAATTGTTGATATTATAAGGTGCAGAAACTAATTGAATAATTTTTACACTTACCGAGAACTTTGCAACTTTAAAAAAAATGTGACGCTTTAAGAGAGAAAATCACCTTAAGTAGAAAAAGTCAGTCTTTCAAGACATGCGTTCAAGTAGAAACAGAAATAAAGAAATAGCTTGATTTAGGAGATTCCGGGGTAAGATGACTCTTCACTTTTTGTGGAATTTCGCTAATATCATGACCAGTTTATTACATAAAAAATTTTTGTCGATTTTAATTTATTGCGTTGACCACAAGCAAAGTCAATTTCAAAACTTTTCTACGTTTCTGAAAAAGACAGCTGTGCTGTTGAAACGTTAAAAAGTATTATGTGTTTTAAATTTATTTTAACACCTTGACTTGGAAAATTGATATTTTTATCTCTCATCTATATTATTTTGCCAAGTAATTTTTTAGTTTTGTTTCTAGAATGGTCTTTTTGGAGTTTTGTAATATGCGCCAACTTACCCCGGTAGGTTGGTATATTTTAAAAAAGTTTTAAAAAATGTGTCACTGTGTGAAAGAAGGCACCTTAAGAAGTAAAAATCAGTTTAACATTATTAACTTCATCAATGTTGTTTTTATGAACTTTAACTTTAATAATGTATAAAAATATCTTGTAAACAGTAAGAGTAAAATACTTTATATTACAAAAATATTCAAGTTTAACAATTTTTTATTTTTGTACTTGAAAGAATTACCTACACTGTAAAAACAAGTGTCTTATTTTAAGACATTTTTGTCCTCACTTTTAAGACGTTTTAAGATGTCTTAATTTTAAACCAATGAGAAAGCATCCTTCAAAATTATTAACCAATGAAATAGCTTGAAATAACCGTAAGACGCTTTCTTAATGTCTTGTGTCTTAAAATAAGACACTTAGAAGACAGCAGTTTTTGCAGTGTACTCAAAATATTTTTTTCTTTTAATCTAAAATTGTAATCTAAAACTAAAAATTGCCTCTACACGCAATTTTAATTAATTTCAACCTGCATTAATTTGATCAAAACTTTAACAATATTTGCCTCGGTATTAACTTAATTGGAGTTTGTTCTCTCAAATATGAAAATTATAAAAAGAAAGTCAAGATGACCGTTTGAAATACAGAAGGGAGTTTTTGTTGACTTTCTGAAGCTTTTCTTGCAGTTCTATAGACACTCGTACCCTCGACTCATCCCTTTCTTCTTTTTGAAACACAAACGCGGCAGTACCGCGTTTATTTATCTCCGTCTCTGTTTCCTTCAGCAACTCTACGTGTCTTTGGATTCGCGTATAGAGTTTTTCCTCGAACACCTGCATATATACAAATATACACTTGAAGTGTAAGTATGCACGTTCGTTTGATGTTCAAAAGTGTCGAAACTGCCTGAAAGCAAGCGATAGAGCGTACATACGTTTCGTCGTTTACTCCGAGTCAGTGAGGAAAAGGTATAGGAAAAGGAGAGCGAGAAAAAGAGAGAAAGAGAGAGGGAGAGAAAACGTGAAATAAAGGAAAAGAACTAAAGAAAACAAAAAGAGAAAGATGTCGTGAAAAGGGGAAGTTGATACAGAAGGGTATGATACCGAGTACCCTCGATACCGCTTGCAATTGTACTGCAAATGGTAATACGCACTAGTGCTTTCACGGTGTCGCGTCATAACAGCACTTCGCCAGCACAATCTACGGTCTAGAGTCTAGACCGCTATAACATACTTTATACGAAATTGTGATGAATCACTTCAATAATAGGGTCCCCTTTTCTCTTCTCGAGGTTTGTTAACCTCCTTCACACTTCACTTTAAAACAAATGAAAGAGTCGTCGTGCTTTATAAAAAGAAATTCTTTATTACGGACATAATAAGAACGCGGAATTTTCCTTCAAACTACATGAGTTTTGAATGTAGGGAAAAAATGTTTAATGCCTATCTTTGGATTTGAATTTAACATCTCGAGAAACCTCCAAGTAATGAGTTCTAAGACAAACAACTCAGTTTTAAAAAAATGTTATTGGTAAATTAAATCCGTTATTTTGAAATAACTTTGGATGTATATTAATAATGTTTCCTTAACCATTTGGATGTTTCCGGAACCATTCTGGTGTGTCCGTAACTATTCGGTTGTTTTTCATAACCATTCGGGTGTTTCCGTCTCTGTCTCTCACTATCTCCCTCTCTCTCGCACACAACCTCAAATTGACAGCTATTGGCTGTGAACGACGGATGGACGGACGGACGGACGACAAAGTCTCACTATAAGGGTTTCGGTCCCGAACCACGAAACCCTAAAAATGAGGAAATAAATTGAAAATTTAATAATTAAATTACAGTTTGAAAAAATAATTGATTATTGAGAAAAAAAATTACAAAATGACGAAAATAATTCACAATTGAAAACAAAATTCAAAAAATGGCTAGATTAATACACAACCGAACAAAGTAATTTATAAAACCAAAGAATTATAATTATAATCATATAATTTTAAGATAATAATTAAAAATTTTAAAAATTGTAGGAAATAATTGAAAATTGTGGAAAATAATTAATAATTGAAGAAAATAGTTGAAAGATGACGAGAATAATTGTCAATTGAATAAAAAATTCGAAAAATGACTAGATTAATAGACAACTGAAACGAATAATTGAAAACATTAAAAAAGAAGTATTAAATTTAAAGAAAATAATTGCAAATATTATTAGACTAGGTTTAGTTTGAGAATGGATTGTTTGTTAGTTTTCATATATCTTATTATTGTAATTTTAATTATGAGTGCAATCATTGTACGTGAGGACCCTTCTTTTCTTTGTTCTTGCCCGTTTATGTATATAAATAAATAAATAAATAAATTGAAAAATTAAGAAAATTATAAGAATAATTGTTGGAAATAATTACACATTTAACAACTGGATTGATAATCGGAAAATATAATTGAAATTGAAGAGAATAATAAAAATTGAGGAAATCAGTTAAAAATTTAAGAATGGAAATGAAATTTAAAGAATATACTTAAAAATTGAAAAAGAGTAATTGAAAAAAACCGATAATTAATTAATATAGTAAAAAACAATTGAAAACTGAAAAATGAAAATAAAAATTGAAAACTGGAATTTAAATTTGAAGAAAAAAACTGAGAATTGAAGAGAGTAGTTCTAGAATTGAATATTTGAATTGAAATTTAAAAACAATTTTTATGAGTGGAAAAAATCATTAAAAAATCCGAGACTTATTGAATATTGAGGAATTAATTCTGAAAATCGATAAAAATAATTGAAAATTAAAAAAAATATTTGAGAATTGCAGAAAATATTTACAAATTGAAGAAATAAATTGAAAATTAAAGAATTACATAGAAATTTCATGAAAATGATTGATATAACGAAAAGAAAACTTACAATATAAGGAAAATAATTAAATATTAACAAACATAATCAACTATTAAAAAAAATTAATAATTGAAAAAAAAACTCGAAAAATAATAAAGAGAATAATCGTCATTCTAACAAAAAAGTTTTTAAAATTAGGTGAAAATTATGTCCATTTCATGGACATTTCGCTTCCAGGTAAGCAAAATAATATGCTTCTTCATAGAGGAAGCAAGAAATTTACTAATTTATAAGTTAATTGGGGAAGTTATTAAAAAACGAAGAATTTTAAATGCAAAAAAATGTAAAAACAAGAATTATTTTCTGACTTCTTGATCAATTATGAACGATAACAAAGCTTCCTCTAGGAGGAAGCAATAATGAGTAATCATAAAATTGAAGGGATATAATAAAATGTCAATCGAAAACTGATGAAAATTATGGAAAAAATTCTAGAAAATAAATGAAAATTGAAGAACTGTATTGAAATTTCAAGAAAACAATTGATCATTGAGAAAATGAGATAATGATTGAATAATGAATAAAATAATTGAAAAACGAAGAATGCAATTGAAAATTGAAGGAAATAATTGAGAATTGAAGAAAATAATTAAAAATTAAAGAAATAACTTGAAAATTAAAGAATTTAAATTTAAATTTTAAGACAATAGTTGATAATAATTGAAAGGAAAATTATAAAATGACTAAAATAATTAAATACTTATTAAAGAAAATAATCGAGCAAATTTTTATCAATTTAAATGCATTTTTTAAAATATATCTGTTTTAAAACAAAAACTATCTAAATGCCAAACGTCTGGTGTGGACAGAATGAAAGAATTAATGCATGGAAGAATGAATGAATCTTGTGGATTATTATTATAGATTTTAAGATTTATACGAAAACAATGGATTTTTTCAATTTTCCCAAAATTTGTTTTGGAAAACCTGGAAATGTCATGAAAATTTTAATTCAGACTTCTGTAGCAACCATGTCTAGGTTGAAGCTATCCCATACTTTCCGAGCAAAGAGTTAATACCGACTGCCAACCAGAATCCAGCCTCCTAGCAAATCTGCAGCTATAAGTTGGACCAAGAATATAATTTATAGATAAATTTGTAAGGCTTCTTAAACAAAAGATTCTAACTATAATACACAGTTAAAAATTTTGTGTAAAAAACGGTCCACATATTCTTTGTGTTAAATTTAACACAAAGATTGTGTTAATTTAACATGAAAATTGTGTTAATTTAACATAAAAGATTGTTAAATAAACATATAGTTTGTGTTATTTTAACACAAATTTTGAGTGGACCGTTTCGGACATTTAATTTGTGTTAAATATACACAAAATTTTTAACTGTGTAGCTTCCGTTTTTATTGCTTTCTTTAATACGAGCATACTATCTAAATCTGAATTAATTAAAAATAACTAATCATTAGTCAAATTGTGGCTGAGTTTTTGTTTCAGCAATTAAAACAGATATACTTAAAAAATGTAAAATTGATTCAGTGATATTTTATTATACTATTTTTTTAAAACTTGAATACAAAATTAAGATTCAAAATTGTTTATATTACTATCTTATTATGACGAACTACGCAAACCCATATTTTCCTAATTTTTGGCGGCAATAGTAAAGAAAATTGTAGATAATATATAGTATACGACGGAATCGTCAAGATACAACATTCTAGAAAAGTAAAATAAAGTTGGGAACAGTTTAGTCTCGAAAATTTTTGTTAATACTCATTTCTTCGGAAGGGTCAAATCATAACCAGTTTGCGTGTCGAAATCATGTAGGGGAGAGTGGGGCAAAACCGCTAGGTTTATATTTATTGATGCACAAAATTTTAACTATACGTTCAATTGGAGTAATTTTTGTTTGTTACACTGCTAAAACTAACCAGTAACAGATTTTAATAGTCGTTGTTACATTTATCATAATCACAATTACATTATTTAGTTGTTTTTAAAAAGATTCAAACTAGCGGCTTTGCCCCAACTGTTGGGGCAAAGACGTTTTTGCTAATATTATTATTACAAATATAAAAAATGGTTTAAAATATATACTAAATAACATTTATTGGTGCAATAATTATAAAACATAAACATTTTACAGATTTTTAAAGAGATTTAATCCATTTTATTGAAAATAATGATGACTTGTATTTTTAACCTCATATTTTCAATTTAATTGTTTTTTATTTTGTTTCAAAATCTACTTTATCAACTCTACAAAAATAGAGTGTTATTCAAATAACCGCGCGAAAATATGATTAAATAATAATGCTTATTTAATATTTAAAATGCATAATTTTTTTTAAATTAGTAGTAAATGCTAATAAACAATTTAAAAATTAAATAATAATAATAATAATAACAATAAATTTGATAGAGAAAAATACTTATTTGTTTTGATGAAAAAATGCAGGTTGACAGTTGATTAACATGAAGTTTCCATCATTTAAAATAACATGAAAATGCAGTTTTTAATATTCAATTGTTTTTTATGAAATATTTTTCAAGCGTCTTTGCCCCAAACGACAAACCTTTTTTTAATTTAAAATTTTATATATTTAGAGTAAAAATTAAACTTGGATTTCAAAGAGATTGTGTAGATAAATCATTACTCTACTAGAACGTGAAAATTTCAATTTTAAATGCTCACAATTTACATTCAAAATTTACTAGTTTTGATCAGTATAAATTTCATCTCAGACTTGTAAAATCGATTTTTTCCGTATATTTCTTAATACATTTTATATTTTCAAGATTTTTTTTTCTAAACAATAGTTCCAGTTATAATTATGATAAACTTTAAACATAAGTTGAAACGGTCTAGAAATAAGGGAGATATTTTGAAAAACGTCTTTGCCCCGCTTAGCAGTTTTGCCCCACTCTCCCCTAGTTTTATAATTGGGACCAAAATTATTGATTAATTATTTTGCGCGGAAAAAATAACTTCATTAAAATTTGCCAGACTGCTATTGACTTTTATAGATGCGTTATAAAATATAGAAAAAATTGTTAAACAAGTTCATAAATAAGTTGTTAACAAATTTGCGAAGTTTTCAAGTTATTCATGAACAATTAATTATAATTCTCCTTAAACTTCATTGAACATCCAAAAATAAATGGTAGCTTTTTTTAAAAAGAAACTAAAGCGAACCTTACTCTGAATAGTTTCAAATATCTCCTAGAATCGAACCAATAAAAAGCAAACTCTAACTAAAATTCCAGAATTTTCCACCGTTTTCCTTTTTACGAAATACCATCCCTTGATAAATATTCTCGTCTGATTTTAATAATTTTCTTGATTGAAAAATTCTCGAGTGCATAATTTTCTAGTTGTTGATTAAAGTAGAAGAACGTCAAAAGAAATATATATGCAAATTTACTACGTGACTCCCAAGTGATATAATTTCATTTGATGGAGTGGTTCGTCTAATTAACTTTTGTTGAGTGAACTCTTGTATTTATTGTGAAAATATACAGCGAAATTCGTTTAAAAAAATCCCTCTGTTTTATATATATATATCTCGTGCTTGAAAATAACGAGACTCAATATCACCGTGTCAAAGATTTCATGACAGTAAAGCAAATCTGCACATTTTTCTCTTATGTGTTAGATTTAAAATATTTTAAATACACTGTCATCTTTTTTTTTTGTTTTTAGATAACCTGCGGGTTTTATAGACGCTGACGATTCGACATTAAAAACTTGAATTTCGCTTCTCTTGAATCCATGAAACCACTCTGCTTTGCGTGGGACTGATGCGTGAAAAGTAATTAACGAAATAGAGAGAAATGGGGAATGTGCCGAGTTTCAGAGAGTTTATAAAACAGCAGGCGAATGACATGAAAAAAAATATGTCGAAAATGTTGAGAAAGAAACTGTGCTGTCGGTAAAGAGGTCAAAAATGGCAATGTGTATTGTTCTCTTTGATGTTTTAAAATCATGCGGTTGAAAACCTTAATGAAAATATTTTTAATTACTTTTATTCTTCACTATTTTGATTGCCTGTATTCTTTATTATCTTATAATAATTTTTTATCGATCGTAAAAATAGTTTATTGAAATATTTTTTTTTTTAAACGCTTGTTATCACAAAAATTTGTTTTCACGGAGACATTTTTCACTTTATATTCATTAATTATTTATTCAAGCTTGCTGATAGGCTATAAAGTTTGTTGTTAAACTACGTTTTGCAGGAAACTGTCAGAACTTTATGGCCGATTCATAAATTTTTTTTTTAAACCGTTGAGAGAAAAAAATCTGGAGACTTACGGACTCGGGCGATAAGAGCGGGAATAAATCTGTGCGGCTGAGGGAATTGAAAACTCCAGGAAAACTTGTAAAAGGATTCCAATATCGTACACCCGCGCTGCGAATCCGTTAATGGTGTCTTGCCTCTCATCCCACGAGTTACCATCAATTCTGCCTGTTCGAGAATTTTTACTGAGAATTTAACCGCATGTCTCCCTTACCACTGACAATAGAGTCGTCGACACCGGATCTTCTTAAACGTGAAAAACGGTTCAACTTCTTTTGAATCAAAGCAAAATGTCTAATAGTGATTATCGCTTTTATAATAGCAGAATCCAAACCCACTCAGCTGTAGTTGATGTAATGATGTTAAACTCAACGTTTTATTAACTTTATTTAATAAAAGCACAAGGTTTATAGACAAAAATTGTCTTGAATTATTTCTGAACAGTTTTAAACAAATTCAATACAGTTTAGAATAATTTTAAACGTGGTTGAAACTATTTAACGAATTGTAAAAAGTTTTAAACAAATTCTAAACAGTTATAATTAGTTATGAACAGTTATTAATAGATCTAAACTGTTCAAAACAGTTCTAAACAAGTTCTAAACAGTTGTATATTGTCCTGAACAGTTATGAACAAGTTTGAATCAGTTTTAAACAATATCCAAATATTTGTAAGTTGTTCTAAATGTTAAAAACCAGTTCTTAACAGTTTTAAATATAAGTATTTAGTGCTCTTAAAGGGTTAAGATGAAGTTAGTGATAAGAAATGTGATTTGATCCTTTTTAGGGTTCCGTACACAAAGTGTCCAAACGGAACCCTTATGTTTTCACTCATTTGTCCGTCGCCCAAAACCATTACCCCCCCCCCCTCCCCCCCCCTAGCGGCCAAACTATTTGAGATAGAGAGTTGAAATTTGGTACACATATGTATTTTCGCGAGTAGAGTTCAGGAAAAATATAGAGAACATGATTGGAGGTGATGGTCATAGCGTTGTCAAGGAAAAACTTTTTTTTTTAAAAAAAAACGTGTCCCCCCCCCCCCCCCTTATCTTCCAAACCATTTGACCTAGAGGTTTGAAATTTGGTATACCTAGGTATTTTTACGTGTAAATTACAGAAAAAATACAGCGAACGTTGCTGGACTTAATTTTCAAAAGTTATTAATGAAAAGTTGAAAAATGACAAAAAACCCCTATGCTAGAGCTCAGCGTATTTATCCTGAAAGGTTGGGAATTGGTTAAAAATGTGTAATTTTATGCAGAATTTTTATAAAACCATAAAAATTGTGGTTTAAATTTATTATCATAACATTTTTTCCAAAAAACTGAAATTTTACCAAAAAAAATTTTTTCCTTCTAAACAGCTACAATATTTTATAGTTTTGAGATTATTTTTTTGTACAAAATGTTTATGTTTATGTTTAAATTACTTTAAAAGTTAAAAAATATAAAAAAAAAAAAAAAAATTTGGCTTTAAAATTCAAAATTATATATAAAAGCTTAGTCTATTTAATTGGAAATTTTTAATCTTATAAAAATCATTAAGTTTATACTTAATTTTCTTTAAAAATAAAAAAAATTATTTTAATTTATCATTATTTAAATTATTATTCAAATAATCCAAATAATAAATTTCTAATAAATAATTAAAATAAATCGTTAAAAATAAATAATTAAAAAAAAAATTTCAATCCATTTTATTATTTTATAAAAAAAAAAAAATAATAATAATAACTTTTGATTAACTTATTTGCACTGTCGCTAAAAGTTAAAAGGGGTTTATAAAAATATTAAAATATCTATATTATATCAAAAGCGAAGAATTTCAGATCTCTAGTTCATATAGTTAAAAAGTTAGGGATGTACGGAACCCTTCGTTTTAGGGCGAGTGTAACTCGCACTTGCCCGATTTTTTTTTTAATTACTAGCAAAAAATATTATCTTCTATAGTTTAAATATAAAAAATAAGCTATAATCTTATTTAGATTAAAATAATTATTATCAGGTAAAATTTTGTGAATTAATTTTTATTGATTAAAATTTGTTACAAATTAATAAATAGAAAAAAATTGTAGAGCATAAATCAGATTTTCTTGCTGAGTTGAAAATACAAATTTTTATAGTACGTTACAAAAACGTTACAAAACAAAACATTCTTTAAATTTTCTATCAATATAAATTTATTTTAATTTTTCAAAATTAAAAAATTCGCCTAACTTTAATAAATTCAAATTTAAATTATTTTAAACTAAAATTAACCAAAATTGCAATATAACCAAAGTTTCAAGATTTACAACTCATTTTCATTTTATTTCTTAATGTAACACAAATTATTTCAATCTTTTACCTTTACAAAATAAATTGTATTAAAATTTTTAAACTTGAATTCATTAATACGAATTTAAATTGTTTCTAAGTTTATAAAGTATGAACTATGAATTATTTAAATTTCAATAATATAATAATAATAAATTTCAACTATTTAAAGCTTTTGATGGTTTAAATATTATAATCAATTATAATAATCCAAATTTTATGATTATAATTTCAGCTATTAAAGACTAAAATCTGTATTAATAAACATTGAAGTCATTGGAACTTGAAATCATTTGAAAATTAAAAAACTATTATAGTTTCAAATCAATTCAAACTTAAATTTAATTCAAACTTTAATCAATTAATACTTAAATTTATCGATTCTAAATTCTTTTATTGATTTAGACTTATATTAATACAGAGTTATTTAAAATATTTTAAGAACTTAATTACTAAAAACCAAAATATCAATAAATTTAAACTTTCTGCATAAACGTTTAAGGAATTTTTAAATCAATCCAATTAAATAATTGTAATTTGTCAAAATTTTGGTCTACTAAAAAAATAAATTTACTTTTCTAATATTATTATTTTATATTTAAACTTTTTTAATTTTATGTAGTTATTTTAAGTATCTAATTTTTGTGATCAGTGTTTTTTTGTGAAAATTTTGGGATCTTTGATATTGCTTTTAATGAATTTCTAGCCTGATAATCTTGGCAAATCTGTAATATAGAGAAAACTATATTTCTGTCAATCTTCTTTTTACATTCTCATCCTAAATGAGAAAGTCTTCAATTTGTGCGATTTTGAACTTTTGCTAAAACATACATTTCTCGACGTTTTGAGACCTCCTGATTCCAAAAAAATGGGTTTTACGAAGATGTCTGTCTGTCTGTCTGTCTGTCTGTCTGTCTGTCTGTCTGTCTGTCTGTCTGTCTGTCTGTATCAAAATTTTGAAATCGGATAACTTGAGTAAAAATTGTCGTATCAACTTCAACTTTGGTATACTTTTTTTTGGTACCAAAATACAGGTCGAGTTCGTTAGCCAGCAATTTTCGTCCAAAATTATCAAAAATAGAATATTTTCAAAATTCAAAAAAAAAAAAATTTTCAAAAAAAAATTTTCTCTAATTTTTTTCTTAAACTACAAGTAAAATCGAACAAATTTTGTTTATAAAAGTTTCCGATATAATGCAACCCCACAAAGCTATGAATTTTTTAAGTTTACATGTGCAAAAAGGGGTACTGAAAGTGGATAAATCCTATACAAAAACTCTATTATTTTAAAAAAAAATGAAAAAACTTCCGGTTTTTTCTTCCTGTTTACTTCCATTGATCACAACTAATAAAACTGCATCAAAAAATATTGACTTTTCTAAAAATTTTTGGAAATTTTGAATAAATTCATTTTTACATTCTCATCCTAAATGAGAAAGTCTTCAATTTGTGCGATTTTGAACTTTTGCTAAAACATACATTTCTCGACGTTTTGAGACCTCCTGATTCCAAAAAAATGGGTTTTACGAAGATGTCTGTCTGTCTGTCTGTCTGTCTGTCTGTCTGTATCAAAATTTTGAAATCGGATAACTTGAGTAAAAATTGTCGTATCAACTTCAACTTTGGTATACTTTTTTTTGGTACCAAAATACAGGTCGAGTTCGTTAGCCAGCAATTTTCGTCCAAAATTATCAAAAATAGAATATTTTCAAAATTCAAAAAAAAAAAAATTTTCAAAAAAAAATTTTCTCTAATTTTTTTCTTAAACTACAAGTAAAATCGAACAAATTTTGTTTATAAAAGTTTCCGATATAATGCAACCCCACAAAGCTATGAATTTTTTAAGTTTACATGTGCAAAAAGGGGTACTGAAAGTGGATAAATCCTATACAAAAACTCTATTATTTTAAAAAAAAATGAAAAAACTTCCGGTTTTTTCTTCCTGTTTACTTCCATTGATCACAACTAATAAAACTGCATCAAAAAATATTGACTTTTCTAAAAATTTTTGGAAATTTTGAATAAATTCATTTTTACATTCTCATCCTAAATGAGAAAGTCTTCAATTTGTGCGATTTTGAACTTTTGCTAAAACATACATTTCTCGACGTTTTGAGACCTCCTGATTCCAAAAAAATGGGTTTTACGAAGATGTCTGTCTGTCTGTCTGTCTGTCTGTCTGTCTGTCTGTATCAAAATTTTGAAATCGGATAACTTGAGTAAAAATTGTCGTATCAACTTCAACTTTGGTATACTTTTTTTTGGTACCAAAATACAGGTCGAGTTCGTTAGCCAGCAATTTTCGTCCAAAATTATCAAAAATAGAATATTTTCAAAATTCAAAAAAAAAAAAATTTTCAAAAAAAAATTTTCTCTAATTTTTTTCTTAAACTACAAGTAAAATCGAACAAATTTTGTTTATAAAAGTTTCCGATATAATGCAACCCCACAAAGCTATGAATTTTTTAAGTTTACATGTGCAAAAAGGGGTACTGAAAGTGGATAAATCCTATACAAAAACTCTATTATTTTAAAAAAAAATGAAAAAACTTCCGGTTTTTTCTTCCTGTTTACTTCCATTGATCACAACTAATAAAACTGCATCAAAAAATATTGACTTTTCTAAAAATTTTTGGAAATTTTGAATAAATTCATTTTTACATTCTCATCCTAAATGAGAAAGTCTTCAATTTGTGCGATTTTGAACTTTTGCTAAAACATACATTTCTCGACGTTTTGAGACCTCCTGATTCCAAAAAAATTGGGTTTTACGAAGATGTCTGTCTGTCTGTCTGTCTGTCTGTCTGTCTGTCTGTCTGTCTGTCTGTATCAAAATTTTGAAATCGGATAACTTGAGTAAAAATTGTCGTATCAACTTCAACTTTGGTATACTTTTTTTTGGTACCAAAATACAGGTCGAGTTCGTTAGCCAGCAATTTTCGTCCAAAATTATCAAAAATAGAATATTTTCAAAATTCAAAAAAAAAAAAATTTTCAAAAAAAAATTTTCTCTAATTTTTTTCTTAAACTACAAGTAAAATCGAACAAATTTTGTTTATAAAAGTTTCCGATATAATGCAACCCCACAAAGCTATGAATTTTTTAAGTTTACATGTGCAAAAAGGGGTACTGAAAGTGGATAAATCCTATACAAAAACTCTATTATTTTAAAAAAAAATGAAAAAACTTCCGGTTTTTTCTTCCTGTTTACTTCCATTGATCACAACTAATAAAACTGCATCAAAAAATATTGACTTTTCTAAAAATTTTTGGAAATTTTGAATAAATTCATTTTTACATTCTCATCCTAAATGAGAAAGTCTTCAATTTGTGCGATTTTGAACTTTTGCTAAAACATACATTTCTCGACGTTTTGAGACCTCCTGATTCCAAAAAAATTGGGTTTTACGAAGATGTCTGTCTGTCTGTCTGTCTGTCTGTCTGTCTGTCTGTATCAAAATTTTGAAATCGGATAACTTGAGTAAAAATTGTCGTATCAACTTCAACTTTGGTATACTTTTTTTTGGTACCAAAATACAGGTCGAGTTCGTTAGCCAGCAATTTTCGTCCAAAATTATCAAAAATAGAATATTTTCAAAATTCAAAAAAAAAAAAATTTTCAAAAAAAAATTTTCTCTAATTTTTTTCTTAAACTACAAGTAAAATCGAACAAATTTTGTTTATAAAAGTTTCCGATATAATGCAACCCCACAAAGCTATGAATTTTTTAAGTTTACATGTGCAAAAAGGGGTACTGAAAGTGGATAAATCCTATACAAAAACTCTATTATTTTAAAAAAAAATGAAAAAACTTCCGGTTTTTTCTTCCTGTTTACTTCCATTGATCACAACTAATAAAACTGCATCAAAAAATATTGACTTTTCTAAAAATTTTTGGAAATTTTGAATAAATTCATTTTTACATTCTCATCCTAAATGAGAAAGTCTTCAATTTGTGCGATTTTGAACTTTTGCTAAAACATACATTTCTCGACGTTTTGAGACCTCCTGATTCCAAAAAAATTGGGTTTTACGAAGATGTCTGTCTGTCTGTCTGTCTGTCTGTCTGTCTGTCTGTCTGTCTGTCTGTATCAAAATTTTGAAATCGGATAACTTGAGTAAAAATTGTCGTATCAACTTCAACTTTGGTATACTTTTTTTTGGTACCAAAATACAGGTCGAGTTCGTTAGCCAGCAATTTTCGTCCAAAATTATCAAAAATAGAATATTTTCAAAATTCAAAAAAAAAAAAATTTTCAAAAAAAAATTTTCTCTAATTTTTTTCTTAAACTACAAGTAAAATCGAACAAATTTTGTTTATAAAAGTTTCCGATATAATGCAACCCCACAAAGCTATGAATTTTTTAAGTTTACATGTGCAAAAAGGGGTACTGAAAGTGGATAAATCCTATACAAAAACTCTATTATTTTAAAAAAAAATGAAAAAACTTCCGGTTTTTTCTTCCTGTTTACTTCCATTGATCACAACTAATAAAACTGCATCAAAAAATATTGACTTTTCTAAAAATTTTTGGAAATTTTGAATAAATTCATTTTTACATTCTCATCCTAAATGAGAAAGTCTTCAATTTGTGCGATTTTGAACTTTTGCTAAAACATACATTTCTCGACGTTTTGAGACCTCCTGATTCCAAAAAAATGGGTTTTACGAAGATGTCTGTCTGTCTGTCTGTCTGTCTGTCTGTCTGTATCAAAATTTTGAAATCGGATAACTTGAGTAAAAATTGTCGTATCAACTTCAACTTTGGTATACTTTTTTTTGGTACCAAAATACAGGTCGAGTTCGTTAGCCAGCAATTTTCGTCCAAAATTATCAAAAATAGAATATTTTCAAAATTCAAAAAAAAAAAAATTTTCAAAAAAAAATTTTCTCTAATTTTTTTCTTAAACTACAAGTAAAATCGAACAAATTTTGTTTATAAAAGTTTCCGATATAATGCAACCCCACAAAGCTATGAATTTTTTAAGTTTACATGTGCAAAAAGGGGTACTGAAAGTGGATAAATCCTATACAAAAACTCTATTATTTTAAAAAAAAATGAAAAAACTTCCGGTTTTTTCTTCCTGTTTACTTCCATTGATCACAACTAATAAAACTGCATCAAAAAATATTGACTTTTCTAAAAATTTTTGGAAATTTTGAATAAATTCATTTTTACATTCTCATCCTAAATGAGAAAGTCTTCAATTTGTGCGATTTTGAACTTTTGCTAAAACATACATTTCTCGACGTTTTGAGACCTCCTGATTCCAAAAAAATGGGTTTTACGAAGATGTCTGTCTGTCTGTCTGTCTGTCTGTCTGTCTGTCTGTATCAAAATTTTGAAATCGGATAACTTGAGTAAAAATTGTCGTATCAACTTCAACTTTGGTATACTTTTTTTTGGTACCAAAATACAGGTCGAGTTCGTTAGCCAGCAATTTTCGTCCAAAATTATCAAAAATAGAATATTTTCAAAATTCAAAAAAAAAAAAATTTTCAAAAAAAAATTTTCTCTAATTTTTTTCTTAAACTACAAGTAAAATCGAACAAATTTTGTTTATAAAAGTTTCCGATATAATGCAACCCCACAAAGCTATGAATTTTTTAAGTTTACATGTGCAAAAAGGGGTACTGAAAGTGGATAAATCCTATACAAAAACTCTATTATTTTAAAAAAAAATGAAAAAACTTCCGGTTTTTTCTTCCTGTTTACTTCCATTGATCACAACTAATAAAACTGCATCAAAAAATATTGACTTTTCTAAAAATTTTTGGAAATTTTGAATAAATTCATTTTTACATTCTCATCCTAAATGAGAAAGTCTTCAATTTGTGCGATTTTGAACTTTTGCTAAAACATACATTTCTCGACGTTTTGAGACCTCCTGATTCCAAAAAAATTGGGTTTTACGAAGATGTCTGTCTGTCTGTCTGTCTGTCTGTCTGTCTGTCTGTCTGTCTGTCTGTATCAAAATTTTGAAATCGGATAACTTGAGTAAAAATTGTCGTATCAACTTCAACTTTGGTATACTTTTTTTTGGTACCAAAATACAGGTCGAGTTCGTTAGCCAGCAATTTTCGTCCAAAATTATCAAAAATAGAATATTTTCAAAATTCAAAAAAAAAAAAATTTTCAAAAAAAAATTTTCTCTAATTTTTTTCTTAAACTACAAGTAAAATCGAACAAATTTTGTTTATAAAAGTTTCCGATATAATGCAACCCCACAAAGCTATGAATTTTTTAAGTTTACATGTGCAAAAAGGGGTACTGAAAGTGGATAAATCCTATACAAAAACTCTATTATTTTAAAAAAAAATGAAAAAACTTCCGGTTTTTTCTTCCTGTTTACTTCCATTGATCACAACTAATAAAACTGCATCAAAAAATATTGACTTTTCTAAAAATTTTTGGAAATTTTGAATAAATTCATTTTTACATTCTCATCCTAAATGAGAAAGTCTTCAATTTGTGCGATTTTGAACTTTTGCTAAAACATACATTTCTCGACGTTTTGAGACCTCCTGATTCCAAAAAAATTGGGTTTTACGAAGATGTCTGTCTGTCTGTCTGTCTGTCTGTCTGTCTGTCTGTATCAAAATTTTGAAATCGGATAACTTGAGTAAAAATTGTCGTATCAACTTCAACTTTGGTATACTTTTTTTTGGTACCAAAATACAGGTCGAGTTCGTTAGCCAGCAATTTTCGTCCAAAATTATCAAAAATAGAATATTTTCAAAATTCAAAAAAAAAAAAATTTTCAAAAAAAAATTTTCTCTAATTTTTTTCTTAAACTACAAGTAAAATCGAACAAATTTTGTTTATAAAAGTTTCCGATATAATGCAACCCCACAAAGCTATGAATTTTTTAAGTTTACATGTGCAAAAAGGGGTACTGAAAGTGGATAAATCCTATACAAAAACTCTATTATTTTAAAAAAAAATGAAAAAACTTCCGGTTTTTTCTTCCTGTTTACTTCCATTGATCACAACTAATAAAACTGCATCAAAAAATATTGACTTTTCTAAAAATTTTTGGAAATTTTGAATAAATTCATTTTTACATTCTCATCCTAAATGAGAAAGTCTTCAATTTGTGCGATTTTGAACTTTTGCTAAAACATACATTTCTCGACGTTTTGAGACCTCCTGATTCCAAAAAAATGGGTTTTACGAAGATGTCTGTCTGTCTGTCTGTCTGTCTGTCTGTCTGTCTGTCTGTCTGTATCAAAATTTTGAAATCGGATAACTTGAGTAAAAATTGTCGTATCAACTTCAACTTTGGTATACTTTTTTTTGGTACCAAAATACAGGTCGAGTTCGTTAGCCAGCAATTTTCGTCCAAAATTATCAAAAATAGAATATTTTCAAAATTCAAAAAAAAAAAAATTTTCAAAAAAAAATTTTCTCTAATTTTTTTCTTAAACTACAAGTAAAATCGAACAAATTTTGTTTATAAAAGTTTCCGATATAATGCAACCCCACAAAGCTATGAATTTTTTAAGTTTACATGTGCAAAAAGGGGTACTGAAAGTGGATAAATCCTATACAAAAACTCTATTATTTTAAAAAAAAATGAAAAAACTTCCGGTTTTTTCTTCCTGTTTACTTCCATTGATCACAACTAATAAAACTGCATCAAAAAATATTGACTTTTCTAAAAATTTTTGGAAATTTTGAATAAATTCATTTTTACATTCTCATCCTAAATGAGAAAGTCTTCAATTTGTGCGATTTTGAACTTTTGCTAAAACATACATTTCTCGACGTTTTGAGACCTCCTGATTCCAAAAAAATTGGGTTAATTTTTTTTTTTTTTTTATTTAAGTGCTACATACGTCTTGCTTTAAAGGAAAATTTGATATTCGCCTATTAGTTTTCACAAACATTATTTATCTTTTGAGATTTAAATCTTTGGGAAAATTGATGTTTTTTTAAATTTAAAACTTTTGTGAATAAATATTATTATGTCCTCATAACCTGTAAGTTATTTTACAACTAAATGTAAAAATACAAGTTGTGTGTTCCTTACAATAAAAAGAAAAAATATACGAAAAATAAATCAGCAGCTGGAACTGATCACGGGATCTTCAACTTGAAAGTCCGACACACTAACACTAAAATCTGCAATATAATTAGAAATTAAATAAGTTTAATAATTTACTTACGCAATAAAAAATAAGCATTTGATATACAACATTTATATGTGGTGCAATTTAATTTGGTACGTTTTTTATGTAAAATAGTTCAAGAAAGTTTAAAATTAAAAAATAAAAAGAAAATAAAATTAATTAAAAAGGAATAATTTATAAGTAAGGCATTTAAAAGTCTTAAACATTTTTTGAAAACGGTGTTCATGTTTTTCCAATGTTATAATTCATGTTATTTTATTTTTTATTCTTATTTATATTGTATTTTTTAAAAGTAATTAAAAGCTCGAAATATTATTCTATAAATTATTCATATAAATTATATGTATTATAAAACCTTAATTAATTCTCATATTATGTTAAAAGTGTTTTGAATGTTTATTAAAACCGGTAAAGTATTTTTAAATAATTCACGTTTATATTTAAATACATTATTATTACAAACAAAAAATAAATTTGTCAATTAATTTAAATTTTAGATTCAGGAGAAATTATAATTAAATAAAAAAAATTAAAAATCATACAATTAATATAAAAATACATTTTTTCAAAAGTTATTGATTTAAAACAAAAAAACATCTATAGTGCCAAACTTCAGGTGTGAACAGAACGAAAGATTGAAATAATGAAGCTTGCGATTATTATTATCAATTAATTATTATTAATTATGTTCCTTCAATTTGCAATTATTTCCTACAAGTTTTGCAATTTTAATTTAATATTATATTTATTATTTTAGCATTTTATAATTATAATTAACATTTTTAAATATTTCGTTCTATCCTCGAATATTCTCGCCAGTTTTCAAATTTTATTTTTAATTGTAAATTATTTTTCTCAAAACTGAATTATTTTCTTCAATATTTAATTATTTTCGTCCTTTTGTAAATTTTTTGTAATTATTTATTATTTTCTAAAAATTTCAATTTAATTCTTTTATCTTCACTTTATTTTTTAATTTTTAATTATTTTCTTCAATTTTCAATTATTTTCTTCTAATTTCAATTCCATTTGTCGATTTTTCAAATAATTGTCTTTAATAGTAAAAAAGTCTCTTCTTTTTCCAATTATTTTTTTCGATTATCAATCAGTTTGTTTAATTTTAAATTCAATTGATCACTTATTTTCGTCAAAAATCTATTTTCTCAAATTTCAATTGAATTTTTCAAGTTTTCAATTATTTTTTTCAATTCTAATTTTTTTTTTTTCGATTCTCAATAAAGTCGTTCAATTTAGAATTATTTCAGACAAATATTTCTATAATTTTTTTAAATTTTCTAATTTGCAATTATTTCCTTGAAATGTAATATTTCTTGTTTATTTTTTTCTTATGTCTATTAATCTACTCGTATTTTGAATTTTCTTTTGAATTATCAACTATTTTCTTAAAATTTTAATTTAATTCTTCAATCTTCAATTTATTTCGTCAATTTTTAATTACTTTCTCTATTTCTCAATTTTTTTTTTAATTCTAAATTCCAGTCTTTAATTTTTAATTATTTTATTCAATATTCAATAATTCTTTTAGGTACATAAAACTCTTTAATTATAAATATTTGTAGTAAATGTGATTTTAATTATTCTGTTTTTCTTGCACTTTGTTCCGAGGAATCTAAGTAAAAATTTCAAATAAATGTGGTAAATGTAATTTTAGTTATTAATTATGCTGTTTTTCTGATACACTTATCGATATATATGTCGATTATCTGAAAGTGTCTTTTTTTAGAAAGGATTATTTTGGTAATTACTTATTCAAATTGATTTCTGAGTTAATTGACCAAATGTGACTAAAAAGTAATATATATATATATATATATTTCCGTTGTGAAAAAGCAAAAAGAATTGGAATTGTGCTAATTTTGTAAATAATGGTTTGTTATTAATTTTCGCATATCGTCTTTCTTCGGGGAAGTGCTATAGTTTTGCGTGTATCCTATTTCACGTGGCTTGTTTCCGGCTGAGCAGGAAGCCGCTATTTCCACGAGCCATTTCCCAGTGAATATTGGAAATTAAAAGAGGAGCACCAGTTTCACTCGATAATATTTCGAAGCTCTGGTCTCCATCTTTTTCCCACCGATTTTACCGTCATCACTTCCGTTCCATATTTACGCTACTCTTTTCTCTGCTATTTTTATATTTTTACTTTTTTTTTTGTCGTAAAAGCTTCAGCGCTTTTGTTACAGGGGTTTTAAATCAAATGGCTTCTTTTTGTCCGCTCCATTAATTTGAAATCGGTTAGGATTTTGTGACTTAGTGAAAACAAAGGCCTTTAACTTGTTACAAAGTTATTTTTATTAGCAATGCTTACAGGACTTTTTTAACTGAAAGGTTAGATTTTTTTGATATTGTATTAGTTCCGAAAGGGACGAAAGCTTACAGGAAAATACTTAGAAAATTGGTATTTTATAAACTAGGATTTTTAAAAATTTCTAGAAGTGGGAATATAAATATATGCGAATTTTTTCAACTTAGGAAAGAAATGTACTTACATTAATTGTCTGGTAGTTTTTCATTGTTGTGTAGTAAATTTTCTTTACTTCTAATTGTTTCTTCCATTTTCTGTGAAATATTCTTGGAATTTGCCTGTATACAACATTTTTGAAATTTACCTGTTGAATATCATATTGGAATTTATTTGGGAATTTAACTGATATTCGACTACATAACATTTCTGTAATGCAAATGTAAAATATTTCTGGAATGTATATAGAAATCGTTCTGAAATAGACATTTGTAAAAATAAAATTTTCTTTTATTCTCCATTAATAGTTACAACTAGTTTCCTAAAATTTCTATTTACTCTAGAAATATTTCCTGATTCTTTCATCCTATATTTTTAATGTTTTATATCAAAGAATTCAAATAAACGTAGCAATTCTAATTTTATTTTCTAAAAAGTAAAATTCTCGAATTCAAAACTCTTTTCGAATATTTTACTGAAAGGTCAACAGATCGTGACATTAAATTGTAACTTTAAACCCATTATGCATTTCAATGCACAATGTGAATCTCATGCACAACATGTATCTCGCATGGATGCGTTCGAATATACAAAATTACATTCTCGCGTTTCGTATCTGAATGCGCACAAGGTGCTTGAAGGTAGTCGCGAGTACGTTACTCGTATATCTGATGGATTTAATGCCCCAAGAGAAAGCTCACATTCTTTACCTCTTTTTTTTTCTTTGCCTTTGCTCTATATGTATGTGCATCTTTCCTCTACTTCTTATGTTCTGTTTTCCTATGAGACAGCCTAGGGCCACGACCAAGATTTCCAGTAGATTTCGCTTCTAAATTATTTTCTTTGAACGTTTATCTAAAAGGGATGCACATCTGGGTACTTTTCTGGAAACGAAACCCTCTCAGATGAAACACAAATACGATAGAAAATATACGATGGAGTATGGCGCGTGAGCGCTGCCTCTTGCGACCCAAAGATGTACGACGGAATCGAGATCTGAATTTAGAGATATCGAAACTTTACTAAATATTAATGCCGGAAGCATTCATCTCCGGAAATTGAAATAATTTCAATAAACTATCCAACTTGATTTAAATAGTCATGAACCGCTGCTTTAATTGGATATTTCTGAATTGCTAATAGGTATATTCATTCTTGAGCACAAAAATAATCGAAAATGGATTTTATTAACTGGAGATTTTTATGGTTTTGTTTTCCGAAGTAGTTAGAAATAATTTTAAAAACCAATCATTCATGATTGTTACAGAAATTTGGATTAAAAATTCCACGACTTTTCCAGCTTTTTGAGAACAAATTTTGGGAAAATTCCAGGACACTTTTCAAACAAAATACATTGTTTTCGTATAAATCTGAAAATTCTTTAATAATCGCAAATTAATTATTAATTTTAGGTAATTCAATTAACAAATTGAATAATGACATAAATAAATGAACTGGTGTAGAAATAACAAATTTATATAGACAGTAATATTGAAAAATTGAGAAAAATATTAAAAGTTTCAAAAAAAAAAAATTGAAACTTAAAGACAAGAATTAAAACATGTTAAAAATACCTGAAATTAGAAAAAAAAATTATGAAAAATGAGAAATATAATTCAAAAATGGATTAAAAAATAAACATTTTAATACATTAATTGAAAAATTGTATACAATGGTTGCTACAGAAGTCTGGATTAAAAAGTCCATGACTTTTACAGGTTTTCCACAAAAAGTTATGGGAAAATTCCAGGACAATTTAAAAAAAAATCATTTTTTTTTGTATAAATCTGAACATTTTTTAATAATCGCAAATTAATTTTCAGATTGTTTCTATATAGGTGTGGTGGGGGCAAGACGGGGTACCTAAGGTTTGAAGCTCAATAAAACTAACATTATCGATTTAAAAAATTGATAATTATATCATTATTATTATATTTAGTATAATAATAATAATAATCTTTAGTAATCAGTCTTCAATGATTAAGTCTTATTTGGAACATTTGTGACTTAATTAAATATAAAATTAAGAATAGGTAAAAAATTCATATTTTTTATTGTACCAAACGAGGGGGTAAAATGGGGTAGTATAAAAATCAACCTATTTTTGCCTATAAATTTAGCAAGCACCTTTATTGATTTTATAAAATAAACTAAAAAACTAGTTTAATCCGTAATTTTAATCTTCTCATGAGAAATTAAATTACAAAACTAACCTAAAAAAATAATAACTTTTATAACAGAAATATACAAATGGTGACATTATCCTGTACTTGAAATGTATTGTGTACATAACAAAACGTTACAAATAGTGTTTAAAATCACCTAAAGCAGTTTTTTTCATAGAATAAAAAAATGATTGGTTTTCAGTACCTTATCCTGCACTTACTTCCTATACTCCGTCTTGCCCTCACATACGGAATTTCATGAAAACATTAATTTCTAAAAATTAAGTTTTGAAACCGAAATAAACAAGTGCTTAACTACAAGTGTAATCATTGTTGAACATGAATAAAATTATAAAGTATATAAAAAACACGGTTTCATCAATCAGTGACTTGGCCAATCAAAAACTATTGTAACGGTGCTATATTATGCAAAAAATGATCATGATTGGCTAATTAGTTTCTTAATTAAGGCAAGTACACCGTCTTGCCCCAACCTCCCCTAATATATGATTTACCTAAGCTACTTACTATACTTATATGTTATCATACTACTTATTTTTAAATTGTTAAAGTGTAAATCATTTACTACCACTTGATTATGTCCAGAAAAATTTAGAAAAAGTACTAAAATGATTGAAATTCCAGGTTCGATTTATAAATTCCCTGACATTTCAAGGTTTTCCAGTTTCTGGAGCAACCATGAATCATTGATTGTTGATAAAACGTTACTAATATCTTGATTAATTTAATGTTTTGAAAATATTTTTGACAAACTTTAAAGTTATGTATAAAAAAAGATCAACAGATAAACGAGCAATTAAAGACTAAAGGAGTTAATTTAAAGGAATTGTTGCAAGGATGATAAAATATTTAATAAAAGGACGATAATTAGACGGTTCCTTTGAAGAATTTTGAGAAAGTTTTGCTTGCTTTGAGGAAGGCGTGTCAGAGAACGGACAAGATGTATCTGCGGGATAGCAACGACGAGGTTGTGAGGTTAGGATAAAGGGTTAGAGGGAAGGAAAACGGTAGGCAGGTCCTTCACCGTGTAATTACAATACACATTGTCTAGCGTTGTGTACTCAGGGTATTCTGACAAGCCAGCCAACCTCCCCAATTCCTGCCTCTGGCTTCAACAGCCCTCCACTCTCAACTCCTGTAAAGGTGTGCGAAGGGTGTGCTGAAGCCGTAACCCCGTAATGATACGTTAATACCCCCGAGGCGGTCTATCATCACTCACGTAATAAATATATGTATGCAGGCCCAACGCTCGTGTCTCCATCGTCATCGAGGCCGGCATTATTGCCCCCAGGCAATTTACTGCATGTTGAATGTAATGGGAGTATCACCTTAGAACACCCACGATCTAAGGTTAAATTGCTCTCAACCTGGTAATTAAGCCCGGGACGAAAAGACACAAAGCCACGTTTTCTTAACAGGCAAATTGTCAGTTTCACAGTAATTAATTCATAACAAACACTCTATTCAAAAAGATCAAGTTGAAAAGCAATTATATATAATTGGAAAATTCATAATATTCAACAAAATTATTATATAACGTGCACAGAGAAAAAGGAATTTTTCAGATTTACAAATTGGATTGTTAATATAGAACTGACAAATCCGATTTGTAAATTCAACAATTCCTTATTCTCAGTGTGTTATAAATAATTGTGTAAAGCTCATACGGAAGGTGTAAAGATTATTGCAGTTAATGAAGAGACTAGATTTTTTATTATCTTTACATTTAAGGTCTTTGTGATATTAACATTATAACAAAGGTTTGGCTTTGACAAGTACACAGTTACAAATTTTGTGTAAAAAACGGTCCACACAATCTTTGTGTTAAGTTTTTCATAAATATTAGGTTAATTTAACAAGAAGATTGTGTAAATTAACATATAGGTTATGTTAGTTTAACACAAAAGTAACACAAATTTTGTGTGGACCGTTTGGGACATTTAATTTGTGTTAAATTTACACAACATTTTTAACTGTAACCTAAAATTGATTAAACAACACAAATTTCTTTTTCTCTTTTTTTTTTTGGGGGGACTATGTTTATACAAAACACATTTATCTATAAAAAAAATTAACATTTCGCATATTTCTGAGAAAAATGAAAAATCTCATTTCAGAGGGGGAAGGGGGGGGGGTTTCGCTAAATATCACCAATGAGAAGGGGGATTCAAATTTTAGAAAAACATAATTAACGGACGTCCACAAAGTTAAAGGGGGGTCGAAAAAAAACGTATATATTGATTTTAATAGTGTTCCGTTTGAACGGTACGGATCCCTAAAAGGTGATCTAAAATATGAATTTAAAGAGGATCATCTTTTGGATTACTATAGCAAGCGAATTTTTTCTTTAAAAAAAAAAAAACTTCTTTTCATTTCCCTAATTTGAAGATACGAATCTCATTAATGTTTTTGTTTTTTCTCACTTCCTTGGATATTATTCGATATACCGTTATTATTGTGCCGCTTGCACACAACTTGGAAAACTTTCTGAATTATCTTATATAATCCTGTGCGACATTGGCTACGTGCAATTACTGAAAACTCGCCTGGAAGGCGAAATCAGGAATGCTCTACCTTGCGTATTAAGGCGGAATTTCCGACGAAACGTTTTCTTCTGATTATGTCGCTGATAAAGCGTGTTACAGAAACAGCTTAAATGAAACTCGTTGAGATTTGATAGGTCAGCCTTTTCTACTACATTGAGCCTGACCTATTTTGCCAAGACTTTTAATTTTCTTAAATTCTCGGTCCAGGATAATGAAAATGTTATATACGGAAGCATACAAAAAACTTTGTCAGACGACACTTTAACACATCTAATTGTTATTTTTTATGGGATCTTTCCTTTTAACCATACAATGAAACATATAATTTAACTCAATTTCGAGAATCGTTATTCTTTATGTTTAAGACGTGTCTCGCGTTTCGCTCTAATTTTAATGTCAGCATGGAATTAAGTTCCAAACTATTTAAGCAAACTGGGGCAGTCAAACTACCTCTTAGAGTAAATTGACTTTGTGTGCTTGTAATGTAACTTTATTTTAGTAACCTGTTATTGAAATTTTAATTCCGCAAATAGAGGTTTTTTTAAAATTTAAAACACTTTTAAGGGCAGATTTATTATTTTATTAAATAACACTTGATAATTGTACACTGAGAAAAAAATTTGTTTGAATCAACCATAATATGTTTGATTTAAAGTTAATTTTACTTTTTTATGTAGTCAAACATATAATTAAGTTTGATTTGAACCCAGTTTTTGGTTGTTCTTCTACACTTGTGTTATCAACAATTATAAATATTTTAAATATGATATTTAAAAATAAATTTTTATAAACAGATAAAATAAAATAAATAATTATTCAGGATAATAATTTATAAAATTTTAGAACTAAAAAAAATTACAAAAAATATTTGAAATTAAACAAAATAATTCAAAACTTTGTAAATTAATTGAAAAAAAATGAAATCAATTAAAAATTGTGGAAAATAATTTAAAAAATCATAGAAATGTTTTAAAAATAAACTGAAAAAATTGAATAATGAAAAATTAGAGAAAATAATTAGAAAATAGCAAAAGCAGTTCAAAATTCAAATTTAGTATATTTAAGACGTGGTTTAATTGAACTTTTAATCAGTGCAAGTTTACTTTAATTGAAATTTGAAGAAATTAAAATTGCTATAATTTTAAAATTTGAGAACATTTTAAACAGGTGAAATATGGTTTAAAATTTTAAAAAAACATCTATTTAAAAATATATATTTAATTGGGGCTCTAGTTTCCTTTTTGCCCTAGGGCCCTCGCCCTCCCACTTACGCCACTGCATACAATTATTGTGGAAAAAAAGTTTCTACCGGCAAACTAACGTTTCTAAATTTCTAAGTACCCGGCAACAAGGTGTGAATTGAAATGAAATAAAATGACATCACGATAAAGGACAAGAACGACATTGGTTTGGATTAAAATGATTGAGAATTTAGCCATTTTTGTAATCAGTTTAATCCATTTCAATCCAAAAAATTAAAATGCTAACAATGTTTGCGTTCGAGAAAGGATTCAAATGATTTAATTTTTCAAAATTTCTAGAATGCATTAAACGGGATTAAATTGATATCACTTTTTATCATTTTAAAAGATTTAAAATGTAAGCAAGAATTGAATTGCATTTAAGTGTGTACAAATGTATTAGTATGATTGGAATAAATTTATTGATGGACAAAAACCACATTCGTTTGGATTAAAATGATTAAGAATTCAGCCATATTTGTAATCATTTCAATTGATTTTAATCTACGCCTTTTTACCGAGTAGTATCTTAGTAGTTTCTAAGTAAAAAAACGTTAGAACAATGGCGCCATATTGAATGCGCAAAGACCTCTGCGCATTCAATATGTTTAAATCAAACATAAAATATATTTAATACATTTAAAATTAAAAAGCTGTGAAAAAAATATATTTAATAGTATTTCTGGGTTGAAATTACAGTATCTTAGAATTTTTCAAACGCGTCGATAAGGTAGGTTTCTAGTTCACAGAATGTGAAGAGCTTACTTGTAGCGGCAAATGCTCATAGTTACAAATTCTGGGAAAAATTTGAAAAAAAAAAAAAATATTTCTTTCAAATATAAAGACTTCAAACACAAATTTTGTTTAATTTTAACAAAATTTATAGTTTTGAATTTATTGTTAAACTTAAGATAATTCTACCGTATAGTTTCTTTCCAAAATTCACTATTTTTCTTAATATTTTGGATTGTTCTAATGACCGCCGCAAAAAAATTAGAAACTTGAAATATATCATTTAATAACTTTTGATGTACAATTAGGTTTTAATTCAAAATTAAAACAAAAATAATTCAATATTCAAGGATCATATTACTCTTGAAAGACCAAAAGATTTACCGTAAGTATTATTTATCCTAAAATAAAAATGTGGCAGAAAAAATTTTTTTATGTTGAAAACACAAAACAAGAGACTAAAAAAGTTGAATACCGCGAAGATTCGAATAAAACGACAAATTTTAAAACGAATTTTTTGGCGTAAAAATGAAAGTAACACAAAAAACTTATAATAAAATATAAATTTATTTACTTAAAGTTTCATTAACTGTTACTGTACAAAATATTTTTCAAATAATAGTCATAAACTTAAAATCGAAAATTCTGTAGCTGTCATTGAAATCATGGTTAGTTTGACAGATTTCTAAATGCTCTGCACTACGTTTTTCAAAAAATTACTATTTTTCTTTAAAATTTTATTACTTACATTTTTTAATGGCGAAACACAAGGAATATTGTTTAAAAATATAAAATTTAGTTTTACACAGAACTTTTTTTTTCATATTTGGCATTTTAGAAAAAAAAGTTTTTACCTTGACTATAGCTCATTCAAACTATTCTCCTTAAAATTAAACTTAAAAACATTATTCATTCAAATAAATACTTATATTTGAACCAAGAAAATATCTTTCTCAATGTACCAACATTAAAAATTATTTATATAAAATTTATCAATTTTTAGGGTTCCGTACCGTAAAACGGAACCCTATTAAAATCACTATGTGTGTCCGTTTTCGCACCCCTTCTAACTTCTAAACTATATGAGCTAAAGTCTTCTAATTTAGTCCACATATGTAATTTCACCTTGGATTTACGAAAATGATATGGAAAACGCGATTCCAGCTCATGAACATGCCGAAATCCAGCAAAAACCACTTTTTTGCCCTAAAATTGAAATAAATGACCATGTCCCCCCCCCTAATCTTCTAAACTATTTGACTTAAAATGCTGAAATTTGGTACACATATGTAGATTCACGTGTAGATTACAGGAAAATTTTACAGAACTCTCGTAAAGACTGTCTTCATAGTGTTTACTAGCCAAAAAGTACGATTTTTTGAAAAAAATTCAAAAAAATGACCATGTCCCCCCCCCCCTAATCTTCGAAACTACTTGACCTAGGATGCTGAAATTTGGTACACATATGTAGATTTACGTGTAGATTACAGGAAAATTATACAGAACTTTCGTAAAGACTGTCTTCATAGTGTTTACTAGCCAAAAAGTACGATTTTTTGAAAAAAATTCGAAAAAATGACCATGTCCCCCCCCCCTAATCTTCCAAACTACTTGACCTAGGATGCTGAAATTTGGTACACATATGTAGATTTACGTGTAGATTACAGGAAAATTATAGAGAACTCTCGTAAAGACTGTCTTCATAGTGTTTACTAGCCAAAAAGTACGATTTTTTGAAAAAAATTCGAAAAAAGGCCCTGTCCCCCCCCTAATCTTCGAAACTACTTGACCTAGGATGCTGAAATTTGGTACACATATGTAGATTTACGTGTAGATTACAGGAAAATTATAGAAAACTTTCGTAAAGACTGTCTTTATAGTGTTTACTAGCCAAAAAGTACGATTTTTTGAAAAAAATTCAAAAAAATGACCATGTCCCCCCCCCCCCCCCCCCTAATCTTCGAAACTACTTGACCTAGGATGCTGAAAGTTGGTACACATATGTAGATTTACGTGTAGATTACAGGAAAATTATAGAGAACTCTCGTAAAGACTGTCTTCATAGTGTTTACTAGCCAAAAAGTACGATTTTTTGAAAAAAATTCAAAAAAATGACCATGTCCCCCCCCCCCCCCCCCCCAATCTTCGAAACTACTTGACCTAGGATGCTGAAATTTGGTACACATATGTAGATTTACGTGTAGATTACAGGAAAATTATAGAAAACTTTCGTAAAGACTGTCTTCATAGTGTTTACTAGCCAAAAAGTACGATTTTTTGAAAAAAATTCAAAAAAATGACCATGCCCCCCCCCCCCTAATCTTCGAAACTACTTGACCTAGGATGCTGAAATTTGGTACACATATGTAGATTTACGTGTAGATTACAGGAAAATTATAGAGAACTCTCGTAAAGACTGTCTTCATAGTGTTTACTAGCCAAAAAGTACGATTTTTTGAAAAAAATTCAAAAAAATGACCATGTCCCCCCCCCCCCCTAATCTTCGAAACTACTTGACCTAGGATGCTGAAATTTGGTACACATATGTAGATTTACATGTAGATTACAGGAAAATTATAGAGAACTTTCGTAAAGACTGTCTTCATAGTCTTTACTAACCAAAAAAAACGATTTTTTGAAAAAAAAAGCTTTCAAATCTTCCCCTAATCTTCCAAACTATTTGACCTAGGATTCTGAAATTTGAAACACATATGTAGATTTACGTGTAGATCACAGGAAATCATAGAGAACTTTTGTAAAGGCGGTTTTCACAATGTTTACTAGCCAAAACCTACGATTTTTTTAAAGAAAATTCGAAAAAATGACCGAGCCCCCCCCCCTTTTAAATCGTTTGTAGTATTTGACTTGGGATCCCGGGAACAAGGGTTTATATATAATCAGATATATTTCAGATATCATCAGATATATTGTAGATATAATCAGATATATTTCAGATCTAATGATATATGATTTGATCTACTCAGATACAATCAGATATAATCAGTTATTTAAACATATATCTGCTTATATATATTTAGATATAATCCGATCTAACTAGATATATTTAGATATAATCAGATCTGATATTATATCTGTTTATATCTAGATAGATATATTTTAACATAGTCAAATCTGATATTATACCTTTCTTTATCTAATTAGATATTGTCAGATATGAAGTCAGATATAATCATTTTGTTAACAGATTTAATCATACATAATATATCTGACAATATCTAATTAGATATAGAAAGGTATAATATCAGATTTGACTATGTTAAAATATATCTAGTTAGATATGACCTCACATCAGGCGATATCTATCTAGATATAAACAGATATAATATCAGATCTGATCATATCTAAATATATATAAGCAGATATATGTTTAAATAACTGATTATATCTGATTATATCTGAATAGATCAAATCATATATCATTAGATCTGAAATATATCTGATTATATCTACAATATATCTGATGATATCTGAAATATATCTGATTATATCTAAACCCTTTTTCCCGGGGATATAATCTACTTTTTATTTTATTAGTAATTTGCCGATTTCATTGAAATTAAATAAAAAATTCAATATAGTGCATTAAAATTTTGTTATTTGTTATAAGTTTTAAAATAATTTTAACTATATTAGTATATAAAGTTATAGAAAAATGACTTTGTTATTTGAAATATATATACAATTGCTATTGCATTTCAATCTCTATTTCATATAGTTAAAAAAATTATAGAGGTACGGAACCCTTCGACTTGGTACGAGTATAACATGTACTTGCCCGATTTTTTTTTTAATTGAAGTAAATAAGGTCTTATTGTCATTAATAATCCTTTTATTATTAACAGTCAATGACACTTGAGAGCTGCCATTGCATTTTGGGTTTCGTAATTCTGTTTGCAGTAAACCCGTTCAAAGCACGCAAATTCACGCATTGAGAGTGTACCTTTCGCTTTGATCACGTAGCAAATTCTCGAAATTGGGGTGTAAATTCGAATTGCTCTCTCACGTTATCACACATTTTATCCTTCTCTTACTTACACCACCTACAATCTCTTCCCTCAACTGCCCTTATCTCTTGACGAGTTTGTCGTTCATCTCTGTCCAATTTGAGGGTGTCATGCTGATCGTCCGATTTAATCCCTGTTCGTTCAATTCATTCAGCAAACTCAAATGCTCTGAAGCGGATTCGCCACTAATGCTGCGGCTGTTGACACGTTGTTGACGAGTCCTCGGTACCAATTGTTTACTCATGCAAAGGTAACTCACGTCTCGTTTCGTATTTATCTTTATAGCGGGACTTAAGCTAATCACACTTGGTTTAAGTTTGCACAATATAACTTTTTTCTGGCTTCTCTTGTTTATTTATTGCAATCGATACAATATCAAGCTTTAAAAGCCAGGAAAAATTAAATGATAAATAGTGGTTGTCTTTTTACATTCTCATCGCAAATGAGAAGGTAATAAAGTGCAATTTTGTTTCCAAAAATAACTAAATTTTGACGAAGAGTATTATTTTTATCTATTATTTCCTATTATTCCTATATTATCTATTATTATATCTATTATTTCTCTATTATTGAATAATAATAATCGAAGTATATTGTTTCATTTATTCATTCCTTCACAATGTGATTAAACATTGTTATCTTATTATTGTCTGAAAATAATTGAAAAATTGCAAAAAAATTTTTTTTTTTTCTAAAACTTACTCTTAGTTTTTTACTAAATTATTAGTAAAAAATTACTATTCGACATGGTAAACGAGTTTTCATCCTAAAAATAAATAAATTTTTAACTAATTCAGATTTAGAGAGTGTAAAAATTGTTGGTAAGTTTAATTTTTTTCTTTGTAGGTATGTCCTTTATTGTTAATAACTAAATTTCTTTAAAAATATTTCAAACATTATGAGGAATGATTATATATCTACAAAAAATATATAACATGATTAAATTGCATCATCACCGAAAGTTAAAAGGGACCTATGTTTTTCAGATGATTAGTTATTCTAAATATAATATATTTAAGTATTTATATATTATAATGTCCATTTTGTGGACAATTTCAGATTTCTAACTCATATAGTTGAAAAATATTAGGGATGTATCGGTTTTAGGGCGAGTGATTTTGAAGTTACTTTAACTCTGGTATTGTCCATTTTAATTGATTTATATTATTTCTAACAAAAGATACTTATTTAAAAATAAACTTTCTATATTAATATCAAGCTGCATATTAGTTTTATCGAAGGTTTCAATATTTTTCAGTTTTTATTATTTCTTTTTGAAAATTGTGATCGATTAAAATAATTAGTAACGGGTTTGATTACAGCCAATTTCAGTTTATTTAAATTCGATTTGGTATAAAAAGAAGGGCGTTCTAGCTAAATTTAACTATCCAAACTTCTAAAAATCTTAATTTCAAATAATAAAAATATTTATTGTTCAAAATTTTAATCAACTCTAAGCTTAATTTATCTAAATTTTAGACAATATCAATTAAATTCATCCACATTTTGAAAGATCTAAATTTTAATTTATCCCACTTTTAATCAACCTCAAATTCATTTGATTTATATTTTAAGTTTCATTTTCTACTGTTTCTACATTTAATTCACTAAAATTTTAAATAATAACAAATTTCAAGTATTGTAGTTTTAATTAACCTCGAATTCAATAATTACAAACAGCAGTCCGTTCAATTTTGAATTAACATAAATTTTAATTATGATAAATAAACAAATAAATAAATTTTAAAATTGTCAATTTCAATTTAATTCATTAAAATTAAAATTCATTTTAATTCATTATAATTATTATATTGAAATATTATGTTATAAATATTCATTATAAATGTAGAAACTTTAAAAAATGAAGGAAATTAAAATGTAGATAAAAATGAATTTGAGTTTCATTAAAAGGGGAATACATTAAAGTTTAGATCTTTCAAAATGTGAATGAATTTAGTTGATATCGTCTAAAATTTGGATAAATTAGGCTTAGGATTTAAAATAAAAAAAGTGAAAAGGTGATAGTCCCTAATTTCTATTGTTTTGAAAATATTAAATTTAAAATATTTTTCATTGAGTAAGAAAAGAGACGAAAATTAATCGCGCGCTTGTATTAATTTTTATTAACTAGTTGTCATATAATTAAAAAAATCTAAATTTTCAATTTGTACAATGAATGATTTTCGACAGGCTTTTGCAGAAGCAAAAGGTATTTAAATTTTGTATCAACTATTTATGAACAATATGTATTAGTTATTATTAAAGGCGAATTATGCATGCATGATATTTCACCAATGTCCTTCACAAAGGATGAAATTTTGATTATCATTTGCTGCTCAAATACATACTTCATTAATTGGAATAAATTACAGTCAGTGTTTCAAATCAATATTTAATTTTGGCTCGACAAAAAATTTTTACGTATTACATATATACGTTCCGCAAAAGTGACTGTCGCGATTGATTAAAATTTAGTAAAATTTGCATGGTGAAAATTAATTTGGATTTTATCTTAATTTTATATTCAAGAAATGTATTTCTTGGTATTAATGAATGAGAACAGTTGATTAAAGAGGCGTGCATATTAAACTCGAAGTTGCTTTCTGTGAGGTTGAGCTCGTTTTCAACCATTTGCTGTTTCAGTAGCCCTATCCGTCTAATTCTCTCGTTATCCTTCCAGTTACGGGGGTTTGTTTCGTGATTGCAGCTTGTTCCATCCATCCACGTTCACCTTTGTTCGCATAACCCTCGCACCTGTTTACGCAGGGTAAACAGGTGACGCTCATGTTAACGTGCACAATGCAAGGGCGACGGAAGACCTACTGTTAGTAAACCAACAGTGATTTCACGATAATTTATCAAATTAATTTCACGGCTTTTTAGGAGAATTGACACTCGAGATTATTTTAACAATGTTACTTTTAAAGCATCTTTGATTCAAAATACAATTTTTACTCGACATTTTTAATTATAACGTTTTAAAGTATATCTCTCGGTTAAATACAAATTATCGGAAAAAAAATTCCAGTGTCCTTCAAAAGATTTAAAACTTTTTGGAAAGGGGAAATTAATGTCCTTTTTTAGGAAAAAAATTTTTAATGTTAAAAATTGTTTATTCATACACATTTTTATGCAATCAAACTTTTTTCCCACATCGCTTCTTTACAAATTTTTAAAATTTATGCGATTTTGATTTATAATAGCTCATTTTCTTCAGAATTCGATTATCTACAAATTAACAGAAGTGAATTTTTGAAAAACTGCACCGTTTTTCAAATATGATCAGTGGCGTAAATCTCGCTTGCCCGCGATTAGTTTCTGCACCTTGAGTTATTAACAATTATAAATATTTTAAATATGATTAAAAATATGATTAAGGGCATGTGATGGATTATGACGTCACTGGTATAGGCAAAATTTGTCCGTAACTTTTCTCTTTAAATATTAAATATTTTGTCATGAAACTTGGTAGAATTACTTAAAATGACATTAGGAAGGTCTCTCAGACCCGAGTTTGTTTAAATTTTTGCTCAAAATTTATTTTTAAAAAGTTTTGCAGTTTTTCAAAAATTTCCCAAAATTAATTTTGGGCCAAAATTCAAACGAACTCGGGTCTGAGAGACCTTCCTAATGACATTTTAAGTAATTCTACTAAGTATCATGACAAAATATTTAATATTTAAAGAGAAAAGTTACGGACAAATTTTGCCTGTACCAGTGACGTCATAATCCATCACATGCCCTTAAAATATGATTTATTAAAAATAAATTTATATAAACAAATAAAATAAATAATTATTCAGGATAATAATTTATAAAATTATAAAACTAAATAAAATTACAAAAAGTAATTGAAAATAAAAAAAAAATTAATATTTGAAAAAATAATTGAAAAAAGATGAAATCAATTTAAAATTAGGGAAATTGATTTTAAAAATCATGGAAATGTTTTAAAAATAAACTGAAAAAATTGAATAATGCAAAATTAGAGAAAATAAATGGAAAAAGTTAAACGTAATTTATAACTGAAGAGAACAATTTTTAATTAAAAATATATACCTAATTAAAAACTTTTTGGAAATTATGAAAAAGAACAAAAGTAATTGAAAATTAAAGAAAATAATATAAAAAATATTATAATTAATTTAAAATTGAATGAAATAATTGAAATGTCAGATAAATAGTTTTAAATTTTGGAAATTATAAAACAAATGAAAAAAAATTTTAAATTAAAAGAAATACATTTTAGAAAATAATTGAAAAATAATTTTAAAATTTGATTGCAGAAAATATTGGAAAAATGATAAAAACAATGATTAGTTGTAAAAAATAATGACATTTAAGAGAAATAATTGAAAAAATTACTAAAATTTTTTTTAAATAAAGAAAATAGTTGAAATTTGAGAAAAATATATGAAGATCTTAAAAAATAATTGAAAAATAATGAAATTAATTCAAAATTAAAAAAAATAATTGAAATATGCTGGAAGTAATTTAAGGTTGAGAAAAAAAATTGAAATATGATAAATTGAAACCAATAAATAAAATTTGAGGGAAATAGTTGAAAAAATCCTACAATATATGTTTAAAAAAAGAAAATAATTAAAAAATGACTAAAAAATTTTTAGAAAATGAAAATAATAATTAATAAATAATGTTTGAAAAATGGTGCAGTTTTTTAAAAATTCGCTTCCGTTAATTTTTAGATATCGAATTCTGAAAAAAATGAGCTATTATAAATTAAAATCGCATATAAATTTTAAAAATTTGTAAAGAAACAATGTGAGAGATAAGTTTGATTGCATAAAAATGTGTATAAATAAATAATTTTCAACATAACAAATTTTTTTTCCTAAAAAAGGACATTTTCCCTTCCCAAAAATATAGTTTCCAAAAAGTTTTAAATCCTTTTTGAATGACACTGGAATTTTTTTCTGATACATTGTATTTAACTGAGAGATATACCTTAACTATTTAAAAACTGTAATTTAAAATATCTTAATGGAGTGCTGAATAAAGTGTTGAAACATATTCATTGTCTTTTAAAGTTTTCATAACTACTCTGACCGAATTCAAAAATCTTTTCTTAGAAAAGTCTCTTTAACTCTTTTTAAATATTAAAAAAATAAGTAAAAATCCTTAAAAGCCTACAGAAGTATTAAGAAAATATATTAGCATCCTCAAAAGTCTTTTAAAATTGTTAAAAAGTCTTTCAACATATTTAAAAGTTTTACATTATTTAAAAGACTTTTATAATCTCTGAAAGTCTTTCCAAGTATTTATGAAAAAAAAAAACTTTCAAGAAATCTAAAAAGTCTTTTAAAGAATTCTCAAAGTATCGGAAACAATCTATGTTTTCTTAAAGTTCTTGAGAAGCTTTTCAATCGATAAAATGCATGAATAAGAATCTCTCATTCGAAAAATTGAATTAAACTTGAAAAATTCTTGCTTATACGATTCATTAAAGGGATGCTAGAGAAAAGGAGCATCCTTATAGGTTTGAAGCATCTTTCGGAATCGGTCGGCTTTCCAATCTCAACTCAAAGAACCGAGTAAATAGAAAGAGAGGGTTGAAACAGAGAGTAAAGAAGGAGAAAGAGACACCAGCATATTGACTTCCGGTCTACTTGCCGAAAAGCTGTTTTCTCTTTAGCTCCAGTCTCTGTCTCTTTCCAATTCCCTTTTGATGATTTAACCATCCTTCTTCGCTAAAACCCTTATCCACAGATTCCTTTAGTCGATCGACGCGTTTAATCTACGTTCTGTTTGAAGTTTTCACTTTGGTATTCGTTTTGTTCATCCATCCAGTCAGTTTCGGTTGCACCTCTGAGCATCGATGAATTCCTGGATCAGTGGACGATTCCAACCACAGGGATAGGTTCGTGGTTTGTCTCGTGACTACATTGATTCACACAGGCCCGCTAATAACTGTCCGATTAAATACTGGTACCAGTATTAGCTGTTTATGCAAAATAAAAATAAATAAAAATAAACCAGCAGATAGTATGTTGTTTAGAATGGTTCTATTTTTATACAATTTGTCAGCTTGGAGTTTTTTCGTTTTCCAATTTAGTATACGGGGAGAGAGGAATTGTTGGATTTGCAAATCGGATTGTGAATATAGAACTAGCAAATCCGATTTGAGTGTTTTAGCAAAGTTTTGTCATCTTAACAATTTGGGATTGTTAAAAGGACAGAAACCGTGCTGCAACAACGAGATGGATTTATCAGTTATAGATTAATAATCCGATTTGTAAATCCAACTATCTCTTTTACTTCGTGTATAATTTTGAAATTTAACTGCGTTGATTTTGGATTCAAATAATCTACAATTGGATTAAAATAAAACCGTTGCAACTTATTTTAAAGCAACCCAATTCTGTTAATTGAACGCATTCAAATTTGGAAGGGCTGAAATTGAATGCATTTCAATTTGGGAGGTCTGTAATTTACATTGTTGGTACAGAATCTAGAAAACCTGAAAATGTCAGGGATTTTACAGATCCAAAATGGAATTTCCTTCATTTTAGGACTTTTTCTAAATTTTTACGGACATAATCAAGTATCTAGTAAATGATTTACATTTTAACAATTTAAAAATAAGTAGTATAATAACATGGTATAGTAAGTAACTTAGATAAATCATATAATATATAGCAAAAAATCTAAAAATTAATTTGCGATTATTAAAGAATTTTCAGATTTATACGAAAACCATGAATTTTTTTTTAAATTGATTTGGAATTTTCCCAAAATTTTTTGTGAAAAACCTGTAAAAGCCATGGACTTTTTAATCCAGACTTCTGTAGAAACCATGTAATTATTGTCAGGAATATTTCAATTTTTCTACAATTTCTACAAATTTCAATTATTGTATTCAATTTTTTTGTTTTCATGAATTTTTAAAATTACACCAGTTTCAAATTTTTTTCTTCAAATTTCAATCATTTTTATCATTTGTTTTATTATTGTCATGAGTTTTTTCATTTTTTATACCTTTTTCAATTATTTTTGACAAAGTTCAATTATGATTCTGAAACTTGAATTACTTTCTACATAATTAAATTTTTTTGATAGTTTTGAATTATTTTCTTCAAATTTCAATTAGTTTCTTCAAACTTCAATTAACTTCTTCAACTTTTAATTATTTTTCTCAAACTAAGAACATTTTTTTAATTTTTCAATTATTGTATTTAAATTTTTCATTTTACTCGAGCTTTCAATAATTTGTGTCATTATTCAATTAGTTTCTTCACATTTTAATTATTTCGTCAATATCTCAATTATCGTATTCAATATTTTATTTTTTTACACCAGTCTCAAATAATTTTTTCAAATTTTAATTTTTTTTCATTCTTCAATTATTTTCTTGTTAATTTATTTATTTTTAAAATTTAAAAATTTTTTTTCGTTTTTTTATTTAGTGTTGTTATTTTACAATTTTTTTTTCAAATTTTAATTATTTTTGTCATTTTTTAATTATTTTCTTCACAATTTAATTAATTTCTTTATGTTATTATTATTGTTATTATTGCTTCCTCATAGAGGAAGCTTTGTAATCGTTAAGATTTTCGATTTTCCAAAAAAAAGTCTAAATCAACTCATTTTCAACTAAAAAGCGTAAATTTTTATTCTTAAGCAAATGTCCAGATGTATGTGTGTGTGTTTGTATACGTGTGTGTGTGTTGCGTTTTTTGTGTACAAGATATCTTGAGAACGCTTAAACGGATTCCAATAAAATTTGGATGACTGATTAAACTCATGAATATCTAATTTTTGGCACAGGGATTTTTGAAAATACCCTATTAAATTTTGTTGAGCACCTGTCTTCAGCGAAAAAAATTGTTTTTTGACAAAATTTTTTTCCATGCGAAAAATACAACTTAATGAATACAAAAATCATATTCCTTATCTCAAAACGAATCGATGGACCTATATAACTTTTATAATTGATCAAAAATTTGTAAAGTAATTCATGTTTTTTTATTTTTTTGCATTTAAAATTCTGTTTTTTAATCAATTCTTCTATTATCTTTTACATTGTTAATTTCTAGCTTCCTCTATAAGGAAGCAAATTTAATATTGTTGTTATTATTATTATTTATATTATTATTTATTATGCGATAAATAAATATTTAAGTTTCTTTACTTAATTTACTTATTTTTCTCAAGCTTCGAATTAATTTTTTTCTATTTTTGAACTATTGTCTATAAATTTTTTATTTTTACACCAGCTTTCAATTATTTATGTCATTATTCAATTAGTTTCATAATATTTCAATTGTTTTGTTAATTTTTCAATTATTCTCTTTAAATTTGTTACACCAGTTATTAATTATTTTTGTCATTTCTCAATTATTTTTTTTTTTTTAATTACAATTACTTTTGTCATTATTCAAATATTTTTGACATTTTGAAATTATTTTCTTTCAATTTTTTAAGTAGGTAGGTATTGTCTTTAAATTTTTAATCTTTTACATCAGTTATCAATTATTTTTGTCACTTCTCTATTATGTTTTTCCAAATTGCAATTATTTTTGTCAATATTAAAATATTTTTGACATTTTTTAACTGTATTTCTCATTTTTCATTAATTTTGTTTTCCAAATTTTAGGTATTTTCAACATTTTTTAATTCTTGTCCTTAAGTTTCAATTTTTTTTTGAAACTTGTAATATTTTTCTCAATTTTTTAATTTTATTGTCTATATAAATTTTTAATTTTTACACCAGTTCATTTATTTATGTCACTATTCAATTAGTTAATTGAATTAACTAAAATTAATAATTAATATGCTATTATTAAATAATTTTTAGATTTATACTAAAACAATGTATTTTGTTTGAAAATTGTCCAGGAATTTTACCAAAATTTGTTCCGGAAAACCTGAAAAGGCATGGAATTTTTCATCTAAACTTCTGTAGTAACCATGAATTTAGAAAATTGTTTTTAAAGAATACTCGAAAAAGGAATTTTATCAAGATAATAATTGAAAAATATTTTGTCTTTAATTATAGTTTATCACTAGACGATCTTTTTAATCAAATAAATCAGTTGTTAATACCAATAGAAAATAAACGATTGTGAATACGAGTCTCTAAAATACCTGGCTGATTTGATGTAATGAAAATATTAATTTTCAAGTGAAAGCTCCAGTCATCAAATGTCATCAATAAACTGAATTTCCATTTATGATGAGAGGAGTATGTGGTAATACGAGTTGGTTATTACTCGTCGTTGATTTTTTCTGTCGGATAAAAAATTGTAACCTTTTTATGAGTGAGATAAATTATATACAGGGTGGTACATTAATACCAATCAGAAAATAGTCAGGATAGATTTATTTAGCGTCCGAGAAGCCAGCAGGCAACCGCCCTTCGCTGAATTACCAACCCCTTTGCCACTTTATTTAAAGCGAGGCGAGAGACTAGACGCTACTGCCTGCGCTTAATGTCCCGAAAGGCCGTATTTTCGCGATTATAATTTACAACACTCTCGCCACTGCATCGCCCAGTTGAAATTTATGCTGTCCAGTGGCGAAAAGCAGCTAGACCACACAAAAAGAAGGAGAATAACACCTGCGAAATTGTGTTTGGACAAATTGCAATTTAGTTAAACAACCAGATTTAGATTTTTCCTTGTGTTTATTTTTTTAACTGTCCACGTGAGGAGATAATGGAGCCGTGGAAATTATTCTCGTACTTTTCGACCAGGAACACCATACCATACAATGATTTTAATTTTCGTGAATTATTTGTAAAAGAGCCTTTGTATGACAGAATATCAATTTACTTAAGAGGTTTTGTAACTTTTTTAGTTCTGAAACGGAAGGTTTTTAAAAAGATTCTTGTTTATAAATTTTAAAATGTAATTGATCAAAAGTTTCTACATGTTATTATGTATGTCAAGAGCTATTAAAAAAAATTGCAATCTTAAAAACTTTGAGTGTCTTCCTTCTATAGAGCGCGATGTAAAAATTACTTTCATTTATGGTTACCACTGTAGCTCATCACAGACTCATCTAAAATAAAAAAATCAAATAGTATTTTAAAATAGACGATATAACATAGGTCCTAAACCTCGAATTACTCAAAAAAAGAAAAAGTGCAAAAAATGAGAAGCTTCTGAATCCAAAAATCTGAAAAAACTCCATCATTTTTACCTTAAATCATTCACAAAATATTTAAAATGAAATGTTGTAAGTATATTAAAGGTTTAGGACCTGCATAAACTTCCAAAGAATCGAATGCAACAAGAAAATTTAAAATCGGTTAAACGGTTTTTGAGTTATGGTGGTAACCATTTTTTAAAATATTCTTTGAGAAAAACGCGTTTAAAATTTTGATTTTGTCATATGACTTAAGTTTTTGAACAAATAACGATCTAATAATTTCACTACATATGCTTGACATACCTGCCTATAAAGAAGTAACAAAGAAAACATTTTTTGATATTTTTGATCCAAAAAATTTACAAAACCCCTTAATTTGTTAATATCTCAATAATTTTATAATTTTTTGTTTAAATTCTTTGTATTATTATTGATCCGTATAATGCAAATATAATAAGAAAATGATAAATTAATTTTATAAATAATCCTAGTACTTCTAATAATAATGTATTAAAATACTTTTATGTAAAAGCCAGTAGCGTAACTGGGAGGGCCTGGGGCAAAAAAGAAAATAGGGCCCCAATTATATATAATTTTTTAAATAGACGTTTTTTTTTTAAATTTTAAATCATATTTCATCTGTTTAAAATGTTCTCAAATTTTAAAATTATAGCAATTTTAATTTCTTCAAATTTCAGTTAATGTAAACTTGCATTAATTAAAAGTTCAATTAAACCACGTTTTAAATATACTGAATTTGAATTTTGAACTATTTTTATCATTTTTCAAGTATTTTCTGCAATTTTTAATACTTTTAACTATCTTTAAATTGTTTCCCAAAATCTTAAATTTACCTTCCTCAAATTTTAAAAATTTTATTTAGTTTTTTCATACACTTTTTCAATTTTAATTATTTTTCTCTTGACATTAAATCAATTTAATTATTTATTCCTAAATATTATTTTTTCATCGCAAATTGAAATTAATTTTTTTAATTTACCATTATTTTTGTCATTTTGCAATTATTACCTTCAATTTTTAATCATTTTCATAATTTCTGAATTAATTTCCTTAACTTTCAAATATTTCAAATAATTATTTTGTTCAATTTTCATTTCTTTATGTTATTTTGCAATGATTTTCTCCATCTTTTAATATTTGAATTAATTTTCAATTAATTTCCTAAATTTGCAGTTATTTTTTCCAAATTCAGATTATTATCATAAAATTTCCATATTTAATTAAAATTTTGTAAGTAATTTTGTAATTATTTAATTTCATTAAATATATATTTTATGATTTTTCCGACTATTTCTTTCAATTTTGAATTATTTTTCTGGATTGTTAATTATTATATTAATTTTATAAAATTTATTATTTTCTAAGATTTTTAAGTATTTTTCTAAAATTTCAATTTTTTTTTTACAATTTTCGATTATTTCAGTCATTTTATAACTATTCTCTTTAATTAAAATTTGTCAAGTCATTTTGTAATTATTTTCTTTTTTAAAACATATATTCTAGGATTTTTTCAACTATTTCCCTCAAATTTGATTGATTGTTTTCAATTTATCATATTTAAATTATTTTTGTCAATTTTGAATTAATTTTATCATTTTTCAATTATTATTCTCATTTTCGAAAATTATTATTTTTTTTTTTAAGTTTTATATGTATTTTACTAAAAATTCAATTATTTTCTTCAATTTTTAATTATTTTTATTTATTTTCTTAATTTTTTATTAATTATTATCGTCATTTTCAATTATTCAGTTCTCTTCAATATTCTTTTTTTTAATTATTCTTATTTTTTTCAATTATGTTTTAAGATCTTCATGAATTTTTCTCAAATTTCAACTATATTTTTTTATTTTAGTAATTTTTTCAATTATTTCTCTCAAGTGTCATTACTTTTTACAAATAATCATTTTTTTATCATTTTTTAAATATTTTCTGCAAGTTTCAAATTTTAAAATTATTTTTCAATTATTTTCCAAAATTTATCTCTTTTAATTTTCAATTTTTTTTCATTTGTTTTATAATTTTCAGAATTTTAAATAATTTATCTGTCATTCCAATTATTTTATTCAATTTTTAATTATTTATAACATTTTTTATATTATTTTCTTCAATTTTCAATTACTTTTGTTCCTTTTCATTATTTACAAAGAGTTTTTAAATATAAATTTTAAATTAAAAATTGTTCTCTTCAAGTTTAAATTACGTTTAATTTCTTCCATTGATTTTCTCTAAGTTTTAATTATTTTCTTTTTTTTCAAGGTGCTTCTAAAAGTTTTCAGTATTTTTATGAAATTTTTCTTGACTTTCCTTTATTTAAAATTATTGTGAAATATCATATTTAAAATATTTATAATTGTTGATAACAGAAGGTGTAAAAACTAATTGCGGGCAAGCGCACTTTGTTTAATTTAGTTAAACTTTAAATTACTAGAATTAGTAAAGTTTTTGAATTTTTTTTTAAATGTCTATTATCGTTGATTAAAGGCCCCCTAAGGTAAAGGGCCCCGGGGTACTGCCCCACTTTGCCCCTTAACAGTTACGCCACTGGTTAAAGCTCGCATGACTTCAACTTGTCGCACATTCCTCCTTAAAACAGATGGAACTTGTTGTGGAAAACAAAAAAAAAATCTCGTTTCTCAGAGAGTTGCTTTTCTCAAGTCTGAGTTTTTACGAGATTCTCAGAAGATTCACGAAAAAATCACCCTTTTAGCGTCAAAATTATGGGATGGCTAAGGCCATGATCGAGGAAAGAATCCTCCAAGGGTAGTAGGACCTGTGGGGTTAAAAGGAAAGCCAATGAACACCGTAATTTCAGAAAATCCGTTTCTCGCGTAAAAATTCCCTGGATTTAAGGCGAGTTTTCACCGCATGCGGGTGGTTTTAACCTGTCTGCCATCGTCTTCTTCTTTGCTATAACGGAGTAATCCTGCTCCGTGGCATCCGATGCTATAGGCTGCTTGGGTTAGATGCGAAACTCCATTCTCGAGCTGCTTTCAAGAGCAAAACGTCTTAGGTTACTTGTCTGCGGTTTCTAGACAACCTCGTTTTCTTTGCAAAAAAAAATCCCTTGCAAATTTATACTTCCCGGAAACTTTCCACCCACGCGTCTTTTCTAATCCTGTAATTTAAACTTTTCCCATAATATCTTTAAGATCTATCATTCCATACTTTTTTTTATTTTGTTTTTATATGAGATGCATTATTGGGAAATTGTTGTCGGCTCATCTGCATTTTCTCCAAAACCCAATTGATCGAATTGTCAATTGCCGGAAATTTAATTGTTCGGATTTGTAACTCTCCTAACTTGCATTTGTTTGAACTTCCAACTTCTCGAATTTGCATTTGTCAGAACTTTTAAATCACCGAACTTGCATTTGCCCGACCTTCGGGCACCTTTCTGGGAAGTTTACTAACCAATCAGATGGCTCTTTTAGAAATTTTAGATTCCGAGGTTCGGGAAAATAATGCAAGTTCGGTGAAAAAGATGAATAAATTTTAAGAATTACGCGAATTTCAGATTCAATAAAAGTGATAAAATTTGGTTCTGTTAAATTACAAAGTCATTTGTTGTAAATTTTATTGAGTGTATTGAAATATAATTGCCAGCATTGCAGTTTGCGTAATTAATTAAATTACATAATATTACTAAAAGCGAGTCGTGACAAATTTGTTGATTTATCCCCTGATATACAGTTAGAGTAAAACAAATTACAAAGCTGAATTTCGGCATATCTGACGGGTCACATAAAATATTAAAGTCAACTCAATTATCAGAAAACGATTTGTTTGAGATGAAACCAGGGTCCGTCTCTCAATTGAAACGGCAATGGCTCATATTACCGAGATCAAGATAAGGTGTTATCTACCAGTTGTGAATTTTGAATCACTGAATACATATTTCTCTATTCTGTAATTTGGAGTTGTATGCATGACACATGAAACATATATTCTTTTGACACTATGCGGTCAGTACATATTCGTCGGTAGTATATATGATAGATGGACTCTATAAGCGCTTTTAGTATCCTCACACATACGAACACTGATTTTATATATGTTCCGGATGCGGTCGTTGCAGTGTCGTAAATTTTAATGCGTGCACCACGTGTGCCTTAAAAGCTTAACGCCTTTACGATTACGTCTGTCCGACCAAAAATGCTGTCTAACCCTTTTCTTACCCTTAATATAACTTATACCCTTTTTTTTATATCCTTAATATGTTTTTACTTTTCAATATTAAAAAATATATTGCACAACAATAATGAATTTTTCCACACGGGCCTTTAGATGTAAAAAGTTAAAAAGGCGCTGAAGTGATTTTCTTATTTTTTGAAATTTATGATTCTCTCCAGGTGGAGAATGAAATTATTGCTTTCACGTTTAGTGAAGAATAATAGGTTGAAAGTTTTAGTTTTTCGAGGAAATAGTCAGGATTCGAGAGAACTTTTTCTGAGTTTAACCCAAGAGACGTTGATGAGTATTAGAGTTAATAAGCTTCTAGTGAAATTATAATGACCATGGTAAATCCTGCTTAATGTAACATCCTTCCTTTCTGAAGCTAAGTTCGCAAGTACCGGAAAGCTGTGATTCTGCTTAAACATCCCCTGGTACTTGCAGCGGGTTACAAAGCCGGATATATTCTTACACAGGAGAACGTCTAGCAAGCAATCTCACGAAATCGTTGTCCACGTACAAATGTATAAATACCTAAACTAACTTTAACCAGTTCAGAAACCATTCTCAATGATACTTTGAATCTTGAAAGTTGTAATTTACAATCACTAAACTTCCTGGTGATAATTTGGTATATGAAGGCTAATAAAAATATTAAATTAATAAAATATAATAAATGAAAAAGTATTTAATTTGGTTTATTTTTGTAATCAGTGTACCAAACCAGAGGCCATAGGCGGGAATCCGATACATCCAGGAAAACACTATAACAAAAAATTTTTCATTTTATTATTTACTCTCTAAATATGAAAAAGCGAAATTTCACTGTTTCAAAGCTATAAGTATACCACTGATTCCAATTAGCGTATATACGCTGTAGAAATAGTGAAAAATCACTTGGTAATCAGTGAAATTTCACTGATTCAGCAGCGTATATACGCTTTTTGGAATCAGTGGTATACTTATCGCTTTTTCAGATTAAGAGATTAAATTTAAACAAAATAGTTGAAAATTTATAGGAATAACTGTTGGAAATAATTGCAAATTAAACAACTGGCTTGAAAATCGAAAAAAAAATAATTGAAATTAAAGAAAATAACAAAACAGTGAGGAAATAAATTGTAAAATTTAAGAGTTAAATTAAAATTTGGAGAAATAATTGATAATTGGAAAAAAATTACAAAATAAAAAAAAATTGACAATTGAAAACAAAATTTAAAAAATAGCTAGATTAATACACAATATAACAAAATAATTTAAAAACTTAAACAATTTTTATAAAATTTTAAGATAATAATTGGAAACTGAAAACAAAATTGTAGGAAATCATTAATAATTGAAGGAAACAGTTGACAGATGACTCAAATAATTGAAAATTAAAGAAAATATGTTAAAAAAGGCGAAAATAATCGTTGATTGAAAACAAAATTCGAAAAATGACTAGATTAATAGACAACTGAAAAAAAAATAAACAAGATATTTTAAATTTAAAAAAAATAGTTGCAAATAGAAAAATTAAGAAAATTGTTGGAAATAATTGCATATTTAACAACTGAATTGAAAATCTAAAAAAAATAAGTAAAATTGAAAAAAATAATTAAAAATTGAAGAATGGAATTCAACATTAAAGAAAATAATTGAACAATTGTATTTAAAATTAAAGAAACTTAATGATAATCGAAAAAAATAATAGAAAAAGGCGATAATATTTTAATATTAAAGAAAATAATTGAAAATTGGAAAGTGGAGTTTCAATATGAAGAAAATAACTGACAATGAGAATTGAAGAGAATACATTTAAAATTGAATTAAAATTTTAAATAAATTTTCTCGAGTGAAAAAAATAATTGAAAAAATCCCAGAATTATTGAATATTGAGAAATTAATTAAAAATCGGTAAAAATAATTAAAAATTAAATAAAACATTTGAGAATTGAAGAAAATAATTAAAATTTTCAGAAATTAATTTGAATTTAAAGAATTGAATGGAATTTTCAAGAAAATAATTGATAAATAAAAGAAAAATTACAATACGACCAAAATAATTAAATATGGAAGAACCTAATTAACGATCAAAAAAATAATTAAAAATTTAAAAGAAAATTCGAAAAATGGTAAAAATAATGGACATTCAAACAAAAATTTTTTTTAAATTTATTTATAATCATGTTCATAAATATGAAATCTACAAATGTATAAGTTGTAAATTAAAAAGGTGGTAATCTGGGTTACCACTATGTCGCAAAGGGTTAAGCAAAAATTTATTTTTGAAGGAACTTTTAAAAATTTAATTTCAAATTCGTAATCAGCAACCCTAAAAACACCCAAGTAACAAGTTTCATGTAAAATCAAGAAAATTTTTCAAATTAGTCCGCCATATTGGATTCGCCATTTTGAATTTCGAAAATATTGAAAAACTGACTCCACACTGCATTACTGCAAAAACATGGTGTCTTCACTGAAAAAAAATTTTGTTAATTTAATATATGATTTGGGTGAAAATTTCAATGCAGCAGAAAGTCACCCATATATGTAAATTCAACATCAAAATAAAGAGACATTTAGCAATGATCTAGGTAAGTATACCCTAAGGTATACTTGATCGCTAAATTATTGAAATAAAAAAATATATGCCGCAAAGGGTTAAAAGCGTTTATCACAGTTTTGGAAAAAAATTTTTGTAGATAAATGCTCTGCACAATCTTCAATTTGAATTGTGACGGATGAAAATGAAATCATAGAAGTGGAATAAAATGAGAAAATTGGTAAATTAGAATTGGAAAAGAGAGTAATGGAACTCCCATTGAGAGACGATTCGGTGATCATTCTCGGTTATCCAATCGTTATCGGCGTAATTAAAGTGACCGGGAGGAACGAATCGAAGGCGCGTCCGAGAACCACTTTCGATTGGTTTCTACCTAGGGTCAGGGGAATATCTCGTTATTCAATGGTGGTTTCTCGAGTAAGTGGTAGTGCATGCGGATTTCCACTTGTGTATAATAGAGGAGTGTGTGGAAAATTGAAAGATGTTAGATTTATCGTGGCTAGATTTTGCTGCCAATTACACCAAAAAAGAGGGAAAATAGGTATCGAATGAAAAAGTCAATTATTCAATTTTATCACTTTAAAAATTTGAATGCGTTTACTTTTCAATGCTTCTGAATTTTATTAGGTACTAGCTTAAGAATTTTTGAAATTAGTTATGTAAATTATTAATGACATACATTTTAAATGTCACGAATTTAAAATACTCCGTTTAATTTAACTCAGTTTAAAATAACTGATTACACAGGACCACAACATTTTTTTTACTCATGTTAACAAAAATTCTTGAGTCAGAATTTCTGCAAAGATTTTGCTGATTTTAGAACTGTTGTAGAGGTAGTTTGTGATACTCTAATACTTAATATCTCTAACATCACTGCACTGTTAAAAATTTCTGTATTGTGCTTCACATACATAGGGGAGACCGGGGCTAGTTGTAACAGGGGCAAGAAGTAACACTCAATTTTCACAGTATATTTGACTTTATGACTTCAAGTATTCGACTATTTTTTATCTTTAGAACCATGAGAATAGATAAAAACTACCAGTAGGCTACCAGAAAGCATAATAAGATATTTTTTGTAAATGCGTCAGTTTTGACAGATAAACAAGGAAAAATGAAATTCGTAAACTTTGATTTTTTAATACATAATATTATTTTATTATCTCTATTTTGAGCACAGATATTCTAAATATATCTGTCTTTACTGTGCTATATTAAATTTTACTGAAAATAACAAAATAATATTAAAAAATTCAATTAACCTAAACCTTCGTGCTTTGGGGCAGGTTGTAACAGTTTCTTGGGGTTAGTTGTAACATGCTTCGCGAGCATAATGTTTATATCTGTGTAACTACCAGGTAAGATTGCATGAAATAATATCAATATTTTTAATTTATTTCAATTCCTAATTGTAAATTTATAATAAAAAGAATGCAAGGAAGAAAAAATTCAATTCAATTTAATACTTTTTCTCACAGCTCTTTCTATGTGTCAAACATAACCTTAAATATAATTAAAAATAAAGAGTTCTAACTTTTAAAACTCGCTACAGAAAAGTGTGAACATCAACATCGGAAAAATATTGCTTACAGCTACATTGCAACTTAATATAAAGACTTTAATTATTAATTTTTATAATTGAAACAGTTAAAAATATTTTTAAATTTTTATTGATTTCTTACCTAAGTTGAAATTGGTGATTTCGATGTTAAATAATAAAATAAACATAATTTAAAGATTTTCATTTACAAATTTGCCATAAATAGATAAGAAATAGTTAAAAAATTAAGATTTGATGAGAAATAAAAAATCATTGATTTGACAGTTTTTATTTTATGATATATTATTATTAATTGGCAAGTTAAAATACATTAAAGTGTTTTAATACAGTAAGACGTTGTAAAAAACTTATTTTGGTACTTATTTTTCGAGAATAATAATAAAATTGTATGATTTTATTATCGTTACAATGTGTCCCTTTGCTGTTACAACCAGCCCCAGCGCGGGGCTAGATGTAACAGTCAATTTTTTTTTTAAAAAACATTAATTGTAAGAAAAAGGTGTACTTTTGAATATTTTTTTTGCTCTGATTTGCTGTATGAGTAATTGCTTTATCGATAAAAGCAATAATAGTTAAAAAATACTTGATACATTTCACAATATATACAATTTTCTGAAAATTGTTACAACTAGCCCCGGCCTCCCCTATATATGAAATTCAATTCTGTATGTGAAGCACAATACAGAAATTTTTAACAGTGCAGTGATGTCACAGAGATATTAAGTATTAAAGTATCACAAACTACCTCTACAACAGTTCTAAAACCAGCAAAATCTTTGCAGAAGTTCTGATTCAAGCATTTTTGTTAACATGTTGGTATCGTAAATAGGGGTTGTAATTTAGGGATTGTTTCGAATAAAAATCATATTTTGAGTATTAAAGACTATCTTAAACAATCATAAAAGCGGAAACTCCATTTTATAAAGTTCTGTTTTTATTTTCGTGATAAAATGTACATATCTTAGATGGGGTTGTTTTTAGGGGTTGTTTTGAATGAAAATTACATAAGAGTCTTTAAAACTATCTCTATAACAATACTATAACCGGTAGGTGCAGCTAAGAAATCTTGATTTTAATATTTATGCCAAAATTTTATATCTCACTTAGATGTTGGTTTTAAGGGATGATTTTGGTTCATATCTAGATTTAAGTGTTACAGGGTGCTTTTTAGGTGTAATTTTGATAACATAAAAGAAAGTTTACCTAGTTATATGCTCGTAAATTTTTAAGACTCTTCAAATTTAGAAACTAATAAAAATGTGTTTCATGAGTAAAAAAAAAATTTTTGTAGTCCTGGGTTATATTAGTTAAATTTTGACTGATTTTTAATTCAGCAATGGGTGAAAAATAAATGATTATTAATAAAAAAAAAAAATGTTACAAATTATCTGTAAAACTGACTGAAAAATTGTCAAATTTGTCCTTAATTAATAATTAAATTTACTGAAGTTTCAGTTATTTTCTGATTCAATGACTGACTTTTTGGCATTGAAGCATCAACTTTTAACTGATTCAAATTTAAAGAGTATCGAATCATCAGGTATTCGTATAACTTTCTGTTTTTCCGAATTATCATTTGTTCTATAATTTACAAAGGAATCTTATTCGGAACAATAAAAAAAAAATTTGGTGATTTTGTTATTTTCAGTTTAGGATATCTAAAACACATTCATGAAATATTTATATTTTAGTAATTTATATACTAGAAATTAGATGTCTAATTTCTCATCAAGTATTCGTGGCTTTTCATAAAATTATTCGATCAAGTATAAATTGAAGATTATGAAATGCGTCAGGAAAAATATAATTTAAATTTAGGTTTCGTTTTTAAAGTAGATAAAGTAGTATAAAGTTTTTTTTCAACTTTATGCGTCGCGATGCATTAAAAAAGCGCGTGAGGCGTGAAATGGCTTGGTATAGGGGTGAAAAATACACCGAGGCATAGTATAGGGGTTAAAAGGAGAAGAAACTACTGAGAAAGTGCTGCCGGAAGCCAACTTCTCTTGGAAATCAGGCAATTTAAATTCACTGTAAAAAGGCTCTTTAATTAAAAGACTTTAATTCCTCACGCTTGTACTATTCGTAAATGGCTTAGGTTCTTATTCATACTAATGACTAAGGTCACGTTCAGTAATTAGAATTTGACTTAAGTTCCTTAATTCGTAACGCTTCTCGTGCACAATCTAATAAATTGTCAATATTTATGGACAAATGCACGCAGAAAAATCGAGAATTCGAGAATTATATTGAAGCCTAAATTAATTGCAGTAAATAGTTGGTTAACTATACTCAGTACTGTTATACTAGAATGATTCCTGTTATACTGGACTGAGTCCTAGTAGTGAAGCAATTCATTTCCATGACAACGTTCCCGAAATCATACATGTGCGGACTAGGAGTGAGTCCCAAACTTTTCACCTTTGAGCGCAAGTGGTATATAATTCAGTGCTTTTTAACTGTAATGAGTTCCAAATATACAGCACTGTTTTGCTGTAATTCGTGATGGAAATGAATTGCTACGCTAATAGGACTCAGTACCGTTTTTTTAAACTCGATTTTTCTCCGTGTGTTTGTCCACGATTATCATTTAAGCACGAAACAAGATTAGAATATTAATTTGTTAATTATAATTATTATTATTATTATAATGATATGCATAGATATTTATTCTACATAGGATGTGGAAAATTAATTTCCATATTGCACTATTTTCATTAGTTTGTTTATTTACCCATATTTACGTTTATACAGAGCTTTATTTGTATAGCAAATATTACATAACTTTTGAATAAAATTATCGAGACGTGTTTGCTCTCTGCTTTTGCTGGAAAAACTCGATGAAGGAAAACTTTTAATGTGATTACATTCTATGTGCATTACACAAACTGGAAATTTTTTTTATTAAAATAAAATACTTGAACTTAATGGTTTAATCTTCGTAAATCGAGGAACCTCCGATTTAGCTTACTCTAATTGACTTCCGATTCATATCTATTAATTAGGTCAGATATTTCAATTAAAACAGTTTTTCGGTACTTGATTGAGTAATATCGCTGATCTCACAAAAAAAAGCTTGTAACTTTTTGTTTAAATTACAATCAACAAGTTGAATTAATTAACTCTAAGTGTAAATCAAATTTTGATCTAAAAAAATTAGAATTGAAATTTTAAAATAACAAATTAAATTAAAGATTGCAGGTGCTTTTTGGTTCTATTAATTAGAAAAGTGAGCAATGATAAAGCTTAGCAAGATGTGTTTCGTTTGCACGCTTTTTCTCACGATTGTCAACCGGAAACGCGAGGATATTATTTTTATTTTTAGTTTCCCGTTAGCGAGCATCACGTGACAATGGCAGGAGAATAAAAGTTTCGTACTCGGTGCATTTTTTGTATTTACTTTTTTCTTGTTCTTGGGAAAACTCAATTTTTCTCAACGTTATTTATTTTCCACGCGCACTACGACTCTCTGGGGTTTACGAAATACTGCTCCTTCAAAGTTCGCTCGTCGCTCGTAAAGCTCTTGCGGCTAGCTCGATAAAATCGGTGTCCAGAGTTCATAAAAGTGCCTGTAGGTCACTTGAAAGGGCCGAGTGTAACTTTTGGAACAACTTGCGTGGCTCACTACTGCGAATAGATAGCCACGTATGCAAATTTCTTCTGCATTTTAAAATATTTCCTGAATATTTTAGAATACATCTTCTGTTGTTATAATTTGCTCGAGCACAGTCAACTTTTTATTACGAGTCTAGAATTAGCAACTGGGAATTGTAACAGGGAATTGTGCAATTAATTAATTCCATAGAATTTGAAATTGAACTATAATAATAGATAAAACAAATCGATGAATAATATTTATCTAATAAGGAGGACTGCCAGTGGACTTGCAGATTGAAAATAGTTAAGAAAAAAAAAAGAATTTTTAATTTAAAAAAGTGAGTAAATAATGAGTTTGTAAGTGAAAAAAGTGAATAAATAGTGAGCTTTTAAATAAAAAAAAGTGATTAAATAGTAAGTTTTTAAATAAAAAAAGTGAATAAGCAATATAGAGTTTGATATTACTGATATTAAATTGGGGGACGCCAGCAGAAAAAGCTATTCAAATTTGAAAAAAACAATTCGAAAATCGCAAAAAATAATTGTAATATGTAAAAAATAATTAAATAATGACAAAAATAATTCAAATAGATACAAAGTTGTAAATGACAAAACTAATTGAGAAATTGATTAAAAGTGAAAAAATGATGACAAAAATTGAAATAATTGGAATTTGAAGTAAATAATTGAAAACTTTCAGAAATAATTGAAGTTACAGAAGAAAATAATTAAACTTTGAAACAAAAGTTTGAGGCTGGTGTAAAAAATTTTAATTTTCGCACTATAATTGAGATATTGAAGAAATAAGTAAAATGTAAAGAAACTAATTGAATAATGACATAAATAATTATAAAAGCTGGTGTAAAAATTACACTTTTTAGACAATAGTTGAAAAATGGAAAAAAATAATAGAATTTTCAAGAAAATAATTGAAACTTGAAAAAAATAATTAAAAAATACCAAAAAAATGTATATGTGTAGAATATAGTTGAATAATGACAAAAATAACTGAAATTTAGAAAAAAAATTAATAAACAATGAGAAACATATTCAAAAATTAAATAAACAATAAAAAATGTAATACATGAATTGAAAAATTGTATAAAATAATTGAAAAATTAAAGATATAATTGAAATGTGAAGAAACTAATTGAATAATGACATGAATAATTGAAAACTGATTTTCAAAAGTTAATAAATTCATGACAATAATAAAAAAATTGAAAAAAATGACATTTAAAGAAAATAGTTCCAAAATGTCAAAAATATTTGAATATTGACAAAAATAGTTGTAATTTGAAAAAATAATTGAGAAATGACAAAAATAATTGATAACTTTCAAATAATTAAAAATTTGAAGAAAATACTTGAAAACTTGACAAAACAATTAAAATATTGAAATAAATAATTTAAAACTGTTGTAAAAATTCAAAAATTGTAGACAATAATTGTAAAGTTAAAAAAAAATATTATAATTTTGAGGAAAATAATTGAAAGTTGAAGAAATTAATTGAACTTTGAAGACAATAATTAAAATTTGAAGAGAATAATTCAAAAATGTAAAAAAAAATTAAATATGAAGAGAGTAATTAAAGTTTGAAGAAAGTAGTTGAAAAAGGTGTAAAAAAATTAATAAATTCGGAACAATAATAAAAATAATGATGAAAGTAATTGAAAACAGGTCTAAGAAATTTAAAAGTTCATGACAATAAAAAAAATTGAATAAGTGCGAGTCCATGAGTCTTTTAAAACATTTCGGAGTAGGTCCAGGGATTGAAATGAAACTTCGAATTTTTATTCTTAGTGTTAAAATGTTCCAAAAACGCGAGGTTTTAAGTAAAAACCATTATTAGTTTAAAAAATAAGAAGTTTGTTTACATTTTTTAAAATGGCTATATCTTCTGAACGGTTAAAGATAATTAAGTTTTCTTGGTGGCAAAAAATTCAGTAAAATAAGGCCATTAAAATGTGTTATAAGCATTTTTAGCATATTTTGTTAATTAAAAAAGTTATTTAAACAAATTAAGATAACTTACGACCGTGATGTCCAAATTGAAAATTTTAAAGATGAAAATAATCCTTACGTTGCACTCTGTCATATCGAAAAAGAAAACAATAAGGCACTCTATAAACTTTGCTAATAATTAAGAATTTGTGTTCTGTTTGACAGAACTTTGTTGTCTGCCAGTCAGCCGTTAGAAACTGCGCGCGCCGCTTTAGTTTCACTTACAAAGAACATGTTACACGTTGAGCATTTGACCAGAAATAAACACGTGTGAAAAGTGATGTTTGGCTTCTAACTAGTATCAGAATTGCAAATTTAAAAAAACAATTTGCATTATTTGTAATTCTGAAGCTAGTTAGAAGCCAAACCTCACTTTTCACAAGTGTTTATTTCTGCTCAATTGCTCAACATGTAACACGTTCTTTGTAAGTGAGACTAAAGCGGCGCGCGCAGTTTCTAACGGCTGACTGGCAGACAACAAAGTTCTGTCAAACAGAACACAAATTCTTAATTATTAGCAAAGTTTATAGAGTGCCTTATTGTTTTCTTTTTCGATATGACAGAGTGCAACGTAAGGATTATTTTCATCCTTAAAATTTTCAATTTGGACATCACGGTCGTAAGTTATCTTAATTTGTTTAAATAACTTTTTTAATTAACAAAATATGCTAAAAATGCTTATAACACATTTTAATGGCCTTATTTTACTGAATTTTTTGCCACCAAGAAAACTTAATTATCTTTAACTGTTCAGAAGATATAGCCATTTTAAAAAATGTAAACAAACTTCTTATTTTTTAAACTAATAATTGTTTTTACTTAAAACCTCGCGTTTTTGGAACATTTTAACACTAAGAATATAAATATGAAGTTTCATTTCAATCCCTGGACCTACTCCGAAATGTTTTAAAAGACTCATGGACTCGCACATATAATAATTGCAATTTGTAAAAAATAATTCTAAAATGACAAAAATAATAAAAATATGAGAAAAATAATTTGAAAATGAAAAAAACAATTGATTAATGACAGAAGTAATTGAAATTTGAAGAAAATAATTTAAAAATAACGAAAGTGAATTGAACTTGTAGAAAATTTGGATATTCCTGACAATAATTTGAATATTGCAGAACATAATTAAAATTTAAAAAAAATAATTGGAAAGTTTCAAAAATAATTGGAATCACAAGAAAATAATTGAACAATATTAAAAATAATTGTAATTTGATAAAAAATAATTGACAACTGGTGCATAAAATTAAAAATTTAAAGACAATAATTGAAAATTTGACGGAACAATTGAAATTTTAAGAAACTGATTAAATACTGACATTAATAATTGAATGCTGTATAAATAAAAAATTTATAGAGAATAATTTAAGTTTGAAGAAAATAATTGAAAATTAACAAAAGTAGAATAGAAACTGGTGTTGAAAATTTAAATATTCCTGGCAACAATTTAAAGATAGAAAAAAATAATTGAAATGTTGAGAAAATAATTGAAAAGTGACAGAAGTAAATGAAAACTTGTGTAATTAATTTAAATATTTATGACAATAATTTAAAGGCTGAAGAGAATAATTGATATTTGAAAAAATTAAATTCAGAATCGCAAAAATACTTGAAAATTGGTAATAATACTTTAGAGTTGACAAAAAGTACTTTAAAAATGACAAAAATAATTGAAAAGAGGTGTAGCAATTACGGATTTGTAAATTGTAATCAAAAAATTGATCATGTAATTGGAATATGAACAAACTAATTGATTTATAAGGTAAATTTTTAATCAGACACCCAATATCAGAAGACTCTCCCCCCCCCCCCCCGCAGTTGGAATAGACATTTTACTAAAAAAGTGAGAAAAGTAAGTTTTTTTTAAAAAAGTGAGTAATAGTGAGCATTTTCAGTAAAAGTAATTTCACTAAAAGTAAAAAAGTGTGTCACTGTCAGCCCTGCAATAAAAAGAAATAAATAAGTATTCAGGGATTCTAAATATTACTTCATTGGAACTTTGCCGCAACCTTTTCGGAAGTTTCCAAATTGCAGCAAACTTGATGAAAGTTTCGGAATTTCAAAAATGGTTAAAAAGTTACAGAATAATTTAAACTGTACTTAATTTTTTAATTTCAATTTTTTCCAATAAAGTAAAATAACATCATTTGAATTTTTAATAAACTCGACTATTCGACACTTTAAATTAATCTAAATTATTATTAAAATTCATATAAATGTGTAATATATAAATTATTGTTAGTCATAATAAATATCTCGTCATTAAGGCTACCTTATCTGGATATTTTGTCTGTAAACTAAAACAATTTTAAAATTTCCTGATAAAGAGAATCAAAATTAATGAAAAAAGGGCAAGGACTAACTTTACTTTGGATTTTAAAACGTGTACAGAAAAAGATGAATAAATATTAAAATTAACTAACTTCACTTCTTGTTTTAAAACGTGGACAGAAAAAAAATGAATAAATTTAAATATGTAGTAACTAACTTCAGGAGTTTACGGAGATTATTATTATTTAATAATTGAAAGTGGTATATATAAAATAATTATGGATGTAATTGAAAATCGTAGCAATTTAAAATTGATGAAAGGTTTGTTTCATAATTCACTTTGGTGTAAATATTTCTTTGCCACAATTTGGTGGAAGCTCAGAGGTAGATGGTTGGAAAGAATTCTCGAGATAGGAGATGCTGGGGAAAATAAAAAAAAGTTGAATTGAAGGTGAATTCGGTCGATTGGATGGTAAGAAATAGTTCATTACCTCCAACCTTTGCCACTTTTAGCCTTTCTGTCTTCCTCTTTCGATAATCCTGGTTTAACACTCGGTGAGAGTATTGTTTCATTTTGTCTCTATCGACAGGATAACTTCTTGAAATGCTTTCGAACATCTATTCTTGAACACTCAGTGAATGTTAGTTACTTCGCTTAAAAGCCTACCCACGTGATCAAAGTTTACTCTAGTTTCCGAACGTGATGCACCAGTCAAGGATCTTTGGTCTTATTGATGAAGCTCGTTAGCAGATGAAACTAGTGTTGAAACAGAGATTGGTGTTGCACTGGATGAACTTCAATTAGTAACTCCGTTTCAAACATTGAATTTCGACCAGGCAACTGATATTGATAGAATAATTTTAAATGGAAATTTACTCGGCCATTGTGCTGCTCAAATGAGTCGTTTTTTTTACTCTGGAACTTTTTTTGAGTTATTGCTACAGAAAGAAGTAGTTTTGTACCTTCATAGCATTATTGCGAATGGTATCCTAAAAATAATAAATTGCGAGAAAGTAGGAGTTGAAGATAAGTAAATAATGATAGAGTCAGGGCTGCCAGTGACTCACTTTTACTCACCTTTTTTTTAAAAAAAACTTACTTTTCTCACTTTTTTAGTACACTGAGCAAAATGGATGTTTACTCGTAACATCTAGATGTTAACGGGTAATATATATTTATCATTTAACATACGGACAATAATAATATATAGATGTTAATCGTTAACACATACACTGAGAAAAATGAGTTAGCTACTATATGGATAGCTAATTTTTAGCTGTGGTAGCTAATATTTAGCTGTTTTAGCAAACAAAATTAGCTATGAAAGCTAATTAATAGTTGTGTTAGCTAAAAAATTAGCTATCCATATAATAACAATTAAAGTTAGCTAAGATAGCTAAGTCTTAGCTTTGGCTGCTACACTGAGAGAAATAGATATTAAGAACTTTACTATCTTTTACGGTAGAGAGGTTATGTTACACTCTACCATCAGAGATGCTACACCGTACCATCTAGATTCTTCTCCATATATTTAAGATCAGATATGGTATCTGGTACCATTTAGATACTAACCCGTAGCATCTATTTCTCTCAGTGTAATTTTTTTTTACCGTGTAGCATCTAATCCTTAACATCTAGATATTAAAATTTAATATCTAGATGTTAAGCGTGAATATCTTTTTTATATTGGGTGCCTGATTCATAATTTATCTTACAAATCAATTAGTTTGTTCATATTCTAATTACATCGTCAATTTTATAATTACAGTTTACAAATATTTAACTTCTACACCTCTTCAATTATTTTTGTCATTTTTAAAGTACTTTTTGCAACTTTAAACTATTTTTGTCAATTTTCAAGTATTTTTGCGATTTTGAATTTAATTATTTCAAATATCATTTATTTTCTTCAGTCTTTAAAGTATTATCATGAATGTTTAAAGTTATTACACAAGTTTTCTCTTATTTTTGACATTTTAGAATTACACTGCAAAAACTGCTGTCTTCTAAGTGTCTTATTTTAAGACATTAGACATTAAGAAAGCGTCTTACGGTTATTTCAAGCTATTTCATTGGTTAATAATTTTGAAAGATGCTTTCTTATTGGTTTAAAATTAAGACACTTTAAAACGTCTTAACCCTCCGTCTGACACCTGGGTCCAGCCAGACCCTTTTCGTTTTTAATACACTGAGAAACTTTTGATTTTAATATCTGATTTATTGCTTATTATTATGTACAATAAAATTTAAGAGTTTAGGGATAATCGAAATGTGGTTATAAAAACTAATACACTGTTTAAGAAAAGACGTTTTAGATGCTACAGTTGTCTTTTTGATAAAATGTAGTAAAAGTGTTATATACTTCATAAGACACATAAATATATTACCTCTAAAAAATTTAAGAGAGATGAAAATAAAGAATTGCAAGAATTATAAAACGTGTGTTAGAAACATAAAAGCATCACTCTAAAAACAAGTGTCTTATTTTGTCCTCACTTTTAAGACATTTTGAGGTGTCTTAATTTTAAACCATTGAGATAGTGTCTTAAAAATGCCTGTAAGACGCTTTCTAAACGTCTTATGTCTTAAAATTAGACACTTGTAAGACACCTGTTTTTACAGTGATGGGATGCGCGCGCAGTAAAAAGAAAGATGGCAGTATTTGTTTGACTGGTCAGAGATACAGATGCAAGTTCGCCTTTGATGTTTGTATAGTTACAAGTATTCTGTATCTTTATAGTGGTATTTGACGAAATCTGTGTAACGAACAACCTATACTATGATATATACATTACGCACACTTTTAAGCCTTAACTACAAACATATAACATTTCGATGACGTCGAATAATCGCGCGCGTAGCTATAGAACAGAGTGTTTTAACTTTCCTTATATACTAACCAGCAAAAGTTTCATGTGGTTTGAGAAGTGGTTTTTTACTAAATTGAAGTGAAAATGGTAATAATAATTAACATCTGTGTTCAGTATTTCGGATGATACGAAATTTTTCTAGAGATCGATTTTTTTTAAATATATTTTTGAATAAATATTGTGAAGTGGTAGAATAGCTCATGAGACATATGGCTGCTCGAAAAACTGTCGTCGAAAAAGTCTAATAAAATTTTAGACATGCCATAATAAATAGATCAAAATATGTTAAAAATGAATATCGCTTTTTCACATTTACTTTCCTCTAACCTCAAATAATACTAATTCTAATTATATGTATTAATTTTTTGTCTTACGAAATTACAATAATAGAAAACAAGGTAACACAATCTCTTTTTTTTAAAAGAACTATTATGATCGTACCTCGATTATCCCTAAATTCTTACGTTTTATTACAAATATAGAAATTGAAAAAAGCAAAAACTGTAATTAAAAGTCTCTCGGTGTGCAAGTTCCAATAATTTTCTTCAAGTTTTAATTTCTCTCTTCATATATAAATATTTTTTGACATTTTTGAATTATTCTCTACAAATTTCAATTATTTTCTTCAAACATTAATTAATTTCTTTAACTTTGATTTATTTCCTTCAAAATTTTAATATTCTTTTCAATTGTTTAATTATTGAATATAAATTTTCAACTTTTACACCAGTTTTCAATTATTTATGTCATTATTCAATAAGTTGCTTAACATTTCAATTGTTTCGTCAATTTTTCAATTATTGTCTTGAAATTTTAAACTTTTTACATCTGTCATCAATTATTTTTTCATTACTCAATTATTATTTTGAATTTACAATTATTTTTAACATTTTGTAATTATTTTCTATAAATGTCATTTTCTTCAATATTTTTATTATTGTCATGAATTTATAAAGTTTTACAACAGTTTTCAATTATTTATATCATTGTTCAATTATTTTCTTAAAACTTCTATTATTTTTTTCAATTGTTCAACTATTTTCAAATAAGTTTAATTTTTGCACCAGTTATCAATTATTTATGTCATTATTCAATTAGTTTCTTCACATTTTAATTATTTTGTCAATACCTCAATTATTGTGCTCAAATTATTTACACCGGTCTCAAATTATTTTTTTAAATTTTAATCATTTTTGTCATTCTTGAATTATTTTCTTCAAAATTCAATTATTTCGTTTCAATTTTTCAATTTTTGATTTTAAATTAATTTTTCAATTAGTTTTGTCATTTTTCAATTCTTTTCTTCAAATTTCAATTACTTCTGTCACTATTCAAGTATCTTTGTCATTTTCTGATTATTTTCTTCATATTTCTATTGTCTTTGCCATTTTAGAATTATTTTCTACTAATTTCAATTATTTCATTCAATTTTTTAATTTTTTTACACTAGTTTTAAATTATTCTCTTCAAATTTTAATTACTTTCTTCTATATTTTTTTTATTGTCATGAATTTATTAATTTATTTTACTTTTTCAATTATTTTCTTCAAACTTTAATTAATTTCTTCAACTTTTAATTGTTTTCCTGAAACTTCTAATATTTTTTTTTTAAATTTTTTAATTATTGTTTATAAATTTTTAATATTTGCAGCAGCTTTCAATTATTTGTGTAATTATTTAATTATTTTTTTAACATTTTAATTGTTTTGGCAATTTTTTAATTATTGTCTTTAAATTTTAAATTTTTTACACCAGTTATCAATTATTTTTGTCATTATTAAAATATTTTTGACATTTTGGAATTATTATTATATTAATCTTTTTATTATTGTCATGATTTGATTATCTTTTACATCAGTTTTTAGTTATTTATGTCATTATTCAATTAGTTTTTCCACTTTTCAATTATATTATTGATTATTCAGTTATTTTATACAACTTTTCAATTAATATATTGAATTTTTTTATTTTTTAAGACATTTTTGATTTATACTTCTCATTTGTCATTTTTTTTAAATTTCAGTTATTTTTGTCATTTTTCAACTTTTTTCACATATATAAAGTTATTCTTCAATTATTTTCTTCTAATTTCAATTATTTTTGTAAGTTTTAAATTATTTTCTTCAAATTTCAATTATTTCGTTTCAATTTTTCTTTTCATTTTTTCAATTAGTCTTGTCATTTTAAAATTTTGTTTTTAAAATTTTAATCATTTTTGTCATTTTTCAATTACTTTTTTCATATTTCAATTATTTTTGCCATTTTCGAATTATTTTCTTCAAATTTGAATGACTTTCCTGAATCTCTACTCTCTATAAATAAGTGAATTTATTATTCAAATGTAGAGAGTATATCATTGTCATGAATTTTTAAACTTTTTAAACACGTTTATCGACGTACCATACAACCTCAAAGTTTAAAAACTCACTATTTACTCACTTTTTAAATTAAAAAGTCACTTTTTTTTACTATTTTCAATCTGCAAGTTCGCTGGCAGCCCTGTACAGCATAAACGAAATACTTAGTTTAGATTTTTATATAAACTAAAACATCGTATACTTTCTTAAAATTTGTACACTCGAGGAGCTAAAGCTTGATCTTTGATGCACCCTACTTCGTAATAAACTAGAATCAGCATTAAAATAGATTGAACCTCTAAATTTCTTGACTTGAGACATATACACTCTGGAAATTTGAACTTTTACGATTTCGTATCTCAGACGCTATTTCTGGGGCATTCATTGACTTCTACAATCCAGAAAATCGGATAAATACGCCTGGTGGTAAGCTGGCCTGTAAATCCTCTCACCACCAGTAGAGAAAGAGAGAATTGGATGGGACGAGAGTGGTACAGAAGGGCCAAGAGGAGAGATTGGAAGTTAAAATGTTTGCCAGGACGAGATTGAATTCTCAACCAACTCTCTTCTTGAATTTTCTCCTAGAATCGTTCGGCACACTAGTCGATTTGGGTCGGTGTACTGCTCTACTCTCGAGGTCGAGTGAATCGCGGTTCAGCCTCGAGTGGAAAGGTGGTGAGATCTCTGCCTCTTGAGTGGTCGAATTCTAACCAAAGGAGCATGAGGGATGAGGCAACTACAGATATATATATAAGCATGTCTGTTTATTGAAAATGAATTTCACTCACGCTAGATTATGATCCTCTACTCTCGAATAGTTCAAAATATTCAGCTTTAGCTTCAGCTTCCATGATCACAAATTCCGAACAGCCAATTATCTCCAATTATGGTTATATCACTCGAAATCGATCCCTATTGCCCTTATTAAATCAGTAATTAATCTCATCAATTGCTCCTCATGACAGATATCTATCAGCATATTGTTTATAATGAACTGTTGTTTGTTGCTTATGGTTTATGTGGCTTTTATTGTTTCTATTTGTATTGTTAAATTTTTATTGCTTCTATTCTATATGGTTTCATTTCTCATTGTTATATCCTGTAACACATCCTCACAAAATAAAATTTTTTTTTTGTCCGAGTCACTAAAATAATATTGTGAATAATATTGGGTGAAGAAGGGGTCGGGAATTGTTTTTGGCGGCCTTTTGGGGTTTCAGTGCCACAAAAAGCAAGGAAAAAGACACCGTACTCGAATTTTTGCAAACTTCAAAATTTCAACTCCCTTCCAGGGAGTGTTTGCTGGTGACGCAAACGAGCTAAATTTCTCGAGTTCAAAGTATTTTTCGATTTTGACATTTATAGTTATTTCGTGAATTGTTTTGAATTATTTTATTCGTGAGTTTATTTATATTGTTTGTTTTTTTAATTGCCTTTTAATATCCAAAGAGATTTTGTGATTAGATTATATTGTATTGTTGTCGCACCAGCTTGCGCAAAATATCGTATTTGGGATGATGTGCAACAATTATTATTTTTTATCATTATTTTATTATTATTATTTTTATTACGCTACAAAAATAAATAACTAAAAAATCAAATGCAAAAATCTTTTTTTCTTTGTAGAACCTCCACTTTTTAGAGGTCGACTTTATCGTAGTGAAAAAATTTTCTCTTAGTAATTTATATTTATTTGCATTTAAGAAGCATCAATTTAATACTTAAAGCGATTCACATCGATATTTATGGTTTTTTCTCTGAACTTTACCTGTGTTGCACGTCACCCCAACTTTTTTTTGAAAATGTCAAAACGGACACTTTTTTGAAAATGCTAAATTTTTGTAGGAAAAATTAAAAAATTGTAAAATTTATTAATGCAGGAATGAAGTATTTTCCTTCTTCTACATTATTTAATCATGAAATATTTAAAAATTTGATTATTAAAGATGTTTTACAACCAACGAAAAAAAGTGTTACTAACCACCCCGCAACACCCTAATTAATTTCTTATTCCTTGTCTCGTTCCGGAAATATTAATACAAAATTATCGTATTTTCGCTACATTTTAAATTTGAATTAGTAAAAAATTATTGATTAATAGTAAAACTTTGAACGAGTTTTCTCTACTCCCTTTAGCAAAAAATAACTAATTATTAGTAGAAAACTACTAATAATTCAAATTCAAGTCAAATGTGACTATTTAATAGTAGACCAGCTAAAAATTGTTGGAAAAAGCATTAAATTTTTAAAATGCAGAAGAAGAAAGTGATTTGAATTTGTAAAATGCATGTTGCATATGGATTAATTGATTAGTTCTTTATTACAGAAAATTGTTTTTTAAGGAATCATAATTGAAAGCTAACAATTGGAGAAGGTACATAAAAAAAATGGTTTTTGTTTTAATTTCACAAAAAATTAAAAATATTAATTATTTTTACAATTTTGAGGCAAAATGTATAATTTATATGAAACGCATAAATATGCTCTAATAAAATGATGAAATATGACTTCGTGTAAATAAAAATTCGGGCAAATAAGAAATCGGCCAAATTGAAACTCTATCACTTACAAATTCGGGTAATTTAACATTCTGTTAAATGATAGTTCTGATATTTTAATATTCGGTGAAATTAAAGTTCTTTTTAATAGAAGTCGGTTAAATAAATATTCTGTAAAATTATATTTTTGTTAAATATTAGTTCGGTGACCAGAAAATTCTACTTAGTGAAAATTCGGATTAATTCACACTCGATTGAAAATAAGTTCTATAAAATAAACACTCTACTTCATGAAAGTTCTGTTTAATGCAATATTGCTAATTGAAAGTTAAAATTAATGAGTTTTAGAACATGTTCATGCATCTTTTTATATAGATCAGTTGGTTCGTATTTTCATTAAATTTTAAAATCCTTTTAACAGTAGGGTAAGTCCGGGGGAGATGTCCATACGGGAGAGATGGCCAATTCAAATATTTTACTGAATTTATTATTAAATATCAGTTATTATTGGTTATTTTGCTTCATTTGTGTGCGTGAAAGCAAACAACAACAAAAACTTGAAAATTAAAAATGAAAAAGTACTTGAAATCCTGGTGTATTTTTTTGACTAGTGCTCGAAAACATCAATGGGTTGACTTTACTGATTGTTAAAGTGTTCTTTTTTTTAGAATAATGCTTATTTTCGTATTTTTTGGAACTATACATGAGGCAAGCTTTGTAATAACGTCAGAATTATACATGAAAAATTTTTATTTATTTAAATATTAGGGGAAATCTGGGGGGATGTCATAAGGGATAGATGGTCAATTCAAATATTTTTACAGAAATTGACTCAAAAGGTCACTTATTCTAAACTAAATTTCTTCGTTTTGCATTTAAACATAAAGAAAAGCAAAATTTTGGCGAAAAATAATAAAAAATTGAATATAATACTTCCTTTTTATTTTGTCTTTTACTCCAGTACTGAAAAATTTCAACTTGTTTAAATATCTATTTATTGTGGTGATATTCTTTAAGATAAGACTTATTTTTGTGTTTTGTTTATTCTTTCATGTAATAAACTCAAAATGATATATTAATTATATTTATTTACTTAAATAATAGGTGTGGCCAACTCTCCCTTACACCTATGGCCATCTCACACTACGATTGGCCTTCTCTCCCTGAATGTCACTTTTTACAAAACATTAATTTTATGATTGTTAACATTAAAATATTTTATATTATTTATGGTTGTTTTAAAGTTAAATAGTCAATGTTTAATTAACAATAAACATCAATATATAAATGTTGTTTTTTTTATTTTTATGGACCTTTATAGAAAGTATGGCCATCTCCCCCGGACTTACCCTATATAACAAGAATTAAAATATCTTTAAAGTGTCTTTCTGTTCCCGAATTGTCTGACTTTTTGTAAAGTTTCATACAAATATTTTCTCCGTGTATGGAATTTTTGCTAATTGTCACACGTTGTTATATCTCTGGTCCATTTTTTATCATGATTGATAGTCAAATCCGGGAAATGTGTGCCATTAGTTGAAAAACGATAAGTACACATTGCCGAATATATTCATTAAAAATTAAACATGTAGGTGACATACGATACGGTCATTATTTATTCAAAGAACAAATATCAAACTGTACAACAGACAAAGCAAAACGTGTCCAGTTCATGGTGACAAATAAATTTTCAGTTTAATTTATGATAGCCCTCACGTAGCCTGTTGAAGTGCATAAGTCTGCACCACGTATTTACGTTTACAAAGCATGAATATATCATAATTATACAAGTACAGCGTCAAGTGCCTTGTGTTACGAGTTTTACTGAAATACTGTATTTTATATATCTTCAGATATATACATATGTATCAGAATATAATGTGATTATGTACGTATGTACATATCAGCACAGGAATATGTAGATGAGTTTTCGTACATTCTGTACAAGATTATATAATTACGACATATGCAGAGAAATCTCTCATTCCGGAAGCTGTATTTTATTGGTAAATTTGCTAGATGTGCATTTTCATTATCGACGCAGAGGAAGCTACCTCTTTAATGAGCTACACTTTTCAATTTCATTTTTCATTTCTAGATTGCTTTTTGAATATCCAGAAATGTGTATCGAAAGCGGAAATGGAAAGTTCTCTAATTAATTAATTAGACTCCAGAGGTAAATATTGATTAAATAAATAATTGTATTCAGGAGTAAATTGAAATATTTAATTATAATATTAATTAATTTTACAACTGAGTTTTAATTTTAATTAGTGTTAAATTATTCTAGGTGCTAATAACCGCTATCATCTGAACCTTATATAAAATGCCAATTTCAATTAATTAATTTATTTTACTTCTCTCTTATAACTGTTTGCTAGCAATTTGATTCCAGAAATTTTATTTATTTTACTTCTTTCCTCTGACTGCAGCAAGCTATACAGTTTAATTTCATAAAGTTGTCTCAGTTTGCTTGAAATATTTGCCTCTGGAAACTTGTGATATACAATCAGCTACTTTAAAAGAGGGAGAGAGAGAGAATGAGTTCCGAATTTTGATAAATTCATGAGGACATTGAGTGCTTTTACGACAATCCCTCTTTCATTCCATAAGGTTTATTTTCATCACGTAGAAAGGGTTGGAAAGTGTAATTTCATGGAGACAGCAGTGCAGGTGTAACTGAATTACTATGGATGAAAGATACGCAGGACTTTTAGTTGTACTACTCGCCCGTTATGGTAATTCGGTTGACAAAGTTTACGACAGACTAAACTAAAAGATAGAGCAGAGTAGAGAGAGAGAGAGAGAGAGAGAGAGAGAGAGAGAGAAAGAAAGAGAGAGAGAGAAAGTTATGATGATGCCAAGGGCTCTCTCTGAGCAACAGTGTTTGGTTCCCATGTGAGTGTTGTTATCCTCCCTCACATGGAACTGTTTAATCCTAGGGCTAACAACTTGTGAGTTGAAAATTGTTGAAAACATTCGGTATCTAGAAATTGCAATCTGTAGTCTCCCCTTGACACGAAACAGGATCAGGATGGAAAAGAATGATTTTAAAAACAGAAGAATAAATGTTATTTTATCTCAAAAAGCTTGCATTCATTTTATTTCCAACATTAAAATACACACAAAATTTCTTTGCTCATTATTTTTCAATGTATGTAAAGTTGGCCCTCTCTATCATTAAAAATAAATATTGCAATTTTTCTATTATTTTCTTCAATTTTTAAATATTTCTATTATTTTGGCTAAACTTTCAAAAATTGCAATTATTTATCTGAAAGTTCAATTACTTTCATCAATTTTCCATTATTTCGGCGATTTTTTTAATACTTCTATTTAATTAAATACATGTTTTATGATTTTTTCGACTATTTCCCTGAAATTTTATTTACTGTTATCAATTTTTCATATTTAAATTATTGTCATTATTTTACAATTTTTTTTCTTAATCTTAAGTTATTTTCAGCATATTTCAATTTTTTTTTCTCAATTCTGAATTATTTTTCTGGATTGTTAATTATTATTATCATTTTCTAAAATTTATTATTTTCTTAGATTTTAAAGTAGGGGAGACCGGGGCTGGTTGGGCCATTTTTTATTCTTCGTTGCTTAACTTCGTTAATATCGAATTTATGAAAACCTTATCGTACAGAAAACCTGCTCTGATATTTCAGTTTTCATTTAAAAAAAAGTCCCGTTATTACTTTTAGTTTTTTATGGGGAACATTGTTTTTGGAGAAATCCAAAGTGACCTAACCCGCCCCGGCCCGGGGCATATTGGGTCATGATTAAAATGTTACTGTTTAAATGTTAAAACATTAATTTTTATAATAAACTTAGTTTTTAGGGTTATTTTATAATAAAAGGAATTGAAAAATAAATATATTTAAATTAGAACAGAGAAAGTATAAGATTATAAAATAAAAAATTTGCTCATATTGAAAAACGTATTTTTTAATTCCTAATTGCTAAAAAGTATTATCATTAGTGGTAAATGACTAAAATAAATTACTCCTAGTGAAATTTAATTAAATTAATGTAGTTTATTTATGTAGTATAAGAATGTAGTAGATTCCTCATGCATTTGGGCGACCCAACTCACCCCGGTCAAAACGACCCCACTGACCCCGCCTGAGTTTTTCAAATATTTAATTTTTTTCTATCGATACTGCAAATATAAATTAAAATCTCTTCATTGTCCTTTAAAAGGAACTATTCAAAGAGCAAAATTTGATAATTAAACTTTTTCTAAAACTAATACTCAGGAAGATATAACAAAAAAAACCAAGTGGGTAAAAATTTACTTTGGAGTATCAAAATTAGTTTTTCTTACGTATACTCCACTTAAATGATGATATAATAATGAAACTTGGTACAAACTTGCATCTCACTATGTAACATAATTTTTGGGTAGAGAGGAATTTATTCGACTAATAGCGCCTTTGAGTAAACTGCAATGACCCACTCTACCCCTGACCCAACAAGCCCCGGTCTCCCCTATTTTACTAAAATTTCAATTATTTTCATCAATTTTCGATTATTTCTGCAATTGTATAATTATTCTCTTTCATTAAAATTTTTAAAGTCATTTTGTAATTATTTTATTTTTTTAAACATATATTCTAGGATTTTTTCAACTATTTCCCTCAAATTTTATTTATTTTTTCAATTTTTCATATTTAAATTATTTTTATCATATTTCAATTTTTTTTCTGAATCTTAAATTACTTCCAGCATATTTCAATTATTTTTTTCAATTTTGAATTAATTTTATCATTTTTCAATTATTTTTCTCGATTAAAAGTCCTAAAATTTTAAAAACATCAAAATTAAAATTTTTTTTGGAATTCTCAAAATTTAAAGTTTTAAGAGCTCTGATCAAAGATTTTTTACCTCCTCCAACGAGTTCTACAAAAAACTCTAGAAATTTTTTTTATAAAGTCCAAAAAACTACACAGCCTTGAAATTTGAAAGTTTCACAAATTTATTGAGTTCTTTAAAATTTAAAGTTTCAAGAGTTCTGATCAAAGTTCTGTTGGTCCCCCAAAAAGATCTACAACCAATTTTAATAAAGTTTTTCTCTAAACTTCAAAATCCAAAAGATTACAGAACCTTAAAAATTCGAAATTTTTTTGAATTACATAAAAACTTTATTAGAATTTCTTGTAGAACTCTTAAAACTCTAAAATTTAAAGAACTCAATCTTTTTTTGAAATTAAGGGCTGTGTAATTTTTTGGATTTTGAGGTTGAAAACAAAATTTTCTTGACTTCTTTGCAGAACTTGTTAGGGGTGTTAAAAAAACTCTGATCAGAACTCTTAAAACTTTAAATTTTGAAAATACCAAAAAAAATTTGAATTTGCATCTTTTTGAAATTTTAGGAGTTTGAATTGAGTTTTTCAATAGTTAATGTGTAGAGAACTGTAGAACTCTTTGTTGTTGTTCATTGTTCATTAGAATAATGCAATTTTAAAAAAGAAAGCCTTGTGCTTTTTGTCATTATTATTGTTTGCATATACGGATTTTTTTATCCACATTTGAAGAAAGAAAAACAGTTTTTTTTCTACACATACCACGTGATTTTGAGTCTGAAAAAGTTTTGTTATAGTTTTTTTTTAAGTTGGTAAAGTTATTTAAATTTTTGATTTAGAATAAGTATTTAACGTTATAATATTATTTATTTATCGTATAATAATAATCTAAAATGATTTTACTAATATTGTGTTTGTATACAACTTTTTACTGGGGCTCAAAAAATGGCTACCAAATTGAAATTTTTTATGTTCTGCCATGAAAATCGTTTCTGCCATAATTTCTGCCATGTTATCGTTAGAAAATTTAATATATCGATATTTTTCGATATTTTATTACTTTGTTACTGTAAAGCTATTAAATTGAAATTTTTAAAAATGTTACTTCTTGATAAATATTACTAAATGATTAAAAATTAGTTTCACACTTGTTACATGATGTTAATTTTTTATTTACCACATTTTTCAGTGACTTTTAAGAAGGTGTCCATCTTGGGATCACTTTTTTTAGATCGAAATTATAATATATTGTACTCTCATCTGGTATAAAACATTTTAATATATCTTATTCAATCTGAATACTAAAGCATTAAATCGAAACTAATATGTCCATCTTGGGGCCCGATTCCCTATCGATTTTTGCAAAAGTGATGGCCACGTGAAGTTGCCCCCCCATCCCCTAGCATATTTAATCGATTTTTTTGGGTATTTAATCGATTAACTATTTCTAAAATATATAAGGACCTCTAGAACTATTCGAAAGGAAGCCAGAACTCTGAAAAAAATCCAATTGGTTGATAGTGGGGGGGGTCTACTTTACATAAATTATTTTTCATTTCAAAAAAATTGTGAAATATATTTTTACTGAAGAGATATAAATTTAAAAGCTTGGGAAAAGCTTTTGAACGAATTGAAATGATTCTGTAAAATTTTTTGTATCAAAAACATTATAAAATGTTTGTTTAGTTCATCCGTGTGTACGGTTGGCCTGCATTCATATTAATGCGATTCATTATTTTGATTAATTAAAAAGTGGAATATGGTTATACTTGGAATAGTTTTCAAGTAATCTCTGGATTTTGTACAAATCCTTTGCTGCCCTGTGCATGAAAGCCCATGGGCGATCCTTTTGCTTTTCGAGTGAACAAAGCCGAGCATCCTTTGTGAATAGTGCAGTTTAATATTTACGCGTAGCGTCGTTAGGACGTTTTTAAGGCTCTTGTACACCAAGCGAAGCATATTTGCTCGTTCGGTGTATAAGTGCCTCTCATAACCAGATTTTCCGTTCATTACTGAATTCGGATTATGGAAATGATTATCGTTAAATAAATGAAAATTTTTCAAATATTAAACAAGTATTTTTTTTTTTAAAATTCTGTGCTCTGCTGCTCTTGATAACAAAAATGCTTTAGTAAAAGAAAGGACTTATTTATGTTTGGCCCTTAACCCACTAAAATCTTATATTAGAGACATGAATGCAACGGGTAAATTTATTGCGCAATTGTTCTATTATCCCGATTAAGTAGGGAAGGTAGAAGTTGAACACAAATCAAGATTTTGAATAGACGTTAACTAAGTTTCGTAACGAGTTTCCTGATCAGTTGGTAGCTTCATTCTGAGTACGACCTCCCCGGCTTTACCACTTGAGAAAGCTCTAAGAAGGATTTTGTCTTGGAAATGTCGTCTCGACTATCCTGAGTTTGAATTAAGAAGAAGACTAGAAAGGCCCAAGGCACACTTGCCGCACAAATCATTCCAAGTTTGAGCGAGTTCGCAAGAGCTTCTGAGACGGCAGATTCGTTCGAGTGTAAAATTGGAATGATATAGCGAATATCGGTGCCGAACGGTTTTCTTACTAGTGGCCCATTCGAGATACCCAAGTCCAAAGAAAAGTTTCGTTCCCAGACCTACCAGGAATTGAATTATTTTTTGTGAAAGGGATAACTTTCCCGGAAGAGGAGCAAAACTCCTTCTTCCTGTCGGATACCTTTCTTTTTTTATTCTAAAAGTCGTATTTCAATTTTTCCTGTATTCCACTTTCAATCACAAACACTTGTCTGCCTTTTATTTCCTACTTAGCGCCTTCTTTTATTATGAAATTTAATTTATTTATATTATTAACGGACTGCACCGCCAAAAAAGTATTTTAAAAGTGACTACAAGAGTATTTAAATTTTGAACTGATTAATTTTTTTCTTCAATTTTTACTAATTTTGAACATTTTTTAATTCTTTTCTATTATGATTTTATACTTGTTTTCCGTAATTTTCTTCAATTTTGAATTATTTTTCTCAGGGACCGTCATGAAATTGAGGATTTTCTTAAAGTTTTTTTTTTAAAATATCTAACACATGTTTCGACCAGAATAACGGATAAAGCGAAGGAACGAAAAATTGATAATTAATTTTGAAATTTTATCACCATACAACTATTAATTATTTTCCTTACATTTGACGAATTTATTTCAATCTTTCAGTAATTAATCTATTGACATTTGTTTGAAATTTTCAAAAAACTAAAAAAAAGGTCCTCAATTTTATGATTGATTCTGATTTTTATAATTATTCAATTATTTTCTCCAATTATTAGTTATTATTTTCATTATTTTACAATTAGTTATTCCTAAACTTTTAATTACTTTCAGAAAATTTTAATTATATTCCTATACGTTTTTCAATTACTTTTACTCCATTTTCGATTATTTTCTTCAATATTAAATTTATTTCTTCATTTATCAATTATCGTCGTCTAAAGTTTGGTCTTAATTTTTATTTCCTTTTTTTCAATTATATATATATATATATATATATATATTTATATTATTATTTATTATATCCTTCAATTTTTCAATTAACTTCTTCAATTCTCCATTAGTTTTATTATTTTATATTTAGCTTCGTTATTTTAAAATTATTTTCTTTATCCAGTTAATTTTTTCAAGTTTTAATTATTTCCTGCAAATTTCAATTATACAGTTTCTTCAATATTTTCAATTATTGTCTTCTATAGTAATTTTTATAATTTATTAATATTCAAAATATACTGATTTTATTGCTTGAATTATTTTATTTAATTTTGTTTTTTCTTTATTGAAATGAGTCGTATGAATATTCCCTAAAACCCCATTTGGCCTAAAACTCATTTGGCATAAATCTTATTTAACCTAAAACCCATTTGTCCTAAAGCTCATTTAGTCTAAAACACATTAAGTCTAAAATTCATTTAGTCTAAAACAGTAAAACTCAATTAGCCTAAATCCCATTTAGCCTAAACCCCATTTGGCCTCAAACCTATTTTGGCCTAAAACCTATTTGGCCCAAAACCTATTCAGCCTAAAACACATTTGGCATAATATCATTTGACATAAATTTTACTTTATAAATTATGTCAATTGAGATTTATGTTAAATGGTACTATGCCAAATGGGTTTTAGACTGAATGGGTTTTAGTCCAAAATAGGTTTTAGACCGAATGGGTTTTAAGCCAAATGGGTTTTAGGCTAAATGGGATTTATGCTAAAAGTGAGTTTTATAGCCTAAATGAGTTATAGGCCAAATGGGTTTTATGCTAAATGGGATTTATGCCAAATAATTCGTAGGACAAATAACTTTTAGGCTAGAAGGGTTTTAGGCCACATGAGATCTGTGCCAAATGAGTTTTAGGCTAAATAATTTTTAGTCTAGATGGGTTTTAGGACATATGGGATGAGTTTTAGGCTAAACGAGCTTTAGGCCAAATAGTCGAGACCAAATAAATTTTAGTCTAAATGGATTTTAGGGTATATTCATGCTCCTCAAAACATTTTTTAACTTTGTCAATTGTTTTCTTCAATTGCTGTAATTTTTCTGCAAATACCACTTCTGCATTCTTCTTTAATTATGTTATTTTTTGATTTTATATACATCTGTATTGTTGTAATTATGAATTTTTTATGCCATTCGTGTTATTGTATGTAATATTATATAACTTTTTTTAATTCTAGTGTAGTACCTACTTGTAATTTCATGAGTTGCGCGGAATTTGACGAGACGGCTCTCACCCGTTTTTAATTTAATTCAATCAACCATTAACTGTTGCTATCGTTTATATTCTCCATATTTATTTTACGATAATAAATCAAGTAGAAGCAATTCTCTTTTTTTCCTGTGCTCCCGACATTTTATTTGTATATTTGGTGTTTAAACTCGAATCGTTTAAAACTTCTCTTAAAATCGACGTAATTTAATTTACTTATTGTTTTAATCAAAAAAGAAATAATTTGTTTCATAAACTGCTTAAGATATAGGTACCTGTTTTTACAATATATGTATGTTTATACTAGAATATCTACAGTTTTTTATTAAGTTATAGAAGGATTGTACAAAAACTTCTGATACCTAGTGGCTGCTATTTATTTTAAAATAAAAACAAAATTAGCTCCCGATTATCAGATTGTACACATATTCAAAACAAAGCATCTGCAAAAAATATCTTTAGTATACCCGAAGTTTACTTTTCAAAAGTGCCAAAAATAATTTAATAACCGTCATTTACATATTCCCAACATAAATTTACATATTTGAAATGTTTTTTAAATCGAAATCTGATACTTCTTGCGAAAAACCAAATTTTCTAGTTTCCATCAGGGGAAAATTCTTCATTCCATCAACTTTCGAATTGCGTCAGAGGGTTAAAGTCGATCGGTCACGGTGATGAGGAAGGGGGTAAAAGAGAGAGAGAGAGAGAGTTTAACTGACCGACCAAGGGAAGTTTGGACGAGGTCGACCAACCGGAAGTGCCCGATTTACGAGCGACCAGTCCTCATAACGACCACCAGCTATACAAACATAGGCGGATCCCGACCCGAGTCTACGCCAATAATTCGAGGTACCCTGTCGGATACGGGACGCTTCTAAATTAGCTGCAGGGGCTCGAAGTCCTCGTGTAACTTTGTCTTGCTGAAACGACTCGTGTCCTCGTCCTGTAGCCGTTTGCCAGCGGTAAAGGATTTGCAAATAGAACTGATGGGGGGGGGGGGGGGTAGCACTCCACTCCGACCCTCTTGTCGTCCAAGAGATCACGACAGTCCCAGTTTGTTTATACAAACATTCGCCACTTCTCTTGCCCTTTTCCCCTGCCCGCAATCTGTAAAATAACATTTAACTTAAGGAATATCATTACACTGTCAGTGAAGACATTTCCAAAATCTAAGGTTTAATTTAATCAATTCTTCATTGTTTTTACTATAATAAAAATGACATAATTAGACACTATTGGTTTTTCCCTTGTTTTTTGCAACCAGGGATCTAAAATTTACCGCCTAGGGAAATTAAACGATCCCCCTTCCTATTATTACACTTTTTACAACCTTCAACTGAACACAGTCAATTTCCACACAAACAACAACTGGCCCTTTTTCGTATTTTAAATTTACATTTAATCTTTAATTCAGGTTTCACAGGCGTCCACTATTTTGCAAATGGTCTTTAAAAGTCTCCTATTTAGAAAATTTTACCCTAAACTCCCCTATTTTTCAGGAAATTAAATTAAATTGGTGGTTTATGGCTTTCTATAAGTATGGTAAAACAATGCTCTCTCTCTCTCTCTACAGGATGGAGCTCGAATCGTTAGTGGGGATGCTCCCCCTCCTTTTTAAATGTCTACAAGGGACTGATGTTATGAGGCGGGGCAGTTCCGTTTGGGCCTTCATAGAGTCCACATCGGTCGCGTTTTCCCTGGAATTTTTTTACTGTTCTTTAACTGGTTCTCCAATTTGTAATTATAACGGGTAAACAAGTGTAACGTATTCACTATCTGTAAGATCTATAAACTATCCTTATTGAACATCACAGTGCTGTGAAATTTTGTGAACTACCCTCAAACTTATCCTAATAATATTTGTAATAAAACGTAAGAATTTAGGGATAATCGAGGTGCGATCATAATAGTTCTTTAAAAAAAAAAGAGATTGTGTTACCTTGTTTTCTATTATTATAATTTCGTGAAACAAAAAATTAATACATATAATTAGAATTAGTATTATTTGAGGTTAGAAAAGTGTAAATGTGAAAAAGCGATATTCATTTATAACACATTTTGATATTATTTATTATAACATGTCTAAAATTTTATTAGACTTTTTCTACGACAGTTTTTCGAGCAGCCATTTGTCTCATGAGCTTTTACCACTTCAAAATATCTATTCAAAAATATATTTGAAAAAAAATCGGTCTCTAGAAAATCTTCGTATCCGAAATATTGAACGCAGACGTTATTTATTATTATAATTTTCACTTCAATTTAGTAGGTAAAAAATCATTTCTCAAAGCACATAAAACTTTTGCTAGTTGGTATATAAGGAAAGTTAAAACACTATTGTAGAGACAACTACGCGTCGCAGCGCGCCGCGCGCCACAATCCGTTCTTTGAGGATTAATATCTTAAAAACAAAAAAAAGGGCATTCTAAAAATTTATATATGGATAGGAAAAAACCTCAGTTTTCGTTTGCGATACTTTATTTTAAAATTAAACGTATCGATATTGGTGAAAATAGCAAAATAAATATTAATTATAAAAAATTAGGGTAAAATTTTTAAAATATTAAAAAATAAAATTTACTAATTAAAAGAGCATTAAAAAACCTTTAAAAATCATACTCGAAGAAATTTTTTTCATTGCCCGCAAAGACAGAGAAAATTAAGTAAGAAGACGGTATTAAGCAAACTTGACAAAATTGACCCCCCTCTACCCCCTTCAATTTTTCAAAAAAGTCAAAAATTTTTTCGGGGTTTTATTACCACTAGATAGGACAATAAAGTTCCTAAGTTTCCATTTTTTTGAAAGAAATTAATTTTAAGCTTGGGACATTACACGTAAAATGTCTCATATGTGACTGTCCATGACAAAACGTGCCTTAGCTCCAAAAAATAAATTTTGATTTTTTAATGCCAACCGACAAATTTTTACTTGCTCTTTCATTTTCAAAAATTAAAAATTTTTATTTTAAAGAAATTTCCGTTTTATTAAACAAGAAGCGTAGGCACGTTACATTGGTTTCAATGCATTGCTGTAACTTTAAACGCTCACCCTGTAAAGTTGACGTTTGGGAGCTAAGGCACGTTTTCTCATGGACGGTCACATATGTATATTCCGTCTTGAATTTTCAATTATTTCTAAAGTTCTGCATTCATTTTTCAAAATTTAGAATTATTATTTATCAGTTTTAAACTACTTTTCACAATTTGTAGTTATTTTATTTTTTTATTAATTTGAAATTTTTGTAATTTTTTTTCTTATCCTGCAATTTTGTAATTTTGTCCTACCCAAATAAAATAATCGAGGTTCTACTGTATAAAATAAAAATATAATAATAAAAATTAAATAACATTAATATGCCATATTAAAATTATTAGTTAAATTTAATATTTTTAACTAAATTTTAATTGAAACCAAAAAGAGGAAATTATTGTTAATAATAATTATAATGATTTTCATTCAAATCCAATTAATATTTTTTTCTTTCTTCTCTTTCTTCACATTTTCTTTTTTTTTTTCTTTATTATAGATAATTTATATAAATATGAAGTCTAAATTTAATACTAAAATAATTTTTAAAGATCTCTTTTTTTGCCTCTTTAAAAAAATATCCTTATTTATGAAGTTTTTAAAGTACCCTAAAAGTTTCTATTTTTGTATATTCAGTCCCCTATTTCCCCTAAAATATTTTTCATTGTCACTGTGAAGCCTGCCAATATTATAAAGCTGACATTCAAAAGCGAACAAATAATGTGAACACAGTCAAGAATTGACGAGAAACGACAAATTAATTAGTCTCATTATGTATAATTTTCTTAAAAAAGTATAAATCAAAGAATAGAGATGCAAATTTCTCGTCTCGCTATGCAAGTGCATTTGCTTTCAAGCGACGAGTTTTTTTTTCTGTTTACAAAACATCTACGAAATTTAGAACACGCGAAAACATACTTGTCCTCGATACTGAGCTTCGTAATGCTCTTCACTGAAAAAAAGGTTTGTTTGGCTGAACAAAAATTTTGTTGGCTCAACCAAATTCTTTTGTTGATATACGCTCAACAAAATTATTTTGTTGTGCCAACAAAATTCTTTTGTTAATTATTTAGGGTAATTTCAACAAAAAAATTTGGTAGTCCCAACAAAACTTTTTAGAGCTTAACAAATATTTTGTTGGCTATTATAATAAAGAAAAAAAGTTAAACACAAATTGTGCAAATGGAAATTCTAATATTGTTTTAATTTGCTAAATAACTGAATGTTTTTATGTAAAAAATATTTAATATTTTTTGTATCTTACTGTGAAATATTCACTGTGAAATAATGTGTAGTTATAATAATACACGTAAATATTTCTAGGCATGAAATTTATTTAAAAACATGTGTTTATTTTTAATTTTTAAAATATTAATTTAAAGTAGTTTCGTACTATTAAAAATGGAATTATTCCTTAATTATTTCTTATGCTAAATAAAGTATTTTCCACAAAAAAACAGTATATAAAGTAAATAGTTTTATAGGTTATGTTTAGATTCTTGAAAACAACATATTGTGCTTAAACGTATATTAACCTGCTACATAAGAATCGAAATATAAATTTACTCTTTTAAAAAACCACAATATTTATTCACTTATATGACTAATTATCGACTTATTTATCATTCAGCAATACATTCTGTCAATTTTGTCACTAAACATAAAATTATAAGTAAGTCCCTTTTTATTATCTTCATAAAGTATATTTTATAGTTATATTTTTTTAATTTCAAAAGTCAACTTTGTAGACATTTGATTTAGTTATCATCCATTATATAATATTCTTTTTTTTTTGTTTTAAAAAACAAAAAATTCCAATTTCTATCGATGTCTTTATGAAAACCAGACGATAACATGCGTCAAACAGGATTGCACAGAATGCGCATGCGCTATCACATATTTGGTAATGCCAACAAAAGATTTTAATAAACTCAAACAAAATTTTTATTAAATACTAAAAATTATTTTGTAATTTCAACTGTTTTTTGGTAATTCTAACTCTGAAATTTGACAAAGCCAACAAAAAATCATCAACAAAACTATTTTGTTATGATTACATTGCTATTTTTTCAGTGTTGTTGGAAGGCGAAGAAGACTCAAGGGACTTGCTGCCATTCCTACAATTCTGGAAAAGAATTTAATTCCCGCTGCAAGTAGAACGCTTTATGTTCTATAAGAACATTTTACCCCTTCTGTTTGTTCTGTTGACGTTTTATTTTCTCTCTTTTTTCTGCTGATGAATGCTATATCTTTTAAATCTTGTCATCGGCATTTTCCAACTTAATTAAGAGTATTAATTTGGAGTATTAGGGCTCAAGCTCTGAATTGACTTGAATTTTTCCTCTCAAAGAAAAAATGTCATTTCTAGTGGAAATGATTTTCGCTTCCAAGGAAGTTACAACAAAAGGTATTCTCCTTCATTGAAAAGGAATCTATAACGAAAAATCGTATTGAGGAAGATCTCATTTCGATTTTCAAAGGCACATTTTAACAGTGATCTTATTTTTCACTCTGACCTAGTTCAACATACCTTTGATGCTATAATAAAGCTGAAATAATATTATTCCCGACATTATTCCGGATTTCGTTAATAAAATAAAGTTACTTACGGGTCGCTATTTTCTGGGAAAATACTCCGAGTCAAATGTGATATTTATTAAGGATTTAATAGAATGAATAGAACCTGTTAATTAACTATTCTACTCATTAAAATTTTCATAATTCCATTGTTGCTGAAAATTATCTTTGATTAAAACTAGATTTCTAAACATTAGTACATTAAAATAATAAAAGCTCGGAAAAGTTCTTTTCAACATATTTAAAATTTTTTTATTTTCTATTACATGTTTTATTTAATTAGTTTTAATGAATTATCTTTATTCAATTAAATGAATTTATTTCGTTAATATAGTTTATTTTACATTTTATATTTTTTAAAAACACAATAATATAAAGGACAAGATTTTTTAAGGATAAAATTATTGCACTCTACAATACAAGAAATTGTTAGCCAGTGGCTTTGTCTGCTTTTCTTTTAGATCCTCTGGATTTTCCATTTCTCAACCCTTTTTATACTTCCGTGTCGGTTTAGTTCGCGTTCATCGCGCTCCACACTTTTCGGTACGCCCAACTAAATCTCGAGCGTCTTCCGAGAATAATTTCACAAGTCGACGTTATCTTGGTCTTTCTGGACGAAGCGAATATTTCATGGCGGGTATCTTCTCTTAATTCCAAGCCAGGTATTTGTAAGAAGAGTCTAATTAATTGGCAACTACAATTAACTAAAATTTTCTGAGTGCCCCTCTTGTTTGAATACTCGGATTTAAATGTACAAGGAAAGTGCCCTAATTGAGGGAATGAACGATGAGTAAAGATACAATTAGCAGAACAATATTATACATTTTAAGTGGTCATTTTCGTATTTCATTATGTCTAATTAAAAAGTTTGTGAAACCACAGAAGCCGAAATAGCACAATTATTTTCAATAAACATGATTCTGACTGAACAATAGTACAAAATAAGCTGAAAATAATCCTTACAAAATTTTTATTGCATTGTTGTTGGTCACTTAAAACTATAAACTTTTGCAAATTCAAATAATAAGAATTACGAAATTGAAGAATATATCTGAAAAATGACAAAAATAATTGACAGTTAAAAACAAAATTCGAAGAATGGCTATATAATTATACACAATTCAAAAGAATATTTTAAAACATTATAGGAATAACTGCTGGAAATAATTGCAAATTAAACAACTTAATTGAATTAAAAAAAAATATTTGAAATTAAAGAAACTTAATGATAATCGAAAAAAATAATTTAAAAATTCAAAGAATAATTATAAAATTTTAAGATGTTAATTGAAAATTGAAAAAAACAAAATTCGAAAAATGATTGAATTAATAGACAACTGAAAAAAATAATTCAAAAAATTAAACAAGAAATATTATATTTAAAGAAAATAATTGAAAATTGAAAAATTAATAAAATTACAAAAATAATTGTTGGAAATAATTGCACAGTTAACAACTGGATTAAATATCGAACAAAATAATAAAGAGTGAAACAAATAATTGATAATAAAAGAAAATAATTAAAAAAGGAAGAAATAAATCGGTTATTAAAGGATTAAATGTAAATTTCAATAAAATAATCGATAATTTAAAGAAGAATTAAAATATGACAAAAATAATTAAATACTGACGAAAATAATTAACCATTAAAAAAAAAAAATTAATAACTGACAAAAAAAAATCGAAAAATGGTGAGAGTAATCGGTATTCGAACAACAAATTTTTATAATTAATCATTAATCATAAAATTGAAGGAGAATAATAAATTGTCAATTGAAAACTGACGAAAATCATGCAAAAAATTATAGAAAATATATGGAAATTGTAGAAAATATATGAAAATTGAAGAAATCAATTGAAAAATAAAGAATTGTATTGAAATTTAAAGAAAATCATTGGTAATTGAGAAAATTGCGAGAATTATTGAATAATAGATTCAAATAATTGAAAAACTAAGAATGAAATTGAAAATTGAAGAAAATAATTAAAAATTAAAGAAGTAATTTGAAGATTAAAGAATTAAATTGAAATTTTAAGAAAATGGTTGATTATTAAAAGAAAAATTATAAAATGACTAAAATAATTAAATATTAACGAAAATAATTAAGAAATGATTGATTAAAATTTAAATATTTAAAGCCTAAACCAATAAATAAATATCTTTGATCTAATTTTTAATTAGGAATTAAACAAGTTTAATAATAATTTGCTCAAGCAATAAAAAAGAAGCATTTTGAGATCTAGAATACAACATTTATTTAAAGAAATTTAATAAAGAAGTTTTTTTTAATAAAAGTAACGTTGGACGTTTTTAAAACAAAAAATTTTTTAATTATTAAGAAAAGAAAAAAAAATATATCGTGAAAAAACCCGGGAATTTGTAAACAGATCCGGAAAATCCGGGAATTTTTTGGAAATGTCGTGAAAATAGAATATAGTGTACTTTAAAGATTTTAAAAGATGGCGCACACTAAAGCTTTTTAGCTCAGATAGACTTCGGGTAGGCTAAATCTAAGAAAATATTCTAAGGTTAAAGTAAATAATTTAAAAAATAAGAAAATAAATGAAACTGATAAAAATAATCAACAAATTGAAGAATATAACTGCAATTTGGAGAGAATTTACAATTTAAAATATAAGGAAACAATTGAATTGACTAAAATAATTGGAATTTTGAAGGAATTTATTGAAAACGGATAAATGTAATTATGAATAATCAAAAATAGAAGAATATGACTGAAATTTGAAGGAATTGAAAATTGGAAAAGCTATTGAAAAATGACAAAAATAATAGGTATTAATTAAAAAAAAAAAAAAAAAAACAACAAGTGTAAATAAAGTTTAGGTGGAATCGCTGAAACTACATAAAAATAGATATGGGAGCTTGTAAATATCAATTACAAATATTGAATAAAATAACTGTAACTTCAACAAAATATTTAAAGTTAAAAAAAACCAAGAAATGAGGAAAATAATTGAAAATTGTGAGAAATTGCTAAAAATGTGAAAAATTCGATTGAAATAGGAAAAAAATAATTAAGATTTTAAGAAAACCGTCAATAATCACGACAATAATTGAAATTTAAAAAAAGTTATTTAAATTTAAGAGAACATTATTTTAATTTGAAGAAAATATCACAAAAATAAAAAAGAGTAGAGAATAAAATAATTAAAAAAGGTAGTACAATTAAAATTGCAGAATATAATCACATCACTTGAAGAATCTAACAAAAAATTAAAAAAAATAATAATAAGAAATAACACTGAGAAAAATGGATGTTTAGAATTAGATGTTTAAAACAAGATAGTAACATCTAGATATTAAAGTTTAATATGTAGATGTTAACCCTAAACATCTAGATAGCTGTCCCTATGTTAAGTGATAAATATGTTAACCGTTAACATCCAGATGTTAAGGGTAAACATCCATTTTTCTCAGTGAAGAGAAAACAATTTTTAAATAAAGTTAATACTTTAAACCTGAAGAAAATAATTGTAAAATCCGGAAAATAAGTACAAATTCAAGCAAATAATTAAGAATTGAAGAAATAATTGAAAACTGAAGAAACTATTTTTAAAAATTGTAAAATGTAAATGAAACTTAAAAATAATAATTTAGAATTGAATAAATTAAAGATTTTTAAATTCAAAAACATAATTGAGATCTGGAAAAATTGAATAATGTAACTTAAGTTCGGAGAAAATAATTTTAATTTGAAAAAATAAAGGAAAATAAATAAAAAATAGAAAAATATAATTGAAGTTTGAAGAAAATATTTGAAAAGACAAGAAACGATTTTAAAATTGATTAATAAATAATTATTTATATTTGAAACCAATTTCTTATGTAACAATATGAAACCTAATAAAAGCATTAAAAACGCTACTCAAGTACTTTGTAATATATTATTTCAAAATTGTAATCTATAATTTTCATTTTTAAAAATCCTGGAAAATTGTCCTCTAAGATCCGGGAATTTAAAGTTGCCAGTTTACTAGACACCCTATTATTATTATTATTATTATTATATTACTTGTTATTCTCATTTTATTATAAAAGGCAATTAATAATTAGATATTAGATACATAAAATAAAACTCATGATTTATAATTAATTTAAAAATATGCATTTTTTCAAACGTAACTGATTTAAAACAAAAAAATATTTAAGTGACAAACTTCAGGTACAGAAAAAACCAGAACTCATATTGAGCCCATTTTGGCTCGTTTTCAGACGCAGCAGAAATTCCTTTCCTCTTGTTAAGTTGTAGTCCAAAAAGTTTCAAAATTACCTTTTCAGGCTTAAAAATCATTTTGCAACTTTTTGGACTAAAACTTAACAAGAGGAAATCTCATTTCTTCGTCGTCTCAAAACGAGCCAAAATAGGCTCAATATGCGTTTTTTTTTGTGTGTGCGGACAGAATGAAAGAATGAAAGAATCTTGTAAATTATTATTATAGATTTCACCGTTAATAGATATTTTCCAATTAATTGATAATCTGTTTGAAATAGATATATTTGCCAGATACAAAATGTAACAGTTTCTCGTTTACGATTCGGAGTTTAGTTGTGGTTTGAGATTTGCGGAAAAGTTGCTGACCTGTATTCGAGGCGCTATGTAACCCGTTGAGTAAATGCCAAACCGAGACGTTCTCGTTGCAGATGAAAGAGAGTGAAGGGTAAAGGGAAGAAAATCAAAAAGTTCGCACAAAGTTTCCCTCTGGAGGTTAAAGTCTTCGTGAAAGTTTAGAACGACGAGCTGCGGCGGTAGCGCGCTTATTGGTATCGATAAACCGTTCCGTTGGGTGCCGACGGCAATGGGAGGGCCAATAGTCGTCTACATCCCCAAGACCAAAATAAAAAGTGCCATCCAACCTTTATAACTTTCCACAAAAGAAGAAGAGATATATTGTCTGACATCCAGTTCCTCTTTCAGAATTCGCTACTTTATTCTAGACCCATGTTAAGCATCAAAACTTCACAATTATTTTATAAACTAATCAATAATCCATTAATTGAGTTTACTGGACTTGAAGTAAATGCTCTACAAAACTTTGTTTGGGTGTACTTTCGAATAGCGAAATTATCTACAACTTCTTTGGCAGTTCATATAATCACGTATTTTTACGCTCACTAATTACGAATTTCGTGGTGAAAATTGACGTACTAAACCATAAAAAACTCATAAAAAAAAAATATATAACGCGAGGCCAACTGCTTTGAATCAGGTTCTCTACATTTTTCGTGCATTTTACAGGTCAAACTACATATTTATACAAAATTTCATCTATTTAGATCAAATACTTTGGTCGCTGAAGGAAAGGGGGAGGGCATTTTTTTAATAAAAATCTTTTTATTTCCTTGACAATGCTGTGATCATAAACTCCAAACATATTATCTATATTTTAGGCTTCATATTCACACAAAACTACATACGTGAACCAAATTTCAGCAACCTAAAACAAAAACTGTGGGTGCTAAGGGGAGAGGGGCACACTTAAAAAAATGTCCACTATAACGCTAGAACTAACGTTTTTAATCAAGGTCTTCATATTTTTCGTGCAATCTACATGTGAAACTGCATATGTGTACCAAGTTTCATCTAACTAGGTCTGATACTTTAGCCGTTAGGGAGAGGGGGGCAGGGTAATTTTCATGCATTTTTCAAATTTTCTTGAAAGAAGCTATAATAATGAACTCCAATCACATTTTCTACATCATTTTCGTAAATCCAATGTAATACCCGGTGTCTACTAACCAGAAAAACCGTAAAAACTGGGAAATATCCGGGAAGTGAAAAGAAACCGGAAAGTAGAGACAGAAAGTGACAGTTTAGTCATTTTGAAGGATTTTTATGGTTAGAATCAAACCTAGACGTGCGGGGCCAATTCTGATTACGGATTCGGATTCAAGGCATCAAAATATAGAGGAATATATAAGTCTCATACCTCAACCCCGATACTTTTATTTTTTTGTGCGACTGTGTTATTATTATTGTTGATAAATTCATTATAATTATAAATAATGAAAAGGTAGGATTTGTTATACCATAAACTTACAGCTTTTTAATCCAGTCACATAAAGTCCAGGTACATCCAACTTACATTTTTAATTACTTTTTGCGGTTTATATTGTTTTTACTATTTACTCATTGAAAGAATGATGATCGCATCGTCTAAAAGTGTATTTGAAGATGTCCAGTATTAAATGACAAAAGCTTAATCCAATCTCATTGACTTGTAATGTACAAGGATCCAAAAAAACCAATTTTCCATCAATAACTAGAATTAATGTGATCTAGAAAAAATTTTATCTTTTCATTTTATTTATTTACTTTCGATATTTTCTGTTACAGTCAAATTGAAATTTTGATTAACTGTCAGTGAGATTGATTAAAATTTAGTTTGAGTGAAAATTGAAATTTGAAGCATCTGAAATTTGAAAATATCAAAATTCAGATTGAATTCTTTTTGATTAAAAAAAAAAAAAAAAAACTCTAATTGATCGTCCACCGATTAATTATATCCGATTTTTATAATTTCTCTTTTTTCCTGTCATATGAATCTAGAAATTGAAGTAATTTTCTCAGCTAAATGCAGAAGGCATGTTCAGTTATTTTAGGTGGAAAATGTGGCTTCAGTAGCTTTGTGGTATTCAGGCAGAGCGTATTTAGTGTTATCAAGATTTCATGTCAGCCTGTTAGCACCAAACAAATTGAGCAGCTTGCAAAGGTCAGCACTCGCGAGTTTTGCACTTTGTATAACGTCCGCAATCGTATTTTCAAAATTAGTGTGTCATCAGCACATCTGATAATATTCCAGTGACATTTAAATCCAGAAATTTTATTTTATGCAGACTATTAGTTATTGTTAACCTTTCACTCCAAAATAAGATTTCATTCGAGAATAAATGATTTGAATTAATCTTCTTCTGTTTCAAGCGAATTGGTTTTTTAAAATATCATTTAAACGTTAATTTTAACGTCTCGCTATTCTTTCTAAATTTAAAATAGTAAAAAATGATTAATTAATAGTCATTTTTGATTAATTAAAATAGGCCGGATTATTACTATGATTATTATTATTATTATTCATTAATCACCATGTAATATATTAGTTTAATTAGTTAAATCACAATTCATTAATAGTCAAGTATTTAACTACTAATTAAACTAGTCAAATACGGTTTATTTTTACATTTTTGAAAAATTCATTATTTTAATTCCCATTTTTATTATTACGGTTTATTGTTATCATGTTTACTGCAGAATCTGGAAACCCTGGAAATGTCAGGGAATTTACAAATCCAACCTGGAATTTAATTCATTTTAGTACTTTTTCTACATTTTTCCAGACATAATCAAGTAGTAGTAAATGATTTACTTTTTAACAATTTAAAAATATATAATATATAGCAAACAATCTGAAAATTAATTTGCAATTATTAAAGAATTTTTAGATTTATACGAAAGCCATAATTTTTTTTTTAAATTGTTCTGGAATTTTCCCAAAATTTTTTATGGAAAACCTGTAAAAGTCATGGACTTTTTAAGCCAGACTTCTGTATCAACCATGTAATTATTGTCAGGAATATTTACATTTTCTACACAAGTTTCAATTTATTTTTGTCATTTTTCAATTATTTTCATCAAACTTAAATTACTTTTGTCATTGTTAAAGTATTTTTGTTATTTTTCAATTATTTTCTACATATTTCTATTATTTTTGACATTTTAAAATTGTTTTCTACGAAGTTCAATTATGATTCTGAAACTTGAATTACTTTCTACATAATTACATTTTTTTGCCATTTTTGTATTATTCTCTTCAATTATTTTCTTCAAACTTGAACTCTTTTCTTTACTTTCCAGATATATTTCTTAATGATAGAACGTCCAAGGCTGCGTACTGCTGGTAGGACGCACTTTCACACAGTAAACGTCCTTCCGGAAGGACAATTCATTTTTGTGAAAAAATATTTTAATTTCATATAATCATCATCATCATCATCACCATCATCATTATCATCATAATTCATCATCTTTATCATCAAAGGAATTGAGTTTATTATTACTTTTGTAAATATTGTTATAACTAACGTAATGGCGGCTGGTGGTAAATGGCTCAGACGCGAGTCCCTCGGAAATCGCTCTATAAAATCAATATGAAAGCAGATAAGTATAAAAATGAACATATGGTTTTTTAGGTAATGAAACAAGCTTTCAGATGACGTAAATATCGATTTTTTAAATTTATGTACAAGGGCTAGGTAGTATTTTTAAAAAAACGAAAACGTCCTGCTGGCAGTACCGCGCGTCGTCTTTTTGTGACTAAAAATTATGTGAATTTTTGGAAAATTTAACTTCTTTTAGTTACCAAGCTTCGGGGTTTGAATTTACAAGTTCCATGTTTACATGCGCTGAAAGCTTGTTTCTTTACCTTTCCAACCATATATACTACTTTTTGTTTATCTGAATCCATGTTAATTTTATAACGCGATTTCGTACGTACTCGCGGAAGGCTTTTTTGTCCTGCCGGAAGGACGTTGGACGTTCTATCATTAAGCTTCGAATTAATTTTTTTTTATTTTTCAATTATTGTCTATAAATTTTTAATTTTTACTCCAGCTTTAAGGACGAATCGGACAAACAATCGGAACAAAAGTTAGTCCAAATGAATAATTTTGATTTTAGATATATAGAAGACACTTAATGTAATTTTTTTAGTGGAAGTGTGGACACTTGTGTTTTTTACAAAATGAGCCGTTAAAAATTGCAATTTGATAAAAAATTGAAAAAAAATTGACGTTGACAGTTATCAATTATTTGTTGTTATTTCTCAATTATTTTTTTTTTAAATTATAATTAGTTTTGTCATTATTCAAATATTTTTGACATTTTGAAATTATTTTCTTTCAACTTTTCAAGTATTGTCTTCAAATTTTTAGTTTTTTACACCAATTATCAATTATGTTTGTCACTTCTCAATAATTTTTTTTTCAAATTACAATTATTTTTGACATTATTCAAATATTTTTGACATTTTGGAATTATTTTCTTTAATAGTCATTTTCCTCAATTATTTAATTATTGTCATAAATTTATTAACTTTTACACCAGATTTCAATTATTTCTGTCATTATTCAATTAGTTTCTCCACATTTTAATTATATCGTTAATTTTTCAATTAATGTATACAATTTTTCAATTAATGTATTAAAATGTTTATTTTTTACTCCATTTTTGAATTATATTTCTCATTTTTTATTTTTTTTTTCCAAATTTCAGGTATTTTTAACATTTTTTAATTCTTGTCTTCAAGTTTCAATTTTTTTCTTTTTTTTTAAACTTCTAATATTTTTCTCAGTTTTTAAATTAGTTAATTGAATTAACTAAAATTAATTTGCGATTATTAAAGAATTTTCAGATTTATACGAAAACAATATATTTTGTTTGAAAATTGTCCTGGAATTTTGGCAAAATTTGTTCTGGACACTTGTGTTTTTTACAAAATGAGCCGTTAAAAATTGCAATTTGATAAAAAATTGAAAAAAAATTGACGTTGACAGTTATCAATTATTTGTTGTTATTTCTCAATTATTTTTTTTTTAAATTATAATTAGTTTTGTCATTATTCAAATATTTTTGACATTTTGAAATTATTTTCTTTCAACTTTTCAAGTATTGTCTTCAAATTTTTAGTTTTTTACACCAATTATCAATTATGTTTGTCACTTCTCAATAATTTTTTTTTCAAATTACAATTATTTTTGACATTATTCAAATATTTTTGACATTTTGGAATTATTTTCTTTAATAGTCATTTTCCTCAATTATTTAATTATTGTCATAAATTTATTAACTTTTACACCAGATTTCAATTATTTCTGTCATTATTCAATTAGTTTCTCCACATTTTAATTATATCGTTAATTTTTCAATTAATGTATACAATTTTTCAATTAATGTATTAAAATGTTTATTTTTTACTCCATTTTTGAATTATATTTCTCATTTTTTATTTTTTTTTTCCAAATTTCAGGTATTTTTAACATTTTTTAATTCTTGTCTTCAAGTTTCAATTTTTTTCTTTTTTTTTAAACTTCTAATATTTTTCTCAGTTTTTAAATTAGTTAATTGAATTAACTAAAATTAATTTGCGATTATTAAAGAATTTTCAGATTTATACGAAAACAATATATTTTGTTTGAAAATTGTCCTGGAATTTTGGCAAAATTTGTTCTGGAAAACCTGGAAAACTCATGGAATTTTTAATTCAAACTTCTGTAGCAACCGTGTGTTATTTTAATTATTAGATTTATTTATTTCATATTATTTAAAATTGAATTTTTGTAAATTATTTTATTAAAACTGATAGTTATAAGTTAGAGCACAACTTTAATATTAATTTTGTCATTTAGTGTCCCATATAATTGCTACTGCAATGAGGAAACCTTTCAGAGTAATATTGAAGGCAACGCTGCATTACTTACGCGGAGATGCTTCATCGACTTGAATCAGGCATGCGTTGGTAATTCCTTGGTACATATTCCTAAATATCCTAACTACATTAAGTTTCACATCTTCAATCTTCCCTGTACAGAATGTGAGGCTAAATATGTTCGGGCTTATATCAAGTTGGTCTCATTCTCTCTCCCTCGGTTATCAAATTTACCACAACCGAATTAGAGAAAGTCTAAAACATTTTTTTTTAATTTTAAACAAAGGTTTCCTTTATATATTCGAAAAAAGAATAATTAATGTCTGGATTCTAAAAGTCTTTTCTATCAGAATGTTTAGAATTTACGTTAAGCGACAATTTTTCGTTTTCTTTTAACAAGTTTTGTAAAAAAATTTTAAATTTCTAACAAGTCAAATTCATTTTATAATTTTACGCATTTAAATTTTATTAATTAAAATAACACGGATTTTCTTTTTGTATGATCTTTCTTTTCTATGAAATTCTTTTAGCTTGACTCTGAATTCAATTAATTGCAGAGTTGAGAGTCGTATATATAAAGTTAGCGGCATATTTTTTTCCAGGCAAAAGTTGATAAAGTTTGATTCACTTTTCATTCTGCTTTTTGCAGCAGAGATTGAATTTATTCATAGATGTCTGAAGGAGAGTACAACTATTCAATTCATACGTTAGAACTTTTACCTGGTGATAAATTGGATCCTATTCGATCGAGAGTCGCGAGAACCTTTCAAGGAATCTACCTTAATTAACGTTAACGAACGGAGGTGATTCGATTTAGGGAAGAAGAAGGATGAATGAGGTGTTGGGAAAAGGGGTGAGAGTAAAAGAGAAGGGTTTCGTTCCGCGTTCGCAGACACCGCAGAATTTCATTCTCAATGCTGATATAGGTGAACAGCCCCGTGTTTGTCGAGTTTGCTACATATTTCACGAAAATTCGCACATACACCTGCGGTGAAATCGTACAAGTTAACACTCGTGTATTTTGTTTCCCGCAACCATCAAAGTATTCGTTCTCGACTTTTGTTATACTCAACTTTACACATTTCTTGATTTAGTAATAAATAAGAATTTCAAATTAAATATTTTACATCTTTCTCAATTTTCTTTTATGTGCTTTTTAACTAACTACAAAACAATATTTCATCCAGGTTTATTATGCGTTTAATGTTTGGTAGTTGTAAACAAAAATGCTAAAAAAAATCTAAAAATAGAATTTCTAAATAACACTGTATAAAATTGTTTAACCGCAGGATAAACATTTTGTTTATCCAGGTCACATAAGCACAATGTGTTTTATGTTCCCGTTTATATTTCACGCTCTGGTTTTTTGAAATTTACTATTTCTCGATGATTTAGGAAAACCGATAAAATCTGTGTATTGTTATTTTAAAAAGTGACTCACAGTTTTAACAGTTGTATGCTATTTGAACTCAGGTTTTACCGAGCTAAATCATATTGATAGTGATTTATCGGAACAAGAGTTAGGAAAACACATTATCATTCGTAACAGTCGTACTCGCATTCAAAAATTCCACAAAATCCTTTCTTCCAGATTTTCAACCAGGATGTCCAGATTTTCGCTTTCTGTGATATTTTACTTAAATTTTAATAATATTGTTTAATTAACATTTTTTTTCATAAATTTTTCATTATATCCTTCAAATTAAAAAATGTTATTGTTCAATATTAAATTTTCCTCACTCACTAGTAATTGTCCTTAATTTTATACTTTTTCCAACATTTTTAAAATATTTTTTCCAAATTACAGTGTCAATACTCAATTATTTTGAATATTTGTTAATTCGTGCTTCGTCTATTATTTCTTCTTGTCAATTAATTTCTCTTATTAATAATAATTTCTCGATGAATTTATTATGAATGAACTTTGCCCTTTTGGTTTTCATTAAACCACTTTCAAAATTCACTCATCACTTACTTTCTCAGTCGGTAAATTAAAATGAAAACTGAGCTGTGGGTACTTGTCTTTTGCAATCTCTAAAGAGGAACCTTTTACTTCAAGTTCATAGAGAAGTCATTAGGAAATTTGCAGAAAATTTCTTTGAAAGTTCAAAGGAGAAATGAGAAGCAAGATGACTAAAGTCAGAACAGTTTTTTCCAAAAGGATGTAATTATATATGACGCATGCATGCTCATACGGTTTGTCGTTAAAACCTCTTTTTAACTGCATAACCAAAGCCAAAGCAAGTATTTTTGCAACGACTGCTCAAACGATCTATTTTTCGCTCTGTGCTAGGAAATAATAGGTTAAAAGGGTTGTACGGTTCTTTCTCAAAGTGTAAAGAATCGTCTTTTGAATGTTTTAATACTTTTCTCGACTAGTGTGAATTTCACTCAAATCTAGATTTCTAAAATATTTAATTTACAAACTTTAATTATAAAAAATATATTTTGATAATTAAAATTTTGAATGGAGAGATTTGACAAAGCTATACTTTAGTGACAATATAGTCAATACAATTCACTTTTCAATTTGCGAAAACGTTCCAAGGAATAGGATCGAGGATCCAGTGTTCTGTTTTTTTCTCTGTCAATCTGAACCGAACATCTCTGACGAAATTGCTCTCTTCCTTCTATCAAGTTGGCTGGATAAGAAAGTTACATGTTCCAACAAAAGGCAATTTCGTACCCTGCCATTGAAAATGCTGTCTGAGGGGAAAAAAGTGACGCATTTATGAGATTTAAATCATCTAAGCGGTCCATTTCCTAGGTTATGCATTATTCAACATTTTCTGAGTCTCTGAATGTTTTACGCTCTTTCTCTATCTGCTTTCTTTATTTTAACTTCTCCTGCTAATAAACTTTGTCTTTGAGCTCTATCTCCTTTCCAAGTTTCGGGGAATGTCAGATGCTACTATACATCCAGTGAGAATAAAGTCTCATCCAAAAGTAGTTGAGATTTTCTGTCTTTTCCTCTTTTCTCAAATATATCCTTCGCACTTGAGAGTTTAGACGATTCTTTTTGCTTCTTTTGTCGCCCTGTACTTCAGACTTTTGGCTTTTTCCTAGCTATGAAATTTTTGGCAACAGTCCAGAAAACAACAAGTTTTCTCCTTTCTTCGTTACAACTGATTCAGCCTGAAGGAAGTTAAATAAAATATAGAAAGGTAAAATTTTACTCCTGCTTGTTTCATCTTCCTTAAAATAAAGCCAGAGTTAATAACGAGCGCTTATTATGAAAGAGGTAAAAATTCTGCCCACGTACATGAAACATTTCTTTTCTTCTGATTGGTACCCTTTTTAATTTTCACCATTAACGTTACTTTTCTTCTTTTTCTCTCTCTCTGGTTATATACAGTCCTCGTACATTTTCTTTCGACCTTCTTTTTTTGTAACCTTGCACCCACAAAAGTGATAAAAGAAACTGTGGAAGGTTCCTTTACGAGGAGTACGAGGAAAATAAAAATGGGCAGTGAAAAGTAAGAAGCTCAAAGAGTAAGAAGGGAATTCACTATTTTTATTATCTTCCTCTTTACGCTGCTGTCTTCGCAGAATCTCTCTTCCAATCTTACGATTTCAACATTAAGGTTACTCTTAAATGTCCCATTCACTTAATGTACACTTTTCGTAAGCACTCAACGATAAAACATTTTGTGGCTCAACTGCGCTATAAAATATGGAATCAAAAAACTGTCTAGAGCAAAAGCTGCTCTTGAACAAAGATTTAATCATAAGTTTGTCTTTATAACGACTTCCACTTTTTTTAACTAAACTTTTTCTCTTTTGTTTTTGTTGCAGGTAAGAGTTCCTTTCTTCGACTATACGTAAGTGCATCTGTTTTTAACATTTAGAAGTCATTTTGAAAAGTATTTCTTAACTATTTAACACATTATACTACTTTCATTCATTTTAGTAATTAGTAGATAAGTAGAGAGCGTTCTACTCCAAGAATTCTGCTGATTAGAAATTCAATCACGCGGAATATTTCAAATGCAAATCACAGGGTATATAAATATGCTAGATGAATTTAAACCTATTAGTAAAGTTTCAAAGCATATCTAAATACTTTATAGTGGTTTCATTGAAAAATGTCATTGGATTTGTACTTATTATGACACTATGGCGCTATGAGCAGACCATAATGTCGTTTCGTCCTGGTTCTTACCAACGGATTCATCAGTAAGGCTACGTAGTGGAAGACTTACCTTATACGACAGGGATGAGATTTTTGGAACTTATATATATGCTACAAGTTGTGGGCAATCTGCACTTGTGAGGAAGAATCGTGAGGATCTAGCGAACTCTATTGGTGGATCCCCACAATACAAAGCAAACTTTTATTTATCATACTCTTAAAAGGAAAGAGGGGGGGGGGGGTAGACGAATTTCAAGAAATCAGTTTTTGTTTTCTCTTTATTTACTTATTGTAGAACATCTCAGAAATATTCCACTAAATTTTTAAGTCATCTAGAGTAAGCCACCAACGATTTTCTTTTATTTTTTCCCGAGATTCAACCCCAAAAATGGCTGAATTTTTAAGCGTAAATTGGGAATTTTGCCTTACTTAGTCGCCAAAAATTAAAAAAAAAAAGATCGTTGGGGGCGGGTAAATTTATTCCTCTAACCAAATCCACTTTATTTTTTGATTTTCAATAATCCGTTCATGAGTTATGATGAACACAGCAAATTATCTTTTTTTGAAGGCGCCTTCCAAAATTCTCTGTTATTAACACGTAAATGATTATTTTTACACAAAAATTTTACAAAATGTTCTTGAATTACAACTAGCTTTAACCATTTCTTTTTAAAAAATCACAAAAATGCTCTTTTTTCGCCCGTAAAACCTTACCCCCACTCCCTTTTAACCCTTTCGTGTCTCACTCAAACTTTATGTAGGGGAAGGTGGGGCAAAACCGCTAGGTTTAAGTTTTCTGATGCACAAATTTTTAACTAGGGGAAAGTCGGGTAGCACCGGCCATCGGGTAGCCGCGGCCATTGTTTATTTTAAGTATAATGCCATATTTTTATCATTAAAACAAATAAGAAATGGTGTATCATTTAATTCAACTTATTTTTTTAGTATAGTGACTCCATTATTTCATTTCTTTTTTATAAAATCTACTATTCTGTAAATATAACCTTAATGTGTTTGGACAATTTAAGAAATGAGTGTCGCATTGAACGTCATATAAAAATGATATTATATTTGTAATTTCTGACACTATTGAATTTATTTTTCAATTGATATCCATAAATGATTCTCTGACGATTATTTAAGACATACTTTGTTGTTACTTTACTGAGTTATATAATTAAAATAAAAAGTTTCTTTTACTGTGGCCGGACTTACCCGATGAACTTTTGAGGGTTAGTATTTTACTCCTCATATTTGTCCTTATGTATCTCTTAATTAATATGTTTATTTTATTATTGGAAGCATTTTAAGTGTTGACAAATAGTTTGTCTTCACCATGAAACAATTTAATTATTGTTCTTGAAATATTTACACAATTTATTGACCAAAAAGCTTAAGGGGCCGGGGCTGCCCGACTTTCCCCTATACATTCAATTGGAGTCATTTTTGTTTGTGACACGACTAAAACTAACCAGTAACAGATTTTAATAGTCGTTATTACATTTATCATAATCATAATTACATTATTTAATTGTATTTAAAAAGATTCAAATTAGCGGCTTTGCCTTAACTGTTGGGGCAAAGACGTTTTTGCTAATATTATTATTGCAAATATAATAAATGATCTAAAATATACTTTAAATAACATTTATTGGTGCAATAATTATAAAACATAAATATTTTACAGATTTTTTAAGAGATTTAATCGATTTTATTGAAAATAATGACGACTTGTATTTTTAACCTTATATTTTCAATTTAATTGTTTTTTATTTTGTTTCAAAATCTACTTTATCGACTTTTCAAAAATAGAATGTTTTTTAAATAACCATGCGAAAATATAATTAAATAATAATGCTTATTTAATATTCAAAATTCATAATTTTTTTTTAAATTAGTAGTAAACGCTAATAAATAATTTAATGATTAAATAATAATAATAATAACAATAAATTAAACAGACAAAAATACTTATTTGTTTTGATGAAAAAATGCAGGTTAACAGTTGATTAGCATGAAATTTGCATCATTTAAAATTACATGCTAATGCAGTCTTTAATATTCAATTGTTTTTTATGAAATATTTTCCAAGCGTCTTTGCCCCAAACGACAAACCTTTTTTTAATTTGAAATTTTATATATTTAGAATGAAAATTAAACCTGGATTCCACAGAGATTGTGTAGATAAATGATTACTCTATTAGAACGTGACATTTAAAAAATTTTAAAATTCACATTTAGATTCAAAATTTACTAGTTTTGATCAATAAAATTTTCATCTCATACTTGTAAAAACGATTTTTTGGTATATTTGCTAAAGCATTTTATATTTTCAAGATTTTTTTTTATAAAACAATGGCTCCAGTTGCAATTATGATAAACTTTAAACATAAGTTGAAACGGTCTAGAAATAAGGGAGATATTTTGAAAAACGTCTTTGCCCCGCTTAGCGGTTTTGCTCCACTTTCCCATATAAAATTTTTTTTTTAACTTTTTTTTCTTAGCAACTTATTAACATTTCTTAATTGAAAACCAGCTTAGCAGATATCAAATTTACTGAAAAAATAGATAAAAATTAGATTTAAATTATATTTTATCATGTACGGATTTTATTGGCAAAAACTTATAATAGTAGGTGGAATATAATGTCCTATGGGTGTGAAAGAGTTAAATGAAGATTAATAAAAATTCCCTCAACTATTTTGTACAAACATGGTGATTTTTGTAAGACAGGCAACTGGTTAAGTGAATTTATATTTTATTTTAATCTAATCTGTTCTTTATTCCCAAAGCGGAAAGTTTATTTACAAATTTCTCGAATGGAATGGTAATTTTTTTTTTTATTAAAGCACTTTTAAGGTAATAAGAAAAATAAGAAAATGTGCATTACAAAGTGATGAATTGCGATCTGTCACGAGATAGATCGTCTGCAAATGGATGCCCCGACTGGTATTGAATGGGTCGATCCGTGTGCAAAGTTACTCTACGAATTTCCGCACGGGCAAGGGAAGAAGACGAAGGTAACGGAAATAGACGATTAAGTAGTTCGAGTTTCCATGAACCAATCGATCATTTAACGCTCCCTTCGCATTTCCGCATCCGACACCGGAACACTAGCTTGTCGAATTAAAGGGGTTAGGATTTACCTATTTTCTGTGGGGACAATCTTCATAAATTATCAGCTTTTCTCATATTGAAACTTTGATTAATTCTAAGTGCCTCTTCATGTTTTTCAACGAATCATCTTTATTTTCCAATTTGTTGCATTTTCTATAATCCATTCCTCCATGTCAATGTCTTAAAGAAAAGTCCTTTTGACATAAATTTATTTAGTATAATTTTTATCGTTAAAAGTCATATACTTCAGATCACATAAAGCGTTTAAAATAGAAACGGTTAGAAAAAATATTCCTAAAAACAAATGAAAAATTAGTTAGTTTAAATTATCGATAATATTACTTTTGATAAATAAATTAAAAAGAAAGATACGAAAATAAATCTAAAAATTTAAATTTACCACATTAATTATTCTGATGCAAATTTTGCTAGTTTAATTTGCGCGTAAATCGAAATGTACATAGGTGGGACATCATACGATCTGCAATTTTGAATTTGCAACCTGAGATATAACATTCGTTATCAGCGAAACTCGCTAACTACCAATTTTCGTATAAATCAGATAAATTTATGGGATTTTGAGTTCACTATGGTTTATTTTATAGATCTGCGCGATATTTTGTTTAACAAAGTTAATATTAGGCATTGCTACACGAAGTTTGCTTCATAATTTCAGACAGAAAGAATACTACTACCTTCAGCTGAAGTTTTCAGTAGAAAAAGACTGTCTGACCGAAAACTTTTTCTACTACTGCGATCGGGTAAATTCATTTCTCACTGAGAATTCTTATACAAATATCAAATTTACACGATTTAAGGTTAAAATAAAGATAAAAATAGTTAGGCAAAATGATTTTTATGAAAACTTTGAAAATATTTTACAGTTAATTTACTTGAACAATTTTTTACAAATTTTTTTGCAAATAAATATCTTGGTAGAACGGAAAATTAATTAATTTTTTTTACTGCGTGCACTATATTATATAATAATGATAAAAATATTATCGAAAAAGAAAAGGGAAACATAACATTTTTACAATGACATTTATTTTTATAAAAATAAAGCCCAAGATATTTCCGTGGGAATACTTTGAAATGTCACGAGCTCCATTAAATACTTTTGTTCTTTTTTAAAAATCGGGTCAATTCGAAAAATCTGCTGCTCTCGACTAGAGCTAATCGAACTGGACGAGCAATATTGGAGTTTATGTCAGTATAGCGTTATTCCGCAGGACGTGTATCGATCGATGTGTCGTTTCGAGTTTAACCACGCGTTTTGGAATCCTTCTCGATGCAGCCCTGCAGTTTATTGACGTCCTGGTTAGCCTATGCGGAAAAATTTTCTGGCTGGATATATTAATATCGTTCGTCTTCCATTTCGCCGGTCTAGGAAACGCTCACTGACCCGTTCAAATCAGATCGTAAACGACCAATGATGACAGAAGAAATACAGTCAAACCATTCACTGTTACTTGAAAGTAAATTGTGATTTCACTCGAGCATGCAACAATAAAATTTCTACGAATTGCTGCTTTCGTTTGAGCTTGACAGAAAAACCATCCATTTCTTTATACTATTATTGCTGTAATTAATGATGGTTTAAAATTTAAAAAAAAAAAGATTCCAACTATATAAGTGGGTATAAAAATTAGAAAATAAAATTTTAATTATAAATTAATTTTAAAATAAACATTAGGCGTAGGAAAAAGAATTCAATATAAAAATAGAGCCTTTGTTAGAGTATGCAAATCGTGCGTCAAAGTTCTATCAACACTGTCAGTGATTCGTCTCTGTAACCGGAAGTGTGGCAGCATCAGGTCCTGGCTCGGACGCTTTATCAACGGTGTAACGAGCTGTCAGCGTTATTGCCGAGGTGTCTCCGTTACCACGGAAGCTGACGCGGCATTTCTAATAAAACGATCCTCGTAGGTGGCTGCATTGTCAGGATCCAAGGATAGCGGATAGTCAAGCTTTGAGAGTCGGGAGCTTAACGATCCCCTATGGCGAATCCACTGCTGTGCGACTTCCGTCTCGTTCTAGAATTCGATTTCATTCTGAGATCCGTAGACTCATGTCTGCCACCAGCGGAACTTACCGTCATTAAATTGTAAGATTTTGAAAGGATCAGTCAGTCTTTACTATTAGACTTCAAGAGTAAACGACCCGAAATCAAATATCGATTAGAAGTATTTGAAGCTTCTCTATTATCCAAAAACAAATTATCACGAAAAAAATAAACTTTCATTCAGGTGAATTTGTAGGATTATTTATTCTTGCATTTATCAAGGTCTAAAGTATGCCATTTAGCGATAAATTAAATCCAATTTTCTTCAAAACTGTTACCTTAGAAGTGATAAAATTTTGAAGAAGTATTTTAATATTGTTTGAAACTAGTTTAAAACTATAAGGAACTTGTTTTAATTTGATTAGAACTAGTTTAAATCAGTTTATAATCAATTCAAAACAATTCAGAACTACCTAAAACTGTTTAGAAATTGTTTAGAACTTAAAATTTGTTAAAAACTGTTAAGAATTTGTTTAAAATCCTTTGGAACATGGTATAAAATAATTTATAACTAGTTTAAAGAAGTTTATAACTAGTCAAAAGCTGTTTTAAACTTTTTAAAACTACTATTAAAACCAATTCCGACCTCCATATTGGATCCACCATTTTGAATTATTGGAAAATGACTTCAGATTCGTAACCAGAGATACCAAAACCCCTATATACCAAGTTTCATGAAATTACATTGAAGTTTTTCATTTTTGACCGCCATATTGGATCCGACATTTTGAATTTTTGAAAAATGACTTCAGATTCGTAATCAGAGACCCCAAAAACCCCTGTAGACCAAGTTTCGTGAAAATTAAAAAAAAATTTGAATTTTCGATTGCCATATTGGTTCCGACATTTCGAATTATTGAAAAATGACTTCAGATTTTTGTAATCAGGGACCCCAAAAAGCCCTGTATACCAAGTTTCGTGAAAATTAAAAAAAAATGAATTTTCGTCCGCCATATTGGAACCGCCGTTTTGGATTTTTCAAAAATGACTTTAGATCCGTAATCAGAGATCTCAAAAACCCAAGCGCACCAAGTTTTATCAAATTCGGCCAATTTTTGAAGTCAGTCCAAATGCATTATTTTGATTTTTGAACTAAGAAACTCAAAATTTTGGGTCGAGGACATTTCCACCAAAACCCAATTGACCGAATTTGTAATTGGCCGAAATTTAATTGTCCGAATTTGTAATTCTACAAACTTGCATTTGGCAGAATTTGCAATTCCCCGAACTTGCGTTTGTCCGAGCTATTAACTTCACGAATTTGTATTTGTCATAACTTCCAAATCATCAAATTGACATTTGCCAAAACATTTAAATCGACGAAATTGCATTTGTTAAAATTTTTAACTCCTCGAACTCGTATTCGTCTGAACTTTTAAATCCACGAACTTGCATTTGTCAAAATATTCAATTACCAGAATTTGCATTTGTCCAAACTTTGAAATCACCAAATTTGCATTTTTCCGAACTTTGAAATCACCGAACTCGCATTTAGCAGAATATTCAACTCTCCAAATTTGCAACTGTCAGAACTTCTAAATCCCTGAATTTGCATTTGTCCAAACTTTAAAATCACCGAACTTATATTCGCCCAAATTTTGAAATTTCCAAATTTGTAATTGTCCGAACTTTGAAATCACCGAACTCACGGTTGGCCGAACTCTTAAGTCTCCGAATTTGCATTTGGCCGAACTTTTAAATTACCGAACTTGCATTTTTCCGAATTTTTAAATCACCGAACTTGCATTTGTCAAACTCCTTAAGTCACCGACTACTCGTGTCCCCGAATTTGCATTTGTCCGACCATCGGAAAGTAGGTTTTCTAAAGGAGTCTTATGATTGGATGGTAAATTTCCCGGTAACATTACCAGCCAATCAAAAGACTCCTTTAGAAAACCTACTTTCCGATGGTCGGACAAATGCAAATTCGGGGACACGAGTAGTCGGTGACTTAAGGAGTTTGACAAATGCAAGTTCGGTGATTTTAAAATTCGGAAAAATGCAAGTTCGGTAATTTGAAAGTTCGGCCAAATGCAAATTCGGAGACTTAAGAGTTCGGCCAACCGTGAGTTCGGTGATTTCAAAGTTCGGACAATTACAAATGCGGAGATTTCAAAATTTGGGCGAATATAAGTTCGGTGATTTCAAAGTTCGGAAAAATGCAAATTTGGTGATTTCAAAGTTCGGACAAATGCAAATTCTGGTAATTGAATATTTCGACAAATGCAAGTTCGATGATTTCAAAGTTCTGGCAAATGCAAGTTCGTGGATTTAAAAGTTCAGACGAATACGAGTTCGAGGAGATAAAAATTTTAACAAATGCAATTTCGTCGATTTAAATGTTTTGGCAAATATCAGTTTGATAATTTGGAAGTTATGACAAATACAAATTCGGGAAGTTAATAGCTCGGACAAACGCAAGTTCGGGGAATTGCAAATTCTGACAAATGCAAGTTTGTAGAATTACAAATTCGGACAATTAAATTTCGGCCAATTACAAACTTGGTCAATTGGGTTTTGGTGGAAATGTCCTCGACCCAAAATTTCCATGTAATATTTTTCAGTGGAAGTGTGAACAATTATATTTTTTACATAATGAGTAATTAAATATTGCAATTTGATGAAAATTAAAAAAAATTCTATGTATTAGAAATTTAGTATAATCATCATGTTAAGAACTTGTTTGATATCATTTAGAACTGGTTTAAAACAGTTAATAACTAGGTTAAAACTGTTTATAACTGGTTTAAAACTGTTTATAATTAGTTAAAAGCTGATTTAAACTTTTGAAAACTACTATTAAAACCTGTTTAGGACTTATTCAAAATAGTTAGGAACTATTGAAAATAATTTCTGACTTGTTTAAAATTTTTTTAAAACTAGTTAAAAATTGTTTATATTTAGTTTAAACTATTCATAACATGTTCAAAACTGTTTGTATCTAGTTAAAACTAGTTTTAAACAAGCTAAAAATAGTTTACTCTAATTTTTTTGAAGTAAAAAGTAACTAAACTCTTGTGTTATAATCTTGTAACTCAGAGTTACTAACTGAAGTACACAATGGCGTATACAATGTGATGGATTAATTTTTATAAAATGCTTCTAAATTTTATTATTTTTAAAAATTAAAACTGACAGAATGCTTTTTAATTCACCGAATCAGTTTAAGTTTTTTTAAATATCGTTTTTATTATCAACTGCTACTTTGAATTTTGACATAATTAGATTCGTATTTTTTAACCAAAAGAAAAGGTAAATAATATAAATACTATATCCTTAAACTAAATAACAATTATATTTGTTGCCACTTTACTGTTTTTAACAAGTAGCATCGTGTGAAACAAACGTCTCTATTGAAAGTTTATTTTTCTCATCCTATGTTAAAAGATCTAAAGACTAGCTTAGCCACTTTACTTTTTTTCAACCTGTTTCTTCTACTTTCTTTCTGTTTTTTTTTCTTCGAAGGTCGACAGCCGCAAGGCTGAACTCTCGACTAACCGGCAAGATTAAGTCGAGTTCTCGATAGCGAGGGCCGCCTCCCCTTTATCAAGATTCATCGAAACCCTACCAAGTAGGAAAACACGAGCGTCTTAGAAAGTCAGTTTCGCGACGTTCCCCAGCCTTTGGAATCGAAAACCAGGATCGACTCAAAGATTAGATAAAACAACGTTCAAACGTAATTCTCTTTAATCGATTGCCGAAACTGCTTTCATCTCGGGACCTTTTGCTTTTATCGTTATTGCTTTCGACTAACATTGACCACGCTATTTCGAAAACGTCAATTTCTTCAAGATTTGATAATGTTTCAATCTTTTTAGAATATGTTCTTTTACACTTTTTATACTAGTATATAAACTTAAATCTAGTTTATAACTTTTTTTCCAGTAATTACTTAAAATCTGTTCAGAAGTATTTTTTAAGTATGCAAATAAGTTCGCAAATAAGTTATGAATATTGATATTTTGTTTTACGAAATTGCTCATCTTTTGTCTAAAATAGCAAGGTTTGAATACTTTCTGTCTTGTCTTCTACATCTAAATCTAAGGAATAAAGGCGAATTGTTTACCATAAATTTTTTCCGCAATAATTTTGTAATATTGTTTTTATTGTTAATTTAACGTAAAAGGAGCTATTTATGAGTTACATTCTTGGAAAGTTATATAAAGCTAGTCATTATGAAGTAATTTAACCTCTTTAAGGGAAAACGAAGCTCTTGTAAACAGCGAGGACTTTCAATTGAATACTTCCTCAAAATATAATTACGAGACGGATGCCTGTCTCTAATTATACAAACAAGATTCGAGACTTTTCGTTACAGCGAATTTGCATTTAAAACGAAGACTAAGATTCACAGACACGAATATCTGTTCAAAACATGCATTTTCGAAAAGTGAACTCCTTTTGAAATTCAGAATAACTTCTATCAGCGTAATTATATTAATACCCTACTAATATTACCTCATTAATATATGTACTAATTATACTTAATTAGCTATTAGTCAATTCGTTACTAATTTTCAGTTAACTTTTAAGTTATTCTCACAAATTTTCCGAAAAATGTGCTCAATTGTTTTTTTGTTTTTTAATCTAGAGAGAAAAAGTAATAGAAGCGAAAGTATATTTCATTTCATAAAATTTTCTCAACGGTTTATTATTTTTTTTTGTCCCTGAAATCGAATTGAATTTTGCCGTTCTGTGCGCGTATCTCGTAAAGAATGAAAGCAGGGAGAAAGGGTTATCGTTAACTGCAGAAAACTCACGAGCACGAGAACAGTAAAGGCCGTGTTTTCATTTCGTTTTGCTGGTTGGTATCCGCCTAACCTAAAATTACTGTGCCTTGCGATTATTGCTTGGCGCTCTTTTATCGCAGCTGATTTACCGAGTCGCGTTCCTTGGGTCGGGAGCGCATTGCACACCCCATACGTTTCTATTATTAGAGCATCAAGACCACCGGCATTCTCATTGAAACTCCTAAGGACTGATAGAACAATTTAACTACACACATACTCCGCCAAATGAAATAAGTATAAAATTCTTTACGACTGCAATATAAAATTTTCCAACTTACTCAAAAACGGCTTTAATCCCTTATAGTCCAGTCATTTAATACTTTTAATCGAAAAAGTCCCATAACCCTTGATTTTTTTGCTTAGTCGTTTTTATTTTGATAGCCGATAAAGGCTAAAAATAATGTATTCTTTATTTATTTTTAGGGTTTAACTAACCAGATTTTATTTTTAAATAAGAATTAAAATAATACATATTTCTCAATTTAATAAACGCCTTCTGATAATGAGAAATGCTTTAACGTCTTGTCAATTTAGTAGGAGTATACAGGTGTTTAAATTATCCATCACAGAGATCAGAATATAAAATTCTCATTTCTTGTTAAAGAAGTAAGCAGAAGTAAAAAACTTTTTTATGTGCATTATTAAAAAAATAATTCCACGTAATGTCTCGCTAAAAGCGTATTCCAAATGTACCGAGAACTTTTTAAGATTCTCTTCGCGCTGAATGAGGAAGAAACAAGTTTTTCAACTTCATTTTTGAAGGATTTAAAAGATACTCTTGAAACACCTGAAAAGGACGTTTCTCTCTAATTTACTCAACCGGAATGATTACTCGAATGCTACTTTTATGGAATTTTCAATAAGACCTGATTTCGACATGCAATTTTCCTGTCAAGAAAAGTATACATTCATCTGATGGATTTCAAGCATGAACTTTATTTAAATAAGATCAGTTTTCCAACCAATCTCTGAAATTCATCAGAAAACAGTTTGCATAATTTTTTTCTGACATTAAATCAATTCCGTCTTTAGATATACTAAAAAATGTGTATTTTGAGATTAAAAGGAACAAACAATACAACTTTTAAAAGATCAATATGTTTAATGTAGGCCAAAGAAACTACAGAGGAAAAGAAAGTTTTATATCTAGTAAGGTCTAATAGGTCTAATAGGTATTTAGCTGAAAACGAGACGATACGTGAAAATTAGTTACATTTAGTTATATTAGATTCAAAACAAGTCTTTTTGGGCTTAGACTCAATTCAAAACTTGAATGAAGTAAAGCTTTTATTACTAGCTAGTTTTAAGATTTATTATTTAATTCGACTACTTTGTGTTGCAGATTGAATCCAGCAACCTTACATTCTTGAAATAAAGCTTATTTTTTCCTGTGTACAGGAATAGAAATGCATACAAAAACAAATAAACTTCCAAAGGCGTTAAATCGCTTATTTGCAGTTATTTTAAAAAGGTCGCGTAACTTATTTTTGTGTAACGGGAGGTTACGACTTGCTGCATGCCCTTAAGCTGTAAATCACTAGGGCTTTGTTGATTGTGTTTTATGGTGTGTACGTGGTATATACGACCTTGTACATATAACATATATAAAAGTGCAAAAATAAAAATACGTTTCGACGAATGAAACCGTATAAATCCTGTTATAGCTGTCGTCAGCCGATTATGAAAGTAACGATGTTCTTGTGAGTGGGAAAAAATGTAACACTGTCGTTCAATTCGCTTTTTTCATCCGTTGTCGAACGATCGCTACTGCAAAGTTACAAACTCGATTTTCAATGGGTAGGACACGCGTCGACGGCTCGACACGCACGAGCGTTAACCAGAGCTAACGACGTTTCCCCATTGGCGCGTCGTGCATCGAGTAATTCGATTCGAGAATGGACAGCAGGGAAATAGTGTCCTTCCGATAATACCGTTCAACCAACGACAGAATTTTCCTACTCGGCAGGGAATTGTCTCTCGTACAACAATTTCACATCAATACACTACCAACTTAATCCAGGATGTGATCAATTTTTATTCAGTTTATTCTTGTAGCTTTCAGATCATCTCTAGTTCGTGCTGAAATTTCCATTATTTGCCTTAGATTTTGCGAAAAAGTAAAAAATGACTGTTTACTGTCAAATTACTTATTTAAATATTTGCGGTTTTATATAACCAAGAGAAAATTATACCTCTCTAGCATATTCTTTCAGACGTATAATTCTATTAAGTTCCCAATCCAAGGGGGTGAGAGCATAAAAATTTTAAAAATTGTTCTCCAATGCACATTTTTGCATCAAGCTAAAATAGGCAGAAAACTTTCAAAAAAACCTCTAGGCCTTTTACAAAAATTAATTAATTAATGGAAAAAGCTAAGTTAAGTAATTAATGGAGGGTAACAAGTTATAAACCACATTTAACTTTCTATTTTGCAGTTCCTGAAATGCTTCCCAAAATTTACGCGAGTTTGAAAAGTTAACGAGACACGTTAACTTGACGTTAACCGACTGTTTTATACTTGATGTTTGATATACCGTAGCTTACACATAATGTAATTCCTCATCTTGATTCATTACCATCCTTTCACACACAAATAGAGAAAACTTTGCGGATAATTTCCTGCAAGATAACATTTCCATTCGAGTCTTATCAGTCGTGTGTAATGTGCATACATTAACTCTTTAGAGACAGGATGAGATGACAGATTTCCCGACAAATAATATGTCGACTGTGATATTTCGGGCCTGAAACAACTCTAAAGACAAGAAGCTGCAATGACGTTATGATGGCGGGATATTGTATGAGGTTGAAACGCCCACGGTGTTTCCTCACCAATTGACAAATTTGTGCGCGCCTATTTGTACATTTAGCTGTATTGGTGTACACGTCTCACGTAGGAAAACCACGTGTTTAGGTAGACAATTAACGGGTTTACATGCGCAATTACGCGTACGAAGATGGAAGGCAAGGGCCCGGCTGAAACTCTGTTTCCATTGTTCCCAGAGTTGCTCCTAATCTTGCTCTTGGTTGGGAACAAATTCACAAGAAGTGACACCTCCGGGGTGTTTCGGCACACTATTTGCAAGAAATGTCGCTGGCATTGTCACCGCAAATTCATCGCTCTCTCACTCCCGCATTGTTTCACTATTCTAAGCATTTACTATTTTGCTTTCGAAATAAATTCAGTTCATTTCTTATTTCAGTTCATCTTCTTACTTATGCTTTTCTGGGAATTATAGAGTATGGAATTGGTAATTTAGAAATAATTAAGTTGGAATTATGAAACTTTAAATTATGAAATTATAATTATGAAGAAATTATTTCTATGATCGTTAAGTTTTATACATCGACATACTATATTCAATTAACACAAACAAAAAAGAGTTTACTGATATATTATAGCTAAACGAAATAGCTAACCATATATATCTGTGGCTGAAAGGTAAAACAGCACAAGCGCCATTTTATCATATTTGAGATAACATCAGATTCATATATATTTAGACATGCTATTTAAAGTTTGATACTTGTAAAATGAGTAAAACATTTATTTACAAAGAAAATAATTAATAATATATTGACACAAGTCCACTTTTGTCGTTGATCGAATAGTATAACGACACAACTCCATTCAGAATGAGAAAAACAATTGACAATTTTAAAAAATTACTGATTCTATAAAATATTTTTTAAGTTATTGATTAAATTGACTTATCATTATGTATTTATATAATATACAATAATTATAATATATAATAAAAATGTATATGAACCTAAAAATGTCTTATTTAAGCAAGAGTTTAAAAGAAAGTAAATCATAACCATTTTTTGAAAATGACATTTAAAAACAAATTGAAGTTAGTTAGATATTACAATTTAAAGGTGAAACGACACAACTCCAACAAAATATAATGTTACGGTGAAAAATATTAAATTTATTTAAAATCAAAGCGTTTTATTAAATTTGATAAACGTATTTAAAAAATCAATTAAATAATAAGACATAATGCAAAACACCAAAAACATTTGTTGATTTTTCGATTTCACAAAACTAAGAAAAAATTAAAACTCGTTTATCTCGAAATCATGAAAATGGAGTTGTGCTCTTTTACCTTTCAGCCACAGATATGTAACAGCAATTGAAGTTAACTAAACTAGCTAAATGTTAGTTAAGGCAGATAATCCTTTTTTTAATGAAGGCATTAAATGAAGACAGAAAAAATTTATGAAAAGCAATATTGAGGCTCAATTCAAGAAACGGTCTGACACTCGAGTTCGCCGTCTTGAAGCCAGTCAGCGCATCAAAATTTCAGTAAAATTAAAATTTTAATTTTTAAAACATACTATATTAAAGAAAATAAAAAGACGCATCTTTTTATCTTTCAACTTGTTTTTTGCAGGACCAATACTTTAGGTTAAAATGGACAAAAACTAAAAAAATTTGTTTTCAAAATTTAATTTTAAAACATAACTCGTCGTATATTAGACAAATCTTAATGGAATTAATTAAAATTTAGTGTACTTACGCATTTGGGTCTGGAGATGCTGACAAAGTCATAAAAAACTTAAAAAACATCTTTTGTTTAATTATTTTTTAATAAAAAATGGAGACCTGTTTGTAAAAGTTCCATTGAAAATTAGTATGCAGGGAAAATTTTTGTTTCGATCATTCGAAAGAACTTCAAGCGGGAAAGTTGTTTATTCATGTCCAAAGAAGTTTTCTGGAAATTTTGAGATCGATTTATCAAAAATTGAAACAGATATGTAATTTTTAACGAAACGTGCGGCGGTAAAGAAAACAACTGTATGAGCTGCAAACACTGTAAAGGTGTAAAGTATAGAAACAAATCTCTGAATCTAAAAATATAAGATAAATTTTTAACTTTTACAAACTGATTCATTTTCTACTGTTAAAAACTGTTTAAATTAGAAAAATATTATTATTTTTGTCTTTTAAAAGTAGTTATTTACATGTATAAAAGCTATGTATGCATCGATGTTGATGATCGCGTGTTTGTAAACAAACTAGAACTCTTATTGCAACGTATACTTATCTATCAAAAAATTTGTGTTTTTGTGTGATTAGAGTTCGTTATGTACAAAAGCGTTTTCCAATTTTAAAGTTTTTAATTTTTATTAATTAATTAATTAATATGAAGGAGTCTAAATTTGTAAACAAAGGTCACAAGAGAACTAAAAATTAAGATTTGTGGGAGAAAAAAAGAAGAAATAATTATTAATGTTCAGTTAATGTACTTTTAAGGGTTTGTAAATTAAATTACAATTTGACTATTTTCATTAACACATTAATTTCTACTAAATCTAAGTATAAAGAAAGTTCCATTTAAAGAGGATTCCCATTTATGCAGGGACCACTTATCCAGGCTCGACTGTAGTTTAAGGACGCTTATACCCTCAAGCGGTTCTCATTCTATCGGACCATGTTAGTCAATATTTTTTTAATTTCATTTCGTCTTATAATTTGGTTTCTAAATAGTATTTTTTAGTTAAAATCATTACACAAACAAATTTTATTGAAAAAAAAAAATTCTGTTGAAAATTCCAACTTTTTAAAATTTTTTCTTTCTGATTATTTCAAAAAAGTGAAGGATTACTATCCTTAAATAACATTTTCTTAACAACGGAACGGTAAATTAATTAAATATTATTGTAAAAGTTGTATTCCATTACAGTTTAAAATATATTAGTTTTTTAAAAAAATCTGTAGAACCGTATTTTTTTAATTAATTAAAATATAGTCATTTTGCGCGTTTTGTTACTTTTCCATGTAAAAGTCTCAACTTTATAAATTTATATCTTAAAAACAGAACGGTAAAATTCAATAAAATTGTAACAGTACATGTAAAGTAATGTATTTAATATGTCATTAACATTTTTTAAGAATCTGTAGAAAATGGTTTTTTGGATAAACATCCTTAAATTTAGAAACTGTAAATTTAATTTATTCTTACAAAAATGTAAACTTCTTAAAGTTTAAATTTAAAAAACGTAAATGTTTTAAATTTAGAAGGTGCAAATTTTGCATAGTGCAGATTCAGAAGTTGTAAATTTTGTAAAATCTGAACTTTAAAAATGTAAATTTTTTATAATCTAAATTCCGAACTTACAAAGTAAAAATTTATATACAATAAGTTTATATTCACTATATTATAGTCTAAACTTCCAAAGGAAGACTTTTTAAAGTATATATTTAGAAGATATACATTTTGTATATTCTTAAAAAATGTAAAATTTTGAAAGTTTTATTTTATAAATCCTAAACTTAGAAGGTGTAAATTTTGAATTGTTTAAACTTAGAAGATGAAAATTGTGTATATTCTTACAAAATATAAATTTTATGTATAGTCCAAACTTGCAGAATGTAAAATTTATGTAGTGTGAACTTGCAAAATATGAACTTTTTAAAGTTTAAATTTTACAATGTCTAAATTTACTAATAGTACACAGTGCCGTCTCTTTTCATACGATCGTCCAAATTCATTTATTTAATCAACAGCAAACAAATTTTCTCAAATATGTAAATTTCCTTTTTAAAATTGACGCAACAATTAAAGAGAATATTGAATTACTTTCATCTGATTGAAGACCAATCAATCAAGCACTTTGAAGTATTTTAATTTAATTTATATTTGTTTATTTTTTTATGAAAACTGCCTTTAATTTTGAAATGTGGAATAAATTGAAATTTGTATTTTTTAACTAACAACTATGCCAGTAGTATATATTCACTTTTCACGGTTTCTACGCGTTTTCGAAGAATTTATTGACAATCAACACATCAATTAACGGCGAAAGTTTTGATTTTTTTCGTGAAATTGGATTTGGGGATTCGAAGCGATTCCACGCCTGATCAAACAAGCGACAGGAATATTGGAAACTAGATTTTTCAAATAACGAAGTTAACGCGTCGCCACAAAACGTTGAATAAAATAATGCCATCCCGGGCATACAAAATGGACCGTTGTATGCGTGTAAAATGCGTAAATTAATTAATAATTTTATCCAACACATTTGCATGCCGTTTTATGTGTATTTTGGCATTACGACCGTAATGTCTTCTTCTACCTGATTGATTATCCCTTTCATTTATTTTAAACGTCACTCAGAAAAACACATTGATAAATTGAACAAAGTTAGTTGCATATTCATTAGCAGATTCATATCGAATATTTGCAACTTTTTACACAATTGGGACAAATTTGTTATAAAGTTATAATTAAACTGCGGCTTCAGTTTCTAAATGTAACAAAAAATTGGATAATTTATTGGAAATGTAATTACTCTTCCTTAGACGAATTATAATTGTGTTTAAAAATTATGTAATTATATTTTCTTGGTAATTTTATTTAAAAAAGTTATATTTGAATTTTTTTTTAAAAATTAAATTTTAACGGACAAAATTGAATTTTCTTATATCACTTTAAACCGAGACAATTTTAAAGATAATTAATTAAATAGGAAGAAAAAATTATGCTTTTAAAAATAAATAATTGAATTCGAAGGAAAGAAAATTACATGTACTTTTGCGAAATTGTCCTTTTTGTGTCTGAGTTAATTGGGAGATAGAAGGTACTTTTTGGAGGCAATCATTTCTGAATTTCTATTTCGTTTTAAGACTGGCAGGTAATTCGTCGTCTAGGGTGGATGGATCGATCTTGAAGAAGGATGAAGGATCCTTGGAGGTGATAAAAGCAAAGGGAAAAACGGAAAAGGATCGGGAGAAAAAAAACGCGACTCTTTCACTCCCTTTACCTTCAACCGCCGAAGCGTCCCGTATCCGCAAGGGATGATAAATCGTTATCTTACTTTCGAGGTGCACTCGTGCAGACGAGTATCTTAAATGTTTCGAATCGCTTCTCCTTTCAAGCAAAAAATTTTAATTTTCATCCCATGAAAATATATTGGGACATTTCAATTATTTGGTACGAATTTTTATTGATGTAAGTTAAAAAAAGTCCTATAATTATATTTGATTCGATCGATGTTACAATTTGTTAAAATATGTATTAATGAAAACTTAGACAAATTGAAGTTTGAATTGATTGTAGTTTGGATTGAAATATAGTTAAAATTTAAATCAATCGAATGTTGATAAATAAATAAAATAAAACGATATAATTAGATACAAAAATTACTATTAAATGGTATTATATACTTTAAATAAAAAGTTGATTTTACTGCTCATAAATATATAACATAGATTGCAATTCTCGTAAAATGTAGTCAAAGGTATTGAAATCCAGATTTAAAGGGATCAAAGTTTAACGGTCCCTTCTTTAGAGTTTGAGCCCTGGATCTCAGCAGTCGTTTGGTTAAATAGAGAGGCTTGAATAGAGCTCTTATTACAAACTCACATCAACCAACTTCATTTCATGAAGTCTTTTATTTAATGAGTATTTAGACGTGCTTTGATTTTTGAACTTTCCGCGTGTAATTTAAAGAGCTCTTTCTGAAAATTGAGTACACATTTCATTAACTTTATGTTCTTTTAACATGAAATGTTCAATGTATAATTTTCTCATGCTTTCCTTTATTTCAATTTAAAGTCCACTCATGTTTCTAAGTGTTGTTAATTTAATTAAAAATGAACTTTGTTTAAATTATATAAATAATGTTTCTCGTTCGTGTTCAGTTTCCTAATTTGGCGCACATTTAATTTTCATATAAACTAATTAACTAGTATATTAATGACTTGGGCAAAAAAAGGTTTTTTTATCTAATAATTCTGACCTATAATTTTCTACCTAAAATAACGTTTTATTTCAATCGGCAATTGAAATATTGCATAAGGCATCTTAAATTTTTGATGGGACACTACTTTCGGCTAAATATTCTTATAGCTATTTCTGAAAAAATAGAAATTAATTAAGAAAATGCTCTGAAAAATTTAATTGTTTTAATATTCACTTGATCAAACAGAAGCTCCTTGGAATTGATGAATTATATCGATTGGTACGTTTAGTGTTAATTATGCGTAATTAACCGCTTGAATGAGTAAACGATATTGAGTGGTCGTCTAGCGACTACTGATTACAAGCTTCCGATGTCTGAAACGTGGAACAGATCGACCAATCAGCAAATATTCATAGTTATGCTTACACTAGAAAGACAACATAAATTATATTAATCACGGATGAATTTGCATGCATGATTACCGAAATTCAATTGTAGTTCTTGTTTGTACTTCAAGTTTATACACATAAAAAGTGTATAAAAGCAATTTTTGAAATTAACTCATTTAGAATAATTTATGTTTTAAATGTAAAATCGGTCATAAAAACTGATCTGCATCAAATTTTCTCATTTTTTTTTTGCTATATTTTTTGTGCAAATTATGATTAAATAGGAATTAATAAAGTATGATTGAAAATTAATAACAATAATTGCAAACTTCATTCATTCTTTCATTCTGCCCACACCCGAAGTTTGGAACTATAGATGTTTTTTAAGTTTTAAATCAATAACTTTTGAAAAAATGTATTTTATATTTAAATCTACTTTACAGATTTTAATAAAGATTTGAAACACTTTAAACATAATATGTAAGTTAATGAAAAAATATGTATAAATATTTTAATATTACCAATATTTGAGGATTTAAAACATTTTATAAAGTACATCATTGATAAAAATAAAAAAATGAAATATCATGAAATATCTTATAATTATTTTTGGTTCATTTTATGTACCTCCAAATAGTGACTTAGAGTTTATACATAAGTTCTTGTCACGTAATAAATGAAGTTGCGAATGCGTAAACTATGGCAAATTTATGTATCTGAATTATAATTTTAATGTTGGTATTGCACCATGTCTAAAATTTTGAAAAAATTTGAAAATTAAAAAAGAATAACAATAAAAGAATAAACTTTTTTTTGGGTACATTAAAATTATTTAATTTCGTTGACATGAAAATTCTATAAAAGTTTATGCGTAGAATTTTAAATTGATTGATATTTAGATTTTTGGAAATGAAGATCTTAAAATTTTTAATATAATTCTTTATTAACAGAAGTTTAAATCATTAAAGGATTTAGAAACAATAAATGCAAGTATAAATTAATTAAAGTTTGAACTAAATTCAAATTTGAATCGATTTGAAAATTTCAAATTTCTATAAATTAGAAATAATAGTTTTCCATGTTTCAAATGATTTCAAGCTCCATTAATTCCAATTTTTATTGAAACAGATTTTAGTCTAAATTTTGATGTTTGAGATTTCAATCAGAAAAATTGGATTGATTGAAGTTTTGATTAATTTAAATAATTAATAGTTCATACTAATTAAAGTTTGAAACAATTTAAATTCGTAATAATAAAATTAATTTAATTTGTAAATATCAAAGATTGAAATAATTTTTATTCACACCATTAGGAACTAAAATCAACATGAGTTATAAATCTTAAAACTTTGGCTATAATCAATTTTGATTAATTAAAGTTTCAAATAATTTAAATTTGAATCGATAGAAGTTGGCATTTTTTAACTTGGAAATATTAAAATTTATAATGATAGAAATTTTGGAGAATTGTCTGTTATTAATTGAATTTCGTATTGTTTGAAGAAATTTGAAGAATAAGAAAATCATATCAATAGGAGTTTGGAATAAATGAAATTTGTATAGAAGTTTATATATATTTTGTTCAAAAAACTATTTAAATAACTATTCTAATTTTTTGTAACGTACCATAAAAAAATTTTATTTTCAACTCCAGAAGAAAATCTGATTTATTCTCTCAAATTTCTTTGTAAATATTAATTTGTAACAAATTATAATAAATAAAAATCAATTCACAAAATTTAATCAGATAACAATTAATTTAATCTAAATAATTTCATAGTTTTTTTTTATATTTAAACTATACTAACTAATGAAAAATTCAATTCTTTCGCGCACGTATCTTTTGTTGATTATATTAATTAAAACTTTAAATTAAATAAGGATATATAGATTGAAATTTTGATCTGCTGTAAATTGTAATCGCTTAAATCTTTAATAAATTGAAGTTCAAATCGCTCAAAACTAAAAATAATTGAAATTTCGGTAGATTAAAATTTGGATCACTCAGAGTTAGAATCAATTGGAATAAATTATTATTATTATAGTTTGTTACAATTAAGATCAATAAATGTTAAAAACATGGATTGAAATTTAAAATAATTGAAGTTTACATTAATTGAGATTGATGTAAAGAAATTTCTCTTGAAATTTACATTGATCAAAATTTAAATTGATTCTTTTCGAGTAATGAAGTTTGTACCAAATACAAATTGGGGTATAATAATCTTAATAATTGATAATTAAATCAATAATTAGAATGAAGAAAATTAATTATATCTACATTCTGTTAAATCTTTTCAGCATAGTGATAAATTATTATCATAGACGGAACGATACCAAATTGGAACTCATTTAAATTTAAACACCAACTTTTATTCTATAGGGCCTGTTGTAAATTGAAACTATAAATATTTGGTTTAAAGCTTCAGTTATATATTTCAAATTAAAAATTTAAGTAGTAAAGAAATGTAGTAAAAAAAAGTACAGAAAAGAAGTATAGAATTTAATGAATGCTATTAAACATTACTTCTTTAGTGAACTCAAATCTCTTAAGTCTTGCTACAAACATTGAAGAAAGACCCTTTAAAGTTTCAAGATAACGAGTGACTCAATCGAAAAGGGGAGGACCCTATCGTTTACAAAAAACAAAACAGCTTTATTTACTCGCTCTTCTTTTCTTGGCAATAAAATACACCTGCCCTTGAAAGATCAAAGGGTCTCTTTTCCCCGTAGGGGCGGAATAATCAACCCTCACGAGCCAGTATTGTCCTTTGAAGACAACGCCACTGAGACAGGGTGGAAGATGGCACACGACAAAAAGGAGCAGCGGACACATTATATAGTATACACGTACGTTGTTTTAGAGGCAAAAACATGTAGACAGGAAAGGACAAATATGCGATCATAGAGACAAAACCCTAAATCAGGGATAGTCGCATTCACTATATGGTGGAATTCGACCCTGAGGGGTCGAGACGGACATACAGAATAATTATTCGTCGAATTTGCATGCTGATTTTGAGGTCACGTTTGCTCCCGAATGGCCACCCTTTTCGTCCCTGTACCAACTCCCCCCCCCCCTCCCACTACTCCCCCAAGGGGGCTCTTCAACTCTTCTCCACTGTCCGCGTCCCCGAACGACCCGTAAAGCAATCAGTGGGGTTGAATCCTATATACCAGATGTATACCTACCGTAATTCTGGCCGCGATGTCATTTCGACTGGCAATTAGATCCAGCAATAACAAATGGTATCGCGCTTTTCAAAATAATCCGATTCCTCTTCACGGCCTGCTTATTGCTGGCTCTGTCCACCACTAATGATTGCATGGAAATCAAACTTTTACTGCATCGGAAATCATACAGATTCGATTCAGCGCAAAATGTGGCTTTCATTTGCCAACTAATATTTTCCATGGTCTCTTTAATTTATCACTGTAAAGAAACTATAGTAGATTTGACTACTTTTTAACCACTCTCCGTAATTCTATAGTAGGCAGGGACTGACACGAAAACCGAATTCTGTTTCTGTTTTGAATTGTTGTGACGAAACAAAAATGTACAATCAATATTGTTTTGTATTGAGCCTGAAACGAAAAGGCTCTGAATTACGTTTTCGTCTTATGCCCGAAACGAAAATCAACTCCGAATTTCGTTTCAGTCTCATGCCCGAAACGAAAAGGCTCTGAATTTCGTTTTCGTCTCCTGCAAGAAAAGAATTGTGTTTAAAATTGTTTTTGTGAAATTTAGAGCCTTTTTTATGAGAAACGAAAACGGAATTCGGAGCGGATTTTCGTTTCGGGCATGAAACGAAAACAAAATTCGAAGCCTTTTCGTTTCGGGCATGAGACGAAAACGTAATTCAGAGCCTTTTCGTTTCAGGTTCAACACAAAACAAAATTAAATTGATATTTTGTTTCAGTTTTTCAAAACCGAAACGAAACAAAAATAGAATACATTTTGTTTCGGTTTTCGTGTCAGTCCCTGATAGTAGGTCTCAATTAAATTAAACTATTTGTGTTGACTGTTATTAAGAATGCGTAGTTGATACAATGAGATTTTGAAGTTAATTTGACTGAATTTAAACAAAATTGTAGCAACTAAGATTTAAGGCCATGTCCAAAGATAATGAGACTAAACTATAGAGTTCTACCTTATCCCCCATATTTAATTTGTAGACAAATTATTATTGCAGTGCAGATTCATGACACACTTTATGTTTTTGTAAAAGTATTTCAAAAATTACAAATCAACAAAATATTAAAATTTTGCCGATATTTAACAAAAAATCACTTCTGGGACATGGCCTTAATTAAAGTGATTCGATAGATCTCAACGACATTTTTTATGTCAATATGACAATTATTTTGTTACTGAAACTTCTACATTAAGGAGGTTCTATCGTCAAGAGAATTAACATTACCATTTTCATCAAATTTGGTTCACTGATAGACAAAGGTTTTATAATGATGCAGTTAAAATTTTGAGACTTCAATGTACTTGTGAAAAAAGTTATAAGCGTTTTTGTTTTTTAATATTTTTGAACATTTAGCATTGAGTCTTATGGGAAATCAGTAGTTTTTCATATATATTTATTTGCCACAAAGTATTTAGCATTACCAAATTAATGAAACTTTTTTTAATACATCACAGATGTCTAAGGATTAAATATCTAATGAAAAAAGTGTCATTATGTACCTGTGAGAGTTGCAATAAATTAATTTGTACAAATATTTCACGTTTTACACGATACAGTTCAGACGTTCTGCCATTTTAAAATGATGATTTTGATCACACATGAAAAATAGTCATATTTAAAAAGTAAATAATGTAAATAAAGTTAATAAATACAATTGTTTAATTATATATTCGTAAAATTAAATTTAAACCTAACCTCAAAATAATGGTCTCTGTTTTGACTAGTACCGTCATACCATAGAACCTCCTTAAGTAGTAGATTTTACTACTTATAGGGTTTCGATAGGCTTCAACAACATTTTTGTTATGGAGTGAATTAGAAAATGTATTTACTCCAACTGACAACTGTGCAGTTAATTTTACTATCTAAAGACCAAATTCTCAATTCAGGCAGGCTGGACATGGTCGGAACTGAAAATCAATTTTACCTACAAAAAGTTGTTTTTCTAAAAATTTTAGACGACACGTCTTTTTTTGTTTAGCTGAATAAAATTTTTTCAGGAGTTATAAAGATTTTAATCTTTAAGGGCATGTGATGATAATGCTAAATTTGTCCGTAAACTTTCTCTTAAAGTACTCAATGTTTTGACACCAAACTTTGTAGAATTACTCAAAATACCATTAGAATGGTCTCTCTGATCCAATTTTGTTTCATTTTTGTCTTTAAACTAAATATTTTTCAAATTTACTTTTTTTTCAAAATTTTCCAAAAATTGTAAAATTGAAAAAAAAATTAGTTTAAAGATAAAAATGAAATAAATTTGGGTCAGAGAGACCATTCTAATGGTATTTTGAGTAATTCTACAAAGTTTGGTGTCAAAGCATTGAGTACTTTAAGAGAAAGTTTACGGACAAATTTAGCATTATCATCACATGCCCTTAAAGACCGAACTCTCGTTTATTTAAATTTTAAGAAAAAAACCTTATAAGCGTAATAACTTTTTAAGTAATTGGAATATTTTATTCTTTTTTTACTACCTGAAAGAGTTGTTACTCCTCTTAAAAAACCCATTGAAAACTTTTAAAAATGTTGTAAAATAACAAAATGGCGGCCGTTTTACTAAAAAATTTTGAATTGCAATTACTCAAAAACCCCACAGTTTTTTTTGGTAAAAATTTTGTTTGAAAATTGTAGTCATAGTAAAGATTATTTTCCATAAAAATTTTACTTGTGCCCGATTTTTGTAGATGAGAAAAAAATTATTTTTTTTTTTAAAGGAAAATTTCATTTTTCTTAAAAATACATTAGATATCAAAAAAATTTGTAAATAAAAGTTATTCCTCTTCAAAAAATATAAAAAAAGTTTTTCTTGATATTTTTCTCTATTTCTCGTTTTTTCAACAAATTTCGTCAAAATTCGATAAAAAGCTAATTTTCAGAAAACTTTGCAGTGTTTTTGGATGCAAATATGCAAATAATTGTTAAAAAACATGTAATTTATCAAAAGCGTTTATATTTCAAACATTTTCATACATTTTTTGTTTAATTGAATTTTTTTATATATTTTTAAACTCTCTTCATTAAAAAATTCAAGTTAAGAAGTGTTTTTTTTAGCTAAATAAAGATATTATTGAAGTTAATTTCACCAAACTTTGAAATATCAAATTTCACATTTCTCAGAAAATGTTGGCAATTTGTTGGCAAACATTAATTATTTAACATATTATGTTTTTTTATCTAGTGGAAATATGTAATTTTTATCCAATCTTGACAAATAATAACTAATTTTTCTCTTTAAAACATTATTTACAATTTTATTTTTTGGCTTTTGTTAAATAATATTTTGTTTAAAAATATTTCTAAATCAAATTTTATTTATTCAATAACTTTTGAATAAAAAATGTTAAAAAAACCAATTTATAAAATTGTAGAAAATGTTTCAACACGTAAGATGAGCTAGTATTTGTCAAAATAAAATGAGATTTTAACTAGATTTAACAAAAAAAAACATCAATTGTTAAATAATTATTATTTGGCAACAAATTTTAGCTCATTAAAATTTTATTAGTTTAAGGTTATGTCCTCGGTTATGTCCTTGAGCTTAAAATGTGATATGTTTAAAATATAAAAGCTTTTTATAAATTACACGTTTTCGAACAATTATTTGCTTATTTGCATTCAAAAAGACTGCAAAGTTTTCGAAAAATTAGTTTTTAATCAAATTTTGACGAAATATGTTGACAATAAGGGAAAATAGAGAAAAATATCAAAAAACAACTTTTTTTATATTTTTTAAAGAGGAACAACTTTTATTTAGAAATTTTTTTATATCTAGTGTATTTTTTTAGAAAAATGAAATTTTCCTTTAAAAAATTAAAAATAATTTTTTTCTCTTCTACCAAAATCGGGAACAAGTTAAATTCTCTTGGAAAATAATCTTTACTATGACGACAATTTCCAAAGAAAATTTCAACAAAAAAACCTTGGTTTTTTTGAGTAATTGCAATTCAAATTCTGTTAGTAAAACGGCCGCCTTTTTTTTAATTCACAACATTTTTAAAAACGTTCAATGGATTTTTAAAGAGGAAAAAAATCAGGTAGTAAAAAAAATAAAATATCCCAATTACTTAAAAAGTTATTGCACTTATAAGGTATTTTTTCTTAAAATTTAAATAAACAAGAGTTTCAACTTTAAAAATTAAAATCTTTATAACTCAATGAAATTTTTTTTTTTCAAATAAACAAAAATATACGTGTTGTTTAAAATTCTTTGAAAAACAAATTTTTGTAGATAACATTATTTTTTAGTTCTGACTATGTTCAGCCTGCCTGAATTGAAATAAATTTGGTCTAAAGTAGTAAAATTTACTACTTCAAATAGTCTCGAACTGTATAACAAACATTATATTGGAACTTGTTGAACTACAAGAAGTAATAAAATTTACTAAAATGTGACTGTTCACTCTACATAAAAAATTTATAAATAATAAAAATTTATTAATAAATTAATAGTTAATAAAGCATAAAAAATGTTGTTGAGGCCTATCTAATAAGTAGTAAAATCTACTATACTTATAATAAATCATTCTTAGTAAAAAAAATAATAGTAAATTCTACTAAAAAACTTTGTTGAAAGCTACAGACTTAATTTATGTGTAATCTACTACATAATGCAGTATTTTAAATACATAAAAATACTTAAATTTAAACTAAAAAACTACTACTTTCCGGCTAATAAACATACTAATAAGCATACTAATTTATTTTTTATTTTTGCTTTTTGTATACTCTGAATCTAAAATAGTAGAATTTTTACCAATTTAGATAGTACATTATTGTATTCTAAATAATTAAGCTAGGAATTATTTCAAAATGACTAATTCAATTATATAAATATACTTTAAAAGTCGAATTACAGAAATTTATTAACAAAAAATCGAAAAAGTGCACCTGACCCAAAATTAACCTTCAACATTTATTTAATTTTCAACTATAGACGCAATTTTAAGGGAAATTATAGTGCATTAAGTAAGTGTTTATTCTGATGAGTTTAAAGCTGAAAATAAATTACTCTGATTCTTGAAGTAATATTATTTGTTCAATTTAAATGCAAATATCCTCTTTGAGCTTAATCTTGTAACTGAGAGTTACTTATTCAATTAGTAGGTTTTTCCCACTATTTAAGGGTAAAGCAGTTCTCTCTTTTTCAATTAGTAAAACAGTACCCCCAAATAATAATTTTCTACTATTTCAGATTTGGAGAGTATAATATACTTCATTATTTTATACGACATTAACATTGTGTCATTAATTGTTGATTATTGAAATTGAGATAATTTGAAGTTTGGTAGAGTTTTGGTATCGATTACGAATCTGGCATTAGATTTTCTAAATTTAAATTGGCGGATGATTTTATAAAAGTCAATGGGATTTCCTGGAATCGTACCATAAATATGTGTTTGACATTCTTTTCTCATATATTTTTCTATTTAAAAAGAAAGTGATTTGGTTAGTGATTAATGTCTTTTTTGTTCGAAATTCTCAGTTTTAATTGTTCGTCATTTTAAGTTTATTATAAAAGTTTTAAAATTCAAAATGTCGACTTCAATAAATGTCGGATAATGTTTTAAAAAGATTAAGTTAACTTTTGAATCTTGTTACTCGTTGTTACAGTGAGTCAATTTCAAATACGTAATTTCCCGTCGAAAAGATTTCAGCACGAAACCTGTCTATTGTAATAAATCAATACATATCATCTTCTTTACATAAATTTACATATTACTCGATTTTTGAGAAGAGACAAAGAGAAGGTAATGTCGCGTTGGGGGAAAAATCGACAGAACGCGAACGTAATACGTGTTCAGATTGCCTCGGGACACGTGCTAGTTCCTTTTTTTGCTGATTTTCTTCTTCCAAGAATTATGCAAAGGAGACGTTCGCGTTCGTTCCCTGAAGTAATTTTTCGCAGGAACGTCGTGCACTTGGGACCTACGCGTACAGAGTTTTTATATATATATAGTTTTATATATTATGTATGTGTGTGTGGGTGGGTAATGCACTAGACATAAATCCCTAAGTGTGTGTATTGCATACACGTAAGTAGAGCACTTATAGCTACGTCATTGGTCATGAGGGGTTGTACAGGGATAAAATGGAAGGTATAAGAAAGCAGGTCGAGACTCGAGGTTGGGTTTGTAGGAAATGGGAGGTGTGTCAGAGAAACCATCCTTGGAGGCAAACCCCGCCACCTTCCGACTCTCTTCGCTGCCCGTAAACAATGAAAACTGGAGTGTCCAGCTCCAGAAGCTGGAGGATGAGACTTCCGCCCCCCAAGCGACCGAACAATAAATTTTCCCGTAAGCCAGCTAAGGCAGAACCGTACCAACTAAGATACACAAGATTCTGTATATTCTAAAATAGGATAAAACAAAGTTGAGGTTAAAAGACTTCCTTCTTTGAATTGAAATTTTTACTCCAGAATAATATATAATCCTTAGATATAGAGTTTCAATTTTAGTCTCTCAATATTATATTTCAATTTTCTGTTGAGTATTCATAAAAGCAAAAAATAACATTTCTGGACAGTTTGAAGTGGTTTTTTTAAAAATAAAGTTCAATATTTACCTACTGGTAGTAAAGGTTCTTTTCGGCCCTTTGTATGTATATATTTTTGCTTCAAACTTCAATTTATCCAAATTCAGCATCGACGTGAATTTCAAGACACACTGAATTCAAATTTCAATTCGAAATGTAATACACAGTTGGAAAGTGAAAAATGCACGAAATTCGTGATCCGGCAAGATCCGATGAAACTTTTAAAAGAAAGAAGGAAGGATGATGGAGTTTAAAGGACTGCGGGAAATGCTTATGGTCGTGAAAACCTGGGAACTTTTATCCATGATTCACTATAGTCACTTGGCAGATGTATTTAACTAAGTAATCGTCTCGCTTTGTAGGTAACTTGAAAGTATTCATGAATCACAGCGATAAAGTGCGGTAATAGAATTTCATCTTTCACTATTTCTAGCTCCGCGTACAATTTCCGACATACACTGACGAGGCATTTACGTGGATAGCATTTCTGGTGTGTTTTTGTTTTATTATACCGACTGTAACTTCGTACCCTCAAGGCACTACGTTTCCGGAGAAAAGAGGATATTTTTCTTGCATCAAGAAAAAGAACTTGCTGGTCCAGTATCTGCAAGGGATTCAGAAATGGACCTATGAAATTCTTCTGTAGTGACGCCTGCAGCTATTACCTATAGCATAAGAGAGTAAAAATGTTTTTTTAGGTCATTCGATAACCTTAAAGAAGATGCGGTTTTTTTGGCATGTGTATATATATAAATAATTTTTTATGTATGTTGATAATAATGTACGTTCAAAATAAAAAATAACTTAAGGCCATGTCCTAGAAGTGACTTTGTTAAATGTCGGTAAATTTGTTATATTTTTTTACACGTAGGTACTTTAGAATAAACCAAAGAAGATATCGGTTTGGAATTTCGGGAGTCATTTTTGAAAGACATGAAGTGTGTCATGATTCTTTGGTTTTATTAATAATTTTACAAAACAGTTATATTGTCAACAAATTAAATATGGACGATAAGGTAGAATTCTATATTTCAGTCTCATGATCTTGGATATGGCCTTAAGTTATTACTAATTACATTTTAGTGGAATTTCGGTTAAAAACTTGAAACAATTTAAGAAACGCGTTTACTTACCCTTTTTACTTGTTTCATTTTTAAAGTAAAGTACCCACTTACTTGACAATTTAAGACATAGTAATGGAATTACTAGCAAATTTTTATAAAGCAATTTTTTTACATTAAAACTCATAGTTTCAATAGATAATTATAACTAATAATTGGATTGAATTTAATTTTATTTAATTTAATCTAATTTAATTGACAATTTCCTTTTGCAAATGTCAATTATTTTAATCACTTTACGATACTATATTTTTAATTTTTGCGATAAAGTTTCAATCTGCAGAAACCAACTGAAAACAGACTTACTAAATAATGAATAAAATTGTATGAAATTTTAAGTGATTTAATAAAAGGATGATATTTGCTCATCAATTATGTAGTTTAATTATGAAAAAGGTTCAATTTTTTCGTTAATAATAAAATTTAAGATGAATTATTATTATTAGTACCTTAGCCACACTGAAAAAAATCCCTTGCACCCGTACACAAGGAATCAACCATTTTTCCTTGTTAGTTAAGGCGCCAACTAGGGAAGCCTAGTTAAAATACAAGGATAATTTTCAGTCTAAGAAATTAGAAATTATATTATATTGAACATCAGAAATTGTGGGACCGACTGATTTTATTACTCAAAAAGTCTTTTATTTTATAAAATATTAATATTTTCTATCTCTAAACCATTAGTGGTTACGGTAAATGACCTAGTTGTGGCCGTCATATATTTGAAGGTTATGTTGATTTAACATTTTCAAAAAACACTATTAAAATTTTAGTGTATACTTTTGTATTATTTTAAAGATTATGTGATACAACTTAACTCATTTGCACTATAGAAAATTGTAAATTTTTAGCTGATTGACAATTTTTTCCCCCGTTTTTAAGAATTACAAACAAACAAGTTTGATATATTAGAACTAACTTCGCTTCGGTTGCAAGCTTAACTTGGAATCCTTGTCATTTTAACTAAAATGTCTTTAACTATAGACAAATAGTTGATTTTGACAAACATATTTTTTTCAGTGCAACGCTCTAAATCTAAATATTCACTTCTTTCAATTCAAAATTTTGCCACTTATTTCAATAAAGATTTAAGTCTATATTGATTAATACTATATTGTTTTAAGTAAAAAATTATTCTTATTTTTAGTTAAACAATTTTTACGTGACCATTTTAAAAAAATGTCTCTTTTTATGATCGCTTGTTATACATTTTTTATTCTAAAAACAAAATATAAATTTTACACACTTCTAGGTTCTAGTGAAAATGACATGAAAGCAACTATAAAACTTCTCAAGTAGTAAGTGTTAAAATTCAGTAGTCGGTGTAAAAATTGTAAATTTCGTGCATTCAAGTTGTGAAAAGTTATACTTTCAATTTAGATGTATTCATACCACAAAGTTTGAATTTTTCGTCGTAAGAATTTTCAAACTGTTTCTAATAAAACTGAATAAAATCAATGAGTAAAAATAATAAATAAAATAGGCCGGTAAAAATAAATCAGTAAACTTAAGTAACAACCAGTAATAAAATTAAAAAGAAAACTGAATCGAAAATTGTACATTAAAAACTTAGAAGCCCACAAGTTCTTTTTTTTCCTAAAACTACTAGACAAACTTAATTTTCCCTTTTCTGTTTGTTATTTGATTATTTTATCCAGTTGAGTTAGTTTCATTTTGATCGTTCTGATTTAACAAATTTTCATTTTTGCGAGTTAAAAAAAATAGTTTTTTGCCGAAGGTTATAAAGCATATAGGTATAGGCAGTTGTTTTAGCGACTACCCGCAAAACAATCAAAATGTTAAATAAAACGAAAGAAAAATAGTGCTCTTTTTAGTTTTTAAAGAAAAGAAAAATATTTTTATTGATAGACTTTAGGTAATAATTCATTACTATCATTATTGATTAATTACTAAATAAAGTTAGACCAGGTTATCTTTTATTCAGCGATTTTTTATCACGATTAGATACTAATTAAAATAAAACCTATAGAGTTCTTGTTAGATTCTCATGTGTCAAGGACCAATTCAGCAATTCTCTTACATCGAATAAAGCGAAGGGGGAATATAGCCAGAATTTGTCGGTAATCGAATCGTTTAGTCGGGCATTTCACCGGTTAACGTAATATTCAAAGCGAATGACCCCCGTACTGAGATCCTATGGTTTTGGTTTCTACGTCCATAGAATTCCCCTTGGTCGACCTATTGGAACGTGACCGCTTTGTTCGCGTGCCAATTGCAGCCGTTAATTGGCTATAGCCAATAAAGCGCTGATTATACCAGCTCTAGCCGATCCGGCGATCCGGATCTACCTATTCTAGATAATGCATTTACCGTATACACGTTTACAACTCGACGGGTGATAATTCTCCATTGATAGAAGTCCAAAAAACAGAACATGGTTGATTTAAATTTTTGATTGTTTAAAAATGTTTATAACATGGAAAAATAAAAAGTTATTTAAAGTTGATATAGAAAAAGATAAATTTTCACAGGAGGGAATATTAAATGACAGTAGGTCAATTATGTGACTTCCCGGTTTCCACATTTCAGATTTCATATTCCAGATTCTACATCCTAGATTATACATTTAAAACTTTATATTTTAAATTCTACACCATAAATTTCAAAACCAGAATTACAAAATTAAAATATGATATTCTCGATTCCTTATCCCGGATTCCATATCCAAGATTCCACACATCTTATATTCCAGATTCAGTATTCCCATGGACTTAAGAATTATATGGACGGAGCACAAGCTCTTACTTTAGATGAAGGGGTAGATTCAGTCGATCGGAAGAGGGAAGCTAGTTGGCCGCTCGCTGATTGGCTGACTGTGTATTCCTGTGTGTTCGGCCAACTAATCTCGGATCCCCCCTTACGGACGAGAGGTACGACCCCGCAAAGATGTGCTCCGTCCATATAATTCATACGTCCATGAGTATTCCAGATTTAATTGCCTAAATTCTAGATTCTGCATCTCGAACCAGGATTTCTCAATCCAAATTTTACATTCCGGATTCCTTATTATGGATTTCAGTTTAAAGATTCTGCATTCTAGATTCCACATTCCAGATTTCACATTCCAGATTCTACATCCCACATCCTGCATTCCAGATTCCATATCCGGAATTATACATTTTCAGATTTTACATTCTAGATACTATACCTATCAGATTTTAAAACTAGAAGAGCACAAACCAAATTTTATATTCTCAATTCATTGTTCCGGATTCTTTGTCCAAGATTCTACATTGCGTAACCTAGATTTCATATCTCAGATTTCACACATTCCAGATTCTATGTTTCAGATTCTACATCTCAAAATTAAAAACCAGGATTTCACAGATTCTAAATTACATATTCAGGATAAGAATATCAAAACTCGTATATGGAATTTGAAATGTAATATCTGGGATGTGGAATAAGTTATATGGAATCTTGGTTATGGAATTAGAGATACAGAATCTGAAATATGGAAACTGGAATCAAGGATGTGAAATGTAGAATGATGAATACTGGAATGCGAAATATGGAATATAATATGTCGAATCTGGAAAGTGGAGCATAGAATGTGCCATTTGAGATATGGAAGAGGCGCATGAATATTCCCTAAATCTCATTTAGCCTAAATCCCATTAAGCCTAAAATCAGAAAGCCTAAAATGCATTCAGCCAAAATTCCAATTAATCTAAATTGCATTTAACCTAAATCGCGTTTAACCTAAATTCCATTAAACCTAAATTTCATTTTACCTAAATCCCATTCAATCTAAATTCTATTTAACCTAAATCTCATTTAACCTAAATCTCATTTTACCGAAATTCCATTTAACCTAAATTCCATTTAACCTAAATTCCATTTAACCTAAATTCCATTTAACCTAAATTCCATTTAACCTAAATTCCATTAACCTAAATCTCATTTAACCGAAATCCCATTTAACCTAAATTCCGTTTAACCTAAATCCCATTCAATCTAAATTCCATTTAACCTAAATCCCATTTCACCTAAAATGCATTCAGCCTAAATCTCACTTCACCTAAATCCCATTTAACCTAAATCTCATTTAACCTAAATTCCACTTAACGCAAATCCCATTTAACCTAAAACGCATTTAGTCTCAATTCCATTTAACCTAAAATACATTCAGCCTAAATCCCATTTAACATAAATTCCGTTTAACCTAAATCACATTTAACCTAAATTCCACTTAACCTAGATCCCATTTAACCTAAAACGCATTTATTCTAAATTCCATTTAACCTAAAATTCATTCAGCCTAAATCTCAATTCACCTAAATCCCATTTAACCTAAATCTCATTTAACATAAATTCCACTTAACCTAAATCCCATTTAACCTAAATTCCATTTAACCTAAATCCCATTAAACCTAAATTCCATTTAACCTAAAACGCATTCAGCCTAAATCTCACTTCACCTAAATCCCATTTAACCTAAATCTCATTTAACCTAAATTCCACTTAACCTAAATCCCATTTAACCTAAAACGCATTTAGTCTAAATTCCATTCAACCTAAAATGCATTCAGCCTAAATCTCACTTCACCTAAATCCCATTTAACCTAAATCTAATTAACCTAAATTCCACTTAATCTAAAGAAAGTGTCTAAAGTTCCGGCTAGTTGGATCTTTAACGTGGCTAAAGTTCCGACTAGCCGGATCTCTAAGGTGGCTAAAGATCCGACTACTAGTCGGATCTTTAATTTTTAAAGATAAATATCCAGCTATAATGTTTGCTGCAACAATTTAAACCCATTTCGCCTTAAAACTTAAAAGAACCCCCCCTTAGATTGTCCAATTTAAGAAACTTAGCTTTATACATTTTTGCTACAAAATAAAAGAGATTAAAATAATAGCCGAACCTTATTTATTCAATAGAATTAGTCTTCTGACTGACAGTAGCCGGATCTTTAATTTCTACTGCTAAAGTTCCGACTAGCCGGAACAATAGACACGTTCTAATCTAAATCCCATTTAACCTAAAACGCATTTAGTCTAAATTCCATTTAACCTAAATTCCATTTAACCTAAAACGCATTGAGCCTAAATCTCACTTCATCTAAATCCCATTTAACCTAAAACTATATTCGATTCAACTATATTTATCCTTAAATTAAAAAAATTTTTAGGTTCAATGCGATTTAGGTGAAGTGAGATTTAGGTTAAATGGGATTAAGGTTAAGTGGAATTTAGGTTAAATGAGATTTAGGTTAAATGGGATTTAGGTGAAGTGAGATTTAGACTAAATGCGTTTTAGGTTAAATGGGATTTAGGTTAAGTGGAATTTAGGTTAAATGAGATTTAGGTTAAATGGGATTTAGGTGAAGTGAGATTTAGGCTGAATGCGTTTTAGGTTAAATGGAATTTAGGTTAAATGGGATTTAGGTTAAATGGAATTTAGGTTAAATGGGATTTAGGTTAAGTGGAATTTATGTTAAATGGGATTTAGGTGAATTGAGATTTAGGCTGAATGCATTTTAGGTTAAATGGAATTTAGACTAAATGCGTTTTAGGTTAAATGGGATTTAGGTTAAGTGGAATTTAGGTTAAATGAGATTTAGGTTAAACGGAATTTATGTTAAATGGGATTTAGGCTGAATGTATTTTAGGTTAAATGGAATTGAGACTAAATGCGTTTTAGGTTAAATGGGATTTACGTTAAGTGGAATTTAGGTTAAATGAGATTTAGGTTAAATGGGATTTAGGTGAAGTGAGATTTAGACTGAATGCATTTTAGGTTAAATGGAATTTAGACTAAATGCGTTTTAGGTTAAATGGGATTTAGGTTAAAAGGAATTTAAGTTAAATGAGATTTAGGTTAAATAGGATTTAGGTAAAGTGAGATGTAGGCTGAATGCGTTTAGGTTAAATGGAATTTAGGTTAAATGGGATTTAGGTTAAATGGAATTTAGGTTAAATAGGATTTAGGTTAAGTGGAATTTATGTTAAATGAGATTTAGGTTAAATGGGATTTAGGTGAAGTGAGATTTAGGCTGAATGCATTTTAGGTTAAATGGAATTTAGACTAAATGCGTTTTAGGTTAAATGGGATTTAGGTTAAGTGGAATTTAGGTTAAATGAGATTTAGGTTAAACGGAATTTAGGTTAAATGGGATTTAGGCTGAATGCATTTTAGGTTAAGTGGAATTTAGACTAAATGCGTTTTAGGTTAAATGGGATTTACGTTAAGTGGAATTTAGGTTAAATGAGATTTAGGTTAAATGGGATTTAGGTGCAGTGAGATTTAGGCTGAATGCATTTTGGGTTAAATGGAATTTATACTAAATGTGTTTTAGGTTAAATGGGATTTAGGTTAAATGGAATTTAGGTTAAATGAGATTTAGGTTAAATAGGATTTAGGTAAAGTGAGATTTAGGCTGAATGCGTTTTAGGTTAAATGGAATTTAGGTTAAATGGGATTTAGGTTAAATGGAATTTAGACTAAATGCGTTTTAGGTTAAATGAATTTAGGTTAAGTGGAATTTAGGTTAAATGAGATTTAGGTTAAACGGAATTGAGGTTAAATGGGATTTAGGCTGAATGCATTTTAGGTTAAATGGAATTTAGACTAAATGCGTTTTAGGTTAAATGGGATTTCGGTTAAGTGGAATTTAGGTTAAATGAGATTTAGGTTAAATGGGATTTAGGTGAAGTGAGATTTAGGCTGAATGCATTTTAGGTTAAATGGAATTTATACTAAATGTGTTTTAGGTTAAATGGGATTTAGGTTAAATGGAATTTAGGTTAAATGAGATTTAGGTTAAACGGAATTGAGGTTAAATGGGATTTAGGCTGAATGCATTTTAGGTTAAATGGAATTTAGACTAAATGCGTTTTAGGTTAAATGGGATTTCGGTTAAGTGGAATTTAGGTTAAATGAGATTTAGGTTAAATGGGATTTAGGTAAAGTGAGATTTAGGCTGAATGCATTTTAGGTTAAATGGAATTTATACTAAATGTGTTTTAGGTTAAATGGGATTTAGGTTGAATGGAATGTAGGTTAAATGAGATTTAGGTTAAACGGAATTTAGGTTAAATGGGATTTAGGTTAAATGGGATTTAGGTTAAATGGAATTTTGGTTAAATGGAATTTAGGTTAAATGGAATTTCGGTAAAATGAGATTTACGTTAAATGAGATTAAGGTTAAATGGAATTTAGATTGAATGGGATTTAGGTAAAATGAAATTTAGGTTAAATGCAATTTAGGTTAAATGGAATTTTGGCTGAATGCATTTTAGGCTTTTTGATTTTAGGCTTAATGGGATTTAGGCTAAATGAGATTTAGGGAACATTGATGCGCCTCATATGGAATTTCAGATATGAAAAGCGGAATAAGACGAATGAATATTCCCTAAAACCCATTTAGCCTAAATATTATTCAGACTAAAACCATATAGCATAAAATGCATTCAGCCTAAATCCCATTTAATCTAAAATGCACTTAGCCTAGAACCCATTGGACCTAAAATGCATTCAGCCTACATCCCATTTAACCTAACATGCATTTAGCCAAAATCCATTTAACCTAAATTCCATTAAAATTAAAATGCGTTTAACCTAAACCTCTTATAACCTAAAATGCATTCAGCCTAAATCCTATTTAACCTGAAATCCATTCACTCTAAAATGCGTTCGGCCTAAATCCCATTTAACCTAAATTCTATTAGACCTAAAATGCTTTCAGCCTAAAATCCATTTTACCTAAACTTCATTTAACCTAATAATCATTCAGCCTAAATCTTATTTAACCTAAATTCCATTTAACCTAAAATGCATTTAGCCTAAATCCCATTGAACCTAAAATGAAGTCAGCCTAAAACCATTTGTCCTAAATCCCCTTGAAAATAAATTTTACATTATTAATTAGTTCAATGAAAATGAGAAAAAATTATTTTAGGCTATATGCATTTTATATTCAATAGGATTTAGGCTGAATGAATTTTAGGTTAAATGGGATTTAGGCTGAATGCAGTTTAGGTTACAAGGGATTTAGGTTAAATGATATTTAGGTTTAATGAATATTAGGTTAAATGCTTTTTAGCTTAAATGGGATTTAGGCTAAATGCAATTTAGGTAAAACGGAAATTAGGCTGAATGCATTTTAGGTTAAATAGGATGTAGGTTGAATGCATTTTAGATTATATGTGATTTAGACTGAGTGCATTTTAGATTTAATGGGATTCAGACTATATTTTTTTAGGCCGAATAAGATTTAGACCAAATTGGTTTTAGGGAATATTTATGCGCCTCAGCGGATTGTGTAATCCTGAATATGAAATCTGGTTTGTGGAATTGGAAATCTGGGATGTTGTTTCTGAAATGTAGAATCTCGAATGTGCAATGTGGAATGATAAATATGGAATCAGGAAAGTAGAATCTGAAATCAAGGTTGTTTAATCTGGATGGTAGAATCTTAAATGTGGCATCTGGGATGTGGAATTTGGAATGTTAAATCTGGAATATGGACTCCGGAATATAAGATGTTTGTTCTGAAATGTGGAGTTTCAAATCTTAAATCTGGATTCTGATTCTGGAATATAGAATCAGGAATGTAGATTTTGCAATGTGGAATGCTGAATATGGAATCAGGAAAGTAGAATCTGAAATCTGGGATGTTGATTGCTGATAGTAGAATCTTGAATTTGGAATCTGGGAAGTAGAATCTTATGAATTAAGGATCTAGGAATTTGGTATGTAGATTGTGGTGTGTGAAATCTGGAATCTATGCTGGAATATAGAATCAGGAATGTTAATTCTGGGATATTAATTCTGGAATTTATAATTTGGAATATTGATTCTGAAATGTGAAACCTGAAATCTGGGATTTGAATTTGGAATGTGGAGTCTGGAATGTAGATTCCGTAATCTGGACTATGGAATCTGAATATTTAATCTGGGATATAGAAGCTTGAATTTGGAATTTTAAATCTGAAATGTGAATTTTGAAAAGTAGAATCTGAATTTCAGGATCTGACGTTTGGATTCTGGAGTATTGCATCCGTAATGTGGAATTTAGGATAAGGATTTTAAATTGATGAATGGATGATTGAATTTTGATCTCTCAGTTACATTTAATCAAAAATTGGTTATATTTAGTCATCATATTTTCTCAGTATATTAAATAGCCATTCTGTTAAAAGAAAATTCTATTAAATAGCCCTTTTTTCCAACCGATTTGCAATTTTTAAGTCATTTTTCAAATATTAGTTTGTTGGAGATTATTTTCTTCTGCTTTCATTCAAGACACATTTTTTCCAACAAACTCCATAATGTCAAAAAACTTATTTTAGAAAAATACCCTTTCTGAATTCTAGCTCAACAAATAGGCGATAATCATAAAAAAAAATTAAACATAAAAAGAGCACTAAACTTTTTTTTTAAAAACCAGGATGAAAACGTTAACAATTCGCTGTTTAAAAGAAGCTATACAACGGATTTTAAGGTTGTCGAAAAAGTTGTTTTTTGCGGTTCTGTGATATCGGGAGGGATCAAAACCTGCAGTGAACCTTAACTTTGTACTTACTTGAGGTCGGGAAATGTCCGCGGAGACGGAGAGGAACGTGACCACCATAGAAAACTAAAGTCGGCTACATTCTATACTATATATATGTCACAGACACGTTTGCGTGTAACATGTTCCTATATAATAAATATACACACATATGTCTATTTATTACAGACACCGCACTCGCCATTCCTTGCTGTTGCCAGGTTCACCCTCCCTTGGCAGGAATTGACGTGGAAAATATTTCACTTCTCTGTACAGCCTCCATAGGTAATAGTTCTACCTACAAGCAGCACTTTCCTCTCATTTCTTTTTCACTTTACGCTCGACACGAAAAAGGGCTTATGGCTCGTTCACACGAGAACGCGAATCTACTCACGTCTCTCCACTATATCTTCTCGGAAGCCTCTCTCTGTTAATTTCTTCGAAATTCGATTTTGTCTCACACTTTCTTGTCCCATGTCCGGACCCGGACTTTACCAAAATCTTCAATTTTCGACTTAAGGGGGGATACTCGTGTGAAATGAAATTTTTTGACATATATTTTTTTTTGCTTTAAAAATTAGTTTACAATCTGTAGAATATGATTCTAAATTTTGAGACCTGAATTTGAAGTATAGATGTCTCTATAGTATATTATATACGTTCAACGCTCCAAATGTGACTGAGCGCAGATAAACAATGCATGTGAGGACACTCCACGATTATCTTACTTCACAGTAAAATTCCACTAATTTGATGGTATGAATCACTAATGTTCATTACAACTGTTAATAGTGTTCGTGAAACGGTTATGTTTGAAAATATAGCTTTTTTTTATCGAAAACTTGAAACTCAATTTTCTCAAAACGTGTTTTTTCGTGCGCCGTGCAAAGTAGATCAGCGAATTTTTAACCGATTTTAATTAAACTTACCAGAAATCTTATTTAACTTACTGGCTATTGCATGACAAACTTCTTTTTTTAAAAAAAATTTTTAAACATTGTTTTTTGCAGATTGTTTATAAAAAAATAAGTGGTTTTTTTCAAAATAGTCCTAAATTTTCAATTTTTGTTTTCTTTCAAGTTTTCTCTTCGTCATGCAAATCGTATTTATGCACTTTAACGATAAAAATTTTATTTTTTAATTTTAGTTGAGATTTGAGACCAGTAGGCTGTACGGCGCAAATCCAAAGTTCTAACTTTAATCACCTGTGGCGCCGCCATTTTCAAATATTTTTAATTAAAAAAATTTATACATATAGCTTACATTGTGTATTTTAAGATAGGCTTTTTTTAATTCAATAAACTTTACTACTTTTTTTGTAAAAAAAATCATGAAAAAACGTACGTTTACACGAGTTTCCCCCTTAAGGTAGTTATTGCGCAATAGTCTTAATAAAAAGTTAGTCCCTATTAGGATTAAATTTACGATTGGTGAACGAAAAGAAAAGATATAAATGACTGTTTTCATTCTGTTTTAGAATTTTATTTTTTCGTTCTGTTTTCAGACATATACTTTTTTAATTTCACGTTATTCGATTATTCATTTTATTATTTTTGATGTTGCCTTTTAGAAAATTCAAATCTCGTTTGTTATTTTCTGCGCTGATAAATAAGGTCAATCCTTTTTCAGGATAAAAATACACACTGAATTAACAAGCTGAAAAAAAAAGTGTAACGCTTTTAAGGCAGTTTGTTTAATGGTTTCGTTAGCGAGAATAATAAAACGGGGGAAAATAAGGTCAGTTTGTCTTTTCGAATTTCTGTCGTCTCCTGCATCTACAACTCCTTGAAAGCCGTTTCATAAAAAGTTGAGAGTGTTTTCTTTTTCCCGAGAACCCTTTCTCACTTCTCAGTCCTTTTAGTAATTCAGTATACCTACACAACTTTTTTTTTAAAGTAAAAGAAATACATGTAAATTAATGAATTTGAAATAACCGTATATTATTACTTAAATCTGATTTAATAAAATTTTGGCGAATTGAAATTGGTTTAATTAAAACTCGAATCCCCAAATCGAATCTTTCATTAAAGATCAAATATCCGAATTTTCTCTTTTTTCGATTTCTTAATTAATTTGCATCGTGTGAAATTGAACAATGAATTTTTTTTTACATAAAATGCGCGCAATAAAGTGGATAATTAATCATCGTTGGAAATATTGGGTAAAGCATATGAAAACACTCGAGGGCAAAGATATTCATTAGTGACAAAAAATTACGCCCCGGGGAAATAAAAAGGACCATTGCCGCTCTTGTAGATATGCATTTTTAAGAGATGATGAATTTCCTCGTGCGACGGAAGTCGACACAATTAACGAAAATTTCATCGCAGCAAAAAAACTGCAGGATTTCCGGGGGATTCAAAGTATATTGCACAGCCGCTGCTCTAAAGTTACCAGCGATTAAGAACGAAGTTTACACTTTTACTGAGACGTAAGAATAGAAATGGAGAAGCGATTAAGCTCACATTTCAACGGTACTCGCTTTATGACCCACTTTTAGAAAGTTCACAGTAAGAAATGACGGAAAACAAATGCCATTAAGACACTTTTTGCCTTTAAAGATAAATAATGCATTTTCCACTTTACTCTTAAGCTTTTTCCCCCTTTTACAATAGAACTTATTCGAGTGATTTTTCTTTACCTCCAGTGAAATGGCTAAGTTTGTAGGTCAATAAACAATGAAATACCAAAGCTTGTGTTGCATTTATGTATGAAGTATCGATTCTTTATATGAAAAATAAGGTTAAAGTTTGTTGACTTGATTTTTCTGGATTTTAATCTGATTTTTGTTATTTGTCTATAGGGTAAAACAGGTTAAATGAGGGAAAGTTAGGGAACATAAAAAGTCCAAGATATAAATTTACTGTCTTTAGTGAAAAGTTAGGGGATGTTCGTTAATTACGTAAGGTGTTTTTTTTTAATCTGGTCACCCCCTTCCCTCTCCCTCTTCGTGAGATTTGGTGATTTTTGGTGGAGCCTCAACAAGTGAGATTTTTCATTTTTCTCTGAAATATGCAAAATGTTATTTTTTATATAGAACAATGTTTTTTGTCTTACTTTCTAAATTCGAATTAGTTAAAAATAGCTAATTATTATTAAAATCGTGCCTGAGTTTTTGTTTCTGCAATTAGTTAAAAATAACTAATTATTAATAAAATATGACTAATGATTAGTAAAAATATAACTAAAAAATAGTTAAAATTTGACTAATTGAATTAGTAAACAAAATTGTACTAAAATTTTAGTAATTTTGACATAACACTGTAAAAACAAGTGTCTTATTTTAAGACATTTTTGTCCTCACTTTTAAGATGTTTTAAAGTGTCTTAATTTTAAGCCAATGGGAAAGCATCTTTAAAAATTATTAACCAATGAAATAGCTTGAAATAATCGTAAGACGCTTTCTTAATGTCTTGTGTCTTAAAATATGACACTTAGAAGACAGCAGTTTTTGCAGTGAACCTAAAAATGAATTTGACTAATAATTAGTTATTTTTTACTAAATGGTTAGTAGAAATATAACTATTTCAATTAGTGACATAGTGACTGAGTTTTTGCTTTCAAATTAGTTATTTTTAATATTGAAAAATAACGACACTTTCGGACAGTCTTTAAATTTTAATTCATTATAAAGTCTAACATTTCAAGAACGAACCGTTCCCATTTTCAAGGACATCAAAAACACAAAATAAATCACATATGAATGACAAACATAAAGAAAAAAGAAAGAAAGTATTTTCTTTCAGTCAAAAAATAAAATTAATATCATTATTAATTAGTTAATTAATAAGTTGATTAATTATTAAAAAATTATTAATTATAAATATTATTAATAATTAGTTAATTAATTAGTATTTTTTAACTAATTCAGATTTATAGTGTGGATCAGAAAATTGACGTGTGATTTTTATTGACCCTCCCTCCCCCCTTGGTGAGATTTAGCTAGACACTCTCTTCATTTTTATATCACGTAATTTTCGGAAAAAAAATTACGGAATTTTCATTGATTAAATGGCACAAAGATTTGCAAAATGAGATGTTTTTCACCTTCATGTATTTTGACATTAATCGATTTATTATTAATTACAGAATTATAAAACAGGATGTCAATAGTGATCTTGAGAAAAAATTGGGAATATCCAAAACAAACCGGGAATTTGTAAGATGTTCCAAGAATTCTTAGAAACATTTTGAAAATTTGAGGGAATGCCCATGGAGAGAACCTCCTTAAAATATTTAATTCGTATTTTTCCTTACAATTTCAAGAATTTCTTAATTGTTTTCATTTTCAGAATATTTCTTTTTATTTATTTATTTATTTATTTATTTATTTATTTATTAAAGTCAAAGAAACATATACATAATATAGAGATATAAAAATACATGACCTAGTTTACATGTTCAGGTAAAAGTTATGCTAATGTGCTACTAATGACAAAATCCAAATTTTTGACTGAAGGCGTTCAATCAAAGTATTTCTTTTTCCTTTTTTTTTTTTTTTCTTTCTTTTTCCCAAATAATTATAGCATCGTAGATACATAATAACCTTTACATAATAAAGGAAATAAAAACTATGTTAACTTGCGTTTATCTACATAAGTACACCTATAGAGGCATACACATACATGAATAAAAAATCAGGCATTCTTATGAAAAAAGTTACCAATATGTTATTTCGAATATTGAATTCTCTGAGTTAGATAGAAATTTAAACATAAGGTTTTTAAAGATAAGTAGCGAGTTTGCATTCCTAATTTGTTCAGGGATTTTATTCCATAACCTTGCGCCTCTAATTGCGAACGATCGTTGAAATTTACATGTACGATGGGGCGGAATTTTCAAGACAGAATTATTCTCTTTTAAGTAAATTAACAGTTTTTTCCACGATTTTTTTATTTTTATAAACATTTAGAAAAATGTTCATTTTGTTATATTAATTTTTTCTTTAATCCTTAAATTTGAATCAGTGAAAGATTGGATACTGATTTGAGTTACCGTCAAGTGGGGCTATTTAATGCACAAAACCGCTCTTTTTCCATCCTATGCTTTATTAAAATTCAGAATTTGAAAAAATATAGAATTTATCTATTCATTTTGTTGTGGACATCCTTCTAAAGGTGTAAAGTTGTGCACAAAATAGACCCCATGATGGGGCTATTTTGTGCATCAAAGTTTGCTTATGTATAAAGTTGTGTAAAAAATTTTTTTGAACGTTTTTGCTGTATGACGTATTATTTCTAGATATTTTAGAGTACAATAAAGAAAAACATAGCCAGAAATATTTTTTTTTGTAGGAATTGTTTAACTAATTTGAAAGTAAAACATTAAAATTTCACAAAAATGTAGATTTACAAAAAAAGTTATTTCTTTAAGAAAATTTTACTTAAGGGGTTAGTACCACATCTCAGTGACTTTTACTAAACATTTTTTTTTATTACAAAATTTATTTTATTTACTTTAAACTTTTTTTACATTAAAGAAGAGGTTTTAAGCAATTAAAAAAAAAAATTTATTCCTTGTTTATTAACGATTATCTTATTGTCATAGCGGCCTAAAACTACTCCTAGTTGTGATTGGCGGACACGATATCTTAAGTTCAGGTGAACTAAAAAACAAAAATCAATTAGTTTCTTGAAAAGTAAGCTTGTCGCTATCGTGTGAACCTCGATAAAAATTTTTAGACGGAAAAACCCAAAATGGTGGAGTTTTTTCATTTCGACCTTGTTTTTTCAATGTAAATTGTTTAAAAAATTAATAAAAAATTATAATTATGGTTCATACGATAGCCGTACATGTGTAGAATAAGCCATCTAAATTTTATCCCGATCGGTGAAATAGTTTTTTTTTTCTAGGATATGTCCGCCAGATCAAGAAACGTTGTTTTGAGAAAAAAAGAATTTAAGAAAACATGTTTTTTTCAAAGAAATACCCCTTACGCGTCGGAATATGAAATTTACTGTTTAAAAATATCTACAGTTCACAAATTTTGACGAAATTGGTTAATTCTGGTTCTGAATTACTCAGGATTAATTACTTTTTCGATTTTTGGCCACGATTTCGGTACTTGAAACCTTGAATTATTTTAAAAGAAAAAGTTTCAAAATTAACTTGAAAAACATATTATTAATGTTACTTTTTTGAGGTTTTTATGGCACCTCATAAAAAATTGAAATTTTATGCTTATTTCTCGTCTTTTATAACAAAAATAAGACAAAATTGTTTCAGAACGAAATTATTGAAAAAAACTTGATTTTAAAGAATGCACAAAATAACCCACCAAATCCTGGTTTTTCAGTTTTTTACACTTTTTTCTTAAAGTATGCAATTAAAAGTTAGCGTATCACGTACTCTCTAAATCTGAATTAGTTAAAAATAACTAACCATTAGTAAAATCGCGGCTGACTAATTGAATTACTAAATCGATTTTGACCAAATTATTAGTTATTTATACATAACCAGAACCCTATGGGAAATTTGCTGATGCTCAAGATCGGTCCAAGCTTGGGCTAATATTGGTCTAATATTGGCCAAGCTTGGGCCAAGCTCTAGCCGATTGTCATTTCCTATAGGGAAATGAATTTTGCTAATAATGGGTTATTTTTTACTAAATAATTAGTAGAAATATAACTATTTGAATTAGTGGCTGACTTTTTGCTTTCGAATTACTTATTTTTAACTAATTTAAATTGAGATTTAGAGAGTTTAGTAGTTCTTAATTTTTTGACCAAAGTTTTAGTAGAAAATTACCAAAAATTAATAGAAATTTTCATTAATTGACTTATCCTTTTACATTTTCACATTTTTTAATTTTTTACTAGGAATTTTCTGGATTTTTCCATGTTTTTTATAATGTGTGATATTTTTTAATTTTTCAAAGCTCATTTTATGCATTTTTAATTCTCTCATTCAAAAATAATTTTTTTCATTTTTAAAGTTTCTTTATGTCTTTTGTAGTTTTCTTACGTATCTTTTTTTACATTTTCTTAATTTTTCTTCCTCATAAAGGAAGCTTTGTGATCGTTAAAATTTTAGTCTTTCAAAAACTAGTCAAAATCGACTTATATTCATCTAAAAATCCTAAATTTTCATTTTTAAGAAAAATTCCGGATATGTGTTTGTGCGTGTGTGTATGTATGTGTGTGGTAATTTTTTGTCGGAGGATATCTCAACAATCATCTTAACGGATTTTTATAAAAGTTGGATGGCAATTTAAGTTCATAAATATCTAAATTTAGACACACATATTTTTGAAAATACACAACAAAATTCTTTTAAGCACTATTTTTCATAAAAAATATTGTTTTTTGACAATAAATAATAATAATTTATGATTTTTCATTTTTTTTTTTGCTTTTGACATTTAAAACTCTTTTTCTTTTTATAACTTCTCCAATTTTTATTTTATAATCGTAGGTCCTTTGGACGAAATATTCTATATCAAAAATTGATCAATATTATTATATAAAGTATACATTTTATTTTTAATTTTAAATTGTATAAAAAATAATGGACATTCTTAATTTTTAATAGAATTTTAATTAAATATTTTTTAACATAATTTCTTCAATTGTCCTTTTTTAATGATTCCTGTAAAAAAGATTTTTTACAATGAAAATTTTGCATGAATATTTTTCTTTCTTAAATTTAGATTTTCATTATAGGATGTTTTCTTAAATTTTGTAAATTTTCTGTTCTTTAAAAGTTGTTTCTATTGTATTTATTTTGATTTGCTCATTTTTAGAATAATTCCTTGATCACTTTTTTCTTTTCTTTTTTTTAAACAAAATTTCCCCGTTTTTTTATTCTTAATTTTTCCCTTAATAAAAAAAATGTCTGTATATTCATTTTTATTTTTAAAGCCCGTTGTATGTTTAAATAAAGGGTCATCCATAAATTACACAACAGACTTAGAAGGTATGAGTGGGGGGTAAATGAGTTTGTTACGGCATGTTACATATAGGGATAGGGAGGGGTTTAAATTTGACTGCATCGTTTAATTACACAAAAGTAATATTTGTATTCTATTTTATTTAGTTTTTATCACAATCTTTTTTTAACCTTATCGCAAAATAAAACTTGTAGAAAAGTCTGGGAAGAAATTTCTTTTTGTCAGGGAAAGTTAGGGAATTTTAAAACAAAGACATGATGGTCACTCTGTATTTGGGACAGTCTTAATCTAATCCTTTTGAGTTTGTCTTTTCTTAAATTTAATATTCACTATAGCTCATGTCTCTTGCGAGAAAGTGAAGTCATTACCCAGTCTTGAAGAAACATTGAACTTTTAATATATTTTTCAATTATAAAACATTATTAATTATCAATTTAGTATTTAAAACCCAAACCATCATTTTTAGTAAACGCATTTTGCTGTACTTCTCTCTGTTGTAAAAATAATAACCTTTCCTTTTATTTTTTTTTGTTGCAGGTAAGAGAACAAACACTGCAGTACCTTAGTTTCCAGAATAGCGTCGGTGAGTCAAAGTTGATTTCCGCACTAGCAACTGCACAACTCTGTGGTTCCTCTTGGTTTATGGTGAAACACTTTTCATTTTCCTTTTTCGCGCTTCGTCATTACTTTAGAATACCGTTGAAATCCCTCGTGAAAAGTGTATTACTGTCGTAAAAGACGCCTCGCCCCCAGTAAGTCGTCCGATTTCCGCGATTACTTCCGCTCGGGTGGTACTTCCTTTTCTTCCCAGCATCCGTTCAGTGCATTCGCGTTTCCCCTTTTCACTTCTCTTTGGCATCAGCTGATGTTAGCGTTGAATAAAGCCAAATACCGTCAAAATATTCTCATGAAGCGCACATCACGCTCGTAAAGTCATTCTTACGATTCGTATCCTCTGCAAATGTTGAGCGGACGCGAAATATCACACTGGCCATTGCTTCTCTTTTTACTCAAGAATGAAGGGTCTCATTAAATGAAAAGAGATCTAAAAATTTATAAGGTTCGCCATGTTCCGGCAATTTTTATAACTGATAAAATTCATTTTCTTCTTTTTTAAAAATGCCCTTTTTCACGTCAATTATTCCGTGAAATTTGCCATTTTATGATGAAAGAAGCTAATATTGAAAGGAGATCGTAAAAAAAAAGTTTTTATACTATACCTACACACAGGCTGGGAAAAATTGATGAGTTTGAAAACTGTAATGAATGGTCAATGTCCGTAAAGATGATAAAACCTTTAACGTTTGAAAATACGTATTTAAAGATTTTTTATTTATAACAAATTGAAAACCGTGTTTTATTATTTGTTTGAATGTACAGTGAAATTTAATGTCAAATTTATTTGAATTAAATATATGAAAAATATTAACTACTGGGAGGATTCGAACTTGCAATTTTCAAATTTACTTGTCGGCGTTTCTATCCACTGTACCAAGTTAGCTATCTTTTTTCAATCTTATTCTTTGGGGTCATCCATAAAGAATGTTCCACTTTTAGAGGGGAGAGAGAGTTCGAGAAATTCAAACATTTGCAACAAAGGGGAGCGGGAGTCGTAGTTTAAATTTAGAACGTTTATATTTTTATGTTATTATTCTAATATTCTTTTTCGTCTTTGAGACTTTAGTTTTAAAAGTCAGCAATAATAAAGTTCTGAATATTAATATTATATAATATATAATATTACGTCAAACATTAAGGGGGAGGGGGGATCAGTTGAAGTGTGACATCACACTATTTTTTGTTTTTTGTGTTTATAATATTTTAAATGTTTATAATATACCGTTAAGTGGGGCTATTTTGTGTCCGCGAGGTTTTTAATGAATAAAATCTTTATATTTTTTGTTTAAGTTTGCTATTTGGTATAAATATTTTCTAATATCTAGACTACTTAATTCTTTATCGGAAATCAGAAAAAAATCATAAAGTCGTGAAAATCAAGCTGAAAAATTTTTAAGTTCTCAAAATTCTGTTTAGAATTTTGACATAATTGAAATTTGACATTTATGAAAATAATTGATAAATGAAAAATTAAACTGAAAATAAATGAGAATAATTTTTATAAATAAAATAAAGATTCTAATTCATTATTGACGAAAAAATGTAATAGTAAAAAAAATAATTTAAGAAGAATATAATTATAATTTATTGAAAGTGAGTTTTAAAATTGGAGAAAAAATTGAAAAATAATGAAAATTATGATTAAAAATTAAGAAAATAATTTAAAAAAAAAATGTCAATACTTTAAAGTGTAGAATAAAAAAATTTCAATATTAAATTTTCAACACGATATATAATAGAGTGGGAGGGGGGTCAAGAAAATGTGACGTAATTTTAAACGGGGGTTGACAAATATGTGACATGTTGTGACAAGAGGGTGGGAGTCGAAAAAAAGGGGTGACGTAATTTATGGACGGCTCCTATATATATATATATATATATATATATATATATAACCATGAGAAATAAAAACGATTTGATTTATTTATTATATAAAATTTCAAAATTTTGATTTTTAGAAAAATTTTAATCATTCCCTTATTTAAAAATTATTAAATTTTCACTTAGTCGTTAAAGCCGTTTATATTCAAATTACTTAAAAAAACTTACAAATTTAGCAAAATTAAAGATAATGTTCAATATTTTGGGTCTAAGTAATTTTAAAAATTTTGAATTTGATGGTATCTTTTTTAGACTTTGATCAAGAATGAAGAAAATTTATAAAGAAGTTGCCTAATATTTAGTTATAAGTGTGAAAATTTAGTGACATTTTCCATGTCAATTTTGTGTGTTTATTTTAAGTTTTAATTTGAAGTCAAAGTTAGACTTCAAGGTAGAATTTCACGTATAATTATTTTCACCTGGGAGCTACATTAGGTTTCTTTCAGACACTTCTAAAGACGTTAAAACATAAAGGGGAGAAAGCTTTTAGAGAAAACTACGTTGTTTGAGACGCGTTTGCTATTTATCGCAAACTTCGTAATCAACGTGTCAGTTTTGAATTAGAGGAAACAAGTTTATCCAAGATAATAAAATTACTTTAGTAATTCAAGCGATATTAAAATTTTTGCACACATCTTTTTTTATTTCTTTCATAATTTGCGCAATATTAAAATTTTTTCACAAGTTTTCATTTTTATTGGTTGCTATATTTTGCAGAAAAAATAAATTTAAAAAACATACATTTAATGTATAAAAAATTTTTTTGTTTTGTCCTTGGTATTTTATACAACAATATAACTATTCACAATTATTGGTGGTTATTTTATTCGTGATTTATTTCAGTATTTTTATTTTCTTCTTTATTTCAAAATCCGTGTGGAATCCGGTCAGGGCTAGATCATTTATGCGTTATGAAACCTATATGCAAAGAAATTTTTATTGGCATGTGAAACGACTTTATGATAAAAAACATCGGTACACAATATTTTCCTTGTGGAGGTGCGGAAGTGCTATAAACTTTTCAGTAAATGATTCACGACCCAGCCAAGGTTGAAAACGGTGTGTGAAACGGTTCATTTTTTACCAAGATTGTTTCAGAAATCATACAAAATGTCAGGTCTGCAGTAAAATATTTTTATTATTTGTGCACTCGTGTTATAAGGGGAAGCCGGTTAAAATTTATTTTATTATTTTTCATTATTGCTATTACTTTTTATGCACTTTATTAGTCATTTAAAAGATTTAAATTTATTAGTAAATTTTTATAAAATACTTTACGATTTAGATATAAAATGTGTTAAAGAGCAAAACGTTAATGGATGAAAATGCTATAAATTGACAAAACGAATGAATCATATAAATTTTAATAAATCGGGAAAATTATCAATATCTCTGAGTCAAAATTGACCATTTTTCCTTTTCATTAAAATACTATAAAGTTAGGATTCTCTAGAATTTTGTTGGACAATTTTATCATTTTTCGAAAGGCGATGGCAAAATTGTTTGTATACTATGTCATTTACTTAATTCCAGAAGAAAAAATTGTATATAAAACTTTTGAAATGCCTGTTCCACTTTTCTATGATTCTATATCAAATATTAAAATACAATGAAAACAAGTAGATTTTCAAATGCTTTAAAATTAATTGATCGTACTTTACGCAATGGCGTAACTGTTAAGGGTCAAAGTGGGGCAGTGCTCTGGGACCCTTTACCTTAAGGGGCCCTTAATCAAAGATAATAGGCTTTTAAGAAAATTCCAAAAACTTTACTAATTGTAGTAATTTAAAGTTTGACTAAATTAAACAACGTGCGCTTGCCCGCGATTAGTTTCTACACCTTGTGTTATCAACAATTATAAATATTTTAAAGATGATATTTAAAAATACATTTATATAAACAATTAAAAATTGGGAAAAGTAATTTAAAAAATCATAGAAATGTTTTAAAAATCAACTAAAAAAATTGAATAATGAAAAATTAGATAAAATAATTGTAAATTAAAAAATAAATGATTGAAAATAAAACAAAAAATAAAAATTTGAGAAAATAATTGAAAAAGTTACACAATATATTTTAAATAAAGGAAAGTCAAAGAAAATTTCAGAAAAATACTTAAAACTTTCAGAAGCTCCTTGAAAAAAAAGAAAATAATTAAAACTTAGAGAAAATAAATGGAAAAAGTTAAACGTAATTTAAAATTGAATGAAATAATTGAAATGTCAGATAAATAATTTAAAATTTTTGAAATTATAAAACAAATGAAAAAAAATTAAAAATAAAAAGAGATAAATTTTGGAAAATAATTGAAAAATAATTTTAAAATTTGAAACATGCAGAAAATATTGGAAAAATGATAAAAACAATGATAAGTTGTAAAAAATAATGACATGTAAGAGAAATAACTTAATAAATTACGAAAAATTTTTTAAATAAAAAAAATAATTGAAATTTAAGAAAAATACATAAAGATCTGAAAACATAATTGAAAAAAATGAAAATAATAAAAAATTGGACAAAGCAATTAAAGAAAACTAAAATATTTGAAATTGACGATAATTAATAAAAAATTTAGAAATTAAGAAAATAAATAAAAATCATTAAAAATTGAAGAAAATTATTGAAAAATACTTATAAATCTTAAAAAATAATTTTAGAAAATGAAAATAATAATTAACAATCGAGAAAAATAATTAAAAAATGATAAAATTAATTCAAAATTGAAAAAAATAATTGAAATATGATAAATATAATTTAAATATGATAAATTGAAAACAGTAAATAAAATTTGAGGGAAATAGTTGAAAAAATCCTAAAATATATGTTTAAAAAAAAAGAAAATAATTACAAATTGACTTAAAACATTTTAATTCAAGAGAATAATTATAAAATCGCCGAAATAATGGAAAATTGATGAAAGTATTTGAAATTTCAGAACTGCAAATTTAGGAAATTAATTGAAAATTAATGTAAATATTAAAAGATGGAGAAAATCATTGCAAAATAATAAAAATATTTGAAAATTCAAAAAAAAAAATTATTTAAAAAATATTTGAAAGTTCAGGAAATTAATTCAGAAATTATGAAAATGATTAAAAAGTGAAGGTAATAATTGCAAAATGACAAAAATAATGGTAAATTAAAAAAATTAATTTCAATTTGCGATGAAAAAAATAAAATTTAGGAATAAATAATTAAATTAATTTAATGTCAAGGGGAAAATAGTTAAAATTGAAAAAGTGTATGAAAGAACTAAATAAAATTATTAAAATTTGAGGAAGGTACATTTAAGATTTTGGGAAACAATTTAAAGATAATTAAAAGAATTAAAAATTGCAGAAAATAATTAAAAAATGATAAAAATAGTTCAAAATTCAAATTTAGTATATTTAAAACGTGGTTTAGTTGAACTTTTAATCAATGCTAGTTTACATTAACTGGAATTTAAAGAAATTAAAATTCCTATAATTTTCAAATTTGAGAACATTTTAAACAGGTGGAATATGATTTAAAATTTAAAAAAAAACATCTATTTAAAAATATAGGGTAAACGCGGGTAATTTCGGACAGTACCGATAGTCGGACACTTTCAGTTTTGAAGTTAAATAAATAATTATTTACTCTCGGAATCTTCTCACAAGGTTATTTTATCAAATTTGTCAGAATTATAGAATTTAAAAATTACCTGCAACGCCCTCTGGTGATTTGTAAATTAGTTAAAATGCAACAATAATTTACTTAACCGCGTTGTTTTGACATTTTGTCTGATTTCTTATTCCAGCCTTTAAGGAGGTAGAGATCTTTATTAGTATGAAATAAGGTTTTGTAGGTTGTAATTATGTTTGAAAATGTTACAAAGTGATTATAAAAACTCTAATTTTATGTTTAAAAGTGAAAATAACATTAAAATGACTTTAAATTTACAAATAATTGACGTGTCCGACCTAACCTGTCAGATTTTAGAGCGTTTGTGTATAGTCGGACACTATGTTACTTGTATTATATCTCGTATTATTTTAGATGCTGAAAAAGTAAATACCATAAAAAACAACTACTTATAACCTATAAATTTGTTTACTTTCTAACATTTTCTGCATCAAAAGAAAAATAACCTAAAATTTGATTTTATACGAATTCCTTCTTTTCAATGAAAGGATCACAACGTCTTCGAAATTCCATAGTGAGGTATAAAATTTTAAAACCAAAAAGACTTTCTTTTTTTATTTAAGATTCACTACATGGGTTTACAAATTAAAATCGTGCTGCCTGAGGATTATTTCTGTAACTAAATTTGATAGATTTTATAACATAAAAACAAGAAATATTTTATTTATCTTGAAAAAGAAAAATGTCCGACTACTGCTGATATTCTGATTTTTTATTAAAATAGCTATATTTTATTAAATATTGACATGTTTGTAGCAAATTTATATGAAAATTAATCATGGATGAGTCATTTAACGGTTCATGCAAAGCAATATGTTAAAATACTTTTCAATTTTAAGAAAAATATCATTATTTAAGATCGAATCCTTAAGTGTCCGACTACCCCCGCATTTACCCTAGAAGAATATTTTAGAATATTTTAGTTTCGACCAAAATTGTATAGTTCTTAAAGGAAGTTCTACCGTAAATCGAATAATCAAACAAATTTTGATAAAACTTGGTGTAATGATAGATAAAGTTTCTAAAATTTTGTAGTTAAATTTTTCAGACCTGTAGGTTCTTGGGAAAAAAGTTATGATCGATATATTTTTTCACTGCTTAACCTGTTTAACATTGATTCTTATGAGAATTCATTACTCTGTCACATATATTTTCGTACTAAAAATTATTAAATGACCAGATAGTCATTAAAGTTTATATAGTTAATCACAGATATCTAATGAGCCGATATTGTATTTAAAAAAGGACAATGGGTTCTTGTGAGAGTTGCAATAAATTAATTTGTAAAAATATTTCACGTTTTTCACGATACAGTTCAGACGTTCTGACATTTTAAAATGTTAATTTTGATCGTACATGAGAAATAGTCATATTTAAAAAGTAAATAAAGTTAAAAAAGTTAATAAATACAATTATTTGATTATATATTAGTAAAATTAAATTTAAACCTAGCCTCAAAATAATGGTCTCTGTTTTGACTAGTATTGTCATACGATAGAACTTCCTTTTTGTTTCCCGTTTTTGGTCATAAATCAGTTAATTTAGTTTTGTTTTCATTTCATTTATTATAACGTTTCGGTTGCATTTTGCAACCCTCTTCAGATCTACAAAGAACAAGGTTGTTAAAATTATTTGGATTACATTTTTATATAAAAGGGTTATTTTACCTATTTATCTATTTACACAGTCTTTTTTATACACTAACGTCAGTTGTTGTATTGTTCAGGACAGAGTCCGTCGTTGATGTACATTTTTTTATCTATTTAAAAAATTTTATATAATTGAGGTCCTGTTTTCCTTTTTGCCCCAGGCCCTTGCCCTCCCATTTACGCCACTGACTTACCTGACTTTGTGAATATTCACTTACCACTTGGAGGTAAGGTTATGTTATTTGGAGAGGACTTTAGTTAATTACTTCAAGTTAAAGTGAATGCTACTAAATCAGAATTATTTAATTTATCAATTAAATTTAGTTCTCAATGGCGTCATTTTAATACACTTACATTGACAAAAAATATGCGTACTTTATTAAGTAAAGTTCAATTTGCGAAATATTTGTTATTCATTGGTGATTGTAGGGCTAATAACAATGTCAATAATGTAATTGCTGTTAAAGAATGTGTTTCCCACAAAGATGAAGATATGGTGCACAATATTTGTCAATTTAATTAAAAGTCGTAAATATGATGAACTTGCAACAGTTGCCATTTTATCTGCCCGAAATATTGATCTGGAGCAAATAATTAATAGGGTGGTTGAACTTTTTGATAAAAATAGTGAAGGTATTTACACGGGTATAGATAGTGTTGGAAATTGTGACAATTGAATGATTAATGACGCGATAATACCAGAATACTTAAAAACCTTAAATCCTTCAAACTTTCCACCGTTCAAATTGAAAATAAGATTAAACTTTGTCGTAATTCTGATTCGGAATCTTAGTATTAATGAAGGTTTATATAGGTAATAGGACGAGATTACAAACTATAGAACTCGATAATTATATTTGTACGATGTCGTATTCTAACAGGTGATAACTAACATTTGAGTAATATCACCGACTTTCCCTGTACTACATTAATAACGTTTAATCCTTTTCTTTCAATTTTATATTTCAATAAAAATTGTTATTATTTCACTTTAATAGATAATTGTATTCTGAAACTTCCAATCCTCTAACACAATAAACAAAGTCAATTATAATATTAACATTTCAAACTATTTGACTCTTATTACATTCATTAACAAAAACAGATAATTCATTTTAAGTTGAGAGTCTGTAATAATAATGTTAAACTGAATATTTGTAGTGAGTCTCTACCTATACAAACTCTAATAATAATTCAAACGTATACGTACTTTAACAAATAAATAACTTACATTATTTTATATTAATACAATTTATCAATTTTCTATTCACCAATTGAACTGGTATTTTCTTTTGTTTATTTTATTTGGCAATCAAATTTCAAATAGACTAATGAAAAGCAGGTTAAAGAGATTTTAATGCAAGATTTGCTGTCTACTGGTTTAATTCTTCACAGCGTGTGACAGGGACAATTACAATTTCATCGTGTCACGATAGGATCGTAATAGTAGCCTGTCGTTGCAGTATATGCACGAACGCATCGTTTGTAGCTCGTTGTTGCTTTATCCCTTCAGGTAACATTGGAGAAAAGCTACAGGACTGAGAGTCAGGGTGGGGAAGGGGCTTGAAAGGGGATTATCAAAGCAGTATCTTGCACGAGGCCGTGGTTGGGTGTTATTTGTGTTATTTATACGTCCCCCGGGTTTCGTCCGGGTTATAATCGAGAGCAGCCTGCTGGACGGCCCGGTCGTGATTACACATCGTTATTCCGATTAACCCACCGGAAATGACGGGTCTGCAAACGTTGCCGAGTAGCCGATAGGACAGTCGAGTTACGGCCTCTCCTTCGGGAATTTCCTCAGGAGACGCATCTTTCAAGAATCCATCAGGATCTACACTCAGCACTTCTATACATGATTACAGGCCTGCGATACTCATCTTGCGAGAGTTATTGATACACTTGCGGCATAAAAAAGAATAAACAGTACAAAAAGCTGGCGCAATGCGCCTACAATTGAGGGTTTCGTGGCTTTTTCTTGATCACACACAACTCTTACACACAACTCTTACACACAACCGGAAAATGACAGCTATTGGTTGGTGTGTTTCTGTCTCTGTCTCTCACTATCACCCTCTCTCTCGCACACAACCTAAAATTAACAGCTATTGGTTCGTATATTTCCGTCTCTGTCTCTCACTATCACCCTCTCTCTCGCACACAACCTAAAATTGACAGCTAAAGATTCGTGTGTTTCTGTCTCTGTCTCTCACTATCACCCTCTCTCTCGCACACAACCTAAAATTGATAGCTATTGGCTGTGAACGACGGACGGACGGACGGACGACAAAGTCTCACTATAAGGGTTTCGGTCCCGAACCACGAAACCCTAAAAACTATAACTGCTTCAACTTCTTTTGAATGTTTTATTTCGTATAAGGAATCCTTCAAATTTTAAGGTAACGATAAATCATGGAAAGTTTTCTAATACCAATTTTTATGAAACTTTGTAAACTCGTTCATATACCACGTGGACAATTTTTAATCACTTTTTGATCCCCCTTCGTGGACAATCGTGGACTTTTGACGAACCCCCCCCCCCCCCCTCTGCCCCCTCTAAATGTTCACGCGGAATTTTTTTTACAAAATAATATGACACACATTTTTGGACATTGGCTTAACCCTTACATGCACACATTTTTTAAAAGTAGAAAAATAATTTTTTTCAATTAAAATAGGTACTTTACAATCAAAAGAAGATAAAAATATGAAAATTAGAGAATCGAAAAAATTTGCTATTTTCAAATTTTTTTCTTGGAAACTAAAAAACATATTTTATTTGAAAACCATAGTTTAAAATCGGAAATTTATTGAGGAACCTCAAAATTAAGTCTATAAATGTAAAATAGTGACTGTATTCCAATAATCTTTAATAATCTACGAAAAAGTCAAAAAAATAGGTGGTCAGTGGGACTGACCACTGTGCAGCTAAGGGTTAAGAATCACAAAGCTTAAGATCACAAAGCTTCCTTTAGGAGGAAGCAAAATCTATAAAATTAGTTGAAAAATAATAATTGGAGAAAATGATAATAATGCAAATTAAGTGAAATTTAATATAAATAGGGGAATGGGTCTCAAGATGGACATTTCGTATAATAGTGCAGCACCGGGAAGGAGTTGAGTATGCAAAATATGAGGAACAATATTTGAAAATTGGAACATATAGAGGACACCCTCCCCTATCAGAAAACCCATGTTGCCACCTAAAATTTTGGTGCGTTTAGCCGCCATTTTGTTTTAAAGTTTGAAATTTTGTTTTTCATTTATCTCATAAAATATCAATCCCACAAAATTTTTGTTAATACCTATTTTGTAGATAATATTGATGTCTACAACTTTTATTGGAAACATTTTTTTCTAAAGGCAATAATAAAAAAGTTATAAACAAAAAAGAGGTAAGAAATAGGAGATGAAAAATTTTAAATTTAATTAACTCCTTTATTTTTAATTTTAGATTAAAAACAGTTCAGAGGTAATTTGTAGAGTATTTTATACCGAGTAATTTGATTTGTTTCACTTTTCCATCCGTTTATTTTTGTAGATTTTACAGTAATGCAAAGGCGAGTACATTTGAAAACTAACGGCTTACGAAAGCCCTGCGTAACACAAGACTCTCACTACCCAGTATAAGCAAAATTTTAAATTCAACTTTATTAAACAACTAAAATATGAGGAACGATTTTTAAAAATTGGAACAAATAGAGGGCACCCTCCTCTATCACAAAATCCATGTTGGCGCCTAAAATTTTGGTGCGTTTGGCCGCCATTTTGTTTTAAAGTATGGAATTTTGTTTTTAATTTATCTCATTAAATATCAATTCCACAAAATTTTTCTTTACACCTATTTTGTAGATAATAATGAGATCTACAACTTTTATTGGAAACCTTTTTTTCTAAAAGCAATAATAAAAAAGTTATAAACAAAAAAGAGGTAAAAATTAGGAGATGAAAATTTTAAAAGTTAATTAACTACTTTATTATTAATTTTAGAGTAAAAACAGTCCAGAGATATTTTGTAGAGTGATTTCTACCGATTAATTCGATTAGTTTCATTTCTCCATCCGTTTATTTTTGTAGATTTTACAGTAATGCAAAGGCGGGTACATTTAAAAACTAACGGCTTACAAAAGCCTGCGTAACACAAGACTCTCACTACCCAGTATAAGCAAAATTTTGGATTCAACTTTATTAAACAATTAATATGAGGAACAATTTTTTAAAATTGGAACAAATAGAGGACACCCTCCCCTGTCACAAAATCCATGTTGGCGCCTAAAATTTTGGTGCCTTTGGCCGCCATTTTGTTTTAAAAATTGAAATTTTCTTTTTAGTTTATCTCATTAAATATCAATTTCACAAAATTTTTCTTTAAACCTATTCTGTAGATAATAATGAGATCTACAACTTTTATTCAAAATATTTTTTTCTAAAGGCATTATTAAAAAAGTTATAAACAAAAAAGATGTAAAAATTAGGAGATGAAAATTGTAAAAGTTAATTAACTCCTTTATTATTAGTTTTAGAGTAAATTCAGTTAAGAGGTAATTTGTAGAGTATTTAATACCGCATAATTTGATTTGTTTCATTTTTCAATTCGTTTATTTTTATAGATTTTACAGTCATGCAAAAGCTGTTATTTTTTAAACATAACAGCTTATGGATGCCCGCTAAACACAAAAAAATTTGTAGACAAACTTTATTTAATTACTACAAATGGCTTTATTGTTTAAAAAAGGTGTTTAGTAACTAAATAATAATGATTATACGAAAATTGTTAAATAAATTTACAAACAAACAAACTTAGTTAAATGTAATCGATAATTGTATAATACAAATTTGTTTTACTGATAAATAAAATTAAGTATTGTTTGAATAAATTATTTTATAAACAATTTTCTAAACAAATTAACTTTTATTTATATAATGTATAAAACATTTCTTATGAATACTTTTTTAAAATCTTTTAAAGTTTATTATTGCCTTTAGAAAAAAAGGTTTCCAATAAAAGTTGTAGATCTCATTATTATCTACAAAATAGGTGTAAAGAAAAATTTTGTGGAATTGATATTTAATGAGATAAATTAAAAACAAAATTCCATACTTTAAAACAAAATGGCGGCCAAACGCACCAAAATTTTAGGCGCCAACATGGATTTTGTGATAGAGGAGGGTGCCCTCTATTTGTTCCAATTTTTAAAAATCGTTCCTCATATTTTAGTTGTTTAATAAAGTTGAATTTAAAATTTTGCTTATACTGGGTAGTGAGAGTCTTGTGTTACGCAGGGCTTTCGTAAGCCGTTAGTTTTCAAATGTACTCGCCTTTGCATTACTGTAAAATCTACAAAAATAAACGGATGGAAAAGTGAAACAAATCAAATTACTCGGTATAAAATACTCTACAAATTACCTCTGAACTGTTTTTAATCTAAAATTAAAAATAAAGGAGTTAATTAAATTTAAAATTTTTCATCTCCTATTTCTTACCTCTTTTTTGTTTATAACTTTTTTATTATTGCCTTTAGAAAAAAATGTTTCCAATAAAAGTTGTAGACATCAATATTATCTACAAAATAGGTATTAACAAAAATTTTGTGGGATTGATATTTTATGAGATAAATGAAAAACAAAATTTCAAACTTTAAAACAAAATGGCGGCTAAACGCACCAAAATTTTAGGTGGCAACATGGGTTTTCTGATAGGGGAGGGTGTCCTCTATATGTTCCAATTTTCAAATGTTGTTCCTCATATTTTGCATACTCAACTCCTTCCCGGTCCCGCTCTAATAAAATTTTTGTTTAAGGTGACAGCTTTGTGTTTATGCTTTGTGGCATTTTTGTTGTTTGTATTAAGATGAATAGGCCTCAAATCTCAATCTATTTATTTGCATATTTTCGATTTTACACTTTTTTCAATAATTTTTTGACCCAATTAATTAAAATTTTTTATTTTTCAATGTAAAATGTGATGTTATCGTTAGAGAATTTGATAAATCGATATTTTTCGATATTTTATTACTTTTTACTGTTAAGCTATTTAATTGAAGTTTTTAGAAATGTTATTTCTTGATAAATTACGTAAAATGATTAAAAATGAGTTTAAGAATTGTTATACGATGTTTATTTTTTATTTACTACATTTTTCAGAGACTTTTAAGAAGGTGTCCATCTTGGGGCCACTTTTTTGTAGACCGAAAATTTTAACAATTAGAAAAAATGCTTCAAAAAATGTTTATGTTCAAAATAAAATTTTTTCCCTGTGGTCATAAGTTACCTTATAAATAATTGTACTTTTATCCTGTTTAAAACATTTTAATATATTTTATTTGGTTTGGATTCTACAGCAATAAATCGAAAGGGTGTCCAACTTGGGGCCCTCTCCCCTACCTATTTAGAAAATTTAGAAAATTAATTAAAAAACAATTAAAATCTTTAAAATTTGGAGAAAATGATTGTAAAATAATGAAAATACTTGAAAAATTAAAATTTAATTATAAATTAAATTTAAGATAAATAATTTAAAATTAAAGAAAATAATTACAATTTTGAAAAAAATAAGTGATAGTACTTCCCGTAGGAGAAAGCAAAATCAAAAAATTTAATAGAAATTAAAGAAAATAATTGGGAAATGGTAAAAACAATGAAAAATACAAAGAAAGTAATTGATATTTAAGGAATTAATTGAAATAAGTGATAAACAATTAGAAATTTAGGAAATTAATAAAAAAAAAAAAAATTAAAAATTAGAGAAGACCATTTGCAAAATAACAAAAATATTTGAAAATTTAATAAAATAAATAAGATTTCAAGTAAATTATTGAAGTTTGAAGAAAATAATTGAAATTTAAGAAAAATAACTGATAATACTTCCTATATGAGAAAGCAAAATCAAAAAATTTAATTAAAATTTAAGAAAATAATTGAAAAATGGAAAAACAATTAAGCATTGAAGAAAGTAATTGATATTTAAAGGATTTATTGAAATTTGAGATAAATAATTGGGAATTTGGAAAATTCACTAAAAAATAATTTAAAACAATTTACAAAATAGTGGAAATATTTAAAAATGAAAAAAAAAAAATTATTAAAATCTGAAGTAAATAAATGAAAACTGAAAAAAATAATTAAAATTTTGAAAAAAAGTGATAAAATTACAAAATGAATTTGAAATTGAAGAAAGTAATTGAAATGTAAGAGAAATAATTGCAAATTAAGGAAATTAATAAGAGATTGAAAAAGTATAATAGAAATTGTAAGAAAAGTAGTTGAAAAATTATAAAAGCAATTAAAAATTGTAGAAATTATTTGCAATTTAAAGAATTAATTAAAAGTGGGGTAAAACAGTAGGTAGAATAATAATAATAGTTGCACCCAGAGAAGTGATATATTCGACTCAAAGATTTGTTATTTGTGCCAAATAAAAATATATTTGTCTAGTTAAAAAATCATTAAAATAAGTCTAAAAAATAATAAAATTTCAGAAAAATGTACACCCAGAGAAATAATATATTTGTCTCACAGCCAAGTAACTTTTTATTTAAGTCAAATAAAATTTTATTTGATTCAAATAAAGTTTTTTATTTGAAACAAATAAAAAAGTTACTAGGCTGTGAGACAAATATATTTTTATTTGGCACAAATAACATATCTTTGAGTCAAATATATCACTTCTCTGGATGTACTTATAAAATTACAAAATATATTTAAAATATAATAAAATAATTAACAAATAATTTGAAAAATTATTGAAATATGAGATAAATAATTGTAAATTAAGGTAATTGACTAGAAAATATTGAAAAATCTCACAAATCGGAGAAAAGAATTGTAAATTGATGAAAATAATTTAAAATAAAACAATATAATGGAAATTTGTAATGTTTATTTTAATGTTTATTTATTTATTTACGGGCAAAAGCCCATTACAATATAAAATTAAAAAGTTTATTCCACATAGCAATAAAAATAAAAATTGGTACAACATTAATAATCAAAATTAATAATTAATTAATCAATTAATCAATGGGCCTCATTCATTCATACATTGTAATACATTGTAATAAAGAATTGAAAATTCAAGAAAACAATAGAAAAATAATTTTAAAAATTGACCATTGATAAAAAATATTGAAATTTGGGATAAATAATTGAAAATATAATTTAAAATTTGAGAAAACAATTGCAAAATAGTGAAAATATTTAAAAATTGACAAAAATAATTGAAATTTGAGGTAAATAATTGAAAATTAAAGAAAATAATTGAAATTTTGAAAAAAAGAAGTGAAAAAACAGTGTCGCAAAATTTGAAAGTCATTTAAACAACATTTTAAGGGATAAAATTACATTTTTACTTGGTCCACGAGGACATTTGTTTTAACCCCCCCCCCCCCTCCCCCTAGTGTCATTTATTTTTTTCAACTTATCTTTGTTTGTATCATATTTCAATTATTTTCTTCAAGTTTCAAAATGTAAAATCATTTTTCAATTATTTTTCATGATTTATTTCCTTCAATTTTGAATTCAATACATTTGTTTTAGAATTTCAAAAATTTTAAACTACTATTTATCTGATATTTCAATTATTTCATTCAATTTTCAATTATTTATACTATTTTCTTCAATTTTCAATTACTTTCGTTCTTTTCTCGTTATTTTTTATAATTTCCTAAAAGTTTTTACTTATGCCTCTTTAATTAAAACTTGTTCTCTTCAATTTTAAATTATGAGTATTATTTTTTCATTTATTTTCTCTAATTTTAAATTATTTTCATTTATTTCAATAAATTTCTGAAAGTTTTAAGTATTTTTCTGAAATTTTCCTTAACTTTGCTTTACTTAAAATATTTTATGTAATTTTTTCAATTATTTTCTTAAATTTTAATTGTCCTTTTTAATTTTAATTTATTTATCTCAATTTTCAATCATCTTTTTTTAAAAATTTCAGTTATTCTCTCTATTTAATATTTATTCATTATTCAATTTTTTAATATAAATATATTTTAATATATTTCAAGAAATAAATGCAAAAAGAAATAATTGTTTTTATTATTTTTTGTATGGTTTGTACTATGAAAATGATCTAGTCGACAATTTTCACTATCATTTTCGTAATCAGAGCATCAAAATACAAAAGTATACCAAGTTTCATAAAAATAACTGCACCCAAAATTAATGCCAAACAAAAATTGCATAAATGATCCAATTATATAGGTATTAACAAGGTACTTTTAACATAAAAAGTTAAGGCTATTCCACTCTATACGGCTTGTTTATATTTTCTAAAGTAACTTGAATAAATGCGCGTTTGGTGGATTTGGAAAATTTCTTTGTCAAGTTTATTGAAAAGGTAAATAGGAATTTCGTTTCACGTAATATTCTTTTGTATGCTAACATCCACATATATACACATAGATTTTCGTATATTTTTTGCTCGTTTTTCTCCACGTTTTTTTTTAGTCGAGTTTTCGTTCGATTTTTCCAATTTCAATAAATTGCTGCTTGTGGTATATTCTCATCTTAACGTATCTCAATTTCGATAAATCTTAGCCAATGTTAAATCTCAATTTCAATAAACTTTAATCCCACCTGAATTGCATCCCCAATAAATTTTGATCCCCTATGACAAAGGTGCTTCAGAAAAAGATGATATCAAAGCAGCACGGGATCTTTCATGTTTAACAATGGTCTCTGAAACATACCTTTGCCCACTTTCTTATTTTCTTTTCTTTTCACCTTTTTTACTTTACTTCTGATTTCGTCAGTTATTGCTTTTTTTTACCGTATTATGTTTTTTATTTATTACTATTGTTATTACTTTTGTTAATCGCTACAATAAACAGCATCCGTGTAATATTACTTTTTAGTAATTATCAACACTGAAAAAAATGTTTAGTCATATTGTTGGCTCAACCAAATTTTTGTTGATATAACTAAACTTTTTTTTCAGTGAAACGATCAAAAATTCAATTCCTTCATATTTAATGTTTAGCCTACATAAGATGGGTAATTTTTACCAGTGGTGTAACTGGGAGGGCAAGGGCCCTGGGGCAAAAAGGAAAATAGGGGCCCCAATTATATATATATAAATAATTATTATTATTATTTTGGTTGATCTTAAATTTGAACGATACAAAATTTAAATTATTCAAATTTTAATGAAACCGAATTCTTGACAAAGCAGAATTAAGTAAATGAAGTAATAATAAAAGTAACATAATTAATTGTGATAATTAAGAAATGATTATAAGAAATCTGATGTTTTTTCTTTGGTTAATATAATTAAAAATTATCTACATATTGTGATATAATCGCAGATTCTCGGTGACTTTTAGGTTATGCACACATACTTGGAAAAGATGAAAGTAGGATATTTAATTTATAGTTTAATCACCTTAATTAATATTCCATGTCTTTGTGCAGCATGAGATTTTCACTCGGTACTGCATTTTCCATAATTTCGCTCGATAAATAGTGTTTGTAGAAAGAGCAGAGAGTAAAGACACTTCAACTTTCTTCTATATTTATTTTGAGATCTTCAATCTAGATTTTCTTAATTAGACAATGAGGAATGCAGACAAAAGTTATTTGTTTAATCATCATTTAACTGTGAGAAATAATTAATTCTGAAATTAAGAGAACAGAAAATTTTTAAAAGTTCAAAAATCCACGAAATTAGAACAATTAAAGAGAAAAAATTAAAACAAATGAAAAGATAAAAAGTAAAATGTTTACAAATGACAGAAAATTTGAAGTTTAATTTATCAGCCTTTGAATTGATCCTAGTTTAAATTGATCCTAATTTCTGTAGATTTAAGTTACAATTAATTTCAATATACATTTTTTATAATTTGAGTTTATTTAAATTTCAATTGATAAATTTTTAATCCGTCTTAACATCTATGTATTTTTTAATGCTTTAAACTAAAGAAAAAACAATTATAAAGAATTAAGGAAAAACAACGTAAAGCGAATACTTTATATTCAACGCACAGTTGAAAGACAAATTCTTTTTATCCTTTTTTTTTAGATTTATGTTTTCAAATTGGCGTTTGTTTGTTCTAACGTCCATAAATTGTAATCCTTTTATTTATTCGTGCAGTTGTAAAAAATTCTCAATCTCGAAACGCAAAAATATTGTAAAAGTGGTGTGGTGTTGCTTGATTTAAGGCTTTTCGGTTTGTTACGTCCTTGATGATAAATTGTCAGGTGTATAATTTTTTTATTAAAAAAGTATCACGATTCCCCATAGAGGGCGTCATTGTGGTATAATTAGAAGTACTGCATAATATTACAAAATTTACGTGAAAGCGTTACTGCGAGATAGTGCTTTATAATGAATTTAATTTTGCCTCCCTGGGACAGGACAGATCTGCGTGAAGAAGCTGGGTGGGATGAGAGAAGATAGTCGCAGTGTTGAAATATTTGCGGTCGCCCATTCCGTAATTACCCTTTCCCTCGTTAGCGTTTTGTAAATTAATATTCCTGCAGCAACTATTAGGGTAACGAGTACACTGAAGACAATAAATTCCACTTGTTTATAAGAATATTCCCATTTTCTCTTTTATCCGAAAAAAGCGTACAAACCTTTCATTAAAATTTTTAAAAATTTTTTATTAGGTTTAGCATTGGCCAGCTATTGGCCAGCTAAATTTTACTTGTACAAATATTGAATTTAAAGGAAAACAGTATATTAATAAAACATTTATTATTAATGAATCTAAAATTGGCTCACCAATGTCGAAATATTCGATGAAAAATTCAATAATCCAGGGAAGAAATAATTCATTAAATTGTATCGTTTAAGTAAATTTAATTAAATAGCTACTTTTATTTAACGAAATTTTAATTGAAGCAAACAACAGTTTTGTTTTAATTCCAATTATCACAGGAGAGAAAAAATTTGATAATTACATTTCATTCTAACTAATTTTATTAGACAATTTTAATTACAGTTTTATTGGTAAAAAAAAAATATTTAATTAAATGAATAATATTTCGTCAATATAATAATTTGCATTCATTAATTAAAACGAATATTGCGTGCTGAAGATTATAATATATAATCTAAAACACGCGAGATTCTCAATTGAATTTTTGGCATTTTTTATTTATTTTGTAAAGCTCAGTGTATAGCGCCAACCTCCGAGGGTTTAGATTAATTTAGTCTATACTTTATTATATATCTACATTAATTAAATTTATTCTTTTGGATTAATTAAAATTTTTTAATGAATGAATAAAACGTCGAAACGTGCATTTCAAACCACTATTTTTCGAAATTTAGTATCGCACGGCGAATTTTTCAAAAATGGATATTATTCCTTATACCTTGAAATATAATTTATAGTAATTTTTCTTTTTAAGAAACGACAGAGGTGAAATTTTAAACACATCCAAATTTATGACGCCTAGAGATGCCAATTTTTTTCTAGCTAAATTTGTGCATATAAAATTATCTTATAATCTCAAAAATACAAATTTGAACATGTTTAAAAATTCTATTAACAACAAATAAATATTTTTAAAAATCTATCTCCTTCCACATTTTTTATTATTTTCTATAGCAATTTTTTACAGGCTTTTTTTACAATTCTAAACAAAATTACGCATGGATACTAAAATATTCTTATTTTTCAAAAAAGAATTTTTTTTTATGACAAAAAACATATTTTTCAATTTTTACCAATATACTGTAATTCTAGATCCAACATTAGGTATCTGGAATTATTATTATCCAAAATTATCTACTGTTGAAATTCACACTGGTTCATAAAAAGTGCTTAAATAATTATGAATAAAAAAACTGGCATATATTATTTTTAAAGCCTTGAATTCTAATAATAACACATTTGCAATCCCTAAAAAATTTGTATTCTTCATGAAAACTATATAAATATATTTCAGGTTAATTTTTTTTTCCAACGTCCAAAAATGGTTTTTTCTTTATTTTTACACGGTAATTATTTATATTCTTTCAAAAAAACATTGTTAGATCACCTTATTTTATTCCTTAAATCTTATTATAACCAGCTAAATTAAATTTTTTAAATCATTTTTTAGAATATTCAAATTATCTACTGTTGGGTGGTCTCCCCTATTCTAATAAAATCTTCAAATTTTATAAGAAATATTTTTTATATTTTTTAATATTTACAGAGATAAGGGGGCAAAACATCATTTTTATTTTTTTATGATTTTTACTACAATAATCAAATTTGCGTCTATTTTCACTATTATTTTCGTAATCAATGCAACAAAATACGCAGACATACCAAGTTTGATTGAAATCGTTATGAGGGGGGGGGGGGGGTGTTTCTATAGTACACCCATAATAAAAAACAAGTTAATTCAATTTATAACGAAACCTGAATTCGTAACAATTAACTCTTTTACTCAATGCCGTAACTGGGAGGGCAAGGGCCCTGGGGCAAAAAGGAAAATAGAGCACCAATTATAAATCATTTTTTAAATAGATGTTTTTTTTAAAATTTTAAATCATATTTCACCTGTTTAAAATGTTCTCAAATTTTAAAATTGTAGCAATTTTTATTTCTTCAAATTTCAGTTAATGTAAACGAGCATCGATTAAAAGTTCAATTAAACCACGTTTTAAATATACTAAATTTGAGTTTTGAACTATTTTTATCATTTTGCAATTATTTTCTGCAATTTTTAATTCTTTTAATTATCTTTAAACTGTTTCCCAAAATCTTAAATGTACCTTCCTCAAATTTTAATAATTTTATTTAGTTCTTTCATACACTTTTTCAATTTTAATTATTTCTCCCTTGATATTAAATCAATTTAATTATTTATTCCCAAATTTTATATTTTACATCGCAAATTGAAATTAATTTTTTTAATTTACCATTATTTTTGTCATTTTGCAATTATTACCTTCACTTTTTAATCATTTTCATAATTTCTGAATTAATTTCCTAAACTTTCAAATATTTCAAAAAATTATTTTGTTCAATTTTTATTTCTTTTTATTATTTTGCAATGATTTTCTCCATCTTTTAATATTTACATTAATATTCAATTAACTTCCTAAATTTGCAGTTATTTTCACAAATTTAGATTATTATCATCAATTTTCCTTATTTTAGACGGTTTTTTAATTATTTTCTTTTGCTAAAAAATAAATTTTGCTATTTCGGCGATTTTTTTAATACTTGTATTAAATTAAAATTTTTTAAGTATTTTTGTAATTATTTTATTTCATTAAATATATATTTTACGATTTTTTTCGACTATTACCCTAAAATTTTATTTACTGTTATCAATTTTTCATTTTTAAACTATTTTAATTATTTTACAACTTTTCTTTCTCAATCTTAAGTTATTTTCAGCATACTTAAATTTTTTTTTCAATTTTGAATTATTTGTCAAGAAATTTATTTTTTTTATAAATAATTTTTGAATTATTTATTTATGATTGTTAATTATTATTATCATTTTATAAAATTTATTATTTTCTAAGATTTTTAAGTATTTTTCTAAATTCCAATCATTTTCATCAATTTTCGATTATTTCTGCAATTTTATTTATTTATTTATTTATTAATGTACACAAAACATTTATAATTATTGTCTTTAATTACAGTTTTTTAAGTCATTTTGTAATTATTTTCTTTTTTTAAACATATATATTCTAGGATTTCTTTGACTATTTCCGTCAAATTTGATTTATTGTTTTCAATTTTTCATATTTAAATTATTTTTATCATATTTCAATTATTTTTTTTCAATTTTAAATTAGTTTTATCATTTTTCAATTATTTTTCTCGATTGTTAATTATTATTCTCATTTTCTAAAATTATTTTTTTAAGATTTAAAAGTATTTTTCTAGAAATTCAATTATTTTCTTCTATTTTTAATTACTTTTGTTTATTTTCTTAATTTCTAAATTTTTTATTAATTATTGTCAATTTCAATTATTTTAGTTCTCTTTAATTCTTTTGTCCAATTTTTAATTATTCTCATTTTTTTAAATTATTTTTTAAGACCTTCATTTTCTCAAATTTCAATTATTTTTATTATTTGAAAAAATTTTCGTAATTTTTTCAATTATTTCTCTCAAATGTCATTATTTTTCACAACTTATCATTTTTTTTATCATTTTTCAAATATTTTTTGCAAGTTTCAAATTTTAAAATTATTTTTTAATTATTTTCCAAATTTTATCACATTAATTTTTAATTTTTTTAAATTTGTTTTTTAATTTTTTTTTAATTTGTTTTTTAATTTTAAACTACTTATCTGATATTTCAATTATTTCATTCAATTTTTAATTATTTATAATATTTTTTATATTATTTTCTTGAATTTCCAATTACTTTTGTTTTTTTTTCATAATTTTCAAAAAGTTTGTAATTATATATTTTTATTTATAAATTGTTCTCTTCGAGTTTAAATTATTATGTTTAACTTTTGCAATTTATTTTTTCTAAGTTTTAATTTTTTTTTTTCTAGGAGTTTCTGAAAGTTTTAAGTATTTTTCTGAAATTTTCTTTGACTTTCCATTATTTAAAATATATTATGTAATTTATTCAATTATTTTCTTAAATTTTAATCTTTTTTTTATTTTCAATCATTTATTTTTTAATTTACAATTATTTTCTCTAATTTTTCATTATTCAATTTTTCCAGTTTATTTTTAAAACATTTCTATGATTTTTTAAATTCCTTTCCCCAAGTTTTAAATGATTTCATTTTTTTTCAATTAATTTGCAAAATTAAAAATTTTTTTGTTTTTTTTTCACGTTGTTGAATTTAGTCAAACTTTTAATTACTAAATAGTAAAGTGTTTGGAATTTTTTTTTAAAGATCTATTATCGTTGATTAAGGGCCCCCTAAGGTCAGGTGCCCCAGGGCACTACCCCACTTTGCCCCTTAACAATTACTCCACTGGTTTTACTATTTTGAATAAATAACTTGAAAAATATTATTTCTCAATAGAAAATAAGCGATATGATATTTAGTCCAGACTATAGACCAATATATTGAAAATTGAAATAAAATCTGAGTGAAGAAAAATGCCACATGTGGCATTTTATTTGGTGCTCGATTTATTTAAATAAAAGATCTGTTTTCAATGGATTGCGTCAGCATTATAAAAATAAATGATTTTCCACAAATGAAATCCCGCAACAGGAAATCTTTTCTTTGCACGTGAGCTGTATATACGTATATATATATAAGTTATGCGAATACATACATTTGGAAGGTTGCAATCTTTTCGTCTTTTCAGAAAATAAGTCTTGAAAGTCCTTTTCCAATATTGACGGGTGTCCCGCAGAATTTGTAAAATGTTGGTAGAAATTCATTCGCAGCGAATTGCTGAATACCTGCACTCTCATTGGGGGCTCTTCGATTCATATTCCGGGCAATGCATGTACCCTAACGAGACGAAAGCTCGCTGAGATTTTCGCTCATTTAAGAGCTTAAGGACGATCCAGAGGATCGATAGAAGCATTTCTCCCGGTAGTTGGGACGTGCGTGTGGAATTTCCCGATTGGAATACCCAGAATTCCACAAACTCTGCGACCCACTAGAGCCGCTGGCCGGTATTCACGTTTTACTTCTCTTTTCTGCATCTTCTCGGGATCCTGAGGTGTAATTTCGTCCTTTTATGTAAGCCGCGAGAGAAAAGTGGCGAGAGCGTGATGAAAACTTTATTTCATGGGGATAGTTTCAAGAAATAAGGTTCCTTCCTCAACAGCATTGTACAATTGTCCAAGTTAAATTTTTTATTTTCACGAGTAAATTTCTAATACACTGAAAGCAACAATGTTTCGAGCTTTATTTTTTATGCTGCTTTCACGAAATTCAAATTTCGTATACAATTTTTTATTATATTGTTGCCGGCTAAAACTACCTACATTGTAAATAATGTATTGCTACTTTAAAACGAATGGAATTGTTTTTTAAAAATATTGTATATTCTGGTTAGTGGTTTACCGAAGCATTTATGATTTTTCAAAAATGTAATAAATTTATCTCGCTACTTGATTTAATGTAAATTATATTGAACTCTGTCTGGCTAAATAAATTCATTTTTAATTATACCCTTTTTTTGTAAATATAGATTATCTGGATTTTAAAAGGATTTTAATGGAGATTATAGAATAATAAAACATTTCAGTATGGATTTTTATTTAGTTTTATTTGGTCAGGTTGTCGTCATTTTGTTCAAAGAATTAATTGTCAGCATTTTTACTGGACGGAAGTTTATGGTAATCAAATGAATGAAAACACTAATTTATCCATGGTTGCTACAGAACTTAGGATTTAAAATTCCATGAGTTTTCCAGGTTTTCCAGAACAAATTTTAGTTAATTCAATTAACTGATTGAATAATGACATAAATAAATGCACTGGTGTAAAAATTAAAAATTTGTATAGATAATAATATTGAAAAATTAAGATGAATATTAGAAGTACCTATAAAAAAAAATTGAAACTTGAAGACAAGAATTAAAAAGTGTTAAAAATACCTGAAATTTGGAAAAAAAATAATTAAAAAGTGACAAAAATAATTGATAACTGGTGTTTAAAATTAAAAATTTATAGGCAATAAATGAAAAATTTCCAGAACAATTGAAATGTTATGAAACTAATTGAATAATGACATAAATAATTGAAAGATGGTGTAACAATTATAATTTTATAGAAAATAATTGAAAAATAGAAAAAAATTAATTTGAAGCTTGAGAAAAATAATTGAAAGTAAAGAAACGAATTGAAGTTTAAAGAAAATAATTTAATTTTGAAGAGAATAATTCAAAAATGGCAAAGCATTTTAAATATGAAGAAAGTAATTAAAGTTTGAAGCTAATAATTGGAATTTTTAGAAAATAATTGAAAAAAAAATAAAAAATTAATAAATTTGTAACAATAACAATAAGAATAAAGAAAATGGTTAAAATTTGAAGAAAATAATTTAAAAATGACAAAAAAATTCAAATTTGAAAAAAAATTGTAAAATGACAACACTAAATGAAGAATTGATCAAAAATCCAAAAATGAAAAGAAAATTTGAAGAATTTTGAAAATAAGTAAAAAAATAATTAAAGAATGAAAAAAAAATTAAAATTTGAAAAAATTATTTGAGACTGGTGTAAAAAAATAAAATTTTGTGTACAATAATTGAGATATTGACGAAATAATTAAAATGTTATGAAACTAATTGAATAATGACACAAATGATTGAAATAAGCTGAAGTAAAAATGAAAAATTTAAATACGATAATTGAAAAATAAAAAATAAAATATTAGAAGTTTGAGGAATATAATTGAAATTTGAAGAAATTAATTGAAGTTTGAAGAAAATAATTGAAATTTTAAGAGAATAATTCAAAACTAAAAAAAATTAATTATGTAGAAAGTAATTCAAGTTTCAGAATCGTAATAGAACTTTATAGAAAATAATTGAAAGTGTTAAAAATGAAAAAATTCATGACAATGATAAAACGAATGACGAAAATGATTGAAATTTGAAGAAAATAATTTGAAATTGGTGTAAAAAATTTTAAAATTCATGACAATAAAAAAATTGAATACAATAATTAAAATTTGTAGAAAATAATTTTAGAATGGTAAAAATAATAGAAGTATGTAGAAAATAGTTAAAAAATAGCAAAAATACTTGAACAATGACAAAATTAATTTAAGTTTGAAGAAAATAATTGAAAAATGACAAAAATAACTTGTGTAGAAAATTTAAATATTCCTGACAATAATTACATGGTTGCTACAGAAGTCTGGATTAAAAAGTCCATGACTTTTACAGGTTTTCCACAAAAAATCTTGAGAAAAATCCAGGACAATTAAAAAAAAAAATTCATGGTTTTCGTATAAATCTGAAAATTCTTTAATGATCGCAAATTAATTTTCAGATTGTTTGCTTTATATTATTGGTTTACCTAAGCTACTTACTATACTATGTTATTATATGGGTGATTCTCCACAAAGTAGTAACTTTTGATAACATTAAATTTTTAAGTAAAAAATATTTTTTCTTAAATATTTTTTAGGTACAATTTATAAACAATTATTTTAAAATATAATTCAAAAAATTTTTGAGCTTAAATTAACACCCTCAGTCTGATATAAAAAATTTTAAATTTTAAATTTTAAAGGTTACAAACATTTTTTTAAAATATTAAATTTTTTAAGGATGTTAGCTTCTTTAGAGGATGTTTGTAGGACATCAAAGAAAATTCTTGAAACACTTGATCACGAATTAAAAAAAGTATAATTACGAAAATAATTATACAGAAATTAATCAATATTATGATTAAAAACTCAGGTTAATGATATTATTATAAAAAACAAAACACTATTCCTATGTATTTCGAATTTTATGAACCGGAGTTTACAGAAACTGGAGTTTACGAATCAAAGAAAATAAATTATTATAGCAGAAAAACTTAATAAAATATAAAGGTCTTTGCAGAATACTGCATAGATTTGACTACTTTATACCACTATTATTTTTATTTTATTGTAAATATAAACAATTCAATTATTTTTGAAGAACCGGAGTTTACATGTCATTAAAATACGCAGGAAATTAATATTAATTTTTGAAATTATAAAACTAAATATCCTATTTCTTCAACTAAGTTGGACTTAAATCAAATTTTTTACCTCAATAACATTAATATTCAGTGAAATTTCAATATAAAAATGATTAAAATTACTGAAAAACAATGAACATGTAAACTTCTGTTCCAAATAAAAAAAGGGTGGAGAAAGTATTTAAAAATGATTTTCGCAAAAGTTATTAATAAAAACTGGAAAACAATACAGAAAAAACGAAGCTTTTGAGATAAACTGTCGATTAGAACAGATAAAAATATTTTAAAAATATGATTTTAAAAAAAAAAATGTATTAAATCTCACGAGTCCTATGTGGAGAACCTAAAAAAGTACATATTTGAGGCATTTTTAACCATTTCATGTCCTTTGATGTTAAAAAAAAATATTTTTCAATCATGATATTAATAAACATAATAACAAAGAATAACTGTACAAAGAATAAAATATTTATTTATATAAGGTTAAAAGTTATTAAGTGGGGAAGTAAAAATAACCACTTAGTGAAGAATCACCCATATACTACTTATTTTTAAATTGTTAAAGTGTACATCATTTACTACTACTTGATTATGTCTAGAAAAATTTAGAAAAAGTACTAAAATGAATGAAATTCCAGTTTGGATTTGTAAATTCCCTGACATTTCCAGGTTTTCCTATTATCAAAAAATTTGTCAGAAATCTGATGTTTATACATTAGCAATAATTACGAAATTACTATTACGAAATAATTATGTGAATATCAATTTCACTTCATACTATTATGTTTCTATTATACAGTGTAAAGTTCAAGATGAAAATTAATTTTCTAATTATCTTGTCGAAAGTTTCAAATGTTGATTTAATAGATAATTCTGAACAACATTTGATTTAGAATAATGAAATTGAATATGTTAAATGAATCTAACGTATACACTCTAAAAACAATCTATCTAATATTAACGTATATCTCTATCTTATTTCAAGTTTGCCATAAAAGTAATTATATTTCATGTTTTGAAATTTAATTTGCTGACAAAAATGAAACAGTCATTGAATGCAATATAATCACAAATTCTAGTTACCGAGGAAAAGTTACAGGTTTATGCATCAAATAAATTAACAATATATGTATAGATTCCGGCAATGGCACCATAAAATATCCATATCAAACGAACGTTATTGAATTACATTTCCAAGAACTTTACATTTTATTATTATTATCTGTATTTATTATTGTTCATTACTATCATTATTATTCTTTACTCTTATATATTAATTTCTATTATTATTATTTTATAGATAACTGATAATGGCAATGTTATAATTCAAACAACGGATTAAATGGACTTTATTTAATAATTTAGTAGATATACGGGTTTTAATTAAATATTTATCGAAAACAAATAACATACTGTATTATTTCAAAAGCAGTATTGTAAAAGCCTCTAAATTTTAATCACATTAAAATTGTTCACGCTCAAATAAACTTAAATTATTGAAAATTTGAATCTTATCTTTCAAAACTATGGAAATTGGAGAACAACAATACCCTATGGGAAATTTGCCGATGCTCAAGATCGGCCCAAGCTGGTGCTAATATTGGTCTAATATTGGCCAAGCTTGGGCCAAGCTCTAGCCGATTGTCATTTCCCATAGGGTATAGTACAGAATATGGAAAGATTTTGGAAAATAAAGTTGTTTTTTTCCAACCTGTGGGATATAATAGGATTACATGGGACAAGGTTTACTATCTTTTTCATATGCTACTATTTACTGGAACGATTTTAGTTGACGTGAGAGATTTGCATTCAGTAAAGTTTGCAGATGCAAATTTTAATCACATTAACCAGAGCACCGGAGGTTACGAACACCCCTCTCGGAAGCTGGATACTCTCGAACCTACATTGTTACGCAATTAGTATACAGTAGGATTTGCTCGAGATGTCTGTGGGTTCCCTTTGAGTCTCTTTCTCTCATTCATCTTCTCACTCACGATTGCGAACAATAGTTTACCTCTCTCCAATCTCCAGCCACTTTTCCTACTTCAACTATTCCTCGAATACAGAAGGTTCCACCATTAAATTCGTATTATTGCTTATGTGCAATTATCCACTTCTAATTACAAATTAAAAGCATAATTAAGTCCTAGTATAGTCAATTTTCATGCAAATTTTAATCTGTTTAAACTTTCAGTAGTTCAAAATTAGATCGTTCATTTTCATCGGTACTTCAATCCATCCAAAATTTAATACAAACTGTATATACTTTAACTAGTTTAGATAGTTTAAATAGTCTATAGAAACATTAGAATAAATTAAATAAAATCCTCAGACTTAACAAAAATTAGGGATCCACTTCCGGGGTTCTTACCCTTTTATAAATTAAAATTTTTATAACTATTTACGTTACTAGCGTGAAAAGTGACTATTTCTGTCACTATGGTGGGAAAACTTACAATTTCCATTATCATAGCAGACTTTTATAAACGAGAATTTTTCTTTTTTAAGAAACCAAAAAAAAGTATTTTATTTCTCTCAATTTAAATTCATCGGTAACAGGTGAAATGTGAAAATAAAAATTTTATTCAATAGAAAAATTTTTATCGAGCACCTCAAGAGTGCCAGGAGAGATCATTTTATCCGAAAATTGTACGTATAGTAAGACAAGGTCGAGAGGAGGTTACAGGGAACATGCAAGTCGTCGCATTTCAATTCGAGCGAATTTAAGGACTCAACATTCGCTGTAGCGAACTATAGGGTCGCTTATTTCCCTCTTCGATTCCTTCCATATATGTACCCACTCACGCAAGGTTTGAAAAGTAGTTCTCTTTTCTTCTGAGTCCCATCCCACGATATTCGTCCTTCTTACCAACACACGACTAGAGAAAGAGAGATAGAAAAAGAGAGAGAGAGAGGAAAGACCTATCTATTTTCTCTTATCCAGAAGAAAAGAGGAGGATGTCGAGAAACGTCGTTCTTGCTGCTATTCGCTCGAAAGGAGCTGGCATATATGTTCGCGCTAAGATGAATAAAATATCAGAACTAAGTTGGGGATATCGGAGGAGACTGTAATATTGTGTATACGTATGAACTTCTCGTTGTCGTACACTGTATTAAGTTATTTAAGGTACAAGTCAGAGAAATAGGTGGGCACGCCAATCTTGACTGCCTGTAGTGCACCGAAAATCCGATAAAAGAGGGTGGCCCAGATATTTTCTGTGACACGTAATACTCTCAACGTTTACTTGCCCTCGTTTCCTTCACCCCTTCACTTTATTCCTTCGTATTCTTTCCATACTCTTGTTGCGAATGAAGACAAAATTCTCTGGCGTTGAAAACAAACTTAAAAAGAAACAGAAAACCGGGGTATCAAAATAAAAATGTTCGGTATTATAACTTCCGTATGCGAATTGAATTAAATTTCTAAAGTTACACGGAACGAAGAGTTATCGTACATTCTATTCAATGCGTTTAGTAAGCCAAAATATTGTGATAACAAATAAATATTAGGTGACGCTCACAATATATAATAGTAGTATCATTTAATAGATTTTACTAAACATAGAGGCATATTGGACTATCTGTTGAGTAAAAGTAGCTACATATACGGTTTCTTTCCCCTACCCATTGAATTATCCAAAATGGCGGACCATTTACAGAAATTCGATGCGAACGGTTAATTTGCAGCTTAGTTAAACGATTGGAATTGGATTGTAGAAAGTTTTGAATCCATTATGTTATAAAAGTGTATTTTCTAGTCGGAAAAGACCTATAGAATCTTTGTAGAATGATTCAACTGACTTTCTGTAGTATAAAAATTTGACACATGAAAATATATGTGAAGTTTGTAACATAAACTCATATCGTTTGTTTTTTACAAACTTCAAATGTATTTTCATGAGTTAAATTTTTTTTTTACAAACAGACAATTAAATATTTTGTAGAATTTATGCAGAACTTTTACTTGTATAGATTCCTTATAGAATGATTCCACAGAGATTCTATATAGAATCGTTCTACAAAGATTGCATATAACTTTTCTGACTAAATATTTTAAACATCACATGTAGTCACAGTGACATTATATTAACTTGTCATTCTGACAAAACGCCCGTTGTGTAAATTTTACTTCCCGTTTTGTTAGTCCAAAACTAACAATCTTGTTGAGTAGATTTTACTCTCTCCCGCGTAGGATCTACTATTCTCTTCGTTCCGTGTACACAATAACACTTCCATTGATATTGACATTTTCACGTCATCACAAAGCGAAATTTGGAATTCCGCTAATGCGTTCGTTAAGTCACTACGAATCTAATATTCGAACACTAATTTGTAGCATCTAGTTTTCATTACTGAAACCATTGTTTTTATGTTTTCATATCTACAGGGCTCGAACTAGCACCGTAAATCCCGTAAAAGTCCGTAAATTTACTTATGGTCCGTAAAAGTCCGTTTTTTTAAAAAAAGGTCCGTAAAATCCATAAATTCTACGATAAGAGGCCCTAAGCAGTGTAAAAACTGTTACGTTTCAATTTTTCAATTCCTTTCTTCAATTTTTAATTATTTTATTTAATATTCAATAATACTCGCCTTTTTTCAATTATCAGTTATTTTCTTGAAAATTTAATATGTTCTTCAAGTTCCAATTGATTTCTTCAATTTTCATTTATTTCCTAAAATTCTTCCTACATTTTTCTTTAGTTTAGATTATCAATTAATAAATTCATAATTTGAAAAAAGTTTTTTCAAATATAATTATTTTCATCCACTTTAATAATTACTCTTTAATTTTTAAAATTACTTTGTTCTAATAACGATTATTCTCGACACATTTCGAGTTTTTTTTCAACTGTGCATTATTTTCGTCAATTTGTAATTTTTTCCTTTATTAATTATTATCTTAAAACTTCAATTTAATTCCTTTACATTTAAAAATTCCCTGATTTTTTCAATTATTTGTTTCAGTCATAAAAATTGTTTTAAAATTTAAACTCAATTGTTCGATTCTAAAACTATCTCCTTCAATTCTCCATTCTTTCCTTCAAATTTCAATTGCAGTTTTCAATTGCATTTTTCAATTGCATTTTTCAATTTTCAGTTTTCAATTTTTTTCTTTATTATTAAAAATTCTTGCCTTTTGTCCATTTTTTTTATTATCAATAAGTTTCTATGACTATAATTCACATGTTCAATTAGTTTCTTCAATTCTGGATTTTTTTTCAAATTTCAATTCTATTTTTCAGTTTTTAATTATTTTCTGCTATATTTAATAAATCACGGCATTTATAAATTACTTTTTTGAATTTTCAATTAAATTATATAAGTTTTAATTCCATTCTTCAACTTATAGTCATTTTTTCATTTTTAAATGATTTTTTAAATTATAAAATTGTTTTAATTTAGCGATTTGTCGAAGTTTGTTATCAGTTGTCAATTATTTTCGTTATTTTTTAGATATTTTTTTCAATTCATTAATTATTCTCGTCATAAACTGTTTCTTTCAATTATTATTCATTTTCCGTAACTTTCAATTAATTTCAAAAATTTTTTCAATTTTTATTCATTCTCTTGAAGTTTTATAAATATTCTTTAACTTTTTAAATTATTTTGTTCTCTTGTTGATTATTCTTGACAGTTTTTGAATTTTTTTTATTTGTCTATTATTTTCTTTAATATTTGATAATTTTGTATTTTGTTATTTTCCTTTTAATTATCTATCTCAATCTGTCTTCTTCAAAATTTGATTTAATTCTTTAATTTTCAATTATTTTTAAAACATTTAAATAACTTTTCCAGCTTACTTTTTTGTTTATAATTTTTCTTTAATTCTCGGCTTTTCTCAATCATTTTTTTTTTAATTATAAAAATTGTTTTAAATTTAAATTCAGTTTTTCAATTCTACAACTATTTTCTTAAACTCTTAAATATTTTCTTCAATTTTACATTTTTTATTCAAATTTCCATTTATTTTTTAACTTTTCAGTTGTTTAATTCAATTTGCAATTATTTTTTTTTCACTCATAAAAATTGTTTCAAAATTGCATTACAATAGTTTAATTCTACAACTATTTTCTTCAAATTTCATTTTTCAATTTTAAATTATTGTCTTTAATATTAAAAAATTCTCGCCTTTTTTAAATTATTTTTTTTTTCGAGTATCGCAATAAATTTTTTTAATTTTAAAAGCAGTTGTTTAATTATATTATTCTATATTCAATAATTATCTTCTTTTTTCAATTTTAAGTTTATTCTTGGAAATTCAATTCCTTTTTGCAATTTCTAATTATTTTCTTAATTTTTCAATTTTTTCTCCTTTTTTTTTTGTAATTATTGCTTTCAATTTTCAATCTAGTTGTTCAATGTTTAATTATTTCCAACAATTGTTCATATAATTTTCATACTTTTAAAGTATTTTTTTCCAATTGTCAATTAATATATTTTTCAACTATTTCTTGCAATTATTATTTATTTTACCCAATTTTCAATTGTTTGCACACTTTTTTCAATTATTCTCTAAAAATTTTATAATAATTCTTTAATTTTTTCAATTTTAATTTTTTTTTCAGTCTTTATTCCTTTATTCTTTTTTAATTGTATAATTATCTAGACATTTTTCGAGTTTTGTTTTCAATTATCAATTATTTTCGTTATTTTTCAGTTAGTTTCTTAAATTTTGTAATTATTCTCCTAATTTTCATTATTTGAAGTTGCAAAAATTTGTAGTTTTTAATAACAAATAACAATGCAAAGTTTCTGGCGCGCGTTAATGTTGCTAGTACTATAATAAGACTTATAGGTCTATTTTAATGCACAGAAAGCTTTTTTTTTGTGCCTATGTTATAAGTATACCTACAATAATTGTTCTCTTATTTGCTTCAGACTCATTAATATTTTTCTATTTAATATTATTAAAATTTTCTATAATTTTCAAAGAAATAAATTATTTTAAACATAAAAAATACAATTTCTTTTTACTTTTCTACTGTATTTTAATTCTATCACACTCCAAATATTCTTTCGGGATACAAAATGTTTATTCGTAACTAGTCCGTAAAAGTCCGTAATTTTGAATTTTTGGTCCGTAAAGTCCGTATTTTTAAGTACACTGGAACTCCTATCGAGCGGACTCCTATCGAGCGGAAACAGTAGGTGATTCACGAGACGAGTGAAGAAGGAAGAAGTTGAGCTCTGTTCATTTAATACGTCAAGGTGACCTTCCATATCGAGCGGACACTCACCCGAGCTGTCCGCTCGATAGGAGTTCTAGTGTACTACACTCTAAAAACAAGTGTCTTATTTTGTCCTCACTTTTAAGACATTTTAGGGTGTCTTAATTTTAAACTATTGAGAAAGTGTCTTAAAAATACCAGTAAGACGCTTTCTAAACGTCTTATGTCTTAAAATAAGACACTTGTAAGACACCTGTTTTTACAGTGTATTACCGGTTCGAGCCCTGTATGTATGATTTTTCAATTATATTAAAGTTTTTCATAGAATAGCTTTTGTTATATATTAAATATCAAACATTGCATAGCGCTCTCATTTAGCATTAGTTACACTTTTACCTCACATGCGAATATGTACCTTTGTAGCCCTTTATGACCCTTGAAGGTCGCGGGCGTATGCTTGTAAATAAATAAAGGAATTTTAAGTCAGTGATCTTCTTTAATGCTCTATATCAAATAACTAGAACAACTGAAATGATGTTCTAATTTAAAGAATATTCCACGAAAATATTTGCCACTTAATTAAGCGCCAAGGAATATATTCATCGCTCCATTTAACCGCTTCACAGTGCGGTAGAAGTTAAGTTTTCGTGCCAAAAATGTGTATAATTTTTTTTTTTTAAACAACAATACAGTAAAACCGACATACATCGGATTTGAAGGGACCGAGAAAAATATCCGATATAGGCCAAAATCCGATACATCCAGGAAAACACTATAACCAACAAATTTTCATTGTATTACTTAAATTTAAACAAAATAGGTGAAAAATTATAGGAATAACTGTTGGAAATGATTGCAAATTAAACAACTGGATTGAAAATCGAAAAAAAAGCAATTGAAATTGAAAAAAATAGTAAAACATTGAGGATAAATTGAAAATTTAAGAATTACAGTAAAATTTAGAAAAGTAATTGATAATTGGAAAAAAATTGCAAAATAACAAAAATAATTGACAATTGAAACCAAAATTTAAAAAAATAGCTGGAATAATATACACAAAATAACAAACAAATTTAAAAACTCAAAGAATTTTTATAAAATTTTAAAATAATAATTGAAAACTAAAAATAAAATTGTAGGAAATAATTAATAATTGATGGAAACAGTTGAGAGACCCAGAAACCGGAATAGTCATTTCCGAAGAAATTTGTGACGCTGAATCCAAAAATGATAGCGAAATTGCGCCATCACGTCAGCATTTTGAGATATTCTAACCTAAAAGCGTGAAAAATGCCGTTTTTGGCAACATTCGACACTCCATAGAATCTCCAAAAAATTTTTTTAATCATTGGTGCAAATTCTAAAAGAAAGTACTATTATTCCCCTTTCAAATTTTTTTTGGCTCATTCCGATCCGATTGTTTGTCATTGAGATACAGGCATTTGAATTTTACGTTACATGGCCTAAAAATCCAAAAAAAGGCAAAATAAAATTGCAAAGTTCTAACTGTAATGAAACTCGTTACTCAGGGGTTATCGAGGTCTCTGATTACTAATCCAATGTCAGATTTTTAAAATACAAAATGGCGGATCCAATATGGCGGACAAATTTTTAAAAATTCATCCGATTTGCTCAAAACTCGTTACTCAGGGGTTTTTGAGGACGCTGATTACGAATCCGATGTCAGATTTTCGAAATTCAAAATGGAGGATCCAATATGGCGGACAAATTTTAAAAAATATAACATAAACATTTATATAGCAGGGCTTGCTGAATTTAAGACAGGCCTTAATTTAAGATTCTCTTTTTACAGTGTAATAGCGACAAACTCGGTTGCAGTTAATAGCATGAAAAACCCCCAAGTAACGATTTTCAAGCGAATTTGAACATTTTTTAAAAAATAGTAGGCCATATATTAGATACACTGTTTTGAATTACAAAAATATGACATCAGATTCGTAATCAACGACCTCAAAAACCTACGAGTAACAACGTCCAAGCGAAACTGAGCGTTTTTTTATATGTATCTGCCATATTCGATATGTCATTTTGAATTTAAAAAATCTGACATTGGAGTCGTGATCAGCGACCTCAAAAACCCACGTGTAACGAGTTTCAAGCCAATCCGATGAGTTTTTTAAAAATTTGCCCACCATATTAGATCCGCCATTTTGTATTTCAAAAATCTGACATCGGATTCGTAATCAGCGACCTCGAAAACCCCAAAGTAACGAGTTTTAAGCAAATCGGAAGAATTGTTAAAAATTTGTCCGCCATATTGGATCCGCCATTTTGTATTTCAAAAATCTGACATCGGATTCGTAATCAGCGACCTCGAAAACTCCTGAGTAACAAGTTTTAAGCAAATCGGATGAATTTTTAAAAATTTGTCCGCCATATTGGATCCGCCATTTTGTATTTTAAAAATCTGACATTGGATTAGTAATCAGAGACCTCGATAACCCCTGAGTAACGAGTTTCATTACAGTTAGAACTTTGCAATTTTCTTTTGCCTTTTTTTGGGTTTTTAGGCCATGTAACGTAAAATTCAAATGCCTGTATCTCAATGACAAACAATCGGATCGGAATGAGCCAAAAAAAATTTGAAAGGGGAATAATAGTACTTTCTTTTAGAATTTGGACCAATGATTAAAAAAATTTTTTGGAGATTCTATGGAGTGTCGAATGTTGCCGAAAACGGCATTTTTCACGCTTTTAGGTTAGAATATCTCAAAATGCTGACGTGATGGCGCAATTTCGCTATCATTTTTGGATTCAGCGTCACAAATTACTTCGGATATGACTATTCCGGTTTCTGGGTCTGAAATTTGTAGGCCTGTGAAATTAAAGAAAAGGTGTGAAAAAGACGTAAATAATTGTCAATTGAATTCAAAAAAGAAATTAAAAAATGAAGAATGGAATTGATATGTATAGAATGTTTTTTAAATAAAAAAAATAATTGACATTTGAGGAAAACACATGAAGATCTTAAAAAATAATTGAAAAAATGAGAATAATTAAAAATTGGACAAAAGAATTGAAGAGAACTAAAATAATTAAAATTGACGATAATTAATAAAAAATTTAGAAATTAGGAAAATAAATAAAAATATTTAAAAATTGAAGAAAACAATTGAATTTTTAGAAAAATACTTATACAAGAAAAAGGTTTTTGTCTGAGTTATAGAAACTCAAAGTTGTGCACAAAATAAACACCATGGGGGGCTATTTTGTGCATCGAAGTTTGCTTATTTATAAAGTTGTGTAAAAAATTTTTTTTAACGTTTTTGCTGTATGACGTATTATTTCTAGATATTTTAGAGTACAATAAAGAAAAACAAAGCCAGAAATTTTTTTTTTCTAGGAATTGTTCAACTAATTTGAAAGTAAAACACTAAAATTTCACAAAAAAGTAGATTTACAAGAAAAGTTATTTCTTTAAGAAAATTTTATTTAAAATAACTTCTATTACACTTCTTTAGTTATTTTAAGAGAAAAAGTTTCAAAATTAACTTGAAAAGCATGTAATTATTAATGTTACTTTTTTGAGGTTTTTAAGGCACCATATGTAAAACTGAAATTTTAAGCTTATTTCTTGCCTTTTATAACAAAAATAAGACAAAAATGTTTCAAAACGAAATTCTAAAATAATTTTTACTAACTACAAAACAAATTATTGAAAAAAACTTGATTTTAAAGAATGCACAAAATAACCCACCAAATCCTGGTTTTTCAATTTTTTACACTTTTTTCTTAAAATATGCAATAAAAAGTTAGCGCATCACGTATACATCATCGCAACTAAGTGGTCAACAAGTATTATTAATACCTTTAGAAACAATTTTAAACTTACGGAGATCTGAACAGAATTTTGAGAACTTTGAAATTTTTCTGCTTGATTTTCACGATTTCACGATTTTTTTTCTGATTTATGATAAAGAATTGAGTAAATTCATTTAGTACTCTATGTCGTCTAGATATCAGAAAATATTTATACTAAATAGCAAACTTAAGCAACTGAATATAAAGATTTTATTTAATAAAAACCTCGCGTGCACAAAATAGCCTCAAGGCGCACAAAATAGCCCCACTTGACGGTATCTGATTTAAAACAAAAAGTATTTGTGTGTTAAACTTGAAGTGTGAACAGTCTAAAAATGAATGAAGAAATGAAAGAACTTGCAGATTATTATTATTATTATTATTATTATTATTATAGATTTGTGATATATGAAAAAATTGATTTTCTATAAAATTTCTCAGAACTTTTAGATCCACGATGAGATTCCCGGTTTAGTAACAAATTTTCCGGTCATTTTCCGGTTTTCCCGGTCAAGTGGCCAACCTGAGGTTTTTTTAAAACATGTTAATGTTGGTTTTTTATAAAGTTATTTGATATTTATTTTGAAAACTAATTTTAATTAATAAATGGTATTTTATTTATATAAAAAGTTACTTATAAATTATAAAATTTTAATCTAATCTTAAAATCTTATCAATAAACTCAATGATATACATACTTGTACTTTCTTATTTACTTTTTACTTATTTAAACAATTTTTTATATTTATATTTATTGAATGATTTGTCAAAAACTGATTATAAATTTTATCTGAATTTTATACAAAAATTTCAAAATCCGATATATTTGAGAATAATTTACCTTAAGGGACTTCAAAATTCATTTGATGTAAGAAGAAGAAAAAACACAATTATTTTTTTTCTTTGTATTTCTGAAGTCAAAATTTAAAAATCCAAAATGACGACTTCAAAATAGCGACTAAAAATTTTTATATGACTAACCTAGCTAAAAATGCTTACTAAGGGGGTTTTTGGGGTTACTAATTGGCGATATCAGAAACCTTCAAATAACCCATTCTTTGCAATAATTCTACTTTACAAGTGCTTTATAAAATAAGTTTATTCGTCCCGAAAAAAAATATATTTGAATTCAGCGACACCATAAAACCCCCCAAGTAATCCTTTTTAATCAGATTAGTCAAATTACAATTTTTTGTCGCCATTTTGAAGCCATCATTTTGGACTTTTGATTTTTGACTACAGATTTGGATTCAACGACACCAAAAAACCCCAAGTAATCATTTTAAGACAGATGAGACAAATTAAAAATTTGTTGGTCGCCATTTTGAATTTTTGAATTTTTACTTCAGATTTGTATTCAGCGATCCCAGAAACCTCCCCGAGGTGAATTCTGATTGAGAATTATTCAAAGAGCGCCTTATTTGCAGTTTAGAAATTCTTTTTTCAGTTAAATTCTTTTTTAAAAAGCTCTTTGTTAGTAAAATCTATTTTTTACAAGAATATACGAACCTTTTAAAACTCACAGTGTCAATTTTCAGTTTTTCATATAAAAAAGCTTGAAATTATACAACCAATATACCGGTTAAAAACTCTCGTTATTGAAAACGACCCGCTGGTTGTTGACAATGTTTAAAATCCAAATAGAGAATTTATATTTACACTGTGTAGCAGTGTCTCACAAATATCCAATTTTTAAACAACCTAAAATAAACACTACTCTCCCGTAACATTGTTTTCATGAATAAAATTACATTTTTACAAGAATTATATTTGAAAATAATTTTTAAAAACTGCAAGGAATGAATTTTTCTCTCTCTAAATATTAATCTATTTAGATAGTAATTCGTTACACGTCTATTTATTTCTCTCTCGGCATAATCAATACTCTTTAATATCATAAAACATCGTCCCTGATTATATTCCAGACAAGCAATTTTTCGAAATAAAATTCCGACACGTCAATTTTCGTTTTAACGAATGAAAATCAATTTGTAACGACCTCGCGCTAATAACTGAAAATCGATAAGCTCAGGAGAAAAAAGGTCTTTGAAAAATTGAAGTCAATTAAATAAGATAGTAATCCTCTCAAGAATCATTGACAGAGACGAAGGAGAGAACTTGAAGAGTACCAGAATAAACAGGCTTTGCGCTCGAAAGTTAATCTAATCTGCGGGTAATAAGTTAGTAAATGAAAGAAGGTTAGACTGCGAGAGGAAAAGTAAAGAGCCTAGAGGGCTTGAGAGCCTCGGTTACTAAAGCAGAGTGAGGACGGAGGCAAAGAACGATTAAGATGCATCGGTTTGTAATGATACGCCACAAGAACCACCCGACTTTGGGGCTGAAGGGTTTCAACGAGCGGCGAAGGAACTTAATTACCGTTTAATGAAACTCTCGGGAGAAATGAAATCCTTATCTTGCAAGAATGCGCCAACATATACGTATACGACGGAAGGAAATTCTTGATAATTCCGTCCGCTATGTTTAAGAAAACGAACAGGTAGAGAGCACCAATTTTGACTGAGGTTTAAGTGAAATTTAAACCTCCTTTGCCAAGAGATACTGTTCATATTTTATTAAAACCATTACCCTCGTTTGTTTCTCTTCGTTGAAAAATGTTTGAAGATATTATTATATTATTATATTATTATGTACCACTACGGTCGGAGAATATTAATTTTTTGATGGTTCTTTAAAGATATGGAATAATGGTAACAATGTTGTTTCTATTGTCAACAAATATTTCAGTCGAGTTGTATAAAATTAATGATTTATGCATTTTAGAAACAATGATTTTTGCGATTGTTATGAATGGTGTGAGTCTCCTTCTTTTAAAAAGCAATGATAAATGGTTTTAGTCCTTTATCTTTTTGGAAACAATGGTATTTCTATTAATAATTACATGTTTCTTACATATTTCAAAAACAAAATTTTGATTTCGTGTTTAGAAATTGATTTTGGTATTATTCCTTTAAACAATGTGGATGGTCTTTGAAAAATATCAATTTTTCTATTGTATGGGTGTGGTTATGATAAAATATATATGGAAGTATGGATCTTTATTCGTTTTAGACACAACTATAATTGTCTCTTTCGTTTTAAAAACAATGATATTCCTATTATTGGCAGTAATATAAGTTCCATTCTTTTTAAAAACTATAATAATGATCTTATTCCTTTTGAAAATAATGATATCCTATTGTTAATAAAAATTGAATTTGTCTAACTTTTCAAAACAATGATGTTCGGATTGTTAGTAACGAAATGGGTTGTTTTCTTTTCAAAAACGATGGTAATGGTCTTACTACTTTTGAGAACAATGATGTTCCTATTTTTAACAAAGATTTGATTCTTGTTTCTTTTTGAAACAATGATGATCTTTTCAAAACAATCATGTTCCGATTGTTAACAACCACATGAGTCCTCATTCTTTTAAAAAGAATAGTAATGGTTTTAAACTTTTATCCTTTTAAAAATAAAGAAGTTGGTTCTGTTTCTGTTTAAAAATTGATGGTCTTTGAATGTATAGATAGACGTTTTCAAAACATCAATGTTTCTGTTATATGAATATGGATATATGACGAGATATAATGAATTTTCTTTAAAATAGAACACTGGTGGTCTTGCTTTTCTTTAAAAACATAAATGTGCCTGTTGTTAACAACAATATGTGTGATATTCCTTTTAAAAACAATGATAATGGTCTTGTTCCTTTTGAAAATAATAATGTTCTTATGGTTAACAAAGATTTGTTTCTTATTTCTGTTTAAAACAATAATGGTTGCGTTGTACTTTTTCAAAACAATGATATTTCTATTAACAATTACGTGCTTTTTAATCTTTTTAAAACTAAAATATTGGTTGCGTTCTTGTTTAAAAATTAAAGTTGGTCTTATTCCTTTAAACAATGATGATGATTATGCATCTTCGAAAAAAAAAAACAATGATATCCCTATTGTTAATAAAAATTGAATTTCTATAAATTTTTAAAACAATGATGTTCGGATTGTTAGTAACGACATGGGTTGTTTTCTCTTCAAAAACAATGGTAATGGTCTTATTACTTTTGAAAACTATGATGTTCCTATTGTTAACAAAGATTCGATTCTTGTTTCTCTTTAAGACAATGATAGTGGTTTTATATATTTTCAAAACAATAATGTACCGATTGTTAACAACCACATGAGTCCTTAATGTCCTCATTCTTTAAAAAAAAAATGGTAATGGTTTTAGACTTTCATTCTTTTAAAAGTACAAAAGTTGGCTCCGTTTCTGTTTCGAAATTAATTATCTTTTTTTTTTAAACGAATGTTAATGATTGTATGCGTATACGTCTTCAAAACGTCAATGTTTTTATTATTTATGGATATGAATATATTACGAGATATAATATATCTTTTTTTAAATGCAACAGTGGTGGTTTTATATTTTCTTTTAAATTAATTAAAGTGTCTGTTGTTGACAACGATTTACGGGTCATATTCCTTTTAAAAACAATGATAATAGTCTTGTTCCTTTTGAAATTAATTATGTTTTTATGGTTAACAAAAACTTGTTTCCTATTTCCGTTTAAAACAATAATGGTGGTTTTGAACCTTTTCAAAACAATGATTTTCCGATTGTTATCAACGATGTGAGTCTCCTTTTAAAAAACAATGATCATGGTCTTATCTCTTTATGTATTTGAAAACAATGATATGTCTACTAACAATTACGTACTTCCTACATTTTTTAAAAACGAGAATACAGGTTGCGTTATTCTTTAGAAATTAAAATTGGTCTTATTCCTTTAAGCAATAATGATGTTTATGCAGATCAATGTTTCTATTATATGGATATAGGTATGCTAAGATATATAGATTTTTATTCCTCTTAAAAACATCAATGGTGGTCATATACCTTATAAAAACAATGATAATAATCTTGTTTCTTTTGAAAATAATTATGTTTCTGCTGTTAACAAAGGTTCGTTTTTTATTTATGTTTAAAACAATATTGGTAGCGTTGTATATTTTCAAAACAATGACTTTCCGAATGTCATCAACGATATGAGTCTCTTTCTTTAAAAAAATAACTACAATGGTTCTATTTCTTTATCTTTTTGAAAGCAATTATGTTTCTATTAACAATTTCATCCTTCTTACATATTTTAAAAACAAAAATATTGGTTGCGTTTCTGTTTAATCGGAATTAAAGAAATTTAAGTTTGTCTTATATTCCTTTAAACAATGATGATTATGTACATCAATGTTTTTATTATATGGATATTATAAGATCTTTATTCCTTTTAAACACATCAATAGTGATCTTATTCTTTTTAAAAACAATAATATCCTTATTAGTAACAACGATATGAGTTCTATTCCTTTCTAAAAACAATGTTACCAATCGTATTCAATTGGAAAACATTCATGCTTCTATTGTTAACAAAGATTTGTTTCTTGTTTCCTTTTTAACCAATGATGGTGGAATTGTACCTTTTTAAAACAATGATTTTCCTATTGTTAAGAAGACATGATTCTTATTTCTTTTGTCAACAAACATGCTGATTGTGCTACTGTTTAGAAACTGGAGGTTGTCTTATTCCTTTAAAAACAATGATGATGATTAAATTCCTTTTGAAAACATCAACTTTCCTAGTAAATGGATATATGATATGGATCTTTATGTTTCTCTTAAACACAACAATGGTGGTCTTTGTCCTACTAAAAACAATGATATTCCTATTAACAATTACATGCTTCTTAAATTTTCAAAAAAAAAAAAAAAAAAAATGCTTGCATTTCTATTTAGAAATTGATGATTTTTTCATTTCCGTTAAAATCAACTATAATATTTCTATTGTTTTAACAAAACAATATTATAAACACAAAGAACAATATCAAAAGCATTGCAATTTATCTAACAATCCAATAAGCACCATTAAAAATTCCATAATTACAAGATAATTGGATTGAAACACAAGCGTTGAAAATCGCATCCACTCAAATTGTAGTTAAACTTTATTCTTTTATCAGCTTTAGGAAAACTTTGCACGTTGAAATTATGATCCGTGGAAAATTTTATTTAACGAGACGAGCAGCTTGCTCATTTCTTTCTTGATCATTGCAAGTTAACACTCGGGTAAAGTTGAGAAGTTAAAAGTTGCCAAGTGGAAATTGCAGCGTGTCGTTATCAGCATCTTTGTTAGGAAAATTTGTACGCACTTATTTCTTCGTTTACTACCTGTTCGCGAGCTTGAAAATTTTTCGCGAAGCAGGACAACGCGTGAAGAAAGAAAAGTCTTCTAGTTAAGCGAGAATTTTGCCGAGACTTTAATGAATTCCGATGGGACGACGCTATAAGAAAGCTGGTAGCATCGGGACGGAGACGCCGTCGAGACGTAGCACGAAGCGAGGATAAAAATGGTAATTACAATATAAAGGCGTCTCCGGGATAAGAATGCTCTGCGGAGATGAAAGAGACGAGGAGAAAGAGAGAGTGGGAGTCAAAAGGACCACAAAGTTATGGACCATCCATAGACTCGTATAGAAGAGAGGGAGAGAGAAAGAAAGAGAGAGAGAAAGAGAGTAAAAACGAATGAAATATAAGGCGGAGGGTGTTTCTCAATTTAAAATGACTCTGTGTTAAGGGAAAGAGATGTTTAATAGTTTATTAAGTGTGGCACTCATGATGCTCATCACGTTCGCCTCTCTTGTTCAGCTTGTCACGATTTTTTTCTCCGGATGGTATTTTATGAGTTCTTCTTTATTCTTCTTTCACAATCACATATTTAGAGAATATTAATAGTAAAGTTTCTGTTTTTATTGAAGAAACCTTCACATGAAAAATTCAGTCATTGAATAAACTTGTAACTTTTTTCGCCATGAATTTTATGATCAGAAATCGATTCTGATATTGTTTTAAGCTAAATTCGAACTCGCACTGAAAAAAACTGTATTCTCTATTTAAGAATTATTCTTGGCGCCTGTTTAAGAGTAAAATATTCTTCTATTAAGTTTATATATTTTTAAAATATAAAGAATATTCTTAAACTAAAAAGCATATGGGTCATTCTTTCTCAAAGCAGCCACCCCAACTGCCCATTCTATTTTTTTGCATTAAAAGTGCTTTATCATACATCCAAAATTTTTTTATGAAGTCTAGTTTTTGATACCATCTGCTGTTTTACAAAAATAATTCAACATAACCTCAAAATGACGGTTCCATCAGAAAAAAACACAAAAAAATACATTTTTTTCACAAAAATTTCTATAAAAAAAGAAAAAATATATTTCCTTGATTAGGATAGCATATACTATGATATTTTTACTTGCTGAATCCAAATCACTGTCAGTTTAGAAATTCAAAATGGTGGATCCAATATGGCGGACAAAAATTTAAAAATCTATCGAATTATGTTAAAACTAGTTACCTACCAGGGTTTTTTTGGAACTTTCAATCAAGTTCTAAAATGAGAGAAAATACTCAGGAATATGCCCCCTAATTTTTCCAATTGATAATCAAAATTATCATCCCCTAAAATCCACCCCTGAGGAAGATAGTCGAAAAAAATTGAAAACAATATTTTTTTCTTTTTTTATAGGAATTTGTGTGGAAAAATGTATTTTTTTGTGTTTTTTTCTGATGGAACCGTCATTTTAAGGTTATGTTTAATGGTTTTTGTAAAACACCAGACGGTATCAAAAACTAGATTTTATAATAAAAATTTTGATGTACGATAAAGTACTTTTAACGCTAAAATAGAATGGATAGATGGGGTTGCTATTTTGATAAAGAATGCCCCATATTCTTAAATCATTAGGAATATTTTCTTATGGATTAAGTTTTTGAAGTCGCTCTTTACGATTTAGGGCTCATATTTTAATTTTATCCATCTGCAAATCCAATATGGCGTCTTTTTTGCAAAAAAGTATCGAAAAATCGACAAATTTTTTTTTTAATCAATATTTCTTAGAGAACATATTTTTTTAATTTGTAATAATGTAGCACAAAAGACACAAATTGTTGAAAGATGAATAATATGCATTAGTTACAACATAAAATTCAAGATGGCGGCGTCAAAATGGCGGATATTGTTAAAAAAAGGAAAAAATAATAATATCTGTTGAACCAATCCTTACGTTTTATATTAAAATTAATAAAATTTGTATAGAGTGGTTTTTTTGGTTGCAGATTAGGAATCTGTTCATAATTGTTCAAAATTCAAAATGGCGGATCCAATATGGCGGTTATTACGAATCCAAAGTCAGATTTTTGAAATTCAAAATGGCGAATCGAATATGCATGAAATGCAAAAGAAGCTTAAGGATGTTCAACCCGTTGACATTACCTCAAACTAAACAATGCTTCTTCATCAAATACAAATATTTATAAAATTGGTTTTATCCAATTTTGAAAGTCCCAGTTGTACATTTTTCAATAAAAATTAGGTTGAGACAAAATCTTTTATCAAATAATAATAATTATATAACAGTTTGTGTTTTTTCTTTAAAGTTTGTAAATAATTGCAAATTTTATCCAATTTCGACAAAAAGTAGCTCATTTTGATCTTTGAAACTTTCTCTATAGGGGAGACCGAGGAGGAAAGTAACAAAAATCAGTTTTTTGATGCTAGCATTAAAACTATTTGTCGGATAAGTTCTGTAAACATATTAATCGAAAGCTTGGACTTTCACCTATTAAATAAAATTGGAATTAAACATTAATAATAATTTGATAGTTCACTGCAGGACTTTTTAATCAGCTCTTTATTTGTTACTTTCCTCCTCACCCCTGAGGTGGAAAGTAGCAGCACGAAGGAGGAAAGTAACACTTTAAAATTAAGGCTAGCATTTCAAATATAAAACTGCTATTAATTTAAATTATTTTTATTATGAACATATAACAAGACAAAGTGATATTAACTACATTTTGTACATAGTTGGCAGATATTTTTGCACTTTTTTGAAATCAAGTTTTTTTTTATCTATTTAGTATTCGTTGAATAAGAGTGACATTAAAAAAGCATCGTTTCTTAAAAATTCCAATCAAAAGTCCAAAATTTAGTCTTTAAAATATAAAATAAACATATAAAATCATATAGTTATAAAAAAGGAGGAGGTTTATAAAAATAAAGCATTAGATGAGGAGGAAAGTAACAACGTGTTACTTTTCACCTCACCCCTCTTTTCCTTGGATTTCAAAAAACAAGTTTAAATTACACAAAAGTATTTTACATTTTTTAATTATGCACTAGCACAACTTAAAGATAAATAAAAAAGCTTCAAAAAAACGAAAAGCATATTTAAAATATCTATAAAATCAAAAAATTATGATATTTTGAAAATTTAGGCAAAAACTTACTTTTGACGTGATTTTTGCACAAAATGTCAGTATCAGATATATAGCTTCCGGTAGACCCCTAACATAATTTGGGGGAGGTAGAGGGGGGCAAAACTGACTTAAAATTATTTAAGGACTATGTCTGTCCGCTCATTGGTTTAGAAGTTATAAGCGTTGTTACTTTCCACCTCTGTTACTTTCCTCCTCGGTCTCCCCTAAATCTGTTCGTTGAATTTTGTTAAAATATGTTTTGTTTACAAAATATAAAATAGAGACATTTTATTTATTTAATAATTTGTTTACAAAATATTATTTACAAAATTCAACAAACAGATTTATAGAGAAAGTTTCAAAGATAAAAATGAGCTGCTTTTTGTCAAAATTGGATAAAAAATTGCAATTGTTTACAAACTTTATAGAAAAAACACAAAATATTATATAATTATTATTTGATAAGAAATTTTGTCTCAACCTAATTTTTGTTGATAAATGCACAACTGGGCCTTTCAAAATTGGATGAAACCAATTTTAAAAATATTTGTATTTTATATGAAAAAGCATCTTTTAGTTTGAGGTTATGTCAATGGGTTGAACATCCTTAAATCTTCTTAAAAGTCATTAATGGGGTTTTTTTAAGCTGCGCACCGTATGAGATCCGCCATTTTGAATTTTGAAAACCGAACAACAGATTCGTAATCAACATTGCCGAAAACCATCGAGTATCAAGTATCAAATGAATCCAATTACTTTTTTAAAAATCTCTCGCCACATTGGATCCGTTGTTTTGAATTCTCAAAAATTTTCTTTAAGTCGTGCTGGTGTATAACTAAAATGAGTGAAATACTTTTTTGTAATTTAAACTTTTTTTTTAAAAAAGGATACATTGACATATATAATAATATCGTGCACATTTTAAGAAACCAGCGACATAAATCACAGTTAAATTACAAATAAATACTGAGAACTATGTAATTTTATATGTTTAGTATATATTTTAAAGATTAGATAATTAACATTAATTTTTTTATAAAAAATAGATCAAAAAAACTTAATTACATAAAAGTGCCAAAATATGTGTCAAATATATACAAAATATAGTTAATATAACTTTGTGTTTTTATATGTTCTTAATAATAATTATTATTATTTAAATTAATAGCAGTTTTATATTTGAAATGTCAGTCTTAATTTTAAAGTGTTACTTTCCACCTCAGGGGTGAAAAAGTGCAAAAATGACTTATAACTTCAGTTACATTAAGTAATTTAATTATGTATAAGAATTTTATTTAGTCGATCTAATAAGTTTCGTAATCTATATTTTTATATTTTAAAATTATTATTCGTATTGTTTCTTTCTAATAACAAATAACTATTTTTGCAGCCGTTAATAATAGTTAAACTCTAATTTAATCAAATTTAATCAAATTTTGCTTGCTTTTCGTCGGTCTCAAAATTGGACACCTTTTTTTAGAGATTCATTTTGGTAAATGGGACGTAGTCATATAATTGTGTTACAAATAAATTGAAGTTGAATAAATTGACCTGAAACTTGTTAATAATTGATACCTGTTCGATTTTTTAAAAAGTCGTTCACTTTAGTCTTTAATGGTGTAACAGTGTCGACATCGATTGAACGAGGAGGTAGAGAGGAAAGGGTTGTATTTTAAAAAGAGAATACGACTACCGGTTCTATCAAGGTAATGGAATTAGAGAATAACGAGCCACTTTTCTCGGTTAGCGGCAGTAACCGATAAGATGCACTAACCGTGCTAATATATACCTCTTTCTAGACCCTTGGAAAACATGCGAGCTTGCGCTTATGCTAATCACCCCTCAAGTTGTTTGAATCATTACGGAATATCAAAATTGTGAGTTTTAATTAAGTGCTGTTTCATTAATCGGTTATTAGGTACTTCAAATTTTACTCACTACATATTATTTATTTTATTTTATTAACTTTATCATTTATTTTATTTCTTCTCCTAAAGCGACACTATTTTATAAACTCGACGAATAAATGATAAAAAATACTCACATAAATAATAGAGTCTGGAGGGAAAATATGATTAATGATGGACAAAAAGCAATTACTCGTTAGACAAAAGATAAATTGTTTCTTCAATTTCAAGAGTGATTACTTCTGCAAATGAAGAAAGTGAGGAGGATTTTTATAAGAGACAATCAGCCAAAGAGCTTAGCTTGACAAAAGCCGTTTTTGGAGACAGTTTCTATCAGAGAAATGGAAAAATTATTTTGTTATTTGGAGATTGTGAAATGACCTGTACATGTGTTGCTTATGCGACAGTTGAAGAGATGTTGCCGTTGTAAATCACGAGGACCAAAAGCGCGCAAGACGAATTTCAAGATAAAACTCTCTCTGTGTGGAGTACAGTTTAGAGCTGATGAGAAAACTGCAGAGTATTGTCCATTCTTGATTTTATTGAAGCTCTAGAAACTCCGACAGATAAATAAAAATCGAGCCAGTAACTGGCTAAGTAAGAAAAACTGAAAAAGCTTTCAACTTTCAAAGTAGGTACTTGCATACTTTGAAAACCAAGAACTTAGTTTAAAGCCGAATTATTTTAAATTTCCTTGCTACTTGAAACTTTCTCAAGCGTTTCTTCTAAGGCATTTTATTATAATTTAAAAACTTTAACAAAGGATAGTTTCAAAGTTTAATTTTTCATTTCAGAGTTTTAATGTAGAAGTATAAACGTCTCAATCATTGTAGGTTCCTTCGCTGTGAAATTGTTTAATTTAGAACATTTTTTTCATTTATAATATGTCTTCTTCTAGAATTATTTTCAAAGTTTGCTTTAATTTTATACCAATTTTGAGATACTTTAATTTTATATTATGCTTATTGATAAAAAAAGTTGCTCCAATTAAATATAAAGGTACTTTTTAATATTTTACTGTGTATTTTTTTGATTTCAAAAATAACGCATCAATTATTTAAATTTCAAAGTTTTTGAATTGAATCTGTCCAAATTAAATGCTTTCCGAAATTTCTAACTTTGCAAATTTACGAAATTTGTTATGTCTAAAAATCAATGTTTCTAAATTAGTTGCATAAAAAATTACAAGTTGTTGAATTGGACTGTATCTGACTTTCAAGATTTCCGGAAATTGGTTACAGATAAATTTTTAAGTTTTTAAATTGGCTGCATTCAAAATTGGAAGTTTTTGAATTGAATTTTAAAAAATGTTTGAAGTTCATTAAATTGGTTGCATCAAAAATTAAAAGATTCCGAATTGGATTCTGTTGAAATTTTAAGGCTTCCGAAATTCGTTACATCTAAAATTTAAGTTTTCTAATATTTATTGCCTCCAAATTTCAAAGTTTTCAAAATTCGTTGCAGACAAATTTTAAATTCTTCTAAATTGGTTGCATCCAAAATTAAACATTTCCGGAATTGGTTGCAGAAAAAAAATTTAAAAGTCCAAAGTAGTACAAGATAAATTTTCAAGTGCATCCAAAATTAAAAGTTTTCTGATTAGATTATTTACAAATTTTAAATTTTCGGAAATTTGTTGCAAACAGTTTTCTCAATTTCCGTATTGGTTGCTTCAAATATTGGAAGTTTTCGAATTGGATTATGTACAAATTTCAAAGTTTCCGAAATTAATTGTATCCATATTTTAAAGTCTCCAAAATTGGTTGCATCAAAAATTAAAAGTTTTCGCATTGGATTTTGTTTAAATTTCAAGTTTTTAAAATTCGTTTCATCTAAAATTCAAAGACTACAAAATTGGTTGCGTCTAAATTTCAAAGTTTCCAAAATTGATTGTAAATAATTTTCTAAGTATCTGAAATTGGCTGCGTACAAAATTAAGGTATTAGTCGCGTAAATGCTCCCGCAAAACTCCCGCAAAATAAAAAGAACAAAAAATAAACTTTTATATCAACTCACTTGCTTCCTTGTGACCTCTTCTAATGTAATATATGTAATTTTCACGATTTTGAGTCAGGTACTATAAGTTATCGTGATGTATTGCTCACACGTTTTCGACATTTTTCAATGAAACCACGTGAAAATGAAAAATTATGAATTTTTAAATTATTGTATTTTTTATACGGCGTGGTCAATAAAATTAATTTTTTTTAAAGGATTTATTTTATCTCAATGTGTAACTCAGTAGTTTTATTTGAAAAACTGACGACTTGTTTTTTTATAATTGAATATAAGAGACATTTTTTACATGCATTTTGTGCTATTGCATGTAAAAGGTATAAACTTTGAATTAATATTTTAAAGCTCAGAAGTGGTTTAAAAAAATCTGACGAAAATCATTTTACGCGACTAATACCTTAAAGGTTTAAAAATTGATTACGTCCAAATTTCAAAGTTTCCGAAAATGCTTGCACTTGAAATTCAAAATTTTTAAATTCGATATCGACTGAATTTAATAAATAATAATTCTTTATCTTCTTTACTGTGTATGGTTTAATAAAGAATTTATTAAATTATGGGAAAATAATAAATGTGAATAAAAGTAGAAGATATTTATCCTACTTAAAAAATTTTTTATATCATCTGTCTAGCACACGCATCATGTTTGTGCACGATAATACAGGTGATATATGGCACGCATATATGAGTATACAACGTTCAGAGAAAACCGTAAGAGCGAAACCTACCATTAAGGAAGATATATTTCTTCCAGACGTATATGCAGGTATAGTTATCACGAAGATTCAGGTAAAATTCTCGACAAATTTCGCCCTAAATCGGTTCCGCTACGAAATGCATTTTCATTTATTTTCCCTGTCTGAAAAACAATTTTAGATAGAATTAAATTATAATAGTAAAGAAAATATCGACAACAGAAAAACCTCAATTATCTGAATTCGTAATTTTTCGGAGGTCTTGAAAATTATGAGCTGAATTCAATTTTTTAAAATTTGTGAAAAAATGTATATTGTTTTTTTTTATAGTTTTGGTTATAGTATCTCTGTTTATTTTATTATTTTTTCAGTGACCTATATTCGTTAAATCATGAGTGATCTCGTTGTCAACACGGATCTATTTCTTTATACAATTGACTCCTTTTCTGTCTTTGTCACTCGCTCTCTGGAGTCAGGTACTCTTCCATTTTCGTTTGTCTATTCGTTTTTCGAGAAAATAGATCGATGCCCGACGAGTTCCTGGAGAACTCGGTTTGTCGGCGTAAGCAAGCGAAAATACAGCACGGCATGACGGTGACTCGAAGAGATCCCAGAAGCCGATATTTCGCAATTGGAATTTAAAAGAGGTCCTGTGCCAGCACCGATACGACAAGGTTTATACGTATAACTGAAATCAACTCGGCTTGAACATATTTTCAAAAAACTCATTTACCAACGTTACACAATTTTATAGAACAAATATTTGCAATGAATACCTCCTCCTGAAAATGTTTCCTTACGAAATATCGTGCGAGCTAGTAGCGCACGAAAGTTTAGTGAAATATTTCCTGGAATAATTTTTGGAAATAAGGTAACGGTACCTATACACGATCGGAATCTATAGTCGATCAGTGATGATTTAATTGAGTAAAATCAATTAATAGTTTAATAATGTTGATGCCAAATACTATTATCAATATTACAAGATTTATTTTTATAAATTTAGGAAGACTGTTAATTAATTTTATATAATTCAATCATCACTGATCGAGTATGGGTACTGATGTGAGCGAGTATAGGTACCGTTACCTTTTTTGAGAAAATTTGAAAAATTTATGGAATCAGAAAATGACGGTAAAAGTGGAACATATCATCAATTTAAAACTCAGGGAAAGTTTAATTGAAGGTTTCCTAGCTTTTACATTAATTTAATTATCCCTGGTTCATCTAGGAGTTCCTAAAGATTTTCCAGGAATTGTCAGTAATTTCATAAACCTCCCAAGAATTTTCTAAGAGTTCCCAAAAATTTCCCAAAAATTCATAGGAATTTCCAAGGCATTCCCAGGACCTTCCTACGAATTCCCAGAAATGCTAGGGATATCCCAGGAATTTCTCAGAAATTTCCCATGAGTTCCCAGGATTTTCAAAAGATTCCCAGAAATGTGCAGGGGTTTCCCACGAATTTCCCAGGATTTCCTAGAAATGCTCAGAAGTTTACCAGGAATGACAAAGATTTCCCAGGAAGTTCCATTGCATTCCCAGGAGCTTCCTACGAATTCCTAGAAATACTCAGGGATTTCCCGGGAATTTCCCAAGAGTATCCAGCATTTTCAAGGGATTTCCTATTAATGCCTCAGAGATTGTCGAAAAGTTTCCAGGAATTTAAAAAGGATTCCCAGGAATTTCTTAGGAATGATCAGGGATTCTTCAAGAATTTCCCAACAGTTCCAAGGAATTTCCAAGCGATTTCCCACAAATTTTAAATGAAATCTAACGATTCCCAAAGAATTCCTAAGAAATTCCAGAAATGCCTAGGGATTTTCCACGAATTTCACAAGAATTCCCATGAACGCTTCGTGATTTTCCAAGTATTTCCAGGAATTTAAAGAAAGTCTCAGGAATGCCCGGAAATCGTTTACGAATTCTCAAAGTGTTTCCAGGAATTTAAAAGCGATTCCCACAGAGTTCCTACGAATTTCCCAAGAATTTCCATGAATGCCTAAGGATTTCCCAAATGTTCCCAGGAATTTCTAAAAGTATTCCCAGAAGTTTGCCAAGAATGCTCAGGGATTTTCCAGGAATTTCCCACGAATTTACATAAATGCCCAAGGATTTCTCAAGTGTTCCCAGGAACTTTTAAGCGATTCCTAGTAATTTCCTATGAATTTCCCAGGAATTTACCAAGACTTTCTAGGAATGCCTAGAGTTTTGTTCACGAACTTCCCAGGAACTTCTCACAAATTTCCAGGAATCCCAAGAAATTTTCCAAGATTTCCCAAGAATTTCTAAAGGATTCCCAGGAGTTTTCCAGGGATTGTTCAGAAATTTCCCACGAATTTCCATGGATGTCTAAGGATTTCCTAAGTGTTCTCAAGAATTTCAAAAGGGTCCTAGAAGTTCACCAAGAAACCCTAGGGATTTCCCACGAATTTTCCAGAGATTTCCCAAGAATCTTCAGGAATGCCCAAGAATTTTTAAGAGATTCTCAGGAGTTTCCCGGGAATTCCTATAAATGCTCAGGAATTTTCCAAGAATTTTTAGAAATGCCTTAGGATTTCCCAAACGTTCCCAGGAATTTTAAAAGGGATTCCCAAAAGTTTCCCAAGAATGCTCAGGGACTTTCCAGAAATTCCCCACGAATTTCCATAAATGCCTAAGGATTTCCGAAGTGTTCCCAGAAATTTTCAAGCGATTCCCAGTGATTTCCTACGAATTTCCTAGGGATTTACCAAAAACTTATAGAAATTTCAAAGTGATTTCCAAAAGTTATCAAAAAATGTCCTGCGATTTTCCATGAATTTTCCATGAGTTCTCAATAATTTCCAAAGTATCCCCAGGGGTTTCCCAGGAATATCCAGAAATCCCCAGCGATTTTCCAGGAATTTTTAACGAATTTTCATGGTATTTTAAATAGAATCCGACGAATCTCTCTCAAGAATTTCCATAAATGCCTAAGAATTTCCCAATTGTTTCCAGGAATTTCCAAGCGATTCCCAGTCATTTTTTACGAATTTCCCAGAGATTTCACAAGAATTTCCAGGGATTTCTCAAAAATTTTCAGGAATGCCAAGAAATTTCACAAGAGTTCCCAAGAATTTCTAAAGGATTCCCAGTTGTTTCCCAGGGATTTTTTTACGGATTTCCATAAATACCTAAGGATTTACCAAATGTTCCTAAGAATTTCAAAGGAATTACCAGAAATTTTCCAAAAATCCCCAGAGATTTCCCACGAATTTCCTAGAGATTTCTCGAGCATTTCCAGGTATACCCAAGAATTTTCAAGGGGTTCTCAGGAATTTCCCAGTAATTTCTAGAAATGTCCTGGGATTCCCGAGAAATTTTCCAAGAATTTCTATGAATGCCTAAGAATTTCCCAATTGTTCCCCGGAATTTTAAACTGATTCCCAGAAGTTTTCTCAGAATGCCCAGGGATTTCCTACGAACTTTCCAGAGATTTCCTAAGAATTTTCAAGAATGTCCAGGGATTGTTTACGAATTTCCCAGGAATTTCTCAAACATTTCCAGGAATCCCAAGAAATTTCCCAAGAAATCTAAAGGATTTCTAAAGGATTCCTAGTAGTTTCCCAGGAATTTTTTTAGTAATTTCCCACGGATTTCCGTAAATACCTAAAGGTTTACCAAATGTTCCTAAGAATTTCAAAAGCATTCCCAGAAGTTTTCCAAAAATCCCCAGAGATTTCCCACGAATTTTCTAGAGATTTCCCAAGCACTTCCAAGAATACCCAAGAATTTTCAAGGGATTCTCAGGAAATTCCCAGTAATTTCTAGAAATGCCCTGGGATTTCCGAGAAATTTTCCAAGAATTTCCATGAATGCCTAAGAATTTCCCAATTGTTCCCCGGAATTTCAAACTGATTCCCAGAAGTTTTCTAAGAATGCCCAGATATTTCCTAAGAATTTTCAAGAATATCCAGAGATTGTTTACGAATTTCCCAGGAATTTCTCAAACATTTCCAGGAATCCCAAGAAATTTCCCAAGATTTCCCAAGAATTTCTAAAGGATTCCCAGTAGTTTCCCACGGATTTTTTTAGTAATTTCCCACGGATTTCCGGAAATACCTAAAGGTTTACCAAATGTTCCTAAGAATTTCAAAAGCATTCCCAGAAGTTTTCCAAAAATCCACAGAGATTTCCTACGAATTTTCTAGAGATTTCCCAATCATTTCCAAGAATACCCAAGAATTTCCAAGGGATTCTCAGGAATTACCCAGGAATTTCTAGAAATGCCCAGGGATTTCCGAGAAATTTTCCAAAAATTTCCATGAATGCCTAAGAATTTTCCAAGTGTTCTCAGAAGTTTTCTAACAATGCCCAGGGATTTTCCACGAATTTTCCAGAGATTTCCCAAGAATTTCCAGGAATTTTCCAGGAATTTTTCTAGTATTTTAAATGAAATCACACGAATTTTTCAGAGATTTCCCAAAAATTTTCAGGAATGCCCAGAGATTTTCCAGGAATTTCCTACGAATTTTCCTTTTATTTTAAATAGAATCCTACGAATTTCGCAGAGATTTTTTAAGATTTTTCAGGAAAGACCAGGAATTTCCCCTAGAGTTCCCAGAAATTTCCATAAATGCCTAGGGAGTTCCCAAGTGTTTCCAGGAATTTCCTACGAATTTCACAGGGGTTTTCCAGAAAATCCCTAAGGATTTCTCAGGAATTATCCCTGGGGAATCCTTAAACTTCAAAGTGCTTTTATTGGCTGGGAAGGACGGATGGACAGACTGACGGACGCTAAAGTATCTTTTTAATGGTGTCGTCTCTTTTGCAACAAAACCCTAAAAACCATTAAAAACTCCATTTAAGAATTGAAGACCAATTAGACATTTAGCCCGGTCTCAAAGTCGTATGGAAACTTATATAAAGAAAGTTGGAAAATCCAGCTTGAAAATGTTCTCCGAAAGAAACCGATGTTCCATAGAGAATTATCTGGCAAAGTTTCCGGATTTTTTACAAGTTTCCCTGTCTCTGGTTTGTCTCTCTTTTTTCTGATATCAAGAAAAAAAAAAGAACGATAACCTAGATGATGAGGGAGGAAAGCCTAAAGAAATGAAATGAGACACGAGAGAAAAAAAAAGGAGTTAATAAAAGATATCTTGAAGTGGTTGAGTGTAGCAGTTAGAGCTGTAAGGTGGGAAGGAAGCCAACTTGGCTTTTATAATGAAACTCTTCAACGTTCTCTGTCTCAAAGTTTGCCACGTGCGCGAAGATTTAGGGCGATAGTTGTTACTCGCGACTAACTTTGAACCCGCCACAGCTTCGCTTTAGACACCCCTTTGGCTACTTTCCGAAAGTCGATGGTACAAGGAGGCCACTTTCCGGAAATGCTTCGGTCGCAGACTTCCCCTTCATGAATAGCCGACCTCGCAAAGCAGACCTTTCTCTAGAGTTCAAACTTTGACGTTTACTATATGTATGTTCTAAACTCGAGTTCGTCTTTACGACTAACCTGACTTACACAATGTACCCGAGACAATATCTATATCGTTTGATTGTCAGACTGTGTTCAAGTGACAGCTTGTTGTTGTTCCTTCGGGACTTGAGGGGTGTTCTTGATTGTCAAGTTAATTAATCTTCAGTAACGGCCATTAAATTCCCGAATGTCTTTACCAAACGCGAGTAGAAATTTAGGTACCAAGTTCTCTGAGAAAATAATTGCAGCTTTTCATTTTCGATCTAGTTTTAAACAGTTTTGAACTATTTTTAAAAAATTTACTAACTAGTTTCAACCAGTTTTGAATTAGCTCCAAACAGTTTCGAGGTACTTTTAAACAGCTTTGAAATAGTTTCAAACAGTTTTGAACTAGTTTCAAACACTTTCACTGCAAAAACATGGTGTCTTAAATTGGCCAAAAATGTCTTAAATTAAGATACTTTTGGTGTCTAAGACACGAAAAATGTCTTATTTTAAGACATTTTTGAACAATTTAAGACACCTGTTTTTGCAGTGTTTGAAATAATTTCAAACACTTCCGGACAAGTTCCAAACAGTTTTTAACTAATTGAAAACAATTTCCAATACTTACGAGCCAGTTCCAAAATATTATTTCCAAATGGTTTCTAACTGGTTCGAAAGTGTTTTAAAATAATCTTAAACAGCTTTAAACTACTTTTAAAACTAGTTTCAACCACTTTTTAATTAGTTCCTTACATTTTCAAGGTACTTTTAAACAGCTTTAAAGTAGTTTCAAACAGTTCCGAACAAGTACAAAACAGTTTTAAACAAGTTTCAAACAATGTCCAACAGTTACGAACTAATTCCGAAATATTATTTCCAAACGGTTTCTAACTAGTTCGACACTGTTTCAAAATAGTTTTAAATCGCTTTAAAATACTTTCAAAACTAGTTTCAACCACTTTTTAATTAGTTCCAAACATTTTCGAGGTACTTTTAAACAGCTTTAAAGTAGTTTTAAACAGTTTTGAACTAGTTTTAAACAGTTTTGAACTAGTTTCAAACAGTTCCGCACAAGTACCAAACAGTTTTAAACTAGTTCTAAACAATGTCCAAGAATTACGAACTAGTTCCGAAATATTATTTCCAAACGGTTTCTACAACTAGTTGGAAAGTGTTTCAAAATAGTTTTTAACAGCTTTAAACTACGTCCAAAACAGTTTTAAAACTAGTTTTAAACAGTTCAGAACTATTTTTCAACTGTTTAGAAATAGTTTCAAATAATTCTAACATTTTTAACTAGTTCCGAAACACTATTTTCAAACAGTTTTGAAGTAGTTTTAAGTGAAGCAATTTTAAACCTGTTCCGAGGCTCTATTTAAAATGGACAAAATGTTTTTTGGATTGGATTTTTGGATTGGTAATCCATAAAAATTTGTCGGTGTTCAGAAAAACCAATTTTTATCTAGTTTAATTTTGTACTTATATTAAATGTACGGATAATGTAAAAAAAAAAAAAATACTAATTTTGACGAGTTTAAAATACCTATATTCATGAAGTAATTTTAATTTTGTAAATTTAAAATCTTTCATAATTTTCAGTATTTTTTATCGACATTTTGTTTCCTGTACTTTTTGAATGATTCTCTGCAATAAAAAGTGCAGATTTTAAAAAATATACATGTTTTAAAATAATAAAAATTTGAAAATGGACGGAGAATGTTTTGTTTTAAATTTTAATAATATATTGTCGTAATAATTCTAGATCCTAAATTATATGCGAAAAAAATTGAAACCTTCAAGCAACCTTCAAGAAAAATTTCACCACACTCCACTCACACAGTTTGAAACTAGCTTCAAATAGATAAGAATTAGTTTCAAACAGGTTTGAAGTAAATTTAAATAGTTATGAACTATCTAGTTATAAACGACTCAAAACTAGTTTCAAACAGTTTCAAACTTGTTTCAAACAGTTACGAACTAGTTCTTATTTATTACTAGCTAGCAGCTTCGTACTAATTCTAATCTATATAGAAGTAGTTTTCAATTGTTACGAGTTTGTTTTAAACAGTTTTAAGCTAGTTTCAAACAGCACCGAACTAGTTTTAAACTAGTTCAAAACACCTTCGAAGTAGTTTTAAACAGCTTCGTAAAGATGTAAAATAATAATTGAGAATAAGTTTGAAACTATTTTTTTTCTAGCTGTTTTAAAGTATTTTAAAATAATATTAAACTAATATCAAACATGTTCGAACTAGTTTCATCTACTTTTAAACAAATAGTTTCGAACTAATTTCACACAGTTTCAACCAAGTTCAAAACACTTTCAATGTGGTTTTAAAGTGCTTCGAAAATATTTAAAATAGTTTAGAATTAGTTCTGAACTATTTTTTTGAAACAGTTTTTTGAAAAAATGTTAAACTAGCTTCAAACAGTTTTGAACTAGTTTCAAATGCTTTTAAACAAGTTCCAAATAGTTTCAAATTAGTTTCAAATAGTTTTCAATTTTTTCCAAACAGTTGGGAAGTATTTTTAAACAGTTTTGAACTAATTCATACGTTTCCGAACTAGTTTCAAACTGTTTTAAAATTGTTCAGAACTAGTTAAAAACAGTTTCAAATTAGTACCAAACCGTTTAGTACTAGTTTTGGATTATTATTTTCAGACAGTTTTAAACTAGTTCTAAACGGTTTAAAAGTAGTTTTAAACAGTTTTGAACTAGTTCTAAACAGTTTAAAAAGTAGTCTTAAACAGTTTTGAACTAGATTCAAACAATTATATATATTATATAATTATAAAATTATAGTAGTTATGTATAGTTTGGAACTAGTTTCAAACAGTTTTAAACTAGTCACAGTTTTTAACTAGTTTCAAAAAGTTTCAATCTAGTTCTAAGGTATTATTTTCAAACAGTTTTGAAGTAGTTCTGAATAATTTGCAGCTAGTTACAAACAGTTACGAATTAGTCACTTTTTATACCTAGTTATAAACAGTGTTAAACTTATTCCAAACAGTTTTTGTTTAATTCTAAGCAGCTTTGGAGTAGTTTAAACATGTTCTAAAACAACTTTAGACTACTCTTAACAATTCAAGCAACATATAAATGGTTTTATATTTTATGTAATATTGCATAAATCGAAACTATTTTGAACCACTTTTAAAGAGTTCTAAGCAAGTTCGAAACAATTTGAAGCGTTTAAAAACTGTTTTAAAGTGTTTTAAGCAATTTAAAATAACCAGTTTAACACGGTTTTGAGCTGTTTAAAATTACTGTTTTATGATAAAGGTTTTTAAAATTTTTCAGTTTATAATTTTGTCAATGTTTGTAAATAGAGTTTCTGACACTTTTGAAAGATATAGTAAAAGTTATATGAAAAAATATTATAATCTGCAGTACGGCAGTACGATGAATAATACAATTATATTTAATGGTTCATAATGATTGTCGACAAAAAAGAAAATTTTGATATTCATTATAAAAAGATTGAATAAAAAATGGATATGCTGAGAAAATATTTTGACGCGACAGAATGCTTTTAAAATGTTGCAAAGATACAGGAAACAATTTTGCGAAAATGAGCTTTTTCCATTGGCACAGGAATGGTACAAGGACAATTTATCAAATTGACTTTGCTTCACACCAAAAGACTTTTCCACGTGCCAAAGAGGCCCTCTAATGGATGTAAGACTCTGTCAGCCGTGATAAGCTGCATTCTCGCAAGCCGTGGCTCAAAGGGATGCTTGAAAGTGTTATCGAATTTCTCCAACTTTTATTTTTCACGAAACACCTTCGTATTGTATATACAAGATCATGGTATTCCACTCGGCCCCTTACATCGTGTGTGAAATTCCAAGAGACTGAGAATTGTACGCTCTTTAATTTGCCTTCCCTCATTCTAATGTTTTCTTCATTTTCTTTTATGTCTCTTTTACATTTTACTTTCATGTGTAGGCATTTAAAACATTATGAAATGCATGTCTGTCGAGAGAATTTTTCTTTGATTTTTCTTAAAATCAGAAATCAAGGGTGAATAATAACACAGGCACACAAAAAAAAGTGTTATGGCCGAGACATTACACTAGTGTAGTCCTATATGTAACTTTTCGCGCTGAATCCGAATCTGAGGTCAGAAGTGTCAGACTGGACTAATTTTTTAAAATAACCTCAAAAAACTGCACAAAAACACACTTTAGCGCCAAATTACAAAAAAAAATTGCCGAGACACTACACTAGTGTAGTCATATGTCATTTTTCGCACTGAATCCGAATATGGAATCAGAAGTGTCGGATTGGTGAAAAATTTTGAGATAACCTAAAAAACTGCTCAAAAACACGAATTAGAGCCAAACTACAAAATGTTCTTTGACCACTTATTTGAGCAAATATTAACAAATGGAGCTAATCTGACAATTCTCATTTCAGATTTGGATTGAGCGCCAAAAGTTACATAGGGATACACTGTATTGTATCAGCGAATTTTTGTTGTTGTAATTTGGCTCTAATTCGTGTTTTTGAGCAGTTTTTTAAGTGTATCTAAAAAATGTTAGCCAATCTGACACTTCTGACTTCAGATTTGGATTCAGCGCGAAAATTTACATAGGACTACACTAGTGTCGTGTCTCGGCAAATTTTTTTTGTAATTTGGCTCTAATTCGTGTTTTTTAACAGTTTTTGAGTTTATCTGAAAAACTTTAGCCAATCTGACACTTCTCACTTTGGATTCGGATTCAGCGCGTAAAATGACATAGGACTACACTAATGTAGTATCTTGGATAATTTTTTTTGTAGTTCGGCTCTAATTCGTGTTTTTGAGCAGTTTTTTGAGTTTATCTCAAAAATTTTAGCCAATCTGACTTCAGATTTGGATTTAGCGCGAAAAATTACATAGGACTACACTAGAATAGTGTTTTGGCGATTTTTTTGTAATTTCGCTCTAATTCGTGTTTTTGAGCAATTTTTTGAGATTATCTAAAAAATTTTCACCATTTCGACACTTCTGATTTCAGATTCGGATTCAGCGCGTAAAATTACATAGTACTACACTAATGTAGTATCTCGGATAATTTTTTTTGCAATTTGGCTCTAATTCGTGTTTTTGAGCAGTTTTTTCAGATTATTTTAAAAATGTTGGCCAGTCTGATACTTCTGACTTAAGACTCGGATTCAGCGCGAAAATTTACATAGGACTACACTAGTGTAGTGTCTCGCAATTTTTTTTTTGTGTGCCTGTGTAATTTTGTACCAGTTTTGGTAACAAAAGAAATAAAATATTTTCTTAATATATATAAAGTTTTTAATTCGATTTTGAACAACTTCTTATTTTGAATTTCGAAAATTTTCCAACTGGAATGCGCTATTATAATGATTTTTAATTGAAACTTAATTAAATCGCAAGAGTTTGAGAAACTTGTTACACTTTTGTTTTTTAACAACAAAATTATTTGCGGTACAATTCCCATCTAGTTCAAATGTCAACTTTTATCAATTTCAAGAATTTTCGACATGAATGCGTGAAGTTTCAAAGATTTTGAGTTCGAATTCGTTGCAATGTTAACGATTTTTTATTGAAATTAAATAATTAATTTGGAAAATTTTTTCAAATTTATAATTTTTAACATTAAATTGATTTCATTCATATTTCAAAGTTTTCCAATTTAGTTTTTCTTACAAATTCAACTCTTTTCCATATGAATGCGTTCAATATTTACAATATTCTCCCGAATTCAATTGCGTTAAAATTTCAAAATTTCCAAAATTAGTTTCATTAAGTTTTCAAAATTTAGAGCACTGAATCCTTTCATTATTCAATGCTACTTTTATTTATTAATACGTGACCGTACCAGATAAATCTGTTTTTTGTGCTTGAAAATTGTATGGATTATTTAATAATAAAAATGCTTGGCTGCTTTTTAATATATATAATATAGTTAAATCTTCGAGACAGTCAAAGAAGAAGGATAAATTGCGCTTTATTGATTTTTCTCTTCCTATTTTAAATTTTAATTCACGAATTTTTCCTCTGTTCACTCAACCTCAAAATTAAACATTGTCTGTCATGTTTAATAAAAAACGGGGAAAAATGAAAAAAGCGTGCTGGATCTTTTATTAATTGCACAGAGTTTTAAATAATTTCAGAAGCTTATTTTTATATAGGAGAAGATAAATTCTCTCAAATCTTTTCAAAGAGATATAAAAACATAATTATGTAAATAAGGATAGCGGCTAATGAAATTTTTTCTTATAAGACTGAATGTTGTTCTTATCATTGTCAAAACGTTGTTCTAACAAGAATGGTATGGTTAATTTAACTAGAATAAAATAGTTAAATTTACAAGACTTCTAAAATAACCAGAATGGTTAAACCTATTCCAATCCTAGATTAACCAAAATCCTAGTTATTCTAACCAGAATGTCTTTTCAATGATAAATTATTAATTATCTATTTTCTACACCAATCATTATAAAAAACAAACTGTTAAACCTAAATTATAGTTTAAAGAAAATTCAAGTTCGTAAGCTCGGTTTGGACTCGAAAGATTACTCGGAAATGAAACTCGTGAAATTAAAAACTTGGCAAAATATGAGTAATTGCCAGTCCTGGGAAGAAACAGACTGACACTTAAGTTCACCAGAATTGTGATTACTGGCGTGTTCGCATGCAAAGTCCTTTTTATTCCTTTTACTTTTTTCTTTCCGTTTTTTATACTCTAACTCTAAAAATTCTTTCTTTCATTCACTTTTCATATTTCTCTACTTTTTTATATTCTCCAGTTCTCTTTTTTTGTTTGTCTACTTTGTTTGTCTCGTTCCTTCACTTCTCGCAATACTTATCCTTCTTTTTTACCTTTCTTTCTGCTGACGCTTTCTTCTTGCTGGTACCTGGTGTGTTTAATGGTTGTAGGGGGAAAATAAGGAGAAAAAGTTTCTCTCGTGCGAAGAACCAACAAAAATTGTACTATTGCCACAGGAAATGAAATAATGTAACTTGTTGTTATAATGATAAACCTGGCATATCATTTTCTGTACTTTGGTATAATTGTTCAAACAACTATTACTTAAAGAATTACTTCATGTTTCTAGCAAAGTTGCTTTTCACGGAATCTTGATTTTTACAGGTCGTAAATAGTTTTGCTTTAGTTAATTTTCAACTTTTCTAAACTCGGATTTGTTAATAAATTTTAAAGCTTCAAATTCATAATTTTTTCTTTTTTCAACTGAATTCTCAATTTTTGATACGTCCAAGTTCATAAGTGTTTACAATTTTAAAGTATTCAACTTTTGACACTTTCAATTTAGGATTTATCCAGATTTTTATTAGATTTTTCACACGTTTAACGAGACTTTTGATGTCCGTAGGCCCGTCCGTCCGTCCGTCGATAAAATCCAATTATGTGCATTTCCAGTCCGAGTAGAACTCTAAATAATTTCTAATTCGCAAGAAACGATTTTTAACCAGTCGGAAACATTTAAAAACAACTTTTCAATAGTTCCAAACTAGTTTCAAACAGCTCCAAACTAGTTTAAAACAGTCTCGAACTAGAATCTAATAGGTTTGGATTAGTTCCAAACAGTTTTTAACAAGTATCAAACAGTTCCGAATAAGATCGAAACAATTTTTCATTATTTTCAAACATTTTCGAACTAGTTCCAAATCGGTTTGAATTAGTTCTAAACAGGTTTGGACTGGTTTTAAACAATTTCAAACTACTTTCGAACAGGTTTGGACTGATTTCAAATAGGCTTGAATTAGTTTTAAGCAATTCTGGAATAGTTTCAAACAATTTCAAATTGGTTACAAATAGTTCGAAGCTATTCTAAGCTGTTTCGAACTACTTCCGAACAGGTTTGAATTAATTTCAAACAGGTTTGAATTAGTTTCTAACAATTTCGAATTACTTTCAAACGGTTCGAAGCTATTTTAAACAGTTTCGAAGCTATTTTAAACAGTTTCGAAGCTATTTTAAACAGTTTCGAAGGTATTTTAAACAGTTTCGAACTACTTCTAAACAGATTTGGATTGGTTCCAAACAGATTTAATTTGGTTTCAAACAGGTAATAAGTTTGAAACGGTTTTCAATTAGTTCCAAACGATTCTGAAATAGTTTTGAACAGTATTTTACAAGCTTGAAACGGTACCGAACTAGTTCGAAACAAGTTTGGAGTAATTCCAAACAATTTTAAATTATTACTAAACAGCTTGAAACCATTTCATACAATTTAGAACTACTTTCAAACAGATTTGGACCGGTTTTAAATAGAATTTGATGTAGTTTAAAACAATTCTGGAGTTCTTACAAACAGTTTCAAAATAGTTCCAAACAAGTTTGGACTAGTTTCAAACAATTTTGGACAAGTTTCAAACAATTTTGAATTATTTACAAACATTTCGTGTCCAGCTTCAAAAAGTTTTGAACTAGTTCTAAACCGGTTTGAATTGGTGTCTAATAGGTTTAATGTGGTTCCAAACAGGTTTGAATTGGTTCAAAACATTTTAGACTGATTTTATAAGGTTTTTAACTAGTTTGATAAGGTCCCAAAGTATTTCTAAACAGTTTTAAATTAGTTTTAAACAGGTTTTAATTAGTCTCAAATACTTTCAAACTAGTTTTAAACAGGTTTCGACTGGTCTTAAACAGTTTCGAACTAGCTTGAATTAATTCCAGAGTTTTGAATTAATTGTAATGAGTTTTAAACAAGTTCTGAACAATTGTAAGTTGTCTAATAAAATTAGCTGTTTTAGGAAATTTTAAACATTTTCTAAACAATTTTTTACCAGTTCTATTGAGTTTTAAGCAATTTTCAAACAATTGTAAGTAGTTGTAAAACATTGTAGTACCCACCTTTTTTTAAACATTTCTAAAACAGGTTTAAAGAAATTTGAATAATTCCTTTAAATTATTAAGCTGTTTAAATTTAAAAGTATTCAATTTCGCCTTTAATTAAAAATTGGAAAATATGTTAATTTTTGCAAATGTTTATTTCTAATGTTCAATATTGTCACTGTTGTTAAATAGAAATGTGTCCAATTTTTAATATTTTAAAAGTTGACTTTATCTATAATTGACAAGACTGATAAATAATTACCTTTTTTCTATTTAATAACAAACCAAAGATAATATAATCTTTAAATATCCACATTTTTAACCTAAATTTCCTTTTCTCTTAATTCAGGAATTTTCTGCCACATGTGTATAATTTATGTTCAAATAGAAGTTGTATTTTGCATTTGAAACGTTAGTAAATCTAGGTTAAGTATCAAAAAGCTTCAATGGATCATTTCTTCAAAGCGTTGATGACGAAGTTCATAATTAAAACGATCATTAATTTATACGAGTCTTTGGAAACTTGTGTTTTTTTTCAATGCTTTGGTATGCAAATCACATCCTTCTAAATAGATAAAGAATCGTGGGAGAGCTTTATAAATTATTCTTTAAAATAATATTACATATTTTATAAATTCTTCATTTTATAAAATTAAATTAAATGGATTTTACTTGAATCTATAATCAAAATTAAAAGTTTTATAAAATTTATTTGCATTCTTTGCTTTTTCTATTTTTTTTTCTTTTTCTAAATGTGCGATTGTCCCATATGTTCAAAATTCGAATTTACCATTATTGGTTTGCTGTCGTTAATTATCTGCCGTCGAAATTTACGTCGGAAATACATACACGCCCTTCTTCCCTGCATGTTTGTTTGATGGACTCTCGTTCTACTTCAAATTACAGTACACGCACCAATTCAAAATTCAATGGCCACTAAAAAGCTTTTTGCTTTCCGCAAAACAAAAATATTTTAACATTAATTTAATATATTACTCTCTAAATCGAAATTAAAGGAAAAGTCGGTCACTAATTCAAATTTCTAGAATTGCATTTCAATGTCAGTTATCATTTTAAAAAAAGACAAAATTAATATAGTTAATAAAAAAAAGTACTAAAGAAATAGCGAAATTTTAGAAGAAACTTGCACTATTTTAACAATAGTGTCCGACTCTTAATTAATTCAAATTTAGAGAGTACACATTAACGGGATAAGTTTTTAAATAATTTACTAATCCACGTTTTAAAAAAGACTTATTTTCCTTCTTTCTAAGCAGACTGAATTTTCGCTCTTTAAATACCCGAAAGAAATAAAAATTCAGAAGAAAAAAAAAATTCTTTCAGTGATTAAGGGAGAAAATATAATGTAAGGAATATAAACACAGGGAAAACTTTTATTTGGAAAGGATTAACTGCAGCTGGAGATTTTCGTCTGTTAAGAAGGAAATTTTTTGGAAAAAATGATTTTGTAATCAGAAATCTCTTCTTCTGAAAAAATAAACAAAAAAAAAATTTCTGAAGAATATAAAGTTACTTGAATAATTATTTTATATCAATTATTTTGAGTGACACAAACTTCAATTTTCTAATTAATTCTAATTTCGAAAAAGTCAAATTTGGGTAATAAAAATTTATAATTGATTCTAATACAGGCTAATCAAAATTTCAATGATTTCACATTTTAATCAATCCAAGTTCATGGAAAATAGCAATTATTTATTGTTCTAGCACTGTTCTAAACAGTTTCGAACCAGATTAAAAAGATTTTGAAACTAGTACCAAACAGTCTTGAACTAATTCCAAATAGTCTTGAACTAGTTTTAAACAGATACAAATTAATTCCAAACTAATTACAAACCGTTTCGAGGTAGTTTTAAAAAGTTCCGAAAAATTATTCCGAAATAGTTTCAAACAATTTCAAATTAGTTTAAAACAATTCTCAACTAGTTTAAAACAATTTCTAAGTAGTTTTTAACAGATTTTAAATACTTTAATAACATAGGTTTAAAAAGTTCCAAACTGGTTTCAAACAGTTTTAGATCAGTTCCAAACTGTTTCAATCTAGTTCTCAACAGTTTCAAATTAGTTCTAAAAAGTTTCAAATTAGTTCCAAACTATTATTTTTAAACACTTTCAAATTAGTTCCAAACTAGGTCAAAATAATCTAGAAGTAGTTTTAAACAGTTTTGAACTAGGTTCAAAACTAGTTTTACAAAGTTCTAAACAATTATTCCGTAATAGTTTCAAAAAATTTCAAATTAGTTTTAAGCAATTCTTAACTTGTTTAAAACAGTTTTAAAGTAGTTTTTAACAGATTTTTAATAGCTTAAAAACTATTTCCAAAAAGTTCCGAACTGGTTTTAAACAGTATTAGATGAGTTCCAAACTGTCTCAAACTAGTTCTAAACAGTTTCGAATTAGTTCCAAACTATTATTTTCAAACACTTTCAAACTAGTTTCGAACTAGGTCCAAATAGTTTCAAAATAGTTTTAAACAGTGTTGAACAAGTTTCAAAACTAGTTTCAAAAAGTTCCGAAACGGTTTCAAACAGTTTTAGATCAGATCCAAATTGTTTCAAGATAGTTTAAACAGTTTTAAAATAGTTGCGAACTACTATTTTTAAACACTTTCCAAACTGTTTGAAACTAGTTGAGAATCGTTCAAAACTAATTTCAAATTGTTTGTAACTATTTTCGAATATTTGTTCAGAACTTTTCTAAAATAGTTTTGAAACTTGTTCGAATTACTTGTTTAAAACTATTTAGGAACTATTTGGACCTAGTTTGAAACTAGTTTGAAAGTGTTTGAAAATAATAGTTTGGAACTAATTCGAAACTGTTTTGAAACTGTTTGAGACAGTTTGGAACTGATCTAAAATTGTTTCAAATCAGTTCGGAACTTTTTAAACTAATTTTAAAACTATTTAAAATCTGTTAAAATTTAAAAACTACTTTGAAACTATTTTAAACTAGTTGAGAATTGTTTAAAACTAATATGAAATTGTTTAAAACTAGTTCCGAATAATTGTTTGAAACTTTTTAAAACTACTTCGAAACTGTTTGGAATTAGTTTAGGACTAATTTGAAACTGTTTGGAACCACTTCAAAATTTTTAAAACTAGTTTTAAACAGTTAAAACTAAAATTTTAAATATTTCAGAACTAGTTTGAAACAGTTTTAGACTTGTTTTAAGTGTTTGAAACTAGTTTTAGAAAGTTCAGAATTAGTTTCAAACAGTTTTAGATCAGTTACAAACTGTTTGAAACTAGAACTAAACAGTTTAGAATTAGTTCCGAACTACTAGTTTAAAACATTTTTGAACAAGTTTGAAACTAGTTTCGAACAGTTTTAAAGTAGTTTTAAACCGTTTTGAACTTGTTTCTAAACTATTTTCAAAAAGCTTCGAACAATAATTCCAAATTAGTTGCAAACATGTTCATACAATTAGGTTTAAATAACCTTCAACTAGTTTCAAACAGTTTCGAAGTAGTTTTAAACAGTTTTGAACTAGTTTTAAAACTAGTTTTAAAACTAGTTTCAAAAAGTTCCGAAGTGGTTTTAAACAGTTTTATATTAATTCAAAACTGTCTGAAACTAGTTCCAAACAGTTTAGAATTAGTTGCGAACTACTATTTTTAAACACTTTCGAACTAGTTACAAACAGTTTTAAACTGATAAGTTTAAATAACAGTTTAAAAATGTAACAATTTGAATTTAGTTTCATACAATTTTAAACTAGTTTTAAACAATTGTAAACTAGTTTCAAACAGTTTAGAACTATTTCAATTAATCTAAGTTTCAATTAATTCCCATTTTTAATTTTTTAAATTTTATTTTTTTACCTAATATTATTATTTTCTATATTTTATTCTAAAAATTATATTTCTAAAATTTATATAAATTGTATGTATTGAAAAATACATATTTAACAATTGTCTTCAAATTTGGTAAAGAAGATAAATGTATTTGACACATATATAAATCTGGAAATATAAATATTACTTGCGTTATATACTGATTCTGCTCTCACATTTTCTGCCTTTTTTTTATTTATTTTTTATCTCTCGGTTTCGCTCTGTTCGCTTCAACTACTCTCTTGTTTTACTGTGTATATTTGCAAGAATTTCCGTAGAAAATGTTTTTGTTCTTTTGTACATAAAGTCTATGCAAATGCTTGGTGGCGCTTCCACTATTGCTGGAATAGCTTGCGCCAACTCGCCAAGAGTGTCGTTGAATAATTTTTAAAATCCACTAAAATAATTACATAAATCCACCAACTTCGTAACCAACGTTTTTATACATTCAATCGCAAACAAAATAGAATGAGGAACGTACACAATATAGTTTTCATTTTTACGGAAAATTTTCTCCTTCCTTTTTTTTTTTTTGTTGCGGATTTTACTAATGTTGTCGTGACCTACTTCCATAAATGTCATTCTTCCCGCGAATTTTCCTGATTAATTAAATAGTGTTAAAAAAAAGTGGAGCTTGACAAAAATGCACTGAGAAAATAAGTTGACTAAATATAACCAATTTTTGATTAAATTTAGCAGAGAGAGGTTGTTGATATAACACCTGCAAAGCTCTTTGTTTATTATTAGCAGATTAAATGCTACTGTTAACCTTGAAGTTTGGTTGTGATCGCCGGTATCTTGTGTGTTTTGTTCAGAGTCCCTTAACCTATAAATTGGCTAGAGGCATATTTTCTCAGTGTGATAATTTTATTGTGAAAAAGATTATCGAATTAACAGAGAAAAATTGTTATCGGAGTTTTTTCATGTCAACATTAAAAAGTAAACTGTTATTTCACTTGAATATTGATTTAACAAACATTTGCCAAATTGTTGCAAAATCCGATCAACCGTTTTCTGATCTCAATAAATATTTAAACTAACTAAATGATATTTTTTTTTCGTTTATAGTTGCTCAAAAATATGAATCAAACTTTATTTGTGGAAAGAGTAAATAATAAAAAAGTAAACAAGAGAAATTATTTGATAAACGTATTTGCGAATTTCGGAAAATATTGTCATTTAAAATACAGCAATTAATTTCTAATTCATCGGTAAATGATTTTGGCCAGATTTTGGCACTTTGCACTAATTTAATCTTCTTATTGAAATCCTGGTATAATGTAAAGGGACATGGAAACGATCTACGCGTTAATGAGTTAATGAGTGCTTTTAGCTGTGACATGCTACTGGAAATATGTTATGCTAGTAATCAAGCTTTCAAGGATCCATGAAAACTTGTTTTTTAAACTTTACATTAATCGCAACAATGATGTTACTATAAACCTTTTAAACTCAATTGTATTTAATTTCAAAAATACTCTTGAATTCCGAGTTTTAATTGTCACTTGTAACATAATTGAATTTTCCATTTTAATGTGCATTTCCGCAAATTTCGTTATTTTCGAGTGTATATTAAAGTGGTCCAAAAATTTACAGTGAAAAAAAAAGAATTTTGAAATGTTTTTCCCCCCAAAAAGTTTCAAAATCTTAAAAAAATACCCCTATTTTTTTAAACAAAAAACAAGCAATAACTTTAAATTTTGTTTTTAACAATTGTTTAAACTAATTATTGTTGCTATTTATCAACTTTTTATAATAACTTTTTACAATAATAAACAATTAACAATTGAATGAATTAATTAGTAAAAGTTCAAAATTAGGTTCTTTTTCCAAAATACCGTAAAAAGTATAATAAAAAATATTTTTTAACGATTTTTTCATAAGTTTGAAACTTATGTGGGTTTTTACGGCCCTGTAGAAAATAGTTAATAACAAAAAATTTGTAAATAAATCATTGGATGTTATTCTTTGAAAGTTTATGAAGAGAACCAACGTTATCTGATTAAAAAATATTGATTTTCGTGGATTCTATATCAAATCTACGAAAACGCTTTTTTTACCAATGTATAATACATGGGAAATTTCATCGGCTTTGAGCTGTCTCTAAATATTAATTAATTTGAAAAAATAGAGGTATATTGTTAATTATAAGAAAACAGTTTTATTAACACAGAATTTTCAATTTAAAAATAGCTGGACCTAACCAAGATGATTTATCAATTTAATTATGTTTATTAAAACAAATTACCAAAACCTTTAAATCCCCTAATTATGATAGATATATACCTACTTTAATTAAAAACAAATTGTCTTAAATCCAGAAAAACTGTCTTTTATAAATAAAGCATTACAATTTTTCTATCTTAAAATTAACTTTAGTGGTTATGTGAGAATAGTATATTATGCATCAAGGGAGGGAAGTCCGTGTTTTTAATATTTAATATTTTAATAATTTAATATTTCTTCAATTTACAATTATTGCTATCAATTATTTCATTGTTAAATTTATTTTTCAATTAATTTTTAATTACTTTTTGTCATTTTCAATTATTTTTTTATTAATTTTCTAATTTTTTTATATTATTTATCTCAAATTTTAGTTATTTTTTCAATTTACAATTATTTTCATCATTCTGCAATTATCTTCTTATATTACAAATAAATATTGAAATTTTTGCAATTATTTTTCACAAACTAAAATTATTTTTTTCAATTTTTAATTATTTTTCTTTAATTTTAATTACCCTCTTTAATTTTTAAATTATTTTCTTTATTATTAAGGATGTTTATCCAAAAAACCATTTTCTACAGATTCTTAAAAAATTTTAATGACATATTAAATACATTACTTTACATGTACTGTTACAATTTTATTGAATTTTACCGTTCTGTTTTTAAGATATAAATTTATAAAGTTGGGAATTTTACATGGAAAAAGTAACAAAACGCGCAAAATGACTATATTTTAATTAATTAAAAAAACACGGTTCTACAGATTTTTTTAAAAAACTAATATATTTTAAACTGTAATGGAATACAACTTTTACAATAATATTTAATTAATTTACCGTTCCGTTGTTAAGAAAATGTTATTTAAGGATAGTAATCCTTCACTTTTTTGAAATAATCAGAAAGAAAAAATTTTAAAAAGTTGGAATTTTCAACAGAATTTTTTTTTTTCAATAAAATTTGTTTGTGTAATGATTTTAACTACAAAATACTATTTAGAAACCAAATTATAAGACGAAATGAAATTAAAAAAATATTGACTAACATGGTCCGATAGAATGAGAACCGCTTATAAATTCTCTCTCAATCTGAATTAGCGGTTTTTTTTTACTAATAAATTTAAATATTTTCTAATTTTCTACTAAAAAATTAATAAAATTCATACTATTTAATAGTAACTCATTTTTCGCTAATTTATTAGTAGAAAACCACTAATTCAGACTTAGAGAGTTAATTTAATAAGTAAATCAAAGTAAGTTAAAAAAACAAGTAAATTTCTAAATTACATTTATTATAAACATAATTACATTATTTAATTGTATTTAAAAAGATTCAAATTAGCGGCTTTGTCCCAAATGGTGGGGTAAAGACATTATTGATAATATTATTATTCCAAATATAAAATAAATGATCTAAAATATGTACTAAATTACATTCATTGGTACAGTAATTATAAAACATAAATATTTTACATATTTTTAAAGATATTTAATCCATTTTATTGAAAATAATGACAACTTGTATTTTTAACCTCAAATTTTCAATTTAATTGTTTTTTACTTTGTTTCAAAATCTACTTTATCGACTGTACAAAAATAGAGTATTATTTAAATAACCGCGCGAAAATAAGAGCAAATAATAATTCTTATTTAATATTCAAAATATATAATTATTTTAAAATTAGCAGTAAATTTTGATAAATAATTTAACGATTAAATAACATAATTCCGCATTTTGAAAAAATCAATGTTGCAAATCTAGAATGAAAATAAACAGTACAGGTTAAGCCAGCTGTTATTTTAAATCTGTTTCATAACACTAAATATTAAAAAAAGGATAATAAAATAAAAAGTTTATAATAATACTATATATTTAAAAAACTGGAATTACATTCAAAACATAAATATAATAATAATGATAATAATAATTAAATAAATTTGATAAACAAAATCACTTATTTGTTTGGATGGTTTATTAATCTAAATTTTTAATTAATTCTTTTAATTCAAAATATTTTCTACATTTTTCAATTGTCATTATCATTTTTCTATAATTTTTCTTGAAATTTACGATTATTTCTCTCATATTTAACGTATTTGCTTCAATTTCCAATTCATTTTGTATTTTATCACTTTTTTTCAAAATTTCAATTATTTTCCTCAATTTTCAATTATTTACCTCAAATTTTAATTATTTTTTTCAATTTTTAAATATTTTCACTATTTTGCAATTGTTTTCTCAAATTGAATATAATTTAAATTATATTCAATATTTTTATTTAATTTCTTAAATTTTTCAATTATTTATCTCAAATTTCAATATTTTTTATCAATGCTCAATTTTTAAAATTATTTTTCTATTATTTTCTTGAATTTTCAATTATTTATCTTAAATTTCAATTATATTTTTTTATTTTAAATTATTTACATCAATTTGCAATTCTTTTCTCCGATTTGTGAGGATTTTCAATATTTTTTAGTCAACTACCTTAATTTACAATTATTTATCTCATATTTCAATAATTTTTATTTATTTATTTATTTGAAAATACATACGGATAGATAAAACCCATTAAGAAAAGACAAATTTAGTTAAGATACATTTATTAATGTTTAATTTTTCAAAATATTTTTTAATTTTTTTGTTATATTTTAAATATATATTTTGTAATTTTATAAATATATTTTTCTGAAATTTTAATTATTTCTTAAACTTTCAATTACTTTTATCATTTTAAAATTATTTTCTCCGATTTTGAAATTCATTAATTATTTCTTAACTAATTTATCAAACTTTTCTATTATTTTTCAATTAATTTAAAAAATTTTCCATTATCATTTTTACAAATTTTAATTATTTTCTTCTATTTTGAACTATTATTATTATTATTATTATTCTACCCAATATTTTACCCCACTTCAAATTAATTCTTTAAATTACAAATATTTTCTACAATTATTAATTGCTTTTATAATTTTTCAACTACTTTTCTTACAATTTCTATTAAATTTTTTCAATTTTTTATTGATTTCCTAAATTTTCAATTACTTTTCTCACATTTCAAGTACTATCTTCAACTTCAAATTCATTTTGTAATGTTATGAATTTTTTTCAAAATTTTAATTATTTTCTTTAATTTTCAATTATTTATTTCAGATTTTGATTATCTCTCTAAATTTTTAAATATTTTCATTATTTTGACATTGTTTTCTCAAATTTTCAATTATTTATCTTAAATTTTAATTAATTCTTTAAATACCAATTACTTTCTTCATATTTTTCATTTTTTTTACTATTTTTCAATTATTTTCTTTAATTTTAATTAAATTTTTTGATTTTGCTATCTCATATAGGAAGTATTATCACTTATTTTTCTTAAATTTCAATTATTTTCTTCAAATTTCAATTATTTACCTGAAATCATAATTATTTTATTCAATTTTCAAATATTTTTATTATTTTGCAATTGTTTTCTCCAATTTTTAATTAATTTTTTATTTATTTCCTAAATTACCAATTGTTTATCACTAATTTCAATTAATTCTTTGAATATTAATTACTTTCTTTATATTTTTCATTGTTTTTACCATTTTCCAATTATTTTCTTTAATTTCGATTAAACTTTTTGATTTTGCTTTCTCATAGTGCAAGTATTATCACTTATCTTTTTCAAAATTGTAATTATTTTCTTCAATTTAATTTATAATTATTTTCATGTTTTAATTATTTTTATTATTTTACAATCATTTTCTCCAAATTTTAAAGATTTTAAATTATTTATTATTTACTTTAATTTTCTATTGCCTTCATCATTTTTCAATTATGTTTTTTAATTTTAAATATATTTTATACTTTCATCTCTTTTTTTCTCAAAATGTAATTATTTTCTTTAGTTTTGCATTATTATTATCGTTTTTAATCATTTTCTCCAATTTTTATTATTTAATAAAATTTTTTTGGTATATTCCTAATATATATTTTTTTTTTCTAAAACAATAGCTCCAGTTATAATTACAATAAACTTTAAGCACAAGTTGAAACGCTCTAGAAATAAGGGAGATATTTTGAAAAACGTTTTTGCCACACTCTCTTCTAAATAATCCAAAGATTGACCTATATCAACAAAAAATTTGTTTGTGCCAACAAAACTTTTGTTTTGCATTCCAATCCTATTTTTTCAGTGAATTCCAGATGATCCTTAATTCGACAATTTTCCATCATTTTTTTTTATTTTGTCTTTTTTTAAAATAAAATAAATGAATAGAGCAATTATCCATAGTGTCCTTTCAGTGGCCAGTAATTAGCGCGATGATAACTCGTCCAATGAGGATAATGAAATGAAAACAGTGATAACGGGGTTGGTATAGGTAGTCGGATAGAGGGTTCTATTGCCCGCGGCTTCAAAATTACAGCTTACCCTCCATATAATATTCTCTGTTTCGTTCGAGTCTGGATTGATTATGTTTATCTTTCATTAGAAACACCCAACGAAACCAGAGGTTTAAGCCTGTAAATAATAAATCGCGATTCTCTTCTTGTGCAGGGAACAAAGTCATTTTTCTTCTGCTTCTCATCAGTTAGTCTTGCGCCAAAGATTTTACTTAAGGAATAACGATAAAGTTTCATATAACCCGATAATAAATCTCAGGGAGTATTACTTTTAACAGAAACAAAATAAAATTACAATTATTTTGTGATATTAAATATTTTTTAATATATATATAATGATTCAAGGTGATTCGATTTAGTATTCGGATTTAATTTACTTTTTGTTCTTATAAAATTTCAATCAATCGGAACTTTAATTTAGGCGAATTTTTATTGTTCCGAATATCAGGTAATGAAAATTAAGATAATTCTATAATGTGGCATTTAAAAAATTATGTAAAACAGTAAAAAAAATAAAGAAATAAGAATCTGAATGTAACTTGTGCATTGTGGTTCCCTCTTGGAAAGAATTTACGTACCACGTTTTTCAATGCCTTTCGTTAGATAGCGCCACACTGATGTTACTACAGAACGATGAATCATTCATTAAAGAATGTAAACGTGAATGAAAGCAGCTATGAGAGTTCGTTGTACTACAATTTTCATTTGTGAATTCGTTCCTAGAACAAGAATCGATTTTCGTCTCAGTTTCTTCTTATTTTTTGTATTTACTATTTTAAATTAATAAATGTTAACTTTTACAGAATTATAATTTTAATTATAATTTTATTCAATGGGAATAATTAAATTTAATTCATTTTTGAAGTAAATTTGATTGATAATTAATTTGTCGAATGTAAATACTGAAATTATTATTAATAATTATTTATTATTAAACACGTAATTATTATCTAATTTAAGTGTTAATCTGTTAAAATGTAAATGCGCCCATAATTTAGTTAATTTAACTATAAACTGATCAATATTTCAATGAATTTAAATTTCAATCTATCCGAATTTTAATTATCCAATTTTTAATTGATCGAAATTTATGATCGATTCCGTACTCTAATCGATTCAAATTCCAGTCGATCCAAATTTAGAAATGATAGGAATTTCTATTAAAAAAAATATAAACCTATCTAATTTTCAAACCATGAAAATCATGAAGAAAATTGTAATCTATCCAAATTTAAATCGATTTGAATTTAAACCAATTTGAATTTCCAAAACATCTAAATTTTAATCGATTTCAACCGGTGCAAATTTAAATAAATCTTAATTTTGATATCTATCTAATTTTATAATCTAATTTTATAATTTAAATTCCATCCGATTCGAATTCTATTTATTCGAATTTTAATCCTTTCAAATCTCATTTGACTCAAATTTTAATTCATTCAAATTTAAATTCATCCTCATTTCAATCCATCCAAATTACAATTTATCCAGATCTTTCGATTATCTTATTTACCCGGATTTTAATTCTTTTTAATTACAATCCATCCCCGCCTCATTTCTTGCAAATTTAAAGTAATTCGAATTTTTAATTCATTTAAATTATAATTCTTCTAAAATTCTATTTAGCCGGATTTGAATTTTTTTTGAATTTCAATTCATTCCAATTTTAATTCTTTTGGATTTTAATTCATTCAAATTCCTATTTGTCCGGATTTGAATGTTTTTGAATCTCAAATCATTAACTTTTAATTCTTTCAGATTTTAATTTAGCAGGATTCCTTTTTAGCCAGATTTGAATTCTCTGGAATTCCAATTAATCCGTATTTCCATTTATCCCAATGTCAAATAATACAGTTTTTAATTCTTCCGAATTTCTCTTAATTCTTTTAAATCCTATTTGAACAGAATTCCAATTCATTTGGATTTGAATCGAATCAAATTTCTATTCATACTAATCTGAAGTCATCAAATTTTTAATTCATTTTAATCTCATTTGATCGGGAATTCAATTCGTCCGAACTTTAATTCAACCCTATTCTAATTCTTTTTAATTACAGTTCTTCTCAATTTCCATTCATATCAATTTAATTCCATCCACATTTTCATTCCTCTAAATTTCAATTTATCTAGATTTTAATTATTTCAAATCTCATTTAACCGTAACTTCAATTCATATAAATTTGAATTTGTACCAATTTCTCTTTATCCAGATTTTGCTTTTTTTAAATCTTATTAGAAGAGAATTTCAATTCATTTGAACATAAATTCATCCAGATTTTGATTCTTTCAAATTATGATTCATTTAAATCTTAATTTATCTAATTTTTAATACTTGCGAATTTCTATTTATTCGAGTTTTAATCCTGTCAAATCTCGTTTAATTCGAATTTCCATTCATTCAAATTTAAACCCATCCTCATTTCATTCCGAATTATTTATATGAATTGGAATTCATCTAGATTTTTCGATTATTATCTTATTTATACGAACCTAAATTCTTTTGAATTACAATTCATCCCTACCTCATTTCTGGTAAATGTAAAGAAATTCGGATTTTTAATTCATCTAAATTTTAATTCTTCTGAATTTCAATTAATCCCCATTTCGATTGAGCCCAATTTCAAATAATGCAGTTTTTAGTTCTTCCGAATTTCCATTAATGCTTTTAAATCTTATTTAAACTGAATTTCAATTCATTTGGATTTCAATCGAATCAAATTTCTATTCATACTAATCTAAAGTCATAAAATTTTTAATTCTTTCGAAACTCATTTGATCGGAAATTCAATTCATCCTAACTTCAAATTATCCAGATTTTAATTCTTTCGTATTATGATTCATTCTATTCTTAATTTTTCCAATTTTTAATACTTCCAAATTTCTTTCTTTTCGAATTTTAATCCTTTCAAATCTCGTTTGATTCAAATTTTTATTCATCGAAATTTAAATTCATCCAGATCTTATTTCTTTCGAGTATCTTATTTATTCGGATTTAAATTCTTTTGAATTACAATTCATCGTTACCTCATTTCTTGCAAATTTAAAGTAATTCATATTTTTTAATTCATCTAAATTCTAATTCTTCTTAAATCCTATTTATCCGGATGTGAATGTTTCTGAATGTCAATTCATCCGAATTTGAATATTTTTAAATCTTAAATCATTCCACTTTTAATTCTCTCAGATTTTAATTCAGCAGGATTCCTTTTTAGTCAGATTTGAATTCTCTGCAATTCCAATTAATCCGTATTTCGATTTATCCCAATTTCAAATAATGCAGTTTTTAATTCTTCTGAATTTCTCTTAATTCTTTTAAATCTTATTTGAACTGAATTCCAATTCATTTGGATTTCAATCGAATCAAATTTCTATTGATACCAATCTGAACGAGAATCTGAAATCATTAAAATTTTAATTCTTTTGAATCTCATTTGATCGGAAATTCAATTCATCCGAACTTCAATTCAACCAGATTTTAATTCTTTCGAATTATGATTCATTCTATTCTTAATTTTTCCAATTTTTAATACTTCGAAATTTCTTTCTTTTCGAATTTTAATCCTTTCAAATCTCGTTTGATTCAAATTTTCATTCATCGAAATTTAAATTCATCCAGATCTTATTTCTTTCGAGTATCTTATTTATTCGGATTTAAATTCTTTTGAATTACAATTCATCGTTACCTCATTTCTTGCAAATTTAAAGTAATTCATATTTTTTAATTCATCTAGATTCTAATTCTTCTTAAATCTTATTTATCCGGATTTGAATGTTTTTGAATGTCAATTCATCCGAATTTGAATATTTTTAAATCTTAAATCATTCCACTTTTAATTCTCTCAGAATTTAATTCAGCAGGATTCCTTTTTCGTCAGATTTTAATTCTCTGGAATTCCAATTAATCCGTATTTCGATTTATCCCAATTTCAAATAATACAGTTTTTAATTCTTCCGAATTTCTCTTAATTCTTTTAAATCTTATTTGAACTGAATTCCAATTCATTTGGATTCCAATCGAATCAATTTTTATCAATTTAAATATCTAATCAGTTTAAATGCTAACCGACCAAAATTTCAATCGATTCTAATTTCCTTCGATCTTAACTTACACACATTTAAAAAGTTAACTCAGTTTCTAATATAAATTAGCCAGCTTTAATTCCAATCTTTCTTAATACAACAATCAATTCAAACTGATCTTAGTTTTGATCGGTTCAATTTCTCAAAGAAAATAATTTTTCGTGAATGCTGATCCTATAACTGGAAAATGTATCTCTTTCTAAAAAAAAAAGAAAAAAAGAATAAGGAAACAATCGACACTGATTAACAACACGCAATAGGCATTGAACAATAGTTTATCTAAAATTGACGAAGGAGTTGAGTCGTGAAATTCAAGGAGCTATTGAATGGTGGCTGGGCAAAGCGAGAGAGACAAATTAAGTTCTCAACTGAACTCAAAGATCACTTCCGGTGAGATGAACTCGTGGCTCCTCCTACGATTTGATTGGCAGGGATGACGTGGGTAATGGCACCCCGATCGAAAGCACAATGACACGGTAATCGTCGCAAACTAATTTTCATTGCGCGCCCTTCGTCGTCAGTACGACGACCCTGGGCTTTGTTGAATGTTAAACAGAAGACGAAAATATCTTTAAGTCTCAAGAAGTCACCCAAGACAGAAAATTACTTGGGAAAAAATATTTTTCCTCCAGTCACCACTTTGCCACTCGCATTCTAACCACTTTCAGCTGTTGCAACATGCTACTTTAAATCCTCATGCTAAAAACATATTTTTCATCATCCTCATCAGAAAATAATTCTTTTCTGAAATCTTCCATTTCCTCTAATTTAATTTCTGATCTGGCCCAGTCCAGCTCAACCGTGTCCATCAAATTCCATTGATTTTTGAAAAAGTCAAAACTTTCATGAAAATCTGTAGAAAATCTAAAAAACGCTTTTAACCGTTTTTTGATATTTCATATATCTTTGTTAATGTTTTTTGCATTAACAAAATTTAGCAACATTCTAAGGAAAAATTAATGATTTAAACAACAGTTTAAATGTCTTTTTCTGAAAATGTGTTCAAAAATTAATATCTCTTGAAAGAGTTGACGAAAATGAATGGTTCTTGGACGAAAATAAAGATTAATAATAAATGTAGAATATAGGAGCATTATAGAGAAATAAGATTAAAAAATTTTAAGGTTAGGGATCAATGATTGAAGTCCCTAATTTCATAAAAAAAAATTACAAATTTTACTCTTTAAACAAGAAAAATAACAGAAATTAGGTAATATTCATCATTTTTAGAGTTTTTGGGTTGCAGATTACGAATCTGAGGTCAGATTTTAAAAATTCAAAATGGCGGATCCAATATGGCAGCTAAATTTACGAAATTTTATAACATCACTGTATTTGAATGTCGCTAGGTATACCTAGGGGTATTTTGGGTCGCTGATTACGAACCTGAAGTCACTTTTTCATAAACCAAAATGGCCAACCCAAAATTCAAAAAATTATTGGATTTGTATTGAACTCAGCATTAACAAGTTTTTTTGTCGCTGATTATGAATCAGAAGTTTGTTTTATAAAAATAAAATATATTATTAAAAATATGTGACTAGTTTCCAGAAATTTTGTTTAAGCTGATAATTTATTTTTAAAAGATTTAAATTGGTTGAGAAATTTAAGTGTCAGATTATTTTAAACAAACATAGAAGTGAGTTTAATGCAAATCGAAAATTTCGTCGGCTATTTTGATTTTTGAAAATCTGACTTAATAATTAATTTCAAACGACTGTTGAGCAGCATCGTAACTGTTAAGGGGCAAAGTGGGGCAGTGCCCCGGGGCTCTTGACCTTACGGGGGGCCCTTAATCAACAGTAATAGACCTTTAAAAAAAAATTCTAAATACTTTACTAATTGTAGTAATTTAAAGTTTAACTAAATTAAACAACGAGTGCTTGCCCGCGATTAGTTTCTACACCTTGTACTATCAACAATTATAAACATTTCAAATATGATATTTAAAAATAAATTTATATAAACAAATAAAATAAACAATAATTAATTAATTGGAAAAAAATGAAATCAATTAAAAATTAGGGAAAGTAATTTAAAAAAACCATAAAAAAGTTTTTAAAAAAAGCGAAAAAATTGAATAATGAAAAATTAGAAAAAAATTGTAAATTAAAAAGTAAATGATTGAAAATATAAAAAAATTAAAATTTGAGAAAATAATTGAAAAAATTACATAATATATTTTAAATAAAGGAAAGTCAAAGAAAATTTGAAAAAAATACCTAAAATTTTCAAAAGCTCCTTGAAAAAAGAAGAAAATAATTAAAACTTGGAGAAAATAAATGGAAAAAGTTAAACGTAATTTAAACTTAAAGAGAACAATTTTTAATTAAAAATATATAGTTAACAACTTTTTGGAAATTATGAAAAAGAACAAAAGTAATTGAATTGAAGAAAAAGTATAAAAAATATTATAAATAATTAAAAATTGAATAAAATAATTGAAATTTCAGATAAATAATTTAAATTTTTGGAAATTATAAAACAACTGAAAAAAATTAAAACTTAAAAGAGACAAATTTTGGAAAATAATTAAAAAGTAATTTTAAAATTTGAAACTTGCAGAAAATATTTGAAAAATGATAAAAACAATGATAAGTTGTAAAAAATAATGACATTTGAGAGAAATAATTGAAAAAATTACGAAAATTTTTTTAAATAAAAAAATAATTGAAATTTGAGAAAAATACATGAAGATCTTAAAAAATAATTGAAAAAAATGGGAATAATTAAAAATTGGACAAAAGAATTGAAGAAAACTAAAATAATTGAAGTTGACAATAATTAATAAAAATTTTTGAAATTAGGAAAATAAATAAAAATAATCAAAAATTGAAGAAAATAATTGAATTTTTAGAAAAATACTTATAAATCTTAAAAAATAATTTTAGAAAATGAGAATAATAGTTAACAATCGAGAAAAATAATTAAAAAATGATAAAATTAATTCAAAATTGAAAAAAATAATTGAAATATGCTCGAAGTAATTTAAGATTAAGAAAAAAAATTGAAATATGTTAAAAATAATTTAAATATGATAAATTGAAAACAATAAATAAAATTGTAGGGAAATAGTTGAAAAAATCCTAGAATATATGTTTAAAAAAAAAAAATAATTACAAAATAACTTAAAAAATTTTAATTAAAGTGAATAATTTTAAAATCGAAGAAATAATCGAAAATTGGTGAAAATAATTGAAATTTTAGAAAAATACTTAAAAATTTTAGAAAATAATAAATTTTAGAAAATTATAATAATAATTAACAATCCAGAAAAATAATGAAAAATTTAAAAAAAAATAATTGAAATATGCTGAAAATAACTTAAGATTAAGAAAAAAAATTGTAAAATAATGAAAATAATTTAAATATGAAAAATTGATAACAGTAAATAAAATTTGAGGGAAATAGTCGAAAAAATCATAAAATATATATTTAATGAAATGAAATAATTACAAAATTACTTAAAAAATTTAAATTAAATAGAAGTATTAAAAATATCGCCGAAATTAAGGAAAATTGATGAAAGTAATTGAAATTTAAGATAAATAATTGCAATTTTTGAAAGTTTTGCAAAAATAATAAAAATATTTAGAAATTAAAGAAAATAATAGAAAAATTGCAGAATTTATTTTTAAGCAAAAAATAATAATTAAAAAATCGTTTAAAATATGGAAAATTGATGATAATAATCTAAATTTGTGAAAATAACTGCAAATTTAGGAAATTAATTGAAAATTAATTTAAATATTAAAAGATGGAGAAAATCATTGCATAATAATAAAAAGAAATGGAAATTGAACAAAATAATTATTTGGAATATTTGAAAGTTCAGGAAATTAATTCAAAAATTATGAATATGATTAAAAATTGAACGTAATAATTGCAAAATCACAAAAATAATGGTAAATTAAACAAATTAATTTCAATTTGCGATGAAAAATATAAAATTCAGGAATAAATAGTTAAATTGATTTAATGTCAAGGAAAAAATAATTAAAAATAAAAAAATGATCGAAAAAACTGATTAAAATTTGAGGAAGGTAAATTTAAGATTTTGGGAAACAATTTAAAGATAATTAAAAGAATTAAAAATTGCAGAAAATAATTAAAAAATGATAAAAATAGTTCAAAATTCAAATTTAGTATACTTAAGACGTGGTTTCATTGAACTTAGTCAATGCAAGTTTACATTAACTGAAATTTGAAGAAATTAAAATTGCTATAATTTTAAAATTTGAGAACATTTTAAACAGGTGAAATATGATTTAAAATTAAAAAAAAAAATTTTAAAAAAACATATATTTAAAAAATTATATATAATTGGGGCCCTATTTTCCTTTTTGCCCCAGGGCCCTTGCCCTCCCAGTTACGCCACGGCTGTTGAGTTATTAATTTTTTCTTTAGAATATTGCTGAATTATGTTAATGCAAAAAAAAAATTAACAAAGATATAAAATATCAAAAAACGGTTTCTCAATTTAACATTGTTACTCTCAATGATATTTTTAGCCAATAATACAATACTGTTGGGTATGGAAATATATAAGATAATCGGAAGCTATAATTGTTACAAGAAGTCGCGAAAAACGATTTGAAATATTCCTTTGAATATTTTTCCTATCTCCTCATCTTTTTCTAGACACTAGATATCTGAACTATACAGGAGGATGGTGTCACATTTCCAAACTCGATCGAATTACCTTCGACCTCTTCCCTGACACTTGGATAATCTTCTATGAACAAATCGATTCTCCTTGAGAAAGTCTCGAATGAATATTACTTTTCTCTACTCAAATTTCTCCATCCTCGTAAATTTTATTTCGAAACCGAATTCCATTTTTTCAGACACTTGGGAAAATCTCGAATGTGGTTTAGTTTGCTTATACCATCTTGACAGAAAAAAAAGAAACGTTTAAATATAGAATTTAACGAATAAAAAGTAATTATTTAATTATTATAAAATTAGATTAAGCAACGCGTAAGATCAGATTTTACACTTTATATTATAAACAATTATAAATTTTTTAAATATAATATTTAATAATAAAATTAAATAAAACAAGTTTTATTTACATACGACAAAATTGATAAAATATTAGATTTAAAAGAAATTGCAAAAAGCAACTGAAATTTAAAAAAATTATTGCAAATTTTGCTAATTGTAATTAATTAAAAAAAAATAATGAAAACATTTAAAAATTGGCGAAAGTAATTTAAAAAATCAGAGAAATGTTTTAAAATGAAAGAAAATAATGTAAATTTGATAAAAACACTTGAAAGTCTTAGAAATAAATTTAAAAAAATTAGAATAATGAACAATTGGAGAAAATAATAGAAAATTTAAAAAAAATGATTGAAATTGAGATAAATGATGCAAAATTTAGAATATTAGTTTAGAAATAATAAAAATTATTAAAAATTGAAAAAAATGATGAAAAAATAATATAAATAATTTTAAATTGTTAATAAAAAGAAATAAAAAGTAAAATAATTTAAAAATAAAATTTAAATAATAAAATCTTAAAAAAGTAGGTACCTATTATAAAAATTATAAAAATAAAATAAATCATGGATAAAATTATATTTAAATTAATTACCTAATTGAAGAAAATTATTCAAATTTGAGAATATAATTGAAAAAATTACATAATATATTTTAAATAAAGAAAAGTTAAAAAAAAATCCAGAAAAATACTTGAAACTTTTAGAACCTCATTGAAAAAAGAAACTAATTAAAAATTAGAGAAAAAAAATGAAGCAAGATAAACATAATTTAAAATTGAAGAGAACAATGTTTACTTTAAGAGAAATAATTGCTAAAAATACAGAATATACATAAAATACAAGATATAGATATATAGATATAGATATAATTGAAAATTGAATAAAATGATGGAAATTTCACATAAATAATTAAAAAATTTTTTGTAAACTACGAAAAAAAACGTAATTGTAAATTGAAGAAAATAATAATAAAATAACATAGAAATAGGTAACAGATAATTGAATAAAATAATTGAAATATCAGATAAATAATTTAAAATTTTTGAAATTATGAAAAACATTGAAAATATTTAAAAATTGAAGAAAATAATGGGAAATTTGAGAAAAATATTTAAAAATCTTAGGATATTAATTACAAATTGGAGAAAATAAATGAAAAATGATTTTAAAATTTGAAACTTGAAGAAAATAATTTAAATATGATAAAAACAAGGAGTTGGAAAAAAAAATTTAATAAAAAAAATTTTTAATTTGAGAAAAATACTTGGAAATTCTGGAAATTAATTTTAAAAAATGGGAATAATTAAAAATTGAAGAAATCTAAAAGTAATTGAAATTTAAGATAATTAATAAAAAAAATTTGAAAATTATGAAAAGAAAGATAAACGCCCGTGTAGAAAAGTTCCCAGTATTTCCCAGTTTCTAAGTGGACGCCAGTTTGGCCCCACTTGGTTTTTCACACGGGCGTAATTAAAAATTGAAGAAAATAATTGAAATTTTAGAAAAATACTTATAAATTTTAAAAAATAATTAAGAAAATGTGAGTAATAATTAACAATCGAGAAAAATAATTGAAAAATGATAAAACTAATTCAAAATTGAAAAAAATAATTGAAATATTATGAAAATAATTTAAAATTAAAAAAAAATTGGCGTATTATGTTGAAATTTCGAATAAATAATTGAAATTTTTGAAAATTATGACAAAAGTATGATTAGATAATAATTGCCAAATAATTAGAAATTGGAGAAATGAAAAAAAAATTACAGAATGTTTTTTAAGCAGAAGAAAATAATTGAAAATCGTTTAAAAAACGGAAAATTGAAGACAATAATCTAAATTTGTGATAGTAACTGAAGATTTAGGAAATTAATTGAAAAATAATGAAAATAATTTGAAGATGAAGAAGATAGTGCAAAATGATAAAAATAAATGAATAATAAACAAAATAATTGAAAATTGAGATATGTAGCTTGTAGTTCAGGATATTAATTCAGAAATAATGAAAATAATTAAAAATTGAAGATAATAATTGCAAGATGAAAATAATGATGGTTAATTAAAAAAATTAATTTAAATTTGCGATACATAATATAAAATTTAGCAACAACAATGAAATTGATTTAATATCGAAAAGAAAACAATTAAAGTTGAAAAAGTGATTGAAAGAGTCTTTAAAGAAAGTAATTGAAATTTGAGGAAGGTAAATTTAAGTTTTAGAATAAAAATGAAAATAAATTAAAGCATTTAAAAATTGCAGAAAATTATTGAAAATTTTTTAAAAATAGTTAAAGATTGAATTTTAAGTAATAAAAATCATAAGAGAAAAGAATTTTTAAAAATTTTAGAAATTTTGAAATCACTTCAAATTTAGTATATTTGAACCGAGGATTAATTGAAATTTTTATCAATGCAAGTTCAAATTAACACAAATTTGAAGAAATTAAAATTGCTATAAATTTAAAATTTGAAAACATTTTGAAAAGGTGATGATATAAAAATTTAAAACAAATAAAAATCTAGTGACAAACTTCAGGTGTGAAGAATGAATGAAAAAAACTTGTAAATTATTATATATAATAATAAATTGTCTTGAAAATTTGTATTTTAACTAAATTCCAAAACAGTAGGAAAGTTTTAATTAACTAGTTTCTTTATCTATTAAATACAGTATGTAATTCGAATTTGAAACTGGAGGAGACTGTTGGCAAATCTCAAAGGACATGTTCGCGGTTTGAGAATGAATTAACTAGATATCCAAATTCGCGGCCAAGTCTTGTCGTCTCCTCACCACTGAGAGACCTAAATATACTCTGAGAAATTAATAGTCTTTTAATCGGAGCTTTTAACACTTTACATATATCACATAAACTGTTTACTGCAAACATACAATCATAAATTTTCAATGCTCCATTTTAAAATAAATTGCGCCCTTTTCATGAAAAACTATACCAACAGAACAAAGATTCTTGAGCAAAGAACCAGTTGATGTACATCTTTTATCATTAATCACTGACTTCAAAACGATTCTATTAACAGGATGTTTATCAACTGGTGAAAAAATTCCACTCTTTAAATCCAAATTATATACAAAGGATTACAAAATTTCAATATTCCTCAAAGATTTCCGTAAGTTTTCAATTTTTCGAATTAAAAATGCAAACAGTTAATTTTAATTATTAATTTTTATTCTTTTGTGTTTATCTTTGTTTTTTTTTCAATCTTTTTACCGGACTTCGATTCCACGCCGCAGTAATTGGTACATTTACCCTAAATCAAGATTCTATTCCATGACAAATTTCACTTTCTCAGACACCCAATAAATATAAATTTGTCGTAATTAATTTGACAGTGATATTCCTTAAGAGATTCGAGGAAATAATGTATTTATGGTAGAATATAAGTCACTTGTCCAGAAATATGAAAACACGACTTTTATCTTTTGGAGAGTGCATGTTAGTCTGAAAAGAGGGATAAAAAGACACAGATCCTGATATATATATAAGTTACAACTTGAGGATGATTTCAAGACACGTGGCTCTGAAGGATCGATCCCTTCTTAAAGTGTGGGCGGAAACTTTTTCTCACGATCCTGTCAAACTTTAGCGTGTGAACGAAACTCCCAGACTACCCAACTGTTTGAAGGTTCACCCAAGGACCTTATGCGGGTTTCGACTTCTACATAAATTCCTTTTTATATTTGACAGAATCCGATTTAACGCTGACTATGAAATTTTCAGTTCGGAAATTGATTTTAAGAAAAAAGTCTGCACAAGTTCCGGAATAAGATCCCAGTAAAAGGGATGAGAGTTTCTCTTACTCATTTCTTATTATTATTTTATAATGAGGAAATGAACTTTCTGCGAAAAGAAATCGGGACGAAATTTCGTTCAATGAAAAATAAAAAATTATAGTTTGGATTCATTCAATTCTTATTTCATCCGAATTTTAATTCATCCAAACTTCCAATTTATTGGCACGAATTCATCTTCAAAAAATTATTATTTTTCAGAATTTCATTGTATCCAAATTTCGATTCATTGCAAATTTTAAGTAAAATAGGTTTACTTTTTAATTTTTCTGAATTTCTATTTATCCGATTTTAATTCTTTTAAATCTTATTTGAACTGAGTTTTAATTCATTTGAATTTCAATCTAATCAAATTTCTATTCATACTAATCTAAAGTCATCAAATTTTTAATTCTTTCGAATCTCATTTGATCGGAAATTCAATTCATCCTAACTTCAAATTATCCAGATTTTAATTCTTTTTAATTTCAGTTAATCTCAATTTCCATTTATCCAAAAATTAATTCATACAAATTTGATTTGATCCAAATTTTCATTCCTCTAAATTGATTATTTAAAATCTCATTTGGTTCAATTTTTTTGGTCAAATTTTTCAGAATTTCTCTTTATCCGGTTTCTGATTCTTTCAAGTCTTTTTTTAAAAGAATTTCTATTCATTCGAACTCAAATTCATTTAGATTTTAATTCTTTTTAATTTTAGTACATCTCAATTTCCATCCATCTAAAGTTTAATTCATATCAGTTTAAATCTCATATTTAACCCCAATTTTAATTCATCTAAATTTAAATTTGTACTAATTTTTCTTTATCCGGATTTCGATTTTTTTAAATCTTATTTGAAGAGAATTTAATTCATTTTAATTTAAATTCATCCAGAAATAATTCTTTTGAATTATTATTATTCATTCCAATCTTAATTCATCCAAATTGTAATACTTTTCAAATTTCTATTTATTTGAATTTTAATTCTTTCAAATTTCTATTTATCTAGATTTAAATCCATCCTTATCTCAATCCATCGAAATTTCAATTTATCAAAATTGCAAAAATTTAAATTTATCTAAATTAGTGTAGTCGATTAAAATTTAAATTCATGCACATTTCAATCCATCCAGATTTGAATTCCTCCGAATTTCTATTCATCTAGATTTAATTCTTTTAAATTAAATTAATTTAATTAAATGACTTTTGATTAAAAATTAAATTCATTCACATTTGAATTCATCCAGATTTGCATTCCTCCGAATTTCTATTCATCCGGATTGAATCCTTTTGAATGAAATTAATTAAATTAAATGACTTTCGATTAAAACTTAAATTCCTGGACATTTCAATCCATCCAGATTTGAATTCTTCCGAATTTCTATTCATCCGGATTGAATTCTTTTGAGTTTTAATTATTCATTCGAATTTCAATTTATTCCAATTCTGTTTATCCCGAGATTAACTCTTTCGATTTTTCTTTTATTTGAGTTTCAGATCGATTGGAATAGATCGAAATTTTGTTATCCTTATTTCATTTCGATTGAGAAAGATCCAATTTTTTTTCATCCTTATCTCATTTCTTTCGATTTAAATAAAATTAATTCAAACTATTATTTTTTATTTTTATTCATATTTTCCATTTATGAGGATTTAAATTCTTTTGAATTACAATTAATTCTTATCTTATTTCCAAAAAGTTTAAATTCATTTATATTTTTAATTCATTTAAATTTTATTTCTTCAGAATTCTTATTTCAATGTTTTTAAATTTCAAGCCCTCCCAATCTCAATTCATCCTAATTTTAATTTTTTTAGATTTTAATTCTTCCTATTTCCTTTTTATCCATACTTTAATTCTTTTGAATTTCAGTTTATCCTAATCTCCATTCGTCCTAATTTTAATTCTCTTAGATTTTAATTCTTCCGAATTCTGGTTTATCCGGATTTTAATTATTTTAAATTTTAATTCATCCCAATTCCAATCCACACAAATTTTAATTCATCCAGATCTTAATTCTTTCGAATTTCTATTTATTCGGACTCAAATTATTTTGAATTACAATTTATCCATATCTCATTTCTATTGAATTTAAATTAATTCTTGTTTTTAATTCATCTTAAATTTAATTCTTCCGAATTCCTATTTATCCAAATTTGAATTCTTTTGAACTTCAACTCGACTTAATTTATTTAAATTAAAAAAATGTAATTCATTTCATTTTGTAGTCGACTGAAATTTCAGTTTATTCAAATTTTAAAAGATCCTAAATATCTTTAACTTCAAATTTTATCCAGTTGAATTTTAATTTATCCGAATTTTCATAATAGATTTAAATTTTACTCGATTCAAATTTCTATTCCAATCGATCTTAAACTCAATTAAGTGAAATTTTAATTGATCTCAATTTTGATGCATTCAATCTTTATTTATCCAATTTCGTGACCAAATAACGAAATATCTCTTGTTTCCAACTGATTTTTGATCCACTAGTGAATATCGCGTTATAATTTGACTTTTATTTGGAGAAGAAATTTTTTTCATTTTGTTTTTTGTCAGACAGAATAAAAGAATGCATTAAAAGCTGGAACAGAAACGAAAATTTAAACTGAAGATATGATTTCACAATGGCAGCTGCTGAACACAAAAGCTTTTGCGGACTGTTATTTCCGTGTCGGTTTATTCATTTAGAATTGTTTTCTATCTGGTCATTTTTAAATTCACGTGTTAATGGGGAACGTAAAAAATGTAACGAGGGTGAGAGAAACTACCAGAATGGTCAGCAGGTGTTGCTAAATAGTCAAAATGGTTAAAACGACCGGAAAAAATAGGAGGATTAAGAGAACGTTACACAGCGCAAATATAAAACCGTCAAAATAAATAATTCTAATGCATTGTTTAAATTTAACGCCCGGGATAGTTATTGAAAGGGTCAAAATACACATTTTTCTTTCGTTCGCGAGAGAGAAAAATTATTGATTTTCAATGTCCCGCCAAGGCAAATAATTTTTTAATTCTTTTAGTAATTATATCACAAAATATTAGAATAATTTAATTCGAATTGATTATAATTTTAATTGATTCAAATTTGTAACAAAATTTGAATGGACTTTCCCAATCCAATAAATTCATTCTCATCATCCAAATTTCAACGCAATTTCATTTGTAATCGATTTAAAACCAAATCTCCCTGTTTTGAATTGATTCCAATTCCAATAAATTCTAATTTCAATTAATTCTATTTTTAATCTTCCCAATTTTCAATCAGTTTCAATTTAAATGTTTTTACATTTCACTAAAAAAATCAAAAAATAAATTTATCCAAATTTAATTAATTCTAATCTTATTCAATTCCAATTTGAATTAATTTCAGTTTTTTTGTTTCAAATTCCAATACATTTTTATCAATCGAAATTTCAATCCATCGAAAATTGAATTTATCTCAAATTGAATCAATTCGATTTTCAGTCAATTCTAATTTCAATTAATTTCATTTTTATTTAATTCAATTTCAATTTTTATCAATACAAATTTCAATTCATTGAAAATTTAATTTATCTAAAATTTAAATTGATTCCAATTTCTATCAATAATAAATTTTTATCAATTCGACTTTGAATTCATTTATAATTTAATTTATACAACTTTGAATCAATTCCTATTTCAATCGATCCAAATTCCAATGTATTCCAATTTTAGTCCATTGAAAACTACATTTACCAAATTTAAATCGATTCCAATATCAATCGTTCTTAATTTTAATAAATCCAAAATTTAATTTATTCAAATTTCAAGCAATTCTAATTTCAGCCAATGCCAATTCTATTCGCCCCAAATTTCAATTAGCTTTAATTTTATTCAATCCACAATTTAATTTATCCAAATTTGAATCGATTCCAGATTCAATCAATTCCGATTTTTCCAAATTTTAATTGATCCAAAATTTAATTTATCTCAATTTAAATCAATTTTCGTTTCAATCAACTCTAATTTTAATATTTCTAAATTTTAGTAGATCAAATATTTAAATTATGCAAATTTAATATAGGTACTCTTATTTTATTTAATTCCAATTTCAATTGATTGAAAAATATTTAATTCAAATTTCAAGAAATTCCAATTTCTATTTTTCCAAATTCCAATTAGTTTTAATTTTATTCAGTCCACAATTTAATTTAATTTAATTTAATCGATTCCAGTTTCAATCAATTTTAATTTTTCCACATTTTAATTAATCCAAAATTTAATTTATCTTAATTTGAATCCATTTTCGTTTGAGTCAACTCTAATTTTAATATTACTAAATTTTAATAGATCAATCATTTAAATTATTCAAATTTAATATGCTTCTATTTTATTTGATTCCAATTTCAATTGATTGAAAAATATTTAATTCAAATTTCAATCAATTTCATTTTCTATTTTTCCAAATTTCAATTGATCAAAAATTTAATTTATCCCAATTTAAATCCATTCTATTTTTAATCAATTTTAATTTCAATCGATCCAAATTTCCATTAATTCTAATTTCAATTGATTGACAATTTAATTCAATCCAATTCTAATGGATTGTAAACTCAATTTACCTAAATTCAAATCGACTCCAATATCAATCGTTCTTAATTTTAATAAATCCAAAATTTAAGGTATTTAAATTTCAATCAATTCTTATTTCAGTCAATGCCAATTCTATTCGCCCAAAATTTCATTAGTTTTAATTTTATTCAGTCCATAATTTAATTTATCGAAATTTGAATCGATTCCAGATTCAATCAATTCCGATTTTTCCAAATTTTAATTGATGCAAAATATAATTTATCTCAATTTGAATCAATTTTTGTTTCAATCAACTCTAATTTTAATCTTCCTAAATTTTAATAGATCAAATATTTAAATTATGCAAATTTAATATGCTCTTATTTTATTCAATTCCAAATTCAATTGATTGGAAAATATTTAATTCTAATTTTAATCAATTCCAATTTCTATTTTTCCAAATTTCAATTATTTTCATTTTTATGCATTCCATAATTTAATTTATCCAAATTTGAATCGATTCCAGATTCAATCAATTCCGATTTTTCCAAATTTTAATTGATGCAAAATATAATTTATCTCAATTTGAATCAATTTTTGTTTCAATCAACTCTAATTTTAATCTTCCTAAATTTTAATAGATGAAATATTTATATTATGCAAATTTAATATACTCTTATTTTATTTAATTCCAAATTCAATTGATTGAAGAATATTTAATTCCACATTTCAATTAATTACAATTTCTATTTTTCCAATTTTCAGTTAGTTTTAATTTACTTCATTCCATAATTTAATTGAATTTAATTAAATTGATTCCAGTTTCAATCAATTCTATTTCTTCAAATTTCAATTAATCAAAATTTTATTATCTCAACTTGAATCCATTTTCTTTTCAATCAACTTTAATTTTAGTATTTCTAAATTTTAATACAACAAATATTTAAAAATTCTATTTTTTATCAATTTTAATTTCAATCAATTCACATTTGAATCAATTCGAATTTCAATCGATCAAAATTAAAATTTCCTACTTAGAGGATCCTAAAATTCCTAATTTCTAATTTAGACGATCCTAAAAGATCCTCTAATATAATTTACATCCATTCCTTAATCTTCATTCATGTTACTTATTAGTTTTTTTTTCTGTTTTGTAATTAATTAATTTTTTGTCTAAAGCCCGACTATAAAGTTTTTAATTTATGCGACTTTAGGTTTATTTTTTTAAAAAATACAGTTTCCTTTCGTCATTAAAAAAAGTCGTAAAAATGTCTCACCAAAAATTTTAAAATATCTTTTAAAACATTTCGTTTATGGTTTCAGTCGAATTGAAATTTATGCCCACGTACTGGGAATCTCACCCTCTGACATCTGACTTCAACCCTTCGAAACTTAATCCACTTGTATCACTTTTTTCCTCATTTTTTTTTTCGTTCTCCTCTTGCAGCAAGAATCTTGGCATTTAGAAAAGCTCTACTCCAAAACAGATCTCATTTCTATTATATGTCTCATTTAAATTTCAAATTCGTGGCTCCTCTCCTAAAAAGTTGCTTTCCGCTATAGTTGCGTATAAAATAAAAATGAAAAATTCTGAAACCAGATTTATAAGTAAAATATCTAACCCTATACAAATTTCTCAGAGAAGTTTCATCTAAAAATTAGATTTTTGATTTAAAAACCAAATTTATCGAATCTTTTTACAAATCTGTAAATTCGTCACAACCACTGAATTTTTTTTTGTTTTGATAAATTAAAAAATAAACCAAATTTTGTAAGTATCAAAATTAAAAACAATGTTTTCTTTTTTGTTTCAGGTGAGTTCAAGTTACATTTCATTGCTGCTTTCTGTAAGTACGAAACAATTTTTTTCCTATTTGTGTTTATAATGAAGCAAAAGAATTTAGAGATTGAAAAAGCAATGAGACAAAGTGAGTGGAGAGTGAGCAGTTTAAAAAAAAAAGTACAACAAAGCCTTGAAGAGCGTTTGTCAATTATCTCGTTTGCATTTTACTTTTATTCTCGCATTAGACTGCTAATTTTTCGTCACAACAAAGTTTGCGGCCTAACGAACCGCTGTCAATTATCGGTCATTTTTCACTTTATAGTTTTTATTATTCAAAGCAACAGTCTAATAAAAGAAAGAGTTTAATAATTTCACGCCTTACTTTTAAAACATTCACACACTGAGTGAAGCAGAAACACAAAAAGTCACTTAATACAGAAGAATTAAAAAAATCTCTCGCGAAAGTTATTTTAAAATTAGCATAATCAATATTTAAATAAATAAAATTATCATTTTGACCCGATTTTTTACCGTAAAATGAAATTTTTTAATTTAATAATTTCTCGATCAAATTTATACCAAAAAGTAAATTGATTATATTTCAGTAAATTTAGTTTATTATACATTTTTAAAAATTTTTCATAATAAAAATCATCATCAAATTTTACGTTAGGCTCATAATCCTCATTTTCAACTTTTGAGTGGTAAACGATTTTCTTTTAAGCGATCCTTAATCCGGAAGTGGATTTAAAAGAGTAAATTATCTTGGTATTGAATTTACGAGGAAAGGTGGACGAAATAGAGTGAGGCTATGTTCGAACGAAATAGTGTGTTCGGTTTAAAGAGGACCATTAGACTCAGTGGCTGTGCAATATGCCGGGACGTGACTTCTATAGCCTCAGGTCGTCAGAAACAGACGGTGTGTATTAAAAACTAACCACCCCCGTATATATACATACTTATTATATCAACTTTATCCAAGAAAAAATATTAACTTCGAGATCCTCTCGATACACCTGAGTATTATCGTTTGACTGATGGTGACACTTTTATAATATGACTTGCAATACCTTTCTCTCCTGCATAATAAAAGCTCCTCCTCAATTTTTATAGGTTTTACGAGCTTTTACATAAATTACGAAATTAAATTTCATAATTTTGCTCAGCATCGGAAAAAGTTAATTAATATTTCTATTTCTCCAACAATCTAAGTGAATTAGGGTAAATGTGCCAATTACTGTTGTTTGAAATCGAAGTCGGGTAAAAAGATTGAAACAAAAAGAAATATAAATATTTGGATGATTTTAAAAGCACTTTTGTTATCTATTGAAGTAGAAATCACTATTGAAACATTAAAATAAATTAGGTATTCTTGAAAATAACGAATTTGTAAAAAAAAAATACAATGTGCTTGTATTAGTATTACTGCGGTCGTGCATGAATTACTGTGCCTCAATTACTGCGGCGAGAAAAACGTGTATTTGGAGGTTAGGTTGCCTCTGTGTAAGCAGCAGTGGCGTAATTATTAAGGGGCAAAGTGGGTCAGTGCCCCGGGGCCCTTGAACATAGGGGGCCCTCAGTTAACACTAATAAACCTTTTTTTAGGACAAATTTATAAAATTTTAGAATTAAAAAAAATTGCAAGAAATAATTGAAATTGAACAGAATAATTGCTGATTTTTCAAATTAATTGAAAAAAATGAAATCAAATAAAAATTGGGGAAAGTAATTTAAAAACTCATAGAAATGTTTTAAAAACAAAGGAAATAATTTAAAATTGAGAAATTTACTTGAAAACCTTAAAAATAAATTTAAAAAAATTAAATAATGAAAAATTAGAAAAAATAATTGAAAATTGAAAAAAAAATGATTAAAAATTGAGATAAATAATATAAAATTGGAAAAAAATTAAAATTTGAGAAAATAATTTACAAAATTACAAAACATATTTTAAATAAAGGAAAGATAAAGAAAATTTCAGAAAAATACTTAAAACTTTCAGAAGTTCATTGAAAAAAAAGAAAATAATTAAAAATTAGAGAAAATAAATGAACAAGATAAACATAATTTAAAATTGAAGAGAATAATTTTTAATTTAAAAAATAAAAAATAATTAAAAAATAATCGAAATTTTAAAAAAATATTCTTAAAAATTTTAGGAAATAATTTTAGAAAATAATTTGAGAAAATGAGAATAATAATTAACAATCAAGGAAAATAATTTAAAAATGATAAAATTAATTTAAAATTGAAAAAATAATTCAAATATGCTGAAAAAAATTGAAATTTTTGAAGAAAATAATTTAATAAGAAAGATTGAAAATATTAAATAAAATTTGAGAGAAGTAATTGAAAAAATCGTAGAATATATGTTTAAAAATGGAAAATAATTACAAAATTATTTAGAAATTTTAATTAAAGAGAATAATTAAAAAATCGCAGTAATAATCGAAAATTGATGAAAATAATAAATGAAATTTCTGATAAACAATTGAAATTTTTGAAATTAGGCCAAAAGAATGAGAATAATTAAAAAGCGGAGAAAATAATATAAAATTACAGAATTTGTTTTTAAGTAAAAGAGAGTAATTGAAAAACGGTTTAAAAAATTAAAAATTGAAGACTTAATTTGAGATAATAACTGAAAATTTAGGAAATTAATTGAAATGTAATGAAAATACTAAAAGATGAAGAAAATAATTGAAAAATGAGTTTTTTATTTGAAACTTAAAGAAAATCATTGAAATATGATAAAAACAATGATAAGTTGAGAAAAATAAATCACATTTGAGTGAAATAATTGAAAAAATTACAGATTTTTTTTTTAAATAAAATTTAAATATAAAAGAATAAAAACAGTGAATAAATAATAATTAAATTATTAGGGGAATGTCTTAATAAGTGGGCCACCTTAATAAGTAGGCCACCTCCCGTATTTCCATAAAATGGCAATCGAAATTGTAAAATTTTAATTAAAAAAAATAATTGCAATTTTTGCAAATTAATTAAAAGCAATTATATTAATTAAAAATTAGAGAAAGTAATTTAAAAAATCATACAAAAGTTTTAAAAATAAAGAAAATAATTTAAATTTGAGAAAATTAATTGAAAATCTTAAAAATAAATTGAAAAAAAATTGAGTAAAAAAAGATTAGAAAAAATAATTGAAAATTGATAAATAATATAAAATTGAAAAAAATAATTAAAATTTGAGAAAATAATAAATTGAAAAAATTACATAATATATTTTAAATATAGGAAAGTTAAAGAAAATTTCAGAAAAATATTTAAAACTTTCAGAAGTTAATTGAAAAAAAAAAGAGAAAATAATTGAAAATTAGAGAAAATAAATGAAACTAGATTAACATAATTTAAAATTGAAAAAAATTATTTTTTAATTAAACAGAAATAATTAAAAACTTTTTGGAAATTACACTCTCTAAATCTGAATTAGTTAAAAATAACTCATTTGAAAGCAATAATTTAGCTACTAATTCAAATAGTTATAATTCTACTAATCATTTAATAAAAAGTAATTAATTATTAGTCAAATTCATTTTTAGGTTACGTCAAAATAACTAACATTTTAGTAAAATTCTGTTAACTAATTCAATTAGTCAAATTTTAACTATTTTTTAGTTATGTTTATATTAACAATTAGTCTTTTTTTTTACTAATAATTAGTTATTTTTAACTAATTGATGAAATAAAAACTCAGACATGATTTTACTAATTATTAGAGTTATTTTTAACTAATTCAGATTTAGAGAGCAAAAAAGAAGGAAAATAATTGAAAATTGAATAAAATAATATAAATAAGCATATAAATAATTAAAAATTGAATAACATAATTTAAACTCAGATAGTTTAAAATTTTTGAAATTATAAAAAAAAGGAAAAGATTGACAATATTGAAGGATATAAATTTTGGAAAATAATTGAAAAATGATTTTACAATTTAAAACTTAAAGAAAATAATTGAAATATGATGCAAACAATGAGAAGTTGTAAAAAATAAATGACATTTGAGTGAAATAATTGAAAAAATTAAAGAATTTGTTTTAAATAAAAAAAAATAATTGAAATTTAAATCATGAAGATCTTAGAAATCAATGGAAAAAGATGAGAAGAACTAAAAATTGGAGAAAAGCATTGAAGAAAGATAAAATAAACGAAATTTACGATAATTAATCAAAAAAATTGGGAAATTGTGAAAGCAAATGAAAATAATTAAAAATTTTAGAAAATAACAATCGAGGAAAACAATTTTAAAATAATAAAATTAATTTAAGAAAAGAAAAAAATAATTGAAATATGCTGAAAATAATTTAAGATTGAGGAAAATATTTGAAATATATTGAATATAATTCAAATATGAAAAATTAAAAACAATAAATAAAATTTGACTGAAATAAGTGAAAAAATCATAGAATATATATTTAAAAAAAGAAAATAATTACAAAATCACTTAAAAATTCTAATTAAAGTGATTAATTAAAAAATCACAAAAATAATCCAAAATTGATGTAAATAAGAATTGAAATTTCAAATAAATATTTGAAATTTTTCAATATTATGCCAAAAGAATAAAAATAATTAAAAATCGGAGAAAATAATATTAAATTACCGAATTTGTTTTTAAGTCAAAGAAAATAATTGAAAAATCGTTTAAAAAATTGAAAATTGAAGGCAATAATCCAAATTGGAGATAATAATTGAAAATTTAGGAAATTCATTGAAAAATAATGAAAATATTAAAAGATGGAAAAATAATTGCAAAACAATAAAAAGAAATGAAAATTGGACAAAATAATTAAAATTTGAGGTATATATTTGAAAGTTCAGTAACTTAATTCAGAAATTATGAAAATGATTTAAAATTGAAAATAATAATTGCAAAATGACAAAAATAATGGTAAATAAAATAAATTAATTTATATTTGAGATGAATAATATTAAATTTAGGAATAAATAATTAAATTAATTTAATGTCAAGGCAAAAATAATTAAAATTGAAAAAGTAATTGAGAGAACTAAAGAAAATAATTGAAATTTTAAGAAAGGTAAATTTAAGATTTAGGGAGACAATTAAAATAATTAAGAATTTTAGAAAATAGTTGATAAATGATAAAAATAATAGGTACAAATTTGTATTTTAAGTATAATTGAAATCATAATAGAAAAGAATTATTAAAAACTGTTAAAATTTTTTAATCGCTTCAAATTCAGTATTTTTGAAACGTGGATTAATTGAACTTTTAATCAATGCAAGTTCACATTAACTGAAATTTGAAGAAATTAAAATTGTTATAAATTTAAAGTTTGAGAACATTTTAAAAAGGTGAAATATGGTTTAAAAAAATAGTTAACCATTGACTTTATAGGTCATTTTATTTTTACGTTAACTTTAGACATCAACTTTTATGATACCAAAGGGACAGAGACGTATCTCGATGTTAAGTATAAAGTGGTGGAATAATTAAAAATGTTTTTATTTTCAATTAGGGGACCACTGTTTTTATCAATGAATGGACCTCCGTGTTTTCAACTTTTTATTTATCAATAGCATTTATTACAGTCAATAAAGTTGTTTCAAATTGCTTTTCGTGTATTATTTTGACATTTTTTTTTCGTTATAATACAATTTTGTTTACAAATGTTTTAACCAAACCTACATACATAATTTTTTAATGTTGCTAATACACAAATAGAAATTAAAGTTTTTTAAAATAAATATTATTTTTATTATCATTATTAAAGTTTTGGGGTATTTCTTCAATATTTTATCATTTTGGTAAGTCTTTAAAAAGTGGTCCATTCATTAATACAAATTTTATTTACTTCTATCAAAAGGTGACCCACTCATTAAGACATTCCCCTAATAATTGAAATGTACATTTTTATTGGCAATTGTATCGAGTAAAGTTTCAAATAATTTTTTAATCAGTTATAATTAATTGTTTACTCATAGTGCATAATAACTTTTTTCAAAAAACTGCAGTAATTGAGGCATTCGCAGTAATAGGTACATTTACCCTATGTAGTTCATTTCAAATTAACATTTACTTTTGAATTTATTGAAAATTTTAACATTGGTTGATTAAAACAGAATTGATTCTTGAGATTAATAGAGAGATTTTTCTCAATTGAAGAGTTGTTTTGAAGATTAGGTCATGGACCAAGAAAGCTAAGACAAATCAGACACGAGCTGTACAAACACTCGTGTTAATGGTGTGATGAAATGATTGGCCATTTGATGAGATCTGATTAAGTCTGTCTTTGGCATGATCATACCAAATCAAAAGTATGATCTCATCAACTTCCGTCACTTTCTTTTAACAACATTCTTGTAAACTATTATTTTGTCTACACTTCCCTTCATATGTTCACTTAATTTTTAATTTATTCTATGTAAAATACATTTTTCCTTAAATGCAGGACTATTTTCTTGCTAGCAGTTTTTATAGAGTGAAGATTTCCTCGATAATGGTATGATCAGAAAATAATTTTACTATTTTTTGTCTTTAGTTTTCAGTCGATTACTTTTAAACTCTAGGAATCGTTTACTTAATGATAGAGGACAAATTTTGTCACTGGAAAATTTAACAGAACGTAAATTTCCTCGATACTTTTTTGATTTGAAAATCATTTTTACTATTATTCCTCTTTACTTTTTAACCGATTAGTATTAAACTCTAGGAATAACTTCCTTATTAATAAAGCAAAAATTTTGTCACTAGAAGTCTTCGCAGAATGAAAATTTCCTCGATGAATTTTTGAGCCGAAAATTAAAAATCATCTATAGTGCAAATTACAACCGTTTTTATAACTCAAAGTAATGCTTAAATAAAATAATAAACAAATAGAGCAATAAGTGAATAGAATAGGCGAATAATAATTAAAATCGATAGAAGAGAAAACGGTTAAAAAATGAAGAAGTGTAAATAAATACAATTAAGAGAGCTGGAGGAGGAGGAGGAGGAGGAGAAGAGGAGACGAAATCTCTGATGCGAGATGAAAAAATAATTAGACGGTTAGATTGATGCTTTATATAGAACTGATCAAAGAAAAAGATTCGTTACTTAAAGTGGCGTTATTACTCTTTCTTTAGAAACTTTACGACTGACATAAACTACTTTGTGAAGAAAAATTACATTCTTATCTAGGAAATGAGGGACTATAAACAATCCGATGGATCGCTACGTGATGGAAGTTTGCGCTCGTAACTTGTTATCCTTCCTATCGTCACAGTGATATAGTCGGTCAATGTTCATGAAATAAAAGCGTACGCAACATCCGCAATTCTAGATAAAAGCGAAACTTATAAGGTGTATAAAATGGCATAAAAGCCGCTTAACTGACTACAATATTATATTGCCGCATAAAATCACAAAATCTAGCGATTTACCTTATCATCGTTTACACTTATATTACTTCAAAGAATCGCATTTATACTTTCTGCTCATTGAGTCACGAATTTCTGCTCAGAGATTCTGTCTTGAAGAATCCAGTCATTATTTGTCTCTATACATGAAAATTTAGATATAATTAAAAATAGTTTAAATTTCTCGTTTATTCAATATAAAAATTATCAATTACTAAATTTTAATTAATAAAAAATAACTAAAGAAGAGATAGTCATAAAAAAAATATACCCACGCCTGGAAACGAACCCATTTCGGACTCAACTCCAAGTCGAGAACGCTAACCACTACTGTACACCTCACAGTGGAGGAAAATGTTTATAAATTGTTTAAACAGCTTGGAAATGGTCCAGATTAAATTTAGTATACGAATTAAAGTTTTTTAAATAGAAATTTCGTCAAATTTTAAAAGAAAAAATTTAAAATAACTATTAAATCAGTTTTTAATTAGTTAAGAATGAATGAAAAGGCCAAGTTAACTAGACAAGTGACACTGTTGTGAAACTTAACATTTGTTCACGTTGAATGTTCTCACCCTAGACGCGTGAAAGGTGAATGCAAAATTTTCCCTTGTGCTTCAGTTTCGAAAAGCGACAGCGCGGCCGTTGAAACGTCAACAGCTGCAATCCAGACCGTCGACTTGATTTGCTCCTCTTATACATTCTTCAGAGAAATAGTTTGGTCTCGCCGACTGCGCCACAGAGAACAAGAATATCTTTCTGCTGTACGGGACACCAAAATGAGCAGCTTACAGCTCCACCCCCGACCGGATCCCATGAAAATATATCTCAAAGAAAGTCGAGATGAATCTCTTTTTTGTGCTCTTAATGAAATTCATGCGAAATAGTCTCTACGAGACAAAAGTATCACGTGTGAGAAATGAGTTTTATCCAAGGGAACTTAATAACAAGACATTCTTTTTTTATCGTCGATAAGTTTAATACAATTTTTTGTAATACTTTAATAATATTTGTCGAGACTCTCTTCACTTTTTAGATAATTAAGCTCGAACTCCAGGAATCACTTCCTTAATAATAAGACAACAATTTTGTCGCGAGATGTCTTTACAGAATAAAAATTCTCTCGGTAATTTTTTGATCTGAAAAATATTTTACTATTTTTCCTAATTATTTTTTAATCAATTAATCTCAGACTCTAGGAATCACTACCTTAATAAAAAAACAAAAATTTTGTCGCGAGATGTTTTCCCAAAATAGAAATTTCCTCGATGATTTTTTTATTTGAAAATCAACCATTTTCCCTCTTCAGTTTTTATCAGATTAATTTAAAACTCCAAGAATCACTTTCCTAATAAAGTGGGAAACATTTTGTCGCGAGAAGTTTTTACAAAATAAAAATAACCTCGATGATTTTTTTATCTAATAGGTACTCATTTTACCATTTTGTCTCCTTAGTTTTAAGACGATTAACCTCAAACTGTAGGAATTACTTTCTTAATAATAAAACAACAATTTTGTCGCGAGATGTCTTTACAGAATAAAAATTTCCTCGGCAATTTTTTGATCTGAAAACCATTTTACTATTTTCCCTATTTTTTTTTTAAGCAATTAATCTCAAACTCTAGAAACCACTTCCTTAATAAAAAAACAAAAATTTTGTCGCGAGATGTTTTCACAAAATACAAATTTTTTTGAAGAGACAAAAGGATCATATGTGGGAAATGAGTTTTATTCAAGGGAACTTAATAACAACACATTCTTTTTTTATCGTCGATAAGTTTAATAAAATTCGTTGTAATACTTTAATAATATTTGTCGAGGTAAGTATGTGCATATATTATATTACATCCATGAACTATTTAAATATAAAGTATCGAATTTGGAAGGACACTTTTGAAAAAATTCAGTCATCACTTTCGCAATTCAATGAGAGTCGAATGGGAAGAGTGTTTGAAGTTCTGAACCTTCTGAATTTCTTTTTTATATTTGACAATTTTATTTTGCTAGAAAAATAAATTAGTTTTTGAAAGTATTTTTTGTTCTTTACACAAGTATTTTTCCCTTTGAAAAACATATGATTGGTTTTTTTCTTTTTTCAGGCTTTTACAATTTTTTTTTTTTAAAGTTTTAAGTTTTTAAAACTTTAAAAACTTTTAACCGTTTTCTAAAAACAGAGAAAACTTTCTTCCTGGCATAAATAATGACTTTATGATCCAAGAAAATGGAAAAACTCAAAATTGGAAAATGAAAATTCAATGAATTTTTATGTAGTGAATTAACAATAACGTTTTATTGTAATGACACATTTCAAAATTGTAAATTTACTACAAAAAAAAAAAAAAATAAAAATACATTTTTATTTTGATCAGATAAGACATAATTAAATTAAACACAAAGATCTTAAGGAAGAATAAAGTTACAAGATCTAGGTTATAATCGTCCCTTACAATACTAAATAGTATTTCGTTTTTTTCCAAAGTTATTTTGTAAAAAAATATTTTGATTTTTTCAAAAAGTATTTTGTTCTATAAAAAGTTTATGTTCCTTTCTAAAAGTGTTTTATTTTTTCAGAAAGTATTTTGTTCTCATAAGAAGCATTTCCTTTTCTCAAAAAGTGTTTTGTTTTCATAAAAAGTATTGTGTTAAAAAAATTGTGTTTTTTTATAAAAAGCATAGCTTCTTTTAAAAAACATTTCTTTCATGTTACAAAGTATTGCATTTTTGAAACATTTTTTTTTCTTTTTCCGAAATATTTAGTTCGAAATTTCAGTGTTTCTTTTGCTTTATTAAAAGATTATTACGTTCTAATAGCAACAATTATGTTTTTATAAAAAGTATTGTTTTTTTAGAAAATTTTTTTCTTTTTTCGAAGCATAGTGTTTTTTCTAAAAAGTATTTTGTCAGTTTAAAAAATTATTTGTGTTCTTTAAATTTTAAATTTAATGTGTTTTTTTGTAAAAAGTATTGTCTTACTGTTAAAAAGTAATTTTTTTAATGTTGCTTTTTAGAAAAAGAAATTTTTCCAAAGAATTGTGTTCGTTTTAAAAAGTATTTTGTTCTCATAAAAATGTTATTTTTCTTTAAAAGTATTCATTTTTTAGAAAAAAAAATGTTTAGAAGAGAAATATTGTATTCTTTGTATAACTATTTGTTCTTTATAGAAAGTATTGTACTTTTAAAAAAAATTTAATTTAACAATTTGTTTATTGTATTTTTCTAAAGCTTGTGTTCTTTTTAGGTGTACTGCGTTTTAAAAAATTGTTCACTTTTTAAAATATATTTTTTTACAAAAACCATTTTTCTTTCTTTTTGTTCAAAAGTATTTTGTTCTAAAAAAGTATATTTTTAAAATAAAGTATTAATTTAATAGAAATTTTTTTTTTTTACAAAATATTCAGTTTTTTTTTCAAATTATTAAGGTTTATGTCAAAATAAATGTGTTCTTTTTAAAAAGTATACTTTTTTTTTAAAAAAGAGTTCAGGTTTTTATAATAAAAATACTTTTTTGTCTTATGACTGTTTTGCATTTTTTAAAAAGTAGTTTGTTCTAATCAAAAAAAATTTTTTCTTCAAATATGCTTTCTTTTTACAAAATATTGATCTTTTTAAAAAGTATTACTTTGTCGACAAAATGTTTTCTTTTCACAAAATATTGTGTTTTTTAAAAACTTATTGTGATGTTTATAAAAAGTATTGCTTTAAAAAAAAAAATGTTTTTTTCACAAGATATTGTCTTTTTGACAAAAAATTGTGATTTTAGAAAAAATATTGTGTTCTTTTTAAAAAGTATTGTTTTTTCATAAAAGAGTTTATTTTTTTAAAACAAAATTACTTTTTTGTCTTACCGAGTGTTTTGAGTTTTTCAAACAGTTGTTTGTTTTTGTCAAAAAAATTTTTTTCTTAAATGTTTTCTTTTTACACAATACAGTTGTTTAAAAAAATTTTTTTTTTTTTTAATATTGTGTTTTTTTTAAAACTTATTTTGTTCTTCGGTTTTTAAAATACTTTGTTTCTTAAAATCAATTTTCATTCTTATAATAAGTTTTTTGATTCTCATTAAAAGTATTGTATTCTTATAGAAAACTTCAAGTTTTTTTTTTAAAAGTACTTACTGTTTTATTAGATATATTATTTTTACAAAATATTGTGTAAATGTGTATTTTTTTAAAAAAATTGTTGTTTTATTCTTTTTGTATTTTAGCTACATAGAAAATACTTTTTACCCTTTCAAAACACTTTTTATTCTTCCAAAATACTTTTATTTTTCTGTGCAAACAAACTTTTTTTCTCTTTTTTTTCTCTCTAAAAAGTGTTTTTAACACTTTACTAATAGTTTTTCCTCCAAAAATACTTTTCTCTCCAAAAACCTCTTTTCCATGTCAAAATCTACCCTAATCTCTCCAAATAACAACTATTTACATTAAAAAAAAAATCTCTTCAATTTTCCAAATAAATTTTCAAGTTTTTATTCACTTAATCTACGTATAATTCTTTGACATTACAAAAAAAAACATTCTTTAGAAGAAAGTTCAGAGCTTCAATAACAAGGGTACAACTTTTTTCACAATCACAACTCACACATTTCAATGTCCAAAAATGTTGAACCACAAAGCATTGATATCACAAATCAGACACTCAAACACACAAATTTCTCCAAGTTAGGGTCCGTACACAAATTACGTAAGCCATTAGGGGGGTGGGGGAAATCTTACATCATCTTACATAGGAGGGTGGGGTTTTTTTTACGAAATCTTACCTAATATTTTTTTAATTAGAAGAAAATGCGTTTTGTTGAACAAAATTTAAAGAGAATGTCTTTCAGACTGTAATTCAAGTTACTATAAAAATAATAATCTATATTATCTACCTTTAAATATACTCTAAATATTTAATCTAATAAAAGTTTTACTTTAATAATTAGATTAAGAAAATGCTTTTAAAACATTTTTGTTGCCCGAAATTAGGGAAAAAATAGATCTGAGTAAGATTTCAGGGAGTAAAAAAATCCTAAAGAATGGCTCACATAATAAACACTCATCAATGTCTTATTCACGTGAAGTGGCACTTGATTTAAAGTCTGAGAATCTCTCGCGAGACATTAGTTACAATCAATATTACAAAAGTCGAATCACATATCACAGACAAGCTGCAGATCGAGGTTACGTCCTTGGGGTCAGGTTACGTCCTTGCCAGATTCGCAGTTAGGGGCTGATCCGGTTTCGTAGGAAGGGGTCTATTGGCCATTTTACTAGCTGGCGTCGAGGTCTGATTGTCCGCAAGTTCCGAGTAGAGATGTGCCGTCACATCAGAAGGTTCAGCGTACTCGCAGAGCAGAGAGTTTGGCCTTTTGTTGCTCATTTTTGTGCCCAGGATACTCTCGCCGAGGGATTTAAAGAAATTGGACTTTGCCTGGGCTCTGTCGATTCTCGACGAGTCCATTCTCAAAGTGTCCATTCTCGATGTGTCCAGTCGCAAATCATCGAGACTGCTCTTCTGGTCTTTGGCATCGGAGAACCTGTAGTTCTCGCTGACAATGTGATCATTGACGACATCCGGAGGGAGTGGCTGTGGAGCTCTGGATGCCAAAGAAGCGAGAATCGGCTGATTGAGTCGACTGGTGCTGGGCACAGTCTCGTCGCCGGGAAGTTCGGCGTAGAGATGATTCTGATCATTTAAACGATGATCTCTGGGCTCGGCGTACTCGACGATCTGCGGCCGAGTCCGGATCGAAATGGGGAGAAGTTTCTCGAGAGAGGGTACTTTGGTGCCGATGGTGGACATTGATTTTGGGAGAATCCTGGTTTTTCGGGATTTGGGTCTAATTATGTCATAGGCATTGTCGTCGTCGAAAGTTGGAGACAGGCGTCCATCATTGTTGTTGTTGTTGCAGCTCTCCTCGACCTTCACCAGATCATAGAGATGTTCTATCATGTCTCGGGCCTGACCGTAATTGTCGGGATCGTTGAGCCTGTCCTTGAGATCCTTTAGATAGTCGGCAGTGAGTTCCTCCGGAAGAGTTTGGGTCGCCTTGTTCTCCATGTAGGCGTAAATACCCTCGGGAGGTTCTGGTTCTTCGGGAATCTCTGGTTCGGGTTCTATTTCTAAAATCCGTGTCTCGGGCTGGAGACCGGCGTACTCGTGAACACTTAATCGGGAGATTGATCTGGCAGAGGTCGCGGCGGTCATACCACTAGTTGGAGAAAACCAGGAACTGGCAAAATTGCTTAGAGAGTTGGAACTCAATTTTGGACACACTCCGCGACGCCTCATGTAGAGAATTCCGGAAGTTAGGATTACGACCAGAACGGAAAAAACTGCGACGATGCAAGCGATTACGATTATCCGTTTCTCTCGCTCCAGTTGGTCGGGATCGCTCATCTCGACGTCGAAATAACCCCTTTGTCGGGGATAAACGTGGGGACCGACACTCGGGGGACTTGGACTCGGTTCCGGCTTTGTCTGGGGATTCGTGCAATTGATTCTGTAGCCCTTGGAGCAAATGGTCTTGGTGTAGTTCTTCATTCCTAAATTCCCTTCCGGGAGATTGAAACAGTTGCGGAGGACCTTGTCGACCACACAGTAACTCGTGTCCATCATCCAGGCAATTGAACTATTCTCGGAGATTAGTTTCTGGACCCAGGACTCCATGTTGCAGTTGCAGGTTTCCTTGAAGTAATTGTTGCTAACGCGGGCTGTGTTCAACTTTTGTGAGATCTTGGTGAAGGATAAGGCTCCGGGCTTGACGGTCGAGAGGCGATTCTCGAAAAAGGAAAACTCGTAATTTGAGACCGAGGTGGCGTCAGTTCGCGCCGAGATTGCGTCCGTTTCGAGAAAATCGAACATGTTGTAATCGATGGCTATGCGATTCCACTGGTGGAAAATTATTGCTCCCTGGCGAAGATTTTGAAATTCGTTGTTGTTGAATGTCACCGTCGCCACGGAAATGTCGATCGCTCCTTTCTCAACTTCCGTCAGCCTGCAAGAAAAGGAAAAGGGATGATGAGAATTTTTTGTTGCATGTGGCACTTTCGGGGATGTTATTTTAACCGGGTTTTATTGAAATAATATTTTAGGGATAGATGATGTTAAATTTATTGTAATCAAATTTTTCTCCATAAAATCTTTATTCTTGTAGCAAATTAACTTTAAACTCTACGAATCTCTTCCTTAAGGATCAAGGAAAAAATTTGTCACGAGAAGATTTAACTGAAAGAAAATTTCCTCGGTAATTTTTATATCTGAATATCATTTTACTATTTTTTCTCCTTAGTTTTAAGACGATTTACCTTAAACTCTAGGAATCAGTTCCTTAATAATAATACAACAATTTTGTCGCGGGATGTTTTCACAAAATAAAAATTGCCTCGAGGATTTTTAAGTCTGAAAATCAACCATTTTCCCTCTTCAGTTTTTATCCAATTAATTTCAAGCTCTAGGAATCACTTTCTAAATAAAGTGGCAAAAATTTTGTCGCGAGAAGTTTTTACAAAATAAAAATAACCTCGATGATTTTTTTCATCTGATACTCATTTCACTATTTTCCCTCCTTAGTTTTAAGACGATTAACCCTAGACTCTAAGAATCTCTTCCTTAATAATAATACAACAATTTTGTCGCGGGTTGTCTTTCCAGAATGAAAATCCCCTCGATAATTTTTTGGTCTGAAGATCATTTTACTATTTTTCCTTTGTGGCTTTTAGACGATTGAGCTCAAACTCTAAGATTCACTTTCTTAATTAAGTTACATAATTTTAGACGCGAGATTTTTTGCAAAATAAAAATAATGATTTTTTTTATTGATAGTTAATTTACCATTTGCCCATTTTAGTTTTTAGACTCAAGGAATCTTAATAATAATAAAAGGAATTTTAATAATAAAATAAAAATTTTGTCGTGGGATGTATTTACAGAATAAAATTTCCCTCGATAATTTTTTGATCCGAAAATCAACCATTTTCCATCTTTAGTTTTTAAACGACTAATTTCGAACTCTATGAATAAATTCTTTAATAATAATTTTGAAATTAATATTATTTTAATGATTTTTTATTTTACTGATTATTATTGGTAAATAATTTTAACAATCTTTGATTCAGAAGAAATTTTAGTAAAGTGTAAGTTTAATTTCAATTTATTTTCTCTTTAATATTGATAACAAGTTTTTATTGAAATAAAAAGGCGTGAAAATTGTAATTGGAAATTAAAACGAATCAATTTAAAATACATTAAAGTAAAGAAATGTAGACAGATGAAAAGATAATGAAAATATGATGTAAAAGAAAATATAAATAGGGAAACATAATGAATAAATAAATTCATAAAATAGATCAAAATGATAATATATGCAATTATAATAATATAAATACATAATAAATAACAAAAACACTAATTATTGGTAAATTTGTTAACGATAATGGTAAAAAATTGTGGAATATATTTAAAGAATAATTGTAGTTGACTTTTATGAATTTAAAAAGCAAATTGAAATTAAATGAATTATTAATGATAACATTCATAATAAGCGACGTGATTCTGTTCAAGTTTATCTAAGTCTGGACATATCCGAAGAAACTCTTTTTTACTTTCTATTGTTTTTATTTAATTTAAAATAAATTATTTCTCGATTCTTGAATAATTAAATTCAATTTACTTGAAATTAAAAACAATTAATATTAGAAACAGCATAATTATTATTTTTATCCGATAAAATAATGTCAGTTTTATTCCAGGATAAATTTTCTTATATTTTGTTCAATTTTCTCAAGAATTTGGTATTTAATTAAAATCAGAAAATCAAATTGAATTTTTGAATAAATTAAACATTAGAAAGCTTCTAATTTGGATAAATTAATATTTTAGTTTATCAAAATTTGGATAAATTGCATTTTGAATTGATTGAAATTTGGATAATTTAAAATATAATGTAAAATTGAAATAAAACTAAAAATTGCGATCGATTAAAATTGAAATTGATTAAAATTTCAAAAAAATCGAAATTTAGATAAATCAAAATTCTAGTAGATTATTATTTGGAAAAATGAATTTCGAAACAATTGAAATTTAAAAATTAAATGAATTAAAATTTCGATAAATTGAAATTCGGATTATTTGAAAATTGGATGAATTAAAATTTGAATAAATTAAATTTTAAAAAAACGCATTGATAAATGTTTGCTAACCTTGAATACTGAATGGTCAAATTATTAGCTCCAGCTCTTAAGGCTCCAGATCGAATTGTCTTCAATCTCACGTCTACGAATTCTAAACTGTGAATTAATGTTCGCTCATTAAATGCCCCAGTTTCAATTTCAAAAATAGAAGCATTGCTGATTATCACACTGAGAATGTTCATTGAGCAAAATGCATCTTTTCGAATCACTTTGGTCCAAATATCATCCATTCGAACTTCCGCAGCTGTCGAAGGAAACACGGCTGTCGGCAGTTCTGGAATTTTTACACTGTGGAACATAATCTGCAAAAAAACATTCAACTTTTTAAAACAAATTTATTGGTGAAACACGAACAATTTTTTTTAAAAAATGGATAAATAACAAAATAATTATCATTACAAATTAACTATAATATAAGTCAATCAAGTGTAAAAATTATTATTAAATATAACAATTATGAACAATTTTAAAATGAAAGAAAGTAATTTAAATTTAAGAAAAAGATTTCAAAATCTTAGAAATAAATTGAAAAAAATTAGGGTAATAAAAAATTGAAGAAAATAATTGAAAATTGAAAAAAATTATTTTAATTGAGATAAATAATTTAAAATTCAGAAAATTATTAAAAAATCAAGAAAATAATGAAGAAATAATATAAATAATTTAAAATTGAAGAAAATAATTGAAATTTAAAAAAATAATTGAAAAAAATTGCATAATATAATTTAAATAAAGGAAATTTAAAGAAAATTTCAGAAAAATACTTGAAACTTTTAGAAGTTAATTGCAAAAAAAAAGAAAATATTTAAAAATTAGAGAAAATAAATGAAAAAAGATAATGATAATTTGAAATTGAGAAAAACAATTTTTAAATAAGAATTATTAAAACTGGTGGAAAATAATTGGAAAATGATTTTAAAATTTAAAACTTGTAGACAATAATTGAAATATGATGAAAACAATGGTTGAAAAAATTTTTGTTATTTTTCTTTCAATTATCAACTGTTTTTTTGGTATTTCAATTTAAATCTTTAATCTTCAATTTAACTCTTTAATCTTCCATTTATTTCTTTAATTTTCATTTATTTTTTACAATTGTTTCCATTATTTTCATCAGTTTTCGCAATTGAAAATTTATTTTTCTCCTTCTATTTTATGATTATTCATCAATTTAAAAATTATAAATTATTCTCACCAATTTTCGAATTTTTTTTTCAATTGTTAATTATTTTTTTTAATAATTAATTATTTTCTTCATATTGAAAACTTTTTTTTAATTATTATTCATTTTCTTGAAATTTACATTTAATTCTTTAATTTTCAAATTATTTCTTCAATTTTTAATTTTTTTCTTTAATTCTGAAAATTTTTCTTTAAATTTTAATTATTTTGATGGATTTTCAATTAATTCCTTAATATTAATTAATTCCCACATTTTCTCAATTACCAATTATTTTCTTTCAATACAATTCTTGAATTTACAATTGATTTCTTTAATTTTCATTTATTTTCTACATCTTTTTTCCATAATTATCATCAGTTTTCAATTGGCAATTTATTATTCTCCTTCAATTTATGAATATTCATTCAATACAAAATTTTCTTTGTACAAATGACGATTATTCTCACCATTTGTCGATTTTTTTTCAATTGTTAATTATTTCTTTTAATATTTAATTATTTTCGTCATATTGTAATTTTTCTTTTGATTATCAATCATTTTCTTAAAATTCCCATTTAATTCTTTAAATTACAATTTATTTTTTCAATTTTTAATTATTTTCTTCAGTTTTCAAATATTTTCTTGAATTTTCAATTATTTTGATCAAATTTCAATTAATTCCTCATTATTAAATAATTCTCGAATTTTTTCAATTATTTTTTTCCCTCATAAAAATTGTTGTAAAATTTCAATTCAATTATTCAATTCTAGAACTACTCTCTTCAATTCTCAGTTATTTTCTTCAAATATAAATTTAACTTTTAAATTTTCAATTATTTTTTCTAATATTAAAAAATTATCGCCTTTTTCCTATTATTATTATTTTTTTTTATTATCATTCAGTTTCTTTAATTTTAAATACAATTGTTTAATTATTTTCTTTAATTTTTAATTCTATTCTTCAATTTTTGTTTCCATTCTTCAGTTTTCAATTGTTCTTTTCTATATATATTCATTAATTCTCGGCTTTTTTAATTAATTTTTTTGAATTTTTAAGTATATTCCATAAATTTTTATTCAATTCTTTAATTTTTTAATGCTTTCTTCAATTTTTAATTATTTTTTTTCAATTTTAATTTTTTTTTTTTATTTTCAATCCAGTTGTTAAATGTGCAATTATTTCCAACAATTATTCTTATAAATTTCTTAATTTTTCAATTTGCAATGATTTTTTTTAAATAAATTCAATATTTCTTTTTTAATTTTTTCAATTATTTTTTTTTAAATGTCTATTAATCTAGTTATTTTTCGATTTTTTTTCAATTGGCAATTATTTTCGTAATTTTTCACATATTTTTTCTAATTTTTCAACTATTCTCTTCAATTATTAATTATTATCCGCAATTTTCAATTATTTCCTACAATTTTTGCAATTTTTAATTATTATCTTAAAATTTTATAATTATTCTTTGATTTTTTAAATTATTTTGCTCGGTTGTGTATTAATGCTAGTCATTTTTTAGATTTTGTTTTCAATTGGCAATTATTTTCGTCATTTTGTATTTTTTTTTTAATTATCAATTATTTTTTCAAATTTTAATTTAACTCTTAAATTTTCATTTTATTTTCTCAATTTTTTATTACTTCTTTCAATTTTAATTATTTTTTTCGATTTTCAATCCAGTTGTTTAATTAGCAATTATTTGCAACTGTTATTCTTATAATTTTTGCAACTATTTTGTTTAAATTTAATATATTTATTGTTTAATTTTTTTAAACTATTCTTTTCAAAAATTGTGTAGTTATGTAGCCATTTTTGAATTTTATTTTCAGCAGACAATTATTTTCGTCATTTTTCAGATATATTCTTCTATTTCGTAACTTTCATTATTTGAATTTGCAATTATTTATAGTTTTAAATGACCAACAACAATGCAAAGTTTGTCTTTAATTTTACTATAGCTATAATTCTTGGTATTAACATTAAAATTCAAATCATTACTAATAAGAATGACACTAGCGATTCTATTTTATTGAGAAATTTTAACTTAATTTTATAAATAAATAAAAAACTTAAATTCTCATAAATTCTCGATCAGAATTTTGGTCTGTTATATTTCCAGTTATATTCTCGTTCTCATTACCGTTCTCCAGGTAATATTACTTCTTCGCAACTCTACGTAAAGTTAACAAACATTTCCAATTCGAAATCTTCAACAAATAAAACAAACATCAGAAAAACAAATTCCGGACTTTGAAATTGAAAACAAAACCGAAATAAAATAAACAGAGAAACAAATTTTAAAATTCTAACAAAAGTGAATTTCACTAATGTGTTTTCAGACAAGTGGGACCAAAAACCAGTTTGTCAGTAACGCCCACCCGATGCAATTTGGAAGCCACCTGTTTTTAAAAAGGGCCAATGCACCTTGCACCTGTTCAGAAGAAAAGTAACCCTATTTTTTTTGTTTTTTATTAAGAAAGGAAAAATGGTGAAAAACAAACCTTGGTCGCTGGTCCATGTCGTCCATGTTGTGGAGTTTCGAATTTAAATGCATTACTGGATAGTTCCAAATTGGGAACTTCTCTGACTGTAATTTGGAGCAGCCAGGAGAATGCGCTGGGTTTTATCGTGACGTGTCTACATCTGGAAATTGAAACGCTGAGGGGGCCCTTGGTATTTTTGAACGCATGGCTCTCGAGAATGACTCTGTTACATTCTGACACTTCGAGGAGAGGATTTGGAGCCGATAAATTTTGAAAAGCCTGTCTGTTGGCCACAAATGTGTAAATTCCGGAAACATGAACACGTTTCAGCTGGGCCCCACCAGTAAATGCTCCCGACTGAATCCTTAATTCTCGACAGTGTGAGATTTCGACCTCCATCGTATCTTCTGGAATTGTTCCTTCCAGTAGATCGACATCCTGAAACAGAAATTGACATTTTTGGTGTTATTATTTAGAACTGAAAAAAATGTTATGTATTTTATATACGTGTGTCTTAAATCAGGTGTAAAGTATGACTTAATGGTATTTCTTTAACCATTTGGATGAATACGAAAATAGCACCAACATTGATAAATGAATTTACAATTCGAAAAAGATTAAAATTTAGAAAACAAAAATAATAGATAAATGACGAAAGAAATGGAAAATTCAGTAATAAATAATTAAACTAATTTGATATTGAAGAAAATGATTATGGATGTTGCAAGAAGAGAGTTAACATAACCTTAAAAATACTTTTTCAGGCAGCGTCAAATTTCAACACTAACTCAATTTTTTCAGGAAAAAAATGTAATTAAAAATATGACCAAGTAACCATAATTTAAATTTTATGCAGATTTTAAAACTAATTTGACATTTTAGAAATACGTATTATTTGGGCTTCAGTTTCTGAACAAAATATTAAAAATTATGAACAAAAAAAAGTACACAATTTTCAATATTTTGTTCAGAAACTGAAGCTCAACTAATACATATTTCTAAAATGTCTAATTAGTTTTAGAATCTGCATAAAATTTAAATTATGGGTACATGGTCATATTTTTAATGACATTTTTTGTTTCTGAAAAAATTGGCTAAGTGTCAAAATTTTACGCTGTCTGGAAAAATATTTTTAAGATTATGTTAATTCTCTCCTTGCAACACCCTTAAAAATGAAAAAGTTTTCTTTGAAAAAATTAAAGAAAATAATTAAAACTTGCGGAAATTTTGGAATTAAAATTTAGGGGAAAAATTGAAAAGTAATGAAAATCATTAGAAATTGAAGAATATTTTTGAAAAATGATAAAAATAGATGAAAATTGTAGCAAATAATTGAAATCATAATAAAAAAGAATTGTGAAGAATTAAAGAAATTTTTAAGTGTTTTTAAATATTATTATTACCAAAGCGTGGATTAATTAAATTTTTAATCAATGTAATTTGATATTGAAGAAAATAATTAAAAATAAAAAAGTTTTCTTTGAAAAAATTAAAGAAAATAATTAAGACTTGCAGAAATTTTGGATTTAAAATTTAGGGAAAAAATTGAAAAATAATTAAAATCATTAAAAATTGAAGAAAATTTTTGAAAAATGGTATAAATTGATGAAAATTGTAGCAAATAATTAAAATTATAATAGAAAAGAATTGTAAAAAATTGAAGAAATTTTAAAATATTTTTAAATTTATTATTCTCAAAGCGTGGATTAATTAAATTTTTAGTCAACGTAATTTAATATTGAAGAAAATAATTAAAAATGAAAAAATTTAATTTGAAAAAATTACAGAAAATAATTGAAACTTGAAGAAATTTTGGAATTAAAATTTAGGGGAAAAATAGAAAAATAATGAAAATAATTAGAATTGAAAGAATATTTTTGAAAAATGATAAAAATAGATAAAAATTGTAGCAAATAATTGAAATCATAATAGAAAAGAATTGTTAAAAATTGAAGAAATTTTTAAATATTTTAAAATTTATTATTCTCAAAGCGTGGATTAATTAAAATTTTAATTAATGAAATTTCAAGTTGATTGAAGTTCGAAGAATTATAATATATAATTGTAATTGTAGCCTTGTTTATTTTAAATATATTTTGAAAATTTTTTCAATTATTTTTTACAAATTCTTATTATTTTCTTCAACTTATAATTATTTCTATCAATTATTTTTTTATTAAATTTATTTTTCAATAAATTTTCAATTATTTTTTGATTAATTTTCTAATTTTTTTTATTATTTATATCAAATTCTAGTTATTTTTTCAATTTACAATTATTTTCATCATGTAATTATTTTCTTTTATTACAACTATATGTTGTAATTTTTTCAATTATTTTTAACAAACTACAATTATTTTCTTCTATTTTTAATTATTTTTATTACTTTGCAAATATTTTCTCAAATTTTAATAATCTTCTGTAATTTTCAATTATTATTGTTATCATTTTACATTCAATTTCATCAATTTTTAATTATTATATTATGTTCATTACTCTTCAATTAAGTTGCTAAATTTTAATAATTTTCCTCAATTTTTAATTATTCTAAAACTTTATTCCACAATTAAATTCCTAAATTTTAAATTATTTATCTCATTTTTCAATTACTATTTTCAATTTTCATTTTCTTTGATCTTTTTGCAATTATTTTCTCCACTTTTTTAATTATTCAATTAACATCCTAAATTTTCATTTATTATTATCCAATATTATAAAAGCAATTAAAAATTGTAGAAAATATTTGCAATTTAAAGAATTAATTAGAAGTGGGGTAGAATAGTAGGTAGAATAATAATAACAGTTGAAAATAGATGAAAATAATTAAAGTTTGTAAAAATAATAATAGAAAATTTCTTAAATTAATTGAAAAATAATAGAAATATTCAGTAAATTAGTTAAAAAATAATTAAAATATTACAAAATTAGAGAAAATAATTTTAAAATGGTAAAAGTAATTGAAAGTCTAAGAAATAATTAAAATTTCAGAAAAATGTAGGTATTTATAAAATTACAAAATATTTTTGAAAAATAAGAAAAGAATTAAAAAATAATTTTAAAAATTAAACATTAATAAAAATTATTGAAATATGAGATAAATAATTGTAAATTAAGGTAATTGACTAAAAAATATTGAAAATTCTCACAAATCGGAAACGAGAATTGCAAATTGATGTAAATAATTTAAAATAAAAAAATACAATTGAAATTTCTGATAAATAAATAAAAATTTAAGAAAATAATAGAAAAATAATTTTAAGAATTGAGCATTGATAAAAAGTATTGAAATTTGAGAAAAATAATTGAAAAATTTAGGAAATTAAAAAAAAATTGAATATAATTTAAAATTTGAGAAAAGAATTGCAAAATAGTGAAAATATTTAAAAATTGAAAAAAAATAATAAAAATTTTAGGCAAATAATTGAATTTGAAGAAAATAATTGAAATTTTGAAAAAAGTGATTAAATACAAAATGAATTGGAAATTGAAGGAAATACGTTAAATATGAGAGAAATAATTTGAAATTTTTAGAAAAATTATAGAAAAATGATAATGACAATTAAAAAATGTATAAAATATTTGGAATTTAAAGAATTAATTAAAAATTAAGATAAATAAGCCATCCAAGTGTATTACGGAAATCCGTTGAAGCGTTCTTCAGATATCCTGTCGAAATCTTTAAATCTATTTATTTTTAAATTATCTTTAAAAATATTAAAAATATAAAAAAATGTTTTGTACAAAAATTGTAGGTCTCATCATCATACATGTTTCATATAGAATACATTTTTTTCGTAAAAATCAATGTTTTTAGAGAAAAAAGCAAAAAAGTTTGGCCTTGTAAAAATTGTGTTTTTACACAATTTTTTTTTCAGGGTACCTCCTGGTACCCCGAAAGAATTATATTACATTTTTTTTTAATAATATTTAATGCGCCGATTACGAAAATGGTCATGAAAATTAGCGCAAATTTGATTTTCATGGTAAAAATACAAAAAACCTATGAAAAATCAATTTTTTGCATTTATTTTAAAAAGTACTAAAAATATAAAAATAAGTGCTTCATATAAAAATTGTAGGCCTCATCATTATACGTGTTTTATGTAGAATTCATTTTTTTTATAAAAACCAATATTTTTCGATAAAAAAGCAAAAAACTTTGGCTTTGTAAAAATTGTGTAAAAATTGTAAACACAGTTTTTACAATTTATAATATATAAAAACGCCTAACAGAGTAAGAAACACATTTTTTACGAAGCCAAAGTTTTTTGCTTGTTTATCGAAAAATATTGGTTTTTAAAAAAAAATGTGTTGTACATAAAACACGTATAATGATGAGACCTACAATTTTTATATAAAACACTTTTTTATAATTTTAGTATTTTTTAAGATAAATGCAAAAAAAACTGATTTTTCATAGGTTTTTTGTGTTTTTTACTATAAAAATCAAATTTGCGCCAATTTTTATAATTATTTTCGTATAATCGGCGCATAAAAATACGCAAGTTTATCAAGTTTTCATTAAAATCGGACCTGGGTACTTTTCGAAACTACATCCCTTAATTTCAGCTACACTTGAGATTCTTGAGAAAAATTCAGAATCATTTCTCGGCATTTTTAATTATATTTTTATTCCTCTATTCAGGGTGAATATTTACGAGAAAAGTTTACAAACATTGATGTAATACCCAGGATTAAAAATCCGGGAAACTTTCAGAGTTTTATTGCTGGAGTGATGGTTTTATCGTCTGGTAATAGAATCACAAATCATAATGTATAGCCAGGCCTACTCATTTTCTTGCTGTCTAGATCGCTCCTGTGGCATGTAATTTAAATCACAATCTTAGCCAGCAGTTTACCTTGAAAATCTCAGCTGTAGAGGTCAACCAGCCTTCTAAACGCCGAGTTTTGTAATATAGATTACTCGATATTTCTTTCACAAAAATAAATGTGTTTACAATGTAAACAGTCAATATTTAAAGCAATGTTGAGTTTGGAAAATAAACATATAAGGTTTAAAAAAAAATCTTACAATGGTTATTTTTAAAAAATCTTGTGTGAAATTTAAGATTTTAGTAGTAAGAATAACCGTACGAAATTTTATTGAAATTTGTTGAACCGCTTTTGAGTTATCGTGTTAGTCCTCGGGGGGCGCAAACTTGGAGGGACGCAACAATTTTTTTATATATATATTTTTTTTAATAAAAAAAATTATAAAACCAAAAAAATTAGATTACTTTTTTTTAGGCAGTTCGAAATTGATTATTATAAATGTTACTAATATTGTAAGTACTTTATTAGACAAAAAGTGATTAATTACTGTATTTAAAACATCATTTTAATGAAACTTTTGATATCAATAAATATAAAAATTATTAATAGGAAGAAAATAATTCGTTCATTTAGTAAAATTTAGTTTTTAAGTTGAACTTTAAAAAATTAAAGTAAATATTTTAAACTTGCGAAAATTGAATTTATAATTTAGGGAAAAAATACAAAAATAATGAAAATAATTAGAATTGAAAGAAAATTTTTAAATAATGATAAACATAGATGAAAATTGTAGCAAATAATTAAAAGCATAATAGAAAAGAATAGTTAAAAATTGAAGAAATTTTTAAGTAATTTTAAATTTATTATTCTCAAATTTTTAATCAATGAAATTTCAAATTATAATTGAAGTTCAAAAAATTATAATATAACTATAATTGTAATTGTAGTCTTATTATCTCAGATATATTCTGTAATTCTATCAATTATTTTTTTTATTAAATTTATTTTTCAAATAATTTTTGTCTTTTTAAATTATTTTTTGATTTATTTTCGAATTTTTTTATTATTTATCTCAACTTTTAATTATTTTTTCAGTTAACATTAACAATTATTTTCATTATTCTGCAATTATTTTTTTTATTATTTATAACTACATGTTGTAATTTTTTCAATTATTTTTAAAAAACTAAAATTATTGTCTTCAATTTTTCATTATTTTTATTACTTTGCAAATATTTTCTCGGATTTTTTATTACTTTCATTATTCTTCAATTAATTTTTTAGATTTTAAAATATCTGTCTCAAATTTTAATAATTTTCTTCAATTTTAAATTATTACTTTTATCATTTTGTAATAAATTTCTTCAAATTTTAGTTATTCTCAAATTTCATTCTTTAATTAAATTCCTAAACTTTTAATTATTTATCTCATTTTTCAATTATTTTTTCAATTTTTATTTCCTTTTATATTTTTGCAATTATTTTCTCCACCTTTTAATTAGATATATTCATTATTTTTCAATAAATTTCGTAAATTTTCACATAGTATCTCAAATTTAAGTTATTGCATCCAGTTTTTAATGTTTTAATCATTCTTGAATTTTTTTTCTCAAATTTCAAATACTTCGTCAATTTTTAATTTTTTTTTTTCATTTGCATCATTTTCACAATTTACATATTATTTTGAATCTTTGTTGATTAATTCCGAAAATTTCAATAATATATTTAAAATTTTCATTTTCTTAAATACATTTTCGATTATTTCTATAATGTTGTAACTGTTTTCCTGAATTTAAAATTCTTGAAATTATTTTGTAATACTTTTATTTATTTATTTATTTAAGACAAATATACGGGTAAATACCCTTTACAAATAATTAACAACATTAAGTTTAAAAAAAAGCGTTCAAATTTAATACAGATTTTTTAGAAACTAAATTATCTTTTACTTTACAAATATTCTGTATTTTTTAAAATTAATTTTTTATGATTGCAATTAAAATCTACAGATTTCAACTGTCTTTATCATTTTTCAAAAATTTTCATCAATGATTCTCATTATCTTTCAATTTTTCCCCTAATTTTTAAATTCCAAATTTCTGCAAGTTTTAATTATTTTCTTTTACTTTTTTAAATAAAACTTTTTCAGTTTAAATTATTTCCTTCAATATCAAATTAGTTCATTATTTATTAATTAACTTTCAATTTCTTTTGTCATTTTTCAATTGTTTTTACAAACTGTTTTCAAGTATTTCAATGATGTTCTTGTATTTTGAATCACTTTCTTTTACATCAAATAAATTTTGTAATTTTCTCAATTAATTTGTGTTCTTAAATTTCCATAATTAACGTTAGTTTCCAATTATTTTTATCCCTTTTCAAGTAGTCTTGTTTGTCTCAAATATATTCTGTAATTTTTACAATTACTTTTTCACAAATTTTTATTAAATTCTTCAATTTTCAATTATTTTTAACAAACTAAAATTATTGTCTTCAATTTTTCATTATTTTTATTACTTTGCAAATATTTTCTTGAAGTTTTTATTACTTTCATTATTCTTTAATTAATTACCTAGATTTTAAAATATTTTTCTCAAATTTGAATAATTTTCTTCAATTTTCAATTATTATTGTTATCATTTGCAATCAATTTCTTCAAATTTTAGTTATTCTCAAATTTCTTTCTTCAATTAAATTCCTGAATTTTCAATTATTTATCTGATTTTTCAATTAGTTTTTTCAATTTTAATTTTTTATCTTTTTGCATTTATCTTGGCCACCTTTTAATTAGATATATTAATTTTTTTTCAATTTATATCCTAAATTTTCATTTATTTTGTCAAATCTAAGTTATTGTATACACTTTTCAATGTTTTAATCATTTTTCAATTCTTTTTCTCAAATTTCAATCAAGTTCGTGATTTTTTATTTATTTTTTTTTTAATTTGTAATGATATTCACAAAGTTTACATTATTTTGATTATTTGTTTATTAATTCCGAAAATTTACTCGAAATGAAATAAATTGTCACTTTTTGCGTTAAAATAATTACGATAATTAAAAAAATCTTTAATTTAAGGTAGTTCTCTTGGTTCAGTGGTTCTCAACTCAAATGTTGTCATTTTTTACTTATTTTGTGATGTTTAATGAATAGCGCCAAATTCAAGTTGTAGAGTCTCTCTCTTTTGTATTTATTAAAAAAAAATGAATAAAACTTTAAAACGTGTATTTCAAAATACTATTTTTCGAAATTTAGTACCACAAGCCACATGTTTCAAAACGGGATCTTATTCCTTATACTTTAAAGAATAATTTAGTAGTTTTCATTTTCAAACCTAAAGAAAATTCATTTCGTGGTTAGCAAAATTGTATTTTTTAACCATGGCTTCTACTTTCTTCCATGTTAAGGATGTTTATCCAAAAAACCAATTTCTACAGATTCTTATAAAATTTTAATGGCATATTAAATGCATTACTTTACATGTACTGTTACAATTTTATTGAATGTTACCGTTCTGTTTTTAAGGTAAAAATTTATAAAGTTGAGACTTTTACATGGAAACAGTAACAAAACGCGCAAAACGACTATATTATAATTAATTAAAATACCACGGTTGTACAAATTTTTTTAAAAAACTAATATATTTTAAACTGTAATATAATACAACTTTTACAACAATATTTAATTAATTTACCGTACTAAGAAAATGTTATTCAAGGGTTACAATTCTTCACTTTTTTTAAATAATCATGAAGAAAAAATTTTAATAGCTTGAAATTTTCAAAGAAAAATTTTTTTTTCCATTAAAATTTGTTTGTGTAATGATTTTAACTATAAAATACTATTTAGAAACCAAATTATAAGAACAAATGAAATTAAAAAAATATTGATAATCATGGTCCGATAGAATGAGAACCGCTTGAGGGTATAAACGTCCTTAAAAAGTTCAACTTCATTCTCAAATATCTTAAAAAGTAGCACCGCTTCCTACTTTATAAAAAATATCATTGTATTCGTTGAATGTTCTATTATATGATATTTCAATTAGGAAAAATATTTAAAGAAAAAGTTTTTTTGAGAGAACTACCTTAATATTGTTTTATTTCTTTTCCTCCCCCCTCTCTCCACCTGTCAATATTAAGTGTCCAGATGGCAAAAATTTACAAGTCTCTCTGTCCCTGATTAAATATATTTTTTAACTTCTACTTTTTTAAGGAATATAGTGGAGGGGGCGCCCAAATATGTATCTTGCACCTAAGTTACGGCTCTGAAGAAACCCTTTTCTCATCGCGGCAAAAGACCTTTAATTCAAAGGAAAAGGATATGAAATGTTAATCCTGGATCGTGACTTGAGAATGTTAATGATAATTTGAAACGACTTGTAATAAGAATCCAAATTGCACTAAAGGCGTAACTTAAGAAAGCGAGGCGCTCTTGTATGAGAGTATCAGCCTTGCCACTGAACAATGGACATTATGCTGGGTTGCCAGGCCATTTAATTATGCGCTTTGATGCGTGCAAGGATTGCACTTTCCGAAGGTCGAACTGGCAACATTGTTCGTACCGAAAGAGATACACAGCACCATCTCGGGCAAGTGCCTTCTTCCTCTTCTCAAATCGTGTCACGTAGCACGGTTCACTTTTTTTTTTTTTTTTTTTTTTGCTAACGGAAGGAGCCAAAGGGGTTTCCCATTTCGCTTTTCGCGAGATCGAAGCCTCTCGCGCATGAAGAGAAACTTCTATTACTTCTATTTTTCAGCTCTTCGTGAACGTACGTCGACTTGAAATTACGTCCTTTCGACGTTACCTTGAATTAACGTCAGTTTGTGTACGACACACATTTACCATTTTTCATCTGGGGGGGCAATTATTTTTCATTAGAATAAGAGAAAAGAAAAGAAAATCTATAATGATATTCTGCAGGTGCAATGTCATATTTTGTATTCAGCACCAGGACGGAATTTATTTAATGATGTTCCACGTGATTGATTCTAGGAAGTGGTTTTTAGTTTAAACGGTTTATTGGGATGGGTTTTTAAGTGGATTTTAATGCCATACAAAGTAAATGGGAAGTGAAAATGATAAATTGTCAAATTAGGAACAAAGGAAGTTGGGAAATTTGAGGTTAGGTTTGAATTTTGTAATGTTTCTTTGACCTGATTCGTAAGATTCGAGAGGATATACTTCCGAATAGATCAGACCGACTTTCTTGAAACTTGTTATACCTATACGTATTTTGATGCGCCGAAAATGATAGTTTTGCTTTATTATTATCATTTTTAATCATTTTCTCCAATTTTTATTTTTCAATTAATGTTATAGATTTTGCTTTTTTCTTGAGGAAGCTTTGTGATGGTTAAGATTTTAGATTTTCGAAAAATAGTCTAAATTGGTTCATTTTCATGTGAAATGCAAACATTTTCCATTCTTAACATTATTCATATTCTTTTTAAAAAAAAGTCCACGTGAGCAGGATGGGAATAAAAAAGTCATTAAAAATTGTCCCCTAAGTACACCAAGTTTCATTAAAATCCGATCTGGATGCTTTTGATAACTGTACCCAGATTGAGAAACATTTAATAAATACAGGATTAATGGTCCGAGATGATAAGCTTTCGGATAAAAGGTTTTGAGACGTCTTTTCCTGTTTATCCGTGAATCTAAAGGGATTTATATAAATTCATTGAACGATCGATGATACTCTTTAAGGACATTAAGACACTGATTAATGAAACTCGAAACTTGCAGGAAGATTACGACCTCATTCCGTTGACAATCTGACAACGATGAAATCCGACAAGTGAGAAAATCAGGAGAAAAAGAAAGATTAAATGAAAAAAGAAGAAAAAAAAAAAGGAGTGAGAGAGTGGGGTAGAGGAGAGCTTTCCTTAGCGGGTGCGGTCTCTCCGTTGGGGAATTAGAGGATTAGAGATTTAAGTCCTCTTCTCTGAGGCTTACGTCGGAGAGGGTTGCCGAGCTTTCGAAAGAGAAAGAACAAGAACACAAATGGTGTGAAGAGCTCGTCTCGACGTCGTAATGGCTGCTCAACCAATGCCAGCATCACACAATCTTTTGTCCAACTTTGTGCTCAATCAGGCCACCAACTCAACAAAAAGATCCCTAATCCGTAATCGATCAAAAAGATAAAAACTCCCAGGTGATCATCCAGCATTTTATTCCTTGAAATTTACACCGGCAGAGAAAAAAAGGACGGGTTAAGATTGAACCACGTGATTTGAATTAGTATGTGACTAAAAGAAAAGGTATAGTAAAAATATACAAATAAAAAAATAAAATACTAACTAAATGCAGGAAATCCAGGGATTATTAATTACTATTATTAAATTAATATTAATAAAATTAATTCTGGGTTATTCCAGTCTTGTTGCCGGTAGAGTTGCGAAGAAGTAATATTACCTTGAGAACGGGAATGAGAACGAGAAAATAACCAGGAATATAACCTACCAAAATTCTAATTGAGAATTTATAAGAATTTGAGTTTTTTAATTATTTATCAAATAATTAAGTCAAATTTTCTCAATCAATGTACGAAAATAGAATCTCTAGTGTTATTCTTATTAGTAATGATTTGAATTTCAATGTTTAATAGTAAGAATGATACATAATAATTTATTTTAATTATTTTCTCTTCGACGATAAAACAATTTTATTATTTTTGATAATTTGAATTTATCACTTGGTGAAAATTTTCATAAGTAGGATGAATTAATTAATCACTCCAAGTCAATAAAACACATCTTTTTTAACGTTTCGACAGTTTATACTGTCCTCTTCAGAAACTAGAAATTTATTAACCATTTATACATTAAATTTATAACAAAAACATTTTTTGAAAATCACAAAACAATTTATACAAATGAACAACAAAGATATATTAACCAAAATATGTCAATATCAAAATTTATTAAATAATGACATTTTCATGTTCATTTTGTTTATTTTTTGTTATAAATTTAATGTACAAATTGTAAATAAATTTCTAGTTTCTGAAGAGGACAGTATAAACTGTCAAAACGTTAAAAAAAGCTGTGTTTTATTGACTTGGAGTGATTGATTAATTCATCCTATTTATAAAAATTTCATTATTTATTGCCAATTTCATATTATTTATGGCAAAATGGAATTAATTTTTTTAAATCACCATTATTCTTTTCATTTTGCAATTATTATCTTTAATTATTTTGTTCAATATTCATTTCATTTTTATCCTTTTCCAATTATTTTCTTCATCTTTTAATTATTTTTCAATTAATTTCCTAAATTTTTAGTTATTATCTTAAATTTAGATTACTGTTTTCAATTTACAAATTTCTAAACAATTTTTTAATTATTTTCTTTTGTTTAAAAATAAACCAAGCAATTTTTCTATTAATTTTCTCCAATTTATAATTATTTTCATTCTTTTGGCATAATTTTCAAAAATTTCAATTATTTATCTGAAATTTTAATTATTTTCATCATATTTCAATTCTTTCCTTCAATTTTTAATTATTCTTATTTTTTAAAATTATTGTCTAAGATTTTGAAATATTTTTCTCAAGTATCCAATTTTTTCTTCACTTTTTAATTATTTTCAATTTTTTTCATAATTTCCAAAATTTTTAACTATTTATCTGACATTTCAATTACCTTATTCAATTTTCAATTATATCTATGATTTTCTTATATTTTGTGTATATTTTGTAATTTTTTCAATTATTTTCTCAAATTTCAATTATTTTCTTCATTTCTAATTATTTTCATAATTTTCAAAATTTTTTTAAAAATAATTATTAAATTTCAATTATTTTAGCTTTCTTTAATTCTCTTTATGATTTCTTTATTTATTCTCATATTTTTCAATTAATTTCTCAGATTTTCAAGTATTTTTCTCAAAATTTAATTATTATTGTTTATTTTAAAAAAATTCTGCAATTTTCTGAATTATTTATTTTAAATTTAATTTTTTTTCAACTTATCATTATTTTATTCTATATTTCAATTATTTTCTTACGTTTCAAATGTTAAAATCAATTTTCAATTATTTTCCTCATCTTTTAATTATTTTAATTATTTCTCAAGAAATTTTCTAAATTTTCAGTTATTAACTCAATTTGATTTATTTATTTATTTAATTAATTTAATTTATTAATTTAATAATTAACTAAAAATTAAATAATTGACTAATAATCAACTAATTTAATTTATTTCAATTTAGATTATTGTCTTCAATTTTTAATTTTTTAAACGATTTTTCTATTATCTTCTTTTGTTTAAAAATAAATTCTGTAATTTTTTTATTATTTTCTCCAATTTCTAATTATTTTCATTATTTTTGTATAATTTTCAAAAATTTCAATTATTTATCTGAAATTTTAATTATTTCATCATATTTAAATTATTTAAAAAATTTTTAAATTATTTTCATCATATATTAAATTATTCTTTTAAAATTTAAATTATTTTAATCATTTTTCAATTATTTTCCTAAATTTTTATTTAATATCCTCATTTTGTAATTTTTTTTTTAGCTTTTCAAGTATTTATCTCAAATTCAATTATTTTCTTTAATTTTTCATTATTTTCATTTGTTTTCATAATTTCCAAAATCATACATTATGCAATTTTTTCAATTATTTTCTTAAATTTTAATTATTTCCTACAATTTTTAATTATTTATATTATTTCTTCATAATTTTCTTAATCTTTATCATTTTCATCATTTTCTGAATTAATTTTCTAAATTTTTAATTATTTATCCCAATTTCAATCATTTTTGTCAATTTTCAATTATTTTTTTAATTTTTCCATTACTCTATTTTTTTTTAATTTATTTCTAAGATTTTGAAGTATTTTCTGAAATTTAAATTGTTTTCTTTCATTTTAAAATTGTTGTAAATTAAAATTGTTATTTTTAATAATAATTTTTACACTTCATTGACTTATAGTTAGATTGCAATGATAATTATTTTGTTATTTATCCATTATTATGTCAATAAATTGTTTGTGTTTGAAAATAGTAGAGCTCATTCAAACATAGAAAATTCTCATAAATTCTCCGCAAGAAGAATATTCTCGGTCAAATTATCGAGAATGTAACCGGATTTAAAGTTACTGAGAATTTTGCAACTCTAGTTGCCGGGTACCATTGCCCTCTACTGATCCAAAAGACAACTATAATTGAATAGCGGAACGGAACTTGGAACGCGCGAAATATTCAAACGAGATAATAATCCTGATTAAAACGCCAACTAATTCAAAGCACAAATAATAACTTGTTTACAAATTGAAATAATTAGACAACTTTTTTCGACTCGGAAACAATTGAAGTGACGAAAATTGCGAAAAAGAGAGTGGATAATATCTAAATTGGTACCATTGTGCTCTAAATATAAACGGGAGTAAAAGCTTTCCGGTTCTACCCTAATGTTTATTTCGAACGCTCGCTCTCGAGGGGAGAGAAAGTAAAATAATTAAGCGGCATTCCGTTGAGGGGAAAAAAATCGCTCCCTAATGCCGACGCATTAGAAATTCCACTGGTAACGTCATTTTCCATTAATAAGTATATCAGTCGCTAATTAGAGGTTTTGCGATAGGAAAATTCCAGCGGCATAAATGTCCCCCCCTATTAGCCAGCGGTTTCTGCAAAACTATTAATAAGAAATCCAGCTGGAAGTCATTACCGGAAGTACCCTCTGAGACATCCCTCCCATGACAGAGCAACTAATTAAATGATTCATCTCCATAGTTAAGTGAATTACTCCCTGCGACATTTCCGAGACGGCCTTGAAATAATTATCACTTCGCATTAAACTTGCAAATAATATTCCAGACTAAGAGAATTTTTTATTCTTTCAGATTTTTCTTGTTAGGGGAACTTTTTCCCTTGGGATTTATTTTTAGATGATGTGTCGGGATTTTTTGTGGACTCGAATAACTTGGGAACTTTTGAATGAAGGGGTTTATTTTGAGTTTGAATATTTAATGGTGTTCGAATTTTTGGAATTAATCGCTCTGCTTTTAAGATTTAAATTTATAAAGTTGGGACTTTTACATGCAAAAAGCAACAAAACGCACAAAACAGATATATTTTAATTAATTAAAAATAAACGGCTTTACAAATTTTAAAAAGAAATTAATATATTTTAAACTATAATATTTAATATAATACAACTTTTACAACAATATTAAATTAATTTACCGTGTGGTTGTTAAGATAATGTTATTTAAGGTTAGTAATTCTTCTCTTTTTTGAAATAATCAGAAAGGAGAAATTTTAATAGTTTGAAGTTTTCAACGGAAAAAAAGTTTCAATAAAATTCGTTTGTGTAATGATTTTCACTATAAAATACTATTTGGAGACCAAATGATAAGAAGAAATGAAATTAAAAAGATATCATGGTCCGATAGAATGAGAACCGCTTGAGCGGATGAACGTCCTTAAGGTAATATGAATCTATAAACGTAATTTCGTATAAGTATGTACAAAGAACACTACAATGTATGTATAATTGAATAAAAATGTGGAATATAAATAGGTATTAATAAAAAGTTCTTGTAAAAATAACTATCAGAAAACTATAATTTGACATACAATGCTCTTAAAAATGTTGAATTTAAATAAAATTGAAGAGACAATAACTAAAATTGAATAAAGTACTGAAGAGGTAATTAAATACGGAAGGAATAACCGAATTAAATATAATTCCATATCTCAGAAAAGCAACTTAAAATAAACCACTTCAGAAACGAATTTATTATTTGAAATGAAAAGCATAATTGGAAACGAAGAGAAATAATGTAAAATGATAAATATAACTAAAAGTATCCTAAAATTGAATGAAATGGGTAATAAGTAAAATATCTAGAAAATTTTTAAGTAATTATTAAGAAAATATAATGTAGTTTAAATAGCAATTATCTATTATTGATAAAGATCATAATCCAATGTTAATCTAAAATATTTTTCAAGAGTATTATGAAAAATTCTCATGAATGGAATCTCATATGCAAATTTAGCATATAAAAGACATTATTCGCTTATCTTTCACCTGACACAGTTTTCAAATGGTATTCACAACGCTTAATTATTTCTCTTAAAAATCTCTCAGTACGCTTGTAATTGTTTTCATCTGGGTCAATTGGTGTTTAAAGAAACTTTGTAACATTATCGACTACCAGAGGTTTGAATAACAAGTAAAAGTCTGACGTAGCAGAATTAGTAAGTGCTTTGATAAGTGACACCAGCCACAAAGTGTGTCGAATCACTCTTAAGAAACATCCTGCCTTCGTAAAGTCAACGACAGAATCTTGTTTCTTCTTATTTTGAAAGCGAAGACGAAACAAGTACTAGAAAAGCTTTTCAAGAATCAACATTCACTCGATGAATGACTCCTTCGTAATTTCTGTTTTTTTCTCTCTTCCCCCCATTTTAAAGCTTTCTGTTATACTTTTCAACAAGAGAATTTTTTTCCTTTTTTTTTTTAATCTACTGTTTTTGGATCTACCGTGTTACTGGACCCACTATTTTTTGCACTCTAAAAACAAGTGTCTTATTTTGTCCTCACTTTTAAGACATTTTGAGGTGTCTTAATTTTAAACCATTGAGATAGTGTCTTAAAAATGCCTGTAAGATGTTTTCTAAACGTCTTATGTCTTAAAATTAGACACTTGTAAGACACCTGTTTTTACAGTGTGGACACACTTTTTTTAAACTGTTGTTTTCTAAACCTTCTGCTTTTTTGGATAGCCTATACTATTCTTTACAATCATTTTTTGGGAACTACTTTTTTTGGACCTATGATTTTTTGGATTTACTTCTTTTTAAAATTTCTATCTTTTGGACCTACTAATTTTTACTTCTTGTGTTTTTTTGCACCTACTGTTCTAACTTTTTTTGCTTTTTTATGTTTTTTTTTTCATCTACTGTCTTCTGAATCTACTGCTTTTGACTCCTTTTTTGGGGGGGAACTACTTTTTTTTGGATCTACTATCTTTTGGACCTATGATTTTTTAGATGTACTTCTTTTTAAACATTCTTTTTTGTACCTACTAATTTTTACTTCTTGTATTTTTTCGGACCTACTATTATAACTTTTTGGTTTTTCTTTCATCTACTACTTTTTTGGATCTACTGTATTTTGTACTTAATGTGTTTGTCACCTATTTTTTGGGAACTACTTTTTTTGCACTTATTGTTTGAATTTACTTTTTTTTAAGTCTTCTGTTTTTTTTTGATCTACTAATTTTGACACTTTCTGTTTTTTTATCTCTTTTTTACCCATTGTCTTCCAATACTTATGTTTTTTTTAGATCTACTGTTTTTCGTAGCTTCTGTTTTTTAAACTATTTTTGAATTTATGGTTTTTCTTTAATCTACTTTTTTTTTACCCATCCTCTTTCAATCCCACTGTTTTTTTGGGTCTGCTGTTTTTTATACCTTCTGTTTTTTGAATCTACTATTTTTGAATTTACTATTTTTTGGACCTATGCTGTTTTTAACATTTTTTGTTTTTTAAACCTTTCTATTCTTTTGGACCTACTAATTTTTGACACCTTCTGTTTTGTTAGCCCCACTATTCGAACTTTCTCTGTTTTTCTTTTTATCTACTAATTTTTTTGGATTTACTGTCTTTTGGACCTACTATTTTTTACACCTATTTTTTTGGACCTATTGTTTTTTGGATTTATTTATTTTTAAACCTTCTGTTATTTGTACCTACTTATTTTGACACCTTCTGTTTTTTTTTTTTTTTGATCTACTGTTTTTTGTACCTTCTGTATTTTAAACTATTTTTCAATTTACTATTTTTGGACCAACTTTTTTTGAAATCCTTTGTTTTTTAAACCTTCGGTTCTTTTGGACCTAATATTTTTGACATCTTCTGTTTTTTGTGTCCTTTTTTATACTTTCTGTTTTTATACCTACACATTTTTTTCTGATTCTATTGCTTTTTGATCTACTACTTTTTAAACTATCTTTTTTTGGAATTATACTATTTTTGACACCTTATGCTAAATCTTTTAAATATATTTTTTGGTCTTCTATTTTTTAAAACTGGTGTTTTTCTCTTCTTCATCTAGTTTCTGGGATTCTTATTTTATTTGAATCTGCAGTTTTTTGAATCTACTTTTTTTGCATCAGCTATTTTTTGTTCTAACTACACTGTAAAAACAAGTGTCTTATTTTAAGACATTTTTGTCCTCACTTTTAAGACGTTTTAAAGTGTCTTAATTTTAAACCAATGAGAAAGCATCTTTCAAAATTATTAACCAATGAAATAGCTTGAAATAACTGTAAGACGCTTTCTTAATGTCTTGTGTCTTAAAATAAGACACTTAGAAGACAGCAGTTTTTGCAGTGTATTTATTAAACCTTCTGTTTTCGAGCCTAGATTTTTTGGATCTACTGTTCTTTTTTATATCTAATACTGTTTTCTAAACTTCCTGTTTTTCAAACCTTCTATTTTTCTAAATCTACTCTTTTTTGTATCCACTCTTTCTTAAACCTTCTCTTTTTTAGACTTACGATTCTTTTAATTCTAAATTTTTAATCCTTATATCTGTTTCCTTAAACCCCCTATATTTTGTCAAACCCCTATATTTTGACAAACTTTTCATCCTCTTTCATGAAAACACATTTATAAAAAAAAACCCTCTTTTTTACACCTCACGTTTTGTAAAACTTATGTTCTGTTAAACCCTCTGTTTTTCAAAGTTTCTCTCTTTTTTCCTCAAACTGTCTCTCTTCTTTTCCAAATATCTCCTTTCTTTTTTTAACATCCCGAGAGTAAGAGAGTGACTCAGGAGTTGATGAGAGTCGAGGATAATCCTGTAAACGTGATCTATTTCTGTGTTGGTTGCACAAAGAGGATCTTGTGAAGTTATGAGAACACTCTCAAACTACGTCCTGAGACTGGTCCCTGCATGCAGCTGCAGCTGCAGTTGCAAATTAATTTCGGCCAGTAGATGGTGGTTTTGGCTTGGAGCCACTGTGTGGCAACTCTTGGCACATGAGTGAAGGAAAAGGGCGAGAGATGCAGGTCAACTGCTCGATTTATTGAGCACCTCGATCGATCCCACAAAATCAAGCACCGGCTGCTATTACAAGTATCGATTTTATGGAAATTCACCTTGCATTCCCATCTCGTCCTATTATCTTCGGAATTTCACCTGGAATTTACAAACTTCAAGTGAAACACCCTAATGTCGGAATTTCCTATTTCAGTCCCTCGAAACAGATGACTTCTATACACATTAGGTATACCTTTTATTGCCTCTTGTTAGTTGGCAAAGATTCCAACAAGAAATATACAGGGCTGCCAGTGAACTTGCAGATTGAAAATAGTAAAAAAAAAAGAGTTTTTAATTCAAAAAAGTGAGTAAATAGTGTGGTTTTAAGGACGTTTATCCGCTCAAGCGGTTCTCATTCTATCGGACCATGATTTTCAAAATCTTTTTTAATTTCATTTCTTCTTATAATTTGGTTTCTAAAGAGCCAGTATCATTTTGACACATGACTTAATTTAAGATTGTTATATTGTACAGAATGAGAATGTTATTTTGTACAAATGCTAAATGTTATTTTGTACTATTTTGAAAAATGAATTTGTATTTTGTACAAGTATTTAAAAACTGGATTTAATTGTGATCCCAAAGGTTTTTAGCTTCTTTAAAAAATTGTACAAAATAACAAATCCATTTTTCAAAATTGTACAAAATAACATTTAGCAGTTGTACAAAATAACATTTTCATTCTGTACAATATAACAATTTTAAATTAAGTCATGTGTCAAAATGATACTGGCTCTTTCTAAATAGTATTTTATAAAATCATTACAGAAACGAATTTTGTTGAAAATGTTTTTTTCCGTTGAGAGCTTCAAGCTATTAAAATATCTACTTTCTGGTTATTTAAAAAAATAGAAGAATTACTAATCTTGAATAACATTTTCTTAAAAACCATACTGTAAATTAATTAAATATTGTTGTAAAAGTTCTATTATATTACAGTTAAAAATATATTAGTTTTTTTAAAAAATTTGTGGAACCGTGTTTGTTTAATTAATTAAAATATAGTAATTTTGTGCGTTTTGATGCTTTTTGCATGTAAAAGTTTCAACTTTGTAAATTTATATCTTACAAACAGAACGGTAAATTTCAATAAAATTGTAGCCATACATGTAAAATAATGCATTTAATATGTCATTAAAATTTTATAACAATCTGTAGAAAATCGATTTTTGGATAAACCCCCTTAAATAAAAAAAAAATAAGTAAATGAACAGGTTAAAAAAAATTTTTAAATTCATGACAATAATGTAAAGATTCCGGAAAGCCATTCAATTTTAGCAAATAATTCGAAAATGGCAAAAATAATTGAAATATGAAGAAAATAATAAAAAATCACAAGAGTAATTCAAATTTGAAAAAAAAAGTTGTAAAATGATAAAACTAATTGAAAAATTGATTAAAAATCAAAAAATGAAGACAATTGAAAAATTGAAAAGAAATAATTGGCAAATTGAAAAAAATTTGGACAAAATATAAACTTTATATAGGTTAATCGATTTGTTTTGAAGCAAGGAACATTATTTTTTATATATTAAGTTGAATTTATAAGTTAATTTTTTTTCTAAACAAATTTTTCAAAAAATTAAAATTCAATAAATTTTTTTTTAATGCTTGTTTTTAAAAACCCTTGTGTCTGATTCCAGATTTTAATACCAAAAAGAACCATATCAAATTTTAATTAAATCCGTTAAAGCCTTCTGGAGTTATCGTGTTCACAAAAAAAGTACATTCAAACACACATACATACACACACACACACACACACACATGTATCCGGACAGTTGATCAGGAATTCATATAACACATTTCTAGACAGAGGAAAGTTAATTTAAAGCATTTTAAAAAATTTGTAAATTTGATCGTATACTTTCCTTCAAAAGGAAGCAAAATAATTGAAAAATGGCAAAAAAAACTTGAATAATGACAAAAGTAATTACAAATTTGAAGAAAATAATTGAAAAATAACAAAAGTAAATCGATTTTTGTTCCAAATTCAAAATATTCATGACAATAATTTTAAGACTGAAGAAAACAATTGATATGCGAAAAACTTAAATTCAAAATCGCAAAAATACTCGAAAATTGGCAAAAAATGTTTAAAGTTACCCCGCAGCTGGAATAGACATTTTACTAAAAAAGTGAGAAAAGTAAGTTTAAAAAAAAAGTGAGTAAAAGTGAGAAAAGTAAGTCACTGGCAGCTCTGAATGTATCGTACTTTCTTTTTTTGGCATATTTAATTTAATTTTATTAATATTATTTTCTTTTTCTTTTTATGGGAAAATATTTTGATTTAGAAAATTAAAAGCGACAAAAGGTCGTTCATCTTAAAAAGAGATCTTGTGTGAGATAGAACGGAATTTAGATGACGTGAATATTATTAATAAACTTGGTACTTGATAGCCGTGAGATATTTTCGCTCGCGCATACAGAAAATTTCGAAAAAATAAGAAGGATACGATTTGATTGATGGAGGAGGTCAAACACCTCTTGATCTTTGGTTTGCGAGGGTCCAAAAACGTCCAGAAGGGTTGCGTGTATTGTATAAAGGTATCTTACGCCCCCTAAGAGGTAACTAAAAAAAGCACAAGGGTAAACTGTCTAGAGCACATCGACAGGCTTCTGCCTCACGGTAATTCAAGTCTGCACTGATTATATATTTTTTTCTTCCAAGAAAAAATTCCAGACCTTCTCATCTGCTCTCGTCACTTCTCTAATGATACTCTTCTTCTTTAATTCCTCTAATTTTATCCTCCAACTGGGAAAATTATTAATTTAAAATGTTCTTTATAACGTTTGTGATTAAACGTTTTAACTTGTCGAATTAAAAATTGAAATTAGTTTTTTTTTTCTTAAACACGAGTAAAAATTGAAAGTAGTGTTAAAATGTTTAACATTGTACAGTTTTAGATTGAATGGTGTGAGTAGAATTGAATTTGCGGGTGGAATAATTTCACTGGTAGTGTAAAGTAATTGCACTTGAATTTTGCTGTAGATAATGGGCATGAGCTTCCGATTTCGACAACAAGTATGTGCATCCTGATTTGAATCGACAAAGTGTGATTTACGTCTGCTTTAAAAGTGTGTGAGTTCCTCTTATTTTGTCGCCGATTCTAAACACGAACATCCATTATCAGTACAAAAATAGTTGCGCCAATCGCAGAACAAGATGAATAAAAAATAAGACTGTTCGCTATACGTGAAGAGTGTAAAAAAAGATTTGAAATACTAACTCAATGAGGAAGCAATTGAAGTAGGTAAATAACTAAAACAGGAAGTGAATTTTTGAAAAATTGGACATTTTGATTTTCGAATAAGTATTTTGTAAAACCCTCGTGTCAGACTTGAGATTTTAATAATACAAATAATCATACCAAATTTTATTAAAATCTGTTGAATCGTTTTCGACTTATCGTGTTCGGAAAAAAGTGTAACCCTCATCATACACACATATATATATGCAAATACATATATATGGATATTTTATCAAGAACTTACCTTCTTGATCCGAATGAATGAAGAAATGACTACTTCAAATTAGTGAAGATTTCAACTCATCTTAAACTGTTTTTTTATAAAAGTTAGTAAAAGTAAAAATTTAATAATGTGTGTGTGTGTGTCATCCTTTTTGCTTAGAACGATAACTCAAAAACGGTTTAACAGAATTCAATAAAATTTGGCATGGTTATTTTTGCTACTAAAATCTGAAATCTGACACAAGGGTTTTATAAAATACCAATTAAAAAACCATTTATTAGGGAATTGGATCCAAATAGTGTAATTTCACTAAAAAATAGTAGAAATTTTCTTGAATTAGGGACTAATTACTTCAAATTAGTTAACATTTTTAACTAATTTTTAATCGCTTTTTGCTAAAAGTTTGTTAAAAATAAAGTTCTAATCATGTGTGTGTGTCACACTTTTTTCTGAAAACAATAACTCAAAAACGGTTGAACAGAATTCGATAAAATTTGGCATGGATATTTTTATTACTAAAATCTGACACAAGTGTTTTATAAATTACCAATTTAAAAACAAGTTATTAGATAACTGAAACTAAATAGTGCAATTTCCCTAAAAATTGACGGCTATTTTCATTAATAATTCTGTATAGATTCAGAGAATGTGATAATAATGAGATGTGCATCTAATTGAATATAATGAGAATTTAACGATTCATCATACACCGATTTAAACCTTGACACATAATTAAACAAGATGATTCCTTTTGATTGTTTTCTCTGAAGGTAACAGCAGATTATAAAATTAAATAAAAATAATCACACCTGATTGAAACAAATTGAGTTTACAAATGCACTGTAAAAGTGCATTATATCGAGATATAATTTCTCCTGGTTGTAAACTTGACACTTAATATATACATATAACGTGAATTCTGTCTTATATACTTGGCACAAACGAGTTGAAGTGAAACAAGACAAAGCCAAGAGCAAACTAGCAACACGTGTGTTGAAAGGAGGAAAAGCAAGCAACAAATGAAGGAAGGAAGAAAGTTGAGTGCAACAAGAATTTCATGGTAATTCACGGTTCAGAAAATCTCTTTGCCAGTTTGCTAGTTTCGAAGTAGTCGCAGTAGCTGTACGTAAGAGAGGACACAGCCACGCCCCGTCAACCCACGTCACTTCCGTTCGTTACCGACAAGAAGCTTTATGTCTCCCACTTGTCAGAATTCAGTTTTCAATTCACCCTCCAGAATTTATAATCCATATTTACACGCCAACTATGAATTAGCCGGAGAAAGCCCCAAAGGGGTCTGGCAAACCAACTTGGCAAAAAATCGATTTCTATTCATTACTCGAGTGTTTGCTTATGTTCATGCATTTTAAGTTGTAATCGCGTCTCTAAACGGACTCTGACAAGCTGCTTACAAATCCGTCTGTTTATATAATAAACGCAAATCTGAATTTTCCGGATAAATTATTCTGCAAAATTTGTGCTCGGAGATTTATTTGATGATAAATCTGATAAATAGAAAGAGGTTTTTTAAAAAAACGTTTTTAATACAGTAAAACTCTTCAAGAATCTGAAATTCAGAGGATGGACTCTTTAGGAGTTTCAGTGTACTGGAAAAATGTGGTCCAGGAATATTATGTTTAATTTAAAACTCAACACTGAAAAAATATATTGAAACATTTTCATTAAAAAAACTATTGGCCGATTAACTATTGACAGTAAATAATAAGTCAAGAAATAAATTATTTCAATTAGTAATCGCTATTAACTAAAATACTAACTTTTGTCAGGGACTGCCCATCGGAGAAATACCTTAAACTTTCAAAACTTTTATAAAAGTGTTCGATAAAATTGACGTTTAAATTTTCTGTGAAATCACAGTTCTAAGCATTTTCAAGATTTACGTTTTAAAATCGAGTGAAGCTAATAATCTCTTTAAATTTCGTTAATTTAATAAAATAATTTTTAAAAACTGACATAAAATAAATATAAGTGAAATACGGGATTTTAAAAGTGCGGTGATATGTAGAATAAAAATATTAATTTTGTAAATTAAAGATAAAATTTATTTTTTAGCTTTCAAAAACATAAAATAAATTTATAATTTTAATTTCCAAAATTAATAATAACTAGCAACATTATAACGCAAATTTTCCATTGTTTATGGTCATTTAAAACTATAAATTTTTGCAAATTCAAAAAATGAAAATAACGAAATTGAAAAATAAATCTGAAAAGTGATGAAAATAATTGACGGATGAAAACAAAATTTAAAAAATAACTAGACTAATAGGCAGCTGAACAAAAAAATTAAAAATATTAAACAATAAATATTAAATTTAAACGTAATTGTTGAAAAATTACAGGAATACCTGTTGCAAATTGAACAACTGGATTGGAAATTTAAAGATTACAAAATGTCGAAAATAATTGAAAATCGAAAGCAAAATTAAAAAAATAGCTAGATTAGTTATACACAACCCAACAAAATAATATAAAAAAACAAAAAATAATTATAAAATTTTAAAATAATAATTAAAAACCGAAATAATTGTAGGGAATAATTGAAAATTGCGGGAAATAATTGATAATTGATGGAAATGGTTGAAAAATGACGAGAACAATTGAAAAATTCAAGAAAATATGTAAAACATGACGAAAATAATCGTCAATTGAAAACAAATTTCAAAAAATGACTAGATTAGTAGACAACTGAAAAAAAAATTGAATATAAAAATAATTGAAAAAGTATGAATATTATAGTAATAATTGTTGAAAAAAATTGCACGTTTAACAACTGGATTAAAAATCGAGAAAAATAATTAAAATTGAAAAAAATAATTGGAAATTGAATAAAGCAATATTTAAAATTGAAGAATGGAATTGAAATTTATGAAATATACTTAAAAATCGAAAAAAGCCGAGAATTAATGAATATAGAAGAAAACAATTGAAAACTGAAAAATAGAATTAAAAATTAAAGAAAATAATTGAATAATTGTATTTAAAATTAAAAAGCTTAATAATAATAAAAACAAATTAAGAATAATAATAAAAAAAGGCGATAATTTTTTAATATTAAAGAAAATAATTGAACATTGCAAAGTGGAATTTAAATATGAAGAAAATAACTGAGAATTGAAGAGAATAGTTCTAGAATTAAATAATTGAATTGGAATTTTTATGAGTGAAAAAAAAAACATTGAAATAATCCGAGAATTATTGAATATTGAGGAATTAATTGAAAGTCGATAAAAATAATTGAAAATTTGAGAACATATTTGAGAATTGAAGAAAATAATTAAAAATTGAAGAAATAAATTGGAATTTAAAGAATTAAATGGAAATTTCAAGAAAATATTGGATAATTAAAAGAAAAATTACATTATGACGAAAATAATTAAATTATAAAGAAAATAATTGAGAAATGAGGAAAATAATTGACAATTGAAAGAAAAATTCAAAAAGTGTCGAGAATAATCGATGATAGAATAATATTATTCTAAAATTTAAAGAGAATAATCGTATATTGAAAACTGTTGAAAATTATGGAAAAAATAGATTTATTTATTAATGAAATTAAAAAATTATGTTTGGAGTAATTATTTTACTTTTTGAAATAGAAAAACTTACTTTTCATTTAATTTTATTTAGACAAAATGTGTCGAATTTAATTTAAAACAAAATTAACCATTAGAATTCACAATTGGATAAAAATTGCAGATTTTTGACGTTCAGAAACGTTTCAGAGAAACTATAAATTCGTTTCTAAATGTCGAAAATCTATCCTTTTTATCCAATTATGATGTTTTAAATCGTTTATTATGTTTTAAGTTAAGTTTGACACCTTTTGTCTGAATAAAATTAAATTAAAAGTTAGTTTTTCTAATTCAAAAAGCAAAATAATTACCCCAAACATAACCTCTTCTTGAACAGATTCTTCAAAATTCTTAAATTCTTTCCTAAAAATTCGTTCTTCTTTAAAATTATTGAAATTGGAATCAATAGAGACTAGAATTTGATTTTTAACATATAACGTGAAAAATAGTATTAATGGAAGATTTAGAGAGTGTGAAAAAAAAGGTGTGAGACATAATAATAACATAAAGTCTGTGAGAGGAGTTATTATGATCCCTGAACCTGAAACAGTGCAGAAGCCATTGCTCTTTAAAGTTCAATGTCCGATCATGCATCACTTATTATGTGGCAAGAAACTGACATTATTCGGTCCATGTATGAATCTTTTACGCTTGTACACAAGTGAACAGGATAACTTTACTTAAAACACATTCAACTTAGATTGTGGAAGTTAGATTATGTCATCAAAGTCTAATTTGTTATCACGAAAGTTATCTAAATGCTAAAATTGAGTCGGATATTATCACAGCTCGGTTAAGCTGTATCTTCAATTGTTTCAATTAGAGTATACTTTGATCCAAAAATTACATAACAAACACTTTAGGATTTTTCTTTCTTAAAGCTTTATTTCACTCAATTTCGTTTCGGATTTTAAAATAATAAAGAATAAAGTTTAAGGAATGATATTTAATTTAACTTTAAAAATATTTTAATTTAGACGCATTTATATTTTACAGCTTTCAAATTTGACGTGTTTCAATTTGTAAGATTTTTAACTTTCAAAAAATTACTAATACAAAGCATTCAAGTTTGAATGCGCTCCAATTTAAAAGCTTTCGGATTTAAACGAATTGCAAAACCGAATTTTTTTAAATTAAGCGCACTCCAATGATGAAAGTTTCAAATTTAGACTTTTTTCCAATTGAGAAGCTTTTGAAATACGACGAACTAAAATTGCAAAGTTTTCAATTTTTAACTCATTTCAGTTAAAAAGCCTCTAATTTAAAGCTCATTTTAATTCGGAAGCTTTCAAACTTGACTGCATAATACGAAAAGTTCAAAATATATTCCTTTCTTCAAATAAAGGAAAGTTTGCAAATTTTGGATTCTGCCAATTGCGAAGCTTTCATTTGAAAACGCATTTCAGTTAAAAAGCTTATAACTTAAAACACGTTCCAATTTGGAAGTTTTCGAATTTAGACGCATTTAAAAATTAGTTTTTTTCAATTAAGTGTACGCTAATCACGAAGCTTTTAAATTTAGATATTTCCCAATTGTGAAGCTTTTGAAATTGGGCGAACTGAAATTGCAAAGCTTTCAATTTTGAGCGCATTTCCGTTAAAAGGTTTCTAATTTAAAACGATTTCTAATTTGGATGCTGTCAAATTTTGAACGCATAATAAGGAAGCTTTTAAATTTTAGACCTCTGACAATTGCAAGCTTTTGAAATTGGATGAACTGAAATTGGAAATCTTTCGATTTTGAGTGCGTTTCGGTTAAAAAGCTTCTAATTTAAAACGGATTTAAATTTAGAAGCTTTCAAATTTGAACGCATAATGAGGAAGCTTTTAAGTTTTAGACCTCTGCCAATTGTGAAGCTTTTGAAATTGGATGAACTGAAATTGCAAAGCTTTCGATTTTGAGCGCGTTTCGGTTTAAAATCTTCTAATTTAAAACGCGTTCAAATTTAGAAGCTTTAATTTTAAAACGTATTGCATTAGAAAGCTTTCAATTTTGAACGCATTCCAATTTGGAAACTTTCGAATTTAGACGCATTTAAAGAATGATTATCTTTAAATTGAGCGCACTTTAATTACGAAGCTTTTGCAATTGGACAAATTAAAATTGCGAAGATTTCATTTAAAATCGCTTTGAATTAGAAAGCTCTTTATTTTGAACGCATTGCAAATTGAGCTTTCGAATTTTGACGCATTTCAAAAGTAATTTTTTTCAATTGAACGCATTCCAATTTCGAGGCTTTTAAATTTAGACGTTTTCCAATTGTGAAGCTTTTTAAATTGGACGAACTGAATTTGCGAAGCTTTCATTTAAAAACACATTGCACTGGAAAGCTTTCAATTTTGAACGCATTTCAGTTAAAAAGCTTTTAATTTAAAACACATTCTAATTCGGAAGCTTTCAAATTTGAACGCATAATATCGAAGCTTTCAAAATTTGGACCTCTGCCAATTGCAAAGCTTCCTTTTAACAAATCCATTACATCAGAGAGCTTTTTATTTTGACCCCATTCCAAATTGCAAGCTTTCGAATTATAATAATTAATTCAATTAATATTCAAACCCATTTCAATTATCATCAACAAATCTTAAAAAATAAAAGTTCAAAGAAAAAACAAAATTTCAACAAATTGACGACCCCCGTTGATAAAATTTTTATTGAAAATCCAGTGGAATAAAATGCTAAATCAAAAGAGCGTGTTTTATAATTCTTATTCAATTGTTTGTGTAATAAAATGACAACTGATTTTCAGTTCAACAAAACGTTATCTCAGAATAATTATTTTAACATAAATGTCATTATTTCTAACTGAAAATTAACTCCGTATTGTATCTAAGATGTAATATATAATAAACTATATGTATCTGATGATATAAATATGAAAATTACATTTATATTTGCATACAAAATTAACTCTCTAAATCTGAATTAGTAGTTTTCTACTAAGAATTAGTAGTTTTCTAATATGAATTAGTCAAATTCATGGCTCATTTTTCTCTAATTCATATAGTAGAAAACTACTAATTCTTAGTAGAAAACTACTAATTGAAATAATAAAACTTTACTTTTCAAAAAAGTAGATTTTTTTACTAATTTAATTAGTAGTTTTCTACTACAAGATTAGTAGTTTTCAACTAATTCTTAGTAGTTTTCTACTAAAAATTAGTAAAATTCTTACTATTTTAATAGTAGCTCACTTTTCGCTAATTCATTAGTAGAAAACCACTAATTCAGATTTAGAGAGAATATTTAATTTTTTAAGATAGTATTTTGTTGCACTGAAAATCAGTTGTCATTTTATTACACAGATAATTGAATAAGAATTATATAGCGCGCTCTTTTGAATTAGCATTTTATTCCACTGGCTTCTCAATAAACATTTTATCAACGTGGACCGTCGAAATATACATTAGGGTAAAAATGTTCCAAAATAATAAAACTAAGATTAAAAATTGTTCAGAAGTAACTTTAGAACTGAATTCTGATGAAATAATAGTGAATAAAATTGAATTTAGACATGAGAGTATTTTTCATTTTGCGAGTATGTCAATGGGCAAGCCGTAAATTTAAAGAGGCGATTTCGGAACTGGGTTATGAAAAAAAAAAAACCTTTTTGTTCGCTTATCGGACAATAAAAATCTCAGTGACTCTCGTGAAATGCGGTATTGTGATATTGACATAAACGGATATTGATTTGAAAACGGTTCGAAAAATCGATTGGTTAAAAGTGTACACAGTTTGAGCTCGTTTTACAAAAGCGAATTAACCATTTGATATCTGTGATCTCTGGGTTCAAACGAGACGTCTCGCGGGTCGCCGTTCTACAATAATTCCGTTAATTGGAATATGGCGCCGTGTCAGAGTGCAATTTACTAAGTGCAGCATCACATCGCTCTTTTCCGCCTACTTCACAACCACTTCCCGAATTTTCCAACTTTTCCTCGTTTTAATAAACACTGACGTAGAACACTCACTATATACTTTATACAGCCTTTTCAGAATTAATTTTCCAATAATTCAGAAATTCCGAACACGCTGTCTATATTGGAAATTAGAATTCGAATTCTGTTTAGTCTGTGTCAGCTCACATTTAATTAAACTTCAAATATTTCTAGTTAAGGCAACTCAAGTGAAGCCAATTTCAATACTGAAATTAATTTGCTGATTAAATATTTGCTCGAGGTGCTTCTTTATGGATTTTATAAAATAGGGGTAAATAGAATATTTCATTTAGAAGGTACTCTCGTTAAAATGGAATTTTTTTTTTATTTCAAAATTGAGGTGTAATGAACTTTTTTAACTGATTTCGAAAAATGCTATCGAGCTTTCAAATTTGGCAGTATTTCAATATTGTAAATCTCTCAAGTTTGGATGACAATCTAATTGGGAAACTTTGGAATTTGAACGCATTCCAATTGTGGAGCTTTTTAATTGAAAAACATTTTATTTAGAATTTCTGTCAAAATTCAAGTTTTGAATGCATTCTAATTTTGAATCTTTCAAATTGTGGATGTATTCCAATTGAAAAGGCTTCAAATTTGAACGGATTAATAATAGTAAAATATTTAATTTAGAGTCATTCTAATTGAAAAGCTCATAATTTGGACGCCTGCCAATTGTCAAGCTTTTAAAATTGAACGCATTCCAATTGTGAATTTCTCGAATTTGAACGTAATTCAATTACAAAACTTTGAGATTAAAATTATTCCTATTGTGGAGCTTTTTAATTTGGACGAGTTCCAATTGCAAAGCTTTTTAATTTTGACCTTTCAACTTTAGACGCTTTCCAATTTTGAAACTCGTAATTTTAGAATTGAAAAGGTTTCAAATTTGAACGAATTCCTATAGAAATATTTAATTTAGATTTATTCCAATTGAGAAGCTTTCAATTTGCACTTTTTTCAATTGTAAACTTTCAAAAATGGACGCATTACAATTGTGAATTTCATAAGTTCCAATTGCATTTCAATTGCGAAGCTTTACGAATAAAACTCATTCCAATTGTGGAGCTTTTGAATTTGGTCAATTTGTGCTTACAGAGCTTTTTAATTTAAAACATTTGATGTTTAGAATGCATTCTAATTTTGAATCTTTCAATTGTGGATGTGTTGTAATTGAAAAGTTTTCAAATTTGAATGCATTTATATTAGTAAAATATTTAATTTAGATTCATTACAATTGAAAAGCTTCAAATTTGGACGCCTTCCAATTGTCAAGCTTTCGAAATTGGACGCATTCCAATTGTGAATTTCTAAAGTTGTGACGCAATCTACTTACGAAACTTTGAAATTAAAATTTATTCCTATTATGTAGCTTTTTAATTTAGACGAATTCCAATTGTAGAGCTTTTTATTTTTAACTTCTCAACTTTGAAATTTCTCAACTTCGAATTTTGAAACTTTCAATTATGGATGTGTTCTAATTGCAAAAAATTTAAAATTTAAATGCATTTCTATTAGTGAAATATTGAATTTAGATTCATTTCAATTAAAAAGCTTCAAATTTGGACGCCTTTCAATTGTCAAGCTTTCGAAATTGGACGCATTCCAATTGTGAGTTTCTAAACTTTGGACGCAATCTAATTACGAAACTTTAAAATTAAAATTTATTTCCATTGTCGAACTTTTGAATTTTAACGAGTTTTAATTGAAAAGCTTTTTAATTTTGAACATTTCAGCTTTGGACTCATTCCAATTGAAAACTTTTTGAACTTGACGTATTTAAGTAGAGAGCTTTTTGTTTTAGACACATTCTAATTAGAAGCTTTAAAATTTAGACGCATCCAATTATGCATTTCTGAAAAGATGCAATCCAATGACGATAAACTTTTAACTTTGAACGCATTCCCAATACAAAAACTGGGAAAATAAATGCATAAGAAATAAATAAGATACATTTTTTACAGTTTATTTTACAATTTTCAAATTTTCTCAGTTGTTATATAAATTGCATTTTCTCACAGTGCTTTTAGTAGATTTTACGGTATCACGTTATCATCCACGGTTTGCTTTAGCTAAAGAAGCGACCTATGGAAAATCGTTGCTTTCTCATAGCAGGAAGTGGTATCGTTTGTCAAAGGAAGTACGAAATCCGCCCTGCCTGACCTCATAAAGAATAGCAAGGTCATCGTCTCCGCTTCAAGGACTTTTGCAATATACGGAAAACGAGACTTTGATTTATCAAACACATCAACTGAATATGAATTTCAATATTTCATATAAGGAATTTTCAGAAAATATTCCTTTTTTATATCAAAGCTTCATAAAGTGTCGTCCAAATTTGAAAATGAAAAAAAAAGCTGCAAAAAATCACACCTAATTTTGCAACTAGCAATTTATCATTTGTTTAAACAAATGTAAATTACAATTGTTGTCAAATAATAATTTAGACGTATTTCAATTTCGAAGATTTTAAATTTGTGTGTATTTCAATTGAAAGCTCTTGAATCTGAGTAAATTCCTATTGTTGATCTTTCTAAATTGGACGTAGTACAATTTAGAAGCTTACGAACTTTGATACATTCCAATTAGAAAGTTTGGAAATTGGAAGCATTCCAGTATGAAAGCTTTCGAATTTGAACGTATTCCAATTAAAAAGCTGAAGAATTTGGAAGCTTTTCTATTAAAAAGCTTTTGAAATTGAGCAGATTTCAATTGAAAAGCTTTTTAATTTGGACGCATATCAATATAAAAGCTTTTAAAACTGAACACATTCTATTTTGAATATTTAAAATTTTGGAGGCATTTCAGCTGGAAAGCTTTCGAATTTGGACGCATTCCAATTGAAAAGCTTTCAGATTTGGACTCATTTCAATTGAGCAGCATTAGAATTTGGACGCATTCAAATTGAAAAGCTTTTAAATTTGGACGCCTTCCAATTGAAGAGCTTTCAAATTTGGACGCATTAAAATTGAAAAGCTTTTAAATTTGGACGCCTTCCAATTGAAGAGCTTTCAAAATTGGACGCATTAAAATTGAAAAGCTTTTAAATTTGGACGCCTTACAATTAAAGAGCTTTCAATTTTGGAACCATAAAAATTAAAAAGTTTTTAAATTTGGACGCATTTCAATTGAAAAACATTCGAATTTGGACGCATTCCATTCAAAAAGTTTTAAAAACTAAACGCTTTCAATTCTTAATTTTTAAAATTTGAACACACTTTAATAAGCTTGAAATTTTTAACTCTTTTCAATTACTAAGCTTTCGAAATTGGAAGTTTTTTTTAACTACAAATCTTTTATTTTGCACTTCCAATTTTTAATCGTTTTAAATCCAGGGCCTTTAAAAAATAACCCCAATTAGAACACCTTAAAACTGAAACGCATTCTAACTAGAAAATAATAATTTTATTTAAAATTGATAACTTTGTGGATTTAAGAAACCCTAAATTATTTTCCTTAAAAAGAATTTGTAAGAAAATTTAATTAAAAATTTCATTGAAACGAGTTCGGTGCTTCTGGAACTAAAAAAGAAAATGATTTTCCTTTTTGTGTTACTGTGTTACGAGTCCTCTTTATTTTTTACGAGTTTTCTTGACTTTTTAATGAGTTTTTCTTACTTTTTAGATGAATACTTGAGAAGTTTTATTACAAGTTTTCTTTTCTTTTTTTTTTTATTATGAATTAACTTCATTTCGAGAATTTTCATCTTTTCGTCATTTTCCTACATTATGGAGTGTTTTGATATCTAATGATGGTTTATGTTGAGAACAAATGCGTCTGCAGGAACATGTTTACATTTAAAGTAACACATGTCATGTAGCCTCGATCAGCATAATTATCTACGCACGAGTTAGTGTTTGCCTCGAGTTGCGACATTTCCTTTCGCGCCGTTTGTAATTCTCACAATTACAAAATCTACACAGAGACAAGAATAAATTATTTTTTCAAAAAAAAAGAAAAGAAAAATATTCCCTCGTAATACAGTTTGTCATTTATTTTAATTATACCAAGAAAAAAAATGTTTCTATTTCAGTTTCCATTTTTTAACGGTTGCATAAATTGTTAATTGAAAATCTTGAATAAATTATTTTTAAAAAACTTGAATTAAACAGATTTTTAATTGAAAATTTCTATTTAATATCAATGAAATTTGAAGCTTTTAAGTTTAGAAATTTTGAAATTTGGAAGCAATGAAACGCATTAAAACGCATTTAAATTTTAAAGCATTCAGATTTGGACTTTTTCCAATTTTCAAGCTTTTAGATTTGGATACATTCCAAATTGGACGCAATCAAATTTTGAAGCTTTCAGATTTGGATACATTCGAAATTGGACGCATTCCAATTTTCGAGCTTTTAGATTTGGATAAATTTCAATTTGGACGCATTCAAATTATAAAGCTCTCCAATTAGCACCCAATTCTAATTGGGACGCGATCCAATTTTAAAGTTTTAAGATTTAGATATAATCCAAATTGGACTCATTCTAATTTCCAAGCTTTTAGACTTGGATACATTCCAAATTGGACGCAATCCAATTTTAAAGCTTTTAGATTTGGATACATCCCAAATTGGACGCAATCCAATTTTGAAGCTTTCAGATTTGGATACATTCCAAATTGGACGCAATCCAATTTTGAAGCTTTCAGATTTGGATACATTCGAAATTGGACGCATTCCAATTTTCGAGCTTTTAGATTTGGATAAATTTCAAATTGGACGCATTCAAATTATAAAGCTCTCCGATTTTGACCCAATCCTAATTGGACGCGATCCAATTTTAAAGCTTTCAGATTTTTACACATTCTATTTTTCAAGCTTTTAGATTCGGATACATTCCAAATTGGACGCAATCCAATTTTAAAGCTTTAAGATTTGGATACAATCCAAATTGGATGCATTCTAATTTCCAAGCTTTTAGATTTGGATACATTCTAAATTGAATGCAATCCAATTATAAAGCTCTCAAATTTGGACACATTCCAAATTGGTGGCAATCCAATTTTAAAGCTTGCAGATATGAACCAATTTCAAATTAGACGCATTCCAATTTTAAAGCTTTTAGATTTGGATACATTTCAAATTGGACGCATTTTAATTTAAAAGCTTTTAAATTTGTATACAATCCAAATTAGACTAATTCCATTTTTCAAGCTTTCAGATTTAGATACATTCCAAATTAGGCGCATTCTAATTTGAAATCTTTTAGATTTGGATACATTCCAAATTGGACGCGATCCATTTTTAAAGTTTAAATTTGGTCGTAATCCATTTTTCAAGCTTTTAGATTTTGATACATTCTAAATGGACGCAATCCAATTTTGAAGCTTTTAGATTTGGATACATTACAAAGTAGACGCATTCCAATTATAAAGCTCCCAGATTTGGACACATTCAAAGTTTAAAGCTTTTAGATTAAAAGGCATTCCAAATACAAATTATTTTAAAGTTTGTCAATTTTAACGCCTATAATTTAATATTACACATTCCAATTAATTTCATCAAGTTTCGTAACTTTATAAAAATTGAAAACCTTCCAATTTGGTACTTAATTTAAAACGTGTATTCAACTCAATGCCGTGATTTTTTGTGCGGGCTGTTGAAATTCCTAATAATCAAATTTATTCAAAGAAATGTGAATGAAATGAATGTGTCTTGGATATAGACTAGACTTTCAGAGAATGCCCGTAGGCATTCCAATTCTTTTTTGTAAGACCGTCAACACGTCTCGATCTTTCGACTCAATTTATTCACAATAGAGTCTTTCAAAGAGCCCTCAACAAATCTCTGGGTGTTATTTGAAGGATGTCTAATGTATCTCCATGCGGGTCATAACCACGGCTTATGTGGGGTGCCAGTAGAATCATACATTCGAGTACTGATACTCTCGCTATGACTGCCAATTGGTTTTTAATAGACACTTGGGACACGCAACTGACATTTGCCTTATATTTTACTCTGCATCTGTCAATAGAATTAGCTATTTTTGTACATTATGTCAGATCAGTGATCACTGACCAGACCAGAAATCGAGCCACTTTTACTCAAACTTCATAATTTTTGTTTTCGAATAAAAATAATGTTTTCGATTTTAAATATCTTCAGTTTAAAATGCTGCCGTTTGCAAATGTTTTCAATGTAGAATATTTCCAATTAAAGTGTTTCAATCTTAAATGTTTCCAATTTAAATTGTTTTCAGTTTAAAAGTTTTTCAGTTGCAAATGTTTCTATTTCCAGTTTCAAATGTTTCCAATTTAAAACATTTTCAGTTTAAAATATTTTCTGGTTAAAGTGTTGCTAATTGGAAATGTCTCTATTTTGGAATGTTTACAATTTGAAATGTTTGCAATTTTAAATGTTTTAATTTGAAATGTTTCTAATTTAAAATGTTCTAGTTTGAAATGTTCCAAATTAAATTTTTTTTTTTTAATTTCATATATTTCCTGGTTAAAATGTTGAGAAATTGGAAATGTTTCTAATTTGGAATGTTAGCAGTTTAAAATGTTTCCAATTTGAAGTGTTGCAATATGAAGTGCTTTTAATTTAAATTGTTTTTAGTTTAAACAATTTACAGTTGCAAATGTTTCTGTTTGAAATTTAAAATGTTTTAGTTTGAAATGTTTCCAATTTAAAAGGTTTTCAGTTTATAATATTTTCTGGTTAAAGTGTTGCTAATTGGAAATGTCTTTATTTTAGAATGTTTGCAATTTTAAATGTTTGCAATTTTAAATGTTTGCAATTTTAAATTTTTCCAATTAGAAATGTCTCCAATTTGATATATTTTTCCAATTTAAAATGTTTCAATATGAAATGTTTTCTGTTTTAACTGTTTTTAGTTTAAACATTTTTCAGTTGCAAATGTTTATGTTTGAAATATAAAATGTTTTAGTTTCAAATGTTTCCAATTTAAAATGTTCCAGTTTGAAAATTAAAATTTTTCCAATTTGAAATACTTCAATTTTAAAAACTTCCCAATTGAAAATCTTTCCAAATTCAAGCCCTATTCGATCCTAATATTCCTCTAAATAGTCTAAATTAAACACTCATTCTAATTCGAAATATAAAACCAACTTTTTTTTATTTTATATACACACGAACAAGTAAAAATACCCTTTACTATGGGAAATATTTCCGGATGAGTGGAGCTTAAAAGATTTCCTTGACGGTATTTCTAAATTTGGAAACGAGGGCCATTTCTAGTCATAAAATTTTGAAGTATTGGAATTCAGTGATTCAGCGTGACTATTGAGTTTCCCTCTTCTAATTTGAAATTACATCACGTTGTGAATAATATACTGAAGACATCGATTGCCCAAAAGGCTGGGGCTACTTTTATCACTTGAACAAAAGAGAAGTGACATCATGATGCATACAAAATTCTAAGATTAGGCTTGGGAATGATCATACGCAGTTTGGTCTAAAACCGTGAGTCACGTGGTCGGGAAATACAAACTCGAAAACGTGCATTGGAACCTCTATTCTCAGCTGCTACTAATTTTAACCCACATAACCCCCTTAACAAGGAATTCAAGGTACAATCGAGAAAAAAGTTAGGCAAACTGCGTTCTAAGCTCAACTCTTTATTTCTTTTTCAACAAGATTTAGCTGTGGAAAGTTCTTTTTCCAAAATTCACTTCTTGCTCTCTGAATCTGATTAGTTAAAAAAAATGCCTCATTTGAAAGCAAAAAGTTAGCCACTAATTGAAATAGTTACATTTATACTTATCAAAGTAAAAAATTACCAATTACACAGCCAAAAAAAATCAAAAATTTTTTGGACTGAGACACTACACTAGTGTATTTCTACGTATTTTTTTTTCGTTAAATCCGAATACAAAATCAAAATAACCAAATTGGTTTAAATTTGTTAGATAATCCCAAAAAAACTGCTCCAAAATCCGAAATAATGAAAAAAAAATTCTTTTTTGCCGGGAGAATATCCTAGTATTAAAACGTATTTTTCTCCTCTGAATTTGAATTCGAAGTCAAAATAACCAGATTAGATAGAATTTTTTAGATAATTTCAAAAAACTACACAAAAACCCGACAAAATTTAAAAAGATAATTTTCTTCCGAGACAATATGCTAGTGTACTTTCCTACTACGTACTTTCCTCCTCTGAATTTAAATCCGAAGTCAGAATAATTAGATTAGCTACAATTTTGGAGAAAATCTCAAAAAACTATCAAAAAACCCGAAATAATATTGAAAAAATAATTTTTTTTGTCCAAGACAATATGCTAGTTTATTTATAAGTATTTTTCTCCTCTGAATTTTAAACCGAAGTCAAAATAACCTAAGTGGCTAAAATTTTTGAGAGAATTTCAAAAAACTACTCAAAATCAAAAAAAAAAAATGTTTAAAATAGGTTTATTCTTTGGGACAGTATGTTAGTGTATTCCTATGTATTTTTCTCCTCTGAATTTGAATCCGAAGTCAGAATAACTATATTAGCTAAACATTTTTAAGCTAATCTTCAAAAAACTACTCAAAAACCCATAAAAAATTTAACAAATTTTTTTTTTTTCCGGGACAGTATCCTAGTTTCTATAAAATCTAAATATGAAATATAAATTTCTATGTATTTTTCTCCTTTGAATTTGAATCCGAAGTCAGAATAACTAGATTAGCTAGAATTTTTTAGATAATCTCAAAAAACTGCTGAAAAATCCTCTGAATTTAAATTCAATGTCAGTATTACCAGTTGTCTGAAATTTTTGCAATAATTTCAAGAAACTACTCAAAAACCCGAAAAAATTTTTAAAAAACTTTTTTTTTTCGGGACAGTTTGCTAGTGTATTCTTATGTATTTTTATCCTTTGAATTTGAATCCGAAGTCAGAATAACTTGATTTGCTAACATTTTGTAGATAATCTCAAAAAACTACACAAAAACCCGAAAAAATAAAAAAATTAATTTTTCTTTGTCTTGAATAATATGCTGGTGGATTTATACGTATTTTTCTCCTCCGAATTTCAATCCAATGTCAGAATAACCAAATTGTCTAAAATTTTTGAAATAATTGCAAAAAACTATTCAAAATCCCGAAAAAAACTTTAAAAACTTTTTTTTTTTGTATGCTTGTGTATAAAATATAAATTCCGATGTCTTTTTCTCCTCTGAATTTGAATTTGAATTAAAAATAACCAGATTGGCTCAAATTTTTTAGATAACTTTCAAAAAACTACTCAAAAACCCAAAAAAAATTTTAAAAATCTTTTTTTTTTGGGACAGTATGCTAGTTTCTATAAAATATAAATTTAAAATATAAATTCCTATGTATTTTTCGCCTTTGAATTTGAATCCGAAGTCAGAATAACTAGATTAGCTAAAATTTTTGAGCTAATCTCAAGAAACTACTCAAAATTCAAAAAAAAAAAATATATATTTTTGTCCGGGACAGTATGCTAGTGTATTTCCATGTATTTTTCTCCTTTGAATTTAAATCCGAAGTCAGAATAACTAGATTAGATAAAATTTTGAAGATAATCTCAAAAAACTACTCAAAAACCCAAAAAAATAAAAAAATAATTTTTTTTGTCCGGAACAATATGCTGGTGGATTTATATGTATTTTTCTCCTCTGAATTTCAATCCAAAATCAGAATAACCAAATTGGCTCAAATTTTTGAGATGAATTAAAAAAACTACTCAAAAACCGGTAAAAATAAAAAAAAAAAAAATTTTTTCCGGGATAATATGCTAGTATATTTTTACTTATTTTTTCCCTCTAAATTCGAATCCGACATCAAAATAACGAGATTGGCTAATTTTTTCCCTAATCTCAAAAAAAAAACTCCAAAACTCGAAAAAATCAAAAATAAATTTTTTTAGTGGATCTATGTAATTAGTCAAATGCATTTTTAGGTTATGTCAAAAGAACCAATATTTTATTCAAATTAAAACTATTTTTTAGTTATAGTTTTTACTAATAATTAGTTTTATTTTATCATTAATTATTATCTATTTTTAATTAATTCAGATTTAGAGAGCGATATTTGTATTTTCTTTTACTTTTCCAAGTATTATTTTGTTGTCCAATTTTCAAGAAATGGAAAAAAAAACTTCTGTAGTGATAAGATCAGTTCTTTGTTGGGCGTATTTTAAGAATTAAAAAAAAAATAGAGAAAAAAAAAGACAAGGGTGAACTTTATGGGACGATAAAGTCTAGAAAATGTCAGTTTTTCGAGAAATTTCAGATGAGACTCGTAAATCTGATTGAGTGTGTGGGTATTCGATTATCATATAAGACAAGAAATAAAATGCAGACGATACAAATCGAGAACCCGGTAGCAACGAGATCAGCATAGTAATGCGTTATTCCTCGACTGGTTGCGTAGTGACCCCTTCAACCGGAAGTCGAGCTCGGCGGAAGCCGTCTAGGTTTAACCCGATGCATGAGAACGAATTTGGGGGTCCTATCTCAACCATTTCTTTACTCAAAGAAACTCAACTCTATATATATATATGACGGGAGTGTCTTCACTCTTCAAACACTCATTCTTCAAATATCGATGCTGAGGAAATTCTAAAGGAATCTCATGTTTCATTCACTATCAATCTTTAAAAACTATTCGAGGGTGAATAAACTTTTTTTTTCGAGAAAAAAGAAAAGGAAGAAGAAGTACATTAAAGTGTCGTTTTTTATAAGAAAAAAAAAATTGTGAGGGATAAAAAATTAGGATACAATGAAATTCGGTTCTATTAAAATTTGGATATATTTTTTTTTAATTTGAAATTTAATACTTTTAACATTAGATATAATTTAATTTTCAAAGTTTCACATCTTCTAATTTGACTGAATTCGAAATTTAACTCATTGAAAATTTTAATATACTCGAAATTTTTCGCATTCAAATTTTTTTACTCGAATTTGGATGTATCAATATTTGGATGTATTCAAAATTGTATTGATTTGAAATTTAATGCTTCCAAATTTGGTTAAATTAGAATTTTAATGCATTCAAGTTTTGATGTTTTCTAATTTGAATGAATTCGAAATTTAACTCATTCAAGTTTTAATACATTCAAATTTGGATGAATCCATAGTTGGATGTCTTCAAAATTTTGTTTAATTTGAAATTTAATGCTTATTCCAAATTAGGATAAATTAGAATTTTAATGCATTCAATTTTTGATGTATTCTAATTTAAATAAATACAAAATTTAACGTACATCAAATTTTGATGTACTCGAAATTTTTCGCATTCAAATTTTCTTACTCGAATTTAGATGTATCAATATTTGAATGTATTCTAAATTATATTAATTTGAAATTTAATGCTTCCAAGTTTGGATTAGTTAGAATTTGGATACATTCTATAGCATTAATCTGAAATTTTTATTTTTTTAAATTTGGTTGTATTTATACTTGGATTTCTTAAAATTTGGATAAATTCTCATTTGGATTTATTAAAAAATAAATCTCTGAAAGCCAAGCAAAATATTTGAAAAATTGTAAATATTTATTTATTTGTTCATGAATGAACTTACAAATATAATATTTTATAAATATATTTTTTTTTACTTAAGAGTTAGAAATAAAATGAAAGATATTCCTTTCTTTATTTCCGATTTAAATCTTATCTTGAGTACATTATGAGTGCATATGTCTGAATTGCTAGAAACAATCTTGTGTCGGCTTGAGTTCAAATGAATTTGAAGACGGAATGATAAGTGTCGCCTTGAATATGATTCGATTAGGAAGCACATTTGGTGTAACAACCTCAACGAACTGTTTTTAATGGACTTTGAGAAAGAAATTTTTCACACGCGAACAAACAAAAGACTTCTCTCATGTCAATCGATTTTTATATAATTATCAATTTGCATCAGTTTCACGCTTCTAAAAATACCCTATCATTTTGATAACGCGTATAATTAGTCATTTTATTATTATTTCTCAAATATACCTTACCTTTTGTGATAAATTGTCAATTAAAGTTTGGATCAGTGGCGGCGACTTGTAAATTTAACGCAAAAGTTGACAATCTTATTTGATTTCGAGTAATTAATTTATTTGTAATTATTTACAACTAGATTAAAATATGGATTAGTTTCTACAACTTGTGTTATCAAAAATTGTAAATATTTTAAATATAATACTTAAAGATAAATAAAACAAGACTTATTTGTATAGGACAAAATTTTTAAAATTTTGGAATTGAAGAAAATTTTTAAAAATAATTGAAATTTGAGAAAAAAATATTGTGAATTTTTAGAAATTGATTGGATAAAAATGAGAATAATTAAAATTGGGTGAAATAATTGAAAAATGATAAAAATAATGGAAAATTGTAGATAAATATTGCATTTTTAGAAAAATAATTTTAAAAATACGGAAAAGAAATAACGTAATAACTAAATGATTTCAAGAAGTTTAAATCGAGGAAAATAATTAAAACATTATAGAAATAATTGAAAATTGAAGAAAATAATGCAAATTTGAGGTAAATAATTAAAATTTTCGAAATTAATTAACAAATAATTAAAATAATATAAAATTTGTGAAAATCATTGCAGTTAAAAAAAAATAATTTAAAATTGAAAAACGTAATTGAAGTTAGAGAAAAATAATTAAAATATCTAATTCAAAGATGGAGAAAATAATTGCAAAAAGATCAGAGAAAATGAAAATTGAAAAAAAGAATTAAAAATGAGATAAATAATTCAAAATTTAGGAATTTAATTAAGGAATAGTAAAAATTGTTAAAAACTGAAGAAATTGATTGCAAAATGATAATAATAATTAAAAATTGAAGAAAATTCGTAAAATTTGAGAAAAATATTTTTGAATCCAGGAAATGAATTGAAGAATAATAAAAATAATAAAAAAATTCGAGAAAAAAAAATATAAAAATCAAATATTTAATAATTAAAAACTAAAAATCTTTTAATTTGAGCAATTGCAGAAAATAAGTTTTGTGTCAAAATGATACTTACTCAAAAATTCGGGAAAATATTTGCAAAGTAATAAAAATAATTGAAAATTAAAGAAAATAATTTTAATTTGTGGAAAATAATTGAAAATGACAAAAAGTAATTGAAAAATGATAGTATTTCTTGTAAATTAAAGAAAATAAAAAAAAATTGTAATAAATAATTGAAAAATTACAAAATATATTTGAGATAAACAAGAATACTTGGAAAATGATAAAAATAATTTTAAATTAAAGATAATTTATGGAAATTTAAGAAAAAAATTGAGATAATTACAGATTGATATTAATAATTCTATATTGAAGAAATTAATTGTAATTTGGAGCAAAAATTTTTATTTTTAATAACAAAAATCATATTTTGTAAAATTAATTGAAAAATGACAAAATAAATTGGAAATTAATTTTTAAATATGTAATGAAACTAATTTGATATTAAAGGAAATAATTATTTGAAAATAATTATTTGGTTTTATTTGAAAAAAAAAGATAAAATACAAAATGAATTGGAAATTGAATTTAAAATTGAGGGTAAAAATTGGAAAATAATAAAAATAATTTGATAAAATATTGTTTTTTCCATTCAAATGTATAAAGTGGAAAAAATTATGACACTTTTTTGTAGTAAATTAAACGGTCTTTAATGTGGTGGGTTTGATTTTTAAAATTAATCTTTTTTTCTTACAATGGCTTAAAAAATAGTTTTATGATTGGAGAGTTTGTATTCAAAATGACAGAATTTTTAATAAAAAGACTTAAGAAACGTAATATTTTGAACTTGTCTAAATTTATATCCGTAAAATTTTTCTTTAAATTTCCAATTATTTCTCTCACATTTCAATTATTTTCTTCAATTTCAAATTCATTTTGTAATATTACCATTTTTTTCAAAATTTCAATTATTTTCTTCAATTTTCAATTATGTACCTCAAATTTTAATTATTTTTTTCAATTTTGAAATATTTTCACTATTTTGAAATTTTTTTCTCAAATTTTAAATTATATTCAAAAAAATTTTTTAATTTACTTAATTTTTCAATTATTTATCTCAAATTTCAATATTTTTCATCAATGCTCAATGTTTAAAATTATTTTTCTATTATTTGCTTGATTTTTCAATATTTTTTAGTCAATTACCTTAATTTACAATTATTCACCCCATATTTCAATAATTCTTATTAATGTTTAATTTTTCAAATTATTTTTTAATTCTTTTCTTATATTTTGAATATATATTTTGTAATTTAATTAATACATTTTTCTGAAATTTTAATTATTTCTTAGACTTTTAATTACTTTTACCATTTTAACATTATTTTATCTAATTTTTTAATATTTTATTAATTATTTTTTAACTAATTTACCAAACTTTTCTATTATTTTTCAATTAATTTAACATTTTTAATTTTCTTCAATGCTTAATTGTTTTTGCCATTTGTCAATTATTTTCTTTAATTTCGATTAAATTTTTTGATTTTGCTGTCTCATATGAGAAGTATTATCACTTTTTTTTCAAAATTGTAATTATTTTCTTCATTTTTAAATTATTTATCTTAAATTAAATTTCTAAATATTTTCATTTGTCAATTATTTTCATTATTTTACTATCAATTTCTCCAAATTTTAAAGATTTTAATTGTTTTTCAATTAATTTTCTAAATATTATCTCAGATTTTACTTGTTTACTAATTCAATTTTCTATTGCCTTTATCATTTTTCAATTATGTTTTTTAATTTTATGTATATTTTATACCTTCATCACTTATTTTTCTCAAAATGTAATTATTTTCTTTAGTTTTGAATTATTATTACACTTTTTAATCATTTTCTCCAATTTTTATTTTTGAATTAATTTTTATAGATTTTGTAATCGTTAAGATTTTCGATTTTCCAAAAATAGTCTAAATTGACTCATTTTCATCTGAAATGCTAAAAATTTGCATTCTTAAGCCAATGTCCAGAAATGTGTGTGTGTGTCATATTATTTTTAAAAAAAAGTCCACGATTGTCCACGAGGGGGAAGGGAGGGGGATAAAAAAGTTATTAAAAATTGTTTTTAGACAATTAAAGACCGTTTAATTTACTACAAAAAAGTGCCATAACTTTTCCATTTTATACACTTGAATGGAAAAAACATAATTTTATAAATTATGTTTTTTAAGTTACAAATTTTGGGATGTCCGCTTTACGTAGAATGCCCCATATACAATAATTGTAAATTCATTTATCCACATTCTTATTAAGAAATTTTTCTTTGTCTGTAATTTTGCCATATGGGATTCCATAGGACTACATTTTTGCCCTAAGGAATATATTGCAGATGTACCATACGCAAGTCGCCGCCCCTGTTTTAGATAAAATTTAAAATAATAATAATAATAAATATTTAAACGGCCTTATTTTCCATTCCCTTGTTTAGTCATCTAAACACTTGTTTCACTCGAGGTTTTACACTATTTTGCGTCTAATTTTCCGTCTCAGTAATTGCAAATAATGAGCGTCAAGATAATGACTTTTACGATCATTCAGTTTGACAGTTGAATACAGTTCGTTGGACTAGATCGATGATAATCGTGACCCGATGACTCAGAATGATTAATAAGCGCAATTCTGAATGAAAAAAGAATAATCGAGAGAAAAGGTATGTGCTTTTTGAATCGTTTCTATAAAAGATAGCTCTCGTCTTAATCACTTATTCAACTTCCCTTTTTATGTAAATGTTGCGCGCGTAAATAGAGACATGCGTACAGATAGGAAATAGCCTGCATCAACATTTCTGAAGAATCGCCGGAGATCGTACAGTCACGTCGTTGTTTTAACCCTATAGTTTAACCTTTGATCTCAATCTGATGGATTTAGACGCGAGGTTTGTTAGAACAGATCTCTATACAGACGAATGACGACTTAGAAAGTATATCTTATTATATCCACGTGCAGACAGATAGTAGGCGGTTCCTGGAATGACCTTGATACTGCTCGTCAAATACTGAAATTGTTCAACTTCTTGGTTTGAAAGTTATCAAAGTCATTGTACTCCACCGTTTGTAATTACAACACACAAGATAATTCCGTTTTTAGCGAGGCTATTGAATTAATTGAATGACTCACTTTATATTCCGTGGAAAGAATTTTTTTTTTTTCTTTACTGTAAATCACTTCTTCTATGAAATATCCTTTGTCGAAGTATTTCAGTCGTGAGAAGATATAAAAAGGGTAAATAGTGTTTTAAAAGTGGGAAAAAAATGGTGGAAGAATGGAATGAAAAAAGTGTGTAAGAAACGAGATGTGAATTGAATGGAAAAAAGGTTTTTTGGTGTTTTTATGGTAGAAATGGAAAGAATAAGAAAACAAGAGAAAAAAAATAAGAGAAAACAAGAAAAATGAAAAATAAAGGAATAAAAGTAGAAAGAATAAGGAAGAAAATTAAAAAGCGGGGAAAAGATGAAAAGAACAAAAAAGAAATAATTATAAGACAAGAGATAAACAATTAGGGATAAAAAGAGGGATATCGTTTTGAGGAAGATTTCCCACGACCGTTATAATTCCGCAGATAAAAATCTTTTACATCAGTTGCAATTTGATTTAATTATTATGATCGTAAAAACTTTTATTTTGTTTGAAAAAAGAGTTCACAAAGTTTGGATTTTAAATTTGGATCGATTGAAAGTTTAATAAATTTAAGTCCGAATCGAATCAAATTTGAAGACATTAAAGTTTAGAATATTAAGATCAGTTTAAATTTATCCAAATTTGAATGCATTAAATTTCCAATTCATTTAAATTTAAAAAAATATAAACTTTAAAACATCCAAATTTAAATGCGTCCAAATTTAAAAGAATTGAAATTCGAATTCATCCAAATTTGAAAGCATCTAATTTCAAGTATATGCAAATTTAAATGCATTCAAATTTAAATGTATCCAAATTTTAATGAGTTAAAATTCGAATTTATCCCAATTTCAATTATCCAAATTTTAATGTTTCAATTATCGTATACATCCAAATTCGAATGCGTTATAGTTCGAATTTATCCAAACTTGAATGAACTAAGTTTAGAATTCATCCTAGTTTGAATACATTCAAACTATAAAACATCCATATTTGAATGCATCCAAATTTGAATGTATCCAAATATCAATGTTTCAAATATCGTATACATCTAAATTTGAATGCATTAAAGTTTGAATTTCTCCAAATTTGAATGCTCTAAATATTTAATTCTCTTAAATTTGAAAACATGTAAACTTTCAATAATATCCAAATTTAAATGCGTCCAAATTTGAATGCACTATAAGTTTCTAATTCATCCAAGTTTGTATACGTACAAACTTGAAAACATCCAAATTTGAATGAGTTATAATTCGAATTCATCCAAATTTCAATGTTTCTAATATGGTATACATTCAAATTTAAATGCACTAAGTTTCCAATTCATACATGTTTGAAAACATACAAACTTTAAAACATCCAAATTTAAATGCGTCCAAATTTAAAAGAATTAAAATTCGAATTCATCCAAATTTTAATGTTTCCAAATTTTAATGCATCGAATTTTGAATACGTCCAAATTTAAATGCATGCAAATTTAAATGCATTTAAATTTAAATATATCCAAATTTGAATGAGTTAAAATTCGAAATTTATCCCAATTTCAACATATCCAAATTTTAATGTTTCAATTATCGTATACATCCAAATTCGAATGCGTTATAGTTCGAATTTATCCAAATTTGAATGACCTAAGTTTCGAATTCATCCTAGTTTGAGTACATACAAACTATAAAACATCCAAATTCGAATGCATCCAAATTTTAATACATCCAATTTTGAATACATTCAAATTTAAATGCATTAAAATTTAAATGCATTAAAATTTAAATGTATCCAAGTTTGAATGAATTAATTAAAATTCAAATTTATCCCAATCTCAACGTATCCAAATTTTAATGTTACAATTATCGTATAAATCCAAATTCGAATACGTTAAAATTCGAATTCATCCAAATTTGAAAGACCTAATTTTTGAATTCATCCAAGTTTGAACACATACAAACTATAAAACATCCAAATTCGAATGCAACCAAATTAGAATGTGTTATAATTCGAATTAATCCAAATTTAACTGTTTCAAGTATCGTATACATCTAAATTTGAATGCATTAAAGTCCGAATTTATCCAAATTTGAAAGACCTAAGTTTCGAATCCATCTAAATTTGAATACAAACAAACTATAAAACATCCAAATTTGAATGAGTTATAATTCGAATTCATCCAAATTTGATTTTATCCAAATTTCAATGTTTCAAATATGGTATACATTCAAATTTGAATGCGTTAAAGTTCGAATTTATCTAATTTTTAATGCACTAAGCTTCCAATTCATTCAAGTGTAAAAACATACAAACTTTAAAATATCCAAATTTGAATGCTTCCAAATTTTGAAAGAATTAAAATTCGAATTTATCCAAATTTTAATGTATCCAAATTTCAATGTTTCAAATATCATATATATCTAAATTTGAATGCATTAAAGTTCGAATTTCTTGAAATTTGAATGCATTAAAGTTCGAATTTCTTGAAATTTGAATTCACAAATTTTTGAATGGATTTTCATTTGGAATGTAAATTCAAATTGATACATATTTTAAATCTAGGCAAATTTTAATTTCCACCTATCCAAATTTGAACAATTTGAAGTCCAATTCAAATTCATATTCAGAAAAATTAATTTAAGAATCGATTTAAATGTAGATAAGTTGAAGTCTCGATTAATTAAAATACCTTCTCATTTGAGATGAGAATGTAATTAAAACCAAAAAGGTCAAAATCTTTTTCCTGAAATTAGACTCAAAATATGTTTTTTTTTTAAATGAAAACGTATTTTTAAAAAATTACACTAAGAATGGCTATTCTCTTGTTAATCTTTCATTCTTGAAGTTGACCCACTGCAATTAATTCATCGTGTCTGATTCGCCCACGGCTTTGCCCATTTTCTCGCGGGCACTGCGAACCTTCTTTAATTATATCATCCGACACTCGAAATTAACCAGCGGAAATTGTAGCATCGACGGGCACCAATTTCGTGCTGCTTTCAACTTAATAATAATTTCAATGTACCAATTTTACTTTCGCCTTCGCTCTATGGCTTGAACCATTCACAAGTTAATTTCAGATCCGGCTGCTGTAAACCCCTGCCCATATGTTTTATTTATGGCCTCTTATTATTTAATATCTTCATTTTTTACTTGCAAAATAAATCTTCAATATTTTTTCTATTTAAACAGAAAAGGATTTTTAGTTTTTTATTATTATTCTAACTATTATTAATATACCTTTCTAAATTAATTGTATATCTCTCAATTTATGTAAATTTTATAATTCCGAATTTTTGTCATCTGATGATGTAATTTTAGGAATTAATATTCTGCTTTAAAATTTACATAAAAAGAGTCATTTAACAGTGAAATATTGCTCCAAGTCCTGGTTTTGTTATCTCCCCTTGCTTTAAGTTTATTATCATATTTTTTATTTTGATAACGAATTACCGAGGGAAATGAATACCAGCTTTTTTGTCAAGTGGTTTTAACTCTTGTCTAAATTAAGTAATGGAAAAAAATAAGAAAATTTATTTAGAATATTTCTATTCTATTAATATTAAAATAAAATTTACTAACTATTTGTTATTTTTCTGTTTCAGGTGAGTTTTAAAAAACCTTATTATAAAAAAAACCTGTTCCCGAAACGTGAGTATTTTTATTAAATCACTTTCTTCTTAAAACTTCCAAATTATTTTCTCCTATTTCGGTATAATTAATTCGTAGACAAAATCCTAGTCTTTAAATGTTTCAAATTCCAATTCTTTAAACTCTAGATCAAATTTTTAAAATTCTAGTTCAAATTTTTTATTTAGTTCAGCTTCAATTTCTTAAAACTCCTATTTTTAAATTTATAATTACTTGTAAATTATTTGATCTCTAATTTATTATCCCCTTTTTGCCAAAATTATCCATATCCTTTGTAAATTAATTATAATTAATTTTCGAATTAGTTTCCCAGTTAGTTAACTCTGCAAACTATTTTACAGTTTTTTTAATTTTCAAACTATTTCCTCTAATAATTTATTTGCAAATTATTCACCTAGTTATTTGTAAACTATTTCAAAATTCATTCCCAAATTATTTACCCAATTTCATCATTTTCAAATTATTTTCCAAGTTATTTAATTTTGAATCTGTTTTTCTAAACTATCTCAAATTATTTTCCCAGTTATTTTATTTATAAACATCTCTCTCAAATTCAGTAAAAAATTGATTCAGTTTCAGAGAATACGAATTAATTTATCTAAAAATTATCATCCCAATTATTTTACTCACAAGTCATTTCTTTACTGACTATTCACAAACCACTTTTTCAATTTTCTTCTTTCAAATTATTTCCCAATTATTATTGTATTTTCAAATTATTCCCAATTGCATTATTTGCAAATTATTTCCAATTATACTATTTTCAAATTATTTCCACTTGTATATTATTTTCAAATTCCTCGGTTTCAAATCACAATAATTATTCTCCTGTTTCAAGCACAATTTTATTCTCCACAAATTGAAACCAAAAGTGTCTTTAGACAATCTCAGCAAAACTATTTCTTCCCATAAAAGCTCATTTCCCATTAACACGATTCAAAGGAAACATTCCTTGGGTGTTACTAATTAATCTTCACCACTTAATCAGATAAGTTCCGTACTAATTAAAGCCACTTGCACGAAATAATTCACAATGACGATTTGAAATGAAACATTAACCAAAAAAAAAAAAAAAAAACGAGACGATAACTTTGAGTTAAAAATCGAAATTTAATTCCTCTATCATAGCGTGCTATTCAAAGTTATCTCGAGACTGCCCTATAGCGTCTAATCTCAACTCTAATGGCTCTTTAGAGTCGTTGACTTGTCGCCAGTGATTCTCATTCGTTTCCCATTTAAAAATTATATTCTCCCGAATTTGACAGCAATTTTTACAATTCCCTTTGCCTGTTGCGTGATTCAATTCAAATGCAGCGGTGAGAGAAATTTTTGTGGAGCTGTCGCATTGATACCTTGAAATGATAGAGGGATTGTATGATATCGGTTGGGATGATATCCAGTAGAGCGCAACTGAGGTAGCAAGTGGAACGAAAAGCAACAAACATAGCTGGAAAGATGCTATGAAAAAAAACCTGCCCTACCTGTTCAACATTGAATAAGTGAACCCAAAGTGTTGGAGTGCACAACATGGAGTTGTTGGTGTTCAACACCCCAACAACCGACACTATATAAAACCATTTCACTCACACACTGCTCTCCATTCGATTGGTTCACGGACCGATGATTTATATGCTAATCCCAGGTGAAATATGAAGCTAAGTCCGATTTTGAATAAACTTTCACAGGCGAGAAACAGACACTTGGCAAGGAAAGTGGTATGCATATACTTTGAAAGGTTGCTAATATTCCACGGCTCTTTATCATTTCTGATAGATATTGTGTAAAGAGGATCAGCAAAACCACCAAGAAATTTCATATTCGGCTATAAATTCTCTTCAATTTAAATTTTATTCAAGTTTAATTGACACTGGATTGTATAATCTTGGCTGGAACCAGATTAAGGGGATTTTTTAAAATTATTTTTTAGAGTAAATGTACGAATAATGTTGACAATTTCAATTTCGATGAATATTGATTTTAGTAGAATCGGTTTTTAGTGAGTATGGATTTTAATAGGTCGTGGTTTCAATAGATGGGTCAATAGATTTCAATTTTAATACATATGAATTTAAATCTCGATTTACATACAGATCTTAATTTCTGTGATAGATATTAATTCTAATTGATTCCAATTTTGCATCAATGGATGACAATTTAAAAAAGATCTCGATTTCTTTAATAGAGCTTAAAATTAGGAAATATCAAAAGATACTAATTTTAATAGATGTATATTCTATTTAATCTTAATTTTGATAGATCCCGATTTCATAAATGTATACTAATTTCAGTCGAACTTAAATTCATTAAATTACAATTTTAGTAGAAATTAATTTCAATAGATGTCAATTTTAATGAATTCCAATTTTAATGGATCTCTATTTCAATAAATGTAAAAATCAATAAATCCCAATTGTATCAATGGATCTTAATTTTAAGAAAAGATCTTGATTTTAAAAATTCAAATTTTAATAGATTCTAATTTAAATAGATCTTAATTTATTTAATAGATCCCAATATAATATTAGGAAATCTCAATTTTAAAATATACTAATTTTAATAGATTCTTATTCTATTGAATTTTAATTTCAATAGATCCCAATTTTATTGAATCGTAGTTTCAATTGAATTCAAATTCAATAGATCGCAATTTTAGAAGAACCCAAATTTAATAAATTCAAATTTTAATGAATTCCATTTTCAATAGATCCCTATTTCAATAAATGTCAATATCAATAGAATCCAACTTCATCAACGGATCTTAATTTTAAAAAAGATTTTAATTTGATCGTTCCTAAATTTAGTTAATTTCAATTGCACCAATAGGTTCAAATTCAATAAGATTTCAATTTTTTTAATCTTGATAAATTCCAATTTTAATGAACTCCAATTTTAATCGATCTCTGTTTCAATAAATCTCAATATCAATAGATCCCAATTTTATCAATAGATCTTAATTTTAATAAAAGATCACAATTTTAATAGATCCACATTTCAATAGATTTAAATTCCAATAGATTCTAATTTAAATAGATCTAAATTTCTTTGATAGATTTTAATTTTAATTGATTCTAATTACATCAATATATGTCAATTTAAAAATATGTCGATTTCTTTAATAGATCCTAATATTAAGAAAACTCAATTACAAAATATACCAATTTTAAAAGATCCTTATTACATTAAAACTCAATTTCAATAAATTTCAATTTCATTAAATCTTAATTTCAATGGAATTCAAATTCAATAGATTACAATTTCAGTAGAACACAATTTTAAAAATTCCAAAATAATGAGTTTCAATTTTAATCGATCGCTATTTTAATAAATGTCAATATCCATAGATTCCAATTTCATTAATGGATCTCAATTTTAATAAAAGATCTCAATTTTATAAATCACAATTATAATAAATCCGCAATTCAATAGATTTAAATTTTAATAGATTCCAATTTCAATAGATCTCAATTTCTTTTATAAATCTTAATTTTAATTAACTTCAATTACATCAATATAAAAATTAAAAAAGATCTCGATTTCTTTAACAGATCTTATAATATTCAGAAATCTCAATTTAAAAAAATACCAATTTTTTAAAAGATCCTTATTCCATTAAATCTTAATTTCAATAATTTCCAATTTAATTGAATCTTAATTTTATTAAAAGATCTCAACTTTAAGAAATCCCAATTTCAATAGATTCCAATTTAAGTAGATCTCAATTTCTTTAATAGATACCAATATTAAGAAATTTTAATATAAAAAAATATCAATTTTAATACATAGATCCTTATTCCATTAAATCTTAATGTCAATAGTTCTCAATTTCATTGAATTTTAATTTCAATTGAACTCAAATTCAATAAATCAAAATTTTAATAAATTCCAATTTTCATAAACTCTAATTTTAATAAATTTCAATTTCAATAGATCCTATTTTAAATAGATCTCAATATCATACAATAGATCCCGATTTCATCAATTGATCTTAAATTTAATAAAAGATTTCAATTTTAAAAAATCTCAATTTTAACAAATTCTTATTTAAATAGATCTCAATTTCTTTAATAGATATTAGGAAATTCTCGAAAAAATCTCAATTTCAAAAGATTACAATTTTAATAGATCCTTATTTCATTAAATCTTAATTGCAATAAATTCCAATTTCATAAAATCTTAATTTCAATAGTTCACAATTTTAGTAGAACCCTTAATAAATTTTAATCGATCTCTATTCCAATAAATCTCAATATCAATAGATCCTAATTTCATCAATGGATATTAATTTTACTAATTTGAAGAAAGCCCAATTTCATGATCATGAAAATAATTTTAATAAACCCCAAAATTTTAGGAAAAACAAGTTTCATCAATAGATCTTAATTTTAATAAAACTCAGTTTTTTAAAGATCGCAATTTAAAGAGATGTTAATTTTAATAAAAACAAATTTTAACAAATGTATCTTTAAATCTTAATTTTAATATATATCTCAATTTATACGAAGATCCCAATTTCATCAATAGATAAATCCCAATTTTAATAAATCCCTATTTCAATAGATTCTAGTTTCCTCTATATGTAATTTCGAATTTTAAGAGATCTCAGTTTGAATAGATCCTAATTTTAATAGATCTTCATTTGTTTCAAAAATTCCATTTTCAGGAGATCCTGAATTCAATAGATCTCAATTTTAATAAATCCTTTTTTTCAATACAATACATCCTAATTTCAATATAGTACATCTCCATATTTTCTTCAATAAATCCCAATTTCTACAACAAACCCAGGTTTAAAAAAGTCCAAATACAAGTTTCAATTTTTAAATATCAATTCGAGTTCAAATCAATAAATATCAAAACCGATTGGAACTTATAAAATTACATTAGCTTTGATTTTAACTTGAATAAATTGAAGCTTAAATTATTTTAAATTTGGGTAAATTTAAAATCAAAGTAAACTTTGAATTTATCGGATTCATTGGAATTTGGAAGGAGTAAAAATTAGATTTGCATTAAAATATGAGTCGATTGAAATTTGAATGAACTGAAATTTAAATAAATTATTTTTTCAACAAATTTTAATTTGAATAAATTATACTTTTAACCAATTGCAGTTTCATAATTTAAACTTTCATTTAATAGTTTAGGTTTGTTTAAATTTGAATTAATTGAGATTTGGATTCATTATAATTAAACCAATTAATTATGAGGTAAAATCAATTATGATTTGGATCGAATTTCCAAATGAATGAATCACTAAAATTTGCTATTATTAACTAAGTAATTAGTGTGTATTCTCATGGAAATTAAATTTCCATTTTATGATTATAATCTACAAAACCAAATTAGTCAAAGTTCACTAATTATGAGTCAAACAATAGCTATTTTTATTATAACTTTAAATCTTTCGGGAAATAATATAAAATAATCTAATTTTTTGCAAAAGAATGTTGTTTTGATTAATCAAAAAATTGATGATGCAATACTAGACACTAATTACAGTAATTTAAAAAAACTTGACTACATTAATATTGATCGAATCAAAAAAATCAATTAATAAAAAATATGCATACAGTTAAATTATTAATTGAATTAATTAATTATTAACTTATTATTTTAATGCTTAAATTACATGATTATCACGTAATATAATTATTCATTGCTTCAGTTATTTATTCACTGGTTATATAACTTATTTATTAATTGAATTAAAAGTTTATTGATTGAAGAAAGAGTCTTCCTTATCGGTCAATAAAGGCCTTTCAAACTTGAAAGGTTGTGAACCTTAGGTTGATGAAGAGTATTACAATAACTTAATCCAAGTTTGATCGATAGAACAAAGAAAGGGTTAATAGTCACAATTAAAACATTTTTTAAGTTCCCTTAATCAAAACACTTGATTTATTGTAATTTGTGAATTTCAAGTCACTTTTTTATTGAAAATTTATCATTTTTTTATCTTTGTTCATTTCTTTATAATTACCAATAATTTGTTAGCTATGATTAATAATTTTTATTATCTGATTAATAACAATTTTTGCATCGTGATCAATCATTAATCGATCCGAATTTAAAGCGATTCAAATTTTAGTTAATACAAATTTTAATCAATCCCAACTTTAAATCATTCAAAATTTATAATCGATCCAAACTTTGATCAATTTAAGTTGTAGTTGATCCAAACTTTGATCAATCCAAATTTTTAATCGATCCAAACTTTAATAAATTTAAATTTTAGTCGAACCAAATTGTGATCAATTCCAACTTTAAATCATTCAAAATTTATAATCGATCCAAAAATTTATTTACTTAAATATTGTAGGCACTCCAAATTTTGATCAATCCAAATTTTAATCAATCCCAACTTTAAATTGATCAAAATTTATAATCGAATTAAAATATAATCAATTCAAGTTGTAGTCAATCCAAACTTTGATCAACCCAAATTTTTAATCGACCCAAACTTTAAACAATTTAAATTTTAGTCGATCGAAACTTTGATCAATACAAATTTTCATCGATCCTCGAATCGATCCAAATTCGAAATGATTTAATTTATTCAATTTTCACTTAATCTTAATTTCTACATTGATCCAATTCTTACGAATCTAATTTTTTGTTGATTTCCATTTTAATCCATCAAGGAGAAAAAATTCTGATAAAACTTTGTCTGTTTAATTAATAAATTAATTAAGTTTGATTAATTAATTAAGTCTGCCTAACACATTAATTATGTTTAACTGATTAACAAGTTCTGTGTAACATGTTAATTAAATTCAACCAGAAAAAATACTGCAAGTAAAACGTTTGCATTACTGTAATAAAAAATTCAAAATTTAATTCAGTTTCTACATAAATCCATTTAAAATTTCCAGCAGTAAACAATTTTCACAACAAACCTATTAATTCCCCTAATATCCAATAAATAATTCAACTTTCATAATTTCCAAAATTATGATGAAACATAAAAATAAGCATTTGAAAGAGGATTTCAGTTCAGTAGTCGATGGGCGTCAAGGGATCACATAAAACCAGTTGAGCAAGTTTCTTATTCATATGTATATATATATTTCTAAAGCAATTTATTAGTGAGAAAGGAAGAAAAAACCAACTCGTTGTTAGAAATGAAATAAAAATTCATTCACCTGATCGTCAGAGAAGACGCATTTTACGAAAATCCAATGGTGCGCCTTCACTGTACAATTGCATCCGTTCATTGCGCATATTCCAACAGGTTTTGAATTTTCTGCGCGCAAGTTCGGAATAATTGCTAAAAAAACACACATAAACATGAAAAAGATCACTAGATCACTAACACAGAATACACTCCTTCTGGCCATCTTGTCAGGGTTTAAATCCAACGGGTTAAATGATCCAGTATTCCACCTGCTCTGCAAAAATCCTCTTTATTCTCATCATTCATCAGAAACCGTTTTTTCGATTCTTCCCACTTTGATCCACATTTTCAAATCAAAATATTCCTGTTTTTTTGGTGTTTATAATCCTTTCTATTTTGGTTTCTGTAATCAGTTTATTTTGGTTTTTTCTGATTCTTTTATTTTGATCTTTGCTCATTGATCCTTGTATATTGATCTTTTTATAAAGATCCTTGTGCATTGATATTTTTATTATGATCCTTGTGTATTGATATTTTTATTATGATCCTTCTGTATTGATCTTTTTATTATAATCCTTGTATATAGATTCCTTAATTTTGATCTTTGTATAATGTTCTTTTTATTACGATCTTTGTATATTGATCTTTTAGTTTAGGTATTTTTATTTTGATCCTTTAATTTCGATCCTTTTATTATGATCCTTGTATATTTATCTTTCTATTTGGATTCTTTAGTTTTAATCTTTTTACTTTGATCCTTTTTATTACAATCCTTGATAATTGACCTTTTATTTCGATCCTTTAATTTTGATCTCGATTTTGTTCTTAATCTAATCCACTTTATTGCTCCAAATTTTTCCTTTTTCTTATCTCTCTGATTAAACCCGTTTATTTCGATCTAGATCCAACTTTTTCAATCCAGATTAATCCTTTCTATTCTGATCTAAATCCTGCTTAATTGATCTAGATCACGTTTTTTAACTCAATAATCCTTGTTTAATCTCTTCCTGATTAATTTCTTCTTTTTTTTTTATCCAGACCAATTTTTCTTATTTTAATCCCGACCAATTCTTTTATTTTGATCAGCATTTGATATTTTTATCCAAATTGTATTTCAGTCAACGCTGCGTATTTTGACCAAGATCCTTTCAGTTTGATTATAATTAACAATTTTTTTAAATATGCTAAATTGCATCACTGTCTTCTGTACCAGTTGAGGCCGAATTATCGATTTGTCATTGATTTTTTATCATCTTTGGGACATTTTCTCTTGGTCGGCATTTTCCAGTGCTGCGAGAAGAGTTTGCTGGCGCTTTCGCACGCTCTTCTGAATTCAGTGTGTATGTGTACTAACCGGTTTTGAAGGCGCACGAGGTCACCCAAGAACTGGGACTAAAGACCAGCTGACGCGATCATGACGGAGGTTGCTTTCAAACTGGCGGGTGGAAGCATACGATCAGTGTTTCCCCTACTTCGTAGTCGTCACCGCTCCCTCCAGTATTTTAAAAGATAAAAGGCTGACAAGATTACCTACCAGAAGAGCAGGGGGACCCGGCCTATAAGGGAAACGGTAGATCTTGTTGACCTGCGATCATAGTTTATGACCTGTTTCCACCCGAATCCAGGAGTTGCGTACCAATATAATTCAAGGTCCTTCTGATCCTGAAAGATGTTTTTTTCATCAGATGTAACTTGCTCGCCATAAGGGGAAATTGTATCTACCGAATTAATAATTAATTATTATGCATTTCTACATAGAAAGTAGAAAATAACTTTTGGAAGAAATACCGGGGGTTTGGGTTGCCATAAAAAGTAGAAAATAATTTTTGGAAGAAATACCGAGGGGTTGGGGAGCCATAATAAGTAGAAAATAATTTTTGGAAGAAATACCGGGGGGTTGGGGTGCCATTATAAATAGAAAATAATTTTTGGAAGAAATACCGGGGGTTGGGTTGACATAAAAAGTAGAAAATAATTTTTGGAAGAAATACCGGGGGTTGGGGTGTCATAAAAAGTAGAAAATAATTTTTGGAAGAAATACCGGGGGTTGGGTTTCCATAAAAAGTAGACAATTATTTTTGGAAGAAATAACGGGGGCTTTGCATGCCATAAAAAGTAAAAAATAATTTTTTCAAGAAATACCGAGGGTTTGGATTACCATAAAAAGTAGAAAATAATTTTGGGAAGAAATACCGGGGGTTGGGTTTCCATAAAAAGTAGACAATTATTTTTGGAAGAAATACCGGGGGCTTTGCATGCCATAAAAAGTACAAAATAATTTTTTGAAGAAATACCGAGGGTTTGGGTTATCATAAAAAGTAGAAAATAATTTTTGAAAGAAATAGCGGGGGTTGGGTTTCCATAAAAAGTAGACAATTATTTTTGGAAGAAATACAGGGGGGTTTGGTAGCTATAAAAAGTAGAAAATAATTTTTTGAAGAAATACCGGGGTGTTGGGGTGCCATAAAACGATCCATAAAAATTAAAAAATAATTTTTGGAAGAAATACTGGGGGTTGGATTGCCATAAAAAGTAGACAATAATTTTTGGAAAAAATACCAGGGGGTTGGGGAGCCATAATAAGTAGAAAATAATTTTTGGATAAAATACGGGGGGGTTGGGGTGCCATAATAAATAGAATATAATTTTTGGAAGAAGTACCGGGGAGTTGGGGTGCCATAATAAGTAGAAAATAATTTTTGGTGGAAATACCGGGGGGTTGGGGTGCCATAATAAGTAGAAAATAATTTTTGGTGGAAATACCGGGGAGTTGGGGTGCCATAAAAAGTAGAAAATAATTTTTGGAGGAAATACCGGGGGTTGGGTTTCCATAAAAAGTAGACAATTATTTTTGGAGAAAATAAAGGGGGGTTTGGGTGCCATAAAAAGTAGAAAATAATTTTTTTAAGAAATACCGGTGTGTTGAGGTGCCATAAAACGATCCATAAAAAGTACAAAATAATTTTTGGAAGAAATACCGGGGGGTTGGGAAGCCATAAAAAGTGGAACGTGTTGTTAAGTAAACAACCTATTAATAAAGTTTAGCGAGAAAGTTTCCATGAGAGGAAGAGTCCGCAGGTAAGACTTCTACTCTTAACGATCAAATTACAATTTCCCGTTTTTTTGCCGTGACTATTCGTACAGAAAAGTCAAATGCTGTCTTTGTCAGCGTAACACCTTTTGTTTTGGTTGTGAAAAAACAGAATAAAATTGACGAAATACCGGGGGGTTGTGGTGCCAAATACAGTGGTTTTTTGCAGTGGCGTAACTGGGAGGGTAAGGGCCCGGGGACAAAAAGGAAAATAGGGCCCCAATTATATATGATTTTTTAAATAGATGTTTTATTTAAATTTTAAATCATATTTCACCTGTTTAAAATGTTCTCAAATTTTAAAATTATAGCAATTTTAATTTCTTCAAATTTCAGTTAATGTAAACTGAAATGTAAATTGATTAAAAGTTCAATTAAACCACGTCTTAAATATCCTAAATTTGAATTTTGAACTATTTTTATTATTTTTTAATTATTTTCGGCAATTTTTAATTCTTTTAATTATCTTTAAATTGTTTCCCAAAATCTTAAATTTACCTTCCTCAAATTTTAAAAATTTTATTTAGTTTTTTCATACACTTTTTCAATTTTAATCATTTTTCCCTTGACATTAAATCAATTTAATTATTTATTCCTAAATTTTATATTTTTCATTGCAAATTGAAATTAATTTTTTTAATTTACCATTATTTTGTCATTTTGCAATGCTTACCTTCAATTTTTAATCATTTTCATAATTTCTGAATTAATTTCCTGAACTTTCAAATATTTCAAATAATTATTTTGTTCAATTTTTATTTCTTTTTATTATTTTGCAATGATTTTTTCCTTGTTTTAATATTTACATTAATTTTCAATTAATTTCCTAAATTTGCAGTTATTTTCACAAATTTAGATTATTATCATCAATTTTCCATATTTTAAACGATTTTTCAATTATTTTCTTTTGCTTAAAAATAAATTTTTCAATTTTTCTATTTTCTTCAATTTCTAAATATGTCTATTATTTTGGCAGAACTTTCAAAAATTGAAATTATTTATCTGAAATTTAAATTTCTTTCATAAATTTTCTATTATTTCCGCGACTTTTTTTAAACTTTTATTTAATTACAATTTTTTAAGTAATTTTGTAGTTATTTCATTTCATTAAATATATATTTTATGATCTTTTCGGCTATTTCACTAAAATTTTATTTATTGTCAATTTTTCATATTTAAATTATTTTCATTATTTTACAATTTTTTTCTCAATCTTAAGTTATTTTCAGCATATTTTAATTATTTTTTTTTTCAATTTTAAATTATTTTTCTGGATTGTTAATTATTATTATCATTTTATAAAATTAATTATTTTCTAAGATTTTTAGGCATTTCTCTAAAATTTCAATTATTTTCATCAATTTTCGATTATTTCTGCAATTTTATAATTATTCTCTTTAATTAAAATTTTTTAAGTCATTTTGTAATTATTTTCTTTTTTTAAACATATATTTTAGGAATTTCTCAACTATTTCCCTCAAACTTTATTTATTGTTTTCAATTTATCATATTTAAATTATTTTTATGATATTTCAATTTTTTTTTAATCTTAAATTATTTTCATCATATTTCAATTATTTTTTTCAATTTTGAATTAATTTTATCATTTTTCAATTATTTTTCTCGATTGTTAATTATTATTCTCCTTTTCTAAAATTCTTTTTTAAGATTTATAAGTATTTTTCTAAAAATTCAATTATTTTTATTTATTTTCTTAATTTCTAAATTTTTTATTAATTATCGTCAATTTCAATTATTTTAATTTTCTTTAATTCTTTTGTCTAATTTTTAATTATTCTCATTTTTTTCAATTATTTTTTAAGACCTTCATGTATTTTTCTCAAATTTCAATTATTTTTTTTTATTTTAAAAAATTATCGTAATTTTTTTAATTATTTCTCTCAAATGTCATTTTTTTACAACTTATCATTGTTTTCATCATTCTTCAAATATTTTCTGCAAGTTTCAAATTTTAAAATTATTTTTTAATAGTTTTCCTAAAATTTATCTCTTTAAATTTTTGATATTTTTTCATTTGTTTTATAATTTCCAAATTTTTAAACTATTTATCTGACATTGTAATTATTTCATTCCATTTTTAAGTATTTATAATATTTTCTATATTATTTTCATCAATTTTCTATTATTTCGGCGATTTTTTTAATACTTCTATTTAATTAAAATTTTTTAAGTAATTTGGTAATTATTTTATTTTATTAAATATATATTTTATGATATTTTACGTCCATCAACAAGTTTTTAATTATTTATTTTTAATAAAAAATTGTTCTCTTTAAGTTTAAATTACGTTTAACTTTTTTCCATTTATTTTCTCTAAGTTTTAATTGTTTTCTTTTTTTTTTCAAGGATCTTTTAAAAGTTTTAAGTTTTTTCTGAAATTTTCTTTGACTTACCTTTATTTAAAATATGTTATGTAATTTTTTCAATTATTTTCTAAATTTTAATTTTTTTTTATTTATTTTCAGTTATTTATTTTTTAATTTACAATTATTTTCTCTAATTTTTCATTATTCAATATTTCCAGTTTATTTTTAAAACATTTCTATGATTTTTGAAATTACTTTTCCCAATTTTTAATTGATTTCATTATTTTTGAATTAATTTGCAAAATTTTGAATTATTTCGTTTAATTTCAATTATTTTTTGGAATTTTTTTTGGTTCTAAAATTCCATAATTTATTGTCCTGAATAATTATGTATTTTATTTTATTTGTTTATATAAATTTATTTTCAAATATCATATTTAAAATATTTATAATTGTTGATAGCACAAGGTGTAGAAACTAATCGTGGCCAAGCGCACATTGTTTAATTTAGTCAAACTTTATATTACTACAATTAGTAAAGTTTCTGGAATTTTTTTTTAAAGGTCTATTATCGTTGATTAAGGGCCCCCTAAGGTCAAGGGCCCCGGGGCACTGCCCCACTTTACCCCTTAACAGTTACGCCACTGGTTTTTTGCCAAAAGATACTTTTAATTTTTTTTTTCTTGTAAAAATTAATGTTAGCCGGGTATGTTTTGGTAAAAAAAAACCACTATATGTGGCACCTCAACTCCCCGGTATTTCGTCAAAAAATTGTATTCTATTTTTTCACAGCCAAAAGAAAAGGTATTACGCTGCCAAAGACAGAATTTTCTGTACCAATAGTCACGGCCTTTTTTTTTACCTTGACAAATTCAAGGACAAAAATATTCACTTGCTTGAATATTGTGTTACTGTCGAGTAACAGATCCTTTTTCTGAGAATGTCAAAACCGAGAGTATATCCAGTTTTGTGAACAAGTTTGTGCTTGTTTGGGAAATATTTCCTGCTTGTGTGGACCTTGACCGAGTTTGAAGGATTGTTTACTTAGGTGATGATAATGCTGCTGATGATCACGTTTCTGCGCGAGACTCTTTTGTGGAGCCAGGCGACAAAGGAATTATGATGATAAAGGTAATCTAATCTTGGGAACTTGGACTGATGGAATGAGTTTTAGCTTCCTTGCAATTTCAGAATACTTCTTCTTTGTTGAAATGTTTCTCTCACTCTGTTAATTTGAGTCATTCTCTGGTCGCTGGTGAGTCACTTTTGGGATAGTTTAATCGAGTCGTTTAGAGGTATTTTAATCGGCGTTCAATGGCATGGAAATTGGGTAAAATCTACTTAACCTTTTAGTGACGCAGACGCATTTCTGACAAATTTTGTTTGAAAAATGAAAATCTGTCAGTGCTTACATAAATGATTTTTTAATCTTTCTTAACTGAGGTCGTATTTTTTTTTGGGTAAAGGTCATTTGAATTAAATTTAATATTTATAATGCATTTTAAAAGTGAAATTTCTTTTATGCTTTATTAAACATGTGACTAATATATTTGAAATCTCGATTGATTATAAAAATTTAAATAACAGATGTATAATAAATTGCAATTTTTTAATACAAAAACGTGGGAAACAATGAATTTCTTAGATTTTTAATTTAATTGGAGTAAAAAATAATTTACGAATTTATTTGATTTTTAATAAAAATATCAAACATTTAGAAACAATTTACAACTAGTTCAAAACTATTAAAAACTAGTTTTGAACTGCTTATAATTAGTACAAAATTGTTCGAAACTGCTTGAGACTAACTCATAATTGTTTAAAACTTTGTAAACTTTAATTCTTCACAACTTTTTCTAAATAGTTCGAAACTGTTAAAAAATAGTTTGCTTCTATTTGAAACAAGTTTAAAATTAGTTTAAACAATTTCAGCCCCTGGTGCCGATACCCTAAAAATTTATTTTACCTTTTTTTTCATTATTACACTACTCTATATAAGGATCAAATAATATTATCAAATACAATATTTACTCTCTAAATTTGAATTAGTTAAAAATAACTAATTATTAGTAAAAATATAGCTAAAAATAAGTTAAAATTTGACTAATTGAATTAGTAAACAGAATTTTACTAAAATATTAGTAATTTTGACATAACCTAAAAATGAATTTGACTGATAATTAGTTATTTTTACTAAATTGTTAGTAGAAATGTAACTATTTCAATTAGTGACTGAGTTATTGCTTTCAAATTAGTTATTTTTAACTAATTCAGATTTAGAGAGTAAAATAATTCTTTGAAAAAAAATGCAAGATTTGAGTAAAAAACACTGGACATGAAAAATACTAAAAAGCAATTGACAATACTGAAAGGATTTTAAGAGAAAGATAGCAAAGGGGGCAAATGTTTATTTTCAAGAAAACAATGCAGGCCATAACCATTAGTAAGGGAAATGAGTTCATTCTGGTACTGTGCGGCGGAAATTGTGAATCTAGAATTTGTAGAATAGAAGGGAAGTTTTGGGTCTCGTAAAGTGGAAAGTGAAATTACCAGCGAGAAGGTGAGTTTGTTGGTTTACTTTACTCGATGTTCTAGGGAAAATTGCAAAACTTGGGTGTTGGTTATAATAGAGTGAATGTGTCTCCCAAAAGCCACGGTCTTTGAACCTGAGAGCTTCCTAGGTGCGGCATACCAACTCGCCATTTAATTTCCCATGAGAAATTGCGCGTGGCCGTGTCTGTTTCTGTCTGCATCACACGTGAGTTGACGATCACATTCATTCACAACGAGCTCTTCAATCTGGAAGAAGATACCTGCCTCCTACCCCAGAAATGGCCATTTCCGAAATGACCACGTGCCAAGCATACGTCAGGCTCAAAGCTATGCTGCCGCATGTCTGATGCATAATCTTGATTACACCACTCTCACATACTGTATTTTATTTTACAGTTTAGACGCTCTTTAACCATCCGGTGATAAAAAACAAATATGTTTTTTTTTCCATTCCCATTTCTCTACTCTTTATTTGAATTAATGAAAAAATTATATTATTATATTAATTATACAATACAATAATAAATGAGACTGGGGCAAAGGTGTTAACCGGGGTAAAGATAATAATCAAAATATTTTTAATATTTATGAATTATCAAAATTTTCTTCTATATACAAATCTTCATTTTTATCGGGGAAACTATATTATGAAGAAAAAAATGTTAAATTTCAATGTAAATCAAGAAATTTTAGTAATAAACTGTTTTAAGCAGAAAGCAATGAAAAATTGAGGTTCCATTATATCATGTTTTTAAGAAATTAAAAAAGGTTAAAGTTCTAAAAGTTTGATGTTCTATTAAATTAAACATCCACCTATTATATATTCATAGATTTGAACATGAACTCAACGTTTAAATATATTAAATTTACAATATATAAAAAAGACTTGACGTTTGGGGTAATGGTAATAACTAAAAATAATAGCTTGTTGGTAATGTAGAAATTCTACCTATCTATTATAAGTCAACATTCGACGTATGTCAACGTTATTTTAGAATGGTTTTAAAGAGTTTATATTAATTACTCCGTTAAAGTAAGTAGGCCAATTAAAATTTAATATTTTTAAAATATTAAAAACTCAAGTTTTAATGGAAAATTTGATGTTCTTAGTGAAATTAATGAATAGTTAAAAAGTATATACGATTCATATGGTTATGTTAACATTCATACGTCAAGCAGACTTCAGATGTTTTTTTTTAAATGTAATGCTAAATCACACATTTCACTATTTTTAATAAAAATTACCGCAAATATACTACAAATTATGTTTTATATATACTTTTTTTACTGGTTTAGATAACAAGGAATTAAAATATAAAAAAATAATTTCCAAAATATTTACATTTGCAGAAAAAATAGCCTTATTACCTTTGCCTCGGTAACTGGGGTAATGGTAATAATTTGTACTCTTTTATAAATTACATTTTTATTCAATCAAAACTTTTCTAAATTCCGAAATGATTGTAGACAAATGTTGAGTAATTAATTTCAAACCGTTCCACTAGCAAAAGACTATCGCGGGAAAAGAGTTTTTTAAATCGGTTTAATTTGATTAAAACTAAATTAAAAATAAAATAGTATAACCATTTTCATGGTAGAATTCGTTTGTTTTTCTTTTTTTATTATTATTTATACGTCAAATTAAATAAAATGGTTTTTTATTAAAATTTATTTCTACAAACTCCATGAAAAGTCCATTATGGTCTTTACATAGTACAAAATAGAAATTTTAAACATTATTTTAGTGTAAGTTACATCGAATTCCAAGAGGGGGTGTTTTGAGATATTAATGTTTTAAATTTTTAAACCTAAAATTGTAAATGAAATTGCAATTTTTTAAAAAAAAAAGTTTAGTATCATTTTAAAGCTTGGTAAATTCTCTTTCAAATTCGCCCATTACATTTTATTTTTAATTTAGTTTTAATCAAATTAAACCGATTTAAAAAATTCTTTTCACGTGATAGTCTTTTGCTAGTGGAACGGTTTGAAATAGAGTCCATATTATAACAAATCGGTAAATAATATTTATCTAATAAGACGAAATAAATATTTTAAATATAATATTTAAAAATCTATTAATATAAATAAAATAAATATTTATTTAGGACAAAATTTATAATGGTTTAGAATTAAAAAGAATTGCAAATAATAATTGAAATTAAACAAAATAATTGCAAATTTTGCAAATTAATTGACAAAAAAAAAATCAAATCAATTAAAAATTGGGGAAAGTAATTTAAACAATAATAAAAATGTTTTAAACATAAAGAAAGTAATTTAAATTTGAGAAAAAATACTTGAGAATCTCAAACGTAAATTAAAACAAAATTAAATAATGAAAAATTAGAAAAAAAAAATCGAAAATTGAAAAAACATGGTTAAAAATTGAGATAAATAGATTAAAATTAAAAAAAATAATTAAAATTTGAGAAAATAATTAAACAAATTACATAAAATATTTTAAATAAAGGAAAGTTAAACAAAATTTGAGAAAAATACTTAAAACTTTCAGAAGTTCATTGAAATAAAAGAAAATAATTAAAAGTTAGAGAAAATAAATGAAAAAAGATAAACATAATTTAAAATTGAACAGAACAAGTTTTAATTAAAGAGAAAGAAGTATAAACTTTTTCGCAATTATGAAAAAGAAGGAGAAAACGAACGAAAGTAATTGAAAACTGAAGAAAATAATATAAAAAATTATATAAATAATGAAATAATTAAAAAGTCAGATAAATAGTTAAAAATTTTTGAAATTATGAAACAAATGTAAAGAATTGAGAATTGAAGGAAATTAATTTTGGAAAATAATTGAAAAATGTTTTTAAATTTTATAACTTGCCGAAAATAATTAAAAAATGATACTTAAAAAACTTTAGAAATTTATTTTATAAAATGAGAAAAACTAAAAATTGGAGAAAAATCTGGAAGAAAGCTAAAAATAATTGAATTTTACAATAATAAAGAATGGAAAATTGAAGGAAATAAATTTTGGAAAATAATTGAAAAATGTTTCAAAATTTTATAACTTGCCGAAAATAATTAAAATATAATACAAACAATGATAATTTGTAAAAAATAAATGCTATGTAAGTGTGATAATTTAAAAGCTACAGAAATTTTTGTAAATAAAGAAAAAAAATAATGAAAATTTGAAAAAAATACATGAAGATCTTAGAAATCAATTTAAAAAAAGAAAATAACTAAAAATTGGAGAAAAGAATTAAAGAAATAAGCTAAAAGTAATTGAAATTTACGATAATTAATAAACAAATTTTGAGATTATGAAAACAAATAAAAATAATTAAAAATTGAAGAAAACAATTGAAATATTAGAAAAATGTTCTCAAAATCTTAGAAAATAATTTTAGAAAATGAGAATAACTAAAAATTGAAGAAAAGTCTGAAAGAAAGCTAAAAATAGTTGAAATTTACGAGAATTAATAAATTTTTTTGGAAATTATGAAAACAAAGAAAAATATTAAAAATTGAAAAAAATAATAGAAATTTGAGAAAAATACTTAAAAAATTTTAGAAAGTTATTTTATAAAATGAGAAAAACTAAAAATTGGAGAAAAGTCTGGAAGAAAGCTAAAAATAATTGAAATTTACGATAATTAATTAAAAAAATTTGAAATTCTGATAACAAATGAAAATAATTAGAAATAGAACAAAATATTTGAATTTTCAGAAAAATACTTAAAAATCTTAGAAAATAATTTTAGAAAATGAGAATAATAAGTAACAATCGAGAAAAATAATTGAAAAACGATAAAATTAATTAAAAATTGAAAAAAATAATTGAAATATGCTGAAAATAATTTAAGATTGAGTAAGAAAATTGAATTATGATGAAAATAATTGAAATATGAAAAATTGAAAACATTCAATAAAATTTGAGAGAATTTATTTATTTAATAATTGTTAACAACAAACTTTTAATAATAATAAAATAATGACGATTGTAGAGAATATTTTAAAGAGTAAAATAACCTAATGTTTATCAAAATCCGATAAAAAATGCGATTTTTCTCTGAGCCGAAAGAAAAAAACACTAAATGTTAAATAATTATTCTTTGACAACAAATTTAGGCTAAATCTCTTTTTTTCTGACAATTGTACAGCTAGATCTTTCAAAATTGTATAAATTTAAATTTGATTATATTTTTGTTTACGTTAAAAACCATTTCTTAATTTGAGGTTATTTTACGGTCCCCACCCTCCTTAATTAACGTAATTATTGTAACGCAAAAGTTAAGAATTTTATTTGAGTTCGAGTACATTTTCGGCATTAATAACCAAATAATCAAAATAATATAAAGTTTGTGAAAATCATTGCAAGTTAAAAAAAATAATTTAAAATTGACAGACTTAATTGAAATTTGAGAAAAATAATTGAAAATGATTAAAACATGGAAAACTTGAGAAACAAAAATCATATTTTTTAAAATAATTGAAAAATGTCTATTGCTATTGGAGGAAATAATTAAAACTAAAAAAGTTTTATTCGAAAAAATTAAAAAAAAATAATTGAAACTTTAGAAATTAAATTTAAAATTTAGGGGAAAAATTGAAAAATAATGAAAATCCTTGAAGAAAATTTTTGGAAAGTGATAAAAGAGTTGAAATTTGTAGATATTGATTGCAATTTTAGAAAAATAATTTTAAAAAATACAGAATATTTGTGAAGTAACAGAAAGTACCTTATTACAACATGATTTCAAGAATTTTAAACTTAGAGAAATACAAAATAATAATTAAAACATTATAGAAATAATCGAAAATTAAAGAAAATAATACAAATTTGAGATAAACAATTGAAATTTTCGGAATTAATCAACATATATTCAAAATCATATAAAATTTGTGAAAATCATTGCAATTTAACAAAAAAATAATTAAAAATTGTCGAAAGTATTTGAAATATGAGAAAAATAATTGAAGAATGATTAAAGCATTGAAATGTGGATACAGTAATTTAGATTTCAGATAATAAATAAAAATTAATGAAATTAATTGAAAAATAATTAATATATCTGGTTAAAAGGTGGAGAAAATAATTGAAAAAAGATAAAAGAAATTGAATTTAAAAAAAAATTGCTAATTAAGATAAATAAATGAAAATTAAAGTATTTAATTGAGAAATGAATAGTGAGATTAATAAAAAATTGAAAAAATTGATTTCAAAATGATAACAAAAATATTGGAAATCAAAAAAAATTATTAAAATTAAAGAAGAATATTTTAAACTCTAGGAAATTAATTGTAGAGTAATGAAACTAATAAAAAATTCAAGAAAATATTCGATATAATAATTGGAAATTAAAGAAAATTATTAAAATTTGAGAAAAATATTTTGAAGTCTAGGAAATTAATTGAAGAGTAATGAAACTAATAAAAAGTTCGAGAAAATATTCGCAAAGTAATAAAACTAATTAAAAATTGAAGAAAATTATTAAAATTTGAGAAATATGTTTCAAAATCTAGGAAATTAATTAAAGAGAAATGAAAATAATAAAAAAATTCGAGACGATATTTGCAAAGTAATAAAAATAATTTGAAACTCAAGAAAATAATTTTATTTTTTGAGAAATAATTGAAAAAATTGCAACATATATTTGTAATGACAGAAAATAATTGTAGAAAGATAAAAGAAAATGAAAATTGTAAAAAATGTTTGAAAAAAGGGATAAATAATTGAAAACTGAAGAAATTGATTGCAAAATGATAACAATAATATTTGAAAATTGAAGAAAATTATTAAAATTTGAGAAAATATTTTAAAATCTAAGAAATTAATTGAAGAATACTGAAAATACATGTAGTTAAAAATTCGAGAAAATATTTGCAAAGTAATAAAAATAATTAAAGATTGAAGAAAATAATTTTATTTTGTAAAATAACTAAAATTTTAGATAAATAATAAAAAAATTAGAAACTTAATCAAAAAATAACTGAACAAAAAATAACAAAAAGTAATTGAAAATTAATTGAAAAATAAATTTCTTTATAAAATAATTGATAGAAATAATTGTAAATTTAAGAAAATAGTAAAAATTTGTAAAAATTAATTTTAAAAATTACAGAATATATTTGAGATAAACAAGACTATATTTACAATGGTTAATTATAATTTTTCGAATTTCAATTAATTTGAAATTTCATTGATTAAAAATTTAATTAAATGCACTTTTTGAGAATAGTAAATTTAAAATTATTAAAAAATTTTTTTTTTCTTTATGTTTATCATTCATATGTGTTTTATTTTGTGTTTTTGATGTATTTGAAAATGGGAACGGTTCGTTCTTGAAACTTTGGATTTTATATTTAAATTAAAATTTAAAGACTGTCCGAAAGTGTCGTTATTTTTCAATATTTAATAATCTCGGACGTACCTAAAATTCAAGAATAAGAATTCTTTTCTTTTGTGATTTTAATTATTTGCTACTATTTTCAACTATTTTTATCATTTTTCAACATTTTTCTTTAATTTTATTTTCATTATTTTTTTTTTTTTCCCCTCATTTTTAAATTCAATTTCACAAGTTTCAATTCTTTTCTTTGATCTTTGAGAATAGTACATTTGAAATTATTTAAAAATTTCTTCAATTTTTAACAATTGTAAAAATTTTAACAATTTTTAACTTTTCTGTTATAATTTCAATTATTTACTAGAATTTTCAACTCTTTTTATTATTTTTCACAAATTTTATTCATTTTCTAATTATTTTCTTTATAAGAAAAAAAATTTTTTTTTATTGAAAAATATATTTTTCAATTTTTCCCCTAAATTTTAAATTCAATTTCCTCAATTCACAATTATTTTCTTTAATTATTTCAAATAAAACTTTATCTCTTTTATTTATTTCTTCAATATCAAATTAGTTTAATTATTAATTAATTAATTTTAAATTTCGTTTGCCATTTTTCAATTATTTTTCAAAATATGACTTGTTTTTCAAATTGTAATTTTTTTCTTCAAATTACAATCAATTTCTTCAATATCGAATTATTAATATTAATTTCTAATGTTAATTAAATAATGGAAAGACATAAATCATCAAATTTGTTAATTTAATTATCAGTTTCACTGTTTTCACGTTTCACCGTTTTCCATAATCATTTTCCAAATATTTTTCAATATTAAAATACCTGTTCTCATGCTTTATCAATTTTTACTAAATTTTTATTTATAGTTTTCAATTTTTAATTGTATTTTTCAAGTATTTAAATGATGTTCTTCGATTTTCAATCACTTTCTTTTATATATCAAATAAATATTCTGTAATTTTCTCAATTTTTTTTCTTAAATTTCCATAATTATCTTTAATTTGCAATTATTTTTATCATTTTTTAAATAGTCTTGTTTATCTCAAATATATTCTGTAATTTTTTCAATTATTTTTTACACATTTGTATTATTTTCTTCAATTTTCGATTATTTCGATAATGTTATAATTATTTTCCTCAATTTAAAATTCTTGGAAACATTTTGTTATTAGGTACTTTCTTTTACTTAACAAATATTCTGTATTTTTTTCAATTATTTTTCTAAAATTTCAATAATTAATTATCTTCAATTTTCTATTATTTTTATCATTTTTCAATTATTTCACTCTATTTTAATTATTCTCATTTTTATCCAATCAATTTCTAAAAATTTTAAGTATTTTTTTCTCAAATTTCAATTATTTTTTAAAAATTTTTTTAATTAAAAAATTTTATAAATTTTGTCCTAATTTTTCGCCAATTCATTAGTGGAAGATCACTAATTTAGATTTAGAGAGAAAATTTAAGGTTGCACATTTTGGTTTCAAGGTTCTTTTTTCTTTTTTCTCTACGAGGAAATTGAAATATTTATTTTGTGATTTTAATTTAAGAATTTGACTGAAAAATTACGAAAAGAGGGATTAAGGATTTTTATCCAAAAATCGATTTTCTACAGATTCTTATAAAATTTTAATGATATATTAAGGACGTTTATCCGCTCAAGCAGTTCTCATTCTATCGGACCATGATTTTCAAAATCTTTTTTAATTTCATTTCTTCTTATAATTTGGTTTCTAAATAGTATTTTATAGAAATCATTACACAAACGAATTTTGTTGAAAAAAAAATTTTCCGTTAAGAACTTTAAGCTATTGAAATTTCTCCTTACTGGATATTTCAAAATATAAAAGAATTACTAACCTTGAGTAACATTTTTTTAACAACCGTACGGTAAATTAATTTAATATTATTGTAAAAGTTGTATTATATTAAATATATTAATTTTTTTTTAATTCTATAAAGCCGTTTTTTTATTAATTAAAATATAGTCATTTTGCGCGTTTTGTAACTGTTTCCATGTAAAAATTCCAACTTTATAAATTTATATCTTAAAAACAAAACGGTAAATTTCAATAAAATTGTAACCATATATGTAAAATAATGCATTTAATATGTCATTAAAATTTTATAAAAATCTGTAGAAAATCGATTTTTGGATAAAACGCCTTAAAACTCGGCTCTGCTGCAGAATAATATCAATTACATTCAAACATTTGTCGTTTCTCGACTAATTTAATGGGTCAGAAGCAAAAATTATTATCAATGTCATCTCCGTGGGCGTTGAAGTTATAAAACAAACTGACACGAAAAGCATTTAAACTTTCAACAACCTGTTGAAAACTTGGCATTGCTCCATTGTTACGAGTTCAAGATTCTGATACTTCTTTCATGAATTAATATCTTGTCGATACCTTGTCAATTATTCCTTATATTAATTGGCATCTTGAGGGATTTAACATTATAATATCAACGTATTCGTAATATTATTGAATTCAGTAATAATTTATTATTCAAATAATAGTTTAATATTTATGTATCATTTAATATTTATTCTTCTTAAATGTAATTAATTATTATTGAAAAGTGAAGGTTTGTTGAGTGTTGTGATAATAATTTTTAAAAAGGTGTAAAATTAATATTTATTATTTAATAACAATAATGATAATAATGTTGCTAAAAATTACAGTAAAATATTAAAAATAATAGTAAATTAATAAATAACTCATGTGTCACGATACTAATGCGAGAAACCTTTTTTAAAAACGTCAAGATTAGGATTTTGGTCAAATTCATTTCCGAGATAAGTGGTGATTAAGAAACTGGAGAAAAAAAGTAGACCCTTAGTCATAGAGTTTTTTTAAAACAGGTCCAAAAGTTGTCTATGATAATCAAATTTAGTCTAATGAGTTTCTAGGAAAATAGATTATTAAGGAAAAATATGTTTCCCCTTTAACTCAAATTATCTGATTTTAAAAAAAAAAATCGTTTCTTTCAAATTAACAAAAATTTGTTTCATATAGGACAAGAATGCACGTTTAACAAATCACATATATAAAAAAAGCAAAAAAAATTTACATTCTAACCTAACATTTAACACCTAAAATATATAGAAACATGATTTTCTTAACAAAAATGATCCAAGAATTATTATGAAGTTCTTATTGAATAATATTTTAAGAGATTAGGAAAATTTGTTGATTTTAAATCGAAAGATTTTCTTAAAATAATTTTTTTTGACAAAAGTTTCTTTTTATTACTTTTGAAACGAAATTTAAACTTTAATTAATCTAATTTTGAATTCATTCAAACTGTAATAAATTCAGATTTGTGTCTATCTAAACTCTAATTACTTGAAGTTTGAATTAGTAACAATTTCATTAATTCCAGTTTGAGTTACTCCAAACTTAAACAATTCAAAATTGAATAGATCCAAACTTAAATATATCCTTTGAATTTATCCAAATTTGAATCTTCACATATTGTAATTTCTTTGAATATGAAACGAAACTTTAGTATAGATTCAAAATTTAAACTACTATTTATATATTTATTTCTTTCGAGACACAAAATTGGATTAAATAAAAATTCCACTTAAGAGCATGTGATGGATTATGACGTCACTGCTTTAGGCAAAAATTTGTTCCTTGACTTTTCTCTTAAAATATTGAATATTTTGTCACGAAACTTATTAGTACAATTACCTAAAATGTCATTATAAAGGTCCATCTAACCTGAATTTGTTAAAATTTTGTCCAGAAAGTGATTTTTGTAAATTTTCGAAAAATAGCAAATCTTTTAAAAACTAATTTTGAGTCAAAATTCAAACAAGATCGGATCAGAGAGACTTTCTTAATGATATTTTAAGTAATTCTATCAAGTTTCGTAACAAAATATTCAATATTTTAAGAAAAAAGTGATGGGCAAGTTTTTTTTATACCAGTGACGTCATACTCCATCACATGACCTTAAAAAACAATTACCCACATAATTTTCAAAATATGGATTTTGGAATGTAGAAAAATTAAACACTTTTAGCAATTTTTCATCACAATTCTGATTTTTTTGTAATATTATTTTATTTTGCACCATAAAAAACTAAGAAAAAAAAATTCGATAATTTTACAGTCTCACAAAAATTTTTTTTTGTACGGGACAATATGCTAGTGTATTTCTAAAAAAAATTTCTTCGCTAAATCCGAATCCAAAATCAAAATGTTCAGATTAGCTACCATTTTTGAGATAATCTTAAAAAAATGTTAAAAACACAAATGAAAATCAAAAAAAAAAATTTCTTTTTTCCGGGACACTACACTTGAGTATTCCTAAGTTTTTTTTTTTCGCTGAATACGAATCCGAAACCGAATTCAGAATAACCTAATTGGCTAAAACTTTTTAGATAATCTCAAAAAATTGCTCAAAAACCAGAAAGAACCCAAAAAAATGTTTTTTTGTCCGGGACAAAATGCTAGTGTATTCCTACGTATTTTTCTCCGTTAAATCTGAATCCGAAGTCAGAATAACCAGAATGGCTAAATAGTTTTAGATATGCTTAAAAAACTGCTGAAAATACAAAAAAATCGCTTTTTTGAGATTAGCTAAAAAAAAGTTTAGCTAATCTAATCATTTTGATTATGGATTCGGATTCAGCGGAGAAAAATACGTAGGAATACACTAGCATATTGTCCCGGCGAAATTATTTATTTTTTTTATTTTTTCGGGTTTTTAATCAATATTTTGAAATTATCTAAAAAATGTTAGCCAATTTAGCTATTCTGACTTCTTATTCGGATTTAGCAGAGAAAAATACGTAGGAATAGACTAGCATATTGTTCCGGCAAAAAAAAATTTTTTTTTGCTTTTTTTCGGGTTTTTTGAGCAATTTTGTAAGATTATCTAAAAAAATGTTAGTGAATGTAGTTATTCCGACTTCTTATTCAGTTTTCGCAGAAAAAATACGTAGGAATAGACTAGCATATTGTCCCGGCCAAAAACAATTTTTTCTTTTATTTTTTCGGGTTTTTTGAGCAATTTTGTAAGACTATCCAAAAAAATGTTAATGAATTTAGTTATTCTAATTTCTTATTCGGTTTTAGCAAAGAAAAATACGTAGGAATCGAGGTAGGAATAGACTAGCATATTGACCCGGCGAACATTTTTTTATATTTTTTCGGGTTTTTGACCAATTTTTTGAGATTATCTAAAAAATGTTAGCCAATTTAGTTATTCTGACTTCTTATTCGAATTTAGCAGAGAAAAATACGTAGAAATAGACCAGCATATTGTCCCGGCCAAAAACAATTTTTTTCGGGTTTTTGACCAATTTTTTGAGACTATCTCAAAAATGTTAGCCAATTTAGTTATTCTGACTTCTTATTCGGTTTTAGCAGAGAAAAATACGTAGGAATAGACTAGCATATTGTCCCGGCAAAAAAAAATGTTTTTTGTTTTTTTTCGGGTTTTTTGAGCAATTTTGTAAGATTATCTAAAAAAATGTTAGTGAATGTAGTTATTCTGACTTCTTATTCGGTTTCAGCAGAGAAAAATGCGTAGGAATAGACTATCATTCATATTGTCCCAGCCAAAAACAATTTCTTTTTATTTTTTCTGGTTTTTGACCAATTTTTTGTGACTATCTAAAAAATGGTAGCCAATTTAGTTATTCTGACTTCTTATTCGGTTTTAGCAGAGAAAAATACGTAAGAACAGATTAGCACATTGTCCCGGCCAAAAAAATTTTTTTTTATATTTTTTTTCGGGTTTTTTGTGCAATTTTGTAAGATTATCTAAAAAAATGTTAGTGAATGTAGTTATTCTGACTTCTTATTCGGTTTTAGCAGAGAAAAATACGTAGGAATAGACTAGCATATTGTCCCGGCGAAATTATTATTTTTTTTTATTTTTTCGGGTTTTTAATCAATATTTTGAAATTATCTAAAAAATGTTAGCCAATTTAGCTATTCTGACTTCTTATTCGGTTTTAGCAGAGAAAAATACGTAGGAATAGACTAGCATATTGTCCCGGCCAAAAAAATTTTTTTTTATATTTTTTTTTCGGGTTTTTTGTGCAATTTTGTAAGATTATCTAAAAAAATGTTAGTGAATGTAGTTATTCTGACTTCTTATTCGGATTTAGCAGAAAAAAATACGTTGGAATAGATTAGCATATTGTCCTGGCCAAAAAAAATTTTTTTTATATTTTTTTTCGGGTTTTTTGTGCAATTTTGTAAGATTATCTAAAAAAATGTTTGTGAATGTAGTTATTCTGACTTCTTATTCGGTTTTAGCAGAGAAAAAGTACGTAGGAATAGACTAGCATATTGTCCCGGCGAAAAAAAAAAATTTTTCTGTTTTTTTTCGGGTTTTTAAGCAAATTTTTGAGATTATTTAAAAAATTGTATCCAATCTGATTATTCTAATTTCTTATTCGGATTCAGCGGAGAAAAATTACCTAGGAATACATGAGCGTAGTGTCCCGGAAAAAAAAATCTTTTTTTGGTTTCCATTTGTGTTTTTAAAATGTTTTTGAGATGATCTAAAAAATTCCATCTAATCTGGTTATTCAGACTTTGGATTCGGATTCAGCGAAGAATAATACCTAAAAATAGTGTCTCGGACGCAAATTTTTTTTTAGTGCTTAGTTTTTGTAACATTATACGTTTTTTATTTCAATGATTTTGTGAAAAATACGTTTATATAAAATTCCCTGTGCAAAGAATTGAAAAACACGATATAATTTCTTGCGTAAAAAAATGTGTTCTAAACTCGCTTCCGAGAGAAGATATATTGATAAGATTCACTTTAAAAGAAACGTTAATTAATACTTCTCATTTAGCTCCAATTAAAAATAACTTTCGCCGAGAATTTCTTAGCTAAGTGTGAAAAGCGGCTTTTGTGGAAAAACTGGCCAAAGTTCCGGGAACATGACTCTTCTAGGAACTTGTTGACACGAGGTAGTTGGAGGAGAGAAGAAGTACTGCAAAGAACCTGAGAAATACGAAATGCAAGCCAGGGCACGTAGTCTCTAAGCTGTTGCCGAGGATCTTGAGCGGGTGTCGTGTTGTGATTGCACCTTATTAGGGATGAGTTCAAAAAGGTCCACTAGGTAGCAGTTGAGAATATAGAAGGGAAAAGGGTGCTTGGCCGCAATAGAAGAACCTTCAGCTTCTCTCCTTGGTGATATATAGAATATAGTCAAGATCTTCTGTACCGGATACCAATTAGGGGCATCACATTCCCATGAAACTTGTTTCATATCACAAGCCTCATTTTAAAATCAGTAACTTAACGCAAAATTAAAACGATTGCGAATTCAATCGATTTTCTCGTTCAGGGCGTGTCTTAATTGCTTTTGTATTTCTTTTATTTTACGACTACTTCTGGATGATTGATTTCGTTCAGAATTTATAAACAATTTTTCATGTTATGAGAATTAGTGAACAAATGGTTATTAATTCGAATTAATGGGAATTTTGCAAAAGCCGTACCTATTTTTGTTAATTGTATTTTCCTAAATTTGTTTAGAGTAGTATAAACCTGTTTAGAACTACTTAAAACTGTCCAGAACGTATTTAAAACACCTATCACTAATTTAAATTGGTTAGAATTAGTTTAAAACAGTTTATGGATAGTTTAAAACAGGTTAGAAGTAGTTTAAAAATTGTTTTTGGACAGGTTTAAAACTACTTGGTTTTGATTTCAAACTGTTTGGAACTGGTTAAAACTGTTAAAACTGTCGAAATCTATAGAAAACTGTTTAGAATTGATTAAAAACAATCTAAAACCATTGAAATCCGTGAAAAATTGTTTTGGACTAGAAACTAGATTCGAACTGTTCGAAACTGATAGGGAATTCTATGAAGCTAGTTTAAAACTGCTTTGAACTAGTTAAAACTCGTTAAAACGAGTTTGGAATTGTTTGGAACTATTTTCGAACTACCGGACATTATTTTAAAAATGTTAAAAACCATTAAATTTCTTGAACAAGTTTTAAGAATTGTTTTGGACCACTTTTCAACTGATTAAAACTATTTCGGACTAGTTAAAACCTATTTGAAACCGTTTAAATCTGTTAAAAACCGGTTACAAACTGTTTACAACTATTGAAAACCATCAAGAACGATTAAAAATCGTTCCTGACCATTTGAAAATCGCAAAAAATTAGTTAAAACCCGTTTAAAAGTAGTTAAAACCTGTTTAGAACTGGTTTAAAATAGTTTATGACTAATAAACCCATGAAGAAATGTTTCAGAACAGTCAAAAACTAGTTAAAAGTTGTAAAAAACTGTTTAAACCTAGTTAAAACTGCTTAAAACCTGTTCAGAGCCGTTCCAAACATTTTAGAACTAGTTCGAAAAAGTTTTAAACTATCAAAGCCATGAAAAACTGTTTAAAACTGTCTTTAACCGGTTTGAAACTGTTTAAAACAGATAAAAAATATCTAAAAATAATTAAAACCTATTAAGAACTGTTTACAACTGCTTAAAATTTGTTTAGAACCGTTTAAAACCTTTTTGAACTGGTTTAAAAAAGTTTAGACCTATTGAGAATATGAAAAGCTGTTCAAATTGTTTTGAACCAGTTTAAAACAGCTTAGAACTGATAAAAACAACTATTTGAAACTAGTTAAAACCTATAGAGAACAGTTAAAAACTGCTTAAAACTTATTAAGAACCGCATAAAACTATTTAGAACTGGTTCAAAACAGTTCATAACTATTAAAGCCATGAAAAACTGTTTAAAACAGTTTCGAAACAGTTTAAAACTGCTTAAAACTTGTTAAAAAATATTCGAAACTAGTTAAAACCTGTTTAGAACTGGTTGCAACTGCTTACAATTTGTTTAGAACCGTTTAAAGCTTTTTACAACTGGTTCGGAACAGATTAGAACTATTGAAGCCATGAAAAACTGTTAAAACTGTTTGGGTCCAGTTCAAAACTGCTTAAAACTAATAAAAAAAAACTTTTTCGAACTAGTTAAAACATATTTCGAACTATTAACAACTGCTTAGAACCTGTTGCAAGTCGTTTGAAACTTTTCTGAACTAGTTCGAAACAGTTTAGAACTATTAAAGCCATAAAAAACTACTTAAAACTGATAAAAACTATTTGAAACTAGTTAAAACTTGTAGTGAACAGTTTAAAACCGCTTAAAATCTGTTAAAAATTGCGTTAAGCTATTTAAAACTGGTTTTAAACAGTTTATAACTATTAAAGCCATGAAAACTTTTTAAAACTTTTTAGAAAAAGTTTAAAACTGATTAAAACTTGTTGACAACTGTTTGAAACTAGTTAAAACCTGTTTAGAACTTGTTTCAACTGTTTAAAACCTGTTCAGAATCGTTTAAAACTGTTTCGAACTGGTTTTAAACTTCTTAAAATTGGTTAAAGACTATTAGAAGAACCTTTTCAAACATTTTAAAAATGTTTCTCTTAAATAGTTTGTAACCAGTTAGAAATTATTTTAAACTGGCTCGAAACTAGTTCAAAACCATTCGAAACCTATTCAAAACTGTTGTCAACTAGTTCGAAACTATTTAGAAGTTTTTAGAATCTGTTTAAAAATAGTTGGAAACTGGTTTCATCTGATTTAAAACAGTTTATATCAATTTAATAATTTGTCCTAACTTATTTCTAAACTGTTTGAAATTTATTGGAAATGGTGCAAATCTATTTTAAAACTGTTTGAAACTAGTTTAAAACTGCTTAAAACTAGTTTTAAAATTATTTTAATCTAATTTAAAACTGTTCGGAAATGTTTTAAAACTATTTTGAAACTGGTTGAAACTAGTTAAAAATTGTTTTAAATTAGTTTAAAACTGTTAAAAATAATTAAAGACTGTTTCAAAATAATTTAAAAAATTATTTAAAACTAGTTGGAAACTGTTTGGGACTACTTTGAATTTCTTTTAGACGAGTTAGGTGCACTGTAATAAACTAGTACGGAACTATTTAAAACTATTTTGAAACTGGTCACATCTAGTTCCATCTAGTTCTACTATTTTAATCCACTTTAAGCCTTTTTGGAATTAGTTTTAATTGTTTGAAATTAGTTCATAAAGGTTCGAAGCTATTTCAGAAAAAGTTGAAACTAGTTCGAAACTGGTTGCAACTAGTTTGGATTTGGAACTGATATAAACTAGTTTGAAACTGATTGGAACTAGTTCAAAACTTTTTGAAACTTGTTCGGAATGGTTTATAACAAATTTGGAACTGTTCGAAATTATTTTCAAACTAGTTTGGAACAGTCTAATACTAGTTTGAAACTGATTAAGACTGTTTTAAATTAGTTTTTGAACTGGATAAAACTAGTTCAAGAATGTATTTAAATATGTCGAAACTTTTAAAACTATCAGGAAATGGTTCGGAACTAGTTAAAAACTATTTTTGAAACTGGTTCGAAGTGGTTCGAAACCAATTCAAAATTGGTCACAACTAGTACAAATATAACTAGTTTAAAATTGTTTTGAATTGCTTCCAAACTGTTTTAAACTGGTTTGGAACTGTTTAAAACAAGCTTGAAATGGAATAGTTAAGAACTATTTAAAACTAGTTTGAAACTAGTTTAATACTGTTTTTAACTTTACTGTTTTTAACTTTTTCCGAACTAGTTCGGAAATGTTCGAAACCAGTTTAATACTATTTTTAACTTTTTCGGAACTGTTTGAAACTACTTCGGAATTGTTGACAACTAGCTTGAAACTAATATGAACCAGTTCTAAACTGGTTTTAACTAGTTTGATACAGATTTAAACTAGTTTAGAACTGTTTCCTTTTTTTTAAAAAATGTAATGTTTTCTTTTATTACCGAAATTCACAACCTTTGTTTTTTATGTACAAAGATCTAAAAAAAATGTTGTTTATTAAAAATTATTCTGTTAATTATAGTCTACTTTGTTAACTAAAATTATAAAGAAAAAAATTTGCCTCTAGAATTTATAAAATAAATATTTCGGTAAATAAGCACAATAAATTAACTAAATATAGAAAGAATTGTGTACGTCATTGTTAAAAATATTATATATTACTTAACATGACTAGGCATACAGTTTAAAATTCGTCACTCTGTCATAAATCGAAATTGTGTTTGAGAGTCTCTCTTTCAAGTTTGCCACGAATTGGTAATAAAGAGCACAATATTGACCAAGCTATCTATATCTATATAATGCGGAAAAAATCACGGTGACCTTGAATTTGAAATGTTATTGAATGTAGAAGATTGTGAAGAAAAAAGAAAGAAGAAAAAAATGTATTTTCTCTTTTTTCAGTTGCCAGTCAAACGAGCGTCTATTCCTGAGGGATTTTGTGTCCAGTACTGTTGGTACAAGTGGAGGTCGTCTTGCCAGATGGCTGCAGCCAAACAGCTTCGTCGATCCCTCCCAATGCGAGGTACTTTATTCCAGGGAGGAAATGAAATGCGGATGGCCTGCCGTCATCACGATCCTCACCAGGGACCAATTTGGCGAAATAGTTCACGTACCTGGCCTCAAGGTTTGCGAGATACTTTCATTTATTTGACTTGAACTTCAATTTTTTTCCCCTTTTCAGCCAAAAAATCTGTCTCGATCGAATCAATTATTATGCATTGAGAAAATAAAAATAAATAAATTGAAGAAAATGTCGACAGCAAGAAACGAAAAAGATATTTTAATTATTTAAACAGGGTGACCACTTGACCGGGAAATTTGTTACTAAAACGGGAATTTTTTCGTGAATCTAAAAGTTCTGAGAAATTTTATCGAAATTCAATTTTTCTCACATATTATACAAATCTAGAATAATAATAATAATTTGCAAGTTCTTTCATTCCTTCATTCATTTTTTGTCTGATCAGACTTAAAGTTTGGCACTTAGATATTTTTTGTTTTAAATCAGATACTTTTTAAAATATGCATTTATATTGATTAAACTTTAAATCTATAAATATCAGTTCGAATAATTTTAATTTTATTAATAAATAAGTCTATAATTTTCAACAGTTTTCATTATACTCAATATAAAATATATTCAATATATTCTCTTTAAATTTTAAAATTATTCTTTAATTATTTTGTTCTGTCGCCACTTTTTGAATTTTTCTTTTAATTGTCAATTATTTTCCTCATTTCTCAATTATTTTCATTAATATTTAATTATTTAAGTCATTTTGTAATTTTTCTTTCATTTATCAACTACCGTAAAACAGGGTAATTTCGCTCAAATTTTCATGTTTTTTTAAAAAAAATATACGGAAAAGTTAATAATAAATTTTGGTACTGAAAATATATAATCTCTGACTCTTCCTCTTTAATTTCAAAAAATAAAAAAATTACTATATATTGCGTAAACCTATTTAATATATCTTTTTATTGTGAGCGAAATTACACCTCAATGTGGGGTAATTTTGCTCAACTTTAATGACTTTAATTTTTAACAACAAAAATATGTTAGTTTACAAGCTATAATCACTTTATAAAATCATTATAAATCTATTCAACTTTTCAGTAATTTTATTTTTTCTAAATCATGTTAGGGATATAGGAAATAAGATTATTAGATGATTTTAACATAAAATATTTTAAATATAGGTTTCACAAGCGACTTTTACACACTACTTGTTCAATGAGCAAAATAGACATCTTTAAATAAATATTATTTTTATTAAAACTTGACTATAATTCTACTTTAAAATACCCTTGAGACATAGTTTGATACTTTTCTTAACATTAGCAATTGCAAATTTTATATTTTTCTTCCTAGAAATAAGAATAAATAATTTTTGAAAAAAAAAGTTCCACTGAGCGAAGTTACACTACATGAGCGAAGTTAGCCTGTTTTACGGTATTTTCTTAAAATTTCCAATTTAATTCTTTAATCTTCAATTTATTTCTTTTAATTTTTAATTATTTTCTTTAATTTTCAATTTCATTCTTCGTTTTTCAATTATTTTATTCCATATTCAATAATTCTCGGATTTTCGAAATTATCAAATATTTTGAAATTTCAATACAATTCTTCAGTTTTCAATTGATTTCTTCAATTTTCAATTATTTTCTACAACTTTTCCCATACTTTTAATCACTTTTCGATTGACGATTTATTATTCTTCTTTCAATTTTATGATTATTTATTAATTTAAAAAGTTGTTTGTTCAAATGTCGTTTATTCTTACCATTTTTCGAATTATTTTTCAATTTTTAATTATTTTTTTTAATAGTTAATTATTTTTGTCAATATTTAATTATTTTTGTCATATTGTATTTTTCTTTTAATCCATGAATAAATGTCAGTCCTTTATTTCAAACCAGTGGCGTAACTGGGAGGACAAGGGCCCTGGGGCAAAAAGGAAAATAGAGCACCAATTATATATGTTTTTACAAATAGATGTTTTTTTTTAAATTTTAAATCATATTTCACCTGTTTAAAATGTACTCAAATTTTAAAATTGTAGCAATTTTAATTTTGTCAAATTTCAGTTAATGTAAACTTGCATTGATTAAAAGTTCAATTAAACCACATCTTAAATATACTAAATTTGAATTTTGAGCTATTTTTATCATTTTTCAATTATTTTCTCCAACTTCAATTCTTTTAATTATCTTCAAATTGATTCCCCAAATTTTAAATTTACCTTCCTCAAATTTTAAAAATTTTATTCAGTTTTTTCATACATTTTTTCAATTTTAATTATTTTTCCCTTGACATTAAATCAATTTAATTATTTATTCCTAAATTTTATATTTTTCATCGCAAATTGAAATTAATTTGTTTAAATTACCATTATTTTTGTCATTTTGCAATTATTACCTTCAATTTTTTATCATTTTCATAATTTCTGAATTAATTTCCTGAACTTTCAAATATTTCAAATAATTATTTTGTTCAATTTTCATTTCTTTTTATTATTTTGCAATAATTTTCTCCATATTTTTATATTTACATTAATTTTCAATTAATTTCCTAAATTTGCAGTTATTTTCACAAATTTAAATTACTATCATCAATTTTCCATATTTTAAACGATTTTTCAATTATTTTCTTTTGCAGACAAATAAATTTTGCAATTTTTCTATTATTTTCTTCAATTTCTAAATATTTCCATTATTTTGGCTTAATTTTCAAAAATTGCAATTATTTATCTGAAATTTCAATTACTTTCATCAATTTTCCATTATTTCGGCGATTTTTTTAATACTTCTATTTAATTAAATTTTTTTAGGTAATTTTGTAATTATTTCATTTCATTAAATATATGATATTTTATATAACAAAAACACTTTTTTTCGATTACTGGAATCTCAAGTTATTTTCAGCAAATTTCAATTATTTTTTTTCAATTTTGAATTATTTTTCCGGATTGTTAATTATTATTATCATTTTATAAAATTTATTATTTTCTAAGATTTTTAAGTATTTTTCTAAAATTTAAATTATTTTCATCAATTTTCGATTATTTCTGCAATTTTATAATTATTCTCTTTAATTAAAACTTTTTAAATCATTTTGTAATTGTTTTCTTTTTTTTAACATATATCTAGGAGTTTTTCAACTATTTCCCTCAAATTTTATTTATTGTTTTCAATTTATCATATTTAAATTATTTTTATCATATTTCAATTTTTTTATCTCAATCAATAAATTGCTTCCAGCATATTTCAATTACTTTTTTCAATTTTGAATTAATTTTATCATTTTTCAATTATTTTTCTCGATTGTTAATTATTATTCTCATTTTCTAAAATTATTTTTTAAGATTTATAAGTATTTTTCTAAATTATTATTATTTAATTATTTTCAATTATTTTCTTCAATTTTTAATTATTTTCTTAATTTCTAAATTTTTAATTAATTATCGTCAACTTCAATTATTTTAGTTTTCTTTAATTCTTTTGTCCAATTTTCAATTATTCTCATTGTTTTCAATTATTTTTTATAGATCTTCATGTATTTTTCTCAAATTTCAATTATTTTCATAAATAATCGATTATTTCTGAAATTTTATAATTATTCTCTTTAATTAAAATTTTGTAATTATTTTCTTTTGTTAAACATATTTTCTAGGATTTTTTCAACTATTTCCCTCAAATTTTATTTATTGTTTTCAATTTATCATATTTAAGATTTTTTTTTTTCAATTTTTTACTCAATCTTAAATTACTTCCAGCATATTTTAATTATTTTTTTCAATTTTGAATTAATTTTATCATATTTTTCTCGGTTATTAATTATTATTCTCATTTTCCAAAAAGTATTTTTTAAGATTTATAAGTATTTTTCTAAAAATTCAATTATTTTCTTCAATTTTTTATTATTTTTAATTATTTTCTTAATTTCTAAATTTTTTATTAGTTATCGTCAATTTTAATTATTTTAGTTCTCTTTAATTCTTTTGTCCAATTTTTAATTATTCTCATTATTTTCAATTTTTTTTTTCACATCTTCATGTATTTTTCTCAAATTTTAATTATTTTTTTATTTAAACAAATTTTCGTAATTTTTTCGATTATTTCTCTCAAATGTTATTATTTTTTACAACTTATTATTGTTTTGACCATTTTTCAAATATTTTCTGCAAGTTTCAAAATTTTAAATTATTTTTCAATTATTTTCCAAAATTTATCTCTTTTAATTTTTAATTTTTTTTCATATTTTTTATCATTTCTAAATTTTTAAACTATTTATCTGCCATATCAATTATTTCCTCCAATTTTTAATTATTTATAATATTTTGTATATTATTTTCTTCAATTTTCAATTACTTTTGTTCTTTTTCATAATTTCCAAAAAGTTTTTAATTATATATTTTTAATTAAAAATTGTTCTCTTTAAGTTTAAATTAAGTTTAACTTTTTCCATTTATTTTCTCTAAGTCTCACTCTAAGTTATAAAAAAGATAAATTCATTGTTAATAAATTAAAATTAAACAGAAGTCAGAATGAATACGTCACATCATAAATATAGACAAAACAATTTATCTAATTGTGCAAGTCAATGTTTAGAATTTTGAGGTTAAAAATTAGTACATTCATATTTCGTCAGGTAACATAGAACACTGCCATTACAACATTTTTTTGAAACATTCTATTACAATCCAACTTCTAATTTATGTTTCATAAAATTTCCAAAACGAAAACTTGACAGATTTTATGCTAAAAATGATCTAAAATCACATTATATAAACCCTTACAGTTTTTAAATCAGTAATTACATTTAACCTATTTTCGTTTTAACTATCAATTATTTTCTTGAAACTTCCATTTTATTCTTTAATTTCCAATTTATTTCTTCATTTTTTAATTAAGTAGGTATTTTTTTCAATTCTCAATTATTTTTATCGATTTTCAATTAATTCCTCATTATTCAATAATTCTCGGATTTTTTCAATTATTTGTTCCACACATAAAAATTGTTTTAAAATTTCAATTCAATTATTCAATTCTAAAACTATTATATTTAATTCTCAGTCTTTTTTTCAAATTTAAATTCCACTTTTCAATTATTTTCTTTAATATTAAAAAACTATAGCCTGTTTTTTTTTTTCATTAATTTATTATTTATTTGATTTTATTCACTTTATTTTATTCATTCCTTTAAATTTAACTAATTTAATTTGAAAGAACTGGAAATTAATTAATTTTATTTAATTTCAGGTCGAGTTGAAAGCAGTGCCAATAGACAAGAAGGATATATCGGATTCAGATCAGGGTGTGAAGATTCGACGAGTCTCGAAAGCAGATCCACTGACCTTTGGGGGTCATCCTCCACCATCTTTGGAGATCCCTTATGAAGTAACTGTCAGCAATAAAATGTGCTTTTACGCGATCACGATCATGAAGGCGTATCAAAATTATTCCTTTGAAGAATTGAGATACACGTCTCCTGCTTTAAAAAGATCTAGCGAAAGTATGCTGGTCATACCAAATGGGGATGGAAGCTACGGTGCCACTTGGACTCCTTCTTCCGCAGGCTGGTATTCCATCATCATCACGATTGATGGCTACAATATGGAGGATGTAGGTTTATTCACAAGTTTAAATTTTTGCAATCTTTCTCAATTTATCGTCATTATTCTTCCCTCTTTTTTTTTTCTTTCTTCTTCTTTTGCGCCTCAATTCTTTATTTTTATTCCGATCTTTTATCGCTTTTATTTTGTTCCTTAACTATAATCCATAATTCTGTTTTTCATTTTGCTTCTCTTGATTTTCATTCTTCTTTTCAATTCTTCTTTCTAATTTTTCTTTTCAATTTTACCTCTTGATTTTGCTTTCTAGTTGTCCTCTTTTATTTATTTTTTTTAATCGTATTCCTTAATCAAAATTTTTTCTTGTTATAAAAATCCGTTTTTCAAAATTCATGAATTCTAGATTTTTCCGAAGAAGGTTTGGAAAATTTCCAGATCATATTTTTATTAATGTTTCCTGTACCTGAATTTTCCTGTAGATTCTGTTTTTTGTACAAGATTCAAATCACACTTTTAGTTTAGAGTTGGAAACTTAATTCATTTTTATGTTTTAGTGAATTAAATGCATTAGAATTAAAAAATTATAATAGATAATAAAAATGGTAGAATAACTGAAAAATGTAAAATATTTGAAAATGAAGAGAACGTGTGTAAGTCGAAGAAAAAATTTAAGAAAAAAAGAATTTAATAGAGAATTTTACAAAATAACTATAAAATTATGGTTAAAAAAAAGAATAAATAAAAATTAATCTAAGCTTATCTAAATTCCTGTAATTGGTATTCTAACTGCTGGATTTATTGAATAAATAAAATGAAATAAAATGAAATTTGATTAATTAAAATTTAAACCAGTTCTTATTTTTATTAGTTTAATCTTTCGTTGGTGAAAATTTCAAGCAATGCTAAATTTAATTCATCCAAGTTTCAATTGAATTTTATTTTAATTCGTTATAAATTTAATGCTCTCCAAATTATTTTTTTTTTAGAATTTTAATCGCTTGTACTTTTAATTCGCCAAAACTCTAAACGATAGAATTTTTTTTTAAATAATATTAATTTTTTAAAAATCTTTGCTATTGGTTCCTAGGATGTATTTTTAACTTTTTTTTACAGTTTAAATTTTGTTCCCCGTTTCAGTTATATTAAATTTTTTTCTCTTTTTCCTTCACTTTGCTTTATTTTCATTTATTTTATTTTTATATTTTATTCATTGCTTATTATTTTCGTAAATTTTTAATGAGTTTTTTAAAATTTTTAAAAACTTCTATATTTTCTTAATTATCTTACACGTTTCTTGTTATTTTATTTTATTAAACTTATTATTCTTTTAATTCTTTTTTTTATGGTTATGTTTTTAGTTTAAATAGATTTATTTTCTCTTAATTTAAAGTTGTTTTTTATTTTTTTTTCTAGTAATTTTCTACACATTAATTTTTCTCCCTTATTTTCATTCTATACTCTTTTCTCTTTCATTTACAATTTAGTGTAGATTTTCTTTATTTCCTGGAAATTCTCCTAATTTTTTATTGCTTTTTTCATTATTTATCACTTTTTTTGCAATTTTCTCTTATTTTCTTTCTGTTTAATTACTTCATCTCATTCAATAATTTTTAATATTTTAAAATTTTTCCACAACTACGACATAAAATAATTAATCTTTCACTTTTTTATACAAAAATGTCCATTTCTTATTTAAGGTTCATTAAAAAATTACAGATAATTATTACTTATTTTTATTAATTTCTTTACTCGAGAGTAAAATATTCTAAAATATTTTTAATTAAATAAAATATCCCGAGGTTTGAAACAAATACCAAAATTTCTAGGAATATCTTATTAATTAAAATTATTAATATAATTATCTAATGTATCTAAAACCTATTAAAATATTTTAAAAATTCTTTGAAATTCCACTTCCCAATTCTCAATTCTTAATTTCATTTCATATAATAAAATTCTTTCTGTACAGAATTACAAAGTCGAAGTAAAAGAACCACCTCTAGGCGTGCAACCACCAACTCAGAATCTGATGACAAAGCTTCCAAAACAACTGACCAAACTAAGGAAATTCGTGGCTACAAGTAGTGCCGGTCTCAGAATAAGAACTCAACCTTCCTTGCAGAGTGAACAAATTGGAATCGTCCCTCTAAATCACACCATACTTTTCATTGACGAGGTAAGATTCTAAATTGATTACAAATTTCATAATCAGATATCTATCTTATTAAATACAACAATTTCTAATTTTCTTAAAAAAATTTCACTCTTTCTGAACAAATCTTGGGATCGTGCGATTCTCGCTATACTTTCTGAAACTTTTTTCAGCTAATGAAACTTTTGTAAGAATTCAGTGAAATTTGCACTTCTTCTTCGGTCTTATTAATTTTCGTAATATTTTTAATTATTTGAAAATTGTCACTAATTTTCTTAAAATTTCAAATTTTCACGCAAATAAGATAATTTTGTTAATTCATGTTATGAATTTTTAATTTTTATTCTATAATTTCTAATATTTAAAATCTATATAATATTATTTAATATGAGGTAAATAATATTAAAATTATATTTAACATTTTACGGTATTTTTTCGAGAATATATTTCTCAATTCCTTAATTTGTCAAACTTTGTAAAGAATTTACTTCTTGTATTTTATTTTATATTATAAGCAAATTTTATCTTTTACTAATTCTTATCATTTTCTTATGATATATCTATATTTTTTTTAATTTGTCTTCTTTTAAAATCTTAATTTTTCAATTTTCCAAAAAATGTATTAATTATTTATTTTTTTCTAAATTTTTGAAATGATTTCTTAATTTTTCTAATTTAAAAAAAAAAATTCTCTCTAGTGAAATATTAACGTATTTTCATTTTTTAAAGTATTTATTTTCTTAAATAAAAAAATATATCCTCAAATATTTTATTATTTTAAAAGGACTTTCTAGTTTGTTATATATTTTTTGTTATTTTGTTGTATTCTTATCTAATGATTTACATTTTTAAAAATTTTTTTTAATAAATATTACTAATATTAGATTTGTACTCTTCATTTCTAAAATTTGTATTCAAAAACTTTCGTTTTAATGTATTTTTTGTTTCTAAACGAATTTCTTTTAAAAAATGTCGTAAAAACTCCAATTTTTCTTATTTATTTTTATTATTTCTTTTAAAAAGTACTTTTTCTTTTTCCATATTTTGAAGTAAAAAATTTTTATGAACATTTTGATTAGTAGCCTTAAATTATGCGTTTTTTGATAAAAATTTTGGACGTTAAGATTTAATTTTTTAATTTCTCTTATTTTTTAAAAATCTTTAAAATGTTAAGGTTAGTCTATTAAAATTCTGTAATGTTTATTTGGTATTTTATACATTTTTTCTTTTTCTCACATTTCGTATTTTTTAAATTTCTTTTTCAGTTTTAATTCTTTCTTGTTTTTTAATTTTTAGGGTGTTTTTTTTTTACTTTTATAAGTACTTCAATATTTGTTTTCGATTTTTTGCGTTTTTTGAATTATTTCGTTAACTGTTGTGTTTTTAAAAAATCTCTTCATTTTTTTAATAAATTTTTTCTTCAATCTTCTTATTTTATTTTTAGATTTTCTCATTTTTTGAGTATATTTTTCCTCAACTTTCTTATTTCTTGTAATCATTCATAAAGTTCTGAAATAATTGAAATTTTATCATTTTCTCGTATAATTTAAATTAATTCTTAAATCACTTTTCTTTATTTTTAAAATAGTTTGTCATTATTTTTAATTAAATATTTTCACTTTTTCTCATTCTTTCAAACATTTTGACTTTTTAAAGCTTTTTTAATTATTTTGTAAATTTTTTCAATTTTTAATGGATTTCCTGATTGTAACTTTTTAAGGAGGTTCTCTCCACTTACATAACCTCAAAGTAAAAAATGTTTTTTCCCTCCCATAAAAATATTATTAAAATTAATTTCACTAAATTTTAAAATATCCAGTTGTACTTTTTTCAGAAAAAATTAGGATGAGCTAAAATTTGTTGTTAAATAATAATTATTAAACATTTTATGCTATTTCTTTAAATCTACAGATAAAATCTGAAATTTTTATCCAATTTTCACATATAATATCTCATTTTTCTCTTTGAAACATTCTCTACAATTTTTATTTGTTAGATTTTGTTACAGAATATTTTGATTAATAGTTATTAAATAAATAAAATTTGTTTTTACGTATTATTCAAACAAAATAATATTTAACAAAATCTAACAAATAAAAATTGTAGAGAATGTTTCAAAGAGAAAAATGAGCTTTTATTTGTGAAAAATTGGATAAAAATCACAGATTTTACCCAGATTTAAAGAAAAATCATAAAATTTAATGTAATTATTATTTGACAACAAATTTTAGATCAACCAAATTTTTTCTGAAAACAGTACAACTGAATCTTTTAAAATTTGGTAAAATTGATTTCAATACTATTTTTATTTAGGGTGAAAAACGACTTTCTAGTTTGAGGTTATGTAAATGGAGAAAACCTCCTTAATTATTTTAAGATACGCTATTTTTTATTTTTCATTTCAAAATGGAATTCGAGGTCTTTCTATGTGAAAGAGAGTTATTTTTATTTTTACACGTGTATCGATGAATGGATAATTAATATTTTTTTTTATTACTTGAAATAATATTATAGTTGAATTTATTTTTTGTTAATTTTCAGTATTACAATGACGATGGAGTCTGGTTGAGGCTGAATGCAGAGTCAATTATGACTTATTGCAGTAAAAGTCACTTTGAAGCTTGGTGTCTTCAGTACAATCAGCACTTGGGCAAAACTCTTCTCTTTCCTGTCGAAGAGTTCAAGAACAACGTCAAGTCTGTTGTCAAAGAAGTCATCTTGAGGAAACGATCCGAAGTCGAAGAGTAAGTATTTCTTGTTAATTAACTCTTCCCCTGTTTAAATTAGAATATCTTATCTTTTTCTCCAGAACTTGTCGGTGTTTTAGTAAAAGAAAAAATGTGACTTTCAACGGTGGAACGAGTATGGTGGTAATTACTTGCGGAGCCTCTGGGCATAACATCAGAAGCAGACCTAATCTAAAAGCAAGACCTGTTGGAATTTTAGCTCTTGGGAATACTGTTACTGTTCAGGAAGATGTAATTATTCATTGATTGATTGATTATTAATTATTAATTAGAGTCGTATTTAGAAGCAAAATAGAGAAAAATGTGAAGTAAAATAATTGTAAATAAGAATCAGAGGCGGTGACTTGTGTATGATACGTCTGCAATATTCCATAGAGCAAAAAATCGCTCTGTGGAATTTCATATGGCAAAATTACAGACAAAAAATAAATTTCTTAAAGTATATCTCACGGTTAAATGCAGGCTATCAGAAAAAAATTCCAGTGTCCTTTAAAGAATTCAAAACTTTTCGAGAATTGTATTGTTGGAAAGGAAAAGAGTCATTTTTTATAAAAAAAATTTTGTAATGTTAGAAATTGTTTATTTACACTCATTTTTAGGCAATCAAACTTTTCTCTCACATCGCTTCTTTACAAATTTTTAAAATTCATACGATTTTGATTTATAATAGTTTATTTTTTTCAGAAATAAATAATCTACAAATTAACGGAAGCAAATTTTAAAAAAAACTGCACCGGTTTTTAAATATGACTGTTTGTTTTAAAAAAATGGCACTTCATTTGTTAAACAAATAATAATATTTAAAAACGGTGCAGTTTTTGTAAAAATTCGCTTCCGTCAATTTCTAGATAATCTGTTTCTGAAGAAAATTAGTAAATTTTAATTAAAATTTAATTAATTTTAATAAATCAAAATCGTATCAATTTTAAAAATTTGTAAAGAAGCGATGTGAGAGAAAAGTTTGCTTGCATAAAAATGCATGTAAATAAACAATTTTTAACATTGACAATTTTTTTATAAATAAGGACGCTTTTCCTTCCCATAAGTATAGTTCTCAAAAAGTTTTGAACTCTTTAAAGGACACTGGAATTCTTTTTCTAATAGTCTGTATTTAACCGAGAGATATACCTTAATAAGAAAGTGGATAAATGAATATAGAATTATATATTACAAATTTACAAGTTTCTTGCATTCATTCTGTCCACAACTGAAGTTTGTTACTAGATGTTTTTTTCGTTTAAATTTTAATTTCTTCGAGTTTCAATTAACCCGAACTTTCATTGATTAAAAATGTAATTAATCCACGCTGTGAGAATAGTAAATTTGAAATTATTTAAAAATTTCTTCAATTTTTAAAAATTCTTTTCTGTTTTAATTTCAATTATTTGCTACAGTTTGCAACTATTTTTATCATTTTTCAAAAATTTTATTCAAATTCTAATTATTTTCATTATTTTTCAACTTTTCCCCTAAATTTTAAATTCAATTTCCGCAAGTCTCAATTATTTTTTTTAATTTTTTTAAATAAATCTTTTTCAGTTTTATTTTTTTCCTTCGATATCAAATTAGTTTCATTATTTATTAATTAATTTTCAATTTCTTTCGTCGTTTTTCAATCAATTTTACAAAATATAATTTTTGCTTTTCAGATTTTAATTTTTTTTTCTTCAAATTACAATTAATTTGTTCAATATCGAATTATTAATGTCAGTTTGTAAAGGCAATTAAATAATGGAAGGGCATAAATCATCAAATTTGCTAATTTAATTAGTTTAGCATTTTTATTGAATATCTTTAATTTTGAACTACTTTTCACAATTTATAAATTCTTGTCTTCAATTAAATTTTTTTCGTAATTTTAAAATTAATTTCAGTGTTTTTAATTTATTTTCTTCAATTTTCATTTACTTTCTTCAATTTAAGAGAATTGCCTTCATTTTCAATTACACTTGTAATTTTTAAAATAATTGTCTCAATTTTCGATGTTTTTCTTCTACTCTCAATTATTTTTTTTTTAATTTTTACATGAAATACACATTTTGCAATTCTGTTTGTTATTAATTAATTATAATCTTAAATTCCAATTTTTTCCCCATTTTGAAATATTTTTCTTATATTTTAGGTTATTTACTTCAATTTCGAAGTTGTAGCCTATAATTTTCAATTATTTTTGATTTTTTTTGTCACATGAATTTCTTCAATTTTATAATATTGTCTTCAATTTCAATTATTTTTGTGTTTTTAGATGAATTTCTTGAATCTAAATTTTTCTCGTCATTCATAAAATGAATTTATTCCTTTTTCAAAACTATTTTCATAAATGTTCTCTTTTTCTTTCTCCAGTTTGAAACTGTTGTCTTAAATTTTAATTACTTTTGTCATATTTTCATGTATTTCTTCTTCATTCAATTATTTTCTTCACTTTTAACTTGAACCCTACAATTTTCTATTATATTTGTTATTTTTTAATGAATTTCTTCAACTTTCAATTTCTGTCTTCAATTTTTAGATATTGTCTTAAATATTCTATTATTTTATTCAGTTTTTAGATTATTTATTAATTTTTTAAATTTAAAACTTTTAAAGATGTATATTTTCATCGTTTTGAAAGTATTCTTTTGAATTTAAATTTTTTTCTAGCTGATTCTAAAATTTCAATTACATTCTAAATATTTAAAAATATTTTTCTTTAATTTTCAATTATTTTTTTCTAAAGATTTTCTAAATTTTTCAATATCTTATTTGAAATTTTAATTATTTTTTTTCTTAATCTCATACTCGTATTATTTTACATTTTTTAACAATTAAGGATTTCTTTTAATTTTTTATCAATTTCACCAATATGATTCTTAATTTTTCAAAAATGTCTTCAATTTTCACAGGTAGCCTAAAATCTGAATTTATTTTTGTCACTTTTCCGTCAATGCCTTCAATTTAAATAAGATCTTTCTACAATATTAAATTATTATTTATATTTTAATTATTTTTCTAATTTTTAAATTCAAAAACAATTTTCTTTCATTTTTTGTTATTTTCTTACATTTGACTTGTAACCAATAATCTTTAATTATATTTGTGATTTTCTAATGAATTTCTTCAATTCTCTATTGATTTCCTCCATTATTAAATTTTTGTTTTCAATATAATTTTTTTATCATTACTTAATTATTAATTTCTTCTTTTTTAAATTATTTTCTTCAATTTTCAGTTATTTTAGTCATAATTAAATAGTTTTCTTCAAATTTCAATTACAATCTTGACTTTTTTATTTTGTCTTCAATTTCTTCAGCAATTTTGGTTTTCTCTTTAAATTTAAATTATTGTCTTCAATTTCAATTATTTTTCTCATTTTTAAATTATTTTTTCCAATTTTCGTCTACTTCCGATTTTTTAATAATTTTATCTTTTAATTAATTGTCTAACTTTTTTTATTATTTATCTCAAATTCCAGTTATTTTTTCAATTTACAATTATTTTTATCATTCTGCAATTATTTTCTTTTATTACAAATATATGTTGAAATTTTTTGAAATACTTTTCACAAATTAAAATTATTTTTTTCAATTTTTAATTACTTTTATTACATTGCAAATATTTTCTCGAATTTTTTTTATTATTTTCATTATTCTTAAATTAATTTCCTAGATTTTAAAATACTTTTCTCAAATTTTAATAATTTTCTTCAATTTTTAATTATTTTTACTATTCCTTAATTAAGTTTCTAAATTTTCAATTATTTATCTCGTTTTCAATTATTTTTTTCCATTTTAATTTTCTTTTATATCTTTTTCCAATTATTTTTTCCATCTTTTAATAAGATATATTAATTATTTTTCAATTAATTTCCTATGTTTTTATTTATTATCTCAAATCTAAGTTATTGTATCCACTTTTCAATGTTTTAATAATTCTTCAATTATTTTTCTTAAATTTCAATTATGTTCTTAAATTAAATTTTTTTTTTAATTTGCAATGATATTTACAAATTTTTTATTTTTTTAATTATTTGTTGATTAACTCCGAAAATTTTAACTATTTATCTCAAATTTCTATTATTTTCTTCCCTTTTCGATTATTTCTATAATGTTTTAATTATTTTTCTCAATTTAAAATTCTTAAAATCATTTTGTAATTAGGTACGTTTTCCTACTTCACATATATTCTGTACTTTTTTCAATTACTTTTCTAAAATTGAAATAATTATTTTCAATTTTCTATTATTTTTATAATTTTTAAATTATTTCACTCAATTTTAATCATTCACATTTTTATTCAATCGATTTTTAAAAATGTTAAGTATCTTTTTTCTTAAATTTCAATGATTTTTTTAAAATTTTGTTTTCAATTCCAAAATTTTATAAATTTTGTCCTATACAAATGAATCTTGTTTTATTTATCTTTAAGTATTGTATTTAAATCGGGTAATAAATGAATTTATTACTCGAAATCAAATAAGATTGTTAACTTTTGCCTTAGAATAATTACGTTAATTAAGAAACTCTTTAATTTATTTTTGTTTTATTTCTCATTCCTCGGTCAACATTAAGTGTGCAGATGGCAAAAATTTACAAGTTGCCGCCCCTGATAAGAGTAGGAATAAGAATAAAATAAAATATTTAGAAATAGAGATTAGATTATTTTAAAAATCTAATGTATTTGAATTTTTGTTTTCAGTTTGTGAACAATGAGGGTGTCTGGGTGAGAATTGATGATGATTCAATGAACAAGTTTTGTTTTGATACGGAAGGTGAGGCTTGGTCGCTTGCTGTCAATAAAAAAGGAATAATTTACATGAAATCGGAATTAGATTTCGAATCTGATTCGATTGAAAAGAAAGCGTTGCCGGAAACATCTACATCTGTAAACAACAAGGGTTTCGACTTTTCGAATCCTTCTGGCAGTCACGAAGGTTTTAATTTCAGTGCTCAAAACTTTTCTCCAGGTACTGCTGGTTCTGGAGACGGAGGAAATTCTAATCCTTTTGTTTTTGGTATTCACTCAATCAATATGGTACTCAATCAACACGATTCGCCAGGCAAGTCTTTGAATTATTCAAATTAAAAATTTTGAGTTTTATATTCGAGAGAAGACAACTCTGATCTACACCTTCCAAAAGAAGTTAATTTTATGTTTATTTAATTTCGAATTTTGTTTATTCAATTATATTTATTTATCTAAGCCTATATTAAGATCGTATTATTTAATTCTATATTTAGCTTTAAATTTATCTACTTCTCTGTTTTTACACACTTTATTCCACATTTATGTACTCAAAGTTTTTTTTTTACTTAGCGTAAATAACCTTTCTTTTTTAAATAGTTTATTATGTTTGTTTTTAAAAATTTGCCTCGTCTTTTTTAGAAAGTGAAAAATGTCCTCAGGAGAAGAATGAGGTCGCGCCAAAATTGATTAAAAGTCATTCTAAAGAACAGGGTAGTAAGGAGAAAGAAAGTAGTGGAGGAAAATTCAACGCCTTGCAAAAGTGGTTGCGAGGGGACGATAAACTTTATGGAGAGAAGAAAGGCTCACCTGGCAGGTAATTACCATTTTTCCAAAAATTTTCCCATTTTAAATGATCGGTACAATGTTTAGTTGGAAAATTTAAAAACCAAGATCTTGTACCTCTCAAATTAAAACGTCTTAAAATTGTATTTTAATAATATTATTGAATCAAATTTTCAGAGATTTTTCCGAGTTTATTGGCGTTTCGGTTAAGGAATTGGTGAAGGCTATTGGCGAAAGTCGGACAAATGGAAACGGAGCAACTCCACCGGAAACTCCCAAAAAATTATCGAGAAGTTCTTCCCCGAAAAATCCTCAAACCAGCTCTCCTAGATTTCACAACAGGTCTTCCAGTCCCGTTCCGATTATCGGTAAATTATTTTATTCATTTGTCTCTGTAAATTTATAAATTATTGGAAAAAAAATTTGTTTCTTTTTACTGAGGAATCCGGGAAATTGGCATGAATTTAGTACATAATGAAACAAACCGGGATTTTATTAAAAAATCCGGGAATTTTTAAAATTTTGAATAGAAAAGAAGTAAAAAACAATATAAAATTTCATCAAATTCCAAGTTATTGTAATTTAAGTAAATTCCAGACGTTAATTAATTCAAATTTTAATTTATTATAACTTTTAATTAATCTAAATTTCAATAGAAGAGAATTATTTTTAGAGATTTGGGAAACTTCCGGAAATTTAGTATATTATTATCATGAAACAAACTGGGAATTTATTTAAAAAATTCGGGAATTTGTAACAAGTTCCTGGATTTTGGAGATAAATTCTTAAATTGACAATTTTGTATTTTTCAATCATTTAACAAATAGTACTAAAAGTTTTCAGAATATGATCTAAAAATTTTGAATAGAATAGAAGTACAAAATAATACTAAATATTATCAATTTATAGTCATTATAATTTAAGTGAATTCTAGACATTAATTAACTCAAATTTTAATTTATTAAAACTTTTAACTAATCTAAATTTCAATAAACAAGAATTACTTCTAGTGATCCGGAAAATTGCCGGGAATTTAGTTTATCATGAAACAAACCGAGAACTTATTTAAAAATCCAGGAACATGTAACAAGTTCCTGGATTTTGTAGATAAATTCTAAAACTTTCAATTTTTATTTTGTAATTATCTAAAAAACTGTACATAAAATATTCAAAATACGATCTAAAAATTGTTGGTAGAAAGGAAATAAATAATAAAGTTTTATCAATTTCAAGTCATTATAATTTAAGTAAATCCCAGAGGTCAATTAATTCAAATTTCAATTTATTAAAACTTTTAATTAGGCTAAATTTCAATAGTCAAGAATTATTTGGTTTAAATGTTAACTTATTCTTTAACTTTTTAATGAACTATCAATATTTATTTTCTTTTTATTCTTAACTAATTTATTCATTTCTTCTGTAGATTTTTTAATTACTACATTTTCTTAGTATATTTTGTATTTTCTAATTTTTTAGTAGTTTAGTCTTTTATCTTAATATTGATTTTAAACACTGAACATTTAAATATTAAAGTTATTAATCACTAAAGGAAAAAATCCGTAAAAATTGTAGTTTATAATCTGGAAAATTAAAAAATTAGACTTTTTATGTAAAAATTTAACTTTTTAAATTCTTTAACAGGTGCTAGAAATTTACATGGAGGAGGAAGTCCTAGCAGTAGTCTCTCTCTTTATGGTTCATCCCCAAGTGGTGGCGGTCTTTCACCTTTAGGTAAGAATTTTAAATAATTTTTTTCAGAGTTTTTGTCATTTTCATGAAATAAAAAACAACACGGTACTGCAATCTATTGAAAAAGGATTAAATAATTTACAAAATTAATCTTTGTAATGTTAATAATTTCTGTAATGTTTATAATTTTTGTAATACTCATAAATTTTGGTATTGTTTACATATTTTGGATTTTTATAATTATACCTAGTTGTTGATAATTTTTGAAAAACTTACGATTTTGATTTTTATTTAGTTTCAGGAGAAGGAAATAATAGTATAAAGTCCCATCGTTGTGAAGCAACTCAAAGCGATGCCAATACTCCAAACAATAGTTTGACTAAAGATCAATTCCAATCATTGAGTAGAGTTAGTTCAAATACAAGTGACGCTTCTCCAAGTCGCAGTTGCAGTTCACAGCAAATGAAATTGGAAGGAAATATGGTTAGTCCACCTGGTACTCCGAAACGAGAGTCTCTTGTAAGTTTATACCCAAAGGGTAAACCACTTATCAATTATACTCTCAGTTAAGTTAAATTGTTTTGATATACCTTCAAGTATTTTTAAATAAATAACAATATAAACTATTTCTTTTCAATAAAGAATCTAACTTTTTTCTTCTTTCTCAAACAGCAAAAATTTTAGATATTTGAAATTTTTCGAAATATTTATTTACAAAATATAAAGATTTTTTGTCTTTAACTTTCTAAAAATTTGGTAAATGATAATAGTGTTCAAATAAACAAAAATCTGTTTTTTAGTCCCTCGTAAGCAAAAAAATATTTGCTGGGAATTTGAAAAAAATTCGGTCATTTGACCTTTTAATAATTTTTTTAATTTTATTGTCTGTTTTTTTACATTTTAAAGATTTGTATTCTTTTTTGTAACTTTTTAAGTTTACTCTTTTAATTTTTTATTTTATCAAAATTTGTATTCAGTATTTTCTCCTTCTTTTTTTGAAATTTCTTTTTTCTTTTAAACACTTTTCTTAGTTTTTCTTTTCATTTTTCTTCTTTTTTCATTTAATGTTTATAATTTAAGCCGATTATTTATAAAATAATATATAAACCTCGAACACTAAATAACAAAAATTTTAATTGAATTTAAGGTTTAAGGCTTTTTTATGTCTTAGGCATATTTGCTGTTCTCCAAAGAGTTAATTTTTTGTCTTACAACTTCTTAAATTTTAGAAAGTTACTCAGTATATATTTTTTTCTACAATTTTTGGTTAGTTTCTTAATTTTTCTCGTATTTTAAAGATTTTTCTTCTTTTTCGTTCGAGCTTTTTTCATTATTATTAGATTTTCTAAAATTTTTCTAATTTTGTTATAACATATTTATATTTTCTAGATTTTTCTAAACTTATTGTTGTAAGGTTTGTTTTAAAAATTTATTTAAGGATATAAACAATTTTTTTCGTTTAGTTTTTCTGAACTTTTATATTTTTCCAGGATTTTTTCATTTTCTTTGTGCTTTTTATTTATAATTTTATATTTTTTATATTTAGTTTTTCCGCTTCTTAATTTTTTAGTAGATTTCTGACAAATTATATATTTTTCCTTTTTTTTTTACAAAGGTTTTTAAATTTTTTTCTAATGATTTTCTCATTTTTTTTAAAGGCTTTTTAATTATTTTATATTGAGTGTTCTTAGTTTTTCTTATTTCTTTAATATTATTTAATATTCTTTGAATTTTTTATTAATTATACAATTTTATCTTCGTTTTTCGATATTTTTTTCATATTTTTTCGTAAGTTCTTAATTTTTCAAATTTTGTAAAAACTATTTTTCTTTCGTTTTATTTAACGTAGACTTAATCTTGTACTACATTTTCTAATTATTTTTCTATTTCTTCAAAAATTGGTTTTCTTTTCTTAAAAATGTTTAATTTATTTCTTTTGAACTCTCATTTCTCCAATTTTTCAAAAAATGTATTTTTTATTCTAAAATTTACTGAGGTTTTTCACTTTTAAGCAAAATTTATTTAAAATGTTTTTCTTTTTCTAACGAAATTCTTGAAAAATTTTCGTAAAATCTCCATGTTGTTCGTTGATAATCTTATTTATTTTTTTCATATTTTAAGAGCTTTTTTAAACATTTTTATTTTTTTGCTTCTCATTTTCCTTTTGCTTTCTTCTTTTAATTATTAGATTTTCTCAAACATTCTCACTTTAACACAAATTATTTTAGTTCACTTAATGTTTTAACTTCAAAAGAATTTAGTCACACTTCCTCTTTTTTGTTGATTTTCTAATTAATTTTCATAACTTTTACTCATTCAAAAATTGTTTCTAGGTAATTTTCTTAAATTTTTCTCAGTTTCACGAAATTTTTAGTTTATTTTATGATTATTTTTTTTTTAATATTTAGCAAAATTTTTACGTTTTATTTGCTGATTTGTTAATTAACTTTGCTAAATTGTTTAAATTGTTTACAAATTTTCAATTTTTTCGTCATTTATTAATTATTTTTACAAAATATGATCTTTGTTTTTCAAATTACAATTAATTTCTTCAATATCGAATTATTAATATCAATTTGTAATGTCAATTAAATAATGGATGAATAAAACTCATCAAATTTGTTAATTTAATTATCAGTTTCACTATTTTCATCATTTTCCATAATCATTTACTAAATATTTTTTAATATTAAAAAACCTGTTTCATAATTATCTTTAATTTCCAATTAGCTTTATCATATTTCAAGTAGTCTTGTTTATCTCAAATATATTCTGTAATTTTTTCAATTATTTTTTACAAATTTTCATTTTTTTGATCTTTTTACAATTATTTTTTTCACCTTTTAATTAGATTTATTAATTATTTGTCAAATAATTTACTAAATTTTGATTTACTATCTCAAATCTGATTTATTGTATCCACTTTTCAATGTTTTAATCATTCTGTAATTATTTTTCTCAAATTTCAATTTCCGTCGTCAATTTTTAATTTTTTTTCACAAATTTTATATTTTTTTGATTATTTGTTGCTTAATTCCGTAATAATTTGTATTACTTTGTAAATATATTCTCGAACTTTTTATTATTTTCATTATTCCTCAAATTATTTCCTAGATTTTAAAATATTTTTCTCAAGTTTTAATAATTTTCTTCAATTTTCAATTATTATTGTTATCATTTTGCAATCAATTTCTTCAACTTTCAATTATTTTTACTATTTCTCAATAAAATACCTAAATTTTCAATCATTTATTATTATTTTCATTTTTTTTTATTATTTTTCAATTATCATTTTCGTTTATCTTTTTGCAATTATTTTCTCCACCTTTTAATTAGATATATTAATTATTTATCAAATAATTTCCTTAATTTATCCACTTTTCAATGTTTTAATCATTTTGTAATTATTTTTCTTAAATTTCAATTTCCGTTGTCAATTTTTAATTTTTTTTTATTTGCAATGATAATCACAAATTTTATATTCTTTTTAATTATTTATTGCTTAATTCCGTAAATTTTAATGATTTATCTCAAGTTTTCATTGTTTACTTCAATTTTTAATTATTTCTATAATTTTTCAATTGCTTTTTGTCATTGTTAATTATCTTTTACATAATTTTCTAATTTGTTTATTATTTATCTCAAACTCCAGTTATTTTTTCAATTTATAATTATTTTTATTATTCTGCAATTATTTTCTTTTATTACAAATATATGTTGAAAATTTTTTCACAAATTAAAATTATTTTCTTCAATTTTTAATTACTTTTATTAATTTGCAAATATTTTCTCGATTTTTTCTATTATTTTCAATATTCTTCAATTAATTTCCTAGATATTAAAATACTTTTCTCAAATTTTAATAATTTTCTTCAACTTTTAATTATCTTTACTATTCCTCAATTAAGTTCTTAAATTTTCAATTATTTATCTCGTTTTTCAATGATTTTTTTCCATTTTCTTTTATTTTTTTTCAAATTTATTTTCTCCATCTTTTAATAAGATATATTAATTATTTTTCAATTAATTACCTATGTTTTTATTTATTATCTCAAATCTAAGTATTGTATCCACTTTTCAATGCTTTAATCATTCTTCAATTATTTTTCTCAAATTTTAATTATTTTGTTTTAATTTTCAATGATTTTCACAAAGTTTATATTATTTTGATTATTTGTTGATTAATTCCGAAAATTTCTATTATTTATCTCAAATTTCCTTTATTTTCTTTAATTATTTTCGGTTATTTCTATAATGTTTGAATTATTTTCTTTAATTTAAAATTCTTGAAATCAGTTTGTAATTAGGTACTTTCTATTACTTCACATATGTTCTGTATTTTTTTTAAAATTATTCTTCTAAAATTGTAATAATTATCATCAATTTTCAATTATTTTCATCATTTTTCAATTAATTCATTCAATTTTAATTATTCTCATTTTTGTTATAAATATATTTATATTTAATATTAATTTAATCTATTAAAATCAATCATTTAATAAATAAGACTAAAAATTGCTTAAGGAGGTTCTACCGTATGACGATACTAGTCAAAACAGAGACCATTATTTTGTGGTTAGGTTTAAATTTAATTTTACTGATATATAATTAAACAATTGTATTTATTAACTTTATTTACTTTTTAAATATGACTATTTTTCATGTGCGATCAAAATCAACATTTTAAAATGTCAGAACGTCTGAACTGTATCGTAATTATCTGGTCATTTAATAATTTATAGTACGAAAATATATGTGACACAGTAATGAATTCTCATAAGAATCAATGTTAAACAGGTTAAACAGTGAAAAAATAAATCGATCACAACTTTTTTCCCCAAGAACCTACAGGTCTCAAAAATTTAACTCCAAAATTTTAGAAACTTTATTTAGCAGTACACTAAGTTTTATCAAAATCTGTTTGATTAATCGATTTACGGTAGAACTTCCTTAATTTTAGTAGGAGCACAAAATACAATTTTCTCGGGTTGAACAATATAACATTTGTCAAAAAAATTTTTGTGTCAAAATGATATGGGTCCAATTTTAAAGGTTATGCGTATTTAGTCCAATTTTATTCTTATTACTATTAGGTTGTAATGAACATTGTTTTTAAATCATGCAATATGGTAATGCACTATAGTAACTGGTAATAAATAATGTCGCGCACAGCGCATGTTTGTTTCCTAGTTTGTATAAAAATATTCAATAACTTAAAAATTAATTATTATCATTCAACAGTATAAGAAACTAATCAATCAATAATTCAAATTCGTAATTATTTTCAGGATCTCCAGGACAGTCCAAACAAGGTTTCAGAGGCGCAGACTCAAACAAGTCCCGACAGTGTGAACGCGGTGATAAGTCATTTCAGCATAGGTTCATCCGGCTCCAAAGAGGAGCGTCATTCGCCAAAATGCAGTCGTCGAGACTTGACCAAAGTCGTGAAAACAAGAACGAAAAGAGCAATGTCACCGGCCAACAGTCCTAGTCGAAAAGAAACCTCGAGTCCCAACAGCAATTTGAATTTGAGCAAGGACAAAATAAAAGAAGCGCTGAGTCCCTCGGCTGCCGAATGTTTGCGAGCTGTTTTCGCTGCTTTTCTCTGGCACGAGGGAATAGTTCATGACGCAATGGCGTGCGCCAGTTTCTTAAAATTCCACCCAACTTTGCCGAAAGAGGGCGCTGTCGTTGTCACGAGGCAGGCTCTTATCCAGAACAACAACAAGAACAAGGAAGAAATGACAAAGGAGATGAAAGCTAGTCAGAGACATTCAGTCGAAGTGTCAAACGCAGGAAATTATTTGCACATTCAACCCAGCACTTTAGAAACTCTAACTCGATCCGCGGACTGCGCGAATAGAAGCAGAAAGAAGCAAGATTCAACGACGAATAAAGACGATGCCCAATCTGATGATAAATTAAGCGCTCTTCCGGAATTGCACACAGTCGCCATTCTTCCGCCAGCTCTGAAAAGTTTAGTTTTCCTTTGGGAAGAACTCAGCACGAACTGCCTTCAAGCCATGGAACCGCACACAGTTTTATCAAGTCCGACAATGACTGGACTGCCGAAAGTATCGAAACGCGCGGAGAAGGTGGTGCTGGACGAGAGGATAAAGGATCGTGATAAGAAGGGAAACAAGAGGAAAAAGGAGCTCAAGACAGCGGCAAAGCCGAGCTACGTTCCGCCGGGAATTGAACGAGAGTCAACCTGCGAATTGTGCGGGGGATTGTTCCCGCGTCCGGTCACTTATCATATGAAAATGGCGCATCCGGGATGCGGATGGCAAGCGGGTGGAAAGGGATACAACAGCGGGGGAATGTACTGCTTCGGTTGGGCTGGAAATTGCGGAGATGGAGGATTCGGGGCAAGCTCGTGGTACCTGATTTGTGAATCGTGTCGGGACAAGTATCTAAAAGCGAAGAAATATCACAGGTTGACCAGGAAGTTTGTGAGCAGAACGTCCAAGAGAAAAGGGGACATTAACAAGTTTCCTTCTCCGATTAGTAGTCCGATTATAAACGAGAATCACATTATTATAAAAAATAACGCGATGTTTCTGTTAGATCTGGCCAGCGCTTCTGGGCCAAGTATCCCGAAACAGCAGAGACGGTCGTCACAGACTCTTTCCGCTGTTGCGGAAAATTATAGTCCTCCGGAGTCATCGGGTCCGTTTCCTTCGAATGGACCGTTTCAGTGTTTGCAGTCGCTTGGTGTTCATCAGAGTTCGTGCAATGATGAGAGGTACTACGAGGAGAATTTGAGGCCGCAGACTAGTCAGCAGAATTTCGAGGGACCGAGCAATGTCGGTCATTCGAGGCCATTGTCGGAGTGTCCGTTGAGTGACAGTGACAGCGACAGTGGCAAAAATCGGGGGATGTTTCACAGATCGGTGTCGATGACGACTGGAGCTCCTTGGGCGAAAAACAGCAATGATGGAAGAGTGGTGATGACGAGGAAACGAAATAACAGCAGCAGTGAGATGAGCAATGACGGGGGATCTTCTCTTTTGTGTTATCCATCGGCAGCTCTTCAGAAATTGGTACCGTCGATCGATCAGTCGGCGATTGTGTCGACAAATCAGGCCGAATTAGAGAACAATGACAGGAATGATCTGCTCATGAGGCCCGTGATGCTATTTGTGCTTCAGCAGCACAATCTGCATCATCTCCAGCTGTCGATAAAGCATTCCTTGAGACGAGCAGCCTGTCGGATCTACGCAATGCAGGCTCTGAACTGGCTCATTAGAAACGTGACTCAGCCGATTTGTCTGCACGACTTGCTCTGGTGGTTCGTGGCTTCTCTTACGCCGATTCTTCCTGAGCCCGTGGACGTGAATCAAGACGATAATCGCAGTGAGAAGAAGGAGGATCAAGACATGGTTGGAGTTTGCGAGCATCCTTTGAGTGATCTGGTAGTTGCCGGAGAATCATCTAATTTATTACCAACCTCTTTTCATAATTTGCTGCAAACTATTGCAGATTTAATGCTCCTTCTGCCGGCAGGATCACCGCTTCAGCAAGCAGCGGTTCGTTGCTGGGGGATCAAATTCACTCCGGCGGATCACATGTTCCTTCATAGAAGCCACGTGTTTAGTAACATCAGTAAAATTCTTACGCGATCCGAGGAAGAGGAGGATGTGAATATGAGTATGCACGAGAGTCATCAGTCGACGTACTCGCAACAAGCGACTAATTTTGTCGAAGCGTTGAAAGATCTAACGTCGGGGGTTGATATAAAAGCTTCCAGTAGACAGGCGATGATTGGTAGTTTGATCGATAATTCGACGGAGACGTTTTGGGAGTCGGGCGATGAGGATAAGAATAAAACCAAGACGATTTCGATCACCTGTGGTCCACGATATCATCCTCGAATGGTGTACATTCACATAGATAATTGTCGGGATCTGACTCACAAGGTCGGCAGTCTCACCTTCCTGTCGGGCGTGAAATCCGATGAATTGGCAAATTTAAGAACAACGGAGATCGAGTGTAGATTCACCGGCTGGATCAATTGTCAGATTTTGAATCCTAAGCATGTAAATATTAGCCTCGAATTGAAAGGTCCTGACAATTCACTGAGAGTTCGGCAGATTCGGGTCCTTGGTGAGATTGAGGGCGAGCCCTTGAAATTGGGAAAGCAGCTGAGTTCGCTGACAATCCAGCAGAGAAATTGTGAGACTGATACGCTCAAGGTCTTCCGATCAATCACGTCCCAGGTGTTTGGCAAATTGATTCAAGGAGATCAGCAGCAATTGATTGAACCTGTCGAGGGGGCGAATGAAGATTTGGAGGATAGCAATGATCTTCGGGAACACATGGTGGGAATTCTCTTCAGTAGAAGTAAACTGACACATTTGCAGAAGCAAGTGTGCTCTCATATCGTTCAGGCAATTCGGAAGGAGACTATTCGTCTGAGAGAAGAGTGGGAGACGCTTTTGTGCTCGCCGACGCCGGTTAATAGTATTTTGAGTGATGGAAGTGATTTGCCGAAAGCTGCGGACACGTATTGTTTTGAAATGTTGTCAATGGTACTGGCTCTGAGTGGAAGCTCAGTTGGAAGAAATTATTTATCGCATCAGTTTGGACTTTTGGAAGACTTATTGAGTTTGCTTCATACTGGAACTGCCAGGGTACAACGTCAGGTGATTTCTCTGTTGAGGAGGATCTTGCCGGAAATAAAGCCAGAATCGTTCGCCAATGTCGTTGGAGTTGAGAGACTGCCACCTTCTGATTTTAGTATAATATCTGTTGGGAATAGTGAATTTTCTCAAGGCGAAGAATTCAATGAGCATTCATCGGGAATTATAGATGTCTTCCTTAGTTGCATTGCCAAGGCGTTGACGGTCCAAGTCAAGGTGAAAGGAAAGGAGAGTAATGGCAAGGCTCTTCAGACTGTGTCCTTGGCTACCAGCATTCATCCTAAGAGTTTCGTGGGAGCGAGATGGTGGTTGAGAGGCTGCATTGCTCGAAAATTGGCTGAAGTTATTATTCAGTTGCTCAAGGATATGGCTTCTGTAAGTTTGTAATTTATGTGATTTTTTTGTATTATCTTTTTCTTAATTTTCTTCTTTTTATTTTTCATCTTTTTATTTTCTTTTGCTTTCCCTCAATTTTGTCTTCTTCCCCAGTGAAATCATTCATCAACATCATCAACTTCTTCATCCTTGTCTTCTTTTTTTCTTTTTACATAAATTTTTCACTTGCGCTACTTTCTTTTCTTGCTAAGAACATTAATAATATAATATAATTATAAACTACATTTTTTGTCATCTCTTCTTCTGCTGTTTCTTATTTCTTTTCTTCTTTCTTTATCATCAACGTTATCAGTGTAATCATATATCTTCTTCCCCCTCTTCACAATTTTTTGTTGACTTTTGCTTCCTCATAAAATTTGTGATCATTAATATTTTCGATTTTCCGAAAATAGTTTAAATCGACATATTTTTCATCTAAGAAGCCTAAATTTTCATTTTTAAGAAAAACTCCAGATGTGTGTGTGTGTGTGTGTGTATGTGTGTGAGGTAACTTTTTAGTCGCATGGATATCTTGACATCGTCTGAATGGATTTTAATAAAATTTGTATGGCTAGTTAAACTCATAAATATCTAAATTTGGACACAGGGATTTTTAAAAATACCGAACCAAATTTTCTCTTAAAATATTAAATATTTTGTCACAAATCTTGGCAGAATTACAAAAAATATCATTAGGAAGTTCTCTCTGATCCGACTTTGTTTAAATTTTGACTTAAAATTAATTTTTAAAAAATTTGCTCTTTTTCAAACTCTTTTCCAAATTAATTTTGGGCCCTAATTCAAAAAAATTCGAGTCAGAGAGATCTTTCTAATGACATTTTAGTTAATTGTAGATCTTTCTAATGACATTTTAGTTAATTGTACCAAGTTTCGTGACAAAATATTCAATATTTTAAGGAAAAAAAATATCTTTTTTTGTCGAATTTTTTTTTCATGCTAAAAACACAACTTAATGAATAATAAAATCATACTCCTTGTCTCAAAACGAATCGATTGACCTATATAAAGTTTATTACCCACCAAAAACTCTCATAATATTCATGATTTATCTGTTTTTTTTTAAATTAAATTTTTTTTCCTCCTATAACTTCTCTAATTTTTATTTTTTAACCATAGTACCTGTAGAAAAAATATTCTAGATTAAAAAACGAACTAATTAGTCTACATAAAGTATATATTTTCTCGGAAATTGATAGAAATAATTTTTTTTTTACTTTTAACGAAATTGAAACTTTCTTTTTTTTTTGTATTATTTTAATATATTGCTGCCCCTATGAAGAAGCAAATTATTTTGCTTATATGGAAGCAAAATGTTTATATGAAATGAATTTAATTTCCACCTAATTTCTACCTCTTACATTTATTTATTTTATTTTTTTTCCTTTTCCAATAACTACCTATTTATTATTGTATTTCAAATTATATTCTTCTATTAATCCATTTTTCTTCTTTTTCCCTTCTTTTTTACCTTTTCTTTTTTCTATTTTTATTCTTCCTTTTCACCTTCTTGCATCGTTTCTTTTTTTCTATTGTAATTAACCCTTTAAGGACGGGACGGACACTTTTTTGTACTCATTTTCAACATTAAATTTCTCTGTTTTGGAGACATACAAAATTATAGGAACCACTATTTCTGACGTATTTTTTATCGCTCTTTCAGAATCTGTTAACAAAATTTCAAAAAAAAATTTTTTTTTTAAAGTTATGGACTCTTTTGAAAAAAAATGTGAAATTTTGACAATTTTGTTTCAAAAATGATTTTTTTTTCATATTTTCAATAATCGGAAAAACTTTTCAGCTTGAAATATCGCGTCCGCAATATTGAAGCTTAAAAATGACGGACCATATTTTTAAAAATATCAAGATGGCGAATCCAAAATGGCGTCCAACGAAATTTTTTTTCAATATATGAGCACCCAGTGTACGCTTCATTGAATTTTTTTTTATTTTTATGACACTGAGTATCTTGATGTTTTTTGGCTCTCTAATCACGAATCTGAAGTTAGATTTTGAAAATTCAAAATGGCGGATCCAAAATGGCGGACGATATTTTAAAAATCTATCGGATTTCTTTGAAACTTGTTACTCGGGGGTTTTTGGGGTCGCTGATCACGAATCTGATGTCAAATTTTCAAAATTCAAAATGTCGGATCCAAAATGACGGAGGATATTTTTTATAATCGATCGGATTTGACTGAAAATTGTTACTCGGGGGTTTTTAGGATCGCTGATTACAAATCTGATGTCAAAGTTTAAAAATTCAAAATAGCGGATCCAATATGGCGGCCGATATTTTAAAAATCTATCGGAATTATCTGAAACTTGTTACCCGGGGGTTTTTGGGGTCGCTGATCACGAATCTGTAACAAGTTTCAATCAAATCCGATCAATTATATAAAATATCCTCCGCCATTTTGGATCCGGCATTTTAAATTTCGAAAATTTGACGTCAGATTCGTGATCAGCGACCCCAAAAACCCCCGGGTAACAAGTTTCAGATAATTCCGATAGATTTTTAAAATATCGGCCGCCATATTGGATCCGGTATTTTGACATTTTAAATTCTGACATCAGATTTGTAATCAGCGACCCTAAAAACTCCCGAGTAACAATTTTCAGTCAAATCCGATCGATTATAAAAAATATCCTCCGCCATTTTGGATCCGCCATTTTGAGTTTTGAAAATTTGACGTCAGATTCGTGATCAGCGACTCCAATAACCCCCGAGTAACAAGTTTCAAAGAAATCCGATAGATTTTTAAAATATCGGCCGCCATATTGGATCCGCCATTTTGAAGTTTTAAATTTGGATATCAGATTCGTGATCAGCGACCCTGAAAACCCCTGAGTAACCATTTTCAAACAAATCCGATCGATTTTCAAAATATCGTCCACCATTTCGGATCCGCCATTTTGAATTTTCAAAATCTGACTTCAGATTCATGATTAGAGAGCCAAAAAACATTAAGACACTCAGTGTCATAAAAATAAAAAAAAAATATTAAATATTTTTTTACTAATCACTGGATGTTCTTAATTTTTCTTCTTCCTTAAAACTTTGTTACTCCTCCTTAAATTATCTTCCTTTTTTCTTTAACTTTTTCGTCCTTTTATCATTTTTTTTATTATTCATTAAACTTTTAATTAATTCTTAAATTTGACCATCATTTTTTTAATTTTAAAAATGTTTCTTCTTTTAAATTGTTTTTTATTTTTATCCTATAATTTCGAATTTTTTAAAAACATTTATTCGTCACTTTCTTTTAAATTGTGAAACGACTTATCTTCTCATATTTTATTTCTAGTAAATTTAATCTTGTACAAATTTTCTCATTTTCGCATTGTTTTTCTATTTCTTTAAAAAATGTTTTCGTTTTCTTTAAATATTAAAATTTTTTCTTTTAATTTCTCATTTTTCTAATGTTTAAAAAATTGTAATAATTATTTTTTTTACTAATTTTTAAAAAATTTTCTAAAATTTTATCCTTTTTCCATTTATCTTCTTATATATTCGTTCATGCTTTTATTCATTGTATGGCTTTTCGGTCTTTTACGATTTGAAATTTTTTACTATTTTTTCTTTTATAATGAAAATCAAAAAGTCTGTATTAATATGTTTAAAATTTTTAAAAGAATTTATTAGTTTGTTATTTATTTTCGCGATTTTTCTTTTGTATCCTCATGTGATTTTTAAAAAAGTTAACTATTTTTTAAAATAATATCTTCAAAACGTTTTTAATTTAGACATTTTTCTTTATTGACTCGGAGTGATTGATAAATTCCTATGAATTAATAACTTCACCGAGTGATAAATTCTTTTAAAATAATTTTTCTTATCGTTTTACATTTTATATTTTATTTTTACTGATTCTTTTTTTTTAACTTTTTCCCAAATTTTATATTTTTGCATTCATAAGGTTTTAAATGTAATTTTATAATTTTCTCATTTATTCCTAATTTGTTTAGTTTTTATTGAAGATTGTCTGTATTTTTCATCATTTCTTATTAAATACTCTTATTTTCTTTTATTCTTTAAAACGTGTCTCTTTATTTTTAAACCTTACTATTTCGTTCAAATTAAAAAAAAAATTGTTTATTAAACTTTCCGAGGTGTTTTAAATGCATTAATAATGTTTTTGTTTTGTTCTATTTTTAATATAAGTTTATATTTTCTTTTTTAAAATTCAAAATGGCGTATTTGAAATGTTTAAAGCTGCTTTTTGTAACACTTTTTTTAAACTAATTAATATTTAACAGTTATTATTAATTGAAGGTACAAACCCGGGAAAATTTTAGTTTACGATCCGAGAAATTCGAAAATGTTTATTCGCTACACACTCTCATGAGTTTGTTTTTTATTTTGTTTTTCTTTATTCTAATTCTTTTTTGTCATTTTCTATTTTTCTTTCTTATCTATTCTTCTTCTTTTTCTACAAGCTTTTCTATTACATCTTTTTTCTTTCCCTATTTCTGTCTCTTTCTTCTCTTTTTCTGGTAGTTTACATTATTTTTTCCTGCTCTTATTTCTTTTCTTTTCCTGTCACAAGTATTTTTATTTATAAATAACATAATTCTTCTTTTTCTCCCACTACTTCACATTCTTTAAATTTTATATATGGGGCATTCTATTTCTAAACGACCCCCTTCAGAAACAATTGCCAATTTCTGCCGATTTGAGACATTTTTTAAATAAATATTTCTTCTACCTACTAAGGCCAAATTACTTTTTTAATTAGTAGTTTTAAAAGAAAAATTCCTGAATTTTATAAGAATAAAAAGAATTTTGTTCAAATATATTTATTTTACATACAAAATGTAGTTTGAAAGTTAACCTTTCGAATATCTCAAAACACGTTGATTCAGATTTATTAAAAGTATATATTAAAAGAAAGCTTAAATATTCTAGTTTTTATTTCCGTAAAGTGAATAATGGACATTTCAGGGGATTTTGAGGAATTTAACAAAATTTACAGTCATATCAGAGGTTAAAATATGTTTGCGTTGAGAAACATTTTTTGAACAGAGTGGCATTTGTTTTCTTTTAAATTTTGTATTTTTTTTAACTTTCAATTGATATATAATTTTATTTATATATAAATATATGTATTATTTATATTTCATTTCATTTTTATTTATTATTTAAATATCATTTCTTGTTAATTTTTTATTCTATTAGTTTTCAAATTAATAGATAATTTAAATGCTAATAAAATACAAAATTTAAAAAAAGACAAATGCCGCTCGGCAAAAAAGTGTTTCTCAATTCATACATATTTTAACCCCTGAAATAACTGTAAATTTTATTAAATTTCTCAAAATCCCTTGAAATGTCCATTATTCACTTTACGGAAATAAAAACTAGAATTTTTCGTTTTATGATTGATTTAACTTCATTAAAAGTTCCTTTTTCATTATCTGGAGTCAGAAAATGTTTTTATTAATTATTTTTTAAGTTATGACAATTCAAGCATCCTCGTTTTGTACACAGTATCATGCGCGCTCGTTTTTTTCTTTTCGCTCTCCTGTAAAATTACCAATTTGCTTCTAAGGTCCCTTTCTTCGGAGCGCGTCACATATAAATTAAATATATTTGAACAAAATTCTTTTTATTATTGTAAAATTTAGGAATTTTTCTTTTAAAACTGCTAATTACAAAAGTAATTTGGCCTTAGTAAGTGGATGAAATAATTTTTTAAAAATTGTCTCATATTGGCAATTGTTTCTGTAGGGGGTCGTTTAGAAATAGAATGCCCCATATTCTTCTTGACATTATTTTCTTTTTATAACCTCATCATTATTATTTACAGGGAAAACTGTCAGATACCTGGGCAGTCGTGACAAAAGCAGCAATCGCGGAAAATATTCTAAATTTAACAAGAATGGAAGAAAAGAGCCGAGAACCTCCTGAATGTCTTCACTCTCCAACCTTGTGGCTAGCTCTGTCTTCTCTGTGTGTATTGGACTCTGATCATGTCGAGAGACTGACTTCCGGTCAATGGAGCGCCACCGATGGACAGCCAACTCTTCCAAGAGTAAGTTTCATCTTATTTTCAATCATCAAAAAACAGCTAAATTCTAACCTATTTTATCACTTTACAGCAAACCTGCTCGAATCACGACGACAACGAGACCGTGGCAATAATCCAGTGCAATTTTTGCGGAAATCTCTGTGCCGACTGCGATCGTGTTCTTCACTTGCACAGAAAGACAAAACTGCACTTGAGACAAGTCTGTAAAGAGGAGGAGGAAGCAATCAGAGTGGATCTTCACGAAGGATGCGGAAGAACGAAACTTTTTTGGATTCTCGCGTTGGCCGACAGCAGTACCTTGAAAGCTCTGGTCGAATTTCGAGACGGATCACCTCAAAAACCGGCTGGACTTTCAACAGGTCTCTGTCGATTTTGCGGAGCGACCGGAAATACCGGATTGCTGGCAATTGGAAATGTTTGCGCGGACTACGATTGTCAAGAGCACGCGAAAAACGCATGTCACAAGATTCATTCTTGCGGTCACATTTGCGGAGGAGTGCGAAATGAACGACCCTGCTTACCTTGTCTTCACAGATGTGTTCCCAGCGGTGAATTGAAACAGGACGCAGACGACATGTGTATGATTTGCTTTGTGGAAGCCCTCGCGAGTGCGCCCGCGATTCAGCTCCAGTGTGGTCACATTTTTCACTTGCACTGCTGCTGGAATGTACTCGTGAAGAAATGGGTGGGACCAAGAATAACATTCGGATTTGCGTGCTGTCCAATTTGTAAAGTGCCCATGGAACATCCGAATCTTGCCGAGCAATTGACAAGTGTCAAGGCTCTTTATGAGGACGTTAGACGAAAGGCGCTGATGCGATTGGAGTATGAGGGTTTGCACAAGTAAGACACGAATTTTATTTTAATTTGTCGCGTTTGGTACATTGTTCAAAATCCGTTTGGTATTTATTGAGCAGGACTCGGATTGACTTTAAATTTTAAAAAAAGTCGCATAAAAATAGCAAAAAAAGTGAAAAAATATTGTTATAAAAGTAATTTTATTTATTTTTTACATTTTTATGGAAAACGTATTAATTATGCACGCAAAGGTAAAAAACATAAATTATAATTATACTTGTGGGCGATTCCATGTCAAATTTACAGTCCACATTTTAAAATCGATTAAATCTATTTTTTATTTGTTCCTTATAAACAAATATTAGATACGTATTTTTTTATTTTTTTATAAGAGGCCAAATTTTTGAGTTATAAATTTTCAAAATTCTAGATTTTTAAAAATAGACCATTTTTTAATCACATATAACTCTAAACCTATTGAATTTAGAAAATTTTTGCCAATACAAAAAAGTTAGGTTTTTCTTCAACTTTTAAATAGTGTTTACAAAAAAAAGAAAATATAAATATTTTTAAAAAAAAAACACCATTTTTTAGAAACAAATCCATTTTTTTTAAATTCGGACCCGAATAACAAATTATTATTTTTCATTTATACATACCTCGAAATGTCAAGAACATTTTACAAAAGGATTCCGGTTGGCTAGAAGAGTATTATTAGTTTAAATTAATTTTCAAACTCTAGCTGTTATATCTAAGCGCTGTACTGTGCTTATTTAAATTGAAAAAAATGTTTTAACTTGAATTTAGCTGCATCTCTTCTTTTTTTTTAATGCCAAATCAAATGAATATAACTAAAACAGGCACAGTACAGCACTTATATATAACAGCTAGAGTTTAAAAATTTATTTAAACTAATAATACTCTTCTAGTCAACCGGAATTTTTTTGTAAAATGTTCTTGGCATTTCGAGGTATGTATAAATGGAAAATAATAATTTGTTATTCGGGTCCGAATTTAAAAAAATTGGATTTGTTTCTAAAAAATTGTGTTTTTTTTAAAAAATATATATATTTTCTTTTTTTTGTAAACACTATTTAAAAGTTGAAGAAAAACCTAACTTTTTTTGTATTGGCAAAAATTTTCTAAATTCAATAGGTTCAGAGTTATATGTGATTAAAAAAAGGTCTATTTTTAAAAATCTAGAATTTTGAAAATTTATAACTCAAAAATTTGGCCTCTTATAAAAAAATAAAAAAATACGTAGCTAATATTTTTTTATAAGGAACAAATAAAAATAAATTTAATCGATTTTAAAATGTGGACTGTAAATTTGACATGGAATCGCCCTTGTATTTTTAATGGGTCAGACTATTGATTTATTTAAAAATTTCAGACTAATTTTTGAAAAAAATTGACTGTCAAAAAACCTGCGATTTTTAACAGCTATTTGTGAAAAAATAGAATTAATAAAATAAGTTTTAACTTACACAATATGAAGCAAGTGAGTTTAAATTTCAAATTTTCTTAACAAGTTTTACATTTTTACTTTAAATTGTAAAAAATATTAATTCCAAAACACGAATCATTTTTTATTTTTGCAAGCTTTATGACCTAATATCTTGGTTTACGAAAATGATACAAATTGGGTACCATTAAATTATTCAAAGCAAGACTAAATCTACTCACAATAAAATTACATGTTGGTCCTGAATTAAGATTTTTAAATAATCTATAATAATTAGATAATAATAATAATAACAATTCGCAAGTTCTTTCATTCCTTCATTCATTTTTTGTCTGTTCTCACCTGAACTTTGGCATATACATAGATATTTTTGGTTTAAAATCAGATACTTTTTAAAAAATGCATTTAAATTTAAAAATATCAGTTCTAATAATTTTAATTTCAATTTACAAATAAATTTATAATTTTATCTATAATTTTTAAGAGTTTTCAATACACAATTATTCTCTTAAAATTTTGTAATTATTCATTAATTTTTTTAAATTATTTTGCTCTGTTGTCGATTATTCTCGCCACTTTTCGAATTTTTCTTTCAATTGTCAATTATTTTCTTTAATATTTAATTCTTTTAGCTATTTCGTAATTTTTCTTTCAATTATCAACTATTTTTCTAAATTTTCAATTTAAATCTTGAATCTTCAATTAAATTCTTGAATTTTCAATTTATTTCTTTAATTTTTAATTTTTTTCTTTAGTTTTTAATTGCATTCTTTGTTTTCCAACTATTATATATTCAAAATTCAATAATACTCTCATTATCTCAATTATTAAATATTTTCTTGAAATTTGAAAACAATTCTTTAATTTCAAATTGTTTTATTTAATTTTCATTTATTTTATACAATTTTTTCCATAATTTTCATCAGTTTTCAATTGAAAATTTATTATTCTCTTTAAATTTTATAATTATTTTTTTATTTTTTAAAATTATTTTGTTTCGTTGTCGATTATTCTCGCCACTTTTCGAATTTTTCTTTCGATTGTAAATTATTTTCTTTAATATTTAATTTTTTTAGTCATTTCGTAATTTTTCTTTCAATTATCAACTATTTTTTTTTAAATTTAAATTTAAATCTTTAATCTTCAATTTATTTCTTCAATTTTCAATTGCATTCTTCGTTTTTTAATTATTTTATCAATATTCAATAATTCTCGCATTTTCTCAATTATCTTTTTAAAATTTCAATAGAATTTATTCAATTTTCAATTGATTTCTTTAATTTTTATTTATTTTATACAATTTTTTCCATAATTTTCATCAGTTTTCAATTGACAATTTATTATTCTCTTAAAATTTTATAATTATTTTTTAATTTTTTTAAATTATTTTGTTCTGTTGTCAATTATTCTCATCATTTTTCGAATTTTTTTCAATTGTTAATTATTTTTTTAATAGTTAATTATTTTTATCATATTGCAGTTTTTCTTTTGATTATCAATAATTCTAAATAAATACAAATTATTATTTTTTGTCTCTTTAATGGGAAAAAGAACAAATAAATGTTTTTAAATTATAATTCTTTATTTTTGAAAGAATTTTAAAATGAGTAAAAATGCGACATTTTTCTGTACCTCCTTTATTTTAAATTTATATTTTAACGTAATTATTTTCTTTTTCATATCCTAGAAACTTTACAAAATCTTTTTAAAATTTTCAAATTTTTCAAAAATTGGTCCGCAACAACTTTGGTCGAAATAAAATGGTCTGACTAAGACTAAGACACGTTTTTCAAAAATAAGTTTTATAACCAACAGCTGCAACTTTTAATCTAATTTTGTCAAAAACTAATGAAATGATAAAAAGTCTCAAAATTTAAGCCAAAAGGTACTAAAAAAGATCTGAAGAAAGTCGAAAAGTCGTATTTTATTCGAAAAAGTCGCACAATCCGAGCCCTGTTTAATTAAGCTAATTACGAATTTTGTGGAACTTGACTAATTGAAATTGGCCGACTAATTAATTGGTTAAATGAGCTAATTACAAATTTTGATAGATATTCACTAATTCTACTGATTTTTGGTTATTTAGAGATGAAGCAGTAACTTCTTCAGGTGGTCGTTATTACCAAGATCCAGCTGCTTATGCGATGGATCGGTACGCTTATTATGTGTGTTATAAATGTCAAAAAGCCTATTACGGTGGAGAAGCTAGGTGTGATGTACAACAAGGAGGAGAGACTTTCGATCCTACGGAACTTGTTTGCGGAGGTTGTAGCGACGTAGCGAGGGCTCAAATGTGCCCAAAACACGGAACTGATTTTCTTGAATATAAGTGTCGTTATTGCTGTTCAGTGGCAGTTTTCTTTTGCTTTGGCTCGACACATTTTTGCAATAATTGTCATGATGATTTTCAACGAGTTACCAACATTCCAAAAACTCAACTTCCATTTTGTCCTGCAGGTATTTATTCATTTGATTTAAATTTATTTATATAAAAGCCTCGGACTCAGGTGACTATTGTTACTTTTTGACAATTTTTTTTTGCTAATGCAACTATTTAACTATATTTTAAGTATTTGAATAAAGGGTTACTAATTTCACTTACTAAAAATAAAAGTTTTTGATACTTCAAAATATTTGAAATATTTATTTACAAATTATAAAGATCTTTTCACCTTAACTTCCTAAAAAATGTGGAAAATAATTACTAATAGTTCTAGTTCAAATAAACAAAAATTCTTTTTTTAGTCCTTTGTAAGCAAAATATTTTCCATATATTTTTTCGGAATTTATTTATTTTTTATTTTATTGAAGACTTTTATTTCAAAGCTAATTGAAATTCATTATTAAAAAAATAAATCTTAAGAGCCGAATAATAAAAATTCCAATCAAACCAAATTTCAATAGTATAAGAATAATAATAATTATTTTAAATGTCACTTTAAGACTTTCCGACATTTTGCTTGGTTCTCAAAACAGTTTAATTATTTTCTTTTAAATTATTATTTGTTAAGGAAATCTACTCTGTATTTAGTTACTACATTTTTAAATAGTTTCTTTTTTTCTTATTTTTTAAATATTTGTCTTCTTTTCATTTTGAATTTTTTATTTTTTATTATTATATTTTTCAAAATTGTCTTCTTTTTTCATAACATGTAAATTTTCTTTTTCTTTTTCTAAAGTTATTGTTATTAAAGTTAAAGTTATTGCCTAAAAACAAATTCTAAAACCTTCTTTGGTTTAGTTTCTCAGTTTTGTTATAATATTTTTTTTTCATTTTTTTGTTTTAATATCATTTTTTTAATTTTTTTTCTTCTCATTTTTCCTCTTTTTTCTTATTATTAGATTTTTTACATTTTTTCTCATTTTTCACAAATTTTTTTATTTCATTTAATTTCTTCTTATCTTCATGAGAATTCATTTAAATTTTCATTTTGTCTTTAATTTTCTTAATTATTTCCATAACTTTTAATCCCTAGTTTGAAAACTTTCATTAATTTTCTTAAATCTTCTCATTCAGAAAGTTATGAAATATTTTTTTAAAATGTTGTAATTTTTTCATAATTTAAAAAGTACCTATTTTTAATTCTTTATTACCTAAATAGTTTGTCAGTATTTTTTGTTAAATGTTCTTACCTTTTTTTATTCTTTCAGACTTTTTAAAACTTTTTTATTTTTCGTCGATTATTAAAATTTTTTCACAATAAGTTTTTAACCAATAAAGCAGTTTTGCCTTGATTTTTTTTAATATTTCTTTTGAATTATTTATATTTTTGTTAAAAAAAATAAACGATCCTTATATTTTTATAGTTTATTAATTATTTTAAAAGTATAAATTTGGAAAGATGGATTTGAGTCCGAGGCCATTAGTTCTACAATTATAAAAATTCGCACTTTTGATCGTTTAAGGTGGTTCTCTGCATTGACATAACCTCAAACTAGAAAGTCGTTTTTCACCCCAAATCAATGAAAACGTTATTAAAAAAATTTCACCGAATTTTAAAAGATCCAGTTGTACATTTCCAGAAAAAATTAGGTTGAGCTAAAATTTGTTGTCAAATAATAATTATTTGAATTTTTATGTTTTTTCGTTAAATCTAGTTAAAATATGTAAATTTCATCTAATTTTGACAAATAATAGCTCTTTTTTTTTGTTGAAACATTTTCTACAATTTTATTTGTTATATTTTGTTTAAAAGTTATTAATCAAATTAAATTTGTTTTTTACGTATCGTTTAAACAAAATGTAACAAATACTTGTCAAAATTGGATGAGATTGCATGTTTTAACTAGATTTAACGAAAAAACATAAAATTCCAAATAATTATTATTTAACAACAAATTTTAGCTCAACCTAATTTTTTCTGAAAAATGTACAACTGACTCTTTTAAAATTTTGTGAATCTGATTTTAATATTTCTATTTAGGATGAAAAACGACTTTCTAGTTTGAGGTTATGTAAATAGAGAGAGCCTCCTTAAAGACAAAGACTTTATTTACCATACTTTTATTCTAAAAAACTATTTTCTAATTCTATTATTTTTTTTTCCAGGACCGAAAGCAAAGCAATTAGAAGGAGACGAATGCCCCTTACACGTAAAACATCCACCGACAGGTGAAGAGTTTGCTCTTGGCTGTGGAATATGCCGCAATGCACATACTTTTTAAGCTTCTGTCTTCAAATTTCAAATGATCTAGAGAAGGTGAGAGAATTTTGAGAAATCACCGAAAATGTTTCATTAAGATATATTGATATATATATATAAACTAGTCTGATTATGAGCAAACGGCAAACGTGATTGGTAATAAGGATTTAGTCAAGAGGAAAGTCAATGGTGATATGTTGCCACTAGAAAATAAAAAATTCTTTTTAAATATCTTTTTTGCTATTAAGACAACAAATAATGTAGAATTAAAGAGTGACGTGTGATTGTTGATTCGATGAATGCTTCACCGTTACGGTGACTATAAAATAAGTGAGAACCATTGCATTTGTTAAAAAGAAAAAAAAATAGATAAGTCGTTTTTATCGATAGTTTTTCATAAGGTGTAGAAAATGTTGATGAGCGTGAATTTACCGTGAACACGAGCTTTCTACATACATCTATGTAAGACTTATTAAAACAAAAAAAACAAAAAATTGCGTTTCAGGGCCACTTTTGTAACGCGCTCTAGAATAATTATTATTATTATTATTACTGAAAACAAAAATGTTGTGATTCCAATATCACGAATCGAATTTTACAATGCTCGATGTAAAGTTTTCGTGTTAATAACTGAAGTGTGTTAAGTTAATAATGATGAATATTAGGAAAAGTCTAATTGAGTGAAAGATAATTAAGTCTGCGACAATTTGATGCGCGATAATTAAGTGTACGTAATTTACTGTAATACAATCAAACGTACGTGTGATTAGTTAGCGTCTTTAAATTATTCAAATGACAGTGATTTGTAAATTTCCCATGTGTAGCTATTTTGTATTTGCAACTCTTTTTTAAGTCAATGCCGATAATTGAGCGTGCAATATAGTCTAGATTATTATCAGACTAGCACGCTTATTTTAAAATTATTTATTATATTATTCTTTCTGTAATTCTGTCTAATGTATTTAAGTTTTGTTCTGAAAAAAAAAAATTGTTTTGACTAATTGCGCATTTTTTCAATGTTAATGAAGTTATTGGTAATTTGTATTATTTTTTACGACTTGTATTTTCGTTTGCCATTAAATAGAAGACTTCTAAATAAAATAAAATCTGTTATTTATCTTACTCCTTTTTAGGCTGGAAATTACTAGTTTTAGTTAGATTGAAAATTAGTAATTGAATTAATTTTTTTTGATTTTCCAAGTAAAAGTAACACTTAATTTCCAGAGAAAAGTCATTCATTTTATTTAAAAGTATAAGGTCATGTCAAAAATAAATAAAAAATGCTTCGAAATAAATTGAATGACTTTTGTCTGGAAATTTCCCGGACATTAAACTAACTGTTTGGTTACTTGGTTTTATTATTGGCTTTCTAGTGCAATTAAAAATAAGTAGTTGGATTTATTTACTTGGTTTTATTTATCAATTCATTTAAAATTAGATCTTTATTTTAAATAATTTAAATCATTGGCTTATATTGTGAATAAAAAGAGGGATGAAAGCTTCTATAATTTTATTTGAATAATTAAAAAACATTTGTATTAGATGTTTTTTTCTTTTAAAATTTTAAACCATATTTCACTTGTTTAAAATGTTCTCAAAATTTAAATTTATAGCAATTTTAATTTCTTCAAATTTCAGTTAATGTGAACTTGCATTGATAAAAAGTTCAATTAATCCAATTTTCAAAAATACTAAAATTTGAAGTGATTAAAAAATTTCTTCAGTTTTTAATAATTTTTTTCTATTATGATTTCAATTACTTAAAATACAATTTTGTACTATTTTTATTATTTATCAACTATTTTCTACAATTCTTAATTATTTTAATTGTTTCCCTAAATCTTTAATTTACCTTCCTCAAATTTTAATTTTTTTGTTTAGTTTTCTCAATCACTTTTTCAATTTAAATTATTTTTGCCTTGAGATTAAATCAATTTAATTATCTATTCCTAAATTTTAAATTATTTATCTCAAATTTAAATTAATTTTTTTAATTTACCATTATTTTTGTCATTTTGCAATTATTTTTTTCAATTTTTAATCATTTTCATAATTTCTGAATTAATTTACTGAAATTTCAAATATATATCTCAAATTTCAATTATTTTGTTCAATTTCTATTTCTTTTTATTATTTTACAATTATTTTTCGATCTTTCAATATTTTTAGTTCAATTTTCAAATCTTTCCATATTTTATTTTTCAGTTAATTTCCTAGATTTTCAATTATTATCTCCAATTTAGATTATTGTCTTCAACTTTCAATTTTTTAAAAGATTTTTCAATTATTTTCTTTGGCGTAAAAACAAATTCTGTAATTTAATATTATTTTCTCCGATTTTTAATTATTTTCATTCTTTTGGCATTTTTTTTCAATGAACTCCTGAAAATTTTAAATATTTTTCAGTAATTTTCTTTAACTTTCCTGTATTTAAAATATATTTTGTAATTTTTTCAATTGTCTCAAATTTCAATTATTTTTTGTAATTTTATATTATTTATCTCAATTTTCAATCATTTTTTTTTCAATTTTCAATTACTTTCGTTCTTTTTCGTAATTTCCAAAAAGTTTTTAATTATTTCTGTTTACTTAAAATTATTCTTTTCAATTTTAAATTATGCTCATCTTGTTTCATTTATTTTCTCTAATTTCTAATTAATTAATTTTTTTTTCAATTAACCTCTGAAAATTTTAAATATTTTTCTGAAATTTTCCTTAACTTTCCTGTATTTAAAATATATTTTGTAATTTTTTCAATTATTTTTTCAATTTTTAATTATTTTTTCCGATTTTATATTATTTATCTCAATTTTCAATCATTTTTTTTCAATTTTCAATTACTTTCATTCTTTTTTGTAATTTCCAAAAAGTTTTAAATTATTTCTGTTTACTTAAAAATTATTCTTTTTAATTTTAAATTATGCTCATCTTGTTTCATTTATTTTCTCTAATTTCTAATTAATTAATATTTTTTTCAATTAACTTCTGAAAGTTTTAAATATTTTTCTGAAAATTTGTTTAACTTTCCTGTAATTAAAATGTATTTTGTAATTTTTTCAATTATTTTCTCAAATTTTAATTATTTCTTTCAATTTTATATTATTTATTTCAATTTTCAATCATTTTTTTTCTAATTTTCAGTCACTTTTTCTAATTTTTCATTATTAAATTGTTTTTAATTGATTTTTAACATTTTCAAGTAATTTTCTGAAATTTAAATTATTTTTTTTATTTTTAAAACATTTTTATGAGTTTTGAAATTACTTTCTCCAATTTTTAATTGATTTCATTGTTTTTCAATTAATTTGAAAAATTTGCAATTATTTTGTTAATTTTCAATTATTTTTTGCAATTTTTTTTAATTCTATAAATTTATAAATTTTGTCCTAAAAAAAAAGGTTTATTAGGGTTGACCCCCTGAGCTCAAGGACCCCGGGGCACTGCCCCACTTTGCCCCTTAATAGTTACGCCACTGCATTTCCTACAATTTTAGAAGAAGAAGAAGAAGAAGAAGTAGAAGAAGAACTTTCGTCAATAATATTTTGTTAAAAAGTGATTAAAAACATAAAATCTATATTTTTTAGAACAAAACATTACTAATAAAATCCAATGAATAAAATTGTAGAGAATATCTCAAATACAAAAATAAGCCATTGTTTTTAAAAATCGGTTTAAATCGGTTTTTAGGTTATTTCTAGCTGTTGAACCTCCTCAAAATTTCTCTAATACCTAAATTTATAATTAACTTATTCAAATTTTGTATTCCTTTGAGAATTTGTTAAAATTACCATTGGATAAATTAATATTTAACCCTAAATGTTCAAAGAAAGCATTTTCGCGATAATTTGAAAACTCCATGCTTTTTCCAAGAATGAAAAAAAAAGCGTTAAATTCGAATCTAGCAGACGATTGCCGCGCTTCGGAGAAATGGGATCGATCCAAGATGGCGGACGAGTTGTTGGCGCCGCCGCACGACAGTTTGCATTAGGCAATTCGGAGTGAAAGAGTGTGTGTGCGCGGTCCTGACGTTTTTCGCCACGATCAGCGGTAAGTAGTATTTATTTACAAATGCAACAATAGTTACATAATTCCCACGCGTGAGACATTCACCTGTGTCTCAGTAAAGTCATCGAGGCGGGAAAAATGTAAAATTGCCTTGAAAAAGAGCCCTGTCTCCCACGCAGTTTTCAGGACCACCCTGTGCTTTCATCCACTTCTTTTGTCACTGTTAGTATTCTATATTTTTCACATTTCCTTCCAAATTTATGACTGACACCCTATTTTTCCATCAAATAACTGTCACTCTAATCACATTAAAAGCTCGGGTCAAAAGTTTAATTTCAATATTTGCGTTTTCTGATTTCGAATCGTGTTTTTCGTGCCTGAAACATTTGGAAGGGTTCTTTTTTCTATTTTGTCTAATTGATGTCGATTGTCAAGTTTCTCGTGTGTTATTGGCACATGAGTCATAATTTTTTATCGTGGTCAAAGTCTTGGTCAGAATATTGAACTGAAAACTAACCTCAACCGTTCCTTTGAAACGACAGCGTTGACAGTTTGCGATCTAGTTTTAAATTGTGCTCATGCAGCTGATTGCAGCAGGTGTTTTGTTGTCATTGTTACTTTTTAAGTGTTTTTCGTTCTCGAGACACGCTTTATTATATTTCTTTCTCACAGAGGAAGTGGTTTTAATTGCTTTATAATTGAAATCAAATCCCACCCCAGTTATGTTTACATAATATTTGATTTATTCTGAAAAATCTTTTTTTATTTTTAATCCAGTAAATGAATAATATTCGAATATTAGTAATTTATTATTAACATTCTTTATTAGTGTCAAGGTTTTAAAACAAAGTTAATCTAAAGGCTTTTCTTTGTAAATTAATTAGATAGATTGATTATTCTATCAGACTCGACTTGCATAATTTAGACCGGGTGAAATAGATTTGTATGGTTTCCGATAGTAATTAATTATTGATTTAGTTTTCGAGTGTTGACATTAGGTTAAATTTCGTGTTTTTAACAATCGTGGGGGGTTATCAATTCTTAAATTCTTTGGTATTTGACAAGATTGTCGAATTATTTTTCGGTTGATTGAAATCTCACTAATATCGAATTGAAGTTCCGTAAGATGACTTGTCAAAACCAGTTTCCTGAAAAGAGTCAATCCCGTTACGCTTTTTCTTAAAGATTTAAGGCATTAAATATAAAGATCAGCTATTACCGATATTAGTCAATTTAAGAGATTTTTTACTCGTTTAAATTGAAAGGAAAATGGGATATTTTATCTCACGATTGATAATTTTACGCAAGTGGTGATTCGATCAAGTTTTTTTTGTCAAATTTCAAATTTTTTAGTTTGGTTTAAATTTTTTTATTCGCGTCAATTATCTAGGTTACAAATATTTTAGAAAAGAAATACTATTTTTGGAAAATTTATTAAAAATAAATTTCTTTTATAATTTTGTTTTTACTATTTGTTTATTTTCTTATTTTTTAGTACTTTCGGGTAATTATTAGTTTCTTTTGAAGTATTTTTCAATTTTCCTTTAATGTTTATTAGTTTTAATAAAGTTTTTTCGATTACCAGTTGATTTAAAAAGTTTCTCAATTTATCAGAAGTTCAATAAATTGTTTTGTAGGTGACCAAGCAGAACCTTCGTCCAATTAGGAATAGTAATCAAGAACACCTAATTAAGTTCTTGCAGGTTCTCCAATTATAACCTAAGTGTGGAAATTAATCGTTCATTGAGAGTTCTCGATAATATTATACAATCAATTATTTTTTTGTGACCTGAAGAGGACATAAAATGTCGAAACATTTGTTAAGTTGTCATTTAACAATAAATAAATAATTTTTTAGAGAATTAATTTTTAATTATTCGTTATAAGGTCTTGTAAAAAATTAAAAATTATCGAACAATCAATTATAATTGTCAGAATTACACTTTAGTCTTTATAAATTGTCTTTTATAATAGTTTATAATAAAACTGGTAAATAATAGTTCTTTTTAAAAAGATTTTCAAAATACAAAAAAATATTTATTTTGATTCCAGAACATTTATTTTGTACATGTTACAAGATAGAGATTTTTAACGTTCGTTAACTTCGAGATTATTAACTGGATATTATAATTAATATATTTAATTACTTTGTTAATTGACTTATTATCTTCAATAATTTATTCTAACGTCAATTAAAATTAGTAACTAATTTTTTTTTTAAGTAGATTTTTAAAGTTCGAATTTTGAAACCAAATAATGAAAATTCTTTTGGCAGTGATATTTTCTGTTTTATTTTATTTTTTTTAATTTCATTAGTCTTTAAATTGAATTATTATTAATTTGTTTATTATAATTTCATTTCTATATTTTACAAATTTTCTCCAGTTTTGAAAGTCGCAAAATTATAAATACAGTTTTCAATTTTTAGCATTTTTTGATTACTTATTATTTGTCACGGCTAACTAATTTGCATACAATGTAACAACTTGCTTTTTTTTAGTTCTTAGAAGAATAATAATGACCGGAAATTTCGTAGGCAGAAATTCGTAAAAAATAATTTCTGCGGAAGTTGAGTTTGAAAAGAGAATTTTTTAATTTTTAAAGTTAGAAATTTGATTTAGTGTTGAATACTAAAAATACTTGAATTACTAAAATAAAATATTGAATTAAAATTATCGGAAAAGTTGAATTTTTAATGTGATATTTAAATATGAAATTAAAAATAAATTAAAATTGGAATATTTTTTAAATTCGAATCTCCACTTGAATAAAATATTCTAATCACTGTAAAAAGTGTAAAACTCGCTCTAGATTCGATTTTATTATTATCCAATGCGCGTACTTCTCACGTGAAATGGCACACTGATTCGAAATAAAGAAAATCAAACTTTAACAAATAACTTTGTCCTTAAATTGTTTTAATAACGGTTTAAAATTCTACAAATAACGGAATTTGTTTCACTGAATACATAAAACTATATAATTGGATTGGCATTTAAAATAAAATCTATGGGTGTAAAGAGAGTTGGAAAGTATAAAGGTTCTTCTTGATTTTCTCCTGGGTCTTTTCTCTTTATTTTTCTCTTTTTTTAAAAGTCAACTCTGAACATGAAAGATTCGCGATTATACACCATATGTTATGCCGTCAACCGATTTAATGGGAAACAGTTATGTTTTCGATTAAATCAAATAAAAAAAGAATGAAAGATCAAAAAGTCGATTAAAAAGATGAATCTGTGGGGAAGAAACAATATATGTAAATTGCACCTTTCGGAGGATTTGAATAAAATATGTGGAGTGTGACTGAAGTGCGTTGATGATTATGATAGGGTGAAAGGCGCGTCCACGAACTGCATTATCTCGAGATTAATAGTCATTTAATTATCTTTTACAGACCTCGTTTCTGTTTACATCACACACTTTTTATTCTTGCAGTATAACAATTTCTAAGAGTGATTCCCGTGTCGGAAATTCTTCTCAGAAATAGTAAATAGCACGATTGAGAAACTTTTTTTAATAACTGCTTTATTTTCCTTTTATTGCTTTTTGCATAAACATACACGTGGGACATTTTTTCAAAATGATTTTTAATTAAATCCAAATTACAGCCAGGAATGTTAGGTTTTAACTAAAAGTAAATAGTTGTTAGATGTTATAAATTAGATCTGATCGGTTGCTGCTTTTATAAAGTTGAACAAACCTCGATAAGTCGATAAATTTTCAATTACAATTAACCTTTTGATTGGAGGTAAAGAGAGGTCGAGCAGACTAGACATGATCCTCATTTAGTCAGATAACGATTTGAGTTCAGTCTTTGTCAGTTTCTGTACCTGCAATCAATAAATTAACTTGCTACTACTATTCTTATATTAGATTAGGAATCTCCTACCTTCCAATTAACTATGGGAGGTCAATTCTTTATTTATGGGAGACTTATGTCTTTCTTCTTCAAGCGAATAAAGGTTTATTCATTTTTTGTTGTTGTGTTTCTATAGAGTGAAGTAATTTTCAATCCAATGAAAAGCTTCCCTAGAAGAAACAGAGATTCTTCATGTGAGGCAAAAAAAACGTCGAGAGTTTTCTCATCCTGTTAAGAGTGAGGTGCTTCAATGAGATTTATAAGATCGAGTTTATTGAACTAGAGGTCTCCATGGGATTGGATTTTTTAGGTTTCAATTTATTGAAGTTTTTTGAATTGTTGGTTTTTGTCCGCATCTATAAAAGACACAGTAAAAATTAACCAAGTTGTATGAATCTGTTAAAGGAAGCATATTTAATAGTAAATAAGGTTGGAAGAAAATAAATCATAATTGCTGGCACTACCGAGCTCGGATGCACAATGTAAACAAACTTTGCATGTTTTACTTAAGTTACAGTTAGCTACCTTAACCAAGTAAAAGATATCCGTCTTTTTTCCCAAATGCATATTTTCCTGAATTAAGTTTTCCAACAATTTTTCTCCCGGCAACAATTATATGCGATAAATATACATGTATGAGTCATCATTTGGAGAGAGTTCAAACTAAGTTTCTTCGTTTTGCTGCAAGAGTATTGGGCATATACTATGATCGATTTAGTCATGATTATTCTGAAGTTAGAACTATATACTTAACATTCCCAAAATTGAATCCAGAATTTTGGATTGCTGCAAGAGTATTGGGCATATACTATGATCGACTTAGTCATGATTATTCTAAAGTTAGAATTATACTTATCATTATATATACTTAACATTTCCAAAATCGAATTCAGAATTTCGTATTGCTGTAAGAGTATTGGGCATATACTATGATCGATTTAGTCACACGGTAAAAAATCTAGCGTGGCGAACCACTGAATTTGGAAATAAAGCTACAATAAGAAAATGTACAGTTAATTTGTATAAATGTTTCTGCTACTTTCAGTAAACTGTTTTAATAAATTGGTATTTCTTTTGTTATTGTTGAAATTCGAAATTTCGTATTTTAGTATATTATGTATTCTTCTTACACTGCAAAAAGTAAGCATCTTAATCTAAGATACATTTGTAGTCACTTTTAAGATGTTTCCGAAAAGTTAGCAAAAGTATCTTAAAATGCATTAGTTTTCTAAGATGGAAACTGATATATGAGATACTTTAAACGTCTTAAAAGTGACTACAATGCATTTTAAGATGTTTATTTTTACAGTGTAAATAACCAAAATAAAAAACTTTTTAAATATAACAGTGAAATGCACCTTTAGGTCAGCTGTAGGTATAGTTAACTTCTTGATACAAACTTTAGTGATTTGGCGATAGTGAAAATCTCCAAAACAAATAAACAGTCAAAAACTGACAGTTTCAGTCCTAACTTTTACATGGTTATATTTATTTAACCTGCTAATAATAAAAATTTTATTTAACAATTAATTAAATGAAAATATTAATATGATTATCTTGAGCCAAATAAGTGAAAAGTATTAAGGTGAAAAGAAGAAAGAAGAAGAAATATAAAGAAGAAGAAGAAAAAGAAATGAGTTAATAAAATATTATAATTATTTATTTATATTTATATTTTCAAAACAATAAATGCATTTACATATTTCTTTAGTTTTATCAGTTACTATTAATTATTAATTAAAATGCAAATTAATATAATTTTGCATCTGATAAATGGCTTTTTTGATTTTACAGTTTATTAAAATAACCTTTAATTTTTGTTTACAATTATAAAAAGATTATTAATTCTGTAAACAATGAATCACATGATTTAATGTTAAAAAATTACATTAATAATAAAATATTTAAAGCTAAAAGATTGTTGCATTTAAATAAATTGATAAATTTAATATAAGTTTAAGTGCATTCCTTATTTATTGTATACATACAATAAGTATCTTATTGGATTTTGAAATACCTGAAGAAAAAAAAACGTAAAATGAAAATTTGAAATCCATTCTTTAAACTTTAAAAAACCTTTATTAAATGATAAATATAGTGGTATTGAAAACTTGTTAGGTTTATTTACAATTTTCATAACCCTACTTTTCAATAACAACTATAAAAACTAATTTAAATAAAACTATAAGAATAACAAAAACTACTTATCAAAATATTAAAAAATCATAACAATTTAAACTTAAATTACATATATTAATGACGAAACTAAGTACATATTTAAACTTACTTATTGTTTTGGAAATCAAAGTACGAATACAAAATTATATTTTTGTCAAATTATTTTACCGTATTCACATTCCTTCTTGATTCCTTTTTTAAACGTCACTGCATTTCACTGAAGATAATTACAACACTTATATTAATTATAATTAAGGTTTTAGTAAAATTTTTAATACTTATTATGTGATAAAATAAAAATAAATAACACCTAACCACGAAAATATTTGAAGTTGAAATTGTCAAAACATATGGGGCAAATTTTCTCAAGTGTCCAGCGTCAAAATTAAAAGTTGTTGAATCGGACTAATATTTGCACAAACTTTAGTGCTATGGGTAAGTACTTTAACCACCAAATATTATTCAATTTAATTAAAAATTGTAGAGGGGGGAGGGGGTTGAAGATTTGGGTAAAGTAAGAACATTGAGTTTTTCAAAAAATCGTAGCCGCTAAATAACGAAATGAAAAAAATTTTCACCTATATGTTTTCGAAAGGTTTTTTCCTGCTCTTTCACATGGTGAAAAAGTATTTTTTTAAAAATCGAAATTTAACCCTTTTTTTTGAAAATTGAAATTTTTTTTGACTTTTTTTTCAATATGGACCCTTTTTTTTTCTTTTTTTTGTCTTAAAAGAAAGCTCAAGTTGTGTACTTTAAACATACCAGGAGAACAAAATGACGTTTTTTGTTGTTTTCGAATTATTAATTAATTAATTAATAAAAATTTATAAAAATTAAAATAATTTATAAAAAAATTAAGTTACGGCAATTCTGAATACACCACTTTGAAGCTTATCAAAATGCGCATCCAACGACCCCTATATGAAGTATTTCGGATAATTTTATGATTTATAAATAAATATTTTACAAAATTAATTAACAAATAAATATCATCCATAAAAATAAAGGTAGAGTGCTAAATTTTTTTTTAATAGGAAGGTTTTACAAATATACATTAAATAATATCTATCTAAAGTATTTCCAACCATTGAAAATTTAAATAAGACATTTTTATATCAAAATTCATAACACTACATTAAACCCGCACTAAAATTCGAACATCTATAAATTAAGTTTGGATAAAAAATGTTAAATATTTTCTTTAAGAGGAAGCAGAAAGTAATTAAATCGAGTTTTGAAAATGATGCACATAATATTAAATATTAGGATCAAAAAATTTTAATTACTATTATAAAAAGATTTAAAGTTTTGTAATTCTGAAAACGATATAGGTATATAAAATTAAATTATACAAATTATTATGAAAAAATATAATATTTAATTGTTAAAAAATTAATAATAACTGTTCTGTAGGATATGACATAAAAATATTAGGCTCGGTGGTTACACAAGTATTTTTAACGAATTTGTGGGGCCCGTATTATTTTTACACAAATTTTTTAGGGCAACTTGTTATATTGTACTCCTGAAGATGAATGTTATATTTTACTCCTACTAAAATCAAAGATTTTTAAGTTTTAATTATTCAATAATTGAACTTATTGGATTAATTAAGTCTTTTAATATTAATTTAATGTATTAAAATCAATTATTTAATAAATAAGACTTAAAAATCTTTTATTTCAGAAGGAGTAAAATATAACATTCATCATTGGGAGTACAATATAACAAGTTGCCCGAAAAAATTTGTGTCAAAATAATACGGACCCAAGTTGTGCACCGCGACGCGGCGCATGCATAAAGATGTGGATGTAAAAATATCTTATTTAAATTTTCAATGGTTGGAAATACTTTAGCTAGATATTATTTAATGTAGATTTGTAAAACCTTCCTATTAAAAAAAAATTTAGCACTCTACCTTTATTTTTATGGATGATATTTATTTGTTAATTAATTTTGTAAAATATTTATTTATAAATCATAAAATTATCCGAAATACTTTATATAGGGGTCGTTGGATGCGCATTTTGATAAGCTTCAAAGTGGTGTATTCAGAATTGCCGTAACTTAATTTTTTTGTAAATTATTTTAATTTTTATAAATTTTTATTAATTAATTAATTAATAATTCGAAAACAACAAAAAACGTCATTTTGTTCTTCTGGTATGTTTAAAGTACACAACTTGAGCTTTCTTTTAAGACAAAAAAAAAAGAAAAAAAGGGTCCATTTTGAAAAAAAAGTCAAAAAAATTTTCAATTTTCAAAAAAAAAAGGGTTAAATTTTGATTTTTAAAAAAATTCTTTTTCACCATGTGAAAGAGCAGGAAAAAACCTTTCGAAAACATATAGGTGAAAATTTTTTTCATTTCGTTATTTAGCGGCTACGATTTTTTGAAAAACTCAATGTTCTTACTTTACCCAAATCTTCAACCCCCTCCCCCCTCTACAATTTTTAATTAAATTGCATAATATTTGGTGGTTAAAGTACTTACCCATAGCACTAAAGTTTGTGCAAATATTAGTCCGATTCAACAACTTTTAATTTTGACGGTGGACACTTGAGAAAATTTGCCCCATATATTCATCTGCTTTTTCTAACTATTCATCAAAATCAAGTTTCTAGCTAAACAGTTTGAATATTTCAATTAAAGAATTTCAATATCTTTCTTTTGAAGTGACAAATATATAAATTAATAATACACTTTCCCTAATATAGAAAAATTGAGCGACGATTTTCAATTTTGCCAAAACAGAGATATTGACAATATCGCTCGTTCGTTTTTGGCTAAATGTTTAGCCATTATGGAGAAAAGTTCCACTGATGCAGTTGTACTTTTTTTTCCGTGCATGATTATTCTGATTATTGATACTTTTGATTATTCTTTTTTTGCAACAAGAGTATTGGGCATATACTATGATCGATTTAGTCATGATTAACATTGTCAAAATCGAATCCATAATTGTGTTTATTATCAAAATTTTATAGTTTACCAAAAATTCACAAAGACAATGTCCCTCTTCGTCCAATTGTCAGCTATCTTATACCAATAGTGCAATTCATTTTTTAGCAACAACACTAAACGAAGAATTAAAAACTGTTATTCCTCTTCCAAAATCTTACATAAACAATAGTTTCGAATTAAAAGAAAAATTGAATTTAATATTATATACCAAATAATTTTGTACTACTGTCACTTGATGTCAGTTTCTTATTTACTAACTTTCCTTATAATCTAGTTATTGAAAGTTTGGATAGAAGATTTGAAAAAATTCATAATTCTTGTAAAATTCATAATTCTTGTAAAATTCTTTTTGTTGAGATTATTAACTGTACTAAATTTCTTTTTAATAATACTTTTTTGTGTTTAACAATAAAATTTATCAACAAATTCACGGTACCCGTATGTGTCGATAAAGAGCATGTTGACTTGATTATTAATACTTTTAATTCCTTTAATGTAAACTTAAAATTTACCTCTTACTCTGAAGTTAAAACAAACCTTAAAATTCCCAAAATCGAATCCAGAATTTTGTATAATGATTGCTGCAAGAGTATTGGGCATATACTACACAGTTAAAAATTTTGTGTAAAAAATGGTCCACATATTCTTTGTGTTAAATTTAACACAAAGATTGTGTTAATTTAACATGAAAATTGTGTTAATTTAACATAAACGAGTGTTAAATAAACATATAGTATGCGTTATTTTAACACAAATTTTGAGTGGACCGTTTCGGACATTTAATTTGTGTTAAATATACACAAAATTTTTAACTGTGTATGATCGATTTAGTCATGATTATTCTGAAGTCAGAACTATACTTAACATTCCCAAAATCGAATCCAGAATTGTGTATAAACATTGCTGTAAAAATATTGGGCATAAACTAAGATCAATTTAGTCATGATTATTCTGAAGCTAGAACTATACTTAACATTCCCAAAATCGAATTCAGAATTTTGTACAGCTGCAAGAGTATTGAGCATATACTATGATCGGCTTAGTCATGATTATTCTGAAGTTAGAACTATAAACTTAACATTCCCAAAATCGAATCCAGAATTGTGTATAATGATAAATTGTGTTCATTACCAAAACTGGATAAAATGGATAAAACCAAAATATGGATTACAAAAAATTCACAAAGACAATGTTCCTCTTCGTCCAATTGTTAGCTACCTTATCAATAGTCCAACTCATTTTTTAGCAAAAACGTTATATGAAGAATTAAAAACTGTTATTCCTCTTCCGAAATCTCACATTAGCAATAGTTTTGAATTAACCATTCTTTGCAAACATTGTTATGGAAGACTTAAAAACTGAATGTCTTAATATACTAAAAAAACCATGATTACCTATGTACCTTTAATTTATTTTAGTTATGTTGATGACACACTTTTTTGGGTCGATAATGAGCATGTTAACTTGATTATTAATACTTTTAATTCCTTTAATGTTAACTTAAAATTTACTTAGGAACTAGAATCTGCAAATCAAATTAATTTTCTTGACCTGACATTGATAGAGAGAAACAATTAATTTATCACCAATTGGTTTCAAAAACCTATATCTTTAAACAGATTGATTAACTACTATTGTTCATGTTACCTATTACAAAAACAAAAATATTGTGTATCATCTACATGACAGTGCAATTTTACTTTCACATGATTCACATGATTTTTCACTTGACTTTCACATGATAATATAAAAAAAGTTATAAAAATTCTCCGAGACAATGATTATCTTTTAGAGTTTATACAACAAAATTTGAAAATACGTACAAATATTTTAAACAAAAAACCTCGCAAAAAACGGTAGACAGGGTACAATCTAATATGTCATCTATTTATGGACGTCTACCGAAAGTTTGCATACCATTCAATAATATTTATTTTCAATTATCCAATATTTAAAAAAAATATAATTCTATATCTGTTCCTTAAGTTAAAAAAAAATCTCAATTCGGTTATAAACTTGGGAAAGATTCTACTAAAAATGCGATATTAAAAGTATTGTTTACAAATGTAACTGTAATGATTATCCTGCTACTTATATTGGGGAAACCAAACGTTCCTTGAAAATAAGAGTTGGTGAACATGAAAAAAGATAAAAACTGTTCTTAACGAACATTGAACTGTATATAGTCATTTTTTCGACTTTAAAAATGCAGTAGAAAAGAGGATATACCTTTTTTTTAGTAATACTTATTTGCCTTTAATAAGAAAGTTGAAATAGTGATAATTAATCATAATACTTCGATCAATTTCATTAACCCTGATTTCTGTATATATTTTGCAATTGTCAATATCGCACCTCAGTTTTGACTAATCACTCACTAAACCATGTCACTGATTTATTAAAGTGACCTGATAATGGTGTTAAACCAAGTTTTCGAAACGTCGTCAAATATACAAAAATAGTGTTTCTATTTTTTTTTTCTAACCTTTCATAAATCGAAAAAAAGTTTAGTAGAAAAAAGTTAAATCCCTTCCAATATTTTATTTAGGAAAATTATTCGATGTGGGAAGGTATAAAATATAAACACATAAGTTACATGTGTATTCACAACGTTTCGATGGCTAGATTCACCATCCTCTTCAGGACACTTTATTAAAAACAAAAAAATAACACCAAACAAAAAAGTTTATTTCTTGGAAGAATAATGGAAGAAAAAAATACTACCAATTAGAAAAAAATTGTCACACGGATGTTCTCTTTTTTAAACTAAAAATCAATGTGTCTTTTTCCCCACTAACGAGTTGTTAAAAGATTCACGTTCGTCTGGACTCTAATGCAATCTCATAAATGACAAAGCATCCTTGAACTGAAGCTAATGCATTTTTTACATCATCCTCTATAGAGAAACTCTAGACAAATGTCAACTCCATTAGTAGCTCAACCCCAAAATTAGAACCGAATCCTTTAATTTTCTCGTGAACTTTGAAATAAAATCTCTCGCAGAGAAAATCGAACTTGACATTCAATGTGACTATAAATCTTGAATTGAACTTGGACCATCCAGTAGTAGAGAGTTTGTAATGCAAAGATCAAGGCCGTCACTGCCGGTGTAATTTATCGTGAAACATTCTCACCAATACAAGGTAAATTGGATAGCGAGAGCATATATGTAGATAAAGTTGAAGGGGTTTTTCTGAACGCTTTTCTATAACTTAAAGATACCGCAGGGGCAGCCTGTATATATATGTATGAATTGCCCATTGGCTCGCGGGTACCGAAAGAACATGCGTGGGGAAAAACACACGTGCAATTGCTCACGTGCTACATACATTGATACAAAAGCCAGAATTTTCTCTGTATTGGTTCATAGGTGTAATTGAGAGGCAAGGTGAATGTGCTGCGGGCGGCCGAGCGCAGCCACTTTGCTCGCACTCTTTCAAGAAGCGTCGCGTTGCGTCGTCGATTCGCCGATTGCACCGGCTCTTAAAAAACATCTCGTGGCTTGCTCCAATCTTCCACGAAAAATCTTCCGGTTCAAAGGACCGGTCCTGGACCGGTTCCAGAGCACATCTTTCATTTAAAAGTACCCCATCTCATTTATATGTACAACTGGAATGCGCCAATTGCAAGACTTAATGTTGCTCCCGCGAAATCAGTGAATTTGTTTTCTTTTTAAAGACACTTTAAAGCCACTGTTTTACCACTGTGAATAATGGTTTTATGATAATTTTGTGAGGTTTCTGGTTTTAATGAAGTTGGTGTGCAATTTTATTGAGGGATGATTAATTTGAGTTGAGTTTTTATGGAGGTTGGCAATTTGGAAATTTTAGGACGATTAAGGATGTACGTGAGTGCTTTTCGGAAATGATAAAACACATTTTTTTTCGACATATTAAACATTTTATGCAAAAAAGAAATTTTATAAAGTTTGGAGTCGATTCAGAAAGGATTTTTTGAATTTCTGATTACTTATTAATCAGTTATATATAAGCGGTTTCTACTGTATACGGATTTTAAATTATGCACTTTAAACATTGATTTATATGGGGATCGACAAAATTTGTCCCTATATTCTTTAAAAGAAATTGAGAATAGAAATGAAAACTAATTTACATTATTTAAAAAATAGATGCTGGGAAACAATATACATTTTTCTAGCACATAATTTTGTGACAGTTTTAGCCAATTATTAAAAAAGACTTAAATAAAGAAAAGAAAATGTCAATTCGAATCTGTTAATCATAAAACAGTTAAAAGTGTTCGTGAAGTCTGATACATGTCATACAAAATTTTTCAATATATTTTTTTACAGTAAAAAGCAAAAGTATCTTTGGTGGTCTTTGTCTTTTAACCTTTGTAGATGAAGTCGCTTATGTACATCCTTAATTTAGGATTTTGCTCGATTTAAATTTTTGGAATTTTATCAAGTTTGGGGTTTGAAGTTTTTTCAATTACTGACACGAATTTGTAAAAATAAACGGAAATGTACGAAAAGAAATTTTGTCCCACTCTTTAAATCTGAATCAATCAAATTTTTACCTTTGGTTTAGCTATTAATTTTTATTCTTGAATATGGTTCTTCCCATTAATAAAAAATTATATACAACTTTTTTATATCACCTTCATGTATAATATATACTTTAAAAGTAGAATTATATAAAGTTATGAAGTAAAATTCAAAAATATGTAGCTAACCTAAAACAAACTTTCAATGTTTATTTAATTTGCAATTTTAAGCATCACCTTAAGGAAAATTGTTGCATTAAGTAAACTAAGACTGATAAGTTTAAAGCTAAAAATAAATGATTTTACTTTTTGAAGTAACATTATTTCTTGAAATAAAAAGTAAATATCTTCTTGTGATAGAATTTTGTCACTTAGAGTTACGAATTAAATTGACAAATGTTTAATAATTCATAGTCAACTAATTTCAATCACTCAAAAATTAGTCAAAAATGATTATCAGTAAGTAATTTTTGCCTATTTTAGATTCAGTGAGTCTCAATTAAGAAAAAGTAACTAATATACATAGCAAACAGTTTATACAGATTTAAACAATTTAAAAAAAAAGCAATTATAAATAATTTTAAGCGATTCCCTATTTTTTTAAACTATCCCTGTTTGGTTGAGAATTTTATGAAATGGTTTCAAACAATATCTGTTAACTGAAAACAATTTTACATAGTTTAAATCAATTTTAAATAATTAATTAAGTTTAAACAATTGCAAATAGTTTTTAACAATTTCTAAAGCTTGAAGCAAATGTAGTATTAAATAATTATTAATTGTTTTTAAACAATTGCAAATGGTTTTGAACAATTTTTACTAGCTTTAAACAAATTTAAGTTGTTTTAAATAATATCTGTTCTTTTTCATCATTCTCTAATTATTAATCATTAGAGAATGATAAAAAATAAACAATTTCTAATAATTTAAAAAAATTTCTAATAATTGTAAACAATTCAAATTAATTTTTTACCATTTCAGTCAGTTTTGAACAATTTCTATTAGTTATAAGTAGTTTTAAACAATTTCAAGATTTAAAATTTTTTTTAAACAATTCAGTCTAATCTTAAACAATTTTTCAACTAAGTACATTTAACCAATCCCAGATATTTGTAAATTATTCCAATTTAATTTTAATTAGTTTCAAATAGCTTGAAATATTTTTCATTAGAGTTAAAAAATCTAAATAGTTCCAAATAATTTCAACTAGTCTTAGACGATTTCTAATAATTGTAAACAATTTATAACAGTTTTAAACATTTTTGAAATGATTTACAAAATATTCCTTTAGTTTTGAACAATTTTAAACAGTGTTAAACAATTTGAACTAGTTTTAAACAATTTCTGATAGTTTTAAACAATATCATATAATTCTAAACAATTCCAATTAATCTGAAACAATTTTTCAACCAAATTTAAACAATTCTAGCTACTTTTAAATTCCCTGAGATTTTTAACATATAAAAATAAATTGAAGCAGTTGCTAGTAGTTTTTAACAATTTCTAAATAGTTTTAATTTAGTTTGCTAATAATTTTCTACTATAATTCAGATTTAAAGAGTAATTATTTTTCATTCTTTCTTTTTATACCCGAGTAAAACTTAAAATATCTAAAACAGTCGCAGATTATTTTTTCCGTTAGTCTCTGCTTTTAAGCGAGTAAAATAAAACTCGTCTAAAAGTCGTACGTGTATTAGTTGAAAAAACACCCCTGAAATTCAAAAATAGCCATCGGCATTCGATGCCCAGGATTAGATTATATATATGAGTAGTAGATAGAAAAGTGTCACGTTTCCTCAATACAAATGCACACCTGGTGATTCAAGACTCGTGAGACTAGTTTTCAATCAGAAGATTTAATTGAGACATTCGACTTTTTGTAACCTTTGAGAATTCATTAAGAGCTCGCAATCACGTGACGATAGATGTTTTCACTGACCTAGGAAACTGGAAGTGGCGCTTAGAACAAGTGTCTTGATAAATATTGAAAGTTGACAGCAGTCGGAGGATGACTCAGTGTGAATTCAACTCTAAGAGACAGGACCTGATGAGTCACTAATCAGCATACTAACATTTGAACTTTGACCTCTTAATTAGATATCCTAGTGGTGAATCTGTATTTCCTTGATTGGTGCTTAGAAAAAAGGGAAATTGTGTGAAGGTCGTGTTGAAAAAATAAAAAAAATTACTAGTGTCGTGTTTACATTATATAAAGATCAAGATATGGAATACTGCCCTTACGATGGTCGTCGTTACGTCATCAGAAGTCGCTGTTGTTGAGGATTTTTCGAAGGATACTCTTGGAAGGTAGGAAATTTTCCGAGAGTTATCAAAACCTATTCGTAGAGATAGGAACTTTGTGCTTTAGCATATCAGCACAATTTTGCTCGAAAAATTTTAAATGTTATAAAACGTCTAAAAACCATATAAAACATGTTTTTAAATAGAAATTTCTTTAAATTAAATCAGCACAAAAAAGCACAATTTTGTCATTTAAGCAGCATAATTTTGTTCGGGTAATTGTGCCGCATAATTAGCGATTTTCAGCATATATTCAGCACATATTTAGCACAATTCATATAAATTTATATTGATTATTAACGAAATAGTCATATAAAAATTTCAGGAAATTTCCGTTGTTTATGTTTTGAAGCAGATTCGCATAAAAGAATATAAAAGGGCCTTAGCAGAATGAAAATTTGAAATCATAAGGAGTGAGATAGAAAAGGACATACATAAATATGTCTGCCTTTTCTATCTCATTCTTGCTATTTGTCGGTTTCGATACAAAAATATGAGAAAAATAAATTGTTTACACAAATATAAATTGTCTAAATAATTAAAAAGTCTTGAAAATTGCAGACGAAAAAATTTTTGTTATTTCTTTAATGAAGAAAGCAAAAAACGAAATGCTTCTAGGAGAATTAAATAAAATTTTATTTTAAACATTTCAAATTGTTTAAACAAATAAACAAAAAATTTCATCAAAAAATTTTCTGTCAATCGTTACTAAAGAATCGCCAGCTATTAAAAAAATTATTTAAACTCGAAAATATAAGAAAAATAAATTGTTTAAACAATGGAATGTAGATTGCGAATTATGAATCAATAACTTTTTTTTAGTTCTTCAATGAAAATTTCAAAACACAAAAGTTGTAAGCTTTTAAAATACCTATTTAATAAAGTAAAAAATATGATAACTATTGTTTAAACAATTAAAAATGAATTTAAAAATATAGCAAGCCTTGTATTTTATTAAGTAAAAAAAATTATAAAAAAAATGACATAAGAAAATAATATTTTAAACCTATTTACTTATAAATGCTGAATTTATGTTTATTCGTTCATTAAGGCACTCCTAGAGAGTGTTTATTTGCAAAAAAAATAATAATTACCGGGTGTCTACTAATTTCGTCCCACAAAATTCCCGGTTGATAATTGAAGAAAATAATTGAAATTCAAAGAAAATAATTGAGAATTGAAGTATTAAATATTAAACTTTACAAACAATAATAATAAAGAATTAAAAGAAACAATTAATAATGAAAAGAAATAATTAATAATGGAAAGAAATAATTGAACAATGACAAAGATATTTGACAATTAGAAACAAAATTTTAAAAAAAAAGTAAATATTAATCTACAATTTAACAATAATTGAAAAAATTGAACAATAGTTATTAAATTCAATGAATATAATTGAAAATTGGTCAACTAGATAGAAAATCCGAAAAATAAAAATAATCAAATTGAAATCAGAAAAACACAGAATTATTGAATAATAAAAAAAAAAAAATTGAAAATTGAGAAATAAAATTGAAATTCGAATACAATAATTGAGAATTAAAGAAAATTACTGAACAATTGAATTGAAAAAAGAAGAAAATAATTTATAATTAAAAAAAAAAAAAAAATGGAAAATGACAGGAATTATTTAATATTAAAGAATAGAATTGTTATTTAAAGAAATTAATTGAAAATTGAAAAAAATAATTGAACAATTAAATTGAAAATAGAAGAAAATTATTGATAATTGACGGAGGTTTTGAAACATGAAATAAACAACTGATAATTGAAAAAAATATAATTGAAAGAAAAACATAATTTAAAAAAGCTGAGAATTGTTAAATATTGATGAAAATTGAGAAGACATTGAAAATTGAAAGAAATATGAAAAAATAATTGGAAATTGAAGAAAATAATTAAATTTAAGAAAAAATTGGAATTTGAAGAAAATAATTGAGAATTTAAAAAAAATCATTGTAAAAAGCCTTAAGTTATTGAATATTAAAAAAAAAATTGAAAATTAAAGAATGTTATTGAATGTCGAAAATTATAATTGAGAATTAAAGAAAATAAGTGAAAATTGAAGAAAAAAGATATTGAACAACCCAGGAATAATAGAATTTGAAAAAAAAAACAATAAAAAATGAAGAATGTAATTGTAATTTGAAGAAATTAATTAAAAATTGTAGAAAATAATTTGGAATTAAAGAAAATGTGATTTTATGAAAATCGTTGAATAATAATTGATGAATTGAATTCAAGTTTCAAGAACATATTTGCTAATTGAAAAAAAATATTGAAAGAAGCCGAGAATTATTGATTATAGAAGAAAATAATTGAAAAATGGAGGAATTATTGAGATGTGAAATAAATAAATGATAATTGAAAAAAATAGTTGAAAAAAGTCGAGAATTATTGAATATTAAATTAAATAATTAAAAATTGAAGGAAATAGTTGAGATTTATTTTATTATTTATTTATTAACACAATAAAATCTGAATAAGATCTGAAGAAAATAATTAAAAATTGAAGAAAATAATTGAAAATTGAATCAAATAATTGGCAATTAAAAAAAAAAATTTATAGTTGAAGAAAATAATTAAAAATTGATTAAAATAATTCAAAATCGTAGAAAATATTTCAGAATTAAATAAATTAATTAGAAATTGATGAAAATAATTGAAAATTTAAGAAAATAATTGGCAGTTGAAGAAAATAGTATAAAATCGAAGAAAATAATTGAGAAATGAAGAAATAATTTTAAATTAATGAAAATAATTCCAAAAGGAAGAAAATAATTGAGGATTGTAGAAAATAATTGTAAATTGAAGAAAATAATTGAAAATTGAAAAGAATTTATTATCCCAGAAAAAAATTCCCGGTTTGACGGAAAATTCCCGGTTAATTCCCGGTTTTTCCTGGTCAATTTAAATTCCCGGTTATTTCCCGGTTTTCCCGGTTATAGTAGACACCCTGTTAATAATCGACAGTTTCTTCAATTTTGAACATTTGTCGAGGTCTCATAAACTTCTGAACCTTTTTCGATAAAATTAAGAACAATTTTTCGCAATTCTCTTAAAGAAGTACAATTTTTCCTTGTATTTCTTATGAGAAAAAGTGACGGTACCACTCAATATTGTTGGATCAAATTAAAAAAAATAGGGATAAATTTCTTTCTTTTATTTGTAGTCAACTCTCGAGCGCCTTTAAACCATATTTCAAATTTTTCATTTTTTGAACCACCCTACTAGACAGAAACGTCGAGTATTATAGAAAAAATAATTTTAATACCTCAAAGTAAAATTTAGACTAAAAAGAAATCAATTTTTCTATATATAAATAAACTGGAGTGTTAAAATTTCAATAACTACTAACCTTCCGTACATAATTTTAGTTGAAACAAGCAAATCGCCTTAAAATTAAGTAGCACACTTAAAGCACATATGATAGCCAATAAAAGCATAATTTCAGCACAATTAGGCATTTTATTTTAGCATAATTCGACCTATTAAAAAAGCACAAAGTTCCTATCTCTACCTATTCGGAGTTTCATGTTTGAAGAATTAAAAGTATTTTTTAATGTAATTAGAAAGAATTTTTTTTTAATTTTTACTTCCCTGGTTTAGAAAAGAAACTTTTTCAGGGAGATTCTTAAATTTTCTGTCTAACCACCAGATAGAACGTAATATTTCGATTATAAAAAATTTGGTCGATACAGCAGTATTTCTATCTGATAAATCTTTCCATGATGAAGACCTTAAAATCATAAAACAATTTCTATTTCTTAACAATTATGCAGAAGAACTAGTCAATAAAGAAAATACAGAAGGAAGATATGTTATCGATAATAAAAGCAACACTGACAAAAAATCTCTAAATAAAAATAACGACGAAAAAATTGGAAAATTTATCACAATTCCATATTATGGAAAGGTTTCTCAGACAATAAAAAGAATGATCTCTAAACATAACATAAAAACTATATTTAAACAAAAACCTTAAATACGAAAAATATCACAATGTAATAACAAGTCACCTAAAACAAACGAACCTGATGTTACTTCACATTAGTTTTTATGGGATGAAATAAAAGTTTTACACAATGACTTTAATCCAATTTTATAAATCGTTTCGTTTTCGAAATGTTGGATAAAAATCTAATGTATGTATATTACTAATACATTTTAAGATTAAAAGGGTACATAGTCATCTAAATGATTATTTTTCATGTTATTTAATTTCTTCCTAATAATATTCGAAAAACAATACTCATTGATAAATGTAAGCAAACTTCTTTCTATGATTAAGGAATTGATGAACTGTCAATTGAGTAAGAGGGGAGAATTAAAGATATGGGATTTTTGAAGCTTCACTCAGGCATGCGAGAATTTCGTTGATTAGTTAATTATGAGCTGTTTTTGAGTTTCTATATTTATAAATTGCACCACACTCTAAAGACTTGTAGAGTATTTTAGAAGGTGATGTTTTAAATGTGATATCGATTTTGATTTCTCTAAAACTCATCATTGTATTTGAACTTAAGGATATAAAATATCATAATTTGATGATTGAACATCTTGAGGCTGAGATGCAGGTGAATTCTGTTGATCCCCAAAAATATTCTGCCGAGGTCGGAGGCAAAAAGATTGTTCATTAAATATCATCTTGTTTGAATCTACAATTTGAGATATAAGTCACTTTTATTTTATATGACTAGTATCAATTATATATATATAATTATCATGGCCCATAATTGACTATCAATAATATTCATCATCATTGGGTTTAATTTATTTATTTTCTGTTTGGACTAAAATTATAATCATTCTATTTTTATTTATGAATGTGTTCTCGTATTTCATGATTATACAATTTCGGGCCTGAATCGTGCGGTTATTATTTATTGATAGTTTTATGTCTAATATGCGTATATGTTTGCAGCGTGACTAAGTTATGTTATTATTGAATCTTTATTTTGATAATTAAATTATATGGATGGAAATTTACTATTTTAGTCTCAAATTATTTTTATTATTTATTTTGGTCTGCATACAAAAATTTGAATGCTTTTAAAAAATAAATTTATGTACAAGTATAAACACAAAATTTTTTACAAGATACTTTTGCTAACTTATTGAAAACATCTTGAAAGTGACTACAAATTTATCTTAAATTAGGAAACCTAATTTTTGCAGTGTATTCTATAAAATTCCATGTTTTCTGAATTTAAATGTCCATAGTTTGTTTTTTCCTAATTGAGAATCCGTACCCCCAGTAAAGGAAAGAGAGAAAAAATATATGCTTCAGTATCTCACTGCAAACTCTACTGCCCTACTTTTTTATTTTTTCTATTTTTATAAAATTTAGTAAAAAAACTGTTTTCATAATTTTTAAATATAGGCTTTTTTTTAGAACAGTCATTATCAGATAATGTCGAGTTATTTACAAAATTCCCATATTATTTTTAAAATTCGTGCGCATTATAATTTCAACGTGAATTGAAAATGCAATGCAATTAAATGTGATGTGTGTTATGAGGAAAATAAGAGACTCCTTGAATGGACATGAGTTATAGTATTCACAGTTCGTAATAGATACCCCAGACTAGATTTATGTTTATTATCTTAAAGCATCGTTTAATTAATTTAATTTTACTAATATACCTATTTATAGAAACATGCGTTCGTTAGCCTGTACTAAAAATAATTATTTATTTACTATAGAATTATTAACGTAACAATTAGTTTTATTCTGTTAAACAGTATTTTAAACAAATACCGATTTTACACAAACTTATTTCTTTCAATGAATCAAGCATTGATACTAAAATCATGAATGATTGTTATAATTTCACACGTGGCTCATCGAGTACTTATCGCCCTAGCGATTCTCTCTAATCAAGATTTCGTAATTAATCACTAATTAATATTTGAGAAATAAATTGATGAAAATACCTACGATTGCGATAATAACAGGTGGTTGATCATTATCCTTGGTTTGATTTCATTGTTAAGGTGAGGAAGAGTGTATACATATATATATATATATATATATATATATATGTATAGTGTATACATAGTTGGTTGCCGCTTCTTCAATCTTAATCTTATCTTGAATAATCATGAATTCCCCCAGACATGCTTGAAGTACAATTTCATAGCTGCTTTACCACATATAAACGCATATATAAATGTATTGAACGTGTCTTTTTAAGTTTCCTAGGATAGGTAAGAAGTCATCGTTATGAACATACGTTCAATTATCAAGAGCTCCCAGTCCGGAACGGACGTTGCTCTAAACCAGTTGTGGCTCTATTCCCTGTTCATGGCCTGATTTTACTTCCGATCTGATCTTCTTGCAATCGTTTTCGATTGCCGACAAAAAGAAGATTTTGATCATCTTCTATCTGATGATTTTTTTCTCTTTAACTTCAAATGTTTCATTGTTCTGTTCAAAAAATATTTATTTCTAATTCTTTAAATATTTCTTCTAAGAAAATTTAGGAGATTTTGAAAAAGTCGTCGATGTTTTCGCAATTGAATAATGTGGTAGACCTACCTTTACTATAAGTTTAAAAAAATTCTTCATCGTGCCGTTAAATAGTTATTAAACATTAAAAATTATTTTCTTATATTAAGAGTTATTACATAGTTTATTTTTAGCTGAATTTTAATTATGTGTTATGATATTTGTTGCTGACATAAAACTAGAAAGTTTCAACTTTTATTACCAGAGTTCAATTTGGAATTAAAAAATTTAGGTAATTAAAATAAGATAATTTTACAGCGCCGATTTGAGGTTGAAAAGTTTAAAACGGAAATATTCCTTATGATGGGTTTTTCAGTATTCTGAATTAAAAAAAAATTGGTACACTTTGTAATCTTGATCGAGATTTAAAAAATTGTAGACCATTTGACGGGTAGTTTGTTAAAGGTTAATCAGCTGATTGACAGTGCGCATGCGTAAGCTCCACAAAGCCATTTGCGCATGCGCGAACTCAAACAGCTGATCAGTCTTTAACAAAAAATCTGACAAATGGTTTACAATTTCTTAAATTTTAATCATTTTTGCAGGTTGTACCGATTTTTTTCTTTTTGATAATAAAAAAGTGCAACATAAGGAATATTTCGACCTTTATATTTTTTAACTCCCTATAGGCGCCTTAAAGTTATTTTGTTTTAATAACTTTGTTAATTAATAAAACGTTATTTCAATCGTTCTATTTTAATGAATTTGCTGTAAGAAAGAGAAAGAAAACAATTTTTCTTCACAGAAAATATATTTAATCTCGCCGTTTCGAATTACACTTTACTAAATTATGAATATCATAACAATGAATAATTCAATATTGTTTTATATTTTGAAGAATTCTAATCTTTGGGTAAAAAGTGAAAAGAAGAAAGTTTTATTGGCAATGAAATTTTAAGATGTGATTAAAAAAACTGGTTTTCAACATTTGCGGATAATTCTGGCCGAAAATTGCGTACTGGATGTGATCAAGATTTATTTTGCGTCTGGAAAACTATAAATTGTAATTATAATCCATTACATCTGGGTTATAACCCAGTTTATAAAATTCAGACTTAAGAAACTTGTTTTAACTTTCAAATCACAAACTATTGTACACGTATTTTTCTACAAAATCTATAAAAAAATATTCTGAATTTATTCCATTCAAAAAAATTCGTTGCATAGAAATTTTTATAATCAATTTAATTTTATCAAATTTTCGTCTATAGTTTCACAACATTTTTAATTATTCAGATAGGTTCGAGTTAACTTTTTGTTAAAAACCCTTGTATGGCATCTTTTTCAAAATCAAAAAAATCCGTCTTTCAATTCGGGGAAAATCGTTTAGAGGAATGTCAACTTCTTCAATTGGCCACATTTCCTTATCGATGATTAAAGATAATTTCACGCGGAAGTGTGCCTTGCATAAGAAAGATATATTGAGGCAACCGCAAGATTCAAGGTCAAGAAAAGGTCATTCCTTGTACCAGGGTTGAGATCTTGTACGAGAAATATGGTGTTAAGGATAAACAGACAAGATTATCTTCCTTGAAAAATTAAATTTCAAAAATGCTGTCCTCTTTGGTAAATAAAACTCCGACAAGCCGTTTTAATTCTTCATTTATTTACCAGTACACTGTTGAAAATATTTTGAAATGTAATTCTTTTTTTTTCGGTTTTTTTGGTTATTAAAATTTTTCTTCAAAAATCGAGGAAATATACCCACATGTGGGTTCTAGTACGCATGTTTAAAATATCCCTTCCTCGTCTTTAGGTTGACGATCATATTCTCGGGTTAGTGTCTCGTTTGACGTTTCACGGGGTGAAAAGTTTTTTTTACTTCGCAGCATCCGTTTTCAGAAACCCGCGTGTGTGTGATGGATTTTTCTTCAAAATAATCCTGTTATGTCGGATGAATGTCGTCCAAATACAAACTCACGATTAGGAAGAAACGAGCGTAATAATTTGATTTATAGTGAAAAGTTTATAACAATTTTTTTCAATTGAAAAATATATAATTACATGAAATATTATTTAACAACTTTATCTATCGAAAAACTATTTTAATCTCAGTCAGTTGCAGGGTGACTACTTGACCGGGAAACCGGGAATTAAAAAATTGACACGAAGGGAAATTTGTTACTAAGCCGGGAATTTCTTCGCGGATCTAAAAGTTCTGGAATATTTTATCAAAAATACATTTTTTGTCAAATTTGAACTATTTTTATCATTCTTCAATTATTTTCGTGTAATTTCAATTATTTTTGAAACCTTTTAATTATTTTCTCAAAATTTCAATTATTTTGTTTTAATTCTTCAATTTTTGTCTTCATTTTTTGATTTTTAATTAATTTTGTCACTTTGCAATTTTTTTTTTTAAATTTTGAACTAATTTTGTCTTTTTTCAACAATTTTCTTACAATTTCAATTTAATTCTTTAATCTTCAATTTATATTTCTTTAATTTTTAATTATTTTCTTTAATTCTCAATTATTTTATTCAATATTCAATAATTACCGCATTTTCTCAATTATTAAATATTTTCTTGAAATTTCAATACAATTCGTCAATTTTCATTTATTTTCTACAATTTTTCCCATAGTTTTCATCAGTTTTCATTGTTAATTTATGTCAATTGAATCCGTCAATTTCCTTCAATTTTATAATTATTCATTAATTAAAATTTTTTTGTTCAAATGACGATTATTCTCACCATTTAATTTTTTTTAAATTGTTAATTATTTTTTTTAATAGTTAATTATTTTCGTCAATATTATGTACCTAAAGTTTCGAACGTCCGCACGGATGAAATTAGAAAACATATTTTTCAACTTTTGCCGACGCAAAATTTATTTTTAAATACACACTTAAAAATATGTTTATAGCAGAAAATATTATTTATTTTATATTTCTAGGAAATTCCTCAGGAAAAATGTTAATTTTTACCCTAAAAATAAAAAAAAATTGGTCTCAACTTTCGGAGACACTCTTGTTTTTTTAGGTACAATCAAAAACTTGAAATTTTGATTTTAAATGTGAAAAAACTCAAAGAAGGCGTGCTCGAATCTTTTTCCACTCCACAGGAAAAAAGCTTTTTTTTCACCAAAAATAAAAAATTTGGTCCTAACTTTCGGAGACTTCTCCTAACATATTCGACCGATTTTTTTTCGGAGGATCCTTACACCCTCTAGAAATAAAAAATTAATAATGTGTTTTTCTTCAAACATATTTATTTTAAAAATATTTTTTAAAAGAAATTACGTCGGCAAAAGTTGAAAAAGATATTTTTTTAATTTCGTCCCTGCGGAAGTACGGAAATTCAAGTATATCGATATTTAATTATTTTCGTCATATTGTAATTTTTCTTTTAATTATCAATTATTTTCTTCAAATTTTCATTTTATTCTTAAATTTCCAATTTATTTCTTCAATTCGCAAATATTTTCTTTAATTTTGAATTATTTTGACCGATTTTCAATTAATTCCTTAATATTAAATAATTCTATGATTTTTTCAATTATTTTTTTCACTTATAAAAATTTGTTTTACAATTTAAATTCAATTATTAAATTCTAAAGCTATTCTCGTCAATTCTTAGTTATTTTCTTCAAATTTAAATTCCACTTTTCAATTTTCAATTATTTTCTTTCAATTTTTAAGTATATTCTTTAAATTTCAATTCCATTCTTCAATTTTTAATTGCTTTCTTCAATTTTCAATTTTTTTTTCAATTTTAATTACTTTTTTCGATTTTTAATCCAGCTGTTAAATGTGCAATTTTTTTTTTCTCAATTTTTCAATTTGCAATTATTTTCTTTAAATTTAATATTTCTTGTTTAATTTTTTGAATTATTTTTTTCAGTTGTCTATTAATCTAGTCATTTTTCAAATTTTGTTCTCAGTTGACAATTATTTTCGTTGTTTTTCACATATTTTCTTTAATTTTTCAATTATTCTCGTCATTTTTCAACTATTTTCTTCAATTATTAATTATTTTCCGCAATTTTTAATTATTTCTACAATGTTTTCAATTTTCAATTAATATCTTTTAAAATTTTATAATTTTTCTTTGATTTTTTTTAATTCATTTTGTTCGGTTGTGTATTAATCGAGCCATTTTTAAATTTTTCTTTTCAATTATCAACTATTTTCGTCATTTTGTAATCTTTTTTTTTATTATCAATTATTTTTTCAAAATTTAATTTAATTCTTAAACTTTCATTTTTTTCTTCAATTTTTTATTTACATTCTTCAATTTCAATTATTTTTTTTCGATTTTCATTCCAGTTGATTAATTTGCAATTTATTATTTCCAACTGTTATTCCTATAATTTTTCAACTATTTTGTGTAAATTTAATATTCAAATATAAAGGCAAATTTCGTAAAATTAAAAATACTGTTTTAATTGTTCAAAAATTTGTGACCGGGTAATCCTAAATATTGACCGGGAAAAACCGGGAAATTTAATATCATAAAAAAAGTGTCCACCCTGAATTGGCATTTTGTGAGTTGATTAGGGAAATAATAAATTTATTTTTAAATACCAATAAATCAATGACAGTCACAGAAAATTACTCAAACTTTTTACTCCGTGAGACTCGACAAGACAGACATTACTATTTATAAACTAAAATTATTGATCGTTTGAGAATTCCGGCAAAATAATTGCACTCCCGGACTTTTTTATATTTGTACTCGTTCAGATAAAAGAAACATTTTTATAGTTTAATTGAATTTTGCTTCACTAATGTATAGTGATTCAAATATTCTAATTGCGTTATTTGTCGCGGTTGTATAGGCGGATAAAAATTATTTTTCTAATTAAAAAAAACGGTAGTATTCCATTGTAAGGGGAATTTTCAAGAAAGAGTTAAGGAGGCGGAAAAAAACCTGTTCCTCGTGTTCGCTAGTCGTAATATTTGATATGGAAATTGTTCAGTGAGCACGAGCGTGTTTAATCTTCCTTTAATCTACCCCACAACAACGCGGCTAGACGCATATTGTGGTCTCGGAGCAAGCCAACCTCTTGCAGACAAATAATGACGATGCCACGAGGGATGAATGATGTTTTACAATAGGGTCCCGTGTCCACAAATTGCACTCTCCTTTCAGAATCTCACTTATATTGTCAGTCAGTTCGTGCCTTCTTTACAACCCACAATGCAAATTTTTTAAACCCAACTGCAACTCACGAAATTCACAAACGTGCGTTGCACATGTTTCTCCTTCAACTTAATTAAACAGTCCTTTTTTTGTGTAATTAGGTAATACCTTTTTTTTATTTTCTCCCGCATAATGATCCTTAATTTGTAAAAAATGGTATTTATTGCTAATTAATGATAAATAACACAGGCCTGCAAAATTTCGTTCTCTCTAAATCTGAATAAGTAGTTTTCTACTAAGAATTAGTAGTTTTCTACTATGAATTAGTCGAATTCATGGCTCATTTTTCTCTAATTCATATAGTAGAAAACTACTAATTCTTAGTAGAAAACTACTAATTCTTAGTAAAAAAACTACTAATTTTTAGTAGAAAACTACTAATTGAAATAGTGAAGCTTTACTTTTAAAAAAAGTAGATTTTTTTACTAATTTAATTAGTAGTTTTCTACTACAAAATTAGTAGTTTTCTACTAATTCTTAGTAGTTTTCTACTAAGAATTAGTCAAATTCTTACTATTTTAGTAGTAGCTCACTTTTCGCTAATTCATTAGTAGAAAACCACTAATTCAGATTTAGAGAGTTCATGTCTGTTACAGGGTTTTTTGTTAAATGGACAAAAATGGCCATTTTGTCAATTTTTTTTTATTACAAATTTTTTTTTATTTCCCTAAATAATATCTTATAGTACTACTTTGAAGCTTCAAAACCCATTTTTGCAAATTATTTTATGATTTTGTAAAAAAAAGTTATGTGGATTTGAAAATTTTTCATTTAGTCGAATATACAAATAGAACGTCTCTCTAAATTTCTTGGAGTGATTTTTCACTCCACAAAGAGTGAAAATTAAGCCACTCCAATCAGAGTGAACATCCCACTCTATTAGAAGGAAATCTCACTCCAAAATTAGAATAAGTGTTTATATTCTGCTTGGAGTGTAAATTCACTCTACAGGAATAAGATCTCACTCTTTTGGAGTGAATTTCTTACTTTGATTGGAGTGGCTTAATTTTCACTCTTTGTGGAGTGAAAATTCAAATTCAAATTTGATTGGAGTGCCTGAATTTTCACTCCACATAGAGTGAAAATTAAGCTACTTTAATCAGAGTGAACATCCCACTCTATTAGAGTGAAATATCACTCCAAAATTAGAGTAAGTGTTTACTTCCTGCTTGGAGTGAATTTATACTCAAATCGGAGTGAAAATTCACTCTATAGGACTAAGATCTCACTTTTTTAAAGTGGCTTTCTCACTCTGATTGGAGAGCCTGAATTTTCACTCTTCGCGGAGTGAAAACTCATTCCCAGAGATTTAGAAAGACTATAGTTCTAAATGAAAAAATTTGAAAACTGCATAACTTTTTTTTAAAAAATCGTTAAATAATTTTCAAATATGGGTTTTGAAGGTTAGGAGTAGTACTATACGATACTATTTAGGAAAATAAAAAAAATGTTGATAAGCCATTTTAGACAATATTAAAAAAAATCCTGACGCCATGTTTAATGTTAGATTCTGATTCTGCGTCAAAAAATCTAAAATAATCACTTCCCATTTTTTTTGTAACAGACATGAACGAAATTTTGAGTACCTATGTAATAAGTGATGGGTAAAAATTGTTGCTCTGGGAATCAATTAAAAATTTGTTTTTTTATTTTTTCAACAATTATTAGAAACGATTAATTAAGATTTAGTTTATAATTTTGATGATTTATTTATTTCTAGGTAACAATTACGTAAATTTAGTTGTTTCATAATCGTTCTATCCTCCAGCCAATTGTCTTTCTTTTGCACATCTGGAAATGAGTCAAAAGTAAAATTAATAAAATACAATTTCTCAATGTGGGACTCGGAAAATGTTTTATAAAAATTTGCTTTTATCGATCGACAATATTAATATTATAACCTTTACTATTAAAGGATTAACTTCTTCAGAATTCAATATAAGTATTGTCGATTAAAATATTTTATAAGAAAACACCAATAAAATTGATATTTAAATATTATTTATGATTTTATTTAGATTTATGCAAGTTTGATTAATTAATAAAAATTATAATTATTAAAAAATAATAAATAAATAGAGTAAAAATAAAATTAAATTCAGTAAAATAATAAAAATAATCATTCAAATCCTAAATTTTTTACTAACGTTCTTATACTGATTCTATTAAATAAATTTGTATATTTTTCAGTAAAAATTTATTAAAATTTCTTTATTGGCCAATCTTTCTAACCCTTAAAAATAAAAGCCTTCGTTAAAAAAACAAATCTTCAATTATTTATAAAATTTAAAATATTAATTGCAACAAATAATTTTTTTTTTATTTATTTATAACACTTTTTTTTCATTTTTTTCTTCCTTTATTTCTCATTAACGATATTTTAAGTAATTCCATTTAATTTGTCGACAAAATATTTAGTTTTTCAAAAGAAAATTTACGAAAAATTTTTGACTACCTGAGTGACGTCATTTTTTTATCACAAAATTATAAACTATTAATTATAAATTTTGTGTACCAATTTTTTTTTTAACAAATTTCGTTTACTACTTTTTTATTAACAAATTCCGTGTTCCAAATTTTTATTTACAAATTCCGTGTACCACTTTTTTGTTAACAAATTTCGAGTACCAATATTTTATTATTAAATTTCGTGTACCAATTTTTGTTTTAAACAAATTTTGGACAACAATTGTCTACTAATAAATTCTGTACACTCAATAAATTTTATAAATTTGAAATTTCAACTGTTTCAAATGACAATATGGTTCTTTAAAAATAATTTAAATCCAATAGTTCAGAATGTCTCTAATAATTTTTACTAATGTTGAAAATATTTTTCATGGATTTGTTAGTGTGGGACAAATTTGTTTCCATATTTTATTTTTCTTATTTTTTTCCTAACATATTGAAATTTACCGATATAGCATACTTTTTCTCTTACCAGCCATAATGCTTGCAATGGCCGCAAAATGCAACAATGAATAATCCACACAGCAAGGCTCATTTTATAAAATTCACACTATCTTCGATTTGTAGTTTTTAATAACTTTTTTCTCACAATTTTATGAATTTTCAAGGTTTTGAAAAAACAGCTTACATTATATCTTTCTCACTGAAAAACGGATAATAAAGTTTGACACTGTTGATATATTTAGAACTTATCAATTACAGGAAACAGTCAACTGTAACAAAGTTTACGTTGTAGGTAAAATACTAAAATGGTGGGGGCCTGTTTGCGGTGCTGGCAGTTGACCCATATTCTTTAAGTAATAATTAGAATAATTTCTGATTATAATACTCAATATTGAATGTAGAGGTATGAAATAATTGGGTTTTATGAAATGCATTGACAATTATATTATCTTTGTTAGCTTAAAAAATTAAGGAATGAATGTTTAAATAATTTTTTAAAAAGTGTATTTGTGCCGTGATTTCATTCAATTTTTGAAAGAAAGTATCGTACTGACAGAAAATTGCTTTAACTGGATTTTGTTATTACATTTTTTGTAAAGAAAAATAAAATACATTCCATTTCTCATGATATCAATCAAGCAGAAGCAAATTCAAAATTAGCCAATCAAAAAACAGGAAATGTATTCTGATTGGTTGTTTTTGAATTTGTTTCTGTTAGATTAGTATTTTAAAAAATACCATTTAAAAATATATTCTCATACTCACTTAATTAGTACAAAATCGGTGACTAATTAAAATTTGTGATAATTTCTCATTTTTATTTTTTAGTAGATTTTTAATTCTAAATTGGAATTAGTGATCGATTTTTTTACTAATTGAGATTAAGGGAGTACATTAAAGTATTATTAAAACAAATAATGAAAATAATAATTCTATATTTTGAGGACAAAAATCAAAAAAAATAAAATTAAAAAAAAAGCAAACGGAAATTTTGTCATAAGCGTATTTGAATAAATAGTTATTATTGCCATTTTTTTAAATACGTTAAAATGGAAATTATGCAAAGTAAATATTATATCGACTAGAGATTGTATAAAAATGAAATTTTCTCAATAAGTATTCTGTGAAATATAAATTATAGTAAGAGACCAATAGAGCAAATAAAGGTTATGTCAAAATTCGAATATTTTAATATCACTTTAGGAATAGCAATAAAATTATTCAAAATTTTCTTTTTGTCCATTCTTTTTATTAAAATTAACCGTATTCGAACAAAATTGTAAAATTTCTTTCGAATTTTAATAATTATTTTTAGAAAGTGAGAATGTTTTTTTAAAATGGTATATTGTGGCATAGTTTTTACATTTTGATACATATTTAAAATGTGGATAAAAGATAAAACATTTGAACAAGCAAATTCTCGGTAAATTGTCATTCTGTCATCTTAAATTTCGGTCACATTAAAATAAAATAAAATTCGAGAAATCTTTAATTCAAATAAGATTCCCAAATGATCGAAATACGATTTTTTACGAATCGATAAAAAATTACAATTCTCATTATAAAAATTCCTAATTAATAACACATATTGAATACAATTTAGACAAATTCTCTATTTTAAAAAATGAAAAAGAGATAAAACGCTAAGACTATAAGTTTCTTATTTTTATTCTTTATTTTATGTAAAAAGATTCTTTCAAAGCAAAGCAAAGATTAGAGCATTTGGTCATCGTTGAGAGAATAAACGTGTCTGTCGGTCGTGTACTTGCCTCGTTATTCTTAATCATTCGTGGAGACGCATCTCTCTAATTGTCGCTTTTTTTTAATCCAAATATTTTCCATTCTGTAATTTTTAATAACTTTATAAAAAATTGGACTTTTTCAAAATTATTTTTTTAAACTATTTTTACTTTTGAGATTACTTTTTGATTTTTTTTTATAGATAAATAACTGATTATTAATAAAGCCATAATTTAAAAAAAATAGTTAAAATTTGACTAATTGAATTAGTAAACAGAATTTTACTAAAATAGTAGTTATTTTGACATAACCTAAAAATAAATGTGACTGATAATTCGTTATTTTTTACTAATTCAGATTTAGAGAATTAACTTTTTCTGTATATAATTTAGCTATGAATTGTTATGAATAGTCTGTTATCAATGATTAATCATGAACAGTAATTTATTTAAAGTTATTTTAGCTATTAATTTTATGTATTAAATTTAGCTGTTAATAGTTGTGAATAGTTCATTACCAATAATTAATCATCAATAGTAATTTATTTCAAGTCATTTATTAATAATTGTCTATTAACAGTTATTAATTATTTTATATTAATTTGAAATCAAATCTTATGAGTTTATTTTCAAATATCGCAATTAATAAAATAAACTTATCAATAATTCAGTATCCTGGTATGGAAATGAAAATTTTATATCCAGATGGTAGGCGATAAGATACGTATCTTAAAACAAAAAGAAAAAGACGAAAGAAAAATCAATGAATTTCCATCTCGTCGTGTAAACAGACCGCGAATGCCGTGACTGCCGGCAAAATTCCGGGTCAAAGTACCTTTTACTTGAACACTTCTCTTGTTTTAGATAATTATGTTTGCACTTGAAAAAAAAAAAAGATTAAAAACGATTCATTCCAAAAAACGTGAATTTCAATTTGCACTTTATAATTATGATATTTCAAATAAAATATAATTCAATTTAAATTGACTCTATTTCGTCTGAACTTTTAATTTCGATCGAATTTTTTACTTTCTCAGTTTCAACCGAAGCTTGGGACAAACGAGTTAATATTAATACTTTTTTTTTTTTTAAAGACAGTTATTTAATATTTGAAGATAAAAAAAATTTGCAAAAAAATACGAATTTTGTTGAACACGTGAGATTTATTCTAAAAGAGGATCATAAGTAGAAAAAGCCGATATAACGAGACAAGAGCCTGAATTTATGCTTTCTACTCGAAAACTTTAAAAGCTCTTTGTTTCTCTGGGCTTTAGAGACAAGAGTTTCAGATAAAAATGGGATAGGAGCTTTTTTGACAATCATTTACTCCTTTGAGAAGAAAGATTGTCTTTGATATTACTTTTTTATAATAATAATTTTTAAAAATAATCAACATTAAGTTCAATTTTTTTAAATTGACCCCAAGTTTTGAACTCTGAACGAACTTAATTTATATATTTTTTAATAATTAATTACTTCAGTTGTCTCTTTAAATCTTAATTAGTAAGTAAAACTACTAATTTCATAGTGAAAATTCGTTTACCAAATCAAATAGTACTACTAATTGTTTAGTAAAACTAGGTGAAAATTATATCCTTTTCATTGATATTTCGCTTCCACGTAAGCAACAAAATTTGCTTCTTTATAGAAGAAGCAATAAATTTATTTATAATATAAAAGTAATAAATAATAATATTGTATACTTACTTTTAATTAATATAATCATTTTTGAAAGCAAAATATTTTTTAAACATCAATTTTGTTAAAAAATCGACGATTTAAAACTTTATTAAAAAATTGTTCTTATATATTATTATAAAATCATAATCATAATAATTTAATATAAAATGGGTACTGTATATAGGCCAGTAGGCTGATTTTTCAATCTAGAATATTTTTTCCGTGGGGCCTATGGTTAAAAAATAAAAATTAGAGAAGTTATAAAAGGAAAAGAATTTTAAATGTAAAGAGAAAATAGAAAAATCAGAAATTATTATGTGAATTTTTGGTGAATTGTATTTTTTTACAGGTCTATCGATTTGTTTTGAGACAAGGAAAAAGATTCATTTATTTGTTAAGTTGTATTTTTAATGTAAAAATTATTTTTGGCAAAAAAACGATATTTTTTGGAGAAAACTGGTGCTTAAAATAATTTGGTTGGGTATTTACAAAAATCCCTGTGTCCAAATTTAAATATTTATGAGTTTAATAAGTCATTAAAATTTTATTGAAATTCGTTGAAGCGTTCCCGAGATATCCTGGGGACAAAAAAATGTTACACACACACACACACACACATACATCCGGACATTCGATTAAAAATGAAAATTTACGCTTTTTAGATGAAAATGAGTCGAATTTGACTATTTTTGGCGAATCAAAAAAGCGAATGTCCGTGTGTCCGTGTGGTATGTATGTGTATGTGTGTATAGCTTTTATTGTCGCCAGGATATCTCGAGAACGCTTCAACAAATTTCAATAAAATTTTGATGGCTTATTAAATTCATAAATATCTCAATTTGGACACAGGGATTTTTTAAAATACCCAATCATGCTTTTCTGGAGAAACAAATAGTTATCTTCTTAATGAAAAAAATTATTTGTCTCTCTTTTATAAAAAAAAAAATGTTTTGAATTTTGTAAATAAAAAAAATCATCTGTTTTTTTGTGTGAAAGTTATTTGAATACCCTTTTTTTATCACTAAAAAAAATTGATTCTTTTTTATAATTGCTCGAGATTTTCGCAAAACGTTAACTGTTAATGATTCCACATTTGTGCGTGTTTATTTATTTCTTTTTGTCTTTTTTTGCTTCCTCATGGAGGAAACCAATGTTTTCGTTCAAATTTATAAAATTGTTAAAAGTTTCAAATTTATTTTCCTCTATCTAGAAATGTGGTTTATGAGTTCCTGATCAAATATCCTGATATATGTACGTGTGTGTGCTTAGATGTAGTTTTTTTTGTGAACACGATAACTCGAGAACGCTTGAACGGATTTAAATAAAATTTGGTATGGTTATTTTTACTTCTAAAATCTGGAATCTGACACAAGGGTTTTAAAAAATAACCATTACAAAAATTTTTATTGAATTTTGATTTTTTGACAATTTTGTTTTTTTTTTTAAATAATACTATTTAAACCCATACATTATACTTAATGTATAAAAATTAAATTCCTTGCTTCAAAACAAATCATTTGACCTATATAAAGTTTATATTTAGTCAACATTTTAAATAAATCGCAATTTTTTAATTTTTAAAAAATTACTTTATTTCTTCCTCCATGAGGAAGCAATTATTTTTTCTGACGTGGAAGCAAATGTTTTTTTTTATAATAAGTTTTATAATAATTATATTTCGGTCCACTTGATCGTTTTTCTTGGAAATTCTCGATTGGGAAGCTGTACGTAAGAAATGTCAAAGTACAAAACCCAACCCTTGCCTTTAGTTAAACACATCCGGTTGTCTAGATTGATGTCTAAGTTAATTATACCTGGACCTTAATGGGTGTTCAGAATCAACAGACCAAGATAATATAATAAACGTCGCGTAACGACTTAGTTTTGTTTCGCAACTTCCGTAGATTGTACATTATTGACTCCTTCAATTTGTCATCGAAGGACCAATAAATAATCTAAACTTGTACACAAACTCCATTTTCGTAGACAGAGAATGTGGGACGGATAACCATTGGTTATTTTAAATAGGAAAAACTTTCTACAACAATAACAGTGAAATGTGAATATATCATTTTAATGGACCAGCATGTTAGAGAAATGTTTTATTGATTTTGCAATAATTCCCTCTTTCAAGGTATTTTTGCATATATGTATTTTTCATGAACTTTTCCTGCCTAAACGTACATTTATGTTTTATTTTTTTTAGATGAATCTAAAGATCTACTTTATATATAGTTTAGTTAGATAGTTTTTGCTTTTCAGTTTAGATTGTTTAGTTGTTGATTTTGTCCTGAAAATTTGGAAATATAAAAAAAAGTTTGGTTAATCTGGCTAGAAATTCGGTAACTTGATATACTACTCTTAAACAAATTAATGTTATTCAGTCAATAAAAATTGGGAATTCAATATTTCAATTTATTAATGAAAAAAATAGGCATTTAATAATAATTTTTTGTTTAAAGAAATTAGAATTATTCTTAGTAATCATATGAAGATTCTAAATATTTATATAACAAAGAAGTAAATATTAACTAAGATAATAATTTACAATATTTTAAGTATTTTTTTGATTTTAAATATCAATATTTTTGATCAATTATTTAAATTTTAAAAGGTTAAAGTTAATTAGAAATAAATAAAATTATTAAAATAATTAGAATTTAACGGGAAACCTGGATAATCTATAAACAGATTTCAGTAACTGGGAATTACGTAGATTTAACAAAAAATTTGATTATTTTATACAGATATCTAGTTAAGATTATTAAAAATTTAGTTAACATACCAAAACATTTAAATAATGTATCTAGAATTTTGGTCAATTTAACCAGAAATATGGTAAATGTAATAAGAAATCTTGTTTTTTTTATCTAACCAGAAATCTAGTTAATCTAACCTTAATATGGTTAATCTAACCTCAAATTTGATTAACCGAACCGAACATCTGGATAATCTAACTAGAAATCTTATCAGAACTAAAAGGCATATTACTTTGTCAGTTTGTTGGATTATTAATTTAATTAGTTAGTTAATTTATAAATTTTCTTGTTGTTAATTAAAAACCTTCAAGAGGTAAAACTGCTTTTAAGTTTATTCTGTAGTTTAGTGCATTTAAAATTATGCATGAGGTGCATAGGGAAAAATAAACTAGTCATTGAATCACTTTGTTAGAATTCACTCTCCTCTATATAAGTTCCGTACTTTCGTTACGCTTGGAATCAGAAAGAAAAAAAAAGAAAAATGATAAATACAAAGAAATATTTGCTTAAAGTAAAACACAAATTAAAGAGGGCAATTTTACTCTTATTTGCTTATATTTTTAAATATTATCTAGTTCATTTTACCAAAATGAATAGTTAAATTAACCAATTCTGATCAAAAGATCAAATATCTGGTTACTTCACTCCGAATTATTAGTTACATTAACTAAATATTGGGTTACATTAATCAGAGTTCTATAATTAGGTTAACTAGACTGCTACAGCTAGATTAACAAGAATTCTGGTTACTTTGACAAAAAGTATAGTTAATTTAACTAGAATTTTTTCAGAGTAGTACCATTTACCAACTTTGTAGTTTATAATACCTTGAGACGAATTTATTTGATTAATAATGCTAATTTTATCGGTATACATAATTTTATTGCGCAGTTTATAGTTTATAGATTTACATTCAAAATAAACAATTTGTAATAAATATTAAATTAACAATGGAACGAATTAAACATTCACACAAACCAATAATTTAATTATTAATCAGTCAGTGATAAATTACTAAATGGACGGATTATGATAAGTTTCGTTTCTTCAATAATATTAAAGAATGTAATTACAATAATAATAACAATAATATTAATAATAATAATAATAATATAATAACTAAAATCGTATTTTAAAAAGAAGTCGTCAATTTACTCTTTTAACTTATCACAAAATAATTATAACACAATTATTTACTTATTTAACATAACAACAATTACACACAGAAAAAATTCTTATTTTGAGTGTATTTTCTCTATCAAAATTCCATACTCTCAAATTGTTTTAAAAGAAATTTGAGAGGAATAATCTTAATTGAAGAGGATCCTCTTAAAAATTGTATCAAGAGTAAATCTACTTAGTTAAAAGTACTTCTCGCAAATTAAGAATAATTCTCTCAAATGAAGAAGACTTCCTCTGAAATTAAGTATATTCTTCTTAAAATCAGATTCTGATTCTGCGTCAAAAAATCTACAATAATCACCTCCCATTTTTTCTTGTAACATACATACTAAATTTTGCAGACCTATGTAATTGACTCAATTATTAAATGCAACCGGAATATCCAAATTTGAAAATTCCTCATTATTTGGTTTCATGTTTTTAATATTCTTAAAATCTTGCTTTCAATTAAACAATTTACGTATCTTTGATCTTATTATCCTCTTTCACAAATATATTGCTTCACTTTAAGAAAAAATAGCAGAATTCAATTCGTCATTTGGATTTTGGGAAATGCTACGTTGTCTATTATTTCTATCAGATGGAGCATTAAAATTTGGATTCCCGATATGTCCATAATAATTCATAGGCAAAGGATTCAAATTTGGAATTCCAGATTGTGCATTCTTGTGTCCAGACAAAGGATGATAATTTAAAATTTCAGACTGTTCATTGTTCATAGTCGGAAAATGAAAATTTCGATTTTCCGGCTGCCTATTATTATTATTTCCAAATGAAGGATTGGAATTTTGATGTTCATTGTTGTTTTCAAACGAAGGATTAAAATTTCGATTTTCAAATTGTGCATTGTTTCCAAACGGATGATTAAAATTTTGATTTTCATACTGTCCATTATTGTTACGAAATGAGGGGTTGAAATTTCCATTTTCCCATTGTCCATTATTATTTGGTGGATTATTGGAATTTCCGAATTGTGGAGGAGAATTAAAATTTTGATTAAAAAATTGTCCTATCTTGTTTGCAGTTGGATTGGATTGTAGGTGTGATTGTAGATTTTCAAATTGTCGTCCGACCATCGCAGATAGAGGATTCGAATTTTGATTTTTAGAAGGTCCATTATTGTCTATAGAATATCGGCCTTGAAATTGTTGATTTTGATTTGCAGGCATTGTATGTTGTGGTTGTGTCATAACATTTGAAAGAGGATTAATAGGTGTACCAGCTTTTCCATTTTTTCCAACATATTCGTAAAACGTCTTCCAAGTTTTGAAAAAGTTGCTATTATTTACATTTTTCTGTCCTTCGTTTATTAATCCTTGTAATGATTTTCCATTCTGTAATTATCATATATATATTATCGATTTTGTAATTCCAAATCCTCATCATAAAAAGCTCGTATTAATTGATAAATTTATAAATTTTTATTGCTTTATAATTAGTTTTCACTTACCATTGAAGATAGAACTTCCTGAACCAAATTATTAATTTGCTCATTTTTAAAAGAAAAAACAGCAAGATTGGATTTTAAAATATTTTTTACATTTTCAACATTCTGCTTAAAATTTTGACTACCAGAAACTTGTTTCTCAAAATACTTGACTAACTCATTTGCAGTTGTTTCTAAAACTTCGTTTGAAAAATCAATTTCATTAGGTCTGTTGTTATTTGCCGCTCCTAATAAAAAAAAAATAGTAAAACATTTTATTTTTACAAAATTTTCCATATGTATTTTTTCGTTAGATATATGCCCTCTTTTTTTACCATTTTCGCAAAATCTTAAAATTTTATTTTTTAATGAATTTCTTGCAATTTTAATTATATACTATTATCCAGTGTCGATAAAAATATTATAAATGGCATTTTAAATACATCATAATCTTACCTTCGTTATTATTAGTGTTCCGAACATTAACTTTGTGTAAATTGACGACTTCAGAATTATTTTTTACGGACGTGTTCGTGGAATTAAGAATGCACCCACTATCGGTGAGACATCCATTCCCTCCATCTGTGCGTTCTATCTGACAAAAGTTTAATTATGAAAAACAATATATTTTTAGTGCAATTTTAATCGATTCAAATTTAAGTTTGTCCGATTTCAATCAGTACAATTTTCAATTAATTTAAATTCTCTCAATTTGAATCTGAACTACCTCAAATTTCAATCAAACATCAAGTATTATTTTCATCTATTAATAGAAATTTTGATGATGATTTTTATCATTCTTTTGTAACATATTGACGAAAAATAATTCATCTTAAAATTATATTAAATGGTTTAAACAATGTCAATTAATATTACCTAATATTTACATAAAATAATAAACTAATGAAATTAATAAAAATTGATATTTAGAAATTAAATGAATCACAAAAAAATAAAAACAAAAAAAAGATTCATATTTTGAACATCCCTCTCTCTCTCTCTCTCTCTCTCTCTCTCTCTCTCTCTCTCTTTAGTATTTCTCTTTTATTTCTCTTTAAATAATAATTATTGTATAATAATATTTATATTTAATAATTAGGGTTGCTACGATCCTGGAAAATCTGGAAATCCTGGAATTATCATGGAATTTTTTTGAAGTCAGGGAAAACCTGGAAAAGTCAGGGAATTTTATAAAATATTATTTAAAAAAATTAATTTAATTAATTTCTCTTTTTTTTCAATGAGTGAATTGTCATTTGAGCTAATAGTAAGTTAAAAATTGCTGAATTATCAGTGACTTTTACTTGATTAATCAATAGAAAATAACTGAAATTTTCAATGTTGTTACTAAAATTCAGTTTTCAATTGACAATTTATTATTATCCTTCAAAATTTTAATTATTCTTTAATTTTTAAACTTATTTTGTTTTAATGTTGATTATTATTACCATTTTTCGAACTCTTTTTTCAATGTCAATTATTTTCCTTAAAATTTAATTATTTTCGTCACTTTGTAATTTTTCCTCCAATTATCAATTATTATCTTAAAACTTCAATTTAATTCTTTAATTTTCAATTTATTTCTTCAATTTTTAATTGTTTTCTTTAATTTTCAATTATATTTATCGATTTTAGATTAATTCTTCAATATTCAATAATTCTCGGAATTTTGCAGTTTTGTTTTTAAAATGTAAAAAATAATTTTAAAATTTCAATTCGATTCTACAATTTTACAACTATTTTCCTCAATTCTCAATTATTTTCTTCAAAATTCAATTCAATTTTTTAATTTTCAATTATTTTACACAATATTAAAAAATTCTCGACATTTTTCAATTATTTTTTTAATTATCAATAAGTTTCTTTAATTCTAAATTCAATTGTTCAGATATTTCCTTCAACTATCAATTTTTTTTCAAATTTAATTCCATTCTTCAGTTTCAATTATTTTCTTTTATATTTAATAATTCTCGGCTTTTTTCAATTACTTTTTCTAATTTTTAATTATATTCTTTAAATTTCAATTTCATTCTTCAATTTGCAATTATTTTCTTCAAATTTGAATTGTCTTCTTCAATTTGAATTACTTTTTTCGATTTTCAATCTAGTTGTTCAATTTGCAATTTTTTCCAACAATTATTCCTATGATTTTCTTAATTTATCAATTTTCAATTTTCTGTTGTCGTTTATTCTCGACAGTTTACGATTTTTTTTTTTCAATTGTTAATTATTTTCCTCAGTTCTTAATTATTTTCTTCGATATTTAATTATTTTCGTCCTTCTGTAATTTTTTTTATTTATCAATTATTTTCTTAAAATTTCCATTTAATACTTTAATTTGCAATTTATTTCTTCATTTTTGAATTGTTTTCCCGAATTTAAAACTATTTTTTTTTATTGTCTATTAATTTTTCAATATTCAATAATTCTCGGATTTTTTCAATCATAAAAATTCTTTAAAATATTAATTGAATTGCTCAATTCTATAACTATTTTTTCAATTCTCAATTATTTTCTTCAAATTTCAATTCCATTTTTGAATTGTCAATTATTTTCTTTAATATTAAAAAATTATAGCCTTTTTTCAATTATTTTTGTTCGATTATCAATAATTTTCTTTAATTTTAAATTCAATTGTTCAAATATTTTCTTCAATTCTCATTTTCTTTTTAAAATCCAATCTCTTTTTTCAGTTTTCAAATATTTTCATATATATTCAATAATTCTTGGCCTTTTAAAATTATTATTTTAAAATTTCAATTATATTCTTTCAATTTCAATTCTACTCTTCAATTTTTGAATTATTTGCTTTAATTTTCAATTATTCTCTTCATTTTTCAATAATTTTCTTCAATTTTAATTATTTTTAGCAATTTTTAAACCAGTTTTTTAATGTGTAATTATTTCCAACAATTATTTCTATAATTTTCTCAATTTTTTAATTTGCAATTATGTTCTTGAAATTTAAAATTTCATGTTTAATTTTTTAAATTATTTTTGTCAGTTGTCTATTGCCTTACTGATTTTTCGAATTTAGTTTTCAATTTTCAATTATTTTTGTGATTTTGCAAATATGTTCTTTAATTTTTCAATTATTCTCGTCATTTTTCAATTACTTCTTTCAATTATTAATTATTTTACTCAATTTTCAATAATTTCCTACAATTTTTGCAATTTTCAAATATTCTTTTAAAATTTTATAATTATTTTTTTAATTTTTCAATTATTTTTTTATTAATCTAGATATTTTTGTCATTTTGTTTTTAATTGTCAATTAATTTCGTCATTTTGTAATTTTTTCTTTAATTTTCGATCATTTTTTCAAATTTTAATTTAATTCCCAAATTTTCAATTTATTTCTAGAATTTTTTGTTATTTTCTTCTATTTTTATTATTTTCTTGAATTTTAATTTTTTTTTCTATACCAGTTATTTAATTTGCTATTATTTCCAATAGTTATTCCTATAATTTTCTTAATTTCTCAATTTTTTTGTTTAATATTTATTTTTTAAATTATTTTTTTCAATTGTGTAATTATCTAACCATTTTACGAATTCTGTTTTCAATCGTCAATTATTTTCGTCATTTTGTAATTTTTTGTAATTATTGACTATTTTTTCAAATTTCAATTTATTTCTTAAATTTTTCAATTGTTTTCTTCTATTTTTTATTATTTTTTTTTAATTTCAATGATTTTTTTTCGATTTTCAATCCAGTTATTTAATTTTCAATTATTTCCAACAGTTATTCCTGTAATTTTTTAATTTTTCAATTGTGTAATTATCTTACCATTTTTCAAATTTTGTTTTTAATTGTCAATTGGTTCAAATTATATACAGATTAATTTTGTTAAGTAATAACAATATTAACCTTTTATTATTAATTTAATTCAATTAATATATTTTTTTACTGCAATAAGCTAAACAATTTATTAAAGCAATTTTATAATTGGTCATGGAGTTTTAAGAAAAATGGTCTAGAAAATCTGGAAAAGTCGTGGAATTTTGAAATTTTGAAAGCGTAGAAACCCTGATAATATTTAATATTAAGTTATAATAATTAATAAAGAAAGAGCATGATACATGATTCAATCTATTTTTAGAATGAAAGATATTGTCATTCCTAAATTCTCTGTTTTTATATCCTTTTTTTTCTAATTTATAAATTTTCATTACCTGATTGGAGTTGATAAGATTCATAATTCCCGTTTCTGGATTTAGATAAACAATTCTATCTGATTCTTGGTTAATTTGCTGACTTCCTTCACTAGGTTCTAGTTGCTTCATAAATTGCTGAGACCCAACTGTAGTAATTCCTAAATTTTTAGAATCATCAATTACTTCTGTATTTGCTTCCTTTGGCTTTAGATTGTTAATTATTAAGTGAGATGGTTGTACAATAATTTTTCGATTCCTTTCTTCGTTGGGGTGACGATTTTTAAAAAGTTCTTGACCTCCTAATTGTTCCGTTCCATCGGTAACAACTCGTTGAACAAAAATTGGAGATGGATTTTGAACTGGGTAATAATTTTCGGAATTGGCAACTAATCGAGTTAGCACTTCATTAGCTGGTAAAATATTGATAAATTGATGAATTGGTTCTTGATAAAGTACTTCCTTAGGTTGTTGGTTTTGTATAAATTGTTGAGGTTGTTGTTGCGAAGGATCGACAAAATAGAATAGAGTTTCACTTGGACTTGGAACATTTTCTGAAGTCGATTGTGGCAAAACAAAAATTATTTTTTTTGGATCATGTTCAAATTCTTGACCATTCACAAAATTGAAGAATAAAATCGCTGTTAGAATCTGCAATTATTATTATGTTATTATTTGTATGACTTATTTAATTCATTTTAGTTATTTGATTAGTTTAATAAGAAGAATATTTTTGTCGTTTAGAAAGAAATATTATTAAGTATTGTTTCATTTAATAAATCAATGAATTTTACGCTTTTAAAACCTTTAATTGTTACACTGCAAAAACAGTAGTTTCTTTTATATTTATAATCCAGAGTTTATATTCATGAAATCCTATTTTATTAATTTCTATCGGCGATAAAATGTTTTGATTACTTTAAACTTTTATTTAGAAATTTGTCACTTATTTAAAATTAATTATGATAAATTAATTATTGAATTGGTTTGATAAATTTTAATTTATGATTCAAGTTATTAGATAACTTCTTATGATTTCTATTATTTGATTAACTTTATATGTTTTAAAATATTTAATTCATTTTTTATAATTTTAATTTTCGAGCAATTTTTCATGATTCAAATTGCATGACACATTTTTTATCATTTAGAATACACTTAATAAATGTAAAAAAATTTACCAGTAAATGCAGTTTGAATTCCATGGTTGTTAACTAACTGAGAACGAAATGAAAACTGATTCGAGAGAGAATGAATTACTTTTTCAAGTTACAAAAAAATGCTGACGGTTTCGTTTGAAAATTATCCAATTAGCAAATTATTTTTTTTCCTTGAGATCAGGTGTGATGAAATTTTTGATTGAAAACTGCAAATTGAATTACTTTTCAACAATATTTTGAAATCGGTTTTTATCAATCAGGTCACTATAATGTTTCAATAAATAAACAAGTATTTATTGTAAAAATGTTTCTTTTATTAATATAATAATAATAATAATAATAAATTTAATAATCCTTTAATATTTTTATGGATTTTTACATTCTCATCATAAATTAGAAGGTATTTTTTAATATTTAAGGACAGTTCTATTCAATGCGGAAAATGCTTTAAATCTTTAAAGCCAGGATTAAGGACTAAAAGATGTTTTCTGTTTAATTTCCGTCAATAAACTTTATGAGTCTTCTCTTCAGGCGTTAATTGAGACTCGTTGACACTAGATTCAGGTGCAATGAACTTCTATTTAGAAGTAGATATTTACTTTCAGTGAAATAGTTTTTTAATGAATTTTAAAGACTTTTAAATTCGAATTAAAATGTTAATTTCTCCCTTTTAATAAGAAAGTTTAGTTTTATAAAATCTATGCATACTTTTCTAAATTTCAATAATTGCTCTAAAATATCTTTTAAGCAAATTCTGGTAAATATTTTGATAATAGCCCAGTTTTTTTATCATTTTATTTTGTATTTTACAATTAATATTAATGTTCCATTTTCTCGATTTTGTATTTTTTTCATTTCTATTGTTTCTATTTTTAATTATATTTTTTATTTGCTTCTTTATTTTACTTTTATATTCGTTAGAGCACAATAATCGGTTTAAGTAAGCGATTACATAAAATATTATTTGATTACCAGAAAATACTGCTTGAGAATCATATTTATTATTAAGAAATCGAAGGTAAAACTAGAACTGATTCTAAAATAAATGCACAACTTTGCAGACAAGCAAAAAGTGCTGACGATTTGTCATTTAATTTTTTTTTATTTTGTAAATTCTTTGTTTTATTTGGTTCAGAATGTTGAAAGAATTATTTAATTCGTTTTTTAAATTTATAATTTTTTTACTCACCATTTTTTATTGATTATCCCATGATTTCTTAATTTTGATTTTAACTTTTTTAGGTTTTTTCCTATAATTTCTAGTATTTTAAGATTTTTCCAAAATTGTCATATTTTTTTGTAATTCGTTACTTTTTTCTTTTAAAATGTTTATCAAATATTTTACTTATCTCAATTTTTAAAAATTCTTCCCCATTTTGTAATTTTTGTATTCGTTTGCATGAGGTTTACAATTTTTTTCTTCAATATTCGTCATTATTTGACATTTTTTCGATTTTTAAAAACATTTTCTTTATTTTTTCAAATCTTTTTTCACTATTTTTTTCTCACTATTACAGGCTTTTTTTTAATTATTTTAATCATTTTTTTATTATGATGTTACTAGTGTTTTCTATATTGATTTTTTTCTTCTTTTAAACAAAAAATACGTTAGTTTACTTTTTAAGGAGGAATTGGGCACATACTCGAAAAGAGGTTATGTTTGAATTAACTATTTTGCTTTTTGAAATAGAGAAAGTAACTTAACTGTCATTTTTTTTTTTACAAAGGTGGTAAATTTAAATTGAAACAAAATAAACCATTAAAACTAATAAATTGGATTAAAATTTAACATTCAGAAACAAATTTATAGTTCTCCCGTCTATATAAAGCGTTTCTAAATCTCAAAAATGTTTAACTTTTATCCAATTAAGAGTTTTAATAATTTATTTTGTTATAAATAAATACCATTTACAATTATTTTTCTCATTTTGGAATTAGGTATTATTTTCAATTTTTAATCAATTCCATAATTTCTTAACTCATTTACTGAACTTTCAAATATACTTTAATTTTCAATTATTTTGTTGAATTTTAATTTCTTTTTATTATTTTGTAATTATTTTCTCCTTCTTTTAATATTTTCATTATTTTCCTAAATTTTCAGTTATTAACTCAAATTTAGATATTATTGTCTTCAATTTTCAATTTTTTTAACGATTTTTCAATTATTTTCTTGGGCTTAAAAACAAACGCTGTGATTTTATACTATTTTCTCCGAGTTTTAATTATTTTAATTATTTTTGCATTATGCATTTTTTAAAATTTCAATTATTTATCCGAAATTTCAATTATTTCCATCCATTTTCGTCATTTCTGCGATTTTTTAATTATTTATTTAGTGTTTTTAATCTTTCATATTTAAATTATTGTCATCATAAATTTCAATTATTTTTCTCAATCTTAAATTATTTTCAGCATACATATTTCAATTATTTTTTTTCATTTTGAATTAATTTTATCATTTTTCAATTTTTTTCCTCGATTGTGACTTATTATTTTCATTTTCTAAAATTATTTTTATTTTATTTATTTATTTAGTGTACAGTGTTTTTAAGTATTTTTCTAAAATTTCAGTTATTTTCTTCAATTTTCAATTTAGTTCTTTTTCGTAATTTTCAAAAAGTTTTTAATTATTTCTGCGTTTAATTAAAAATTATTCTCTTCAATTTTAGATTATGTTTATTTTGTTACATTTATTTTCTCTAATTTCTAATTATTTTATTTATTTTCTTTCTTTTCTTCAATTAACTTCTGAAAGTTTTAAGTATTTTTCTGAAATTTCTATAACTTTCCTTTATTTAAAATATATTATGTAATTTTTTCAATTATTTTCTCAAATTTTAATTATTTTTTTCTTTTTTTAATTATTTTATTCAATGTTTAATAATTCTCGTATTTTTTCAATTATTCTCTTAAAATTTTATAATTATTCTTTAATTTTTGCAATTTTTTGGTTTGTTGTCTATTAATCTAGTCATTTTTCACAAATTTTCTTCAATTTTTCATTTAATCTGGTCGTTTTTCAATTATTTCTTTGAACTATTAATTTTTTCCGCAATTTTCAATTATTTTCTACAAATTTTGCAATATAAAATTATTTTTCTTCAATTAAAATTTATTCCTTAATTTTTAAAATTATTTTGTTCTGTTCTTAATTATTTTCGACAGTTTTCTAAATTTTTTTCAATTGTCAATTATTTTCTCAAAATTTTAATTCAATTCCTTAATCTTTAATTTAATTCTTCAGTTTTTAATTATTTTTTTCACTTCTCAATTATTATTTTCAATTTGAATTTGCAGTCTTCAATTTTAAATGATTTTGTTCAATATATTCAATAATTCTCGCCTTTTTTTAATTATGAACTATTTTTTCAAATTTGAATTCAATTCTTAAATAATCATTTTTTTTTTTTTATTCTTTTCTTCTATTTCAATACCATTCTTCAGTTTTCAATTATTTTCTTTTATATTCCAAAATGCTTAGCTTTTTTAATTACTTTTTTTAATTTTTAATTATATTCTTTAAATTTCAATTTCATTCTTTAATTTTCAATTTTTTTTTATTTTCAAACTAGTTGTTCAATTTGTAATTATTTCCAATAATTATTCCTATAATTTTCTTAATTTTTCTTGTTTTTTAATTTCTTAATTTAATATCTCTTGTTTAATTTTTTCAATTATTATTTTCAGTTGTCTATTAATCTAATCATCTTTCGGATTTTTGTTTTTAATTTGTCAATTTTTTTTGTCATTTTTTAGATATATTCTTCAATTTTTCAATTATTTTCGTCATTTTTCAATTATTTCTTACAATTATTAATAATTTTCTCTAATTTCAACTGTTTTCCGAAATTTTTCAATTTTTTCCTACAATTTTGTCAATTTTCATTTATTTTTTTAAAATTGTATAATTATTCTTTGATTTTTTCAATTTTTTTTTTCGATTGTGTATTAAACTAGCCATTTTTTAAATTTGTTTTTCAGTTGTATATTATTTTTATCATTTTTTAGTTAATTTTTTTAATTTCTTAATGATTATAATACGGTACATATAATTAATTTTTCATCAATAATATCTCTTTTGCGGCTAATATGCCATGTAATTATTGTACATATTACCCCGAAAGGTTGTTTACAGCCTGTATAATTTTGATAAATGAATAAATAAAAAAAAATTTTGTAATTATTTTCGTAATTTTCATTACTTATTGCATTTTCAAAATTTTTTTGAAATTTTGAAAAACGCTTAATTTTCAAAAATTTCAATTATTTATTTGAAATTTCAATTATTATTTTCATCAATTTTGGATTATTTCTGCGATTTTTTAATTATACACTTTAATTAACATTTTTAAGTAATTTTGTAACAATTTCCTTTTTTTTGTAAACATATATTCTATGATTTTTTCAATTATTTCTCTCAAATTTAATTTAGTGTTTTCAATCATTCATATTTAAATTATTTTCTTCATAAATTTCAATTATTTTCAGCATATTTGAATTATTTTTTTAATTCTAAATTCATATCATCATTTTTCAATTATTTTTCTCTATTGTCAATTATTATTCTCATTTTCTAAAATTAATTTCTAAAATTTTTTAATTTTTTTTCTCAAGTTCCAATTATTTTATTCCTTTTTTAATTATTTTCAATTGTTTTGATAACTTTAAAATTTTTTTATTAATTATCTCAAAGTTAATTAATTTTCAGCTTTCCTCAATTCTTTTCTCCAATTTTTAGTTATTCTTTTTTCTCTAAATTGATTTCTAAGATCTTCATGTATTTTTCTTAAATTTCAAATATTTTCTTTTGTTTAAAAATATTCTGTAATTTTTTCAATTATTTCTCTCAAATTTTATTTAGTGTTTTCAATCATTCATATTTAAATTATTTTCATCATAAATTTCAATTACTTTTCCCAATCTTAAATTATTTTCAGCATATTTCAATTATTTTTTTTCAAGTTTGAATTAATTTTATCATTTTTTAATTATTTTCCTGGATTGTTTATTATTATTCTCATTTTAAAAAATTATTTTCTGAAATTTTAAATTATTTTTCTAAAATTTCAATTATTTTCATTTGTTTTCATAATTTCGAATTTTTTTTTTTTTTATTAATTATCGTAAATTTCATTTATTTTTAGCTTTCTTATTTTTAGTTATTCTCATTTTTTTCCATTGATTTCTAAGATCTTCCATGTATTTTTCTCTAATTTCAAATATTTTTTTTTATTTAAAAAAATTCTATAATTTTTTCAATTATTTCACTTAAAATAAAATTTGTAGATCTTGTCACTAAAACAATCTTACATATCGATTAATATTATACTGTATTATTGTACCTATTATTAATAATATACACAATTACACATATTGCTTTTGTATTATAATTGTAGTGCCCAATAATTACTATTTTGGATATGGGCTTTCAAACAAATAAATAAATAAATGTTATTTATTTTTTACAATCTATCATTGTTTATATCATATTTCAATTATTATCTTCAATTATCAAATTGTAAAATCATTTTTCAATTAGTTTCTAAAATTTAGATCCTTTAATTTTAAATTAAAAGTAATTTAAATTAATTACAAAAAATACAATTTAAAGTAATTAAAGTAATTTAAAAAATATTTTTTTAAATTTAATTATTATCTTCAATTATCAAATTGTAAAATTATTTTTTAATTATTTTCTAAAATTTAGATCTTTTAATTTTCAATTAAAAGTAATTTAAAGTAATTACAAAAAATACAATTTAAATTCAATTATTATTTTCAATTATCAAATTGTAAAATCATTTTTCATTTAAATCTTTTAATTTTCAATTAAAAGTAATTTAAAGTAATTACAAAAAATACAATTTAAATTCAATTATTATCTTCAATTATCAAATTGTAAAATCATTTTTCAATTATTTTCTAAAATTTAGATCTTTTAATTTTCAATTAAGAGTAATTTAAAGTAATTACAAAAAATACAATTTAAATTCAATTATTATCTTCAATTATCAAATTGTAAAATCATTTTTCAATTATTTTCTAAAATTTAGATCTTTTAATTTTCAATTAAAAGTAATTTAAAGTAATTACAAAAAATACAATTTAAATTACTTTCCCCAATTTTTAATTGATTTCATTTTTTTTCAATTATTTTCCAAAACTTGCAATTATTTTGTTTAATTTCGATTATTTTTTGCAATTTTTTTTAATTCTAAAATTTTGCAAATTTTGTCCTAAAAAGAAGGTTTATTAGGGTTTTTTTTTTTTAAACTTAGTGAATTTAAATTTAAAAGGACAATTATCTAATGGATTTTATTTTTTCAGGTTGCGTATTCGGTACGTGATGCCGGCAGCGCATCTAACGCTTCGCGAGGAGGACGTGGTGCGACTTACCTTGGAGTTTTTGCACAGTCGAGACCTTCACATATCCCAATTATCCTTGGAACGTGAGACTGGAGTGATAAATGGCCAGTACAGCGACGATGTTCTTTTTCTTCGTCAACTCATCCTCGATGGACAGTGGGACGATGTATTGGAGTTTATTCAACCACTGGAAGCCCTGCCGGATTTCGATATGAGAAAATTCACCTACTCGATATTGAGACACAAATACGTGGAATTGCTCTGCATTAAGTCGGAGGCCAATGTTATTATTACTGGAACCAATGGCAGTGTCGACAATGCCGTCGAGGAAGTTGTCAAAGTTCTGAGTGACCTTGAGAAGGTCGCGCCAACGAAAGACGAGTACAGCAGTCTCTGTCTACTTTTAACTCTACCTCGACTCACTGATCATCTTCAATACAAAGACTGGAATCCTAGTAATGCGAGAGTTCAGTGCTTCCGGGAGGTTCATCCTCTTGTCGAGAAATTCTTACCTGGTGATCGAAAAAGTACCGATCCCTCTCATCCCGTTACCTCTGCGAAAAACGATAGGCTAATTCAATTGGTTATCAAGGGAATTCTCTACGAGTCGTGTGTTAATTACTGTCAGGCGAAAGCTACTGGTTCCAAAGAAAGCGAGCAGGTCAGTTTTTTTTATGATTTTTGGCCCCGGACTCGGTTTTGAATTTACAATTTAGTCGGGTAATGTCGACTTGAGTGGACCGCTTAAGCTTTTTTTTCGAAAAAATTCTTTATGAAAGTAAATTAATTGTACTTGTCTATTCCAAGCTTTAGTTTAGATCCCTAGAAAAGAGTTTATGTCATGAAAGCTTTGATTTTGTTATTTAGAAACAATAAAATTGGCTTCAAAAAACATGCGTATTTTTTAGGAATGGAAAAAATGTAACTTTGAGTGAACCACTCGTGAAAATTTGCAAGAAAACATCAGACAATCGATAGAAACTTAAGAAATTGTAAAAGTTATTTAAGATTTTGGATTCCTTTCAGTAAATTATCGTGTTTTTACTCTCTGTTATTCTATACTGCTTTCGACAATATCTATTTAGAAATCACGAAAAATATTAATAAAGAATATAAAACATAGTTAAAAACAAGTTTATTTTCGATTTATATCCATAAAAATGGTAAATTGACATTAAAAATGAAAAAAATTAGACGGCTCAGTCAAGATTGTAAACAATGGTCCACTCAAGGGGACATGCGTCTTTTTAAGGGAGCCACAAACATTTTTTTGAAGGCAAAATTATCACTTAATTAAACTTAGATAATCAATTTCAAAGTCGAAACTAACAGCAAAAAAATAAGTTTCTTTTTCGAACTCGAGTTCAACACTATTTTTACACTTTAGAATCAATTCATTAATTGTAACGGCGACTTTTTTGACAGTTTGCTTTTTAAAAAATTCGTTTTGGCAAACAATAACGTTTCTGTTCACCGCAACACTTAATTTCTTTTGGTTTATAAACAATTTATTTCACGTTTCCACTGTCAGATCACTAATAACTTTTAGGTGGTCCACTCATAGGGGTGGTCCACTCAAGGTGACATTACCTTATCAAAAGTATCGTGAAATATTAGAAAACAGAAATTGTAAATAGTTGCACATTTTTCTATTGAATTATTATTTTTAAATTCTTGAACTTCTATGAAAGGAAATTACAATCTTGTCTAATTTGTTTCTTTTCATTATTTGTTTAAGTAAATTAAAAATATTTAAGGGCTTTGAAAGTAATATTAAGGAAATATAAGTCGGGACGAAACTGCGTTATCGGTTAAAAAGTTATTTTGAATTTTAAGGAGGAATTGGACACATACTCGAGAAGAGGTTATGTTTGAAGTAATTATTTTGCTTTTTGAAATAGAAAAACTAATTTGTAATGTGATTTTATTTAGACAACTTGTGACAAATTCAATTTGAAACAAAAGACACCATTAACATTCATAATTGGATGAGAATTAAAGATTTGGGGGATTTAGAAACGTTTTAGAGAAACCGGAGAAACTTTAAATTTGTTTCTTTATCTCTAGAATCTTTAATTTGTATCCAATTTCGAATTTCATTGATTTATTTTATTTTAAATTAGATTTGCCACCTTTCATTTTAAAGAAAGAACATTAAAAGTTACTTTTTCTATTTCAAAAAGCAAAATAGTTACTTCAAACATAACCTCTTTTCGAGTATGTGACCAATTGCTCCTTAAAAACTCTGTAAACTATTTAGAAAAGAAAGAACACGTATTAAAAAATATTTGAAATTATGAAAGGGTGAAAAAATTTTAAAAACTATTTTAGAACTTTATAAATGATTGCAAAAAAAATAAGAATCTTGGAGAAAATCTCGTTAAAAAATGAAAAAATCTAAAAATAAAATAAGAAAATTAAAAATTGAAAATTGAAATTTAATTGAGATAAATAACAAAATCAATAAAAAACGTCAAAATTTAATACAAAAAAGAAAAATTTTAGAAAAATTGTAAAAATAAAAAGATTATTTTAAAAATTAAAGAAAAAAACAATCAATAATTTTTTTTTAATTAATATGAGAATTATAGGTTAAAAATTAAACATGATTTCTATCTTTTTTGGTTTATAATAAAAATTTTTTTGGAAAATAGAGAGAATGTTTTCTAAAAAATCTAAAAAAAGTAAAAAAAATAAAAATATTCAATTTGATAAAAATTTACCAAAATAGTAAGAAGAGTAAAAATAAAGTGTGGAAAATATAAAAAGATAAAAAAAAGTCTACAGAAAAATTGAAAAGTCTTTAAAAAATAAAAAACCTTGAGAAAAAATAAACGAAAAAAATTTGTGTAACATTAGATAAATTTTTAAAACAATCGTAATAAATGAGAAAAATTGAGAAACGATAAAAAAATTTAGGACAAAAACTTAGTTTTCATGAAAAAGTAAGAAATTATAAGAACAAAATTAACCTGTTTTGGAATCGAAACAAAATTTCCAAGACATAGAAAAGTAATTAAAAAATTTATTAAAGGTCAAGGCATTATAAAAATATTTCGTTGATTTTCATAATTATTTCCATATTTTTAAAAATAAACACCCTCATTTTTTTGTAAATTTATTCAATTTGTTTTCACATCTTATCTATTTTTTGCGAGTTTTTTTTTGCAAATTTACTTATTCTTCTAGAAAATTGTTAGATTTTCTTTATTTTTCTAAAATTATTGTTGGACTCGTTTTAAGGTGAAATATTATAAAAATGTTTTTGGTTTAATTTACTTAAAATTTTTTATTTTTAAAGGATTTTTAAATTTCTTTTGTGGACATTTTATTTATCTTGAAATAGACATTTTTTATTTTATTTTTATTAATTCTAATTTTTTAGTAGATTTTAACCAAATTTTATTATTTTTTGTACTTTTTACATTTTTTTTACAGTTGTTAGATTAAGGAAAAAAGATTTCTCCATTTTCTTCCTATTTATTCAATTTTCTTGAGGTTTCACTATTTTTTAGTTCTTCCTTGCGTTTTAATTAATTCTTTCATCATTTTTCCATTTCTTAGAAACATTTTTTCTTATTTTCAACTGTTTATTTTTCATCTTATAGTTCCGAATTTTTAAAATTATTTATTCCATGCTTTTATCCACATTTTTTAAATTTCTCAATTCTCTACTTTTTTGGAGACTTTTATTCTTTTATTTTATATTATGTAAATTTAATATTGTACTAAATATTCTCATTTGAACATCGTGATTTTATTTTATAGAATTTCTTTTCTTTTAAATTTTTTTTAAATTCTCCAAAATTTTATCTTTTTTTATTTAATTTGTCAAATAATTCTCTAATTTTTCTAATTTTAAAATTGTGTTCTCTTTAGTAATATATTTGAACGTTTTGTTAAGGGAGGAAAATAAAATTCAATTTATTAAACTTCCAAATAAAATTGATATAAAAAATAATAATAATGTGGAAGAATTTATTAAATAATTATAATTTTTTATTTGAATTGGGGGAAATATATTTATGTTAATGGTTAAATAGAATATTAAACGAATTCTATATATTAAAGTTAAAGAAATACAAAAAAATATTAAAATGAAGATTATTATATTAATATTCCAATTTAAGATTAATTGTTAATTATCATCTTATTTATTATTTCAATTTAAAAAAAATGTCCGTAAATAGTTTAATTTCTTGGAAAGAATTTCTACTTTTTTATATATTTTTATGTCTCTGTTTCATTCTTGTGTTGTTTGTTTAATTTTTTTTTTCATTTATTTAATAAACTACTTACAAATAAACATTTGGAGATTTTATATACTAATTATATTAAAAAAAAATCAATTTTTGATTAAAATAAAAAAAAAAATCATGATTTTTATCAGCCCTGTTTAATCAACAAATCTCTAATTAACTGTTTCGTTTGCAGATTGAAATGAGCTTCTCGAGACTGCTGGATGGCTCGGTGGGATTCAGTGACTCGGACTTGAGTTTATTGTCGTGGCTGCAGAGTATTCCTCCGGAGACATTTGCGGTGCCGTTCGCTCAAAGGACACTAAACGTGGACGTGGAGCGACTAGAGAGACCTTCCTTGGAGACTTCGTGGACTGAACACATGCTAATCACACCCATTAAACCAAAAACTTTTCCCCATAGTGCAATGCCCTTTACCAGGCCCAGATCCGCGGCAGATATGATGTCCAGGAGTCTAGTTCCGGCACTGGAGGCAGGTCTGGGTCCAAGAAGTCCTGGCCCGAGGAGCACGATGATTCCCTCAGCCGCATTAATGGCCCTTTCCACCGGAGACATCAATCCAATGTCCAGATCATCCTTCGCGAGCTTCCACCTCACTGGATTCAAAAATAATAAACTCATGAACACCAGTGTCGACAGATTGTTCGAGAACGAAGGTGATGTCTTCCTCAGCTCCAGCTACGCGGAATTTCAACAGTTACCTTCTATTCAAGAGGCTATTAATTCATCCCAGGCCAAGGCACCCCTCAGAGCTCGAACCAGCTCAAAAAGTCCCGATGGTTGGTATTAAAAAAAAAAACACTAGAATGGTTTAAAAAAAATTGTTTTTTTTGAATTTTTAGGATAAAAAAGTGGTAAAATTAGATTAAAGCGATTACTTTCAGTTTCTTATGTAATCACCAATTGTAAATATTTGAAATATAATATTCAAAAATAAATAAAAATACGACATAATTTATAAAATTTTCGATTTAAAAATAAACTGCAAAAATTAATTGAGATTTGAAACAATAATTGCAAATTTTGCAAATTAATTGAAAAAGATATAATGAAAACAATTAAAAATTGGTGAAAGTAATTTAAAAAATCATAGAAATTTTTTAAAATTGAAGAAAATAATTTAAATTTCTGAAAAATACTTGAAAGTTTTAGAAATAATTTGAACTAGGTGTAAATTATATTATAACTAAGTGAAAATATTTCGCTTCCTTGTAAGCAAAGTAATTTGCTTTCTCATAGAGGATGCAGTAGATTATTATAATACTGCAAAAAAAAATTTGAATTTCGTTAATAACAAAAAATAGCCATTCTATCAATTTCCAGAAAAATATATATTTTACATAAACTAAGTACTTCGTCTTTTAATCTATAATATTTTATTCAAAGGACCTATGATTATAAAATAAAAACTGGAGAAGTTATAAATAAAAAAAAAAAATTTAAATGAAAAAAAAATGAAAAACATGAATTATTTTACGAATTTTTAATTGTATAAATTTTATACAGGTCAGTCGATTCGTTTTGAGATAAGGTGCATGATTTTTGTATTCATTAAGTTGTATTTTTAGCATTGGAAACAAATTTTGGTAAAAAATGATTTTTTTCGGTGAAAAAAGGTGCTAAAAAACACATACATCTGGACATTTGCTTAAAAATGAAAATGTACGCTTTTTAGATGAAAATGAGTCGATTTAGACTATTTTTAGAAAATCGAAAATCTTAATGATCCGAAAGCTTCCTCTATGAAGAAGCAAAAAAATTTTAATTGAAAAAGAATTAAAAAATAATATAAATAATTTAAAATTTGTGAAAATAATTGAAAAAATTACATAATATATTTTAAATGAAGGAAAGTTTAAGAAAAATACTTGGAAATTTTAGAAGTTTATTGAAAAAAAAATGAAAATAATTCAAGTTAAAGAAAATAAATGAAAAAGTTCAACATAATTTGAAAATTTAAGAAAAATAATTGCAAAAAATACAGAAAATACATAAAGTACAAGAAAATCATAGATATAATTGAAAATTGAATAAAATAATGGAAATTTCAGAAAAATAATTAAAATTTTTTTGTAAATTATGGAAATAGAAGTAAATAATTGAAAATTAAAGAAAATAAGATAAATAATTTAAAATTGAATCAAATAATTGAAATATCAGATAAATAGTTTAAAATTTTTGAAATTATGAAAAACATTGAAAATAATGTTAAAAACACGAGGATTATGTTCATGTTTTTTATAAACATTTTGCTTCCACGTCAGGGAAAAGATTTGCTTCCTCATGGAGGAAACAATAAGTTATTTTTTAAATAAATCAAAATCTTAATTTTTTTAAAATTTAAAAATTGCGATTTGTTCTTGAAAATTTGGACACAATATAAACTTTATATAGGTCAATCGATTTATTTTGAAGCAAGGGAAATGGTTTTTTTTATTTTTTAAGTTAAATTTATAGGTTAAAAAGAATTTTAAAAAAACTAATTTTCAAAAAATTAAAATTCAAAAAAAATTTTTTAAGGAACTCATATAAAAAAAATTAATTAATTAATTAATTTTAAAATCTTAGAAAATATTTTTAAAAAATAGAATAACTTAAAATTGGGGAAAATAGAAAAATAATTATAATAATCTGAAATAAATAATTTAAAAACTTGCAGAATTTTTTGTAAATAAAAAAAAATTAAAATTTGAGAAAACTACTTGAAAATTTGAAAAATTATTTGAAAAAATGAGAATAATTCAAAATTGAAGAAAGAAATTGACGAAAGCTAAAAATAATTGAAATTTAGGATAATTAATACATTTTTTTGGAAATTATGAAAATAAATGAAAGTAATTAAAAATTGAAGAAAATAATTGAAATTTGAGAAAAATACATAAAAATCTTAAAAAATAATTTTACAAAATGAGAATAATAATTAAAAATTGGGTAAAATAATTGAAAAAAAATTATAAAATAATTAAAATTTGAGAAAAATACATAAAAATCTAAAAAAAATGGTTTTACAAAAATGAGAATAATAATTAAAATTGAGGAAAATAATTGAAAAATCATAAAAATAATTTAAAATTGAAAAAAATAATTGACATATGATAAAAATAATTCAAAATTTGAAAGAATAATTGAAATATGATAAAAATAATTAAAATTTCATATAAATAATTGAAATTTTTGAAAATTATGCCAAAAAAATGAAAATAATTAAAAATTGGAAAAAATAATAGAGAAATTACAGAATTTATTTTTAAGCAATAGAAAGTATTTAAAAAATCGTTTAAAAAATTTAAAATTGCAGACAATAATATAAATTTGAGATAACTGAAAATTTAGGAAATTAATTGAAAAATAATTAAAACATGGAGAAAATAATTGCAAAATGATAAAAGAAAATAAATATTGAACAAAATAATTGAAAATTGGGATATATATTTGAAACTTCAGAATATTAATTCAGAAATAATGAAATTATTAAAAATTGAAGATAATAATTGCAAAATGAAAATAATAATGGTAAATTGAAAAAATTAATTTAAACTTGCGATAAATAATATAAAATTTAGCGATAAATAATTAAATTGTTTCATTGTCGAAGAAAAAATAATTAAAATTGAAAAAATTAAAAAAAGTAATTGAAATTTGCGGAAGGTAGATTTAAGATTTAGGTAAAAAAGTGAGTAATAATGAAGATAATAAAAATTGCAGAAAATAATTGAAATTGTAGTTTAAGTAGTTAAAATATATTATATTTCAATTTGAACTGTGAATTAATTGAACTTTTAATCTATGCAATTTCAAATTAACAGAAATTTGAAGAAATTAAAATTGCTTTAAATTTAAAATTTGAGAACGTTTTGTAAATGTGAAATGTGATGTAAAAATTTAAAAAAAAGAGACATCTTTTGACAAACTTCTGGTGTGGACAGAATGAAAGAAATTATTACTTTATTATAATATAATTTGATTTAAATTGATTAAAGAGATGAATAATTGGTTTTATTGTTTCTAAAGGTAGTAAAATGAATCCATCAGCGGCGTCTACACCTGAGCGAAGAATACCAGGTCGAGAGTCTCCTGCGTTATCGACTGCCAGGAGTTCCAGGAGGGACTCATTGGCCGATAAACCTGTTGGAGTTGCAGCCAAGCTTCCAGATCCATCGGCAAATCAACCGGTCACTTCTGGAGAAACTTTAGAGCAGAGCTATAATGGCGATCTCTTCAAAGAATACCAGAAACAGAAGCAGAGGCTGCAAGAAACGATACAGCAAAAAGAGAGAGAAAGAGATGAACTTGTTAGGCAATTATCTGCACCTGCTCCTCAAATTATTGACAACAGATTGCATAATGAAAGGTGAGTTTTTGTATTCAAGTTTCTATTTTTATTTTTAAGGTAATGGTAAAATTTTCGAGATAACTGAAGTTTTCTCGATTAAAAAGATTTTAACCGAATTAATTGAAAATTAAATAGAGAAAATAACAATTAAATAAAGAAATTAGATATCTTTCAAATTTAATTCAGATTTCAATAAATGGTTAATTTGAAAATTATTATTGAAGTTGAATAAATTAACGAAATGTCAGAGTTTGCGGTTTCTTTTCAAGAGAGTTGTGAGTAATTGATGAAGAAACGCGTCGAGTATCAAAGAGATGGCACCACAGAATTAAGATTTAAACTTTTTAGCGCGAGTTTCTCTATTCTGTCAATTAATTGTTTGTTTAAATTTGATTTACAAAAATAATATTGATCAGTTTCTTTATTTTATTCGGTAAATTTGTTTTTAGAGGATTTATCGTTAAGGCTCTATAAAGCCAGGGCAAAAATAGATCACTCGGTCTAGACGTAAACATACGGCACCGATGAAAATAGACTTTTCAAAAGGAGCCACTGAAAGAAGTGAGAAATTATTTTAACCCCTGGCGTTAACCTTGCGGCGATGTCTTGAATGAAACACCCTTTTTGTTTCTTTTACTTTTAAAGTTTCAGTGAAAGAAGAATTCTCAGAAACGGAATAAATGAAATAGTAAATTGGCAAGAATTTTAATTAATTTGATTAAAATTCTAATCGATGTTTATTTAAATTCACACAAATTCTAATATAGTCATTTAATTAATTGAAATTTAAATCTGTTTGAATTTTAATTTATCAAAATTTAATTCTATTTTAATTTTAAGTTATCCGATTATTTTAATCAATTTAAATATCACGCGATCCAACTTTTGATCAATCATAGTTTTTATTGATTCAAACTTTTATTGATGGAAATTTTAATCGATTCTAAATTTAATTTATCCAAATGTTTAAGGGTGTAAATTTCAATGCATTCTAATTTTAATCAAACTGAAATTTAATATAATATATTATGCTGTATGTATTTAATTACAAATATTTTTAATAAACATAGAATTCTTTTTTCTACAAAAACATAAAAATCAACTAACTATGCAGTATTTTATATAATTTGTACGATTAATTATAGTTTTTTTTTCAAAGTTGTTGCCATACTGATTCTTGGAATTTGATTCTTATGAATAAAGTGCCAGTTCAGTTTCTAGAAATGACATTTGAGTGCTTGTAGCATAATTTGTAAAAAAAAATACTAAAACAGTTGTAAGCATTCTCAAATGTCACTTTAACGAGTTAAATTTTTGTACTATGAAATTTTAGAAAATTGTTGATCAAGTAAAGTGAAAATAGTCAATTAGATTAAATAATCAAAAATTTTAAATAGGTATATTCTTTAACTTGTTCAATTATTTTCTTTAATTTTAAATCGATTTCTCAATATTCAATTATATTTTTCAATTATATCTCTTGAATTTTTCAATTTTCTTTCAATTGTCTTCAAATTTCCTCGTAATTTTTCCATTAATTATTTTCCAAATACAATTTTATTCTTCAGTTTTAACAATTAATTTCACTAATATATTGAATTATTTTCAGTATTCTTCAATTAATATAATAATTTTTTATTTATTTTCTTCTTTTTAAATTAATTTGTTCAATTTCTAATTACCTATCAATGCAAATTTCAATATTTCCAATTATTGTCTACCTATTCAATTATATTTTCATTTCCCAATTTTAAAATTGTATTTTTTTTGTTCCAATTATTTCTATAAATTTTTATTTACTTTCATGAAATGTAAATTTTTAAATTATTTTATTAATTTCTCAATTATTCTCTTCAATTTTAAATTATTTTCTTCAATTTTCAATTATGATCTACAATTTTTCAATTATTTTCGACAATGTTCAATTTTAAATTAATTTTTCGAATTTCAATTATACTCTTCAATTTTTTAAACTTTTTTCCTTCTACTTTCGATTATGTTCTTCAATTTTTAAATTGTTTTCTTTAATATTAAATCGATTATTATCTTTTATTTTGTAATTATGTCTTCCTTTGTCAATTATTTGTTTATTTGTATATTTTTAAAATTGTTTTCGTGCAAATTTACATTATATTTTTCAATTATAATCTCTATTCATTTTTTTCATTTTTCAATTTAAAAATAATGTTTTTTGTTCAATTATTTCATTAATTTTTTTTTATTTTCTTAAAATTATAGTTTTATTTTTCAATTTTTTCATAAATATTCTTCCAATTTAATTATTTTCTTATGTTTAAAATATATTTTTTAATATTTTCAATTATTTTCTTCAATTTCTAATTATTATTAACGCAAATTTTTATTCTACATTTTAATATTTTCAATTATTGTTTTGCATAATATTCAATTATATTTTCATTTTACAATTTTTAACTTGTTTTTTCTTCAATTATTTCTATAAATTTTTTTTTATTTTTATGAAATGTTAGTTTTAATTAAAGATTAAAAATTTTTTTTTTCATTTCTCAATGATTCTTTTCTATTTTTAATTATTTTCTTCAATTTTCAATTATAATCTACAATTATTCAATTATTTTCGACAATGTTCAATTGTATTCTTCCATTTTTAAATAAATATCTCAAATTTCAATTATATTCTTTAATTTTTTAAACTTTTTTTCTTCTATTTTCAATTAAGTTCTTCAATTTTTAAATTATTTTCTTAAATATTAAATCAATTTTTATCTTTCATTTTGTAATTCTGTCTTCCTGTGACAAAAATTACGTGCAAATTACAATTATATTTTTCAATTATAATCTCTATTAATTTTTTTATTTTTCAATTTAAAAATTATGTTTTTTGTTCAATTATTTTCTTCAATTTGTAATTATTATTAATGCAAATTTTAATTATCCATTTTAATATTTTCAATTATTGTTTTGCATATTTAATTATATTTTCATTTTCCAATTTTATACTGCTTTTTTCTTCAATTATTTCTATAAATTTTTATTTATTTTCATGAAATGTTAATTTTAATTGAAAATTTTTAAATTGTTTTTTTTTTTCATTTCTCAATGATTCTTTTCTATTTTCAATTATTTTTTTCAATTTTCAATTATTTTCGTCAATTTTCAATTATGATCTACAATTATTCAATTATTTTCGACAATGTTCAATTGTATTCTTCAATTTTGAAATTAATATCTCTAATTTCAATTATATTCTTTAATTTTTTAAACTTTTTTTTTTCTATTTTCAATTATGTTCTTCAATTTTTAAATTATTTTCTTTAATATGAAATCAATTATTACCTTTCATTTTGTAATTCTGTCTTCCTTTGTCAATTATTTTTATATTTTTAAAATTGTTTTCAAGCAAATTTCAATTATATTTTTCAATTTAAAAGTGATGTTTTTCTTCAATTGTTTTATTACATTTTTATTTATTTTCCTAGAATTAAAATTCTATTTTTCAATTTTTTCATAAAACTTCCTCCAATTTAATTCTTTTCTTCTATTTAAAATATATTTTTTAATATTTTCAATTATTTTCTTCAATTTCTAATTATTATTTATGCAAATTTTAATTCTCCATTTTAATATTTACAATTGTTGTTTTGCATATTCAATTATATTTTCATTTTCCAATTAAAAAATTTTTTTTCAATTATTTTCACAAATTCTTATTACTTTTCTTGAAATGTAAATTTTCTTTTAATTTTTCAATTATTTTATTCGCTTTTCAATGATTTTCATCGATTCTTAATTATTTTCTTCTGTTTTAAATGTACTTTTTAATATTTTCAATTGTTTCTTCTTAATCTTCCGCAATGTTTAATTGTATTCTTCAATTTTAAATTGATTTCTTAAATTTGAATCATATACGTTTCAATTAAAATTTTTTCCCTTAACTTTAAAATTTAATTTTTTATTTTTATTTTACTCAGTCTTGAAATTAAAGAAATTATTTTCTTAAACATAAATCTATTTCTTAATTCATCAATTATCGTCATTATTATTTAATTTATTTTGTCATTTTTCAATTTTTTTCTTTCCCTTTAATTAATTTCTTCAATTTTGCATTGTTTTCTGCCAATTTCAACATATTAAAAAAAAATGTTGTTTTATTTCAATTATTTTATTAATTTTTTAATTTCTTTCTCGAGATTTAATTTTTCAATTTTTCAATGATTGTCTTTAATTTTCTTTGATTTTTAATTATTTTCTTCTTTATAAATCAAATACATTCTTGAATTTTTTAAAACATTTTCTTTAAATTTTAATTATATTTTTCTTCACTTTTTTTAATTTTTATTTATATCCAGCACTTTTATTAAAATTTTTTTTCAAATGTAATTTTTTTCTCACTTTATTCACCTATTGTTTCAATTAAGAAAAAGCGGACATTGACATTACTTTATTTTCGAACGTGAAAATTTTGAAAAGGCTTTAAATCGGTTTTTGAAGTTTTTCTGGATTCCCGCTGATATAATACATAATTTTAATAGAAATTTTTACAAATTTTCTTTTCTTTCTCTTTCGCGTCTCAAATTTCGCAATAGAAATTTCTTTCTCAAAATTGTCTGAGAATAAAATTTGAAATGAGTCGAAAATTTTCTGAACTTTAAATCGTAATATTGTAAAAGAGATAGAATCGAAAGTGGAATTTGGCTATAGTTCGTTGACATCCTTTGACGACATTGTTTCCGAGACCATGACCGGATGCCGGATGTATGGATCACAGTCACGGCGAGACTGTATTTCGAGACTTGTGGTCGATAAAAATTATTCAATTGTTCGAACCCGAATTTGTTCTCATCAATTCTGACGTCATCGTCTTCACAAATTATAGAAGAAATTTGAACTGGAATTAGTCACTACACTTTTTAGAGATCTTTTTTTTATTAATATTTTTCAAGGTTTTTATATTTTTATATCAATAGTTAAAAAAAATTTTTTTTCGTATTTTTGATCAATTTAAAATTAATAATATTATCGTCCGTTTTTCATAATTATCAAAATTTAAATTATCGTCAATATTTTCTATAATTGCTGATCTTTTAGTCTCTGATTATAAAAAAATGTTCACGCTTGATTATTTAATTATCATATTCCTGAGTTTTATCTGAAATGTAAATTTTCTTATAAAATATATTTATTTATTTAGAAATGAACATTACTAGAGTAGAAAAAAAGAAACTGATTTAACTAAGCCTGGTACAATTTTGTCAATTCTAAATCCATGATAAATGTTTCCTTTTTCGAGTTATCGCGTGTAGGATCTTACAGTTTCTTAAAAAGAATGGTTTATTAGTTAAAACAAAATAATTTATGATAAAAATGTATTGGAAAGTAGACCAGTATGTAATTATTTTAAAGTCAGTAATTACAATCACTTTCTCGCCTTTTCTCTGGTATTTTATTTATTATTAATGGGTCATAATTTGTAAACTGTAGAATATTCGTATTTCTTAAAATTTAATTTCTTCAAATTTGAAAAAAAAAAAGTAAAAATATATATATATATATATTTTTTTTTTGATTTTTAATTTGAAAATATTTTAATTCAAGGAACAGGGTGATTTTTTATTCTAAATTGCTTTATTAAATTATAATCGATTTTTAAAAATTTGAAAACATTTTAAAAAGTTGAATCGCTTTTTAAAATTAATTTATATTGAAATACTAATCAAGAATGAAACTGTTAACATTAATTACTTTTTAATGTTAATTAAAATGAAAATTGAAATGTTAATAAATAAAATCAAATAGAGGTCAATGTCTGTTTTGAATGAAAGCATTCGATCTTGATTTCTATGAATGAATGTCTCTGTCAATTATATTAAGAACACAAGAAGTAAGTCAGCGCATAGGGGCAGAAAGATATTTTAATGTCGCATTTTTTACACCCTTTTGACAAGTAAAAGAGAAATTAAGTTGTTAAAAATGCGAAAAACTAAATCGCTCGTTAACAAACGTTAAGAAATTTTGTAATTATGGCCCCTGCTTGAAATAGTTTAGTCTTGGGAAAAAGTGGCAAAAAAGTGGTTACACAAGCTCTGAATAACTGGAGGTAATTTTATTTCCTTGTGAAATTAAGAATGTGATGGGATATTGTTAATAATATGATACTTTATTATTCATTATGATTAACAAAATTATAAATTAGAATTAAGTAAACTCTGCAATAAAAATGGCGATTAAATATAAAATCAACAATATGATAATGTAAAATGTAGTACAATATGATTAATAATATCGTACAATAAAATATGATGTGATACAATATAATTATTAATAATATGCATTATAATTTCATATAGTTAAAATTGTAGTTAAAATGGTTGTAAATGTAACACAAAATATTTTAAAGTATGATGCTTTACTATTAACAATATGTTTTCATACAATAAAAACTATGTATGATACAATATAATTAACAATATCATACAATACAATGTAACATATTAAATTACATTATGATAAATTATGATAATTATGAAATTATGATACATTATGATAAAATTCTTCAATATAATTTACTATAAATAATAATATAATACAGTATAATAAATAATATAATGTAATATAATTCGATATAATTAACTATGCAATGTGATAAAATATTATACAATGCAATATGATATGATGGAATATTATGCAATATGACACAATATGATTAAAGTCATATAATAAAATACGATTTATGATACAATATAATTAACAATATCAGACAATACAATACGATATTATAAAATATAATAATAATTAACAATATCTTTCAATATAATTCACTATAATTATTATCAATATGATGGAATATAGTAAATAACATAATACAATATAATTCGATGTAATTACCCGTGTAATGTAGTGTGATAAAATATAATAAAAAATGATATAATATGATAACCAAAATTGTAAAATACAATTTAATTGACTCTACAATAATTAAATAAAATCAACAATATGATGAGGCAATATAAATATAAATATGAAGAATATATAAATATATATTCTTCAATATAATTTACTATAAATAATAATATAATACAGTATAATAAATAATATAATTCGATATAATTAGCTATGCAATGTGATAAAATATTATACAATGCAATATGATATGATGGAATATTATGCAATATGACACAATATGATTAAAGTCATATAATAAAATACGATTTATGATACAATATAATTAACAATATCAGACAATACAATACGATATTATAAAATATAATAATAATTAACAATATCCTTCAATATAATTCACTATAAATATCAATATGATACAATATTATAAATAATATAACTCGATATAATTAGCTATGTAATGTGATAAAATATTATTTAATATAATACAATATTTCTGATAATATTATACAATACAATATGATATAATAGATTATTTTGCAATATAACAATAAAATACTATTTATGACACAATATAATTAACAATATTTTATAATACAATACGATATAATGAAATGTAAAATATATTACATTACGTTGTGTAAAATATAATAATAATAATAATAATAATAATAATAATAATGAACAATGTCCTTCAATATAATTCACTATAATTAATAATATGATACAATATAATAAATAATATAATGCAATATAATTCGATATAATTAACTATGCAACGAGATAGAATATTATACAATGCAATATGATATGATGGAATATAATGCAATGTGACACAATATGAGTAATATCATACAATAAAATACGATTTATGATACAATTTAATTAACAATATCATACAATACGATATATATAGTTGTATACTATATATACTATATATATATAATATATATATATATCATACGATATGATAAAATGTAATATATTAAATTACATGATGATAAAATATAATAATAATAAACAATATCCTGCAATATAATTCACTATAATTATCAATATGATACAATATAATAAATAATATAATTCGATTAATTAGCTATGTAATGTGATAAAATATTATTGAATATAATACAATATTTCTGACAATATTATACAATACAATATGATATTATAGAATAATTTGCAATATAACAATAAAATACGATTCATGATACAATATAATTAACAATATTATATAATACAATACGATGTGATGAAATGTATAATATATTAAATTACGTTTTAATAAAATATAATAATAATAATGAACAATGTCCTTCAATATAATTCACTATAAATATCAATATGATACAATATAATAAATACATAATATAATGCAATATGTAATTAGCTATGTAATGTGATAAAATAGTATACAATACAATATGATGGAATATTATGCAATATGACACAATGTAATTAATATCATATAATAAAATACGATTTATGATACAATATAATTAACAATATTATACAATGCAATACGATATGATAAAATGTAAAATATTAAATTATGTTATGATAAAAAAAATAATAATAATGAGTAATATCCTTCAATATAATTCACTATAATTATCAATATGATACAATATAATAAATAATATAATGCAATATAATTCGATGCAATTAGCTATGTAATGTGAGAAAATATCATACAATACAATATTTGTGACCATATTATACAATACAATATGATGAGATAGAATATTATGCAATATGACAATATATGATTAACAAAATTGTAATATAGAATTAAATTGACTCTGCAATACAAATGGCGTACAAATAAAATCAACAATATGATAATGCAATATAAAACGCTGTTCGATATGATGAACAATATTAATACACACAATAACATACAATATGGTACAATATAAAATATAATACAACTTAATTAATAGTATCATACAACATATTTCGGTATAATTAACTATATAAGACAATATTAGAAAATATGATAGAACTTTATGCAATATAAGATAATATGATTAACAATATCACACAATAAAATACAATATGATTAACAATATTACGCAATAAAATACGATATGATACAATATGGTAGAATATAATACAATATAATTAACAATATTATATAACTTCTTTCGGTGTAATTAACTAAATTAGTCAATATGATAAAATATGGTACAATATTATTCAATATGATTAAGAAAATTATCAAATTCAATAAAATAAACTCTCGCGAATATAATTAGCGATTAAATAAAATGTACAATTTAATAATACAATATATTTCACTATAATTATCAATATGATGCAATATGATAAGTAGTATAATCCAATATAATTCGATATAATTAGATATATAATGTAATATTATACAATATAATAAAATATAATTAATAATATCATACAATTTAATTCGGTATAACTAACTATGTTATGCAATATAACAAAATATGATACAATATGATGCAATATGTTTAATAAAAAACATTAAAATATATTCTACAATATGTAATTGCGATTAAATATAAACAACAATATGATACAATATAAATACAATAGAACAAAAAAAGTCGTTCAATTTAATGAATTAAAATTATCATCAATATTTTTAATAATACAATTTTAAAAAACACGTGGTTAGGCAGATAGTACATATATATGTATATTATACTTAAAAACGTGAAAAATAACGGCTGTGTTGTACGGTCGTCTATTTGCTATATTTTACTTCACGCCATCTGCTAGACGGTCGTGTGTTCGTACACTTATTAATAAATAACACACACACTCAACAACTACATTTACAGTTTATTATAAAAATTGGATTCTTTACGAAAATTTTAATTATATTGCAGGAAATTGCATTCTGATAAAAATCTAAACTCTTAAGCAATTTCTTTCATTATTATATTCTGCATATCATAATAAACAATATATTCCTCTTTAACTTTTACAAAATTCTGAAATTTTCTCACGAAAGTGTCAATATGAGATTACAACTTGCAGTTTTGAATTTTAACACGTATTTCCACTTTTTAAAATGTTTTTCTCTCTCTTTTTTTTCCAATTTTCTGTCATCCGCTTTATTGCCATGTTTGCTCGTGAATTAACGTTTATTTATTTATGACTCAGGAACATTTTTTCCTTATTTTGGAGAGATGTTTGCTTATTTCACCTTGTGTATTCAGTTTTATTTTATTTTATTTTATTAACTTTCATTCCCAATAGAAAAACAGAATTTACGTGAATTTTTAAAGAGAATTTTCGATAGTATGAAAAAAGTAATTTATTAATTTTTCATTTATTTTTAGGTTATAAAATAGAAACTATAAGTAAAAATGGCGGTATAGTAAAACAACAGTGAAAATTGTAAAAAAAAAGCAAAATTAAGTACAAAAATACAATAATAAGAGAAAATTAAATAATTATAAAATAATTCCAATTTCTTCTTAATTTGATTTAAAACAAGAAAATAATTAATAACAGCTGTGAGTTAATCAAGGAACTATCAAAGTAGAGATATAAAAATAAATGAAATTCCCATTGTTTGGAATAATTGAGAATGACTTTGCAATAAAAGAAGCGCCAATCGGTTTTCTCTAATTGAAATTAGAAATTTTCGTTTCACGATTTCAGTTGATTGCTCATAAGCAGAATCACCATAAGTGATGGTTTTACACAATTCTTGATGCGAAAATCAAAGCAAGTCGCGAGTTAAGGAACGATACTGACTTTGACGAAGTCAGTAAACGTGTGCAAGGCATGGGAACATATGTGTTTATGATTTATACACACACACGTTTATCATACTCGAGTGCACATACACTTATGCTGAACATAACGCATGTCGTGTAACAAGCGAGGGCCGCTGAGCTCTCAGATACTCAACAGCAAACCTCCAGGACGGTAGTGTTGTTTAAATACAGTTGCATCTCAACTTTTGTTTACCATCTGCCAAAAAAACGTTTGAACGCCACTTTTTCATCGCCTTTGATTCACAAAGGATTTTAATCCGCGATTTATAATATAGTTTTTGTTTTTATTGTCGAAAAGTTTGTGATTTTTTTTTTTTAGTGATTGAAATGATTTTCGAGTGACATTTGTTTATTTAGGTTTGATTGGAATTTTTGGTTTTGTTACCTAATTTGGAATTTTGTTTCAAACAGTGTGACAATTTGAATTTGTTTGCTACGGTTTTGTTTTTATCTCTTTTATCGGATATTTTGAAATTTCGGATTTGTTTAGGTTATGTTTTTACCGGATTTATATTTGAAGTTTTGTTGTTTGTTTTTTCGATTTAAAAGTGAAAAGAAACTAAAAAGTCAGTTGAATTTTAAAATGAAGAATGGTTTTTTGGTTAAATATTTCGATTTCGTTTAAGAAAATAATTGAGGTTAATTTAAAAAAATATTTCTCATTTCAAGTGTAAATAAATAAATTTGAGTTTTCGATAAATAGTTTTATTTTTGTTTCAATTTATCCGTTTTTTCGAAAATCTAGAAAAACATTTGATTTCTTTTAGAAAAATAACCTCAATTCCCGTTCAATATCTTTTAATTCTTTTTTTTTTCTCTTTTTCGTTTCAGGAAATTTTTCCTTTTCAGTGAAAAAATTGGATATTTTTGCAAAAATCGTGCTTCAGTGAATTTAAACATTTTTACAAATATCAATTAAACTGGAGCATAAAATAAAACAAATTTGATTTTCCCGGATTAAAATTCCAAATTTAAGGTTAAAAGTTATTTTTAATTATGAAACTAAACTTGATTTAGGATGCTAAGAAGAGGAAGACTTTTTAAGTGCCAGGGGTGTGATTAGTTGATAAAATGTTGTATCATAAACCAACAACTCCTCGATTTCGTATCGCGGAAAGAGTCAGTGTATCGGTCAACAATCGGCCGGTTTACATGAAACAAAACAGTCATAGCAGCACATGCAGTCTTAGAAGTTCTGGTAGCACGCCACCGTGCGTTAATCGGTAAATTTTTACAACACTCTTATCACTCGGAAATTAATAATTTTAAAAATTTCCAATTTTTTTGATTTATGCGCACCTAATCGATTGGTAATTATTTTTCATTTTACGACATTGCTATTGTTTTACGGAAATTTTAAGTTCATAGATTCGCTGAATGATTATGTATGCTATGTTAGGGATCATAACGGAGAATGTATGCTTAACGTGACTCGTCTTGCGTGAACATTAATGTCCATAATCCGCGATTTGCAGGAACCAGCGTTTATCAAAGATTGTCGAGAGAAAAATCGAATTTTATGATAGATTTGCTTTTTATTCGTTTAGAGATATATTATCAAGTATTGAGGGGAATTTTGTTTATTTGTAATTCAGCTTATTATAAGATTTTAGAAATAAAATAAAATTTAATTATGAAAATTAAAGGCTTAAAAAATAATATATTTTTATCAACTAATGTAAATTCCAACAGTAGATAATCGGCCATTATAGAACTGTTAGAAAGTGAGATTATGTTTTGATAGTATTTCCTTGTTTTCAAAAACTGTTTAATTTAATTTGAATACTTGTGTATAAACTAACCAGAATCAATTTATTATCAATAAAAGAAATTTAAAAAATATTTATATGTGTAAATAAGGTTGATGCACAATAGATATAAGAATTTATTTGATTTTTTATTTTCTTTGTTTCAAAATTCCCGCTGTCTTTTAGTTCCTAGGCTTGGTTAGAGATCATCTCTAGGTTTGGTTAGGAGTCAAAAGTGCCAAGGTTTCACATATTTTTAATATTTAATTTAATTATCAAAAAAATAACCAACTTTTATGTTGAAAATTTGATTTTATTTTGAAGGAATATATTATCAAGGAATAATATTATGGCCAGAAAACTGTTCCAGAATTTATATTCTTTAAAAAAGAAATGATTATCTACTGTTGGCAGGAAATAATTTTTTAGTACATTTTTATCGTATTATAAAAACACTTATAATAAATAAGTGGTTTATTTTACGACCATTTTGATGGTTGCATCAATTAATTGAATAGATTAGCTTCGTTATAGTGTTAAAAATTTAATTAATTACTTCAATCTGAAATAATTACACCTGTTGGAAATTTTTACTATTTACTGTTGGGTGGTCTCCCCTACATTGGGTAAATTGGGGTCTCGTTTAACTGACAATAGAGTGTTTTTTTTTCGTTTAAAGTGGTTTTTTCAATTAAAAATTTTAATTTGGACTGAATTTTAATTTAAAGAGGGTTGTGACAGTAACATAACCTTAAAGAAATGCTTTTTAACTCAAACAAAAATTCGTATTTCTTTCTTCTAGCTCAAAAAGTGGCAATTAAAATTGTTATAAAAATTAGCTTATTTTACTCTTTGAAATATTCTCTACAACCATAATCATACTTTAATATTGTTAAATACTTAAATTTATGTTAAAAATTTATTTAATTAATAAAATTTGTATTGCTTGTATTTATTAATAACAAACTTTTAATAATATTAAAATTATTACGATTTTAGAGAATATTTCAATGTAAAATAAGCTATTCCTTGTAAAAGAAGTTGATTAAAATTACGATTTCGTATGTGCTGAAAGAAAAAAACACAAAATGTTGAATAATTATTATTTAACAATGAATTTTGGCTCAATCGATTTTTTCTAAAAATTGTACAACTAGATGTTTCAAAATTGTTTGAAATTAATTTTTATTATAGCTTTGTTTGCGTTAAAAAACATTTCTTAGTTTGAGGTTATGTTGGATTTAATTTTAGATTGGTTTGGATTATAATTTGAAATTGATTTTTATTTCGGTTTCGATTTTAATTAAGATTTAATTTTAATTTGGGGTGAATTTTATTTTGATTCCAATTCTAATTTAAATTTAATTTAAATTTCTAATTTTATTAAATTTTATTTCAATTTTTGTTTGATTTCGATTTAAATTTAGAGTTAATTTTATTTCGGTTCCGGTTTTAATTAAAATTTAATTTTAATTTGGGGTGAATTTTATTTTGATTCCAATTTTAATTTAGATTTAATTTTAGTAAATTTCTAATTTTATTAAATTTAATTTCAATTTTAGTTTAATTTAGAGGTAAATTTAGAGTTAATTTTATTTCGGTTCCGATTTTAATTAAGATTTAATTTTAATTTAAAGTGAATTTTCTTTTGATTTTAATTTTAAAATAAATTTAATTCCAGTATGATTTTGATTTTACTGTGGATTTAAATTAATTTTGGATTCTATTTTTAATTTCGGCACTCCAAATTTCCAAATTGTTTTCATTTGATTTCAATTTCTGTTAACATAAAAATTTAAGATTGGTTTTGTTTTTAATTTGAATTTAAATTGAACTCGATTTTTATTTGAATTTAGGTAATTAGATTTTGCTTTATTTAGTATGTTAACAATTAAATTAATAATATATTAAATAAAAAAAATTGAAATGAAATAAAATTACCGCCTTTCTACTACTTATAAACATTTAAATTATCACCTGTCTCTCGACTAAACAATAAAATTAGTGCCTCTTGATGAAAGAATCTTTGTGTTTTCAATTGCGCACTTTATCATTTTCTTTTAATTTCTTTTGTAAATTTCTTTTGTATTGTCGTTTGCATACAATTTAAAAACATAACTTTTAAATGTGAAGAGTTTAAAGTGCAAAGGAGATGTTTTAAAATGATTTTTAACATTTGAAGAAAAGTACCGGTTGAAAGTTGCGAAACTGTATTTCCAGCTGACGTTTTCCTTTATGTATTCAACCTAAAATTATTTTACTTGCTTTCTATTGCAGCATAAAACAACCCTTAGGAAATAAAGGCCCATCACCTGTGCATACCAACACGCCAGCTAGATCCGGTATTCAGTCACCCAAACCAACAATCAATGGATCAGACCCAGTCACGTAAGTTCTTTCATAAAAATTTATGTAAAACTGGAATTTTCCTTTTAAAGATTTTTTTTTTAATGGATTTTTTTGTCGCTTTATAGTCAATTCATCTTTTAATTTTACTTTTGTTTCTATTCTAATTTATATTTCATTTTTGTTTGGTTTAGATTTTAATTGGAATTTAATTTTAATTTCGTTCTGATTTTAATTAGATTTTGTTCTTTATTTCGATTTCATTTTAGATTGGTTCTAAATTTTAATTTACATTTAATTTAATTATGGTTTCAATTTTAATTTGGATTATATTTTGATTTGTTTTGAATTAAAATTTGGATTTAATTGCAATTTAGTTTCAATTTTCAATCAGATATAAATTGTCGTTTTAACCGATTTAAAATTGGTTTTGATTTTAATTTCAATTTGAATTTGAAACGAAATATTCCGAATTAAGAGAATAAAACTCGGAATTAGAGACAAAAGATTCCGAATTGAAAAGAAACGACTTAGAGTTGAGGGAAAAATTCCGAATTGGGAAGGAATGATTCGGAATTGAAAGAAAAAATCAAGAATAGTAAAGAAAAGATTCTGAATTGAGACGAAAAAATTCCGAATTAGTAAAAACAGATTCGGAATGGCAGAGAAAAATTGCATAATTGAGTGGAAACAATTTCGTATTGGAGGGAGAAAATCCCAAATAAAAAGGAAACATTCTAAATTAGCGAATAAAACTTTCGAATTAAATGGACAATATTTAAAATTAGAAATGAAAGTTTCGGAATTGGAATATAAAACCTCAAAATTGAGGGAGGAAAATTCGGAATTGGAAATAGAAGAATCCGGATAAATTGATGTGAAAAATTGCATAATTGACTAAAAAAGATTTCGTATTGGAGGGAGAAAATCCCAAATAAAAAGGAAACATTCTAAATTAGCGAATAAAACTTTCGAATTAAATGGACAATATTTAAAATTAGAAATGAAAGTTTCGGAATTGGAATATAAAACCTCAAAATTGAGGGAGGAAAATTCGGAATTGGAAATAGAAGAATCCGGATAAATTGATGTGAAAAATTGCATAATTGACTAAAAAAGATTTCAGATTGGAGGGAGAAAATTGCAAATAGGAAGGAAAAATTTTAAATTTGCGAATAAAACTTTCGAATTAAATGGACAATATTTAAAATTAGAAATAAAAGGTTTGGAATTAAAATAGAAAACCTCCAAATTGAGAGAGGAAAATTCGGTATTGGAAATGAAAGAATCCAGAATAAAAGAAAAAAATTATGAGTTATAAATAAAAGATTCGGAATTAAAAGAAAAATATTCGTAATTGGAAAGGAAATGTTCAGAATTGAAAGAAGAATATTTTGACTTTGTAAAAACAGATTCTGAATTTATGTAAAACATTGCATAATTGACTAGAAAAGATTTCGAATTGGAGAGAGAAAATTACAAATAGGAAGAACATTTTTTAAATTTGCGAAAAAAACTTTCGAATTAAATGGACAATATTTGAAATTAGAAATGAAATACACCGAATTGGAATAAAAAAATTCCAAATTGAGGGAGGAGAATTCGGAATCATAAATAAAAGAATCTGGATTGAAAAAAAATTAGAGTTGTAAAAAACAGATTCCGAATTAAAAGAAAAATATTCGTAATTGGAAAGGAAATATTCTGAATTGAAAGAAGAATGTTTTGACTTTGTAAAAACAGATTCTGAATTAATGTAAAAAATTGCATAATTGACTAAAAAAGATTTCGAATTGGAGGGGGAACATTCCAATTAGGAAGGAAAAATTCTAAATTAGCGAATAAAACTTGCGAATTAAATGGACAATATTTAAAATTAGAAATAAAAGGTTTGGAATTAAAATAGAAAACCTCCAAATTGAGAGAGGAAAATTCGGTATTGGAAATGAAAGAATCCAGAATAAAAGAAAAAAATTATGAGTTATAAATAAAAGATTCGGAATTAAAAGAAAAATATTCGTAATTGGAAAGGAAATGTTCAGAATTGAAAGAAGAATATTTTGACTTTGTAAAAACAGATTCTGAATTTATGTAAAACATTGCATAATTGACTAGAAAAGATTTCGAATTGGAGAGAGAAAATTACAAATAGGAAGAACATTTTTTAAATTTGCGAAAAAAACTTTCGAATTAAATGGACAATATTTGAAATTAGAAATGAAATACACCGAATTGGAATAAAAAAATTCCAAATTGAGGGAGGAGAATTCGGAATCATAAATAAAAGAATCTGGATTGAAAAAAAATTAGAGTTGTAAAAAAACAGATTCCGAATTAAAAGAAAAATATTCGTAATTGGAAAGGAAATATTCTGAATTGAAAGAAGAATGTTTTGACTTTGTAAAAACAGATTCTGAATTAATGTAAAAAATTGCATAATTGACTAAAAAAGATTTCGAATTGGAGGGGGAACATTCCAATTAGGAAGGAAAAATTCTAAATTAGCGAATAAAACTTGCGAATTAAATGGACAATATTTGAAATTAGAAATGAAAGATACCGAATTGGAATAGAAAAATTCCAAATTGAGGGAGGAAAATTCGGAATCATAAATGAAAGAATCTGGATTGAAAAAAAAATTAGTGTTGTAAAAAACAGATTCCGAATAAAAAGAAAAATATTCGTAATTGGAAAGGAAATATTCTGAATTAAAAGAAGAATCTTTTGACTTTGTAAAAACAGATTCGGAATTAATGTAAAAAATTGCATAATTGATTAAAAAGATTTTGAATTGGAGGGAGAACATTCCAAATAGGAAGGAAAGATTGTACTTTAGCGAATAAAACTTTGAATTAAATAGGCAATATTTGAAATTAGCAATGCAAAAACTCCAAATTGAGGGAGGTAAATTCGGAATTGAAAATGACAGAATCCGGATTAAAAGAAAAAAAAATAAAAATAAAAATAAATAATAAAAATAAAAATAAATAAATGAAAGATTTCTAATTACATGAAAAATATTCGTATTTGGGTAGGAAAGATTCTGAATGAAAAAAGAATATTTTGACTTTTTAAAAACAGACTTTGAATTGATGTAAAATATTGCATAATTAACTAGAAAAGATTTCGAATTGGAGAGAGAAAATTCCAAATAGGAAGGAAAATTTTTAAATATGTAAATAAAACTTTCGAATTAAATAGACAATATTAGAATTAGAAATGAAAGGTACCGAATTGGAATAGAAATTTCCAAATTGAGGGAGGAAAATTCGGAATTATAAATGAATAAATGTAAATTGAAAAAAATTAGTGTTGTAAAAAACAGATTCCGAATAAAAAGAAAAATATTCGTAATTGGAAAGGAAATATTCTGAATTAAAAGAAGAATATTTTGACTTAGTAAAAACACACTCGGAATTGATGTGAAAAATTGCATAATTGACTGAAAAAGATTTCGAATTGGAGAGAGAAAATTCCAAATAGGAAGGAAATTTTTTAAATTTGCGAATAAAACTTTCAAATTAAATGGACAATATTTGAAATTAGAAATGAAAGGTACCGAATTGGAATAGAAAAATTCCAAATTGAGGGAGGAAAATTCGGAATTATAAATGAAAGAATGTAAATTGAAAAAAAATTAGTGTTGTAAAAAACAGATTCCGAATAAAAAGAAAAATATTCGTAATTGGAAAGGAAATATTCTGAATTGAAAGAAGAATGTTTTGACTTTGTAAAAACAGATTCTGAATTAATGTAAAAAATTGCATAATTGACTAAAAAAGATTTCGAATTGGAGGGGGAACATTCCAATTAGGAAGGAAAAATTCTAAATTAGCGAATAAAACTTGCGAATTAAATAGGCAATATTTAAAATTAGAAATAAAAGGTTTGGAATTAAAATAGAAAACCTCCAAATTGAGGGAGAAAAATTCGGAATTGGAAATGACAGAATCCGGATTAAAAGAAAAAATTCAGAGTAGTAAATAAAAGATTTCTAATTAAAATAAAAATATTCGTAATTTGGTAGGAAAGATTCTGAACTGAAGGAAGAATATTTTATCTTTGTAAAAACAGATTCTGAATTGATGTTAAACATTTCATAAATGATTGGAAAAGATTTCGAATTGGAGGATGAGAATTCCAAATAGGAAGGATTTTAATTTTGATTCACATATTATTGTCGTTTTTTTTTCAATTTTAAATTGGTCCCCAATTTTATTTTAATTTATTTTGTTTTCAAAATTAGTTTGGTTTTAATGTTAATTTAGAATTAATTTTTGTCTGGTTTTAACACGAATTGATTCTTAACTTTACCTTGGTTTTGATTTCAATTTTGTTTGATTTAGATTTTAATTAAAATTATATTTTATTATGGTTTTAATTTAAACTTTATTTTGGATTAAATTTGGATTTGGCTTGAATTTTAATTTGGTTTTAATTTTAGTTTAGTTTCCTTTCAGTGTTAAAACCATTTCGATTTTTAGTTGAATTCGTTTTTATTTTTATATTGTTTGTAATTATGTTTAGATTTTTAACTGGATTTAATTTTCATTCGATTTTAGTACCTATTTCAATTAATTTCTCCACGATTCTGTTATTGTTTTAATTTTATAATTATTTGATTCCGATTTTAATTCTGATTTAATTTTAGTCCAGTTTTAATTTGAATTTAATATTTGTTTGATTATAGATTTTAAAATTATTTTTTATTCTGGTTCCAATTTTAATATGAATCCAATTTTACGATTATTTTAATATTAGTTTGAATTCAATTTTATTATGGTCCCAATAAATAATTTTAATTTTGTTTTGACCTGAGTGGATTTAATTTCAATTTAATTTATGCCTCGAGTTAATTTTACTTGATTATGATTTCAATTAAAATTTAATTTAATTTTTATTTCAAAATTTCAAATTTTTAATGTTAATTTTACAGTTTTACAATCTTTACACTTTTTTTTAATTTTCATATGATCCAATTGATATTAATTTTGAAATTTGATTTCAGGAAGCAAAATTCAACGACGTCAAACATATACGAGTCGAGAATTCCAGAAGGGCATTATGATATCGTGAAACCAGTAAAGGTAGGAAAAATGCTATCTTTCTGTTGCAAAAATCAAGGTTAAAAAGATCGTAATACACTCTAAGAGTGCACAATTTGAATATAAATCTACATATGCCACGGCTTCTTTAAAGCTTAAATACTATAATTGGCGAGCAATTAGATCGATGAATAATTACGGTCAAGATAATCCTGAATTAATTAAGACCTTGCATGAATTGCATCTGGCAACCTGGGAAAGAAACTGTGAACTCAGTTTTTTATTCTTCTTTATTTTATCATAATTTTTCACGTCATCAGGTTTTTAGTCTTTAGGGTCGAAAACGAAAATTTAAAATAAGAAATTATCTGGATGGTGACAAATATTTGAATAAATACATACGGGGACAATTTTCATATATACAAAAATATTTTTTTTTAAAAATGGAATTTCAAAGCTGAACTGAAAATAAGAAACAAAAAGAGATCTAAAGTGTTCAGAGAAGATGAAATTTTAGAGAAAGATATTCTGTAGGAACTCATTTGTAATGTTTTTTCAGGGAAGTTTCTCATTTTTGAAAACAATTGTAGACTTCATTCATATAAATTAGAAATAAAAGCCCCCAAGGGCTAACGCGCAATTACTTGATGAGGAGATTCATGAGAACGTGGAAAGAGAGCGGGACGATTCGCAATGACTTAACTGTTCTGAAAAGGATTGAGAACAGCTTCACTTTTCTGACACAAGTCTTTTTTTTTCTTTTTTTAATTAGTGCAGGCCTCAAAATAGTAAAACATAACAATTAAGTTTCTACCAAGGTGATTTATTTTAACTCGACTTAATCAGTGCACATTCTTTAAAAATATCTGACGATATTTTATCATTTAACATATAAGAACAAGACAGGCGTAAAAAATTTGAAAGGGAATAAAAAGTTGGAAAAGAGAAGAAATTTATTACATTTTTTTTTGTATTGTATATTATGATAAGAATTAACAGATAAATTTCGTGATTTAAAATGTGGTAATAAATAAAAAGAAGAAAAATAAATTAGAAATAAAAGCAATAAATTTTAATAAAAAGAAATAAAATATTTAAAAGTGGTAAAAAAAAAATTATGATTTGTTTTGAATCTGACGCAATAATTAATAGTGTACCTATAATTGAAGTTCGATTAGCTAAACGCGATGTGCAAATTTTAAATAACTGTGCTCTTGTCCTTGAAGATGCCAATTAATTCAATTATAAGGTGATTGTCGGCATTTTGAAACGTTTGCATATGAAAATTAGAAAAAAAGGAACATTAACTCTTACTTTGTTTTTATTTGCTGAATAAGAAGATTCAAGTTTTGTGCGAGAAAAAAAATTTGTTTTGATAAAAAGTCTATTTTATTTCTATTTTGTTTGCAAATATTTTTTTAAACTCGAAAATGTTTGATTTTTGTTGTTTCTGAAATACAATATGAAATATAAAACTCGAGTTCTGGTAATTCAAGTCGAATCGAGCCAAAGAAACGTGACTTTTAATTGAAATAATCGATTCAATTGGCGTTACTAATTAGGAATATTCTTGACCTCTGGAAATTGAAACCACGATTTTTTAAAGTAATTCGGAGAAAAAATTGTTATTATAGCTATTATTTTCTAAATAAAGAAATTTAATTTTTTTTTAAATTCATTTTTAAATCGGCTTTTATTTTATTTTTTATTTTTACTGCTTTTTTCTAATTCACTTTGTTTTACATTTTCATCTATTTTGTTTCTATGATAATTTATTATTTTTATTTTGTTTTGTCAAGTTTTTCTATTATTTGGTTTAAATTTATCATTTTTCTTTTTCGCAGAACAAATCATTTACGTCAATTAGTAATATTTTTTTTTTCTTTTTTGTAAAATGAAACGAGCATTGTAAAGCAGAACGACACCTGGCTTATTTTACAATGGATAATAGCGTCACCGGATTTGCATTTCAGGGGCATTTGTGTATATTCTGAGTGACGGAAACTCTCGGCAACAATTCAATAGATTATTTACAACAATCAGCCGATAAACCGCAAAATTTAAAATTTAAATTGTCAGCCTTTTTTCAAAATTCTATTGATCGAAATTATCTCGCAAATGACGAATTCTTTTATTGTTTAACGTAAAGTAATAATAAAAAAAAAATAATAAAACAAGTAATAATAAAGTATAATGGAATAAAACAAAATTTAACATTAAAATAGAAAATTGAGAAAAGAAAATTATAAAAGGAAAAATATAAAGGGAGAAATATAAAAGACAAAATTAAAAAACAAAAAAATAGTTAAAAACAAAACGTTACGAAAGAAGACTTGATAAAATGTTTATTTATTTATTTGTCTGATTATGCTTATGATAAAGAAGCTGATTTTGGTAATCTTTAATCGGATCGATGAATCAACAGCAATTTTACTTTAACCTCAATACCAGTTGCCATAAAACTGAAGAATAACCAGATCTTGACTGCAAATTACACTTAATGTTGTTTTACAAATTGCGATAAAAATTTATCCGACAACTAAAACTATTTCAATAGTCTTTTCATTGATTAGAATTGTTAAAACCATTGACATCGTTACCTCTTTCTGGACATGATGACTCGTTTGAATTCAATCGATTATCGATTTTTTTCTGGGCCAGATACGTCATTTTCATTAAATTGGAAAATAAGGGCATTTAGTCTTAATTACCAAACATTCAAGACTTTAGACATTTTTAATGTTTTTAATGTTCTTTTATAGTTAAAATTATCTAATTTAAAAGATCTTAATTTGTAAATTATTTAGTTTCTTTTTTAATTTTTGTTTTTGTTTTGTTTAAATATGTATTTGTTTCTTTATTTTGTTTCTATTTTGAAGCAATTGAGATAATAGTTTTCTTTCGATAATAATAGAAATAATGATTTGCTTTAAAAAAATATCTTGTCAAAAGTATTTTTTTAAATTTAATAGAAGATTCCAAATTAAAAGAAAAATATACGGAATTGAAAACAAAAGATTCGTAATTAAAAAGAAAAGATTATGAATTGGGGGAAAAAAACTATAGGATTGGAAAGAAAAGATTCCGTACTGGAGAAAATTCGAAATTGGAAGCTAACGATTCCAAATTGAGAGAGAAATATTCGGAATTAGAAAGAAAAGATTCCAAATTTGAAGGAAGATATTCGGAATCATTGCAGATTCGGATTTTCAGTAAAAAAAAATTGGAGGGTAAAAATTCCAAATTGGGAAAGAAAAATTCCGAATTAAAGAAAAAAATTCCGAATTAGAAACAAACGATTCAGAATTGGAAAGAGAAGACTTCGAATTGACGGGGGAAATTTTGGAATTGGAAAAGGAAGATGCCGAATTGACAGAAAAAGAAACTACAAAGAAAAGATTCTGAACTGAAAAGAAAATATTCCGAATTAGTATAAAAAAGATGCGGATTGGCATAAAAAATGTATAATTGAATGAGAAATATTTTGAATTAGATGAAGAAAATTACAAATTGAAGAAAAAAAAATTCAAAATTAGCTAAAAACTCCCGAATTCTTGGATAGTATTTGAAATTAGAAATGAAAGATTTGAAATTGGAAAGGGAATATTTTGAATTGAAAGCAGAATATTCCGAATTTGTAAAAACAGATTCGGAATTCCAGTAAAAAATTGCATAATTAATTGTAAAAGATTTCGAATTGGAAGAAGAAAATTCCAAATAGGAAGGAAAAATTCTGTATTGACAGAAAAAAAATTGAAATTTGTAAAGAAAAGATTTCAAATTAAAAGAAAAATATTCGTAATTAGAAAGAAAATATTTTGCATTGAATGAAGAATATTTACAGTTTGTAAAAATAGATTCAGAACTGTAGTAAAAATTACATAAATGTGTTGAGAGGATTGCGATTTAGATAAAGAAAATTCCAAATTAAAAAGAAAATATTCCCAATTAAAACAAAAAGTTTGGAAAGGAAATGTTCCGAGTTGGAAAAGAAAGATCCCGAATTAAGGGGAAAAAATTCGTAATTGTTAAGGAAAGTCTCCGAATTAAAAAAAAAATATTCAGATTTAGTAAAAGGAGATTTGAAATTGCAGCAAAAAATTGCATAATTAAGTGGATAAGAATTCGAATTGGAGGAGAAAATTCAAGATTGGAAGGGGAATATTCTAAATTATCGAAGAATTTCGGAATTAAATGAAAATTATTGCGTATTGGCTATGAAAGATTCGTAATTAGAAGAAAAGACTATGCAATGAGGTGAAAAAAATTTGGAATTGAAAAGGATGAATTCCGAATTGAGAGTAAAAATTTCAAAATTGTAATGAGAAAATTTCAAATTAAAAAAATTTGAAATAGTGAAAATAAATGGGAAATTGTTGCAAAAAAATGCATAATTGACTGGAAAAAATTCTGAATTGACGGGATAAATTTCCAAATTAGATGTGAATAATTTCAAATTGAAAGAATAAATATTTAGAACTGGAAACGAAAAATTTCAAATTAAGAGAAAAATATTCCGGATTGAAAAGGGAAGATTTCGAATTAAGAAAAGAATATTCCGAATTAGTATAAGTAGTTAAGGAATTGCAACAAAAAATTGCAGAATTGAGTAGAAAATGTTCCAAATTGTCGGTAAAAAATTCCGAATTGAAGTGAAAAAATCCGAATTGACAGGGCGAAATTCCGAATTGAGAAGAAAAAATTCCGAATTGGAAGAGATTAATTTAAAATTGACTGCAAGGAATTCTTAATTCGAAGATAAAAAATTGAAATCATTTTATTTATTTGAAATCAATTCATATCTTTGAAATTATTTTATTTTGTTAAATCAACCAAATTTCTCTATTTGGATCAATTATTTGAGTCGAGTCTGGTTTCGACTTTGTTTTCAAATTCAAGGGAAATAATTATTTTCAATTGTACTTTGCATAAAATTAATGCATCTTTTGTAATTGTTTGCATATTGAATTTCTCGTGCAATTGAATAATATCTAGAGACTTCGATAGCAAGGTCTGTTGCACCTACACGTAAAATCTGACGTTCATTTCTCGCTTTTCTCCTCCAAGTTACACTATCTCGTAGATTGTCGAGAAAATATTTACTTAGTAGTTTAATTTTTTTCAAGATTTCATCGAGAAAAAAAACGATTTATTCAACTCGATCGCTAATTTAGAAAACCATTAGTGTCAGATTAAGAGCTCTTAAAGCAAAGATGCTGCATGTGGGTGTCAATACTTGAAATCTGTGATACCACTTCAAAGATAATTTTAATAGTTTTGAATTTTAAGTTTTAAATTAATAAAATATATTTTTAATCAATCAGTTAATAATCACTTTTTTAAAATCAAACATTTTTTTAAAAATTAATTTTGATTTCTATTTTTAAAAAAAAATTTTTTGATTTATTTTTATTTATTTCGAAAAAGAAATAATTTTATAGAAAATTCAGAGAAAAGGGAGTTTTAGGTGAAAGAGGATTTTTTTTAAAGTAAATGGAAAATTAAATTGAATTTTTATTTTGTTTTTTAAGGAACTTTCGATATTTTCTAAGTCTATTTTCCTGACTTGGTTTCCAATCGTAAAATCCTTTCTGCGTTGTAGTACAATGTTTTTACAAAACTTTGTAAAGAGCACAATTAAGAGTCTTTAAGAGGCCAGAGCATAAACAAAATTGCCTAGAAACTTGCAATAATTTCAGAGTATGGAATGAAATTTTCAAACGATTCCGAGAAATTGTATGCTCTATAGAAATAATATCATACTCGTTATAAGTCTCTGATTTCTCTGAAATTTTTTCGATTAAACAAAAAAAAAATGTATTCATTTTTGCATAACTTTAATTTTACCGTTTTACATAAAAGAACATAAATCACTTCATTTTTAGACTGATGAATCTTTCACTTTATTATCTAAACTGAATGTTTCACTTGAATTTTCAAACTGAATATTTAACTTTTAAGCCGTACATTTAATTTAAAAATAGTTTTAATTTTTATTTCGGATTTTTAAGTTTTAACCAGAATATTTCAATTTAATTTTTAAATTAAATAATTTCGAGATTGAATCTGAATGTTTTGGATTTTTTGACTGAAGAATTTCCAAATTTTAAACATTTTTCTATTTTTTTTTCTTCTTTTTTTTTTAATTAAACTCACCTGGAAAACAATGTGAAAATTACAGAAAGAATGTTTTGAAACCAGAAAAGAAAATGTGAGATTAGAAATGATATACTAATAAAATATACAAAATCGCTTTTTAATTGGTTTTCTAATGAGATGATCAAGTGCTTTTATCAAGTGTTTCCTTTCACAAAAGTGGGACGAGAAATATAAAAAAAGAAAATGAAACACTTGTGAGAAAAAAAGTCAAAAGTCATTTGACAATAAAAGAGTCATTTAATGATAGAAGAGTGACTTATTAATTTGCTGTTTCAATTTTAAAGTTAATTGACAAGTTTTGATGAATTTTTGGAAAGTTGGTGATTTTCTTATCTCCGGTTAAAAAAATGAAACACTCATCCGTCAAGGTAAACTGGAATTGACAAGTTTCTCGTGTGGGTGTGAAAAGAAACACTTGGTAATTTGATACCTGTACTATTAGCTATATTATTATTATTATATTATATGTACCTTCTTGAAGATTTACATTTTTTATTACTTTTTTCCCCCGGTTTAAATAGCGGCTACCTTAAAGACAGTCAAGATTTCTTATTCACGGATTATTAATTATAATTTTAATTTTAATTACAATAATTAATATTTTTAAGAAGTTAATTTATTATTTTGTAATATTAATAATATTAAAATGATAATTTGTAAAATCAAAAATAAGTAATAGTCAATTTATATATTAATTAATTTTTAATTTTATTTATTTATTATTAATATTTACTTTAGTTTAATAATTAAATTTCGAAATTTGAAGTATATATTTTAACGATTCCGAATTTTAAAAAATAAAGAATTTTGGTTGTTTTCAATTTTAGCCGTCACTAATCTCCAAGAATTTCAGAAAAATACAAATTTGAGCTGTTTTTGAATTTAATTAGACTCAATTTTGAAAGTTACAAATTTTAAATTGTTGGGGTTTGTTTATTTATTTTTTTTGTTATCAAAAACGTTTCTAGATTAAAAAAAAATTCTATAATTTTCAAATTGAACCACTTTTGGATTTTAAATAATAAAAGTTCTAAAATTTAGATTCAGCTTTTGTTCCATTTTTGCAAAAGTTCCGAAATTTGAAAATTTGAATAATAGCTTATTTACAATTTTAGACATCACTATTTTCCAAGAATTTCAAATTTGAAGAATACAAAATTTAATTGTTATCGAATTTAATTAGTTTTAATTTTAAAAATTAAAAACTTTTGGTCACTAATTTCCAAGAATTTAAAATTTGTAAAATACAAATTTTAATTGTTGCCTTATTTAATTGGATTCCATTTTAAAAATCAAAATTTTTTGGTACTTTTTTATTTATTTACTTATTTATTTTTTTATCAAAAATGCTTTCAGATTTGAAAAATACAAAAATTTATTATTAGCAAATTGAAACACTTTTGGATTTTAAATAAAAGTTTGTATAGTTTCAAAATTTAATTTCAGCTTTTTTCCATTTTCTTTAATTCCGAAATTTGGAAATTTGAAAAATTATAATTTTAGTAGTTTAAGAATATGGTGACTTTCAATTTTACACTTCACTAATTTTCAAGAATTTCAAATTTGAAAAATACAAATTTTAATTGTTTCCTTAATTTAATTGGATTCTATTTTAAAAATTAGAAATGATTAGTACTTTTTTTTTATCAAAAATGCTTCCAGATTTGAAAAAAATAAAAATTTATAATTACCAAATCGAAAAACTTTTGGATTTTAAATAAAAATTGTAAAGTTCCAAAATTTAGTGTAAGTTTTTGTTCCATTTTTACAAAATTACGAAATTTTCAAAATTAGTAATTTTAGAAATTTAAGAATTTATTTATGTATTTACAATTTTAGACGTCACTAATTTCCCAGAATTTCAAATTTGAAATATATAAGTTTTAATTGTTGCTCAATTCAATTATAAAAATTAAAAATTTTTGATTTATTTATTTTCTATCAAAATCGCTCCCAGATTTGAAAAAAAAAATTCTGTTTAAGCTTTTTGATAATAAAAAGCTAATGTGAAAAATATCTAACAAAATAAAAAACCGATTAAATAATAAAGGAACTAAATTCTATATTTAATTTATATTCCAAAAATAACTTATCTACTTATCCTGTAGTCAGTTTTAAAATTGTTTGATAAATTAATTCGCACTAATTAACGTTAGACTGCGCCACAATCCAGGGATTGAGATCAAGTCGATAAAACAGTTTTCCCGCACCTAAATAATTGAATTGTAAAGTAAATGCGGAAACTGAAATTCATTATTATTTCTTTCTTTTTTTTTTAAATCGAGATTTGTTGAGTTTGGAAATTTAAAGAAAATATTGTCAGGATTGTCAAGATTTGTGGAGTTGGTACTTTAACGGTTTCTGGTGATGATGTTAACGGTCATCAAAATGATCGTTCCGCGCACGTGGATATCAGAAATACCTACTATTTTCACCACGTGTGTGTTGCACCTTCGGGGCCTTCTACCTCTTTCACCATAAAACCACTTAGCCACTCCACATATCATCTCATGAATCATAACATGACTATCTTCAACGTTGCATTCTTGAATTGGTAATTTTAGGTCCTTGGATGATCCGATATACACTCTCCTTATAAACTCGATCACTCAATTGCAAAATTCATTTTAAAATATGCATTCAGAGTATGTATATTTTTAACTTATTTTTATAACCCAAGTTGTTACTTTCAATCGTATTGAAAAGATTTCAGTTTCAATTTTAGTTTTCAAGTTTTTTTTTTCCTGTATTTTTTAAATTTAATTTCAAAAAGTGTCAATTTGGGGTTTATTTTGAAATTAGAGGGATTTTAAAAATATGTAACCAAAAAGTGCAAAAAGTACAAAGTGATCCGGTAAAAAAAGCCGAATACAGTTAACAATTCCCCATTGTTTAAAGAATATTTTTTTAAACAAATTATTAAAAAAAACTTGATTTTTTTAAAAATTATTTATGTCAATCGGTTCTATGAGAAAAACTGAGAAGATTTTGTAGGAAACATTTTTTTGTACCGGTTGTACTTTGTTCATGAAATCGTTTTAAACAAATAATTGTTAATTTGTTTAGAAATATTTTATGAAAAAAATATAATTGCTGCACAAAAATTGATCATACAAAGTATTCATCATTTTTGTCTTAGAATCGATTGGGATAAAATGTTTGTTAAAAATTGGTAAATTGTTTACAATTTTGAGTTGTTTAAACAATGGTAAATTGGTAAATTGTTTAAAAACTTCTTATGACAATTGATTTATTTTACGAGAAAAATAATGAAGATTTTGTATAAATCATTTTTTTGTACCAGTTGTACATTGTTTGTAAAATTGTTAGAAACAAATTAACAATTATTTGTTTATTACGATTTCATGAAGAAAATACAACCGGCATGAAAAAATGTTTCATGAAAAATATTCTCATAAAATCGATTTCCATAAATAGTTTTTAAACAAATCCAATTTTTAAATAATTTGTTTAGACGTCTATTGTTTAAACAATTAAAAATTATAAACAAAAAATATAATAATTTTTTTTACTTCCCTATAAACGTAAGATTTAGTTTGATCCTAGTATGGTTAGTTTCGTTTTGGTATTTAATTTTTCTTCGCTGATTCTGAATCCGAAATCAAAATTGCTAGACTGATTCTATTTTTTGAGATAATCTAAAAAAAATTTAAAAACACAAATAAAAGCAAAAAAAAAAATTTTTTTTGTTTAGGATACTATGCTAGTGTATTATTACGTATTTTTCTCCGCTGAATCCAAATTCGAAGTTTGAATAACTAGATTGGCTGAAAATTTTGAGATAATCTCAAAAAACTGCTCAAAAACACGAAAAAAAAAATTTTTTTTCTTATTTGGGACAATATATTAGTGTCTTTCTAAGTATTTTTCTCCACTGAATGCGAATCCGAAGTCAAAATAACCAGATTAGCTGAAATTTTTGAGATAATCTCAAAAATTAATTCATTTTATCTCAAAATGTTTAGCTAAGCTGATCATTGACTTCGGATTTGGATTCAGCAAAAAAACAAAACTGCTTAAAATCTCGAAAATTTTTTTGTCTTTTATTTAGGACAATATCCTAGTGTATTTTTACGTATTTTTCTCTGATGGGTCCGAATCCGAGATTGAAATAACTAGATTGGTTAAATTTTTTTAGATAACCTTAAAAAACAGCTCATTACCCCTAAAAAAACTAAAAAAATAATTTTTTTTGTTTGGACAATATGGTTGTGTATTCCTACGTATTTTTATCTGCTGAATCCAAATCCGAAGTCTGAATAACCAAATATGCTAAAAATTTAAAAATAATCTCAATAAACTGCTCAAAAACATGAAACATCGTTTTTTTTAGATTATTTTAAAAAGTTTAGATAATCAGATCATTTTGACTTCGGATTCGGATTCAGTGGAGAAAAATACGTAGAATCCTGAACAAATTTTTTTTTTCACTTTTTCAGCAGTTTTTTGAGTTTATTTCAAAAGTTTTGAGTATTTTTTGAAAAATTCGTATTATCCTGGACAAATTTTTTTTTCTGTTTTTTAGTAGTTTTTTGAGATTATTACAAAAGTTTTGACCAATTTGGTTATTCTGACTTCAAATTCGGATATAGCGGAGAAAAATACGTAGAAATAAACTAGTATATGTTGTCCAGTAAAAAATTGTTTTTTGTTTTGTTTTTTGTTTTTTTTTTAGTTTTTTGGTCAATTTTTTTTCTTTGCTGAATCCAAATCCGAAGTCAAAATGATCAGATATGCTAAATTTTTTTAGATAATAGTATTAGTATGACTAATGTTTTACATAAATATTTAGGTCAAAATAAGAATTAGTTAAAATTTCGAAAAAAAAATTAAAATAACAATATCTTTGGTTCTATCAGTTGTATCAAGGTTTCGTTGTCTTTAAAATGCTCAGAAAAATATAAAAAATAATTCTATTTTAGGATAGTTTTTGATAATTTTAATATTAAAAAAGTTATTAAATAAAGATTATATAACTTTTAAGCAGCGGCAAAAAATTCAATGACCCAAATACTAAAATGAACTTACCTGTGTTCTTTTCAAGATTCCAAAAGAAATTAAGTTGACAGTTAATTTCTTGATATTTAATTTTAATAAATTGTAAATGTAAACATTGGAGATTTCTGCTGAGCATTTTCATGGCAAGTGATTATAAAAATTTCCTTCTCTTATGGGATTTAGATCAAACTTAGTGTACTTATAGTCCTTGATGTAACTAAAAAAATTATAAAGTTTCTTTTAAATAATAGTAATAAACGTAGGAGATATTCAACTTTGAAAGTTTGGAATTTTTGTTTTTTGAAACCACATAACTTTTGATCGTTAAAATATATGAGGGTCAATCCTTGTTTAAATTGTTCGTAAAAAGGCTTTTTACAAAATTATGTTTAAAACAATATTTAATCAAAGTTTTGTTTATATTTAAAGAACAAATTTTGTTTTTTGAAAATCTCCAATTTTTATTTTGTTAATATTTTTGTAGTGATGTAGTGTACTCATATATACTCAATATACTCAATATATACTCAATATACTCTGTAAGTTTCAAAATGGGATGATCTCTTTTAATATAAACAAAACTTTGATTAAATATTGGGGTCGCTATCATTTTGTCCAAAACTCAGTTGTCAGAATCTCCAAAAGGCCGAAATTTATTTGTCAGAATATTGAATTTGCCGAAAGTACAATTGTCAGAATATTCAACTCTCCGAATCTCCATTTGTCAGAACTTTTAAATTCCCAAATGTCCAAATCTCAGAATATTCAACTCTCCGAATCTCCATTTGTCCGAACTTTTAAATTCCCAAATCTCCAACAATCAGAATATTCAACTCTGCGAATCTCTATTTGTCAGAACATTCAACATTCCAAACCTCCAATTTTCAAAATATACAACTCTCCGAATCTCCATTTGCCAGAATATTCAACTCTCCAAATCTCCATTTGTCAGAACTTTCAACATTCCTAATCCCCAATTGCCAGAATATTCAACTCTCCAAATATCCATTTGTCAGAACTTTTAAATTCCCAAATCTCAAACACTCAGAATATTCAACTCTCCGAATCTCCATTTGTCAGAACTTTCAACATTCCAAACCTCCAATTCTCAGAATATCCAACTCTCCGAATCTCCATTTGTCCGAACTTTTAAATTCCCAAATCTCCAACACCCAGAAAATCCAACTCTCCAAATCTCTATTTGTCAGAACTTTCAACATTCCAAACCTCCAATTCTCAGAATATCCAACTCTCCAAATCTCCATTTGTCAGAACTTTTAACACTCCGAATACTCAACATACAGAATCTTCATATGTCAGACCAAAAGAATGTAGAATTTCTAAAAGAGCTTTCTGATTGGCTGGAAATGTTCCCGGAAAAATTTCCAGCCAATCAGAAAGCTCTTATAGAAATTCTACATTCTTTTGGTCTGACATATGGAGATTCTGTATGTTGAGTATTCGGAGTGTTAAAAGTTCTGACAAATGGAGATTTCGAGAGTTGGATATTCTGAGAATTGGAGGTTTGGAATGTTGAAAGTTCTGACAAATGGAGATTCGGAGAGTTGAATATTCTGAGTGTTTGAGATTTGGGAATTTAAAAGTTCTGACAATTGGAGGTTTGGAATGTTGAAAGTTCTGACAAATGGAGATTCGGAGAGTTGAATATTCTGAGTGTTTGAGTTTTGGGAATTTAAAAGTTCTGACAAATGGATATTTGGAGATTTTAATATTCTGACAATTGGGGGTTAGGAATGTTGAAAGTTCTGACAAATGGATATTTGGAGATTTGAATATTCTGACAATTGGGGGTTAGGAATGTTGAAAGTTCTGACAAATGGAGATTAGGAGATTTGAATATTCTGGCAAATGGAGATTCGGAGAGTTGTATATTTTGAGAATTGGAGGTTTGGAATGTTGAATGTTCTGACAAATGGAGATTCGGAGAGTTGAATATTCTGATTGTTGGAGATTTGGGAATTTAAAAGTTCGGAAAAATGGAGATTCGGAGAGATGAATATTCTGAGATTTGGACATTTGAGAATTTAAAAGTTCTGACAAATGGAGATTCGGAGAGTTGAATATTCTGACAATTGTACTTTTGGCAAATTTAATATTCTGACAAATAAATTTCGGCCTTTTGGAGATTCTGACAACTGAGTTTTGGACAAAATGATGGCGACCCAAATATTGTTTTAAACTTAATTTCGTAATAAGTCTTTTTGCAAACAATTTTAAAAAAATTGACCCTCATATTTTTTATCGATCAAAAGTTATGTGGTTACAAAACACAAAAGTTCAAAAATTTCAAAGTTGAATATCTCCTACGTTTATTAATATTTTTTTAAAAAAAGCTTTAAATTTTTTTTAGTTATATCGAGAACTATAAGTACACTAAGTTTAATCTAAATCCCATAACAGTAGCAAATTCCCATGATCACTTGCCATGAAAATGCTCAGCAGAAATCTCCAATGTTTACATTTACAATTAATGAAAATTAAATATCAAGAAATTAACTGTCAACTTCTTTTCTTTTCGAATCTAGAATAGAACACAGATAAGTTCGTTCCAGCATTTATGTCATTGATTTTTTTTCAGCTGATTAAAAGTTACATCATTTTTATTTAATAACTTGTTTAGTATTATTTATCTAAAACATTAGTCATACCAAATATACAATAAAACTGTAAAGTTTCATTGCCCGCATACACGGAAAAAAATTTAACGTGGCGAACCACCGAATTTGGAAATAGAGCTATAATAAGAAAATGTACTGTTAATTTGTATAAATGTTTCTGGTATTTTCAGTAAGCTGTTTTAATAAATTGGTATTTTTTTTGTTATTGCTGAAATTCGGAATTTCGTATTTTAGTAAATTATGTATTCTTCTTAAATAACCAAAATAGAAAAACTTTTAAAATGTAACAGCGAAACGCACCTTTAGGTCAGCTATAGGTATAGTCAATTTCTTGATACGAACTTTAGTGATTTAGCGATAGTGAAAATCTCCGAAACAAATAAACAGTCGAAAACTGACAGTTTCAGTCCGAAACATTCACGTGGTTATATTTATTTAACCTGCTAATAATAAACATTTTAATATTTATTTTACAATTAGTTAAAGACAAATATTAATAATGATTATCTTGAGCCAAATTATAGTATTAAGGTGAAAAGAAGGAAGAAGAAGAAATATAAACATGAATAAATAAGTTCAGAAAATTGTAATTACCTATGTATTAATATTAATATTTTTAAAACAATAAATAAATTTAAATATAAATTTAGTTTTATCAATTACTATTAATTATTAATTAAAATTTCAATTATTAATATATAATTTTGCATAATGTAATAATAAATAGGTTTTCTTATTTTAAAGTTTATTAAAATAACCTTTAATTTTTGTTTACAAATATCAAAGTGTTTTTAATTCTGTAAACAACGAGTCATATGATTTAATTTTAAAAAATAACATTTATAATAAAATATTTAAAGCTAATATGTTGTTATATTTAAATTAATTAATAAATTTAATGTAGGTTTAAGTTAATATGTTACTTTTTGTATATAGTAAGTACCTATTAAATACCTAAAGAAAAAAAAACGTAAAATGAAAATTTAAAATCCAATTTATAAACATTAAAAAAACCTTGATTAAATAATATATTTAGTGGTTTGAAAACTTTTTAAGTTTATTTAGAATTTTAATAACCCTACTTTTCAATAATAATTAATTTAAGTGAAACAAAGAATAACAAAAACTACTTATCAAAATACCAGAAAATCATTTCAATTTAAACTTAAATTACTTATTAATGACGAAACTAAATACATATTTAAATTTATTTATTGTTTTAGAAATAAGAATACAAATACAAAATTATAATTTTATCAACTTATTTTGTCTTAATCACAGTCCTTCTTGATTCCTTTTTTAATTGTCACTACATTTCACAGCATTTCACTCAAAATAATTAATAATGTTTTCATTATTTATTTAATGTTTTAATAAAAATTGCAATATTTATTATCTGATAAAATAAAAATAAACAACACCTAACCACGAGAATGTTTCAAGTTGAAATTGTCAAAATAATTAAAATTTTGAAAGGTAGTGAGATGAGATATGACATGAGATTAGAATTACGCAATCGAGCGTCTTGGCCGATGATTTTTCATATACACAATTTTAAATAACCTTTTTTTAAAATTAAGTCTAATTGCAAAATCATATTCATATGCTTTTTTTTAACTATTTATTAAAATCAAGTTTCTAGCTATACATTTTAAATATTTCCATCACAGAATTTCAATATCTTTCTTTTAAAATGACAAATATATAAATTAGTAATACACTTTCTCTAATTTGGAAAAATTGTGCGACGATTTTCAATTTCGCCAAAACAGTGATATTGGCAATATCGCTCGTTCATTTTTGGCTAAATGTTTAGCCATTATGGAAAAAAGTTTCATTGATGCAGTTGTGTTTTTTTTCCGTGTAGTTAACCTGGCTGAAAATAACGTAAAATTTCACTGGCTGCTCTTCTCTAAACACTATCTCCCATTATTCGGAAAATGACAGTTTCAATCGTTAAAGAGTCGATCTAAACGAGAAGTGAAAGGATGATAGGAAAGAATCGGATGATCGTGATTTAAAAGCCGTATTCGTTTGTGAAAGATTCGCACGCTCGGCTTGTCGTTTGAGAAAGTCACGTGGCGTGAGCCATGGGACCCCATAAACCCCGGGGAATCTGACCCCTTTACCCGCACTCGACTAGTGTGCCAGGGTCATATCAACCTTATGCACCTATATCTCGTTTGCAGTTTTGCGCGACAAACCATAAGTTTCACCTAATATGGAGACTTGAATTATACGAATGCCACCTGATGGAGGGGATCACGGACTTCGACTTTGGCTGCGGGTTTCTCTCTCTCCAGGACCCCAGTGCTTCATCGAACGTGTATTAAGACGCATTCTCACATATGATCGACAATCGGTCGCTCGAAACGTGCTCAGCTCTCGTCACATAAACACATTATTACAGAACAAGTTCGGCATTGTCAAGTCCTCATCAATTCGAGTCAGTATCATTGATACAGATGAAAACACATTTTTTTTTTTATTTTTATTTTGTTTTTTGTACCTTGGAATTTGTGCACATGTTATACTTTAATTTAAAAAGTGAAATTATTAGTTTTTAATTAAAGTCTACGTTGTATTAGACTTGACTATAAAAGAATTAATTTTTTGTATTTTTTTTTTACTTTTTTTAAAATTTGTTTTTCTATTTTATTTTTTTATTTATATTTATTTATTTTTATTATTTTGTTTTATTTTTTTATTTTTATTTTATTATTTTATTTTTATTTTCTTAGTTTATTTTTATTTCTATATTTGAATTGAAAGTGAAATTGTCATTTTGAACCGAATGTGGATAATGTTAGGATTTTGCAAGATATTAAATTACAATGATTTTGAATTTAGGAAAGATGAGTCTTTGAGGATAGGCACCGGTGAAATTTCAACATTTTATAAATCGCGTTGTTCAGAGGTGCCAGAGTTTTTTCTAGCAACATTTTGGATTTAAAATTACCCTGCAGTGATTAATTAAAAATAAAATTTGTCGGGTTTTAGAATTTTCAATTTTTTTTTTTTAAGGACGTTTATACCCTCAAGCGGTTCTCATTCAATTTGACCAGATAGTCAATATTTTTTTAATTTCATTTCTTCTTATAATTTGGTTACCAAATAGTATTTTGTAGTTAAAATCATTACACAAACGAATTTTATTGAAAAAGAAAGTTTTCCGTTGAAAATTTCAAGCTATTAAAATTTCTTCCTGATTATTTCAAAAAAGTGAAGAATTACTGACCTTGATATTTTCTTGAATATCTTCTTGAATATTGAACATTTTCTTAACAACGGTACGGTAAATTAATTAAATATTGTTGTAAAAGTTGTATTATATTGCAGTTTAAAATATATTAGTTTTTATAAAAAATTTGTAGAATCCTGTTTTTCTAATTAATGAAAATATAGTCATTTTCCGCGTTTTGTTACTTTTTCCATGTAAAAGTCCCAACTTTATAAATTTATATCTTAAAAATAGAACGGTAAAATTCAATAAAATTGTAACAGTACATGTAAAGTTATGCATTTAATATGTTATTAAAATTTTATCAGAATCTGTAGAAATTGGTTTATTTGGATAAACCTCCTTAAATCAAAAGTTTGTTAAATATATGCGTAATTTTGTTCAAAAAAATTGACAAATTGAAATTTTGTTCTCTCTCATCTAAAGTATCCATCTTTTTCTGCAATTTTTAATTTTTTTTAACGCAAAAATTGGCGTAAAAAAAAATTGAAAATTGCAGAAGAAGATGGGTTTATTTTAGATGAGAGAGAACAAAATTTCAATTTGTCAATTTTTTTTTGCCATAATTTTGGATCTAGAATTACAGTATATGAAAAATTCAAGAATATAATTTTTTGACATAAAGTTTATTTTATTTCATTTTTTTGAAAAATAAGAATTTCTTAATATCCACTCGTAATTTTGTTCAGAATTGAGAAAAAACGTGTAAAAAATTGGAGATAGAAAATAGTAAAAATTGTGGAAGAAGATAGATTTTTAAGAAATTCCATTTTTTTTAAAAATAAACATTTAAACATGTGTAAATTTATGACCTCTAGGCGTTATAAGTTTGAATGGGTTAAAAATTCACCGGTGCCTTCCCTTAAGGATTAACTAATTGAGTTTTGTGGGAAATTGTATCAAGAACAAAAAAAATTGTTAGGATATAATTAACCTAATTCTGGCTAATTAAATCAAGAATTAGTGTTAAATATATCCTGACCAGAATTTTTGTTCAAGTTCCGATAATTACGAATTTAAGAAAATCAATTTTCGAAGTTTTTGGATTTTGTTGTGTTTTATTTATGTGTTTTTTTCTCTTTATTTCTTTATTCGTCAATACTATTTGACGTTTGTTACATGTAAATTTAAATCTTCAACGTCATTTAATAAATTATTCAATAGTAATAAAACGAGCAAAACGGACTCAAAAGTATATTATTATTATTATTTAAAAATGTTAATTCATTGTATTAACATTTATTAATATTTAACGGTGCTCAATTTCCAAATTGGAAACAAACCAATTTTTATAGATAATTTTTTTATTTAAATTTTTTTTTCTTCTTGAATTTTAATTTATTAAAAGTCAATGCTTCCGTATTTCAAAGCTCGAATATTTAGTTGCGCCTTTGTTTCCATACAACCAAATATCCAAATTTGAAAAAAAAATTTTTGAAAGTTTTTTAAAATGATTCTGTTCAACTTTTAGCACTTCTATTTTAATTTTTTCGATTTCTAAGAAAACATACCAATTTTCAAAGTTTTGACATTTGGATTGATTAACATTTCAACGCTTTTAAATTTTGAAAAACTCTCATTTTGTATTTTTTTTTTAATTTTAATTTCGTGATTATCTAATTTTAATTTTGAATCTTTCTTTTACTTATTTATTTGTTTATTTAAATACATAGCCCAAAAAAAATTTTTAAACTTTTATTTGCTGCTTTTTTATTTCTCATGTAGAAAGATTAAACGGAAAGTATCCTCTAAAAATTAGACAATTTCCGTGGAGATTTTATGAAATCCAGAGAATTTTCGTAGAATGTTTTAAACAATTTTGAAAAATTTCCACAGAATTTCTACAGAATTTTTATTTCCCGTAAATTTTAGTAAAACATTATGTTATTATCATAGAATTTTCGATGAATTTATGTACAATTTCCATTAAATTTCCTTATACAAGTTCCATTTATTTTCCCTAAAATTTCAAGAAAATACAAATTGTACAGAAATTACAAAGAATTTCCAGGGAAGTTTTACGGGAATCCCAGCTGAATTTTTCGGGAAATAAAAATATTACTGACTTTGAACGGAAATTTGATGGAAATTGAAAGGAAATTTAAATGGAAATTTTATTTCGAATTTCCGTGAAACCTTCGTGAAAATATCCAGGAAATGGAACTTTTAAGAAAATCACGTCAAGTTGTACAGAAATTTTATGGAAATTATATGGAAATTTCAAGAAAATTACAGGGAATTTAAAAAAAATTCTACTTTGAATTGGTGTGGTGTTTTTTTTAAATTCCCCGGAAATGAAAAAATGGAAATTAAATTAGTGAAATGGAAATTACTGCTGAATTTTTCGTCAGATTTTCATTAAATTTTCTTGTACAATTTCTATTTAATTTCCCTAAAATTTCCAGAAAGTATAGATTCTACAGAAATTCCTGCTGAATTTCCAGGAAATAAAAATCCTATAGAATTTCCACGGAAATTTGTTGGAAATTGAGAGGAAATTTGACGGATATTATAAAAAATTAAATGGAAATGTTATCTTAAATCTCCGTGGAACCTTCGTAAAATTTTCCAGGAAATAGAAATTCTAAGAAAATTACGTGAAGTCGTACAGAAATTTTCTGAAAATTAAAATTCTATGCAGAAATTTCACTAAAGTTTTAAACGGTAATTTTATGGAAATTATATGGAAATTTCATGGAAATTACACGGAATTCAAAAGAATTCTATTTTGAATTTGTATTATGTTTATTCGTAAAAAAATCATCGGAAATTTCATGGAAACTTCACAGAGTTAAATGGAAATTAAAACTGAATTTTATGTGGAACTTTCATCAAATTTTCATTAAATATCCTTATACAATTTCCATTTAGTTCCCCAAAAATTTCCAGGAAGAACAAATTCTAAGAAAATTCCAACTGAATTTTTAAATAAAAATCCTACAGAATATCCACGGAAATTTGATCGAAATTAAGGGAAAATTCGTCGGATATTATAAAAACTAAATGGAAATTTTATCTCAAATTTCCGTGGAATCTTCGTAAAAGTTTCCAGGAAATGGAAATTGTAAGAAAATTTTTCGGGAAATTAAAATTCTATAATTCAAATTCGTCGGAAATTCCATGGAAATTTCACAGAGTTAAATGGAAATTGTAGTTGAATTTTTTGTGGAACTTTCATCAGATTTCAGTAAAATAAAAATGTTACATAAATTTTCAAAAAATTGCAATTCCAGTTTGAATTTTTTTTAGAACTTTTGTGAAATTGTCAAGAGGTAGAAATTCTATGGAAATTCCACCAAAATTTAATGGAAATTTTTTGAAAATTCATTGGAAAATACTCAGAGTTATATGGAAATTCCAACTAAAGTTTCCTGTATCTTTTAGGGAAATTTCCGAAAATAGAAATTTACGGTAATTCCATGTAAATTTGATGAAACTTGTACGATAACTCGTCCAAAATTGTATGAAAATTAAGTAGAGTTGTAAGAAAATTATACGGAAATTTAATAGAATTATTTAAGAATTATTTCCGTGTAATTTTCTATTTGAATTCTACGAAAATTGAACGAAAGTTATATAGAAATTATATGAAAATTTCGTGGAAATTGGACGGAATTCAAGAAAATTTTTAGTTCGAATTCGTGTTGTAATTTTTTGTGAAAAATTCATCAGAAGTTGCGTTAAACTTTCTCGAGATTTCCGTGTAATAGAAATTCCAGATAAATTTCCGATAATTGAAATTCTAGTTTGAATTTCTGTGTAACTTTTGTAAAATTTTTAAGAATTGTAAATTGTAAGGAAATTTATAAAAATTTAATGGAAATTATTTAGAAATTCATTGGAAAATACTCAGAGTTACATGGAAATTCCAACTAGAATTTCTTGGAATTTTTAGGGAAATTTACGAAAATATACATTTTACGGTAGTTTCTTGTAAATTTGATGAAATTTGTACAATAATTTATCCAAAATTGTACGAAAATTAAGAAGAGTTGTAAGAAAATTCATCGGAAATTGTACGGAAATTTAATAGAATTGTTTAAGAATTATTTCCGTTTCATTTTCTATTTAAATTCTACGGAAATTAAACAGAAATTTTATGTAAATTTCGTGGAAATTGCACGTATTTTACACAAATTTCAGTTGGAATTTGTGCGGTATTTTTTTGGAAAAAATTGATCAAAAATTGCGTGAAACTTTTACGAGATTCCCATGAAATAAAAATTCCAGATAAATCTCCGATAATTGAAATTTTAGTTTTCAAATTTTGTGTTAATTTTTTTTTGTCAAAAAATAGAAATTTTAAGGAAACTTTCAAAAATTTTTATGGAAATTATTTAGAAATTCATCGGAAATTACTCACAGTTTTATATGGAAATTTTAATTAGAATTTTCTGAAACTTTAGGGAAATTTCCGAAAATAAAACTTCTGTAGTAATTCTCTGGAAATTTGATAAAATTAATTTGAAAAATCACAAAAAATTACATGGAACTTGATTGGACTTGTTCAAAAATTTAACAAAAATTACAAAAATAAATATTACAGATTCGGAAATCACAGCTCTACAGAAATTCCTGCTTTAAATCTCCTAGAATTTCCAAAAGTTTCTTTTCACAGAATCTTTCCATAATTTAATTATTTAAATTCCTTCCCTTAAATTTTAGTTTCTTTTACACTAATATCTTTTTTTTTTTACCTAAGCTTTGTTTAACTCAAACTTTATTCAATTTTAATTCCCTTAATTTGAACTTTATTACATTCCCGTTACTTTGATTCAGTGCCACGTTTACTCCAACCAAGTGCCACTCTTGTTCTAAGTTTGTGTCCAACTTTGCCTCAAATTAGTGCCTCTCATTAAAATTCATTTACTTTTCTCAGTTGCCATAAACTCTGTGAAGTGATCAGTGAACAATGTCAAGCCAAAGGGGAGCAATAAAACGCCTCGAGGAACTCTTCCGGGACGTGAAGGTCGACAATAATCCGGAGATTCTCAGAATTGAGACGAAATTCGACAGATGCTGCGATATTCATGGGAAACATTTCAAGGAAAATTGTGCTTTCCGAATACTCGGAGGAAGACGAGATTCCGGCAAAAGATCATATTCACCGACCAGACGAGGATCCTTGGGTTTGCCAATGTCCCCGCCGCAGAGGGAATTTAACCCTTCCTCTTTTCCAGGTTCACTTCGTAAAGATCCACTGGGAACGTCAACTGGCACCATTGATTATTCCCGAAAAGATTGGTACGCGAACAGTCTCAGTGGTTTGGCCTTGAGACGAGACAGTCTCGGGAAATCGGTCGGAAGCTTGAAAAAAGACACAATCTCGAGTTATAATGCACCATTGAGAAGGGACTATGTGGCCAAGTCAATGTCGAGTCTTCACAGACCCGCCACCAAAAGTTCTTCCTCACTTTTGACAAATTCAGAGTCCCACGGAGATCTGAAGAGTGAACTGAGCACCAGCTATGAGCCCTTGAGGAGTCGAAATAATACCTCGAGCTTGAAGAGCTGTCTGGCTGGCTCTAAAGGGAATCTGAGGAGCAACTTGAATGTTACTTTGCCAAGTGAGCCGGCTGGGAAGAAGGACAAGGTATCATCGCTTGGTGGATGTTACACCACTGGCAGACGAGGATCGTATGACAGACGAAGATTTTCAACTGATTCACTGGAAAACTTGAGAAGAAACTCTTGGGATCCGACTAGGCGAGGATCTTCCGGTTCCTCTTGCGGATGGGATGATCCTATTTGGGAGGAGGGATACTTTGACAAATTTCGTCAGGTAGTTATCAGATTAGATTTATTTTATTATCGGTGCGCGGTTTTTTTTTTTCCTTTAATAAGACATTTTATAACGAGACTGATGTCAGATTCACAGAAACAGAATTTCGGGTTTTGATTTCATTCTAAACAGTTTCGAACTCATTACAAATAGACTCATACTAGTTCTGAACGCTTTCGAACTTGTTTCAACCAGTATCGAACCAGTACCAAACGGTTTCGAACTTGTTTCAACCAGTATCGAACCAGTACCAAACGGTTTCGAACTTGTTCCAAATAGTTTCGAACTAGTACCAAATAATGGTTTTCAACTAGTTATAAATAGTTTAGAACTAGTACCTAACGGTTTTTAGATACTTACGAACTGTTTTGAACAAGTGTCAAACAGTTATTAACTAGTACTGAACGGTTTCGAACTTGTTTCAAGCAGTATCGAACTAGTACCAAACGGTTTCGAACTAGTTATAAATAGTTTAGAACTAGTACCTAACAGTTTTAAGATACTTACGAACTGTTTCGAACAAGTACCAAACACTTATTAACTAGTACTGAACGGTTTTGAACTTGTTTCGAACTAGTACCAAACGGTTTCTAAGTCCTTTCAAGCAGTCTCGAATTAGTACCAAACGGATTGAAACAAATTCCAAATAATTTAGAACTGGTACAGACCGTTTTCCAATTAGTTATAAATAGTTAAGAACTAGTACCGAACGGTTTTGACTAGTTCAAAACGATTTCGAACTTGTTTCAAACCGTCTAGTACTAGTACCAAACGGTTTCGAACTTCTATCAAACAGTCTCGAATTAATAGCAAACGGTTTCGAACTAGTTATAAATAGTTTAGAACTAGTACGGAACGGTTTCCAAATAGTTATAAATAGTTTAGAACTAGTACTAAACGGCTTTGAGATACTTTCGAATTGTTTCGAACTTGTTTCTTTCAGTCTCAAATTCGTTCTAAACAGTCTCAAACTAGTAATAAACTGTTTCGAACTAGTACCAAACGGTTTCAAACTAGTTTTAAATAAATTAGAACCGAAGGGTTTTGAGATACTCCGGAACTGTTTTGAACAAGTGACAAACAGTTTTTAACTATTACCAAACGGTTTCGAACTTGTTTCCAACAGTCTCGAACTAGTACTAAACGGTTTCAAACTAGTTCTAAAGTGTTTCGAACTAGTGCCAAACGGTTTTGATATACTTCCGAACTATATCGAACAATTACCAAACAGTTTCGAACTCGTTCCAAATTGTTCCGAACTAGTTTCAAAATTGTTTCAAATAGTTCAAACAGTTTCGAACTCGTTCCAAATTGTTCCAAACTAGTTTCAAAATTGCTTCAAATAGTTTCGAGCTAGTGCCAAACGGTTTCCAACTGGTTACAAATAGTTTCAAACTAGTATCGAACGGTTTCAAAATAATTATAGATAGTTCCTAACTAATCAGTTTCGAACAATAACCAAACTTGTTTGAACTAGTAGTAAACGGTTTCTAACTAGTTTTGAACCACTTTTAAAAGGTTATAAGTAGTCCTAGACAGTTTTAAATTATAAAAGAAAGCTTCTCCCTACCTTGATATGTGTTATATGAGTTCCTTATCAAATTTTCATATGTATGTGCATTTGCATGTGTGTGTGCTACGTTTTTTTATGAACAGGATAATTCGAAAATGGATAAATGGATTTTAAAAAAATTTCGAATGATTATTTCTCATGTAAAAATCCAAAATCTCACAAAAGGGTTTTTTAAAATAACCATAAAAAATGTTTTTTTTATTGTTTTTTGCTTCCTTTGTGCTGGTTAAGATTTTAGAAATTTTCCAAATATAGTCTAAATAGACTCATTTTCATATAAAAAGCGTAAATTTTCATTTTTAAGCAAATGTCCAGATGTGCGCGCGTGTGTGTGTGTGTGTGTGTATGTGTGTGAGCGCGTGAGTGTGTGATATAACTTTCTTTCTCGCTTGGATATCTCGAGAATGCCTTAACGGATTTTAATAAACTTTGGATGGCGATTTAAGCTCATAAATATCTAAATTTGGACACAGGGATTTTTGAAAATATCCAACCAAATTTTTTTAAAGCACCATTTTTCACCAAAAAATGTCGTTTTTTGCCAATAAATTTTTTTACATTAAAAATACAACTTAAGAAATAAATGAATTATATTTCTTGTCTCAAAACAAATCGATTGACCTATATAAAGTTTATAATTGATCAAAAATTCGTAAAATAATTCTCTTTCCTCAATTTTATATTTGCATTTAAAATTCTTTGTTTTTTAAATAACTTCTTTAATTAACTTTTATATTTTTAAATTATTTTTATATTTTTATTTGAAACTATGTTTTTGCTTACGTGAAAGATGTCCACGAAATGAACATAATTTTCACCTAGTTTAACTTGAAAAAAATATTAACCTTGAAATTTAAAAATAATTGTTTTCTCTTTGAATACACTTTTTGTCAAGTAATTATCTTTATTACAATTTCATAAAAATACTCTATTTTAAAATTTTATTATTACCTGATAATTGTGTCAAAATTCTTCTGACGTAACTTATTTTTTCAAAATTCTATTCTCAGTTAGTGATTCTATTGTCGTAATAACGTTTTACTGTCAATATAATTATATTTTACAAATTAGTCACATGAATGGGATTTTTTTTTTCTTTTTGAACTTGAGGCATATTATTACCAATAAAGCAAAATAATATGAAGATGCCTGGTAATAATGAAAAAAAAAATTATATTTATAGTTTCTTAGTCAACTTTTTCCCACAGTTTCTGAAATATCTTATTAAGGTGCGTTCACACTTATTACCTATCGAACCTATCGTCTACTTTACGTCATTGGTATGCCGTGCATGGTAAGAACAAGTCATGCGCCGCTTAGTCAGCGCTTAATTGCAAAACTTGTCCTGTCGAGGAAGATGCGTAGAAAATAATGATTTTTTTCTGTTAAAAACTCCGGGATTTTTGTCCCTCGCGTGCAAAAGATGAGATAAAATTTTTTAAAAATTTACTATCATAATTGCAGGGCTGTAATTGACTTAAATTATTGGGCATTTGCATTAAAATCTTGATTAAATCAGAAAAACTGCACAATTCTCCGGATGTCTAATACTCTATGTAAAAAATTTCAAACCATAAAAAACCCAATAATTTGTTGATAAATCTTGAAAATTTCAATTTTAATATTTTATTCTTTTTAAAATTTTAAAAATTGTGGTGATAGAATACAGATGATTAAAATACAAATTTTTAGTATGAAGATAACAAAAAATAGTATTACATCTGTATATCTTTAAGTCATTATAATTTAAATAAAACCCAAACGTCAATTAGCTCATATTCCGATTTATTCAAACTTTTAAATTTCAATTAATTCAAATTTAATTAATGCATAATAATGAAATAAATTTAATTTAATTAATGCATAATAATGAAATAATATTAATTATTTTCCTTATTCACAATAATCCTTTTTTAATTCTTACAAGATTTTTCTAAAAGATTTCACTTTTTCTGGACTGTTTAATTTTTATCTTATAACTTTTTATTTTTAGAAAAATTTTTGATTTTTTTCTTCTTTTACTTAAGATTTTTTTTTTATTTATTTGCCTCTTTTTAGAATTTTTTGTGAATTTATTCAATTTGTTTTTACACTTTTCACATTTTTGTAAACTTATTCTTTCATAAATTTTTTAGATTTTCTTTATTTTTGTAAATTTATTCTTGAACTTGTATTAAGTGTAATATTATAAAAAATATTTTTGGTTTAATTTTCCTAAACTATTTTAATTTTAAAGGATTTTTAAATTTCTTTTGTGGAATTTTTATTTGTATTTATATACATTTTTTATTTTATTTTTATTAATTCTAATTTTTTAGTAGATTCTTAGAAATTTTGTTTAATTTTTGTACTTTTTACATTTTGTACAGTTTGTCAGATTAAAAAAAATATATATTTCTTAACTTTCTTCCTATTTATATAATTTTCTTGTTGTTTTACACTTTTCTTAATCATTTCTAGCATTTTAATCAATTCTTTAATTTTTGTTATCATTTTTCTATTTCTTAGAAACGTTTTTCCTTGTTTTAAATTATTTAGTTTTTATCTTCTAATTACGAATTTTGGAAACATGTATTCGATGCTTTTATCTACAGTTTTTAAATGTCTCATTTTTCTACTTTTTTGAAGACTTTTATTCTTTTATTTTATATTATGTAAATTTAATCTTGTGCTAAATATTCTCCTTTTAAAATCGTCAATTCTTTGAATAAAATAATTCTCTAATTTTTCTAATTATAAAATTTGTTAATTATCTTCTTATTTATTTTTTTAATTAAAAAAAATGTCCGTAAACAGTTTAATTTTTTGAAAATAATTTCTACTCTTTTTTATATTTTTATGTCACTGTTTCATTTTTGTGCTGTTTTTTTTTAATTTTACTTTTAAGTAGTGTCCATAACTTCTTTTTATAAAAAGAATTTTCTTTTTTTTTAATAGATTGTTTTTTTTATCTTTTTACGTTTTTTTTTTTAAATTTACTTATTTTTTTTGTTTTAACCTAATTTTCTTAATTTTGCAATCATATAAATTTAAAGATATTTTTTTTGAATTTTCTCATTTATTTGACATAATTTGTTTTTTGATCAAATTCATTATTTCTTATTAAAAGTTCTCAGTTTAAAAAAAAAATACTTACAAATAAACACTTGTAAATTTTATATACTGATTTAATAAATTTAAAAAAAATCAATTTTTGATCTAAATCAAAAATGTTCAATTTAAATTTAAAAAATCCGATTTTTTTAAAAAAACGTCATGATTTTTATCAGCCCTGCCCTGCTTAATTGTTAATAATCTAATTGTTTGAAAAAAAAAATCGAATCTTTAATTAATTTATTACAAAATTATCGTCAGTGTTTAACAAAAAGGTGTAATTAACATAATTATCTCGAATCTTTAATTGTTTTTTTATCAAATTCAAATTTTCAAGACATCCTTGAGACAAAAATTGAGATAAAACGACAAAGAATCCACGTCGTCACAAAAACTGGTAGTTTGAATTGAAAATTAAAAAAAATCCAACAATTCCCACGAAAATGGCACGAAACGTAATAATTTTTCACATTGTTTATGATAATGTTTATTTCCTGAATGACCGTTAAGGCAAGTGCACCCACTCAGACGATTGGCCCTGAAATCTGACTCTACCTACGCCTTTATGTGCTACCGATCATGGCTCAAGTTCGTCGAGCATATGTGTTCCCTTCTCATTTTTCTCGAATTATTTTGTTTTGATCACAAAACGCACAAACTCTGTTGATTCTGACGGATTCGCGTAAACCTACACAATCTTCTTCATATGGTGTGATTCGCTCATCCTAATAGACTTGTGTTCTATTAAAATGACACTTGCGTCATTCCCTTGTCTCGAAAATATGCAATTTTTTCTTCCGGCAAATTATCATTGACTTTATAATTCGGAATGATTTTAATTTTAGGAAGATTTTAAATCAGGTTCCAAATTAGGGTTAGGAAATTTTTAAATATTAGAATTTTTAATGGATATAACCTCTATTTGCTCTATTTATGACTTAGAATTTGTTTATTTATTTTTATTACACAGAATTTTTATTCAGGGTAATTTTCATCATTTTGTAATATTTATTCGATATAAATATTACATAATTTTCATAATTTTCATTTCGACTTTTTTGGATTTCTTGTTAGTGGCAATAACTGTTTAGTCGAATTTATTTACTCGATAACTTCCTTTTTCTCTAATTGTAAGTATCCGTTTATTGTGTTTTCACTTTATTAGAATTATTAATTAGTATATATTTCGTATGATCACATAACCTAAAAGTTGTTTAGTAAAATAAACATCTGTCAGAATCGATATTCATATAGCTTCTCATACATTTTTCCAATGAAAAAACATCAGAAACATTCCATTTCTTATAATACCAATCTAACAGAAACGAGTTTTAAATTAACCAATGGAAAAATATCGGAAACATTCTGATTGGCTGATTTTGGACTTGTTTCTGCTAAATTGGCATTAGGAGAAATAAAATGTATGAGAACGTATTTTTTGGGAATTTTGACAGACGCCGAGTTAATTAAATAACTTTTAGATTTTGTGATTATACGGATTTATAAAATTATGTATAAAATGATAATTATTAAATTATAGTAAAATGGAAATATTGCAAATGTTACTTAATATAAACGCGATCTTCTTGAGAAGACGAAAATAATCAATAAATTCCAGTGTAAATAGTTATTATTGTTAACAAAAATTTGGGTAAAATACAAATAGAAATGAAAATTATGCAAAATAAATATTATATCGAATAAAGATTGGAGGTAAATGAAAATTATACTGAATAAACATTTTTTATATTACAAACTATGGTTTATGTCATCAATAGAACAAATAGAGGTTATGTCGCTTGAAAATTAGAATATTTTAAAATTTCTGTTAATTGACATTCTGGATATTAAATTTCGGACACATAAAATTTATATAAAATAAAATTTCTTACTCAAATTATTTTTAATATTAATTTTTTTATGATTTTGGTCATTTTTTAAACACAAATATTGGTTTCTTGTCACAAAAATTTTTTTAAATCGTTAATGATTTTCTCTGAATCTGAATTAGTTAAAAATATCTAATTATTAGTAAAATCGTGGCTGAGTTTTTGTTTCAGCAACTAGTGGAAAATTATTTGTTATTAATTATTAGTAAAAAATAACTAAAAAATAGTTAATATTTGACTAATTGAGTTAGAAAACAGAATTTTACCAAAATATTAGTTATTTTGACATAACCTAAAAATGCATTTGAGTAATAATTAGTTATTTTTTACTAAATGATTAGTAGAAATATAAATATTTGAATTTTTACTTTTAAATTAGTTATTTTTAACTAATTTATATTTTTGACTATTACTAAAATATGTCAAATTCATTTATTTTTCCATAAATTGACGTACGTAATATTAAATTTTTTTTCATTACTCAAAGGATCGCAGATAGAATTAATTCTTGCAAAATTAGAAATTATGCTGTTTTTTAACATTTTTTGACATTGTTTAATTAGTTTCCTCTAATATTAATTACTTTCAAAGTTTTTTAATTAATGTCTACAAAATTTAAAATTTTAAACCAGCATTGTCAACTACTTTTGTCGTCTTTCAATTTTTTCATCAAATTTCAATTATTTTTGTTATTAATTATTATTCAATTATTTTTATCATTTTTCAATTATTTTCTGCATTAATTTTGACATTTGAAAATTATTTTTATCAAATTTCAATAATTTTTTTCAATTTTTTTTTATGGTCATGAATTTCTCAATTTATTACAGATTTCAATTTTTTTCTACGAATTTCAATTATTTTCTTCAAATTACAGCAATTTTCTGCAATAATTTTATTATTATAAAATTATTATAATTATTATTTCGCAAGCGCCATTTCTTTTTATTCTTATATTATATTATTTTTATTCTTTTATATGTATATTATTTATAAGTACTTTGTACGAAAGGGCTTTTTCTTTTTGCTCGCCCGTTTATGTATGTAAATAAATAAATAAATTATGTATCAATAATTTTTGAATACTTTATACCAATTGCCAATTACTTTTTACAAATTTCATTTATTTTTTTCAACTTTCAATTATTTTTTTTAGATTCTTTCATTCTTTTAATTATTTACAACAGTTATCAATTATTTATGTCATTATTCAATTATTTTCTTCAAGTGTCAATTTTTATCTCCAATTTTTCAAATATTGATTTCTAATTTTTATTTTGTTTCTCCATTTTTCAACTATTTATGTCATTTTTTACTTCTTTTCATATATAATCATACATTTTGTACATAATTTTAAATTAGTTTTATCATCTTTCATTTTTTTTTCTTCTTGGCTTAATTATTTTTGTCATTTATCGACTATTTTTGTCATTTTTCAATTGTTTTTTTTTTTAATTTCAATTATTTTTATCATTATTCAAGTATTTTCTTTAAATTTTTACCAATTTTATGATTTTTCAATTATTTAATTATTTTCTTTAATCGTCAATTTTTTCTCCAATTTTTTAATTATGTATTGACATCAATTTTTTTTTTGTTTTTCCATTTTTCAATTATTTTCGTCATTTTCTAAGTCTTTTCTTCAAATTTTTAATTTTTTACTTATTTTTTAATTAGTTTTGTCATCTTTCATTTTTTTCTTCAAATTCCAATTATTTTTGTCATTTTCCAATTATTTTCTTCAAAATTCTATTATCTTTGACAATTGATATTGGATCCACGATTTTGAATTGTGGGCTGATAAGTTCATAAAATAAATTATATTATATTTTTCTAATTAAGAAAGACGTGTATTGACTTTTTATACCCAATCTGCATAATATTTCTTATTAACCGATATTTTTTTAATATTATAGCTATTAATCATACATAAAAGAAATCCGGAAAAAATGTGATTTTAAATCCGGGAAAACCGGGAATTTGCCGGGAATTTAAAAATCATGTTTCGGTAGACACCCCGTAAAAAGGAAAAAATGATTCAAAATTGTGCGTATTTCACTATTTTAAAATTGCAACGAAATGCAAAAGAAATATTAAAAGAATACAAATTTGCCATAAAAAAACCTGTCATAAATATTTATCGACTATATTTTATAAATTCAGTGTAAATTTATTATAAATTACAAAATTTACCGTTTCCTTTGTAGTGTCGCTTAAAATTATTGTCTGATTCCGTTAAGCTTTTAAAAACGAAAAGAAAAAAAAAATTAAATTAAAATATAAAAAATAAGAGAACAAAATAAAAAATTTCAATTTTGTGATTAATTTATTAACATCAATAATTTTATAAAATTTTATTAATTTTATTAATTTTTAAAATTTTATTTTTTACTAACAGTCAGTTATTTTTAACTAATACGAATTTTAATTAAAAAATTTTTTTTATTATTTTTTTATGTTTATTTTTCTATACTTGTTTATAAAATTAGTACTGTTTTTGTACAAATCACGGAATAGAAATGGAAAGTTGTCTTCCTATCTCTAATAAACGTGCTCGCGTGGATGTCAGTGTCGTAAGATTTTCAAATGTAGAAAGGAGTAACTTTGATTGTGCCCCACTCGGAGTCAACTTCAAGGGGTCATTCTGCTATTTAGTCAGACAGTTTGTCAGTTATAAACATAGCGCCCCATCGCGTGGGCGTTATTCGGTCGAATTTCTCTAAAAAAAGAACCCCAAAATTTCCAAAGTCATTGACTTTAAATCTTTAATTGAAAAATTCTCGTTAAAAGAGAAATCAAAACTTTTAATTTAATTGTTTTTATATTTTCTAAAGTTTATTCTATTTAAATTTTTTTTTTGTAATTTTATTTTCTCTACTTAAAAATTTCAATCAATTTTATTATTTTTTGAAAATTAATTTTATTTGTAAATAATATTTTTTTATTTGTTTTTAATTCCTTTTAAAAAAAGGTCATAAATGAAATAAATTATAATAAATAAAAAACAATTTATTGTTTATATAAATTTGATTTTATCGTGTAATGTTTATTATATTTTTTCCGATAACTTTCCCTAAGAATGCGCGGTTTGCCGTATTTTGAAAAAAATTTTAATAATTTATTAACTTTATTAAATTCGTCAAATCGTCAGAGACACGGAATTTACGTTGAATTGTTTCCAGATTCTCTGGAGTTTCAGGTATAAATTTCTTCAAAGCTTGCAATTAAATGAAACATTTTTTTTATTTATGAATATTTTTAAAAATTAAGTGGAAAAGGATGATAATTTTCTTTTTAATCAAAGGGATCAAATATTAATTTCCCCCCCCCCCCCCCACCCTTAGAGTTTTACGTCACTTGCGAGCTTTTCCAAATAATCAATTAAGATTAAATAATATAAATAAATAAATTTAAATTTAATTTAGTAATGTTGATATTGGTAATAAATAATTCAATTTGTAGGCATTATTTATCTGTATTTGTATTATTTTATTTATTTTCTTTTTTTCAAATTAAATTTCTATTTTACAACTTCCTGGTTAAGTATAAAGTGTAAAAATATTGAATGTTTGTTATGATGCTTAAAAGTAAATTTAAATTCTTTTCGTCTAAAATTGGCAGGTTACAAACCAACTAAAGATAAAAGTGTTAAATAAAAAAGTTAATTGCACGCGTTTGAGAAAATGCATAACCGCTTTTCACAATGTTTGCATTGTTTATTCATCGGTTATGACTTTTAACTTTATTATTTACAATGAACGTGAAAAGGAATTGAGCAAACTTAAAGGTTAACTTTGCTATTTGCAAGAAGATAAGAATCACAATTATGCTTTATTTCTATCGACTTCGGCAATTTGATATTTTTTATTTTGTTTACTATTTATTATTATTAATGTGAATTATTATTATTATTTTTATTATTTTCGATTTATGGGAGAAAAAAATTGGTAATTTTTGTCAAAACTATAATCCAAATTAGTTTTTCATCCGGAAGTGTATTTTTTTGGTAATTAGTTAACATATTGGCAATTAATTGAGAAATAGAGTGAAATTTTATACGCATATTTTCGACCTAGACAATAACGATAATTACACATCTATGAGGTGAAATGGTTCCGCATTGTGTTTTTATTTAGAGAAAGTTTTGCACTTCTAACGACAGTTTTTTTTTTATTTTTAGAAGTGAAACTTGTTTCTTATTGTTGAGAATAAGAAATACTATACAATTTTTGTAAAATTTAAGTTTTTAATACACAAAACTTATTTAATTTCTATTCCAATTTTCGAATCGTTGAAAGAAAATGTCTTTAATTAAATTTGATGTCTACTTTTTTGTTCTTATCCGAGTTGAATTTTTTAAAAACTTTTTTGTGTTAAGAAAAGGATAATTTGAAAATTAAATTGAAAAAAAAAAATTTTAATTGCATATTGATATGCAGTCACGAAATCCTCCTACTTCTGTTTATACTCATCTGTATTTTAATTCTCATCTTGATAAAACTTCTATCAGACAACGCCCATTGGCTCCAGTTTTTCTTTTCTTGGCTATCTTATTGTACCTTTTATGAATACATTACAACGCAATTTTCTACATAAAAGTTGCGCAGTCACCATAACATGTGATTCAACTGTCAAGTTTAGTTTTTTTTTTAAATTGAATTCAACTCGAACAATAATAAAGCAACGAAACCATTTGAGCGCTTAATCAGATTTTTTGCTCGAAAAGTTTCGACGTATTTTAAAAACAAGCACCTTTTCAAACAAATGGTTTTTTGATCTTTATATTTTTTTTTATGTATTTATAATTTATAATATGATAAGAAATAGTTATTACTTTATAATAATATGTAATTTTTAAATCATAGTTTGTCAACAGTTTTTTAATATCTAAATACAAGTTTAAAATAAAAATTGTTTACATACAATTTTTAAATACGAGTTTTAAATAAAGGACAAATTTGAAATTAGGTATTAAACTTTGTGTAACTTTTGACAAGGGAAATAATGATAAATAAATTATATTTTCTGGATATAATCAGTATTGAAGGTTATAATAAACAGATCTGAGTGAGAGAAGGTAAAATAATTGTCAGGAATGCAAATAAAAATTTTTGCATCCTATGACCTCTTTGGAATGCTTATCGCGTAAGTTGTTTCATTCAGAACGTCAAGTCACACGAGTTGAATAAAGATTATGAAATAATAAAGTTTTATATATAATTTTTCCGTATAGAAATTCTATTAGGATGAAAGGAATATTTCTTTAATTGAAAAACAAAAGTTTCTGGGAAAAGAAGTAATGTTTTCCTGTTTCAATGACTTTTAAAAATCTGGAAAATTGTCTGGAAAGTGTATTATTGGAAATAATCTACGACTATTAGATTTTTATAAGTCTAAATAAGACTTTTAATTGATATTTAATTAACACAGTTTGATTAGAATATAGTTTACAAAGAACCTGTTCGAAATGGGACTCACCATAAAAGGGAAAAATAATACATAATTTATTTCTGTTAAGTAATGTTTACTGGTTTCGCATTTTTCGAAAGTTTTAATTGCTTTAGTTTGTAATTTCTCAGTGTTACGAAATAGGTATTGGAAAATTTGCTAAAAAGTTTTTTTTTTAATAATGTAAATTTGAGAAAAAAAAAACTCCAAAATCTTAGAAATATATTTTAAAAAATGAGAATAATGAAAAATTGGAAAAAATAATTGGAAATTGAAAAAGAAATGATTGAAATTGAGATAAATCATTAAAAGTTTAGAGAATTAATTAAAAAATGATGATAATGATTAATTTTTGAAGCAAATAATGAAAAAGTATAATAAATAATTTGAAATTGAAGAAAATAATTAAAATTTGAGAAAATAATTGTAAAAATTATATAATATATTTTAAATGAAGGAAAATTAAAGAAAATTGCAGGTAAATACTTGAAGCTTTGAGTAGTTCATTGTATCTGAATGTAAAAAGGAAATATTTAAAAATTTAAGGTAAATAATTACAAAAAATACAGAATATAGGTATATATAAAATACAAAAAAATCGTAGATGTAATTGAAAATTAAGTAGAAAAATGAAAATTTCAGACAAATAATTAAAGAAAATTTTGAAACTATGAAAAAGAACGTAAGTAATTGAAAATTGTAAAAAATGATTTAAATATGATGAAAATAATTTAAAATTTGAAAGAATCATTCAAATATGATGATAATAATTAAAATTTCAGATAAATAATTGCAATTATTGAAAATTATGTAAAAAGAATGAAAATAATTAGAAAATGAAGAAAATAATAGAAAAATTACAGAATTTATTTTTAAGCAAAAGAAAATAATTAAAAAATTGAAAGTTGAAGACAATAATCTAAATTTAAGATAAAAACTGAAAATTTAAGAAATTTATTAAAAAATAGTTAAAATAATTGAGAGATGGAGAAAATAATTGCAAAAGGATGAAAAGAAATGTATATTGAACAAAATATTTGAAAATATTGTGATATGTTAGTTGAAGTTCAGGAACTTAATTCAGAAATAATGAAAATGATCATAAATTGAAGATAATAATTAAAAATTTTATAATAATTGAGAATGGTAAATTAGGAAAATTAATTTAAAGTTGTGATAAATAATATAACATTTAGCAAAAAAATAATGAAATTGTTTTATTTTTAAAGAAAGAATAATTTAAATTGTAAAAGTTATTGAGAAAATTAGAGAAAATAATTGGAATTTTAGAAAAATATTTGAAAATCTGGAAAATTAATTAAAAGAATTAAAATAATCAGAGATTGAAGAAAAGAATTGACGAAAACTTAAAAAAATTGAAATTCAGATAATTAATAAATATTTTTGGAAATTATAAAAACAAATAAAAACAAATAAAAATAAATAAAAATTGAAGAAAATAATTGAAATTTGAGAAAAGTACTTCAAAATTTTAAAAAATAGGTAATTTTACAAAATTGGTATAATATTTAAAAATTAAGGGAAACAATTGAAAAATATGATAATAACAACTAAAATTTCAGATAAATAATTAATATTTTTGAAAATTAAGACAAAAGAATGAAAGTAATTAGAAACTGAAGAAAATAATTATAGACATGTAAATTACAGAATTTATTAAAGACAAGAAAAATGAAAAATTGAAAACAATAATCTAAATATGCGATAATAACTGAAAATTTATGAAATTAATTGAAAAATAATTAAAATAATTAAAAGATAAAGAAAAAATTGCAAAATGATAAAAATAAATTAATATTGAACAAAATAATTTAAAATTGATGAAAATAATTAAAATTTTTTAAAAATAATTGGAATAGAATGAAAATGATTAAAATTTCAGATAAATAATTGCATTTTTTGAAAATTATGCAAAAAAAAATGATAATAATTAAAAATTGGTGAAAACAATAGAAAAATTATAGAATTTATCTTTAGCCAAAAGAAAGCGTTGTTAAAATAAAACTTCTTATGGAAGGTCTGTAATATAAGCGCTATTAACAATTACCTTTTATTAGGTATATGTAAAATTTATTTTATAAACGATTGGGTTGAATCTCTCTATTGTAAAATGTGTGAGTTAATATTTTTATTTATTTTTCCTTTCAATTTTATTAGAAAAAAATTATTTTCACTTAAAAATTGAACTTAAAAACTAATTTTATTTCACTTAAAAAACGATACTTTTTTGATACTTTTATTCAATTTTGAGGCGACTTTTTTTGATAATAAGTATGAACATTTTTTTACGAAATACACTGAAATTCCTGGAGAGGGTGACACTCGGGGGTAAAATAGACTCCTTAGAAGTTAACTCTTAAGATGTTTCAGTGTATAGAAAAATGTATTCAATTTAATAAAGAGAAATTTATTTTATTAATTACACTACAATTCCTGAAGAGTGTGCCACTCGGGGTAAAGTGGACTCCTGATTATTGGAATCTTTAGGAGTTTTAGTGTATAGAAAAATTTATTAAATAAAAATTAAAAAAAAAGAAAATTTTTGTATTAAATACACTAGCACTCTTCAGAAGTGTACAACTCGGGGGTAAGATGGACTCCATAGGAGTTTCAGTACAATATATACAGAAATGTATTAAATTAAATATAAAAAGATTATTTTATTAAATATGCTAGAATTCCTGGGTAGTGTACTACTTGGGGGCAAGATGAACTCCATTAGAAGTGGACTCTTTAAAAGTTACACTGTATAGAGAAATACATTCAATTTAATAAAGATAAATTTATTTTATTAAATACACTAAAATTACTAAGAATTGTGCTGTTCGGGGGTAAGTTGGACTCCTTGGAAGTTTCAGTGTACAGCAAAATTTATTAAATTAAATGCAAAGAAATTTTATTTAATTAAATAAATAGATATTTATTAAAATCAATTTAAAACAAAAGTAAAATTACAAATATAAAAAAAGGAAAATTGTTTTTATTATAAATTTACATAAAACGTGTTCTAAAAACAAACAACGAAACAGTTTTATTTTAATTGTGATAAGGTTAATTTACTAGCAGTGTCGTAAAAAATAAATATTCTTGTCTAGAGAAAGTTGTATAATTTACTTTCGAGATGTATCCAGGAATCAATTAAAAGCATCTTGTCGAACGTATGCGGAAATGTTGGGGAAACACCCACCGGCTTTGAAGTCTATGAAACATTTTTGACGAAACGTGGGTGGACAGCTTCAAAACAACGGTGTTCAAGAGCCATTGAAAATAAATAATATAGGCCTATTATTCTGATACACAATCGCCTTAAGCCAAGATGAATAAATAGATAAATTTACAGTTCACTGGATGCTGGATAAATTGCTTTGAAAGAATATAAACATGACCTGCACAAAAATTCTTTATATTCGAAAAAGAAATTCAATTTTCTCTGTTTGCTTGCTTTTTTAAATTAAAACTTTATAATTTATTAAATGCACTTTTTCAAGAAATGTTTATTAATAATATTGTTATTTATTAATAATAATAATAATAATAATTTTGCTGCCTTAATAATTTAGAGTATGGTTTTTATTTATTAACAAAATTTGTTATTCTATGTTTCAGGTGAGTCCTGTGAACTGTTTTCAATATTTTGATGTAAGTAAATTTCGTGTCCTTAAAAAATTCCAGTGAGAACAGAATTGAAAAGAATTGAGACTAATTTTAAATTATTTATTTTTATTTACTTTTTATTTTCTTTTTAAAAAAATGGATTATTTAATCTTCTTGAAATCCGTTTCTTTTTACTTCTGTTTTATTATATGATGGAATTAATATGTTACAATTAAGAAAGAATTATTTGATCTATTTTAATATGTTTTAGCAAATTATTAAAATGGAATATTTAGTAAGTGCAGTTCTTTTCAATTTAGCAATGTTCACTTTGAATATTTTTGAAATTTAAAGTTTAGATTTTAGTTTTTATGTAGCTACTCGGATAAGGTGTTCGACTTTTGCAACTAGAGATCCGAGTTCGAATCTTTAGGTCCATAAATTTTTTTTCTACATAAAATTTTAAATAAAGAAATAAAAAGAATTTAATGAAGCTTATTTTCAATTGTTTTTAGTGGATAAAAAGTAATGTAACTTAACTGGAATTAATAAAAATTGAAAAAATATATGAATATATCTCATACAGTTATAAAAAAATTATTATTTGATAAATCTCGAAAATTGGTTAATCTTATTTTTAAAAAATAAGGTAATGAGAGAATAAACTTAATTGCAAAGTATTATTTTCGATTATTTTGAGTAATTTATATTCTATATAAAGAGTCCGTTTTTTAATAAAAATTATTTTGTTTTTGAACAAAATGTATTATAAATAACTTTTCAAACAAAAAATAGGAATTCAATTCTTGTTAATATTCAAATAAATTTTTTCGTATTTTAACCTTATTATAAATTTGAATTAAATAATTTTTCGTACCGATTTAGGATTATAATTTGAATCATTACACAAATTCTTAAGAACCAAAATTTCGTATAAAAATTGTCGATAAATTACCATCTGATGATAAAGTGGAAGCTCTAATTCAAGTTTTTGAAGTTTAAATCAAACCAATAAATATCGGTGAAAGTGTCAATCAAATTTTATGTTTGTAATTTGACGTATTTGTAATTTTACGAAAAATGATTTTTTATTAATTTAAAGATGTTATAAAAGAAATTAACCACAGTCGTTTAAGTAGTTTTCTTTGTTTTTTGTACCGACACCAACAGGTAGAAATCTGTTGTACCTATTAGAGATATTAACTGATTCCGAGATTAGAAAGTTTCGTCTTAGTTGAAAAATCTTCCGTTCACTATTTTTTCACTAAATTCGCGTAATTAGTAAAAAAATTTCTTACTAGTTAAAATTAAAAATTGAGAATTTTTAATGGTTTTAAATAATAACAGGATGAATAATTTGTCTATTAATTTTAAAAATTCAATTATTATTTTTTTGTTATTGATTTTGAATGTGGATTTAATAAAAAAAATTTGGATAATAATATTTTTATGAATAATAATTGAATGAATTTTCGCGAATAGTAGTGAAATAATGGATTGAATTGTATATGACAAAATAATTTAAAAAATTTTATATTATAATAGATGATGCTTTATGAGACAGTTGCAATGTGGGCCATGATCATAACGATGAGTAAACCAAGCGAATCTAATGTTTCTACACTTTCTTATAAATTCCTATCTGCAGGTACATTACCCAAGGATTTCACCTTTAAGAGGAAATTTTAACAATTTATTTTTTATCCACTTTAATACAAGTTTTATTGCTAATATTACATTGGATCTAGATATTGATAAAAGCAACTTTCAGTTGAAATATCTTTTTATCCACAGAATTATTCAAATTTAATTCATCTGAGAATTTACTATTTGAGGAATAATAATAAAGCTATATTGAAAAGAAACTGAATTTACGTCTTCATTTAAAAGCAAAATTTATTTATGTTTTATTTTATATTTTATTACTTCAATTAATTTAGAAATCGATTTTCTGTTGCAAAAGCTATTTTTGATATTTAAACGTCCACTAAGAATATATTTAGAAAAAAAGTATACTATTTCTAGTTAAATGAAAAGACGTTACTTTTTATTAATTTTCTTTAAGATAGTTTCGAAATATTAGCTGTTTAGGCAAATAACAAAATTGCAACTAATGAGACCGTTTATTCTGTTCAAATACCCTGAAAATGTTCTTATAATTTTCGAACAATTTATGAATTTCAAATTTGTGTAATGACTAACTTCCTCTTTTTGTTTCTATGTACAAACTGCACCTCATTAATTTTCTCAGTGGATTGTGTTAGACAAATGGTGACTTTTTAAAAAAATATCAAAGATTTCAAAAAATGCTATTTAATGATATATTTGTCGTTAAATTTTCTCATGCTTTTACAAAAATATTTAGACATTTATTCACACAAAAACGGCAATAATTTTGCAACATTATTAGAAAATCGTGAGTTAAGTGTTTATATGAAATTAAATCAATTTTATAATCTTTGATAGGTTTAATGTCCATAATTGACTTTTGAGCAGATAATTGTAGTCGTATTAAATATTTCAACTCGTTACAACATACAGCCTTTTCTGGCGTGAATTAATTTGTCGTAATTTTCTGTAGAATGCGGATAAAAAAGAAAGATATCTTAACACGATTTCTTACCTGTTGGTATTTTTTTCCCTTAAAATTTATATCTCTTTCCGGAATCAGAATCTCGGTTAATAGTTATTATAAGTTTACGAAAAATATTAGCATTATCAACATTATATATTATATTATAGTTATAGAAAATAGGGTTGCAAATTTTACACATGATTTTAGATTTTTTGATGCTTCAATTTTTATTAAATATTTATTTTCTTGAAAACTTAAATGTATTTTAACCAATTTTAATTATTTTTCAATTTAATCCTAAATTTTCAATTATTATTCGCAAATTTAAATACGTTTCTTAAATTTATCATTTCGATATTCTGCCATTTTTTTCAATTATTTCTCTTAAATTTCATTTACTATATTCAAATTATCATTGTTTTTATCATATTTCAATTATTTTCTTTATTTTTAAATTATTTTTATCATTTTCCAATTATTTTCCCCAATTCTTAATTATTTTTATTTCTTTCAATTAATTTCAACTATGATATTTAAGTATTTTCCTCAAATTTCAATTATTTATATTATTTTTAAATTATTTCTTAAATTAAAAATTTTCTTAATAATTAATTTTTTTGTTCTTAAAATATTTTCTGTAATTTTTTCAATTATTTCCCTTAAATTCCATTTATTTCTTTTAATTTACCATTGTTTTTATCATATCTCAATTATTTTCTTGAATTCTAAATTATTTTGATCATTTTTCAATTATTTTTATTTCTTTCAATTAATTTCAACTATGATTTTTAAGTATTTGCCTCCAATTTCAATTATTTTCTTCAAATTTTAATAATTTATATTACTTTTTTTATTATTTCTTAAATTGTAATTTTTTTTAATATTTAATTATATTGTTTTTCTTAAAATAATTTCTGCAATTTTTTCAAATATTTCGCTCAAATTCCATTTATGTCTTTTAATTTGCCATTGTTTTTATCATATCTTAAGTATTTTCTTCAATTTAACATTATTTTCATTTTTTTCATAATTTCAAAATTTTTGATTAATTATCCGAAATTTCAATTATTTGTATCTTTTTTAATTAGTTTCTCCAATTTTTAATGATTAATAGAGGTTTTCAATTAATTTCTAAGATTTTCAGATATTTTTCTCAAATTTTAAATAACTTTCTTCAATTTTCGGTTATTTTTACCACTTTTCAATTATTCTCTTCAATTTGTAATTATTCTAATTTTATTTAATTAATTTATAAGATTTTCAAGTATTTTTTCTTAAATTTCAATAACTTTCCTTTATTTAAAATATATTCTATAATTTTCTCAATAATTTCTCATAAATTCAATTTATTTTTTTAAACTTATTATTGTTTTTATCGTATTTCAAATTTCAATTATTTTCTTTTATTTAATATTTTGTCATTTTTTCATTTTTTTTTATCAAATTTCAATTATTTTCTTCAAATTTCAATTTTTTTTATGATTTTCCAATTATTTCCTCCTATTTTCATTTATTTTCATTTTTTTTTAATTTGTACCTGAGGTTTTGAAATATTTTTGTAAAATTTCAATTATTTTCATTCTTTTTCATAATTTCTATGATTTTGGTATTTCACAAATATTCTGTATTTTTGGAATTATTTCTCTCAAATTTCAAATTATTTTCTTCGGTTTTCTATTATTTTTACCAATTTTTCAATTATTTTCTTCAATTTTTAATTATTCTAATTTTTTTCAATTAATTTTAACTATGATTTTTAAGTATTTGCCTCCAATTTCAATTATTCTCTTCAAATTTTAATAATTTATATTACTTTTTTTATTATTTCCTAAATTGTAATTTTTTTTAATATTTACTTATATTGTTTTTCTTAAAATAATTTCTGCAATTTTTTCAAATATTTCGCTCAAATTCCATTTATGTCTTTTAATTTGCCATTGTTTTTATCATATCTTAAGTATTTTCTTCAATTTAACATTATTTTCATTTTTTTCATAATTTCAAAATTTTTGATTAATTATCCGAAATTTCAATTATTTGTATCTTTTTTAATTAGTTTCTCCAATTTTTAATGATTAATAGAGGTTTTCAATTAATTTCTAAGATTTTCAGATATTTTTCTCAAATTTTAAATAACTTTCTTCAATTTTCGGTTATTTTTACCACTTTTCAATTATTCTCTTCAATTTGTAATTATTCTAATTTTATTTAATTAATTTATAAGATTTTCAAGTATTTTTTCTTAAATTTCAATAACTTTCCTTTATTTAAAATATATTCTATAATTTTCTCAATAATTTCTCATAAATTCAATTTATTTTTTTAAACTTATTATTGTTTTTATCGTATTTCAAATTTCAATTATTTTCTTTTATTTAATATTTTGTCATTTTTTCATTTTTTTTTATCAAATTTCAATTATTTTCTTCAAATTTCAATTTTTTTTATGATTTTCCAATTATTTCCTCCTATTTTCATTTATTTTCATTTTTTTTTAATTTGTACCTGAGGTTTTGAAATATTTTTGTAAAATTTCAATTATTTTCATTCTTTTTCATAATTTCTATGATTTTGGTATTTCACAAATATTCTGTATTTTTGGAATTATTTCTCTCAAATTTCAAATTATTTTCTTCGGTTTTCTATTATTTTTACCAATTTTTCAATTATTTTGTTCAATTTTTAATTATTCTAATTTTTTTCAATTAATTTATAAGATTTTCAAATATTTTTCTAAAATTTCAATGACTTTCAGGTAGGTATTTAAGATGTATTCTGTAATTTTTGAAATTATTTCTTTTAAATTTCATTTATTTCTTTCATTTTATCATTGTTTTTAGCATATTTAAAAAAATTGTTTTTATCTTATATTTATTCTGCAGTTTTAAGATTATTTTTCTCAAATTTCAATTATTTTCTTCAATTTTTAAATTATTTTCTCCAATTTTTAAACTATTTTCTTCAATTTTTAATCATTTTCATTATTTCTGAATTAATTTCTTAAATTTTCAATTATTTTTTTTCAATAATTAATTAATTCTTCAATTTTTCATTGCTCTCATTGTTTTTAATTAATTTCTAATACTTTCAAGTATTATTTCCTTCAATTTCAAAACATTTCTGTGATTCTTTAAAAATTTTCTCCAATTTTCAATTGCTTTAATTTTTTTTCCATTAATTTCCAAATTTTTAATTACTTTTTCCATATTTTTTACAAATATTTTTTAATTCCAATGTTTTATGAATTTTGTCCTGTATAAAGAAAACTTGTTTTATTTATCTTTAAATACTATTAGGGTCAGAATTCGCGAATACTTAAATAGGTAAACTCATTTAAGAAATATATAAGCTTTTATTTAAAAAAAGTTAAAAATGTTAAGTTTGCAATAACTTTTGTAAAAAAAAATTTTTAAAATTTTTTTCGTTTGGTAAAAATATTTTCATAATAATTTTTTCAATATTTCGATAAAAAGAAAAATCTTATTTTTTATGCTGATTTCACGAATTCTGGCAATATTAAAATATTTATAATTGTTAATAACACATGAGCTTTAGAAACTAATCTCTTGTCAGCGTGCGCTTTTTAATTTAGTGTTATAAATAATTATCAATATCAGATAAATAAATCAATTTGAAGATTCAATGCTTCCTCGGAACAAAAATTTAGTCACGCTCGATTAAATTGTTTATCGATCGATGTCAAATTTAATTCAACTCATTTCTTATGAAAGAAAATGAAACACTTTCAGAACGTGAGAGCCATAAATGTCCTTTTAGATATCATCTATATTACACGCTCGAATTAGAAATGTCTTGTTGAAATTAATCTTCCAAAAGAAGTCTTAATCAGTAGCAAAAGACCACCTGCTTGTAAACTTCTTGTAAAAGTTTTTTTTTCTTTTTTCTTTCTTTTTTATAGGATGCTGGACAGGTTTTTGCGATAGAAAATTCTTAAAGAGAGTGATCGAGATCCGCTCTGAATATAAACAACAAAATATAAAATGCAAAATGAGCTATTCGCAGAAATATTGCCAAGAAATGACTCGGGTATATGTGATGATTTGACTTTCAATCTTCTCGACTTTAGTAACAACCGGATTAGACCGATTTGTGTTTTCTTGTCGCTTCTAAACTTATTTAAAACTTTCTCTAAAACGCATAATTTAGTGCAAATCTGATTCTATAAAGTTCACATTAACGTCACTTCGGGAAGAAATATCGAGTTTTATCTTGATGATACGTTTCACGGCCCATATCCGATGATTTTAAGATCAATTTTCCTGTTCTTTGTTCCCTCGTGACTTGTTTATTTGTTGATGATTATAGATAAATTTTGGATCTGTTGCACTCAGAAAAAAATTTATTTCTGACAACCAAACTTCAGTTAAAGATCAGAATATCAGAAATTTTGAGAAAAAATGTTTTTTGAAAAATTTTGCTAATTGGAAAATTGTATAAAGTTTAAAATTATTTCGTTTTAATAGATATGCTTCTTGGTTTATAAAAAAAGAAAATATATTCTTCGGCCTGAAGAACTACATTTTTGCAGCAATTTTTAATGAAATGTTAAGTGAAAGTTAGTCATTGGTGATGCATATTTGGTGAAAAGAATAATCTCCTTAAAATCCCTTGGTCGCATCCTGTGCTCTTATTTCTACTAGGCAATGTTAATTAGCCTTTCGATGCAAATTTTCTTATTCAGTGTCTGCACTTGACTTGGAGATTCAGTGAAATTTCTTGATAAAGTTGACCTTGAATTCGATAATGGAACCACATTTTATAAAAAAAAAAAAAAAATTATTTTCTATTTTACATATTTCTTGTCTATTTTCAATGTTTCAGTTTCATTTTCATTTTTACATGTATATTTTGTCTCGATTATGGAACATTTATTTCTACAGTTGTCACATTGTTGAGAACTGTTTTGTAATTGGTCACGTACTCCTCCTGGCGAAAGTCAAACGTATCATTTTGATTTTCCACTGGATCAATAAGATCGAGAAAAAGGCTATAATAAAAAGAGAGAAATTATTAACGGAGCGTATCGGAGAAAGTCGTGAAGGAAAATCAAACTGAGCATGATGTGTACATACTAATTCGAATGTCCTACGAAAAATTGGTAAAAACATAACAACAGAAAGATAAAATTATTTTCTTTTATGTGGGAGAAACCATGCGAGATAAATATTGTATTAAAAATGTTACGTCATTAGATGGGATTATTGTGAAGGAAAATAGAATCGATTCTTTTCTTGGTTAATAAATTGAAATTAGTGAAAACGTAAAAAGAGAGGTGTAATTATATCAATGATTATTGTACCGATTAATAATTATATGCCTATTATAATTTGGATTCACTGAAAAAAATGTTTAGTCATATCAACAAAAATTTTGTTGAGCCAACAAAATTTTTAGTCATAGCAACAAAACTTTGGTTGGCTCAACCAAATTTTTGTTGATATGACTAAACATTTTTTTCAGTGTTTTATATATGCAACTTTAGGATATAAAAAATCTCGAAAATATGTTTATTATATTATAGATAAAAAGTATGAAAATTAATGTTTGAGAAATTGGTGGATTTGTAAATGAATGAGAAGCTAGAAAAGTGCGTTTGGTTTAAATAAGAATATTCAAGACAATGAAAAAATTTGCAAAAAAAATTGTTGGAGAAAAGTACAAGAAATTTTGAGAGAGAGAAAATACATAGTTATAAAAAATAGCAAGAAATTGGATAGAGAAAAAAAAATAACTGCAGGAAAATAACAGAAAATAGTTTTAAAAATAATAATAATAGTTACGAAAAAAATAGTTATGGAAAAAAAGCAATGAGAAAGGGTTTAAGAAAAGAACAGGAACTAGTTAGTGTGAAAAAAACAAGAAATGTTTAGAGAAATAAGTAATAGTTAAAAAATAAAAAATAATAAGAAATAGATACAAAAAAATCTTCACTATTAATATTATACAAAGAAAAACTAATTGTTGATGGATAAAAAAGAACAAGAAATTGATAAGAAATGGTTATAGAAATGAATAAGAAATACTTAAAGAAAAGTACAAAAAATAGTTACATAAAAGTAAATAAAATATTTAGAGAAAAAAAAAGAAAGTTATAAAAAATAGCTAGAAATAGGAAAAAAATACATAGTTACAGAAAAAATAACAATAAATAGTTGTAAAGAAGAAAAGTAATACACAGTTACAAAAAAAAAAAGATAATAGTTACAAAGAGAAAAAAATATATAATCACGGGACAAAAGTAGCAAGAAATAGTTGGAACAAAATAAACTTAGAGCAGAAAAAACAAAAAATATTTAGAGAAAAAAAAAAGAAATACTTCTACAAATATTCGAAGAAAAAAACCAAGAATAAATGTTTAGAAAAAAGAACAAGAAATAGTTAATGTAAGAAAAAAACAAGAAATAATAAATAGTTGCAGAAAAAATTACGAGAAATAGTTATAGAAAGAAAAGAAAAAATAGTTAAAGAAAAAGCAAGAAATAATTTAAAAAAAAAAAAAATTATAAAAAAAAATTGATGAAATACTTCTACAAATATTCGAAGAAAAAAAATACAGAATAAATGGTTAGAAAAAAGAACAAGAAATAATAAATAGTTGCAAAAATAATTACGGGAAATAGTTATAGAAAAAAAAAGAAAAAATAGTTGGAGAAAAAGCAAGAAATAATTTCAGAAAACCAATTATAAGAAAAAGTTAAAAATTTTAAATAATTAAAATTTTAAATAATTTAAAAAGCTATAGATAATTGAAATAACTAATTCTTGTTATTTTTTTAGCTTTTAAATTTTGTTTTTTTTCTGCAACTATTTCTTTTAAAAACATTTTCTTATTTTCTCTCCATTTTTTTTTTTGTTTTTTGCACTGTTTTTTGTTCCTTTCTTTAAATCATTGGTTTTTATGTTTTTCTCCGGCAACTTTTTCTTTAAAAATTTATATTTTTTAATAACTATTTTATGTTATAATTTTTCTACAACTATTTATTGCTTTTTTCTATTTATTTCTTGATATTTTTTGAAACTATAGAAATAGTTGAAACAATATATACTTAGAGCAGAAAAAACAAAAAATATTTAGAGAAAAAAAGAAGAAATACTTCTACAAATATTCGAAGAAAAAAAAACCCAGAATAAATAGTTAGAAAAAACAAGAAGAAATAGTTAATGCAAGAAAAAAACAAAAAATTATAAATAGTTGCAGAAAAAATTACGAGAAATAGTTATAAAAAAAAAAAAAAAAAATAGTTGAAGAAAAAGCAAGAAATAATTTCAGAAAAAAAATTATAAGAAAAAGTTAAAAATTTTAAATAATACTTTAAAAAACAATAAATAATTGAAATAAATAATTCTTGTTATTTTTTTCTAGCTTTTTATTTTTGTTTTTTTTTCTGCAACTATTTCTTTTAAAAACATTTTCTTATTTTCTCTCTAACTATTTTTTTTGCACTGTTTTTTGTTCTTTTCTTTAAATCATTGGTTCTTATGTTTTTCTCCTGCAACTTTTTCTTTAAAAATTTATATTTTTTAATAACTATTTTTTGTTGTAATTTTGCTACAACTATTTATTGCTTTTTTTCTAATTATTTCTTGCTATTTTTTGGAACTATTTTCCTTTCTTTTTTTTCCTATCAATATTCCTGGTTATTTTCTCGAATTATTTATTATTTCAACTATTTTTTGCAACTATTTCTCTTCTTTTGTTTATTTATTTTATTTGTTTTGATTCTTTTTCTGTAATTCTTTTTTTTTTAACTTTTTCTAATTTTTTTCATGTTTTTTATCTCAAACTATTTCTTGCTTTTTTTTAGAATTGTTCATTTTTTTGCCTTTAAATATTATTATTCTTTTCTCCAACTATTTCTTGTTACTTTTTCTATAGCTATTATTTTTTATTTTTAACTATTTCTTGTTATTAACTATTTTATTTTATTTATTTATATTATTTATTTTTATTTTTAATCCGTAAGTACTTTTTGTTCTTTTTTTCTTGTAATTTTTGCTTTTTCGGAAATTTGTTATTTTTTTCTTATTATTTCTTGTTATTTTTTCAGCAATTTATTATTTCTTGTTTTTTCTTTTAGTATTTCTCACTATTTTTCTTTTTGAACTATTTCTTTCTTTTTGTAAATATTTCTTGCTCTTTTTTTCAATTATTTTTTTTTTATTTTTCTCTCAAGCTATTATTTCTTCTCGAACTATTTTTTTCTCTAACTATTTCTTGCTATTTTTCGGCACTATTTCTTTTTTTTTTTTAAATATTTCTCGTTTTCTTCTCTAACTATTTCTTATTGCTTTTTCTCTAGCTATTATTTTTTTCTAACTATTTTTTTTCTAATTTACTTGCTATTTTTTCTGTAACTATTCTTTTTATCCTTATATTTATTGATATTTTTCCGGTACTGATTTTTTTCTCTCTAAATATTTTTTTTCTTTTTTCTAACTATTTCTTTTGGCTTTTTGTTATTTTTTTCCTAACTATATCTTGTTATTTTTTCTGTATCTAATTATTGCTTTTACTCTAACTATTTCTTGCTATTTTTCTTCACTATTTATTTTTTTTTCTTTAAATATTTCTTGTTGCTCTTCCTCTACAGCTATTATTTTTTTTTTCAACTATTTCTTGTTACTGACTATTTTTTGCAACTATTTCTTTTCAGTTATTTATGTTATTTGTTCTTTTCTGTACATTTAATTTTTTTCTATAGCTACTTTTCGTTCCTTTTCTAATTTTATCACGTTTTTTTGTCTCTAACTATTTCTATTTGTCTTTTTAACTATTTCCTGTTGTTTTTTTCAGTAGCTACTCCTTGTTATTTTATTTTTTTGTAATTATACTTCCTAATATTTTAATTTTTCTACCTAATTTCCTATTGCTTTGTCTCTTATAAAAAATTATCTCTCGTTCTATTTCCCAATTTTTTCCCCACAACTATTTATTTTTTCTTTCAATCAATTGTCAGTTATATATTTATAGTACAATAATTTTTTCATCTACTTTGCTTTGGCAAACTATCTATTATATCCTAAAACTTTTTGCGCGTCTAGATCGTAACGTTTATTAAAAGTTTGTAAATAATAGTGCTCTTTCAGACACTTTTTTTCTGAAGTTAGTCAGTAAGTTATGATTTACTGATTGCAAATTACTTTCAGAATTGCTTGTTTAGAATTTTTGTTTTGTTTACCGGCCATTTCAGTGAATAATGGGGGAATCGCAACTTGTTTCTTAACGCCTACTGTGTTTCTCATATCCGGCGATTTCTAGAGAGTTTACAATAATTCGCCGAGATTAGAAGAGAAAAACAAGAATGAGAAAAATTAAATAAATTGCAGCGAAAGTTATAATATCCTGAGTAAGAACTTCCCATCATCCTTATTTTTTAATAATTGAACGATTGTCGATTATTGGAAAGAAAATCGTTTATTTTAAAGAGACAATTAATACATTTTTATTAAATCCAGAATTTCCGTTTTCCGGTTATATTTTATCCATAAATATTAATTTCACTTGTTTTTTTAAATTAACTTTGTAATCAGTTTAATTACGCACTTAATAATTGTTCATTATTTAATAAGTCTTATATTAATTTATTAAGTCTGATGATTCAATCAGTTAGTACTTAATAATAATTATTATTTAATTTATATAAATTTAACGATAATTATTATTTAATGATTTATTCCTTTTTGATATTTTATTAATAATAATTTTACTAATTTTTTGCTTTGCAATCGTCTATCGAATTTTGAACCTCCCCAATATCTTTTGTTTTTTTACTAAAAGTTAATAATATTAAAATGAGATCAGCTTAATAATATTGATAAATTTAATATTGCCATTTAAGTAACACATAAAGTTTAATTTTTCATCCATGAAATGGATAATTTAATCCATTTAATTAAATGGATTATTTATCAATGAAATGAAAAAAGAAAGAATATTAACTAATAATAAGTGACATTATATAGGTAATGAAATAAGCAAAAAAAAAGTTTGATGACATGTTTTATCTTTTATGTTTTACATTTGTTGCAGCAACAGAAGAGAAATTGAAAAATGATAAATAGGAAGTTCTTATTAGCCAATAACGTTTGAAGTGTTTTTTAAATGTTTTTCAAATCATTGTTTTCTTATTTAAGTGTCACAATAGTTAGGATTTAAAATTATTTATAAAAGATTAAGGTTAAAATATTAAAAAATATTAAAATAATAAAAATTTATTTTATTATGCTTTTTGTTTTTAATTTATTTTGTTTAATAATAATATCTTTGGTTATATTAATTCGTTAGTTTATTTTGAATTGATTTATGTTTTTTACTTATTTACAAATTTTTAAATTTCATAAAATTTTAATGAAAATATAAATGAAAAAATTAAAGATGGTTGAAATAAATAATAAATAATATACCTAATAAATAATAGTATTTATATTTATTCATCTTTTTCTGTCCACGTTTTAAAATCCAGAGTGAAGTTAGTCCCTGTTATTTTATTTTGTTGTGCTGGTTTTTAATTGTCATTTGTGTAAAAAAAAAGTTTCGAAAAATGCTTCAAAAATTTATTATGGTTTTTGAAGAAGTTTAAAATATATACACATTCAATTAATTTCCTAAATTTTCGGTTATTATCTCAAATTTAGATTATTGTCATCAATTTTCCATTTTATAACGATTTTTTAATTATTTTCTTTTGCTTAAAAATAAATTCTGCAATTTTTCTTGATTTTCATCAATTAATAATTATATTCATTATTTTGTCATTACTTTTAAAAATTTCAATTATTTATCGGATATTGCAAGTTATTTTTTGTTATTAATTATCGTAAATTTCAATTATTTTTAGCATTCTTCCAGCCTTTTGTCTAATTTTTAGTCATTCTCATTTTCTAAAATTATTTTCTAAGATTTTTAAGAATTTTTCTAAAATTTCAATTGTTTTCTTCAATTTTTAATTATTTTTATTTGTTTTCATAAATTTAAATTTTGTTTATTAATTATCGTAAATTTCAATTACTTTTAGCTTTTTTCTTCAATTCTTTTCTCCAATTTTTAGTTATTTTCTTTTTTTAAATTGATTTCTAAGATCTTCATGTATTTTTTTCAAATTTCAGTTATTTTTTCTTTATTAAAAAAAAATTCTGTAGTTTTTTTAATTATCAAACTTAAATGTCATTTATTTTTTACAACTTATCGTTGTTTGTATCATATTTTAATTATTTTCGTCAAGTTTTAAAATTTAAAAACATTTTTCAATTATTTTCCAAAATTTATTTTCTTTAATTTTTAATTCTTTACATTTGTTTCATAATTTCAAAAATTGTTTACTATTTATCTGACTTTTCAATTCTTTCATTATTTATATTATTTTTTATATTATTTTCTTCAGTTTTCAATTACTTTCGTTCTTTTTCATAATTGCCAAAAAGTTTTTACTTATTTCTCTTTAATTAAAACTTGTTCTGTTCAATTTTAAATTATGTTTTTTTTTATTTATTTTCTCTAATTTTTAATTATTTTCTTTCTTTTTCAATGAACTTCTGAAAGTTTAAAGTATTTTTCTCAAATTTTGTTTGACTTTCCTTGTTTTAAAATATTTTATGTAATTTGTTTAATTATTTTCTCAAATTTTAATTATTTTTTTTAATTTTAATTTATTTAACTCAATTTTTAACCATGTTTTTATAATTTTCGATTATTTTCTCTAATTTTTCATTATTTAATTTTGTTTTAATTTACGTTTGAGATTCTCAAGTTTTTTTCTCAAATTTAAATTATTTTCTTTATGTTTAAAACATTTTTATGATTGTTTAAATTACTTTCCCCAATTTTTAATTGATTTCATTATTTTTTTTTCAATTAATTTGCAAAATTTGCAATTATTTTGTTTAATTTCAATTATTTTTTGCAATTCTTTTTAATTCTAAAATATTATAAATTTAGTCCTAAATAAATATTTATTTTATTTATATTAATTGATTTTTAAATATTATATTTATTTATTTCTTCTTATATTTACCGATTTTTTATATTTATTATTGTTTTTTATAATTTCTAAAATGTATGAAAAACTAATTGCGCGCTGGCGCGTTTTATTTTGCTAGTTTTTAATAATTTTAAATTATGACAAATTTATTTTGTTTATAATTTTAAACTGTTTAAAATTGTAGTATTCTAATCTATTTAAATTTAGAATATTTTTTACTATTTTAAATTATAATTTCGCAAATTGTTTTAAACTACAATATTTTAAGTTAGTTTAAATTAGAATATTTTAAATTATTTTAAATTAAAATATAATAAACTATTTTAAACTATAAAAATTCAAAATAATTAATTTTCTTTTTGTGTAAAAAAATTATCACTTTTTACGAAAAATCACCTTCACTTTCAGAAATAATTATCAGCCACCAAAATACATTTTTTCTTTCTTTTCATTTTTTACCATTTTTCACGGTTTGAAACAATTTAACAAGAATTTGTGTATATTTACAGAAATAATGTTGTTTAATGAAAGAAACAATTTTCTGCACGGGTTCAGTTTTAAGATAATTCGGGTAATTTTGATAGTCTAAAGAATACAGTGTAATTTGAGGTAATTTTAAAGTGCAGGTATTTATGGTAATGCTGAAAATAGAATAATACCATAATCAGTTAAATAAGATCGAGAAATTGGGGATAAATTGCATTCATTGAGCAGTGGGAGAAGGAAAGGGGAGTTTAAAGAGAAGTGGGTCGTTTCTCATCCATTCGAACTCACTCGGCAAGAACGGTTCCTACGCATTTCTTCGCTTCACACAGTTGAGTTCAGTTCGCTTTTCTTAACTCTTCTTAAACACGAGTATTTTCCTCAAAGCGCGGGTTTTTCAATTTTTTAAAAAAATTTTTCCGTTATCAGTCAATTATATTTCGGAAATTAACAATCGGTAATATTTCTCTAGTTATATCAATCAAGGGTACTTTTTTGGTATTATTTTTTCAGTTATTAATTTCAGTCATAAAGTACCAAAATACAGTTATATCTTAAGTGAAGTGCTTTGTGAAATTTGTCAAAAATTTGGCCAATTTTAGGTAATTGGTCATTGAAAGTGTTTAAAGTGTTGGAAAATGGACACTAATATCTTTTGGTTGTAGTAAATGTTGCTTATGAGAAAATAAGGGATGAAGATATAAGGAGGAATTAAGAGAGGAATAAATAAGGAAATAAGATATAGGAAGGAATGTGAAAAGGGGATAAAAAGGTATATAAACAAACAAAAAAAAGGATCTTAGAAAGTGGAAACTGAATGAAAAGAAAACTCGAAGAAGCTGAAAAATGATGAAACATGGAAGCGGGAAAGATATATAGAACAAGTACTAGATAGATATTTAGAAGATTGTTTAAAAAGAGGGATTTTTAAAAAAAAAATGGGTGACATTCGGATTTTGGATCCCAGAATGGATCCTCGATTTGGGATTGATAATAAGCATAGACCTTGGCCGCCTTTGTATAGAAGTCCAGCATCTTCGAGAGGACCATCTTTTTGCTATCGTCCACTTCCGGTTGAGACTTTAACTCAGTGGATTACACCTGTTCCTGAATATAATTACGTACCGGCGAGAATACCTCCTAATTCGTGTAACAAGGGTAGAGATTATTATTATTTGACGCCCCTTTATAGAAATGCGATGCCACCGCCAGCTCAAGCACTTCCGCCAATGCAAATTTCACAAATTGGAATGCCGCCGAGACTGATGTTGATGGAGAAGCCGAGATCGAGGGCCAAAAGTTCGGGAGGTGTTGGCAGAGGTAGTGCACCACCTTGTACCTGTTCTGTAGGGAGAACACGTTCTTTGGAGGATGTCAGAAGTGAACTCAGTGAATGGGAGGAGTATCATGATGAAAATGGAAATCGAATTAGAACAAGTCCAAAAAATGGTGTTGTTAAATGTAATCGAAGATCGATGGAGAATCTTCTGGAAGTGGAAAATGTTGGTGAGGCTTGTCTCAATGGGACTGGAAAATCGGGCAAGAATCGGAAAATTGAGGAGAAACGGTCCGACAAGTGCAATGGGAAACGAAGAGGAAGTTATATGGTATGTTTTGTGTGATTGTTGATGAAGATTTGAATAAAGAGTGGGCCTTTTTTTTATTTTGGTAAAATTGGGGTGATGAATTTTTAGGGGTTTTTTTTTATAATGGAGGAGAAAAGTAGGAAGGTAGGAATTGTTGTCAATTGGAGAAAAAATGAAAAAGAAGAAGAAGGTAGATTGGGAAAAATAAGAGAGATGGAAAAAAAGGAAGAAAACAAAATGGGAAACATTGGGAAGAAATAGTTGCGGGGAAATGTAAGAATTGGAGAATAGAGGGAGAACTGCAAACAGGAGAATAGACGTTTTCGAAAATAAGAGTTAGGTACAGGAATAAGGATATTAGGAAAGTAAGGGAAAATAGAGAGAAAGAGATAAAAAATAGTTGGAGAAAGAGAAAATAGAAATAATTACAGAAACATGAAAAGATGTGTTTAAAAAGTAAGAAATAGGTACAGAAATAAGAAACGATACGGAATGATTAGAGAAAAATAACTATAGATATAGTAGCAGGAACAACAAGGAATAGATAATTAAAAAAGAGACAAAAAATTCAACGAGTATAAGAAAACATACAGAAGGACTATAAAGAGAAATAATAACAGAAAAAGCAGCAAATAGTTCGGAAAAAAATAAAAAAAAAGTTAAAGAAACAAAAAATAGTAAACAATAATAGTTGCAGAAAAAAGCAGGAAAGTTAAAGAAGAAAAAAGCTGTAGAAAAACATACAGAAATTGTTTTGAAAAATTCAAGAAACAATAAGAAATAGTTATAAAAAAAATAAACTGGAAATAGTTGCAAAAAAAAAGAAAAAAAGATGCAAAAACAGGAAATAGTTGGAAAAAATTTAAAAAAACAAATATGTAAGAAAAACTACAGGAGAAAAAAAAGGTGTATTAGTTACAACAAAAAAAATCTAAAAGTTGTACGAAAAAAGCAACAAGAAAAAATAAATAACAAAGTGTCACAAAAGAATGGACTAAAAACATCTACTGGAAAAGAAACAAGAAATAATTTTAAAAGAATAAACATATTTCAAGAAATGATTGAATGAAAAACAATAAGAAATAGTTTAAAAAAAAAGTTAAAGGCAAAAACAACAAGAAATAGTTTAGAAAAAATATAAAAAAAAGACAATAAGTAGTTACAGAAAAAATAACAAAAAGCGTTGATACAGAAAAAGGCAATATTAGTTATATAGAAATTGCAACAAGAAATCTTGACAGAAAAAAAAAATAGTTGCAGAAAAAATCCTGAAATAGTTAAAAAAAAAAATCCTCTAAAAATTAGCAAAAAGAAAGAACAAAAAGACTATAGATATATAGTTTTAGAAGAAAAAATCAATAACTAGTGAAAATGAAGCTAGAAAGAGTTGTAGAATAAAACGAAATAGTTGAGAAAAAAAAACAACAAGAAATAGTTTTTAAAAATGCAAGAAAAAATTATAGAGAGAAATTTAAGAACAAAAATTAAAAAAAAGTATCAATTATATAAAAACAAAATATATACAAAAGAAAAGAACAAAGAATAGTTTTAAAAATAGCTTGAAAAAAAACATGAAAAATAGTTACAAAAAAAACTACATTGTAGAAGAAAAACAATAATTATTTAGAGAAAAACATCAATATCTAGAGAAAAAGAAATAAAAAATACTTTACGTAACAAAAGTAAATTGTTGCAGAATAAAACTAAAAATAGTTAAAGAAAAAAAAACTAATTTTCAAAAGAAAAAGAATAAAAGAATTATTTAAGGGTCAAGATGAATCTAGAGAAAAATAAACTAATAATAATTACAGAACAAAAATAAATTGTTGCAGAAAAATTCAAGAAACAATTACAGAAAAAAAAACAATAACAAAAAGTCAGAAAAAGTAAAGATAAAATTATATAGAAAATAATAGAAAACAGTTTTAAAAGAACAAGAAATAGTTGCAGAAGATTTTTATTTTTTACGGAAGAAACTACAAATAGTTTCAGAAGAAAACAACAATAAGTTAAAAAAAAGGAAGAATAGTTACAGATATTGAAAATAAGAGTTGCGAAAAAAATTGAAGAAAAACAATTAGAAATAGTTAAAGAAAAACAAAAATAAAAAAATAGTTAAAAGTAAAAACAACAAGAAATAGTTTAGAAAAAATAAATAGCACCAAGAAATCTTGACAGAAAAAAAAAGTTACAGAAAAAAATCTTGAAATATTAAAAAAAAAAACAAGAAATCCTTTAAAAATTAGCATCAAGAAGAAACAAAAAAACTAGATATAATTTTAGAAAAAAAAAATCAATAACTAGTGAAAATGGAGCTAGAAATAGTTGTAGAATAAAAACGAAATAGTTGAGGAAAAAACAAGAAATAGTTTTTAAAAATGCAAGAAAAAGTTATAGAGAGAAAACTTAAGCACAAAAATTAAAAAAAATATCAATTATATAAAAATAAAATATATACAAAAGGAAAGAACAAATAATAGTTTTAAAAATAGCTAGAGAAAAAACATGAAAAATAGTTATAAAAAAACTAGCAATAGTTACCGAAAAAAAACTCAAATGTAGAAGAAAAATAATAAGAATTTTTTAGAGAAAAACATCAGTACCTGGAGAGAAAGAAACAAACAATAATTACAGTACAAAAATAAATTGTTGAAGAAAAATACAAGAAACAATTACAGAAAAAAAAGTCAGAATATAATTATTCGAAACATAATAAAAAGCAGTTTAAGAGAACAATAAATAGTTGCAGAAGATTTTTATTTTTGCAGAAACACTACAAATAGTATAGTAATAGATAGTAATAGATAATATAGTAATAGACAAAACAACAATAAGTGAAAAAAAAACAAAAAATAATTACAAAAAATAAAAATAACAGTTGCGAAAAAATTGAAGAAAAACAATAGTTAGAGAAACAGCTAGAAAAATGAAGAAAAAATATGTACCTCAAAAACAACAACAGTTACAAAAAAAAAGCAAAATAGAAACAGTTTTTTGACAGAAATAGTTGAATAAATAGCTAGATAAAAATAAATAAGGAAATATTAACCTCAAAAACAAAAACAGTTACAAAAAAGATCATAAACAAAACAACAAGAAACATAGTTTCATATCTGAAGAACAAAAAATATGAAAATAGTTAAAATATAAAAAAAAAACAGATTAATTAATCTAGAACAATTTTTTGTACTATTTTGTAATTATTTCTTTTTCCATTTTTATAAGTGTTTTATTCTCTATTTCTTCAATTATTTTCTCTTTTTTTAAACCATTTCTTTTTTTTTCTGCAACTGTTTCTTTTTTTTGTAACTATTTTTCGCTTATTTCTTAATTTTTTTTTTTTTTAAATTTGTTGTTTTCTTTGTTTTTTTTCCCCAATTATTTTTTCTTCTTGCTATTTTATTATTTTTCTTTCTTTTGAAGCTATTATGCGTTATTTTTTTTTGCAACTATTTTGTTTTGTTTTTTAAAACTATTTCTTGTCTTTTTTTTTTGGAACTGTTTCTTGTTTATTTTTTGTTTGTAACTATTTCTAGATTCTTTTCTCTACATTTTTTGGTATGTGTTTTTTTATTTATTTATTGTTTTGCTTTAATTTTTTTCGGAAAACTATTTTTTCTTTTTAACTAGTTTTTATCTTCTTTTTAACTCTATTTTAACTTTTTTCGGAAACTATTTTTCGTTATTTTTTTTGTATTCTGCAACAAGTTCTTTTCTATTTTCATCAATCTATTTCTTTTTTTACTTTTCTTTGTAACTATTTCTCATCTTTTTTTCTCAATTTTTTTTTAGTATTTATTTCCTGTTCATTGTTTTTCTCTAACTATTTCTTATTGTTTTCTTTTTTCAATTTCTTTTCTGTCTTCTGAAACTATTTCAATTTTTATTTTTCTGCAACTGTTCCTGTTTTTATTTTTTGTTTGTAACCATTTCCCAATTTTTCTTCACTTTTTATAGTCTTTGTTGCTTGTATTCTTTTTTTGTTCTCTAACAATTATTTTATTATTTTTATTTTTCTTTCTTCTCTAATTATTTCCCATTATTTTTTTTTGCAACTTTTTCCTTGTTATTTCATCTGAAATTAAAAATATTAACAAATTGAATTAGCCTTCAATGGTCCACTAAAGCTGGACCTGTTTTGAAAATAAAAAATCAGCTTCCGTAAATTGCAACAAAGAGTCACTCAGGCGCGAAGTACGTTGACACCTTTTGTGGCTTAATTATTATCTTCGCTTTTTCAAAGTCAGTTAATTTTTTTTTACTCTCACTTGATTCTTGGGAAATTCGCAAAAAAAAAGAACGAAAATATAGTTTATTTATATCTATATTATTAAATAATTTATTACTCCATTAGTTTCTTATAATTCTCCGCGAAAATTATAGCATCGTATTTCTTTATTCGATTCGTATTGACAATTAGAGAAATTTTTTGATTAATCACTAATGCCGATCTAGTTACGGAGAGAATTATTATTGATTTTATGGGACTCGCAATTTTCTCAAATTGATGAAATTAATACACTTAATAATGTTATCGAGAAAATTATTATTGGTAAAAATATAATTCGAGATTTCCTTTAATCGTTTTATTATTTTAAAATTATTTTTTACAAATTATTTACTATTATGTTTTAAATTACAATAATCTAATCATTTCTAGAGAACATCAAAGCCCGATTGACTGAAACAATAATTTCTGGAAAAAATCAGAAGACGGACTTAGTTTTTTTGTACTTTTTTTTTATAGAAACGATTATTGTAGAAAGTAATAAATTTTATTGAAGTTTCTTAATTTCATTTTCGAAAGTACTTTCGAATTTTATTACAAGCTCTAACTGAAATCAAGAATGAATCGATCTTATCTGGAACTTTTTCACATTATAATTACATTTAGCTTTTAGTGTATAATAATTTATTTCGCAAAAAAGAGTTGATAATAATTTTAGTTTTAAATTGTTTATTACTTAATAGAAAGTTGACAATTGTTTTATTTCATTATGTCACTGGATTTACGTAACAATAGTGCTTAATTACGAGATTAATTGCGCTATTAATTACACACTTTTAGTGTGAGTAAATTATTAAGTTTTCTATATATTTATAGATTTCCAATTAAACGATAATTAATTGCAATTGATAATTTATTTTTATGGAATTAACTCTTAACTCTTGAAAAAAATCACACATATATTTATTTTTGTTAATACCATTTTTTTTCATTACTATTATCATCAATCAAAATCAAGTTAAAACTAAAATTCTTATCGAAACACACAAAAAAATATTAATTTAAACTAACCAGGCAATAAAATCGATTTAATTAAAGAAATAATATGAATTTTAATTGAAAGTACAATGCAACAGAAATAATCCGATGTTGAGGGAATGTAAAATTAAACGTAATTTTCTAATTAGGATAAAAATTAGAAAGTTATAGAAGGAGGTCGGTGGCATTGTAGCAAGTGCATTTGGTCTTATTATCTTAATCTAAAATTGCTAACACTTTAGCGAGACTTGATGAATAACGTGTGACTGATTTTTTTTCCAGACAAACTCACTATATATCGAGTGAGCAATTAATTATACTGCTATGACACTTTATATAGATGAGTTTCTCATTCTTTTTACGAATATTTATTAACCGAGAACAAAAGTATCTATAATTGCTGGCAGAAAAATAGTAAAAGTTATTTCAAGACTGTTTTGCGGTCTTAAAAAGTGAATATTCGCGTCCTCATTTCCTCGACCTTATTTTTCTTATACTTTATATTTTGCCCTGAAAACGAATAACTATAATTGTCAGTTTCGCTTCCATAAACTTCGGAAATAACAATAAACTAGGAACAAATAATTTTAAACTTGATTTAAACTAATCTGCAAATAATTTAACTGATTTTAAGGAAGTGACATTTAATTGCTCTCAATTTTATGATTTCGCGGTTTGCTTTTTTGTTTAAATAAATTTTAAAACTGAGATAATAATAATAATAATAATAATAATAGGGCTGAAATTGATTTAAATAAATTCTCCGGATATCTAATAATGTAAAAAATCACAAATTATAAAAAATCCCAGAAATTTGGGGATTAATCTTAAAAATTCCAATTTTAATATTCAATACTTTATAAAATTTAAAAATAATAAGAAATAGTTAGGGAACAAAACACGAAAACAAAACAAGAAACAAATACTAAAAAGTAGAGAAAAACTGGGATAGTTGCAAACAAAAAATAAAAACGAAATAGTTGCAGAAAAATGAAACTAGAAATAGCCTTAAAAGGAAGAAAAAAATTGAAAGAAAGAGTGCAATAAAAAAAATCGTTTGAAAAAAATTATTAATTATTTTCCATATTCACAATAATTAAATAATAATAATCTCCGTAAACTCCTGAAGTTGGTTATAGTATTTTATATTTATTCATCTTTTTCTGTCCACGTTTTAAAGTCTGAAGTGAAGTTAGTTAGTATTAATATTTATTCATCTTTTTCTGTCCACGTTTTAAAATCCAGAGTGAAGTTAGTCTCTGTTATTTTATTTTGTTGTGCAAAAAATTTTTAAAATTTATTATGGTTTTTGAAGAAGTTTAAATGTCATTTATTTTTTACAACTTATCATTGTTTGTCTCATATTTTAATTATTTTCGTCATGTTTTAAAATTTAAAAACATTTTTCAATTATTTTCCACAATTTATTTTCTTTAATTTTTAATTCTTTACATTTGTTTCATAATTTCAAAAATTATTAATTATTTATCCGACTTTTCAATTCTTTCATTATTTATATTATTTTTTATATTATTTTCTTCAATTTTCAATTACTTTCGTTCTTTTTTATAATTGACAAAAAGTTTTTATTTATTTCTCTTTAATTAAAACTTGTTCTGTTCAATTTTAAATTATTTTTATTTTTTTTTTCATTTATTTTCTCAATTCTTAATTATTTTCTTTTATTTCAATGAACTTCTGAAAGTTTTAAGTATTTTTCTCAAAGTTTGTTTAACTTTCCTTTATTTAAAATATATTATGTAATTTGTTCAATTATTTTCTCAAATTTTAATTACTTTTTTAATTTTAATTAATTTATCTCAATTTCTAACCATGTTTTTTCAATTTTCAATTATTTTCTCTAATTTTTCATTATTCAATTTTGTTTTAATTTACTTTTAAGATTCTCAAGTATTTTTCTCAAATTTTAATTATTTTCTTTACGTTTAAAACATTTTTATGGTTGTTTAAATTAGTTTCCCAAATTTTTAGTTGATTTCATTTTTTTCAATTAATTTGCAAAATTTGCAATTATTTTGTTTAATTTCAATTATTTTTTGCAATTCTTTTTAATTCTAAAATATTATAAATTTTGTCCTAAATAAATATTTATTTTATTTATATTAATTGATTTTTAAATATTATATTTAAAATATTTATTTCTTCTTATTAGATATAAAGAGTATTTACAGATTTTTTATATTTATTGTTGTATTTTATAATTTTTAAAAAGTACGAAAAACTACTCGCGCGCTTGCGCGCGTTTTATTTTGCTATAACTTATTAATTTTTATAATTTTTAAAGACTTTTCTTCTTTTATTTCATTTTTCATAAAAAATATTTTTTTATTTTTGCTAGTCCTTTTTATAATTCTTACAGGATTCCTAAGAGATTTCACTTTTTTGAAACTGTTTAATTTTATTTTATATTTTCTGATTTTTACAAGAATTTTGTGGACTTTTTATTTATCTTTATATACATTTTTTGTTTTATTTTTATTAATTCTAATTTTTATTAGGTTCTTAACAAATTTTTTTATTTTTATATAATGTAAATCTAATCTTGTACTAAGTATTCTAATTTTAACATCGTTCTTCTATTTCATAGAATTTTTGTTTCTTTCAAAATTTTATTCATTTTTTTTCTTCAATCTTTAAAATAATTCTATAATTTTTTTAATTTAAAAAGAATTTGCGTAAATAGTTTAATTTTTTTGAAAAGAGTTTCTACATTTTTATATATTTTTATATCACTCTTTCATTCTTGTGTTTTTTTTTTAAATTTTCTTTATTTCTTTAATAATGTCCATAATTTTTTTTATTTAAAAGAATTTTCCCATTTTTTACATTCTAGACTGTTTTTTTATCTTTTTACGATTTTGTGTTTTTTTATATATATATAGTTTATTCTTCTACCGTTGCTTTTATCTAATTTTCTTAATTTTGCGATCATGTGAATTTGAAGATGTTTTTTTGAATTCTTCTCATTTATTCGACATAATTTTTGTTTGATTATATCTTAAAAAAAATTAATTTTTGATTTAAAAACAAAAATCATAATTTTTAGCAGCCTTGAATAATAAGAGAATGTGTTATAAACTTTGCGATATAAAAATACAGAAAAAAAAAATGTTTAAGGGCAAAAATGTTTGACTTTATGCAAATTAAACTAATTTATGCAATCGGTGCAAAACAGGTGGACTTGGAATTCTGACAGGTAGAATATTTACCATTCCCTTGTGAAAAATAAGATTGATTTCCTGGGAACCAAACTGAAAATTACTTAATTACACATTTCTGCTCTACAAGTGCAGTAAATTCTGTGAATGAATATTGAGCAATATTGGGTATCGATTTCAACATAATCTCTCGTTTAGAAAAAGAAAATAATAATATAGACGTTTTTCTAAAACAAAAAACAGTTTTTTTATTCGAGAAAACGTATTATTTGACTTGAAAAGTTATCATTATGTAGTTAATAATAAAAGTAAACGGCTTTTTTTACAGCTAGAGTAAATAAGGAAAGAAGTTAATACAAAGTTTTAGAACGTACTTGATAATCATTTTAATTTATTTTTTTTTTTGTGAAATAAATAAGAAACTGATTTGAATATTAAGAACATTTTCGATTTATTTTATTATAAATTTGGATTATTAATAAAATTTTAAAATTAAAAAAATGCAAAGTTTGCAAATTAATTGAAGAAAAATAATGACAACAATTAAAATATTTTGTCGAAAGTAATTTAAAAATCATAGAAATGTTTTAAAATTGAAGAAAAAAATTGAAATTTGAGAAAAAGACTTGAAAATCTTAGAACTAAATTGAAAAAAATTAGAATAATGAAAAATTGGAGAAAATAATTGAAACTTGGAAAATATGATTAAAATTGAGATCAATAATTAGAAGTTTTAGAGAATCAGTTCAGAAATGATGAAACTGTTCAAAAATTGAGGAAAATAATCAAAAAATAATATACATAATTTAATAATAATATAAATAATTTAAAAATGAAGTAAATAATAATTAAGGAAAGTTATTATTCGGAGAAAATTATTTCTGTTAGCCCGTGATAATTAAATAAATAAAAATAATTCAACAAATTACATAGTATATTTAAAATAAAGAAAAGTTAATAAAAATATCAGAAAAATACTTGAAAATAATTGAAGATAATTAATCAACATTTTTTTTGGAAATTATGAAAGCAAATGAGAATAATTAAAAATTGGAGAAAATATTGGGAAATTTGAGAAAAATATTTTGAAATCTTAGAAAATAATTTTAAAAATTAAAAATAAATAAAAATTGGGGAAATAATTGAAAAATGATTTTAAAATTTGAAACCTAAAGAAAATAATTGAAATATGATAAAAACAATGATAAGTTAGAAAATAATAAATGGAATTTGAAATAAATAATTGAAATATTGCAAAATTTTTTTTAATTGAAAAAAATAATTGAAATTTAAGATAAATACTCTAAAATCTGAGAAATTAATTGAAACAAATGAGATTAATTAAAAACTGCAGAAAAGAATTAAAGGAATCTAAAAATAATTTAAATTACAGATAATTAATCAAAATTATTTAGAAATAATGAAAACAAATGAAAATAAATAAAAATTTAAGAAATTAATTGAAATTGAAGAAAAATGCTTAAAGTTCTTAAAAAATAATTTTACAGAAAAATGATAATAATAATTAAAAATTGAGGTAAATACTTGACAAATGATAAAAATAATTTAAAACAGAAAAAAATGATTAAATTATGATGAAAACAATTAAAAATTCAGGTAAAGAGTTGAAAATTTTTAAAAATATTTCAAAAGAATGAAAATAATTATGAACTGGAGAAAAAAATATAAAACTTACAGAATTTGTTTTTAAGCAAAATAAAATAATTGAAAAATCGTATAAAAAATTGAAAATTGAATAAAATGATCTAAATTTTAGGTAATGACTGAACATTTAAGAAATTAATTGAAAAATAGTCAAAATAGTTAAGAGAATTAAAATATAGGGAAAATAATTGCAATAATATATAAGGAAATATTAAACAAAATAATTTAAAAATTGAGATACATATTTGAAAGTTTAGGATATTAATTCAGAAATAATGAAAATGATTAAAAATTGAAGATTATAATTGGAGAAAAAATAATAAAAACAAATTATTTAATTAGTTTAAATTTACGATAAATAATATAAAATTTAGCAATTAATAATGAAATTGTTTTATTGTCGAAAATAAAATGATTAAAATTGAAAAAGTGATTGTAAAAATTACAGAAAATAATTTAAATTTGAAGAAGGTAGATTTAAGATTTTGGGTAAAAATTGAGAAATAATAATGAATATAATTAAAATTTGCAGAAAATAATTGAAAAATGATAAATGTAGCTGAAAATTGTAGTTTAAGTAACAAATTCAATTATTTCATTCTCCAAATTGAAAAGTAAATCACGCTCCTTCATATCCAAAGGAAACGATAAATAAAAGTAATTTAGTCGAGAGTTACAATTAAAAATAAATAATGCAGACACATAAAGTGGTGGAAAAAAAAGACATTGAAAGTTTCCCATTCCGTGGCAGATATGAAGATGAATGACCGAAAAAAAGTATGTCACACCTCAAGTGCAGCAGGTTTCTCCAGATTTCAATATAATCCAGTTTTAATGTTCATTTGTTATTTAATTTTAAGCTCTGGCTTTTGATTGAAAATTAACAAATATATAAACAGTGTATTATTTACTCTGACTTAACCATAAGTGTGTTTGGCGAGATTTTTATCTTCTTTGGCTTTATCTATGACGTAAATTGCAAATGATCTGTCCGGTTGGACTAGTTTCTTTGAAAAGCAGATATTCCAGATATGGTTTATAGTGACGTAGCAAATTAATTGCAAAAAAAATAAAGAAAAAAAAAGATAAAGAAGGAAAGGAAATCTGAACGACAAATGTATATTAGAAAGGATTGAATGGATTTTGGAACTGTCACTTTTTGCTCGTTTATTTTGTCCGGTGAATGAATGTTTTCTTATAATGTTATTATGAATTATTTATTAGTAAAATAAATAAATTTTAATTTTTCAACTTTAAAACGCGTTTTGGGAATTGTTTGACAAATTTATGTATTATTTCTGAATTAAAGAAAAGTGGGTTACTAATTTAGATTAGTAAATATTAAGTCTGTTTGAATAAAAATAACGAATTTGAAAGGAAAAACTAAGTCACTAATTCAAAGAGTTATATTTCTACTAATCGTTTAGTAAAAAAGAACTAATTATTAGTCGAATTCATTTTTAGGTTATGTTAAAATAACGATAATATTTTAGTAAAATTCTTTGTACTAAAAAATCTGTTTGTTGGATCTTTTAAAAAAATTGTTGTTTTACGAATGTGTAATAGACAAGTTTTATTTGTTTCTACGGCCCCCGTTGATAAAATGTTTATTGAGAAGCCAGTGGAATAAAATGCTAATTCAAAAGGGCGAGCTATATAATTCTTATTCAATTGTCTGTGTAATAATAAAATGACAAATGATTTTCAGTGCAACAAAATGCTATCTTAAAAAATTAAATATTAATTTTGTATGCAAATATAAATGTAATTTTCATACTTATATCATCAGATACATATTATTTATTATATATTACTTCTTCGACACAATACGGAGTTAATTTGCAGTTAGAAATAATGACATTTATGTTAAAATAATTATTCTGAGAAAACGTTTTTTTGAACTGAAAATCAGTTGTCATTTTATTACACAGACAATTAAATAAGAATTATATAGCACTCTCTTTTGAATTAGCATTTTATTCCACTGCTTTTTCAATAAAAATTTTATCAACGGGGGCCGTCGGTTTACAATTTTTTTAACAAAATATTGTTAATAAAAACGAACAGAGTTGTAGAGAATATTTCAAAGATTAAAATGAGCTATTATTTGTCAAAATTTGATTTAAATTAAATTGTTCAGAAACTTTAAATACAAAATGTTAAATAATTATTATTTCATAATAAATTTTGTATTAATATAATTTTTTTAAAATTTACAACTACATATTTCAAAATTGCGTGAAATAAATTTTAATAATATTGTTATTTTGTGTAAAAAAGGTTACCAAATTTTTTAAAAAAAAATTGTGAGAAGTTATTTTACGCCTGGTTTAAAGTTAACACCTTTTTTAAGCCATCGGTATAAATAAACTCATTAGTTAATAGTATTTAGTAAATAGTATTTAATAAAATACTAAATAATATACTAAAAAATGTAATAAAAAAACATATAAATATTTGTTTTATTACTTCTAACAAAACTTGTAAAACTGTTTAATACTTTTTTTCACAGTTAGTATTAAAAATTTTACAATTGAACAATTTTCCGGGTCGTCAATTTCTTACTATATATTTATCTTATAAATTATCTTATTATCTTTCTATAATTATTATATTTGAAATCAAATTTTTATCATACTCGAAATTAAAAGTCGTATATTTAACGACCTCGTTATGACGTAACTCTTTCCGGGCATAAAGTTTACACGAGTTTAGGAAATAAGTAATTCTAATGCATTGTAGTAATACAAAAAGACCTGTAATTTGTAATTACCATAAATTCTACATTAAACGATTACATATCTGTATGAAATAATTGCGTCCCATTGAAATTTAAGGTTAGTAAATTTTCATTTATCGATAAAAAAATGAACTCAATAAATAATTGCACATAATTCATGAAATATTACCCACAATTATTTATTTTACTTGTAAAATGAAACATTTATTCGGATTGCAAAATTAAATACCTTGAATTAGTTAATTGCGATTTTATTGCGATTATTATAAACTCTGTAATATTTAATTTAGGACAATTATTAGAGACTTTATTTTTTATTATTAACATTATTGTTGTTACTATTATTATTATTATAAATAAATGTTTATTACTATTAATTATTAATTAATTACCAATTTTTAATAATAATTTTAATAAAATTTCAACCGCCTAGAAAATTAATTATAAAATTATTATTTTTTAGAAATTTCACAGAATTTTCTTCGGATTTTTTTCCCGAGAAATCTTTAAAAGTGGGAAATAATAATGACCATAATAATAATAATTATATTTATTGATATCATCATCAAATGCTTCGATCAGACATAAAATATTATTTATTAGACATAAAATTCCCATTTTGCAAGAAATGAGCCAAGATTAACGTGTTACTGCGATTGTCCTTATTTTGAATAAACAAAAGCAACATAATGACTAGTCAGCGTTGGAAGATGATCGTAAAAACTTATTACAGAGCACAGACAGTTACGATAATGTTCTTTCAATTTTTCATGTCTGCTTTTATTCGTCGTCATCCATGAATTGTTTGACATCTGTTTTGACCCAATTTTCTCCGTGATTTAAGATGAAATTGCAATTTACAATATCTTATTTCAATTTAACATGTTGTATATTAAAACAACTTTTTTCTTTTTGGGGAAACAATAATAATTTTAAATAATAATCTTCAGGTTTTATTTATTCATTCTCCATACACTAAATTTTTTTTACGAATCGGACAAAATGTCGGTTTAGAGTAAACAAAAAATTATTAAATAATACTTTTTTTGGAAAATATATCACACATTAAAATAGAAACTTTTGATAATTAAATACGATAGTTATTTGAAGAATTTATTTAAGAAAACGTAGAATAAATTATTTTTAATATATCTAGCTTGAGATTCGCCATTTTTTATAAGGTCATATAAAAATGTAAAAACATCTTTTTTTAAAATATTTGATTTCTTAAAATAAATATTTATATGAATTTTAATTAAAATATTTATATTATTTATTGTAATTTAAGTGATATTTATTTTATTTAAAACATTTATGTTTATTTAAGGCTTTTGAGAAAGAAATTTTTGGAGATTAACTTTTTTAAGATTCTACATAAACTTAGCTTTTACAAATTGTTAATTTTTTTAAATGCTTAATAAAATTTAAATTTCTATTACAATAGTGGAGAACAATTTCCAGTAAAGAGGATTTATAAAATTAAGATTAATTATTATTTATTGGGTTTAGCTAGTGATGGGTAAAAAACTGTTCTTTTATTTGACTCGGACTGATTGGTATTTTTATATCTAATATTAATAAAGTGTTCTCTATATTTTTCAAGGAAATAAGTTATTTTTAATATAAAAAATACAATTCCTTTTTTCTTTTCTACTGTATTTTTATTGCAACAGACTAAAAATAGTATTTCAGAATATAATTGTATTCTAATTGTATTCTACAATTTTTAAAATTTCGTCCTTCAGTTTTCAATTATATCCTTCAATTTTTTAAACTATTTTCTTCAATATTAAATTTGTTTTTCATTTGATAACAATAATTAATTGAAAAAAATTATTATTGTTAAATGGAAAGAATTGAAAAATTAATTAGTTTTCTATTTTTTCATGATTATCCGTTTACTTTCTATAAATTACAATTATATTCTTCATTTTTTTTTTAATGATTGGATCAATACTAAAGTATTTTTTAATTATATTTCTCTCCATTCAATTATTTTTTTAAATATCTCATTATTAATGCAAATTTCAATATTTTCAATTATTTTCTTCTACGTTCAATTATTTCAATAATTTTTTCTTTACTTTTTGAAATGTTATTTTTATTTATCATTAGTTCTCTTCAATTTTTTATATGAATAAATAAATAAATAATATAAATAAATTTTTGACTATTTTCTTTAATTATGAGTTAATGTTTTCCAATTTTTCAATTAATTTCTTCAATATTCAATAATTGTTTTCTTCATTTTTAGATTGATTTCACTACATTTCAATTATATTCTTCAATTTAAAAAATGTTTGTTTTTTTTAGTTTTAAATTATAACCTCTTTAATTTCGTTCGTCATTGTAAAATTAATTTCTTTAAATCAATTAATTAGATCAATACTCAAGTATTTTTTAATTAAATTTCTTTTCATTCAATTAATTTTTTAGATGTCTAATTATTAATGCAAATCTTAATTATAAATTTAAATATTTTTAGTTAATGTCTTCTACATCCAACTTTTTACATAAATAAGTATATAAATTAATTTTCAATTATTGTCTTCCACATTTAATTATTTAAATCATTTTTTCTTGAAATATTAGTTTTATTTTTCATTAATTCTTTTCAATTTTTTACAAGAATAAATATATAAAAAAACTTTCGACTATTTTCTTCAATTATGAGTTATGTTTTTCAATTTTTCAATTATTTTCTTCGATGTTCAATTGTTTGCTTCTTTTTTCGATTGATTTTAATTTAATATTTTTAAATTTAAAAAATTATTTTCTTCAATTTCAAATTATAACCTTTTCAATTTATTTCGTCATTTTTAAATTAATTTCTTTAAATCAATTAATTTGATCAATACTCAAGTATCTTTTAATTATATTTTTCTTGATTCAATTATTTTTTTTGATGACTAATTATTAATGCAAATTTTAATTATAAATTTAAATATTTTTAGTTAATGTCTTCTCCATCCAAGTTTTTACATAAATAAGTATATATGTTAATTTTCAATTATTTTCTTCAATTTTGAGTTATGTATTCTAATTTTTCAAGTATTTTCTTCAATATTCAATTGTTTTCTTCATGTTTATATTTCACCAAATTTCAATTAGATTTTTTATTATTTTCATGATTTCAATTATTTTGTTAATAATTTTCTGTCAAGTTTTTCAATTTCCAATTATTTTCTACAATTATTTTTTATTTTTTGCAAATGTCGTTTCTCCGTTTATTTTTAGTTATTTTTTTCAATTTTCTATTAAGTTTCTTAATTTTCCATTATTTTCTGCAATTATTGTGATTAGTTTCTGCAAACATCGTTCCTTTGTTTATTTTAAATTTTCTTCTTTAATTATCTATTAAGTTTATTAATTTTCAATTATTTTCTATACAATTCTAATTATTTTCTGCAAGTATCGTTTCTTCTTTCTAAATCTGAATTAGTTAAAAATAACTAATTTGAAAGCTAAAAGTCAGCCACTAATTCAAATAACACAACCAACCATTTAGTAAAAAATAACTAATTAGTAGTTAAACAAATTTTTACTTTATGTTACAATAACTAATATTTTAGTAAAATTCTGTTTAAAAATTCAATTAGTCAAATTTTAACTGTTTCTTATAGTTAGTTATTTTCACATAACCTAAAAATTTAGCTAATAATTAGATATTTTTAACTAATTCAGATTTAGAGATTTTTTTTATTGTTAGTTATTCTCTTCAATTTTAAACTATCTTCTTTTAATTTAAATAAACTTTTAATTTCTACTTTATTGTCAACTATTTTCATAGTTTTAAGTAATTTGCGTCAATTATTTTTTAAAATTTTTAATTATTCTCCTTAAATTTCAATTAATAATTCTTTTTTCATTACTCTCTAAACTTGAATTAATTAAAAATAATTAATTATTATTATTAAAAAAATAACTAACAAATAGTTAAAATTTGACTAATTAAATTAGTAAACATAAACAGAATTCCATTAAAATATTAGTTATTTTGACATAACCTAAAAATGAATTTAAATAAATAATTAGTTATTTTTAGCGCCCTTTTATAATTTTTCTGCCGACATTGAAACGAATAAAACGAGACTTTTTATAAATTTAATTATGTGTTGAATCTACCTAATGATAATAATAATTAATAACGGTAAAAATTGTATAAACTAGTTGCGCCTGAGGTGCGCTTGTTTGTTGCATTGAACACAAGTCTGAAGTACTTCCGATGACGATGGCCTGTGATTAAAGTGGCGTAATATTGTTCCGATAAAGTCTCGATTATGCAAACTGTCCCACATGCAGAAACCCTTTTATTTATATAATTACATTATTGCATTTCCTTCGATTTCGATTGGGTGGTATTTTGACTTGGGATTTGACTCAGTGAAAGTAGAATAATAATTACCTTGTGACAAGGACGAAAGATCGCGATATTACCGGTTCCGCGTTATCCACTTTTCAATCCATTTTTCTATTTTATAATCCGGTAATACCTGATTTGTCGGAAAATGCCCCACAGCTTAAAATCCAATCTCCAGGTGCGAAATTCCTGTCAATTTTACCATTTTCTTTAATCTCGATTTAAATTTAATCTTTTTCAAAAAATTGCTTCAAAACTTGGGGAATTTGAGATGGAACGACTCTTTTGGGTCATTCCGTGTTAAATTTTCAAGTGAATTTGATTTTTTCCGAAAATTGTTGAAATTAACAAAATGATGTAACCATTTGTTACCAATTAGATGTTACCATTTTTTTAAATCTCGATTTAAATTTAATCTTTTTAAAAAAATTGCTTCAAAACTTGGGGAATTTGAGATGGAACGATTCCTTTGGGTCATTCCGTGTCAAATTTTCAAATTGTTTTAATGTTGCCATTTTTTTAAACTTGATTTTAATTTAATCTTTTTAAAAAAATTGCTTCAAAACTTGGGGAATTTGAGATGGAACTACTCCTTTGGGCATTCCGTGTCGAATTGTCAAGTGAATTGGTTTTTTCCCGAAAATTGTTGAAATTAACAAAATGATGTAACCATTTGTTACCAATTAGATGTTACCATTTTTTTAAATCTCGATTTAAATTTAATCTTTTTAAAAAAATTGCTTCAAAACTTGGGGAATTTGAGATGGAACGATTCCTTTGGGTCATTCCGTGTCAAATTTTCAAATTGTTTTAATGTTGCCATTTTTTTAAACCCGATTTTAATTTAATCTTTTTAAAAAAATTGCTTCAAAACTTGGGAAATTTGAGATGGAACGACTCCTTTGGGTCATTCCGTGTCGAATTTTCAAGTAAATTTGTTTTTTTTCCGAAAATTGTTGAAATTCACAAAGTGATGTAACCATTTGTTACCAATTAGATGTTACCATTTTTTTAATCTCGATTTAAATTTAATCTTTTTAAAAAAATTGCTTCAAAACTTGGGGAATTTGAGATGGAACGATTCCTTTGGGTCATTCCGTGTCAAATTTTCAAATTGTTTTAATGTTGCCATTTTTTTAAACCCGATTTTAATTTAATCTTTTTAAAAAAATTGCTACAAAACTTGGGGAATTTGAGATGGAACGACTCCTTTGGGTCATTCCGTGTCGAATTTTCAAGTAAATTTGTTTTTTTCCGAAAATTGTTGAAATTAACAAAATGATGTAACCATTTGTTACCATTTTTTTAATCTCTATTTAAACTTAATCATTTAGAAAAAATTGCTAAAAAAAACTTGGGAAATTCGAGATGGAACGACTATTTTGGGTCATTCCGTGTCGAATTTTAAGGTGAATTTGTTTTTTTTTTACGAAAATTGTTAAATTGTAAATATCTTTTTATGAGACAAGGAAATTGTTGAAATTAACAAAGTGATGTTATTATTTTGATAAAAAGTCGGTACCGTTAATGCTCGGTGCGTATAGAGTGTTTTTATTAAAGAGCGAGGGAATTATTAAGAAGCATTAAAAAGTTCGTCTTGCACTGGCTGCCAAGAGAACAACCTGCCTCTCATTTGCTTTTTTAATGAATTCACCAAGAAGATAATTCGCATCCGATAGGCTGGCCAGTTTACGTGAATACTGATGGAAATTGAAAGTAAAAGCGTGGCCAAGTTCCGTTGTGCGAAATCAAGTCGATCGATGCATTCTTTCATTAAACTGAAAATTGCGAGAAGTTTATAATTTAATTCAGTATTTATTCGTATTTTTTATTAAAAAAAAAGGATTCATAAAAACGGCAAATTTTAAAAAATTTTTGATTGACTAATTGAATAAATAAATCTATAAATCTGAATTGATAAATAGCAATAAGTTTATTAAAAATTTGTAGAAATTTTAATTATGTAATTTTAATTAGGAAAGATTTATCACTAATTCAGATTAGGCGAGAAATCGCCTTTGAAATCTAAATCTTAAATAAATAAATGAAACAAGAAATAAATAAATAAAAATTAATGAATAAAATAAACAATTTTTCCTAAAGTTACTGTATTTATATATAAAATTGGGTTCAGTGGTCTTTAAATAGTATCTAACTTCAAACTAAAAGGGAAATGAACTTCAAAGTAACTAATTAAAAAAAAATAATTTGACATTTAAGATATTCTAATTAATATTGATTCGCGACATTAAGTGCCCAAGTATGCGGACACGTATACCAGTACATATATATTTACGATCTTGGCAATTATTTTCTAATTTTCTTCTTGGGGAAGGTAAGGTAAATGTCCCAATTAGTGCATCACTAAGAATTTTACTAAAATAAATAAAGAAAAAATTAGTTTTTAATTCTTCTATGAAAATAATTTTTTGCACTGAAATGAAGCCAATCCTTTTCTGAATTGAAAATGATTTTGATTCAGGTTTTATTATCAAAATATAATAAATTATTGTGTTTCAATGAAATAATGTTATTGTACCAATTTGTGAACATACATGAAAAATGCATGGCGATTGTCATATTTTTCTTGATCTGTCAAAACGAACGACACGGTCAAAGTTTATATTTAATTTTTCGTTTTCTAAGTGAACAAAAGAATCATGAAACTTACATCAAGACGAAGTATATAAAAGATAAAATTAAAAACATTTGTTTTTTATATTATTTTTATATTGTGTGGTATTTGTTTTAAACATTTAAACTCAGTTGTGCACAAATTGGTACTTGTCTACAAATAGGGACATTTACCTTATTGTTGGTAAAAATAATTATTTTACGGAAAGTGATTTGAATTTTGATTAAAATTTCTTTTTTTAAAAAAAGAACATTGATTTCTATTTTAACAAATAAATACACATAAAAATATACATTTGTTTATAATGATTTGTCAATTGATCCAGATAAAAGAATATTTATTTTTACATTTATGATTTATCACCGTTTATTTATTTATTTATTTGAATTTTTAACATACATTTTTTTTTAACATTTGCTGCCCCAATTTCTTTTTTTTAATTTCTAGTTTTAATTCAATTTTAATTTAATTTAACTTTTCAACTTTATACTAAATTTGAAATTGATTATAACGTATACAAATTTTTTTTATTTTTTAGCAGGAACCAAGGCCGGATTTGGACGTGAGTAACGGAAGTAGTAATGGGGGTCGACCCAGATTTATCCCAGTTACTGCTCTCGAAGATGTTCAAGCCGTTCGATGTGCAGAATTTCATCCCCATGGCAAACTCTATGCAGTCGGTTCCAATTCAAAAACACTCAGAATATGCGCCTACCCAAAACTCAGTGATATTCGGTAAGAAATTATATTACTATCTCCTCAGTGTCAAAATTCTGTTAATTTTTTTTTTTTTTTTTTATAACCAAAAAGTTAAAAGGGGGTTGAAAATAGTGTTTTACAAATATTTTATAACAATAAAATGTGATGTTATAATTTTGAGATGTTGCATTTTGTTTGGAACGAAAAAAGTCAAAATTAGGTTGGAAAGAGGTGTTATACAGTCAGTTGATGTAAAAAAATTAATGTTATAACGTCAATATTATTCTATAATTTTGATATGTTACATCTTGTCTGGAACCAAAAATGTTAAAATTTGTTTGGAAAAAGGTGTTATGCCAATTCTAATTTATAATTTTTATATATTACAAACAATTGATTTAAAAAAATTGACGTTATAACGTCAATATTATTTTATAATTCTGAGATGTTACATCTTGACCAGAACCAACAAAGTTAAAAAAAGGTTGGAAAAGGGTGTTATACAAACATTTAATGAAAAAAAGTGAAGGTTTAAGGTTAATTTTATTGTATAATTTTGAGATGTTACATCTTGCCTGGAACCAATAAAGTTAAAATTAGGTTGAAAAAGGGTGTTATAATGTCACTTTCTTTATCAAATGTTTGTATAATGCTAATTTTATTTCATAATTTCAAGATGTTACATCTTGTCTGGAACCGAAAAAATTAAAATGAGGTTAGAAAAAGGTGTTATAGAAACATTTTTATAGAAGAAAGTGAAGTTATAACATCAATTTTATTTTATAATTTTGAGATGTTACCTCTTGTCTGGAACCAATAAAGTTAAAATTAGTTTGGAAAAGGGTGTTATACAAACATTTGATTAAAAAAAGAGGTATAACGTCAATATTATTGTATAATTTGGAGCTGTTACATCTTATTTGAAACCCGTAAAGTCAAAATTAAGTTTTAAAAATGTGTTATACAAACATTTGATGAAAGAAAGTGAAGTTATAGCGTCAATTTTATTTTATAGTTTCAAGACGTTACATCTTGTCTGGAAACAAAAAAGTTAAAATTAGGTTGAAAAAGGGTGTTATACAAACATTTGTTGAAAAAAAGGGAAGGTATAACGTCAATTTTATTTTATAATTTGGAGATGTTACTTCTTATTTGAAACCAATAAAGTCAAAAATAGATTTTAAAAAGGTGTTATACAAACATTTGATAAAAAAGTGAAGTTATAACGTCAATTTTATTTTATAGTTTTGAGATGTTACATCTTATTTGAAACCAATAAAGTCAAAATTAGGTTTTAAAATAGTGTTATACAAACATTTGATAAAAGAAAGTGAAGGTATAACGTCAATTTTATTATATAATTTTGAGATATTACATCTTGTCTGGAACCAATAAAGTTAACATTAGGTTGGAAAAGGGTGCTATAATGTTACTTTTTTAATCAAATGTTTGTATAATGTCAATTTTATTTTCTAATTTTTAGATGTTACAAACAATTGATGTAAAAAAATTGACGTTATAACGTTAATATTATTTTATAATTTTGAGATGTTACATCTTGTCTGAAACCAAAAATGTTAAAATTTGGTTTGAAAAGGGTGTTATGCAAACATTTGATAAAAAAGTGAAGGTTTAAGGTCAAGTTTATTGTATAATTTTGAGATGTTACATCTTATTTGAAACCAATAAAGTCAAAATTAGGTTTTAAAAAAGTGTTATACAAACATTTGATGAAAGAAAGTGAAGTTATAACGTCAATTTCATTTTATAATTTTGAGATGTTACCTCTTGTCTTGAACCAATAATGTTAAAATTAGGTTTGAGAAGGGTTTTATAATGTCACTTTTTTATCAAATGTTTGTATAATGCCAATTTTATTTTATAATTTTTAGATGTTACATCTTGTCTAAAACCAAAAAAGTCAAAATTAGGTTGGTATATCGTGTTTAACAAATATTTGATGAAAAAGAGTGACGTTATAATGTTATTTTTTTTTAAATTTTAAGATGTAATTGTTTCCCCAGATAAAATAAAAAAGGGTATGTTTCTTTAATAAAATTCTTAAAAAAATTGTTGTGTCGATTTTATAAAATTATAAATGAATTCTGTATAAATAATTTTTATCTTATGAGCTAATTTTTTAATTTAATTACTGGGGGAAATTTGACTCTTTATTGATTATTTTAAAATTTAATTGTTTGAGGGGGCGAAAATATCAATGTTTTTTTGGCTTAGAAAAAGTTCAATTTGAAAAGGGGTTAAAAAAAGGGTAATTTAAAAAACAGAAACTTTTTTAGGGTTTAAAAAGGGTAACTATTTTTTGGTAAAATGTGCCAAAAATAATTTGTGGATCAACTTTCTAAAAATTATAAGAAAATTTAAATTAAATAATTTTAGTAATTTATTTGTAGTTATATTTTTTTTAATTTCTAAAGGATCAAAATTGTCTGTTTATTAAAATTATACATCAATTTTTGTACTCGCGGAAACAGTCAATTTTTTTTTGTTAATAATGTTTTATATTTAAAGGGGATAATAAAAGGGTAACCTAGAAAAAATTATTTTTTTTCAGTTTTTCAAAAATATATATTTTTGTTTGATTATTAAGGGGTCAAATTGTCCCTTTATTAACTATTATAAAGATCATATTTTTTCAGTTTTTTAAAAAGAATAAAAAGGGGTAATTAAAAAAAATTTTTGAGGTTCTAAAAGGGTAACTTTTTTTAGCAAAATTTGTTTAAAAAATGTTTGGTTCGAATTTTTAAAAATTATAATAAAATTCAAAACAAATCATTTTTATCATACATTAATGTATTTTTAATTTAATAACAAGGAAAAATTTTACTTTTATTAATTATTATTTAGATTAATTGTAGGAGGGGAGAGTTTAAAATAAATTTTCTCATTGGTAAAAAAAAGTTCAATTTTTGGAAGGGAATAAAAAGAGTATAATTTAAAAAAGTAATTTCTTTTGGTTTAAAAAGGGTACTTTTTTTTTATTCAAGTTTGTTAAAACTAGGTCGATTTTCTAAAAATTATAAGAGATTTACGAGTGAATAGCGATATTTGATATTAAAGAGAAAGCTGAATACAAATTTTAAAATAGAGAACAAAGTTGGTCCGAATAATTTCATCAATATATGATAAAATAAAAGTATTAAATTATAGTAAATTACTGGAAATCGTGTTTGACAACTTCTTTTTAGAAAATCAATCTCGGACGATTGTTTCCAATTTTTACGACACATAAAAAAAGGGGATACTGCAAATGATATCAATTGTTAGAAATCTTTTTTACTCTCATATTTTTTCTCCATTTTTTTGTTGTTTTTTTCTTTATTAGAGTCGTATTTAAATAATTATAAGTATTTGAATTTTTTTTACATCTCTTTATCAAATATTTAATTTCTCCAGTTCAAAATAAGTTAATTTAAAAAAGAAATTTAAGTTAAATATTAATCTTAATTGAAAAAGGCTGTGAATTAAAAAAAAATTGAAAGCAGCCTAATTTTCTCTTTCATTGACTTAATTCTGTTTATCGCATCTACTTTCAACACTTGCTATTCGTTTTCGAATACTTTTTTGTAACTTCCCAAATTCATCACTTTCTTTTAAAAGAGGCGATAAAAAACTTGTTCCGCGAATATTTAGTCATTAAATTAACATCAAGAGAATCTCACGAGATGAAATAATGATAAAAATAATTATTCGAAATTAGTGAGTGGATCATTTTAAGGTTCCTATTTCATCAATTTATTAAATAAAATTTCAAATTTTTAGTTATAAATTTTAGTAACGAAATTTAGTTCTCAATTTTTATATTTTTTTCTTTTATTTTTTATTACTTTATCTATTTTTTACTTTCGTTATTAATTATTAATTACATTTTTTTATTAGGTACTTTTAAAAAATTATTTTTGCTATTTATCACTCTTGTTTTTTATTACTTTTGTTATTTATTACTTTTTTTTTTCTTATTTAATTACTTTTCCTATTTATTGCTTCTATTTATTATTATTTTTTTATTTATTACTTTTATTAATTCTTCCGTGTATTATATTCTTTTTTCTCACAATTATTTATTACTTCGACTATTTATTATTTCAATTTTTTCTATTATTTATTAATCCTATTATTACTCTTATTATTTGTCACTTTTATTACCTATTTCTATTATTATAATTTAAAATATTCATTATTTATTACTTTTATTACTCATTATCTTTACTATTTGTCACTTTTATAATTTATCGCGCTTTTTATTTCTAGAAATCACTTTTTAAATATCTATTTTCTTTTCTCAATTACATAATTCATTTCAAAGATTCTTTGTATAAAATACCAATAATCAAGCGACAATGTTTGTAAACTTTAATTCATTATTCTTTTTTTTTTGTCATTACGAAAAAAAAAAGGAAATAAAAGACTTTCGTTTTCCTCGAAATTGTGGAATCCTCGATCCGTGTAATCATCACGTTACGCCACACTAATCGATTAGATTCATTGATTGTGTCGATTTCTCTTATACTTAGAACATTGTTGAAATTTTGAAAGTGGACCAAAATCTGGAAATTCCTTTTCAAAATAAGTTGAAATACGAATAAAAATAGAGAAAGTACACCAGAACGAGAATAAAGATGACTTATTCATGTCTGCGAATTTATGGTTTAAATTTTCATAAATACGCTTTTCAGTCTCAAATTTATTTCAATCGTTAAATATTACAAAAAGTTTAAATTAAATATTTCAGCATTTACGAGCAAATGTTAAATTTGCACTTTTCTAAATATTATTTACGAGGGAAATTATTTGTTTAAAGTATCTATAGGTATCAATAAAATTTGAGAATTAGTAAAATATTATTTATCTGATATTTTACTCGTGTTTACTGTTAATATTTTAATTTATAGTACTGAATAAATGAATTAATTTATTTTTTATTTTTGTGTGGATTTTATCCCAAAAACTGTATTTTCGATTTTAGTTTCTGAATTTTCTTATTTTATTTTTCTATTTTTTTTTTATGATTTTTAATTTCAAACTTTTATTTCATTGCATTTGATTTTTGAGATTTTATTTTTTGAATCTTATTTCGTCACATTTTTTTGGTCTTATTTTATTATTTTTTAAGTTTTATTTCCTGTATTAAAAATTTTTTTTTGCGATTTTATTTTATAAATCTTATTTCTTGCATTCAATTTTGTGTAAATTTATTCTATAAATTTTATAGTTCTTAAATTTTGTTTCCTGAAATTTATTTTGTAAATTTATTTCTTGTATTTGATTTTTGCAATTTTACTTTATGAATTTTATTTTCCAAGTTTTATTTCTTGCATTAGATTTTTGCGATATTATTTTATGTCTTTTCTCAATTTTTCTTTCTTTTATTTGTTTCTTGCATTTGATTTGATATTTTTTTTTATTTTATTTCTTGCATTTGCTTTGGTGCAATTGATTTTGTTCATTTTTTTCCTTGAAATTTTATTTCTTTATTATTTCATTTTGTGCAATTTATTTTGTTAATATTTTATTTTCTGAAATTTTATTTCTTGCATTTGACTTTTGTGATTTTATTTTATGAACTTTAGCTTCAAAGTTTTATACCTTGCATTAAATTTTTCGATCTTATTTTATAATTTCTAATTTTTATAATTTATTCTATAAATTTTATTTCTTTTATTTTATTTGGAGAAATTAATTTTGTTAATATTATTTTCTAAAGTTTTATTTCTTGCAGTTGATTTTTACGATCTTATTTAACGATTTGCTTTCAAATTTTTGTTTTTGCATTTCAATTTTGCAATTTTATTTTATGATTTTTAGTATCGAATTTTTTTTCTGATTACGGTTTTATGCGTATGATTTTTGCAGTTTGATTTTATGAATTTTAGTTTGTGTAAATTTTGTTTCATCACATTTTTGACATCTTATTTCATAATTCTTATTTTATACATTTTATTTCTTGCATTCGATTTTGTGCAATTTATTTTCTAAATTTTATTTCGCGAAATTTGATCTGCAATTTTTATTTTTTGTATTTTTTTGTGGAATTTATTTTCTAACTTTTTATGTTTTGCTTTCGATTCTTGCATTTTTATTTTATGAGTTTTATTTTCCAAATTTTAAAAAATGGCATTTCATTTTTGTGATCTTATTTTATAAATTTTATTTTTAAAGTTTTATTTGTGCATTTGATTTTATACAATTTGTAAATTTTATTTCTTGAATTTTACATCGTTAAATTTGTTCTATACATTTTATTTCCTGCATTTGATTTTGGGAAATTTATTTTATAAACTTTTTAATTTGATTTTTATTTCGTGAATTTTATTCTGTAAATTTAATTTTTTGTATTTAATTTCGTGAAAGTTTATTAATTTTTATGTTATTAATTTTATTTTATGAATTTTATATTCCAAATTTTATTTCTCGAATAATTTTAAAGTCTTAATTTTATTTTTAGTTTTATGCCTTTTAATTTTTCTTTAAGAATTATTTTTAAACACATTATTTCTAAGTTTTGTTTTTAAAAATAGATCTTCAAGCATTTAAATTTTATTCTGGGTAAATTTTTATGTTAAATTTATCGAAAGAATTTAATAAATTATAGATATTTATTGAATTAAAAACAAAATGATAATAAATTTCGCTCTATTGGAGTTTTTAAAAATAAAATTATTTTCTCCACTTAATAATTAATTAGATAAATTTAACGCACCTTTCACATGCAACTACTTGAGAAAAGTTTAAGTTGCGTCGCGAAATTTGAAGAAAGTTTAATTCATGTAACATAACAGTTGTAAATTAACTAGAAAAAAGTAAAATGAAATTTGAATCAATGAAGTAAACAAGGGAAAGGTTGGGAAAATATGTGCTTCATTCATGAGGAAAGTAATTGCTGAGAATATCCGGTGCGTTCAAGTTTTGTGAAAATTATGAGATTCTCTTTAGTGAAAGGAAACCTTTTAGAATTTAAGTCAGTTTAAAAATTTAGTAACGATTAAAAATTGTAGCAAAAAAAAAAAATTCTAAATTGTAATTTTTAAAAAATTTGGAACAATTTTTTAATGCTAAAATACTTTTTTCAGAGAAGATCATCAGACGTATCAACCGACAGTTCTCTTCAAAAGGACAAAACATCACAAAGGCTCGATATATTGTTTGGCTTGGACTCCGGATGGGCACCTGATGGCAACCGGAAGTAACGACAAGACAGTCAAATTAATGCGCTTTAATGCTGATACCTCAAATCTTGAAGGTGAACGAAAACCGCAAAATAAATCGTGAAATTTTTAGAAAGTGGCAATAATTGCAAGTTCAAAGTTTAGGTATTAGTTGGTGAAAATAACAATCTAGATTTAATGACTGGACAATAATAAAAAAACAAGTTGAAGTAACTTGTGTCAAAGGTTGGACTTTCGCTTATTTTCGCTATTTGTTGTTCGAGTTTTAAAAGCAAAATTATTGCGAAATAATTCAGGAATACAGTTGATTTTGCACAAAGATTTTAAATGAAAGTTATTGTTTGTGTGTGTGGAAAGTAATAAAAAGGAATAAATATAAAACAATTTTTAGAAAGTTCCAGTTTCCGGTAACAAAGGAAATGTTTTTTTTAGACAGATATATTATAGTTGTTTATGAATTGGAGATTTTAGCTTTTTGGAAAGTTTGAGTCTTTGCGAAATGGAAATCAGTAATTTTTTATTATTACTTTTTATTTTTTTGTAAAAAATAACTAAAAGCCTAAGACTCACACAAACACGTTTTTTCGACATTTTAGAGATTTTTTCTCTTGTAACTTTTTCAATTTTTTTTTATTTTATCAAAAAATTTATTCAGTACCTATTTATCTTATATTTTTTCGGAATTTGGTTTTTAATGTTTTTATTGTTAGGATTGTTTTAAAAATTTACCTAGTATACAAAATTTCTACACTTTTTTTATCTTTAGAGGATTTTTTCACTTCTTTTGTAGATTATTTATTTATCTTTTTATTTTATTTTTACTTTTTCTTAATTTGTCAGTAGATTTTTACCAAATTTTATATTTTTTGTCATGTTTCGTGTTTTTAGAGTTTGTTGGGTTTTTTTTTCAAGTTTTCTCCATTTTTCAAAGGTTTTTTTAAATTATTTTTCATTGGATCCTCTTAGTTGTTCTTATTCCTTTAAACTTTCTGATCTCTTCTTAAAGAGAAATCAGATAAAGAATTGGAAAAAAATGTTTATCCAACTCTATAATTTTCATAGTTTTGAAATAAAGAAAAATGTAGAAATTTTTAAAATGTTTCGATGGAGGAGTAAAAAATTTTATTTTTAACATTTTGATCACTTCCAAGTTGTATTTAAATAAAATTACAATTTAATGTTTATTAAAAACGATTTAGAAACAAAAAATTTGACATTCGTTTTTAATAAACGGAAAATTGTAATTTTTATTCAAATTCAGCTCTGAATTAATCAAAATTTTAAAAATAAAATTGTTTACTCTTTTACCATAAAGCTTTAAAAATGTTTTTGATTATTTGAATGATCTCTTCTTAAGCTTCCTTCTTTTCTCTTAAATTTTCTTGTTCTTTTATAATTTTTTTTATCATTCTTTGAGTTTTAATTAATTTTTAAATTTTATCTTTGTATTTCTTAGAAATGTTAAAAATTTAACTTTCAAATTTGTTTAAATTCTTAAAAGTTATGTTCAATTTTTTTGCTATAAAATTCAAAAACTTTGTTTTTGAAAAAATTTAAAATTTGGTCGGTATTTTCACAATTTTTTCATTTTTCAAATGTTTTAAAGAGTTTTCTTTTTTTATTTCATTTCAGATAAATTTAATCTTTTACTAAATTTGCTGATTTTTTCATTATTTTTCTATTTCTTTAAAATTTGTTCTTTATCTTATTTCTTCTTTCAAACTCTCATTTTTTTTAATTTTTCAAAAATTTATTTATTGTTTTTTTTCTAAGTTTTAAAATTATATTCTTAATTTTTCTAATTTTTTTAAAAATTATTGTTCTTTTTTTCATTTTACAGTTTTTTAGACTTTCAATTTTATTTAACATCGCGTAAATATAATTTTTTACTAAATTTTCTCATCATTTTTCTACTTTCTTTTTTGAAATTTTTTCGTTTTCTTAAAATTTTTTAATTTTGTTCTTTTAAATTCTCATTTTTGTAATTTTTTAAAATTACTTAGTTTTTCTAATTTTAACAAAATTTCTCTTTCAAGTAAAAAGTAAAATATTAACGATTTTTCATTATGATTTTCCTATTTATATTCTTAATTAGAAAATATGTCTGTAAATATTTACATTTTTAAAAAGGATTTTTTAATTTGTTATATATTTTTAGTCATTTTTTGTATTTTTACTAAATTTTGTTAAATTTTCTCTTTTTTTTTTAAATGTTATTATTAGATTTTGTAACATTTTCGGAACTTTTATTTTTAATTCTTTTTTAAATTTTTATTTTTATAGAAAAATTTTACTTTATTTCGGGCCCGTATCATTTTGACACAAATTTTTTCGGGCAACTTGTTATATTGTACTCCTGAAGATGAATGTTATATTTTACTCCTACTAAAATCAAAGATTTTTAAGTTTTAATTATTCAATAACTGAAATTATTGGATTAATTAAGTCTTTTAATATTAATTTAATGTATTAAAATCAATTATTTAATAAATAAGACTTAAAAATCTTTGATTTCAGAAGGAGTAAAATATAACATTCATCATCAGGAGTACAATATAACAAGTTGCCCGAAAAAATTTGTGTCAAAATGATACGGGCCCTTTATTTCTTGTCTGTTTGTTTTTCTAACTAATTTATAAAAAAAAAAAATTTGTAAAGTCTCGAATGTTTTTCGTTAATTTTTAAAGTAATTTTCATATTTTTTTAAAAAATACACCCAATTTGTCTCCATGCTTTGAAGTAGAGATTTTTTAAAACATTTAATCAATAGTGGTCGTAAATTATGAGATTGTTTATAAATATTTTAGACGTTAGGTTTTAATTGTTTAATTTCTTTTATTTTTTTATAAAGAATTAAAATAAGAAAAATCTATAGATTTTTTTTTTTTAATTATTTCTAGATTTTCTCAACTTTTTTTATTTTTGCCCTAATTAGTTTAGTTAATTTATTGCCTTTTTATCTTTGTAAGAATTCAGTAAATTTCCCAATTTTTCGTTGATATTCTCATTAATTTTCAAAATTTTTTATAATTTAAAAATTGTCACTATTTTTTTTTAAATTTTATTTATTCTAATATTGTCAATATTTTTCTTAAATTATCTCATTTCCACACAAATTATTTTAGTTTATTTCAAGAATTTTTTCTTTTTTTTTTGTAACATTTAGTAAAATTCTCACTTTTTTCAATTTGTTAATTAATTTTTATAAATTTTAAACAATTTTTACGTTAGTTTTGTAAAATTTTAGAATGATTTTTGTTGTTTTTTATACGTTTTTTGTAAACTTTTTTTATCATCTTTGCTTCCCATACAGAGAAAGTATTTTTTGCCATTTGCTTTCATTCCTACAAAAGTAGCTTTAATTATTTTCTGAATTTTTTTTCTTAATTTTAGGATGTTTTCTTTAATATTATATTTCAAGATTTTTTTTGTTTTATCTGTATTTTTTTAATCTTGATTTATTTTTAGATTTTCTCATGATTTTACCAGATTTCCATTAACTCTCTCATTTTTCGCAATCGTTTATAAAGTTCTGAAATATTTTTCTTGAATTCCGTTTTTTTTTTAAAAATATTTTTTTTTTTAAAACACGTTATTTTCTAAAATAGTTTGTTATTATTTTCTTCATCAAATGTTCCTACTTTGTCTTATTCTTTCCGACTTTTTGATTTTTCAAACCTTCTATTTAATGGAAAATTTTTGCATTTTTTCATAAACTTTCTCCTACTGAATTCTACTATTTTTTCCAACTTTTTTTTAACACTTCAGACACTTTTGATGCTATTTTTTTCTATTTTAGAATTGAGTTCAAGGCCTGGAATTTTATTATTTACAGATTAAATTAATTTAAATAAAATAATTTTTTATTAAATTAGTAATTAAAATGTAAGAAATTAAGTTTTAGACTTAATTTATGAAACTAAAAAATGATTCAGTTATTAATTTTGATTTGTAATTACAGGTCAAGAAGTGGAGTTGACAATGCATGATGGAACGGTTCGAGACCTCTGCTTCCTGGAGGATACTACAAACAAATCTAGTCTCCTTATCAGTGGAGGAGCTGGAGATTGTAAGATTTATGTGACTGATTGTGCAACCGGAACACCATTCCAGGCTCTCAGCGGTCACAGTGGACACGTTTTGTCCCTTTATAATTGGGGAGGTGCAATGTTCGTTAGTGGAGCCCAGGACAAAACAGTCAGATTCTGGGATCTCAGGACGAGAGGATGCGTCAATATGGTTACACCTGCAACCGTTCCTGGGAGCAGGGTTAGTTTTTTTTTATTTTTTTCAAAAATTATTTTAAGATTTTTTAATTTTGCCTGCCAGTAGAGAAATTTTTATTTCGAATTACTTCTATTTAAATTGTAATTTATCAAAGATTTCCTCTATTTGAATTCAAATTCATCCCAAGTTTAATTCTATCCAATTTATTAATCCCAATTCATTCTAATTTTAATTACTTAACCTTCGATTCTTGAATCAAAATCAAATTTAACTAAATTTTTATCTATTCCAATTTTTATTTTTCCAAATTTGGATTCAATTCGAATCGAATTTCAATCCAAATTTACATTTTAATCGATTCAACGTTTAATTTTTACAAAATAATTATTGAAAAAAGTCTCATTGAGTAAATCTTTCGTAGATTTAAAGAAGCTTTTAATAAACAACGACTGTTTTAATTTTGCCTTCCAATAGAGAATTTTTTATCCCAAACTACTTACTTCTATTTAAATGTCAATTTATATCAAATTTACATCTATTTAAATTTAACTTAATTTCAATTCTGTCCAATTTTTACACGACGAATTTTAAACAATTGAAGTTTTAATCAATAGTAATTATTTTAATTGTCAAAACGTTAAATTTTCTATCAAATCTCAATTTAGTCATTCTAATTTTAATTTCTGTTCATTCTAATTTTAATCAACCTTCGATTCATGAATCAAAACCAATTTTATCCAAATTTAGATATAATTCTAATTTAATTCGATTCGAAGTTCAATTCAAATTTGAATTTTAATTGATTCAGCGAGATTCCAATCGATTCCAATTTTTATAAACTAATTATTAAAAATAGTATCTTATTGATGCTAAATCTCCCGTTTACTGGTTGAATTTTGCGTTCCAATTTAGAAAAATTTTTATTCCGAATTATTTCTATTTAAATTTAAATTCAAATTTATCCCAATTTTAATTCTATGCAAATTTTAATCCACTCGAATTTCAAACGATTCAATTTTCCATTAATTACAATTTTTATAATAGACAAAACGTTAAATTTCCTATCAACTCTCAATTTATTTGTTCCAATTTTAAATTCTTTTACCTACTCCCAATTCATTCTAATTTGAATTAACCTTCGATTCACGAATCAAAATCAAATTTAACTAAGTTTTTATATATTCCAATTTTTCTTTATCCAAATTTGGATTCAATTCAATTCGAATTTCAATATTAATTTACATTTTAATCGATTTAACTTTTAATCAACTCTAATTTTTACAAAATAATTATTGGGAAAAGTGTTTCATTGATGCTAAATCTCCCGTAAATTTAAAGGCGCTTTTAATAAATAACTACTGTTTGAATTTTGCCTTCCAATAGAGAATTTTTTATCCAGAATTATTTCTTTTTAAGGAGTCTCTCTCTAGTTACATAACCTCAAACTAGAAAGTCGTTTTTCACCCTAAATAAAAATATTATTGAAATCAATTTACCTAATTTTGAAAGTTCTAGTTGTACATTTTTCAGAAAACATTAGGTTAAGCTAAAACTCTTTTTCAAATAATAATTATTTTACATTTTATTTTTTTTTTATTCAACTTAGTTAAAGTCTGTCATTTTCATTCAATTTTGACAAATAATAGCTCATTTTGCGCGTTGAAACATTCCCTGCAATTTTATTTGGTAGATTTTGTTAAATATTATTTTGTTTAAACAATATGTAAAAAACAAATTTTATTTGTTTAAAAACTTTAAAACAAAATATTTTTTAACAAAACCCAACAAATAAAATTTGTTCAGAATGTTTAATTAAGAAAAATAAGTTATTATTTGTTAAAATTCGATGAAAATTAGAGATTTTAAGTGGATTAAAAGAAAAAGCATTAAATGTTACACATAAGTATTATTTAACAACAAATTTTAACTCAACCTAATTGTTTCTGAAAAATGTACAACTGGATGTTTCAAAATTTAGTGAAATTAATTTTAATAATATTTTTATTTGGTGGGAAAAGTTATTTTTTAGTTTAAGGTTATGTCAAACGGGAGAACCGCCTTAAATTTCCATTTGTTCCAAATTTATTCTATTTAAATTTACATTCATTTCAATTTTAATACTATCCAAATTTAGTTTTTATAATTGACAAAACGCGTTAAATTCCTATAAATCCTCAATTTATTTATTCCTATTTTTAATTCTTTTAACTTTAATTCATTTTAATTTTAATCAACCTTCGATTTATGAAATCAAAATCAAATTTATTCCAATTTTTCTTTATCTAAATTTGAATTTAATTCTAATTTAATTCAATTCGAATTTCAATCCAAATTTACATTTTAATCAATTCAACGTTTAAAGGCTTCACAGAATCATATTTTTATCTATTTTTTTGACAATTTTTTGCAACATTTTCAATAAATAGCATAAATATAAACTTTTATGAATTGTTTTATGTAATTTCTAATTTGTTCAAACAAATTATTATTGTTTACTTACAACTAATTATCAAATTAGGCTACAGAGTTGTAATTTTTTCCCAATTTTTCAACTTTTCAAGATAAATGTAAGCAATTACTAACAACAAACTAAAAAAAAAAAATTCTACGAATTGTTTAATTTCAACTTTTTATGAAATTAAACTACAGAGTTGCAACTTTTTCTTTATTTTTCAACTTTTGAAGACAAATGTAACCAATTACTAACATCAAACTAAAAATAACAATTCTACCAATTAAATAAATTAGAGAAGATATTGATCCATCCAAGTCAAGGATTCTACCAATTGTTTAAACAAATTATAATTGTTTAATTTCAACCTTTTGTCAAATTCAAATGCAGAATTGCAATTTTTTCTCAATTTTGCAACTTTTCAAGCTGAATGATATCAATCACTATCAATAAATTAAAAATATCAATTCTACTTAATAATATTCTATCGGACCATGATAGTCAATATTTTTTTAATTTCATTTCGTTTTATAATTTGGTTTCTAAATAGTATTTTGTATTTAAAATCATTACACAAACAAATTTTATTAAAAAAAAAAATTTCTGTTGAAAATTCCAACTTATTAAAATTTTGTCTTCCTGATTATTTAAAAAAAGTGAAGGATTACTACTCTTAAATAACATTTTCTTAACAACGGAACGGTAAATTAATTAAATATTATTGTAAAAGTTGTATTCTATTACAGTTTAAAGTATATTAGTTTTTTAAAAAAATTTGTAGAACCGTGTTTTTTTAATTAATTAAAATATAGTCATTTTGCGCGTTTTGTTACTGTTTCCATGTAAAAGTCCCAACTTTATAAATTTATATCTTAAAAACAGAACGGTAAAATTCAATAAAATTATAACAGTACATGTAAAGTAATGCATTAATTATGACATTAAAATTTTATCAGAATCTGTAGAAATTGGTTTTTTGGATAAACCTCCTTAAGTTACAGAGTTTCAATTTTTTCTCAATTTTGGAACTTTTGAAACTTATTAATACCAATTGACAATTTATTATTATTAAATATTCTATACAGTCTTTTAATTTTTTCTATAGTGGCAGAAGCGAAATTTTTGAAATTCTCACTGCTATTTTTTTAATTTCAACAGTATGAATTAGTTCCTAATTAGTTCAGTATAATTAATCTTAGTCTTAATCTTAATCTTAGTTCAGCAATTAGTTACATTTAATAAATGAAGAAAAAGTTGCAAGTCTCTAGTTTAATTTGATAAAAAGTTGAAATTAAACAATAACAATGTTTTAAACAATTCGTAGAATTTTTATTTTAAGTTTGTTGTTAGTGATTGGTATCACTAAGCTTGAAAAGTTGCAAAAATGAGAAGAAATTGCAATTCTGTAGCTTAATTTGATAAAAAGTTGATATTAAACAATAATAATTTGTTAAAACAATTGATACAATTGTTATTTTTAGTTTGTTTTTAGTAATTGGTTACATTTGTCTTGAAAAAATGCAAAATTGAGAAAAAGTTTCAAACCTGTGACTCAATTTAATAAAAATTTAAAATTAAACAATAATAAATTGTTTCAACAATTGATAGAATTATTATTTTAAATTTGTTGTTATTAATAATAAGTTTAAAAAGTTGCAAAATTAAGAAAAAATTGCGACTCTACAGCTTAATTTGATAAAAAGTTGAAATTAAACAATTATAATTTGTTTAAACAATTGGTAAAATTGTTATTATTAGTTTAATGTTATAATTGGTTACATTCGTTTTCAAAAATGAAAACGAACAAAATGAATTTTTAAAAATGAAAACATTTTTCAAAAAATAAAGAGAAAGTTGCAAATCTGTAGCTTAATTTGATAAACAATTAAAATTAAACAATAACAATTTGTTTAAACGAATCGTAAATTATTATTTTTAGTTTGTTGTTATTAATTGATATTAATAAGCTTAAAAAGTTTCAAAACTGATAAAAATTGCAACTCTATAGCTTAATTTGATAAAAAGTTGAAATTAAACAATTATAATTTGTTTAAACAATTAACGCAATTGTTATTTTTAATTTATTGATAATAATTGGTTACATTTGTCTTAAAAAGTTGCAAAATTGAGAAAAAGTTGCAACTCTGTAGCCTAATTTGATAAATTGTTGTAAATAAACAGTAATAATTTGTTTAAACAAATTAGCAATTACATAAAACAGTTATTAAAAGTTTCTATTTTTATGCTAAGTATTTAGGTATTGAAAATGTTGCAAAAAATTGTTAAAAAAATAGTTAAAAATATTTTTTAACACTTGTTTAGTATTTTTGCATTTTTGGGGAATCTATAAAAAATAGTTATTTTTAAAAAATTGTTTGAAGTTTCCTAAAGATAAACAGAGTTTTGCGATTGGAAAAAATTGATTTTCAAGGATTCCATACCATTTCTACGAAAAAGTTTTTTTCCCCATGTAAAATACATTGGAAACTTTGCGCGCTACTGTGAAGCCTGAGTTTAATCAATTTCAATTTTTACAAAATAATTATTGAAAATAGTGTATCATTGATGCTACATTTCCTGTAAATTTAAAGCCCCTTTTAATAAACAACTACCTCTTGAATTTTTTAATTTATAAATTTTATTTTTGACAGGTTGGCAGTGCAGTCGCTTCTGTCTGCGTGGATCCTTCCGGAAGACTTTTAGTTTCCGGTCACGAGGACAGCAGTTGCGTTCTTTACGATATTCGTGGAGGAAGAACAGTTCAGTGCTTCAAACCACATTCTTCGGATATCAGAAGCATACGCTTTTCACCTTCTGCTTATTATCTTCTCACCGGAGGATACGATAATAAGCTCGTCTTAACGGATCTACAAGGTAGTTTAAAATTCCCAGATCCTAATCAAAAGAGAATTAAAATCATATTTAGATTTCGATTATTTTATCCGAAAGTGTAAATACAATTTTTATCAAGTTTAATTTAATAATACTAAATTCTCGATTTTTTTTCCAGGTGACTTGACAATGCCACTTCCAAGTGTCGTCGTGGCTCAGCATCAAGACAAAGTAATTTCCGGTCGCTGGCATCCGACCGAATTCTCATTCTTGAGCACCTCGGCTGATAAAACGTCAACACTTTGGGCTCTGCCTCCAGTTTAGATCAAATGCTCTTCTGAGATTTTAATTGCTTTCAGAAATTCGTTTTATTTATTGATTTTCATACTCGTCAAGAATCGTTTTGAGGATCGTGTTCTAATATTCGTTATCAATTAGAGTTATAATAATTAATTTATAATTTAGTGATCAATTGTGGGATCGGATTCAACAAGTGGTTAAAAAACTATGCGAGATTTAAGTTTTATAACTAATTTATGGAATCGAGTCCCTCAATTCAGAAAATATTTATTAACTCATAAATTAATTATTAATAAATATATAATAATTATTAAATTTCTTTCTGAAGATATTTTCCTAAAGTGTAGTGATGATAATTTATTTGTAAAATAGATTGTCTCTGCTCATTTCTCTGTAAATTATTTATTTATCTTCTTTCAAGTGTCTAAAAGAAAACGAAATTTCTCTGGCAATTTTTAATTTCTCTGAACTATAAAGAAATGTGTATCAATTGTATAATTTTTAATTCTAAATTGTATTATATTTTTATAAATTTCTCAAGAGATTATTTCTTCAAAGTTTTTCCAAGAGATTTTCAATTTTTGAAAGATATCAAAGTTCTTGGGAGTTTTTTTCAATTTTCTTAAAATATCAAATTTTTAACATTTTCTAAACACTTATTAAATATTTCTCGAGAGATTTTCAATTTTTTAAAAAAAAGTAATTAATCAAATTCACGAAATTTGCGATCCGAGAATTGAATTCTCGTAAAACTGATTAATTTGTCATAATCGCGCGTTAACTGACTATAATCAACAAAGTATCTTTATATATTATTAAATTTACTTTACGATTTAACACGAGCCTTATAGATTAATTCTCTTGTGACAGAATATAATTTTTACTCTCGACACGGTGAAAGAAAAAAGAAGTTTGTAAAAAGTAAAATATTGAGGGCCATCGTTTGTAATCTCATTGTGGATAAAAGTTCACAATTGAGAAATGTTTTGTGCCTCAAAGGCAGGGACCGAATACGTAAACAAATTGGCAAATTAATTCTTTTTTTCCAGTCTTTAAATTAATACTACTGTTTTGAAGCAGTAGTTCGATAAGTACTTGTACCGTAATATTTTTTTTTTATATAAATATATATATATATATTAATGTAAGTCTTGATTGTGAAATGTAAATATGTTAATGTGAAGATTCAGAAAGCACAATCGACAAGCATTAAAAACATTTAGTTCCAGTCACCAGTTTTCTATAATAATTAAATTAATTTTAATTAATTTACTAAATTTTTTTTTTCTATTCCCGGTTTTTTTTTTAATGATTGAATTTCATTTTTCAATATATGCGGATTAATTTTTGAAGTATTTTTTTCTCTGAATTGATTTTGTTTTCAAAGTACTCTTTTGCTGGATTCATTTTTTTTCGATTAATTCTGTTCAAAGTAATCCTTTATTTTAATAAAATTAATCAACAGCTTGTTTTTTAACCAAATTTTTACAATTTTCATTGTCATTTTCAATTTAATTAACGTCGTGGAAATCAGTCGTACAGAAGCGTTTTACTTCCAGACTCCACGTTATACATTTACCAATTTACGAGTCACGCCAAATATCTATAAATATATATAGAAAGTATTTATATATTGTAGGTAGTGCGCATAGATTCAAAGCTACGTACATGAAATTAATTAATATACGTCGCACACGCGTGATAATCTGTTGTCATTGTCACTTTATGAAGATCAATTTTTCTAAAATTCCCCCAAAAAATCATAAATTATATACACAAAGATTGATAACAGTTGCTAATTTCAAAGCAAAAATGGGAGAATAGTAAAAATTTACTTCGGTGTTAACTTTTTATTGTTTCTATGTTTGAAAAAGTTTGTTAAAAAAAAAAATGAAAGAAATTCTATTTTTTAAAATGTCTGGAAACGAATTCTGTGTTGGAAAAGTCTAGTGCTAAATTCACTTTCTGAAAAGTCTACTAATTCTGTTTCTTAAAAGTTTAGTGATTCTGTTTTCGCAAAGTCTAGGTAATCTGTTTTTAAAAAGTTTAATAATTCTGTTTTCAAAGCAGTCTAATAATCCTGTTTTTAAAACAGTCGGGAAACATTGTTTTTTAGAAACGAGAAAAGAAACAAAAAAAAAAAAATGAAAAAAAGACAGTGGAAAAGTCTGATTAATGGAGACATGGTTGCATTATATTTGTGAAAAGCACAAGAAATGTGGACCGAATATGACGACTTGTATTTTTTATCTGTATTACTCTGATTAAGATTGATTATTAGATTTAAGAAAAATAGATACTCGCTCGTGGCAACAAGTGATTGTGAATTTATAAATAATGTTACACACTTGGACTGAATAAAATTAACGATTTTCTTTTCTTTTATTAATTGTACCCGTTTTATTAAATGAAAAGTATCTCTATAATTTCGTTGTAATCGCATTTAAAGTTTTTTATCACAAAAGGGAACAATAATCTCCTGTTACTTTAATAAAAAAAATACGAAAATAGAAAATACAAACAAAAAACAAAAAAAAAACAAGAAAAAATTTTAAATGCATGAGGGAGCGGGAAAATATTTTTTAAAATGCATGAGAAAAATAAAAAGTGCACTTCGGAATCGAAATTCACGGACTGATTATTTATAAAACTGGAATTCAATTTGAAATATATTGTTCACGAGTCTTACTGCCACAAGCATACGTATCATCTAAGCATTTATGAACGTAATTAAACAAAAAAAAAGAAGTTTTCATCGAATTGTACTGTTCTTCAAAAAATAAAAACTCATGTATTTACGAAAAATGTGCTTCTGTACAGCAAATTTGTTGTGCCTTGTATCTTGGCAGCTTTCGGCGATTTAATACTCATTTTTGCGTTTTTATTTCGTGATTTTTTTCATTGCCAACTCGAGATAATTTTGCTCTTGAAAGGACTAATTTAGAAAAAACTAGTAAAATTTCTAATAATTTGAACCATTGTTATTAATCAGTGTCGATTAATGTTCATCAATGTAAATTAATGTTTAAAAGCAATGTAGAAATCGATATTTGGCAAGGAAAAATTCAATGAAGTAAGGTGAGCAAAAAGAAATGAAATTTAAGTGAGATTATCATCGCAACATTATATTGGCTACTGCATAAATTTTGTACCTTTTTTTTTCTGTAGATATGATTCTTGTATAACAATGTCGCAAGTTTTATTTAAATAATAAACTTAAGTTATTAAAACAATTTGCGAGATAGTTTGTTGGGAAATTCCTGGAAGGGAGAGAGTAATCGAGCCGATTAGGTCGCAACCATAATCGGAGGAGACCTAATTGGCTTCGGTGGGCATTTTAAACTCACGATAGGCGAATAATTTACTTAACGCCCACACAACTCGTAAACTTTAATGTAAACGCAGCTCCCAACTTTTGTTGTTAAATTATTTTTAACCCAATCTGATAAATCAAGAAACTGTCCTTTTTAATTGGAAATTATTAATTTTGCAGAAAATGTTTTTATTGATAAGTATATATAATGAATTTGTACTCGGTAAAATTGATGTTGAGAAAATTTTTATTTTTTTAACTACAAAAAATTTGCTCGAGTTGTTCAATATTGTCCTCGGAGTTGTTTTGAAACAGTTTAAAAAATTCCTCTTGTTTTTTACAGCCTTGCACCACATCTTTTTTTCTTCTCATTCCACTTAAGTTATTTTATGGCGAAAGGAGTACAGGAAAGGAAATCCTGTAAGTGCTTCGGGACATCTTTGATGGAACCACCTACGAAATTCCAACTCGTTCGTCAGGGCCGCTTGTCGATTCGACGAATTTAGGTCGTCACGAGTTTTTCGAAAAGAAGTTTCATTCGCCCGACAGCGTACAGGGAGTCTCAGAAGAAACCTTAATTACAATGATCGAGGTGGCAGCCCTGAGCGAAATGGCAACGTCCTGTCCAGTACAATTATTCCAGGGCCTACCAAGAAGCCCGAGGACATTTCTGTTGCTCCAATCCACCCACGAAATTCCATTCCTAGTGTCTGTCTGTCTGTCTGTCTGTCTGTCTGTCTGTCTCATCTCAGGCGCCCTAAACCTAAGCCAGGCTCTGAAATTCCTTTCAGAGAAACAACGACCTCGCTGTCAATATTCTCTAGAAACGAAAATTGGAAACGATTTTCGAAAAGTTTGTGTTAGAGGGCTTTCTAAAATGTTCTGGGAATAGATTTTTTTTAGATTATGTTTAATTTTAATTTCAGGTAACTAATAAATATGATAAATTAAAGTTAAAGAAAGTAGTATATTTTGTAATTTTTTAATAAAATGTAGAATATAATATTGTGGCTTTTGAACAATTTCATAAAGAACTTTTTCAAAAGTTGATAGATTCAAATGACAAATATAATTGAAAAATGGAAAACAGAATAAAAATTTGATGTCAATATATAATTAAAAAATTGGAGAAAAAAATTGACCGTGAAAGAAAATAATTAAATAATTTAAAAATCACAAAATTGATAGAAATTTGAAAAAATATTTGAAAAATGATAAAAATAATTAAAATTAAAAAAAATAATTGAGAAATGACAAAAATAATTGAAAATTACAAAAATAATCAAAAAATGAAACAAATAGTCGAGAAATGACAAAAATAATTAAATCTTGAAAAAAAAAAAGGAAAGATGATAAAACTAATTTAAAATTATGTAAAAAATTTATGATTTGAAAAAAAGGACGTAAAAAATGACATAAATAATTGAAAAATGGACGTAAAAATAAAAGAGACGTACAAAATAAAAATTAGAAATCAATAATTGAAAAATTGGAGATAAAAATTGACGTTTAAAGAAAATAATTAAATAATGACAAAATAATTGCAAAATCCCAAAAAATTTGAAATTTGAAGAAAATACTTGAAAAATGATAAAAATAATTAAAATTAAAAATAAAAAGCAATTGAGAAATGACAAAAATAATTGAAAATCAATAATTGAAATCAATAATTGAAAAAATTAGAGATAAAAATTGACGTTTAAAGAAAGTAATGAAATAATGACAAAATAATTGCAAAATCCCAAAAAATTTGAAATTTGAAGAAAATACTTGGAAAATGATCAAAATAATTAAAATTAAAAATAAAAAGCAATTGAGAAATAACAAAAAATAATTGAAAAATTTAATGTAAATTTAACTAAGAAATTAAAGAATCCATGAAAATAATTTAAAGAAATAAGAAAATAAGTAAAATTTGGAGAAAGTAATAAAAAAATGTCGAAAATATTGATAATACTTGAGAAATGAAATTGAAAATTTTAAAAGCAATTAAATAAAAAAAATAATTATAATAGGAAAAAATAATCGAGAAATAACAAAAAGAACAGAAATTTGAAGAAAATAGTTAAGAAATCACAAAAAATTTAAATTTGAAGGTAATATGTGAAAAATAAATAACAAACATAATATAAAAATTTGAGACAAATAATTGAAAAGTGACAAAAATAATTAAAAATTAAGTAAAAAATAAAAAATTTGAAGAAAAGACTTGAAAAATGATAAACTAGGCGAGAATTATGTCCATTTCATGGACATTTTGCTTCCAAGTAAGCAAAATAATTTGATTCCTCATGGAGGAAGCAAGAAATTGATAATATATACGTTAATTGGGGAAGTTGTTTAAAAAAAATGTTAATGCTTAAAAATGTAAAAATATTAATTATTTTACGAATTCTTGATCAATTATAAAAGTTATATAGGTCAATCGATTCGTTTTGAGATAAGGAATATGATTTTTGTATTCTTTAAGTTGTATTTTTAGCATGAAATTTTTTTTTGGCAAAAAACGATTTTTTTCGATGAAAAAAGGTGCTAAAAAAATTTGGTTGGGTATTTTCAAAAATCCCTGTGTCCAAATTTAGATATTCATGAGCTTAATAAGTCATCCAAATTTTATTGGAATCCGTTAAAGCGTTCTCGAGATATCTTGTACACAAAAAACGCTATACACACACACACATACACACACACACACACACACACACACACACACATACATCTGGACATTTGCTTAGGAATGAAAATTTACGCTTTTCAGATGAAAATAAGTCGATTTAGACTATTTTTGGAAAATCGAAAATCTTAACGATCACAAGGCTTCCTCTATAAGGAAGCAAAATAATTAAAATTTAAAAAGAAATTGAGAATTGACAAAAATAAATGAAAGTTGAAGTAAGAAATTAAAAAATTCATGACAATAATTTAAAGATATAAGAAAATAAATACAAAATTTGGAAAAAGTAATAAAACAGCGTCGAAAATATTGCCAATAATTGAGAAATTACTAAATTAATTGAAAATTTTTAAAAAACCATTAAAAAATGACAAAAATAATTGAAAATAGGAAAAATTAGTCTAGAAATAACAAAAATAATTGAAATTTAAAGAAAATAAATTGAGAAATTACAAAAAATTTAAGTCTGAAGATAATACATGAAAAATAACAAAAATGATAAAAATTTGAGATGAATAATTGAATAATGACATGAATAATTGATAACTGGTGTAAATAATTAAAAGAATGTAGATATTGAAAAAAAAAAAAATTGAAATTTGAAAAAAATGAAACTTGTAAAAACTAATTGGCTATTGGTGTAAAGTATTTAAAAATTATTGATACATAATAATAAAATTATTGAAGAAAATTGCTGAAATTTGAAGAAAAAAATTGAAAACTGTGTAATAAATTGAGAAATTGATGACAAAAAAAAAAGATTGAAAATAATTATTGAAATTTGATAAAAATAATTTTTAAATGTTAAAACTAATAGAAATATGCAGAAAATAATTCAAAAAAAAAAAAGTAATTTAAATTAGAGGAAACTAATTAAACAATGTCAAAATTTATTTAAATTTGAAGAACATAATTGTATATAATAATAATAAATAATTATTATTTTGCTAAGAAAGTGAGAAAAGTGATTTTTTTAAAGTGAGTAATAGTGAGTGATTTTAAAAAAATTGAATAAAAATGAGAAAAGTAAGTCACTGGCAGCCCTGAAAATGCTCAAATTCGCTTGAAACTTTTTACACTTTTACTATTTTGAAATTTTAATTTCAGATTAGTAACCCGGAACATGGATTACCACTGAGTAACAAGTTTGAAGTGAATTTGAGCAATTTTGCAAAATATGTCTGCCATATTGGATCCGCCATTTTGAATTTTGAAAAATTGGTAAATCTGATACCGTTTTCACAATCAGAGACTTCGAAAACGAGTAATAAGTTTTAAGCGAATTTGAAGAATTATGAAAACGAATTAGCTGAAATTTTTAGAAATTCCCGGATATAACTTTTTTTCCCGGCAATTTTTCGGGTTTTTCCCGGTCGAACTAAAATCCCGGCAAATTCCCGGTTTTCCCGGAATTCTCGGTGATTAGACACCCTTTGATTATATTATCTCTTTACTTTTTTGAAAAATGGATTATAATGTAATTATCAACTTTTGAAAAAGTGCTCCTCAATAATAATGTTAATTATTATTAAATTGTTGTATGAATTTCGTGTGATATCTCAACTTATTAGAGCAAAAAAAAGGCGAATCATATTCAATAACAACATTATATACATTTAAAAGCAGAAAGGAAATATACAAGAAGTGTTCAATTAAAAAGAAAAAATAAAACGAAGTTTTAGGTTATAACCTAAAAAATGGCACATTTCTATAAATAAGACGTAAGTTTAGAAATTCAAAGATGATTTCTTTTTACAATAATCATTTCTAAAAAAAAAACCGTCAAATAACTCGTAACATAACAATATTTGTTTTTTGTTATCTCGAGTAATTCTGATTGGTTGATAATATTTCCGAAAAAATTACCTACCAATCAGAAAGTCTTAATTCGAGATATCGAAATACTTGTTGATTATTTCCTTTTTCGTTCGTGTCGGACATTAATTTCCTGTCATAAATTTTCGTGACACCAGTTATATTTTAAATTTATTTAAAATTATCAAACATTATGGTTTTTTTTTAAAACAAATATGTTATTTTATATTAAATTTTTACAATTCGCTTTTCAATTTTTATTTGAACATTTCTTTGTTTTGACCTGAAGAGGACATTATTATGTCGAAACATGTTGTCAAATAAATAAACAAATAATAATAACAACATTATTTGAGGTTTAAATTCGATATAAGGCCTCGTAAAAATTTCCTAACAAATATTTTACTGTAACAGGCTTCTTGTTAGTTAATTTTCAAACATGATTGTTAAAAACAAACCTTTTCTCTAAATTTTTTATAACCTAAAAAATGTCTGTATTTGATTGTTTTATAATTTTTAGAAAAAGTGAAATTCTTCTTATTGCGATATGTTGCTTTTCTACTTTTTAATTTATTTTAAAAAGCCAAGATTTACAATTTAAAACTATTTGGATATTTTTTTCTTATTTTATACAAGATTTACAAGTTAAAAATATTTGTAAAAATATTTCATATTTCTCTACAGATACTAATAAATTATCTTGGGTGTTATAAATTATGATCCAATAACTTATTGTTGTGGTTAATAATGATCCATTACGAAACTGTTTTACTTACTAATTTATTATTTATGTTCTCTAGAGAGTTGCACTTCGAACGTCACCTGTGAGCGCTAATTTTGCGATTAGGAAGTCTAACGGGATTTAATAGAAAACACGAGACTCTGAAATGAGGCTCATTATCATAATTAGAGCTCTAAATAATTCATCTCGCACGAAGTATTCAAATTAATAACTTACAAAATTGACATATCGTAAAATTGTCCCAAGATTTTCAAGAGAAAATACAGAATCAAGGCCGAAAGAATTAAAATTTTAAAAGTTTTGAGTTTTTACCTCGCTTTTAAAAGCGGGTATATTTTTTAAAATTCAAAAAAAAATTATTTAAGAATTTTAAAATTTTTTTTAATTTTAAATTTTGGAAACTAGAATTTTAGAAAATCCACAAGAGAGATTATGAAAATTAAAAAGAGGGGATAAAATAAAGACTTATTAAGTTTATAGTAACTTTTCTTCATTTATATCTTTTCACGGTTTTAATTTAAAAAAATAATGACTTTAATAGTTATAATTTTTACATTTGAATCATGTATATTTTGTTCTTTATAGCTATCCTTTTTTAGTATCTAGATATTTGAATCTATAACATAATATAATAATTTTTTTCTAGATGTTTTTATTACATAGTTTCTAGTTGTTTATTTTCAATCCTAGTTATTTATTTTGTAATTTTTCTCTATTTGTTAGTAATTGATTTAATTTCCTAGATTTTTTTATTAGTTTATAATTATTTTCGTCTCTTTCTAGTTATTTTGTAATTTCCTATTCTTTTTCACTTTTTACTTATTACTTTCATTCTACAGTTATATTTTAACTTACTAGTCATTTAAAAAAAATCAAAGTAATATTTGATATCTATAGGGGAGAGGGCCCCAAGTTGGACACCCTATCGATTTATTACTGTAGAATCCAAACCGAATAAAATATATTAAAATGTTTTATACCGGATAAAAGTACAATTTATAAGGTAACTTATGGCCACAAAGATAAAATTTTAATTTGAACATAAACATTTTTTAAAGCATTTTTTCTAATTGTTAAAATTTTCGGTCTAAAAAAAAGTGGCCCCAAGATGGACACCTTCTTAAAAGTCTCTGAAAATGGTAGTAAATAAAAAATTAACATCGTGTAACAATTCTTGACTTAAGTTTTTATCATTTTACGGAATTTATCAAGAAATAAAATTTCTAAAAACTTCAATTTAATAGCTTAACAGTAAAAAGTAATAAAATATCGAAAAATATCAATATAATAAATTCTCTAACGATAAAATCACATTTTATGGTGGAAAATAAAAAATTTTAATTAATTGGCTCAAAAAATTATTGAAAAAAGTGTAAAATCAAAAATATGCAAAAAAATACAAATTACTTTTTATTCGTCTATATTAAAAACAAAATCATTTTTTAAACATTAAAAAATCTTTCAGAATCTAATGAAAAGATTTGCGTGTCTGCTTTTAATTGATATAAATTTTAATCTACATTTCGTGGTCCATTTTTCTGTTTTGAGGAAAATGAAAAATGAGGATTCTGGAGCACGTGCATAATATATACATATGTATAATCATTCTGAGAAGAGGAGCAAATTTTGTGCTCAGCTGATAATAATAATCTGGAAGAGATGCGCCGCTTAGCATACGTGTAATTTAGCGTTTAAGAAAATTTCGCAGTCCCATAGGCAAAATTCAGACGTCTTCTGTGGTCATTTAAAAATTCGTAATTTTCAAGAATGGGAGATTCGCTTTCGGGTCCTTCCTAGGGTTCCGCCAAAAGACATAATCACTCGGAGACGTCCCTTATAATTAATCCTCTCCTTTCACAATCCTATTTACATCCATACTAATCTCCTGATTTTGTAAATGGCTATCTTTAGCATTTCATCAAGAATCATAGATTTTAAGGTGCCATATTTGCAATATTATACCCTTTTTCTAAATTGTCGACGATTCCTTGCCACCTTGTGATTTTCATATTAAAAAGCCTTTACAGTAATTTCGAATTAAAATAATAGTCTGTTATTTGTGCTGATTTGAATGATGCATTTTTTGATTTTTTATTTCATATTAGAAAACATTTATGTATATCAACGTTTAAAGAAATAAACTAAAAAAGAGTTGTTTTATATATTTAATTTGACTATTTCTTCTTATTATTTTCCTTTTTATTTGATTATTTATTTCATCAGTCGATATATAAATGTACTGGATGCTCTTAATTAGAAAATTGTTAAAATAATAACATAGCCTTTGGCAGCAGGAAGAGAGAATTATCTTTGAAGAACGTAAAAAATTTAGTGCAAGACAATTCGAGCTGAGAGGATATTTGTGCGAAAATTATTTGCATGAATCCAGGTCTGCTTTCGAGGCGTGTCGGCTTTTTGGACGAAACCGTTTTTCAGCATATGGCCCGCAAAAATTAGGACCAATACAAAATTGCGGGATTTGCATTATTGGTTGTCATTAACGCATTAGTCGTCAAATCGAACGCAAATTTGGAAATAATTTATTTGAAGCTCGAGCTCGTATACATAATTATGATAATTTTTAGTTTATTTTGCTAAAAGAAGAAGGAAAGGAAACAGAAAAGATCGAACTGAGAAAAAATGCAGAGTTGTTTTTGTCGTCAAAAGACTGAAAAAAGCTAGACTTTTTTTAAACGAATTTATAATTTTTTAGAAAATTGTTTATGGGGTTGAAAAAACATTTACTTATGATATTTACCCCTGTGCTTATGCACCCCGTTGCACATTTAACCTCAAATGATATTTGCAACAAAAATTGTGTTTCTTTCTAACTGGCTCACTTTGCAGAAAAATTTCCAGGTTTTCTTATAAAATAAACTTTACAAAATATACATACCAGAACTGATGAATGAAAATTAACCAAATTCTTCTTGTAGTTTTCTGTCACTGGTGCGCATTGGAGAAATTTTCCTATTAAGAATCATTGACAAACTTTTTAAACTATTTTTACTGATTCCGGTTTCAATATTCCGCTTCTTTGACTGATTCAGTTTTCAGAAATTTTTCCAGGTTTTCTTATAAAATAGCCTTTACAAAATATACGTACCTCAACGAATGAATGAGAATTAACCAAATTCTTCTTATAGTTTTTTGTTACTGATGTAGAAATTTTTCCATTATTCCGTAAAGAACTCTTGACAAACTTCTTAAACTAATTTGACCGATTCCGGTTTCAACATTCCCCTTTTTTGACTACGCTTTGCAGGCATTTTTCTAAGTTTTCTTATAAAAACAAATTTTACAAAATACACACAGAACATGGAGTTTCACAGAGTGTCAAGTCACAGCCAATATTAGTTCAAAACCGGCCACTAGTAGCGCCAGTTTCGACTTTCGATTCGCCATTACCAGGTAATAGATACAGGAAATATCCATCTAGATACTGAATATAAATCGAAACTAATTTCTATAAACAATATCGATAACAGATTATAAATTAATGAAACCCCGTAATGTTATTCATTGAGAACAACTTATCTCACATTAGTGGATTACATATTATCAATCTTGCACCCGATACTGCTGATAATAGATCCTACTGTATAATAACCGATTGGCAACATTAAATTGAAGCTCGTGTTCAAGTCGCAATATAATTACGCCAGGTAAGTTGATACAATCGGTAGGTGTAAATTGAACATTGAATATTCTTTTTCTTCACGAATATCAAATTTTTCAAGTTCCCCGACATATTCCAGTGGATGCCCCGAAGAGACATTGTAATAGGTGAGCAATTAGATACGAACGATTAAAAGCGGATTTTAATAGGCCAGAGTAAAGCCTCGAGAGAATTGTGATGCTCTCCTTGTCTCTCTTTATCGTCTTCAATAATCGTCCCCCGTCTCTTCTTCTCTCTTTCTCTCTAATACTACTGCTGCTGACATTACTGCTGTCCAAAAACCATAAATCTTCCTAACATGTATGTACTAACTAGTAACCGATTCACATTTATACGACTGTTGTGAGATATTAGCTATTACAAAGAGTTATGACTCTCCTTGACTCTCCCACTCTCCTTAGACCTCAGCACACTCACCCTATACAGGATTCAGAAAGTGCCGTGATCGCTTATGAATTATGCCACGAAACTTCTGTTTCAAGTAAACGCAACAATTACTACTTTATGAATAATCGGTTATTTATAATTATTTGATTATCTCTTTAATATCTTGATTATTTTTAGTTATTTCTTGAAGAATATTTTCAAGAATCACCGATGATAATTTCGGAAAAGAATTTGAGTTATTGACTCGAAGCGAAAACAGATATCAATTTGGGGTTCGGTCTTTGGACTCTGGTGCCAAGTTGGAGCCATAGAAAACCGGTCGATCCTTAATAACCACCCTCACATGGCCTAAAGCGTCCATGGACCAACTACAATAACGCCATAGACAACTCGAAGCAACTCGATCATTATCACAGCCAATAATCACTGGGACGTATTCCTCTAAGTGCTCCCTCAAGTCCTCACTTCTGGCACTCCCTTCGGCCCATTGCCCCACTCTTTTTCCAGAAATGGACCACTTGAAAGATTCAGGGCTTCATGTGCAGTCAAGAAATTATCAAGAAATCACCTCCAGGTAATTTCAAGATTTTGTCTTCCCTTCTTAACCTTTTCAAATGTCGAACAGAGAAATTTTAACGCCATTCACATTTGTCACTTGGGGCTATTCTTGGGAAAAGACATTCAAGTAAAATGGTCTGAGGATTAAGAACTTTTAAAATCTCAGCTCCCTTCGTTCTAATTGGAACTTTCTGATATTTATTTCTTTTAAAAACAATTGAATTTGACATTTGTCAAGTTTCTAGGTTATGGTAGCTAGTTTTGTGAATTTCAACACGATTATTAATAGTTAAATATAATTAAATTAATTAAATAAAAAGAAAGCAATGAAAAACATTGTTATTATTACTCACCAATAGAAATCTCAAGAAGATTGACACGTGAAGCCCATTAAATAAACACAAAACACTTTTCTTTTAAAGTAAATTAAAATATCAATTAAATATTACAAAATTACTAAATAAAAAGAGAACAACTAACCTAAAATATTATTCTTAGCAAACTACCACCAAAATAGCAACAAAAAACTATCGATAAATATCGAAGATATTGTTGACCAATCAGAATGCCGAAATCGAAAAATATCGATTATATCTATTGACCAATAAGAGGTCACGAAACTTACAAGTTTGAAGTTAATCACAAAGTATGTTCCCCTTTAAGGATAGGATTAAATAATCATTCTGAACTGTCATATAGCAGACTCCAATATACACAGCCAAGTAAATTTCTGACCTATGCAATAAATTTGTGTGTCAGTTTGAAAATACTGGTGAAAATAAATTCAATTTGTAAATTTATTAATGGAAACAAAAACTTTAAAATGACGAATAACAATTTTTTTTAAGTTTTATTCGAAAATATGCAGAAAATTGTGGAACACAAGATCCAGAATCATTTATCTAATTCATAAAAAATTCTTTAAAAAAACAATATATCTAACTCGGTCAGAGTATGGTGAGTAACCATAGAAAGTGTAAAATCGATTATCGACTGCCTGTTAATTTTGGCTGTAACAATTTCTTTTTTCAATATTACTTTCTCTTAAAATATGAATACAAAAGTTATTAAAGTTAATTATTATTCAATAATAGTCGTAGTAATTAAATTTAACTATTTTTGTATTTATATTTTAAGAGAAAATAATATTCAAAAAACACATTTCTACCGACAAAATTAACCGACAGTCGGTAAACGACACTTTATATTTTCTATGGTTACCCACCCCTTTCTGTACACAGTCCGAAGTGAAATAACAAGTTAACCTAAAAATTTGTTTTTTTTTCACCGAAAAGACAATAATTGATAAATATCGTCAAGTAACTTGTTTCTATAAACCTCTTTTCAATTGTTTTTAACAGAAATAAATCTCAGAGAGTTCCAATTAGCAGAAATGCAACATCAGTTTTAAAGTTAAAAATACGTCCCTGGATTTTTCACCCACACCCTGAAGGTTAAAAACTCGGGGCTATTCAGAGAGAAGTTCTCGGCTCTGTGATCTCTAATTCAGGCCGATTATCCAGTAACGATTAAAAAGATTTAATTGTCTGGAGCTGTCTCTGACTGTGGTTCCTCCTCGATCTGTATAACGGTCATTACCTACTGGATGAAGAGGGTTCGACTGTTATCTTGTCAGAAGTAAAGAACTATCATCTGACTGCTTTTATCCTATTTTAAATGAAATGTGCTCCTGCAGCGATTCCCAAAATGGCAACACATCAATCTTTAGTATTGATTGTGAAATTGGTGAAAATTGGTGGCTTGTAATATAATAATCAGTAATTTTGTCAACCTGACAGTTCTTTTTTGAAAATAAATGTAGACTGAAAATATTTTTAGAATTAATTGCTTTTAAAATTAAAAAATTCCTCATTCTCATCACGCGATTGTGGTCGAAAAATTCAGAAGCAATCCAACTCTCGCCACGATCCGAGATAAAAGATTCGCGAGCAGGGGGTCCTTAAAAATCAGGTAGGTCCAGAAAAGATCACCTCACTTCTGAAAAATCCGAGTTTATTCGTTTCTTTTTTTCGCCACAGGTGTTCTTCATCAAGTTTGTGGTCGATTATTAAACAAGATATATGTAATTATTTTCACAATTACATTTATAAAAAATACGTTTCTTGGTCGATGTTTTCGAGGCGCGTTAACATAACCTAAAAGGAACTGTGTTGAATTAGTTTGATAATATCGAAGTTACACTCAGTAAGAAATAATTTATTGGATGTCGGGCAAAGGAAAAAGTTTAAAAGTTCCTTTTCGTTGCATTTAAGGAATTGGAACTTTTAGAAATTTTGTTTCTGAAAATTTGAAAAGTAGAAAAACAACTTACGTGCTGATATTTATGTCAGTTATTGTCCCTTAGTTGAGGTACCGACAGAACATAGATGGGAAACTCACACAAAAATGTGACATTATGAAATTTTGCAAAATAACAATTCTCTTAATTCTATTAAATGGAAATTCTTGCAAATAAAATTGATACTAAAAATACATTCAAACATCATTGATTTTATATTATCAAATTTTTGTGTAAGTTTCCCATCTATGTTCTGTCGGTATTGCAGATTTAGGTGGCGCTCTTGTACTTGTGCTTGAAATTAATTAATAAATACAAATTAATAAATAATTAATACATTTCGCGTGTTTAAAGCGAATAGAAACAAATTAATTATTACATTCGTATAAAATAAATCGGAAACTTAAAAAATGAAACGAGACAAGTTAAAAGGAAGATGAAAGAGAGTTCTTAAAGAGTAACTTTTCAGCGTCATCTTGTCGCCAATCTGACGCTTTGGACGCCTCCCGCTAATATTTAAGGGGCGCGCCGACTATGAATATGATTCTGGAGACTAAGCAGTGGTAGCTCACTAATTAAAATTAACGATAATGAGCACCCCTCTGCGAGTACGCTACTGCCAATTAACGCTCGCTTTCTCCCGTTGATTAATCAAAAATCGCGAATTGTCTTGGTCGATGCCGAGAAATCGTCAATTTTTCGGTTTCTTTATTATCATGTCTTCATAGTTACCTCCAAAATAAGAAATGATCTCTCTTAATTGTAAAGTGGCCTCATGCTGTTTAACTTTAATTGCGAGATGATACTCTAAGTGAAAAAATAGAATAAAAGTGCGTTAATTGCGGAAGAAAATTCATGCGGAACCTCGAGCAAGGGCCTAATTTAATCAAGCCCCAACAATTCCTTTTATATCGTCGTAAATCTTGGGTCTTTTTATTACTATTCATCGTTGTACGCGCAATCCGTGGCAGCGGGGTGCTCGTTAGAGAAACCGTGTTTTAGTCACTATTACATTTTTCCGACTTATTTAAAATTGTGCTTTGCGTTTATTTGCAAATTTCTAAACGAGAGTTAGCAATGAGGTTTATTTATTATTTATATTAAAATTTTAAAACTTGTCTCAGGGTAGAGGGGAGTAAAAATAATTTTGTCATTTGGTAGTGGGCAATTTTTTTTTGGAATTGGGTATCGTCCAAATAAAATCGGGTAACTTCTAATTGGAATTGGGTAATAATACCTTTCCAGTCTAAAACAGAATTTATTAATGAATTGTTTTTTTTATTTCTCTAAATTAAAATTTCTAAAATTTAAAAACATCCTACCTACATTCATTAATTTTTGCGGTAATTCTATCCCTAAGCTTTTTATACTGTATTTATGAATTTTCATGGTTCATTGACAACTATTTTTATTTACTTATTATCAATTATGTTTTTGCCAATCCTACAACAAAATTCTATTCTGTACACAAATGGCCGGGAAACATTAATTTAACAAACTTTCGGTACATGTCATGAGTACATATTCGGTACATATCCTTTTTTGTAAAGTCTTGATTTTACTGAAATTATATCATTCAATAAGGAACTCCTTGAAATAAAAAAATCCTGGATGGTTGCCCGATATGTTAGCAAAGGATATACAATGTTCCAAAAAATCTGCTGTTTATAAAGAATTTTATGAATTGTAATTCATAAATCAACACAATTTCAAATAATCAATTTTAATTATTCTTAATTATTTATTAATTGTTTGATGACATTGAAGTCTATACAATGGAGTTTGTACAATTAAGTTCGATATTTATTTAATACTCTTAATTGTTCTACGACTCTTTTATGATCAATCGGAGTATTCGCCAATAGATATTTCTGAGTTCCTCCAAACCAAATCAAATTTGGAAAAATGCTTCGATTGTGAACTGTACATTCTTTTTAAATCTTCCGCATATAATTACTTTTAATTAAAAAAATCATTTACACTGCTTCTGCTCAATTACCTCCTTTACAAAGATTAATTCTAAATTATTCAATATTGAAAAGTATGTTTGAAAGTAAATAAACACGTTCATACAATTCTAAAAATTTAGACATTTTAAAAATGTCCGAGAATTACAGTTATTACTTGAAGGTGTAGATGTGACATGATTATATTTCTGTATAGCTGAAATTTAATCATTGCTTTGCTAAGTGTTTTGCTTCCGGCTTCTTGTCTTATTAATCATATAAGCGAAGATAGACGTAAAATTTGCGGTGGTGGATGCAAATCCAGCGGTATGCAGTGTAACACTTGGCACACATTACACTGTTTACTGCAAAGCAAGTCAAGTGTGACAAATCACGACACGGAATGATAATAGTTGCTGGAATTTCTCATGCGAACTCCTCAATCACTATACTTTTCGGTTACGAGTTTTTACAAAATTTTACTTCCGTCTCGGAAAATTCTCACCATTCACAGATTCTGTAATAATCAATACAGTAAAAAAACAAAAACAAAATGTTCCTATTACAACATCGAAATTCTTCTACAGCATTAAAAATAAATTAATTAGAACTTGGAAAGTTCGAATTAAAGAATTGCTTATTTGTTGATTAGAACTTAAGTTCCAAATAATCGGGATATGTTTCCTTCAAAGAATTACGAAAAAAGGACAGTCTAAATAGCACAAAAGTATATTATGCAATACTATTTATAAAAAAGAATACTAGTATTACATTAGTTCACATATTTTCACTGAAAAACGAAAACTGATTCACCAAAATTTCACAGTGTCGACAGTATTGTCAGCTGATAGACGCGACTGGATTTTGCCAGGAAAAGGTTATGAGTGCTAATCACATTGCTTAACTGAGTCACGTAGTCATTCTAGTTCTTTTTATTGGCGGTCAATTTTAAAATATTTATTATTCAACAGTGATTTTCTTTTTTACTTTCTACGTAATTGGAATATTTACATATATATTTTTACTTATTTCACTGATTTTAAGAAAAGATTTTTGTTTTTATAAAACTAAAAGAATCAATTTTTCATATTAAAAATATTGCGCCAAAAGAAACTTGCTATTACGGTGCCCTCTGAGCTGAGCTTGACATATAATCATCTCCATATGTAATTTGTTATTAGCAATATTCCAAATAAGAGAACAAGTTAAAAGTAAAGTCAGGAGAAAAAAAAATGTCTAGAAAGTTGTAACATGACGAGGAGAGCTTCTGGAGTGAAATTGATTCTGAGATCATGGTCGTGTTCTAATCAATACATGTAGCAGCTGATTGCTTCTCTCAATGATTATACCTCTGATTTGCATCGAGTGTGGAGCAGCAACTGGTCAGTTGGACTTGGTGTTTGAGAAGATGACAAAATAGAATTGAAGCGGACGACGTTGATACATGCAGGCGATCTTCCTTGTCGTAACCAGCAGTAGTCATCATCACCGAACCAACTGCCGACATTCTCTCTATTGGTTACTCTCATCCCTCTTATTTCTCACTCCTCCTCTTTCCATCGGTGCATATAACGTCCTACTGCCAGTTATAAGCGTCCTTATAAATACCGCCTGTTTGCATAGCGATCTTGCTGCTTGATTGCGATACGCGGCAGAGATCAGGAAAAATTGCCTCTGACCGTTTTTGCATTCCGTTCCTCTGTTCACGATATCTCACTAAAAATAAAAAAAAGAATGATACAAGAAATTATTTCAGAAACAAGGACACAGAAAAGAATCGTTTGAAGAACATCGGAATGGAGAAGTCACACGGAATATGATGTTTGGCTGTCAAAAGTCGTTAAAAATGTACGCTAGAGAATCCACAGATGGCGCTACTGATGACAAAATATATTTAACATGTGAAAATCTTAAGAATTAAGCACTCAATCCAAAAATTTAAATGCACATCGTGAAATAATTGTTAATATCTTGAAATAGTAAAAACACCAAAATTGGGATTTAAAAATTTCTATTTTCCCGCCTCTTTTGCAATAAGAGCGTCTTCTGCTCCGACAGCTGTTTCTATTCCTAACCCCAAAGTAGAAATTTTTGTCAGAGACCACCGTTTTAAGGAGAAAAATAGTTGGAACAATTCGTATTTTGAAAAATAAGTCAAATCTTCTAATTAACCTGAAGGTTATTAAAACAGAATATAGTAATTAACAAAAATAAATATCGATATTGCATGAATGATGAAAATAATTTAAATTGAAATAGTGCGTAAGTACAGAATGAGATTTATGGTCAAACAGAAGTATCACTTGTATCACTTGTTTTTTTTTATTTTTTATTTAAAGACAGATTCGAGAGTGAAAGTACAGGTTGCAAGAAGGAAAGCAATAAATTTCATGTTGTTTCAACTTTGGTATTAATTATGAAATTAACGATTCATTAAAGGCTTTAAACTGCTGTTAATGAGTCGACGATGGCGGGTGCTCGATAAGTTAATTTTTCGCAGCGTCAGCCATCTGAGCAAATAATACAACTTCTCTTGTATTATTATAGCATGATCAGAAAGAAATATGGCGTTTCATCGCCAGACAGGACGTTAATAACTGAGGTAATTTTTATTGATCCAAGACCAACTCACGGAAGCGGTTAATTACTTCCATACAAAACCTCTTGCATAAAAAGTTCGGCATTTATAACAACCATTAGCTCGCTTATAAACTATCAATTGAGACTTCATGTTTTTTAAGCTTTAGTCATTACTAAAATTATTTTATATTTTGTTGTTGTTGCTATTGTTAAAGGAATCCTAATCTAAATTAAACTAATCTAATTAATTTTATTCCAATCTAAGGTGAGTATTAAAAAGGGTTTCTTGAAAAAAAAATTTTTCTGGCAAATTTTTAAAAATTCGAGCAGGTACTTTTCTAATGCCGGCACAATGGAAAGAAAGGTCCAGGGTCCAGAATCCGAGCATTCATAAATCTCCAAACAGCGTGAATGTGCACGTAGACTTATCTCGTGGTGTAATCTCGAGACCTTTGTCCATTAAATATGTTATAAATCCTCGGATGAAACATTGAGGTATTCTTTGAATGTTGCTAATGTCGCTGTAGTACGGGGGTGCCATGGGGTGAGCTGGGCGCCAGTCAAAAAATTCAGCGTGAGAACTGTCAAGTGCATACGCGAATCAAGACTCAAATCTTTTGATTAAAAGAAAAGATTTACAAAATTTATGTCGAAATTTCGTCATTATAAATCTGTCAAATCTCGCAATGATTAATAACTAGACGCTTCGTTTTATGTTAATGCTACACTTTAGTAAATATTTATTTAAAAGGGTCGCCTTAATGTGCCCGATTTCTCATTTAACATTTTCACTGACCTCTCTGCTTTTTGTAGGCGTATATATATAAAAGCCTGTAGGCTTTTTGTTTACAAACTTTTTAATATATTATAATACTGCTCTTCTTTATTATAAATTCCGGTATATTTTAAAAAAGTAGCTATTAATCAATTGGAAAATAAATCCACCAAGTTCAAGCTTCTGCCGAGTGGGGAGCGCACGTCGCTGTTTCTCGCAGACGGCGCGACGGGTGGGTAGTTATAAAAGGCTGTACTCGTTGCGGGAGAGCTCATTCTGAAAAAGTCCATTGCTCCCTCAACTTATACGTATTTTACTCTCTGAATTTTTTTCAGGTCGGTCGAGAACAGGAAAACCAAAAGGGAAGAATGCTTCGTCGATAGCAGCAAATCAGAATTTTGGAAGCAGCTTCATCTGCGGAAGAACTACTATATGACACCGGAATTGATGACTCGAACTGAATTAAAAACTTTTTTTACAGCTGACATTTTGTCAATTTTTTTTAAATCCTTCAATTAAATACTAGATAATCTTTCAGTAAATGTAAATCCATTTCAATTTTTGATTTCAGACGAACCAGATTTCCATAGTGTTGGTCCCCGCAAACCATGTTTTTCGGAAGGACGTCACTTCGACAGGACATAACTTTGGAACTACTTAATATTTTTAACTTTTTTTTCTTTTAAATTCAAGTTTAAATGATGTAATTTTAGACATTAAATCGATATTTCAAAAAAATTTTATGGTTTACGTGAAAAAAATTCGTGAATTTTTTTTAGCACTACAACTGAGAGTGCCTCTTTAATTCTTTCTACTCGATTTTGAGAAATCTGTTTAATTAAATTGACACGTTTAGGTCATAAACGACATTTTGTCATTTAAATATTTATAATCCAGACTTCGAATTATGCTTATTCAAAATAAACTAAGAATTTATCTAGAAAACACTAGTAATTTATTTATACATTTATTTAGAATAGAAACTTCTTGGAAATTTACAATATAGAGCTGTAAGTTAAGAGCGATATTTATTGTGAGATTCAAGCTGCCTCTTTGGTTCGTTTTCAGAATCATAGTGATGATGATAAGTGGCCGACAGTGTCAAGTTCAAAAGTGCGCAATGGATTCGAGCTTTGGAGACGGCTTAAGTCGAACTTATCGCCAAGTTAGCGCCGCCTTAGACGACCAGCTGGGTTGACCCTCGCTCGTTAATTTCACGATAATAATTTAACGTCGTGTGTGAATCTCCCTACAAATGCAAAAAGATTTAATTACGCGTCCTTGTCAATCAAACTACAATCCTTTCAATAATAAGTATTTTTTTCTTAATCTTTATTATCCAGTTTTATTTCTCGAAATTAATTACTCTGATTTTTTGAAAGTTTCTTATTCCCCGGTATAATTTTAATAGAATAATTTTAATAACAAGATTAGATATAATTTAAGTAATTAAAATTTTGTGTTTAAAAAGTTTTCGCTCAACTTTCACAATGTGGTAATTGATCTATTGTAGGCTTTTGTCAAGTTTTAAAATCTTAGAGTCTTGCGAGTTGTATTTATGGGCATTGCGTGTTTCGCACATCTGACACATGTGAAAATTTGTGTCCGTGATACATCACAAGCCGAGCGTGCACTTTGCATTCGGCAGAACGAGCGTTAGGGCAAAAATATTGGGCCATAAATGTCTGGTTGGAAGGCAAGCCGCAGTTACAAATACCAATAAACAAATCTTTTTTCCGGCATTCGACTGCAATGTTCATTGAAACCAGGAAAATCAATGTTGACTGATATCCCACAAAGATGCACTTTTGAAAATTAAAAGTAAGTTTTTTTTTTAAACATAACACGCTATGGGATTTTTTGTTTGACACGGGGAAATGAAAGAAAAGTTTTTTTTTTAAAATTGTATTTATTTTCTCTTTTGGCATTATTTTGTAATATTTCTTATTCTCGTGAACGTTATAAGTCAAGGTGAAATGATAATCCATGTCATGTAATTCTATAATATCCGTTACGCTTGCAAATGTAAATTAATTCAAGTGATAACTTGACACTTAACTGAGAATACAATAAATCGAGATCGTAAATCTATGCTCTGTTATCCGAACATTTATGAGTCCCATAACCCTTCTTGTTGCTGTTCACAGCCTTGTACTTGTCGAAGAAAATGTTCTCCAGAAAATTACACCATTTAAATTCTCGAATAAGCGCAATTTTTGTATTTAAGTTTTTTTAAATCCCACGTTAAGGTTCAGTTTAAGGTTAAGTCAGTTGCGTCTAAAATGATTTGAAAAATGAACAAAGTTTACTTTATGTCTTGAATAGATATTGTTATTTACCTGTGCCAACCGAAAGTGTCTTTTTAGGTTATAAAAACATTAGCTTGAAAAATGCTTACCTTTATTTATGGAATTATAAACCAATTCTTCTATCTGCGCCAATTGAAAGTGTCTTTTCAGGTTTAAAAAACATTTTTATAACTTAAACCTAATAAAAATAATTAAAATAAAAGATTATTATTGTAATTAAATAGTTATTTTAATCGTCACACTAGCCATCCGCACTCTAGTCAAAAATGAGGTTAACACTGTCAAGCCCTCTAGCGGCGTAAAGTTGAAATAATTCACCCAAAATTTTCTCTCAAAAAACGGCGCGGTTTTTAAAAACGGATAAATCTACACAAATTCGTATTTTCGATAATACTCTAAAATTAATTACTGCTTCTTTATAATTAAATTTAACAATACAATTACAATAGTTTATAAATGAAAAACCATTTAACGAAAAATACTGGAATAGTTTTTTTTAAAAAAATCTCATAACAAGAATGAATTAGAAGAATAAAATCGAGAAATTGAATAGAAGGTGTTGAAGTGAAGTTTGTAAATTCATTTTATGAATATTACTTCCTCCATTATTACATTGTTGATGGTATTTATAAAAGTTAGTTTCCAGGTTTGTTGAAAATAATGTTAACTGTCTTACAATGTTACGATCGTGGGCGTTTCAAGACACTTGTGCAGTTTAACGAACGTGAGAATGCGACACGGGTGGTCTCTGAGTATAATAATTTATACAAGGCAATAATAAAAGCCTCGTACACAAGACCCATTTGACCGTGAAATACTGAGCGATCACGACTGATTCAGTGGCCGATTAATCGCTTATGGGGTTATTAAATTAACATTGGTCGCGTTTTCGCAGGACAAGCCATGTACTCTAATACACTCAAATGTACATTTAAGTTGGTGATAAAAATTCAACTCACTTATTGCATTCAAATAACAAGAATCGTTGACAGTAACAATCACATTCTAATGTCATTTTTGTCATACTTCACTTTCATTTTCAATTTCAATTTAACATTTATTGGAAATTTGAGTAAAATATTACAATTGAGTAGTAATTCAATTAGCAATATTATTTTTAATTAATTAATTATGGCTTAAAAATAATTATCTTTGTTTTATTTATAAGAAGAAAAAAAGAATAATTGCTGTCAAAATTAGCGATTGTAGGTAAACGAACTTTTTACTATTACCTCAAACGGGCTTAAGAGAAATGATCGGTTAAGCTAAAAATTTGTTTTTTTATTTAATAACTATGAATCGTGTTCATGAACTTATTTCAGGGACAATAATAGATAAACTATTATCAGGTTTTATTCTACTTATAAGAATATTTAAAGCATATTTTCAAAATTGCTTTAAGAGGAATAAATTTGAAAATCTTCCAATTCTTTAAATGCAATAAAATGGAATAACTCTGGAAGTATTATTATTATGAATTATTGAATCTTGTTAAATGTATGATAGAAATAAATTTAAAGCTTCAGGTTAATAATATTGTTAAATGTAAATATCCGGTATCTAGTAGTCTGATTAAATCTGTTAAATCAATTAGTTAAAAATCAAGTAAAAAGCAAACACTTATAATTCTTGTATAATCTCAAAAAATTGTATAACATAACTATAGAACACCCCGAGTTGATTTGTTCCATTTTACAAAGAGTTCTGAATCTTCAAATTTATACCCTTCATAACTTTTAAGAACATAATTTTTATTTATTAAAATTTTTATTTACCTACTTTTATTTATTAAATAACTTTTTTGTCAGCTTAAGTTTATTTTTCTTAATTTTTAACAATAAAATAATAACTTTTATGTAATCAAATTCTCAAATTAAAATAATAATAATATTTTAATTTTCATATTAAATAAAATATTTCAAATATAATATAATTGACAGATGATATAATTAATTAAAAAATGATAAAAATATTTTAAAATCAAAGAAAATAATTAAAATTGGAGAAAAATAGTTGAAAAAATTGAAAACTGGAAATAATATAATGAAAATAAAGAAAGTAAATGAAAGTTGAAGAAAATTATTCAAATTTTTAGAAATTATATAATCGAAAAGTCATAAGAATAATTAAAATTTGAGAAAATTAATTTAAAAGTTATAAATTAAAAGAAATAATTAAAATTTGAGATGATTTATTGAAAATTTATGAAATTAATAGACAAATAAATTATAATAACTAAAAATTGAAAATAGTAGTTGAAAACTGATAAAAATATTGGAAAATTAAAAATATTGCAAATTTAAAATAAATTTCAAAATAGTTTTTTAAAGCTAAAGTATTTTTTTCTTAATTTTGTAATTACAAAATAATAATCAAATTTTCGAATTAAAAATATAACAATTTTTTTATTTTCATAAATAACATAGGTATTTAGCAAATAATTATACATTTCTTTTCCAATATCAAGAATTATAATTTTTAATCTTGTAGACTTTCAATTAATGTTATAGGGTGATAGAGTCAGAATTTTCCAAACGGATCACCTAAAACTAAAAAAATTTATTCATAACCAAAAATATTTTTTAAATACATAGTTTAATTCAAGATGAAAAAAAACCCTTTCTTCGATTTTTAAATCGGTTAATTGGATCAAAAAAAAAAGTTTTATCTAAAAGACCACTAAAAAATTCAATTGTTAATAACTTTAACAAAACATTTTTTCTGGTCTAATATTATCAGAGATTCTTTTTAACCATATTAGTTTAAATGAGTTTTATTAAAAGTCAAAAAAATAGTTTTGTTAAAAAATAAAATTTTTTAGTTTTAGTAGATGATTCGTTTGGGAAATTCTGACCCTAATAATAAACAAAGATTTTTATAAACCTATTATTTATAAATAAGTTTGTATTAGTGAAAATTCGAATTCATAAAAGTTATTAAAAATGGAACTTAGAATAATAAATATTAAGTACTATAAAACTTATGATTAAGTAACAAAATTTAGAGCAAATAGTACCTAATTATAATTAATAAAAATTATATTTCTGAAAAGTAATGAAGAATTGAATTAAAAAATTTGTAATAATTTCATTTTTTCAATAATTGTGATTTATTATTCATATAATATATTAGATTATGAGATTAATTTTTAATTTCTCATAATTATTTTGCAAAAGAAATTAAGAAAAGTAAACTTCAGCTGTCAAAAAAAATATTTAATCAATTAAATTGGGTACATGATAATTTTAAAAATGGAAATTATAAAGGGTATAAATAATTAAATGTAAAAATGCTAGAAAACGACATTAAAAATTTGTTAAGTAAATTAGTTTTTCCCTACTAAAATTTTTGGGAATATATTATAAAATTTTATTTATTTTTTAAAAAATTTATAAACAATAAAAGTTCTACATTAGATCTTTTTAATTTCGCTATTTTTATTTAATTATTTTTGTTTATAGTTCCAATAGGCAGTAGAGTTAACGAAATGTGAAAAACTGTTGTAAATAAAAATTAATTCCTATACCTATTTAATTGTACCTACATTTATGTATTGTTAATTATTTTTCAATAATTTTCCACAGAAATTCTAAAAAATATTATTTATAAAATTGAATATCTATTTTAAATAAACATCTCGGAAGATTGAAAAATAAATAAAATTCATTTTTACTGCATAATTTTATGTAATTTGATAAATAATATATGATTATATGTAAATGTTTTGTGTATTTAAAACATTGTTCAACTATTATATATATATATATGTAATGTCGTTTTAGTAATTTTCAACTCTGAGTGATAGGGGGCTGGCTGTGTTAAAGTTACGCATACTTTTTCAATTGTTTCTGTAAGTTAATTTTAATTTTGTATATTTATTTATTAATATTTTACATAATATGAAGATTTTTAACACTTTTTATAGATTCTTATACTCTATTTGAAGTGAACACGGCAATTGGTTCCAAAATTCAATAGATTGGTTTCAACGTCTCGATAAATGGTATATGACATATCACTACATTTTATATTAATTTTTTCCTATATTATAATTTTTTATAAGAAACTTCTGCAAAAACTTAAAACTTTAGTTTTCCTTTTTCAAATAAGCATCTATATTTGTATATAAATTGTTTCATTTATGAACGAATTCACTATTTCCTTGACTATTGGTTGCTTAACTCAACACAGATATAAAGGCTTATAAATTTCATTCGTTCAACCTAATAAATTAATTATAAATAGGATTAACAATAATAACATAATTTTTCAAATAAACATTTTTAAATTGCTTTTTTAATTTCCTATAACCAAATTTTTAATTCCAAACTATGGTTATCAAAGAAAATTTGTTTTTTAGTTTTCGTGACAAAAATGTGAAAATATCGAAATTCTTCGATTATCTAATTTTTATGCTTTTATCTTCGTTTGATTATAGAAGACTTATTTCTTGCAAAAAAATTATTTTTATATATAAAGAAAATTTCAAAACGTAAATGCTTCTTCATAGAATTACTATAAGTTTATTGTCTGGCAGTACTAAATTTAATTAATTTACAGATGATTTCTAAAATTATTAAAAATAAAGAAAGATTTTATTTTATATCATTTATCATTCTACAGTTTAAAAAACTTAACAATGTTTTTTTCTATACCAGTTATCTAGAACTGTAATTTTAGAAAGTTTTTAAAATCAATATTTTACGTACACATAGCCATCTATATAACTATTGTTTATATTTGTATAAATAATGCAATTTAAATTACTTTCTGCGTTTCGATGCAAATTTTTAACAAATTTTGATTAAATTCTAAGTTCTCTATAAATTTTTATTATTAACATCATAACATATTATAGTTGATTAAAGTCTCTTAATACCAAAGAAATAACCTTTCGGTTAAAAAAAGAATTTAAAATAAACAATAGGCTTTTTGTAACTATTTCAGTTACAGTGGTCGATATATTGATTAACATTTAAAATTTATTTTTTCCCTTTAACTTTAAGAATTTTAAAAATTGTGCCGTAGGATACTATTTTTTTAAATCCAGTAAATTTTCCATTCAAAGTTGTTTATTTTTGAAATAAAAATTATTTTTTGATTTTTAGCTATATTAAATTTAAATTATTAAAATTTTTAAGTTCAAATAAATTGAAGTTTGAATAAAATTTATTATTATAGTATTGTTTTTGGAAAAATTGCTAAAACTAATGTTTCCACTTTATAGGTAAATAAAATATTGGACATTTTTCGTTTAAAAATGTGTATTTTCATGTTGAAATTATTTAGAAAATTAAAAAGAATAAACTTAATTAGGTTAAAATTCTTTTTCAAATTAAAAATTATAACAATACTTAAAGCCCAGCTTATGCTCAGTTTGTTTTTAATTAAAATAATATTTTTTAACTGTAAGATTTAATTGGTTGAATTCTTTTAATTAAAATTACGAATAATAATTTAAAACATGGTTTAATGCATTTTTCAAGTTTGTGTACGAAACCCTTGGTTTGCGAATTCAATTCGCACCTGTCCGGCTTTGTTTTAATTAGAATGACTTAGAATTATTGAAAAGCTTAATATTATTTTTGTCTTTCTTTCTGATCGACATTTCTAAATCGTTCTTTAAGCATTTCAATTTCATTATTTGAAATTATTAAAAAATACAAAAAAAATTGAACATAGTATCTATTTTGAATAAAAGCAAGAAACAAAGCGTAAATGATCGCGAATTGATTTTTGTGATTAAACTAGAAAACAAATATTCTTAAAAACAAATAGAATGTTAAAACAAAAATAAAATATGAAACAGAAAACGTTAAAGTTAAATGTATGTTTCGCTGGATCATAAAGTAAAACAAAGTTTGAAAGACTGTTAGTCAATTGATTGCACAGAAGCATTTTGGAACAATGGGTCGAAATTTGAGCATTTTCTTCCAGCGTATACTCTCATTTTTTCGACATTTAGGAAAAAGATTTAGGGAATCGTGTTTCGTTTACTTCTTGAAAAACATACCACGCTACTGTCGAGATTTTATCCAGTACTTCCGGCGTGACTGAAGATTTTCAAAATGCACCGATTGATAAGATTGTTTTCTGAGTATGATTTTTACATGAGACGGAATAAATAAATAAATGCAACTATACTCAAAATATACTTATAATTCACATGATTGGTAATGGGACCTAGTATAATTTTGAAGACTAGACTATGGATGCACGTGATTTTATGATTCAAATAATTTTAAAACTCTGCCTGGAATAAGCAGAACCAACTGGTGAGCTTAGGAACCCATTTTCATTACTTAGTTTATTTACTTTTGTTTAATGTGTAAATTTAATAATTAATCTATTTGTAATTTTTATACCAGGCACACGACAAGCATCAAAAAATTTGTAATCTTTGGAGAATTTATCCTAAGATTCCTAAGTCTCCGAGGATGCCAATCGGAAGCATGGGCGGCGACTTGTAAATTTTTGCCATCTGCAAACTTAATATTGACCTAGAGCGGGGGGAGAGAAATAAACAATAATAAATTAAAGAGTTTCTTAATTAGCGTAATTAATGTAATGCAAAAGTTGACAATTTTATTTGATTTCGAGTACATTTTCGGAATTAATCAACAAATAATCAAAATAATATAAACTTTGTGAAAATCATTGCAAATAAAACAAAAAATTAAAAATTGACGAACTTAATTGAAATTTAAGAAAAATAATTAAAAAATGATTAAAACATTGAAAATTTGAAGAACAAAAATCATATTTTTTTAATAATAATTGAAAAAGGTCGAAGGAAATTGAAAGTTAATTAATAAAACCAATTTGATATTGAAAATAATAATTGAAACTGCAAAAGTTTTATTTAAAAAATTAAAAAAAAATTGTAACTTCGGAAATTAAATTTAAAATTTAGGGGAAAAATTAAAAAATGGTAATGACAATCCCTGAAGAAAATTTGTGGAATGTGATAAAAATAAGTGAAATTTGTAGATATTAATTCCACTTCTAGAAAAATTATTTTTAAAAATACAGAATTATTGAGAAGTAAAAGAAAGTACTTTATTACAACATAATTTCATGAATTTCAAATTTAGGAAAACAATTACAATATTACAGAAATAATCGAGAATTGAAGAAAATAATTGAAATTTGAGATAAATAATTGAAATTTTCGGAATTAATCAACAAATATTGAAGATAATATAAAATTTGCGAAAATCATTACAAATGAAAAAGATAATAATTAAAAATTGACGAACGTAATCAAAATTTGAGAAAAATAATTGAAGATTGATTAAAACATTGAAAAGTGGATACAGTAACTTAGATTTGCGATAATAAATAAAAATTTAGGAAATTAATTAAAAAATAATTAATATGTTTAGTTAAAATGTGGAAAATTTAATTGCAAAAAGATAAAAGAAAATGAATTTGAAAAAAAGTAATTGATAAATAATTGAAAATTTAGGTATTTAATTGAGGAATGAATAGTGAGAATAATAAAAAATTTAAGAAATTGATTGCAAAATCATAACAAAAATAATTGAAAATTAAAGAAAATTATTAATATTCGAGAAAAATATTTTAAAATCTAGAAAATTAATTGAAGAGTAATAAAATGAATAAAAAATGCGAGACGACAATATTTGAAAAGAAATGAAAATATTTAAAAATTGAAGAAAATTATTAAAACTTGAGAAATATATTTTAAAATCTAGGAAACTAATTGAAGAATAATGAAAATAATGAAAAATTGGAAAAAATATTTGTAAAGTAATAACAATAATTAAAAATTGAAGAAAATAATTTTAGTTGGTGAAAAATAATTGAAAAAATTTCAACATATATTTGTAATATAAGAAAATAATTGCAGAATGATGAAAATAATTGTAAATTAAAAAGACATTTAAATTTTGAGTTAAATAATAAAAAAATTAGTAAATTAATTGAAAAATAGTTGAAAAAAAAAAAAGTAATTGAAAATTAATTGAAAAATAAATTTAATAATAAAATAATTGATAGAAATAATTGTAAAAAAACAAAATAATGCAAATTAGTGTAAAATAATTAAAAAAATTACGGAATATATTTGAGATAAACAAGACTACAATTACAATCATATATTTTAATTTTTTCAACTTCAATTAATTTGAAATTTCATTGATTAAACATTTAGTTTATCCACTCTTTGAGAATAGAAAATTTAAAATTGTATTTACAAATTTCTTCAATTTTAAAGAATTCTTTATTTTTATAATTTCAATTTATTTGCTAAAATTCTCAACTATTTTTATCATTTTTCAAAAATTTTCTTCAATTTTATTTTCATTATTTTTCATTTTTCCTTTCATTCTTAAATTCTATTTTCCAAGTTTCAATTCTTTTCTTTAATCTTTGAGAATTGTACATTTAAAAATTATTTTAAAATTTTTAAAATTTTTAACAATTCTTTTCTTTTATGATTTTAAATATTTGCTACAAATCTCAACTATTTTTATCAATTTTCAAAAATTTTCTTTAGTTTTTTTTTGAATAAAACTTTTTCACTTGAATTATTTTCTTCAATATTAAATTAGTTAAATTATTTATTAATTAATTTTTAATTTCTTTCGATATTTTTTAATTATTTTTACAAAATATAGTTTTTCATTTTTAAATTTTAATCATTTTCTTCGAATTGTAAATTCATTTATCCACATTTTTATTAAAAAATTTTTTTTGTCTGTAATTTTGCCATATGGAATTCCACAGGGCGATTTTTTTGCTCTATGGAATTTGCAATATCTATCCCTGGAAAAAGGGCCTGTTTTAAAAAGAATTTTCTTTAAATATATGTAATTTATATACAAAATGTAGTTTGGAAGTTAATTTTTCGAATATCTCAAAACACGTTGTTTCAGATTTATTTTTAAAAATAATGTCTTGACTAAAATAACATCTCTATCAATTGTTTAGACAAATTACATTTGTTTAATTTTAATTTTGAGCCAGTATCATTTTGACACATGACTTAATTTTAGATTGTTATATTGTACAGAATGGAAATGTTATTTTGTACAACTGCTAAATGTTATTTTGTACAGTTTTGAAAAATGAATTTGTTATTTTGTACAATTTTTTAAAAAAGCAATAAAACATTGGAAGTACAATATTTTAGCTTTTTTAAAGAATTGTACAAAATAACAAATTCATTTTTCAAAATTGTACAAAATATCATTTAGCAGTTGTACAAAATAACATTTCCATTCTGTACAATATAACAATCTAAAATTAAGTCATGTGTCAAAATGATACTGGCTCTTAATTTTTACAGAGTTTAAAATTTTTTTCTATTTTGAAATTTTTTCAGATGGCAATCACTAACAACAAAGTAAAAAGAAAAATTCTTAAAATTGTTTCAACAAATTAATTTTGTTTAGTTTTAATTTTTTATCAAATCAAGCCATAGAGTTACAATTTTTTTTTCAATTTATTTGTCAAACAGCAGAATGATTTTGCGAGCGTAGCGCGCTCTTTTGTGCATCTAGTGTTAAAAACAAAACGAATGTTTTTGAATATTTAATTAATTAAAATAAAAAAATTATTATAATTTTGATTTGAGAATTTAATAGTATAAAAGTTATTCTTTTGCAAAAAAAATTAGGAGAAATAAACATTAGCTGTCAAAAAAATTATTTAATGAATAAAATTGGGTGCATGAAAATTTTAAAAATGAAAATTATGAAGGGTATAAATAATTAAATATAAAGTTGCTAGAAAACGACATTAAAAATCTGTTAAGTAAATTATTTTTTTATTTATATATATAATTATACATTTATGTATGGTTAATTATTTTTCAATAATTTGCCACACAAATTCTAAAAAATATTATTTATATAATTGAATATTTTCTTTTAATAAACATGTCAGATGATTGAAAAATAAATAGAGTATATTTTACTGAATAATTTTATGTAATTTAATAAATAATATACGATTATATGAAAATGTTTTATGTGTTTAAAAAGTTGTTTAACTACTATATACCTATATATAAATGTAATGTCACAAACAAAATTTTTCGAATTTTTTAGTCATTTTCAACTCAGAGAGTCAGGGGACTGGCTGTGTCAAAGTTAAGCATACTTTTTCAATTGTTTCTGTAAGTTAAAATGTCTGTAAGTTAATTTTAATTTTGTATATTTATTTATTATTATATTTTACATAATATATGAAGATTTTTAATAATTTTTTTAGGTTGTTACACTATATTTGAAGTGAATACGACAATAATTGGTTTTAAAATTCGAGAGATACGTTTCAACGTCTCAACAAATGGTATATGACATATCACCACATTTTATATTAATTTTTTTCCCTATATTATTAATTTCTTAAAAGAAAATTATCAAAAACTTAAAACTTTGATTTTTTAAATAAGCAGCTGTATTGCTTTTTATATATTTCTATAAGCAAAATTTTAATTCCAAACTGTGGTTATCAAAGAAAATTTGTTTTTTAGTTTTCGGGACAAAAATTTGAAAATATCGAAATTCTTCGATTATCTCATTTTTACGCTTTTATCTTCGTTTGATTATAGGAGACTTATTTCTTGCAAAAAGATTATTTCTATATATAAAGAAACTTTCAAAATGTAAATGCTTCTTCATAGAATTACAAAGTTTATTGTCTGCAAGGATTAAATTTAACTTACAGATGATTTGTAAAAGTATTAAAAATAAAGAAAGATTTTTCTTTAATATCATTTAGCATTCTACAATTACAAAAACTTTACACAGGGTTGCCACAAATATTTTATTACAATTTTCCCTGACCTTTCCCTGATTTCCAGACCAATTTTTTTCTTTTTCCCTGACCTTTTTTGAGTTCTTAAAACTAATTTTTTGTACATTTACTATAAAACTAGATAATACAACGCGCGCTATTAATTTTTGGAACTTGTGTTTGCGTCAATTATTATTATAAATTGTAATTATAAATTATTTGAAGAAATGAGAATAATTAAAAATTGAGGAAAATAATTGAAAATATTAGAAATTAATTGAAAAAAATGAAAATATTTAAAGGTTTGGAAAAATAATTAAAAAATATATTAATAATGGAAAATTAAATATCTTAATGGAAATTTGACAAAAATAATTGAAAAAATAACAAAATGTCTGTGAAATAAAAGAAAATAATTGAAAATTTAAATAAAATTATTGCAAATCTTAGAAATTAATTTTAAATAATCACAAAATATGTATTAAATAGCAATAAATTGAAATTTTAGACAACAATTTTGGAAATTACGATACAGAATGAAAATAATTGAAAATTCGAAAATTAGGGGGAGAAATAATTTAAGTTTGAAGAAAATAAATGGAATTTTAAGAAAATCATTGAAAAAGGTGTAAAAAATTAATAAATTCATGATAATAATATAGAGATTCAAAAAAGCCATTTAAATTTGAAGTAAATGCTTCGAAAATGGCAAAAATAATTTAAATATTATTTACCACTCCAATAATGTGGCCTAACAAATGTATCTTAACTAAATTTGTCTTTTCTTAATGGGTTTTATCTACCCGTATGTATTTTCAAATAAATAAATAAATAAATATGAAGCAAATAATTGTAAAATGGTAAAACTAATTGAAAAATTGAATAAAAATCAAAAAATGAAGACACAAATTGAAAAATCGAAACAAAATAATTTAAATTTGAAGAAAATAATTTAAAGACTGAAGAGATTAATTGATATATGAAAAAATTGCATTCAAAATCACAAAATACTTCGAAAATGGCAAAAATAATTGAAATATGAAGAAAATAATTGTACAATGACAAAAAAAATTTATTTTGAAAAAAAAAAATTGTCAAAAAAAAGGCAAAACTAATTGAAAAATTGAATAAAAATAACAAAATGAAGACACATATTGAAAAATTGAAACAAAATAATTGTAATTTGAAGAAAATAATTTAAAAAATTAAAAATTAATTGAAATTTGAAGAAAATAATTGAAAAATTTCAAAAATTATTGAAATTTGTAGAAAATAATTGAAAAATTTCTAAAATAATTGAAATTTGAACAAATTTATTGAAAATTGTCAAAAATAATTGAAATTTTAAGAAAATAATTGAAAAATTTCGAAAATAATTGAAATATGAAGAAAATAATTGTAAATTGACAAAAATAATTTATCTCGAAAAAAAATTGAGCAAAAAATGGCAAAGGTAATTGAAAAATTGAGTAAAATTAAAAAAATGAAGACAGAAATTGAAGAATCGAAACAAAGTAATTGAAATTTGAATAAAATAATTGAAAAATTTCAAAGATCATTGAAATTTGTAGAAATTAATTAAAATTTGAAGAAATTAATTAAAAATTTTCGAAAATAATTGAAATTTGAAGAAAATAATTGAAAAATTTCAAAAATAATTGAAATATGAAGAAAATAATTGTAAAATGACAAAAATAATTTATTTTGAAAAAAATTGGCAAAAGTAATTGAAAAATTGAATAAAAATAAAAAAATGAAGACAGAAATTGAAGAATCGAAACAAAATAATTGAAATTTGAAGAAAATAATTGAAAATTTTTAAAAATAATTGAAAATTTTTAAATATAATTGAAATTTGATGAAATTAATTGAAACTTTTCAAAAATAATTGAAATTTGAAGAAAATAATTGAAATTTATTTATTTATTTATTTATTCAAGTATTAACGGGCTTGAGGCCCTTTTGTACAAAGTACTTAACAAAACTTAAAACTAAACAACAATAAAAATTGTATGAAAAGTATAACAGTTTTAAGTATGAGGCAAAGTATGAAATAATACCAGAAATTTAACACCGTATCCAATTAATATATAAATCTGATAAAGAAATTCGTTGAAAATAATTGAAAAAGGTATAATAAATTTAAATACTAATGACAATAATTTAAAGATTTAAGAAAATAATTGAAAAGTGATGAAAATTTTGTAAATTTTAAATGGAATCATATAAGAAAAGAATTATTAATAAACAGCACAGAAAGCAGGCGCATTGCGCCTACACTCTAGGGTTTCGTGGTCTTCTGTTACTCTATGTTTCCGTCTGTCTCACATGCAATCTGAAAAGCTGAATAACATAGGAAACTTAAAGTGACACAGGTTACTTGAAGTGATATAGGCTACTTGAAGTGACATAGGCTACTTGAAGTGTGACATATGCTACTTAAAGTGACATAAGCTACTTAAAATGTGACATAGGCTACTTAAAGTGTGACATAGGCTACTTGAAGTGTGACTTAGGCTACTTAAAGTGACATAAGCTACTTGAAATGTGACATAGGCTACTTTAAATGACATAGACTACTTGAAATGACATAGGCTTCTTGAAGTGACATAGGCTACTTGAAGTGACATAGGCTACTTAAAGTGACATAGGCTTCTTGAAGTGACATAGGCCACTTGAAGTGACATGGGCTACTTGAAATGTGACATAGGCTACTTGAAGTGTGACATAGGCTATTTGAAGTGAAAGAGGCTACTTGAAGTAACATAGGCTATTTGAAGTGTGACATAGGCTACTTAAAGTGTGACATAGGCTACTTGAAGTGTGATATAGGCTACTTGAAGTGTGACATAGGCTACTTGAAGTGTGACATAGGCTACTTGACATAGGATGACATAGGATGACATAGGATACTTGAAGTGTGACATAGGCTATTTGAAGTGACATAGGCTACTTGAAGTGGCATAGGCTACTTGAAGTGACATAGGCTACTTGAAGTGGCATAGGCTACTTGAAGTGACATAGGCTACTTGAAGTGACATAGGCTTCTTGAAGTGACATAGGCTACTTGAAGTGTGACATAGGCTATTTGAAGTGAAAGAGGCTACTTGAAGTAACATAGGCTATTTGAAGTGTGATATAGGCTATTTGAAGTGTGATATAGGCTACTTGAAGTGTGACATAGGCTACTTGAAGTAACATAGGCTACTTAAAGTCTGCCATAGGCTACTAGAGTGTGGCATAGGCTACTAGAGTGTGGCATAGGCTACTTGAAGTAACATAGGCTACTTGAAGTGTGACATAGGCTACTTGAAGTGTGACATAGGCTACTTGAAGTGTGACATAGGCTACTTGAAGTGTGACATAGGCTACTTGAAGTGACATAGGCTACTTGAAGTGACATAGGCTACTTGAAGTGGCATAGGCTACTTGAAGTGACATAGGCTACTTGAAGTGACATAGGCTTCTTGAAGTGACATAGGCTTCTTGAAGTGACATAGGCTACTTGAAGTGACATAGGCTTCTTGAAGTGACATAGGCTACTTGAAGTGTGACATAGGCTACTTGAAGTGACATAGACTACTTGCAGTGTGACATAGGCTACTTGAAGTGACATAGGCTTCTTGAAGTGACATATGCTACTTGAAGTGTGACATAGGCTACTTGAAGTGACATGGGCTACTTGAAGTGACATAGGCTACTTGAAGTGACATAGGCTTCTTGAAGTGACATAGGCTTCTTGAAGTGATATAGGCTACTTGAAGTGTGACATAGGCTACTTGAAGTGTGACATAGGCTACTTGAAGTGACATAGGCTACTTGAAGTGACATAGGCTACTTGAAGTGACATAGGCTACTTGAAGTGTGACATAGGCTACTTGAAGTGACATAGGCTACTTGAAATGTGACATAGGCTACTTGAAGTAACATAGGCTACCGTGTACGACGGATGGACGGACGGACGGACGGACGACAAAGTCTCACTATAAGGGTTTCGGTCCCGAACCACGAAACCCTAAAAATGGAAGAAATTTTAAAATCCCTTCAAATTTACTTTTTTATTTTTGAAGCGTGTAATTCATTGAATTTTTAATCAATGGAAGTTTAAATTAATTGAAGTTTGAAGGAATTAAAATTGCTATAAGTATATAAATTGGCACAATTTTAAAAAAGGTGAAGAATTATATAAAATTTGAAGAAAAATTTAGTGACAAATTCCAGGTGTAGATAGTATGAATGAATGAATGAATCAATCAATCAATGAAAGAAACTTGTAAATTATTATATAAATTGCGAATTATAATTATTTTTCAGATTGCAAACATCAATTATTTTTAGTAATGTTTAAATGACTTCCAAAAATTTGTTTAGTAATTTTCTCTACTTAGTAAATTTCAGCAAAATTTAATTTTTTTTTCCATTTTAGAGATTCTTTGCATTTTTCCAGTACTTTTGATGGAAATCCCTGACTTTCCCCTGACTTCCCTGACCCATTTCAGTTTCCCTGACTTTTCCCTGAATTCCCTGAAATCCCTGACCTGTGGCAACCCTGTTTACAATGTTTTTTCCCATACCAGTTATATAGAACTATAATTTTAAAAAGTTTTTATAATCAATATTTTACAAGGCCATCTTTATGACTATTGTTTATATTTGTATGCATGATGCAATTTGAATTTCTTCCTGCATTTCAATGCGAATTTTTAACAAATTTTGATTAAATTCTAAGTTTTCTATATATATTTTTATTATAAACATCCCAACATATTATAGTAGATTAAAGTCTCTTAATATCAAAGAAATAACCTTTCAATTGAAAAAAGAATTTAAAATAAACAATAGGCTTTTTGTAACTATTTCAGTTACAGTGGTCGATATATTGATTAACATTTAAAATTTATTTTTTCCCTTTAACTTTAAGAATTTTAAAAATTGTGCCATGGGATACTATTTTTCAAATCCAGTAAATTTTCGATTCAAAGTTGTTTATTTTTAAAATAAAAATTATTTTTCGATTTTAAGCTATATTAAATTTAAATTATTAAAATTTTTAAGTTTAAATAAATTGATGTTTGATGAAAATTTATTATTATAGCATTGTTTTTCGAAAACTTTGCTAAAACGAATCTTTCCACTTTATAGAAAAATAAAATATTTGACAGTTTTCGTTTAAAAATGTGTATTTTCATGACGAAATTATTTAAAAAATTAAAAATAGGAGACTTAATTGATTGAATTCTTTTGATTAAAAATACAAAAACAATAATTTAAAACATTTAATGCATTTTTCAAGTTTGTGTACGGAATCCTTGGTTCCTGAATTCAATTCTCACCTGTCCGGTTTCTTTTATTAGAATGACTTAGAATTATTGAAAAATTTAATTTTATTTTTGTCTTTCTTTCTGACTAACATTTTTAAATCATACTTCAAACATTTCAATTTTAATTTTTTTAAATATTTAGAAATAAAAAAAAAATTATGATTTATTTATTGTAGAAATTTTCAGAACTTCTAAAAAATCCTCCGGCTTTTTATGAAATATTAACTTTTTGCTTTTTTCCGGATCGCTAGACACCCTAAACCTAAAATTGAACAGAAAACTTTGAAAAAAAGCAAAAAACAAAGCGTAAATGATCGTGAATTGATTTTTGTGATTAAACTAAAAAACAAATATTCTTAAAAACAAATAGAATGTTAAAACAAACATAAAATATCAAACAGAAAATTTATTTACTTTAAAGTTAAATGTACATTTTACTGGATCATAAAGTAAAACAAAGTTTGAAACAATGTTAAAAATTTATTTTCAGAAGCGTCGATAGGAGAAAAAATTTATGTAACTGATTTGCAGTAGAATAAAAAAATAGAGGAAAAAAAAATTATTTAAAACAAGGACCGTTCGAGTATCAAACATAACGAAACATATACTCATTTTATCAGATATAACGAATAACTTATGACAAATGTACAACTACTTTTAGGAAATTGCTCTTAAAACTAACGAAAAAATAAAGTAGTCAAACTCGTGGCAAGGCTGTTCCTAAAGTTCAAATAATATAAGAAATCAAATAATCAAAAAATAATAATCAGCAAAATGTTATCAAAATCCTTAAAAATCATTCTCCTGTGCTTACTCTGTATCACGGAAGCTGGATTTTTAAACTCAAAAGATGGAACTATGAAGAATAAAAAAAAAGGAATAAACAGCCTGGTTCAGTACATTGAGGAGGATGCAGCTAAACATCAGGTAATGATACTTATTGACGAAAGAAGCGTTGATCCTAAGCGAAAAATTAACGCCTTCATTTCAAAAATCAGTTCGCATGTACCTACACTTTGTGCTACATTTAAACACGCACAAAATTCTTTCAAAAATTACAACAAACCCATTGGTAGCAATCCTAGAGGCACGACGTTGTTTATTACTTTATTCCATCAAACTAATGCTAATTCACTATTGAGAACACCAGTCAAAACCCTTGCTAAATTATCACGCAAACAATCACTACCAAAATGGTTGTTGGTCACTATTTCTGAAAGCAAGACACTTAATTATAAAAGATTTCTGCAAAAAAAATGGAAAAAAAAGTTTTTAGATTTAACTGTCTTGGAAATCTCCGCGTCTAAAATTCCGACAGGAAATAAACTGTTTTTTAAAAGTCAGAAAGTCGCTTCACTTCATCAATTGAATCCATATAGCTCAGAGTATACAATTCGAAAACGTTGGTTAAAATCGGACTGGTTTCCAGATAAAACAAAAAATTTACACCAGTATCAAGTAAACCTCGCAGTACAGGTTGATAAATCTTGGACTCCCCCGCCAAATATTTTCGAAATTTTCTCAGGACGAGTCAATTTCTCTATGAAGTTTGTTGATTTCCAGAATCCTGGCAATGACAGCATTCACTTTCATTTTGGTCCACAAATGTCCTATGGCAGATTTTTTACAGCGCATGTATCTCGTTATTACTCTTCTGGCGATGTATTGATTCTAGCACCACGATTTAAACAAGAAGACGAAACAGGAATCTTTTTCTCTTGGAACATTGTCATTGTTTTTTTGACGACCATTGTAACTATTATAATTCTACGATTCTTGTTGTTGTTGATGAAATTTAGCAGCGATTCCTGGCAGATGCTCGATATGTTCGGTCTTATTTTGGGAATGGGTCTTCTCAATGTTCCGAAGAGAACCCTAGAAAGAATTGTCCTCTGCTGCTTACTATTTATATGTATCCTGTATTCAGGATATTTGCATTCGGTTTTAACTGACGTGGAATTTCAGCCGGCTGTTGAAAGAGAAATAAAAACTATGCGTGATTTGTTTGCTAGCAAATTACCAGTAGTTACTAATGGTTATAGACTTTTAATTGACAAGTCAAAAACTCAAAATGAATCTAGATATATTAAAGAATTTAACAGCAGATTCCTCACGTATAACAGCAATTTTTACTTTGACGATTGTTGGCTGATGGTTATTAAACACAAGAATGTGTCATGTGCTGTTTCAGAAGATATAATGTTTAGTCATCTTACTGATCCGATGAACAGTGATTTTAATCCAAAATTACAGGTTGTAGAAGAGCCATTGGTAAACTTTTTGAATATGTATTTATTAGGTTTTCAAGAGCCTTTGAAAGATACTTTCAACAAGATTCTTTTGATGAATATAGAAAACGGAATAATGAGTAAACTAGGAGAATATGAATCAACCAGATGGCCAGTTCCTACTCAGTCAGAATACCACGAATCTGAAAGAAGCACATCCAGTACTTTGAATCGACGAATTTTACTCTATCTGGTAGTTGGCTATGTTTTTGGATTCATTGTGTTTCTTGCTGAAATTTTCCGTAGGTTTCATCAAAGTCAATTGATTTTAAAGAAACAGTTTGGATCAATAGGTCGAAATTTGAGCATTCTCTTCCAGCGTATATGCACATTTTTCCGTAAATTGGGAAAAAGATTTATGAAATCGTGCTTTGTTTACTTCCTGAAAAATATACCACACTACTGTCGAAATTTTATCCAGTACTTCCAGCGTAACTAAAGATTTTCAAAATTTGACTTATTCACGGATGATTTTATGATGCAAACAATTTTAAAACGCTGCCTCAAAATAAGAAGAATATTTTTAAAAAAAGAAGCATATTCTTAAATTAAGAACCATATTCTTTAGGGCATAAGAAAATATTCTTAATTTGAGACAGTGATTCTTAGTTTTAGAATGTACTTTTTATTTTAAGAATTTTTTTTCTTTTTTTACGAATATTATATACCCTTAGTATAAGAATATGGTTTCAAGATTTTTCAATAAAAGTAGCTTACTTGATGTAAATAATGACAAATTTACCTAAAGCAAGTATTTGTAAATTTTGACTTTTCTGCACAAAATAAAATTCTACGTATTTTGTTAATTGAAAAATAATGGTATGTAATTATGAAAGAATAAAGAATCATATAAATGAAATGTGTTTTTAATAAAAAAAATCATGTTTCCTTGCATTTAAAAAATAAAAACCGTTGCCAATTTGTACCAAAAATATTCAGTTTGAATGAGTAATTATTTGTGTTTATTTTTATAGAGATTACTTAATTAGTCTATTTATATTCGACGAATAGGTCACAAAGAAATCTTAAATACGATCACTGATGCAATTTTGAATTGTCTAAAAATTGGGTAGAAAGTATTTTTTTTTTTTTAAATATTATGATATTATTACGTATATATTTATGAAATGATAGAAAATAATTCAAAAATTATTTTAAAAATTGGTAAATTGAAAAACATAAATGAAATTTGTGATAAATAATTGAAATTTTAGAAAATTAGTTGAATTGTAATGAAAGATATTTAAAATCCAAAAAATAACAAATTGCTTATATCTTTTACCAGCAATTTTAAATTTAATTATTTATTATGATTATTATAATTTTATTATGATTTATTATGATTGATGTTCAAAACGAAACGAATATGTTGAAATATTTTATTTATGAAAATTTATTATTATTATTATTAATCTATTATTATTTTGATTTCAGAATTTGACTGTATAAAAGTTATTCTTTTGCAAAAAAAATTAGGCAAAATAAACTTTAGCTGTCAAAAAAATTATTTAATGAATAAAATTAGGTACATGAAAATTTTAAAAATGAAAATTATGAAGGGTGTACGTAATTAAATATAAAGTTGCTAGAAAACGATATTAAAATCTGTTAAGTAAATTATATTTTCATTTACTAACATTTTTAGGTATATTTTATAAAATTTTATTTATTTTTTAAAAAATTAATAAAGAATAAAAGTTCTACATTTGATATTTTTAATTCGCAATTTTAATTAAATTATTTTTGTTCATAGTTTCAATAAGCAGTAGAGTTAACAATATCTAAAAAACTGTTCAAACTAAAAATTAATTCCTATATTTAATAATACATTTATGTATTGTTAATTAGTTTTCAATAATTTTCCACAGAAATTCTAAAAAATATTATTTATAAAATTGAATATCTATTTTAAAAAAACATTTCAGAAATAGAATTGATTTTTGCTGCATAATTTTATGTAATTTGATAATATAAAGTCTTATAAATTTCGTCCACTGAACCTAATAGTTAATTATAAATATTTACAATAATAACATAATTTTTTAATAGCTTTTTTCATTTCCTATAATCAAAATTTTAATTCCAAAAAACTATGGTTATAAAAAAAAATTTGTTTTTTAGTTTTCATGACAAAAATTTGAATATGTCGAAATTCTTGAATTATATCATTTTTATGCTTTTATCTTCGCTTAATTATAGGAGACTCATTTCTTGGCAAAAAATTATTTCTATATATGAAAAAAATTTTAAATCGCAAATGCGTCTTCAAAGGCTTACAAAAGTTTATTGTCTGCAAGTAGGTAATAATTTTGGTAGATATAGACAAATCATTATTAATAATTTAATTTTGCAGAATTACTTAATATACCATTAGAAAGGTTTGCATGTCCCAAGTTTGTTTGAATTTTGCTATAAAATTAATTTTTAAAAAAGATAGCTAATTTTCAGAAATTTTAAAAAATTAATTTTAAGGCAACATTCAAACAAACATGGATTAGGTAGACTCAAGAGTCCCTTAAATCATAGAAAAACTTTCCAGGTGATTGTTAATGGAAAAATATATTAAGGTGAAATATTCAAAAAATTTAATTTGTATCTTAAAAAAAGTATTTTTGAAGAAAGCAGAATTCTGCTTACCTTGTATAAATTTAAAAATAATTATAGACAATGTAAATAATGAAAATTGATATAAATAAAATGCATTAAATCAAAAAATTATCTGTTTTCTTTCATTTTAAAAAGTGGAAAATAAAGTATTTAATTTCTTCATAATTTTTATTTATAATTCACAAGAGTATGGAAAAATATTAAAAATAATTAAATAAAAATTAATAACAATTTTACAAATTTTTTTTTTGCAAGAAAATGTTATTTGATAGATGAAGAAAGTGTATTTAATTTGAAAACGAAAAAATTTATGTTAATTATTGGCAACCTGAAAAATGAGAGTGAAAAATATATAACGACAAGAAGTGTAAATAATGAACCGAGTTATTATTACTAAACATTAATGGATGATTGTCAGCGAAGAATTGCTATTTTTTTTAAATCCGTGTAGTAAACGTAGGAGCAAGTGGAATCTTCGAATTTTTTACCTACCTGTGAGCAAATCTTTCGCAGTGCGTATTAATTCAGAATAATCAATTTGAACCTAATTGGTCAGAGATTACGGCGAAATTCACCGTCGAATGTACTGCCGACTAACCGCTAATAGATTAATTTATTAAGCAAAAGCCCTCAAAGAAACCGACCGACTCCTCCGAGTCGGGGACATATTAGTACTCTGTCACATATTAACTACTCTGCGCACGTTCTACCCCTTTAATTCTTTACAAAGAACGGATACACTTAACAATTTTTGCTTTTCTTTAAACAAACTTGTAAAAAAAATAATAAATAAAAAATAAAATTTAACGAACGCGATTTAAAAAAAAAAAGAACGCCATTTTTTCCGGGACACAAACGACTGAAATATCTTTAACAGAATTTATCGTTTCGCAGATCATTAAAACAGCACTGAACCTGTTTTTAAGTATCTTTAGGCATATCTTAAAAAAAAAAAAATTTATATTGTTTTACAATGCTTATTCTTTTAGCGAAGGAGTTCGTTTATGGAAGAGTAATTGCTTGATGATCATTTGAGACGCGTCGGTTTCTTTTCGTATGCACTTTTTTTTACGTTTTCACGGCATTTTACTTACGCATAAACACATCGTGAACAAGTGAGGTAAGTGGCAATCTCCCAATAATTTGAACGGGCTCTTGATTATGATGACTTGGGCGCTTGGAAAGAACTTTATTATGTCCGTACTGACACACCTCGAGGAATCTAAAAAAACTCAACTGGAGGTCCAACTCATTTTGCTTGGTATGAAGCAAAATTTATTTCTTATTACCACACCAGAGAGACAAGAAGCTTTAAAAAGAAGAAAATAAACTTTAATATTTACCGGACTCTGCATCTCTATGAGAAAAAGTTAAAAAAAAAATTAAGTTACTTTTCTGATGATGATAATTTACTTTTGAATTGAAACTAATATGCAAATAAAGTGAATAGAGACACCCAAAATATACGGCCTTGAAAGCATCCTTCCTAAAGTAGATAATCGCTTTTAATTTAAAATATATAAACTGCAAAACAAAAATTTATTCGTCACAAGTATTCTTGCAAATATAATCGATTCGTTAAGAAAACGCACTGTAGTCTATAATATTAAGATAAAATATTATTCGAATTGAGATTCATTTGACATTTTCTGTCGACTGAGAACAAGGCATTGGCATTTGTCCTTTCTGCTATATACCTAACCTAACGTATGAGCTTAGAAGAGCGCGAAATTTGAAATCTACATATGAACGAAATGGTCAATTAGTTACCTATAACCTTTTGTGTTACAAATAATTTATGTAATTAATAAGTACTTACTTAATTTAATGTAATTTCATATCAAAAGATTTATCAAATATTGAAAGTGTTGAAAACAAACCAGCTCGTCTGATACATACAGTACCGTCCGGCAGATTTTGCCCACTTATCAGAATTTTTGTCTTTACAAAAAGTTTTATATTTTGTTAACTACTAAAGATAAAACAATAAATGAGGACTTTTTTCAAAGCTTATCTTTTCTACTTTCAGGATATTTAATGAACGAAAGAAAAAAAATTGTTTTATTACTTAATTACTCTTAACAATAGTAAGAAAAATTTCCATTTTTTTGGTAAATTCCAAACTGATGTATTTTATAAACAAATAGGCATGAGTCCAAAACGGTTGATTTTGGAAAAAAAATTATTAAGAAAAAAATGTGCCCTTTTTTTATGTAGAGTCAGAAAAAAATATTAAAAATTAACAAAAAAAAATTTTACCATGTTTTGAGTTTTTTTCAATATGGTAAAAACTTTTTTTTTTAATTCTAAATATTTTTGTCTGATTCTACACATAAGAAGGCACATTTTTTTCCCTAATAATTTCTTTTCCAAAATCAACCGTTTTGGACTCACTATCTATCATCTGCGATTAAAATGTGATGATATTCGTTTATAATATACATCAGTTTAAAATTTACCAAAAAAAAATAGAAATTTTTTTTACTATTGTTAAGAGTAATTAAGTATTAAAACAATTTTTTTTCTTTCGCTCATTAAATATCCTAAAAGTAGAGAAGATAAGCTTTACAAATTATCCTCATTTATTGTTTTATCTTCATTGGTTAACAAAATATAAAACTTTTTGTAAAGACAAAAATTCTGAAGGGTGGTATAATGTGAAGTTAACATAAAATATTGTCTTTTGTGTATTTTAATTCGGAATGTTATGCTTTTTCAATAATTCATCCCTACAATTACGAGTATTCTGTCAATAAAACAGGTACAGGTTACTTTAGAATAATCTTAAAAACTAATAATAGTCAGCAGAAACAAAAATGTCAATTAACTTTTCAGAAAATTAAAATTATCTCCTGTTGGGTGTTGCCCTCTATATTGTAAAATATTTATTTCAACTCTCTTGATCAGCGTGAGATGTGTAGTTTGCTGAAGAAAGTAAAATATGAATATTAATGTCAAGCATCACTTGAAGCTACAGTAGCTAATGCTTGGCTGTCAGCCACAAGTATTTTCAACGACCCTGAGATGGAAGTTTTGACGCCTTCAGTAAGCTACACCCACGCACACTATTTCTGCAGTTAATTTAATCTTTTTGTATTTTCAATGCGAAATATGCCTTTGTTAAGTTGCTCCTATCTGCATACATACATTTATGTACAAACATTATCTTTAATCTTCGTTAGTAACAAGCTCGAGTATTTTTTTTTCACTTTCCTTATATTATGCAGATTGGTGCATTATGATTAAAAATGAAAAAAAAAATTTTCTTACATTTCTTGAAGAAATTTTACTTTTGCTTCGTAACAGGAAAAAAAGATAGAAAGCACTTCCGCGCAAACATAGAGAGAAAATAAATTACAGAATTTAAAGGAGAATGTGTCTACGACATTTCACGAGGTGTGGAAGTTGTGAGATTTTTTCTCATACATCAGACAGACAGCTTGGTCATCTTGGCCACGACTCATTCGCGTGGTTATAAACCGCGTCGCGAGTTACAGTTCCTCAAAGATAAGCGGAGATGTTTACAGCAAGAAACAAGCATGTCTACGAGCCACAGGACCGCGATAACCGAGATTAATTCACAGCCTCCACCTTCCGGACCCTTTCTCTGTTTCCAACTGTCGTAAGTCAGTCTCCAGTTTAAATCTTTTCCTCTTCAGGAAAATAAATTTGGTTTCTTTTCCAGCCAAATTATTTCCTGATTCCTCTTATAACTTGTAACAGAAGGCGGAGGGGATAATGGAATTCTTTTTGATAATCTTGCAGCAGAAGGACTTTTCCGAATTTTTCATATTTTCTCACAGGACAAATTTTTTCCACTTATTTTAGTAACAGACTAAAAACTCCGGTGGAGGAGGTTGAAAAAGTAAAGTAGTTTTTTTTATTTTTAAGAAAAATTAAAATTTTTAAAAACATTTTTGACAATTTCAGTTTTCTTTTGCAATATTTCCGAATTTTTTATATTTTCTTACAGGGTAAATTTTTTCTCTTTTATTTTAATACCTAACTCATAATCAGGCATTAGAAGTTGAAAAACTTAAGTAGTTTTTTTTTATTTTTAAGAAAAGCTAAAATTTTTTAACACATTTGTGAAAGTTTATTTATATGTACTAGTTGGTAGTTTGTCAACAAGTAGCAGACTATTCTGTATGTGTCAGGGTTGGGAAGTTGCTTGCAAAGTGTGACTTGATTCGTCGGTAATTTTACTCGAAATATTACCAACCAATCGGAATACAAATATGTGTGTCCTACTCTATATCAATAGCTGAGGGTTTTCTTTTTTTTCTTGATCGGTGTGTACTGGAATAATAAATTAATTTTTCTCGATAAAGGATCAATAATTAAACCAGAATTTCCAATTCAGCAAACATCAACTTTTCTCAAAGAGACTTGCTTTGGTTGTGATTGTTGACCTCTTATTCCAAAGAGTCTTCTTCTTTATCTTGTTAGGTATAGAAAAGATAAATGGATAAGGGATCAGTCCAACCCCGAGTAACCTAAATGACACATAATATTTACTTATAAAGGATCAATAACTAAACCAGAATTATAGTATAAAAGAGCACCAATACGTTACACCAAATTAGCTGTCCTTTTTCGAAAGACAAGAATTTTAATAATTCCCGTAAAGAAAACAACTATTACGTGAAGAGTTTGAGTAATAAATAATAAAAATTAGTTATCGATACGTTTTACGACTGCGATAAAGTGAAGAGAAACATTTAATGGCGACGTTAGTGAGAAAGCCCTTTAATTGCCTGGCAAGATTATCGCAAACGTATTTACGGGTCGATTAATACGACACGAATAATAATTCCAGCCCCGCGGAATTTCAGTTAAGTGCTGGCGATCGACTGATTGATAATAATTAGATATGCGGGAAGCTCGCGTCTAATTGCAGAGGCACATCTGCAGGAAGCCGAGGAGCTTCTTGTGATTTCAAGGGTGTAACCCGCGCGAGGTTTTCTTGGCCCTTGGTCGTTTCAGGGTCAGTAATAGCCGCTCCCAGTGTAACTCTGCCTCATCCTGTGTACACCCGGTGCAATCTTAATTGTGCGAATTAGTCAGAAGTCTGACTAATGGGGAGACTTATACTCGCCGTGAGTCGCGCGGCAAGGCCAATTTGTCGTGCACTGGAAAGCTTCTTGGAAGAACAGCAATGAGATGCGTAGGTGCTTCTCACAGAACCCCTTTCAGCGATAACTGCACTCAAATAAGAACGAAATGGACCAAATAAAGGGAAGGAAGCGTTTTGCCTTGATAACGCTAAAAGCGATTTATAGTAAAAGCTTTCCGTGAAATGTTGTTTTCATTAATCCTTTATAAACGCTTGTCTTGTTTGCATTGGCTTTGAAAATAATATTTATAATTCATCTTGGCGATTTGTCTTTAAAATGATCATCAATATCTGCGGGTATAAAATAAATAAAAATGAAAAACAGTATACGTAAATAACTTGTGTTTTTTTATTATTGGTTATTTCAATTCGGAGAGGGGTTGATAAATTTAAAATTGAAATTGATAATGCTGAATGAATGAAGGATTCCGGAATACATATATGGAACAGAATTACATTGCACCTGTAGGATTCGTCGTCCTTTCGGCATCCCACGCGTTCAGGAAGAAGCCTTTCACTCGTTCGCTCGATATCGACTGACAATGCCAAAGAAAAAGGTAAAAGGCGGCCTTCTTTTGTCGGTGACCATTCTCAACAGCCATGGAATGTAGAATTGTAGATCTTCTGCCCATGGCGGTCTCTCTGGATTGCTACCATGAACATAATCCTGGTGACTTGTCCACGGACGACGAGTGCAATCAAGATCTAGAATTACAAGGAGGATGAAACTTTTCGTGGCGTGGGATTTTCTCTAATCGCTCAGCGCGCTCGACTTTAGACTAATTTAACAGATTTAGAAATTTTTATCTTGACAATTTCTTTATATGATCACAGAAGTCATACATTAATTACTCGGCATAAGAAATCTCACAGGTCATCAAATCAACCGTGACAGGCTTACAATACGTAATTGCAGAGTATAATAGTTTCTAGTGATTTTAGTGCGTAATTATTCCGGTTTCATTATCTAGACATCTTAACCCTTAGGGTACGGACTGAGTTAGCGTAACCCATGTTGCCATATTTCTAGACGAGTCGATGGCGGAGAGGGAAAACATTTTGAACTACTAAAGGTAGCTCCTTTGGCAGAGTCAGTCGACGCCTGCTCTTCAGTCTGTATGGAACGTTACAATATCAAATTTTTTTGAAATATCGAAAGTTTCCAAAAATAAAGAAACATTATTTATAAATTTTATTACAATTTATTAAAGTGTGAAGCAGAAGTGTTTATGTCAAGTTGAACCTTCTTTGTAATGTTTTCAAAGGATTTTGAACAATATTGTTCACCGGTATGTATATTTACACTTTTTGCAATTTATTTACAAACAGTATATTGGATATATTTATTCCAATGTTTCTTTTTTATATTCATTGTTAAAGTTTTCCCTAAAGATGCCAAGTCCGAGAACTAGAAGCGTAGCTGCTCTAGAACAGCTTTATCGTGAGATTGAAGAAGATGAGGAAGGAGCAACTGATAATGCCAGCGACACAGAGGCCATTGACGAGAAAGCTGTCTCTTCGTATGACTCTGAGCCAATGTACAGGGAGCATGTTGCAAACATTTGCTGCAATTGCGCAAACTGAAATTCATATTCTTTTTGTAATTTTACGATTTTTAGAGAACCTTGCCAATTTAAAGAATAAAAATGTTAAAAATCAATTTCTGTCATTTCTTCTATGTTATAATTATCAACTTTGTCCGTTCGTTTTCTACATTATAGAAAAAAAATTCACGATATTTTTAATGATTTTTTTTTGTTATTTCAAAAACCGAGCATTTTCAAATCTAAAAAAAATATACTTTTCAGAATGAATTAAAAAACGGCTAACGCTATCTTAAAGATAAACTTTTCACCTTTACAAAACCCTTATATAAAATGTTTTAATCTTTTTTTTAACAACCAAAAAAATCTATCTCGCTAGTATCAAAGAAAGAGGTGAATGGACCAACTCCAGCCTCCAGGGGGATTCCCGGTGGCCCTCATAGTCTGGTACGTGGTTCATGCCAGAGTATAGTAGCCAAAGTAGTATCTGTTAGCGCCCCGCATTCAGATGTAAATCAAGCATAAGGAAGAAAGAGTCAAAGTGTGCTTGTAAATGCAATGCACTTAGGCGTTGAGCAGATGATGACGAGGATGATGGCTCAGAAATATGCATCACGTTTGAATACCTGACTCTGGCACTTTTTGTTTTTTAAACTCTTGGATGGATCAGCTGCCAAAATCCCCAATGGATATATAAGTCTTTCATGTACTGATTCCTGTGAAAAAAAGTCTTATCGATCCCTCATCGAAAACTTTAGAGACAGTTTGACAGACGTGCTTTAAAGAAGAACGCTTACAATTTGGATTCTTCTACAGTATATGGTTCTTTAAATATATGTTTAAGCGAATGATTTTTAATTGTTTGTATTTTCAAAATTAGATAAATTTTCAATGTTTGTAGCTTTGGATACAGTATTTCGGTGTAATTTAAAATTTCCAAATTTGCTTGTGTGAGAGTAAGATGAAAAGGCACTATAAAAAAAAAAATTACTTGGAGGTCAGTTGTGATAATGACGAGGTCAAGAACAGTTTCACCTGTCGTTCGTCCAACTCCAAAATCATCAATCTTCTAAGGTTTAATCATTGACGTTTCATTAGAGGAGTACAATAAACGCAACATACGTTAAAATATTTTCTCACCGTGGGTGTTGACCAAACAGAGTTGAAATTACTTTTTTGTCTTCAATCATAAAAATAATGGAATGTTAGAAGCACAGTTTTGATTTATTAATAGCATTTTTCTTCTTCTTAATCGGTGTTTAATAAAGGATCAATAATTAAATTAGGATTACAAATTCAGCAAACATTAACCTTGCTTAGGTATAGATTTGCTTTGATTGTGGTTGTTGTCTTGTGCCATTATCACTAATGGCTGTTTGGGATTTTAAAAAGTAGATTTAAAAATGGACACATTAGAAAAGTTTAAAACTTGATAAAGAAAGAACATAATTAGAAAATATATACATATATATATATAAATAGAAAGGTAGAAATGATAAATTAAGGAATAAAAAAATGAGAAAAAAAGTAAATTGAGAAAGTTTTAAAAGACGGTGAAAAAAAAAGAAGACAAAAGAATGAATGAAGAAACAAGAGGGCATGTTACGCGTAACATGAACGCGCGCCAGTTGAGCGTACACTGTGAATAAGTGGTGTATGATTTGGCGATGATTGATGTGGTCAAAGGTCGAAGTGATCAGCGGCGCTCCGGGCGCCTTGGCTCACCTGACGAACCTGAAAGTCTAGAATACCAGGAGGCCAAGAGCCCTCATAATACCGAGGTTACTGTACACCATCTGATGGAATCACATGTGCTTTCAAGCACGTGGAAGCGCTCTCTTACCTTGTTATTATTCCAATCGAGCAACTCTCAACCCTCTTATTTCGCATCCAAGTATTTATCATTCAGAAAAAATTTTCACTCCCTCATTGTAGATAAACACTGCTCACCTGTTTGCTCAACAATTTTTCATTTTGATTTCTTGTAAGATATTAACTTATATCTCGTAAGTATTTTTCCAATATTATTTTAGATTATTAACATTTAGGATTATTTGAACTTGAAAATTTGATTTTATTGGCATATTGAACTCATTTTTGACGAGAAATTTATACTTTTCGTTATAGTTGAGCAAAATGTCACTGGTTAGCAGAATACTTTTACTTATTACGGATGCTGCCATCTAGTGTTTGGTTAGAGAGCTCTGTGACATAAAGTTAAAATCATAACCTTAAACTTTTTTATAAATTATTATTATTTAGAAGTAATATTACTTGGAAAACGGTTATGATAATGAGAATACAACCGGGAATATAACTGACCAAAATTCTAATCGAGAATTTATAAGAATTTAAGTTTTTTATTTATTTATCAAATTAAATCAAATTTTCTCAATCAATGTTAAATTAAAATTTGAAAAAATAAAAGATAATTGAAGAAAAACATTACGAAATGTCAAAAGTAATTGACAATTGAAAACAAAATTAAAAAAATAACTAGATTAATACACAACCGAACAAAATAATTTAATAAATCAAAAAATAATTATAAAATTTAAAGATAATAATTAAAAATTGAAAAAATTGAAAAATTAAAGAAAATATATGAAAAATGACGAAAATAATTGTCAATTGAAAACAAAATTCAAAAAATGACTAGTTTAATAGACAACTGAAAAAAAATTGTAAAAATTAAACTAGGAATAATAAGTTTAAAGGAAATAATTAGAAATTGAAAAATTAAGAAAATTATAGGAATAATTGTTGGAAATAATTTGCACATTTAACAACTGCATTAAAAATCGAAAAAAAAATTAAAATTGAAAGAAAATAATTGAAGAATTGAATTGAAATTTATGGAATATACTTGAAATTGAAAAAAAAAATTAAAAAGCCGAAAGTTAATAATTATAGAAGAAAACAATTGAAAACTGAAGAATGGAAATATAAATTGAATAATAGAATTAAAAATTAAAGAAAATAACAGAACAATTGTATTGGAAATTAAAGAAACTTAATTATAATCGAATAAAATAAAAGCGATAATTTATTAATAATAAAGAAAATAATTGAAAATTTAACAGTGAAATTTAAATTTAAAGAAAATAACTAAGAAATGAAGAGAATAGTAGTTCTAGAATTGAATAATTGAATTAAAATTTTAAAAAAATTTTTATCTGTGAAAAAATTAATTAAAACAATAAAAGAATTGTTGAATATTGAGGAATTAATTGAAAATCGATAAAAAAATTGAAGATTAAAGAAAATACATGAAAATTAAAGAAAATAATTAAAAATTTATTTATTTATTCAATAATATATAGCGCGTTCAAAAATTGGATTTTCCAATAAATTGGAAATTAAAGAATTAAATGTAAATTACAAGAATATAATTGATAATCAAAAGAAATATTACAATATGACAAAAATAATTATAACTAAAAAAAAAAATTAACAATCGAAAAAAAAAATTCGAAAAATGGTGAGAATAATCGGCATTTGAAAATAAAAAATTTAAATTAATGAATAATCATAAAATTTAAAAAGAAAAATGAAAGAAAATGTGAGAATTATTGAATTTTGAATACAGTAATTGAAAAGCGTAGAATGCAATTGAAAATTGATAAAATAATTGAAAATTAAATAATTAAATGGAAGATCAAAGAATTAAATTGAAGATTAAAGATTTAAATTGAAATTTTAAAAAAATAGTTGATAATTGGAGGAAAAATAACAAAATTTTTTATCATCATATTTCAATTATTGTCTTCAAGTTTGAAATTTTAAAATCAATTTCCAATTATTTTCCACAAGTTTTAAAAATTCTTATTTTTTTAAAATTATTTCCTAAAATTTTTAAATATTTTTCTTAATTATTTTCTCTATTATTTTCTTTAATTTTTAATCATTATTAATTATTTAATTCAATTTTCAATTATTTATATAACTTGTTTATTATTTTCAATTACTTACGTACTTTTTCATAATTTCCAAAAAGTTTTTAATTATTTATCTGAAATTTTCATTTTTCTATTCAATTTTCAATTATATCTACGATTTTCTTCTATTTTATGTACCTATATTCTGTATGTTTGGCAATTATTTCTCTTAAATTAAAAAATGTTTTTCTTAATTTTAAATTACATATGTTTATCTGTTTTCATTTATTTTCTCTACTTTTAATTATTTTCTTTTTTTTTGCAATTAACTTTTAAAAATTTTAAGTATTTTTCTGAAATTTTCTATCAATTTCTTTTATTTAAAATATATTATACAATTTTTTCAATTATTTTTTTAAAATTTTAATTATTTTCTTCATTTTTAAATTATTTATATTATTTCTTCATAATTTTCTTAAATTTATAATCATTTTCATCATTTTCTGAATTAATTTTCTAAATTTTTAATTATTTATCTCATTTTAAATAATTTTTTTCAATTTTCAATTATTTTCTCTAATTTTTCATTACTCTTATTTTTTTCATTTTATTTCCTAGATTTTTAATTTTTTTCGGAAATTTAGATTATTTTCTTTCATTTTAAAATTGTTCATAATTTTTATATTTAATAATAATTTTTACACTTCATTGACTTATAGTTAATTTGCAATGATAATTATTTTGTTATATTTCTATTTTTTTACTAGCAATATTAACCTCGCTCGCTAACGCTCGCTCGCTTGATAATTATTATTTTTTAATTGCTTATGAACATATTATAAAAAATTAGTGAACTTATTTGTCATTGAACTTTTATTAATTTTTTAAACAGTTTTTATATATTAATAATTTATATTGTTATAATTAATCAATTTAAAAATTTTATTAATTTAATGATTATGAAGGACATCTTAATTCTTTTCAATCTATATTGAATTTTATACAGTATGCTAATGATTAACGTTTTTTAATACAATTTTTTTCTTTATCATGTATTATCCACTCTAAAAACGTTAGCTGTTTCCATCAAAAGTTAAAGAGTTATTAATTTAATAATTTTAATTTATTATATGTATATATAATTAATATAACATTCATTGTTATATGCATATTATTTCAAAAAAATTTTTGCATTTTTTGTTAATAGATATTGATTTTATTGTATTTTTTGCCACCTTGTATCCTTTGATAATTATCTAAAAATAAGTAATAATAATAACTGATTTTTTAAAAAATAAATAATATTTTATTAATTATATAATATAAATTTTTTAAAATTAAATAAAATTAAAATTAATATCATTTATATAAATAATTATTTTATTACTCTGTCATTTAATATTAAATTTTCATTGATTTATTATATGTTTGCTATATTAATTTTTTTTCTTTTATTTTATATTTTCATTATTTAAACATCATAGTTGATTTTTTTCTTTAATTGTAAAAATTATGAGATTCAGAATGGTTATGGGCAATTGCCCCCTTCTCAAAGCCTTATAATCATTTAAGAGATAAAAATATAACACTATAATATCGTATCTTTTTCTCCATCATGTAATGCCTCCAAGAACCTTGACTGTATTTATCAAAGGTAGAGAATTATTAATTTGAAAATGTTTATTTATTTTCTGTATATATATTTATTATAATATTCATATTTATATACATAAATAATGTTAACAAATTTTAATTATTTTTTGCTGCTTTCAGCATTGCATTAAACATTGCATTAAACATTGCAGTAAACATTGGTTCTAAATTTTTTTGTACTTTTTGTACTCATACAATCAAGTCGAATAACTTTTGCCCATTTTTAAGCTATAAAAGGTTTTAAAAAACGTTATGTATTTAGTTTATTATTTATGTTACGAAGCTTAAAAATGTCTCAATTTAATATCAGTTCTTGATCTTTAATATTATAAAAAACAAAATCTAAAAAAATATACTGTTAATGTTTATAATTAATATTTTTTTAAAAGTAATGTTTTTTTTCTTTATTTTGTAAATAATATTGTTTTCTAAGAGATTATCGTGTTTAAATTACACTTATGTCATTTGATAGATAATTTTATCAAATATTAATTTCATTTTTTTCAATTTTATATAATATTTTTATTCAAAATTAAAAAATTAGTAATTATTTTCAATTTTTGATAACTCAAGAACGATTATCTTATTAAAAAAAATTTTAAATTATAAATAGTTCATTTTTCTATGTAGAAGTTAGCGGCAAAATATATTTTATTTTACTTTTTTATTTTTTAAATATTATAATATTAAGTAAAAAAATTTAGTTGTTATAAGTGTTTGGTTAAAAAATACGTAACGCTTTTATAAAGCTATTATGATCTATCCGTCCCTCTACGTAACGCACCGTAATTAATTGCATACCTTTTGCGTCCTTCTATAATTTGTTATTTAACTTTCTTATTGTTGCTAATCGTTACTCATTTAAGCATATCTGGCGATCAGTGTACAATAAATAAATAAGCAACGGCTAACATTTGGAGGGTTAAAAGTATATACAATTAATTAATTTTAATGATAATTTTTCTATAGTCAGTGTTATTTCTTATAATAAATTTCAAAAAATAATGATAAAATAAAAAAAAAAGTTTCTTAACCAAAACTAAACAATTATAACCAAAAGCACTAACAAGATTTAAAAACAAAAATCAAAACTCATGCGCAGAAGGATCTCTGTATAGCTAAATATGCGCAGTAACAAAAACTTCAAAAAAAAGGTTTGTTAAGAAAATTTTTCATGCATGTAAAGCTCAATAAACATGTAAACAGAAATTTCAGACACATTGGGTACGATACGCATTTTTTAGAAGTAAATCGTGTCTAAATTATTTTACATATAACAAGAGATGAATATTTGATTTTTGTTGGACTTTAAAAAAAAAAAACAAAAACAAAAATTCGAAAGAATTGTAGCAATTACTAAGCATCTTTAAATCCAACAGTACTCTCCTAGTGCAATACAGCGCATGTGTAGCATTCATGATTCGCTACTGCGCATCTGTAGCACTCAATTTTCACTACTGCGCATGTGAAATTGACCTAGTTAACTACTGCGCATGTGCAGAAGTAACGTATGACTACTGCGCACATGTAGCCCTCATGATGAACTATCTCGAAAATGTAGCGCTCAATGTAAACTACTGCGCATGTGTTACTGCGCATAAAAATGTATTTTAATCAGGAAAAACGAGTAGACTTAATAGAAGTGGTGAACGAACGAACGAAAAATTTTTCAAAGTTTCGAAAGTCAACATCATTTTTATGTATTAATGCACGATTTTGCATATGCAACTGCGTATAAAAATGCTTCACTACATAAAGGACTCACTACTTTTTAATATACCAATAGGAAAAAGTAGATGAACTTTATAAAATGGACAAACTAACGAAAAAATAAACGAAAAACTGGTTACATTTTAATGTAGTAAAGGATTACCATGTACTATGATACAACTTTTTCGAGAAATTAAAAACTCTTTATTCTATGTAAATAATTGAATTTTTTCAAATAATTTTTTACAGAATAATTAACATAACAATGTCCAGACAATATGTTGATTAATTCCCCCCCTCCCTCTTTATAATAAAAAAACGTTGCTTAAAGTAATAAAAATTAAAACTTTTGCAAACAATTTTATTAGATTATAAAGGTGTTATACGAAAAAAAAACCATTAATATTTAACAAATTTTATTTCTTTATTAAGATAAATAATATAAATTTTCAGATATTTAAACAAATTTGACAAAATATATGGGGTTGAGAAGCGATAAAAAATTTCTGAAAAATCGAAAGAATTGTAGCAATTACTAAGTACCTTCAATCCAACAGTACTCTCCTAGTGCAATAAAGCGCATGTGTAGCATTCATGATTCACTACTGCGCATCTGTAGCACTCAATTTTTACTACTGCGCATGTGAAATTAACCTAGTTAACTACTGCGCATGTGCAGAAGTAACGTATGACTACTGCGCACATGTAGCCCTCACGATGAAGTATCTCGGACATGTAGCGCTCAATGTGAACTACTGCGCATGTGTTACTGCGCATAAAAATGTATTTTAATCAGGAAAAGCGAGTAGACTTAATAGAAGTGGTGAACAAACAAACGAACGAAAGAACGAACGAAAAATTTTTCAATTTTTTGAAAGTCAACATCATTTTTATATATTAATGCACGATTTTGCATATGTAGCTGCTTATAAAAATGCTTTATTACATAAAGGAGTCACTATTTTTTAATATACCAATAGGAAAAAGTAGGTTAACTTAATAAAATGGACAAACTAAAGAAAAAATGAACAAAAAACTGGTTACATTTTAATATATACTAGCGACTAGCGATATTAACCTCGCTCGCTGACGCTCGCTCGCTTGATAATTATTATTTTTTAATTGCTTATTGATTATTTTAAACAGTTTTTATATTTTAATAATTTATATTGTTATAATTAATCATTATAAAAATTTTATTAATTTAATGATTATAAAGGACATCTTAATTCTTTTCAATCTTTTTTGAATTTTATATAGTATGCTAATGATTAACGTTTCTTTATACAATTTTTTTCTTTATCATGTATTATCCACTCTAAAAACGTTAGCTGTATCCATCAAAAGTTAAAGAGTTATTAATTTTATAATGTTAATTTATTATATGTATATGTAATTAATATAACATTCATTTTTATATACATAAATTATTTCCAAAAATTTTTTGCAGTTTTTGTTAATAGATGTTGATTTTATTGTATTTTTTGCCACCTTGTATCCTTTGATAATTATCTAAAAATAAGTAATAATAATAACTGATTTTTTTTAAAAATAAATAATATTTTATTAATTATATAATATTCATATTGAAGCTATTTTATATTGATCCTTAATATAATAATGATTAGAAAGATGGAAGTTGTTTGTTATATTGGCGTCAGGATCAGGTGAAGAAAACAAAAAATTTTCTTTATATAATGTCAGACGTTTCTGCTCGTATGGGAGCCTTCATCAGTGACGTAATTTATTTCTAAAAAGAACAAGTATTGTTTGATACAAAGAATAGTGTTGAGTTTATAAAGTATAGACAATTGAAGTTTTTAAAGTATAAAGAATTGAGAAAAAATATTATTTTTATAAATGAAAATGTAATTAAAATTGTAATTAAGCATCATGACCCTTTACAGAAAATGAATAAGAAAAAATGTGTGAAGTTAAATTTTAATTATTTTATTTTTATTTTTATCTAAAGTTGAACACCAACTGGTAAATATAATAACGAACCTTGTATAGAAATTTAAATTAATCCATGTCTTGAAACAACACTAAGCACATGACTATAATAGAAGAAGTAATTGAAATTGTAAGAGAAAATTTTTATAAACTTGCCAGTAAGAGTTACTGGTTTCGACTGAATTTTTGACATATTGGTGGAAATGTGGGGGCTTATGGTATTTGGAAACAAGATATTGTGAAAATGCTGCGAAAGGCGGTGACCTTTTTTTTTTGTTTGTTTGTTTTTTTTTTTTTTTTGAACGGAAAAGGACACAAGTGGTTCAATCCTGGCCAACCCTAACTTGACCGGTTTTATTGACGTTCAGAATTTTAACGGTGCATGGTAAAAACATGTGTAAGCAACGAATAGTGGAAACGGTCTAAATGTGACAGAAAATATAAAAATCTGTAATTTAACAAGAATCTAATTTTGAAAGGATAATAAGAAGATGTAAGGAATTTGACGATGAAAAGTATTATGTGAGATGTGTTTATTAAAAAGGAATCTAATCCTGAATGAATATGAACTTAATCGGGAATGTAAAGAAAATTTTAAAATTGAAGAAAGAAGTTGATGAATATATAGGAGATATGTTATTTAAAATAAAAATAAAACATCGATTTTATTTCAGATATATTTTGTTAAGGTGGGGGGGGGGGGGGTTATGGTGTAATTGAAAAGACTTTGTATATAATTTAATTAAGAATTGGAGGATAAATAAGATCTGTTTATTGAAGATTGAAATTATAGATTTGGTTTATGTTTGGGTGGTGGGGGGGGGGTGGGGGATTTGAGAAAAGAAAGAAACTTATGTAATTGAAAATAAGAATTGGACTATAAAAGAGATCTGTTTGTTGAAGATTGAAACATCTAATTTTAACAAAATTAGATTTGGTTTATGTCTGGGGGGGGGGGGTGAATGATGTAAAAAAAAGTATGTAATGTAACGATATAGGATATCTATTATATTTACCAGTTGGTGTTCAACTTTAGATAAAAATAAAAATAAAATAATTAAAATTTAACTTCACACATTTTTTCTTATTCATTTTCTGTAAAGGGTCATGATGCTTAATTACAATTTTAATTACATTTTCATTTATAAAAATAATATTTTTTCTCAATTCTTTATACTTTAAAAACTTCAATTGTCTATACTTTATAAACTCAACACTATTCTTTGTATCAAACAATACTTGTTCTTTTTAGAAATAAATTACGTCACTGATGAAGGCTCCCATACGAGCAGAAACGTCTGACATTATATAAAGAAAATTTTTTGTTTTCTTCACCTGATCCTGACGCCAATATAACAAACAACTTCCATCTTTCTAATCATTAATTATATAATATAAATTTTTTAAAATTAAATAAAATTAATATCATTTATATAAATAATTATTTTATTACTCTGTCATTTAATATTAAAATTTACATATTAAGGGCATGTGATGGAGAATGACGTCACTGGTATAGGCAAAATTTGTCCGTAAGCTTTCTCTTAAAATAATAAATTTTTTGACACCAAACTTTGTGGAATTTCTTAAAATGCCATTAAGAAGGTCTCTCAAACCCAATTTTGTTTAAAATTTGCCTTAAAGTTAATTTTTTAAAAACTTATTTGATTTTCGTAAAATAAAAAAAAGTAAGTTTAAGGCAAAATTTAAACAAAATTGGGTCAGAGAGACCTTTCCAATGATATTTTGTGTAATTTTACAAAGTTTGGTGTCAAAATATTTATTATTTTAAGAGAAAGCATACGGACAAATTTTGCTTATACCAGTGACGTCATTCTCCATCACATGCCCTTAATAAATAAAATAAAATATTTTTCATTGATTTATTATTTGTTTGCTATATTAATTTTTTTTTCTCTTATTTTATATTTTTATTATTTAAACATCATAATTGATTTTTTTCTTTAATTGTAAAAATTATGAGATTCAGAATGGTTATGGGCAATTGCCCCCTTCTCAAAGCCTTATAATCATTTGAGAGATAAAAATATAACACTATAATATCGTATCTTTTTCTCCATCATGTAATGCCTCCAAGAACCTTGACTGTATTTATCGAAGGTAGAGAATTATTAATTTGAAAATGTTTATTTATTTTCTGTATATATATTTATTATAATATTTATATACATAAATAATGTTAACAAATTTTAATTATTTTTTGCTGCTTTCAGCATTGCATTAAACATTGCAGTAAACATTGGTTCTAAATTTTTTTTGTACTTTTTGTACTCATACAATCAAGTCGAATAACTTTTGCCCACTTTTAAGCTATTAAAGGTTTTAAAAAACGTTTTGTATTTAGTTTATTATTTATGTTACGAAGCTTAAAAATGTCTCAATTTAATATCAGTTCTTGATCTTTAATATTATAAAAAACAAAATCTAAAAAAACATACTGTTAATGTTTATAATTAATATTTTGATAAAAGTAATGTTTTTTTTCTTTATTTTTTAAATAATATTGTTTTCTAAGAGATTATCATGCTTAAATTACACTTATACAGGGATCACAGACTGTCCCCTATTCCCCTTTTTCCCCCTATTTCTAATTTTCAAATTTAAATAAATAATTTATCAAAGTTATTTTTTACTTAATTCTGAATTTGTATCATTTAATAATCGCGCTAAGCTATTTGGGAGAGAGGGAGATTGACCACAGTTTATTTTTTTTTGTTTTTAAAAGACTGCGGGTAATTTAAAATCCTAATGAAAAAGGCTGAGCTAGCCGCTTTTTAAAAGAAAATTATAAACAATGGTTTAAGAATATATTTATTTTCAGATTTAGAATTATTAGCTTTGTTGATTTTAAACGCTTCTGTAATGTAGAGAACACAAAATTTTATTCAGATAATTTGACTGTGATATAATTGACTTTCTTGAAATTCGACAATAGTTACATATGCCGTCGAAGTGCATTATGAAAAAAAAAACTATGTAACACATAGTGTGGGGGGTGGGGAGTTAGCGTAAAACTACTTTGGTTTTTCAGATATTTGTTCAATTATCATTTATTTTCCGCAATTTTTAATTAATTTAAACAATTTTTTCAATTTCCACTTATTCTCTCAAAATTTTATAACTATTCTTTAACTTTTTAAATTGATTCGTTATTCTCCTGTTAATTATTCTCGACAGTTTCCAAGATTTTTTTCATTTGTCAATTATTTTCTTTAATACTTAATAATTTTATCATTTTGTAATTTTTCTTTCAATTATCTATCTGTCTGCTTAAAAATGTAATTTAATTCTTTAGTTTTTAATTATTTATAAAAAATTTAAATAATGTTTTCAGTTTAAAATTATTTTTAAAAATTTTCTTTAATTCTCGACTTTTTTCAATAATTTTTTTCAATTATAAAAACTGTTTTAAATTTAAATTCAGTTGTTCAATTCTACAACTATTTTCTTCAGTTCTCAAATGTTTTTTTCAATTTTAAATTTTTCATTTTTTTTCAGTCACATAAATTGTTTCAAAATTTGAATTCAAATGTTTAATTCTACAACTATTTTCTTCAAATTTCATTTTTCAATTTTAAATTAATGTCTTTAATATTAAAAGATTCTCGCTTTTTTTAAATTATTTTCTTCTATATTCAATAATTATCGTTTTTTTTTCAATTACTTTTTTCAAGTTTTAAGTTTATTTTTTAAATTTCAATTCCTTCTTGCAATGTTGAATTATTTTCTTAAATTTAAAATTTTTTTCCTCTTTTTTCAATTATTTTCTTTAATTTTAATTATTTTTTTTAATTTGCAATCTAGTTGTTCAATGTTCAATTATTTCCAACAATAAGGTACTCCTATAATTTCCATAGTTTTTGAATTATTTTGTTTAAATTTAATATTGTTTGATTTTTTGAATTATTTTTTCTAATTGTAAATTAATCTACTTTTCAAGTATTTCTTTAAATTATTATTTATTTCCCTCAATTTTCAATTGTTTGCAACAATTTTTTTAATTATTCTCTTAAAATTTTATAATTATTCTTTAATTTTTTCAATAATTATTTTGTTCGATTTTGGATTAACCTGGCTATTGTTAGAGTTTTGTTTTCAATTTCAATTTATTTTTTTAAATTTCAATTCAATTCTTAAATTTTTAATTTATTTCTTCAAGTTTTTATTATTTTTATTGAATTTCAATTATTTTTGTCGATTTTCAATTCAGTTTTTCAATTCACAATCATTTCCAACAGTTATTTCTATAATTTTTTTAATTTTTCAATTTTCTAGTTTAAATTTAATGTTTATTGTTTAATTATTTAAATTATTCTTCTTCAATTGTGTAATTATCTAAATATTTTTCGAGTTTTATTTTCAATTGTTAATTATTTTCGTTATTTTTCAGTTATTTTAAAAAAAAATTTAATTCTCCCAATTTTCATTATTTAAATTTCCAAAAATTTATAGTTTTGAATGACAAATAACAATGCAAAGTTTCTCGCGTGCCATAGCGCACTTTAATGTTTCTAGTATACATAATATTTTAATGTTTATATGAATAACGCTATTTGTTTAAAAAATATTAATTTGACATTTTAGTAAACACTAAATTTTCTTTTATTTAAAAAGTAAAAACTATTTAGACCATATTTAACATCTTCAATTTTTCAATGGAAGTCGCCATCATAGATTTTAAGGCGAATTTTGTGTCCCCTTTTTGTCCCCTATTTTAAAAAAAATTGCCCCTATTCCCCTTTTTTACTAACAATAGGGGCTGTGATTCCTGCTTATATCATTTGATAGCTAATTTTATCAAATTTTAAATTCATTTTTTTCAATTTTATATAATATTTTTATTCAAAATTTAAAAAATAGTAATTATTTTTGAATTTTTTAATACTTAAGAACGATTATCTTATTAAAAAAAATTTTAAATTATAAATAGTTCATTTTTCTATGTAGAAGTTAGCGGCAAAATATATTTTATTTTATTTTTTAAATATTATAATATTAAGTACAAAAAATTAGTTGTTATAAGTGTTTGGTTAAAAAATACGTAACGCTTTTATAAAGCTATTATGATCTCTCCGTCCCTCTACGTAACGCACCGTAATTAATTGCATACCTTTTGCGTCCTTCTATAATTTGTTATTTAACTTTCTTATTGTTGCTAATCATTACTCATTATTTATTGTACAGCTATCGCCAGATATGCTTTAACATTTTAACACCTAGGTCATATGGAAATATGTTAAAGCATATCTGGCGATCAGTGTACAATAGATAAATAAGCAACAGCTAACATTGGAGGGTTAAAACTATATACAATTAATTAATTTCGATGATAATTTTTCTAAAGTTAGTGTTATTTCTTATAATAATTTTCAAAAAATAATGATAAAATAAAAAAAAAGTTTCTTAAACAAAACTAAACAATTATAACCAAAATCACTAACAAGATTTGAAAATAAAAATCAAAACTCATGCGCAGAAGGATCCCTGTATAGCAAAATATGCGCAGTAACAAAAACTTCAAAAAAAAGTTTGTTAAGAAAATTTTTCATGCATGTAAAGCTCAATAAACAAGTAAACAGAAATTTCAGACACATTGGGTACGATATGCATTTTTTAAAAGTAAATCGTGTCTAAATTATTTTACATATAACAAGAGATGAATATTTGCTTTTTGTTGGACTTAAAAAAAAAAAAGAAAACGGAAAATTCGAAAGAATTGTAGCAATTACTAGGCATCTTTAAATCCAACAGTACTCTCCTAGTGCAATACAGCGCATGTGTAGCATTCATGATTCACTACTGCGCATCTGTCGCAGTCAATTTTCACTACTGCGCATGTGAAATTGACCTAGTTAACTACTGAGCATGTGCAGAAGAAACGTATGACTACTGCGCACATGTGGCCCTCACGATGAACTATCTCGGACATGTAGCGCTCAATGTGAACTACTGCACATGTGTTACTGCGCATAAAAATGTATTTTAATCAGGAAAAGTGAGTAGACTTTATAGAAGTGGTGAATGAACGAACGAACAAACCAAAGAACGAACGAAAAATTTTTTAAATTTTCGCAAGTCAACATCATTTTTATGTATTAATGCACGATTTTGCATACGCAACTGCGTATAAAAATGCTTCACTACATAAAGGACACACTATTTTTTATTATACCAAAAGGAATAAGTAGGTAAACTTAATAAAATGGACAAACTAACGAAAAAATGAACGAAAAACTGATTACATTTTAATATAGTAAAGGATAATTAAAGGTTTACCATGTACTATGATACAACTTTTTCGAGAAACTAAATCACTCTATTCTATGTAAATAAATAAATTTTTTCAAATAATTTTTTACAGCATTATTAACATAACAATGTCCAGACAGTATGTTGATTAATTTCCCCCTTCTTCCTCTTTATAATAAAAAATCGTTGCGTAAAACGTCAACATCATTTTTATGTATTAATGCACGATTTTGCATATGCAACTGCGTATAAAAATACTTCACTACATAAAGGACTCACTATTTTTTAATAAACCAATAGGAAAAAGTAGGTGAACTTGATAAAATGGACAAACTAACGAAAAAATGAACGAAAAAATGGTTACATTTTAATATAGTAAAGGATTACCATTGTACTATGATACAACTTTTTCAAGAAATTAAAAACTCTTTATTCTATGTAAATAATTAAATTTTTTCAAATACTTTTTTACAGAATAATTAACATAACAATGTCCAGACAATATGTTGATTAATTTCCCCACCCCCTCCCTCTTTATAATAAAGAACGTTGCGTAAAGTAATAAAAATTTAAAACTTTTGCAAACAATTTTATTGGATTATATAGGTGTTATACGGAAAAAAATTACTAATATTTAACAAATTTTATTTATTTATTAAGATAAATAATATAAATTTTCAGATATTTAAACAAATTTTACAAAATATATAGGGTTAAGAAGCGATAAGAAATTTCTGAAAATTCGAAAGAATTGTAGCAATTACTAAGTACCTTAAATCCAACAGTACTCTCCTACACCGAGAGAAAAAACAAGTGGTGCGTACAGAAAACTCAAGTAAATACGCGTGAATTAAGCTTATGTCAGCGTTACTTGTGACCCAAGTAGTTTTAACTTTGGTCTGCAGTAGAATCTTTATGTTCATAATTTTACTCGAAAGAAACAAGCTAAATAGGTTAGTTCGTGTTTTTTGTATTTTTGATATTCACTTCATTTATAAATTGGTATATAGTTTAATGGGAACCAATTAATATCTATATTAATATCTTATATCTATATCTATATAGATATCTATATCTATATCTATATATCTATATTATATCTTATCTTATATTAATATCTATATTATCTAATTTGTATCTGCGCAACGTTTCGTTGGCCCAGGTTTGCCAACCTCATCAGGCTAGAATTTATTAAAACACTTCATTAAACACTTTTTCTTTTACACAACACATAACAAAATATTCATAAACAGTAAGTCCGTTGTCAATAAATTAAAAGAGTTCAAATTTACCTATTTGTTTAAACCATAGTAGCTTTTTTATTTCGTCAGAATTTAAAAAAATTATTAAAGTTATAAATAAATAAATAAATAAATATTATTTCTTTATAAAAACTCATATTTTAAAATGTGTCTAGAGCCATCGACGGCCCAGTCAAAACTGAAATAAGAAATAGCACTGTTTTGCTTCTATGGTCTGGTCGAGGTAAAGTATTTGAGAAGAGTCAGTGAACTCTAAATAAAAACAAACATTGTAATCTCAGCCGAGACACTGAAAAAGTCTAATCACAAGTTCAATTGTCTAAGTAAAGGATAAAATATTTTATTTATAGTTAAACAGTCTTCTTTAATATTTATTGTGTGGTGAATAGAATTTATATGAATCATTTCAGAAATAGTGCGTTTTTTCCAATTTGATTCATAATCCAAAATCTTAACATTCTTCCAATCGAACTCGTGACCAACCTTTTGACGATGATAGCTAATTACAGAATTTTCATTTTTGTTATTTTTGTGTTTATTAACACGTTTTTTTAACATACGTTTTGTTTCTCCTATGTAAGATGCTGGACAATCTTGACATTCAATTCTGTAAACAACATTTGTACGTTCTGATTTGTTAGTCACGTCTTTACCTAATTTTACGATAGAATTCAAATTTTTTTCAATCAAAGGAATCGTCGAGATATTATATTTTTTTAGTAAGTTGGATAATTTGAAAAAATAATCATTGTATGGTACAGCAATTTTCAGAATGTATTTAAATAAACTATTGCAATTGTTGACAGTTTTTTCTTGTGTGTATTTTAATTTTTGCATGCGGATTTTTATATGTTTTTGAATAAAGTCAAAAGGGTAGTCATTATTAATTAAAATCTTAGTTGTCAATTTTAAATTGTTAGACTGGAATCTATTGCCAGACAAAGATATTGCACGATCCACAAGATTGTAAACAATATTCTTCTTTTGTTGGGTCGTGTGATTAGAAAAATAATTTATCAACCTACCAGATGAAGTTGGTTTTTTGTACCAATCAGTAATAATCTTTTTATCTTCTTTAATTAATGTTAAGTCTAAAAAGTTGATTCTATCGTCATTTTCAATTTCAAAAGTGAATTGTAAATTTTTGTCATACGAATTAAAAAGGTTAATCAGAATTTCAACAAAGTCCTTCTTAATACAAATAAGTGTGTCATCGACGTATCTGTGATAAAAACGTTGAATGTAACTATACTTTTCCTTTAATTGTTTAAGACAATCCAATTCTAAATCTTCCATTACCATATCGGCAAAAAGAGGTGAAATCGGGGAACCCATCGGGGTTCCATTAATTTGTTTATAAAATTTGTTGTTAAAGGAGAAATAGGTGTTGTCAAATAAAAATTTAGTATATTCTACAATTTCATGAAACGGAATATTGCCTTTTTGATTTATATGATTAAATCGACGCTCTAAGCTTTGTATAACTAGGTGGCATGGTATGTTAGTAAATAAAGATTTTACATCGAGTGAGAGAAGGATGTCATTCTCATCTAAAGTGACGTTGCTTAATTTATTTTTTAATTCAAAGCTGTTATTAATGTGTGACTTTGGTGTTGGAATACATTTTTTTAATTCATTATATAATACTTTAGATAAAAAATAAGTCGGACTGTTTACGTGAGATATAATCGGTCGTAGCGGTAAATCAATTTTATGAACTTTTGGTAAGCCATATGCTTTAGCTAAATTCGTATCAGTCAGAGTAAGGTCATTATGATGGTATTTTTTGTCAAGATTGTCATGGTCATTAAGGTGATGTAAAATTTTAGCCGTATTGTCTTGTAATTTTTTAAGCGGATTTAATTTGATTAGTTTTTATGTCGAGGAGTCTGTGAGTAAAGTTGACATTTTTGAAAAATATTCTTCAGTTTTTAGGCATACAGTTACATTCCCTTTGTTTAGCATTAGTTATAAAAATGTCAGAATTTTCTTTTAAAAAATCTTTTGCAATTCTTAATTTTTTTCTAAAAATTGTGTTCTGAAACGAAATATGTTCTTTCTCTCTCAGACCGCTAACCATAACGTTCGAAAATTTACCTCTAAGCTCATTCTTTAATTCTAAAGACATATCCACCGAAGAGATCGTCGATTCCAAATTTTTTATTGAGTCAATCACATTTTGTTTTGATATTTCCTGCTTTGCAATAAAATTAGGTCCTAATGTTACAACGTCAATGACTTCTGTCGGTATGATTTTATCAGTAAAATTTTTAAACCAGGTCAATATTAAAATCTAAAATAAGTATTTTCACTTTATCCAAAGATTTTTTCAAATATTGGACATGAATATAGACATCATCTATTTCCAAATTTAACAACTTTCTTGAATAAGCAAGATTTAGGTTCCGAAATTTATTTCTAGCAAACTTACTGTAAAAAGAACTGTTATTGAATCGTTTGTTCAGGTGAATGATGTGTTGTGGAAAAATGTCATTTTTTCTTCATTTCACCAAGAAAAGTTTCTTGGAAGTTATTTCAGCCAGTCGATGGTTTTTTGTAGACCAGTCATTTAAAAGATGTTTGAAGTGTACTCCATAATGGTTCTCAATGTGAGAAAATTTTTTTTATTTTATTGTTATTATTATTATTATTATTATTTAATCATTAAATTATTTATTAGCGTTTACTACTAATTTGAAAAAAAATATGAATTTTGAATATTAAATAAGCATTATTATTTAATCATATTTTCGCATGGTTATTTAAAAACATTCTATTTTTGAAAAGCCGATCAAGTAGATTTTGAAACAAAATAAAAAACAATTAAATTGAAAATATGAGGTTAAAAATACAGGTCGTCATTATTTTCTATAAAATCGATTAAATCTCTTTAAAAATCTGTAAAATATTTATGTTTTATAGTTATTGCACCAATAAATGTTATTTACAGTATATTTTAGATCATTAATTATATTTGCAATAATAATATTAGCAAAAACGTCTTTGCCCCAACAGTTGGGGCAAAGCCGCTAATTTGAATCTTTTTAAATACAATTAAATAATGTAATTATGATTATGATAAATGTAATAACGACTATTAAAATCTATTACTGGTTAGTTTTAGTCGCGTAACAATCTAAAATGACTCCAATTGAATGTATAGTTAAAAATTTGTGCATCAGTAAATTTAAACCTAGCGGTTTTGACCCACCTTCCCCTACTTTTACTGAAAAAATAGTTGTGAATCTTACACATGTGCAATGAACAAAGTCATACAGTAATTGCTGAAACAGGTCCTTTTTCCAGGGACAGATATTCTTCCGATTGGCATCCTCGGCGACTTATGATATATTCTCCGAAATACCACAAATTTTTTCGAGCTTGTCGTAAGCCTGGTGTAAAAGTTACAAATAGATTAATTAGTAAAATCACACATTAAACAAAGATAAATAAATTAAGTAACAAAATAGTTTCCTAAGCTCACCGGTTGGTTCCGCTCATCCTAGGCAGCGTTTAAAAATTATTTGAATCATCAAATCACGTGCATCCTTAGTCTTTCCGTCAAAATTGCTAGGTCCCATTTTCAATTAAGTGAATTGTAAGTGATTTGTGAGTATAGTTGCATTTATTTCTTTATCCGCCTGATGTAAAAATCATACTTGGAAAACAATTTGACTGTCGATATGTCAGGTTGCAAGTACTCGAAAAAACTTCGACAGTAGCGTGGTATGTTTTTCAAGAAGTAAACAAACCTCGATTCCATAAACCTTTTTACCAATTGTCGGAAAAATGAGCATATACGCTTGAAGAAACTGCTCAAATTTCGACGCATTGATCCGAAATGTTTCTGTGCTATCAATTAACTTTCACGAAAGATACAGAAGATTTCAGCAAGAAACACGATGAATGCAAAAACGTATCCAACTCCCAGATAGAGTAGAATTCGGCGATTCAAAGTACTGGATGTGCTTCTTTCAGATTCGTGGTATTCTGACTGAGTAGGAACTGGATATCTGGTTGATTCGTAAAACTTTAGTTTACTCATTATTCCGTTTTCTATATTCTGCAAAAGAATCTTATTGAAGGCATCTTTCAAGTGCTCTTGAGAACCTAATCTATACATAATCAAAAAATTTGTCATTGGCTCTTCTACAACCTGTAAAGCTGCATTAATATCACTATTCTTCGGATCAGTAAGATAATTCATCAGTAATTTCTGTCTAAGAGCACATGACACGTTCCTATGTTTAGTTAACATTACCCAACAATGGTAAAACAAAAAACTGTCGTTATAAATGCGGAATCTGCTGATATATTCTTGAATATATTTTGGTTCATTTTGAAGCGTTGACTTGTCAATTGAAAGTTTATAACCGCTGGTAAATATTGTTAAGTTGCTAGCGATTAGATCGCGTATAGTTTTTATTTCTCTTTCAACAGCCGGATGAAATTCCATGCTAGTTAAACTCGAATGAAAATATCCTGAATACAAGATGCATCCGAAAAGTAAGCAGCAGAGAATAATTTTCTCTATGGTTCTCTGCGGAGCATTGGAAAGGCCCATTCCCAAAATGAGACCAAACATATCGAGCATCTGCCAGGAGTCGTCGCTAAATTTCATCAATAAAAACAAGAGTCGTAGAACTACAAGAGCCACAATGGTCGTCAAAAAAACAAGGACAATTTTCCAAGAGAAGAAGATACTTGCTTCGTCAGCAAGTTTCAATCTTGGTACTATAACTTTTAGCTCACCATAGGTAAAATAACGAGATACGATCCCTAGATCAACATTGCCATGCAAGAATTGTGGAGCAAAATGAAAGTGAATGGTGTTATTGCCAATATTAGCTTTAGGAAAATAGTTTGTAGAAAAATTGGCGTGTCCTGAAAAAATTTCGAGAATGTGTCGCTTGTGGCTCTGAGGACTATAAAACCCAAATGCGATGTTTACACGAGACTTGTGTAAATTTTGAGTTTTATCTGGAAACCAGTCCGTTTTTAACCACCGTTTTCGAGTTGTGTACTCTGAGCTAAATGGATTTAGTTGATGGAGCGAAGCGACTTTCTGACTTTTGAAAAAGAATTTATTCTCTGACGGAATTTTAGACTCTGAGATTTCCAAGACTGTTAAATCTAAAACCTTTTTTCCCCATTGATTTTGCAGAAATCTTCGATAATCAAGTTTTTTGTTTGCAAAAAACGTGACGAGCAATCATTTCGGTAGCGTTTGGTTGCCTGAAAAATTAGCGAAGATTTCAACTGGTTTTCCTAACTGTGAATTATCGTCAGTTTGATCGAACGGAGTAATAAACAATGTCGTTTCTCTAGGATTCCTACCAATGTGTTTCTTGTAATTTTTAAAAGAATTTTTCGCGTGTTTAAATGTTGCACAAAGTGTAGGTATGTGCCGACTGATTTTTGAAAGGTAGTCGTTGATTTTTCGATCAGGATCAATGCTTGTTTCGTCAAGGAGTATCATTACCTGATGTTTACCTGCATCTTCGTCAATGTACTGAACTAGGCTGTTAATCCGTTTTGGTTTATTATTCCTAGTTCCAACTTTTGTGTCTAACAATCCAGCTTCCGTTATACAGAGTAAGCACAGGAGAATAATTTTAACGGATATTATTGACATTTTACTGATTGATTATTTCTTGACAGTCAGTGCGTGTTTCTTAGTGGATGTTTAATACACGTATGTTACCTCCGCCCTTGAGGCTGAGGTTTTATACTCTAATTTTAAAGCATATATTATTTAAACCTTAGAAATGACCTTGCCACGTGTTTCGAAAATTTCTACGCAGTAGGCAGCTTGTTGTGATCAAATTTTATGATAACGGCTATTTAGCTACAAATTTAGAGCAATAAAAAAACAGTTGTAGTTTTCCACAACATGTCACTACTCTTCGCCAGAACTTTTTTTTTTGCAAATGCTACTTTATCGGTTCATCGATATTGAAAACAATTTTCTAATAGAAAATGTACATTTGTTATAAGGTATTCGCTATATTTGTTAAAATGAATACATGTTCTGCGATGTTCCATATTTGAAAAATACTTGTCTAAGATCAGTTTTTTTTCGTTCATTTGAAATCAGTTAAATTAATTTTTTCTCTTATTAAAGCTTCCAAAAATAATTTTTTTTTTTAAGTTTAGGGTGTCTAACACCGAATGTTCCGTACACGAACTACAAAAATGAATTAAAACATGTTTCAAATGAGTTAAAACGAAAAATGTCGTATATTGTATTTTCTTAAGAAGAAATAATGTTAAAAAAAATAATGTTATAATAAGAAATTCTAATCAAACTTCAAGTAATACAAACTTTTGAATTTTAATAATTTAAATTTCAATAATTAAAATTAATTAACATGTTTACCATTAAATATTTGTTACATTTATCACATCCCATAGATTCTAACCCGTATTTTATTTTGGCAATTAATAAAAATAAAACACAAAATAATGTTTTTATTGGTACGAATTCATTAAAAATACTGGAAAGATGTTTTGTTTTTTTACTATCACGCACACATTAAGAGGTTATGTTTGACATTTTTTTAGGACACTTTTTAAAAGTTTGTTAATAATTTGTTGCTTCTGTCATAAAATTATTTGTAGAAAAGTTTTGTATTTTGTCCCCTTACCCACAGATTGCAAATAAAATGCATTCTATATATTATTTTTATTATCAAGTTTTTAAGATATGCAAATTTTGTCGATTTCCATAGGGATCAACGTTAAAAATACATAATTGAAAATCTTATATTCCTAAACTTCTGAGCGTTTATTTAAACGAAATGTTTTTTTCATGAAAATATTTTCAAAAATAAGTTTTGTAACCCAAAATATAAAACAGGAATTCACTTTTTAAAATATGCAAATCAATTTTTTGGTATACAGAACATTATTTTTGGTTAAATCAGTGGCGTAACTTGGTTTTAGGGCTCTCTTCGGAAATTTCAAACGAAATTTTAAACTATCCCACTTTTAATCAATTGAATTTTTTATTTGTATGAAAAACTGTTAATTTCGTTTTTTATTTGTTAAAATATATGGACATGTCTCAGGAACCTTTAACTTTTATGTCCCTTGGATATATCTAGATGATTTTAATATATTTTTTTATTGATTTTTGTTTTAAAATGTTAATTATAATATGAGTTACTTCTCTGAATTGATAATATATAAATTTGTAGTTTAAAGAAGGTTCTATTAAATTTTAAATATTCGACTTTACTTTTGCGAGTCTACTTGTCCTTAACCCTAGTTTTGAATGTTTTAAGTGATGAAAAATAAAAAAAAGAATAAAAATTAATGACTCTGTATCAGATGAATTTAAAGTTAATGAAATTAGGATTAATATTAAAAAAAAAAAAAAAAAAAAAATAGAAAATTTTAATTATTTTAGAAATTATGAACTCTCAAAACTTGTCCCTCTATTTTAACCATTTTGACTATAATCAAACTAGTGACACATCGAAAACCCTTAATGAAATTAAATCTTAAGGTTTTTATAAGGAAGTGTCCCCAAGATGGACGCCTTCTTAAAACTCTCTGAAAAATGTGGTAAATAAAAAATAAACATCGTGTAACAATTCTTAAACTAATTTTTAATAATTTTTCTGCATTTATCAAAAACTAACATTTCCAATAACTTCAAATTAATAGCTTAATAGTCACAAAGTAATAAGATATCGAAAAATATCGATATATCAAAATCTCAAACAATAACATCATATTTCATGGCGGAAAATAAAAACTTTCAATTAGGTGTCTCAAAAAATTATTGAGGAAAGTGTATAATCGATAATATGAAAATAAATACAACGAAAATTGGTGTCTGTCCATCTTAGAGTACATGACACCATTTTTTGAGCTCCTTTAAAAATTTGTATACAAACACAATATTAGTAAAATCATTTTAGAATATTATTATACGATAAATAAATAATATTATAACGTTAAAGACTTATTCTGAATCACAAATTTAAATAACTTTACCAACTTAAGAAAAAACTGTAACGAAACTTTTTTAGACACAAAATCAAGTGGTATGTGTATAGAAGAAAAACAAACTGGGTTTTTTCATGAAATGTGCATCAAAAACTTCGTCTATACAAACAACAAAAATTACAAAAAATCATACGGCGCTATCGTCTTCAACAGAAATTTTATACGAAATGTTCATCTTGGGGCCCACTCCCCTATACAAAAACTAAAGAGAGAAGAAATAAGGTAAAAGACCCAGTCGCTGCACAGCTAAGGATATTCGATAGTATTTTATATTTTTAAAAATAGAAAATGAATAGTATAATTGCAATGACTATGTTGTTTTGGAAGACTAAAATTTGAAATTTCATAAAAAATTATTAAAAACCTTTTTTATCTATTCAATAATTTAGAAATTTGATTTAAAAAAGAAAAGTCATTTGTACTAATGGTTGCACACAAAAATTTTCATCGTCCTAGTCGTGCAGTCCCAATCGCTGCACAAGGCTTAGGTTATAAATCACTTATTTCTAAATGAAATAAATGACAATTTTGTTTAAAATTTTTTATTTTCTTATAATAAATAATAATTATATGAGTATTTAATTAGGTTTTTATTTTTATATTCAGTGAAAATAGTATAATTTTTGAAATATTGTTCATAATTTTTCAAATGAAAGTTTGTTTATTTTTATGCTATGAAACACATTATGGATCTAATTCTGTGAATAAATCTTTATTTACAATAATCTATATGTTTCTTCCAACGTCAAAATTGTTGTTCTGCCTTAGAAACCAACAATTTTCTTTCATAAAACAATAATAAAAAATATACACTTTTTTGGGTTATATTATGTTTATTACAAATTTTAAAACAAAAATTACCACATATATTATTATTATTACTCATTTTACAAAATTTTCAAGAGTGAAGAATAAATTTAATCGTCAAATAAAATAAAAACTTACGTTTTTTATAAACAGACAGGTTATTTGTATTTTCAAAACATCTTGAAACGTCAGTCAGATTCACTATTTTAGCCATGTTCAGGCACTAGTACACTTACTGTTTTCATGTAGCAGTCGATAAACTTTATATTTTATACTAAAACACAAAATAAAATCCACTTATCTTTTATAATATGTATTTTATATATAGTCCTCGTGAATATAAAGTTTAAAAAAACATGAATTTTAGTAAGGTAGTAAATATTTCATTACTTAAAACTTCAGTAATTTCTTACGAAAAACATAAGAAGTTGTCACTTGAAGAGTGATTTCAGAAAATTGTGTAAGTAAATAATTTTTTGTACCAAAACTAAATCTTGTTACTCAAAATATTTATATTCATTTCAATCTTTAAACTTCCACGTTTCAATAAAAAATAATTCTCTAATAGAAAATTCATTTGATTACTTATTTTTGTTTAATTTATTAAGTAACGTGCAGCCATTGGTACGTGTGCAGCGACTGGGTCTTTTACCTTAAATGTTAAAAAAGAAAATAAAAAATAATCATTTTCAGAAAATTAGTGAAAAAAAAAGAAGTACCTAGAAATTTTAAATTTTGCGGAAAATTGACAATTGTTTCTCAGCTTATTAAACAACCAGTTGTTGATTGTTTCTTTATTATAGGATAAAGATGTTTTCAGTTGTAAATTAATAATAACTAAGTGTAGATAAAATTTTTTATCTGTCCATGAATTTATAAAATTTAGAAGTTTGGAATATAAACTTTACTTGAGTCAATTTTAAATAGAGGGCTTAAAAAAGATTCCAGCCTTTTTTTATTGAAAAGTTAAAGGTTTCTGAGATACGCTCATATAATATTAATTAAAATCATAATTTATTTTGAATTTAATTCATACAACTTTGATATATAAAATAACACAAATATATGCCCTTTTCTATCTCATTCTCACGATTTAAGAATTCGACATTTCTAGCCCATGTTATATTGTTTAACCTGAGATACTGTTATTTTGTACAGCTACTAACATCAAAGGATTTTAGGTTCTAATTATCAAATATTTAATTTTAATGAATTAAAAAAATAATAAAAGATTGAATTAATTCATTAAAATAAAATATTTTATAATTAAAGCCTAAAAACTTCTGACTTTAGTAGGAGTACGAAATAACATTACTTTAGGTTAAACAATATAACATGAACTACAAAAAAAAATTGTTTGTCGAAACGATAAGGGCCCAGTTCGGGCCCCCTAAGTCAGCGGGCCCCTCCGCACCGTGGGGTCTCGCGGGGGTGTAGTTACTCCACTGGGTCAAATATAAAATTGGAAAATGTTCTAATAATAATTTTATTCATTGTAACGTTTAGGACTTGAAGTTCATAGAATCTTAATAATTAAATAAATTCATAGTGAATCGTCTGTTTGTTTTATTAAACTAATCAAAACGACTATTTAGTAGTTAATTTACAAATAGGAATATCCTGGCTTTTAAAATTTCTTTCTAACATATAAATATATCAATCCCAAAAAAATAATTGTACATTGGTGATTTTTTATTTATTAATTTTTTTTGTACGCGTGTAAGACAGTTTAAACTTTTTTACTTGGGAGTAATTTGAGATTTCTTTCTACTTCTATGTGTATTAATAATGTTTACTAAATTACAATTTATGACTTTTTTGCGTAATCGTTTACTGCTTTTTGTCTATCCTGTTAATACAATAATTATTTCAAAAATTTAAATGATTTAAATCTAAAAAAGATGTATTAAAAAAGATGTTCCATCTCTTCCGAATTTATGCTAATAAAACAAAAATTGTAAAAAATAAAATTTAAAGCAAATTGCAAAAAACCTCATACTTAGATACAATGAAAAAATATAGAACCTAGGTTAAAAATATCACTATGACTGTTTCTTCGTCATTTTTGGTCCGACTTCAATTCTTTTTTTATTTTAAAATTAAAAATCAAGGTTTTCTATACCTAATAAAGGTTTTGTGTTATAAATAGAATTCACGGTTGAAAAAGAGTAAAAAGGTTGAAAAATTGACAATTTAAAAATTTTTTTTTCAACTTTGGCAATGATTTACAGCCCAATTGAATTTAGACTGAGGTTTTTTGTGCTAAAGTATTCAAAGTATATTTTATTCTGCGTCGAATAAGTTTTCCTTAAATTAAATTGGTTATAAAAAAGCCTGAGTTATTGCATTTTTTGTCTTTAATAAGACAGTATTTCATTTAAGCAATAGAGTACAGCAAAAGAGTTTTTTTTTTTTTGATTTCTTTAATTGTTGCAAGTGGTACTTATCATCTTCTTACAACTTTTTTATCCTTGTTTCAGTAAATTTCAAAAAATATTAAAAGTTAAGAACATCACCAACATTTTTGAAGTTTGATTTTACCGAAAAATACTGTAATTAGAAATACAAAAAATACAATAACTCAGTCAATTTATTACTAAATTAATTAAACAAAACTTATCTTATTAAGTATAGATTGCCTTGCTTTTTAGCTTAAAAAAAATTAAAATGAAATTAAAAATGAGCATAAAGATGGAATAAGGAAGCAAGAGTCAAAGAGAAACTTATATTTTTTCTTTATCAATCTTATCTTCTTCCTCGGAAAAGAAGTACTATAAACTACTTTTAGTATTATATTTACTACAGTTTACTATTTAGCTAAATAAATAAAATTAGGGTACACTTGGTAATTGGTATACATACATATCCTATATCCTGCAGCTGATTATGTACTACTGAAAAGTAAAGTTATCCATAAACCAAAAATATTTACATTTATTAAAAAAAAGTTCTGAATGTTAGATTTTAGCAGCCAACACGGTAATACAATGGTAGAGGAAACAGGTCCTTTTTCCAGAGATAGTTATTCTTGCAAATGGCGTCCACGTCGACTTGAAATAAATTCTCCAAAAGACAACAAATTTTCTGAAGGTTGTCCGTTTTTGACCAGCGTTTTCGAGTTGTGTACTCTGAGCTAAAGGGATTTAGTTGATGGAGCGAAGCGACTTTCTGACTTTTGAAAAAGAATTTATTTTCTGTTGGAATTTTAGAATCTGAGATTTCCAAGACATTCAAATCTAAAACCTTTTTTTTCCATTGATTTTGTAGAAATCTTTGATAATCAAGTGTCTTGTTTTCAGAAAAAGTGATCAACAACCATTTTGGTAGTGATTGTTTGCGTGAAAATTTAGCAAGGATTTCGACTGGTTTTCTCAATTGTGAATTATCGTCAGTTTGATCGAATGGAGTAATAAACAATGTCGTGTCTCTAGGATGCCCTCCAATGAAAAGAACAAATTTTCTGAGCTAGAAAAAATATAATTTTTACAAAACAATAATTATAAATCAAAAAATTGTTGCCACGTGTTTTGAAATTATTTACTCAGCAGACAGCTTGTTGTGATCAAATTTTAGGAGAACGTCTAATATGCTAAGAATTTAGAGCAATAAAAAAAAGTTGTTTTTTTCTAAAACAAGATACTGTCACTGCTATTCGCTATTGCCTTTGAATTCGCAGAATTTATATCTACTTTATTGATGCATCAATTTTTAAGACAATTTTGAGACTGAAATTGTAGGGGATACCAACTTTTATTCGTATTTTTATGTAGTTTTTTTTTTTTTTTTTGAACAGATAATTTTTATTTTATAACTTTTATTCTAAGGAACATTACGAGTTTCATCTTATTTTGATCCTTATCAGTTTTGTATTTGTAAAATAATTTGTTTAACAAAATTAATAATTTTGATTATAAATATGCATATAACTTTCTTGCAAAACATTATCTTGTTTTTGACGTTTTCATCACGTGTTAATGATTTTTTAAAATAATATAATTTGCGTTTAATTATCATGAAAAAAGTAAGTCTCAGTCTGTTCAACCTTATATTTTATCCAAATCTCTTTAAAATCAGTATGTACGAAAAACATCTCGTTTTTGTTGTTAATAGAAGTTTTATTTATTCATTAAACGAAAAATTATATAAATAAGTGAAAACATTTTTGCAATTAATAAAAAAATTGTTGCAGTTAAAATTTAAAAAATTCGCAAAATAAAAGAATATTGACAATTTGTAAACGATGTTTGAAAAATGGCTAGTAAATTACACAATTGAAAAGAATGAACTAAAAAATTAAACAATAATAATTAAACTCAAACAAAATAATTCAAAAATGAAGAAAATTATAGGAATATCTAATGGAAATAATTGGAAATTGAAAGACTGGATTGAAAATCAAAGAAAATAATTGAAAATTGAAGAAAGAAATAAAATAATGATGAAAGTATTAAAAAAATAAAGAAAAAAATAATTAATAATTAAGAAAAAAAAATTACAAAAACAAATGCGAAAATGATTGACAATTAGAAATGAACTTCGAAAAATGGCAAGATTGATACACAACTACAAGAAATTTTCAAATAAAACAATAAAAATTATATTTTAAGAAAATAATTACAAAAAGAAAAATTAAAAAAAGTGATAGTAATAATTGTTGAAAATAATTATAAATTAAACCACTAGATAAGTAGAAAAAAACTGAAATTGAAGCAAATAATTGAAAATTAAAGAAAACAATTAAAAATTTAAGCAAATAAATTAAAAGTTGAGAACGGAATTGAAATTTAAAGAATATAATAAAAGATTGAAAAAAGTAACTGGAAAAAGGCGAGAATTTTTGAATATGTAAGGAAATTATTGCAAACTGAAAAATGGAATTTAAATTTGAAAACAAATTAAGAATTGGAGAAAATATATGAACAATTGAATTTAAAATTAAAGAAACTTATTAATAATCGAAAAAAAACCAAATACGAGAATTTAAAAATATTAATGAAAATAATTAAAAATCGGAGAAAGCAATTTAAAGTTTTAGAAAAATAATTAAAAAAACATTTTTAAATGGCAAAAATAATTGACAATTGAAAACAAAATTCGAAAAATGGCTAGAATAATAAACAGCTTGAAAAAATAATTGAAACAATAAACGTTAATTTTGAACTAAATAATTGAAAAATTAGAAAAAGTATTAGAAGAATTGTAAATTGACCAACTGACTTGAAAAAGGAAAAAAATTGAAATTAATGAAAATAATTGTTATCAATATTTTTCAGTTTCGATTTTTTGTTTTGCAGACGAATTGAAATCATTTAATTAAATATTGTAACTTCAAGTTTATTTTATAAAATTTCTTATAATGTTAGCAATCTAGAATAAAAAAATATTTTATTAAAATAATTAATACATAGAAATTAGCTTTGACCTTGACTTCCCTATACGATAACCCTTTCGACCAACTTTACAGGTGTAACACGTTTTATCGGGCTTCTGATTGGCTAGCAGATTTTCGATATTTTTTGTCAGCAATAACATCACAGTTTAGACGTTTATTTGGAGTATTTTTCAATTTATTTAAAATCTTCGTTTAATAAATAATTGCATTTTATTAAATAATAATAAATTAAAAATAAATTAAATTCTAATAATTAAGGAGTGATAGTTTAAGAAGTAACAGTGATTTTAGTGAAGTTGTTAAGGTTATAGTGTTTTGAGTGAAATAATTTTTTGTTTACATTGGTATTTGTTTCTGGCAGGTGAGTAATGATAATAATATTAATAATCTTTTATTTCTTTTTATTTTATTTGTAAATTATTTATCTGCTTTTTAGTTCTATTATTTAAATGTTATTTTTTTTCCTAAAAATATCACAATTATTTATGTCATTTAAGGTTTTGATATTTCTTTTTATTGTAATGCACAAGGTGATTGTCATCGGATTTCTTTTCGGTCACGTAGAAATGGTGAAACTGTTAAGTAATAATAATTTTTAGTTATTTATTTTGTTTTATTGTATGTATATAATTCATTAACGTTTTAAGTTTCTGTAAAATAAAAATATTATACTTTCATGTTTAAGGTTATGTTTTTTGTTATCATTCTCCTGTTACGTAGAAATGGTTAGTGACAGGTAAGTAATAATAATAATTTTCAATAATTTCATTTTATTTTATTGTGAGCTTCTAATTTATTCATCTTTTTTCTTATTACATTAATTCAATAGTTGTATTTTCTTCATTAAAATATCGTATTGATAAATGTCATTTGCGGTTAGGATGTTTGTTTCTATTGTAATTCAATAATAATTACATTATGTGATAATTATCATTGAAGTTTTTTGACAAGTAATTCATTTTACTAAGTTTATTTAAACATTAGTTTATTAAATAATTATTTGAAATTTATAAAATTTTACGAATTCTTGATCAATTATAAAAGTTATATAGGTCAATCCATTCGTTTTGAATAAGGAATATGATTTTTATATTCTTTAAGTTGTATTTTCTGCTTGAAAAAAATCTTTGTCAAAAAACGATTTTTTTCGATGAAAAAAGGTGCTCAAAAAATTTGGTTGGTTATTTTAAAAAATCCCTGTATCCAAATTTAGATATTCATGAGCTTAATAAGTCATCTAAATTTTATTGGAATGCGTTAAAGCTTTCTCGAGATATCTTGTACACAAAAAACGCTACACACACACGCACACATACACACACACATACATCTGGAAATTTGCTTAGGAATGAAAATTTACGCTTTTTAGATGAAAATAAGTCGATTTAGGCTATTTTTGGAAAATCGAAAATCTTAACGATTACAAAGCTTCCTCTATGATGAAGCAATAATTGTAAGTATAGTGAATGATAATAACTTTTTTAAATTTCTTTTGTTTCTAAACTTCTAGGTTATTTACATTTGAAACAATTGTGTTGTTTATTATTTACATTTCTTATTTATTAAATTAAAACAAATAACAATTCATTACTTTTAATATATATATTGAATTATTTATTATTGTATTGAAAATAATATTTTATTAATTCTTTTTAATTATAATTATTTGAGTAATTTAAAGTTAGAATGTTTCTTTTCTATTTTATGTGTTAATCGTTACTAAAATTAAAGATGGTTTAGTTACAGTTGTAATAATAAAAAATAATAATAGTAGTGTAATTGTTTTAATGAGTTGTTTTATATTTTTTATGGTAAGTGTTGACAGAAAAAGAAGGTTAATTAAAAAGCATAGAATGGCATTAAGAAAACTGGCCATTTCAATGCCTCTTAATACTAAACAATTCCGTTTTTATCTTACATTCCAGCTAATGCGCTCTGCAGTAAGAGAATTATATTGTTTCAATCCCATAGAATGGGATCATTTTTTAAATCCATCGAGCAGAATAAAACTGATTTCTTTTTCGTTTTACATTTTCAAATTAATGCCATTTAATGCGATTTTCATAATAATACGACAGGCAATTCTTGCAATGAGCTCACTGTAAGCTTACCCAACATATTCGTCCAATACATCATATCTTATGCTTCTTCGTTAAAGTTATCGAAAGCTTGCAGTGAGCTTACGATAAGACTCCAATAATGGTTAAATATAAATAAAGCATAAATATACAACCCGATTTGCCCTAAAATTTAAAAGAACCCACCCGAATCTAAAAGAATGTAACACGCAACAATTTATTTTAATAGCTTTAATATATGGTACAATCGTAGGTACCATACAAAAGTAATTCGCAAGAATAATCGATCAATTATTTTATTAATGATAATTTGAACTTATTGTAAGCTTATTGTTACCTTACATGCTTGCTGTAAAATTATCCTAAGATGTTGTGCATTTAATTTTTTTTCCTATGGTTGTATCCATAACTTAATGATATTACACTCTTAAAAGTGATTGCGCCTTTGAATCTGTGACAGCATTTTTAAACGATTTTAAAGTGTCTCAAATACGTTCCAAAAAACGTTTTCAAAACGTTCAAACATAAACCTGACGAAAATAATCAACAACAGAACAAAATAATTAAAAAAATTAAAGAATAATTACATAATTTAAGGAAAACAATTCCCTATATGAGAAATCTCATGGAATTATTGGTTGAAAACTCAACAATTTTGAGAGGCTTAAACGTTTCAAGAGAAATAATGTGGTGCGTACATTTGTCATTGACACGTGGTTTATTATTTATAAATTTTGTGTTTTTTGTAATTTTTCTAATTGAGAAATCGTGTTTCGGTTTGTGCTAAATAGGTTTTATTTTAAGTTGAGTTTTTTCTTTGTTATATATCAATATATACTATACCGTCGGAATTTGTCAGTCTACTCATTTTTTAAGGTTTGAAAAACGTCTTTAAACGCGCCAACTATAATTACTAAAATTTTTCTGTCTTTATTTATTTAAAGTAAATGGAATTTTAAGGAAAATAAGATGTGAGTGAAGTTATATAGTTAATTTTTTATTAAAATAAGTTAAAAAAAGTGGAATTTTTAAAGTTTGGCAAACATTTCAATTACTCTTGAAATAATGATGGTTTTTTAAAGTTCCTATGCTTGTTTTAAAGGCCATTTTCTGAAGAATAAGAATAATGTATAAGCATTCAAGTGTAAGTTTTTTCTTAAAATTTGCACGAGTCGGAAGTTGGACCAAAAAAGATAGAAAAATTATGGTTTATATCTTGATATGAAATACAGCTATATAAAATATATCATCGTTATAATTGTCAATAACTTTCGGAAAAAAGTAGTATAATATATTTTTTGAAATTTTAAAAATTATTTTTATGTCAAAATAATGTCTTCAAAATTATATAAATTTATTGGTTCAAATTTTGAGTCCTGCATATGCTAGGAAAAAAATTCCACTTCAATACTTAAACAGTAGTTATATTCTGCAGAAAATTTTCTTCAAAGCAAACTATAAGAACTTTAAAAAACCTGCATTTTTGCGAGAGTAATTTCAATATTTGTAAAACATTAAAAAATCCACATTTTTAACATATTTCAATGAAAAATTGACTAAATCATTTTGCAGAAATCTTTGTTAATCAAGTGTCTTATTTTTAAGAAAAGTGACGAACAACCATTTCGGTAGTGATTGTCTGCCCGATAATTTAGCAAGGATTTCGACTGGTTTTCCCAACTATTAATTACCGTCACTTTGATCGATTAAAGTAATAAAAAAATATAAAAATATGAAAAAAAAAAAATATAAAATATTATAGTTCAATACAATATTACTAATGAATGATAAAAAAAAACAGTTGATAATAATTTTTCATATTTAGCGTTCTTGCGACCTATCTTTAGCAGAATATACAACTATTATATTTGTTTCTACATTTCATGATAAAAAATGAAAAACAAAAAAAAAACTTCTTTGAAAAATTAAAATATGTCAACTCGGAGTAAATCTTTAGCGCGAAACTTAAAAATAAATTTTATTTTGAAATAAACAACTTTGAATCAGAAATTTACTGGATTTGCAGAAATAGTATTCCACGGCACAATTTTTAAAATTCTGAAAGTTAAAGGGGAAAAATACATTTTAAATGTTAATCAATATATCGACCAGTGTAACTGAAACAGTTACAAAGATATCTTCCTTTTATTTTAAATTCTTTTATCAACAAAAAAGTTTTTTACAAAAGCTTAAAAGACTTTGGGAAAATTTTAAAATTTGAAAATGTTAAATAAGAATACAGAAATTAGAAACAATTTCTTTTTATTTGTTTCTACTTTTGTAAATTACAAATATAATTAATAAAAAAATTTAAAAAAATTTGATTCCACAGGATGTCAAAAATCATGTTTAGAAAAAATGTTCGTGTTTCCTAGGCAAAAAAAAAAGTAGTTTCTTCTTTGCATATTAAAAAGACGCATCGATTGAGTTTTTAGCGAACCCTCTAGAGAAATTTTATCTAAAGTTATCAACTTTTTAAAAATAGAAAATATTAAGAATCCAGTTGTCAAAGACCAGACTAGTCAATTCTTACGTATTTTTGATCGCTGAATCCGAAGCCGGGTTCGGATTTCAAAAGTAAGCTCTCATTTGTTTTCTAACCTGAAAAAACCACAAATTTAAGTTTAATCTGTTGTAGTTTGCATAAAAAATTAAAGAAATTAATTTAAAAAATCATAGAAATGTTTTAATATTAAAGAAAATAATTTAAACCTGAGAAAGATGCAAGAAAGTCTTAAAAATAAATTTAAATAATTGAATAATGAAATATTAGAGAAAATAATTGTAAATTAAAAAATAAATAATTAAAAATTGATTAAAATAATTAAAATTAGAGAAAATAATTGAAAAAATTACATAATATATTTTAAATAAAGGAAAGTTAAAGAAAATTTCAGAAAAATGCTTAAAACATTCAGAAGTTTATTAAAAAAAGAGAAAATAATTAAAAATTGGAGAAAATAAATGAAAAAAGATAAAAATAACCTAAAATTGAAGCGAATAAATTGTAATTAAAAAGAAAAAAATTGAAAAATTTTTGGAATGATAAGTTGTAAAAAATAAATGACATTTAAGAGAAATAATTGAAAAAATTACGGAATTTTTTTTAAATAAAAAAAATAATTAAAATTTTAGAAAAATACACGATGATCATAAAAATTAATTGAAAAAGATGAGAATAGTTATTAATTAGATAAAAGAATTGAAGAGAACTAAAAATAATTAAAATTTATTCTAATTAATCAAAAAAATTTGGAAATTAAGAAAACAAATAAATATAATTAAAAATTGAAGAAAATAATTGAAATTTTAGAAAAATACGTATTAATCGTAGAAAACAAATTTAGAAAATGAGAATAGCAATTAACATTTAACATTTTAATTTAAGGTTTAGAACAAGAATTAAAATATACTAAAAATAATTTAAATATGGAAAATTAAAAACAGTGAATAAAATTTGAGAGAAATAGTTAAAAAAATCGTAGAATATATGATTAAAAAAAGAAAAAAATTACAAAATTATTTAACATTTTTTAATTGAAGAGGATAATTAAAAAAGCCCAAAAATAATCAAAAAATTTTAAAAATAACAAAAGTTATAGAAGAATACTTAAAAATCTTGGAAAATAATTTTAGAAAATGTAAATAATAATTCTGTGGCTAAAAAGTAATACAGCACAAGCACCAAATTCATGGTTTCGAGTAAAACGTGGTTTTGTTTTTTTGTAATTTCTGTAAAATCAAAAAATGAACAAATATTTTGGGTGTTTAATATTTAATTCCGTTTTCTAATGTATTTTTAAGATTTGTTTAACAAATTTAATGAAATTTAAAGGTTCCAGAGAATAACATGAATTATTTTTCTCGATTTTAATGTATTTATGCGATTAAGTTTTTTAATATTTTCTACGTATAAGTAAACATTTTAATCAATTTACAATTATAAAACTTTAAAAAGTGTATCTACATTTTTATAGAAATTTGATGTAATCTCAAATTTGATAAAATGGGAGTTGTGCTGTTTTAACTTTCAGACACAGAATTAACAATCGAGAAAAAATTCAAAACTAAACAAAGCAATTAATATATACTAAAAATAACTGAAAATTAAATATCGGGCAAGTACGAGTTACACTCGTACCAAGTCGAAGGGTTCCGTACCGCTCTAATTTTTTTCAATTATATGAGTCAGAGATTATTTGAATAATAATTTAAATAATGATAAATTAAAATAATTTTTTTTTATTTTTAAAGAAATTTAAGTATAAAATTAATGATTTTTATAAGATTAAAAATTTCCAATTAAATAGACTAAGCTTTTTTATATAATTTTAAATTTTAAAACCAAAAAAAATTTTTTTTTTAATTTTTTTTTATTTTTTAACTTTTAAAGTAATTTAAACATAAACATAAACATTTTGTACAAAAAAATAATCTGAAACTATAAAATATTGTAGCTGTTTAGAAGAAAAAAATTTTTTTTTGGTAAAATTTCAGTTTTTTGGAAAAAATGTTATGATAATAAATTTAAACCACAACTTTTATGGTTTTATAAAAAATTCTGCATAAAATTACACATTTTTAACCAATTCCCAACCTTTCAGGATAAATACGCTGAGCTCTAGCATAGGGGTTTTTTGTCATTTTTCAACTTTTCATTAATAACTTTTGAAAATTAAGTCCAGCAACGTTCGCTATATTTTTCCTGTAATCTACACGTAAAAATACTTAGATATACCAAATTTCAAACCTCTAGGTCAAATGGTTTGGAAGATAAGGGGGGGGCACGTTTTTTTTTGAAAAAAAAAGTTTTTCCTTGACAACGCTATGACCATCACCTCCAATCATGTTCTCTATATTTTTCCTGAACTCTACTCGCGAAAATACATATGTGTACCAAATTTCAATACTCTAGGTCAAATAGTTTAGGAGATAAGGGGTGGGGGGGGGGGGGGGGTAAATAGGCATTTTAATGCATTTTTTGAAAAAAATCTTGTTATTTCCTTGACAACGCTATGAACATCACGTTCAATCATGTTCGCTATATTTTTCCTGTAATCTACACGTGAAAATACATAAGTGTACCAAATTTCAACTCTCTATCTCAAATAGTTTGGCCGCTAGGGAGGGGGGGAGGGGTAATGGTTTTGGGCGACGGACTAACGAGTGAAAACATAAGGGTTCCGTTTGGACACTTTGTGTACGGAACCCTAAAAAAAATTTAAATATGATGAAAATAATTTAAATACGAAAAATTGATAACAGTAAATAAAATTTGAGGGAAACAATTGAAAAAATCATAAAATATATGTTTAGAGAAATAAAATAATTCTGAAATTTCTGAAAACGTCAAGACTTTATATTGTAAATTTAATATATTTAAACGTTGAGTTCATGTTCAAATCTATGAATATATAATAGGTGGATGTTTAATTTAATAGAACATCAAACTTTTAGAACTTTAACCTTTTTTAATTTTTTAAAAACATGATATAATGGAACCTCAATTTTTCATTGCTTTCTGCCTAAAACAGTTTATTACTAAAATTTCTTGATCTACATTGAAATTTAACATTTTTTTCTTTATAATATAATTTGCCAGATAAAAATGAAGATTTGTATATGGGTGATTCTTCATTAAGTGGTTACTTTGGACAACATTAAATTTTTAAATTAAAGATCTTTCTTCTTCAATATTATTTATTTAGTACTTATTAGCAATTACTAAAATAAATAATTTTATAAAAATTTGAGCTTAAACTCATGTCTTTAGTCTTACATAGAAAATTTAAAGTTTTAAATTTTAAAGGTTAAAAAAATTAATTTAAAATGTTTAATTTTTTACCTTAACCGAACATCCCAAGAATGTTCTGTTAGTTGGAGGATGCGTTAAAATATCCAATGATTTTCTAGGATTATTTAATTATAAATTAAAATAAACGTATTTAATTAAATAATTATATATAAAAAAATCAATATTTTGTTAATAATCCAGGTTAACGATATTTTGAATAGAAAACAAAACTCTATTCCCATGCTTTTTTAATATAATGAACCGGAGTTTACAGAAACTGGAGTTTACAAATAAAAAAAAAAAAATTATTATAGCCGTAAAACTTAATAAAATAAGAAGACCTTTGCAGAATACTGCATAGATTTGCCTACTTTGCATCACTATTATTTTAATTTTATTTTAAATATAAACAATTCAGTCATTTTCGGGGAACCGGAGTTTACATGTCATTAAAATACGCAGTAAATTAATAATAATTTTTTAATTTTAAAACTAAATATCCCATTTCTTCATGTAAGTATATCCATACGTCAAAGTGTTCATCTTACTAACATAAATAGTTAGTGAAAATGCACTATAAAAATGATTAAAATTGATGAAAAACAATGAAAATGTAAACTCCTGTTCCAAATAACGAAAAGGTGTAGAAAGTATTAAAAAATGATTTACGCAAAATTTATTAATAAAATCTGGAAGAAAATACAACAAAAACAAAGTTTTTGAGGTAAACTGTCGATTAGAATAGATAAAAACATTTTAAAAGTATGTTTTAAGTGAAATAAAATGTATTAAATCTCACAAGTTCTATGTGGAGAACCTAGAAAAGTGCAGATTTTGAGTCATTTTTAACAATTCTATATCTTTTGATGTAAAAAAAAAATATTTTTCAGTTATGATATTAATAAAAATGATAACAAAGAATAGATGTACAAAGTATTAAATATATTTTTAAATAATTTTGAAAGTTATTAAGTGGGGAAGTAAAAGTAACCACTCAGTGAAGAATTACCCATATAGAAGAAATTTTTGATAATTCATAAATATTAAAGATATTTTGATTATTATCTTTACCCCGGTTAGCACCTTTGCCCCAGTCTCCCCTAAGTGATAAAGATTCGGATATTATTTATAATGGGGATATGCTAAATGACAATCATATATATAAGTTTCAGAAATTATTGGAACTTACATCAGATGGTAGTTTCCAAAATATAAAATCGTGCATAAAGGAGAACTCATATGTCTATAATGTTTGAAAAAAATGTGTTATCGCCTTTTTCGATAATTTTACAAAATTGTAAAAAACTTGAAATTAGCAGTACTGAAAAAATAAAAAACAATAATATGCATGTGAGGAATAAAAAAGATGCGACCCAGAAAAGAAAATTAGATTATCAATCTAATGAAGGCTTTACAGAAATAAAGGGAGATAGTAGTAGTCCTTCATTACATACAAAAATAGGACACAGAAAAGTTGTTAATATTCCTGACCACGAAACTAAAAAAAGCAGGACTAAATATAAAAACTGTATTGTAAAAGAACTAAGTTAAAAGGAGAGATAATAGATGGGGAAGAGAGACAAATAACAAATATGGAAAGTGCGTAAATAGTGACATAAATTTAAATGTTCGTAAGGGAAAACATATGGAAAATGCGTCAAATTCTCTGAAAGTAGTAAAAGAAGGTTATAATTATAAAAAATTAAAAACAATAGTGAGTAAGAAGATATTTTTTAGCAATTCTAATGAGAAAAGTAGAAAAACTAGAGCAGAATATAAGAAAGAATATCGTGAAAGGAAAAAATTAAAACGAAAAAAAAAGTTGGTAACAAAGAAACAGAAATATCAGTTATGGAAGATGTATGTTTAAGTAGTAAAACAGATTTAAATTTTTCTAAAAAAAACGACATAGAAAGTGCTGTTATTGATGAAAAGAGAAAGAATAATTCTGACAAATTAATAATTTCTAGCGATTGTAATGAGACAAGTAAAAAAAGTCGTGCAAAATATAAAAAAGGATATCGTCAAAGGCTTAAATTAAAACGTCAAATAATAAGTAATGAGGAAGAAAGAGAAATGTTATACTTACGAAAGATGTAAGTAGGGAAACAGATTTCTATGTTTGTGGTAAGAAAAATGTTGGAAGTTAGTTAAAGTATCTTAAAGAAGTAAGAGGAGATGACAAGAATGAGAAATTACAAAGAATAGTGAGCCATTAAAAAATTGTTAACACCTCTAATCAGAAAATTAAAAAAAGTAGAGCAGAATATCAAAAAAACTATCGTGAAAGATTAAAATTGAAGCAGAAGGTATGCCGTGATAAGGAGGATTAAAATTAAACGAAACATAATCCATAAGGAAAAAATAGATGTTTTGGAACATTCAGGTAAAAAAATAGAGTCATTTGTAAGAATGAAAATTAACATTGATATTTTGTGATTTTGCTTATGTAGAAATAAATATTAATAATATACATGTTCCAAGTAACAACGAACAATAAATCTTGGTAAAATTTTTTTTTTTTTGCAATAAATGCAAAGCCTAACATTTTGAGAAAGAAAAAGTTCAAAAGAAATTAACTTATAATGATTGTCGCAGTCATGGTGGTACATATATTGTTGCCTTCAGAAAAATATCCTCATGAATTAAGAAAGTTGTTAGATGGATATCATAAGAATTCTGACCATATTGGGAATAATATAATACTTTACAATAATACATTTGCTTTTGCATCTATAAATGACAATGTAGTTAATTTTAATAATAAAACGCAGGGACCATTTTGTTATAAAATTCAAGGTCGAATTTATTATCAAATAAACAATTCCTTATTTCCTAAAATTGATAATGATCCATCTTTTGGTCGATTATTCCAGTTCGATCCGGAAGAACCAATTTGCTATAGACTAAACAAACAACTTAGATGTGGATATTTTATTCAATATTGACAAATTCTTGAGAGATTGTAACGCATATACAAAGTCTTTTTTGATGATGTCTGAGATCATAGAAATGGAAACTGCGTTAGCAAAAAAAAAATAATGTAGAAATACCAGAATTACAACTAATGTTTACTTTCAAAAAAGGATAGCATAAAGGAAGGTACAATTTTTAAAGGTGTAATAAAGTTGCTGCTATTTTTAATACAAATACAGAAGGCTTAATACCAGAGTCTTATGTAACGATTTATAAAAAGTCGATTAAACAATTGCAGTTACTTAGTCATTTAGATCAAAATGTTAAACCTTGGATATATCCTATATTTTATCCTCTAGGAGGCAAGGGTTACAGGTGGACGATAGTTTCAGTAATTTAAGTTGATAATTATGTCATATTTGAAAAAGATAGGTTACAGTATTGTAAAAATAATCAAACAAAATTAAAAAGTGAAACTTACAAAGGATTCGTTGATCATTTACATAATCAAGAAATTGAAAATAATGTACATGTTAGCAGGATGTTGATATTGCTTTCAACATTTATAGGATCGTAACATGTTAGAACAATATCAACATGCAATGACCATTGTAGCTTTTCATGGTTATTTCATATTTTCCATTTTTAAAATGGAAAGAAATTGAAGAAACGTTATTACCTAATCAGTCAGCTTCTAATAGACCTGACATCGTAGCAAGAGTCTTTCATTTAAAAGTAAGAAAATTGATAAAAACTATAGTAGATTATAAACTATTTGGAGAAGTAAAGTCTTCTGTTTATGCGATTTAATTTCAAAAGCGCGGATTACCAGAGATTCATTTATTGGTTATATTGGAAGAAGATTCTAAAATATTAAAAGCATAGAGTGTTAATAGATATATTTCAGCTGAGATTCCAGAAGAATATGTTAATTCTACATTACATAAAATTATAATGCAAAAAAATATTCATGTACCTATTGGATAGACGCTTTAACATATAATGGAAGTTTACTGTACCGCGTATTAATTATAATATAATTAATTATAATATAATTAATACAAGGTACTTAAAGCACAAAAAAAGGATACTTCATTATATACTCATTTTATTAGATACAGCGAATACCTTATAACAAATGTACATTTTCTATTAGAAAATTGTTTTGAAAATTGACATATCAATTAAGTAGCATTTGCAAAAACAAAAGGGCTGGTGAATAGTAGTAACGTGTTCTAAAAAACAACAACTGTTTCTTTATTACACTAAATTTGTAGCTAAATAGACGTTATCTTACCATTTAGTCAAGACAATCGGGCTACCGCGTAAAAATTTTTCAAACACGTGGCAAGGTCGTTTCTAAGGTTCAAATAAAATATACTTCAAAATTAGGGTATAAAAGCAAGGAATAAAGGGGGCAGGTAACATACGTATCCTAAGCATCCACTCTGAAACACGTTCTGACGGTCAAGAAAAAAATAATCAGCAAAATGTTATCAATATCCATTAGTATCATTCTTCTGTGCTTACTCTGTCTCACGGAAGCTGGATTGTTAAACATAGAAGGTGGATCTGTGAAGAATAAACAAAAGGGAATGAACAGACTGATTCAGTACATTGACGAGGATGCAGCTAAACATCAGGTAATGATACTCATTGACGAAACAAGCACTGATTCTAAAGGAAAAATCAACGACTTTATTTCAAAAATCAGTCGCCACGTACCTACACTTTGTGCAACATTCAAACATGCACGAAATTCTTTTAAAAATAACAAAAAACACATTGGTAGAAATCCTAGAGACACGACATTGTTTATTACTCCATTCGACCAAACTGACGATAATTCACAATTAGGAAAACCAGTTGAAATCTTTGCTAAACTTTCAGACAAACATACGCTACCAAAATGGTTGTTGATCACTTTTTTTGAAAACAAAACAATTGATTATCAAAGAATTCTGCAAAATCAATGGAAAAAGAAGGTTTTAGATTTAACAGTCTTGGAAATCTCAGAGTCTAAAATTCAAACAGAAAATAAACTCTTTTTCAAAAGTCAGAAAGTCGCTACGCTCCATCAACTAAATCCCTTTAGCACAGAGTACACAACTCGAAAACGCTGGTTAAAAACGGACTGGTTTCCAGATAAAACTCGAAATTTACACAAATTTCGTGTAAACATTGCTTTCGGGTTTTTTGGTCCTATGAGTCACGAGCGACATATTTTCGAAATTTTTTCAGGACACGACAATTTTTCTACAAACTATTTTCCTGAAGCTAATATTGGCAATAACACCATTCACTTTCATTTTGCTCCAGAAAGCTCCTTTGTCAATTTTGACCAAGGGATTGTATCTCGTTATTTTTCCTATGCTGTGCTAAAAGTTATAGTACCACGATTAAAACTTGCTGACGAAGAAGGTATCATCTTCTCTTGGAAAATTGTCCTTGTTTTTTTGACGACCATTGTGGCTCTTGTGATTCTACAACTCTCGTTTTCATTGATGAAATTTAGCAACGACTTCTGGCAGATGCTCGATATGTTCGGTCTTATGTTGGAAATGGGCCTTTCGAATGTTCCGAAAAGAACCATAGAGAGAATTGTTCTTTACTGCTTACTACTTGTAGTAGTATGATTATATACCTTCAATTGGCGATTCAAACAGCTAAAGTAGCACCTCTACTGGCCGGCTTTGAAACTAATATGTACACGACTCTCTGTATGGTTCTCTATGCAAATCTGGTTGTTTTTTAAGTTTTTAAACTTTATTTCAAGTTTCAACTATTGAATCGAGCTAATCTAATATTCTTTATATTATTTTAAAGTTTTGCAAATAAATTTTAATAAATATAAACGAACATTTGTACTTGCAAACAGGAAAAAAGAAAAAACGGGAACGAAACAACTGTTTTGTTCCTCAGTGTTCTATATTAAAAACACCGGAAAATCATCTCCATCAGGTTCCAAAAGATCTTGCACGACGTGAACAATAACCTATTGATATAAAAACGGGGACAAAATTGACCGATAGGATAAAATATTGCAACAATTATTTCAAAACTGAGGACTATATACCAACTAGTATAAGTACATTTTTTGGTTATGTTTTTATATGATCTCCAAAAATTGTAGTTTTATATTATTAATTTAATCTTTAATTATCACAGGTGGGGCAGGATTAAAACCAAATTTAAAGCGAATTGATGTGCCTTCTCAAAACTTACAAATTAAAAGTAAGCATGATATGTTGATATGGTTATTTCGTCGCCTGTCAACAATATACAACGACAGTTTTAGATTCTACCATTGTTGGGTTATGCTAACTAAACACAGGAACGTGTCATGTTTTATTGGACAGAATTTACTGATGAATTATCTTACTGATCCGAGGAATAGTGATGTTAATGCAGCTTTACAGGTTGTAGAAGAGTCAATGACAAATTTTTTGAGAATGTATAGATTAGGATTTTAAGAGCCTTTGAAAGATGCATTTAATAACATTCTTTTAAAGAATATAGAAAACGGAGTAATGAGTAAACTAAGGGAATATGAATCAACCAGATTGCCAGTTCCAACTCTGTCAGAATATCACGAATCTGAGATCAGCACATCCAGTACTTTAAATCGCCGAATTCTACTCTATCTAGGAGTTGGCTACGTTTTTGGATTCATCGTATTTCTTGCTGAAATACTTTGGAGGTACCGTGAAAGTCAATTGATTGCACAGAAATATTTCGGATCAGTGCGTAGAAATTTAAGCATTTTCTTCCAGCTTATACGCACATTTTTCCGACAATTAAGAAAAAGATTTATAAAATCGAGGCTTGTTTACTTTTTGAAAAACGTACCACGCTACTGTCGAAATTTTTTCGCGTACTTCCGGCGTGACTGAAGATTTGCAAAACTTGTATCATGCACGGATGCAAGTATGATTTTTACATGAGGCGGATAAAGAAATAAATGCAGCTAGACTCACATATAACTTACACTTTACTTAATTGGAAATGGGCCATGCAAATTTTAATGCGATATTAAGGATGCACGTGATTTTATTATTCAAATAATTTTAAAACACTACTGCCTAGGATAAGCAAAACCAACCGGTGAGTTTAAGAAACCATTTTCGTTGTTCAATTTATATACTTTATTCAAATTTAAAATTTTACTAATTAGTCCATTTGTAACTTTTATACCAGGTTTACGACAATTACTAGAAAGTTTGGTCTTTTGGAGAATTTATCTTAAGTCGACGTGAACGACATTTAGGAGAATTTCTATCTCTGGTAAAAGGGCCTGTCTCCGCGACCATTGTTCCAGTTTGTTGATTGCACTTGTGTAAGGGTCAGAACTTTTTTTCAAAAAAGGTACATATTTTTTGGGTTTAATAATAAGTTTTATTTTAAGAAATTCATAATTATCTGCAAGATATTTCTGTAACTGACAATAGGGGCATTATCAGTGGCGTAACTAAGAGGGTAAGGAACCTGGGTCAAAAAGAAAAATGGGGCCCTAATTAAATATGATTTTTTAAACATCTGTTTTTTTCTTTTAAAATTTAAAATCATATTTCACCTTTTTACAATGTACTCATATTGTAAATTAATGGCAATTTTAATTTCTACAAATTTCAGTTAATATGAACTTGCATTCATTAAAAGTTCAATTTATCCACGCTTCAAACATAGTAATATTGAATTTTGAACTATTTTTATCATTTTTTAAAAAAAATTTTAGCATTTTTCCATACTTTTAATTATCTTGCAATTGTTTCCCAGAATCTTAAATTTAGGGGAGTGAGCCCCAAGATGGACAGGGCCCCAAGATGGACATTTCGTATAAAATTTTTTTCAAGGTGGCAGTGCCTTATGCTTTTTGTCATTTTTGTTGTTTGTCTAGACGAAGATTTTGATGCACATTTGAAGAAAAAAAACCAGTTGGTTTTTCTTCTATACATGACACGTAATTTTGGGTCTAAAAAAGTTTTGTAACAGTTTTTTTTTAAGTTGGTAAAGTTACTTAAATTTATGATTTAGAATGAGTACACCGAAAAGAGGTTAGGAAATCTGTCAAACTTAGTTCCTGACAGCAGAAGCATTATAACCTCCAAATAACAGCAAATCCACTTTGGTGTTGCTCCTGCATTATTTTGGTACAAATATTGTACCAAACATGTTCCCCAGGACGTAAGATAACTGCTGCTCTAAACTTTGGTACGGCTCCCGTACCAAACTGAGACAGCTCCGTTACCAAATTGTAATTATCTATCTATTTTGGTCATTTCGAACGTATCGTGTACTAAACTTTTTTCGGTGTACTTAACGTTATAATATTCTTTATTTATCGTATAATAATATCCTAAAATAATTTTACTAATTTAGTGTTCGTATATAAATTTTTACTGGGGATTAAAAAATGGTGTCATGTACCCTAAGATGGACAGGCCTCAAATCTCAATGTATTTATTTGCATATTTTCGATTTTACACTTTTTTTAATAATTTTTTGAGACAATTAATTAAAATTTTTTATTTTCCACCATAAAATGTGATGTTATTGTTAGAGAATTTGATATTCTATATTTTTCGATATTTTATTACTTTTTACTGTTAAGCTATTAGATTGAAGTTTTAGGAAATGTTATTTCCTGATAAATTCCGTAAAATGATTAAAACTTAGTTTAAGAATTGTTACAGGATGTTAATTTTTTATTTACTACAGATTTCAGAGACTTTTAAGAAGGTGTCCATCTTGTGGACACTTTTTTTAAGACCGAAAATTTTAACAATTAGAAAAAACGCTTTAAAAAATGTTTATGTTCAAAATAAAATTTTATCTCTGTGGCCATAAGTTACCTTATAAATTGTACTTTCATCCGGTATAAAATATTTTAATATATTTCATTTGGTTTGGATTCTACAGCAATAAGACGAAAGGGTGTCCAACTTGGGGCCCTCTCCCCTACCTTTCTTAAATTTTAATTATTTTGCTTAGTTTTTTCAATCACTTTTAATTTTAATTATTTTTTCCTTGACAATCAATTTTACTTAGAGTGCTCAGACAATCAAATTTTTATTTCTAAATTTTATATTATTATTTATCGCAAATTTAAATTAATATTTTAATTTACCATTATGTTTGTAATTTTGCATTTTTTGCATTTTGTCCCTATCTGCACAAACTATTTGACTTAGTAATCTCAAATTTAGCACACATATATATTTTAACGTCTAGATTATAGGAAAATTATGATTAGAAGTCTAGATTATAGTAAAATTATGCTATACCTTTGATACTGTTACGTCCACCACTTTCTATATAATTTTTCTGTAATCTCTACATGACAAGACATTTGTGTACTGAATTTGAGCACTCTAAGTCAAATAGTTCGGAAGATCAGGGGGGGAATGGTCTTTTTTTTAGAAAAAAAGTATTAAAAGTTGATCTTTTTAACTCTATCTGACAAACTATGGTAGGGGAGACTGGGGCTTATCCGGACGGATTTGGTCTTTTGCAAAAAAAAAAACATATAAAGACGTATTTTTTGCCAAAGTGTAATATACCATTTTAAAGCTTGTTTATTCAACTAAAAAATACTGTTGTTCCATTTAGAAAATAATAGATAGTTTTGTTGGTAAGTCGCTTTGAATATGACCACCTTGAAAACGAAAATCTCAAAAATGGTGGGGTTAAACCGGATACCCTATCGGGCTAAGTCGGACACTTTAAATTTAGCCAAGGTTAAACCACAAATATGCATTTTTTCAATTAAAAATTCCAATAAGAGTCTTTACTGATACGTATTTACTTCATTTAATACAAAATATATTATTTTCTTAAACTTATTATTATAATTAATGACAAATAATAACTGTATGAAAAATTCTGTGGCTGAAAGGCATAACATCATAACTAACATTTTATCGAATTTGAGATAACATCAGATTTGAGTTAATTTAGTAATGCTTTTTAAAGTTTCATAACAGTAAAGTGATTTAAATGTTTATTTACGAAGAAAATAATTAATAACACAACAGCATAACTGCATTCAAATCGAAAAAAAGAATTGATATTCTTTTTTAAAGCGTTTATATTTTATTAAAATTGATAAACAGATGTAAAAACTACACTAGAAAATAGGAGACAATGCCAAACACCAAAAATATTGGTTGATTTTTCGATTTTACAAAACCAAGAAAATAAACAAAAACAGGTTTTTCTCAAAACTATGAAAATGCAGTTATGTTATTCTGCCTTTCAGCCACAGAATTTCAGTAACAAAAAATGTCAAAAAAGGCTAAAAAAAGTTTTCCTTGTTTTCAGACTCATTATTTGGATCGATACAACACTTTTTTTAAGAAATTATAGAAATTAGATTTAGAAATATTTGACTTGTCGAGTTTAGCCCCATGTCCGGTTTAACCCCAGTCTCCCCTACTTAGAATGATGAGAGACAAAGAGGATGAAGAAAAATTGAGACGCTTAACATGCTTATGTTTGAACATTCATAACAAGAAAACTAATTGCAGGAATCAAATTTTGATTTTTGAAACTCAAAAAGCAACTTAAAAAGCCAATTTCATGGAACGGTCGTTCAAAGAAAATTCAAAAAATGCGATACACTTAGCACGCCTAGGTTTGAAGCATTATAACAAAAAGTGTAATAGTTAAAAAAAAAAAATTAAACATGGTAATGAAAGAACACTCAAAAATTATCTTTTAGCATGAAAAAATGAAAATTGATTTTTTCCGCGATAGGTCCCTTCTCGCGCGGAGCACCACATATGTAGTTTGACGTAAGGATTACAGAAAAACTATGGAGAACTTTGTTACAGCTATCATATTGTTTTTTTATCAGAAAACCACGACTTTTTTTTAAAAAAATGCTGAAAAATTACTATAGCCCCCCCCCCCAACTTCCAAGCTATTTGACTTAGAGAGTTCAAATTTGATATACAAATGTATTTTCTTGTGTAGATTACAGGAAAATTATAGAGAACATAATTAGAGTTGATGCTCATAGCGTTGTCAAGGAAATAACAATATATTTTTTGCAAAAATGCATAAATAAAAAAAATTTGGGCAAGTACGAGTTACACCTGTACTAAAACCAAGGGTTCCGTACAATTATTGTTAAATATTGTTTAAACAAAAAGTGTATAAAATTTTTTAAAATACTAATTGTAACTTTTATTTATTTGAAAAAAATTTTTTATAACTTTTATCATTTTGTGGACAAAAATATCTATTTGTGTACGCTGCACAAAAATGTGTTACTAATATAAATAATAGTTTACATATAAGAATTAAATATTCTTATTTAAATTTTATCCCACTTTCCCACTTTATAAACTACGCACTAGTATAGATTTATTTATGTAATATTATTTTCGGCAGCGTACAAAAATACATATTTTTAAACAAAATGATAAAAATTAAAAATTGTTTTTTTGAAATAATTAAAAATTACAATTAGTATTTTAAAAAATTTTATACACATTTTGTTTAAACAATATTTAACAATAATTGTATTGAACCCTTGGTTTTAGTACTGGTGTAACTCGTACTTGCCCGATTTTTATAATTTCTGAATTAATTTCCTGAAGTTTTAAATATTTCAATAATTTCAAAAATTTGGTTTATTATAATCAATTTTCCAAGTTTTAAAAGATTTTTCAATTATTTTCTTTTGCTTACCAATAAATTTTGCAATTTTCCTATTATTTTCTTCAATTTCTAATTATTTTTATTATTTTGGCATAATTTTCAAAAATTTCAAATATTTATCTGAAATTTCAACTATTTTCATTATTTTGTTTCCTCATAGAGGAAGCTTTGTGATCGTTAAGATTTTCGATTTTCCAAAAATAGTCTAAATCGACTCAGTTTCATCTAAAAAGCGTAAATTTTCATTCCTAAGCAAATGTCCAGATGTATGTGTGTGTGTGTGTGTGTGTGTGTGTGTGTACGTGTGTGTACGTGTGTGGGTATAGCGTTTTTTGTCGCCAGGATATTTCGAGAACGCTTTAACGGATTTGAATAAAATTTGGATGACTTTTTAAGCTCGTGAATATCTAAATTTGGAGACAGGGATTTTTGAAAATACCCAATCAAATTTTGTTGAGCACCTTTTTTCATCGAAAAAAATCGTTTTTTGCCAAAATTTTTTTCCAAGCTAAAAATACAACTTCATGAATAAAAAAATCATATTCCTTATCTCAAAACGAATCGATTGACCTATATAACTTTTATTATTGATCAAAAATTCGTGAATTAATTGATGTTTTTTCATTTTTTTGCACTTAAAATTCCTTTTTTTAAAGAATTTCTCGAATTAAATTTTATATTATTAATATATTGCTTTTTCTATAAGAAAGCAAATTTGTTTGCTAACTTTAAAACGAAATATCCACGAAATGGACATAATTTTCACCTAGTAAAATAATGATAATAATAATAATAATAATAATAATAATAATAATATTACTAATAATATTAACCCTCAACTGCTAGACTATTGGGATTTAACGTAACTGCTAGATTGGGTCTACGGGACCCGAGTGATTTTCAAACGCTGATTGCTCAGAGCCTAATGAACATATCGGGACGCCTTTTTTTTAAAACTTATTGCCAGAACCTGTAGAAAAAGAATATCTAGCTTAAATTAATGTGTCTTTAATATTTTTTTAAATATTTCAAGAAATGTAAAGATAATTTTTTAAAAAGTCGTTTTTTTCAAATAGCTATAGTAACACCAAAAATAGATATAAATAAAATTTCTAAGTGGATTTTTAAAGCTTTAAACATGTACCTTAAGTTTGTTTAAGCCATTTTTTGATTGGCTGAAAAAAACATATTTTTTGGGAGAAAATCATCAAATTTGGTTCATTAAGTGGAGTCATCTGAGAAATTTCAACCCATCGAAATATATGTTACTTATCGGTGCCAATTTTTTTTCTGGGACTATTTTGGATGTAAAAGAATGCCATATTATAAAAATTAAAAAAAAAAATTTTTGAAAAAAAAATTTAAAAAAAATTTCTTTTTGTTGAATTTTTTTTTTTTTTTGTAAAAATCTATCTCCTCCTACAATTTTTCATATTTTTTAATGCCAATTTTTTTATATGCCTTTTTTAAGATTTCAAACAAAATATCGTATGGGTTTTAACATTTTTTAATTTTTTCAACAAAAAAAAAATTTTTTTAATTTTTTTTTTTTAATTTTGATAATATGTCATTCTTTTACATCCAAAATAATTCCAGAAAAAAAATTTGCACTGATAAGTAACATATTTCGATGGATTGGAATTTCTCAGGTGACTCCCCTTAAATAAAGAGAAACCACATTATTAAGAATACAATATTTCATTGTTTCCAAAACATACAATTTAGGGATTTTTGAAATTAACTAATCAAATTGTTTTAGTATCTTTTTAATCAAAATAATTCATGTCTTTTTAATTTTTGTTTTTATTAACTTAAAATATTTAAAATATTATTAAATTATTGCTTCCTCTATGAGGAAGCAAATTGTTTTGCTTCCTTGGAAGCGAAGTGTCCATGAAATGGACAGAATTCACACCTATTTCAATTATTTCTCTGATTTTTTAATCATTCGCTTAAATTAAAAATTATTCAGAAACTTCATACTTATTTTATTTCTCTAAACTTATATTTTATGATTTTTTCAATTGCTTCCCTCAAATTTTATTTACTGTTATCAATTTTTAAAGTTTAAATTATTTTCATCATATATTAATTTTTTTTAATCTTTAGTTATTTTCAGTATATTTTAATTGCTTTGTTCAATTTTAAATTATTCTTCTCGATTGTTAATTATTATTCACATTTTCTAAAATTATTTTCTGAGATTTTTAAGTATTTTTCTAAAACTTTTATTATTTTCATCAGTTTTTGATTAGTTTTGCAATTTTTTTAATATCTTTTTTAATTAAAAAATGTTAAATAATTTTGTAATTATTTTCTTCTTTTAAACATATATTCTATGATGTTTTTAATTATTTCTCTTAAATTTTATTTCCTGTTTTTAATTTTTCATATTTTAATTATTTTTTAGCATATTTTAAATATTTTTTTTAATTTTGATTTAATTTTATCATTTTTCAATTACTTCAATTACTATTTTTTTTATTAAAAAAACTCCGTAATCTTTTAAATTATTTCTCTCAAATGTCATTTATTTTTTACAACTTATCAATGTTTTTATCATATTTCAACAATTATTTTCTTTAAGTTTCAAAATTTTAAAATCATTTTTCAATTATTTTCCGGAATTTATATCTTTCATTTTTAAATTTTTTTATTTGTTTTTTAATTTCCACAATTTTAAACTATGCGTTGTTTATTTAAAGCTAAAAAATAAATGTCAATTTATGGAGAATTTTTCCATTGAAAAAAATTCGTTTTACTGATCTTTCAGACCTTAAGAAATATAAGATTTTTAATTATGTACTTTTAACGTTAATCAATGTAGAAATTGAAAATTTTTTGCATTATATCTTAAGAAATTGATAATAAAAATGAAATTGATAATAAATATAATACAAACTTTGGGTTTTTATAATTCGAAGAAAACTAGTTGCTTATAAGTGATTTTTTCATAGATGATGATAATAGGCAAATTGGATGATTAGTTTATAGTTTTTAAACATAATTAAAAGTTTTAGATGTAACTAATTTATAATTAATTCTAGACTGTTTTTCGGATTCCAAGGATTTTCAATAAAAGTAGCTTATGAAGATAATGACAAATTTACATAAAGCAAGTGTATGTAATATTGACTTTTATAACAAAATAAAATTCTGATTGTCTTGTTAATTGAAAAATAATGTTATGTAATTGTGTGCGAATAAAAAATCATAAAAATGAAATGTGTTTTTCATCAAAAAATCCTGTTCCCATTTATTTAAAAAATAAAAACCGCTGCCAAGTTGTTTTATTTTAAGTTAGTAATTATTTGTGTCTAATTCTTTAACATATTGCTTCCTCATAGAAATTACTTAATTTGTGTATTTATATCTTTGAATTTAAGAATTAAGTTAAATTTTCTGAATTTATATAATTATTTTTGATTTCTAAAACATCACTAGGTTCTGAATTATATCTCACAAAGAAATCTTAAATACGGCCATTAATGCGTTTTTGAATTGTCTATCAAAAAAAGTAGATGGTAGATTTTTATAGAATTTAAATAAGAGAACAAAAAACTAAAAAAATTATATTTTTCAAGAATTTTCGTCTTTGAAACCTTGATAACTTCAAACAAGATTACGCTAGAAGGTTGGCAATTAGCTCGTTTCATGTGTTTTTTAATCACATAGAAATATTAATGAAAATATATTAAATCTTGCAAAAAAAAAAAAAATAAATAAAATTATTAAACAACAGCAAAGCCGTAGCCAGCGTGGGATTTTAAAATTTAGAAAAAATAGACAATTTCCCAAAAAAATAATTTTTTTAAAATTTTGAAATGTAAAAAACATATGTATAGAATTGATCGATCGAATTCAAACATATGCAATAATTGAACTGCACTTTCCTTGATTTTAAGTATTGTAAATATATTTTGACTTTTACAAAAATTAAAAATCAATTTTTATTCTTAAAATTGACTGAATTAATTTTTAATATTGACTTCAAATATTTCACTTTTATAACTGCAATATTAAATTATATATTCCTTTTTATTGATTTTTATAATAAAATGCACTGGTCGATATATTGACTAAAATTCAAAATGTATTTTATACCCCTTTAACTTTAAGAATTTTAAAAATTGTGCCGTGGAATACTATTTCTGCAAATCCAGTAAACTTTTGATTCAAATTTGTTTATTTTCAAAATAAAAATTATTTTTAAGTTTCGAGCTAAAGATTTACTTTAACATCATTTTCTATGGGGGGTTTTTTTAGAAAAATTTAAGGTAGTTCTCCGGCAATTATACTTGAAAAAATCGATTTTCTATGGATTTTCTTTACATTGTGAGGAAACGTTATTTTATGTGTGCCTTATATACTATTAAATAATTAACAATTAATCTTATTTAAAGAGATTTGCTATTGTTGATTTTAAAAATTACAAAATAGTGTATTATAAAATTTTGTATTATTTAAATTAAAAAATAACTGCAAAGTTTCAGCTGAAGTTTTTAAGGGAAGTACTCGAAGAAAGTTTTCGGGAAGCATCCAGGAAGTTTCCAAGAGTACTTTTTAAAAGAATCTTCCGCGAAGTTTCTGAGAAGGTTCCAAGTGAAGTTTTTTTAAAGTTTCCAAGGCAGGTTTTCTGGAAATTTTCATTGCAAGATTCCCTTATAATCCCTTTGTTCCTAATAAGGCCCAATTTTTATTTCTGATGAAATCCGAGTTACGAACCTATAATACACACCTATACCAAGTTTAAATGCAATTTTTTTCGATTACCTGATTTTTCATTTTTTTACGTAAAAAAAAATTCAGATTCAAAAATTGATATTTTCTATTGCTTCATCTAAAATTGATTTTGACATTTATTTTTTAAAATCTATAGTCAAATATTATAATAAACCTTACTTGGGTCAACACCTAATGTATTACTAAATTTTGTTTAAATCGGTTAAGTCATTTAAATGTGATTGTCGTACAAAGTTCTGTAACAGACAGACAGACGGACAGACAGACATAAAATATGTTATTGTCGTTTTTAGATTTCTTGAATCTCAGAACGAAAATTTATGTTAAAAATTTCAGATTTGAAACAATCCCGAGTCGAAATTTAAGACCTGATAAGACCTGGAGTGATGAAGAACTTAAAAGGAGTAAGAAGGACTAAATAGGTTTTGAAGAATTATTTTTCCATTGTGATTTAGACCTATTTAATTCTAATAAGACCTGATTATGGCCCATTCCAGAGGTTAAAAGGATTAATCAGGACTTAAACAAATCCTAGTAAAACCTTACAAGGCCTTCTAATGAAGGACTTGTTAGGTTTAGTCGGGCCCGTGTCATTTTGACACAAATTTTTTCGGGCAACTTGTTATATTGTACTCCCGAAGATGAATGTTATATTTTACTCCTACTAAAATCAAAGATTTTTAAGTTTTAATTATTCAATAATTGAACTTACTGGATTAATTAAGTTTTTTAATATTAATTTAATGTATTAAAATCAATTATTTAATAAATAAGACTTAAAAATCTTTAATTTCAGAAGGAGTAAAATATAACATTCATCTTCGGGAGTACAATATAACAAGTTCCCGAAAAAAATTTGTGTCAAAATGATACGGGCCCGTTTAGTCTAGGTTTTCATTTATCTGAAATTATGACGTAATAGATCACATGTTCTTACCCAATGGGAAATTGGTTATTAGTTTTTTTATTATTAATTATTATAATTGATTTGAGTAAATAAAAAAAAATACATTTTATTAATCTAATTATTTTTTTTTTTAATTAATAGAACTTTGTTCAGAACAACTTTGTTTTTTAATTTTATTTTTCCATTTTTTGTAATTAAATTAGCTAATTGTTTAAAACATGTTTATATACACAGTAGATAGACCTAAACAATTAAAACTATCCTAAATAACGAAAAATCGCACACCCAGCCGGGATCGAACGCGGGACCCTTCGGACGCAAGTCAGACGCTCTAACCCCCCGTACTCGCTCGCTTATTTAGAGATTTACAAAGCCTATTATTTGAATATCATTCCAGTCAGGGGCGAACTATTTACTTTTTTTAGAAATACCTTTTGAACCGTAATAAAATTTGTCTAAATAATGTTAAAAAATCAATTTTTGGCTCTATTTATAAAAATTAGACATTGAATTGAAATATCATTGATGTTATCATAAAAAATTCAAAATTCTATCACTGATAGCTAACTTAATTTTTCGTTTATTTATAGTTAAAGGTCTTTCTTAAGTTTTCAAGAATTTTTGTATTTTTATTTGTAATACTGAAAAAAACTATGTAAACAAAATTCTTATGAAAAAATTTGCATCCTTAAATATACAAATAAAGATTCAAGATTATATTTCTGTTAATATTGATATCATTTTTAATTTTTGTAGAATTTTAATTTAATTTCATAATACTGCTCAAATGCCTTTTTTTAAACTAAAAAAAATCTTTATAATATATTTTCTTTTAAATTAAAAGCTACTTAACTAAATAAAACCCGAAAAATTAAACCAAATGTTTATAAAAACAATATACATATACAGATTTTAGATTCATTTTAAATAATGCAGCATAATAATTGAAAAATTATTAAAACAATGGAAAAAATTGGAGAACAAATTTTGAACAAAATCGTCCGCCATATTGGATCCGCCATTTTGAATTTTTGAAATCTGATTACATATTCGTATTCAGCGACCTCGAAAACCCCCGGATAACAAGTATCAAGCGAATCCAATCAATTTTTAAAATAGTTGTATTTACGGACAGTGTAAGACATTTTTTATGCTTGACAACTGTCAAAAAAATCATGTTTGACAGTTAATTTAACATGTTGTTGCCAATATCATTATATCTTCGTAAAGTACAAGGTTCAAGCTTTAATTTAACCTCTATGACAAGTCTCCAGCACGTCGGAATCACTTGGTACAAATTTTCAAAAAGTGCCTAAAACGTGATTTTTGGGAGATTTACCCCCACTTTTCTCAAAATCCTGACATGATGGGAGGTTTTAATTGCCAGATTCGGATTCAGCGCATCAAAAACTACGGAAAATGATGTGGCTGAAGTTTCGTTCGAACAATGAACACACAAATTTTTTTTTTTATTATAGCTCAAAACAAATGAAAACTAAAGGAAAACGAATTCCACAACAAACTTCAGACGTTACATGATTTGTCGTAAAAATTTTTTTTTACTTCTGTAAAAATTCAATTTCTAATGCCTTTCAAAAATGACATACATTCCCAGCTTTTTTCAGATACTCTAGTATATCCGCAAAAAATTTCTCAACAAATGGTAATGTGCTCTAAGGATATATTTGGTTGCTGGACCAAATTTAAATGTCAGTTTTTGACAATTTTGGGAAAAATGAATATTTTTAAAGCTGATCCGAGAGGAATTTTATCTCGAGTTTTTTTTAACAGACTCTAGACCAATTCCAAAGACTTGTCTAAAAATATGGAGGTGGTGTAGAGCTCCAATTGGATGCTGGAACAAATTTAAATATCAGTTTTTGACAATTTTGGGAAGAATTAATTGTTTTAAAGCTGATGCGAGAGGAATTTTATTTCCAGCTTTTTTTAACAGACTCTAGACCGATTCCAAAGGCTTGTCTAAAAATATGAAGGTGGTGTATAGCTCCATTTGGATGCTGGAACAAATTTAAATGTCAGTTTTTGACAATTTTGGGAAAAATGAATTTTTTTAAAGCTGATCCGAGAGAAATTTTATCTCGAGCTTTTTTTAACAGACTCTAGACCAATTCCAAAGACTTGTCTAAAAATATAGAGGTGGTGTAAAGCTCCATTTGGATGCTGGAACAAATTTAAATGTCAGTTTTTGACAATTTTGGGAAAAATGAATTTTTTTAAAGCTGATCCGAGAGGAATTTTACTTTGAGCTTTTTTTAACAGACTCTAGACCAATTCCAAAAACTTGTCTAAAAATATGAAGGTGGTGTAAAGCTCCCTTTGGATGCTGGAACAAATTTAAATGTCAGTTTTTGACAATTTTGGGAAAAATGAATTTTTTTAAAGCTGATCCGAGAGGAATTTTTTTTCAAGCTTTTTTTAACAGACTCTGGACCGATTCTAAAGACTTGTCAAAAATTATGAAGTTGGTGTATAGCTCCATTTGGAGGCTGGAACAAATTTAAATGTCCATTTTCGACAATTTTTTGAAAAAAGAAATTTTTTAAAGCTGATCCGAGATTAATTTTATCACGAGGTTTTTGTCACAGACACTAAACAATTTCTAAAGACGTGTCTAAAAAGATCAAGGTGGCGTTATGCTCCATTTGGTTGCAGGAGGAAACTTAAATGAAATTATTTGCTAATTTTAACAAAAATGAATTATTTAAAGTTGATACGAGATGATTTTTATCTTGAGCTTTTTTTAACAGTCTCTAGGCCATTTCCATGGACTTGTCGAAAAATATTAAGGTGGAGTACAGATCCATTCTCTAGTCTTTAAAATTGGTATAGAGTCTGTTAAAAAAAGCTGGAAATAAAATTCCTCTCGCATCAGCTTTAAAACAATTAATTCTTTCCAAAATTGTCAAAAACTGACATTTAAATTTGTTCCAGCATCCAATTGGAGCTCTACACCACCTCCATATTTTTAGACAAGTCTTTGGAATTGGTCTAGAGTCTGTTAAAAAAAAACTCGAGATAAAATTCCTCTCGGATCAGCTTTAAAAAAATTCATTTTTCCCAAAATTGTCATAAAATGACATTTAAATTTGTTCCAGCATCCAAATGGAGCTTTACACCACCTCCATATTTTAGACAAGTCTTTGGAATTGGTTTTGGTCTGTTAAAAAAGCTAGAAAAAAAAGTCCTCTCTGATCAGCTTTAAAAAAATTCATTTTTCCCAAAATTGTCAAAAACTGACATTTAAATTTGTTCCAGCATCCAAATGGAGCTTTACACCACCTTCATATTTTTAGACAAGCCTTTGGAATTGGTCTAGAGTCTGTTAAAAAAAGCTCGAAGTAAAATTCCTCTCGGATCAGCTTTAAAAAAATTCATTTTTCCCAAAATTGTCAAAAACTGACATTTAAATTTGTTCCAGCATCCAAATGGAGCTTTACACCACCTCCATATTTTTAGACAAGTCTTTGGAATTGGTCTAGAGTCTGTTAAAAAAAGCTCGAGATAAAATTCCTCTCGGATCAGCTTTAAAAAAATTCATTTTTCCCAAAATTGTCAAAAACTGACATTTAAATTTGTTCCAGCATCCAAATGGAGCTTTACACCACCTCCATATTTTTAGACAAGCCTTTGGAATCGGTCTAGAGTCTGTTAAAAAAAGCTCGAAGTAAAATTCCTCTCGGATCAGCTTTAAAAAAATTCATTTTTCCCAAAATTGTCAAAAACTAACATTTAAATTTGTTCCAGCATCCAAATGGAGCTTTACACCACCTCCATATTTTTAGACAAGTCTTTGGAATTGGTCTAGAGTCTGTTAAAAAAAGCTCGAGGTAAAATTCCTCTCGGATCAGCTGTAAAAAAATTCATTTTTCTCAAAATTGTCAAAAATGGACATTCAAATTTGTTCCAGCATCCAAATGGAGCTTTACACCACCTCCATATTTTTGGACAAGTCTTTGGAATTGGTCTAGAGTCTGTTAAAAAAAGCTCGAGATAAAATTCCTCTCGGATCAGCTTTAAAAAAATTCATTTTTCCCAAAATTGTCAAAAACTGACATTTAAATTTGTTCCAGCATCCAAATGGAGCTATACACCACCTTCATATTTTTAGACAAGCCTTTGGAATCGGTCTAGAGTCTGTTAAAAAAAGCTCGAGATAAAATTCCTCTCGGATCAGCTTTAAAAAAATTCATTTTTCCCAAAATTGTCAAAAACTGACATTTAAATTTGTTCCAGCATCCAAATGGAGCTTTACACCACCTCCATATTTTTAGACAAGTCTTTGGAATTGGTCTAGAGTCTGTTAAAAAAAGCTCGAAGTAAAATTCCTCTCGGATCAGCTTTAAAAAAATTCATTTTTCCCAAAATTGTCAAAAACTGACATTTAAATTTGTTCCAGCATCCAAATGGAGCTTTACACCACCTCCATATTTTTAGACAAGTCTTTGGAATTGGTCTAGAGTCTGTTAAAAAAAGCTCGAGATAAAATTCCTCTCGGATCAGCTTTAAAAAAATTCATTTTTCCCAAAATTGTCAAAAACTGACATTTAAATTTGTTCCAGCATCCAAATGGAGCTTTACACCACCTCCATATTTTTAGACAAGTCTTTGGAATTGGTCTAGAGTCTGTTAAAAAAAGCTCGAAGTAAAATTCCTCTCGGATCAGCTTTAAAAAAATTCATTTTTCCCAAAATTGTCAAAAACTGACATTTAAATTTGTTCCAGCATCCAAATGGAGCTTTACACCACCTCCATATTTTTAGACAAGTCTTTGGAATTGGTCTAGAGTCTGTTAAAAAAAGCTCGAGATAAAATTCCTCTCGGATCAGCTTTAAAAAAATTCATTTTTCCCAAAATTGTCAAAAACTGACATTTAAATTTGTTCCAGCATCCAAATGGAGCTTTACACCACCTCCATATTTTTAGACAAGTCTTTGGAATTGGTCTAGAGTCTGTTAAAAAAAGCTCGAAAAAAAATTCCTCTCGGATCAGCTTTAAAAAAATTCATTTTTCCCAAAATTGTTAAAAACTGACATTTAAATTTGTTCCAGCATCCAAATGGAGCTATACACCACCTTCATATTTTTAGACAAGCCTTTGGAATCGGTCTAGAGTCTGTTAAAAAAAGCTCGAAGTAAAATTCCTCTCGGATCAGCTTTAAAAAAATTCATTTTTCCCAAAATTGTCAAAAACTGACATTTAAATTTGTTCCAGCATCCAAATGGAGCTTTACACCACCTCCATATTTTTAGACAAGTCTTTGGAATTGGTCTAGAGTCTGTTAAAAAAAGCTCGAGATAAAATTCCTCTCGGATCAGCTTTGAAAAAATTTATTTTTCCCAAAATTGTCAAAAACTGACATTTAAATTTGTTCCAGCATCCAAATGGAGCTTTACACCACCTCCATATTTTTAGACAAGTCTTTGGAATTGGTCTAGAGTCTGTTAAAAAAAGCTCGAGATAAAATTCCTCTCGGATCAGCTTTAAAAAAATTCATTTTTCCCAAAATTGTCAAAAACTGACATTTAAATTTGTTCCAGCATCCAAATGGAGCTATACACCACCTTCATATTTTTAGACAAGCCTTTGGAATCGGTCTAGAGTCTGTTAAAAAAAGCTCAAAGTAAAATTCCTCTCGGATCAGCTTTAAAAAAATTCATTTTTCCCAAAATTGTCAAAAACTGACATTTAAATTTGTTCCAGCATCCAAATGGAGCTTTACACCACCTCCATATTTTTAGACAAGTCTTTGGAATTGGTCTAGAGTCTGTTAAAAAAAGCTCGAGATAAAATTCCTCTCGGATCAGCTTTAAAAAAATTCATTTTTCCCAAAATTGTCAAAAACTGACATTTAAATTTGTTCCAGCATCCAAATGGAGCTATACACCACCTTCATATTTTTAGACAAGCCTTTGGAATCGGTCTAGAGTCTGTTAAAAAAAGCTCAAAGTAAAATTCCTCTCGGATCAGCTTTAAAAAAATTCATTTTTCCCAAAATTGTCAAAAACTGACATTTAAATTTGTTCCAGCATCCAAATGGAGCTTTACACCACCTCCATATTTTTAGACAAGTCTTTGGAATTGGTCTAGAGTCTGTTAAAAAAAGCTCGAGATAAAATTCCTCTCGGATCAGCTTTAAAAAAATTCATTTTTCCCAAAATTGTCAAAAACTGACATTTAAATTTGTTCCAGCATCCAAATGGAGCTTTACACCACCTCCATATTTTTAGACAAGTCTTTGGAATTGGTCTAGAGTCTGTTAAAAAAAGCTCGAGATAAAATTCCTCTCGGATCAGCTTTAAAAAAATTCATTTTTCCCAAAATTGTCAAAAACTGACATTTAAATTTGTTCCAGCATCCAAATGGAGCTATACACCACCTTCATATTTTTAGACAAGCCTTTGGAATCGGTCTAGAGTCTGTTAAAAAAAGCTCAAAGTAAAATTCCTCTCGGATCAGCTTTGAAAAAATTTATTTTTCCCAAAATTGTCAAAAACTGACATTTAAATTTGTTCCAGCATCCAAATGGAGCTTTACACCACCTCCATATTTTTAGACAAGTCTTTGGAATTGGTCTAGAGTCTGTTAAAAAAAGCTCGAGATAAAATTCCTCTCGGATCAGCTTTAAAAAAATTCATTTTTCCCAAAATTGTCAAAAACTGACATTTAAATTTGTTCCAGCATCCAAATGGAGCTATACACCACCTTCATATTTTTAGACAAGCCTTTGGAATCGGTCTAGAGTCTGTTAAAAAAAGCTCAAAGTAAAATTCCTCTCGGATCAGCTTTAAAAAAATTCATTTTTCCCAAAATTGTCAAAAACTGACATTTAAATTTGTTCCAGCATCCAAATGGAGCTTTACACCACCTCCATATTTTTAGACAAGTCTTTGGAATTGGTCTAGAGTCTGTTAAAAAAAGCTCGAGATAAAATTCCTCTCGGATCAGCTTTAAAAAAATTCATTTTTCCCAAAATTGTCAAAAACTGACATTTAAATTTGTTCCAGCATCCAAATGGAGCTTTACACCACCTCCATATTTTTAGACAAGTCTTTGGAATTGGTCTAGAGTCTGTTAAAAAAAGCTCGAGATAAAATTCCTCTCGGATCAGCTTTAAAAAAATTCATTTTTCCCAAAATTGTCAAAAACTGACATTTAAATTTGTTCCAGCATCCAAATGGAGCTTTACACCACCTCCATATTTTTAGACAAGTCTTTGGAATTGGTCTAGAGTCTGTTAAAAAAAGCTCGAAAAAAAATTCCTCTCGGATCAGCTTTAAAAAAATTCATTTTTCCCAAAATTGTTAAAAACTGACATTTAAATTTGTTCCAGCATCCAAATGGAGCTATACACCACCTTCATATTTTTAGACAAGCCTTTGGAATCGGTCTAGAGTCTGTTAAAAAAAGCTCGAAGTAAAATTCCTCTCGGATCAGCTTTGAAAAAATTTATTTTTCCCAAAATTGTCAAAAACTGACATTTAAATTTGTTCCAGCATCCAAATGGAGCTTTACACCACCTCCATATTTTTAGACAAGTCTTTGGAATTGGTCTAGAGTCTGTTAAAAAAAGCTCGAGATAAAATTCCTCTCGGATCAGCTTTAAAAAAATTCATTTTTCCCAAAATTGTCAAAAACTGACATTTAAATTTGTTCCAGCATCCAAATGGAGCTATACACCACCTTCATATTTTTAGACAAGCCTTTGGAATCGGTCTAGAGTCTGTTAAAAAAAGCTCAAAGTAAAATTCCTCTCGGATCAGCTTTAAAAAAATTCATTTTTCCCAAAATTGTCAAAAACTGACATTTAAATTTGTTCCAGCATCCAAATGGAGCTATACACCACCTTCATATTTTTAGACAAGCCTTTGGAATCGGTCTAGAGTCTGTTAAAAAAAGCTCAAAGTAAAATTCCTCTCGGATCAGCTTTGAAAAAATTTATTTTTCCCAAAGTTGTCAAAAACTGACATTTAAATTTGTTCCAGCATCCAAATGGAGCTTTACACCACCTCCATATTTTTAGACAAGTCTTTGGAATTGGTCTAGAGTCTGTTAAAAAAAGCTCGAGATAAAATTCCTCTCGGATCAGCTTTAAAAAAATTCATTTTTCCCAAAATTGTCAAAAACTGACATTTAAATTTGTTCCAGCATCCAAATGGAGCTTTACACCACCTCCATATTTTTAGACAAGTCTTTGGAATTGGTCTAGAGTCTGTTAAAAAAAGCTCGAAAAAAAATTCCTCTCGGATCAGCTTTAAAAAAATTCATTTTTCCCAAAATTGTTAAAAACTGACATTTAAATTTGTTCCAGCATCCAAATGGAGCTATACACCACCTTCATATTTTTAGACAAGCCTTTGGAATCGGTCTAGAGTCTGTTAAAAAAAGCTCGAAGTAAAATTCCTCTCGGATCAGCTTTAAAAAAATTCATTTTTCCCAAAATTGTCAAAAACTGACATTTAAATTTGTTCCAGCATCCAAATGGAGCTTTACACCACCTCCATATTTTTAGACAAGTCTTTGGAATTGGTCTAGAGTCTGTTAAAAAAAGCTCGAGATAAAATTCCTCTCGGATCAGCTTTGAAAAAATTTATTTTTCCCAAAATTGTCAAAAACTGACATTTAAATTTGTTCCAGCATCCAAATGGAGCTTTACACCACCTCCATATTTTTAGACAAGTCTTTGGAATTGGTCTAGAGTCTGTTAAAAAAAGCTCGAGATAAAATTCCTCTCGGATCAGCTTTAAAAAAATTCATTTTTCCCAAAATTGTCAAAAACTGACATTTAAATTTGTTCCAGCATCCAAATGGAGCTATACACCACCTTCATATTTTTAGACAAGCCTTTGGAATCGGTCTAGAGTCTGTTAAAAAAAGCTCAAAGTAAAATTCCTCTCGGATCAGCTTTAAAAAAATTCATTTTTCCCAAAATTGTCAAAAACTGACATTTAAATTTGTTCCAGCATCCAAATGGAGCTTTACACCACCTCCATATTTTTAGACAAGTCTTTGGAATTGGTCTAGAGTCTGTTAAAAAAAGCTCGAGATAAAATTCCTCTCGGATCAGCTTTAAAAAAATTCATTTTTCCCAAAATTGTCAAAAACTGACATTTAAATTTGTTCCAGCATCCAAATGGAGCTTTACACCACCTCCATATTTTTAGACAAGTCTTTGGAATTGGTCTAGAGTCTGTTAAAAAAAGCTCGAGATAAAATTCCTCTCGGATCAGCTTTAAAAAAATTCATTTTTCCCAAAATTGTCAAAAACTGACATTTAAATTTGTTCCAGCATCCAAATGGAGCTATACACCACCTTCATATTTTTAGACAAGCCTTTGGAATCGGTCTAGAGTCTGTTAAAAAAAGCTCAAAGTAAAATTCCTCTCGGATCAGCTTTAAAAAAATTCATTTTTCCCAAAATTGTCAAAAACTGACATTTAAATTTGTTCCAGCATCCAAATGGAGCTATACACCACCTTCATATTTTTAGACAAGCCTTTGGAATCGGTCTAGAGTCTGTTAAAAAAAGCTCAAAGTAAAATTCCTCTCGGATCAGCTTTGAAAAAATTTATTTTTCCCAAAGTTGTCAAAAACTGACATTTAAATTTGTTCCAGCATCCAAATGGAGCTTTACACCACCTCCATATTTTTAGACAAGTCTTTGGAATTGGTCTAGAGTCTGTTAAAAAAAGCTCGAGATAAAATTCCTCTCGGATCAGCTTTAAAAAAATTCATTTTTCCCAAAATTGTCAAAAACTGACATTTAAATTTGTTCCAGCATCCAAATGGAGCTTTACACCACCTCCATATTTTTAGACAAGTCTTTGGAATTGGTCTAGAGTCTGTTAAAAAAAGCTCGAAAAAAAATTCCTCTCGGATCAGCTTTAAAAAAATTCATTTTTCCCAAAATTGTTAAAAACTGACATTTAAATTTGTTCCAGCATCCAAATGGAGCTATACACCACCTTCATATTTTTAGACAAGCCTTTGGAATCGGTCTAGAGTCTGTTAAAAAAAGCTCGAAGTAAAATTCCTCTCGGATCAGCTTTAAAAAAATTCATTTTTCCCAAAATTGTCAAAAACTGACATTTAAATTTGTTCCAGCATCCAAATGGAGCTTTACACCACCTCCATATTTTTAGACAAGTCTTTGGAATTGGTCTAGAGTCTGTTAAAAAAAGCTCGAGATAAAATTCCTCTCGGATCAGCTTTGAAAAAATTTATTTTTCCCAAAATTGTCAAAAACTGACATTTAAATTTGTTCCAGCATCCAAATGGAGCTTTACACCACCTCCATATTTTTAGACAAGTCTTTGGAATTGGTCTAGAGTCTGTTAAAAAAAGCTCGAGATAAAATTCCTCTCGGATCAGCTTTAAAAAAATTCATTTTTCCCAAAATTGTCAAAAACTGACATTTAAATTTGTTCCAGCATCCAAATGGAGCTATACACCACCTTCATATTTTTAGACAAGCCTTTGGAATCGGTCTAGAGTCTGTTAAAAAAAGCTCAAAGTAAAATTCCTCTCGGATCAGCTTTAAAAAAATTCATTTTTCCCAAAATTGTCAAAAACTGACATTTAAATTTGTTCCAGCATCCAAATGGAGCTTTACACCACCTCCATATTTTTAGACAAGTCTTTGGAATTGGTCTAGAGTCTGTTAAAAAAAGCTCGAGATAAAATTCCTCTCGGATCAGCTTTAAAAAAATTCATTTTTCCCAAAATTGTCAAAAACTGACATTTAAATTTGTTCCAGCATCCAAATGGAGCTTTACACCACCTCCATATTTTTAGACAAGTCTTTGGAATTGGTCTAGAGTCTGTTAAAAAAAGCTCGAGATAAAATTCCTCTCGGATCAGCTTTAAAAAAATTCATTTTTCCCAAAATTGTCAAAAACTGACATTTAAATTTGTTCCAGCATCCAAATGGAGCTTTACACCACCTCCATATTTTTAGACAAGTCTTTGGAATTGGTCTAGAGTCTGTTAAAAAAAGCTCGAAAAAAAATTCCTCTCGGATCAGCTTTAAAAAAATTCATTTTTCCCAAAATTGTTAAAAACTGACATTTAAATTTGTTCCAGCATCCAAATGGAGCTATACACCACCTTCATATTTTTAGACAAGCCTTTGGAATCGGTCTAGAGTCTGTTAAAAAAAGCTCGAAGTAAAATTCCTCTCGGATCAGCTTTGAAAAAATTTATTTTTCCCAAAATTGTCAAAAACTGACATTTAAATTTGTTCCAGCATCCAAATGGAGCTTTACACCACCTCCATATTTTTAGACAAGTCTTTGGAATTGGTCTAGAGTCTGTTAAAAAAAGCTCGAGATAAAATTCCTCTCGGATCAGCTTTAAAAAAATTCATTTTTCCCAAAATTGTCAAAAACTGACATTTAAATTTGTTCCAGCATCCAAATGGAGCTATACACCACCTTCATATTTTTAGACAAGCCTTTGGAATCGGTCTAGAGTCTGTTAAAAAAAGCTCAAAGTAAAATTCCTCTCGGATCAGCTTTAAAAAAATTCATTTTTCCCAAAATTGTCAAAAACTGACATTTAAATTTGTTCCAGCATCCAAATGGAGCTATACACCACCTTCATATTTTTAGACAAGCCTTTGGAATCGGTCTAGAGTCTGTTAAAAAAAGCTCAAAGTAAAATTCCTCTCGGATCAGCTTTGAAAAAATTTATTTTTCCCAAAGTTGTCAAAAACTGACATTTAAATTTGTTCCAGCATCCAAATGGAGCTTTACACCACCTCCATATTTTTAGACAAGTCTTTGGAATTGGTCTAGAGTCTGTTAAAAAAAGCTCGAGATAAAATTCCTCTCGGATCAGCTTTAAAAAAATTCATTTTTCCCAAAATTGTCAAAAACTGACATTTAAATTTGTTCCAGCATCCAAATGGAGCTTTACACCACCTCCATATTTTTAGACAAGTCTTTGGAATTGGTCTAGAGTCTGTTAAAAAAAGCTCGAAAAAAAATTCCTCTCGGATCAGCTTTAAAAAAATTCATTTTTCCCAAAATTGTTAAAAACTGACATTTAAATTTGTTCCAGCATCCAAATGGAGCTATACACCACCTTCATATTTTTAGACAAGCCTTTGGAATCGGTCTAGAGTCTGTTAAAAAAAGCTCGAAGTAAAATTCCTCTCGGATCAGCTTTAAAAAAATTCATTTTTCCCAAAATTGTCAAAAACTGACATTTAAATTTGTTCCAGCATCCAAATGGAGCTTTACACCACCTCCATATTTTTAGACAAGTCTTTGGAATTGGTCTAGAGTCTGTTAAAAAAAGCTCGAGATAAAATTCCTCTCGGATCAGCTTTGAAAAAATTTATTTTTCCCAAAATTGTCAAAAACTGACATTTAAATTTGTTCCAGCATCCAAATGGAGCTTTACACCACCTCCATATTTTTAGACAAGTCTTTGGAATTGGTCTAGAGTCTGTTAAAAAAAGCTCGAGATAAAATTCCTCTCGGATCAGCTTTAAAAAAATTCATTTTTCCCAAAATTGTCAAAAACTGACATTTAAATTTGTTCCAGCATCCAAATGGAGCTATACACCACCTTCATATTTTTAGACAAGCCTTTGGAATCGGTCTAGAGTCTGTTAAAAAAAGCTCAAAGTAAAATTCCTCTCGGATCAGCTTTAAAAAAATTCATTTTTCCCAAAATTGTCAAAAACTGACATTTAAATTTGTTCCAGCATCCAAATGGAGCTTTACACCACCTCCATATTTTTAGACAAGTCTTTGGAATTGGTCTAGAGTCTGTTAAAAAAAGCTCGAGATAAAATTCCTCTCGGATCAGCTTTAAAAAAATTCATTTTTCCCAAAATTGTCAAAAACTGACATTTAAATTTGTTCCAGCATCCAAATGGAGCTTTACACCACCTCCATATTTTTAGACAAGTCTTTGGAATTGGTCTAGAGTCTGTTAAAAAAAGCTCGAGATAAAATTCCTCTCGGATCAGCTTTAAAAAAATTCATTTTTCCCAAAATTGTCAAAAACTGACATTTAAATTTGTTCCAGCATCCAAATGGAGCTATACACCACCTTCATATTTTTAGACAAGCCTTTGGAATCGGTCTAGAGTCTGTTAAAAAAAGCTGGAAATAAAATTCCTCTCGCATCAGCTTTAAAACAATTAATTCTTCCCAAAATTGTCAAAAACTGATATTTAAATTTGTTCCAGCATCCAATTGGAGCTCTACACCACCTCCATATTTTTAGACAAGTCTTTGGAATTGGTCTAGAGTCTGTTAAAAAAAACTCGAGATAAAATTCCTCTCGGATCAGCTTTAAAAAAATTCATTTTTCCCAAAATTGTCAAAAACTGACATTTAAATTTGTTCCAGCATCCAAATGGAGCTTTACACCACCTCCATATTTTTAGACAAGTCTTTGGAATTTGTCTAGAGTCTGTTAAAAAAAGCTCGAAAAAAAATTCCTCTCGGATCAGCTTTAAAAAAATTTATTTTTCCCAAAATTGTCAAAAACTGACATTTAAATTTGGTCCAGCAACCAAATATATCCTTAGAGCACATTACCATTTGTTGAGAAATTTTTTGCGGATATACTAGAGTATCTGAAAAAAGCTGGGAATGTATGTCATTTTTGAAAGGCATTAGAAATGGAATTTTTACAGAAGTAAAAAAAAATTGATGACAAATCATGTAACGTCTGAAGTTTGGCGCGGAATTCGTTTTCCTTTAGTTTTCATTTGTTTTGAGCTATAATAAAAAAAAAAAATTTGTGTGTTCATTGTTCGAACGAAACTTCAGCCACATGAAAATGACTTACCGATCTCAAACAACAGAAAAATTTTTTTTTGCAGGCTTGTGTAATTTTGCAATGAGGTAAATTTTCAGTAAAATTTTATTCGTGTTAGTTGCACCAACAATTTTTTTTTTTTTTTAATAAAGAGTTTGAGAGATAAAGAGTAAGAGAGATAGAGAGTTTGAAGGTAAAAAGTAATAGTGATGCATGTCGAGCAAACGATCTGATCGACTTCACATCTGATTGTCTGCTGTTTGCTCGATTATGATTGAATTGAACAAATTACTTTTTATTTACCTTTTAATAATTAGCATAACTTTTGAGAATATCGTTAAGTAAGAATCCTTTCTGTTTGTTGATATATACTGACATACCGAAATTTTAAAAAAGTAACCTCTTTTATGATTAATTGCAAACTTAAAAACTTTACAAATTAAGCAAAGTAACCTCGTAAAATTTGAATATAGAATTTATTTTACAATTTTTTACATTTTTTGTACAAACTTAAGTATGTGTTAAGTTTGAATCTTTTAAAAGCTTACAGAAGAAAGATACGATGTGTTGAAAGATGTCATTTTTCATGAATTTGAAATTTCATTTTATAATAAACAAATTTTTTTTTTAAGTTATTGTTCTGAATAAGAAAAGTTAATGTATTAATTTCAAACCTCGTAAGTATCCAAATTTTTTATTAAATAATTTTATAAAAAATATGCTTCTAAATATCACAAAAATTGACAGTCTTTATAGATCAATCTTAAATCCATTTTTCTTATTGTAATTATGTTTTATATAAAAAATAAATTACCACACACAAATCTTTAAAATATATATTGACATTTTTTTTTATCGGAATTTTATTTAAACCTATATTTAGTAATTTAAAAAAGTTTGAAATATAAACTCAAAACGCTCTACTTTCAAGTCTTTAATTAACATTTTGTAAATGCCCGAACAGCACCGGATGTTTCAGCAACATCCGTTGCTGTTTGGGTGAAAAAGAAAATATTATCAAAATCTTTATTAGAAATGAATTCTATGGAGTTTAATAATGACTTATAAAACAAATTTATTTTTGAAACACTTATGGCAGCAACAGCCCTTAGATGAAAGTCAATGAAATTACCCACGTGACAGATAAAAAATGTCAACAAAAAGAAATGATTCTTACTTAAAGATATTTTCAAAAATTATGCTAATCATTAAAAGATTAATAAAAAGTAATTTGTTCAATTCAATCATAATCGAGCAAACAGCAGACGATCAGTCGATCAGATCGTTTGCTCGACACTAAAAAGTTAAAGATATAAAGAGTTACAGAGATAGAGAGTTAAAAAGAGAAAGACATAAAGAGTTTAAGAGATAAAGAGTTAGAGAAAAAAGAAGTCCGACAAAAGTAGAAACCTTGTTTCCCGGACACTTAAGCTGTTTTAATCATAAGTTTATATTAAAATAACAATCTTAATATTAGTATTTATGGATTCTATAGTTATAATATCAATATTAATAACTTTACAAAACAAATTCAAGAAATAAAAATACAGGAAATAAAAGTATAAGAAAAATAATTCATGGCAATAAATGTAAAAAAATGTTTCGAGTAGCTCATGTCTTTAGGAAAATTGTTAATTAAACGCTGAGAAATATTCTTTCAATGTGTAACACCTATTTCACAGCTATTTTTTAATTATATATATATATATATTATATAATATAATATATAATATATTAAATATATATTATATTATAATATAAAATAGATTAACTCTTTTTTCGTAAATCTATTTAATTTTCTTAACATGTTATCTATTTATTTTCTCTCGCCTAAAAAAATCAGTAGTTTTAAATGTGAACAAAAATATGGATACTTATAAACACTAAGCGAAATGGTTGTATGATATAAAGATGTAAGTTTGTTTGTTTCAATTACAAGGGAATTGAATAAGATTACTTTCAATCAAATAAAATTTGTTTGAATAATTAAAATAATTAATAATTTAATAGATAAATAATTAAAATTTGTTTCTTTCCATATTCCTTAGATTTTGCAGTGGTTTTAAAAAAAGTGTTCCATCTCTCCCGGACTTACCCTAATAAAAAAATAAAAAAAATTAAATAATAAATTTTGAAGCGAATTGCAAAAGAAGTCATACTACATGCAGTATAAAAATAAAACCAAGGTAAAAAGTATTACTATGTATACGTGAAATATTGATTTAAAAAAACCTTGAAAAGATATGGTTCTATACACAAAAAGCATTGAAAGTTTAAAAAAATTTGTGAGAAATTGCAAATTCTTAAATGTCTAATAAAAGTAGAGAAATTAGAAACAACTTTTTTTGTAATCTTTGTCATTTTCGGTCCGATTTCAGTTCTTTTCTTTTTATTTTAAAGCTAAAAAGCTAGGCTTTCTATACCTAATAAAGGTTTTGTGTTATAAACAAAATTTACGGTTGAATTAAGCGTTTACAACTTTAGCAATGATTTACAGCCCAATTCTTTTTAGATTGAGTTTTTCTATGCCAATGTATTTAAAGTATATTTTATTGTGTTTCGAATAAGTTTTCTTAGAATTAAATTGGTGATAAATTGGCTGAGTTGTCGCATTTTTTGTCTTTAATAATGCAGTATTTTATTCAAGCAATAGAATGCAGCAATACAGTAGTTTTTTCTTTATTTCTTTAATTGTTGCAAGTGGTATTTATCTTCTTACAACTTTTTTGTTTTTGTTTCAGTAAATTTCGGTGGAATATTAAAAGTAAAGAACAGCACCAACATTCTTTAAAATTGATTTTCCCGAAAAATACTGTTATTATAAACACAAAAAATACAGTAACTCAGTTAATTTATTACTAATTTAATTAAAAAGGCATTCATTTGACATATAATTATTATTTTTTTTATACCTTTCTTCTGTAAGCACTTTTCGCATTTTGACCATTTTTCCTTTTTTCTTCAGACTAACAATATTCAAAAGTTTCACTCATAAATACTAATTTTTTTAAATAGTACAATAATTCATTCAAACTTCTACAAAAATAGTTTTATTATTATATTTATTTATTTAATAAATCATAATTATTTAAAGAAATAATTTACGACCAATTTGCGGACGAAAATTAAGAAAAACCCTGTATCAAAAGTGGAAAGGGAAATGAAAGGTAAGTAGGATAATAATTCATAATCATTTCATTTAATTATAAAATGTTACATTATTTTTAATACATATATGTTTTTAGAATGTATAAAATTTTTAATGTAAACAATAGTTAATACTACTCTTGTTCTTCATCAGCCATTATTTGAACGATTTTTAATAACCAATTTTAGTTAGGATCTTAAATGTCACATATCAGTGCAATCAGTACATCCAAAAGCTGATTACCTCTTTCGGAGAGTTTTTTGAATAATAGAAAAAGAAATCTTTTTTAAAAAAAATTTTGTTGCCAATTCGTTTACGTAATGTAAAAATTAAAAAAGAAGAATATACGTTAAGTTAGTTAAAGGTAAGGGTCAAGTTATATGTATATCGATTGCTTCTAAATGAATACACGTTCTTCGTGAGAGAAGATAGAAAATACGATATTCTGGAAAACAAACAGAAAACGTGTTATTCAAAATGACATTTTTTTAAAGGCTATGTTTCAATTTTTAATAACGATTGTTTTTAAAGCCTAGAAAAATTATTCAAGTTTAGATTAATTTAATTGTTCATATTATGTTAAATTAACTTTACACAATTACAAAATCAATCAGATAAACTACGTATTTTCTATTTGTTTTTCTGAATAATGTATTTTCATTTAGGAAACATCAATATTAAAGAGTGAGGTCGTCGAAAAAACCAAAAATAAAAGCTGCATTAAAGGACTTTTAATATAAAATAATATGTAAAATCAAATAAAAAAGAACTCGCAGCGAATCGCAGGAAACGTACAACTTTCATAAAATATAAAAATATAAACAAGGTCAAAAATATCAAGCATAGGTAAAATATTGATTTTAAAAAACTTTCTAAAAATATATTTTTTCGACGAAGCGATCGAAAGATATTGCAATTTGCAATTTTTAAGCAGTCAAACTGATTTTGAGGTTATGTTAAACAATAAATAAATTAGTAGATTTGGGTCTACTAATTTATTTATTCATGATTTATTATTAAGTGGTCTATTTTAAATAATGAATTAGCAGTTTTCTACTATTAATTAGTTATTCTTCACTAATTGGAATAGAGAAAAATCGTATGATAAAATTAATTTAAAATTAAAAAAAAATAAGTGAAATAGGGTAGATGTACCTATTACTGTAAATGCACCAATTACTGCAATTCTTTTGAAAAACTTTATTATGCACTTCTTAAGAGTTTAAAATTATTTTAAATTAATTGAAAAAATTATTTAAAATCTTGCTCAACACAATTGCCAATTAAGATACACATTAAAATCATTAATTATTTAATTATTCAAGTTTAAATTACGACCTATCGCAGTAATTGGAACATGCACGTGTTTCTATTACTGCGAAAAACCTAACCTTCAAATACACGTTATTATCGTCGCAGTAATGGGGACACAGTAATTGGTGCCGACTCGTAGTAATACCAGCACCGAGTATTATTTATAAATTTGTTATTTTTAAGAATACATCATTTCTTTTAATATTTTAATTAGTGGTTTCTACTTCAATGAATAACAAGAGTGTTTTTAAGATCAGTCAAATATTTATCTTTCATTTATATTTATCTTCTTTTCCAATATTTTATCGGACTTTGATTTCACATCGCAGTAATTGGTACTTTTACCCTATGCTGAAAATAATTTAAAGTTGAGAACGATAATTGAGATATAATAAAAATAATTGAAATATGGAAAATTAAAAACAGTAAATAAAATTTGAGAGAAATAGTTGAAAAAATTATAGAATATATGTTCAAAAAAAGAAAATAATTCCAAATTATTAAACATTCTTAAATTAAAAAAGATATTGAAAAAATCGCAAAACTAATCAAAAATTGATAAAAATAATAAGTTTTAGAAAAATACTTAAAAATCTTAGAAAATAATTTTAGAAAATGTGAATAATAATTAACAACCGAGGAAAATAATTCAAAATTGAACAAAGCAATTTAAATATACTAAAAATAACTAAAGATAAAAAAAATTGAAATATGATGAAAACAGTTTAAATATATTCCTAAGGCGCACGCATTAGGATGGTTCAAAAGTGATTTTTTTGAGGCTCCTTTAAAATTTACTTTTTATTACGTTTTCCAAAAAGGTTTTATTGTTTGCAACTGTTTGTAGTTTGTACTTTACATTTTTTTTACTTACTATTTTACTGTTTTTGCGAAGAACATTTTTCTAACCTATAACCATGTCTACTCAAGCTCTATTGGTACCTGAGAGTGACAAAATTTGCCGCGGTTGAAATGTGGAAATACAAAAGGATATAATTCGTCGTGAAACATGTAATTCTCCATACCATCCCAGCTGTATCAGAACTAAGAAGAAGTGCTGTTGTTCAAGATCTTCCTCCCTTTGTTCTAGAAGGGCTTCAACAAGAGAGGACCTTTCAATAGTTATGGCTGCTCAACTTAAAAAAATCTGTGCACTAATCAACCCGCTGACTGAGTCTTTGAATAATGTATCTGGAAGATTAGATAATATCGAAGCTTCTATTTCTGATGCTTTCACTCGGGTTGGCACTTTGCAGAAGAAGGTCCGAGGTATATATATTATTATTATAAAATCATTTATACCTGAAGGTACTCCAAAAATGATCTTATTGACTCGTCTTGGAAACTAAACACTTATACACTGTTAAAAAAGAAGCATAGAATCCTTTACAACTTAACACCGAGTGTGAAGTTGTAAGACTAAAGTGTTCGTAATTTGGTGCGAAGATGCATGCATCCACACTAACCAAGTGTGAACTTCAGAAAAGTTAGCTTTTACACCTGCGCGGTGTGAAAGCACTATCAGTCACACTCACAAGTGTGATTGTCTATTTCTTTGTCTACCCTTTCCTCCCTTCGTTCCCCTTACCAATGTCTATGACGCTTGCCATTACCTGAAATTCCTATAATTTTCGTATTTCACTGATTCTACGTGGCCAACATATATATGACTGGAAGCCTACCACGCACGCACGGGTGGCAGACTTGCATCGCGCTAAAATTTAAAAAACCGTAACAATTGTTATTAAATAACTAATAAATATTCAAATCAGTTAAATCCAATTAATCAAAAAGATAACCTCATATGCACTACAATATAATTATTAAAAAATAAAACAAATAACTAAATAATAAAAACGAAATAAGATTACGTATCAACATAACCTTCAAATATTATATAAATATAAAATTTTTTTTTAATTTTAACCAAACACAAGAGAAGATTTAAAATATGATAGAGAATTTAGAAAATCATATGGGCACACTTGAACTATAAGAGGAAAAAAAATTGGCAAATAATATATTTTTACAAAAATTTATATTTTTCATCATCCTGAGAACAGTTCTTTTCACTCGAAATTAAAAAAATATTTTTTAATTTAGCCAACTTCGTAAATTGGTTTAAAACATGATACAGAGTTAAAAAATTATTTGAAGAATGTTAATCTCCAATAAAACAAAATTTAACAAAAAATATCTGTTTTGACAAAAATTGAATTTTTTCAGGATCTTGAAAATAATTTTTTTCCCTTTAAAATTAAACAAATATTTTTTAATTTTAATCAATTAGGAAAATTAATTTAAAACATTATAGGGAGGTTAAAAAATTTTTAAGGGATAAATATTCTCAAGTAGAAAAAAATTTGGCAAAAAATATCTGTTTTTACAAAAATTTAATTTTTTCAGGTTCTTGAAAACAATTTTTTTTCCTCAAAATTAGAATATTATTTTTTAATTTTAGTTAATTACAAAAATCAGTTTAAAACATAATACAAAGTCTAAAGATTTATTCGCGGACAAATAATCTCAAATACAAAAAATTTTTCAAAAAATTAGAGTTTTTACACAAATTCAATTTTTTTAGGATTTTGAAAACTATTTATTTTCCTCAAAATTAGAATATTATTTTTTAATTTTAGCTACTTGCGAAAATCAGTTTTAAACATAATACAGACTTTAAAGAATTTTTCGCGGACAATGTATATTAAATAGAACAAAATTTGGCAAAAAATATCTATTTAACAAAAATTGAATTTTTTCAGAATCTTGCAAAGATTTTCTTTCCCATCAAAATTTTTAAAAATTATTTAAAATTAACCAATTTTAAAAATTAGTTTAAATTATAATACAGAGTCTAGAGATTTATTCACGGACAAATAATCTCAAATAGAACAAAATATGTCAAAAAATATCTGTTTTTACAAAAATTAAATTTTTTCAGGATCTTGAAAACAATTTTTTTTCCTCAATATTAGAAAATTATTTTTTAATTTTAGCCAATTACAAATATCGGTTTTAAACATAATACAGACTCTAAAGAATTTTCCGTGGACTATTAATCTTAAATATTATAAAATTTGGCAAAAAATATCTATTTAACAAAAATTGATTATTTTGAGCATCTTAAAAATAATTTTTTTCCCTACAAAATTAGACAAATATTTTTTAATTTTAACCAATACTGAAAATTAGTTTAAAAAATAATAGAAAGTTAAAAAACTTTAACAGGGACAAATATTCTCAGGTAGAAGAAAATTTGGCAAAAGATATCTGTTTTTACAAAAATTGAATTTTTTCAGCATCTTAAAAATAATTTTTTTCCCTTGAAAATTAAACAAATATTTTTTTTTTAACCAATTATGAAAATTAGTTTAAAACATAAAAGAAATTTAAAAAAAAAAATTTTTCAGGGACTAATATTCTCAAGTAGAACAAAAAAGGCAAAAAATATGTATTTAATAAAAATTGAATTTTTTCGGCATCTTGAAAAGATTTTTTTCCCCATCAAAATTTTAAAAATATTACCTATCTAAATTTGACCAATTTTGAAAATTAGTTTAAATCATAATACAGAGTCTAGAGATTTATTCGAGGACAAATAATCTCAAATAGAACAAAATTTGTCAAAAGATATCTGTTTTTACAAAAATTGAATTCTTTCAGGAATTTGAAAACAATTCTTTTCCTCAAAATTAGAATATTATTTTTTAATTTTAGCCAATTACAAAAATCAGTTTTAAACAAAATACAGAGTGTGAAGAATTTTTTGTGGACAATTAATCTTAAATAGTATAAAATTTGTCAAAAAATATCTATTTAACAAGAATTGAATTTTTTCAGCATCTAGAAAAGATTTTTTTTCCTATAAAAATTTTTAAATTATTATTTAAATTTGACCAATTTTAAAAATAAGTTTAAATCATAATGCAGAGTCTACAGATTTATTAGAGGACAAATAATCTCAAATAGAACAAAATTTGTCAAAAATATCTGTTTTTACAAAAATTAATTTTTTCAGGATCTTGTAGACAACTTTTTTTCCTCAAAATTAGAATATTATTTTTTAATTTTAGCCAATTGCAAAAATCAGTTTTAAACATAATACAGAGTGTGAAGAATTTTTTGTGGACAATTAATCTTAAATAGTATAAAATTTGTCAAAAAATATCTATTTAACAAGAATTGAATTTTTTCAGCATCTAGAAAAGATTTTTTTTCCTATAAAAATTTTTAAATTATTATTTAAATTTGACCAATTTTAAAAATAAGTTTAAATCATAATGCAGAGTCTACAGATTTATTAGAGGACAAATAATCTCAAATAGAACAAAATTTGTCAAAAATATCTGTTTTTACAAAAATTAATTTTTTCAGGATCTTGTAGACAACTTTTTTTCCTCAAAATTAGAATATTATTTTTTAATTTTAGCCAATTGCAAAAATCAGTTTTAAACATAATACAGAGTGTGAAGAATTTTTCGTGGATTATTAATCTTAAATATTATAAAATTTGGCAAAAATATTATCTTTTTAATAAAAATTGAATTCTTTCAGCATCTTGAAACGATTTTTTTTTCCCATCAAGATTTTAAAAATATTTTTTAAATTTGACCAATTTTGAAAATTAGTTTAAATCATAATACAGAGTCTAGAGATTTATTCGAGGACAAATAATCTCAAATACAACAAAATTTGTCAAAAAATATCTGTTTTTACAAAAATTCATATTTTTCAGCATCTTGAAATCAGCTTTTTTGCTCAGACAGTTGGAAAAATATCTTTTAATTTTAACCAGTTGCGTGAATTAGCTTAAAACATGATAGAGAATTTAAAACCTTATTCGGATCAAATATTCTGAAATAGAATAAAATTTGTCTAAAAATATCTGTTTTTACAAAAATTTATATTTTTCATCATCCTGAAAACAGTTTTTTTTCCTCAAAACTAAAAAAATATTTTTTAATTTTAGCGAATTTCAAAAATTTTTTTAAAACATGATACAGAGTGTAAAAAATTATTTGGGGAATTTTAATCTCAAGTAGAATAAAATTTGGCAAAAAATATCTGTTTTTACAAATATTGAATTTTTTCAGCATCTTGAAAATAATTTTTTCTCCTCAAAATTAAAATAATATTTTTTAATTTAGGCAATTTCGAAAATAAGTTTAATACATGATACAGAGTTTAAAAAATTATTCGGGGATAAATATTCTCAAATAGAACAATATTTGACAAAAAATATCTGTTTTTACAAAAATCTTTTTTTTTCAGCATTTTGAAAACAAGTTTTTTCACCACAAAATTAGATTTTTTTTTTTTTATTTGAACTAATTACAAAAATGATTTTAATAGATAATACAGAGTTTAAAGAATTATTCAAGGAAAAATATTCTCAAATAGAACAACATTTGGAACATAATATCTGTTTTTACAAAAATTGTTATTTTTAGCATTTTGAAAACAGTTTTTTTCTTTTAAAAATTATAAAATATTTTTGAATTTTGACTAGTTACAAGAATTGGTTTGAAATATGATTGACAATTCAGGAAATCATTTGGAGACTGTTAAACTATAATATGAAAAAATTTGTCAAGTAATATATGTTTTTACAAGTATTTATATTTTTTAGCATTTTAAGAACTGTTTTTTTCCGTAAAATTATAAGTTTTTCATTTAATTTTTACTAATTGCAAGGATTAGTTTAAAGTATAATAGAGATTTTATAAAATCTTGTGGAAACTGTTCAACTCTAATAAAACAAAATTTTTCAAACAATTTTTTTTTTCAAAAATTGATATTCTTTAATTTCTTTTTAAAACAGTTTTGATTTCCTTAAAACTATAAAAATCTTTTATATTTATTTAACACAAGACTGGGTTTAGAATATGATCTTGAAAAACTATTTGTTAACTAGTAATTTCTAATAGAACATAATTTCCAAACAAATTTCTATTTTACAAGAATTGGTAGATTTTTATTGTTTACAAAACTATTTTTTATTTGCTTAAAATTAGAAAAAAATATAATTTTTTTTAACTGTAAACCTCGGTTTAAAATATACTACAAATGTGAGTAAATTCAATTGGAGCTTTTTTTTCTTATAGAACGAGATTTGTAGAAAATGTTCTATTTAACAAAAATTGATTTTTCTTCATATCTGTAAAACAGTTTTTATTTTCTCAAAATTATAAAAATATTTTTTAATTTCCCCAATTTTATAAGTCGTTTTAAAATATTCTAAATATGAAAGAAATTTTTTCAGGAACTGTAATTGTCACATAAAATAAAACACTGTTTAAAATATGCATAAGATGTTAAAAATTAATTTTTGAACTCTTAATATCTCCTGCAAAAAAAATTTGGATAAAATTATATTTTTTTAAAGGAATTTTGATTTATTATATATCTTTTCAGAGGAGTTTTAAATATTTTTAAAATTAAAAAAGAAGTTTTGTTTGTTTTCAAAATCTAAAAATCATTTTAGAAATACTAGCTAAAATGGTAACTAATATAATGCGAATAGTTTATTTCCTTTTTTGTTTTATTTTATCGTTACCTGCTTTGTCCAAAATTTTTAATATTTGATAGAAATATTTGAATTATTTGTTATTTAGGTTGAACTGACTTTAGTTTCGATTTATTGTAAATATTGAAAATTTCGCCCTCTACGTATTTTCACGTACATGTTGAATCACGTGATCGTTTTACCTACCCTATAATATCTGCGTAATTGTGCTTAACTTTTTACATTTATGTGTCAAAGTTGTTACTTATTTGTGGAATAATATTAATCTTTTGAAAAATTAAAATATTAACTTCAGTGTGTATTTGTGTCAGTAAAAATTTGTATTTATAGTTTAAAAAGTTAAGAATTTGTGTTTAGATGGAAAAATAAGGTTAAGTGTAATCACCCGTGCTCACTTCTAGGACTCGCACCGTGCGGTGTTAATGTCACGTAAGCTGTGGGAACTTCGCACCGTAACACTGGCATTAAACCTTGAAAGTGTGATTGACATAAAATTCACACTTTTAAGGATGTTTGCACATTTTTCACACTTTCTGGTGTAAAGCGTGTTTCTTATTTTTAACAGTGTACACGCTCTCACCAGAAATACCTTATATTATAATTCGGTTTAAGTTATTCTTTTCTCTAGTTTACATTACACTCTCTATCCTAACTTCTATTACAAACTTTATAATTTTATATTAAAGAGTGTAAAAAAATTGAATTTGTTATATATCATTAATCATTGTAATTTAACTGCAACAACAATTTATAAACTCTTATAACATCAACGCAACTTATGTGCAACCTAACGCTCAATATATAGATTTCTTACTATATAATATTGTTAATTAGTTATAAGTTTATACAGTCGAAACCTGGATAAGCAAGAGTTGAAGGGACCGGCTATTTTCTCTCGCTTACAAAAGGTTTCTCACTAATCCAGTTTCTCACTTACAAAGGTCCAGGTGCGATTTTTCTCGCTTATATAGGTTTATAAATTTGTAATCCATTACACGTTCTGCAAGATTAATTACTCTTATTATTTTATTATATTTTAATTATATTTTAACAAATATTTATATATAAACATATTAATTTATAATTGGTTTGATATTAATGTATTTAATTTAAAATGAAATATCCTTATTAACAAAAATACTACATACATTAGATACATACATTAGATTTAGAGAGTTTTTGCTCAAAAAACTCTGTGAGCTTTCTTTGTTTTGTTGTTTTAATAATCTGAACTTGTTTTTCAAAAAAGTAAATTTTACCCAAGTTAAATTATAATTTTAAGTTTGTCACTCTATGAAAGCACATTAATTCTTCGTTTTGAAATTATTCAACATTTCAAAAAATTCAATTTATTAAGCAGAAAATTATTTTTGGCGTTTTCACTGCGCGAGTAACTACGGTAACACTTGATTATCTTTATTTCTATTTACGAAAAGTAAAAAGATATCAATAGAACTAGAAACAAAAGATATTTCGATAAAATTTTAGACAAGATTCTCTCGCTTATCCAGGTTCGACTGTAAATGTTAAGTACATTTGGACCAAAGGGCTTTGTGCCCGTAAATATACTAATAAATAAATAAATAAATAAAAAACTAAATAAATATGAAAAATTGGTAACAGTAAATAAAATTTGAGGAAAACAATTCAAAAAATCAAAAAATATATGTTTCAAGAAATAAAATAATTACAAAACTACTGAAAAAATTTTAATTAAAGAGAATTATTAAAAAATCGGAGAAATAATTGAAAATTGATGACAATATTTGGAATTTCAGATAAATAATTGAATTTTTTTAAAATTATGCCAAAATAATAAAAATAATTAGAAATTGAAGAAAATAATAGAAAATCATTGCAAAATAATAAAAAAAATAAAAATTATACAAAATAATTATTTAAAATATTTAAAAGTTCAGGAAATTAATTCAGAAATTCTGAAAATGATTAAAAATTAAAGGTAACATTTGTAAAATGACAAACAATGGTAAATTAAAAAAATTAATTTAAATTTAAGATGAATAATATAAAAAATTTAGGAATAAATAATTTATATTATTTATTTACTCATTCCTTACGGGTTCGAGAGCCTCCGCTCCCTTTACATTCAAATACAAATTAAGTACAACAACGCTTACATTTATCCTTCCTTAAACTTAACTTTAAATACATAATCAACTTAACCTAATCGTCGCTCTTCTAATATTTTACTTAACTAACTGCCAAGTGCCTGGTCTTCAGTTTCCTGTTCCTTTTACCATTTCAGGGTTTATCCACCTCATCGCCCACCCTTTTATAAAACTCTATTTTTACTCTTTCCTTTATCAGTCATATCACACATTGTAATCCTAACCATTCACTCATTTCTCTCCATATATTTCTCATCCGATCCTACAAACATCTCCATTCATCCACTAACACACTTTCTTCCTTTTTATTTCCAATCCCACTTTGATAACCCCTTCTGTATCCTCTTTCACCAGCCATTCAACTCCATCCATCTAAACACTTTCTCTATTTCCTTTCACTACCCTTCCGTTTCTTTTTTCCACCCACGCTTTTTGTTCCAGCAGCCATTTTATTCTTCTCTCCCTCCAGGTTCTATCAATATCTATTCTCTCTACACTTTCTTTCAACCTACATTTTAATCTCATTACTTCCATCCTAGCATTCTCATCTTCTAATTTCACAATCCACAATTTCGGTTTTTCCACATCCTCTCCTCTTACTCCCTTAACGTTCTTGATCCTAACTTCAGCTCCAATTTTTGACAATAGTATATTAAGCAACAAGGGGTTAAGGGCAGCCATTTGTTTACGCTGATGTTTGTGTACGAGTGACAGTCAAGGGCGAAGCCCGAGACGTGAACGAGTACACAAACATCATTGTAAACAAATTGGACTGACCTTAAACCCGTGTTGCTTACGATACTTTTTATTCCAAAGGCACAAGCTTGGTGCTTTTAAATGTTTGTAGGTTAGGGTCTAAATGCATTCACTTGTTTGACCGTATAAAAATGGCGGCCATTTTTGCCCTGTGGTGGAAAAAATGCATGGATCAGCTGTTCATTTTTTCCCTAGGGAAAAAATGGAAGCCATTTTTACCCGGTCGAACAAATGAATGCGTTTAGACCCTGCCTACAGGCATCTAAAAGCGCCATGTTTGTGCCTGTGGGATAAAAAAGTTTTTCTACCTCCTCTTTGCCTTTTCTCCCCTCTACCTTCATACCTTTAATAAAAATATTTCTTTTTCATTTCTCCTTCTCCATAACTTCTACTCTCATCGATAATTCCCCCATTTTGATTTTTAGATCGTCATCTGCTTTTTCTGTACTCCCCACCCTTTCTTCTACTCCTTCATTTAATGTTATCCTCTCTGTTTCTACGAACTCTCTCTTCCTACTCTCCTCACTCTCTATTATATCTTTCTCTAACCCCTCCATTCTCTTCCACATATTTTCCGTCTTCTTATCCCAACTTGCCTCCCACTGTTCAACCCTCTCTAAAATTGCTTTCACTGCCTTTCGTAATCCCTCAATTTGCTTAAACCTCTTTTTCTCCAGTTTCCTAATTTCCTTCATTTCATCCCATGCTTCATCAAACTGCTCATCGTTTTCCTTCATTGTTCTTTTGATTAGACTTAGTAAAACTTGACAATCCTTGCATTCAAAAATTTTCCTGTCCAATCCCTTTTCAAATTTTCGCGCCTTAGACTCATTCCCGCCTTTACCACTTGCGTCATTGCTTTCCTCTTTATTCGACATTGTCAAGTTCTACCTTATCTACCCAGAAGCACTACTTTTATCTTTGTCACTCTCTCACTCTCACTCAACACGCTTTTCTCCTAACCTCACATTTTTGCCTCCTTTTTCAAATCTTTTTACCATTCATCTCTCACCCTCTTCCACATACACTCCTTCCATTCACCTCACAGCCCTTCACTCTATACTCACCAATCACTCCACTACCCACCTTTTACTTAATATTAACAGATTTTCAAAAAACTATCTCCCCTTCACAAAACGCGTCAACTACTCATCGGTACCGGAAACGGAATCCGAATAAATAATTTAATTGATTGTCAAGGAAAAATAATTAAAATTGAAAAAGTGATTGAAAAAAATAAACAAAATAATTAAAATTTGAGAAAGAAGAATTTAAAATTCTGGGAAAAACAGTTTAAAGATCGGAAAAATGAGCGAATACGCTTAAAGAAAATCCTCAAATTTCGACGCATTGATCCAAAATGTTTCTGTGCAATCAATTGACTTTCACGAAACCTCCAGACAATTTCAGCAAAAAACACAATGAATGCAAAAAAGTAGCCAACTCCCATATAGAGTAGAATTCGGCGCTTCAAGGTACTTGATGTGCTACTTTTAGATTCGTGGTATTCTGACAGAGTAGGAACTGTCAATCTGGTTGATTCATATTCCCTTAGTTTACTCATGACTCCGTTTTCTATATTCTTTAAAAGAATCTTATTAAAGGCATCTTTCAAAGGCTCATGAGATCCTAATAGAAACATTCCCAAAAAATTTGTCATTGCCTCTTCTACAACTTGTAAAGCTGCATTAACATCACTATTCCTCGGATCAGTAAGAAAATTCATCAATATATGCTGTATAATAGCACATGACACGTTCTTGTGTTTAACTAGCATTACCCAACAATGGTAGAATTTAAAATTGTCATTATATATGCGGAATCTGCTGTTATATCCTTCAATATATTTTAGTTCATTTCGAAGCGTTAACTTGTCAATTGAAGATCTATACTGATTGATAAATATTGTTAAGTTGCTAGCGATTAGATCACGTATAGTTTTTATTTCTCTTTCAACAGCTGGCTGAAATTCTATTTCAGTTAGCACCGAATGGAAATATCCTGAATACAGGATGCATACAAGTAGTAAGCAGCAGAGAACAATTCTCTCTATGGTTCTCTGCGGAACATTGGTCGTAAAAAAAACAAGGACAATTTTCCAAGAGAAGAACATACTTGCTTCGTCAGCAAGTTTTAATAGTGGTACTACAACTTTTTCCACATCATAGGTAAAATAACGAGATACAATCCCTGAATCTAAATTGCCAAAGGAGATTTGTGGAGCAAAATAAAAGTTAATGTTGTTGTTGCCAGTATTCGCAGTAGGAAAATAGTCTATAGAAAAATTGGCATGTCCTGAAAAAATTTCGAAAATGTGTCGCTTGTAGCTCATAGGACCAGAATATCCGAATGCGATGTTTACACGAGACTTGTGTAAATTTTGAGTTTTATCTGGAAACCAGTCCGTTTTTGACCAGCGTTTTCGAGTTGTGTACTCTGAGCTAAAGGGGTTTAGTTAATGGAGCGAAGCGACTTTCTGACTTTTGAAAAAGAATTTATTTTCTGTCGAAATTTTAGACTCTGAGATTTCCAATACAGTTAAATCTAAAACCTTTTTTTCCCTTTGATTTTGCAGAAATCGTTGATAATCAAGTGTTTTGTTTTCAAAAAAAGTGACGAGCAACCATTTTGGTAGCGTTTCTTTGCCTGAAAGTTTAGCAAAGATTTCTACTGGTTTTTCTAATTGTGAATTATCGTCAGTTTGGTCAAATGGAGTAATAAACAATGTCGTGTCTCTAGGATTTCTACCAATGTGTTTTTTGTTATTTTTAAAAGAATTTCGTGCATGTTTGAATGTTGCACAAAGTGTTGGTACGTGATGACTGATTTTTGAAATGAAGTCGTTGATTTTTCATTTAGAATCAGTGCTTGTTTCGTCAATGAGTATCATTACCTGATGTTTAGCTGCATCCTCGTCAATGTACTGAACCAGGCTGTTCATCCCTTTTGGTTTGTTCTTTGTTCCGTCTTTTATATCTAACAATCCAGCTTCTGTGAGACAAAGTAAGCACAGAAGAATGATTCTAATGAATATTGATAATATTTTGCTGATTATTTTTTTCTTGACAGTCAGAATGTGATTCAAAGTGGATTGCTTTTATACCCTTATTTTCAAGTATATATTATTTAAACCTTAGAAAAGACCTTGCCACGTGTTTGAAAAATTTCTACGCAGTAGCCCGATTGTCTTGACTAAATGGTAAGATAACGTCTATTTACCTACAAATTTAGAGCAATAAAGAAACAGTTGTTGTTTTCTAGAACACGTTACTACTTTTCACCAGCCCCTTTTTTTTTGCAAATGCTACTGTATTGATTTTTCAATTTCAAAAACAATTTTCTAATAGAAAATGTACATTTGTTATAAGGTATTCGCTGTATCTCGTAAAAGGAGTATATAATGATGTAGGTATCTATTTTATTTTACTTCAAGTATTTACAGCGGTTTCTAATTTTCTAACTTAATCAGTAATTTTTCCTGTATTTTCAAAGTTTTTTTTAAGTCCTTATTTGTTTTTAATTTTTTTTCTTTTCACGTAAACTCGAAAAAAAGCGCACGCCAAATTTTGTTATTTCGTAAAAGCATGGTTCATTTATGTGAAATTATGTGAAAGGAAAGAAATACATAATATAATAAAAAAAGAAAATTAATAATGGATGACATTTGAATAAATTTAAATTTATGTGATCTTTGATTCATCGTATATATCAATTTGCTAATTTTGATTAATTGAAGATCAATAAAATAAATAAATAAATTAAAATTAATTAAATAAATTATGATATCATAATTTTTTATAATTATTCTTCATATTCTTTATTTTTCTCTGCACCTTTATAAAAAATAAAGATTTATAATTATTCTTCATATTCTACCTAATACCTAATACCATTTAGAATGTTGAAGAAATAGAATATAGTTATTGTAAGTTTAGACATTATTTTACTGTTGATTATTTAAATTTAAAGACGTCTATAAATATAATAAGATAATATAATTGATACGAGGTACAATAAACTTCCATTATATGTAAAAGCATCTATCCACAAGGTGCGTGAATATTATTTTGCATTATAGTTTTATGTCAATGTAGAATTAACATGTTCATCTGGACTCTCAGCTGAAATATACCGATTAACACTCTCTGTTTTTACTATTTTAGAACCTTCTTCCAATATAACCAAAAAATGAATGTTTGGTAAACCGCGCTTTTAAAATTCAATAACATAAACATAAGCCTCTACTTCTTTAAATATTGTAATAAATAAATCTAGTCTATCATGAAAAGCTACAATGGTCATTGCATCTTGATATTGTTCTAACATGCTATGATCCAATAAATGTTAAAAGAAATATCAACATCTTGCCAACATGTACATTATTTTATATTGCTTGATTATGTAAATGATCAATTAATCCTTTGTAAGATTCACTTCTTAATTCTTTTTGATAATTTTTACAAAACTGTTACCTATCTTTTTTAACTTTGACATAACTATCAACTAAAGTTGCTAAAACAATCTTCCACCATATAAAAATTGATTATAGGTATGATCTCTTACTTTTATTTTATAATTTATATTAGCAGATCTGGACACAGTTTGATTTTTGAGTTAGCATTTGTATTAAAAATAGCAGCAACTTCATTATACCTTGGAAAATTGTACCTTCCTTTATCTAATCCTTTTTTTAAAGTAAGCATTAGTTGTAAGGATAAACTTCCGAATAGAACCCCTGACCGATTTTAATGAAACTTGGTATACTTACGTATTTCGATGCGCTAATTACGAAAATCATTGTAAAAATTGTCTCAAATTTTATTATCATGGTGAAAACCTGAAAACCCCCATAAAAACATAGTTTTTTTGCAATTATTTTAAGAAAGACTACAAATTTCGGAAAATGTTTCTTACAAAATTTGTAGGCCTTCCAAAAATACATATATTTTGTTATGTGCGTTTTTTCAATATCTTTAATAATTTTTTAAGAACTCGTTAGTGAAGTTTCTAATGAAGCGCGAAGAGGGGCCGATCGATAATGACAGGAGCGAACATGTAGAAAGACCAGTTTTTTATTACGTTATGAATATAAAGCATAACGCAAGTGTTTATCATCTATTCATGTCTCTGTAAGGTCTATAAAAATTTTAATATATTTGGTTGATTTGACATTGATTGATATTGTTTTACATACTGCAAGGATTTGGTGGCTGTGAGAAAGGCCGATTGATATTGTATTGCGACCTACAGGCCAACGGTGGCATACCCAGTATATATAATAATTTGTTACTTACAACGATATTTTTGACGGACTTTTTTCATTACTCATCTTTAATTTAAAAACAAAATTACTGTTGGACTATCCCTGAACCTATTACAAAGGTTGTTTTGTAAAGTTCTATATCCTACTGGACACATCGTGAACGAAAGTAGTTTCACTTTTTAACAGAAAAACGATTTTTTTGACCATAGCCAAATTTTCTGATATGTTAAGTCTACCTTGCTTCAAATGGAGGTAAATTTTAATCTTTTTAGGTTAATTCCGATTTTGCAAAGTCGCGAGAAAACTCTCGAATGGCTTCGCACTATCGAACTTATACCTAGAGAGAGATACTGTCGTAAGCACAAAAAGAATATGATTTTAAATGAAAACAAATTGCCTTGCGGGATCTTTGTTTGCAAGAAAGCATCAAAGTATGAGCACAATGCAAGCGTTGCAGAAAACACTTGCTTTCAAAATTCCTATGTTTCTGCAGCTACTTGCATCCTGCTTACCTACAGTTTTGCATTACAACTTAATTTTGATCAAACTGTATGGGAATGCAGCATCATAGAAGGGCAGAAATTGTCCCCCGAGACAGTTGCAGATAGATTATCTTACTGCCGTGAGGTCTGCATGGTTGCTCTTGACGAAGAATTCCAGATTGAAGGTCCAATTGGAGGTATCGGAGAAGTGGTAGAAATCGACGAATGAAAAATAATCAATCAATCAATCAATCAGCCCTTTTCAGGGCTAACGAATAAATAACCCCCTATAAAAGAGAGCGAAGCCCCTAGCTCCGTCAGGTGGGGAAGGGTAATCCCCTAATTCCCCTCATGTCTTGGACAATCTTAGGGGGGGGGGGTTGGTGTGCCATACTTGAAGTGGAATGTAGACAACGGTGAAAAAAACTATAGTTCTGTTAGTTTTTACCTAGTTTCTCCTAATTCCTCTCATGTCTTGGACAATCTAGGGGGGGGGGGGGGTTGGGGTGCCATACTGAAAGTAGAATGTAGACAACGGTGGAAAAATCTATAGTTCCGTTAGTTTTTACCTAGTTTCTCCTAATTCCTCTCATGTTTTGGACAATTTAGGGGGGGGGGGGTTGGGGTGCCATACTGAAAGTGGGAGGCGCATGAATATTCCCTAAATCTCATTTAGCCTAAATCTCATTAAGCCTAAAATCAAAAAGACTAAAATGCATTCAGCCAAAATTCCATTTAACCTAAATTTCATTTAACCTAAATCGCGTTTAACCTAAATTCCATTAAACCTAAATTTCATTTTACCTAAATCCCATGCAATCTAAATTCCATTTAACCTAAATCTCATTTTACCGAAATTCCATTTAACCTAAATTCCATTTAACCTAAATCCCATTTAACCCAAATCCCATTTAACCTAAATTCCGTTTAACCTAAATCTCATTTAACTAAATTCCATTTAACCTAAAACACATTTAGTATGAATTCCATTTAACCCAAAATGCATTCAGCCTAAATCTCACTTCACCTAAATCCCATTTAACCTAAATCTCATTTAACCTAAATTCCACTTAACCGAAATCCCATTTAACCTAAAACGCATTTAGTCTAAATTCCATTAAACCTAAAATGCATTCAGCCTAAATCCCATTTAACCTAAATCTCATTTAACCTAAATCTCATTTAACCTAAATTCCACTTAACCTAAATCCCATTTAACCTAAAACGCATTTAGTCTAAATTCCATTTAACCTAAAATGCATTCAGCCTAAATCTCACTTCACCTAAATCCCATTTAACCTAAATGTCATTTAACATAAATTCCACGTAACCTAAATCCTATTTAACCTAAATTCCATTTAACCTAAATCCCATTTAACCTAAATTCCATTTAACCTAAAACGCATTCAGCCTAAATCTCACTTTACCTAAATTCCATTTAACCTAAATCTCATTTAACCTAAATTCCATTTAACCTAAATCCCATTTAACCTAAAACGCATTTAGTCTAAATTCCATTTAACCTAAAATGCATTCAGCCTTAATCTCACTTCACCTAAATCCCATTTAACCTAAATTCCGTTTAACCTAAATCTCATTTAACCTAAATTGCATTTAACCTAAAACGCATTTAGTATAAATTCCATTTAACCTAAAATGCATTCAGCCTAAATCTCACTTCACCTAAATCCCATTGAACCTAAAATTTTTTTTAATTTAAGGATAAATATAGTTGAATCAAATAAAGTTTTATGTTAAATGGGATTTAGATAAAGTGAGATTTAGGCTCAATGCGTTTTAGGTTAAATGGAATTTAGGTTAAATGGAATTTAGACTAAATGCGTTTTAGGTTAAATGGGATTTTGATTAAGTGGAATTTAGGTTAAAAGAGATTTAGGTTAAATGGGATTTAGGTGAAGTGAGATTTAGGCTGAATGCATTGTAGACTAAATGCGTTTTAGATTAAATGGGATTTAGGTTAAGTGGAATTTAGGTTAAATGAGATTTAGGTTAAATGGGATTTAGGTGAAGTGAAATTTAGGCTGAATGCGTTTTAGGTTAAATTGAATTTAGGTTAAATGGAATTTAGGTTAAATGGAATTTAGGTTAAATGGGATTTAGGTTAAGTTGAATTTATGTTAAAAGAGATTTAGGTTAAATGGGATTTAGATGAAGTGAGATTTAGGCTGAATGCATTTTAGGTTAAATGGAATTTAGAATAAATGCGTTTTAGGTTAAATGGAATGTAGAATAAATGCGTTTTAGGTTAAATGGAATTTAGGTTAAGTGGAATTTAGGTTAAATGAGATTTAGGGTAAACGGAATTTATGTTAAATGGGATTTAGGCTGAATGCATTTTAGGTTAAATGGAATTTAGACTAAATGCGTTTTAGGTTAAATGGGATTTAGGTTAAGTGGAATTTAGGTTAAATGAGATTTAGGTTAAATGGGATTTAGGTGAAGTGAGATTTAGGCTGAATGCAGTTTAGGTTAAATGGAATTTATACTAAATGCGTTTTAGGTTAAATGGGATTTAGGTTAAATTGAATTTAGATTAAACGGAATTTAGGTTAAATGGGATTTAGGTTAAATGGGATTTAGGTTAAATGGAATTTCGGTAAAATGAGATTTAGGTTAAATGAGATTTAGGTTAAATGGAATTTAGATTGAATGGGATTTAGGTAAAATGAAATTTAGGTTTAATGGAATTTAGGTTAAACGCGATTTAGGTTAAATGAAATTTAGGTTAAATGCAATTTAGGTTAAATGGAATTTTGGCTGAATGCATTTTAGGCCTTTTGATTTTAGGCTTAATGGGATTTAGGCTAAATGAGATTTAGGGAATATTCATGCGCCTCGTATATGGAATGTAGACAACGGTGTAAAAATCTATAGTTCTGTTGGTTTTTACCTAGTTTCTCCTAATTCCTCTCATGTCTTGGACAATCTGGGGGGGGGGGGTAGGGGTGCCATACTGAAAGTAGAATGTAGACAACGGTGGAAAAATCTATAGTTCTGTTGATTTCTACCTAGGGGGGGAGGGGTAATCTCCTAATTCCTCTCATGTCTTGGACAATCTAGGGGGGGGGGGGGGTTGGGGTGCCATACTGAAAGTGGAATGTAGACAACGGTGTAAAAATCTATAGTTCTGTTGGTTTTTATGATACTATCATAAGAATGATCAAGTTAACCATTTTTTTAAAGATGATTTTCGTAATTTGTTCATGCAATTACGTAAATTACGTAATTGACGTAATTTCACGTTATTGTATATATGTACATAATTGTACGTAAATACGTAAGTTTACGTTATTACATAATTGTACGTAAATGCGTAAGTTGACGTTATTACATAATTGTACGTAAATACGTAGTAAATACGTAATTTGACGTTATTACGTAATAATAGGTAATGAATGTATTGCAGCGTAATGAACGTAATATTACGTAATAACGTAATTACGGCTGTAGGTAATTTAATATTGATATAATGTGGGTATTTGGTCGCTTCTATGGTGATTTCTGGTTTTTTGCATTTTTTCCTTAATTAATCAGTTTTAGTAAAAAATGCTAAATACATAAAATGTGTATTTTAATGAGAGCTACAACTTTTGTATGAAACATTTTTTGATATTTTACATTTTTAAAGAAGTAAATGTAAAAAACTTACAATTTCATGGTTTTTTAAGGTTTTTACCATGATAATAAAATTTGCGCCAGTTTTCACTATGATTTTCGTAATTAGCGCATCGAAATACGTAGGTATACCATGTTTCATTAAAATCGGTCAGGGGTTCTATTCGGAACTACACCCATACCCAGTGGGCAAAAATCCATGTTCGTTTTAAAAACGTTTGAAGAACGTTTTTAGAACGTTTCATATCGGACAAATAATGTTCTGGAACGTTATTGGAACATGGATGTTCGAATAATGTTCCAGAACATTATTTGGCCGACATGAAACGTTTTAAAAACGTTCTTAAAACGTTTTTAGAACGAACATGGATTTTTGCCCACTGGGTAATTATTATTTTGCTTACGGAAAAAAATTATTATAGATAGAACAAGAAATTTTCTCTCTAATTTATTTTGACTCACATTAACTTTAAATTTTCAAATTATTATTGAAAGGCCTACAGTCGAAATGGTAAATTTTTTTCTTTTATTTTATAGGTTATGTAACTTTATTTTTGAAAAGAAGTAACACGTTACTTTAGATACTTAGATGAAAACAAAATTATATTTTTTCATTTTAATTTTTAAAGTCTTAAATACATACTTTCGTATCTTTAAAATCTTTTAAAAATAATCTTTCTTCCAACAAGAAAATTTACTTTTAAAGCAACCACAAATAAACTAACGAACTCGCTTACGAAGAATAATTTTGTTTTAAAGTTTGATTAAAACTTCACCAAACATTAGCAATCATTTTACGAATTAAATAAGAACTTTTTTACAAAATTTGAAATTCTGATCACACAAAACAAGTTAATAAATGATTTTAAGGAACGAATTTTCATTTTTTAATAAATGAGGTTATATAAAAGGAATTCTATTTATTTTAATTTCACCTGCTTTTATTATAATATGTATCATATTATATCCTCCAGTTTATATTTACAAAAATTCAATTCAATCTAAGGCTTCTTTATGGAGCTGAGAATAAATATCTAGATGTATGTCACATAATTTTATTGCTTTAAATGTTTCCTAAATAAATTTTTATTAAAAAACAGTTGATAATACACACTACATTACATGGTTATTTATAATTGAAAGGAGGTTACAAAATATTAGATGACTAAATTTAAATAGTTTAAAAAGTTGAAATGATCCTGAATCTGACTTCTAAAATAATAAAGAAATAAATCAGAATATTTTGACACCAATTAATAATTGTTATTTTATTATTCAGAAAGTAAAAAAAAATGTTTAAAAAAATCTTTCTTTTTAAAACATTAAACGTTTTAAGGCCTAAAATTGGGTTTTAAACTTGGCAGTTTATAAAACATAACAGAATATAGGTAACAAAATAAAACGAAATATATCTTTAAATGAAAGTTATCTTAAGATTAAATTCAAAATTTTACTAACTCCCAAAACATTTTGTAGTTGGGTGCAAGAAAGGCGTTAATATCGGTTTCGAAAAAATTCTAATGGTTAATCACAAGTTTTAGTCAAGTTAACACATGAATTGGATAGTTTAATAAAGTGTTAATCAAATGAAAAAAATTTATTTAATTTGCATTTACAGTTCTTAAAGTATTAAAGTTCAAAAACTTTAAGTTGAAATATCTCCGATCGTCGTTTTTTGTCTAACGCCTTTTTTGCACCCAATGCTTCATTTTTTCTTAAATCTTATGATTTTTTTTAGTTAACTCGTTTTTTGTATATCTATTTAATTTTTTTGACATGTTATTTATTTATTTTCTTTCGCGTAAAAAAAATTAGTAGTTTTAAATGTGAACAAAAAGGTGGATACTATTACTATTGTAAAAGGCAGATTTAGGATCATTTTAAAATTCTGAATTCTTAAAATCTATGCATTCAGTAATATCTAATATACAAATTTTTGTTTTAGTTTAGAAAAAATTAAATAATCGAAAATCAAATTTCAAGCGAATTACAAAAAAATCCATACTACATGCAGTATAAAAATAAGACCAAGGTCAAAAATATTACTATATATTACGTGAAATATTGATTTTAAAAAACCTTGAAAAGTTATGGTTCTATACACAAAAGGCATTGAAAGTTTAAAAAACTTTGGAAGAAATTACAAATTCTAAAATGTAAAATAAAAATACAGAAACTAAAAACAACTTTTTTAATATTTTTTCTACTTTTGTAAATTATCAATAAAAAATGATAAAAAATTTTTTTTAAATTTTGTTCATCATGGCGAAGTGGTATTTTATCCCAAAATCCTGGATTACAATTTTTTGACATATTTCGCAATATTTGGAACCCAGGATGTTTAAAATGATGTTTATGTGTGTTGACATAACATTTAGCCCACACTGAATATAATGTAAAATTGAAGTTGGAATATTTGAAGTCAATATTTAAAATTAATTCGGTCTCTGATAAAAAAGCAAAGTAATTTTTAATTTTTCTAAAAGTAAAAAATTCTTTACGAGATTCTAATTTCAAGGAAAGCAAAGTTGAATTATAACATATATATATATTTGTTTGAACCCGATGGATCAATTTTAACTATAATTTGTTTAAATATAAAAATTTTGAAAAAATAGTTTTTTTGAAATTGTGTGTCTTATATTAAATATTAAAATATAAGTACTTTATTCTCTTTCTGTTTCAAAAAGGCATTGACTAAGCTATTAGCGAACCCTCTAGTGCAATTTCATCCAAAGTTATTAACAGTTTAAAAATCCAAAACCAAGAATTCTGTTTTTTAATCATTTTATTTTTGTATTTTCTTGCAAGTTTCAATATATTTTTACCTTTACTGAAGTTCACTATATATCTCAGTAAGCAAAATTGTAATCCTCGATTATTGAGGTACCCTCGGTAATTGGTGCAATAACGCTATATCCTGCAGCTGAATATTTACTTCTCAAAAATAAAAGTTATCCTTCAACCAAAATTATGTATACATTTACTAAAAAAGAGTTCTGAATCTTACATAAGAGCATAACACACTGATTCAATGGTCGCGGAAACTGGTCATTTTTCCAGAGCTAGATATTCTTGATTGGCGTCCAAGTCGACTTGAAATAAATTCTCCAAAAGACCACAAATTTTCTAGAGCTTGTCGTAAGCCTAGTATAAAAGTCATAAAAAGATTAAAACATTAAAATTACACATTAACCAAAAATAAATAAATTAGGTTACGAAAATAATTCCATAAGCTTACCGGTTGGTTCCGCTTATCAATCACGTAAATCCTTAGCCTCGAGTTCAAAATAGCTAGATCTCATTTCCAATTAAGTAAAGTCTAAGTTATAAGCAAGTATCGTTGCATTTATTTATTTATTCCGCATCATGTCAAAATCATATATAGAAAACAAATTGACTATCGATTAGTGCATGAGCCAAATTTTAAAAATCTTCAGTCACGTCGCAAGCATTGGATAAAATCTTGACAATAGCGTGGTACGCTTTCCAAAAAGTTTACAAACCACGATTCCATAAATCTTTTTCCCAATTGTCGGCAAAATGAGCGTATGCACTTGAAGAACATGTTCAAATCTCGACGCATTGATCCAAAACGTTTCTGTGTAATCAATCGACTTTGACGGAATCTCCAGAAAATTTCAGCAAGAAACACGATGAACCCAAAAACGTAGCCAACTCCCAGATAAAGTAGAATTCGGCGATTTAAAGTACTGGATGTACTACTTTCAGATTCGTGGTATTCTGACAGAGTAGGAACTGGCCATCTGGTTGATTCATATTGTTTTAGTTTACACATTATTCCGTTTTCTATATTCTTCAAAAGAATCTTATTGAAGGCATCTTTCAGAGGCTCTTGAAATCCTAATCTATACATTCTCAAAAAATTTGTCATTGGCTGTTTTACAACCTGTAAAGCTGCATTAACATCACTATTTCTCGGATCAGTAAGATAATTCATCATTATATTCTGTCTAATAGCACATGACACGTTCTTGTGTTTAGTTAGCATTACCCAACAATGGTAGAATCTAAAACTGTCGTTGTATATGCGAAATCTGCTGATATATTCTTGAATATATTTTGGTTTATTTTGAAGCGTTGACTTGTCAATTGAAGGTCTATACTGATTGATAAATATTGTTAAGTTGCTAGCGATTAGATCACGTATTGTTTTTATTTCTCTTTCTACAGCGGGCTGAAATTCCACGTCAGTTAAAACCGAATGCAAATATCCTGAATACAGGATGCATACAAGTAGTAAGCAGCAGAGAACAATTCTCTCTATGGTTCTCTTTGGAAAATTGGAAACGCCCATTCCCAAAACAAGACCAAACATGTCGAGCATCTGCCAGGAGTCGTTGCTAAATTTCATCATAAAAAACAAGAGTCGTAGAAATATAAGAGCCACAATGGTCGTCAAAAAAACGAGGAGACTTTGCCAAGAGAAGAAGATACTTGCTTCGTCAGCAAGTTTTAATCGTGGTACTATGGCTGTTACATCACCAGAGGCGAAATAAAGTGATACATGTCCCGGATCAACATTACCATAGGATGATTGTGTACCAAAATGAAACTGAATGGTTTGGTTGCTAGTATTCTCATAAGGAAAATAGTTTATAGAAAAATTGGCTTGTCCTGAAAAAATTTCGAGAATGTGTCGCTTGTGACTCAGAGGTCCATAAAATCCGAATGCGATGTTTACACGAGACTTGTGTAAATTTTGAGTTTTATCTGGAAACCAGTCCGATTTTAACCAGCGTTTTCGAGTTGTATACTCTGAGCTAAAGGGATTTAATTGAAGAAGTGAAGCGACTTTTTGATTTTTGAAAAACAATTTATTTTCTGTCGGAATTTTAGACTCGGAGATTTCCAAGACAGTTAAATCTAAAACCCTCTTTTCCCATTGATTTTGCAGAAATCTTTGATAATCAAGTGTCTTGTTTTCAAGAAAAGTAACGAACAACCATTTTGGTAGTGCTTGTTGGCCTGATAATTTAGCAAGAATTTCAATTGGTCTTTCCAATTGTGAATTATCGGCAGTTTTAGTGAATGGAGTAATAAACAATGTCGTGTCTCTAGGATTGATCGATACAAAGATGTAAGCTTGACTCAGGAGAGGGTGCCCCAAAAGCAGAATTGAGTCAAAGTGAAGAAATCTAAGTTGCTTATGGTAATGGGACTACCCGGCATGCATTTAGAGGTGAATACCTTGCAGGTGAAGTGGGTTGCTTGCTGGAGTTGTAAGCGTTACAATCATCTGTAAGGCTCACTTCGGGGATGTGGCAGCTCCCTTTGTATGCTAAATACCTATTAGTCCGGGTCATCTGTATATTAAGATGTCCAAACTGACAATAGGTGGGTGTGGCTTTGCCAGGAATCACAACGTCCGCGACGTCCCCGCTGGAAATGCGCTTGGGTTGGCCTGACTATGTGCTGAAATTATGTGCTTATTTGGGTCAAAACAAGCGTAGCTAAGTGATTCTCCTTACGAGGCACCCGGTCTTCTTATTAAATCGTCTGATTCTCTAAGGGTGTAAAAACCTAAGGGGAATCGAGAGGCTTCTGTATAGAAGTAGGCAAGGCCGAAAAATACCGAAGCTGTTCAGACGACACGTTTTTCCACTCCCTGGCCCGAGGTTGGAGTTCGCTAACGAGGTTGATAGGATTTTTTAGTTGCCTCTCCTGAGCCTAGTGCGAGGGAGGGGGGGGTGTATATCGCTAAAGGCGACAAGTTAACTCCAAGACCTTCAGTCTTCAGCGACACAATCTGTCTCTAGGATTGATACCAATGTGTTTAATGTAATCGTTGGATGAATTTTGTGCGTGTTTCAATGTTGCACAAAATGTAGGTACGTGCCAACTGATTTTTGAAATGTAGGCGTTGATTTTTCGATCATGATCGATGCTTGTTTCATCAATAAGTATCATTACCTGATGTTTAGCTGCATCCTCGTCAATGTACTGAATCAGGCTGTTCATCCGTTTTGGTTTACTCTTTATAGTTCGATCTTCTGCGTTTAAAAATCCAGCTTCCGTGATGCACAGTAAGCACAGGTACAGCCAAATAATTTTAATCGATTTTAAGAACATTTTGCTGCTCAATACTTCGTTAGTAGACAATTCGTGTTGCTTAGCGAACGTATAGAACACGTATGTTTAATGCACCTTTGGTATTGGACGCCTGTACCCCGTTTTAAAAAGTGTACATTATATCAACTTTGTAGGCGACCTTGCTGCGTGTTTAGAAAATGTATACATAGATAGTACTTTTTGCCATTATCAGATATTGATTTACAAAGTAATGACAAAAAAAGAACAAATTTTCTGAGTTGGAAGAAAATTTTTACAAAACATTATTGATAAATCAAAAAATTGTTGCCACGTGTTTGGAAAATTTTTACAAAGGCTAATTTTCAAGCTTACGTGCTCTACTTTTAAATTATCTAGTAAGAGAAAGATAAAAAAAAATTTCATTACTTAATTAATATTAACATTGGTCAAAAAATTCCATTATTTGATAAATTTAAAACTGATATATTTTTTAAACAGATCTTCACTTTTTATTGGTACATAATGCATTTGAAAGATATTTTCATTACCTATAAAACGAATTTAAAATAATAGTTCTGCGTTTCTTTTTTAAACAAAGATAAAGGTAATTGTTTAAAAAACAGCACTTCTTTTAAATTATACTTTTAAATTATACGCACAGCTTTCGTTTAAAAATATTTTAAAAAAATTAAAAATACCCAACTTTGAGAAAAACTCAAATTTGTTTTTAATTTTGAAAAATCAAGGTAAAATTATAAAAAACAACTAAAATGGTCATTACTAATCGAAAGTTTAAGCAAAAATCTACAAAAATCATGTCCCATAAAATTTTTTTATCTATTCATTAAAGCAGAATAAATATAAAAGAAAGAGCGTGTCACCAAACAACTCAAATCTTTTACCCCCTCCCACACCCCCAATTTTTGAAGAAATCCCAAAATATTTATAGGATAAATTATTATCCCATAGGACAACTCATAACAAAAATTTGCAATTGATTGGACATATTTCATTTTTTGGGCTGGACATTTCATGTGAAATCCACCTTATGCATAATTTAAAAAAAGTGCTGTGTTTTTTAACAACTACCTAAATCTTTGTTAAAAAAATCGTAGAACAATTTTTAAAAATTCTTTTAAAATTAAATACAAATTCAAAAGTTAGATATAAAAAATTATATTATTTTTAATGATTATTATTAATATTATTATTATAATTTACATAAAACTATATTAGTAGATTTGCAATTTCAATTTATATTCTGTTTAGTCAAATTTAATTTCGTATTTAAATTTTCAAGTTTTAATTCGTTTGAAGAGAGTTCAATTAGAGACATTTTTATTCTTTATAATTTGTAATAAAAATTGTACATTTTTATTCTAATTCGGTAGTAGCACATGAAATTAATTAATTTCCTTCTTTTTGAATTCCGATTTCATTGTTACAATTAAAATAAATTCAACCCCTTAAGAATATGAAATCAATGGAATTCCCTTTATAGAGTATAAATTTATAACAATTTAATTTATTTTAATAAAACAGAATCAAAACGCATTGAAATTATGAAAACATGATCACTAACACTTTCTATTCAAAGCTTTAAGAATTGTCTATTGGTTAAACGTGATATTTCAATTAAAAATTTTAAATCCATTTTATGGATTGAAATTATTTTTATCTGATTTTATATACCTAAAAAATAAGAAAATACAGTACCGGCCAGTAGTATGTGGTTTTAAGTGATTCAGATTAATTAATTTTTCTTCGTTCTTATTCTAAAATAAAATTTTCTTTCTGTAATTAATTCAAAACTAAATAAATTCTGAATAAAAGGAGCACAGGATAAAGTCGTTTTGTCCACTCTAAAAAAATTTATTGTAAACAAAATGTTAATTATAAAGATCTCTTGATGTTTTTGGTGTGATTATAAAGATAATTTTCTCTAGAATTTAAAAATTACATCACTATTGGTACACAATTTTTTTCTTAGATTTTTCCTAAAACTAAAGCGAGTACAAAAAAATGCAAAAGTTTAAATAATATAATTAATAAGAAAAATCTATTTTAAAATTATAATGAAAAAGATTTATAAAATATTTTTGCAAAAGCTTAGAAAAAATTAATTCGTTATAATTTTCAAACATATTTTTCTTACTAGTTGTATTATTTAAATGTTTTTCAGTTTTTTGTACTCACTTTAGTTTTAGGAAAAATCGAAGAAAAAAATTGTGTACCAATAGTGATGTATTTTTTAACTTCTAGAGAAAATTATCTTTATAATCACACCAAGAACATTAAGAGATCTTTATTTTTTTTAAAGTTATTAAAAATTGAAATGAACTAGCTAATATACACTTTTTTACAATAAATTGTTTTATTAAGAATTCAGTTAGTTTTTAACTTATTACAGAAAACAAAATTATTTTAGAATTAGATAAAAAAAATTGATAAAACTGAATTACTCAAAACAAGTGGCCACAAACTACTGGCCGGTACTGTACATACTTTTTATTGAATAAAAAGTACAATAGTTATGAATTTATCAAAATTAACGTTTTGAGAAACAGAGTACTAAAACGCGATTTTCTCCGTTATTATTAGAAAATTGAAAATATAATACAATATATAATATATAATGCTCTACAGAAAATTTGTTCAGTGTTTCCTAAATTTTTTACATATGTAATAAAAAATAGTGCCTTTCCAATAGAAATATCTCAAAACCGAAGTCTTAAATTTTTGATTTTTTCCTTTTAACGCAGTTACTGATTGATAAAGAAAATTTTTTTATAAATACTCGCTTAATTTTTCTCATAAATACACGCGTCAAAAGTGCTGTATTTATAGAAACGTTACATTTCATAAATTCATAACTTCCATAATTTCCATTCCATAAAATTAGGACTTGAACAAAAATTAATATTAAAATATAATATTTATAATATATAATTTATTTATAATATATATAAAATATAATATTAATATTGCTCGAGTCTGCTTTGCGTAATGTTTCACGAACATTGAATTGAAATGTTAATAAGATAACACAAGTTAGTAATATTTCCTCATATGTGGGAATTTTGCTACTTTAACTAAGCTTTACTGAACTGCGAATTAAAATATTGCGAACCTTTCACTGCAAGGTTAAAAAAAAATCAGAAAATATCTGCTGCTGTACTGGGTATCAGAATATTGTTAGTTAAAAATAAAATAGAATGGTATAGTTCTAGGCAAATGGAAAATAAATAGTACACTGTTTTAAAATAATACGAATAGAAAAGTACTAAAAGAGATAATTATAAATATACTTTTAAATGGATAGATAAAAATTAGTAATCGAATAGATCCGTCGTGCAAATTTACTTATTTATTTTTCCTGTAGTGCTGCTTTAGCCGTTTTGTTGAAAAATTCGTGGTCTATTGTCAAATTAATACATCATGACTCCAATTGAAATTTTAAGATTCAATTATTTGAAAGTAAGAACGAAAGCTTAATTGCCATGGATATTTCTTTTTGTAAATAAATATTAATCGTTCGATTTCATCAATAAAATAATGAAACTTACACTGAGAAAATAAGCCTCTAGCCAATTTCTAGTTTAAGAGACTTTGAACAAAACACACAAGATACCGGCGATCACAACCAAACTTCAAGGTTAACAGTAGCATTTAATCTGCTAATAATAAACAAAGACCTTTGCCTTTGCAGTTGCTATATTAACCACCTCTCTCTGCTAAATTTAATCAAAAATTTGTTATATTTAGTCAACTTATTTTCTCAGTGTACGTTTGTTTTCTCTAAGTGTTTACTTTATTAAAACAATCTACAATCAATTATAAATTATTATTACATCTAGAACTTTCAATTATGCTTAAAAGCTATAAACTACTCATTAAATTTGTCTATTATCACCATCTATGAGAAAATCGCACGCTTTTTTAAGTTTCACTATAAGCAACCATTTTTTCTTTGAGTTATAAGAATTCAAAGTTTATATTATATTATTTTAATAATATCTTGCAGTCCGGGTTATTATGGTACAAAAATATTTTTGTTTATAAAATAATGTAAACATTTTTTCTTTTGCATTAAACTATGTAGGAACTTTTTCACTAGATATTTTAGAGACATAATTTTTAAAAATTGTCAAATAGTAATTATTATTATAGAATTTATGTACTAAAATAGAAATAAGTTAAATAATGAAATTTTCAAAATTTTTATTTTACGTTATTTTAATAATTAAATGTCTTAATACAGTCTATAATAACTTTTTGAGCTATTTTATGGCAAACAAAGTTTGAACTGACTTAAAATCCTTGTAAATAATAATAATGTTAATATAAGTATATTCTTGAGGTTATGATGCACCCTTTGTCAAGTTAAGAAATTGACTGCTAATATATCCTTGAATATATTTTGGTTCATTTTGAAGCGTTAAGTTGTGAATTGAAGCTAGATCAGAAGAGATAAATATTGTTAAGTTGCTAGTGATTAGATCACGTATAGATTTTATTTCTCTTTCAAGAGCCGGCTGATATTCCACATTAGTTAAAACCGAATGCAAATATCCTGAATACAGGATGCATACAAGCAGTAAGCAGCAGAGAACAATTCTCTCTATGGTTCTCTTTGGAAAATTGGAAATGCCCATTCCCAAAACAAGACCAAACATGTCGAGCATCTGCCAGGAGTCGTTGCTAAATTTCATCATAAAAAACAAGAGTCGTAGAAATATAAGACCGACAATGGTCGTCAAAAAACCGAGGAGACTTTGCCAAGAGAAAAAAATACTTGCTTCATCAGCAAGTTTTAATCGTGATACTATAGCTGTTACATCACCATAGGCGAAATAATGAGATACATGACCTGGATCAACAGTACCATAGAATGATTGTTTATTGTGATCATTTATTTTTACAGTGTGACGTTATTATGTATTTTTTTGTCTGAATTGAATTTTCATTGGATGATGTCCTCGAAGTGTAGACTAGATAGCAACATATGGATATATGGATAGTTAAAAAACTGTTGATGAAGATTACTATGTCGACCCCATGGTGGGAGTAATTGTTTCATCTAAGCTTCTCTCAACTCATCTATAATCCTAAACCGTGCGATCTTTCGAGGATTTGTCATCAAACCGATGAGTATTTTTATATAAGCTTTTAATTAATGTAAAACGCTAGTCAATTCACATGTGATTGTAAAATTCTGTAATCATCAAATTTGCATATTATATAAAATATATTTTTAAAGTTAACAATAAAAAAGAAAATTGTTACAATACTGATACAATACTTGATTAGAACTCAACTGTCGATAAACCGGTTGTACTCAGAAGAGGTTTTTCTACAGTTTTCCCTCTCTACTGGTGAGCAAACCCAATATTCGGTGGTCCAGGCTAATGCGAGTACTCCTAATTCCAAGTCGTTCTGTAGACGCAAAAACACTTAGTACTTCCGTTTAAAGTACAATAATTTAAGTAATAATTCAAGAAAAAAAATATCATGGGGAACACTTGTGAGTTCGTAAGGGGCCATCCATAAATTACGTAAGACTTTTAGGGGGGAGGGGGGGTCCAGGAAATCTTACGACCAATAGAAAAAATGGCGCTAATGTATGTAAAAAATCTTACGTGGGGGAGGGGGGGGGTTTAAATTACCGAAAAAACGTCTTACGTAATTTATGGATGGCCCCTAAGGTCAAAAAAACAAGTGCAGGTATAATTAAAAAAAAAAAAAATTCATAAAAACCAAAATTAATAATTAAAACCTAAAATAAGTTAATTTTAGCAGTTGTACAAAATAACATTTATTTACTATTGTCATTGTTTTTGCAGGATTTATATCTACTTTATTCCTGCATCAATTTTTAAGACAATATTGTAATCGAAATTGTAGGGGAGTCAAACTTTTATTGTTATTTTTATGTAGTTTATTTTTCTTTTCACCTTATCAGTTTTGTATTTGCCAAATAATGTATTTAACAAAATTTATGATTTTGATTAGACATATACATAAACTTCCTTTTAAAATATTATCTTGTTTTTGACATTTTCATTACATTTTTATTATTTTGTAAAATTCAATAATATTCGTTAAATAAGAAAATGAGTCAATAAATAATGTCATAATGTTCTTTGCAAAATTTTGTAGAATTGGTATGTTTCATAACAAATTTTTTTAATTGTTTACGATTTATAGATACTTATATTTGAAATCTGTCAATGTGTTCTTCTAAAGGAGGTAGATTGTATTTACAAGTGCAAACAGAAAACTACATTGAACAAAGAGAAGGTAATAGATTGTCTACAATAAAAGTAATTACTGCCAACTGAGAATTGAAGCCTATAGCTGATCAACAAACACATCGAGAAGATATATGAATATACAAAATTTTACTGAATATATCAATCTGTTATTTTTTAGGATGATAAATATTTGCTATCTTATAAAAAATTCAAAACTTAAAACTTGTTTTTATTTATATTTATACAATTTGTAATTTAATACTTTTTTTCCCTCGTGGGGAATGGGATTAATTTGCCATAATACGTAATACAAAAAATATAAGAAGATAATATAAAATATTACTAATATAATAAAAGAAGAAGTTCATAAAAATATTTCATATTATAGCGTCATAACGACCTCTCTTTCGCAGAATATACACCTATAATATTTGTTTCTACATTTCATGATAAAAACAAAAAATTAATTTGAAAAATCAAAATGTTTCAACTCGTTTAATCTTTCCCGGACTTATCCTAATAAAAAAAAATTGTAAAAAATAAAATTTAAAGCAATTTTCAAAAAAATCCATACTACATGCAGTGAAAAAATACAACCAAGGTAATAAATATTACTATGTATACGTGAAATATTGATTTTAAAAAACCTTGAAAATTATGGATCTATACATAAAAAGCGTTGAAAGTTTAAATGACTTTGGGAAAATTTGCAAATATTCTAAAATGTTAAATAAATAAATAACATATGTTTGAACCCGCCCGGTAACAAGGCTTTAATTGGATAGAATTGAATATTCCATGGTTGTAACGTGGAAGCCACGATTTTTGTATTTTATTTAATACCTGATTTAAATCCTAAGCTCAATTCCCATGGGAGAATAAGTTTTGTGAAGAGATCAATTATATTCTATTCGTTTATGGTATTCAAACTGAAATTGAATTCTGTAGAGAGAATTGATAAAATATAACTTTGAATAACGTTCAATTCTAGCAAAAAATATTTCTGCTCTATTACATGATGAAGAATTGATAATACGTTTCTTGAATTCCGTCCAATTTCTGTAAGGAAAGAACGATTTTAGGGCATTTAATTTCAATGAATCACATTTTAAGCCTGTGATTGATTAATTATATTGAATTCGATTATTTGATATTGGTTTCTTATACATGTGTTTTCTCATTAATTTTGTCAATGCAACAGGTGTAACAAATTTATCAATTATCATGTGGGAATAAGTCTTAAATGCATTTAATTTCAATGAATTACATTTTAAGAACACAATTGTTTCATTACTTTGAATTGCAATATATGGTATTGCTTTTGTATGTATTTGTCTTTTCCTTCATATAAAAAATTAAATATAATACTAATTATTCAAAATTAGCAATATTAAATGTTGCACAATTTTTGTAGTGTTAAATAAATGTCTTCAAGAAATTAAGAATATAAAGTAAACATTCAAATTTTCTCAAAATTTTTTATGTTGAACTATATTTGCCAATAAGTAAGCTCTCACACAATTCGCGCATCTAAGAAATCTGTTATATCGACACTTAGCTCGAAAATTCAGGAAGATTTTTTTTATATTTGACTAAATTAAACAACGCTTACGGGCGCGCGATTAGTTTCTACATCTTATGTTATCAACAATTATAAATATTTTAAATATAATATTTGAAGATAAATTTATATAAATAAAATAAATATTTTTTTAGGCCAAAATTTATAAAGTTTTAGAATAAAAAAAGATTGCGCAAAAAATAATTGAAATTAAACAAAGTAATTTTTGCAAATATTGCAAATTCTTAAAAAAAAATAATGAAATCAATTAAAAATGGATAAAGTAATTAAAAAAATTATAAAAATGTTTTAAAAGTAAAGAAAATAATTTAAATTTGTAAAAAATACTTGTAAATCTTAAAAATAAATTGAAAGAAATTGAATAAAATAAAATTAAAGAAAATAATTGAAAAAAATTATTGAAGATTGAGATAAATAATTTAAAACTGAAAAAAATAATTGAAAAAATTACATAATCTATTTTAAATAAAGGACAGTTAAAGACAATTTCAGAAAAACACTTAAAACTTTCTGAAGTTCATTGAAAAAAAAGAAAATAATTAAAAATTAGAGAAAATAAATGAAAAAATATAAACATAATTTAAAGTTAAAGAGAATAATTTTTAATTACAGAAAAATGATTAAAAAGTTTAAAAAAATTATGAAAAAAAAAACGAAAGAATTGAAGATTAAAGATAATAATATAAATAATTGAAAATTGAATGAAATAATTGAAATGTCAGATAAATAGTTTCAAATTTTTGAAGTTATAAAACAAATAAAAGAAAATTAAAAATTGAAGGAAATAAATTTTGGAAAATAATTGATATACCAATGACAAACCCCCTCGTGGTGTCACCTTGTCGTGGTGAGGGGGCTTAGGACCGGCCAGGCGCTTGTCCTTCGGACGCCATCGGACTGGACGAGCTGTTCGGCTCTTCCCAGAACTCATTGACTCCCGATGTCTGGCGAGTTTGGGCACAGGGGAATGAACAGGGTCCCGTTAATTCGGGTAGTCGCCGTTTTGTGAACCTGTGCACTAGCTATCCTGTGCGGATGATGTTAATTCGGATTCTAAATGGGGGCTAACCATCCTCGTCAGCTGTGGACGACATGGGTTCTGGAAGGAATAGGACACTCCTGCCTTCTTGGTTTTTCTAAGTTGGTGTGGAGTATTCTCGATCCAGGGTTGGCGCCCGATGGACCGGTTGTCTGTTCGGTCTGACCAACGACACCACCAAGAAGTAACAATGACGGAACGTGCAGTTAAACATGATAGACCCCAGGTAGGCCCCTCTTCGGAGGGTGGTCCTACCGTTGATTCCGATCGGGTGAAAGCCCCGGTGGTCAACGCTGGCTCCTTGGATTCTGGGGAGAGCCAAACTCACGTGAACCCAAATGATGGGGACAGACACTCGGAGGCACCGAGTATTACTGTAAGTAATGAAGAAGGGCCCGGGTTATCTTTGCTGACTTTGCCAAGATCTCGAAGAGGAAGTGCAGCGAGCCTCAGCAGTTGTCGAAGCGGTTTTAGTAACGCCACTGCTGAGGACCTCGAATCCTGCGACAAGGATCGGGAGAAATGCAGGACGCTTCGAAGGGAAGAAAGAGAGATCTTCTTGAAGATGGAAGAAGAGCTGAACCGGTTGCTTGAGAGGTTAAAGGTCCAGAAAAATGTCGCGGCTGACATCCAGTCAGGTTTGAAGAAGTTCGCTGACTGGCTGCCGGACTTAAAAAAGAAGCACCAAGAAGCCGACAAAGAAGACGACTATTTCTATGACGGTCTCAAGATTATGCAGGACGGCAAAGACGCACGCAGGGTGATAAGGGAACGCATCCAGGCCAAGGCGATGAGAAATATTGTCCTGGAATGCGAATGAAAGACAAGAGCCGCGTCTGAGCGATCTCCCCCGAAAGAAGAGTCTCAGACGAAGAAGCAAAGAAAGGAAGAGTCTCTTCCTCCAAAGGTTAAGGCTCCACAAAAGAAGAAGAAGCAGGTGGTGCCTGTGCCACCCCCTCAGGTCACAGTTGAAACAGTGCGGCCTAAAAAGGCGACGCTAGTAGTGCGAGTCTGCCAGGGACAGACGTATGCCTCTGTCCTTGGCAAACTGAGAAAGGAGGTCGACCCTGGCTCTTGTCAGGCGACTGTGGTGGGCGTTGGACCCACAAAGGAAGGAAACCTTCTGCTACGTTTAGGAGGAGATTCAGACCGTAAGGCGTTTGCCGCAAGGGTCGCCGAAGCCGTAAATGGCATTGGAACCGTCAGGACCCCGGAGGATCAGAAGGTAACTCTAGAAATCCGGGACCTTGACGGTCTCACAGAAAAAGAGGAAGTGGTTTGTGCTCTCGAGGAGCTAATGCAGACACCTCGAGAAAAGAGACAGGTGATGGTCCTGGGACCTAACAGGCGAGGAGCAAAGTTGGCCATCGTGGTCACCGAGCAGGAAGAAGCCAAGAAATTGGTAGAAATCGGACGTATAAAGGTAGGCTTCTTAAGTTGCCAGGTCCGAAGGAGGCTGATGGTGACCAGGTGCCACAGGTGTCTGGCGTATGGCCACAGAAAGGCTGAGTGCAAGGGGGTGGACAGATCCTCCGCATGCTACAATTGCGGGGAGTCTGGCCACTCTCGTGCAGAGTGTACCAAGCAGGCAGTTTGTGTTTTGTGCTCGGAAGATCCGAGCACGACAGAGGTGTCCCATGAAGCAGGTTCAGGGAAGTGCCCCTGTTTCAGGAAAATCCTGGAACAGGCGAAGAAAGAAGAAGCCCTAAAGCAAAGTCGCTTTAGGACCACCTAGGTCGCAAAAAAACGCGGATAGAGGAAGCTTTCTCCCTCTTGAAACGTTTTTAGAGCGAATTGACAGTTCGTCGAGACCCTTGACTCAACTTGTGTGCGTTAAGGGCCTCCATGACCGTCAATGATAGTAGGTCCCGCGGATCGGAGAAAGTCGCTTCGGCGGCAGGGATGGGGTATAAGACCACTCCTGAAGGCGATATGTCAGTAAACTGGCTCTACCTGGGAGTGGTCTTAAGGTCCCATATAAGGGTGTGTTTTTAGCGGGTCGGCAGAACATCGCCACCCCCGCATAACCCTGTAGTACGGGCTACAGGGTACCTGAAGGCAAGTTTTCACATCCTACGCAAAAAAAAAAAAAAAAAAAACCAATGACAAAATTTATAAAATTTTAGAATATTAAAAGAAATTGCAAAAAATAATTAAAATTTTTTAAAATATTGTTAAGTTTACAAACTACAAGGAAAAAAAAGTTTTTTGAAAACTACAAAATTATTTTACTAGTCTTGGATAAATTGCTTTAGAAAGCTAAGTTTCATATTGTTTACTAAATTTTCTGCTTTTAATGTCAAATTGTTCAGAACTATTTATGAAACTTTCTGTACATTTTATAAAACAGCTCTGTAAAAAAAATTTCTGTAATTCATATAAAACTAATTCAGCAAAAGTTGACTATAGTGACTATAGTGTTATCTCTTTCTCTCTCATTATGACCCCTCCTAAAAAGCTTGTCTGGAAAGACGCAAGGTGACGTGTGTCTATCACAGTTGAATTTCAAGGCTAATCTATCAGACAGGTGCAACATAGAAAATTTTATTGCTATCAGTATCAGTTACAACAAAGTTTTAGCGACTATTTGAAACTAATAGAAAAAGAAATTCCTCTTATATTTTTGTGTTCATAATATAAATTATTATGATTTGTTTATTCTTCCAATACAAACAATTTTCAATTCAATGTCTTCTTTAATTATTTTTTTTTAATGTTTAATATTCTAGTTTTAGGTTAAATAAAAAGTACTCTTCAAAGAGTGTCTGAAAAAAAACTACGGAAAACCAGATAATGAAACTTTACAATATCTTTGATTTTTTAAAAGTCATTTACTATTGATAAACAAGCAATACTGGTTAATATTGGTTTGATTTTTTAAAAAATTTTATTCAAAAGTTATTGGATAAATAAAATTTGATTTAGATATATTTTTAATGACAATATTATTTAACGACATGACAACCAACAAATAACGTTTTGAAGAGAAAAATGAGCTATTATTTGTCAAGATTGGGTAAAAATTACATATTTCTACTAGATTCATAGAAAAAACATAAAATGTTTAATTATAATTTGACAAAACATAATTTTTTCTAAGAAAATCTAGTGTATTTTTTTAGAAGAATAAAATTTTTCTTTAAAAAAATGAAAATGATTTATTTTTTCTTTACGAAAATCGGATACAAGTTAAATTCCTATGGAAAATAATATTTAATAATATTCCGACTTTAAAAATTAAAATCTTTATAACTCCATGAAAATTTTTTTTCAGAGACAAACAAAAAAATACGTGTTGTCTGAATTTCTTTGAAAAAAAACTTTTTGGAGATACTTATTTAATTATTTTATTAATAATTTGCTAATAACTATTGGTATACTAAATTTAACTAGACTAAACTTTTGTCAATTTTTACCAGAAAGAAGTTAATATTGTTCTAAATGATTGTAATGAGATGTTAAACTTAAATAATAGAAATGTTTTCAATTTTTTATTATTTCATAATTTAATAAAGATTAGACGAAAACTAAAAATTCCTCTTGAATTCAAATATTATTTCACCTCAAAAAAATATTTTCAAATTTTATTTTGATAAGATTCTTCACTATTATTTTTCCAAAAAATATCTGTATCTCTAAAATACGTAATTAACAAAAGATTCTCGAAAGGAATTGCCATTTCCCCTTTTGGTGAAAATTTGTTTGAATGACACATGCCAGAACTAGAGGTCACCGAGTACTTCGAAAACCAAATCTTATAGCCTCAGTGCTCGCTGGTCAGTGCGTCTGACTCGTAATATGCGTTCGGTTTAGAAAATCAGGGTTCGAATCTCAGCGTCGCTAGGATTTTTTAAAATATTCGTCTTCCATGCGTTTACTTGCGTTGAAGGTATGAATAAAATATTAAGTCAATTATGTATGTATGTATGCGAATCGTCAACTTTCGACCAATCACCTTGCATCTTACCAACAACAGTCAAAATACCACTCCTACTAGTAACCAGAGAAGGGGAAGCGTTCACAGTCTAGAATTCTACAAACTTCCCGATAGAGATACTATTTTGCTTCATTTTGTATATTTTTGATTCTTCCTCTAAGAAATATTATAAACTTCCTATTTGTACATTATGCAAACATATTCAATAAAATTAACGGAATTTTGGTATCATATTTATGAAGGATTTTAGTAATTCATACAAATTATGCTATAAGAACTTTTTTTACCGTGTGAAAAGCGCATTGAAACTTTTTTTCTCTTAATAACATTTTCCAAAAGCTTAATTCCCTTTAATTATTTTACTGAATGATAAATCAATTCCAGAAAACGTATTGACATTTATTTTGTTCCAACTAGATTTCTGATTTTTCAATATCCTTCAATTCCTTTCTCGCTTCGGTTTTGTAATGAATTGAATCGAATAAGATTTTGTGTTTCTTTATGTTTGTCAGTGAAAATGATCATGGGATTCAAATCAGGAATTCAATAGTATTGAATTTTTTAATTCTATTCTATTCCAGCCTTCTTACCGGGTAGTCGGACACTATATTACTTGTATTGTATCTCGTATTATTTTAGATGCTGAAAAAGTAAATACCATAAAAACAACTACTTATAACCTATAAATTTGTTAACTTTCTAACATTTTCTACATCAAAAGAAAAATAACATAAAATTTGATTTTATACGAATTCCTCCTTTTCACTGAAGGATCTCACAACAGAACTTGACAGATTGTCTTCAAAATGCCATAGTGAGGTATACAATTTTAAAACTAAAAAACTTTCTTTTTTTATTTAAGATTCACCGCATGGGTTTACAAATTAAAATCGTGCTGCCTGAGGATTATTTCTGTAACTGAATTTGATAGATTTTATAACATAAAAGCAAAAAATATTTTATTATTTTAAAAAAGAAAAATGTCCGACTACTGATACAGTTGTGTCCGACTTTACAAGCAAGTGTCCGACTACTGCTGATATTCTGATTTTTTATTAAAATAGCTATATTTTATTAAATATTGACATGTTTGTAGCAAATTTATATGAAAATTAATCATGGATGACTCATTTAACGGCTCATGCAAAGCAATATGTTCAAATACTTTGCAATTTTAAGAAAAATATCATTATTTAAGATCGAATCCTTAAGTGTCCGACTACCCCCGCATTTACCCTATTTCTCGATTGTTAATTATTATTCACATTTTCTAAAATTATTTTCTAAGATTTTTAAGTATTTTTCTAAAACTTTTATTATTTTCATCAGTTTTTGATTATTTTTGCAATTTTTTAATTATTCTTTTTAATTAAGAATTCTATTTCTCTCAAATTTTATTTCCTGTTTTTAATTTTTTATATTTTACTTATTTTTATCATATTTTAATTCTTGTTCTCAACCTTAAATTATTTTCAGCATATTTCACTTATTTTTTTTAATTTTGAAATAATTTTATCATTTTTTAATTACTTTCCTCGATTGTTAATTATAATTCCCATTTTCTATTTATTTTCTACGATTTATAAGTATTTTTCTAAAATATCTATTATTGTCTTCAATTTTTAATTATTTTTATTTGTTTTCTTAAATTCCAAATTTTTTTTAATAATTACAGTAAATTTTAATTGTTTTTAGTACTCTTCAATTCTTTTATTTTATTTTTCATTATTCTCATTTTTTTCAATTAACTTTTAAGATCTTTATGTATTGTTCTCAAATTACAATTATTTTTTTTATTCAAAAAAACTCAGTAATCTTTTAAATTATTTCTCTCAAATTTAATTTATTTTTTACAACTTATCAATGTTTTTATCATATTTGAATAATTATTTTCTTTAAGTTTCAAAATTTTAAAATCATTTTTCAATTATTTTCCGGAAATTATATCCTTCAATTTAAATTTGTTTTTATTTGTTTTTTAAGGGGGGGGGGGGTAGGGTTTTCAAATTTTTTATTTTCGATTTTTTTTTTTTATCTGAATGTATGATATTTCAACAATATTGTGTCAAAATTTCAAGTCGATCGGAGAAAAATTGACGACGTTATGAGTATTTTTAGACCTGCCTGATTTTCATATCTGTCTGGTCCGAGCGCGCTATTGTTATCTGGCAATTGATTCGATTTTTATATAATACCTTAAAACAGGAGTAAAAAATACTTTAGACATCATGGATGATGGAAACATACCTTATAAACCTGGAATCAATAATTTAGTTTGAGGTAAGCCGATAAAACTCGTTTATGAACGTCTTTAGTGTTTAAAACTTTAAAGCGTTTTTCCCAAAAGTCACATTTTCAAAGTCGGCGCCCCTCATAACTCCAAAACTACTCAACCGATCCTTTTGAAATTTGGAACACTATTTCTGTATAAAATTTACGAGGTAGTGACGAAGCCCTTTTTTTAATTTTTTTTTTTTTTTTTTTTTACAATCAAAAATAAGCCGATTTTTTGGGACGCCTCACAATAATTGCTGCCATTGCTCTATTTTCAGATATTTTTCAGTAAAAATTTGACACAATATTCTTCAAATGTTGTACATTAATGTGCCATAAGTTTTAGTGAGCTGATTTTAACTGTGTCATCAGAAAAAATTCACAAAAAAGTGCCTTTTTTTGCACGAATTAACCCTACCCCCCCCCCTTAATTTCCACAATTTTAAACTATTTATCTGACATTTCGATTATTTCATTCTATTTTTAATTATTTACATGGGGGTACCCACTTAACTGCGGGGGGCCGTTGCCCCCCCCATAAAGCCAGTTTTTATAAGAGAGAAAGAGGTAGCAATATATTTTTGCCTCTCTTACCCCCACATAAAACCCCTACCAAGAACTTTTCTGGGTACGCCCATGATTATTTATATTATTTTTTATATTCTTTTTTCAATAATATAAATTTTTGTTCTTTTTCATAATTTCCAAAAAAATTTTAATTATTTCTTTTTGATTAAAATTTATTCTCTTCAATTTTAGGTTATGTTTATCTTTATTCATTTGTTTTCTCCAATTTTTCAATTTTTTTCTCTTTTTTTTAATCAACTTCTGAATGTTTTATGCATTTTTCTGAAATTTTCTTTAGCTTTCCTTTATTCAAAATATATTATGTAATTTTTTCAATTGTTTTCTATAATTTTAATTATTTTTTTTAATTTTTAATTATTCATTTTTTAATTTACAATTATTTTCTCAAATTTTTCATTATTCAATTTTTTAAATTTATTTTTAAGCCCCTCTTGTATTTTTCACAAGTTATGCCTTGATAAGGCAAGGTGTAGAAACTAATCACCGACCAGCGTGCGTTGTTTATTTAAAGCTAAAAAATAAATGTCAATTTTTTAAAATATTTCCATGGAAAAAAAATTAATTTAACTGATTTCTCAGAACTTTAGCAATATAAGATTTTTAATTATGTACTTTTAACGTTAATCAATGTAGAAATTGACAAAATTTTGCATTATATCTTAAGAAATTGATAATAAAAATGAAATTGATAATAAATATTATACAAACTTTGAGTTCTTATAAGTACGACTTTTCATCATTTCATTAGTTTTTTGACAAATTTAGATTAAAAGTTGCAGCTGTTGGTTATAACACTTATTTTTGAAAAACTTGTATTAAGCTCAAGAAAAAATATTTAAGAAAATTATAAAATTTGTCTGAAATAATAAGTTACAAAACTAAATTGTGAGATTTAATATTGAACAAGAACTATCCACTGTCGAAATATTGATTAACATTTAAAATTAATTTTTTCTTTTAAGCGTTTAGAATTTTAAAAATTGTATCGTGTGGAAATACTATTTTTTTAAATCCAGAAATTTTTTATTCAAAGTTGTTTATTTTAAAATTAAAAATTATTTTTAGATTTCGGGCTTAAGGTTTAAATTAATTAAACATTTTGATTTTTAAAGGCTTTTTTTGTTATTTATCATGAAATGTAGAAACAGATATCATAGGGGTATATTCTGCGAAACAGACGTCAAAAGAACCCTAAATATGGAAATTTATTATTAACTGTTTCTTTTTTATTGTATTAGTAATATTATATTATTTAAATATATTTAAATATATTTCAGATTATATATTCTTACGTTTTTTGTATTACATATTATGTTAAATTAATTTACATTTGAAATTACATGCAAAGTTTCATTAAGTTTTTAATTAATTGTAATTTGTTTGGTTATAGACTCTAAATCATTATGTAATTTGATTTGATTCCGAAATGATTTGGTTTCGCCTGAATTCACTTTTTCCACTTTTATTGACTTTTGTTGTCGAAAGTTTTGAAAAAGCTTGTCATTTGCTTCTTCGGGGAAATAGACACTTATTTATGCTGGAAAAACTACTTTCCTGCATAAAGTATGCATAACTCAAAAGAATAAAAGGCGGCTTGTTTTTGCGAGTACTGAATTCAATTTTATAAATCAACTGTAATAGTATCAAAATTCGTAAAAACTTTTTTCTGTAAGAATTTCAAAATTAGAAAGATTTTCTAAAGTCTTTTGTATTTCCAATACATTTAATGCAGAAATATATTTTTAGAAACTTTTATAAAATCAATATTTTACCCACACGTAATATTTTTGACCTTGTGACAACAAACACTCTAAAATCTGACAGGTTAGGTCGGACACGTCAATTACGTCAATTATTTGTAAATTTAAAGTCATTTTAATGTTATTTTCACTTTTAAACATAAAATTAGAGTTTTCATAATCACTTTGTAACATTTTCAAACATAATTACAACCTAAAAAACCTTATTTCTTACTAATAAAAATCTCAACCTTCTGTTGCATTTTAACTAATTTACAAATCACCAGAAGGCGTTGCAGGTAATTTTTATATTCTATAATTCTGACAAATTTAATAAAATAACTTTGTGAGAAGATTCCGATAGTAAATAATTATTTATTTAACTTCAAAACTGAAAGTGTCCGACTATCGGTACTGTCCGAAATTACCCGCATTTACCCTATATGATGAAAATAATTTCAACTTTAAAAATTCATAACAGTTTATAAAATTTGAGGGAAACAATTGAAAAAATCATAAAATATATGTTTAGAGAAATAAAATAATTATGAAGTTACTGAAATAATTTTAATTAAAGCGAATGATTCAAAAATCAGAGAAATAATTGAAAAATGATGAAAATAGTTCAAAATTCAATATTAGTATGTTTAAAGCGTGGATAAATTAAACTTTTAATGAATACAAGTTCATATTAACTGAAATTTGAAGAAATTAAAATTGCCATTAGGGGAGACTGTGGCAAAGGTGCTAACCGGGGTAAAGATAATAATCAAAATATCTTTAATATTTATGAATTATTAAAAATTTCTTCTATATAAAAATCTTCATTTTTATCGGGGAAATTATATTATGAAGAAAAAAATGTTAAATTTCAATGTAAATCAAGAAATTTTAGTAATAAACTGTTTTAGGCAGAAAGCAATGAAAAATTGAGGTTCCATTATATCATGTTTTTAAAAAATTAGAAAAGGTTAAAGTTCTAAAAGTTTGATGTTCTATTAAATTAAACATCCACATATATTCATAGATTTGAACATGAACTCAACGTTTAAATATATTAAATTTACAATATAAAAAAGACTTGACGTTTGGGGTAATGGTAATATAACTAAAAATAATAGCTTCTTGGTAATGTAGAAATTCTACCTATCTATTATAAGTCAACATTCGACGTATGTCAACGTTATTTTAGAATGGTTTTAAAGAGTTTATATTAATTACTCCGTTAAAGTAAGTAGGCCAATTAAAATTTAATATTTTTAAAATATTAAAAACTCAAGTTTTAATGGAAAATTTAATGTTCTTAGTGAAATTAATGAATAGTTAATAATTATACTATAATTTGTACTCTTTTATAAATTACATTTTTATTCAATCAAAACTTTTCTAAATTCCGAAATGATTGTAGACAAATGTTGAGTAATAATTAAAGTTTTATAATAATAAAAGTTTTTTTGTATTTGATAGGTAAACTGTAAATTATTATTATAAGAATTAAAAACACTGGTAATTAAATTGACATGATTTTTGTGTATACAACAAATGGTATCATCAACATATCTATGATAAAACAGTGGAACACAATTGTGTTGATTTTTTAAAATATGCAGACAATCAATGTCAATGGCAGCATCAATGTCAAGACGACAATTCTTGTTAAGCTGTAGGAGTCACGACATCTTACCACAACATATTTTGAACTACGGTATTCGTTTCAATAATTTAACATTTTACAATAATTCTTATACAAACCAATTTTCAAAAATTAAGTCTCATTTTCTACGCAAAATTTTAAATACTGAAATAAATGATATTCATGTTAATATTAATTTTCTCACTAAAAAATTAGAAAAATTAAAAATTCATATAAATGGTACATCTTTAAATAATGATATAAAAAATAAATTTTTCGAATTTTCTCAAAAAAAATTTTCATCGATCCGTAATAATTTAAAACAAACTTTTTTTAAAAAAATTTAACAACTTACTATTGAAACATAATCATAATGTTAAATACTCTAATAACAATAAAAATAAATGGATTGTTAACGTAACCAATGTGAATCTACCACAGGATATTGTCGACGTAGTTGCTTTGGGTTCAAACTTTAGTTTCGAAAAAACGGCATCAAATAATGATGTCGTAAACATTTTAAAAAACGCTGAAATGTCAATTAACAATTTAGATATTAACAATGAAATTAAAAATGACATTCGACAGAAGATCACACATAATCTTAGATTTAACATAAATAAAATTCCACATATTTCTAAAGAAGATAGGAATTTTGCCAAAAAAGTTAAACTGACAAATAATTTTTTAAAAAATAATCCTGACATAATGTTTACTAATTCAAATAAAGGTAATACTACTGTTTGCCTTTACAAGTCTATTTATATTGAGAAAATGTCTGACCTATTATCTGATACTTCTACTTATAAACAACTCACTGAGAATCCATTAACTGATCTACAAACTAATACTAAACACTTACTTCATGATTTAAACAACAATAATTTCTTAAAATACAAATTTCACCATAATAACCTAACCTGTACTGATACTGTTTTGGCAAAATGCTATGGACTTCCCAAGGTACACTGTAAAAAATTTTCGAAATATATCGCACATAAAAGTAAGAAAATTTTCGAAAATGGGTACGAAATACCATTTTTCCCAAGAAGTTTCGAAATTTTTCGACTTATTTAGAAAAATTTCGAAAAAGTATCGAAATTTTTTGGAAAATATATAGGGTTTTAAATTTATCAAAGAAAAAAGAAATTTTTCTAAATGATGTTGGAAATGTTCGAAATGGTTTAAAATAAAATTCGAAAGAAATTCGAAATTTTTCGAAAAATATATAGGACATGAAATTTCTGTAACGGGTAAGAAATTTTTCTAAACAATCTTAGAAAAGTCTCAAAATTTTTCGAAAAATATATAGGATTTTAAATTTCTCAAAGAAAAAAGAAATTTTTCTAAACAATGTTAGAAATTGTTCGAAATGATTTACAATAAAATTCTAAAGAAATTTGACATTTTTCGAAAAATATATAGGGCTTGAAATTTCTGTAACAGGTAAGACGTTTCTCTAAACGATGTTAAAATATGTTTGAAATTTTTCACTAGTTCCTAGCTACATATTTTGGCAATAGTTTTTTAGTGAAGCGGAGTTATTTCTTTGTATTATCAAGAGTACAACTAAAGAGATGCTTAAAATAGGTAAGTTTTCCATTTCTTTTACTGAATTAGCTACAATTTTTTAAATTTAGATTATTATAAAACTTTTATGTAATTTTAAAACCGTCTTATTCCGATAGCTTAGAAATTATCTTTTAACTTTTAAAACTTGAAATATATATCTGCATTTTTATAACTTTCTGTATAGATGTTCAATTAAATTAATGCAACTGATAATGCGCTTCATAAAAATTTTCAATAAAAATATTTCTGTTTATATTTTCATTGAAATCATCACAAAAATGTTTCCCGAGGTCTCAAAAATCTTGACCCCTTCAACAATGCACCCCCACAAACAAGTTTTTTTTCCTATCGAGACAACTCGCTTTGTCCTTTTACGACTTTCAACATGTGTTTCATCTCAACTGTCACTGTCCTGGTAAATTTCCTCAGTTTTCGTTAAATTTTGCTTCAGTAAAGACGTACTAAAAACGCTCATTCAAAGCTAAAAATTAAATTATACTGACAATTTGTTCTTCGGTTTTCAATATAAAAACTATAAAAACGCTTGTGAAAGTGCCATATAGACTGCTAAACTTGCTGGATAGAAAAGTGGATACTTACATTACTATGTAAATTATATAGGTATATATATAATATTTTTGTTTTTTACACCAAAAAATTATCTTTTATGTCAAAAATAAAAAAATGAAAATTTGGATTAATTATTATTAGTCAAATTCATTTTTAGATTATGTTAAAATTACTAATATTTTAGTAAAATTCGGTTTACAAATTCAATTACTTAAAATTTGAACTATTTTTTAGTTGTATTTTAACTAACAACTAGTCATATTTCACTAATAATTAGTTACCGTCAAGTGGGGCTATTTTGTGCACAAAACCGCTCTTTTTTTCACTCTATGCTTTATTAAAATTCAGAATTTGCAAAAATAAAAAATTTATTTATTCAGATATGTTGTAGATATCCTTCTAAAGATGTCCTATGAGTTAGCCGACAAGAAAAAATTTTCTGTCTGAGTTATACAAACTCAAAGTTGTGCTCAAAATAAACCCCATGGTGGGGCTATTTTGTGCATCAAAGTTTGCTTATTTATAAAGTTGTGGAAAAAAAAGTTTTTAACGTTTTTGCTGTATGAAGTATTATTTCTAGATATTGTAGAATACAATAAACAAAAACAAAGCCAGAAATAATTTTTTTCTAGGAATTATTTAACTAATTTGAAAGTAAAACACTAAAATTTCACAAAAATGTAGATTTACAAAAAAAGTTATTTCTTTAAGAAAATTTTACTTAAAATAACTTCTTTTACATTTCTTGAGTTATTTTAAGAGAAAAAGTTTCAAAATTAACTTGAAAAGCATGTAAATATTAATGTTACATTTTTGAGGTTTTTAAGGCACCATGTGTAAAACTGAAATTTTCTGCTTATTTCTTCTCTTTTGTAACAAAAATAAGACAAAAATGTTTCAAAACGAAATTCTAAAGTAATTTATACTAACTACAAAACAAATTATTGGAAAAAATGGGATTTTAAAGAATGCACAAAATAACCCACCAAATCTTGTTTTCCAGTTTTTTACACTTTTTTCATAAAATATGCAATAAAAAGTTAGCGTATCACGTATACATCATCACAACTAAATTGTCAACAAGTATTATTAATACCTTTAGAAACACTTTTAAACTTCCGGAGATCTGAACAAAATTTTGAGAACTTTGAAATTTTCCAGCTTGATTTTCACGACTTTACGATTTTTTTTCTGATTTCTGATAAAGAATTAGGTAAATTCATTTAGTACTCTCTGTAGCCTAGTCATCAAAAAATATGTATACCAAGTATCAAACTTAAGCAACTGAATATAAAGATTTTATTCATTAAAAACCTCGCGTGCACAAAATAGCCCTACTTGACGGTATTTTTAACTAATTTAAATGTAGAGAGTAATTTACTGATTATCAGTTAAAATCTACTGGTGAGTCAGTGCACTCAGAAAAAAATTTGTTTGTGACAACCAAACTTCAGTTAAAGAAACAAATTTTGGTTGAAACAACCAAATTTTGGTTGAAATAATAGAATAATTTTGTTGATTTAACCAAAATTTGGTTGTTTCAACCAAAATTTGTTTCTTTAACTGAAGTTTGGTTGTCACAAACAAATTTTTTTCTGAGTGTGACTTACGACTGATTGTCAGTTAAATTCATCTGATTGAAATAAAGAAAACCCAGCCATTAAGAATCAGTTATACTCACTAATTGTCAGTGATATTTCACTGATTCAAATTTAAATATTATTGTAATATATTAATCTTATTATTAAGAATATATAATATATTATTATTCAAATATTTTGTAAAGTTTATTTAATGATTTTATGCCTATTTTAGAATGTTCTTGGATATGAATCCCAGCAAGGGGAACAAGAGGCAGAAAAAAAAGAAGAAATCAAAAATCAGGAGATGAAGATTCCCGTACAGTTAAATTAATAAATAATATTATCAAATTTCAAACTCAAAATAATATTTAGATTTGTATTTTTCTTGCCATGATTGTTAACAATAAATTTAATTTTTCCAGTAATTTATTTACGTTAAAAAACTGTTGGTGCTTTTTAATTATCGTATGAATATGGTTTCCTTCTTATATATCATTATATATGTATTATTAACGAGCGATAGTTTCTGTATTAAATTAAATTCTATTTCAATTTACTAATAGTATACTAGTCAGTAAAAAAATTCGAAATACGCTGATTGTGAGAAAAACAATAAAGAAGTTGTAAGGAGAAATTTCGCAATAACATGAATGGTTTTCTCCACACTTTTTTTCTCGAAAACTAAACCTATAATCATACATTTTAATTTACCAAAAATTTAAATTTGATAAAGTATTCAAAAATATTAACTCCGCAAATCCATCTATTTTTGGGATTCTATTTGTAAAATAAGTATCAAAACTGTTACACGTAACTATTGATATTTACTTTTTAAATTTAATCGCAATAAGTAGATGTATTTGCAAAGTTAAAATAATTTTGGATTGTTTTTTAAAATTAAAATTTTTAGTAAATGAACCTTTTTTTATTACAAGTTTAGTTTTCAAGGAAAGAACTGTCCAGAAAACCATTGTCCCCGCCACTGAGAAATCTCTTCTTTTCTTTTTTTAACAAAAAACTCTTTTTATTATATTTTTTTATTAAAAATTTTTCGGTGAAATTTATCAGATTAGAAAGAAAGCAAAGAAGATTTTCAAAAATCGATTTTTTGCTTCTATATAAGGTACCTTTTTTCAAAGCGCGTCAAACATTTTAAATCTTTCCGAAAAATTTCTAACTGTACATGCAAGAAAAATTCTAACTTTTATAGCATGAAGTTTTTCCCTTCCTTTGCAGTAGGAGTGGGCCCTACTGCAGAGGGAAGGAAGAACTTCATGCTTTAAAGGTTAGACTTTTTCCTCCGTGTAGCTAGAAAGATTTCGGAACATTTTTTTTGAAAAAAAGGGAGCTAAGTTTTGATTTCGAAATTTTTCCTATCAATCTTTTTGAAGTTTTTCGAACTATGGTTTCGAATTATTTCCGAACATTCATTTAGAAAAAAAAACGTACGATGTTTCGATATTTTTCCTATCAATCTCTACGAAAATTTTCGAACTATGCTTTGAACTATTTCAGAATATTTCTTTAGAAAAATTACAAACCAGGTTTCGAAATTAAGCTGGCAAACTTTTTTTCGAAATATTTCGAAAAAATTTTTTACAGTGTACATAAGAAGGATGTCCCTTTTCGTCCAATTATTTCTTTGGTCAATAGTCCTACTTATTTTTTAGCTAAACATTTATATAATGATCTTAAAAATAATATTATTAGTCCGAAATCACATATCAATAACAGTTTTGATCTCATAAAAAAGTTGGAAAATATTTCAGTTCCGACTGATTATGTTTTGGTCTCTCTCGATGTCACTTCTCTTTTTACAAATATAACTTTAAAATTAGCAATACAGAGTCTTGAACGCAGAGCAACATTTTTGAATAATTGCCAAATGCCATTAAATAAGATTATTGAGTGCACTACATTTTTGTTTGAAAATACGTTTTTTTCTTTTAATGACTCATATTACCAACAAGTTTATGGCACTCCAATGGGTTCCCCCATTTCACCATTGTTCGCCGACATTGTAATGGATGATTTGGAAAGTGATTGTCTGCATATTTTAAAAAATCAACACAATTGTGTTCCACTGTTTTATCATAGATATGTTGATGATACCATTTGTTGTATACACAAAAATCATGTCAATTTAATTACCAGTGTTTTTAATTCTTATAATAATAATTTACAGTTTACTTATCAAATACAAAATAATAACCAACTCAACTTCTTAGATGTCACCTTAATTATAAAAAATAATAAAATTAGCCATAATTGGTATCAGAAACCCATTTCTTCTAGCAGACTCATTAATTACTTTTCTAATCATCCTATTCAACAAAAAATAAACATTGTTTACAACCTCGTGGACAGAGCATTGTTACTTTCACATCATTCGTTTCACAATATCAATCTTAAAAAGGTAAAAAAAATTTTAACAGACAATGATTATCCTATTAATTTTTTAACAAACATTTGAAAACTCGATGTAAAAAAATCGAATCTAAGATTAATAACACTCAGACAGTTCACAATCCTTTATCTCAGTTATACAAACATATTCCAAAAGTTTGTATCCCTTTTAATTATCCTGACTTTTTTAGATTGTCAAATATTTTTAAATCTTACAATATTCAATCCATACCTATTGTTAAAAAAAAATTTTAAATCGATTGTAAAACTTGGCAAAGATCGTTCTGAAAAATGAGACGAAACGAATATTGTTTATAAATTTAGTTGTAAAGATTGTTCAGTATGTTATGTTGGTGAAACTAAACGTGCACTTAAAAAACGTATTAACGAACACATAACTCTAAAAAATAAATCTTCAGTAGTGAGTTTACACCAACTTAAACAAAATCATAAGTTCGATTGGGAAAATGTTCTCATTCTTGATCGTGAATCTGATTTTAAAAAACGTCGTTTTTCAGAAATGTTATTCATTAAAAATAATAATTTTACCCTCAATAAAAAAAATGATATTTCATATTTAAATAAAATTTATTTTCCTATAATCAGTAAATTAAACTCATGATTTCTGTTTGTCGCTCTGTCCATATTATTGTTTACATTTTAAGTTCATCGACTCTCACTATTTTCGTATCAATGTAATTTATTTATTAATTTTAATTTAGTCTTGACAAGATGCTTGTTACACAAACAAGCAGTAAACTTCCATTATATGTTAAAGCGTCTATCCACTAGGTACATAAATATTTTTTTTTAATTATAATTTTATGTAATGTAGAAATAACATGTTCTTTAGGGACCTCAGCTGAAATATACCGATTAACATCTCTGTTTGCATTATTATCTTTTATGTTGCGTTACATTATATTTTATTGTAAAAAAAACTTCAATACAAAATATTGATCATTTAAAGATTTTGTTTATAATACAGATAGTTTATGTCTTTTAGAAAAAATTTAATGTTTCTGTTAAATATTCACTTTCTTCACTAAATTGGTCCTAAAAGTCGAAAAATGATAGAACTTTTGCAAATTGTACGAATTAAAATCTAAATTTTCAGAAAACCATAATTTTAGTACCACAAACAAGCTTTTTTTGAAAGCTGACATTTACTACTTCCAAAATATACTGAAAACTTTTGTCTTCAAATGAATTGCTAGGGTGATAATATTATTTCTCAAAATAAGCTACAGATCAAAGTTTGAAATTGAAGCAAAAATCTTATTTTCGCTGCCAAAAAAAAGCGCCAAGTGAATTTTTTTCATTTTACGTTTATTTCCTCTCTAATATCACCTAGAAACAGAATCCACTTGAAGATATTATTTACCTACAAATTTAATGTAAATTCGCTCCAGAGCACCTTGGTCCATGAAAGTCCGGCCTGTATTCCATACGATACAATTTTTAAAATTTTAAAAGCTTAAGAGAAAAAATAAATTTTAAATCTTAATCAATATTTCGACCACTTTAACTGAAAGAGTTACACAATTTTTTTTTTATTTTAAACTTTTCTTTCAACTAAAAGGTTTTTTCTTTCATTTAACACATAGTTCTTCTTTAGTATAAAGAACAATAAACATTCTTAAGTTGATCCATGAAGAAAGCAATCAATTTCCTAATTTATTTAATAATGTTTTGTTTACATTCCAAGTGTAATAAAAAATCTTAAGAATACTGTTTTTTTTAATAATTTTATTTTTATATTGTCTTGCAAGATTCAATATATTTACATCAACTTGTAGGTGATCAAAAAATACATCAAATTAGTTATTTTGGTACCTACCTCGGAACAAAAAATCCTCTCTCGCTTTATACGCCTAAAAACTCCTCTCTGACGTTGGTTGTCTAAAAAAACCACTGTTAAAATGAACGTCAAGAAACCACACTTTGTTTTTCCAATTTTTCCAGAAAACTAATTTTTAATGTTTTAGAAACTTACAAAATTCAAAATCTCAATACAATATTGTTTAGATTTAACTTTGATTAAAAAAGATAATTGTATCATTACTGATTGGTACCAGAAACCATCTTCTTCCGGTAGACTTATCAATTTCTTCTTAAATCATCCAATCCAACAGAAAAAATATATTATTTATAATCTAGTAGACAGATTCATTTCTCTTTCTGACAAATCTTTCCATTTTGAGAATTTGAAGACAATAAAGAAGATTCTTATAAACAATGATTACCCATTGGATTTTATTGAGAGACATATTAAAATCCGTCTGCAAAAAATTAAATATTTAAAAACAAACAAAGAATTAAATAACGCTCGAGCAAATATTTATAGACAAATTCCTAAAATTTGTATTCCATTTAATTCTTTGTATTTTTTTAAGTTGTCAAAAATTCTTAAAACATTTAACATTTCTACCATCCCAATTGTTAATAAGTCGTTAAATTCTATTATAAAATTAGGGAAGAAGCAGACTCAGAAATGTGACAGTACAAATGTGGTGTACATCCTATTTTTAAACAAACATTTTTTCTCTTTAATCAACAGAATAAATACATGATTAAGTTCTTCTCGTTATTTACTGTGAGTTCTTGTTTGTATACAGCGTGTTTACATTTATAGTATCTCTCTCACCAAGTTCAATAACTTCTTGGCATTTATAAAATTTAATATTTTTGAATAAGTAGTTAGTTGAATTACGTGGTGTTGTCTGTCTGGTCGTTGTGAGAAATGTTTCTAATTTACGCTAAGCACAATATTATTGTAATTTATTTTTATGTGTTAATTTATTATAAACAAAAAAAAAACAAAAACAAACAAACAAAAATTTGAAGTTGATAAAAAAAACAACCTGATAAGGCCAACGATCCCTTGTTGGCGAAACGTCGCTTTTGACATGATATAAAATTGTGTTATTTCTACCTTCCTGGATCATATATAATTTCTGGTTCAATTTACTTTACTTTACTTTAACTTGACTTTCTTTCTATTAACTTTATATTTTTTGTAAAAATATGCTGTTAAATAGGAAAAAAAATTTCAGTTCTTAGATCAATTATAAACGATTTTTCTTATTATAATTAAGAAAATAAATTACCACATAGAAATCTTTAGAGTATAATTATAATACCATTACTTTTTTAACATAATTTTATTTGAGCCTGATATTTATTAATTACACAAAGTTTGAAATATAGACTAAAAACGCCATTCTAAAAACGCCACGAATAAAATTAATCATTTTTATTTTTTTTATTTTATCTACTTACTGTGCCCACAATACAAGATCATTTAAGGGTTATAGAAATGAAAAAAGTACACAAAATATAGTAATATTCAATCAAGTTATTGTACATTTTCACCAAAAAAAAAAATTTTTTTTCATTTCAATTACTCACTTAAATTAAATACTTGGGGTACAACTCGGCAGCAGGTTTTATTTTTTAAATGAAAGGGAACAGCATTTTTTTTATTAAAAACACATTTCATTTATATAATTTTTTATTCATTCACAATTACTCAAAGTTATTTTTCAATTTACAAGGTAAAAGCAGAATTTTACTTTGTTAAAAAAAGTGAATACTTACAAATACTTGCTTTATATAAAATTGTCATTATTTTTATCAAGTGGGTTATTTTTATTGAAAAACCATGGAACTAAAAAACAATCTACAACGAATTATAAATTACACAACTTTTATTTGAAACTAAAATCCTCTATTAGGTATAAAAAGATTTGGTTTTTAGCTTTTATATAAAAACAATTGAAATCGGAGCAAAAATGACGATGTAACTGTATATTTTATACAAAAAATGAAGGGAAACGGTTTTTTAACTCTAAAATGAAATTTTTAAGGTGGGGATTTAATACATAGTTGAAAAATTACAAAAATAACTTAAATTTAGAAAAAAATTAATATATAATTAAATAAAAAATAAAATAATAATAAATTTTACGTAAAATAATAAATAATTAAATTAATCAATAAATAACACAGCCACACAAAAAAAATAAACTTCTTTGTCCGAGACACTACACTAGTATATTTTTACACTTATTTTTTTCCGCTGGATCCGAATCCGAAGTCAGAATTGCTAGATTGGCTAAATTTTTTGAGATAATCTCAAAAAACCAAATCTTAAAAAATTTCAAAAACACCCAAAAAACCAAAAAAAAATTTTTTTTTATCCGGGACACTACACTAATGTATTTTTATGTATTTTTCTCTGACGAATGTAAATCAGAGGTTAAAATTTACAGATTAGCTAAAATTTTGAAAATTATCTCAAAAAAGATAAAAAAACATCACCAATTAAAACCAAAAAAAAAATTTTTTTTGTTTGAGACACTATGATAGTGTTTTCCTACGTATTTTTTTCCGCTGAATCCGAATCCGAAGTCAGAATAACCAATTTGGCTAAAATTTTTGAGATATTTTCAAAAAAACACGAGAAAATCGAGTTTTTTGAGATTATCTCGAAAAATTTAGCCAATCTAACAATTCTGACTTCGGATTTGGATTCAGCGGAAAAAATACGTAAGAATACACTAGTGTAGCGTCTCGAACAATAAAGTTGTTTTTTTTGTGTGGCTGTGTAATTAAAAAATTGTGTAAAATAATTAAAAAATTAACGATATAATTGAAGTATAAAAAAGCTAATATAAAATAAATACCTAATTGAAAGCTGGTGTGAAAATTAAAAATTTATAGACAATAATGGAAAAAGGTGTAAAAAATTAATAAATTCGTGACAATAATAAAAAAATGAAGAAAATGATTATGATTTTAAAAAAATAATCGAAAACTGTTGCATTTGCAAGAAATTTAAAAATTCATGACAGTAAAAAAAATTGTATAAAATAATTGAAATTTGTAGAAAATAATTCTAAAATGGCAAAAATAATAGAAATATGAAGAAAATAATTGGAAAAAGGCAAAAATACTTGAATAATGGTAATGACAAAAGTTACTGAAATTTGAAGAAAATAATTGAAAAATGACAAAATTAAGTGAAAACTTCTATAATAAATTTAATTATCCATGACAATAATTTAAAGACTGAGAAAAATAATTGATATTTGAGAATATTAAATTTAAAATCGCCAAAATGCTTAAAAATAGACATAAAAGCTTTAAAGTTGACAAAAGTACTTTAAATGTCTTATTAGAAAAAACAGGAAATACATTCAAATACTTTCTGTTGGTTCTAAAGAGCCTGTTTGATCATAGGATTTGTACTTATTGTGATACAAATAACCTTTTTGTTTATGACACTCTCTTAATATATGAAACAAATTAAAAGATTAATTTATAGTTTTAATAGATTTTAGAATATATATGGCAGCCAATTACGAATCTCAAAATTAAAGTTATTTTTATACCTATAAAAAATATGTAGACTGACTAAAAAAAGTTCTGAACCTAACACAAAAGCAATTTACAAAGTGGTACAATGGTTGCGGAAACAGGTCCTTTCTCCAGGGATAAATATTCATCCGATTAGCATCATCGGCGACTCAGGATATATTCTCCAAAAGACCACAAATTTTCGTTATCCTGGTTTAAAATTAACAAAATTAGTAAAATTCTACGTTAAACAAAAGTAAATAAATTAGGGATTAAAAATAGTTACCTCTGCTCACTGGTTGATACTCTTCGTCAAACGCAGCCTTTCAAAATTATTTAAATCATAAAATCACGTGCATCCATAGTCTCGCCTTCAAAATTGCTTGGTCCTATTTCCAAATAAGTGCATTGTAAGTGATTTGTGAGTATCGTTGCATCTATTTATTCATTCTGTCTCATGTAAAAATCGTATTTGGACAACAATTTAACTATTGATCCGTGCATGAGACAGATTTTGCAATTCTTCAGTCATCTTGTAAATACTGGATAAAATCTCGACAGTAGCGTGGTATACTTTTCAGGAAGTAAACAAAGCACGATTCCATAAATCTTTTTCCCAATTGTCGAAAAAATAAGCTTATACGGTTGAAAACAGTCCTCAAATTTGGACGCATTGATACAAAATGTTTCTGTGCAATCAATTGACTTTGATGGAACCGCCAGAAAATTTCAGCAAGAAACAGGATGAATCCAAAAACGTATCCAACTCCCAGATAGAGTAGATTTCGGAGAATCAAAGTACTGGATGTGCTGCTCTCAGATTCGTCGTATATTGACAGAGTAAAAACTGGCGGTAAGGTTGAATCGTAAAATTCTAGTTTTTTCAGTATTCCGTATTCTATTATCTTCAAAAGTATCTTATTGAAGCTCTCTTTCAAAGTCGATTGAGGTATTAATTCAAACATAAACAAAAAATATGTCATTGCCTCTTCTACTATCTGTACAGATGGAACAACATCACGAGTCCTGGGATCAAAAAAATATCTCAGAATTGTTTTTTGATCAATAGCACATGACACGTTCTTGTGCTTAATTAGCATCATCCAACAATCGTGAAACCCAAAACTTCTGTTATACATGCGGAATCTGCTGTCATATTCTTGAATATATTTAGGTTCATTTTGAATCGTCGAATTGTCAATTACCAATCTAAAAACATAGGCAAATACTGTCAAGTTGCTAGCAATTAAATCACGCAGAGTTTTGATTTCTCTTTCAAGAGCCGGCTGAAATTTCATCTCAGTTAAAACCGAATGCAAATATCCGGAGTACAAGATGCATGCAAGTAGTAAGCAGCAGAGTACGATTCTCTCTATGGTTCTCTTCGGGACATTTGAAAGGCCTAATCCCAAAACAAGTCCGAACATATCGAGCATCTGCCAGGAGTCGCTGCTAAATTTCATCAATAACAACAAGAGTCGTAGAATTGCTAGAGCCACAATGGTCATAAAAAAGACAAGCACAATTTTCCAAGATAAAAAGATACTTGTTTCGTCAGCAAGTTTTAGTCGTGGCACAATAACTTTTACTTCACCATAGGCGTAATAACGAGACAGATGCAATGATAGTGAATTACCATAGGAAAATTTCGCATCAAAAAGAAACTGCCAGCTGGCCTCATTATTCTTGTAAGGTACATAATTTATCGAAAAATTGGCCTTTCCTGCAAAAATTTCGAAAATGTTTCGCGGATGAGTCGAAGGATCAGTCCAATCTGTTCCGATGTTTACTTGAGACTTGTGTAAATTTTGAGTTTTATCAGGAAACCAGTCCGATTTTAACCAGCGTTTTCGAGTTGTATACTCTGAACTAAAGGGGTTCAATTGATGAAGTGTAGCGACTTTCTGACTTTTGAAAAGCAATTTGTTTTTTTTCGGAATTTTAGACTCGGAGATTTCCAAGACTGTTAAATCTAAGACTTGTTTTTTCCATTGATTTTGCAGAAATTTTTGATAATCAAGTGTGTTGTTTTCAGAAAAAGTGACGAACAACCATTTTGGTAGCGTTTTTACGCCTGAAAATTTAGCAAAGATTTCGACTGGTTTTTCCAATTGTGATGAATTATCGTCACTTTGATCGAATGCAGTAATAAACAATGTCGTGTCTCTAGGATTGTAGCCAATGTGTTTAATGTAATCGTTAGATGAATTTTGTGCGTGTTTCAATGTTGCACAAAATGTAGGTACGTGCCAACTGATTTTTGAGATGTAGTCGTTGATTTTTCGATCATGATCGATGGTTGTTTCATCAATAAGTATCATTACCTGATGTTTAGCTGCATCCTCGTCAATGTACTGAACCAGGCTGTTCATCCGCTTTGGTTTATTCTTTATAGTTCCATATTCTGCGTTTAATAATCCAGATTCCGTGATGCACATTAGGCACAGGTACACACAAATAATTTTAATCGATTTTGAGAACATTTTGCTGCTTAATATTTTTGTTGATTGACAATTCGTGTTGCTCAGCGAACGTATGGAACACGTATGTTGAATTCACCCTTGGTATTGAACGCGTATACCCCGTTTTAACCCGTCAGCGGTCGCGCCGTGAGAGAAATGCTCACGCAACACTACTCAACCTATAGGGCGCTCGTGTAGTGCGAGAGAGACACTAAAAACAGCGCGACCGCTGACGGGTTAAGAGGTATACACTATTTTAGTTTTGTACACAACCTTGCTGCTTCTTTAGAAAATGTATACATACAAAGTAGTTTTTGCCATCATCAGGTATTGATTTACAAAGTAATAGCAGAAAAAGAACAAATTTTCTGAGCTGGAAGAAAATGTTTACACCTGCTTTATTTTTCAGCATTTAGAAAAATTATCCTAGATTTGTGGAAAAACCTGGTTTTTTTCCATCAATAATTTTTTTGATTGTAATTTTTAATTTGATTAAAAATATCAATTTTTTTTGTAAAACGATCATTTTATTGTCAAAAAGTAAGTAAAAGTGTCAAATACTTTGTTGTGTTGACAAGAAGTTCATAGTTAAACTCAAACGACCTTAGGGTCGTTTTATAATAGAAAATATACCGACCTAAGATCTTTATTAGGTTAAGAATTTTTGTATAAAAATAAAAACAAGGTCAGGTATTTTCAATATACTGCTTCACATAATTGTACATAATAAAAAAATAGTTTTGTATAGGTTTTATGATTTATTTATCATAATAAAGAAAGATTCATAAAGTATATCTTCCTATTGTGACGTTCCACGATATTGAAGACGCTTACATTTTTTTTGAAATTTGTCTAAGGACCAAGGGATGCAGAATGGAAATTACATTGTTAATTTAATTAGAGCTTTTGTCATTAAATTATAATTTTGTTTGTTCCTTGTTCTGTATGCTGTGATGTAAAAATGCTTTTATATATTTTTGTCATTTTGCCATTATTATTTTTAATTTTTAATCATTTTCATAATTTCTGAATTAATTTACTGTACTTTCAAATATCTATCTCAGTTTTTAATTCTTTTTTTCAATTTTCATTTCTTTTTATTATATTGCAATTATTTTCTCCATCGTTTAATATTTTTATTATTTCTCAATTAATTTCCTAAATTTTTAGTTATTATCTCAAATTTCAATTATTGTGTTTAATTTTCAATTTTTTAAAATAGTTTTCAATTATTTCATTTTACTTAAAACAAAATTCTGTAATTTCATATTATTTTCTCCGATTTTAAATTATTTTCATTCTTTTGGCACAATTTTCAAAAATTTAAATTATTTATCTGAAATTTTAATTATTATTTTCATAAATTTTCGATTATTTCTGCGATATTTTAATTATTCTCTTTAATTATAATTTTTAAGTAATTTTATAATTATTTTTCTTTTTCAAACATATATTCTATGATTTTTCAATTTTTTCGCACAAATTTTATTTACTGTCTTCATTCCTTCATACTTAAATTATTTTGATCATAAATGTCAATTATTTTTCTCAAGCTGAAATTATTTTCAGCATATTTGAATCATTTTTTAAATTAATTTTATTATTTTTCAATTATTTCAATTATTTCAATTCTTTTAATTATTTTCATTTGTTTTCTTAATTTCAATGTTTGTTTCATATTTCAATTATTTTCCTCAAGTTTCAAATTGTAAAATCATTTTTCAATTATTTTCTAAAATTTATATCCTTTAATTTTCAATTTTTTCCATTTCTTTTATAATTTAAAAAATTTTAAACTATTTATCTGAGATTTCAATTAATTTATTTAATTTTAAAATTATTTATATGATTTTTTATATTATTTTTTTCAATTTCCAGTTACTTTCGTTCTTTTTCGTAATTTCCAAAAAGTTTTTAATTATTTCTGTTTATTTAAAAATTATTCTCTGCAATTTTAAATTATTTTGATTTTGTTTCATTTATTTTCTCTAATTTTTAATTATTTTCGTTTTTTTTTTTAATGAACTTCTGAAATTTTTAAGTAATTTTCCGAAATTTTCTTTATCTTTCCTTCACTTAAAATATATTATGTAATTTTGTCAATTATTTTCTTAAATTTGAATTATTTTTTTTAATTTTATATTATTTATCTGAATTTTTAATTATTTTTTTTCAATTTTCAATTATTTTTCCTAATTTTTCATTATTCAATTTTTTAAATTTTATTTTTAATGTTTTCAAGTAATTTTCTCAATTTTAAATTAATTTCTTTGTTTTAAAACATTTCTATGAGTTTTTAATTACTTTCCCCAATTTTTAGTTGATATCATTTTCTTTCAATTAATTTGAAAAATCAGAAATTATTTTGTTTAATTTCAATTATTTCTTGCATTTTTTTTTAATTGTACCATTTTATAAATTTTGTCCTAAAAAACTTTTTATTAGGGTTAACTGAGGGCCTCCTAAGCTCAAGAGCCCCGTGGCACTGCCCCACTTTACCCCTTAATAATTACGCTACTGATGCTTACCTAATAGTTATTATTTATTATATATGTGATGGAATATATCACTGGTATAGGCAAAATTTGTTCGTAACTTTTCTCTTAAAAAATTAAATATTTAGTCATGAAACTTGGCAGAATTAATTAAAATAAAATAAAATAAATAAAATTAAAAATGGTTTAAAATTAATACAATAAATAATAATAATAATAAATAATAATAATAAAGGAGAAAGGGGCGTTCACAAAACCAAAAATAAAAGCTGCTTTAAAGGGTTCTTAATGTAAAATAATATGTGAAATTAAATGAAAACACAAAACTCGCTGGGAATCGCATGGAAACATACAAATTTTATTCAATACAAAAATACATACACAAGGTCAAAAATATTACGTGTAGATAAAATATTGATTTTATAAAAGTTTCTAAAAATATATTTCTGCATAAAATGTATTGGAAATTCAAAAGGCTTTAGAACATCTTTCTAATTTGAAAATGTTTACAAAAAAAAAACTTTTTCGAATTTTGATACTACTACAGTTGATTTGTAAAATTGACTTTATGAAGAAAGCAATCAATTTGAGGAACCAGATTTTTTGATTAAAAACACATTTCATTTATATCATTTTTTATTCATTATATAGGGCTGTGCAAAAAGCTCGAAATGTCGAGCCGAGCCGAGCCGGCTTTTTTCGGGCCGAGTCGAGTCGGGTTCGAGGTTAGCTCGAACTAGAAAAATTTGTCGAATACTCGGAAAATTTCGAGCCCCCGACCAAAATGTGATCACAAATGAATTCGGGTACCCGAACGATTCGAGAACCCGAAATATTCGAGAACTCGAAAATCGAAAAGGACCCGAATGAATCGAGAACCCGAAAATTTCGAGAACTTGAACTTACATAACATGTTTTGGTCCTCTAGCTCACTAAGCAACCCATATATGCGCAGTAGTGTTCAAAATACTAAATACATGCGCAGTAGTGTTCAAAGCACTAAATACATGCGCAGTAGTGTTCCAAGCACTAAATACATGCGCAGTAGTGTTCCAAGCATTAAATACATGCGCAGTAGTGTTCCAAGCATTAAATATATGCGCCGTAGTGTTCCAAGCACCAAATACATGCGCACCAGTGTTCCACGCACTAAATACATGCACACTAGTTTTCAATTCATTAAATATATGCGCACTAGTTTTCTATGCACTAAATACATGCGCACTAATGTTCTACGCACTAAATACATGCGCACTAGTGTTTCACGCACTAAATACATGCGCACTAGTGTTCCACGCACCAAATCCATGCGCACTAGTGTTCCACGCACTAAATACATGCGCACTAGTGTTCCACGCACTAAATCCATGCGCACTAGTGTTCCACGCACTAAATACATGCGCACTAGTGTTTCACGCACTAAATACATGCGCACTAGTTTTCAATGCACTAAATACATGCACACTAATTTTCTATGCACTAAATACATGCGCACTAGTGTTTCACGCACTAAATACATGCGCACTAGTGTTCCACGCACTAAATCCATGCGCACTAGTGTTCCACGCACTAAACACATGCGCACTAGTGTTTCACGCACTAAATACATGCGCACTAGTTTTCAATGCACTAAATACATGCACACTAATTTTCTATGCACTAAATACATGCGCACTAGTGTTTCACGCACTAAATACATGTGCACTAGTGTTCCACGCACTAAATCCATGCGCACTAGTGTTCCACGCACTAAATACATGCGCACTAGTGTTTCACGCACTAAATACATGCGCACTAGTTTTCAATGCACTAAATACATGCACACTAATTTTCTATGCACTAAATACATGCGCACTAGTGTTTCACGCACTAAATACATGCGCACTAGTTTTCAATGCACTAAATACATGCACACTAATTTTCTATGCACTAAATACATGCGCACTAGTGTTACACGCACTAAATACATGCGCACTAGTGTTCCACGCACTAAATACATGCGCACTGGTTTTCTATACACTAAATACATGCGCACTAGTTTTCTATGCACTAAATACATGCGCACTAGTTTTCTATGCACTAAATACATGCGCACTAGTTTTCAATGCATTAAATACATGCGCACTAGTTTTCTATGCACTAAATACATGCGCACTAGTGTTCCACGCACTAAATACATGCGCACTAGTTTTCAATGCATTAAATACATGCTCACTAGTTTTCTATGCACTAAATACATGCGCACTAGTTTTCTATACCCTAAATACATGCGCACTAGTGTTTCACGCACTAAATACATGCGCACTAGTTTTCAATGCACTAAATACATGCACACTAATTTTCTATGCACTAAATACATGCGCACTAGTGTTACACGCACTAAATACATGCGCACTAGTTTGCAATTCATTAAATATATGCGCACTAGTTTTCTGTGCACTAAATACATGCGCACTAATGTTTTACGCACTAAATACATGCGCACTAGTGTTTCACGCACTAAATACATGCGCACTAGTGTTCCACGCACTAAACCCATGCGCACTAGTGTTCCACGCACTAAATACATGCGCACTAGTGTTCCACGCACTAAATCCATGCGCACTAGTGTTCCACGCACTAAATACATGCGTACTAGTGTTTCACGCACTAAATACATGCGCACTAGTTTTCAATGCACTAAATACATGCGCACTAGTTTTCTATACACTAAATACATGCGCACCAGTTTTCAATGCATTAAATACATGCTCACTAGTTTTCTATGCACTAAATACATGCGCACTAGTTTTCTATACCCTCAATACATGCGCACTAGTGTTTCACGCACTAAATACATGCGCACTAGTTTTCAATGCACTAAATACATGCACACTAATTTTCTATGCACTAAATACATGCGCACTAGTGTTTCACGCACTAAATACATGTGCACTAGTGTTCCACGCACTAAATCCATGCGCACTAGTGTTCCACGCACTAAATACATGCGCACTAGTGTTTCACGCACTAAATACATGCGCACTAGTGTTTCACGCACTAAATACATGTGCACTAGTGTTCCACGCACTAAATCCATGCGCACTAGTGTTTCACGCACTAAATACATGCGCACTAGTTTTCAATGCACTAAATACATGCACACTAATTTTCTATGCACTAAATACATGCGCACTAGTGTTACACGCACTAAATACATGCGCACTAGTGTTCCACGCACTAAATACATGCGCACTGGTTTTCTATACACTAAATACATGCGCACTAGTTTTCTATGCACTAAATACATGCGCACTAGTTTTCTATGCACTAAATACATGCGCACTAGTTTTCAATGCATTAAATACATGCGCACTAGTTTTCTATGCACTAAATACATGCGCACTAGTGTTCCACGCACTAAATACATGCGCACTAGTTTTCAATGCATTAAATACATGCTCACTAGTTTTCTATGCACTAAATACATGCGCACTAGTTTTCTATACCCTAAATACATGCGCACTAGTGTTTCACGCACTAAATACATGCGCACTAGTTTTCAATGCACTAAATACATGCACACTAATTTTCTATGCACTAAATACATGCGCACTAGTGTTACACGCACTAAATACATGCGCACTAGTTTGCAATTCATTAAATATATGCGCACTAGTTTTCTGTGCACTAAATACATGCGCACTAATGTTTTACGCACTAAATACATGCGCACTAGTGTTTCACGCACTAAATACATGCGCACTAGTGTTCCACGCACTAAACCCATGCGCACTAGTGTTCCACGCACTAAATACATGCGCACTAGTGTTCCACGCACTAAATCCATGCGCACTAGTGTTCCACGCACTAAATACATGCGTACTAGTGTTTCACGCACTAAATACATGCGCACTAGTTTTCAATGCACTAAATACATGCGCACTAGTTTTCTATACACTAAATACATGCGCACCAGTTTTCAATGCATTAAATACATGCTCACTAGTTTTCTATGCACTAAATACATGCGCACTAGTTTTCTATACCCTAAATACATGCGCACTAGTGTTTCACGCACTAAATACATGCGCACTAGTTTTCAATGCACTAAATACATGCACACTAATTTTCTATGCACTAAATACATGCGCACTAGTGTTCCACGCACTAAATACATGCGCACTAGTTTGCAATTCATTAAATATATGCGCACTAGTTTTCTATGCACTAAATACATGCGCACTAATGTTTTACGCACTAAATACATGCGCACTAGTGTTTCACGCACTAAATACATGCGCACTAGTGTTCCACGCACTAAACCCATGCGCACTAGTGTTCCACGCACTAAATCCATGCGCACTAGTGTTCCACGCACTAAATCCATGCGCACTAGTGTTCCACGCACTAAATACATGCGCACTAGTGTTTCACGCACTAAATACATGCGCACTAGTTTTCAATGCACTAAATACATGCGCACTAGTTTTCTATACACTAAATACATGCGTACTAGTGTTTCACGCACTTAATACATGCGCACTAGTTTTCAATGCACTAAATACATGCACACTAATTTTCTATGCACTAAATACATGCGCACTAGTGTTACACGCACTAAATATATGCGCACTAGTGTTCCACGCACTAAATACATGCGCACTAGTTTTCTATACACTAAATACATGCGCACTAGTGTTCCACGCACTAAATACATGCGCACTAGTTTGCAATTCATTAAATATATGCGCACTAGTTTTCTATGCACTAAATACATGCGCACTAATGTTCTACGCACTAAATACATCCATGCGCACTAGTGCGCATGTATTTAGTGCGTGAAACACTAGTGCGCATGTATTTAGTGCGTGGAACACTACTGCGCATATATTTGGTGCTTGGAACACTACTGCGCATGTAATTGGTGCTTGGAACACTACTGAGCATGTATTTGGTGCTTGGAACATTACTGAGCATGTATTTAGTGCTTGGAACACTAGTGCGCAGTTGTTTGGAGCTTTGAACTCTACTGCGCATGTAGAAATTTTCGGATCTCGTTCAAGACCCGAAATTTTCGGGTTCTCGTATCATTCGAGAAGCCGTACATTTTCGAGTACTCGAAAAATTTCGGGTATTTAAGAAAGCTCGGCTCGAACCCGACTCGGCTCGAACCCGACAAAGCCGAGCTAAGCTCAACTCTGCTCGAAGACTGCTAGGCTCGGTTCGGCTCGGTCGGACTTCGAGTTTCGAGCTTTTTGCACAGCCCTATTCATTAACAATTACCTAAAATTATTTTTCAATTAACAAACCAACCAGAAATCATCGCATTTTAATCGCACTTATATCATTTGAAAGCTAGATTTCTCACCTTTAAAATGCATCTTTTTTAATATTGTACGATAATTTTAAAGAATAATATGTTTATTTGTTTTAAAATTAGCCATTTTTTTCAATTTTTGATAACTCAAAAACGGTTAGTTTAACAAAAAATTTTAAGGACATGACTTTTTTCATGTAGAATTAAAAAAAAAATTTTTTTTACTTTTTTAAATATTTTTAATTAGGTAATTAAATAGTTAAGGGGAGGTTCTAGACCAAATCGACAAAAAAAAATTATTTTTTTTTTATAGCTTTATTTTCATTCTTAGGGTCTTGAAAATGTGTATGCAAAAGGATATTCCTCTATCTAATTTATTTTACGAGTTATAGCATATTAAACAAAAAAGTGCGTTGGCCGAAAAACAAGTAAAAACGCGCGCTCGCACCGCCTATTAAGTGGTGTGTTTCAAAACACACCGAAAATCAGTGCTTAAGTTCAGCAAAAAATGCTCTTCGAGGATGAGGAAGGAACCTTATATGGTCCTGGAATAGCTGATTAGAAGTAAAACTAAATAAACAAACATTACATATGATTTTTCCTTCGTCAAACTTTAAACGCGTTTTTCTCTAAACACCTTTTTTTGCGCGCGGGGCACGATTCACCTTCAACGGCTGAACCGATTTCGATGTTTGACTGCTCAAATTAAAGCTTATTCAATTTAGGGGGCACTAGGTTGCGTTTTTTTTTTAAAAAATTGTTGTTATTGTTTATTTTACGATAAAGCAAAAAAAAAAGGGGGGGAAAAACAGGGTTTTCTTTTTCAAATGATCCCAATTTTTTTTAAAGTGTCTATTTAAAAATCGGAGATTCATATGGCCCCCCAAATTTTATCTAGTGTCACGTCGGAAAATTCCGAAAATAACATTAATCTATTTATATTAATTTTAAAATTTATTCGAGCCTACGAAGTTAATCGCAATAGCTCGGGACATCGATTACCTTTCTGGTGCTTTGTTCTGGTTTCCCTTTTTTTTTGTTATTAATTAAAATTTTATAAGTTTCCTAACAAGGAGGGAAACTATAACGCGAAAAAAACAATTTTGGAGTATCGCCCTTTAAAATAGGGGTACCCTACAAAAAGAAAAGAACGAGAAAAAAAAATATTAAAGGACTAATCCTAGCCCCAGTAACTAAACGGGCCCGGGATTGGGATTCTACCCTGAAAAAATGAATAAAATTAAGGAAAGGAAAAGAAGAGTGAAAAAAAATGAAAATAGAGAGATACTTAAATGTTGAGTTTTTATTTATTTAACTTACTTTGATTGGTCGTATTTGATGAACAAAATAGAATCCAGGAATCCTTTGAAAGTGGTACGGCACTGACGCTGTTGTTGAAGCGGGAAATCCAAAAATATTTGCATAAAATCACAAATAGTGATAAAATTCACAGACACAGGAACAGTCTTAATATGGAATAAAATATCCAACACTGATTTTAAAGAATAACAAAATCGAATATTAGAACTCGTAGCACACATGAAAATTGTGGGAAATGAACTTAACTTGACTTGAATTTACATTTGAAATAGTTTAAGATTGAAAGAATGATTTCCGACTCTCCATTCTCGATGACAGTTTTTCGGAGTTTTCTGACACTCCATTCTCTATGGAAGTTTTTTGAAGAGTCTTTCAACTTTTCATGTATTTCCTTCCCTTAGCTTCTGAGAGAAGAAAAAGTGGGAAGATAAAAAAGGGAGAAACTAGGGGAGTCTTAGAAAACACCAATGAAGAAAGGCCCTAAACGCTTCAGCGTGTAGGCGTGTGTTGAGGGTAGAAAGAGAACGACGAAGAAGAACGGCGAAGAGAGAGAAAACCGATAATGAGGGGTGGCTATTGGGACTTGCATGCTTGCGTGGGAGTAGAGAATTCATTAGAAAAGCTAAGAAGTCAACTATTTTCCTAATTTTGATTTGGTCCTGAAATGTGTCTCAAAAGTCAGTGGGTGGAGAAAATCCGCCCTAAAGCACAGTAGTTCTTGTTGATGCTGCCCTCTGTACCACTTCCAAGGATCCTAGTTACAAATAATTCAAGACATATTTCTTACATAATTTCAAATATAAAATTGAATGTTAACCATGAATAATGTTGAAAATATAAGTAATACAATTTTTAAATTCAAATTTGTTTATAATATTAGTATTTTAACAATTTCAGATGAATATAGGTTTGATTTTGCCTAAATATTAATTATGTTTTATTATTTTAAAAGAAAAAGATTAATGTATATTGATTAATGCAATATTTAATTTTCCTAGATTTTCCATTTCTAGGTTATGTTTCTCATAGAGTGAATGTCGAGTATTCGTTTTATTTCTTTCAATTTAACTGAATTCAAATGAGAACTATCAAATTTTATATGTACATTCAATAAATTTTATGTCTCCATGTTTTTCAATTTTTAGGTTATGTTATAATAACTTTTAATGAATGAATAATTAATTTGACAAACATATTCAGTATAATATTCAATGCACAATCATTCAATAAAGAATAAATATTAACTAAATCCATTTATACTGAAATGTTATTACTTAATTTATTTTTCATAATTTCTAAATTTTAAGGTTATGTTTGAGTGAAAATTTCATTATTGAATGATTGACATATTTATTTAACCTTAAAATTGCCATTAGACTTGTTCTATTAATTTTAAGAATGTTTTTAATTATGTTTTTGTTATTTCCTTAATTTTTACATTTTTGAGGTTATGTTACCTCGAGATACGTTTATTTTATAAAAGTTGATTAACAATTCTTATATGAATTCAAATTTAGTACTATTAATCTTAAAATTGATCTTAATCAATTGACATAACCCTTTTCTTTTGTTTTTCGCGTATTTTTCGTACATAACCTTAAATCTTTAAAAGTTTAATTGAAAATATTAAGTAGTTATAATTTACATCATTTAGCTAATTAATTTAAAGCGTTTTATAATTATTTTTAATTATTATTATTTTTAAATGCTATTGTGCTCACACACACACACACACACACACACACAAATATGTTTCAGTGTAAAAGAGTTAATAAAAAGGGTTGTAATGAATTTTTATGCATTTTAAGTGTTCAATTAGAATATTCTGTAAATATTATTTTTTTGTTGAAATCGTAACTATTTTTTTCTTATACATGGGGTCATTTCGACGGATGTCTTTTTTATACATTATCATCATTTTCTTGGAAACACAGTTTGGGCCTGCACTCAAGGGCGGAAGTGAACACTTGTCCAAACTGAGGGCCAGCATCGCCTATAACAGAGTTTGTCTCAGCGCGACCCCTTAATCTCAGAGTTTTTAGGGACTGTTTAGAAAATCGAGTCGATAGCAAGACATCTGTTAACTATAAAGTCTTGTTTTTTCAAATGTATCCGAACTCTGGAAAAACTCGGCAGGCTATGCTGTTCCTCCCTTTTCAAGAAATGGTCAAATTTATGTTTTTCGTTTCGGTGATATAGGAAACGAAGATTTTAAAAAGATGAAAAAAAACGGAGTGGCTCACGACGTTACACCCCCACTGTAAAATGGTTGCTAGAAAGTTAAGAATGAATAGCAAACATAACTCTGAGTTGTCATAATATTTACAATTTTGAATTTGCTCTAAAATAACATACAACTTCCTAAAATTGCTCTCAAATTCCAAATTGAAATAATGACTGAAAGTACAAGTTTGAAGTTTCTACTTTTCAAATGTAGCCTGTTTAGCTAGGACTGAGGTGATGTGGTTCAAGAATACTTCCTTCAATGGATTGACTCGTAGAAGGTTTAGCTGCTTCTGATTCCTCATTTTTTTTAAGTTTAACATCAGGGTTGGTTGATTTCTTCTTGGCTAGATGCTGTATTTGGTTTCTGAATGATCTTCAAATGGGTCCCAAAGGATGAAACATCTTTGCATAGACTGAATGATATCGTAGGCGTTTACTGATTCTGATTGTCGCTTTAAACAGATGGACATTTTCTGAACCGTGCGATGATACCAACTCTGGAAGTACAGAAGGTAATAAAACAGGTTCACCAATTTGTTCTATGTAGAACTGAAGGTCTTCTTCAATACATCCTCATTGAATAAGTTGAAGCATGTTGCCAATGTATCTAGGTAGACTATTTGTTGTTGTATCTAGCAAAGTTATTAGATACTGGTGATCTTCCTACTGGATAGATGATTTGTTGCCGAGGTTTGTTGATCTCTACTTGGCTACTGGTGCTATTTGCTGCTAGCTCTGTCAGATTAACATATGACAACTAGATTTGTCATATAGTAAACAAATTTTTGTGTCATCTACGGTAACCTTGTAGTGAAAGAAAATATTCAATTTCCGGTCCGCCATGAAGTAGGTTGCTGGTGGCAAAATTGGTTGCAAGTAAATTGTATCCTTATATTATTGACTTAGTGTAAGGAAGAATGTGTGTTGTTTTATATGACCTGAAGTTCAGCTAATGAAGAAATTCCATGCTCAATCATTACTTCAACAGGATTACATTTTAATTAGTATACTACTTCTGTTTAGACCTTCAAAATTCATTTGGTATTTGAGTAGCTATTGCTAAGAAATTTTCAACAATTCGTTATATAAGTTACATTTTCTGAGTTATATACAATCCATGTTATCGGAGGTTTGGTATTTTTTCGCATACAAATTTAAAAATTAGTGACCTAAAATGCTAAAGTTTTTGATACAATCTTTTCTTTATTAATGATAAACATTTCCTTCTAAAAATCTCGAAGATGATCTCGAATGTTCTATCTTATTCGTAATTGCATAAAAATTCCTTCTTTTCATTGATCAAGGCGAAGGTTAAATTGTGACTATAGAAAGTAAACATTTTGATTATGTTATGATCTAAAAGTTTATATGCAAATATTTTAAAATAGTCTATCGCACAGTGAATTTCAAAAGATATAACCTTCCTCCTGAATGATGCATAATTTATCATAAAGAGGACAAATGGTTCAGGAACATAAGCAAAATTATTTTTTTTTTCTATTGAAGTCTAGTTTGTCGAGAACCAATTATTCTGTAATGGTAATGTTAATTTTACTGCGGATTATCGCGTTATTTAAAAAAACTAAAGAATCGACCCAACTTACATTCTTGCATTTGTTCTCCTTTGATTTTTTTAACTACTTAGGAAAATAAAGTTTTGTTTATTTTGACGCTATACATAGAATGATTAGCATTTATGTTTATTTTTCTTTTATTTAACATCAAACTAAGCCTAAGCAGTTACCAAATTTTTAAAAAAATTTTCATTTTTGACATTTAAACTAAGTATACAAAAGAAAATTTTCGGCAAAGATTAATGTTTCGATGAATTTCAAATTTACATGAGTTTATCACATAAAATCGGAGTATTAATTGATCTAAAGCAATTGAGTGATTTTAGTAGTTGTATTTACCTGTGTGTAAAGAATGTTACATTTCCCTTACTTAAGGAAGGATAATACTTTTACCATGATATACCTGAAGTTGCAATCATAACCTATGAAACTTTTGTGGTTATTTAGTATAAAAATTGTTATTGATTCGGTGATTTGATAATATTCTGTAACAGATAACTTCAATTAAAGTAAAATATATGATAATATTGAAATTATTTTTAAAAAGAAAGAAGTGAAAAGATAGATATATAAGAAGAGAAATAGAGAAGATAGCTATATTAGTAGCTGTTGAGTAGAAAATTAGAATAATTAGAAAAATATATAAAGTAAACACGCAGCACTTTGGGATCTTATACTTTTAATGAAATTTACTTCTGAATCTCAATCTATCGATACGCAATAGGGAAATTGTTAAACGTTTTAGCTAACGCTATGATGGGTCTGAATGAATTGATTCTGTTGTTTCCATTGAAGGCACAATCTTTGACCTTTAAAAATTCGTTTTGAATGTTCTGAGCTAATTTAGAGATTTCGTACTGGTTCAGATATTTTCCTCAATATTGACCGGTAAATATGGAATTTGAGTGTTTCCCGAGTTACGCTGACTATATATGCGCTTACGACAGTCTTTAAGGATATGACCTAAGTTTTTACAATAACTGCAAACTACATCAAGACGACAAGTGGCTTCCAAGTGACCTATTTTGTTACATTTATTGCATTTAATAATATTGAGTGATTGTTTTACTTTATTACCAAGCATGAAGCATTTATCTAAAGTATGTCCTGACTTATTACAGTTCTGGCATACCTGAAAATTAGTTTCAGTCATTTGGCATGATTCGGCAGAATGCCCTTTTTTATGACAGACTTTGCACTCAGCAATTTGGTTGCAAGCTTTTGCAGAATGACCTGTTTGGTAGCAAATTTGACACACTAGTGTAACATTTATGGTATTTACCCTAAAATTACATGTGTCAGATGTGTGATCATTACTGTTACAAAGCAAACATCGCTTTCGTGACCGAGATTCTCTAACATTATATCCTGGCTCCTGGCATAGATGGCAAGTTAGTACTTTAGAGTAGTCAATAGCTTTGTTTTCTTTAGAAGGGATGGACAATTTCTTAAGAGCTTGTCTCGACAATAGCTGTTTTTCTATTACAATAGCATTTTTTATTACTTCATTAACATCTGCATTTTCAGTTAACCGTTGTTCGATTTCTAATTTTAATCCCTTTTTAAATGATTCTATGATAGCAGTGTTTGTAGAATCTCTAAAATCTGGTAATACAGCTACACCTGTTTCAACGCGTTTTGTATCAAAAATTAATTCACCTATTTTTCTAATTCGAATTGCAAAAGTGATCACGAATTCATTTTCACGTTGGTATTCCGCGCCTAATTCTCCGAATAATTGCGTTATAGTTTTGGTAGGAGCAAAAATAGTTTTAATATAGGATGTTAACTCATCCACTGTGTTGAACGTCATGCCACTAATGATTTGACGAGCCTCACCATGGACCTTGCTACGTATAAGTTTGACCAAGAATCTTTCTGAATCAGCTTCGACCATAGCCTTAGCTTCATTACATCCTTCTATAAAATGGCTACAACTATCTGTTCCATCGAATTTGGGAACAACCAGTACAGCATCCCGTATGGAAACAGCTTGTGGGTGTGTGGCAGGTACAGCTTCTTCCGCCATGTTTAAATTTGACCGATTTACAATATGATCTACAAGGTTATTACTCAAACTGGCTTCTGAAATAGTGTAATTAAGAGTTAGGGAATATAAACCACCACGAGTAATGAAAAGAGAGAAATAGTAGATAGTAGATAGTTAGAAAGAAAGAGAAGGACATCTGACGTTAATCCAGAAAGGATTGTTATCGATTTTTCGATTGTTCACTATAATATCGATTAACTGTAATACATTCGTTATGATAAATAATTTTCCTGTTTATTTTTTAGTAATGATTACACTTTTCAGTAGAATTAATACTAAAGAAAAAAGAGTTTGAATGCAATCTCTTAGTTACGTAACAATCGGTAACTAGTGTAGTATTACGTATTTAAAGTATTTGTTTGTTTGTTTGTTTTTTTTTTTGTTGTTGATATATTTATTATTATAATTATCATTATTATTCTTATTGTTATTATTTACTTATTATTCATTACTTATTAATTAATTATTTGAATTAGGTCTAAAAAAAAAGAAGTTTCTCTTTTTTTTTATTTAAAATGCTATATCTTATTATTATTATTACTACTATTATTAATATCAGCTTATTTACTTGTATTGTACTATTATTAAGGCCTATTTTAGTACTGATTTTTTTCAGAACTTGTAAAATTCAGTAGTAGTTACTGAATATTTACGAACATTTTTGTTTCAGGGTTTTTGAATTGGAAAACATGACTATTATTCCAAAAGTAGATAATTATTTAAAGAAAACTTATAAAACCTTTAATCTGAAATTTAATCAAGCAAAGGAATAAAAATAAGTACTAAAGAATTATCTATGCAAAATTTACCTCGTAGGATAAAGGAAACGAACCTTAATTTATGAATAAACAAGATAAACACATTAGGTTTGATCGGTACGGATCAAGAAAAGATGGTATTTTTCACATCTGATATTTAGCTCTCCTCTCTTGTTGTCAAAAGAAATTTCAATGAGTTATTTCAGAACAAAAATTTTATCTCAAAAACGCGCGTTTTTTTGAAAGAAAAAGAATATTCCCTAGAAAACATCTCATTTTGTAAATATACACACCCTTAATTAGGTATTTTGCGAGGTCGCGTTAATCAAGTATTAGATTGTCCAATACTGGCCCAAACATGCCTACACAAGTTTTATTTCACAAATGCGCCAAGCTTCTACGGGCTTGCAAATAGAGAAATCTCATATTCAATACGTTATTTATTCATTACAAGAGATTTTAATTTATCTGCTTTATTTAAATTTTATTTCCAAAATCATAATTTTCTTAATCAGAAATTCCAAAGCATTTTTAATTTTCCTTAGAAAAAGATATAAAATTTTCTTATTTCCAAATTTCACATCATTTTTGTTAAGTTCGACATTATTATTATTTGGACAATTTGTTTAAACAAAACATATTAAATATGTCTAATGTCATTAATAGAGTCAAATCATGCCCTAGTAATGGTAGCAATAACTTATTATACAATACGCACTAATATACTAACTTAGACATATGCTCATTATTGGCCCAACGTTGGCTGTATACCAAACCAGTATTGGTCCAAATAATAGCTTACATTTAGGTTGGAAACTATTTTTCATTTTATTTTATTTATTTATTTATTTAGTAGGATATAAAATTAACTAAAGTTTACTTAAGTAAGTGTTAGTTTCTTTTTTATTATTAAATGTTAATAACTTTTTTTTTTGTAACAGTTTCTTTTTATATATTTTTTATTTAAATTTAAGATTTTAACTTGCTTAAGTATGTAATTAAATCTAAATCTTTATTTCTAGCTATTTTAATTATTTATTTTATTGGTATTAATTTGCTATTTATTAAGTAATATTCTTAGGGGGGTAATTAGTAAAATTTATTTAATTATGATTAATTTTACTTATAAATAGTTATTGACCTATTAAAAAGTATGCGTTCTGATATACTTCAATTCTTTTATGTCTTCATTTACTTTATTTGCTATCAATTAATTGAATAAATTCTTTAATTGTAGATAATTATAATTTATTTTAATTGTTTTCTTTTCATTAACTGAAAGTATTCTTTCACAAAAGAATAAAATTCTTATTTTCACAATGTCAGTGGTCACTGCCGAATTCTCTCGGTATATGTCAGTACCAATGTAAGATTTCATACAAATTTCAAATCAGATTTTTCTTAATTTGAAATATTTTTTTTTTAAATAAAAAAAAATTTATTTTTAGGTTATGTAAAAGCAATTCAATTATATTTAATATAATCTTGGTATTTATTCAAAACGATTTCCTTTGTTTTTAACAATTTAAAGAAATCAATTTTTTATATTTAAAATAATGCGTAAAAAGCAATTCACCAAAATAGCGGGAAATTTCAAATCTTCAAATTTATACCTTGTGATAAATGCACATAACAAAAATTTTAATTGCAATAATTCAATACTAATGTTTCAAATTACGATTACACGTTACGATTTACTTCTATTTTTTGTAAATTTATTAACATCATTTTATTTAAAATAAATTCAATTTTTTTTCGAAAATATACGTAATCAATAATTTAAAATATTTTAAATTAAAAAAAAATTAGGCTTTCAGAAAAGAAAGAAAAGTAAATAATGCTTTTTTATTCAATAAAAACTCATATTTTCAAATATTCGATTTTTCAAGAATTCTAAATTGAAAATTAAATTTTACAGAAAGTCAGATATCAAAAAAAAATGTTTAACCAATTAAAATTTAAATCTTTTTAAATTCAGTATTTTTTAAAATTCGTAGAAGATTCGAACTAAAAAATTTTTCGACACAAAATTTTTCCAAACTTAATATTTTAAATTCAGATTCTCCAAACTATCCAAATTTTTATTCTCTAAACTATTCAAAAATGTATTATTCACTCAAACTCAAATTCTTGTTCTCCAAACTATCTTACTTCGTATTATGTAAACTACTCAAATTTGTATAAGATTTAGCAATTAATTTCTTTTAACTGCCCGCATTCGTATTTTTCAAACTACCTAAATTAGTATTCTTCTAAGTAACACAAAATCATTAAAATTAAGAATTTAGTATTCTCCTACCTACCCAAATTAGTATTCTTACATATAACTGGCTTCGTATTCTTTAAACTACAATAAATTTATAACCGTTTGCATTAGCATTTGTACTCCACTCTTTACACGAATTCGTACTCCCGACTCTAGCACATTTGTATTCCCAACTTTACACGAATTTGTATGCCTATCTGCCCGTATTTGTACTCCTCACTCTACACGAATTTGTACTCCTATCTGCCCGCATTTGTACTCCTATCTGCCCGTATTTGTACTCCTCACTCTACACGAATTTGTACTCCCTATCTGCCCGCATTTGTACTCCTATCTGCCCGTATTTGTACTCCTCACTCTACACGAATTTGTACTCCCTATCTGCCCGCATTTGTACTCCTATCTGCCCGTATTTGTACTCCTCACTCTACACGAATTTGTACTCCCTATCTGCCCGCATTTGTACTCCTATCTAAGTACCTGATCTAGTATTCTGCAAACTACCCGAATTTATAAAAGGTTCAGAAATTGGTATTCTTTCAACTTACCCGAATTAGTATTATCCTAATTACCCGAATGAGTATTCTTACCACTACCCGAATTCGGCTAAGATTTATAAATTGAAATTCTCGTAACTGACCAAAATCGTAATCAGCAACCTACCCGAATTAGTATTGTGCAAATTACCCATACTCTTACAAGATTTAGTAACTGTAAATCTCCTGACTTCTAAAATTTATATTTTTTTACACTACCCAAATTCGTAAAGATTTGTAAATTAACTCAGGTTTTCATTTTATCTCTGAGTTTACAACTTTGTTTATTTATAAATTGATCACAGGGTTTTATTTTACCTCTGAATTCAAAATTTGTTTAATTATACACAGGATCTCAGAGCTTCTTTTTGTCTCTGGATTTAAGAATTTTTTTATTTATCATGGATCTCAGGGTTTCATTTTACCACAAGATTTTAAAACTTTGTTTATTTATAAATTGATCTCAGGGTTTTATTTTACCTCTGGATTAAAATTTTTTTTAATTTTACACAGGATCTCAGAGCTTGTTTTAGTCTCTAGATTTAAGAATTTGTTTACATATCATTGATCGCAGGGTTTCATTTTTCCTCTGGATTCAAAATTTGTTTAATTTTACACAGGATCTCAGAGCTTCTTTTTGTCTCTGGATTTAAGAATTTGCTTATTTATAGGATTTTTCTTCATTTTTTTGCTTATAAATAATTTATTACTCCTTCATTCGTGAATTGATTACTTTATTTATTTATTAGATTTATTATTTCGTTTATTTACTAATTTATTATTTAATTCAATAATTTATCCTTTTAATACATTCATATATTTATTTATTCTTTGTTTTATTAGTTTATTTGATTTTCTTTGTTTATGACTCTTGATTAATTACATGATTTTTTTCTTTATTAAAAAAAAAATTCAACGTTTTTAATAATAATTTATTTTTGTTATTTATTTATTTAATTTCTTTGTTTATATTTTAATGTATTTCGATTTTTGCTTATTTGCTTTTTATTGTAATTGAATATACCCATTTGTTTGTTTGTTTAAAAATCTTTCGAATTTTATTTATTTATTTGTTTTGTTTATTTATATTTTAATCAAGTTAATCGTTTACTGATTTGCTTTATGTTGTATTCAATGGTATAGTTTATTAAAAATCTTTGATAATTATAAAAGGACATTTTTTTTAAAGCACTGTAATTTTCAGCTTATTTTACACAATGACCGGCAGACATACAGTCTAGCCGTGTGTTTAGGGACTTGACGGAGCAGACGCATCAAGATACCCCCGCGCCCCTCTGCAGTTTCAGAATAGTCCCAATATCGGCTTTCTTTAGAAAGAATAACTTATTTCATTTAAAGTTTGCTTCAAAACTTTTTCCATTATTTGATTTTAATTATGATTTCAACGATCATTTATTATTTCACGTCCCATTTTATTTTAATTTATTAATTTACTTCTTTAATTTACTTGTTTGTTTATTTAATATTTAATTCATTATTTAAAAGTTTTTTTTATTTATTTATTTTTCCACTAACGTATTTTATTATTCTCATTTATTTAAACAATAGATTGTTTGTAATAATTTGTTTGTTCTTTAATTTTTATTAAATTTCGTTTACTTATTTATTCTTTGTTTCTTTATTTGTTTATTTATTTCTTTTTCATTTATTTATTAATTCTTTGTTTATTTATTTGTTTTTATAATAACAATTTATTTATTTTCTTTTGTTTAAGAATTTTATTTAAACATTCATTTTTCATTAATTAATTAATTGTTTAACATTTCATTTATTCATAAAAAATTTTCATTTGTTTATTTTTCCTTAAAATTTTATTTATTTTCTATTTGCTTGTTGATATTATTGTTTAAATAATTTCTTTGTATTAAACATTATTTATTTATCTTGGTTTGTTTATTTATTTGTTTTATTTATTTATATATTCTTTGTTTATTTGTGTCTATAATAACAATTTATTAATTTTCTTTTGTTTAAGAATTTTATTTAAACATTCATTTTTATTTCATTAATTAATTAATTGTTTAACATTTCATTTATTCATAAAAAATTTTCATTTGTTTATTTTTCCTTAAAATTTTATTTATTTTCTATTTGTTGCTTGATATTATTATTTTAATAATTTCTTTGTAATAAACATTATTTATTTATATGAATTGTTTAAATCATAAAAGAAAGATAATTTGTTTAATCGAATTTTATTATATACTAAACAATTAATTGTTTTTACTTTTATTGTTAATTTGTTTGAACATTCATTTTTATTTATTATTAACTTTTATTTATTTATTCATGTGAATTATAAAATATTAAAATTTTAGTACCATTTTTATTTATACTTTTGACGTCGAATAGAGTCAAATATTATTTCCACGTTCATGTGATTTCGATGGTCACTCATTTCAAAACTTAGAGCAATGCATAATATTCTGTAAGAATCCGAGTCTTTAAAATCCACACGTGCATCCAGCATGCCTGCGACTTGACAGTAGGCAACATCTGCCATTCAACTATGACTAGCTAGGCGACGGATACAATGAGCGCATCCCGCCGACTCTGCTATGCCTTGATTTTCAGTATTAGAAATTCGTGAATTGATTTTCAATTTTATTTTGACAAATGAAACCAAAGTTGCAAATATTTTCGAAATTTTATTTTCAAGAAATATTATTATCTCTGTTATACAAGTTCATTAATTAGATTTATAAAAATTTGTTTTTTTTAATTATTTATGAATTTTTTCTTTGTTTAAAAATAGCACATATTTTTTTATTTTGTTAAGTATTTGTTTATTTATTTATTTTTCAATATTCAATTGCATGATTTGTTGATTGTTTAAATTTTATTTGTTTTTAATTATAAAAAATTCAATTGTTTATTTACTAATAATCCTCTTTATTTATTTATTGTTTATTAACAATTCTCGATTGTTTATTTAATGTTTCTTTGTTAATTAACTATTTTCTTGTGTTTATTATTGTTAATTGAATGTTTATTTATTTATTCAATATTTAATTGTTTAATTTGTTGCTTGTTTATTAATTAAAAATTCTCTTTTGTTAATTAAAAGAAAATATTTGTAATAAATTTATTTTTTAATTGCAAATAGTTATTAATTTTTTAATTTGTTAACTTTTTATAACTTTTATAATTTTCACATCAATAAATAATTATTTTTTTAAGGTTATGTAAATAGAATCTTGTACAATTATTTTTTCAAAGAAAATTCATGATATAAATTTAATTATTTTTTTTTTTTTTTTAAGAAATGCAAGAATAAACAGCTTATCAAAATTCAAAATTTTATAAACAATGGAAATAATGCGAATTTTGTTTAAATAATTATTTCATAGAAACTATAGATTTATGATATAGTCAGACCGATTATTTATACTTCCACACAAAAAATACTTAAGGTGTCAAATTCAAATTCAAATTTGCCGCAAAAACAATATCAGAAGAAACAGCCAATCAGAGCGCGGTCTCACCCCTTTCCTTTTGGTAATCAATGTAATCATTCAGATTTACCGGTGGTTTGCGTGGCAAGCTCCCACTAAGTTCGAAAGATCTTCTATAATATTGTCATTCCTTGTCATTGGAATAACTTTAAATTTGAATCGGACTTTACACACAAGGACTTTTTAAATTTTATTAATTTGTTAATAACAATTTTTATTTAATAGTTTTATTTACTTATAAATCTTGTTTAATTTTGCATTTTTTTCCAATTTTCATTTTTTTTTAAAAATAATTAAAGACTGAGTCATATATACTTCAAACTCTTATTTTCCCGAATGAGTCAAATAATCACATTTTTTCATTTTTATTGATTTATGGAACAAATCAATTTTATTTTCATTTTTTTAGAAAGAGTTAATGCTTTTTCTTTTAGTTTTAATTTCATAACGATTCAAATATTTTTTATATTTTTAAAATAATTTGAATTTTAAGAACTAGTCAATAATAATTTATTTTATTCAAATTTTTAAGAACGAGTCAAAATACATAATTCAAGAAAGAGTCAATTTAGATTTCTTTGAATCTAATATTGTAAAAATGAGTCAATTTTAGAACAAGTCGATTTAGAATATAATATAAATTTTTTGTTGACATTTTTAGAAAGAGTCGCTTTGGAGTATTATCCAAATTTCATTTAAATTTTTTATAAAGAACGCGTCACTTGTAGAACGAGTCGATTTAATATCAATTTACACATTTTTATTCAAATTTTTTTTAAAGAGAGCAATATTTATTAAGAATTTTTAAGAATTTGCTTTTTAATAAACATAATTGGTTCATCGTATTTTTTTTTTTAAACAATATTTTTCATATTTTGCGAAAAATTATTCTTAATACATACTTTCTAAGAAACTACATTTCAAACAGGTTTTTTCCATTAAAAATTCAAAAACAGAAAAATTTATAAAAACTTTATTTTTAGAAAAATTCATTATTTTAATTGAAATTTCGATAAAGAGTTTAAAACTCAAAAAGAATTTGCTTTAATATATTTAAAAATTATTAAAAAAAAAAAATCTTTGAAAAATGATTTTATTTCGTTTATAAAAGAAAACGATAGAAAATAACACATTTTTTTTTTACCAAAGATATAGAAAAGAATAGAAAAGAATATAAGAGAATAGATAAAAAGAGAACACTGTCAAAGAAGAAAACAAGAAAAAAGCACAAAAAGGCATCTATCCCTCCGGGGCCTCCAAAAATTTAAAAAGATATAATGTCACGTCGGAAAATTCCGAAAATAACATTAATCTATTTATATTAATTTTAAAATTTATTCGAGCCTACGAAGTTAATCGCAATAGCTCGGGACATCGATTACCTTTCTGGTGCTTTGTTCTGGTTTCCCTTTTTTTTTTGTTATTAATTAAAATTTTATAAGTTTCCTAACAAGGAGGGAAACTATAACGCGAAAAAAACAATTTTGGAGTATCGCCCTTTAAAATAGGGGTACCCTACAAAAAGAAAAGAACGAGAAAAAAAAATATTAAAGGACTAATCCTAGCCCCAGTAACTAAACGGGCCCGGGATTGGGATTCTACCCTGAAAAAATGAATAAAATTAAGGAAAGGAAAAGAAGAGTGAAAAAAAATGAAAATAGAGAGATACTTAAATGTTGAGTTTTTATTTATTTAACTTACTTTGATTGGTCGTATTTGATGAACAAAATAGAATCCAGGAATCCTTTGAAAGTGGTACGGCACTGACGCTGTTGTTGAAGCGGGAAATCCAAAAATATTTGCATAAAATCACAAATAGTGATAAAATTCACAGACACAGGAACAGTCTTAATATGGAATAAAATATCCAACACTGATTTTAAAGAATAACAAAATCGAATATTAGAACTCGTAGCACACATGAAAATTGTGGGAAATGAACTTAACTTGACTTGAATTTACATTTGAAATAGTTTAAGATTGAAAGAATGATTTCCGACTCTCCATTCTCGATGACAGTTTTTCGGAGTTTTCTGACACTCCATTCTCTATGGAAGTTTTTTGAAGAGTCTTTCAACTTTTCATGTATTTCCTTCCCTTAGCTTCTGAGAGAAGAAAAAGTGGGAAGATAAAAAAGGGAGAAACTAGGGGAGTCTTAGAAAACACCAATGAAGAAAGGCCCTAAACGCTTCAGCGTGTAGGCGTGTGTTGAGGGTAGAAAGAGAACGACGAAGAAGAACGGCGAAGAGAGAGAAAACCGATAATGAGGGGTGGCTATTGGGACTTGCATGCTTGCGTGGGAGTAGAGAATTCATTAGAAAAGCTAAGAAGTCAACTATTTTCCTAATTTTGATTTGGTCCTGAAATGTGTCTCAAAAGTCAGTGGGTGGAGAAAATCCGCCCTAAAGCACAGTAGTTCTTGTTGATGCTGCCCTCTGTACCACTTCCAAGGATCCTAGTTACAAATAATTCAAGACATATTTCTTACATAATTTCAAATATAAAATTGAATGTTAACCATGAATAATGTTGAAAATATAAGTAATACAATTTTTAAATTCAAATTTGTTTATAATATTAGTATTTTAACAATTTCAGATGAATATAGGTTTGATTTTGCCTAAATATTAATTATGTTTTATTATTTTAAAAGAAAAAGATTAATGTATATTGATTAATGCAATATTTAATTTTCCTAGATTTTCCATTTCTAGGTTATGTTTCTCATAGAGTGAATGTCGAGTATTCGTTTTATTTCTTTCAATTTAACTGAATTCAAATGAGAACTATCAAATTTTATATGTACATTCAATAAATTTTATGTCTCCATGTTTTTCAATTTTTAGGTTATGTTATAATAACTTTTAATGAATGAATAATTAATTTGACAAACATATTCAGTATAATATTCAATGCACAATCATTCAATAAAGAATAAATATTAACTAAATCCATTTATACTGAAATGTTATTACTTAATTTATTTTTCATAATTTCTAAATTTTAAGGTTATGTTTGAGTGAAAATTTCATTATTGAATGATTGACATATTTATTTAACCTTAAAATTGCCATTAGACTTGTTCTATTAATTTTAAGAATGTTTTTAATTATGTTTTTGTTATTTCCTTAATTTTTACATTTTTGAGGTTATGTTACCTCGAGATACGTTTATTTTATAAAAGTTGATTAACAATTCTTATATGAATTCAAATTTAGTACTATTAATCTTAAAATTGATCTTAATCAATTGACATAACCCTTTTCTTTTGTTTTTCGCGTATTTTTCGTACATAACCTTAAATCTTTAAAAGTTTAATTGAAAATATTAAGTAGTTATAATTTACATCATTTAGCTAATTAATTTAAAGCGTTTTATAATTATTTTTAATTATTATTATTTTTAAATGCTATTGTGCTCACACACACACACACACACACACACACAAATATGTTTCAGTGTAAAAGAGTTAATAAAAAGGGTTGTAATGAATTTTTATGCATTTTAAGTGTTCAATTAGAATATTCTGTAAATATTATTTTTTTGTTGAAATCGTAACTATTTTTTTCTTATACATGGGGTCATTTCGACGGATGTCTTTTTTATACATTATCATCATTTTCTTGGAAACACAGTTTGGGCCTGCACTCAAGGGCGGAAGTGAACACTTGTCCAAACTGAGGGCCAGCATCGCCTATAACAGAGTTTGTCTCAGCGCGACCCCTTAATCTCAGAGTTTTTAGGGACTGTTTAGAAAATCGAGTCGATAGCAAGACATCTGTTAACTATAAAGTCTTGTTTTTTCAAATGTATCCGAACTCTGGAAAAACTCGGCAGGCTATGCTGTTCCTCCCTTTTCAAGAAATGGTCAAATTTATGTTTTTCGTTTCGGTGATATAGGAAACGAAGATTTTAAAAAGATGAAAAAAAACGGAGTGGCTCACGACGTTACACTAGTTTAAGATTATCTTTGGTTTTTTCAGTTCAGATCATTTGGAAGGGCTGTAGAGTGCCCTGCGCACATGGACTCCCGCCACGCACGGCTTTCTTCAGGGAGGGCTAGAACCGCCATTTTTAATTATTTTTCCTTGAAAAAATTTTGTAAAATTTTTCAAATCTATACCAATAAATACCATAAGAAGTTATTTCAAAAAACAATTGCGTTAACTCAAAAAAAAAATCCTAAAATTACGTTAATTTTCGGGACTTTGGACTAGAACCTCCCCTTAAGCATCTTCAAACAGTTTAGAAACAATAAACCTAATTATATTATCAAAAGTAATTTAAATGATTGCTGAGTTAAAATTATTGAAAATAATTAAATAAATACGATGTTCAATTTGCTTGTTTATTATAGTGAGTATAAACAGCGAATTTCTACAATTCAAACTTAAAAATATAAAAAAAAAGTAAAAAGATTTTTTTTTCAAAAATCTTAAGAATTTTTTTTCTTATTCTACATAAAAAAAGGAACAATTCATGTTGTAAGCTATTAAAGAAGAATTTAAAAATCAATTTTTTTCTCGGTGATAGTTTTATTTAAAGCAATGAAAGTTTTTGCATCATATTTTTGACATTTTTATCTGTCAAAAATGAAAACATAAATTTTTATTACTGTGCCTGTTTCATTACTAGAGGGCGTCAAACTCAAGATAAAAAAAAATAAACGATAAATCGTCGGACAAGCTACAGCCTTACAGAAACATCCGATCTAAAAATTTCAAATGTGATTTTAAAACTGATACATGTATTTAGGCGTCCCCCCTAACTCCGATAAAAAATATTAAAAAATAAAAAAATGGCGCTAGTTTAAAAAAAAAATTACAAAAATAGGGGTTTTTTTTGTCATTTTTATGTCGTTAAAAAAAAAGTAGACAATTGAATTTAGGGGGACGCCTGAAGGATTTCAAAACGAAGAAATTGATCTAAAGTTTTTTAAATTCGATTAAACAAAACTCGAGTTATGCAGTCCGACAGTTTAAAAAACATGGTTTTCAGAAAAACGCGTTTAAAGTTTTGTGTGTAATGAGCCGATGTGCATATGTATAACTTTTACATGTGTATAACTTTTTTATTTCTTCGAATTTTAATCTGCAATTTGGGAATTATATTCTTGAGGTAATATAAACCACAAAAATAAAATTAAAAAAAAGTCAATTTTTAGATCGATGCAAAGTATAATACTACCTTAAACAAATGACCATATTATTCTTAAAAATTATCGTACAATAATAAAAAAAATGCATTTTAAAGGTGAGAAAACTAACTTTCAAATGATATAAGTGTGATTAAAATGCGATGATTTCCTAAAAAAAAACTTTATCACTTTGGAAAAAGGAAAAAAAATTGGAAAATTTTGTTATGCATTAATGTTACATAACTATTAAGGAAGTTCTACCGTAAATCGAATAATCAAACATATTTTGATAAAACTTGGTGCACTGATAGATAAAGTTCCTAAAATTTTGTAGTTAAATTTTTGAGACCTGTAGGTTCTTGGGAAAAACACATATATTTTCGTACTAAAAATTATTAAATGACCATAGTGATCAAAGTTTGTATAGTTAAACACAGATATCTAATGATCCGATACTGTATTTAAAAAAGGACAATGAGTTCTTGTGAGAGTTGCAATAAATTAATTTGTAAAAATATTTCACGTTTTACACCATACAGTTCAGACGTCCTGAAATTTTAAAATGTTGGTTTTGATCGCACATGAAAAATAGTCATATTTAAAAAGTAAATAAAGTTAAAAAAGTTAATAAATACAATCATTTAATTATATATTAGTAAAATTAAATTTAAACCTAGACTCAAAATAATGGTCTCTGTTTTGACTAGTATTGTCATACGATAGAACCTCCTTAACAAAATTTGTTTTTAGTTTTTGCTTTCTGTAGTATTAAAGCTCAGTAAATGAGCTTTCAAATGAGACCTTTTCGAGCTTTGTAACTTTAATATTAAATATTAGGTAGCATATAATAACAGCATATAATAATATAATAATAGGTAGCAAACTAAAGTACTACATCTGTTAAAAGCAATTGAGCCTAATCCTTACTATCGGTTCAACCTCCGTAATAAAATGACAGATATTTAAACTATATTAGAACGGTTGTATTGTAGTCATAAATGTGCATTTTTTGTTAATATTAAAGAAGAACTGCAGAAAACAAGGTATTTGTAAAGATTCCGAGACGAGATTAGGCTCTTTGAAATTATAATTTAATGATCTATTTTAAGTTTATTGCAAAGGATTTTTCTCCAAAAACTAAAAAGCTACTTTAAAAATTGTAAATTTAAGATACGCTAAATAAAAAACATATATTTGTTGATTGCGACGCAACAGACGTTTTCAAAATGTCTTATTTACGTTACATCCAAAATGTTAAATGAAATTTAAATGTCTTAGCAAAAACAGAAAACAAATTTCAATACTTTTAGTTGGTTTTAAAGAGCATGGTTATAGGATTTGCACTTATTGTGCCACAAATATACCTAAACTTATCCTTTAACCCAAAAAATAGATCAAACTGAAATAAAAGTTCTAAATCTTACACAACTGCAATCAACAAAGTGTTTCAATTGTCGCAGAAACACACTAAGAAAAATGAGTTAGCTACTATATGGATAGCTAATTTTTAGCTGTGGTAGCTAATATTTGCTGTTTCAGCAAACAAAATTAGCTATGAAAGCTAATTAATAGTTGTGTTAGCTAAAAAATTAGCTATCCATATAATAGCAATTAAAGTTAGCTAAGGTAGCTAAGTCTTAGCTTTGGCTACTAATTTTTTTTCTCCGTGCAGGTCCTTCTTCCAGGGTTAAATATTCCTGCGATTGGCCTCCTCCTAGACTTAGGATAAATTCCACACAAGACCATAATTTTTCCGGAGCTTGTAATTAACCTGGTATAAAATTTACAAATAGATTAATAAGTAAACTTTTACATTAAAGAAAAGTAAATAAATTTAGTAAAAATAGTTTCCTAAGCTCACCAGTCAATACTCCTCGTCAAACAGCGTTTAAAAATTAATTACATCTTAAAATCACGTGCATTCTTAGTCAAGCCTTCAAAATTGCTAGATCCCATTTCCAATTAAGTGCTTTGTAAGTGATTTGTGAGTATCGTTGAATTTATTTATTTATCCTATCTAATGTAAAAATCGTGCTCCAAAAACAATTCAACTATCGATCCGTGCATGAGACAGATTTTTCAAATCTTCAGTCATCTTGTAAATACTGGATAAATTCTCGACAGTAGCGTGGTATACTTTTCAGAAAGTAAACAAAGCACGATTCCATAAATCTTTTTCCTAATTGTCGGAAAAATGAGCTTATACGCTTGAAGACAATTCTCAAATTTCGACGCATTGATACAAAATGTTTCTGTGCAATCAATTGACTTTGACGGAACCGCCAGAAATAGCAAAAAGCATCTTATTAAACCTATCCTTTAAAGGCGATCGAGCACTTAGTTGATACATAAACAAAAAATTCGTCATTGTCTCAGCTACCATCTGAACAGATGGAACAATATAAGAATACCTGGGATGAAGAAAATATCTCCGAATCATTTTCTGTTCAGTAGCACATGACACGTTCTTGTGTTTAATTAGCATCATCAAACATTGGTGAAATTTGAGTGAAAATTGATGAATAATATTTATCTAATAAGGAAGGCTGCCAGTGGACTTGCAAATTGAAAATAGTGAAAAAAAAAGACTTTACTTTAAAAAAGTGAGTAAATATCGAGTTTTTAAGTGAAAAAAGTGAGTTTTTAAATTAAAAAAATGATTAAATAATAAGTTTTTAAATAAAAAAAAATGAATAAGCAATATAGAGTTTGATATTACTTATATTAAATTGGGGGGCACCTGCAGAAAAAGCCATTCAAATTTGAAAAAACCAATTTGAAAATCACAAAAATAATTGAAATCTGTAGAAAATAATTAAATAATGACAAAAATAACTCAATTCGAAAAAAAGTTGTAAATGACAAAACTAATTGAAAAATTGATTAAAAATAGAAAAATGATGACAAAAATTGAAACGAAATAGTTGGAATTTGAAGTAAATAAATAAAAATTAATTTTATAAATAAAAATTAATGGCCTAAAACTTTTTTTTTAATTAACATACACAAATCCACAAAGACTGACACTTAATAAATTGAAGTAAATAATTGAAAAGTTTAAAAAATAATTCAAATTACAAAAAAATAATTAAAGAATGACAAAAATAATTAAAAATTGAAACAAAAGTTTGAGACTGGTTTAAAAAATTTAATTTTTCAGAAAATAATTGAGATATTGAAAAAATAAATCAAATGTAAAGAAACTAATTGAATAATGACATAAATAATTGAAAACAGATCTTTAAAAGTTAATAAATTCATTTTAATAATAAAAAGATTGAAGAAAATGACATTTAAAGAAAATAATTCCAAAATGTCAAAAATAATTGAATATAGACAAAAATAGTTGTAACTTGAAAAAATAATTAAGAGATGAAAAAAAATAATTGATAATTTTAAAAATATTAAAAATTTGAAAAAAATAATAAATTTATAAATTTCAATATTTCAATTGTTTTTGCAATTATTTATAATTCAAAACTGGTGTAAAAATTAAAAAATAATAGACAATAATTGTAAAGTTAAAAAAAAATTATAAGTTTGAGGGAAATAATTGAAAGTTGAAGAAATTAATTAAAGTTTGAAGACAATAATTGCAATTTGAAGAGAATAATTTAAATGGCAAAATAATTTAAATATAAATAAAATAAGTAAAGTTTGAAGAAAATAATTGAAAGAGGTGTAAAAAAATTAATAAATTTGTAACAATAATAAAAATAATGATGAAAATAATTCAAAAGAGCTGTAAGAAATTTAGAAGTTTATGACAATAAAAAAATTGAATAAAATAATTGCAATTTGTAAAAAATAATTCTAAAATGGCAAAAATAACAAAAATATGAGAAAAATAATAGGAAAATAACAAAAATAATTGATTAATGACAAAAGTAATTAAAATTTGAAGAAAATAACAGAAAGATAACGAAAGTGAATTAAACTTGTGTAGAGAATTTGGATAGAAATTTTGATGTATGTTCTAATTTCTATAGAAAATTATCTTTAAAATAACACCAAGAACATAAAGAGATCAGTGATTGATTTAATAAACATTAATATTCATGTTATTTGAAAAACTTGTGTTCTTTGAAAAAAATTGTTTTTAAACAAAAATTATTTGTTATTTAATTTAAGCGTTATTAAATTTATTCAATATTTGTTATTTTATTAATTTATAACTATTTGAGCCTAAATATGTTTATGTAATTAATAATTAAAAATAAATATTAATATCTAATTTACTATTAACAATTACCTAACTGTCAATTACAAAAATATTTGTATAAATTATTTTTTTCTTAATTTTGACCTTTTTTTAAGTTTTCAACTTTTAAATTTCTTTTATCTTGATTTTTGTATAATGTCATTCTAAAAATCTTTTTAAAATTATTATTATAATAAATAACTTTTAAGAATTATTATAATATAAATAATGACTTATTTAAATAGATGTAATCGATATGCTTCAATTTTTAAACTATAACAATTCATAAAAATCAAAATAATTTAAACACTATTTAACTTTTTAATTTTAATTTTTTATCAATTATTAAGTAAAAAATAACATAGCATTTGAATTTTTAATAAATTTGACTGTTCGAGAGTTTGTTAAAATGCTAACCTGTGAGAAAATTTACGAACTGTTGGTAACATAACCTCTCTCACGCATAAAAAATATATACTTTTAATTTTTTTTTTGTTTACATAATATTAAAACTAACCAAGAACCTTAAATAATATATAATTATTTCATTAATAAATATATTAATTTTCTTTTAATGTTTATTGTTTTTTTTTAACCAAAAAAAAATTAAAGAAACCAACAACATTCTTTTAAAAACTTTCCTGAATTATAAACTTTAAAAAATAGAAAATCTTTTTAAGGGTAGGGTTCGGGCACATTTTCGGTGACATTAGAAAATTATTCTAAATGATCATGATAATTATATTTATGTAAATTTTATAATAAATATAAACAAGTATAAATAAATATTTGTTGATAAAATTTTTTTATCAGGAGGTTCACAAAGGTGAATTGTTTAATTAGTAAAATATTGTTTAATATTTAAATAATAAATTAAAAACGTTTAAAATTTAATAATTTAGTTAAAATTAATAATAATAATAAAATTGATAATATGAAATAAGAATAATTAAATGCAGGTAAAATTAAAGAAAATGATAAAAGTACGATTAGGTTAATTGTTAAGTAATATGCAATAAATCAATTTTGAAAATTAAAATAGAGTTTTTTTATAGGAAATAATAAATATATCATAAATAAATCTATAGTAAAATGAAGAGTAAAAAATATAGAATATTTCACGAGAAAGAAAAATTAAATTATCAGTCTTTTTAAGGGTTAAAATTAAAATAGAAAAATATATGGGTTTAAATGCCCATATCTTGGACTACTTTCTATCTCTCTCTAAATTGTTAAGACAATATTAAACACATGAATTATTTTTTTATGTAATACAAAATATTTTAAGGGTAAGGATTAGAGATAGAAAGTATGATTCATGCTTTTATACAAAGAATTCTTTTTAATTTAAGATTATGTCAAGTGTCAAATTATTTTTCAAAAATAACACAATGAAAATGCAATTTTTATAAAATAGAGACAAATTTAAAATTTACTAGCATGTTTTTTCAGTTATTAAGAAAGTACATATTTTGTTAATTTCCTTGGGTATATTTTTAGAACTCTTTTGTCCTCGTTTCCCCGATAAACAAAATTTCTAAAATTTGGGAATTTTAATGACTTTGGTGTAAATTCGGGTCATTATAAAATGTCGAATGAAGAAACGAAGCTCGAGACACTCTTATCAATCACAGAACTCTAGTCAACTAGTGCCGGTTCGATTGACTTTAACCGAGCGTTTACAGTAATGGCTCCAATTTGTCAGAACCATGAATTAATGCCGAACTTTTATTGTACATTGTATCCAATTTGTCATGAAGATTTACTTTTCAAAATTTAACAGCTCTATGTCTACTTTATCAAACACTCGTTAATTTATTTCACCTTTTATCCAAATTTTTTCCCACGTTACTTTATTGACGATTTTTAAATAACTATCACCTAATATAGAAAACCGTTCAAATAATTTTTCAAATATATATTAAATTCAAAAATTTCAATACGTTTTTTAAAAACTTATAAAAAATAAGTTTCAAAAAAATTTTGTATTAAATTAAAAACTTTCTTCACTAATAATTGATAATATACTTGACTTTTAAAACGAACTGAAATCGGCTTTATCGATTATAAATCGCAGAATCATAAAATTGCGAGTCTAATAATACTTTTATGATTCCATCTTTATAATAACTATTTTTTAATAGACTTGATTATCGGGGGGCTTTAAACGTTAGTATAAAATTCACCGGAGGCTAGAGAAAATTGCATATTGAATAATGACTATACAAAGCAATAAAGATAATAATGAAGGTGATCATAATGATCTCTCGTGTGTGTAGGAAGCCATATGAGGTGGCAACCATTGAGCAACTGTTTCCAATCCTTTCAAACATGGCAGATAAAAAATACAAGAATTAGATTTAATGTACCTTCCTTTGATTGAACAATTTTATAATTGGAACCTGAAACCTGTAATTATCGGACCATCGTCTTTTATATACACAATACGTGAGAAAATTTTAAGCCACTCTATGATCTTTATTAATTATTTTCGAATTTTTTTTTTTTACCCGGATTAGTATCTCCATTTGTACCGAATTTCAGGGTTTTTTAAATATAGATGTTTCTGAAAATATAGTCACAATCATGTTTTAGTCACTTCTACGCAATATTATGTTCAAGCTTAGTTTAAGTTTAAAATTTATAAATTAAAATTAATGGAAACAATTAAAAATTGGGAAAAATAATTGAAATTTGAGATAAATATTTGAAATTTTTTAAAATTAATGAAATAATCAAAATAGTATAAAATTAGAGAAAATCATTGCAAAATTATAAAAATAATTTAAAGATTGAAATTTGATGAAAAATTGCAAATTTTCGAAATTAATTAGAAAATTATTAAAATAATTAAAAATTGGGGAAAGCAATTGAAAATGGTAGAAATAATGAAAAATTGAAGAAAATAATTGAAATTTTGGAATAATAATTGAAAAGAGTACAAAATTTATTTGAAATAAAAAAAAATAATTGAAAACGATATAAAAAATTAAGAAGTAAATACAATGATTTAGGTTTGAGATAATAATATAAAAATTTAGGAAAATTAGTTACAAACTAATCAGAATGATTAAAAAGTGGAGAAGATAATTGCAAAATGATAAAAGTAAGTGAAAATGGAAAAAAAATAAATAAAAATTTGTTAGTCGATATAAACCGTCAAGTTTATATTGTAAAATTTATAAACAATTGTAAAGAGTTCTAATCCGAATATATTTGTTAAAGAAATAAATAAAAATGAGATAAATAATAATTGGAAAATTAGGAGTTTAATTGAAAAATAATGGCAATGATTAAAAATTGGAGAAAATAATTTTGTAAAATGAGAAAAATAAATGGAAATAAAAAAGAAAATTCAATTTTAGAGAATTAATTGAAAATTGAAAAAAATAATTGTAATTAAAAAAGAATAATTAAAAATTGAAGAGAACAATTATAAAATGAGAACAATAATTAAAAATTGACAGAAATATTTAAAATTGGAGAAAATTAATTAAAAATTGAAAAAAATAATTATAAAGTTAGGAAATTAATTGAAGGGTAATGAAAATAATAAAAAAATTGAAGAAAATAATTTTAATTTGTGAAAGATAATTGAAACAATGACAATATATATTTGAAATAGAAGAAAATAATTTCAAACTGATAAAAAATTGTGATAAAATAAAAAAAATAATTGAAATTTGAAAAAAGTTGCAAATTTTAAAATTAGAAAATTATTGAAATATTTAAAAATTCGGGAAAGTAATCAGGAGCGTAGCCAGAAAAAAATTTCGGGGGGTTTTGAAATTTTTTACATTTTAGGGGAGGTTTTGAAAAAAAATTTGCGTCTAAAGACCTCTTTTTCAATAGAATTTTTCGATTTCGGGGTGGGGGTGAACCCCCCCTGGCTACGCCCATGAAAGTATTTGAAAAATGTTAAAAATAATAAAAAATTGAAGAAAATAATTTAAATTAGTGAAGAGTAATCGGAAATTTAGGGAATTAATTTAGGAATAATAAAACTAATTAAAAATTGGAGAAAAAAGTAACAATAATTAAAAATTGACGAAAATAATTAAAATTGCAGAGAATTAATTGAGAATTTAAAGAAAATAATTGAAATTTGAGAAAAATAATTACAAATTTAGAAAATTAATTAGAAAATAATTTACAAATTATAAATTAGAAAAAGTCTTTGGAAAATTATAAAAATAATTAAAAGTTGAAGAAACTAATTGTAATTTATAGAAAATCATTCTAATTTTATATTTTAAAATTAATTTAATAATTAAGAAAGAAATTGAAAATAAATACAATAATTTATAAATAATAAAATTGATTTAATTCTAAAGAAAATAATTAAAACTTTTTAATTATTACAATTAATTACAATTAGTTTCTTCAACTTTGAATTATTTTTATCATTTTCCAAAGACTTTTCCTAATTTATAATTTGTAAATTATTTTCTAATTTATTTCCTAAATTTGTAATTACTTATTTCAAATTTCAATCATTTTTTTAAATTTATTATTATTTTTTATCATTCATCAATTCTTTTTTTCTACTTTAAATATATATTGTAATTGTTTCAATTATTTTTCACTAATTACTGTTTTTTTCTTTAATTTTTAATTATTTTTATAATTTTGCAAATATTATCTCCAATTTTTTATTATACTCATTTCTTCTTCAATTAATTTCATAAATTTTGAATTATTTTTCTCAAATTTCAATTATTTTCGTCAATTTTTAATTATTGTTATTTTTTTCTCCAATTTTTAATTAATTTTATTATTCCTAAATTAATTCCCTAAATTTCCGATTACTCTTCACTAATTTAAATTAGTTTCTTCAATTTTTTTTTATTTTTAACATTTTTCAATTACTTTCTCGAATTTTTAAATATTTAAATAATTTTCTAATTTATTGAAATTTCTAATTTCTCTTTAAAATGTTGTTAAAATTTGTTAATGCAAAAAAAACTAACAAAGACATGGAATTTAAAAAAACGGTTAAAAGTGTTTTTTTGTTATGTTGTGAACTACAGATTTTCATGAAAGTTTTAACATTCTAGAAAGTCAATAGAATTTTGTTGTCACGGTTCAGCTGGACTGAGCCAATTGAAAAAATAATTAAAAAAATTAAAGAAAATATTTGAAATTTGAAGAAGTAAATTTAAAATTAGGGAAAAAGTTAAAAAATAATTAAAATACTTAAAATTAAAGACAATTTTTAAAAAATGTTACAGACAGTTGAAAATTGTAGTAAAAAATTGAAATCATAGATGGAAAAGAATTTTTAAAAATTGAAGAAATTTCCAAATCATTTCAAATTTAGTATGCTTAAAGCGTGGATTATTTGATTTTTTTATCAATGCAAGTTCAAATTAATTGAAGTTTGAAGAAGTTAAAATTGCTATAAATTTAGAACTTGATAAAAGTTTTAATAGGTTAAAAAAGTTTTAAATCTTCAAACAAAAAAACATCTAGCGACAAACTTCAGTTGTGGACAGAATGCATAAATAAATGATTGAAACTTGAAGATTTTTATGTATAAATTTCTAGTTCTTTCAAAATATTTATTTGAAATCTTTTTCTTTATTTTTCTTTTTCTAATTTATTAATTTTTATAATTTTGTAAAAACTTTTCTTCTTTTATTCTATTTAAAAAAAATGTTGATCTTATAATAAAATTTTTCATTTTATCATTATTTTTCTATTTTTAAAAAATATTTTTCCTTTTCTTAAAAAATGTTTTGTTTTCTTTTATTTAATTTTGCACCTTTAAGAGAATTTTATTTATTGTTTCTTTTCTTTAATTTTTAAAACAATTTTTTCAAAGTTTTGTCTCATTAGTAAAGTTTTAACGTTTTTTCATGGATTTTCTAATATTTATTTTTTAATTTGAAAAAAAAATCTGTAAATAATTTAATTTTTTGAAAAATGTTCTTTTTAGTCTTTTTTTTAATTCTTGAATTTTAAAAATTTGACTGTTTTTCGTTTATTATCGCTTGGTTGATTTAGAAAAAAAAAAACAATTTAAGCATTTTTTCTAAAACTTTCTCTAATATTTTAAGATTATTATATATTAATATTTCTAAAATTTCCGCCTATTTTCTTATAAATTTTTTTTTCTCTAAATTTCAAATATTGATTTTCTACTAATGAATTAGCGAAAAATTAGAAGTAAAAAATTTTACAAATGTTTGGTAAATAGCTACTAATTATTAGTTGAAAATAATTTAAAAGTGAAATAATTATCTAGCAATTTAAAAAGTAAACTTTTCGTATTGATAGATTTTACTTTCAAATTAGTATAGTTTTTTTACTAATAATTAACAACTTTTTTTTTACTAAAATTTAGTACTATTTTTTACTATTTACTAGCAATCAATTTTTTGCTAATTCACTTGTAGAAAATCACTAACTCAGAGTTAGAGTGTAACTTTCACAGTTTTAAAAAATTTATTTATTTTTTTGTACTTTCCAATGATCATTTTACATTTTCTCTTTGATTCTAATTTTCCCATTTCCAAGTAGATCATTCTCAACTTCCTTATTTCTGAATTTATAATAATGTATTTAATACTTTTTTGTCATTTTATCGTTTTTTCATAATTTCTTAGACTTTTTAAAGGTTTTTATTTTATAATTATTTTCTCCTTTTTATTTAAATCTTTTTTAATTTTAAATCCTTTTTTTTTAAATTTATTTATTTAGTAACTTCGACTTTTTCTGTATCTTAATATTCAATTCAAAACACTAATTACTTAACTAGTATTGTTATTAATTATTAAGAAAACAAATCCGCAAAAATTGTAGTTTCCAATCCGAAAAATTCAAAATTATTTACTAGCCTGATTACATCTGGCAGGATTCGAACTCGGGGCGCTTAGATCTCAAAACTCGTCGTTTTGACCACTCTGCCAAAGTGGCAATAGTTTCGAACCTCACAATAAGTTTAAAAAAGTTCCAAAACCTTGTCAAAAATTGTAGACAAGGTAGTATTTTAATATAATTATCATTATAATGAATATTCAAGCGCACAAAATGAGTTAATAACCTTTTAATCAATGTTTGATTATAATTCGTGTTTAATGAAACGAATGGGGCATAATTGAATTAAAAAGCAATTATCATCTCCGAAAAAGTAATAAAAAATGATGATATTTGCGTGGGAAAGTTGTTTAACTGTCAGTTTGCATTTGAAGAGAAATAAGAAGGGGAATGAGAAGCGTAAGAGGAGAGCTGAAAGGCTGAAAGAGAGACGAGAAAGTGCAATTACGAAGAATTGAATGGTTTAACGGGATGGCTGGTGTGAGCAAGTGTCTAAATCCAATCGTACCTGCCGATTCCAACTCCTGAGTTCCAAGACATTACAAGATGACCATGACATCGTGGTTTCAAGGTTTGTTTTATTATTTATTTCGTCGAACGAAACTTCTTAATCACACTTTTATACCTGAATAAATGTATATATATATATATATATACATATATATATGCAAATGGTTGAATAGTTATCAGTCACGTATCCAGCATCACCCACGATGTAACATATGCTTCCCAAGATACCGAGAATGACCTCTTGGGTCCTCAGTCTTCTTGTCAGACAACTTCATTTTCCTCGAGAGCCTTTCAGAGATGTTAATCTCATCGAAATTTCTCAGTTAACCCAAATCCCAAATGATTTACAGATCTTAATGGAGACGTTATTGAGACTTGAAGACAGCATTACAGTATAATCTTTTACCAGCGGCATAATCAAGTTATATTTCAGCATTAACGAAATTTTACTTTTTAATTGGCAAACTAGCCAATTCTAAATTCTGCTATCAATGCTGTTTTCTTCCAATTTTATACATTCTTCAATCAATATTCCGTTTCTGCAAAAAGACTTTTTTTTCGATATCACTAAAAAAAACACCTGAGAACAAATTGAGTAACAGCTGAAACGTATCAAAATAATTAATTGAACCAAGTTTAGGTTGGGTTTTTTAAAAACAATTCTCTTTCTTTCTCTCTCTCTCTCTCTCTCACCTAGAGTTTTAATCAGATTAACTTGAAACTTGAGGAAAATATTCTTGACGTGTTATACTATTAAATAAAAATTTTTTTTAAAGATTGAGTTCTGGAAGCTTTAAAACCCGTGCAACCCTTTTAAAGTTTGGTATTAAAGAACAGGGCCCTACTAATAACAAGCAAATTTACTTTAGATGGAAGCTGATAGTGGAAGGACTAAAATAATCAGGTTTAAAATAATTGTTATTCAATGTATCTCTAAACAATAATTTTTTTCAGAGTAATGAAAAAGAAAATTAAAGACTTTTTCTAAAATGTAATTTACATTTATTTCCATGGTTTAGAAAGCATAGTACAAGCAACGAAGAAATCATGTGTAAAAGACAATTTTAATATAGAATTTATTGCTACCCTTATGGGGAGATCGGGCATTATAAACTTAGGTATGGTACAGAATTTATTGGAAAATCAAACTTTTTTCTGCGCACCGGACTACTGTGATGTAGTAAAAAAAATGCATTTGTAACACAATTGAATAAACAATTTATTTAAAGCTTAAAAAGTCACATTTCTCAAAATTTACGTTATCGATTTTAGATTTTTTCTTTTAACACAGTTACTGATTAATAAAGACAATTTTCTCAAAAATTAAAAGTGGTGTTCTTTATAACGTTTAACTTTATGTACAAGGGTGCAATTCCGAATAAGTCAACCTCCAAATTTTGATAAAACTTAGTATACTTACGAATTTTGATGCGCTAATTATAAAAATGATCAAGAAAATTGTAGACAGCTTCATGTTCATGGTATAAACCATAAAAAACCTATGTTTTAGTTTTCTGAGTACAACTCAGTAAATATTAGAAATTTCGAAAAATGTCTTAAATAAAGATGATAGTATTCTTAAAAAAACACACTTTAAATCCTATACAATTTTTTGGCATCTTCAACAGTTTTCAAGGTATTTGCTAATGAATATATATTAAAGCTTGAAAATAAATGGGAGTAGTATAGTAGAATATGGTAGCATATTTTCAGAATTTCAAAAAATGTACTAAACAAAAGATGTAGGTTTTATAGAAGTACATATTTTATGTTCCAATATTTTATTTTATATATTTTATATATTTTTATTTTAAATATAATATTTAAAAATCAGTTAATATAAATTAAATAAATATTTATTTAAGACAAACTTTATAATATTTTAGAATTAAAAAGAATTGCAAAAAAGAAATTAAATTAAACAAAATAATTGCAAATTTTGCAAACTAATTGAAAAAAAAATGAAATAAATTAAAAATTGAGGAAAGTAATTTAAACAATCATAAAAATGTTTTAAACATAAAGAAAATAATTAAAATTTGAGAAAAATACTTGAGAATCTTAAAAGTAAATTAAAACAAAATTAAGTAATAAAAAATTAGAGAAAATAATTGAAAATTGAAAAAACATGGTTAAAAATTGGGCCCGTATCATTTTGACACACATTTTTTCGTGCAACTTTTTATATTGTACTCCCAAAGATAAATGTTATATTTTACTCCTTTTTAAATCAAAGATTTTTAAGTCTTATTTATTAAATAACTGATTTTAATACATTAAATTAATATTAAAAGACTTTATTAATCCAGTAAGTTCAATTATTGAATAATTAAAACTTAAAAATCTTTGATTTTAGTAGGAGTAAAATATAACATTCATCTTCGGGAGTACAATATAACAAGTTTCACGAAAAAATTTGTGTCAAAATGATACGGGCCCTAAAAATTGAGATAAATAAATTAAAATTAAAAAACATAATTAAAATTTGAGAAAATATTTTTAAAAATTACATAAAATATTTTAAATAAAGGAAAGTTAAACAAAATTTGAGAAAAATACTTAAACTTTCAGATGTTCATTGAAATAAATGAAAATAATTAAAAATTAGAGAAAAAAATGAAAAGAGATAAAAATAATTTAAAATTGAACAGAACAAGTGTTAATTAAAGAGAAATAAGTAAAAATTGTTGGCAATTATAAAAAAAGAACGAGAAAAAGAACGAAAGTAATTGAAAATTGTCGAAAATAATATTAAAGATAATATAAATAATGAAATAATTGAAAAGTCAGATAAATAGTCAAAAATTTTTGAAATTATAAATCAAATTTAAAGAATTGAAAATTTTAGAGATTGATATTAAAACTGTTTCGACTGTGTGTTATAAATTTTCAGGTTAGGTGTAAAATTCATTTTCTTTTCTTCAGTCTATTTTATTTTGAATTGAAAATTGAAGGAAATAGATTTTGGAAAATAATTGAAAAATGTTTTTAAATTTTAAAACTTGACGAAAATAATTCAAATATAATACAAACTATGATAAGTTGTAAAAAAATAAATGCCATTCAAGTGTGATAATTGAAAAAACTACAGAATTTTTTTTAAATAAAGAAAAAAATAATTGAAATTTGAAAAAAATACACGTAGATCTTAGAAATCAATTTAAAAAAAGGAAATAAATAAAAATTGGAGAAAAGAATTACAGAAATAAGCTAAAAGTAATTAAAATTTACGATAATTAATAAACAAATTTTAAAATTATGAAAACAAATAAAAATTTTAGAAAAATTCTTAACAATCATAGAAAATAATTTTAGAAAATGAGAATAACTAAAAATTAGAGAAAAGACTGGAAGAATGCTAAAAATAATTAAAATTTACTATAATTAATAAAATTTTTTGGAAATTATGAAAACAAAGAAAAATAATTAAAAATTGAAGAAAATAATAAAAATTTAAGAAAATTACTTGAAAAAATTTTAGAGATTAATTTTATAAAATGAGAAAAACTAAAAATTGGAGAAAAGTCTGGAAGAAAGCTAAAAATAATTAAAATTTACGATAATTGATAAAAAAAATTTGAAATTCTGATAACAATTGAAAATAATTAGAAATGGAAGAAAATATTTGAATTTTCAGAAAAATACTTAAAAATCTTAGAAAATAATTGTAGAAAATGAGAATAATAATTAACAATTGAGAAAAATAATTGAAAAATAATAAAATTAATTCAAAATTGAAAAAAATAATTGAAATATGCTGAAAATAATTTAAATATGAAAAATTGAAAACATTCAATAAAAGTTGAGAGAAATAACTAAAAAAATCATAGAGTATCTGTTTAAAAAAAAAATAATTACAAAATTACTTAAAAGATTGTAATTAAAGGGAATAATTAAAAAATCGCAGAAATAACAAAAATCGATGAAAATAATTGCAATATCGGATAAATAATTGAAATTTTTAAAAGTAATGACAAAATAATGAATATAATTATAAATTGATGAAAATCAAGAAAAATTGCAGAATTTTTTTTTAAGCAAAAGAAAGTAATTGAAAAGTCGTTATATAATGGAAAATTGAAGACAATAATCTAAATTTGAGATAATAACTGAAAATTTAGGAAATTAATTGCATGTGTATATTTTAAACTTCTTCAAAAACCATAATAAATTTTTAAAGCATTTTTCGAAACTTTTTTTTTACACAAATGACAATTAAAAACCAGCAAAAAATAAAATAACAGGGACTAACTTCACTTAAGTTTTTAAAACGTGGACAGAAAAAGATGAATAAATATTAATACTAACTAATTTCACTTTAGACTTTTAAATGTGGACAGAAAAAGATGAATAAACATAAATTCATACTAACTAACTTCAGGAGTTTACGGAGATTATTATTATTTAATTTTTAGTTTTATATGTAAAAAAAAATAGTAAATGATAATTTTCTTAAAACTAAATTTATTATATGCATTAATTTTTTATGAAAATAAAAATAAAATAAAAGTAAAATAAATAAAAGTATAAAGAATCGATTAATTGTACGATTATGTAAGTCAATGTCTTTTGGAAATAATAAAACGCAACGTTCTTTATCCCCATTACAAATTAATAAAAAAAAAAACTTTTTATAAACGTTAGAGTTGATTCAATATTGATTTATTGAATTACAAAATACCAAAACTACAAATAACCTTATGACATTATTAACTAATTATTAACACATTTTATAAAATAGCACCAAAGAATTTCAATGTCAACTTCTTAATTATAAAACAGTTTATTGCATTCGTTAAATCTAATATATGTGTACATGATTTTTACAAGTGTGACACTAAAAAAACAGAAATACATATTTTTTCAATATCAGGAATTACTGTATACCAAAAAGATGATTTTTGTGACATTTTTATTTCATATTAAAAACTACTTATTTCTTTATGCAGGGGAAATTATTTACTTCCTTATATCACTAAATAAAACAATAAGTTTATGATTTACAATTAAATACGGAAAACATAAGCACGCGCGCTCGATCTTGTGTTTTGAAGATTATGATTTTTTATTGTTATTTATTTTTCTCAGACGCCATCTTGGAATTTTATCTACAGTTATTTACACATATTACGTATTCTACCTCTAAAACCAAAATGACGCTTCAATTTCCGATCTCTATGTTCGCAAGTATAAATTAAGATTCTTCCGTAAGATGTCGCAATATATAATTGCTGCACATGTTACCAACTTAGAAATCTAAAAATCTTAAATTCCACTATAACCTAACATAACCTAATCCTTTATTTCTCGAGGATCATTTTTACAACTTGAAGTTTGTCATTAGCATCAAACGTGAGTTCAAGTTTTTTCAGCATAAAATTCAGTCTCAATAAAAAAAATCATCAATTTTCAGTAGTAAGATCACATTTTTACTCGTTCATGACTCATTAAACAAACCGAGAGTAGTAAAAGATGCTACAATTATCTAGAATTGAATCATTTTCCAATAAACTCATACATCCTGCAATTTATCCTCCAATAAGGTAAAAGTTGTTGCAGACATTGGATCAAATTTGTAGCTGTGCTCCTATTATTATCAGTTGATACTGAAAACTACGAAGGCGTATTTGCAGTCATTTCCAAGCATCAAGACCGGTTTCAAAATGTTAGATTCGATTGGCTCCTGTATCCTGCGCTATGTCTCAGCCAATCGATTTAGATTGACCAGATGATGTTTTATGCTTGTAATTTTCTCCTACCGTTTATAAAATCAATCAACAAATTTTAATGCCACGTTTAAACGTCATTTAGACCAAAAAAAAAAAAAAAAAATACTTGTACATTTCATAAACAATTTTCTGCACATTTCTCAAGTTATATATTATTCAATGGGAACTTTTTTTTTGATAAATTAATTTTCCGAGACAAATCCCGTATTAAATTGGCCACTTATCGTCTCAATGCAAACTTGGGCTGTGATTGTGAATTATTATTTGATCGTTTGTTAAAATTTCAATTGGTATTTAAGACTGTGTGTAATGCACGCGGTACATGTAAATCACAATGTTGAACATGTAGCCGCTAACAGGAATATTTTCTAACACCGCATGTACGACCTACCATTTCGTGTAGGCTCGCGAGAAATTTCATTTTTTTTTTTTACGATTATCTAGGAGCAAAAAAATAGTGGTCGATTCGCCCACGACATTTCCGGGTACACGGGGTGTGGAATTTCAGTATCCTGATACATTTTCTAGAAATGAGACTAGTGTAATAGAAGTGTCGAAAAATTATAATTTTTTTTTTAGAGAAGTTTTGAAATTAAAATTTGCGGTTTTAGCAGATTTAAAAAATGTAAAATACGAGATCGGCGCAAAGTGACGGGAGGAAAAAAGAGCTGACTTGATTGCGACGGGGTCACAATAATTTGCGACCATGCTGGCTTGTTTATAAGGACGATACCGTTCCTGGAAGAGAATCTGAGAGAGCCGACCGGACCTGATGGGCCGAAAGGCAAGTTATAACGTACGTGAAACACATGTTTACCGCCATTTATTGTTGTTAACCAGAGCTGAACGCCAAATATGCAAATGGCACCACGAAGGGGCACCGTTTAAATTCGCCAGTCGAGACGGATCTTTAAATTTCGCTCTGCGCCTTTTTCCTCGCCATTATCGAATAATCGCCGAAACTTTACGAGAATCGTGAAAGTCGACAAAACTTTTACTAAAAGAAAATTGAGAGAGTTGCGCCGTCACGCCTTGAACAAACGCGCGTTCTTTATTAACAAATTAAGCGCGAGTAGTTGTATTTTAGATTTTTAAAACATTTGTAATTGTAACTATTGTCAATTTATTAATAAAAAGGTTTTAAATCTTATTTATGTATACGTTAATGTGGAATTGAATTTATTTTTTAATGGAGAATTTAAATTTAGCGCGTAATTCGTTACGCTTTCTGGGAGCGATTATTTTACCTACCGAACATAGATTGGAAACTCGCAAGAAAATTCCCAATGGAGAAAATTATATAAAATGAGATTTTGAACAAATTAGAATTAGGATTGGACAAATTAGATTTGTAAACGTCGGCAAACTTGTACTAAAAATAATTAAGAACATTGTCATCACGGTTTACTTAATTAAAAACTGTTTATTAACAAATTCAGCGCAATTTCGTTTTAAAATTATGTTAATTTTGAGTTATTAAACATTTTTCCTTATAATTATGAATTTAATTGACAATTTACCAGTAAAAATGTTTAAAATCGTATTTATTTATGTGTTTTTTTAATATTAAATTCATTTTTTTATTAGAAAATTTTAATTTAGCGCGTAATTTGTTACGCTTTTCGGGAGCGCCTATTTTACCTACCAAACATAGATTGGAAACTCGCAAGGAAATTCCCGATGAAGAAAATTATAAAAATAAGATTTTGGACAAATTAGAATTAGGATTGGACAAACTAGATTCGTAAAAGTCGACAAAACTTTTACTAAAAGAAAATTGAGAGAGTTGCCATCGCGCCTTGAACAAACGCGCGTTCTTTAATAACAAATTTAGCGCAAGTAGTTGTATTTTCAATTTTTAAAACATTTGTAATTGTAACTATTGTCAATTTATCAATAGAAGGGTTTTAAATCTTATTTATGTATACGTTTATGTAGTATTGGATTTATTTTTTATTAGAGAATTTAAATTTAGCGCGTAATTCGTTACACTTTCTGGGAGCGATTATTTTACCTACCGAACATAGATTGGAAACTCGCAAGAAAATTCCCGATGGAGAAAATTATATAAAATGAGATTTTGAACAAATTAGAATTCGGATTGGACAAATTAGATTTGTAAACGTCGGCAAACTTGTACTAAAAATAATTAAGAACATTGTCATCACGGTTTACTTAATTAAAAACTGTTTATTAACAAATTCAGCGCAATTTCGTTTTAAAATTATGTTAATTTTGAGTTATTAAACATTTTTCCTTATAATTATGAATTTAATTGACAATTTACCAGTCAAAATGTTTTAAATCGTATTTATTTATGTGTTTTTTTAATATTAAATTCATTTTTTTATTAGAAAATTTAAATTTAGCGCGCAATTCGTTACGGTTTTTGACAAATTAGAATTAGGATTAGGCAAATTAGATTCGTAAACGTCGACAAACTTGTACTCAAAAAAATTAAGAACATTGTCATCACGTTTTACTCAATTAGACGTTGTTTATTAACAAATTCAGGGCAATTTCGTTTTAAAATGATTTTAATTTTGAGTTGTCAAACATTTTTCGTTATAATTATGAATTTAATTGACAATTTACCAGTAAAAATGTTTTAAATCGTATTTATTTATAAATTTTTTAAATATTAAATCCATTTTTTTATTAGAGAATTTAAATTTAGCGCGTAATTTGTTACGCTTTTCGGGAGCGCCTATTTTACCTACCAAACATAGATTGGAAACTCGCAAGGAAATTCCCGATGAAGAAAATTATAAAAAATAAGATTTTGGACAAATTAGAATTAGGATTGGACAAATTAGATTTGTAAACGTCGGTAAACTTGTACTCAAAAAAATTAAGAACATTGTCATCACGTTTTACTCATTTAGACGTTGTTTATAAATAAATTCAGAGCAATTTCATTTTACAATAATTTTAATTTTGCGTTATCAAACATTTTTCTTTATAATTATGAATTTAATTTACAATTTACCAGTAAAAATGTTTTAAATCGTATTTATTTATGAATTTTTTAAATATTAAATCCATTTTTTTATTAAAGAATTTAAATTTAGCGCGTAATTTGTTATGCTTCCCGAGAACGCTTATTTTACCTACCGAACATAGATTGGAAACTCGCAAGAAAATTCCTCATGGAAAAAATTATATAAAATGAGATTTTGGACAAATTATAATTGAACAAATTAGATTCGTAAACGTCGGCAAACTTGTACTAGAAACAATTAAGAACATTGTCATCACGTTTTACTCATTTAGACGTTGTTTATTAACAAATTTAGGGCAATTTCGATTTAAAATGATTTTAATTTTGAGTCATCAAACATTTTTCCTTATATTTATAAACTTCATTCACAATTTACCAGTAAAAATGTTTTAAATTGTATTCATTTATGTGTTTTTTTAATATTAAATTCATTTTTTTTAGTAGAGAATTTAAATTTAGCGCGCAATTCGTTACGGTTTCCAGGAGCGCCTATTTTACCTACCGAACATAGATTGGAAACTCGTAAGAAAATTCCCGATGGAGAAAATTGTATTAAATTAGATTATGAAAAATTAGAATTAGGATTGGACAAATTAGATTTGTAAACGTCGACAAACTTGTTTTAAAAAAAAATTATAAACATTGTCCTCATGTTTTACTCATTTAGACTTTGTTTATTAACAAATTCAGCACAATTTCGTTTTACAATAATTTTAATTTCGAGTTATCAAACATTTTTCCTTATAATTATGAATTTAAATCACAGTTTACCAGTCAAAATGTTTTAAATCGTACTTATTTAGGTGTTTTTTAATATTAAATTCATTTTTTTATTAGAGAATTTAAATTTAGCGCGCAATTCGTTACGGTTTCCAAGAGCGCCTATTTTACTTACTGAACATAGTTTGGTAACTCGCAAGAAAATTCCCGATGGAGAAAATTATATAATTTGAGAATTTGGACAAATTAGAATTAGGATTGGACAAATTAGATTCGTAAACGTCGACAAACTTGTAATAAAAAAAATTATGAACATTGTCATCCCGTTTTACTCAATTAGACGTTGTTTATTAACAAATTCAGCGCAATTTCGTTTTAAAATGATTTTAATTTTGAGTTATCAAACATTTTTCCTTATAATTATGAATTTAATTGACGATTTATCAGTAAAAATATTTTAAATCGTATTTTTCTATATGCTTATTTGATAATAAATTCATTTTTTTATTAATGAATTTAAATTTAGCGCGTAATTCGTTACGCTTTCTGGGAGCGCCTATTTTACCTACCAAACGTAGATAAGAAAGTCATAAGAAAATTCGCGACGGTGAAAACTATATTCAAATGAATTTAATTTTAAGTTTTTAAACATTTTTGCTTGTAATTAAAAATTTAATTGACAATTTGTTAGTAAAAATATTTTATATCTTATTTATCTATATGTTTATTTAATACTAAATTAATTTGTTTATTAGGGAACTTAAATTTGGCGCGCAATTCGTTACGGTTTCCAGAAGCGCCTACTTTACCTACAGAACATAGATTCGAGACTCAGAAGAAAATTCACGACGGAGAAAATTATATAAAATGAGATTTATGACAGATTAGAATTGAGTAAAGTTCCAATTTCATTTTAAAATGTTTTTAATTTTGAGTTTTTAAACATTTTTGCTTGTAATTATAAATTTAATTGACAATTTGTTAGTAAGAATATTTAAAATTTTATTTATCTATGTGTTTATTTAATACTAGATTATTTTTTTTATTAGAGAATTTAAATTTAGCGCGTATAATTCATTACGGTTTTCAGAAGAGCCTACTTTACCTACCGAACATAGATTGGAGATTCAGAAGAAAATTTACGACGGAGAAAACTATATAAAATGAGATTTATGACAGATTAGAACTGTATAAAGTTGCAACTAGTTAAAATAAATTATATTATTTGTTACATATTTATACTATGTTACTATATTTATGTTAAATGACTATTTTCAAATTAGATTAAATTGAATTACCGACAAGTATTTTGTAAAAATTTGTAGAATTCGAGTGAATTAACTCTTTACAATTTAACACTTCAAAGAAAAAAATTCTGTAAAATGCAAATTCGAAGAAAAATTCTATGTACTAAAAATGTTAACAATAAAAAATATACTAAAGGGTAATTTGCTTTTTAAATAATGCCACTGTCGGTCAGAATTACAAGACTTTTTTGAATTATCAATAATTATGAATGAAAAATATTTTTAAACGAAAGAAGTATAAAAATTAAAACTTTTTTCTATATACTTTCTGAGAGATAATAAAATTCTGATAAGAAGGATCAAATATAATTGTTAATTAAATTTCAGACATTTTTACTTTATGTAATAAATACTTACATTATCTTGATTCAAAATTTGACAAATTTTGTAAAAACATTGCAAACAAATCTTAACAGTTTTTTAAATTCAAATTTTTTTTTCAAATTTTACGAAACAATGCTAGTTTTAATTCCTGACAGAAAATAAATATTTTTCAAAAGTTCAGAATAGTGTTAAGGCACAATTTGTTTTTTATAAAAAAAACCTAAGTAGTTTTAAACAAATCGCTAATTTTCCGAAGTTTGTAAAAGTAACTAAATAATATTAGCATTTCTGTAATTCTTGGCGTTTTTAAATATAAATTTTGTAATTTGAAACAAATTCTGTAAATATTGCGATAAATCCTGTAAATTTGAAAATGAATCTAGAATTATCGTGCTCTTTTACGTAAAAGAAGAATTTGACTTATTTTTCAAAATATCCAGAGTTATTTGCATTTTATAAATTATTTGATTCACTTTTCCTCTTGAATTTTGGCCCAAACACAGACACTCTAATTCTCTACTACTTTATAATCTTAAATTAATTCATCCTTTGTTAAATTCGTTTAACTTTTGACAAATTGACTAATGTCTAATGTTTTTTATTTTTAGGTTAGAAATAAGAATCGCAATCGGAGCAGAAGACATTTTTATGCTCAAGAGGCGGGAAAATGAATATTTTTAAATATTATATTTACGTAAAATTTGTTAAATCTTTATTCTTAAACGAATTAATGTTCAATATATTTAAGAAATCCTTACTTAATTAACCAAAATAATAAATATTAAAAAAATATTTGTCATCAGTCCACGAACATTCTTAATCATGTAAAATTTTATTCTCTGCAGCAATTTTCAATCAGTAAAAATGACTATATTTCTAAATTTAGATAAAATTAATTTCTGGCTATTAAATCATCTGTTAGTTGAAATTTGTTGTTAATAATGTTCTAATTATGTGAGAAAATAGATGAAATTTGCATATGTGAATGTGTCTATTATAGAATCTTGAAGAGCGTGAACTTGATGTCGAGCCAAATAAACGTCTTTTTGCAGGTGAAGCGCATTGAAATTCATATGATACCTGTATGAATTTAATAGCAGGTGTATCACGAAGACCCGTCATTTCATGAATTAATTAGGAACGATGGCTTAGTGTCCAGCGATATTTAATGTCACGACGAGGTGGTCAACTACGTTTATGTCACTCACCCACGTCCCATCTGCATCGAAGACATAAGCCTCATCCAACTATAAGGTCATTCTTATTTCACATCATCAGGTTTGTCACATTTCTAAAAATATTCGTCTACAGTCAAGTCTAAATTACAAATCTAGATTGTCAAATTATAACAACATTTTTACATCAGGAAGTAATTTCAGAAGAAGATTTTATTAGAGTTAAAAATAAGGAAGAAAAAAATTTCTGAAGGGAAAATAATATTGAAAAAAAGAACAGATAGGGAAAAGAGAAAAATGTAAAGAGAAAAAATTTTGAAGAGGATGAAGAAGATTGTATTAGGGAAAAGATAAGAGACTAGAAGAGAAAGCTGAAAAATGTGAGACTCACTTTTGGTAGATTGAAATCCATTAGAAAAAAATGGCCCTTCGTTTGCTGTTTGATAGAAATGTAAAATAGTTGGTGTGACTAATTAGGTATCTGAGAAACTTGTATTATTCGTACGAGTAGAATGGAATTAATTATCAAATAAAAGGATGTTTATACTTCTTTCAGATAATCTAAATTGAAGTTCAACATAAAGTTTATTTCTTTTAAAAAGAAATATAATTAAATACATTAGCAGTGGCGTAACTGGAAATACAAGGGCCCTGGGGCAAAAAGGAAAATGGGTCTTAAATTATATAAAATAATTTGCAAGTTTAATTAAATCATTCATTCTGTCTACGCCTGATATTTGTCACTAGAAATTTTTTTCTTTTAAAATTTTAAATATATTTTATCTTTTAAAATTTTAAATATATTTTATCTTTTAAAATTTTAAATATATTTTATCTTTTAAAATTTTAAATATATTTTATCTTTTAAAATATTTTCAAAGTTTAAATTTATAGCAATTTTAATTTCTTCAAATTTCAGTTATAGTGAAATTGCATTGATTAAAAGTTTAATTAATCCACCTTTCAAAAATAATAAATTTAAAGAGAATTTTAATTTTCCAACTATTTTCTACAATCCTTAATTATTTTAATTGTTTTTAAAATGATTCCCTAAATTTTAGATTTATCTTTCTCAAACTTCAATTATTTTGTTTAGTTTTCTCAATCACTTTTTCAATTTTAATTGATTTTGCCTTGCCATTAAATCAATTTAATTATTTATTCCTTAATTTTATATAATTCATCACAAATTTATATTTATTTTGTTAACTTACCATTATTTTTGTCATTTTGCAATTATTATTTTCAATTTTATATAATTTTCATAATTTCTGTATTAATCTACTGTACTTTCAAATATATATCTCAATTTTCAATTCTTTTGTTTAATTCTCATTTCTATTTTTTACATTGCAATTATTTTCTGCAACTTTTAATATTTTAATTATTTTTCAATTAATTTCCTAAATTTTTAGATATTATCTAAAATGTCAATTATTGTGTTTAATTTCCAATGTTTTAAAATATGTTTCAATTATTTTCTTTTACTAAAAAATAAATTCTGTAATTTCATATTATTTTCTCCAATTTAAATTATTTTCATTCTTTTAGCACAATTTTCCAAAATTTCAATATTATTTAACTGAAATTTCAATTATTATTTTCATCACTTTTCGATTATTTCTGCGATTTTTTAATTATTCTCTTTAATTAAAATTTTTAAGTAATTTTGTAATTATTTTCCTCTTTTAAACATATATTCAATGATTTTTTCAATTATTTTGCTTACATTTTATTTACTGTTTTCATTTTTTCATATTTAAATTATTTTCATCATAAATGTCAATTATTTTTCTCAATCTAAAATTATTTTCAGCATATTTAAATCATTTTTCAAATTTTGAATTAATTTGATTACTTTCAATTATTTTCATCGATTGTTAATTATTATTCTCATTCTCTAAAATTATTTTCTAGAATTTTGACGAATTTTTTCTTAAATTTCAATTATTTTCTTAAATTTTTAATTATTTTCAATTGCTCTCATAATCTCAAATTTTTTAAATTAATTATCTTAAATTTTATTTATTTTTAGCTTTCTTTAATTCTTTTCTGCAATTTTAGGTTGTTCTAATTTTTTTTAATTGATTTTAAAGATCTTCATATATTTTTCTCAAATTAAAATTTTTTTCTTATTATTTTAAAAAAATTCTGTAATTTTTTCAATTATTTCACTCAAATATGATATATTTTTTGCAACTTATCATTGTTTTTACCATATTTCTATAATTTTCTTCAACTTTGAAATCAAAAACTCATTTTTCAATTATTTTCTCTATCTTTTCGTATTTTCGTTATATTTTAATTAATTTCATAAATTTTTAGTTATTATCTCAAATTTCAATTATTGTGTTTAATTGTCAATTTTTAAAATTTTTTTCCAATTATTTCCTTTTACTTAAAAACAAAATCTGTAATTTTATATGATTTTCTCCGCTTTTTAATTACTTTTATTCTTTTGGCTTATTTTTTATAAATTTCAGTTGTTTATCTGAAATTTCATTTATTATTTTCATCAATTTTCGATTATTTCTGCGAGTTATTAATTATTCTCTTTAATTAAAATTTTTAAGTAATTTTGTAATTATTTTCCTCTTTTAAACATATATTCTATGATTTTTTCAATTATTTTGCTTACATTTTATTTACTGTTTTCATTTTTTCATATTTAAATTATTTTCATCATAAATGTCAATTATTTTTCTCAATCTAAAATTATTTTCAGCATATTTAAATCATTTTTCAAATTTTGAATTAATTTGATTACTTTCAATTATTTTCATCGATTGTTAATTATTATTCTCATTCTCTAAAATTATTTTCTAGAATTTTGACGAATTTTTTCTTAAATTTCAATTATTTTCTTAAATTTGTAATTATTTTCAATTGCTCTCATAATCTCAAATTTTTAAAATTAATTATCTTAAATTTTATTTATTTTTAGCTTTCTTTAATTCTTTTCTGCAATTTTAGGTTGTTCTAATTTTTTTTAATTGATTTTAAAGATCTTCATTTATTTTTCTCAAATTAAAATTTTTTTCTTATTATTTTAAAAAAATTCTGTAATTTTTTCAATTATTTCACTCAAATTTTATTTAATGTTTTCAAACTTTCAAATTTAAATTATTTCCTTCATAAATTTCAATTATTTATTATTTTCAGCATATTTAAATTTTTTTTAATTTTAAATTAATTTTATCATTTTTCAATTATTTTCCTCTGTTGTTAATTATTATTTTCATTTTCTAAAATTCATTACTAAAATTTTTAGGCATTTTTCTAAAATTTGAATTATTTTCATTTGTTTTCATAATTTCCAAATTTTTTATTAATTATCGTAAATTTCATTTATTTTTAGCTTTCTTCCATTGTTTTCTCCAATTTTTTGTTATTCTAATTTTTTTCAATTCTCAAATTTTAATTATTTTTTCTTTTTGTTTAAGAATATTTTGTAATTTTTTCAATTATTTCACTCAAATATGGTATATCTTTTACAACTTTTCAATGTTTGTATTATATTTCAATTATTTTCATTAAGTTTCAAATTGTAAAATCATTTTTCAATTATTTTCTAAAATTTATATCCTTTAATTTTCAAGTCTTTCCATTTCTTTTATAATTTTAAAAATTTTAAACTATTTATCTGAGATTTCATTTATTTCATTCAAGTTTAAAATTATTTATATGATTTTTTACATTCTTTTCTTCAATTTCCAGTTCATTTCGTTCTTTTTCGTAATTTCCAAAAAGTTGTCAATTTTTTCTGCTTAATCAAAAATTATTCTGTTTAATTTTAAATTATGTTTAGCTTGTTTCATTTATTTTCTCTAATTTTTAATTATTTTTTTTATCAATGAACTTTTAAAAATTTTAAGTATTTTTCTGAAATTTTCTTTATCTTTCCTTCATTTAAAATGTATTATGTAATTTTGTCAATTATTTTCTCAAATTTAAATTATATTTTTCATTTTTATATTACCTATCTCAATTTTTAATTTTTTTTTTCAATTTTTAATTATTTTTCCTAATTTTTCATTATTCATTTTTTTAAAAATTTATTTCTAAGTTTTTCAAGTAGTTTTCTTTATTTTAAAATTTTTTCTTTGTTTTTAAAACATTTCTATGAGTTTTTAAAATACTTTCCCCAATTTTTAATTGATTTCATTTTTTTTTTTCAATTAATTTGAAAAATCAGCAATTATTTTGTTTAATTTCAATTATTTCTTGCATTTTTTTTTTAATTCTAAAATTTTGTCTTTAAAAAAAGGGGTTAATTATGGTTAACTGAGGGCCCCCTAAGCTCAAGAGCCCCGTGGCACTGCCCCAATTTGCCCCTTAATAGTTACGCCACTGTACATTAGTTGTAAATTTGAGGTTATGTTATAAAGCATACAGTTTTTAAATACCACAAAGATTCTTTTACACACACATATATATATATATATATATTAGTTAAATAAAATTGTTTGTACTTACTTGATATTTTATCCTTACAAATGATGCAAATACAAAATCTTTTGAAAAATTGTTTTACAAATCACTGCGACAAACAGACAAAATCCTCGAAACATCATTCTGACTAAAATGAGCGAAAATACAATGAGTGTGTTTACACAGCTCGTAAATACAGATTTTTTTTTCAATCTCTGTTTAGGTTAAAATTTTAAGAATAATGACAAAGAAGGTAAAGTTGCTGCCTGTTGGAGAGTAGCGCCATCTGACGTGGAAAACATTAAGCTTGCTCACACCACCAGCAGGTGGACTGAGAGAAATACTCAGTGTCCTGTCTCTCTCACTCTCATAATCCCACTCTTTTTTCCCGCCCAAGTTTTTTTCCTTTAACTTTTAATTATTCAGTGTAAGCAAACTTTATAATTCTACCAATCGTCAGTTAAGCTTATTTTTGTGCATAGAAGCGAAATGCGGAAATGAGATCACCTTTTCAGAATACAGGTAGATGAGAAATTTCGTTCAAGTATCGACAGTGCCAGAGGCGTCCTTGAGGACAAACAGGAGCAGGATCATGGTGATCATTATACACTGATGAAGCGTATGCACATGAGACGTGAAGCGGGTATCATCAGTGGAGTGAATTAGTATGAGTGAGGGTACTACCAAACCTACTACGTGCAGTTTTATACGAGATATACGATGTACGTAAGTACTCGGTAAGAAGGACGAGGTGATTATCTCTCGCCGGTGCGTCCGCCAATTGAGTGCATCTTGCCAGACATGAGACATACGTGAACGCATGTGCATATGGTTACACTATCTCTCAGGTAAGACTGTATATAAATGCAGGCCGATTTTGAGAACGTGATGCGCGTGTCTGAGAGGAAGGCGCGTGGTATCTTTCTTCTCTTATATTCTTATAATAATCGACCTCCGCGGGCCTCAACTCAGTACAACTACTATGTACAGAAACACCAGATTCCAACTGACTCTGCCTTAACACTTTTTTTTTTCCTTATTTTGAAATCACCTTAACGACGCTGCCTCAACTTTGCGTTCAGCTGCAATTAGAATCTCGTCATTTCATGTATTATAACCACTAATCTTCTGGTGTGTATAATGCAAAATTAAACTGTTTTTTTAGGGCGAAGTTTTGAAAATAAATTGTGAAAATAAATAATTTACCTAATAGTACCTATTAGTACAAAATTTATTGAATCGGTTTGGAAATTTTGAGGTTAGATTGTCATTTGGAATTTTTAATTAATTGATCTTGTTAGTGAAAATGGTATATAACTGTAATAAATATTCAACGATTTATTTCACACCAGAATTACTTCACTCGAGTTTAAAGGACATTTATATTCTTTATTTTGTTCATTGTAAATTTTTAACTACGTCGACAATATTAATTTGAAAAGATAGAATCACAACCAATCCTATTCTAAAAAGAACAGACGTGATTTACTTTAGACGTGTAACTTCATTTCCGAGTCTCCCATTGGTTAGTACAAATCAAACGTCACTATCGATAGTTTTAAGTTTCGATATTTTGTTTTGGAGGCAAATTAAAATCTTTTAATTAAATATTGTAACTTCAAGTTTATTTTATAAAATTTCTTATAATGTTAGCAATCTAAAATAACAAAACATTTTATTAAAATAGTTAGTACATAGAAATTAGCTTTGACCTTGACTTCCCTATACGAGAACCCTTTCGCCCAACTTCAGAGGTGTAACACGTTTTATCGGGCTTCTGATTGGCTAGCAGATTTTCGATATTTTTCGTCAACAATAACATCACAGTTTAGACGTTTATTTGGAGTATTTTTCAATTTATTTAAAATCTTCGTTTAATAAATAATTGCATTTTATTAAATAATAATAAATTAAAAATAAATTAAATTCTTAAATTAAGGAGTGATAGTTTAAGAAGTGACAGTGATTTTAGTGAAGTTGTTCAGGTTATAGTGTTTTGAGTGAAATAATGTTTTGTTTACATTAGCATTCGTTTCTGACAGGTGAGTAATGATAATTAAATAATAATAATCTCCGTAAACTTCTGAAGTTAGTTACTTTTTATATTTATTCATTTTTTCTGTCCACGTTTTAAAGTCTGAAGTGAAGATAGTTAGTATTAATATTTATTCATCTTTTTCTGTCCATGTTTTAAAAACTGAAGTAAAGTTAGTCTTACTCCCTCTAATTTGTTGATTTTGACTCTCTTTATCAGGAAATATGTTGAAATTTGAATTGAAAGAATAAGGTAACCTTTTTCGTTAGTGTCGTGTTTTACTGGTTTTTAATTGTCATTTGTGTAAAAAAAACAGTTTCGAAAAATGCTTTAAAAATTTATTATAGTTTTTGAAGAAGTTTAAAATATACATAAACACATGCAATTAATTTTCTAAATTTTCAGTTATTATCTCAAATTTAGATTATTGTCATCAATTTTCCATTATATAACAATTTTTTAATTATTGTCTTTTGCTTAAAAATAAATTCTGCAATTTTTCTTGATTTTCATCAATTTATAATTATATTCATTATTTTGGCATTACTTTTAAAATTTTCTATTATTTATCCGATATTGCAATTATTTTCATCAATTTTCGTTATTTCTGCGATTTTTTAATTATTCTCCTTAATTAAAATTTATTAAGTAATTTTGTAATTATTATTTTTTTTAAACATATATTCAATGATTTTTTCAGTTATTTCTCTCAAAGTTTATTGAATGTTTTCAATTTTTCATATTTCAATTATTTTTATCATAATTTAATTTTCTTTCTCAATCGTAAATTATTTTCAGCATATTTTAATTATTTTATTCAATTTTGAATTAATTTTATCATTTTTCAATTATTTTTCTCAATTGTTAATTATTATTCTCATTATTTCTAAAATTATTTTCTAAGATTTTTAAGTATTTTTCTGAAAATTCAAATATTTTCTTCCATTTCTAATTATTTTCAATTGTTATCAGAATTTCAAATTTTTTTATCAATTATCGTAAATTTCAATTATTTTTAGCTTTCTTCCCGACTTTTCTCCAATTTATAGTTTTTCTCATTTTATAAAATTAATTTCTAAAATTTTTTCAAGTAATTTTTAAAATTTTTATTATTTTCTTCAATTCTTAATTATTTTTATTTGTTTACATAATTTCCAAAAAATTGTATTAATTATCGTAAATTTCAATTATTTTTAGCATTCTTCCAGTCTTTTCTCCCATTTTTAGTTATTCTCATTTTCTAAAATTATTTTCTATGATTTTTAAGAATTTTTCTAAAATTTCAATTGTTTTCTTTAATTTTAATTATTTTTCTTTGTTTTCATAATTTCAAAATTTGTTTATTAATTATCGTAAATTCCAATTACTTTTAGCTTAGTTCTTTAATTCTTTTCTCCAATTTTTCGTTATTTTCTTTTTTTTTTCATTGAATTCTAAGATCTTCATGTATTTTTTTTCAAATTTCAATTATTTTTTTTTATTTATTTAAATAATTTAAATGAATCATATTTTAATTATTTTCGGCAAGTTATAAAATTTAAAAACATTTTTCAATTATTTTCCAAAATTTATTTTCTTCAAATTTCAATTCTTTAAATTTGTTTCATAATTAAAAATATGTTTAACTATTTATCTGACTTTTCAATTATTTTATTATTTTTATTATTTTCTTCAATTTTCAATTACTTTTGTTCTTTTTCATAATTGCCAAAAAGATTTACTTATTTCTCTTTAAGGGCATGTGATGGATTATGATGTCAATGGTATAGGCAAAATTTGTCCGTAACTTTTCTCTTAAAATATTGAATATTTTTTTATGAAACTTGGTAGAATTACTTAAAATGTCATTAGGAAGGTTTCTCAGACCCGAGTTTGTTTGAATTTTGTCTCAAAATTGATTTTTATAAAAGTTTGCATTTTTTCGAAAATTCCCCAAAATTAATTTTGTGCCAAAATTTAAACAAATTCGGGTCTGAGAGACCTTCTCAATGACATTTTTAGTAACTCTACCAAGTTTCATAAAAAAATATTTAATATTTTAAGAGAAAAGTTACGGACAAATTTTGCCTATACCAGTGACGTCATAATCCATTACATGCCCTTAATTAAAATTTGTTCTGTTCAATTTTAAATTATGTTTTTTTTTCATTTATTTTCTCTAATTTTTAATTATTTTCTTTTAGTTTTAATTTATTTATCTCAATTTTTAACCATGTTTCTTCAATTTTCAATTATTTTCTCTAATTTTTCATTATTCAATTTTGTTTTAATTTACTTTTAAGATTCTCAAGTATTTTTCTCAAATTTAAATTATTTTCTTTATGTTTAAAACATTTTTATGATTGTTTAAATTACCTTCCCCAATTTTTAATTGTTTTCATTTTTTTTCAATTAATTTGCAAAATTTGCAATCATTTTGTTTAATTTCAATTATTTTTTGCAATTTTTTTTTAATTCTAAAATATTATAAATTTTGTCCTAAATATTTATTTTATTATTTTATATTAATTGATTTTTAAATATTATATTTAAAATATTTATTTCTTCGTATTAGATAAATATTATTTACCAATTTGTAATATTTTTTATTGTATTTTATAATTTCTAAAAGGTATGAAAAACTAATCGCGCGCTGGCGCGCGTTTTATTTTGCTAGTAATATTAATAATCTTTTATTTCTCTTTTATTTTATTTCTAACTTATTTATCTGTTTTTTAGTTCTATTATTTAATGTTTTTTTCCTAAAAGTATCATCATTATTTATGTCATTTAAGGTTTTAATATTTCTTTTTATTCTAATGCACTTGGTGATGTATCATCGGATATCTTTTCGGTCACCTGGAAATTGTGAAACTGGTAAGTTATAATAATTTTTAGTTCTGTATTTTGTTTTATTGTATGTTTATAATTCATTAACTTTTTAAGTTTCTGTAAAATAAAAATATTATACTTCCATGTTTAAGGTTATGTTTTTTATTATCATTCTCCAGTTACGTAGTAATGGTTAGTGACAGGTAAGTAATAATAATAATTTTCAATAATTTTATTTTATTTTATGGTAAGCTTTTAATTTATTCATCTTTTTTCTTATTACATTAATTTAATAGTTGTATTTTCTTCATTAAAGTATCATATTGATAAATGTCATTTGCGGTTAGGATGTTTGTTTCTATTGTAATTCAATAATTACATTAATTATGATAATTATCATTGAAGTTTTTTGACAAGTAATTCATTTTATTAAGTTTACTTAAAACATTAGTTTATTAAATAATTATTTTAAATTTATAACATGAGTATAGTCCCGGTAAGAAGCGAGAAATTAGAAAGATTTGAAAATTTCTAATGATTATGAATTCCATTTCTGTCCAATTCTTTTGTATCAATCGAAAACCATTGAAAATAAGCTAAATCCAATCTTTTTCAATAGCATTTTAAATATTTATACAGAAAAAAAATCGTCGGTTTGAAAGATTCGAACTCGGGTTTCCGGCGCAGAAGTCAGACGCCTTGTCCCAACTGCTACCAGAGATATATTTGAAAATTCCATTTTGAAGATATGTAACTTGAGACTTACTTATGTATTAATTGGACTCCAGACAATTATTCAATAACCTTTTTTCGATTAGAGTTTGTCTCTTTTATATTTATTATATGTTTTCGTATTAGGAAATATATGAATTTCATGATTTTAATTCATGCTAGAATTTTCAGACCAACCCCTGTTTAATATCTATTTTTAACTTTCCCCGTAAGTCGGGTTGCTTACTTAACTTTACTAACTTTTCAATTATTTTTAATCGCCTATAGCCATTTGAAAAGGATTGAAAATTTATCGAAACTTAGTCTCAACACAAGATACAAAAGCATTGGACAGAAATGGAATTCATAAGGATTGAATAATTTACTGTTTTCTATGAAGAGGTATAAATTTACCAATTCTTTTTAATTTCTCGCTTCTTACCGGGGTTATAATAAAGATAATCATAAAATAATTCTAAGTATAGTGAATAATAATAACTTTCTTAAATTTATTTTGTTTCTAAATTTCTAATTTATTTACATTTGAAACAATTGTGTTGTTTATTATTTATATTTTTTATTTATGAAATTAAAACTAATAACAATTCATTACTTTTAATTAATATATTGACCGTTTAGGGCCGGTTTAACAAAATCTTCGAATTTTATGGAAGCACTTAACTCATTGCCGTAATTGAATTTGTCCCTGAGAAACATCTTGCTATTTAAAAGGTTCACGCCCTGTGTGCCGTTATCGGGCATTTTTCCAAGGCGTTTCTAATTTCTCCCACTTTGTAATTTGTTTTCCCACTCAGCGAAAACTTTGTATTTCTACAATTTTGCCAGTTCACAAGCAAACTTACAACTCGAAACATGTACCAACACACGTTGTGTTTTTCACAAAATGTACCATATTCAAATCTTGACAACTTTTAAAATATATGTATTAACATGATCTAGTTCTATTCATTTTTTTATTCTGGTCAATTATTATTAAATTAATGATTGCGATTACGTATGAGAATTTCTCAAAATGTATATATCATTTGAAGGTTAAAAACCGTTTTTGTGGGTGTAGGATGATGTGTAAAAAGGGAAAGATATATTTTTCGGGAAGATATTTCAGTGGCGAAGGGCTCGAGGGCGGCGACGGTTTATACAAGATAAAAAAAAAGGACGAGTTTTGTGCTGATAAACACGTGTAGCTTTTAAGATGGCATCCCGAAGATCGTATCTCCCGTTAAAATATACCCTCGGGAGAAAATATTAACTACTTCGTGCTTCTGCTGTCCCTCCCACCGCCAAAACCTCCACCTTGCAATATTTTCACACAAGTACACGCTTCTTTTTTATTATTTTAAAAGACCTCCCGCCCTCTTGTTCTTGCCTCTTTTTCTGAATAAATAAATGATCTTGCGAAAATCGCCGGATGGTAATACGACTGCGGTAATCGTTAGCATTTATGTTGAATCCTAATGTGGATTGTCGTTGGTTAGTTTTAAAAAAAGATCTTCCTTTTATTTTCAGACTTTGGTCTTTAATGCCTGGAATTTATTAAAAATTACTCATTAGTCTTTTCTCTCTCTCTCTCTTTCCTTTTTCTCTATTCAATTTATTTTTTCACGAATTTAAATAGCAAAAATTGCAATACTTGTGAGTAAAAGTTGTTTGGAGGAGGCTTGGTTATTATGATACGTTATCGCGACGATCAAAATGAAAAGAGAAAATGGAGATGATGGTAGTGGAGGCAAAAGAAGACTGTGGATGGTAAATAAATTTAGAGTTTGCAAAAAAGTCACAAGATTAACAACTAAAGGCGAAGCCGCGAGCGAAATTCATTGCACTTTAAGTTCGAAAAATTTCAAAAAATTACTAACGACGTATGTAGTGTTTCATCCGTGCGAAGAATGCAACCTGATTATATGTCCAGATACAACGGACACCGGACAGTGAGAAGCCAGTAGCAAATTGCACGGTCCAGCCTAAAAGTACGCGAGAAATTGCAATTTGTCCCTGTCACTCGAAAAAGAAAAGTGAAATATGAGACAAATCAGTTGCAAATAATATTTTTTATTTCTCATTCAAATATATATAATATCTCGAATTTTGACAATTTACGTAATAAATCCTTTTTCTTTTTTATTTCGGGAAATTTTCACATTTCTCACATAACCTCAAAAAGTGAATTTTAAAATGGAAAAAATCCTCTGTAGAATTTCTTGATGTTTAATTTGTCGTGATAATTGTAAAAATAATGATAGTTTGATTATAATTTTACGAGGCACTTTGATTCTTCGACTCGAGAACGCGAAGAAAAGCGAGGAAATAATATTATATTATTACTTGTATATATAGAAACGGCTCATTACACTTGAACTAGTCTAATATGAGCCATTTGTGAGATCTGTTTCCAAGAGAGGATTTCCTGTAGCAGGCGGAAATGAACCCACACATATTATAATGGATGTATTACACATTGCAAAAAGTTGATCGAAAATTCTTTAAGAAATTACAAATTCGTTACAGTTCAAATCGATTTTTTTTTGTATCAGACAAAGAACACACGAGTTTTGATATTTATATTTTAATTAAAATGTCGATTTTTTCAATTTTGGAACGGTATTACAAATTTGTTAGTTGAAAGAAAAATTTTGAGGTTAGAAAATGAAAGTTTTAATGATAAATCTTAATGATGTTCAGTAGAAATAATTGTGTTATAAGTCAAAAGTTTTTTAGAAATTATATTTATAAAACTTATCATTTTGAAGAATCAAATTTATTCAAAATTCTGAGGATGAACATTTTCAGAAGAAGGCGTGATGAATATGGCATAAATCGATAAAGTAGAAAGTCTTTTTATCGATGTAAAAATTACGGGAAACATTTGAAGATTTAAAATGATAATTATTTAATTACATGTTGTGGAGTTTGATAAGAGGAAAATAAACAAGAATCAATAAATAAATAAGGTGTTTTCAAATTGAAAATTCTTTATTAATAAATATTTTTGCTTAAATTTAACAGTGACAGGTGGATTTGTAAGATTCGACAATCGATTAATTTTGTCTTGCAAGAATTCCTTTTTTAAATATCACTTTCTCTTTTTGTAAATATAAAAATAAGAAAATTATTATTGATGGAAATAACTACCTAGTTCCTACTATACACTTTTAGTTAATAATTATTACATGAAGTTAGAATAAGTTTTCTATTTTAATTCAACAAAAAAGAAAATAACATTTAAAAAAGGAGTTCTTGCCGCCAAAATTAATCGAGTGTTGGTAAACACGGTTTCTAATTTACCAGTACACAGTAAGAAGTGAAATAATCCGTTAACCTAAAAATTTGTTTGTGTCATACAGAAAACGCCCATCATCTAATAATAATTGATATGTGTCGTCAAGTAAGTTCTCTTTTAATCTTCTTTTCAATTGTAATGTTGAGAAATAAATCTCAAAAAGTTCCACTTATTATTTTCCGACATCGATTTCTTTCATTTAGACAAGGAAATAGAGAAATTGTTGCATTTTATTTTTCATACACATTTACTTAGAACTTTTGAACCAGTTAAAATATTTTAATTTTCTTTGGCTTATTTTAAAGCTAATAGTTCAAGGTTTAAGTTAGCTTAATTTCAAAATTTTCCAAATAATTTTCTAGAAAATGCAACTCACCAAACTTGAACAATGAAAATTCACAAAAAACGAAAAATTCACCTGTCTTTATCACATTGAATTTCCGTTTCTATTAATCGAAAAAGCTTTAGTATAGGTTTATTTAACAGCAAATTTTATAAGCTTTCCAATGGTGTATGCAAAATTTTATTTCGCTAATATCTGACGGAGTTATCAACATTTTAAGACGTTCATGTTTTTAACAGTACCGTAACTATTAAGGGGCAAAGTGGGGCAGTGCCCCGGGGCCCTTGAGCTTAGGGGACCCTCAGTTAACCCTAATAAACCATTTTTTTAGGTCAAAATTTATAAAATTTTAGAAAAAAAATGCGAGAAATAATTGAAACTAAACAAAATAATTGCTGATTTTTCAAATTAATTGAAAAAAAATGAAATCAATTAAAAAGTGGGGAAAGTAATTTGAAAACTCATAGAAATGTTTTAAAAACAAAGAAAATAATTTAAAATTGTGAAAATTACTTGAAAACCTTAAAAATAAATTTAAAAAACTGAATAATGAAAAATTAGAAAAAATAATTTAAAATTGAAAAAAATAATAAAAAATTAAGATAGATAATATAAAAATGAAAAATATAATTCGAATTTGAGCAAATAATTGACAAAATTACATAATATAATTTAAATGAAGGAAAGTTAAAGAAAATTTCAGAAAAAAAATTAAAACTTTCAGAAGTTCCTTGAAAAAAAAAGAAAATAATTAAAAATTAGAGAAAATAAATGAAACAAGATAAACCTAATTTAAAACTGAAGAGAATAATTTTTAATTAAACAGAAATAATTAACAACTTTTTAGAAATTACGAAAAAGAACGAAAGTTACTGAAAATTGAAGAAAACAATATAAAAAACCATACCAATAATTTTAAAATTGAATGAAATAATTGAAATCTCAGATAAATAGTTTAAAATTTTTAAAAATTATAAAACAAATGGAAAAAATTGAAAATTAAAGGATATAAATTTTAGAAAAAAATTGAAATTTTAGAAAAATACTTAACAATTATAGAAGATAATTTTAGAAAATGAGAATAATAATTAACAATCGAGGAAAATAATTGTAAAATGATAAAAATAATTAAAATTTATGAAAAAAATAATTTAATTATGAAAGAATGAAAACAGTAAATAAAATGTGAGCAAAATAATTAAAAAAATCGTAGAATATATGTTTAAAAAAGGAAAACAATTACAAAATTACTCAAAAATTGTAATTAAAGAGAATAATTAAAAAATCGCAGAAATAATCGAAAATTGATGAAAATACTAATTGAAATTTCAGATAAACAATTGAAATTTTTGAAAATTGAACAAAAACAATGAAAATAATTAAAAAGCAGAGAAAAGAATATAATACTACAGGATTTCTTTTTAAGTATAAGAGTATATTTGAAAAACCGTTTTAAAAATTAAAAATTGAAGACTAAATTTGAGATAATAGCTAAAAATTTAGGAAATTAATTAAAATATAATGAAAACACTAAAAAATGGAGAAAACAATTAAAAATGAGTTTTTTATTTGAAACTTGAAGAAAATCATTGAAATATGATAAAAACAATTATAAGTTGTAGAAAAAAACAAAATAAATCACGTTTGAGTGAAATAATTGAAAAAATTACAGAATTTTTTTTAAATAAAAAGAAAATAATTTTAATTTCAGAAAAATATATGAAAATCTCAGAAATCAATTGAAAAAAATCAAAATAACTTGAAATTGCAGAAAAAAATTGAAAAAAGCTAAAAATAAATGAAATTTACGATAATTAATAAAAAAATTGCATTTTTTGAATACAATTAAAAATAATTAAAAATTTAAGAAAATAAAAATTCTAGAAAATAATTTTAGACAATAAGAATAATAAATAAGAACCAAGGAAAATAAATGAAAAATAATAAAATTAATTCAAAAAATAATTCAAATATGCTGAAAATAATTTAAGATTGAGATAAATAATTGACATTTATGATGAAAATAATTTAAATATGAAAGAATGAAAACAGTTATTAAAATTTGAGCAAGCTAATTAAAAAAATCGTAGAATGTAGGTTTAAAAGAAGAAAATAATTACAAAATTACTTAAAAATTTCAATTAAAGAGAATAATTCAAAAATCGCAGATATAATCAAAAATTGATAAATAATATAATAACTGAAATTTCAGATAAATAATTAAAATTTTTGAAAATTGTGCCAAAAAATGAAAATAATTTAAAATCGGAGAAAATAGTATGAAATTACAGAATTTATTTTTAAGTAAAAGGAAATAATTAAAAAATATTTTAAAAAATTGAAAATTAAACACAATAATTGAAATTTGAGATAATAACTAAAAATTTCGAAAATTAATTGAAATATAATGAAAATACTAAAAGATGGAGAAAATAATTTGAAAATGAGTTTTTTTATTTGAAACTTGAAGAAAATCATTGAAATATGATGAAAACATTGATAAGTTGTAAAAAAGTAAATCACTTTTGAGTGAAATAATTAAAAACATTACAGATTTTTTTTTAAATAAAAAGAAAATAATTTTAATTTCAGAAAAATATATGAAGATTTTAGAAACCAATTGAAAAAAATGAGAAAAACTTAAAATTGCAGAAAAGAATTAAAGAAAGCTAAAAATAAATGTAATTTACGATAATTAATAAAAGAAATTGAAAACTATAAAAACAATTGAAAACAATGAAAAAATTAAGAAAATAATTGAAATTTAAGAAAAAATAGTTAAAAATTCTTGAAAATAATTTTAGACAATAAGAATAATAATTAACAATCGAAGAAAATAATTGAAAAATAATAAAATTAATTCAAAAAATGAATCAAATATGCTGAAAATAATTTAAGATTGAGAAAAATAATTGACATTTATGATAAAAATAATTTAAATATGAAATATGAAATAATCAAAAATTGATGAATATAATAATTGAAATTTCAGATAAATAATTGAAATTTTCGAAAATTGTGTCAAAAGAATGAAAATAATTTAAAATCGGGGAAAATAATATGAAATTACAGAATTTATTTTTAAGTAAAAGGAAATAATTGAAAAATATTTCTAAAAAATTGAAAATTAAACACAATAATTGAAATTTGAGATAATAACTAAAAATTTCGAAAATCAATTGAAATATAATGAAAATATTTAAAGATGGAGAAATTAATTGCAATATAATAAAAAGAAATGAAAATTGAACAAAAGAATTGAAAATTGAGATATATATTTGAAAGTACAGTAAATCAATTCAGGAGTTATGAACATAATTAAACATAATTAAAAGAAATGAAAATGGAACACCAGAATTGAAAATTGAGATATATATTTGAGAGTACAGTAAATCAATTCAGGAGTTATGAAAATAATTAAAAATTGAAAATAATAATTGCAAAATGAGAAAAATAATGGTTTGTTAAAAAAATAAATTTAAATTTGCGATGAATAATATAAAATTAAGGAATAAATAATTAAATTGATTTAATGTCAAAGCAAAAATAATTAAAATTTGAAAAAGTGATTGAGAAAACAAAACTAAATAATTGAAATTTGAGAAAGATAAATTTAAGATTTAGGGAATCAATTTAAAAACAATTAAAATAATTAAGGATTGTAGAAAATAGTTGGAAAATTAAAATTTAGTAATTTTGAATCGTCGATTAATTGACCTTTTAATCAATGCAAGTTAACATTAACTGAAATTTGAAGAGATTAAAATTGCTATAAATTTAAAATTTGAGAACATTTCATAAGATGAAATATGATTAAAAATTTTAAAAGAAAAAAATATCTAGTGACAAATATCAGGTGTAGACAAAATGAATGAATGAATTAATTAAACTTGTTAATTTTTATATATAATTGGGGCCTCATTTTCCTTTTTGCCCCAGGGCCCTTGCACCCCCAGTTACGCCACTGGTTTTTAATCCTATTTTTGTAAGTGGTCCCACAATTTTGTCTGGTAGTGTATAAAGGTGTATAAATCCCATCAATAAACTAAATTAAAACTAAACTAATATTCCGAATTTTCTACAAAAATCTCCACCTTTTTACTTATGGGCGATTCCACATTTTAAAATCGATTAAATCTATTTTTTATTTGTTCCTTATAAAAAAATATTAGATTTGTATTTTTTTTTTTTTTTAAAGAGGCCAAATTTTCGAGTTATAAATTTTCAAAATTCTAGATTTTTAAAAATAGACCTTTTTTTAATCACATATAACTTTGAACCTATTGAATTTAGAAAATCTTTGCCAATACAAAAAAAGTTAGGTTTATTTTCAACTTTTAAATAATGTTTACAAAAAAAAAAGAAAATATATATATTTTTGTAAAAAAACACTATGTTTTAGAAATAAATCCATTTTTTTTAAATTCGGACCCGAATAACAAATTATTATTTTTCATTTATACATACCTCGAAATGTCAAGAACACTTTAAAAAAAGATTCCGGTTGTCTACAAAATTATTATTAGTTTAAATTAATTTTCAAACTCTAGCTGTTATATTTAAGTGCTGTACTGTGCCTATTTAAATTGAAAAAAATTGTTTTAACTTGAATTTAGCTGTATCTCTTCTTTTTTTTTAATGTCAAATCAAATTAATATAACCAAAAAAGGTACAGTACGGCACTTAGATATAACAGCTAGAGTTTGAAATTTAATTTAAACTAATAATACTCTTCTAGCCAACCGGAATCTTTTTGTAAAGTGTTCTTGACATTTCGAGGTATGTATAAATGAAAAATAATAATTTGTTATTCGGGTCCGAATTTAAAAAAATGTGTTTGTTTTTAAAAATGGCGTTTTTTTAAAAAAATATATATATTTCCTTTTTTTTTTTTGTAAACATTATTTAAAAGTTGAAGATAAACCTAACTTTTTTTGTATTGGCAAAAATTTTCCAAATTCAATAGGTTCAGAGTTATATGTGATTAAAAAAAGGTCTATTTTTAAAAATCTAGAATTTTGAAAATTTATAACTCGAAAATTTGGCCTCTTATAAAAAAATAAAAAATACGTATCTAATATTTTTTTATAAGGAACAAATAAAAAATATATTAAATCGATTTTAAAATGTGGACTGTAAATTTGACATGGAATCGCCCTTATATTCTACACAGTTAAAAATTTTGTGTATTTGTGTAGAAAACAGTCCTTGTTAAATTTTTTGTGTTAAAATTTAACATTTTTCTTGTGTTGATTTTACACATTCTTCAAATGTCATTTGATTCTTGAACATGACCTCAAATTTTTTAGTAGTAACTCTGTAATTTATGTTTATTTTTTTGTTGCAAAAGCATAAATTCCTTACTGAAAATTAATTTTAACTTGCAAAAGATAAAATACAATAGTAGGGGAAAGTCGCCTAAGACGGGCCCCTATCCATATTTTGTAAAAAATTGTTTAGTTAGTGAATTAAAAAGAGAACGAGAATGTATCTATGTTTATTTTTAACATTTCCTCTAAATAATTGATAAGACGAAAACCTTTATAATTGTTTAAAAGACAATTAATTTTGATGTTTAAAAAAAAGTTCATACTAGCCCGTCTTAGACTACCTGGTAGGGTAAGACGGGCCCTTTTTAAAATCCCCTAAATCTACTTACTGAACAATATATATACTTCAATTACAATTTTTTTAGGTATTTAAGCAAAATATATGCCTTTTTAAAGCCCTATATCAGGAAATTTGGCGAAATAACTTCAAAAAGACAAAAAATATGACTATTATATAAAATATGATTTTGATGACATTAGAATAATAACTATGTAAAAAAAAACTGTAGAATCTTAAATATTTTTACATTTAATTTCAGAATTTAACTGTTTTACAGCATAAAAATAGCTTTTGTTTAATATTCTTTTTAGTAATTAAAAGTGATTTTTGAGGTTAGACATTAAAGCGGCAAATGCATAAAAATTTGAATTTGTAATATTTTCTTTACATTTATAGGCTATGATCACTGTTAGCACCGTACCTTCACAGGGTAAAGAAGATTTCGCTTTAATCGAAAATTTAATAAATTCATGGGGCCCGTCTTAGGCAACAGGCTTATTTTTAATATATTTACGTTTTTTAATTATATAAAGTAAATATCAATTAAATATATATAAGATTTTCAAACATTAGAGAATATTCTTTGAGGTAAAATCAATACTTCCATTCCAAATGACATTTAATTTAGAAAATTCTCAGTTTGAAAACGAGTATGTATTTCATCTTTTGAAGTGCTAAAAACATTTTTTCCTCTTATTATTTATATTTTTTTAAAATGTACAAAAAATGCTTCTGAATTAATTAAATACATCTCGACTACATATCTACATACACAATTGTTTAATAAGTTTCTTTATTTCGAAGATATTAAAGGGTGCCCGTCTTAGGCGCTAGCCCGTCTTAGGCGACTTTCCCCTAATTGCATAAAATATACACGCTTTAAATTATTATAATGCGTAAAATAAGAGGTTAAAATTTGTGTACAAAATTTAACATATTTTTTTGTGTTGAATTAACACAAAGTTTTGAGTGGACCGTTTGGGACATGTGAAAAATGTTAAATTTAACACAAAATTTTTTACTGTGTATTTCTTTCATTTTACCGGGTTTCAAAATAGCAATAACTTTCGCTAACGGAAGAATGTCAGATTCGTTGCAAGTTGAGTAGGGCGATTGTGCGAAAATAGTAATTGAAATTACCTGAGTGTGGTAATTGAAAAAAGTTTGATTATACGTATATCGACGAGACAATCGGAGCAACAAATCAAACTGCCTTAAGCCGTCATTAAGGGAGTGAAAGGCCTCAGAATCAGGGGTAATTTTGAAAGCTTCAACGAGAGAAGCTTTATAGTCCCTTGAAGGTACCAGTTAGACTTTTCCTCTTGGGGTTTTATAGTTTTTACTGGCATCAGGTATTAGAGTCATCCTGGGGCAGGTGGAGGCGTTAGTACCCTATAGATATACGGCATTCGCAATTTTTTTTTTTTAAGATATAGCCACACTAACACAATTAGAGTCACGTTTATGTGAAGATTTCTAAACAAGTGTGTGTGTGTGTGTGTGTGTGTGTGTGTGTTATACACCCCAACGTGCGTTTGCGATTGCGCTTCGTTCTCACAAGGATGACCGTGCATGTCGGCGTGAGTTTGCTTCTTTTACGCGTTCATAATTGAGATAATCTTTACCGACCAAGCGAAGGACTGGCGGTATGTGGATTTTTACAATCGGCGATTTCCTTCCCTCGAGAGGCCGTTATCCTCTCTTATTACTGTACTGGATCGACATCTGAATATCGCCAAACTTCAAAGGTCCTTGTCGAGGTTTACCTGCGTGCTCTTTGTGAACAGATTTTTTTTTTTTTTCGGACACTATATTGATTATGGAAGATTATTATCGTGTACTAAAGGATGATTATCATGTACCGTTCGCAGAGTTTGGACGGATAAAAATAATAATTAGGCGCAGGATCTTGCTGCCGTGTTAAAATGCCTGGGTTTGCTTTTTGTATTGGTAAAAGAGCACTGGCGTTATTCATTTTTAGTTTGGGGAAAAAAACAAAAAAAAAACAGAACATCGAGGAATGTCTCCATAAGTGAACCACAGATTTTTTTTATAAATTCACTTACACCGGGGAAAATGTGTTAAATTTTCTTCTTGTGGGTATTATTTATGAGCCGGATTCAATCATAGTAATTTCACTCTGAGTTTAAAATATTCTTATGCAGTATGAGCTATAAAAATGTTGTAGGCAGAGAAACATAAAAATATATCATAAAACTGATCTCTTTGTTCTTGTCTTTTCTTACTTTGTCTCATAAAATAAGTGCATCGCAAAAGGCGAGGCAGCTGCCTCAGGAGATACGTCGCAGCTCCCGTATGTGTACAGTCAGGAATTCTCAACCGAAATGCATAGAAATATTAATTGAATTATTGCAAAATGAGCAAAACTTGTAAATTTAAATTCGTTAATTTTTAATTAAATTATAAAACTTTCTGAGTAACAGTGCCAAAAATAATTATTTTCTTCTTCTAACGAATCGATGATTCGTTTTTTAAGACTTTTGGCTTCTTGAGTAAAAAAAATACGTTTTTAGAAAATGTCCGTTCGTTTTTCTGTCCGTTTATTCAATTGTCTGCTCATCCATTCGTCTGTTCATCCATTTGTCAACCTGTCCGTCTGTCTGTCCATCCGTCCATCTGTACGTCTTAAAAATACCCGTCTGCTCGTTCGTACGTTTTTCTGTCTGCCTGTCCGTCCATCCGTCTGTCTGTCTATCAATCCGTTTGTCTGTCCATCCATACGTCTGTCTATCCATCCATTCGTCTGTCTATCCATCCATCCGTCTGTCTGTCTATCCATCCGTCTGTCTGTCCATCCGTCTGTCTGTCCATCCGTCTGTCTGTCCATCCGTCTGCCTGTCCATCCGTCTGTCTGTCCATCCATCCGCCTGTCTGTCCATTTGTTCGTTGATTTGTCATCCTGTCCGTCTGTTCGTTCGTGCGTCTGCCTGTCTGTATGTCAGTCCATCAGTCTGTCTGCCTGTCCATCCATCTGTACGTCTATCCATCTGTACATCGATCCGTCTATTCATCTGTCTGTCCGTCCGTCTGTCCGTCCATCAGTTTGTCTGTCTGGCTGTCCGTCTGTTTGTTCGTGCCTCTGCCTGTCTGTATGTCAGTCCATCAGTCTGTCTGCCTGTCCATCAGCCTGTCCATCCATCTGTACGTCTGTCCATCTGTACATAGATCCGTCTGTCCGTTCGGCTGTCCATCCGTCTGTCCGCCCGTCTGTCCGTCCATCAGTATGTCTGTCTGGCTGTCCGCCTGTTCGTTCATGCGTCTGCCTGTCTGTCTGTCTGTCCGCCTGTCTGTCTGTCTGTCAAACCGTTCATTTTAAAAAAATATATACTCATTTTTAATTTCAAACATATTATATTTTTCAATTCGTTTCTTATATTTAAAAAAAAAATTTCTCCAATATTTTTAATTATTTACCTTAACTTTCAGTTATTTTCTGTAAATTTAGTTATATTTTTTTATTTTTCCAGTTTTTCAATCTTTAATAAGTTTTAGAAAAAGTAAAATTTAAAAAGTTTTGTCATTTTTAAAAATTATTTTCTGTAATTGCTTTCTTATTCAGAAAGTATCGTACTTTAAAATATTTTCTTGATTTTTAAACTTATATTCTTTTATTTATATTCTCATTTTTAATTTCAAACATATTATATTTTTCAATTCGTTTCTTATATTTAAAAAAAAATTTTCTCCAATATTTTTAATTATTTACCTTAACTTTCAGTTATTTTCTTTAAATTTAGTTATATTTTTTTATTTTTTCAGTTTTTCAATCTTTAATAATTTTTAGAAAAAATTAAATTTAAAAAGTTTTGTCATTTTTAAAAATTATTTTCTGTAATTGCTTCCTTATACAGAAAGTATCGTACTTTAACATATTTTCTTGATTTTTAAAATTATATTCTTCTATTGTTTTTAGCTATTTCCTTCGATTTTTAATCATTTTTTTTCAAATTTCAATTATATTCTTTAGATTTTATTAAAATTTTTTTTCTAAATATTCAGTTTCTTACTTTTTAATTACTTTGCTCATTTTTTAAGCTTCCAACATTTTCTTAAATTTGGCATATAAAATTTCAAATTTCAAAAAATTTCTCTTTCAAAAATTTTAAAACAATCTCAATTATATTCTTCAATTTTTTAAATTATTTTTTAAATATTTAATTATTTTCATCTTTTAATTATCTTTCAATTTTTAAGAAACTTCTTTAATAATTTTTATAGTTTTCTTAAGTTTTTAATTATTTAATTAAACGTTAAATTATTTTCTTTAAAATCAGTTATATTTTTCTAATTTTTAGGTTATTTTCTTCATCCCTCAATTTATTTTACAGAAAAAATTAGATTTTGAAATTATTTAAAATTATTTTTCTCAATTGTTTTCTCATGCAGAAACTACTGCTTTCTCAATTATTTTTTTTCTATTATTTCAATTATTTCCTTCGATTTTCATGAATTTTTTAAAAATTTAAAATTCATTATTTCTTTGTGTAAAAATTACTTTCCTAAGTATTCACATTTCTTTATTTTGTAATTATTTTCATCATTCTTGAAATATTTCCATAAATTATTAGTTATTTCTTTCTCTCTTCAAATATATTTTTTAAGTTTTTCTATATTTTTTTTCAATTTTAAAAATATTCTTTCTTTTTCAAGTATTTAATTGAATATAATAAATTGAAAATATAATTTTCAATTATATTCTTCTATTATGCGAATTATTTCATTCGATTTTCATTTACCTTTCCCAAATTTCAATTAAAATCTATAATTTGATAAATAAATAAATTTAATTTCTTTTCTTGAAATTCAATTCGTATTCTTCAACCTTTTTCAATGATATTCCACTTTCTCTACTTTTACCTATAAAAAATTGTTTTTTCATAGTTCAATAATCAATTTTCGTCTCGTCCGCAGTAATAGATGCGCAGTAACTGGCTCAAATCCACGGCAACAGATGCTTTTGACATCAGTTTCATTTTCTTAAATCTGTTCAAATAATACATTTTTATCAACGTTTGACTTTCGTATTAATATCAAAATAATACAATCATAACTAATTTCCTTGAATTTTTCTTAAATATTAAAACCGTTTTTAAATTACAAAGTAATCGCGACCCGCAGTAAATGGCTTATTATATATAGAATTTTCTAAGCTAATTGCTCTTTATACCAAAAACTGATACTATGTCAAAACCTGCCTTATGAGCACATAAGTCAATTTTTTATAATTTTAATATTAAAAAACTTATTAAATAAAAATTATATAACTTTTAAGCAGCAAGAAAAATATCAATGACCCAAATGCTAAAACAAACTTAACTGTATTCTTTTTAAGATTCCAAAAGAAATGAACTAAACATTTACTTTCTTGATATTTAATTTTAATGAATTATAAATGTAAACATTGGAGATTTCTGTTAGTAAACAAATTAATATAGTTGCAGATGTGAACGCGGGAACAATAATATTGATTTGTTTACTAACAGAAATCTCCAATGTTTAGATTTATAATTTATTGAAATTAAACATCAAGAAAGTAAATGTGTAGTTCATTTCTTTTCGAATCTTAAAAAGAACACAGGTAAGTTCGTTTTAGCATTTGGGTCATTGAATTTTGTCTTGCTGCTTAAAAGTTATATAATTTTTATTTAATAATTTTTTTAATATTAAAATTATAAAAAATTGACCTGAGGTAGAATTATCCCTTATATTTTTCTGAACATTTAAAAAGAAAGAAAACGTTGATACGACTGATAAAACTCAAGATATTGCTATTTTAATTTTTTCAAAAAAAAAAACTGGGTCTGTCAGACCCAGTCTAGCAGTTGAGGGTTAAATATAATAAAATTCTAAAGTTTTATTGCCTGCCGTTAACCTGCCTGAAAATTAAGTTAATTTTCACTTGGAATCGCATAAATAGAAATTAGAATCGAGCGATAGAAATAGAATAGAAATATCGAGCGTCAGAAACAAAAATTCGATGAATGAGAACCACGATGATTGGAACCGAATTATAGACGGTGCGGGTGTTCTGTGGTTGTGCTTGTGTCTCCGTGGTGTTATTACTTGCGGCAAGTTGTAACCCGGGCAGAAGAGAACCTCCTATAAGTATCCACTAAGGCACATGATGGTGCGTGTTGTTGGCAGGTGTATATACTCGTCATTCTTTCTTGCCCAGTTGTATACATATATACCTCTATCTCCACCTCTTTCTATTTCTTATCCTTTTCTTTTTCCTTCGTCGCCCGCACCGGGGAAATTAAACCCCACTTAACTCCTTGATTATCGTTGTCACGTACTGCCGCCATCCTCGTTAACCACTGCAAAAACTCCACTCGAGTAAATACCTTGCGAATTTCAAAAACATTTTTTATAAACAGCCCTCGGTTTATTTTATTTGCCAGCCTTAGAGAGAAGTTATTCGAAACAGCGGATACAAATTTATCTGATTCTATTTTCCCTACATTTATGCTTTATTGAGCCTATTTTTACAACGTGTGCTTAAACCAAAGCGTAAAATTTTATCCCTATTGAAAAATCGGACATCAGAAATGACATCAGAAATTACATCGAAAATAACATAAAAAATGACATCAGATTTTGGGATTAGAAATGATATGTAATTTCTGACATCATTTGTGATGTCATTTCTGATGTCATTTCCAATATTATTTTTATTTATTTATTGCCAAAACAATTGACATTTTTCTATTTCTTCTTTTGGATAAATTGGTCGGAAATTATAAAGGAAAGGATGTCATTTCTGGTGTTATCTCTGATATCATTTCTGTTATCATTTCTGATGTAAAAAATGACATTATTTCCTATGTGAATTCCCATCAATTTTTATCTGAAAAAGGAAACTAAAGCATGTCGTCAATTTCATAAATGTAATCATTATTGGCAATTAAATAAATAAATAAAAGTGATATCAGAAGTAACATCAGAAATAATATCAGAAATAACATCATTTCTAGTCTCAAAATCAGATGTAATTTCTGATATCATCTCTGATGTCGTTTCTGATGTTCTTTTTTACAACAGGACATTGTTCAATTTCTTGTAATCAGGGCTGCCAGCGAACTTGTAGATTGAGAAAAAATAATTGAAAAGTGACAAAAATAATTCAAATTTGAAAAAAATATTATGACAAAACTAATTAAAAAATAGAATAAAAATTAAAAAATGAAGACAAAAATTCAGACGTAATAATTTTAGTTTAAAGGAAATAATTGAAATGATTAAAAATTAATTGAAATTACAAGAAAATAATTGAAGAATGACAAAAAATAATTGAAATTTGAAAATAATAAATCTGAGACTGGTGTAAAAAATTTTAATTTTGAGTACAATAATTGAGATATTAACGAAATAATTCAACTGTGAAGAAAGTAATTGTATAATGACATTAATAATTGAATTCTGGTGTAAAAATTAAACCTTTTAGACAATAGTTGAAAAATTAAAAAAAATAGAAGTTTCAAGAAAATAATTGAAACTTGAAGAAAATAATTTAAAAGTGTCAAGAAAAAAAATTATATATGCAGAGAACATATAGGTTGTAAAATGAAAAAAATAACAGAAATTTGGAAAAAAATTAATGACAAATGAGAAATACAATTTAAAAATGAAGTAAGAAATACAAAGTTTAATACATTAATTGAAAAATTAACGGTATAATTGAAATATGAAGAAACTAATTGAATAATTACATAAATAATCAATAGCTGGTGTAAACATTAAAAATTTATACACAATAATTAAAAAATTGAAAAAAATATTAGAAGCTTAAAAAAATAATTAAAAGTTGAAGAAATTAATTGAAGTTTGAAAAAAATAATTGTAATTTGAAGAGAATAATTGCAAAAAATTTAAATATGAAGAAAGTAATTAAATTTTTAAAAAGATAATTGAAATTTGTAAAAAATAATTGAAGAAGGTGTAAAAAATTAGTAAATTCATGACAATAATAAAAAGAATGTAGAAAATGATGGGAATTTGAAGAAAATAATTAAAAATTGAAATTCATAGGCAATAATTGAACAATTGAAAAGAATATTAGAAGTTGGAGGAAAATAATTGAAAGTTGAAGAAATTAATTAAAGTTTGAAGAGAATAATTGAAATTTGGAGAGAATAATTAAAAAAAAAATAATTAAAAATTCATGTTAATAACAAAAATTGTATAAAAAATTGAAATTTATAGAAAATAATTCTGTAATGGCAAAAAAAATCGAAATATAAAGAAAATAATTAGAAAATGACAAAAATACTTGAATAATGACAAAAGTAATTGAAATTTAAAGAAAATAATTTAAAAAATAAGAATATTAAAAAATAATAAATAATTTTAGAAAATGAGAATAATGATTAACAATCGAGAAAAATAATTGAAATATTGAAAAATGATAAAATTAATTCAAAATTGAAAAAAATAATTGAAACATCCTGGAAGTAATTTAAGATTGAGAACCGATGTATTTTTTAAATTTAACAATATTTACTGCATTTCTAGTTGCAAAAGTATGCCAGAAAAAAATTGTTACCCTTCAGCAACAAGTTGAAATTTTATTGAAAAAATTTTTAAAATCTAATTCCTTCCCCAGTTCTTACTATTTTTAATCACTAATTTTTCTACACGCTTTTTTTATAACTTTGAACAAAATTAATTTAATTTAATTAAAAAAAACTTTTAAATTCTAAAACTCTGCAAAATAGTTTTTTTTTAAATTTTTATGACTAGGATAATTTTAAATCAAAAATGTTGCTAAACAAAATTTAGCACCTCTACCCCCTCGTGGTTTTTTTATAATTTAAATTCTTCTATCTTAAGTAATAATAAACAATTGCAAAAAATAAATTATTTGAAGTATAGTATTAACATTGTAAAACATAATGATAAATAATTGTTGACAATATTATTGAACGATACAACTCTTTACATACGAAAAATAAAGAATAATGAATGTAAATATATGTTTTATAATAAACCTTTTTTAGTTATAAGAACGTTTAAAAATTGTAAGAAAAACAATATTATAATATTAAAGGGGTAAATCTAGTTCTAGAATATTGTTATTTTAAATAAATAAATAATAAAAATAATTTTCCCTTGACATTAAATCAATTTAATTATTTATTCCTAAATTATATATATATTTTTCATCGCAAATTTAAATATGATTTTGTAAATTTTTTATTATTTTCGTCATTTTGCAAATTATTATTTTCAATTTTTAATCATTTTCATAATTTCTGAATTAATTTCCTAAACTTTCAAATATTTCAAATAATTATTTTGTTCAAATTCCATTTCTTTTTATTACTTTGCAATGATTTTCTCCATCTTTTAATATTTACATTAATTTTCAATTAAATTCCTAAATTTTCAGTTATTTTCACAAATTTAGATTATTATCATCAATTTTACATTTTTTAAATGATTTTCCAATTATTTTCTTTTGCTTAAAAACAAATTGTACAATTTTTCTATTATTTTCTTCAATTTCTAAATATTTCTATTGTTTTGGCCAAACTTTAAAAAATTGCAATTATTTATCTAAAATTTCAATTATTTTCATCAATTTTTTATTATTTTTGCAATTTTTTTAATACTTATATTTAATTAAAATTTGTTAAGTAATTTTGTAATTATTTCATTGCATTAAATATATATTTTATGATTTTTTCGACTATTTTCTTCAAATTTTATTTACTCTTATCAATCTTTCATATTTAAATTATTTTCATTATTTTACATTTTTTTTCTTAACCTTAAGTTATTTTCAGCATATTTCAATTATTTTTATTCAATTTTGAATTATTTTTCTAGATTGTTAATTATTATTATCATTTTCTCAAATTTATTATTCTCTAAGATTCTTAAGTATTTTTCTAAAATTTCAATTATTTTCATCAATTTTCCATTATTTTTGCAATTTTTTAATTATTCTCTTGAATTAAAATTTTTTAAGTCATTTTGTGAAAATTATTTTCTTTTTTTAAACATATATTCCAGGATTTTTTCAACAATTTCCCTTAAATTTTATTCATTGTTTTCAATTTATCATATTAAAAACATTTTTATCGTATTTCAATTTTTTTTTTCAATCTTGAATTACTTCCAACATATTTCAATTATTTTTTTTAATTTTGAATTAATTTTATCAGTTTTCAATATTTTAAAAAAAAATTCAATTATTTTCTTTTGCTTAATAATAAATTTTGCATTAAATTTCTTTTAAAAAATTTTTCAATTATTTTCTTTTGCTTAAAAATTAATTTTTCTATTACTCTCTTCGATTTCTATATATATCTATTATTTTGGCAAAATTTTCAAAATTGCAATTAATTATCTGAAATTTGAATTATTTTCATCAATTTTTCATTATTTCGGCAATTTTTTTAATACTTCTATTTAATTAAAATTTGTTAAGTAATTTTGTAATTATTTAATTTCATTAAATATATATTTTATGATTTGTTCGACTATTTCCTTCAAATTTTATTTACTCTTATCAATTTTTCTTATTTTAATTATTTTCATTATTTTACATTTTTTTCTCAACCTCAAGTTATTTTCAACATATTTCAATTATTTTTATTCAATTTTGAATTATTTTTCTGGATTGTTAATTATTATTATCATTTTCTAAAATTTATTATTCTCTAAGATTTTTAAGTATTTTTCTAAAATTTCAATTATTTTCATCAATTTTCCATTATTTTTGCAATTTTATAATTATTCTCTTGAATTAAAATTTTTTAACTCATTTTGTGAAAGTTATTTTCTTTTTTTAAACATATACATTTTTTTTGACATTCTAGGATTTTCTCAACTATTTCCCTCCAAATTTTATTTATTGTTTTCAATTTATCATATTTAAATTATTTTTATCATATTTCAATTTTTTTTCTCAATCTTAAATTACTTCCAGCATATTTAAATTTTTTTTTCAATTTTGAATTAATTTTATCACTTTTTAATTATTTTTCTCGATTGTTAATTATTATTCTCATTTTCTAAAATTATTTTTTAAGATTTAGAAGTATTTTTCTAAAAATTCAATTATTTTCTTCAATTTTTAATTACTTTTATTTATTTTCTTAATTTCTAAATTTTTTATTAATTATCGTCAATTCAATTATTCAGTTCTCTTCAATTCTTTTGTCCACCTTTTTAATATTCTTAGTGTTTTCAATTATATTTTAAGATCTACATGTATTATTCTCAAATTTCAATTATTTTTTTTATTTAAAAAAGTTTTCGTAATTTTTTCAACTATTTCTCTCAAATGTAATTATTTTTTACAACTTACCATTGTTTTTATCATTTTTCATATATTTTCTGCAAGTTTCAAATTTTAAAATTATTTTTCAATTATTTTCCAAAATTTATCTCTTTTAATTTTTTTTTTGTTTGTTTTATAATTTTTAAAATTTTAAACTATTTATCTGACATTTCAATTATTTCATTCAGTTTTTAATTATTTATAATATTTTTTGTATTGTTTTCTTCAATTTTCAATTACTTTTGTTCTTTTTCATAATTTCCAAAAAGTTTTTAATTCTGTATTTTTAATTAAAAAGTATTCTCTTCAAGTTTAAATTACGTTTAACTTTTTCCATTTATTTTATCTAAGTTTTAATTATTTTATTATTTTTTTTTCAAGGAGTTTCTGAAAGTTTTAAGTATTTCTCTGAAATTTTCTTTGACTTTCCTTTATTTAAAATACATTATGTAATTTTTTCAATTATTTTCTCAAATTTTAATTTTTTTTTATTTTCAATTATTTATTTTTTAATTTACAATTATTGTCTTTAATTTTTCATTATTCAATTTGTTCAGTTTATTTTTAAAACATTTCTATGATTTTTTAAATTATTTTCCCCAATTTTGAATTCAATTCATTTAGTCAAACTTTAAATTACTACAATTAGTCAAGTTTTCGGAATTTTTTTTCAAAGGTCTATTATCGTTGATTAAGGACCTCTAAGTTCAAGGGCTCCTAAATTTTTTCACAAAAACGCTAAGAAGTAGAAAGTGAATATTCCTATTCTAAAAAGAACAGAAGTTGTGGTTAACTTCAGACGTGTAACTCCATTTCCGAGTCTCCCATTGGTCAGTACATATTAAAATCTTTCAATTAAATATTGTAACTTCAAGTTTATTTTATAAAATTTCTTATAATGTTAGCAATCTAAAATAACAAAAAATTTTATTAAACTAGTTAATACATCGAAATTAGGTTTGACCTTGACTTCCCTATACGAGAACCCTTTCGACCAACTTCAGAGGTGTAACACGTTTTATCGGGCTTCTGATTGACTAGCAGATTTTCGATATTTTTTGTCAACAATAACATCACAGTTTAGACGTTTATTTGGAGTATTTTTTAATTTATTAAAAATCTTCGTTTAACAAATAATTGCATTTTATTAAATAATAATAAATTAAAAATAAATTAAATTCTAATAATTAAGTAGTGATAGTTTAAGAAGTCACAGTGATTTTAGTTAAGTTGTTAAGGTTATAGTGTTTTGAGTGAAACAATGTTTTGTTTACATTGGCATTCGTTTCTGACAGGTGAGTAATGATAATAATATTAATAATCTTTTATTTCTTTTTATTTTATTTGTAACATATTTATCTGTTTTTTAGTTCTATTATTAAATGTTTTTCTTCCTAAAAGTATCATAATTATTTATGTCATTTAAGGTTTTGATATTTCTTTTTATTCTAATGCACTTGGTGATGTGTCATCGGATATCTTTTCGGTCACGTGGAAATTATGAAACTGGTAAGTTATAATAATTTTTAGTTCTTTATTTTGTTTTATTGTATGTTTATAATTCATTAACTTTTTAAGTTTCTGTAAAATAAAAATATTATACTTCCATGTTTAAGGTTATGTTTTTTGTTATCATTCTCCAGTTACGTAGTAATGGTTAGTGACAGGTAAGTAATAACAATAATTTTCAATAATTTTATTTTATTGTAAGCTTTTAATTTATTCATCTTTTTTCATATTACATTAATTCAATAGTTGTATTTTCTTCATTAAAGTATCATATTGATAAATGTCATTTGCGTTAAAAAAAAATTGTCAGTTTGGTTAGGATGTTTGTTTCTATTATAATTCAATAATTACATTATGTGATAATTATCATTGAAGTTTTTTGACAAGTAATTCATTTTATTAAGTTTATGTGAAACATTAGTTTCTTAAATAATTATTTAAAATTTATAAAATGGGTATAGTTATAATAAAGATAATCATAAAATAATTGTAAGTATAGTAAACAAAAACTTTTTAAATTTCTTTTTTTTCTAAATGTCTAATTTATTTACATTTGAAACAATTGTGTTGTTTGTTATTTATGTACATTTTTTATTTATTAAATTAAAACTAATAACAATTCAATTACTTTTAATTAATATATTGAATTATTTATTATTGTATTGAAAATAATATTTTATTAATTCTTTTAAATTATTATTATAATTTATAATTCCGCAATTACGGAATTTTCGATTTCGAAAATCGAATTTTCAGGCGGAGGGCACCAAATACCGGATCCAGGAGCACCAATCTAATTAGTCAAAAGGAACAAAAAAAAATTCGTAATTTCTTATGATCAGTACACTTACAAACAATAAATAAATAAAACGATACGAAGAATAAAAGAAACTGGGATGAAATCACAATAGAAGTTTGTTCCCTGTAATTTGAACAATAGCCTTTCCTTAGAGATAAGTATACAGAGCAAAGAAGACAAAAGTAGAAAACGATCTTCGGTTGTAGAATGATGAATGCCCCTGACGTCACAGAACCGAGCACAGCTTCACCCTCGCAATTATCTTGTCATTAATTTTTTCCTCGCCACGCACTATTATGCCATAATGAATTCCACCCTCAACAGGCAATCAGGAGTCTAGATCCACGACTTGTATAGAGGAGGAGGGAGTCGTCGGCTCAAGTTCGGGCCGATGGATAGCACTTAGAACCCTACGTGCCTTGGATGATACCTTACAAGGTATCAGAGAATAGCCGGCCTGGATCGGCAGCAACTACCATTGCTGCTCTTGGCGTAATACTTTAGTGCGAGGCGGAGGCGTACAGTGGTAGTTAGAGGGTTTGGTTGGCTACCCAGGCTTGATCATCGTCATCGTTGATCTTCTTGTTGCTACTCCTGCTCAATGCTGGTACTGCCACACGGTGTTCTGAGCTCCGAAGCACCGCGAACGCTATCATTAGTAAAGCAAGAATGAGCCTCATACTATAAGAGAATGGATGGTCGTTCCAACGGAGAAGCTAAGAATCCGGCCAGTAGTCGACTCAGTGCCTCGGGCTATCCTCTCTTATATATAGAGTACCCCCTACCGAATCCATATACTCAAAGGATGCATTCTTACCCCACTCGGCAATTTTATATATTCTTATTTCATTGATTTATCAACTCAGTGGGCACACTGGTCTTGAAAATGTCATAAGTCTAAAAGATGTATCAAGTATGTCTTTAGACGTCTCTAATCTTTGGCTTAAAACACGACCCAAAGATGTCTTTGATCAAAAGAATGAGAAGTCTGTGTTCGAAAAACGTCCCAAAGACGTTGCACAGTGGTTCGAATTGAGAAAGATGTATAAAGATTAGGGTGGTCCTTAAAATGGAAAGTTGCTAATTTGAAAGGTCTCACCCCCTGATTTTGTTACTTATCGAAAAATAAGAGATACGTATTTTTTTATTTTTTTTTATTTTAATATTTGATGGTGCCTCATCGACCTTGAAATTTCCCATGCATTTTGCATAGGGAAAAAACTTTTTTTCGTAGATTTGCAATAAAATCATGAAAAATCAACATTTTTTAACCGGATTACTCTATTTCTCTTGGGAAATGTTCAAACAATGACATCCAATAATTTATTTAAGAATTTTTTATTATTAACTATTTTTTACAGGGTCGTGAAAAAACCCCATAAATTGCAAAATTATGGAAAAATCGTTAAAAAATATTTATTACTATTATTTCGGGTATTTATTGCTAAAATTTTTATTTACAACTAAAACAAATATTATTAATAATATTTTCAGGTAATTCGCAATTTGTTTAAACAATTTGTTGTTGTTATTGTTAAATTATTTTTAAATACATGTAGAAAAGTATGGTTTTTTGTATTATTTTACAATTGACTTTGACATTAATCATACAAAATAATGATTAATTGTTAAAAATTATAAAAATAATTGTTTAAACAATTTATTGTTGCTATTTGAAAAATAATCTTTAAATATATCTACGGAGTTGCAGTTTTTTCTTAATTTTGCAAGTAGTTGTGCTGTAAGGGACTGTAAAAAAGAATTAAATATGAAACATAATTTTCAACAATTGTTTAAACAATTAATTGTTGCTATTGGAAGTTTGTCTTTGAATGTATTTACAAACTTGCAGTTTTTCCTTAATTTTTTAAGTAGTCCTACTGTAAGGAACTGTTAACGAGTATTAAATATAAAACATAATTTCAACAATTGTTTAAACAAATTATTGTTGCTATTTGGAAATTTGTCTTTAAATACATCCACAATCTGGCAGGTTTTCCTTTATTTTTCAAGTAGCCCTGCGTATATTTGACTTGGGGTGATCCATATATTTTAGAAAGTTTGAAAAACATTAAGTTTATAGAATTATTATAAATAAGATTAACTATGAAATATAATGTTAATAATCATTTGAAGATTTTATTTGGTTTACAAATTTACTAGTGTTGATGTTTGTTAAGAGCTATTAAGTGTCTTATAATGTTATAAGACATACGCGTGTTTTTTCGCGCTATGACAAGTTTATGACACTAACTATCAAATATAATTTGAAGTTGGCTAAAAATGTTAAGTTACTTAACATTTTTAGCCAACTTCAAAAGTGGTAAATTATTAAACGAAGTTAAATCTTTAAATAATTATTAAAATTATATTTGATAGTTAGTTTTAATTAATAATCACTCTATAATCTTAATCTTTTTCAAACTTTGTAAAATATATGCACCATTGTAGAGACGCGGTCATACATGCGTAACGCGTATAAACTTGTCATAGCGCGAAAAAACGCGCTTATTTCTTATAACATTATAAAACACTTAATATCTCTTGACAAACATCAAAACTAGTAAATTTGTAAACCAAATAAAATCTTCAACTGAATATTAAAATTATATTTGATAGTTAGTCTTATTTATAATCACTCCATAATCTTAATCTTTTTCAAACTTTGCAAAATATATGAACCATTGTACAGACGCGGTCATACATACGTAACGCGTATAAACTTGTCATAGCGCGAAAAAACACGCGTATGTCTTATAACATTATAAGACACTTAATAGCTCTTAACAAACATCAACACTAGTAAATTTGTAAACCAAATAAAATCTTCAAATGATTATTAACATTATATTTCATAGTTAATCTTATTTATAATAATTCTATAAACTTAATGTTTTTCAAACTTTCTAAAATATATGGATCACCCCAAGTCAAATATACGCTGGGCTACTTGAAAAATAAAGGAAAACCTGCCAGATTGTGGATGTATTTAAAGACAAATTTCCAAATAGCAACAATAATTTGTTTAAACAATTGTTGAAATTATGTTTTATATTTAATACTCGTTAACAGTTCCTTACAGTAGGACTACTTAAAAAATTAAGGAAAAACTGCAAGTTTGTAAATACATTCAAAGACAAACTTCCAATAGCAACAATTAATTGTTTAAACAATTGTTGAAAATTATGTTTCATATTTAATTCTTTTTTACAGTCCCTTACAGCACAACTACTTGCAAAATTAAGAAAAAACTGCAACTCCGTAGATATATTTAAAGATTATTTTTCAAATAGCAACAATAAATTGTTTAAACAATTATTTTTATAATTTTTAACAATTAATCATTATTTTGTATGATTAATGTCAAAGTCAATTGTAAAATAATACAAAAAACCATACTTTTCTACATGTATTTAAAAATAATTTAACAATAACAACAACAAATTGTTTAAACAAATTGCGAATTACCTGAAAATATTATTAATAATATTTGTTTTAGTTGTAAATAAAAATTTTAGCAATAAATACCCGAAATAATAGTAATAAATATTTTTTAACGATTTTTCCATAATTTTGCAATTTATGGGGTTTTTTCACGGCCCTGTAAAAAATAGTTAATAATAAAAAATTCTTAAATAAATTATTGGATGTCATTGTTTGAACATTTCCCAAGAGAAATAGAGTAATCCGGTTAAAAAATGTTGATTTTTCATGATTTTATTGCAAATCTACGAAAAAAAGTTTTTTCCCCATGCAAAATGCATGGGAAATTTCAAGGTCGATGAGGCACCATCAAATATTAAAATAAAAAAAAAAAAAAAAATACGTATCTCTTATTTTTCGATAAGTAACAAAATCAGGGGGTGAGACCTTTCAAATTAGCAACTTTCCATTTTAAGGACCACCCTAATAAGGATGTATTTTTAGACCTAATATAGGATGTTTCTTAGACTTTTTTGGACGTCTTTTATACGAAATACGTCTTTGGGACGTCTTTTAGACTAAATATGTCTTCTTGGATGTTTTTTAGACCAAAGACGACTTTTTGACATTTTTTAGACTAAATACGTCCTTGTGATGTTTTTTAGGCCAAAGACGTCTTTATAAATTTTTTGAAACTAAAACATCTTGAGGACGGTTTTTAGACTAAAAACGTCATTGATACGTTTTTTAGACCAAATACGTATTTAGAATGTCTTTAAGACTTCTTTGGACGTCCTTTATACCAAATACCTCTTTGGGACGTCTGTTAGTCTAAATACCTCTACTCTCTTTTATCTTTTTTCGACCGAAGACGTCTTTATGACATTTTTTAAACCAAATACGTGTTTTTGACGTTTTTTAGACTAACGACGCACAGTGGTTCGAACTAAGAAACTACTGTTCAAAATCGTCCACAGCCGTCAATTTTTGACGGATTTAAAATTTTTTTTTTTTAAACACTCAGAATAAAATTTACTAGAAGATAGCTAAGCCCGATTCAAAAATTTTGTTTTCATTTTAATATTATTTTTACAGGGTGTCTACCGAAATAGGATTTTCAAATTCCCGGTTTTCCTGGATCTAAAATCACATTTTTCCCGGATTTCTTTTATGTATGATTAATAGCTATAATATTAAAATAGTGAACAAAGTTAGTGCATAATACATAAGTTTTTAAGGTAAAATCAATATTTGAAGAAAATAATTGCAAAATTGGCAAAAATAATAGAAATTTGAAGAAAATAATTGGAAAATGACAAAAATAATTGAAATTTGAAGAAACAAAATGAAAGCTAACAAAACTAATTAAAAATTAGGTGAATAATTAAAATTTTGAAGAAAAGACTTGGAAAATGATGAAAATAATTGAAAAATGGAAAAACAAAATAAAAATTTGATGTCAATACATAATTAAAAAATTGGAGAAAAAAATTGACCATTAAAGAAAATAATTAAATAATTGAAAAATCAGAAAATTGATAGAAATTTGAAAAAAAATACTTGAAAAATGATAAAAATAATTGAAATTAAAAAAAAAACAATTAAAAAATAACAAAAATAATTGAAAATTACAAAAGTAATCAAAAAATAGAACAAATAGTCGAGAAATGAGAAAAATAATTGAACCTTGAAAAAAAATGAAAGATAATAAAACTAATTTAAAATTATGTAAAAAATTTATGATTTAAAAAAAAGACGTAAAAAATGACATAAATAATTGAAAAATGGAGAAACAAAAAAAAATTGGAAATCAATAATTGAAAAATTGGAGATAAAAATTGACGTTTAAAGAAAATAATTAAATAATGACAAAATAATTGCAAAATCCCAGAAAATTTGAAATATGAAGAAAATACTTAAAAAATAATAAAAATAATTGAAAAATGAAAAAATTAAATGTAAATTGAAGTAAGAAATGAAAGAATCCATGACAATAATTAAAGGTATAAGAAAATAAGTAAAATTTGGAGAAAGTAATAAAAAAAAATGTCGAAAATATTGATAATACTGGAGAAATGACAAAATGAATTGAAAATTTTAAAAACAATTAAAAAATGAGAAAAATAATTATATTAGGAAAAAATAATCGAGAAATAACAAAAATAACAGAAATTTTAAGAAAATAATTAAGAAAACACAAAAAATTTAAATTTGAAGGTAATATGTCAAAAATAACAAACATAATAAAAATTTGAGACAAATAATTGAAAGATGACAAAACTAATTAAAAATAAAGTAAAAAATAAAAAATTTGAAGAAAAGACTTGAAAAATAATAAAAATAATTAAAATTAGAAAAGAAATTGAGAAATGACAAAAATAAATGAAAATTAAAGTATAAGAAATTAAAAAATTCATGACAATAATTTAATGATATAAGAAAATAAATACAAAATTTGGAGAAAGTAATAAAACACCGTCGAAAATATTGACAATAATTGAGAAATTACTAAATTAATTGAAAGTTTAAAAAAACAATTAAAAAATGACAACAATAATTAAAAATAGGAATAAAATAGTCGAGAAATGACAAAAATAATTGAAAGTTGAAGAAAATAAATTGAGAAATCACAAAAAATTTTAATTTGAAGGTAATACATGAAAAATAATAAAAATTTGAGATAAATAATTGAATAATGACATGAATAATTGATAACTGGTGTAAATAATTAAAAGAATGTAGATATTGAAAAAAAAATACTTGAAATTTGAAAAAAAATGAAACTTGTAAAAACTAATTGGCTATTGGTGTAAAGTATTTAAAAATTATTGATACATAATAATAAAATTATTGAAGAAAATTGCTGAAATTTAAAGAAAAAAATTGAAAACTGGGTAATAAATTGAGAAATTGATGACCATAAAAAAAAGATTGAAAAAAAATTATTGAAATTTGATAAAAATAATTTTTTAATGTTAAAACTAATAGAAATATGCAGGAAATAAAAAAAAATGAGAAAAATAATTGAACCTTGAAAAAAAATGAAAGATAATAAAACTAATTTAAAATTATGTAAAAAATTTATGATTTAAAAAAAAGACGTAAAAAATGACATAAATAATTGAAAAATGGAGAAACAAAAAAAAATTAGAAATCAATAATTGAAAAATTGGAGATAAAAATTGACGTTTAAAGAAAATAATTAAATAATGACAAAATAATTGCAAAATCCCAGAAAATTTTAAATATGAAGAAAATACTTGAAAAATGATAAAAATAATTAAAATTAAAAATAAAAAGCAATTGAAAAATGACAAAAATAATTGAAAAAAATAAATGTAAATTAAAGTAAGAAATTAAAGAATCCATGACAATAATTTAAAGATTTAAGAAAATAAGTTAAATTTAGAGAAAGTAATAAAAAAATGTCGAAAATATTGATAATACTAGAGAAATAACTAAATTAATTGAACATTTTTAAAAAACAATTAAAAAATGACAAAAATAATTGAAAATAGGAAAAAATAGTCGAGAAATGACAAAAATAATTGAAATCTGAAGAAAACAAATTGAGAAATTACAAAAAATTTAAATTTAAAGATAATACATTAAAAATAACAAAAATGATAAAAATTTGAGATAAATAATTGAACAATGACACGAATGATTGATAACTGGTGTAAATAATTAAAAGAATGTAAAATTGAAAAAAAATGAAATTTGAAAAAAATTAATTGTCAATTGGTGTAAAGTATTTAAAAACTATTGATACATAATAATAAAATTATTGAAGAAAATTGCTGAAATTTGAGGAAAAAAATTGAAAACTATGTAATAAATTGAGAAATTGATGACCATAAAAAAAAGATTAAAAATAATTATTGAAATTTGATAAAAATAATTTTTAAATGTTAAAACTAATAGAAATATGCAGAAAATAATTGAAAAATGATAAAAATAATGTAAATTTGATGGAAAAATTGAAAGACGACGAAAGTAATTGACAATATTGGTTTAAAAATTAAAAATTTGTAGACATTAATTAAAAAATGAAAACAATTTTAATAAATTTAATAAATTGAAAATTGAAGACAATAATTAAAATTTGAGATAATAATTGGAAATATTTTAAATTAATTAACAAACAATTAAAATACTTTAAATAATAATGAAAATGCTTAAAAAGTAACGAGAAAATAATTGCAAAATGATAAAAATAATTGAAAATAGAAGAAAACAAATTTTAATTTGTAAAAAATAATATTGAAAAAATTGCAAAATATATTTGAAATAAAAGAAACTAATTGCAGAATGATAAAAATAATGGTAAAATGAAAAAAATAATTGAAATTTGAGATAAGTAATTGATAAAATGCAGGAAATTATTCGAAAAATAATGGTAATAATTAAAGACGGAAAAGTAATTGAAATAAAAAAAATTATTAATAATTATCAATTATTAATTATTAATGATAAAAAAAATTGAAAACTGAAAAATACAATTAAAATTTGTGAAAAATAATTGAAAAGTTATAGAATATATTTGAAAAAAAGAGATTACTTCAAATTTGTAAATTCAAGGGAATACAAAGCTTCCTCTATAAGTAGCAAATAACGATGAAAAAGAAAAAATTTGTAGAAAATAAAGTTGTAAAATAAAAACCAGAACAAATAAAATAAGAAAATGTAAAATGTTAAATGTCTAGAAAAAGAATTAAATATTCCTTTAAGAATAACTAGTTTTTGCAAATTATTACCAAAATCAAGAAAATTTAAAAATAAATTGGTAACAACTCTAAAAATATTAGTTAGAAAATTTATAGAAGGAAAACGAATTTTAAATGTCAGAAAAACTGATAATTATGAATTATTGTACGAATTTTTGGCGAATAAATAGATTATATAGATAAATCGATTTGTATTTTGAGACAAGGAATGTGATTTTTTACTCATTAAATTGCATTTTCATGACGAAAAAACTTTTCTAAAAAAGCAATATTTATCGATGAAACAAACTGTTAAAAAATTTTTACTCGGTATTTTTAAAAATCCTTGTGTCTTATTTTAAATATTTATGAGTTGAATAAGACTTTTTAATATTATTGAAATATATTGAAACGTTCTCGAAATATCCTGGCAACAAAAAAGTAACCATACAAACACACACACACATCCGGACATTTGCTTAAAGATAGAAATTTATGCTTTTTAAATAAAAATGTATCGAAAAAACCTTTTTTTTTGTCAAATCTTAATGATCACAAAAGTTTTTTTATGAGGAAGCAAAACTAGTAAATCTAATAAAAATCATAAAATTGATGAAAAAATTGTATTTCCCATTAAAGTATAAAAATAAAAAGAATCTCCTAAATGTAAACAACAAAATTATATAAAATAAACTGAAATAATTTGCTTCAAAAGAAGAAAATTAAAGAAAATCTATAATTCGAAAGAAAAATTCTAATGCATAAAAAAAATTAATGATAAAGTTAGAAAGATAAAAAAAGTTGTAAATACCTAAAGTAAAATAAAATGTAAACGAATTAATTTTTCAAATATTAAAAAAAAAACTATTGTACTTGTATTCAAAAAAAGAATCTTTGCCAAACATGATCGACTGTCGGTAAAGAGAATTTCTACTGTAGCAACCGCTACACAGTCTGAACTAAAGTGACAGGCGAAAGTAAAAATTTTCCATTCGACATAAAATAGACTTTATCTCAGACACAATAATTGATAAATAACCTAATTTGTTTTTATTTAAAGTCTCTTTTAAACCAAACAAAAATTGTTTTTAACAGAAATATAAAGATTGTTTCTAAGAGGAATAAATCTCAGAAATAAGTTCCATAGTTAGGTTATGAGAATAAGTTAATCTAGGTTAGATTTTTAGCTGTTCTATATAGTTTATTTGTCTCTCCAAAAGCGTTATTAAAAACGTTTTAATCCAAGTGCGAGGAATAAAATCTTTTTTTTTTTAATTCAACGAAACAAAACATTAAACAAGACATTTTACACAGACAGTGGCACATTATCTCAGCTCTTGCTTTTTTTTCTACATTAATAAAGACCTTGAGCTTGTTAATAAAATCTCGTACTTGGAACAACCAGAAGATAAAACTCTACTTTTTCGACCCTTTTACACTCGAGTGCTTCAAAATGCAATTTTTTTTTCTTTGTTCTCGCGACGTCTACCTTTAAAAAACGAAACGTAACGTGGGCAGAGGAAGATTGGTGCGACCTGGACCGAAGCGCAAATATCCCGTTTTAAAACGTCGTTTGCATACTGCGCTGCGGGCTTGAAAAAAGGGCCGACTTGTATATTTCGGACAATCCATAACGACAGGTTGGCTATTTATGCCGAAGAGTTAACGTTTTGCAAACGAACGACCAACTTTCCATGTCGATCGTCAATTTTCTGTCCACACCAATCTTCTCGGGATAAATCAAAATCGTTTTTCAGGTTAGGAATTTTTTTTGTTACGAGAAGAGAGAAATTAGAAGAAAAATACGCAGAAATTTATATTAAAAATCTGAGAAAATTAGGAGAAAGATGATATTAGTGGGACACTGAAAATATTAATGTTACTAAAATAATACTAGAAGGTACTAAAAAATAAAAAAATAAAGAAACAGAAATAAAAGATATTTGGGGCCGCCAACAGAAAAAGCGATTCAATTTGAAGAGAATAATTTCAAAATGGCAAATAATTGAAATATGAAGAAAATAATTGAAAAATGACAAAAATAATTCCAAATTGAAAAAAATTGTAAAATGACAAAACTAATTAAAAATTGATTAAAAAAAAAATGAAGGCAAAAATTGAGAAATTTGAATGAAATAATAAAAATTTGATGAAAATAATTGAAAAGTTTCTAAAGTAATGGAAGTAACAAGAAAATAATTGAAGAATGACAAAAATAATTAAAATTTGAAAAAAAATTTGAGATTGGCGTAAAAAATTAAAATTTTAAGAACAATAATTGAGGTATTGACAAAATATGTAAAATGTTAAAAAACTAATTAATAAAGATATAAATAATTGCAAGCTGGTGTAAAAATGGAACTTTTTAGACAAAAGTTGAAAAAATGAAAAAAATAATGTAAGTTTCAAGAAAATAATTGAAAATCGAAAAAAATAATTTTAAAAAATATGTATATGTAGAAAACAGTTAAAAATTAACAAAAAAAATTAATGAAAGATGAGAAATATTATTAGAAAATAGAGTAAAAAATTTAATGCATTAATAGAAAATTTGTATATATTAATTGAAAAATTAACGATATAATTGAAATGTGAAGAAACTAATTGAATAATGACACATAATTGAAAACTGATATGAATGTTAATGAATTCATAGCAATAATAAAAAGATTGAAGAAAATTACATTTAAAGAAAATAATTCCAAAATGTCAAAAATATTTTAATATTGAGAAAAATAATTGAAATTTTAAGAAAATAATTGAGAAATGACAAATATAATTAAAAAATTTGAAGACAATACTTGAGAAATTGACGAAACCATTGAAATTTTAAGAAACTAATTGTAAAATATTGTAAATAATTGAAAGCAGGAGTAAAAATTAAATACTTAAAGATAAAAATTGAAAAAAATATTAGAAGTTTGAGGAAAATAATTGAAATGTGAAGAAACTAATTGAACTTGGAAGAGAATAATTTTAATTTGGAGAGGATAATTCAAAAATGTAAAAAAAAGGTTTAATATGATGAAAAAATTAAAGTTTGAAGAAAATAATTGAAAACTGGTGTAAAAAATTTAAAAATTCATGTGAAGAAAAAAAAATTGTATAAAAAATTGAAATTTGTAGAAAATAATTCTGAACTGGCAAAAATAATAGAAATATGAAGAAAATAATTAAAAAATGTCAAAAGAAAATTAAATATTGAAAAAGTGATGACAGTTTTATGAAAATAATTGAAATTTGTAGAAAATAGTTTAAAAGTTTCAAAAATAATTAAAATTACAAGAAAATAGTCGTGATGTTACAAAAATAATTAAAATTTGAAAAAAATAATTTAAGACTGTTGTTAAAATAAAAATTGTAAGTACAATATTTAAGACATTGACGAAATAATTAAAATCGGAAGATGATTATTAAATAATGACATAAATAATTGAAAGCTGGTGTAAAAATTAAACTTTTTAGTTAATTTTTGAAAACATGAAAAAAATAATAGATTTTTTGAGAATAGAAAAAAATTCAAGAAAATAATTGAAAATTAAAGAAAATAATTTAAAAATGTAGAATATACGTGTAAAACAGTTAAAAATTAACAAAAATAGCTGAAATTTGAAAAAAATTAATGAAAAATGAGAAGTATATTTAAAAAATAGATTAAAAATAATTTCATACAATTAATGAAAAAATTGTATAAAATAATTGAAAAATTAACGATATAATTGAAATGTGAAACCTGTGAAACTAATCGAATAATGACAGAAATAATTGAAAACTGTTGTGAAAGTTAATAAATTTATAAACAATAATAAATGTTTGAAGAAAATTATATTTAAAGAAAATAAGTCAAAAATTTAAAAAATATTTTAATAATGACAATAATAATTGTAATTTGAAAAACAAATTGAAACCCGGAGTAAAAATTAAAAATTTAAGAACAATATACATGAAAAATTGAAAAAAAAATTAGAAGTTTGAGGAAAATAATTGAAAGTTTAAGAAATTAATTGAAGTTTGAAGAAAATAATTAAAAACTGGTTTAAGAAATTTAAAAATTCATGACAATAGAAAAAATTGAAATAAATATTTGAAATTTGATGAAAATAATTTTAAAATTGTAAAAATAATATAGAAATATGGAGAAAATAATTGGAAGATGCCAAAAATACTTAAATATTGATAAAAATAATTTAAATTTGAATAAAATAAATTTAAAATGGTAAAAATAATATAGAAATATGAAGAAAATAATTGGAAAATAACAAAAATATTTTAATAATGACACAAATAATTTAAATTTGATGAAAATAATTGAAAAATAAGAATATTTAATTGGACCTTGTGTAGAAAATTTATATATTTCTGACAATAATTTAAGTATTAAAAAAAATTATTAAAATTTTAAGAAAATAGGTGAAAAATGAGAAAAATAAATGTAGACTTGTTTAATAAAGTTAAATATGACAATATTTTGAAGACTAAAAAAAATTAAAATGATAATTGAAAAAATTAATTTCAAAGTCGAATAAATACTTAAAAATTTACAATAATACTTTAAAGTTGACAAAATTACATTAAAAAAAAAAAAAATAATAATAATTGGAAATTGACAAAAATACTTATATAATGACAAAAATAATTTAAATTTGAAGAAAATAGTATTGACAACTGGTTTAAGAAATTTTAAAATTCATGACAATAGAAAAAATTGAATAAAATAATTGAAATTTGGTAAAAATAATTTTAAAATTGTTAAAATATAGAATGTTATATAGAATTGTAATATAGAAATATGAAGAAAATAATTGAAAATTGACAAAAATACTTAAATAAAAACAAAAGTAATTTAAATTTAAAGAAAGTAATATTGAAAACTGGTTTAAGTAATTGAAAAATTCATGACAATAGAAAAAATTGAAAACAAAATTGAAATTTTGGTGAAAATAATTTTAAAATTGTAAAAATATAGAATGCAATATAGAATTGTAATATAAAAATATGAAGAAAATAATTGAAAATGGACAAAAATATTTAAATAATGACAATAGTAATTTAAATTTGAAGAAAATAATATTGAGGTTTTAGAAATTTTTAAAATTCGTGACAGTAGCAATAATTGAATAAAATAATTAAAATTTGGTGAAAATAATTTTAAAATATCGAAAAAATATAGAAATATGAAATAAATATTCGGAAAATGACAAAAATACTTAATTAATGACAAAAATAAATTAAATTTTAAGAAAATAATATTGAAAACTGGTTTAAGAAATTTAAAAATTCATGACAATAGAAAAAATTGAATAAAATAATTTAAATTTGGTGAAAATAATATTTAGGTTTCAGAAATTCAAAAATTCACGACAGTAGCAATAATTGAATAAAATAACTGAAATTTGGTAAAAATAATTTTAAAATTGTAACAATAATATAGAAACATGTAGAAAATTACTTAAAAATGACAAAAATACTTAAATAATGACAAAAATAATTTAAATTTTAAGAAAATAATATTGAAATCTGGTTCAAGAAATTAAAAAATTTATGACAAAAGAAAAAATTGAATAAAATAATTTAAATTTGGTGAAAATAATTTTAAAATTGTACAAATATTGAATGTAATATAGAATTGTAATATAGAAATATGCAGAAAATAATTGGAAATTAACAAAAATACTTTAATAATGACAAAAGTAATTTAAATTTGAAGAAAATAATATTTAGGTTTCAGAAATTTTTAAAATTAATGACAGTAGCAATAATTGACTAAAATAATTGAAATTTGGTAAAAATAATTTAAAAATTGTAACAATAATATAGAAACTGTAGAAAATTACTTGAAAATGACAAAAATTCTTAAATAATAACAAAATTAATTTAAATTTGAAGAAAATAATATTGAGGTTTTAGAAATTTTTAAAATTCGTGACAGTAGCAATAATTGAATAAAATAATTAAAATTTGGTGAAAATAATTTTAAAATATCGAAAAAATATAGAAATATGAAATAAATATTCGGAAAATGACAAAAATACTTAAATAATGACAAAAATAATTAAAATTTTAAGAAAATAATATTGAAAATTGGTTCAAGAAATTTAAAAATTCATGACAATAGAAAAAATTGAATAAAATAATTAAAATTTGGTAAAAATAATTTTAAAATGGCAAAAATACTTAAATAATGACAAAAATAATTTAAATTTGAAGAAATTAATATTGAAAACTGGTTTAAGAAATTTAAAAATTCGTGACAATAGAAAAAATTGAATAAAATAATTTAAATTTCTTGAAAATAATTTTAAAATTGTTAAAATATAGAATGTTATATAGAATTGTAATATAGAAATATGAAGAAAATAATTGAAAATTTACAAAAATACTTAAATAATAACAAAAGTAATTTAAATTTAAAGAAAGTAATATTGAAAACTGGTTAAAGAAATTGAAAAATTCATGACAATAGAAAAAATTGAAAAAATAATTTAAATTTTGGTGAAAAAAATTTTAAAATTGTAAAAATATAGAATGCAATATAGAATTGTAATATAAAAATATGAAGAAAATAATTGAAAATGGACAAAAATATTTAAATAATGACAATAGTAATTTAAAATTGAAGAAAATAATATTGAGGTTTTAGAAATTTTTAAAATTCGTGACAGTAGCAATAATTGAATAAAATAATTAAAATTTGGTGAAAATAATTTTAAAATATCGAAAAAATATAGAAATATGAAATAAATATTCGGAAAATGACAAAAATACTTAAATAATGACAAAAATAATTTAAATTTTAAGAAAATAATATTGAAATCTGGTTTAAGAAATTTAAAAATTCATGACAATAGAAAAAATTGAATAAAATAATTTAAATTTGGTGAAAATAATTTTAAAATTGTACAAATATTGAATGTAATATAGAATTGTAATATAGAAATATGCAGAAAATAATTGGAAATTAACAAAAATACTTTAATAATGACAAAAGTAATTTAAATTTGAAGAAAAAAATATTTAGGTTTCAGAAATTTTTAAAATTAATGACAGTAGCAATAATTGACTAAAATAATTGAAATTTGGAAAAAATAATTTAAAAATTGTAACAATAATATAGAAACTGTAGAAAATTACTTGAAAATGACAAAAATTCTTAAATAATAACAAAAATAATTTAAATTTGAAGAAAATAATATTGAAAATTGGTTCAAGAAATTTAAAAATTCATGACAATAGAAATAATTGAATAAAATAATTAAAATTTGGTAAAAATAATTTTAAAATGGCAAAAATACTTAAATAATGAGAAAATTAATTTAAATTTGAAGAAAATATTTAAAAAATAGAAGAGGTAAATTAAAACTTGTGTAGACAATTTAAATATTTCTGACAATCATTAAAATATTGAAGAACATAATTAAAATTTCCAGAAGATAATTGGAAACTTTAGAAGCACCCCCCCCCCCCCCCACTTTTAAAGGCCAAGTTTTTGAGTTACGAATTTTCAAAATTTTGATTTTGCAAATTTAGACCTTTTTTCAATTGTTTATAGTTTACAAAATATTGAAGATACAAAATTTATGTACAGAGATAAAATACTTATTTTCTTGTCAACTTTACAATTATTTTAGCAAGAAAATTGATTCGTGTTTTTTTAATAACAAAATAACAATTTTTTATAAACAAATTAATTTTTTTTCAAATTTGGGCGTGAAAAAAAAATTTTTTTTTCTTTAAATAAACTTAAAAATGTTACAAATAAAATGCAACAAGTCCCATAATGATCCGACTCTTAGTTTGATTTAAATAAATTTTATAAGTTCGTTGTGCTAGCTCTAAGTGTGACGCAATTCGCGCGTACAATAATTCGAAATGTTCAAAGCAATTGAGTGATCAAATTAAACATTTATTTATTTATACATATATTAATATACACATATTTTTTACTTTTAGTATTAAAAATTTATCTATCCAGTTGCACGACGAACTTATAAAATTTATTTAAATCAAACTAAGAGTCGGATCATTATGGGACTTGTTGCATTTTATTTGTAATTGTAAAGTTGACAAGAATTTTGAAAATTCGTAACTCAACTTGGCCTTCAAAATTCAAATAAAAAATTACGTATACAATATTTTTCACCCTAGAATTGAAAAATATACATTAAACTTAATTTAATTTTTGATAGGTAAATCTCACTTGGAAATGCCCATATTTAAAAAAAAAAAAAAAAAGAGAGAGTAATAGGGATCGATTTAAAAAAAGTGATTAAAAGTGACTCCACTGGCAGACCTGCAAAGATGCAAAAATCAATTTTTTAATTATAATGTTTTTAAATACGTGTTCATTAGTGTGCTGGTGGAAAAGGCATAAATGTAACAAAAGAACACTGACATATGCCCCGACCTATACTTGTCAGTCCACGGCCAACTATGGGCCCCGTAATTAAGAATAATGGCCCCGCTAATGCTTTTAACGAAATGAACAATTAGCAGGTGCAGGTATTCTCAGCTTAAGAATACGAGATGTATGTACTTTCTGTCGCCTCGAAACTCATATCTCTTGTCACTTCTATTATTGGATTACATTAAACGTATTATTCCAACACCGAATTACGACTTTTAATTTTAATTTCCTTTGCATTTACTCTCGCTTTTAAAAATAAAATTAATCTACCCATTTTTTGTTTTTTTTTTTTTAATTTTATTTAAAATTAAATATAAAAATTAAATTGCAATTAATGTTCAATATTTAAGGTATGAATATAACGAAATATGAAAAGAAATGGAAAAGATTCTGAAATATGATGGCGATATTACAGATGATTAGTTTGAATAATGTTGTATATAAATTGCAACTTCTATATTTGAAATAATGAAACCTCATTTAAGAATTTATAGTCTGCGATCGAGATTTCTGTACTAGTGCACCGAACCGCATTCCAAAAAGCGTATTTTATCAACATAAGCAATTCAGTTTGAAATAAACATTAATGATGTGGTCACCCCAAAAACGGACAAATGGGCGTGGCCCTGAGACAATTTGGAAAAAATATAATTTAACGGGCGTTCCCGCTTGGCGCACAAGGTGCAGAGAAAATGAGATTTTTTATCGTACGTCATCGCTCGCTTCAGAAAAGACAAAGACGGATATGATAAGTAAATAAAAACGGAGTATTTTAATATTCAGAATGGCATTTTGAATGTGAAATTTTGAAAAAGAAAGGGTAATAATAAATTATGAATGAACCGGATATCAGCGATCTCGATTACCTAAACTAACCTAACCTAACCTAGATTTATTTACTCTTCTAACCTAATAGGCACTTTCTGAGATTTAATCCTTTTAGAAACAATTAAAGAGGCTTTGAATAGAAGCAATTTGATTAATAATTACATAAAACTAGAGAATTATAATTTTAGAATTAAAAAAAAATTAGAGAAAATAATTGTAATAATAAAAAAGAGAAAAATATGCTTAAAAATCATAGGAATTGTTCGAAAATATGAAAATAGAAATAAAATAATTGAAAGATGATAAAATAATAGAAAATTGAAGAAAATAATTGCAATTTTAGAAAAATAATTCGAAAAATTATAGGATTTATGTGAAGTAAAAAAAGTAATTACAAGGTGTTTTAAAAAATGTTTAATTGTAAAAAATAATTTAAAATTGAAGAAAATAATTGAAATTTGAGGTACTTAGTTGAAATTTCTGGAATTAAATGAAAAATAGTCAAAATAATATAAAATTTATGAAAATGATTGAAATTAGTAAAAAATAATTTAAAAAATAGAAGATTTAAAAAAATAATTGAAAAAGGATTTGAAACATTGTAAAGTGGAGACAATAATATTTATTTATCAAAAAAATATATTTGAGACAGTAATTGGAAATTTAGGAAATAAATTGATAAATAACTAGCAATTAAAAAATTAAAAAATGTCATAAATAGTTGAAAAATTAGGAAATTAATTTAGAAATAATGAAAATGATTCAGAATTGGGGACACAAAGAACTGAAAATTTAAAAAATAATCAAAAATTGTCATGAATAATTGAAAAATTAGGAAATTAATTTAGAAATAATGAAAACGATTAAAAATTAGGAAAAATAATTACAGAATGATAAAAATAAATGAAAAATGAAAAAAATAATAGAAAATTTGATACAATTAATTGAAAATTGAAGTAAAATAATTCAGATTTAAAAAAAGTAATAAAAAAATTAGGAATTTAATTGAAGAATGATAAAAATCATTAAAATTTAGAGAGATTAATTGCAAAATGATAGTATTAATTGAAAATTGAAGAAAATAATTTCAATTATAGAAAAATAATTCAAAATATTATATTTTATATATAGTTATTTTATTATTATATTAAAAATTATATTTTATTGTAAAACAGAATTTAAAGTGGAAAAAAATAATTAAAATTTTAGAAATTAATTGAAAAAAAGTGAAAATCAAATAAAATTTGTGAAAATAATTAAAATTAGAAAAATAGAAAATTGGAAAAAAATAATTGAAAAAAGATTTAAAACATTGTAAAGTGAAGACAATAATATATATTTGAGACAATAATTAAAAATTTAAGAAAATAATCGAAATATAATTAATATACCTAATTAAAAAGTGGAGTAGATAATTGCAAAAAAAAAAATACAAGGTAATAGAAATTTAAAAAAATAATTAAAAATTGTCGTAAATAATTAAAAAATTAGGAAATTAATTTAGAAATAATAAAAATGATTAAAAATTGGGAAAAATAATTACAAAATGATAAGAATAAATGAAAAATTAAAAAAAAATAATAGAAAATTTCAGACAATTAATTGAAAATTGTAGTAAAATAATTCAGATTTAAAAAAAGTAATAAAAAAAATTAGTAAAGTAATTGAAGAATAATAAAAAAAATTAAAATTTAGAGAGATTAATTGCAAAATGATGACAATAAATGAAAATTAAAGAAAATAATTGCAATTTTAGAAAAATAATTCAAAAAATTACAGAATATATTTAAAGTAAAAAAAAAGTTATTACAAAGTCATTTTAAAAATTTTTTATTGTAAAAAAAGATTTAAAATGGAAGAAAATAATTAAAATTTTAGAATTTAATTGAAAAAAAAATCAAAATAATATAAAATTTGTGAAAATAATTAAAAATTGGAAAAAAAATAAAAAATAGAAGATTGGAAAAAAATAATTGAAAAAAGATTTAAAATATTGTAAAGTGAAGACAATAATATATATTTGAGACAATAATTAAAAATGTAAAAAAATAATTAATATACCCAATTAAAAAGTGGCAAAGATAATTGCCAAAAAAAATACAAGAAAATAAAAATTTAAAAAAATAATTAAAAATTGTCGTAGATAATTAAAAAATGAGGAAATTGATTTAGAAATAATGAAAATGATTAAAAGTTGTAGAAAATAATTGCAAAATGATAAAAATAAATCAAAATTGAAAAAAAAATAGAAAGTTTGAGACAATTAATTGAAAATTGAAGAAAATAAATGAAATTTAGGATAAGTAAAAAGTATTAACATTTTTAAATTTTTATTGAGGAAGAATAAAAACCATTTAAATTTAGAGAAATTATTTGCAAAATGAAAACAATAATTGAAAATTAAAGAAAATATTTGAAATTAGAGGAAAATAATTTAAAATATAGGAAAAAAATTTTTTTTTCTTTATAAACGGGAAAAACATCTTTATTACATTTGAAAAAGAAGAAAAAACGTAAGTTATACAAATTATAACAGTGTGTATTAATATAAATTCAAAAAATTACAATTTTAACAGTTTCTGTGTATAATTCCCTGGAATTAACTGAAGAATAATTAAAATAATACAAAAGTAAAGAAAATATTTGTAAAATTATTAAAACAATTGAAAAGTGGAGAAAATAATTTTAATTTGCAAAAAATAATTGAAAAAATTACAACATATATTTGTGGTAAAAGAAAATAATTGAACAATGATAAAAATAATGGTAAATTTAAAAAAATAAATGACTTAAATTTTTTAATAAATAATTAAAAATTAAGAAAATAAATTTTAAAAAAATTAACCAATTTAAAGTGGGAAAATTATTAAAAAATGACTAAAATAAGTGAAAATTAAAGAAAATAATAATTATTTGTAAAAAATAAGTAATTGAAAAAAGTACAGAATATATTTTAAGTAAACGAGTTTACTTGGAAAATGGTAAAAATAATTGTAAATTAAAGATAATTATGGAAATTTAAGAAAAATAATTGAGAAAATTACTGAATTTATCATTTTCGTTTATGTCAATAAAATAAATGATTGAAAATCTAAGAACATCATTTATTTTAAATTATTGCAAAATACAACTAACATTTAAAACCAATCATGAAAAATTTTATATAAGTTGAAAGATGAGAAAGATTTTTAAATACTGAATAATATTTTGAAAATGATCATCGAAATCGATGAACATAGTAAAAAGGATAATTAAATTTACATTATTCATTCGATAGTAAACAAATCAATTGTAATTTGAAAAAAATATACACAATTTGAAAAATATTTATATTTTGTAAAATTAATTTAAAGATGGCAATAGAAATTGAAAGTAAATAGATACAATAATAAATAAATAAATAATGAAATTTATATTTAATGCTAAAGATAATAATTGAAGCTGAATAGTGTTTATTCACTAAAGATAAACGAAATAATTAAAATTTAAGGAAAGCAAATTTAAAATTTAGGGGAAAAATTAAAAAATAATGAAAAACTGAAGAAAATTTATGCAAAATGATAAAAGTAGTTGAAAATTGCGGTAAATAATTGAAATCATAGTACAAAAGAATTATTAAGACTTGAAAGTATTTTTTAATTATTTCACATTTAGTATGCCTGAAATGTGGATTAGAAATTTTAACTAATTCAAGTTCAAATTAATTAAAGTTTGAAGAAATAAAAATTGTTATAAATTTAAAAATGGATAAAATTTTAAATGGGGAAAAAATAATTTAAAATTGTAAAAAAAAATATATAGTGACAAACTTTAGATGTTGGCAGAATGAAAGAAACTTGTAAATTATTATACATATATAATTGCACAATCTACGAGAAATGGGTAACGTGTTTATTTTTTTAACGAAAACACAATTTTGGAACTTTCTGAGATTTATTTCTCTTAAACACAATTTTGATCACAAAAAGACTTTGAATAAAAACAACTTTTACGACGTTTATCAATTATTATCTCTGAGATAAGGTGTTTTTTACGACAGAAAGAAAATTCTAACCTGCCATTTTACTTCAGACTGTGTAACGTCCGCTACAGTAGAAATTCTTTTTACCGACAGTCGATCACTTTTGGCGGCAAAGATCCTTCTTTTAAATAAAACTAACCAAATTCTTTTTTCTTTTCTTTTTCGCAGCTTATTTTTAGCTTAGTAGATATTTGGAAAAACTGTACCTTAACTAATAATAAAGCAACTTGGAAATTCAGACACTAAAAAGGAATAAATTTGTCAAACTATGATATATGATCAATTTGCCAAAATTTTTTTTCCTCCATCACATTAAATTTATCATTTTGCCCTCGTTTTTTTTTCAAATCCATATAATATAACATAATTTAAAAGGCCAAACAATTTGTGCCAATTTTCAGAAATATAAATAATGCGCATTCTAAAAAACAGTGATTAATAAACTCGAACATCATTAAAAATATCGAAAACTGTTTTGTTTTGACAAAATGCCTCACTTGAGGCCAATATTTATAAACTTTGATAAAAAAATTTTAATTACTGATTATAGGAGGAGATTTATGATTTTGTCACCGAGGTCTGCTCTGTCGTTAACTCTCCAATTTCTATTCAACTAATTAGGAGTCTAAATGAAGAGGATCTTGGGGCCGATTTAATCCTATTTTTGGTATCGATAGCGGACTAATATAAACGATGTTTCTATGCGACTGACTCGATATATATTTATCCTTTTTTTTTTCCCTTTCCTTTTTCTACCCACGCGCACTTAAACCAGTCAGGTGAGTTCTGATTATAATATGCTCGTAAAACAGCGGCATGCGGTATCTTTAAAGATGGGATCCCTGACGATGGAAAAAGGTAAAGACTGGCAGAACGGGAATTCATGGCATTCAACAGGTGGATTCACTCTTCGACGCCAGAATGGATCCAGGAATTGAAGAATGAACACGGGAGTGGGACAGAGCACAAAACTTTTAGTCTATTGACCTTTTCATTCATCTACTTCCAAAAATTAAACTCCTTCCCGACAATGAAAAAGCGGTCCATTTATTATGACTCGTGTTCATTAGGAGGAAAAAAAAAGGTGAAAAAAAATAAACCTATACCTGCTTCTTTTTAAAACAGGTTTTCCTCCCTTTTTATTAAAATGATTTCCTTCTTTTTCATCCACCCACGTTATTAATGTGACTTGGGCTCTAAATAATTTTTCCCTTGTTCTTAATTATTTTTATCCAGTGAATTAGTTGGATGATTTTAGAAATTACTGATTTGAAGTTGATTATTTATAGATAATTTTTAATAATTTGGAAGGGTCGTCTATGTCTTGATCACCAGGTCGGATTTTTACTACTTTTTTCCTTTTTTTAAACTTTTCGTAACTCGTAAACTTTTATTCTGATTATCTAACAAGCTTCAGGAAAAACATTCCATTTTAAAAGATCTTGCCAACCGTATGTGAGAAAATGTGAAATTCCAACTACAATGGAAGTTATGGGGAAAAATAGAAAATCTGGTCAACCTAAACGATTCTCCCCTACTTTTCCAATTTTAGAGTTTAACATTTTAATTAATCATTTTGAAGTAATCTTCTAGTATAATCCAGTTACTGAATAATTAGCTTGTGTTGATTTTTTACTTAAGAAACAATTTTTTAATATAATAATTTTGATACAGAAAAGAGTTGTTTACGTCCAGATCACCAGGTCCGATTTTTACCACTTTTTTCCTTTTCTTTAAACTCCCATAACTCGTAAACTTCTATTCAGATAATTTTCCCATGTACAGAAAAAACATTCCATTTTAAAAGTTCTTGCCAACCATGTGTGAGAAAAAGTGAAATTCCAACTACAATGGAAGTTATGGGCAAAAATGAAAAGTATTGACCAACTTAGACGATTGTCCCCTATTTTTCCGAAATAGAATTTAAAAATTCTAATTATTTTAATATTCTTTCCAACTTGTAATCGTTTTAACATTGATTCTAATTTTTAATAATTTTAATATTCCTAACAAACACAAAGTCTAAAATTAAAAGATATTTTTCCGAGTTGATTCGAGGATCGAGCTGGTAATCAAGATTCATGCGTTCCAACGCCTAGAAGTCTTGACAAATTACAGTAATTTCATTGAAGGTGTAGGTTTTATGCGACCGGACACGCATGAATGTAATTTTCATAGAATATTCTCCATGAACTTGAATTTCTGAGCAGTTAATAATTACCTATAAGAGGATAGAAAGGATCGAGGCAAAGTCGATCCAGAAGCGTGGATCACTCAAGCGTAACTTTTAAGATGACTATCGGTAATTTCATAGGTAAATGATATGTCGGCCACGTATGTATATATACTTGAAGATACGAAACGAGCTCATAGCAAAGTCAATTGATCGACGTTTCGATAAATCGACGACTTGTCCACAACACATCACAACTAGAGTTATTTCCGGCCGACATGTCACTTCCTTCATAAAAAAAAAAATAATCAAAACTAATTAAAATCATGCTCGCTCTTTATTACGATTATAATCTGTCAAAAAGCCGAGGATAAATTTTTAGAGATTCGAATTTTAATGGGAATTTTAATTTAAATTTCAAGGAGAAAAAATTTTCAGACTTTCAAAATAAAGCGGCCAAAATTTGAAGCCGCCCAAATTTAAAACTGCGTTAATTTTAAACCGCCTAAGTTTTAGTCTACTTTAATTTTAATGCGTCAACATTTTATTCGTCTCAATTTTAAGCTGCCTCATTATACGTTCCAAATTTAAATCGACCCAATTTTAAAGCGCCTAAATTTTAATCCTCAAAAATTTCAAGCCGCTCAAGTTTTAAACAGTGTCGTAACTGGGGGTGCAAGGGCCTTGGGGCAAAAAGGATAATAGGGCCCCAATTCTAGGTATTAATTTACAAGATTAATTAATTCATTCATTCTGTCTACACCTGATATTTGTTACTTTTTTCTATATATATTTTTTTCTTTTAAAATTTTAAATCTTATTTCATCTTTTGAAATGTTCTCAAATTTTAAATTTAAAGCAATTTTAATTTCTTTAAATTTCAGTTAATGTTAACTTGCATTGATTAAAAGTTCAATTAATCCACGTTTCTAAAATACTAAATTTAAAGTGAATTTTAATTTTCCAACTATTTTCTACAATTCTTAATTATTTTAATTATTTTTAAATTGATTCCCTAAATCTGGAATTTATCTTTCTCAAATTTCAATTATTTTGTTTAGTTTTTTAAATTACTTTTTCAATTTTAATTATTTTTGCCTTGACATTAAATCAATTTAATTATTTATTCCATAGTTTTATATTAATCATCGCAAATTCAAATTTATTTTTTTAACGTACTATTATTTTCGTCATTTTGTATTCATTATATTCAATTTTTAATCAATTTCATAATTTCTGAATTAATTTACTGTACTTTCAAATATATATCTCAATTTTCAATTCTCTTTTTCGAATTTCATTTCTTTTTATTATATTGCAAATATTTTCTCCATCTTTTAATATTTCCCTTTTTTTTCAATTAATTTCCTAAATTTTTAGTTATTATTTCAAATTTCAATTATTGTGTTTAATTTTTATTTTTTTAAAATATTTTTCAATTATTTCCTTTTACTTAAAAATAAATTCTGTAATTTCATATTATTTTCTCCGATTTAAATTATTTTTATTCTTTTGGCAAAAATTTCAATTATTTATCTGAAATTTCAATTATTATTTTCATCAATTTTTGATTCTTTTTGCGATTTTTTGATTATTCTCTTTAATTAAAAATTTTAAGTAGTTTTGTAATTACTTTCCTCTTTTAAACATATATTCTAGGATTTTTTCAACTATTTCCCTCAAATTTTATTTATTGTTTTCAATTTATCATATTTAAATTATTTTTATTATATTTCAAGTTTTTTTCTCAATCTTAAATTACTTCCAGTATATTTCAATTATTTTTTTCAATTTTGAATTAATTTTATCATTTTTCAATATTTTAAACAATTTTTCAATTATTTTCTTTTGCTTAAAAATAAATTTTGCAATTTTTCTATTACTTTCTTCAATTTCTAAATATTTCTATTATTTTGTCAAAACTTTCAAAATTGCAATTAATTATCTGGAATTTTAATTATTTTCATCAATTTTTCATTATTTCGGCAATTCTTTTAATACTTCTATTTAATTAAAATTTGTTAAGTATTTTTGTAATTATTGAAAAGATATTATCGATTTCACTGAGTCAAATAAAACGAAAAAATCTTCACTTTTTTAACGTTTCAACAGCTATGCTGCCCTCATCAGAAACGTAAAAAATTAACAATAAATAAATTAAATATAAAGACGATGACAAATTTTTGACAACAAGTGTCTCGTCCGTTTACTAAAATTAAATTATTTCATTTCATTAAATATATATTTTATGATTTTTCGACTATTTTCTTCAAATTTTATTTACTCTTATCAATTTTTCATATTTAAATTATTTTCATTATTTTATATTTTGTTTCTTAACCTTAAGGGCATGTGATGATAATGCTAAATTTGTCCGTAAACTTTCTCTTAAAGTACTCAATGTTTTGACACCAAACTTTGTAGAATTACTCAAAACACCATTTGAATGGTCTCTCTGACCCAATTTTGTTTCATTTTTGTCTTTAAACTAAATATTTTTCAAATTTACTTTTTTTTCAAAATTTTCCAAAAATTGTAAAATTGAAAAAAAAATTAGTTTAAAGATAAAAATGAAATAAATTTGGGTCAGAGAGACCATTCTAATGGTATTTTGAGTAATTATACAAAGTTTGGTGTCAAAACATTGAGTACTTTAAGAGAAAGTTTACGGACAAATTTAGCATTATCATCACATGCCCTTAAGTTATTTTCAGCATATTTCAATTATTTTTATTCAATTTTGAATTATTTTTCTGGATTGTTAATTATTATTATCATTTTCTCAAATTTATTATTCTCTAAGATTCTTAAGTATTTTTCTAAAATTTCAATTATTTTCATCAATTTTCCATTATTTCTGCAATTTTATAATTATTCTCTTGAATTAAATTTTTTTAAGTCATTTTGTGAAAATTATATTCTTTTTTTAAACAGATACATTTTTTTTAACGTTCTATGATTTTTTAAATTATTTTGCTTAAATTTTATTTACTGTTTTCGTTCTTTCATATTTCAATTATTTTCACCATAAAAATGTCAATTTTCGTTCTCAATCTTAAATTAATTTCAGCATATTTGACTCATTTTTTGAATTTTGAATTAATTTTATTATTTTTAAATTATTTTCCTCGATTGTGAATTATTATTCTTACTGTCTAAATTTATTTTCTAGAATTTTTCAGTATTTTTTCTTAAATTTCAATTATTTTATTAAATTTTTAATTATTTTCCATTATTTTTATAAATTGCAATTTTTTTAATGAATTTTCGTAAATTTCAGTTATTTTTAGCTTTCTTCAATTCTTTTCTGCAATGTTAAGTTATTCTCATTTTTTCAATTAATTTCTAAGATCTTCATAAATTTTTTTCAAATTAAAATTATTTTCTGTTTATTTAAAAAAAATTCTGTAATTTTTTCAATTATTTCACTCAAATGTGATTTACTATTTTTACAACTTATCATTGTTTTTATCATATTTCAATGATTTTCTTCAAGTTTCAAATAAAAAACTTATTTCTCAATTATTTTTTCCATCTTTTAGAATTTTCATTATATTTTAATTAATTTCCTAAATTTTTAGTTATTACCTCAAATTTCAATTATTGTGTTTAATTTTCAATTTTTTAAAATATTTTTTAATTATTTCCTTTTACTTAAAAATAAATTCTGTAATTTTATATTATTTTCTCCGATTTTAAATTATTTTCATTCTTTCTTATTGTCTAAAATTATTTTCCAGAATTTTTAAGTATTTTTTTTTAAATGTCAATTATTTTTTTAGTTTTAATTAATTTCAATTGTTTTCATTAATTGCAATTTTTTTTTATTAGTTATCGTAAATTTCATTTATTTTTAGCTTTCTTCAATTCTTTTTTGCAATTTTAAGTTATTTTCATTTTTTTCAATTGATTTCTAAAATCTTCATATATTTTTCTCAAATTAAAATTGTTTTCTATTTATTTAAAAAAAATTCTGTAATTTCTTCAATTATTTCACTCAAATGTGATTTACTTTTTTTTACAACTTATCATTGTTTTTATCATATTTCAATGATTTTCTTCAAGTTTGAAATAAAAAACTCACTTCTCAATTATTTTTTCCATCTTTAAATATTTTCATTATATTTCAATTAATTTTCTAAATTTTCAGTTATTATCTCAAATTAAGTCTTCAATTTCGAATTTTTAAAACGGTTTTTCAATTATTCTCTTTTTCTTAAAAAGAAATCCTGTAATTTTATATTTTTTTCTCTGCTTTTTAATTATTTTTATTCTTTTTGGTTAATTTTCAAAATTTCAATTGTTTATCTGAAATTTCATTTATTATTTTCATCAATTTTCGATTATTTCTGTGATTTTTTAATTCTTCTCTTTAATTAAAATTTTGAAGTAATTTTGTAATTATTTTTCTTTTTTAAACATAATTATATTCTACGACTTTTTTAATTATTTCTCCCAAATTTTATTTTATGCTTTCAATCTTTCATATTTAAATTATTTTTTTCATTAAATTCAATTATTTTTAGAATATTTGAATTATTTATTCAATTTAAAATAAGGTTTATCATTTTCCAATTATTTTCCTCGATTGTTAATTATTATTCTTATTTTCTTAAATTATTTTCTAAAATTGTTAAGTGTTTTTCAAAAAGTTCAATTATTTTCTTCAATTTTTAATTATTTTCATTTGTTTTCTTAATTTCAATGTTTGTTTAATATTTCAATTATTTTCATTAAGTTTCAAATTGTAAAATCATTGTTCAATAATTTTCTAAAATTTATATCCTTCAATTTACAATTTTTGCCATTTCTTTTATAATTTAAAAAAATTTTTAACTATTTATCTGAGACTTCAATTATTTCATTCAATTTTAAAATCATTTATATGATTTTTTAAATTATTTTTTTCAATTTTCTGTTACATTCGTTCTTTTTCGTAATTTTTAAAAAATTGTTAATTATTTCTGTTAAATTAAAAATTATTCTCTTCAATTTTAAATTATGTTTATCTTGTTTTATTTATTTTCTCTAATTTTTAATTATTTTCTTTTTTTTTCAATGAACTTCTGAAAGTTTTAAGTATTTTTCTGAAATTTTCTTAAACTTTCCTTCATTTTTAACATATTATATAATTTTGTCAATTATTTTCTCAAATTTGAATTTTATTTTTCAATTTTATATTATTGATCTCAATTCAAAATTTCAAGCCGCTCAAGTTTGAAACTGCCTCAAAAATAAACCGTCACAATTTTTAAACCACTGCATTTTTAAACTGCCTTTTTGACGGATTAAAATTGAGGCGGGTTAATTTTAAAGCGGCTTAAAATTGGGGCCGCTTAAAATTCAGAATCAATCCAAATTTTTGTTATTGTCACAAAAATTTAATCAAGTCTATTCTCAAGATTCGAGTTAAGTCACTGGACGACCGCAATAACATTAATTCATATATTTCTGAGTCCCATTTCCTTTCTCTGCATTTCGCCTGACTTGATAATAATTTATTAAACTTGACTGTATAAATCTGCCTTATATTTTTTATATCTCCAAATTAACAAACAAATCGAATTGTTAAAAATGTTCCGATTTATTAATCCTGAATGTATATAAAGTTCAATTAAAATCGTCAATAAATTAGAATCAGTGATTAATTAAAAGTTGTGAAAGCAAACGAGCTTTATTGGAAACTTGATAATTTATTATTATTGTTGGGAATTATTAAAGATGGTCAAAGTAGAGTTTGAAGGCGTTTATCGTCATTGTTAATTAGCTCGAATTTCGAGGCATCAAGCAATTCGGCACGAAGCCACTTTTGAAAGAGGAGTAGCAACACGTGGATTTATTAAACGTTGAAGGATGACGCTCACATCAAAGAGGATATTATTAGGTTATGATACTCCGATGCGGGCGTGCCACAAAATTAGAAACACCCCCGCAAAGTGTCAGGTTTCTTCGTTATTCCGCACTTCCTGCAACTAACTGCAAAAACGTGTCAAACAAAAATAAATTTGAAAAATTGATTAATTAAAGTTTTCAGCAATTTAAATGTAAATACACAGCCTCACAAAAAAAAAGTTTCAGCTCGAGACAACACTGAAAAAAAACGGTATTCTTACTTTAGGAATTAGTCTTGACGCCTATTTAAGAATAAAATATTCTTATATTAAGGATATAATATTCTTAAAATAAGAAGAATATTCTTAAAATAAGAAGATTATTCTTAAAATAAGAAACACATTCGTAAGTTGAGAAGCATATTTTTAAGGACATAAGAAATCATTCTTAATTAAAGATTAAGCTTCTTAACTTAAGAATGTGATTCTTATATTAAGAATATTCTTCTTACTTTCACAATATTATATCTTTAATACAAGAATATTTTATTTTTAAATACTCGATAATAATAATTCTTAAAGTAAGAATATCGTTTTTTCAGTAAAATCCTATACTTAAATTCTTATACGTATTTTTCTTCTGTAAATCCAAATCAAAAGTTTTTTGCGATTATCTCAAATATTTTTTTAAAACACAAATTAAAAAAATGAAAAATTCTTTTTCTTTAGAACTGCATTAATACGCTAGTATATCCTAATCTCTAAATCTAAATTAGTTAAAAATAACTAATTATTAATCAAATCATAGCTAAGTTTTTGTTTCAGCAATTAGTAAAAAATAACTAATTATTAGTAAAATATGACTAATTATTAGTAACAAAATAACTAACAAATAATTAAAATTTGACTACATAATTGAATTATTAAACAGACTTTTCCTAAAATATTAGTTTCTCTGCTGAATCTGAATCTTCAATTATTTCATAAAACCTTCTATTTTTTATTATTTTTTTTCATTTTCAATTCTTTTCACAAATATTATATTACTTTGACTAATTTCAATTAAGTCCAAAAATTTCAATTATTTATCGCAAATTTCAATTATTTGCTTTAATTTTAAATTGTTTTTTACAGTTAAAATTTGTTAAAATCAATTTGTAATTACTTTTTTTTACTGCATATAAATTCTATAATTTTTGGACTTATTATTTTTCTCTAATTTTAATTATTGTCTTCAATTTTCAATTATTGTTAACATTTTGCAATTAATTTTCCTAAATTTTATTTTAAATTTAAAATTTTTTTTTTATTACTGCTGAATTAAATTTCTAACTTTTTAATAACTTTTCCTAAATTTCATTTATTTTCTTCAATTTTTAATTAATTGTCTCCAACTTTGAATTATTTTTTTCACTTTCATTTATTTTTATCATTTTTTTAATTATTTTATACAATTTTTAATCATTTTCATTATTTCTAAATTAATTTTCTAATTTTTTAATTATTATTTATGACAATTTTTTTTTATTTTTTTAAATTTTCATTTCTTGTATCATTTTGCAATTATCTTCTCTACTTTTTAATTAGGTATATTAATTATTTTTAAATTATGTTCTTAAATTTTTAATTATTGTCTTAAATATTTATTATTGTCTCCACTTTACAATGTCTTAAATCTTTTTTCAATTATTTTTTTCCAATCTTCTATTTTTTTCCATTTTCAATTTTTTTCATAAATTTCAATTATTTGCTTCAATTTTAAATTATTTTTTACAATTAAACATTATTTAAATCATTTTGTAATTTATTATTTTTTTACTTTACATATATTCTACAATTCTTCTAATTATTTTTTTAAAATTTCAATTATTTTTTTCTTCAATTTTCAATTATTGTTATCATTTTGCAATTAATTTCTCTAATTTTAAATCAAAAATCAGAATAAATTTTTTGCGATTATCTCAAACATTTTTTTAAAACTCAAATTAAAAAAAATTCTTTTTGTCCGGAATCGCAATAATACGCTAGTGTATTCCTATTTTTTTTTCTCCGTTGAATCTAAATCCGAAGTCAGAATAACCAGACTGGTTAAAATTTTTGAGATTGCAATGCTGTTTCTAATCAAAAGTTATTGAGAACTATTTTGAAATTCTAAAAACTTTTTGAAACTTCTAAAAACTTTCTAAAACTGCTTCAAACCTTTTTCAAATTGTTCAAAAAGTTATTAGAACCAGTTCCAAACAGTTGCCAACTATTTAAAAACAGTTTGGAACTAGTTTAAAAATATTAAAAATATTAACTGTAAAAAAAACTTTTAAAACTGTTTACAACTCGTTATAATCGGCTCAGAACTAGTTAAGATGGTTTTAAAATTGTTTCAAATTGGTCCCAACTTTAAAAAGTAGTTTTTGAATAGTTTTTTAGAACTGTTTAAAACAGGTTTGAATTGTTTATAACGGGTTTTAAACTGTTTATAACTGGTTTAAAACTGTTTAGGATCTGTTGAACTACTTAAAATTGATTAAGATTTAAAACTTTTTAGAACAAGTTAAAAACGGTTTGGAACTTGTCTTAAACTGTTCAGAACTGGTTGGAAATTGTACACAACTTATTTAAAACTGTTTAAAATTGGTTCAAAACTGTTTACGATTTGTTAGAACTGCTTAAAATTGATTAGAATTTAAAGCTGTTTACAGCAAGTGAAAAAACGTGTTGAAACTTGTTTTAAACTGTTCAGGACTAGTTTTAATTAGTTCGTGAATAATTTTATAAATTGTTTACAATTGTACAAAACTAGTTTGAAACTGTTTATTAGTGGTTTAAAACTGTTTATAACTGGTTTAAAACCGTTTAGAACTTGTTAAAACTACTGAAAATTGTTAACGACTAAAAAATTTTAAGAGCGAATTAAAAACGTATTGGAACAGGTTTTAAGCTGTTCAAGACTATTTAGAATATGTAAAAACTACTTAAAAGTTAAAAACAATTAGGAACTTGTTTAAAAACTGTTTGAGACTGTTTATAACTTGTTTAAAACTGTTTAGAATATGTAAAAACAACTTAAAAGTTCAAAACAATTAGGAACTTGTTTTTAACTGTTCAGAATTAGTTGGAAATAGTTTGAAAATAGTTCTAAGTTGTTCGAAACTGAAATAAAACTATTTATAACTGTTTTTAATTTGTTAAAATTACTTTAAATTTTAAAGCTTTCTATTTGGAGCTGTTCAAGTTTGATTTAATAACTGGTTATTACTTATTTATAACTGGTTTCAAATTGTTTAGAATTTTATTAAAACTACCTAAATGTTGAAAACAATTAAGAAATTATTCTAAACTGTTCAGAACTGGTTTGAAATAGTCTGTAAATAGTTTTTAACAGTCCAAAAATATTTTAAATCTTGTTTAAAACTGTTAAAAATATTTCACAACTTGTTTGAAATGGTTTATAACTAATTCAAAATTGTTTGTAATTAGTTAAAACTACTTGAAAGTTGAATACAGTTTTGATCTTGTTTCAAAATGTTCAGAACTGGTTTTAAATAGTTTGTATAACTAGTTCTAAACTGTTTAGAAATATTCAAAAATAGTTTAAAACTACTTGCAGCTGGTTCAAAACTATATTTGGTTAAAACCAGCTAATTTGCTTTATTCTCGTCCCAATTTTGAGTTTCTGTAACTCAAACAAAAAATGTTGTCTCCTCTGCTAATTCATAAGACAGTTCTATAAGTATATCTGCAATATAACTCTAAATACTTAAATCCGGTATTTATTAAAATTCTAATTCATATATAACCAAAACATAAAGTGGAAGAAAAGCTTTGTTTACAAAATAGCTCCATTTTTTTTTGTTTGCATAATTTTTTATCATCGGTCACTCAAAACGAAGCGTCGACAATATAAAAGACTTTCAAGCGCCGGCGACTTAATTGATTAATCTTTTACGCTTGAAGGATTGAAAAACGAGTTTTTAAAGGAGGAAAATAAGGAAAAGGTGGCACTTGGCCAATTCTTGTACTTAACTATTCTCAGTGCCAATAAGAAATGTTGTAAGAGTATATCCAGGAGAGAGAGAGAGAGAGAGAGAGAGAGAGAGAAATTGTAGTGGCTCCGAGAGAGGGTGTATAAAGGGGCTAAAAGAGAAGCGAGAAGAGGGCTGATTTTTTCCGAAGAGGCAATTTACGGTAAGATTACTCGGCGAGGCGTGAAGAATTTTGAGAGGCGTGCAACAAGTGGTTGGCTGCAACAAGTTATTGCCAACGACGTCTGGCTTTTCAGGCTCATTCCCCTTTTCTCGCTCTTGCGTTCCGCATCAAGCGCTAGTCCTTAGTATTGAAATTTTCTTTGGAATTGCAGATCTGAGAAAACTTAAGACCTCATCTCACTGTCCAATTTCCCAAAAAGCTCTAACTTGAGAAAATTCGAATTTGAGTAAGTTCAAATTTGAGTCACTTCAAACTTGAGCAGGTTTAGATTTGAGCAATTTAAAACTTGAGCAAGTTTAAATTTGAGCAATTTCAAACTTGAGCAATTTCAAACATGAGCAAGTTTAAATTTGTGCAATTTCAAACTTGAGCAATTTCAAACCTTAGCAATTTTAAATTTAAGCAATGTCAAGTTTGAGCAAGTTCAAACTTGAATACATTCTAATTTGAGCAACCTCTAACTTCAGTAAGCTCTAACTTGACCAAGCTCTAATATAAAAAAGTTGTAGCTTGAAAACAGATCTAACTTGAACAAATTCAAATTTGAGCAATTTCAAACTTCAGCAATTTCAAACTTGAGCAAGTGTAAATTTGAGCAACTTCAAACTTGAGCAATTTTAAATTTAAGCAATGTCAAACTTGAGCAAGTTCAAACTTTAGTACATTCTAATTTGAGCAACCTCTAAATTGAGTAGGCTCTAACTTAAGCAATCTCTAATTTAAACAAGTTGAAGCTTGAAAAAAAGTTCTAACTTGACCAAGTTTAGATTTTAGCAACTTAAAACTTAAGCAAGTTTAGATTTTAGCAACTTAAAACTTGAGCAAGTTTAAATTTGGGCAATTTAAAACTCGAGCAAGTTTAAATTTAAGCAATTTCAAACATACACAAGTTTAAATTTGAGCAATTTCAAACATGAGCAAGTTTAAATTTGAGCAATTTCAAACATGAGCAAGTTTAAATTTGTGCAATTTCAAACTTGATCAATTTCAAACTTTAGCAATTTTAAATTTAAACAATGTCAAACTTGAGCAAGTTCAAACTTTAGTACCTTCTAATTTGAGCAACCTCTAACTTCAGTAAGCTCTAACTTAAGCAATCTCTAATTTAAACAAGTTGTAGCTTGAAAAAAAGTTCTAACTTGACCAAGTTTAGATTTTAGCAACTTAAAACTTGAGCAAGTTTAAATTTGGGCAATTTAAAACTCCAGCAAGTTTAAATTTAAGCAATTTCAAACATACACAAGTTTAAATTTGAGCAATTTCAAACATGAGCAAGTTTAAATTTGTGCAATTTCAAACTTGAGCAATTTCAAACCTTAGCAATTTTAAATTTAAGCAATGTCAAGTTTGAGCAAGTTCAAACTTGAATACATTCTAATTTGAGCAACCTCTAACTTCAGTAAGCTCTAACTTGACCAAGCTCTAATATAAAAAAGTTGTAGCTTGAAAAAAGATCTAACTTGAGCAAATTCAAATTTGAGCAATTTCAAACTTCAGCAATTTCAAACTTGAGCAAGTGTAAATTTGGGCAATTTAAAACTCGAGCAAGTTTAAATTTAAGCAATTTCAAACATACACAAGTTTAAATTTGAGCAATTTCAAACATGAGCAAGTTTAAATTTGTGCAATTTCAAACTTGAGCAATTTCAAACCTCAGCAATTTTAAATTTAAGCAATGTCAAGTTTGAGCAAGTTCAAACTTGAATACATTCTAATTTGAGCAACCTCTAACTTCAGTAAGCTCTAACTTGACCAAGCTCTAATATAAAAAAGTTGTAGCTTGAAAAAAGATCTAACTTGAGCAAATTCAAATTTGAGCAATTTCAAACTTCAGCAATTTCAAACTTGAGCAAGTGTAAATTTGGGCAATTTAAAACTCGAGCAAGTTTAAATTTAAGCAATTTCAAACATACACAAGTTTAAATTTGAGCAATTTCAAACATGAGCAAGTTTAAATTTGTGCAATTTCAAACTTGAGCAATTTCAAACTTGAGCAATTTTAAATTTAAGCAATGTCAAACTTGAGCAAGTTCAAACTTTAGTACATTCTAATTTGAGCAACCTCTAAATTGAGTAGGCTCTAACTTAAGCAATCTCTAATTTAAACAAATTGATGCTTGAAAGAAAGTTCTACCTTGACCAAGTTTAGATTTTAGCAACTTAAAACTTGAGCAAGTTTAGATTTTAGCAACTTAAAACTTGAGCAAGTTTAAATTTGGGCAATTTAAAACTCGAGCAAGTTTAAATTTAAGCAATTTCAAACATACACAAGTTTAAATTTGAGCCATTTCAAACATGAGCAAGATTAAATTTGAGCAATTTCAAACATGAGCAAGTTTAAATTTGAGCAATTTCAAACATGAGCAAGTTTAAATTTGAGCAATTTCAAACTTGATCAATTTCAAACTTTAGCAATTTTAAATTTAAACAATGTCAAACTTGAGCAAGTTCAAACTTTAGTACATTCTAATTTGAGCAAACTCTAACTTCAGTAAGCTCTAACTTAAGCAAGCTCTAATATAAACAAGTTGTAGCTTGAAAAAAAGATCTAACTTGAGCAACTTTAAATTTTAGCAAGTTTAAATTTGAGCAAGTTTAAATTTAAACAATTTCAAACTTGAGCAAGTTTAAATTTGAGCAATTTCAAACTTGAGCAAGTTTAAATTTGAGCAATTTCAAACTTGAGCAAGTTTAAATTTGAGCAATTTCAAACTTGAGCAAGTTTAAATTTGTGCAATTTTAAACTTGAGCAATTTCAAACCTTAGCAATTTTAAATTTAAGCAATGTCAAGTTTGAGCAAGTTCAAACTTGAATACATTCTAATTTGAGCAACCTCTAAATTGAGTAGGCTCTAACTTAAGCAATCTCTAATTTAAACAAGTTGAAGCTTGAAAAAAAGTTCTAACTTGACCAAGTTTAGATTTTAGCAACTTAAAACTTAAGCAAGTTTAGATTTTAGCAACTTAAAACTTGAGCAAGTTTAAATTTGGGCAATTTAAAACTCGAGCAAGTTTAAATTTAAGCAATTTCAAACATACACAAGTTTAAATTTGAGCAATTTCAAACATGAGCAAGTTTAAATTTGTGCAATTTCAAACTTGAGCAATTTCAAACCTTAGCAATTTTAAATTTAAGCAATGTCAAGTTTGAGCAAGTTCAAACTTGAATACATTCTAATTTGAGCAACCTCTAACTTCAGTAAGCTCTAACTTGACCAAGCTCTAATATAAAAAAGTTGTAGCTTGAAAACAGATCTAACTTGAACAAATTCAAATTTGAGCAATTTCAAACTTCAGCAATTTCAAACTTGAGCAAGTGTAAATTTGAGCAACTTCAAACTTGAGCAATTTTAAATTTAAGCAATGTCAAACTTGAGCAAGTTCAAACTTTAGTACATTCTAATTTGAGCAACCTCTAAATTGAGTAGGCTCTAACTTAAGCAATCTCTAATTTAAACAAGTTGAAGCTTGAAAAAAAGTTCTAACTTGACCAAGTTTAGATTTTAGCAACTTAAAACTTAAGCAAGTTTAGATTTTAGCAACTTAAAACTTGAGCAAGTTTAAATTTGGGCAATTTAAAACTCGAGCAAGTTTAAATTTAAGCAATTTCAAACATACACAAGTTTAAATTTGAGCAATTTCAAACATGAGCAAGTTTAAATTTGAGCAATTTCAAACATGAGCAAGTTTAAATTTGTGCAATTTCAAACTTGATCAATTTCAAACTTTAGCAATTTTAAATTTAAACAATGTCAAACTTGAGCAAGTTCAAACTTTAGTACCTTCTAATTTGAGCAACCTCTAACTTCAGTAAGCTCTAACTTAAGCAATCTCTAATTTAAACAAGTTGTAGCTTGAAAAAAAGTTCTAACTTGACCAAGTTTAGATTTTAGCAACTTAAAACTTGAGCAAGTTTAAATTTGGGCAATTTAAAACTCCAGCAAGTTTAAATTTAAGCAATTTCAAACATACACAAGTTTAAATTTGAGCAATTTCAAACATGAGCAAGTTTAAATTTGTGCAATTTCAAACTTGAGCAATTTCAAACCTTAGCAATTTTAAATTTAAGCAATGTCAAGTTTGAGCAAGTTCAAACTTGAATACATTCTAATTTGAGCAACCTCTAACTTCAGTAAGCTCTAACTTGACCAAGCTCTAATATAAAAAAGTTGTAGCTTGAAAAAAGATCTAACTTGAGCAAATTCAAATTTGAGCAATTTCAAACTTCAGCAATTTCAAACTTGAGCAAGTGTAAATTTGGGCAATTTAAAACTCGAGCAAGTTTAAATTTAAGCAATTTCAAACATACACAAGTTTAAATTTGAGCAATTTCAAACATGAGCAAGTTTAAATTTGTGCAATTTCAAACTTGAGCAATTTCAAACCTCAGCAATTTTAAATTTAAGCAATGTCAAGTTTGAGCAAGTTCAAACTTGAATACATTCTAATTTGAGCAACCTCTAACTTCAGTAAGCTCTAACTTGACCAAGCTCTAATATAAAAAAGTTGTAGCTTGAAAAAAGATCTAACTTGAGCAAATTCAAATTTGAGCAATTTCAAACTTCAGCAATTTCAAACTTGAGCAAGTGTAAATTTGGGCAATTTAAAACTCGAGCAAGTTTAAATTTAAGCAATTTCAAACATACACAAGTTTAAATTTGAGCAATTTCAAACATGAGCAAGTTTAAATTTGTGCAATTTCAAACTTGAGCAATTTCAAACTTGAGCAATTTTAAATTTAAGCAATGTCAAACTTGAGCAAGTTCAAACTTTAGTACATTCTAATTTGAGCAACCTCTAAATTGAGTAGGCTCTAACTTAAGCAATCTCTAATTTAAACAAATTGATGCTTGAAAGAAAGTTCTACCTTGACCAAGTTTAGATTTTAGCAACTTAAAACTTGAGCAAGTTTAGATTTTAGCAACTTAAAACTTGAGCAAGTTTAAATTTGGGCAATTTAAAACTCGAGCAAGTTTAAATTTAAGCAATTTCAAACATACACAAGTTTAAATTTGAGCCATTTCAAACATGAGCAAGATTAAATTTGAGCAATTTCAAACATGAGCAAGTTTAAATTTGAGCAATTTCAAACATGAGCAAGTTTAAATTTGAGCAATTTCAAACTTGATCAATTTCAAACTTTAGCAATTTTAAATTTAAACAATGTCAAACTTGAGCAAGTTCAAACTTTAGTACATTCTAATTTGAGCAAACTCTAACTTCAGTAAGCTCTAACTTAAGCAAGCTCTAATATAAACAAGTTGTAGCTTGAAAAAAAGATCTAACTTGAGCAACTTTAAATTTTAGCAAGTTTAAATTTGAGCAAGTTTAAATTTAAACAATTTCAAACTTGAGCAAGTTTAAATTTGAGCAATTTCAAACTTGAGCAAGTTTAAATTTGAGCAATTTCAAACTTGAGCAAGTTTAAATTTGAGCAATTTCAAACTTGAGCAAGTTTAAATTTGTGCAATTTTAAACTTGAGCAATTTCAAACCTTAGCAATTTTAAATTTAAGCAATGTCAAGTTTGAGCAAGTTCAAACTTGAATACATTCTAATTTGAGCAACCTCTAAATTGAGTAGGCTCTAACTTAAGCAATCTCTAATTTAAACAAGTTGAAGCTTGAAAAAAAGTTCTAACTTGACCAAGTTTAGATTTTAGCAACTTAAAACTTAAGCAAGTTTAGATTTTAGCAACTTAAAACTTGAGCAAGTTTAAATTTGGGCAATTTAAAACTCGAGCAAGTTTAAATTTAAGCAATTTCAAACATACACAAGTTTAAATTTGAGCAATTTCAAACATGAGCAAGTTTATATTTGAGCAATTTCAAACATGAGCAAGTTTAAATTTGTGCAATTTCAAACTTGATCAATTTCAAACTTTAGCAATTTTAAATTTAAACAATGTCAAACTTGAGCAAGTTCAAACTTTAGTACATTCTAATTTGAGCAACCTCTAACTTCAGTAAGCTCTAACTTAAGCAATCTCTAATTTAAACAAGTTGTAGCTTGAAAAAAAGTTCTAACTTGACCAAGTTTAGATTTTAGCAACTTAAAACTTGAGCAAGTTTAAATTTGGGCAATTTAAAACTCGAGCAAGTTTAAATTTAAGCAATTTCAAACATACACAAGTTTAAATTTGAGCAATTTCAAACATGAGCAAGTTTAAATTTGTGCAATTTCAAACTTGAGCAATTTCAAACCTTAGCAATTTTAAATTTAAGCAATGTCAAGTTTGAGCAAGTTCAAACTTGAATACATTCTAATTTGAGCAACCTCTAACTTCAGTAAGCTCTAACTTGACCAAGCTCTAATATAAAAAAGTTGTAGCTTGAAAACAGATCTAACTTGAACAAATTCAAATTTGAGCAATTTCAAACTTCAGCAATTTCAAACTTGAGCAAGTGTAAATTTGAGCAACTTCAAACTTGAGCAATTTTAAATTTAAGCAATGTCAAACTTGAGCAAGTTCAAACTTTAGTACATTCTAATTTGAGCAACCTCTAAATTGAGTAGGCTCTAACTTAAGCAATCTCTAATTTAAACAAGTTGAAGCTTGAAAAAAAGTTCTAACTTGACCAAGTTTAGATTTTAGCAACTTAAAACTTAAGCAAGTTTAGATTTTAGCAACTTAAAACTTGAGCAAGTTTAAATTTGGGCAATTTAAAACTCGAGCAAGTTTAAATTTAAGCAATTTCAAACATACACAAGTTTAAATTTGAGCAATTTCAAACATGAGCAAGTTTAAATTTGAGCAATTTCAAACATGAGCAAGTTTAAATTTGTGCAATTTCAAACTTGATCAATTTCAAACTTTAGCAATTTTAAATTTAAACAATGTCAAACTTGAGCAAGTTCAAACTTTAGTACCTTCTAATTTGAGCAACCTCTAACTTCAGTAAGCTCTAACTTAAGCAATCTCTAATTTAAACAAGTTGTAGCTTGAAAAAAAGTTCTAACTTGACCAAGTTTAGATTTTAGCAACTTAAAACTTGAGCAAGTTTAAATTTGGGCAATTTAAAACTCCAGCAAGTTTAAATTTAAGCAATTTCAAACATACACAAGTTTAAATTTGAGCAATTTCAAACATGAGCAAGTTTAAATTTGTGCAATTTCAAACTTGAGCAATTTCAAACCTTAGCAATTTTAAATTTAAGCAATGTCAAGTTTGAGCAAGTTCAAACTTGAATACATTCTAATTTGAGCAACCTCTAACTTCAGTAAGCTCTAACTTGACCAAGCTCTAATATAAAAAAGTTGTAGCTTGAAAAAAGATCTAACTTGAGCAAATTCAAATTTGAGCAATTTCAAACTTCAGCAATTTCAAACTTGAGCAAGTGTAAATTTGGGCAATTTAAAACTCGAGCAAGTTTAAATTTAAGCAATTTCAAACATACACAAGTTTAAATTTGAGCAATTTCAAACATGAGCAAGTTTAAATTTGTGCAATTTCAAACTTGAGCAATTTCAAACCTCAGCAATTTTAAATTTAAGCAATGTCAAGTTTGAGCAAGTTCAAACTTGAATACATTCTAATTTGAGCAACCTCTAACTTCAGTAAGCTCTAACTTGACCAAGCTCTAATATAAAAAAGTTGTAGCTTGAAAAAAGATCTAACTTGAGCAAATTCAAATTTGAGCAATTTCAAACTTCAGCAATTTCAAACTTGAGCAAGTGTAAATTTGGGCAATTTAAAACTCGAGCAAGTTTAAATTTAAGCAATTTCAAACATACACAAGTTTAAATTTGAGCAATTTCAAACATGAGCAAGTTTAAATTTGTGCAATTTCAAACTTGAGCAATTTCAAACTTGAGCAATTTTAAATTTAAGCAATGTCAAACTTGAGCAAGTTCAAACTTTAGTACATTCTAATTTGAGCAACCTCTAAATTGAGTAGGCTCTAACTTAAGCAATCTCTAATTTAAACAAATTGATGCTTGAAAGAAAGTTCTACCTTGACCAAGTTTAGATTTTAGCAACTTAAAACTTGAGCAAGTTTAGATTTTAGCAACTTAAAACTTGAGCAAGTTTAAATTTGGGCAATTTAAAACTCGAGCAAGTTTAAATTTAAGCAATTTCAAACATACACAAGTTTAAATTTGAGCCATTTCAAACATGAGCAAGATTAAATTTGAGCAATTTCAAACATGAGCAAGTTTAAATTTGAGCAATTTCAAACATGAGCAAGTTTAAATTTGAGCAATTTCAAACTTGATCAATTTCAAACTTTAGCAATTTTAAATTTAAACAATGTCAAACTTGAGCAAGTTCAAACTTTAGTACATTCTAATTTGAGCAAACTCTAACTTCAGTAAGCTCTAACTTAAGCAAGCTCTAATATAAACAAGTTGTAGCTTGAAAAAAAGATCTAACTTGAGCAACTTTAAATTTTAGCAAGTTTAAATTTGAGCAAGTTTAAATTTAAACAATTTCAAACTTGAGCAAGTTTAAATTTGAGCAATTTCAAACTTGAGCAAGTTTAAATTTGAGCAATTTCAAACTTGAGCAAGTTTAAATTTGAGCAATTTCAAACTTGAGCAAGTTTAAATTTGTGCAATTTTAAACTTGAGCAATTTCAAACCTTAGCAATTTTAAATTTAAGCAATGTCAAGTTTGAGCAAGTTCAAACTTGAATACATTCTAATTTGAGCAACCTCTAAATTGAGTAGGCTCTAACTTAAGCAATCTCTAATTTAAACAAGTTGAAGCTTGAAAAAAAGTTCTAACTTGACCAAGTTTAGATTTTAGCAACTTAAAACTTAAGCAAGTTTAGATTTTAGCAACTTAAAACTTGAGCAAGTTTAAATTTGGGCAATTTAAAACTCGAGCAAGTTTAAATTTAAGCAATTTCAAACATACACAAGTTTAAATTTGAGCAATTTCAAACATGAGCAAGTTTATATTTGAGCAATTTCAAACATGAGCAAGTTTAAATTTGTGCAATTTCAAACTTGATCAATTTCAAACTTTAGCAATTTTAAATTTAAACAATGTCAAACTTGAGCAAGTTCAAACTTTAGTACATTCTAATTTGAGCAACCTCTAACTTCAGTAAGCTCTAACTTAAGCAATCTCTAATTTAAACAAGTTGTAGCTTGAAAAAAAGTTCTAACTTGACCAAGTTTAGATTTTAGCAACTTAAAACTTGAGCAAGTTTAAATTTGGGCAATTTAAAACTCGAGCAAGTTTAAATTTAAGCAATTTCAAACATACACAAGTTTAAATTTGAGCAATTTCAAACATGAGCAAGTTTAAATTTGTGCAATTTCAAACTTGAGCAATTTCAAACCTTAGCAATTTTAAATTTAAGCAATGTCAAGTTTGAGCAAGTTCAAACTTGAATACATTCTAATTTGAGCAACCTCTAACTTCAGTAAGCTCTAACTTGACCAAGCTCTAATATAAAAAAGTTGTAGCTTGAAAAAAGATCTAACTTGAGCAAATTCAAATTTGAGCAATTTCAAACTTCAGCAATTTCAAACTTGAGCAAGTGTAAATTTGAGCAACTTCAAACTTGAGCAATTTTAAATTTAAGCAATGTCAAACTCGAGCAAGTTCAAACTTTAGTACATTCTAATTTGAGTAACCTCTAACTTCAGTAAGCTCTAACTTAAGCAATCTCTAATTTAAACAAGTTGTAGCTTGAAAAAAAGTTCTAACTTGACCAAGTTTAGATTTTAGCAACTTAAAACTTGAGCAAGTTTAAATTTGGGCAATTTAAAACTCGAGCAAGTTTAAATTTAAGCAATTTCAAACATACACAAGTTTAAATTTGAGCAATTTCAAACATGAGCAAGTTTAAATTTGTGCAATTTCAAACTTGAGCAATTTCAAACCTTAGCAATTTTAAATTTAAGCAATGTCAAGTTTGAGCAAGTTCAAACTTGAATACATTCTAATTTGAGCAACCTCTAACTTCAGTAAGCTCTAACTTGACCAAGCTCTAATATAAAAAAGTTGTAGCTTGAAAAAAGATCTAACTTGAGCAACTTTAAATTTTAGCAAGTTTAAATTTGAGCAAGTTTAAATTTAAACAATTTCAAACTTGAGCAAGTTTAAATTTGAGCAATTTCAAACTTGAGCAAGTTTAAATTTGAGCAATTTCAAACTTGAGCAAGTTTAAATTTGTGCAATTTTAAACTTGAGCAATTTCAAACATGAGCAAGTTTAAATTTGAGCAATTTCAAACATGAGCAAGTTTAAATTTGAGCAATTTCAAACTTGATCAATTTCAAACTTTAGCAATTTTAAATTTAAACAATGTCAAACTTGAGCAAGTTCAAACTTTAGTACATTCTAATTTGAGCAACCTCTAACTTCAGTAAGCTCTAACTTAAGCAAGCTCTAATATAAACAAGTTGTAGCTTGAAAAAAAGATCTAACTTGAGCAACTTTAAATTTTAGCAAGTTTAAATTTGAGCAAGTTTAAATTTAAACAATTTCAAACTTGAGCAAGTTTAAATTTGAGCAATTTCAAACTTGAGCAAGTTTAAATTTGAGCAATTTCAAACTTGAGCAAGTTTAAATTTGAGCAATTTCAAACTTGAGCAAGTTTAAATTTGTGCAATTTTAAACTTGAGCAATTTCAAACCTTAGCAATTTTAAATTTAAGCAATGTCAAGTTTGAGCAAGTTCAAACTTGAATACATTCTAATTTGAGCAACCTCTAAATTGAGTAGGCTCTAACTTAAGCAATCTCTAATTTAAACAAGTTGAAGCTTGAAAAAAAGTTCTAACTTGACCAAGTTTAGATTTTAGCAACTTAAAACTTAAGCAAGTTTAGATTTTAGCAACTTAAAACTTGAGCAAGTTTAAATTTGGGCAATTTAAAACTCGAGCAAGTTTAAATTTAAGCAATTTCAAACATACACAAGTTTAAATTTGAGCAATTTCAAACATGAGCAAGTTTATATTTGAGCAATTTCAAACATGAGCAAGTTTAAATTTGTGCAATTTCAAACTTGATCAATTTCAAACTTTAGCAATTTTAAATTTAAACAATGTCAAACTTGAGCAAGTTCAAACTTTAGTACATTCTAATTTGAGCAACCTCTAACTTCAGTAAGCTCTAACTTAAGCAATCTCTAATTTAAACAAGTTGTAGCTTGAAAAAAAGTTCTAACTTGACCAAGTTTAGATTTTAGCAACTTAAAACTTGAGCAAGTTTAAATTTGGGCAATTTAAAACTCGAGCAAGTTTAAATTTAAGCAATTTCAAACATACACAAGTTTAAATTTGAGCAATTTCAAACATGAGCAAGTTTAAATTTGTGCAATTTCAAACTTGAGCAATTTCAAACCTTAGCAATTTTAAATTTAAGCAATGTCAAGTTTGAGCAAGTTCAAACTTGAATACATTCTAATTTGAGCAACCTCTAACTTCAGTAAGCTCTAACTTGACCAAGCTCTAATATAAAAAAGTTGTAGCTTGAAAAAAGATCTAACTTGAGCAAATTCAAATTTGAGCAATTTCAAACTTCAGCAATTTCAAACTTGAGCAAGTGTAAATTTGAGCAACTTCAAACTTGAGCAATTTTAAATTTAAGCAATGTCAAACTTGAGCAAGTTCAAACTTTAGTACATTCTAATTTGAGCAACCTCTAACTTCAGTAAGCTCTAACTTAAGTTATTAAACTTATTTTCTCTAGAAGATAGAAGAACCACTGCAGGTTTTATCTTCCTTTATAAACTTTTAAACGGCTCACTAGATAGCCCAAATTTATTGTCGCAAGTCTCTCTAAGAGTCTCCCCTAAACAATTACGATTTTGTAAATTGTTTCAGATTCACAAGCGAAATACAGATTTTTGTTTTTACCAGTCGCTTTCTTGTATTTGTAAGTCTTTCAACTACATTAATAATTGGTCTTTTGATGCTGATATTTTCAGCCAATCGTTAAATGAATTTATTTCAACAGTGGAATTTTTCAGTTTTGATTAATAACCTAACTTTTTCTTTTTCTTCTATTTTTGTTAAATATTATTTTACTTTTGTTCTTTATAGTCAGACACGACTGTACCTTAACAATATAAGTGCGATCTTGTTATGCCTGTACTGGCAGCTTCAAAATGAATTTATTATGTTATTCTTTTATTTTGAATTAATATTAATTTTTCTTCGTTGTTCTTTACTTATGTAATTTTCATGTACAAAGGTGTATAAATGCCCTCAATAAACTAAACTAAACTAAACTAAACTTAAGCAATCTCTAATTTAAACAAGTTGTAGCTTGAAAAAAGATCTAACTTGAGCAAATTCAAATTTGAGCAATTTCAAACTTCAGCAATTTCAAACTTGAGCAAGTGTAAATTTGAGCAACTTCAAACTTGAGCAATTTTAAATTTAAGCAATGTCAAACTCGAGCAAGTTCAAACTTTAGTACATTCTAATTTGAGCAACCTCTAACTTCAGTAAGCTCTAACTTAAGCAATCTCTAATTTAAACAAGTTGTAGCTTGAAAAAAAGTTCTAACTTGACCAAGTTTAGATTTTAGCAACTTAAAACTTGAGCAAGTTTAAATTTGGGCAATTTAAAACTCGAGCAAGTTTAAATTTAAGCAATTTCAAACATACACAAGTTTAAATTTGAGCAATTTCAAACATGAGCAAGTTTAAATTTGTGCAATTTCAAACTTGAGCAATTTCAAACCTTAGCAATTTTAAATTTAAGCAATGTCAAGTTTGAGCAAGTTCAAACTTGAATACATTCTAATTTGAGCAACCTCTAACTTCAGTAAGCTCTAACTTGACCAAGCTCTAATATAAAAAAGTTGTAGCTTGAAAAAAGATCTAACTTGAGCAAATTCAAATTTGAGCAATTTCAAACTTCAGCAATTTCAAACTTGAGCAAGTGTAAATTTGAGCAACTTCAAACTTGAGCAATTTTAAATTTAAGCAATGTCAAACTTGAGCAAGTTCAAACTTTAGTACATTCTAATTTGAGCAACCTCTAAATTGAGTAGGCTCTAACTTAAGCAATCTCTAATTTAAACAAGTTGAAGCTTGAAAAAAAGTTCTAACTTGACCAAGTTTAGATTTTAGCAACTTAAAACTTAAGCAAGTTTAGATTTTAGCAACTTAAAACTTGAGCAAGTTTAAATTTGGGCAATTTAAAACTCGAGCAAGTTTAAATTTAAGCAATTTCAAACATACACAAGTTTAAATTTGAGCAATTTCAAACATGAGCAAGTTTAAATTTGAGCAATTTCAAACATGAGCAAGTTTAAATTTGTGCAATTTCAAACTTGATCAATTTCAAACTTTAGCAATTTTAAATTTAAACAATGTCAAACTTGAGCAAGTTCAAACTTTAGTACCTTCTAATTTGAGCAACCTCTAACTTCAGTAAGCTCTAACTTAAGCAATCTCTAATTTAAACAAGTTGTAGCTTGAAAAAAAGTTCTAACTTGACCAAGTTTAGATTTTAGCAACTTAAAACTTGAGCAAGTTTAAATTTGGGCAATTTAAAACTCCAGCAAGTTTAAATTTAAGCAATTTCAAACATACACAAGTTTAAATTTGAGCAATTTCAAACATGAGCAAGTTTAAATTTGTGCAATTTCAAACTTGAGCAATTTCAAACCTTAGCAATTTTAAATTTAAGCAATGTCAAGTTTGAGCAAGTTCAAACTTGAATACATTCTAATTTGAGCAACCTCTAACTTCAGTAAGCTCTAACTTGACCAAGCTCTAATATAAAAAAGTTGTAGCTTGAAAAAAGATCTAACTTGAGCAAATTCAAATTTGAGCAATTTCAAACTTCAGCAATTTCAAACTTGAGCAAGTGTAAATTTGGGCAATTTAAAACTCGAGCAAGTTTAAATTTAAGCAATTTCAAACATACACAAGTTTAAATTTGAGCAATTTCAAACATGAGCAAGTTTAAATTTGTGCAATTTCAAACTTGAGCAATTTCAAACCTCAGCAATTTTAAATTTAAGCAATGTCAAGTTTGAGCAAGTTCAAACTTGAATACATTCTAATTTGAGCAACCTCTAACTTCAGTAAGCTCTAACTTGACCAAGCTCTAATATAAAAAAGTTGTAGCTTGAAAAAAGATCTAACTTGAGCAAATTCAAATTTGAGCAATTTCAAACTTCAGCAATTTCAAACTTGAGCAAGTGTAAATTTGAGCAACTTCAAACTTGAGCAATTTTAAATTTAAGCAATGTCAAACTTGAGCAAGTTCAAACTTTAGTACATTCTAATTTGAGCAACCTCTAAATTGAGTAGGCTCTAACTTAAGCAATCTCTAATTTAAACAAATTGATGCTTGAAAGAAAGTTCTACCTTGACCAAGTTTAGATTTTAGCAACTTAAAACTTGAGCAAGTTTAGATTTTAGCAACTTAAAACTTGAGCAAGTTTAAATTTGGGCAATTTAAAACTCGAGCAAGTTTAAATTTAAGCAATTTCAAACATACACAAGTTTAAATTTGAGCCATTTCAAACATGAGCAAGATTAAATTTGAGCAATTTCAAACATGAGCAAGTTTAAATTTGAGCAATTTCAAACATGAGCAAGTTTAAATTTGAGCAATTTCAAACTTGATCAATTTCAAACTTTAGCAATTTTAAATTTAAACAATGTCAAACTTGAGCAAGTTCAAACTTGAATACATTCTAATTTGAGCAACCTCTAAATTGAGTAGGCTCTAACTTAAGCAATCTCTAATTTAAACAAGTTGAAGCTTGAAAAAAAGTTCTAACTTGACCAAGTTTAGATTTTAGCAACTTAAAACTTAAGCAAGTTTAGATTTTAGCAACTTAAAACTTGAGCAAGTTTAAATTTGGGCAATTTAAAACTCGAGCAAGTTTAAATTTAAGCAATTTCAAACATACACAAGTTTAAATTTGAGCAATTTCAAACATGAGCAAGTTTAAATTTGTGCAATTTCAAACTTGAGCAATTTCAAACCTTAGCAATTTTAAATTTAAGCAATGTCAAGTTTGAGCAAGTTCAAACTTGAATACATTCTAATTTGAGCAACCTCTAACTTCAGTAAGCTCTAACTTGACCAAGCTCTAATATAAAAAAGTTGTAGCTTGAAAAAAGATCTAACTTGAGCAAATTCAAATTTGAGCAATTTCAAACTTCAGCAATTTCAAACTTGAGCAAGTGTAAATTTGAGCAACTTCAAACTTGAGCAATTTTAAATTTAAGCAATGTCAAACTTGAGCAAGTTCAAACTTTAGTACATTCTAATTTGAGCAACCTCTAACTTCAGTAAGCTCTAACTTAAGCAATCTCTAATTTAAACAAGTTGTAGCTTGAAAAAAGATCTAACTTGAGCAAATTCAAATTTGAGCAATTTCAAACTTCAGCAATTTCAAACTTGAGCAAGTGTAAATTTGAGCAACTTCAAACTTGAGCAATTTTAAATTTAAGCAATGTCAAACTCGAGCAAGTTCAAACTTTAGTACATTCTAATTTGAGCAACCTCTAACTTCAGTAAGCTCTAACTTAAGCAATCTCTAATTTAAACAAGTTGTAGCTTGAAAAAAAGTTCTAACTTGACCAAGTTTAGATTTTAGCAACTTAAAACTTGAGCAAGTTTAAATTTGGGCAATTTAAAACTCGAGCAAGTTTAAATTTAAGCAATTTCAAACATACACAAGTTTAAATTTGAGCAATTTCAAACATGAGCAAGTTTAAATTTGTGCAATTTCAAACTTGAGCAATTTCAAACCTTAGCAATTTTAAATTTAAGCAATGTCAAGTTTGAGCAAGTTCAAACTTGAATACATTCTAATTTGAGCAACCTCTAACTTCAGTAAGCTCTAACTTGACCAAGCTCTAATATAAAAAAGTTGTAGCTTGAAAAAAGATCTAACTTGAGCAAATTCAAATTTGAGCAATTTCAAACTTCAGCAATTTCAAACTTGAGCAAGTGTAAATTTGAGCAACTTCAAACTTGAGCAATTTTAAATTTAAGCAATGTCAAACTTGAGCAAGTTCAAACTTTAGTACATTCTAATTTGAGCAACCTCTAAATTGAGTAGGCTCTAACTTAAGCAATCTCTAATTTAAACAAATTGATGCTTGAAAGAAAGTTCTACCTTGACCAAGTTTAGATTTTAGCAACTTAAAACTTGAGCAAGTTTAGATTTTAGCAACTTAAAACTTGAGCAAATTTAAATTTGAGCCATTTCAAACATGAGCAAGTTTAAATTTGAGCAATTTCAAACATGAGCAAGTTTAAATTTGAGCAATTTCAAACATGAGCAAGTTTAAATTTGAGCAATTTCAAACTTGATCAATTTCAAACTTTAGCAATTTTAAATTTAAACAATGTCAAACTTGAGCAAGTTCAAACTTTAGTACATTCTAATTTGAGCAACCTCTAACTTCAGTAAGCTCTAACTTAAGCAAGCTCTAATATAAACAAGTTGTAGCTTGAAAAAAAGATCTAACTTGAGCAACTTTAAATTTTAGCAAGTTTAAATTTGAGCAAGTTTAAATTTAAACAATTTCAAACTTGAGCAAGTTTAAATTTGAGCAATTTCAAACTTGAGCAAGTTTAAATTTGAGCAATTTCAAACTTGAGCAAGTTTAAATTTGAGCAATTTCAAACTTGAGCAAGTTTAAATTTGTGCAATTTTAAACTTGAGCAATTTCAAACCTTAGCAATTTTAAATTTAAGCAATGTCAAGTTTGAGCAAGTTCAAACTTGAATACATTCTAATTTGAGCAACCTCTAAATTGAGTAGGCTCTAACTTAAGCAATCTCTAATTTAAACAAGTTGAAGCTTGAAAAAAAGTTCTAACTTGACCAAGTTTAGATTTTAGCAACTTAAAACTTAAGCAAGTTTAGATTTTAGCAACTTAAAACTTGAGCAAGTTTAAATTTGGGCAATTTAAAACTCGAGCAAGTTTAAATTTAAGCAATTTCAAACATACACAAGTTTAAATTTGAGCAATTTCAAACATGAGCAAGTTTATATTTGAGCAATTTCAAACATGAGCAAGTTTAAATTTGTGCAATTTCAAACTTGATCAATTTCAAACTTTAGCAATTTTAAATTTAAACAATGTCAAACTTGAGCAAGTTCAAACTTTAGTACATTCTAATTTGAGCAACCTCTAACTTCAGTAAGCTCTAACTTAAGCAATCTCTAATTTAAACAAGTTGTAGCTTGAAAAAAAGTTCTAACTTGACCAAGTTTAGATTTTAGCAACTTAAAACTTGAGCAAGTTTAAATTTGTGCAATTTCAAACTTGAGCAATTTCAAACCTCAGCAATTTTAAATTTAAGCAATGTCAAGTTTGAGCAAGTTCAAACTTGAATACATTCTAATTTGAGCAACCTCTAACTTCAGTAAGCTCTAACTTGACCAAGCTCTAATATAAAAAAGTTGTAGCTTGAAAAAAGATCTAACTTGAGCAAATTCAAATTTGAGCAATTTCAAACTTCAGCAATTTCAAACTTGAGCAAGTGTAAATTTGAGCAACTTCAAACTTGAGCAATTTTAAATTTAAGCAATGTCAAACTTGAGCAAGTTCAAACTTTAGTACATTCTAATTTGAGCAACCTCTAAATTGAGTAGGCTCTAACTTAAGCAATCTCTAATTTAAACAAATTGATGCTTGAAAGAAAGTTCTACCTTGACCAAGTTTAGATTTTAGCAACTTAAAACTTGAGCAAGTTTAGATTTTAGCAACTTAAAACTTGAGCAAGTTTAAATTTGGGCAATTTAAAACTCGAGCAAGTTTAAATTTAAGCAATTTCAAACATACACAAGTTTAAATTTGAGCCATTTCAAACATGAGCAAGATTAAATTTGAGCAATTTCAAACATGAGCAAGTTTAAATTTGAGCAATTTCAAACATGAGCAAGTTTAAATTTGAGCAATTTCAAACTTGATCAATTTCAAACTTTAGCAATTTTAAATTTAAACAATGTCAAACTTGAGCAAGTTCAAACTTTAGTACATTCTAATTTGAGCAACCTCTAACTTCAGTAAGCTCTAACTTAAGCAAGCTCTAATATAAACAAGTTGTAGCTTGAAAAAAAGATCTAACTTGAGCAACTTTAAATTTTAGCAAGTTTAAATTTGAGCAAGTTTAAATTTAAACAATTTCAAACTTGAGCAAGTTTAAATTTGAGCAATTTCAAACTTGAGCAAGTTTAAATTTGAGCAATTTCAAACTTGAGCAAGTTTAAATTTGAGCAATTTCAAACTTGAGCAAGTTTAAATTTGTGCAATTTTAAACTTGAGCAATTTCAAACCTTAGCAATTTTAAATTTAAGCAATGTCAAGTTTGAGCAAGTTCAAACTTGAATACATTCTAATTTGAGCAACCTCTAAATTGAGTAGGCTCTAACTTAAGCAATCTCTAATTTAAACAAGTTGAAGCTTGAAAAAAAGTTCTAACTTGACCAAGTTTAGATTTTAGCAACTTAAAACTTAAGCAAGTTTAGATTTTAGCAACTTAAAACTTGAGCAAGTTTAAATTTGGGCAATTTAAAACTCGAGCAAGTTTAAATTTAAGCAATTTCAAACATACACAAGTTTAAATTTGAGCAATTTCAAACATGAGCAAGTTTATATTTGAGCAATTTCAAACATGAGCAAGTTTAAATTTGTGCAATTTCAAACTTGATCAATTTCAAACTTTAGCAATTTTAAATTTAAACAATGTCAAACTTGAGCAAGTTCAAACTTTAGTACATTCTAATTTGAGCAACCTCTAACTTCAGTAAGCTCTAACTTAAGCAATCTCTAATTTAAACAAGTTGTAGCTTGAAAAAAAGTTCTAACTTGACCAAGTTTAGATTTTAGCAACTTAAAACTTGAGCAAGTTTAAATTTGGGCAATTTAAAACTCGAGCAAGTTTAAATTTAAGCAATTTCAAACATACACAAGTTTAAATTTGAGCAATTTCAAACATGAGCAAGTTTAAATTTGTGCAATTTCAAACTTGAGCAATTTCAAACCTTAGCAATTTTAAATTTAAGCAATGTCAAGTTTGAGCAAGTTCAAACTTGAATACATTCTAATTTGAGCAACCTCTAACTTCAGTAAGCTCTAACTTGACCAAGCTCTAATATAAAAAAGTTGTAGCTTGAAAAAAGATCTGACTTGAGCAAATTCAAATTTGAGCAATTTCAAACTTCAGCAATTTCAAACTTGAGCAAGTGTAAATTTGAGCAACTTCAAACTTGAGCAATTTTAAATTTAAGCAATGTCAAACTTGAGCAAGTTCAAACTTTAGTACATTCTAATTTGAGCAACCTCTAACTTCAGTAAGCTCTAACTTAAGCAATCTCTAATTTAAACAAGTTGTAGCTTGAAAAAAGATCTAACTTGAGCAAATTCAAATTTGAGCAATTTCAAACTTCAGCAATTTCAAACTTGAGCAAGTGTAAATTTGAGCAACTTCAAACTTGAGCAATTTTAAATTTAAGCAATGTCAAACTCGAGCAAGTTCAAACTTGAATACATTCTAATTTGAGCAACCTCTAACTTCAGTAAGCTCTAACTTAAGCAATCTCTAATTTAAACAAGTTGTAGCTTGAAAAAAAGTTCTAACTTGACCAAGTTTAGATTTTAGCAACTTAAAACTTGAGCAAGTTTAAATTTGTGCAATTTCAAACTTGAGCAATTTCAAACCTCAGCAATTTTAAATTTAAGCAATGTCAAGTTTGAGCAAGTTCAAACTTGAATACATTCTAATTTGAGCAACCTCTAACTTCAGTAAGCTCTAACTTGACCAAGCTCTAATATAAAAAAGTTGTAGCTTGAAAAAAGATCTAACTTGAGCAAATTCAAATTTGAGCAATTTCAAACTTCAGCAATTTCAAACTTGAGCAAGTGTAAATTTGAGCAACTTCAAACTTGAGCAATTTTAAATTTAAGCAATGTCAAACTTGAGCAAGTTCAAACTTTAGTACATTCTAATTTGAGCAACCTCTAAATTGAGTAGGCTCTAACTTAAGCAATCTCTAATTTAAACAAATTGATGCTTGAAAGAAAGTTCTACCTTGACCAAGTTTAGATTTTAGCAACTTAAAACTTGAGCAAGTTTAGATTTTAGCAACTTAAAACTTGAGCAAGTTTAAATTTGGGCAATTTAAAACTCGAGCAAGTTTAAATTTAAGCAATTTCAAACATACACAAGTTTAAATTTGAGCCATTTCAAACATGAGCAAGATTAAATTTGAGCAATTTCAAACATGAGCAAGTTTAAATTTGAGCAATTTCAAACATGAGCAAGTTTAAATTTGAGCAATTTCAAACTTGATCAATTTCAAACTTTAGCAATTTTAAATTTAAACAATGTCAAACTTGAGCAAGTTCAAACTTTAGTACATTCTAATTTGAGCAACCTCTAACTTCAGTAAGCTCTAACTTAAGCAAGCTCTAATATAAACAAGTTGTAGCTTGAAAAAAAGATCTAACTTGAGCAACTTTAAATTTTAGCAAGTTTAAATTTGAGCAAGTTTAAATTTAAACAATTTCAAACTTGAGCAAGTTTAAATTTGAGCAATTTCAAACTTGAGCAAGTTTAAATTTGAGCAATTTCAAACTTGAGCAAGTTTAAATTTGAGCAATTTCAAACTTGAGCAAGTTTAAATTTGTGCAATTTTAAACTTGAGCAATTTCAAACCTTAGCAATTTTAAATTTAAGCAATGTCAAGTTTGAGCAAGTTCAAACTTGAATACATTCTAATTTGAGCAACCTCTAAATTGAGTAGGCTCTAACTTAAGCAATCTCTAATTTAAACAAGTTGAAGCTTGAAAAAAAGTTCTAACTTGACCAAGTTTAGATTTTAGCAACTTAAAACTTAAGCAAGTTTAGATTTTAGCAACTTAAAACTTGAGCAAGTTTAAATTTGGGCAATTTAAAACTCGAGCAAGTTTAAATTTAAGCAATTTCAAACATACACAAGTTTAAATTTGAGCAATTTCAAACATGAGCAAGTTTATATTTGAGCAATTTCAAACATGAGCAAGTTTAAATTTGTGCAATTTCAAACTTGATCAATTTCAAACTTTAGCAATTTTAAATTTAAACAATGTCAAACTTGAGCAAGTTCAAACTTTAGTACATTCTAATTTGAGCAACCTCTAACTTCAGTAAGCTCTAACTTAAGCAATCTCTAATTTAAACAAGTTGTAGCTTGAAAAAAAGTTCTAACTTGACCAAGTTTAGATTTTAGCAACTTAAAACTTGAGCAAGTTTAAATTTGGGCAATTTAAAACTCGAGCAAGTTTAAATTTAAGCAATTTCAAACATACACAAGTTTAAATTTGAGCAATTTCAAACATGAGCAAGTTTAAATTTGTGCAATTTCAAACTTGAGCAATTTCAAACCTTAGCAATTTTAAATTTAAGCAATGTCAAGTTTGAGCAAGTTCAAACTTGAATACATTCTAATTTGAGCAACCTCTAACTTCAGTAAGCTCTAACTTGACCAAGCTCTAATATAAAAAAGTTGTAGCTTGAAAAAAGATCTAACTTGAGCAAATTCAAATTTGAGCAATTTCAAACTTCAGCAATTTCAAACTTGAGCAAGTGTAAATTTGAGCAACTTCAAACTTGAGCAATTTTAAATTTAAGCAATGTCAAACTTGAGCAAGTTCAAACTTTAGTACATTCTAATTTGAGCAACCTCTAACTTCAGTAAGCTCTAACTTAAGCAATCTCTAATTTAAACAAGTTGTAGCTTGAAAAAAGATCTAACTTGAGCAAATTCAAATTTGAGCAATTTCAAACTTCAGCAATTTCAAACTTGAGCAAGTGTAAATTTGAGCAACTTCAAACTTGAGCAATTTTAAATTTAAGCAATGTCAAACTCGAGCAAGTTCAAACTTTAGTACATTCTAATTTGAGCAACCTCTAACTTCAGTAAGCTCTAACTTAAGCAATCTCTAATTTAAACAAGTTGTAGCTTGAAAAAAAGTTCTAACTTGACCAAGTTTAGATTTTAGCAACTTAAAACTTGAGCAAGTTTAAATTTGGGCAATTTAAAACTCGAGCAAGTTTAAATTTAAGCAATTTCAAACATACACAAGTTTAAATTTGAGCAATTTCAAACATGAGCAAGTTTAAATTTGTGCAATTTCAAACTTGAGCAATTTCAAACCTTAGCAATTTTAAATTTAAGCAATGTCAAGTTTGAGCAAGTTCAAACTTGAATACATTCTAATTTGAGCAACCTCTAACTTCAGTAAGCTCTAACTTGACCAAGCTCTAATATAAAAAAGTTGTAGCTTGAAAAAAGATCTAACTTGAGCAAATTCAAATTTGAGCAATTTCAAACTTCAGCAATTTCAAACTTGAGCAAGTGTAAATTTGAGCAACTTCAAACTTGAGCAATTTTAAATTTAAGCAATGTCAAACTTGAGCAAGTTCAAACTTTAGTACATTCTAATTTGAGCAACCTCTAAATTGAGTAGGCTCTAACTTAAGCAATCTCTAATTTAAACAAATTGATGCTTGAAAGAAAGTTCTACCTTGACCAAGTTTAGATTTTAGCAACTTAAAACTTGAGCAAGTTTAGATTTTAGCAACTTAAAACTTGAGCAAGTTTAAATTTGGGCAATTTAAAACTCGAGCAAGTTTAAATTTAAGCAATTTCAAACATACACAAGTTTAAATTTGAGCCATTTCAAACATGAGCAAGATTAAATTTGAGCAATTTCAAACATGAGCAAGTTTAAATTTGAGCAATTTTAAACATGAGCAAGTTTAAATTTGAGCAATTTCAAACTTGATCAATTTCAAACTTTAGCAATTTTAAATTTAAACAATGTCAAACTTGAGCAAGTTCAAACTTTAGTACATTCTAATTTGAGCAACCTCTAACTTCAGTAAGCTCTAACTTAAGCAATCTCTAATTTAAACAAGTTGTAGCTTGAAAAAAGATCTAACTTGAGCAAATTCAAATTTGAGCAATTTCAAACTTCAGCAATTTCAAACTTGAGCAAGTGTAAATTTGAGCAACTTCAAACTTGAGCAATTTTAAATTTAAGCAATGTCAAACTCGAGCAAGTTCAAACTTTAGTACATTCTAATTTGAGCAACCTCTAACTTCAGTAAGCTCTAACTTAAGCAATCTCTAATTTAAACAAGTTGTAGCTTGAAAAAAAGTTCTAACTTGACCAAGTTTAGATTTTAGCAACTTAAAACTTGAGCAAGTTTAAATTTGGGCAATTTAAAACTCGAGCAAGTTTAAATTTAAGCAATTTCAAACATACACAAGTTTAAATTTGAGCAATTTCAAACATGAGCAAGTTTAAATTTGTGCAATTTCAAACTTGAGCAATTTCAAACCTTAGCAATTTTAAATTTAAGCAATGTCAAGTTTGAGCAAGTTCAAACTTGAATACATTCTAATTTGAGCAACCTCTAACTTCAGTAAGCTCTAACTTGACCAAGCTCTAATATAAAAAAGTTGTAGCTTGAAAAAAGATCTAACTTGAGCAAATTCAAATTTGAGCAATTTCAAACTTCAGCAATTTCAAACTTGAGCAAGTGTAAATTTGAGCAACTTCAAACTTGAGCAATTTTAAATTTAAGCAATGTCAAACTTGAGCAAGTTCAAACTTTAGTACATTCTAATTTGAGCAACCTCTAAATTGAGTAGGCTCTAACTTAAGCAATCTCTAATTTAAACAAATTGATGCTTGAAAGAAAGTTCTACCTTGACCAAGTTTAGATTTTAGCAACTTAAAACTTGAGCAAGTTTAGATTTTAGCAACTTAAAACTTGAGCAAATTTAAATTTGAGCCATTTCAAACATGAGCAAGTTTAAATTTGAGCAATTTCAAACATGAGCAAGTTTAAATTTAAGCAATGTCAAACTCGAGCAAGTTCAAACTTTAGTACATTCTAATTTGAGCAACCTCTAACTTCAGTAAGCTCTAACTTAAGCAATCTCTAATTTAAACAAGTTGTAGCTTGAAAAAAAGTTCTAACTTGACCAAATTTAGATTTTAGCAACTTAAAACTTGAGCAAGTTTAAATTTGGGCAATTTAAAACTCGAGCAAGTTTAAATTTAAGCAATTTCAAACATACACAAGTTTAAATTTGAGCAATTTCAAACATGAGCAAGTTTAAATTTGTGCAATTTCAAACTTGAGCAATTTCAAACCTTAGCAATTTTAAATTTAAGCAATGTCAAGTTTGAGCAAGTTCAAACTTGAATACATTCTAATTTGAGCAACCTCTAACTTCAGTAAGCTCTAACTTGACCAAGCTCTAATATAAAAAAGTTGTAGCTTGAAAAAAGATCTAACTTGAGCAAATTCAAATTTGAGCAATTTCAAACTTCAGCAATTTCAAACTTGAGCAAGTGTAAATTTGAGCAACTTCAAACTTGAGCAATTTTAAATTTAAGCAATGTCAAACTTGAGCAAGTTCAAACTTTAGTACATTCTAATTTGAGCAACCTCTAAATTGAGTAGGCTCTAACTTAAGCAATCTCTAATTTAAACAAGTTGAAGCTTGAAAAAAAGTTCTAACTTGACCAAGTTTAGATTTTAGCAACTTAAAACTTAAGCAAGTTTAGATTTTAGCAACTTAAAACTTGAGCAAGTTTAAATTTGGGCAATTTAAAACTCGAGCAAGTTTAAATTTAAGCAATTTCAAACATACACAAGTTTAAATTTGAGCAATTTCAAACATGAGCAAGTTTAAATTTGAGCAATTTCAAACATGAGCAAGTTTAAATTTGTGCAATTTCAAACTTGATCAATTTCAAACTTTAGCAATTTTAAATTTAAACAATGTCAAACTTGAGCAAGTTCAAACTTTAGTACCTTCTAATTTGAGCAACCTCTAACTTCAGTAAGCTCTAACTTAAGCAATCTCTAATTTAAACAAGTTGTAGCTTGAAAAAAAGTTCTAACTTGACCAAGTTTAGATTTTAGCAACTTAAAACTTGAGCAAGTTTAAATTTGGGCAATTTAAAACTCCAGCAAGTTTAAATTTAAGCAATTTCAAACATACACAAGTTTAAATTTGAGCAATTTCAAACATGAGCAAGTTTAAATTTGTGCAATTTCAAACTTGAGCAATTTCAAACCTTAGCAATTTTAAATTTAAGCAATGTCAAGTTTGAGCAAGTTCAAACTTGAATACATTCTAATTTGAGCAACCTCTAACTTCAGTAAGCTCTAACTTGACCAAGCTCTAATATAAAAAAGTTGTAGCTTGAAAAAAGATCTAACTTGAGCAAATTCAAATTTGAGCAATTTCAAACTTCAGCAATTTCAAACTTGAGCAAGTGTAAATTTGAGCAACTTCAAACTTGAGCAATTTTAAATTTAAGCAATGTCAAACTTGAGCAAGTTCAAACTTTAGTACATTCTAATTTGAGCAACCTCTAAATTGAGTAGGCTCTAACTTAAGCAATCTCTAATTTAAACAAATTGATGCTTGAAAGAAAGTTCTACCTTGACCAAGTTTAGATTTTAGCAACTTAAAACTTGAGCAAGTTTAGATTTTAGCAACTTAAAACTTGAGCAAATTTAAATTTGAGCCATTTCAAACATGAGCAAGTTTAAATTTGAGCAATTTCAAACATGAGCAAGTTTAAATTTAAGCAATGTCAAACTCGAGCAAGTTCAAACTTTAGTACATTCTAATTTGAGCAACCTCTAACTTCAGTAAGCTCTAACTTAAGCAATCTCTAATTTAAACAAGTTGTAGCTTGAAAAAAAGTTCTAAATTGACCAAGTTTAGATTTTAGCAACTTAAAACTTGAGCAAGTTTAAATTTGGGCAATTTAAAACTCGAGCAAGTTTAAATTTAAGCAATTTCAAACATACACAAGTTTAAATTTGAGCAATTTCAAACATGAGCAAGTTTAAATTTGTGCAATTTCAAACTTGAGCAATTTCAAACCTTAGCAATTTTAAATTTAAGCAATGTCAAGTTTGAGCAAGTTCAAACTTGAATACATTCTAATTTGAGCAACCTCTAACTTCAGTAAGCTCTAACTTGACCAAGCTCTAATATAAAAAAGTTGTAGCTTGAAAAAAGATCTAACTTGAGCAAATTCAAATTTGAGCAATTTCAAACTTCAGCAATTTCAAACTTGAGCAAGTGTAAATTTGAGCAACTTCAAACTTGAGCAATTTTAAATTTAAGCAATGTCAAACTTGAGCAAGTTCAAACTTTAGTACATTCTAATTTGAGCAACCTCTAAATTGAGTAGGCTCTAACTTAAGCAATCTCTAATTTAAACAAGTTGAAGCTTGAAAAAAAGTTCTAACTTGACCAAGTTTAGATTTTAGCAACTTAAAACTTAAGCAAGTTTAGATTTTAGCAACTTAAAACTTGAGCAAGTTTAAATTTGGGCAATTTAAAACTCGAGCAAGTTTAAATTTAAGCAATTTCAAACATACACAAGTTTAAATTTGAGCAATTTCAAACATGAGCAAGTTTAAATTTGAGCAATTTCAAACATGAGCAAGTTTAAATTTGTGCAATTTCAAACTTGATCAATTTCAAACTTTAGCAATTTTAAATTTAAACAATGTCAAACTTGAGCAAGTTCAAACTTTAGTACCTTCTAATTTGAGCAACCTCTAACTTCAGTAAGCTCTAACTTAAGCAATCTCTAATTTAAACAAGTTGTAGCTTGAAAAAAAGTTCTAACTTGACCAAGTTTAGATTTTAGCAACTTAAAACTTGAGCAAGTTTAAATTTGGGCAATTTAAAACTCCAGCAAGTTTAAATTTAAGCAATTTCAAACATACACAAGTTTAAATTTGAGCAATTTCAAACATGAGCAAGTTTAAATTTGTGCAATTTCAAACTTGAGCAATTTCAAACCTTAGCAATTTTAAATTTAAGCAATGTCAAGTTTGAGCAAGTTCAAACTTGAATACATTCTAATTTGAGCAACCTCTAACTTCAGTAAGCTCTAACTTGACCAAGCTCTAATATAAAAAAGTTGTAGCTTGAAAAAAGATCTAACTTGAGCAAATTCAAATTTGAGCAATTTCAAACTTCAGCAATTTCAAACTTGAGCAAGTGTAAATTTGGGCAATTTAAAACTCGAGCAAGTTTAAATTTAAGCAATTTCAAACATACACAAGTTTAAATTTGAGCAATTTCAAACATGAGCAAGTTTAAATTTGTGCAATTTCAAACTTGAGCAATTTCAAACCTCAGCAATTTTAAATTTAAGCAATGTCAAGTTTGAGCAAGTTCAAACTTGAATACATTCTAATTTGAGCAACCTCTAACTTCAGTAAGCTCTAACTTGACCAAGCTCTAATATAAAAAAGTTGTAGCTTGAAAAAAGATCTAACTTGAGCAAATTCAAATTTGAGCAATTTCAAACTTCAGCAATTTCAAACTTGAGCAAGTGTAAATTTGAGCAACTTCAAACTTGAGCAATTTTAAATTTAAGCAATGTCAAACTTGAGCAAGTTCAAACTTTAGTACATTCTAATTTGAGCAACCTCTAAATTGAGTAGGCTCTAACTTAAGCAATCTCTAATTTAAACAAATTGATGCTTGAAAGAAAGTTCTACCTTGACCAAGTTTAGATTTTAGCAACTTAAAACTTGAGCAAGTTTAGATTTTAGCAACTTAAAACTTGAGCAAGTTTAAATTTGGGCAATTTAAAACTCGAGCAAGTTTAAATTTAAGCAATTTCAAACATACACAAGTTTAAATTTGAGCCATTTCAAACATGAGCAAGATTAAATTTGAGCAATTTCAAACATGAGCAAGTTTAAATTTGAGCAATTTCAAACATGAGCAAGTTTAAATTTGAGCAATTTCAAACTTGATCAATTTCAAACTTTAGCAATTTTAAATTTAAACAATGTCAAACTTGAGCAAGTTCAAACTTTAGTACATTCTAATTTGAGCAACCTCTAACTTCAGTAAGCTCTAACTTAAGCAAGCTCTAATATAAACAAGTTGTAGCTTGAAAAAAAGATCTAACTTGAGCAACTTTAAATTTTAGCAAGTTTAAATTTGAGCAAGTTTAAATTTAAACAATTTCAAACTTGAGCAAGTTTAAATTTGAGCAATTTCAAACTTGAGCAAGTTTAAATTTGAGCAATTTCAAACTTGAGCAAGTTTAAATTTGAGCAATTTCAAACTTGAGCAAGTTTAAATTTGTGCAATTTTAAACTTGAGCAATTTCAAACCTTAGCAATTTTAAATTTAGGCAATGTCAAGTTTGAGCAAGTTCAAACTTGAATACATTCTAATTTGAGCAACCTCTAAATTGAGTAGGCTCTAACTTAAGCAATCTCTAATTTAAACAAGTTGAAGCTTGAAAAAAAGTTCTATCTTGACCAAGTTTAGATTTTAGCAACTTAAAACTTAAGCAAGTTTAGATTTTAGCAACTTAAAACTTGAGCAAGTTTAAATTTGGGCAATTTAAAACTCGAGCAAGTTTAAATTTAAGCAATTTCAAACATACACAAGTTTAAATTTGAGCAATTTCAAACATGAGCAAGTTTATATTTGAGCAATTTCAAACATGAGCAAGTTTAAATTTGTGCAATTTCAAACTTGATCAATTTCAAACTTTAGCAATTTTAAATTTAAACAATGTCAAACTTGAGCAAGTTCAAACTTTAGTACATTCTAATTTGAGCAACCTCTAACTTCAGTAAGCTCTAACTTAAGCAATCTCTAATTTAAACAAGTTGTAGCTTGAAAAAAAGTTCTAACTTGACCAAGTTTAGATTTTAGCAACTTAAAACTTGAGCAAGTTTAAATTTGGGCAATTTAAAACTCGAGCAAGTTTAAATTTAAGCAATTTCAAACATACACAAGTTTAAATTTGAGCAATTTCAAACATGAGCAAGTTTAAATTTGTGCAATTTCAAACTTGAGCAATTTCAAACCTTAGCAATTTTAAATTTAAGCAATGTCAAGTTTGAGCAAGTTCAAACTTGAATACATTCTAATTTGAGCAACCTCTAACTTCAGTAAGCTCTAACTTGACCAAGCTCTAATATAAAAAAGTTGTAGCTTGAAAAAAGATCTAACTTGAGCAAATTCAAATTTGAGCAATTTCAAACTTCAGCAATTTCAAACTTGAGCAAGTGTAAATTTGAGCAACTTCAAACTTGAGCAATTTTAAATTTAAGCAATGTCAAACTTGAGCAAGTTCAAACTTTAGTACATTCTAATTTGAGCAACCTCTAAATTGAGTAGGCTCTAACTTAAGCAATCTCTAATTTAAACAAATTGATGCTTGAAAGAAAGTTCTACCTTGACCAAGTTTAGATTTTAGCAACTTAAAACTTGAGCAAGTTTAGATTTTAGCAACTTAAAACTTGAGCAAATTTAAATTTGAGCCATTTCAAACATGAGCAAGTTTAAATTTGAGCAATTTCAAACATGATGAAGTTTAAATTTGAGCAATTTCAAACATGAGCAAGTTTAAATTTGAGCAATTTCAAACTTGATCAATTTCAAACTTTAGCAATTTTAAATTTAAACAATGTCAAACTTGAGCAAGTTCAAACTTTAGTACATTCTAATTTGAGCAACCTCTAACTTCAGTAAGCTCTAACTTAAGCAAGCTCTAATATAAACAAGTTGTAGCTTGAAAAAAAGATCTAACTTGAGCAACTTTAAATTTTAGCAAGTTTAAATTTGAGCAAGTTTAAATTTAAACAATTTCAAACTTGAGCAAGTTTAAATTTGAGCAATTTCAAACTTGAGCAAGTTTAAATTTGAGCAATTTCAAACTTGAGCAAGTTTAAATTTGAGCAATTTCAAACTTGAGCAAGTTTAAATTTGTGCAATTTTAAACTTGAGCAATTTCAAACCTTAGCAATTTTAAATTTAAGCAATGTCAAGTTTGAGCAAGTTCAAACTTGAATACATTCTAATTTGAGCAACCTCTAAATTGAGTAGGCTCTAACTTAAGCAATCTCTAATTTAAACAAGTTGAAGCTTGAAAAAAAGTTCTAACTTGACCAAGTTTAGATTTTAGCAACTTAAAACTTAAGCAAGTTTAGATTTTAGCAACTTAAAACTTGAGCAAGTTTAAATTTGGGCAATTTAAAACTCGAGCAAGTTTAAATTTAAGCAATTTCAAACATACACAAGTTTAAATTTGAGCAATTTCAAACATGAGCAAGTTTATATTTGAGCAATTTCAAACATGAGCAAGTTTAAATTTGTGCAATTTCAAACTTGATCAATTTCAAACTTTAGCAATTTTAAATTTAAACAATGTCAAACTTGAGCAAGTTCAAACTTTAGTACATTCTAATTTGAGCAACCTCTAACTTCAGTAAGCTCTAACTTAAGCAATCTCTAATTTAAACAAGTTGTAGCTTGAAAAAAAGTTCTAACTTGACCAAGTTTAGATTTTAGCAACTTAAAACTTGAGCAAGTTTAAATTTGGGCAATTTAAAACTCGAGCAAGTTTAAATTTAAGCAATTTCAAACATACACAAGTTTAAATTTGAGCAATTTCAAACATGAGCAAGTTTAAATTTGTGCAATTTCAAACTTGAGCAATTTCAAACCTTAGCAATTTTAAATTTAAGCAATGTCAAGTTTGAGCAAGTTCAAACTTGAATACATTCTAATTTGAGCAACCTCTAACTTCAGTAAGCTCTAACTTGACCAAGCTCTAATATAAAAAAGTTGTAGCTTGAAAAAAGATCTAACTTGAGCAAATTCAAATTTGAGCAATTTCAAACTTCAGCAATTTCAAACTTGAGCAAGTGTAAATTTGAGCAACTTCAAACTTGAGCAATTTTAAATTTAAGCAATGTCAAACTTGAGCAAGTTCAAACTTTAGTACATTCTAATTTGAGCAACCTCTAAATTGAGTAGGCTCTAACTTAAGCAATCTCTAATTTAAACAAATTGATGCTTGAAAGAAAGTTCTACCTTGACCAAGTTTAGATTTTAGCAACTTAAAACTTGAGCAAGTTTAGATTTTAGCAACTTAAAACTTGAGCAAGTTTAAATTTGAGCCATTTCAAACATGAGCAAGTTTAAATTTGAGCAATTTCAAACATGAGCAAGTTTAAATTTGAGCAATTTCAAACATGAGCAAGTTTAAATTTGAGCAATTTCAAACTTGATCAATTTCAAACTTTAGCAATTTTAAATTTAAACAATGTCAAACTTGAGCAAGTTCAAACTTTAGTACATTCTAATTTGAGCAACCTCTAACTTCAGTAAGCTCTAACTTAAGAAGCTCTAATATAAACAAGTTGTAGCTTGAAAAAAAGATCTAACTTGAGCAACTTTAAATTTTAGCAAGTTTAAATTTGAGCAAGTTTAAATTTAAACAATTTCAAACTTGAGCAAGTTTAAATTTGAGCAATTTCAAACTTGAGCAAGTTTAAATTTGAGCAATTTCAAACTTGAGCAAGTTTAAATTTGAGCAATTTCAAACTTGAGCAAGTTTAAATTTGAGCAATTTCAAACTTGAGCAAGTTTAAATTTGTGCAATTTTAAACTTGAGCAATTTCAAACCTTAGCAATTTTAAATTTAAGCAATGTCAAGTTTGAGCAAGTTCAAACTTGAATACATTCTAATTTGAGCAACCTCTAAATTGAGTAGGCTCTAACTTAAGCAATCTCTAATTTAAACAAGTTGAAGCTTGAAAAAAAGTTCTAACTTGACCAAGTTTAGATTTTAGCAACTTAAAACTTAAGCAAGTTTATATTTTAGCAACTTAAAACTTGAGCAAGTTTAAATTTGGGCAATTTAAAACTCGAGCAAGTTTAAATTTAAGCAATTTCAAACATACACAAGTTTAAATTTGAGCAATTTCAAACATGAGCAAGTTTATATTTGAGCAATTTCAAACATGAGCAAGTTTAAATTTGTGCAATTTCAAACTTGATCAATTTCAAACTTTAGCAATTTTAAATTTAAACAATGTCAAACTTGAGCAAGTTCAAACTTTAGTACATTCTAATTTGAGCAACCTCTAACTTCAGTAAGCTCTAACTTAAGCAATCTGTAATTTAAACAAGTTGTAGCTTGAAAAAAAGTTCTAACTTGACCAAGTTTAGATTTTAGCAACTTAAAAGTTGAGCAAGTTTAAATTTGGGCAATTTAAAACTCGAGCAAGTTTAAATTTAAGCAATTTCAAACATACACAAGTTTAAATTTGAGCAATTTCAAACATGAGCAAGTTTAAATTTGTGCAATTTCAAACTTGAGCAATTTCAAACCTTAGCAATTTTAAATTTAAGCAATGTCAAGTTTGAGCAAGTTCAAACTTGAATACATTCTAATTTGAGCAACCTCTAACTTCAGTAAGCTCTAACTTGACCAAGCTCTAATATAAAAAAGTTGTAGCTTGAAAAAAGATCTAACTTGAGCAAATTCAAATTTGAGCAATTTCAAACTTCAGCAATTTCAAACTTGAGCAAGTGTAAATTTGAGCAACTTCAAACTTGAGCAATTTTAAATTTAAGCAATGTCAAACTTGAGCAAGTTCAAACTTTAGTACATTCTAACTTGAGCAACCTCTAACTTCAGTAAGCTCTAACTTAAGCAATCTCTAATTTAAACAAGTTGTAGCTTGAAAAAAGATCTAACTTGAGCAAATTCAAATTTGAGCAATTTCAAACTTCAGCAATTTCAAACTTGAGCAAGTGTAAATTTGAGCAACTTCAAACTTGAGCAATTTTAAATTTAAGCAATGTCAAACTCGAGCAAGTTCAAACTTTAGTACATTCTAATTTGAGCAACCTCTAACTTCAGTAAGCTCTAACTTAAGCAATCTCTAATTTAAACAAGTTGTAGCTTGAAAAAAAGTTCTAACTTGACCAAGTTTAGATTTTAGCAACTTAAAACTTGAGCAAGTTTAAATTTGGGCAATTTAAAACTCGAGCAAGTTTAAATTTAAGCAATTTCAAACATACACAAGTTTAAATTTGAGCAATTTCAAACATGAGCAAGTTTAAATTTGTGCAATTTCAAACTTGAGCAATTTCAAACCTTAGCAATTTTAAATTTAAGCAATGTCAAGTTTGAGCAAGTTCAAACTTGAATACATTCTAATTTGAGCAACCTCTAACTTCAGTAAGCTCTAACTTGACCAAGCTCTAATATAAAAAAGTTGTAGCTTGAAAAAAGATCTAACTTGAGCAAATTCAAATTTGAGCAATTTCAAACTTCAGCAATTTCAAACTTGAGCAAGTGTAAATTTGAGCAACTTCAAACTTGAGCAATTTTAAATTTAAGCAATGTCAAACTTGAGCAAGTTCAAACTTTAGTACATTCTAATTTGAGCAACCTCTAACTTCAGTAAGCTCTAACTTAAGTTATTAAACTTATTTTCTCTAGAAGATAGAAGAACCACTGCAGGTTTTATCTTCCTTTATAAACTTTTAAACGGCTCACTAGATAGCCCAAATTTATTGTCGCAAGTCTCTCTAAGAGTCTCCCCTAAACATTTACGATTTTGTAAATTGTTTCAGATTCACAAGCGAAATACAGATTTTTGTTTTTACCAGTCGCTTTCTTGTATTTGTAAGTCTTTCAACTACATTAATAATTGGTCTTTTGATGCTGATATTTTCAGCCAATCGTTAAATGAATTTATTTCAACAGTGGAATTTTTCAGTTTTGATTAATAACCTAACTTTTTCTTTTTCTTCTATTTTTGTTAAATATTATTTTACTTTTGTTCTTTATAGTCAGACACGACTGTACCTTAACAATATAAGTGCGATCTTGTTATGCCTGTACTGGCAGCTTCAAAATGAATTTATTATGTTATTCTTTTATTTTGAATTAATATTAATTTTTCTTCGTTGTTCTTTACTTATGTAATTTTCATGTACAAAGGTGTATAAATGCCGTCAATAAACTAAACTAAACTAAACTAAACTTAAGCAATCTCTAATTTAAACAAGTTGTAGCTTGAAAAAAGATCTAACTTGAGCAAATTCAAATTTGAGCAATTTCAAACTTCAGCAATTTCAAACTTGAGCAAGTGTAAATTTGAGCAACTTCAAACTTGAGCAATTTTAAATTTAAGCAATGTCAAACTCGAGCAAGTTCAAACTTTAGTACATTCTAATTTGAGCAACCTCTAACTTCAGTAAGCTCTAACTTAAGCAATCTCTAATTTAAACAAGTTGTAGCTTGAAAAAAAGTTCTAACTTGACCAAGTTTAGATTTTAGCAACTTAAAACATGAGCAAGTTTAAATTTGGGCAATTTAAAACTCGAGCAAGTTTAAATTTAAGCAATTTCAAACATACACAAGTTTAAATTTGAGCAATTTCAAACATGAGCAAGTTTAAATTTGTGCAATTTCAAACTTGAGCAATTTCAAACCTTAGCAATTTTAAATTTAAGCAATGTCAAGTTTGAGCAAGTTCAAACTTGAATACATTCTAATTTGAGCAACCTCTAACTTCAGTAAGCTCTAACTTGACCAAGCTCTAATATAAAAAAGTTGTAGCTTGAAAAAAGATCTAACTTGAGCAAATTCAAATTTGAGCAATTTCAAACTTCAGCAATTTCAAACTTGAGCAAGTGTAAATTTGAGCAACTTCAAACTTGAGCAATTTTAAATTTAAGCAATGTCAAACTTGAGCAAGTTCAAACTTTAGTACATTCTAATTTGAGCAACCTCTAAATTGAGTAGGCTCTAACTTAAGCAATCTCTAATTTAAACAAATTGATGCTTGAAAGAAAGTTCTACCTTGACCAAGTTTAGATTTTAGCAACTTAAAACTTGAGCAAGTTTAGATTTTAGCAACTTAAAACTTGAGCAAGTTTAAATTTGAGCCATTTCAAACATGAGCAAGTTTAAATTTGAGCAATTTCAAACATGAGCAAGTTTAAATTTGAGCAATTTCAAACATGAGCAAGTTTAAATTTGAGCAATTTCAAACTTGATCAATTTCAAACTTTAGCAATTTTAAATTTAAACAATGTCAAACTTGAGCAAGTTCAAACTTTAGTACATTCTAATTTAAGCAACCTCTAACTTCAGTAAGCTCTAACTTAAGAAGCTCTAATATAAACAAGTTGTAGCTTGAAAAAAAGATCTAACTTGAGCAACTTTAAATTTTAGCAAGTTTAAATTTGAGCAAGTTTAAATTTAAACAATTTCAAACTTGAGCAAGTTTAAATTTGAGCAATTTCAAACTTGAGCAAGTTTAAATTTGAGCAATTTCAAACTTGAGCAAGTTTAAATTTGAGCAATTTCAAACTTGAGCAAGTTTAAATTTGAGCAATTTCAAACTTGAGCAAGTTTAAATTTGTGCAATTTTAAACTTGAGCAATTTCAAACCTTAGCAATTTTAAATTTAAGCAATGTCAAGTTTGAGCAAGTTCAAACTTGAATACATTCTAATTTGAGCAACCTCTAAATTGAGTAGGCTCTAACTTAAGCAATCTCTAATTTAAACAAGTTGAAGCTTGAAAAAAAGTTCTAACTTGACCAAGTTTAGATTTTAGCAACTTAAAACTTAAGCAAGTTTATATTTTAGCAACTTAAAACTTGAGCAAGTTTAAATTTGGGCAATTTAAAACTCGAGCAAGTTTAAATTTAAGCAATTTCGAACATACACAAGTTTAAATTTGAGCAATTTCAAACATGAGCAAGTTTATATTTGAGCAATTTCAAACATGAGCAAGTTTAAATTTGTGCAATTTCAAACTTGATCAATTTCAAACTTTAGCAATTTTAAATTTAAACAATGTCAAACTTGAGCAAGTTCAAACTTTAGTACATTCTAATTTGAGCAACCTCTAACTTCAGTAAGCTCTAACTTAAGCAATCTGTAATTTAAACAAGTTGTAGCTTGAAAAAAAGTTCTAACTTGACCAAGTTTAGATTTTAGCAACTTAAAACTTGAGCAAGTTTAAATTTGGGCAATTTAAAACTCGAGCAAGTTTAAATTTAAGCAATTTCAAACATACACAAGTTTAAATTTGAGCAATTTCAAACATGAGCAAGTTTAAATTTGTGCAATTTCAAACTTGAGCAATTTCAAACCTTAGCAATTTTAAATTTAAGCAATGTCAAGTTTGAGCAAGTTCAAACTTGAATACATTCTAATTTGAGCAACCTCTAACTTTAGTAAGCTCTAACTTGACCAAGCTCTAATATAAAAAAGTTGTAGCTTGAAAAAAGATCTAACTTGAGCAAATTCAAATTTGAGCAATTTCAAACTTCAGCAATTTCAAACTTGAGCAAGTGTAAATTTGAGCAACTTCAAACTTGAGCAATTTTAAATTTAAGCAATGTCAAACTCGAGCAAGTTCAAACTTTAGTACATTCTAATTTGAGCAACCTCTAACTTCAGTAAGCTCTAACTTAAGCAATCTCTAATTTAAACAAGTTGTAGCTTGAAAAAAAGTTCTAACTTGACCAAGTTTAGATTTTAGCAACTTAAAACTTGAGCAAGTTTAAATTTGGGCAATTTAAAACTCGAGCAAGTTTAAATTTAAGCAATTTCAAACATACACAAGTTTAAATTTGAGCAATTTCAAACATGAGCAAGTTTAAATTTGTGCAATTTCAAACTTGAGCAATTTCAAACCTTAGCAATTTTAAATTTAAGCAATGTCAAGTTTGAGCAAGTTCAAACTTGAATACATTCTAATTTGAGCAACCTCTAACTTCAGTAAGCTCTAACTTGACCAAGCTCTAATATAAAAAAGTTGTAGCTTGAAAAAAGATCTAACTTGAGCAAATTCAAATTTGAGCAATTTCAAACTTCAGCAATTTCAAACTTGAGCAAGTGTAAATTTGAGCAACTTCAAACTTGAGCAATTTTAAATTTAAGCAATGTCAAACTTGAGCAAGTTCAAACTTTAGTACATTCTAATTTGAGCAACCTCTAACTTCAGTAAGCTCTAACTTAAGCAATCTCTAATTTAAACAAATTGATGCTTGAAAGAAAGTTCTACTTTGACCAAGTTTAGATTTTAGCAACTTAAAACTTGAGCAAGTTTAGATTTTAGCAACTTAAAACTTGAGCAAGTTTAAATTTGGGCAATTTAAAACTCGAGCAAGTTTAAATTTAAGCAATTTCAAACATACACAAGTTTAAATTTGAGCAATTTCAAACATGAGCAAGTTTAAATTTGAGCAATTTCAAACATGAGCAAGTTTAAATTTGAGCAATTTCAAACTTGATCAATTTCAAACTTTAGCAATTTTAAATTTAAACAATGTCAAACTTGAGCAAGTTCAAACTTTAGTACATTCTAATTTGAGCAACCTCTAACTTCAGTAAGCTCTAACTTAAGCAAGCTCTAATATAAACAAGTTGTAGCTTGAAAAAAAGATCTAACTTGAGCAACTTTAAATTTTAGCAAGTTTAAATTTGAGCAAGTTTAAATTTAAGCAATTTCAAACATACACAAGTTTAAATTTGAGCAATTTCAAACATGAGCAAGTTTAAATTTGAGCAATTTCAAACATGAGCAAGTTTAAATTTGAGCAATTTCAAACTTGATCAATTTCAAACTTTAGCAATTTTAAATTTAAACAATGTCAAACTTGAGCAAGTTCAAACTTTAGTACATTCTAATTTGAGCAACCTCTAACTTCAGTAAGCTCTAACTTAAGCAAGCTCTAATATAAACAAGTTGTAGCTTGAAAAAAATATCTAACTTGAGCAACTTTAAATTTTAGCAAGTTTAAATTTGAGCAAGTTTAAATTTAAACAATTTCAAACTTGAGCAAGTTTAAATTTGAGCAATTTCAAACTTGAGCAAGTTTAAATTTGAGCAATTTCAAACTTGAGCAAGTTTAAATTTGTGCAATTTCAAACTTGAGCAATTTCAAACTTTAGCAATTTTAAATTTAAGCAATGTCAAGTTTGAGCAAGTTCAAACTTGAATACATTCTAATTTGAGCAACCTCTAAATTCAGTAAGCTCTAACTTGACCAAGCTCTAATATAAACAAGTTGTAGCTTGAAAAAAAGATCTAACTTGAGCAATTTTAAATTTTAGCAAGTTTAAATTTGAGCAAGTTTAAATTTAAACAATTTCAAACTTGAGCAAGTTTAAATTTGAGCAATTTCAAACTTGAGCAAGTTTAAATTTGTGCAATTTTAAACTTGAGCAAGTTTAAACTTGAATACATTCTAATATAAGCAACCTCTAACTTGAGTAAGCTCTAACTTGACCAAGCTCTAATTTAAACAAGTTGTAGCTTGAAAAAGTTCTAACTTGAGCAAGCTCTAACTTAAAGAAGTTCTAACTTAAGTAAATTTTAACTTGAGCGAGCACTAACTTGGCAGGTACTCTTAGTTTGAGTAAGTTCTGTTTAAACTTGAGCGAAATACAATTTTAGCAACTTATCACTTGAGTGAGTTTCAAATTTAAGTAAATTTTAGTTTAAACAAGCTCTAACTTGAGTAATTTTGAGTAAGTCCTATTTTGAGCAAGCTCTAGCTCACTTTGATATTTTGTTGAAAACAGAATACAAACAATGGCTTAATTAATACACAACCGTACAAATAGTTTAAAAAATTAAAAAATAATTATACAATTTTAAGATACTAATTAAAAATTGAAAAGATTGCAGGCAATAATTAAAAGTTACTGAAAATAATTAATAATTGAAAAATTGAAGAAAATAAGTGAAAAATGACGAAAATAATTGTCAATTGAAAACAAAATTTAAAAAATAACTAGATTAATTGACAACTGAAAAAAATAATTAAAAAAATTAAATAAAAATATTCAAGAAAATCATTGCAAGTTGGAAAATTAAGAAAATTATAGGAATAATTGTTGGAAGTGATTGCACATTTAAAAACTGGAATGAAAATCGAAAAAAATAATTGAAATGGTAGAAAATAATAAAAAACTGAATGGATTTGTAATTTAAAGAATATACTTAAAAATTGAAAAAAAGTAATTGAAAAAAGCCGAGAAATAATGAATATAGAAGAAGATAATTGAAAAATGAAGGATGGAAATAAAAATTGAAGAATGAAATTAAAAATTAAAAAAGACTTAATGATAATCGAAAAAATAAAAGAAAAAGGCGACAATTTTTTAATATTTAAGAAAATAATTGGATATTATAAAGTGGAATTTAAATTTGAAAAAAATAACTGAGAATTGAAGAGAACAGTTCTAGAATTGAATAATTGAATTGAATTTTTTAAAGATTTTTTGAGTGAAAAAAATACTGTAAAAAATCCGTGAATATTGAATATTGATGACTTAATTGAAAATAGATAAAAATAATTGAAAATTAAAGAAATAAATTGGAATATAAAGAATTAAATGAAAATTTCAAGAAAATAATTACTAATTAATAGACAAAATAATATATGAATTCAAGCAAATAAATTTTTAAAATCAATGAATAATCATAAAATTGAAGGAGAATAATAAATTGTCAATTGAAAACTGATGAAAATTATGAAAAAAAATTGTAGAAAATAAATGAAAATTGAAAAAGAAATTAAAAATTGAAGAATGGAATTGGAATTGAAAAAATAAACTTAAAAATTAAAAAAAAAAGCCGAGAACTAATGAACATATATATATATATTTTTGACCGCGGAATATATTATTGAATAAATAAAAAAAAAATATAGAAGAAAACAATTGAAAACTGAAGAATGGAAATAAAAATTGAAGAATGTAATTAAAAATTAAAGAAAACAATTGAAAAATTGTATTTAAAATTGAAGAAACTTAATGATAATTTCAAAAAATAATAGAAAAAAGGTGATAATTTTTTAATGTTAAAGAAAATAATAGAAAATTTAAAAATGGAATTTAAATTTGAACAAAATAACTGAGAATTTAAGAGAGTAGTTCTAGAATTGAATAATTGAATTGAAGTTTTAAAATAATTTTTATGAGTGAAAAAAATAATTGAAAAAATACGAGAATTCTTTAATACTAAAGAATTAATTGAAAATCGATAAAAATAATTGAAATTTTAAGAAAATACTTAAGAATTGAAGAGAATAATTAAAAATTGAAGAAATAAATTAGAAATTAAAGAGGTAAATGGTGATTCTCAGAGAATAATTGATAATCAATAGAGAAATTACATTATCAGGAATATAATTAAATATTGACGAAAATCATTAACTATTAAAAAAAATAAATAACAATTAAGAAAAAAATTAAAATTGAAGAAAATAATAAAAAATTGAGAAAAAAAATCGAAAATTTAGGAAGTAAATTAAAATTTGAGAAAATAATGGATAATTAAAAAAAAAAAAATTACAAGCTAAAAAAAATAATTAAAAAAATACGAGAATTATTGAATATTGAGGAATTATCTGAAAATCGATATAAATAATTGAGAATTACAGAAAATGTTTGAGAATTGAAGAAAACTGAAGAATTGAAGAAAAAAATTGAAAATTAAAGAATTAAATGGAAATTTCAAGAAAATAATTGACAAACAAAAGAAAAATTACAATATTACGAAACTAATTAAATATTAAAGAAAATAATTGGGAAATGAGGAAAATAAATGACAACTGAAAGAAAAATTCGAAAAGTTTTGAGAATAATCGACAACAGAACAAAATAATTAAAAAAAAATTAAAGAATAATTATAAAATTTAAAGAGAATAATTCTATATTGACAGCTGTTAAAACTATAGAGAAAATTATACATAAAATATAAACTATAATTAGGTATAAAATATAACGAAAAACCATATGGTTTACATACTGTTTCTGCGATATAACACGTATTTGTATAATTTTATAAATTTTAATTTTAATCAATTGAAATACTTACAATTTTTAAAAACTATCTGATTTAAAACAAAAAATATCTATGTGCCAAACTTTAGGTGTGGACAGAATGAAAGAATGAATAAAAAATTGAACGAATCTTCGGGATCATTATTATAGATTATTATCATTATTATTATTATTATAGATTTGTGATTTATGAAAAAAAAATATTTCTGATAAAATTTTTCCGAACTTTTAGATCCAAAAAAGAAATTCCCGGATTAGTAACAAATTTCTCGATCATTTTCCGGTCAATTTTGTAATTCCCGGTTTCCCGGTAAAGTGGCCATCCTGATTATTCAACTTACCCCAACCAAAATCAAACTGAACCAATTTATAAATTAATCCTCATTATCCCAAATTAAAAACACTTTAAACAATGATCCCGAACGACATAAAAAAAATTCTCCAATTTTGATAAAAAGTCTGTTTAAAATCGCGATACGAGGCGTAAAATGAAATTTGAAACTTGCTGAGAGTATTGGCAGGATGCGGGTTGCGTAATCGTTTAAGCGTGTATCAAAATGAAGAGAATAAAGTAGATATGATGTGGCAGCACTGCCAGAATAATTTAAACGTCATAGAGCCTCGTTTTTCACTGAACACTCGGGCCTGGACAGGGGCCAAGGCAAATAAACTTATTCTGATGTGGCAGCAAAAAATCTCGGTACCCCGATTGTGAATCGTGCGAACTACACATATTCGTTGGTCACGGTGGCACGAGATTGGTCCAGACAGGCGACACAAGACGAGGCAGACGGAAAGAAGAGCGAGACACTTACGTGGGTGGGTGCCTGAACTGTCTGTCCGTCTATCTGTATATCACTGCACGAGAAATACGACCTCCATTCCAGCTTTGATTATCTCCCGGAGGAAAAATTACCCTTAGACCTGTTCTATGAATGAATTTTAAGAAATTGTTTACCATAACCGACATATTTCTTTTGGGTCCAAGAACAACAAAAAAATTAAATAAATTAGCTGAAAATTATTTATAATAACTTTTTTTTACAGTAGTTAACATTTTTTAGAAAATTATTTTAAATAGTCTTTTATCAAGTTCCCCGGATCGACATTATAATTAATGGCAGAGTGGCATTGATTGTCTGTTCGCAATATTCATGAAGCGCCTCATCTGAGAGATTAACTTGTAACAGTTTAGAGACAAATAGTAAATCAGTAATTTCATTTTCGAAGAAGCAGACAAAACTGACACTAATTGTGTAGTTAGCGGACCTCGACCGGCAAGTGTTAATCATACAGTCTGGTAATTTCGCCGTCATCGACCTGGAATCGCGTGGGAGGGGTGCAGAGGGTAAGATGACGTCCCGGAATTATTGTCGCGGATGCCAAAAGAATCCAGCATCTTCCTGCGTCTGCAAGACGTCTACGCGTATGAGAAATTTTTAGCGGGACATTGTTCGTCGGATTGGGCGGGATTCAATTTATCACTCGTCGGGTTATATATCCAGGGCTCGAACCGGTAAAAGTACTTAAAAATACGGACTTTACGGACCAAAAAATCAAAATTACGGACTTTTACGGACTAGTTACGAATAAACATTTTGTATCCCGAAAAACTATTTGGAGTGTGATAGAATTAAAATACAGTAGAAAAGTAAAAAGAAATTGTATTTTTTATGTTTAAAATAATTTATTTCTTTGAAAATTATAGAAAATTTTATTAATATTAAATAGAAAAATATTAATGAGTCTGAGGCAAATAAGAGAACAATTATTGTAGGTATACTTATAACATAGGCACAAAAAAACTTTAAAATAGACCTATAAGTCTTATTATAGTATACTAGCAACATTAACGCGCGCCAGAAACTTTGCATTATTATTTGTTATTAAAAACTATAAATTTTTGCAACTTCAAATAATGAAAATTAGGAGAATAATTAAAAAATTTAAGAAACTAACTGAAAAATAACGAAAATAATTGACAATTGAAAACAAAACTCGAAAAATGTCTAGATAATTATACAATTGAAAAAGAATTATTTAAATAATTGAACAATAAATATTCAAATTAAACAAGAAAATTAAAAAATAAACTGTTGGAAATAATTGCAAATTGAAAAACTGAATTGAAAATCGTCAAAATAATGGAAATTGAAGAAAATAATTGAAAACTGAAGAAAATAATAACAATTTCGAGAAATAAATTGAAAATTTAAGAACTGATTTGAAATTGGAAAAATAATTAATAATTTAAAAAAAATTAAAAAACGACTGAAAAAAAATTAAAATTGAAAAAATTAAAGAATTATTATAAAATTTTTAGAGAATAATTGAAAAAAGTGTGCAAACAATTGAAAATTGGGTAAAATAAATAATAATTGCAATAAATAGTTGAAAAATATATTAATTGACAATTGGAATAAAACACTTTAAAAATATGAAAATTATATGAACAATTGTTGGAAATAATTAAACATTGAACAACTAGATTGAAAATTGAAAGCAATAATTACAAACAAAAAGGGAGAAAAAATTGAAAAATTAAGAAAATAATTAGAAATTGCAAAAAGGAATTAAATTTCAAAAAGAATAAACTTAAAATTGAAAAAAGAAGATAATTATTGAATATAGAATAATATAATTAAACAACTGCTTTTAAAATAAAAAAAATTTATTGCGATACTCGAAAAAAAAAATAATTTAAAAAAGGCGAGAATTTTTTAATATTAAAGACAATAATTTAAAATTGAAAAATGAAATTTGAAGAAAATAGTTGTAGAATTAAAAAACTGAATTTAAATTTAAAACAATTTTTATAATTGAAAAAAATGATTGAGAAAAGCCGAGAATTAAAGAAAAATTATAAACAAAAAAGTAAACTGTAAAAGTTATTTAAATTTTTTAAAAATAATTGAAAATTAAAGAATTAAATCAAATTTTGAAGAAGACAGATTGAGATAGATAATTAAAAGAAAAATAACAAAATACAAAATTATCAAATATTAAAGAAAATAATAGACAAATAAAAAAAATTCAAAAACTGTCAAGAATAATCAACAAGAGAACAAAATAATTTAAAAAGTTAAAGAATAATTATAAAACTTCAAGAGAATGAATAAAAATTGAAAAAATTGTTGAAATTAATTGAAAGTTGCGAAAAATGAATAATAATTGAAAGAAACAGTTTATGACGAGAATAATTAAAGAATTGAAAAAATATCTGAAAAATAACGAAAATAATTGACAACTGATAACAAACTTCGACAAATCGCTAAATTAAAACAATTTTATAATTCAAAAAATCATTTAAAAATGAAAAAATGACTATAAGTTGAAGAATGGAATTAAAATTTATATAATTTAATTGAAAATTCAAAAAAAGTAATTTATAAATGCCGTGATTTAATAAATATAGCAGAAAATAATTAAAAACTGAAAAATAGAATTGAAATTTGAAAAAAAATTCAGAATTGAAGAAACTAATTGAACATGTGAATTATAGTCATAGAAACTTATTGATAATAAAAAAAAATGGACAAAAGGCAAGAATTTTTAATAATAAAGAAAAAAATTGAAAATTGAAAAATGCAATTGAAATTTGAAGGAAAGAATGGAGAATTGAAGGAGATAGTTTTAGAATCGAATAATTGAGTTTAAATTTTAAAACAATTTTTATGAGTGAAACAAATAATTGAAAAAATCAGGGAATTTTTAAATGTAAAGGAATTAAATTGAAGTTTTAAGATAATAATTAATAAAGGAAAAAATTACAAATTGACTAAAATAATGCACAGTTAAAAAAAACTCGAAATGTGTTGAGAATAATCGTTATTAGAACAAAGTAATTTTAAAAATTAAAGAGTAATTATAAAAGTGGATGAAAATAATTATATTTGAAAAAACTTTTTTCAAATTATGAATTTATTAATTGATAATCTAAACTAAAGAAAAATGTAGGAAGAATTTTAGGAAATAAATGAAAATTGAAGAAATCAATTGGAACTTGAAGCACATATTAAATTTTCAAGAAAATAACTGATTATTGAAAAAAGGCGAGTATTATTGAATATTAAATAAAATAATTAAAAAATTTAAACGTAGCAGTTTTTACACTGCTTAGGGCCTCTTATCGTAGAATTTACGGAATTTGCGGACTTTTCTAAACAAATTACGGACTTTAAGGACCTTTTTTTAAACTTTTACGGACCATAAGTAAATTTACGGACTTTTACGGGATTTACGGAGCTAGTTCGAGCCCTGTATATCTCAAACAGTATACAGGATTCTAAAAATACTCGACGAATATTAAAAAATAATCACAAAATATTTATATTGTGTTCAAAACCATTTGTAGAGTGCCGTAAAATATTTCCAGAATATTTTGTTTGAATTTATTTAACCCTCAGGGTACGATTAATATAGAAACGACAGAAATTGATTTGTAAAATTGACAAGATTTTATAAAAATCGTAAAATTATAAAGAAGATCCAATTTTACATAAACACTTCTGCTTAACACTTTAATAAATTGTAATAAAATTTATAAATAATGTTTCTTTATTTTTGGAAACTTTCGATATTTCAAACAAATTTGATATTGTAACGTTCCGTACGGACTGGATGAAATTTATCCGAATGTAAATTTTCAACAATACCAGCTTGATGAGTAAGCGTCGACTGGCTTCTCAAATGTGTTTTTATAAATATTTTTCTTGTGTGACTTAAAAATTTCCGAAAAATATTTCCAGAAGAGAAACTTTGTCCAGGAGAAGATACTCGTATGTCAAGGAGCATTGAGCGAATGACCGCCTTGTGCCTGAGGCCCTCCTTTTATCCTTTCTCGCGCGGACTCGCGTTCTGTGGAGTGGGGGCGGCGATCTGATTGGTTCGGCGCGACGGATGCGAGTCCGGAAAGTCTCCGCCTCTTGCGCAGACTTTCTATGAGAGACTCTCTCTCTCTACTTCGCCTTTTATTCGTCGTTGCACCAATCAAAGTCAGTTTTGACCAGCTAGCTGTCCTACACTCTACTCCGTAATAAATCAACTCCATTTGAATATGGATTTAACGCATTATCCACAATACGTTTACCTTTTTCAATTCAACTGTTCTTAATTATAATTTTTTTTTTAATTTTTGATATTAAAATTTCTTTAATTTTACCAAATATTTTTAAGATCCAAAAATAATTTTATAAAAAATATTTTTGTATTTATTATTATTTTATTAATTTTTGAAATATATTGTAAATGAATAGAAGGATCTTTAAATTGATTAAAATAAAACTTATTATGCATGATTAATTAATTTATTTAATTTATTATTATGAATTTTCTTAATAGTTTAATTGCATCCCTATACGGTTGAGAGACACCTTTAATTAAAATTTTATTAGGTCTTTTACGAATTTGCATATTTCCAAAAAAAATTTGTTTTAATGAAGTTAAAAAAGCTGAACTAACCAAAATTGTATATTTTTATAACATTTAAATTGCATTTAAAAATTATTTTATATAATAAAATATAATTTTATTTAATATAATTTTATATCATAAAATATATTTTTGACTAAATCTAAAAATTAGAATTTAATTAAATTAAAACCAAAAACAGGAAAATTGTTGTTAATAATTATAATAATTTTTAAATTCCAATTAAATATTTTCTTATTATAAAATAGTTATGTAATCATCAGGTCTAAATTGAATATTAAAATAATTTTTAAAAATCTCCCTTTTTGTCTCTTGTTAAATAAATATTCTAATTCTAGCAAAGTTTTTCCGGAAAAGACTCTAGTTTCCAAAAATAAAGAGCTCGATTTATAATAATTCGTAATATATATATAATAATTTTGTTACTATTAAAAATATTATAGTTCCCCCCCCCACTCCTAATAAGTAAATATTTATTAAACTATCTGTTTTAATATTACTTTTGACATTTTGTTTAATTTTTTGAAAATTGTAAGAAAATAATATGCTAAATCTTTATTGATATTTTTTTTAATTTACACTTTTCAGTATATTTACTTTATTACGACTTATTTAATTTTATAATATTAATTAAATTGACGGGCAATTTGTGTGTATTTAAAATCAACTTTACTAAATAACAAAATTTACTTTCAAATCCTATTTTTTAAAGCAACTAAAAGTTATAATTATTAAATAATAAAATTGTGATTCATAAAAAATCTCAATTATAAACTACATATTGATTTAAATAAGTTTAAAAAAAAACGAAATTTTTTAAATATTTAAAAAATGAAATTATTAAAACATCTAAAAAATGAAATTTTCAAAACATCTAAAAAAAATTGTATTAAAAAATATATAACCTAGATCTTAAAAATTAAGTATATTTTATTGTGTAATATCCATCACTTAACAAATTCTTCTAAATAATCCGAAATACCGTAAAATTGAATACTTTAAATTTATTTTATTAATATAAATTTAAATAATAGGGTATCAAATCCTAGTTAATATTTAAATTCTTTTAATACCACTTAAAAATTTTTGTTTTAGGAATAAAAAAAATTAATTTTCCTAATGAATTTTATACATTAATTTTTAAAACAAATTTCTTTAAAGAAAAGTAAGTTATTTTCAAAATATTCCGGTTCCTTTTATAATCGAGAGCTAGTTGCGATTTACACAGATGAAAAAGTTTCAAAAGGAAATATTGTTTATCACACTAGGCGGGATATAATTCGTGATTCTTCTAGATAAAACTCGAGTAATATATAAAATGCTGACAAATATTCGAAAATATTTGTAGTATGTAGAAAAATCTTTGAAGGTCGAAGAGAGTGTTGACGAGTCGAGGAGCAGTGAGCGAATGACCGCCTTGTGCCGGAGGCCCTCCTTTTATCCTTCCTCGCGCGGACTCGTGTTCTGCTGAGTGGGGGTCGCGCTCTGATTGGTTCGGCGCGCTCGGTCAGTCGCCACCCCTTGCGCAGACACTCTCTAAGTGTCTCTCTCTCTCTACTGCGCCCTTATTTCATCATTCCACCAATCAGGAACTCACATTTTCAACCACCTGATCTTCCTACATTCCTCTATTTCATTATTCCCCTTTCGGAAATCACAGGAAAGTACTTTTTTCTCCCAATTTATTACAATTTACAAAATAAATCTTTGAAAGCAAAATCTCCGGGTAAAATCAAGGCATAGTTTCCAATACTCTAGAATCTTTTTTATCCAAGTCTAGTCACACAAACTCAAGAACTTTTCCTTTAATCTCAAAAGTTAAACATATTTTCCCGCATTTTGAGCAGATTTTTGAAAAATTGGACCAATTGTTGGGAAATTTGGAGCAAATGTCGTGAGAAGGAAGAGATATTAAACCCACACGGAGCCATATCGTAAGGGACGTCCCACGAGCGTGGTCTGAATCGAAGTTGAGACGTCCTTAGGACGTTACTGAGATATCTGTGCGCTTGTACGAGAACAGAAAGAATATCCTATCTTCTACCACTGTCACAGTTTGCTCGATGTCAAACTGTGGCGTGGGCGTCGTATCTCATTGGTTCGCCTCGTAAGTCTCGCCTTGAAAACTGGCTTGGTCTTACGTCGATACTCGTGTATGTGCAATCTGCATTACACGATCCTGTGAGCTCAACTAACGACAAAGTTGAACGTGCTCGAGCGTAAAGATTCAGGTGGGCTCACTATTCTCTATCGATGATATAAATTTCAAGTGAATAATTACCCTCGACTTAATGCCTTTTATTCTGTGAATTATTTCTCGCCTATTTCACAAAGCTAGGCGTTAGGCGAGACATTGACATTAACTAGATCTGATCGCAAACTAAACACTTACACGATTGCCGGAGAATTGAAACGTTGTACTGGTTAATTAAATAATTGTGTTTCATGTTATGGCTCTTTGATCAGTCGCTTTATCGAACAGGAAAATTTATCAGCTTTGTTTAAAATAGACCTGCGTTATATTGCAATTAAACAGGGTGTCTACTAATTTAGTACCACAAAATTCCCGGTTTTTGGTCCTAATTTTTCCCGGTTTTTACTCTTGGTAACTTAAAATTTATTTTAAGTGTGAAATAGACCTACAAATGGCTATTTAAATAAATTGATAAATTGAAGAAAATAATTGAGAATTGAAGAATTAAATATTAAACTTTACAAAAAATAATAATTAAGAATTAAAAAAAAACAATTAATAATGAAAAGAAATAATTAATAATGGAAAGAAATAATTGAACAATGACAAATATATTTGACAATTAGGAACAAAATTAAAAAAAAAAGTAAATATTAATCTACAATTGAACAATAATTGAAAAAAATTGAACAGTGGTTAAGTTAATAATTCAAAATTGAAGAAATAAATTAAAAATTAAATAATCAAATTGAAATCAGAAAAACACAGAATTATTTAATATTAAAAAAAACAATTGAAAATTGAGAATTAAAATTGAAATTCGAATACAATAATTGAGAATTAAAGAAAATTACTGAACAATTGGATTGAAAAAAGATGAAAATAATTTAGAATTAAAAAAAATGGAAAATGCCAGGAATTATTTAATATTGAAGAAAACATTAAAAATTGAAGAATAGAATTGTTATTTAAAGAAATTAATTGAGAACTAAAAAAAATGATTCAACAATTGAACAATTAAATTGAAAATAGAAGAAAATTATTGAAAATTGAAGGAGGTTTTGAAACATGAAATAAATATCTGATAATTGAAAAAACATAATTGAAAAAAGTCGAGATTAATGAATATTGAAATCGATAGAAATAATTGCGAATTGATGAAAATAATTTAAAAATTATCAATTTCAATAAAAATTGAAAGAAAAGCATAATTTATAAAAGCTGGGAATTGTTAAATATTGAAGAAAATTGAGCAGAAATTGAAAATTGAAAGAAATTGAGAAACTGAAAGAAATATGTAAAAATAATTGGAAATTGAAAAAAATAATTGAAATTTAAGAAAAAAAATTGGAAATTGAAGAAAATAATTGAGAATTTTAAAAAAATCATTGTAAAAAGCCTAGAGTTATTGAATATTGAAAAAAACAATTGAAAATTAAAGAATGGAATTGAATGTCGAAAATTATAATTAAGAATTAAAGAAAATAATTCAAGAGTGGAACAATGGGATTGAAAGTAGAAGAAATAAGTGTAAATTGCAGAAAAAAGAAATCGAACAACCCAGGTATTATAGAATTTGATGAAAACAATAAAAAATGAAAAATGTAATTGTAATTTAATGAAATTAATTAAAAATTGTAGAAAATAATTTGAAATTGAAGAAAATGTGATTTAATGAAAAATGTTGAATAATAATTGATGAATTGAATTCATGTTTCAAAAACATAAGTAAAAAAAAATATTGAAAAAAGTAGAGAATTATTTAATATTAAATTAAATAATTAAAAATTGATGGAAATAATTAAGATCTGCAGAAAATAATTGAAAATTGATGAAAATAATTGAAAATTGAATCAAATAATTGCCAATTAAAAAAAATAATTTAGAGTTGAAGAAAATAATTAAAAATTGATTAAAATAATTGAAAATCTTAGAAAATATTTCGGAATTAAAGAAAAAAAAATAAAGTAAAGTAAAAAATAATTGAAAATTGAAGAAAATAATTGGCAATTGAAGAAAATAGTTGATAATCAAAGAAAATAATTGAGAAATGAAGAAATAATTTGAAATTAATGAAAATAATTCAAAATGGAAGAAAATAATTGAGAATTGAGAAAATAATTGAAAATTGAAAAGAATAATTGGCCGTTGAAGAAAATAATTGTGAATTTCTGAAAATAGTTGCATAATTGAAGAATTGAATTGAGGCTACAAGAACGTAATCGATAATTGAAAAAAATAGTTAAAAAAAGTCGGGAATTCTTAAATATTTAATTAAATAATTTAAAAATTAATGAAAATATTTGTGATCTACAGAAAATAATTAAAAATCGATTAAAATAATTGAAACTTGAGGAAAATAATATAAATTGAAAAAAATAACTTAGAGTTGAAAAAAAAATTATAAATTGATTAAAGTAATTGAAAATAGTAGAAAATATTTCAGAATTAAGGAAATTAATTAGAAATTGATGAAAATAATTGATAATTGAAGAAAATAATTGGCAATTGATGAAAATAGTAGAAAATCGAAGAAAATAATTGAGAAATTTATTTATTTCGGTATATACGGGCGGGAGGAAGAAATGAAGAAATAATTTAAAATAAATGAAAATAATTCAAAATGGAAGAAAATAATTGAAACTTGAAAAGAATAATTGGCAGTTGAAGAAAATAATTAGCAATTGAATCAAATAATTGTCAATTGAAAAAAATAATTAAGAGCTGAGAAAAATAATTAAAAATAGCTTTGTCAGCTCATGTAAGAGAGTAACGCTGTATCACACTACGCATTTATTTTGTTTTTAGGTAGTTTTAGTTTTTTACAATTATAAAGGGCGTAATTTTTTGTAAGCCCGTGTGTTGAATAAATAAATAAATTAATTAAAATGATTGAAAATCGTAGAAAATATTTCAGAATTAAAGAAATTAATTAGAAATTGATAAAAATAATTTAAAATTGAAGAAAATAATTGGCAATTGAAGAAAATAGTAAAAAATAGAAGAAAATAATTGAGAAATGAAGAAATAATTTAAAATGAATGAAAATAATTCACAATGGAAGAAAATAATTAAAAATTGAAAAGAATAATTGGCAGTTGAAGAAAATAATTGTGAATTTCTAAAAATAGTTCAATAATTGAAGATTTGAAGAATTAAATTGAAACTTTAAGAACGTAATCGATGATTGATAAAAAAAATATTGAAAAAAGTCGAGAATTATTAAATATTAAATTTAATAATTAAATTTGATGGAAATAATGGAGATCAAAAGAAAATAATTAAAAATTGATGAAAATAATTGAGAATTGAAGAAAATAATTGAAAATTGACTTAAATAATCGGCAATTGAAAAAATAATTTAGAGTTGAAGAAAATAATTTAAAAAATTGATTAAAATAATTGAAAATCGTTGAAAATATTTCCGAATTAAAGAAATTAATTAGAAATCGATGAAAATAATTGAAAATCGAATCAAATAAATAACAATTGAAAAAAATAATTTAGAGTTGAAGAAAATAATTTAAAAAGTTGATTAAAATAATTGAAAATCGTAGAAAATATTTCCGAATTTAAGAAATTAATTAGAAATCGACTAAAATAATTGAAAATTGAATCAAATAATTGGCAATTGAAGAAAATAGTAGAAAATCTAAGAAAATAATTGAGAAATGAAGAAATAATTTGAAATTAATCAAAATAATTTCAAATGGAAGAAAATAATTGAAAATTGAAAAGAATAATTGTCAGCTGAAGAAAATAATTGTGAATTTCTGAAAATAGTTAAATAATTGAAGATTTGAAGAATTAAATTGAAACTTTAAGAACGTAATCGATGATTGAAAAAAAAAATATTGATAAAAGTCGAGAATTATTAAATATTAAATTTAATAATTAAATTTGATGGAAATAATGGAGATCAAAAGAAAATAATTAAAAATTGATGAAAATAATTGAGAATTGAAGAAAATAATTGAAAATTGACTTAAATAATCGGCAATTGAAAAAATAATTTAGAGTTGAAGAAAATAATTTAAAAAATTGATTAAAATAATTGAAAATCGTTGAAAATATTTCCGAATTAAAGAAATTAATTAGAAATCGATGAAAATAATTGAAAATCGAATCAAATAATTAACAATTGAAAAAAATAATATAGAGTTGAAGAAAATAATTTAAAAAGTTGATTAAAATAATTGAAAATCGTAGAAAATATTTCCGAATTAAAGAAATTAATTAGAAATCGATGAAAATAATTGAAAATCGAATCAAATAAATAACAATTGAAAAAAATAATTTAGAGTTGAAGAAAATAATTTAAAAAGTTGATTAAAATAATTGAAAATCGTAGAAAATATTTCCGAATTTAAGAAATTAATTAGAAATCGACTAAAATAATTGAAAATTGAATCAAATAATTGGCAATTGAAGAAAATAGTAGAAAATCTAAGAAAATAATTGAGAAATGAAGAAATAATTTGAAATTAATCAAAATAATTTCAAATGGAAGAAAATAATTGAAAATTGAAAAGAATAATTGTCAGCTGAAGAAAATAATTGTGAATTTCTGAAAATAGTTAAATAATTGAAGATTTGAAGAATTAAATTGAAACTTTAAGAACGTAATCGATGATTGAAAAAAAAAATATTGATAAAAGTCGAGAATTATTAAATATTAAATTTAATAATTAAATTTGATGGAAATAATGGAGATCAAAAGAAAATAATTAAAAATTGATGAAAATAATTGAGAATTGAAGAAAATAATTGAAAATTGACTTAAATAATCGGCAATTGAAAAAATAATTTAGAGTTGAAGAAAATAATTTAAAAAATTGATTAAAATAATTGAAAATCGTTGAAAATATTTCCGAATTAAAGAAATTAATTAGAAATCGATGAAAATAATTGAAAATCGAATCAAATAATTAACAATTGAAAAAAATAATTTAGAGTTGAAGAAAATAATTTAAAAAGTTGATTAAAATAATTGAAAATCGTAGAAAATATTTCCGAATTTAAGAAATTAATTAGAAATCGACTAAAATAATTGAAAATTGAATCAAATAATTGGCAATTGAAGAAAATAGTAGAAAATCTAAGAAAATAATTGAGAATTGAGAAAATAATTGAAAATTGAAAAGAATAATTGGCCGTTGAAGAAAATAATTGTGAATTTCTGAAAATAGTTGCATAATTGAAGAATTGAATTGAGGCTACAAGAACGTAATCGATAATTGAAAAAAATAGTTAAAAAAAGTCGGGAATTCTTAAATATTTAATTAAATAATTTAAAAATTAATGAAAATATTTGTGATCTACAGAAAATAATTAAAAATCGATTAAAATAATTGAAACTTGAGGAAAATAATATAAATTGAAAAAAATAACTTAGAGTTGAAAAAAAAATTATAAATTGATTAAAGTAATTGAAAATAGTAGAAAATATTTCAGAATTAAGGAAATTAATTAGAAATTGATGAAAATAATTGATAATTGAAGAAAATAATTGGCAATTGATGAAAATAGTAGAAAATCGAAGAAAATAATTGAGAAATTTATTTATTTCGGTATATACGGGCGGGAGGAAGAAATGAAGAAATAATTTAAAATAAATGAAAATAATTCAAAATGGAAGAAAATAATTGAAACTTGAAAAGAATAATTGGCAGTTGAAGAAAATAATTAGCAATTGAATCAAATAATTGTCAATTGAAAAAAATAATTAAGAGCTGAGAAAAATAATTAAAAATAGCTTTGTCAGCTCATGTAAGAGAGTAACGCTGTATCACACTACGCATTTATTTTGTTTTTAGGTAGTTTTAGTTTTTTACAATTATAAAGGGCGTAATTTTTTGTAAGCCCGTGTGTTGAATAAATAAATAAATTAATTAAAATGATTGAAAATCGTAGAAAATATTTCAGAATTAAAGAAATTAATTAGAAATTGATAAAAATAATTTAAAATTGAAGAAAATAATTGGCAATTGAAGAAAATAGTAAAAAATAGAAGAAAATAATTGAGAAATGAAGAAATAATTTAAAATGAATGAAAATAATTCACAATGGAAGAAAATAATTAAAAATTGAAAAGAATAATTGGCAGTTGAAGAAAATAATTGTAAATTTCTAAAAATAGTTCAATAATTGAAGATTTGAAGAATTAAATTGAAACTTTAAGAACGTAATCGATGATTGATAAAAAAAATATTGAAAAAAGTCGAGAATTATTAAATATTAAATTTAATAATTAAATTTGATGGAAATAATGGAGATCAAAAGAAAATAATTAAAAATTGATGAAAATAATTGAGAATTGAAGAAAATAATTGAAAATTGACTTAAATAATCGGCAATTGAAAAAATAATTTAGAGTTGAAGAAAATAATTTAAAAAATTGATTAAAATAATTGAAAATCGTTGAAAATATTTCCGAATTAAAGAAATTAATTAGAAATCGATGAAAATAATTGAAAATCGAATCAAATAAATAACAATTGAAAAAAATAATTTAGAGTTGAAGAAAATAATTTAAAAAGTTGATTAAAATAATTGAAAATCGTAGAAAATATTTCCGAATTTAAGAAATTAATTAGAAATCGACTAAAATAATTGAAAATTGAATCAAATAATTGGCAATTGAAGAAAATAGTAGAAAATCTAAGAAAATAATTGAGAAATGAAGAAATAATTTGAAATTAATCAAAATAATTCCAAATGGAAGAAAATAATTGAAAAGAATAATTGTCAGCTGAAGAAAATAATTGTGAATTTCTGAAAATAGTTAAATAATTGAAGATTTGAAGAATTAAATTGAAACTTTAAGAACGTAATCGATGATTGAAAAAAAAAATATTGATAAAAGTCGAGAATTATTAAATATTAAATTTAATAATTAAATTTGATGGAAATAATGGAGATCAAAAGAAAATAATTAAAAATTGATGAAACTAATTGAGAATTGAAGAAAATAATTGAAAATTGACTTAAATAATCGGCAATTGAAAAAATAATTTAGAGTTGAAGAAAATAATTTAAAAAATTGATTAAAATAATTGAAAATCGTTGAAAATATTTCCGAATTAAAGAAATTAATTAGAAATCGATGAAAATAATTGAAAATCGAATCAAATAATTAACAATTGAAAAAAATAATTTAGAGTTGAAGAAAATAATTTAAAAAGTTGATTAAAATAATTGAAAATCGTAGAAAATATTTCCGAATTTAAGAAATTAATTAGAAATCGACTAAAATAATTAAAAATTGAATCAAATAATTGGCAATTGAAGAAAATAGTAGAAAATCTAAGAAAATAATTGAGAAATGAAGAAATAATTTGAAATTAATCAAAATAATTCCAAATGGAAGAAAATAATTGAAAATTGAAAAGAATAATTGTCAGCTGAAGAAAATAATTGTGAATTTCTGAAAATAGTTAAATAATTGAAGATTTGAAGAATTAAATTGAAACTTTAAGAACGTAATCGATGATTGAAAAAAAAATATTGAAAAAAGTCGAGAATTATTAAATATTAAATTTAATAATTAAATTTGATGGAAATAATGGAGATCAAAAGAAAATAATTAAAAATTGATGAAAATAATTGAGAATTGAAGAAAATAATTGAAAATTGACTTAAATAATCGGCAATTGAAAAAATAATTTAGAGTTGAAGAAAATAATTTAAAAAATTGATTAAAATAATTGAAAATCGTTGAAAATATTTCCGAATTAAAGAAATTAATTAGAAATCGATGAAAATAATTGAAAATCGAATCAAATAATTAACAATTGAAAAAAATAATATAGAGTTGAAGAAAATAATTTAAAAAGTTGATTAAAATAATTGAAAATCGTAGAAAATATTTCCGAATTAAAGAAATTAATTAGAAATCGATGAAAATAATTGAAAATCGAATCAAATAAATAACAATTGAAAAAAATAATTTAGAGTTGAAGAAAATAATTTAAAAAGTTGATTAAAATAATTGAAAATCGTAGAAAATATTTCCGAATTTAAGAAATTAATTAGAAATCGACTAAAATAATTGAAAATTGAATCAAATAATTGGCAATTGAAGAAAATAGTAGAAAATCTAAGAAAATAATTGAGAAATGAAGAAATAATTTGAAATTAATCAAAATAATTTCAAATGGAAGAAAATAATTGAAAATTGAAAAGAATAATTGTCAGCTGAAGAAAATAATTGTGAATTTCTGAAAATAGTTAAATAATTGAAGATTTGAAGAATTAAATTGAAACTTTAAGAACGTAATCGATGATTGAAAAAAAAAATATTGATAAAAGTCGAGAATTATTAAATATTAAATTTAATAATTAAATTTGATGGAAATAATGGAGATCAAAAGAAAATAATTAAAAATTGATGAAAATAATTGAGAATTGAAGAAAATAATTGAAAATTGACTTAAATAATCGGCAATTGAAAAAATAATTTAGAGTTGAAGAAAATAATTTAAAAAATTGATTAAAATAATTGAAAATCGTTGAAAATATTTCCGAATTAAAGAAATTAATTAGAAATCGATGAAAATAATTGAAAATCGAATCAAATAATTAACAATTGAAAAAAATAATTTAGAGTTGAAGAAAATAATTTAAAAAGTTGATTAAAATAATTGAAAATCGTAGAAAATATTTCCGAATTTAAGAAATTAATTAGAAATCGACTAAAATAATTGAAAATTGAATCAAATAATTGGCAATTGAAGAAAATAGTAGAAAATCTAAGAAAATAATTGAGAATTGAGAAAATAATTGAAAATTGAAAAGAATAATTGGCCGTTGAAGAAAATAATTGTGAATTTCTGAAAATAGTTGCATAATTGAAGAATTGAATTGAGGCTACAAGAACGTAATCGATAATTGAAAAAAATAGTTAAAAAAAGTCGGGAATTCTTAAATATTTAATTAAATAATTTAAAAATTAATGAAAATATTTGTGATCTACAGAAAATAATTAAAAATCGATTAAAATAATTGAAACTTGAGGAAAATAATATAAATTGAAAAAAATAACTTAGAGTTGAAAAAAAAATTATAAATTGATTAAAGTAATTGAAAATAGTAGAAAATATTTCAGAATTAAGGAAATTAATTAGAAATTGATGAAAATAATTGATAATTGAAGAAAATAATTGGCAATTGATGAAAATAGTAGAAAATCGAAGAAAATAATTGAGAAATTTATTTATTTCGGTATATACGGGCGGGAGGAAGAAATGAAGAAATAATTTAAAATAAATGAAAATAATTCAAAATGGAAGAAAATAATTGAAACTTGAAAAGAATAATTGGCAGTTGAAGAAAATAATTAGCAATTGAATCAAATAATTGTCAATTGAAAAAAATAATTAAGAGCTGAGAAAAATAATTAAAAATAGCTTTGTCAGCTCATGTAAGAGAGTAACGCTGTATCACACTACGCATTTATTTTGTTTTTAGGTAGTTTTAGTTTTTTACAATTATAAAGGGCGTAATTTTTTGTAATCCCGTGTGTTGAATAAATAAATAAATTAATTAAAATGATTGAAAAGCGTAGAAAATATTTCAGAATTAAAGAAATTAATTAGAAATTGATAAAAATAATTTAAAATTGAAGAAAATAATTGGCAATTGAAGAAAATAGTAAAAAATAGAAGAAAATAATTGAGAAATGAAGAAATAATTTAAAATGAATGAAAATAATTCACAATGGAAGAAAATAATTAAAAATTGAAAAGAATAATTGGCAGTTGAAGAAAATAATTGTAAATTTCTAAAAATAGTTCAATAATTGAAGATTTGAAGAATTAAATTGAAACTTTAAGAACGTAATCGATGATTGATAAAAAAAATATTGAAAAAAGTCGAGAATTATTAAATATTAAATTTAATAATTAAATTTGATGGAAATAATGGAGATCAAAAGAAAATAATTAAAAATTGATGAAAATAATTGAGAATTGAAGAAAATAATTGAAAATTGACTTAAATAATCGGCAATTGAAAAAATAATTTAGAGTTGAAGAAAATAATTTAAAAAATTGATTAAAATAATTGAAAATCGTTGAAAATATTTCCGAATTAAAGAAATTAATTAGAAATCGATGAAAATAATTGAAAATCGAATCAAATAAATAACAATTGAAAAAAATAATTTAGAGTTGAAGAAAATAATTTAAAAAGTTGATTAAAATAATTGAAAATCGTTGAAAATATTTCCGAATTAAAGAAATTAATTAGAAATCGATGAAAATAATTGAAAATCGAATCAAATAAATAACAATTGAAAAAAATAATTTAGAGTTGAAGAAAATAATTTAAAAAGTTGATTAAAATAATTGAAAATCGTAGAAAATATTTCCGAATTTAAGAAATTAATTAGAAATCGACTAAAATAATTGAAAATTGAATCAAATAATTGGCAATTGAAGAAAATAGTAGAAAATCTAAGAAAATAATTGAGAAATGAAGAAATAATTTGAAATTAATCAAAATAATTCCAAATGGAAGAAAATAATTGAAAATTGAAAAGAATAATTGTCAGCTGAAGAAAATAATTGTGAATTTCTGAAAATAGTTAAATAATTGAAGATTTGAAGAATTAAATTGAAACTTTAAGAACGTAATCGATGATTGAAAAAAAAAATATTGATAAAAGTCGAGAATTATTAAATATTAAATTTAATAATTAAATTTGATGGAAATAATGGAGATCAAAAGAAAATAATTAAAAATTGATGAAACTAATTGAGAATTGAAGAAAATAATTGAAAATTGACTTAAATAATCGGCAATTGAAAAAATAATTTAGAGTTGAAGAAAATAATTTAAAAAATTGATTAAAATAATTGAAAATCGTTGAAAATATTTCCGAATTAAAGAAATTAATTAGAAATCGATGAAAATAATTGAAAATCGAATCAAATAATTAACAATTGAAAAAAATAATTTAGAGTTGAAGAAAATAATTTAAAAAGTTGATTAAAATAATTGAAAATCGTAGAAAATATTTCCGAATTTAAGAAATTAATTAGAAATCGACTAAAATAATTGAAAATTGAATCAAATAATTGGCAATTGAAGAAAATAGTAGAAAATCTAAGAAAATAATTGAGAAATGAAGAAATAATTTGAAATTAATCAAAATAATTTCAAATGGAAGAAAATAATTGAAAATTGAAAAGAATAATTGTCAGCTGAAGAAAATAATTGTGAATTTCTGAAAATAGTTAAATAATTGAAGATTTGAAGAATTAAATTGAAACTTTAAGAACGTAATCGATGATTGAAAAAAAAAATATTGATAAAAGTCGAGAATTATTAAATATTAAATTTAATAATTAAATTTGATGGAAATAATGGAGATCAAAAGAAAATAATTAAAAATTGATGAAAATAATTGAGAATTGAAGAAAATAATTGAAAATTGACTTAAATAATCGGCAATTGAAAAAATAATTTAGAGTTGAAGAAAATAATTTAAAAAATTGATTAAAATAATTGAAAATCGTTGAAAATATTTCCGAATTAAAGAAATTAATTAGAAATCGATGAAAATAATTGAAAATCGAATCAAATAATTAACAATTGAAAAAAATAATTTAGAGTTGAAGAAAATAATTTAAAAAGTTGATTAAAATAATTGAAAATCGTAGAAAATATTTCCGAATTTAAGAAATTAATTAGAAATCGACTAAAATAATTGAAAATTGAATCAAATAATTGGCAATTGAAGAAAATAGTAGAAAATCTAAGAAAATAATTGAGAATTGAGAAAATAATTGAAAATTGAAAAGAATAATTGGCCGTTGAAGAAAATAATTGTGAATTTCTGAAAATAGTTGCATAATTGAAGAATTGAATTGAGGCTACAAGAACGTAATCGATAATTGAAAAAAATAGTTAAAAAAAGTCGGGAATTCTTAAATATTTAATTAAATAATTTAAAAATTAATGAAAATATTTGTGATCTACAGAAAATAATTAAAAATCGATTAAAATAATTGAAACTTGAGGAAAATAATATAAATTGAAAAAAATAACTTAGAGTTGAAAAAAAAATTATAAATTGATTAAAGTAATTGAAAATAGTAGAAAATATTTCAGAATTAAGGAAATTAATTAGAAATTGATGAAAATAATTGATAATTGAAGAAAATAATTGGCAATTGATGAAAATAGTAGAAAATCGAAGAAAATAATTGAGAAATTTATTTATTTCGGTATATACGGGCGGGAGGAAGAAATGAAGAAATAATTTAAAATAAATGAAAATAATTCAAAATGGAAGAAAATAATTGAAACTTGAAAAGAATAATTGGCAGTTGAAGAAAATAATTAGCAATTGAATCAAATAATTGTCAATTGAAAAAAATAATTAAGAGCTGAGAAAAATAATTAAAAATAGCTTTGTCAGCTCATGTAAGAGAGTAACGCTGTATCACACTACGCATTTATTTTGTTTTTAGGTAGTTTTAGTTTTTTACAATTATAAAGGGCGTAATTTTTTGTAAGCCCGTGTGTTGAATAAATAAATAAATTAATTAAAATGATTGAAAATCGTAGAAAATATTTCAGAATTAAAGAAATTAATTAGAAATTGATAAAAATAATTTAAAATTGAAGAAAATAATTGGCAATTGAAGAAAATAGTAAAAAATAGAAGAAAATAATTGAGAAATGAAGAAATAATTTAAAATGAATGAAAATAATTCACAATGGAAGAAAATAATTAAAAATTGAAAAGAATAATTGGCAGTTGAAGAAAATAATTGTAAATTTCTAAAAATAGTTCAATAATTGAAGATTTGAAGAATTAAATTGAAACTTTAAGAACGTAATCGATGATTGATAAAAAAAATATTGAAAAAAGTCGAGAATTATTAAATATTAAATTTAATAATTAAATTTGATGGAAATAATGGAGATCAAAAGAAAATAATTAAAAATTGATGAAAATAATTGAGAATTGAAGAAAATAATTGAAAATTGACTTAAATAATCGGCAATTGAAAAAATAATTTAGAGTTGAAGAAAATAATTTAAAAAATTGATTAAAATAATTGAAAATCGTTGAAAATATTTCCGAATTAAAGAAATTAATTAGAAATCGATGAAAATAATTGAAAATCGAATCAAATAAATAACAATTGAAAAAAATAATTTAGAGTTGAAGAAAATAATTTAAAAAGTTGATTAAAATAATTGAAAATCGTAGAAAATATTTCCGAATTTAAGAAATTAATTAGAAATCGACTAAAATAATTGAAAATTGAATCAAATAATTGGCAATTGAAGAAAATAGTAGAAAATCTAAGAAAATAATTGAGAAATGAAGAAATAATTTGAAATTAATCAAAATAATTCCAAATGGAAGAAAATAATTGAAAAGAATAATTGTCAGCTGAAGAAAATAATTGTGAATTTCTGAAAATAGTTAAATAATTGAAGATTTGAAGAATTAAATTGAAACTTTAAGAACGTAATCGATGATTGAAAAAAAAATATTGAAAAAAGTCGAGAATTATTAAATATTAAATTTAATAATTAAATTTGATGGAAATAATGGAGATCAAAAGAAAATAATTAAAAATTGATGAAAATAATTGAGAATTGAAGAAAATAATTGAAAATTGACTTAAATAATCGGCAATTGAAAAAATAATTTAGAGTTGAAGAAAATAATTTAAAAAATTGATTAAAATAATTGAAAATCGTTGAAAATATTTCCGAATTTAAGAAATTAATTAGAAATCGATGAAAATAATTGAAAATCGAATCAAATAATTAACAATTGAAAAAAATAATTTAGAGTTGAAGAAAATAATTTAAAAAGTTGATTAAAATAATTGAAAATCGTAGAAAATATTTCCGAATTTAAGAAATTAATTAGAAATCGACTAAAATAATTGAAAATTGAATCAAATAATTGGCAATTGAAGAAAATAGTAGAAAATCTAAGAAAATAATTGAGAAATGAAGAAATAATTGAAAATTGAAAAGAATAATTGGCCGTTGAAGAAAATAATTGTGAATTTCTGAAAATAGTTGCATAATTGAAGAATTGAATTGAGGCTACAAGAACGTAATCGATAATTGAAAAAAATAGTTAAAAAAAGTCGGGAATTCTTAAATATTTAATTAAATAATTTAAAAATTAATGAAAATATTTGTGATCTACAGAAAATAATTAAAAATCGATTAAAATAATTGAAACTTGAGGAAAATAATATAAATTGAAAAAAATAACTTAGAGTTGAAAAAAAAATTATAAATTGATTAAAGTAATTGAAAATAGTAGAAAATATTTCAGAATTAAGGAAATTAATTAGAAATTGATGAAAATAATTGATAATTGAAGAAAATAATTGGCAATTGATGAAAATAGTAGAAAATCGAAGAAAATAATTGAGAAATTTATTTATTTCGGTATATACGGGCGGGAGGAAGAAATGAAGAAATAATTTAAAATAAATGAAAATAATTCAAAATGGAAGAAAATAATTGAAACTTGAAAAGAATAATTGGCAGTTGAAGAAAATAATTAGCAATTGAATCAAATAATTGTCAATTGAAAAAAATAATTAAGAGCTGAGAAAAATAATTAAAAATAGCTTTGTCAGCTCATGTAAGAGAGTAACGCTGTATCACACTACGCATTTATTTTGTTTTTAGGTAGTTTTAGTTTTTTACAATTATAAAGGGCGTAATTTTTTGTAAGCCCGTGTGTTGAATAAATAAATAAATTAATTAAAATGATTGAAAATCGTAGAAAATATTTCAGAATTAAAGAAATTAATTAGAAATTGATAAAAATAATTTAAAATTGAAGAAAATAATTGGCAATTGAAGAAAATAGTAAAAAATAGAAGAAAATAATTGAGAAATGAAGAAATAATTTAAAATGAATGAAAATAATTCACAATGGAAGAAAATAATTAAAAATTGAAAAGAATAATTGGCAGTTGAAGAAAATAATTGTAAATTTCTAAAAAAAGTTCAATAATTGAAGATTTGAAGAATTAAATTGAAACTTTAAGAACGTAATCGATGATTGATAAAAAAAATATTGAAAAAAGTCGAGAATTATTAAATATTAAATTTAATAATTAAATTTGATGGAAATAATGGAGATCAAAAGAAAATAATTAAAAATTGATGAAAATAATTGAGAATTGAAGAAAATAATTGAAAATTGACTTAAATAATCGGCAATTGAAAAAATAATTTAGAGTTGAAGAAAATAATTTAAAAAATTGATTAAAATAATTGAAAATCGTTGAAAATATTTCCGAATTAAAGAAATTAATTAGAAATCGATGAAAATAATTGAAAATCGAATCAAATAAATAACAATTGAAAAAAATAATTTAGAGTTGAAGAAAATAATTTAAAAAGTTGATTAAAATAATTGAAAATCGTAGAAAATATTTCCGAATTTAAGAAATTAATTAGAAATCGACTAAAATAATTGAAAATTGAATCAAATAATTGGCAATTAAAGAAAATAGTAGAAAATCTAAGAAAATAATTGAGAAATGAAGAAATAATTTGAAATTAATCAAAATAATTCCAAATGGAAGAAAATAATTGAAAATTGAAAAGAATAATTGTCAGCTGAAGAAAATAATTGTGAATTTCTGAAAATAGTTAAATAATTGAAGATTTGAAGAATTAAATTGAAACTTTAAGAACGTAATCGATGATTGAAAAAAAAAAATATTGATAAAAGTCGAGAATTATTAAATATTAAATTTAATAATTAAATTTGATGGAAATAATGGAGATCAAAAGAAAATAATTAAAAATTGATGAAAATAATTGAGAATTGAAGAAAATAATTGAAAATTGACTTAAATAATCGGCAATTGAAAAAATAATTTAGAGTTGAAGAAAATAATTTAAAAAATTGATTAAAATAATTGAAAATCGTTGAAAATATTTCCGAATTAAAAAAATTAATTAGAAATCGATGAAAATAATTGAAAATCGAATCAAATAATTAACAATTGAAAAAAATAATTTAGAGTTGAAGAAAATAATTTAAAAAGTTGATTAAAATAATTGAAAATCGTAGAAAATATTTCCGAATTTAAGAAATTAATTAGAAATCGACTAAAATAATTGAAAATTGAATCAAATAATTGGCAATTGAAGAAAATAGTAGAAAATCTAAGAAAATAATTGAGAAATGAAGAAATAATTTGAAATTAATCAAAATAATTCCAAATGGAAGAAAATAATTGAAAAGAATAATTGTCAGCTGAAGAAAATAATTGTGAATTTCTGAAAATAGTTAAATAATTGAAGATTTGAAGAATTAAATTTGAAACTTTAAGAACGTAATCGATGATTGAAAAAAAAATATTGAAAAAAGTCGAGAATTATTAAATATTAAATTTAATAATTAAATTTGATGGAAATAATGGAGATCAAAAGAAAATAATTAAAAATTGATGAAAATAATTGAGAATTGAAGAAAATAATTGAAAATTGACTTAAATAATCGGCAATTGAAAAAATAATTTAGAGTTGAAGAAAATAATTTAAAAAATTGATTAAAATAATTGAAAATCGTTGAAAATATTTCCGAATTTAAGAAATTAATTAGAAATCGATGAAAATAATTGAAAATCGAATCAAATAATTAACAATTGAAAAAAATAATTTAGAGTTGAAGAAAATAATTTAAAAAGTTGATTAAAATAATTGAAAATCGTAGAAAATATTTCCGAATTAAAGAAATTAATTAGAAATTGATAAAAATAATTTAAAATTGAAGAAAATAATTGGCAATTGAAGAAAATAGTAGAAAATCTAAGAAAATAATTGAGAAATGAAGAAATAATTTGAAATGAATCAAAATAATTCCAAATGGAAGAAAATAATTGAAAATTGAAAAGAATAATTGTCAGCTGAAGAAAATAATTGTGAATTTCTGAAAATAGTTAAATAATTGATAAATTGAAGAATTGAATTGAAACTTCAAGAACGTAATCGATAATTGAAAAAATATATTGAAAAAAGTCGAGAATTATTAAATATTAAATTAAATAATTAAATTTAATGAAAATAGTTGAGACACCCTGTTAAATGGCTTGATAAATATTTGGAATATAATTAAATACTCGGCACTTTAATAATTGGCAAAAATTGTTTATTTATTTATTTATTTATTTATATACATCCCTGCAGTCCAAAATTGGACCATAAACAGGTAACAAAAATTACGCACTAAGTAACTTGCAATATATAAAGTTATTAAAAAATATATTCTAGTAATCTCCTCTACGTTTAATCAAATACTTATCTAAACATTCCAAAAATGCATTCTTTGACGCAACAAATTTATTTGGATTTAAAACTTTTAATTTTGCCTAAAACCGTTCTGAACTGTTTAGACGGTATTATTTGTCAAAATGAGTAAGTGCCGCTTGAGGAAAGTGTTAATCATTTGATTATTAATAATAGCAGAATGCTGCAAATCTCGATGAAGTTTCTCTCACCCACTTTGTCTTCGTTCCAGAAGAATATGAGGGAGAGAGAGAGAGAGAGGAAAATAAGAAGAAAAGAAGAATGTCTGAGGGAGACAAACAGTGCGTTAAGGTTGTCACGGGGGTGGCAAAAGCATAATAATAGCGAGAATGATACATGACTCTGAGATGAAGAGAATCTCTTCTACTGTACCATCGTCTGGGACTCTAGACATTTTATTTCTCACACTTTCACACGTTTTTGCATAAACGAAAAAATTTTACAAGCAACCATGACAAAATAGTTCAAGGTCAAGAATTTTTGATCCTGAAAATTTGGTATTTGGAATAAATTTACCAATTATCATTATTTATTTACTTTAGTTGTAATTGAGAATGCTTATCAATGATTAATAAACACTGAGCTGAGAAAATTTGTAAGCAAGTGTCTTGAGACAAATGATTTATTATTTTAGAGACAGTGATTTATTTTCTGCTGGAAAATCGCATCACTGTGTTCCGGACTTTGTCCCAAGTGGGTGGTCATAGCAAAAACAGACAATAGGACACATGTTTCCGTCATGCAAAGATGTCATTATGTGAATCGTCGAAACAGTTTCTCATAATTGTTGACGAGATGACAAATCCACAAGACAAGTGTTTCAGTATTGTTTTAATCCTTTTCTCTTTTTTAGTTTTTTTGTTCATAAAACAGAACAAGTATATTTAGTTTTTGGTGTCAAAACATCCAATTGTCTATTTTCGGTCACAGGTGGTAAAAAAGACCATTTTCGGTCACGGGTGGTAAAAATGACCATTTTTGTCATCAGAATGAAGAAGGCAGACGTGCTTCTAAGTTACGAGATTATAACAAGGTAAATCGTGGAGTTTAACGACTCCTGATGAGACGAAATAAATTTTCCCAAGTGATTAGCAAAGGGCGAGCTGTACGATTTGTTGAAATTAATGGATGATTTTGTCGCCGAACCTAAAATAATTGAAGGAAAAGCTATTTTCGACTTCATCGAATCTCGTAATCCGCGTTAAATCATGCGAATCAACGTGCTAACGAGGCCTTGTGATTAACGACCACTTTCCGAAGACGCCTTGCGCATCATCGCCCCGTAAAATCCGCAGACGGCGTCGCGGGGGGTGGCAGAGTGACAGAGGGGGCAAAGAGACACACACTCAGACTAAACATTTTAACTCAGGGTCTCCACTCGCAAAAACAAGAAACTTTTTCCTTCTTCTGGTACAATATACGTCTGCGAAACTAGCGATGCACAGAGTGTCTACCGAAACAGGATTTTCAAATTCCCGGTTTTCCCGGATCTAAAATCACATTTTTCCAGGATTTCTTTTATGTATGATTGATAGCTATATAATATTAAAATAGTGAAAAAAGTTAGTGCGTAATAAATAATTTTTTAAGGTAAAATTGATATTTGAAGAAAATAATTCCAAAATGGCAAAAATAATAGAAATTTGAAGAAAATAATTGGAAAATGACAAAAATAATTGAAATTTAAAGAAACAAAATTAAAGATAACAAAACTAATTAAAAATTAAGTAAATAATTAAAAATTTGAAGAAAAGACTTGAAAAATGATAAAAATAATTAAAATTAAAAAAAAAAAACAATTGAGAAATAACAAAAATAATTGAAAATTACAAAATTAATCAAAAAATGGAACAAATAGTCGAGAATTGACAAAAATAATTGAAACTTGAAAAAAAAAATGAAATATGATAAAACTAAATTAAAATTATATAAAAAATTTATGATTTGATAAAAAAGACGTAAAAAACTACATAAATAATTGGAAAATAGAGAAACAAAATAAAAATTAGAAATCCGTAATTGAAAAATTGGAGATTAAAATTAACGCTTAAAGAAAATAATTAAATAATGACAAAATAATTGCAAAATCCCAAAAAATTTGAAATTTAAAGAAATTACTTGAAAAATAATAAAAATAATTGAAAAATGAAAAAATTAAATGTAAATTGAAGTAAGAAATTAAAGAATCCATGACAATAATTTAAAGATATAAAAAAATAAGTAAAATTTGGAGAAAGTAATAAAAAAATGTCGAAAATATTGATAATACTTGAGAAATCACAAAATTAATTGAAAATTTTAAAAGAAATTAAAAAATGAGAAAAATAATTATAATAGGAAAAAAAAATCGAGAAATAACCAAAATAACAGAAATTTGAAGAAAATAATTGATAAAACACAAAAAATTTAAATTTGATGGTAATATGTAAAAAATAACAAACATAATAAAAATTTGAGACAAATAATTGAAAGATGACAAAACTAATTAAACATAAAGTGAAAAATAAAAAATTTGAAGAAAAGACTTGGAAAATGATAAAAATAATTAAAAAATGGAAAAACAAAATAAAAATTTGTTGTCAATACATAATTAAAAAATTGTAGAAAAAATTGACGATTAAAGAAAATAATTAAATAATTGAAAACTCAGAAAATTGATAGAAATTTGAAAAAAAAAACTTGAAAAATGATAAAAGTAATTAAAATTAAAAAAAAAACAATTGAGAAATAACAAAAATAATTGAAAATTACAAAAATAATCAAAAAATGGAACAAATAGTCGAGAAATTACAAAAATAATTGAAACTTGAAAAAAAATGAAAGATGATAAAACTAATTTAAAATTATGTAAAAAATTTATGATTTGATAAAAAAAGACGTAAAAAACGACATAAATAATTGAAAAATAGAGAAACAAAATAAAAATTAGAAATCAGTAATTGAAAAATTGGAGATAAAAAATTGACGCTTAAAGAAAATAATTAAATAATGACAAAATAATTGCAAAATCCCAAAAAATTTGAAATTTTAAGAAAATACTTGAAAAAATAATAAAAATAATTCAAAAATTAAAAAATTAAATGTAAATTGAAGTAAGAAATTAAAGAATCCATGACAATAATTTAAAGATATAAAAAAATAAGTAAAATTTGGAGAAAGTAATAAAAAAATGTCGAAAATATTGATAATACTTGAGAAATCACAAAATTAATTGAAAATTTTAAAAGAAATTAAAAAATGAGAAAAATAATTATAATAGGAAAAAAAATCGAGAAATAACAAAAATAACAGAAATTTGAAGAAAATAATTGAGAAAACACAAAAAATTTAAATTTGAAGGTAATATGTAAAAAATAACAAACATAATAAAAATTTGAGGCAAATAATTGAAAGATGACAAAACTAATTAAACATAAAGTGAAAAATAAAAAATTTGAAGAAAAGACTTGGAAAATGATAAAAATAATTGAAAAATGGAAAAACAAAATAAAAATTTGATGTCAATACATAATTAAAAAATTGGAGAAAAAAATTTACCATTAAAGAAAATAATTAAATAATTGAAAACTCAGAAAATTGATAGAAATTTGAAAAAAAATACTTGAAAAATGACAAAAGTAATTAAAATTAAAAAAAAAAACAATTGAGAAATAACAAAAATAATTGAAAATTACAAAAATAATCAAAAAATGGAACAAATAGTCGAGAAATTACAAAAATAATTGAAACTTGAAAAAAAATGAAAGATGATAAAACTAATTTAAAATTATGTAAAAAATTTATGATTTGATAAAAAAAGACGTAAAAAACGACATAAATAATTGGAAAATAGAGAAACAAAATAAAAATTAGAAATCCGTAATTGAAAAATTGGAGATTAAAATTAACGCTTAAAGAAAATAATTAAATAATGACAAAATAATTGCAAAATCCCAAAAAATTTGAAATTTAAAGAAATTACTTGAAAAAATAATAAAAATAATTGAAAAATGAAAAAATTAAATGTAAATTGAAGTAAGAAATTAAAGAATCCATGACAATAATTTAATGATATAAAAAAATAAGTAAAATTTGGAGAAAGTAATAAAAAAATGTCGAAAATATTGATAATACTTGAGAAATCACAAAATTAATTGAAAATTTTAAAAGAAATTAAAAAATGAGAAAAATATAATTATAATAGGAAAAAAAAATCGAGAAATAACAAAAATAACAGAAATTTGAAGAAAATAATTGAGAAAACACAAAAAATTTAAATTTGAAGGTAATATGTAAAAAATAACAAACATAATAAAAATTTGAGACAAATAATTAAAAGATGACAAAACTAATTAAACATAAAGTGAAAAATAAAAAATTTGAAGAAAAGACTTGGAAAATGATAAAAATAATTGAAAAATGGAAAAACAAAATAAAAATTTGATGTCAATACATAATTAAAAAATTGGAGAAAAAAATTTACCATTAAAGAAAATAATTAAATAATTGAAAACTCAGAAAATTGATAGAAATTTGAAAAAAAATACTTGAAAAATGATAAAAATAATTAAAATTAAAAAAAAAACAATTGAGAAATAACAAAAATAATTGAAAATTACAAAAATAATCAAAAAATGGAACAAATAGTCGAGAAATTACAAAAATAATTGAAACTTGAAAAAAAATGAAAGATGATAAAACTAATTTAAAATTATGTAAAAAATTTATGATTTGATAAAAAAAGACGTAAAAAACGACATAAATAATTGAAAAATAGAGAAAAAAAATAAAAATTAGAAATCAGTAATTGAAAAATTGGAGATCAAAAATTGACGCTTAAAGAAAATAATTAAATAATGACAAAATAATTGCAAAATCCCAAAAAATTTGAAATTTTAAGAAAATACTTGAAAACATAATAAAAATAATTCAAAAATTAAAAAATTAAATGTAAATTGAAGTAAGAAATTAAAGAATCCATGACAATAATTTAATGATATAAAAAAATAAGTAAAATTTGGAGAAAGTAATAAAAAAATGTCGAAAATATTGATAATACTTGAGAAATTACAAAATTAATTGAAAATTTTAAAACAAATTAAAAAATGAGAAAAATAATTATAATAGGAAAAAAAAATCGAGAAATAACAAAAATAACAGAAATTTGAAGAAAATAATTGATAAAACACAAAAAATTTAAATTTGAAGGTAATATGTGAAAAATAACAAAAATAATAAAAATTTTAGACAAATAATTGAAAGATGACAAAACTAATTAAAAATAAAGTAAAAAATAAAAAATTTGAAGAAGAGACTTGAAAAATGATAAAAATTATTAAAATTTGAAAAGAAATTGAGAAATGACAAAAATAAATGAAAATTAAAGTAAGAAATTATAAAATTCATGACAATAATTCAAAGATATAAGAAAATAAGTATAAAATTTGGAGAAAGTAATAAAACAACGTCGAAAATATTGGCAATAATTAAAAAATCACTAAATTAATTGAAATTTTTAAAAAACAATTAAAAAATGACAAAAATAAAAAAAAAAGATTGAAAAAAATTATTGAAATTTGATAAAAATAATTTTTAAATGTTAAAACTCATAGAAATATGCAGGAAATAATTGAAATTTGATGGAAAAATTGAAAACCGACGAAAGAAATTGACAATACTGGTTTAAAAATTTAAAATTTGTAGACTTTAATTAAAAAATTGAAAAAGTAATTAAAATTAGGGAAAACCAATCAAACAATGTCAAAATTTATTGAAATTTGAAGTACATAATTGAAACGCGTAAAAAAAAGCCATTAGGCCAAAGAAATGAAAATATATGTGTATTTTCTATAAAATAATATCACTGGTTTTAAACAGAAGATATTTTCTTTAATAATTAATAATAATAATAATTATTATTTTAATATGAAAGTGAGAAATGTGATTTTTTTTAAAGTGAGTAATAGTTTAAAGTGAGTGATTTACAAAAAAATGAATAAAAATTAGAAAAGTAAGTCACTGGCAGCCCTGAAATTGCTCAAATTCGCTTGAAACTTGTTACACTTTTGCTATTTTGAAAATCTAACTTCAGATTAGTAACCAGGAACATGGATTACCACCGAGTAACAAGTTTGAAGTGAATTTGAGCAATTTTTCAAAATATGTCTGCCATATTGGATCCGCCATTTTGAATTTTGAAAAATTGGTAAATCTGACATCATTTTCACAATCAGAGACTTCGAAAACGAGTAATAAGTTTCAAGCGAATTTGAAGAATCATGAAAACGAATTAGCTGGAATTTTTAGAAATTCCCGGATATAATTTTTTTTCTTGTCAATTTTCCGGGTTTTTCCCGGTCGAACTAAAATCCCAGCAAATTCCCGGTTTTCCCGGTGAGTAGACACCCTGGATGCAGAAAGCAGGAAAAAAGATTATTATTAGAAATGTTTGCCTAAAAAAAAAAGAATACAATACGAGAAGCAGATATTCCAATTGAGGATTTCGAGAATTTTGTTTTAATTGATTATTTAAATTATGCGCAATTTTTTAATTCGCTTGGAAACTATCAACACTGTTCGGATGTTTCCGGCTTCATTCGGTACAGTTCGGGAATTTCTGGATACGATTTACAGCTTTCGAATCTGTTCGGAACGTCTCGGAGTCGCTCGGTAACTCTCGAAAACATTTTTAATCTTTCGGGTACTTTCGGAAGTTTTCGACTCGATTCGGAACTTCTCGACAACTTTCGTCAAAAATTCAGAATCTTTCGGATACACTCGGCAAGACTTGGATTCATTTGGTAATTTTCGGTACTCGTTGGAAATGCTTCCGAAAGCTTCCGGAAATATTCGGAACCTTTCTGAAGCTTCCGGAACTATATTGAACTTCTCGAAAATATATTTTAATTTAGAAGTTTCTTTCATTTATTCATTCCTTCATTCTGTCCATACCTGACGTTTGTCACTAGATGTTTATTTGTTTTAAATTTCTACATCATATTTCACTTTTTAAAATCTTCTCAAATTTTAAATTTATAGATATTTTAATTTCTTCCAATTTCTATTAACTTAAATCTGCATTAATTAAAAGTTCAATTAATCCACGGTTCAAATATACTAAATTTGAAGTGATTTAAAAATTTCTTCAATTTTTAATAATTCTTTTCTCTTATGCTTTCAATTACTTAAACTACAATTTTCAACTATTTTCATTATTTTCAATTATTTTCTGCAATTCTTAATTATTTTCATTATTTTCTTACTCTTTTCCCTAAATCTAAAATCTACCTTTGGCAAGTTTCAATTACTTTTTATATTTTTTTAATCACTTCTTCAATTTTAATTATTTTTTCATCGACAATAAAACAATTTAATTATTTATTGCTAAACTTTATAGTATTTTTCGAAAATTTAAATTAATTTTTTTGATTTGACATTATTATTTTTATTTTGCAATTATTATTTTTAATCATTTAGAATTAAATTTATAATTTATAATTATATATCATTCATAATTAAATAATTTAATTATTTTATTTTGAATCATTTTCATTATTTCTGAATTAAGATCCTAAACTTTAATTTCCTAAATTTTCAGTTATTAGCTCAAATTTAGATTCTGATCTTAAATTTCCAATTCTTTCAACGATTTTTTAATTATTTTCTTTTGCGTAAAATTAAATTCTGTAATTTTTCTATTATTTTCTTCAATTTCTAATTAATTTCATTCTTTTAGTAAAATTTTTAAAAAGTTCAATTATTTATCCAAAATTGTAATTATTTTCATCATATTTCAATTATTTTTCTCAATTTTAAATTGTTCTTGTCATTTTTCAACAATTTCCGTCCATTCCTAATTATTATTCTTATTTTGTAAAATTATTTTTAAGACTTTTAGGTATTTTTCTCAAATGTCAATTAATTTTTTCTATTTTTAAAATTATTTTAATTTATTTACAAAATTTCCAAAAATTTTTATTAATTATGTACCTTAAATTCCAATTATTTTTAGCTTTCCTCAATTCTTTTCTTCAATTTTTAATTATTCTCATTTTTTCAATTAAATTCTCAGATTTTCAAATATTGTCTTCAAATTTCTATTATTTTTCATTTAAAAAAAAAATATTTTCATTTATTTTCGTATTTTCCAAAAAATTTTTTATTAATTATGTATCTTAAACTTCAATTATTTTTAGCTTTCTTCAATTCTTTTCTTCAATTTTTAATTATTCTCATTTTTTCAATTAAATTCTCAGATTTTCAAATATTTTCCTCAAATTTCAATTATTTTTCCATTTAAAAAAAAAAATATTTGCATTTATTTTCGTAATTACAAAAAGATTTTATTATTTATGTATCTTAAACTTTAATTATCTTTAGCTTTCTTCAATTCTTTTCTTCAATTTTTAATTATTCTCAGTTTTTCAAATATTTTCCTCAAATTTCAATTATTTTTTCATTTAAAAAAAATTCTGCAATTTCATTAGTTGTTTATTTTAAATTTTATATATTTTATTCAACTTATCATTGTCTTTATCAAGTTTCAATTATTTTCTTAAGTTTCAAATGTTAAAATTACCTTTCAATTATTTTACCTCATTTTTAAATATACTTATTTTTCAAAATTATTGTCTAAGATTTTTAATTATTTTTAATTTTTTTCATAAATTTCAAAATTTTAAACTACTTTTCTGATATTTTAATTATAAATTGTTTAAATTTTTTTTTTTATCATTTACATCAATTTTTAATACTTACATTATTTTTTATAATTTCTAAAAAGATTTAATTTATTTATCTGAAATCTCTCTTGTTTTATTCAGTTTTCAATTATATCTATTATTTTCTAATATTTTATGTAAATTCGTTATTTTTTGCAATTTTTTAAATTATTCATTACATATTTCATTAATTTTCTGCAACTTATCATTGTTTTTATCATGTTTTAGTTATTTCTTAAGCTGCAAATTTTAAAATTATTTTTCAATCATATCCCCCAATTTATGCAATAATTATTCTTATTTTTTAAAAAAATTTTGCAGGATTTCCAAATATTTTTTTCTTAAATTTCCCATTATTCTCTTCAATTTTGTTCCTAATTTCCAAGAAGCTTTTAATTATTCATTTAAAATTTCCATTATTTTATTAAATTTTCATTTATATCTATAATTTTCTTGTATTTTATGTATACTCTGTATTTGTTGCAATTATTTATGTTAAATTAAAAATTTTCTCTTCAATTTTCAATTATGTTTATCTTTTTTTCATTTGTTTTCTTTAATTTTTAATTATTTTATTTTTAAATTAAGTTCTAAAAGTTTAAATTATTTTCCTGAAATTTTCTTTAGTTTTCCTGTATTTAAAAAATATTATGTAATTTTTTCAATTATTCTCTCAAATTTCAATTCTTTTCTTCAATTTTAAATTATAAAATTTTTGTCATTACTTTGTCCAATTTTTAATTAATTTTATTATTTCTAAATTAATTTCCCAAATTTTCAATTATTTATCTTAATTGCAATCATTTTTCATTCAATTTTCAATTATTTTCTCCAATTTTTCATTATTCTAATTTTTTTCAATTTACTTCCAAGATTTTTAGTAATTTTTTCAAATATAAATAATTTTCTATAATTTTAGAACATTTCTGTGATTTTTTAACCTACTTTCACCCATTTTTCATGTTTTAATTTTTTTTCAATTAATTTGCAAAATTTGCTATTATTTTTTGCAATTTTCTTTATTTCTAAAATTTTATCAATTTTGTCGTATGTAAATAAAACTTTATTTATTTATTTTTAAACATTATATTTAAAATATTTACAATTGTTGATAACATATTAGGGCATTAACTAGATATTTAATAACCTTTAGGTAACGATCGGAAGCACTTGGCCACGCTCACAAAGTTTTTTGTTCGACTCGGTTACTTTCGGTACCCTTTCGGAATCCTCAGCTACGTTCGGAAATTTTCGGCTCCTCTCGTCTTCTTTCGGCTACATTCGGAAATTTAATCTCACTCGCCCAGAGCCGGGAACATACATCTATTGTCCGTGATTCGACTGACAGACCGACAGACACCAAAGTCTCTTTACGAGAATAAAAAAAAAACTTAGAGAACGAAAACCTCGATATTAATTGAAGGGATTAAAATGGCATTTAACCAGATTGAAAATTCCATTAAGAGGTACTGAAAATTGCCTTTGAACTGAGAAGCCGAAAATTAAAGGATTAAGAAATTGAGACAGTCAGGTGCTTAATAATGAACATGGAAAAATTGTTGGTTCGTGTCGGGAATCGTTGTCGCGTTGGCTCAGGATTTGCAGTCTAAGTTTGCCACAAAGCCGGGCCACTCTAATATATTAGTTTCATGTGTAGTTACATAACGGAGGAGTTCGCCTTTGCATTCCCGACGTCATCGTCGTCGGCGAGAGTCGTCCAGGAATGCGTGCTTTTGCGTTCTGCATATAACGATTCGTTGCACTTTCCTAAGCCTGCTTTGTCACCCGGAACCATCTTTGTCACCAGAAGCCCCCAAAGGTCTCCATTAATAGCTCGCAGAACAAAAAAGATGCATATTTCCTATATTTATGGCACTCCACTGTCTCTTCAAACAGAAATATCAGGCTCCACATTAACAGCCGTTTGTTAATTAGGTTATATTTTTATATTTTGTCGACAAAGACAATTTGTTGAAGAAATAAATTTCGTGTGTATGGAATACGTAAATAAAAAACGACGACAAAATATAAGAAACTATACACGGAATTGAAATAAAAATTAGTTTATAAATTAAACACAAAATAGACACATCACATTGTCGATAATTTAAAAAAACACTATTAAAAACAAATTTAGATTTGTTGATTTAGAATTATGTTTATTGACACAAGGTTATTTCAGAGATCGGTCGCTGTTCACGGTTTTACAAGATATTGTCAGGGCTGGGATGCTCTATCCGATATCTTTTTTTACGTAAAGATATACGTTTTTACTTAAGGGTGAAATCATAATGGGACCGTCAAACATTGCGTCGTAATGAGAAAGAGAAAGACGTAAATATGTCGTTGTCTCCCTCTCTCTCATTATGACGCAACGTTTGACGCATCTATGTGATTTCATCCTAAAATTAAATATTACTTTTTCCAAAACAGATCGAATCTTTAATCGCTAATCTTAAAAATAAGATAGAGAAAGACAGAAGTCCTGCGGGGATTGGTCCAGATTGAGAGTGAAATCCCATGTGAGCAGAAAACGTAAACCCCAAAGCAGAAAATCATGAGAGTGAGAGAGATAGTTTGATATAACTAACTCTCTCACTCTCATGATTTTCTGCTTTCGGTTTTACGCTTTCTCCTCAAATGGGATTTTATCCTAAAGGTGAAATCACATAGATGCGTCAAACGTTGCATTTTAATGAGAGAGGGAGAGACCGAAATATATTGAGAGTGAGAGAGATAGCTTGATAATACTAACTCTCTCACTCTCATGATTTTCCGCTTTCGGTTTTACGCTTTCTGCTCACATGGGATTTTATCCTAAAGGTGAAATTACATAGATGCGCCAAACGTTGCGTCTTAATGAGAGAGAAGGAGACAGAAATATATTAACGTCTTTCTCTTTCTCATTATGATGCAACGATTGACGGTCTCGTATGATTTTACCCTAAGAAAATATTTCGAGGTTATTTTACATCAGAGATAGGTCGCTCTTCACGGTTCTATCCGACATTGTCAGGGCTGGGATGCTCTATACGATACCTGTATTTACAAAACGATACATACGTGAGGATGTTTAGTAAAACTTGTTATTTTTTTTCTCCTAAACAGATTAAATATTTAATCACTAATCTTAAGAATAAGAGAGAGAGAGAGAGAAAGAAGACCAGCAAGGGTTGGTCCACAGTTCGTGTTAAATTGCGATTGACACATTTGCAGCAAGATTCATGGACGTGTGAGCACAACGTGACGTAAATACTTGTAGAATACAGACATCTGACATATTATTCTGCTGAGATTTATTGGTAACACCCACATGGCAGATGCATTCAATTGCGCGAAGCACACACCAGGCTTGGATTCCGAGGAATGATAGTTCCTCGTCGCGAGGGAACCTCGAACAAAGGAATGTCAATTCCTTGAATAGGACAACTTTCAAAATGTCGTCTATGTTTCGAATTACAAAACTTTTAATTAACATTTTGAAAGGGAGGAAAAATTTTTTTTTCTCGTTTTCAAATGAAGAATGAAAAATTTTATGCTGCTGTTGAGCGTGTCGTGAATCTTGTAAATTCATAGTCCACTAAAATGAACGATTCAGAGAGCGAGTGTAATTTTTATTGAATGGGTCTCTTAACTCAGAAGTGTTACCAGTTTGCGTGTTTTGTGAATTAGCTGCTCGTTTCACGGGTTATACGATACGGCGATACGAAAGCCACCCACTAAACGTCACTCGTCGCCACGAAAGTAAACGGGAAAACAAACGAGCGTGTATACCATTCGCACAGTCGTTCGAAAACGCGTGCAAGGTCGTTTCGTCGACGAAAATGACGCACTTAAGTCACGCTCGAGTTTCAGAACATCTGGCCGATTTGTCTAATTCGAAATTATGACACTCGAGAAAAACGTATATTTGCTTGAGTTTCAGTGGCAATTATTCAATTAGATAGGTTATTGGAGTGATTTTTGAACAAAAAAGAATGTGACTTAATCTTAGGATTAACTAATAAGTGTTTACAAATTAATAAATTATTCAATTAAATGCCTTCTGTCACCATTCCTCTATATCCTTTTTCATATAACTTTTGATATACTTTTCGAAAACTATTTTCAATTTCCAGATGAATTTCCATGTGATTTTTGACATAAAAATTTGCAGTAGGGTCTCGACACTTGCACTTTCTTAATTATGTCGCCAGAGCGCAAATGTAAATCTCATGTAGCTCCAGAGACAATGGCCTCTCTAGCACTTTCCAACGAGCATATTCATCGCCGTTCTATGAATAATTACAGAGATCGTTGTCACTAAGCTGCACAACTGTTCGTAATGTATCAGCCGGTATAATTTGCGCGTTATCCTTTGCCCGAAAGATGAATAGCCACTGGCTGCCAATTTTTCTCGGAAAAATGCCTCACAATGTTTTTCAACACAAATGATGGATGATTTACCATTAAAAATATCTTGCTTCACTATCCGCAAAAAGAAGAAGATATTTCCAGAAAAAATAAAACAGAAGCTTAATTATGGCAGCGGGGAGGCATTTGAGTATAGTTATGATACAAGGACCAGCGGTGTTTGCGACACCGTTTGAAATAGATTCAATGCTTCATAGTGCCAACGGACGGTAAATGTTATGAACAGCTATAATAACAGCAGTGGTCGGTGTTGCGTTCCCAAGAGGAGAGTCCTCATTAATGGAACGACGGACTATGAATCGTCATGATCCCCGTGAACGGAGTCCGCCTCGGTCTATGAATGTAACTTGAAATTCGTCTTGGACCCCTCGAACCCGGGTAATAATAATTTGACGAGAATAGCGCCAGGCGGGTAACAATGTTGCCAACCACTTAAGTTTCTTGGAGGCGTGTGCACTCTAGTTATTGAAATCTTTCTCCCCTCCAACCTCTTTCTCACTCACATCACTCAAATACCTTACCTCTGCCCACATAATTCATAGTCAAGACTAACGCGCTCATCATCCACCTAAAATTGAAATTGTTCTTTGTTCTTTTGCAATCCTAGATTTTTGTAAATCGGGAAAGCTGAATGAGAAAAGGTACACATTCTTTTTATATTTGGTATGAAAATTAGATTTTTAGAGGTAGATGGAAGCACTAGTAGATGCTAGGTATGTTACGTTAGATGCGCTAGATAATGTACGTAGCGTCCCAACCCTGATAAAAACTCAAGGTACCGTCCCATGTCGGTGAAAAGCGTAAACAATGCGATAGAAAGAGAAGAGCAGATATCACGTTCTCTCTCACTCACATGATTTACGCTTTCTGTCAATATACACAACTAGTAATACTGTGACGTTATATTACGAAACTTTTTTAACCCAATTAAAATATTCTGTAAACAATTCCCAGTAGTACAAACCTAGGAAAAAATCCTGCTTGGTTTAAAACAGTCATAAGAAATGTTTCGATAATTACATGTTTTAATTAATATTGGAATAGAACAGACCAATCAGAAAATGCATTCCAATGTGACCAATTATCTGATTGGTCTATTCTATGAACTCCGCATATGAGTTAAAGATTTTTGTTCCAATCGTATAATTACGCATCAAAATTCCATGTATCTTTTTTGTAACCGTGAAACTATAAAGAAAATGTTTAAATTCCCGAGCAAGTGAATGAACAGGATTTAATTCTATGTGGAACAAATAATCCTGAGTGGTCTTTTTAAAAAGAATTCTCGATTCTTATCGGCCTTTTTCGTAAAATGCATCGCACTCCTTTTCGGCATTCCCCCTTGCCATTCTCGGCATGGCAAGATGCAAACGCGTTCCACGCGACGTCCGAGCACGCGAAACAAACAAATTAACTCACCCTTCGAAGCGTTCGCACGTATGTACGACACATAATGCCGAGAAAAAGAAAGAAAAAAAAAAAAGATCTTCAAAGAAGACAGTGGAAAAGTAAAAGACAGCGCGACAAAGACATCAGACAGACAGTGGAGGGCGTGGGAGATGCATTTATAAACTCTTCTCTGAACCTAAGATCACGTGATTTATTGCATACTTTTCGAGAGTGTTAATAAAAAACTTACCCATTCCTTCTGTCACAAGTCGCATCCTGCTCCCCAGCGGCGTAATTAGGTTGCTTAGGGCCCCGATGAAAATAGATTTTGAGGAACCTTAGGAACGTAAAATATTAGGCATTAGTTACTAGAAAAAAGGGATTCATTTATTTTACTTTTGGAGGCCCCTGAACCACCGGGGTTTAAATAAAAGGAAATTAATTAATCAAAGTTTTTTCGCTCTCCATAGTTGATATAAATTAGAAAAATGTCGATCCGTTGGAGCAAATATCCCTGTGTTCAAATTTAGATATTTATGAAATTAATAAACCTTTAAAATTTTATTGAAATCCGTTAAAGTGATTTCGAAATACCCTGGCGAAAATTAATGAGAAGAAACTCAATTGTTTTAAAAAATAAGGAAAACAAAATAAACATATTTAAAAAGTGAAAAATTAAAGAACTAGAAATTAAATATTTGGAGAAAAGTATATTTTAAAATTAGAAAGATGAAAATAAAATGAGAAATTTATTCTAAGATAAAATTTATTTTAGAAATAGAAAGACAGAAGTTTTTACAAAATTATAAAAATTAAGAAATTGTAAGAAAAGTACAGAAAAATATACATTAAAATAATGAATATTTTTAAAAAATTAGAAATTATAGAATAAAAATTAACGAAATTATCAAAAGTTCAAAAAGTGATTAACAAAATATTATAAAAGAACGAATGAATTGAAGAGAAATTGAAGAAGTTTTAAGGCGACATCAAAGAGGTTTAAGGAATATAAAAAAAAAACATTAGTCTAGAAAAAGAATAAAGTATTTATTCAAAAATAACAATTTTTAGCAAATTATTCTCAAAATGAAGAAAATTTAAAAATAAATTGGAAAGAACTCTAAAAAAAGAGAAATTTGTTTGAAACATTAAATTATATTTTTAAAAACAACTCTAAAACAATAAAATTTTCAGGGATCACAGGACCTATTGCTATTGAAAAAGGTGAATAGGTGCGAATTTTTTCAAAAATAGGGGACAAAAAGGGGACAGAAAATTTGTTTCAACTTATGTACTTGAAGATTTTTTAGGACCTTTTTATCTACAAATTTTAAATATGGAAACATTATACAGGGCTGCCAGCGTACTTGTAGATTGAAAATAGTGCCAAAAAAAAACTTTTTAATTTAAAAAGGTGAATAAATAACGAGTTTTTAAATGAAAAAAGTAAATAAACAATAATTTGCAATAATAAACAAAATATTACTGATATTAATTTGGGGCCCGCCAGCAGGCAAATAATTAATCAGGGCCCCCCAATATCTAACTTGAAAAAAAATTGTTAAATGAGAAAACTAATTGAAACATTAATTAAAAATCAAGAAATGAAGACAAAAATTTAAAACAAAATAATTGAAATTTAAAGAAAATAATTGAAAAATTTAAAAAATACTTGTAATTACAAGAAAACAATTGAAGAATGACAAAAATAAGTAAAATTTGACGAAAAATAATGATTCAAACTTAAAAGAAAATAATTTAAAAAATGATAAAAAAAAATTTACATATATGTAGAAAATATGTAGAAAACAGTTGAAAAATTACAAAAAAACTGAAATTTGAAAAAGAAATTAATGAGAAATATAATTAAAAAAATGAAGTAAAAAATAAAAAATGTATTACATTAATTAAAAAATAAAGGACATAATTGAAACGTAAAGAAACTAATTGAATAATGTCATAAATAATGGAAAGTTAGTGTAAAAATTAAAAGTTTATAGACAACAATAATAAAAAGATTGAAAAAAATAACATTTAAAGAAAACAATTCAAAAATTTCAAAAATTTTTGAATAATGACAAAAATAACTGTAGTTTAAAAAAAAAATTGAGAAATGACAAAAATAATTGATAACTAATGTAAAAAATTGAAAATTTATGGACAATAATTATTCAAAAATTGAAAAAAATATTAGAAGTTTAAGGAAAATAATTAAAAGTTGAAGATATTAATTGACGTTTGAAAAAAATAATTGAAATTTAAAGAAAATAATTCAAAAACGTCAAAAAAAAATTAAATATGAGGAAATGAATTGAAATTTGTAGAAAATAATTGAAAAAAGTGTAAAAAATTATAAATTTGAAGTCAATACTTGAAAAATTGACGAAACAATTAAAATATTAAGAAACTAATTGAATAATGATATAAATAATTGAAAGCGTGTTTAAAAATTAAAAATTTATAGACAATAATTGAACATTTGAAAAAAATATTGGAAGTTTAAGGAAAATAATTGAAAGTTTAAGAAATTAATTGAAGTCTGAAGAAAAAAATTGAAATTTGAAGACAATAATTCAAAAATGTCATAAAATTTAAATATAAGGAAAGTAATTAAAATTTGTAGAAATAATTGAAAAACTAATTGAAAAACTAATTGAAAGAGATGTAAAAAAATTAATAAATTCATGAGAATAATAAAAAGGATGAAAGGAAATGATTGAAATTTGAAGAATTTTATTTGAAACTGGTGTAAAATTTTTTTAATTTCTTGACAAACAACAAAATTGAATAAAATAATTGAAATTTGTTAAAAATAATTTTAAAATGTCAAAAATTATAAAAATATGAAGAAATAATTGGAAAATGACAAAAATAATTGAATAATTACAAAAGTAAGTGAAATTTAAAGAAAATAGTTAAAAAATAACAAAACTAAATTAAAATTTGTATAGAAAATTTAAATATTTCTGCCAATAAAATAAGGATTAAAAATATAATTGAAATTTTAAGAAAATACTTGAAATATTGCAAAAATAAATGAAAATTTATGTAATAAATTAAAAAATTTATGGCAATAATTTAAAGTTTAAAAAAAAAAATTTATATTTGAAGAAAGTAATTGAAGTTTCTAGAAATTAATTGAAATGCGTAGAAAATAATTGAAAAAGTTGTAAAAAGTTAATAAATTCGTGACAATAATAAAAATATTGAAGACAATTTTTAAAATTTGAAAAAAACAAAGTAAAACTGGTGTAAAATTTAAAAATTCATGACAAAAAAATTGAATATAATAATTGAAATTTGTAGAAAATAATTCTAAAATAACAAAAATATTAGAAATATAAAGAAAATAATTTGAAAATGACGAAAATACTAAGAAAGACGACAAAAGTAATTGAAATTTTTAAGTAAATAATTAAAAAATGAAAAAAGTAAATTGAGACTTGTATAGAAAATTTAAATATTCTTGGCAATAATTTATAGATTTTAGAATATAACTGAAATTTTAAGAAAATAATTTTAAAATAACATAAATAAATGGAAATTTGTGTAATAAATTTAAATATTCCTGACAAAAATTACAAGACTGAAGAAAATAATTGATATTTGAAAAAATGAAATTCAAAATCTTAGAAATACTTGAAAATTGACAAAAGTACTTTAAAAATGAAAAAGATCATTAAAAAGAGATGTACAAATTAAATATTTGTAGACTGTATTTAAAAAATTGGTGATGTAATGTAATTTTTTTGAAAACTGAATTTTTTACACGAGATTTGTCATTTGGGAGACCCCGAAAATCCTTGCCAATCGTGATTCAAGATGATTAATTCGAAAATATGGAAAGTCTCAATTTTGAATGTATATCCAAAATTTTAAAAAATTAATTTTTGACATCGGAATCTTTATTTACGACCTCAAAAATCTCCAAATAAGACTTGTTGAATTTCCTTGAATATTTATGTGATAAAAGATTGCACATGTTGCAATGTATTATTTCTACATATTTTTTATAACATCCGACATTTGGAAAATTTAATTTCTTTAAACATCATATCTTAAAATATGGCTAAAAATGCAGAAATTTATGACCTAAAATATTTTTAGCTTATAAATTAGAAAAGTTGGGAATGTTTTTTCAAAAGTTTATTTTCCCCCATGTATTTTTAATGAGGATTTTCTATCGATTGCTGATACAGATTAATATAAATCAATTGGGCTGGGGTTTTATAAAAATTTTTTATCTATGTTGAACTGCTAAAAATTTTGGCTATAACTATAAACTTTAATACTGAAAATTAGAAAAAGGGGAAATAGGGGACAATTCTTTAAAATAAGGGAAATAGGTGCAAAATTTTAAAATAGGAGAAAAAAGGTGAATAGGGGACAACCTGTGATCCCTAAATTTTCCTTAAAATCATAAAATCTAGAAATTTTATAAAAATATATTGGCGAAAAATAAATAAAATGTTAAGAAAATTTACAAGAAACGTGTGAATCAAAAATAAAATTATAAAATGGAAAAAAATTATATTTACCACTAAAGTATGAAAATAAATAAACTTTTCTAAACGTTTAAACAACAAAATTTTATAAAATAAACTGAAATAATTTGCGTAAAAAGAAAAAAAATTAAAAAAGTCTACAACACTAAAAAAAAAAAAAATTTTTTTGAAAGAAGGATAAAATTAATCGTAAAGCTAGAAAATTCGAAAAAGTTGTTAATACTTGAAGTAAAAAAACTAAAATTTAAACGAATTAATTTTTTACTATTAAAGTGTAAATTACTTAAAATGTAAAAGTTTGAATAAATTAAAGTTTGATTTAATTGATGTTTGAAATTTATTTTAATTAAAATGATTTGGGATTATTAAAAATGTTAATGTTATTTTTGACTTTTTTTCTGTCCAAGATTTTTAGATCGCATTTTGACCATTTGAAATTTTATTTGTTTAGATATTGAAGAATGCAAAGTTGCTACTTTTAGGATTCATATACGAATTCTTGGAATTTCTATAAAATTCCCGGATTATTTTAAGAATTCCCGGCTAAATTCCGGTTTTTTCATGATATATTAAATTCTCGGAATTTTCCCGGATCCCTGTATCGCTAGACACCCTAAAATGTCGCGAAACTAAATTCTGACATTTAATTTAATAAAAGCGTCAAAACAAATGTTAAATTTTTTTTTGTTAATGTAAACTAAATTTAATGTGTCCCATGATAATTTAAATTAAATGATTGCAAATGATAAAAATACAAAACTTACAGTAGACTGCATTCCCGAAACGAAAAAATCCTGCACACATTTAGATCAATTTTTGTTATAAAAATTGAAAAGTAAATGAACTTGAAATTTAAGTTAAATTTGCGTACAAAAAAGAAAACGAAAGAGAATCTCTAAATCAAAAAAAAATTTTAATGAAGAGAAACATTAATGGTAAGGTTTAAAAATAAGAAAGAATTGTAAATACCTACTTATTTATACAAGATTACTAAGCTAATACGATTTTTTAATCGTATTTTGATAATTTCAAATTCAATTTTTAAAATTACAAAAAAAATAAGGTTAAAAATTTTTAGAACTAATTTACGAATTTTCTAGATTTTCTAGATAGTACTTTTCTAGATTTCCCGGATAGCTAGACACTCTGCAAGCTTCTTAAACTAATTTTTTTTTGTACTTCGTTTCTTGTGACTGGATTACTTTGCAGAAATTTTTCCAGGTTCTCTTATAAAAACAGCCGAGATGTCACAAAATATACCTAATATTACCGATTCTAGATTCAGTATTCCGTTTTCTGTGACTGGATCTCTTTACAGAAATTTTTCCAGGTTTTCTTATAAAATCAGCCTTTACAAAATATACGTCGTATAGTGTGGTAGATCATAAAAAAAGAACTCACCTATCTCACTGTCAGGAATGAAATTAATCGTCGAAATCCTGTATTGTTATGCCACTTCTGTTCCCTCTCCATTTTCGGTCCCTCTCTTTTAAAGAATCTGCAAAAAAAAATTTCTTTGGTTATTTTTAATTTTTATTCAATTTAAATAATTTATTCCGGTATTTTTTTTTGATTATCGGAGTTTAGAGAAACAGATGTTTGCTAAGAAAATATTCCGGAATTGTGATTAATTAGAATATCAAAGTGGAGAAATTTACGGATCGCCAGTCTCATTGATATACGATATTTCTCACTTGTTTGACAGATTGTGGATTAATTGCCACTTAACGCGATATTAGTAGGCGAGAGCTTTCTGACGACTCTGAAAGCAAGTGCAAAATTTCTGACTACTGACTCGGGTGACGCGATAATCCGCCGTTTCCGAAAGCCGTTGCACTAAAATTATTTACGTCCCGTGTCCACCCTCACCATATCTGCTTATGACAGGTACGAACTTAGAAATCATGGAAAACCATTTGCATTTACATTTCATGTGAAATGTCTTGGCACAGGGTTTTAGGAAAATCGGGACTCTTTTAAACATTAGACAAATATAAACTTTTTGTCCTGATTTGATATTGTTATTAATTTGTTTCCTTAATTTTAGCGGGTCGGTCGTATAAATTTTCTCAATTTAAGGTTTCTTTTTAATTTATTTAATTAAATTAACATTTAATTTAAATTTTAATTTCGGATATTATTTTCCGCACTTCGCGTTCCGGAATCAATATTCCTGATTCCTATTTCGGATTCAGCATCTGGAACTACAAATTCCGGATCTAATTCCCTTTTTCCAAAAAAAGTTGTGACGCTCTTTTTAATTTATAAATTAATTATCATTAATCTTCTGTTTTATTTAAACTTTGTATTTATTATCCCTTTGACACCGCCAAGTTATTTTTCTAATAATAATAGTAAAGGATCAATAATTAAATTAGAATTGATATTTATAATTACCTGAGTGATGCGAAATATTTTTAGACTGTAGTGAGGGGAAGTAACGAATCGCCAGAATGATTACTATTAAATATAATAATTTCCTTCGACAATGATTACTATTAATGTCAATAATCACCTTTGAGAAAACTGGAAGATTATTATTTCAAAGCAATAATTATTTATCAATCGCCAAAAGTAATTACTATTCGTGATATTTGTGATTCGCGACTAAAATTTCTAGTTTCCTGTGACTCCTACGATTGCCAATCTAAATATACCTTTCTTATTGCCTCTTGTCTCATTCCTGTCACGTTATGGCATAATTTAAAAATGATGTTGTTTACGATGCGGCCAGTAATTAAATTATGGTAATTTAAATGTCATAATCGGTGGAGCTTGATAGACCTAATGATCAGATATCCTTTAAATCTGATCTTTTTTTTAAAAAGTAATTTGCATGTACATCGTCATCCGTCGGTGTTCATGAGCGAAATGGTTCGTCTTGATTTCTTCGTTTTTGTCCTTTACTGTTTCTTCTTTCTGCGTCTCCACGGTCTTCCTCTACCCCTGACCTTCACGCAGAGAAACTCTTTAAGATCCATCGGCCTGCATTCAAAAAAGCCAAATCTATCTTTAACTTCCCACCTTGTGCTTCCTTTTCACTTTGGCTAGTCAACAACTGACAATAAGAATTTCTAAAGAAGCGATAATTTTTTCTTTTACTGCTTGTTTTGTTTATCAGTCTCTAATACTGCACGAGAAAAAATAATTTAAAAACTCAAAGAGCAACTGAATAAATAAATTGAGACTAAATAAAATGTTAGATTTGTGGAGAAGATTGGAGTGAAATGTTGATCAAGAGGGAAACCTAATACTATGTACGAAAGCAGAATCTGAAAATGCAAGCAGGTGGACTGGTGGACATAAGGCGAGAGATGTTAGTGGTAACAGAAACAGCAACCGTGGTGATTTTGTCGGCATGGCCACCCGCACCAGAGCTGCTCGACCGATGTCACTGTGTTTATAAATAGTGGTGCATCAACGTAATGCACTGGCGGCTGTAACTTCACGAAAGATTTACGAACGCAGAAGGCACAAGGCGAGACGTTGAACGCGGAACGGAATTTACAAGAAGGAGAGAGAAGGAATGCAAAAGGAGAGAGGACCCACATAGATAAGTGGATAGATAGAGGAATAGATTAGCAGATAAACCGATAACTTTGTTACCATGTCCAACTAAAATCTTGGCTGCATTCTCAAGCTAAATCCCAAAATTAAAGACCGCAATTTCGCTAATGCAGAATAGTAACAAATTGATTTGGTCAAGCGGGATTGCGCACTTACTCGTTACCTAATTAGTTCAATTTTAGTTTTAAGCCACTGTTTAAAATCGACTGATAGAAAGTATTGTTTTAAAAAAATTCTCAACCTCAAAGTAACCGCTCCACTGATCTTTATTCCATGTAGGCCATATTTCCTCGTCAGGGCTTACCATCTTTATTATTATGACGCGTACCTTCGCGCCACGTGGGGTAGTGAAGACGTAAAGCCTGGCGGCAATTAATCTCATGCGACGTGGCACGTTAATGCAATCATTTAATAAATCCAGACCAGAGAGCTTTATTAACTGCGGGGGCTCTCGGCGGCATTAATAAGTCCGTCTGTATCACACGAGATTGGTACAAAGCGCCAAGACTCTTTCCTATACTCCCCTCGGCAATAAAAATTGAAATAATACACTGGGAAAATAAGATGTCTAAATATAACTGCTCTTTGATTAAAAGTAACTGAGGAAGGTTGTTGATAGAGCACTTATAAAATTTTTTGTTGATTCTAATCGAAAAGAAGGGGATAATAGGATTTGGTATTTTAGAAATTTGGTCAATTGAAAGAAATTGTTTAAGGCTCATGTGGGAAAGTAGTGCTTCCGAAATTTAACGTGCGGTGCCCACCCATACGGTGGACATTTTTGAAAAGTAAAAATCTTTTCTTGGTTTTTCCCGGTGAGATCCGACTAGTCGTACTGCTCGGCTAAATCTGGTCTCCGGCTCGCGGAGCTCCCGTTTATATAGCCGGCCGAGTGGGGATCTCGCACGAACCAGATTGTGGTGGGGCGTGGCCTCGAGTCAGGAGATTGCTGGCGCGAGCACCAGTGAGATTCGAGGCGGCGACCCACCACAATCTGATTGGCGGAAAATCCCCACACGGCAGGCTATATAAACAGAAACTCCGCGAGCCTGATACCAGATTCGACGGAGCAGTCCGACCAGTCAGATCTCCTCTATCAAGAGCAACAAAACATTATTTTCAAATAAGATCTTTTAAAGAATATTCTCTCCATATTTTAAACTATATCTCTGTCTCTCATTCAATCTTTTATCAATCAATTATTAAAATACACGTAACAGAAACATTTTTTAAACCAGGTAAGCAAACATAATTCTCTTCTAGAATATTGTTTCCATTCCCGATGTTTTTGCTCCCATTGGAAAAATCTCCAGAACAAATTTCAACAAAACAGAATCTAAGTATAATTTCAAAATGTGGAGAACTCTTAAATGGCTTCTAACACGGTAGATCTTTGAGCAGAATTGCCCGCTGCGGCGCCAGTTCGCGATTCATTCGCTCATCATAATTACGAGTGTGCAGAAGATTCTCCGTATCGCCTAAGGAGTATACGCGCATAATTCGACGATTATGATGAGGAATATTTTTTGCGACTCGTACACGGACACCGTGACGACTGCCGACCATAACGACCACATGATACCAAAGTAGTCATCTGGCTCGACGATTTAACGTCTGGATAATCGAAACTTAATTCCAAAAAACTCTCGGGACGTGCAATTATTGTAAAACGACACCGGATCTAAATCCTCGCCCAAAATTCGTCTCAGTTTAGTTCGGCCATTATACCGTTTAATTTAAATCTTACTTTCTGGAAACGAGCAAATTATTTCTGATTTAAAGGACCACTCAATCTTCTCTAACTGGTTGTATCATTTGGATATTAACCCTTTGCGTGATAATGGGCTTTTATACAACACCTATCATTTCACTTTATTACCGAAACAAAACTTGATGGTGAAGTAGTAAAGAAATATAATTTTATTTTTTGTTGCCATTTATGGAAAAATTTTATTCCTCTTTAGGAAAATTTTTCCTCTTTAGAAAAATTTGTAACTCGGTTAAAAAAAATAATTCAAGTGATGAGAACGTTGTAATTCGTTTGATAAATGAAATTGGTGGCTTATGAAAGGGTAAATAAATCGGATGAGTTTATCGGGAGATCACAGAAAGAAATGAGGACCATTAGCATCAGTAATGTATGACGGCGCTTGGATAAAAATCTACAAAAGTTTTTTTTAGTGAAAGACTAACCGGTAGCCCATCATTGCTGTCGGTTGGGCTTTGTTCAACTCTCAGAAGGCCTAACCTCCTCCACACTGGTAGTGAAGAATTTCTCTTGTTCTTTAAACTTATTGTGATATCTGACATTTGTTACATCAAGATAAAAATTAAATTCCTTACATCAAGTTGCAAAATACGTAAGCTTTCAAGAATTTCGGATCGTTTTAAAATTTCTATTCTGGAGAAAACGAAAAAAAAAAGTAGATCCTGCTGGTCTAGTTAATGATTTGAGGCTCTGCTCTCAACACCCGATATTAATTAAAGAATCGGATAATCACGGAAAAGCATAAGTGGACGTAAATTGCAGTCGTTCTAGTTCTAAACGAGGATTCCCTTCTGACTGGCCAATTATCGAGTTAGCGGACATGTCTAACTTTCTTATTGTTTTAGATTGTGGATTTTAATAATGAAAAAACAAACTTATTCTCCGGTTTTTAAATAAAATTAAAAGAATCTACTTGAAAATTTAAAGAATTTCATGTTCTTATGAAATAAAATTTTATATTTAAATATTTTTATTAAATGAAAATAATAGTGAAATTTTATTATAAGAATCGGTTCAAGGAGGATAATTATGAGAGCATTAAATTGATGAATTTAAATAATTTTTAAATAAAAATAGAATTAAAAATAAAAGCTTTTTTAAATAATAGAAAAATTATTAAATTATATTAAAAATAATAAACTATAAAATATAAATTAAGTGAAAATTATGTCCATTTCGTGTACATTTCGCTTTCTAGTAAGCAAAATAATTTACTTCCTGATAGATGCAAAGATCAAACAAAATGTTAAATAATTATTATTTGACAACAAATTTTGACCCAACCTAATTTTTCCTGAAAAATGTGGAACTTGATATTTTAAAATTTGGTGAAATTAAGTTTAATAATATTTTTATTTAGCTAAAAAACCACTTCTTAATTTGAATTTTTTAATAAAAAGAGTTTAAAAAAATATATAAAAAATCCAATTAAACTAAAGATGTGATATGTTTGAAATATTAACTCTTCTGAAAAATTACACGATTTCTAACAATTATTTGCATATATTTGCATTCAAAAACATTGCAAAGTTTTTTAAAAATTAGCTTTTTATCGAATTTTGGCGAAATTTGTTGAAAAAACGAAAAATAGAGAAAAATATAATCAAACTTTTTTTTTATTTTTTGAAGAGGAATAACTTTTAGTTAGGAAATTTTTTAATACCTAGTATATTTTTTAAGAAAAAAAAAATTTTCCTTTAAAGCAAAAAAAAAATTTTTTTTACTTCTTTCGCAAAAAATTAAAAAGTTCCAAAAAATTACTTGAAAAATAATTTTAAAAAATCAAAATACTATTTCATTTCCTACTAGTATTTCTTAATTAAATTTTACTTTTAAATTCGAATTTCCTTTCTTTTTAAACTGTTAATCTTAATTAAAATTCCTCTAATTTTTTTTTTTTTTTAAGAACCTAATTTTCTTTTTTTAACTTGTGAATTTAAAAAATTGGCAGAATTCGGGACAAATTAAGACTGGATAATTATTTTAATCGCTTTATTTAATTCGATTTAATTTAATTTCATGGGATTATTGAAGTAAACGACTTAATTTAATTTTTCGATTTATTCACCAATATTTCATTTAAATAATCATTTAATTAATTGAAATTAATTCCAGTAAAAAAGCGAGTCAAAAATTACTATTTCCCTTTCCGGTATGTTGAAAACAAAAGAAAAAAAAGTTTCTAGAAATTTAGCATAGCAACCGCAGAACAAATGAAACGTGAATCAACAAATCAACATTTTATTAATTCGGAGACCGGCAGCACTAAATCTTCGTTCTGATTTCTCGTTTTTAATTTTGAAATATACAAGATCTTTTCTAAATTTCAAGTTTTATTTTAAGTAAAATATATTGAGTAACAACAGCAGTAAAAGAATTTGGATAATCTTCGATCTTCAAAATTCTAGTATGTGGTGAAAATATAATTAGCGAAAAATCAGCTATTGACTGTTTAGAAGATTTGTTTTCTTGGAATTCGGAAAAAGGAAATTAAGAGGAAAAATGAGGCAACCTGTGCCAAAAATTTCGGGCCTTGTGGTCTCGGCGATTCGAAGTCTTCGAGAGGCTCGTGGATCCACCTCCAGGGATATTATGAATTACATAATTGCAGAACATCGAGCAGGAGATGCTGCTATTCAAAGACGGGTTTGTATATTTCTTCAAAAAATTCATTTAATTTAAAAAAAAAAATACTTAAAAAATATTTAATTTCTGGTTTCTAACCTAATTTAATTTGTATTTAATGACATTTTTGATCTGAAATTTAAAAAAATTAATATTAAAAATAGATAGATTTAAGAATTGGAATTGATTATTCAAATAAAATTTGAAAAAAAAAATTTAATTTAAATACCAGTTTAAAAAACTAAAATTTAAAAATAGAAACAATTTTCTAAATTATAAAACTAAAATTTAAAAATAGAAACAATTTTCTAAATTATAAACTTAAATTGAATTTTAAATTTCAATATTCTGGTTTTTAAAAAATTTAATTAATTAAATTAGTTAAAATTTCGATCGTTAGTGTTTAATTGAACTAAGAATGCATAATAAATATAATTAATTTGTTGCACTAAATAATTAATAGCAGTTTCAAAATTAGGTTATGTTAAATGAAAATAAAGCATTTATGTATACCTGTATTTATTTTAACACGTTTAGGTTATGTACCAAAAAACAATTTAGGTTATAAATAAACATTAAAAAATCACAATTTAAAGGGTTGATTAAATTCCAATTCAGGTAATAAACAATCAAAATTTAAAGATTTGATTAAATTAATTTAAGATTAGATTTTTGACTAATTCAAAGTTTGATTAGAATTAATAAACCTCGAGATAAAAACAAATAATTCATTAAAATATTCTCGGAATCGTTTAAAAATGTTAAAAGAAAATAATCAATATATTAAATATAAACCAGTCTTAGGCAAAAATGTATTTTTCAATAATTCTTAATAAATTAAATTTTTATTCACTAATTCTAAATGAACTGAACTCGTATAAATTATTTCCAAATCAATTTATTTTCTAATTAATTCTAAATGAATTTTCATATCAATAATTTAATGACAGTTAAATTAGTTAATAACGCAATAAAATTAAATTACTTTGTTATAAATTGTTCAAATTTAATTAAATTTCAAATCCATAATTCCGTCTTCTTATTTAAATCTAAACAAATATTTTTGAAAAATTTGCATTTTTTAAAAAATTTTGATAATAATGAACTAATTTTCAAGAATTTGACAAAAGTCAGGCATTTTTTAATTTAGCGTAATTTAACTTAATTAGGTTAAAGTTATCTTTAATTAATTATATGTTAAATTAATTTAATTTAAACAAAATTAAAAACTTTTTTTAACTGGATTTCAATTTTTAAGAAAGTAATATAGATTTATCATGTTTCGAATTATACGATAAAATTTCTTGTATTATATTTGAATTATCTGCAATTTATTTACAATTAAATAATTATCACTAATTAAATAAATAATCATATTACTCAAAATTTTTCAGAATTAGTTATAAAATTGTAAGAAGAATAATTAATTAAATTATTAAAAATAAACCAATTTCAGAAAAATGTTATTAATTTATATAATTAACTCTCAATCAATTTATTTTTCGTTAATTCATTCTAATTCAATTTATTTTTCATTGGGTAATTTTTAATGGAATTATTTTGATTAATTAATTCGACCTGGATTGTTTTTCAATAATGAAATTTATTTTTTAATAATCCAAATTTAATTCAGGTTAAAATAATTTAATTACAATTGAAGTAATAAAATAATATTTAAATAAATTAAATTAAATTGTTAATAATAATGTTCTACTGCATATTATTTATATTTACTTATTTTTCAAAATTAACTAGATTAATTAAAAAAAATTCATAAAATTATTTTATCAAATAATAGAAATAAAATTATTTCATAAAATAAAATAAATTTTTATTAATTGAATAAAACTATTTTTAAAATCAAATTTTATGAGAGATATTTTTGTAGCTTTAATTATTTGCCATTTAATCTGAATTAAATAATTTTCAATATTTAAATTGAAAAAAAATTCCACTCAAGTTTTCTTGGAATTTTTTCTCGGAATTAATTAAATGGACAAAAAACCAACAAATTTCAGCAAAATTTTATTATTTTTCAATAATTAATTCTGAATCAATTCATTTTCATTAATTAATTAATTCTAAAATAAATTTTTTTTCATTAACTAATTCTAAATACATTTATTATCAATAATTAAATTTATTTTACAGTAATTTATTCCAAATGGATTGACTTTTGAGTAATAAAACTAAATTTGAAAATATATGAATAAAAAAATTAAATTCTTCTTAAGAATTAAAATACTTTTAATTTTTAATTTAAATTGTTAAACTGTTCTATTTTAAATTTACTTTAATTTCCAAAATTAATGAGTTTTTCGTAATTTCTAATTTTGGTTTAAAAAAATTAAAAATATACCATATTTAATTAATATAATAGAAATTCCCTCTTTAATTATAAAATTCTCAACCAAATTATTGCCTGTGAGTTTGTTCATACCACTGCTTTAAAAGCAGGTTTAAAAATTGAATTTACTTTTAAATTAACGGAAAGTGGAAATATAAATTTTTTTTAACTAATTAATTAAAAAATAATTCAATTTTCAGTAACGTATTAAAATTTAATTATTTTATTTGTTATTATTAAAACATTTAATTTTAAAAAATATTAAAATTGAAACAAATAAAGTAAACAAAGTGGTTAATAATCAGTTTGTTTTAGTAAAACATAGTTAAATTATTATATTTTAAACAATTTTAATTATTTATATTGACAGAAATTAATTAATTTTTCAGTATTTTTAGTTTTGCAGCTAAAATAAATAAATTACACTTAACGTTCTCAAATTTCAATTAATTAATTTCAAAAGAATTTACTTTTCAGTAACTTGATTAAAATTTATTTGCTTTTACTTATTATTATTACAATTTTTTAAATTAAAAAAAATATTATTAAAATTGAAACAAATAAAGAAAATAAAATGGTTAATAATAATTAGAGTTTGTTTTAGTAAATCACAATTAAATTGTTTTATTTTAAATTTAATTGTTTCCAAAATTAATTCATTTTTCCGCAATTTTAATTTTGGTTCTAAAATAAAAAAATTAAACCTAACTTTCCAATGTCAAAATTAACTTTTATTTTAGTTTTTTTATTTATAAAATTATTTCGTTAATAACATCCTGAGCAGAATAATTATTGAGCAGTTTAAAAAAAATTCCACTTTTCCAATTTTTTAATTTGCTAGTAACTAAATCTTCAATTTCACAATTTTTCTAATTTGCTAATTTTCCAATTTTATTTATTTGCCAATTTTCCAGTTTCTCAATTTACTAGTTTAAATTTTTTTCTAATTTTTCTACTTTTCTAATTTTTTAATTTTCCAATAACCAAATCTCCAACTTTACAATTTTCCTAATTTGCTAATTTTCCAATTTTATTTATTTGACAATTTTCCAGTTTGAAAATTTTTCTAATTTTTTAATTTGCCAATAAACAAATCTCCAATTTCACAATTTTTATAATTGCTCATTTTCCAATTTTATTTATTTGCCAATTTACCATTTTAAAGTTTTTTCTAATTTTTCGACTTTTTCAATAACGAAATCTCGTATTTCTTAATTTACCAATTTTTCTAATTTGAAAATTTTTTTACTTTGCTAATTTTTCATTTAACTAGTTTAAACAATTTTCTAATTTGTCAATTTATCCAATTTTGCAATAACCAATTTTCCAATAACCAAAATTTACATTTCTCAATTTACCAGTTAAAAAAATTTTCTAATTTGACAATTTTCAATTTTTCCACTTTTCTAACTTGTCAATTTTTCAATAACTAAATCTCCAATTTCTTAATTTTCTAATTTGCCAATAACTAAATCTCCAATTTCACAATTTTCCTGACTTGCTAATTTTCCAATTTCTCAGTTTACCAGTTTCAAAATTTTTCTAATTTTTCCACTTTTCCAATTTGTCAATAACCAAATTCTTAATTTCTCAATTTACCAGTTTAAAAAATTTTCTAATTTGACAATTTTTCCACTTTTCTAATTTGTCAATTTTCCAATCACTAAATCTCCAATTTCACAATTTTTTTAATTTTATAATATTCCAATTTTATTTATTTGCCAATTTACCAGTTTAAACTTTTTTTCTAATTTTTCCACTTTTCCAATTTTGTAGTTTTCCAATAACCAAATCTCCTATTTCTTAATTTACCAATTTTTTACTTTGCCTATATTTCATTTAACTATTTTAAACAATTTTCTAATTTGCCAATTTCTCCCATTTTACAATAACCACTTTTCCAATTTTCTAATTTTCCAATAGCCAATTCTCTAATTTACCAATTTATCAATGTTTTTACTTTGCCAATTTTCCAATAACAAAATTTTAAATTTCTCAATTGACCAGTTTAAAAAATTTTCTAATTTTCCCACTTTTCTAATCTGTCAATTTTCCTATAACTAAATCTTCAATTTCTTAATTTTCTAATTTGACAATAACCAAATCTCCAATTTTTCTAATTTTCTAGTTTGCCAATTTTGTTTATTTGACAATTTTCCAAAAACCACATTTCCAGTTTCTCAATTTACCAGTTTAAAAATTTTTCTAATTTTTTCAATTTTCTAATTTGCCAATAACTAAATCTCCAATTTTTATATTTTTATAATTGTTAATTTTCCAATTTTATTTATTAGCCAATTTTTCAGTTTCTCAATTTACCGGTTTAAAAATTTTTCTAATTTTTTCACTTGTCCAATTTTCTAATAACCAAATTTTCAATTTCTCAATTTACCAGTTTAAAAAACTTTCTAACTTGACAATTTTCAATTTTTCCACTTTTCTAACTTGTCAATTTTTCAATAACTAAATCTCCAATTTCTTAATTTTCTAATTTGCCAATAACTAAATCTCCAATTTCACAATTTTCCTGACTTGCTAATTTTCCAATTTCTCAGTTTACCAGTTTCAAAATTTTTCTAATTTTTCCACTTTTCCAATTTGTCAATAACCAAATTCTTAATTTCTCAATTTACCAGTTTAAAAAATTTTCTAATTTGACAATTTTTCCACTTTTCTAATTTGTCAATTTTCCAATCACTAAATCTCCAATTTCACAATTTTTTTAATTTTATAATATTCCAATTTTATTTATTTGCCAATTTACCAGTTTAAACTTTTTTTCTAATTTTTCCACTTTTCCAATTTTGTAGTTTTCCAATAACCAAATCTCCTATTTCTTAATTTACCAATTTTTTACTTTGCCTATATTTCATTTAACTATTTTAAACAATTTTCTAATTTGCCAATTTCTCCCATTTTACAATAACCACTTTTCCAATTTTCTAATTTTCCAATAGCCAATTCTCTAATTTACCAATTTATCAATGTTTTTACTTTGCCAATTTTCCAATAACAAAATTTTAAATTTCTCAATTGACCAGTTTAAAAAATTTTCTAATTTTCCCACTTTTCTAATCTGTCAATTTTCCTATAACTAAATCTTCAATTTCTTAATTTTCTAATTTGACAATAACCAAATCTCCAATTTTTCTAATTTTCTAGTTTGCCAATTTTGTTTATTTGACAATTTTCCAAAAACCACATTTCCAGTTTCTCAATTTACCAGTTTAAAAATTTTTCTAATTTTTTCAATTTTCTAATTTGCCAATAACTAAATCTCCAATTTTTATATTTTTATAATTGTTAATTTTCCAATTTTATTTATTAGCCAATTTTTCAGTTTCTCAATTTACCGGTTTAAAAATTTTTCTAATTTTTCCACTTGTCCAATTTTCTAATAACCAAATTTTCAATTTCTCAATTTACCAGTTTAAAAAACTTTCTAACTTGACAATTTTTCCACTTTTCTAATTTATTCATTTTCCAATAACTAAATCTCCAATAAATTTATGAATTTTTCTAATTTGCCAATTTACCAATTTCTTTACTTTGCCAATATTCCGATTTCTCAATGTACCAATTAAACATTTTTTTCCAATTTTCTAATTTGCCAATAACCAAATCTCCAATTTTTCTAATTTTCCAGTTTACATTTTTTTCTATTTTCTCCACTTCCCATTTTCTAATTGCCAATAATGAAATGAAAACATTTTATCAAACTCTAAAATAACAACATTTAATCAAACGATAATCTAAAAATATTTCATCAAACGTTAAATTAAAAATACTTTACACCAACAAAAACTATTTGTAAAGTCCGAATTTTACAAAAGAATTTTTTTTCCAGCTCAATGCCGCCCTAAAACGTGGAATAGAGTACGGAATCCTGAAGCGAGTCAATGGCCACTACACCCTTAATGGCGACCCATTCACTGTATCGCCTTACGTAATGGTTCCCCAAGACGCAGTCAGCAAACGAAAACCGCGACGCAAGCGCACTGGGCGCATGCGCAAAGGGCGTCGCATCGGACGTCGCACGCGTCGAACCCAGCGTTCCCGGCGCGGCAAGGGCATGCGCAGAAGGACCACAAAAATGCACGAGAAAATTCAGCGCCGTGGGGCATTGAGTCGAAATGGCGAAATCAATCCGAAACGTTCCCGGAGAAAGACTAACGAGCCAATTGAAAAGCCCAACAGCGAGATAGCACCAATGGAACGACTTCGAGCCAAACATCAACTCTCGGAACATCGTCCTGCCGACGTTGAAGTTCCCAGGCACTCGTCCTCGGGAAAAGTTCGAGAGCGCAGTCGCAGTAGGAGCAGACGATCTCAAAGTCAGCCGAGGCAGCAGGCGAGACCTGAAACGCCTGTCCCGAGTCCAAGTCGATCTTCTGCAAGTAGCGAACACGAGGAACAAGACGACAATCATCAGGACGATTAATTCTCGAATTAAAGACGACATTGAGCAATGTCGGCAGGATATTTTCAATAATGTCCCGTTACTTTTAGACAAGTTTAGTTAAAATTTTAGAATTCTCTTTTTTTTTTAACCTTTTTTATTTTGCTAGTATTTTTACGTTTTGTTGGTGTTCTGTCGATGTTTGAGTGAAGAATGTGTACTGTGATTCGTTGATTTTGTCCGTACTGTGATGTAATTGAATTCTGGCTACTTGACTCTGAATAAATTTTAAGTGAAAAACAAAATTATGAAAAGATTTGATTTTTGAGGAAATTGAATCTTGTGTGTTTAAATTCATTTATTAATTGGTGTTTTTTTTTTTTTTTTTGAGAGAGATTGTAAATAATTGAGTTGTATTTTTAATTAATGTGACGCGCTCTGAAAGAAAGGTTTTAGGTTATGTTTGAAGTGAAAATAGAATAACTCGGTTGAAACTAATTTTTAAATCTTTATTAGATTGGAAATATTCAATGTTTTTGGTTCTAGGAAATTGGAAAGAATCGAATAAAACGATTGTGAACATAACCTATAATTTTTTGAGATGGGGTACCTTTCTGCGGAGCGAGGCACATTTTATACTCAAAAATTCGACTTTTCATGCTGAAAAAAGTTAGAAGTTTAGATTTTAATTAAATTAATTAGAAAAAATTGAATTCGAATTTTTAAATTCTTTATTAAAAGTATCACATTTTGATAATTGACCAAAAATTAAGGGCAACTGTCGTTTCTTTTAACGTTAAAAATTATATAGAAACAATAAAAATAAAATAAATAATAATAATAAATATATAATTTTCTAGCGTTTAAAAATATTTAATCTGATCAGTACTTATTTACTTAAAAAAAAATTTTTAAGTTTTAGTTTTTTTTTAATCATTAAAATACGTTTTTGTAATTTTATTATGTTTTGAAATAAAAAAAATAAATAAATAATGGCTAACTTTAAAAAGTTATAATTATAAAAAAGAAAAAGAAATATATATAAAAAAAATTATTTTTCTAGTTTTATATTGTTTCGAATTTTGGTTAGAATTCATATTTTTTAATTCTTTTTTAAAAATATCGAATTTTGATACTTTAACAAAAATTGAGTGAAACTATCGCTTTTTTCAAAGTTAATTCATTTTCCAGTTATTTATTTTAAAAATTAAAACAATCTTTGGTTTTTACAGTTTAAAATTAATTCTCCAGTTATTTAATTAAAAAGCTAAATCCTAAAAGTAAGAAAATGTTAATTTTGAAATTTCTAATTCGATTTGCAGAAAATCTGGAGTGTGTTTACACTGGCAGATTGTAGATAAGCGTAACGAAGGAACCTTAATAAAGTTACTAAGAGGGAAATTATTTATCTAAATCAATTGTTTTTTTTCTAAAATAAATTTTAAAAAAAGTTTATTTTGATAAACTAAAATTTAAATTCATAATAAAATTAATCAAATCTTAGATAATAGAAATTAACCCGTTCTACTGAAAAAATCTGTATTAAAATAAAAAATAGCGTTTGAAAAGTATATTTCCTTTAATAACAAATATAATTTGTAATTAAAGAAAGAAAAATTATTAAAGAATTATTAAAGAATTATTATTAAATTATTAAAAAAAATTATTAAATTAAACTCTTTAAAAAATAATTTTCAAGTTTTAAAACAGATTTTTATAATTATTATAATTGAAACATGAAGAACTAAATATTTTAAAAAATTTTTAATAACTATTTTACTTCGAAGAAATATTATAATCTCTGTAAATATAAAAATAAAAATTAAAAGAATTGTTTTGGATTTAGTTAAAAATTAGATTTTTAATCTTTTACTAAAAGATGAAATTTTAAAAATTGAATAAAAATTGAATGATTTCTATATTAAAAGTGGCGTAACTGGGGGTGCAAGGGCCCTGGGGCAAAAAGGAAAATGGGGCCTCAATTATATATATTAATTTACAAGTTTAATTAATTAATTCATTTATTTTGTCTACACTTGATATTTGTCACTAGATATTTTTTTCTTTTAAAAATTTAAATCATATTTCATCTTTTAAAATGTTCTCAAATTTTAAATTTATAGCAATTTTAATTTCTTCAAAATTCAGTTAATGTTAACTTGCATTGATTAAAAGTTCAATTACTAAACCTTAAATTTACCTTCCTTAAATTTCAATTATTTTGTTTAGTTTTCTCAATCACTTTTTCAATTTTAATTATTATTGCCTTGACATTAAATCAGTTTAATTATATATTCCTTAATTTGATATTATACAATGCAAATTTAAATTTATTTTTTTAACTTACCATTATTTTTGTCATTTTGCAATTATTATTTTCAATTTTTAATCATTTTCATAATTTCTGAATTAATTTACTATACTTTCAAATATATATCTCAATTTTCAATTCTTTTGTTCAATTTTCATTTATTTTTATTATATTGTAATTATTTTTTCCATCTTATAATACTTTCATTATTTTTCAATTAATTTCCTAAATTTTAGGTTATTATCTAAAATTTCAATTATTGTGTTTAATTTTTAATTTTTTAAAATATTTTTCAATTATTTCCTTTTACTTAAAAATAAATTCTGTAATTTCATATTATTTTCTCCGATTTTAAATTATTTTCATTCTTTTGGCACAATTTTCAAAAATTTCAGTTATTTATCCGAAATCTAAATTATTATTTTACTATTATTTATTTATTATTTATTTATTTACATTTTCACAAATTTTCGATTATTTCTGCCATTTTTTAATTATTCTCTTAAATTAAAATTTTTAAGTAATTTTGTAATTTTTTTCCTCTTTTAAACATATATTCTATGATTTTTTCAATTATTTTGCTCAAATTGTATTTACTGTTTTCATTCCTTCATATTTAAATTATTTTCATCATAAATGTCAACTATTTTTCTCAATCTTAAATCATTTTCAGCATATTTGAATCAATATTTGTAATTTTTAATTAATTTTATTATTTTTCAATTATTTTCCTCGATAGTTAATTATTATTCTTATTGTCTAAAATTATTTTCTAGAATTTTTAAGTATTTTTTCTTAAATTTCAATTATTTTCAATTTTTTTCATAATTTTCAATTTTTTTTATTAATTATCATAAATTTAATTTATTTTTAGCTTTTTTCAATTCTTTTCTGCATTTTTAAGTGATTCTCATTTTTAGGGTTTCGTGGTTCGGGACCGAAACCCTTATAGTGAGACTTTGTCGTCCGTCCGTCCGTCCGTACGTCGTTCACAGCCAATAGCTGTCAATTTTAGGTTGTGTGCGAGAGAGAGGGTGATAGTCAAAGACAGAGACGAAAACACACGAACCAATAGCTGTCATTTTAGGTTGTGTGCTAGAGGGAGTTCAACACATAATTAATGATTAAGAGGCAATTTTAAAGGGTGGTTTTTGATGCTGATATTGGTAAGGTAGATATACCTTAGATTTTTTTATTGAATCTGAGACCAAAATATCTTTGAAACCATTAACGTTTTTTTCTTTAATTATTGCTACCTTAAGACGTCTTTTAAATTGAATTCATAGATTAAGACGATATTTCACACACTGGATGGTTACGGATACACCCGAATGGTTCCGAAAACACCTAAAGGCTTCCGATAACACCCAAAGGGGTCCGGAAACTCCCGAATGATAACGGAAACCCTCAAGTGGTTACGCAAACAACCGAATGGTTCCGGAAACACCAGAATCGTAACGGAAACACTTGAGTGGTTCCGGAAACACCCGAGTGGTTCCGAATACACCCGAATGGTTACGGAAACACCCGAATGGTAACGGAAACACCCGAGTGGTTACGGAAACACCCGAATGATTACGGAAACACCCGAGTGGTTACCGAAACACCCGAATGGTTCCGGAAACATCCGAGTGGTTACGGAAACACCCGAATGATTACGGAAACACCCGAATGGTAACGGAAACACCCGAGTGGTTACGGAAACACCCGAGTGGTTACGGAAACACCCGAATGGTAACGGAAACACCCGAGTGGTTACGGAAACACCCTAATGGTTCCGAATACACCCGAATGGTTACGGAAACACCCGAATGGTAACGGAAGCACCCGAGTGGTTACGGAAACACCCGAGTGGTTACGGAAACACCCGAGTGGTTACGGAAACACCCGAATGATTACGGAAACACCCGAATGGTAACGGAAACACCCGAGTGGTTACGGAAACACCCGAGTGGTTACGGAAACACCCGAGTGGTTACGGAAACACCCGAATGATTACGGAAACACCCGAGTGGTTACGGAAACACCCGAATGGTTCCGGAAACATCCGAGTGGTTACGGAAACACCCGAATGGTAACGGAAACACCCGAGTGGTTACGGAAACACCCGAATGGTTCCGAATGCACCCGAATTGTTACGGAAACAACCGAATAGTAACGGAAACACCCAAAAGGTTCCGGAAACACCCGAATGATTACGGAAACACCCGAGTGGTTACGGAAACACCCGAGTGGTTACGGAAACACCCGAATGGTAACGGAAACACCCGAGTGGTTACGGAAACACCCGAATGGTTCCGGAAACACCCGAATGGTTCCGGAAACACCCGATAGATTCCGGAAACACCTGAATGGTTCCGAATACACTCGAAAGGTTCCGGAAACACCCGAATGGTTACGGAAACACCCGAATGGTTCCGAAAATACCTGAAAGATTCCGAATACACTCGAATGGTTACGGAAACACCCGAATAGTTCCGAAAAACACCCGAAAGGTTACGGAATTACCCGATTGGTTCTGGAAACAATTTTATTTAATACATTAATACCTTAGATTTTTGTATTGAATTTGAGACCATTTTCTGGGTGTGGGTAAGACTTGTTTGAAATCAATAATAAAAAGCCACGAAACCCTCAATTGTAGGCGCATTGCGCCTGCTTTTTGTACTGTTTATTTTCAATTGCTTTCTAAGATCTACATGTATTTTTACAACTTAATATTGTTTTTATCATATTTTAATGATTTTCTTCAAGTTTAAAAAAAACTCATTTTTCAATTATTTTCTCTATCTTTTAGTATTTTTATTATACTTCAATTAATTTCCTAAATTTTCAGTTATTATCTCAAATTTAGTCTTCAATTTTTAATTTTTTAAATGGTTTTTCAAATATTCTCTTTTACTTAAAAACAAATTGTGTAATTTTATATTATTTTCTTCGCTTTTTAATTATTTTCATACTTTTGACTTAATTTTCGAAAATTTCAAATGTTTATCTGAAATTCCATTGATTATTTTCATCAATTTTCGATTATTTTTGCGATTTTTTAAATATTCTCTATAATTAAAACTTTTAAGTAATTTTGTAATTATTTTCCTTTTTTAAACATATATTCTACGATTTTTTCAATTATTTTCAGCATATTTGAATTATTTTTTCAATTTTAAATTAATTTTATCATTTTTCAATTATTCTCCTCGATTGTTAATTATTATTCTTATTTTCTAAAATTATTTTTTAAAATTGTTAAGTATTTTTCTAAAATTTCAATTATTTTCTTTAATTTTTAATTATTTCCATTTGTTTTCTTAATTTCAATGTTTGTTTCATGTTTCAATTATTTTCATCAAGTTTCAAATTGTAAAATCATTTTTCAATTATTTTCTAACATTTATATTCTTGAATTTTCAATTTTTTCCATTTTTTTTATAATTTCAAAAATTTTAAACTATTTATCTGAGATTCCAATTATTTCATTCAATTTTAAAATTCTTTATATGGTTTTTTATATTATTTTCTTCAATTTTCAGTTACTTTCGTTCTTTTTTGTTAATTATTTCTGTTTAATTAAAATTTTTCTCTTCAATTTTAAATTATGTTTATCTTGCTTCATTTATTTTCTCTAATTTTTAATTATTTTCTTTTTTTTTAAATGAACTTCTTAAAGTTTAAACTATTTTTCTGAAATTTTCTTTAACTTTTCTTCATTTAAAATATATTATGTAATTCTGTCAATTATTTTCTCAAATTTGAATTATATTTTTCGATTTTATATTATTTATCTCAATTTTCAATTTTTTTTTTCAATTTTCAACAATTTTTCCTAATTTTTCATTATTCAATTTTTTAAAATTTATTTTTAAGGTTTTCAAGTAATTTTCTCAATTTTAAATTATTTTCTTTGTTTTTAAAACATTTCTATGACTTTTAAAATTACGTTCCTCAATTTTTAATTGATTTCATTTTTTTTCAATTAATTTGAAAAATCAGCAATTATTTTGTTAATTTTCAATTATTTCTTGAATTTTTTTTTAATTCTAAAATATTATAAATTTTGTCCTATAAAAAAAAGGTTTATTAGGGTTAACTGAGGGCCCCCTAATCTCAAGGGCCCGGGCCACTGCCCCACTTTTCCCCTTAATAGTTACGCCACTGGTTATATTGTTTTAAACTAAATTTCCAGTTATTTTCTTCAACAAATAAAATATATAATTTAAATTTTCTAATTCAAATTGCAGAAAATAGTGAGTGTGTTTACACCGCTAGCGTGTAAAGACGAGCGTAACTTTTTCCGTGTAAACTCACTTAATAAATTCCAAAAAGGCTGCGCATTTTCTATTTCATCATTCAATTTACTTTCTTAAAAATAATATTTACAATTCTAGTCGAGTTGAACTTTAAATCTACGACTCTTGACTAAAAAAAAAAAAATAAAAAAAAACAGAATGGATTGCGCGTTTGAAAAGGATTGAAAAATAATTAGTCGTACTTACCTGTTAATCGTTAAATATGTTCTTTAATGTACGAGAACGTGAGAAATATTGCTACCAGTTCTAGCAATATCATATGTATACTTTGTATGATATTTTTTTAAGTAGTTAAAAACATGTGTATATTTTATGATCCTACAATTTATTTAGTCCAGCAACATTAATTTATTTCCAACAAAAGTCTGCGTAAATCAAGACATTTTTAATATTTGTTTTATAACAGGGTCATTATACGTGGATTATGATTTTATTGTTTTTTTTTATTTACTTATTACTTGAATTATTAAGAAATTGTTGACTCAACTTATTCAACTTTGATTAATTACTAAAATTCGCGATTAAAAAAATTTTATTTTTTGGCCGACTTTTTGAATTTTTTAATTTACACCAAATTTGTAATAAACTTAATGGAATTCTTATTTTTTTCATAATTATTTATTTGCATTTTTATTTAAATTTTTAAAAAAAATTTTTATTATTCAAACTTTTGTTGTATTTATTTTATTGTCCTGATAATCGTAATTTAAATGCACTTTTGTTTATTTATTACTTGAAATAATAAAAACTCATTAATAGAAATTAATGGGATTCTATTAACTGAAATTCTTGATTCAAACAATTTTACTTTCCGGCCGCCATTTTGTGACCGCCATCTTGAATTTTTTAATTTCACACAAAATGCATCATAAACATAATAAAATTTTTACTTTCAAGTGAATTTTTTATTTATTCGAATTTTTATTTAATTAAATATGAAAATTTTGAATATTTTCGTTACCTATACGTTGTTTTTCTTGATTATCGTAATTTTATTGTATTATTATGTATTTCGTTAAAAAAATATTAATTCATATTTTACTAATTCAACTTAATGAGATTCTGTTCACTAAAATTCTCGATTAAAACCATTTTATTTATTGGCCACCATTTTGTGACCGCCATCTTGGATTTGTTAATTTACCACCAAATTCATAATAAACAAAGTAAAACTTTTAATTTTAGCTTAATTTTTTTGTTTACTCGAATTTTCATGTAATTAAATATAAAAATTTTAAATATTTACGTTACCTACACGTTGTTATTCTTAATTATCGTAATTTTATTGTATTATTATTATTATTTATTTTATTAAAATGTTATTAATTCAAAGTTTATTAATAGAAATTAATGAGATTCTGTTCACTAAAATTCTCGATTAAAAAATTGTTACTTATTGGCCGCCATCTTGAGTTTTTAATTCAGCACAATTTTATTAATACAGGTTGTCTACTCACCGGGAATTCCGGGAAAATCGGGAATTTGCCAGGATTTTAGTTTGACCGGGAAAAACCCGGGAAATTGCCGGAAAAAAAAATTATAACCGGGAATTTCTAAAAATTTCAGCTAATTCGTTTTCATAATTCTTCAAATTCGCTTAAAACTTATTACTCGTTTTCGAAATTTCTGATTGTGAAAATGATGACAGATTTACCAATTTTTCAAAATTCAAAATGGCGAATCCAATATGGCAGACATATTTTGCAAAATTGCTCAAATTCACTTCAAACTTGTTACTCGGTGGTAATCCATGTTCCTGGTTACTAATCTAAAATTAGATTTTCAAAATAGTAAAAGTGTAACAAGTTTCAAGCGAATTTGAGCATTTTCAGGGCTGCCAGTGACTTACTTTTCTCATTTTTATTCATTTTTTTTAAATCACTCACTATTACTCACTTTAAAAAAAATCACTTTACTCACTTTCTTATTAAAATAATAATAATTATTATTATTAATTATTAAAGAAAATATCTTCTGTTTAAAGCCAGTGATATTATTTTATAGAAAATACACATATATTTTCATTTTTTTAACCTAATAGCTTTTTTTACGCGTTTCGATTATGTACTTCAAATTTTAATAAATTTTGACATGGTTTGATTATTGTGTATCAATAATTTTTAAATACTTTACACCAATAGCCAATTAGTTTTTACAAGTTACATTTTCTTTCAAATTACAATTATTTTTTTTTTCAATATCTACATTCTTTTAATTATTTACACCAGTTATCAATTATTCATGTCATTATTCAATTATTAATCTCAAATTTTTATTATTTTTCATGTATTACCTTCAAATTTAAATTTTTTGTGATTTCTCAATTTATTTTCTTCAAATTTCAATTATTTGTGTCATTTCTCGACTATTTTTTCCTATTTTTAATTATTTTTGTCATTTTTTAATTGTTTTTTAAAAATTTCAATTAATTTAGTAATTTCTCAATTATTGTCAATATTTTCGACGTTGTTTTATTACTTTCTTCAAATTTTATACTTATTTTCTTATATCTTTAAATAATTGTCATTAATTTTTTAAATTCTTACTTTAATTTTTATTTATTTTTTTCAATTCTCATTTTCTTTTCAAATTTTAATTATTTTCATCATTTTTCAAGCCTTTTCTTCAAATTTTTTATTTTTTACTTAATTTTTAATTAGTTTTGTCATCTTTCAATTATTTGTGTCAAATTTTTATTATTTTTCATGTATTACCTTCAAATTTAAATTTTTTGTGATTTCTCAATTTATTTTCTTCAAATTTCAATTATTTTTGTCATTTCTCGACTATTTTTTCCTATTTTTAATTATTTTTGTCATTTTTTAATTGTTTTTTAAAATTTTCAATTAATTTAGTAATTTCTCAATTATTGGCAATACTTTCGACGTTGTTTTATTACTTTCTCCAAATTTTATACGTATTTTCTTATATCTTTAAATTACTCTCTAAATTTGAATTAGTTAAAAATAACTTATTATTAGTAAAATCGTGCCTGAGTTTTTGTTTTGGCAATTAGTTAAAAATAACTAATTAATGACTAATAATTAGTAAAAATATAACTAAAAGATAGTTAAAATTTGACTAATTGAATTAGTAAACATAATTTTACTAAAATTTTAGTAATTTTTACATAACCTAAAAATGAATTTGACTAATAATTAGTTATTTTTTACTAAATGGTTAGTAGAAATATAACTATTTCATTAGTGACTGAGTTTTTGCTTTCAAATTAGTTATTTTTAACTAATTCAGATTTAGAGAGTATTGTCATGAATTTTTTAATTTCTTACTTTAATTTTCATTTATTTTTGTCATTTCTCAATTTATTTTCAAATATTAATTATTTTTATCATTTTTCAAGTCTTTTGTTCAAAATTTTTTATTTTTTACTTTATTATTAATTCGTATTGTCATCTTTCAATTATTTGTCTCAAATTTTTATTATGTTTGTTATTTCTCACATATTACCTTCAAATTTAAATTTTTTGTGTTTTCTCAATTATTTTCTTCAAATTTCTGTTATTTTTGTTATTTCTCGATTATTTTTTCCTATTATAATTATTTTTCTCATTTTTTAATTGCTTTTAAAATTTTCAATTAATTTTGTCATTTGTCAAGTATTATCAATATTTTCGACATTTCTTTTATTACTTTCTCCAAATTTTACTTATTTTTTTATTTCTTTAAATTATTGTCATGGATTCTTTAATTTCTTACTTCAATTTACATTTAATTTTTTCATTTTTCATTTTTCATTTTTCAATTATTTTTATTACTTTTCAAGTATTTTCTTCGAATTTCAAATTTTTTGGAATTTTGCAATTATTTTGTCATTATTTAATTATTTTCTTTAAGCGTCAATTTTTATCGCCAATTTTTTAATTCCTGATTTCTAATTTTTATTTTGTTTTTTCATTTTTCAATTATTAATGTCGTTTTTTAAGTCTTTTTTATCAAATCATAAATTTTTTACATAATTTTAAATTAGTTTTATCATCTTTCATTTTTTTTCTAGGTTCAATTATTTTTGTCATTTCTCGACTATTAGTCCCATTTTTTGATTATTTTTGTAATTTTCAATTATTTTTGTTATTTCTCAATTGTTTTTTTTAATTTTAATTATTTTTATCTTTTTTCAAGTATTTTTTTCAAATTTCTATCAGTTTTCTGATTTTTTAATTATTTTCTTTAATGGTCAATTTTTTTCTCCAATTTTTTAATTATGTATTGACATCAAATTTTTATTTTGTTTTTCCATTTTTCAATTAATTTTCATCATTTTCCAAGTCTTTTCTTCAAAATTTTAATTATTCACCTAATTTTTAATTAGTTTTGTTATCTTTCATTTTGTTTCTTCAAATTTCAATTATTTTTGTCATTTTCCAATTATTTTCTTCAAATTTCTATTATTTTTGTCATTTTGGAATTATTTTCTTCAAATATTAATTTTACCTTAAAAACTTATGTATTATGCAGTAACTTTTTTCAGTATTTTAATATTATATAGCTATTAATCATACATAAAAGAAATCCGGGAAAAATGTGATTTCAGATCCGGGAAAAGCGGGAATTTGCCGGGAATTTTAAAATCCTGTTTCGGTAGACACACCCTGTTAATAGAAATTAATGAAATTAATGACAAAATTTGTGAAATTTTGTTTACTAAAATTCTCGATTAATATAGTTTTACTTATTAGCCGCCATTTTGTGACCGCCATCTTGAATTGGTTAATTTACCACTAAATTTGTAGTAAATATAATAAAATTTGTATTTCAACTGACATTTTATTTAGTCGAGTATCTTTTCAAACGAATTAAATTTTTTTTTTTAAATTTACTTATTTTTTTCTTGCCTCAAGTTAAAATGTATACCCCGGAAGTTGAAGGTTGAGAGGTGATTTCAAGGTCGTTGCACACTTGTCAGCACGGAAGCAATCTGCGAGAGGCCTTTTTCTTGAAAGGCATAAGTCAAGGGTCGCACAATAAGATAATAGGCTCTTTCTTAGCATTGAGATGTTATTCCCTGTTTACTATTTAACGAGGCAGAACATCACATGCAACACCGTGCTCAGTCTAACTCGATAAGAAGCAAGCATACAAATTGAAAGGAGATAATTTGCAAGAAACAATGCGCACAAAAATCACGACGAAATACGACGTCACTGACAAATTTACGAGCTCCATAACAAACTCGTTATCGTCACTGGTTTTTTATTTTGCCAGCGATTTACGGACGGTTTTTTTTACCCATAATTCATTCCCGGAGAAAAATATTTAAGAAATTCTTCCTGTTATTAATATTACAATTAGGTGAAAAAAAAAAGGATTTTTGTCATTAATTAACAGAAAAAGAGTTTATTTTAATTGACGATTGTTAATATTTTGATTCAAGTTGCAATTGATTTAAGTTTGTTTTGATTGAATATTCGATCGATTGATGTTGGGATAGATTGAAATATTTGATTGGCAAAAGATTGATGAAATATGAATTTAATTTAGAATTGATTGAAGTTTGGGTTTATTGAAGTTTAGATAGATTGAGATTGAGTTAGATTGAAAATTAAATTTATTAAAGTCGTGAGAGATTATAGTTAAGATTGATTGAAGTTTGTTTTGATTGAACATTGGATTGATTGAAGTTTTGAATTGATTGAAGTTTGAATAAATATTCGGCTTGACTAAAAATTGAATTTGATTGAAGTTCTGGCAAATGAAAGGTTGGATTGATCATTTGAAATAATGGATTAATTGAAGTTTGGATTAAAAGTTAACTTTAATTCCACTTTGGATTGGTTGATGTTTGTATTAATCCTATCTTGGATTGATTCAAGTTATAGTTGATTAAATATCAATTTAAGTTTAAATTGGTAATAAAAAATTGATTAAATTTTTGAATTTTTTGCAAAAGATTGATAAAATATGATTTAATAAAACTAAAGTTTGGATTTTATAAAATTTCATTTGATTGATAGAGGATTGATGAAGTTTGAATTGTTTTAATTTAAAATTATTTGAAGTCTCGATGGTTTGAAGTACAGATTGATTGAAGTGTGAACTGATTAGAAGTTTTGATTGTTCAAAAAATTTCTGAATCAATCCAAACTTGAATCTATCCAAATTTGAATCAATCCAAATATTAATAATTCTCAACTTGAATCGATTCAAATTTCAATTGATAAAATCCTGAATCTTTTCAACATTGCATTAATCTAAATTCGAATTAATTTAGTTAATCCAAATTTTGATTTTTATTTATTTTTTACCCTTATATTACAAAAGTCGTCATATTCAAAAGTTCTTTAAGCGTAGCAAAAATTAAAAAAGAGAATAAAAAAAACACCAGAGAAATTGAAAATCATGTGATTTCTAATAATAAAAGCAAAACAGATTTGTGTTATTTTCTGCGTAAAGAACATTTATTCGTAGGATGTCGCCTACGTAAAAAGTCTCATAGTCCATCGGTTTTTATAAAAAATTCTTATCTCCGATGCAAAATTGTTGCTTTACTATCGTTTATTGACCGCAATCTATAATGCCTGAAAGAATAAATCAGCCTCGAAAATCCCACTCTTAAAATTTTTTTTTCAATTTCCCAAATCTATTTTTTTCAATCAATTTCGTGTTTTTTCATTTATCACACCAATTTGCATCAAAATCAAAACTAAATCTTAAAAAACTTTAAAGTGTTTAAAAGACTTAAAAAAAATTTGAAATGAAAATTTTCCCGGTTTTTTCTCTTGTTAACTTAAAATTTATTTTAAGTATAAATAGACCTACAAATGGCTACAAAAATTGAATAAAACAGTTGATAATACAAGAAAATAATTGAAATTCAAAGAAAATAATTGAGAATTGAGGAATTAAATATTAAACTTTACAAAAAATAATAATTAAGAATTAAAAGAAACAATTAATAATGAAAAGAAATAATTGAACAATGAAAAAGATATTTGACAATTAGAAACAAAATTAATAAAAAAAAGTAAATAGTAATCTACAGTTGAACAATAATTGAAAAAATTGAACAATGGTTATTAAATTCAAAGAATATAATTGAAAATTAGTCAACTAGATAGAAAATCCAAAAAAATAATTTAAAACTTAAGTTAATAATTCAAAATTGAAGAAATAAATTGAAAATTAAATAATGAAATTGAAATCAGAAGAACACAGAATTATTGAATATTAAAAAAAAACAATTGAAAATTGAGAAATAAAATTAAAATTCGAATACAATAATTGAGAATTAAAGAAAATTACTGAACAATTGGATTGAAAAAAGAAGAAAATAATTTAGAATTAACAAAAAAAGGAAAATGACAGAAATTATTTAATATTGAAGAAAACATTAAAAATTGAAAAATAGAATTGTTATTTAAAGAAATTATTTGAGAATTGAAAAAAATAATTGAACAATTGAACAATTAAATTGAAAATAGAAAAAAATTATTGAAAATTGAAGGAGGTTTTAAAACATGAAATAAATAACTGGTAATTGAAAAAAAAATAATTGAAAAAAGTCAAGATTACTGAATATTAAAACAAACAATTGAAAATTGAACAAAATAATTAAAAATTAAAGAAAATAATTAAAAATTGAAGAAAGTACTTAAAATTTAAATACAATATTTGAAAACAGCAGAAAAATTTAGAAATCGACGGAAATAATTGAGAATTGATGAAAATAATTTAAAAATTCTCAATTTAAATAAAAATTGAAAGAAAAAATATAATTTAAAAAAGCTGAGAATTGTTAAATATTGAAGAAAATTGAGAAGAAATTGAAAATTGAAAGAAATTTAGAAACTGAAAGAAATATGAAGAAATAATTGGAAATTGAAGAAAATAAATGAAATTTAAGAAAAAAGTTGGAAATTGAAGAAAATAATTGAGAATTTAAAAAAAATCATTGTAAAAAGCATTGTGTTATTGAATATTACAAAAAACAATTGAAAATTAAAGAATAGAATTGAATGTCGAAAATTATAATTAAGAATTAAAGAAAATAATTCAAGAATTGAACAATGGGATTGAAAGTAGAAGAAAATAAGTGATAATTGAAGAAAAAAGAAATTGAACAACCCAGGAATTATAGAATTTGAAGAAAACTATAAAAAATAAATAATGTAATTGTAATTTGAAGAAATTAATTGGGATTTTATGAAAATTGTTGAATAATAATTGATGAATTGAATTAAAGTTTCACAAACATAACTAATAATTGAAAAAAAATATTGAAAAGAGCCGAAAATTATTGATTATAGAAGAAAATAATTGAAAAATGGAGGAGTTATTGAGATGTGAAATAAATAAATGAATAATTAAAAATTGATGAAAATGATTGAAAATTGGAGAAAAAATTGAAAATTGAATCAAATAATTGGCAAATAAAAAAAAATTTATAGTTGAAGAAAATAATTGAAATAATTGAAAATCGTAGAAAATATTCCAGAATTAAAGAAATTAATTAGAAAATGATGAAAATAATTGAAAATTGAAGAAAATAATTGGCAATTGATGAAAATAGTAGGAAATCGAAGAAAATAATTGAGAAATAAAGAAATAATTTGAAATGAATGAAAATAATTTAAAATGGAAGAAAATAATTTAAAATTAAAAAGAATAATTGGCAGTTGAAGAAAATAATTGTGAATTTCTGAAAATAGTTAAAGAATTAAGGAATTGAAGAATTGAAGAATTGAATTGAAACTTCAAGAACGTAATCGATAATTGAAAAAAGTCGAGAATTAGTGAATATTAAATTAAATAATTAAAAAATGAAGGAAATATTTTAGATCTAAAGAAAATAATTAAAAATTGATGAAAATGATTGAAAATTGAAGAAAATAATTGAAAATTAAAACAAATAATTGGTAATTCAAAAAAAAAAATTTATAGTTGAAGAAAATAATTGGCAATTGAAGAAAATAGTAGAAAATCGACGAAAATAATTGAGAATTGAAGAAATAATTTGAAATTAATGAAAATAATTCCAAATGGAAGAAAATAATTGAGAATTGTAGAAATTAATTAGAAATTGAAGAAAATAATTGAAAATTGAAAAGAATAATTGTCAGTTGAAGAAAATAATTGTGAATTTTTAAAAATAGTTGAATAATTGAAGAATTGAATTGAAGCATCAAGAACGTAATCGAGAATTGAAAAAAAATATTGAAAAAAGCCGAGAATTATTGATTATGGAAGAAAGTAATTGAAAAATGGAGGAGTTATTGAGATGTAAAATAAATAAATGATAATTGAAAAAAATAGTTGAAAAAAGTCGAGAATTATTCAATATTAAATTAAAAAATTAAAAATTGAAGGTAATAGTTGAGATCAGAAGAAAATAATTAAAAATTGATGAAAATGATTGAAAATTGAAGAAAATAATTGAAAATTGAATCAAATAATTCTTAATTAAACAAAAATAATTTATAGTTGAAGAAAATAATTAAAAATTGATTAAAATAATTGAAAATCGTAGAAAATAATTGAAAATTGAAGAAATTAATTAGAAATTGATGAAAATAATTGGAAATTAAAGAAAATGATTGACAATTGAAGAAAATAGTAGAAAATCGAAGAAAATAATGTAGTATTGAAGAAATAATTTGAAATTAATTAAAACAATTCAAGATGGAAGAAAATAATTGAGAATTGTAGAAAACAATTGGAAATTGAAGAAAATAATTGAAATTTGAAAAGAATAATTGTCAGTTGAAGAAAATAATTGTAAATTTTTAAAAATAGTTGAATAATTGAAGAATTGAATTGAAGCATCAAGAACGTAATCGAGAATTGAAAAAAAATATTGAAAAAAGCCGAAAATTGTTGAATATCGAAGAAAATAATTGAAATATGAGGAAAATAATTGATAATTGAAAGCTTACAATATAGCCCATAACTATATAAACTATTATGCAATGTACGGTCTAATAAAAAAACTGAAGTTCTATCTACATTTTTTCATAATAATTTGACTTTTTCATGTTTAATGTCTTTCATTGTTCCTGCGGTATTTTTAGCGTTAAGAAAAAAAGATAGTAGACAAACATCTATATTTTATGAGAACATATTATATTATATTTTAATTTTTAATTTATATTTTTTATTTTTCAATTGCATAATTCTCGCATAATTACACAAAATTTAAACGCATAATCAGATTGGTTCAAAATGCATAAAGTTATTATCCTTATTTATAAAATTGATATGGTCAATTCTTTCGTAACTGCCCGATTTCAAGATAAGTTTTGATAAAAAAAAAAAATTTTATTATTCAATGTTTCTCTGCACTTATTTTTCTTATTAGGGTGTAATATAAGTATATTTTAAACGATTTTACTACAACTATATTTATACGAAAATAATAGTAAATTTTTGAAAATTGGCTGCCATGTGTATTGCAAATATATTGTACAAAATAAAAATTTCTTTTTGATATTTTCCTAAAACGAAAATAAATAATAAATTCATAAATTATTTAATATTCTAACAATATTTTAGATATTAGTTAACATATATAAAATTTTATAAAAGAACAGCAAAAATACAATATTTAATAATGAATATTTCGTTTTATTTTTTGGATAATTTGAAATCGAGATCGAGCAGTGTAATCCGGCATTGCTAAACTACTTTATAGAATAATATTCTATAAACTATAAACTTTTTAAAAAAAAAGTTTCTCTGCATGAAGCACATGAACACTTCATATAGGCCAAGGAGCTGAACTTTTACGTGATACCATGGAGCTGAAATTTGACATTTATTCTAACCTCACTTCTACAATATTGCAAAATAAATCTATTCCTTCTGCAGATCGCTTTTTTCATATGAAAACTTAAACAAAATGGTAACAATACTATCAAATTGTTGTTACAGTAATATAATAGTATAATGACCTGGAACTGAACGCTTTTTTTGTACACATGCGATTTTCACAAAAATAATTTTTTTTTAAGTAAAAATTTTTCTTTTTTAAAACTTTGTTCACATGCGATTTAGTGCTAATGGATCACAAAATTGAGATTTAACTAATTAGAAGGCGTAATTACTAAACACATGACACCTTAATTATAAGTCTAGAGATTGCGTTCAAAAATTGGAAAATTGAGGGACAAAATATTTTTACAGATTTTTAAGTATGAAAAGCGTATTATGAAGTGCAATATAATCCTAAATTGTTCATAAATATAGACACTTTATGCTTGAAAAAGGCTGAGTTATAATAATGATATTTTCACCGAAAATTAATAAATTAAAGTTAACATTTTGCAAAAGGGACACGCCACGGAGCTGAAATTTCAGCAGTTATAGTGCAATATAATAGAAGTTATAATATATATATTTATGTATATTTGGTTTTCAGTTACTCTCATACATACCTTCAAAATTCACTAATACACTTCAGAATATATTTTTAATTTAGGTGTATTTTTTCAACGCTGCCAAGTAGGGCAGTTACGTAAGAATCGCCCATATATTACTCAAATTTATTATCCCAGAAAAAAATTCCCGGTTTTCCCGGTCAGCGTTATTGACTCAGAAATGAATGTAAAAATACGGAGAAAGGGTTTTTGAATTTTTCGAAAAAAAGGGCGCAAATTTTGTACACGTTTCCCGTCACGCCTTTGTGAGTCGTTAAGAATGTCACATTGTGGACAATAGTTGTGTGATCTATTCGGCCAGTAATCAAGAATGAACCTCGCCCGCCCATTACTTTTCATTGTTCTCGATCGTCGTAGATCGTTTTGCTTGTTGTCGATTTGAATTGCGCGCGGGCGCATGCTTTGTTATCTTTATTGGCTTACATGCAAGAACGAGTGGGCGTCAAGTGATTTAAATGTGCCGCGCGTCACGCGACAATTTCCTCGATCGCGTGCACAGCCAATATTGCAAAATATTATTTATGTCCTCTTTCTCTTTCATTTTTTTAAAATTATCGATTCACGTCACACAACGTACATATTTACCCCCGTTTTAAAAATGGTACAAACTTTTCCTGAAATAATTTACCGAGTTGATGCAATTTTTAATTTTACTTTTATTAATTTTAAGTTTAATCCACTCTCTAAATCTGAATTAGTGGTTTTCTACTAATGAATTAGCGAAAAGTGAGCTACTATTAAAATAGTAAGAATTTTACTAATTCTTAGTAGAAAACTACTAAGAATTATTAGAAAACTACTAATCTTGTAGTAGAAACTACTAATTTTGTAGTAGAAAACTACTAATTAAATTAGTAAAAAAATCTACTTTTTTAAAAAGTAAAGTTTCACTACTTCAATTAGTAGTTTTCTACTAAAAATTAGTAGTTTTCTACTAAGAATTAGTAGTTTTCTACTATATGAATTAGAGAAAAATGAGCCATGAATTTGACTAATTCATAGTAGAAAACTACTAATTCATAGTAGAAAACTACTAATTCAGATTTAGAGAGCAGTATTTTTAAGAGGATTAAGAAAAATGGAAAATTTGATGGTTTTTATTTTCGAGAAACCAAATTTTGAAACTTAAACTAATTTAAACTTCAAACAATCGAGACTTTAAACAATTTTAAATTTAATCAATTCAAACTTTAATCAAAACTTTGAATCAATCCTTACAATCAACTGGAATGAAACTAAGTTTGAAAAAAACCCAACTTTTAAATGAAGCCAAATTAAAATCAATCCGAATGTTAATTAATCCAGATTTAAGTTAAATTTGAATTAAATTAGTTTAATTCAATTTTGGAATTATTTAAGTATAAATTCACGCAAGGTAAGACTGATTTGAGTCTAAATTTATTATTACTTGAATGAATTCAAGTTAAGGTAGATTAAATTTAAGATTGATTCAAGTTTGAATTTTTCTAAATCTGAATTGACTGAAGTCTAAATTGATTCAAGTTTGGATTAAATTAAGTCTAAGTTGACTTAAATTTGGATTGATTCAAGTTTTGATTTATTTCAGTATGAATTGATTTAAGTTTCTATTAATTCAAGTTTGAATTAATTTAAGTCTGAATTGATTTTAATTTTGGATTGATTTAAGCTTAGATTGATTCAAATTTGGATTAATTCATTTTTGGTGAATTTTAGGTTGTGACTGATTGATATTTAGTTTCAATTCAAGTTTGGATTTATTAAGGTTTGGATTCAGTCAGGTTTAAACTGTTTTAAGTCTAAATTAATTAATATTTGGATGAATTTAAGTTAAGATTGATTAAAATTATGATTTTTTCAAAGTTGAATTGATTTAAGTCGGAATTAAAACATAATTCAATATATACTTCAAACAATCCTAAACTTTAATTAATCAAAACTTCAAACAATCATAAATCAAATTAATACAAACTTTATGCAATCCTTAATTTTGATAGATCTAAACGTCAATTAATAATAGCTTTAGACAATCCGAACTTTAATTAATTGAAACTTCAGACAATGAAAAATTTAATCAATCTGATCCTTTAGAATTTTGAAACTTAAACTAATTTAAACTTCAAACAATCGAAGTCTTGAACAATTTTAAATTTAATCAATTCAAACTTTAATCAAAACTTTGAATCAATCCTTACAATCAACTCGAATGAAACTAAGTTTGAAAAAATCCCAACTTTTGAATGAAGCCAAATTAAAATCAATCCGAATGTTAATTAATCCAGATTTGAATTGATTTAAGTTTAGATTGATTCAAATTTTTATAAATACAAATCTGGATTAATTCAAGTTTGGACTGATTCAAAATTGAAATGTTTGGATTCATTTGAATTTAGATAGATGTAATTAAGGTTTAATTAAAAAGTTGGTATTAATTCTGAATTGAGATTAATTCAAGTTTAGATTGAAAAAAGTGTGGATTAATTTAGATTTGGAATTTAGAATTAATTCGAATGTGTGCAAATTATTATTTGAATTAATTCGTATTTTGATTTTCAAATTCAATCTTTTCAAAACTTCATCAATCAAAGATTTGATTAATTCAAACTGCAATCAGTTCAAACTTCAATCAATCTAAACTTGAGTCAGTGAAAACTTAAAATCAAGTCTCTTGAATCATTTCAATTTTGAATTCATTCACTTTTTAATCAATCTAAATTTAAAACAATTCTAACTTTAAATCTATTAGCCAACTTTGTATCAATCCAAATTTGAATTGATTCAAGTTTGCATTGATTCAAGTTTAGATTGACTCAGGTTTGTATTAAATTAAGTTTATACAGATTCTAAAATTGAAAATAATTCCATTTTGAATTGATTTAAGTTAAAATTGATTAACATGTAAATTAATCCAAATTTAAATGGATTCAAATTTGGACTGTTACAGATTTGGATATAGATACAAATTTGGATTTATGTTTTAAGATTGGTTCAGATTTGTATAAAATCAAGTATGGATTGACTTATATATGGGTTAATTTAACTTAAAATGAATTGGATAAATATTAAAGTTTGGATTGATTTAGTTCTAGCTTATTTCAAATTTACCTTGACTCAGTTTTGGAAAAATTAGTAATTGGTTTTATTTAAGTAAAGAGTAATTATAAATTTATAATATTGATTGATTCAAGTTAGAAATAATTAAAGATTGGATTTTTTCAAGCTAGGACTTTTTAAAGTTAGGATTGAATCAAGTTGGGATCGGTCGAAAATTTTATTGATCACAATTAAATTGGCTAAAGTTTCATTTAACATAAATTAGGTTTCGCATTATAAAGTTCGTATTTATGTATTTATTTTCTCATTTATTAAAATTAAGATTGATCCAAATTGGGATAGATTAAAATTTCTATTGATTGAGGTTTCTTTTGAATCAATTTTGGAATGATTAAAATTTGAATTGATCTAACTTGAAATTGATTAAAATTTCCATTGAATCAAGTTTGAATTTATTTGATTCAAATTGGGATAGAGTCAAGTTTCAACTACATGAAGTTTCGATTGAATAAAGTTACACATTGATTTAAGTCTGGATTGACTCAAGTTTGGATTGATTTAAGACTGAATTGATTAAACTTCGGATTAATTAAAGTTTGCATAGATCCAAGTTAAGACAGATTGATACATAGTTCAATTCAAGTTTAGAATTATTTAAGTTTAGATTCAGTCAAGTTTAGAATAATTTGAATGTCAATTAATTAATATTTGGACGAATTCAAGTTAAGACTGATTAGAATTTAGATTGATTTAAGTCTGAATTGATTCAAGTTTTTATTAACTCAAGTTTGGATTTATTTAGGTTTCGTTTCAGTCAAGTTTAAACTGTTTTGAGTCTAAATTAATAATTAATTGGATGAATTTAAGTTAAGATTGATTAAAATTAAGATTGATTCAAAGTTGAATTGATTTGAGTCGGAATTAAGTCAACTTTGGATTGATTTAAGTTTGGATTAACTCAACGTTGAGTTCATTCAACTTTAAAGTTTGTATGGATTTAAGTTAGGATTGATTAAAGTCTGAAATGATTTTAATTTGGATGAATACAAGTTGGATAGATTCAAGTTAAGACTGATTGATAAGTTCAATTCAAGTTTGGAAATATTTAAATATCGATTCAGGTAAGGTAAGACTGATTTGAGTCTAAATTTATTATTATTTGAATAAATTCAAGTTAAGATAGATTAAAATTAAGATTGATTCAAGTTTAAATTTTTTTAAATCTGAATTGACTGAAATTTAAATTGATTCAAATTTGGATTGAATTAAGTCTGAATTAATTCAAGTTTGGATTTACTTAGGTTTCGCTTCAGTCAGGTTTGAACTATTTTTAATCTAAATTAATATTTGGATGAATTTAATTTAAGATTACTTAAAATTAAGATTGTTTCAAAGTTGAATTTATTGAAGTCGGAATTAAGCCAACTCTGGATTGATTTAAGGTTGAGTTCATTCAAATTTGAATTTGTTTAACTCTGAATTTATTAAAGTTTGTATGGATTCAATTTTGAATTGATTAAAGTCTGAAATGATTTTAATTTGGATAAATAAAAGTTGGATAGATTCAAGTTAAGACTGATTGATATGTAGTTCAATTCAAGTTTAGAAATATTAAGGATAAGATTCAGGCAAGGTAAGACTGATTTGAGTCTAAATTTATTAATATTTGGATGCATTCAAGTTTGGATAGATTCAAATTAAGACTGATTGATATTTAGTTCAATTCAAGTTTGGAAATATTTAAGTTTAGATTCAGGCAAGGTAAGACTGATTTGAGTCTAAAATTATTATTTGAATGAATTCAAGTTAAGGTAGGTGAAAATTAAGATTGATTCAAGTTTGAATTTTTTTAAATCTGAATTGACTGACGTTTAAATTGATTCAAGTTTGGATTAAATTAAGTCTGAATTGACTTAAGCTTGGATTGATTCAAGATTGAATTGACTCAAGTTTTGATTTATTTAAGTCTGAATTGATTCAAGTTTGTATTAATTTAAGTTTCGATTAATTTAAGCCTAAATTGATTTTACTTTGGATTGATTGAAATTTGGATTAATTTATTTTTGGGTAGATTTAAGTTGCGATTGATTGATATTTAGTTCAATTCAACTTTGGATTTATTTAGGTTTCGATTCAGTCAAGTTTAAACTGTTTTAAGTCTGAATTAATTAATTTTAGGATGAATTCAAGTTAAGATTGATTAAAATTAAGATTGATTCAAAGTTATATTTGTTTTAAGTTGGAATTAAGTCAACTTTGGATTGATTCAAGTTGAGACTGATTAATATTGAGTTAAATAGAATATTGTATTAATTTAAGTTTGAATTGCTTCTATCTGGATTGATTTAAGTCTGAATTAATTTAAGTTTGGATTGTTGCAAGTTTTGATTGAATTAAGTCTGAATTGACTTATACTAGGATTAATTCAAGTTTGTAGTAATTTAAGTTTCGATTTATTTAAGTCGGAATTAATTGTAGTCTGATTTGCTGCAAGTTTGTATTGATTCTAGTTTGGATTGATTTAATAATAAGTATAAATGGATTTAAGTTTGATTAATTCAAGTTTAGATTAAATTAAGGTCGTAAAACATTGGTTTAATTCAAGTTAAGACTGATTGATGTTTACTTCAAAATGAGATTGGATTGTTTCATGTTTACATTCATTTAAATCTAAATTGAATGAAGTTTGGATTGATTCAAGTTAGGATTGATTAAAGACTGAAATTTTTAGTATAAATTTCTTAATATTTGGATGCATTCAAGTTAAGATAAATTAAAATTAAGATTGATTCAAGTTTGAATTTTTTTAAATCTGAATTGACTAAAGTTTAAATTAATTCAAGTTTGGATTGAATTAAGTCTGAGTTGATTCAAGTTTGTAATAATTCAAGTTTGGATTAATTTAAGTCTGAATTGATTTTACTTTGGATTGATTGAAGTTTGGATTAATTTATTTTTGGATAGATTTAAGTTGCGATTGATTAATATTTAGTTTCAATTCAAGTTTGGATTTATTTAGATTTCGATTCAGTCAAGTTTAAACTGCTTTAAGTTTGAATTAATTATTTTTAGAATGAATTCCAGTTAAGTTTGATTAAAATTAAGATTGATTCAAAGTTGGATTGATCTAAGTCGGAATTAAGTCAACTTTGGATTGATTCAAGTTGAGACTCATTGATATTAAGTTCAATTCAAATTTAGATTGATTCAAGTTTGAATTGATTCAAATTCGAATTGTTTACAGTCTGAACCAAAGTACCTTCAAAATTCATACCATTTTAAAAAATTGAATCCATTTATCAATTATTTTTCAAATTATCTTAAAAATGGATCAGAAAAATCATCGAAATGAGCACCACCCACTGAAACGGAATGAAAAAATAATGAGGAAGAGTAGTTAAAGTCACGATGTAAAGTCAGAGGCACAATCGCAAAACTGCAATCTCTTATTGCGTGCACGATTACTCCTTCACATAATATGAGCAAGTACAAAATGGTGGATCAAGGTGTCAAGCATATTCTCACGTGCAGAAAACGAGATAGCGTCACCCCGACGTGTGATATCATTAAGACAGATTTATATCGTCTACAACCTAGCCGACTTGTGGTTAGTCTGAGGTTAGGCCAGAGGCTAAGGAACACATGTGAAAGTGTGTTTGCACTTAAAGTGAAGGTGGGGCCATGATTCGGGTTCATGTGAAAGACCCTAACACCTTGCAGAATTTAATTAGGTCTAAAATTCCGGCTTTCAAATTCTCAAAATAGTCTTAAAGTGTCTTCAGTGTCCATGAAAAAAGAACAAGTTAATAAACATTTTCAAATGTATTTTAAAACTAAAAACTGTATACAATTAAATAATAATAATAATCTCCGTAAACTCCTGAAGTTAGTTGGTATTTGTATTTATTCATCTTTTTCTGTCCACGTTTTAAAAACTGAAGTGAAGCTAGTCCTTGTTATTTTATTGATATTGACTCTCTTTATCAGGAAATATTTTGAAATTTGAATTGAAAGAATAAGGTAACCTTTTTTGTTAGTGTCATGTTGTGCTGGTTTTTAATTGTCATTTGTGTAAAAAAAATGTTTCGAAAAATGATTTAAAAATTTATTATGGTTTTTGAAGAAGTTTAAAATATATACACGTGCTATTAATTTCCTAAATTTTTAGTTATTATCTCAAATTTAGATTATTGTCGTCAATTTTCCATTATATAACGATTTTTAAATTACTTTCTTTTGCTTAAATAAATAAATTCTGCAATTCTTCTTGATTTTCATCAATTTATAATTATATTCATTATTTTGGCATGACTTTTAAAACTTCCAATTATTTATCCGATATTGCAATTATTTTCATCAATTTTCGTTATTTCTGCGATTTTTTCATTATTCCCTTTAATTAAAATTTTTTAAGTAATTTTGTAATTATTTTTTTTTTTAAACATATATTCTATGATTTTTTCAGTTATTTCTCTCAAATTTTATTGAATGTTTTCAATTTTTAACATTTAAATTATTTTCATCATAATTCAATTTTTTTTCTCAATCTTAAATTATTTTCAGCATATTTCAATTATTTTTTTTATTTTTGAATTAATTTTATCATTTTTCAATTATTTTTCTAGATTGTTAATTATTATTCTCATTTTCTAAAATTATTTTCTAAGATTTTTAAGTATTTTTCTGGAAATTCAAATATTTTCTTCAATTATTAATTATTTTAATTTGTTATCAGAATTTCAAATTTTTTTTATTAATTATCGTAAATTTGGGCCCGTATCATTTTGACACACATTTTTTCGGGCAACTTGTTATATTGTACTCCCGAAGATGAATGTTATATTTTACTCCTTCTAAAATCAATGATTTTAAATCCTTATTTATTCAATAATTGATTTTAATACATTAAATTAATATTAAAAGACTTAATTAATCCAGTAAGTTCAATTATTGAATAATTAAAACTTAAAAATCTTTGATTTCAGAAGGAGTAAAATATAACATTCATCCTTTGGAGTACAATATAACAAGTTGCCCGAAAACATTTGTGTCAAATTGATACGGGCCCGTAAATTTCAATTATTTTTAACATTCTTTCAGTCTTTTCTCCAATTTTTAGTTATTCTCATTTTCTAAAATTATTTTCTAAGATTTTTAAGAATTTTTCTAAAATTTCAATTGTTTTCTTCAAGTTTTAATTATTTTCATTTGTTTTCATAATTTCAAAATTTTTTAATTAATTATCGTAAATTTCAATTACTTTACAACAATTAGTTTATTTCTTCAATTCTTTTCTCCAATTTTTAGTTATTTTCTTTTTTTTTAATTGATTTCTAAGATCTTCATGTATTTTTTTCAAATTTCAATTATTTTTTCTTTATTTAAAAAAATTCTGTAATTTTTTCAATTATCACACTTAAATGTCATTTATTTTTTAAAACTTATCATTGCTTGTATCATATTTTAATTATTTTCGTCAAGTTTTAAAATTTAAAAACATTTTTCAATTATTTTCCAAAATTTATTTCCCTCAATTTTCAATTCTTTACATTTGTTTCATAATTTCAAACAATTTTAACTATTTATCTGACTTTTCAATTACTTCATTATTTATATTATTTCTTATATTATTTTCTTCAATTTTCAATTACTTTCGTTCTTTTTCTAGTTCTTTTTCATAATTGTCAAAAAGTTTTTACTTATTTCTATTTAATTAAAACTTGTTCTGTTCAATTTTAAATTATGTTTATCTTTTTTCATTTATTTTCTCTAATTTTTAATTATTTTCTTTTATTTCAATGAACTTCTGAAAGCTTTAAGTATTTTTCTTAAATTTTGTTTAACTTTTCTTTATTTAAAATCTTTTATGTAATTTGTATAATTATTTTCTCAAATTTTAATTATTTTTTTTTAATTTTAATTTATTTATCTCAATTTTTAATCATGTTTTTTCAATTTTCAATTATTTTCTCTAATTTTTCATTATTCAATTTTGTTTTAATTTACTTTTAAGATTCTCAAGTATTTTTCACAAATTAAAATTATTTTCTTTATTGATTTAATGAATTGAATTTAATGAATTATTTTCGTCATATTTAAAACATTTTTATGATTGTTTAAATTACTTTCCCCAATTTTTAATTGATTTCATTTTTCTTTCAATTATTTTGCCAAATTCGCAAATATATATTTTGTTTAATTTCAATTATTTTTTGCAATTCTTTTTAATTCTAAAATATTATAAATTTTGTCCTAAATAAATATTTATTTTATTTATATTAATTGGTTTTTAAATATTTTATTTAATATATTTATTTCTTTTTATAGATAAATATTATTTACCGATTTGTTATATTTATTAGGGTATTTTATAATTTCTAAAATGCGTGAAAAACTATTTTCTATTTTGCTAGTATCTATAATAATAATTGACAAGATTCATTCATTCTTTCATTCAAAAGAAAAGAATCAAGTTTGGCACTTAGATATTTTATTTAAATCAGTTACGATTGAAAAAAATTTATCTTTAAATTAATTATAAATCGTATGATTTTTTATTTTATATGTATCTAAGTATTAATTGCTTTTTATTATAAAAGTAGAATAATAAGTAATATAATAACTATTTTTTTTTAATAGCTAATTTTATAAATATTTAATTCTTCTCGTCAAATTGTAATTATTCTTTTAATTATCAATTATTTTCTTAAAATTTCCATTTAATTATTTAATTTCCAATTTATCTTTTCAATTTTTAATTATGTTCTTCAATTCTCAAACATTCTTGTGAAGTTTCAATTAATTTGAGTGATTTTCAATTAATTTCTCAATATTCAAAAATTCTCGGATTTTATCAATTATTTTATTCACTCATTAAAATTGTTTTTAAATTCCAATTTAATTATTCAATTCTACAACTATTCTATTTAATTCTCAATTATTTTCTTTAAATTTAAATTCCACTTTTTAATTTTCAATTATTTTTTTTAAAACTGGAAATTATCGCCTTTTTCAATTATTTTTTTCAATTAGTATATTTTCTTTTAGTATATTCTTTAAATTTCAATTGCACTCTTCAATTTTTAATAATTTTTTCCAATTTTAATTAATTGTTTGATTTCCAATCCAATTGTTAAATTTGTAATTATTTCCAACAATTATTCCTATTCTTTTCTTAATTTTTTCAATCATTTTTTTCAGTTGTCTATTAATCTAGTCATTTTTCAAATTTTTTTTTCAACTGATATTTATTCTCGTTATTTTTTACAAGAGTACTTCAATTTTTCAATTATTCTCGTCATTTTAAAACTATTTCCTTCAATTGTTATTTTCCACAATTTTTAATTAATTCCTGCAATTTTAAAAAATTTTAATTATTATCTTAAAATTTTATAATTATTCTTTGTTTTTTTAACTATTCCCTTTAATTCTTAGTTATTAATTTCAAATTTAAATTACACTTTTCAATTTTCAATTATTTTCTTTATTATTAAAAATTTATCGCCTTTTTTCTAATATTTTTTTCGATTATCATCATTAAGATTCCTTAATTTTAAATACAATTGTTCAATTATTTACTTTAATTTTTAATTCCATTCTTCAATTTTTATTTACAATCTTCAGTTTTTAAGTGTTTTCTTCTATATTCATTCAATCCTGGCTTTTTCAATTACTTTTTTTCAATTTTAAAGTATATTCTTTAAATTTCAATTCCATTTTTCAATTTTTAATTGCTTTATTGAATTTTCCATTTATTTTTCAATTTTAATTATTTTTTCGATTTTCAATCCAGTTGTTAAATGTGCAATTATTTCCAACAATTATTCCTCTATAAATTTCTTAATTTTTTAATTTGCAATTATTTTCTTTAAATTTAATAATTCTTGTTTAAATTTCTCAATTATTTTTTTTAAGTTGTATATTAATCTAGCCATTTTTCGAATTTCGTTTCCATTTGACAATTATTCTTGTTAAATTTTATATATTTTCTACAAATCTTAAATTCTTCTCGTCATTTTTCAACTATTCCCTTCAATTCTTAGTTATTTTCTTCAAATTTAAATTCCACTTTTTAATTTTCAATTATTTTCTTTATTATTAAAAATTTATCTCCTTTTTTCTATTATTTTTTTTTTATTATCATTAAGTTTCTTTAATTTTCAATACAATTATTCAATTATTTTTTAAAATTTTTAATTCCAATCTTGAATTCTTTTTCCATTCTTCTGTTTTAAATTATTTTCTTCTATTTTTAATTTTTTATTAATTCTTTGCTTTTCCCAATTACTTTTTTTTCATTTTTTTATTATCTTCTTTAAATTTCAATTCAACTGTTCAATTTTTAATTGTTTTCTTCAATTTTCAATTGATTTCTAAAATTATAATTATTTTTTTCGATTTTCAATTCAGTTGTTAAATGTGCAATTATTTCCAACAATTGTGCTCATAATTTTCTTAATTTTTCAATTTAGAATTATTTTCATTTAAATTTAATATTTCTTGTTTATTTATTTATTTATTTTTTCAGTTGTCTATTAATCTAATCATTTTTGGAATTTTAATTAATTTATTTATTTATTTAATACATAAACGGGTAAAAAACAAATAAACAAATTTTCAATTATTTTGGTCATTTTTCAACTATTTCCTTCAATTATTAATTATTTTTCGCAATTTTCAATTATTTCCTACAGTTTTTTTCAATTTTTAATTAATATCTTAAAAAATTTATAATTATTCTTTGATTTTTTTAATTATTTTTTTTGGTTGTGTATTAATGTACCCATTTTTTATTTTTTTTTTTTCAATAGTCAATTATTTTCCCCATTTTGTAATTTTTTTTCAATTATCAATTATTTTTTCAAATTTTAATTTTGTTCTTAAATTTTCAATTTGTTTCTTAAATTTTCATTTTATTTTCTTAATTTTTTATTATTTTCTTCAATTTTAATTATTTCCAACAGTTATTCCTATAATTTTTCAACTATTTTGTTTAAATTTAAAATTTATTGTTTAATTGTATAAACTATTCTTTTCAATTGTGTATTTATGTAATCCATTTTTCGAATTTTGTTTTCAACTGTCAATTATTTATTCTTTTCCAGATATACATATTCTTCAATTTCCTTATTTTCATTATTTTCATTTGCAAAAATTTATAGTTTTAAATGACCAATAACAAGAGTAGTATACTTATAAATTGTAAAAAAACGTTTATTCGTTTCTGATATTATAAAAGAGGTACTTATGTGTTTTATCACCATCCCTAAAAAAGTATATACACTGTATCGTATATGATAATGATCGTTAGCCATAAAGTTGGTAATTGAATTTAGAATAATTTCCCGATAAGCGTGTAGCTAAATTGGATTATTTTTGAAAATGTTAACAATATTGTAGACTAGGATGATGGGCAATTGCACTTTTATGGAGTTTTATAGTTTTATATGTAAACTATATGTGCGCCAATCTAGCGCTATAAAACAGGCCAAGTGTCCAGTAATAATGTGCGAAGTACTATCCATCAGATGAAACAAAACAGTTAAGCACTTGTCCGCCTTTAGAGCTGGGTAATAAAGGCTCCTGGAGAAGGATTCATAAGAGACGAAATGTCGCAAAAAGCATAAGAACACGAGCTAAATCTCGTCACTATATTCTTGGTAAAATAGGGCCGCTCCCAAGATTCTAAGTTAATTACACATTTTCTCAGACTTAGTCGCGATATTTGTTATTTTTGTTCACATTATTGACGCAAACTTGATTCAATCCAGGTTTCAATAAGTTAAAATTGAATTAATTTAACCTTGAATCAATCTTAACTTAAAATCATCCAAACTTGAATCAATTTTAACTTGATTCAATTCAAACTTGATTCAATCTAAACTTCAATAAGTCCACATTAGAATCAATCCAAAATTCAATCAATCCAGACTTCAATCAAATCAAACTTAAATCAATCCAGACTTCAATGAATTCAAACTTGATTCAATCTAAACTTCAATAAGACCACATTAGAATAAATCAAACTTGAATCAATCCAGACTTTAATCAATTCAAACTTCAATCAGTTTAAACTTGATTCAATCTAAACTTCAATAAGTCCACATTGAAATCAATCCAAACTTGAATCAATATAAACTTTAATCAATCAAAACTTAAATCAATCCAGACTTCAATCAATTCAAACTTAAATCAATCCAAACTTGATACGGTTTAACATTCAAAAAGTCCACATTGGATTTAATCCAAACTTAAATCAATCCAGACTTCAATAAATTCAAACTTGATTCAATCTAAACTTCAATAAGACCACATTGGAATAAATCCAAACTTAAATCAACCAAGACTTTAATCAATCCAAACTTCAATCAACTTAAACTTGAATCATTTCAAACTTGATTCAATCTAAACTTCAATAAGACCACATTGGAATAAATCAAACTTGAATCAATCCGGACTTTAATCAATCCAAACTTCAATCTTGAGCTTAAACTCATCTAAACTTAAAAATACAAACTCGATTCAATCCAAACTTGAATCAATCCAGACCTAAATAAATTTATATCTGATTCAATCCAAACATCAATACAACCAAACTTTAATTATTCCAAAGTTCATTCAACCGGACTTTAATCAATTAAGACTTCGATTCAATGCAAACTTTAAATAAGTCCAAATTTAAATCAATCAAAACTTTGAGCAATACAGACCTAAATTAATGCAAACTTGACTCAATCCAGGGTTCAATAAGACAAAACGGAAATAATCCAAAATTGAATCAATCCAAACTTGAATCAACCTAAACTTAAATTTATCAAGAATTAAATGAAGCCAAACTTAAAGTATTCCAAACTTGATTTAATCTAAACTTCAATAAGTCCATATTAGAATTAATCCAAACTTGAATCAATCTAGACTTTAATCAATTTAAACTTGAATCAATTCAAACTTGATTCAATCCAAAATTCAAAAAGTTCACATTTTATTAAATTAAAACTTTAATCAATTCAAACTTGAATCAGTTCAAACTTGATTTAATCTAAACTTTAATAAGTCCACATTGGAATCAATCCAAACTTGAATCAATTCAGACTTCAATCAATTCAAACATCAATTAATCTAAACTTAAATAATTTAAGACTTAAATAAAGCCAAACTTAGAAGAATCCAAACTTGATTCAATCCAAACTTCAGTATTTCTAAATTTGAATCAATCAAGACTTCAATAAATTCAAACTTGTTCAATCTAAACTTCAATAAGTCCACATGGATTCCATCCAAACTTCAATCAATTCAAACTTGATTCAATCTAAACTTCAATAAGTCCACATTAGAATCAATCCAAACTTGAATAAATCTAGACTTTAATCAATTCAAACTTGAATCAACCTAAACTTAAATTAATCAAGACTTGAATAAAGCCAAACTTAAATTCATCTAAGTTGTATTCAATCCAGACTTTAATCAATTCAAACTTAAGTTGATGCAATCATGATTCAATCCAGGCTTCAATAAATCAAAATTGAAATAAACCAACCTTGAATCAATCTTAAGCTTAAACTCATCTAAACTTAAATATACAAACTTGAATCAATCCAAACTTAAATCAATCCAGACCTAAATAAATTTATATCTGATTCAATCAAAACTTCAATACAACCAAACTTGAATTATTCCAGAGTTAATTCATCCAGACTTCAATCAATTAAGGCTTTGAGTTAATCGAAATTTAAATCAATCAAAACTTAAATCAATCCAGACCTAAATTGATGCAAACTTGATTCAATTCAGGCTTCGATAAGTCAAAAATGAATTAATCCAACCTTGAATCAATCTTAACTGAAATAATCCAAAATTGAATCAATCCAAACTTGGATCAACCTAAACTTAAATGTATCAAGAATTAAATGAAGCGAAACTTAAAGTATTCCAAACTTGATTCAATCTAAACTTCAAAAAGTCCACATTGGATTCAATCCAAACTTAAATCAATCCAAACTTCAATCAATTCAAACTGAAATCAGTTCAAACTTGATTCAATCCAAACTTCAATGAGTCCAAATTTGAATCTATGCAATCTTGATTTAATGCAGGCTTCGATAAGTCAAAACTGAATTAATCAAACCTTGAATCAATCCTAACTTAAATCTATCCAAACTTGAGTGAATCATAACTTGATTCAACCAAACTTGAGTCAATCCAAATTTCATTAAGTCCTAACTGAAATAATCCAAACCTGAATTAATATAAACTTAAATTAATCAAAACCTTAATGAAGCAAAACGTAAAATAATCCAAACTTGATTCAATCCAAACTTCAATAAGTCCAAATTGGAATCTATCCAATCTTAAAACAATCCAGACCTAAATTGATGCAAACTTGATTCAATGCAGACTTCGATAAGTCAAAACTGAATTAATCTAACCTTTAATCAATCTTAACTTAAATCTATTCAAACTAAAGTCAATCTTAACTTGATCCAATCCAAAATTTAGTGATACCAAATTTGAACGAATCTAAATTGTAATCAATCCAGACTTTAATAAATCAAAACTGAATTAATCCAACCTTGAATGAATCCAGTCCTAAATAATTTTATATCTGTTTCAAATCAAACTTCAATACGCCCAAACTTGAGTTATTCCAAATTTGATTCATCCACTAATCATAATATAAGGAAAAAATGAAATTTTATAAAGAATTTAAATTTACTTGAACTCTATAATACTAATATCAGGACAACGCTAAATCCTTGTGAATTTATTAAATTTGACTTAAAAATCTTTTTGAAAAGTTTGCTTTTATAAATAACTAAATGTTTTGCCGATTTTAACTCTAAATTTTTTTACACATCGGAATTAAAATAAGTTCTATAAATCCGATTTCATATACAAATTAAAAAAAAATGGTCTTTTGAGACTTATTTCCTAAATTTTTTTGACTTTAAATCTTGAGAATCAAGTTTATAAATCGGAATTTAATCATTTTTACGAAAAAAGGAACTTGCAATTTTTTTTAAATTTTATATTGTATTGCAACTAAAGCGATTTCTTTGTTTTTCAAAGTCGATCCAAGGCATTGCTGAATTTATACTTTTCTAAAAATTTTTATATACTTTTATAAATTTAACAAAAATTTATATAACATAAAAAATTGTAATTCAATTAATTTTTAATTAACATTTACATATTTATTATAAGAATCTTGTGATAAAATAAAAAAATTATTTTTATAAAAAAATTATAACCTATGAAATGTACAAAAATTAAAAGATTAAATCAACAAAATAATATTTAAATTATCTGTTTTATAATGTTTTCGAAACTAATCTTTAATATTTAGTTAATTCATATTTTGTTGTAGTATAAAAGTTATAGAATTAGAATAATATATTTCAAATTATTATTTCAAATTTTTTGTTAAAATATATTAATTATTAATATTTAAATAATACTAATAAGAAATAAAGTTTAATTATAATTTTTCAAATTTAGTGCTATAATTTAAGCTTCTGACGGTGGCGCCTATAGTTTCAATAAGTTCCGCATTTTGAGGTTGGCACCCCTGCTGCTATTATGAAACTTATGTTTTCTAGCAATGTACCGTTGAAAGTTTCAAATCATGAAACTTATGAACGATGAAACTTTTCATGAAATTTATCAAATTTGTAAATTATTAAAATTAAAGTAGACAATTTTTCCTGAAGATTTTATCTTAAAAGTGAGAACATAAAAATTGTAAAAATTAAAAAAATTACTCTTTTGTGCGAGATATTTCCATTTTAATTTACACAAAAATATTTATTATAAGAATTTAATGAATATAATTCTTGTAGAAAAACTTACTCTTCACTATTTTTTGAGGCACTTATTTATGAAAAAAGTTTTTCTCCTTTTTTTAAAGAAATGTAAAATAAATTTAAAGAATTTAAGATTAAATTTAACTAAAAATTTTTGCAAATCAAATAATGAAAATTAGGACAACAATTACAAAATTTAAGATAGAAACTGAAAAAAAAAACAAAAATAATTTAAAATTGAAAACAAAACTCGAAAAATGTCTAAATAATTACAAAATTTAAAAAGAATAATTTAAAAAATTAAACAAAAAATATTAAAGTTAAACAAGAGAATTAAAAAAAAAAATTAGAAAATTATAGAAATAACTGTTGGAAATAACTGCAAATTGAAAAACTGTTTTGCAAATCGCCTAATTAATTGAAATTGAAGAAAATAATAAAAACTTCAAGAAATAAGTTGAACATTTAAGAATTGAATTGAAACTTGAGAAAATAATTATAATAATTGAAAAAAAATTATAAACGAACAAAAAAAGATTCAAATTCAGAACAAAATTTCAACAATGGCTAGATTAATACAAAACTAAGCAAAAAATAAATAATAAATAATAATTGTAAGAAATAGTTGAAAAGTGAATTAATTCACAATTTAAAAAATAAACAAATAATATTAAATTTAAACAAAATAATTTGAAAATTATGAAAATTATAGGAATAATTGTTGAAACTAATTGAACACTAAATAACTAGATCGAAAATTGAGAAAAATAATTTAAAAAAGAGGAAAAAAATTGCAAAAAGGAATTAAAATTTTAAGAATAAAACTAAAAATTGAAAAAGCACAATAATTATTGAATGTAGAAGAAAATAAAAATTAAAAAATTTATTGGTACTCGAAAAAAATAATTGAAAAAAAGGCAAGAAATTTTTAATAATAAAGAAAATAATTAAAAAATGGAATGGAAATTTGATGGAAATAGTGGAGAATTAAAAGAAATAGTCTTACAATTGAAAGATTGAATTTAAATTTTAAAACAACTTTTATGTGTGAAAAAATAATTTAAAAAATCAGGGAATGAACCTGCAAATTATTATTATTATTTATTGTTTGAATGTAATTATTTTTTTGAAAAATAAACAATTATGGTTCCCTTTATTTAGCTGATTAATTAACTGAATCTTAATTTAAATGATTCAAATTTTACTAAAATACTTTATTTTAAGAAAATAATATAATTCGAAATATTTCTACTTCTGAAAAATTTGATAATATTTTTAAATTTATAATTTAAAAATTAAAAATATAATTTTTCAAAATAAAGCAATTTGCCTTAGCCAAATATTAATAGCAAGTTAGTTATATTAACATTAAAACATATTAAAAACCTCAAACTTGTAAGATGTTTTATACGATGTTTATTATTTTAAAAATTTGTATTAATTATTTCAATTATATTAAATAAATAATCATTCACCTATTTAGAATAGTTTAATACTCATGCACTTACTTAGAAATATTAGAATTAACGTAATTATTAACCAATATTATGCAAATTTAAATTTTAGCGCCATAGTAAGAGTACTGAGTTTGCGCAGAAGGTCCTAACCTCTATTTCGTGAAATAAAATGATTTTCAAAAATTATTTGCATTGGAATTTGATTATTACAGTTAAAAAGACTAATTCGAAACGTAACTAAATCATTTTTAAACTATTAACTTTAAAAAATTAGACGTTATGGCTAAAGTTTCATAAGTTTCAATTATTCATTGAAACTTTCAACTGAAAGTTTCAAAAATGATAAATTTCGGAAACGGCACATTGCTAATGTTTTCATGTTTATAACCTCAAAATATGTGCAAATTTAATACTGTTTAATACACCTATTCAGTTTAAGACAAATTTCGCCTTTTTTTTAAAAAAAGCAATTTTCAACTGTAAACTACACAATTTAAAAATTTGCTTGAATATAATGTTTTAAAGAGTTTCTAATGCAGGGAAAATGACTTGGTATTATTAATGACCGTAGAAGATGCTGACTTAAGTTGATGCTCATTTTCTTGTAAAACACCTTGTGATCTTGTGCCTCGTGACATTAGTACCATCGTTGTAACGTTATCGTGTGGAGTTATCGCGTTATGTGAGACTATAAGTTAATCACTTGTACGCAGATCCGGTTAAAGAATCACAAAAAGTCACATTACCGGACAACTAAAGACCCGGAAAAGTACGGAAACTCGAATAATTCACCGTGACATGATTTTTTTTATAAGATTAAGAATTGAGCTTCCAGGTGGTCGAGCTATGAAACACATAATGGAATAATGACTTCTTTCATATTTCTCTTTCAGGGATATTATAGTACTTTAAAAGAAAATTACGAGAAAGAAGGAAATTTGGATTTTTGTATGTAATCGATTTTTATACATTTGTACAAAGTTTTGAGAATGTGGATTTTACAGTATTATAGGTTTTAATGTGGTTGAATTCAAATTGACTTAAATATGAGTTTTTTATCAATTTTTTTAAAATGACTTTTAACTGAATGTACAACAAGAATTTAATTGAATCAATTGTTAGTTTTATTTTCATTATTTTTCATTTTTTCCCTTTATTTCTAAATTCTATTTTCTAAGTTTTAATTCATTTCTTTAATCTTTCAGAATAGTACATTTAAACATTATTTTAAAATTCCTTAAATTTTTAACAATTCTTTTCTTTTATGATTTTAAATATTTGCTACAATTCTCAACTATTTTTATCAATTTTCAAACATTTTCTTCTATTTCTAATTATTTTGCAATTTCCCCCCTAATTTTTAAATTCAATTTCCGCAAGTTTCAATTATTTTCTTCAATTACACAAGTCACCGCTCCTGTTAAAAAAAAAAAATTTGTATCTTTCTATCAAAAGCACCGAAATTGAATTTGAAAATATTCACTTTCCCGCCTTTTATAAACAAGGGCGTCTTCTGCTCCGACTGTTTCTAACCTAAAAGTACAAACTTTCGTGAAACGAGTTTAAGAACAACAAAAAAGTGATAATATCCACGTGACAAAAGAAGAAATAAAGATCAACTGTCACAGTCTTTGACACAAGTTTCGCGAAATTAAATCAACAATTCATATTTTGAAAAATAAGTCAAACAACGATTGAAAATCAGCTTGATGGCAAATTTTCATAAATTGTGCGAAGCATAAAACTTGTACCATTCATCATAGATGAAATTTAGAAGTAAATGTTAGACCCTAGTCTCATAAATTGTACGATAGGCATTGTTACAACATGTTTGTAACCATGGACCTGTGATTTGCGGCAATTAACGCATGATTTGTTCCTGTTGGAAAGAGAGAGCCTAGCCACGGAAGTGAAGAAAAATAATCGACACGAGCAAAACAAGTAGTTTGCAAACTATATGTATGGTTACATACACGTTACACTCACACATTGAAAATATATTGCGACTAATTTATGCCCTGGTTCGACATGATTACTCTCTACCACCACCCCCCCCCCCCCCCCCCCCCTCCACCGAAACTTGGTAACCTTCTCTTCAATCTTTCTATATATCCTGGACTTGGCTAATTGTTCTTTCATCGGGGAACGAGACGTTATAAGTCTTGTTGCGTGCTAGGCACTATAATGTATCAGTTTCATGCACATCAATCTCCATCTTGCAAGTTAGAATTTCAGCTGGAAAGTCAGTGCTTATAGATAGTTTCCTCGATTAATCGTATCGTCGCAGATTGATACCATCTGCATTCAGAAAATGATAATATATTGCGTTTCTTCATTCGGCTGAATTTGATGGATTCATCAATTATTTTATAATTTGTGTTTGTCTCGAGTCGATTGTGTGATGATTGGATTTTTGTAATTGAGGCTAATGATTAACTTGAAATAATCAATGTTATAATTAATCTTAATTTAATAGAAAACAATCTTATATCCAGGGTGTCTACTCACCGGGAATTTTCCGGGATTTTAGTTCGACCGGGAAAAACCCGGGAAATAAATGAAAACCTTGTATAAATGTTTAAATTTTTAATTTCAATTGAACAAAAAAAATTCTTTTAACCATTTTTTAATGGCCATAAGTAAAGAATAATTCTGTGGCTGAAAGGTAAAACAGCACAAGCGACATATTCATGATTTCGAGTAAAACGTGTTTTTGTTTTTTTTTCTGATTTCTGTAAAATCGAAAAATAAACAAATATTTTGGATGTTTAATATTTAATCCTGTTTTCTAATGTGGTTTTTAGATCTGTTTAACAAATTTAATGAAATTTAAAAGTTTCAGAGTATAACATTAATTATTTTTCTCGATTTTAATGTATTTATGCTATTACGTTTTTTAATATTTTCTACGTAAATAAACATGTTAATAAATTTACAATTATAAAACTTTAAAAAGTATATCTTCATGCATAGAAATCTGATGTTATCTCAAATTTGATAAAATGGGAGTTGTGCTGTTTTACCTTTCAGCCACAGAATTATTAAAAAGGTGTTGAAAATTATTAACAAACAAAAATTATTATCATAAACAAAAATTTTAAATAATAATTTAGAATAATCAAGTATCGTTAAAAAATGATAAATTTTTTTCTAAAATCAACTGCAAACTCTTTAATATATACTAATAAATTAAAGGTCAATATTAAGCATACTTAATAAATAATGATATAAACAATTTAAAGAACTAATAATTTTGCATCGCTTATATTTTAATAATTATTTAAATATTGTTTTATTAATTTCTTCTGTGATACATAAATTTTTCATTTATTTATTTAAATAATATTAAAATGAAAACAAAATTTTAAAATCGGGCTTAGCTATCTTCTAGAAAATTCTATTCTTAGTGTTTTAAAAAAAAAAATTTAAATCCGTCAAAAATTGACCGCTGTGGACGATTTTGAACAGCAATTTCTCAATTCGAACCACTGTGTGACGGAAAAAAAAATTATATCCGGGAATTTCTAAAAATTTCAGCTAATTCGTTTTCATAATTCTTCAAATTCGCTTGAAACTTACTACTCGTTTTCGAAGTCTCTGATTGTGAAAATGATGTCAGATTTACCAATTTTTCAAAATTCAAAATGGCGAATCCAATATGGCAGACATATTTTGCAAAATTGCTCAAATTCACTTCAAACTTGTTACTCGGTGGTAATCCATGTTCCTGGTTACTAATCTGAAATTAGATTTTCAAAATAGTAAAAGTGTAACAAGTTTCAAGCGAATTTGAACATTTTCAGGGCTGCCAGTGACTTACTTTTCTCATTTTTACTCATTTTTTTTAAATCACTCACTATTACTCATTTTAAAAAAAACACTTTACTCACTTTCTTATTAAAATTATAATAATTATTATTATTATTATATACAGTTATGTTCTTCAAATTTCAATAAATTTTGACATTGTTTGATTAGTTTTCTCTAATTTTAATTACTTTTTCAATTTTTTAACTAATGTCTACAAATTTTTAATTTTTAATCCAGTATTGTCAATTACTTTCGTCGTTTTTCAATTTTTTCATCAAATTTCAATTATTTCCTGCATATTTCTATTAGTTTTAACATTAAAAAATTATTTTCATCAAATTTCAATAATTTTTTTTCAATCTTTTTTTTTATGGTCATCAATTTCTCAATTTATTACCCAGTTTTCAATTTTTTTCTTTAAATTTTAGCAATTTTATTGAATAATTTTATTATTATGTATCAATAATTTTTAAATACTTTACACCAATAGCCAATTAGTTTTTACAAGTTTCATTTTTTTTTCAAATTTCAATTATTTTTTTTAATATCTACATTCTTTTAATTATTTACACCAGTTATCAATTATTCATGTCATTATTCAATTATTATTTATCTCAAATTTTTATTAATTTTCATGTATTACCTTCAAATTAAAAATTTTTTGTGATTTCTCAATTTATTTTCCTCAAATTTCAATTATTTTTGTCACTTCTCGACTATTTTTTCCTATTTTTAATTATTTTTGTCATTTTTTAATTGTTTTTTAAAAATTTCAATTAATTTAGTAATTTCTCAATTATTGCCAATATTTTCGACGTTGTTTTATTACTTTCTCCAATTTTTATACTTATTTTCTTATGACTTTAAATTATTGTCATGAATTTTTTAATTTCTTACTTCAATTTTCATTTATTTTTGTCATTTCTCAATTTCTTTTCAAATTTTAATTATTTTTATCATTTTTCAAGTCTCATCTTCAAATTTTTTATTTTTTACTTTATTTTTAATTAGTTTTGTCATGTTTCAATTATTTGTCTCAAATTTTTATTATGTTTGTTATTTTTCACATATTACCTTCAAATTTAAATTTTTTGTGTTTTCTCAATTATTTTCTTCGACTTTCTGTTATTTTTGTTATTTCTCGATTATTTTTTCCTATTATAATTATTTTATTCATATTTTAATTGCTTTTAAAATTTTCAATAAATTTTGTTATGTCTCAAGTATTATTTTTTTTATTTTTAATTTTAATTATTTTTATTATTTTTTAAGTATTTTCTTCAAATTTCAAATTTTTTGGGATTTTGCAATTATTTTGTCATTATTTAATTATTTTTTTTAAACGTCAATTTTTATCTCCAATTTTTCAATTATTGATTTCTAATTTTTTTTGTTTCTCCATTTTCAATTATTTATGTCATTTTTTACGTCTTTTTTCAAATCATAAATTTTTTATATAATTTTAAATTAGTTTTATCATCTTTCATTGTTTTTTTAAGGTTCAATTATTTTTGTCATTTCTCAATTATTTTTTTTTTAATTTTTATTATTTTTAGCATTTTCAAGTATTTTTTTTCAAATTTCTATCAATATTATGATTTTTTAATTTTTTTATTTATTTTCTTTCATTGTCAATTTTTTTCTCCAATTTTTTAATTACGTATTGACATCAAATTTTTATTTTGTTTTCCTTTTTTCAATTGTTTTTGTCATTTTCCAAGTCTTTTCTTCAAATTTTTTATCTTTTACTTTATTTTTAATTAGTTTTATCATCTTTCAATTATTTGTCTCAAATTTTTATTATGTTTGTTATTTTTCACATATTACCTTCAAATTAAAATTGTTTGTGTTTATTCAATTAGTTTCTTCAAATTTCTGTTATTTTTGTTATTTCTCGATTATTTTTTCCTATTATAATTATTTTTCTCATTTTTTAATTGCTTTTAAAATTTTCAATTAATTTTGTCATTTCTCAAGTATTATCAATATTTTCGACATTTTTTTTATTACTTTCTCCAAATTTTACTTATTTTTTTATATCTTTAAATTATTGTCATGGATTATTTAATTTCTTACTTTAATTTACATTTAATTTTTTCATTTTTCAATTATTTTTATTATTTTTCAAGTATTTCTTCAAATTTCAAATTTTTTGGGAATATTTGCAATTATTTTGTCATTATTTAATTATTTTCTTTAAGCGTCAATTTTTATCTCCAATTTTTCAATTACTGATTTCTAATTTTTATTTATTTTCTTAATTTTTAATTATTTATGTCGTTTTTTACGTCTTTTTTAAAATCATAAATTGTTTACATAATTTTAAATTAGTTTTATCATCTTTCATTTTTTTTCAAGGTTCAACTATTTTTGTCATTTCTCGATTATTTCTTCCATTTTTTGATTATTTTTGTAATTTTCAATTATTTTTGTTATTTCTCCATTATTTTTTTTTTAATTTTAAATATTTTTATCATTTTTCAAGTATTTTTTTTTAAATTTCTATAAATTTTCTGATTTTTCAATTTTTTAATTATTTTCTTTAATGGTCATAACTTATGCTAATTTTTGGGTATTTTGAGTTTTAAAATTAGTTAATTTTGTTTGAACACAATCCATATCAAAATTATTTTCATAATAAAAATTTTTGTTTGTAATATTTTTTCTCTAACAGTTTTTTTGTAATATCTTTTTCTCTACCTACTTGTCATACAATTCTCGGTATCTAAATAATACTATTATAATTTAAGTAGTTTCTATTTCTAGCGAATTAGTAACTCTTTTATGACCCTCTTTTGTAACGAAACTAGACATTCTGAATAGAATTTAAAATTACTTAATTCATGGTGTGAAATTCAATCGATTCGCAGTTAATCATCTTAAATTATGGGCACAGGAGCATTCTATTCAATCGACTATTAATAACTAATTGATTGCAATCACGCCATTCGCCGACCCAAGAAAGGACCGAGCACGTCAAAAAATTCATCCAGAATGTAAATTTATTACCGAGCTATGTGGCACCTAATAGAATTCCATGGTTTAATTTTTTTCAATTCGAAAATTAATCACAAAATCTTCAAGGGTGTAATTACGTACTGTGAAAACGATTTTTTATTTGTAACAAAATGCACATTTTTTTTCTTATCAAGAAAGTAGACACAAGGTAAATTGAAAGATTTTATTACGATTGTAAAGAAAAATAAGAAAATGACTTTTTATTCATTATTTTTTTAGATTAACGAAAAAATATTTTATATTTTAAATTTTAATTAAATTTTATCACTCATTATTATCAAGTCGATAATGAACTTTCCATTTTTGTTTTGCTTAATTCAAATTTGAACTGTTCCTAATTGAGATTAGAAAAGTTTTGATTTAATCAAGATTAAACTGATTTAACCCTAAATTGATTCAAGTTAAAGTTGATTCAAGTTTGGATTGATTAAAGTTAAGATTAATTAAAATCTAAATTGATTAAAGTATAGATTAATTCAGTTTGGAGTTATTAAAATCTGGATTAAATCAAGTTTCAATCAATTTTAGTTTGAATTTATTAAAGTCTGGATTGATTCAATTTTAAACAGATTTAAGTTTGGAATTATTTAGGTTTAAATTAGAATCAAGTTTTAATTGATTTAAGTCTGGATTGAAATAAATTGTAAAAAAATCAAGTTTGGATCGATCCAACTTTAGGCTTATTTAAGATTGGACTGAATCAAGTTTAAATTGCTTCAAATCTAGATTGATTAAAGTTAAGATTGATTCAAGTAAAGAAGATGGCAAAAATTTACAATTCGCCGCCCCTGATTTTTAATACTTTCCTGAGTGTAAGAAAGAGGAATGATGGAATATGAAATTATTAAAAAAGAGAAAATTGCGACTTTTAAATTACCTAATCAATATCATATCAAATAATAATACGATATCAGTGTAATTATTTATGAAAATAGGGATAAATTATAATCCAATTCAGTTTATGAATTATTACTGGCATTGACAATTACGAAAAATATTTCTTACTTCGCACTTGGATTCTGTCAGGCGATAATTTTCATTTCAAACAGAGGGAAATTTTCAGAAGGAAATCGCTCATTAATATAATTTCCCAAGAGCTGATAGAATCATATAAAGTTATTACAACGCACATTGAGATTTATTTCTTGATTTGTATCAAGTAGTGATTACCAGAAATAAATAATGTTATGACACAGTATAATATTAAAATGATTATTTTGTAATTTGATTCTCAATTAATCAATCTGTTAATTAATCATTACTAAATACTGAATTTACCGACCGATTAAATTTGGCAGCAATAATTCTTTTTTGAATTTTTTAAATTATTTTCATAATTTCTGAAATTATTTTCATACTTTATAAAGAAAAAACGAAAAAATTATTATTGCGTTATTTAATTATCTCTACTTTTAATTTTCAGTAAAGTTACTTTTTTATTAATTCGTATTCTATATATATTTTTATTTTATATAAACACTCAAAGTAACATTTTTTAAAATCTAAATCGAAAGAAAGTAATATTTGAAAAAACGAATCGTTGCCGCCAAAATTTATCGACTGTCGGTAAAGACAATTTCTACTGTATCCTGTAAAGTCTAAAGAGAAGTGAGTCCAAATTGGAATCTATCCAAACTTGAATCAATCCAGACTTGAATCGATCCAAACTTAAATTGATCGATACTTGATTAAATCCAGATATTTTAACCTCAAACTTTGTGTTTTTTTTCATCAAAAGCACTTACATTATCTTATCTCAGGAATAATAATTCCATAAATATCATTAAATAATTTGTTTTTACACTCTTTACAGCCTGTTTTTAAAAGAAAAAAATCTCAGAAAGCTCGAATTTAAAAAATTATTATAAATTATTTACTTACCACTACTATTAATTTTCTGTTAAGTACTTTTTTTTATTAATATATAATATATATTTTTTATATTAAATACATGCTAAAAGTGGTATTTTTATAATCAATATCGAAAAAAAATAATATTTGAAAAAACGAAACGTTGCGTCCAAAATTTATCGACTGTCGGTAAATACAATTTCTACTGTACCGTGTACAGTCTTAACAGAAGTGACACCTTAACCTCAAAATTGGTTTCTATAATTAAAAACACGTTTATTATCTTATCTCAGTGATAATAATTCATAAATATCATTAAAAAATGTGTATTTATCTTCTTTAAAACCTGTTTTTAAAAGAAACAAATCTCAGTAAGTTCTTATTTGCCAAAATATTTATTATTATTATTAATTTAATTACTACTATTATTAGTTTTTTTTGTAATTCATAATATATTTATTTTTTAATTTTAAATAAATACTCAAAGCAGTATCTTTTAAAATCTAAATCGAAAAAAAGTAGTTTAATAAGTCCAAATTGGAGTCAATAACAAACTTGAAGCAATCTACACATCAATTAATTATTATTATTAATTATTAAATTACAACTAGCATTAATTTTCTGTTAAATCACTTCTTATTAACTCTTAGAATAGTTTTTTATTTTAAATAAATACGCAGAGCAATATTTTTTAAAATCTAAATCGAAGAAAGTAACATTTGAAAAAGCGAATCGTTGCCGCCAAAATTTATCGACTGTCGGTAAGAACAGAATCCTGTACAACCTTAAGAAAAGTGACAAATTAACCTCAAAATTTGTTTCTGTCATCAAAACTACTTTAATTTTTTCATATTAGAGATAATAATCCTTAAATATCATTATATAATTTGTTTTTACACTATTTAAGCTTGTTTTCAAATAAAACAAATTTCAGAAAGTTTCAATTTGCAAAATTAGTTATAATTAGTATTAATTATTTAATTACCACTACTATTAATTTTCTGTTAAGTTATTTTTTTTATTAACTCGTATTATATTTATTATAATTTATTTTATTTTTAATTGGGTTTTTTATTATTTAATATTATTTATTAGTTATTATTATTTTATTTATTTTTAATTTTATTTAAGTAAATACTTAAAGTAATATTTTATTATTTGAATCGAAAGACAGTAACATTTGAAAAAACGAATCGTTAGCGCCAAAATTAACGACTGTCGGTGAAGACAATTTCTACTGTATCATGTCCAGTCTAAACAGGAGTGACACATTAACCTCAAAATTTGTTTCTTTCACCAAAAACACGTTCACAATCTCATCACGGAGATACTTATGGTTAAATATCAAATAATTTGTTTTAATTTTCTCTAAAGCCTGTTTTTAAAAGAAAAGAATATCAAAATGTTCCAACATGCAAAATTATTTACTATTATTAATTATTTAATAATAATTTAATAACAAATTATATAATACTATTTATTTTCTCTTAAGTTACTTTTTTTAATTATTCCTATTATATTTATTACATTATATGTATTATATTCATTATTTATTATAATTTATTAAGTTTAAGTAAATACTTAAAGCAATATTTTATTATCGAAATCAAAAGAAAGTATCATTTGAAAAAACGAATTGTTGGCGCCAGAATTTATCGACTGTCGGTAAATACAATTTCTACTGTATCGTGTACAGTCTTAGGAGTAGTGATAGATTAACCTCAAAATTTGTTTCTTTCACCAAAAACACGTTCACTATCTCATCTCAGAGATACTTATGGTTAAATATCATCAAATAATTTATTTTAACATTCTCTAAAGCCTGTTTTAAAAAGAAAAGAATATCAAAATGTTCCAACATGCAAAATTATTTACTAATTTTTATTTTATGTCATTTATGTATTATTTTTACTAATATTAATTATTTAATAATAATTTAATAACAAATTATTTAATACTATTTATTTTCTCTTAAGTTACTTTTTTTATTAATTCCTATTATATTTATTACATTAAATGTATTATATTTATTATTTATTATAATTTATCTATTGTAAGTAAATACTTAAAGCAATATTTTATTATCTAAATCAAAAGAAAGTAACATTTGAAAAAACGAATCGTTGCCGCCAAAATTTATCCACTGTCGGTAAAGACAATTTCTACTGTATCGTGTACAGTCTTAAGAGGAATGACACATTAACCTCAAAATTGGTTTCTTTCACCAAAAACACGTTCACTATCTCATCTCAGAGATACTTATGGTTAAATATCATCAAATAATTTATTTTAACATTCTCTAAAGCCTGTTTTGAAAAGAAAAGAATATCAAAGTGTTCCAACATGCAAAATTATTTACTAATTTTTATTTTATGTCATTTATGTATTATTTTTACTAATATTAATTATTTAATAATAATTTAATAACAAATTATTTAATACTATTCTTTTTCTCTTAAGTTACTTTTTTTATTAATTCCTATTATATTTATTACATTAAATGTATTATATTTATTATTTATTATAATTTATCTATTTTAAGTAAATACTTAAAGCAATATTTTATTATCTAAATCAAAAGAAAGTAACATTTGAAAAAACGAATCGTTGCCGCCAAAATTTATCCACTGTCGGTAAAGACAATTTCTACTGTATCGTGTACAGTCTTAAGAGGAATGACACATTAACCTCAAAATTGGTTTCTTTCACCAAAAACACGTTCACTATCTCATCTCAGAGATACTTATGGTTAAATATCATCAAATAATTTATTTTAACATTCTCTAAAGCCTGTTTTAAAAAGAAAAGAATATCAAAATGTTCCAACATGCAAAATTATTTACTAATTTTTATTTTATGTCATTTATGTATTATTTTTACTAATATTAATTATTTAATAATAATTTAATAACAAATTATTTAATACTATTCTTTTTCTCTTAAGTTACTTTTTTTATTAATTCCTATTATATTTATTACATTAAATGTACTATATTTATTATTTATTATAATTTATCTATTTTAAGTAAATACTTAAAGCAATATTTTATTATCTAAATCAAAAGAAAGTAACATTTGAAAAAACGAATCGTTGCCGCCAAAATTTATCCACTGTCGGTAAAGACAATTTCTACTGTATCGTGTACAGTCTTAAGAGGAATGACACATTAACCTCAAAATTGGTTTCTTTCACCAAAAACACGTTCACTATCTCATCTCAGAGATACTTATGGTTAAATATCATCAAATAATTTATTTTAACATTCTCTAAAGCCTGTTTTGAAAAGAAAAGAATATCAAAATGTTCCAACATGCAAAATTATTTACTAATTTTTATTTTATGTCATTTATGTATTATTTTTACTAATATTAATTATTTAATAATAATTTAATAACAAATTATTTAATACTATTTATTTTCTCTTAAGTTACTTTTTTTATTAATTCCTATTATATTTATTACATTAAATGTATTATATTTATTATTTATTATAATTTATCTATTGTAAGTAAATACTTAAAGCAATATTTTATTATCTAAATCAAAAGAAAGTAACATTTGAAAAAACGAATCGTTGCCGCCAAAATTTATCCACTGTCGGTAAAGACAATTTCTACTGTATCGTGTACAGTCTTAAGAGGAATGAGACATTAACCTCAAAATTGGTTTCTATAATTAAAAACACGTTCATTATCTCATCTTAGAGATAATAATCGACAAATATCATCAAATAATTTGTTTTAACACTCTTTAAGGCCAGTTTTCAATGGAATCAAATCTCACAAAGTTCCAATTTGCAAAATTCGACAAAAAGAAGTTTTTTGTCTCAACTTTCGACGACATTAAACTCTGTTAAAACAAATTTTTCAATCGAATCTCATTTTCTAAACGCAATCTCGGATTCATAGTCAGCTGGATTTTTCCCCTAGCTTGAAATCCGGGACTGCCGGGAAGTTGCTGCAGGGGCGATAAATCTTGGAAGTCAGGTGGACGATGGTCATCAGCTAGTCTCCACGTGTAGAAACTCCGTCTCGTAGTCGGGTCTTAAAGCCTGTTCTCATGATGGTGGACGACCTAGTGACGACCTTCGACCTTGCCAGCCACAACTTACCGTGCCAGTGCACACCCGCTATGCTTTCTACAATCGCGGCATTCTTGACCCTTGCGTGGAACGGACTGGAATACGTAATAGGGAACAATAACGGCAACAATGAACGCTCAACGACAATGCCAAAAGCTCACCGGAAGAAAAAAAAAAGCAACTGCTGTGACCTCCGCAAAAACTTCCTCGTCATTTAACAAAAAAGAAAAAAAAAACCTCGTCTCGGAATGTCCGGATGTGACCCCGCTTTTTCATTCTCAGAATGTTGGGAAAGGTTCTTCTCTTCCGCAATCTTTCGCAGTGTCAATGCGTCTGATATTGGTCACACAAAGAGTGATAATTTATCCCTCTTGACGGACAATATGAACAATTTTTAGGTTATGTTGTAAAGAAAATAGAAACCAGAGACTTAAGAATTTGAAATTATGGATTTTTCAATAGGAATCTTCGATTTTCTTGACAACATAACCTAAAAAATTTCTGTCGGCGTTTTTTGACCGATTCACTTAAAAAGAAATTTATCCGGATGTTTTTTGTTTTGATGAGGAGGGAAAGTGGTGGGGGTAAAGTGTTTTTAAATATTAAATTAAAAAAAATGTTTGGCATCGATTTGAGAGTGTTGGTGAAGAAATGAGAATGTATTCTAAACAAAGAGGAGATATCGTGCTAGGATCTTGTTGAATCTGGCGATCGCTAAAGATCGCAAGCTGTACATCGTCAGACGAGTCACCCGTTGCGACACGATAAAATCTCAAACAACCGCTGCACAATGCTAGACATATTAATTAATACGTGATATCCAGAATTTTATCAGTAAATCGAATTTTCGGATTATTTTACATTTTTGAAAAGCTTTGAGAAGTTTTTTTTCTCGCGACATAACCTCTAATTAGACATTGGTTTTTATTTTTACGGATAAAAAAAATTAGTAAAATTAAATTCACTAAATTTTGAAAGAGACACTGTAAAATAGACTAATTATTTATGGTGAATTATTATTATTTATTATAAATTCTTATTATTTGTATAAATTATTGACAGTGGTGATATTATTTTGATTAAATTCTGTAATATAAGGTTGGTACCCCTTGTGCTATATTTTTGTGCTTATAACTTAAAAATAAGTGTCACTTTGCTGCTCGATTACAAGCAATTGTTTTTTTAAAATAAACTAATTATAACGTTGAGGTGATATTATTTTGAAAAAAATAAAACAAAGAGAGAATTAATATAGGTGCTGTGTATTAAAAAAGAAAAAAGTAATTCAATTAATATTAAAGTCAGACAAAAACTAAATAAACTTCTTTCGGTCAACACCTGAAGTTTTTCATTAGATGTTCTTTTGTTTTAAATTTCAAATAATTTTTCACCTCCTTTAAATTTTGTCAAGTTTTAAATTTATCGCAATTTTAACTTCTTTAAACTCCATTTAATTTGAACTTGCATTTTGATTAAAAATTCAATTAGTCTACGCTTCAAATATACTAAATTTGAAATGATTAAAAAATTTCTTTCAATTTTTAATGATTCTTTTCTTTTATGATTTCAATTACTTCAATTTGCAAATATTTTTGTTACTTTTCAATTCTCTTCAATTTTCAAATACTTCAATCAACTTTCAATTTTTTTAACTTACATACCGTAAATTTCAAATTTCTTCTTTATTTGCTTTATTTATTTATTTTTATTATTTTATTTCTTTTATTTTTTCTTTTTTTATTAATTCTTGTATTTATTTAAAACTTCTTTCATCATTTTACAATTATTTTCAAAAATTATAATTATTTTTCAAATTATAAATATTGTCTTATCCATTTTCGGTTATTTTTATCATTATTCATCTATTCCCCCTAATTATAATTATTTTAATTTTTTTCAATTAATTTTTTAAATTCTCACCCTCTCCCCAAATTTTTACATGTTTGAATTGTTTTTCAATCAATTTGCAAAATTTACAATTAATTTTTTAAAATTTGAATTATTTTCGCTTCAATTTTTTTTAATTATAAAATTTAAAATATTTTGTCTATTGTAAATAAAACTTGATTTATTTATATTTAAATAATATTTTATTTGTAAATATTTATAATCGTCGATAGCACAAGACCCAAAAACTTATAGTGCGTTGTACAGGGTATCTATTCACCGGGAATTCCGGGAATTTGCCGGGATTTTAGTTCGACCGGGAAAAAGGCGGGAAATTGCCGGAAAAAAAAAATTATATTCGGAAATTTCTAAAAATTTCAGCTAATTCGTTTTCATAATTCTTCAAATTCGCTTGAAACTTATTACTGGTTTTCGAAGTCTCTGATTGTGAAAATGATGTCAGATTTACCAATTTTTCAAAATTCAAAATGGAGAATCCCATATGGCAGACATATTTTGCAAAATTGCTCAAATTCACTTCAAACTTGTTACTCGGTGGTAATCCATGTTCCTGGTTACTAATCTAAAATTAGATTTTCAAAATAGTAAAAGTGTAACAAGTTTCAAGCGAATTTGAGCATTTTCAGGGCTGCCAGTGACTTACTTTTCTCATTTTTATTCATTTTTTTTAAATCACTCACTATTACTCCCTTTAAAAAAAATCACTTTACTCACTTTCTTATTAAAATAATAATAATTATTATTATTAATTATTAAAGAAAATATCTTCTGTTTAAATTTAAAGCCAGTGATATTATTTTATAGAAAATACACATATATTTTCATTTTTTTGGCCTAATGGCTTTTTTTACGCGTTACGATTATGTACTTCAAATTTCAATAAATTTTGACATGGTTTGATTAGTTTGCTCTAATTTTAATTACTTTTTCAATTTTTTAATTATTGTCTACAAATTTTTAATTTTTAAACCAGTATTGTCAATTACTTTCGTCGTTTTTCAATTTTTCCAACAAATTTAAATTATTTCCTGCATATTTCTATTAGTTTTAACATTTAAACATTATTTTTATCAAATTTCAATAATTTTTTTTAATCTTTTTTTTATGGTCATCAATTTCTCAATTTATTACCCAGTTTTTAATTTTTTTCTTTAAATTTCAGCAATTTTCTTCAATAATTTTATTATTATGTATCAATAATTTTGAAATACTTTACACCAATAGCCAATCAGTTTTTACAAGTTTCATTTTTTTTTCAAATTTCAATTATTTTTTTTTCAATATCTACATTCTTTTAATTATTTACACCAGTTATCAATTATTCATGTCATTATTCAATTGTTTATCTTAAAATTTTATTATTATTCATGTAATACCTCCAAATTTAAATTTTTTGTGATTTCTCAATTTATTTTCTTCAAATTTCAATTATTTTTTGTCATTTCTCGACTATTTTTTCCTAATTTTAATTATTTTTGTCATTTTTTAATTGTTTTTTAAAATTTTCAATTAATTTAGTAATTTCTCAATTATTGTCAATATTTTCGACGTTGTTTTATTACTTTCTCCAAATTTTATACTTATTTTCTTATATCTTTAAATAATTGTCATTAATTTTTTAAATTCTTACTTTAATTTTTATTTATTTTGGTCATTTCTCAATTTCTTTTCAAATTTTAATTATTTTTATCATTTTTCAAGTCTTTTCTTCAAATTTTTTATTATTTACTTTATTTTTAATTAGTTTTATCATCTTTCAATTATTTGTCTCAAATTTTTATTTTTTTGTTATTTTTCACATATTACCTTCAAATTTAAATTTTTTGTGTTTATTCAATTAGTTTCTTCAAATTTCTGTTATTTTTGTTATTTCTCGATTATTTTTTCCTATTATAATTATTTTTCTCATTTTTTAATTGCTTTTAAAATTTTCAATTAATTTTGTCATTTCTAAAGTATTATCAATATTTTCGACATTTTTTTTTATTATTTTCTCCAAATTTTACTTATTTTTTTATATCTTTAAACTATTGTCATGGATTCTTTAATTTCTTACTTCAATTTACATTTAATTTTTTCATTTTTCAATTATTTTTATTATTTTGTAAGTATTTTCTTCAAATTTCAAATTTTTTGGGATTTTGCAATTATTTTGTCATTATTTAATTGTTTTCTTTAAACGTCAATTTTTATCTCCAATTTTTCAATTACTGTTTTCTAATTTTTATTTTGTTTCTCCATTTTTCAATTATTTATATCGGTTTTTACATCTTTTTTCAAATCATAAATTTTTTACATAATTTTAAATTAGTTTTATCATCTTTCATTTTTTTTCAAGGTTCAATAATTTTTGTCATTTCTTGACTATTTGTTCCATTTTTTGATTATTTTTGTAATTTTCAATTATTTTTGTTATTTCTCAATTGTTTTTTTTTAATTTTAATTATTTTTATCATTTTTCAAGTATTTTTGTCAAATTTCTATCAATTTTCTGATTTTTCAATTATTTAATTATTTTCTTTAATGGTAAATTTTTTTCTCCAATTTTTTAATTATGTATTGACATCAAATTTTTATTTTGTTTTTCCATTTTTCAATTATTTTTATCATTTTCCAAGTCTTCTCTTCAAATTTTTTATTATTCACTTTATTTTTAATTAGTTTTATCATCTTTCAATTATTTGTCTCCAATTTTTATTATGTTTGTTATTTTTCACATATTACCTTCAAATTTAAATTTTTTGTGTTTACTCAATTATTTTCTTCAAATTTTTGTTATTTTTGTTATTTCTCGATTATTTTTTCCTATTATAATTATTTTTCTCATTTTTTAATTGCTTTTATTTATTTATTTATTTATTTATTTAGTGTACATTGCACGGGTAGAAGCACCCATTAAAGATAAAAAAAAAGATAATAATAAGAAAATACATACAATACAATAGTCGAAAACGTAATAACAAGCAAGAATAAAATAATGAAAGATATAACAAACATATTAAAACTCTGGTGAGTATGGCCGCATCAATAAACAACATAGTGTAAGATTAATTAGTAATAAATAATAAATAATAAATTAGCTGTGACTGTTGGTTGCAAATAGAATAATATTACGGAGAGTTTGAATAAAAAGATTAATTTAAAATTTTAAATTAAAATTTTAAAATTTTAAAATTTTCAATTAATTTTGGCATTTCTCAAGTATTAGCAATATTTTCGACATTTTTCTTCATTACTTTCTCCAAATTTTACTTATTTTTTTATATCTTTAAACTATTGTCATGGATTCTTTAATTTCTTACTTCAATTTACATTTAATTTTTTCATTTTTCAATTATTTTTATTATTTTTCAAGTATTTTCTTCAAATTTCAAATTTTTTGGGATTTTGCAATTATTTTGTCATTATTTAATTATTTTCTTTAAGCGTCAATTTTTATCTCCAATTTTTCAATTACTGATTTCTAATTTTTATCTTGTTTCTCCATTTTTCAATTATTTATTTCGGTTTTTACATCTTGTTTTCAAATCATAAATTTTTACATAATTTTAAATTAGTTTTATCATCTTTCATTTTTTTTCAAGGTTCAATAATTTTTGTCATTTCTCGACTATTTGTTCCATTTTTTGATTATTTTTGTAACTTTGAATTATTTTTGTTATTTCTCGATTGTTTTTTTTAATTTTAATTATTTTTATCATTTTTCAGGTATTTTTTCCAAATTTCTATCAATTTTCTGATTTTTCAATTATTTAATTATTTTCTTTAATGGTAAATTTTTTTCTCCAATTTTTTAATTATGTATTGACATCAAATTTTTATTTTGTATTTCCATTTTTTAATTATTTTTATCATTTTCCAAGTATTTTCTTCAAATTTTTAATTATTCACTTAATTTTTAATTAGTTTTGTTATCTTTTATTTCTTTTCTTTAAATTTCAATTATTTTTGTCATTTTCCAATTATTTTATTCTTGTTCTTCTTAATTAGTTTTGTTATCTTTCATTTTGTTTCTTCAAATTTCAATTATTTTTTTCATTTTCCAATTATTTTCTTCAAATTTCTATTATTTTTGCCATTTTGCAATTATTTTCTTCAAATATTAATTTTACCTTAAAAACTTATGTATTATGCACTAACTTTTTTTTTCACTATTTTAATATTATAGCTATTAATCATACATAAAAGAAATCCGGGAAAATGTGATTCTAGATCCGGGAAAACCGGGAATTTGCCGGGAATTGGAAAATCCTGTTTTGGAAGACACCCTGAAGTTGTATAATCTAGTTTCTAATAAAAAAATTAAAATAGATTGAGCTGAATTTTTTGAATAGTGATTTTTTTTTTACTATTACTGAACTTGGTTGAATTGATTTTTATTTTGCCATTTTATCAATCAGTCTCGTAGGTTAAATAATCGTCTTTTATCAAACACTCGAGACTTGTGATTCAAATAGATGAATCGTGCGATTGAGAATTTTTTCGACTGGGGAAATTTCTTCCTCGAACTATCGATGTCGCGATCTTGTCACGCTTTTCTTTTTAACAGCAAGATCGTGCGATTAATCGAGGCTAATTAGCTCCGCTACTGGACGCACTCCTCTGGAATGAGTTATACTATTATACTGTGTAAAGAAGCCCTCGCCATATTGGTCTTAGAGCGTGACTTTATCACCTCCGAATCTAAATCATTATCATCACCTTTTTCACCTGTGCTCACTAAAACACACATAAAATTAAATTTCAATTTCAAATCACCGCTTTTGCATTAAACTGCCTCCATAAATCGTTCAGTGCTTCATTCATATATAACAACCCCCCGATAGAAAAAACAATAATCAAAATCTTTTTTAATCGTGATTATTTTTAAGGTAGAATCGGTAACCGAATCTGGCAAAATGTTAATGACATTTAGAGAAAACTTGTATTTTCAAATTTACGTAGTACAGAAAAGTTTAAATATTTAGAAACAGGGGCGCCGAATTGTAAATTTTTGCCATCTGCAAACTTAATATTGGCCGAGGGTGGGGGGAGGGGTGAGAGAAATAAAATAATAATAAATTAAAGAGTTTCTTAATTAGCGTAATTATTGTACAATTTTATTTGATTTCAAGTACGTTTTCAGAATTAATCAACAAATAATCAAAATAATATAAAATCTGTGAAAATCATTGCAAATTAAAAAAAAAATTAAAAATTGACGAACTTAATTGAAATTTAAGAAAAATAATTGAAAACTGATTTAACCATTGAAAATTTGAAGAACAAAAATCATATTTTTTTAAAATAATTAACAAATGTCGAAGGAAATTGAAAGTTAATTGATAAATAATGAAACTAATTTGATATTGAAGGAAATAATTGAAACTGAAAAAGTTTTATTTGAACAAATTAAAAAAAAAATAACTGAAACTTCCGGAAATTCAATTTAATATTTAGGGAAAAAATTGAAAAATAATGCTAATCCTTGTAAATTGTTTTTGGAAAGTGATAAAAATAGTTGAAATTGTTAGATATTAATTCTAAATTTAGAAAAATGATTTTTAAAAATACAGAATATTTGTGAAGTAAAAGAAAGTACTTTATTACAACATAATTTCAAGAATTTAAAATTTAGGAAAATAATTACAATATTATAGAAATAAACACAAATAGAAGAAAAGAACGAAATTTAAAATAAATAATTACATTTTTCGGAATTAATCAACAAATATTTAAAATAATATGGTGAAAATCATTCCAAATAAAAAAAAAATAATTAAAAATTAACGAACGTAATTAAAAGTTGAGAAAAATAATTGAAGATTGATTAAAACATTGAAAAGTGGAGAGGAGATAACTTAGATTTGAGATAATAAATGAAAAATGAAATATATCTATAATTAAAAGGTGGAGAAAATAATTGCAAAAGGATAATAGAAAATGAAAATTGAAAAAAATAATTGAAAAATGAGATAAATAATTGAAAATTTAGGAACCTAATTGAGGAATGAATAGTGAGATTAATTAAAAATTGAAGAAATTGATTGCAAAATGCTAAGAAGAATAATAATTAAAAAATTAAAGAAAAATGATTGAAATAATCGTAAATTGAAGAAAATCATGGAAATTTAAGAGAGATAATTGAAATTTTCGAAATTAATCAATAAATAATCAAAATAATATAAAATTAGTGAAAATCATGGCAAATAAAAAAAAAAATTAAAAATTGACGAACTTAATTGAAATTTAAGAAAAATAATGGAAAAATGATTAAAACATTGAAAATTGGAAGAACAAAAATCTTATTTTTTTAAAATAATTAACAAATGTCGAAGGAAATTGAAAGTTAATTAATAAATAATGAAATTAATTTGATATTGAAGGAAATAATTGAAACTGAAAAAGTTTTGTTTGAACAAATTAAAAAAAAATAATTGAAACATCCGGAAATTAAATTTAATACTTCAGGGAAAATTGAAAAATAATGCAAATCCTTGAAGAAAATGTTTGGAAATAATTGAAATGTTCAGAATTAATCAACAAATATTCAAAATAATATAAAATTTGTGAAAATCATTGCAAATAAAAAAAAATAATTAAAAATTGACAAACGTAATTAAAACTTGAGAAAAATAATTGAGGATTGATTAAAACAATAAAAAATGGAGACGAGATAACTTAGATTCAAGATAATAAATGAAAAATGAAATATATCTATAATTAAAAGGTGGAGAAAATAATTGCAATAAGATAATAGAAAATGAAAATTGGAAAAAATAATGGAAATTTAAGAGAAATAATTGAAATTTTTCGAATTAATCAACAATTAATCAAAAAAAAAAGTTTTGTTTGAACAAATAAAAAAAAATAATTGAAACATCCGGAAATTAAATTTATTATTTAGGGGGGAAATTAAAAAAAAATGCAAATCCTTGAAGAAAATTTTTGGAAAGTGATAAAATAGTTGAAATTTGTAAATATTTATTCCAATTTTAGAAAAATGATTTTTAAAAATACAGAATATTTGTGAAATAAAAGAAAGTACTTTATTAGAACATAATTTCAAGAATTTAAAATTTAGGAAAATAATTACAATATTATAGGAATAATCGAAAGTTGAAAGAAATAATGAAAATTTGAGATAAATAATTGCAATTTTTGGAATTAATCAAGAAATATTTAAAATAATATAAAATTTGTGAAAATCATTGCAAATGAAAAAAAATAATTAAAAATTGACGAACGTAATTAAAATTTGAGAAAAATAATTAAAAAATGAGATAAATAAATAGAAATTTAGGAATTTAATTGAGGAATGAATAGTGAGAATAATTAAAAATTGAAGAAATTGATTCCAAAATCATAACAAAAATAATTGAAAATTAAAGAAAATTTTTAAAATTCGAGAAAAATATTTTAAAATCTAGAAAATTAATTAAAGAGTAATGAAAATAATAAAAAATGCTAGACGACAATATTTACAAAGTAATAAAAATAATTAAAAATTGAAGAAAATTATTAAAATTTGATAAATATATTTGAAAATCTAGGAAACTAATTGAAGAATAATGAAAATAATAAAAAATTGGAAAAAATATTTGTAAAGTAATAACAATAATTAAATATTGAAGAAAATTATTTTACTTATTGTGAAAAATAATTTAAAAAATTTCAACATATATTTGTAATATAAGAAAATAATTTGCAGAATAATGAAAATAATTGTAAATTAAAAAGATATTTAAATTTTGAGTTAAATATTAAAAAAATTAGTAAATTAATCGAAAAATAATTGAAAATGAAAAAAAGTAATTGGAAATTAATTGAAAAATAAATTTAATATAAAAATAATTAATAGAAATAATTGTAAAATAAAAGAAATATTACAAATTAGTATAAAATAATCTAAAAAATTATAGAATATATTTGAGATAAGCAAGACTACAATTACAATCATATATTTGAATTTTTCGAACGTCAATTAATTTGAAATTTCATTGATTAAAAATTTAATTAATCCACTTTTTGAGAATAGAAAATTTAAAATTGTATTTAAAAAATTCTTCAATTTTAAAGAATTCTTTAATTTTATGATTTCAATTATTTGCTAAAATTCTCAACTATTTTTATCATTTTTAAAAAAATTCTCTTCAATTTTATTTTCATTATTTTTCATTTTTTCCCTTTATTTTTAAATTCTATTTTCCAAGTTTCAATTCTTTTCTTTAATCTTTGAGAATAGTACATTTAAAAATTAATTTGAAATTTCTTAAATTTTTAAAAATTCTTTTCTTTTATGATTTTAAATATTTACTACAATTTTTAACTATTTTTATCAATTTTCAAAAATTTTCCTCAATTTCTAATTATTTCCATTATTTTTCAATTTTCCCCCTAATTTTTAAATTCAATTTCCGCAAGTTTCAATTATTTGCTTTAATTTTTTTTTATAAAACTTTTTCAGTTTTAATTATTTCCTTCAATATCAAATTAGTTAAGTTATTTATTAATTAATTTTCAACTTCTTTCGTTATTTTTTAATTATTTTTACAAAATATGGTTTTTCTTTTTCAAATTTTAATTATTTTCTTCAAATTGTAAATTCATTTATCCACATTTTTATTAAGAAATTTATTTTTTGTCTGTAATTTTGCCATATGGAATTCCACAGGGCAATTTTTTTGCTCCATGGAATTTGCAGACGTACCATACACAAGTCGCCGCCTCTGGTGAGAAGTGAGGTTAGGAAGCACGTGGTTTTCGAAAATGTTTCGATAGAAGATGAAGAGGGAGCACAAGTAATAATTTTCATTAAAAAAATTTCTTATTAGAAAAATATTATCTTTCATTTCTATCACTGTTTATAAGAAATATATATTTTTAAATTTAGCGCTCTTTAATAAAATGATTTAAACAAAAAAGGACTCATAGGAGGTAATGAGGACGCTTTCTAAATATCCAGGATCCTCCTAAAATATCCTAAGAATATCCTTCTATAATGATAGCAAAATTACCAAGGTTTATCATAATTTAAAATATCTTTTAAGAAAAATATCCCCAACTCTCAAGAATCGTGATAAAAAAAAATAAAAAAAAGTAATTCAAAGACCTAGTTGACCAGTGTCGGGACATTTGTCCTTAAGTTCGCAGGTGGCTCCACCCCCGGATGTCGTCACGCGCCGGAAGTCCTATCGATAATTATTTATCTCGGCTCTCATTAACTCCATTTTAGCGCTTCGTGCAGCACGGTAATTGTACGGTACTGATGGTCCGAGCGTTTGGCACACCTGCAGGACACCTTATTTTTTTTTATTTTTTCTTTTAGTGTTGGCAGTCGTGTTGTTTTTTGCACTCGTATATAGGTGTAGGCGGCTCTCACCGCGCTTTGTCTCGCCATAGAGACTCTCATTTGCATTGTTAATTACAAGCGAAAAACCCGCCATCGATGTGCAAAGCCGATAATGTGCCACGAGTCGAAATTTTTTCCGCTGTCCGCGTTTCGACGTTCATCGTGGAACAATAGATCGCGTGTCACGATGAATCGCAAACGACTCGTTAACATTAATTAGTTCCGCATTTAAACCTACCCTCCTTCCTCCACCCACCCCCCGAGCCGCGTCAGGTACGTGAAAAACTTTCCTGTCTAGGAGCTTGTAAAACTTCCTTTATTGCCGTTCAATGACTCATTTACATACTCGGAGACAATTTAATCTTAGAGAGATACAATAGTGGGTCGATTTTATTGTGCTTTGTTTGCTTCCGTTGGTGGTTGGCCATTTTTTTGAACTGATTGTTTGAACAAGTTGAAATTTAAATTGCTGTTGATACAGTTTTTGTAATTATAGTTATTGTGAAAACGGTTACTGTGACGTTACTAGGTCAACGGTTGCTATGACAACGTCACCGTGACAACGGTTACTATGACAACGTCACCATGACAACGGTTGCCCTGACAACGTTGCTATGTCAACAGTCACAATGATAACGTCACCATGTCAACGGTTACTATGACAACGTCACCATGACAACGGTTACTATGACAACGTCACCATGACAACGGTTGCCCTGACAACGTTGCTATGTCAACAGTCACAATGATAACGTCACCATGTCAACGGTTACTATGACAACGTCACCATGTCAACTGTTACTATGACAACGTCACCATGATAACGGTTGCCCTGACAACGTTGCTATGTCAACAGTCACAATGATAACGTCACCATGTCGACGGTTACTCTGACAACGTCACTATATCAACAGTCACCATGATATCGTCACCATGTCAATGGTTACTATGACAACGTCACCATGACAACGGTTACCCTGACAACGTCAATATATCAACAGTCACAATGATAACGTCACCATGTCGACGGTTACTATGACAACGGTTACTCTGACAACGTCAATATGTCAACAGTCACAATGATAACGTCACTATATCAACGGTTACTATGACAACGTCACCATGACAACGGTTACTCTGACAACGTCACTATGTCAACAGTCACAATGATAACGTCACCATGTCAACGGTTACTATGACAACGTCACCATGACAACGGTTACTATGACAACGTCACCATGTCAACGGTTACTATGACAACGTCACCATGTCAACTGTTACTATGACAACGTCACCATGATAACGTTTGCCCTGACAACGTTGCTATGTCAACAGTCACAATGATAACGTCACCAAGTCAACGGTTACTATGACAACGTCACCATGACAACGGTTACTATGACAACGTCACCATGACAACGGTTACCCTGACAACGTCAATATGTCAACAGTCACAATGATAACGTCACCATGACGACGGTTACTATGACAACGGTTACCCTGACAACGTCAATATGTCAACAGTCACAATGATAACGTCACTATGTCAACGGTTACTATGACAACGTCACCATGACAACGGTTACTCTGACAACGTCACTATGTCAACAGTCACAATGATAACGTCACCATGTCAACGGTTACTATGACAACGTCACCATGACAACGGTTACCCTGACAACGTCAATATGTCAACGGTTACCATGTCAACGGTTACTATGACAACGGTTACCATGACAATGTCATCATATCAGCGGTTGCCATGACAACAGTTCTAACCCCATAAATGCATTTTTTCACTAAATTGCAATTAAGATTGAGAATAAAACTACAAAATGAATTATGTTTTCCACAAATGTCGATCCAGTAAAAAGTGAAACTGTTGAATGGATACTTTTTTTTTTTAACAAAAGTGAAAGTCGGTTTATGAAAGGATAAATTAACTCGTCACGGGGGTGACAATGTGAAAATTTGCATCGATCGTGCAACCTCGAAATAGCAATCATGAAGACGCGGTTGCAGGTATCTTATTTATACAAACTAATTTGGAACAAGTATAACCTTCCTTTTAATAATCACAATAGTCTCCTGCATTACACAAAGAAAGGTCCAGTCAGACACAACAATATAATCACAACTCAGCATATTTCACCACTGGCCTCTTATCTCTCAAAGATACTATACCCGATCGTTCAAAGTCAAACAGACCAGCAACTTTTTTTTTCATCAGAGAAAGCCACAACTTTCAATCATTATATCAATTGAAAGAAACTTTCAATTTTTATTCTTTTCGACTTTTAAAAATTAATTCTAACTAAAATTTTTTCAATTTCAATTCTCTCGTTTCTTTTTTCCAATTAATTAACTTTCTTGCGAAACAGTAACAAAATTTAATTTGCGAGACGATCTCCAAAAAAAATTTTTTATCTCAAGCATTTGACTTGATTGGAAATCAATCCCGAAAGTAAATTCCTGTATCGATAAAAGCGACCATTTACTCGAATTATAATGATTACCGCAACTACCGTTTGAATAAAATTGAGATAATAAAACTCGCGATTCTGAGTCGTCTAATTAGCGTGTTAACAAGCAAGTATTTCTTGTTTAAATAACATTAAGGCCAATTCCAAAAACGTGTTTCAATTAGTATAATCATTATTATTGAGTGCTTCAAAAATTGTTGTTATTGCACGACGAGAATCGTTAGATCGACAAAGATAATAATAATAAATATATAGATTATGCGAATTCAGTAAAAACTATAGTTAATTTTTATTTATTTATTTTCTTTCTTTTTTTCAAGGATAATTTCCAGTATGCGTAAACGGCTCAAAACCTCGATAATTCTAGGCCTGGTATTCGTGATAAAAAAAAAAATACCCAGAATCACCGTAATTTTCTTTAACTCGCGATCACTATCAGAGAAATTAAATCGTCTTATCTGATCTGGATCGGGCACCTAGTCTCGCTGATAATATCTCCTTTCCTCTCGTATGTGTGCCATTAACGAAAAAATTGATTAAGACAAGATTTGTGGTTCTTTGGGTGTAGGTGGAGTCAAATAATAATTCAAAAGATACTTTTTTAATGAGTTTTTTTTAATTGATTTTCTTTTTGTATTTCTTCCGAGTTTTTGTATTTATTTTTAATCAGAGTTTTATTTTGATTAATTTGTTTAATTGTAAATTACTTTTCTTGAAAGAATTCTCCGCGTCTGACTAAAAACATGCGTCACTACTTAGAGAAAAATAATAAAATTGTCTGACCAAAAATGTTCGTTACTACTGGCGATTGAAGAAAAATTGTAAAGACGAAAACGTTTATTTTTCGAATTTCACAAGAAGTCGTTTTCTCTTAAATAGAAGAATACCTTATCAAGAGTCCAACTATAAACGTGTGTAACTACTGAAAAACTCGAATGTCAAGTAGTATTTTAATGTTTCACTTTTTTTCGATATTACAAATTTCTGGATTATTTATCCTCTGGTTTTATTATATGGAATCCGTAAAATTGATCTGTAGATTAATATTAGTATTAAATTCATACTAATCTGTGGATTAAACTACTGGAAAATAAACATTAAGTACGAGAATCTAGCTTTAAGTTAGTAAGTACTGAATAAAAATGTCTAAAACTAAAAAGAATTTAGTTTAAAATTAATTTTAAAAGGTTTAGAATAATGGTGGAGTATTATTAAGAAAAAAAAAAAAATATTCGTTTGAGGGGATACGAACACTCAAAGCTATGTGATACAAGTCGACGCTCTAACCACTATGCTAACGCTCTAACCACACTCACTAGACGTTTATTAATATTAATTAATATTTTACAGTTGTGTGTGCCTAATTAAATAACAAAGTTTACAGAAATCGAGCAAATTCCTAAAAGTGAGAAAAAGGTGATTGTTAGAGGTCTAGTTCTATAGTGAAAGAAAAACCTGGACCAATTACCACATCTTCGCGAACGCACCTGTGCCATGGCGACGAGTGTCGCGACAAAACTGGGAAACAAGCCGACAATGTGAGTCGAGTTGTTAGAGATAAAAAGAGTCTAGAGAGAGAGAGAGAGAGAGAGAGAGAGAGAGAGAGAGAGAGGGAGACAGACAGACAGACAGACAGAGAAACAATGATATAGAGAAATACAAAGAAAGAGACAGACAGACAGACAGACAAAGAGAGAAATCTCTAGAAAATGGCAAAAGGAAGGATTCAGGGAGCTTATAGATTACAAGACGATAGCAAGGGGTGAATAAATAACTGTATTACCGACAGAGAGCTCAGTGAGCTCGATAACATCCAGTAGGCAACAACAACTGTAGGATCACACCCTCTTTTCAAAGTACGCACTCGACAAGGCGAGATCGCATGAGCGCGCATATTTCTATAATTATTGCCGGTGGCCTTTGATCTGCCTTAACTTCTTCGCTTTGCGTATCTCTTGCCCTTCCTTTTGCTTCTTTTTACCAACATTCGATCTCTTATTCCATCTCTTTCGTATCTTCATCGGTTGACTTGCCTTCCTTGAGTTCTCTACCTACGCACTCGATACGACCGGAATCTCGTTCTCGTCCTGTTACAAACTTTCGATTGTCCTCGAGATTAATTATTTCACATTTCCGCGGCATTTTTTAATTTATGAGGAATTTTACACACGATGATTTACGCGGAAAATTGTATAAAAGAACTTTGTGATTTAATTTTTAATAATGTTAACAATAAGAATAATTACGTTTGTGCGCATAAATTAGGTTATTTTTAGTAAATCGACGACTATTTCTTAGCAACGGACGCTTAGCAACCGTTGCTAAGTAACCGTCGCTTAGTAACCTTCGCTTAACAGCCGTTGCTTAGTAACCATCGCTTAGCAACAGTGGCGTAACTATTAAGGTGCAAAGTGAGGGCCCTTGAGCTTAGGAGGACCTCAGTTAACCCTAATAAATCATCCTTTTAGGACAAAATTTATAAAATTTTAGAATTCAAAGAATTTGCAAAAAATAATTAAAATTAAACAAAGTAATTGCAAACTTTGCAAATTAATTGAAAAAAATGAGATCACTTTAGAAAATTGAGGAGAGTTATTTTAAAAATCATAAAAATGTATTAAAAGCAAAGAAAATAATTGAAAATTGACAAAAATTACTTGAAAACCTTAAAAATAAATTTTAAAAAATTGAATAATGAAAAATTTGGAAAAATAATTGAAAATTGAAAAAAAAATTGAAAATTGAGATAAATAATATAAAATTGAAAAATATAATTAAAATTTGAGAAAATAATTAACAAAATTACATAATATATTTTAAATGAAGGAAAGTTAAAGAAAATTACAGAAAAATACTTAAAACTTTCAGAAGTTCTTTAAAAAAAAAAGAAAATAATTAAAAATCAGGGAAAATAAATGAAATAAGATAAACATAATTTAAAATTGAAGAGAATAATTGTTAATTAAATAGAAATAATTAACAACTTTTGGAAATTACAAAAAAGAACGAAAGTAACTAAAAATTGAAGAAAATAATATAAAAAATCATATAAATAATTTTAAAATTGAATGAAATAATTGAAATCTAAGATAAATAGTTTAAAATTTTTGAAATTATAAAAGAAATGGAAAAAATTACAAATTAAAGGATATAAATTTAAGAAAATAAATAAAAAATGATTTTACAATTTGAAACTTGATGAAAATAATTGAAATAGGAAATAAACATTGAAATTAAGAAAATAAATGAAAATAATTAAAAATTGAAGAAAATAATCGAAATTTTAGAAAATTACTTAAAAATTTTAAAAAATAATTTTAGTAAATAATTTAAAAAATGAGAATAATAATTAACAATCGAGGAAAATAATTGAAAAATAATAAAATTAATTTAAAATTAAAAAAATAATTAAAATATGCTAAAAATAATTAAAATTTATGAAAAATCAAAAAATATATGTTTAGAAAAGCAAACTAATTACAAAACTACTTAAAAATTTTAATTAAATTTTAATTAATTAACTATGCTGAAAATAATTGAAATTTATGAAAAATCACAGAATATATGTTTAAAAATTTTAATTAAATTTTTATTAATTAAATATGCTGAAAATAATTGAAATTTATGAAAAATCACAGAATATATGTTTAAAAATTTTAATTAAATTTTTATTAATTAAATATGCTGAAAATAATTGAAATTTATGAAAAATCACAGAATATATGTTTAAAAATTTTAATTAAATTTTTATTAATTAAATATGCTGAAAATAATTGGAATTTATAAAAAATCACAGAATATATGTTTAAAAATTTTAATTAAATTTTTATTAATTAAATATGCTAAAAATAATTGAAATTTATAAAAAATCACAGAATATATGTTTAAAAATTTTAATTAAATTTTTATTAATTAAATATGCTGAAAATAATTGAAATTTATGAAAAATCACAGAATATATGTTTAAAAATTTTAATTAAATTTTTATTAATTAAATATGCTGAAAATAATTGAAATTTATAAAAAATCACAAAATATATGTTTAAAAATTTTAATTAAATTTTTATTAATTAAATATGCTGAAAATAATTGAAATTTATGAAAAATCAAAGAATATATGTTTAAAAAAGGAAAATAATTACAAAATCACTTAAAAAGTTTAATTAAAGAGAACAATTAAGGAATCGCAGAAGTAATCGAAAATTGATAAAAACAATATAAGAAATTTCAGATAAACAATTGAATTTTTTGAAAATTAAGCCAAAAGAATGAAAATAATCAAAAAGCGGAGAAAATAATTTAAAAATACAAAATTTGTTTTTAAGTAAAAGAAAATAATTGAAAAACCGTTTTAAAAAATTAAAAATTGAAGATTAAATTTGAGATAATAACTGAAAATTTAGGAAGTTAATTGAAATATAATGAAAATACTAAAAAATAGAGAAAATATTTGAAAAATGAGTTTTTTTCTGAAACTTGAAGAAAATCATTGAAATATGATAAAAACAATGATAAGTTGTAAAAAAATCACATTTTAGTGAAATAATTGAAAAAATTACAGAATTTTTTGTTTAAATAAAAAGAAAATAATTTTAATTTGAGAAATATACATGAAGATCTTAAAAATGAGTTGAAAAAAATGAGAACATCTTAAAATTGCAGAAAAGAATTGAAGAAAGCTGAAAATAAATGAAATTTACGATAATTAATAATAAAAATTGGAAATTATGAAAACGATTGAAAATAATTAAAAATTTAAGAAAATAATTGAAATTTAAGAAAAATGTCTAAAAAATAATTTTAGACAATGAGAATAATAATTAACAATCGAGGAAAATAATTGAAAAATAATAAAATTAATTAAAAATTCAAAAAATGATTCAAATATGCTAAAAATAATTTGAGATTGAGAAAAATAATTGACACTTATGTTGAAAATTATTTGAATATGAAAGAATGAAAACAGTAAATAAATTTTGAGCAAAAAAATTGAAAAAATCATAGAATATTTATGTTTAAAAGAGGAAAATAATTACAAAATTACTTAAAAATGTTAATTAAAGAGAATAATCAAAAAATCGCAGAAATAATCAAAAATTGATGAAAATAATAATTGAAATTTCAGATAAATAATTCAAATTTTTAAAAATTATGCCAAAAGAAAAATTTCAGATGATAACTAAAATCTTAGGAAATTAATTGAAAAATAATGAAAATATTAAAAACTGGAGAAAATAATTGGTTATAATAAAAAGAAATGAAAATTAAACAGAAGAATTGAAAATTGAAATATATATTAGAAAGTACAGTAAATTAATTCAGAAATTGTGAAAATGATTAATGATAGAACGTCCAACGTCCTTCCGGCAGGACAAAAAAGCCTTCCACGAGTACGTACGAAATCGCGTTATAAAATTAACATGGATTCAGATAAACAAAAAGTAGTATATATCGTTGGAAAGGTAAAGAATCAAGCTTTCAGCGCATGTAAACATGGAACTTGAAAATTCAAACCCCGAAGCTTGGTAGCTAAAAGAAGTTAAATTTTCCAAAAATTCACATAATTTTTAGTCACAAAAAGACGACGCGCGGTACTGCCGGCAGGACGTTTTCGTTTTTTTAAAAAGACTACCTAGCCCTTGTACATAAATTAAAAAAATCGATATTTACGTCATCTGAAAGCTTATTTCATTACCTAAAAAACCATATATTCATTTTTTTACGTATCTGCTTTCATATTGATTTTATAGAGCGATTTCCGAGGGACTCGCGCCTGAGCCATATACTACCGGCCGCCATTACGTTAGTTATAACAATATTTACAAAAGTAATAATAAACTCAATTCCTTTGATGATAAATATGATGAATTATGATGATAATGATGATGGTGATGATGATGATGATGATTATATGAAATTAAAATATTTTTTCACAAAAATTAATTGTCCTTCCGGAAGGACGTTTACTGTGTGAAAGCGCGTCCTACCGGCAGTACGCAGCCTTGGACGTTCTATCATTAAAAATTGAAAATAATAATTGCAAAATGACAAAAATAATGGTAAGTTAAAAAAATAAATTTAAATTTGCATTGAATAATATAAAATGAAGGAATAAATAATTAAATTGATTTAATTTCAAGGCAAAAATAATTTAAATTGAAAAAGCGATTGAGAAAACTAAACAAAATAATTGAAATTTGAGGAAGTTAAATTTAAGATTTAGGGATTCAATTTAAAAAGGTGGATTAATTGAACTTTTAATCAATGCAAGTTCAGATTAACTGAAATTTGAAGAAATTAAAATTACTACAAATTTAAAATTTCAGAACATACCAAAGGTGAAATATGATTTAAAAATTTAAAAGAAAAAAATATCTAGTGACAAATATCAGGCGTAGACAGAATGAATGAATTAATTAATTAAACTTGTAAATTATTACAGGTTTAATTAGGTTCATACGATTTTGTAGGGACCGGGTCAAAAATGTTTCTTATGCGGGAAAACGTATTAGACGGGAAAGCAAAATAAATAAATAATTTATACATATACATTATACATACATACATAGATATTTATTTAAGAACATTTACATCTTTGTCAGTTACAATATAATTACAAAGTATTAAGAAACTATTTAAAATAATCATTTTCTTTTTCTGTCAACGACTTTGATGAATCAGAAATAATCATATTTTCAATGTAATTTAATTTTTAAATACCATCTGCACTGTCAGTTAAAAGGTTAGATAGACCACTATGAACCTTTCAGAAAATCGAAAAAAAAAAATTTAGTACAAGTTTTGATCGATTAACTTAAAAATTTGTATGTAGCTACATGATAACATTTTTCATGGAAGTACGTAGGGGTTTTCCTTTGGTTAAAAAGGAAAAAAATTTATTAATAATTTTCCATCGATTTTTTACCGAAAAACTTAAAATTTTGAATAAAATGTGTCATTTTCACAAAAACCGTTTTTTTTCCAAAATCCCCTACGTACTTCTGTAGCTTTTGAGTTGCAAATTCATAAAAATGTTGGGTTTTGGTTCTAGATCAAAAATTGAAAAAGATTTTTTACCGGCCGTAGACCTGCGATGACGCAATATGCGGGAAAACAAATCGTATTAAACGTAATAAAATGTATGAAAAAATGTTTATAGATAATTGCAGGGACCACCATATATGAGCGTCTTAAGCGGGAAAACGTATTAAACGTGATCGTATTAAGCGGGTTATACTATATAATTGTGGCCCCATTTTCCTTTTTGCCCCAGGGCTCTTGCACCCCCAGTTACGCCACTGCTTAGCAACCTTTGCTTAGTAACCGTCGCTTAGTAACCTCCGCTAACAACCATTGTTTAATAACCATCGCTTAGCAACCGTCGTTTAGTAATCGTAACTTAGCAACTGTTGCGTAGTAACCGTCGCTTAGCAACCGTCACCTAGCAACCGTTGCTTAGTAACCATCTTTTAGCAATCGCCACCTAGCAACTGTTGCCTAACAACCATTAATAAACCATCTCTCCAAAGTAATAACAGTATTGTCTATTATCACAAAAATAAAAAATATAAATTACTATCTTAATAAAAAATTGTCAGCATAATCAAATTATCATAAAACGAATAAATTAAAACGCGTCCCTCGGAACATTAATTATAAACCCCGTTTGTAATAAATATTGAAATTCATTAACAAGGAGTGCTTTTGAATATTCGTTATTAATGCCGCATTAATTATTCCAAGTGGTAAAAAGGCAATATGTGAGATGTTATTTTTCGTTCTCATTAAACGACTTTATCGGAAAGGAGGTATGTTCATTGTGGGATGTACATGTGGAGAGTACATCGCGGATCTGAGTCGTGGCTGAAAGCAGCTGGTTCGCCGTAATACGGCAGGTGAATCCGACTGCTACCATTCTTTTACACGGTACATGTCTCTTTGGTTCTGTCATGTCGGGCGGCGAAGGCGGGCTAATCGCCATCGCACCCTTAATGACGTAAATTCCCTTTTTACGCACCATAGTCGCCATAGTTGGAGCGACGTCGCGTACGAAATTCGCTTAATTGGTGACACTACCTTTATTTATCGCACTTCCAGTTATCCGACTGTATCAAATAATGCTACTAAGTATCTCATTCTTCTTCTTAACTTCACATATTATCATTTAAACATTGTCTTTCCAACACCATTAAATTATGTCTCCCCTAAATTACTTTCCTTATACAATCCTTACTCAATCATTTTCTTCCAATTCTGTTGTAAACTCGGTAACAGAAATTTTCTCTATTTTTCCTGTTTTGTTAGGAAAAAAAGAAGAAAAAAAAGAAATCACCACATGCATCGTACAAGTTATCCCTTAATCGAATTTGAATCCAATGAAATTTCTTCATTCAACAGCACTTTGCCCATTTCATGTTACCCATTCCACTTTTCACATCCCAAATTCGAATTATTAACATACCCCAAATCGAGCCTCTTCTTTTTGAAACGCGTTTTCTTATCGCGGCAGCTCGCCGCAATCTTCAATATATGCCGATAACAAGAAACCCAACACATTGCGCTTATGGTGCTTCCTGGCGCAGTTTACACGAGTATGCGAGACGCGCAAAAGCGACGATCGAAGATAGCGGGAGAAACATGCGAAAGAAAGAGAAAAAAACAAGAGTCGACAGAAAGGTCTGCTCGTTTCTCCACTAATTGATATTTTGATTTGTAACATACGCACTCCCAAGAACGTGTCGAACGAATCGCTTTTCATGCGAGAGCAAATGCATACTACAGCACTGCAAAAGAGACCCGGACAAGATTTATGGAAGTTGATACAGTGAGATTATGTTTCCACTGATGCTAATGGAGTGAGGACTCTCTCATTATGACGAAGGCTGACGATACTTTGTCACCACCATACGTCATCGCTACACTCAATCTCTTCAAAAAAAGAAAATAAAAGTGAAACTGAAGCCTTGTCGATTGAATGATTAACAAGTCACTTATTTTCTTTTGGGTATTTATACAGTGTGTATTGTATTGGATTCGGAAGTCACGGTTGCTTAGGAACGGGTTGCTATGCAACGGTTGCTTAGGAACGGTTTCCTAGCAACGGCTACTAGGTAGCGGTTGCTAAGCGACGGTTACTAAGCGCCGGTTGCTTAGGAACGGTTCCCTAGCGACGGTTACTAAGCGGCGGTTGCTTAGGAACGGTTCCCTAGCGACGGTTACTAAGCGGCGGTTGCTTAGGAACGGTTCCTTAGCGACGACTACTAGGCAGCTGTTGCTAAGCGACGGTTACTAAGCGGCAGTTGCTTAGGAACGGTTCCTTAGCGACGACTACTAGGCAGCTGTTGCTAAGCGACGGTTACTAAGCGGCGGTTGCTTAGGAACGGTTCCTTAGCGACGGTTACGAAGCAGCTGATAGCTAAGCGACGGTTACTAAGCGGCGGTTGCTAAGCAACGGTTGTTTAGGAAGGCTTTCTAGCGACGGCTACTAGGCAGCTGTTGCTAAGCGACGGTTACTAAGCGGCGGTTGCTTAGGAACGGTTCCTTAGCGACGGCTACTAGGCAGCTGTTGCTAAGCGACGGTTACTAAGCGGCGGTTGCTTAGGAACAGTTCCCTAGCGACGGTTACTAAGCGGCGGTTGCTTAGGAACGGTTCCTTAGCGACGGTTACTAAGCAGCTGTTACTAAGCGACGGGTACTAAGCGGCGGTTGCTAAGCAACGGTTGTTTAGGAAGGCTTTCTAGCGACGGCTACTAGGCAGCTGTTGCTAAGCGACGGTTACTAAGCGGCGGTTGCTTAGGAACGGTTCCTTAGCGACGACTACTAGGCAGCTGTTGCTAAGCGACGGTTACTAAGCGGCGGTTACTTAGAAACGGTTCCCTAGCGACGGTTACTAAGCGGCGGTTGCTTAGGAACGGTTCCTTAGCGACGGTTACTAAGCAGCTGTTACTAAGCGACGGGTACTAAGCGGCGGTTGCTAAGCAACGGTTGTTTAGGAAGGCTTTCTAGCGACGGCTACTAGGCAGCTGTTGCTAAGCGACGGTTACTAAGCGGCGGTTGCTTAGGAACGGTTCCTTAGCGACGACTACTAGGCAGCTGTTGCTAAGCGACGGTTACTAAGCGGCGGTTACTTAGAAACGGTTCCCTAGCGACGGTTACTAAGCGGCGGTTGCTTAGGAACGGTTCCTTAGCGACGGTTACTAAGCAGCTGTTACTAAGCGACGGGTACTAAGCGGCGGTTGCTAAGCAACGGTTGTTTAGGAAGGCTTTCTAGCGACGGCTACTAGGCAGCTGTTGCTAAGCGACGGTTACTAAGCGGCGGTTGCTAAGCAACGGTTGTTTAGAAAGGTTTCCTAGCGACGGCTACTAGGCAGCTGTTGCTAAGCGACGGTTACTAAGCGGCGGTTGCTTAGGAACGGTTCCTTAGCGACGGCTACTAGGCAGCTGTTGCTAAGCGACGGTTACTAAGCGGCGGTTGCTAAGCAACGGTTGCTTAGGAACGGTTCCCTAGCGACGGCTACTAGGCACCGGTTACTAAGCAGCGGTTGCTAAGCGACAGTTGCTTAGTAACAATTTTCCTAGCGACGGTTGCTAAGCGACTATTGTGGGCCATCTAAACGAGTTTATCTTACTGTAAAGAAACAATAGAGAATAAGAGATACTCAACGTTAATCAGGTACCTAATAAGCATGAACTAAAGAAAAGAGCACTGCCATATATGTTAAAGTGCTCGAGTTCAGAAGACATTGGAGACATCGAAATGCAATGTTGGAGCCGAGAGGAGGTTCTCACCTGCACATCGCCTCAAGGTTTATTTCACTGATGCTCACTTTATGGCGGAGACGCCTTTCAAGTTCCGACCAACTACGTCAAATTATCCTCAGGTTATCGAAAATACTACTCCTCAAAAGTCATGTAAATTGTTTCATACATGCACGTCAATAACGACACGTAATTACGTATTGCCAGGATCATTTTTCTCGCTAAATTCCCTTCAAAATAGTCCTTTTTATAATTCACGGCCAAGTAATGGGGGAATTTTGTTTTCTTTAATCTCAGGTAATTCAATAAATCGACGTTACGGTAAATTAGAACAAAGAGTCTATATTCGCACTTGCTCTACTTTATAAATGATTTAAACTTAGCAATTAGATTAGAGATAAGATAATCTAAGACAATTTAAGATAAGATGATTTTAAACTCGACTTTAAGAAGGTAAAGAATCACCTACCTGGACGCTTAAAAAGAAAAGTTAGAATAAACCAATTTAGAGTTGGCTACTCCAAATCGCCGAAGATGCTGCTTACATTAGAGCAACTCCAGTAGCGTACTAATGTTATTCGCCTTGTTTTTTTTTTTGCAAAAATTCCAATATTATCCTAACTAAAAATTAATTTCTTTAAAATTAATAATATTAACGTTTAAAAATGTGATTAACAGTTGAAATATTTATGCTGCGTTTTAGAAAAAGAGAATTACAAAAATGTAAATTTCTAGAGGGTAATAAAATTTTGAAGTCAAGGTGCACAAAAATGCGGGGCAATTTGTGCATTAATTGAAAACAATTTCCGTCGACCTGGATTTTTTGCCGATAAAAGTAAAGGGCCCGTCTTGTGATACGCTCGTGGAGAAAAAGTGTACGCGCCTCCTGTAATGGGGGCGCATAGTTTCAAAGCCCAGCCGTATATTGCCTGGAGCCAACACCCACGCATCGACGGTCGTTATAATATACCGAGAGGCATTATATGGTATGCGTATAGGTAAGGGCCCACATAGTGAGATACTTAAATACAATATAGTTAGGTCGATTAACGCAGGATATTGTATTCTCTTAAAAGACCCATGCCGATAGTCTTTTAGGTGATTATCAGAAGAGCCAACTCCCGTAAAAGATATTTCAAGGATAATTAACATTTTCTCCCGTCCTATTATTTGAAACCCGTATGATATCGAATTTCAGTTTTAATGCGAAGAATTGTTTCTTGGAATTTGAGGCAAGAATTAAAAAGGGTTATGAAAATTGTTTTCTTATTAATACTACTTGTTTACGTCTTGGAACAATTGTATTTTGACTTCTGCTTTTAAACAAATAGTAAATAAATGTGGATACTTTAAAAACACCAATAGAAATGTTTGTATGATATTTCGAACATGTAAATTTGTTTGTTTCAATACGTAAGGTAATTTAGAACTTGTTCTGAATTAAAAAAAAAAATAATAATAATAATAACATTTTTTATAATTTTTAAATTTGTATTAAAATAAAAATAAATTAATGATAAACATTATTCTTTCTTACCTGTCGCCAAATAATTGCCAAATACATTTTTCTGAATTGTGTCAACAATACTTTAAGTTTTATGTTAGGTACTATTAAAAGTGCAAAACTATTAACTTGGTATGATAAAAACAAAAAAATGATTAAAAATAATAGAATTCTCTGTACCTTTTGAATTTACAATTAAATAAAAAGAAAGTAATAAAAATTATTATTAATAATATTATTATTTTTTTTATTATTATGCAAAACAAGTGTAGGAGAGGAAAAATCCATTTACGCACTTGTTCGTGTAGGACTATTATTATTATTATTATTATTAATATTATGACTATTATTATTATTCTTATAATTACTCACCTGTCATCAGATGTAACAAGGATATAATGTAATGTGAAGTAAGTTTGAAAGTTCAATTTAATATTTCACTATAATAACCAAATGCGCCCAAATTAATAGTACATTGTGTGACTAGTCGTGAAAGAGAGTGATTTCTCGAGAGTGAAGTTTGCTGCTCGAGCGTAGCGAGAGCAGTATTCACTTGAGAGAAATTATCCTTTTACCACGTGTTACACACGAGATTTTCTCTAACACCTTGCGGAATGCGTTTCCGAATATACTTTTATAATTTAAACTAATTGGGAAGAGTTGAATGTATTATTAAATAGGTTATGCGTAACTTCAATGACAATAACAGATGCGGAATAGTGCTTTATGAAAATTCCGCATACGGAATAGTGCTTTATGAAAAATCCGCAAGCGGAGTAGTGTTGTTTATGAGAATTACGCATGCGGAATAGTGTTCTATGACAACGCTTGTGTAATAGTACTTTATGACACTTATGCGATCGAAATAATGTTTTATGGAGATTCCTCATGTGGAATTACCCTAAAACAGTAAATTCGGCATTATAATTGTGCATGCGGATTTATCATAAAACAATATTCCGCCTGGCAATTATAATGCAGAATTCCGCATTGTTCCGCATGTGGAATTATTATAAGACAATATTCCGCCTGGCAATTATAATGCGGAATTCCGCATTCCGCATTTTATTCGGCATGTGGACTTATAAGAAAATATTCCGCCTGGCAATCATAATGCGGGATTCCGCATTCCGCATGCGGAATTCTGCATTTTATTTCCATTGTGTAATTGTCCTAAAACAGTATTCCGCATGAGCGATTATAATGCGGAATTCCGCAACCCGCATTTTATTCCACATGCGGAATTATTATAAGACAATATTCCGCCTGCGCAATTATAATGCGGAATTCCGCATTCTATTCCGCATGCGGAATTCCGTATTCTGCATTTTATTCCCATTGCGTACTTATCTAAAACAGTATATTCCGCATGTGCAATTATTATGCGGAATTATCATAAAACACTATTCCGCCTGCTGAATTTCCATAAAACATTATTCCGCACGCGGAATTTTCATAAAACACTATTCCGCATGCGAAATTTTCATAAAGCACTATTCCGTATGCGGAATTTTCATAAAACACAATTCCGCATGCTTAATTATTATAAAACACTAGTGGTGGGACTACTCTTCCAAGCGGCTAGTTTTTTCCGTAATTTACTTTCGCCACTGTTTTTAAGAGTTGTGAAAAGTATCACTTTCGCCACACTTTTTAACATAGAAACTTGCAGTTTTAGAGCTGGTGTTGGAGAAAACAACTTTTTGATACATTTTTCAAAAATTATTCTCTAAATGCTATAATTTTGATAGCTATAATTTGAAATGATATAATTTTAAAAAAAAATTATTGTTTTATTACTTAAGGGAAAACTATACAAAATTTACTTTTTTTCACCGACGAACATGTCAGTGGCGTATCTGGGGGTGCAAGGGCCCTGGGGCAAAAAGGAAAATGGGCCCCCAATTATATATAATAATTTACAAGTTTAATTAATGAATTCATTTATTCTGTCTACACCTGAAATTTGTCACTAGATATTTTTTTCTTTTAAAATTTTAAATCATGTTTAATCTATTAAAATGTTCTACAATTTTAAATTTATAGCAATTTAATCTTCTTCAAATTTCAGTTAATGTGAACTTGCGTTGATTAAAAGTTTAAATAACCCACCTTTCAAAAAAACTAAATTTGAAGTGAATTTTAATTTTTCAACTACTTTCTACAATCTTCAATTATTTTAATTGTTTTTAAATTGATTCCCAAAATCGTAAATTTACCTTCCTCAATTTTCAATTCTTTTGTTTAATTTTCATTTCATTTTATTAAAAGCAATTATTTTCTCCAACTTTTAATATTTTCATTATTATTAATAAATTTCCTAAATTTTCAGTTATTATCTCAAATTTAGTCTTTAATTTTTAATTTTTTAAACGGTTTTTCAATTATTCTCTTTTACTTAAAAACAAATTCTGTAATTTTATATTATTTTCTCCGCTTTTTAATTATTTTTATTCTTTTGGCTTAATTTTTAAAAATTTCAATTATTTGTCTGAAATTTCATTTATTATTTTCATCAATTTTCGATTATATTTGCGATTTATTCATTATTCTCTTGAATTAATATTTTAAGGTAATTTTGCAATTATTTTCCTCCTTTAAACATATATTCTATGATTTTTTCAATTATTTTTCTCAAATTTTATTTACTGTTTTCATTCATTCATATTTAAATTATTTTCATCATAAATGTCAATTATTTTTCTCAATCTTAAATTATTTTCAGCATATTTGAATCATTTTTTGAATTTTAAATTAATTTTATTATTTTTCAAGTATTTTCCTCGATTGTTAATTATTATTCTCATTGTCTAAAATTATTTTCTAGAATTTTTAAGTATTTTTTTCTAAATTTCAATGATTTTCTTAAAATTTCAATTATTTTCAATTGTTTTCATAATTTCCAATTTTTTTTATTAAATATCGTAAATTTCATTTATTCTTAGCTTTCTTTCATTCTATTCTGCAATTTTAAGTTAATCTCATTTTTTTCAATTTTCAATTTCTTTCTATATTTTTCGGAAATTAAAATTATTTTCTTTTCAATTAAAAAAAACTTCTGTAATTATTTCAATTATTTAACTCAAATGTGATATATTTTCTACAACTTACCATTTTTTTTATCATATTTTAATAATCTTCTTAAAGTTTAAAAAAAACTCATTTTTCAATTATTTTCTCCATCTTTTAGTATTATATTATTATCTATATATCTATATATCTATATATTATCTTAAATTATTTTTCAGCATATTTGAATCATTTTTTGAATTTTGAATTAATTTTTTTATATTTTTTAATTATTTTCCTCGATTGTTAATTACTATTTTTATTTTTCTATAATTATTTTCTAGAATTTTTAAGTATTTTTTCTTAAATTTTATTTATTTTCAAAAATTTTTAATTATTTTCAATTTTTTTCATAATTTCCTATTTTTCTTTATTAATTATCGTTAGATTTATTTATTTTTAGCTTGCTTTTATTCTTGTCTGCAATTTTAAGTTATTATCCTTTTTTCAATTGATTCCTAAGATCTTCATATATGTTTCACAAATTAAAATTATTTTCTTTTTATTTAAAAAAAAAAAATTTGTAATTTTTTCAATTATTTCACTGAAATGTGATTTATTTTTTACAACTTATATTGTTTTTATCATATTTCAATGATTTTCTTCAAGTTTATAAAAAACTCATTTTTTAATTTTTTTTCTCCATCTTTTAGTATTTTCATTATATTTCAATTAATTTCCTAAATTTTCAGTTATTATCTCAAATTTAGTCTTCAATTTTTAATTTTTTAAACAGTTTTTCAATTATTCTCTTTTACTTAAAAACAAATTCTGTAATTTTATATTGTTTTCTCCGCTTTTAAATTATTTTTATTCTTTTGGCTTAATTTTTAAAAAATTTAAATTGTTTATCTGAAATTTCATTTATTTTTTTTCATCAATTTTTGATTATTTCAGCGATTTTTTAATTATTCTCTTTAATCAAAATTGTTAATTAATTTTGTTATTATTTTCCTTTTTAAACATATATTTTACGATTTTTTCATTTATTTCTCTTAAATTTTATTTAATGTTTTCAATCTTTCATATTTTAATTATTTTTTTCATAAATTTCAATTATTTTTAGCATATTTGAATTATTTTATCAATTTTTAATTAATTTTATTATTTTGCAATTATTTTCCTCGATTGTTAATTATTATTCTCATTTTCTAAAATTATTTTCTTAAATTGTTTTCTCAAATTGTTAAGTATTTTTCTAAAATTTTAATTATTTTAATTTTTTTATTTTATCCACTCACTGTGCCTACAATGCAAGATAATTTGAGCCAGTATCATTTTGACACATGACTTAATTTTAGATTGTTATATTGTACAGAATGGAAATGTTATTTTGTACAACTGCTAAATGTTATTTTGTACAGTTTTGAAAAATGAATTTGTTATTTTGTACAATTTTTTAAAAAAGCAATAAAACATTGGAAGTACAATATTTTAGCTTTTTTAAAGAATTGTACAAAATAACAAATTCATTTTTCAAAATTGTACAAAATATCATTTAGCAGTTGTACAAAATAACATTTCCATTCTGTACAATATAACAATCTAAAATTAAGTCATGTGTCAAAATGATACTGGCTCGATAATTTAAGGGCAATACAAAATGAATACATGTACAAATTTCGTAAATAGAAAATGAATAGAAGCAATGTACATTTGTTTGAATACATCAAAATAATTAATTTTAAAAATGAAAAAAATGAAATATTAAAAAATAGAAAAATTTTCTTCAATTTTTAATTATTTTCATTTTTTTCTTAATTTAATGTTCATTTTATATTTCAATTATTTTCATCAAGTTTCAAATTGTAAAATCATTTTTCAATTATTTTCTAAAATTTATATCCTTGAATTTTCAATTTTTTCCATTTCTTTTATAATTTCAAAAATTTTAAACTATTTATTTAAGATTTTAATTATTCCATTGAATTTTAAAATTATTTATAAGATTTTTTATATTGTTTTCCTCAATTTTCAGTTACTTTCGTTATTTTTCGTAATTTCCAAAAAGTTGTTAATTATTTCTGTTTAATTCAAAATTATTCTCTCCAATTTGAGATTATGTTTATCTTGTTTAATTTATTTTCTCTAATTTTTAATTATTTACTTTTTTTTTCAATGAACTTCTGAAAGTTCTAAATATTTTTCTGAAATTTTCTTTAACGTTCTCTCATTTAAAATCTATTATGTAATTTTGTCAATTATTTTTTCAAATTTGAATTATATTTTTCAATTTTATATTATTTATCTCAATTTTCAATTATTTTTTTTCATTTTTTAATTATTTTTCCTTATTGTTCATTATTCAATTTTTTAAAATTTATTTTTAAGGTTTCCAAGTAATTTTCTCAATTCTAAACTATTTTCTTTGTTTTTAAAACATTTCTATGAGTTTTTAAATTACATTCCCCAATTTTTAATTGATTTCATTGTTTTTCAATTAATTTGAAAAATCAGCAATTATTTATAATTTCAATTATTTCTTGCAATTTTTTTTAATTCTAAAATTTTATAAATTTTGTCCTAAAAAAAAAGTTTATTAGGGTTAACTGAGGGCGCCCTAAGCTCAAGGGCCCCGAGGCACTGCCTTACTTTGCCCCCTAATAGTTACGCCACTGGCCATGCGCATCAAATCACTTTTCGCATTTTTAAGGATAACACGTTTAAAACAGACTCTTATAATATTTTTCATCTTTCTCCAAGTTACTAAAATTTTTATTTGTATCTAATAATCAGTTTCCAAATTTATTCATTTAGCAATAGACTTAAACAATTTTACAAAAAGCTTATATTGTATCTCAAGCTACCTACTATCCCAGTATACCTACCTTTTTTATTTCATTATCTTAAGCTACCTACAATCTTTCTCTCTTTATACACCGTAACGGACGAACATCGTAACAGCTAAAAGCGTAACAGGCCTCTAGCTGGCTAATTTCTTATATAGGAACATCTGTTCCTTTTTAGGATAGGATATCATCAACAGACTTTTCTAAACCAATCAAATCCGTCAATTTTCTAAACTCCCACATTTTTTCCTTTCCAAAATTTCCTCAAATTTCTCCACCTCGGAAACTCCAGTGTTGAAATCAGGGACATCAGATTTAAATTTACCATCTGGTTGAATATTCCGTCGCGAACCAAATATCACGATATACTATCAATCATGTATATGTGTTGTTAAACACATTGTTCTTCAGAGGTCATGGAAAGAATCTTGATGACTTGATTATTCGCACAAGAAGAGAGCATTCCTGCTGTTTTATAGACTCACATCGATGGTAAACGACATGACCTCTGACGCTGTACACGCGGGTGGATATTTTAATGGTGTTGGATATTATGGTCGTTCGAATGAGGCTTCGTGCAAACAGCCTTAATATATCAGAAAGCCGAAGATGTATTTGCTAGAGTCGTGGAACGGACTCCCTGTGGATCACGAATTCGAATTTCATCCCAGACCTCAGCATTCGTTTCGCCATTTTTTCCAAGACTCTACGATCTGAGAAACTTTCAAATCAACATCAATGAGCCCCCTTAACTTTATGACTTGTACTTCAAACTAAAACAAATCAACGTTACGTTTTTGTTCACGAGATTTTTTTATACTTTTTGCATTAACATTAAAAATTTATAAAACAATAATTAAAAAATCGACTCTCACAGATCTCTTTAGAATTTAGTTTTGCGTTAGAGCCAAAGAAGAATTTTTTAATTTGGTTTAAAATTGCGTTCTAAAAGTCAATTTGAACCAAATTTTGTCATTTTATCGTACTGTTCTACCTAATCGGAGAATAATAACAAAAAACATAACCTTAAACATAAGAGTATAATATTTTTATTTTACAGAAACTTAGAAGGTTAATGAATTATAAACATACAATAAAACAAAATAAAGAACTAAAAATTATTATTACTTACCAGTTTCACAATTTTCAGGTGACTGAAAAAAATCCTATGCCAATCACCACGTGAATTTCAATAAAAAGAAATATCAAAACCTTAAGTGACATAAATAATTATGATACTTTTAAAAAAAAGATATAAAATAAAAAAGATATAAAAATAATGGAACTAAAAAACAGATAAATAAGTTAGAAATAGAATAAAAATAAATAAAAGATTATTAATATTATTATCATTACTCACCTGTCAGAAACGAATGCCAATGTAAACAAAACATTATTTCACTTAAAACACTATAACCTTAACAACTTCACTAAAATCACTGTCACTTCTTAAACTATCACTCCTTAATTATTACAATTTAATTTATTTTTAATTTATTATTATTTTATAAAATGCAATTATTCATTAAACGAAGATTTTAAATAAATTGAAAAATAGTTGTTTAACCCTTATTCCTAAGTTGGATTGTTGGATGTAATAAGGGAGGCTGATTAAAAACACTTTTGCACTTAGTTTAACAGTCACCATTTATTTATAAAACTCATCTGGCTTTTATTATACACAAATATATTTCTGTCACTTTAAAAATAGTCACTCCACAAAGTCATAAACAATATTAACTTAAATATAAAATTTATAATTGATTAATTAAAATGCGTCATCGAGACAAGGTATGTCTTTCGTAGTTAAATTCTCGTCAGAAACTGATTTCTAGCTCGACTCGATTCGTCAAATTCGTTTGTCCTCTTCCTTCTCTTATTCTTAGTAATTAGTCACTGAGTTTATCATTTTAAATTTAACTTGAATTTTTTATTTTCACTTTGCGACAATAGTACAAATAAACGTCTAAACTGTGATGTTATTGTTGACAAAAAATATCGAAAATCTGCTAGCTAATCAGAAGCATGATAAAATGCGTTACACCTCTGAAGTCGGTCGATAGTCGAACTATCGATAGTGAGGTTTGATATCTACTGACCAATGGGAGACTCGGAAATGGAGTTACACGTCTGAAGTTAACCACAACGTCCGCTCTTTTCAGAATAGGATCATTTTACCTCATTGGAAAAAATGACATTAACTGTCCCAAGTTTTTGAGATCGCATTTTAAAAATTTAATAGTCCAATTTTCTGTTACTTAAAATTTAAAAATGATTCACATCTGTGATATAAATCCCAACAGATTGAATCTTTTTTATAATTTATAATATATATATATTTTTATTTCACTAACCGAAATGATGTTGAAATTAAATTTCATCTGCACTTTATCACCGGGTAACATTTCATTTATCGACCTTGATGGAAATGATCAGAAGCAACTGCAGGTAGCAGTGCAATAAAGCCCAAGAGGCAATGGCTTAATTCGATTCCACAGCAAGTAGCAGTCCAGGATAAATTTACTGGCACAAAAGTGGACGCTCTTTTTCTCTCTATAAAATATGATAAATCTCCCGAGTAGCTTCTCGCTGGACTCCCTTTAAAATAATTCTCGATATTGGTTTTGACGCTGCCCCCGGGAAAGGCCCCGTAAATCATTTTGCGCTACTTGAATGCAGCCAAGCTGAACTAACCATCGGTATATGTTGGCTCATTATCGTGACGTATGGTAACTGGTAAATGCTCTCAGATGCCCTCGGCACTTTTGGCTTTTTAAGTTTGTGTTATAGACCTGAAGACTCTCTCGATCATCGATGAATTCAAAAGTGGCGTTTAAAAGAAAAAATTAAGTCTCTCTCAACGGGGGGGTCGATGTAACCCAGCTCATGATTCCAATTTTATTTTGAAAACTAGATTATACAACACGCGATTAGTTTCTAAAACTTTTGTCTTCTCGCTTGCTCTTCAAGTTGGTATTGTTGAAAATTTACGTTCGGGTAAATTTCACCCAGTCCGTATGGAACGTTACAATATCAATTTTTTTTTTAAATGTCGAAAGTTTCCAAAATAATTGAATTAGGTACTAGAAAAACAGTTAAAAATCTTAAAAATTATTTGGAAAATACGAACGATTAAAAATTGGGGAAAAATAATTGAAAAGTGATAAAAATAACTAAATATGAATAAAAATAATTGAATTTTGGGAAACATAATGGAAATGAGTAGAAATTAATTTAAAAAAATGAAAATAATTGAAAAAAGAAAAAATAATTGTAAAGATGACAGAATATCTAGGATATAAAATAAAAAAATTGCAAAATGATAAAAATAATTAAAAATTATTAGTGAAGTAAATAAATAAATAAATAAAAATTAAAAGAAGTAATTGGTATTTGGAAAAATGAACATTTTGAAAATTAATTAAAAATTCACCAATATCATATATCAATATCACCAACTTATCATATTTTATCATAAGTCAATAAGCAAATTTGCGAAATTTATTTTGAAACAAAATTAAATAATAATAGTCTTCGTAAACTCCTAAAGTTAGTTAGTATTTATTATTTATTCATCTTTTTCTGTCCACGTTTTAAAGTCTGAAGTGAAGTTAGTTAGTATGAATATTTATTCATCTTTTTCTGTCCACGTTTTAAAATCCATAGTGAAGTTAGTCCCTGTTGTTTTATTTTGTTGTGCTAGTTTTTAATTGTCATTTGTATAAAAAATAAGTTTCAAAAAATGCTTTAAAAATTTATTATGGTTTGGAAGAAGTTTAAAATATATACATATGCAATTAATTTAATAAATTTTCAGTTATTATCTCAAATTTAGATTATTGGCATCAATTTTCCATTATATAAAGATTTTTTAATTATTTTCTTTTGCTTAAAAATAAATTCTGCATTTTTTTTATTTTCATCGATTTCTAATTATTTTCATTATACTGGCATAATTTTCAAAATTTTTAATTATTTATCTGAAATTTCAATTATTTTCATCAATTTTCGATTATTTCTGCGATTTTTTAATTATTATCTTTAATTATAATTTTTTACGAAATTTTGTAATTTTTTTTTTAAGGGCATGTGATGTATTATGACGTCACTGGCATAGGCAAAATTTGTCCGTAACTTTTCTCTTAAAATAGTGAATATTTTTTTATGAAACTTGGTAGAATTACTTAATATGTCATTAGGAAGGTCTCTCAGACCCGAGTTTGTTTGAATTTTGTCTCAAAATTAATTTTTAAAACATTTTTAATTTTTCGAAAATTTTCAAAAATTAAGTTTGGGCCAAAATTTAAACAAATTCGGGTCTGAGAGACCTTCATAATGACATTTTAAGTAATTCTACCAAGTTTCATGAAAAAATATTCAATATTTTAAGAGAAAAGTTGCGGACAAATTTTGCTTATACCAGTGACGTCATAATCCATCACATGCCCTTAACATATATTTTATGATTTTTTAATTATTTCTCTCAAATTTTATTTACTGTTTTCAACTTTTCATATTTAAATTATTTTCATCGTATTTCAATTTTCTTTTTCAATCTTAAATTATTTTCAGCATATTTCGATTATTTTTTTCAGTTTTGAATTAATTTTATCATTTTTCAATTATTTTTCTTCAATTTCTAATTATTTTCATTTGTTATCAGAATTTCAAACTTTTAATTTTTGTAATTATCGTAAATTTCAATTATTTTTAGCTTTCTTCCAGACTTTTCTCCAATTTTTAATATTTCTCAATTAATAAAATTAATTTCTAACATTTTTTTAAGTATTTCTCTTAAATTTCTATTATTTTCTGTAATTTTTAATTATTTTTATTTATTTTCGTAATTTCCAAAAAATGTTTTTAATTATCGTAAATTTCAATTATTTTTTGCATTCTTCCAGTCTTTTCTCCAATTTTTAGTATTTCTCATTTTATAAAATTAATTTCTAAAGTTTTTTCAAGTATTTTTCTCCAATTTCTATTATTTTCTTCAATTTTTAATTATTTTTATTTGTTTTCATAATTTCCAAAAAATTTTAATAATTATCGTAAATTTCAATTATTTTTTGCATTCTTCCAGTCTTTTCTCCAATTTTTAGTATTTCTCATTTTATAAAATTAATTTCTAAAGTTTTTTCAAGTATTTTTCTCCAATTTCTATTATTTTCTTAAATTTTTAATTATTTTTATTTGTTTTCATAATTTCCAAAAAATTTTAATAATTATCGTAAATTTCAATTATTTTTTGCATTCTTCCAGTCTTTTCTCCAATTTTTAGTATTTCTCATTTTATAAAATTAATTTCTAAAGTTTTTTTAAGTATTTTTCTCCAATTTCTATTATTTTCTTCAATTTTTAATTATTTTTATTTGTTTTCATAATTTCCAAAAAATTTTAATAATTATCGTCAATTTCAATTATTTTTAGCTTTCTTCCAGACTTTTCTCCAATTTTTATTATTTCTCATTTTATAAAATTAATTTCTAAAATTTTTTTAAGTATTTTTCTCCAATTTCTATTATTTTCTTCACTTTTTAATTACTTTTATTTGTTTCCATAATTTCCAAAAAATGTTATTAATTATCGTAAATTTCAGTTATTTTTAGCATTCTTCTAGTCTATTATCCAATTTTTAGTATTTCTCATTTTATAAAATTAATTTCTAAAATTTTTTTAAGTATTTTTCTCCAATTTCTATTATTTTCTTCACTTTTTAATTACTTTTATTTGTTTCCATAATTTCCAAAAAATGTTATTAATTATCGTAAATTTCAGTTATTTTTAGCATTCTTCTAGTCTATTATCCAATTTTTAGTATTTCTCATTTTATAAAATTAATTTCTAAAATTTTTTTAAGTATTTTTCTCCAATTTCTATTATTTTCTTCACTTTTTAATTATTTTCATTTGTTTTCATAATTTCCAAAAAATTTTATTAATTATCGTAAATTTCAATTATTTTTAGGAGCCAGTATCATTTTGACACATGACTTAATTTTAGATTGTTATATTGTACAGAATGGAAATGTTATTTTGTACAACTGCTAAATGATATTTTGTACAATTTTGAAAAATGAATTTGTTATTTTGTACAATTCTTTAAAAAAGCTAAAATATTGTACTTCCAATGTTTTATTGCTTTTTTAAAAAATTGTACAAAATAACAAATTCATTTTTCAAAACTGTACAAAATAACATTTAGCAGTTGTACAAAATAACATTTCCATTCTGTACAATATAACAATCTAAAATTAAGTCATGTGTCAAAATGATACTGGCTCATTTTTAGCATTCTTCCAGTCTTTTCTCCCATTTTTAGTTATTCTCATTTTCTAAAATTATTTTCTAAGATTTTTAAGAATTTTTCAAAAATTTCAATTATTTTTTCATTATTTAAAAAAAATTCTGTAATTTTTTCAATTATCACACTTAAATGTCATTTATTTTTTACAACTTATCATTGTTTGTATCATATTTTAATTATTTTCGTCAAGTTTTAAAATTTAAAAACATTTTTCAATAATTTTCCAAAATTTATTTTCTTTATTTTTTAATTTTTCTCATTTGTTTCATAATTTCAAAAATTGTTAACTAGTTATCTGACTTTTCAATTCTTTAATTCTTTATTTTATTTTTTATATTATTTTTTTCAATTTCTAATTACTTTGGTTCTTTTTCTCGTTCTTTTTTATAAATGCCAAAAAGTTGTTCTGTTCAATTTTAAATTATTTTTATCTTTTTTCATTTATTTTCTCTAATTTTTAATTAATTTATTAATTAAATTTCAATTTATTTATTTAGTACTAACAAAAACAAAAAAAAATTGACAATTTTTTATAATTTTTTACTCTTATAGTTTATATGGAAATGTTACAATTTTGCAACAATAAATTGTTGAAACAAATGAAAAATTCGTCATGACATTAGTAAAATACATTATTTGTTGATAAACAACAATAATATAAAAAAAATAAGTTTTGAAATTTAAATTTTTTTTGCTATTTATAAATAAAAAAAAATTTTGGTTACCCAGCGTGGCCTAAGGTAGTTCACGAACATAAAATGACAATTTTAATTAATAAATAAATAAGTTGAAATTAAAAAAAAAATCTTTTCTTTTACTTTTCTAAATTGGATATAAATTTTTTCAGTGACTTAAATTTGCGATAATTAAATTATTATATTATATATTTATTATTTAAATTTGGAAATAATGTATAGCAAATAATTTATTACTACAAAATAAATAAAATTCAAATTTAATGCTTCTTCGAAGAAATATACTTTTATGTATAAGCTTACGTGGAACCAACTTGTTCACGAACTGAACATAACTTTCAACTATCATAAATGAAATTGTATTAAAATATTTTTATTTCAATTTGTCAGATTTTATTTTAAAGTCATGACTTCAATATTAACTTTTAAATAAATTTTATCAAAGCTTAGAATTTCTTACATTAAAAAATCGCTTTTTAGTACTTCCTCCTTAAATTGTAAACTATTTAACTAAAATTTATATATAATTATTTTTTTTTGTCTTGCATAATTTATTTATTTTTTAATTTAAATTATAAAAATTAACTCCAATAATTGAAATATATTCCAAATATTAAAGATACTTGAAAAGTAATTAAATATTTTAATAACATTATTATTTTGAAGTTAATTATTATTCGTAGATTGAAATGCCTGAAGCAAAAGCTTCTTGTGGATCAAAGCAGTTTTTAATTATTCTGATTTTAGAATTATTTGAAGTTGAATAAACTACCTATATAGTTCATAAAAATATTTTTACATTTTTAATTTAAAAAAAAATTTCGAACAATAAATACTTGGTCTAAATTATATCTCAATTTTACGAAAAAATGCTACTAATTCGCGAAAATTCAAATTTAAAATTTTTTAAAAATCCTTTGCTCAATTTTTGGTTTCACTCATCTGCAGTAAATAATATTTTATAATTTTTTGACTTTAGAAAAAGCTGTCACAAATTTTTGTGATTACCGCAAAAACACATTTTTCTGATAATAACCAAATGCGCCGAATTAAAACAACTTTTTGATAAATTTTTCAAAAATTATTCTCCAAGTGCTATAATTTTAATAGCTATAATTTGAAATGTTATAATTAAAAAAAAAAATATTGTGCCTCTTTTAAACATTAATTCTATGATTTTTTCAATTATTTTGCTCAAATTTTATTTAATATTTTTATTCTTTCATATTTAAATTATTTTCATCATAAAGTTCAATTATTTTTCTCAATCTTAAATTATTTTTAGAATATTTAAATCATTTTTTGAATTTTGAATTAATTTCATGATTTTTTAATTATTTTCCTCGATCGTTAATTATTATTCTCATTGTCTAAAATTATTTTCTAGAATTTTTAAGTATTTTTTCTTAAATTTCAATTATTTTCTTAAATTTTTAATTACTTTCAATTGTTTTCATAATTTCCATTTTTTTTTATCAATAATCGTAAATTTCATTTATTTTTAGCTCTGTTCAATTTTTTGCTGCAATTTTAAGTTATGTTCATTTTTTTCAATTGATTTCTAAGACCTAAATATATTTTTCTCAAATTAAAATTATTTTCTTTTTATTTAAAAAAAATTCTGTAATTTTTTCAATTATTTTACTCAAATGTGATTTATTTTTTAAAACTTATCATTGTTTTTGTCATATTTCAATGATTTTTTTCAAGTTTTAAATAAAAAACTCATTTTTTAATTATATTCTCCATCTTTTAGTATTTTCATTATATTTCAATTAATTTCCTAAATTTTCAGTTATTATCACAAATTTAGTATTTAATTTTTAATTTTTTAAATGGTTTTTCAATTATTTTCTTTTACTTAAGAACAAATTCTATAATTTTATATTATTTTCTCCGCTTTTTAATTATTTTCATTCTTTTGGCTTGATTTTCAAAAATTTCAACTGTTTATCTAAAATTTCATTTATTATTCTTATCAATTTTCGATTATTTCTGAGATTTTTTAATTATTCTCTTTTATTAAAATTTTTAAGTAATTTTGTCATTATTTTTCTTTTTTAAATATATATTCTACGATTTTTTAAATTATTTCTTTCAAATTTCATTTAATGTTTTCAATCTTTCATATATAAATTATTTTTTTCATAAATATCAATTATTCTCAGCATATTTAAATTATTTTTCAATTATAAATTAATTTTAACACTTCACAATTATTTTCCTCGATTGTTAATTACTATTCTCATTTTCTAGAATTTTTAAGTATTTTTTCTTAAATTTCAATTATTTTCTTAAATTTCTAATTATTTTTAATTGTTTTTATAATTTCCAATTTTTCTTATTAATAATCGTAAATTTCATTTATTTTTAGCTTTCCTCAACTGTTTTCTTCAATTTTAAGTTATTCTTATTTTCTCCAATTGATTTCTAAGATCTTCATATGTTTTTTTCAATTAAAAATTATTTTCTTTTTATTTAAAAACCATTCTGTAATTTTTTCCATTATTTTACTCAAGTGTGATTTATTTTTTACTACTTATCATTGTTTTTGTTATATTTGAATGATTTTTTTTAAAGTATCAAAAAAAAACTAAATTTTCAATTATTTTCTCCGTTTTTTAATTATTTTCATTCTTTTGGCTTAATTTTCAAAAATTACAATTGTTTATCTGAAATTTCATTTATTATTTTTATTAATTTTCGATTATTTAAGCGATTTTTAAATAATTTTCTTTAATTAAAATTTGTAAGTAATTTAAAAACTATTTTCCTTTTTTAAACATATATTCTACGATTTTTTCAATTATTTCTCTCAAATTTTATTTAATGTTTTCAATCTTTTATATTTAAATTTTTTTTTCATGAATTTCAATTATTTTCAGCATATTTTAATTATATTTTTAATTTTAGATTAATTTTATCATTCTTCAATTATTATCCTCGATTGTTAATTATTGTTTTCATTTTCTAAAATTATTAAGTATTTTTCTAAAATTTCAATTATTTTCATTTGTTTTTTTGATTTCAATGTTTGTTTCATATTTCAACTATTTCCATCAAGTTCCAAATTGTAAAATCATTTTTCAATTATTTTCTAAAACTTATATCCTTCAATTATTTAATTTTTTCTAATTCTTTTATAATTTCAAAAATTTTAAACTATTTATCTGAGATTTCTATTATTTCATTCAATTTTAAAATTATTTAGGTATATGATTTTTTATATTGTTTCCTTCAATTTTCAGTTACTTTCGTTCTTTTTCGTAATTTCCAAAAAGTTGTTAATTTTTTCTGGTTAATTAAAAATTATTCTCTTTAATTTTAAATTATGTTTATCTTGTTTTATTTATTTTCTCTTATTGTTAATTATTTTCTTTTTTTTTTTCAATGACCTTCTGAAAGTTTTAAGTATTTTTCTGAAATTTTCTTTAACTTTCCTTCATTTAAAATATATTATTTAATTTTGTCAATTATTTTCTCAAATTTGAATTATATTTTTCAATTTTGAATTATATTTTTCAATTTTGAATTATATTTTTCAATTTTATATTATTTATCTCAGTTTTCAATTCTGTTGTTTTTTCAATTTTCAATTATTTTTCCTAATTTTTCATTATTCAATTTTTTTAAATTTATTTTTAACATTTGCAAGTAATTTTCTCAATTCTAAACTATTTTCTTTGTTCTTAAAACATTTCTATGAGTTTTTAAATTACATTCCCTAATTTTTAATTGATTTCATTTTTTTTCAATTAATTTGAAAAACAAGCAATTACTTTGTTTAATTTCAATTATTTCTTGCAATTTTTTTTTAATTCTAAAATTTTATAAATTTTGTCCTAAAAAAAAGGTTTATTAGGGTTAACTGAGGGCCCCCGGGGCACTGCCCCACTTTGCCCCTTAATAATTACGCCACTGGCCCATGTAGCTCTTTAATCTTAATTTTTATAAAAAATGTTAAATTCAAAAAAACAATTGTTTGGTATTTTTTTTCTTCCTATTAATGGCTTATCCAATATGGCAGACTGGTTTTTATTTTATTTAAATCTTCAGAAATTGGTTGGAATTTGTAATAATTAAAAATGACTGAATAAATAAAATGAATGAAATTTTTATTTTTCAAAAATTTTTTTAAAATAAATAATAATAATTAATTCATGATTAACCTTCGCGCTACTGAAGATTTTTGTATATGAAGAATACCATGGGCCACCCTAGGTGACCAAAAAATTGTTTATTTAATATTTTATTTGTTTAAACAATTTATTGTTGCAAAATTGTAACATTTACAAATAAACTAAAAGAGTAGGGAATTATAAAAAATTGTCAATTTATTTTCTTTTTGTTTATGACTAAATTAATAAATAAAATAAAATAGTTAGTAAATAAATATTATTTACCAACTTTTACACAAAGCACCTTTTTTTCCTAATTTTGCAATTTGTCGATCTTTATCTAATTGCCGAAAAGGAATTCAAATTTAATTATTATTTAAACATTTTTGAAACAAATTATTATTGTTAACTATCAAATTTTTTCACATTAAACCTACAATAATATATATTGTTTTCTAATTTTGCAATTTATTAATATTTATAATTACGGAAAAGCAATAAAAATTAAAATATTATTTAAACATTTTTCAATAACACTCTCAATTTAAAAAAAAGGCTCTTAGTTGAATCTGATTTCCACCAATGGGAAACGCGTTACGTGCCAGAACTTCGAGTATGTATGACGAGTCTGATTTCAACCAATAGGATACGCGCTACGTGCCAATATTTTGAGAAATTATCGAGCAGAGATTTCTTATAAATACTCAAACAAATTTTACTCAGCTAAACCAAACCAAGTTAGTCCCTAACAGAAATCTACTTTAGTTCAGGTATGTAGAGATCCCCCTGAAAAAAAATCCTTTTTGTACAATTTAAAATATTTAATTTTAATAACTCGAATTAATTTTATTTTCACAGAAATCAGTTGAATAATTACAAGTCGAAAAAATGTCAAAAGTCCCACTCTCACTTTTATTTCTCGCATTGTTCATTATGATTGGAATGGTGAATGCGAACTGCAAAAACCCCGGGGAATATGTAAGCTTTTAAAATTTAAATTAATTGCATATTTTAATCAACTACTCGGCATCACGCAGTGGTGCAAAATTTAGCCAGAATGATCAAAATTCTGTAACCTCGTTAATTTTTAATTAAATTTTGAATTTAACTTGTTCATCTGACTGCATTAATTTTTATTAAAATTTTTATTAAATCTGAAGTCCACTATAACGCACCACATGAGAATTTATGACATAATTAACCTTAAAAAAATCGGGAAATTTTGTTTAGCAAACAAAACAATTCTAATAATCATGTTCGTAAATAGGAAAACATACTCATGAATTTGTCCTCTAATTTTTCCATGGAATAATAATAATTATTAACCTTTAAAAACCACCCTTCAGGAAAATAATAGAAAAAGAATCTGAAAAAATTTATCATATTCTACAAAAAAATAAAGTTAACTTAATCAAAAAGAAAATTTAATTTAGTTCGACTAAGTCTTAGTTAACACGATTATTTAGGTTAGTTTTTTGAAATTTAAATTTATCGTAGTTAATCATTAGAGTGAAAATCCTTCCGAGTATTTAAAAAAAATAAGTTAGAATCAATTAAGAATTGGTGGATAAGGAGAATTTTGTCCAAAAAAATGCTCAGAAAAATGTAAAGAATATTAGGACGTTTTTTTTTATAATTTTCATATTAAAAGAGTTATTAAATAAAAAGTATATAACTTTTAATCAGCCAAAAAAAATTCAATGACCCAAATGCTAGAACGAACTTATCTGTGTACTTTTCAAGATTCCAAAAGAAATGAACTTCACAGTTAATTTCTTGATATTTAATTTTAATAAATTATAAATGTAACATTGGAGATTTTCGAATTGTTTCGCCAATTAAATTAACTTATTATTTGTTTAATTTCTAGTGTCGTTCTAATTATGATTGCTGCAATTTGAATTGTAAGATCAGTGGTAATGCGGGATGGTGCTCAAAAATCAAAGGATATCATTCAAATGGATAATTAGTAGTTTTAAACGATTTTGCGTGCTCCGAGCAATTCTCAGGTACACGAGAATTTGACAAAAAATATGCTGACATTTATTATATGCTCGGAGCATTTTCAGTTGAAAAGTCAACTTCACTCTTTTATGCATTATATTAAAAAATTTCCGAATTTGTTTGTACCAGTTGTAAAAATATTTAAATTGAATAAATGTCAATTAATTGCCAAATTATTAGTAGAATATTATTTTTACCTATGTAAGAGGGTTAATTTATAAATTAATTTTGTTTCCATCAATTAACATAATTATGTTCATTTGAAAAAACAAAATAAGAAAATAATTACTTATTCAAGGTCAAGATTTTGTCAAAAAAATGTTCTTTCAATTTTTAATAATACTGCGTATAATTCTAGACCTGAAATTATATTTATTGCCAAAAAATAAATAAAATTCAAATTTATTGCTTCTTGGAAGAAATATATTTTTATATACAAGCTTACGTGGATAAGCAAAAATTGCAAAATGATCAAAATAATATAAAATTGAAAGAAGCAATTGGTATTAAAAAGAAAAATGCAAATTTTGCAAATTAATTTAAAAAATAAAGAACATGATTAAAAATTGGGAATTAATAATTGTGAATAATTGCAAAATATCAAAAATAATTGTAAATTAAAGAAAATAATTGATTTTTAAGAAAAATTATTAAATATTTTAGTAATTAATTGGAAAAGTGAGAATTATTGAAAACAATAAAATTCAAAATAATTGAAAATAATAATTGAAACTAAAAAAAAATAATTAAAAAGATTATTTATAGAATATGTAGGAAGTAAAAGAAAGAAATTGTAAAATGATCGAAATAATTATTTGAAAGTAAAATGCAAATTTTAGAAATTAATTGAAAAATAACGATAATAATTCGCAATTGAGAAAAGTAATTAAAATATGATAAAAAAACATTGTACCTATATATTAGAACTTATTGAAAAAACGTACAGAATATCTATGAAATAAATAAAAATAATTGAAATTTCAGATAAATAATAATTAAAAATTAATTATCATAAATTTTTAATTTCCATGAGTAGGAAATTAATGAAATATAAGTTTAAAAAAATTAAGTTTTGAGAAAAAAATTGAAAGAATTACATAATAAATTAGAAAAAATGTATCTAAAAATTATTATAAAAATTGAAAATTGAAAACATTTAATAGTTTAGTGAAAGTTAAAAACTCAGCAGAAAAAAAATTCTAATAAAACATTTTTTGTCTGAGAAATTAATTTAGACATTTAAAATTATGTTAACATTGATATCTGTTTTAATTTTTTTGGAAAAACCCATTTAACGGAATATTTTTGCACTTTCATTTTTTACGCGCGCCATAAAAAATAACAAAAAATAAGGTTTTTTTTTTAATTTTAGTATAAAAGTTTTACGCAACATCCTGTTGCGCAAAAAATTTATATTAAAATCGTGAGAAACATTTTTTTTATTTTTTTCTTGCATAACGCGCACTTATTTTTCTTTTTTTTAAGTATAAAGTAAGAAAAATCGTGTTCTTTAAAAAACTATTTTTACTTTTACTTATCTCTTTTTTTTAAAATCTAAAATCCTCATGTTTTATAGACAGCTTAAAAATTTTATACAAAAATCAAGGTAATCTTTATCTTTCGTATTTTTTGTGTGTAGAGCGAGTTTATTTTTATTCCTTTAATATTTAATGAACGATTTTTTGGTTATTTAAAATATGCACTTTTTATTTAATAACTTTAAAGAAAAAAAAAAAAAATTGACAACCTATGCCGTTTGTATTTAAATTTTTTCACATAAATTAAAATTAAGATTTACATGAGTTTCAAAGGTTCAAAAAAGTATATTCTGTTTAATTCTTCTTTACTTTAATAAAACAAAAATTAAATTTAATTAAATTAAAATTAATAATTCATTTGTCAAAACTTCTTGACTGTTGACTATTGAATTTTTTGCTGACAATTATTAGGAAAATAATTTTTTTAATTATTTAAAATAATTATTATTTAATGTAGCTAGAAATATGCTCGACCCTTTACTTAAATAAAAATATGATAAATTGTATGTAAATTTATTTAAATATTGGTCAATATTATAAATTATATATTTATTTACTTAAATAAATTTACTTATTGCTAATTTTTAATAAAATATTGAATAATTTACTATTACAAAAAAAATAATTCAAATTTATTGCTTCTTTGAAAAAACATATTTTTATGCTAACATGGAAGCAATGTGTTCACAAAATGAACATAACTTTTAACTATCATATATGAAACTCTATTAAAATATTTTTATTTCAATTTGTCAGATTGTATTTCAAAGTTTAATATGACTGCAGTAGGTATTAACTTTTAACATATATATTGTTTTCAAAGTTTATAATTTCCTATATTATAAATTTTCTCATTTTAGTACTCACTCCTTATATAAAAGAACTTAAGTAAACTTTGAAAATTATTTTTCGTTTTATTGTGTAATTCATTTATTTTGTAATTAAAATTATTAAAATTAACATTATAATAATTGAAATCTGTTTCAAATTTCAAAGACTGGAAAAGTAATTATAAATTTTAATGACATTATGATTTTAAAAAAACAGAGTTTTATGCCAAATGAAATTATTCCAAATGCGAGTAATATAAATAAATAAAACTTGGTTTTTTTTTCAGCTAATAGTTCCCGTACCGAATAAAAAAAAAATTCCATTTTACAATTTTTCTTTTATTGAGGCTTTTTGAACGTCAATTTAACTGGAAGGACTATTTTTCTTTATCCCTTTTTTCATGTTTTGCTGAAAAATCTGCAATTTAAAATTTGTGCGGTGAAAGAGAGGAACAAGAATAGGGGGGAAAAAAATCAAAAAAGGGGGTAAAAGAAGTAGAGTCGAATGCGCTTAAGGGTTCGCGTGCGCATGATTACACCCTCGAGCTCCTGGTCAGGTGGCCGTCTGGTCCAAGACTTGAAATTCAAAAGAGTATAGTTTACTGTCTATACAGCTTTTACCTTCGAGTCAGTTATGTATATTGTATATCTTCCAGTCACGTCTCGACACTCGCAAATTTGCCATATTTACTCCCAGTACCCTCGGGAACCCTTTGGGAGGAAATTGTCTTCGTTCAAGGTCACCTAACCACTGTGTTTAGCCACAAGTCCCAATAATTCCGATCAGCACTGTCTTTTCCGAATTGATGGCTTTTACCTTATTACTCTCATTATTGATCTGGAAGATCGATCGTTTAACAGCCTTTTACTACTGACAGTCAATTATACCAAATGCTATTTTATACTGTACAAATTTTTTTTTTTTCCTATTAATAAAAAGGAAAACAGTGATTTATTTTTAATTATGACCTCTATTAGCAGCGCTTTGCAAGGAATTGAAATTTGAACATTTAGCAGTGTTTTATAAGAGGATGGTTCAAAATTTAGGTTTTTTAATTTTGACCTGTTGGCAGCGCACAGTGAGAAAAACTGTTAATTTTTGTGTTCCGGAATCGTAGAACTTTTGACACGTATTTCTAAATTTTTGAGGAGTTCAAATTCGTTTTCAGCGAACCTAAAAATATTTAAAATACGATTTTTGTTTAGATCCGAGATATTTCAGTATTTGTAGTGCGCCATATTGGAGCCGCCATTTTGAATTTTGCATTACTAAGTTCAGATTCTTTATCAGTGAACCTAAGAACCTTGAAAAAATACCAGTTTTTTTTTTTTTAATCTGTAGCATTTTGATAGTTTTTGTGTTGGCTGAATGAGGAAAATTAATTTCCTTCAATAGAATTCCAAATTTGCCGATATTTTTTATATAGAATGTTTTTAAAGGGTTTCATCAAATATTTTCTTTAATCTGTAGAGATTAAGTTTTCATCTTCAATTTTTTTTTTATTCGAATATGTCAATCGTGTCAGAAGTTCTACGATTCTGGCACAAAAATTAACGGTTTTTTTCACTATGCAGCGTTTTCCGTGCGTTTAAGTGAAAATTGTTTAGTTTGACCTATTAGCAGCGTTTTTTAAGTTACTTAGTGAAAAACTTTATAGTTGACTAACTATTTAAGACCATTTTCCAAATGGATGAAATATTTTGAATTTTTACCTGTTGGCAGCAGAATTTAGAGAATTTTTAATTCTGAATATTCAGCGGCTTTTTCCACTGAATTAAATCGAAATTTGGGAATTTGACCTTTCAGTGGTATTTTGCAAGTGATCGTGTTACAAATTAAAATTTTTAATTTTAACCTGTTGAGTAGTGTTTTCTAAGTGGTTGGGTTAAAATTTTTAATTTGGAACTTTTAGCATCTTTTTGTGCGGAATTGAATCGAAATTTTCAGATTTGATCAAGCAGAATTTTATAAAAGGTTGGAACAAAATTAAAATTTTTGAATTTTGACTGTTGGCAGCGTTTTCCAAGTGGTTCAGTTAAAATTTTTAATTTTGCCCTTTTAGAAGCGTTTTTCAAATGTTGAATTAAAAATGTTGAAATTTAGCCTTCGGCTAATTGGATCGAACATTTAAAATTTGAACTTTTAATTCCGTTTGGCAGAAGGTTTCCCAAGTTGTTGTGTCCAAATTTTGAAATTTACTCTTTTAGCAGTGTTTTACAAGTAATTTCCATATAGCAAAATTACAGACAAAAAATTAATTTCTTAATAAAAATGTGGATAAATGAATTTACAGTTCGAAGAAAATGATTAAAATTGAAAAAAAACATATTTTGTAAAAATAATTGAAAAATAACGAAAAAAGTTGAAAATTAATTAATAAATAATTTAACTAATTTGATATTGAAGGAAATAATTGAAACTAAAAAAGTTTATTTAAAAAAAATAAAGAAAATAATTGAAATTTGCGGTAATTGAATTTAAAAATTAGGGGAAAAATTAAAAAATAATGGAAATAATTAGAAATTGAAGAAAATTGAAGAAAATTGATAAAATAGTTAAGAATTGTAGCAAATATTTAAAATCATAACAGAAAAAAATTGTTCAAAATTAAAGAAATTTAAAAATAATTTTTAAATGTATGTACTATTCTCAAAGATTAAAGAAAGAATTGAAACTTGGAAAATAAAATTTAAAAATGAAGGGAAAAAATGAAAAATAATGAAAATAAAATTGAAGAAAATTTTTGAAAAATGATAAAAATAGTTGAGAATTTTAGCAAATAATTGAAATCATAAAAGAAAATAATTCTTTAAAATTGCAGAAATTTTTAAATACAATTTTAAATTTTCTATTCTCAAAGAGTGGATTAATTAAGTATTTAATCAATGAAATTTCAAATTAATTGAAGTTCGGAAAATTAAAACATATGATTGTAACTGTAGTCTTGTTTATAGCAAATATATTCTATAATTTTTAAAATTATTTTATACTAATTTGCATTATTTTATTAAGAAATTTATTTTTCAATTAATTTTCAATTACTTTTTTCATTTTCAATTATTTTTCGATTAATTTACGATTTTTTAATTATTCAACTAAAAATTTAAATATCTTTTTAATTTACAATGATTTTCATCATTCTGCAATTTTTTTCTTATATTACAAATATATGTTAAAATTTTTTAAATTATTTTTCACAAACAAAAATTATTTTCTTCAATTTTTAATTATTGTTATTACTTTACAAATATTTTTTCCAATTTTTTATTATTTTCCATTATTCTTTAATTAGTTTCCTAGATTTTAAAATATATTTCTCAAATTCTAATAATTTTCTTCAATTTTTAATTATTTTTATTACTTTAAAAATATTGTCGTCTCGCATTTTTAATTATTCTCATTACTCTTCAATTAAAAACCTAAATTTTAAAATAATTTTATCGAACTTTAATAATTTTCTTTAATTTTCAATTATTTTTTTTATGATTTTGCAATCAATTCCTTCAATTTTTACTTATTCTCACTATTCATTTCTCAATTAAATACTTAAATTTTTAATTATTTCTCTCATTTATCAATTATTTTTTTCAAATTCATTTTCATTTTTATCGTTTTGCAATTATTTTCTCCAACTTTTAACTAGATATATTAATAATTTTTTTAATTAATTTCCTAAATTTTTATTTATTATCTCAAATCTAAGTTACTGTATCCACGTTTCAATGTTTTAATCATTCTTCAATTATTTTTCTCCTATTTCAAATTTTTTCCACAATTTTTTATTATGTTTTTGTTAAATTGCAATGATTTTCACAAATTTAATATTATTTTGATTATTTGTTGATTAATTTCGAAAATTTCAATTATTTCTCTTAAATTTCCATTATTTTCTCGAATTTACGATTATTTCTATCATTTTTCTTCAATTTTCAATTATTATTCTTATCATTTTGCAATTAATTTGTTCAATTTTAAATTTTTCTCACTATTCATTTCTCAATTTAATTCCTAAATTTTCAATTATTTATCTCGTTTTTCAATTATTATTTTTTTCAATTTTCATTTTTTATTATTCTTTTGCAATTATTTTCTCCACCTTTTAATTTTAGATATATTTCATTTTTAATTTATTATGTCAAATCTGAGTTATCTTGTCTCCACTTTTCAATGTTTTAATCGATCTTCAATTATATTTCTCAAATTTTAATTACATTCGTCAATTTTTAATTTTTTTTTTCATTTCGAATGATTTTCACAAATTTTATATTATTTTGAATATTTGTTGATTAATTCAGAAAATTTTAATTATTTATCTCAAATTTCCATTATTTTCTACAATTATCGATTATTTCTATAATATTGGAATTATTTTCCTAAATTTAAAATTCTTGAAATTATGTTGTAATAAAGTATTGTCTTTTAATTCACAAATATTCTGATTTTTAAAAACAATTCCTCTAAAATTGGAAATAATGTCTTCAAATTTTAACTATTTTTATTACTATCCAAAAATTTTCTTCAGGAATTTTAATTAATTATTTATTTATTTATTTATTTACAAATGAACGGGACAGGCCCTTTAACTTTTAATTATTTTTCAATTTTTCTCATAAATTTTAAATTTAATTTCTGAAAGATTCAATTATTTTTTTTTATTTTGTTTAAATAAAACTTTTTCCTTTTCAATTCTATCCTTCAATATCAAATTAGTTTAATTATTTATTAATTAACTTTTAATTTCCTTCGACATTTTTCAATTATTTAAAAAATATATGATGTTTGTTCTTCAAATTTTCAATGTTTTAATCATTTTTCAATTATTTTTCTTAAATTTCAATTAAGTTTGTCAATTTTTAATTATTTTTTATTACTTTGCAAATATTGTCGTCTCGCATTTTTTATTATTTTCATTACTCTTCAATTAATTTCCTAGGTTTTAAAATATTTTTCTCGAGTTTTATTAATTTTTTTTTATTTCCAATTATCTTTGTTATGATTTTGCAATCAATTTCTTCAATTTTCTATTATTCTCATTATTCATTCCTCAATTAAATACCTAAATTTTCAATTATTTATCTCATTTATCAATTATTTTTTTCAAATTCATTTTCTTTTATCGTTTTGCAATTATTTTCTTCACCTTTTAACTAGATATATCAATTATTTTTCTAATTAATTTCCTAAATTTTTATTTATTATCTCAAATCTAAGCTACTGTATCCCCGTTTCAAAGTTTTAATCATTCTTCAATTATTTTTCTTCTATTTCAAATTTTTTTCACAATTTTTGATTATTTTTTTGTTAAACTGCAATGATTTCCACAAATTTAATATTATTTTGATTATTTGTTGATTAATTCCGAAAGTTTCAATTATTTTTTATTTCTCTTAAATTTCCATTATTTTCTACAATTTACAATTATTTCGTTCATTTTTCTTCAATTTTCAATTATTATTCTTATCATTTTGCAATCAATTACTTCAAATTTAAATTTATCACACTATTCATTCCTTAATTAAATTCCTTAATTTTTAATTCTTTATCTCGTTTTTCAATTATATTTTTCAATTTTCATTTTCTATTATCCTTTTGCAATTATTTTCTCCACCTTGAAATTATAGATATATTTCATTTTTCTTTTATTATCTCAAATCTAAGTTATCTTGTCTCCACTTTTCAATGTTTCAATCAATTTTCAATTATTTTTCTCAAATTTTAATTACGTTTGTTAATTTTTATTTATTTTTTTTTTTCATTTGCAATGATTCACTGAGAAAATAAGTTGACTAAATATAACCATTTTTTGATTAAATTTAGCAGAGAGAGATTGTTGATATAGCACCTGCAAAACTCTTTGTTTATTATTAGCAGATTAAATGCTACTGTTAACCTTGAAGTTTGGTTGTGATCCCCGGTATCTTGTGTGTTTTGTTCAGAGTCCCTTAACCTAGAAATTGGCTAGAGGCTTATTTTCTCAGTGTTTTCTCAAATTTTATATTATTTTGAATATTCGTTGATTAATTCCGAAAATTTCAATTATTTATCTCAAATTTCCATTATTTTCTCCAATTTTCGATTATTTCTATAATATTGGAATTATTCCCCTAAAATTAAAATTCTTCAAATCATATTGTAATAAAGTACTGTCTTTTACTTCACAAATATTCTGTATTTTTAAAAACAATTTTTCTAAAATTAGAATTAATACCTACAAATTTCAACTATTTTTACCACTTTCCAAAAGTTTTCTTCAAGGATTTTCTAATTTCTTCAAATAAAACTTTTTCAGTTTCAACTATTTCCTTCAATATCAAATTAGTTTCATTATTAATTAATTAACTTTCAATTTCCTTCGACATTTTTCAATTATTTACCAACTTTCTGTAAGTGATCTTGTTAGAAAATAAAAATTGTAATGTTGACCCGTTTGTAGCGTTTTTCAAATTGTTGGTTCAAAATTTTAAAATTCGATCTTTCATCAGCTCTTTACACGTTATTGTATCAAAAATTGAAAATCTGATGGCTTAATACCATTTTGCAACTGTTCGGTTCAAAATTACAATTTTTGTATTTCGACCTATTGGCATCGTTTCCGAACTGGTTGGGTAAAAGTTTTTAAATTTCATCTTCCATCAGCGTTCTTCAAGGAATCAAATTTGAAATTTGTCTTTGTAGCAACTTTTTATAAGCGGTCATGTTCCAAATTAAAAATTGTATTGTTGACCCATTTGCTTCGTTTAAAATTTCATCTTTTAGCAGCGTTTGACAAGGAATTGGATCATAAATTTGAAATTAGTACCTAGGTTAAGTAATATTTTGTAAGAGACTCGGTTTAAATTTTAAATTTTGACCAGTTGGCAGCGTTTTTCGAAACAAGTCACTGAAAGAAAAAGAAAAAATTACTTTATGGAGCAAGATGAGAGATTGAGAATTTAGTGGGGCGAGATCGTGGATTCTTTAGGACGTGAAGGATCTGGCGATGATAGATGCGCGTTAGCGCGGGAGTGTGTGAAGACAAAGATCCAGGGGGATTCCCCAGCTGGAGTGCAGTACGTGCATTAGTTTGCGTCGCTCCTGCTGAGCTCAAATTAGAATCGAGGATGGACTCGTGCAGGATTGCGCAGGACGAGCAGAACCAAGGGGCCAAATAATCCGACCGATGAACGACCGTAATCAACCCAACAACCGTACCGCGAAAATTACTCAGACTACACACCCGGAATATATTATCCGACTGGGTCGTCTTCCGAAGAACACGACATCCTTCTAAGATCAAAAGGTCATAGGTACTAGAAAGCCGTGCGCAGAAAGCCGTGCCTAACCTTACAAATGGATCGGCACGAATAGCAAGATAGTCAAAGAGCCTGTATTCAAGTCCCAGTGATTAATGGTTACAAAATAAAAATTTTTAAGATATTTGTAGTTTAGCTCAATTTCCGACTATTTTCTCAATAATGTCCTTAATTTTTTAAATTTTTAAACAATTTATTTACTGTTTAGTAGGATTTTAAATTGTTTTTTTTACATTTCTTTTTCTTTCTATTTGAATTTTCCCGCGTTCCATATTCCGTTCAGCTGTAGTTTCACTTAACGCCGCTAGGGTCGTATAAGTTGGATTTTAGGTTATGTTTCACTTTTTACTTGAGTGACTAGCGATCTGGGAAAATGCCGAGAAGCTAATATATCATTCAAAAAACCGGGTATTTGTCAAAAAATCCGGGAATTTTTAAGAAATTCTGAGATTTCGCAGATGAATCTTGAAAAATTTAACCTATTTTCAACCTCTTCAATAACTTCCAATTTCAAAATTTTGGGCAGAAAAAAGGTCAAAAATAATATTATATTTTTATCTATTCCAAGGTATTGTAATTAAAAAAAATCCCAAACGTCAATTAAATTCAAACTTTAATTCATTCAAACTTTTTAATTTTAATAGTTCAAAATAAACTCGCTTGCGTTAATTCGTGCACTAATTCATTTTGTTCCTTTTTGTTCATGTAAACATATTTGAATTTTCCCGCGTTCCATATTCCGTTCCGATATGGTTCCACTTAACGCCACTAGGGTCGATTAAGTTGAATTTTAGGTTATGTTTGACTCAAACCAGTGCATCTAGCGATCCAGGAAAATGCCGGGAATTTAATATATCATTAAAAGAACCGCAATTTTGCAAGAAATTTGTAAAAAGATAACAGGAATTCTTATGCAATTACGAGAATTCGTAGATGAATCCTGAAAAATAGAACCTTCTATTCTAAACTTCAAAAATTGAATTCTAAATGGTCAGAATACTCAAAATGCGATCAAAAAATCTTGGACAGAAAGTGAAAAATAATATTTATTTATTTATTTTTTTTAATTAATTCCAAACGGGAATTTTAATTAACTTAATTTTCAAAAGTCTAAAATAAGCTCGTTTACATTAATTCGTGCATTAATTCGTTTCGTTCCTTTTTGCTTAAGTAATTATATTTAAATTTTCCCGCGACCCATAGTTCGTTCCGATATGTTTACATTTAACGCCACAAGGGTAGCAATGTTCCGTTGAAAGTTTCATTTTGAAACTTTCGTTTTGAAAGATTCAAATCATGAAACTTATGATCGATGAAACTTTTCATGAAATTTATCAAATTTGTAAATTATTAAAATTAAAGTAGACAATATTTTTCCTGAAGATTTTATCTTAAAAGTGAGAACATGCAAGTTGTAAAAATTAAAAAAATTACTCTTTTGTGCGAGATATTTCCATTTTAATTTACACAAAAATATATATTATAAAAATTTACTGAATATAATTCTTCTAGAAAAACTTATTCTTCACTATTTTTTAAGGCACTTTTTTATGAAAAAAGTTTTTCTCCTTTTTTTAAAGAAATTTAAAGACTTTATGATTAAATTTAACTAAAAATTTTTGCAAATCCAATAATGAAAATTAGGACAACAATTACAAAATTTAAGATAGAAACTGAAAAAAAACGAAAATAATTTAAAATTGAAAACAAAACTCGAAAAATGTCTAGATAATTAGACAATTTAAAAAGAATAATTTAAAAAATTAAACAAAAATATTAAAGTTAAACAAGAAAATTAAAAAAAAATTTAAAAAATTATAGAAATAACTGTTGGAAATAATTGCAAATTGAAAAACTGTTTTGAAAATCGCCTAATTAATTGAAATTGAAGAAAGTAATTAAAAAAACGAAGAAAATAATAAAAACTTCAAGAAATAAATTGAAAATTTAAGAATTGAATTGAAACTTGAAAAAATAATTATAATAATTGAAAAAAAATTATAAACGAACGAAAAAAAAATTAAAATTCAGAACAAAATTCCAACAATGGCTAGATTAATACAAAACTCAGCAAAAAATAAATAATAAATAATAATTGTAAGAAATAGTTGAAAAGTGAATTAATTCACAATTTAAAAAATATAATTTTAAAAAATAAACAAATAATATTAAATTTAAACAAAATAATTTGAAAATTATGAAAATTATAGGAATAATTGTTGGAAGTAATTGAACATTGAACAACTATGTAGATTGAAAATTGAAAAAATAATTTAAAAAAGAGGAAAAAAATTGAAAAATTAAGAAAATAACAAAAAATTGCAAAAAGGAATTGAAATTTTAAGAATAAAACTAAAAATTGAAAAAGCACAATAATTATTGAATTTAGAAGAAAATAAAATTAAAAATATTTATTGGTACTCGGAAAAAATAATTGAAAAAAAGGCAAGAAATTTTTAATAATAAAGAAAATAATTAAAGAATGGAATCGAAATTTAAAGGAAATCGTGGAGAATTAAAAGAAATAGTCTTACAATTGAAAAATTGAATTTAAATTTTAAAACAACTTTTATGAGTGAAAAAATAATTTAAAAAATCAGGGAATGAACCTGCAAATTATTATTATTATTATTATTTATTGTTTGAATGTAATTATTTTTTTGAAAAATAAATAATTTATGGTTTCCTTTATTTAGCTGATTAATTAACTGATCCTTAATTTAAATGATTCAAATTTTACTAAAATACTTTATTTTAAGAAAATAATATAATTGGAAATATTTTTACTTCTGAAAATTTTGGTAATATTTTTAAATTTATAATGTTTTTTGTGAACTCCTGCAAATTTGAGATTTTGAATATATATATTTCAATATTAATATAACTACTTGCTGTTAAAATTTGGCTAAGGCGTTTTGCTTTATTCAGAAAATATAACATTTTGAAATTTTTTATTAAAAATGTTAAAGTTTAATTTGAATGAGCAATGTAAAATTGCTTTGTTTACTGTTTGATTCCCAAAATTAACCTTTTTGAAAACAAAAATTAAATTATTTGCAAACTTCGGAATATTTAGGTGCAAAGTTTAGCGAAAATTGTGTAAAGATTTAAATGTCCCGATTAAATAAATGTTTAGCGTAAAAGTTGACTGAACATTTAAATTTACATTTTCGTAAAATTTTCGTCGCGAAAGTTTCCTGAACATTTAAATTTACATTTTCGTGAAATTTTCGTCGCGAAAGTTTCCTGAACATTTAAATTTACATTTTCGTGAAATGTTCGTCGTGAAAGTTGACTGAAGATTTAAATTAAATTTTCGTGAAATGTTTGTCGCAAAACTTGATTCAACATTTAAATTAAATTTTCGTGAAATGTTTGTCGCAAAAGTTAATTCAACATTTAAATTAAATTTTCGTGAAATTTTCGTAGTGAAATTTGACTGAACATTTAAACTGAATATTTGTGAAATGTTTGTCGCAAAAGTGAATTAAACATTTAAGTGAATATTTGCTAAATGTTGAGCGGAAAGTTGACCGAATAAAAAAATTATATTAAATAGAAGGGGAACAAGTAAATTAAACAGTAATTAAATTAATATAAACACATTTATTGAATAAAATTTTGAAGATTCTGTAACGTTTTACAAATCCTTAATCTAATACAATTTTTCAACTTACAATTTCCTGTGTGTTCTATTTAATATAATTTTTTTTATTTGTTCAACTTTCCACTCAACATTTAGCAAATATTCACTTAAATGTTCAATCCACTTTTGCGACAAACATTTCACAAATATTCAGTTTAAATGTTCAGTCCAATTTCACTACGAAAATTTCACGAAAATTTAATTTAAATGTTGAATCAACTTTTGCGACAAACATTTCACGAAAATTTAATTTAAATGTTGAATCAACTTTTGCAACAAATATTTCACGAAAATTTAATTTAAATCTTCAGTCAACTTTCACGACGAAAATTTTACGAAAATGTAAATTTAAATGTTCAGTCAACTTTTACGCTAAACATTTATTTAATCGGGACATTTAAATCTTTACACAATTTTCGCTAAGCTTTGCATCTAAATATTCCGAAGTTTGCAAATAAATCTTTAATAAATTTTCAGGAAATTTTCGGTGCTGTGGGGGAAGTAAGTTATATTAATTTATTCAAAACCTCAAACTTATAAGATGTTTTATATGATGTTTATTATTTTAAAAATTTGTATTAATTATTTCAATTATATTAAATAAATAATCATTCACGTATTTAAAGATCTTATTTTATCAATTAAAAATAAAGGAAAAATAATGTTATAACAACTAAAATTAAAGAAATAAATTTTTATTAGAAAGAAAACATTAAAATTAAAACATTTAGAATAGTTTAATACTCATTCACTTACTTAGAAATATTAGAATTAACTTGAATAATTATTAACCAATATTATGCAAATTTAAATTTTAGTGCCATAGTAAGAGTACTGAGTTTGCGCAGAAGGTCCCAACCTCTATTTCGTGAAATAAAATGATTTTAAAAAATTATTTGCATTGAAATTTGATTTTTACAGTTAAAAAGACTAATTCGAAACGTAACTAAATCATTTTTAAACTATTAACTTTAAAAAATTAGACGTTATGGCTAAAGTTTCATAAGTTTCAATTAATTTGAAATTTTTCATTGAAACTTTTAACTGAAAGTTTCAAAAATTATAAATTTCGGAAACGGCACATTACTACACAAGGGTCAGTTAAGTTATATTTTAGGTTATGTTTGACATTAACTCTGCGTCTAGCTTTCTGATAAATGCCGGGAATTTAATATTTCATTTAAAAAAAAATCGGAAATTTGTAAAAAGATCCGAGCATTTTTTAAGAAATTCTAAAAATTCGTAGATGAATCCTGAAAATGTTCACGTTGTATTCTTCAATAACTTCAAAAATTGAAATTGAAATGGTCAACATGTGATTTAAAAATCTTGGGCAGACAGTCAAAAACTTATAATAATTTTAAGGCATTTAAAATAAATACCAAACGACAATTAAATTAAACTTTAGTTTATTCGAACTTTTAAATTATAATTAATTTAAATTTCAATAGTTAGAAATTAATACGTTTGTATTTCATTGTAGTTTGCACCAAGCATTTAAAACTTTTTCCAATTTTCTAACTTCAACATTAATTTTTTCCTGCTTTTAAAATTTTTTTTCCAGTTATAGATTTTTTTAATTTTCTTCTTTTTACTCAAAGTATTTCAGTTTATTTTATACAATTTTGTTATTGTTTAAACATTTCGGAATAATTATTTATTTTCATAGTTTTCAGCCAAATTTATCTTTAATTTTATGTTTTTTTTTCTAGAGTTACTCGTTTTTTGTAAATGTCTTCAATTTTCTTTACATTTTGTTTAACTTTCGCAAATTTATTTACTTTTTTATAAAATTTGACAATTTTATCATTTTGAAAAAAGATTTTATTGTTAAAGTTGTTTTAAAAGTATCTTAATTATTTTAAACAATTTTCTCTGTTTCTTCAATTTAATTTTAAATTTCTTTACGTTAAGAATAATTTGCTAAAAATTGTAGTTAAAGGAATATTTTATTCTTTTTCTAGATTTTTAGGTTATTTTTTACATTTCCTTATTTTAGTCTGTTTTTTTTTAATTTTCAATTTTCAACGATTTTCAATTATATTATTCAATTTTCAAATATTTTCTAGGATTTTAAAATTTTTCAATTTTTATTCGTTTTATCACTTTTATCCATATTTCAATGATTTTACTTTAACGTTAAATTAAGTACTTTAACTATTTAAATATTTTTGCCATTTTCAGATTACTTTTGTCATTTAAAAATTATTCTCTTCTCTTTAGAATTATTTTTTTCCTTCTTTAAATATTTTCCTAAAATTTTAAATACTTCTTTGAATTTCCTCTTAATTTCTTCAATTATCAATTATTTTCCACAATTTGCATTTAAATCTTTCAACTTTCATCTAATTTCATCTTTTTCCATAATTTCTTTTACTTTTAAATATTTTATAATATTTACAATTACATTTGTCATTTTTCAAATATTTTTAATCATTTTGAAAATATTTTCTTTTATATTTAAAAAAGTTTTCCCCTCTTTTTAGATTATATTCTTTAATTTAATAAAATTGTTATTTTTAAATGAATATTTTATTCTTTTTCTAGATTTTTTTTTTCATTTTCTTATCTCATACTCAAATACGAAAGGACTTTGAATCCGTAAATCTGTATATAAATAAATTTAAATAAACATAAATAAATGTTATTCTGACCGGTTTTTTTATTGAGACATTATTTTTTACAAATTTTATATTTTGTATCGTTTTAAATTTTTTCTTATTTCTTCATAGCTTATTAAATTAGAAAAGAAAGTTTTTTCATTTAACAAAATATTAATTTGTTATTTTTTTATTTAATATAAAAAAAAATTTAATTTCCTTAAATTTATTAATTCTTTAATAATTTTGGTAATCACTTTTTGAACTTTTAATACTTTCGTTGATGTTTATTTTATGATTTGTAATTTTTTCAAAATATTTATTTGATATATTTTTCTGTGTTTTTTTTATAAATTATAAATTTTTATAACTTTGTGAAGTCTCTTCTTCTTCGTTTCTATTTTATGTAAACTTGATTTTATAGTACATAAATTTCTTATTTTATCATCACTTTTCTATTTTTGAAGTTTATGATTTTCTTCTAGATTTACTCTTTTTTTTTTTAATGTCTTCAATTTTCTTTACATTTTGCTTATTTTGGGCAAGTTTATGTACTTTTTCATAAATTTTTTTTTTTTCATAAAATTTTTTTAGAAAAATGTTATTGTTCGAGTTGTTTTAAAAATATATTAATTATTTTAAACAAATTTCTACGTCTTTACAGTTGTTTCCAATTTATTCTAAATTTTTTTTTTATTTTAGGCATAATTTGGTAAAAATTTTTATTTCTAAAGGAATATTTTATTCTTTTCCTAGACTTTTAACTTATTTTTTTACATTTGCATATATTTAATTTTGTTTTGTTTTTCTTTTTTCAATTATTTTCATCGACTTTTAATTACATACTTCAATTTTCAATTACTTTCATTGATTTAAATTTTTTTTCAATTTTTACTGATTTTACTTCAATGTTCAATAAAGTTCCTAACTTTCCAAATGATTTTGTCATTTTTTATATTATTTTCGTCATTTGTAGATTATTTTTTTCTCTCTACAATTATTTTTTCCTTCTACAATTATTGTCCTCAATGTTCATAATTTTTCTATATTTTCTTCTACTTTTAAATATTTTATATAATTTGCAATTACTTTTGTCATTTTTCAGATATTTATAATCATTTTGAAGATATTTTTTTTTTAAAGATTATTATTAAAGATATATTGAAGATTATATTTTTTAATTACATAAAATTGTTATTTTTAAATGAATAATTTATTCCTTTTCCAGATTTTAGGCTTATTATTTTTTTATTTGCTTATTTTATTCTCTCTGTTTTTTCATATTTTTTCACTTTATTTTCCACAAATGTAATATTTTTCATCGTTTTTAATTTTTTTTATTTTTTCATAGCTTATTAAATTTGTGAAAGAATGTTGTTTCAATTTTCAGAATATTGCTTTATTATTTTTTTTATTAAATGTTCTTAGTATTTTCTATTCTCTAAATCTTTTTTGCCTTTTGCTAAAATATCTTCAATTTTCCTTCTACTTATAAATTCTTTCATAATTTTGGTATTCACTTTTTGAACTTTAAATAATTTCGTTAATGTTTATTTTATGATTTCTAATTTTTTCCAAATATTTTTTTGATATATTTTTCTGTGTTTTTTTTTTTCTAATTTATCAAATTTTATAATTTTGTGAAGACTCTTCTTCTTTGTTTCTATTTAATGTAAACTTGATCTTACAGTAAATTTCTTATTTTATCGTCATTTTTCTATTTATTAAAAATAGTTTTCCTTTTCTCAAAAATGTTTAATTTCTTTTTATTTCATTTTTCAGTTTTAAAAGAAATTTACATATCGCTTCTTTTTTTTAATTTTTAAAACAATTAAAATATTTTCGCGTTAGTAAAATTTCAACGTTTATTCGTAGATGTTGTTATTAATTTCTTTTATTTGACAAAGTATTCTTTTATTCTTTTGTAGTTCTAATTCATAATTTTTTTAATTTCACTATTTTTCGTCTTCATCACTCGGTCCTTTGATTCAAAATAAAAACAATTTTAGCATTTTTGTTAAAATTTTCTAATACTTTAAATCATAAAATTACTATATTTCTAAATTTTCCGACTATTTTCTCAATATTTTTCTTAATTTTTCGATTCTTACAAAATCTATTTAATTTTTATCATTTATTTCATAATTTATTTATGATTTTAAATTGTCTTTTTACATTTCTTTCTGTTTCTATTTGAATTTTCCCGCGTTTCATATTCCGTTCCGCTGTGTTCTCACTAACCGCCGCTAGGGTTGATCGAGTTGGATTTTAGGTTAGATTTGACCCTAACATACAACCTGCAACAAACATAACTAAAAATGTGATTTAATTGAAAATCCGCGATGATAAATTAGTGTAAAAATTATCGTAATAATTATTTGCAAATTGATAAGTTTCAAAATTTAAACTGTTTATCTGATATTTCAATTATTTAATTCAATTTTAAATCCTTCATATTATTTTTTATTATTTTCTTCAATTTTGAATTACATCTACGATCTTCTTGTATTTTACGTACAGTCTGTATTTTTGCCATTATTTCTCATAAATTAAAAATTGTCTCTTAAATTCTAAATTATATTGATCTTTTTTAATTTATTTTCTCTAATTTCTAATTATTTTCTTTTTTTATAATAAACTTCTAAAACTTTCAAGTATTTTTCTGAAATTCTCATGAACTTTTCTTTATTTAAAATATATTATGTAATTTTTTCAATCACTTTTGAAATATTTATTTATTTTTTCTAGTATTTTAAATTATCTCTTCACATTACTTTTTCTTTTAATTTGAATTTTCCCGCGTTTCATATTCCGTTCCGTTGTGTTTCCACTAATCGCTGCTAGGGGGTCAATCAAATTTCATTTTAGGTTAGGTTTGACTCGTAAAACGTACAACAAACATAACTAAAAAAGTGGTTTAATTGAAAATCGGCGATAACAATTAGCGTAAAAATTCTCCTACTAATTATTTTTAGTTTTTTTTTATAATTTCCAAAATTTAAACTGTTTATCTAATATTTTAGGTACTTAATTGAATTTTAAATTATTTATATTATTTTTTATTATTTTCTTCAATTTTCAATTACATCTACTATATTCTTGTATTTTACGTATATTCTGTATTTTTTGCCATTATTTCTCATAAATTAAAAATTGTCTCTTAAATTCTAAATTATATTCATCTTTTTTAATTTATTTTCTCTAATTTTTAATTACTTTCCTTTTTTTCAATAAACTTCTAAAAGTTTTAAGTATTTTTCTGAAATTCTCATGAACTTTTATTTATTTAAAATATACTATGTAATTTTTTCAAAAATTTTTGAAAGATTTATTTATTCTTTCTAGTATTTTAAATTATCTCTTCACATTTATTTTTCTTTTAATTTGAATTTTCCCGCGTTTCATATTCCGTTCCGTTTCCACTAATCGTCGCTAGGGGGTCAATAAAATTTGATTTTAGGTTAGGTTTGACTTATCGTAAAACCTGCAACAAACATAACTAAAAATATGTTTTAATTGAAAATCCGCGACGAAAATAATAATTAGCGTAGAAATTCTCGTACGAGGGTCTAATTAGCGGGACAAGTATAACCCCAGATGAGAAATCTTGATGAACTGAATATTTCGCTGAGAAGGAAAGATGAAAAGTGTCGTGATGATCAGGAGCATTGGATCACGCCGTTATTCAACTTGGCAAGATGACACGCGACTTGGTTATATAGCGGGTTGCTTAAAAATGACAAGCCCACGCTAAACGTTACAAACTGGATGTATAAGCTGCTAATTAATACGTGAAAACCGTGGGCAGTCTAAAGATCCCGAGATAAAGGAGGGACTGATTAAGACGTGTCGGGAGACGATGGCAGGCCCGATGTTCAAGTGCTCCATGGTGTCCTGTGAGTTAGGCTTAGAAACTCGTTAACGTTAATGATTGTGGAAAAATCTGTCACTGCGATTCTTATCCGACAAGCAGTCATTTGGAAAGCATGCACCAAACACTGACGCTAAACAGGTGGCAATTCGAAAATCCGCAATGAACCGTAATTAATGCCCGATCGGGAATGAGATTAGATTAATTAAAGTCTATTATGTAAGGAGAGATGGACATAATAGACGTCTGCATTTGTAGAGAAACTTTTAATTTTTTTTCTAAACAGGTTTTAAGTGGCTTTTTAACATTATATGATTTTTTTTTGGTAAGGAATAGAATGGGGGAGATAAACCGGAGTTGGGTGTTTATAGGGGTGGATTTTTTGTATTATGACTTTCTCTCGTGGATCTGTTGTTTTGTGCCACGATCAGGGGATTCAGCTTTTTGCACCTATCGGATTTCTTGTGTCTTTTTCGCCAGAGTGTATCTCGCGCTTGTGGTACACCACAGTATTACACTGAATTGATATCGAATTTTTCAATTGGAATCGAATATTGGTCGGGTAGGCATCTACATAATATGAATCTATGTAAAAATTCAAAATAGGTAAAAAGGTTCAGGAGTTGCAGAAAACTAGATTGGAATTATACTAGGCAAAAAGCAGCGGATATTGTTATTATTTTATGGTATTTGACAAAAAAGTAAAAGGGTTTTCTGAAGATGATGGAATTGTGGTTGTTGACTGAAATTTCAGTTTCCTGAAACAGTTACTATAGTAACCGTTAGCATAGCAACTGTTACTGTAGCAACAGTTACTATAGTAACAGTTACCATAGCAACCGTTACTGTAGCAACAGTTACTATAGCAACCGTTACTGTAGCAACAGTTACCATAGCAACCGTTATAGCTGTTTCCAAATTTAGTAAACGGTATTATATCTCGACAGTTTCAAAGATTAAATTCCCAGATGTTTCAAAATATTAAACTACTTGCGAAGTACAAAAAAACTACTCATACTCGAAAACAAAAAATTGCCATTAACAGCCTGTTTTTGTAAATACCCATTACAATAATAATATCGTGCAACCAAACATCAATTTATTTATCACTATAACGTAAATCATTTCTTGAAAAATCTTACTTTTCATTAAATAATAATAATTGAGAGTTGTTTGTCCGATTGGTTGTATTGGTAACGATTGTTTTTGTAAATACCCATTACAATAAAACGACCCTATCGTGCAACAAAACATCAATTTATTTATCACTGTAACGTAAATCACTTCTTGAAAAATCTTGCTTTTCATTAAATAATAATAATTGAAAATAACAATTTGTTTTGTTCCATTACGTGCAACAAAACATCAATTTATTTATCACTATAACATAAATCACTTCTTGAAAAATCTTGCTTTTCATTAAATAATGATAATTGAGAGTGCTTTGTGCGATTGGTTGTATTGGTAACGATTGTTTTTGTAAATACCTATTACAATAAAACGACCCTATCGTGCAACAAAACATCAATTTATTTATCACCATAACGTAAATCACTTCTTGAAAAATCTTGCTTTTCATTAAATAATAATAATTAAGAGTGCATTGTCCGTTTGTTTGTATTGGTAACGATTGTTTTTGTAAATACCCATTACAATAAAACGACCCTATCGTGCAATAAAACATCAATTTATTTATCACTATAACGTAAATCAACTCTTGAAAAATCTTGCTTTTCATTAAATAATAATAATGGAGAGTGCTTTGTCCGATTGGTTGTATTGGTGACGATTGTTTTTGTAAATACCCATTACAATAAAACGACCCTATCGTGCAATAAAACATCAATTTATTTATCACTATAAAGTAAATTAACTCTTAAAAAATCTTGCTTTTCATTAAATAATAATAATTAAGAGTAATAATAATTGGAAATAACAATTTGTTTTGTTGCATTACGTGCAACAAAAGATCAATTTATTTATCACTGTACCGTAAATCAGGTCTTGAAAAATCTTGCTTTTCATTAAATAATAATAATTGAGAGTGCTTTGTCTGATTGGTTGTATTGGTGACGATTATTTTTGTAATTCCCATTACAATAAAACGACCCTATCGTGCAACTAAACATCAATTTATTTATCACTGTAACGTAAATCATCTTCTTGAAAAAACTTGCTTTTCATTAAATAATGATAATTGAGAGTGCTTTGTGCGATTAGTTGTATTGGTAACGATTGTTTTTGTAACTACCTATTACAATAAAACGACCCTATCGTGCAACAAAACATCAATTTATTTATCACCATAACGTAAATCAACTCTTGAAAAATCTTGCTTTTCATTAAATAATAATAATTAAGAGTGCTTTGTCCGTTTGTTTGTATTGGTAACGATTGTTTTTGTAAATACCCATTACAATAAAACGACCCTATCGTGCAACAAAACATCAATTTATTTATCACCATAACGTAAATCAACTCTTGATAAATCTTGCTTTTCATTAAATAATAATAATTAAGAGTGCTTTGTCCGTTTGTTTGTATTGGTAACGATTGTTTTTGTAAATACCCATTACAATAAAACGACCCTATCGTGCAATAAAACATCAATTTATTTATCACTATAACGTAAATCACATCTTGATAAATCTTGCTTTTCATTAAAAAATAATAATTAAGAGTAATAATAATTGGAAATAACAATTTGTTTTGTTGCATTACGTGCAACAAAACATCAATTTATTTATCACCAAACGTAAACCAACTCTTGAAAAATCTTGCTTTTCATTAAATAATAATAATGGAGAGTGCTTTGTCCGATTGGTTGTATTGGTGACGATTGTTTTTGTAAATACCCATTACAATAGAACGACCCTATCGTGCAATAAAACATCAATTTATTTATCACTATAAAGTAAATTAACTCTTAAAAAATCTTGCTTTTCATTAAATAATAATAATTAAGAGTAATAATAATTGGAAATAACAATTTGTTTTGTTGCATTACGTGCAACAAAACATCAATTTATTTATCACTGTACCGTAAATCAATTCTTGAAAAATCTTGCTTTTCATTAAATAATAATAATTGAGAGTGCTTTGTCTGATTGGTTGTATTGGTGACGATTATTTTTGTAATTCCCATTACAATAAAACGACCCTATCGTGCAAATAAAAATCAATTTATTTATCACTGTAACATATATCACCTCTTGAAAAAACTTGCTTTTCATTAAATAATGATAATTGAGAGTGCTTTGTGCGATTAGTTGTATTGGTAACGATTGTTTTTGTAACTACCTATTACAATAAAACGACCCTATCGTGCAACAAAACATCAATTTATTTATCATCAAACGTAAATCACATCTTGAAAAATCTTGCTTTTCATTAAATAATAATAATGGAGAGTGCTTTGTCCGATTGTTTGGATTGGTGACGATTATTTTTGTAATTCCCATTACAATAAAACGACCCTATCGTGCAACTAAACATCAATTTATTTAGCACTATAACGTAAATCACTTCTTGAAAAATCTTGCTTTTCATTAAAAAATAATAATTAAGAGTAATAATAATTGAAAATAACAATTTGTTTTGTTGCATTACGTGCAACAAAACATCAATTTATTTATCACTATAACGTAAATCACTTCTTGAAAAATCTTGCTTTTCATTAAATAATAATAATTAAGAGTGCTTTGTCCGATTGGTTGTATTGGTGACGATTGTTTTTGTAAATACCCATTACAATAAAACGACCCTATCGTGCAACTAAACATCAATTTATTTATCACTATAACGTAAATCAACTCTTGAAAAATCTTGCTTTTCATTAAATAATAATAATTAAGAGTAATAATAATTGAAAATAACAATTTGTTTTGTTGCATTACGTGCAACAAAACATCAATTTATTTATCACTGTAACGTAAATCAACTCTTGAAAAATCTTGCTTTTCATTAAATAATAATAATTAAGAGTGCTTTGTCCGATTGGTTGTATTGGTGACGATTGTTTTTGTAAATACCCATTACAATAAAACGACCCTATCGTGCATCTAAACATCAATTTATTTATCACTATAACGTAAATCAATTCTTGAAAAATCTTGCTTTTCATTAAATAATAATAATTAAGAGTAATAATAATTGAAAATAACAATTTGTTTTGTTGCATTACGTGCAACAAAACATCAATTTATTTATCACTGTAAAGTAAATCAACTCTTGAAAAATCTTGCTTTTCATTAAATAATAATAATTAAGAGTACTTTGTCCGATTGGTTGTATTGGTGACGATTGTTTTTGTAAATACCCATTACAATAAAACGACCCTATCGTGCAACTAAACATCAATTTATTTATCACTATAACGTAAATCAACTCTTGAAAAATCTTGCTTTTCATTAAATAATAATAATTGAGAGTGCTTTGTCCGATTGCTTGTATTGGCAACGATTGAAAAAGTAATTCAATTTGTGATTAATATATTCAAATTACAAATTACATACACAGAAGCAATAAACGTTCGATTAACACGGCCAGAGAACGAGTTGGAATCCACTTTTGGAATAAAATAACATTAAATCACCAGTAACAGAGATACTACTCAAGTAAGTAAACTAGTTTAGCATATCATTATAAATAGACTAATCCCAGTATTTTTGACCGGGTTTGCTGAACTGGACCCGTAAATTACCTCTCCTGTTCATAATTCAGTACTTGTTTGCCTGGCCTAGAAAAGAATTTTTTTTCAATTGCCACCTTAATCACCCTCTTGGATGATCTCTTGTTAGTTTCTTTGTGAGAAGTGAGCAAAAGAGAAGATGCACAGTTTCTAAAATATCTTCGTGAAATAATTCTCTCTCTCTCTCTCTCTCTCTCTCTTTCTCTCTTTTAAAGTGGACGCATGTGCGTGAGTACGCACAATCCGGTATCAGGTGCGTATGCAGTGCGTCATCCCGATAGGATCTTGACGATGCAGGAACCTAGAATACCGACAATCTGAATATTCCGCCTACTTACTTGTTGGATACTTGGCGTCCTGCGTTTGAGCGAGTCCTTGAAGAACTCGATCTTTCGCAATTTTTTGACGTCGCGACATTCCAGGCGACGTTGATCCCAATCGCGCGAATGCTTTTCGTCCACGAGAATAATTACGGTAATTATAATGATGCAGGAGATAACGAGGACGATGATAAGTACGCCTCCGTTAAGACTCGATCGGCTGCCATTAATATCCGGCAATTTATGGCACATCAAAAAAAGTACCGAGCTACAAGCAGGGCGTGAACGTGAGAACGTTTAAATTAAGTAAACGCAATTTGATACTCTTTGTAAAATTAATTTTGCGTCTTTCGTGTTTATTGATTGTTTCCTCTCGTTGCCAACATTTCTACTACTTGATTTTAGAAAACGTTCTCTTCAACTCGATTCGAGTAATGCATTGACTCTATTTGTATTTCTAGTGTATTGCGGACTATATAGTACCTATATTATATCCTCACTTAAAAATCCCTCAAAATTCCATAGAGAAAAAAAATCGCCCTGTGGAATTCCATATGGCAAAATTACAGACAAAAAAAAAATTTCATAATAAAAATGTGGATAAATGAATTTACAGTTCGAAGAAAATGATTTAAATTTAAAAAAGAAAAACCATATTTTGTAAAAAATAATTAAAAAATAACGAAAGAAGTTGAAAATTAATTAATAAATAATAATAATATTAATTATTTGTTAAATTAATTTCCTAAATTTTTATTTATTATCTTAAATTTAAGTTACAGTATCCACGTTTCAATGTTTTAATCATTCTTCAATTATTTTTCTTATATTTCAAATACTTTTTCACAATTTTTGATTATTTTTTTGTTAAATTGCAATGATTTTCACAAATTTTATATTATTTTGATATTTTTTCAATAATTCTGAAAATTTCAATTATTTTTTACAAATTTTATATTATTTTAAAAATTTGTTGATTAATTCCGAAAATTTTAAATCTTTATCTCAAATTTTCATTATTTTCTTCAATTTTCGATTATTTCTATGATATTGTAATTATTTTCCTAAATTTAAAATTCTTGAAATTATGTTGTAATAAAGTACTTTCTTTTACTTCACAAATATTCTGTATTTTTAAAAATAATTTTTCTAAAATTGGAATTAATATCTACAAATTTACACTTATTTTTATCACTTTACAAAAATTTTCTTCAAGGATTTTCATTATTTTTAAATTTTTCCCCTAAATTTTAAATTTAATTTCTGGCAGTTTCAATTTTTTTTTTAATTTGTTCAAGTAAAACTTTTTTAGTTCCAATTATTTTCTTCAATATCAAATTAGTTTTATTATTTATTAATTAAGTTTCAATTTCCTTCGTCATTTTTCAATTATTTTAAAAAAATATGATTTTTGTTTGTCAACGAAAACACCAGAGAATCTAATTTCGAGTGAATCTGAGGAAATGTAACAATGTTGTCCGACATATTAGGTCCGCCATTTTGAATTTGTAAAGTCTGGTTTTATATTTAAAATTAGTTTTCCAAAAAAGCTGCAAGTTACAAATTTTAAGTGTATTGGAGGAAAATATAAAAATTAGTCCGCCATCTTCGATCCGCCATTTTGATTCTCTTTAATTCGATATCAGATTTAAAACCACGCACGTCAAAAATACTGATTTTTAAAATTTTATCAAAATTGGATTATTTGATTATTTCAACCAGTTCTAAACAGATTTAAACATGTTTTTAACTACCTTAGTCAGTAACAAATAGTTCCTAACAGTTTAAAACGAGTTCTAACATGTTTCAAAAAGTTTTAGACAATTTTAAAAATTTATATCATGTTTTACGTAGCTCTAAGCAGTACCAAACAGAACTGAACTAGTCCAAATTAGTTTTAAATACGATTTTAACAGTTTTAAATAATTTAAACCAGTTATAAACAGTTTTATACAAGTTTCAAACAGTTTGAAGTTGTTTTAAACCATTTCGAACAATTTAAAACAGGTTACAAATAGTTCTAAACCAGTTTTAACAATTTAAAGTAATTTTTAAACCGCGTGAAAACAATTTTGAACCAGTTTTAAACTGGTTCTAAATATTTTCAAACTTATTCCGAACAGATCTTAACAGGTTTAAAGTATTTGAGAAACAATATAGATAATTATGAATAAGTTATCATGTTTTTTAAGTAGTTTTATACAGTTTTAAATATTTTTTAACAAGTTCTAAATAGTTCTAAATAGTTTTGAATTAGTTCTGAACAATTTTGAATAGTATTGCACTAGTTTTATACTATTTTAAATAGTTGAAAGTGGTTTTAAATAATTATGAATACTTTAGAACTAGTTACAAACAGTTCCAAATCAGTTTTAACAAATGAAAGTAATTTTAAACTGTTCAAAACAATTTTAAGACAGTTCTGAACGGTTTTAAACTGGTTTTTAGTAGTCATAAACTTGTTCTAAATAGTTATAAACAGGTTTGAATTAGTTTCAAACAGTCTAGGTAATTATAAACTAGTTATTGTGTGTTTTCATTTGCTCTTAATAGTTTAAAATATTCTTTAACTAGTTCGGAACAGTTCTAAATAGTTTTAAACTAGTTCTGAACAGTTCTTAATAGTTTTGCACTAGTTTTAAACGGTCTTAAATAGCTTTGCACTAGTTTTAAACAGTTTTAAATAGTTTTAAGTGGGTTTAAACAATTTTGAACAATCTAGAACAAGTCGCAAACAGTTTTAAACTAGTTTTAACAATTTAAACTGATTTTAAACTGTAAAAGACAATTTTAAATTAGTTCTGAACGGCTTTAAACTGGTTTTTAATAGTTCTAAACTTATTTTGAATTGTACTAAACAGTTTTGAATAGTTTTCAAAAAGTCTAGATAATTACAAACAAGTTACGACATGTTTTGATTAGTTCCGAACAGTTTTAAATATTTTTAAACTAGTTATAAACAGTTCCAAATAGTTTTAAATTAATTCTGAACAGTTCTAAATAGTTTTTTACTATATTTTATTGGTTGTAAATAGTTTAAAGTGGTTTTAAACAATTTAAAACAATTTGAAACTAGTTACAAATAGTTCTAAAGTTTTAACAATTTCAAGTGGTTTGAAAATGTTAAAAACAGTTTTAAACCAGTTATTAACGGGTTTAAACTGGTTTTTAATAGTCTTAAACTTGTTCCTAATAGTTCTAAACAGGTTTGAATTAGTTGCAAACAGTTTAGATAATTATAAACAAGTTGTAACGTGTTTTAAGTAGTTCTAAACAGTTCTAAATTAATTTTAAACTAGTTTTAACTTGTTTTAAACTAGTTTAAACAGTTTTAAATTATTTTAAACAGTTTTTAATTGTTTCAAAATCTTTGAACAAATTTTAAACAGTTTTAAACCACTTGTAAACAATTTAAAAATTTTTTAAAGTTATTTTGAATAGTCTTAAATATAGTGAAACGTTTTTTTTCTTTCTAACTAATGAAAAATCGATTTAATCTACTTACAAACAGTTTCAAATCAATTCTTAACCATTTTTGACAAATTCTACACCGTTTTGATTAGTTTGAGACTATCTAAAACGAGTTCTAATAAGTTTTTAGTAATTCTAGAGAAAACAAAAAAATTATGATACGTTTTAAGTATTTTTAAATAGTTCTAAACCGTTTCATACCAGTTCCAAAAAAAGTTAAATCTGTTTTAAACAGTTCAAACTTGTTTTAAACTAGTTATAAATAATTTTAAACTAGTTTTAAACAATTTTATCTAGTGCTAATAAGTTTTAAGCAGCTTTGAACTTTTTTGGATAATTTTTAAACATTTGTAAATTACTTATAAACAGTGTTAAACAAGTTGTTTTAAACTAGTTCCAAGTTGTTTTAAGTAATTCTAAATAGTTCTAATTGGCTCTAAACTGTTTTAAACAAATTAGAATTTTTTTTTTATAATTTCTAAATAACTTCAAATAGTTTAAATTTCTTTTAAACAGTATTGAGTTTTATGACTTTTAAGTAGTTTAAATAATTTCAAACTATTAGAAACCAGTTCTAAACAGATTTAAACAGATTCAAACAGTTTTAAACTAGTTCTAAATATTTTCAAACAGCTTTAAAGTGGTTCTTAAAATTCTAAATTTTTTTTACGATTTTAATAAGTTCTAAACAGCCCTAAAGTGTTTTGAGATTTAAACCTGTTCTAAACAGTTTTAAACCAATTTTAAATAATTTTCAGTATTTTTAATCAGTTTTTATCGTTTTTTAACTAATTATTACAGATTTAAAGTAGTTTTAAACAGTTTTAAAAACAATCTTTCAATAATTCTAAACTTTTTGATCCGTCAGTATACATTGTAAGACACATTTTTTCCAATTATAAAACTTTCAAAGGTAATTTTATAGCCAAGTGCAATTCTATTGATTTGGCGCCGTATCGAGTGCAAAGTGAGAGCACGATGTATCTATCAATCAATTTTATTGATTGATCAATCGATCCGTTGGCACTCAGTCCATCGACAAGGATATCGTTGATCAGGACACGTGCTCTATCAATATTATATGTACTCCTGCTTCCATAAAGTACCAACCATTGATTTTCTCCACAGATAAATCCCTCAGTCGTTAAACTGCACAATGTAAAAATAAATTCAGTATCTCAAAATATTTTTTTTTGCATCGTCTTTCTTTAAAAGAAAAAACGAAAACTCAAGTTAAATTGCATTTTTCAAATTAGTTTATCTTTCCTTCATTTAATTTTTTCTATTTCAAGTTAACCCAATTTTAGTTGTAGAAAAAACTTTTTGAAAAATCACTTTTCTTTCCCTTTTCTCGAATCTAAAAACGTTTATCGAGTCAGCAAATGTTTCTTACGTATCAGCAAAGTATCTTTGTCAAAGAACTTTATTCCGATTGGAAAATTTTTCCGTGAAAAAAGTAGTTTTTTCGATTTATGTTTCTTTAAACAATATCTCGCTTTATTTTCTGTCTTTTTTTTGCAAATATTTTATTTTCAACATAAATTTTTCAGTTGCGAATTAGAATTCAATTTTCACTTGCAGAAGAGTTTTTTTCTCTCTTTTTTTTTTTTTTCTTTTTTTTTCTTTCTTGAAATGCAATACGAAGCAGGAGTTTGTTACATCCGATGAAAATAACCGGAGATCGAAAGATTACGAACGAAGAAGTCATAGATGATAGGGAAAAGAACGACACAGACATTAAGGATAAAACGTATGCATTACGGAGCAGGGTAAAAAGAGTGAAAGGAGATAGAAAATGTACGTGGTAGCTACCAGATACAGTTATAGGTCTCGGTTGGTGGTAAATCTACCGACTACCTCCCACATGGTAAAATGATGGATATCCGAGGTCAACTCTAGGTACACTTAAAATTATAAACTCATAACTTGAAAAAAAAGCACCTTTTCATCCTCTCCTAAAGAGTTACTGTTATTTCACCATTACCACCACGAATACCACTCACAACCACAAATTATGGGAATTAGACTCTTAAATATCATCTAATCCATATTCAACCATAATGACTAAATTATATTTTAGAAAAACGGCAGTTACTAAAGATAAATTACATTTTTGAAAAATCACAATTAAAATTAAATTTTCACGAAATAATTGAAACGATTCAATATATATTAAATCATTATATTCAATTAAATACAATTTAAAAATTCGCCCAAAGGTATATACAAAAAAAGTCTGATAATTGCGATCACACCCGAAAAAAATAGAACAGAAAGTTCAATTAAAGCGCAGCGTGCAGAAACGGCACACACCGTCAATTAAAGAATCGTGTTCCGAAAGTGCAAATATGCAAATTGCTCAGAGTACACGGAATCATATTTTAATAAATATCAATTAATGCGCGAGAAAATAAAAGAATTATAATTCATTGGAATAATTTCGGCATAAATATTAAAGTGTAATATTGAGGAAAATATGCTTTATGGGTGAGGTAGCGTTGCTCGTTGTTTTAGCGCTCTGAAAAGTGAAGAAGTCAAGACCTGTTCTCCACCCTTTATTTGTGGCGATTTACGTCTCGACGTTGAACGTAAATAATAATCAGCTCCACCCTTCCTGTAACCCGGAGGGCACAGGATTTTTTTTTCGTTTTGTTGTATGACCCCCGCCTCTCTTGGTTTGGCGTTACCCTCAATCAAGTGGACGCGCTTCGTTTCGATAACGAGTCCTGCCTCTTGAGCTACCGCCCGATCGTTTTTCTCATCCGGTACCATGTTACTTTTACCGGATTCATTTGGGCTTTAAGGGCATCTTTTTCTCGGCTTGTTCGCAGTTGACTTTAAAAACCACCAGAGACTCGGGCAATCTTCTCGATTGGCTTTTATTTCATTAATAAAAGCGAGTGTGGCCTGCAATGCAGGCCAGGTTGATTTATCATTTCTGGCTGAGCATTAAAATCATAATTTTCGCAAGGGATAATTGGACCACGAATCGACTAAATCGCGATAAGATCACGATAACCGTTTTTATGCGGGTTGCATTATTAGCTGAATTTTTAGCGAGTTTTTGCGATATTGAAAATGGAGGAAACCGTTACCATAGCAACCGTTACTATAACAAACGTTGTCATAGAACTGTTACTGTAGCGAGTATTACCATAGCAACCGTTACTGTAGCAACTGTTACCATAGCAACCGTTACTGTAGCAACTGTTACCATAGCAACCGTTACTGTAGCAACTGTTACCGTAGCAACCGTTACTGTAGCAACTATTACCGTTGCAACCGTTATCATAGCAACCGTTACTATAACAAACGTTGTCATTAAACTGTTACTGTAGCAACAGTTACTATAGTAACAGTTACCATAGCAACCGTCACTGTAGCAACTGATACCGTAGCAACCGTTGCTGTAGCAACTGTTACCGTAGCAACCGTTACTATAACAAACGTTGTCATAGAACTGTTACTGTAGCGAGTATTACCATAGCAACCGTTACTGTAGCAACTGTTACCATAGCAACCGTTACTGTAGCAACTGTTACCATAGCAACCGTTACTGTAGCAACTGTTACCGTAGCAACCGTTACTGTAGCAACTATTACCGTTGCAACCGTTATCATAGCAACCGTTACTATAACAAACGTTGTCATTAAACTGTTACTGTAGCAACAGTTACTATAGTAACAGTTACCATAGCAACCGTTACTGTAGCAACTGTTACCGTAGCAACCGTTACTATAACAAACGTTGTCATAGAACTGTTACTGTAGCGACTATTATCATGGCAACCACCACCATAGAACCGTTACCATAGCAACCGTTACTGTAGTAACTGTTACCATAACAACCGTCACTGTAGCAATTGTTACCACAACAACCATTGCTATATTATTGTAATTGTATTAACCGTTATTTGAATTCGTTACCATAATAAACTTTCCCGAGTCAATACAATTTAGCTTCTACTTTGGTGCTATTATTGGAAGAAATTTCCTGTTTCCGCGATGAGAGCGTTAAAGTAGAAGCTAATATTCAACTATATTAAGGCCTCTTTTAACGCTCAAGACCCCCTTTTTATTGATCTTCTAAAGTCTAAACAAAGAAAGAATCTGTTTTTGCGAATAAAACTGAAATTAATATGAATGAAATTATAAAAAAAAATATAAAATAAATATTCAAAATTCATGCGCTTTTAGAATTCGTCACACTTAATACACACAAGCTGGAAATAGTCTAAACTTACTAAATAAATTATTATAACGCAAGTGGGGATTCGAACCCACGACATAACGACCTACGCACTTATAATCTAACGCACTCACCACTATGCTACCGACGCTCATGAACTTAATATTTAATTTTCACAGTGTCCTTATGATACAAATTATGAATAGTTTTTTTAGGACTTTTCAACAAAATAGTTACATATCGCCAATTTCTGAATGTTTACGGAGATTTTTTATGTATTTTTCATTTGTTTAAACAATTTATTATTGTCAAGTTACAGGCTGATATTGATTTAAATCATTAAAGCATTTGCATTAAAATCATGATTTAAATAAAAAAAAAACTTTACAATTCTCCGGATGTCTAATACTGCATGTAAAAAATCACAAACCATAAAAAAACCACAAATTTGTGGATAAATCTTAAAAATTTCAATTTTAATATTTTAATCTTTATAAAATTTAAATAATTGGGCTAATATAGATAATCAAAATACCTACGATTTACAAATTTTTGGTATGAAGATAACAAAAAATAATATCAAATTTTTATATCTTTAGGTCATTATAATTTAAATAAATTCCAAACGTCAATAAACTCATATTCCAATTTTTTCAAATTTTTAAATGTCAATTAATTCAAATTTAAAGACACATTAGTTAATGCAAAATAATTAAATAATATTAATTATTTTTCATATTCACAATAATCCTTTTTTTAAGTCTTACAATATTTGTAATTCTTCTTTAGTTTCTAATTCAGTTTCTTTTTCGAAACTGTTTAAATTTTATCTTATAATTTCTTATTTTTACAAAATTTAAAGATTTTTTCTCCTTTTACTAATGGTATTTTTTTTTGTTGTATTTGTCATTTTATTTTATTAATAAATAAATTATAAATAATAAATAATAATTATTATTTATTATTATTTCGTTGAGTTTCATAAGTTTTTTCATATTTTTAAAAATAAATACGCTTATTTTTTTATTAATGCACCTATTCAATTTGTTTTTAATTCTTGGATAGTTTTTTCGAGGTTTTTTGCAAACTTAGTACTTATTCTTTTATAGAATTTTTAGATTTTCTTTATTTTTCTTAATTTATTGTTGGACTTGCTTTCAGTGTAATATTATAAAAATGTTTTTGGTTTAATTTGCCCAAACTTTTTTTTTCTGAAGAATTTTTACTTTTCTTTTCTGGACTTTTTATATACATTTTTTTAATTTTATTTTCATCAATTTTAATTTTTTAAACAAATTATTGCTAGTAATTACTAATTCTTTACAAATACACCTAGGAAGATACAAATTTTTCCTAATTTTACAAATAAATTACTGGGCTCTGGTTAGAAAAATAAAAATTATTGACCATAAATTATTATTTTTATATTTTAAAACAATGTATTATTGTTAATTTATAACATTTAAAAACACTTAGCAAGTAGTAGTTTTTTAATTTGTTTACTTTTTATATTGAAAAAAATAAGATATTTATCAAAATTAACAACAATCACCACTCAAAATTGTTTAAACAAATTATTGTTAATAATTGTTATTTTTTTACAAGTGCATCTAGAAAGATACACATTTTCCCTAATTTTACAAATTATTGGGTTTTGGTTATAGATTAAAATTTTTTCCTCTTAAGGGCTAATCAGAGGAACAATAATTGAAGAAAAAGTTAGTTTAACTCCCGTTTTTCTTATATGTTAAATAAAAAAGTATATTTCAATGGAAAAAATGACTGAGTTTCACTTGCAGGTTTAAAGTAGAATAAAAATTTTCATTTCTTTATAACTGGGAATGTGGAGCTTTAAAAGAGCTGCTAATTTTAATGATTGGAAAAATGAAACATGTGTATAGACGTAAAGTAGAAGGAAATATTATTATTAGAAGTAAAGAAGAGGCTAAAAATTAAGAAGTCGTTAAGTAGAAGCTAAAGTTCCTCATGAGCTTCAAAGTAGCTTCAAAATTTCGACTCGGGTTGTCATAAAACTGTTAATGTAGCGAACATTATAATAGCTTAAAATGCTTTTGTTGCATTTTTAATTTCCTTTTGCTGTCTAAATTTCTTCTTTATCTTCTCCATTTTCTGTTTTTTATATTTTTTCTTTTGTTTATTTGTTACTGACAGCTTTTTCTTGCTCTTTTGTTACTTCTATTGCTAATGTTTCTTTTTCTCATCCTTTTTCTCTTCCTTATATTTCCTTATCTAAATCTTCTACTGGCTTCATTTTTCTTCCAATTTTATTTTTTTAATACGTTTGCTCTATCTATTTTCACTGACGTTCTTATCCCCTTTCCACATCTGCTCTTTCTTCTTCTTTTTCCTCGTCTCAATTTTCATTGAATACTTTTCTTCCTTCAATTGCTTCATCCTCTAGTTCTATTTCATATTTTTCCTTTGGCACATCTTTTTCTACTATTTCTCGACTTCTTCTGCTAATGATTATGATCTCCATCTTTTTTCAATTCTCCTTTTTTTGGTTTATTTTTTATGTAACATTTTTGGTTTTTTCTGCTTTTTCTTCGATTTCTGTTCTTTCTAATTTTTTTTTCTATTTTCTGCTTATTATGCTTCTTATACTTATTTCCTTTTTGATTTCTTCTTTTTCTACTTTATGTCTTTGCTACATCTTTTCCTATTTCCCTTTTGATTTCTTATTTTTCTTCTTATTTTTCTGCTTTTTCCAATGTTTTTCTTTATCCTTTTCTTCTTATGCTTCCTAATACGTTTATAATGCTCCATTTTCATCTGTTTCTTCTTTTTCTTCTTCTGTTTTTTCTAATGTTATCTATTTTTTCTTTTTCTTCTCCTTCTTTTTTCGTCGTCTTATTCTTTCAATGCATTTTTCCTTTAATCTCTCCATACCCTCTTGTTCTATTTTTTATTTTTCTTCTGGAACGTTTTTTCTACAATTTCTTGATTTCTTCTGCTAATGCTTCTTTTTTTATTTTTTCTTTTTTTTCTCTTCTGCATCTTCTGATTGATTTTTAATTTTAATTTTTTGCTTCTTTTTCTCCTTCTCTTTATTCTTCTTCTCCTTCTTCTTCTTCTCTTTCTTCCTCTTTTACTGCTTTTTCTAATGTTTTTCTTTATTTTTTCTTCTTATACTTCTTAATACATATATTTTTGCTGATTCTTTTTCTATTTCCCTATTTATTTCTTTTTTTACTTCTTCTTATTCTTTTATTTTTTCTGATGTTATTTATATTTCCTTCTTTTTCTTATTCTCCTGTTTTTTCTAATGTTATTTATATTTTCTTTTTCTTCTTTTTCTTTTATTTATATATTCTGTTTATTCTTTATCTTTTTTTCGTCCCCTGTGTCCTTAAATGCATTATTTATTCCAATTTCTTTATCCTCTAATTTTATTTCTTATATTTCTTTTAAAAAAAAAGTTTTTACTATATCTCAATTTTTTCTGCTTATTCTTTTTTAGATTTTCTTTTCTTTAATTTGCCTGCTTCTTTTGATTCATTTTCTATTTGAATTTTTTGCTGCTATTGCTTCGTCTTCTTCCTTTTCTTCTTCTTTTTTTCTTTCTGTTGTTTCTAATATTTTTTTATTTTAGTCTTCTAATACTTCCTAAAATCTTCTTGCTGCTATCTTCTATTTTCCTCTAGAGTTATTCTTTTTTCTTCTTCTTCTGCTTTTTTTAATGTTTCTCTTTATTTGCTTCTTCTTATATACTTCTTCATATATTTTAACTCCTTCGTTTTCTATTTTCTTATTTATTTCTTCTACTTCTTCTTCCTCTTCTTTTTCTTCTTTTACTGCTACCGATTATTCTAATTCTTCTTTTTTCTCCTTCTTTTTTTTAATGCATTTTTTCCTTTAATTTTTGTATCCTCAAGTTCTATTTATTGTTTTTCTTCTGGAACATTTTTTTCTACTATTTCTCGATTTCTCTTCCTAATGCTTCTTTTTTGATTTTTTCTTTTTTTTCCTTCTGCTTCTTCTGGTTTATTTTTTATTTGAATTTTTTGCCGTTTTTGCTTTTTCTTCTTCTTTATATTCGTTTTCTTCTTCTTCTTCTTATTTTTCTGTTCTTTCTAATGTTTTTATATTTTCTTCTTCTTATACTTCTTAATATATCTTTGCTACATCTTTTCCTATTTCCCTTTTTATAACTTATTTTTCTTCTTCTTTTTCTGCTTTTTCTAATGTTTTTCTTTATCTTTTTCTTCTTATACTTCCTAATACGGTTTTGGTGCTTCGTATTTATTTCTTCTTTTTCTCCTTTTTCTTCTTCGGTTTTTTCTACTGTTATTTATATTTTTTTTACTTTCTCCTTCTTTTTTCCTCACCTTATTCTATCAACGCATTTCTTCCTTTAATCTCTTCATACCCTGTTATTCTATTTTTTATTTTTCTTCTGGAACATTTTTTCTACTATTTCTCGATTTCTTCTGCTAATGCTTTTTTTTATTTTTTTCTCTTCTGCTTCTTTTGAAAAAAATTTTATTTGAATTTTTTGCTCCTTTTGCTTCTTCTTCTTCTTATGTTCCTTATAATATATTCCTTATAATATAATCCTTATAATATTCCTTATAATATTTTAAAATCTTTATACTGCTTCTTTTTCTATTTCCTTTTTGAGTTCTTTTTCTTCTTCTTCTGCTCTTTCTAATGTTTTTCTTTATTTTTTCTTTTTATACTTCTTAATTCATATGTTTTTGCTGCTACTTTTTCTATTTCCCTATTTATTTCTTCGTCTTCTTCTTCTTCTTTTGTTTTTTATAATGTTATTTATATTTTCTTCTTTTTCTTGTTTTTCTTATTCTTCTATTTTTTTAATGTTATTTATATGTTCTTTTCCTTCTTCTTCGGTTTTTTTCATAATATTTTTATATTCTTTTTATTCACTATCTTCTTTTCGTCGCCTGTTTCTTAAATTGCATTTCTTCCTCTAATTTTTTTCTACTATTTCTCAATTTCTCCTACTTTAGAAGCTTCTTTAGATTTTCTTATGTTTTTTTTTGCTTTTTATGGTTTATTTTTTATTTGAATTTTTTGCCGCTGTTGCTTCTTCTTCTTCTTTTTTGTTCTTTCTGTTATTTCTAATATTTCTCTATTTGCTTCTTCTAATACTTCTTAAAATCTTCTTGCAGCTTATCTTCTATTTCCTTATGAGTTCTTTTTTCTTCTTCTTCTTCTTCTTCTTCTTATTCTTCAGTTTTTTCTAATGTTATTTATATTATCTTTTTTTCCTCCTTTTTTTTCGTCGTCTTTTTCTTTCAATGCATTTTTTCCTTTAATTTTTTATCCTCTAGTTCTATATCTTATTTTTCCTCTTCTTATTCTTCTGTTTTTTCTACTGTTACTTTATTTTTTTCTTTTTATACTTCTTTAATATGTTTTTGCTGCTTCTTTTTCTATTTAAGAATTCTTTTTCTATTTACAAGAAACCGATTGGTTTCTTCTTCTTCTTCTTCTTCGTCTTCTTCCTCTGTTTTTTCTAATGTTATCTTTATTTTCTTTTTCTTCTCTTTCTTCTTTTAGTCGTCGTTTTCTTTCAATACATTTCTTTCTTTAATTTTTTTATCCTTTAGTTCGATTTCTTATTTTTCTTCTTCTTCTTTCTCTCCTTCTTCTACTTTTTATTCTTCTTCTGTTTTTTCTACTGTTTTTTATTTTCTTCTTTTTATACTTCTTTAATATGTTTTTGCTGCTTCTTTTTCTATTTACCTATTGATTTCTTCTTCTTCTTCTTCTTGGTCTTCTTCTGTTTTTTAGTCGTCGTTTTCTTTCAATGCATGTCTTCCTTTAATTTTTATATCCTCTAGTTCGATTTCTTATTTTTCTTCTTCTTCTTTCTCTTCTTCTTCTACTTTTTATTCTTCTTCTGTTTTTTCCACAGTTTTTTTATTTTCTTCTTTTTATACTTCTTTAATATGTTTTGTTGCTTCTTTTTCTATTTAAGAATTCTTTTTCTATTTACAAGAAACCGATTGGTTTCTTCTTCTTCTTCGTCTTCTTCCTCTGTTTTTTCTAATGTTATCTTTATTTTCTTTTTCTTCTCTTTCTTCTTTTAGTCGTCGTTTTCTTTCAATACATTTCTTTCTTTAATTTTTTTATCCTTTAGTTCGATTTCTTATTTTTCTTCTTCTTCTTCTTCTTCTTTTTCTCCTTCTTCTACTTTTTATTCTTCTTCTGTTTTTTCTACTGTTTTTTATTTTCTTCTTTTTATACTTCTTTAATATGTTTTTGCTGCTTCTTTTTCTATTTACCTATTGATTTCTTCTTCTTCTTCTTCTTCTTGGTCTTCTTCTTCTGTTTTTTAGTCGTCGTTTTCTTTCAATGCATGTCTTCCTTTAATTTTTATATCCTCTAGTTCGATTTCTTATTTTTCTTCTTCTTCTTTCTCTCCTTCTTCTACTTTTTATTCTTCTTCTGTTTTTTCTACTGTTTTTTATTTTCTTCTTTTTATACTTCTTTAATATGTTTTTGCTGCTTCTTTTTCTATTTACCTATTGATTTCTTCTTCTTCTTCTTCTTCTTCTTCTTCTTGGTCTTCTTCTGTTTTTTAGTCGTCGTTTTCTTTCAATGCATGTCTTCCTTTAATTTTTATATCCTCTAGTTCGATTTCTTATTTTTCTTCTTCTTCTTTCTCTTCTTCTTCTACTTTTTATTCTTCTTCTGTTTTTTCCACAATTTTTTTATTTTCTTCTTTTTATACTTCTTTAATATGTTTTGTTGCTTCTTTTTCTATTTAAGAATTCTTTTTCTATTTACAAGAAACCGATTGGTTTCTTCTTCTTCTTCTTCGTCTTCTTCCTCTGTTTTTTCTAATGTTATCTTTATTTTCTTTTTCTTCTCTTTCTTCTTTTAGTCGTCGTTTTCTTTTAATACATTTGTTTCTTTAATTTTTTTATCCTTTAGTTCGATTTCTTATTTTTCTTCTTCTTCTTTCTCTCCTTCTTCTACTTTTTATTCTTCTTCTGTTTTTTCTACTGTTTTTTATTTTCTTCTTTTTATACTTCTTTAATATGTTTTTGCTGCTTCTTTTTCTATTTACCTATTGATTTCTTCTTCTTCTTCTTCTTGGTCTTCTTCTGTTTTTTAGTCGTCGTTTTCTTTCAATGCATGTCTTCCTTTAATTTTTATATCCTCTAGTTCGATTTCTTATTTTTCTTCTTTTTCTTTCTCTTCTTCTTCTACTTTTTATTCTTCTTCTGTTTTTTCCACTGTTTTTTTATTTTCTTCTTTTTATACTTCTTTAATATGTTTTGTTGCTTCTTTTTCTATTTAAGAATTCTTTTTCTGTTTATAAGAAACCTATTGGTTTCTTCTTCTTCTTCTTCTTCTTTTTCGTCTTCTTTTTCTGTTTTTTAATGTTATCTTTATTTCCTTTTTATTCTCTTTCTTCTTTTACTTGTCGTTTTCTTTCAATGTTAATTAATTCTTTCTTCCGTTAATTTTTTTATCCTCTAGTTCAATTTCTTATTTTTCTTATTTTTCTACTGTTTTTTATATTCTTCTTTTTATACTTCTTTAATATGGTCTTGCTGCTTCTTTTTCTATTTACCTATTTATTTCTTCTTCTTCTTCGTCTTCTTCTTCTGTTTTTTCTACTGTTCTCTATATTTTCTTTTTCTTATCTTTTTTTTTCTTTTAGTCGTCGTTTTCTTTCAATGCATTTCTTCCTTTAATTTCTTTATCCTCTAGTTCGATTTCTTATTTTTATTCTTCTTCTTTCTCTTCTAATTCTTCTTTTTTTTCTTCTTCTTCTTAATCTGCTTTTTCTAATGTTATCTTTATTTTATTTTCCTTCTCTTTCTTATTTTCGTCATCTTTTTCTTTCAATGCATTTCTTCCTTCAATTTCTTCATCCTCTAATTTAATTTCTTTTTCTTCTTCTGGAACATTTTTTTCTACTGTTTCTCGATTTCCTCTGCTAATGTTTCATTCGATTTTCTTTTTTTTTCCTCTTTTTCTGGTTTTTTTTTTTTTTTATTTGAGTTTTTTACTCCTTTTGCTTTTTCTTCTTTTTCTTAATCTGCCTTTACTTTATTTTCTATTTGTTCTCACTGCTACTGTTGCTGCTTCAAGGTTCACTTCCTCTGCTTTTTCTTCTTCTTCATCTTCTCCATTCTTATTACCCCTCTTCTTCACCTACATTTTTATTTTCCACTTCACTTCTCCTCAACTCCTCTTTCTCAAATCAAATTCTATTTAAACTATCCTCTTCATCAATTATCCTCCCTAAATATCCCAGTCCGTTTCATTTTAAAAATCATCATAACTCAATTAGTACAAAGTTTAAGAAAACGTTTGATTATGGCCACATAATTAATTGTTCGTTTCTGATCTATCGTCAGACTTTCATGACTAATTGGCCATTTCTGTCCACGCCTCTGACTTTCCAGACAAATGCCGTTTACTCACACTTTCGCAGAGGCTCATAAACCAGTTATTATGCATAATATTCCCTCGCTCGAAAATACTCTGATGCCTGGATTATATTCCGCAAAAGTGCGTTGGTGGACGAGCGAGTCAGAGAAATTGAGGAAATCCCAAAAGGCAATAAGATAACCATATTTATGAACACTTTGCAAAATGATTATGACAATGCTGCGGCATAAATAAATACCCACTTGAATGCGTTCACCTGTTTAGGGAGTTCACACACAAGTCATCACCAAACCTACTGACACTAACTGCACCAAGAATTCACTTCATTTCTGGCCTTTTTATTCACCAAAAATCTCCCGAAGAAAGTTTTATCTCAATAAATAAATTCACCGAGAATTTCTTTTATTCCACAATTTGACACCCGAAAGTGCAATTATTAATTTTATGCAAAAGAAATTTTAACCGTTAATCCCAATTTTTATCCTCATCAGACAATTTTGCCGAAAAATTATTAAGTACTTTGATCCTTCTTGACATTTGATAAATAAAGTTTGTAAATATTTTCTGCGCTTAAAAAATTTGGAATTTTAAAAAAAAGAAAGTTACTGAATTCAATTACGAGGTAAAAGATACGATGGTTACTATTAGAAAAGAAGATAAAGACTTATGATTATCAGGCTAGATTTTTTTTTGTTTTGAAAATTGAATCAGTGGTGTGGATTATAAAGTAGAAAAATGAAGTAGAATGCTGATAGGAGAAAAAAGAGTAAAATGTAGACATGGCGCCAATTGGCGATCACTGCCTTCTAGACCCATTATACCTTATAAGTATAAGCACTCGAGTGTGCATTATTTTCGTAAAGTTGCTTCTGTTTTCATCTCTTCCTAGCTCTTGCACAATTTCCTTTGTTCTTTTTGCCCTTCGCCACTTTCCTGCAATTTCCATAACCAATCGTTCATGAGCTCAACTACCTCTCTGTCAAAGAGGACATAAGTAGATGGTCTGCGAATATAGTGATCTTATCTTCAGAAATGACTTGAAATGACCAGTCAAGCGTGCACTTTGACATCGTCCACTTGAGTTTAATAATTTTAATAATCGATTGTGAAAAGGGGGAAAAAAAAATAAAAATGTAAAGGTGCTTTAATTAAAACTTTAAACGATATTTATGTCGGGACGTTTGAAGTTTTATCAATCTTTATATGGCAATTAATGTAAAATTCTAGGAATGTGAAAAAAAACTTAGGAAGAAAAAGGACTTGTGACAGTATTTTAAGAAGAAGAAGAAAAAGAAATAAAATCATAAGGAAAACAACCATTGGTAATAGCAATAAAAGGAGAATAATAATAATAAATTGCAAGCAAAAAAAGATTAGAGGAAGAAGTAAAATGAACAGAAATTACAAGCAGAGTAAGAAAAAAAGAAGAAGAAGAAAATTCAAAAAAGAAGGAAAAGAAGCAGAAGAATATATAAATTCATAAGAAAACACATGAAAAATATCAATAATAATAATAATAATAATAAGTAATAGAAAAAGAGTAAAAAAAAAAGTTAACTGTAAGCAACAAAGAAGGTCACAAAAACCAATAGAAGAAATAAAAGACAAAGAAGACTTGACAGAAGTATAAACATAAATACAATCAAAAGTATCTAGTAAGAATAAAAATGAGATGTAGAAGAAGAAAAAAACATCATTAACAGCAGTTGAAGAAGAATAAGAAGAAGAAGAAAATTAAGAATGAGAAGAAGAAAAAAATGAAGAAGAGAAAGAAATGAATCCAGAAGAAAAAGAAGAAACATTAGCAATATCAGTAAAAAAAATAATTAACTGTAAGCAACAAAAAAGATCATAAGGCCGTCTAGAAGAAAAAGGAGAAAAAGAAGACAAAAAATGTATAAATATAAATACAAATAAAAGTAGCCAAGAAAAATAAAAAGAGGATATAGAAGAAAAAATAAAAATTATCAACAGCAGTAAAAGAAGACGAAAGAAATTAAAAAAGAAAAATATTAAGAAGAAAAAGAAGAAGAAAAAAGAAGGAAAAGAAGAAGAAATGAATCAATAAGAAGCAATAGCTTTAATAAAAGAAGAAAAATATATTTTAAGCACCAGAAAAAGATCATTGGGACAAATAGAAGAAACAGAAGAAGAAGAAGAAGAAGAAGAAATTGAAGCCAAAAAGTAAGTTTAAATTTAAATACAATTAGAACTATTCACAGAAGAATAAAAAGAAAATGTATAGAAGAAGAAATAAAATCTTGAGAAAAAATACATTACAAACAGAAAAAAAAAATAATTAACAAAAAAAAAGAAGAAGGAAAAGAAGCAGAAGAAGAAATAAAACCATGAAAAGAAGATACATCAGAAATATTAGTAATAAAAATAGAAAAATGATCTGTAAGCAACAAAAAGGTCATAAGAGGAAATAAAAGAAACAGGAACAAAGAAGACAAAACATAAGTAGAAATATAAATACAATCAAATGTATTCAGGAACAATAAAAAGAAGATATAAAAAACGAAATAAAATCATGAGAAGAAAAATACTATTAACAGCTGTGAGAGAAGAGGAAGAAAATTAAGAAGTCAATGATAAAAGTAAAGAAAGAGTAGAAGAAGAAGTAAAAATATAAATACAACCAAATGTTGCTAGGAAAAATGAAAAAAGATGAAAATAAATATAAAACCATAGGAAGAAAAATACTATTAACAGGAGTGACAAAAGAGAAAGAAGAAAATTAAGAAGACAAAGATAAAAGAAAAGAAAGAGAAAAAGGAGAAGTAGAAATATAAATACGATCAAATGGAAAAATGAAAAAAGATATAAAAAAGAAATGAAACCATGAGAAGAAAAATACTATTAACAGCAGTGAAAGAAGAGAAAGAAGAAAAAGATGAAAAAAAAGAAAAAGAAGAAGGAGAAAAAAATGAATCCATAAAAAAAAAATTAAGAATATATTTTAGTAATAAAAAAAGAAAAAAGTGGAGAAACATAAAGAAGAAGAGTAGATAAGTTCATAGGAATTAATCGCTGGAATAAAAGAAGATTAATATATTGTGAGCAACAAAAAAAGATTATAAGAACAAATAGAATAAACAGGAGCAATAGAAGACAAAAAAAGTAAAGATATTAATACATTTATAAGTAGCTAACAATAATAAAAAGAAGATATATCAGAAGAAATAAAAATTATCGACAACAGTAAAAGAAGAAAAAAATATTAAGAAGAAAAGGAAGAAGAAGAAAAAGACAAAAAGTGAGTATAAATATTAACACAATTAGAAATAGAAACAGAGGAATAAAAAGAAGATGAAGAAGAAGAAATAAAATCATGAGAAAAAAATACATTACAAACGTAAAAAAATAAAATTAGCAAAAAAGAGAAGAAGGAAAATAAAATAAAAAAGAAGGAGAATAAAAAAAATAAAGAAACTATAAGCAACAAAAAAATCTGTAAAAGAAATAGAATAAACAGAAAACAAAAAAGTATAAGCAACAAAAGAGACAACAGAATTTCTTCTTTGTTCTGACTTTATTTTCTCTTTTTCTTCTACTTATTCTTCTTCTATTTATTTTTCAGATTCTATTTCCATATCTTCTTCCTTCTTCTTTATTCTTCATTTTTCCTTCTTATTCCACTTCTTTCTTGGCTTCTTCCTTTCCTTCTTTTTCCACTTCTTCTGTCTTATGCTTTTTCTGCTTTCTTCTCTGCTTGATTTTCATTTCTTCTTTTCTTTATTTTCTTCGCTTGCTTCTGCTTATTCTTCTTCTTTTTTTCCAATTTCTATTTCTTCTTTATTATTTTCTTCTTCATTTTTTCTTCTTTTTTTTCTTCTTTTTACACTTCTTCTTTCACTTCTTTTTACACTTTTACGTTTTCTTTTTCGTCATCTTCTTGGCTTCTTTGACTTCTTCTTCCTTTGATTCCTTTTTCTCTTCTTCTTTTTTCCGTCTACTTCTACTTTATTCTTTTTTCTTCTCCTTCTTCTTTTTACATTTCTTCTATTTACACTTCTTCATCCACTTCTTCCTTAGCTCCTTTTTTCACTTTTTATTTCTTTTATTTTTTTGGCTTCTTCTTCTTTTTCTTCTTTTTCCTTCTCCTTTTTCTTCGTTTTTCCTTCTTCTTTTTTCACTTCTTCTTCTTCTTCTTCTTCTTTTTACACTTTTTCTTTTTCTTCCACTTCTTTCTTTATTTCTTTTTGAATTCTTTTTCCGCTTCTTCTTCTTCTTTTTCTAACTCATTTCTCCCTTTTTCATCATCTTCTTCATCTTCATCTTCATCTTCTTCTTCTTCTTCTTCTTCTTCTTCTTCTTCTTCTTCTTCTTCTTCTTCTTCTTCTTCGGCATATTACAATAACGGTATCTAGCGATCTTGAAAATTGCCGGGAATTTTCTGCAGCATAAAAAACCTGAAATACGTAAAAAGATTCTTAAATTTTCATAAGTACATGCGAAATTGTAAAATTTTTAAAAAAAATTTTTTTCCAAATTTTATATTTTTTGTAATTTTTTCACTTTTTATAGCTTGTTAGACTTTGAAAATGACTTTCTCCATTTCTATTTTAGTGTTTTCAACTTTGAAAATTCATTATTAAATTTCATCATTTTTTTGTCTATTCCTTAAAATTATTTTCCATTTTTTGAAACTGCTCACCTGATAAAAATAATTTTACATAATTTTGAATGATCCAGTTGTACATTTTTCAGAATAAATTGCATTGAACCAAATTTTGTTGTCAAATAATCATTAATTAACGTGTTATATTTGTTTTTAAAATCTAGTTAAAATCTATAATTTTCATCCAATTTCCACAAGTAACAGCTTATTTCTCATTTTGAAACTTTCTCTACTATTTTATTGGTTAGATTCTGTTAAATAATATTTTGTTTAAAAAATATATAAAAAACCAATTTTATTTATTTGATAACTTTTAGATAAAATATTATTTAATAAAATCAAATAAATAACATTGTAGAAAATATTCCAAAGCGCGAAATAAGCTATTATTTGTTAAAATTGAATGAAAATAACAAATTTGTACTAGATTTAAAGGAAAAATACAAAATATTAAAAAATTATTATTTAACAACAAATTTTGGCTCAATACCACTTTTTTCTGAAAAATGTAAATCTTTCAAAATCCTATAAAATCAGTTTTAATATTTTTATTTTGCGGGAAAAATCACTTTATACTTTGAGTTTATGTCTGTGGAGAGAACCTCCTTAATTGTAGCCTGATAATTTCAAACTTTTTAAAAACATTTATTCGGTATTTTTTGTATTCAATTATTCAAAAACTCCTGAATTTTTCAAATTTGTTAAGAGACTATTTCTCTTTTTATTTTATTTAACGTAAATTGAATATCATATTAAATTCACCCATTTAATTATAATTTTTCTATTTCCTGGAAAATTTCTTTTCTTCTAACAGTCTAAATTTATCCTTAAAATTCTCCTTTTTTCAAGATTCTAAAAAATTTATTCACTCTGTTTTCCTTAATTTAAAAAACATTCAAAAGATTTTTCTCTTCAGTAAAATGTTAAAATTGTTTCAAACAGAGGTTATATTTTTTATCCAAATAAAAATTACGCACACTGATTATTTTAACCTAACCTTAGTAATATTTCTTTCAAACCGACTGATATTCGTTACTAATGACTACTACAAAAGTATTCTTATTTCAAAACACTACTCATCATTATTATAAAGTATTATAATTTTGATAATTTTCCTACGTTATTTTATAAATTATAAAACTATTTATCTTTTAAAATAAACAAGTTTCGTAACTTTATATTTAAATTTATCGAATGTTGGTAGTCAGTTCTACGTCTCAGAAACAAAATTTCTAAAAGTTCCAATTCCTTAAATGCATCAAAAGAAAATAGAACTTTTAAAGTTCCAGTTCCAGTAAATTATTTTTTACCGGGATAACAAATTCGGCAAAATTGTCAATTTCACTTGACATCCTGGGAATTTTAATCAAAAATCAATAAATCAAAAAAAGAAACCGGTAAAAGCAACAATCCAACAAATTAAATCTTTCAGAAAACGAGTCAACAGTTTTCCCATTGAAATTAGAAATTAAAATAATTCTAATCCTCTATATCACTTGCACCTTTGAAATGACAAGATTTCCTTTAAGGTTCTCGTGAATGCAAATCATCCTATTAACTTAAGTATATAGCGAGACTTTTTCTCCATTTGGTGGAGAAAGTGAAATTCCAAGAAAATGGAGACTCACGGTAATTAATCACCCCCGAAGCTGTCACTAGTCGAGGTTGTCTGTCTCTTTTTAAACACTCGTCCCGTCTCTCTTCAGCATCATCCTCTCAATGTAGTAATTTCGAGAAGCATCGATAGTACTGTACGTTTAATAATCCCCGTGGTGAGCAACCACTTGTCAAGCATAACGAGGCAGGTGTGCCAACTTCTTATCACTGCAAACGCCTAATGCCACGTTTCACACGTGAGTACATATATATATGTATATATATATATTTATATATATATATCTATATATATACGTGTGGATTTGCGCCTCAAAGACGAATGAGCCTTTTTCACTTAACTTCTTCCTTTTCTTCAATTTAGATATTTTTACCATTTAAATTGGTACGGGAACTTATGATATTTTGCTGCGATAACCGCTTACTGGTGGTCTGCAATTTGCACAGATTATCTACAAATCCAATACGCAAGAACGCTCCAATTTTTTTCCCCCCTTTGGATAGTCTCGATCTGTTCAGTAGGAAATTATAAACGATATTGAATATTCCCAATCAAACGGTAATTATAATCATATATTTTTTAATTTTTTCAATTTACTTATATCAGGAATAAAAGTGAAATCAGGAAAATATTCAAGTTTTAAAATTGTGAAAGAAAACTAACAGGCCCTAAAAACTACCCTTGAGATGAATAATAATCGAAAAGGGATTTTGAAAAAAGTTACCAATTTCTACGCGGAAATTCTAATCAAGTTCTAAAGTGATGAAACCTGCTCAGAAATATGCTCTCTACTTTTTCTAAATGATAGTAAGGATTAGCAACCCCTAAAAACAACCCCTAAGTAAAATAATAGAATTTGATTTTGAAAAAAAAAAATTAGTTTCTACTTTTTTCTACAGAACAAATATAAATAAGTTTTGAAATTGTGAAAGAGACGCAGTAATATATCCTCTAATTTTTCAAATTGATAACAACAATTAAAAACCCCTAAAAACAACCCTTAAAAAAAATAATCGAAAACGGATTTTGAAAAAAATTTCCAATTTCTACACAGAAATTCTAATCAAGTTCGAAAACAGTGAAACCTATATAGAAATATGCCTTTTCCTTTTTTTAAATGATAGCAAGAATTAACAACCCCTAAAAACAACCCTTGAGTAAAATAATCGAATAAAAATTTTGAAAAAAAATATTATTTTCTACAAAACAAATATAAACAAGTTCTAATATGGTGTAAAATACTGAGTAATATATCCTCTAATTTTTCAAATTGATGTCAACAATTAAAAACCCCTAAAAACAACCCTTAAAAAAATAATCGAAAACGGATTTTGAAATAAATTTCCAATTTCTACACAGAAATTCTAATCAAGTTCAAAAATGGTGAAATTCACTTAGTAATATATCCTCTAATTTGTCAAATTGATAACAACAATTATAAACCCCTAAAAACTACCCTTAAGAAAAATAATCGAAAAAGGATTTGAAAAAAATTACCAATTTCTACACAGAAATTCTAATCAAGTTCTAAAACGGTGAAACTTACTCAGAAATATGCCCCCTACTTTTTCTAAATGATAGTAAAAATTAACAACCCCTAAAAGCAACCCTTGAGTAAAGTAATCGAATAAAGATTTTAAAAAAAATTTTAATTTCTACAAAACAAATATAAGCAAGTTCTAAAATGGTAAAATATACTCAGTAATATACCCCCTAATTTTTCAAATTGATGACAATAATTAACAACCTTTCAAAAACAACCCTTACGAAAAATAATCGAATACAAATTTAATAAAAATTGTCAATTTTTACAAAACAATTATAAACAAGTTCTAAAATGGTGAAACATACTTAGGAATGTGTACCCTACGTTTTCAAATTGACAACAATAATTAGCCACCCTTAAAAACGCCCCTAGTAAAATAATTGAAAATAATTTTGAAAAAATTACATTTAAGTTCTAAAATTGTAAAAAAATTAGAGAGTTAATTCAGCAGCATGTTCTACCGTTTTAGAACTGAAACAAAATTTTTATTAAGAAAATTTGATAATCTTTACAAAATTAATTTCGATTATTTTTTTACTTAGTTGTGGTTTTTATGTGTCTCCTGAATGTGTTCCACCATTTTGGAACATGATCAGTTTTTCTTTCAAGAAATTAATAATTTATTTCAAATTTTTTTTCGATTATTTTACTTAGGAATGATTTACTAGATTGGTTCTACTTTTTGAGATAATCTCAAAAAAAATTTCAAAAACACAAATCAAAATCAAAAATTTTTTTTTCATTTTTACCGATACACTACGCTAGGGTATTTTTACGTATTTTTCTCCGCTGAAACAAAATCCGAAGTCAGAATAACCAGATTGGCTAAAATTTTTGAGATAATCTTAAAAAACTGCTCAAAAACACGAAAAAAAACAAACAAAAATTTTTTTTTTGACCGGGACACTGCACTAGTATATTCCCACGTATTTTTCTCTGCTGAATCTGAATCCAAAGTCAAAATAATCAGATTTGCTAAATTTTTTTAGGTAATCCCAAAAAAAGCGATTTTTTTCGTATTTTTGATAAGTTTTTTGATATTATCTTCAAAATTTGACCAATCTGGTAATTCTAAGTTCGGATTCGGATTCATTGGAGAAAAATACGTAGGAATACAATACCATATTGTCATGGACAAAAAAATTTTTTTAGGGGGGGGGGGGGTTAAGCATTTTTTTGAGATTATCTCAAAAAATTTGCCCAATTCAATTATTCTGACTTTGGATTCGAATTCAGAGAAGGTAAATACGTAAAAATACACTAACGTAGAGTCTTTGAAAAAAAAATTTTTTTTCGCTTTTGATTTGTATATTAAAATTTTTTTTTAGGTTGCTTAAAAAATTAGAACCAATCTAACAATTCTGACTTAGAATTCGAATTCAGCAAAAAAAAAAATAGGTAGCATTACACTAGTGTAGTGTAACAAATTTTTTTGTGTGTGGCTGTGTAATTTTTTTTCAAATTTATTTTCGATTTTTTACTTGGGGGTAGATTTTAATGGTTAATAATGTTAGATTTCAGTTTTAAAAATAAATGGCATATTTCTGAGTATGTTCCCTATTCTTGAAACTTGTTTATATTTGTTATGTAGAAATTAATTTTTTTTTTTCAAAATTATATTAGATTATTTTACTTAAGGGTTGTTTTCAAAGTTTCTTAATTCTTGTTATTAATTTAAAAAATTAGGGGGTATATTTCTGAGTATGTTTCACTATTTTAGAAGTTGATTAGAATTTTTTTGTAAAAATTGCTAAGTAGTAAAAAATTTTTTTCGATTATTTTTGTTAAGGGTAGTTTTTAGGGGTTGTTAAGTTTTGTTATCTATTAGAAAAATTATGTTCCACCATTTTAGAATTTAAGTATAATTTTTTTCTTGACATAGATAATTTTTTTATATTTATTTTCGATTATTTCACTTAGAGGTGGTTTAAAGTTTACGCTAATTAGGAAATTCGAAGATTTTTGTAATTTTTACTATTAGAAAAAAAATTAAAATTTTAAATCATCTTGGTTAAGTACAGATTTTATAAAATTGAAAATTTATTGTTAATACAATTTTTGTCCTTAATTTATTCTAATTATTTTTCAAATAATTAGCTGAATTTATAATTACTTTTCGCAAATTTAAATTATATTCTTTAATTTTTACAATTATTTTTCGTTATTTTCGACTATTATCAATTATTTTCTTTAATATCAACTGTTCTTTTTTCTTTATCAAATTTGTAAATTAATTTTATTGATACAGAATTATTTTAAAAATTTTTTAAATAGTGTCGCAATTTTCTGAATAAGCTTTCTAAACTTTTAAATATTTATTTTTTATTGATTCTTTTATTAGTAAATTCATAGACTCAAAGCCCTTTATTATCTTAAATCTAAATTATTGTCTTCAAGAATTTTTAATGGTTTTTAAAATCATTTTAAAATTTTTTTTTTCTTGAAATATAGTTTGTAATTTTTTCAATTATTATTTTTCTCAAACTTTAATTATTTTTCAATAACTTTTCAAAAATTTTCTTCTTAAGCAATATATTACATTATTTTCAATTTTATTTATTTATTTAAATTTAAATACATATACGGTTCAACAATTTTCATTCTATTTCATATTTTCAAAAATTTTCAATTATTTATCTGAAATTTTAGTTATTTTCTTTTATTTAATACATATTCTGTAATTTATCCAATTAATTTCTAAAATTTTTAGTTGCTATTTTTTCAATTTTTTTTACTTCTTTGAATTTTTAATAATTTTTAACATTTTGTTAAATCTGTATAAATAAATAAATAAATTTTGCAATTATATTATTCATTCAATTCATATAGATATTCTCTGTAATTTTATTAATTATTTTCTCAAATTTCATTTCTCGTTTGCAATTTTTAATTAGTTTGATCTTTTTTCAATAACTTGCCCAAATTTTTAGTTGGGTAATCTTATTTATTATGATTATTTTTTAAGATTTTCAATCATTTTTCTCAACATTCAATTATTTTCTTCAATTATCAATTATTTTTATCATTTTCCAATTAATTTATTTTATTTTACAGACATTCTGTAATATTTTCAATTATTTTCTCAAATTGCAATTTTAATCTTTAATATTTAATTTTTAAACTCTTTTTTCATTTATTTTTCTCAAAATTCAATTATTTACTTCAATTTTTAATTATTAATATAATTTTTTTAGGTATTCTCATTTTTTTAATTAACTTCTAAGATTTTCAATTATTTTTCTCAAAATTCAATTATTTTCTACAATTTTTAATTATTCTCACTTTTTCAAATAATTTATATGATTTCCAAGTATTTTTCTTAAAATTCATTTATTTTCTTCAATTATTAATTGTTTTCTCTATTTTATAGATCTTCCATAATATTTTCAATTATTTTTTTCAAATTCCATTAAATATCTTCAATTTTTAAAATCTTTTTTCAATTATTTTCCAAAATTCTTAGTCAGGTATTCTTATTATTTCAATTATTTTTGTCATTTTTGAATTATTTTCTTCAATTTTTAATTGTTTTAATTTTTTTTTCAAATAATTTACATTTTTATGTATTTTTCTCAAATTTTAATTAATTTCTTCATTTTTAAATAATTTCCCAAATTTAAAAATTTTTATCTTCAATTTTTAATTGTTTTCATTATTTTTCAACCAAGTTGTAAATTTTGCATTTATCTTTTCTAATCTCAATTATTCTCTCCAATTTTTTGTTTAATTCTAAAATTTTATATATTTTTCTCGATAAAAATAAAACTTGTTTTATTCATATTTAAATATTATATTTAAAATATTCATAATTGTCGATAACACAAGCTCCAGTAACTATTATTCAATAACCTCTATTTATCGCTTCAATCGAGGAATTGATAAATTTATTTTATAACTTATTTTTCTAAAATATTTCAATTTTTAAATTTAAATCTCAATGCGCCCAAATTAGAATATCATTAATAATCACAACAAATTAAAAAAAATCCTAATTAAAATTAATACTCTAACCTAGGACAGGTTTCAATATATTTCTTTCTTGTCATTCCAATAAAACTCGAATCCCAAGAAACTATCTTATCCGCTCAATGACCATTTTCAATAAATATTTTAATGGCAAGATAATAAATCAGGGAGTCGATACCGATTAGTGTATTTGGTAGCGAAACATTCTCAACAAATAGTAATGCCCAGATATTAATACTGAAATATGTATCCTATCGATTAAGTCCTATTAAAGTATCTTTCTGTTAAGCAGAGTATACTTTATTTCACTATTTTTCTACGGAACTGAACTGCAAACCAAAGTCACGATAATTAATCATCGTGGCAAACAAGATCTTAATACGAATCACTTATCGGCTGCTCTATATGGATAAGGTAACTTATCCTATACCGGATACATTCTTGGGTTAAAATACTAAAGTGAAGTAATTAAGGCGCGCAATCTGCGCACATCGTAACCAAGAATCATCCTTTTTTGCATCATTCCACTTAGCTAGCTACCGTTCGTGTATTTTTAACACTCTCGAACTTTAGCGGCCTCTCTATTTTAACTTCTCGATCTCGAGAAATTCGCCTTTAAGGCATTCAATCAATTGAAAATACTCAATTAATATTTTTTCATCAGATATTTTTTAACAAAAAACCCACTTAAGATAGTTCTCGTGCTTTTAATCACTGGCTGCAATTAATATGTATCAATTTCGTATCTGATTTCCCAGCTGCTTTGAATATTTTTAGTATTTTTTGTGCTGCATGGGGCGATTTTTAAAATACGGAAAAAGAATGGAATTTATTTACATTGAGGAAGAAAAATTAATAAAGAACAAAATTGGTAAAGAAGATATTTATATATTCGTGATCTTTGTGAAAAACTGGATCGAAAGTTCCTGAGGGAAAATAAAATCGGATGAGGCGTTTAGAAGTTATTTAGATTTAAAAAAATCACCAATCAGCGGCGGGAAGCAACAGAAAGTGCGCGCGCTTGCGCAGACAGAGCGACGATACTTTCTGCGCATGCGCGCTTTCTTTACTTCTAAGTAACTCCTGAACGCTACGTCCAATTTAATTTTCCCTCGGGAACTTTCGATTTAGTTTTTTGCAGCGTATACACATCTATAAATAATAAATATAAATTTATATAATAATTGATAAAAAATAAATTGATGATGAAGATATTTATATATTCGTGATCTTTGTGAAAAACTGAATCAAAAGTTCCTTGGGAAAAATAAAATCGGACGAGGCGTTCAGAAGTTACTTAGATTTTAAAAAACTACCAATAAGCGGCGGGGTGCAACAGAAAGTGCGCGCGCTTGCGTAGACAGAGCGCCGATACTTCCTGCGCATGCGCGCTTTCTGTTGCTCCTCGCTACTGATTGATGCTTCTTTACTTCTAAATAACACCTGAACGCCTCGTCCGATTTAATTTTCCCTTGGGAACTTTCGATTTAGTTTTTTGCAGCAAATACACATCTATAATATAAATTTATATAATAATTGATAAAAAATAAATTGATGATGAAGATATTTATATATTCATGATCTTTGTGAAAAACTGAATCGAAAGTTCCTGAGAAAAAATAAAATCGGATGAGGCGTTCAGAAGTTATTTAAATTTAAAAAAAACCACCAATCAGCGGCGAGGAGCAATAGAAAGTGCGAGCGCTTGCGCAGACAGAGCGCCGATACTTTCTGCGCATGCGTGCTTTCTGTTGCTCCCCGCCGCTGATTGGTGGTTTTTTAAATCTAAATAACTTCTGAACGCCTCGTCCGATTTTATTTTTCCCAAGGAACTTTTGATTCAGTTTTTCACAAAGATCACGAATATATAAATATCTTCATCATCAATTTATTTTTTATCAATTATTATATAAATTTATATTTATTATTTATAGATGTGTATACGCTGCAAAAAACTAAATCGAAAGTTCCCGAGGGAAAATTAAATTGGACGTAGCGTTCAGGAGTTACTTAGAAGTAAAGAAAGCGCGCATGCGCAGAAAGTATCGGTGCTCTGTCTGCGCAAGCGCGCGCACTTTCTATTGCTCCCCGCCGCTGATTGGTAGTTTTTTAAATCGAAATAACTTCTGAACGCCTCGTCCGATTTAATTTTCTCTCAGGAACTTTCGATTCAGTTTTTTGCAGCTAATACTCGTCTGCAAATAATAAATATAAATGTATGTAATAATATAAAAAACAAAATTGGTAATGATGATATTTAAATATTCTTGATCTAAGTGAAAAACCGAACCTAAAGTTCTTGAACGAAAGTTAAATCGCACGCGCCATTAAAGAGTTATAAGGAAATAAGTGAGAACCAATCAGCGGCGAGCAGCAACAGAAAGTGCGCGCGCGCATGCGCAGCTTGAGCGCCAATTCTTACCGCGCACTTTCTCTTGCTTCTCGCCTCTGATTGGTGCTTCTTCACTTCTAAATAACTTCTCAACGCCTCGTCCTATTTAATTTTCCCTCGGGAGCTTTCGTTTCGGTTTCTCTCAAGGAATTCAAATAAACAAATAAATTCATCAAAAAATTATTATCTCGGATTTTATACCATATTTTATATTCTTATTTAAAAATGTTATCAATTTTTGATTGAAATTTACATTTATATCGAAATACGAAAATGAATAAACACAAATTCTTCATTAAAAAGGAAAATCGTGTTCAAGAATTGAAATTGCCGTCAGAAGATAAACATTAGTGTGTGATTTCTGTCCTTAAGAAGCACATGTATCATACCACGCAGTCACATTAGCGAACCCCTTTAGCACATTTATGCCACTACAAGTAATTTGTGACTCTCAATTGCATCAAATCAGGTTAAATAAAGTGAAGTGTAGGCGTTTTAGAATCCCTAGTCCATCGGGGTCGATCTGAACATTACAGTAAAGATGGATGATACTGATATATAAGCGAACTGAAAAATAACTCTAAAACTACTTTTACATAAGTGCTAGTTAAAACCAAAGCACCTAATAGTTTTAATACACACCGTAAATTCTTCATTTGAATATTTCCTTTCGCACTTGTGCATTATTTTATTATATCAAGTCGTATTGAGAGAAAAAAAAATTATAAAAAGTAAAGTTTCAGAGCGAGTGACTTGAATTTATTATTTTCTTCGAAAATAATTCGAACTAATTTTTATTTATACTTATTTGTATTTATATTGATTTTTGCTAATATTTCATAATAAACTTTAAGAGAAGATTTCACGATTTTTTGTCTGGGAAAAGTGACAATGAGAAAGGAATTATAGATCTAGAAACTCGCAACGGCGTTTTGTTTTACACTCGTTCTCGCACATGATTTGTGATAATGATCGCGTATTTTATTTGATGGTCATTTGTTTTCTGCCAGTTTGACAGTCTCCTGGGTACGATGATGATGTACAAAGTGGGCATTAAGAGAGTCTTTGAGGCGTTAATCATGACTCAGTTGGTCGTTTCTCGAGAATTCTTGAGTAAAAATCTCGATTCGATGCCAAATCCATCTTTCTTCAATTGCATTTTTATAATTATGGTTTTAAAGTTTTTTGTTGAAAAATAATGTTAATAAAGGGGAAAAATAAAAAACAAATAGAAAAAGAAAGCCTTAAGCTTAGGGGGCCCTTGGTGAACCCTAATAGACCTTTAAAAAAAAAATTTCCGAAAACTTTTACAACTGAACTTTATACTAACAAATAAATAAATAATTATTCAGGACAAAATTTATAAAATTTTAGAATTAAAAAACATTGCAAAAAATTAATTGAAATTAAACAAAATAATCCAAAAATTTAAAAAATATTGAAAAAAAAACAGAAATCGATTAAAAATTGGGAAAAGTAATTTCAAAAATCATAGAAATGTTTTAAAAATAAAGATTATAAAATAAACTTGAAAAAAATACTTAAAAATCGTAAAAATAAATTGAAAAAATTGAGTAATGAAAACTTAGGGAAAATATTTGAAATTAAATAAAATAATTTAAAAAAAAAGAAATTAATTTAAAATTGGGGAAAGTAATTAAAAAATCTATATTAATGTTTTAAAAATAAAGAAAATAATTTCAATTTGAGAAAATTACTTGAAAATCCTAAAAATAAATTTAAAAAAATTAAATAATGAATGAAATAATTGAAATGTTAGATAAATTGTTTAAAACTTTAATAATTATAAAACAAATGAAAACAATTGAAAATTAAAAGAGAAAAATTTTGGAAAATAATTGAAAAATGATAAAAACAATGATAAGTTGTAAAAAATAAATGGAATGCAAAAGAATTGTAACATTTTTGGGGAGTTTTTTTTAATAAAATAAATAATTGAAATTTGAGAAAAATACATGAAGATCTTAAAAATTAATTGAAAAAAATGAGAATAATTAAAAACTGCATAAAAGAATTGAAGAGAACAAAAAATAATTAAAATTTACGATAATTAATAAAAAAAAAATTGGAAATTAAGAAAACAAATAAAAGTAATTAAAAATTGAAGAAAATAATTAAAATTTTAGAAAAATACTTATAAATACTAGAAAATTATTTTAGAAAATGAGAATAATAATTAACAATCAAGAAAAATAATTGAAAAATGATAAAATTCATTTAAAAATAAAAAAAATGCAAATATGCTGGAAGTAATTTAAAATTAAGAAAAAAAATTGAAATATGATAAAAATAATTAAAATATGAGAAATTGAAAACAGTAAATAAAATTTGAGGAAAATAATTGAAAAAATCGTAGAAATAATTGAAAATTGATGAAATTCATTGAAATTTTATACAAATACTTAAAAATCTTAAAAAATAATAAATTTTAGAAAATTATAATAATAGTTAACAATCGAGGAAAATAATTGAAAAATGAAGAAATTAATTTAAAATTGAAAAAAATTAGTGAAATATTTTTAAAATAATTTAAGATTTAGAAATAAATAGAAATATGATGAAAATAATTTAAATATGAAAAATTGAAAACAGTAAATAAAATTTGAGGAAAATAATTGAAAAAATCGTAGAATATATCTATAAAGAAAAAAAATAATTACAAAATTACTTGAGTGTTTTTAATTGAAGATAATTATTCAAAACAACGCAGAAATAATCGAAAATTGATGAAATTCATTGAAATTTTAGAAGAAAACTTAAAAATCTTAAAAATAATAAATTTTAGAAAATGATAAGAATAGTTGACAATCGAGAAAAATAATTGAAAAATGATCAAATTAATTCAAAATTGAAAAAAATTTGTGAAATAAAGTGAAAATAATTTAAGATTCAGAAAAAAATTGAAATGTGATAAAAATAATTTAAACATGAAAAATTGATGACATTAAATAAAATTTGAGAGATATAATTGTAATCATAAAATATATGTTCAAAAAAAGGAAATAATGACAAAATCACTTAAAATTTTTTAATTAAAGAGTATAATTATATAATCGCAGAAATAATCAAATATTGTAATTAAAAAGTTTGAAAAATACTTTAAAATTTAAGAAATTAATTTTAGAAAATGTGAATAATAATGAAGGATAGAGGTAAATAATTTAAAATTAAAAAAAGAATTAAAATATTCTAGAAATAACTTGAGATTGAAAAAAAAAAGTTGAAATATGATGAAAATAATTTAAATATGAAAAATTGATAACAGTAAATAAAATTAGAGAAAAATAATTGAAAAAATCATTAAATATATGTTTAAAGAAATAAAATAATCATAAAATCACTTACAAAATTTTAATTAAAGGAAATTATTAAAAATCAAAGAAATATTGGAAAATTTGTGACAATAATTGAAATTTGTGAAAGTTTCGTCAAAATAATAAAAATAATTAGAAATTGATCTAAATAATAGAAAATTGCAAAATTTATTTTGAAGCAAAAGAAAATAATTGAAAAATCGTTTAAAATTTAGAAAATTGATGACATACTAATTTAAATTTGTAAAAATAACTGCTAATTTAGGCTTTTTATTGAAAAATAATAAAAATATTAACAGATCGAGAAAATCATTTGCAAAATAACAAAAAGAAAATTGAACAAAATAATTATTTAAAATATTTGAAAGTTCCGAAAATTGATTCAGAAATCATTAAAATGTCTAAAAATTGAAGGTAATAATTGCAAAATGACAAAAATAATGTTCATTTAAAAAGTTAATTTAAATTCGCGATGAATAATATTAAATTTAGGAATAAATAATTGAATTGATTTAGTGTCAAAGGAAAAATAATTAAAATTAAAAAAAGTGATTGAATAAACTAAACAAAATAATTAAATTTTGTGGATGGGAAAATTAAGATTTTGGAAACAATTTAAAGATAGTTAAATGAATTAAAAATTGCAGAAAATAATTTAAAAAATTATAAAAATAGTTCAAAATTCAAATTTTGTATATTTGAAACGTTGATTAATTGAACTTTTAATCAATGCAAGTTCACATTAACTGAAATTTGAAGAAATTAAAATTGCCATAATTTTAAAATTTGAGAACATTTTAAATAAGTGAAATATGATTTAAAATTTTAAAAGAAAAAAACAATTATTTAAAAAATCATATATAATTGGGGCCCAATTTTCTATTTACCCCAGGGACCTTACCCTCTCAGATACGCCACTGTGTATATTGTGAAGTTAGGTTCATATTGGCTTCAAAATACTTTGGATATTTTTTACTAGATTTTTTTTCTTCTTCCTCTGCTTTTTCTTCCACAGCTTTTAATGTTTAAACTCTTCTTCTTTTTTTTTTTTTGCTAATTCTGATTTGATAACTTCTGTTACTTTCGTGTTTACTTTGCCGTTACTTCTAATTCCCTTTTTCTTCTTCTTCTTTTTCTTCTTTTTCTTCTTTTTTTAATGAATTTTTTGTTGCTATATGAACAATATTTATAATTTACAATATAACAATATTTTTTCTCCTTTTATTGATGACATTGCTTTTTATTTTTATGGATTTATTTCTTCTTCTTCTTCTTCTTTTTTTCTTTTATTTCATAATTTATTTATTTCTCAACTGATGTTTGTAACGTGTTTTCTTCTCATGTGTTTAGTCCTTATTTAATATTATATCTTCTTTTTATTTTCCTAGCAACTTTGTTGCTTTCAATATATCTTTTTTCTTGTATTGTAGCTATTTCTTCTTCTTCTTTTTCTTCTTCTTTTTCTTCTTCTAGAAAATGCGGGAAAAGAAGAAACAAGGAGTGGAAGAAGTAGCAGAAGAAGAAATAGAGATAGAAGTAATTTAAGACTAAAAAAAACTTTAAGAAGAAGCGGAAGAAAAAGTGAAACTAAAAGAGATGGAAAAAAGAAGGTGAAGAAAAATAAGAAGATGAAAAAAGAAGAAAGAAAGAAGAAGGAATAGAAGAAATGGCAGAAGAAACGAAAAAAGAAGTGGAAGAAATAGAATAAGAATAAGCCGAAGATGAAATAGAAGAAGAAATACTATTTCTTCTTATGGATTCATTTCTTCTACTGGAAAATGCGGGAAAAGAAGAAATAAAGAGTGGAAGAAGTATCAGAAGAAGAAATAGGCATGGATGTGAATTAGGACTCAAAAGAACTTTAAGAAGAAGTGAAAGAAAAATTCAAACTAAAAGAAATGGAAAAAAGAAGGTGAAAAATAAGAAGATGAAAAAAGAAGAAAGAAAGAAGAAGGAATAGAAGAAATGACAGAAGAAACGAAAAAAGAAGTGGAAGAAAAAGAATAAGAATAAGCCGAAGATGAAATAGAAGAAGAAATACTGAAGAAGCAGAAGGAAAATTGAAGAAGAAGAAGAAGAAGAAGAAGTAATATAAAGAACAAGCAAAAATGAAGATTAAGATCACAAGAATCGAAATCATCGACATCTTCGCAGAATAAAATTAATTTTCATCGTTAACGAGAATAAATTATCGGGAAAAAATTGCAATCGATTGCCAATGTGCCGTTCCCTTTGTAACAATTAATTTTACTTTCAATGCGGGTGACAGTAGCTACATTTGAAGTGTAATAGCGAAGGTTCCGCGCAGGCATGAATTTCATAATGTTCTGATTTATGGCGACTAATTAAATATCCAGTTTGCATGATAGTGATTCCCCGCCGGCGCTAAACGAGTGTTTCTTAAAGCAGCACTTGTCATTATGAACTTGCATTTTCAATCATCGTAATGAAAGAGACAGTGATATAAAATCGATAAATTAAAAAATATAAAAATAATTATTTATTTTTTGTCATTTTTAGTTATCTACCAATTATTTATTACATCAATTCTTCAAATAAAATTATTTATTTCCAATCGTTCACTCATTTTATTTATCTCTTTCTATTTCATTCACTTATCCTTTTTTAGTTCATCTATTTACCATTTTTCATTTCATTCCTTTTCCAAATCTGTCTATTTTCTCAAATTATCATTGATTCGTTTCATAATTAATTCCCTTTCCTTATCGCTTATATTTATTCACTGAATGATTATTTTATCCACTATTTACTTTCTTTATTTATCGTTTATTCATTTATCATTTATTCCCTTCTCTATCAATTATTCTGCTCAATTTATTTGCCATTTACCCACTTTTTAAAAATAATTTATCATTCGCTTCAATTACACATTACTAAGACATTTTTGTTCATTCAATTCTTTTTTCTCGAAAATATATTTTTTTTTTTGTTCAACTCACTGGCACAGTTTAAACTTCAATTATAATAATTATTAACCCGAGTGTACAATTCACGAACCCGATTAAATTTAATTTTGTAAATTTTCACGCTCCGAGTGTGTCTCTTTACGAAAAATTCAGAAAGGTGTGTAATTTAATGTATGTTATGGAACATTTGCTTGGCAGATGTTTGACTTGACTTCTATTTTTATAAAATATAATATATATACACATACGGGTATTTCGATTAAAATAAATTTATATCCCATTTTTTGCCAATTTCAAATTCCTTACTTTTCAGAGTGTTTTTTTTCAATCTCAATTATTCTATAATTTCGACCCAAAATCGACTTTTTCCAAATACAATTTTGTTATTATAATTTTCTAACATTTTTCTATTAACTACTCGTTAAAATATTTTAAAACCAGTTTTGGTAAATTTTTTTTTTTGTTACCGAATTAATTTCCATTCTGTTGGGACAATAATGGATTAAAAATTACGAAACCGCAGTGTTCGATAAAATTGATAAATTGATTTTCTGATTGATGATTATCAATTTAAATTTACAAATTACTCGATCAATCGGTGTTCTTTCAACTGAACTTTAATTTTTTAATGATTGACGTCTCAGTCTTTGTTTCACTTGTCGATTAAAAGCAGCTCGTGCCGTTGCAGGTTTTGACATATGGTGCAGCTGCTACTGACTGATCATGTTGGTTGATATTGCAACTATGAGTCTTGCAAATGGTCACCGAAGCACGCCAAGGCGTTTACATACTTATTAAGGCATGAGTGCTCCCCATCGAGAAATTCAACTTTGACAATAAACTGTTAAAATATCCAATAAACTTGTCACCTGCTATACTTTCGCCTTTTCCTGATAAGATTTGCCAATAATAAATATTGACTTTCCTCTATTATACAATTGTGATACAATTTATGGACACTTAAAAATTGTCGAGCAACAAATTTTATAATTTGAAATTCGTATCAGTTCAAGATTTAACGCATTCAAGTTTAAAATCTTTTGAAACTACTTAAAATTACTTAAAGCATGTTTAAAATTTTTTTGATCAAGTTAAAACTGTTAAAAATAGTTAAGAAATTGTTTAGAACTATTTAAAACTATTTAAAACAAGTTCAGAACTGTTTAAAATGAGTTTTGAAGAATTAAAAACAAGTATTAAATTTAAGCTAGTAAAAACTATTTAGGATTTGTTAAAACTGCCTAGTACTGCTTAATAGGGTTTAAAAATTAGTTCCAATAAGTTTATAATATTTTTAAGACATGATAAAACTGATTCAAACAAGTTAAAATCTGTTTGAAATTATTTAAAACCGATTATAAATAGTTCACAACTGTTCCGGACTCTTAAAAACTACTTAAAATTGTTCATAACTAGTTTAAAACTGTTTAACTAGTTAAAAAAGACTAATAAAAACTGTTTAGAACTAGTTCAAAACTGTTTATAATTATTAAGAACTAGTTTAAAATTGTTTATACTTGGTGAAAAATTATTTACAACTGTATATAACTAGTACAAAACTGTTTAAAACTGTCTATTACTAGTTCAAAACTGTTTAAAACAGTTTATAACTAGTTCAAAACTGTTTTAAAATAGTTCAAAACTGTTAATAAATTATTAAAATTTGATTATAAATAGTTCAAAACTGTTCCGTACTCTTAAAAACTACTTAACAGTGTTCATAACTAGTTTAAAACTATTTAAAACTGTTTAAAACTGTTTAACTACCACAAAACTATTAACAGTCTTTAGAACTAGTTCAAAACTGTTTATAATTATTACTAACTGGTTTAAAACTGTTTATAACTGGTGAAAAATTATTTTAAACTGTTTATAACTAGTTCAAAACTGCTCGAAACTGTTTATAACTAGTTCAAATCTGCTTAAAACACTTTATAACTAGTTTAAAACTGTTTATAACTGGTTTAAAACTGTTTAAAACTGTTTAAAGCTAGTTCAAAACTGTCTCAAATAATTAGGAACTATTTGGAACTATTTAACACTAGTTTTGAACTGTTTAGGATTTTTAAAAATGCGTAGTACTGGTTAATAGTGTTTAAAAATGGGTTCCAACATTAAGACAACATAAAACTGATTCAAACAAGTTTAAATCTGTTTATAAATGATTTAAAACCTGATTGTAAATAGTGGATAAATGTTCGGGACTATTAAGAAGTACTTAAAATTGTTCATAACTAGTTCACAACTGTTTAAAACTGTTAATTTAGTTAAAAACTATCTACAACTGTTTAGAACTAGTGAAAAATTATTTCATACTGTTTATAACTAGTTTGAAACTGTTTAAAACTGTTTATGACTAGTTCAAAACTGTTTATGACTAGTTTAAAACTGTTCAAAACTGTTTAACTAGTTCGAAACTATTTACAACTGTTTAACCAGCTCAAAACTATTTAAAACTAATTAGAACTAGTTCAAAACTGTTTATAATTATTAATAACTAGTTCAAAACTGTTTATAACTGGTGAAAAATTATTTTAAACTGTTTATAACTAGTTCAAAACTGTTTAAACTGTTTATAACTAGTTCAAAACTGTTCAAAACTGTTCAAAACTGTTTATAACTGGTTCAAAACTGTTAAAAACTGTTTAAAGCTAATTCAGAAATGACTCAAATCATTAAGAAATAATAACAAAAATTTATAAGTCGTTTAAAATTACATTAAATAGGTATAGAAGCAATAACTAGTAAAAAATAGATTGCTACAATTTTATTATTTATCCGTTCTTTTTACAACTTGTTTAAGTTTGTTTACGACTAGAGTATTACTATTTGGAACTATTTAACACTAGTCTTGAACTGTTTAGGATTTTTAAAACTGCGTAGTACTGGTTAATAGTGTTTAAAAATTGATTTCAATCAGTCTATAACATTTTTACGATAGCATAAAACTGATTTAAAAAAGTTAAAATCTGTTTATAAATGATTTAAAAACTGATTAAAAATAGTTGACAACTGTTCGGGACTCTTAAAAATTACTTAAAATTGTTCATTACTTGTTTAAAACTGTTTAACAAGTTCAAAACTATTTACAACTGTTTAACCAGCTCAAAACTATTCAAAACTGTTTAGAACTAGTTCAAAACTGTTTATAACTGGTGATAAATGATTTAATACTGTTTATAACTAGTTCAATGCTCTTAAAAACTGTTTATAACTAGTTCAAATCTGTTTAAAACAGTTTATAACTAGTTCAAAACTGTTCAAAACAGTTTATAACTAATTCAAAACTGTTCAAAACTATTTATGACTAGTGCAAAATTGTTAAAAACTAATTTAAACTGTTTACAACTAGTTCAAAACTGTTTAAAACTATTAATAATTAGTTCCAAACTATTTAAGACTGTTAATGAGTAGTTCAAAACGGTTTAAAACAGTTTTTAAATAGTTCAAAACTGTTCAAAACATTTTATAACTAATTCAAAACTGTTCAAAACTGTTTATAACTAGTTCAAAACTGTTCAAAATTGTTTAAAACTGTTTGAAACTAATTGAAAACTGTCTTAAATCATTAAGAAATAATTAAAAAAAATTATAAGTCATTTAGAACTACTTTAAATAGTTGAGAAGCTAGAATTAGTAAAAAATAGATTGCTACCATTTTGTTATTTATCAAAACTATTTAAAACTTGTTTAAGTTTGTTTACGACTAGTTTAGAACTATTAAGGGCTAGTTTAGAACAGTTAAACTTTTCCGGACTTTTAAAAAGTACTTACAATTGTTTATAACTCGTGCAAAACTCTTTAACTGGTTAAAAACTAGTTGAAACTGCTTAAAGCTAGTTCAAAACTGTTTATAACTTGTTCAAAACTGTTTAAAACAGTTTATAACTAGTTTAAAACTGTTTAAAACAGTTTATAACTAGTTTAAAACTGTTTATAACTAGTTTAAAACTGTTTAAAACAGTTTATAACTAGTTTAAAACTGTTTAAAACAGTTTATAACTAGTTTAAAACTGTTTATAACTAGTTTAAAACTGTTTAAAACAGTTTATAACTAGTTTAAAACTGTTTTAAACAGTTTATAACTAGTTTAAAACTGTTTTAAACTGTTTATTACTAGTTTAAAACTATTTTAAACAGTTTATAACTAGTTTAAAACTGTTTTAAACTGTTTATTACTAGTTTAAAACTATTTTAAACAGTTTATAACTAGTTTAAAACTGTTTTAAACTGTTTATTACTAGTTCAAAACTGTTTTAAACTGTTTATAACTGTTTATAACTGTTTATAACTAGTTTAAAACTGTTTTAAACAGTTTATAACTAGTTTAAAACTGTTTAAAACAGTTTATAACTAGTTTAAAACTGTTTTAAACTGTTTAATACTAGTTCAAAACTGTTTTAAACTGTTTATAACTGTTTATAACTGTTTATAACTAGTTTAAAACTGTTCCAAACTGATTATAACTAGTTCAAAACTGTTTAAAATTAATTCAAAACTGTTTTAAATCATTAAGAAATAATAACAAAATCTTATAAGTCATTTAAAACTACTTTAAATAGGCTAGAAGCTAGAATTAGTAAAAAATAGATTGCTACAATTTTATTATTTATAAAAACTATTTAAAACTTGTTTAAGATTGTTTACGACTAGTTTAGAACTATTTAGAACTATTAATAACAACTTTAAACTATTTAGAACTAGTTTCAAACTGTTTGTACTTGTTCAAAACCTATTAAAACTATTTAATACTTGTTCAAAATTGTTTATAACCGGTCCAAATATATTTATATTTAATAATCTTTATTCGCAACTATTCAGAACTACTTTAAAACAGATGGTAACTTGTTTAAAACTGTTTTAATTTTTTTTGCCTTTTTAGAACTGGTTTAAACTGTTCATAATTACCTTAAATCAGTTTAGAACTGCAAAAAAACACTTGAAATTTTGGAGCATATTTATGAACTATTTATATCTTGTTCAAAATTGTTGAAAAATTGTTCTAAATTATTAATCACTGGTTTTAAGCTATTTCTACCTAATTCAAAACAGTTTAAAACTACTTCAAACTGTTTAGAAGTGATGTTCAACTGTTTATCACTAGTTCAAAACTGTTTAAAATCTGTTTTGGACTGTTGAAATATTTGTTTAAACTATTTAGAACTAGTTCAGAACAGTTAGAAACCTGTATTGAACTGTTTAGAACTTGTTTGTATTGTTTAGAACATGTTCAAAACTGCTTAAAACTATTTTTAGCAATTTAATATTGTGTAGAACTATTTATTATTAGTTTTAAACAGTTATAAACCTGTTTTGTACTGTTTAGAACTTGTTTGAACTGTTTATAACTAGTTTTAAACTGTTAAAAACCTCTTTTGGATTATTTAGAGCTTGATAGAATTATTTAAAACTATTTTAAAACTGTTTTGAACTTTTTAGAACTGATTCAAAATGTTAAAAACTTTTTTAAAATATTTTCAAACTGTTTTTAACTTGTTCAAATAATTTAAAATCGTTTTAAACGGTTTAAAACTGTTTTGAAAAACTTAAAATTTTGACAAATTATTTGGAAATCTTGATAACTAGTGTAGAACAGTTAAAAACCTGTTTTGGACTGTTTATAATTTGTTTAAACTTTTTAAAACTAGTTCTAAACTGTTAAAAACATTTTTTGGACTGTTAAGAATTTCCTTGAACTGTTTAGAACTACTTTAAAACTATTTAAAAGTATTTTTAGCAACTTAATATTGTTTAGAATTAATCAAAAACTACTTATAACTCGTTTAAAACTAGTTAAAAACTGCTTAGAACTGTTTTAAAATGTTCAAAATTTTTTAATAAAGTTTTAAGTCGTTTAAAATTTGTTCAAACAATTTAAAATCGTTCCAAACTGTTAAAAACTGTTTAAAAACACTTTGAATTTTGAGAAATTATTTAAAACCTTCTATAACAAGTTCGAGAATGCTAAAAAGCTGTTTTGGACTATTTATAACTTGCTTGAACTACTTAGAACTAGTTCAAGACTGTTAAAAACCTGTTTCTGTCTGTTAAGAACTTTATTGAACGTTTTAGAACTAGTTCAAAATTCCTTACATTTGTTATTAGCAACTTAATATTGTTTAGAACTAATTACAAACTGTTTATAACTAGTTCAAAACAGTTTTAAATTGTTCAAAGTTACTTTTAACAATTTATATGTTCTTTAAACTCATCAAGACTGTTTATAACGAATTAAAAATATGTATAATGCTACTTTTAACTGACCCAAACTGTTTAAAACGTGTCTAAGACTGTTTATAACTCATTTGAACTATTTATAATTAGTTTAAACTTTAAAATTGTTCAGAATTGTTTAAAACTACTGACAACTGTGTAAAAATGACTTTAAAATATTTAAAACCTTCTCAAAACAATTCATGAATAGTCTGAAGTGTTTAAAACTACATAAAATTGTTTCAAACATGTTTGAACCTGTTATACTAAGGTTAAAACTGTTTATGACTAGTTCATAAGCAAATTGATTATTTATAATTATTTAGGCAAATAAAAAAAAGTTAAACCTATTTTTTTGTACACAATTTCCAATTCTTTAAAAAATAATTGTTTAAACAAATTATTTAAAATTTTGATTTTTTAAAAACTATTCCTGGCAATCGATTTAATGTGTAAAACTGAAAAGATTTTATATAAAACATTTTTTTGTATCAGATATTCGTATAACATTGTTTATAAAATCGATATAAAAAAAAGTTAATTGGTTTACAATGATTTTATAAACAAAGTGCATCTGGTACAAAAAAATGATTTGTAAAAAATCTTCTTAGTTTTTCTCATAGAATTTGTTGCCATGAACAGTTATTAAAAAGCAAAAATTTTAATAATTTGTTAAAACAATTGGACATTATAAACAACAAAATAGGGGTAACTGTTTTTTTAGTTTCCCATAAATCCAATGTTTAATTTAATTCTTGTATAGTTAATTTTGTTTTGGTATTTATTGGCTTTCTGTTAAAAATCTTCAAATTACTTTAAAACAGTTTCAAAAACCTCAATACTTCAAATTTTTAAAATATTCACTTAAATATTTCCATTAATATAAACACTTTAGATAATAATTTAAACAAAATCATAGTATTATAATATAATTATAACTCTACATAATCTCTATTTTACACAACTAAATGATCAAATAATAATTTAAAAATACAGTAGGTATTAAAAGTCAGACACAAATTCCGTTTTGAGTAAACCGAAAACCAATAATATTGACAATTAATTGCTTATTCTCGTGAATATTACCCACGCTCTTTATTATATATTGCTCATATAATACTCGTGGCATGCGAGATAAGGTAAAAAAAAAAACTTAATAATAACCCCTTACTTTTTCATACAAAACCTTTGAACCCTTTGGTATTCGCGAAATTTCAATTTTCTAATGCTGACATCACGAGGAGGATCAAGCGTGCAGCGCAATATCAGTAAAATTTTGAAATTATAAATCGTAAAAGCCTGTTTATTATAACAGACACGGTATTAAATTTCCGAGTAATGCCGATTCCGGGTTAACCGAGCGTGGCATCGTTCCTCTCGCGTTGTGATTAGCAAGAACGTTAATCGAAGAGTCAGATGATCAGACACCCCACATTTTCTTTTAATGGTTAGTTATGCTCAGACTAGTTTCATAAATTACAATTTTCAATTAAATAATTGTAATTTTATCGAGAATTTACTTACCAATTGGGAGCACGATCTAAAACAGAGAAAGGTGTAGTTAATTACTATTAAACAATTCGGAAAGAGATTATTTAGAAATGGTTCTATATTATTTAAAAAAAAATTCAGAATTACTTAAAGTTGATCATGGAGTTAAAATTTTCAAAATTTTATACAAGGAAATGATTTTTTTTCAAATATATATTTTTAAGAATTCAAATATCGCGCCGAGAGTAATTGGAAAATTTCCTGTTGAGTGGCGCCAGTGTCAAAGTTTCAGTGTCAATTTTTATTGTTGTCAAGTTTTCCATAGAGTTGCAAAATTCTTGGTAATTTAAAATCCGGTTACATTCTCGAGAATATAACCGAGAATATTCTCCTTCCGGAGAATTTATGAGAATTTTCTATGTTTGAATGAGCACCACTATTTTGAAACACAAACAATTTATTAAAAAAAAAATGGATAAATAACAAAATAATTATCATTACAAATTAACTATAAGTCAATGAAGTGTAAAAATTATTATTAAATATAACAATTATGAACAATTTTAAAATGAAAGAAAGTAATTTAATTTTAAGAAAAATACTTCAAAATCTTAGAAATAAATTGAAACAAATTAGAGTAATGAAAAATTGGGGAAAATAAATGAAAATTAAGAAACAATTATTCAAATTTAGATAAATAATTAAAAATTTAGAAAATTATTTCAGAAAATGATGAAAATGATTAAAAATTTAAGAAATCTATGAAGAAATAATATAAATAATTTAAAATTAAAGAAAATAATTAAAATTTAAAAAATAATTGAAAAAATGCATAATATATTTTAAATGAAGGAAAGTTAAAGAAAATTTCAGAAAAATACTTGAAACTTTTAAAAGTTGATTGCAAACAAAAAAAAAATAATTAAATATTAGAGAAAATAAATGAAAGAAGATAAACATAATTTGAAATTGAGTACCTATCCTAGATATAATTGAAAATTGAATATAAAAATGAAAATTTCATATAAATAATTAAATACTTTTTGGAAATTATTAAAAAATAAAGAAAATAATGGAAAATTTAAGAAAAATATTTAAAACTTTTAAAAAATAATATTAAAAAATAATAATAGGTAATTAAAATTTGTGGAAAATAATTGGAAAATGATTTTAAAATTTGAAGTCAATAATTGAAATATGATAAAAACAATGATAAGTTGAAAACTTTTTTGTTATTTTCCTTGCAATTATCAACTAATTTTTTAAAATTTCTATTTAAATCTTTAATCTTCAATTTAATTTTTTAATCTTCCATTTATTTCTTTAATTTTCAATTATTTTCTTCAATTTTCAATTGCATTTTACGTTTTTCAATTACATTATTCAAAATTCAATAATTCTCGCATTTTCTCAATTATCAAATATTTTCTTGAAATTTCAATATAATTATTTTTTAACTTCCAAATGATTTCTTTAATTTTCCTTTATTTTTTAACGATTTTTCTCATTATTTTCATCAGTTTTCAATTGACAATTTAATATTCTTCTTCAATTTTATGCTTATTCATCAATTTAAAAATTTTTCTTTTTCAAATGCGACTTATTTTCACCATTTTTCGAATTTTTTTTTCAATTGATAATTATTTTTTTTTAATAGTCAATTATTTTCGTCATATTGTTATTTTTCTTTTAATTATAAATTATTTTCTTGAAATTTACATTTGCTTCTTTAATTTCCAATTTATTTCTTCAATTTTTAATTATTTTCTTCAATTCTCAGAATTTTTTTTTTTAAATTTCAATTATTTAGATTCTATTTTCAATTAATTCCTTAATATTAATCAATTCCCGCATTTTATTAATTATCAATTATTTTTTTCAATACAATTCTTGAATTTGAAATTGATTTATTTAATTTTCATTTATTTTCGACAATTGTTTTACATGATTTTCATTAGTTTTCAATAGGCAATTTATTATTCACCTTCAATTTTATGAATATTTATTGATTGCAGAATTTTTTTTGTACGAATGACGATTATTCTCACCATTTGTCGAAGTTTTTTTTCAATTGTTAATTTTTTTTTTTTTTAATATTAATAAATTAATTTAACATTAATAAATTTTAAAATATTTACTTATTTTCGTCATTTTTTTATTTTTTCATTTTTCTTTTGATTATCAATTATTTTCTTGAAATTTCCATTTAATTCTTTAATCTCCAATTTATTTCTTCAATTTTAAATTATTCCCTTCAATTTTCAAATATTCTCTTTAATCTTCAATTTTTTTATCGATTTTCAATTAATTCGATTTTCAATATTCAATAATTCTCTTATTTTTTGAATTATTTTTTTCACTCATAAAAATTGTTTCAATATTTTAATTCAATTATTTAATTATCGAACTATTCTCTTCAATTCTCAGTTATTTTCTTCAAATTTAAATTTCACTTTTAGAATTTTTTATTATTTTCTTAATTATTAAAAAATTATCGACTTTTTTTATTATTTTTTTCGATTATTATTAAATTTCTTTAATTTTAAATACAATTGTTCAATTATTTTCTTTAATTTTTAATTACATTCTTCAATTTTTATTTTCATTCTTCAGTTTTCAATTGTTTTCTTCTATATTTATTAATTCTAGGCTTTATTTAATTAAGTTTTTTCAATTTTTAAGTATATTCCATAAATTTTAATTCAATTCTTCAATTTTTTATTGCTTTCTTCAATTTTCAATTATTTTTTTTTCAATTATAATTATTGTTTTCGATTTTTAATTCTGTTGTTAAATGTGCAATTATTTCCAACAATTATTCTTATAATTTTCTTAATTTTTCAATTTTAAATTATTTTTTAAATTAAATATTTATAGTTTGATTTTTTAAATTATTTTTTCCAGTTGTGTATTAATCTAGTCATTTTTCGAATTTTGTTTTCAATTTTTAATTATTATCTTAAAATTTGTCAATTATTCTTTGATTATTTAAATTATTTTGTTCGTTTGTGTATTAATCTAGCTATTTTTTGAATTTTGTTTTCATTTGTCAATTATTTTTGTCATTTTGTAAATTTTTTTTCAATTATCAATTATTTTTTCAAATTTTAATTTAATTCTTAAATTTTTATTTTATTTCTTTAATTTTTAATTATTTTTTTTCTATTTTCAATCCAGTTGTTCAATTTGCAACTGTTATTTTTATATAATTTTTAAACTAATTTGTTTAAATTTAAAATATATTTATTGTTTATTTTTTTAAACTGTTCTTTTCAATTTCATAATTTTCATTATTTGAATTTGCAGAAATTTACAGTTTTAAATGACCAACAACAATGCAAAGTTTGTCTTTCATGTTGCTATAGTTATTATATATAATTCTTACTATTAACATTAAAATTCAAATCATTACTAATAAGAATGGCACTAGAGATTCTATTTTCGTACATTGATTGAGAAAATTTGACTAAATTTGATAAATAAATTAAAAAAACTTAAATTCAGGTAATATTACTTCTTTGCAACTCAAGTTTTCCATATTTTGTGGATTTTTTTAAAAAGCTGAGTTTTAAAATAGTGTAAAGGAATTATATTTTCGAATATTATTACCAATTTACAAACAAAGGCAAGATTTTTTGTTTATCTGTAGATAATTAAAGTTCTCAAAAGTAAAGTTTTTATAACCTGAAAAGACACTTTCCCTTGGGACGAATTTTGCAAGATGGAGACTATATTAACCGACAAAAGATTCTAATACTTGACAACATTTGCCTAAATACCAATTTCACTAATTAATATCCATTTTATTTCCTTATTTTTTAATTTATTTCTTTCAATCGTTCCTAACAGTAACCAACAGATCGGTTTCAGATCGCTAAAGTAAAGAAAATAAACAATCTTTTACGAGCGGACGATTATAGTTGTAATTAAATAATTATTATTAAAGTTACGATTATTTATTTTGAAATGGTAACAAAAACACCGTGTCGTAATTTTACCAATTATCCAGTATTTTTATCTTCCAGTTTCGTCTTTTTGTTCTAAAAAAAAAGCACCTGGCTATGGTAACGGAAATGTGAGAGATAACCTAAAAATCTTTTTCCAGTTGACAATGTAAAACAAAACATCTCAACAATAAAGAAATGATCGGGATTATTGAATAAAAATTAATAAAGCGATGAAATATTTTAAAAAACACACAAGAACTGACTAAGAGTATAAATAGATATAAAAAAAAAGGAGTTGCTAATAATAACAAAACTAAATATCCTGCAACCTCGATATCCTAAGCGACTGAGTAGAAAGGCCTTTCTAGTGGAATTTCCGATAATTTTTTTTAATTGGAGAGAATTTTCCGGGAAATTATGTAATAATCGCGTCTCTGAGGTAAAGTTGGTTAGTAACGAGAGAATGAAACGACCGCGTTGACCGCAAGTGGAAAACGGTATAAGGGTAATTACAATGAGCAGGCGATTACGAAGGTTTCAATGAATTCCAAGCAGCAATAAACTCGCGTTAATACGGGGCTAACTGCTCGCTATTTTAATTAACAGCTATCACGTCTCGATTCTGTACATATGGTCAGAGGATCGCGAGACGATCGATCTGCCGATGTCGTGCCGGTTTGTCAGCCTGTTAAGAACGTCGTTTTGTCGTCGGTAACGCGTGCTTTTCCTCGATCGATTTCACCGACGTAGATCGATTTCAACAAGAAACATCCGCAATTACTTGTCGTTGATCATCGACTATCGATGCCGGCATGATCAAAGGGAATCGTGCGATTATGTTGAATCACCAAGTCGGCCAGTCAGGAAGGAAGGCAAATACCCAATGAAAAGGTTTACAAAACATTTTCCTATAACTCTCAATTATATCTAACTTGACGCTTCCCTAGATTATTACCCTCTTATTTAATTTGGTTTATTTAATTTATTTCTCTTTAATTATGAAATTATTTGATTATAATTAAATAACCCGTTTGCCAGAATTAATCGAATTGTTTGTCACTGATTTCAAATTATTCCCTGCAATTATTCAAATTATTCCCGGCTTCAATCAAATTATTTAACTCAATTAATTTTATAATTTAAAAATGTATTAAATTATCTCTTACAATTAAATGAGCTTATTCCCCATAATTAATTAAATTGTTTCCGACAATTTCCCTAATTTTTGAACGTATTCAACAAAACTGTCCACCGAAATTAATCAAATAGATGTTCAGAGAAATTAAATTGTCTGGTGTAATTAATCTAAATAATAGACAAAATAATTAAATTGGTTAATAGAATTAATTAGATTATTTGACACAATTAACATAATTAGATTGTCAATTTAATATAATTAGTTTAAAAAAACAAATTAAATTGGCGGATACTATTAATTTAATTAACACAAAAATCAAATTCTCTAACGTAATTAATCAGATTTTTTGATAAAATTAATTGAAATATTCCGATAGTTTGCCGGAATCCAACAAAATTTCCGTCGAAATTAATTATAAAGTTGTCTATAAGAATTAAATATTTCGACAGAATTGATTCGAACATTGTCTACAAAAAATTAAATTGGTAACCAGAATTAATTAAGTTACAGAATTAATATAATTATTTAATATAAAATAAAATCTCTGCAGTCGCAATTATTTAAATTATTACTGTAATTGTTTTATATTTTTCCCATAATTGATTAAATTATATGCTGTCATTAATTTGTGTACCATAATTAATCAAATTCTTTGACACAAAAATCAGATTGTTCCTCGCAATTTCCCAAATTTTCCCTCACAATTAACCAAATAGATTTAAACAAGAATGAATTATCCGACGAAATTAATCTAAATATTACCTAGAAGAATTAAATTAGCTAAATTATTGGATTGTAATTAAATAACCTGTCTGACAGAAATAATTAAATTGTTAATCACTAATATCAAATTGTTCCTACCAATTATTCAAATTATTGAACGCTATTAATTTAATTATTCAACACGGTTAATCTATTTTTCCAAAAGAATTGGATTTCATTCGCCGCAATTATTTCAAATTTTTGCCGAAATCAACCAAATTGTCCGGCGCAATTAAATACATATAAGGTGCAAGAATTAGATTGGTCCTCAAAATTAATTTATTTATTTGACCTAATTAATGTAATTATTTGATACAAAACTATATCTTTGTTGTAGTTGCAATTATATTAATTATTTCTGCAATTATTTAAATTGCATTATTTAAATCCCGTAAATCTTTAAATTATTTTCTGTAATTAATTAATTTGTTTCCTTAAATGAATCAAATTGTTTGGTATTAAAATCAAAATTCTCCTGAAATTATTCAAATTATTGGACGGAATTAATCAAATTATTCGCAGCAATTATTCGAATTAGTGGCTGTAATAAACAAAATTGTTCGTCCATATTATTCAAAGAGATCTCCACAAGAATTAGTTTGTCCGACTCAATTAATCTACTCATTGGGTACAAGAATTAAATTGATCACCACAGTTAATTAAATTATCTCCTGCAATTAACATAATTCAATAGTTAATCAAATAATTAATTTAATTAACTTATCCACACTATTAATCCAATTCTGCAATTATTTTAATTATTTCTGAAAGTATAAAAAGTCTTTCTCGTAATTGATTAATCTGTTTACACGAATTCAGCAAATTGTTTGTCACCAAAATCAAATTATTCCTAGCAATCATTTTGTCATATTAATTCTTTGTCAAAATTAACTAAATTGTCCGTCACAATTAATCAAATACATGTCCATAAGAATTAATTTGTCCAGCGAAATTAATCTAAATATTAAGGACCAAGAATTAGAATATCCATCACAGTTAATTAAGTTATTTGCCACTATTTGCAGAATTAAAGTTATCAAATAATTAATTTAAATAAACTGCTCCGCAGTATTAATCAAATTGTTTGACACAATAATCTAACTCTTTGACGCAATTGAAAAAACTGCTCGCCCAAATTAATTACATTGTTCATCACAAAATTCTAATTGTTTACCGAAATCCGATAAATTGACTGTTAAAATTAATAAAATAGTTGTCCACAAGAATTAATTTGTCCTACCCAACTAGTTTGACAATTAGCTACAAGAATTAAATTAGTAATCAGAATTAATCAAATTATTTGACACAATTAACGTAATTATTCGATACAAAATTAAATCTTTGCAATTACTATTATTTGAAAATGAAATTATTAAAAATTCATCCTACAATTGCATAAATTATCTGCTGTAATTAATTAATCTATTTTTACGAATTGATTAAATTATTTCACTCAAAAATCAAATTATTCCCAGCAATCATTCGAATTATGGACAGCTTTCAATCAAACTATTCGAAGCGATGATTCTACTTTTTTTTTAAATTAACTAAATTGTATATCATAATTAATCAAATAGATCTCCGTAAGAATTAATTTGTTCCTCGCAATTAATCTAATCTTTGACACAATAATCTAATTCTTTGACGAAATTTAACAGACTGTTCGCCCAAATTAATTAAATTGTTTATTGCAAATATTCTAATTATTTACCGGAATCCAATAAATTGTTCGCCGAAATTAATAAAATAATTGTCTACGAAGATTAATTTGTCTTACGCAATTGTTCTGCGGTTTAGATACAAGAATTAACGTATTAACCAGAACTAATCAAATTATTTGCCATAATTATTATAATTTTTCGATACAAAATAATATCTTTGCAATTACTATTATTTAAAAAGAAAATTATTTAAATTCTCCCAGCAATTGATTAAATTATTTGCTGTAATTAATTAAACTGTTTTTACGAATTGATCAAATTGTTCCAATTAAAAATCAAATTATTCCCAAAAATCATTCGAATTATTGACCGCTTTCAATCAAAGTAATCGACGCGATGATTCTAATTCTTTGTCGAATTTACCTAAATTGTTCATTTCAATTAATCAAATAGATATCGACAAGAATTAATTTCTTCTACGTAATTATTTCGAAGATTAGCTACAAAAATTAAATTAACCAGAATTAATCAAATTAGTCGCCACAATTAATATAATTATTCGAAACAAAATTAAATCTTTGCAATTACTATTATTTAAAAAGAAAATGATTTAAATTCATCCTACAATAGATTTAATTAATTCCTGTTATTAATTAATCTATTTTCCCGAATTAACTAATTGTTTCCCGTATCCATTTAAATTATTTTCCATCGCATCAATGATAAAACGATTAAAAATTTCTTTTTCTCGTAAGATTCCCTTCGTGCATGAAAAGCCAAGACAGCTGGTTCCAATAAATTGCCAGAGTGCATATGATTTTTGAATTTAATGCCACGGGATTTAATGCATTGCTGATGAATATTCGATGGCTTCTGGAGATTTATCAACATAGGTTTTAGATACTTTTGCGTTTGGTCGTTTGCGTAGGTAGACAGCACGGATTAACGATAATGTCCTGGCGATACTCGAGAGCATGTTAACATTGCTCGATTGCAAGTAGGTTCCTTATGGTTCACCTTCGGTCGAGGAGGTACATATCGGTACACAAATAACACAGTATCTGTGCGACATTATATGGATTATAATCCAGCGATTCCTACCTCTGAATCACCCTCGCGATTAGAATTAGCCGGACAGTCATGTAGAAAGTCTTGTAAGCTGTAAACTCTCAAGCAACGAGAGAAGTGTCCGATTGCATCAGGAATAATCGTTTGTCTTTCTGTAAGCCTAATAGTCCTTTTGATTTTTGAGTCCCAATGCATTTGCATCTTGTGATCACGCAGGTGGAAACGCCCAGCGAAATTCTTCATTTCCTTTTGGTTTGATTGATGTAGTTATTGAATTTAATAATTAATGGAAAAATTGATATTAATTCAGGGAATATTGATAATTCGTGAAATAATTTATCCCCCTGTATAATATCGCTCATGGTCGTCCTCTTTTCTTTTCTACCAAGGAAACAACTTGACATATAATGCACTTTTCTCAGAAGCATCAGGATAGGGAGATTCCACCTTCGTAACGTCTGTCGGCATCGAAACATCTGCCGAGGCAGGTCCTTCTTTATTGATTTTCGTCCATGCACGCAATCTCGGTGCATTAAATTTAAAGGGTACTAGAAGGAGGCATAAAAGTGAAAGGGGTGAGAAGTTCGTTTTCTCAGGTAAAATTTTACTGCAGGTTCCAACGCATAGATGCTAAACATATGCATATTTTGAACGGAAATATTGAGTGGCACATATGTGACCAAAGTAGTCCTTGGGCGCACGAGCTGATGCACAAAAAAACGCAATGTCAAAGCAAACTGGTTCAGTTGAAACTATTCTTACGCCCTTTACGTCCGGAATAAATAATATTGTAATCGTGCATGATAATATGCCAAAAAGGGTTTTTGGGACTCTATACTTTGTTGTACCCCACTTTCTATTATCATGACAATGGTAATCATTCTTGTGGTTTGGAGACGTTAACGCCATATTTTTCAATTTTTTAACAAACATGATGAATTCAATTTTTTGATGAAATTAAGGAAATTGTGTGCTAGACGTAATTAAATTGTATACCATAAGAAATCTAATTCTTTGTTGCAGTTATTGAAATTGTTCGCAATAAAATCGAATTATTGACGTAATTAAATAATTGTTTACCACAGAATTTGCGGATTTAGTATTATTGTTTCCTATAATATAAGTTCATTGTACACTGTAATTATTTAAATTGTTTCTGAAATGATTTTAATAGTTTGCCGCAATTCCTTAAATTATTTACATTACTTAATTAGATTGTTCGTCGAAATTAAACAAATTGTCTGATCCAAATTAATATAATTTAGTATAATTGTTTGCTACACTATTAATTAATTGTCTGTGGTAATTATTCAAATTGTTACTTTAATTGTTTAAACTATTCGTCGCAACTAATAAAATTATTTGTCGTAATTAATTAAACTATTTGTCATAATTAATTAAATTGTTTGCTGTAATTAACCAAATTGTCCCCCACAAATTTAATGAAAATATTCGACGGAATTAATTACAATGTAGCGGCATTTAATTTAATTATTTGCTGTAATTAATCAATTTATCCGCCATAAATTAATCCAAATGATGTTCATAAAATTAATTTGACGGACGTAATTAATCTAAAATTTTCTTTACTATATTTACATTGTTCGAATATTTCAATAAAAATATTTGACCCGATTCATTTAATTGATCAACAAAAGAAGTTAACTGTTTGTCGAAATTAATCTAATTGTTTTTATCGTATTAAACAAACTATACTTAATAATTAATCTAATCGTATCTTTCAAGAATTCAATTATTTACCAGAACTATTCCGATTTTTCTCCGTAATTGGTCAAATTATTTGATACACACCTGGTTGTTAGAATTAATCAAATTATTTACCACAAAAATCAAATCCTCTATTAATCACATTAATCTCATTTTCTCCATAAGAATTTAATTGTTTTAATTTTTTTCGGAATTACCCAAATTGCTCGTCACAATTAATTAAATATAAGATATTCACAATCATTAATTTATAAGGCAAAGTCAATACGTATATTGGGTATAAGAATTAGACTGAACACAACAATTAATTTAATTATTTGACGAAATTAACATAATTTATCTGTTTATCGATTATAATTAATTAAATTGTAAATAATTTATAATTAATTTAAGTAAATTCTTTGATACAATTAAGCAAATTGATTGATACAAAATTCAAATTCTTTGACGCAATAAACCGGACTATTTACAGCAAATAATTAAATTTATCTCAAATATTGTAATTATTTACCGAAATCCAAGAAATTTTGCGTTGAAAGTACTAAAATGGTTTTTTATGAGAATTAATTTATTTAATACAATTGATTTGAATATTGTCTTCAAGAATTAAATTAGTAACCGGAATTAAATTAATTACTCACCACAATCAATATAATTATTTGATACAAAATTAAATATTTTTAACTGTAATTATTTAAATTCTTCCCGTTAATGATTCAATTATTTGCTGTAATTTACTAATCTGCTTGTCCGAATTAATCAGATTGTTTAACATAAAAATTAAATTGTTCCCTGCAATTATTTGAGTTGATCAAATCATTTGACGCGATTAGTCTAACTTTTTTCACAATAATTAAATTGTTTCTACAACTCAATGAGATTATTCACCGTGATTATGTTAATTTTTTGCAGGAATTAACCAAATTGTGCCTCACAATTAATTAAATAGTTTTTGAAAAGAATTAATTTGTCCAGCGCAATTAATCTAAATATTAGATACAAAAAGTAAATTGATCATCATAGTTAATTAAATTATTTACCATAAATAACATAATCGAATTATTAATTAGTTATAAGTAATGAAATTCTTAGAGACTATTAAGCAAATTGTTTGACACGAAACTCAAACTCTTTGACGAAATTAATTAAATTGTTCTTAAAGTTAATTTAATTGTTTGTTGCAATTAAACAAATTGTCCTCAGTAACTAGTTTGAATGATCCAATATTAATTAATTTGTTCGCTGCAATTATTAAAATTGTTATCCGAAATTAATAATTTATCTCACTCTTAATTAATTTGTTTTCTAAAATTAATTAATTGGTTCTCTAAACTTAATCAAATCGTTCGACACAATAAATTTAATTTTCTCCACAAGAATCAAATTTTTACCGAAATAAGAATTAAATTATTCACTGCACTTATTTAAATAATTAACACAAGAAACGAATTCCTTTAAACAATCAATCGTAAATTTATCCGAATCTTAATTAATTTGTTTTCAAAAATTAATTAATTTGTTCTCTAAACTTAATGAAAACGTTCGCCACAATTAATTTAATTTGTTCCACAAGTATCGAATTATGTTCCAAAATTAGAATTAAGTTTTTCACCGCTATTATTCAAATAATTAACACAAGAAACGAATTCCTTTAAACAATCAAACGTAAATTTATCCCAATCTGAATTAATTTCTTCTCTAAAATTAATCAAATCGTTAGCCACAATTAATTTAATTTTCTGCACATAAATCATATTATTTGCCGAAATAAGAATTAAATTATTCACCGCAATTATTCAAATAAATAACACAAGAAACAATATGCTTTAAACAATCAATCGTAAATATATCCCAATCTGAATTAATTTCCTGTTTACAATTAATCAAAAGGTTCGACACAATTAATTTAATATTCTTCACAAAAATAGAATTATTTGCCGAAATAAGAATTAAACTATTCACCGCAATTATTTAAATAATTAACACAAAAAACGAATTCCTTTAAACAATCAATCTTAGCATTTATCCATATCTTAACTAATTTGTTCTCTAAACTTAATCAAATCGTTCGCCACGATTAATTTAATTTTTTCCACAAGAATCGAATTATTTTCCGAAATAAGAATTAAGTTATTGAATCCAATTATTCAAATAATTAACACAAGAAACAAATTCCTTTAAACAATCAATAGTAAATTTATCCCAATCTGAATTAATATCTTCTCTAAAATTAATCAAATCGTTAGCCACAATTAATTTAAATTTCTACACAAGAATCGAATTATTTGCCCAAATAAGAATTAAATTATTCACGGCACTTATTCAAATAATTAATACAAGAAACGAATTCCTTTAAACAATCAATCGTAATAATCATCCCGATCTGAATTAATTTGTTCTCTAAAATTAATCAAATTCGTCACAATTATTTTAATATTCTCCACAAGAATCGAATTATTTACGGAAATAAGAATTAAATTATTTACCGCAGTTATAGAAATAATTATCCACAAGAAACGAATTCCTCTGAACATTGTTTTTTAAAATTAATCGAATCGTTCGCTATAATTGATTTAATATTCTCTATAAGAATCGAATTATTTACGGAAATAAGAATCGAAATATTTACGGAAATAAGAATTAAATTATTTACCGCAGTTATACAAATAATTATCAACAAGAAACGAATTCCTTTAAACAATCAATCGTAATAATCATCCCGATCTGAATTAATTTGTTCTCTAAAATTAATCAAATTCGTCACAATTATTTTAATATTCTCCACAAGAATCGAATTATTTACGGAAATAAGAATTAAATTATTTACCGCAGTTATACAAATAATTATCCACAAGAAACGAATTCCTCTGAACATTGTTCTTTAAAATTAATCAAATCGTTCGCTATAATTGATTTAATATTCTCTATAAGAATCGAATTATTTACGGAAATAAGAATTAAATTATTTACCGCAGTTATACAAATAATTATCAACAAGAAACGAATTCCTTTAAACAATCAATCGTAATAATCATCCCGATCTGAATTAATTTGTTCTCTAAAATTAATCAAATTCGTCACAATTATTTTTATATTCTCCACAAGAATCGAATTATTTACGGAAATAAGAATTAAATTATTTACCGCAGTTATACAAATAATTATCCACAAGAAACGAATTCCTCTGAACATTGTTCTTTAAAATTAATCAAATCGTTCGCTATAATTGATTTAATATTCTCTATAAGAATCGAATTATTTACGGAAATAAGAATCGAAATATTTACGGAAATAAGAATTAAATTATTTACCGCAGTTATACAAATAATTATCAACAAGAAACGAATTCCTTTAAACAATCAATCGTAATAATCATCCCGATCTGAATTAATTTGTTCTCTAAAATTAATCAAATTCGTCACAATTATTTTAATATTCTCCACAAGAATCGAATTATTTACGGAAATAAGAATTAAATTATTTACCGCAGTTATACAAATAATTATCCACAAGAAACGAATTCCTCTGAACATTTTTCTTTAAAATTAATCAAATCGTTCGCTATAATTGATTTAATATTCTCTATAAGAATCGAATTAGTTACGGAAATAAGAATCGAATTATTTACGGAATTAAGAATTAAGTTATTTACCGCAGTTATACAAATAATTATCAACAAGAAACGAATTCCTTTAAACAATCAATCGTAATAATCATCCCGATCTCAATTAATTTGTTCTCTAAAATTAATCAAATTCGTCACAATTATTTTAATATTCTCCACAAGAATCGAATTATTTACGGAAAAAATAATTAAATTATTTACCGCAGTTATACAAATAATTATCCACAAGAAACGAATTCCTCTGAACATTGTTCTTTAAAATTAATCAAATCGTTCGCTATAATTGATTTAATATTCTATATAAGAATCGAATTATTTACGGAAATAAGAATCGAAATATTTACGGAAATAAGAATTAAATTATTTACCGCAGTTATACAAATAATTATCAACAAGAAACGAATTCCTTTAAACAATCAATCGTAATAATTATTCCAATCTGAATCAATTTCTTTTCTAAAATTAATCAAGTTGATCGCCACAAGTAATTTAATTTTCTCCACAAGAATCGAATTATTTACCGAAATGAGAATTACATTTTTCACCGCAATTTTCAACACTCCGCCACGAGTATCCAGAATGTTTAACATATCATTCCTAAATATCGTTAAGAATCGATCTGAACACATTCTTCATAAACATTTCCAATTATCCCAAAATTGCTAATTATACATCAAAATAAATTGAATGAACGAATTATCTAAAAACAGACTACACTGTTCCAATTTTAATTCAAAGGAACGGGATTTGGTATAAAGGTGATATTAATCAGCAGGATTCTGACTTGAAAGACCAATAATGACAATACTAATGTTTCTAGTGAAAGTTGGCGTATTTGCCTGCTATTTTCGTGAAATGAGAGATTTAGTTGGACAATCCTGTGAATTGGTGAACAGAGGGCTTGCCTCTTTTTGCATTGAACTCGGGCGAGACGAAGGTCGCTGAACGGATAAAGGGAGGACAATCAGTCTTCCTACACACAAGCGTTGATCTTTTAGAGCATATAAGTATCGCCTTGTCCTAATTTTAGCACGATTCCCGTCTGAGTAAAATCTGCGAACACAATCGCTCGTCTCGCAGCATCGCTCAACGTCCAACCTTACAAGACTTGATGGCTAGAACGCCTTTTCGTCGCTTCTTGTCATCGGGAAAAAAGCCCAGAGGTGGAATCAGAACGATTGCATAAGCCTTCTCAATCTAACGAATTTCTCACTCTCCGAGTTTTTTTTTTTTATTCCCGAATTATAAATAGATATAAAAAATCGATATCCCTAAATTACAATTAGATACAATTATTAAGAGTCTCGTGTAATTAAATAAACTAATTCCTCTGAAACAAAGGAATTCAATCGAAAAATGAAAAAAAGGAGGAGATAAAATTGTTCGTAAATTGTTGCATCCAAATTTTCACGCTCGAGTGATAATCGATTAAAGACGATTCACGAGTGACAAAAATCATTGACGAATCCGCGACGCTGAGGGGACCTGTGTCGACCTGTGCGGGAAATTAGTAACGTGCGTTTTTGTATTTTGTAGCACGTGGTTGGCTAAAGAAGGACCTCACCCCACGAATCAAATATTGCCTAACTGAAATACTCGCTCCTTCAGGACGAGCTTACGAGTATAATGCTGATGCTCTGAAAAGGGAAGGAAGGCACGGGACAAGGTCCTTCTTTATAGGACTTTTAAACCCGAGCCGTTGGCGAGCACCTTTTTGGCCTACACGTGGCACGATTCATATAACGTATCTCAGCTGTGTTTCTTTGGCCGTTTTACGTCCCAATTTTTTTTTTTTTTTTGCCTCGTTCCTCCTCCAGAATTGCAGACATTCCCCCTCGTGATCTATCCTCCGTAGATAAAATTTTTCTTTTGTGCAGTTTGCCTCACACGGTAGCCAATGCGGAAGTCAATGTACCGCAACGTGAGTAATAGAGCCGGGAATTAATTCTGAAATGGGCAGCTTCATTACTTTGCAAATTGCTGAGAAGCTTTGTAGATTGTGTTTTGAGAAATTGCATTTTGGCAATCATTTGAGTTTTTAATTATGATGTATCTTTGTCTCGAAAATGACTAATTATTCAGACAACGCGCGGTAATACTTGTAGAATTAATTCTTCATAGCAATTCATGAATAATCGATTATTTGAATTTCAATGAATATTTATGTACTACTGAAATTGACTACTTATTATATAGATAATTAATTTCGGTAATCAATACTCGTGAGCGAGCGCAATCGGGATGATAGATTGTTAATTAATTCATCGGCAATTAATACCAGGAAATAGTTCGGGACAGAATTTTAAAAAATTGGGATAACTGTTCTTCTTTTTTTTTTTATTGATTATCATCTTAATTAGTCTGTCTGATTATAACAGTTTATTTTAGAATTTGGGAATTGCTTTTTTTGGTAAGGAATCACTTCTCGGTGTAGATAATTTTTTTTACGAACATTCGATTTAAAAAGTGGTTTTAGCAAAAATTTTAGCTTTGATGAAACGTGAGTTTGGAAAAATCAAATTTGGTGAAAAGTGTCTTTGGGGAACTGAAGCATTTAAAATTATTGTTAGTTTGCTAAATAGTAACTTTAATAAAAGTTAACTTTCATGAAAGTTAATTTTCGTAAAAGTTAATTTTCGTAAAAGTTAGTTTTCGTAAAAGTTAATTTTGCTAGAAGTAACTTTCGTAAAAGTTAATTTTGCTAAAAGTAACTTTCGTGAAAGTTAATTTGGCTAAAAGTAACATTTGTAAAACTCAACATTGGTGAAAGTAATTTTTGTTAAATTCAAGTTTTCTAAAAAATAAAACTGTACTACAAAACAATTTTGCTAAAAGATATCTTTGAAAAATTAAAATTTTGCTCAAGAGCAAATTTACTAAAAAGTAACTTTTGTAAAATGCAACTATACGAAAAATATTTTTGATAAAAAATAAATTTGAAACAATTTAAGTTTAAATAAAACATAATTTTGTTAAAAACTACCTTTGTCATATATTTAATTTAAGAAAAAACAATTTTGCTAAAAAATAACTTTGCTACAGAATAATTTTGCTGAAAAGTAAATCTGTAGAAAGGTTCATTGAAAAAATTATTTGATAAAATATAGCATTGATAAAAAGTAACTTTGGCAAAATCTATGCAAAAGAACAAGTTTGCTAAAAATAAAATTACTGCAAAACGATTTTGAGAAAGAGTAAGTTTGCTAAACGGCAACTTCCCAGAAAAAACTTTTCTAAAAAGCAACTTTTCGAAAACGCAACTTTCCTAAAAAGTAACTTTGTTAAAAACAAAATTCAACTTTCCTGAAAAGTAACTTCGATAAAATTTAATTTTCTTTAAAATACCTTTGTTGAAAAGCAACTTCGACAAAATTTAACGTTGCTAAAAGCAACTTTAGCGAAGTTTGTATTTGGTAAAAGTAACTGTGCTACAAAATAATGTTGCGAAAAACAACTTTGAAATAATAATAATGTTTATAAAAGTATTTTACTAAATAACAACTTTGCCAAAAAGCAATTTTTATACAATTTTTTTGTTTTTGTTTTAAAGAACTTTAATAAAATTTAACCTTGAAAAGTAACTTTGCTAAAAAATATATGTACTAGAAAGTAACTATTCTTAAAAGCAAGTTGTCAAAAATAAACTTTGCTAGTCAGTAATTTTGCTAAAAACCAACTTTGGTCAATTTTAATTTTAGAAAAAGTAACTTTGCTACAAAATGATTTTGCTAAATTGCAAAAAGCAATTTGAAAATAAATAACATTGCTAAAAAGTAACTTGGACAAAACCTTGCGTTATTAAAAACAACTTTGATAAAATATAATTGCGGCAAAAAGTAAATGCACTTCAAAAGATTCTTGCTAAAAAGTAACTTTGTAAAACTAATACTTTCAATAGAAGTAAATTTACTGAAAAGCAACCTTGCTAAAATACAACTTTGAAAAAATTTAACTTTGATGGGCAAAAAATGTGACAAAAAATAAATTTGCTACAAAGCAGCTTTGAGAAAATTTAGTATATCAAAGATTAGTTTATTTATTTATAATTTTAGTCAGAACTACAATAGAATCTTGCTAAAAGTAACTTTGCGATAATTGCTTAAAAGTAACTTAAAAAATTAATAGTTTCTATGATATAAATTTTATTAAAAAGCAACAGTGCATAAAAGCGACTTTGAAAAAACTTTACTTCGGTAAAATTGATCTTTCCGCAAAAAGTTATCTTGAGTAAAAACAAATTCCCTAAAAAGTAACTTTGCTTAAAGACAACTTGACAATAAACTAATTTTTCTAATGTGTAATTCTGCAAAAGGCAACTTTGTTGAAAAACCAACTTGAATCAAATTTAATTATGCATAATGACAACTTTACTAAAAACAACTTTGCTAAAAAGTTACTTTTCCAAAAAGTAACTTTGATAGAAAGATACTTTTTGAAAATTGTTACTTCCTTAAAAACTAACTATGCTAAAATTTTACTTCGACAAAATAAAACTTTGTTAAAAATAACTTGCTTAAAAGTAACTTTATTACAAGTAACTTAGCTGAAAAAAAATTTTGATAAAATTGTAAGTTGTAACTTAGCTTAAAAGGAAATTGTCAAAAAAAGTAATCTTGCTAGAAAGCAACATTACTACAAAATAATTTGCTAAAAATAACTTTGATATAAAGTAAGTTAAAAAAATTAAAACTTTCTCTAAAAGAAATTTTACAGAAAACAAATTTACTGAAAGTAACTATAAAGAAAAACAATTTTGCTAAAAGAACAATTTTTCTAATAAACGATTCTACAAAAGGCAACTTTGGTAAAAAATAACTTTAATACAATTTAAATTTAGTACAAAGCAACTTGACTAAAAAAACTTGCTGAAAGTAACTATGAAAAATTAATACTTTCTATAAAATTATTTTTACTAAAATGTAACTGTGCTAAAAATCAACTTTGCTAAAAAGTAACTTTGCAAAAATTGCTGAAAAGGAACTATAAAAAATAATGCTTTACATGATAAATAAATTTAACTAAAGTGCAACATTGCTAAAAAGCGACATTGAAAAAATGTTACTTTGGTAAAATTCAACTTTGCAATAAGTAACTTTGAAAAAAAAAAACAAAATTTGCTAAAAAGTAACTTTACTTAACGAGAACTAGCAAAAAAAATCATTCTTCTAATATATGCATTTCCATAAAAGGCAACTTTGCAGAAAACCAACTTTAATTAAGTTTAATTATGCATAAAGACAACTTTACTAAATATAACTTTGCTAAAAATATCTTTGTTTAAACAAACTTGGTTAAAAGTAACTTTATTGCAAGTAACTTTACTAAAAATAACTAAGCTAAACAACACTTTGTTAAAATATAACTTTGCTTTAAAAAAAACTGTCGAAAAAAGTAATTTTGCTAGAAAGTATAACTTATGCTATAAAGTAATTTGCTAAAAGTAACTTTGCTGTAAAATAACTTCAAATAATTAAGACTTTCTCTAAAAGCAATTTTACAAAAAAGCACATTTGTTAAAAGTAAGTTTGAAAAAAAACAATTTTGCTAAGAAGTAACTTTGCTAAAAGTCAACTTGACAAAAAAACAATTTATCTAATAAGCAATTCTGCAGAAGGTAACTTTACTAAAAAGTAACCATGCCAGAAAGTTATTTTTTTAAAAACTTACTTCGATGAAATACAACTTTGATAAAAGTAACTTTGCTAAAAGTAGTAAAAGTAACTTAGCTTAAAAACAATTCCATTAAAATGTAACTTCTTTTAAAAGGCCACTGCCCTAAAAATAATCTAAATAAAAAGCTACCTTGCCACAAAATAATTTTGCTGTAAGTAACTTCGCTAAAAATAATCTTACTGAAAAGCAACCTTGCCACAAAATAATTTTGCTATAAAGTAACTTAGCTATAAAATACCATTGAAAAGTTTTCTTCTATATATAAAAGCAATTTTACAAAGAAGCTAATCTGCAAAAAATTAATCATACTAAAAACTAACTTTACTAAACGTAATGTTATATAAATTTACCTGAATTAAAATGTAACTTTCAGTTAACAGAAACTTTAATAAAGAGTAACTTTAAAAAAAATACCTGCTTCTCGAACTAATCACCCCCAAAGTTAACTGTTTTCCTGAATAATTTCGGGAAAAAATTCTTCTTTCTAAAAACAACTTTTATCTTTTTATTAAAAATTTACTAAATCAACAGATTAAGAAAAGTTTAGTCGAAAATAGTAATAATATGATGTAACAGAGTCTATAGTGAAGAATATTGTAACGAGAGCGCGTATTATTGATCTTACCTTTTTCTTTTGAAAGAGGTATAGAAGAAATGTACGTTACGCCACATCCCTTGGGACCCAACAAGAGGGGAAGATGGCACGCGCCAAAAAAGGAAAAAACGAAGAAGACTGGGTCCCAATCGAAGGGAGCAGCTGCCCTCTTTTGCTTTTGCTTCGCCTTTGCCAGGGGTCTTTAGTCCCCCGACTTGATCTTGACCCGATCTCCCTCACTGCCAGTCGGGCCTGTCATCCTCGAGATGAATGACGCGACGTTGCGGGTCCCTTTCTCAAGATTTAGTCTATACCTTCTCCCATCACCTATCTGACTTTTCTAAATCAGCAGAAATAATTTTTTTTCAATCAAATTCTAGACATTTTTCTTTCAAAACAGTTTTTGTTTCAATTAATCATCAGGGTGACCACTATTTTAATAAAATTAACAGGGTGCCCGAGTCGAAATTTTGAAGCTACTTTGAAGCTCATGAGGAACTTTAGCTTCTACTTAACGACTTCTTAATTTTTAGCCTCTTCTTTACTTCTAATAATAATATTTCCTTCTACTTTACGTCTATACACATGTTTCATTTTTCCAATCATTAAAATTAGCAGCTCTTTTAAAGCTCCACATTCCCAGTTATAAAGAAATGAAAATTTTTATTCTACTTTAAACCTGCAAGTGAAACTCAGTCATTTTTTCCATTGAAATATACTTTTTTATTTAACATATAAGAAAAACGGGAGTTAAACTAACTTTTTCTTCAATTATTGTTCCTCTGATTAGCCCTTAAGAGGAAAAAATTTTAATCTATAACCAAAACCCAATAATTTGTAAAATTAGGGAAAATGTGTATCTTTCTAGATGCACTTGTAAAAAAATAACAATTATTAACAATAATTTGTTTAAACAAATTTGAGTGGTGATTATTGTTAATTTTGATAAATATCTTATTTTTTCAATATAAAAAGTAAACAAATTAAAAAACTACTACTTGCTAGGTGTTTTTAAATGTTATAAATTAACAATAATAAATTGTTTTAAAATATAAAAATAATAATTTATGGTCAATAATTTTTATTTTTCTAACCAGAGCCCAGTAATTTATTTGTAAAATTAGGAAAAATTTGTATCTTCCTAGGTGTATTTGTAAAGAATTAGTAATTACTAGCAATAATTTGTTTAAAAAATTAAAATTGATGAAAATAAAATTTAAAAAATGTATATAAAAAGTCCAGAAAAGAAACGTAAAAATCCTTCAGAAAAAAAAAGTTTGGGCAAATTAAACCAAAAACATTTTTATAATATTACACTGAAAGCAAGTCCAACAATAAATTTAGAAAAATAAAGAAAATCTAAAAATTCTATAAAAGAATAAGTACTAAGTTTGCAAAAAACCTCGCAAAAACTATCCAAGATTTAAAAACAAATTGAATAGGTGCATTAATAAAAAAATAAGCGTAGGGGAGAGTGGGGCAAAACCGCTAGGTTTATATTTATTGATGCACAAAATTTTAACTATACGTTCAATTGGAGTAATTTTTGTTTGTTACACTGCTAAAACTAACCAGTAACAGATTTTAATAGACGTTGTTACATTTATCATAATCACAATTACATTATTTAGTTGTTTTTAAAAAGATTCAAACTAGCGGCTTTGCCCCAACTGTTGGGGCAAAGACATTTTTGCTAATATTATTATTACAAATATAAAAAATGGTTTAAAATATATACTAAATAACATTTATTGGTGCAATAATTATAAAACAAACATTTTACAGATTTTTAAAGAGATTTAATCCATTTTATTGAAAATAATGACGACTTGTATTTTTAACCTCATATTTTCAATTTAATTGTTTTTTATTTTGTTTCAAAATCTACTTTATCAACTCTACAAAAATAGAGTGTTATTCAAATAACCGCGCGAAAATATGATTAAATAATAATGCTTATTTAATATTTAAAATGCATAATTTTTTTTAAATTAGTAGTAAATGCTAATAAACAATTTAAAAATTAAATAATAATAATAATAACAATAAATTTGATAGAGAAAAATACTTATTTGTTTTGATGAAAAAATGCAGGTTGACAGTTGATTAACATGAAGTTTCCATCATTTAAAATAACATGAAAATGCAGTTTTTAATATTCAATTGTTTTTTATGAAATATTTTTCAAGCGTCTTTGCCCCAAACGACAAACCTTTTTTTAATTTAAAATTTTACATATTTAGAGTAAAAATTAAACTTGGATTTCAAAGAGATTGTGTAGATAAATCATTACTCTACTAGAACGTGAAAATTTCAATTTTAAATGCTCACAATTTACATTCAAAATTTACTAGTTTTGATCAGTATAAATTTCATCTCAGACTTGTAAAATCGATTTTTTCCGTATATTTCTTAATACATTTTATATTTTCAAGATTTTTTTTTCTAAACAATAGTTCCAGTTATAATTATGATAAACTTTAAACATAAGTTGAAACGGTCTAGAAATAAGGGAGATATTTTGAAAAACGTCTTTGCCCCGCTTAGCGGTTTTGCCCCACTCTCCCCTATTTATTTTTAAAAATATGAAAAAACTTATGAAACTCAACGAAATAATAATAAATAATAATAATTATTTATTATTTATAATTTATTCATCAATAAAATAAAATGACAAATACAAAAACAAAAAATATCATTAGTAAAAGGAGAAAAAATCTTTAAATTTTGTAAAAATAAGAAATTATAAGATAAAATTTAAACAGTTTCGAAAAAGAAACTGAATTAGAAACTATAAAGAAGAATTACAAATATTGTAAGACTTAAAAAAAGGATTATTGTGAATATGAAAAATAATTAATATTATTTAATTATTTTGCATTAATTTGAATTAATTGACATTTAAAAGTTTGAAAAAATTGGAATATGAGTTTATTGACGTTTGGAATTTATTTAAATTATAATGACCTAAAGATATAAAAATTTGATATTATTTTTTGCTATCTTCATACCAAAAATTTGTAAATCGTAGGTATTTTGATTATCTATATTAGCCCAATTATTTAAATTTTATAAAGATTAAAATATTAAAATTGAAATTTTTAAGATTTATCCACAAATTTGTGTTTTTTTTATGGTTTGTGATTTTTTACATGCAGTATTAGACATCCGGAGAATTGGAAAGGTTTTTTTTTTATTTAAATCATGATTTTAATGCAAATGCTTCAATGATTTAAATCAATATCAGCCTGTAACTTGACAATAATAAATTGTTTAAACAAATGAAAAATACATAAAAATCTCCGTAAACATTCAGAAATTGGCGATATGTAACAATTTTGTTGAAAAGTCCTAAAAAAACTATTCGTAATTTGTATCATAAGGACACTTAGAAAATTGAATATTAAGTTCATAAGCGTCGGTAGCGTAGTGGTTAGTGCGTTAGATTATAAGTGCGTAGGTCGTTATGTCGTGGGTTCGAATCCCCACTTGCGTTATAATAATTTATTTAGTAAGTTTATACTATTTCCAGCTTGTGTGTATTAAGTGTGACGAATTCTAAAAGTGCATGAATTTTGAATATTTATTTTATATTTTTTTTTATAATTTCATTCATATTAATTTCAGTTTTATTCGCAAAAACAGATTCTTTCTTTTTTTAGACTTTAGAAGATCAATAAAAAGGGGGTCTTGAGCGTTAAAAGAGGCCTTAATATAGTTGAATATTAGCTTCTACTTTAACGCTCTCATCGCGGAAACAGGAAATTTCTTCCAATAATAGCACCAAAGTAGAAGCTAAATTGTATTGAATTTGCTTCTACTTTAAACCTCTATTTCCTAAAAATTTTGGACTATGTAGCGTTAAAGTAGCCTCAAAATTTCGACTCGGGTGTCTACTAACCGGGAAAACCGGGAAATAGGGGAGAGTCGGGTAGCCACGGCCACACATATTATTTATAAAACTACATTACTTATAAATATTTACATTAATGTTTTTGTTTGTGCATAGATTCATGATATAAATTCCAAAATATATGTTCAATTTATCAATTTATATGAGAAATATACGAGAATGAAAATTTCGGTAGTAAGATGAGTATCATCTTATAAAATATAGACGAACTTAATTATCCAATATTTTTGTTTTCTAAGCATTTGAATTAAATATTTTACTGTGTCATAAAGCTGTACTATCACTTTATATATAATTACAATTTACTTATTTAATTTTCTAATAATTTGGGTATAAATTAACTTTTTCTAAAAGATAACTTGTCGTCCAGCGCCGGCCACTTTAAATACGGGTATCTCCGGCCAATATTTCTATGCAATCTTCATTTGTTTTTCATTTATTTTGAAATGTAAATAATTTAACTAACCAATTTTGACATATTGTTTAATTTTCTGATTCTCACAATATGGGTAAGTTTCTTTTATTTTATTGCAAATATGAAAACATTTATATTATTTTTATAGTGTAATATAGTTTTGTATATATTATATTAAGGTTTTAATTGATTTTTGGTTGTGGCCGGAGGTACCCGACACTCTTTTAAAATAACCAATATTACACTATATTTTAATTTTCTTATATTTCAAATATTAAGCATTTCTTTCATGAATAATTAAATTCTAAGAGTAGATTAAGGACTCAAAACTATATTTACAAATCAAAACATATATTTTTTTGCATATTTTAGAAATAATAATTGAAATTCCTTAAGGGGCCGGGGCTGCCCGACTTTCCCCTAACCGGTAATTTAAATTGACCGGGAAAACCCGGGAATTTTCCGTCAAACCGGGAATTTTCTTTCTGGGCTAATAAATTTGACTAATATATCAATTTGTTTTATAAATAAAGATAGTAACTTCATGCATTTTGAACCAATCTGATTATGCGTTTTAATTTTGTGTAATTATGCGACAATTATGCAATTGAAAAATAAAAAATATACATTAAAAATTAAAACAATATATTCAATTATTTTCTTAGATATTCAATAATTCTCGGTTTTTTTCAATATTTTTTTTTCAATTATCGTTTACGTTCTTAAAGCTGCAATTCAATTCTTCAATTATTCAACTATTTTCAGAAATTCACAATTATTTTCTTCAATTGCCTATTATTATTTTTAATTTTCAATTATTTTCTTCAACTCTCAATTATTTTCTTCAATTACCAATTATTTTCACAATTCTCAATTATTTTCTTCCATTTTGAATTATTTTCATATTAATTTCAAATTATTTCTTCATTTCTGAATTATTTTCTACTATTTTCTGCAATTGCCAATTATTTTCATCAATTTCTAATTAATTTCTTTACTTCTGAAATATTTTCTAAGATTTTCAATTATTTTAATCAATTTTTAATTTTAGTTTAGTTTAGTTTAGTTTATTAACGGCATAACACCTTTATACATTGTTATTACATAATAAAAAAGTATAATAATTATATTATAAGTTATAATATAATCTTATAATTATATTATAAGAAAGTTAATTAAAATTATAAAAAAGATAACAACTCTAAATTATTCTCTAGACTCTTCAACTCTAAATTATTTTTTTTAATTGCCAATTATTTGATTCAATTTTCAATTATTTTCTTCAATTTTCAATTTTTTTTCTTTAATTTTAATTATTTTCTTCAATTTCCAATTATTTTTTCATATTTCCTTCAATTTCTCAATTTCTTTCAATTCTGAATTTTTTCTCAATTTTCTTCAATATTCAACAATTCTCAGCATTTTTAAATTATGTTTTTCTTTCAATTTTAATGTAAATTGATTATTTTTAAATTATTTTCACCAGTTTGCAATTCTTTCCGTCGATTTCTAAATTTTTCTGCTGTTTTCAAATATTGTCTTCAATTTTTAAGTACTTTCTTCAATTTTCAATTATTTTCTTCACTTTTTAATTATTTTGTTCAATTTTCCATTGTTTGTTTCAATATTCAGTAATCTCGACTTTTTTCCATTATTTTTTTTCAGTTATTAGTTATTTATTTCATGTTTCAAAACCTCCTTCAATTTTTAATAATTTTCAATAGTTATTCAGTAATTTTCTTTAATTCTCAATTATTGTATTCGAATTTCAATTTTATTTCTCAATTTTCAATTGTTTTTTTTAATATTCAATAATTCTGTGTTTTTCCGATTTCAATTTCATTATTTTATTTTAATTTATTTCTTCAATTTTAAATTATTAACTTAAATTTAAAATTTTTTTATTTTTTTATTTTCTATATAGTTGACCAATTTTCAATTATATTCGTTGACTTTAATAACCATTGTTCAATTTTTTTAATTATTGTTCAATTGTAGATTAATATTTCCTTTTTTTTTTATTTTGTTTATAATTGTCAAATATCTTTGTCATTGTTTAATTATTTCTTTCCATTATTAATTGTTTCTTTTATTTCTTAATTATTATTTTTTGTAAAGTTTAATATTTAATTCTTCAAATCTCAATTATTTTCTTTGAATTTCAATTATTTTCTTCAATTATCAACTGTTATCTTTAATGTGTTTAGCAATTTCTTGATTTGTTTATACTTAAAATATATTTTAAGTTAACAAGAGAAAAAGCCGGGAAAAATAGAAACAAAAACCGGGAAATGACCGGGATTTAATATTGAAGAAGATAATAAAACACTGAGGTAATAAATTAAAATTTGAAAAAATAATTGATAATTGGAAAAAACTTACAAAATAGCGAAAATAATTGACAATTGATAACAAAATTAAAAAAATTGCTAGATTAATAAACAACCGAACAAAATAATTTAAACTTGATAAAATTTATGTACATTTTATGAACATTTCGCTTTCTCTGTAAGCACAATAAGAAATCAATAAATTAATAATATAAAAGTTAATTGAAAAAGTTATAAAAAAAAAGAATTTTAATTGCAAAAAAATGAAAAAACATTAATTATTTTAAGAATTTTGGATAAATTTTAAACTTTATAAAGGTCAGTCGATTGGTTTTGAGATCAGAAGTGAGATTTTTGAATTCATTAAGTTGTATTTTTATCATGAAGAAATATTTTGACAAAAAAGGATTTTTTCGATGAAAGAAGGTTTTCAAAAAAATTTGATTGGATATTTTCAAAAATTCCTGTGTCCAAATTTAGATATTCATGGGCTTAATAAGTCATCCAAATTTTATTGAAATCCATTGAAACGATCTCGAGATATCCTGGCGACAAAAAAATTTTATTCACACACACACATAAATACATATACACTCACACATCTGGACATTTGCTTAAAAATGAAAATTTACGCTTTTTAGATAAAATTGAGTCGATTTAGACTATTTTTGGAAAATCGAAAATCTTGACGATCACAAAGCTACCTCTATGAGAAAGCAATTTCAAAGAATAATTATAAAATTTTAAGATAATAATTAAAAATTGAAGAGATTGTACGAAATAATTGAAAATTGCGGAAAATAAAAAATAATTGAAAGATATAGTTGAAAAATGACGAGAATAATTGAAAAATTGAATAAAATATGTGAAAAATGACGAAAATAATTGTGAGTTGAAAACAAAATTCAAAAAGTGACTATAGTAATAGACAACTGAAAAAAATAATTGAAAAAATTAAACAAAAAATATTAAATTTAAAGTTTTTAAAGAAAGTAATTGTAAATTGAAAAATTAGGAAAATTATAGGAATAGTTGTTGAAAATAATTGCACATTTAACAACTGGATTAGAAATCGAAAAAATAATTAAAAATTGAAGAAAGCAATTAAAGATTGAAGAATGAAAATGAAATTTAAAGAATATACTTAAAAATTGAAGAAAAAGTAATTGAAGAAAGCCGAGAATGAATTAATATAGAAGAAAGCAATTGAAAACTGAAAAGTAGTAATTAAAATTGAAGAATGGCATTAAAAAATAAAAATTAAAAAAAATAATTAAACATTTGTATTTAAAATTAAAGAAACTTAATAATAATCAAGAAAAGTAGAAAAAAGGCGATAATTTTTTAATATTAAAGACAATAATTGAAAATTGCAAAATGAAATTTAAATTTAAAGAAAATAACTGAGAATTGAAGAGAATATATCTTTAATTGAATTTAAATTTTAAAACAATTTTTATGAGTTAAAAAAATAATTGAAAAAATCAGAATATTATTGAATATTGAGGAAATAATTGAAAATCGTTTAAAATAATTGAAAGTTTAAGAAAATATTTAAGAATTGAAGAAAAGAATTAAAAATTGAAGATATAATTGGAAATTGAAGAATTAAATGGAAATTTAAAGAAAATAATTGATAATTAAAAGAAAAATTACAATATGACAAAAATAATTAAATGTTGACGTAAATAATTAATTATTAAATAAAATAATTAACAATTGAAAAAAAAACGAAAAATGGTGCGAATAATCACCATTCGAACAAAAAAATACTTAAAATTAATGAATAATCATGAAATTGAAGGAGAATAAGGTTTTTTCTGTGAAGACGCCGAAACGTCGTCAAAATTAAAAAAAAATAGTTTTCTATTTTTTTCTGAGCTTCTTCCAAAAATCGAAAAAAGTTTACTTTTGATATAAATAATGGAAGAAAATATACTACTAATTACTAGTTAAAGTTTGACTAAGTTAAAGTTAAACTTTAAGTTTGGTTAAGTTAAAGTTTAGTTATGTTAATCTTTGATTAAGATAACATTTGACATACAACTTAAAGTTTGGATAAGTAAAAGTTATACTAAGGTAAAGTTGGACAAAGAACTTAAAGTTTGGTTAGATTAAAGTTTGGCTAAGTTAAGGTTTAGTTAAGTCAAAATATAGTAATGTTAAACTGCGGTTAAGTTAACATTTGACAGACAACTTATAGTTTGGCTAAGTTAAAGTTTGACTAACTTAAAGTTTGGTTAAGCTAAAGTTGGTCAAAGAACTTCAAGTTTGGTTAGTTACAAAAATTTTGAGAATCCATTTGCGATCAACGCTATAAATATAAATCGACTGAAGAAAGAACATCTAAAATTTAGTTTATAAATGTAGTTTATCAATGGTTTAACATTTTTAAACAAGTTTTTATAATAAAAAAATTTGTTCAAAAAATTTTGTTCAAATTTTTTGTGTCATCTTTTTGTTCAAAGGTAGTTTCTTTTGCAGGTTAATATGAATCATTTCAGATATCTATCTCTTCTGTTGAACAGGTTCATGGTCTTGGATAGAAAAATTATCAAAATCAAAATCATGTTTCTCATCTGTATTATGTTGCCAAGTGACAAATTCTTATCGATATGAAATTTAAATTAATTAAAATTTTAAAGTTTGATTTAATTGGCGATTGAGACATATTCTAATTTGAATTATTTCTTCTTGACCAATATCTTTAGATCACATTTTCACCATTTCAAATTCAATTTTTGAAATTATTGGAGAATTAGTTGAAATTTTCAAGATTCCGAATTCTCGTAATTTCTTACAAATTCCCGGCATTTTCTCGGATTCCCCGGATCGTTAGACACCCTGATTATTGATAATAAATTCTTTATTTTACATTTCTCCCGGTCGTAAGTCAATCGTCCCCTAAAATCTCTTTTGAAAAATGTTTGTACTCACCCCACAATGGTGGCCAGCTGTCTTATTCTTTCTGTTGTGTAGTTCCAAGTCGTAAGCCGAAAGCGGGGGTGATTAAACATGAGCAAGACGTCTTCTGAGAAAATTTACGAGTAGGTGGCGGTCTTGTAGACGATGTTTTCGCGTTGTTAGCACAAAGACCCGTCATTTCACGACAAAGAAAGTTACAAACGACAGCAAGCCATTTTACTGACCAGTCCTGTCGTTTTTCGCATTTATCACATAGGAAGCGACCGTGTCCAAATATTGTGCGAGGGAGGATGCTCACTATCGTGGGGTAACCAGCCATAAACGAAAAACCAGGTGTCACCTAATTTATTGCACTTTTCAGTCTAAAGTGTGTCTCGTTATGTCTTTTGTACGAGATCATAAAATCCGTGTCATTTCCAGAAGACTACGTAATCTTTTTTAGATTATAATGCAATAAAAACGGGAAAATCCAAAGTGATGCGAAATTTATCAGGTAATTTGGGATTTGATGTTTATTTGATTTACCTACAAATAAACTATTTTTTATTGGTAGAATTACTTTTTTTTAAATAGAAACACGAAAGAGCTTATTTTCAGTTTTAAAAACCGCGCGGAATATTGTTTTGACTAAAGTAGTTGCGTGGCACTGCGCAGACGCAGGCGCAGGCGCACCTAACTGTTAGGTTAGAACGCAAAGTGTGTTATTGACGTTTACGCTAATGGTAAAAAATTATAATAGTTTGTTGTTAACAAAGGCATAACGAATATTATTAAAAGATTAGAGTCGAATTTCGGAAATATTTAATTTTCCCGATAATGGTGAATCTATTGGTAGCTGGTAAAACTGAAAAAACTTTAGGTGCGTAGGTATGGTTAAAATGGGATTTATGTGAGCAGAAGTGAGCGAGATTCTGATATTAATCTGCATCCGAGCATCGCAAGAGACGACCAGGCATTCATCATCTTTATTTTAACCACACGACTGCCATCGTAGTTATCTGACTGGGATCTGCACTAATAACATTCGGGTTATGATTGGTGCGCGATCCTCCCTTGAGTGCCCTCGGCATTAAATCGAATGTAGGTGTAGATACGAATAAAATTTAGTCCCTCGTGTCCAAAATTGGAATTGCGGCAAGGAAGAAAATTTCGAAAGAGACAAAATTACAAAGTAACATTGAATATGAAGAGAAACAATAGAAATCGGGAATAAATAAAAATCCAAGACAAATCAATAATTAAGTCTAATAAAAATTCAAATCTGTGGTAATTTGTTGAAAAAAAAATTAAAGGACACAAAAGAGTGCATTGTTGCAAATGTGCCTTGTTGTCGGTACGACCGCGACTCGGCTAGCTAATTTAGTCGGCGTGCAGAAAATCGCGCGAATCTATTCTGCAGCGCAGTGCTTTCTTTTCGTCGAAGCGCGGCCGTCCCAAAATAATTGGCAAAAGAAAGCCCTGGAGTAGTACCTACCATTCCCGACGGACAATGTGAATTATTCGAGTTGGCGGCGTGGGGTGCTTACGCTGCCAACCGATGCGCGAGAAACAACCAAAGGAAACTGTATCGTTTACTTTACGAACCCGAACGCATTAGCACCACAAGAAAAGGAGAAAATTCAACCTTCATCCCAAAAAAAACCTGGGATTCGTTCGCAATTGCACATTCGGCATGTCAACATTTTTTTTAATTCTGCTGCATTTCGATTTATTCTGACAACATTAAACGAAAATGTCTAGCAGAAGAAAATAAAAAGGAAAATATTACAAATATTTATGTAAAATAAAAGTAATTAAAAGGATAGTAAACATAAAATAAGAGCAAAGTAAATTTAACCGAATAAAGAAATTATGTTTTGACATTCACGACAATTATATTTTTAAAATAAATTTAATTCTAAAAATTAAATCGTGTTTTAAATGATAATTTGTTTTAATTTACGGTTAAATGTCAAGCTGCTTTGGTTCGGGAATAATTAATAAACGTGTGTTTATCCTAAACGACTTTTATTAATTTTAAATTTTAATAAAAGGATGTATGATCCCGTTCCTGGTCCGTCGAAGAATGATTAGATAACCGAGAAGGCGCTGCTTTTATTCAGTACAACGAAGTCGCCGAGCCGCACTTGGGTGGGGGTAGCGCGCTGATTGGCTCACCGAAAGCCAGCCAATCAGATCCCTACCCCCACTTAGCATTGCGTTGATTCCTAGTCAAAACGCTTAAAAGGAGGGAACCTAACGGAGACTATGCATTCTTCGAGGATCTTCCAAGTGAGTCATTCCTGTTATAAACAATCACAAAAAAATAAGAAAATGTCAAAAACTTTGCGACCAATTAGAAATAAAATATTAATTCCAATACGTCTTCGAAAATTTTCTAGAATTAAATACCAAAGAATCTTTTCAATTATCTAACTTCTTTTTCAATTCCACTTTCTTTATCCAATTACCCAAAAAAAATTTCTATTTCTTCATCTTCCACAAAAAAGAAACAACTTTCTTTTTTAATTTCCGATTTTCTTTCCTAATTCTCAAAAATCCCTTCCGCTTAAAAAATTCCCTTTCTTAATTACCCAAACTTGTTACTATTCCCCGCTTTCTTAATCTCGTGAATTCTCAACTACCCAATTCCCACTAAAATGATATTTTTCCTAAGCTGCTATTTTCAGCTCGGGGATTCCATTTGAGTGCACATGAGCGGTGATTTGAAGTGAGGTCAGATTCGGAAGTGGTATTATGTCTCGAATAACACGAAAATAAAAGGAAGCCGCCGGTTATGTGGAATATATGAGCGCGGTGTGCTGCTTGCGGACACTATTATTTGCCTGTAATTTATACAGTGCTCGGGATAAAGTAAGTTATCTTGTAAGCATAGTAAAGGCGACGTAAGGGGATCTTCACAATGCTCAACGACTCGTCGCAAAACGAGAAGTCCAATGCTTTCACGCGCGTGCGATACCGCCCTCTGATCTCACTCCGTCTCTTTTTTTATTATTCTCCTCTCCCTTGTTCTGCTTCTTACAAATGCCCGCTGCTATTCTTCCACCTGTGCCCTTCTTTATTCTCATAGAGCACGCGAAATGTCCCGCTGAGTACACAACTCGCCCATTTATTTCTTCCCTACGATTTATTTATTCCAATTAAATATTTTAGAACAGAAATTTAAAATAAAAAACGTTCCTGTTTGGTAAAACATGACACTCGTGAGAATGGGATATTGTTTTTCTGAAACGGGAATAATAATTAAAATAAATTAAATTAATTCGTTAAATAGGTTTGGAAAATAATTCGGCTGACTGCAACTGCGTATGTTTCGTAATTTTCGTTTAAGAATTTTTTTTCTTTTTAATTCTATTAATTAAAATGGTTTCTAAAAATTCAGAGGGTATGATTCCTTTCCCGGTCAGTCGGGAAATAAGAGTTTGGCCAGGGGCGCTGCTTTTATTCAGACGCCGAGCGCCACTTAGATCTGATTGGCTGACGGAAAAGCCACGAATCAGAACGCTCCCCCCACTTAGCGAAGCTCGAGGTTCTTGATAGAACGCATAAAAGGGGGATCTCTGGTGGAGACTCGCCACTCTCTGACGAACTTCGAAGGGAATTAAACTGACTTAAGAACAATCGGAGTAATATAAATAAATAAAATAAAATTTAAAATCATAAAACCTTCGTCGGTGTCTTAAGTGCGGGAATTATTCGGGATACTTTTGGTATTTTCTTTTCCTTTCCGGGAATTTATTGAATACTATATTGTGTACACAAATTTTTCTCATCAAAGATGCGGGAGTTTTATAAATTCAATCTGGAAACGTACGGGAATTTTATTTGACATCATCCCTGAACACCCTGAAAGGGAAATTTCTATCCCAATTTGAAAAGTTAATTTAAATTAAACACAGAAGAATTAATTGCCCGAATTCACTAATTAAACAATCTTAAGAACAATCGGAGTAATATAAACAAATAAACTAAATTGAAAATCATGAAATTTTTTAAGATGACCTAAGTGCGGGAATTATACGAGAAATGTTTGGAATTTTCTTTTCACCTCAGACAAATTAATGGACACGAGATTGTTTACATAAATTTTGCTCATCAAAGATGCGGGAATGTTATAAATTCAAGCGGGAAACGTACGGAAATTTCATTTGACGTCATCCCTAAACACCCTGAGTAGGGAAATTTTAATTCCAATTTGAAAAGTTAATTTGAATTAAACACAGAAGAATTAATTACCCGAATTGACCAATTAAATTATCTTAAGAACAATTGAAGTAATATAAATAAATTAAATTTTAAAATCATGAAACTTTTGAGGGTGATCTGCGTGCGGGAATTATATTTAAAACGTCTGGAATTGTCTTTTCGTCGCCGGGAATTTAATGAATACGAAATTGTTTGGTTTAACGAATACAAGATTGTGTACACAAATTTTCTTCATCAAAGATGCGGGAATTTTATAAATTCAAGCGGGAAACGTACGGAAATTTCATTTGACGTCATCCCTAAACACCCTGAGTAGGGAAATTTTAATTCCAATTTGAAAAGTTAATTTGAATTAAACACAGAAGAATTAATTACCCGAATTGACCAATTAAATTATCTTAAGAACAATTGAAGTAATATAAATAAATTAAATTTTAAAATCATGAAACTTTTGAGGGTGATCTGCGTGCGGGAATTATATTTGAAACGTCTGGAATTTTCTTTTCGTCGCCGGGAATTTAATGAATACGAAATTGTTTGTTTTAACGAATACGAGATTGTGTACACAAACTTTTCTTATCAAAGATGCGGGAATTTTATAAATTCCCGTATATACTGAAATAAATAAATAAATTCAAGCGGGAAACGTACGGGAATTTCATTTCACGTCATTTCTGGACACTCTAAGAAGGAAAATTGCAGTCCCAATATGAAAAATTAATTGCAATTAAACGCAGGAGAATTAATTACCCAATTTCTGTTGCAGGTGACAATTCCGTTCCTTCCAGTTCGGCAAGAAATAATCCAAAAATTGCAAAAGGAGTATTTTGGAGGTGAATTGATAAGGATTTGGTGGCGGAATAATTCAGTGGATGGGGGACAGTTGGTACGAGCACGATTTGCGACGAGAGCAAGATCGTGCCGCGATCGAAATAGATCTCCGACCCACGATCCTCACGGTTGCACCGGTCAGTTAATCACCTCGTCTTCGACGCAATTATCCCAAGTGGGCGAGATCGGCTTGGCCGATCAGCAGCACGAAGGCGTGCACCGGAGCTTCTGTTCTCGACAGTGCAGGTCCCGATCCGAAAGTACATGAAATTACCAGCGGCATTTGCCCAGCAGCATTTTCGACATGAAAGCAAATTACTCTCTTCCAAGAAAGCTTATAAAAAACACATCCCTCTTTAAAACTGTCTGTTAATCAAAGTTTGCGCTACTCGCCTAATTAAAATAACACTGCAATTCCTCTTCCCTGCTGGAATGTGCCATTGGCATTGTTTTTTCGTCAATTCCCATTTTCACCGTTTTGTTTTTGGAATCTTTTCTTCTTGGCGGAATTTTTTGTCAGTAGATTGTTGTTAGTAATAAATTAATGAATAAAATAACAAACTTTACGACTACATTGGCATTTATCCCGCAACGACAAAAAGTGTCCACGTGGGAAAACTTTCACTATTCACCAGTTCGCAAACCTCAGCCAGGTATCAATGACACAAATGTCACATTCAACACCCTCAATTATGCAAATCGCGTCAATCAAGTAATTTCACGATCCCGTCGAGGAAAAAAGCGCGTGGGTGTAAAATAGGTCTGTTGACACATTTACTAGTGAAAGTACCCTATTGTTTCGTGTTCGCCTCTTTTTGAAAAAATGCTTTTTACGAAATATCGTTTTTTTTCTGTTTCTATTGTAGCTTCCCGGAGTCAATTCCGTGTCTTTGTTTCCCTGGTCGTCAGTTAAAGCACTAAAATTTCATGTCCTCGATGCTCCATTTGTTAATTCGGACCACAATGAGCACGTGGTGGTTGACGCGAGCAAAAGCGCGTTCTTTGCAACTGCCATCGGACAGTATTATGACTACACGGTTAATTAATGTTCTGGATTATATGCCGGCGAAGCGGTACCTCGTGATTCAGACGCGAATAATTATAATCGGACGCTTTCTTTGTGGGAGGGACGAGCGAGATGGCTGAGAAGCGGAGGGTGCGAGGGTTGAACAGAGAGATATCTCAGGACCAGGAATACTCTTCTCCTTCTTATTCATCTTTCACGGTGTCTGGAGCCTGGAGGTCGCGAGGGATCAGCGATCTTAACCCTCGCAATACGAGAGAGATATTTTTAAAAAGTCGCTTTGCGGAGGAACGGAAAAATAGGACGTTCCGAATGACTTATATCTGCCTTTCGGATTTTTATTTTTTTCGTTTTCTGCGTGAAAATCTGTCCTTGAACTTCAGACAAAACTCTCGTTCTGTCCCTTTAATCTCGTTTCCGAATTTAAAATTTTTTGTGATGTGTAGAATTTTTACTAACTGAAACAATAAATTGAAGAGGAGTTTCTAACAGATTATTATAAATTAAATTTCTTCAAGTAAATTGTAATTAAGTCACAATTTAATAATTTATATTAACATTGGCGTTGTTTTGGTTCGAATCGTTGAGGTTAAACTTTTGTTTCCTCCCTTTAGTCTCATTTCCGACTTTTGAAATTTGTGATGTGTAGAATTTTTAATAACTAAAACAATAAATTGATTTATCTAACAGATTATAAATTAAATATCTTAAAGTAATTTGTAATTAAATCACCATTTTATACTTTATAATTAACATTTGTCGTTGCTCGAATCGTTGAGGTTAAACTTTTGTTTAGTCTCATTTCCGAATTTTGAAATTTGTGATGTGTAGAATTTTTAATAACTAAAACAATAAATTGAAGAGAATTTAACACATTATTAGAAATTAAACATCTTTAAATAAATTGTAAATAAGTGACAATTTTTAACATTTGACGTTATTTTGGTTTAAATCGTTGAGGTTATGTTGTGACTAGAAATCTATTCTATGAATTTTCACTTAGATTTTCTTATCCACTAAATTTTCTCTCATCGAACTAAAAAGGAAGAAGTACTTTCAAATAACGTGAAAAAAATTAACTAAATTATACTGAAAACAATACGATAAGTATGTTGACAAAGTTTGACGTTACGTTCGTCTGTTTATACTGAAACTGACGACAGTGGCGCCACTCAACAGTGAGTCCGTCAATTACTTTTGGCGCGGAATTTGAATTCGTAAAAATATTAAATTGCAAAAAAATAGTTTCAGGGTTTAATTAGAAATTGAGTAGAGTTATAAAAAGACGGGCAAATAAAATTTTTGATTTTTAACAAAAATGTGTGTTCGAAAAAAAATAAAAATTCTTGTTTAATAGATGGCAAATTGAACAAAAAGTATCTAAACGGGTGTCATATGCAGTTTACGATAAATTAAAAAGAACGAGAGTAGAAAGAGTGTCAAGGAGTTTGAACTGACTCGATAACTGTGACATATTAGCAGAAACGTTCTTGTTGACTGAAACATGCTGCTTTCGAAAATACAAGAAATTTACTGCTATAAAGCACAAACAACAGGCGGAACTGTGTTTATTTAAATATTTAAATTTATCGACCAATTAGACTAATTGAACAGAACAGTTGATGAAATTTGAATTCTAAATACAAATTATTAATTTCATTAGAATGTAACAGAGATCAGGCTTTAGGTAGTTTTAAACAGTTTTTAACAGTTTCGAACAAGTTTATAATAATTTAAAGTACTTCTAAATAATTCTAAATAGTTTGTAACTAGTTCCTAATAAGTTTAGTTAATTTTAAATTGTTTTAAACAGTTTTAAACTAATTCTTGACATTTTTAGACACTTCTAAATAGTTTTAAACTAGTTCATAACAATTTTAATTACTTCTAAATAATTCTAAACAGTTTCTAACTAGTTCTTAATAATTTTAAATTGTTTTAAATAGTTTTAAATTATTTCTTGACATTTTTAGGCATTTCTAATTAGTTTTAAACTAGTTTCAAACATTTTAGAACAAGTTCCGAAAAGTTTTAAACTAGTTTTCAGCAGTTTTAAGTAGTTCTAAACAGTTCAAAACATATTCTAACAAGTTTTAACTAGTTAACAGCTGTTTTAATTATTTCAAAATAGTTCCTAACAAGGTACAAATTATTTTAAAAGTTCTGAACAAGTAATAAACAGTTTTAACCAGTTCTAAAAAGTTTTAAACGAGTTCGAGGCAGTTTTAAACTTGTGATGCACAATATTAGGTTCCGAACAATTTGAAGTATTTTTAAATAGTTCTTGCCAGTTTTAAACTACTCCGAAAGAGATTCGAACATGTTTAAAACAGTTTATAACTAATTGTAAATAGTTCAAAACAGTTTTAATTTTTTAAAACCAATTCTAAACGGTTTTTAAATTAGTTTCTGACATGTTTAGATAGTTCCAAACGGTTTTAAATAATTTTTGACATTTTAAAACCGGTTCTGAACAGTATCAAACTAGTTCTAAACAGTATTAAATTTTAAATACATTGAAGCTAGTTCTAAAAAGGTTTTAAAACTGATTCAAACCTTTTCCTATCAGTTCTAATCAGTCTGAAGTGGTTAGCAATTGTTTTAAATAGTTTTGAACTAGTTATAAACAGTTTCTAAGTAGTTAAAAATGGTTACGAATATTTTTTAACTGTTCCAAACAGATTTAGATTTTTTTAAACATTTATACATATTTTAAATAGTCAGAGAAATTTTTTAAAACAAATTTAACCAGTTTAAACCAGTTCTAAACAGTTTAAAATGGTTCTAAAAAGTTATAATGAGTTTTCACTTTTTCTTAAGAGTAAAAAAGTTCCTTACAGTTTTAAATAAGTTCTTAACAGTTTTTGTTAGTTATTAAGAGTACCAAAAAAATTTTGAACAGCCTTAAATAAGTTTTAAATAGTTGTAACCAGTTATTAATAGTTCTAAACTGTTTTGAACTAGTTACAAACAGGTTATAACCAGTTTGATAGTGTTCAAAATACTTTTTAACAGTTATATACAGTTTTACCAATTAAAAAACAGCTATAAACAAGTTTTAAACAGTTTCAAACTAGTTACAAACAATCTTGAACTAGTTGTAAAATATTTTGAATCAATTTTAAACAGTTTTAATTGGATTTTTTATAGATTTAAAATTTTTAAAACAAGTTTTAAACTGCTTTAAGTTGTCTTTATCAGTTATAAACAAGTTTAAACTAGTTTTAATCAAAATAAAATTAGTTTTGAACTTGTTCTCAATTTTTTAAAAAAGAGTTAAATAGTTGTAACTATCTTTTAATAAATCTGAACTGTATTGAACCAGTTATTGAAAAATTACGACCATTTTGAACCTGTTCGAAGTAGTTTCTAACAGTTCTTAGCAATTTTTACCATTCTGACAGAGTTTTAAACAAAATTAAAATAGATCGGAAATAACCATAATCACTTTTAATCTAGTTTTGAATAGTTTAAAACATGTTCTAAATAGTTTTAAGTAGTTCTAATACTTCTATTTAGTTTTAATCAGTTTTTAACTAATTATAAACTGTTTTAAACTAGTTTCAAACCAGTTCTACATAGTTTAAAGTGGTTTTTAATTTACTTTAGAGAATTTAAAAACAAGTTTTAGAAAAATTTTTATTAGTTCTTATAGGTTGTAAACAGATTTAAACAAGTTCCAAACTCATTATTTGTTTTGTTTTCCTCATACGGAGAATGCTTCGTATTTGTTCAAATTTACAATTTTTTTAAAATGTTTAAAAATAATTTTCCTCTATATCAATTTAGAAATATGTTTTATAAATTTCTGACACAATGGTTTCTGAAAATGACCATTAGAAAATTTTTTATTGAATTTTGATTGTTAGAAAAATTTGTTTCTTTCAAAAAAAAATTTTTTAACTAATACATTTAACTTAATGTATAAAAAATCCATATTCTTTGCTTTAAAACAAATTGATTGATTTTTATAAAGTTTATATTTTGTCAAAATTTTAAAGAATAAATTGCAATTTTCATATTTTAAAAAAATTGAAATTTTCATTTTTAAAAAAATTACTTTATTACTTCCTCCATGAAAAAGCAAATATTTTTGCTGTGATTTAAAAGCAAAATGTTCATGAAATGATCAGAATCTGCTTGTTTATATTATTTTTATGAAACTAGTTTAATAACAGTTCCAAATAGTTTCAAATGTTTTTTAAATTGTTTTGAAGATTTTCAAGCTTGTTTTAAACAGTTTTAATTTTTCAATTATTTACTAATTATATTAATCCAATTTTTCACTTTTAAAATTTTTCTCAACAGATTTAAGTAGTTCTTAACAGATTTAAGTAGTTTTAACCAGTTTTAACAAATTTTGAACTAGTTATAAACTAAACTTTTTTAATTTGTATTAAACCAATTCAAAACAGTTTGAAAAGGTTCTTAAATAACCTTGAAATTTTTTAAATTAAATTTTGTCACAATTTTGACTATATCGCATCAACTATAAACCACTTTTAACTAGTTTTAACCACATTAAAAAAAAAAACTAACACCTTTCCGTATTTTTTAAAATAATTTTTACTTTCTTTTTCCTTGTTTAATTTTTTTTTCTGTTTCCTTAATATTTTCACGCAATTAACATTCTTACTTAAAAAAACGATTTCAATACATTTTTCCAATAAGAAATCAATTTAAAAAACTACCACAAATTTCTAACTTTTTACTGGAATTTATTAAAATAGAATTTAATCCATTTTAATTTAATTAGCTTCTAAATGTAAACAAATTCCGATCCCGAAAATAGTTAAGTATCAAGATTCCACTAGAGGGAGAAATTTAGGAGGCGCGAAGACGAAGAATGAGATAATTGAGGTGTCATAACAGTGCGATATTAATCGCAAGAAGATGATGAGAGGACAGAGGCGTGGGAGTGTCGGCCGAGGAGTATAAAGACACAAAGATGCAGAGTGTCGCGTCGAGATAACGGAAACGATTCCGTTGTCGAGGAAGCTGTACCACGTGGGACGGTGGGCAATTATTCATCGCGTAAGGTTGCTGCTAACAAATCGCCAGTCAAGTGACAACACTGTCTTCGTCTTCTTCGTCGACGACGACCAACTCATCGTCGTAATTGCGCAACCGACACACACCGCCGTCAAGACGACGATTCTAATCCCTCCACCCACGCTCACACATCACACTAGATACGCCACCACAGTAAATTTAGCACTAACGCATCATACACGCTTGGCCTGACTCGTATTACCTGCACACCAAAACACGAGAATTCACGACCCTTAAACAGCAACGGAAGCGTTTCGCAAATTTTTGAGTTTGCAAGGATCTGGATCCTTGTACAAGGTAAATTTTAAATTCATTTTCCGAGAGCATAATAATTTTTATTTTATATATATATAAATATAAGATGAGCTTGATTCATTGCGTTCGTGGAAACATTCGACTAATTCCGAGTAAAATCGAAGTATTTCGATTAATAGAAAAGGATGTCCTAGTGAGGTGTGAGACAGGTCAATATTTGGGCATTGTAGGGGTCCGCGAGGAGATTTTTCGGTATGGGTTATCATAAAAGTCAACTCTCAGGGTTTCTCCTTCTTATCGCTCGTAGACTGTAACTTATTATCCACGTCACCCGTGCGTCCATCGCTGATGACTCGCAGGTAATAAAATCAGATAATAATTAAATTCATGCAATTAATAAATAAAGTTTGTAAATTATATTGGGTTTTCAAAATTCTTGTGTTTTTAAAGGTGTGGCGATTTTTATATGGGTATAATTTTGACTCGTGGGAAAATAGTTAATATTGATGGGAGACGCGTGATTGGATCGATGGCCTTGAGATAGACTGGAATAATTAAGGGACGAGTAAACCGACATTTTAAATTGGAAATATCTAACTTGAATTACGAGGAGAATTTTGTGAATCTCATCCGTAAGGAAAACCATTGAATTCGTGATTGTGACGATCCTCCAACCAAGTTTAGAATCTCATCTCTGCCGCCTGTACCGATCTCACACTTCACTCATCTCATCAATCATCAATTTGAGCGATAAGTCTTTTTAAACATTTATATTTTTATTATTTATATTTATTCATCATATATCAAGAACAAATTCTTTATTTTGAATTCACTTGTGCAACTTGCTTATGTGTATGTTTTATACTTGAATTATTGATTGTTAATTTCTGATTATTATAAATTTTAAAGAATATTGTAGGTATGTTTGTATGACTTTGAGACGCGTCTCGTAATTTCATAATTATCTAATTGTATTTAATTGAATTGTTGGTTTTTAAATTGTTGCTAAAATATATTACGTAATTAAGTGATTAATATTTAAATTTATTTCTTTTTATATTCCAAACGTATGAAGCTTTAATACTTTATCGAAATTATATTATTTGATTTAATTTATATTAAAATCGATTTTGTCATTTGTCTATTGTCTATATGATTTGTTGATATTTTGATGATCATATCGAATTCTCTTCAGTTATTGTTTTGAATCTAAGCATAAACGAATCTCGACTCATTTAAATTTTCGATAATTTAAAAGATTGGGAATTTAAATTATATATTTGATTGTCAATAGTTTATAATTGTTTTTATTGAGTAAATTGATGTTTTCTTTAAATGAATTAGTTTAATTAAAATTAATTTGTTCGATGCGATATAAAAAAAAAAGAAAAAACAAACTTTATATTTTGCAAATTTATTATTGACTTTAAATAAATTTTATATTTGTTTTTTTTATAAAATAAACTAATTCATTACAAGTTTTATTTTTTAAATAAACACATTAAAGTTTGGATAAGTTGAACTTTGTCGAATAACTTTAAGTTTTGTTAGATTGAAGATTGGTAAACAATTTAAAGTTTAGGTTAGGTAAAGTTTGGTTAGGTTGAAGATTGATAAAAAAATTAGTTTAACTAAAGTTATAGTATGACAAACAACTTAAAGTTGAGGTAGGTTGAAGTTTGGCTAAGTTAAAACCTGCTTTAGTTAACCCTTGACAAGAAACTTAAAGGTTAGACAAGTTAAGGTTTGGGTAAGTTAAAGTCTGGTTAAGTTGACATTTGATAAACAACTTAAAGTTTGAATAAGGTAAAGTTTAGCTAAGTTAAAGTTTGATCAAGTTAACATCAGACAAACAACTTAAAGGCTGGGAAAGTAAAAGTTTAGCTAAGTTAACATCAGAGAAACAACTTAAAGTTTGAATAAGTTACCATGTGACAAACAACTTAAAAGTTAGGTAAGTTTAAGTAAAGTCTTTAACATTTGACAAAAAACTTCAAGGTTAGGCAGGTTTAAGTTTGACAATAACCTTAAAGTTAACGTAGGTTAAAGTTTGGTTAAGTTAAAACCTGGTTAAGTTAATACTTGACAAAAAACTTGAAGATTAGGCAAGTTAAGATTTGGCTAAGTTAAAGTCTGGTTCAGTTAACATTTGACAAACAACTTAAAGGTTAAACAAGGCAAAGTTTAGCTAAGTTAAACTTCGATTAAGTTAACATCAGACAAAAGATTTAAAGGCTGGGCAAGTTAAAGTTGGGTTAAGTTAAAGATTGGATAAGTTACAACAAATTAAAGTTTAGGCAACTTTAAGTTTAGTTAAGTTAACGTTTAACAAGAAACTTTAAGGTTAGGTAGATTTAAGTTCGGCTAAGTTAATGTTTTAGAAACAACTTAAAGTTGAGGTAGGTTGAAGTTTGGCTAAGTTAAAACCTCGTTAAGTTAAAGTTTGACAAACAACTTAAAGTTGCGTCAAGTTAAAGTTTGACTAAGTTAAAGTCTGGTTAAGTTAAAGTTTGGATAAGTTACCATGTGACAAAAACTTGAAGGTTAGGCAAGTTTAAGTCTAGTTAAGTTAACATTTAACAAAAAACTTTAAGTTAAGGTAGGTTTAAGTTTGTCTAAGTTAAAGTTTGACAATAAACTTAAAGTTGAGGTAGGTTCATTAAAGAGAATCGCGTCTTTCAGAAGAACGCTTGAAATGAATCGAGCGCGTCATAAACTGAGACATATTTACATACGTAAGTCTTAATGAAGTAGCGAGAGGCGACAGACTCGTGGAATCTGAATCCCTTGTGACATGCTTCATGGTCGAAATGAGATGAAAAAACGACATTACTGTTCTAGACAGAATTTCATTTTCATGTCTACATAGACCAAAAGGACATTTCCTACATGCTCTATACAGAAATCGTTATACTAAATACCCGACCGTAAAATTAACTTTTCAATAATAGATTGTCACAATATAATAATATAATAATAGATTATTAACACAAAATAACATAAATAATAATAAGAAATGATTTTTAAAATAATTAAATTTCCAAAATTTAAAAAACGATATTATTAATAATAATAATAATCAGAAACTTCATTCTTTCATTATGTCCACATTTGAAGTTTGACACTAGAGATATTTTTGTGTTTTAAATCAGCTTCTTTTGAAAAAATGTTTCTTTATATATTCTTTATATTAATTCCAATTTTTATCCATATCTTATTTTAGTCAAAATTTAATAGTTGAAATTTTAATCATTAAAATAAATTTAAATAATTAAAGTTTATTATTATAAAAATCTAAAAAAATCCAGGATTCCTAATGATTAAAGTTTGAAAGAATTTTAAGTCGTATTAATAAAATCAAATATATAAAATTTTTAATTTGTAAATGTGAAGGATCAGAATAATTTATTTTCCCACCGTTAGGAATTATATTGCAATTTTAATTAATTTAAATATAAAATAATTTCAATTCGAATCGACAGACGTTGAAAATTTTTTAATTTGAAAATCAAAAATTTATATTGGTAGAAATTTATTTAAGAAATAGTTTGTTATTTATTGAAATAAAGTATTGTTTGAACTTTGAAGAGATTTTAAGAATAAGAAATTTTTATCAAAAGTAGTTTAAAAGAATTTAAATATATTTTGTTTAAAAAACTATTTAAAAAGAAAATATTCCAACTGTTAATTCAGGGTGTCTACTGTGACGATGTGAAATTTTTTATAAATAAAATTTTACTTCTCACAATTCTTTGATTAATAAAATTAATTTGAATTATTTATTTTTAAAATTTATGTGTTAAATTAATTAATTTTTTAAAATAATTCGGAGGTTGCAGCGGTATTCCAAGGTTGAAAAATTTAATTATTAGATTTTAAGATTAATTGTATTTTCCCTTTTTATTTTTCTGTAAATTCCTGTTCCTGGTTCCTGAGTCGACATCAAATAAGAAGTTCGAAGTAGAAAGATGATTGGAATTTTAACGTTTTAAAGAAGTCATTCAGTTTGGATTTCATTTTTATTTCAAATTTTGCTGCCTATTTCTATGGAATCTACTGCCTGTTTAAAATTTCTAAAATCCATGGCCCAAGGATTATATTTAAAATTGTTGCCTGCCTGCCTTTCTATTTTAATTTTTAAAGAAGATTAACTAATATCCTTGGTAGAATTCGCTCAGCCTTCCGTTTTTTTTACGCGAAGCTCCTATGCCGATGGCCCGTTGGAATCATCATACGAACCTGATATTAATGAATTTCATCCAATTTGGATTTAGTCCCTTTGAGTTTTCGTGATGAAATTTTAATATTTAACCTGTATTAGAAGACAACGGCGGAGAGTCTAGTGGAATTATTTAATTATTTCAACATCAAATGGATTAAATTAATTTAAATTCAAATTCAATTTCTCGAATAACTACGTCCCTGAAGTATCCTAGCAACGGCGCTGCACTAAGTTTGTTGGATTGTTAAACAAATGAAAAGCGCGAAATACGAACTGAAATCAGTGAAAAACGAAAACCGTAAATCATCTTTCAAGCAACCTCCGAAGAAGACAGAAGTCTTAAATTTAATTTATTTAATTTATAATCAGTGTTAAATATTGTGAAAATTTTAATTGTGCCTTTCTGGAATTATTATTACTGCCGTTCCCTTGGGATTTATTTAATTTTCTGGTGAGAAATCATTTTGTTAAAAATTCAATAAAGGAGAATTTAATTTGTTAAAGTCGTTCGCGTTGTCAAGGAAGACATCTTGAAATTTAATAATTTTTATATTTCTTTTGAATTCCTTTATTGAATTTTCCTTTTAAAATTTCAATTAATTTATTTGATTATTTATTTAAAATTTTATAACTTTTTCACAAAATTTCCTAAATTTTGATGTAAAATTATTTGATGTAATTTTGACTCTTTCCCTATGATGTTTTCTTCTTTCCCTATTTAAAAATTTAATTTATTTAAGATTTTATTCCCCATTTATTGTAATTTTGACTCAACCCAAAAATTATAATTATTTTAAAGAAATAATTTAATCTGGAATCTTGAATGTAATTTTGACCCATTCCCTTTTATTTGAACTTGAATTTCAAACCCTTTTCTCATGTTTTGACCCTTCCTGTTTTTAATTTATAATATAATCAACCTTGGGATATCGTAAAAGAGTTATTTATTTATTTAAATCTTTTATTGTTAATTATTAAAATAAAATTTGAAATTTATTAATGTAATTATTGTAGTGTAGAGTTTAAATTGTGAATTAAAATTTTACTTTCATTTATAAAATTGAGTATTAATTATTTTCATTACTAATTATTAAATTAATTTATTCAATTGAATGCAAAATTTTTTTTTGAATCACCCCCTCTACCAAATTTTCTCTAATTATATAAATAACTAGCCAATTCCGTCGTAATTAATTTCTTTTATTTTAATTTTTTTTTTATTTAGTAAAGGCGCCCAACGAGTAAATTTTGTTAAATTCTTTCTTTTATACTTAATTAATTACGCCGAAGGTAACCTAATAATTTTCGCTATAAAATATTAAGTTTGGGTTACATTTTGGCGCCCAACGTGGGGCTAAAAGCGTCAATTGATTTATATTAATTCTCAATTTGAATTTTATTTACATAATTTGAATTATTGTCAATTTCAGATTAATGGATTAAGGTTATTGAATCACCTTACTGATATTTTATTCTCTTCTTTTTCCTTTTGAGAATTTAAAAAAAAAAAAAAAAATAATAATAATAATAATAAATAAAATAAAAATAAAATTTTAACATTTTGTTTATTTTGTCCTCAATTTAACAAACAATAAAAGTATTTATTATTTAATTTCTGAATAATTTTGATAATATCTTGATAATTATTTAAAAAAAAAAAAAAAAAAAAAAAGCAATGATGGATAATGCAAGTTTTGATTTGGAACAATGGGTGAACCATTTAAGTAAAGAAGAATTAACAATGGAATTAAAAAGTCGTGGTCTCCTTGCAATTGGCAACGTTACTGCCCGACGTAATCGTTTGATAAAAAATTTTCATTTAAACAAAAACCCTGATTTTGCGAAAAACCTCGTAGATACTTTAATTCCTAATCCAAATAATGACAATTTTATTGAAGATCAATCAGAAAATAGAGTTGAAAATAATATTTCAACTGATCCTAATGTCCCATCTAATTTTGATAATGATGATTTAATCACTTTCGATCGTATTAGTAGCAAATCTTCTTTGAGTCTTAATTCAAGAAAAATTAATGATTCTTTTGAATCAAATCGTCTTATTGATTCTCTGAACAAGCCTGACGATCCATCTAGAGGAAATTTCCGAAATCAAAGAAATTTTCCAAGGGATGATTATAATTCGCGAAATTCTGTTTCTTTCGATAGAGAATTTAAAAGTCCCAATGAATTTTCCGAAAAAGTTTCTAGAGAATTTAATAGATCCAAATCGAATTTTTCAAATCGTGATAATTATTTCCAAAACGATGTTACTCCAAAAGATTCTTTTCCTTATAGGGACAATTTTCTTAAAAATTCAGAAAAAATTACTGATCCCAGGATTCGAACTCAGCAAAGAAAAAACTATTCTTTTAATAAAAAAATAGATTCTCATTTTACATCTGAAAATAAAACTGATCCTTTTAATGAAAATAATTATCCCAATTTTCATAATGATAATTATAAATCACGTAATGATTTTTCTCAAGATCAAGATTTTAAATATAAAAATAATTATTCCTATGAAAATAATTGTTCAGACTCTTTTGATTATAAATTTCGTAATAATCATTCCCAAAATCAAGATTTTAATCGAGATTCTAGAGAAATAAATTATGATTCTTATGACCCTCGCCAAATTCAGTTTAATGATTATTATGACCCTCGTCAAGTTCATTTTAATGATTATAATAAACCTCATAATTATAAATTTTCACAAAATTCTGCTGCTTTAGCATTAGAAACAATGAGAAAATGGAATTTAAAATTTAATGGTTCAAGATCAGAAGATCCCGAAGCTTTTTTGATAAAAATTAGAGAAGGTCGCTCCATAGTGCCAGTTTCTGATCAAACTTTATTACAAGTTTTACCTTTTTTCCTTTCGGGAATAGCCCTCAATTGGTTCCGTGGTTCACGTCATTTGTGGAAAAATTTTGAAGAATTTTCTCGTGATTTTCAATCAAGGTTCGCTGATCCTGATTTCCAGTTTGAGTTACGACAAGAAGTATATCGTCGAACTCAAGGAGAAAGAGAATCAGTTTCAGATTTCATCACTTGCATGTTGTCCTTATTTGACAGAATAGTACCTAGTATTACTGATGAAGAACAATTAAGTTTCGTTCATCGAAATTTATTGCCCAGATATCAAATGATTATTCCCCGTCAAAGTGTTTCGACTATAACACAATTAGAACGTACAGCTAAATCGGTAGAAAAAAGCCATTTATTGAGCAAAGTTTTCAGACCACCACCTACTCCCGAAAAATCCTTATTACCGGATTTAGCTTACAAGGAACCCTTTCGTTCACGAAATATTAATAACAATAACAAAGATTCTTTACATTTAATTCAAGAAAATGACATTGACATAGATAAATTATTAGAAACTGTTTTAGTTATTAAAGAATCGAGAAATCCCGTTAATAATGATCAAAAATCGATTAAGAAAACTATTTTAGATTCACAAAAAAATGACCCAATTAAATCAAATAATTTAAAATCGAAAACTTCAAATTCAAAAATAGTTTCTTGTTGGAACTGTGGTAAAGAAGGTCACAGATTCACGGAATGTTCGGAAACTAAAAATATTTTTTGTTATAAATGTGGAGAGAAAAATGTGACTCGAAATAATTGTTCAAAATGTTCGGGAAACTAAAAATTGAGACTATAAATAGGGCTAATAGTTCTCTAAAAGATATTAAAACGCCCTTTAATAATTTTGATAATGATCAACAAAAATTAGTGGAATTTAATTTAAAAAAGCCTAAATCACAAAACTTAGTAGAAATTGAATATTTGAACCTAACTACGGATTTGTCTGAAGTTAACGGAGTTTATAGTCCCAAAGATCACGATATTTTTATTTTCTGTAAGTCAAATAGATTTTATGTAAATCAAGAAGATTTAGAAAAAATTAAAGATAATAAAGATTTTGTAATTAAAGAAAGTAATAAAGAATCTCTTAATGTTATAATTGAACCTTCGATCGATGATCATATTAAATCAAACTTGTTGCCTTCCAATATTTGTAAAAATATAAATGATTTAGACTTAATTGATTTTAATAATGACTCTCTTGATTTAACAAATAAAAAAGAAAATTTTGAGCAAAAAGATGAAACCCCTTTATTAAATATTAAAAAGTATGATTACTCCTCTATTTTTCAAATTTCTGAAATGGCTTACATTTCCGATTGTTTTACTAGTCCTGAGTCGTTGATGTATGTAATAATTAAAATTTTTAATTACCCAATTAATGCTTTAATTGATAGTGGTGCAACTAGATCTTTTATAGGAAAATTAAATATGGAATTACGAAATAATCTGGGACTTATTGTTGAGAAAAATATCGGTCTAGTACAAATAGCTAATAGTCAAGTTCAAACTGTTTCCGAAGAAATCTCCGCTCCTATTGAACTTAATAATAAAGTTAACTTAATGAAAATTAGAGTATTGAATTCTTTACCAGTTGATTTTGTGATCGGATTAGATTTTCTAAAAATCTTTAAAATAACGGTTAATTATGAAGATAAAACTTGGTTTTTTAATGATAATCGCAGTAAAATTTTTGATTCTGAAGTAAATGAAAAAAATTCTGATTTATGTTGCGGATTGATGGAATTATCTAAAATTCAAGTTCACGAATTGAATGAATTATTATCTAAAATACCTGATAATCAAGGTAAACCCGGTCTTACTAGCTTAACAGAGCATATAATTGATACTGGAGATCAACAACCAATTAAACAGAGACATTATTCCGTTTCACCCAAAGTACAAGAAGCTATTTTTGCTGAAGTAGACGCGATGTTAGCTGATGATATAATAGAATCATCAAAAAGTGGTTGGTCATCCCCTATTGTCATGGTTAAAAAACCCGATAATACGTATCGATTCTGTTTAGATTTTAGAGCCCTGAATAAAGTAACTAAAAAGGATGCGTATCCCATCCCAAAAATAAATAATATTTTACAAAAGTTAAGCAAAGCCAAATATATTTCTAAATTGGACATCAATAAAGGATTTTTGAATATTCCTTTAGAAATGAATAGTCGCGAGAAAACAGCTTTCACTGTCCCTGGACGTGGTTTATTTCAATTTAAAAGAATGCCTTTTGGCTTAACTAATGCCCCTGCCACTTTTCAGCGTCTAATAGATTCTTTGATTGGAGCTGAATTAGATCCTTATGTTGTTGCCTATCTTGACGACATAATAATTCAAACCGAGACTTTCAAAGAACATCTCAGATTGCTATTAATAGTTTTTAAAAAAATTCAAGATGCAAAGTTGAATTTGAATTTAAAAAAATGTGAATTTTGTTGCCCCGAAGTTAAATATTTAGGTTATATGATAAACGAAAATGGCTTGATTGTTGATCCAGATAAGATTCTTCCTATTTTAGAATATCCTATTCCTAAAAACATTAAGGAATTGAGGAGGTTTTTAGGAATGTCTTCCTGGTATAGAAGATTCATTGCCAATTTTTCATCCATTGTAGCTCCTTTAAATTTACTTTTACGAAAAAACCAACGTTGGATTTGGACCGAAGATCAAAATTCTGCTTTTCAAAAACTTAAAGATTATTTGACTAAATCCCCTATTCTTTCTGCCCCAAATTTTGATCTCCCTTTCGAACTTCAAACTGATGCAAGTACCTCTGGTCTAGGTGCTGTTCTTACCCAAAAAGTAAATAATATCGAACATGTTATTGCTTATGCTAGCAGATCTCTCCTTGATGCCGAACGAAATTATACAACAACTGAGTTAGAATGTCTAGCTGTTGTTTGGTCTATTAATAAATACAGAGAGTATCTAGAAGGTTATCATTTTACTGTCATAACCGATCATGCCAGTCTAAAATGGTTAGGTAATTTGAAAAATCCTACGGGTAGACTAGCTAGATGGTCTATGGTACTCTCAGCTTATGATTTGGAATTTGTTCATAGAAAAGGAAGTTCCCATCATGTTCCCGATGCCCTTTCCCGCATGTTCGAATCCCCAAAAGAAAAACTTAATTTAATTTTGTCCCCAAATCTTTCTTGGTATGTCCGACGTTTCATGTCAGTTAAAAATTATCCTGAAAAATTCCCTACGTGGAAAATCATTGATGGAAAATTATACCATTATAGACCCGACCCCGTTATTTCAACTTTAGTAAAAGATTTAAATGAATGGAAATTAGTTCCCTCCGATGAAGAAAGAAAACTTATTCTCTCAGAAAATCACGATGATCCTCAATGTGGTCACCTCGGTACCGAAAAAACTTTTAGAAGAATAGCAATAAATTATTTCTGGCCAGGTTGTTATAGAGATGTTTATGATTTTGTTAGAAGATGTGACATCTGTCAAAAATGTAAAGTCGAACAGAAGGCTCCCTGTGGGTTAATGGGTCAAAGAATGATTGAAGAACCCTGGATTATTGTAGCAGCTGATATAATGGGTCCTTTACCCAGAAGTAAATCCGGATTTCAATACGTTCTGGTTATGCAAGATTTATTTACTAAATGGATAGAAATCGTTTGTTTAAGAGTAGCAACTGGGAAAAAGATTAAAGATTCATTTTATGATGTAATTATTAACAGATGGGGAACTCCAAAAATCCTTCACACGGACAATGGAACTGAATTTGTTAATAATGTTATAGGATCTTTGGCTTCTGAATATAATATTATTCATACAACATCTCCTCCATATCATCCTCAAGCCAATCCTGTGGAACGTGTCAACAGAGTTTTAAAAACTATGATTGTTTCATATATTAAAAATGATCACAGGACTTGGGATGAACATATGTCTGATTTCAGATTTGCCTATAATACCTCTTATCATTCCTCTTTAAAGACCACCCCTGCTTTCTTAAATCTTGCAAGAAATCCTAAACAAATTAATTCTCTTCGTAAAGATAAAGTAAATCCTAATATTGACCCAAAATCTATTGAACTTTGGCATGAACGAATGAAAAAGATTCAAATTATGAAAGATTGGATTATTAAAAATTTGGATTCAGCTTTTCAAAAGCAATCTAAACAATATAATTCTAATCGTCGTAATTTGGATTTTAAACTTGGAGATTTAGTTTTAATAAGAAACAGAACTTTATCTTCAAAAGTTAAACACATAGCTGCTAAATTAAACCCTAAATTTAGTGGACCTTATAAAATTTCCAAAATATTATCACCTACTGTTTATGAGATTAGTACCTTAGATAATAATTTTGTATCCAAATCCCATATTCAATATCTAAAACCTTATATTTCCCAAAATTAATCCGAATATTTATTATCCCTTTTGGTCCCAATTATTCTGTTTTAGATTTGTTGACCCAATCCTATCCTTAATTATGACGAATCCCAGTGAAGAAAAGGAAATACCTATTATTGACCTAGATGAAGAATATATAGAGCTCAAAGAATATGAGAACCTTTTATTAAAACATAACGAGTTAATTGATAAATTTAATGCTCTTATTCTGGAAAGAGAGGAAGAAGAAGAAATAGTAGCTGGATGGACAGAAGAAGATGACAAGAGAAATAAAATTCATCCTGGATGGGAGTATGTGAAACCTTTTAGCAAAATCCTGCAAGCCGTTCAAGAAAGGAATCCTAACGTTATTCCAGCTCTAATAGATGCTCATCTAGCTGAAGACGAGTTTTATAATATTCCGGCTTCTTCAGACCATATAAAAGAATTCCCTACTACTTCTGAGGCAATAACTCAAACGACAATGGAAAACAAAATTAAAACTGACTCATCCACCCAGACTTTCCGGATTAGTTTACCTCCCTCATCATTTAAAACAACATCTGATTCTTCAACACAAACAGTCAACTTTTATCAGAACACCATTCAATCCAATTCTTCTCGATCATACACTGGAACTATTTCCAAAATTCCTAACACTCACACAAAACCTAAATCGCAGACACCCATCATCACTCATCAAACACCTGATTTTAAGAAAAATTTTGACCCCGACCTACATTTTATTCCTCAAACAAATTTTGACCCCCAATCTAGACCCAATTTTGAGAACAATCATGCTTCCTATCAAAAGTTTAATTCACGAAGAAATTTTGATTCTCCTCAGCAATGTAGTTCTGGCTCTTCTTTCCGTAAAAATGATTTGAATTCCTTCAAAAGACTTAACCAGAACGACTCCTCTTCGAATTTTGTACCTACAAAACAACAAAAATTATTACAGGAAAATCAAAACATTCCTTCTTTGTTTGATGTAAAAGTAGAAGCTCCTTCTTATTTAGGCGTAAAAATCATAAAATGGTTAGATGAAGATTGTCGCCATGGTTGCTGGAATTGCAAAGAGAGAGACCACACTTATGAGAATTGTATCCACCCAAAACGTGGATTATTTTGCTTTAATTGTGGATTACCAAATTATAAAATTAATAACTGTCCTAATTGTAAAGAAATGCACCAGAACAAAAAGCATGCAGCTTAATTTTTTATAATTCCAATGTTCTTTTATTATAATTTATGATTTAAACTTTTATAATCATTTCCATTACTTGTATTATATTGTTAATTTTCTTCTATTTGATTATTAATTATTACTAAAAGTTTTATTCGTTTATAGAATTAAAATATCAGTAAATGACTTTGTGTTTATAGAATCAACACCTTCAATTATGACTCTGTTACTAAATCCCAAGATCAATCTATAATGTTGATCATTCTCCTGAAAGTAGGTTTCTTTTATTTTGTTTTAGAATTTATCCTGAAAAAAAAAAAAAAAAAAAAAAAAAATTACTTATGGATTCCAATATGTATCACTTGAGATGCTGGAATTGTGAAGGCTATGGTCATAGTTATGCGAAGTGTAACAACCTTAAAAGACCATTATTTTGCTTCAACTGTGGATTACTAAAATATGATATTAATAATTGTCCTAGTTGTAAAAAAAAAATTACAAGAAAACAAACAGCGTCTCTCTTAATCTTTTTGTATGATGAAAAATTGTGTTCTTTATATCGTTCATGACTCTAATTAATATAAATTATTTATATTGACATTTCCCTTGTGTTAATTTTACCTAAAAACATTGATTATGAATTAATTGTACATGTTATACTTAATTATAATTAAAATATCAATGAATTTTTTTTGTATACGCTAATGATGTTTAAATAAATTCTTAATTATAGTTTTGTTTATTCCTTATTATCCAAAATTTAAATAACTATTTATTATTAAAGATATTCAATCAAGGAATTCCGTTGCAAAATATCTCAAATTTGTTTATCCTGTTGAATTTTTAATATTTTCTCACTTTCGTGGATCAATTTCAATAATTCTATTATTTGACTTAATGAAAGACCTTTCGGTCTTTGTTAAGGAAAGGGGTATGTGACGATGTGAAATTTTTTATAAATAAAATTTTACTTCTCACAATTCTTTGATTAATAAAATTAATTTGAATTATTTATTTTTAAAATTTATGTGTTAAATTAATTAATTTTTTAAAATAATTCGGAGGTTGCAGCGGTATTCCAAGGTTGAAAAATTTAATTATTAGATTTTAAGATTAATTGTATTTTCCCTTTTTATTTTTCTGTAAATTCCTGTTCCTGGTTCCTGAGTCGACATCAAATAAGAAGTTCGAAGTAGAAAGATGATTGGAATTTTAACGTTTTAAAGAAGTCATTCAGTTTGGATTTCATTTTTATTTCAAATTTTGCTGCCTATTTCTATGGAATCTACTGCCTGTTTAAAATTTCTAAAATCCATGGCCCAAGGATTATATTTAAAATTGTTGCCTGCCTGCCTTTCTATTTTAATTTTTAAAGAAGATTAACTAATATCCTTGGTAGAATTCGCTCAGCCTTCCGTTTTTTTTTACGCGAAGCTCCTATGCCGATGGCCCGTTGGAATCATCATACGAACCTGATATTAATGAATTTCATCCAATTTGGATTTAGTCCCTTTGAGTTTTCGTGATGAAATTTTAATATTTAACCTGTATTAGAAGACAACGGCGGAGAGTCTAGTGGAATTATTTAATTATTTCAACATCAAATGGATTAAATTAATTTAAATTCAAATTCAATTTCTCGAATAACTACGTCCCTGAAGTATCCTAGCAACGGCGCTGCACTAAGTTTGTTGGATTGTTAAACAAATGAAAAGCGCGAAATACGAACTGAAATCAGTGAAAAACGAAAACCGTAAATCATCTTTCAAGCAACCTCCGAAGAAGACAGAAGTCTTAAATTTAATTTATTTAATTTATAATCAGTGTTAAATATTGTGAAAATTTTAATTGTGCCTTTCTGGAATTATTATTACTGCCGTTCCCTTGGGATTTATTTAATTTTCTGGTGAGAAATCATTTTGTTAAAAATTCAATAAAGGAGAATTTAATTTGTTAAAGTCGTTCGCGTTGTCAAGGAAGACATCTTGAAATTTAATAATTTTTATATTTCTTTTGAATTCCTTTATTGAATTTTCCTTTTAAAATTTCAATTAATTTATTTGATTATTTATTTAAAATTTTATAACTTTTTCACAAAATTTCCTAAATTTTGATGTAAAATTATTTGATGTAATTTTGACTCTTTCCCTATGATGTTTTCTTCTTTCCCTATTTAAAAATTTAATTTATTTAAGATTTTATTCCCCATTTATTGTAATTTTGACTCAACCCAAAAATTATAATTATTTTAAAGAAATAATTTAATCTGGAATCTTGAATGTAATTTTGACCCATTCCCTTTTATTTGAACTTGAATTTCAAACCCTTTTCTCATGTTTTGACCCTTCCTGTTTTTAATTTATAATATAATCAACCTTGGGATATCGTAAAAGAGTTATTTATTTATTTAAATCTTTTATTGTTAATTATTAAAATAAAATTTGAAATTTATTAATGTAATTATTGTAGTGTAGAGTTTAAATTGTGAATTAAAATTTTACTTTCATTTATAAAATTGAGTATTAATTATTTTCATTACTAATTATTAAATTAATTTATTCAATTGAATGCAAAATTTTTTTTTGAATCACCCCCTCTACCAAATTTTCTCTAATTATATAAATAACTAGCCAATTCCGTCGTAATTAATTTCTTTTATTTTAATTTTTTTTTTATTTAGTAAAGGCGCCCAACGAGTAAATTTTGTTAAATTCTTTCTTTTATACTTAATTAATTACGCCGAAGGTAACCTAATAATTTTCGCTATAAAATATTAAGTTTGGGTTACACTACTCACCGAGAATTCCTGGAAAACCGGGAATTTGCCGGGATTTTAGTTCGACCGGGAAATTGCCGGAAAAAAAATTATATTCGGGAATTTCTAAAAATTTCAGCTAATTTGTTTTCATAATTCTTCTTATTCGCTTGAAATTTATTACTCGTTTCCGAAGTCTCTGATTGTGAAAATGATGTCAGATTTACCAATTTTTAAAAATTCAAAATGGCGAATCCAATATGGTAGACATATTTTGCAAAATTGCTCAAATTCACTTCAAACTTGTTACTCGGTGGTAATCCATGTTCCTCGTTACTGATCTGAAGTTAGATTTTCAAAATAGTAAAAACGTAACAAGTTTCAAGCGAATTTGAGCAATTTCAGGGCGGCCAGTGACTTACTTTTCTCATTTTTATTCATTTTTTTTTAAATCACTCACTATTACTCACTTTAAAAAAAATCAATTTTCTCACTTTCTTATTAAAATAATAATAATAATAATTATTATTAATTATTAAAGAAAATATCTTCTGTTTAAAGCCAGTGATATTATTTTATAGAAAATACACATATATTTTCATTTTTTTGACCTAATGGTTTTTTTTACGCGTTTCGATTATGTACTTCAAATTTCAATAAATTTTGACATGGTTTGATTAGTTTTCTCTAATTTTAATTACTTTTTCAATTTTTTAATTACGTCTATAAATTTTTAATTTTTAAACCAGTATTGTCAATTACTTTCGTCGTTTTTCAATTTTTCCATAAAATTTCAATTATTTCCTGCATATTTCTATTAGTTTTAACATTTCAAAATTATTTTCATCAAATTTCAATAATTTTTTTTCAATCTTTTTTTTATGGTCATCAATTTCTCAATTTATTACCCAGTTTTCAATTTTTTTCTTTAAATTTCAGCAATTTTCTTCAATAATTTTATTATTATGTATCAATAATTTTTAAATACTTTACACCAAAAGCCAATTAGTATTTACAAGTTTCATTTTTTTTCAAATTTAAATTAATTTTTTTTCAATATCTACATTCTTTTAATTATTTACACCAGTTATCAATTATTCATGTCATTATTCAATTATTTATCTCAAATTTTTATTATTTTACATGGATTACCTTCAAATTTAAATTTTTTGTGATTTCTCAATTTATTTTCTTCAAATTTAAATTATTTTTGTCATTTCTCGACTATTTTTTCCTATTTTCAATTAATTTTGTCATTTTTAAATTTTTTTTTAAAAATTACAATTAATTTAGTAATTTCTTAATTATTGTCAATATTTTCGACGTTGTTTTATTACTTTCTCCAAATTTTATACTTATTTTCTTATATCTTTAAATTATTGTCATGAATTTTTTAATTTCTTACTTTAATTTTCATTTATTTTTGTCATTTCTCAATTTCTTTTCAACTTTTAATTATTTTTATCATTTTTCAAGTCTTTTCTTCAAATTTTTTATTTTTTACTTTATTTTTAATTAGTTTTGTCATCTTTCAATTATATGTCTCAAATTTTTATTATGTTTCTTATTTTTCACATATTACCTTCAAATTTAAATTTTTTATGTTTTCTTAATTATTTTCTTCAAATTTCTGTTATTCTTGTTATTCCTCGATTATTTTTTCCTATTATAATTATTTTTCTCATTTTTTAATTGCTTTTAAAATTTTCAATTAATTTTGTCAGTTCTCAAGTATTATCAATATTTTCAACATTTCTTTTATGTATTACTTTCTTCAAACTTTACTTATTTTTGTATATTTTTAAATTATTGTCATGGATTCTTTAATTTCTTACTTCAATTTACATTAAATTTTTTCATTTTACAATTATTTTTGTCATTTGTCAATTGCTTTTTATTTTTAATTTTAATTATTTTTATCATTTTTCAAGTATTTTCTTCAAATTACAAATTTTTTGGGATTTTGCAATTATTTTGTCATTATTTAATTGTTTTCTTTAAACGTCAACTTTTATCTTCAATTTTTCAATTATTGATTTCTAATTTTTTTTTGTTTCTCCATTTTTCAATTATTTATGTCATTTTTTACGTCTTTTTTTTCAAATCATAAATTTTTTACATAATTTTAAATTACTTTTATCATCTTTCATTGTTTTTTCAAGGTTCAATTATTTTTGTAATTTCTCGACTATTTGTTCCATTTTTTGATTATTTTTGTAATTTTCAATTATTTTTGTCATTTCTCAATTATTTTTTTTTAATGTTAATTATTTTTATCATTTTTCAAATATTTTTTTTTTCAAATTTCTATCAATTTTATGATTTTTTAATTTTTGTATTTAGTTTCTTTCATGGTCAATTTTTTTCTCCAATTTTTTAATTATTTATTGACATAAATTTTTTTTTTGTGTTTCATTTTTCAATTATTTTTGGCATTTTCCAAGTCTTTTCTTCAAATTATTTATTTTTTACTTTATTTTTAGTTAGTTTTGTTATCTTTCAATTATTTGTCTCAAATTTTTATTATGTTTGTTATTTTTCACATATTACCTTGAAATTTAAATTTTTTGTGTTTTCTCAATTATTGTCGTCAAATTTCGGTTATTTTTGTTATTTATCGATTATTTTTTCCAATTATAATTATTTTTCACATTTTTTAATTGCTTTTAAAATTTTCAATTAATTTTGTCAGTTCTCAAGTATTATCAATATTTTCAACATTTCTTTTATGTATTACTTTCTTCAAACTTTACTTATTTTTGTATATTTTTAAATTATTGTCATGGATTCTTTAATTTCTTACTTCAATTTACATTTAATTTTTTCATTTTTCAATTATTTTTATTATTTTTCAAGTATTTTCTTCAAATTTCAAATTTTTTGGGATTTTGCAATTATTTTGTCATTATTTAATTGTTTTCTTTAAACGTCAACTTTTATCTTTAATTTTTCAATTACTGATTTCTAATTTTTATTTTGTCTCTCCATTTTTCAATTATTTATGTCGGTTTTTACGTCTTTTTTTCAAATCATAAATTTTTTACATAATTTTAAATTAGTTTTATCATCTTTCATTGTTTTTTCAAGGTTCAATTGTTTTTATAATTTCTCGACTATTTGTTCCATTTTTTGATTATTTTTGTAATTTTCAATTATTTCTGTTATTTCTCAATTGTTTTTCTTTTAATTTTAATTATTTTTATCATTTTTCAAGTATTTTTTTCAAATTTCTAGCAATTTTATGATTTTTTAATTATTTAATTGTTTTCTTTAATGGTACATTTTTTTCTCCAATTTTTTAATTATGTATTGACATCAAATTTTTATTTTTTGTTTTTCCATTTTTTAATTATTTTTATCATTTTCCAAGTCTTTTATTCAAATTTTTAATTATTCACTTAATTTTTAATTAGTTTTGTTATCTTTCATTTTGTTTCTTCAAATTTCAATTATTTTTGTCATTTTCCAATTATTTTCTTCAAATTTCTATTATTTTTGCCATTTTGGAATTATTTTCTTCAAATATTAATTTTACCTTAAAAACTTATGCATTATGCACTAACTTTTTTCACTATTTTAATATTATATAGCTATTAATCATACATAAAAGAACTCCGGGAAAAATGTGATTTTTGATCCGGGAAAACCGGGAATTTGCCTGGAATTTGAAAATCCTGTTTCGGTAGACACCCTGATTGTTTGTAACGTACTCTACAAATTTTCATTTTCAACTTGGGTAGAAAATCTGATTTATTCCCTGAAATTTATTTCTATTTCTTAATTTGTAAACAATTTTAATAAATAAACATTCTTTCACAAAATTTTACTCAAATAATAAACTATGCACTTATTTAGATTATATTAATTATATAAACAAAGTAAATTCATTTAATTTAAATTTAATTAAATATTGTAAAAATTTATATTTATATTACTAATAAATTCAAATTTTATTAATTAATAAAAATGTTGTAATATTAATAATTCAAACTTTTATATTTATATTAACTTTATCATTAATTTTATTTAATAAACTTTTATTTTTTATATTTAAAACTTATTACAAAGTTTTTATTGATCATTTTAACAATTTGAATTATAAATTTAAAGTAACCATAATAAAAATCAAATTTAAAATAATTTATTTAATTAATTTAACATTTATAACTCTTACACTTTTTTTAACTTCTATTTCAATAAATCTACTTATATTCTATATACTTTTTGAAATTAGAATAATTCTTACTTTTTTTCTTGTTATTGGGTGAGAAAATCAATTTGAACGAATTGAAGCAAGATTATACATATATATATTAAAATACACAATTTTTGCTTCTTTACCAATAATCATTATCTTAATTATAACTTATAATAATCTAAACTATTTAAATTTAATTATAATAGTTAATTTAAATTGCATTAATAGCTTTTTGTACATATAAATTTTTAATTACCATTTTTAATTAAATTACCAATATTTTCTTTCAATTCAGCTTGAATTCTTCAAAATTGAAGTTCGGTTAATTTAAAATATCAATCATAATTTTGGATTAGTTTTTAAATAATAAAAGATTGAAATAGAAAAAAGTTTTGGGACTTGGGTGTTTTATATTTTGATTCGGAGCAGAATTTCGAGATTTAACAAAAGGGTTATGATTATAAACTTCGGAGGAAATTCATAAATAGACTTAATGTTGCAACATACATATGAAAACCCAAAATATGTCTATTAATTTTTCTTCATATCGAAACTGTGAATCGTCTTCTTCGGCAGGGGTATTTCTTGATTATTAATTTACAAGTTTAATTAATTCATTCATTCATTCTGTCTACGCCTGATATTTTTGTCACTAGATATTTTTTCTTTTAAAATTTTAAATCATATTTCACCTTTTGAAATGTTCTCAATAACCTTCCTTAGATCATTTATTGTTTTCTCAAACTGCAAACATGGAAGGAAATAGACTCAATTTATTATTATTAGTAACTATTATAAGTTTTTTATTAATTAATAAAATTTAAATAAAAAAATCAACATAGGAATGAAGAAATTACAGAAAAAAGTCAAAAATACTGAATAAATAAAAGGAAGTGAGAACATTTAATGAACAATAAAAAAATGGAAACCTTCAAAAAATTTAATAAGTTAAGAAAAAACGATGAAATAACAGAAATTGTTAAACATATTATTATCGACGCAAAAATAGGAAAGTTAAGTATAATCTAGTTTAAAATGGGTAAATTGAAAGCAAAAAGAAAATGTAACAAGGAAATTGAGAAGAATACAAAAAATAGATAATTTTTTTAAAACTGAAAAAGTTAAGAAAATATTCGGAAAATTCAGAAATAATGAAATATAAATAGAAGATCGTGAAATATTACGAAATCTTAGAAAAAATGCTTAAATTTACAAAAAACAAACAAAATGTAAAGAAAATTGAATAAATTAACAAAACATAAGTGAATAAAAAAAATCATAAAGCATGAAGAATAAATTGTATTTGTCATTAAAGTATGAAAGTAAATACATTTTTCTAAATATTTAAACAACAAAAATGTATAAAAGAAACTGGAATAATTTACGTGAAAAGAAGAAATTTAAAGAAAATCTATAACTCGAAAAAAAATATTGAAGTTATTGAAGAATACAAGGTTGGAATTTTCATGTCAGCTAAGAATTCTTGGAATTTTTTTTAAATTTTCTTGATTTTTTTCCGTCAAACAAAAAGTATTTCATAGCGCACTCTTAAAAATTCAAAGTTAAACACAAAAAAGTGCATAAAAATGGAAATCAATATAATAAAATAAAAATATAATATTTCACATATATTGCTTTCTCATAGAGGTAGTATTTTTATTTATTTTTGAAAATAGTAAAAAATGACTATAAATTAGTACTTAATTTGTTAGTAATTTATAGATTTATATTAAAGCTTAGCGTTAAGAAACTTAATCATTTTCAATTTAAGATGTCTAAGTTGTTTTTTCTCCTTAGTTTGTAGTTTAGTATATTTATTAGAATCAAAACAAAAAAAAAAAGATAAATTATAAAAACTTAGAGTTAAACGCAAAAAAAGTACATAAAAAAAAGTAATCGACCACTGTAACGAAAGAGTTAGGTAATAATATATTTTGTGATAAGGAATAAATAATGTTATCGAAATATTAGTGTACATTACTTTTATTGATTTAAAACTTCAGAATTTTTTAAAAATTACAGTTTTTCGACAAAACAATAAACATCAAACATATTCTGAAACAGCTTTTTAATTTTATCACATGTAACTCTATATATATACATAATGAGTGGATGGCGTCTATATTAATTAAAATTTAAAGAAATTCAGTGATTTTCAATTGACTCTATATAAAATTATGCAGACTAGATGTCCTCTATGGAAAATACACAACCCGTGCACAGGTTTCTCACTGATCTAATTTTTAATAAAAAGTTATTAAATTTATGCTGTAACAATAAAAACACACATCCACCGCATAGAAATATTAAAATCTAAGCAATTATATTACCAGAATGTATTCATTCAATAATACAATAAATTACGTTTTCACAAGTTCAAAAATGTATGAGAAAAAAGTAAAGTTGGAATTTTAATGCTCTCACTCCCTAGGGTTGTTCTATGTAAAAAATAGCCCCCCTTTTTTTAAATAAAAAATTATTTAAAGGTCGCTCAAAGCGTTTAAAGTTTATGGGTATTCAAAAAATCACCAAAAATGCCAAAAAACAAAAACAAGCGTTATAAATATTTTTAAATATTTTTTTAAACATATATTCTTTAATTTTTTCAATTATTTTGCTCAAATTTTATTTACTGTTTTCATTCTTTCATATTTAAATTATTTTCATCACAAATGTCAATTATTTTTCTCAATCTTAAATTATTTTCAGCATATTTAAATCAGTTTTTGAATTTTGAATTAATTTTATTATTTATCAATTATTTTCCTCGATTGTTAATTATGATTCTCATTGTCTAAAATTATTGTCTAGAATTTTTAAGTATTTTTTCTTGTATTTTAATTATTCTCTTAAGTTTTGAATTATTTTCAATTGTTTTCATAATTTCCAATTTTCTTTATTAATTATCGTCAATTTTTATTTATTTTTAGCTTCCTTCAATTCTTTTCTGCAATTTTAAGTTATTCTCTTTTTTTTAATTGATTTCTAAGATCTTCATATATTTTTTTCAAAACTAAAATTATTTTCTTTTTATTTAAAAAAAATTCTGTAATTTTTTCAATTATTTCAGTCAAATTTTGATTTATCATTTACAACTTATCATTATTCTTATCATATTTAAATTATTTTCACCATAAATGTCTATTATTTTTCTCAATCTTAAATTATTTTCAGCATATTTGAATCATTTTTTCAATTTTGAATAAATTTTATTATTTTTTAATTATTTTTCTCAATTGTTAATTATGATTCCCATTGTCTAAAATTATTTTCTAGAATTTTTAAGTATTTTTTCTTAATTTTCAATTATTTTCTTAAATTTTTAATTATTTTCAATTGTTTTTATAATTGTCAATTATTTTTATTAATTATCGTAAACTTCATTTATTTTTTGCTTCCTTCAATTAATATTTGCAATTTTAAGTTATTTTCATTTTTTTCAATCGATTTCTAAGATCTTCATATATTTTTCTCAAATTAAAATTATTTTCTTTTAATTTAAAAAAAATTCTGTAATTTTTTCAATTATTTCACTCAAATGTTATTTATTTTTTTACAATTTGTCATTGTTCTTATCATATTTGAATGATTTTCTTCAAGTTTGAAATAAAAAACTCAATTTTCAATTATTTTCCAAATCTTTTAGTATTTTCATTATATTTCAATTAATGTCCTAAATTTTCAGTTATTATCACAAATTTAGTCTTCAATATTTAATTTTTTAATCGGTTTTTTAATTATTCTCTTTTACTTAAAAATAAATTCTGTAATTTTATATTATTTTCTCCGCTTTTTAATTATTTTCATTCTTTTGGAACAATTTACAAAAATTTCAATTGTTGATCTGAAATTTCATTTATTATTCTTATAAATTTTCGATTATTTTAGCGATTTCTTAATTATTCTTTATAATTAAAATTTTTAAGTAATTTTGTAATTATTTTCCTCTTTTAGACATATATTCTATGATTTTTTAAATTATTTTGCACAAATTTTATTTACTTTTTTCATTTTTTCATATTTAAATTATTTTCATCATTAATATCTATTATATTTCTCAATCTTAAATTATTTTCAGCATATTTTTATCAATCATTTTTGGAATTTTTAATTAATTTTATTATTTTTTAATTATTTTCCTCGATTGTTAATCATTATTCTCATTGTCTAAAATTATTTTCTAGAATTTTTAAGTATTTTTTCGCAAATTTCAATTATTTTCTTAAATTTTTAATTATTTTCAATTGTTTTCATAATTTCCAATTATTTTTATTAATTATCGTAAATTTCATTTATTTTTAGTTCTCTTTAATATTTCTTATCTGCAATTTTAAGTTATTCTTTTTTTTTTTTAGTTGATTTCTAAGATCTTCATATATTTTTCTCAAATTAAAATTATTTACTTTTCATTTAAAAAAAATTCTGTAATTTTTTCAATTATTCCCTCAAATGTTATTTATTTTTTACAACTTATCATTTTTTTTATCATATTGCAATGATTTTCTTCAAGTTTCAAATAAAAAACTCATTTCTCAATTATTTTCTCCATCTTTTAGTATTTTCATTATATTTCAATTAATTTCCTAAACTTTCAGTTATTATCTCAAATTAAGTCTTTAATTTTTAATTTTTTCAATTATTCTCTTTAATTAAAAACAAATTCTGTAATTTTATACTATTTTCTTCGCTTTTTAATTATTTTCATTGTTTTGGCTTCATTTTCAAAAATTTTAATTGTTTATCTGATATTTCATTTATTATTTTTATCAATTTTCGATTATTATTTAATTAAAATTTTTAAGTGATTTTGTAATTATTTTTCTGTTTTAAACATATATTCTATGATTTATTGAAATTGGAAATAAAGAATTAAAAAAATTGCAGAATTTTTAAAGATTTTTTAAAGATCCGTTTTTTGGTTTCAACTCCCCAATGAATAATGCGTGAAAAAAAAGAAAATAATAAAAAATTAAAGAAAATGAATAAAAAAAAGGTTAGTATAATCTTTAATTAAGTTTAAAGCTTAAAAGTTTTTAAGTTTAATATTAAAAAGAAAAATTTTTAATTTAAGAGAAATAATTGCAAAAATTACAAAATATTCCTAAAACACAAGAAAATAAATAAATAATAAATGTAATTAAAAACAACTGAAAAAAAAAATCCAGATAAATAATTAAAAACTTTTTGGAAATTTTGATAAAGAACGTAAGTAATTAAACATTGAAGAAAATAATAAACAAATAATATAAATAATTGAAAATTAAAATAAATAATTAAAATATCAAATAAATAGTTTAAAATTTGTAAATTATGAAAATTAAAAATGATTAAAAAATAGAAAAAAATATGTAAAATTTTAGAAAACTGTTAAAAAAGTTTAAAAATTAATAATAATTAAAAATTGGGGAAAATAATTGAAAAGTAATTTTAAAATTTGAAACTTGAAGAAAATAATTGAAATATAATGAAAAGAATGATAAATTAAAAAAAAATTAACAAAATTTGAAAAAAATTATTGAAAAATTTGTAGATTTTTTTGGAAATAAAAGATAATAATTGAAATTTGAGAGAAGTACTTGAAAATCTGAATAATTAATTTTAAAAAATGAGAATAATTAAAAACTGTAAAAAAGAATTAAAAAATGGTAAAAATTATTGGAACTTAAAATATAATTAATAAACAGTTTTGTAAATTATGAAAACAAATGAAAGTAATTAAGAATTGAAGAAAATGATAAACAAAATATTAAGAATATTAATTAAAAATTTAATTAAATAATTGAAATATCAGATTAAAGTTTAAAATTTGGAAATTATAAAAAAAATAATAATAATATTGAAATATTGCAAAAAAATAATGGGAATTTTGAGAAAAATATTAAAAAATTTTAGAAAATAATTTTAAAAAATAAGATTAATTAAAAGTTGCGTAAAATAATTCAAAAGTCATTTTAAAATTTGAAACTTAAAAAAAATAATTGAAATATAATAAAAACAATGATAAAATGAAAAAAATAAATGAAATTTGAAATAAATTATTGGAAAAATAGCCGAGTTTTTTTTTAAATAAAAGATAATAATTAAAATTTGAGAAAAATATACTTGAAAATCTTAGAATTTAATTTAAAAAAATGAGAATAATTAAAAATGAAAGAAAAGAATTTACGAAGTCTAAAATTAATTAAAATTTCAGATAATTAATAAATTTTTTTGGAAATTATGAAAACAAAAAAAGTTAATTGAAAATTGAAGAAAATAATTGAAATTTAAAAAAATACTTAAAAATCTCAAAAAAAAATTTTACAAAATGAGAATAATAATTATGACAATTGAAAAATGGATAAAAATTATTTAAAATGTTATATATACTTAAAATTTTTTGAAAATTATTTCAAAATCGATACCTCAACCTAACGGTCAATTTTCAATTTCAAATTTCAGTTTGTTACCTATGTTTAATTCTTATTTTAATTTAGTTTTTCTTTCACTTTGTTATCTATTTTATTGTTAAGTACTTACGTACCAAAGGGCCTAGAGCCCGTTAATATGTATAAATAAATAAATAAATAAAAAAAGAATGATGATAATTAGTAATTGGAGAAAACAGTAAAAAAATTACAGATTTTATTTTTACGCAATGGAAAATAATTTAAAAATCGTTTAAAAAGTTGATAATTGAATATAATAATCTATATTTGAGATAATAACTGAAAATTTAGGAAATTAAATGAAAAATAATTAAAAGATGGAGAAAATAGCAAACTGATTAAAAGAAATTTATACTGAACAAAATAACTTTAATAAATTTTATAAAAATATATGTTACATATAATATTGTAATTCAATTAATTTTAAATTAAGATTCACAGATTTATTATAAGAATCTTGTGATAAAATCTAAAATTATTTTTATAGAAAACTAATAACCAAAGAAATGTATAAAAATTAAAAAATTAAATCAACAATTATTATTCTAATTATCCGTTTTATAATGTTTTTGAAACTAACCTTTAATATTTAGTTAATTCACATTTCGTTGTAATATAAAAGTTAAAGAATTAGAATAACATATTTCAAATTACAAATCTTTTTTCAATATTTAAACAATTCTAGAACAATTTTTGCACCTACATTAGTATTTTGTAATTTTTAGTAAAAAATATTAATTATTACCTATATTTAAATAATAAAAATAAAAAATAAAGCTTAACTACAATTTTTCAAATTTAGTGCCAGAATTCAAGCTTTTGACTGTGGCGCCGATAGTTTCAATAAATTCCGCATTATGAGGTTGGCCTTCTGCTATTAACTCATGTTTTCATATATTTATAACCTCAAAATATGTGCCAATTTATTTTAATATCTTCTGCTTTTATTGTAAGCCAAAAATTAAATTCGAAATTGTTTCTATAATTGATCTTCTCTTTTATTTTTTCTCCAAATATTTCCTCATAACAAGAAATCGAGATTTGGCAAAGATTTTTTAAGTGAAACCTAATATCATTATTCGAAAGAAAATCACGAAGTAAATTAAAACAAATAGTGAACAAAAAAATACCACAGAAAAATGGAAGATGATGCAATGAAATGTAGAATTTTCCGCATGATCAGAGATTTTTTTGTCTCAATTGTCAAGGTCAACGAATTGACAACGTGTCAACGTAATTGAAGTTTAAGTATCTTACAATTTGGGTACATAAAAATTGGAATACATTTCAGCTGACTACAAAAAAATTTGGATATATTAAAGTTTGGGTACCCGAGTCGAAATTTAAGACCTGATAAGACCTGGAGTGATGAAGAACTTAAAAGGAGTAAGAAGGACTAAATAGGTTTTGAAGAATTATTTTTCCATTGTGATTTAGACCTATTTAATTCTAATAAGACCTGATTATGGCCCATTCCAGAGGTTAAAAGGATTAATCAGGACTTAAACAAATCCTAGTAAAACCTTACAAGGCCTTCTAATGAAGGACTTGTTAGGTTTAGTCTAGGTTTTCATTTATCTGAAATTATGACGTAATAGATCACATGTTCTTACCCAATGGGAAATTGGTTATTAGTTTTTTATTATTAATTATTATCATTGATTTGAGTAAATAAAAAAAAATACATTTTATTAATCTAATTATTTTTTTTTTATTAATAGAACTTTGTTCAGAACAACTTTGTTTTTTAATTTTACTTTTCCATTTTTTGTAATTAAATTAGCTAATTGTTTAAAACATGTTTATATACACAGTAGATAGACCTAAACAATTAAAACTATCCTAAATAACGAAAAATCGCACACCCGCCGGGATCGAACGCGGGACCCTTCGGACGCAAGTCAAACGCTCTAACCCCCCGTACTCACTCGCTTATTTAGAGATTTACAAAGCCTATTATTTGCATATCATTCCAGTCAGGGGCGAACTATTTATTTTTTTTAGAAATACCTTTTGAACCGTAATAAAATTTGTCTAAATAATTTTAAATAATCAATTTTTGGCTCTATTTATAAAAATTAGACATTGAATTGAAATATCATTGATGTCACATAAAAAATTCAAAATTCTATCACTGATAGCTAACTTAATTTTTCGTTTATTTATAGTTAAAGGTCTTTCTTAAGTTTTCAAGAATTTTTGTATTTTTATTTGTAATACTGAAAAAAACTATGTAAACAAAATTCTTATGAAAAAATTTGCATCCTTAAATATACAAATAAAGATTCAAGATTATATTTCTGTTAATATTGATATCATTTTTAATTTTTGTAGAATTTTAATTTAATTTCATAATACTGCTCAAATGCCTTTTTTAAAACTAAAAAAAATCTTTATAATATATTTTCTTTTAAATTAAAAGCTACTTAACTAAATAAAACCCGAAAAATTAAACCAAATGTTTATAAAAACAATATACATATACAGATTTTAGATTCATTTTAAATAATGCAGCATAATAATTGAAAAATTATTAAAACAATGGAAAAAATTGGAGAAAATAATTGAAATTTAATAAAAATAATTGAAAATTGTGGGAATTAATTGAAAAATGATAAAAATAATGAAAAATTGGAGAAAAAAATTAAAAAATGATAGATATAATTGATAATTCATGAAATTAATTAAAAAATAAAAAATAAAATTTTAAATTGAAGAAAAAAATTGAAAAATGACAAAAACAATTAAGAATTGATGACATAATTAAAAAAATTATTAAAAAAATTAAAAGGGAAGGCAAATAATTGAAAAATCATTTTAAAATATAAAAATTAAAGAAACTAATTGAAATTCAAGTAAATTATAGGAAATTTATGACATTAATTGAAAAATAATATGAAATTGGTGAAATTAATTTAAAAATGAAAAAAGCGATTAAAAATTGAAGAAAATAATTATGGAATTTAAAAATGGGGCAATTCATTAAAAAATTATTAAAATAATTGAGAATTGGAGAAAACAATTGAAAAATTATAAAAATAATTAACAAATAATGAAATTTTAAAAAAATTTAAATAATGGAATAATAAAAAATTGTGGCAAATATTTGAAAAATGATAAAAATAATTAAAAATCTATGAAAAGAATGAAAAGATAATGAAAACATTAAAAATTGCAGTATTTAATTGAAAAATTATGTTAAGGTATTTGTCGCGTAGAATGACTTTCGTCAGATTTTTTTTAAACTTTGCATCAGTATTTCAGAAGTATTTATCTATGTAATAAGACCTATCCCATTAATTTTGACCGTTTCTGAGCTTCAAAATATAAATCCAAAGTTGATATCTTTTACATACGCTAGCGCTTAATGCACGTAATTTAAGTCTCTCATATTCATTTATATGAAAACGATTCGTCAGATTTTCAAATAAAACCAGTAAGTTGCACATTGAGATAAAACAAATGCTTTAAAAAAAAGTGAACTTTATTGACCGTACAGCATAGAAAATATATTAAGTTTAAAACCCAAAATTTTTAAGTTTTATGTAGTTTCATTGAAAAATGTGTAAAACGTGTCAACATCACATGACGAAAACTTATAGTACATGGTTCAAAATCCTGAAAAGTATTTACGTGACGTTAGAAGAGATCATAAGGAAGCAAATGAGTTGATATACAAGTTTATTTATTGTCCTTTTTTTCGATCGGTTTTCACCCTGTAGCATCCACGCGACAACTACCTTAAAAACTGAAAATTGAAGTAAATAATTGATATTTGTCATAAATAATTGAAAGTTTAAAAAATTAATTAAAAAATAGTGAAAACAATTTAAAGTTGGACATTTAAATTAAGACATTTTTCGTGTCTTAGACACCAAAAGTATCTTAATTTAAGACACTTTTGTCCAATTTAAGACACCATGTTTTTGCAGTGTTTGTTGAAGAATGATCAAAATAATTGAAAATTAGAGAAAAAATTAAAAAATAAAAAAAATTATCAACAATTGATGATTTTAATGAAAAAATTATAAACAAAATTAAAAAGGAAGGAAAATAATTGAGATTTGATATAAATAATTGTAAGTTTATGACATTAATTGAAAAATAATAAAAATAATTTGAAATTGGAAAAATTAATTTAAAGAAAAGGATAAAGACAATTGAAAATTGGAAAAATAATTTAAAAATTAAAAAAATAATGAACAATTTATGGAATTATTTTTAAAATAATTTAAAAATGAGGCTATTAATTGAAATATGATAAAAATAGTTGAAAAATCAGGAAATAATTAAAATCTGACAAAAGTAGTTGAAAAATACTATTAATTACTAAGTTTTGATTACGTTTATCAAATAAAAGGAAAAATACAATTGTAATTTAAAAAAATTATTTTTCAATTTATGAAAATAATTGATAAGTGAAAAAAGAAACTGAAAATAAATGAGAATAATGTTAATAAATAAAATAAGGATTCTAATTCATTATTGAGGAAAATATTGTAAGTAATAGGAAAAACAATAATTTAAGATGAATATAATTATAATTTATGGAAAGTGAGTTTTAAAATTGGGGAAAAAATTGAAAAATAATAAAAGTAATTATTAAAAATTAAGAAAATAATTTTAAAATATTTTAAAAAGTTGAAAATTATTGTAAATAATTGAAATGACAATAGAAAATAATTGCAACTTTAACAAGATTATTGATTTAGTAAAATTTACTCTTGCTTAATAGATTCTTAATCTTTTCAGTTTTGTCATATATTAAAAAATTTAGATCTTACTTCACAAAGTTTTTTTTATGTTTTATAGAAAAAGGAGTCATTTTTAAGAGTTCAAAATACAAAAATTTTAATACTTTAATTTAAAGTGTAGAATAAAAAAACTTCAATAATAATTTTTCAACACGATATATAATAGAGAGGGAAGGGGCGTCCTAAAAATGTGACGTAATTTTAAAGAGGGGTTGAAGAATATGTGATAAGTTGCGACAAGGGGGAGGGTTTCGACTCCCCCCCCCCACGGGGGTCGAAAAAAAGGAAAAAAAGCTGTGACTTAGTTTATGAATGAATATGGATATTTTTCATATAAATATATTCATTGTTTTAAAAATTTGAACTTAAATAACGGGTAACAACGCGTAACGTTAGATTGGTATATATCTTCTTCGAAATATTAAATCATTTATTCTCTAAACATGAATTAGTGGAACATCGGTTAGTAGTTTAAAATAATGAAAATCTATACTCAATTTTAGTAACCATTTGACTCAGTACTCCTTATATTTTATTGAAGTTTCATTAAGAGATTACAAAAAATTAGTTAAATATTTGATTAATTTAATTTAATGACCGATTATTAATGATCGATTTTCCGGTTCAAGTATTTAAATATCTCTAAAAATATTGCCAATTTATCAAGAAATACGTCTATTTAGTGCCAAAGTGGGCTTTTGTCATGCAAACGTACACATTTATATATTTAAGAAAAATTATTTATTTAAAATTAGAAAACCTTGGATTAAAAACTTTTATGACTGATGTAGACAATTTTTTGAAAGGGTTCAGGACAGAGTTAGGTTTAAATCAAACTAACCAGGTCATATAAGGATTTAAAATCATTACATAGGATTCGAGCAGTACTTAAAAGGAGTAAAGGATTCATAAGAACTTATCAGGATTGAGAGGAAGCATTTGCCAGCATGTATTAGGATGAAGCAGGTCTTCTTAGTTCTTAATCGAACTAGACATGACTCTTTAGGATAAATCAGGACTAGTCAGTAGTCTTCAGGATTAATAAGGTCTAGATACTTGACTCGAGATATCTTAAAGATAGAGTACCTTAGAGTTAGGGTGCATAAATATTGAAATACATTTAAGTTGACTACATAAAAATTTGGATACATTAAAGTTTGAGAACCTTAAAGTCAGGGTACATTGAAGTTAGGGTACCTTAAAGTTTGGGTACATTAAAGTTATAAAACCTTAAAGTTCGGTTACCTTAAAGTTAAGATACATTAAAGTTAAGGTACCTTAAAGTTAGGGTATCTTAAATTTTAGATACATAAAAATTGGAATATTTAAGTTTACTACATTAAAGTTTGGGTACATTAAACTGTGGATACCTTAAAATTGTGAAAGTTATGGAACCTTAAATTTTGGATACATAAAAATTGGAATATTTAGGTTGGCTACATTAAAGTCAGGGTACATTGAAGTTAGGGTACCTAAATGTTTAGTAGATTAAAGTTTGATTACCGTAAAGTTTGAAAAAAATGTTTGATAACCTTTTTAGCAGTGATTATCAATAAATCACGAGTGACAAAATTTTTCTACTTGGGATAAGTAATTACGTGACGAGATAATGAGAAATACACGCGACAGGTGGCAATCTAACCGGAAGTCGACAAGTCCCAGTTGGCAGGCAAGTGAATTTCGCGGTCGTGGGGCCCTTCTTGCGGTATTGTACATGCGCCCTGCTGACAGGTTTGCGGCTATCTTATAATAGCGCAATAGTCCCGTATAGTGTAGTGGCTACACGTTCACAAACTATGCCTATTTATATCACCCATCTATGCGCGAACCGCCAATATACATAAGTTACGAGTTGTAAGTGCATATTACAAAGATTACAGACTGCTTCTGGTCTCACGTTTACTCAATTGGATACTGCACTCAACCACTACCGTCACTTTTGTTTATCATTAAATTTTTTAATTGAATTAACTCCGATATTGCGCACAGAAATTTGCCTTTTCTACTTGAAAAAAGAAAATATTACTTAACTAGCAAAATAAAACGCGCGCAAGCGCGCGATTAGTTTTTCATGCATTTTAACAATTATAAAATACACTCTCTAAATCTGAATTAGTTAAAAATAACTAATTTGAAAGCAAAAACTCAGTCACTAATTCTAATAGTTATTTTTCTACTAATCATTTAGTTAAAAATAACTAATTATTAGTCAAATTCATTTTTAGGTTATGTCAAAATAACTAATATTTTAGTAAAATTCTATTTACTAATTTAATTAGTCAACTTTTAACTATTTTTTAGTTATGTTTTTACTAACAATTAGTCATTTTTTAACTAGTTATTAGTTATTTTTAACTAATTGCTGAAATAAAAACTCAGGCACGATTTTACTAATTATTAGTTATTTATTATTTTTAACTAATTCAAATTTAGAGAGCAATAATAAATATAAAAAATCGGTAAATACTATTCATCTAATAGGAAGAAATAAATATTTTAAATATAATACTTAAAAATCAATTAATATAAATAAAATAAATATTTATTTAGGACAAAATTTATAATATTTTAGAATTAAAAAGAATTGCAAAAAATAATTGTAATTAAACAGAATAATTGCAAACTTTGTAAATTAATTGAACAAAAATGAAATCAATTAAAAATTGAGAAAAGTAATTTAAACAATGATAAAAATGTTTTAAACATAAAGAAAATAATTAAAATTTGAGAAAAATACTTGAGAATCTTAATAGTAAATTAAAACAAAATTGAATAATGAGAAAGTATAGAAAATAATTAAAATTGAAAAAACATTGTTAGAAATTGAGATAAATAAATTCAAAATAATAATTAAAATTTGAGAAAATAATTAAACAAATTACATAAAATATTTTAAATAAAGGAAAGTTAAACAAAATTTGAGAAAAATACTTAAAACTTTCAGAAGTTCATTGAAATAAAAGAAAATAAATGAAAAAAGATAAAAATAATTTAAAATTGAACAGAACAAGTTTTAATTAAAGAGAAATAAGTGAAAACTTTTTGGCAATTTTAAAAAAGAACGAGAAAAAGAATGAAAGTAATTCAAAATTAAAGAAAATAATATTAAAAATAATATAAATAATGAAACAATTGAAAAGTCAGATAAATAGTTAACAATTTTTAAAATTATGAAATAAATGTAAAGAATTAAAAATTGAAGAAAATAAATTTGGGAAAATAATTGAAAAATGTTTTTAAATTTTAAAACTTGAAGAAAATAATTAAAATATGATACAAACAATGATAAGTTGTAAAAAATAAATGACATTTAAGCCTGATAATTAAAAAAACTAAAGAATTTTTTTAAATAAAGAAAAAATAATTAAAATTTGAAAAAAATACATGAAGATCTTAGAAATCAATTAAAAAAAAAGAAAATAACTAAAAATTGGAGAAAAGAATTAAAGAAATAATCTAAAAGTAATTGAAATTTACGATAATTATTAAACAAATTTTGAAATTATGAAAACAAATAAAAATAATTAAAAATTGAAGAAAACAATTGAAATTTTAGAAAAATTTTTAAAAATTTTAAAAAATAATTTTAGAAAATAAGAATAACTAAAAATTGTAGAAAAGACTGGAAGAATGCTAAAAATAATTGAAATTTACGATAATTAATAAAATTTTTTGAGAATTATGAAAACAAATAAAAATAATTAAAAATTGAAGAAAACAATTGAAATTTTAGAAAAATTTTTAAACATCTTAAAAAATAATTTTAGAAAATGAGAATAACTAACAATTGGAGAAAAGACTGGAAGAATGCTAAAAATAATTGGAATTTACGATAATTAATACAATCTTTTGAAAATTATGAAAACAAATAAAAATATTTAAAAACTGAAGAAAATAATAGAAATTTGAGAAAAAAACTTTAAAAATTTTTAGAAATTTTTCTATAAAATGAGAGAAACTAAAAATTAAAGGAAAGTCTGGAAGAAAGCTAAAAATAATTGAAATTTACGATAATTAATAAAAAAAAAAGTTTGAAATTCTGATAACAAATGAAAATAATTAGAAATTGAAGAAAATATTTGAATTTTCAGAAAAATACTTAAAAATCTTAGAAAATAATTTTAGAAAAAGAGAATAATTTAACAATCGAGAAAAATAATTGAAAAATGAAAAATTAATTCAAAATTGAAAAAAATAATTGAAATATGCTGAAAATAATTTAAGATTGAAAAAGAAAATTGAATTATGATGAAAATAATTTAAATATGAAAAAATGAAAACATTCAATAAAATTTGAGAGAAATGACTAAAAAAATCATAGAGTATATGTTTAGAAAAAAATAATAATTACAAAATTACTTAAAAAATTTTAATTAAAGAGAATAATTAAAAAATTGCAGAAATAACGAAAATTGATGAGAATAATTGCAATATCGGATAAATTATTGAAATTTTTAAAAGTATTGACAAAATAATGTATATATAATAATTATAAATTGATGAAAATCAAGAAAAATTGTAAAATTTATTTTTAAGCAGAAGAAAATGATTAAAAAATCGCTATATAATGGAAAATTGATGACAATAATATAAATTTTAGATAATAACTGAAAATTTAGGAAATTTATTTTATGTTTATATATTTTAAACTTCTTCAAAAACCATAATAAATTTTCACTCTGGATTTTAAGAAGTGGACAGAAAAAGATGAATAAATATTAATATTAACTAACTTCACTTCAGACTTTATAACGTGGACAGAAAAAGATGAATAAATATAAATACATACTAACTAACTTCAGGAGTTTACGGAGATTATTATTATTTAATTTTTTATTAATAAGGTACCAGTATTTTTCTTTTACATTTATATTTATTTTTTTTACCTGTTTTTTAGCCATACAGTTAGTACAAGGGGAGTTACATTAATACTAATTGCTTCGTTAAAGTAGCTTAAAGTTTAAGTACGATAAAGTTTAGGTAACTTACATTTGAAATTTAGGTACCTTAAAGTTTGGTTACCTTAAAGTTTAGGTACCTTTGTTTTGGTTACCTTAAAGTTTTGTATCTTAATTTTAAGAACTTTTGAGTTCGGGTATCTTAAAGTTAGGGCATAATGACGTTCTGTTACATTAAACTTTCGATTAAAGTTTGGGAACCTTAAAGTTGACATATTCAAAAGTTTTGTTAACTACACATTTTTTATCAACGTTAGTGTAGTTTAAAGTTTGAGTACATTTTAGTTTGTTTACCTCCAAATTTGGGCATCTTAAAATTTGGGTATAATGAAGATATATTCAACTTGAAACCTGTAATAAAATTTTCTGTACCTTAAGGTTTGGATATCTTCAAAGTACGATTTCTTGAAGTTTAGGTTTCTAAATGTTTCTGTAACGTTAGAGAATCTCTATGTTTGGGTATCTTAAAGTTGAGGTATAATAAAGCTTTTAAACTTAAAACCTTTAATGAAAGTTTGAGTACCTTAAAGTGTGGATATTTTCAAAGTTCGATTTCTTAAAGTTTGGGTTCCCTAAAATTTAACTAAACATTTTTCATTAACGTTAGGATACCTTAAAGTTTAGGTATAATTTAGTTACCTTTAAGTTTGGATATCCTAAATTTTAGATCTCTTAAAGTTTGGGTTTTCTAATGTTTGTATTCTCTAACGATAAGCTACCTTAAAGTTTGGGTTCCTCCAAGTTTGGGTTCCTCCAAGTTTGGATATCTTAAATTTGGAGTACAACCAGTTTTGTTCAATTCAAATTCTTTAATTGAAGTTTGTGTATCTTAAAGGTTGGATATCTTTAAATTAAGATCTCTTAAAGTTTGGGTTTCTTAATGTCTGGGTTTTCTAATGTTAGGGTGCATTAAAGTTTGGGTACATTTTAGTTTGGGTACCTCCAAGTATGGGTATCTCAAAGTTCGGGTATAATGAAGTTTCTTTAACTTAAATCTTTTATTTAAAATTTGGGTCAAACTTTAAATATCTTAAATTTTAAATCTCTTAAAGTTTGGGTTTTTTAATGTCTGGGTTCTCTAACGTTAGGGTACCTTAAAGTTTGGGTACATTTTAGTTTGGGTACTTCCAACTTTGGATGTTTTAAAGTTGGGGTATAATGAAGTTTTTTCAACTTAAATCCTTTAATTAAAGTTTGGGTACCTTAAACTTTAAATATCTTAAAATTTAAATCTCTTAAAGTTTGGGTTTCTTAATGTCTGGGTTTTCTAACGTTAGGGTGCTTTAAAGTTTGGGTACCTCCAAGTATGGGTATCTTAAAGTTCCGGTATAATCAAGTATTTTCAACTTATATCCTTTAATTAAAGTCTGGGTACCTTAAACTTTAAATGTCTTAAAATTTAAATCTCCTAAAGTTTACGTTTCCTAAAATTTAGATTTCTTAACTTTTAGTCACCTTTAATCTTTGGTTCCAATGAAGTTTATGTAACTTTAAATTTGGGTTCCTTAAAGTTTAAGAACCTTTGAGTTTGAATGTCTTGCAAGTTGGGGTATAATGAAGTTTTGTTGACTTGGATTCTTGTTTATTAAAATGTTTTGGTACCTTAAAGTTGACATATTTAAAAATGTTGTCAACTGAAATTATTTTATTAAAGTTAAAGTATCTTAAAGTTCAACTACACCAAAGTTTGTTTAACTTAAAATCCAAGTACCACAAAGTAAAAACCTCTTATTATTTATAAAATATTGATTTCAATTGAACCCAACACCTCGAGGTTGAAGCAAAATATTAAGTTTGTTTTGCGACAGCTACTAAGGCAGTTAACGTAACGGTAGATATTAGCTGTCGGTCGTATAATCTTTGCATTAATTATACAAATACATTGGGAGGGGCGTTGGAAAGTTAAGTGTTCTATAAAAAAGAAGGGGAATTGTCGAGAAGGGGAAATGCTAATTCTAGGAAGTGGGCGTATCATATTGTACTACACCTGACTATTACCTTAATGAACACGTGTGTTTTACACGTTTATAAGTCGCTTATAATTCGAAATCGTGGTGTTTTCAGATTTTTCCCGGAAAAACTGAGAAGAAGGAGAAAGTGAGAAATTACTTTGAATTGAAAAAAAACAATCAATACATGAAAAACTGTTTCTTAATTAATCTTATTCAACGGAAGTTCAAGTTTTACCTTAAGAGTGAGGCTGCACATTGTTTTCCAAACTTTGTTAGGGATAATTACCATCTACCATAAATCAGCATAAACACGTCATTAGCGTTGAAAGTCGACAGTTGTAGCAATTTATGCGCTGTAATAAAATTGTGATGAACCGAGTAGACTATCCAGTCTTGGCAAAAATTGCCTTCATCTCACCAGCTTCTTTGTTTATTTTGTAATTAATTTCAATCATTAATTCTTCATGCGGGCTGCGCTCTAAAATCAATCAATCTTTTGTTGAAATAAATCTGATTTTTGTATAGAGAAAAATCATGTGAGATATAATTTGTGAGTTAAAAACAACTGTGAAATATAAATTACGATCGATTTGGAATAAAATTCATTCTAGTTTGTACTAATTGACGTTTGGGTAGATCATAATTTAATTACCAAAAGTTTTGGAATTTTAAAGTTTGGGTTCTTTGAAGTTTAAAATTTTAAGGTTTAGATATTTTAAACTTAAGGTATCTTAAAATTTAGATACCTTATAGTTTAGGTACAATAAAGTTTAGGTAACTTAATTAAACTTTAGGTAAATTAAATTTTTGTTACTTAAATTTTGGTTACCTTAAAGTTTAGCAGCCTCCAATTTTTGTTATTTTTAAGTTTAGGTACCTTAAAGTTCTTTACCTTAAAGTTCAGGTATTTGATAATTCAGTACCTTAAAATTTAATTATCTTCAAGCTTAGGTGCCATAAAGAATAAATATCTTAAAGTTTTAACACTTTCAAGATTGTCTACCTTAAAGTTTAGGTACCTTTATTTTGGCTACCTTAATGTTTGGGATCCTTAAATTTAGGTTATCTTAAAGTTTAGGTACCTTAAACTTTAAAAACTTTTAAGTTCGAGTATCTTAAAGTTGGAGCATAATGACTTTTAGTTACATTAAATTTTTCGATTAATGATTGGGTACCTTAAAGTTTGAGAACCTGCAAGTTTTAGTACCTTAAAGTTGACATATTCAAAAATGTTTTCAACTAAACATTTTTTATCAACGTTAGGGTAGTTTAAAGTTTGGGTACATTTTAGTTTGGGTACCTCAAAGTTTGGCCATCTTAAATTAGGTAAATTCAGTTTCGGTTACCTTAATGTTTGGGCTCCTTAAAATTAGGTCACCTTAAAGTTTGGATGCCTTAAAGATTAAATAATAAAAATTAAACCTCGAAATTTAGGTAACTTAAGTTTTTATTACCATAATGTTTAGGCTCCTTAAAGATAGGGTACCTTAAAGTTTGGGTGTATTAAAGATTAAATATCTTAAAGTTTGAATACCTTAAGTTTTGTCTACCCTAAAGTTTAGGTAACTTAAGTTTTGGTTAACTTAAAAATTTGGGAGCCTTAGAGATTATATATCTTAAAGTTTGGCTCCTTAAAGTTTGGGTGACATAATGTTAGGTTACCTTAAGTATTAGGTGCCTTAAAAATTCAATATCCTCAAGCTTGGACACCTTAATGTTTCTCTACATTAAACATTTAGAACCTTAACTTTTGGTTACCTTAAAGTTTGGGTGCTTTAGAGATTAAATATCTTAAAGTTTGTTTACGTTAGGGATTTGTCTCCCTAAAGTTTAGTTACCTTAAAGTTTGGATGCCTTAAAGATTAAATATCTTTAATTTTGTCTTCATTAAAGTTTAGGTACCTTTATTTTGGTTACCTTAATGTTTGGGCTTCTTAAAGCTAGGTCACCTTAAAGTTTGGGTGCCAGAAAAATTAAATATCTTCAAGTTTGATCACCTTAAATTTTGTCTACCTTAAAGTTTAGGTAACCTTAGTTTTGGTTACCTTAAAGTTTGGGTGCCATAGAGAATAAATATCTTAATATTTTTCTATCTTAAAATTTGGCTCCTTAAAGTTAGCTACCTTAAGATTTGTGTGCTTTAAACATTAAATATTTTAAAATTTAAACACCTAAAGTTTGTCTGCCTTAAACATTAGGTATCTTAGTTTTTGGTTACCTGAAACTTAAGGTGCCTTAAAGTTTGGATGCCTTAAAAATTAAATATCTTTAAATTTGTCTACCTTAAAGTTTAGATACCTTTAGTTTGGTTACTTTAAAGTTTGGGTGCCTTAGAAATTAAATATCTTAAAGTTTCGATGCCTTAAAGTTTAGGTACCTTAAGTTTTGGATACCTTAAAGTTTGGGTGCCTTAAATATTAAATATCTTTAAATTTTTCTACCTTAAAGTTTGAGTGTCTCAAACTTAGTTTATCTTATAGTTTGGGTACTTTAAAGTTAAGTTACCTCAAAGTTTGGATGCCTTAAAGTTTAGATACCTTAAGTTTTGGTTACCTTAAAATTTGGGTGCCTTAAAAATTAAATATCTTTAAGTTTGGACTCCTTAAAGTTTGAGTGTCTTAAAGTTAGTTTACCTTAAACTTTGGGCTTCTTAAAGTTAGGTTATCTTAAAGTTTCGTCATTTTAAAGTTTGAATACCTAAAAGCCTAGGTAAATAATATTTACAATTATCCTAATTGCAACAATTCGAATTTGCATCAAATCAATTTGTTTATCTTTATTTGCATCCTTATGTCCCAGGCAATTATGTCGCTTGGGAGAATAATGGTCGGGAAAAATGTGTAAGAATAAAAGGAGTGACAAAGTGAAGAACAAAGGAAGACACCCTTTGCTGAAGAGCGACTTTAGTCGTACTTGGTTAAGCCTGAAATATTCCTGCCTCATTAATACAATCGGTCGTTGAATCATCTTGAAGAACGCGAGTGTCACCCACCCACACCTCCTACGACTTGCTCGATAGGGTTCAAAATCCAACACCGTCTAATTGTTACGATGATGGATCACTTTTAGGAGTGGTCGCTTTGTCTTGTCAAGATCAATTTTTTATTTCTTTTTTAACACTCCTCTTCTCAGGATTCCGTTTAATACCAAATTCCTTCCTGATATAAAACTTCTAAAAACACAATTTCAAAATTTTAATTACGGAAAATCATTGTTTAAAATAGAATTTTGACATTTTTTCCAAGTAAAAATAACACGCTATCTGCAGAAAAAATTTACACATATTTTATACATTACTATCCCCTTTACGAAGTTTATAAATTTTTTACAGTTCATAAAAAATCTGTTTTTTTTTTAAAATATTAAACTTTAAAATAAAAAATCACTTGATATTTCGCTAAAATGTTAACCTTCACCATAAAATCTATTTCTTTCAGTCACAATGATCGATATATATCGATTTTCATTTTTATTCACTTTTTTCCGTTTAACTTTAAATTTTTAAGATTGAACTATGGAATACTTTTTTATCTAATCTAGTAAGTTTTTGATTCAAAAATTTTATTTTCCAAAAAGGATTGTTTTTAGTATTCGCGCTAATAAGATGATGATTCTTATGGGAAAAATGCATTTTTTCGTAAATTTGATATAAAATCTGTAATAATTCATATTATTCAATCAGCAAATCATATTTCTCTTCAAAAATGTCCAAAAAATGAAACTCAATGCTTTATTCATTAAATAAATTTTTTATAAATATTTTTTATAACGTCCCAAAAACACCAAACAATAAAAAAAATCTTAAAAATAAAAAAATTTTGTTGCCTTATTATCTTGTTTTGTTTGTATTAAATGTTTTTAATAACAAAAAAATACAATACTGTGTTACTCTGAAATATTTCTTAAATTGTTTAAATTATTTATTGTTGTTATTTATTATAAATTTTTAATTCATACTTAAAAAATTGTAGTTTTTTCTTCTTCATTTGTTTATTGGAATAAAAAAAAAAAGATTTATTTGTATATTATTATATTAGACATTGTTTAAATAAATTATTGATATGATTTCATATTTTTGGTAGAAATCTAGAAATGTACCAAGAAAATTCTAGTTTCTTCTCAATTATTCAACTTTTCAAGACGAATGAAATCAATTACAAACAACAAACTAAAAATAACAATTGTATCAATTGTTTAAACAAATATTATTATTGTTTAATTTTAAGTTTTTATCAATTAAAGCTACAGAGAGAATAATTTTTCTCATTTTTGCAACTTTTTAAGCTGAATGTTTACAAATTCTAACAATAAACTAAAAATAACAATTCTATCAATTGTTTAAAAAAATTATATTGTTCAATTTCAACTTTTTATTAAATTAAATAACAGAGTTGCAACTTTCTCTCAATTCCGGAATTTTTGAAGACAAATGTAACAAATTAATAAGAACAAGCTAAAAACAACAATTCTACCGATTGTTTAAACAAATTATTATTGTTTACATTTTTATCAAATTAAACTATAGACTATCAATCTTTTCTCAATTTTGCTACTTTTCAAATTGGATATTACCAATTACTAAAAATAGACTAAAATTCAAAATTCTATTAATTGTTTAAACAAATAAATATTGTTTAATTTAAATTTTTTATCACATTAAGTCACAAAGTTGCATCTTTTTCTCAATTTTGCAATTTTTGAAGACGATTGTAACCAATTACTAACAACAAGCTTAAAATACTAATTGTATCAATTATTTAAACAATAGATATTAATTATTTAATTATATTAATTATTTTAATTTCTTATCAATTTAAGCTACCGAGTTACAATCTTTCCTCAATTTTGCAACTTTTTAAGCTAGATGTTTAACTCTGCAGTTTAATTTGATAAAAAATTTTAAAAAAAAATTATTTGTTTAAACAATTGGTATTTCAGAAAATGTTTGCTGTTTGTTTTGGGCAAAAAATAATGATTTTTAAACAAGTTAAAATGCTTAAATCAATAAAAGCAATGTACACTGATAGTTTGTTTATTATTTATTTCTAAATACAAAATATTATGTGTTATTACCTAACTTTTTCAGTCACACCTGTCACTGTATCGATTACCTTTTTTTATGCACTTTTTTTAGTTTAACTCTGAATTTTTCTGATTTAATTCTGGGATATATTTTTTCTAATCTAGTACATTTTCGAATCAAAATATTATTTTTAAAAAAGCAATGATTTTTAGTTTTCAGACTAATAAATGAAAAAATTTTAATTTTTCAATAATCAAAAAGTGGTTGATTTCTATTTTTATGGACATTTTTGCGTTTAACTTTGAATTTTTAAGTTCGAACTATGAAATATTATTTGTTTGACGGGGTAAAAGATCCAAAAATTCTTAAAAGAATATGGGAATTTTTTAAAAAATTCCGAAACTTCATAGATAAATATTGAAAATATTAATGTTGTATTATTCAATAACTTCAAAAATTGTATTTGAAATGGTCAAAATGCGATCTGAAAATTTTGGGTAAAAGGGAAAAAATAATATTTATTTTTTAATAATTCCAAGTCTTTCAAATTAAAATAAATCTCAATGAAATCAAACTTTATTTTAATCAAACTTTTAAATTTCAATAATTAAAAATTAATTCCTTTGTACCTATCTATTTTATTTTACTTCAAGTATATGCAACTTTTTCTAATTTGCTAATTTTATTGCATTAATTATTCTCTTTTTTCAAAAAAATTTTTTTTGTGAATAATAAATTTTCTTTATTTTTCTTTCTTTTATGCAAATTATTGTAGTTTATTTTATGCAATTTTATTGTTCAAACATGTAATTTTTTTTTATACATTGGTAGAAAAAAAAATTTTTTTCATCAATTTAATGATTTTTTTTAGATTCACTTATTTTGTGTAAATTTATTCAGTTTTCCTTACATTTCGTTTATTTTTCGCAAATTTATTTACTCTTTCATAAAATTTGTAGATTTATGATTTAAGGAAACTTTTTTGTTAGAAATGTTTTAAAAATATATTTAATGTTTTAAACAAATTTCTTTCTTTTTAGAGTTTTTTTATTTTTAACGAAATTGAAGAATTTTTTATTTTTTCTATTATTTTAATCTTCTGCTTCCTCTATGAAAAATCAAATTATTTTACTTAAATATCCCTGGACAATCCTTAAATTTCTTTAATTTTCCTTCAATTCATTCGTTGTTTCTTAATTCTGTAAATTACTTTTTGAATTTTTAATAAATTTGCTTATTTTTATTTTACAATTTCTATTTGTCGCATAATATTTATTTAGTATATTTTGCTGTACATTATTGTAATTTATAAATTTTTTTAATTTTGTAAAGATTCTTCTTCTTTTTTTCTATTTTGTGCACATTTCATCTTATAATAAATTTCCGAATTTATCATAGTTTTTCTATTTTTTTCCTTTTCTCAAAAATGTTCAATTTCTTTTTATTTTCACTTTTAAAACAAATTAATTTATTGCTCTTTTCCCTTAATTTTTAGAACTATTTTTTCCAAGTTTCTACTCATTAGAAAAATTTAAACATTTTTTAATGGACTGTCTTATTTATTTTTTTCAATCCGACAAAACATATATCCGTAAATATTTTAATTTTTTGACAAAATTTTCTTTCTATTCGTTTGTAGTTTTAATTCTTGATATTCTGAATTTTACTATTTTCCTCTATTATCGCGCGGTGTCTTGATTTAAAACAAAAATTTTTTTTTACAAAATTTTTCATATTTTAACCCATTATTTTACCATATTTCTAAATTTTCCGCCTAATATGTTCTTAATAATTTTCCTAACTTTTTCAATTTCGAAAAATGTATTCTTTTTTGTAGGCTTTTTTATTTATCTTCCTAGATTCTCGCTTTGCTTTTAATATTCCCATTTGAAAGTAGCTTATTATCAACTTTCATATATTTGCGTTTATACAAATATTTTTTAATCATTTTTGTTATTTTATCTCCCATCAAAAAAAAAAAAATTAAATTAAAAAGAAATATTTTACCAATAACTCTCCGCTTGAAAAAAAATCATTTCCCATTAAACAAAAACAAATTGTTAAGTACGAGACAATACATCAGAAAACTGTGGCTGTTAATTCATCGAAAGACAATGGAGATATCATTTCGACAGGATTTTCACTCGGTGGTAATAATATAATAATTTATTAACAACCCACACGTAATCCAAAGAGAAGCTTATCTTGCATTCACCCACGCGTTGGGCTACTCTTTACTTTTTTTTTTTTTTTTTTTGGGCGGACGGACTTGTAGCAAAGTCGGCAATGTAGGGTCTTGGTAGCAAATCGAAAAACGACACAATTGTCATTTATCGTTGGGGCGATTTACGATTTCGTTTTATATAAATGTCTCAGGCGATATACACTCTCGGTCGAAATTCTAGTCCCACCGCAGTGTAAGTTTAAACGATCCATCAAAACCTATCGCTCGTATATCCTGTTTCGTTGACAGTACCAACATGTAGAAACACTCGTTTCTTCTAGATATCTGAATAATTTATTCTGATTTAAATTTATATCGGAATAATAGTCGCGTTTTCTTTAAGTCAGTTAATCTAAAAATTCCCAACTATTCGTCAAAAGTGACTTTGATTAGAATTGTATATATAGTTTCATGATACCGATTCTTTTTTAACTTGTTTATGGAATTTTTTTACAATTTTTCAATTATTAAATTGAATTCAATTATTATTATAGACTTGTTTATTATTTTTATTATAGTGAAAATTGGCATTTTTTTTTAAATAACTTTAAAATTTTTTTAAATGAATTTTTTTAATTTAAAGAAAACGTGAAAAAATGTATTAAGATAGTACCCAGGTTAATAATGTGCAGTTTATTGACTTAAGATAATAAATTGTTTTTAACTTACCAAGATGAATAATTTGAACTATTTAACTATAGAACAATAAAGTGTAGTTTATTTGCCTAGGGTAATAAAGTAAAGTTTATTTACCTAGGGTGATAAAGTAAGGTTTATTGGGTAATAAAGTTATTGTTTATTTACTTTGGGTAATAAAAAGCAGTTTATTTAGTTTAATCAATAAATTTTATTTAATTTATCTTGGACAATAATCTGCATTGTTTATCTAATAGGAGAATAAAGTGAAGATTGTTTACCTTAATCAATAAATCGCAGTTTATTTACCTGAAGGAATAAAGTATGCTTTGTTTACCCAGGAGAATAAAGTGTACTTAAAGTACCTGAGGAAATTAATTGTACTTTTTTAATCTAGGGCAAAAAAGTGTAGTTTATTTACCTAGGGTAATAAAGTGAAGTTTATTTACCTAGAGTAATAAAGTGAAATTTATTAACCTAGGGTAATAAAGTGAAGTTTATTTACCTAGGGTAATAAAGTGAAGTTTATTTACCTAGAGTAATAAAGTGAAATTTATTAACCTAGGGTAATAAAGTGAAGTTTATTTACCTAGGGTAATAAAGTGAAGTTTATTTACCTAGGAGAATAAAATGAAGATTATTTTCCTAGATCAATAAAGTATGCTTTATTTACCTAGTAAAATAAAGTAACCTTTAATTACCAAAGGAAATTAATTGTAGTTTTTTTAACCTAGGTCAGAAAAGCGTGTTTTATTTACCTAGGTTAATAAAGTGAAGTTTATTTTGTCAGGTATTAGAGAACGGTTTGTTTAATTAAAGCAATAAAGATTATTTACCCAGGTCAATAAAGTATGTTTTTTAACTTGAACAATAAAGTGATTAAAAATATTATTACTATCATATAATTTTGAAGTGGATTATTAAAGTTTTATATTTAAATTTAAATCACGTTTTTGATAATTCTCGAAAGGCAAAATTTGCAGTTAGAACGAGAATCAAGGAAAATTTTGTAGTTTACTCATTAATTGTTACAGTTATTGCTCGAATGAAATAGATAAAGAAGGGTGGACACGAGTAACGGTTTTAATTACAGGTCATATGACTGGTCAGAGACGTGAAGGATTCCAGGAAGGATAATTTTTACAAGATCTTGGCGCTGCTTTCATCGTGGCATAATTGTTTAATTTTCAACAAGAGTGTCGGATCCTGAATTCCGGACACATGCAAACTTTTATGTGTAGCTTAGTCAAAGAACCCCATTAACATGATAAAAATTAATTAAATTTTTAAAATTTGACTAATTTTACAAAGTTTTCAGAATTTTAACTGTATACCTATTTAGAAGTTTTGAATGAGATTAAAATTACGATGTAATTTATATCCAGAATTTTACTGAAATTTAAGGAAATTGTCTGAATGGATAAAATTTTTGAATTTTTAAAACCTGGGAAAGGGTGGGGGGTCAATGACCAGAAAGATTCATTACAACAGTAATTTTTGAGATGTGCCATCAAGATTTCCGTGAGGTCGTTCTTGTCACCCTGAGTCTGATGAGATCAGCATTTTGCGCTCGTGATGTTCATAAAAGATGAGGTGACGATTTCCTGAGTTCGCGGGATTAGGTGACCTCCCAAGCTGGATCCTATCTTTTCGCTACAGTATCAAGTTTATCTCAACATATATACGAGAAGATTTATCTCACTTTGTACCAGAATGAGCATTAAAAAGTGTAAATTCATAAAATTTGGAATTAATTGAGATAATAAAGAAAAAATCAGGGGGTCGATTATGTCAGAACCCTTAATGGAAGGCTGCGATTAAGAATTTGGTTTTTGAAGATTTTACTAAAATTTCAAAAATTTAACACAATTTTTCACGGTTAGGAAAATCTTATTAGGACAACAACTGACGTAATCGTTAAACAAAAATTATTTATATAGTAAATTAGGAAACTTTAAATCTTAACAAGAGTCTAACAAGGGTTATGGATTTATTTTTTAAACGATTTCACTGAAATTGCACAAGTTTAAGGTAATTTTTGAAAGTTGAGAAATTCGGATTAGAACAAAAAACTGACAGAATCATTAAGAAAATGTTATTTGATTAATAACTAATTAATAATTAATAAATTATTAAATTAACATACCTAAGAACTTAACAAAAGTGTAATAACGGCAAACGATTGGCTGTAAAAGGATTTTACTAAAATTTCGGAAATTTCACTCAATTTTTTAAAGTTTCGAAAATCTGAGTAGGACAAATACAGACAGCAGGATTTAAGAAATTTTAATTTCATAAATTTTGTAGCTTGGAAAAAAGAATTTAAAAATAAAGGGAAAAAATGAAAAAAAATGAAAATAAAATTGAAGAAAATTTTTTAAAAATGATAAAAATAGTTGAGAACTTTAGCAAATAATTGAAATCATAAAAGAAAAGCATTCTTTAAAATTGAAGAAATTTTTAAATACAATTTTAAATTTTCCATTCTCAAAGAGTAGATTAATTAAATTTGTAATCAATGAAATTTCAAATTAATTCAAGTTCGAAAAATTAAAATATATGATTGTAATATTATATCCAACATATTCTATAATTTTTTAAATTATTTTATACTCATTTGTGTTATTTTCTTCATTTTACAATTATTTCTATCAATTATTTTATTATTAAATTTATTTTTCAATTAATTTTCCATTAATTTTTTTAATTTTCAATTATTTTTCGATTAATTTACTAATTTTTTTATTATTTAGTTCAAGATTTTAATATCATTCTAGTTTACAATTATTTTCACCATTCTGCAATTATTTTCTTATATTACAAATATATGTTGAAAATTTTTCAATTATTTTTCACAAACTAAAATTATTTTCTTCAATTTTTAATTATTGTTATTACTTTACAAATATTTTTTCCAATCTTTTTAGTATTTTCATTATTCTTCAATTAGTTTTCTAGATTTTAAAATATATTTTTAAAATTTTAATAATTTTCTTCAATTTTTATTTATTAATATTATCATTTTTCAACCAATCTCTTAAATTTTTAATTATTTTTATTACTTTGCAAATATTGTCATCTCGCATTTTTTATTATTTTTATTACTCTTCAATTAATTTCCTAGATTTTAAACTATTTTTCTCAGATTTTAATAATTTTCTTTAATTTTCAATTATTTTTGTTATGATTTTGCAATCAATTTATTCAATTTTTAATTATTCTCGCTATTCATTCCACAATTAAATACCTCAATTTTCAATTATTTATCTCATTTATCAATTATTTTTTTTAAATTCATTTTCTTTTATCTTTTCACAATTTTTTATTATTTTTTTCTTAAATTGCAATGATTTTCACAAATTTTATATTATTTTGATTATTTGTTGATTAATTCCGAAAATTTCAATTATTTCTCTTAAATTAACATTATTTTCTCCAATTTACGATTATTTCTATCATTTTCCTTATTTTCAATTACTATTCTTATCTCCACCTTTTAATTATAGATATATTTCATTTTTCATTTATTATCTCAAATCTAAGTTATCTCGTCTCCACTTTTTAATGTTTTAATCAATCTTCAATTATTTTTCTCGAATTTTAATTACGTTCGTCAATTTTTAAACATAATTCTTATCATTTTGCAAAAAATGTCTTTAATTTTTAATTATTTTCACTATATATTCTTTAATTAAATTCCTAAATTTTCAATTATTTATCTCATTTTTCAATTATATTTTTTAACTTTCAGTTCCTGTTGTCCTTTTGCAATTATTTTTTCTATCTTTTAATTATAGATATATTTCATTTTTTATTTATTATCTCAAATCTAAGTTATCTCGTCTTTACTTTTCAATGTTTTAATCAATCTTTAATTATGTTTCTCAAATTTTAATTAGCTTCGTCAATTTTTAGTTATTTTTTGTTCATTTGCAATGATTTTGACAAATTTTATATTATTTTGAATATTTGTTGATTAATTCCGAAAATTTCAATTATTTATCTCAAATTTCCATTATTTTCTTCAATTCTCGATTATTTCTATAATATTGTAATTATTTACCTAAATTTAAAATTCTTGAAATCATGTTGTAATAAACTACTTTCTTTTAATTCACAAATATTCTGTATTTTTAAAAATAATTTTTCTAAAATTAAAATTAATATCTACAAATTCCAACTATTTTTATCACTTTACAAAAATTTTGTTCAAGAATTTTTATTATTTTTCCATTTTTTCCCTAAATTTTAAATTTAATTTCCGGAAGTTTCAATTTTTTGTTTTATAATTTGTTCAAATAAAACAATTTCAGTTTCAATTATTTTTTTCAATATCAAATTAGTTTAATTATTTATTGATTAATAATCAATTTCCTTCGACATTTTTCAATTATTTTAAAAAAATATGAATTTTGTTCTTTAGATTTTCAATGTTTTAATCATTTTTCAATTATTTCTCTTAAATTTCAATTAAGTTCGTCAATTTTTAATTTTTTTTTTAATTTGCAATGATATTCACAAATTTTATATTATTTTGATTATTTGTTAATTTATTCCGAAAGTGTACTTGAAATCAAATAAAATTGTCAAGTTTTTGCGTTACAATAATTACGCTAATTAAGAAACTCTTTAATTTATTATTGTTTTATTTCTCTCTTCCCACCCTCGGTCAATTTTAAGTTTGCAGATGGCAAAAATTTACAAGTCACCTCCCCAGTCCATCACATGAATCAGAGAAATATTAATTTAAAGTTTTAATAGATTCTATATTATATCATGCAGTTAATTATAAATTTCTTAAATGAAAGTTCTCCTTAAACAAAAAAAAATATTTAATTAAATTAAATATTTATTTAATATAAATATATATTAAACAATAAAAATATTCTGACAAAAAAGTTCTAAATCTTACACAAGTGTAATCAAAAAAGTTGAAAAATGGTCGCGGAAACAGGTCCTTTTTCCAGGGATTAAAATTCTCTTGATTAGCGTCCTTGTCGACTTAGGATAAATTCACGAAAAGACCACAAATTTTCTGGTTCTTGTCGTAAGCCTGATATAAAAGTTACAAATAGATTAATTAGTAAAATTACACATTTTAAACAAAAGTAAAGAAATAAAGTAATGAAAATAGTTTCCTATGCTCACCTGTTGGATCTGCTCATCCTAGCCTACGTTTAAAAATTATTTGTATCATCAAAACACGTGCATCCATATAGTCTCGCCTTCAAAAATACTTGGTCTCATTTCCAATTAAGTGCCCTGTGAGTATCGTTGCATTTATTTATTTCTTCCGTCTCATGTAAAAATCGTACTCGAAAAACAATTTGTCTATCCATCCATGCATGAGACAAATTTTGCAAAACTTCAGTCACGTTGTAAGTTTTGGACAAACTGTCGACAATAGAGTGGCATGTTTTTTAGGAAGTAAACAAACCTCGATTTCATAAATCTTTGTCCCAATTGTCGAAAAAATGTGCGTATACGCTGCAAGAAAATGCACAAATCTCGACGAATTGATCCAAAATATTTCTGTACAATCAATTGACTTTGACGGAACCTCCAGAATATTTCAGCAAGAAACACGATGAGTCCAAAAACGTAGCCAACTCCCAGATACAAGAAAATTCCTTGATTCAAAAAACTGGATGTGCTGCCCTCAGATTCGTGGTAGATTGACAAAGTAGGAGTTGGTCCTCGGGTTGATTCATATTTTCCTAGTTTACTCATTATTCCGTTTTCTATATTCTTTAAAAGAATCTTGTTGAAGGCATCTTTTAAATGCGATTTAGCTTTTATTTGATACATAAGCAAGAAATTTGTCATTGGCTCTTCTACAATCTGTAGAGCTACATTAACATTACTATTCCTCGGATCATTAGTATAATCTATAATTCTTTTCTGTGTATAAGCGCAAGCTACGTTCTTGTGTTTAATTAGCATTGCCAAACATTTTTGAAATGAAACTTTACTGTCATATTTGCGTAATCTGCTTTCATATTCTTGAATATATTTAGATTCATTTTGAAGCGTTGACTTGTCAATAAACGGTTTAACAATATGGGCAAATATTGTTAAGTTGCTGACAACTAAATCACGCATGGTTTTTATTTTCCTTTCTACGGCCGGCTGAAATTCCACGTCAGTTAAAACCGAATGCAAATATCCGGAGTAAAGGATGCATGCAAAAAGTAAGCAGCAGAGAATAATTCTCTCTATGGTTCTCTTCGGAACATTGGAAAGGCCCAATCCCAAAGTAAGACCGAACATATCGAGCAACCGCCAGGAGTGTTTGCTAAATTTCATCAACACAAACAGGAGTCGTAGTACTATAAGAGCCACAATGGTCATAAATAAAACGAGCGCAGTCTTCCAATATAAGAAGATAGTTGTTTCGTCAGCAAGTTTTAGTCGTGGTACAACGACTTTTACGTCACCAAAGTCAAAATAACGAGATACATGCCTTAATTGAGCTTGACCATAGGAAATTCTTGAATAAAAAAGTAACTGCCAATTGTAAGCTTTATTATTGTTTTTATAATAATTTGCTGAAAAATTGGCGTTTCCTGCGAAAATTTCGAAAATGTTTTTCGAGTAATTCCAATGACCATACCAACCTGTTGCGATGTTTACTTGAGACTTGTGTAAATTTTGAGTTTTATCTGGAAACCAATCCGATTTTAACCAGCGTTTTCGAGTTGTATACTCTGAGCTAAAGGGATTCAATTGATGAATTGAAGCGACTTTCTGACTTTTGAAAAACAATTTATTTTCTTTCGGATTCTTAGTCTCGGAGATTTCCAATACAGTTAAATCTAAAACTTTTTTTTCCCATTGATTTTGCAGAAATTGTTGATAATCAAGTGTCTTGTTTTCAGAAAAAGTGACGAACAACCATTTCGGTAGCGAATAAAAGTCTGTTAAATTCGCAAGGATTTCGACTGGTTTACCTAACTGTGGATTATCGTCACTTTGATCGATTGGAGTAATGAACAATGTCGTGTCTCTAGGATTTCTGCCAATGTGTTTCTTGTAATTTTTAGAAGAATTTTGTGCGTGTTTGAATGTTGCACAAAGTGTAGGTACGTGCCGACTGATTTTTGAAATGTAGTCGTTGATTTTTCGATTAGGATCAATGCTTGTTTCGTCAACGAGTATCATTACCTGATGTTTACCTGCATCTTCGTCAATGTACTGAAGCAGGCTGTTTTTCCGTTTTTGTTTCTTCATTGTTCCGTCTTTTATGTCTAACAATCCAGCTTTTGTGAGACAGAGTAAGCACATGAGAATAATTTTAATGGACATTGATAACATTTTGCTGATTATTATTTTCTTGTCAGTCAGTACGTGTTTCTTATTGGATGTTTAGAACACATATGTTACCTACGCCCTTGAGGCCTTCCTTTTATACCCCAATTTTAAAGTATATATTATTTAAACCTTAGAAACGACCTTGCCACGTGTTTGAAAAATTTCTACGCAGTAGGTAGCTTGTCGTCAGGAAAATTTAAAGTAACGGCTACAAATTTAGAGCAATAAAAAAACAGTTTTTTTCTAGAATTACTATTCGCTATTTAGATTTTATTCAGCAAATGCTACTTTATTGATTCGACAATTTTGAAAACAATTTTCTAATAGAAAATGTACATTTGTTACAAGGTATTGGTTGTATCTGATAAAATGAGATGTTTCGTGTTGTTTGATATTTGATAATATCTTGTTTTAAAAACTTAACTGGCTTGCAATAGCAAGCCAGTTAAGTATAAAGTTTCGATTTTTCTGAAAATAAATTTTTTACATTCTTTCAAACTTTATTTTACTTTATTTTCCAGTCAAACATATAGTTAACTTTGAATTAAATCAATTTTGTGTTTGATCTCGTATGTTTGTTTTAACCTTTTGTTCGTTTTTCTGAATATTTTTTTTAGTTTACGCACAAAAAATAATTTGCGATGATTTACTCTTATTTTCTTGCTTTTAGGCTGAGTTCTTTTCAATTTGAGGTTTACTCTTTAAATCTGAATTAGTAGTTTTCTACTAAGAATTTGTAGTTTTCTACTATGAATTAGTCAAATTCATGGCTCATTTTTCTCTAATTCATATAGTAGAAAACTACTAATTCTTAGTAGAAAACTACTAATTGAAATAGTGAAACTTTACTTTTCAAAAAAGTAGATTTTTTTACTAATTTAATTAGTAGTTTTCTACTAAAAATTAGTAAAATTCTTACTATTTTAATTGTAGCTCACTTTTCGCTAATTCATTAGTAGAAAACCACTAATTCAGATTTAGAGAGTAGGGTGTCGATCCGGGTAAATGCCGGGAATTAAAAAAAAAATCAGAGAAAATAAATGAAAAAAGGTTATAGTTATATATAAATTATAAAATTAAGAAGAACAATTTTTAATTAAAGATATAATTGCAAAAAATACAGAATATACAAAAACGAAAGAAAATCAAAGATATAATTGCAAATATTTGAATAAAATAATGGAAACTTCAGATAAATAATTAATAACTTTTTGGAAATTATGAAAAAGAACGTAAGTAATTGAAAAATAAAAAAATATTTTAAAAAATAATAATAATTAAAAATAGGGGAAAATAGTTAAAAATTTATTTTGAAATTTGAATCTTGAAGAAAATAATTAAAATACGATAAAACAATGATTAGTAAAAAAAAATAATTAAAATTTAAAATAAGTAATTCAAAAAGTTGCAGATTTTAAAACAAAAAAAAATCATTGAAATTTGAGAAAAATGTTTAAAAATCCTAAAAAATAATTTTACAAAATGAGAATAATAATTAAGACTTTAGAAAAATAATTGAAAAATGATAACTAACTTAATAAACTTCTAACTGTTTAGAACAAGTTTAAAACTTTTTAGTACTGCTTTTAACTTTGTAAAATTGATGAAAATTGTTTATAACAGGTTTCAAATCGTTAAGAAATTAATGTTCATAACAGTTTAAATCTGATTAGAACTGGTTAAAACACTTAATACCAATTAAGATTGTTTAGAACAAGTTTCAATTTTAAAATTTTATTAAAATTGTTCAAACTGTTTAAATTACGTTTTGAACTTTTTATTTGCAGTTTAAAACTGTATGCAACTTTTTCATTACCATTAAGAACTAGTTTAAAATTGTTTTTAACTATTTTAAGCTAACTAGTAATTTATTATAATTAATAAAAAATATTCAAAATCTGTATATTAAACGTTAATTCACCAAGCATGCAAAATAAAAATAAAAACAAGGTCAAAAATATCACGCATGAAAATATATTTCCTTTTTCAAAATCTAAATTTAAATTCGTAATCAGCGTCACCAAAAACTCCTAAATACCAAGTATCGTAAAAATTGAAGAATTTTTTAAAAATTCGACTGCCATATTGGATCCGCTATTTTGTATTTTCAAACTCTGACTTCAAATTTGTAATCAGCGACCCTGAAAACCCCCGTTTACCAAATATTATAAAAATCCAAGAGTTTATGAAATTTTTTTTAATTTTTATGAAAAATTCGAAAGCTGTATTGGATTTGCCATTTTGAATTTCAAAAATCTGGCTTCAAATTCGTAGTCAGCGACCCCAAAAACCCGTCGATACCAAGATTGAAGCAAATGATTAAAAACGGAAAAGTTTTTTAAAAAAAGTTAAAGAAAATAATTAAAACTTGCGGTAATTAAATTGAAAAATTAGGGGAAAAATTGAAAATTTTGTTTGAAAATTGATACAAAATAGTTGATAATTGTAGCAAAAATTTAAAATCACAAAAGAAAAGAATTGTTAAAAATTTGAGAAATTTTAAAATAATTTTTAAATGTAGAAAAGAATTGAAACTTGGAAAATAAAATTTAAAAATGAAGGGAAAAAATGAAAAAAATAAAATTGATGAAAAATTTTGAAAAATGATAAAAATAGTTGAGAATTTTAGCAAATAATTGAAATCATAAAGGAAAAGCATTCTTTAAAATTGAAAAAAATTTTAAATATATTTAAAAAATTAATTGTATACAATTTTAAATTTTCGATTCTCAAAGAGTGGATCAATTAAAATTTTAATCAATGATTTATTATATATTGAAGTATAAAAAATTATAATATATAATTGTAATTGTAGTCTTGTTTATCTCAAATATATTCTGTAATTTTTAAAATTATTTTGTACTAATTTGTATTATTTTCTTCATTTTACAATTATTTTAATCAATTATTTCATTATTAAATTTATTTTTCAACTAATTTTCAATTCCTTTTTTTAATTTTTAATTAATATTCGATAAATTTACTAATTTTTTTTATTATTTCACTCAAAATTTAAATATCATCTTAATTAACAATTATTTTCATCATTCTACAATTATTTTCTGATATTACAAATATATGATGAAATTTTATCAATTATTTTTCACAAACTAAAATTATTTTCTTCAATTTTTTATTATTGTTATTAATTTACAGATATTTTTTCCAATTTTTTATTATTTTCATTATTTTTCAATTACTTTTTTCATTTTCAATTATTTTTCGATTAATTTACTAACTTTTTTATTATTTAACTCAAAATTTAAATATCTTTTTAATTTACCATTATTTTCATCATTCTGAAATTATTTTCTTATATTACAAATATATGTTGAAAATTTTTCAATTATTTTTCACAAACTAAAATTTTTTCCTTCAATTTTTAATTATTGTTATTACTTTACAAATATTTTTTCCAATTTTTCATTATTTTCATTATTCTTCAATTAGTTTCCTAGATTTTAAAATATATTTTTCTCAAATTTTAATAATTTTCTTTAATTTTTAATTATTTTTATTACTTTGCAAATTTTGACGTCTCGCATTTTTTATTATTTTCATTACTCTTCAATTAATTTCCTAGATTTTATACTATTTTTCTCAAATTTTAATATTTTTCTTTATTTTTCAATTATTTTTGTTATGATTTTGCAATCAATTTCTTCAATTTTTAATTATTCTCACTATTCATTCCGCAATTAAATACCTACATTTTTAATTATTTATCTCATTTACCAATTATTTTTTTTTAAATTCATTTTCTTTTACTGTTTTTCAATTATTTTATCCACCTTTTAGCTAGATATATTAATTATTTTTTTAATTAATTTCCTAAATTTTTATTTATTATCTCAAATCTATGTTACTGTATCCACGTTTCAATGTATTAATCACTCTTCAATTATTTTTCTCATATTTCAAATACTTTCCATAATTTTTGATTATTTTTTTTCTTAAATTGCAATGATTTTCACAAATTTTATATTATTTTGATGATTTGTTGATTAATTCAAAAAATTTCAATTATTTCTCTTAAATTAACATTATTTTCTCCAATTTACGATTATTTCTATCATTTTGATTATTTTCAATTACAATTCTTATCATTTTGCAATCAATTTTTTCAATTTTTAATTATTCTCACTAGTCATTCCTCAATTATTTATCTCAATTTTCGACTATTTTTTTCACATTTCATTTTATATTATCCTTTTGCAATTATTTTCTCCATCTTTTAATTATAGATATATTTCATTTTTCATCTTTAATTTTTAATTATTCTCACTATATATTCCTTAATTAAATTCCTAAATTTTCAATTATTTATCTCATTTTTCAATTATATTTGTCAACTTTCAGTTCCTGTTATCCTTTTGCAATTATTTTCGCCACCTTTTATTTATAGATAAATATATTTCATTTTTCATTTATTATCTCAAATCTAAGTTATCTCGTCTTTACTTTTAAATGTTTTAATCAATCTTCAATCATTTTTCTCAAATTTTAATTCCGTTCGTCAATTTTTAATTATTTTTTTTCATTTGCAATGATTTTCACAAATTTTATATTATTTTGAATATTTCTTGATTAATTCCGAAAATTGCAATTATTTATTTCAAATTTCCATTATTTTCTTCAATTTTCGATTATTTCGATAATATTGTAATTATTTTCCTAAATTTAAAATTCTTGAAATCATGTTGTTATAAAGTACTTTCTTTTTCTTCACAAATATTCTGTATATTTAAAAATCATTTTTCTAAAATTGAAATTAATATCTACAAATTTCAACTATCTTTATCATTTTTCAAAAATTTTCTTCAAGAATTTTCATTATTTTTCACTTTTTCCCCTAAATTTTAAATTTAATTTCCCAAGTTTCAATTTTTTTTTAATGTGTTCAAATAAAACTTTTTTAGTTTCAATTATTTCCCTCAATATCAAATTAGTTTCATTATTTATTAATTAACTTTCAATTTTCTTCGACATTATTTAATTATTTTAAAAAAAACATGATTTTTGTTCTTAAAATTTTCAATGTTTTAATCATTTTTCAATTATTTTCAATTTAGTTCGTCAATTTTTAATTATTTTTTTAATTTGCAATGGTTTTCACAAATTTTATATTATTTTGATTAGTTGTTGATTAATTCCGAAAATGTACTTGAAACCACATAAAATTGTCAACTTTTGCGTTACAATAATTACGCTAATTAAGAAACTCTTTAATTGATTATTGTTTTATTTCTCTCCCCCCTTCCCCCACTCTCGGTCAATATTAAGTTTGCAGATGGCAAAAATTTACAAGTCGCCCCCCCCCTGTATTTCGTATTAACGTAAGTATAGACTGTGTTTATTGTGGTTGACAGTTTCTTGCAATTTTCTCGAAAACTATAAATTTTTTTTTTTTAATAATGAACATAAAATGTGTATTTGAATTAGACCAACAACTTTTGTTGTAATTATTATTTCTCCAAATTTAGCGTATTTTAATAGTTAAATGCAAAAAATCATGATTTTATGGTGTTTTTTATGGTTTTTTTTTCATGATAATCTAATTTTCGCCAATTTTCATTATTATTTTCGTAATCAGAGCATCAAAATACGTAGGGATACCAAGTTTCAAAAAAATTGGTTCAGAATGAAACTAAAATGGCATTCTAACCCCCCTGTATTTCGTATTAATGTAAGTATAAACTGTGTTTATTGTGGTTGACAGTTTCTTGCATTTTTCTCGAAAACTGTTGGTTTTTTTGAAAAAAAGTATACAACATAAAATGTGTATTTGAAGTGGACCAACAACTTTTGTTGAAATTATTTCTCCAAATTTTGCGTATTTTAATAGTTAAATGCAAAAAATCATGATTTTATGGTGTTTTTTTATGGTTTTTACCATGATAATCTAATTTGCGCTAATTTTCATTATCCTTTTCGTAATCAGCGCATCAAAATACGTAGGGATACCAAGTTTCAAAAAAATTGGTTCGGAATGAAACTAAAATGGCATTCCAACCCCTCTGTATTTCGTATTTGTAAACTGTGTTTATTGTGGTTGACAGTTTCTTGCATTTTTCTCGAAAACTGTTAGTTTTTTTGAAAAAAAGTATAGAACATAAAATGTGTATTTAAAGTAGACCAACAACTTTTGTAAAAAGTATTTTTCCAAATTTTACGTATTTTAAGATTCAAATACAAAAAATTATAATTTTATGGTGTTTTTATGGTTTTTTTCAATGTTAATCTAATTTGCGCCAATTTTCATTATGATTTTCGTAATCAGTGCATCAAAATACATAGGGATACCAAGTTTAAAAAAAATTGGTTCGGAGTGAAACCAACAATGACATCCAACCCCCTGTATTTCGTATTAATGTACAAGTATAGACTGTGTTTATGGATGTTGACGGTTTTTTTTATTTTTCTCAAAAACTATTGATTTTTTTTAAAAAACGTAAAAAACATATAATGTGTATTTCAATGAGACTAACAACTGTTGTTGAAACTATTTTTCGAAATATTACGTATTTCTTGAGATATATGTCAAAAACCATTATTTTTTATGTTTTTCATGATTTTTACTACAAATATCAAATTTGCGCAAATTTTTACTATGATATTCATAATCAGCGCACAAAAATACGCAGTTTCAAAAAATCGAAGATAAGTACTAATCGGAACTACATCCATATTATTAAACTTAACAACATTTTATCCTTACTAGAAATAAAATTTTACATGATTTTTAATGATTAAAAAATTCGTATCAATTAAAGTTTCCAACAATTAAAATTGGTATCAGTAAAAATTCGAATTGGTTCGATTAAGCTCTATGTGAATTGAAATTATTGTAAGAGGTAGTCAGTAAATAAAATTGATAATAAAAAATTGCGTTTAAAATGTTTCAAGAAGCATTTAGATGGTGGCCATCAATTAGAATCGCTTGATAAAATAATCTGAAGAAGCAGTTTCAGGAGTGCAAATAATAATGAGAAGTGCCCCTCTTGAGTCAAGTTAAGGTATTATCTGCCCTCTTTCTTCGAGTTATCTCGTTCGATTATTTAATTAATAAATTTTCGATCGGCGCTACCTCGACAAGTATTATTATGGGTTTTTACGCCATTACCAGGTGCCAAGAATCCAGTGGAGAGCGAGATATCTCGCGATAAACTTTCCACTCAAATCTCTTTAAGACCACTTAGCCGTGGAATCTCCGACTTGTTAGACCGGAAACCTTGTAAACGGTTTCTCGAAGCCATCATTGATTTTCTCTGAGAAGAGCGCTTTTCATTCTGGAGCACTAAAGATCACTTTATCTAAATTGGAATTTCATTCACAACAAAAACTTCAGAGAAACTGGAGTCCTTCGATTTGATTTAATAATCCGATAAAAATCTCTCTTTTCTTCTCCAAAACACAGTGAATCTCATTTAAATATCTTGTTTGGGCTCGGTTTGTCAAAATTCGGGTTGGATTTTTCAATATTCGGTCTGATTTTTAAAAATTTTTTCTGCATAATAATTCGGTTGAAATGCTTAAAAAGATGGACTACATTTTGAAAATAAAGTTTAAAATCGAATAAAATTAGATTTGAGTTAAACGAATTTTCGGTCTGAAAAATTTGAGAAAATTCAGCTTGGTACATAGTTCGGTGTAGATTTTTAAAAATTTCGGTCTGGATTTCTTGAAAATTAGGTCCGATTAACTTAATAATTCGGTCTGGATTTTAGGAAATTCGGTCCGTATTTCAGAAAATTCGATCTGGATTTCAGAAAAATTCGGTTGGGATTTCGGAAAATTCGGACTGCATTCAGAAAACTTGATCTGAACTTCAGGAAATTCGGTCTGGATTTCAAATAGATTCGTGTATAGTTATTTAAATGTAATTCTAGATTCAACAGAATTTGGTTGGTTTTTTTTTAATTCGAACTAAATTTTACTTAATTCGGTGTAGATTAAAATAAAATTCGGTCTGGATTTGCAACAATTAGGTCCGAATAACATAATATTTAGGTCTGGTTTTGGGAAACTTGGTTTGCATTTCGGAAAATTCGATTGGTATTTCAGAAAAATACGGTTGGCATTTCGGAAAATTCGGACTGCATTCAGAAAACTTGATCTGAATTTCAGGAAATTCGGTCTGGATTTCAAATAAATTTGTGTAGAGTTATTTCAATGTAATTCTAGATACAACAAAATTTGGTTGTTTTTTTTTAATTCGAACTAAATTTTACTTAAATCAGTGTAGATTAAAAAAAAATCGGTCCGCATTTGCAACAATTAAGACCGAATAACTCAATAAGTCAGTCTGGATTTTGGGAAATTCGGTTTGGTTTTTTAGAAAATCGAACTGAATTTTACATAATGCGGTGTAGAATTTTAAAAATTTCGGTCTGGAGTTTTAAAAATATAGATCCTAATAACTTAATAATTCGGTCTGCATTTTGGGAAATTCGGTCTGTATTTCAGAAAAATTCGGTCTGATTTCAGAAAATTTGATCTGATTTTCAGAAAATTCGGTCTGGATTTCAAATAAATTCGTGTACTGGTTTTTTAAATTTAAGTCTGCATATAACAATTCGGTAAGGTTTTTCACAAATTCGAACTGAGATTCAGAAATTTCATATTACATTCTAAAAAAATTCGGTCTGAATTTTAGAAAACTCGGTCTGGTTTTTTAAAAATTAGAACTAAATTTGACATGAATTCGTTGTAGATTTTAAAAAAAATTTGGTCTGGATATTTTAAAAATATATACCTATACTGATAACATAATTACTCAGTCTGTATTTTGAGAAATTCGGTCTGTATTTCAGAAAATTCGGTCTGATTTCAGAAAATTTCATCTGATTTTCAGGAAATTCGGTCTGGATTTCAAATAAATTCGTGTACTGTTTTTTAAATTTAAGTCTGCATATAACAATTCGGTTAAGTTTTTCACAAATTCGAACTGATATTTAGATATTTCATATTAGATTTTAAAAAAATTCAGTCTGTATTTTAGAAAACTCGGTCTGGTTTTTTAAAAATTAGAACAAATTTTGACATGAATTCGTTGTAGATTTAAAAAAAAATCGGTCTGGATATTTTAAAAATATATATACTGATAACTTAATAACTTAGTCTGTATTTTGAGAAATGCGGTCTGTATTTCAGAAAATTCGGTCTGGATTTCAGAAAAATCGATCTAGATTTCAGATACATTCGGTCTGGATTTTTAAAAATATAGATCCTAATAACTTAATATTTCAGTCTGTATTTCAGAAAATTCGGTCTGGATTTCAGTAAATTTGATCTAAATTTCAGAAAAATACATCTTTCTGGAATTTTTAACATTCGGTCTGAATGCAAGAAAAAAATTCAGTTTCAAATTTAAAAAATGTACATCCTCATAAAAAAATTTTACTCCTGATTTAAAAACATTTTTATTACAACTAAACAAATTTCTTTTCACAAAATACAGTTTGCATCTTCTATTATTCTACTAGAAATTTACTATTTCCTGGACGACATAAATATTCGCCATAAAAGGAAAGATGATGTTTTTTTTTTTTCATGAAAAATAATTTGACTAAGAAATTTCTTCAGTTATAAATTTAGTTTCAAGAAGCACGATAGACTCGTATCGAGTGAGATTGAACTGATAATGCCTTAAAAGTGGATAGGTTTAAATCTCGAGTGCGGAAAACGCAATATATATACGCGCACGAGTTATACGTACGTCGCCCTTAGTCAAGAGTATTGTGAAACTGAATTTAATTGAAACTGAACGTCGACTACGCTGAATGCATTCCTAATGACAGGTGTTCCAAAGACATAGGCAATGTCATCCAACACTTCAATAAAAAATCAGACTTCAGAAATTCTAAACAATTTTCCATGAATCGTTACAAAACATTCTATTCACTCGTAAATTAATTATTAACCAAGCATCGAGTCAAGTCCATCAAGTTTTTTCTCGAGTCATTTATATCAATGGATTTTAAAGGGCAATTTATTTATGTTGAGCAAAATAATTCGGTAAAGTTTGTTATTTATAGGTTATTTTAGTATTTTATTATTTCTAGTTATTAATGAATTTAGTTTATTTAATTATGAGAATTAAATTATTACATTTAATTAGGATAATCAAATGTATTTCTGCCACCTAAAAGTATAAAGTGTACTTCATTTACCTAGGACAAAATTTTTTTACTTTATTTACCTAGGGTAATAAAGTGTACTTTATTTACCTAGGGTAATAAAGTGTACTTTATTTACCTAGGGTAATAAAGTGTACTTTATTTACCTAGGGCAATAGAGTGAACATTATTTACCTAGGGCAATAGAGTGAACATTATTTACCTAGGGTAATAAAGTGTACTTTATTAGCCTAGGGTAATAAAGTGTGAATTTTATTAACCTAGGACAAAAAGGGGTACTTTACTAACCTAAGGCAATAAAATGTACTTTATTTACCTAGAGTAATAAAGTGTATTTTTTTACCTAGGAGAATAGAACGTACATTATTTACCTAGGGAAATAGAGTTTACATTTTGTACCTAGGGTAATAAAATGTACTTTATTTACCCAAGACAATAATCTGTATTTTATATTTCTAGAACAATATACAATATTTCGATTAAATTAACATTATATGACAAACTTATTTGTCACGGACAAAAAATCCAGTTCAAAAATGCCATTAGAAATAATTCCCAATAAAAATCATAATTTCTGGGTTTAATTAAAGAAAAGTAATGAACAGCGAGGAAAGCGAGTTTTTTTGAAAGAATTTGCGATTACAAACATTTGCAGAAGCACGGTATTCATTAAGGATAATTTCTCATATATCTTAAAAATGATATCTTCTAAGGAAATCCTTCCTTGAAGTAAGACATCTGACCCTCTAGACACGTATCCCTACATTACTGAATTACTCCGTGAATTCAATTATACTTGGTGGAAAGCACGATGAGAGAGAAAGTCTAATGTCGGCAGAGTGCACTGATCGCGAGAATACCTCAAGTGCAATAATCAACGATACACGCAAAGAAATAAATAATTTCCGTATTCGAGAAAAGCGTTTTATATAATCATGATTAAAATGAAATTAGAACTTGACAATCAAATTTTTCGTTACTCGAGCACGTGATGGTTAAACGTAAACAGGTATACAGGTAAGTTTCAAGGTTCTCATGTGCGAGAAGAAAAAGGGTCAATAGCACACGAACGAAGGCCGTCAAATTGCGAAAGTTAGGTCCCTTTGTTGTGCGTCACTGGTTTATGAAATTTAGTCAATTAATAATAGTTAATAAATAATTAATATTTGACAATTGTTTTTTAAATAACAGCTAGTACTTTAAGGGTATTTTCAATTTCTTCAATATAATAGTTAGTTATTTACTACGTCATTTACCAGGTTCAAAAAAGCGTACTTTATACACTTAGGAGAATAAAGTGTTATTTTAATACCTAGTGCAATAAAGTTGACCTTATTTACCTAGTGCAATAAAGTGTATTATATCGACCTAGGACAATAAAGGGTACTTTATGTACTCGGGAAACTGCATTTTCGTTATCTAGGTCAATAAAGTCTACTTTACTTAGGTAGAACAATAAATTATGCTTTATTTACCTAGGAAAATAAAGATTACTTTAGCGACCCAAAAGAATAAAGTTTAATTTATTTACTTCGGTCAATAAAGTATGTTTTATTTTCTTAGAACCAAAAAGAGTGCTTTATTTACCTAGGTCAATAATAATAGGTTTATTTACCTAGGGCAATAAAGCGAATTTTATTTTCTTAGAGCAATAAGAAGAAGTTTATTTAGCTAGGTGAATGTAGTAAGATTTATTATCTAGGGCGATAAAGTAAAATTTATTAACCTAGGTCAATAATATTAGGTTTATTTACCTAGGTCAATAAAGTGAATTTTATTTTCTTAGGGCAATAAAAAGAAGTTTATTTAGCTGGGTCAATATAGTAAAATTTATTATCTAGGGCGATAAAGTACATTTTATTTACCTAGATCAATAAAATTAGGTTTATTTACCTAGGTGAATAATATTAGGTTTATTTACCTAGGGCAATAAAGTGAATTTTATTTTCTTAGGGCAATAAAAAGAAGTTTATTTAGCTAGGCCAATGTATTAGATAGATAGATAGATTTATTATCTAGGGCGCAGGAGCGTCGACATGTGTATGGTACGTCTGCAAATTCCATAGATCAAAAAAATCGCCCTGTGGAATTCTATATGGCAAAATTACAGATAAAAAATAAATTTTTTAATAAAAATGTGGATAAATGAATTTACAATTTAAAAATAATGATTAAAATTTAAAAAAGAAAAACCATATTTTGTAAAAATAATTGAAAAATAACGAAAAAAATTAAAAATTAATTAATAAATAATTTAACTAATTTGATATTAAAGGAAATAATTAAAACTGAAAAAGTTTTATTTAAAAAAATTAATGAAGATAATTAAAACTTGCGGAAATTGGATTTAAAAATTAGGGGAAAAATTGAAAAATAATGGAAATAATTAGAAATTGAAGAAAATTGATATACATAGTTGAGAATTGTAGCAAATCTTTAAAATCATAAAAGATAAGAATTGTTAAAAATTTAAGACATTTTAAAATACTTTTTAAATGTACTATTCTCAAATATTAAAGAAAACAATTGAAACTTGGAAAATAGAATTTAAAAATGAAGGGAAAAAATGAAAACTAATTAAAATAAAACTGAAAAAAAATTTTGAAAAATGATAAGAATAGTTAAGAATTTGAGCAAATAATTAAAATCATAAAAGAAAAAAATTCTTTAAAATTGAAGTAATTTTTAAATACAATTTTAAATTTTCTAATCTCAAAGAGTCGATTAATTAAAATTTTAATCAATGAAATTTCGAATTAATTGAAGTTGGAAAAATTAAAATATATGATGGTTATTGTAGTCTTCTTTATCTCAAATATATTCCATAATTTTTAAAATTATATTATACAAATTTGTATTATTTTCTTCATTTTACAATTATTTTAATCAATTATTTCATTATTAAATTTATTTTTCAACTAATTTTCAATTCCTTTTTTTAATTTTTAATTAATATTCGATAAATTTACTAATTTTTTTTATTATTTCACTCAAAATTTAAATATCTTCTTAATTTACAATTATTTTCATCATTCTACAATTATTTTCTGATATTACAAATATATGATGAAATTTTATCAATTATTTTTCAAAAACTAAAATTATTTTCTTCAATTTTTTATTATTGTTATTACTTTACAGATATTTTTTCCAATTTTTTATTATTTTCATTATTTTTCAATTAATTTCCTAGATTTTAAAATATATTTCTTAAATTGTAATAATTTTATTCAATTTTTAATTATTTTTATTCTTTTCCAAATATTGTCGTCTCGCATTTTTTATTATTTTCATTACTCTTCAATTATTTTCCTAGATTTTAAAATATGTTTCTCGAATTTTAATAATTTTCTTTAATTTTCAATTATTTTTGTTATAATTTTGCAATCAATTTCTTCAATTTTTAATTATTCTCACTATTCATTCCACAATTAAATTCCTAAATTTTCAATAATTTATCTCATTTTTCAATTATTTTTTCAATTTTCATTTTCTTTTATCGTTTTGCAATTATTTTCTCCACTTTTTAACTAGATGTATGAATTTTTTTTTAATAATTTCCGTAATTTTTATTTATTATCTTAAATCAAAGTTATTTCGTCTCCACGTTTCAATGTTTTAATCAATCTTCAATTATTTTTCTCATATTTCAAATTTTTTTCACAAAATTTGATTATTTTTTTGTTTAATTGCAATGAATTTTACAAATTTTATATTATTTTGATTATTTGTTGATTAATTCCGAAAATTTCAATTATTCCTCCTTAATTTCCATTATTTTCTCCAAGTTACGATTATTTCTATAATTTTTCTTCAATTTTCAATTATTATTCTTATCATTTTGCAATCAATTTCTTAAATTTTTAATTAATCTCACTATTCATTCCTTAATTAAATTCCTAAATTTTCAATTATTCATCTCATTTTTCAATTATATTTTTCAATTTTCATTTTCTATTATCCTTTTGCAATTATTTTCTTCACCTTTTAATTGTAGATATATTTCATTTTTTATTTATTATCTCAAATCTAAGTTATCTTGTCTCCAGTTTTCTATGTTTTTATCAATCTTCAATTATTTTTCTCAAATTTTAATTACGTTCGTTAATTTTTAATTATTTTTTTTTCATTTAGAATGATTTTCCCAAATTTCATATTATTTTGAATATTTGTTGATTAATTCTGAAAATTTTAATTATTTGTCTGAAATTTCCATTAATTTCTTCAATTTTCGAATATTTCTATAATATTGTAATTATTTTCCTAAATTTAAAATTCTTGAAATTATGTAGTAATAAAGTACTTTCTTCTACTTCAAAAATGTTCTGTATTTTTAAAAATAATTTTTCTAAAATTAGAATTAATATCTACAAATTTCAACTATTTTTATCACTTTTTAAACATTTTCTTCAAGGATTTTTATTATTTTTCAATTTTTCCCCTAAATTTTAAATTTAATTTCCAGAAGTTTCAATTTTTTCTTAAATTTGTTTAAATAAAACTTTTTTAGTTTTAATTATTTTCTTCAATATCAAATTAGTTTCATTATTTATAAATTAACTTTCAATTTTCGTCGACATTTTTCAAATATTTTAAGTTTTTTAAACAAATTCACAATTTTTTCTACTAAATTTCCATTATTTTCTCCAATTTACGATTATTTCTCAATTAAATTCGTAAATTTTCAATTATTTATCTCATTTTTCAATTATTTTTTTTAATTTTCATTTTCTATTATTCTTTTACAATTATTTTCTCCACCTTATAATCATAGATATATTTCATGTCTCATTTATTATCTCAAATTTAAGTTATCTCATCTCAACTTTTAATCTTTTCAATGTTTTAATCAATCTTTAATTATTTTTCTCAAATTTTAATTACGTTTGCCAATTTTTAATTATTTTTTTTCTTTTGCAATGATTTTCATAAATTTTATATTATTTTGAATATTTGTTGATTAATTCCGAAATTTTCAATTATTTTTTTTAATTTGTTCAAATAAAACCTATTCAGTTTTAATTATTTTCTTCAATATCAAATCAGTTTCATTATTTATAAATTAACTTTCAATTTCCTTTGACATTTTTCAATTATTTTAAAAAAATATGATTTTTGTTCTTCAAATTTTCAATCACTAATCATTTTTCAATTATTTTTCTTAAATTTCAATTAAGTTCGTCAATTTTTAATTTTTTTTGCAATGATTTTCACAAATTTTATGTTATTTTGATTATTTGTCGATTAATTCCGAAAATGTACTTGAAATCAAATAAAATTGTCAAGTTTGCGTTACAATAATTACGCTAATTAAGAAACTCTTTAAATTGTACTTTTTGTACCTATATCAAAAGTCATTCATCAATTTTTGGATTTTTTTAATCCCCCTTTCTCCATCTCGATAATGTTTTAATTAATATAAATAATAAAAGTAAAAAAATCCTCAGTTTATTGAAGGATGCTGCTTCGCCTTCAGTGCAAAAATTAACTGTTTAAAATTCACTTTAGGCATGAAATTATACAAGATAAAAAAGTGCCATATATTAATTACAAAAAATGCAAATTATTCGGTACTTTGAGAAATTTCTAAAACTCAATAAAGAAAGACAGGTTTTCAATTATTGTTGGCTGTGACGAGGTGAGTTCGTGCTGGCAGTCAATAAGTAAGGCGACATAAAAGAAGCCATTAAGCTGCGCACTGCTTATTGACAGCGTATTTAAAACTCGTATAATACGCCTTTAAACTTGCAATATGTGCATTGTTTATTAACTCAACGACTTAATCAAGCCTCGATTATTATAACTTAATTAATTTCCGGTATGGAAGATTAAAAAAAAAAATAAATAAAACAAAAAATTCAAAGGCAATGACTAGCGAAAGTACCACTGGCAAGCTTATTATCCAGGAGGAATTGTCTTTTACGTCATTTCACGATGTGAATCTTCGATTAGAGAAAATTCTTAATTTTCCTATTTCAACACTCCCTTTACGTAATTGTAATTTGAAAAGGTCACTGTGAAATAATAAACCGATTCCTTTGTGTTTGAGACCCGTGTATCTCTAAGAAACTAATTGATTGACGAACGCCGAGGAGCCAAGAGTCTGAAATAAATTTTTAGAGATTGAATATTGCAAAATTTCTAGATGAGATTTTTGTACAATTTCTAGTCATTTTTTGGAAAATTTTGGAAAATTTTGCTTAGTACAATGGAGGCAATATTTATCTGGTACAAAAAATGTACTTTATTTATCTAGGACAATAAAATTTATTTTATTCACTTAGATTGGAATAAATTTTAACAAATTCAATCTGGTTTTTGGTGAAATTTAGTTTGCTTTTTGGGAAATTTGGTCTAATTTGTAAATAAATTGATCTAGACTTAAGGAAAATTTAGACAGGATTATAAAAAAATTTGGCATAGATTTAAAAAAAATTCCGACAGTAAATGGGGGAATGTGGTCTGGATTTATAATTCGGTCTGTATTTACGAAAATTTGCCGTGAATTTAAAAAAATATTTGTTCTAGTTTTCCGTTTTCCGATTATAAGTAACTCGGTATTTCTTTCGGTATAGATATTTAAAATTTCGGTCTAAATTTCAAAAATATTCGGTCTGGATTATAAATAGTATGATCATTTTTTATTCGGTATAGTGTTTAAAAAATTCGGTCTAAATTTGAAAATAATCGGTCTAGGTTATAAGTAATTCGGTCTGTATTTTTAAAAATTCGGTGGATTTACAAATAATACCATCTTGATTTAAAAAAAATTCGGTACAGCTTTTAAAAAATTCATTCTAAATTTGAAAATATTCGGTCTAAATTATACGCAATTCGTATAATCATATATACAATTCGTACTTTAAAAAAATCGGTCTTAATTTAAAAAATATGCACCTTAGATTGTAAGTAATTCGGTCTGATTTTTTACAAATTCGGTCTGTTTACAAATAAACAGAATAAATAGTCTGGATTTAAACGATTTCGGTATAGCTTTGTAAAAATAAAATACTAATTTCTAAAAATATTTGGTCTGGATTCTAAGTAGTTCGGTCTGGATTATACGCAATTCGGTCTGCATTTTTAAATTTATTCTATTTACAAATAATTCCATCTGGATTTATAAAAATTCGGTATAGCTTTGTGAAAATTCGGTCTAATTAACAAAAATATTAGGTTTGGAGTGTAAGTAATTCGGTCTTTTTTTATTCGGTATAGCTTACTTAAAATTTGTTTTAAATTCGAAGATATTCGGTCTGTATTTTAAAAAGTCAGACTAAATTTGAAAAAAATTTAGACCTAGATTGTAAGTAATTCGATCTGTATTTTAAAAATTCCGTCTATTTACAAATTATGTTATCTGGATTTAAAAAAACTCGGTAAAACATTGTAAAAATTAGGTCTAAATTTAAAAAAGACTTGGTCTGCATTCTAAGAATTTCGGTCTTTTTTTTAATTAGTTAGTTGTTCAAAATGTTCGTATCATTTTAAAGAATATTCGGTCTGGATTATAAGTTATTCAGTAAATTTTTTATTCGGTATAATTTTTTAAAAAATTCGGTTTAGATTATACGCAATTCGGTCTGTATATTTAAAAAATCGTTCTATTTAATAATAATACCATCTAGATTTATAAAAATTCGGTATAGTTTTGTGCGAATTCGGTCTAAATTAAAAAAAATATTCGGTCTTGATTGTAAGTAATTCGGTCTTTTTTTATTCGGTATAGATTTTTAGAAGTACGGTAATAATTTTAAAAATATTCGGTCTAGATTATAGGTAATTCGGTCTAAATTATTAAAATATTCTGTCTGGATTGTAAGTAATTCGGTCTGTTTTTTATTCTGTAATTTTTTTTTTTTTTTTTGAAGTACGGTCTTAATTTTAAAAATATGCGGTCTAGATTATAAGTAATTCAGTCTGTATTTTTAAAAATTCGGTGTATTTACAAAAAATACCATCTCGATTTAAAAAAATTCGGTACAACTTTTAAAAAATTTATTCTAAATTTGAAAATATTCGGTCTAGATTATACGCTATTCGGACTGTACTTTTAAAAAATTGGTCAAAATTTAAAAAATATGCACCTTAGATTGTAAGTAATTCGGTCAGATTTTTTACAAATTCGGTCTGTTTACAAATAAAGAGAATAAATAGTCTGGATTTTAACAAATTCGGTATAGCTTTGTAAAAATAGAATACTAATTTCTTAAAATATTTGGTCTGAATTCTAAGTAGTTCGGTCTGGATTATAAGTAATTCGGTCCCTTTTTCATTGGGTATAATTTTTAAAAACATTCGGTCTAGATTATACGCAATTCGGTCTGTATTTTTAAAGTTTAGTCTATTTACCAATAATTCCATCTGGATTTATAAAAATTCGATATAGCTTTGTGAAAATTCGGTCTAATTAACAGAAATATTCGGTCTGGAGTGTAAGTAATTCGGTCTTTTTTTATTCGGTATAGTTTACTAAAAATTTGTTTTAAATTCGAAGATATTAGGTCTAGATTATCCGGAATTCGGCCTGTATCTTAAAAAGTCAGACTAAATTTGAAAAAAATTTAGACCTAGATTATAAGTAATTCGATCTGTATTTTAAAAATTCCGTCTATTTACAAATTATATTGTCTGGATTTAAAAAATTCGGTCTAAATTTAAAAAACACTTGGTCTGCATTCTAAGAATTTCGGTCTTTTTTTTAATTAGTTAGTTGTTTAAAATTTTCGTATTATTTTAAAAAATATTCGGTCTGGATTATAAGTTATTCAGTCAAATTTTCATTCGGTATAATTTTTTTAAAAATTAGGTCTAGATTATACGCAATTCGGTGTGTATATTAAAAAATTCGTTCTATTTACTAATAATACCATCTAGATTTATAAAAATTCGGTATAGTTTTGTGCGAATTCGGTCTAAATTAAAAAAAATATTTGGACTTGATTGTAAGAATTTCGGTATTTTTTTCCGGTATAGACTTTTAGAAGTACGGTATTAATTTTAAACATATTCGGTCTAGATTATAGGTAATTCGGTCTAAATTATTAAAATAGTCGGTCTGGATTGTGAGATTAGATTATAAGTAATTCGGTCTGTATTTTTAAAAATTCGTTCTATTTACTAAAAATACCATCTTGATTTAAAAGAAATCGGTACAGCTTTTAAAAAATTCATTCTACATTTGAAAATATTCGGTCTAGATTATACGCAATTCGGACTGTACTTTAAAAAAATCGGTCCAAATTAAAAAAATATGCACCTTAGATAGTAAGTAATTCGGTCTGATTTTTTAAAAATTCGGTCTGTTTACAAATAAACAGAATAAATAGTCTCAATTTAAACGAATTCGTTATAGCTTTGTAAAAATAGAATACAAATTTCTAAAAATATTTGGTCTGAATTCTAAGCAGTTCGGTCTGGATTATACGCAATTCGGTCTAGACTATAAGCAATTCGGTCTGCATTTTTAAAATTTAGTCTATTTACAAATAATTCCATCTGGATTTATAAAAATTCGGTATAGCTTTGTGAAAATTCGGTCTAATTAACAAAAATATTCGGTCTGGAGTGTAAGTAATTCGGTCTTTTTTTTATTCGGTATAGTTTACTAACAATTTGTTTTCAATTCCAAGATATTCGGTCTAGATTATCCGGAATTCCGTCTGTATTTTAAAAAGTCAGACTAAATTTGAAAAAAAGTTAGACCTAGATTGTAAGTAATTCGGTCTGTATTTTAAAAATTCGGTCTATTTACAAATTATATTGTCTGCACTTAAAAAAATTCGGTATAACATTGTAAAAATTTGGTCTAATTTTAAAAAAATACTTGGTCTGCATTCTAAGAATTTCGGTATTTTTTTTTAATTGGTTAGTGATTTAAAATTTTCGTATCATTTTAAAAAATATTCGGTCTGGATTATAAGTTATTCAGTCCATTTTTTATTCGGTATAATTTTTTCGGTCTGTGTATTTAAAAATTCGTTCTATTTACTAATAATACCATCTAGATTTATAAAAATTCGGTATAGTTTTGTGCGAATTCGGTCTAAATTAAAAAAAATATTCGGACTTGATTGTAAGTAATTCGGTCTTTTTTTATTCGGTATAGATTTTTAGAAGTACGGTATTAATTTAAAAAATATTCGGTTTAGATTATAGGTAATTCGATATAAGTTATTAAAATATTCGGTCTGGATTGTAAGTAATTCGGTCTGTTTTTTATTCTGTAAATTTTTTTTGGTTTTTTTGAAGTACGGTCTTAATTTTAAAAATATGCAGTCTAGATTATAAGTAATTCGGTCTATATTTTGAAAAATCTAGTCTGTATTTTAAAAATATTTTGTCTGGTTTTCAAGTAACTTGGTCCTCATGTTAAATCTTATTCGGTCTCCAGTTTCAAATATTCGGTCTTTTCGTTAGAAAAATTCGGTTTAAAGTCCCATAAATTGTTGTTCAATTAAAATTCTTGCTCCAAATTTCAAAAATATTTTTATTGTAGTTTATTTACCTGCAGGGTAAATAAACCCCTTTTAAATCGATTTTTTTTTAACAATCTCGCGATAAATAAAAATAAAATTCTATTTATTTTGAAAGTAACGGAATGCCGAATGGCTGAGGCGAAATATTAATCGTTAATCTCAGTTTGGGATTTATCAGTTGCTAAAACATTCCGAACACGTCCAGGTCGTTTGAGCGTTGCTCGAAGCAGCTTTGTGCGTACATTGGCTGCGGGCAGCCAAAGAGATTGTCGAAAGTGAAAGGAGCCGCAGAATCGAGATGATCATAGTGTTGCGTACCAATAAACTACAACAACGCTCAACGCAACTTTATCCATGTTGTGTACACGCACCTCGTCTGATGTCAGTGGTACAAGGACTCTCATTGAACGATGGCGTCCCTATATATAACGACAAAAAAAATTCCAATACATATATATATATGTATATATATATATATATACACCTAATAAATGATGATGACAGAAAATTACATAAAGAATACCGTAAATTGAATCTATCATAAATACCAATCACTCCATCAAAATTGACGTTTTCAACAACTTTTACACATAACTCACAATACAAATTATTTATTTATTGCGTCATAATATGTACACAAAATTCTTTTATGATTGATTGAATTCAAACTTTATTCATTTCAATTTTGATTATTTTAGAATTTTTCAATTTTTAATTATTGTTTACTTTAAATATTAATTGAACTTTCCATTTAGGGAAATAAAATGAAGTTTAAAATCTAGGTCAATAAAGGATACTTTATTAATCTAGTGTAATAAAGAGTACTTTATTCCTCTAGTACAATAAACACTACTTTATTACCTCTCTTTTAATTATTTATTCATACAACTATAAAATTTGACTCTAAAATGTCATTTACGAAAAAAAAAACTTTTTGTAAAAATTTAATTTTGTTACGACTGGATGGCAAGTGAAAGATAGTGAAAAAAAAAGAGAAAATGAGATCAGAAGTTGTAAGAAATTTTAGAATATAGAAATGTGAGATCGAGGACTAATCTTCGGAACAAAACAAATGTTTTAAAAAGCCGGAGGCAAATTTCTACCGCAAGTCATAAGATATTTAAGATCAAATCAAAATTGCAGTTAATAGATCTGGACTGCTCTGATCTGATCGAGAAATCAAAATCCCAAGGGTATGAAATTATTATAAAGTGCAAGCTATAATGTTTTGCCAAGTCGCCTAACAACCAAATTACGTTCATCGATGCTGTCTGTCTCGATAGCATCCCACATCGATCCTGATATAAACGCATATTGATCGTGACTGTCAGCCTGTGCATACGTCTCGTAATTTGCATAAATATTCGCACGAAACCGATATATCCAACGGTTCATGCGCTTAATTTTGATCGAGAATGATTACCCCATTTTATATAAAACTTGAAAGATCATTTCCGTGAGGAATAATCTTCCGCGGGTGATCTCGTTTGTATATATATGTATGCATATACATATATATATATAATATACCAAGTTCGAATGTCTAGACAATGTGATTTTGGTTTTTTAACATTTTTTCACAATTGGTATATAGTCAATTTTTAATGTAGTTATAAGCCAACGTTGCTAGTCAAATTGATTTTTTAGATAAAAAGATAATCATAACTACATTAGATTTAGTCAATAAATATTAAAAAAATCTTTTAAACTTGAATGATAAACTTTCAATATGAAAAATTAATTAAATAAAAATAATTGTGAAAAATAAACTTAATTTGATTACCGATGTAATTTTCATATAGTTTATAGTGGCAACGTTGCTTTTTTAAAGAGATTAACTTCAAAATTACATTCAATTGTGTTGTACTAATAGTAAACATTAAATGTTTACAAATGTCAAACAAAGAGGTTAAGAATGAAAATTTTAAAATAATTTCTGAATCATTAAAAAAGCGATGTTGCCATATGTATAAACTTTCAATAAAACAAAAATAAAACTTGAAAAATTTAATTATTTTTTTAATCTTACTTTCTTATCTTGCGGTGAAATAAGTTTAAATTTAAATTTATGTAATTTACAAACTTTTAATTATTGAAATCTAGTTTTTCAATTTGATGCGTATGATTTATCTATTGGATATTAAAAAAATTGTCACCAAAAAGATGTATTTTAACCTATACCTGTGTAAAAATAGTGACTTTTAAATAATCATATCTCAGAAGATAAGCCGTAAATTAATTTTATATTTTATAGAAATACGTATTGAACATTAAACTTATTTTGCTGAAAGTTTTATTACGTTCTCTATGGTTTCGATTTTTGAAACAACTACGTTAAGTGGAAAAAGTGAGTAATTTAAAATTTCTGATATTAATTTATTTAATGCTTGCTAGAAAAAAAAGTCATTCAAATTTGAAGAGAATAAATCGAAAATGGCAAGAATAATTGAAATATGAAGTAAATAGTTGAAAATGGATCAAAATAATTCAAATTTGAGAACACAATTGTAAAGTGACAAGATTAATTGTAAAATTGATTAAAGATAAAAATTGAAAAGTTGATACGAAATAGTTGAAATTTGAAGAAAATAATTGAAAATGTATAAAAAATAATTGAAATTTGCAGAAAATAGAAAAATAAAAAAAAATAATTAAAATTTGAAAAAAATTTTGAGACTAGTGTAGAAAATTTAAATTTTTGAGTACAATAATTTGTGATATTGAGGAAATAATAAAAAAGTGGAGAAACTAATTGACTAGTGACATAAATAATTGAAAACTAGTGATAATAAATTTATGACAATAATAAAAAGATTGAAGAAAATTACATTTTAAAGAAAATAGTTCCAAAATACCATAAATACTTGAAAATTGACAAAAATAATTGTAATTTGAAAAAAATAATTGAGAAATGACAAAAATAATTGATAACTGGTGTAAAAAATTAAAAATTTGAAGAAAATACTTGAAAATTGACGAAACAATTGAAATGTTAAGAAACTAATTGAATAATGACGTAAATAATTGAAAGCTGGTGTAAAAATTGAAAATTTATAGACGATAATTGAAAAATTGGAAAAATATTAGAAGTTTTAGGAAAATAATTAAAAGTTGAAGAACTTATAATTGAAGTTTGTAGAAAATAATTAAAATTTGAAGAGAATAATTCGAAAATGACAAAAAATTAAATATGATGAAAGTAATTAAAGATTGTGGAAAATAATTGGAAAAGGAGTAAAAAATTAATGCATTCGTGACAATAATAAAAAATAATTTTAAAAATGGTTGAAATTTGAAGAGAATAATTCATAAAGGATAAGAAAAAAAGCTTAAATGTAAAGAAAGTAATTAAACAAATGACGTAAATAATTGAAATCTGGTGTAAAAATTGAAAATTTATAGGCAATAATTGAAAAATTGAAAGAAAATAATTAAAATTTAAAAAAAATAATTGAAAACGGATGTTAGAAATTTAAAAATTTATGACAATAAAAAAAATTGAATAAAATAATTGAAATTTGTAGAAAATAATTATAAAACTGTAAAAATAATAAAAATATGAAGAGAATAATTAAAAAGAGGTGTAGAAATTAAGTATTTGTAGACTGTAATTAAAAAAAAAATTGGAAAAAATTGTAATTGGAATATGAACAAACTAATTGATTTATAAGGTAAATTATTTATTAATCAGACACCCAAAATCAGAAGTCCCCCCCCCTCCTGCAGCTGGAATAGACATTTTACTAAAAAAGTGAGAAGAAAGTTAGTTTTCTTTAATAAAGTGGGTAATACTCATTTTATTATTATATTATAAATATTATATTATTATTATTATTATAATCCTTCAATAGTTTTTAATTGATTCCCTAAATCTTAAATTTACCTTCCTCAAATTTCAATTATTTTGTTTAGTTTTCTCAATCACTTTTTGTCAATTTTAATTATTTTTGCCTTGACCATTAAATCAGTTTAATTATTTATTTCATAATTTTATATTATTCATCGCAAATTAAAAATTTTTTTTTTAATTTACCACTATTTTTGTCATTTTGCCATTATTATTTTCAATTTTTAATCATTTTCATATTTTCTCAATTAATTTACTGTACTTTCAAATATATATCTCAATGTTAAATTCTTTTGTTCAATTTTCATTTCTTTTTATTATATTGCAATTATTTTCTACATCTTTTAACATTTTCGTTATTTTTCAATTGTTTTCTAAATTTTTAGTTATTATCTCACATTTCAATTATTGTGTTTAATTTTTAATTTAATTCAATTTATTTAAAAATAAATTCTCTAATTTCATATTATTTTCTCCGATTTTAAATTATTTTCAATCTTTTATTGGTACAATTTTCAAAAATTTCAATTATCTGAAATTTCAATTATTAGTTTCATCAATTTTTGATTATTTCTGAGGTTTTTTAATTATTCTCTTTAATTAAAAGTTTTAAGTAATTTTGTAATTATTTTCCTCTTTTAAACATATATTCTATGATTTTTTCAATTATTTTGCTCAAATTTTATTTACTGTTTTCATTCTTTCATATTTAAATTATTTTCATCATAAATGTCAATTATTTTTCTCAATCTTAAATTATTTTCAGCATATCTAAATCATTTTTTGCATTTTGAATTAATTTTATTATTTTTCAATTATTTTTCTCGATTGTTAATTACTATTTTTATTGTCTAAAATTATTTTCTAGAATTTTTAAGTATTTTTCTTTAAATTTCAATTGTTTTCTTAAATTTTTAATTATTTTTAATTGTTTTCATAATTTTCAATTTTTTTTTATTAATTATCGTAAATTTTATTTATTTTTAGCTTTCTTCAATTTTAAGTTATTTTCAGTTTTTTCAAATGATTTCTAAGATCTTTATATGTTTTTCTCAAATTAAAATTACTTTCTTAATTATTCTCTTTTACTTAAAAACAAATTCTGTAATTTTATATTATTTTCTCCGCTTTTTCATTATTTTTATTCTTTTGGCTTAATTTTCAAAAATTTCAATTGTTTATTTCCAATTTCATTTATTATTTTTATCAAGTTTCCATTATTTCTGCGAATTTTTAATTATTCTCTTTAATTAAAATTTTTAAGTAATTTTGTAATTATTTCCCTTTTTTATCATATATTCTACGATTTTTTTAATTATCTTTCTAAAATTTTATTTAATGTTTTCAATCTTTCATATTTAAATTATTTTTTTCATAAATTTCAATTATTTCCAGCATATTTGAATTATTTTTTCTATTTTAAATTAAGTTTATCATTTTTCAATTATTTTCCTCGTTTGTTAATTATTATTCTCATTTTCTAAAATTATTTTCTTAATTTTTTTTCTAAAATTGTTAAGTATTTTTCTAAAATTTCCATTTTTTCTTTAATATTTAATTATTTTCATTTGTTTTCTTAAGTTCAATGTTTGTTTCATATTTCAATTATTTTCATCAAGTTTCAAATTGTAAACTCATTCTTCAATTATTTTCTAAAATTTATATCCTTCAATTTTCAATTTTTTTCATATATATTATATATTTATTTTATTAATTTTAAATTAATTTGATTACTTTTCAATTATTTTCCTTAATTGTTAATTATTATTCTCATTTTCTAAAATTGTTTAGTATTTTTTTAAAATTTCAATTAATTTCTTCAATTTTTATTTGTTTTTATTTGTTTTCTTAATTTTAATCTTTGTTTCATATTTCAATTATTTTTATTAAGTTTCAAATTGTAAAATCATTGTTCAATTATTTTCTAAAATTTATATCTTTCAATTTTCAATTTTTTTATTTCGTTTATAATTTCAAAAATTTTAAACTATTTATCTGAGATTACAATTATTTTATTCAATTTTAAAATTATTTATATGATTTTTTATATTATTTTCTTTAAATTTCGGTTACTTTCGTTGATTTTCGTAATTTCTAAAAAGTTGTTAATTATTTCTGTTTAATTAAAAATTATTCTCTTCAATTTTAAATTTTGTTTATCTTGTTTCATTTATTTTCTCTATTTTCTCTTTTTTTTTATGAACTTCTGAAAGTTTTATGTATTTTTCTGAAATTTTCTTTAACTTTCCTTCATTTAAAATATATTATGTAATTTTGTCAATTATATTCTCAAATTTGTATTATATTTTTCAATTTTATATTATTTCTTTTTCAATTTTCAATTATTTTTCTTAATTTTTCATTATTCAATTTTTAAAATTTTATTTTTAAGGTTTTCAAGTAATTTTCTTAATTTTAAATTATTTTCTTTGTTTTTAAAACATTTCTTTAAGTTTTTAAATTACCTTCCCCAATTTTTAATTGATTTCATTTTTTTTCAATTAATTTGAAAAATCAGCCATGATTTTGTTTAATTTCAATTATGTCTTGCAATTTTTTTTAATTCTAAAATTTTATAAATTTTGTCCTAAAAAAAAGGTTTATTAGGGTTAACTGAGGGCACCCTGAGCTCAAGGTCCCGGGGCACTGCCCCACTGTGCCCCTTAATAGTTACGCCACTGATAGTGATTAATTAAAATAAATTTTACATTCCGGACTAAAGATTAGGTAATTAATAAAGGGAACTGAATTTTAATTAATAAATTGAAATAAAAGTATTTGAAGAGATGAAATTGTAGCACTATACTTTGTATTAGCGCGTCTGACTACAGCAGGTCTTGTACTACTCGGAATTCTTGATCTAGCATTCGATTCAAATAATTCTTTTAAAATCATCCGTTTCGATTAAAATTTTATTGAATTCTAAACTAAAAAGAAATGAATCGAGGATTAAAAACAATGTTTAATTTACTTCCGGAATATACCAGAAATGTACTTAATAAATATTCCTGAAATTTATCTGCGAAGTTAAATCTCAAAAATCACTTCTGGTATATTTCTGTGGATTTATTTATTTATTATTATTTATTTTTCTGTATTTTCCTTTATCATATTGAATTTATTTCTAAATCGGTGTTAAATATTTTCAGGACAGTAACTGAACAATTATGGACAATTTCCAAGGTATTGAATATATTTAAAAAATTCGAAATATTCCAGAAACACTGACAGAATTTCTGTTTCTATTTGGAAAATAAAGTAATTACTGTAGTGACTTTTCGTGTAGAAAAAAGTTCGACTTTCTATAATGTTACGATATAGTTACTCTAGATGATAGGTGACCCACGGTGGGCGCCATTTTAAGACAAGTTTTTACCTGTGATTCGAATTTAATTATTCAACTATCTGCGACATCCGTCTTTGGCAAGTTTTTATAGTATCAATAAAGTCGGACTTTTGTCTCTATATTGCTTAATGCTGCTTCAAATTAAAATTCAATTTGAAATTTATACGTGCAAACTTTATCTTTATAACCTCTGTGGAATTCCGGGATAAGTTTAAACAGTAACTGTTTCTACATTAGTATCCTTTTTTTTGGTAGTTAAAATCTACAAAATATTTAGATACCTAATTTCAAAATTATTACTTATTTCATTGTTTAAAACATTTTTTTTACATTTTGACAATTTTATTCGTTGACGTTAATAATATTTTGTTCGAAAGATTTTAGACGATATAATTTGTGCTTTTTATATTTTTTAAACAAAATATTTAACTTGATACTTCAATCCAAATTGTAGAGAATTTTTAAATGTAACTTCTTTTTCGTTTTTTAAAACTAGGTTTTTAATTTTCTTACTTTTTTCCCCCTTTTTCTTCACCTTTCTTTACTTCTCCTCCTCACTTCCGTCTTACTCTTTTAATTATTTTTCTCTTCCTCCTATTTTTCCTCCTCCTCTTTTTACTACATTTTCTCCTTTCTTGTCTTTTTCACATTCTGTTTCTTTTGATTCTTCTTCACCCCCCCCCCTTATTCCACATCTTTCAGATTCTTCTACTTTTTCTCTTCCTCCTTCCTCTTCTTTTTTTTCTTCTTTTTGACACCTTCTTCTCTTCTTCCTTATTGCCTATTTTTTCTCCTGCTTGTCACTCTTATTCCTCCTCTTTATTCCCTTCTTCTTGTCATTGTTTTTTCCTTCTTTCATCATTTACTTATTCTCTTCCTCTCTTTCCTTTTTCCTTCCTCTGTTCTCCTCCTTTTTTCTAATCTTTCGTCAACTTTTCATCTCACTTTCTTCTTCTTCCACTCCTTTAAATTTACCTTCTCCTCCTACTCATTTTTCATCCTCTTTCCTCTTGATTTTCCTCTCATCCTTTCCTCCTCTTTTTATACTTTCTGTTCTTTTTTCTGCTCATTCCTCTTTTCTTGTAATCCGCTTCCACATCATTCTTCTTATTCTCCTTATTCTTTTTATTCCTTACCTTTCTTTTAATTTTATCAGTTTTTTTCCTATTCCTTCAGACTCTTCTTACCTTTCTCTCTCCTATTTTTATTTCTTCTTTTCACCTTTTCTGCGTCATATTTTATGTAATTTTTATGCTTCTTCTACTTATTTTTAATTTTCTTACTCGTTCTTCCCTTTATTTTTCTCATTCCTTTAGTTCTCCTACTCATTTCCTTCTCATTTTTGTATTCTTTCCTTCTTCTTATTTTTTTTACTTCCTCATTTTTAAACTTCTTTTTCTCATTATGTTCGTTTTCATTCACCTCCCCCTATTATCTCGCCTCCTTCAGATTCTTCTACTTTTTTCTCTTACTCTCGCTTATTTTTTTTCTTCTTCGGCTTTTTTCTCCCTTTTCTTTTCTTCCTCCTTTTACTTAATTTTCCTTCTCCTTATCATTCTTCTCTTTCTCTTTTCTCTTCTTCTCCTCATTATTATTTCCCCCCTCCATCATTAATACTTATATTCTTTCCCTCTTTCCTTTTTTCTTATACTCTTTCTCCTCTTTTTCATCCTTCTTCGTTTTCTTTTCACCTTGCTCCTTCTGACCCCACTCCTTTTTCTCATTATTTTTTCTCTACTCTTCTTTTCCTCTTTATACTTTTCCGATTTTTTCCTCCTCTTTCGCCTGCTTTTAACTTTGCTTCCTTTTTTTTTCATTTTTTCACATTTTCTTCACGTATTCACATATTTATTCTTTTCCAATCTTTTCTTTTTTTTCTCATTTCTCTTCCTTTTTCCTCTTCTGTCAACTATTTACCTTGATTTCTTCTCCCACTCCTATCCATTCTCCTTTTCATTATTCTTTTCTTCCTTCCTCTTATTCTTATCCTTTCCCCCTCTTCTTATCCTTTTTGACTTCATTCTCGCTCTTCTCCTTCTTTTTCTCTTTTTTCATATTTTTCCTCTTATTTTGCCTCTTCTTTTTCTAATTTTTTCTCTTTTCTCTTATTATTCTCATCTTCCTTCTTATAATCTTTTTCTCTCTTCCGTAATAATCTTCTTTTCCTTCTCTTTATTCATTTCCGTTTCTTCTCCGTATACATTTTTTTCCTCGTACTCCTTCTTCTTCTTCTTAATCTTTTTTCCTCTTTCTTCTTTTTCTACTCTTTTTCCCAATTTTTTAAATCTTTCTTTTCCTTCTCGGTTTTTTCTTTCTCATTTCTCTTCTGCTCCATCTTCTTCTTGTCATCTGCTTACTCAGTTTTCTTGTTGATTTTCTGCTTTCTTTTTTTCTTTCTTCTTCTTCTTCCTTTTTCTTATTTTTTCTCCTTTCTCTTATTATGCTCCTTGACCTTTTTTTCTTTCTTCTTCTTCTTCTTCTTCTTCTTCTTCTTCTTCTTCCTTTTCCTTATTTTTTCTCCTTTCTCTTATTATACTCCTTGTCCTCCTTCATCTTTTTTTTCTCTTTTATCTCTTCTCGTTTTTCTCTCCTCTTTATCACCTTTCCTACGTTTTATTTCTTTTTCTGATACTTTTTTATCGAATGTATATCCTTCTTCTTCTCCTTCTTTGTCATCTTCTCTATAACGTTTCTTTCACTTTTTCCTTCCTTTTCTTCTCTTCTTTATAGTTTTTTCCTTCTTCTTTATCTTCCCTCCTGCTTCCTTTTTTTCTTATCCTTTACCTATTTTTCTTTTTTATCTTCTCTTCTTCCTTCTTCCTTTTTATTTCTTTTCTATTTTCTTCTTCTTCTCCTTGTTCTCCTCCTCCCTCTTTTTCTTCTTATGCTTTTTACCTCCTTTTTTCTCCTTCCTCTTATTATTCTCCTCCTACTCTCTCTTCTTTTTTTCTAATACTTTTATCTTTTTCTCCTTTCTCTTGATCTTCGTCTTCTAATCTTTATTTGCTCGTCTTCTCCTTTCGCTCCTCGTTTTTTTCCTCCATATCATTTTTCTCCGACTCCGCCTTCTTTTTCCTCTCATACTTTTTTTTCTCTTTCTGTTTTCCTTCTTCTTCTCCCCTCTATTTCCTTCTTCTTCTTAACCTCTTTTTTCTTTTTCTCCTCCTCCTTCTCCCTCTTCTTCTCTTTATCCATTTTCACTACTTTTTCTCTTCCTCCCTCTTGATTTTCTCATCCATTTATCTTCTCATACAGGAAACTTTCGATTTTCCAAAAGTAGGTTTCATTACCTCATTATCGTTTAAAAAACACAAATTTTTATTCTTAAGCAAATATCCGTATATAGGTGTACGTGAGTGTGTGTGTATGTATGTGTGTGTATGTATGTGTATGTGTGTGTGTGTGTGTATGTATGTGTGTGTAGTAACATTGTTATCACCAAGAAATTTAAAATTCTTCCTCTTTCCACAACTTCCCCAATTCTTATTATTAACCCAAATTCTTCTCCTTCTCTTCTATTTCCAAAACCAAGTTTAAGAAAGGAAAAAATTCATTTTCAATTATAATTATTATTATTTCCACTTGACTATTCATAAAACAGTTTCTACACTACCGCAAAATCTCCATCCAATCATCAACAATCAACAATGTCCCATTATGATCAACGTGTATCGTAAACTCACATTTATAAATCACCTCTCAATCAAAGTTCCCAGGCAGGGCCGGATTGGGAATTAAAAGCGGCCCGGGAAAGATATTCAAAGCGGCCCCTGTCTATATAATTGATAATTTTTATTAAAATTTAAAACTAAAATATAAAAATATTAAATTATTAAATTATTTTATTAAAACTTATCAATAATTTAATTATTAGGAATTTCTTGAACAGTAGCATTCTCTACTGCCATTTGTACGAAAGCAGCAGTAATTTCTTAGTTTAATGAACACCTCAATCTGGTTTTAACCAATTTTAAAGGACCAAAAATGGACAACTTCTATTAAACAAATATAATAAAAAAAATTTGAGAGAATTTCCTGGCTTTAAAAATTGCTCTGAATGTATTCCTATCTACCTTAACCCCTTCAGCATCAAAAACAACCCTTTAAAATCATTCCCTAATCTTCAATCAAGAAATGGACAATTTTTATTAAATAAATATAATAAAAAGTTTTTTAGCGAATTCCCCGGCTTTAAAAATCGCTCAGAATGAATTTCTATCTACTTTGCCCCCTTTAGCATAAAAAAAGTCGGCTTTCATTCACCTGAAAATCATTTTTTCAATATTTGAATACCCAATTACTTTCTTTAATTTACAATTATTTTCTTCAAATCTCAATTATTTTCTTCTATTCACAATTATTTTAATTAATTTTTAATCATGTTTTTCAATTTTCAAATATTCTCTTTAATATTCAATAATTTTCGGCTTCTTTCAATATTTTTATCAATTTTCAATTGTTTTCTTCAATATTCAATAATTCTCATTTTTTCAATTGTTTTTCCAGTTTTCAACTATTTTCTTCAATTTTCAAATATTTTCGGTTTTTTTCAATTATTCTTTTCAGTTTTCAAATATTCTCGTTTTTCCAATTATTTTTTCAGTTTTCAATTATTTTCTTAGATTTTCAAATATTGTCGGTTTTTCAATTATTTTTTTTCAGTTTTCAATTACTTTTTCAGTTTTCAAATATTCTTATTTTTTCAATTATTTTTCAGTTTTCAATTATTTACTTGAATTTTTAATTATTTCAGTCAATATTCAATAATTCTCGATTTTTTTTCAATTATTTTTTCAATTTTCACTTGTTTCCTTCAATAGGCAATTATTTTCCAAGAACTTCAATCCAGTTCAATTTTTTATAATCCAATTAAATTTACAATTATTTTCTACAATTACTACAGTAATTTTCTTTCAATTTTTATTCTTAGTTATTTCTGTTCTAAATTTTAATTTACATTCTTAACTTTTAAGATAATTCTGTTGAAATGTAAACTTTTTAATGTTGCAATTTTTCGAATTTTTTGCAATTGTCCTTTATTTTCGTCTTTTTTCAATTATTTTCTTTCATATTATTCAATTATTAATCATTTTCTTGAAATTTCAATTCAGTTCTTTAATTCTTTAATTATTTGTATCCACTCACAATTCTTGTCTTTTATTGATACTTTTTTTCATTTTCAATTATTCTCTCAATTTGGAAGTATTTTCTTCAAATTTTAATAAAGTTTAATTTTTCAAAATGCAATTAAACTTTCAATTGTTTCTAGAACTATTCCTATCATTTTCTTTCTTTTTTAGTTTTTTTTAATTTCATGTTTATCTTTTTCTGTTTAAAATTATTTCTGTCAGTTTTTAATTTAATAATCTTGCCATGTTTAGAATTTTTTCCAATTGGCAATTATTTTCTTCAATATTTAATAATTCTCGGCTTTTTTCGATGATTTTTTCAATTAACAATATTTTTCTTGAACTTTCAATTCAATTTTTCAACTATCCTCTTAAATTCACAATTATTATTTTCTTTAATTTTGAATTTTTTTCTTCAATTTTCAACTATTTCTTCTAATTTGAAATTATTTTCTTCGATTTTCAACCAACTTTAACTTTTTGAAATCCCATTCAATTTTCAATTATTTGTTATAATTATTCCTACAGTTTTCTTCAGTTTTTAATTGTCAATTATTTTCTTAAATATTCACCAATCCTGGGCTTTTTCACTCTTTTATACTATTTATTTATTTATTAATATAGTAATTTGTAAATTATTTATTATCAATAATTTTTTTGAAATCTCAATTTAACTCCTTAATTCCTCAATTTTTCTGTCTAATTCACAATTATTTTCTTCATTTTTTAATTATTTTGGCAATTTTTAATATTATTTTCTTCTTATCAATTTGTGATTATTTCTTCAAATTTCAATCCAGGTCAATTTTTTAAAATTAAAATTTTTTTCAATTATTATTATTCCTGTAATTTTTTCCTTTTTTAATTTCCAATTGTTTTTTTAAAATATTATATTTGTTCTTTAATTTTTTAAATTATTTTTGTCAATTGTCGTTTTATTAATCTTGTCAATATTCCAATTTTTTTCGTTTGTCAATTATTTTCGTCATTTTTTAGTTATTTTAGGTCGATATTATCAACTCGAGAACATTTTTGGATGGTCAAGAGATTTTGAGATCAATATCAATATTGCTCAAATATGATATCGTCTTGATATCGTAAAGCACTAAGAAATAATGGTCAAGAGAACAAAATAATTTAAAAAGTTAAAGATTAGTTATAAAATTTTTTGAGAATTATTGAGGTTGAAAAAATTGAAGGAGATAATTGAAAATTGAGGAATGTAATGGAAATTTAAAAAATGTAATTAAAAATTGAAAGAAGTAATTGAAAAAGTCTAGAATTCTTGAACATAGAAAAAAATAATAATTGAAAACTGAAGAATGGAATTGAAAATTGAAGAATGGAATTGAAAGTTAAAGATAATAATAAATAAGAATTGTAAAAAATAGTTGTAGAATTGAACAATTTAATTGAAATTCTACAATTTCTGTGATTGAAAAGAACATAGAAAGAAGCCGAAAATGATTGAATGTTGTAAAATTAATTGAAAATAGAAAAGAGTAATTGAAAGTTAAATGAAATTTAATTACATAAATTAAATTATTAATTAGACCTACAAAAATACCGGCCCGCCTGGCGTCGGCCCACCGGGATTTTTCCCGGTATCCTGAATGGCCAATCCGGGCCTGTTCCCAGGAACCTCCTCAATTCCCGTCAAGTCAAAAGCAACAAAGCTCTAAATAACAATTATATTATTATATTATCAACCGAATCCATCAAAATTTCCTCACAACACACGCTACCACTATACATTGAATTGCAACTTAATAAATAAAACCCAAGACATGTGTATTGTTATGCCAAAAAAGAAAAAAATAAGCTCGATTGTTCCCCCCATAAAGAAAAGTCAATTAGCAGGAAGTGATACAGGCCCCCGTATTCCGATATATATTGATATACTCTGAAAATTCTCGTGTCTTTTCAGTGAATTTACGAGCATTAGTGGCATATTGCGTCAGTGAATTGCTTTCTGCGTATGTGTGTGTGTAAGTCTACACAACAACGTAAACTTGTGCTTTATACACACTATACTGAAAAAACTGCGTACACACGCGGGATGTTGTACGCTGGAGTCTGAACACTCAACAGTGCACATTGCACGACGAAATCATGCACATTGCACTAACACATTGAAAACAGAAGGCAAGTGGCCTTACAAGGACGTGGCGCGACGTGTCACGCAATGCTTCTACGCCTCTATGTACCTATATATATATAAATATATATATGTATGTGTACCCATAGGTCTATGGGTTTTACCGGTGTGCTCGATCCTCGTGAATATATATTATGTACAAAGCATTTGCATGGGCACGCGCGTAACCACCGGTCCGTAACGCCAGACAGATAGATTTATTTTATTCACTGGCAAAAAAAAAGGCGCCAGTGACAGACGTAATGCAAACGTTACACGGATATAGACCTGTGTCCATTTTAGATATATCCGCGAGCAAGTCCATTTTTTCATGAAAATTATTACAATTTTCTCGTTTAGAATATTTAGTGTTGATGAGAAGCATAAATATGTTCTTAAAGCAAATTTTTTATTTTTATTCGTTTTATTAAGTCCAACAGTTTTACAACCAATGACAGGACTACAAAAATAACAATATAATATAATTAAGATAAAACATAAGAAAGTAAGATTAAGAGAAGTCATAAATAATCACTCTAATAGACTCTATACAATCATGAATAACTTTAATAAATTCACTCATTGTTATATTAAACAAGGCAATATTAAATCTTCTATTAAAGAATAACGAATTATAATGTGCACAGTGCACACATTCTGTTTAAGAAAGAATATCTTAAATAATCCTTCCTAATAACTGGAAGATAGAAAAAAGTGCCTCGTTTTCTTTGAGAATAGTGAGGAACAAAGTAGAGAGTTACTTAAAAACTGCGAATCAGTAATTCCCCTAATGATTTTAAATAAAAATATCAGATCATTTAATTTACGTCTTTCTTCCAAGGACACAACATCAAATCTCGAACAAAGTAGATTATAATCAGTTCCCCTTTCAGGATATATGACATTCTCCTTAAAAGGAATATAATTCAAAAATCTTTTTTGACACTTTTCAAGACTTTTTATTTCTTTCTTACCATAGGGAAACTATATAACAGATCCAAATTCAAGTTTAGATAGTATGAAAGCATTATTATATAGTTTTCAGTGTATTGACATTTCTAAATTTTTTTGTTATTCTTATCAAAAACCCCATTAATCTGTTAACTCCAATAATTACCGATTCAATATGAGCTTTAAATGTTAATTTATCATAAATAAAAATACCTTAATAAAGTCCTTAATAATTAAAGTTCTTTCTAATACAATTCCTTAACTAAAAGTAAAAACTAAATCCAACAACCTATTATTAGTATTGAGTATATTGTTGTGCTGTGTAAGATCATAAAAATTTAATAATAATTTTAAATTTGTGACTTTAAAGTCATGAACATCATAGTGGTGAATTAAAATCACCCAAAAAAACAATATTTTGATGAACAAAATATTGATTATCAATAAGCGAATCACAAAAACTAATAAAATTATCTTTCGTTGTTTGAGGCGGAATATAAACTAAAACAATTGTAATGTTGATCCCTCTCGTTTGAACTTTAACACATAATGCATCAATACTGGATAGGGTAAAATTAAGATTAATTCTAAATAAAAGAAACTGATTATCTACTGCCAAAAGAACACCACGTCCTGTACCTATAATTTTGTATTTACAAAAAATATCACTTAGTAACACAGATTTAATTTTAGTTCTTAAACCACGCACATTTTGATAATAAACTTTTATATTAATGAATTTCGAAAAAATGTGCGGAAGATGATTTGATAACATTTTTTTTTTTTTGGTAGAATCTTAATTTTACAGAATATTAACATGAAAGAATATTGATTTTGCAGAAAATTAAAAATACAGAATCGCTATTTGGTCTAAAATTAATTTCAGCAAAAGTAATTTTGATCGAAACTCAATTTGTGCAAATTGGCTTTTAAAAGGATGTCAATTTTGCAAAATATTAATTTTACAAAATCTAAATTTTGAAGAATGCTAATTTTACAAAATATCAATTTTACAGAATAATAGTTTGCAGGGGCGGCGTGTATGGTACGTCTGCAAATTCTATAGAGCAAACAAGTCGCAATGTGGAATTCCATGTGACAAAATTACAGACAAAAAATAAATTTCTTAATAACAATGTCGATAAATGTATTTGTCATTCGAAGAAAAAGATTAAAACTTAAAAACCAAAAATCATATTTTACAAAAATAATTGAAAATTAATTAATAAATAATAATGAAATTAATTTGATATATTGAAGCAAATAATTAAAAATAAAAAGATTTATTTGAACAAATTAAAGAAAGTAATTAAAACTTGCAGACATTTAATTTAAAATTTAGGGGAAAAATTAAAAAATAATTAAAATAATTAGAAATTGAAGAAAATTTTTTAAAAATGATAAAATTAGATAAAAATTGTAGAAAATAATTAAAATCATAATAGAAAAGAATTGTTAAACATTAAAGAAATATTAAATAAATTAAAAATTATTTTTCTCAAAGCGTAGATTCATTAAATTTTTAAGCAATGAAATTTTAAATTAGTTGAAGTTCCAAGAATTATAATAAATAATAATTGTAATTGTAGTCTTGTTATCTCAAATATATTCCGTAATTCTTTAATTATTTTTTACAAATTTTTATTATTTTTTTCAATTAACAATTAAGTCTAACAATTATTTGTTTATTACATTTATTTTTCAAATACTTTTTTTGTCTTTTTCAATTATTGTTTGATTAATTCTCTAATTTTTTTTATTATTTATCTCAAATTCTAGTTATTTTTTTAAAAGAATTATTTGCATCATTCTGCTGCAATTATTTTTTTTTATTACACATATATGTTGTAATTTTATTAAATTATTTTTAACAAACTAAAATTATTTTCTTCAATTTTTAATTATTTTTATTACTTTGCAAATATTTTCTCAGGCTTTTTATTACTTTCATTATTGTTTAATAATTTCCTAGATTTTAAAATATTTTTCTCAAATTTTAATAATTTTCTTCAATTTTTAATTATTATTATTATCATATTCCAATCAATTTCTTCAATTTTTAATTATTCTCAAACTTCATTCCTTAATTCAATTTCTAAATTTTCAATTATTTATATCATTTTTCAATTATTTTTTTCAATTTTAATTTTCATTGATCTTTTTGCAATTATTTTCTCCACCTTTTAATTAGATATATTAATTGTTTTTTAATTAATTTCCTAAATTTTCATTCATTGTCTCAAACCTAAGTTATTGTATCCACTTTTTAATGTTTTAACCTTCTTTCAATTATTTTTTTCAAATTTCAAACATTTTCGTCAATTTTTATATAATTTCTTTTTACTTTGCAATGATTTTCACAAATTTTATATTATTATGAATATTTGTTGATTAATTCCAAAAAGTTCAAATATTTATCTCAAATTTCTATTACATTATTCAATTTTAATTATTCACATCACTTTTCAATTATTTCTTGACATTTTCAATTATTTTTTAACTCATTTTCTAACTTTTATTTAATTATTTATCTCCAATTCCAGTTATTTTTTCAATTCAAAATTATTTTTATCAATCTGCAATCATTTTTTTAAATTATTTTATACTAATTTGTATTATTTTGTATATTTTACAAATATTTCTACCATTTATTTTATTATTAAATTTATTTTTCAATTAATTTTCAATTACTTATTTTCATTTCAATTATTTTTCGATTAATTTACTAATTTTTTTATTATTAAACTCAAAATTTAAATATCTTGTTAATTTACAATCATTTTTATCATTCTGCAATTATTTTCTTCTATTACAAATTTATGTTAGAATTTTCTCAATTATTTTTCACAAATTAAAACTTTTTTGTTTAATTTTTAATTATTTTATTAAATTTTCAAATAATTTTTCAAACTTTTTATTATTTTCATTATTCTTCAATTAATTTTCTAGATTTTAAAATATTTTTTGCAAATTTTAATAATTTTCTTTAATTTTTAATTAATATTGTTATATAATTTATCAATTAATTAATTTTTTTTCTTTTTGCAAATATTTTCTCTACCTTTTAATTAGATATATTAAAAATTTTCATTTATTATCTCAAATCTAAGTTATTGCATCCACTTGATAATGTTTTAATCATTCGTCAACTATTTTTCTCAAATTTCAATTACTTCGTCAATTTTTAATTATTATTTTCACTTGCAATGATTTTCACAATTTTTATATTATTTTGAAAAATTTGAATATTTGTTGATTAACTCCGAAAACTTCAATTATTTATCTCAAATTTCTATTATTTTCTTCAATAAATTTTTGTTTCTTTCTATAATGTTGTAATTATTTTTCTGAATTTAAAATTCTTTGAAATCATTTTGTAATAAGGTACTTTCTTTTAATTCACAAGTATTCTGTATTTTCTAAAATTGCAATTAATATCTACAAATTTCAACTATTTTGATCTTTTCTCAAAAATTCTCTTCAATGATTCTTATTATTTTTCATTTTTTCCCAAAAATTTTAAATTCAAAATTTCCGCAATTTCAAATATTTTCTTTCATTTTTCAGTTAAAACTTTTTCAGTTTGAATTATTTCCTTTAATATTATTTTCATTATTTATTAATTAATTTTCAATTTCTTTCCTCATTTTTCAATTATATTTACAAAATATGAGATTTTTGTTTTTTAAATTGTAATTTTTTTTTTAAATTACAATTAATTTCTTCAGTATCGAATTATTAATGTCAATGTGAAATGTCAAATAATGGAAGGATATAATTCATCAAAATTTGTTAATTTAATTATGAGTATCACTATTTTCATCGTTTTCCATAAACATTTTCCAAATGAAAAAAAAAATTTTAAACTGTTTTAAAATAAAATAAAAAAATAAAACTAGTTTAAAACTGTTTGAAACAGTTTGAAACCTTTTGAAACTAATACAAAACTTTTACAAACTGTTTTGAACCTGTCAAAATCTACTTTAAAACTAATAAAAAACTAGTTTATAACTGTTAGAAACTAGTTGAAATTTATTAGAAAATAATTCATAACTGATGTTAAAAACTATTTAAAAACCTTTGAAGACGCTAATTGAAAACTGATTAGAATTAGTTTAAAACATTTTAAAACTAGTTTCAAACCGTTTAAAACTACTTCAACATTTTTTAAAGAAACCAATTTAAAACTGTCAGGAACTAATTTAAAAAATGTTAGAAAATAGTTGAAAACTGTTTAGCACTATTTCTAAATTGTTTCGAACTTATTTAAAACTGTTCGAAACCAGTTCGAATCTGTTATTTTTACTACTTAATAAAATACAATTTTCCTTTCATTTTACTTTATTTATAATAACACTCATTTCCTCGTTAATTTTCACAAATATAAAAAATTTAATACCAGTTTAAATTTTGTTAAAATTTATCTTACAATCGAAAAAGTAAAGATTTATTTTAATTTTTGCATCGGATGGCTATTCTAAATAAATAAAGCAATTATTAATAAATAATGCACATTTCAGTTACAAAATCTGAAAGGTAAGAGGAAACGCACGATTTCACCCACATTACACTCAAAAGGTACTTAAATCTTTTTATGCTCAATTCTAACGTTTGTTATACAGAGTGATTTCAAAGTATAATATACCTACGCAAAAAACAGCCTAGTTCGTTTCTTTTTAAATAAAAATTCGTCATTTTATGGCCAAATCATTTACAATGCAAATTTTATTTGTTAACTTTATTCTGCATGCTTAAGCATTATTTTAATATTTTTTTTTTCTAAACAATTCCTAATTTTTTTTCCACCTTTTTTTTAACAAAAGTTCAGATTTTTACCTCCAGTTTCAATTGTGCTGAGTTATTAATAAAAATTATTCTAGCGAATAATCATTCTGAATTTCCTGACAGTTTTCCGAATTCTCGGAACCAAAGAAATAAATTATTAAACAAATTTACAACTTTGGAAATAAAATGAAAAAAAATCAACGAATGAATAAATAAATTGCAAAAAAAGTCAAACATACTGAATAAATAAAAAAGAAAGTGAGAACTTTTAATAGACAATGAAAGAATTAAAACTTTCAAAAAATATCAGAAATTATGAAAAAAATGCTAAAATAACAAGAACTATTTAAAGAAATGTGGGAAAAAAAATAAGATAGTTGCGAATAATCTGCTTTAAAATAGGAAAATTAAAAGGAAAAAAAATGTAGAAAGATAATTGAAATGCCTGAAAAAAAAATAATTTTTTTAAAAATGAAAAAGTTAAAAAAATAGGCGGTAAATGATTAAATTATTTTTCTTTTAAATAGAGACACCTCGCGATAATATAAGAAAAATACAAAAATTTTAACAATCAAGAATTAAAATTTCAAAAGAATAAAACGAAAACTTTCAATAAAAATAAAAATTTTTATCGATATATTTTGTCAAATTGAAAAAAATTAAAAAGAAAATCCATGAAAAAATGTTAAAATTTTACTAATGAGAAAAAAATGTTTTAAAATTGTTTTAAGAATTAAGGAGAAAAATAATATCAGATACATTTCTTTTAAAAGCAAAAATTTAAATAAAACAAAAAATCAATACTTTATTTATTTACTTTTTTTTAGTAATATAAACAGATGACTATGACTCATTTTTGAGAAAAGGAACAACATTTTTTTAAAATAGAAAATAACAATAAAATGAATTGTATCAACGAATTACATAAAAGAAAAAAAAAAGTGTGGAGGAGTCTTGACAAAATTACAGAAATTATTAAATTATAAAAAAATACAGAAAAATATACCAAATAAATATTTTTTAAAAAATTAGAAACTAAAAAGAAAAATTTACGAAATTATTAAAAATTAAAAAGTGATTAACAAAATTTTGAAAGAAAGAATGAATTGAAGGAAAATTAAAGTTTAATAATAAAATAATTGATAGAAATAATTGGTAAAATAAAGAAAATAATACAAAGTAGTATAAAATAATTTTAAAAATTACAGAATATATTTGAGATAAACAAGACTACAATAATTACAATCATATATTATAATTTTTCGAACTTCAATTAATTTGAAATTTCATTGATTAAAAATGATCCACTCTTTGAGAATAGAAAATTTAAAATTGTATTGAAAATTTTCTGTAATTTTAAAGAATCCTTTTCTTTTATCATTTCAATTAGCTGCTAAACTTCTCAACTATTTTTAACATTTTTCAAAAATTTTCTTCAATTTTATTTTCATTATTTTTCATTTTTTCCCTTCATTTTTAAATTCTATTTTCCAAGTCTTTAAAAATTATTAAAAAATTTCTTAAATTTTTAACAATTCTTTTCTTTTATGATTTTAAATATTTGCTACAATTCTCAACTATTTTTATCAATTTTCAAAAAAAAATTTCAATTTATCCCCTAAATTTTAAATTCAATTTCCGCAAATTTCAACTATTTTCTTTAATTTTTTTCAATAAAACTTTTCCAATTTTAATCATTTCCTTCAATATCAAATTAGTTAAATTATTTACTAACTAATTTTCACCTTTTTTCGTTATTTTTCAATTATTTTTACAAAATACGATTTTTCTTTTTTAAATTTTAATCATTTTCTCATCTTCTTTCTTTATCCACATTTTTATTAAGAAATTCATTTTTTGTCTGTAATTTTGCCACTTGGAATTACAGGAAAATTATAGAGAAAAAATTTTTTTCGAAAAAACTATTTTTCCTCTTAACTTTGACATTATTTAAGCTGGCGGGCTATACAATTCGGTACATTTATGTATTTTTACGTATACAGATTATGAAAAATATCTATTTTGAAATTGGAATTGATTTTAGTAGAAAGTTACAGTGGAGAAGGTTTCTTTGGAAGGTTTCAAAAGAAATCTTGTAATCTGAGAATTGTATAATCATTTAAACACTTAATTTGGTTGTAATAAGTCAACAGCGGAGAACAAGGAAGAATCGAGTTTACAGCTAAAAATTACAGACCCATTAAGTTTCTGCGTTGAGTATTGCACACGGAAATCGCCACTAGGCTCTAGTAGCGAGCAATTTTATTTGTACCGTCGAGTCGAACACGTTTCAAGTGAATGAATGTCGAGGTGTGCATTTGTAGGGAATATGTTGACGCACTCGCACGCACAGAAAGGTCCCAAGCGCAAAAGAAGGTGTATTGAACTGGCAATAACCATAAAACCTATTGGTCGCGGTATATTTACATTCCACAACACTTGCCAGAGAGATTTCTCTCAGAACAAATAAAACGTGAAAATCTGCCGAAGAAAGAACAATGCGAAACAAAAGAATAAAGAGTTACATCCCGAGAAAGATTTTGCAAGAAAGGAAAAAAAATTTGTTTTTTTTTTAAAAAAAACTTCAATTTTGTGAAAATTAGTTTGAATTGTAAACAAGCTTAATTAAAAATTTGGATTATAATTCTACTTATTTCCGGGAAAATATACGCTTTGTTTTTTTTTCAAGACTAGTCTTTTCTAAAGGAACTTTGGTTCCTACTTTCTTCAAATTTGACTTAATTTCTTCAATGATCAATTACACTAGTTTACAAAAAAAAAAAAAATTTTTATGTACATTTAATGCCACTATTTTTTTTATGTACTATGGTTCTCTAAACTTAAAAATGACATTAAGAAATTTTTCTATGGATAGGTTTCCGAAATATGAATTTTTTTAATTTTTTTACGCTTTTTTCGGAGGTGACTTCACGTTTTAGGCCGTATCTCGAGTTACAGACGTCTGATTAAGTTTTTCTAGGTGTCAAATTAAAGGTAATCAAATTCCAAACAATCGCTTTTAACATTATTTTTCAATCGATTAAATATTTTAAGTGATACAGTCCAAAAAAAAATTTTTAATTTGAGTTTTTGGCCCAAAATCTGAAAAACAAATTCATTCTACCGCCATGCAAAAATAGAAAACGTCAAATTATGTCCAGTTTTAAATTTTTTACATATATGGCTCACTTTTAAGAAGAAAAAAATTTATGGATGAAAACAATCTATGGGTAATTATTGAAGTTCTAAGCCAGGGTACTGAAATTCTCGTTTTAGGCCATTTCGGTATTTTACCTCCTTTTATAGTGATTATGTTGATTAATTCAATGAATACAATATCTAATTAGAAAATGGACTTTTCAGTGCTTTACTAGTTCAAATTTGACTGAAAAATTTTTTGCAGTTTTTGACAAAAATTTCTGAAGAGGCATAAATTGATTAAAATCTGCTTTTTTGACAAGTTGAAACAGATTTGTTGAATTTTGTTCGTTAATAGATGAAAAAGTTTGAAATTAGATATAGAAATATGAAATTAATTATTTTGTTTAAAAAAATATGTCCACAGTAGCCCTCAGACGAAAGTCAATGGTTTTTCTCCTTATAAATTAAAAAAGAATCAATTTTCTTTGATTTCCCATTAAAGAAAAATATTCTTAACTACTTTGTGTAATATAATAGAATTTATGCTTTTTAAAACTTTGCGCATCTGATTCAACTTGTCAAAGAAGCAGATTTTAATCAATTTATGCCTCTCCAGAAATTTTTGTCAAAAACTCCAAAAAAATTTTCAGTCAAATATCATTTACTTTTCATATTTCTATATCTAATTTCAAACTTTTCATGTAATAACGAACAAAATTAAAAAAAAATTTAACCATTGCGCATCTGATTCAACTTGTCAAAGAAGCAGATTTTAATCAATTTATGCCTCTCCAGAAATTTTTGTCAAAAACTCCAAAAAAATTTTCAGTCAAATATCATTTACTTTTCATATTTCTATATCTAATTTCAAACTTTTTCATCTAATAACGAACAAAATTAAAAAAAAATTTAACCATTGCGCATCTGATTCAACTTGTCAAAGAAGCAGATTTTAATCAATTTATGCCTCTCCAGAAATTTTTGTCAAAAACTCCAAAAAAATTTTCAGTCAAATATCATTTACTTTTCATATTTCTATATCTAATTTCAAACTTTTTCATCTAATAACGAACAAAATTAAATAAAAATTTAACCATTGCGCATCTGATTCAACTTGTCAAAGAAGCAGATTTTAATCAATTTATGCCTCTCCAGAAATTTTTGTCAAAATCACCAAAAAAAATTTCAGTCAAATATAATTTATTTTTCATATTTCGATATCTAATTTCAAGCTTTTTCATCTATTAACGAACAAAATTTAACAAAAATTGAACCTCTGCGCATCTGATTCAACTTGTCAAAGAAGCAGATTTTAATCAATTTATGCCTCTTCAGACATTTTTGTCAAAAACTCCAAAAAAAATTTCAGTCAAATATAATTTATTTTTCATATTTCAATATCTAATTTCAAACTTTTTCATCTATTAACGAACAAAATTCAACAAATCTGTTTCAACTTGTCAAAAAAGCAGATTTTAATCAATTTATGCCTATTCAGAAATTTTTGTCAAAAACTCCAAAAAATTTTTCAGTCAAATTTGAATTAGTAAAGCACTGAAAATTATTTGAAATCTGTAAAAAAAGTCTATTTTCTAATTAGATATTGTATTCATTAAATTAATCAACATAATCACTATAAAAGGAGGTAAAATGCAGAAATGGCCTAAAACGAGAATTTCAGTACCCTGACTTATAACTTCAATAATTACCAATAAATTGTTTTCATCCATATATTTTTTTCTTCTTAAAATTGAGCCATATATGTCAAAAATTTAAAACTGGACATAATTTGACGTTTTCTATTTTTGCATGGCGGTAGAATGAATTTGTTTTTCAGATTTTGGGCCAAAAACTCAAATTGAAAATTTTTTTTTGGACTATATCACATAAAATATTTAACCGATTGAAAAATAATGTTAAAAGCGATTGTTTGGAATTTGATTACCTTTAATTTGACACCTAGAAAAACTTAATCGGACGTCTGTAACTCGAGATACGGCTTAAAACGTGAAGTCACCTCCGAAAAAAACGTAAAAAAATTTAAAAAATTCATATTTCGGAAACCTATCCATAGAAAAATTTCTTAATGTCATTTTTAAGTTTAGAGAACCATAGTACATTAAAAAAAAATTGTGGCATTAAATGTACATTTTGGCTGTAAACTAGTGTTATTATTTCTTTTAATTTGCATCTCAATTTTATAATTATCAATTATTTTTATATGTTTATTTAACAATCTCTTCTATTTTTAAATATTTTACTCAATTTAGAATTGAGTTTTGAATTTAATTTTAATTACTTTTGTCATTTTTCAGGTATTTTCAATCATTTTGAAAATATTTCGTTTTTTTTTAAATATTTTTTTTTCTCAACTTTCAATTATATTCTTTAATTTCCAATTTTATTATTCAATTTTCGAATATATTTTTTAATCTTTTTGAAATTATATTCTTCAATATTAAACTTTTTTTTTTTATTTTCATTAATTTATAAAAATTTGAAATTATTTTTTAACATTACAATTATTTTCTTCAGTTTTCAATGATTTGTATTTTTGTACCCTATATTAATTAAAATATAAACCAATTATATTGAATTTTTAAACTTATAGGTTAGTAGAAAATAATACAAAACGCAGAATAAAAAAAAATTCTAACAATTACAAGAAAAACAGTTTTTTTTGATTCCTGAACAATTTCGGTTTATGGACTTGTGCGGTTTCTGCAGAAAATTGCTTAAATTAAAAAGCGGAGAATAATTGAAATATATTAATTGAAATATAGTAAAAATACTAAAAAAAGGAGAAAATAATTAAAAAATGAGTTTTTTATTTGAAACTTGAAGAAAATCGTTGAAATGTGATAAAAACAATGATAAGTTGTAAAAAAATCACGTTTGAGTGAAATAATTGAAAAAAATTTACAGAATTTTTTTTTAAACAAAAAGAAAATAATTTTAATTTAAGAAAAATATTTGAAGAACTTAGAAATCAATTGAAAAAAATGTGAATAACTCAAAATTGCAGAAAAGAATTGAAGAAAGCTAAAAATAAATTAAATTTACGATAATTACTCAAATAAATTGGAAATTATAAAAACAATTGAAAATAATTAAAAATTTAAGAAAATAAATTAATTAAGAATTAAGAATAAAGAAAAAATACTTGAAAATTGTAGAAAATAATTTTAGACAATTAATTAAATAATAATAATCTTCGTAAACTCCTGAAGTTAATTAGTATGTATTTATATTTATTCATCTTTTTCTGTCCACATTTTAAAGTCTGAAGTGAAATTAGTTAGTATAATTATTTATTCATCTTTTTCTGTCCACGTTTTAAAAACTATAGTGAAGTTAGTCCCTGTTATTTTATTGATTTTAACTCTCTTTATTAGGAAATATTTTGAAATTTGAATTGAAAGAATAAGGTAACCTTTTTGGTTAGTGTCATGTTGTGCTGGTTTTTAATTGTCATTTGTGTAAAAAAAAGTTTCGAAAAATGCTTTAAAAATTTATTATGGTTTTTGAAGAAGTTTAAAATAAACATATACACATGCAATTAATTTCCTAAATTTTCAGTTATTATCTCAAATTTAGATTATTGTCATCAATTTTCTATTATACAACGATTTTTTAATTATTTTCTCTTGCTTAAAAATAAATTCTGCAATTCTTCTTGATTTTCATCAATTTATAATTATTGTATTCATTATTTTGGCATTACTTTTAAAATTTTTAATTCTGTATTTGATATTGCAATTATTTTCATCAATTTTCATTATTTCTCTGCGATTTTTTTAATTATTCTCTTCAATTGAAATTTTTTAAGTGATTTTGTAATTATTATTTTTTTTTAAACATATATTCTATGATTTTTTCCGTTATTTCTCTCAAATTTTATTAAATGTTTTCAATTTTTCATATTTCAATTATTTTCATCATAATTCAATTTTCTTTCTCAATCTTAAATTATTTTCAGCATATTTCAATTTTTTTTCTCAATTTTGAATTAATTTGATCATTTTTCAATTATTTTCCTCGATTGTTAATTATTATTCTCATTTTCTAGAATTATTTTCTAAGATTTTTAAGTATTTTTTTGAAAATTCAAATATTTTCTTCAATTTCTAATTATTTTCATTTCTTATCAGAATTTTAAATGTTTTTCATTAATTATCGTAAATTTCAATTATTTTTAGCTTTCTTTCAGACTTTTCTTCAATTTTTAGTTTTTCTAATTTTATAAAATTAATTTCTAAAAGCTTAAAGTATTTTTCTCAAATTTCTATTATTTTCTTCAATTTTTAATTATTTTTATTTGTTTTCATAATTTCCAAAAAATGTTATTAATTGTCGTAAATTTAAATTATTTTTAGCATTCTTCCAGTATTTCTCCAGTTTTTAGTTATTCTCATTTTCTAAAATTATTTTCTAAGATTTTTAAGAATTTTTCTAAAATTTCAATTGTTTTCTTCAATTTTTCATTATTTTCATTTGTTTTCATAATTACAGATATAGTTATATAATAGTTGGAAAATTAAAATTTACTTCAAATTTAGTATTTTTGAAAGGTGGATTAATTAAACTTTAAATCAATGCAAGTTCACATTAACTGAAATTTGAAGAAATTAAAATTGCTATAAATTTCAAATTTGAGAACATTTCAAAAGGTGAAATATGATTTAAAATTTTAAAAGAAAAAAAATATCTAGTGACAAATATATCAGGTGTAGACAGAATGAATGAATTAATTAATTTAACTTGTAAATTATTATATATAATTGGGGCCCCATTTTTTGTTTTGCCTCATGGCCCTTGCACCCCTAGTTACGCCACTGGTTTTTTTTATTCAGCTCTGAATTCGTAGCATAATAGACGTTCACTTAAAATTTGGTCACAATAAAGCAACAAACTGTCTACTGTGTAAAAATTTTCAAAATTTCCAATTTTTTTTTGATTTATCATTATTGTTTTGTAAAAATTTTTTTCCAGAGCAAAAAAATTGTTCTTTTTCTGGTATTACTTTGTAAGTCAATATGTGATAATGGCAAAAAGTACTTTCTGTGTATATTTCTAAACACGCAGCAAGGTCGCCTACAAAGTAGAAATAATGTATACTTTTTAAAACGGGGTACAAGCGTCAAATACCAAGGGTGAATTTAACATACGTATTACATACGTTCGCTGAGCAACACGAATTGTCAATTAACAAAAATATTAAGCAGCAAAATGATCTCAAAATCGATTAAAATTATTTGGTTGTACCTGTGCATACTGTACATCACGGAATCTGAATTTTTAAACGCAGAAGATGGAAGAATGAAGAATAAACCAAAACGGAAGAACAGCCTGGTTCAGTACATTGACGAGGATGCAGCTAAACATCAGGTAATGATACTCATTGAGGAAACAAGCATTGATCTAGATCGAAAAATCAATGCCTACATTTCAAAAATCAGTCCTCATGTACCTACACTTTGTGCAACATTTAAACACGCACAAAATTCTTTTAAAAATTACAAGAAACACATTGGTAGTAATCCTAGGGACACGACATTCTTCATTACGCCATTTGATCAAAGTGACGATAATTCACAGTTTGGAAAACCAGTCAAAATCCTTGCTAAATTATCAGGCAAACAGTCACTACCAAAATGGTTGTTTGTAACTTTTCCTGAAACCAAGACACTTGATTATCAAAGATTTTTGCAAAATCAATGGAAAGAAAAGGTTTTAGATTTGACTATCTTGGAAGTCCTCGAGTCTGAAATTCCGACAGGAAATAAATTGTTTTTCAAAAGTCAGAAAGTCGCTAATACACTTCATCAATTAAATCCGTTTAGTTCAGAGTATACAACTCGAAAACGCTGGTTGAAATCGGATTGGTTTCCAGATAAAACTCAAAATTTACACAAGTCTCAAGTAAACATCGCAACACAATGGAATCTTCCTTCGAATTACCCGAAAAACATTTTCGAAATTTTCGCAGGAAAAGCTAATTTTTCTATAAAGTATTATTCTGTAAAGAATAATGCCAATTTCAGCTGGCAGTTTCTTTTTGATTTAAAAATTTCCTATGGTCAAGCTAAAACAGTGCATTTTTCTCGTTATTTCACCTATGGTGAAGTGAAAGTTCTTGTACCACGCCTAAAATTTGCTGACGAAGTAAATATCCTCTTATCTTGGAAAATTGTGCTCGTTTCTTTGATGACCATTATGGCTCTTGTGATTCTACGACTCTTGTTATTATTGATGAAATTTAGCAACGACTCCTGGCAGATGCTCGATATGTTCAGACTTGTTTTGGGATTGGGCCTTTCCAATGTTCCAAAGAGAACCATAGAGAGAATTGTTCTCTGTTGCTTACTTTTTGCATGCATCCTGTACTCTGGATATTTGCATTCGGTTTTAACTGACGTGGAATTTTAGCCAGCTTTTGAAAGAGAAATAAAAACTATGCGTGATTTAATTGCTAGCAATTTAACAATATTTGCCCATGCTTCAAAATTGTTAATTGACAAGTCGACGATTCAAAATGAACCTAAATATATTCAAAAATATGACAGCAGATTACGCAAATATAACAGTAGTTTTTTATTTTACCATTGTCAGATGATGCTAATTAAAGACAAGAACGTGGCTTGCGCTCATGCACAGAAAGAAATTATGAATTATATTAATGATCCTAGGAATAGGAAAGTTACTGCAGCTCTACAGATTGTAAAACAGTCAATGACAAATTTCTTGATTATGTATGTATTAAGACCTCAATCGCCTTTAAGAGATACTTTCAATAAGATTCTTTTGAAGAATATAGAAAACGGAATAATGAGTAAACTAAGGGTATATGAATCCACCCGAAGGCCATTTTCTACTCTGTCAGAATACCACGAATCTGAAAGAAGTATATCCAGTATTTTGAATCGCCGAATTCTACTTTATCTGGGAGTTGGCTACATTTTTGGATTCATCGTGTTTCTTGCTGAAATATTCTGGAGAATCCGTCAAAGTCAATTGATTGCACAGAAGCATGTCGGATCAATGCGTCAAGGTTTAGGCACTTTCTTTCTGCGTATACGCACATTTTACCGTAAATTGGGAAAAAGATTTATGGAATCATGGTTTGTTTACTTCCTGAAAAGAATACCACGCTACTGTCAAGATTTTATTCAGTACTTACAGCGTGATTGAAGATTTGAAAAATTTGTCTCGTGCATGGATCGATAGGTCAAATTGATTTCCAAGTACGATTTCTATATTACATGGGATAAATAAATAAATGCAACTATACTCACAAATTAATTACAATTCACTTAATTGGAAATGGGACCTAGCAATTTTGAAGGCGAGACTAAGGATGCACGTGATTTTATGATTCAAATAATTTTAAAACTCTGCCTATAATGATCAGAACCAACCGGTGAGCTTATGAAACATTTTTCGTTACTTAATTTATTTACTCTTGTTTAATGTATATTTTTACTAATTAATCCATTTGTAACTTTTATACTAGGCTTACGACAAGCTCCAGAAAATTTGTGGTCTTTTAGAGAATTAAATACCAAGTTGAGGTGGATGCCAGTCTAAAGAAAATCTACCCTTGGAAAAAGGATCAGTTTCCGCGAACATTGTATCACTTTGTTGATTGCACTTATGTAAGAATTAGTATTTTTTAAATATACTTCGACGCCCCCCGTTGATAACATGTTTATTAAAAAGCCAATGAAATAAAATGTTAATTTAAAAAACAGTCGTAAATCATTTTTATTAATAATTTTGTAAGATATGATTTGTGTTCAATTGTTTCTTTAATTAAATGTCTGTTGAAGTTGTGTGCCATAGAATGTTAATTGGGCCGAACGTACACTATTATGTTTATTTAATCAAATATATGCAGTAACATTCTATTTTAATCTTCAAAACTATATTGTTGCGTCGCTAGTAAACAAATCAGTTAAATGTAAAATATAATAATAATTATTTACATTTCAATTTTGTTCTTCTTTATTATATTTTTTGTGACGATTTAACATTTGTTTTAATTTTCTGAAATAGTCATTTGTGTAAAATATTAATTGTAATTTTGAGTTAAAATGTTTAAATATTTGAGGTAGTTAAATTAATATTTTTAGATTTTGAAATTCTTGAAGAATTTATTATTTCGTAAACTACGAAAACTTGAAAACTTTTCAAGTTTGAAATCTGCCTGTATTGCGAAGGTCAGCAATAGAGAGGATTAGGCCTAATTGCCTTTAGAAATTTGTACCTAGGTCTTGCTACCTACCACTCTTTCCATCAATTTTATGATTTTGCCCCCCCACATTTAAAAATGCTACGTTGTCAAGTCTCAGGTCAAAAATGCAATGTTGTCAGATCTAAAATTTTGTATTTTTCTTTGTATTCAACATTTTCGCCAGTCTAGTCAGGGTCACCGATCTAGCAATATCGGCTCCCGCTTTTAAAAAAAACCACACTGTAAAATTAATTTCAACTACTATTACCAATAAATGTTTAATCATTGTTAATATAAAAAGTGATGCGTTTATTACAAAACTACTTCCTTGATTGCATGCTAGGATAAAACATAAATTATAAAGTTAATACAAGGCTATATACGTGAAAGAGGTATTCTTTTTTTAATCTTGTACCTAAAAAGTACAATTCCGCTCAAATTTTTTATATTGTTTTAATTAATAATATTTTTTTAGTTGAAAATATTAAAACCTGAATTAATAATTAAATATAATTTGAAATGATTAAATAAAAATATTAAAATTAAAAAGTTGAATTTATCTACTGAAATTTCTTTCTTTTTAAACTTTGTCATTTCATTCAAATTTAACATTATTATTCAAAAGTTAAACATATTCTTTTTTGAGCAATTTTTTTTATTTTTTCCATTAAAAAATTGTATTCAAAGTGAATTTTATCTAAACTGTAATATATTTTAATAAATTTGAAATAAAAAATAATCAAACACTGATTGTATGATATAATTTATGTGTTTTTTTGTGTTTTTAAATAAATAATATATTTTTTACAGTTTATACAGTTTGGAATCTTTTTTAGTTTTCATATCTTTGTTTCAATAATAATAATAATAATAATAATAATAAAAATGTAAGTTAATGTTATTTGCTTACCTGTATAGTTTAAAGTTCGTGAGTTAAATAATAAAAATTGTCTTTAAAGCTACTAAATAGTGCAATTGAACCGCCGGCGTTTAAAATTATGTTAAATTGAAGTCTCGATCATTTCTTTTAACTGGTGTGTTTGAAATAATTATTAACATATTTTAAACTTAATTTTATTTAAATTTGTAAAGAACAATCAATAAGATTCTTTGTAATGGACTAGATAACATCACAATGATTACGACGAATTTTACACGCTTATATAAATTCCTGAAAGAATAATGTTCAATTTAACAGATTTTCAATGCTTTGATTTATTTTTTAAGATTATTTTATAGGTAAGGATTTTAACTTTTGATTTTTAGTTTAAAACATCAAAAATCTGTAAAAAAAATAGTAACAAATAACACTTTTTAGATGTAGTCAATTTCAGTCTTAATAAAATCAGTAAAATTCAACTACAGATGCAGAAATAACAATTTTGATCTTTTATTGAATCTACTACTCTAAGATAAATATCTTCAAATGGTGAATTTGATATATCCAAAATACGAAGGAAAAAAAGTTTAATCACACTATTTTAATAATACATTAATTTACTTATATAGGAGTAAAAAAAGAAATACATATTAAAAGATATGTCAAAATATTGTGGATAATATTGTAAAACAAATATTACTAAAAGGGTAGTTAATCATAGAACTTAAAACATTGCATTGTCAACCAAAAATATTTTCTGCTTATTCCATGAAAAATACAAGTGGTCTCAACTGCAAATTTTAAAAGTAAAGAGTTAATGTCTTAATAACCCAAGAAGCTATTTTCCTAGAATTTTGGAGTAACTCACGAACTTTAAACTATACAGGTAAGCAAATAATATTAACTTACATTTTTATTATTATTGAAACAAAGATATGAAAACTTAAAAAGATTCCAAACTGTATAAACTGTAAAAAATATATTATTTATTTAAGAACACAAAAAAACACAAAAATTTTATCATACAATCAGTGTGTGATTATTTTTCAAATCAAAATAAAATTATCAAATAGAACTCTAAACTTTTTATTTAGAACATAATTTTAGAAATATTATAAATACAAAAAATAAAAGCAAAACATTATTTTTAATCGGTTCTAGCTTTAGTTGTTCGTCATGAAATCTAAAAAAAAATTTGTATTAAATCCCCCCCCCCCCCCACCCTCCCATTACCAAAATGTAGTTTTAGACATTTTGGTCATGGTGATTTTTTTGGTCCGATTTCAAATTTTTTTTTTAAAGCTGAGAAAGGAAGCTTTTTATACCTTATAGAGGTTTTATGTTTTAAATAAAATTTATGGTAGAAAAAGGGTTAAAAATTCCGAAAATTAGCCATTTCTTTTTAATTTTTCCAACTGTGGGAATGATTTACGGCCCAATTTTATTTTATGTTCTATCATTACTGTGCCTATTTTCGTTTTTTGTTCATTAATTCTTTTAATTAAATTTCTTTTTGTTTGTCCTACATAAGTTGCAGGGCAATATCTTTGCAATTGCTTTTGTATACTGTGTTAGTTATATAATTTTTTCCAGTTTTGTCTTTTATCTTTTTTACCAAATAGTTAAGGTTACTTTTTATTGTTGGTATTGTGTGGATATTGAGTTTTTTGAAGGTATAAGAAAGTTTTTCATAGAAATTATTCATATGTGGTAATTTTTATTTTGGTGTCAATGTGTAAATATTTTGATTGTTTCTATTGTTATTTGTGTTTTTTCTAATTGTTATTAATCTTTTTTCGATATATTTTTGTGATAGGATTCTGTAAAATGTTTCTTATAATTTTTAAATTGAAATTGAACCTTCAGTTAAATATGGACATTCATACAACTAAGTCCAAAATATAAGAATTTGTGACAGAATTTATAATTTATAATTATTCTTATATATTTTATTAAAATAAACATAAATAAACATGTAAAAAAACCTTTTTTTTTACAAAAAAATGACGAAGTTGTGAGAACAATAAAAATAATCATGTGTGTTTTTTAAAAAACAAACCAACACTGTTTATATGTAAGTACTCTCATCAACATAATGTAAAAAAATAAAAAAATAAAACTTTGTAAATTCTCGGAGAAATTGATAAAATTTTCATCTCTACTTAAAATACACCGAGTGATAAATTCATATATATATATATATAATTTGGTGGTAAAACAACACTTCGTATATGAGGAAGCAAATTTATTTAAGTTTTTTACCAATTATTTTGATAATTTACAAAGGTAGAAAAAAAAGTTGTTTCTAGTTTCTGTATTGATAATTAATATTTTAAAATTTGTAAATTTTCCGAAAGTTTTTTAAAATTCTAATGTATTTTATGTATAGAATCACGATTTTTCAAGGTTTTTGAAAATCAATATTCCACGTATACCTAGTAATATTTTTTACCTTGGTTGTATTTTTTCCCTCTGCATGTGGTATGGATTTTTTTTGTATTTGCTTTAAATTTTATTATTTACAATTTTTTTTTCTTCAGGGTAAGTCTGGGAGACATGAAACACCTTTTTTAAACTACTGCAAAATGTAAGGAATTGGGCAAGAAATTTTAATTCAGCCAAATTGTTAACAATATTCTTTAGTTTATATTTACAAAAATTTATTTTCATCGTAAGCTTCTTTATGATGCTGAATAAAATATCTGGACGTATGTGACATAATTTTATTGCTTTGAATATTTCCTAAATAGCCCAAAAATATAAAAAACTGAATTAAATCAACTTAAACATGAAATTTAAAACATTAATTTTCATTATATTATCTATTATTATTTATCAATTTAAATTTGATTGAAATATAGTTTAATTTGTCGTTTAATTTAGTGAAAAAAAATATATATATATAGTGAAGGCACAGGGATTTTTACCAAAATTTTTGCTCAGTGTATAACGCTAGTAAAAAAAATTGTAAAAAATCTTAAAGTAATAATTAATGACATTCCAGAGCGCAACGTAAAATTAATAACTGATTATAGAAAATAAAAAACAAGAGATGAAGGTGAAAAACAGTACTTAATTAAAGTTATTTCAAAATTTTGAAAACAGATTTCTAAATGTACCAAAAAAATCTTATCCAAAAAAATAATATGATAGCCAAAACACAGTGGGAAAAAAGTGAAATTCACTGCTCAAAACATTCCACAGACTCTAATTGTTGATTGATTTTCAACTTTTTTTTTTTAAATAATCAGAACAAAATTCTGAAAAAATCTGTGAACTTCGATTTTTTTTTAAACAAATATTTGTTATTTATTTACAACATTTAAAAAAAGCGATGCAATAAAGTTTTATGTCTTTCTAAATTTGTCAACATTCTGTAGTTTTAAAATTATAATACTCTCTCAAATTTGTAAATAATAACATTGTTAGTATTTTCAAGAAATAATTGTTAAATATTAATTTTTAAATAATATGGATAGACAACAGAAAATTTAGTTTAATCTGACAGTTTCTCAAAATTTATAAAATTTAATCAAAACTACAAAAAAATTATTATTTCAATAGTTTTTTAAAGAAATATTTGTTGTTAATTATTCCAATTTGTTTCTAATACACCTAAAAAGAATTTTTTTTTATTTTGCAATTCAACAAAATTTTATATGTTAGTCAGTATAGGTTAAACCATGTATTATTATTTAAATATTAAAAAAAAACGAAGATTATAGATTTGTTCAGAATTTTGTTCCGATTATTTAAAAAAAAAAAATAGTTGAAAATCGTTCAACAATTAAAGGTTGTGGAATCTTTTGATCAGTAAATTACACTTTTTTCCCACTGTGCAACACATGTATTTATCATTAAAAAAAAAAAAATATTCTAAAGTTTTGTCCTTAAATATTATATCTTACAGTCATTCCTACCTCTCAACGACAGAAAACTTGCAAATTTGAGAGGAAGATGCAATTCTCTAGGTTTATTGAATGAAAAGTTAGAAATGAACATTTTTAATTTGTTTAAACGATTGTAAAAATTATTATTTTTAGTTTGTTGTCAGTACATGGTTTTAGTGGCCTCGAGAAGTTGCAAAATTCAGAAACATTTGCAACTCTACAGTTCGATTTTGTCAAATCTTGAAAATAAACAATATATTAACAATGTTACTTGTTTCAACAATTGTTGAAATTATTACTTTCACTTTTTTGTTCGTACTTGGCTTCAATGACCTCGAGAAGTTGCAAAATTAAGAAAAAGTTGCAACTCTCTAGCTCAATTTAATAAAAACTTGTAGGGTAAATGTGGGTATTATTGCGGATTTTCAGATAAGTCGAAGTTTGAAGTGCTTTAGAAAAGTAATTTTAGTAGATACCATGATATTTTTTGCTTTAATTACAAATTTAATACTATTTATTCTTTGAAAAAATTTGACAATGGTATAAAATTATATTTTAATAATTAAATAGAAGATTTAAAAAGAAAATCACTAAGCCATTTTCAGAACGAAAGAAACGAAAATTTCTTCATAAATTCAGACGATGATTTTTAAAATTAATTTAATGAAACATAAATATTAAAGAAGATTGTATTATCCTACGCATTTTATTGCTTAGGTATCAAGTTTATTATGTAATTTTTTTAAAGTCGCAAATAATCATTTTAATTGAAATATTAATACAAATAACAATAAACGAAAAATACCCTCAGCCACGATAATACCCCCATTTACCCTAAATAAACAATAATAATTTGGGGTGCAGTTCCGATTAAGGTCCCCCTCCAATTTTAATGAAACTTAATAAATTTACGTATTTTGATGCGCTGATTACGAAAATCATAGTGAAAATTGGCGCAAATTTGAATTTCATGGTAAAAAGTACGTATAAAAAATCATAAAAATTTAGGTTTTTTGCATTTATCTCTTTAAATATTGCAAATATAAAAAAACAATTTATACAAAAGTTGTAGCTCTCACAAAAATACATATTTTATGTTTCATGCATTTTTTTCTAAAACCAATAAGTTTACGAAATAATTTCAAAAAACATAAATCACCATAAATTTAACCGAATACCCACATTATATCAATATTTAATTTCATTCAACCTTTAATTACGTTACAATACGTAACATTACGTTCATTACGCAGAGGTGTGGTCATGACCCCCCCTTTAATGACGTTACATTACGTAACATTACGTTCATTACGCAGAGGTGTGGTCATGACCCCCCCCCCCCCGTGTATCCATCCTTTTCCCACCTTTGTCTACATTCCACTGTCAGTGGCACCCCAACCCCCCCCCCCCCCCTAGTTTGTCCAAGATACCGAGAGTTGGGAGCTGACCATTTTTCCCGCCCTTCGACGAGAGGCTTCGCCCCTAGCCCTTATTGTTATTATTATAACCCCGCATAACCCTGTAGTACGGGCTACAGGGTACCTGAGAGTAGGTTTTCACATCCTACGCAAAAAAAAAAAATAAATCATAGCATTATCAATTTTATAAACGTTTCACCAATTGCCATTTTTTAAGGCCGTAAAATGGTTTTTTCCATTTAAATAAAAAAATATTCATTTTAATAAAAAAATGTATAGTATATAAAATGTGTATTTCAATGAGATCTACAACTTTTGTCTAAAACATTTTTTCAACTTTGTTGTATTTTAAGAGATAAATGTAAAAAATCATGATTTTATGGTGTTTTTTATGGTTTTTACCGTGATAATAAAATTTGCGCGAATTTTCACTATGATTTTCGTAATCAGCGCATCAAAATACATAAGGATAGCAAGTTTCATTAAAATCGGAGGGGGGCCCTAATCGGAACTTTATCCATTGAATTTTATGAATTAGTTTAAGTGTTTATTATATATTGAATAAATTTATTTAATTCATTTATGACAAACCATTTAACTTCAGGTGTTGTACAAAATAAAATTCACTTATGTTTGTAAAATTTAACAACTTTTCTGACAAATTTTATGTCAAAATGATACTTACTCGTTTTCTCATTGCTCTAATTTCGTAGCTCAATAGAAGTTCTCTTAAAATTTGACCACAACAAGCAGTTTGCTGTGTAAACATTTTCCCAACACGTAGTAAGAATTTTTTGATATATCATTATTATTTTGTAAGAATTTTCTTCTAATGCAGAAAATTTGTTCTTTTGCTAGTATTACTTTGTAAATCAATATCTGATAATGGCAAAAAGTATTTTTATCTATACATTTTCTAAAGTCATAGCAAGGTCGTGTACAAAGTTGAAATAATAGATACTTTTTAAAAAGAAGTATACGCGTCCAATACCAAGGGTGAATTCAACATACGTGTTCTATACGTTCGCTAAGCCACACGAATTGTTGTCAACAAAGTATTAAGCATCAAAATGTTCTCAAAAGACATTAAAATTATTTGGCTTTACCTGTGCTTACTGTGCATCACGGAATCTGAATTTTTAAACGCAAAAGATGAAACTATGAAGAATAAACCAAAACGGAAGAACAGCCTGGTTCAGTACATTGACGAGGATGCAGCTAAACATCAGGTAATGATACTCATTGACAAAACAAGCATTGATCTAGATCGAAAAATCAATGCCTACATTTCAAAAATCTCTTCAAATGTACCTTCACTTTGTACAACATTGAAAAACGCAAAAAATTCTTTTACAAATTACAAGAAACACATTGGAAGCAATCCTAGAGACACGACATTGTTCATTACTCCATTCTATCAAAATGCCGATAATTCACAGTTAGAAAAACCAGTCGAAATTATTGCCAATTTTGCAGGCTTTTATTCGCTACCAAAATGGTTGTCCGTCACTTTTTCTGAAAACAAGACATTTGATTATCACAGATTTCTGCAAAATCAATGGGAAAAACAATTTTTAGATTTAACTGTCTTGGAGATCTCCGAGTCTAAAATTCCGACAGAAAAAAAAATTATTTCTGAAACGTCAGAAAGTCGCTACACTTCATCAATTAAATCCCTTTAGTTTAGAGTATACAACTCGAAAACGCTGGTTGAAATCGGATTGGTTTCCAGATAAAACGCAAAATTTACACAAGTCTCAAGTAAACATCGCAACAAGTTGGTATGGGCCTTGGAATTACCCTCGAAACATTTTCGAAATTTTCGCAGGAAAAGCCAATTTTTCCAAAAAGTATTTTCCTTACAAAAAGAATGTCAAAAGCTGGCAGTTTCTTTTTGATATAAAAATGTCAATTAGTTATGCTGAAAAAACACATCGATCTCGTTATTTCAACTATGGTGAAGTAAAAACTCTTGTATACCACGACTAAAACTTGCTGACGACACAGATATCTTTTTGTCTTGGAAAATTGTGCTCGTTCTTTTTATGACCATTGTGGCTCTGATAATTCTACGACTCTTGTTGTTATTAATGAAATTTAGCAGCGACTCCTGGCAGATGATCGATATGTTCGGACTTGTTTTGGGATTGAGCATGTCCAATGTTCCGAAGAGAATCATAGAGAGAATTGTTCTCTGCTGCTTACTTTTTGCATGCATCCTATACTCCGGATATTTGCATTCGGTTTTAACTGACGTGGAATTTCAGCCGGCTCTTGTAAAGAAAATAAAGACTATGCATGATTTAATTGCTAGCAACTTAACAATATATAACAGTGGTTTTAAATTGTTAATTGACAAGTCGACGATTCAAAATGAATCTAAATATTTTCAAGGGTATGACACCAGAATCCGCTCATATAATAGAAGTTTTTCATTTCACGATTGTTGGGTGATGATAATTCTACACAAAAACGTGTCATGTTCTCTTGAAGAGAAAGTAATAATGCTTTATCTTACTAGTCCGAGGCTTAGTATGTTTAAGTCATACTTACAGCTTGTAGAACAGCCAATGACAAATTTCTTGTATACGTATCAGTTGGGAGCTAAATCGCCTTTAAAAGATAGCTTCAATAAGATTCTTTTAAAGAATATAGAAAACGGAATACTGAGTAAATTAGAATTTTATGAATCAATAAAACGGCCATTTACTACTCTGTCAACGTACTATGAATCAGAGAGAAACACATCCAATACTTTGAATCGACGGATTTTCTTGTATCTGGGAGTTGGCTACGTTTTTGGACTCATCGTGTTTCTTGCTGAAATATTCTGGAGATTCCGTCAAAGTCGATTGATTGTACAGAAATATTTTGTATCAATGCGTCGAGATTTGAGCATTTTTATCAAGCGTATACGCTCATTTTTTAGACAATTGGGAAAAAGATTTATGGAATCGTGCTTTGTTTACTTTTTGAAAAGTATACCACGCTACTGTCGATATTTTGTCCAAAACTTAAAACGTGGCTGAAGTTTTGCAAAATTTGTCTTATGCACGGATCTATAGTTAAATTGTTTTCCGAGTACGATTTTTACATTAGATGGAATAAATAAATAAATGCAACAATACTCACGAACACTTACAATTTTCTTAATTGGAAATGGAAACAAGGAATTTTTGAAGACGAGACTAAGGATGCACTTGACTTTATTATTCAAATAATATTAAAACGCTACTTAGGATAAACGAAACCAAATGGTAAGCTTAGGAAACTATTAACGTTACTTAATTATTTACTTTTGTTTAATGTGTAATTTTACTATCTTTAATCTTTTTATAACTTTCATGCCAGACTTACAACCAACTCCAGAATATTTGTGGTCTTTTGGAGAATTTATCCTAAATAGCCGAGGATGCCCATCAGAAGAATATCTACCCCTGGAAAAAAGGACCTGTTTCCACGACCATTGTATCACTTTGTTGATTGCACTTGTGTAAGAATTACATTTTTTTACAGTTAATACACGTATTTTTTGGGGTTAAGAATAACTTTCTATTTTGAGAAAGTAAATAGCTCATTCGGTGTTTTTTTTTAATTACCTACAAGTTGATAAAAATGTATTGAACCTTGCAAGAAAGTAGAAAAATAAAATTATTAAAAAACAGGACTCTTAAGATTTTCGATTTTTAAAGTGTTAATTACTTTAGATAAAATTGCACTGAAGCTTTCACTAATAAATCAATCGATACGTTTTTAAAAAAGAAAAAGAATGCAGTAGTTACATTTCAACATTTAAAAAAAGACAGAATTTCGCAAGAAAACTTTTTTCAAAATTTTGAAATGTAAAAAATATTTAGGTATTAAATTGATCGATCGATTCAAAGAAATGTCATTAAAGGAAAATACATATTCTGTTATAGATTATTTGTTATTATTTATTATTAATACTTTTATTGGCAACTACTAAATTAAGTAGTTAATTAAGTTTTTAATTCATTGATTATTTTATTGATTAATTAGTGTCTGCAAAGTGTCTGTCTACTAACGTACGTATAAAAAACGTCAGGTAAACTTGGACAGAGAACTCAGAGTAGTTTTAAAAGAAACATCTTAAATAATTTTTTTGCTAAACATTTTGCATCTACGATTACCAAATTTAATTATACCTAAAAACTGACTATCTGTAGGGTATCTAAAAATTTTTTCATTTAGTTTGGAGGGAATTTCAACTCTTTTTTGCTATTGTCCAACTACTGGTCTCAATTTTTGCATTGTCCAGGTACTGGTGCTTTTACCTTATTAAGTATTGTAAAGATTTTTTAAATTTTACGAAAATTAAAAATCAATTTGCATTTTTTACATTGACAGAAATAATTTTTAATATTGACTTCAAATATTCCACTTTTATGACTGGAATATTAAATTATAATAAGAAAATATTTTTTTTACTGATGAATACAATACTTGTGAGTTGTAACTTTGTTTAAGATAAATTTAACAACGTTACAGAACATAATTAAAAATTAGGGAAAATCATTTCATAAGAAAGAGAATATTTTTCAAATGATTAAAAATGATTTAACAATGACAAAAGAAATTGTGGATTAAGAAAAATATTTAAAAATTATTGAAAACATATTTGAAAATAATTAAAAATTCGAAAAATCACTGAAAAAAATGAAAATAATTGATTCATGGAACTAGTTGAAAATAAAGCATTTCTAGATGCAGATTGAGGAAAATAATTAATCATTGAAAAATTTTCATTAGGTGTTATATATTTCCGAAATAAGAAAAAAATTTAAGAAAATGTATTTAATTCTGCGTCGAATGAGATTTTCTTGAATTAAATTCATAAAAAATATCTGAGTTATTGCATGTTTTGTTTTTATAATCACAGTATTTTTAGGGAAAATAAATTATCAAAAGTAGTTTTCAAAGTAATTTTTCACTGTCACGCAGTGAAATCCTCAGAAAATTGATTTTTTCATGTATTAACAGTCGGTGAATTACCTTAAGCGCATTTTGTAAAAATAATAAAAAAAATTTTTTTACTTGACGAAAATAATGACAAATTTACCTAAAGCAAGCGATTGTATGTATTGACTTTTTTAAGCAGAATAAAATTCTGATTGTTTTGGTTATTAAAAAATAATGGTATAGGTAATTGTGAACAAATAAAAAATCGTATAAGTGATATGTGTTTTTAATAAAAATATCCTGTTCCTTTTTATTAAAAAAGAAATACAGCTGCCAAGTTGTACCAACCTCAAGTATCTATTTTGACTTTTGAATAAGTAATTATTTTTGGAATACATTGCTTTCTTATCGAAATTACTTAATTTGTGTCTTTTATATAATTCAAATTGTGAAATCAGGTAAATTCTCTGAATTGGCTACAAAATTTGTAAAACGTATTTTTTTCATAGAACTTATATGAAAAATTATATATATATATATATATGATAACTCTAAACAGGATTACGCTAAAAGGTTCACAAACAAATAGCTCATTCAATGTGTTTTTAAGGACCTGCAATTTGATGACAATATATTGAAATTTGTAAAAAAATATAAAAATAAAATTATTAAGAAACAGGATTCTTAAGATTTTCGATTTCTAAAGTGTTAAAAAGAATTTTTCCAGAAGTTTGAAATGTAAAATATATATACAATTAGAATTGATCGATCAGTTCAAAGATATGTCATAATTGAACTTTTCTTTCCTTGATATTAAGTATTGTAAAGATTTTTTTACTTATACAAAAATTAAAAATCAATTTGCATTTTTAACGTTCATCGAATTAATTTTTAATATTGACTTGAAATAATCCACTTTTATGACGGCAATATTAAATTATATTTTCCTTTTTAATGATTTGTATAATAAAATGCCTTTTAGTTAGGGACAAACATAATGTTAACACACACACGAACACTGAGAAAATAAGTTGACTAAATATAACCAATTTATGATTAAATTTAGTAGAGAGAGGTTGTTGATATAGCACCTGCAAAGCTCTTTGTTTATTATTACCAGATTAAATGCTACTGTTAACCTTGAAGTTTGGTTGTGATCGCCGGTATCTTGTGTGTTTTGTTCAGAGTCTCTTAACCTAAAAAGTGGCTAGAGGCTTTTTTTCTCAGTCAACACACAAACAACTCTGCAGCTCAATTTACTAAAAAGTTGTAAATAAGCAATAATAATTTGTTTAACCAAATTAACAAGTACATAGAATATAATTACTTACAAAATTTTTAGGTTATAGTTATTAGTTATTTGATTTTTATGAATTGGTTTAAGAGTTTATTATGTGTGACGCGCTCTGAAGAAAGGGACCTAAAGAGGGTTAAAATCGTTTTTCGGTTTATGGATGTTTTAATTTTATTAAAGATTCCTTTTTCATTATCTATACTCAGAAAAGGGTTTCGTTTTAATATTTCTCAAGTTATAAGAATTCAAATTTCGCCATTTGTACAGATTACCATGCGCGCTCGACTTTTGCTTTCGCTTTCCTGCAAAATAACCAATTTGCTTCTTAGGTATCTTTCTTCAGAACGCGTAACATTTTTTAAATTAATGTATTTAATTCATTTATGTCAAAACCATTAACTTCAGGTGTTGTACAAAATAAAATTCGCATATGTTTGTAAAATTTAACAACCTTTCTGACAAATTTTATGTCAAAATGATACTTACTCGTTTTCTCCTTGCTCTAAATTCGTAGCTCAATAGAAGGTCTCTTAAAATTAGATCACAACATGCTGTTTGCTGTGTAAACATTTTCCAAACACGTAGCAACAATTTTTTGATATATCATTATTGTTTTGTAAGAATTTTCTTGCAGAAAATTTGTTCTTTTCCTAGTATTACTTTGTAAATCAATATCTGATAATGGCAAAAAGCATTTTCTATGTATACATTTTCTAAACACGTAGCAAGGTCGTGTACAAAGTTGAAATAATGTATACTTTTTAAAACGGGGTATACGCGTCCAATACCAAGGGTAAATTCTACACAACTGTGTTCCATACGTTCGCTGAGAAACACGAATTGTCGATCAACAAAGCATTAAGCATCAAAATGTTCTCAAAATTTATTAAAATTATTTGGCTTTACCTGTGCTTACTGTGCATCACGGAATCTGAATTTTTAAACGCAGAAGATGGAAGAATGAAGAATAAACCAAAACAGAAGAACAGCCTGGTTCAGTACATTGACGAGGATGCAGCTAAACATCAGGTAATGATACTCATTGACGAAACAAGCATTGATCCTGATCGAAAAATCAACGCCTACATTTCGAAAATCAGTCCGCATGTACCTACACTTTGTACAACATTTAAACACGCACAAAATTATTCTAAAAATTACAAGAAACACATTGGTAGAAATCCTAGAGACACGACATTGTTCATTACTCCAATCGATAGAGATGGGACCTGACAAAGCTGACTGAGAAAATGTCCGTAATGTCCGTAATTCTCCGTCTTTGTCCGTCAGGCCTGTCAAACTGGACAGATTGTTATTTTAGGTAATTTATATTGTTTTTAATATTTTGATAGGTATATTTCATAACAAAATGTAAAAAATTAAGAATTTCTGAAAAAAGCTTCCTTGAAAATTGTGAGAAAGTATGAATTAACTAAAATTATGTGTCACATAACCTAAAACCTTGGGAAAAGTTGCAGGAACTTTAAAAACTACAATGTATTGTTTTTATGTAGCAAATAATGTAGAACACTATTTTGTGCAAGAAATACATTTTACAAACACTTTTAAGTTATTAAATGTACATATACAGATTAAAAAAGAAATCATGTGTAACATAAAAATAGGCAAATACACATATTTTAATATTATGTTAATTAGTTTTAAAATGCAATAAATTAATTACGCAATGTATATAAATGTTTCAAAACTATAATTTCTGAATAAAAATATCACCCGATATCAAGTTGAAAATCATATATTGTAAAAATAGTGTAAATTGCAATATTATCTCTTTAAATTTAAAATAAGTAACATGAAATAATGCAGAATTTTTTATAATCTTATTGGTTTCATTTGAAAGATAATCTTTCATAAAATTTGGTAGATTTATAAGTAATATTGCACACTTGTTTATTATAATGTTTTAGGAAAGTTGGAAACTGTTTAAAAAATGAAAAATAAATAAAACTTTTAATTTTTGCGGAAAAGAAATTTTTGTTGAAATTTTTTTCTAGGATATTTTAACAGTTTTCAATTAGTTTCTTTAAAATCTGTAAACATATTTAAAAATAAGTTTTTCAATTACCGAGATTTAAAATTTATTTTATAATTTTATGGAGTACTAAAATGTTTTTAAAATTTGTGTTAGAGATTTTGTTTAAAATTTTTTTTTACGAGATTGTAAGAGCTTTAATTAATTTTTAGCATGTGTAGCATATTTAAAACTAGGATTTTCAAATACCAAAATTAAAAAAGTTGTCCTTATTCAGTTACTTTATATTAATTTTTCAAACATATTAAATATTTTTCAATTATTTTAACAATAGCAAAATATACGTGCGTTAAATTGAGCGAGAATTACCTTTTTCATTAACTAGAATAGTTTAAATACGAAAAATAAACTAATATGAACTTATTTAGATTAAATTCATTGCTATCAGATTAAATTTTGTGAATTGATTTTTATTTATATTTTGTTACAAATTAATAAATACAAAGCAATTTGAGAGAATAAATCAGGTTTTGTTTCTCAGTTGAAAATAAAAATTTATTTTAGTACGTTACAAAAGTTAGAATATTTTTTAAAATAGTTTTTTGAACAAAATATATTTTAACTTCTATGCGAATTTCATTTATTCCAAACTTCTACTCATATGATTTCCTTATTCTTAAAATTTCTTCAAACAATACGAAATTCAATTAATAACAAACTATTCTCCAAAATTTCTATCAATATTAATTTTAATTTTTCCAAATTAAAAAATTCCCAACTTCTATCGATACAAATTTAAATTATGTCAAATTTTAATTAATCAACATTGCAATATAACCGAAGTTTTAAGGAGGTTCTATCGTAAATAGAATAATTAATATTACCATTTTAAACAAATTTGGTCTACTAGTAGATAATGCTTTTATAATGATGCAGCTAAATTTTTGAGACCTCAAGGTACTTGTGAAAAAAGTTATACAAAAAAAAGTTTTTAACATTTTACATTGATTCTTATGGGAACTGAGTAGTTTGTCATATATATTTATATATTTACATGTATTTTCCGAAGTACCTTAAGGTAAAAAAAATTTAACTGCATCATATTATAACACCATTATCTACCAGTGAACCAAATTTGATTAAAATGATGTAAATTCTTTTTAAGATAGAACCTCCTTAAGATTCATAACTCATGTTTATTTTGATTCCTAATGGTAAAAACAAAAATTATATTAGTTTTTTAATTAAAAATCAGAAACTTGATTTTATTAATACGAATTTAAATTGTTTCAAACTTTAATCAGTATTCAATATAATTATTCAAATTTTAATAATAATAATACTAATAATAGTAAACTTTAATTAATATTTAAAACTTTTAATGGCTCAAATAGTCAATTCATGTTTAATATATTAGAAACTTTAAATATTTTAAAATTTTAACAATACAGAAATATTAGGTATTTTGAATTTCAACCAATATATAAAAACTTTAAATTATAAAAAAAAAAAATTACATCTAATTTTCAATCAGACCAAATTTTATGATTAAAATTTTAACTATTAAAATGTTAACTAAAATTTGTTCCAATAAAAATTGAAATTGAAATTGAAATTCTGGAGAATTAATAATTAAATAAGTAAAATTAGAAATCATATCTATAATAATAATCTACAAGATTCTTTATTCTTTTATTCATTCTTTCATTCTGTCTACATCAGAAGTTTGGTACATAGATATTTTTTGTTCTAAAGCAGATACTTTTTAAAAAATGCATTTAAATTAACTAAAATTTAAATTTATAAATATCAGTACAAAAAATTTTAATTTCATTAATAAATAAATCTATAATTTTTTCTATTATTTTCAACAGTTTTCAAGATACAATTATTCTCTTTAAATTTTATAATTCTTCTTCAATTTTGTTTAATTATTTTATTCTGTTGTCGATCATTCTGGACAGATTTCGAATTTTTTTTTCAACTGTCAATTATTTTCCTCATTTCTCAATTATTTTCTTTAGTATTTAAATATTTTAGTCATTTTGTAATTTTTGTTTCAATAATCAAGTATTTCCTTAAAATTTCCATTTCATTCTTTAATTTTTAATTATTTTCTTTAATTTTCAATTGCATTCTTAGCTTTTAATTATTTTATTCAATATTCAATAATTCTAGCATTTTCTCAATTATCAATTATTTTTTTGAAATTTCAATACAATTCTTCAGTTTCTACTTGATTTCAATTATATTCATTTATTTTTTATAATCTTTTCTATCATTTTTATCAGTTTTCAATTGACAATTTATTATTCTCCTTAAATTGTACGATTATTCATTAATTTAAAAAAAAATTTTGTTTAAATGCCGATTATTCCCACCATTTTTAAAATTTTTTTCCAATTGTTAATTATTTATTTTTAATATTTCATTATTTTCGTCATATTGTAATTTTTTTTGATTATCAATTATTTTCTGGAAATTTCTATTGAATTACTTACTTTCCAATTTATTTCTTCAATTTTCATAATAATATTCTTCAATTCTCAAATATTGTCTTTAATTTTCAATTATTTTTATCGATTTTCAATTAATTGCTCAATACTCAATAATTCACGGATTTTTTCAATTATTTTTCCACTCATAAAAACTGTTTTAAAGTTTCAATTCAATTATTTAATAAAATTCTAGAACTCTTCTCTTCAATTCTCAGATATCTTCTTCAAAATTAAATTCCACTTTTCAATTTTCAATTTTCAGTTATTCTGTTTAATATTAGAAAATTATCGCCTTTTTTCTATTATTTTTTAGATTATCATTTAGTTTCTTTAATTTTAAATACAATTGTTTAATTTTTTTCTTAATTTTTGAATTCCATTCTTCAATTTTTATTTCCATTCTTTAGTTTTCAATTTTTTTCTTTTATAATGATTAATTCTCCGCTTTTTTCAATTTTTAAGTATATTCTTTAAATTTTAATTCCATTCTTCAATTTTTAAATGTTTCCTTTAATTTTCAATTCTTTTTTCAATTTTAATTATTTCTTTCGATTTTTAATTTTTTGATATTTCTTGTTTAATTTTTTATATTTATTTTTTTCAGTTGTCAATTAATATAGTCATTCTTCGAATTTTGTTTTCAATTGACAATTATTTTCGTCATTTTTCACATATTTTCTTCAATAATTTTTCAACTGTTGAAGTCATTTTTTTAACTATTTTTCACAATTAATAAATTATTTTCCGCAATTTAATAGTTAATTATTATAGTCAATATTCTATTGAAATATTTTATGATAAATAAATAAAACTTCTAACAAAAATATACAAACATAGGAAACATAGTAAAATATATTTAAGGTTATGTTCCACATAAAAATACATATTTGACTTATTTCACATATAATTGTGTTTATAACAGACAATATAAACAATAATAATAATGACAACTATAAAAAACCTTTTTATTTCATTTAACACAAATAAATAATAAAAATATGAATCTGTCCAGTCTGTCCGTTTGTCAACATGGTGACCGTCACCTGACGCAGAATGTCGGTCAGACTCTAGTCCAGTCCCATCTCTACAATTGGATGAATTTCTACACCTGAAAAAAGGACCTGGTTCCGCGACCGTTGTATCACTTTGTTGATTGCACTTATGTAAGAACTTGAATTTTTTTCAGTACGATACAAATTTTTTGGATTTAGGAATAACTTTTTATTTTGAGAAATTTATATATTGGGTCCGGCTTCGCCAAGCGGATCAGATGAAATTAATAATAAAAATTCTGTCTCTAATGAGACATCATTTTTGTTATCCTTAAACTATGTAAATTAAGCTCTAAAATTATTAGAACAAAAAATTGTTTTTATTGTCAACGGATTTATGTAATTGAGTTTAAAATGTTTTTTGCACGCCGAAAAAAAAATTTAATATATTTGTCTCTAATAGCAGGCCATTTTTTTTCTTAACGGTTTTATTATCAAAAAAGTGTAAAGAATACAACAATATTTTAAAATTACACGTAATGCATGCACAAAGCTGTTTTTGATTAACATTTATTAAATAAATAATTTAAAACACGATAAAAATTAAAAATTCTTGAGAACAAAAAATATTTTTAAAAACTACGTTTCAAGAGGAAGAATTTCTTTTCCTGGAAAAAGGACCTGTTTCCGCAACCGTTGTATCACTTTGTTGATTGTACTTATGTAAAAAAAATAGAATTTTTTTCAGTAGCAAGGTAAAGGGGACGGGAATTTTAACCAGATAGAAGGCACTTCTAAAGAAGCGTTTTTTTACATTTTAAAAAAAAAACACTGTTTTACAAAGAATGAAGGCAAAAAATTGGTTTTAATTATACCTAGCCTAAGTTGTTTGTCATAAAAAGCAAAAAAAAATGTGTAGTGAATTTCCCCTATCCCTCCAAATTTCGTTTTGAATGTTTTTTTTGTGTCGAGTTAATTAAAGTGTATTTAATTCTGCGTCGAATGAGTTATTTTTGAATTAAATTGATAAAAAACTGGTTGAGTAATTGTACTTTTTGTCTTTAAAATCACAGTATTTTATTTAAGTAAGAAATAGTACTTTCTTTTTTTTTTACTTTCTTTAATTGTTGCAAATGGTACTTATGATCTTCTAACAACTTTTTTTATATTTATTTTAGTAATACCCGAAAAATCGGACCAAAAATGACTAAGTAAAAATATATTTTATACAAAAACTGCAGAAAAACTGTTTTATAACTCTAAAATAAAATTTTTGAGACGAGGTGGGAAAATTTAATTTACATAATAAACATTTTTTTTTTAGTTTTCCAAAACGAACAACTTAGACTAGGCCCGATTCAAAGTAATTTTTCACTGTCACATAGTGAAATCCTAAGAAAATCGATTTTTTTTTCAAGTATTAGAAGCCAGTGAAATACCTTAAGGGCATTTTGTAGAAATAATATTAAAAAAAAATTTTAACTTGATGATAATAATGACTAATTTACCTAAAGCAATCGTTTGTGTATATTAAACAGAATACAATTTTGGTTGTCTTGTTAATTAAAAAATAATGGTAGGTAATTGTGAACAAATAAAAAATTGTATAAGTGATATTTGTTTTTAATAAAAATATCCTGTTCCCTTTTAATTAAAAAAGAAAAAACGCTGCCAAGTTGTATCTCAAGTATTTATTTTGAGTGAGTAACTATTTATGTTTATTTTCAAAATATATTGCTTCCTCATCGAAATTACTTAATTTGTGTCTTTATTTATCATTGAAATTATTAAATTAGATAAATTCTCTCAATTGGCTACAAAATGAGTAGAAAGTATTTTTTTTTGTAGAATTTTAATAAAATTGCAAAGAACTAAGAAATTAATATTTTTAAAAAATGATCATTTTTGAAACCCTGATAACTCTAAAGAGGATTACACAAGAAGGTTCACAAACAAATTTGATGTGTTTTTTAATAATCTTCAAGTTGATAAAAATATAAAAATAAAATTATTAGGAAACAGGAGTCCTAAGATACTCGACTTTTAAAATGTTCATAATTTTGGATAAAATTGCACTAAAGCTTTTACTATTAAATCAATTGATACGTTCTTAAAAAAGAAAAAGAATAAAGTAGTTACATTTTAATTTTAACATTTAAAAAAATACTTGATTTCGCAAAAAAATAATTTTTTTAAAATTTTAAAATGTAAAAAATATATAGTTAGAGTTGATCGATCAGTGCAAAGATATGTCATAATTAAACTTCTCTTTCCTTGATGTTAGGTATTGTAAAGATTTTTCGAATTTTACAAAATTTAAAAAGGAATTTGCATTTTTAACATTGACCGAATTAATTTTTAATATTGGTATTCCATTTTCATGACTGCAATATTTAATTATATTTTCCTTCTCCCAAAGCTTTTTGTACTTTTAATGCAATTTATGTATAGAACCATAATTTTTCAAGGTTTTTGAAAATCAATATTTCACGTATACCTAGTAATATTTTTTACCTTGGTTGTATTTTTACCATGCATGTAGTATGGATTTTTTTGTTTTAAATTTCATTATTTACCATTTTTTATCTTCAGGGTAAGTCCGGGAGAGATGAAACACCTTTTTGAAACCACTGCAACATGTATGAAATTTGGCAGGAAATTTTAATTCTTATAAAATACTTAAATATCAACCTTTGTACATTCGCACAAGAAATGGTTCTCGATTTTTTTTTCGAAGTTCATGTAGAAATATATATATATTTAGAAAGCTTTTTAAAATCAATATTTAGCTTATAGGTTGTATTTTTAACCTTGTTTACATTTTAACGTTGTTCCTTCTTTTTTTAATTTCACAATACGTAAGTAAATAAGTAATAAGAATTTAACACTCGAAACAACTTCAATAAAGAGAATTATTTATTAATAATCAGTGAGGGATATAAAACATTTTCTAATTTTCAAAGAGATTAATTGTTTTTTAAAAACTCGAAAATGTTAACAATCACAAAGTTTCTACAATGATAAAACAAAATAAAACTTGTTAGTTTAGTATTCTTTTTTTATTTTAGCATATTTTTTCAGTAAATTAACAAACTCTTGTTGATTATTGATAGTAAAAAACACACGAGGTAAAACGTCAGGGTCAAAGAAATTGGCAGGTGATATGAATGGCTGAAGGTTGAGGTAACTGATCTTCTGATGATTGAAGTTGGTGGGTGGCCCCGAGGTTGGTAATGCCCTCTAATAATAATTTTGCCTCCATCTTCTGAAATTCGATTCCGAGCTGTATCTCGAAAATTACGAGTTTACTTTCTGGTCTTACGATAATGAAAATCGAGTTATTATACAGCTACAAACTTTCCAAACGGCGCATCCAGTTTTATATTATTTAATTATTACTTTCCACAAAAATTATCGGATTTTTTTTCAATCAAGACAAATAATGCTTATTATACAAAAAACAAGATGTATTTTTAAACTGTCCCCAAAAGTTTCCTTTATTTTAAATGATTATCTTCTTTTCCTATTATTACCGATTATATATTACAAGTGCGATTCCAAGTGAAATTTACATTTGAAATAGCAATATCTTCCGTTCTTTATAATTTTTATAATTTTAATATTAAAAAATTTATTAAATAAAAATTATATAACTTTTAAGCAGCAAGACAAAATTCAATTATCCAATTGCTAAAACGAACTTACCTGTGCTCTTTTCAAGATTCCAAAAGAAATGAACTTCACAGTTACTTTCTTGATATTTAATTTTAATAAATTATAAATATAAACATTGGAGCATCACGGCGACTTCGTATAACCATTACTTCATTCCTCTCAGATGGAAATGCGCTCGCAAACATATTGATTTGTTTACTAACAGAAATCTTCAATGTTTAAATTTATAATTTATTAATATTAAATATCAAGAAAGTAACTGTGAAGTTCATTTCTTTTGGAATCTTGAAAAGAACACAGGTAAGTTCGTTTTAGCATTTGGGTTATTGAATTTTCTCTTGCTGCTTAAAAGTTATATAATTTTTATATAATAACTTTTTTAATATCAAAATTATAAAAAATTACCCTAGAATAGAAATATTCATGATAATTTTCTGAGCATTTTAAAACAAGAAAACCTTGATACTATACTGATAGAAAAAAATAAATTAATTTTACTTTTATGAGTTTAATTTTCTCTTTAGAGAAATAAGCATTTTTGCAAAAAAGTTAAAATTGATATTTATTCTGGATTCAGAAAAATGCGAAATGTTTTGTAAAATTTTTCTTTTTTTTAGTTGAGCAGGAACGACCTTTTCAAGTGTTATTAAACGGTATAAGTGTGATTTACTAGCGAGACTATTTGTATCGATTGATTTCACCTTTTGGTACAATCTCCCCCGTGAGTTTGGATTACTCCATTCAAATCAGTGATAGAACTCTCTCGGGCAAATAACGATAAACTGCGGCAGCGGACCGAGTTACATCTTTCTCGATACATCAATCACCATCACGTCAAGTCAACTCCGAGTGTAGTAGAACCTCTCAGAATTACCGTGATTTATGGAGCGCTTTGAAAAATTATTGTAGACTGCTATAACAATTATTTTTCAAACGGTTTTCTGTATTTTAAAATGCCTTGATGGTTTACTAGCCACGTAGTCTAATATAATACTTGAATTCGATAAAACGAGTTATAAGCTGTTCTGAACAGTTAAAACTAGTTCTAGACAGTTTTGAGTTGTTATGAACAGTTTTACACAATTTTAAACTAGTTATAAACAGATTTATTTAGTTTTGAACCACAAATAAACAATTTTTGTACCAGTTATAAACAGTTTCAAGTAGTTCTAAACAGCATCACATGGTTTTAAACAAGTTACAAGTAGCTTAAAATAGTTTTAAACTAGTTAAAAACTGTTCTAAACAGCTTTGAATCAAATACTAACATTTCTAAAAAAATTTCTAACAAATTTTTAATATTTATAGAGATTTGAACTAGTTCTAAACAGTTTTAAGTTGTTATGAACAGTTCTACCCAATTTTTAACTAGTTATAAACAGTTCTACTTAGTTTTGAACCACTAATAAAATATTTTTGTACCAGTTATAAACAGTTTCAAGTAGTTCTAAACAGCTCTAAATGGTTTTAAACAAGTTACAATTAGTTCAAAATAGTTTCGAACTAGTTAAAAATTGTTTTAAACAGTTTTGAATCGAATGTAAACATTTCTAAAAAAATTTCTAAAAAATTCTAAATATTTATAGAGATTGAAACTAGTTTTGAACAGTTTGAACTAGTTCTAAACAGTCTGAACAAACTATTAAACAGTTTGAGCTAATTCAAAACAGTTTGAACTAGTTCTAAACAGTTTTAAGTTGTTATGAACAGTTCTACCCAATTTTGAACTAGTTATAAACAGTTCTACTTACTTTTGAACCACTAATAAAATATTTTTGTACCAGTTATAAACAGTTTCAAGTAGTTCTAAACAGCTCCAGAAAGTTTTAAACAAGATACAAGTAGTTTAAAATAGTTTCGAACTAGTTATAAATAGTCTTAAACAGCTTTGAACTAGTTATAAACAGTTTTCAGCTTGTTATTAAGAGTTTTAAACAGTTTTTTACTCAAAAATTTTTTCTGAAAAATTTTATCTCAGTTCTAATTAATTCGAAACAGTTTTAAAGTAGTCATAGACAGCTTTAAACAGTTTTGTACTAGTTATAAACATTTTTAAATAGTTTTGAACTAATTAAAAATAGTTCTAAATAGTTTTGAACTAATAACAAGCAGTTTCAAACAGTTTTGTACTAGACATAAAGAGTTCAATACTGTTTTGAACTAGATATAAGGAGTTCAAAATTGTTTCAGACTAGTTACAAACAGTCTTAAATAATTTTGAACTAGTTCTAAAAATTTCAAAACCGCTTTAAGTTACTTATAACCCCTGTTAAATAGTTTTTAAAGTTTTCAACTAGTCACAATCGTTTTCAAGTAGTTATAAACAAATCTTAACAGTTTTGAACTTGTTATACACATTTAAAAACATTTTTAATTAATTTAAAACATTTCAATAAAGTCTTTTATTACCTAAAGGCTGTTCTAAACTAGTTCGAACTTATTTTCACAGTTTTTCACTGTCTAGACTTTCTTATTGGTAGTTATATACAGTACTAAATATGTTTGAACTCTTTAAGAACATTTTTAAGCAGTTTTGAACTAACTATAAACAGTTTTAAACATGTTAGAAGCTGTTCTAACCCGTTCTGAACAGTTTTAACTACTTTTAAACTGTTCTAAACCATTTTGAACTAGTTCTAATCCGTTCTAAAGAATATTAAACAAGTTATAAATTCTATTAACTTGTTTATAACAGTGGCAAAATATGTTAGTCGACTTAAACAGATAAACTGGTTAAATAAACAGATTGTATGTAATTATTAACTGTTCTAAATCGTTTTAAACTTGTTTTCAATAGTTCTTAACTGTTAAAAGTGTTCTAGAGAAAGTTATCAACAGGTTTTAATAGTTTTTTAATCTTAACGGTTATTTTAAAACAATTTTGAACTAGTTCTAAACAGATTAAAACTGTTTTAAACTAATCCTAAATAGTTTAAAATCGTTTTGAACTAGTTCTAAACAGTTTATAAACATTCTGAACTAGTTGTGAACAGTTTGAAAGCATTTTGAACTAGTTCTAAATAATTTAAAACAATTTTGAACTAGTTCTAAACAGTTCATAACCATTTTTACTAGTTCTAAACAGTTTTCAACCGGTTTGAACAAGTTATAAACAATTGTAAACTGTTTTGGACTAGTTATAAGCAGCTTAATACCATCTTGACCAAGTTCTAAAAAGTTTAAAACCAGTCTGAACTAGTTCTAAACAGTTTAAAACCAGTCTGAACTAGTTCTAAATATTTTAAAACCAGTTTGAACTGAATCTAAGCAGTTTAAAGCTATTTTAAATTAGTTCTAAACAGTTTAAAACCATTTTGAACTAGTTAAAACTGCTAAACAGTTTAAACTAATTCTAAACCATTTCAAACAGTTTTTAAGTCTATCCTTAACAGTTTCTGGCTAGTTCTAAACATTTTCAATTTATTTATAACAGTTTGAAAATGTAGTAGTCGTCTTATTGATAATTATTATAAACAGTTTGAGTGTAATTTCCAACAGTTCGAAGCCTTTTTGAACTTGTTTTTAAGAGTTATAAATTGCTTAAACCATCATAGAGAAAGTTATTAACAGTTCTAATCTTTTTTGTACTCGTAATGAACATTTTAACACTATTTTAAACTAGTTCTGAGTAGTTTAAAACCGATTTGAACTAGTTATAAACAGCCTAAAACCATTTTGACCATGTTCTCAATAGTTTAAAACCATATTGAACTAGTTCTAAATAGTTTAAAACCAATTTGAACTAGTTATAAAAAGTTCCAATTGCTTTAAAGTTTGCTTTAACCCGTTTTACGCAGTTTTAACTAATTTTAAATTATTTTAAACAATTTTAAAGTAGTTTTAATCTATCCTAAGCAGTTTCCTAAGTTATATCCTAAGTTATAAAAACTATCAACTTGTTTATAAGAGTTTAAACACGTGTTAGTCGTCTTATTAATAGTTATAAACATTTTATGTGTATTTTCCAACTTTTCACAACCTTTTTGAACTTGTTTTCAACAGTTCTGAACTACTTAAAGCATCATAGAGAAAGCTATTAACAATTCTAATCAGTTTTGTAGTTCTAATAAATATTTTAACACCATTTTGAACTTGTTCGAAACAATTTAAAACCAGTATGAACTAGTTCTAAACAGTTTAAAATCATATGGAACTAGTTCTAAACAATTTTTAACCAGTTTGAACTAGTTATAAACAATTCTATACAGTTTTGAACTAGTTTTACATGTTCCTATTTTGTTTTTTACTAAATAGAAAAAGTTCAAAATCAGTTTTTAGTTCTTAATCATTTTCAAACTAGTCATAGACAATTAAAAACTAATTTTAAACAGTTTAAAGTTTTTCTGCACAATCTTGACCTTTTTATAAACAGTTTTCAAACTAATTCTAAATAGTTTTTAATAAGACCAAAGGTCCCTTTTGGAACTAGTTGTAAACTGTTTGAAACCATTTTGAACTAGTTTTAAACAATTTAAAATCAGTGTGAACTAGTTCTAATCAGTTTAAAACCATTTTGAACTAGTGTTAAACAATTTTTAACCAGTTTAAACTAGTTATAAACAATTCTATACAGTTTTGAACTAGTTTTACATGTTCCTATTTTGTTTTTTACTAAATAGAAAAAGTTCAAAATCAGTTTTTAGTTCTTAATCATTTTCAAACTAGTCATAGACAATTAAAAACCAATTTTAAACAGTTTAAAGTTTTTCTGTATATTTTTGACCTTTTTATTAACAGTTTTCAAACTAGTTCTAAATAGTTTTTAATAAGACCAAGGGTCCCTTTTGGTACTAGTTATAAACAGTTTATTATCATTCAGAACTAGTTGTAAACTGTTTGAAACCATTTTGAACTAGTTCTAAGCAGTTTAAAACCAGTTTGAACTAGTTCTAAACAGTTCATACCCATTTTTACTAGTTCTAAACAGTTTTCAACCGGTTTGAACTACTCATAAACAATTGTAAACAGTTTTAAACTAGCTTTAAATATTTTTATTTTGTTTTTTATTCAATATAAACAGCTCAAAATTACAAACATAAATCACTTTTTTCCAATTACGTCATAATTTAACAAAAATAAAAAATTTACAAGAAAATGTGTACTTATTTTTTTGGCTCTGAATCACAGTGGGATACCTGCCTAAAGTGTCGGGGCAAATTTTGAAACGAGCCCGGCTAATGGGATTTTTTTTAAGTACTTTTCATTCTGTCAGTGGAGAGTGCCGAAAGTGGAATTTATTTGAAAGTGGCATTTCTCATTCGTGACTCGGTGCTCTTCGAACAATGGCCGCCCACGCATTCGCATTATATTATTCGGTCGTCCTCGCGATTTATAGTCACTCTGTTTATGTACCCCATCGACTCCCACTCTTTTGGACCCCATCTTGAGCGCTTTCCTTTCTTTCCTCTCGGCTATAAACTTTCGTGAACACCTTCCCTATATTACCAGGACAGAAAAACTGTTTCTGAAGTTATGGTAATTCAGACGCGACAATCGCCATTTAGAGTAAAAATGATGATAATAACTGTGGTAATAATAATGCTGATGAGAATGACGATGATAGGAAGGAAAACAATAAATTATCTTATTATATGCCAAGACGGCGCGGTTTGTTATTCATGATTAGTTGTCGGGTTAATTTGACTGTTTGTGGTTTCGGGCACTATTCAACGTGGGAGTTTGACACGGTTCTCATGTTCTGGAGCCGTTCATTTTACAAATCATGGCGACATTAGTTTGGCAGATGACACTCTGGTTAGCCACAATCTTATTAAAACTAAGAATAGAACGGGAAATATTTTTCCTTTATTTATTCTCCGATTTAATGGGCTTTTTATTTCTTTCAAATTCCGCGTTTATGTAGCAACAAATGGTTGTAGATTGAAAAAACTTTCATAATTTGATTTCCCTTGTTGTGTTTTGATAATTGGAACTTTCTGAGATTTATTTCTTTTAAAGATTTTTGGAATTTTGAGATTTTTGATTTTTGAAAAAGGTTCTTAAAGAGTGTGCAAAGAAATATTTATCAAATATTATTACTAGAACAAGGTAAGAGATGTGTTTTTGAAGAAAAAAAAATTTTTTAGGTTATGCTACCGTTTTACTTCATGGTCGGTATAGTAGGAAGAAAATTAACCGACAATCGGTAACTTTTGGCGGCAATATTCCTGTTTTTAAATATTACTTTCTTTCTTTTGAAATAAAAATAAGAAAATCGACATTCCTTAAGATGGTGATTTAATTTAATTACATTATATATAGTAATTTTAAAGTTTCTTTTATTAATTCTTTTATTCTGTCCACGTCTAAAGTTAGTCGCTAGAAGTTTTTTGTTTTAAGTTTTTAGACCATATTATTATTAAATATAATAAAAGGAGTAAAAGAAATTATATTAATCTCAACACTAATTCAAAAATACAAAATTAAATTAAAATTAATCCCAATTAAAATTCTAAATATTAATTTGAAAAAGAGTAATATTAAATTAACATTTTTTAGTATCAATTTTATTGAATGTAAATATAACAAAAATTAAATTAAATTTTACCTAAATTAAAGATACTAAAATTATTAAATGAATTAAATAAATTATAAAAATATAAACTATAAAATTATTAAACTATAAAACTATGAACTATTGAACTAGTAAATATATTTGTATAATAAATACATTAAATACCTAACTAAAATTAAATTAAATAATTAATAATTTTATAACTAATTAATAAAAAATTAAAAATTTAATAAATCCTTTGAGTTTAATTTACTTAATTTATTTAAATAATTTAAATATTCTCTCAAAATTACTTTATTTAAATAATATTGAAAAGGTACACTTTTTCAAAATGTTCTCAAATTTTAAATTTATAGCAATTTCAACTTCTTCAAATTTCTGTTAATTTGAACTTGTATTAATTAAAAGTTTAATTAACCACTGTTTAAATATACTAAATTTGGAGCGATGTAAAAATTTCCTCACTATTTAATAATTCTTTTCTTTTATGATTTTAATTATACTTAAACTACAATTTTAAACAATTTTTACCATTTTTCAATTATTTTAATTATTTTTCACTTTCTTCCCCAAATCTTAAATTTACCTTCAGCAAATTTCAATTATTTTCTTTAAATTTGTCAATCACTTTTGCAATTTTAATCATTTTTTCTTCACCAATAAAAAAATTCCATTATTTATTGATCAATTTTATATTATTTTTTATTTATCGCTTTATATGAATTTTTTTTAATTAACCATTATTATTTTCATTTTGCAATTACTATCTACAATTTTTAATCATTTTCATTATTTCTGAATTATTATCTTGAACTTTTAAATACATATCTCAATTTTCAATTATTTTGTTCAACATTTGAGTTCTTATTTTAAATTTAAATTATTGCCTTCAATTTTTAATTTTTAATTCTTTTTTTTCAATTATTTCATTTTGCTTAAAAATAAATTCTGTGAATTATCTAAATATTATTTTTTCCATTGTTTGATTATTTTCATTCTTTTGCTATAATTTTTAAGAATTTCAATTATTTATTTAAAATTATAATTATTCTCATCATATTTCAATTATTTTTCAAAATTTTTAATTATTTTCATTATTTTTCAATTTTTTTTTTAAATTTAAATCATTTTTATTATTTCCCAATTATTTACTTCAATTTTTTATTATTATTTTCATATTGTAAAATTCTTTTCTAAGATTTTTAAGTAATTTTCTCAATTTTCAATTATTTTCTTCAATTGCTTCCTCTTAGAGAAAGCTTTGTAATCGTCAATATTTTTGATTTTCCAAAAAATGAAAATATATATTTTTAAATAAATGAATAGAACTAATAACTATTTTTTATTTTTAATGAAATTCAAAATTTTAAAATTACTTTCTTTTTTCATAATTTTCAAAATTTTTTAATAGTTATCTTAAATTTCATTTATTTTAGACTTTCTTCAATTTTTTTCTTTAAATTTTAATTATTTTAATTTTACCTAACAACTTCTCAGATTTTTAAGTATTTTTCACAAATTTCAATTATTTTCTTTTATTTAAAAAGAATTCTGCAATTTTTTTAAATAATTTATTTCAAATTTCATTTATTTTTATTTATAATTTTTTTTATTATATTTCAATTATTTCCTTAAAGTTTCAAATTTTAAATTAATTTTTCAATTATTTTTCCATTTTTCAATTATTCTTATTTTTTAAAATTATTTTCTCAGATTTTTAAATATTTTTCTAAAACTTAACATTATTTTCTTCAATTTTTTTTTATAATTTCTAAAAATTTAAACTATTCATCTGATACTTCAATTATTTAATTTAATTTTTAATTATTTGCATTGTTTTCTTAAATATTTTGTCAATTTTTTAATTATTTACGTTCTTTTTCATAATTTCTAAAAAGTTTTTAATTATTTATCTGAAGTTTTCATTATTTTATTCAATTATTTTCAATTATATCTATGATTTTCTTGTGTTTTATATATATGTATTTTTTGCAACTATTTCTTTTAAATTAAAAATTGTTCTTTTTAATTTTAAATTATACTTATCTTTTTTCATTTACTTTCTCTAATTTTTAATTATTTTCTATTTTTGCAGTAAACTATTAAATTATTATACATTATTTTTCTATTTATTTACAATTATTTTTTAAATTTTTTTTTCTAAAATTTTCTTTTACTTTTCTTTACTTAAAATATATTATGTAATTTTTCAATTATTTTCGCAAATTTAAATTATCTTCTCCAATTTAAAATTTTTTATATTATTTTTTCATTATACCTTCAATTTTTTAATGATTATCATTACTTCTGAATTAATTTCCTGAATTTTTAATTATTTATCTCAATTTCAGTAATTTTTTTTAATTTTCAATTATTGTCTCTAATTTTTCATTATTCCAGTTTTGTTCAATTTATTTCTAAGATTTTCAAGTATTTTTTTTTTAAATTAAATTTTTTTTCATTTTAAAACATTTTTATGGTTTTTTAATTTACTTTTGACAATTTTTAGGTGTTTTTCTTATTTTCTTTCTATTAATTTGCAAAATTTGCCATTTTTTTTAATTATAAAATTTTTTAAATTTTGTTGTGTGTAAATAAAACTTGTTTTATTTATTTTTAAATATTATATTTAAAATGCTTACAATTGTCTGGTAAAATTCTGATTAAAGACTCTTTTGAAATATTTCGTTTGAAAAATAAGTCCTAAAAAGTGTCATAAATTGAAAAAATCATTCTTGGAAATGAATACTTCTCTAAAAAGAAAAAAAACGTTCAATTAAGGATTTATTTATAATATTAAAATATAAAAATTGAATAGATGTTTAAAATAATCGATTGCTTGATTATTTTTAACGATAAAACGAAATTTTAGGTTATGCTGACCCTTCAGTTCAAATTGTGCACGGTCGGTACAGTAGAAAGCAAATAAACCGACAATCGGTAATTTTTGGCGGCAAAATTCCTTTTTTTAAATATTACTTTCTTTCTGTTTAAACACAAATAAGAAAATCATCATCATTTTAGGTCATAATTTAAGTTAAATACATTTTAATATAATTTTACACATTTAAATTCTGATAAAAGTCTCTTTTGAAAAATTTCGTTTATTTTAATATTTCTCGTTTGAAAAATAAGTCATAAAAAGTATCATAGATTGAAAAAACTATTTTTGGAAAGAAATCCTTCTCCAATAAGAAAAAAAATTGAATTAAAGGTTTATTTATAAGATGAAAATATAAAAACGATATGAATGTTCGAAATAATCGATTTCGTGATTGTTTTTTACGACAAAATGAATTTTTAGGTTATGCTGCTCTTTTCCTTCAGATTGTGCGAGGTCGGCATAGTAGAAAGAGAATTAACCGACAATCGGTAAATTTTGGCGGCAACATTCCTTTTTTTAAATATTATTTTCTTTCTTTTTAAACACAAATAAGAAAATTATCATCACTTTAGGTAATAATTGAATTTAATTACATTTTAATATTAATTTACACATGTAAATTCTAATAAAAGTCTCTTTTGAAAAATTTCATTTATTTGAATATTTTTTGTCTGAAAAATAAGCTTTAAAAAGTGGCATAAATTGAAAAAATCTTCTTGAAAATAACTCCTTCTCCAATAAGAGAAAACGTTGAATTAAAGATTTATTTATAAGATTAAAATATAAAAATTGAATGGATGTTGGAAATAATCGATTTCTTGATTGATGATATTAAAGAAGCTTGTCAGTGATTCTTTGAAGCAATATCTGGATTTAGATCGGATGCAGAAAATTCTGCTCACTATCAGTGCACTCAATCTGTTTTGAGCACGCGATTACTCATTTCTGTGATCGTTTGCCTCAACAAGGTATGATCGTTTGTTCAGATAAATGTCAGAGGGAGTGACCAAAGTATCAGAGTCAATAAACGTCTCTCAAATCACACAAATGTAGAACTTAATAGTTGATTTAAGTAGCTAATGATACAAAGGAAACAAATAGCGTTATACCTTTTCGCTATTTCAAAAGCGATTAAATCACATCTTTATAGCTATATCACTGTTCATCGATTATTATTAATATTATTCGATTTTATCTATCATCAATTATTATCTTTTACCGATTACCACTATCATTAACTTTCATTAATTACTACAATTAACAGCTTTCGTTTATTATTACGATTCTTAATATCTTTCCTCAATTATAGGAATTTTAAACTTTTATTAATTTGGCAATTCTTAATTATTGGAATTATCCACTTTCGGTATTTATCGGAAACTATCGATTATTACTGGTAAAAAAGGTGGAAAAGTTAAAAAGAAAAATTATTGTTGATAATAAAAGAAAATTTGTTTTTAATTTCTAATATGCTAAGCTCTTTTAGTTTCAAATTATTACAATTTACGCACAGTTTTGTTCATTAGAATTTCGTTAATGCAAATTTCTAAATATCTAAACAATTTTTCATGTTTTACGAGGTGATTTGCATTTTAATCTTAATTTTAAATCTATTCGGATTTAATTAATTTTAATAATTGCGATTTTTAATTAATCTTAATCTTCAATCAGCAAATTTTTTTTTAGTTCAATTTTCATTGAATTTTAATAAATCGTAATTTTTATTAATCAGAATTTCAATTCCTGCAAAGTTAAATTTATTTAAATCATGTTTTTCAATTTCCATGGATATAAATAATTTCATAAAATAATTTAAGCAAAGTTTATTTAATCAAAATTTCATATCATAGAAATTTCAAATTTTTTATTGCTCTAAAAATAGAAAAGTACTACTGAGCGCAGAATAAATTTGTGAAAAAGTTATCTGACTTCACCAATTTCTTTGTTAAATGATTCACAATTAGTTCTAAAGAATTTTGAACTAATTCTAAATAGTTCAAAACTAGTTATTAGATAGTTTTGAACTAGTTCTAAATGGTTCAAAACTAGTTCTAGACAGTTTTAAATTAGTTCTAAATATTTCAAAATTAGTTCTAAACAGTTATGAGCTAGATCTAAATGGTTCAAAACTAGTTCTAGACAGTTTCGAACAGTTTTGATCTGGTTCTAAACTGCTTTCAACTAGTTTTCAATATTAAAAACAAATTTCAGTCACGAACTTCTAAACAATGTTTAAACAGTTTTTAACAGTTCATAACAATGTTGAATTGGTTCAAAACAGTCATAAAATTAGTTTAAAAGAGTTTGAACTACTTCTGACCAGTTTTAAAATAGTTTAAACAACATTTGAACTGTTTTGAACTTGATCTTAACAATTAGAACAGTCTTAAACGTGTTTACAGCAAGTTAAAAAATTCTTAACCAGTTTTCCAAATATTAAAGTAGATTTAAATAGTTTTAAATAGGTTTTAACTAGTTTTAAACAGTTCGAACTACTTTTTAACAGTATTAAGTAGTTTTTTACAGTTTAAAATATCTTTAAAACGTTGTTTTAAATAGCTTCAACGAGTTTAAACTAGTTTTAAGCAGTTGAAGATAATTTTAAAGTGTTTCTAAAGAGTTTTAAAGTAATTTAAAGAATTTTGAACTGCTTTGAACTTGTTATTAACAATTAAGAACAGTCTTGAACTAGTTCTAAGCAGTTGTAAAAAGTTTTAAGTATTGTTAGACAGTTTTATACTGTTTTGAAGTAATTCAAAATAATTTGAATTACTTTTCAAAAGCATTGAGTAATTTTTTACAGTATAGGCAAACTTTAAATAGTTGTAAATAATTTAAAACTGATGCTACACAGTTTTAAAGTAGTTCAAACAATTTTAAACAGTTTAGAACTGGTCTTGAACAGTTTGAAACAATTTAAATTAATTTTAAACAGTTACAGATAATTTTAAAATGGTTCTAAATAGTTTTAAAGTAGTCCTAATAAATTTTTAACAGTTTTGAACTTGTTATAAGCAATTAAGAACAGTCTTGAACTAGTTATAAACCCTTTTAAAATGTTTAAAGTAGTTTTAAATAATTTTGAACTATTCTTGCTTAGTTCTTTAAAGTTCAGAACAGTTCTGAACTAGTTCTAAGCAGTGTTAAAGCGTTTAAAGCCAGTTATAAAGAGTTTTAAATATTCTTGAACTAGTTCTAAACAGTTTAAACTTATTTTTAACAGTAGTAAGTGGTTTTTCACAGTTTAAACTACTTTTATATAGTTTCGAATTATTTTGAACTGGTTGTTAACAATTTTAAAGTACTTTAAAATAATTTTGACCCATTTCGATCTAGCTCTTAAAAATTCTGAACATCATTAGACAGTTTTGAACTAGTTTTAAATAGTTCAAACAGTTTATAACTAGTCTTAAGCTGTTCTAAACAGTTTGAAACTAGTCCTAAACAGTTTTGAACTAGTTCTAAAGGGTTCAAACAGTTTATAACTAATTTTAAACAGTTCTAAACAGTTTAAAACCAGTCCTAAACAGTTCTAAACACTTTTAAACTTGTTTCAAACAGTTCAAAGTGATTCGAATACAATATCTAAAGTCAATTTTCCCAAAACAGTATTTATCAACTCAAGTTTTATCATCTTGTAAATAAATAATTAAAAATTACTATTTTAAAATTAGAAAACAAATCTGTCAATAATATCCATATTCAGAATTTTCGACAAGACAGTAATGAAAAGATTTTTTTGTGAATTTTTAAAGGAATCGGAGAGCAGGTACGGGGGATATTTTTGTGCCTGGAGAATAATTCCTTTTTGGTAGGTTTCTTTCGGAGACAGATGATTCTGCTCGACTTTTTCGGCGCACAAGAAGCGTGTATAAATATATATTGTGGGTGGCTCGTACGACGGGTATGCGGCACACCTACATCAAAACGCAAATACATTTATTCATGTTAGCAAGGCGTTAGTATTGTATTCCGTTCTTGGTCCATAGTATACAATGTGACGGGGGCGTTTCCACCGTTTTTTCGTCTCCCATGCCCAAGACGTGGGTAAGAATCGCGTTATTCTTCGCCGATAAGAAAAAAATAGTGGCAGTTCTAGTCAGCTTAAAAAGGAAAAAAAGAGAAGCGGGTAACAGAGAATTTTTAGGGAGCCAGTCTACCATTGTGATTCTGTGTTTCAAACATTTAAATTTGCATTTCTCAATTCACATTTCAATATCAAAGGATACGGATAATGGTAATAAAAAAAGGTTTCAGGCTGTTCTAAACATATTTGAACTAGTTATTAACAGTTCTAGACAGAATTAAATTTTTTATATTAGCAGTTTACATTAGTTCTTAACAGGTTATTAACAGTTCTAAACACTTTTTAAGCATACGAAAACGTTATATAGAGTTTTTAATTACTTATCAGTAATCTTAACTATTTTAAGAAAATTATAAACACTTTTTAACCGTTTGAAACAACTTATAAACATTTTTAAACCACTTTGAACTAGTTATATACAGTAATATACAGTTTTGAACTAGTTATAAGTATTTTAAACCGCTTTAAACTACCTACAAACGTTTTAAAACCGTTTTGAACCAGATATAAGCTGTTCATAACAGTTTTAAATAGATTGAAACAGTTCAAAACTATTTTGAACTAGTTATAAACCGTTTTGAACTAGTTTTAAACAGTAATAAACAGTTATGAACTAGTTATAAACAGTAATAAACAGTTATGAACTAGTTAAAAACAGTAATAAACAGTTTTGAACTAGTTATTAACAGTTATAAACAGTTTTGAACTAGTTATAAACAGTTATAAACAGTTTTGAACTAGTTAAAAACAGTAATAAACAGTTTTGAACTAGTTATTAACAGTTATAAACAGTTTTGAACTAGTTATAAACAGTTTTGAACTAGTTATAAACAGTTATAAACAGTTTTTAAATAGTTATAAACAGTTATAAACAGTTATTAACTAGTTATGAATAGTTTAAAACAGATTTGAACTAGTTATAAACTATTCTCAACAGCTTTGAACAAGTATTAAATAGTTCTAAGTGGTTTTGAACTAGTTCTAAGTAATTTACACCGCTTTAAACTACTAACAATCATTTTTAAACCGCTTTGAACCAGATCTCAACTGTTAATAAGTAATGATGAAAACTCGAAACCGTTTTAGAATACGTATAAAAACTTTTAAACCTTTTAAAACTACTTATAAACATTTTTAAACCGTATTAAACTAGTTATAAACAAAACTATACAGTTTTAAATTAGCTAGTTCTAAGCAGTTTTAAATTAGTTATAAATATTTTACAAAGCTCTAAACTACTATTAAACATTTTTAAACCGTTTAGAACGACATATAAAATGTTTATAAACATTCGGAAATATACTTAAACAGTTCTAAAGATTTTTGAACTAGTTATAATCTGTTCAAACACAACTTTTAACTAGCATTAAACAGTTATTAACAGTTTTGAACTAGTTTTAAGCATTTTATACTGTTTTTAACTACTTAAAAAAATGTTAACCGTTTTAAACTAGATCTCTACTGTTCATAACCGTTTTAAACAAGTTTTAAACAGTTTTGAACTAGTTATAAACAGATCTGTACAGTTTTGAACTATAGTTATAAACAGAACTATACAGTTTTGAACTAGTTATAAATATAGTTTTCTCCGCTTTAGCTTGCTTATAAATATTTCTAAACCATGTTGAACAAAATATAAACTGTTTAGAACCGTTTCTTACTAATTTTAAACAGTTCTAAATTTAATTACTTTATAGTTTAATTCTTTATAAACACTTGTTATTTGATTTGAACTAGTTAGTCACAGTTTTTAACAGTTTTGATTTAATTCTAAATATTATAAACAGTTCTGAATTAATTTAAGGTATACTAAACTACTTTAAACTACACATAAACATTTTGAAACCGCTTATAAATAGTTGGAAACAATTCAAAATTGTTTAGAACTACTGATTGATATTTCAAAACAATTTTGAACTAGTTTAAAACTGTTCTTAATCAGTTGCGAACTGTCTTAAGTCGTTTTAAACTAGTTTTAAACGGTCTTGAACTGTTTTAAACTTGTTATAAACAGCTTTAACCGTTTTGAACCTGTTATAAACCATTATGAACTGTTTAATATTTTTTTTAAATAGTGATTTGTTGTTCTTAAGCGATTTGAACTCGTTACAACATTTCTAAACATATCTGAATTAGTCATAAACTATTCATAACCATTCTGTACTAGTTTTGAACAGTTTCAAGTTTTTTTAAAAAAAATGTAATTAGTTATAAGCAATTTTGAACAATTTCCAACAAATTATGAACCTTTATAAAGCAGTTTTTACTAGTTATTAACAGTTGTAAACTTTTTAAAAAGTTTTGAAATTAGACACTAATTTTCTTTCGAATTAGTTATAAATTGTTCGTAACCTTACTGTACAAGTTTTAAATCGTTTTAAATTGTTAAAAAAAATTTTGAATAGTTATTAACAATTTTAAACAGTTTTGAACAAGTTGTGAACATTATAACACCATTTTGAACTAGTTATAAATATTTCTAAACAATTCAAAACTTCTTGTAATTAGTTCCTAACAGTTCCGGACTTTTTTAAACTAGTTATAAACAGTTCTAAACTGTTTTGAACTAGTTATGAACAGTTCCGGGCGGTTTTAAACTAGTTATAAACTAGTTATAAATAGTTCCGGACTGTTTTAAATTAGTTATAAATAGTTCTGGACTGTTTTAAACAAGTTATAAACAGTTCCGAAATGCTTTAAACTAGTTATGAACAGTTCCGAGCTGTTTTAAACTAGTTATAAACAATTCCGGACTTCTTTAACTAGTTATAAATAGTTCTGGACTATTTTAAACTAGTTATAAACAGTTTAAGACAGTTTTAAACTAGTTATAAACAGTTTTAAATTGTTTTAAGCTAGTTATAAACAGTTTCGAACTGTTTTAAACTAGTTATTAATTGTTGAATAACATTTTAACAATATAAGCTGTTATATTGTTGCGTAAACTGCTTTTCAATAATAATCATAGACTGTTTTAAATAGCTTTGGACTAGTTAACAACATTTTTAAACCGTTTTCAGCTAGTTATAAAATGTTCTTAACCACTTTGAACTAGTTTAGTTATAAACAGTTGTTAACTTTGCAAAATTTTTTGTAATTGGTTCTAAGCAGTTTTAAACTATTTTCAAACTATTCTAAACCGTTTTAAACCAACTGTTCTTAACCGTTTTGAACCAGTTATAAACAGTTCTAAACCGTTTAAAACTTTTTTTTAAGCAGTTATAAACAGTTCTCATTGATTTGGTACTAATTATCGACAGTTCTAAATCATTTTGAACTAGATATAAAGAATTTAAAAAAAAACAGTTCTAAACCTTTTAAAACGTCTTTTTAATCCTTATAAACAGTTCTCATTGGTTTCGAACTAATCATTGACAGTTCTAAGCCATTTTGAACTAGATATAAAGAATTTTCAAACAATTTTGAACTACTCTCATAGACCGTTCTAAACGAATTTAATTACTCGAATTTGATCATTTTTTTGTTACTTTTTTTTACCAATAATGTCCAAAACTAAAATACATCTGTGCACGTGAATTTGGAATTGAGAGATCACTATTCTTCCGATAGTAATGACGTCGGCTATTTTTGAGCATTTAAATTGAATTCAAGCCGAATAAAAGAAAAGTTGCCGGCCGAATGGTTGCGATCAGCGATCATCGATTTCGTAATTGTGATCGAGTCGACGATCGATGTCAGGACGGCGTTTAATTGGCAATTATTTGTTGATGCAGCGAGCCAAACACCATAAAGTATTGTAAATCGTCAACGAATAAATTTTACATTCCCAAGATGCAGGATCCGCTCAACAAGTTTGACTTTAAAATGTCTCTCGTCTCGCTCGTCCATTGTTTGACGTTTGGTTTTTTTTTCAATTGAAAAGCTTTTTCTCAAAAATACATATCTCAATGGAATGATTCGTGTGTCGCTGGTTGGGCGCCAAAAACAAATTCGCTCCCGATTTCAATCAAAGCTAAATAAAATTAATCAAAATTGTCGAGATTTTGCAAAAATTAAATCAGACAGGCTGGATTACTTTAAGCTGTTTGAAACAAGTTTAAAAGTGTTTAGAACTGTTTAGAACTGGTTTAAAACTGATTAGAACTGTTCAAGGTTAGTTATAAACTGTTTGAACCCTTTAGAACTAGTTCAAAACTGTTTAAAACTAGTTCAAAACAGTTTAGGACTAGTTTCAAACAGTTTAGAACAGTTTAAAACTAGTTCTAAACTATTTGAACTATTTAAAACTAGTTCAAAACTGTCTAGTGATGTTCAGAATTTTTAAGAGCTAGATCGAAATGGGTCAAAATTATTTTAAACGTCTTTAAAATTATTGAGAACCATTTCAAATAATTTACAATTATTTAAGAGCAGTTAAAACTGTGAAAAACTACTTAATACTGTTAAAAATTAGTTCAAACTGTTCAGAACTAATTTAAGACTATTTAAAAATGTTTATAACCTGCTTTCAACTTTTTAAAACTGCTTAAAACTAATTTAGAAAATTTCTCAACTGTAAAGAACTAAGTAGAAAAAGTTCCAAATTATTTAAAACTACTTTAAACATTTTAAAACGGTTTATAACTAGTTCAAGACTGTTCTTAATTGCTTATAACAAGTTCAAAACTGTTCAAGATTTATTAGGACTACTTTAAAACTATTTAGAACCATTTTAAAATTATCTGCAACTGTTTAAAATTGTCTGAACTACTTTAAAACTGTGTAAAATCAGTTTTAAATTATTTACAACTATTTAAAAGTTGTCTATATTGTAAAAAATTACCTTATACTTTTTAAAAGTAGTTCAAATTGTTTTGAACTACTTCAAAACTAAATAAAACTGTCTAACACTACTTTTTAAAACTTTTTACAACTGTTTAGAACTAGTTCAATACTATTCTTAAGTGTTAAGAACGAGTTCAAAGCAGTTCAAAATTCTTTATATTACTTTAAAACTGTTTAGAAACACTTTTAAATTATCTGCAACTGCTTAAAACTAGTTTAAACTCATTGAAGCTATTAAAAATAACGTTTTAGAAATTGCTTAGAATAAGTTCAAAACTGTTCAAAATTTTTTAAGACTTTAAACATTTTTGAGCTAATTTTAACTGGTTCAAAACTAGTTCTAGACAGGTTTGAACAGTTTTGATTTGGTTCTAAACAGTTTTTAACAAGTTCTAAATATTTTAAACAATTTTTAATTGTTATGAAATTTTTAACAATATTTAAACAGTTTTTAATAGTTTTTAACGGTATTGAAATGGTTCAAAACAGTTACAAAATTAGGTTAAAAGGTTTTAAACCGATTCTGAAGAGCTTTAAGATAGTTCAAACTTCAAACAAAATTTGAACTGTTTTGAACTTGTTCTTAATAATTAAGAACAGTCTTGAACTAGTTATAATTAATTGTTAAAAGTTTGAAGTAGTTTTAGACAATTTTAAATAGTTTTAAACTAGTTCAAAACAATTTAAGTCACTTATAAAAAGTATTCAGCAGTTTTTTTTTACAGTTAAAACAACTTTTCAATAGTTGTAAATAATTTTAAACAGATTCTAAACTGTTTTGAAGCAGTTTAAACAATTTTAAACAGTTTTGAACTCATCCTGGACAGTTTTAAATAATTTAAATTAGGTTCAAATGGTATCAGATAATCTTAAAGTGGTTCTAAACAGTTTTAAAGTTGCCTTAAAAATTTGCGAACAGTTTTGAACTTGTTAAATACAATTATTAACAGTCTTGAACTAGTTATAAACAATTTTAAAATGTTTGGACTAATTTTAAACAATTTTAAAGTAGTTTTTAAAAATTTTGAACTGTTTGAACTCAGTTCTTTACAGTTCAGAACAGTTCTGAACTAGTTCTAAGCAGTATTAAAAAGTTTAAAGCAGGTTATAAAGAGGATTAAACAGTTTTGAATTAGTTCTAAACAGTTTAAACTAAATTTTAGCAGTGTTAACTAGTTCTTTATAGTTTAAACTACTTATAAATAGTTGTAAATGTTTTTTACTGGTTTTTAACAATTCTAATGAAGTTAAAATAATTTTGACCCGTTTCGATTCAGCTCTTAATAATTCTGTACATCACTAGACAGTTTTGAACTAGTTTTTAATAGTTCAAACAGTTTAGAACTAAACTTAAACAGTTCTAAACATGTTGAAACAAGTCGTAAACAGTTTCGTACAAGTTTTAAACAGTTTTGAACTTGTTCTAAACGGTTCAAACTGTTTATAACTAATCTTAAAGAGTTCCAAACATTTTGAATCTAGTCCTAAACAGTTGTGAACAAGTTTTAAATAGTTTAAACAGTTTATAACTAGTCTTAGACTGTTCTAAACCGTTTAAAACTAGTCCTAAAAAGTTTGGAACTAGTTGTCAACGGTTTTTAACTAGTTCTAAAGGATTGATCGGTTTATAACTAACCTTAAACAGTTCTAAACAGTTTTAACGCAGTCCTAAACAGTTCTAAATACTTTTAAAGTATTGAGTAGTTTTTTATAATTTAAACTACTTTTAAATAGTTGTAAATGTTTTTTTACTGGTTTTTAACAGTTCTAATGAAGTTAAAATAATTTTGACCTGTTTCGATTCAGCTATTAATAATTCTGTACATCACTAGACAGTTTTGAACTAGTTTTTAATAGTTCAAACAGTTTAGAACTAGCCTTAAACAGTTCTAAACATGTTGAAACAAGTCGTAAACAGTTTTGTACAAGTTTTAAATAGTTTTGAACTAGTTCTAAACGGTTCAAACAGTTTGTAACTAATCTTAAAGAGTTCCAAACATTTTGAATCTAGTCCTTAACAGTCGTGAACAAGTTTTTAATAGTTTAAACAGTCTATAACTAGTCTTAGACTGTTCTAAACCGTTTAAAACTAGTCCTAAAAAGTTTGGAACTAGTTGTAAACAGTTTGGAACTAGTTGTAAACAGTTTTGAACTAGTTCTAAACGGTTCAAACAGTTTATAACTAACCTTAAACAGTTCTAAACAGTTTTAAACCAGTCCTAAACAGTTCTAAACACTTTTAATTTTATTCCAAACTGCCTAAAGTAATTCGAATAGAATATTTAAAGTACATTTTTCCAAAATCGTATTTATCAACTCAAGTTTCAGTAGATTTTTAAAGAGGACTAAAAATCTTTCAGACTCTATAGAAAGAATAAGATATCCCAATTACCAAAAAAATTATAACACTTATAAGGTTTGTTTCCTTTAATTTTAAGTAAACGAGAGTTCCGACTCCAAAAATTAAAATCTTTATAACTCTATGAAATTTTTTTTTCAGGTAAACAAAAAAATACATGTTGTCTAAAATTCTATAAAAAAACAACATTTTGGAAGCGAAAATTGATTTTTAGTTTCGGCCATGCCCAGTAGCCTATCTGATTTGAAATGAATTGGTGTTCAGTAAAAAAAAAAAGAAGACAACACTTTGATTGGATTAAGGAGAGAAAATTTATTTGAAATTTTGTCTTTGTCGCGAGTGCAGGTATAGAGAAAAATAATAAATTAGTCTGCGGAACTGTTCAGTGTGACATGTTACACTTCTTTTGAAAGAAGTTGGTATTCATTGCAGTCCTTGTAAGAAACAAATGCAATAAAAATTAATCCGAGTGTCTCGGCTCGCCGAATAAGAGAAAACCTTATCGGATTCCCTGTAGATCCATTAGGGCGGTTTCTATGTTCGGTCATCCGAGCAACGCAGAAAGGCTTGATTCGGCTCGATAGATCGATCGAGATTCTGATACGGGTGCGATAGGTAGATGGCCGATAGGGTGACTGACCCACTCAAGCAGGTTCGACCATAACAGGAAGATAAATGTGAAATCTTCTTTTAGTCAGAAATTCACGCCAATTCCGTGAAATAAAAGCACTCGTCAATTGCCACTTTTGTGAGAAGTTGAGTTTCTTTAAATAATTAATTTGCAGAAAAAAGAACGTATAATGTTCAGATAATGAACGGTTTCTTGGAAATTTTGTGGTCAGGGGATAAAAACCTTTAAACAAAATTTTCGTGTCTGTCCGTCTGTCCATCCGAATTCGACAAATGACAAAGTACCCTTATACTAGAGCTCAGTCTATGTTAAAATTACTTTAAAAACATTCAATTTAAAACAAAATTAAAATTAACAAATCATTTTTTATTAAAATTTGAAATTATATAAAATGGCTCAGTCTATTTGTTTTATAGTTTGTAAATTTGTACACATGTGTAATTTTATACACAAATTTTAATAGAAATAAAAAACATTCCGATTTAAATTTATTTATATAGTTATTGTTCTTCGAAAAATTAAAAATTTGCCGAACAAAAAGTTTTCCTTCTCTAACAAAACATAATATTTAAAATTTGTTTGTTTTAAAATGTGTATTTTAATTTTGATCTTCATGTAGAAACTATTTAAAAAATTAAAAATTGATAAATTAATTAGGTAAAATATTTTTCGAATTACAAATTATAATACTCGGTACTTAACGTTCAGCTTATGCTCAGTCCGTTTTCAATAAATTGACATTTTTTTAATAGAAAATGTAATTGAATTTAAAAATTAGGGGAAAAATTGAAACATAATGAAAATAATTAGAAATAATGTAATTATATAATTAAATGTACTATTCTTAAAGATTAAAAACCCGAATTGAAACTTGGAAAATAGAATTTAAAAATGAAGGGAAAAAATGAAAAATAATGAAAATAAAATTGAAGAAAATTTTTGAAAAATGATAAAAATAGTTGAAAATTTTAGCAAATAATCTAAATCGTAAAAGAAAAAAGTTCTTTAAAATTGAAGAAATTCTTAAATACAATTTTAAATTTTCTATTCTCAAAGAGTGGATTAATTAAATTTTTAATCAATAAAATTTTAAATTAATTGAAGTTCGAAAAATTATAATGTATGATTGTAATTGTAGTCTTGTTTATCTCAAATATATTCTGTAATTTTTAAAATTATTTTATACTAATATGTATTATTTTCTTCATTTTACAATTATTTCTATTAATTATTTTATTATTAAATTCACTTTTCAATTAATTTTCAATTACTTTTTTTCATTTTAAATTAATTTTCGATTAATTAACTAATTTTTGTATTATTTAACTTAAAACTTAAATATCTTTTTAATTTACAACTAGCAAAATATACGCGCGCTACAGCGCGCGAGAATGACGTTTTGCATTTGTTACTAATTTAAATATAAAAAGTATGAACTTTTTTATATTAGATAATTTATTATTAAATTAAATAAAAATATAACTCATTTTTTACTGTTACATAATTATTATTTAAATTTTATTAAATCAGAAAAAGAGTTTTGTTCTTTAAACTATGATTTGTTCCGTCAAATGCATTTCTTAAAAGTTAATTATTATTATTAATATACATCCTAATACATAATTGATTTAATTATAAAATAATAATAAAAAATTTTTAAATAATAAAAGTAATCCGATTTAGTTTAAATTAATTTTATTAGATCCTAAACAAATTAAACAAAAATTTTATTTTAACATATAATTATTATTTTAGTCCAGTTTAATAAGAAAGATAAGGTTTGTTAAAAGAGGTATGATTTTTTTGAGTTGAATGTTTATTAGCATTTCTTGACCCATAAATGCAAAAAAATGATTAATCAAAAAGTAAACAATAAAAGTTTATAGCAAAAAGGAAACGAGAAAAACGTAATGAATTATTTATTTTGAAATATACTAACATTATATTCAAAATTCTATACAAATTTCAATTGTTCCAAACGTCTATTAATCAAAGTTTCTTATTCTTAAATTTTCTTTAAACAATATAAATTTCAATTACTAACTTCTCTAGGTGCAAATTAATCGTCAAAACTTTTATCAACACAGATTTTAATTTTTCCAAATTTAAAATATTTTCCAACTTTTATAGATTCAAACTCTAATTATTTTAAACTTCAATTAAGCAAAATTTTAATATTTAACCAAAGTTTTAAGAGACATATATAATCCAATTTCACTTTGATTCTCAACAATGTAAACAAAATGTATTTTAACTTTATTATATATTTATAAACTAAATATTTTAAATTTAATTTTATTAATGCAATTTTAAAATGTGTTTCAAACTTTAAGAGCTTGTGATGGAGAATGATGTCAGTATAGTCTATAGTCACATGATCCAAAGCCAAAATTTCTCAGCGATTTTTCTGTATAAAACTAATGAATATTTTTATATAAAACTTAGTATAGAATTATATAAAATATCAACCGGAAGATCTTTCTGACTCTAGCGTGTGTTCTCATTTTGACTAAAAAGTTAATTTTATAAAATTGTTCAAAATTAGAAAAAACTCAAACAGTTAATTTTGGGTCAAACTCCAAATAAGTTAGGGGTACGCAGACCTTTCAGGTGATATTTTAGGTAATTCGACAAAATTGCATTGAAAAATATTCAGTACCTAGTTCTAGAGAAAACCGCTGAAAAATTTTGTTTGTGGGTCATGTGGTCAATGATCAATATATCACATCCTCTTAATTATTAGGAACTTGGAATTATTTGAATTTTATTATTAATAAATTTCAATTATTATTAAAAACTTTTAATGCTTCAATTTTTAATCATTCTATGTTTTAATTATTATATCAACTTTAAATAATTTCAAATTCTAACAATATACATATTAAAATAATTTCAAACTTAAACCAATTTCTAAAAACGTTTTAATTGTAAAAAATTTACATACATTAAAACTAAAATAAATCCAAATTTTCTGATTAATTTTATAATTTTAGTCTTTCCAAAAAAAGTTAATTCTTTTATAGTAAAAACTGTATTTCAGTCTATCTCATTTTCTGTTAATCTAGTTAAACTATATAATTAGATTTATAATTGTCTTTAATTTTAAATGTATAATTAAATTGAATATTAAAGCAGTTTAATCATTTACTCACGCAATAAAAAATAATAATTTTTAGATAAAAATACTAAATTTTTTCAAAAGTAATTTAATGCAGTACCCATTTTTCTTTAAAAATTAATAGCGCAAAAAAGCTTCAAGAGTCAAACCACTGTCTTTCAACTAAAGCTCGTCGCTGACATATTTTAATAAATATTAAAACCCATATTATATGTATTATTGATGTGTCTAAATTCAAGTTCTGAAGTTGTTTTAGATAATTTTTTTATTTTCCAGCCGTAAATTGTAATTAAAGAAGCAAGTGTCAAGAAAAATTGGCGTTTTTAATGCATATTTCAAATATTTTTTATTTAGAAAGAAAACATTTCATTCTCATATTGTAAAGAAAATATGTTTAATTAACATCCAAATATTTATTTTATTTAATGTTATTTTGTATATAATGAATAATGATAAGAATAATAATAAAATCAATTTAAAGTTGATCAAAAGGCTGTCACTTTTAACCATTTTTAAAAATCTATTTTTTAGAAACCTTCTTAATAAATATTATTCAAACTTACCATAATTATTAATTTATACACTTTAATCATGTTTTCACTAGATTCAAGACAAATATTTATTTTATTACTAAATAATACCATCTTAAAACTTGAGAAGTAACCCCAAAACACAAAATTTTTAATCTTATATAAGTTTTTCTGGATGCAATTAACAAATTATTTCTTTTCACATATCTAAGTTTTTATAAAATCTTCAACATATTAAATTTTAGAGAGAGTAATTTGCTCAGTTTATGAATTATTATTCAATTTTAAAATGTACAAAATACACTCTAAAGTTTGACAATCTGTTATTTATTTTAAATTCAAAATTATTTTTGTCAATAATTTTAACGACAAATGTAAGAGTGTATTTTGTTCAATGAAAAATATGGTTTTTTCATTACATTTTTAAACTTTAATAATTCATAAACTGAACAAATTACCCACGCGAAAATTTAATATGTTGAATATTTTATAAAAACTTAGATATGTAAAAAGTGTTAATTTTTTAATATCATCCAGAAGAAACTTATATAAGATTAAAAATGTGTTTTGGGGTTAATTCCGGAATTTTAAGGTGGTATTATTTAGCAATAAAATAAATATCTGTCTTGAATCTAATGAAAATATAATTAAAGTGCATAAATTAATCATTATCGTAAGCGACCATCTTTGGTCGAAAGTCAGTGGTTTGACCCTTAAACTAAAGAAAAAAAAGTTCTCAAAAGGAAAGCAAATAATCAAAAAGGTAATTGAAAACCTTAAGCAATGTTTAAAACCTGTGCATAGCTTATTTTTCAATGATATAATTCATAATATTTCATTCTTTATTATTATTTTTATTGTATTTTTTAGAATTAATTAAAAGCTCGAAATAGGTGTAAACAGAATCAAAGACTGAATGAATGAATAAATGATAATAAAATTTTATTATTTCATATCTTCAAATCATTTATGAAATTTCATAGAAATATTAGATTTTCTGAATTAAAAAAACCAATATTCAATTTACTCAAAATATTTAAGAAAAACTTAATTTTACATAATAAGAACTTAAATAAATTTTGTTTAACATAAATTAAATTAAAATTGTAAAAAAATGTTAAATACAAAGCAGGTTATATACCTGCATAATGTATATATTTTAATCTTGTTTTCTTTTTTAATCATATTATTAAAATTTTATTAGTTTATTTTAAAAATTTACCAATTTTATAGTTATGTAAGTCCATTGACTTTCGTCTGAGGACTGTTGCGGACATATTATTAAAAAAAATTGTTCCACAACACTTGAAACTTGAATATTTCCTGATTTCATTGGTCATAATATTATAGTGTAAATTGTATTTCTTATAATGTAATTATTAATCAAAAACCTTAAATTTTTGCAATTTTTTAAAAACATTATTATTCAAAAACTATTTGATATTATCTATTGGAACTTACCAGAAACATAAAATGCTTAATTTTTAATATATTAATGTTGATATTTTTATTAAAAAAGGATTATTTTAAAATAATATCTAAATTAGAAAAATTTTTACTTCGAAAAATTTCACAATCCTTTTCAGCTTACAAATTTTTTGTGTATAAAAGTATAAAATTTCAATATTTTATATCTCAAAAACGAAGTAAAACACGTTCATAAAATTTTAATAATAAGTAAATTTTATTAATATGTAATCAAATATTTACAAAAGCTGAAATTTGTAGGAGGTTCAGTAAAAAAGTTGTAAGCTGAAAATAATTGTAAAATTTTTCAAAGTAAAAATTTTTCTAATTTAAATATTATTTTAAAATAATCCTTTTTTAATAGAAATATCAACAATAAAATATTAAAAATTCAGCATTTTATGTTTCTGGTAAGTTCCAATAGATAATATTAAATAGTTTTTGAATGATAATGTTTTTAAAAAAATGCAAAAATTTAAGGTTTTTGATTAATAATTGCATTAAAAGAAATACAATTTACCCTTTAATATTATGACCAATGAAACCAGCAAATATTAAAGTTTCAAGTGTTCTGGAACAATATTTTTTTTAAAATAAGTCCACAACAGTTCTCAGACGAAAGACAATGGACTTACCTAATTGACACAAACGAAAAACGTAACCTATTTTCAACTACATAACAAATTTCAAAACCAAGAAGCAAAACATTATTAAAAAACAATTGAATAGAAAAACGACCAACTTCAGGTGTGGACAGAATGAATGAAAGAATGAATGAAATTGCGGATTATTATTATAGATTCTTTTCATCATTCTGCAATTATTCTCTTATATTACAAAAATATGTTGAAATTTTTTCAATTATGTTTCATAAACTAAAATTATTTTCTTTTTTTTTTTTAATTATTGTTATTACTTTACAAATATTTTTTACAATTTTATATTATTTTCATTATTCTTCAATTAGTTTCCTAGATTTTAAAATATATTTCTGAAATTTGAGAAATTTTTTTCAATTTTTAATTATTAATATTTTCATTTTGCAATCAATCTCTTAAATTTTTAATTATTTTTAATACTTTGCAAATATTGTCGTCTTACATTTTTTATTATTTTCATTACTCTTTAATTAATTTCCTACATTTTAAAATATTTCTCTCGAATTCTAATAATTTTCTTTATTTTTCAATTATTTTTGTTATGATTTTGCAATCAATTTCTTCAATTTTTAATTATTCTCACTATTCATTCCTCAATTAAATACTTAAATTTTTAAATATTTCTATCATTTTTCAATTATTTTTTTCAATTTTCATTTTCTATTATCCTTTTGTAATTATTTTCTCCACCTTTTAATTATAGATATATTGATTATTTTTCAATTAATTTCCTAAATTTTAATTTATTATCACAAATCTAAGTTATCTCGTCTCCAGTTTTCAATGTTTTAATCATTTTCCAATTATTTTTCTTAAATTTTAATTAAGATCGTCAATTTTCAATTTTTTTTTTCATTTGCAATGATTTTCACAACTTTTATATTATTTTTAATATTTTCTGATTAATTCAGTAAATTCCAATTATTTATCTCCAATTTCCATTATTTTCTTCAGTTTTCAATTATTTCAATAGTATTGTAAGTAATGTCCTAAATTTAAAATTCTTGAAATTATGTTGTAATAAAGTATTTTCTTTTATCACAAATATTCTGTATTTTTAAAAAAAAAATTTCTAAAATTAGAATTATTATCTACAAATTTCAACTTTTTTTATTACTTTCCAAAAATTTTCTTCAAGGATTCTCATTATTTTTCAATTTTTCCCCTAAATTTTAAATTTAATTTCCGGAAGTTTCAAATTTTTTTTTTTAATTTCTTTAAATAAAACTTTTTCATTTTCAATTATTTTCTTTAATATCAAATTAGTTTCATTATTTATTAATTAATATCAAATTTCTTCGACATTTTTCAATTATTTTAAAAAAATATGATTTTTGTTCTTCAAATTTTCAATGTTTTAATCATTTTTTAATTATTTTTCTTAAATTTCAATTAAGTTCGTTAATTTTCAATTTTTTTTTTTAAGTTTGCAATGAATTTCACAAATTTAATATTATTTTGATTATTTGTTAATTTATTCCGAAAGTGTACTTGAAATCAAATAAAATTGTCAACTTTTGCGTTACAATAATTACGCTATATAAGAAACTCTTTAAATTTGTAACATATTTACATTTTCGATTAAAAAATTGTTTTTAAAATTGACGAAACAATAAAGTAGCATTTGCAAAAGCAAAATCTATAGCGAATAGTAGTGACATGTACTAGAAAACAACAACTGTTATTTTATTGCTCTAAATTTGTAGCCGTTATTTTAAAATTACTTCACGACAAGCTGCCTACTGCGTTGAAATTTTTCAAACACGTGGCAAGGTCGTTTCTAAGGTTTAAATAATATATACTTTAAAATTGAGGTATAAAAGCACGGCCTCAAGGGTGCAGGTAACATACGTGTCCTAAACATCCACTAAGAAACATGTACAGACTGACGAGAAAATAATAATCAACAAAATGTTACCAATATCCATTAAAATCATTCTCCTGTGCTTACTTTGTCTCACGGAAGCTGGATTATTAGACATAAAAGACAGAACTATGAAAAATAAACCAAAAGAGATGAACAGCCTGGTTCAGTACATTGACGAGGATGCAGGTAAACATCAGGTAATGATGCTCATTGACGAGACGAGCACTGATCCTAATCAAAAAATCAACGACTACATTTCCAAAATCAGTCGACACGTACCTACACTTTGTGCAACATTCAAACACGCACAAAATTCTTTTAAAAATTACAAGAAACACATTGGTAGAAATCCTAGAGACACGACATTGTTCATTACTCCAATCGATCAAAGTGACGATAATTCACAGTTAGGAAAACCAGTCGAAATTCTTGCTAATTTTTCAGGGTTTTATTTGCTACCGAAATGGTTGTTCGTCACTTTTTCTGAAACCAAGACACTTGATTATCAACAATTTCTGCAAAATCAATGGGAAAAAAAAGTTTTAGATTTAACTGTCTTGGAAATCTCCGAGACTAAGAATCCGAAAGAAAATAAATTGTTTTTCAAGTCACAAAGTCGCTTCAATTCATCAATTGAATCCCTTTAGCTCAGAGTATACAACTCGAAAACGTTGGTTGAAATCGGATTGGTTTCCAGATAAAACTCAAAATTTACACAAGTCTCAAGTAAACATCGCAACAGGTAATACTGGTCCTTTGAGTCACAAGAGACACATTTTCGAAATTTTCTCAGGAAAAGCCAATTTTTCTATAAATTATTATTTTCCTTACAAGAATAATGATAACAGCTGGCAGTTTCTTTTTGATTTAAAAATTTCCTATGGCAACGCTGAACCATTTCATGTAACTCGTCCCGAGTCGAAATTTTGAGGCTACTTTAACGCTACATAGTCCAAAATTTGAAGGAAATAGAGGTTTAAAGTAGAAGCAAATTCAATACAATTTAGCTTCTACTTTGGTGCTATTATTGGAAGAAATTTCCTGTTTCCGCGATGAGAGCGTTAAAGTAGAAGCTAATATTTAACTATATTAAGGCCTCTTTTAACGCTCAAAACCTCCTTTTTATTGATCTTCTAAAGTCTAAACAAAGAAAGAATCTGTTTTTGCGAATAAAACTGAAATTAATATGAATGAAATTATAAAAAAAATATAAAATAAATATTCAAAATTCATGCGCTTTTAGAATTCGTCACACTTAATACACACAAGCTGGAAATAGTCTAAACTTACTAAATAAATTATTATAACGCAAGTGGGGATTCGAACCCACGACATAACGACCTACGCACTTATAATCAAACGCACTAACCACTACGCTACCGACGCTTATGAACTTAATATTTAATTTTCTCAGTGTCCTTATGATACAAATTACGAATAGTTTTTTTAGGACTTTTCAACAAAATTGTTACATATCGTCAATTTCTGAATGTTTACGGAGATTTTTATGTATTTTTCATTTGTTTAAACAATTTATTATTGTCAACTTACAGGCTGATATTGATTTAAATCATTGAAGCATTTGCATTAAAATCATGATTTAAATAAAAAAAAAACTTTACAATTCTCCGGATGTCTAATACTGCATGTAAAAAATCACAAACCATAAAAAAAACCACAAATTTGTGGATAAATCTTAAAAATTTCAATTTTAATATTTTAATCTTTATAAAATTTAAATAATTGGGCTAATATAGATAATCAAAATACCTACGATTTACAAATTTTTGGTATGAAGATAACAAAAAATAATATCAAATTTTTATATCTTTAGGTCATTATAATTTAAATAAATTCCAAACGTCAATAAACTCATATTCCAATTTTTTCAAACTTTTAAATGTCAATTAATTCAAATTTAAAGACACATTAGTTAATGCAAAATAATTAAATAATATTAATTATTTTTCATATTCACAATAATTCTTTTTTTAAGTCTTACAATATTTGTAATTCTTCTTTAGTTTCTAATTCAGTTTCTTTTTCGAAACTGTTTAAATTTTATCTTATAATTTCTTATTTTTACAAAATTTAAAGATTTTTTCTCCTTTTACTAATGGTACTTTTTGTTGTTGTATTTGTCATTTTGTTTTATTAATAAATAAATTATAAATAATAAATAATAATTATTATTTATTATTATTTCGTTGAGTTTCATAAGTTTTTTCATATTTTTAAAAATAAATACGCTTATTTTTTTATTAATGCACCTATTCAATTTGTTTTTAATTCTTGGATAGTTTTTGCGAGGTTTTTTGCAAACTTAGTACTTATTCTTTTATAGAATTTTTAGATTTTCTTTATTTTTCTAAATTTATTGTTGGACTTGCTTTCAGTGTAATATTATAAAAATGTTTTTGGTTTAATTTGCCCAAACTTTTTTTTTCTGAAGGATTTTTACTTTTCTTTTCTGGACTTTTTATATACATTTTTTTAATTTTATTTTCATCAATTTTAATTTTTTAAACAAATTATTGCTAGTAATTACTAATTCTTTACAAATACACCTAGGAAGATACAAATTTTTCCTAATTTTACAAATAAATTACTGGGCTCTGATTAGAAAAATAAAAATTATTGACCATAAATTATTATTTTTATATTTTAAAACAATTTATTATTGTTAATTTATAACATTTAAAAACACCTAGCAAGTAGTAGTTTTTTAATTTGTTTACTTTTTATATTGAAAAAATAAGATATTTATCAAAATTAACAACAATCACCACTCAAAATTGTTTAAACAAATTATTGTTAATAATTGTTATTTTTTTACAAGTGCATCTAGAAAGATACACATTTTCCCTAATTTTACAAATTATTGGGTTTTGGTTATAGATTAAAATTTTTTCCTCTTAAGGGCTAATCAGAGGAACAATAATTGAAGAAAAAGTTAGTTTAACTCCCGTTTTTCTTATATGTTAAATAAAAAAGTATATTTCAATGGAAAAAATGACTGAGTTTCACTTGCAGGTTTAAAGTAGAATAAAAATTTTCATTTCTTTATAACTGGGAATGTGGAGCTTTAAAAGAGCTGCTAATTTTAATGATTGGAAAAATGAAACATGTGTATAGACGTAAAGTAGAAGGAAATATTATTATTAGAAGTAAAGAAGAGGCTAAAAATTAAGAAGTCGTTAAGTAGAAGCTAAAGTTCCTCATGAGCTTCAAAGTAGCTTCAAAATTTCGACTCGGGGTTATTTCACCTATGGTGAAGTAAAAACTCTTGTACCACGACTAAAACTTGTTGACGAAACAAGTATCTTTTTATCTTGGAAGATTGTGCTTGTTTTTGTTATGACCATTGTAGCTCTGATAATTCTACGACTCTTGTTGTTGTTGATGAAATTTAGCAGCGACTCCTGGCAGATGCTCGATATGTTCGGACTTGTTTTGGAATTGGGCATTTCCAATGTTCCGAAGAGAATCATAGAGAGAATTGTTCTCTGCTGCTTACTTTTTGCATGCATCCTTTACTCAGGATATTTGCATTCGGTTTTAACTGACGTAGAATTTCAGCCGGCTCTTGAAAGAGAAATAAAAACTATGCGTGATTTAATTGCTAGCAACTTAACAATATTTACCAATGCTTTTAGATTGTTAATTGACAAGTCCACGATTAAAAATGAGCCTAAATATATTCAAGAATATGAAAGCAGATTACGCAACTATAACACTAGTTTTTTGTTTTACCATTGTTGGGTGATGGTAACTAAATACAAAAATGTGTCATGTGCTGTTGAACAGAATTTAATGATGAATTATCTTACTGATCCGAGGAATGATGATGTTAATGCAGCTTTACAGGTTGTAGAAGAGCCAATGACAAATTTCTTGACTATGTATCAGTTAATAGCTCAATCGCCTTTAAAAGAAAGCTTCAATAAGATCCTTTTAAAGAATATAGAAAACGGAATAATGAGTAAACTAAAATTTTATGAATCAACCAGATGGCCAGTTCCGACTCCGTCAAAATATCACGAATCTGAGAGCAGCACATCCAGTACTTTGAATCTCCGAATTCTACTCTATTTGGTAGTTGGCTACGTTTTTGCATTCATCGCGTTTTTTGCTGAAATTTACTGTAGGTTTGATGAAAGTCAATTGATTGCACAGAAATATTTCGGATCAATGCGTCGAAATTTGAACACTTTTTTCAAGTGCATACGCTCATTTTGCCGACAATTGAGAAAAAGATTTATGGAATCGTGCTTTGTTTACTTCGTGAAAAGTATACCACGCTACTGTCGAGAATTTATCCAGTACTTACAACGTGACTGAAGATTTGCAAAATTTTTCTTGCACGGAAAATTTTTTCGTTTGAGATGGAATAAATAAATAATTGCAACGATTATTTGGAAATGGACCAAACAATTTTTAAGGTGCGACTAAGGATGCACGTGATTTCATTACTTTATTTATTTAATTTTGTTTAAAATGTGTAGTTTTACTAATTAATCTATTTGTAACTTTTATATCAGGCTTACGACAAGCACCAGAAAATTTGTTGTCTTTTGGCCAATTTATCCTAAGTCGACGAGGACGCTAATCGAGAGAATTTCTATCCCTGGAAAAAGGGCCTGTTTCCACTACCATTTTACAACTTTGTTGATTGCACTTGTGTAAGATTCAGAACTTTTTTGTCAGTAAATGTACATATTTTTTGTGTTTAAGGAGAACTTTTATTTTTAGAAATTTATAATTAACTGCATGGTATAATATAGAATCTATTAAAAATTGTAATTAATTATAATCCGATCATTCACGTGATGGACTAACTTTTCACAGAACCACAAAAAAATCGATGAATGGTTCCTTTGAAGTCTGTTTTGTTCCATCACATCAGAATTTTTCCTAACCTCAAAAAACATAGCGAATTTTACCAGGGCTGTTATTGATTTGAATCACTTAGATTTAAGGAGGTTCTCTCTATCTACATAACCTCAAATTAGAAAGTCGTTTTTCACTCTAATTAAAAATATTATTCAAATTAATTTCACCAAATTTTGAGAGATTCAGTTGTACATTTTTCAGAAAAAATTAGGTTGAGCTAAAATTTGTTGTCGAATAATAATTATTTAACATTTTATGTTTTTTTCTTTAAATTTAATAAACAACTGCAATTTTTATTTAATTCTGACAAATAATAGCTCATTTTCCTCGTTAAAACATTCTATACAATTTTATTTGTTAGAGTTTGTTCAATAATATTCTGTTTAAAAAATACGTAAAGAAGCAATTTTATTTGTTTATTAACTTTCAAACAAAATATTATTTAACAAAACCCAACAAACAAAATTGTATAGAATGTTTTAACGAGGAAAATGAACTATTATTTTTTAGAATTGGATGAAAATTGCAGTTGTTTATTGGATTTAAAGAAAATATATAAAATGTTAAATAATTATTATTTGACAATAAATTTTAGCTCAACCTCACTTTTTGTGAAAATTGTACAATTGGAAATTTCAAAATTTGGTGAAATTAATTTTAATAATAGTTTTATTTGATGGAAAGAGTCAGTTTTTAGTTTGAGGTTATGTCAATCGAGAGAACTTACAATTTTTTTTATGAAGATAGCAAAAAATAGTATTATATTTTTATAATTTTAAGTAATTATAATTATATTAATTCCAAACGGCAATTAACTCATATTCCAATTTGTTCCAACTTTTAAATTTTAATTAATTCAAATTTAAATGCATATTAATTTATGTAAAATAATTAAATAATGTTAATTATTTTTAATATTCACAATAATCCTTTTTTTAAATTTTATCTAGGGGTTTTTGGGGTCGCTGATTGCGAATTTGAAGTCAGATATTCGAAATAAAAAATGGCGAATCCAATATGGCAATTGAATTTTTCAAAAATTCTTCAATTTTTACAATACTTGGTATTTAGGGGTTTTTAGTGTCGTTTCAAAGTGTTTCAAACATGTTCTAAATAGCTTTAAACAGTTTTTAAAGAAGTTTAAATAAATTATTAAGAAATCCTAAACAGTTTTAAGCAAGTTTATAAACAATTTTTAAGTAGTTCGAAGCAGTTCTAAACTCTAAATGACTTTTTGTATTTTCCCCGGTCACCTGTATAACACAACCTGTAATCCTTTCAAGAGAAAAACGGAACTGGAAAATACGATCTGGACCAAGGTGTAACTAACACTTTGCCTCTCAATCTCAAACGTTGTGTAGCATTTCATGGAAGATCTTTTCAAGTTTACCGTTCCAGATCTTGATCATAAACACACTGAGCCTTGACAATTGAGACAAAAAAATCTCTGATCATGCGGAAAATTCTACATTTCATTGCATCATCTTCCATTTTTCTGCGGTATTTTTTTGTTCACTATTTGTTTTAATTTACTTCGTGATTTTCTTCCGAATAATGATATTAGGTTTCACTTAAAAAATCTTTCCCAAATCTCGATTTCTTGTTATGAGGAAATATTTGGAGAAAAAATAGAAGGGAAGATCAATTATAGAAACAATTTCGAATTTAATTTTTGGCTTAGAATAAAAGCAGAAGATATTAAAATAAATTGGCACATATTTTGAGGTTATAAATATGAAAACATGAGTTAATAGCAGAAGGCCAACCTCATAATGCGGAATTTATTGAAACTATCGGCGCCACAGTCAAAAGCTTAAATTATGGCACTAAATTTGAAAAATTGTAGTTAAGCTTTATTTTTTATTTTTATTATTTAAATATAGGTAATAATTAATATTTTTTGACTAAAAATTACCAAATATTAATGTAGGTGCAAAAAGTGTTTTAGTATTTTTTAAATATTGAAAAAAATATTTATAATTTGAAACATGTTATTCTAATTCTTTAACTTTTATATTACAACGAAATGTAAATTAACTAAATATTAAAGGTTAGTTTCAAAAACATTGTAAAACGGATAATTAGAATAATAATTGTTGATTTAATTTTTTAATTTTTATACATTTCTTTGGTTATTAGTTTTCTATAAAAATAATTTTAGATTTTATCACAAGATTCTTATAATGAATTTGTGAATCTTAATTTAAAATTAATTGAATTACAATATTATATGTAACATATATTTTTATTAAATTTATTAAAGTTATTTTGTTAAGTATAAATTTCTTTTAATCAGTTTGCTATTTTCTCCATCTTTTAATTATTTTTCAGTTAATTTCCTAAGTTTTCAGTTATTATCTCAAATATAGATTATTGTCTTCAATTTTCAACTTTTTAAAAGATTTTTCAATTATTTTCTTTTGATTAAAACTAAATTTTGTAATTTTCCTATTACTTTCTCCAATTACTAATTATTTTAATTCTTTTTGCATAATTTTCAAAAACTTTAAGTATATTTTAAACCTTAAATTATTTTTATCATTTTTCAATTGTCATAATTATTATTCTCATTTTATAAAATTATTTTTTAAGATTTTTAAGTATTTTTTTTTTATTTCAATTATTTTCTTCGATTTTCAATTATTTTCATTTGTTTTCATAATTTCCAAAAAAATTTATTAATTATCTGAAATTTCAATTATTTTTAAACTTCTTCAATTCTTTTCTTCCATTTTTAATTATTCTAATTTTTTTCATTTGAATTCTAAGATTTTCAAGTATTCTTCTCAAATTTCAATTATTATCTTTTATTTTTAGAAAAATCTGCAAATTTTTCTATAATTTATATCAAATTTCATTAATTTTTTTCAATTTATCAATGTTATCATTATATTTCAATTATTTTCTTCAAGTTTCAAATTTTAAAATCATTTTTTTATTATTTTCCCCAACTTTTAAAGTATTTATCTGATAGTTTAATTATTAATTCAATTTCCAATTATTTTTTTTAGTTTTCATAATTTACAAAAATGTTTATTAATTATATCTTAAGTTCCAAAAAATTTTAGCATTCTTCAATTCTTTTCTACAATTTTTAATTATTCTCATTTTTTAAAATTAATTCATCAGATTTTCAAGTATCTTTCTCAAATTTTAATTATTATCTTTTATTTTATTATATTATTTTTTTTTTTTATTATATTTCAATTATTTTCTTCAAGTTTCAAATTTTAAAATTACTTTTCAATTATTTTCCCCAATTTTTAATTACTATTATTTTTTAAAATTTTTTTCTAAATTTTTAAATAGTTTTCTAAAATTTCACATATTTTCTTCAATTTTTTAATCATTTTTAATTTTCATAATTCTCAAATTTTAAAGTATTTGTCTGATATTTCAATTATTTAATTCAATTTTTTTAATTATTTATATTATTAGTTTATTATTTTCTTCAATGTTCAATTGCTTACGTTCTTTTTCAAAATTTCCAAAAAATTTTTAATAATTTATCTGAAGTTTTTATTTTTTTAGTTGTTTTTAATTACATCTATTATTTTCTTGTGTTTTAGGTATATTTTGTATTTTTTGCAATTATTTCTCTTAAATTAAAAATTTTTCTCTTTAATATTAAACTTAAAAACTTAAAACTTAAACGTTTTTAAAAACTTATAAACTTTAAACTTAATTCAAGATTATACTAACTTTTTTTTATTCATTTTTTTAAATTTTTTTTTAATTTTTTATTATTTTCTTTTTTTTCTCGCATTATTCATTGGGGAGTTGAAACCAAAAAACGGATCTTTAAAAAATCTTTAAAAATTCTGCAATTTTTTCAATTCTTTATTTCCAATTTCAATAATTTTTTTCAACTTAATCATTCTTTTCATCATATTTTAATTATTTTCTTCCAGTTTTAAATTTTAAAATCATTTTTTAATTATTTTCTTAAACTTTTAATTATTCTTATATTTAAAATTGTTTTCCAAAATTTTTAAATATTTTTCTCAAATTTCCCATTATATTTTTTAATTCTTTTAATAATTTCCAAATTTTGAACTATTTATTTGATATTTTAATTATTTAATTCCATTTGTAATTATTTATATTATTTGTTTATTATTTTCTTTAATTTTCATTTAAAGAACTTAAATTAAAGAAACAAACTTTCATTTGTTTTCATAATTTACAAAAATGTTTATTAATTATATTTTAAGTTACAATAATTTATAGCATTCAGCAATTCTTTTCTTCAATTTTTAATTATACTCATTTTTTAAAATTAATTAATCAGATTTTCAAGTACTTTTCTCAAATTTCAATTATAATCTTTTATTTAAAAAAAAATCTGCAAATTTTTCAATAATTTATTTCAAATTTTATTAATTTTTTTCATTTATCATTCTTTTCATTATATTTCAATTATTTTCTAGAACTTCAAAATATTTTTTTTTAAATTTCCCATAATTTTTTTTTTATTTTTAATAATTTTCAATTCTTTTCATAATTCTCAAATTTTAAAGTATTTGTCTGATATTTCAATTATTTAATTCAATTTTTTTAATTATTTATATTATTAGTTTATTATTTTCTTCTATGTTCAATTACTTACGTTTTTTTTTCATAATTTCCAAAAAGTTGTTAATTATTTATCTGAAATCATTATTCTATTTAATTTTCAATTGTATCTACGATTTTCTTGTATTTTATGCATATTCTGTATTTTTTTAATTTATTTCTCTTAAATTAAAAATTGTTTTTCAATTTTAAATTACGTTTATCCTTTTCATTTATTTTTCTGTAATTTTTAATTCTAGTTTTTTTTGCAATGAACTTCAAGTTTCATGTATTTTTCTGAATTTTTCTTTAATTATCCTTTATTTAAAATATATTACGTAATTTTTTCTATTATTTTCATATATTTTAATTATTTTCTTCAATTTAAAATTTTTTTAATATTATTATTTTTTTAATTATTTTCTTCAATTTTTGATCATTTTCATCATTTCTGAATTAATTTTCTAAATTTTTAATTATTAATCTCAATATCAATAATTTTTTTTAATTTTCAATAAGTTTCTCCAATTTTTCATTACCTTAATTTTTTTCAATTTATTTCTAAGATTTTCAAGTATTTTTCTCAAATTTAAATTATTTTCTTTAATTTTACAACATTTCTATGATTTTTTAAATTACTTTCGACAATTTAAATCGTTTTTATTTTTTTTCGATTAATTTTCAAAATTTGGGATTTTTTTTTCGTGCAGCGCACGTTGTTTATTCTATTTAGGTTTAAGAAATTACAATTTTTATAATTTATATGAAATACCCTTAATTCGAGTTATTTTAATAATTTTATTTATCTAATATTAAATTAAAATCTTTTAAAATTTAAATAATTTACAAAAAATACTGATTTGTGAAATCAAAAAAAATACTTAAAACATTTTAAATAATTATTTTTAACACTTACTTCGTTTTTCTGTTAATATTTAGACTTTTTTTTATTATTAATAATGATTCAGGATAATTTTAAGTAACTTGAAGTTTATCATTACACAATTCGAAACACCAACTCAAAATCAGTTGCATCAAATGTGAGGTTAGGTTTGTTCAGTTTAAGCGCCAAATTACGACATTCAATTATTTTCCTAACCTCAATTACAAATCTCAGAATTAATAATACTTTCGCATTTCGACAATTTAGGCTCTAATTTCACCGAGGTAATTATGAGTTTTCCAGTTTGGAAATAAGAAAAATGAACGTGCACGAGACTAATAATGCAAATTGGATTAAAAGATTGTTTGATTAACATAGAAATTGAAATAAAATTCAATTGTAAATGCCAGAGTAAAGTGTACGGACGTCGAATTATCATAATTAGCACTTGTTCAGCTTGCCTGAAGGCAGTTGATTTGTTGTTTGTTTTTATCGAGTCAGATTGAAGAACTCATAGAGTTCGAGCCACGTGTGGCGATAATCCCGTCTGACTTGGGAAACCGGACCTAAACCTTAGGATCCCACAGAGACCGCCTACGACGAGACTAGTTCTCTATTTGGCAAAAATAGAGAGCCCTGTTGACTCTACATTTCCATTAGGTTGCCACGGTGCGACTGATCTGGTTGCTGCCAAGACATGTCAGATTTCTTGGTACAGCTGGATACCTCACGGTGAACCTGCAGGTCACTTGTTTAATCACTGAAAAACTGGAATTTTATACACACGTGCACATAAAGTGTTCCATTTACCAAATGCAATTATTTTCCTGACATTACGAAAATGCTAATTAATTTTAATTGATTCATTTAGACATTTCTCCCTTGTCACGTACTTGATTTCATAATTTTTATAATTCCTGATGAAACAAGCTGATTTTAGTATATTGTCAGATTGGCGCAACTTTTTGAGATAATGTTACCAAAAAATTTAAACACAATTAAAAAAAAATTTTTTTAGTCATCCTGCGTACTTTTAAAGCAGGAAATTTCAATATTCTAATATTATTTTTTTTTTTTTACATTTTTCGCCGATTTTTGCCAATTATTTTATCAATATTTCTCTATTATTATTCCTCTAGCAAAATAAAACGCGCGCGAGAGCGCGATTAGTTTTTGATACATTTTAGAAATTATAAAATACAATAATAAGTATAACAAATCGGTAAATAATATTTATCTAATAAGATTAAATACATATTTTAAATAAAATATTTAAAAATCAATTAATATAAATAAAATAAATATTTATTTACGACAAAATTTATAATGGTTTAGAATTAAAAATAATTGCAAAAATTATTTCTCTATTATTATTCCACTAGAAAGATAAAACGCGCGCCAGCGCGCGATTAGTTTTTGATACATTTTAGAAATTATAAAATACAATAATAAATATAACAAATCGGTAAATAATATTTATCTAATAAGATTAAATACATATTTTAAATAAAATATTTAAAAATTAATTAATATAAATAAAATAAATATTTATTTACGACAAAATTTATAATGCACTATAATTAAAAAGAATTGCAAAAAATAATTGAAATTAAACGAAATAATTAATTGAAACAAAATAATGAAATCAATTAAAAATTGGGGAAAGTAATTTAAACAATCATAAAAATGTTTTAACCATAAAGAAAATAATTTTAATTTGAGAAAAATACTTGAGAATCTTAAAAGTAAATTAAAACAAAATTGAATAATAGAAAATTAAAGAAAATAATTGAAAATTGAAATAACATGGTTAAAAATGGAGATAAATAAATTAAAATTAAAAAAAAATAATTAAACGAATTACATAAAATATTTTAAATAAAGGAAAGTTAAACATAATTTAAGAAAAATACTTAAATCTTTTAAAAGTTCCTTGAAATAAAAGAAAATAATTAAAAATTAGAGAAAATAAATGAAAAAAGATCAAGATAATTTAAAATTGAACAGAACAAGTTTTAATTAAAGAGAAATATGTAAGTAAAAACTTTTTGGTAATTATGAAAAAGAACGAGAAAAAGAACGAAAGTAATTGAAAATTGAAGAAAATAATATAAAAAATGATATAAATAATTAATTAATTAAAAAGTCAGATAAATAATTAAAAAATTTTGAAATTATGAAACAAATGTAAAGAATTGAAAATTGCAGGAAATAAATTTTGGAAAATAATTGAAAAATGTTTTTAAATTTTATAACTTGCCGAAAATAATTAAAATATGATACAAACAATGATAAATTGTAAAAAATAAATGGCATTTAAGCGTGATAATTGAAAAAACTATAGAATTTTCATTTTTATTAAGAAAAAAATAATTGAAATTTGAAAAAAATACATGAAGATCTTAGAAATTAGTTTAAAAAAAAGAAAATAACTAAAAATTCGAGAAAAGAATTAAAGAAATAAGCTAAAAGTAATTGAAATTTACGATAATTAATAAACAAATTTTGAAGTTATAAAAACAAATAAAATAATTAAATATTGAAGAAAAAATTTGAAATTTTAAAAAAATCTTTAAAATCTTAGAAAATAATTGTAGAAAATGAAAATAACAAAAAAGTGGAGAGAAAAGACTAGAAAAATGCTAAAAATAGTTGAAATTTACGATAATTAATAGAAATTTTTGGAAATTACGAAAACAAAGAAAAATAATTAAAAATTGAAGAAAAAAATAGAAAATTGAGAAAAATACTTAAAAATTTTTAAAAACTTATTTTATAAAATGAGAAAAACTAAAAATTGCAGAAAAGTCTGGAAGAAAGCTAAAAAAAATTAAAATTTACGATAATTAATAAACAAATTTTGAAATTATAAAAACAAATAAAAATAATCAAAAATTGAAGAAAAAAATTGAAATTTTAGAAAAATTCTTAAAAATCTTAGAAAATAATTGTAGAAAATGGGAATAACTAAAAATTGGAGAAAAGACCGGGAGAATGCTAAAAATAGTTGAAATTTACCATAATTAATAAAAAATTTTGAAAATTATGAAAACAAAGAAAAATAATTAAAAATTGACGAAAATAATAGAAATTTTAGAAAAATACTTAAAAAATTTTAGAAATTTCTTTTATAAAATGAGAAGAACTAAAAATTGCAGAAAAGTCTTGAAGAAAGCTAAAAATAATAGAAATTTACGATAATTAATAAAAAAATTTGAAATTCTGATAACAAATGAAAATAATTAAAAAATGAAGAAAACAATTGAAATTTTAGAGAAATTCTTAAACATTTTAGAAAATAATTTTAGAAAATAAGAAAAACTAAAAATTGGAGAAAAGACTGGAAAAATGCTCAAAATAGTTGAAATTTACGAAAATTAATAAAAAATTTTGAAAATTATTTAAACAAATAAAAATAATTAAAAATTGAAGATAATAATAGAAATTTGAGAAAAATACTTAAAAAATGTTAGAAATTTATTTTATAAAATGAGAAAAACAAAAGATTGGAGAAAAGTCTGGAAGAAAGTTAGAAATAATTCAAATTTAGGATAATAAAGAATTGAAAATTGCAGGAAATAAATTTTGGAAAATAATTGAAAAATGTTTTAAAATTTTAGAACTTGCCGTAAATAATTAAAATACGATACAAACAATGATAAGTTGTAAAAAATAAATGCCATTTAAGCGTGATAATTGAAAAAACTACAGAATTTTATTTTATTAAGAAATAAATAATTGAAATTTGAAAAAAATACATGAAGATCTTAGAAATTAGTTTAAAAAGAAGAAAATAACTAAAAATTCGAGAAAATAATTGAAGAAATAAGCTAAAAGTAATTAAAATTTACAATAATTGATAAACAAATTTTGAAAATTATGAAAACAAAGAAAAATAATTAAAAATTGAAGAAAAAAATTGAAATTTTAGAAAAATTCTTAAAAATTTTAGAAAATAATTTTAGAAAATGAGAAAAACTAAAAATTGGAGAAAAGTCTGGAAGAAAGCTAAAAATAATTGAAATTTATGATAATTAATAAAAAAATTTTGAAATTCTGATAACAAATAAAAATAATTAGAAATTGAACAAAATCTTTGAATTTTCAGAAAAATACTTAAAAATCTTAAAGAATAATTTTAGAAAATGGGAATAATAATTAACAATCGAGAAAAATAATTGAAAAATGACCAAATTAATTAAAAATTGAAAAAATAATGGAAATATACTGAAAATAATTAAGGATTGAGAAAGAAAATTGAATTATGATGAAAATAATTTAAATATGAAAAATTGAAAACATTCAATAAACTTTGAGAGAAATAACTGAAAAAATCATTGAATATATGTTTAAAAAAATAATAATTACAAAATTACTTAATAAATTTTAATTAAGGAGAATAATTAAAAAATCGCAGAAATAACGAAAATTGATGGAAATAATTGCAATATTGGATAAATAATAGAAAATTTTTAAAGTTATGCCAAAATAATGAATATAATTATAAAATGATGAAAATCAAGAAAAATTTCAGAATTTATTTTTAAGCAAAAGAAAATAATTTAAAAATCGTTATATAATGGAAAATTATGCCAATAATGTAAATTTGAGATAATAACTGAAAATTTAGGAAATTAATTGCTTGTGTATATATTTTAAACGTCTTCAAAAACCATAATAATTTTTTAAAGCATTTTTCGAAACTTTTTTTTACATTAATGACAATTAAAAACCAGCACAGACTTTAAACCGTGGACAGAAAAAGATGAATAAATATAAATACTAACTAACTTCAGGAGTTTACGGAGATTATTATTATTTAATTATTCTTCAATCATATTTTTCAATTTTATACTATTATTGCAAATGTTAAATTTTTTCTTCGTTTCTCAATTATTTTCTTTAATTTTTAATTGTTTTCTTCAACTTTATCTTTAGTTTCTTTGATTATTATCTCAATTTGGTAATTTGGTTCATATTTTGTTATATAAATTTTTTTTTAACATAATTATATTTTTTTTAAACAATAAATAATAAAAAATGATAGCATTTCAGTATTTCTAAAAATCGAAATAAATTGAAAAACATTGGAAAATTGTCAAAAGTAATATTAAAAGGGATAAATCAATAAATATTATTTTTGTCTAATGTCTAGTTATTTATTTAAATTCAAAGCAATTATTAGTTAAATTACCAAATTTTGTTTAAATTGTAGTCTTTAAAAATAATTAAAAAATTAGAGATCGTATTAAAAAATTTATTATTAAAAGCTGGAATATAATGAAAATTTCTTTAAACATAATTAATTAGGTGGAAAATCATTACTTATAAATTTGAATTAATTACTAGAATTTAAAGAATATTAATTTTAACTGAAGAAAGAATTGAAAATGTCGAAAATAATTGAAATTTGCAGAAAAGAATTAAAAAAAGAAGAACAAAATTGAAGAATTACGGAAATAATTTTTTATCGAATTTGCAAATACCGTATATTGAAAAAAAAAAATTATACCCACTTATAAGTTAATTTGAAATAATTGACATTCTTCTTGATTAATTTAAATACATTCAAAGCAATATCTCTTTTATTAAAACAATTCAAAGGAATTTAAAATCATTAAATCTGATATTATCAAAAGTCAATGCAAATATTCTCACTGAGAAATCAAAGGCCGATAGTTATAAAGTTCGCATCTCTCATGCGAATGAGATCAAGAGTCTCATCTGGTCTCGCGTTATAATCAGTCCTATACGCCCACTCTTACGCGACATGCATAAATAAGACTTAACGTTCTTCTTTATCACTGATATAACAACATTGTGCTGACGTTTCCCGTGAAATCGCTCGTTACTTCTCTTTTTTATCTTTTTTTTTTACTTCAATTTTTTCCTCCTTTTTTCTCCACTTTTTAACAAATCAGGACATTTTAAATTTCACGGTTAGTTTTGGATATATTTAAAAAAATGGAATTATTAACATAAGAGAAATTTTAAGGAGATGAATATATTTCCTTAAATATATTTTATGCAGGTTTCAGATCAATTTATATTCTTCTTTAATAATCTTCCTAATTGGCGAATTGGCCTATGAATATGTATATATTTGTTTGCCCAAGTTGTACATCAATTTGTTTAGTGTGATTTTTAGTCACTAATCATTATCTTACGATTTAAAATAATTGGGAAATTTTGCTTGCAAACATTAAAAGAAAGCGAATAAATAAATAAAAAGTGGGTTTTAGCGATTAAAATTGATTTTTAGCTTGTCAGATTAAATAAAATAATAATTTTCTGCGATTAGAATTGCGTATCGACTGGCCGAAGCTGAGTTTCGTGTCTGTCCGTCTGTCCGTGACTCATAACGAACTGATGTGCGCTTTTGGTTTTGGGCGAGAGAAACCGAAAGTTTCCGAATGATACCGAGAGTTACCGATGAAAACCGAAAACTTCCGAACTGTTTTCAGTGACGTAACTGGAGGTGCAAGAGCCCTGGGGCAAAAAGGAAAATGGGGCCCCAATTATATATAATAATTTACAAGTTTAAATAATTAATTCATTCAATCTGTCAACGCCTGATATTTGTCACTAGATATTTTTTTCTTTTAAAATTTTAAATCATATTTCATCTTTTAAAATGTTCTTAAATTTTAAATTTACAGCAATTTTAATTTCTTCAAATTTCAGTTAATGTGAACTTACATTGATTAAAAGTTCACTTAATCCACCTTTTAAAAAAACTAAATTTGAAGTGAATTTTCATTTTCCAACTATTTTCTACAATCCTTAATTATTTTAATTGTTTTTAAATTGATTCCCTAAATCTTAAATTTACCTTCCTAAAATTTCAATTATTTTGTTTAGTTTTCTCAACCACTTTTTCAATTTTAATTATTTTTGCCTTGACATTAAATCAATTTCATTATTTATTCCTTCATTTTATATTATTCACCGCAAATTTAAATTTATTTTTTAACTTGACATTAATTTTGTCATTTTGCAATTATTATTTTCAATTTTTAATCATTTTCATAATTTCTGAATTAATTTACTGTACTTTCAAATATATATCTCAATTTTCAATTCTTTTGTTCAATTTTCATTTTTTTTTATTATATTGCAATTATTTTCTCCAACTTTTAGTATTTTCATTATATTCCAATTAGTTTCCTAAATTTTTAGTTATTATCTCAAATTTCAATTATTGTGTTTAATTTTCAATTTTTTAAACTATTTTTCAATTATTTTCTTTTTCTTAAAATTAAAAATAAATTCTGTAATTTCATATTATTTTCTCCGATTTTAAATCATTTTCATTCTTTTTGGTACAATTTTCAAAAATTTCAATTATTCATCTGAAATTTCAATTATTATTTGCATTAATTTTCGATTATTTCTGCGATTTTTTTAATTATTCTCTTTAATTAAAATTTTTAAGTAATTTTGTAATTATTTTCCTCTTTTAAACATATATTCTATGATTTTTTCAATTATTTTGCTCAAATTTTATTTACTGTTTTCATTCTTTTATATTTAAATTTTTTTCCTCATAAATGTCAAATATTTTCCTTAATATTGAATTATTTTCAAAATATTTGAATCATTTTTTGAATTTTGAATTTATTAATTTTAAATTTTATTGTTTTTCAATTATTTTCCTCGATTATTAATTATTATTCTCATTGACTAAAATTATTTTCTAGAATTTTTAAGTATTTTTATCAAATTTCAATTATTTTCTTTAATTTTTAATTACTTTCAATTGTTTTCATAATTTCCAATTTTTTTCAATTAATTACCGTAAATTTCATTTATTTTTAGCTTTCTTCAATTCTTTTCTGCAATTTTAAGTTATTCTCATTTTTTCAATTGATTTCTAAGATCTTCATTTATTTTTCTCGAATTAAAATTATTTTCTTTTTATTTAAAAAAAATTCTGTAATTTTTTTAATTATTTTACTCAAATGTGATTTATTTTCTACAATCTGGCATTATTTTTATCATATATCAATGATTTTCTTCAAATTTCAAATAAAAAACTCATTTTTCAATTATTTTCTCTATCTTTTAGTAATTTTATTATTTTTCAATTAGTTTCCTAAATTTTTAGTTATTATCCCCAATTTCAATTATTGTGTTTAATTTTCAATTTTTAAAAATGTTTTTTATTTATTACCTTTTACTTAAAAATAAATTTTGTAATTTTATATTATTTTCTCCGCTTTTTAATTGTTTTTATTTTTGTGGCTTAATTTTAAAAAATTTCAATTGTTTATCTGAAATTTCATGTATTATTTTCATCAATTTTCGATTTTTTTCTGCGATTTTTTAATTATTCTGTTTAATTAAATTTTTTAGTAATTTTGTAATTATTTTCATTTTTTAAACATATATTCTACGATTTCTTATATTACTTTTCTCAAATTTTATTTAATGTTTTCAATCTTTCGTATTTAAGTTATTTTTATCATAAATGTCTATTATATTTCTCAATCTAAAATTATTTTCAGCATATTTGAATCATTTTTTTGAATTTTTAATTAATTTTATTATTTTTTAATTATTTTCTAGAATTTTTAAGAATTTTTTCTTAAATTTCAATTATTTTCTTAAATTTTTAATTATTTTCAATTGTTTTCATAATTTTCAATTTTTTTTTAATTATCGTAAATTTTATTTATTTTTAGCTTTCTTCAATTCTTTTCTGCAGTTATAAGTTATTCTCTATTTTTAAATTGATTTCTGAGATCTTCATATATTTTTCTTAAATTAGAAATATTTTCTATTTATGTAAAAGAAATTCTGTAATTTTTCCAATTATTTCACTCAAATACGTAACTCATTTTTCAATTATTTTCTTCATCTTTTAGTATTTTTATTATATTCCAATTAATTTCCTGAATTTTCAGTTATTATCTTAAATTTAGTCTTTAATTTTTTAAACGGTTTTTCAATTATTCTCTTTTACTTAAAAACAAATTCTGTAATTTTATATTATTTTCTCCGATTTTAAATCATTTTCATTCTTTTGGTACAATTTTCAAAAATTTCAATTATTCATCTCAAATTTCAATTATTATTTGCATTAATTTTCGATTATTTCTGCGATTTTTTAATTATTTTCTTTCATTAAAATTTTAAAGTAATTTTGTAATTATTTCTCTCTTTTAAACTTATATTCTACGATATTTTCAATCATTTTGCTCAAATTTTATTGACTGTTTTCATTCTTTCATATTTTAATTTTTTTTTTTTTAATTTTAATTATTTTCAGCATATTTGAATTATTTTTTCAATTTGAAATTAATTTTATCATTTTTCAATTATTTTCTAAAATTTTTAAGTATTTTTCTAAAATTTTAATTATTTTCTTCAATTTTTAATAATTTTTATTTGTTTTCTTAATTTCAATTCTTTTTATCAAGTCTCAAATTGTACAATCATTTTTTAATTATTTTCTAAAATTTATATCCTTCAATTTTCAATTTCTTCCATTTCTTTTATAATTTAAAAAATTTTAAACTATTTATCTGAGATTTCAATTATTTCATTCAATTTTAAAATTATTTATATGACTTTCTATATAATTTTCTTCAATTTTCAGTTGCTTTCGTTCTTTTTCGTAATTTCCAAAAAGTTGTTAATTATTTCTGTTTAATTAAAATTTAAAATTTATTCTCTTCAATTTTAAATTATGTTTATCTTGTTTCATTTATTTTCTCTAATTTTAAATTATTTTCTTCTTTTTTTTTCAATTAACTTCTGAAAGTTTTAAGTATTTTTCCGAAATTTTCTTTAACTTTCCTTCATTTATGATATATTATGTAATTTTGTCAATTTTTTTCTCAAATTTTATTTATATTTTTCAATTTTATATTATTTATCTCAATTTTCATTTTTTTTCCATTTTCAATTATTTTTCCTAATTTTTTCATTATTTAATTTTTTTTAATTTATTTTTAAGGTTTTCAAGTAATTTTCTCAATTTTAAATTATTTTCTTTGTTTTTAAAACATTTCTATGAGGTTTTAAATTATTACTTTCCCCAATATTTAATTGATTTCATTTTTTTTTTCAATTAATTTGAAAAATCAGCAATTATTTTGCATAATTTTAATTATTTCTTGCAAATTTTTGTAATTCTAAAATTTTATAAATTTTGGCCTAAAAAAATAGGTTTATTAGGGTTAACTGAGGGCCTCGGGGCACTGACCCACTTTTCTCCTTAATAGTTACGCCACTGACTGTTCCGAGAGTTGCCGAGCGCTTCCGAACGATCCCGAATGACTCCAAATGTAGCCAAACATTCCCGAATGGTGCCAAAATTTCCCGATTAAAGCCAAAAACTTCCGAGGGATGTCGAGAGTTACCGAGTGCTTCCGAACGTTCTCGAAAGATTCCGAACAATGCCGAGAGTTGACGAATGTTTCCGAACATTCGTTCGAGTGAAGCCGAAAACTTCCGAAAGGTGTCGAGAGTTGCCGAGTGTTCCGATTGTATCCGAAAGTTTCTGAAAGATTCCGAACATTGCCGAGGAGCTTCCAATCGTTTCTGAAAGTTTCCGAACAGTGCCGAAAGTTGACGAAACGTGACGAATGTTTCCGAACGTTGCCGAGGAGCTTCCAATCGTTTCCGAAAGATTCTGAACAGTGCGGAAAGTTGAGAAAGCTTGCCGAATGTTTCCGAACGTTGCCGAGGAGCTTCCGATCGTTTCCGAAAGATTCCGAACAGTGCCGAAAGTTTCAGAACTGTTCCAAAAATGGTCGAGTGAAGTCGAAAACTTCCGAAAGGTGTCGAGAGTTGCCGAGTGCTTCCGATTGTACCCGAAAGTTTCTGAAAGATTCCGAACATTGCCGAGGAGCTTCCAATCGTTTCTGAAAGTTTCCGAACAGTGCCGAAAGTTGACGAAACGTGACGAATGTTTCCGAACGTTGCCAAGGAGCTTCCAATCGTTTCCGAAAGATTTTGAACAGTGCGGAAAGTTGAGAAAGCTTGCAGAATGTTTCCGAACGTTGCCGAGGAGCTTCCGATCGTTTCCGAAAGATTCCGAACAGTGCCGAAAGTTTCAGAACTGTTCCAAAAATGGTCGAGTGAAGTCGAAAACTTCTGAAAGGTGTCGAGAGTTGCCGAGTGCTTCCGATCGTTTCCGAAAGATTCCGAACAGTGCCGAAAGTTTCAGAACTGTTCCAAAAATGGTCGAGTGAAGTCGAAAACTTCCGAAAGGTGTCGAGAGTTGCCGAGTGCTTCCGATCGTTTCCGAAAGATTCCGAACAGTGTCGAATGTTTCTAAAAGTTTCTAAAAGTAGTCAAGTGAAGCCAAATGGTGTCGAGAATTTCCGAAAGGTTCCGAACATAGCCGATAGGTTCCGAACGATACCAATAGCACCTAATTTGCAAATTTTTAAATTTCCGTCACTTCTGACCCACAATTAAATCAAATTTAAAACTAAAACTCAATTTTATTTCTCTACTAAATATTTCATTGACTTTTTACCCAATTTAAAATTGCAAATTGTGCGCTTTTCGTTGAGACGATGACTGAATTATTCGTTTGCAATCTAGTTTTCGCGGAAGATATGTCATTTACTTTAATTAAGCAGACTGTTGGCGATTCTAGAAAGTCGATAGGGAGATTCTTCGATGCGATTCTTGGGAGATTCGAAAATATCTTGCTCCAGTTTTGTTTTGGGGCCAACTTGTCAAATTGTTGGGACCTCTTTCGTGATAGTTTCCTGAAGGCCATTTTAATAATTGAGGCGCCGTCAAATTTGATTTAGTCAACTGCGAGTGTGATCGACACAACTCTTTCTTTTCTCACTAATCAGCTCACGACAGAATAATTTATTCTATAAATGAAAATTTAACCCGCAACTCGGGTCGCGGTCGTTTAAATAATTCTAAATTATTTCCCAAGTGAATTATTTATTTTTACATTGACCTAAACAGCAAGAATCTCGTGACATTTCAGTTAATGTGTTACTATTTGAAGAAAAAAGTATCTGGAAGTGCAAAAGAGATCGTTGATGATTGGCAGTGAAGAGCTTGAGAGACGCATGTTTTATATAGATTTGCCAAGTGCGTTACCTTGTTTGTTAGGTTGAACAGGTCGTGTCTAAGAATTCTTCGTTCTCGTTGGAACAAAATCAGCAAACTCGTATCTCAACATTCTACACACTCGAGGCTCAATAAATGTTATTGCTTTGACACACACCTAAACTCTAATGTGTAAATTCATTAGACAGATTGACAGTGAGCACAAAAAAGGGTAAAAAGTATTCTCTTTTCAATTAAAATTTTTCTCCAATCTCCAATAGAGATTGCCACATGTAATTTTAACCAAGTGCAAGAATAACGAAAATATTCAAACTTGAATTGAGAATTATATAGCTGAATACTGTAAGCTGGATGCAAAATTGAAAAAAAAAATTAATTATTTATTATTCACTTTAATTTCTGTTATTGAATATTGACTATATGGTATGATATAAATTCAAAAAGTGTCAAAACTGTTTTATTAAATTAATTATTTAGTGTAAGGAAAAGTTGATAATTAAATCAACGATTAAAAAGAAAGAAACAACTTTACTAAAGAAATACAAAGTGGTTCTTTGATTTTAATTAGGTCGTTAATTTACTTTCACAACACAATAAAAAAAAAAATACTTTAGATAGACTATTGATTAGAGTTATGAGTCAGTTTACCGTTTACGATTACTTAATCTTTAAACAAATAATACACAGTTTCCTTTCTCTGAATGTCAGTTTCTTGAAAATCGTATTTTTAATAATAAGTTTTGGTTTTTATTACAAATTTTTATTATATTTTGGTATTAATTGAAAATTTAATAGGGGATACTTCTGATTGTTGAAGATAATTGGAAATTGAAGAATATCAATGAAAAATGAGGGGAAAAGAGATTAATTGTGAAAATATTGTAAGTTAAAGAAAATAATTGAAAAATGAGAAAATAATTTAAAATCGTAGATAAAACTGAATAATAGCTAGAACAATTAAAAATTGATGAATAGTAATTGACAAATGAGGTAAATAATTGAAAATTGAAAAAAATAAAACCTACTAAGAGCGAGAATATAATTAAAAGTTTAAAAAAGTTTATTAATAATTAAAGAAATGATTTAATTTGATGAAAATAACTAGAATTAAAAAAAGAGTAATTGCAATTGAAGCAAAAACTTGTTAATTGAGGAATAAATTGAAAAAATAAAATAAAAATGAAGAAAATAGCACTAAAATTGAAGAAAACAATTTCCGAAATTAATAGAAAAAAATGGGAATTTTAAAAAAAAATTTAACTTTAGTCAAAATAATTAAAAGTTAAAGAGTATCAATGAAAAATGAGGAAAAAGGAGATTAATAGTGAAAATGTTGAAAGTTGTAAAAAATAATTGAAAAATTTATGAAAATAATTGAAAACTGAGAACAAAATTTTAAATTATAGATAAAACTGAACAATAGCTGGAACAATTAAAATTTAATGCATAGTAATTGAAAATTGAAAAAAAATTAAAACCTACTGAGTGCCAGAATATAATTTATTAAAAGTTTAAAAAAGTTAGTTAATAATTAAAGAAATAATTTAATTTAATGTTAATAACTAGAACATAAAGAAGAATAATTGCAAATTGAAGCAAAAACTTTTTAATTGAGGAATAAATTGAAAAAAATAAAAGTAAAGAAAGAAGTTTTAAAATTTAAGAAAATATGCAATTGAAGAAATTAAAAAAAATGGGTATTTAAAGAAAAAAATTTAACTTTATTCCAAATAATTTAAAATTGAAGAAAAATAATTGTAAACGAAAAAAAGTAATTGAATAGTAGTAAAAAGAAATATTTAAAATTGGAAAACACGAAAAATTGTGTGTAATAAGTAAAAAAAGGGAAGAAATAAAATTAAAACTTGAAGAAAAAATTTAAAACTAAGGAGATAATTAATAATTCAAGAAAATAATTAAACAATTTAACAAAAATAATTGGAAGCTGAAGAAAACAATTTAAAAATTTACGGAAATAATTGAATATTAAGAAAATGATTGAAAACTGAGAAAATAATTGAAAATTGTATAAAAAGTCTAACAATGGTTAAAACAATTAGGAATCGATGAAAATTGATTGAAAATTTAGAAAATAATTGAAAATTCGAGAAAATTTAAACAAATAATTGAAAATTGTATAAAAAATTGAACAACGGTCACAACAATTAAAAGTTGCAGAAAATAATTGAGGAGTAAAAAAACTAATTAAAAACTGAAGAAAAAATCTAACATTCGGTAAAAAAATTAAGAAAAATAATTGAAATTTGAGAAGAATAATAATTGAAATTTTAAGAAAAAAAATAATTAAAATAAAAAAAATTGAAAAATTGTTGGAAATAAATACAAAATGAAGAAAATAATTTGAAAATTGAAAAAAATAATTGAAATGTTAAGATAAAATTAAAGCAGTATTTAAATAATTGAAAGTTGGAAATGGAATTGAAGAAGTTTATTCAGAATTGAAGAAAAATTAAAAAATTAAAGAAAATAAGTAAAAAGTAAAGATAATAATTTAAGAATTGAATAATATAATTAAAAATTGCAAAAAAGTTCGAAATATGTAGAACAGAATTAAAAATAAAAGAGAAATTTTTGACCATTACGAGAATGGTATGAAATTAAAGAAATAGTTGAACAATAACAAAATTATAATTGAAAACCTGAAAAATAATTGAAATATAGCAGAAGACAGAATATAAAAACAATTTAATGAAAATAATTGATAAATATTTTTAAAAAATAATTTAAAAACTTCATAAACTAAAAATATAAAAAGTTCAATAAAATGATTAAAAGAACAGAAATATATAATTTAAAATTTAAAAAAAAAATTCCAAAATTAAAGAAAATAAATGACAAAATTGAAAAAGTAATTAAACTTTGGAAAAAATAATTGAAAATTGAACGAAAACAAAAACAATGTTAAATTGAAGAAAATAATAAAACAATTGACTAATAGCTTTTTAAAAGTTGGTAAAAATAATTGAAATTTTGAAAATTAATTTAAAAATTGTGAAAATAATTGAAATTTGAAGAAAAATATTGAAAAATTGTCGAAAAAATGAACTGTAGTTAAAACAATTAATTTTTAAATTATTTTCTTCAATATTCAATTACCTTCACCAGTTTTCAATTATTGTCTTCACTTCTAAATTATTTCCATTAGCATAGCATTTTTTCTTCAATTTTCAATTAATACTTTAATTTCCAATTACTTTCTTCAATTGTTTTCAATTTATTTCTCAATTTTCAACAATTTTCTTCAACTTACAATTACTTTTCTTATATTTCGCCTCTTTTCTTTAATTTTGTAATTATTTTCATTAAATTTTAATTTTGTTCTTTTCTTTAATACGTTTTCAATTATTTTCGAGTTTTTTAAAAACAATTTCTTGAATTTATAATTATCTTTGTTATTTTTAAAATAATACTTCAACTTTTGTTTTATTTACCAAAATGAATTCAATTTTTATTCTTGAAATTTCAATTATTTTCACGAATTCTTAAAATTATTGTATTCTTTTTCAATTATTTTCTTTAATTTTCAATTACTTTCTTCAAGATTCAAATTTTTCAATTTTTCCAATTACAGTTTTCTTCTTAAATTCTAGTCACTTTCAGCAATTTTGACCAATCCTTCCCTCGATTTAAAATTATCTTCTTTAAATTTTAATTACCTTCTTAAATTAAGTTTCTGGTTTATATAATTTACCATTATTATAAAAAAAAAACTAAAATATCAATACCCTTCATTCCATGAGTCATGACAAGATTTCCTTTTTGCTAATAAACACTAAAAAAAGCATAAGAAATAATTTTATTTCACGACTTTGTCTTTAATTTCAAAATCCCAAATGTTACTAAACAATACTTGAAAATCTTCTGAGCAGCCAATCAAAACTGACCAGTTCAAATATTAAAATGATCTTTCGTATTTTTTCTTGCAGATTCCAAAAAAAAATAGCTGCAATAGAAAGGATTTTCACGTGCATGACAGTTTTGAAAATTCCACCTTTCTCTAACTTTTTTTAAACTGCCTTAAAAACTAAAACCTTTTATTCAAATTGCGCCCAAAATTCCATCCTCCCATGACATATTAATCGAAAAATAAAAACATTCCTAAATACCTGAAGACAAAAATTAAAAAATTGTCGAAAACAATTAAATGTAGTTAAAACAATTAAATTTTAGATTATTTTTTTCGATTTTCGATTCAATTTTCGGGGTTTTCAATTATTTTCTTCAATTTTCAGTTACTTTTACCAAACTTCAGTAATCGTTTTCAATTTTTCCGATTACCGTTATTTTTCAATTACCCTTGTCAATTTCTAGTTACTTTTAGCAATTTTTACCAATCTTTTCTTCAATTAAAATTTTTTAAAAATTTTTTAACAACACTTTTATTATTATGCTCTTAGTTTACAAAATTTCCAATTTTGATAAAAAAGTATTAAAATATCAATATCCTTCATTCCATGAGTCATAACAAGATTTCCTATTTGATTTTAAACACTAAAAACTAGCATAAAAAATAATTTTATTTCACGATTTTTTTTCTAATTTCAAAATCCCGAATGTGATTAAACAATACTTGAAAATCTTTTTGAGCAGCCAGTCAAAACTGACCAGCTCAAATATTAAAATGATCTTTCTTGTGTTTTCTTGCAGATTCCAAAAGAAAATTACTACAATAGAAAGGATTTTCACGTGTAAGACATTTTAAAAAATTTCACCTTTCTCTAATTTTTGTTAACCGTCTCAAAAACTAAAATCACTTATTCAAATCTAATTCGAAATTTAATCCTTCCTCGGCTTATTAATTAAAAACTAAAAACTAAAATAACTAAATAACTGAATAAAACATTCTAAATGCGCACAATAAGAGGAATTAAATTTCTATACTCTGTGATTCGACCGAGACATTCCTGTTGCTTAGTATAAAGAATTAATTCCAATTCGCTGGGGATCAAGAACTCGTCAATTGAGATTGAATTTCCATTGAAACGAAAATACGATATCTCGAATTGGTAAAAAATTGCATAACTGTGAATAAGATTCTGGAACGAGGCACCGAAAGAGGCGTGGGTGGCTTGAGTCGCGCATTTTCAATAAGGCTCGCTCACTCGTTTACCGATCAACTCTGCAAAAAAACCCTGCCACCGTTGCGATTTATAATTTCTAATAGGCCGTACGCGGAGCGTTTTTTGCTACGTTTCGCGCATTGCGCGCAACTACGAATGTACGCAAGTACGCACGTGCGTTGGCGTCGCTACCACTTGACGACAAAAAATAAAAAAAAATAATAAAAAACGAGATCGAGACCTGCTCGTGGAAAAGGAATCGATAAATCGTCGGCGTATCGTGCGAAAGTCGAAAAAGGAGTGCGTGTCTGCGCTTTTTCTTTTTTCGAAAATGTGCCATAATTGTCGGCGTTTCTTTCATTTGACTCGAATTATTTAAATAAATTTCCATCTTTAGTGAAATTTTATTCACTACATTTCTTTTTTCGGTGCTATTGAGCAGAAAAAAATTAGCAGAAAAATTCTCTAGATACGGAGCGTGTAACATAACCTCAAACTAAAAACTGCTTCTAAACGTGAATAAAGATACGATTATAAGAATTTAGAATATAAAGAAAGGATAACCGAAAGTAATTTTTGATAATTTTGACAAATTTAGTGTACAATTTTCCGGAAAAACAGGTTGAGCTATAATTAGCCTTTTCAAATTTTGCATTGGAACTTTCTGAGATTTATTTCTTTAAAAATAACTGAAAAGAGGCTTTGAGTAAAAACAAATTACGCTACGATATATTTCTAGAATTATTTCTGAGATAATAAATGTCTTTTTTACGAGAAAACAAATGTTTAGTTCTACCTGTCATTTCACTTTGTACATGCAGCTGTTGGTAAAAGTAGAATATTTGTTTATCGACAGTGCATGGCTGCCAGCGGAATTGCAAATTGAAAATAGTAAAAATGTAATTTTTTAATTTAAAAAAGTGAGCAAATAAAGAGTTTTTAAGTAAAAAAAAGTGAGTAAACAGTAATGAGTTTGATATTACTATATTAATTTGGGGCCCGTCAATGGATAAGTTTAAAAAAAAATTTATTTATGACAATACTATAAAGATTCAGAAAAACCATTCAATTTGAAGAAAAAATTCAAAAATGACAAAAATAGATGAAATATGAAGAAAATAATTGAAAAATGACAAAAATAATTCAAATTTAAAACCAAAATTGTAATATGACAAAACTAATTAAAAACCAAAATATGCAGATTAAAATTGAAAAATTAAAACAAAGTAATTGAAATTTGAAAAAATTGAAGAATGGAAAAAAAAATTTTAATTTAAAAAAATTATTTGAGACTGGTGTAAAAAATTCAAACTTTGAGTACAATACTTGAGATATTGTCGGAATATTTAAAATGTAAAGAAACTAATTGGATAATAACATAAATAAATAATTGAAAACTAGTGTAAAAAATAAACTTTTCAGACAATAGTTTAAAATTTGAAAAAATAATAAAAATTGCAAGAAAATGATTATAACTTAAAGAAAATAATTTAAAAATGGTAAAAAAATTTATATATGCAGAAAACAGTTAAAAATGACGAAAATAACTGTAACTTGAAACAAAAATTAATGAAAAATGAGAAATATAATTCAAAAATGGTGTAAAAAAAATTAAACAGAATAATTGAAAAATTGTATAAAATAATTGAAAAATTAACTATATAATTGAAATGTGAAGAAAGTAATTAAATAATGACATTAATAATTTAAATCTGGTGTAAAAATTAAAAATTTATAGACAATAATTGAAAAATTGAAAAAAATATTAGAAGTTTGAGGAGAATAATTGAATGTTGAAGAAATCAATTGAAGTTTGAAGAAAATAATTGAAATTTGAAGAAAATAATGTAAAAAAATGTGAAAACAATGTTTAATATGAACTAAGTAATTAAAATTTGAAGAAATTTATTAAAATTTGTAGAAAATAATTGAAAAAAGAGTAAAAAATTAATAAATTCATGACAATTTAATGTAATTTAAATATTAAGAAAGTAATTAAAATTAAAAGAAAATATGAGATAACGGCGAATAGAAATAAAAATTTGAAAAAAATGTATTAAAAAAAAAATGAATATCTGAACTAGAATTGTTTCCAGATTAATCTTGGAAGGATTTCGTCAATTTTCTTTAAAGAAATCAAATTTAATTAACTTAACTTATTTTTCCTTGATTTGATTGTTAATTAAATTAAATTTATGGTAAATTCTTGATTTCTAATTTTTCCGTTGTTCCGAAACTCCAAGTTTTCTTTCCTAAATTACCTAAAACATTTAGTTTCAAGTAATTAAAGTCAATTTCATACTATCAAAATTGTGAATTTAAAGTTAATAAATTGTGAATTTAAAATTAATACTTGCAGAATCGTTTTAATGATCTGACTTAAAAATTTATTTTAGATTACTTAACTTAATTCAAATTCATATTCTTCGTCAATTATGTAATTTTCGTATTAATTTAATTATCAAGTCTTGAGAATTTTTGGAAAAATACTTGATTTAATTGAATTTAAATCAAGTTAATTTATTATTAATTTAAAAATCTTTAACACATTTAGCTTCCTTAATCTAAAATTTCGATTATTGATTTCAGTCATATAATCTATTTTATTGTGAATGGATTATTGATACAAACAATTTCCAAATAAAATGTTTGATATTGTCGTAAAAACCCCATAACCTCAAAATCTTGAATTCAATGTCGAATATTTAAACTATTTGATTAATAACTAATTATAAATTCATAATCTAGTTTTGTGACTTTCTAACCTCAAAAGTTATCTGAACAAATGTCATTATTTATGAAAAATATTTTTATTATTTGATTAGTTTTATTCAATCTTTTCAGATAAATATTGAATCGCCCCCTCTACCATTTTCCAGATAAGGGGCTGAGTTAGTCGAATATAAATATTGATACGATCGTTTCGAATACAATTTGATTTATTTTTGTAATTTAATCAAATTTAATTTTTCTTTTTCTAAATTTAAATTTTATTTTCTGGTTCGTTTCTTTTAGTCTTTGAGCTTTTTCGTCTTCTTTCTTATATTCTCTTTTTGTCCTTAACCTTAATTCTTTAGTAAATTTATTTTTAAACCCTTACAATATCCAAATTATAATATATTAATACTAATAAAAACAATAATAGGAAAATTGTTTTTACTTCAGCAAAATCATCAAATATTTTAATTTTGCATTTTTACAAGGATTTACCAGTAATTACCGGAAATTACCAGTGAGGTAATTACTTACCATTTTCGTAATTGACACAATCCCTGACAGTCGATTAGTTTTGGCGGCAACAGTTCGATTTTTAAATATTATTTTTTTTCTTTATAATTAAAAATAAGGAAGTTATTATGATTTTAACACCCTAATTAATCCTAATTTCGATTTATTCAAAATATCGATCCAAATTTCAATTTATCCTACTCGAAAATTATTTATTATCAGAAATAATAATTGAATTGAATCTAAGTGTCTTTTATTGGTCATATATATCATTAAAATTATTCTTTTCGGATAATTATCGAAATTTCGAACAACAAAAGTAGAATTGCAGAGCAGCTAAAGCCGATACTTATTGCCAACAAACCTGATACTTATTCAGAATACAATTAATTTTATCTCTCGAGTTGAATTCGTCATAAAACGATATAATAGTCAGTTGTATTCAAATGATACAGCAGACAGCCGACAATAAAAGTTCGAGAAACTAACACTCCCATGAATGCTCTCTTAAATGCTATTAGGCATTTTATATGGAAACCACAGAAAGTCAAAGAAACAGTTGTTTCCAGGAAAAGAAATTGCAATTTACTTTCGAATCGATGGGTTGGTCATTTGAAAATTTTTTATTTAAATATAAAAATGAGAAACTGATTTTGAAAAATGTGTAAAAAAAAAAAAGAAAATAAAGTGAAAGAATAAAAAACATATTAGAGGTGGATAAGAAAATTGTTTATTTTTTTCAATATTTATTTTAATATAATATTTATTATTGATAACACTAACAATAACAATTTTTTTTAAAAATATCAAGATTTGACACGAAAATTGCCAAGTTTATTGTCCTTAGACCCACTAGAATTGACACCAATGATTTTTAAAAATATTTATCTAAAAATATGGATATTTCGCATTCAAAACTTAATTTTTTTTACAGAAAATATGAAAAATATTTAGTTTTATTTTAAAAATAGGACTCAGTTTTGATTTTCTTCTCCATATTTTTAGATATTTTTTTTTACAAATATTTTTATTTTTTGCTATAGAAATACGTTTTTTTGGAAGCGTTATTTATATAATAATTACCCTGTGTATAATATTATATTTATTTTGTTTACCTGTGTTTATATAAATATAAAGGTTGAAATATGATTATTCTTGTTTTCTGAGGTACTATCACATGTAAGTAACAACCACAGAATCACTTTTCTTTTTATCAGCATTAAAAATTGTAGGTTATATTCAATGATAATTTTGCCTTGATTAAAAGTTTTTTTTTTAATTATATAAATTTAAGATCTGTTTTTATTGAATATTTTGAACGGAATGATGACTAAAACATCTTGAGAGTTGATCCTGTTTGTGTATTCTCATTCCAAAAATCACAAACATAACCTAAAATTTTATGCCGCTTAGGTCCCTAATAACGCGTCGCATATATAAGCAATAGAAATAATTAATTTAAAAAGTAGTATGTAAGTAAAAATTATTAAATCAGAAATAAATTTATCATAATAGGTAATTAGATAAATAATAAATTAAAAAAAAAGAAAGAAAAATAAACTAATAAATAAATAATAAATAACTATAACTACTACTAATTAACTAATAATTAACTCTAATAAAAAAAAACCTACCAATAAAAACTAAATAAAAGGATAAAAGAAACCAAAAATCAAATTCGTTCAAAAAATTATATTTTTCTTTTTTGCGTGATTCGTAAACACAACATAATTTATAAATTAACATACACAATCTCGTCGATAATAATAATAATAATTATTATTAATAATAATTTATACAGTGGACCGACAACAAAAGTATCGATTTTTTTGTCCCTTATTTTTTAAAAATACAACATAAAAAAATCGATGTCGATCAATAGTTTGTTTTAAATTAACGTTCTCACTTAATTCTTTGAGAGAGTGAAAAAAATAAACACAAAAAATAATAGAGAAAATGAATAAAGGAGTGGATGAAATGAAAAGAGGTAGTCAAAAGAGAACAAAAAGAGACGAAAAAAAAAACGGAACTGTTTTACGTAAAATACAAAGAAAGCAAGGCTTTGCTATATTATATATATATATAAAATACAATAAATGCGCGCAAAGCCCCGTATGAGAAAAATTATTATGCTAAATTATTGATCATCGATAAGACAGGTGGCAAGATGAAAAGAGATGTTGGTTTATAATGACTGGAATGAACAAAACTGAGAAAGTGATCAAGACTCACGAATAGGATAACAAAATAAATAATAGAAGCGTTAAACTTGATTAATTACTTAACAACATAACTAAGCAATAATAATAATAATAGTAATAATTAATTACAATAAAAATAATTAATTATAATAGAAATAGTAGTTATTATATTATTATGTCGTACTCATGGCTATGCGGTAATAATAATTACAAGATTCGAGGTTTCTGGCACGTTTACCATTATTAAATAAGTCTGCGTTCATACTTTTTATCTAGTTCGTCGAAATTAATTTTTAAAAATCGATTTTCTAAAATTCATCTTTTAAAATCGACTTGTGAAATCGATTTTTACAAATCGATCCTTCAGAATCGATTTATTCGTATCGATTTGACAAATTCGATATTTTCAAATCGATTTATAATCGATTTGTCAAGATCGATATTTCCTAGTCGATGGATTAAAATCGAAATTTCCAAATCGATTTTCACAGTCGATTTTTAACAATCGATTTATGATAATCGATTTCTCCATATCAAGTTGACAAAATCGATTTCTCCAAATGGACCATTCATAATCGATTTTTCATAATCGATTTGTTACTATCGATAATTCCAAGTCGATTTGTCAGGATCGATTCCTCTAAGTTGACTGATAAAAATCGTTTTTTCCATATCGACTTCCAGAAATCGATTCCTCTAAATTGGTTTATTACAATCGATTTATAATAATCATTTCCGTCAAATCGATTTGTGATAATCGATTCCGTCAAATCGATTTATGATAATCGAATCATCAATGGCTCGATATTTCCAAATCGAATCACAATAATCGATTCTTCATAATCGTTGTTTCAAATCGATTTTTTAATATCGATTCTTCCAAATCGATCCAACGGCAAAAATCGATTTTTAAAAATTGATTCGTACAATATCGATTCGTCAAAATTGATATACATCAAAGACTCGCTCAGTTTTAAGGCTTATTCGCATTTCTCGAATACGGAAGAGCTGGAGGGCGTCGAGGATTGGCTGAAAATCTGAGAAATCTCTTATCAACAATAGCATCTCTAACAATAACGATTTATCTCTAATCTCCCAATAAAAAAAAGGGACACAAGAGGAACAATTTATCTTCATGAGTGACGACCAACCTCGAGCCACACGTACAATCAAGAAACCCTTTTCTTTCTTTCCCGTCACTTTTCTCATATTCACATAAATCTCAAACTCTTTTAAACAGGAAGTGATCAAAGAACTTGGGCAAGCGTCTTGGCAACTATAATACAGCGGAAATTGAGAAAAGGTTTTCTTATTTGCTGAATTGTTTTTTTTTTTTTTTTGTTTTGTTTTTCTTCTCTTGCGAATTTTTAACAATCACTCGAAATATACCTCAACAACTTACACAATAGAAAAAATCTCGACGTACAAAAATACACTTTCTTTTTTCTAGTGACAGTAAATCCGTCATTTATAAAACAAATATAATAACATTTTTTATTTTACAAAATCTTCTTTTTTTTGTTAATTTCAAAAAATAATTTGTATTTTAGAAAATTATTTCATTTTGTAAAAAAAGTTGTTTAATTTTGTTTGACTGGGGGAAAAAAATATTGAATAATAAAATCGATGTGATTCAAAAATAGTTGCTGTAGTTAATTGAAGATTTTGTGGCTTGAATTGCTTCTGATAAGAAAATTTAATTTCTCCTCAAAATGACTGCTTTAGAAATTAAAAACAAAATGATAATAATTCTATTATCCGATAAAAATTACAATTTTCTCACCAAAAAAAGCGACAATTTCTTAAGAAAAAATTCAAGCCACAAAAACTTGAGGATCCATTTTTGAATCACGTCGAGAATGCGGGATTTTTTTTTTTTTTTCTTTTGACGGACTGAGTGTCACAGATGACAATGTCGATCTTTTCACTTCTTCTCATTCGAAACAATTATCGTAATATCTTTCCATGAAAGTTCCTTAATTTAAGGGAGACCAACATGCCCCGTCTCCAACTAATGAATACAAAACAAACAATCAAAAAATAACATAACTTAACATCCTTGGGACGTAGATAGGAATTGGTCCTCAATATTCTAAGACAATTGACTCGTTTTTTTTTCATTTTAATTCGTTCACTAATATAGAAAAAAATTCGCTTTCTCGCAAAAATCATGCCCTGCATGATTTCATTAATGACCTTTGCCTATATTTTACAAAAAAAGTCGTACAATAATTTGTTTCTCAAAAGTAGGTACAATTTTATTGAAAATTTTTTTTTCTCCGTAATAATGTTCATAATAATAATATAATAATAATAATAATAATTAATAATAATAGTATTATACTCAATAATATTATATTCGATAATATTATTTTTAATAATAATTATAATAGAAAAAGTAATAACGTTATTAATAATAACACTAGTCTCTAGTAAGCGTACAGAGTTACTGCACGATTGTAGTATGCATTAACTTCAGTTTCTTTTTTGTGCAGGTACGTGTTTTTTTTTCACTAAACATTTTTTTAAAGCTGTTTTCTCAAAAAGTAGTTTGAAAAGGAAATTTTTTGACACAGGTCTAAAAAATCAGTTTTTGAAACAGTTTCAAAAAAGCAGATTTTTTAAATAAAACAGTTCTAAAAAGCGGTTTTTTGAAACTGTTAAAAAAATACAGTTTTTTGAAGCAGTTGTAAAAAGTGGCTTTTTGAAAGTTTTAAAAAGCAGTTTTTTGGGAAAACAGATTTAAAAAAAAGTTTCTTACATCGTGTGAATCGTATTTTTTTCCCTTACATTGATTTCAAACGTATTTTAAGAAATTCTCCTTCTCTCCCTCTCATCTTTTATTTTATCTTACTTTATTTGTAAAAAGTATACAAATCAGTAGAAAAAAAAGTTTTAACTTTCTTTTTTTTTTATAAATATTCAACGAATTATTCTTGGTCGAATGTATACCAATCTAGATTATTTATTTTACACGAAAAAGAAATAAGAAAAAGTTGGAAATTGATGTTTCCGTTAAAAACAACTTGCCAAGGATGAATTTTAATGTCTTTTTCTAGACGAAAAAACAGTTTTTTTTTTTTATAAGAAAGACACTTTGTCGAAAAATAATACAATAAATAATAATGAATAAATGAAATAAATTTAATAAATAAATAATAAATAAATAGAATTTGGAAAACATTAAAAAAATAATTTTTCTTCTTGAAGCACTGGAATTATTTTAATTTTTTATTTTGTTGAATTACTCTTTAGCTAGTTTCAATATCAAAATTAAAAACTTTTTATTTTAAATAAAATTCTCGAAATTTTCTCTTTTTCTTCATTAAATACTCTTAAATTTTACTTTCTTAAATTATCTTAAATTTCTGTTAATCTTCTCTCAAAATCACAAAAAACAAATTTCAATGTTTGCTACATAATAGAGATATATGTATTTCACGTTTTTTTTTATCATATAAAAACAAATTAAATAATATTCTAACAAAAATTTTACAAAAAAATTCAAATCCCAGGAAAGTGGTTATAGAATGGCACTTGAAGGTGACGTGCAGTAAAAAAAAAAAGTGTAGAAAATTGAGCTGAGGACTGAGCATAAAAATTTGGCACAAATATTGTTATTTTACGCATGTGTCTACACCGACAACTTAAAGGCGGGTTTAGAGGTGTAACCGATTATAACACTGGCGTAATCACACTCGAGTTTAATTGACACGTTATTATCAAGGAGCAAAGAATAAAATTAAAAATTGAGAAAAATCGTAATGGCAGCAATTGGGCATGGCTGGATATTTGAATATTGATATTCCGAGTATTTAATACTAAGTCTTAAGCACCGTTTCCATGTCAGCAGGAATGCCTTCATTAAATAGACTTAAGTTCCGAGAGTGCGCTTTGATCGTTAGAAGCAAACTTAAAGTCAGAATTATTTTTTTATTTACTATTTACTTATTTTTATATACCTTCTCCATGTTATCTATTTTCCGCTTTTTATCAATTTTTCCCTTTATTTACCAATTTTTCTGCTTTATTCGATTTTTCATTATTCCAATCATCGGAAAAGTTTATGATCAATTAAAAATAAACAACAACAATAAAAATTCCATGATCTTTGACTTATTTAATGGCAATTAAATAGGTAAAATAAAAGAGAATGATAGATAAGTGTCGGTGGGAAATAAAGGATTATTCTGAAACATAGCAGGAGTCGGCTCACATTCCAAAAGTAATAGTTTACAATGTTACTGGCGCATTTCTTCTCGAGATGTATCTAAAGACAAGAAATCTTCAAGATAAGACAAGAAATGCATCGTTCGGCTTCACTCTGACTTTCAGTTTGCTTTTACGAGCGGCCAAGTTTCCTGTAGAGCGAGTCCATCGCCTGAAGGATTCAAGGTGGAAGTACGCGTTACGAGAATAAGATTAAGTAAGTACGTATAAGGTACATTAAAAAAAAAAAAAAATAATAATAATAATAATCGATCGCGCGCGTGTGTGTAAGAAAGAGAGAGAGCAGACACTCAGTGTTTTCTAACAATTAAAACTAATAATAATCATAATAATAATAAACAATGAGTAACAGAGAGAGACTGAAAATGAAAGTAAGACAAGGAGATACAATACGATAATACTGTTCGACACTGTCTTCAAAGGACAAGCATTGACGTCGTTAAATTGGCAGAAGATGTCTTTCTCTTAATCATTGTCATCAAATTTTCATCAGATTTATCATTTAATGAAAATGGATATTTTCAAAGCTAGTTAAGAAAATGACCATTTAAGACACAGCACAGTAGTCGGTTTTTGCTATTCCGAACACTGTGCACAGGTAAGAAAAGTACCATTTCTGTCACCGTTGGGCAAATGACCACTTTACCGGTGGTAAATGACCGGTGATTAGTCATAGGTAATAAAATGACTATTTTCATCACTAGTAAGAAAATGACCATTTACGTCACAGATGGAAAAATTACCATTATTACCACCAATCGGAAAATGACCATCTCCATCATCGGTAAGACAAGTAACCATTTCTGTCATAGGTGGAAGAATGACCATTTACATTACCAATGGTAAAATTATCACTAATGGTAAAATTACCATTTAGGTCACAGGTGGAAAAATAACCATTTGCGTCAACGGTTGAAAAATGAACATTTTCGTCACAGGTGGGAAAATTACCACTTCAGTCACCGGTCTGGATATGACCATTTCCGTAACTTGCAGAAAGAGACAAAAATTCGATGTGCCCTAATCCGCAAAATTCTTCTCCATTCCAAGACCTTCTCAGCTAACCCGAACCTCCAATCTTATATCTCGATCCTAAAAGGCATCGCGAATGCCTTATTGAGATTTTTGCCCGGTGTCAGTTCAACAGACCACCTTATCCAGCGACTGATGGTCATTCGGTTTTGATTGTGGAAGGTGACGCCATTCCTTGGGAGAAGGTAGGACTCTCGGGGCCAGTAGTGGGTTCACTTTTTGGAGTTTGGACGTCATACCTCGCGTGGGTCCTCATATGCCTGGTGATCATGTCCCTCCTGCACGCGGCGTAGATACACTGCGGACACTTGTAGGGTTTTTCTCCAGTGTGGGTCCTCTGGTGTGTACTGAGATGATCCGATCTGCTGAAGACCTGACCGCACACTCGACACGTGTACGGCTTGACTCCAGTGTGCAGTCTCATGTGCCTGGTGAGCATATCTGACCTGGCGAAGCTACGCTTGCAGACGTCGCAGAGGTAGGCTTTGGCCGAAGCGTCCTGTGGACCCTGTCTCCTGTGTCTGGACGCCATGTGTTTCGCTAATCTGTCGTGGAGACTGAACATCTGACCGCAAACTGGACAGACGTAAGCCACATCAGCACCTGGTGGCATTTCCTCAACGACCGGAGACACCTCGAGATTGTATCTGACAGCGACGCTTTCCTTGGTGGTTGGAGACGCCACATCTCCACGGACAACGGGAACACTGACAGAACCCCTGGTTACGACTCCAGGGGGCAGTAGCTGTAACGCCGGCGGTCTTCCCTGACCCACATTCTTCATCGATAGATCCAGAGGCGACTCCTGCGGACTTGTCGAGTCATTGTCGAGGGAGCCAGTCTTTGGCGGGTGGGCTACCATTGTCGAGTCAGTGCCTCGTGGCCTCTTCTCCCAACCAGGAACGTCCGAGTCCGAGTGGCTTCGCTTTCTCGCGATATCCGGCAGGTACTTGGTGTGCAGATAGTGCTCGAAACTGCACGACGATGGAGAAACTGGTGTAAGGGGAGTCAGACTCAAGGGAGTTAGGGGAGTAAGAGGCGTTAAAGGAGTCAAGGGAGACGTCGGGGAAGGAATTAACAAAGGCGATGTGGCGCAGTGAACGCACCCACAACCAGTGTATATGGGTATCGGTCTCGAATGGTGACTCGAGTGCAGATGGTTTTGGTTACCCAGATGGTGCAGATGACTCGGGCTGTTTTGACTATGTGGATGACCGTCCCGGTTTTGATGATGTAGCTGACCCTGACTGCTCTGATGATTTTGACTATTCTGGTGGTTGTGTTGCAGATGATTCGGACTTGTGCGGCTTTGATAGTTCAGATGACTCGGATGGTTCTGATGATGTGGGTGATTTTGACTGTTTTGATGAAGTGGACTACTTTGACTGTTCTGATTGTGTAGATGACTCTCCCGGTTCTGAAGAAGGGGATGGCTCTCCCTGTCCTGATTGGGTGTGCTGCTCTCCCTGCTCAGAAGAAGCGGAAGTCCCTCTCTGCTATGAAGAAGCGGGTGCCCCTCCCTGCTTTGGAGAAGCGGATTCCCCTCCCTGTTCAGAAGAAGCGGATTCCCTTCCCTGCTCAGAAGAAGCGGATACCCCTCCCTGTTTTGAAGAAGTGGGTGCCCCTCCCTGTTCAAATGATGTGTATCTCTGTCCCTGCTCTGATTAATACCGGCCTGTTGACTATTCTGATGGTTATTCCGACTGGGCAGGTTCTTCCGATGATGTGAGTAATGATGAAGAAGTTGACTGACACTGGGCTCCTCCTCAGAGCGTGGAGGACTCTCCTCCTTTGATCGGAGAGTGAGGAAACTGTTTCCGGGACTGTCTAGGATAGAGCCGGTGGACGATCTAGGTGAACCGAAGACGTCTTCCTCTTCCTCGGAGGGTAAGACTGTCTCCTCGTACCTGGCGCACTTGGAAACCAGGGGAGAATTTCGATGAGCTTGTAGAATGTCAACAACTTGGGACAGGCCTTTCCTCTTGCGTGGTTTTGACTGGTGATTTCGATTAGCCGTCGCCGCCAAAGTGTTGTTGTTCGTACAAGATGGCGGTGGGGGCTTCGCCGGACCCGGTGGCGCTGCAGCGGCGTCCTCCACGGCGCTCTCGGCCATAGTCATCGAGGATACGCGGCACCCGCCGCCTGGGCCCCTTATGCCGCCTACTATTCCTCCGGCCACCACCGTACTGCCGCCCAATCCGTTCTGAAATGAAAAATAGCATTTTGTTAATAATTAATTTCAAACACTATGGGGTATGTTGTACTAGACTAAGTTTTTGTATTTTAAACTACTCAAGAAGGGCGTTCAGGAGAGTGCTTTGTAAAAATATACCTAGCGATCATATCAAGCTGAAAAACCCGAAGGGAAATGTCCTTTTTCATTTTTTGGTACGTTCAGTAGTTTACAAGTTATTTAGAATCTAAAATTAACCAATAATGCGCGATTTGTAGATTAGAATGTGCAGCGACGTCGGCTCTCCCCTCCACAATTACTTAGAAACGAAGTTAGCGGTTCCTGGTACTAGGGGTAGTAGACTCACTTCGTGGTAGTGGAGGACACTATTAGTTTCGCTTCAACGTAGTGGGGGGAAGCTCCCAGCCTCGTTTCGCCGTAGTAGTGGGGGTGACGCTCTGTGCCCTCTCGCGTGGTAGTAGTGGGAGAAGCGGTTATTTGATATAGCAGAAAATGAGAAGGGAAAGTCGCACAGTGGCACAGTCGTTCAAAACAGTCTAAATTCCCTAATTCTTAACGGATTTTCAATATCTTTTTTTTTAAATTAATCAGAATAAAATTCTTAACAATCTTACAGTTGTCGATTTTTGGATTATTTATTCAATTATGGAATATTCAAGTAAATATATATTTAAAATAAAACTTTAGGAGAAAAATGTTTACTTTTTCGTAGAAATGTATTGAAATCAAAATTCTTGGAACGTAATAAAATAACAATAAAATTTTGAAATAATTGCACTCTAAAACTTGTTTAAAAATAGAAAATATTATAAACAAATTACTAGATCAATACACAAGGAAATGTTAGTTTAAAAATAAAATGAATCGTAATTAAAATCATTGCTGGTTGAAAATATTTAAAACCAAATTGTCAAAAAGAGAAACGGAAAAATAGAATGAAATAAATTAATAATTTTAAAAAAGGAATCCTGAACTTAAAAAAACTACATTTGCCCAGGAATCATACAATAAAAATACCAAATTAAACAAATAAATTATCAAATTAATTATTAAGCTACTTAACTTTTATGATTGACAATTAAATTAAGCACTAACCTTTGTTTGTAAAAATAAATAAAATAATACCACAGATATAATTTAAAAAATTTTTAAATCAAATTTCCATTACAATTTTAATCAATGAATGATTTGACAAATCAAAATTAAGATTTGAAGAAAATAATTAAATGTTAATGATTGAGCTTAGTTTTATTAACTTATTTAATTTCAATATACAGATTAAAATTAAATAATTTTTAAATTACGTAATTTTGAATTGAATTACATTTAAATTGAATTGAATTACATTTAAATTAAATTTAAATTAAATAAAAATTATATAATAATAAAAATACAAATTAAATAATAAGCTTACTGAGAAATAAATCAGGAGAGATTAGTGGATTTACTGTTTGAGGTTAACAGGATAAATATTGCCAAAGGATTGGATTAAAAACACATTTATATAACAAGTTTATAACACATTGGGGAATACAACAGACTGATGAGAAACGACGAAACGGGAAAAAATCAAGTTTTATAGACGTTGAACTGTCATCGAAGAAGTAACAGCAGAAAGGTAAAAAAAGACGATCTATCGAGAATAAACTTTTCTCTCGAGAATCGAACTTTGAAAAAAGTAGTAAACTTTCAAAAAATTATGTGAGCAATAAATTTATAATTCCTAACAAGTTAAAATTATATATTTTTATTTCTTGATAATTGTCTAGTTTTATTATTTTTATTTATTCAATTGCTTTTCACGTCTAATCAAACATAAAATATTTTAATTTTATTTCTTGTTTCCTAATTTTCTTTTTATCTATTTTTAAATTCGATTACAAATTTTTATTTTAAATCTTTTCTTCTAATTTTTAATCAATTATATTTTCTCTATCAATCAATTTTTTCTGATATTAAATATATTTTTAGTTCTGCATTAATCGCTTGTTTCTTTTCTTTTTTAGTCAGAGATTAAACATACATGATTTTTTTAATTTTACCGTAATTCATTATTACTTTATCAGTAAAATTTAAATTTTATTCATTTCCACCTTAAAATTGACACTAATTAATTTTTATCCCGACGTTTATTAATTTTACTTTGTCAATTTTGACTCTAATTATTTTTTATTTCCATTTTAATTAATTCAGTATTTTTTAGAACTTCAACTTTAATTATTTTTTATTTTATTTTCATTTCCATTACTTTTATTCCCATTCTTTCAATTACTTTCATTTCATTCAAATTAAATTTAAATAAACTCAACTTTCATTTTATTTCCCAAATTCTAAAAGAAAAAAAAAAATTTTCAGCATTAATTAAAAAGTGATAATTTCAGAATTCAAGAGAGAAAATTTCTCCTCAATTATAAACCTGCATTGAGGAATTTCTCGCTATAAGTAATTCAACGCCTACAGCGTATAATTTATCATAAAATTTAGAGGTCCCCAGTATGTATCGAAGATAGAGGGTGTGTGTATTTGAAATTTAAATATTCGATCAAATAAATCAAAGCGGCTCTATCTCCTCGGTTGTTTCTGTATATAAACGCGTTAGACGTCATTAAAAGAAGACGGCGACTTCTCTCGAAAAGTTGTAAACGGGATTCGAGTAACGAATTGAGATTCAGGTTTATCATACTAATCAAGTGAAGCCACTTTATCTCGTTTTATAGCCGTGTGAGATTTTTTCTCGTGACTTATCATTCCAGTAAGTTATTATCGTTTCTTGTTTTTTTTTTTTCTTAATTTCTCCCGAGATTGTCTGGAAGCAAACGAAAATTGATCTGCCGTGTCGAACAAAATGATTATGCTAATCAGGAGCAACAGGTGGCGGAAATCGTGTTTCGAGGATTTTTATTATTTTACATCTAACGCGCGAGCCGCTTTCACGAAATTCGCAAGAGTGATTCAACCTTCTCTTGATCCACCGACGAAAGGGATTTAAATTCTTACACATTTTTTTTTCTAGAAAGAATTTAAATACCGAACTATAAAACGAATAAATTAGTTTACAATGTTAGGTGGGGTCTGAATAATTACAGTTTAGATTTCTGGGTTAAATGAGGTATAAATTTCTCAGCTTATTTTCCAATATAAACAACATTATTTATCGTTAAAAATAGAAGATTAATGGGTAAGTGATTGGTTTGTTTTATTTTCACGAGTGTTTACAAGGAAAGATCGTGTAATAAAATAATCTAAAAAATATTTTTATAAAATAATTATGTATAATGATCTTCAAGTTTCGCTGTTTCATTAATTCATTCAATCGTTCACACTTGATATTTGACACTAAATGTTTTTTTTTTAATTTTAAACCATTTTTCACTTTCTTAAAATTTTGTTAAAGTTATAAATTTTTAATTCATTTCTTTAAACTTTAATAATTTGAACTTCAAGTATTATTAAGTATACTAAATTTGAAACGAACAAATTTTTTTTTTTTTTTAATAATTCTTTTCTCTTGTAAGTTCAATTATTTACAACAATTTACAATTATTTTCATCATTTTTCAATTAATATCTTCTTTTTTTAATTATTTTTCAATTTTTGTCCTGAATTTCAAATCTAATTTCTGCAAATTGCAATTATTTTCTTCTTTTTTTTAAATTACATTTTTAGTTTTAATTATTTTTTTTTATTTAAAACAAAAAAATGTTTTCAATTTCTAATAATTCATTTCGATTATGACTTCAATTACTTACTACAATTTTAAACTATTTTCATCATTTTTCAAGTATTATCTTCAATTTTTAATTATTTTCCAATTTGCTTCCTGAATTTTAAATCTACTTTCTGCAAATTTCAATTCTCTTCTTTATTTTTCCAATTACTTTTTTAGTTTTAATTATTCTCTTCAAATTGTATTTTTCAATTATTTAAATGATGTTCAAATAATTGAAAATACTTCTATTTAAAAAAAAAAAAAAATTTCAATTTTTAATCATTCTTTTCTAGTATGTCTTCAATTATTTACTACAATTTTCAACTTTTTTGATCATTTTTCCATTTTTATCTTCAATTTTCAATTATTTTTTAATTTTTTCCCTAAATTTTAAATCTACTTTCTGCAAATTTCAATTATTTTCTTTATTTTTTAAATTACTATTTCAGCTTTAATGACTTTTTTTTTAATTGAATTTTTCAATTATTATTTGCATGTTATGTTATGAAGACATGTATGTTATGAACATACTTTTATCTTTTAATCAAACAATTTTATCATACTTCAACTAATTTCATTTACTTCAAATATATTCTGCAATTCTTAAAATTATTGTTCACAAATTCTAATTACTATCTTCAATTTTCAATTATTTTTGTCATTTTTCAATTACATTCCACAATTTTTTTCAGAATTATTTTCATTATTTTGCAATTAATTTACCAAATTTTCAATACCTGTTCACAAATAAAATTTATTTTCTTAAAAGTTTTAATTATTTTTATCATACTGCAATTATTTTCTCTAATTTATAATTATTGTTTTTAGCATTTTGTAACCAGTTACGTTTATTTCATATATATTGTGTAATTTTTTCAATTATTTTTCTTAAATTTCAAGTACTTTTTTTAATTTAGAATATTTTTTGACTTTTTAATTATTTTACATATTTATCAATCAATTTTCAAAAATTGGCAATGTTCTTTTCAAATTTCAATTTTTAATTATTTTTCAATTAATTTCCTAAATTTTCGTCTACTTATCTCAAGTTTCAATTAGCTCCTTCAATATTTTTGACTTATTTCTTTTTATTTCATATTTATTGAGCAATTTTTTCAATTATTTTTCTCAAATTTCAATTATTTTTTCCATTTTCAATTATTTTTATTATTTATCCCAATTTTAAATTATTCTCATTTTTCTTAATTAATATGGAAGATTTTCAAGTATTTTCCTCAAATTTCAATAATTTTTAAATATGTTTCCTGAATTTTAAATCTACTTTCTGCAAATTTCAATTATTTTTTTTATTTTTCCAATCACTTTTTTAGTTTTAATTATTCTCTTCAAATTGTATTTTTCAATTATTTAAATGATGTTCCAATAATTGAAAATACTTGTATTTTAAAAAAATAATTTTTTTCAATTCTTAATAATTTTTTTCTAGTATGATTTCAATTATTTACTACAGTTTTCAATTATTTTGATCACTTTTAAATTATTATCATCAATTTTTAATTATTTTTCAATTTTTTCCCTAAATTTTAAATCCACTTTCTGCAAATTTCAATTATTTTCTTTAAATTACAACTATTTTTGTTATTTATCGATTATTATTTATCCGAATTTTTAATTATTCTCATTTTTCTTAATTAATTTTAAAGATTTTCAAGTACTTTTCTAAAATTTCAATTACTTTCTCAATTTTTAATTATTTTTATTATTTTTCAATTAACTTCATAAAATTTCAATCTTTTTTTTTCAATATTTTTAACTTATTTCCTTTTATTTCATATTTATTCAGCCATATTTTTAATTAATTTTCTATAATTTCAATCTTTTTTTTCAATTTCCAATTATTTTAGTTATTTATCGATTATTATTCATCCAAATTTTTTAATTATTCTCATTTTTCTCAATTGATTTTCAAGATTTTCAGGTATTTATCTCAAAATTCAATTATTTTCTTCAATTCGCAATAATTTTTTATCATTTTTCAATTACTTTCGAAATTTTACAATTATTTTTCGATTTTTAAAAATTTACAATTACTTATCTTGAATGTAAATTATTTGGTTCATTTTATCATTTTAAAATTATATTGTCTTTTATTTCATATAATTCTGTAATTATTTTTCTCGAATTTCAATTTTTTTTTTGCAATTTATTTTCGAATATTAAAGTGCGATTTTGAACTTTTCGTAATTTCCACATTTCTCCACGTTTTAAAACCTCCTGATTCCGAAAAAGATGAGTTTTACGCAAGTATCTGTCTGTCTGTCCGTCTGTAGAAAATTTTTCGTTCGCGATAACTTGAGTAAAAATCTACTTATCGACTTCATCTTTGGAACACTTTTTAAATAGCTAAAACTAAATTCTAAGGTCGTTGGGTGGCCATTTTGGACCAAAATTGACAAAAATAAACAACTTTAAAAATTCAAAAAAAATTATCTACAATTTTTTTGTTGAATTTTTATCATTTTTTAATTAATTTCTAAAAGAATTTAATTTCTTTTCTTCAATTTTAAAATATTTCTTTGATTTTTTTTAACTATTTTCCCCTATTTTTAATAATTTTATTTAGGTTATGTTAACCAGTTTATAATAATATAGTCTAGAAAGAAAAACTAATTTCCAAAGTAAAGAAAAAAAAACCTAAAACTATTTATAACGAGAGTTAATGGTTTTAATTAAGATATAAGCCATTAGAAAAATTTTGCGTTTCTCTAATGATTGTTTTCGTTTCGAGGCAGTCGATATTTATGAATATGCATCGTCCGGTGTTAAATAAAACTGGACAACTTGTTCTGACACGGTATAATTAAAGGAAAAGAGGGGAAAAAAAAGTGGGAGAAAAAAAAAAGAAACTTGGCGATCTTAAGAGTTTAACTTTCAGTTATTGATCTTGTTGCTCTACACGTGGTCGATCATTAATAATGAATGCGTAGGAGGCACGTGGTTGCCGGCACAGGCGGAGTACCGGCAATTTCCTTGTGCGCAACACGGAACGCAAAACCAGGTTTCAGTTGCAATACTCCGGATCGCGAGTTAGTGCCCAAGAACAAATCTACGCACGGTAGCTAATATTACGAGATCACTGGAGCAGTTAATGATCATTCTTAAGTATGCAGAAGGCTTGGCTTGAGGAAAATCTTCGACTGGCGTTCCAACAGCGGAAATCAGTCTTCAGCTATTTCTCCTGTAATTTATGTTCAGTGGTAGGCGAAAGCTTTTCTGGAATTATTTCTTTGCCGATGAAAAAAAAAGAAAGGCAATAAATAATAATTATTCAGTTTGAAAAACTGAATTTTTAAATTGAGAGAGAATCTTTGCAGAGATTGGTTTATTTGATTTAATTGGGGAAAAAATTGGGGGAACTAATTGGAAAAATAGAATATGCAATAAAGAACTAGAAGATGTTAAAAAAAAAAATTAAAATGTGGAAAAAATAACTAAATATGGAAAAACAGATTTGAAAATCGGAAAAAGAACTATAAAAATGGGGAAATTAATTTTTAAAAAAATGGGTAGAAAAAATATCTATGAAATGAAATAAAATAACTAGAGAATGAAAAAAATCACTTGTAACTAATAAATAACTAGACAGTGGAGAAATTAACTAGATGGAGGAACAAGATAAACAGAAAGTGGAAAAAGTATCTAGAAGAGAGAAAGAACTAGAAAATGGAAAAAAATAACTAGGAAATGGAAAAATAACTAGGAAGGAAAAACAGAACTAGAAATTGGAGTAAGAACTAAAAATGGAACAAAATCAACTAGAAAATGGAAAAATAACTAAAAAATGGAAAAAATAACTAGAAACTTTGAAAAAGAAATAGAAAGCTGTAAAGTAGCTAGGGAATCGAGAAAAATATATCTGAAATAAGACAAATAACCAAAAGACAATAATATTAAAAGTGAGAATAAATAAATAAATATTAATTAGGAATGAATAAAAACAATTTGAAAAAAGAAAAATAACTTGAAGATGTAAAAAATAACTTTAAAATGGCAAAGACAACAGGAGAATGGAAAAAAGCTACATTAAAAAAAGTAACGAAAAAAACGAGGAAAATGGAGGAAAAAATCGCGACAATAATCATAAACCGAAAAAGATACTAAAAATGAATAAATAACTAGAAAATATTAATTTGAAAATTAATGAAAAAAAAGTATGAAAATGGAAAAATTACTAGAAAATTGGGGGAAAATTTGAGATAGAATACAAAATCCAACTAGTAAACGGAAAAGTATCTAGAGAGTAAAAAAGTTAAAAATAACTAAAAAATGGAAAATATAACTAGATGAAGATAAAGGTTACTAGAGAAAGGTAATAATGACTTTAACAAACAAGAAATAAACAGAATATAGAGAAACTGAATGGAAAATGAAACAAAAAATAGAGACAGAAAACAAAAATATGTAAATGAGAATTATAAAATAGAAAAAAGAGAACTAGAAAAAGGTGAAAAAAATTTAGAAAACTGTATAGTAACTAAAGAATGAAAAAAAATAAATCGAAAATCTGACAAAAAACTAAAAAATAAGAATATTGATTATAGAATCGGAAAAAATATTTTTCAAATAAAAAAATAACTAGCAAGTTTGGAAAATAACTAAAAGTAGAAAAGTAGCTGGAAAATAAGAGAAACAGCTAAAAAACGGAAAAGAAATTAGAGAAAAAAAAAGTAAAATATGAGGAAGAAACTAGAAAGTGAATAAATAAAACTATAAAATAAAAAAGTAAAACTAGGAAATGGAGAATAAAACTAGAAAATGGAAAAAAAGAACTAGAATCCGATAATATAATTAGAAATGCGAAAAAAAAATAACTAGAAAAAAACATTAACTATTCAATGTGCAAGAATATTTCGAAAATATAATTAGAAGATGGAAAAAAACTAGAAGGAAAAAAGGACTAGAAAACTGTAAGATAACTAGGGGACTCAAAAAAAATTATTCTAATAAAAAAGTAACTAGAAAAACGGGGAAAAATAATTAAGTGTCACCAAAAAATAGGGAAAAACACTAGAATATAGGTTAAATCGCTAGGAAATAGTGGAAATCTTTAGAAATATAAAAATCACTAGATTAGGAAAAATCACTAGATTCGGAAAAATCACTTGATTCGGAAAAATCACTAGATTATGAAAAATCACTAGATTAGGAAAAATCACTAGAATATGGACAAAAATTAAAGAAGGAAGAAGGCACTAAAAGATGGAGAAAAATATTTAAAAAGTGAAAAAATACATTTAGTAAATAGAAAAATACCAAAAAAAGATTGAAAAAAGATAACTTTTAAGAAAAAAAAGTAACGGTAAAAGTATCGGGTGAATGGAAAAAACTAAATTTAGAAAAAAAAAACTATTAAATAATAATAATTACTAGAAATTTGAGAAGAATTACTACACAGTGGAAAAAAAGTCTACAAAGTCAAAAAATAACTTAAAAATAATTATTATTCTTAGAAATTTACTAGAAAATGGAATAAAATTTGTAAATAAGCAAAATAAGTAAATCAAAAAAATTGTTAGAAAATAGTAAAAATAATTTGTATAGAAGAGTAATTACTAAAAATGAAAAAAAACACTGGTAAATGTAAAAAATTTACTAGAAAATAGGAATATTCACTAGAAATAAAGAAAAAAATCTCAAAAGTGGAAAAAACAACTAGTAAACGAAAAATTAGTACGAATATGGAAAAGTAACTCAAAAATAATAATAATTAAGAAACGGGGAAAAAACTAGGAAATGGAAAAATAACCAAAGAATGGATAAAAATCTGTTTAATATGAATTATAACTAGAGAATCTAAAAAGTAATCAGAAATTAAAAAAAATATATTAAAAATCAAAAATTAGATTAAGACTTTGGAAAAAATTTGAAAATAACTATAAAGAATGTCTAGGAAATGTTAATAATCACTAAAAAATTGTAAAATAACTAGGGAAGGAAAAAAATACTTTAAATTAGCAAAATAATTAGAAAATGGGGAAAATAGAAAATAGCTAGAAAATCTTAAAAATAACTTGAAAATAGAAAGTCACTAAAAAATGGAAAAAACACCAGAAAATGGTAAGAAGTTACTAGAAACTGGGAATAATTACTAGAAATAAATAAAAAAGTCTGAAAAGTGAAAAAACAAGTAGTAAATGAAAAGTAAGTATAGAGAGTTGAAAAATTAACTTAAAAATAAGAATACTTAATAATTACGAAAGGGGAAAAATAACTAGAAAATGTGAAAATTAACTAATTGAATGGAGAAATGTCTCTCTAATATAAAATATAACTCAAGAATCGGAAACACAATCAAAAATTGAAAATAATTAAGAAACAATTTTAAAAAGTAATAAATACGAATAAGGCTCTAGAAAATGAAAAAAAAAACTAGAAATTATGAAAATAACTAGGGAATGGAAAAAATACTCTCAAGTAAGTTAAGAAATTACAAAAAAGGGGAAAATACTTAGAAAATGTAAAAAATAACTATAAATAATGTAAAACGTTACTAGAAATTGGAAAAGTACTGTAATAAATTAAGAAAATATCAGGAAATATTAGAAAATTAATGAACTACCGAAAATTAAAAAAAATTATTCAATAACACAGAATATATCAAAAAACTGAAAAATAAAAATTCTCTCTCGTCTTGCTTGTTATAAAACTGCAACTTATTAGTTTTTTATTAATTAGCACTATTAAAAAATTTTTTGTTACGAATTTAAGTTTCATAAAATTATTATTACGAGATATATATCGATCCCAAGGCGCCACTTGGTAAAATTCATCTCAGAAAACTTTTTCTCCAAGACCAAGCTCAATATATGGCGAGACTCGGGACAAAAAAGTGTCCCGTTCTTTCACGATTAATTTAAACTCTGCCGTCTTCCGCTTTCGAGAAAAAATCAATCGACGTCACTTGGATTTATTGTCGATATCAATGATTCATTTTTTTTTTCACCAACAATTCGGTCCTAAAAAGAAATTAACAATTTTCAATCACTAAGCCAAATAATTGTCAAAAAAAAAAAACTATTTTAAAATAAATAAATACAATTTTCAAACACACATCAAAATAATTTGCATGTAAGAAATTTAAATAAGTAAGAAAACGTCAAACGAGAAAATGTGAACTAAAAATATAAATAAATTAAAAAAAAAAAATGTGCATGATTTTATCAGGATGAAAGAGCGGCGAATTAATTAGATTGGTGTCTTCCTTAACGAGTCGTAAGTTTACCCTTTCATCCGCGTCATTTTTCAAAGAGTCGATCTTTCATCTCCTCCCTCGATTTTTGATGTCGATCGTCGAGCGAAAGGCCGGTTGATAAACGTCGTAAAACTTAAAGAGGATCTGTGCAAGCGAAGCGACAAAATCAACGTATATAAAGAGGGTCGGAAAAAAAAATTTAGAATCGCGCTCAGACCCAAAGAGAAACAGGTCTTCGACGAAAAGTCGTGGGTGTATACACATAAAGATTGCAACTTTAAAGAACGTTCACACGCGTGATCGAGCACCTTTTCTTCGATTTGAATTATTTTTTTTTTCAATTCGAGAATAAAATAATTCATTATTTATGGTAAATTTGTTTATAATTAAAAACTTTGAGAAGTGTATTAAAAACAATCAAGAAATTGAAATATAGAAAATAACAGCCAGCTTTAATTTTACAATTTGATATAAAAATAATCTTTATTTTTGAAATAACAAATTTAAAATTTAATACACGGCGGAAAGAAACCGGAAAAAGAGAAAAATAGTCGGCAATAGTTGAAAGACGCACTTTTTTGACTTTTCACTTCTGGTTTTGCGTGACAGTGGTACAAATCCAGGGAGGCAGCAACAATGTTGAAAAGAAACGTGGAATATAATAATCCTATTTCACAAATCTAGTCCAGGATTATTGTTAATTCATTCGGAAAACAGGTCTTGTAAAGCGGCTCAAGATTCAAGACATTGAACGGAAGTTGTATCCGTCTGAAATAAAACTCGTAATTCAGCAAGAACGACTTATTTATGCCATTTGCCTACAGCATCGACGAAAAAGCAGAACTGTCTTAATTTGCGGGAAGTGACGTTTTCTGAAAAGAAACCTGCTCAAGCGTTTGCAATCACTATTGACTTTACTTTATTGCACACGTTTGCGTTTCAATTACACAATTATAAAATACTTTTTGTTGTTGGAACACCGTTGACAACTGTCATAAATATTAATTTCTTAATCTGGCATGTAAACTAGTACAGATTGTGCTCAGAAGAAACAATTGCCCCGAGCTGATTAAAAAAAAAAAAGAAAAAAGTTGTTTCATGTTGGTGGATGAATTTATTTGTATTGTTAACTGGAATAATCGATTATTGAAACGAAACAATGGAAATTTTAAACGGTTGGAATATTACACAATTGGAATGTTAAACAGATGGAGTATTAAACAATTGAAATGTAAAACACTTGGGAATATTAAATATTTGTATTATTAAACAATTGGAATGTTAAACAATTGAAATGTCGAACAATTTGAATATTAAAAGATTGGAATGTCAAACAATTGGAATATTAAATTATTGGAATGTCAAACAATTGAAATATTAAATAGTTTTGAATCAAAGAATTGTAATATTAAACCGCTAGAATTTAAAACAATTTGAATATATCGACAAATGCGTGAATTAATCAATTGAAATAATAATCAAATAAAATATTAAACAATTGGAATATAAAACAATTGAAATATTAAACAATTGGAATATTAATTATTTAGAATATAAAACAATCAAAACATGAAACAATTAAAGTGTCAAACAAAAGAAAACAATTGGAATATTAAATAATCGCAGCACCAAACTCGTGGAATATGTTAAACAATTGGAATATAAATCAATCAAAAAGTAGACAAGAAAATTAGAACATTAAACAATCAGAATATCAAAAAGACAAAAAGTATAATAAAATTTAATAGATAAATTCATCAATTAGAGGAGCTTTTGAAAGGAATATTATACAAACCAGATATTAAACAATTGAAACGAGAAACGATTGAAGTATATAAAAATTGGAATATCGAACAATTAAAAAAATTAATAATGAAAATATTGGTTAAAGTGTACATTAATTAAACAATTGAAATATATGTAAAATGAATTGTTGAATAATGGGAAGATAGAAATATTAAACAATTGGAATATTAATCAACTTTAACACTATACTAGCGGAATATATCAAATAATTCGAATATTAATCAATCAAAAATTACGCAAATGAATTGTTAGACAATTGGAGTATCAAACAATTTGAATATCAAATAATTGTAATATCTATCAATAGGAATATAAAAAATTAGAACATTAAACAATCGTAGTATAATTGTAGTATCAAATAATAGAAACGTCAAACAATCGAAATATTAAACAATCGAAACATCAAACAATTGAAATATCCATCAATCGGATCATTCAACAATAAAAATATTAAACAATCGGAACATTGAACAATTGAAAAATTTAACAATCGGAATATTAAACAGTCGGAATATTAATCAATCAGAACACCAAACTCGCGGAATATTTTAAACAATTGGGATATCAATCAATCAAAAAGTAGACAAACAATTGAAATATCAAACAATCGAATTATCAAATAATAGGAATATAAAAACATGATACATCAAACAATCAAACAACCAAAATACCAAACAATCGTATTATCTAATAATTGTAATATGAAACAATTGGAACATCAAACAATAGGAATATCTAATAATTGGAATACCAACTAATAGGAACATCAAACAATTAAAATACCAAAAAATTAGAACATCAAAGAATCAGATTATTAAACCTTCGAAATACTAATTAATCGAATCACCTAAATCGCGGAATATATCAAGCAATTGGAATATCGATCAATTAAAAAGTAGTCAACCAACAGGAATATCAAACAATCGGAATATTAAAGCAATCGAAATATTAATTAATCGGAACTGTAAATTCGCGGAATGTATCAAACACTCAATTAGAATATCAATCAATCGGAACATTAAACAATCGTAATATCTAACAATAGAAAATTAAAGAAATTAGATCATTAAACAATCAAATTAGATCATTATACAATCGGAATATTAAACAATCGAAACATCAGTCGATTGGAATATCAAAAAATTAGAACGTCAAACAGTCGGAATATTAAACAATTGAAACGCTAAACTCGCAGAATATATCAAACAATTGGAATATCAATGGATCGAAAAGTATAGGCAAATGAAAATGAGTTGTTTAACAATTAGAATATCAAACAATCGGAACAATAAACAATCGTAATATCTAACAATAGGAATATAAAAAATTAGAACATTAAACAATCGGAATATCAAGAAATTGAAATAGAAACAAACGGAATATCAAACAATCGGAATATTAAACAATCGGAATATTAAACAAATGAAACGCTAAACTCGCAGAATATATTAAACAATTGGAATATCAATCGATCGAAGAGTATGCAAATGAAAATGAGTTGTTTAACAATTAGAATATCAAACAATCGGAACAATAAACAATCGTAATATCTAACAATAGGAATATAAAAAATTAGAACATTAAACAATCGGAATATCAAAAAATTGAAATAGAAACAAACGGAATATCAAACAATCGGAATATTAAACAATCGAAACATTAAACAATTGGAATATCAAAAAATTAGCACATCAAACAATCGTAATATTTAACAATAGGAAAATAAACAAATTAGATCATTAAACAAACGGAATATCAAACAATCGTAATGTCTAACAATAGGAACATCAAACAACCGGAATATTAAAAAATCGAAACATGAGTCGATTGGAATATAAAAAAATTAAAGCGACAAAAAATCGGAATATTAAACAATTGAAACGCTAAATTGGCAGACTATATTAAACAATTGAAATATTAATCGATCGAAAAATAGGCAAATGAAAATGAGTTGTTTAACAATTAGAATATCAAAGAATCGGAACATTAAACAATAATAATATCTAACAATAGAAAATTAAAGAAATTAAAACATCAAACAATCGGAATATCAAAAAATTTGAACAGTAAACAAACGGAATATCTAACAATAGGAACATCAAACAACCGGAATATTGAAAAATCGAAACATCAGTCGATTGGATTATCAAAAAATTAGAACGTCAAACAGTCGAAATATTAAACAATTGGAAAGTTTAACTCGCAGAATATATCAAACAATTGGAATATTAAACGATCGAAAAGTAGGCAAATGAAAATGAGTTGTTTAACAATTAGAATATTAAACAATCGGAACATTAAACAAACCTCATATCTAACAATAGGAATATCAAAAGATTAAAACATCAAACAATCGGAATATCAAAAAATTCGAACAGTAAACAAACGGAATATCAAACAATCGTAATATCTAACAATAGGAACATCAAACAATCGGAATATTAAACAATCGAAACATCTAATAATTGGAATACAAAAAAATAGAACATCAACCAATCGGGATATTAAACAATAAAATCGTCAAACAATTGGATCATCAAAAAATTTAAAAAAATTCTTAAATTAACAAATTGCATAATAAACAATCGCAATAATGAACAGTGTAATTGAGTGAAAAAATAAAAATTGTTGCCAGATTGAAAAAATTGCAATCAAGCTGAAATTGATGTGGTTGGATTTGGTGTTGACAATTTTGCGAAACAGGGAGATAAAAAGGGTCCGGAGTAAGTGAAATGATGCTGAATTAATTTCTGAGTGGGTCCGAGCAATTTTCTCGTAAATCGCGAGTATATTTTTCTTTTGCCGCGCGGCTTGGCTTGCCTCCGAGAAGCCCAGGGAGGAATTTGCTTCCCGGAGAGAAGAGGAGACAGGCGAGGAAGAGGAATGCCTCCGGGAGGCACCTGTAACCTGTAACCGCTGCTCGACGGGAGGAGCAGAACAGGTTGAGACACGATGGGCGTGGGTGGGGCGGTTGATCTTTCTCTCCGGTATATACGATCTCGCATATCTACCTGTACACATGTATAGGTATACTGAAACACCAGCTAAACTTCCCGACATCGAGTGACAGCCTCGAAACAATTCTAAGCTAAAACAACACCAAGCTAAGTAATCCATGTTTTCTGTTTAAGATTTTTGAATAGAATTTTGACCATTATAAATTCAATTTTCCAACTTTTAAAAAAATACAAGGTTGAAATTTTCAGGGAACATCCGAATTTTTTGAATTTCTTAAACAATCATGGATTGTTTATCACCATGGTGGTTATATTAATAGAGTAATTGATTTGTAATTAATTTTAATTGAACACGATCAATTTGCAATTTTATTCATTTTGTTTTATTGAGGGTTTATTAGTCCTAGGAATTTTGAACACTTAAATAATAATAAATTTCAGTTAAATTATTTTAGTGTAATTTTTTTCCAATTTAAAAGATTGTTTGGACGTTGGGGAGGAAAATAAAAAAAATTTAGATAAGAAAAATGAAATTGTTTGAATTTAGTGTTGTTCGAATGAATTACTAGTTTCGTCACTTGGCCGTGGTTCTCTTGTGAATTGTGGGGCAAAAGCGCCGGTGCTTGGTCAAATCGCTACCAAAAAACCAGCCGGGCTACCGAAGTGCCGTGATGGGCACAAACACCACAAAAGGACTCGTCATCCATGTGCGTTTCTCGCGTCTCACTGACAATCGAGACTTGAAACGATTGCCTTTTGTTGCCAACGAAATAATCAAATATGAAAAGCTACCAGTCCTTCTGTAGTTTCGTCATTAAAATAAACAAAAAAAGTGGTTTTAATTACGCAAAAAAAAAATCACAATTGGAATATGGGAAAACTGTATAATGGTAATGTTTAAGAAGCGGAATTTTAAAGAATTGGGATATTAAACAAAGAAATTATCAAGAATTGAAATATTCAACAATGAGGATATTAAACAATTGTTATTAAATAATGTGGATACTAAGCAAATGTAATATTATACGATTGGAGTATTAAACAATCGGAATTTTAAACAATTGGAATATCACCCAATTGGAGTATTAAATCGTTGGAAAATAAACAATTGGAATAATAAGCATTTACAATATTTAAAAATAAAATATTAATCAATTTGTATTATTGTATAATTAAAATATTAAAGAGTTAGAATATTAAACAAACGAAATAGTAGGTAATTGGAATGTTAAACAATTAGAATATTAAATGATTCGAACATCAAACAAATGGAATGTTGAACAATCGAAATATTTAAATATGGGAATATTAAACAATTAGGATTTTATACAATTTGAATATTAAACAATTGGAATATCACGCTATAGGGATATTAAACAGTCTTCATACCAAACATTTATAATTTGTAACAATTGGTGTACTAAAAAATCAAAATATTTAACAAAAGTGGATTGTTAAACAATTAGAGTATCAAACAATTGAAAAATAAATCAATTGGTGAATTAAAAAAATATTTTTATTTTAATTGTTATGGCAAACAATAAGAATATCTAACAATTGGAATTTTAGGTAAATCGAACATTAAAAATTTGAATGTTGAGTAACCCAATTATTAAACTGTTGAAATATCAAGCTGTTAGAATCTTAATCAATTTCAACATTATCAAATTGTACTATTAAACAATTTGAATAAATTAAACAATTAAGATATTAGCCAATTTGAATATTAAACAACTGGAATATTCAACTGTTAGAGTATGAAACAATTTTTAATTTTTTGCAATTGGAGTATTAAACAATCAGAATGTCAAACAATTGCAATATCGAACAGTTGGAGTATCAAATAATCGAAACATTAAACGATCGGAACATTAAACAGTTGGAATAGTAAACAATGTTAATGATGAATAATAGAAGTATCAAACAATCAGAATTTTAAACAATCGCAATACCAATTAATTGGAGTTTTAAAAGAATAGAAATATTAAACAATTAGAATATTAAAAACAATTAGACCATCTAACAATTGTTGGATTTTAAATTTAAAATACTAAATAGTTGAAATACTGAACAATTAAATTTTTCATAACTGGATTATCAAAAAATCAGAAAGTCAAGGAATTGGAGTGGCAAAGAATTGGAGTATTAAACAATCAGAGAATCAAACAATTGGAGTGTAAAACAATTGGAATATCAAATAATTAGACAATCTAACAACTAAGATATTTTACAACCGAAATATTGCGCAGCTGAAATAGCGAACAAATTACATTTTTTATAATTGGAGTATCAAGCAATAAGAATTTCAAACAATCGAAATACAAAACAATTGGAATATCAAACAATTGAAACATCAAACAATCGGAATATCAAACCATTTTAATTTTGAATAATTCGAGTACCAAACAATCGGAGTTTTAATCAATCGCATTATCAAACAATTGGAATGTCAAATATTTCGACTATCTAACAACTAAGACATTTTACAACGGAAATATTAAACAGTTCCAACAGCGAAAAATTTAAATTTTAACAATTGGAGTATTAAACAATTAAAATGTCAAACAATCGCAATACAAAACAATTGGAGTTTTAAATGAATTGGAATATTAAAAACAATTCATTCATTTAACAATTGTTAGATCTTACATTTGTAATACTAAATAGTTGGAATGCCAAACAATTTAACATTCTCACAATTGGAGTATCAAACAATCAGAAAGTCAAACAATCGGAGTGACAAACAATTGGAATATCAAGTAATTCGACAACCTAACAATTAATATATCTTACAACATAAATATAATTAACAATTGGAACACCAAATAGTTTTTATTTTTAACAATTGGAGTATCAAACAATTGAAATATTAAACAACTGAAATTCAAACAATTGAAATATAAAAAATACGTCTGGAACATATCTTCCAATCAAATACTAAACAATTGGAATACACCAAAGAATTTTATCTTCACAATTGGAGCATTAAACAATCAAAATGTGAAACAATATTAGAATGTCAATCAATTATATAATTTTTAAAAATGCCAATTCGACAATATTTCTGTCAATGTAATTGAGCATTGTTTTGGTCTTTATAATAAAATTCAAAGGTTATATGGGGCGTGAGGTAGTTTTGTGCGAATCCAACAATTCGGAGAGTGAGGTTTTATCAGCCATTGATTAATCCTCAAATGGGGATTGGCTGTAACTAAACGGTGCGGTAATTTGTGCGTCGCGAGTGCCGCAGTTGACAGCGCTTCGCGGGGTTGATTTAAGAAGCGCGTCTCTCTCATTTGTCTTCCCTAGAACCGATTTCCCCCACGGGAGCTTGACAGCCGACTGTCCCAGCATCTTTCCAAGAATTGCGTCTTGACTTCTTTTTTATCCCGATCACCTATAAACGCCGATCAAACCACAATCCATGTTTCTCAGTATCATACCTACATATAATTTAATAATTTTCTTTCTTTTCATCAACTCAACTCTCTAAAATTCATTTCTTGCTTATTAATTTCACCCTGTCCAAGAAATCTCAACTTTTACCCGTTTAAAACTATTTTTAACGATTATACAGATATTCTGTCATTTTAGACTAATTTTCGTAATTAATGGTAATTAAATAATTAATTAACTAAATAAAGTTATTTGTCGATTTAAAAGAAATATTTAAAATCACCAGTTTTATAAGTTTCACTGAAAGTTGGCAAAAAAAATGTTTCCCGTATTTAATTTATTTAACGCAACGTGTTGATTTAAGGATTAGAGAGAAAAAGAATCGAGATTAGTTTTGCGTGAGAAACTTTTTGAATTATTTTCCTACTGTTTTTATTTCGTCATTTAGCGCCAACTCTTCAATGCCGTGAAATTGATTATCGATAGTTCGAATCAGCTGAATCACAGCTTCCAACAAGGCGCATAAATCGCGTAAAATTTTCTAGAACATTTTTTTTTTTTACCCAATAGAAAGTCGTACAGATTTCGTTAATATTTCAACGAAACAGATCGTTTAATCGTCGAAAAAAATAAAACTTCCAACTCGAATCAATTTCATTTTAAAATACACAATTTTAATTTTTCAAATTAAACAATCAATTTCGTGCGTCCAATATTCGAAATTGTGACGTAATTTTTTGCCCCGTTGTGATAAAGTGAATTTCGCAACCAGGCCGAAATTGAAGATGGGCGGTGGGTGACTTTTATTGGCGAATTTATTTCGGGAAAATTCATTTCGAGATTTATCTCGGAAAAATTAATTTCAGACAATTAATGTATGGCTCGGTACCAAGTTTCGGGAGTTGGCAACAAGCGTTAATGGTTTCTTATGTCACCATAAATTTCATTGTACTTAGCCATGCGCCATTCTACGTCCTACCGCGGATGTGTTTTAATTATAAATTTACACTGACGTAGAATGCTTTCAGATCAGGCGAGTGTGTTATCTATCAATGAAACGACGGTCCTTTCATTCCTATTATTATTTTTCTCCCAAATTAAGTAACAATGATTTACTAACTTAACTCGAAAAATTATACTTTAAAGTATTTTTTCTTATTAATAAATATATTAACAATGAAATTTGAGCAGAAAAATTGAAATAGTATTAAATTCAAGCACACAAAAGGGAACCAAATTAAATTTGAAAAGAAAAAAAAATTGTCGGTTAGAAGATCCGAACCCGTGTTACGAACGCACAGAAATCGGGAACTTTATCCGCGCGGCTACTATCACTACACTGAAAATTTGGTTCTAAAGTTTCAGATTCACGTCTATTGAACAATTTAAAATAATTTTACACACGCGAAATCATTCTAAACAACCGAAAAGAGTTGAAAACTCACCAAATATTAAAATATATTAACTTTTCGCTATAAATAATTGCAAAAATCGTTTTCTGGAATAAGGAATGTTAAATTTACAGTTTAAAATTAAAATTATCAAATAAATTCGATAAAGGTGATTTAGCTATTTTATTGATTTGCATAAGGGATAGTTATTTCCTGACTTGGAGAAAATATCTCCTGGTATTAGTATTCCAGCGAAAAATTATACTTTAAAGTATTTTTTCTTATTAAAAAGTATATTAACAATGAAATTTGAGCAGAAAAATTGAAATATTATTAAATTCAAGCACACAAAAGGAAACTAAATTAAATTTAAGAAGAAAAAAAAAATTGTCGGTTAGAAGATCCGAACCCGTGTTACGAACGCACAGAAATCGGGAACTTTGTCCGCGCGGCTACTATCACTACACTGAAAATTTGGTTCCAAAGTTGCAGATTCACGTCTATTGAACAATTAAAAACAATTTTACACACGCGAAATCATTCTAAACAATCAAAAAGAGTTAAAAACCCACAAAATATTAAAATATATTAACTTTTCGCTATAAATAATTGCAAAAATCGTTTTCTGGAATAAGGAATGTTAAATTTACAGTTTAAAATTAAAATTATCAAATAAATTCGATAAAGGTGATTTAGCTATTTTATTGATTTGCATAAGGGATAATTATTTCCTGACTTGGAGAAAATATCTCCTGGTATTAGTATTCCAGCGTGCAAGTTATCAGGAGAGAATTTTTTAAAAATAGGAACTATCTCGCGAAGGATGGTAAAACCACTGACTCGTATAACCGCATAGAAAGAGTCATAACACCCACGGTGCAGTGGAACTGCGGATCTAGTAACACAAACATAAATATACAAATGTACCCTGGAGTTGTATGCATTCAGCAAATCATCGCTCGAGTGTTTTACTATCTTCCAGTCCGCAAAACTAAAATGATTTACTATTTACTGATTTATTTGCAAATCGATTGTAAAATAAAAAACTGTTTTTACTCAAACCTGGTAAATTTAATTGCTATAATTAAATTAATTTAATTAAATCAAATAAAATACTTTTTAAATTCAGAAAATTTTTTAGAAAAAAATGTCTTTTTTCCCCTGGTTAATTCTACTGAAATTGAGTGAAAAAGTAAAAGTAGCAGTTAAATTCATTTTTTAAAAGTGATTCAAAATCAATGCGCGGGTAGTAAAACGAAGCAGAATTTTCTTGCTTTTTATTCGGTACTTAAGTCTCGGTTGAAGGTGCGGAAGGCACAGAGCATCATAAATTATAAAACTGCGGCATCGGTTACTTGAGTTTTTAAAGCTATCAAGAGTCAGAGAGACGTAAAGGCGTAAAACGTAAGGCAGTAGTAACAACTAATAACAGTTCAACGGTTGCCTCGACACACGATTGCCTTTCTCATAAATATTCTGCAAAAATATTATTTTAGAAAAACTACTCTTACACATCCACAAGCTATCTTCTAATTCATAAATTAATATTTCTAGAGAAAAATTAATACTTGACGACAAAATAAATATTCTGTTCAAATTTTGCAAACAAGATAATAAAAACGAAAAATAAGATGAAACTAAATTTAAATAGAGAAACTTGAATTAATATTACATTCTTGATAACAAAATTGAAGCAGAAATAAATATGAGAAGAAAAAAAAATTGTCGGTGTGAAGATCCGAACCCGTGTTGGTAGCGTACTGAAAATCGAACACCTTGTCCGCGCGTCTACAAGGGCAACACTTGAAATTTTGTTCTAAAAACACAGATTAACGTCTATTTGAGACTTTAAAACAATTTTAAACACAGGATCTTAGTCTAAACAATCGAAAAGTGCTAAAAATACACAAAATATTAAAATAACCGAGGAATTTGTATTTCTCGATCGTTTATCGTTATAATTCCGGAAATCGTTTTCTCTAAGGCGAGTGGTCTTTATTGGAATTAATAGTTGAATTTGGTAGTGGTGGTTTTTGGCTAATCGATTTGAGATCGAGTTTCGTTGGCAGCGGAAAACCACTAGATTCTAGAAGCTATTGGCGACGAAGAGGTCGCCTTTCGTGCGTGCAGAGAGACACCTAAGGAATCGCCCACACTGCGTTCTTTCGCTGTCGCTTGCCAGCCTCGAATTAACTCACAATTATGCGATTACGACTCTCGTATACTGCCGCCACTGTCACTGCTTTACTGCACATTCATCCAATTCTGTTGATCTATTATTTTTATAAATGGCACCCAATAATTAATTCATCACATCGTTATACTGCTTTACTGAATCAAAAATCGAACTTAATAAATTCTTATTTCTGTTTAAGAGCATCCAACTACTTTTTCCCGCCATTTTTCCTATTTTTAGGTTTGTGGCGCCCAACATGGGGCATCTTGTTTATAAGCAACAAATTACTATTTCCCCACATTTTTCAATTCTTATGTTTGTGGCGCCCAACATGGGGACAATCAAATAAAAGAATAAAACCTAGTTGTCTAAAAATGGCCAAATATTTCAGTCAAATTAACGAAGCAATTATCATTTTTTGGAAGAAAACGGCGCCAAGGACCATTTCACGATACGATTGCGTACAAACTGCACGATAGACTGCTTGTGTATAATAATCTCAGTCAGATGATGAGTGGCCGACGTAAATTAGTCGGCACGTAAATTAACCGCCCCCGAGGAGTCGTCGGTAATTTAATGTTAAATAATATCACTGCCAGACACCCGGAACTTGGTGAAAAAGAAAAATTAAAAGTGAAATGGGAGCGGGATGAAAAGAAGGATGAATTAAAAGGAATAAAAGAGAGTCTACTTTGTCGCTCGGATCTTGGCCTAACGAACGTCGCGTGCCGTGCATTTATGTGTTCACATGAGCAACCGGGTCGAAACGATTAACCTTAACACTAGGACCGACGGAGCCTTGTTAATTATTAATTTCAAGACTACGATCCTCGCTTTTATGATTTCTCGTTCTTTTTTCATTTTATTTCTATTTTTTAAAACGTTTTCTTTTCTAACTATAACCTGCGGCATGTCATAAACTTTCAGAAACATCGAGGTTTTATTATATTAAAATATAAATTACCAGTTTCAATTTTAACCAGAAAAATAACAAGCTGACCATGAAATGAGATTCGACTTTTAAAGCGTGATTAATATAAAAAAAATGTTAATGCGGGTTTGTGTTTTTGTATGTTTGAAAGCAGCGCGCGGAAATTGGTATTTACTGACTAGTTACGAAATGACCATTTTTCCCACCGGTGATTAAAATTTTGATTTTTTGAAATAACGTGTATTGCAATCGACAATAATTGTTGAAAGATTGAATGCCGCATGTGTGTGAAAATTTATTACAGGGCAGCGTGGATAAGAGATTAAAAGTATATATGCGCTTTCAAAACAATGAGTTAAATTCTCCGAGTTGCTTTGGGTGATATTAATCTCGTTAATCGAGAGACTTTTTGATGGCATCACTGTTTTAAATTTGAATCATTGGAAGAAAGTGCTTAAATGAGGGGCCTAACGAAGGGTAATAACTGTATAGGGTCATATTTACATTTACAATGTTGTAACTCGACCCACTCGAAATATACTCGATCGTTTGGCGGTGAGAACTGACTATTAAGATGAAACGAGTGATAATCTTGAATTGAAGTTTGGAATAAAGTTCGACCCAGTTCGATGTAGTTTAATTACCAGCGCTTTATAGTTTGATTTATTGGATTATGTAATGTCTCTGAAAAATTTGCCCACGGTTCTTTCGTCATTTATCAATTATTTTACTTTATTTTTCATTTTCCTTCTCACAACTTACTCATTTTATTAATATCGTCTTCTATTTTTCGTTTCAATTCAAATCATTCATTTTTTTTCATAAATTTCATTCATCATTCAAATTTGTTGTTTAGAGCCAATAAAGAATGAAAAGAGGACATTAGGAAAATGGAGAGGATATAAAAAAAAAAGGATTGGAAAGAGACTTTGTGGACGCGAAAAACATATAGTGCCGCGTTATACGTTTAATGATATTATATACAATACTATCCCTCATCTCGATAGCATGGTATTATGCGATAGAAGCCGCGCACTTGGTGCTTCCGAGCCTTAGTTTTGTTGCCCCCGGGGGCCCCATCGTTGAAATGCGGGAACGCCTTTAGATTCTCGCCGCTCTTACTCAGATTACCCGCGACTCTACGCATTCAGCCTCTATTTTCATCCTTCATTCCTCCCTCTTTTTGCAGTATTTATATCTCTTTATTCAAAATGGGAAAATAATAGCTTAATAAGCTAAACATATTACGGAACATATCAAATAAAACGGATTAAACTGTTTTTACTGATAAAATATAAAGGGAACATCTAACGATGATGATGTTCCGATAAATACCAACAGTGATTTATTTTGCATCTAGATGTTTTAAGATATGTACTTGAAAAATAGAAGCTGATGATGATTCTAAACAAGTAGACTTTGACTGATGATAATTAGGCTTAGGATGATGATGATAAGCAATACTTGACTTAGGGAAATAATTTTAAACAATTAGGCTTAGGATATTGGTTATAAACATTTAGAATTGAAAAATGATACTAAACATCTAGACTTGGATAACCATAAAAAATTAGGTTTACGATAGTAATCATAAGGTATTAGGTCAATGGTCTTATAAACAACTGAAATTAAGCTGGTAACCCTAAACAATTAGGTTTAGGATAATGGTCATAAACAACTAGGTATACATTGATACCCCTAAAAACTTAAGTTTAAAACAATGATCCTTATAACTAGGCATAGGTTGATAACCATAAACAATTAGGTTTAACATAAAGATCATAAACAAGTGTGTTTAGGACAATGATCCTAACCAACTGTTTAGGTTGATAACCCTAAAATCTTAGGTTTAGAACAATTTTCTTTAACAAGGCATAGGTTGATAATCCGAAACAATTAAATAATCCTAAAGAACCAAGCTTAGGAAAACGTATAGAAACAATTAGTACATACATTGATCAGGATATGGACTTATGAGTCCTTAACAATGAGGTATAGGATTGTACCCACAAACAATTAGGTTTATGATAATGGTCACAAACAACTAGGTTTAAGACAATAACCCTAAACAACTAGGCATAGGTTGATAACCCTAAAAACTTACGTTTAGGTCAATTATCCTTAAGAACCAGGCATAGGTTGATAATTACAAACAATTAAATGATCCTAAAGAACAAACCTTAAAACAACCCAAGCAAGCACTAAGAACATTAATTTGCAAGATAATTTTAAAACCAATCTAAATTAAATTTCCCGTTTTCTCTTAAGGAAAGATTTTGATCAGAATCGTCAAATCATCGTGCGCTAGACGCACTTTCGTTGTGGTATATATAGCAACATATATATATATATATATATATATATCGATATCGATGCATTGATCTCGCACGCTGAGAGAGCCGGAGTCTTTGCTCTTTGAAGAAGAAACAACAAGGTCCGTTCTTTTCGAAGGAGCATACGTACACTTCGTGAACGATCGATAAAGAACGAATCGTCTGTAAATCAATCCTGGTGATCTCGGGGTTTGACATCCGATATATTCCCGGCGCAAGTACATGAGTTTGGCATGACCAGTAAACTCGAGTAGTGCACTCTCTCGACCGCTTCTACAGAAGCTTTCAACATGAAATAATTGTTCTAGATTCGCCAGTAACGGAATTGTTATTGAAATGCATTTCCGAATTGAAGTCATAGCAACAAAAATTTGGTTGGCTCAACCAAATTTTTGTTGATATGACTAAACATTTTTCCAGGGTATTTAGATAAGGACCCTTATCTAAACAAACAGCAAGGTGGTTGATTGGTTGAGACAATGATGTTTAAACAACCTGTTAATTGGATGTTCTGTTTACTAAATGGTTCTTTATGAAATTTTGAAAATTAGGACCCAGAGATCAATCTTTTAATGACCTATTAACAAGATGTGCTTCTTCCTACTCGATTCAATATCCTTATCATGATCTTTATCTTATAGGTGAATATATATCAATTTTTGGATATGGAAAGGTATAGAGATCCATCATATCCTTATCCTTATCTTTATCTTGTAAGTAAATGTGCCTTTTTTTCCATTTGAAAACTTAGGTATACAATATCATTAACATTGTCCATATCTTATAGGTGGTTTGGACCAATTTTTGGATTCGGAAAGGTAGGAATACATCAGTATCCTTATAATTATCTTATCTGATAGGTATATGTACCTATTTTTCCATATGAATAGTTAGGTATACATCAATATCATTATCCATATCTTGTGTGGTTTGAAGGTTTAAACCAATTTTTGCATACGGAAAGGTAGGAATACATATGTAACCTTATAATTATCTTTACCTAATAGATATATTTACCTTTTGTCCATATGAATAGTTAAGTATACAACAATATATCCTTATCTTATAGGTGGTTTGAACCAATTTTTGGAAATGGAAAAGTAAGTATCCATCAATAGCCTTATCTTATAGGTACATGTATCTATTTTTGGATACGGAAAGTTAGGTATACATCAATATCCTCACGAAAAGTTATGTACACATCAATATCATTATCTTACAGATGGTATGCACCCATTTTTTGAATATGGAAAGGTCTTGACATCAATATCTTCAACATTATCCTTACATGTACCTATTTTTGGATACAGAAACACAGGTACACATACCTACAAGATAATGACGAGCATAAAATTCCACAGCCTACAAGAACCATCACCATTTTCCTGCCAACAAAAAGACAATCCCTAGAAAATGGCGGCAACACGGATTCTTCAAATAAAGAATTCATCGCCAAATTTGAAAGACTTCGCGACTGATTAGACCATACAGAGATTGTCGTGGATAATGAAAAAGTCATATTCCATAGACAAGCGTGGAAAGGCAATAACGATGAGTGAAGTTTGATTTTGCTAGAAAGAACTAGTGCAAGCGATCGTATAACGAAGGAGGAAAAGGGTTTGAGAGAAGAGAGAAAAAAGATGGTGAAACCGAGGTACGGACGGTTGGGCGGACCAGCCAACGGAGAAGGTATTATATGGGTGCAGTAAGGCAAGTTTTTATCGTAACTGCCATCTGCCGACCGATCGTCATTACCGCGCTAAGTAATCCTTTGGAAGACTACAACATTGCCATGCCTGGTCCGAACCACAGATACTCTTTTCTCAACTTCTCTGTCATTTCTTTTATGCTTGACCAACACTAACATTAGTTCTTCTAGATCGCTATGCAATACTCAAATACTGATATTACTAATAAGCAATAAGTCTTTTCCAATTCAGGATACTCCGCTGGGATAATAATTAACAGTCATGTAACTATCTTTACAAACTTGTCAGGCAATTGTGCAAAAATTATATATCTTCATGAAAACACTTTTTACAACTCGAGGAACATTATCGAGACTAATTTTCTGCTATTAATGTACATGGTACTTTGAGAATCCTGTTTTTGTCCAAAAGTGGATTAGTCGTTACAAGTTTCTCTCATTTAATAAATAGTTATAATTACCAGGTACAGCAGTATATATAATTACTACTATTTTCATCGTCAATTTTTTATCATCAATACCAGTTTAACATGATTTTGATTGACATTATAGTTTTTCACCAACGAAAATCAAATGGAAAATAAAACCTCAAAAATCCGAAAACAAACGAGATCAATCGTTCTCGCTATGGTCACGGTTCAGTCATAATTCGAGAAAAAAAATCTTGTTAAATGTACTCAAGTGTATCGTAAACAAGATTTAAATGATATTTATTCTCACAAGTAACGGATAACTTTACTTTTTCCCGATAATTTGAATCTTTTAAAATAATTATAAATCTCCACTTCTCGTGTTTCAATATCACTTAATCTCAAGCCGCGCTTGAATCAAACGTTTCAATCGTTTTAAACAAATGTCTATTCTATCACTATATTCACTTGTTAGTTCAAAATGAAATATATATTTCAAGTTTGATTCGAAAAATCGATTTCCCTCGGTATTTTAAAGAAAAAGATTGCGCTTTTTTAAAATCAAATAATTCATTTCACGCTGTTGAAAGAAGGCTGGACTTACTTTTAGGAAAGTCTCTAAATCAACTCGAGACAAGTTGAACAATTCTTATCGTGGTCATCTTAATTGTGGAACTTACCTGAAACATAAAAAACAAGATTTTATTATTATGATAAGTAAATAGACAGTCGTTAGGGTTTCGTAGCCCAAGGCCAAAATCCGTCCGTCAAAAACTATGCATTTCCGGTTCTAAACAAATCAGTTATATTATCCAGTCAATAGTTATTAAAGGCCATATAAACGGGTATAATTTTGAATTTTTTAACTTTTGTAATTATCAGTTTTGCAGTGAATCAACTAATTTTAATTGACCCTAATGAGGCCGCATTAATCTTGAGTGCGTCTTTCGACGAATTCTTTTTATTTTTCAGTTTCGTTGTCAGCAAAAACGAGCTCCGATTAAAATAAAAAAAAAATTAAACACGTTGTCTCAGTATCGGCTAATCAAGAATAATAATGTCGAAGGTGCTGAACGAATCAACAAAACGGAAAAATTCACCATCTTAATTGATTGTTCAATTATCAGCGGCGATCGCAAATTTATCGCTCGTGCGAGTTCAAGTTTGAGTAATTATCCCGCCCGGGGATTGAAGCGTGCTTAGATATCATCAGTAGCTTTATCAGGGTAATTTTATAAAAATAAGAATAATGATTTAGTATTTAATTAGGTGTGCACTTATTTCCATTGTAGATGTAAGTCGTAATTAAGCGTGGAGTTCCATATTTATAATCTCGGATTTTATCAGTCGCTAGATCTGTATAATAATCACTGTTTGATATACATTTAGTAAACAGTATTTATAAATAGAGTAAACTATTATTTATTAATAAAATGATTGATAAAAATCATTACTGATCCAATTTAATTATAAAGAAATTGGAGATTCTGTAACGTTTTTACAATTATCTTCAATTGTAGATCATTTTCGGTTATTTTGTGTATAAAAGTTTTAGAGTTTTAAAAAAAAAATGAAGAAATATTAATTTAAAACTTTCTATTCACAAAAGTATATATTCAAAACAGAAAATTGCTTAACAAAACGAAAAAATTTTCAATGTTGGCGTGTAAGGCAATTTCGAAGCGAATGAGTTCCGTCCATAAATCCGAGCCTCAAGTCACTCCTGACCTTAATGGCATACACTCAGAACTAAAGCATTTCTGGTTTAAAAAAACGCGCATAATGAAGGAAGAACCGTTTCAGGTATAAAAATCCCTGGAGGTGGAGTCTCCTCAAAAATTTGGTTCGAAGAGGGCATCCACTGTTTGAAACAAAAATCTCGGCTCAAAAACAAAAACAGGACAAGCATAAATTTTAAACGAGTGCTTGATAAAAAGAGATAATCCCCGGAAATGTAAATCAGTAACCCTTTCCATTTTTGCTTAATTTTCAATTTTCATTCTATGATTGCTTTTTAATCCTTTGTAAATTTTTTTCTATGATTTCCACTTTCTTTTCATTAACTTTTTAAATTTCTTTTTTTAATTTAAAAAAATGTCCTTGGACTAAGAATTAGTAAATTTTTGCCATAATTTCAATTTTAGTTCCTTAATTTCCATTTTCGTCCTTTAATTTTCATTTATATTTTTTAATTTACATTTTACTTCTTTAATTTCCATTTTCTTTCATTAATTTACATTTATTTTCTTTAATTTTTATTTCCTGTACAAATATTGGTCTTCTTATAATTATTTGTTTCAATTCGAGCTTAATTTTTAATTTTATTTTAGTCTCGTTTTCAATTTCTTAATTGGTAAATTTTCTTCCCACTAATTTCCGTTTTCTGCCTTTAATTTCCAATTACTTTCTAATTTTTTAATTTTCTTCCATTATTCTTAAAATTTCTTATTTCTAGTTTATAATTTTCTTTTTTCAATTTCCATTTCTTTTTTCTTCTTTATGCTTCAATTTTCCATAATTTTCTATTTCCTTTTCAGTGATTTTCAATTGATTCGTAAATTCTGTTCTTTTTACATTTCAGTTCCTCTATTTAATTTTCAATTTCCTTTTTCTCTATTTAGAAAATTTTGTCACTTAATTAATAAATAATTTATCAAAAAAAGTTATTTAATTTCCATTTCTGTTTTTAATATCTATTTATGCGCTTCAATTTCCATTTCTGTTTATAATTTTCAATTCCCTTCTTTAATTTTCAATTTCTTCTATTAATTTCTATTTATTTTCCTTAATTTTCATTAATTTTAATTTACATTCCTTTTTTTAAATGTTCCTTTCTTTTTGTACAACATTTCTAGTTTTAAGTTTCTATTTTTCTTTTCTTTAATTCAATATTAGAGTATTCATTTACACATACCTTTATAAAAAACAATTGTTAACTAAAAACAGGAAGTAATTGAAAACAATGGAAAGAAATTGGAAATATAATAAAGGAAAAGTGTAAGAAACGTAAAATTAAAGAAACCATTAAAGAAGAAAATCATATTGAAAAATAAAGAAAAAAGAAGAAACTGGTAAAAATTATAATGGAAAATTAAAAAAGGAAAATTTTTAGTATTTTTTTTTTCTTCTTGTTGTTTAATTTTCTCTTTTTTTTTCTTCATTCTTTAATCAACTTTTTATTTTTCAATATCTTCTTGATTTTTTTTTAATTCAATTTTTTTAATTTTGCTTTATTTTTCCATTTGCTTCTTTAATTTCCTTTCCCTTATTCATTTGTCAATTACTTTTTTATTTTTCAATTTCTTCTTAAATTTTGTTTCTTTCAATTTCCATTTCTTCATTTTTCCCTTTATATTTCCAATTTCAAATTGCTTACTTTTCACTTTCCTTCGTTACTTTTCCAATTATTTCTTCTTTTTTTTTTTTCAATTTCATCTTATCGTTTCCAAATAATTATTTTAAATTTTCCTTTCTCGTTTTTTTAATTTCCTTTTCCTGCGCTTTAGATTTCTTCATTTTTTAATTTCCTCTCTTTTTTTTTAATTTTAATTTCTTATTCTAAAATTTCTCTCTTAAATAATCCATTTTTATTTAATAATTTTTTCTCTTTGCTTAATTTCCTTCTTTTTAGCTTTTTCAGCTTTCTTTCTGGATTTTTAATTTTTTTGTACGCTTTAATTTCCTTTTTCAATGTACAATTTGTTTTCTTCATTTTCAATTGTCTTTCCTTAGTTTTTAATTTCCTTATTCATTTTTCAATTTTACTTACATAATTTTCCAATTTCCTTTTTCAATGCTTTAATTTCCTTTATTTTTCAATTTTGTTTTTCATTTTCCATTTTCTTTTCCCTATTCTTCAATATCTTTCTTCATTTTAAAAGTTTTCTTTTCTTGATTATCCATTTTCTCATTTATACTTCAATTTTCTTTTTTCTTCTTTAATTTTCGTTTCTTGATTTTCCATTTTCTTTCCCCATACTTCAACTTCTTTTTTCCTTTTTTAAGTTTTTGACTTTCTATCTCTGTTCTTTAATTTCCTTGATTTTCAATTTTTTTTCTTAGCTTTTAATTTTCTTTTCCTATTCTTTAATTTCCTTTTTCGTTTTTGATATTTTTTCTTCTTGATGTTCCAAATTTCTTTTTTTTATACTTAAATTTTATTCTTTTAAAATATTTTTTTTTGATTTTCAATTTCCTTTTCTTATTTTTTAATTTTCTTTTTCATTTATCAATTTTTTTTCATAATTTTCCAATTTTCTTTTACAGTGCTTCAATTTCCTTTATTTTTCAAATTTCTTCTTAATTTTCCATTTTCTTTTCACTTTTCTTTAATTTCTTTCGTCATTTTTAAAGTTTTTCCTTTCTTGATTATCAATCTTTTTGTTTATACTTCAATTTCCCTCTTTTTTCTTCAATTTTCGTTTCTTGATTTTCCATTTTATTTCCCCATACTTCAACTTCCTTTTTTCTTCTATAATTTTCGAATTTTCATTCCCTCTTCTTTAATTTCCTATATTTTTCAATTTTTTTCTTGGCTTTTAATTTTCTTTTCCTATTCTTTAATTTCCTTTTTCATTTAAGGTATTTTTTTCTTAATGTTCCAAATTTCTTTTCTTTTACTTAAATTTCCTTCTTTTAAATTTTTTTTATTGATTTTCAATTTCCTTTCCTTATTTTTTAATTTCCTTTTTCATTTCTCAATTTTTCTTTCATAATTTGCCAATTTTCTTTTACAGTGCTTCAGATTCCTTTATTTTTCAAATTTCTTCTTAATTTTCCATTTTCTTTTCACTTTTCTTTAATTTCTTTCGTCATTTTTAAAGTTTTTCCTTTCTTGATTATCAATCTTTTTGTTTATACTTCAATTTCCCTCTTTTTTCTTCAATTTTCGTTTCTTGATTTTCCATTTTATTTCCCCATACTTCAACTTCCTTTTTTCTTCTATAATTTTCGAATTTTCATTCCCTGTTCTTTAATTTCCTATATTTTTCAATTTTTTTCTTGGCTTTTAATTTTCTTTTCCTATTCTTTAATTTCCTTTTTCATTTAAGGTATTTTTTTCTTAATGTTCCAAATTTCTTTTCTTTTACTTAAATTTCCTTCTTTTAAATTTTTTTTATTGATTTTCAATTTCCTTTCCTTATTTTTTAATTTCCTTCTTCATTTCTCAATTTTTCTTTCATAATTTGCCAATTTTCTTTTACAGTGCTTCAGATTCCTTTATTTTTTAAATTTCTTCTTGATTTTCCATTTTCTTTTCTCTATTCTTTAATTTCTTTCTTCATTTAAAAAGTTTTCCTTTTCTCGATTATCAATTTTCTCATTTATACCTTAATTTCCTTCTTTCTTTTTCAATTTTCGTTTCTTGATTCTCCATTTTCTTTCCCCATACTTTAACTTCCTTTTTCCTGCTTTAATTTTCGGATTTCCTTTCCCTGTTTAATTTTCTTTCTTTTTCAATTTCCTTTCCTTGGCTTCTAATTTTCTTTTAATTTCCTTTTTGGTATTTTTCTTTCTTGATTTTCCAATTTTCTTTCCCACTGCTTTAATTCCCTTCTTTTTCAAAATCCTCTTCTAAATTTTCAATTTCCTTTCCCGATGCTTTAATTTCCCTCTTCCCTCTTCCTTCTTCAAATTCCCTTTTTTCTCTTCAATTTTCTTTCCCGATGCTTTAATTCCCCTCTTCTCTCTTCTTCCTTCAAATTCCCTTTTTTCTCTCCAATTTTCTTTCCCTCTCTTTTAATTTCCATCTTCATTTTCCAAATCCCCTTCTCTCAATTCCACAATCTCCAACAAAATTCTCCCATTTTCTACAAACACAAACCAATTTTATACACCCATAAAAAAAAATTAACCGATAAATCAGAAAAAAAAATTCAAGAGAAATAATGATTTAAATTGTAAAGGAAGAAAAAAGAAGCACTTCATTGAAGTTATAAAGAGGAGAGTACAGTTGCACAAATTGAAAAAGCGAGACACTGAGAAAAATGTTAAAGGCAGGCAAAAACGAACAGGTGCCACACGCTGGGAGCCCACCATAAGCCAGTTAATGGGGTTTCGTCGGTTTAGTCGTCTTTCACTAAAGCCCTCGTGATAATTGTCGCATAAAGTTGGCACATTATTACATTATGGGTTTTCGTGGCGACATTATAGCTTCGTTTCCACGGGGTCAAAACACAAGGGTGGCCCCCACACACGCAATTAGCTTCTTTAGAATTCCAATCTTGAAAATCAAGGAAATTATCGCCAACCTGCTGACAGTCTCAATCAACTCCTCTCTTTCTCTAATTCTATCATTTATATAATAATACAAATAATTATATAAATAAAATATTAGTACAACAAGCTGAAACAATTTAAAATATGAAATGTAAATTAAAAACCGTTCTTACGTAGAGAATAAATTTGACGAGGAATTCGCGGCAAATTATGTAATATGTAATGGACCACCGAAATAAGTTATTCACCAGTGGGGACATCAATCTCGTCAAGAGGTAAGGTTCGGCTTCTTTTTCCAGGCACATATCAGTTGCGGCACTCTTTGCACTTAATTCTCCCGAAACCTTTGGACCTTTAAAGGACCTGACTGTGCGCAGGACGAGCCGGAACGAAATCGCGAATGAGGGACTTGCGTTCCATTTGAAATTCCAGGGAGTCCTCGGGACAAACAAAAAGCATTAGCGTCTATCTTTTCGTAATTTAAAAGCCACCTTGACTTCTCCTCGATCTTTTTTTTTTTACATCGACGTAACACACCCCCGCATTCTCCTAATACCTATCTCAATACTGTCATCATCAAACTGACAATTGTTTGAGTAAATATTATTTAATATCTCATTCCCCACTGCGGGAAAAAGGTATACCTAATAACAGGGTGTCTACCGAAACAGGATTTTCAAATTCCCGGTTTTCCCGGATCTGAAATCACATTTTTCCCGGATTTCTTTTATGTATGATTAATAGCTATATAATATTAAAATAGTGAAAAAAGTTAGTGCATAATACATAAGTTTTTAAGGTAAAATTAATATTTGAAGAAAATAATTCCAAAATGGCAAAAATAATAGAAATTTGAAGAAAATAATTGGAAAATGACAAAAATAATTGAAATTTGAAGAAACAAAATGAAAGATAACGAAACTACTTAAAAATTAAGTGAATAATTAAAAATTTGAAGAAAAGACTTGGAAAATGATAAAAATAATTGAAAAATGGAAAAACAAAATAAAAATTTGATGTCAATACATTATTAAAAAATTGGAGAAAAAAATTTACCATTAAAGAAAATAATTAAATAATTGAAAAATCAGAAAATTGATAGAAATTTGAAAAAAATACTTGAAAAATGATAAAAATAATTAAAATTTAAAAAAAACAATTGAGAAATAACAAAAATAATTGAAAATTACAAAAATAATCAAAAAATGGAACAAATAGTCGAGAAATGACAAAAATAATTGAAACTTGAAAAAAAATGAGAAATGGTAAAACTAATTTAAAATTATGTAAAAAATTTATGATTTGATAAAAAAGACTTAAAAAACGACAAAAATAATTGAAAAATGGAGAAACAAAATAAAAATTAGAAATCAGTAATTGAAAAATTGGAGATAAAAATTCACGCTTAAAGAAAATAATTAAATAATGACAAAATAATTGCAAAAACCCAAAAAAATTGAAATTTGAAGAAAATACTTGAAAAATGATAAAAATAATTAAAATTAAAAATAAAAAGCAATTGACAAATGACAAAAATAATTGAAAAAATTAAATGTAAATTGAAGTAAGAAATTAAAGAATCCATGACAATAATTTAAAGATATAAAAAATTAAGTAAAATTTGGAGAAAGTAATAAAAAAAATGTCGAAAATATTGATAATACTTGAGAAATGACAAAATTAATTGAAAATTTTAAAAGCAATTAAAAAATGAGAAAAATAATTATAATAGGAAAAAATAATCAAGAAATAACAAAAATTTGAAGAAAATAATTGAGAAAAAACAAACATAATAAAAATTTGAGACAAATAATTGAAAAGTAAAAAAACTGATTAAACATAAAGTAAAAAATAAAAAATTTAAAGAAAAGGCTTGGAAAATGACAAAAATAATTGAAAAATGGAAAACAAAATAAAAATTTAATGTCAATACATAATCAAAAAATTGGAGAAAAAAATTGACCATGAAAGAAATTAAATAAAAAAATAGAAAAATCATAAAACTGATAGAAATTTTAAAAAAAATACATGAAAAAAGATAAGAATAATTAAAATTAAAAAAAAAATTGAGAAATGAGAAAAATAATTGAAAATTACAAAAATAATCAAAAAATAAAACAAACAGTCGAGAAATAACAAAAATAATTGAACCTTGAAAAAACAATGAAAAATAATAAAACTAATTTAAAATTATGTAAAAAATTTATGATTTGAAAAAAAAGACGTAAAAAATGACATAAATAATTGAAAAATGGAAAACAAAAAAAAAATTTGATGTCAATACATAATCAAAAAATTGGAGAAAAAAATTCACCATGAAAGAAATTAAATAAAAAAATTGAAAAATCATAAAATTGATAGAAATTTAAAAAAAAATACTTAAAAAAAGATAAAAATAATTAAAAAATTAGAAAAATAATTGAAAATTACAAAAATAATCAAAAAATGGAACAAATAGTCGAGAAATAACAAAATAATTAAACCTTGAAAAAACAATGAAAGATGATAAAACTGATTTAAAATTATGTAAAAAATTTATGATTTGAAAAAAAGACGTAAAAAATGACATAAATAATTGAAAAATGGAGAAACAAGAAAAAATTGGAAATCAATAATTGAAAAATTGGAGATAAAAATTGAAGTTCAAAGAAAATAATTAAATAATGACAAAGTAATTGCAAAATCCCAAAAAATTTGAAATTTGAAGAAAATACTTGAAAAATGATAAAAATAATTAAAATTAAAAATAAAAAGCAATTGACAAATGACAAAAATAATTGAAAAATGAAAAAATTAAATGTAAATTGAAGTAAGAAATTAAAAAATCCATGACAATAATTTAAAGATATAAAAAAATAAGTAAAATTTGGAGAAAGTAATAAAAAAAATGTCGAAAATATTGATAATACTTGAGAAATGACAAAATTAATTGAAAATTTTAAAAGCAATTAAAAAATGAGAAAAATAATTATAATAGGAAAAAATAATCGAGAAATAACAAAAATTTGAAGAAAATAATTGAGAAAAAACAAACATAATAAAAATTTGAGACAAATAATTGAAAAGTAAAAAAACTGATTAAACATAAAGTAAAAAATAAAAAATTTAAAGAAAAGGCTTGGAAAATGACAAAAATAATTGAAAAATGGAAAACAAAATAAAAATTTAATGTCAATACATAATCAAAAAATTGGAGAAAAAAATTGACCATGAAAGAAATTAAATAAAAAAATAGAAAAATCATAAAACTGATAGAAATTTAAAAAAAAATACATGAAAAAAGATAAGAATAATTAAAATTAAAAAAAAAATTGAGAAATGAGAAAAATAATTGAAAATTACAAAAATAATCAAAAAATAAAACAAACAGGCGAGAAATAACAAAAATAATTGAACCTTGAAAAAACAATGAAAGATGATAAAACTAATTTAAAATTATGTAAAAAATTTATGATTTAAAAAAAGACGTAAAAAATGACATAAATAATTGAAAAATGGAAAACAAAATAAAAATTTGATGTCAATACATAATCAAAAAATTGGAGAAAAAAATTCACCATGAAAGAAATTAAATAAAAAAATTGAAAAATCATAAAATTGATAGAAATTTAAAAAAAATACTTAAAAAAAGATAAAAATAATTAAAAAATGAGAAAATAATTGAAAATTACAAAAATAATCAAAAAATGGAACAAATAGTCGAGAAATAACAAAAATAATTAAACCTTGAAAAAACAATGAAAGATGATAAAACTAATTTAAAATTATGTAAAAAATTTATGATTTGAAAAAAAGACGTAAAAAATGACATAAATAATTGAAAAATGGAGAAACAAGAAAAAATTGGAAATCAATAATTGAAAAATTGGAGATATAAATTGAAGTTTAAAGAAAATAATTAAATAATGACAAAGTAATTGCAAAATCCCAAAAAATTTGAAATTTGAAGAAAATACTTGAAAAATGATAAAAACAATTAAAATTAAAAATAAAAAGCAATTGACAAATGACAAAAATAATTGAAAAATTAAAAAATTAAATGTAAATTGAAGTAAGAATTAAAAATCCATGACAATAATTTAAAGATATAAAAAAATAAGTAAAATTTGGAGAAAGTAATAAAAAAAATGTCGAAAATATTGATAATACTTGAGAAATGACAAAATTAATTGAAAATTTTAAAAGCAATTAAAAAATGAGAAAAATAATTATAAAAGGAAAAAATAATCGAGAAATAACAAAAATAACAGAAATTTGAAGAAAATAATTGAGAAAACACAAAAATTTAAATTTGAAGGTAATATGTGAAAAATAACAAACATAATAAAAATTTGAGTTAAATAATTGAAAAGTGACAAAACTAATTAAAAATATAAATAAAAAATTTGAAGAAAAGACTTGAAGAATGATAAAAATAATTTAAATTTGAAAAGAAATTGAGAAATGACAAAAATAAATGAAAATTAAAGTAAGAAATTAAAAAATTCATTACAATAATTTAAAGATAGAAGAAAATAAGTATAAAATTTGGAGAAAGTATTAAAACAACCTCGAAAATATTGACAATAATTGAGAAATTACTAAATTAATTGCAATTTTTAAAAAGACAATTAAAAAATGACAAAAATAATTAAAAATAGGAAAAAATAGTCGAGAAATGACAAAAAGAATTGAAATTTGAAGAAAATAAATTGAAAAATCACAAAAAATTTAAATTTGAAGGTATTACATGAAAAATAATAAAAATTTGAGATAAATAATTGAATAATGACATGAATAATTGATAACTGGTGTAAATAATTAAAAGAATGTAGATATTGAAAAAAAAAAAAATTGAAATTTGAAAAAAAATGAAACTTGTAAAAACTAATTGGCTATTGGTGTAAAGTATTTAAAAATTATTGATACATAATAAGAAAATTATTGAAGAAAATTACTGAAATTTAAAGAAAAAAATTAAAAACTGGGTAATAAATTGAGAGATTGATGACCATAAAAAAAAAGATTGAAAAAAAATTATTGAAATTTGATGAAAATAATTTTTAAATGTTAAAACTAATAGAAATATGCAGGAAATAATTGAAATTTGATGGAAAAATTGAAAAACGACGAAAGTAATTGACAATACTGGTTTACAAATTAAAAATTTGTAGACATTAATTAAAAAATTGAAAAAGTAATTAAAATTATAGAAAACTAATCAAACCATGTCAAAATTTATTGAAATTTGAAGTACATATTTGAAACGCGTAAAAAAAAGCCATTAGGCCAAAAAAATGAAAATATGTGTATTTTCTATAAAATAATATCACTGGCTTTAAACAGAAGATATTTTCTTTAATAATTAATAATAATAATTATTATTATTTTAATAAGAAAGTTAGTAAAGTGATTTTTTTTAAAGTGAGTAATAGTGAGTGATTTAAATAAAATGAATAAAAATGAGAAAAGTAAGTCACTGGCAGCCCTGAAAATGCTCAAATTCGCTTGAAACTTGTTACACTTTTACTATTTTGAAAATCTAACTTCAGATTAGTAACCAGGAACATGGATTACCACCGAGTAACAAGTTTGAAGTGAATTTGAGCAATTTTGCAAAATATGTCTGCCATATTGGATTCGCCGTTTTGAATTTTGAAAAATTGGTAAATCTGGCATCATTTTCACAATCAGAGACTTCGAAAACGAGTAATAAGTTTCAAGCGAATTTGAAGAATTATGAAAACGAATTAGCTGAAATTTTTAGAAATTCCCGGATATAATTTTTTTTCCCGTCAATTTCCCGGGTTTTTCCCGGTCGAACTAAAATCCTGTAAAATTCCCGGTTTTTCCGGTGAGTAGACAGCCTGTTAATAAAAATGTTTTTCTTCTTTTTAAACAATTAATTACACTCAATCAATTCATAATGATTTAATTATTGAAAAAGAAGGATTCTAATGAAAGAAGAAAAAGTAAAAGATGAATTTGGCAGGAAGCATTGATAAATTGGGAGATATTTGAAAAGATATGTAAATTGTGTTTGTGAAGCAGTATCTTTCCGATGTTTGCGAAAGGAGTGGAGTTGGACGAGAGCCGACATCTCCAGAGATGCGTAAAGAAGGCTCTAAAAGCCAGGCGATCGTGGGAGGCAGGCGACATCACCGAAAGATCCTTAGCCTCTTGAACCTTTTCGGCGGCTCAAGATCACAGGGACCGAACTTGGAACGAGAGCTTTATCTTGGAATCGCGGCTTTCGCGTTGGCGGACAAGTCGCTTTCTAAATCATTCTTCTTTCTCACGGATGGTAGACGACCAAAGACACGACGACAATGTCGCCTTAAGCGACGACCGGTCTATCATGTTCCATTATCGAATCATTTTACAGCCGCCGGCTAACTGGGTTATAATTGCACATCCCATAACTCGTCTCCGGTAGCCTATCTATAACCATATATTTATACTCTCGATATCCAAAAACAATTTTATGAATAAATAGGATTATAGTTATAATCTGGTTAAACGGATCATACTAGAGTTGTATCGAAATTGAAATAAGAGGAGAATTTTAATTCTGTGTTATAGATCCTTTGTAATTTAAATAATTTAAAGTTGGTTCCTTTAAAATTCACAATGATATATAGTTAGATCCTAAAGAATTCGAACATTCAGAGTTATACCTTTTGAAATTCTAATGATCCGAATTTGGATCCTTTGAGTTTTGAAAAAGACCATGTTAGAACCTTTGAAATTCGAACAAGCCAAAGTTAGATCCTGTAAGTTTTGAAGGATTTAAAGTTAGGTAATTAAAAATTGGCACGATCCATGTTCTGTATTTTTCAAAATTCGAACTATTCAAAGTCAACTGCTCCAAATTTTGAATGAAACGAAGTTAGAACGTTCAAACTTCGAAAAATCTATATATTTATAGAAATCTTTAAAATTCGGTAATTCTACATTTAGAAACCTTCAAAATTCGATAAATCTAAATTTAGAGACCTTTAAAATTCGAATACTCCAAAGCTAGATTCTTTAAGTTTTGAACCATCCAAAATTAAATCCGTCAAGTTTCAAACGATCTAAAGCTATATCTTGCAAATTTTTAATGAGCCAAAGTTATATCCTTCAAAATTAAAACAATTCAAATTTCCATTCTTTAAATTCAAACAATCCAAAACTAATTCCTTCAAAATTCAAACCATATAAATTTAGAACCTCTAAGTTAAAAATTGACTCGATTTCAAATACAATATACCATAAATTGTTTTGTGCGGCGAGAAAATTTTTTCTCTTAAATCAAAAATTGGTTTATAAAGCTATAAAATTAAATTAATTTACTGTGTTCGTAAATAGATGTGTCTACTTAATCTAAACGTTTGATTCGCAACCGTTTAGATAATTGAAATAATTAACATCATTGCAGTTGTGATTTCTAGGTTTTGATTCGCGGCAATGAAAGGATGCGGTCTGTGTTGTAGCCAACTTCCGCGATTGGTTGCCCGCATCCTCTCAAGATATTCCATGAAGAAGAGCGTGATCTTATCAAAATGCGTAATTAAGGACCGTCTTAACTCCAGAGAAACGAAAATGGAACACTTGCGTAAACGGGGGGAGCATTTTAAAAACATTAATAAAGTGAAAATAAAATCGATCTTCGAGCAGTTTAAATAGGTTAAAAATAATTTTTCATATTTCTAAACAGCTAAAAAAAGTTTTGAACTAGTTTTATAAATCTCTGAACATTTTTTAATTACATCTAAAAAGTTTTTACAGTTTTGACCAAGTTAATAATAGTTTAGTATTGAACTAGTTATAAATGCTTTTAGACCAATTATAAATAGATTTAAGTTGTTTTAATCAGTTTAGAAATATTGTCAAAAAATTTTCTGGAATAAGTTTGAACTAGTTATAAACAGCTTCAAGTAGTTCTGAACAAATTCAAGTTAATCTAAAAAGATCTAAGCATCAGTTTTGAACTTGTTATAAACTTTTTTTGTTAGTTCTAATATTTTTAAACTAGTTATAAATAGGTTAAAATAATTCTAAACAATATAAAGTACATCTAAAAAGTTCTTAACAGTTTGGAACTAGTTATGAACAGTTTTGAACTAGTTATAAATAGCTTTGAACTAGTTATAAATAGTTTAAAATAATTTTAAACAAAAGGAAGTATATATAAAAAGTACTGAACAGTTTTGAACAAGTTATTAACAGTTTTGAACAAGTTATAAGTAGTTTTGAACTAGTTATAAATAGTTTTGTACTAGTTATAAATAGCTTTGAACTAGTCATAAATAGTTTAAAACAATTTTAAACAAATTTAAGTATATGTAAAAAGTACTGAACAGTTTTGAACTAGTTATTAACAGTTTTGAACAAGTTATAAATTGTTTTGAACAAGTTATAAATTGTTTTGAACAAGTTATAAATAGTTTTGAACTAGTTATAAAATATTTCAAACCAGTTACAAATAGTTTTAAACCAGTTATAATTATAAATAGCTTTAAATAGTTTTAAACAGTTTCGAAAAATAGTCAAATAATGTTTTTAATTAGTTTGAATTAGTTATAAACTAGTTATAAACAATCAAAAAAAAGTTATAACCAGTTGCAACAAGTTCTAAACAAATTCAAGTTAATCTAAAAAGTTTTAAAAAGTTTTGAACTTGTTATAAACTGTTTTTGATAATTCTAACCTGTTTGAACTAGTTATAACCAGTCAAAAGCAAGTTATAACAACTTCTAAATATTTGTAAATAGTTTCGATATTTTTGAACTAGTTATAAATAGTTTTAAATAATTCTAAACAAATTTAAGAACATCTAAAAAGTTCTATACAGTGTTGTTTTAGTTATAAACAGTCAGTAACAAGTTATAACAAGTTCTAAATACTTTTAAGTAGTTTTAATATTTTTGAACTAGTTATAAACAGTTTTAAATTGTTATAAACTAATTTAAGTACTCCTAAAAAGTTCCAAGCAGTTTTGAACTTGTTATAAACTGTTTGTGGTAGCTCTAAACAGTTTAGAACTAGTTATAAACAGTCAAAAACATGTTGTAACAAATACTGCCAAGTAGTTCTAATATCTTTGACCTAGTTATAAATAGTTTTAAATAACTCTAAACAAATTTAAGTAAATTTAAAAAGTTCTGAACAACTTTGAACTAGTTATAAACACTTATAAACTACTTCTAATCAGTTTTTAACAGTTTTAAACTAGTTCAAAGCAGTTTAACTCAATTAGAAACAGTTCTAAATAATTTTGAACTAGTTTTAAACACTTTTAGGTAGTTCAAATTAATTCTCTACATTTTTAAATAATTTTTAACAGTTAACCCTCTTATTTTTCCCCCAATTTTTTTCCAACCTTCACTATTTTCGAAATCTACATCAAATTAACAATACTTTTTTTTTTATTACCAACTTTACTATCTAACCCTTAATTTCTTTTTCACATCAACAAGTAAACGACATCATATAATTTTTTTTGCGATGGCGAGACAAGGCAAAAGATTGACGTAAACTATTTGGCCAATGGCGACAAAGGGCAAAGTCCTACGTGCAGAAATCGCGAGCAGGTACTTGGAATTTTCTCCCTTTAGCCTGACGACAGATCGACCAACGTGACTCCATAGAAAACATGATCAGGAATGCCGCCCTGATCTTGAGGAATGTCAACGATCGATACCACTTGACCGTCCGATCAGCCGTGTTTTCTCTCAGTTTCCGGGCGTCTTTTATCTCCAGTATGCGAATGATTCAAAGCAGATTCAACTGACAAGCGCTCGACCTGCAGAATATCATTCGCTACTGTCATTTTATTCACGGCCGTGACCTCCGCCTTTTATTTTATCCCGAGTCGCAAAGATGATGCAAATAAAAAGCTGACTCGTATTATATACGTCAGTTACATAATTGTTTATTAACGATACGCGCATTTACCAGGGAAATAAAATCCAACAAACTTTCCACAATTTTTAAACATTATCAATTAATATTAGTTGAATTATTCAGAAAAGATTGAGTTTTCAGTGTGCGTGTGTGTGTGCCCCATTAAATCTAACGAGGATTCTAATTAAAAAAAAATTGAAACGGATCAGTTTAAAGAGACGAGATTTTTGCCTAGTGACTTTCTGCGAATTCAGGTTTCATTCCAGGAGTCTGACAATGAATGGTGCGCGTGATTGGTCATTTTTATTTGACTCTCACCTCGGTTCTCACGGCTCCCTCGGGCGATTCTTTCGCAAACGCCACCTGGCCGAAGAGATCATACGGGTTTAAATGCGGCGCGACATAATTTAAACGTACATATAAATACGCGCATGTGAGATTCACACAGGCTTTACTGATGGTGTGTAAACGACAACATTGAGCGTAAAGTCACATATACCCAGTATACCTGTTTCACGGTAAATGTGCAATCGAGTATAAACCAAACATCCCAACTTGCAAATTATCCGAGATATTAAAGATAACAGAAATTCAAATCGCAACCTAATTCATAAAAATTCAAATTAGCCTTTAATTACGCGTCACTAAAGAAAATAAAATTTTCATATTAAAGCCGAAGACAAAATAAACCAAGAGAATCCCTTCAATTGAGAAAAAAAAATGTCAAGAGAGTTAAGCCACCTGATGCAAAAAGTATATCGTAAGAAAAAAAGAAGAAAAAAAAAGAGAAAGTAACGGCACCGAGAGGACTCCAGGGGGGGTAGAGGGGGATATAAATTTCGGGCCAAGAGGGACCACATGCTCGTGAGAAAAAGTCCTCGCGTCTTTCTGGACATATGCACGTGCTGGAATTCAACTTATGACAAAATAGCGTAAAACCGTAATGTTTGTAAAGTATAATGAAAAGGGAGGGGGTGCCAGGAAGGAAGCGGGGAAACGAGTTGTAACGATTCAGAAGTCGCCATTTTCAAGGGAGCGTGTGCTGAGTTGCGTCCACAACGGAAAGATATGCGAAAAGCGTTAATTACCCTGAGCTTGGTAATTCGATGCATTAAATTTACACGGTGCTTAACACAGCAAATGTGTACAAAGCCGAACAAAATATCTTCAGAACGTATCCAAAAATAGCGTCTGCCGTTATGTGCACATATTTTGCATTTTATGTTCTCTCAGGCTAAACTCACCTTGGCGCTGATTTTATTAACTTTTCCGTGTCGGGACACCAATTTATCTGGGTAATTATTAATATTAATATGACAATTTAGGCATTTTTGCACATGCTGAATGGTTTTATTTATTATTCTCAAGGGCGCCACGAGTGTCCCTTGTTCGGGCGCCATAAAGCAATCGTTCCGCTTCATAATTTAGCTATACGATGACTAAAAAGGTTCATCTAACTTTTTTATATTAATATAACAATTTAGGCACTGTTGCACATGGTATTTTCAAGGGCGCCACGAGTGTCCCCTGTTCGGGCGCCATAAAGCAATCGTTCCGCTTCATAATTTACCTACGATGACTAAAAATGTTCATCTAACTTTTTTTAGCTGCAGGACTTGTTTCATAGGATGATCCTCGTCATTAAAAGAAGCATTAGAAGAAAAAGAATTAATATAAATTAAATATTGACTATAGTATATGATTCAACCAGCACAATGATAACACCACACCTGTTGATATTATTCTGTCCATTGATATAGTAATCACTACACATTGACCACTATACCAACACACTAAATAAAAAAAAAAGTTAACCTCCAGACGATAGGATGATATGATATGACAAGAAAAATAGAAAAGCGAGGAAAGAAAATATGATCTGAATGGTGTGTATCATCGAGTGGAAGGTGAGAGGTCCCATTCATAATAAAAACGAGGTCAACGTATCCTTAGTCCGAGTGTCGCCAGGCTGGCTGGTCCAGGATTTCGGTACAGTTCGTTTCGGACTGAATGGCATACAAAAGACATAAAGCAGTCGATTCATGAGCTTGGTTGGTGGAGTGTGGGCCAATCGTGACAGGCCAAGTGACCGCGAAATAAATGAAAGATAAATAAACAGAGAGGCAGGAAGATGAGGTGGACTGTGAAGTCGCGGGAAACCAATAAAAGAGAAACACACAGAGAGAGAGAGAGACTGAAAAAGAGTTAAGAGGAAGAATAAGAAGTGAGGAGCGGATAATTTATTATCCAGCGGTTCCCCCGAACACACTCTTGGGAAAAAGAAAGAGTTTCGGAGAGAAACACTCTTACAAATGAGGAGAAAGGCTAAGAGGGGGTGGGAAGGGATCAGGCTAACGGGGGGAAAAAAGAAAAAGAGACTGTCTCCGAGGGAAGGTTCTGGTAACAGGTGTATTGCGTGAACCTTGAACGGAGTATGGACCATCTACGACTATAAGAGCACGACGACGATCCGATCAAAGATAAGCTGGACTTACAAGCCGCGAATACGCGCTAATGGTACCGTCATCAAACGTTTCTCATATCCTAGGCGCGTGTGCCTTTTTCTTTCTTTTTTTAGCTACAGCATACGGGTTCGGGATTTTAAACACTTGTTGATACGAATATGATTTGTATTTTGATGATGCTAGTACCTATATATAGTTTCTAAGACTCAAGATCTATTTTGGTGATATACAACATGGTTTCTATTTTGGGGGTACAATATGATTTCAATTTTGGGGGTACAATATGATTTCAATTTTGGGGGTACAATATGATTTCAATTTTAAGGGTACAATACGATTTCTACTTTAGGGATACATTATGATATCAATATTGGCGACACAATATGGTTAGACCGAAAAATAAGCCAAAACTTTTCAATTCCTAAAGTGCTAAAGTTATTACCTAAACCAGCATATCGTGAAAATTGGCGCGCAAAAACTATCACCAGAGTTTAATAATCTCAGGTGTCCTACGCAGATTGATAAATAATTGCCTGTCGATATGTTGAGTTCTTGTAGCGTGATATTTCAGCGTCAGTTCGACCCTGTTTTGCACCTGAATAATCGACACCTTAGAGCGAGATGTTTAAGAAATCTTGGGACTTGCAAACACACCGTGGGTGTCAGTCTACGACCAAGATATGCACAACTCATATCAGTGATAAATTGCAGACAGATTAGAATACTCAATTTTGCCACTTTTTACAAATTTGTGATTTATCACATAAAATTGAACACGAGAAACGAATAATCTGCATTTAGAATGTTCATCCTGCATCTATCTAAAACCGTTGCTAATGGTATCTGTTAAATGTGATAAATGGTGGCAAAATGACTATATCAATAGGTAGTGGTTTATCAAGATATTGCTAATAATGGTTTTATCATTGGGTTATTAATAATGGTTTTACCAACAGGTTACAAATATTAGTCTTATCAATAGTTTGTTAAAAATGGTTTCATCAAAATGTTATGCCAAAAAACGTTTTTATCAATAGATTACCAACAACTTAATCTACAATTCTCTAAAAATGACCAGAAATAATATCCCAATAGGGCTTGAAACCCGCTTCAATCAAAAACAACACACACGAGCCAAAGAGGCTGCTTAAAATAAAATTTCGATCGAATATTATCTTTAAAGGAGATGGATTAGCAACAATGAGGTAAAAATCAGTGGCATCTTGAAATCGAATATTGAAAAAACGTAAGTATTCAATGTCTTGGATCAACACGAGGAGGTGAGTGATCTAAAAAAATATTATCTTTCGGCTAAAAGGATCATCACACCTAAGTAGTGAGGTGGATCAGAAGATGGGATCAGCTCAAGTAGAAGCGGGACTGGTTTCTAATGTACAGGTGCCTGTCAGCCCACACACGCACGGGACGATATTGATTTTCAGCGACGGGACAACGCGTTTTTCCCCACTCTGGTTAAGCACACATATGCATCTGTTGAAGCAGCGACCTGTATCGGAGGGTGGAATCACGGTCAAGGTCGTCAAACAACCCTGAGCCACGTGCACTCACCCACCCTACAAATTTGATGCTTCAGAGCACAACTAACGACTTTACATCCCTTTTGTAACCCTTTCATCCAGCTCATCAACATACTTGCATATAAATACAATCTTTATCAACTCACATGAACACATGTAAACCATGTGCATAGCTATACACCTTCTACTTATTTATAATTAGAAAATCATTCTCGATTAACAGTCCCTCTCGACAAATTATTTATCCAACCGTTGGAAAATTGTCAATAATTTTCCATGACGAAGAAAAAAGGAAGTACAATAAATTAGTGACATGTGTGTTATAAAAAAAAAAAAAAAAAAAGACGAGGGAAAAAAAATATGAAAGAGAATTTTATGAGCAAGAAGCAGGTGGAAGGAGTATAAAGATACGAAGATGGGAAGGTTTTTTACGCAAGCTTTGGATACTTTCTACCAGTCACTTCCCGAATCGACTCAAAAGTCAGGTAAAATACCATTGGACCGCTCATTATACCCAGTCACCTGTAGCCGTCCAAGAAACAAGAAACTCATCAAGTGTGTTTCTGTATGGGTGCGGGTGTCACAAGGAGCCTCCTACGCGTCTATTACCAGCTGCTCAAAGATTCGATTAGAGGTTTGAAAAGACTTGAAACGACCTGGCCGACTGCTTCTAAATGCGTGTCTAACATCACCACTGAAAACTTTTTATTATTCATTCCCAATTTATGCCTCGTTTTAAGTATGCAATTTCCCTTCGGCAATCGTAAATGTTCGTTATAAATATGGAAAATATTTTCACGCATCATAATTATATACATTTACATTAACGATCGTGTAGATAACTACAAATTTAGGAATTATTGTCCTTTGTTCTATCTTCGAAATAATTTACGATTTACCAGCAGTTGTCGCATTAACAATATCAAACAACATCCTGTTTCAATTTTCTCTCATTGTCAACACTATTATCAGCCCTTTAGTGATAATTCGTGATTGGCACGCGTGTGACTTGATAATGGTTGAGGTTAACAGGTAGTCTTGTTCCCATCGCGCGTCGGTCGGTCCTGTCAGGTTCGAAAAAGGAGCTTGGATATAACTTGGGAGAAGAAACTGACTGGTAACATCAAAGTGGATTTTAGCGTTGAGAGATCTTATACATATAAATATTCATTACCGTTACAGGTGTAATAGGCCGTATCTAAAATCAAGTGACTATAGCCACGCGGGCGTATATTTCTTTCTCACGGTCGAATTCATTTGCGATCTTTTGACTCCCCTCCACAATACACGGCTAAAAATATCCACTCAGATAAGATTCAATCCGTGCCGATTGCAAAGCTCAAAATAATCTTGCGGGATTTTTATTGCGGCTACCGCATTCTCAATACACGCACAGCGCCATGCCGATTGAAATCTTTGCAAATTATTGATAAAACAGAGAAGCCGAAATATTCATTTCCAATTAATTAGGCCCGGAATAATTAAAGAGCCATAACCGACAATTAGTGACAGATTGTCAAACTTTTTTTCCCGACTTTTGTCATAAAAATTGGTACTTTAAGCACGCAAAGCTTTTGCCCTGATTGAAGATATATTTATTGTTCGAGTTGATCGGGACATTCGTTATTAGGCTCGTAAACGCTCATCATTGTGGCGATTGTGGTATAGTTGTCGTTAATATAGTTGGGTACTGCAAGAAAAGGCTTAAGGATCAGGCAAGAATAAAGATCGATACATGGAGATAAGGAGCAAGGATCGCGCCTACGTCTTGCTCCCTTATTGGCCGAAAGACGCCGTGTCTTTTACACACACGCTACATAGGTGCATTAAAATTTGCCTGTATGCGTAAGTAGATGGCGTCGTTTGATTAAGTGCAGTAGCCGCTCATTCGCGCAATTACACCAAATGGATTTCCTAATTGCGGCGCCGTACCACCGCCGAGATTGCTCACGTTCGATCATCAGCAGGAACATCGACAAAAGTCCAAGGGCCGCATCTCGAAAAGGCGGGAGAAACGTCATTTCCTTCACTGAAATTATGCGCGCGAGATGTTACACCCAACGATACTTTTGATAAAATTGTAATTTAATATCAATTGGGAGAAATGAGTTGATATGTGGTAATTAGGTATTTATTTCCGATATCCTTAAATAAATCTCATCCTGGAAACTATCACCGTTTCAAGATTTAAGAAAATTTTTGCTTAAATTATATAAGCAATAGTTTTCGATTTTTTGGTTATGTTTAAGTTATTTGCTTGGCTTGAGAGATAGATTTGTATTTAGATTGAAATGTAGAAACTTTTAATGTCCATAATGTTTTACTAAAACATTATGGACTTATAAAACAAAAGACATTCATTACTAATAATGCACACTATTACAGAATATGGACAATTTAAGTTTATATCACCTATATTAGCTTAATGTATTACGGAACAATCATGGTTCTATTTTAGATCTCTTATTGTCAGACATTGATTATAGTAACAAAAATGTATCAGACGATATTTTGTTAACGCTAGATGTTTATCATCCACCTCTTATTTACTAATTTAAATTACCCGATATTGCGCATGATTTGCCTAAATTTTCTATCAATTTAGATTTTGTGAAAGCCGATTTCATTTCTATCAATAATTATTTGCTTGAAATTGACTGAATTAAAGAATTTGCTAATGAATTATGTAATCTTAATATTTCGGAGAGAGTCATATGCGAAGCCATTGATGGAATATTATCATTTTTTTTGTATGCATGTTGACTGTGCTTCTTAACTTCTTATTCATATATCTTATCATAGTTCTTTAATTTATCCAGTTTGATTTTTGAATGAATTAAAAAATTTAATTATAGAGAAAAAAACTGCTTATTCTATCTATAAACGCACAAAAAGATTCGATTACGAACACTTCTATACATTTAAAAGATACTTGGTCCATTTTGTTAAATTAGAACTTTAGGCAATATAAATATATTATTACTTCTTTATTTATTAATGTTTTTTCGAGAATTGTCGAATTTACAAGACTTCCCAATCCAAAATTTGTTATTGTTGAGTCTAAATCATCTTGAGTATTATTAAATTAAAAAATTATTGAATTACCTAAGATTGGTAAACCGCTTCTTGAATTTAATGAAATTTTATCACTTCTTTCTACTTCGTCTTTTAAAAGTTTGTTTTTCTTTGTTTATTCTCGAGTATTTATTTTTGTTTCAGACTTGACATATTAAAGAAGAAGAAGAACTATATTATTATTTGATCTTAATATTAATACTTCTTTTTATGGCCCAATGACCCTATTTTATACAAACATTTATTTTGATTTTATATTTGAGTTTATCCGTTAATTACTATACATTTTCAAAAAAAAACAGATAAACCCATTTCGAGTTAAGTGTGAGAATGTAAAATTTAATTAAATTATACTCCAGTGTGCAACATTCAGAACACCTACGTTAAGTATATCTTTACTTTCAGGCAAATTATACGTTTCTCTGTAGGAAACAAATGCAAAACACTTGCCCATTAAAAGATAAATTTATGAAGATTCTAATAGAGAATTGCAAGATTATATTACAAGTTTCAGTAAAATTGAATTACCTCGCATTTTCTTCCGTCGGCGAATGTCCATGTCGCCAATGTATAAAATCAAACTGATATTATCGAATGCATTTCATAACGAGAATTTTTAAATGAAACAATTTATTAAAATTTCCACTTATTTTGCACGTTATTAAAACAGAAATTAAATGCTTTTTTTCTTCAAATTGATTAGAAGTTTCAAATTTCTATAAAAAGTACGATAATCATCGGTTATTGAGTAAATGAGTGTTTGACTTGATCAATCGATTGTAATTAATGATTAAATGAATGAAATTTGTATCAATAAGGCAGTAGTGAAATTTGAATTGATAGTTGGGTCGATTAAAGTTAAAATTGATTGGAATTAGGAGCGATTCGATATTTGATGGATTGAAAAGATATAGCTGGTGGATTAATTGAAATTCGAGTTGATCTAAATTGTTGGGAATTTTTAAATTTTTAAATTACCAATTTTCGAGTTATTTTAAACAAAACATGTCGATTTGCTAAAGGAGATCGCAGTTTTCGGGAATTTTTGCCTTTTGGTGTTGTTTGGTGTCAAATGTAAAATACGCGAGCGCGTTAATTGTTCAGCACGCGTCAAGTGCGCTAAGCGTGAAGAGACACGCGCATTTGAAGGTTGATGTGCGTGACTGTGAATAGAGTAGGGTAAATATATTGAAGAACTGAGGGAGCGAGAAATCGTTCTACGTGGCCGCCCTTAACACGTATGTTCGCTCCACTTCCGACGCTTAGCGCCGCGACGCTTCGTCGATTACCACGTGTAATTATGCCTCCCTCGCACACGTGTATTATATCCTTCTAATCCCTCTTTTTCTAAATCTAAATCCAGACACTTGATACTTTAATTAACCCCTTCTATTTCTTAAATAATTTCATCAATCTAATTTCTTTATTCTAAATTATTACCTAATTTGCATTTCATAACTTTTACACTAATTAATTATTATTATCTTTACATTAACTGACTCCACTAATTATTATTTGTTAATTAATTTCCATTAATTATTTTTTATAATAACTATTTTCTATTAATTATTTTTTATATTAATTTGAATTTATTACTTTTTTAATTAATTCCTCCTTATACATTTCTAAACTGTAGAACCAATTTTAATAACCTTAAAATTTCTTTATAATTAATAAAACGATTTTTAAAATGTTTTAATTTAGTTTTTTAATAATATGTCGAATTTATCATTCATATGTTAAATTTTCTTCACACGTTTATCATTAATTCGTTATTGTTCGTTACTAAAGTTAAATAGTTTACCTTCATCACCAATAAATGTTTCAAAATTAATTCATTCATATTACTCACATTATTAATTTCTTTTATCTCGATATAGTACATAATTTTAGATTTCTAACGATTTACTTTATTACATCATCAAATGTAACAAATATTTAATAAGACGTGAACATTCTTATATTGATATATTTCTAAACTGGAAAAAAAGTGCGCGCTACAACGCGCGCCTTATTGTTTAATGCCTTTAAGATAATGTTTTATTAATTATTTTCAATTATTATCAATGTAAGTATACAGCTTGAACATTCACTGACACTGCTGAAAAGTCAACCAATAGAATTCCATAATAATAAAAAAAAGTAATAATATTAAACATTAAACAATAAAAAAATATCAAATTTTCAAATAATTTTAATAAAAAAAGGTTACACAATATTAAATAATAAACAACAATATTCGATTGTATAATTGTGAATATTGGAAAAGAATATATTTTTTAAAGAAAATCTATACGAGCCAAAAATTAATTTTTAGAATAAAAATGTATAATAATGTGAGAAATATTAATAATAATAAAATAATATTATTAAATAATACAAAAATATAAAATTTCTTTTATAAACAAAAAAATGAAAATATTTGTTAAAAAATAAAAAATTATCAATAATAGAAATTCGAAAATAAAAAATAATAGTTTTTTTATCGCTAAAAGTTTCAGGAAGGTTATGCTCCTATACACGGAAAGAAGAAATCTTAAAAATATCTTAATACTGTCTTAAAATAAAATACCAACTGGCTAATTTGTGATATTTATCAGACTTTCAAAATTAATTTTAAGATTTCTAAAGACTTTTTTAATAAATATAAAATAAATTACTATACTTATTAAAAAAGTCTTTAGAAATATTAAAATTAATTTTGAAAGTCTAATAAATATGGGTAAATATGATTTATCATTCATTGAATTAGCTATATAATAGAACTAAAAACAATTTTTAAAGTTTATTTGTCCAGAAACTTTTTAAAAATATTTTTTTTTAATTTATTCTTTTTGTTCCGTTTCTCAGAAACGTTGCGCACTTCAGCGTCAAAAAATGGTTAACGTAATTTTGCGACACTTGGTCTATAAGACTTATTAATTTTTAAAAATTTTTATTAAAAAAGCGGCTCATTTTCAAGTAGGAATTGAAGTTATGAAATGTCAAAGTAATGTAGTTAAACAATTAGCATTTAAGATAGAAAAATTATTTTAATTTAACAATGTTTAAAAATTATAATTTTAATATAATGGGGTTTTTAATATTTAAAAGAATATAAATACAAAAGTAATGCAAGATCAGAAATTAAATTTAAAAAAAAAACAAAAATAATCGAAGAAAATTGAAATAAGTTCAACCAATGGGATAGGCGTTACGGAATTTTGATAACAGAGATTTTATAAACAGGATTATTAGATCTAATTATTTTATAAATCCGTAAAAAAAAACATTTTTCAAACCAAAAAATGTTGGATTCAAGTTTCACTGGCATTTTTATTTATCATCTCTTCGAAAGCTTGGTGAATCATAATACATATATATTTACAAAGTCATTGTGAGTCAGAAACTGAGAATCGGTCATCTGAATATTTATTTTCTTTAGTAAACTATTTTGATAAAATAAACATAAACATGGAATCGACACCAAAACATAAACAAGCGATAAATTTATTTAGTTAAAACGATAGTGATGAATATTACGAAATTTGACGTGACAAAAGACTTTTAAATCATTAAAAGAAATAAAATAGGAAAAAAAATATGTCTTTATGCAATAACTAATTTTTAAAATCTCTGTCAAGCTCTAATAAATAATATGCAAATTGTGCATTGTAATTTAAAAAAAACCAATCATTTTTTTCTAGATAATTGTATAATAGATAATAGGTGATAACGTCTGATGTAAATATCGTTTGATTAAATCAATATGTTTGCACAAATGTATTTTTTGTTAATTTGTAACCTAATCAAGTATTTGAAATATGAAAATCGATCGTTTCTATTCTAATTAGGATTTGTAATGCAAAAATTAAGTAAGCGCTGGTAGCGACACAATAATTGTGAATGTTGTATTTACAGTAATTTAGAATTGAATAATGTTAATAACTTTTCAATTAACTGAATACTGAGAAAATAATGGATAAATTGATTGAACAGTAAAATAAACGAAAAAGTAGCCAATTTGCAAATAAGCTAGAATTAAAGTCCAATAAAAAGAAGATAAAATTCCGAAAAAGAAATTTTAAATCAAAACTCATTAAATTTAAATCGACTTCTGGAGTTTATATCGCGTTTTATGACCAGGCTAATATTTCCATAATAAAATTATTATTGTCCCAAAATCGTTTTATTTTCTCAGCTACAAGGTTCTGTACTTAACACCGACGAAATCTACAATTAGCGTGTTTCAATTTCATTAAATTTTATCCGATAATGCAAAAAACAGATACACCTAAAAAAAAGAGCACAAAAACCAAATTATCTCGCTGAGTTTAAAGTTCAGTAGGTTATATATTCGTATCGACATTGAGGAAAAAATATTTCGTTCACCTTATCACGAAAATGATTATGAAAAAATTTTGGCGGTATATTATGCAAAAATAATACGTAAAATCCACTTGTAATTTTTCTACTTGTGCCAAAAAAAATTCTCTCTTTTATTGCATTTAAAATTAACTCGTCTCGACAAAAACACAAAACAAATCCTGACATTAAATTTGCACCTTTGCGATAATAGTTGAAAAGAATGCTGTGATACATTTCACGGTTATCTTTTCCCGCACGTGACAAAACTGACTCGTGTCGCTTGAGAAGCCAAAACAGATACACTTGATTTTTCATGAAAAACAACTTACCCAGTATTCGCTAAAGTTTTCTGAGCACGACTCGCATCCGACAATCTTCCAATATTCAGTTCTTTCCACCTCGTGCACAAGAAAAACTCGCGGAACGCCACTCCCGCGCCAAAACAGAGATAACCTCAAAACGCGATTGTCACGATGCACAACAAATCAGCACTCAACTCAAGAATCATTTCTAAATAAAAACTTCACACGATCTTGGATCCGACGCACGAAACTTGTTTGTAAATAAAATCACGTTCCAATCGACAATTCAGATCGACTCCACACAAACATAACTTCACCACTAATTCTCTCAAATTGTCACTTGTTGCTCAAAGACTCCATTTCTGTCTCTTGTTTATTGACTAAAAAATAATAGTCAGACTAATACGCAGTCTTGTTGAGGACTGAGAAAAGTTTCGTTAAGAACTAAAAACAAATCTCGAGACGGGTTGATTGAAGACAAATTTAATAGCCCAAGTCTAAAATAAGTCTTAAAACACAATTTTGTCCTCTAAATTTGAAAATTGTTCTAAAACTCAAGTATTTAGAGACTTGCGAGTCTTTTTTCAAAAGACTAAATCACTGGATATGTTTCGTTTTTTTAAAAAAGGCGCGAATCGGGATTTTTAGTGTAGTCCGATTTTAAAGAGTGTGGCACTAGGAAATACGAGGAAGCGCACATTTATCTGACACGCACAATTTTAATCTTTCCAGTAGCGCGGTCTCGCGCCGACTGCGAGACGAAGTTGCAGCGGGTGTTTGCGAGTTTCACCTTCGGTCGGAGTCGGCTCCCTTCGCCCCTCTCCACGTGCACCGGCTCCGAGTGTTTCTCACCCCACCCTTCCCGCTTCTGAAAATCGCACCCTCGCACGTCGTGTGTACAGCGGCACTCTCCCCCCACCAGTGAACACCACCCCCTTCCTCACGGGATGGTCGTCGACAGGACTCGCCCCCCACACGAACTACAGTATAGATACAGTAGGCGCGAGGTAGGCACACGAATACTCCGTGTAGTCTGGCGCACGTATGTGAAATCATGAACCACGCCTACTCCCTACTTAAATGCATCCTCCGACGAACTCTTTTTCCCTCTAACGACCCCTCCCTCTCATGGGCGTTTTTGGAGGGGTTCTCTTGGGGCTTGCTAATCATTTTTTTCCCCCGGATAAACTACCCTTGTGAAGATTGTCTTGGCGTGACTTGGGGCGGTCATGAAGGTGGAAAAATTTATTGTTTGCTGCTGCAGATGCGACGAAGTATTTTCCCATGGGATTGTTTTGCGAGTTTTTTTTTCTTTTGGATGTTATTGTTTCTTTTATCTAAGAGCAAAAGATCAGGTTTGGAATGTCGGTTGTTGATATTTGGATTGTAGTAAATTTGGTAAGTATAGGTTATGTTTAAGTGTCTTTAATTATTTTCGTGATTTATGTTCGAGTATATTAATTTAGTATTTATCTTGTTTCTTATCTTGGTAAACTTGGAATTTAGAGGTTATATTTATTGTGTTTAATATACAGTTTCTTGTGTATTTTGTCAGGACAAGTGTTGATGCAAAAATAAAATGAAAGCAAAAGAGTAATGAAATTTTTTATATTTTGTGTTGCAGATTTACTTGAAGAACTGAGTTATGAAAACAATATAAATGAATTGTACTTTTATCTAAGAGCAAAAGAAGATCAGGTTTGGGATTTCGGTTGTGTATATTTGGATTGCAGCAAATTTGGTAAGTATAGGTTATGTTTAAGTGTCATTAATTATTTTCGTGATTTATGTTTGAGTATATTAATTTAGTATTTATCTTGTTTCTTATCTTGGTAAACTTGGAATTTAGAGGTTATATTTATTGTGTTTAATATACAGTTTCTTGTGTATTTTGTCAGGACAAGTGTTGATGCAAAAATAAAATGAAAGCAAAAGAGTAATGAAATTTTTTATATTTTGTGTTGCAGATTTACTTGAAGAACTGAGTTATGAAAACAGTATAAATGAATTGTACTCTGAATATTATTAATAATTTAGAAATGGTGTGTTGAAGTATTTTTTCACTGGATTGTTTTGGGAGTTTTTTTCTATTCCATGATATTGTTTTTTTTACCGAAGAACAAAAGAAGATCAAGCTTGTGATGTTAATTGTGGATATTTTGATTGTAGCAAATTTGGTAAGTATAGGTTATGTTTAAGTGTCGTTTATTTTCGTAATTTATGTTAAAGTAATTTTGTCTATTAAAGAATATTAATTTAATATTTATCTTTTATTTTATCTTGGTTAACTTAAAATTTAGAGGTTATATTTATTCTGTTTAATATGATCTCTTGTATATTTTGACAGGACTTTGAAGTGTTGATACAAAAATAAAAGCAAGAGAGTATAATTAAATTTTTTTAAAATAAACAGAGGTGAGATTTCGTTCATGTTTTTTTAGGTTAAGGTTCGCAAAGGATTTTTTTGGAAACCTAAAATAAGACACTTTTGGTACAGTTAAGCGAATTTGTTTACGATTTGGTTTATTGAGACGATGAAGAAAATCTTCCACCAGAGGAATAATTAAATAAAAAAGTAAATGGGAATTATACTCCGGTTTTATACCGGGAATTATACCAATCTAGAACCAAGGGTAAGATTTTGCTTATATTTTTTAGGTTAATATTTTCAAGGGGTTGTTTTTTAAACCTGAAAAGACACTTTTGGTACATAGTTAAGCGAATTGGCTTACGATACCAGTAAATATTTGGATTATATAGAGATGATAAGGAAAATCTTGCATCAGAGGAATCTATAATAATCCACAAGATTCAACCATTCTTTCATTCTGTCCACGCCTGAAGTTTGGCACTTAGATATTTTTTGTTTTAAATCAGTTATGTTTGAAAAAATTGACATTTTAAAATTAAGTAGACATCATAAATGAGTTTTTAATTTATGTATCTATTATATTAAAAGTAGAATTTACTTAAAACTAAATTAATTAAAAGTAGAATAATAAGTAATAAAATAATAATAATAAATGAGAAAATATCATCAATTATTGTATCATTGAAAAAAAACAAGCACCATTTTTAAATATTTTATAAGTATCTTAAACACATTTATAAAATAATGTTTTTATTTTTTAATGATTAAAAAATTTTTTGTCTCAAAACTTTCAACATTATTTTTATTAAACTACTAAACTATTAAATTTAATTTCTTTAAATAAATGTATTCTAGATCTCAAAATGCTTTTTTTATTGCATGAGAAAATTATTATTAAACTTTTTTAATTCCTAATTAAAAATAAGATAAAACAAATCAATGAAAAATTAAAGTCTATTCTGATAAGAATCAATTTAACTGTATTTAAAGAAAATAAGATTAATGAAAAATATAGTATACTCTAAAATATTGTACTGACATATTTCGATATTCTTCAATTCTTAATTATTTCCTTAAATTTTCAATTGCATTTTTCGTTTTTCAATTATTTTATTCAATATTTAATAATTCTTGTATTTTCTTAATTATTAATTATTATTTTATTGAAATTTCAATACAATTCTTCTATTTTAATTTATTTTCTACAATTTTTCCCATAATTTTCATCAGTTTTAAATTAACAACTGAAAAATCATAAAATTGAAGAACAAAATTTTATGATTATTTATTAATTTTAAAAATTTGTTTGTTCAAATGCCGATTATTCTCACCATTTTTCAAATTTGTTTTATCAATTAATAATTTTTTTTAACAGTTAAATATTTTCGTCATATTTATGACGAATTCATTAATTAATTCAATAATTTCAATTATTTTCTTGAAATTTTTATTTAATTTTTTAATTTCAAATTTATTTCTTCAACTTTAAATTATTTTCTTCAATTCTTAAATATTTTCTTTAATTTTCAATTATTTTTATCAATTTTCAATTGTTCAATATTCAATAATTCTCGGCTTTTTTCAATTTTTAAGCATATTCTTTAAATTTTAATTCCATTCTTCAATTTTTGATTCCTCATATTTTCGATTTTGCAAAAATAGTCTAAATAGACTCATTTTCATCTAAAAGGCGTAAATTTTAATTTTTAAGCAAATGTCCAGATGTATGTGCGTGGGTTTGTGTGTATGTGTGTGTGTGTGTGTAAAGCGTTTTTTGTCGCCAGGATATCTCGAGAACGCTTCTACGGATTTCAATAAAATTTCGATGGCTTATTAATCTCAAGAATATCTAAATTTGGACACAGGGATTTTTAAAAATTCCCAATCAAATTATTTTAAGCATCTTTTTTCATCGAAAAAATTGTTTTTGAACAAAAATTTTTTCCATTCTTCAACTTTTCAATTATTCTTGTCATTTTTCAACTATTTCCTTCAATTATTAATTATTTTCCGCAATTTTGAATAATTTCCTACAATTTTGTAAGTTTTCAATTATTATCTTAAAATTCTATAAATTATTTTTTGATTTTTTAAATTATTTTGATCTGTTTACTAATCCAACAATTTTTTGAATTTTGTTTTCAATTGTCAATTATTTTCGTCAATTTGTAATTTTTTTTTTATTTTTTTTTTTAAATTTTGATTTAATTCATACATGTTAATTTTGATAAGTTAATAAATAACGCGCAGTATAAACGGATTTAACTCCTAATTACCAATCTAGAACCAAAGGTAAGATTTTGCTTTCATTTTTTTAGGTTAAGGCTTTTCAAGAGATTGTTTTTTAAACCTGAAAATACATTTTTAATACATCTAAGCAAATTTGCTTATGATACCAGCAAATATTTAAATTAACGAGATAATGAAAAAATCTCCTACCAGAAGAATTAATAACTACAGCAGTATATAATAGGAATTATATACTCCGAATGTTATTAGCAATCTAGGAAAAAGGTAAGATTTTGCTTATATTTTTTAGGTTAAGGTTCTTAAGGAATTGTTTTTTAAACCTGAAAAGACACTTTGAAGAAAATCTCCCACCAGAAGAATTAATAAATTAAGCAGTATATATATAGAAATTATACTCCGACTGTTATTACCAATCTAGAAACAAAAGGTAAGATTTTGCTTATATTTTTTAGGTTAAGATTTTCAAGGGATTATTTTTTAAACCTGAAAATACACTTTTGGTACAACTAAACAAAGTTGCTTGCAATACCAGCATGATAAATTAAATTTTGATTATTGACACGATGAAGAAAAATTTCCTTTAGGGGAACTAGGCATAAAAATATAAATTTATGTCAGCTATCGGCACATGTCTATAACATCTTACTTTTTCACTCGGGTACAGATTCTAAGTATATCTGTATATTAGTTTTTTTTAACTCTTTGCTAAAAGAATTTACACAGATTCCCAGTACTAAGAACCTCAGTCAGACAATTAAATTAATATTGTTTATAATTTATTTAGGGACCATTTATAAAAAAACGTTCTATCTTTAAAGGAGGAAGGGGGTGCGTAAAATGCAACCATTTGCAATATTTTAGCATAACCTAAAATTTAGAGATTAGATTTATCTACAATGAACTTTTTGTTGAATTTTAGTATAGAAAATAAAAGTTACATAAAATTTATTTAAATATCAATATCAACTTTTAACATATACACATCTTTTTCATGAAAATAAATAAAATAAAGGATAGAGTGTCATTGGCTATTGAAAATTTAATTATAGTCCGAGAGGCACTTAGTGGTTGCTGTGGACCATGTGTCGAGTATCCAAAGTACATCCGTAAACAGATCTACGTGTCAATAGTCTCGGGCTCACAATTGTTTGCCAAGAAAGACGAGAGAAAGACTCGAGTTCTGGTAAATTATCCATTTTCCCTAGAAACTTGGAGTACGCATAAGTCAGTCGCGCCTCTCTCGGCCTAAATGCTATTTATGTATTTACCGATTCACCTACGCAAAGAAATAAAGAATTGACGAGCTGGCAGTGTACCTGCAATTACAGCTTCCTAGAAACCATCTAAAAATTTCGGTCAGCAGCAAAACCAGTGTGTCAATAAAAGTATTTGATTTTTCGATAAATGGGCATTGGGTTAGTAATCAAGACACGAAACTGGGCCGTACAAATATTTGAAAAATAATATACCGAACTTCCAACAACACTATATATATATTGAAATAGAAATTTTATAAATAGATATTTTAGCCAATAACTTAGTGTTTTATCTCACTTAATGTCAATGAGTTATGTTTATTTTATTCTAGACACTAAAGTGGTTTAAAGTTTACCGATAATGCATAATGAGAAGTGCTAATGAATATTCTTGAAATTATTACTAATTATTATCAGCTACAAGTTTTTCTACTTAATCTAATCATATCGAAATGAACGATTTTTTTAAAAAGGGGCGCTCTTTTATAGACCAATTACATACATTGGGTATTTTATTTTTGTTTATTAGCTTCGTTGCGCCTTTTTAATTAAAACAAACAAACTGTGTTTTCCAGTTCATTGTATTCGTGAAAACTTGATCGTTTATAGTTAAGGTTCATAAGGATTACATTTTAAACCTGAAAAGACAATTTCCAGCTGAACAGTATATGGAGTTAAATTCTGAAGGGATTTAAAGCTTGTGAACGAAAAATAATTTAATTTGAATTTTAAGAATATGACAAGTCTCTTCATTGCCTGGGCGCCAGAAGGTATTAAGGGTGTGGGGACTGACGAGGGGAAGGGATAAATTTCCCAATTAATAGAATTTCTTCCGCGTCCATCGTCCTCACAATCGTTTATCGGCTATCAAATCGAAATCGTCACGGCTTTGTGTGTCGCCGACAACACGCAGGTGTTAATTTTATTTTTAATAATTTCTTTATTTTGTGCTTTGTTTAATTTTTGTGGAAATTGTTATTTATTTATTTTCTATAATTTTATTAGTGTGGCGATGTGAGGATTTCGAAGTACAAGGAAAATGATGCCGGAGCGATAAGTTTTCTGTTTGTTTCATGTTTGTTTATTTGTCCGACTGTTTTTGTTAATTTTATTTATTTACTCTTTATTCATTTCGCCTCTTTATAATTATTTGTTCATTATTTTTATATTATTTGTCAAACGATCGTTGTGTGGAAAAGAATATGTGAGCCGGTTATTTTCTATTTATTTTGTTTTTGTCTTGCTGTTTAATTTATTATTTTAATTTTGACTAAATACAATATTATATAATTGACGATAAATTACGGCTTTTATTTTATTTTAATGATATTTTGTGTTTTAAATTTATATATTTATTAAAATTCATAATTTTTATTTATGTTCTTTTCAATTTTAATTTAATTTAAATGTGCGAATTATAAGACTTAAAAGAAATAATTTTTAATCGTTACAATTCATATACTCAGTGCAAGATAATTTTATCTTAAAGTTGCGTGCAACATATGACATAAGTATAAAGCTGCTTACAAAATAATTACATCAAAAATATCAAAATTCTAGCATGTGATTTATTCTAAAATAGCACGTACGTCATTTTTCACTCGAGTTTTTGGATTGTTTTGTTTTTATAAACAGTTAAAAACTGATACAATGATTGAAACCCTCTAAAAGAAATCAAATTCAACCATTTAATTTAAATGGCACCAATTTCATTTAAATTGTCGTCAATTTTTCACTTATATTAAGGTATGAATCACGAGCGATTTTTCTATAAGTTATGACGGGAATATATAAAAGCTTGATTTGAATAACTGAATGGGTTTGTAACGAGTAATGGAACATTGAGAGTGTCGTTAAAATATAGCGAAACTGTATTAGCGAGCGTCTCGACGTAATCTGCTCGGGAGATAAGGTCGATGGATTTTTATTAGTTTATTTAACCAATCAGCAATGCTGAATATTCAGTGGCTGACATGCAACTCGATTGAAAGGATATAACCATAGCTGTAGCTTTTTAGAAAGAACATGAAATTCGATATCCACAAAACGTCATTCTTCTTGTTGTTGGGCTGCACTGTCGCCCTTTCTCTCACTCGACTCTTTTTTTTTTCTTCATTTTTTTTATTTCCCTGGAAATCTAAACCGGCTTCTCGTCTTGAGAAGGTTTTGCGCACACGCATCCCTCGCGTGGCGCGTGGGCAGTTTCAGTACAAGGAGAAACCGGTAAAAAAAGAGAACATTTCCATCGACCGTGGCTTTTGTTTTTCTCGAGATGAGAGAAAATAAGAGAATGAGAAACGCCGTATGCCTTGAATTGTAATGTGAAATTTCCGTTCGTGTTATTATCAATTTCTGTTTGTTAATTTTTATGGGTAAAAAGTAATTTTTAAAAAAAAAATTTATATGCATGTAACATATATAAGTCTGATATGCACTTATTGCACTTCCGCGTAATAGTAAAAGAAATAAAATAAAAGTGCACATGTGCGGTGATCTGAACATAAAGAAAGCTCTCTATGAGAGGTTTGAGGCGAACCTGTGTAATTACGTTAGATTTTACGGATCGACCAATCAGCCGAGTGCGTGGGCACCATGGGGAAAATACCAATAGTTTCGTAAGTGCGGAGAGAGACTACTCCTATATGGGAGGCGGTCGGCTCATTAAGGCTAATGACGTAGATCGCGCAATTATTCCAATAAGTGCAGTCCACTAGACCGGCCGTACGTATCAATTTGTTATAATTACCAGAAGGGGGTTAAACCTATTGTTGAGCGCTCTCGAAAATTATATGTCTCGAACGAGACCCTAGTCGACTTTTCTTACGTGTATTAGGAACTCGTGTGTTATCTGCTTCTAGAAAAATGCGCCGTGTGAGAAAAAAATTCTCCGAATTGCAATAATGGAGAAATTTTTTAAGTATGAGGGTGTAGAGGTATTTTTGTAGAAAATAAAAATAAACGCCAATTTACACTGAAAGGAGGCAAACCTGGAATAGTTGTAAAATGGAAACAAAATATCAACAAAAAAAAAGTACGTTTACCTTGGATATTGAATTGTGTCCATATGTGGCAGTTCAGCGAGTTCAGTTCAGCGGTGTGCTGCAAAATAAATGAGCAGGTGTCTCTGGTATGTACCTCGCCTACGCATACTCTCGGCATTTGTAAGTCCATGACAAAATTCACATCGGGCTTCAAGTTCTTATCGAGCGACACATTGCAATAGAAAATTATTTATTCTTTCAGATAAGATTCGAACTTTGTTATTATGATCACTTGTAAAATTGGATATCAAGTTTAATAGAATTGTTTTTTGAAAACCTGAAAAGACACATTGGAGCTTGTTTCTGTTTTTATGAATAAAGGTAAGTAGTTTTTAGTTCTTTATACTTAGGTTTAAGGTTTGGTTGTTTTTTGAAAACCTGAAAAGACACATTGGAGATTAATAACCGGCACAGGACTATTAATTAAATATAGTCTATGTAAGTTTCAGTTGTGTATGAATTTTCCGGCACGTTTTAACCTGGTAGATCGTAATTTAAGCTATTTAAAAATCTCAAGGTTAAGGTTTGCAGAGAAAATTTTTATGAAACACGAGTGGTGGTTCAAGGTGTAGCCGTAGGTGGGTACTTGAGGTATATTGAAGTGTGAGTAGAGAGTAAACGGTCACGAAATAACGCGACTTGTAAATTGAAAAGCCTGCCTGGTTCGCCTTTTTCACAAATAAGTCTCTGTGCGAATGACTCTAGACATATGCTTGCACATATCGCTGCATACTCACTTATGCTTGTACTCATACCTAGAAGATTAAGTCTCTTGGAACTCCCGATATATCCAGACTCACGTGCTCATACGCCAGGCTCACCTTGAGAAGGTCTCTGTCGCCAAGGATCGTCAACCTTTAGACTCGAGGCAAAGGATCTCTCGCCTATTTCATTACTTTTTTCGAAATTAACCACAATTTTGGTTATAAATAGTTGATTAATCAACAGGGTGGACAGTTTTTTATGAAATTAAATTCCCGGACAATTTTTTGGATTTCCCGGTCACAAATTTTCTAACACTTAAAACAGTATTTTTAATTTGGGAAAATTCGCCTTTATATTTAAAATATAACTTTATGCTTAAGTTTTAAATTTACACATCCTTATAGTCGGTATAATCTTATTAATTATAATTAAAGATTAAAAAGATTTATTATCACAAAATATTAAAATCTAAACTTTTGGGCAATAATTTATCTTAAACATTTAACAAAAATTACGTATTAAAATTCATCTAGCAAACTTAATGTGCGCCCATGTGCGCGACAAACTTTGCACTGTTGTTGGTAATTTAAAAAAAAAAATTTGTAAATTCGAATCATGAAAATTACGAAATTGAAGAATATATAGGAAAAATGATAAAAATAATTGACGGTTGAAAAAAAATTTCGAAAAATTGCTACATAATTACACAATTGAAGAGAATAGTTTAAAAAATTAAACAATATTTAATTTAAACAAAAAAGTTGAAGAATTATAGAAATAACTGTTGGAAATAATATAATAGCAAATTGAGCAATTGGATTGAAAATCGACAAAAATAATTAAAATTGAGGAAATAAATTGAAAATTTAATAATTTATTAAAATTTGAATAAATAAATGATAATTGGAAAAAAATTACAAAATAACGAAAATAATTGACAAATGAAAACAACATTCAAAAAACGGTTAGATTAATATACAACCGAACAAAATAATTAAAAAAATTAAAGCATAATAATACAATTTTAAGATAATATACCCGTTTACATATTAAATAAAATAAATAATAATTGAAAATTGAAAAATTGTAGGAAATAATTGAAAGTTGTGGAAAATAATTAATAATTGAAGGAAATAGTTGCATAATGGCGAGAATAATTGAAAAATTGAAGAAAATACGTAAAAAATGTCGAAAATAATTGTCAATTAAAAATAAAATTCGAAAAATGACAAGATTAATAGACAACTAAAAAAATAATTTAAAAAATTAAACAAGAAATATTCAATTCAAAGAAATTAATTGAAAAGTGGAATTCAAATTCAAAGAAAATAACTGAGAATTAAAGAGACTGGTTCTCGAATTGAATAATCGAATTGAAATTTTCAAACAATTTTTATGAATGAAAAAAAAATTGAAAAATCCGAAAATTATCCAACAGTGAGAAATTAATTGGAAATCAATAAAAATAATTGAAAATGAAAGAAAATATTTCAGAATAGAAGAAAATAATTAAAAATTGAAGAAATAAATTGGCAATTAATGATTTAAATGGAAATTTCAAGAAAATAACTAAAAATTAAAAGAAAAATTAAAATATGAGGAAAATATTTGTTAGTTGAAAACAAAATTCAAAAAATGGCTACATAATTACAAAATTTAAAAGAATAGTTTAAAAAATTAAACAATAAATATTAAATTTAAACAAACTTGTTGAAAAATTATAGAATGACTGTTGGAAATAATTTCAAATTGAGCAACTGGATTGAAATTCGAAAAAAAATAATTCAAATTTAAATTTAAAGAAAATTTAAGAATTAAATTATAGTTTGAAAAAATAAATATTAATTGAAAAAAAATTACAAAATGACGAAAATAATTTAGAATTGACAACAAAATTCAAAAAATTAGATTTTTTTAATGTATCTAATTAAAGTTAGATTAATACACAACCGAACAAAATAATTTAAAAAATGAAAGAATAATTATAAAATTTTAAGATAATAATTGAAAATTGAAAAAATTATAGGAAATAATTCAAAATTGGGGAAAATAATTAGTAATTAAAGGAAATAGTTGCAAAATGACGAAAGTAATTAAAAAATTAAAGAAAATATGTGAAAAATAACGAAAATAATTGTCAATTAAAAAAATTTTTAAAAATGACTAGATTAATTAATAGACAACTGAAAAAATAATTACAAATTGAAAAATTAAGAAAATTATACGAATAATTGTTGAAAATAATTGCCATTAACAACTGGATTGAAAATCGAAAAAAATAATTAAAATTGAACGAAATAATTGAAAATTGAAGAAAATAATTGGTCAATTGTATTTAAGATTAAAGAAACTTAATGATAGTCAAAAAAAGTATTAGAAAAAGGCGATAATTTTTTAACATTAAAAAAAATAATTTAAAACTGGAATTTAAGTTTAAAGAAAATAACTGAGAATTAAAGAGAATAGTTCTCTAATTGAATCATTAAATTGGAATTTTAAAACAATTTTTATGAGTGAAAAAAGAAATTGAAAAAATACGAGAATTATTGAATATTGAGTAATTATTTGAAAATCGATAAATATAATTGTAAATTAAAGAAAATATTTGATAATTGAAGAAAATCATTATAAATTGAAGAAATAAATTGTAAATAAAAAAATTAAATGAAAATTTAAAAAAAAAAATTGATAATTAAAAGAAAAATTACAATATGAGAAAAATAATTAAATATTGACGAAAATCATTGAGATTTGAACAAAAAAATTTGTAAAATAATGAATAATTATAAAATTGACGGAGAATAAAAAATTGTTAATTAAAAACCCAAACTTTGAAAACAAAGAATGCAATTAAAAATTGAATAAAGTAATTGAGAATTGAAGAAAATAATTAAAAATTAAATAAATAAATTGAATATTAAAGAATTAAATAAAATTTTAAAGAAAATTTATTTAAATTTAATTAAATTATTTGATTTTAAATAAATAATAAAGAAATAATATCTAAATAAATTATTCATTTTTAATTTTAAGAAAGAAAGTTTTTATTTCTTTTCTATAAATAATTTTTAGTTTATAATTTTGTTACTACTTTTTGTAAAATGTGTTAATAACCCGTATATTCTTGATAAATAAATAAAATAAAGTAAAATAGTTGATAAATAAAAAATAAATTACAATTTGACTTAAAAAATTAAATATTAAAAAAAATAATTGAGAAATGAGGAAATTATTGGCAATCGAAAGAAAAATTTGAAAATTATCGATAATAATCGACAACAGAAGAAAGTAAATAAAAAAATTAGATAATTATTATTAAATTTAAAGAGAATAATTGTATATTGAAAATTATGGAAAAAATAGATTTATTTATTAATAAAATTAATCATTACTTGAACTGATATTTATAAATTTGAATGATAATCAAATTAAATGCATTTTTTAAAAAGTATTTGATTTAAAACAAAAAATATCTATGTGACAAACTTTAGGTGTGAACAGACAAAAAATAAATAAAGGAATGAAAGATTGCGGATTTTTATTATTATTATTATTATAGATTTGTGATACATGAAAAAAATTGATTTTTGATAAAATTTCTCAGAATTTTTAGATCCTCGAAGAAATTTCCGGTTTAGTAACAAATTTCCCGATAAATTTTTTAATTCCCGGTTTTTCAGTCAAGTGACTATTCTGATCATTCGTGATCAAAAATGAAGTGAAACGGAGATGGAATAAAAACATGATGTAAAAAATAGAAATAAAATAGAATAATGAAGTGGAATAGAGATAGAATAGAATTTTGCAAAATATGATAAGCATATTATATTATAATTTTGATGTGTTTATGATTGAATGGGTTTGGCTCACGCTGGGTATTGATCGATTTGCCAATCACTTGAGATATCTTATACCTAATCCTGTAAACGCAGATGCACATATAAAGTCCTAAGAGTTATAAAAGGGCACGTGGAAGATCAAACAGCTGGATCATCTCGTGCGTGCCTTTAGGTGTGCCGAGATCTTTTTCTTACGAGGAGGAAAGGTGGGATGGACCCAGGTGCTCCCTCTTCTTAAGCATACATGATCTTTCGGGACCCTTGCCAACATACTCCTTAAAAATCTCTTTTCTCAAATTTACAATTTAAATCAGGGAATTCATATTTAAAAGACAATAGGACCATTACTTCTTTTTTTTTCTTTTCCTTTTTTATAATATGTTAACAAATTTTACCCACAATTCCCCTCAATTAAATATTCGGTACAACTTTTGTCATTCTTTAATAACTTTTAGATTTCTTTAATAATTTTCATGACGCTTCAATAATTTTAGTGTCTCTTCTATTACTTCTGTAATTTTTTACTAATTTAAATTTGATTTAGATTTGTCATTTCTTAGTAATTTCTTCAGAACTTTGTCATAAAATTTAAATTTCAAATTTTTTATCAGAGAAAAACTGAAAGAAACACGTAATTTAATTATGGATTTTTACTAATTATTATATGCAATTTTTTGTTTATTTAAACAAATTATTATTTACTGATACTTTTAATCAAAAAGACATAGTTTTTTCTGTATTTTGAAACTTTCTATACACTGACAATAATATAATTATAGAAAAACATTAGACATGTAATACAGTTTTTTTTGAATTTTATAAATTTTTATTCTGGGAATAACTGAAAGAAATGTTAATAATAAAATTATATTTTAAAAATTGCTTCAAGATTTATAAAATTCTAGAACTTTTAATATTCTAGAATAAATTCCAGAGAATTTTGGATTCATTAATAAGATCCAGAACATTTTAGATTTTCTTTTGAATTTTTTTAATTCTAACATAAATCCCAGAATATTTTACATTCTAGAATAAATTCCAGAAAATTTAAGACTCTTATTATAGATTCTAGAATACTCTAAATTTACATTTTAGGTTTTTGTAAATTCTATAGATAAAACTCTAGACTTTTTCAATTCCAGATAAAATTCGTATAAATGTTTTAGATTCTAGAATAAATTAAATAGCATTTTAGATTTTATTATAAATTCCAGAACATTTTAGATTTACGTATGGAATTTTTTGATTCGAGATTAAAATCCAGACAAAATTCCAGAAAGTTATAGATATTCTAAAATAAATTCAAGAAAAGTTTAAATTCTGAAATAAATTCCAGAAAATTGAAGACTTTTTTAATAAATTGCAGAACATTATTTGAAGTTTATTTTTGTAGAATAGAATTCCGCAATTTTGAGATTCTAGAATAAATGTGAGAATACTTTAGATTCTAGATAAAATTCTAGAATTTTTATGTTCTAGATAAAATTCTTGAATTTTTGTACTCTAGATAGAATTCCTGAATTTTAATCTTATAATCTAGACAAAATCCCTGAATTTTTATATTCTAGATAAAATCCCTTAGTTTTCTTATAATCTAGACAAAATTCATGAATTTTTATATTCTAGATCAAATTTCTGCATTTTCTTATTATATATTTCTAGATTATAAGAAAATCCAGAAATTATATCTAGAGAATGATATCAAAGTTTTAAAATACTAATTTTATATTTACTGATAAGAAGACAAAACTTTTTTATGTTTTGAATCAAAAATAGACTGTGTATGACTGAAATTTGAAGGAAATAATTGAAAATTCGAAAAAATAAATTATGGAAAATAATTGAAAACTGAAAGAGCTATTGAAGAATGACAAAAATAATGTAAATTAAAAAAAAAACAAGTGTAAATAAAGTTCAAGTGGAATCGCAGAAACTACATAATTAAATAATAAACTACAATTGAAAATTACGAAAATGTATGAAATTTAAAGAAAATTATTTAAGTTTAAGAAAACATTATTTTAACTTAAAGAAAATAACACGAAAGTAAAAAAGAGTAGAGAATAAAATAATTAAAAAAGATAGTAGAATTAAAATTGCAGAATATAATTACATCACTTAAAGAATCTAACAAAATTTAAAAAAAAAATAATAAGAAATAAGGGAAACAATTTTTAAATAAAGTTATTAGTTTAAAACTGAAGAAAATAATTGTAAAATCCAGAAAATAATTACAAATTCAAGCAAATAATTAAGAATTGAAGAAATAATTGAAAACTGAAGAATTTATTTTTAAAAATTGTAAAATGTAAATAAAACTTGAAAATAATAATTTAGAATTGAAGAAATTGAAAATTTTTAAATTCAGAAACATAATTGAGATCTGGAAAAATTGAATAATATAACTTAAGTTTAGAGAAAATAATTTTAAATTGAGGAAATAATCGAAAAATGAAGGAAAATAAATAAAAAATAGAAAAATATAATTTGACGCCTTCCGTTGATAAAATGCTTATTCAATTGTCAAAAATATATAAATCTAACTCGAAGCACAGTTCAATATGAAGCTAGTTCGTTGTCCGTACAATATGATTTCAAGTCAATGTTCAGAATAATATAATGCTAACTCAAAGTTGCTTTTAATATAATTGAAATTCAGGTTTAAATACAGTAAATACATAATTTAATTATGATATTATATAACTCGTTTTCATCTTGGAATGTGAAAATAATTTAAATTTCCCTTTTATAAATAATTTAATGCATGATATTTCTCATTATAAACCATAAATTACATGAAAATAAGTTCTTAAACTTCTATATTATTCCTTCACTAGATTAAATTTCATTCAAGATTTAAAACAAAGCTTAGTAATTTTTTAATATTTTAACCTGAAATATTAAGAGCCAGACGAATCTTCAGTATTATTATTCAAGATTATTACAAACATTGTAAGTGTTTTATATCATAAGGTTATAATTCAATATAATTTAAATTCAAGTTTAAGTACAATAAACAATAAAACGCAAATTTAATCATTATATTATTTCTCGCTTCTTCGTCTTTAGATGTAAAAATACTTTTTTCTTTCCTATTAGCATGAATAATTTAATATATGGAATTTCTAGTTTATAAACAAACAATTTTAAATTTAAAATTAAAAACCAAGTTTAAAAATCTAAAATGTTAATATTTTTAATTAAAAGATTCAAAAACTAAATGTTCATAATATCTGAATTTTATGTTATTTGTTTACAAACTAGAAATATCATTAATTAAATTATTGATAATAATTGAAAAAGTTTTATTACTTTTACACCCAACAATGAAAAAGCATAAAAGAATATTATAGTTTACTTGATATTTTAATATTTATTATACGTAAACTTGAAATTTAATCATTTTAAACGAAATTTTGAGTTAGCATTATATTATTCTGAACATTGAATTAGAATCATATTGCACGGACCATGAACTAGCTTTATATTGAACTGAGCTTTGAATTAGAATGATATATTTTTGACAATTGAATAAGCATTTTATCAACGGAAAAAAAAAATCCCTTCCTATTTTCAAATTTTTAATCTGAATCGCACATTTTCTCTGAAAATAAATCCAAGGAAAGGCCTCGTTTCGGATAAAAGTCTGTTTTATCTATATTTCACGGTCAACGACGCCTAACTAATGAAGAATATCATACTCAGTAACGAGAATCGAATCGTTGATCGAATCTCGAATAAACCTGTTACAGGAGGCCCTTCGGTTCTCGGATAGGAGGCACGAGTATAAATTACACATCAGCTCTGCGAACCGCGCCAATCGAACGGAAGTAAGAATCTCAAAGAATAGATGCCCGCGATTGGTTCCAAGTTCGATTGAATTGAAAGATTAGGTTCAACTTCCAAGACAGGCACTTTTCGCCATGTATAGACTATAGACGCAGTTACGACCGTAATCGTAGAAGACTCGAGTCAGCCATTAGCTTTCTGTCTCCAGGCCAATCACATCTGTCTGATATAGGTAGATATATTACTTAAGGTGCACGAGTGTAGGAACATGTGCTCCTGATTCCACGATCTAGCCGATTCGCATCTGGGTTAGTAACATGTAATTTATTCAAGACAACACAAGTCCCGAGTTTTATCTCCGTAATCAGTTTAATGTCAAACAAAAATTCGTGATCGGACAATTCGTGCAAATATGATGATTCGTCAGTTTGGAAATTGATGCCTGGTTGAATGATGATTGTTAATTTTGCTATGTGGAGGTAATTTTTTATTCGATGTAATTTTAGGGGAGGAAATATAAATATAGAACATATTGGTTATTTTTTCTTCTCTTATTATAGTTATTAAAGTTCGTCTTTTTATTCTTCTTTCATGAAAAGTTTATTTTTTTCTTCAAAAACTGTTTATCTTGGCGTCTTTCATTATAATTTTTTAATCCTTTCTTCCTTCCTCAAAAGTTGTTTATGCGTGTTCTTCTTTCCTCAAAAGTTTATTTATTTATTCTTCTTTCATCAAATTTTTTTTTATTAATTCTTTTTCTTCTTTGGAAACTCTTTATCTTTTGTCATATTTTGTCAGAATTTCTTTATCCTTTCCTCAAAAATAGTTTGTTTATTCTTTTTTCGTGAAAAGACGTTTCTAATTCTTCTTTCATCACGACTTCTTCATACTTACTTCTTTCCTGAAAAGTTGTTCATTAATCTTTCTTCCTCCAAAGTTGATTATTGACTCTTATTTCCTCAAAAGTTTGTTTTTTATCCTTCTATAATGAAAATTTCTTTATTCATTCTTTTTCTTCTTCAGAAGCTGTTTATCTTTTCGTCTTTCGTCATAATTTTTACATCCTTTCTTCTGTCCTTACAACTTTTTCATTAATCTTCCATCCTCAAAAGTTGTTTATGTATTCTTCTTTCATCAAAAGTTGAGTATTTATTCTTCTTTTCTCAAAAGTTTGTTTTTTTATTCTTCTTTCATGAAAAGTTCTTTATTGATTCTTTTTCTTCTTCAGAAGCTGTTTATCTTTTCTTCTTTAGTCATAATTTTTACATCCTTTCTTCTTTCCTCAGAAGCTGTTCATTAAACTTCCTTCCTCAAAAATTTTTTTATGTCTTTTTCTTTTATCAAAAGTTGAGTGTTTATTCATCTTTCCTCAAAAGTTTGTTTCTTTCTTCTTAGTTGAAAAGTTCTTTATTCATTCTTTTTCTTCTTCAGAAACTACTTATCTTCTTTTTTGTCAAAATTTCTTCATACTTACCACTTTCCTCAAAAGTTGTTTGTTTTTTCTTTTTTCGTCAAAAGCTGCGTTTTTACTTTTTCTTTCATCAAAAATTGATCATTTATTATTCTTTTCTCAAAAGTTTATTTTTTTATTCTTCTTTCATGAAAAGTTCTTTATTTCTTCTTTTTCTTCTTTAGAAGCTGTTTATCTTTTCGTCTTTCGTCATAATTTTTTCATCCTTTCTTCTGTTCTTAAAACTTGTTCATTAATCTTCCATCCTCAAAAGTTGTTTATGTATTCTTGTTTCATCAAAACTTGAGTATTTAATCTTCTTTCCTCAAAAGTTTGTTTTTTTATTCTTCTTAGTTAAATAGTTCTTTATTTATTCTTTTTCTTCTTCAGAATTTCTTCATCCTTATACTTCTTTCGTCAAAAGTTGTTTGTTTATTCTTTTTTCGTCAAAAGCTGTGTTTTTACTTCTTCTTTCATCAAAACTTCATCATTTTTTCTTCTTTCCTGAAAAGTTGTTCATTAATTTTTCTTCCTCCAAAGTTGTTTATGTCTTCTTCTTTCATAAAAAGTTGAGTATGAATTCTCCTTTCCTCAAAAGCTTTTTTATTCTTCTTACATGAAAAGTTCCTTACTCATTATTTTTCTTTTTCAGAAGCTTTTTATCATTTCGACCATAGATATAGAATTTCTTTATCCTTTCTTCTTTTCTCAAAAATTGTTTGTTTATTCTTTTTTCGTCAAAAGTTGTTTATGCATTTCTCTTTCATCAAAAATCAAGTATTCATTCTTCTTTTGTCAAAAGTTTATTTTTTTATTCTTCTTTCATAAAAAGTTGTTTATTTCTTTATTTTCTTCCTCAAAAACTGTCGAACTTTTCGTTTTTCGTCAGAATTTCTTCATCCTGTCTTCTTTCCTCAAAAGTTGTTCATTAATCTTCCTTCCTAAAAAGTTGTTTATGCGTCTTCTTCTTTTATCAAAAGCTGAGTATTTATTTTCCTTTCCTCAAAAGTTTATTTTTCTATTCTTCTTTCATGAAATGTTCTTTATTCATTATTTTTCTTCTTCAGAAGCTGTTTATCTTTTGACGCCTTTTGTCAAAATTTCTTCACCCTTTCTTCTTTCCTCAAAAGTTGTTTATTAATCTTCCTTCTTTAAAAGTTGTTTATGTCTTCTTCTTTTATCAAAAGCTGAGTATTTATTTTCCTTTCCTCAAAAGTTTATTTTTCTATTCTTCTTTCATGAAATGTTTTTCATTCATTCTTATTCTTTTTCAGAAGCTGTTTATCTTTTCATCTATCGTCTTAATTTTTCATCCTTTCTTCTTTCCTCAAAAGTTGTTATTTTCTCTTCTTTCCTCAAAAGTTGTTTATGTGTTCTTCATTCATCAAAATTTTATTTTTTATTATTCTTTCATAAAATGTTCTTTATTAATTATTTTTCTTCTTCAGAAGCTGTTTATCTTGTCGTCTTTTGTCAATATTTTTTCATCCTTTCTTCTTTCCTCAAAAGTTCTTTTTTTTGTCTTTAAAAGTCTTCTTTTGTCTGAAGTTGTTTATCCTTTCTTTTTTTAATCAGAATCTACTTTTTGTCCTTCAAAAGTTGTTCATGAACTTTCTATCCTCAGAAGTTGTTTATGTATTCTTCTTTTATCAAAAGTTGATTATTATTAATTCATCATTGCTCAAAAATTTCTTTTTTTATTCGTCTTTCTATGGAAAATTCTTTATTCAATTTTTTTCTTCTTCAGAAGCTGATTATTTTTTTGTCTTCCTTCAAAAATGTTTTTTCTTCTTTCATCAAAAAGAATTTCTTTGTTCATCTAAAGTTGTTTTTCTGCATATTTTCTTTCTCCTTCTTTCATTAAACGTTGTTTATTCTTTCTTTTTTCTCCAAATGTTATTTTTGTTTCCTTCTTTCATCAGGAAATAGTTCTGCCCTCATTGCAAAATCTTTCATAAGAGGTTGTTTATTTATTCTTCTTTTAACAGAAGTTGCTTATTCATACTTTTGTCCTAAAAACTTTTTATCTTTTCTTCCTTCCTCAAAAGTTAAACATCCTTTCTTCTTTCCTCAGAAATTACTTTTGCGTTCATCAAAAGTTGTCTGTTTTATCTTCTTTAATCAAAAATTGTTTACTCTCTCTTCTTTCCTCAAGTGGTTGTTAATTTATTCTTCTTTTGTCAGAAGTTCCTTTCTTCTATCACCAAAAAATTCTGTTTCTTCAACAAAAAAAATTATTTATTCTTCTTTCATCAAAAGTTACTTTTTACCTTCTTTCCTCAAATGTTGTTCTATCTTCTTTATTCAAAAGTTGTTTACTCTCTCTCTTCTCTCCTCAAGAGGTTGTTAATTAATTTTTTCTTTCTTTAAAACTTCATTTCTTCTTTCAGCAAAAAATTCTGTTTCTTCAATAAAAAATATTATTTATTCTTCTTTCATCAAAAGTTGTTAATTCAATCTTCTTTCCTCAAACATTATCTCCCCTTTCTTCATTCCTCAAAAGCAATTTATCTTTCTTCAATCCTCTCAAAAATCTTACTTTTTCACCAAAATTCATTTATCTATCCCACTATCTAATCAAAACATCCTCATCCTTCCTTTCCATTAAAAAATTATCCCCTCCCTCTTTTCAACTCCCTCCATCATCAAATCTTCTTTTTATTCCCCTTTTCTTTGTGCCAGCCGACGTCAATAATCAAATCACAAAATTGGTGATCATCAAACAACAGTTATCAATTTCCAAAGTGACAATTCATCTCAGCACCAATTGTCCGACATTAAAGTGATTTTAGTCGCGTTTCTTTTTTTTTTCTTTTTTTTTAAATACACATGCAGTTTAAAGTATGTGAAGCAGCTTGCAGTTGAGAGAATATGCCTCGTCATAACGGTCGTTGACGACGTTACGCAGAATACGGGCGTCGGGACAAGCTTTGCCAAGCCAGTCAGACCATTATTGTGTACCGATCTTTATGTAAGATCTTACCTGGTCTCCCCCCGTGGTTCCCTAAAGGCGCACGCCCATGGTGGCAGAGGGTGACTGCGGTTTACTATTTTTTTAGCATCTCACTCTTTCCCAGCATCTCTCCCCGGATCCGAGCAAATCGCGATCTCTTTCTCTCTTTCACTGCCTCGTAAATCTCTTTAGGTGTTGAAACGCTCGAGTGGGACGGCTATTGTGTCGCACGCGTGAGACGAGGAGCGAGAAAGAAAAGAAAAATCACGCTCAAGAGTGACAGAGAAAGGTGAGATTGCTACTGTTAAAACATCGGACGATTTGGTATGTAACGATTAGGCACCATATCTTCCATCTCTGTTTTAAAAAGTACGCGCACTTTCATATCAATGCCTTTCAAAGAGATTCAGGAAATGAGAATAATTTTTTGATTATTCTTTTATTGAAATACTGGGAAAACAAAATTTTTTTTCTCACAGTTGATGTCTGTAATTTTTTTTTAGGTCAGTTGTCTTTTGTATGGGTGTTTATGAGGAGATTTTAATTTTTTTGGATCGATTTGATGATGTGGAAAAATTAATGGAAAGATGTATTTGGACATAGTCAAATTTAGAAGAATTTTAGAAAAATTTTTGGTAAAAATACTTTGTTAAAAAATAATTGGAAAATTTTAAAAGAATTTAGAGAAAGTTGGTAAATATTTTTTTGGTAAAAGTACCCAAATTTCGAAGAATTTTTAAACTTTTGGTAAAAATACCCAAATTTAAAAGAATTTCAAAGCTTTTGGTAAAAACTCTTTACCCAAAAAAAATGTAAAATTTCCTGAGATTTTAGAGAAAGTAAACCAAATATTTTTTGTAAAATTCCCAAAAATACCTTAATGCAAAATAATTACCAAAACTTTTGGTTGGTAATTTACCCAAATACTTTACAAATACTTATTTACTCTTTACCCAAATAAGTTGGAAAATTTTCTAAGAATTTAGAGAAAATTGACAAATATTTTTTTGTTATAAATACCCAAATTTCGAAGAATTTCCAAACTTTTAGTAAAAATATCCAATTTTCGAAGAATTTTCAAACTTTTAGTAAAAAAAATTCAAATTTCAAAGAGTTTCCAAACTTTTAGTAAAAATACCCAAATTTCGAAGAATTTCTAAACTTTTGGTAAAAATACCCAAATTTAAAGGAATCACCAAAACTTTTGGTAAAAATTCTTTACCCAAAAAAAAGTTGGAAAATTTCCTAATATTTTAGGAAAATTACCAAATATTTTTTGGTAAAAATACCCAAATTCGCAAGAATATCCAAAACTTTTGGTAAAATCTCTTTACCCAAAAAAATTGTAAAATTTCCTGTGATTTTAGAGAAAGTAAACCAAATATTTTTTGTAAAATTCCCAAAAATACCTTAATTCAAAATAATTACCAAAACTTTTGGTTGGTAATTTACCCAAATACTTTACAAATACTTATTTACTCTTAACCCAAATAAGTTGGAAAATTTTCTAAGAATTTAGAGAAAGTTGACACATATTTTTTTGGTAAAAATACGCAAACTTCGAAGAATATCCAAACTTTTAGTAAAAATACCCAATTTTCGAAGAATTTCCAAACTTTTAGTAAAAAAATTCAAATTTCAAAGAGTTTCCAAACTTTTAGTAAAAATACCCAAATTTAGAAGAATTTCCAAACTTTTGGTAAAAATACCCAAATTTAAAGGAATCACCAAAACTTTTGGTAAAAATTCTTTACCCAAAAAAAAGTAGGAAAATTTCCTAATATTTTAGGAAAATTACCAAATATTTTTTGGTAAAAATACCCAAATTCGCAAGAATATCCAAAACTTTTGGTAAAATCTCTTTACCCAAAAAAATTGTAAAATTTCCTGAGATTTTAGAGAAAGTAAACCAAATATTTTTTGTAAAATACCCAAAAATACCAAAATTCAAAATAATTACCAAAACTTTTGGTTAAAACTCTTTACCCCAAAAAGGTTGGAAAATTTTCTAAGAATTTAGAGAGAGTTGACAAATATTTTTTTTGTAAAAATACTCAAATTTCGAAGAATTTCCAAACTTTTAGTAAAAATACCCAAATTTCGAAGAATTTCCAAAACTTTTGGTAAAAACTCTTTACCCAAAAAAAAAAAATTGGAAAATTTCCTAATATTTTAGGGAAAATTACCAAATATTTTTTGGTAAAAATACCCAAATTCGCAAGAATATCCAAAACTTTTGGTTAAAACTCTTTACTCAAAGAAGTTGGAAAATTTTCTAAGAATTTAGAGGAAGTTGACAAATATTTTTTTGGTAAAAATACGCAAACTTCGAAGAATTTCCAAACTTTTAGTAAAAATACCCAAATTTCGAAGAATTTCCAAACTTTTAGTAAAAATACCCAAATTTCGAAGAATTTCCAAACTTTTAGTAAAATTATCCAAATTTCGAAGAATTTCCAAAATTTTGGTTAAAATTAAAAAAATTTGTTAAAAACGCTTTATTCAAAAATGTTTAAAAATTTCCGAAGAATTTGGAAAAAATTGCTAAAGGTTATTTCGTAAAATTACTCAAATTTGAAAAATTTAACACAGTTTTGGGAAAAACTGATTTATCCATAAAAAAGTAGGAAAATATCCTGAGATTTTAGAGAAACGTACCAAATATTTTTTATTAAAAACTTTTTACCTTAAAAAAATTTGGAAAATTTTCTAAGAATTTAGGAAAAACTGCTTACGGGTTTTTCTTTAAATTATACCCAAATTTGGAAAATTTTTACAAAACTTTTAATAAAAACACTTTGCCCGAAAATATTTGAAAATTTCATAATATTTTATGGAAAATTACCAAATATTTATTTTTGGTAAAAATTGAGAAGAATTTCCATTTCGTAAAAACTCTTTACTCAAAAAACTTGAAATATTTCCTAATATTTTATGGAACAATACCAAATATTGTTTTGGTAAAAAAACATCCAAATTCGAAGAATTTTCAAAAATTTTGGTAATAATACCCAAATTTGAAATAATTTTCAAAACTTTAGGTTAAAACTCTTTAGTCAAAAACGTTGGAAAATTTCCTAAAAATTTAGGACAAATTGCTTAAAATTTTTTTTTTAAGTACCCAGATTTGAAAAATGTTTACAAAACTTTTAATAAAAACACTTTATCCCAAAAAATTGGAAAATTACATAATATTTTATGGAAAATTACCAAATATTTTTTTTCGTAAAAATTCAGAAGAATTTCCAAAACTTTTTGTAAAAACTATTTACTCAAAAAAGTCGGAAAATTTCCTAATATTTTAGGGAACATTACCAAATATTGTTTTTGGTGAAAATATCCAAATTCGAAGAATTTCCAAAACTTTTGGTAACAATCTCCAAATTCGAAATAATTTCCAAAACTTTTGGTTAAAACTCTTTACCCGAAAAAGTTTGAAAATTTCTCAATAATTCAGGAAAAATTTTAAAAGGATTTTTCATCAATTTTACTCAAATTTTGAAAAATTAAGATAATAATTAATACATTAGAAAACTAACAATTTATTATCATCATTATCATCTTCGTAATCGCGATTATTATAATTATCATCGATCATCAAATATCCAAATTAGTTAAAAATAATTAATTTGACAGTTTTTTATTTTTAAATTAGTTATAATAATTATAACTTAGTCAATAATTCAAACATTTCTACTAATCATTTAGTAAAAAATAACTAATTATTAGTCAAATCCATTTTTAGGTTATGCCAAAATAACTAATATTTTAGTAAAATTCTGTTTACTAATTCAGTTAGGAAATATTAACTATTTAGTTAGTTATTTTTGTTTTTACTGATAATTAGTCATATTTTACAAATAATATTTTTAACTAATTCAAATTTAAGGAGATTATATGGACCTCGTTATAATATAACAATAAACAACATAAAATAACACCAATTGATAATTTAATATAGTGGAAATAAAATTAAAAATAATGATAATAATAATAATAAATATTTTATAAAAAAATATCATTAATAATAAAATGTTTACATTTATCAATATAAACATCTCGAATTTCTTAAGAAATTTTTGATTTGTAATACTTTCTTTTTGTTTCCATTAACAGTGTTTATTCCATTGTATTAAATAACAAAAGCGACAGAGAATCACATTTTCTATTCTAGTTAATTTCACCTCTTAATTATAGTTATTTGCATCTCTATTACGTGCCAGAGGGCATTTGCATGACTTCTTCCAAAGATCTCCAATTCTTTTTGGGATGTATTCACCCCTCCTAATTGATTCATACGCTTGAGAAAAAACGAAACTGAGAAATCTGCTGCGAGTCAAAAGAATAATTCCCATGCTGAATAGCAAGAAAATAATTACTCGAGTTTATAATTCCATTACTTCCGGTCATGCGAACAATATTCTCTCTCTCTCTCTCCTTTAATAAATTGAATCTTTTTTTCTGATGCTTTTACATTTAACGATAATTACAACTGTATTGATATATTCCTTCATTAAGACTGACTGAAATTAAATGCGTCAGCATTTAATAATCATCATAATGTATGCTAAATAAATAAATAAATAATATTAATTGTTTCATATTCAGTTAATAAATCATTATTGACAATGAAATTCAGCACCGGATATGTTTAAAATATTTTTTTTTCCACTAATATAGTTTTGAAACGGCGATTTACCCACTAGTTACAAAAATGATCATTTTTTCGACTATAGTCGCATAAATAATCATTTCTCTCACTAGGGTCAAAGTAGCCGTTTTTCCCACTAGTAAATGTTTATTTTTACTACTAGAGACGAAAATAGTCATTTCGCCACTAGTTACGAAAAAATCATTTTTCAGACTAGTTACAAAAATATAACTTTTCCCACTAGTTGCGGAAATATAATTTTTCCCAGTCGTAGTAAAAAGAGTAATTTAACCAACTGGAGACGGAAATTTCATTTTTCCCACTACTGAGGAAAATAGTTACTTATTATCATACTAGTGAGGGAAATGGTCATTTTTCCACTAGTTGCGTAAATGCTCTTTCTTTCACTAGTGTCAAAAAAGACATTTTTCCCACTAGTCCCGAAAATAGTCTATTTTCAAGTCAGTAATGCTTATTTTCACTACTAGAGACTAAAATAGTCATTTCGTCACTAGTTACGAAAAAATCATTTTACAGACTAGTTACAAAAATATAACTTTTCCCACTAGTTGCGGAAATATAATTTTTCCCATTCGTAGTAAAAAGAGTAATTTAACCAACTGGAGACGGAAATTTCATTTTTCCCACTAGTGAGGAAAATAGTTACTTATTATCATACTAGTGAGGGAAATGGTCATTTTTCCACTAGTTGCGTAAATGCTCTTTCTTTCACTAGTGTCAAAAAAGCCATTTTTTCCATTAGCCCCGAAAATAGTCTATTTTTAAGTCAGTAATGCTTATTTTCACTACTAGAGACTAAAATAGTCATTTCGCCACTAGTTACGAAAAAATCATTTTTCAGACTAGTTGCAAAAATATAACTTTTCCCACTAGTTGCGGAAATATAATTTTTCCCAGTCGTAGTAAAAAGAGTAATTTAACCAACTGGAGACGGAAATTTCATTTTTCCCACTACTGAGGAAAATAGTTACTTATTATCATACTAGTGAGGGAAATGGTCTTTTTCCACTAGTTGCGTAAATGCTCTTTCTTTCACTAGTGTCAAAAAAGCCATTTTTTCCATAAGCCCCGAAAATAGTCTATTTTTAAGTCAGTAATGCTTATTTTCACTACTAGAGACTAAAATAGTCATTTCATCACTAGTTACGAAAAAATCATTTTTCAGACTAGTTACAAAAATATAACTTTTCCCACTAGTTGCGGAAATATAATTTTTCCCAGTCGTAGTAAAAAGAGTAATTTAACCAACTAGAAACGGAAATTTCATTTTTTCAGCTACTGACAAAAATGTTTACTTATTTTACAAGTGAGGAAACGGTTTTTTCTCCACTAGTTGCGTAAATACTCATTTCTTTCCCCAGTGTAAAAATGGTCATTTTTCCCACTAGTGACAGAAATTCCAATTTTTCTCACTAGTAACAAAAATGATCATTTTTATACCAATGATACAAATAAACAATTTCAAGTGGAAACATAATCGATATACGATCGAAAACAAATACGATCTTTTAATAAAAATCGTATAATTGAAACTCGCAACACATTTATCTGGCTAATCTCCCATAGTAAAAAAGAACAATATTATAGAGAACATATTCTTGTAAGATTTTCAATTCGTTCAGGAGACGAGAAGAAGAGGGAATTTCTCGCCTTAGTAAATCCACAATATATCGTGTCCATTACTCTTTAAGGTTAGGATCATTGTGAAGATTAAATGACGAAAACAGGATCGACGGGTGGTCCAGTGTTAAAAGACGGCACGCGTCTTAAGTTAAAATCTCCACCTTGACAATAGGAGGGGCTCGGAAAAGTCGAAAATTGAGAATATATATTTTCTCTCTCTCTCTCTTTCTTGAATTCCGTTTTTCATATATATGGAATTTTGACTCCAAGTCTTGGAGGCTTTCAGCATAAAATCATCAAACCCCCGTCTAAGGCGTGTAAACTACCTTTACTTTGCCGAGATTTATGTATGTGGGCGTTATTGTCGCTCAGTTGTCGTACATCTGCGTCCCGCTGACAAATTGCTAGTTCGTTTGTCGAAATTTGAGTTTGTGGGGGACGTTTTATGTGAGGGCGGAGGAAGTCCACACAAAAAGCATTACAGTTTATAAAAGATTCTCGTCAAATGTGTTTTTCGAGTTTGCTTCCTTCAATGAATTGAATTCGGTTATTTTGATTTCATGTTTGAATTTCAGGGCGTAAATGGATTTTAATTGTGAACTGGGTAATTTTGTGAAAAAATAAATAAATAAAGTAAATAAATACATTTTTTAGAAAAAGTTGCACTAGTTGTCGGTTAAATTTAGCTGATTCATAAAAAGGGAAAGAAATAATAATAGTGAAATCAAAATTTTTGATACTAGTGACAAAAAGTGAACTTTTTATTTCCTAGTGGGAAAATTACGATTTTTATCATTAGTAGGAAATATGATTGAAACTTGGGGGCTTTTTTCACAAGAAAGGAGAAAATGAAAAAAAAAAAAAATTGTTATAAGTGAAGATAAAAAAATTATTAATTTACCGGAATAAAAAAAAAACATCTCTAAATTATCCAATAAGCTGGGAAATTCCGACTGCAATTCTCCACGGAAAATTCTGGTGGAAAATTATTACCAGGAAATTATATCTAAAATTTGTATATGATCAAAATTTTGAATGAAAATTTTATTCCGACTATAATTTGTTTTTTTTCCCTGATAAATCCAGTGAAATTCCAACTGAAATTTTTATTTTTTGGTAATTTTATATGAAATTTTTATTTCCTAAAAATTCCAATTGCGACTGTATTTCTTGGAATTTGTTTTTCCTGGCAATTCCAGTAAAATTTCAATTGGGAATTTTATTTCTTGGAAATTCCAACAGAAATTTATTTTTTCTTGTAATTCCACTGAAATTCTAACTGGAATTTTCACTTCCTGGTAATTTCAGTTGGATTTATTATTTTCTGAAAGTCGCAAATAATTTGCAGCAGTTAATTTTATTTCCTGTATTTTTCACGAAAAATTGTTAAAATTCCAACTGAAATTCTTATATTCGAGGACATACAACTCCAATTTCTATATCTTTTAAATTTTACGAATATTCCAGTTAAAATATTTATATTCTGAAAATTTAGGTTGTAATTTTTATTTACTGTAAATTCCATGAATATTTCAATTGGAAATTTTGTTTCTTAAAATTTCAACTGGAATTCGTTCGTCCTGATAATTTTTAGTAAAAATTTAATTGGGAATTTAATTTCTTGGAAATTCCAACTGAAATTTATTTCTTCTTATTATTTCAGTGAAATTCTAACTGGAATTTTCACTTTCTGGTAATACGAGATGAAATTCTGATTTCCTAAAAATTTCAAATAATGTGTGTCTCTAAATTTTATTTCTTGTATTTTTTACGAAAAATTCTTGTAGCAATTTATTTATTGGAAATTCCAATCGAAATTCTTATTTTCGAGGAAATTACAGTTCCAATTTTTATATCTCAAAGTTTTTTAAATATTCAAATTAAAATATTAATTTTCTGGAAATTCCAGTTGTAATATTTATTTAATGTAATTTACATTAGATATTCTAATTGGAAATTTTATTTCTTGAAAATCCGACTGGAATTTGTTTTTCCTGGCAATTCCAGTAAAATTTCAATTGGGAATTTTATTTCTTGGAAATTCCGACTGAAATTATTTCTACCTGGTAATTCCAGTGAAATTCCAACTGAAATTTTTATTTTTTTGTTATTTTATATGAAATTTTTATTTCCTAAAAATTGCAGTAAATTTGCGACTGTATTTCTTGGAAATTCCGACTGGAATTTGTTTTTCCTGGCAATTCTAGTAAAATTTCAATTGGAAATTTTATTTCTTGGAAATTCCGACTGAAATTATTTCTACCTGGTAATTCCAGTGAAATTCCAACTGAAATTTTTATTTTTTGGTTATTTTATATGAAATTTTTATTTCCTAAAAATTGCAATAAATTTGCGACTGTATTTCTTGGAAATTCCGACTGGAATTTGTTTTTCCTGGCAATTCCAGTAAAATTTCAATTGGGAATTTTATTTCTTGGAAAATCCGACTGGAATTTGTTTTTCCTGGCAATTCCAGTAAAATTTCAATTGGGAATTTTATTTCTTGGAAATTCCAACAGAAATTTATTTTTTCTTGTAATTCCACTGAAATTCTAACTGGAATTTTCACTTCCTGGTAATTTCAGTTGGATTTATTATTTTCTGAAAGTCGCAAATAATTTGCAGCAGTTAATTTTATTTCCTGTATTTTTCACGAAAAATTGTTAAAATTACAACTGAAATTCTTATATTCGAGGAAATACAACTCCAATTTCTATATCTCTTAAATTTTACGAATATTCCAATTAAAATAGTTATATTCTGAAAATTTAGGTTGTAATTTTTATTTACTGTAAATTCCATGAATATTTCAATTGGAAATTTTGTTTCTTAAAATTTCAACTGGAATTCGTTCGTCCTGATATTTTTTAGTAAAAATTTAATTGGGAATTTAATTTCTTGGAAATTCCAACTGAAATTTATTCCTTCTTATTATTTCAGTGAAATTCTAACGGAATTTTCACTTTCTGGTAATACGAGATGAAATTCTGATTTCCTGAAAATTCCAAATAATGTGTGTCTCTAAACTTTATTTCTTGTATTTTTTACGAAAAATTCTTGTAGCAATTTATTTATTGGAAATTCCAACCGAAATTCTTATTTTCGAGAAAATTACAGTTCCAATTTTTATATCTCATAAATTTTATAAATATTCAAATTAAAATATTAATTTTCTGGAAATTCCACTTGTAATTTTTTCTTTAATGTAAGTTACATAGATATTCCATTTGGAAATTTTATTTCTTGGAATTTATTTTTTCTTGTAATTCGGTAGCAATTTTTATTTACTGTAATTTCCATTGACAATTTTAAGTGAAATTCTTATTTTCAAAGAAATTATAGCTTTAAATCCTATATCTCTTACACTTTACGAAAATCTGGATATTCCGGTTGAAATTTTTATATTTTTAATTGCATGGATATTCCAATTGGAAATTTTATTTCTTGAAATTCGGACTAAAATTTGTTTTTCCTGGCAATTCCAGTGAAACTTCAATTGGGAATTTGATTTCTTGAAAATTCCGATTTGAATTTATTTTTTTTTGTATTTCCAGTGAAATTCTGACCGGAATTTTTACTTTTTCGTAATTTCAGCTTTCCTGAAAATCCCAAATAATTTGCGATTGTATTTTTCATTTCCTGTATTTTTCTTGAAAATTCCAACCGAAATTCTTATTTTCGTGGAAATTGCAGCTTCAATTTTTATATCTAATAAATTTTAAAAATATTCAAATTAAATTATTAATTTTCTGGAAATTCCGATTGTAATTTTTATTTAATGTAAATTACATACATATTCCATTTGGAAATTTTTTTTTTTTTTTGAAATTCTAACTAGAATTTATTTTTTCTTGTAATTCCAGGGAAATTCTGATCAGATTTTTTACTTTCTGGTATAATTTCAGATAGAATTCTTATTTCCTGAAAATCCCAAATAATTTGCGATTGTAATTTTTATTTCCTGTATTTTTCTTGAAATTCTTTTTTTCGAGGAAATTACAGCTTTAATTTCTATATCTAATAAATTTTAAAAATATTCAAATTAAAATATTAATTTTCTGGAAATTCCAGTTGTAATTTTTATTTAATGTAAATTACGTAGATATTCCAATTGGAATTTTTTTTTTAAATTCTGACTGAAATTTTTTTTTTTTTTTTGTAATTTCACGGAAATTCTGATCGGATTTTTTACTTTCTGGTATAATTTCAGAGAGAATTCTTATTTCCTGAAAATCCTAAATAATTTGCGATTGTAATTTTTACTTTCTGTATTATTCTTGAAAATTCCAACCGAAATTCTTTTTTTCGAGGAAATTACAGCTTCAATTTCTATATCTAATAAATTTTAAAAATATTCAAATTAAAATATTAATTTTCTGGAAATTCCGGTTGTAATTTTTATTTAATGTAAATTACATATAGATATTCCAATTGGAATTTTTTTTTTTTTTTTTTTTTTGAAATCCTGACTGGAATTTATTATTTCTTGTAATTCCAGGGAAATTGTGATCGGATTTTGTACTTTCTGGTATAATTTCAGATGGAATTCTTATTTCTTGAAAATCCCAAATAATTTGCGAATGTATTTTTTATATCCTGTATTTTTCACGTAAAATTCTTGTTGCAATTTATTTTTGGAATTCGTTTGTCCTGACAATTTCAGTAAATTTTCCATTAGGAATTTAATTTCTTGAAAATTCCGAGTGGAATTTTTTTTCTATTCCAGTGAAATTCTAACTGGCGAATTTTTACTGTCTGGTAATTTCAGATGGAGTTTTTATTTCCTGAAAATCACAAAAAATTTGCAAATGTAATTTTTATATCCTTTTTTTAATGAAAAATTCTTGTTGCAATTTATTTCTGTGAAATTTCAACTGAAATTCTTATTTCAAGGAAATTACAGCTGCAATTTCTATATTTCCTATATTTGACTAATATTCCAATTAAAATATTTATTTTCTCGAAACTCCGGTCGTAATTTTTATTTACTGTAAGTTGGGATATTCCAATTGGAAATTTTGTTTCTAAAAATTTCAACTAATATTTGTTTTTCCTGGCAATTTCAGTGAAATTTCAATTGGGAATTTTATTTCTTGAAATTTTCGACCGGGATTTATTTTTTCTTGTTATTCCAGTGAAATTCTAACTGGAATTTTTACTTTCTGATAATTTCAGATGGAATTCTCATTTCCTGAAAATACTAAATAATTTGCGGATGTAATTTTTATTTCCTGTTCTTTTTAAATTCCTGTAACAATTTATTTCTGGAATTCATTCGTCCTGACAATTTCAGTAAAATTTCAATTGGGAATTTAATTTCTTGGAAATTCCAACTGAAATTTATTTTTCGTCAATTCCAGTGAAATTCTATTTGGAAATTTTACTCTCTCGTAATTTCAAATGGAATTCTTATTTCCTGAAAATCCCAAATAAATTGCGATTGTAATTTTTTTTCCTGTATTTTTTCACAAAAAATTTGTGTGGCAATTTTTTTTTTCTTGAAAATTCCAACTGAAATTCTTATTTTCGAGGAAATAATAGCTTCAATGCCTATATCTCTTACATTTTACCAATTTCTGGATATTCCGGTTGAAATTTTTATGAATTTTAATTCCATGGATATTCCAATTGGAAAATTTATTTCTCGGAAATTCCGACTGGAATTTGTTTTTCCTGTCAATTCCAGTAAAATTTAAATTGCGAACTTTATTTTTTGGAAATTCCGACTGGATTTATTTAAAAGTGAAAAAAAACCAATTAATTTACCAAATTGAAAGAAAACCAAAAATAACAAAATTTTGACAAATGCGCTTTTCAAGTAGGAATTCTCATTCTAAACGTATCGTCTTTCACGATTGGCACGCGACTCTTTCATTGGCCATCTTCCATTTAAGAATCAAAAGGCACACGTCTTTAGAGAGATTTTGACCCGAGGAAGACAGAAAAGATGCAAGTGGGGGAGAATGAAAAAAGCCTAAATTCATGATAGAGTCGGTTACAAAAAATATCCTAACCACCGTAGCGAGGACCGGTGGCTTTTATTCGAAGGAGGTTAAGCTGCATTAAGTTGGGTTAGATTACGAGGGTGGAAGGTATATGAATGAGATGGGCACGTGCTGCCGCTGCCTTCATCTTATACATTATATCTATTTCGTTTTTTTTTCTCCTTTTTTTTTCTCCTTATTTTTCTACTTTCTCACTCCCTCTCTCTTTCGTCTCTAAACGTCGTCTGTCCAACTGAGTCTAGAACTAGACGTCTGCACTGAAATCTCCTCGGGTTTTTTAAGGCGACGCAGCTGCCAGTCGTGATGAAATCGCAATTTGCAATTCATTCGTCTTGACGCAAAACATTCTTTTTAAATGCGACTCGTTCCTTTATCTTCGGTGGAAAAATGCGCAAAATATCGTTGCCGAAAAAAAAGCTTAGTGGAATTTGAGAAAAAAAATTAGGGAGAAAAAACTTTGCAGACGGAATTTGAGGAAAATGAAAATCCACGTTGAGTTTAAGGGGAATTAGGAAAAAATATAAATTCCTGACGGAATTCCAAGGAATTAAAAATTTTATTTGGAACTTAAAAAAAAATTACGGTTAGAATTTTGAGGAAGTAAAATTCCGTGGAAATTGAATTTACAATTGGAATATTTATAGACTTGACGGGAAAAAAATTGCAGAGGGAATTTTCAGGAAATATAAATTCCATCTGGTAATTTCTAGGAAAGGAAAATGCAAATTGGATTTTCCGCAACATTTTCAGGCAATAAAAATTCAAGTTGAAATTTCGCTTAAATGTTTAGGAAAAAAAATAATTATAAAAATTCTAGGAATGGGAATTTCTGAGCAATTTTCGAGGAATTTATAGGAAAATTAAAAATCCAATTGGAATATCCAGAAAATCAAAATTGAAATTTTCAGTTGGATATTACTTTCATGAAATTCATAGGAATGGGAATTTCTGTGCAATTTTCGAAGAATTTGCAGGAAAATTAAAATTCCAATTGGAATATCCAGAAAATAAAAATTAATATTTTCATTTGTGTGGAATTTTCATGAAATTCATAGAAAAAAAAAACTCCAACTGAAATTTCCTTGGCACTTTTAGTAAATAAAAATTGCGGACACAATTTGCAGGATAAAAATTCCATCTGGAACTTAAAGAGGAATTAATTTACATTTGGAATTTTGAGGAAATAAACTACCTAGCTACAAATTCAATGGATTTTGTATAGTAAAAAATATTACTGACAGAATTTCCAGGAAAGGAAAATTGCAGTTAAATTTTCTGCAAAATTCCCGGGACATAAAAATTCAATCTGCAATTTTAATTAAAGTTTTAGGAAATAAAAAATCATTCTAAAAATTCTAGGAATGGGAATTTCTATGCTATTTTCGAAGAGTTTTTAAAATTCAAAGGAAATGAAAATTCTATTTGGAATTTGAAGAAAACAAAATTTACGTTTAGAATTTTGAGGAAGTAAAATTCCGTAAAAGTTGAAATTACATTTAGATTTTTAATTTTAAAAATTTTTAAAATTCCAATTGGAATATCCAGAAAATCAAAATTGAAATTTTCAGTTGGATTTTACTTTCATAAAATTTATAGTGAATAAAAATTCCATTTGGAATTTCTAGAAGATAAAAATTTCAACTGATATTTCCTCGGTACTTTTAGTAAAAAATATTTAGAAAATGAAAATTCCATCTGGAACTTGACGAATAAAATTCACAGTTGAAATTTTAAAGAAATAAAATAGCTAGCTAGAATTTCGGTGGAATTTCTAGTAAAAATGATTAAGGATAGAATTTCCAGGAAACAAAAACTACAACTGGAATATTTATAGAATTTACAGGAAATAAAATTGCAAACGTAATTTAAATGAATATTCCAGGAAATTAAATAAACTTCTGAAATTTCAAAAAATTAAAAATTCCTGTTTCAATCTGCGGGTAATTCTCAGGAAAGAAGAATTACATCTGGAATTTTCAAAAAATAAGAATCACTTCTGAAATTAACAATAAAATTAATTCCGTCCGAAAGTATCAGGAAATAAAAATTTTAATTACCTGCATTTTACGTAAAATTTCCATTTGAATTTTCAGAGAATAAAATTTCCAATTGGAATTTTCATTGAATTTTTAGTAAATAAAATGTGTGTCCGTAATTTTCAGGAATTAACAATTTCAATTTTAGTTTTCATTGGATTTTTAAGAAAAAAAAATTCCAACTGGAAATTCCATTGAACTTTTGGTAAATAAAAATTGCAGCCGAAATATCTAGGAAATTCCAATAGCAATTTTTAAATAAAAAATGTGTCCGTAATTTTCAGGAACTAACAATTTCAATTGGAATTTTTGTTTTATTTTGAGGAAATAAAAATTCCTCTCTGAATTTCCAGGAAACAGAGATTTCGGATGAAAATTCCTTTGGACTTTTAGTAATAAAAATTGAAGCCGAAATGTCTAGGAAATTCCAATTGGAATTTTCGAGAAATTTTTAGTAAATGAAGAATTTGTCCGTAATTTCCAGAAACTAACTATTTCAATTGGAATTTACTTCGAATTTTTAGGAAATAAAAATTCCAACTGGAAATTCCATCGAAATTTTACTAAATAAAAATTGCAGCTGAAATTTGTAGGAAATTCCAATTGCAATTTTTAAATAAAAAATTCATTAGTAATTTCCAGGAACTAATAATTTCTATTTCTCATAAATGTTACGAATATTCCAATTAAAATATTTATTTTCTTGAAATTCCGGTTGTAATTTTTATTTCCTGTATTTTTTACGACAAATTCTTGTAACACTTTATTTCTTGGGAATGCTAACTGAAATTCTTATTTCAAGGAAATTGCGGCTGCAATTCCTATATCTCTTAAATTTTATAAATATTCCAATAAAAATATTTATTTTCTAAAAATTCCTGTTGAAATTTTTATTTACTGTAAATTAAATGGATATTCCAATTGGAAATTTTATTTCTTGGAAATTCCGACTAAAATTTGTTTTTCCTGGCAATTCCAGTAAAATTCTAACCTGGATTTTTACTTTCTGGTAATTTCAGATAAAAATTCTTATTTCCTGAAAATCCCAAAAAAATTGCGGCTGTAATTTTTATTCCCTGTATTTTTGACGAAAAACTCTTGTGGCAATTTATTTCTGTAAAATTCCAACTAAAATTCTTATTTCAATGGAATTACAGCTGCAATTTTTATATCTCATAAATGTTACGAATATTCCAATTAAATTTTTATTTTCTTGAAATTCCGTTTGTAACTTTTATTCACCGTAAATTCCATGGATAATCGAATTGGAAATTTTATTTCTTTGAAAATCTGACTGGAATTCGTTTTTCCTGGCAATTTCAGTGAAATTTCAATTAGGGATTTTCACTCTTTGAAATTCCGACTAGAATTTATTTTTTCTTGTAATTCCAGTGAAATTCTAACTGTAATGTTTACTTTCTGGTAAATTCAGATGGAATGTTTTTTGCCTGAAAATCCCAAATAATTTGCTGTTGTAATTTTTATTTTCTGTATTTTCCACGATAAATTCTTGTGGCAATTTATTTCTGGAAAATTCGAACTGAAATTCTTATTTCTAGGAAATTACAGCTGCAATTTCTATATCTCTTACATTTTTCGAATATTCTAATTAAAATATGTATTTTCTGGTCATTTCGGTTGTAATTTTAATTTCCTGTACATTCCGTAGATATTCCAATTGGAAATTTTATTTCTTAGAAATTCCGCCTGAAATTCCAATTGTAATTTTCAAGGAATTTTTAGTAAATAAAAAATTTGTCAGTAATTTCCAGAAACTATCTATTTCAATTGGAATTTTCGTTGAATTTTTAGGAAATAAAAATTCCAACTGGAAATTTTCTTTTGGTAAATAAAAATTGAAGCCGAAATTTCTAGGAAATTTCAATTGCAATTTTTAAATAAAAAATGTGTCCGTAATTTCCAGAAACTAACAATTTCAATTGATAATTTCGTTAAATTTTAAGGGAATTAAAATTCCTTTCTGAATTTCCAGGAAAAAGAAATTCCGAATGTAAATTCCATTGAACTTTTAGTAATAAAAATTGCAGTCGAAATTCCTAGGAAATTTCAATTGGAATTTTCGAGGAAATTTTAGTAAATTAAATTCCATTGAACTTTTAGTAATAAAAATTGCAGTCGAAATTCCTAGGAAATTTCAATTGGAATTTTCGAGGAAATTTTAGTAAATAAAAAATTTGTCCGTAATTTCCAGAAACTAACTATTTCCATTGGAATTTTCGTTGAATTTTTAAGAAATAAAAATTCCAACTGGAAATACAATTCAACTTTTATTAAATAAAAATTGCAGCCGAAAATTTTATGAAATTGCAATTTTTATATAAAAAATGTGTCCGTAATTTCAAGGAACTAACAATTTCAATTGAAAGTTTTGTTTAATTTTAAGGGAATTAAAATTCCTTTCTGAATTTCCAGGAAAAAGAAATTCCGAATGTAAATTCCATTGAACTTTTAGTAATAAAAATTGCAGTCGAAATTCCTAGGAAATTTCAATTGGAATTTTCGAGGAAATTTTAGTAAATAAAAAATTTGTCCGTAATTTCCAGAAACTAACTATTTCCATTGGAATTTTCGTTGAATTTTTAAGAAATAAAAATTCCAACTGGAAATTCAATTCAACTTTTATTAAATAAAAATTGCAGCCGAAAATTTTATGAAATTGCAATTTTTAAATAAAAAATGTGTCCGTAATTTCCAGAAACTAACAAATTTAAATTGAAAATTTCGTTAAATTTTAAGGGAATTAAAATTCCTTTCTGAATTTCCAGGAAAAAGAAATTCCGAATGTAAATTCCATTGAACTTTTAGTAATAAAAATTGCAGTCGAAATTCCTAGGAAATTTCAATTGGAATTTTCGAGGAAATTTTAGTAAATAAAAAATTTGTCCGTAATTTCCAGAAACTAACTATTTCCATTGGAATTTTCGTTGAATTTTTAAGAAATAAAAATTCCAACTGGAAATTCAATTCAACTTTTATTAAATAAAAATTGCAGCCGAAAATTTTATGAAATTGCAATTTTTAAATAAAAAATGTGTCCGTAATTTCCAGAAACTAACAATTTCAATTGAAAATTTCGTTAAATTTTAAGGGAATTAAAATTCCTTTCTGAATTTCCAGGAAAAAGAAATTCCGAATGTAAATTCCATTGAACTTTTAGTAATAAAAATTGCAGTCGAAATTCCTAGGAAATTTCAATTGGAATTTACGAGGAAATTTTAGTAAATAAAAAATTTGTTCGTAATTTTCCGCATCTGACAATCTCAATTGGAATTTTCGTTGAATTTTTAGGAAAATAAAAATTTCAACTGGATATTCCTTTAAACTTTTGGTAAATAAAAATTGCAGCCGAAAATTCCAGGAAATTGCAATTTTTAAATAAAAATTGTGTCCGTAATTTCCAGGAACTAACAATTTCAATTGAAAATTTTGTTTAATTTTTAGGAAATTAATATTCCATTCTAAATTTCCAGGAAAAAGAAATTCCGAATGTAAATTTCATTGAACTTTTTGTAATAAAAATTGCAGTCGAAATGTCTAGGAAATTTCAATTGGAATTTTCGAGGAAATTTTAGTAAATAAAAAATTTGTTCGTAATTTTCCGCATCTGACAATTTCAATTGGAATTTTCGTTGAATTTTTAGGAAAATAAAAATTTCAACTGGAAATTCCATTAAACTTGTGGTAAATAAAAATTGCAGCCGAAAATTCCAGGAAATTGCAATTTTTAAATAAAAATTGTGTCCGTAATTTCCAGGAACTAACAATTTCAATTGAAAATTTTGTTTAATTTTTAGGAAATTAATATTCCTTTCTAAATTTCCAGGAAAAAGAAATTCCGAATGTAAATTTCATTGAACTTTTAGTAATAAAAATTGCAGTCGAAATGTCTAGGAAATTTCAATTGGAATTTTCGAGGAAATTTTAGTAAATTAAAAATTTGTTCGTAATTTTCCGCATCTGACAAGTTCAATTGGAATTTTCGTTGAATTTTAAGGAAAATGAAAATTTCAACTGGAAATTCCATTAAACTTTTGGTAAATAAAAATTGCAGCCGACAATTCCAGGAAATTGCAATTTTTAAATAAAAAATGTGTCCGTAATTTCCAGGAACTAACAATTTCAATTGAAAATTTTGTTTAATTTTTAGGAAATTAATATTCCATTCTAAATTTCCAGGAAAAAGAAATTCCGAATGTAAATTTCATTGAACTTTTTGTAATAAAAATTGCAGTCGAAATGTCTAGGAAATTTCAATTGGAATTTTCGAGGAAATTATAGTAAATAAAAAATTTGTTCGTAATTTTCCGCATCTGACAATTTCAATTGGAATTTTCGTTGAATTTTTAGGAAAATAAAAATTCCAACTGGAAATTCCATTAAACTTTTGGTAAATAAAAATTGCAGCCGAAAATTCCAGGAAAATGCAATTTTTAAATAAAAAATGTGTCCGTAATTTCCAGGAACTAACAATTTCAATTGAAAATTTCGTTTAATTTTGAGGAAATTAATATTCCTTTCTTAATTTCCAGGAAAAAGAAATTCCGAATGTAAATTTCATTGAACTTTTAGTAATAAAAATTGCAGTCGAAATTCCTAGAAAATTTCAATTGGAATTTTCGAGGAAATTGAAGTAAAAAAAGAATTTGCTCGTAATTTTCCTATTCTGTCAATTTCAATTGGAATTTTCGTTCAATTTTTAAGAAATACAAACTGCTCTCTGAATTTCCAGGAAACAAAAATTCCAACTTGAAATTCCACTGAACTGTTTAGTAAATAAAAATTGCAGCCAAAATTTCTAGGAAATTCCAATTGGAATTTTCGTGGAAATATTCGTAAAAAAAAAAGTGTTTTCGGGAAATTTATAGGAAATGAAAATTGCAGACGGAATTTCTCTGAAATTACCAAAAACAAAAATCCAACTTCAATTTTTGTGGAATTAGCACAAAATAGAAATTCTATCCATAATTTTCAGGAAATTAAAAATTCCATCTGCAATTTTCGATCATTCCAGTTTATTTTCCGTGTAATTATTCCCAACGGAATAAATTGTACGTTAATCCTGAAAGGACAATTTCAACAAGATCACATCTCTTTATTTTCTTAAAAAATAAAATGTTTATTTTTTTTTTTAAATTACAGTGTGAGGTTAAAGTTCAATAAACCTAGAGTCAGTTGTTGAAGAAATGCGTGCATTCTACGCATCTGTCATGTATTTACGTGTTGTGCATATACCTATGTCTTGATGCCTGTTTACAGACACACGTCCGGTGCATTACATTCTCATGTGCGTGAACATTTATGTCTTTAGACGAACGAGGTTGGACATGCAAGTCTACCGTCTTGCTTCCCTGATAGCCTGCTACATACTAGAACTAGACTAGGATAAACTAAGCTCACCTACTACACGTTTCTATATATTTTCTACACATGGGTGTATCCCGCCCAAGCATGCATAAAGGAATAGCTTTAATGAATTACAAATCAGATGAAATCAGCACGAAAACTGTTTCACTCTATTCCTTGATTGGACATCTACTAAAAATTCCAAAATAAAAATCTTGAAATTTACATGTAAATTTTCTGAAATTTTCGGTTTAATTTCCAGGAGGAATTTCCTGGAAATAAATATCCACAAGAATTTTTCGTAAACAAATTATCTTTAGAAAAATTACAGCCGGAAATTGAGTGGAATTTCCAGGAAATAAAAATTTCTTCTGGAATTAACAGAAAATAAAAATTCCAGTTGGAATTTCACTGAAATGTGGAAAAATAAATTCCGGTCGGGATTTCCAAGAAATAAAATTTCCAATTGGAATATTTATGGAATTTACAGTAAATAAAAATGACAACCGGAATTTCGTGAAAATAAATATTTTAATTGGAATTTACGTAAAATTTACATGATTTACAATTTTCAGCTGTAATTTCCTTGAAATAAAAATTCCAGCTGGAATTTCAGAGACCTTTTTAAAATTTTAGATAGAATTTCTTGATATCAATTTCTATCTGAATTTTCCGATTTCCGTGGAAAATTGCAGTCAAAATTCCCATTAAATCAAAATTGTAGTTGAAATTTGTGGAAATAAAATTTTTAGCTGAAATTAACAGAGTTACTGAAATTAAAAATTCTAATTGAAATTTTTGTTTAACTTATAGTAAATAAAAATTCCAGGTCTTATTTTTGGGAAACAGAAATTCCAGCTGTAATTTCCTGGAAATAGAAATTCCATTTGAAATTGACAAAATTTGAAAATTCTTGTTAGAATTTCTTGGAAATTTAAATTTTATTTGAAATTGACAGAGTATAAAAATTTCAGTTGGAATTTCCCTGGAGTTTTCTCAAAAATTTAAATTCCAATCAGAATTTCCAGGAACTAAAATTTTATGCTGGAATTTCCGGGAAATAAAAATTTCATTCTAAATTCCTGTGGAATTTTTGGGAAATATAAATACTAGTTGGAATTAGGATCTAAAAACTGGAACTGCAATTTCTTATGATTTAACGGGAATCAAAATTTCAGCTGTCAGTGCCAATTTGAACTTTATTTTCTAGTAAATAAAAATTGCGTCAGTTTCTAGAAAATAGAAATTCTATTTGGAATTTTTGTAAAATTTATAGGAAATGAAAATATTAGCCGTAATTTTCTTGAAATTTAAATTTCAGCTTGAATTTCAAGAAAACTAAAAATTCTAGATAAAATTTGAAGAAATAATTCCATCCTTAAATTACGAAAAATAACATTTCCAGTTGAAATTTTTCTGGAATTTTCAGATTCAATTAGTAATTTCGAGATACTTGAACTACGAATGGAGTTTTTTTTTAGAAGAAAAATTCCAGCTTGAATTTTCAAAAATTTCATAAATATTTCTTATATAATTTGAGTTCAATATCAATCGATTATCAATTAAATCAATTGATATTTAAAATTTAAATAAAAGTTGTTTCCTTCCAAATTTGATTAATAAAAAGATTTAGTTGATCTTGTGAATGCCAATAAATAAAAACTATACAATTTTTCTGTACACCTTTTATCATAAAAATCGCATTTAATTTCCAAACAATAATGACTCTTTTTCAGGAAATTTATATTCCGATTTCAATAAAACATTCTATTAAAATATCATTTCTCTTCTAAAGATAAAGAAATCACGTTTCCTGAATTCCGTTATGTTCTTCATGGAAAAATGTTTCTTGTATGAAATAAATCAATGCCATTGTCTATAGGCAGTATTTAATGCTCTCTGGAAAAAACTCCCCGACAGGGAAAATTGCATCGAGAGAAATATACACGTTCATTACAGTTATAATGAATAGTTTTAGGTTCAATAATTCATGTCTTTTAAATGAAATGTTTTTGGATTAAAGTCACAACATCACACTCATCGCCGAGAAATAAATGATACACAGACTGCGCGTCAAGTCTCATTTACCAAAGTCTATGCGAGGTGTGGCCTTGTTGAATAAAGGTATAGAATTGTCAAGATACATTCCAGTTTACATTTATATCGCATTCCTGTGCAAAATATCTGTATCGACTTTTTTTTTTAATGTACACAATTTTTTTTTCTTTTTTTTTTTAATACACGAGAGCAAGGGCACCGAAAGGTATAATTAACCCTTTCTTTCCGAATCCACGTTGAAAGATTCCTCGGAAGGTGTTCACTAGAAATTCGTGGAATTTATTGTGAAATTTGTGGAAAGCGGAAATTCCTCATGGAAAAAAAATTGAATAATGAAAAATTAGGAAAAATAATTGAAAATTGAAAAAATTGAAAATTGACATGAATAATATAAAATTGGAAAATATAATTCAAATTTGAGAAAATAATTGACAAAATTACCTGAAATATTTTAAATGAAGGAAAGTTAAAGAAAATTTCAGAAAAAGACGTAAACTTTCAGAAGTTCATTGAAAAAGAAAGAAAATAATTAAAAATTAGAGAAAATAAATGAAACAAGATAAACATAATTTAAAATTGAAGAGAATAATTTTTAATAAAACAGAAATAATTAACAACTTTTTGAAAGTTACAAAAAAGAACGAAAGTAACTGAAAATTTAAGAAAATAATATAAAAAATTGTATAAATAATTTTTTTGAAATTATAAAAGAAATGGAAAAAATGGTAACTTAAAAGATATAAATATTGGAAAATATTTTAAAAATGATTTTACAATTTGAAACTTGATAAAAATAATTGAAATATAAAACAAACATTAAAATTAAGAAAACAAATAAGAATAAATAAAAATTGAAATAAAATAAAATTTTAGAAAAATACTTAACAATTTTAGAAAATAATTTAAGAAAAAAATTTTAGAAAATGAGAATAATAATTAACAATCGAGAAAAATAATTGAAAAATGATAAAATTAATTTAAAACTCAAAAAATAATTCAAATATGCTGCAAATAATAGAAATTTATAAAAAAAATATTTTAAATATGGAAGATTGACAACATTGCATAAAATTTGAGAGAAATAATTGAAAAAACCGTAGAACATAAATTTAAAAGAGGAAAATAATTACAAAACTACTTAAAAATTTTAATTAAAGAGAATAATTAAAATATCGCAGAAATAATCGAAAATTGAAGAAAATAATAAATGAAATTTCAAATAAACAATTAAAAGTTTTGAAAATTAAGCCAAAAGAATGAAAATAATTAAAAAGCGGAGAAAATAATATAAAATTATTGAATTTGTTTTTAAGTAAAAGAGAATAATTGAAAACCCGTTTAAAAAATTAAAAATTGAAGACTTAATTTGAGATAATAACTGAAGGAAATTAATTGAAATATATTATAAACACTAAAAGATGGAGAAAATAATTGAAAAATGAGTTTTTTATTTAAAACTTGAAGAAAATCATTGAAATATAATAAAAACAATGATAAGTTGTAAAAAGCATATTACATTTGAGTAGAATAATTAAAAAAATTACAGAATTTTTTTTAAATAAAAAGAAAATAATTTTAATTTAAGTAAAAAATATTTGAAGACCTTAGAAATCAATTAAAAAAAATGAGAATAACCTAAAATTGCAGAAAAGAATTGAACAAAGCTAGAAATAAATAAAATTACGATAATTAATAAAAAACATTGGAAATTATGAAAACACTTGGATATAATTAAAAATTGAAGAAAATAATTGAAATTTAAGAATAAATACTTAAAAATTCTAGAGAATAATTTTAGCCAATAAGAATAATAATTAACAATCTAGGAAAATAATTGAAAAATAATAAAATTAATTTGAAATTCAAAAAATGATTCAAATATGCTGAAAATTAATAAAGATTGTGAAAAATAAATGATATTTATGATGAAAATAATTTAAAAATGAAAGAATGAAAAGAGTAAAAAAAATTTGAGCAAAATAATTGAAAAAATCATAGAATGTATGTTTAAAAGAGGAAAATAATTAAAAATTTACTTGGAAATTTGAATTTAAGAGAATAATTAAAAAATCGCAGAAATAATCGAAAATTGATGAAATTATTCATCGAAATTTCAGATAAATACTATAATTGAAATTTTTTAAAATTATGCCAAACGAACGAAAATAATTAAAAATCGGAGAAAATAATATGAAATTACAGAATTTATTTTTATGTAAAAGAAAATAATTTAAAAATATTTTAAAAAATTCAAACTTAAACACAATAATTGAATTTTGAGCTAATAACTAAAAATTTAGGAAAAATTCTAGAAAATAATTTTAGACAATGAAAATAATAATTACTAATCGAGAAAAATAATTGAAAAATAATAAAATTAATTTAAAATTCAAAAAATGATTTAAATATGCAGAAAATTAATTAAGATTGAGAAAAATAATTGATATTTATGATGAAAATAATTTAAATATGGAAGAATGAAAAGAGTAAATAAAATTTGAGTTAAATAATTAAAAAAATCATAGAATATATGTTTAAAAGAGGAAAATTATAAAAAATTTACTTGGAAATTTGAATTTAAGAGAATAATTAAAAAATCGCAGAAATAATCGAAAATTGATGAAATTAAATAATTATCTAAAATTATTCATCGAAATTTCAGATAAATAATTGAAATTTTTGAAAATATGCAAAACAAATGAAAATAATTAAAAATTGGAAAAAATAATATGAAATTACAGAATTTATTTTTAAGTAAAAGATAATAATTGCAAAATATTTTAAAAAATTCAAAATTAAACACAATAATTGAATTTGAGATAATAACTAAAAATTTAGGAAAAATTCTAGAAAATAATTTTAGCCAATGAGAATGATAATTACTAAACGAGAAAAATAATTGAAAAATAATAAAATTAATTTAAAATTCAAAAAATGATTCAAATATGCAGAAAATTAATTAAGATTGTAAAAAATAAATGATATTTATGATGAAAATAATTTAGAAATGAAAGAATGAAAAGAGTTAAAAAAAATTTAAGCAAAATAATTGAAAAAATCATAGAATGTATGTTTAAAAGAGGAAAATAATTAAAATTTTACTTGGAAATTTGAATTTAAGAGGATAATTAAAAAATCGCAGAAATAATCGAAAATTGATGAAATTATTCATCGAAATTTCAGATAAATACTATAATTGAAATTTTTTAAAATTATGCCAAACGAATGAAAATAATTAAAAATCGGAGAAAATAATATGAAATTACAGAATTTATATTTAAGTAAAAGAAAATAATTTAAAAATATTTAAAAAAATTGAAAATTAAACACAATAATTGAAATTTGAGATAATAACTAAAAATTTAGGAACAATTCTAGAAAATAATTTTAGACAATGAAAATAATAATTACTAATCGAGAAAAATAATTGAAAAATAATAAAATTAATTTAAAATTCAAAAAATGATTCAAATATGCAGAAAATTAATTAAGATTGAGAAAAATAATTGATATTTATGATGAAATTAATTTAAATATGGAAGAATAAAAGAGTAAATAAAATTTAAGTTAAATAATTGAAAAAATCATAGAATGTATGTTTAAAAGAGGAAAATAATAAAAAATTTACTAGGAAATTTGAATTTAAGAGAATAATTAAAAAATCGCAGAAATAATCGAAAATTGATGAAATTATTCATCGAAATTTCAGATAAATAATTGAAATTTTTGAAAATATGCAAAACAAATGAAAATAATTAAAAATTGGAAAAAATAATATGAAATTACAGAATTTATTTTTAAGTAAAAGATAATAGTTGCAAAATATTTTAAAAAATTCAAAATTAAACACAATAATTGAATTTGAGATAATAACTAAAAATTTAGGAAAAATTCTAGAAAATAATTTTAGTCAATGAGAATGATAATTACTAAACGAGAAAAATAATTGAAAAATAATAAAATTAATTTAAAATTCAAAAAATGATTCAAATATGCAGAAAATTAATTAAGATTGTAAAAAATAAATGATATTTATGATGAAAATAATTTAGAAATGAAAGAATGAAAAGAGTTAAAAAAAATTTAAGCAAAATAATTGAAAAAATCATAGAATGTATGTTTAAAAGAGGAAAATAATTAAAATTTTACTTGGAAATTTGAATTTAAGAGGATAATTAAAAAATCGCAGAAATAATCGAAAATTGATGAAATTATTCATCGAAATTTCAGATAAATACTATAATTGAAATTTTTTAAAATTATGCCAAACGAATGAAAATAATTAAAAATCGGAGAAAATAATATGAAATTACAGAATTTATATTTAAGTAAAAGAAAATAATTTAAAAATATTTAAAAAAATTGAAAATTAAACACAATAATTGAAATTTGAGATAATAACTAAAAATTTAGGAACAATTCTAGAAAATAATTTTAGACAATGAAAATAATAATTACTAATCGAGAAAAATAATTGAAAAATAATAAAATTAATTTAAAATTCAAAAAATGATTCAAATATGCAGAAAATTAATTAAGATTGAGAAAAATAATTGATATTTATGATGAAATTAATTTAAATATGGAAGAATAAAAGAGTAAATAAAATTTAAGTTAAATAATTGAAAAAATCATAGAATGTATGTTTAAAAGAGGAAAATAATAAAAAATTTACTAGGAAATTTGAATTTAAGAGAATAATTAAAAAATCGCAGAAATAATCGAAAATTGATGAAATTATTCATCGAAATTTCAGATAAATAATTGAAATTTTTGAAAATATGCAAAACAAATGAAAATAATTAAAAATTGGAAAAAATAATATGAAATTACAGAATTTATTTTTAAGTAAAAGATAATAGTTGCAAAATATTTTAAAAAATTCAAAATTAAACACAATAATTGAATTTGAGATAATAACTAAAAATTTAGGAAAAATTCTAGAAAATAATTTTAGTCAATGAGAATAATAATTAACAATCGAGGAAAATAATTGAAAAATAATAAAATTAATTTAAAATTCAAAAAATGATTCAAATATGCAGAAAATTAATTAAGATTGAGAAAAGTAATTGATATTTATGATGAAAATAATTTAAATATGAAAGAATGAAAAGAGTAAAAAAAATTTGAGCAAAATAATTGAAAAAATCATAGAATGTATGTTTAAAAGAGGAAAATAATTAAAATTTTACTTGGAAATTCGAATTTAAGAGGATAATTAAAAAATCGCAGAAATAATCGAAAATTGATGAAATTATTCATCGAAATTTCAGATAAATACTATAATTGAAATTTTTTAAAATTATGCCAAACGAATGAAAATAATTAAAAGTCGGAGAAAATAATATGAAATTACAGAATTTATTTTTAAATAAAAGAAAATAATTTTAAAATATTTTAAAAAATTCAAAATTAAAGACAATAATTGAAATTTTAGATAATAACTAAAAATTTAGGAAAAATTCTAGAAAATAATTTTAGCCAATGATAATGATAATTACCAATTGAGGAAAATAATTGAAAAATAATCAAATTAATCCAAAATTTAAAAAATAATTCAAATATGCTGAAAATAAAGTAAAAAGTAAAAAAAGAAAACAGTGAAAGAAAATTTATAGCGAATAGTAGTGACATGTTCTAGAAAACAACAATTGTTATTTTATTGCTCTAAATTTGTAGTTGTTATTTTAAAATTACTTCACGACAAGTAATTTCGAAAATTACGAAATTTGCCAAACACTTGGCAAGGTCGTTTCTAAGGTTTAAATAATATATACTTTAAAATTGAGGTATAAAAGCACGGCCTCAAGGGCGTAGGTAACATACGTGTCCTAAACATCAAATAAGAAACACGTACTGACTGTCAAGAAAATAATAATCAGCAAAATGTTATTAATATCCATTAAAATCATTCTTCTGTGCTCAATCTGTATCGCGGAAGCTGGATTGTTAGACATAAAAGACGGAACAATGAAGAAACCAAAACGGAAAAACTGCCTGCTTCAGTACATTGACGAAGATGCAGGTAAACATCAGGTAATGATACTCATTGACGAAACAAGCACTGATTCTAAAGGAAAAATCAACGACTTCATTTCAAAAATCAGTCGACACGTACCTACACTTTGTGCAACACTGAAACACACACAAAATTCTTTTAAAAATTACAAGAAACACATTGGTAGAAATCCTAGAGACACGACATTGTTCATTACTCCAATCGATCAAAGTGACGATAATCCACAGTTAGGAAAACCAGTCGAAATACTTGCCAAGTTTTCAGGGTTTTATTCGCTACCGAAATGGTTGTTCGTCACTTTTTCTGAAACCAAGACACTTGATTATCAAACATTTCTGCAAAATCAATGGGAAAAACAATTTTTAGATTTAACTGTTTTGGAAATTTCCGAGTCTAAAATTCCGAAAGAAAATCAATTGCTTCTCAAAAGTCAGAAAGTCGCTACACTTCATCAATTGAACCCCTTTAGTTCAGAGTATACAACTCGAAAACGCTGGTTGAAATCGGATTGGTTTCCAGATAAAACTCAAAACTTACACAAGTCTCAAATAAACATTGCAATAAGTGTTACTGGTCCTTGGAATTTTCGGCGACAAATTTTCGAGATTTTCGCTGAAAATGCTAATTTTTCTATAAAGTATAACCCTTACAAGGAAAATAACAGCAACTTTCAGCTTTATTGTGATTTAAGAATTTCCTATGGCGACGCTGAATCATTTCATGTAACTCGTTATTTCGCCCATGGTGAAGTAAAAGTACTTGTACCACGACTAAAACTTGCTGACGAAAGAAGTATCTTCTTATCTTGGAAAATCTTGCTCGTATTTTTGATGACCATTGTAGCTCTAGCAATTCTACGACTCTTGTTGTTATTGATGAAATTTAGCAGCGACTCCTGGCAGATGCTCGATATGTTCGGACTTGTTTTGGGATTGGGCATTTCCAATGTTCCGAAGAGAACCATTGAGAGAATTGTTCTCTGTTGCTTACTTTTTGCATGCATCCTGTACTCCGGATATTTGCATTCGGTTTTAACTGAAGTGGAATTTCAGCCGGCTCTTGAAAGAGAAATAAAAACTATGCGTGATTTAATTGCCAGCAACTTAACAATGGTTACCAAAAGAATTAAATTGTTAATTGACAAGTCGACTATTCAAAATGAACCTAAATATATTCAAGAATATGAAAGCAGAATCCGACTGTATGACTTTGGTTTTAGGTTTCCCGCATGTTACGAGATGCTAATTAAACACAAGAACGTGTCATGTTCTAATGAATCGGGATTAATAATGGCTTATCTTAATTATCCACCGCTTAGTGAATATAATGCACTTTTACAGCTTGTAGAGAATCCAATGACAAGTTTCTTGTATATGTATGAATTAAGAGCTCAATCGCCTTTAAAAGATGCCTTCAATAAGATTCTTTTGAAGACTACAGAAAACGGAATAATGAGTAGACTAAGATTTTATGAATCAAAAAAACAGCCAAATCCTACTCTGCCAAAGTACCAGGAGCCTGAGAGCAGCACATCCAGTACTTTGAATCGACGAATTTTCTTTTATCTGGGAGTCGGCTACGTTCTTGGATTCATCGTGTTTCTTGCTGAAATATTCTGGAGATTCCGTCAAAGTCAATTGATTGCACAGAAATATTTCGGATCAATGCGTCGAAATTTGAGCCTTTTCTTCCAGCGTATATGCTCATTTTTCCGACATTTGGAAAGAATATTTATGGAATCGTGCTTTGCTTACTTCCTAAAAAATATACCACGCTACTGTCGAGAATTTATCCAGTACTTACAACGTCACTGAAGATTTGCAAAATTTGCCTCATGCACGGATCGATAGTCAAATTGTTTTTCAAGTACGATTTTTTACATGAGACGGAATGAATAAATAACTGCAACGATACTCACAAATCACTTAAAATTCACTTAGTTGGAAATGGGACTAATCAATTTTGAAGGCGAGACTATGGATGCACGTGATTTTTTGATTCAAATAGTTTTTAAAGGCTGCGTTTGACGAGGAGTATCAACCGGTGAGTTGAGGAAACCATTTTTATTACCTAATTTATTTACTTTTGTTTAAAATGTTCAATTGTACTAATTAATCTATTTGTAACTTTTATATCAGGCTTACGACAAGAACCAGAAATTTTGTGGTCTTTTGGTGAATTTATCCTAAGTCGACGAGGACGCTAATCGAGAGAATTTCTTTCCCTGGCAAAAGGACCTGTTTCCGCTAATATTTTACAACTTTGTTGATTGCACTTGTGTAACATTCAGAACTTTTTTGTCAGTAAATGTACATATTTTTTGTGTTTAAGAAGAATTTTTATTTTAAGAAATTCATAATTAAGTTGCTTAGGTTCAACCAATATTGAATTTAGCCAAGTAAAGCACAGTATCAAATGTAAAGTAAAATCAACAGCGATTAAAATTGTTTAAATTGTTAAAATTGTCCCTCTGTTTACCCTAACAAACCTTTTTTTAGTACAAAATTTATAAAATTTTAGAATTAAAAAAAATTGCAAGAAATAATTGAAATTTAACAAAATAATTGCTGATTTTTCAAAATAATTGCAAAAAAAATGAAATCAATTAAAAGTTGGGAAAAGTAATTAAAAAACTCATAGAAATGTTTTAAAACGAAAGATAATAATTAATAATTCAGTATATTACTTGAAAATCTTAAAAATAAATTTAAAAAAATTGAATAATGAAAAAATAGGGATAATAATTGAAAATTGACAAAAAATGATTGATAATTAAGACACATAGTGTGTAAAATTTAAAAATATAATTCAAATTTGAAAAAATAATTGACAAAATTACATAATATATTTTAAATGAAAAACGTTAAAGAAAATTTCAGAAAAATACTCAAAACTTTCAGAAGTTCATTAAAAAAAAAAAAAGAAAATAATTAAAACGAATTAATTAACAACTTTTTGAAAATTACGAAAAAGAACAAAAGTAACTGAAAATTGAAGAAAATAATAAATTTAAATTTTAAATGTTTAAATGTTAAATACTAAACAATTTTAGAAAATAATTTTAGAAAATGAGAGTAATAATTAACAATCGAGGAAAATAATTAAAAAATGGTAAAATTAATTTAAAATTGAAAAAAATAATTCAAATATGCTGAAAATAATTAAAATTTATGAAGTAAATAAAAAAAGGAATATAAAAAAAAATTTGTAAATGCAACGAATTGTAAAAACATCAATTATTTTATGAATTCTTCAACAATTATAAACTTTAGCCAGGTCAATCGATTCGTTTTGAAATAAGGAATATGATTTTTGTATTTATTAAGTTGTATTTTTAGCATGGAAAAAAATTTGGGCATAAAACGGTTTTTTTCGATGAAAAAAGGTGTTCAAAAATTTTTGATTGTGTATTTTAAAAAATCCTTGTTTTTACATACACATACACACCACACATAATTGAAAACATTAGACAATTTCTTTAAAAATAAAGAAAACAATTTTAATTTGAAAAAAATATGGGAAGATCTTAGAAATGAATTAGAAAAAAATGAGAAGAACTTAAAATTTCAAAAAAGAATTAAAGGAAGCTACAAATAAATGAAATTTACGATAATTAATAAAAAAAAATGGGACATTATAAAAACAATTAAAAATAATTAAAAATTTAAGAAAATAATTGAAATTTTAGAAAAAATACTTAAAAATTTTAGAAAATAATTTTAGACAATGGGAATAATAATTAACAATCGAGGAAAATAATTAAAAAATAATAAAATTATTCAAAATTCAAAAAATGATTCAAATATGTTGAAAATAGTTTAAGATTGAGATAAATAATTTACATTTATGATGAAAATAATTTAAATACGAAAGAATGAAAAGAGTAAATAAAATTTGTGCACAATAATTGAAAAACTCATCGAATGTATGTTTAAAAGAGGAAAATAATTACAAAATTACTTAAAATATTTAAATTTAAGAGAATAATTAAAAATTCGCAGAAATAAGCATTAAAATTTCAGATAAATAATTGAAATTTTTTAAAATTGTGCCAAACGAATAAAAATAATTTAAAAGCGGAGAAAATAATATCGAATTACAGAATTTATTTTTAAGTAAAAGGAAATAATTGAAAAACATTTTAAAAAATTGAAAATTAAACACAATAATTGAAATTTGAGATAGTAACTAAAATTTTAGGTAATTAACTGAAAAATAATGAAAATATTAAAAGATGGAGAAAATAATTGCAATATAATAAAAAGAAATGAAAATTGAAAAAAAAAATTGAAATATATATTTGAAGGTACAGTATAAATTAATTCAGAAATTATGAAAATGATTAAAAATTGGAAATAATAATTGCAAAATGACAAAAATAATGGTAAGTTAAAAAAATAAATTTAAATTTGCGATGAACAATATTAAATTAAGGAATAAATAATTAAATTGATTAAAGTTCAAGGCAAAAATAATTAAAATTGAAAAAGTGATTGAGAAAACTAAACAAAATAATTGAAAATTTGAAGATGGTAATTTGAAGATTTAGGGAATCAATTTAAAAACAATTAAAATAATTAAGGATTGTAGAAAATAGTTGAGAGTTACGCCAGTTACGCCACTGGAATAACCAAAAGTATTTTTAATACAATAACAATTCGAATAATAATATTAATAAAATATTACAATTTTAATTAACTTCTTTTATTAAAGAGAAGTAAACACAAACAGCTGCAATGTTAATTTTCCAAATACGCAAACTGACAGTTTCAGAATTTTTTCTGCGTATTTGACACGACGTGTATTACAAATTTCAATGAAAAATTGCTCTTGAGTTGAAGAAGCCAAGAATAAAGAAAAAGTTATCATTTGCCGTTTAAGCGAGTGTTGAAATAAAATTTAAGTTAAAGTAAATATTCCACGTACTGCACGCTCCTATTTCTATACTTTTTTGCATCCCTATTATCTAGGAGATAATTTATGCAGCGAATTCGTTACAGTTCAGGCAAATTTTTTTACCATTTATTTTTCAACTATTCAGGACTGTAATCCATTTCTGAATATTCGCTCCATTTACTTCCTCCAACTGTCACAGAATTGTCTCTTTATTTCGCTGATTATGCTTATTGCGACAAAAATTAATCAACTAGTGTCTCTTCGATTTCAAAACCTTGAAAAACGTATATTTAAATAATTTGAAAGTAACGCCGATTTAAGCCCCTTATATCAAGATATTAAAAAAAAAAAATGTTTTCAGCCGAAATTATCCATTTCCGTCACTAGTGGGAAAATTAATTATTTCTGTCTTTTGTGGAAAAATATTTTATGGAAGTATTAAATAATTTAAATGCTTAATATCTAAATAGTTAAATAAACTTTAATTAATTCAATGAATTACTATTTTTTCTAATTAGTTTCAATTTTTAAAAAAACGTTTTTTTTAGTCCAAAATAAATTTACATTTATATACCTATATACTGCTATAAAAAAAAAACCTTTTGATAAATGTGCAACATTTAATGATAGACCATTAAACTAATTATTTTCAAATTAGTTCCGAGTTGGGATTTTATAATTACGTATGAATATTGTTTATGATAACGATGCCTTTGATTCTTCTTATCTATGCTGAATAGTTTGAATACTACTTTGTTGGTAGTTTTCTCTTGTACATAAACCTCAGAGTAGTTTAAAGATTATGGTCTTATTATATGTATAATTGATTGACGATAAGTTCAATAACTGTTTCCTTTAATGGACAAACCGTTGAAAATCATTTATCCATCATCGGGTGTTTTTCTTTCTTAGTGTATACAACCAATTAACAGACCAGCCTTTGGAATTCCACTGATTATTAATATTATTGTTATTATCGTTCAAGAATTTTAATATTTTAAAGATTTCAAAGTCTGGGTGGGACGCAATGCTGTAATAATTACATCAAAAAATTTTTACTAGCGAAAAATTCCGATAATGAAATTAAAAATCTTGTTGCATGATAAAATAATTATAAATAAGTAACTTTAAAGAAATTTTTTTTATAATTTAAAGAAATTCAAGAAATTTTGCCTTAAATTTCAAAGAGAACTTTTTTTCAAAGCACTTTCTTTTGTTTTAAAGGAACTTTCTTTGTTTCAGAGAAATCTTTATTGCAACAAAGAAAAATCTAAAAACAAAAGAAAAATAAATTTTTTTTTTAAGAATGCCTGTTTGCATTAAAGAAAGCTTTTTGTAAGATAGCTTATTATATCAAGGAAACCTTCTTTTTTTTTAAAAAAAGTTTGTTTTTAAAAAAGCTTTTCGTACAAAGAAATAATTTTGTTTTAACGAAATGCTTTTTATTAGAAAAATATTAATTTAAACAAAGTATTTTCTTTAAAAAATATTTTTTTGTGTTAAATAAAACTTTCTGTACATTAAGCAAAGAAAATTTATTAAACTTACCTCCGGTAGTGACGGCAGTGTGAATTCGCTTGAAGACGGCTGTTCAATTGTGGCGGTTGAAAATTTGCCCCACGTTGGGCGCCATTTTAGACACTTGAATTATCAACGAAACTTTTCCAAAGAAATGAGTATTTCCTTCACTTGTAACTTTTTATTTACTGTTGCTTCTTACACTCAACAAGTTTTCTCACAATATCAACAAATCCGCCTGCGATTCACAAATTTTAACCTTGGTAAACTTAAAACTTCCTCACTGTTGACATTTTTACTTCACTGGAATTGTATTTAGCTTCTGTCAAAATTTAATTATCAGTCCCAATTTATTCATTTACTAAACTTATTTTAGTAACTATTTTGCATTTAATTTTCCACTGTTATTACTTTTTACTAAAACTCTGTCACTGAATATTATTCAATTTTTATCACTTATTTTTTAGTATATACATTTTTATAAACTATTCAGTTTATCTAAAACCTTTTTTTTTAACCTTCTATTTATTTAATATCTATTTCTCACCGGTATTTTGTACCTAAATTTTTATTTTTCACAACTTTCACTGTCACTATATTTAATATCCAATTATAATTCTCATTATTTAAAAATCGTCCTTGTTTCAATGTTTACAGGTTAAATAATTCCCGTAACTGTCACTTTTTTTTTATTTACTAAATTAAAAACAGTCCAAACACTCTCTTTCGATAGAAACGAGAAAAAAATCGACTCATTTTGAGAAGAAAAAGTATTTCAATCCCAATGAGATTTGAGAAAAATCGAGTCGAGTGCAAGTGACGGGAGTGATTTTCAAAGCACAGTGCACTCCCGACTCATTCATTAAATTTTACGTTGTCCTTGGGAACTTTAATGGGTGTAAGTGTCTGGAGCTCTCGTGATAACCCAAGGCGAAACGAAGAGTTCTGCAACAGGTGAAGAGGCATCGAACATATAGTAACCGAGCGTAGTCAGCGGACAGTCAGCAACTAAGCCGGTAAGAGTAATCTCTTTCCTGTCTCTCCTCTCTCGTTCTCTTTTCTCTCATCTAGAGGCTTTTGCACACGTGAGATTGTGTGTCTCTGCGTGTATGATGGTATGCGCCGCTTAGTATTTTTTTTCTCTCTCTCTCTCTCTCTCTCTCTCTCTCTCTTTCTCGCCCTCGAGCAGGCACAGAAGTTGTGCACGAGATGCAGTTCGTGCAGATGCTGATACTCATGAATACCTGTCTGAAAATGTGTGCGAATCCAAAGGTAGGAGGAGTGGGAGTTAGGACACGCGACACGAAATCCCGATGGGGGGAGAGAAACAGAGAGGGGAATTTCTCCTCTCCTCGTTTCATCTCTCTCGAATCCTTTCGCTCTCTCTTCTTTCACGTAACTCGTAACGTATCGTAATATATTGAAATTGAAGATTTAATTTATTATAATTTGGAAAATTTTCTAAACAGGGACTTAGTCCCTAAAAGTACCCTAATTTGAAAATTTGTACCAGTGGAGCAATGGGGAGGGGGGCAGAGGCCCTTGGGCAAATAGGAAAATGGGGCCCTAATTATATATATGAGTCAAATTTTCTGAACTGGGCCACCTAAAACTGACTTTTCAAATTTGCTTTACTTCTATACATAATTTATTACAGCCAGGTGGTACAAAAACATTCCTGGAAAGCTTTTTTAAAAATTTTAATTTTTCAATTAGTTATAAACAATTAAAGTTTAAAGCACCTTTTTACGAAATTGTCAATTGCTCAGCTGTTTTTTGCTAAAATTGAATAATATTTGGTAGAGACATAAAAAAAATAGTGCCTCTATTGATCACGATCAGAATTTTAAAAATTCGTAATTATTTATGCAAAATAAATTGTTAATTAATTAAACAATTGAAATTTTTTACTACTTCTGGGGCAGGTATGAACAAAATTCAAAAACAGCAGAAATCTGTGTTTTCTGCACTTTCATTTAAAAAAAAAAAAATTTTAGTACCTTTGAAAATTGAGCAAATGGCGTAACTTTAAAGAGCGGCGTCCAAGCATTCGAACTGACGCGGCCGCTGCGCTGGCGCTGCCGCCACAGTGGGGCAAAAAAAGCGTCCGTAGAAAAATTAACATAGGGCCCAGAAATATTAACCGATTTAGATAAATTTCTTCATAAATTTCTATTATTTTCAGCATATTTGAATTATTTCTTTAATTTCCAATTAATTTTATTATTTTTCAATTATTTTCCTTGGTTGTTAATTATTATTCTCATTTTCTAAAGTTATTTTCTAAAATTATTTTCTAAAATTGGTTAATATTTTTCTAAAGCTTCAATTATTTTTTTCAATTTTTAATTATTGCTTCCTCATAGAGGAAGCGTTGTGATCGTTAAGATTTTCGATTTTATTTATCTGAAATTTCAATTATTATTTTCACCAATTTTCAATTATTTCTGCGATATTTTAATTATTCTCTTTAATTAAAATTTTGAGGTAATATTGTAATTAATTTTCTCTTTTAAACATATATTCTATGATTTTTTCAATTATTCATCTCAAATTTTATTTACTGTTTTCATTCTTTCATATTTAAATTATGTTCCTCATAAATATCAATTATTTTTCTCAATCTTAAATTATTTTGAGCAGATTTAAATCATTTTTTGAATTATAAATTAATTTTATTATTTTTCAATTATTTTCCTCGATTGTTAATTATTATTCTCATTGTCATAAAATTATTTTCTAGAATTTTTAAGTATTTTTTCTTAAATTTCAAATATTTTCATTGTTTTCATAATTTCCAATTTTGTTTGTTTGTTAACTATAGTAAACTTCATTTTTTTTTAGCTTTCTTCTCTCTAAATTTAAATAAGTGAAAATTCACTTATTAGATGTCAAAAGTCTTCCAATCTTTTAAAAAGTGTATATGCACTTATTGTAAGTGCATATGCACTCTCTAAATCTGAATTAGTAGTTTTCTACTATGAATTAGTCAAATTCATGGCTCATTTTTCTCTAATTCATATAGTAGAAAACTACTAATTCTTAGTAGAAAACTACTAATTCTTAGTAGAAAACTACTAATTCTTAGTAGAAAACTACTAATTCTTAGTAGAAAACTACTAATTGAAATAGTAAAACTTTACTTTTCAAGCAAGTAGATTATTCTACTAATTTAATTAGTAGTTTTCTACTACAAGATTAGTAGTTTTCTACTAATTCTTAGTAGTTTTCTACTAAAAATTAGTAAAATTCTTACTATTTTAATAGTAGCTCACTTTTCGCTAATTCATTAGTAGAAAACCACTAATTCAGATTTAGAGAGCACTTTTTAAAGAGTGGAAGACTTTTGGCATCTAATAAGTGAATTTTCACTTATTCAATTTTAGAGAGTTCAATTTTTTTCTGCAATTTTAAGTTATTCTCATTTTTTTCAATTGATTTCTAAGATATAAATATATTTTTCTCAAATTAAAATTATTTTCTTTTTATTTAAAAAAAAATCTGTAATTTTTTCAATTATTTTACTCAAATTTGATTTATTTTTTACAAGTTTCTCATTGTTTTTATCCTATTTCAATGATTTTCTTCAAGTTTCAAATAAAAAACTCATTTTTCAATTCTTTTCTCCATCTTTTCGTATTTTTATTATATTTTAATTAATTTCCTAAATTTTCAGTTGTTATCTCAAATTTAGTCTTTGATTTTTAATTTTTTAAACGGTTTTTTAATTATTCTCTTTTACTTAAAAACTAATTCTGTAATTTTATATTATTTTCTCCGCTTTTTAATTATTTCTATTTTTTTTGGCTTAATTTTCAAAAATTTTAATTGTTTATCTGAAATTTCATTTATTATTTTCATCAATTTTCGATTATTTCTGGGATTTTTTAATTATTCTCTTAAATTTAAATATTTTAAGTAATTTTGTAAATATTTTCCTCTTTTAAACATAATTCTATGAATTTTTCATTAACTTTGCTCAAATTTTATTTACTGTTTCGATTCTTTCATATTTAAATTATTTTCATCATAAATGTCAATTATTTTTCTCAATCTTAAAAAATTTATTTTCAGCATATTTGAATTATTTTTTGAATTTTGAATTAATTATATTATTTTTCAATTATTTTCCTCGATTGTTAATCATTATTCTCATTGTCTAAAATTTTTTTCTACAATTTTTAAGTATTTTTTCTTAAATTTCAATTATTTTCTTAATTTTTGAATTATTTTAATTGCTTTCATAATTTCCAAATTTTTTTTTATTAACTATTGTAAATTTCATTTTTTTTAGCTTTCTTCAATTCTTTTCTCCATCTTTTAGTAACCAGTGAAATTATACAAAAATGAAACTTATTTTTTTATCTATTTTCCCGAACAGGGACCGAAAAGGAACTGAACTTTTTGATGATGGACGACACTCCGGGTACCCGCGTCGTTCGTTCCCACTCTCCAAGAAGATTTGCGAAAATTTTAGAAAGTGGTAAAAATTGGAATAGAGGGAAATTAGGGTTTCCAATTTGTCGAGAAAAGAAATAGAATGACGACTTTAAAACTCGAAAATTTTAGTCGTAGTCCACGTGGACCAGGTATGATAATGGGGGGGGGGGGGGTGCCACCCGCCCCAAGTTGAGACCCTAGGATTTTATTGCAGGGTCAACTCTTGCCGTTTCGACGAGTGTCGATCTTCCCCAGAAGATGATTTTATTGTACCTTCTTTCAATTCATACATATGTTATTTTAAGGATTAAGATCCCTAAATTATTTCGACTCTATTTTCGGTTCAAGGGCCCATTCTATTTTATAACTGAATTTATGGGTTTTGAGAATATTTAATAAATTGGAAAAAAGAGGAATTTCCGCTAATCATCCCGAAAGGTGAGAGGAAAAACCCGAGGAACCAGATTGTCGATCCTTTATCCTTTTGTATGAAAATATATAAATATCATAATATTGAAAATAAAGTAAATGATAAATTTAAAAAAAAATAGCAATAGACGACTAATTATTAATACATTAAAATACATTCACAACATACAATAAAAATACACATACAATTAAAGGATAATTAAATAAAATTAAAAGGGACACTCTGCATCCTCTGTCCTATGAAAAATTCAATAAGAAAGAAGTTTAAACCCTGGACATCTCGGGACGTCACATTATTTGTTTAACTTGCTATTATTTTTGTAATCTTGCAATTATTATTTTCATTTGTTAATCATTTTCATAATTTCTGAATTAATTTACTGTACCTTTCAAATACATATATATCTCAATTATCAATTCTTTTAATCAATTTTCATTTCTTTTTATTATAGGTATTGCAATTATTTTCTCCATCTTTTAATATTTTCATTGTTTTTCAATTAATTTCCTAATTGTTTAGTTATTATCTCAAGTTTCAATTATTGTGTTTAATATTCAAGTTTTAAAAATATTTTTAAATTATTTCCTTTTACTTAAAAATAAATTCAGTAATTTCATATTATTTTCTCCGATTTTTAATTATTTTCATTCGTTTGGCACAATTTTCAAAATTATTCTACGATTTTTTAACTATTCTCTTAAATTCAAAATTTTAATTAATTTTGTAATTATTTTCATGTTTTAAACATACATTCTACGATTTTTTCAATTATTTTGCTAAAATTTTATTTACTCTTTTCATTCTTTTATATTTAAATTATTTTCAATCTTAAATTATTCTCAGCATATTTGAATCATTTTATAAATTTTGAATTAATTTAATTATTTCTCAATTATTTTCCTGGATTGTTAATTATTATTCTCATTGTCTAAATTTTTTCCTAAATTTAAATTATTTTCTTAAATTTTTTATTATTTTCAATTCTTTTCATAATCTCCAATTTTTTTTATTAATTATCGTGAATTTCATTTATTTTTATCTTTCTTCAATTCTTTTCTGCAATTTTAAGATATTCTCATTTTTTTCAATCTATTTCTAAGATCTTCATATATTATTCGCAAATTTATATTATTTTCTTTTTATTTAAAAAAAATTCAGTAATTTTTTTAATTATTTCACTTAAATGTGACTTATTTTTTACAACTTATGATTGTTTTTATCATATTTCAATGAATTTCATCAAGTTTCAAATAAAAAACTCATTTTAAATTATTTCCTTTATCCTTTAGTATTTTCATTATATTTCAATTAACTTCAAAAATTTTCAGTTATTATCTCAAATTTTGTCTTCAATTTTTAATTTTTTAAACGGGTTTTCAATTATTCTCTTTTACTTAAAAACAAATTTCGTAATTTTATACTATTTTCTCCGCTTTTTAATTATTTCCATTCTGTTGGCTTAATTTTCATAAATATCAGTTGTTTATTTGTAATTCCATTTATTATTTTCATCACTTTTCGATAATTCCTGCGATTTTTTAATTATTCTCTTTAATTAAAATTTTAAAGTAATTTTGTAATTATTTTCCTATTTTAAACATATGTTTTACGATTTTATCAATTATTTTGCTCAACTTTTATTTTCTGTCTTCATTCTTTCATATTCAAATTATTTTCATCGTAAATGTCAATTATTTTTCTCAATCTGAAAAAATTATTTTTAGCATATTTGATTGTTGAATTAATTTTATTATTTTTCAATTATTTTCCTGGATTGTTAATTATTATTCTCATTGTCTAAAATTATTTTCTAAAATTTTTAAGTTTTTATTCTTAAATTTCAATTACTTTCTTCAATTTTTAATTATTTTCAATTCTTTTCATAATCTCCAATTTTTTTTATTATTTATCGTAAATTTCATTTATTTTTAGCTTTCTTTAATTCTTTTCTGCAATTTTAAGATATGCTCAATTTTTTACTTGATTTCTAAGATCTTCAAATATTTTTTTTTTTAATTAAAATTAGTTTCTTTTTATTTAAAAAAAATTCTGTAATTTTTTCAATTATTCTACTCAAATGTAATGTGCTTTTTACAACTTATCATTGTTTTTATTATATTTCAATGATTTTCTTCAAGTTTCAAATAAAAAACTAATTTTTAATTAATTTCTTTATCTTTTAGTATTTTTATTATATTTTTTCATTATATTTCATTTGTTAATTTGAAATTTCATTTATTATGTTCATCAATTGTCGATTATTTCTGCGATTTTTTAATTATTCTCTTTAATTAAAATTTTAAAGTAATTTTGTAATTATTTTCCTAAGTTAAACATATGATCTATGATTTTTTTAAATTACTTTGCTCAAATTTTATTTTCTGTTATCATTCTTTCATATTAAAATTATTTTCAGCATATTTGAATTACTTTTTGAATGTTGAATTATTTTTATTATTTTTCAATTATTTTCCTCGATTGTTAATTATTATTCTCATTGTCTAAAATTATTTTTTAGAATTTTTAAGTTTTTATTCTTAAATTTCAATTACTTTCTTCAATTTTTAATTATTTTCAATTCTTTTCATAATCTCCAATTTTTTTTTATTAATTATCGTGAATTTCATTTATTTTTATCTTTCTTCAATTCTTTTCTGCAATTTTAAGATATTCTCATTTTTTTCAATCTTAAATTATTTTCAGCAGATTTGAATCGTTATTTGAATTATAAATTTATTTTATTATTTTTCAATTATTTTCCTCGATTGTTAATTATTATTCTCATAGTCTAAAATTATTTTCTAGAATTTTTAAGTATTTTTTCTTAAATTTCAATTATTTTCTTAAGTTTTGAATTATTTTAATTGTTTTCATAATTTCCAATTTTTTTTTATTAACTATTGTAAATTTCATTTTTTTTAGCTTTTTCAATTCTTTTCTGCAATTTTAAGTTATTCTCATTTTTTTCAATTGATTTCTAAGATATTAATATATTTCTCTCAAATAAAAATTATTTTCTTTTTATTTAAAAAAAATTCTGCAATTTTTTCAATTATTTTACTCAAATGTGATTTATTTTCTACAACATTATCATTGTTTTTATCATATTTCAATGATTTTCATCAAGTTTCAAATAAAAAACTCATTTTTAAATTATTTCCTCCATCCTTTAGTATTTTCATTATATTTCAATTAACTTCCTAAATTTTTAGTTATTATCTCAAATTTTGTCTTCAATTTTTAATTTTTTTAACGGTTTTTCAATTATTCTCTTTTGCTTAAAAACAAATCTTGGAATATTATATTATTTTCTCCGATTTTTAATTATTTTCATTCTTTAGCACAATTTTCAAAAATTTCAATTGTTAATCTGAAATTTTAATTATTATTTTTATAAATTTCAGATTATCTCTGCGATTTTTTAATTATTCTCTTTAATTAAAATTTTTAAGTAGTTTTGTAATTATTTTCTTCTTTTAAACATATATTCTACGATTTTTTCAATTATTTTGCTCAAATTTTTTTTACTGTTTTCATTCTTTCATATTAAAATTATTTTCATCATAAATGTCAATTATTTTTCTCAATCCTAAAAAATTATTTCCAGCATATTTGAATCATTTTATAAATTTTGAATTAATTTTATTATTTTTTAATCATTTTCCTCGATTGTTAAATATTATTCTCATTGTCTAAAATTATTTTCTAGAATTTTTAAGCATTTTTTCTTAAATTTCAATTATTTTCTTCAATTTTTAATTATTTTCGATTGTTTTCATAATTTACCATTTTTTTTTATTAATTATCGTGACTTTCATTTATTTTTATCTTTCTTCAATTCTTTTCTGCAGTTTTAAGATATTCTCATTTTATTCAATCTATTTCTAAGATCTTCATATATTTTTCGCAAATTTATATTATTTTCTTTTTATTTAAAAAAAATTCTGTAATTTTTTTTTATTATTTCACTTAAATGTGATTTATTTTTTACAACTTATCATTGTTTTTATCATATTTCAATGATTTTCATCAAGTTTCAAATAAAAAACTCATTTTTAAATTATTTCCTCCATCCTTCAGTATTTTCATTATATTTCAATTAACTTCCTAAATTTTCAGTTATTATCTCAAATTTTGTCTTCAATTTTTAATTTTTTTAACGGTTTTTCAATTATTCTCTTTTGCTTAAAAACAAATCTTGGAATATTATATTATTTTCTCCGATTTTTAATTATTTTCATTCTTTAGCACAATTTTCAAAAATTTCAATTGTTAATCTGAAATTTTAATTATTATTTTTATAAATTTTAGATTATCTCTGCGATTTTTTAATTATTCTCTTTAATTAAAATTTTTAAGTAATTTTGTAATTATTTTCCTCTTTTAAACATATATTCTATGATTTTTTCAATTATTTTGCTCAAGTTCTATTCATTGTTTTAATTCTTTCATATTTAAATTATTTTCATCATGAATGTCAATTATTTTTTTTAATCTTAAATTATTCTTAGCATATTTGAATCATTTTTTGAATTTTGAATTAATTATATTATTTTTCAATTATTTTCCTTGATTGTTAATTGTTATTCTCATTGTCTAACATTATTTTCTAGAATTTTTAAGTATTTTTTCTTCAATTTCAATAATTTTCTTTAATTTTTAATTATTTTTAACTGTTTTCAATAATTTTCATAATTTTCAATCTTTTTTATTAATTATCGTAAATTATAACTTTTTTTAGCTTTCTTCAATTTTTTTCTGCAATTTTAAAATATTCTCATTTTTTCAATTAATTTCTAAGATGTTCATATATTTTTCTCAAATTAAGCGTCAATGGCGACACTTTTCTCGCGTATGTTTATCTCTCTTTTTTTTAGACCCCACCAAGGTCCTTAATAACCAAAATAATTTACAGATGCGCTCTTTCATTAAATCACTTTACTTGACCGGAAACGACGTAATTGGACACTCGATTGATGAGACAGTACGAAAATTGGACCAAGCAAGTGTAAAGTGTCCACAGGTAGATTTTATCTCGTGACAAGAGGCGAGAACGAATTTTAAATTATTCTCGGTATCTTTAATGTTTGTCTTTTGCAAGAAGCAGTTTGTGGAAGATATCTGAAAATTATTTCGTTTTGTTTATTAGTCCTCCAATTATATTATAAAGTTGATCCTTTCTTTTGACTCAAATAAATAATTGACACTTTTGGTCAATAAACTGAATCTTGCGATTAATTTATGTTTAAAAATTACAACAAATTTTAGATATTGAAACAATATTGTGTGGCAAAGTTGAAAGAAGAAAATTCATAAAAAAAAAAAACGAGAAAAATTTAAATTCAAGAAAGAAATGAGAGACGAAGAAATTTATTTAAACATATTATAATAAACAGAAATTTGAAAAAAGTCCATATTAAAAAATGATTGAATTCAAAGGATTAAAAATAAAAATTGAAGACAAAATAAAAAAATAAAGATTGTAATTGAAATTTGAAGAAAACTATTTAGCTATGACTAAAATAATTTAAAAAAGAAGAAGTTAATAATTAAGTAATGACAAAAAAATGATATTGAATTGAAAATGGAAGAAAAAATAGAGAATTGGAGAAATTTATTAGAAAATCACAAATATAATAAAAGACTATTGATTACAAATTCAAGTTAATAGAATAACAAAAAATAAAAGAAAATTTAAAAAAAAATTTGTTTTGAATTTAAAAATGAGAAAAAGAATTAAAATATATAATAATAATTTAAAATTGAAGAAAGATTATATAAATCGAAGTCATTAACTAAAAAGGGACAAAAATAAATTAAGATTTTAGGCTACTTGTGAAAATTGAAGATATTTTTGAAAATTTAAGAATAATAATGATGAAATTAATAAAAAATTAAAAGAAATTTTTAATTGCTAGAAAATAGAAAATATAAAATAATACGAATATGAGATTAATAAAAAGAATTAAAATTTCAAATAAGATATTGGAAAATTTAGAAATTGTTTAGAAAAAAAGAATTGAAAATTAAGGTCATGTGATGGATTATGACGTCACTGGCATAGGCAAAATTTGTCCGTAACTTTTCTCTTAAAGTATTGAATATTTGGTCATGAAACTTGGTAGAATTACTTAAAAAATCATTAGGAAGGTCTCTCTGACCCAAATTTGTTTGAATTTTGGCTCAAATATAATTTTTGAGAAATTTTGGAAGAATAGACAATTTTTAAAAAATTACTTTTGACCAAAAAATCAAACAAATTTGGGTCAGAGAGACCTTCCTAATGATATTTTAAGTAATTCTACCAAGTTTCGTGACAAAATATTTAATATTTTAAGAGAAAAGTTACGGACAATTTTTGCCTATATCAGTGACGTCATACTCCATCACATGCCCTTAAAGAAAAATATTTTTAAATATTTAGAATGTAATTGAAATTACAGAATCAGCTAGAAAACAATATAAGTTCAAAAAAATATTTTAAAATCGATAAAAACCCATCTTTCAAAATTAAAAAAATTGAATAATAATCTAAAATTGAATAAAATAATTGAATATTTAAGACAATATTAAAAAATTGAAGACACAAATTGAAAGTTGATGAATTATATTTCCATTTTTTGGCGGACTGCTTTGGATTGCTGCTTAATGAATTTTGTCGCAATAATAGAATTGTTTTTGCAAAAATAGCAATTTTGCTGCAACAATACAATTTGGAAAATGTCAAGTGGCACTTTTTTTTTTTGGATTAAGTTAATGTACTACTAAGCGTGATCGTAAAAGGGGCCAGAAAGCGTCAGACCCGACAATTGTCTAAAATACAAGTTGCGACAGGGGGTGAGTGCCACATGGTGGTAGGAGAAATTGAAGGGGTCCCAAGACCAAGACAGAGTGGGGCCCAGCTTCTCATTTCGCGTGGGAACCAAAACTGGGGACTTTCTCCCTCTCTAGTTTTTCAATTGTAAATATTTTATGAAGCTTTTTAACTTATTGTTCAGAAAATGGCATTGGGTTCTTTTGCACAATACAATTTCACTTTGGGAATTCAGTCCCACATCATTATCGTTCATCATTTATACTACTTATGGCCTCTTTTATAAACACGCACTCGAGTCATGCGAAACTCAATTTTATAATTCGACTATTCTAAAGAATCTAATGACCATTTCAATGATTATTAGATTATTATTATTCTTTTTATTTCATTTTATTTTTTATTTGTTTTTTCTTTTTTATCATTATTTATGCATTACATGTCAACATTGAAGCAACATTACAGAAATATTACAGGATTAATTAATTAATTGCTTAAATTACGTCAAAACATTTCTAGATTATTAATCAATAACGTCCAATCATGAAAAGAACGCAGAATTGCTCTAAAAATCGATTTTCGTAGTGCAACTTTGAGATATGAAAAGAACAAATTTTGACTATATATTATATACATATAGTTACTAGATACAATAATAATACTATATATTATTGGCCGACAAAAATATACTTTAATACTATATTGTAGGTAAAAAATTATTATGGGCCTTATTATTATGATTTCAAAGTTATAGCGTTCTCAAACTTTAAGTGCATTTTTTTAATAGGAACTCAGCCAGTGGCTGGGAATTGGGAAAATTTTGGGGAAAGTAATTTAATAACTCATAGAAATGTTTTTAAAAACAAAGAAAATAATTTAAAATTGAGAAAATTACTTGAAAACCTTAAAAATGAATTTAAAAAAATTGAATAATGAAAAATTAGGAAAAATAATTGAAAATTGAAAAAAAAATAATTGAAAATTAAGACAAATAATATGAAATTAAAAAATATAATTCAAATTTAAGAAAATAATTCACATAATTATATAATATATTTTAAATGAAGAAAAGCTAAAGAAAATTTCAGAAAAATACTTTAAACTTTCAGAAGTTCATTGAGAAAAAGAAGGTAAATAATTAAAAATTCGAGAAAATAAATGAAACAAGATAAACATAATTTAAAATTGAAGAAAATGATTTTTAATTAAACAGAAATAATTCACAACTTTTTGGAAATTACGAAAAAAACGAATGTAACTTAAAATTAAAGAAAATAATAATAAAATCATAGAAATAATTTTAAAATTGAATGAAATAATTGAAATCTCAGATAAATAGTTTAAAATTTTTGAAATTATAAAAGAAATGAAAAAAAGGGTAAATTGAAGGATATAAATTTTGAAAAATAATTGAAAAATGATTTTACAATTTGAAACTTGATGTGAATAATTGAAATATGAAACCAACATTGAAATTAAGAAAAGACATGAAAATAATGAAAAATTGAAAAAAATAATTGAAATTTTAGAAAAATATTTAACAATTTTAGCAAATAATTTTAGAAAATAATTTCAGAAAATGAGAATAATAATTAACAAAAGAGGAAAATAATTGAAAAATGATAAAATGAATTTAAAATTGAAAAAATAATACAAATATGCTGAAAATGATTGAAATTTATGAAGAAAATAATTTAAATATGAACGATTAAAAACATTACATAAAATTTAAGAGCAATAATTGAAAAAATCGTAGTTTAAAAAATAAAAATAATTACAAAATTACTTAAAAATTTTAATTAAAGAGAATAATTAAAAAATCGCAGAAATAGTCGAAAATTGATGAAAAAACTAGATGAAATTTCAGATAAATAATTGAAATTTTTGAAAACTAAGCCAAAAGAATAAAAATAATTAAAAAGCGGAGAAAATAATATAAAATTACAGAAGTTGTTTTTAAGTAAAAGAGAATAATTGAAAATCCGCTTACAAAATTAAAAATTGAAGACTAGATTTGACTATTAGTTTTTTATTTGAAACTTGAAGAAAATTATTGACACATGATAAAAACAATGATAAGTTGTAAAAAATTAATTAAATTTGAGTGAAATAATTAAAAAAATAACAGAATATTTTTTTAAATAAAAAGAAAATAATTTTAATTTGAGAAAAATATATCAAAATCTTAGAATTTAATAAAAAAAATGAGAACAACTTGAAATTTCAGAAAAGAAGTGAAGAAAGTTAAAAATAGTTGAAATTTTCGATAATTAATAAAAAGGATTGGAAATTATGAAAACTATTGAAAATAATTAAATATTGAAGAAAATAATTGAAATTTAAGAAAAAAACTTAAAAATTCTAAAAAAAAATTTTTAGACAATAAGAATAATAATTAACAATCTAGGAAAATAATTGAAAAATAATAAAATTATTTTTCAATATTAAAAAAATGATTCAAACATGCTGAAAATAATTTAAGATTGAGAAAAGTAATTGAAATATGTGATGAAAATAATTTAAATATGAATTATTTAAATTTAGTAAATAAATAAAACATTAAATAAAATTTAAGCAAAATAATTAAAAAAATCATTTAAATATGAATTATTTAAGATCAGTAAATATATTTAACAGTAAATAAAATTTAAGCAAAGTAATTGAAAAAATCATAGAGTATATGTTTAAAAGAGGAAAATAATTACAAAATTACTTAATAATTTTAGTTAAAGAGAATAATTAAAAAATCTCAGAAATAATCGAAAATTGATGAAAATAATAATTGAAATTTCAGATAAAGAATTGAAATTTTTTAAAATTAAGACAAAAGAATGAAACAATAAAAAAGCGGAGAAAATAATAATAACTTTTAAGTAAGAGAGAATAAATGAAAAACCATTAAAAAAATTAAAAATTGAAGTCTGTATTTGAAATAAAAACTGAAAATTTAGGAAATTATTGAAATATAATGAAAATACTAAAAGTTTGAGAAAATAATTAAAAAATGAGTTTTTTATTTGAAACTTGAAGAAAATTATTGAAATATGATAAAAATAATGATAAGTTGTAAAAAATGAATTACATTTGAGTGAAATAATTGAAAAATTTACAGAATTTTTTTTAAATAAAAAGAAAATATTTTAAATTTGAGAAAAATATGTGAAGATCTTAGAAATCAATTGAAAAAAATGAGAATATCTTAAAATTGTAGAAAAGAATTAAAGAAAGCTGAAAATAAATGAAATTTACGATAATTAATAAAAAAAAAAATTTGGAAATCATGAAAACAATTGAAAATAATTCAAAATTGAAAAAAATAATTGAAATTTAAGGAAAAATACTTAAAAATTCTAGAAAATAATTTTAGATAATGAGAATAATATTTAACAATCGAGGAAAATGATTAAAAAATAATAAAATTAATTCAAAATTTATAAAATGATTCAAATATGCTGGAAATAATTTAAGATTGAGAGAAATAATTGAAATTTATGATGAAAATAATTTAAATATGAAATAATGAAAACAGTAAAAAGAAGTTGAACAAAATAATTGAAAAAAATCATAGAAATATATGTAGAAAAAATAATAGAATATATGTTTAAGAGAGGAAAATAATTACAAAATTACTTAAACATTTTAATAAAAGAGAATAATTTAAAAAATCGCAGAAATAATCGAAAATTGATGAAAATAAAAATTGAAATTTTAGATAAATAATTGAAAATTTTGAAAATTGTGCTAAAAGAATGAAAATAATTTAAAATCGTAGAAAATAATATGAAATTACAGAATTTATGTTTAAGTAAAAGGAAGTAATTGAAAAATATTTTAAAAAATTGAAAATTAAACACAATAATTGAAATTTGAGATAATAACTAAAGATTAAGGAAATTATTAAAAAATAATGAAAATATTAAAAGATGGAGAAAATAATTGCAATATAATAATCTAGGGGAGTATTATGTCCAGTTCTTGGACATTTCACTTCTAAGTAAGCAAAATAATTTGCTTCCTCATATAGAGGAAGCAAGAAATTTACAAATATATCAGTTAATTGGGAAAGTTTATTTATTTAATAATATAAACGGGTGTCTATGATCCATAATTGTAATACAATCTAACCAGGTATAGAAATAAAAAAATTACATATATTATTTCAAATTAAATCGATAAATACTGCTATGGACGAATTAAGTTTTATCAAATATAAGCCAATATAAAGTTGTTAAAAAATTTTAAATGCAAAAAGAAGTAAAAACAAAAATTATTTTACGAATTCTTGATCAATTATGAACTTTATATAGGTGAATCGATTCGTTTTGAGATAAGGAATATGATGTTTGTATTTATAAGTTGTATTTTTAGCATGAAAAAAATTTTCGACAAAGAACGATTTTTTTCGATGAAAAAAGGTGCTCAAAAAAATTTTATTAAGTATTTTAAAAAAACCTTTTGTCCAAATTTAGATATTTATGAGCTTAATAAGTCATCCAAATTTTATTAAAATCCTTTCAAGCAATCTCGAGATATTTTGTACACAAAAAACGCTATACACACACACACACATACATACACACACATACATACACACACACACACACACTCACACATCTGGACATTTGCTTAAGAATGAAAATTTACGCTTTTTTTATGAAAATGAGTTAATTTAGACTATTTTTGGAAAAACGAAAATCTTAACGATCACAAAGCGTCCTCTATGACCAAGCAAAAAGTAATTGATATCGTCTTCGAGAAATAATGAATAAGAAAGTGTAAAATTAAAATACAGAGGGGGTCGAGTCCATACCAAGTGATCACACCAATTTCAGTCATATTGAGTAATATTTACGAAATTGATATTTTGGGTTCCTTTAGGAGTAAAAAAAATAAATTTTAATTATTGTTAAAAAATTCAAAATATTTTCGAAAATATTCAAATTCAAAATTTTGAGTACTATTTTTTTTGTTTTATCATAACTTCTGTAATTTTGAAGCAATTGAGATCATTTTTTTTTAAATTACTCGTATTTAAATACTCTTTCAAGAAAAATTATAATAATTAAGAAATTGTTTATAATTAAATTTTTATTAAAAAAATTAAATTATTTATTTAAACAAAATCTAAAGTATATCATCGATCTTTTTCAAAAAATGCATAAACATAGCCTATAATGTGCTTAAAAATTTAAGCCAAAGAAAAAGATGGTATGTATTATAGTTTTTGAGAAAAAAATTATTAAGTTATGCTAGCGCGGCGCAGACCGGTGTCACCGCTACTCAACGCGTAGTTCCGTAGTAACCGAAATGTATGTATATTATTACATAATATAAATACAGTTAATCGTCATGTTTATTTTTTTATTTTACAAATTGTGCTGTGCACAGAATTTGAAAAAATTTTTGTTTCAATTTTATTCTCAAGGGGTACGAAGGAATGAAATTTTTGTGTACCTTTAATGGTCATAGCTTGATTAAATCTTTCACTTAACAATTGTTTTTCAGCTTCATATTCTGCGTAATTACAAAATTCTACATTAATTTTCTCTAAACTGGATTTTGCCCACTCGTATAAGTCAAGAGGAGTAACAATTTGATTGTTTAATGGTCGTTGTAAACTTGCTTCTTTCAACTATTTTCAGACTATTTTTATCATTCTTTAAGGGGAGAGATAGGTGAAATTTTAACTCAACAAAATTTTTGATGCTCAGAGGTGTCATTTTTTTTCTTACATCAATTAAGATGTAGAATTATGGTATTACATAAAAATTAAAAAACAATATTTTTTTGGTCATTTTCGAAATTTTATTTTTCAAAATCCATACGATGGATTGTAGAAAATCATTTAAAAATCCCACAAAAGAATTGTCGATGGAAAAAATGAAAATTGTGAAAGAGGTTTAATTTTTAAAATTTAAGTTTTTCTTAGAATAAATTTCTCAAACTCCGCAAATTATTTGTTTCTCTATTTTTGACATTACCCCATAATTTTAGGTCTAAAATTGCATAAGAAAAAAAATTGACACCCCTGAACATCGCAAATTTTGATAATTTTACCAGTCCATTATTTTTCTTTCTTCAGTTTTAAATTATTTTAATTATTCACTTATTTTCACTTATTTTTACCAGTTTTTAATTATATTAATTATTTTTCAATTGATTTAACAAATTTTCAATTATTATTCTTAAATTTTAATAATTTTCCCAATTTTTAGTTATTTTTATTATTTTTCTATAAATTACCAATTTTTTAATTACTTTTTTTTACTTTAATTATTTTCTCCGATTTTTTTAATTCTAAAGTTTGATGTCCATGTACTATGAAAAGATCAGTGTGACTTTCTGAAGCTTATAATTTAAATATAATACACTAACTATATTTACATTATGTAAAAATATACATACATTTCGGTTACTACGGAACTACGCGTTGAGTAGCGGTGACACCGGTCCGCGCCGCGCTAGCATAACTTAATAATTTTTTCTCAAAAACTATAATACATACCATCTTTTTCTTTGGCTTAAATTTTTAAGCACATTATAGGCTATGTTTATGAGTTTTTTGAAAAAGATCGATGATATACTTTAGATTTTGTTTAAATAAATAATTTAATTTTTTTAATAAAAATTTAATTATAAACAATTTCTTAATTATTATAATTTTTCTTGAAAGAGTATTTAAATACGAGTAATTTAAAAAAAAATGATCTCAATTGCTTCAAAATTACAGAAGTTATGATAACACAAAAAAAATAGTACAAAAAATTTCGAATTTGAATATTTTCGAAAATATTTTGAATTTTTTAAAAATAATTAAAATTTATTTTTTTTACTCCTAAAGGAACCCAAAATATCAATTTCGTAAATATTACTCAATATGACTGAAATTGGTGTGATCACTTGGTATGGACTCGACCAGGGGAAAAAGGTAGAAAATAATAATGAACAAGCGAAGAGTAAAAAAAGTATGAATTAAAAAAAAAATTGAGAGATGATCAGTATTGGGCGTAAACGTACTGTCAGTTGGCTTCGATGTTTTAATTAATGTATCGATAGTGGCTCTTCATTTATTGAACCGTGGGGAAAGATCTTGGTGTTCATGTCCACGTGGTTCGTGCGATAATAATTAGGAGACTTGTAGTCCGGTTTTGAGCAGACTCTGACGATGACAAAGACGAATCTGTCTCAAGTTTTTCATATAATACTCTCAGTCAAAGAATCAACAGTTATATCAATATGTATTACACTTTAGTAATTGATTCGTATTTACCAACATTCGATAGATGGACACCGCGAATCAATTAATTTTATATATATATATATATAGGTACACAGTGATTATTTCACGTATAATTAACGACAAATTAAACTTTATTGCGTTTAAATTGACGCTCGCATTTTAATTAATATTCATGTCCTTTTCCTCATTATAATGATAATTATTATTTATTTTGAATTTAGATTTGTTATTTATTAAAATAAATAAATTGGAAAATAGAGAAAGAGAGAAAGAGTGGGGAGGGCTATGAATATTAATTAAAATAAGAGCGTTAATTCAAAAAAAAATTTTAAAATACAAATTAAAACAAACAGAAAACATTTTTAGTAATAAATATTTTATCAACGGGGGACGTCGAATTGTTTTTTTTTTTTAAGGGGCAATTTTTTATTACAATTTCATATTTTCTTATACCAATTAAGGTCAAATAATAAAGTCGAAAAATTATTGAGAATCATTTTATCAGATTGTCGATTGTCAAAACTAATTCAATCCTACAAGCTGAAAAGAAGAGTTTTATAAATGTTGAAAAAGGGAGAAAACTGCTTTTTAAAACTTGTTCAAATCACTTGTGATTTGTATAAATAAGCGTCGATAACCGGATTATCGTCTGTTTGCGTAATGTGTACAAGTGTGGGCGTTACAAACGTCATCCATTGATCGCATTTCTCTCCATTTGTTAATGCACCGAGAATTCTTATGAGAAATAATCCTTTTATCGAGTGTAGGTGGACTATATCTCTGATATTGCAGAATACATTTCTTATTCCATAAAGATACTTACAAAACGAAAAGGTCAATATCAATAGTATATTTTACAAATTTTCTTCTTAATTTTCATTATAAAAATTAATTGTAATGAAAAATATACAAGTTTGTAATGTGAAAAAATTTATAATTTAATTTGATTCGAATTTCTAATCAATCAAAATTTTAATCTTTCAGAATTTTCGAACACTATTTAAGAGTATAAAATTAAGGTCAATGTACCAATTACTGCGGTTTAAAATCAAAGTCTGGTAAAAAGATTGAAAAAAAGATAAATCCAAATAAAAGATCAATATTTAGCTGATTTTAAGAGCACTATTGTTATCCCTTAAAGTAGAAGTCATTAATTAAAGTCTGAAAATAAATTATATATTCATAAAAATAAGAAATTTATAAAAAAAATTCTGTGCTGGTATTACTACGGTCATGCATAAATTACTGTGCCTCAATTACTGCGGCGAGAATAACTTGTATTTGAAGGTTAGGTTCTAGGTTAGGTTAGGAACACATGCATGTTCCAATTACTGCGGTAAGTTGTAATTTAAACTTGAATAAATAAATTATCCTTTTTGAAAAAAGTTATTGCGCACTATTTACGAGTATAAAATTAAGGTCAATGTACCAATTACTGCGGTTTAAAATCAAAGTCTGGTAAAAAGATCGAAAAAAGTAATTGGAAGATGTATGTGTTTCTATTACTGCTGACACAAAGGCCCAACCTCAAAGTACAAATTATTCTCGCCTCAGTTATTGAAACACAGTAATCTATGCATGTCCACAGAGTAGTTTTTTACTAATTCGTTATATTTAAGAATTCATAACTTTTTAAAAAAATTTTATTAGTATTTTCTACTTCAATAGATAACAATAGTGATTTTAAAATCAGCCAAACATTTATCTTTCATTTGTATTTATCTTATTTTTTCAATCGTTTTTCCGGACTTCGATCTGACACCGCAGTAATTGGTACATTGCCCCTATTCAAATTTTCAATCAATCTAAATTTTACATATTTACAGTCAATTTAAATTTTAATCTAGGGTAAATGTACCTATTACTGTCAATGATTCAATTATTGCACTTTTTTGAAAAAAGTTATTATACACTATTGAAGAAGATACACTGAATTCAAATTCTTTGAAAAAATTATTTTTTTACCTTACTCTATATAATTGCAGATTATTAATAATTTAATTATTTAAGTTTAAATTACAACTTACCGCAGATTATTAATCATTTAATTGTTTAAGTTTAAATTACAACTTAGCGCAGTAATTGGAATATGCATGTGTTTCTATTACTGCTGATACAGAGGCAACCTAACTTTCAAGTACACGTTATTCTCGCCACAGTAATTCATGCAGGACCATATAAAAAATAACGAATTTAAATATTCTTGCCTCAGTAATTGAGACACAGTATTTCATGCAGGGCCGCAGTAATACCAGCACATAGTATTTTTTTTTATAAATTAATTATTTTTAAGAATATCGATCCCAAATTTTAACCAATCCGATTAAATTGTGTAATTTGGAATTAAATTATCCAAACATACAATTTTAGGACTTGTATTTATTGATTAACTAAAAAAACGAAAAAAAAAATTCTAAATCCGAAAACTCATTTTCGTTGGATTAAATTCCGATTTGCCTTGTTAAAACGCAAGAATCGACTTCTTGTTCGCATATATTATAGCCAAGTACCGCGAATCTCGATCGAGCAAATTAAAGCGATCGTAATTGGCCGCAATTGAGTGGCCACGTCACGGTCAATTCCCAACGGCATCACGTCGGCGACAAATTTGAATCGAGAACACACTCTAGAATCCAAAGAAACGAATAAAAATTCCAATTTTTCCTTTTTTGTCAATTTTATTAGGTATAATGAGTGATTTTGAGGTTAGGTTATCAATGAAAGTGGCAAAGGTGTGGAGATAATTGTATTATGCAAGTAATTGATTATGCAGAGCTTTGACTTGAGCATCATAATAAATAACACTTTCGTTGAACTCTGTTCTCGAGGAAAACATACATTTCTTGAAACAAATATTTTGATTTGATTTCTTGACCCGTTAAGTCTTGTATTACACACGTCTTCGCACGTTTAATAACAATTTAGCCGCGTGAGCAGTTTTCAAACAAAGAGAAAAAATTTCTAGCAGTAAATATAATTATTTTCTGCGGAAGTTTTGTTTTGTGTGAAAAATATATTGTTTTTATTTATTTTAACGTGATTGATGATTTAGGGATTTTCGAGAATTTTTCATTCTTTTCCAGTGGCGTAACTGGAGGTGCAAGGGCCCTGGGGCAAAAAGGAAAATGGGGCCCCAATTATATATAATAATTTACAAGTTTAGTTAATTAATTCATTTATTCTGTCTACGCCTGATATTTGACACTAGATATATATTTTTTTTAATTTTTAATCATATTTCATCTTTGGAAATGTTCTCAAATTTTATATTTATATAGCAATTTTAATTTCTTCAAATTTCAGTTAATGTGAACTTGCAATGATTAAAAGTTCAATTAATCCACCTTTCAAAAATACTAAATTGGAAGTGAATTTTAATTTTCTAACTACTTTCTACAATCCTTAATTATTTTAATTGTTTTTAAATTGATTCCCTAAATCATAAATTTACCTTCCTCAAAATTCAATTTTTTCTTTAGTTATCTCAACCACTTTTTCAATTATAATTATTTTTGTATTGGCATTAAATCAATTTAATTATTTATTCCTTAATTTTTATATTATTCACCGCAAATTAATTTTTTTTTAATTTGCCATTAATTTTGTCATTTTGCAATTATTATTTTCAATTTTTCATCATTTAATTTCTTAATTAATTTACTATACTATCAAATATATATCTCAATTTTCAATTATTTTGTTCAATTTTCATTTCTTTTTATAATATTGCAATTATTTATTCCATCTTTTAATATTTACATTATTTTTCAAAAAATTTCCTAAATTTTTAGTTATTATCTCAAATTTCAATTCTTGTGTTCAATATTCCATTTATAAAATATTCTTCAATTATTTCCTTTTACTTAAAAATAAATTCTGTAATTTCATATTATTTTCTCCGATTTTTAATTATTTTCATTCTTTTGGCACAATTGTCAAAAATTTCAATTATTTATCTGAAATTTCAATTATTATTTTCACCAATTTTCAATTATTTCTGCGATATTTTAATTATTCTCTTTAATTAAAATTTTTAAGTAATATTGTAATTAATTTTCTTCTTTGAACATATATTCTATAATTTTTTCAATTATTTTCCTCAAATTTGATTTACTGTTTTCATTCTTTCATATTTAAATAATGTTCATCATAAATATCAATTATTTTTCTCAATCTTAAATTATTTTCAGCAGATTTGAATCGTTATTTGAATTATAAATTTATTTTATTATTTTTCAATTATTTTCCTCGATTGTTAATTATTATTCTCATAGTCTAAAATTATTTTCTAGAATTTTTAAGTCTTTTTTCTTAAATTTCAATTATTTTCTTAAGTTTTGAATTATTTTAATTGTTTTCATAATTTCCAATTTTTTTTAATTAACTATTGTAAATTTTATTTTTTTTTAGCTTTTTCAATTCTTTTCTGCAATTTTAAGTTATTCTCATTTTTTTCAATTGATTTCTAAGATATTAATATATTTCTCTCAAATAAAAATTATTTTCTTTTTATTTAAAAAAAATTCTGCAATTTTTTCAATTATTTTACTCAAATGTGATTTATTTTCTACAACATTATCATTGTTTTTATACTATTTCAATGATTTTTTTCAAGTTTTAAATAAAGAATTCATTTTTTAATTATTTTCTCCATCTTTTAGTATTTTTATTATATTTTAATTAATTTCCTAAATTTTCAGTTGTTATTTCAAATTTAGTCTTTGATTTTTAATTTTTTAAAAGGGTTTTTAATTATTCTCTTTTACTTGAAAACAAATTCTGTAATTTTATATTATTTTCTCCGCTTTTTAATTATTTCTATTCTTTTGTCTTAATTTTCAAAAATTTTAATTACTCAACAATTTTCGATTTTTTTTCAATTATCAAATATTCTCAACAATTATCGAATTTTTTTTCAATATTGTCAAATATTTTCAACTTATCTCAATTACTTTCTTTAATATCAAATTATTGTCGGTATATTTTATAATTATTCTTTTTAATTTTCAATTACTTCTTCAATATTTAGTAATTTTTGTCTTTTTTCAATCATAAATATTGTTCAAGTATTTCAATTCAATTGTTTAATTTTTCAGTTTTCAATTAGTTTCTTCTATATTCAATAATTCTCGCCTTTTTTCAATAAAATTTTTGAACTTGAAATTATAATCTTTAACTTTCAATTCCATTCTTCAATTTTCAGTGATTTACTTCAATTTCAAATTATTTGCTTCAATATTCAATAATTCTTGGCTTTATTCAATTTCATTTAAATTTGAATTAAATTGCTTAATTTCATGCATCAATTTTTAATTATTTTTTTCAGTATTCAATAATTATAGGTTATTTTTAATTATTTTTATATTAAAATTGTATAATCATTCATTAATTTTTTAATTACTTTTAAATTGTGTCCATTATTCTGGCCTTTTTGAATTTTTTACAATATTCAATAAATATTATCATTTGTCAATTATTTCTTCAAAAATCCGATATTTTACTCTACTTTGAATTATTTTCTGCAATTTCACATAATTTCCTACCATATTTAATAATTTTCTATAAAATTTCAGTTCCATTCTGAATTTTTCAATTATTTTCTTAAATTTTTATTTACTTTTTTGATTTTTCAATTTTAAACAATTCTCGGCTTTTTCCAGTTATTTTATTCAATTATAATAAATAGTTTTTAAATTTTAATTCAATTGTTTAATTCTACAAATATTTTCTTCAATCCTTATTTATTTTCTTTAAATTCCAATTATATGTATTTTCTTTACTATCCAAAAATTCTCGACATTTTTCAATCATTTTTTCGGGTAATTTTTTTTTAGGAGGCTTACGACAAGCACCAGAAAATTTGTTGTCTTTTGGTGAATTAAACTGAAGCCGACGAGGACGCTAATCTAGAGAATTGCTTTCCCTGACAAAAGGACCTGTTTCCGCTACTATTTTACTACTTTTTTGATTGCACTTGTGTAACATCCAGAACTTTTTTGTCAGTAAATGTACATATTTCTTGTGTTTAAGGAGAATTTTTATTTTATGAAATTCATAATTATGTTGGTTAGGTTGAAGAAATATTGAATTAAGCCAAGTCAAGTACAGTACTAATTCTAAAGTAAAATCAACAATGATTAAAATTCTTTAAACCAATTAATCAGTGGAGTAACTATGAAGGGACAAAGTGAGGCAGTGCCCTTGGATCCTTGAGCTCAGGGGGCCCTCTGTTAACCCTAACAAACCTTTTTTTGAGACAAAATTTATAAAATTTAAAAAAAAAAAAAATTGCAAAAAATAATTGAAATTAAACAAAATAATTGCTGCTTTTTCAAATTAATTGAAAAAAAAATGAATACAATAAAAAATAGGGAAAAGTAATTTAAAAATTTATAGAAATGTTTGAAAAAAAAAAAAATAAGTTAAAATTCAGAAAATTACTTGAAATTCTTAAAAACAAATTAAAAAATTGAATTATGAAATATTAAGAAAAATAATTGAAAATTGAGATAAATAATAGAAAATTAAAAAATATAATTCAAATTTGAGAAAATAATTAACAAAATTACATAATATATTTTAAATGAAGAAAGTTAAAGAAAATTTCATAAAAATACTTAAAACTTTCAGAAGTTCATTGAAAAAAAAAAGAAAATAATTAAAAATTAGAGAAAATAAATGAAACGTAATTTAAAATTGCAAATAATAATTTTTAATTAAACAGAAATAATAAACAACTCTTTGAAAATTACGAAAAAGAACAATAGTAACTGAAAATTGAAAAAACCATATAAATAATTTCAAAATTAAATGAAATAATCGGAATCTTAAATAAATAATTTAAAATTTTGGAAATTATAAAAAAGAAATGAAAAAAATTAAAAATTGAAGGATATAAATTTTAGAAAATAATTAAAAAAGGATTTTACAATTTGAAACTTGACGAGAATAATTGAAATATGAAACAAACATTGAAATTAAGAAAACAAATAAAAATAATTAGAATTGGAAGAAAATAATTGAAATTTTAGAAAGATATTAAAAAAATTTAGAAAACAACTTTAGAAAATAATTTTAGAAAATGAGAATAATAATTAACAATCGAGGATAATATTAAAAAAATAGTAAAATTAATTAAAAATTGAAAAAATAAGCAAATATGCTGAAAATAATTTAAATTTATGTAATAATTGGAAAAGTTATTTAAAAAAAAAAAAAATTTTAAATGCAAAAAATTCTAAAAACATCAATTATTTTGAGATACTAAGATTTTGAGATTTTTGAGATAAGGAATATGATTTTTGTATTTATTAAGTTGTATTTTCAGCATGGAAAAAAATTTTGGCAAAAAACGATTTTTTTCGATGAAAAAAAGGTGCTAAAAAATTTTTGATAGTGTATTTTCAAAAATCCTTGTCTCCAAATTTAGATATTCATGAGATTAATAAGTCATCCAAATTTTATTAAAATCTGTTCAAGCGTTCTCGAGATATCATGTACACAAAAATAAACGGGGTCGCCCACATTTTCTCCAAAACTCAATTGTCAGAATATCCATTTGAGCGAATTTTATTTATCCAAAATTGCATTTATCAAAAATCTCATGTTCCCGAGATTGTATTTCTCAGAAATGGCATCTGTCTGAAATTGCATTTATCAGAATTTTAATGCTTCTGAAATTGAATTTCTCAGAAATCGCATCTTTTCGAAATTGTATTTATCAGAAATCTAATTTGTGGACAATGTCATTTACTAAAAATCTTACTTAACAAAAATTTCAATTATCAGAAATGTCATTAATACAAAAACGCATTTATCGAAAATGTTATTTGTCCGAAATTGCATCTAACAAAAATATAATTTTTCAGAAATTTCAAACTTACTTTATCAACTCTCTAAATCTAAATTAGTGATTTTCTATTAATAAATTAACGAAAAGTGAGCTACTATTAAAATAGTAAGAATTTTACTAATTCTTAGTAGAAAACTACTAATTTTGTAGTAGAAAACTACTAATTAAATTAGTAAAAAAATCTAGTTTTTTTAAAAGGAAAGTTTTACTATTTCAATTAGTAGTTTTTTACTAAGAATTAGTAGTTTCCTACTAAGAATTAGTAGCTTTCTACTAAGAATTGGTAATTTTCTACTATATGAATCAGAGAAAAATGAGCCATGAATTTCACTAATTCATAGTAGAAAACTACTAATTCATATTTAGAGAGAAAAATTGCATTTATCGGAAATCTCATTAGACCGAAATTTTCCGAAATTGAATTTCTAGGAAATCGCATTTATTTAAAATTCCATTTATCTGAAATCTAATTTGTCCAAAATTGCATTTATCAGAAATCTTATTTGTCAAAACTTGCATTTATCAGAAATCGCATTTGTCCGAAATCGCACTTATCGGAAGTCTCATTTATACAAAAAATAATTCTCCATAACCTTCAAGTGTACGCAAGTCCATATACAATTTGGTACTATTTATCTCAATTTCCAACAATTTTGTTTTCAATTTTTAATTATTTTTCCTAATTTTTCATTATTCAATTTTTTTCAATTTATTTTTAAGATTTTCAATTAATTTTCTAAATTTTATATTATTTTTTTTTTGTTTTTCTAACATTTCTATGAGTTTTTAAATTATTTTTTCCTGTTTTTTATTGTTTTCATTTTTTTAAAAATTAATTTGCAAAAGCAGCAATTAATTTGTTTAATTTCAATTAGTTTTTGCAATTTTTTGTTTTTTTTACTTAAAATTTATTACTGTACTTTACTTGGCTTAATTCAATATTGGTTCAACCTAATCAACTTAATTATGTATTTCTTAAAATAAAAATTCTCCTTAAACACAAAAATATGTACATTTACTGAAAAAAAACAAGTTCTGAATGTTACACAAGTGCAATCAAAAAAGTTGTAAAATAGTCGCGGAAATAGGTCCTTTTGCCAGGGAAAGAAATTCTCTCGATTAGCGTCCTCGTCGGCTAAAGATAACTTCACCAAAAGACAACAAATTTTCTGGTGCTTGTCGTAAGCCTGCTAGAAAAGTTACAAATAGATTAATTAGTACAATTACACATTTTAAACAAAAGTAAATAAATTTTACTGGTTTTCCTAACTGTGGAATTAATTAATCAATTAATCATTAATTTAAAGAAATGTATAATTAAAAAATAGGATAAATAAAAAATAGAATATAAAAAAATAGTGTAAATTTAAATTTAAAAATATTATGTTATTTCTTTTTGCAATTATAAGAATCTAACGACGTCCCTGGTCAGAGGTCGTAAGATTGTTTCATGGCATCGATGATACGAATATTATCGAACGTGGGCGTAACAGAAGCTAGATAACAAATAATTCCCCAGAATATTAAAAGAAGGAGATTACATTATTTTATTAATTCAGAAAAGATGGAAACGATACTACAAAAAAAGAACAAATCATACAAGAACTTTTCAAAATTGCAAAATTTCATTGAAAAAAGATAAAACAGAAGAAAAGTAATAAAAATATAAAATAAGTATAAATATAAATTTTAACATAAACATAAAATAACATAATATAAACATAACAATATAGACTAATTTGCGAATTATCAAAAGTGCAAAAAAAAAACAGTTCTCTTTAAAGACATTTGCCAATTTTGACGAAATTCTTTTATAGGACGAGTTTCTTTCCACTGGATTCAAAAGATTGTATTATGAGGAAGTAAACATGCCCTTTGGTCAATGAAGAAACCACAAAGAAAGAAATTTAAAAGTGGTTAGTAACGCCAAGGGCGAGGTATAAACTTGAAAAGTTGATGTCAAGGAAAACGGGAAAGATCCACAAGTAAAGCAAAAGCGTCAGGAACCCTAAGTAGGGCCGACTTTTTAAATCCGATAATAAATGTAATCACTGGAAATAACATGGAATCTAACCGTCGAAGAGACGAGAAGTCACTAAGAACGAGTATCATTTGGCCCTCGAAATACGGACGTGGTCAGTAATTATACTAACTCCGGGGTATCATTCATCTCAGCTTTCTTGAAAAATAAAAACAACCTTAAACAGCAACCAGCAACCTACCAAAATAATTGAAATGCATCCAATACTTTCTCATTAACAATGAGAATTTTGAAAAGTACCTACTATTTACTTAACACGAAATATGTCAATATCGTTGAAAAATGGAAAAATACGGTTTTATTTTTGAAAACGACAATTGTTTGCAGGGCCGAATTGGGAATTAAAAGCGGCCCGGGAAAGATATTCAAAGCGGCCCCTGTCTATATAATTGATAATTTTTATTAAAATTTAAAACTAAAATATAAAAATATTAAATTATTAAATTATTTTATTAAAACTTATCAATAATTTAATTATTAGGAATTTCTTGAACAGTAGCATTCTCTACTGCCATTTGTACGAAAGCACCAGTAATTTCTTAGTTTAATGAACACCTCAATCTGGTTTTAACCAATTTTAAAGGACAAAAAATGGACAACTTCTATTATACAAATATAATAAAAAAATTTTGAGAGAATTTCCTGGCTTTAAAAATTGCTCTGAATGTATTCCTATCTACCTTAACCCCTTCAGCATCAAAAACAACCCTTTAAAATCATTCCCTAATCTTCAATCAAGAAATGGACAATTTTTATTAAATAAATATAATAAAAAGTTTTTTAGCGAATTCCCCGGCTTTAAAAATCGCTCAGAATGAATTTCTATCTACTTTGCCCCCTTTAGCATAAAAAAAGTCGGCTTTCATTCACCTGAACATCATTTTTTCAATATTTGAATACCCAATTACTTTCTTTAATTTACAATTATTTTCTTCAAATCTCAATTATTTTCTTCTATTCACAATTATTTTAATTAATTTTTAATCATGTTTTTCAATTTTCAAATATTCTCTTTAATATTCAATAATTTTCGGCTTCTTTCAATATTTTTATCAATTTTCAATTGTTTTCTTCAATATTCAATAATTCTCATTTTTTCAATTGTTTTTCCAGTTTTCAACTAATTTCTTCAATTTTCAAATATTTTCGGTTTTTTTCAATTATTCTTTTCAGTTTTCAAATATTCTCGTTTTTTCAATTATTTTTTCAGTTTTCAATTATTTTCTTCGATTTTCAAATATTGTCGGTTTTTCAATTATTTTTTTCAGTTTTCAATTACTTTTTCAGTTTTCAAATATTCTCATTTTTTCAATTATTTTTCAGTTTTCAATTATTTACTTGAATTTTTAATTATTTCAGTCAATATTCAATAATTCTCGATTTTTTTTCAATTATTTTTTCAATTTTCACTTGTTTCCTTCAATAGGCAATTATTTTCCAAGAATTTCAATCCAGTTCAATTTTTTATAATCCAATTAAATTTACAATTATTTTCTACAATTACTACAGTAATTTTCTTTTAATTTTTATTCATAGTTATTTCTGTTCTAAATTTTAATTTACATTCTTAACTTTTAAGATAATTCTGTTGAAATGTAAACTTTTTAATGTTGCAATTTTTCGAATTTTTTGCAATTGTCCTTTATTTCCGTCTTTTTTCAATTATTTTCTTTCATATTATTCAATTATTAATCATTTTCTTGAAATTTCAATTCAGTTCTTTAATTCTTTAATTACTTGTATCTAATCACAATTCTTGTCTTTTATTGATACTTTTTTTCATTTTCAATTATACTCTCAATTTGGAAGTATTTTCTTCAAATTTTAATAAAGTTTAATTTTTCAAAAAGCAATTAAACTTTCAATTGTTTCTAGAACTATTCCTATCATTTTCTTTCTTTTTTAGTTTTTTTTAATTTCATGTTTATCTTTTTCTGTTTAAAATTATTTCTGTCAGTTTTTAATTTAATAATCTTGCCATGTTTAGAATTTTTTCCAATTGGAAATTATTTTCTTCAATATTTTATAATTCTCGGCTTTTTTCGATGATTTTTTCAATTAACAATATTTTTCTTGAACTTTCAATTCAATTTTTCAACTATCCTCTTAAATTCACATTTATTATTTTCTTTAATTTTGAATTTTTTTCTTCATTTTTCAACTATTTCTTCTAATTTGAAATTATTTTCTTCGATTTTCAACCAACTTTAACTTTTTGAAATCCCATTCAATTTCAATTATTTGTTATAATTATTCCTACAGTTTTCTTCAGTTTTTAATTGTCAATTATTTTCTTAAATATTCACCAATCCTGGGCTTTTTCACTCTTTTATACTATTTATTTATTTATTGATATAGTAATTTGTAAATTATTTATTATCAATAATTTTTTTGAAATCTCAATTTAACTCCTTAATTCCTCAATTTTTCTGTCTAATTCACAATTATTTTCTTCATTTTTTAATTATTTTGGCAATTTTTAATATTATTTTCTTCTTATCAATTTGTGATTATTTCTTCAAATTTCAATCCAGGTCAATTTTTTAAAATTAAAATTTTTTTCAATTATTATTATTTCTGTAATTTTTTTCCTTTTTTAATTTCCAATTGTTTTTTTAAAATATTATATTTGTTCTTTAATTTTTTAAATTATTTTTGTCAATTGTCGATTTATTAATCTTGTCATTATTTCAATTTTTTTCATTTGTCAATTATTTTCGTCATTTTTTAGTTATTTTAGGTCGATATTATCAACTCGAGAACATTTTTGGATGGTCAAGAGATTTTGAGATCAATATCAATATTGCTCAAATATGATATCGTCTTGATATCGTAAAGCACTAAGAAATAATGGTCAAGAGAACAAAATAATTTAAAAAGTTAAAGATTAGTTATAAAATTTTTTGAGAATTATTGAGGATTGAAAAAATTGAAGGAGATAATTGAAAATTGAGGAATGTAATGGAAATTTAAAAAATGTAATTAAAAATTGAAAGAAGTAATTGAAAATGTCTAGAATTCTTGAATATAGAAAAAAATAATAATTGAAAACTGAAGAATGGAATTGAAAATTGAAGAATGGAATTGAAAGTTGAAGATAATAATAAATAAGAATTGTAAAAAATAGTTGTAGAATTGAACAATTTAATTGAAATTCTACAATTTCTGTGATTGAAAAGAACATAGAAAGAAGCCGAAAATGATTGAATGTTGTAAAATTAATTGAAAATAGAAAAGAGTAATTGAAAGTTAAATGAAATTTAATTACATAAATTAAATTATTAATTAGACCTACAAAAATACCGGCCCGCCTGGCGTCGGCCCACCGGGATTTTTCCCGGTATCCTGAATGGCCAATCCGGGCCTGATTGTTTGTTATGATAGATGAGAATATTATTTGAATAGGATAAACAACTAGCAATTGTTTGTTGTAGAATTAAAGATGCAATATTCTGTTGTTTAATATAAGATTGCAAATTAGTTAGGAAATATTACAAACAATTGATCTTTGTAAAAATTAAAAACGTTTTGTTGATAAGAATAAATTACAGTATTTGGTTATTATGCATTACAGAAATTTAATTGTTTGTTAATATCATTTTAAAAAATAAAAAGAGATGGAGGAAAAATATCATTTAGTTAGAATAATAGCAAACAATTGTTTGATGTTCAATAAAAGATTACAATTTCGTTGAGAAATTCAACAAGCAATTGCTTGTTGTTAGACATTAAATTGTTTGTTAGGATGAATAAATATATCACTTTATTTGGAAAAATTACAAATGATTGTTTAAAAAATATTAATAAGAATGTCACTTAGTTAACATTAATATTTAGCAATTGTTTGTTACTCAAAAAAGTATTGCTATTGTTTCAGTGGCGTAACTATTAAGGGTCAAAGTGGGGCAGTGCCCCGGGGCCCTTGAGCTTAGGGGGCCCTCAGTTAACCCTAATAAACCTTTTTTTTAAAAAAAAATTTTTAAAATTTTAGAATTCAAAAAGATTGCAAGAAATAATTGCAATTAAACAAAATAATTACTGATTTTTCAAATTAATTGAAAAAAAAAATGAAATCCATTAAAAATTGGGAAAACTCGAAGAAATTTAAAAACTCGAAGAAATGTTTTAAAAACAAAGAAAATAATTCAAAATTGAGAAAATTACTTGGAAACCTTAAAAATAATTTTAAAAAAATTAAATAATGCAAAATTAGGGAAAATAATTGAAAATTGAAAAAAAAAATTGAAAATTGAGATAAGTAATATAAAATTGAAAAATATAATTCAAATTTGAGAAAATAATTGACAAAATTACATAATGTATTTTAAATGAAGAAAGTTAAAGAAAATTTTAGAAAAATACTTAAAATTTTCAGAAGTTCATTGAAAAAAAAAGAAAATAATTAAAAATTAGAGAAAATAAATGAAACAAGATAAACACAATTTAAAATTGAAGAGAATAATTTTTAATTAAACAGACAAAATTAACAACTATCTGGAAATTACGAAAAAGAACGAAAGCAACTGAAAATTGAAGAAAATAATATAAAAAATCATATATAAATAATTTTGAAACTGAATGAAATAATTAAAATCTCAGACAAATAGTTTTAAATTTTTGAAATTATAAAAGAAATGGAAAAAATTGACAATTGCAGGATATAAATTTTAGAAAATAGTTGAAAAATGATTTTACAATTTGAAACTTGATGACAATAATTAAAATATGAAACAAACATTGAAAATCGGAAAACAAATAAAAATAATTAAAATTTTAGAAAATATTTTTAGAAAATGAGAATAATAAATAACAATGGAGAAAAATAATTAACAAATGATAAAATTAATTTAAAATTAAAAAAATAATTCAAATATTCTGAAATTAATTGAAATTTATGAAGAAAATAATTTAGTTAAGAAAGATTGAAAACATTAAATAAAATTTGAAAAAAATAAGAAATGAAATTTTAGATAAACAATTAAAAAAATTTCAAAATTAAGTCAAAAGAATGGAAATAATTAAACAGCGGAGAAAATAGTATTTAATTACAGAATTTGTTTATAAGTAAAAGAGAATAATTGAAAACCCGTTTAAAAATTAAAAATTGAATACTAAATTTAATAACTGAAAATTTAGGAAATTAATTGAAATATAAAGAAAATACTAAATGATGGAGAGAATAATTGAAAAATGAGTTTTTTATTTGAAATTTGAAGAAAGTCATTTAAATATGATAAAAACAATGATAAGCTGTAAAAAAAAAATCACATTTGAGTGAAAGAATTGAAAAAATTTCAGAATTTTTTTTTAATAAAAAAAAAAACTTTAATTTGAGAAAAATATATGAAGATCTTAGAAATCAATTTAAAAAAAGGAGAATAACTTAAAATTGCAGAAAAGAATTGAAGAATGCTAAAAATAAATGAAGTTTACGATATTTAATAAAAAAAAATTGGAAATTATGAAAAAAAACTGAAAATAATTAAAAATTGAAGAAAACAATTAAAATTTAAGAAAAATACTTAAAAATTCTATAAAATAATTTTAGACAATGAGGATAATAATTAACTATCGAGGAAAATAATTGGAAAATAATAAAATTAAATCTATACTCAAATATGATTCAAATATGCTGAAAATAATTTAAGGTTTAGAAAAAAATTGACATTTATGATGAAAATAATTTAAATATGAAAGAATGTAAACAGTAAATAAAATTTGAGCAAAATAATTGAAAAAATCATAGAATATATGTTTAAAAGAGGAAAATAATTACAAAATTACTTAAAAATTTTAAGTAAAGAGAATAATTAAAAATTCGCAGAAATAATCGAAAATTGATGAAAATAATAATTGAAATTTCAGATATATAATTGAAATCTTTGAAAATTGTGCTAAAAGAATGAAAATAATTTAAAATTGGAGAAAATAATATAAAATTACAGAATTTATTTTTATGTAAAAGAAAATAATTGAAAAATGTTTTAAAAAATTGAAAATTAAACACAATAATTGAAATTTGAGATAATAACTAAAAGTTTAGGAAATTAAATGAAAAATAATGAAAATACTAAAAGATGGAGAAAATAATTAAAAAATGAGTTTTTTATTTGAAACTTGAAGAAAATCATTGAAATATTATATCAGCAATGATTAGTTGTAAAAAATAAATCACATTTGAGTAAAATAATTAAAAAAATTGCAGAATTTTTTTTTAATAAAAAGAAAATAATTTTAATTTGAGAAAACTATAGAAATATCTTAGAAATCAATTGAAAAAAATGAGAATAACTTAAAATTGCAGAAAAGAATTGAAGAAAGCTAAATATAAATGGAATTTACGATATTTCATAAAAAAAATTGGAAATTATGAAAACAATTGAAAATAATGAAAAATTTAGGAAAATTATTGAAAAATAATAAAATTAATTCAAAATTTAAATGTGATTCAAATATGCTGAAAATAATTTAAAATTAAGAAGAATAATTGAAATTTATGATAAAAATAATTTAAATATGAAAAAATGAAAAAAGTAAATAAAAATAATTAAAAAATAATTAAGAAAATCATAGAATATATGTTTAAAAGAGGAGAATAATTACAAAATTATTTAAAATTTTCAATTTAAGAGAATAATTAATAAATCGCAGAAATAAACTAAAATTGATGAAAATAATAATTAAAATTTCAGATAATTAATTGAACTTTTAAAAAATTATGCCATAAGAATAAAATTAATTTAAAATCGGAAAAAATAATATGAAATTACAGAATTTATTTTTAAGTAAAAGGAAATAATTGAAAAATATTTTAAAAAATTAAAAATTGAACACAATAATTGAAATTTGAGATAATAACTAAAAATTTAGGAAATCAATTGGAAAATAATGAAAATAATAAAAGATGCGAAAATAATTGAAAAATAATAAAAAGAAATGAAATTGAACAAAATAATTGAAAATTGAGATATATATATTTGAAAATAGGTAAATTAATTCAGAAATTAAGAAAATGATTAAAAATTGAAAATAATAATTGCAAAATGACAAAAATAATGGCAAGTTAAAAAAATAATTTTAAATATGCGTTGAATAATATAAAATTAAGGAATATATAATTAAATTGATTTAATGTCAAGGCAAAAATAATTAAAATTGATAAAGTGATTGAGAAATTTAAACAAAATAATTGAAATTTGAGGAAGGTAAATTTAAGATTTATTGAATCAATTTGAAAATAATTTAAATAATATTAAGGATTTTAAAAAATAGTTGGAAAATTAAAATTCACTTGAAATTTAGTATTTTTAAAAGATGGATTAATTGAACTTTTAATCAATGCAAGTTCACATTAACTGAAATTTGAAGAAATTTAAATTGCTCTAAATTCAAAATTTAAGCACATTTTAATAGGTGAAATATGACTTAAAATTTTAAAAGAAAAAAATATCTAGTGACAAATATCAGATGTAGACAGAATGAATGAATTAATTAATTAAACTTGTAAATTATTATATATAATTGGGTCCCCGTTTTCCTTTTTGCCCCAGGGTCCTTGAACCCCAGTTACGCCATTGTATTGTGTGTTTAATATATGATTTCAAATTAGTTACAGCAAATATTTATTAAGCAATTTCTTATTTTTTAGTTTAGAGATGCAATTGATTTATGATAATCATAAAAATTTCATTTAGGATCTAAAACAAACAATTGTTTGTTATTTTAACATAAGGACTTAATTTAAATGAGAAATTTAACAAACAATTGTTTGTTAGGATGCGTAAGGATATCATTTGTTTAGGATCTACTATCGGCAAATGTTTGTTACACAAAATGGAGATGTTATTGTTGTTAAATATAAGATTAAAAATTTGTTACAAGAACTGAACAACCTATTGTCTGTTTTGCAATTTTGTGATGCAATTTTTTTTTGTTCAAAATAAGATTCCAATTTAGATGGAAAATATAACAAGCAATTGTTTGTTATTAGACATTTAAATTGTTTGTCAGGATGCATAAAATTATCATTTTGTTTGAAAATATTAAAAATGATTGTTTACTATGCATCATAAACATGTAATTGTTTGTTAAGATTAATAAGAAAATCACTTAGTTAACAGATACATCAAGCAATTGTTTGTTTTTAAAAACGGAAATTCTATTGTTTGTTATTCAATATAGGACTTCAATTTAGTTACATGAAATGTATCAAGCAATTGTTTTGCAGTTTAGAATTGCAATTGTTTGACAATCATCATAAAAATTTCATTTAATTAGGATTTAAAACAAGCGATTGTTTGTTATAAAACATAAAGATTCAACTTAATTGAAAGATTTAACAAACAATTGTTTGTTAGGATTCGTGAGGATATCATTTATTTAGGATTTATAACTCGTAGTTGTTTGTTACACAATATGGAGTTGCTGTTGTCGTTAAAAATAATGTTGCAAATTAGTTACAAGAAATATAACAACCAATAACCAATTGTCTGTTTTGCAATTTGTTGATGTAATTGTTTATTTTTCAAGATAACATCGCAATTTAGATGGAAAATATAACAAGTGATTGTTTGTTTGCAAATATTGCAAATCATTGTTTACTATGTATCTTAAAAATGTAATTGTTTGAAAAAGATTAATAAGGTACTGATCAAATACCTTCTTTTTTATAACAATATCACTTAGTTGATATATATATCAGGCAATTATTTGTTACTCAAAACGGAAATGCTATTGTTTGTTTAATATATGAGTTCAAATTAGTTACATAAAATATATCAAGTTATTGTTTGTTTTGTAGTTTAGAAATGCAATTGTTTGATAATCATCATAAAAATTCCATTTAATTAGGATCTAAAATTGTTTGTTAAAATGCTTAAAGATATAACTTTGTTGTTCGTTATGGAAAATAGGCACAACATTGTTTGTTAGGATGGATAAGAATACCATTTAGTTAGGATATATAACAAGCAGTTGTTTGTTTAAATACTTAAAGATATCACTTTGTTGAGAATATAACTTTGTTGCTCGTTATGGACAATAAGTATAGGCACAAAATTGTTTGTTAGGATGAATATAAACATCATTTTTAAATGCTTAAAGATATCAATTTGTCGGTATAAATATCACAAGCATTTATTCGTTATGGACCATAGGCATAAAATTGTTAGAATGAATAGGAACATAATTCAGTTAGGATATATAACAATCAATTGTTTGTTAAAATGCTTAAAGATATCTCCCTATTATAAAATATCACAATCAATTGTTTATTATGGACAATAGACACGAAATACTTTGTTAGGATGAACAAAAATATCTCTTACTTTGGATATATAACGAGCAATTATTTGTTTAATGACATCATTACGACAACAAACAATTGTATGATCTAACGAGACGCAATTGCGTTGAGAAACACAACAAATAATTATGTATTTGCAATCATTTATTCTCATACCTAAGGATCTCATTCAGTTAAGATAACAACAAATAATTGTTTGTCAAACAACACAAAAAAGAACCAATAATCTCAATAATACCATTACTTCTCAACTATAAAAAAATTAGCAAAGAACGAAGAATAATTTTCACACCCATAGATGAACATGACTGAAACGAAGCAAGAATCTCGAATTTACACCCCGACAAAACAAGAATTTTGAAACTGAAGAATTATTGTTAAAAAGACCTTGAGCACGGCAATGAAGAAAAGTGATATACTATGTAACGGATAGAGTTAATTGAATTATTGTTTTAGTAAATGTCAGCATCCATCATAGAAATACAGCGGCTGCTGGGACAGTCCAAGAAACATATGTCTTCTACCCAGGAACTATGTTTATGAACCCTCGAGGTAAACCCATGCAGGTATTCATCTTCCTTTATAACCCTAGCTTCTTCTTTATTCCGCTCCAAGTCTCATAAGACACAATGTTTTGCAGAAAATTTCCTCTACCTTCCACTCGGCACTATATCTTCTCTCGCTCAAAAAAAATACCAATCTAATTGGCTCACTTCAATATAAACATTGCTTCTTAGATGCCATAAAACTATCAACATACGTTTCCTGAATTTAACACTGCGTCAAATTCTAATCTACTCAAAAATTCGTCAATTTCAACCTACTCCAAAATTCGTCAATTTCAACCTACTCCAAAATTCACCAATTTCACCCTACTCAAAATAATCTTGTAATAAGGTTATCAATTTAAAAGGATTTTTAAGAATCTTGAAAAACTAGATTTTTAAAATTCTTGTAACTTCTTTGTATCAAAATATCCATCCAATTTTAGAACAAAATCCTTTAACTGTTACAGGAAACAAAAAACTGTTATAAATATTGTGAAACAAATGAAAAATAATAGATGTGATTTTTAAGCATTAGGAGCAATTTTTCGACTCGGGTAGTTCAACAATAGAGGAATAAATTGAGAACAATATAGACTTGGAGGAGGAAAAGTTTTTGCATCCTTGAGACATTGTGTGGTCTGTGAATTCGATCTCGTTGCTACGCGAATCTAGGTCCCGGTTCAAACTGCACTCGAGTCGGTTTATGATCTAAATTCATTTATTCGACGCTGCTTGGCGCAGTTCACGGTTTCCGTTAAGTAATGCAAATCTGCGCACTCGCGTTTGCAATTGCCTCCCACTCTGACGTCAAAAAATCTGCAAGCGAACAGTCGAACGCGATCCTGTACCTGAGATACAACAATATTGATTCCCACTTGCTTTAAATGTACAAAATCCCAACATTACCACAAAATTAAATAAACAAATTTTTTTCTTATCTATCTCCATCCGACCGGTTTTGAACTTTTTCCGAACACTTTCAAACTGGTTGTAAACATTTTTAATCCAGTTCAATAAATCAAAGAAAATAGAAAAAAGTTTGGGAAATTTTCTAAATTCGGATAATAAAAATAACCTAAAAGAGAATCTGTAGCTAATTACTCAAAAGAAATTAGAAATATTTTTTTTTAAGCACGGTGTTGAAATTTTGCCTTATAATATCAACTTTAAGAGACGAGCTTTTTAATTTTGCAAGTGTACAAATAAAATTTTTCATCTTCAAAAAGTTATTATTAAAAATTTAAATAAGTTTTAATTTGTTACAAAATAAATCAAATAAGTTTTAAAAACAATTAAAAGGAAATTCCTGAGGTTATATTTTTAAAAAATGTATTTTTAAAGAATTCTTTAAAAATAAAATTATATATTTTATATATAATATATAATATTTATTTATAACATTATTATATAATTTATATATAATTATATTTATTTATATTTATATTTATTTATTTATATTTATAATTATATTTATATTATTAAATATATAATAATTATAATTATTATTATATAATATTTTTAAAGAATTCTTTAAAAATACATTTTAATTTTTTAAAAATCTTTTTTTTCGTCTCTTTAAATAAATATTTCTTTCATTCGGGCGGAAACCTTTCGCTGCAGGAAATTACTCTTATTTATAAAAGTAAAGAGCTCGAATTATCATTATTCAAATATATTATAATTTTATTATTAGACAAATAATATAGCCCCCACCCCCTCTAAATAAATATTTATTAACTTAATTATGATTTTTCAATTTATAAAATATATAATTATAATAATAAAAATAAAGAAATAAATAGTCTTACTAAATTAAACGATATTTATGATAAAATTAAGTAAATTTTATTACAAACTATTTTTAATAACAATTTTCTATAAAATTCATTTCAATAATCTTCATTAAATTTTAATAGATTTTTTTGTTGATTTCATTAAATAGTAATTAGGTTATAATGAAATTTTTAGTAAAAATGTAAAATTATTATATTTTTTAATTATAGAATTATTAATTATTAATTTATTATAATTGAATAATTTTATTATAAAAATGAAAGTTAAACTAAAAGTTATTATTAGATAGAGAATATTTTTTCTTCAATTTTTAATTATTTTTATTACTTTGCAAATAATTTCTCGTTTTTTTTATTATTGTCATTATTCTTCAATAAATTTCCTAGATTTCATATTTATCACAAATTTTAATAATTTTCTTCAATTTTCAATTATTATTGTTATCATTTTTCAATTAATTTCTTTAATTTTTAATTATTTTTACTACTGTCTAAATTCATTGGAGTGCGTTTTCACTCCACAAAGAGTGAAAATTGAGCCACTCCAATCAGAGTGAAAAAACCAGTTTAAAAGAGTGAGATCTCACTTTTATGCAGGAGCGGCGACATTTAAATTTTTGCCATAAGCAAACTTAATATTAGCCAAGGGTGGGGGGAAGGGGGAGAGAAATAAAACAATAATAAATTAAAAAGTTTCTTAATTACCGTAATTATTGTAACGCAAAACTTGACAATTTTATTTGATTTCAAGTACATTTTCGGAATTAATCAACAAATAATCAAAATAATATAAAATTTGTGAAAATTATTGCAAATTAAAAAAAAAAAAAATTGACGAGCTTAATTGAAATTTAAGAAAAATAATTGAAAAATGATTAAAACATTGAAAATTTGAAGAACAAAAATCATATTTTTTAAAATAATTAAAAAATGTCGAAGGAAATTGAAAGTTAATTAATAAACGATGAAACTAATTTGATATTGAAGGAAATAATTAAAACTAAAAAAGTTTTATTTGAAAAAATTAAAAAAAAATTGAAATTTCGGATATTAAATTTAAAATTTAGGGGAAAAATTGAAAAATAATGAAAATCCTTAAAGAAAATTTTTGGAAAGTGATAAAAATAGTTGAAATTTATAGATATTAATTCCAATTTTAGAAAAATTATTTTTAAAATGAGAGAATATTTGTGAAGTAAAAGAAAGTACTTTATTACAACATGATTTCAAGAATTTTAAATTAAGGGAAAAAATTACAATATTATAGAAAAAATCGAAAATTGATGAAAATAATGAAAATTTGAGATAAATAATTGAACTTTTCGGAATTAATCAACAAATATTCCAAAATAATATAAAATTTGTGAAAATCATTGCAAATGAAAAAAGATAATAAAAAATTGACGAACGTAATTAAAGTTTAAGAAAAATAATTGAAGATTGATTAAAACATTGAAAAGTGGAGACGAGATAATTTAGATTTAAGATAATAAATGAAAAATGAAATATATCTATAATTAAAAGGTGGGGAAAATAATTACAAAAGGATAATAGAAAATGAAAATTGAAAAAAATAATTAAAAAATGAGAAAAATAATTGAAAATTTAGGAATTTAATTGAGGAATGAATAGTGAGATTAATTAAAAATTGAAGAAATTGATGCAAAATGATAAGAATAATAATTGAAAATTAAGGAAAAATGATAGAAAAAATCGTAAATTGCAGAAAATAATGAAAATTAAGAGAAATAATTGAAATTTTTGGAATTAATCAACAAATAATCAAAATAATATAAAATTTGTGAAAATCATTGCAATTTAATAAAAAAAAAAAATCAAAAATTGTGGAAAAAATTTGAAATATGAGAAAAATAATTGAAGAATGATTAAAACATTAAAGCGTGGATACAATAACTTAGATTTAAGATAATAAATAAAAGTTTAGGAAATTAATTAAAAAATAACTAATATATCTAGTTAAAAGGTGGAGAAAATAATTGCAAAAAGATACAAGAAAATGAATTTAAAAAAAAAAAAATTGGTAAATGAGATATATAATTGAAAATTTAGGTATTTAATTGAGGAATGATAAAAATGAAGAAATTGATTGCAAAATCATAACAAAAATAATTGAAAATTAAGGAAAATTATTAAAATTTGAGAAAAATATTTTAAAATCTAGAAAACTAATTGAAGAGTAATGAAAATAATAAAAAATGCGAGACGACAATATTTGCAAAGAAATAAAAATAATTAAAAATTGAAGAAAATTATTAAAATTTAAGAAATATATTTTAAAATCTAGGAAACTAATTATTGAAGAATAATGGAAATAATAAAAAATTGGAAAAAATATTTGTAAAATAATAACAATACTTAAAAATTGAAGAAAATAATTTTAGTTTGTGAAAAACAATTGAAAAAATTTCAACATATATTTGTAATGTAAAAAAATAATTGCAGAATGATGAAAATATTTGTAAATTGAAAAGATATTTAAATTTTGAGTTAGGTAATAAAGAAATGAGTAAATTAATAAAAATAAATTGGAAATGAAAGAAGGTAATTGAAAATTAATTGAAAAATAAATTTAATAATAAAATAATTAATGGAAATAATTGTAAAATGAAGAAAATAATACAAATTAGTATAAAATAATTTTAAAAATTACAGAATATATTTGAGATAAACAAGATTACAATCACAATCATATATTATAATGTTTTAAACTTTAATTAAATTAAAATTTCATTGATTAAAAATTTAATTAATCCACTCTTTAAGAATAGAAAATTTAAAATTGTATTTAAAAATTTCTTCAATTTTTAAGAATTCTTTTCTTTTATGATTTCAATTATTTGCTTAAATTCTCAACTATTTTATCATTTTTCAAAAATTTTCTTCAATTTTATTTTCATCATTTTTAATTTTTTCCCTTCATTTTTAAATCCTATTTTCCAAGTTTCAATTCTTTTCTTTAATCTTTGAGAATAGTACATTTAAAAATTATTTAAAAATTTCTTAAATTTTTTACAATTCTTTCTTTTATGATTCTAAATATTTCCTACAATTCTCAACTATTTTTATCAATTTTCAAAAATTTTCTTCAATTTCTAATTATTTACATTATTTTTTAATTTTTCCTCTAATTTTTAAATTCAATTACCGCAAATTTCAATTATTTTCTTTATTTTTTTTTAAAAAAACCTGTTTCAGTTTTATTGTTTTCCTTGAATATCAAATTAGTTAAATTATTTTTTAATTAATTTTCAACTTCTTTCGTTATTTTTGAATTGTTTTTACAAAATATGGTTTTTCTTTTTTAAATTTTAATCATTTTCTTCGAATTGTAAATGGATTTATTCACATTTTTATTAAGAAATTTATCTTTTGTCTGTAATTTTTCTATATGAAAACTCACTCCAAGAAATTTAGAGAGTATTCCTCAATTAAAGTCCTAAATTTTCAATTGTTTGCCTCATTTTTTAATTAGTTTTTTCAATTTTCATTTTCTTTTATATTTTTGCAATTATTTTCTCCATCTTTTAATTAGATCTACTAATTATATTATTTTGATTATTTGTTGATGAAATCCAAAAATTTCAATTATTTATCTCAAATTATTTTCTTCAATTTCCGATTATTTCTATAGTGTTTCAATTATTTTCCTCAATTTAAAATTCTTGAAATCATTTTCTAATTATAGGTACTTTCTTTTACTTCACACATATTCTGTATTTTTCTAAAATTACAATAATTTTTTTCAATTTTCTATTAGTTTTATTATTTTTCAATTATTTTACCCAATTTTAAGCATTTTTTTTCTCAAATTTCAATTATTTTTAAAAAAAAATTTCAATTCCAAAATTTTATATATTTTTTGTCCTAAACAAATAAATTTTGTTTTATTTATCTTTAAGTATAGTTTTTAAAGTATTTATAGTTGTTGATAATACAAGCTGCAGAAACTAATCGCGCGCTAGCGCTCTGATAATAATATAATATAATATAATAATAATAATAATAATAATAGTTAAATAAAATTAAAAATTCTAGAGATTTGTCAATAAAATAAAATATGGAAAATAAAGAGACGCACAGTGGTTCGAACTGAGAAATTGCTGTTCAAAATCGTCTACAGCTGTCAATTTTTCACGGATTTAAACTTCTTTTTTTTAAAACACTCAGAATAAAATTTTCTAGAAGATAGCTAAGCCCGATTTTTAATTTTTGTTTTCATTTTAATATTATTTGAATAAATAAATGAAAAACTATTTATCACAGAAGAAATTAATAAAACAAGATATAAACATTTATTAAAACAAAAGCGAAACAAAATTATTAGTTCTTTAAATTGTTTATAACATTATTTATTATGTATGCTTAATATTAACTTTTAATTTATTAGTAAATTAAAGAGTTTGCAATTTATTTTAGAGAAAAATTTATCCTTTTTTTAACGATAATAGATTATTCTAAATTATTATTAAAAAAAAGTGTATATAATAATAATAATTATTGTTTGTTAATAATTTTCAACACTTTTTTAACAATTATTCTTTCCTTATGGCCATTAGGAAATGGTTTAAAGAATTTTTTTTTGTCAATTGAGGCTAAAAATTTAAATATTTATATAAGTTTTTCATCTATTTATTTGAATAATATTAAAATAAAAACAAAAATGAAAAATCAGGCTTAGCTATCTTCTAGAAAATTTTGTTCTGAGTGTTTTAAAAAAAAGAAGTTTCGGCTGTGGACGATTTTGAACAGCAATTTCTCAGTTCGAACCACTGTGAGACGTTAATAGTGAAAAATAGTAAGATAAATGATAAGAATTGACGCGTCAAATTGAGAAAATTAAGGATGCAAGGTCGTGTCTTTTGAAATAAAATATTTGCAACCCTGATCATCGGAATGATGCATAATGTACAGAAAGATCCTGAATCCAGGATCTGGGTTGAGAGTTGCGATATTTTAGTGTTTTGTATATCAGTACGTGCCGATCTACAGACATTTTAGTGAATTCGGCCTCTCGTATTCAAGAAAGAGGTCCTTGCATCCTGATCCCTGACGAGGAAACTACTAGATATCCCTCCAAGGTGATATGCAGCCATGAATTATGGAGAGTCTCGCTGAGAGACTTGCGAATCAATTTTTATGCAGTCGATAATATCGATAAATCGTTTTATGCCTTCGCTGCTGACCCACAACCAACAACTCAGTATCTAGGACCTCGCAATTATGCAGAAAATTATAGGGATGGAATTTCGATATTTTTTGCTAAAATATATATAAAAATTTCATAATAATATAAATAATAATATAACATCTGTTGTAAAGATGGATTTTTATATCTTAATTTTTTAAGGCGAAATTGATCAAGTATAACGTTTCATTGTCGGTTTAAAATCTAAAACACAATCCCTTACAATTAAACCAACATTCTTCCTGTAAATTTTTAATTCTCAGCTTAATACAAAAATTCACATTCCGAATCTTAAAATTCCATCAATAAATCTCAACTCAATAAAAATCTCCGAAACTGACGCCATTATCAATAAACCATTATACAGGGCTCGAACTAGCTCCGTAAATCCCGTAAAAGTCCGTAAATTTACTTATGGTCCGTAAAAGTCCGTTTTTTTAAAAAAAAAGGTCCGTAAAGTCCGTAATTTGTTTAGAAAAGTCCGAAAATTCCGTAAATTCTACGATAAGAGGCCCTAAGCAGTGTAAAAACTGTTACGTTTCAATTTTTCAATTCCTTTCTTCAATTTTTAATTATTTTATTTAATATTCAATAATACTCGCCTTTTTTCAATTATCAGTTATTTTCTTGAAAATTTAATATGTTCTTCAAGTTCCAATTGATTTCTTCAATTTTCATTTATTTTCTAAAATTCTTCCTACATTTTTCTTTAGTTTAGAATATCAATTAATAAATTCATAATTTGAAAAAAGTTTTTTCAAATATAATTATTTACATCCACTTTTATAATTACTCTTTAATTTTTAAAATTACTTTGTTCTAATAACGATTATTCTCGACACATTTCCAGTTTCTTTCAACTGTGCATTATTTTAGTCAATTTGTAATTTTTTCCTTTATTATTAATTATTATCTTAAAACTTCAATTTAATTCCTTTACATTTAAAAATTCCCTGATTTTTTCAATTATTTGTTTCACTCATAAAAATTGTTTTAAAATTTAAACTCAATTATTCGATTCTAAAACTATCTCCTTCAATTCTCTATTCTTTCCTTCAAATTTCAATTGCATTTTTCAATTTTCAATTTTTTTCTTTATTATTAAAAATTCTTGCCTTTTGTACATTTTTTTTTTATTATCAATAAGTTTCTATGACTATAATTCACATGTTCAATTAGTTTCTTCAATTCTGATTTTTTTTTCAAATTTCAATTCTATTTTTCAGTTTTTAATTATTTTCTGCTATATTTAATAAATCACGGCATTTATAAATTACTTTTTTGAATTTTCAATTAAATTATATAAATTTTAATTCCATTCTTCAACTTATAGTCATTTTTTCATTTTTAAATGATTTTTTGAATTATAAAATTGTTTTAATTTAGCGATTTGTCGAAGTTTGTTATCAGTTGTCAATTATTTTCGTTATTTTTCAGATATTTTTTTCAATTCTTTAATTATTCTCGTCATAAACTGTTTCTTTCAATTATTATTCATTTTCCGCAACTTTCAATTAATTTCAACAATTTTTTCAATTTTTATTCATTTTCTTGAAGTTTTATAATTATTCTTTAACTTTTTAAATTATTTTGTTCTCTTGTTGATTATTCTTGACAGTTTTTGAATTTTTTTCATTTGTCTATTATTTTCTTTAATATTTGATAATTTTGTATTTTGTTATTTTCCTTTTAATTATCTATCTCAATCTGTCTTCTTCAAAATTTGATTTAATTCTTTAATTTTCAATTATTTTTAAAAAATTTAATAACTTTTCCAGTTTACTTTTTTGTTTATAATTTTTCTTAAATTCTCGGCTTTTCTCAATCATTTTTTTCAATTATAAAAATTGTTTTAAATTTAAATTCAGTTTTTTAATTCTACAACTATTTTCTTAAACTCTGAAATATTTTCTTCAATTTTACACTTTTTATTTAAATATCCATTTATTATTTAACTTTTCATTTGTTTAATTCAATTTGCAATTATTTTTTTCACTCATAAAAATTGTTTCAAAATTTCAATAAAATTGTTTAATTCTACAACTATTTTCTTCAAATTTCATTTTTCAATTTTAAATTATTGTCTTTAATATTAAAAAATTCTGGCCTTTTTTAAATTATTTTTTTTCGAGTATCGCAATAAATTTTTTTAATTTTAAAAGCAGTTGTTTAATTATATTATTCTTTATTCAATAATTATCTTCTTTTTTCAATTTTAAGTTTATTCTTTGAAATTCAATTCCTTTTTGCAATTTCTAATTATTTTCTTAATTTTTCAATTTTTTCTACCTTTTTTTTGTAATTATTGTTTTCAATTTTTAATCTAGTTGTTCAATGTTTAATTATTTCCAACAATTGTTGTTATAATTTTCATATTTTTAAAGTATTTTTTTCCAATTTTCAATTAATATATTTTTCAACTATTTCTTGCAATTATTATTTATTTTACCCAATTTTCAATTGTTTGCACACTTTTTTCGATTATTCTCTAAAAATTTTATAATAATTATTTAATTTTTTCAATTTTAATTTCTTTTCAGTCCTTTTTTAATTTTTTTTAAATTATTAATTATTTTTCCAATTTCAAATCAGTTCTTAGATTTTCAATTTATTTCTTGATATTGTTATTATTTTCTTCAGTTTTCAATTATTTTCTTCAATTTCCATTATTTTGCCGATTTTCAATTCAGTTTTTCAATTTGCAATTATTTCCAACAGTTTATTTATTACTTTTCTTGTTTAATTTGAATATTTATTGATCAATTACTTAAATTATTATTTTTCAATTGTATAATTATCTAGACATTTTTCGAGTTTTGTTTTCAATTGTCAATTATTTTCGTTATTTTTCAGTTAGTTTCTTAAATTTTGTAATTATTCTTCTAATTTTCGTAATTTTTTTAGGAATCCTAATTTTTCAATTTGCAATTATTTTTTCACTCATAAAAATTGTTTCAAAATTTCAATAAAATTGTTTAATTCTACAACTATTTTCTTCAAATTTCATTTTTCAATTTTAAATTATTGTCTTTAATATTAAAAAATTCTGGCCTTTTTTAAATTATTTTTTTTCGAATATCGCAATAAATTTTTTTAATTTTAAAAGCAGTTGTTTAATTATATTATTCTTTATTCAATAATTATCTTCTTTTTTCAATTTTAAGTTTATTCTTTGAAATTCAATTCCTTTTTGCAATTTCTAATTATTTTCTTAATTTTTCAATTTTTTCTCCCTTTTTTTTGTAATTATTGCTTTCAATTTTCAATCTAGTTTTTCAATGTTTAATTATTTCCAAAAATTGTTCATATAATTTTCATATTTTTAAATTATTTTTTTCCAATTGTCAATTAATATATTTTTCAACTATTTCTTGCAATTATTATTTATTTTACCCAATTTTCAATTGTTTGCACACTTTTTCCAATTATTCTCTCAAAATTTTATAATAATTTTTTAATTTTTTCAATTTTAATTTCTTTTCAGTCTTTTTTTAATTTTTTTTAAATTATTAATTATTTTTCCAATTTCAAATCAGTTCTTAAATTTTCAATTTATTTCTTGAAATTGTTATTATTTTCTTCAGTTTTCAATTATTTTCTTCAATTTCCATTATTTTGCCGATTTTCAATTCAGTTTTTGAATTCGCAATTATTTCCAACAGTTTATTTTTTAATTTTCTTGTTTAATTTGAATATTTATTGTTCAATTATTTAAATTATTCTTTTTCAATTGTATAATTATCTAGACATTTTTCGAGTTTTGTTTTCAATTGTCAATTATTTTCGTTATTTTTCAGTTAGTTTCTTAAATTTTGTAATTATTCTTCTAATTTTCGTAATTTTTTTAAGAATCCTAATTTTTCAATTTGCAATTATTTTTTTCACTCATAAAAATTGTTTCAAAATTTCAATAAAATTGTTTAATTCTACAACTATTTTCTTCAAATTTCATTTTTCAATTTTAAATTATTGTCTTTAATATTAAATAATTCTCGCCTTTTTAAAATTTTTTTTTTTCGAGTATCGCAATAAATTTTTTTTAATTTTAAAAGCAGTTGTTTAATTATATTATTCTATATTCAATGATTATCTTCTTTTTTCAATTTTAAGTTTATTCTTTGAAATTCAATTCCTTTTTGCAAATTCTAATTATTTTCTTAATTTTTCAATTTTTTCTCCCTTTTTTATGTAATTATTGCTTTCACTTTTTAATCTAGTTGTTCAATGTTTAATTATTTCCAACAATTGTTCATATAATTTTCATATTTTTAAAGTATTTTTTTCCAACTGTCAATTAATATATTTTTCAACTATTTCTTGCAATTATTATTTATTTTACCCAATTTTCAATTGTTTGCACACTGTTTTCAATTATTCTCTAAAAATTTTATAATAATTCTTTAATTTTTTCAATTTTAATTTTTTTTCAGTTCTTTTTTAATTTTTTTTAAATTATTAATTATTTTTCCAATTTCAAATCAGTTCTTAAATTTTCAATTTATTTCTTGAAATTGTTATTATTTTCTTCAGTTTTCAATTATTTTCTTCAATTTCCATTATTTTGCCGATTTTCAATTCAGTTTTTCAATTTTCAATTTTTTCCAACAGTTTATTTTTTAATTTTCTTGTTTAATTTGAATATTTATTGTTCAATTATTTAAATTATTCTTAAAAATCGCTCAGAATGAATTTCTATCTAGTTTGCCCCCTTAAGCATAAAAAAAAAAGCATATTTTTCTTGAACTTTCAATTCAATTTTTCAACTATCCTCTTAAATTCACAATTATTATTTTCTTTAATTTTGAATTTTTTTCTTCATTTTTCAACTATTTCTTCTAATTTGAAACTATTTTCTTCGATTTTCAACCAACTTTAACTTTTTGAAATCCCATTCAATTTCCAATTATTTGTTATAATTATTCCTACAGTTTTCTTCAGTTTTTAATTGTCAATTATTTTCTTAAATATTCACCAATCCTGGGCTTTTTCACTCTTTTATACTATTTATTTATTTATTAATATAGTAATTTGTAAATTATTTATTATCAATAATTTTTTTGAAATCTCAATTTAACTCCTTAATTCCTCAATTTTTCTGTCTAATTCACAATTATATTCTTCAATTTTTTGTTATTTTGGCAATTTTTAATATTATTTTCTTCTTATCAATTTGTGATTATTTCTTCAAATTTCAATCCAGGTCAATTTTTTAAAATTAAAATTTTTTTCAATTATTATTATTTCTGTAATTTTTTTCCTTTTTTAATTTCCAATTGTTTTTTTAAAATATTATATTTGTTCTTTAATTTTTTAAATTATTTTTGTCAATTGTCGATTTATTAATCTTGTCATTATTCCAATTTTTTTCATTTGTCAATTATTTTCGTCTTTTTTTAGTTATTTTAGGTCGATATTATCAACTCGAGAACATTTTTGGATGGTCAAGAGATTTTGAGATCAATATCAATATTGCTCAAATATGATATCGTCTTGATATCGTAAAGCACTAAGAAATAATGGTCAAGAGAACAAAATAATTTAAAAAGTTAAAGATTAGTTATAAAATTTTTTGAGAATTATTGAGGATTGAAAAAATTGAAGGAGATAATTGAAAATTGAGGAATGTAATGGAAATTTAAAAAATGTAATTAAAAATTGAAAGAAGTAATTGAAAATGTCTAGAATTCTTGAATATAGAAAAAAATAATAATTGAAAACTGAAGAATGGAATTGAAAATTGAAGAATGGAATTGAAAGTTGAAGATAATAATAAATAAGAATTGTAAAAAATAGTTGTAGAATTGAACAATTTAATTGAAATTCTACAATTGCTGTGATTGAAAAGAACATAGAAAGAAGCCGAAAATGATTGAATGTTGTAAAATTAATTGAAAATAGAAAAGAGTAATTGAAAGTTAAATGAAATTTAATTACATAAATTAAATTATTAATTAGACCTACAAAAATACCGGCCCGCCTGGCGGCGGCCCACCGGGATTTTTCCCGGTATCCTGAATGGCCAATCCGGGCCTGTCCGTAATTTTGAATTTTTGGTCCGTAAAGTCCGTATTTTAAGTACTTTTACCAGGTTCGAGCCCTGCATTATATATCATCACCCCATATACTAAAAATACACCATAAAATGTGAAATTTTGCCGAAATTCACCTGGGTCAAATTCAATTGAGATTGCACCTCATGTGAATGACGATTCAGTATCCAGGTGAATTCCTCCGATGGGAAAATTCGGACCAGGTGTTGTTTCCACCCCAAAATTTATATATAATAATATATTATAGTGTATAGGAAAATCTTATAATTCGTAATCTCTTCATTACATCATTTCACGAATATAAGCATCAGCGCATGTGCAAAAACGTTGACGCAGATTTCTCCCTCTCTCCACCCTCTTTTGGGTCCCACTTTTCGAATCAAGTTCAATTGTCTACGGGTGGCTTCTGGACGCGTGAGAAAATCACGCGCAGCTGTTCTTTAATTCCAGCAGAGAGACCTGAGCTGAACGCTTCGATGAGTTTTGCGCGCACATTACTCATAATAGTGTTGGTGATGCTGATTTTGTATATTTTTACTTGACTATAGTTGGACTGGTGTGCGCTGGTCATGTGACCAATAAAAACACCAAGGAGTAAAGAAGTGAGGAAGGAAGAAAGAAAGAAAGAAAAGATCGGAAGCAGGACTCTGCTTACATATGCAAATTGCCATTTGGATACGAAAGGAAGGAAGCGAAGGGGTTACCGCGCCAAAAGATGAAGGGTTAATAACGATGCGGTGCGAAGTGACTAATTTTCTGCGAGCTTCTTCTTGGACGGGTGCGCAGGCCTCGACGATTTTCAAAGAACACGAGATAAACGGCTACACTGCGATTATCCCGCCCGAAGATAAAAGCAAATGAATTAAAAAAATCTACAATCTTTTACAAATGCAAATATACTTGGTTCTAGGAATTGAAAATCGACTTTTCTAGTTCTTTGCAAATGTAAATCAACTGATTATCGGCACTGTTGCTGAGGCTTTTGTGAACCTGGATTTACACGAGTTAAATAGAACAGTAAATTGGAGCTTGTTAATATGTTTGAGGAGCTGGTATTTTTGAGAAAGACATTTTACCAAGGGAACAAAAATTAGAAAACAACTATAATGAAGAGAACTTGTCTTCTTGTGAATAATCAATGGAAATTTGTTTTCTGGACTAATTAGCCGATACTTGTTTTACTGCAAATTAAACAAAATTGGTTTGGTACAAAAAACAACGGAAAATTATTTTCATGTAGCAAAGAAACGAAATTTATTTTGGGTAATTTCACTGAGTTTCATCTGAGGGCTGTTGCTGACGTATTTTTAAAAAATCTTGTTTTAATATGTATATGTGAAATTCGATGAATTTCTACGTTCATTAGTCATAATATTATAAAATAAATTTTAATTTCTTCGATGATATTATTAATCGAAAATAGGAGACTACATGATTTCGTAACCTCCAATTTTGCATTTTTTTAAAAACGTTATTATTAAAAAACTACTTAACAATATGGGTTCTTACTTACAAGAAACATAAATCACTTTATTCTATCTATAGAAATTATGATATTATTATAAAATTATTTTATGTTATGATTATAATTAAATTTAAAAATTTTTCCTTTACAAAATTTCATAATTTTTTAAAGCTTGTTATTTTTTTCCGGAAGCTCAAAAAATTTTGAAACTTTGCAGATATTTTATTCTTAATATAATTTACCTGCTATTAAAATTTGACGAGGGTATTTTTGCCTTTTTTTCAAAAATATTAAATTTGAAAAATTTTTACTCCAAAAAGGTTAATTTGAGGATTTAAAATATTTTACATCTTCCTTTTCTTATGAAATAACAAGAGAGATGTGAAATTGTTTTGCTAACTTCAACTCCTCATATTAACCTTTCTGAGTAAAAAATTTTCAAATTTAATATTTTCGAAACGAAGCAAAATACTCTCGTCAAATTTTAATAGCAGGTAAAAATTATATTAAGAATAAAATATCTGCAAAGTTTCAAAATTTTTTGAGCTTCCAGAAAAAAATTACAAGCATTAAAAAATTATGAAATTTTGTAAACGAAAAAATTTTTAAATTTAATTATAATCATAACATAAAATAATTTTATAGTAATATCATAATTTCTATAGATAGAGTAAAGTGATTTATGTTTCTTGTAAGTAAGAACACATATTATTGTTAAGTAGTTTTTTAATAATAACGTTTTTAAAAAAAATGATAAATTGGAGGTTACGAAGTCATGTAGTGAACATCCTATTTTTGATTAATAATATCATCTAAGAAATTAAAATTTATTTTATAATATTATAGCTAATGAACGTAGAAATTCATCGAGTTTCACATATATTAAAATTAAAACAAAATTTTTAAAAAAATTGTCAGCAACAGCCCTCAGACGAAAGTCAGTGGAATTACCCTTTTACTTTACTAAATTGACCAAAATATTGTTTTCTTATGGAATAATAAAGCAGGGTGAAAATATCTCAAGTAATCCACTTGAGACTCTTTAAAAAAAAAATTTTAAAAACCTTACCAATTGTAGTAATTTATAGTTTCTACATCTCGTGTTATCAACAATTATAAATATTTTAAATATATTGTTTAAAAATAAATTTATATAAAGAAAATAAATGTTTATTTAGGACAAAATTTATAATATTTTCGAATTAAAAAGAATTGCAAAAAATAATTGAAATTGAACAAAATAATTGCAAATTTGGTAAATTAATTGAAAAAAAAATAATGAAATTAATTAAAAATTGGAGAAAGTAATTTAGGGTCAATTAGGATAATTTGGGACAAACTGTACCTTGCTGACAATTGACAATCGAAAAATTGGCAAATATTCAGAATTAGTTAAAAACTACTATTTTAAGGGTGAAAACTCGTTTACCATGTCAAATAGTAATTTTTTTACTAATAATTTAGTAAAAAACTAATAATTTAATTAGACAAATTAATTTTCGGTTATGTAAAATAAAGAATCAGTAGATTTCTATTCACTAATTACATCAGTTATTTATTTCTATTTAATTAGTTAAATTTAATTACTGAATTAGTAGCTTTCTACTAATAATTAGTTATTTTTTACTAATTGAAAAATAGAAAATTCGTTCACGATTTTAACCCCTAAATAGGAGCTTATAGCTTAAATATCGTTTGTCCCGAATTACTTCAACTGACCCTAAAAAATCATAGAAATGTTTTAAACATAAAGAAAATAATTTAAATCTGAGAGAAATACATGGAAATCTTTAAAGTGAATTGAAAAAGTGAATAATAGAAAAATAAGAGGAAATAATTAAAAATTGACAAAAAAAGTTATTGAAAATTGAGATAAATAAATTAAAATTAAAAAAAAAATTAATTAAAATTTCAGAAAATAATTTTAAAAAAATTACATAAAATATTTTAAATAACGGAAAGTTAAAGAAAATTTCAGGAAAATACTTAAATCTTTCAAAAGTTCATTGACATTAAAGAAAATAATTAAAAATTAGAGAAAATAAATGGAAAAAGACAAGAAAGATGTAATTTAAAATTGAAGAGAACAAGTTTTAATTAAAGAGAAATAAGTAAAAACTTTTTTAAAATTATGTAAAAGAACGAAAGTCATTGCAAATTATAGAGAATAATATAATTAAACAATATAAATAATTGAAAATTGAATAAAGTAATTGAAATGTAGAAGATAAATAATTTAAAATTTTCGAAATTATAAAACAAATGTAAAGAATTGAAAATGAAAGGAAATAAATATTGGGAAATAATTGAAAAATGATTTTAAAATTTTAAACTTGAAGAAAATAGTTAAAATATGATACAAACAATGATAAGATGTAAAAAATAAATTACATTTAAGAGAGATAATTGAAAAAACTACAGAATTTATTTTAAATATAGGAAAAATAATTGAAATTTGAGAAAAATACATGAAAATCTTAGAAATTAATTTAAAAAAAAAAAGAAAATAACTAAAAATTCGAGAAAAGAATTTGAAGAAAGCTAAAAATAATTCAAATTTACGATAATTAATAAAAAGAAAAATTGGAAACTATGAAAACAAATGAAAATAATAATTAACAATTGAAGAAAATAATTGAAATTTTATAAAAATACTTAAAAATTGTAGAAAATGAGAATAATAATTAACAATCGAGGAAAATAATTAAAAAATGATCAAATTAATTCAAAATTGAAAAAATAATTGAAATATGATAAAAATAATTTAAATATGAAAGATTGAGAACAGTAAATAAAAAAACGACATTTTTTTGCACTTTTAAACACTATTGTGCTCGAAGTTGTTTATCAACTGAAAGTAGAAAACATTCAGCATTTAAATTTTTTTTTCAATTTCAGAATTATGAATTATATTGTCATAACAAATGACAATAATTGAAAGTTGAAGAAAATAATTGAAATTTTAGAAAAATCTTCAAAAATAATTTTAAAAAATGTAAATAATAATTACAAATCGAGGAAAATAATTGAAAAATAATTAAATCAATTCAAAATTGAAAAAAATAATTGAAATATGATGAAAATAATTTAAATATGAAAAATTGAAAAAAGTAAATAAAAATTGAGAGAAATATTTGAAAAAATCATAGAATATAAGTGTTTGAAAAATAATTACAAAACTACTTAAAAATTTTTAGTTAAAGAGAATAATTAAAGAATCGCAGAAATAATGAAAGTTGATGAAAATAATTGAAATTTCGGATGAATAATTAAAATTTTTAAAAATAATGCCAAAATAATGAAAATAATTATAAATCGAAGAAAATAATAGAAAAATTGCAAAATTTATTTTTAAGCAAAAGAAAATAATTGATAAATCGTAATATTATGGAAAACTGATGACAGCAATCTAAATTTGAGATAATTTAAAAATTAATTAAAAAGTAATAAAAATATTAAAAGATGGAGATAATGATTAAAATTTGAAAATAATATTTGCAAAATTACAAAAATAATGGTAAATTAAACAAAATTATTTAAATTCCTGATGAATAATATACAATTTAGGAATATATAATTAAATTAAGGAGGTTCTCTCTATTTACATAACCTCAAATTAGAAAATCGTTTTTCACTCAAAATAAAAATATTATTCAAATTAATTTCACCAAATTTTGAAAGATCCAGTTGTACATTTTTTCACAAAAAATGAGGTTGAGCTAAAATTTGTTGTCAAATAATAATTATTTAACATTTAATGTTTTTTCTTTAAATTTAGCCAACTGCAATTTTTATCCAATTCTGACAAATAATAGCTCATTTTTCTCGTTAAAACATTCTGTACAATTTTATTTGTTAGATTTTGTTAAATAATATTCTGTTTAAAAAATACGTAAAGAAACAATTTTATTTGTTTAATAACTTTTAAACAAAATATTATTTAAAAAAACCCAACAAATAAAATTGTAAAGCATGTTTTAAAGAGGAAAATAAGCTATTATTTTTTAGAATTGGATCAAAGTTGCAGTTGTTCATTGAATTTAAAGAAAAAATATAAAATGTTAAATAATTATTATTTGACAACAAATTTTAGTGCAACCTAATTTTTTCTAGAAAATGTACAACTGGAGCTTTCAAAATTTGGTGAAATTAATTTTAATTATAGTTTTATTTGATGGAAACTGTCATTTTTTAGTTTTAGGTTATGTCAATCGAGAGAACCTCATTAATTGAATTTCAAGGGGAAAATAATTACAATTGAAAAAGTGATTAAAAATACTAATCAAAATAATTGAAATTTGAAGAAGTTATAAATTTGAGATTTAGGGAAACAATTTAAAAATAATTAAAAATTGCAGAAATTAATTAAATAGGTTTAAAAATCTAACAACTTTTGTTTGTGGATATTTCATGCTTGATAAATATTGTTTAAAGTTTTGTAAATAAAATTGATGATACACATTCAGAACATGATTAATTTTCAATTTGTTTATAATAAAAAATTATTGTTTTTAATCAATATTGATTTTAAAAAGTCAGAAATTTATTTTTATAAAAGGCTCAACTTTCATTAACTGTTTGTGAAAAAATCATAAACTTTTGATAATTCCTATTAAAGTAATAGTAGTTTGAAAAATGTTATACATAAAATTGTAATTGTTTATAAAAAATAAACGAATAAATATTTTATGATAAAATTTATAGGGCTGTTTAAAATTATAATAGACTAAACTTTTTCTGCCATGGCATTAAAAAATTTCAACCTTTGTAAATTCGAGGTCCACTTGAGAAATTTTCACCAATAATTTTTTTTTTGGTTTAGTTTAAAGACAATCACCAAATTAATTTGGTTTTTGGAGTTTTTTCAAAATATCTAGTAATTGACAATAGATTTCACTAAAAGATTGAAATCAATTCATCAAATTTAGTTTCGTTAATATAGTTAAACAATTTTTAATCGTTTAATAAAGAGAACTGATTTATTTGTTATAGGATACAAATTTTTGTTTTTTAGGCATAGAAGCAAAATTATAGTTAATTAGATGTAGTGGAACAAGTTTTGATTATTTGGTACAGAAACAAACTTTAGCTTCTTTAATATAGAAAAAAAAATCTTTGACTTGTTTAGTATAGAAAAAAATTTGTGTTAGGTATAGGAAAAAAATTACAATTTTGTTTATTATCGTAAGTATTAAAAAAAAAATTTTTTCGTTAAATTTGTTTAGTTCTGCAATAAATTATATATTTGATCTTCTCTACGTTTTTACAGACGAAAATTTTGTAACGTAATTCTTGTGCGATTGAGAGTAGAATTTTTTTTTTTTTTTAGAAGTTGAGATTTTATTTAGTAAATGAATCCTTTTATCCTCTCTGTTTTTATCAACCTTCTGTTAATTAACCACGAGTAAGTGGTGAACGGAATAAGAAAAGAGAGGGAGGAGTCGTGAGGCCCGAACCTTTCGTTGATAGCAATTAAATTGAACCAAGATCACGCGGCACTGATAAGCTGACGATTAATCAGTGGCACGACAGTTGGACATTTCATTAATGACTTAGTCGATGATTCGTAATCACGATTTTTCTGAATTGTAATGACTTTCCGTTCAAAAAAAAAAAAAAAAATATTCTGAAAGGATTTCTGATATTGTCTCTTTAGATTTGATGTTTTGTTAAATTGTTTTGAGCCAATTATTAGTTTAAAAATTATTCAATTAAAAAATAAAACAATTAGAAAATATAAAAAGTATATTAATTTTTGAAAAGAGAAAAATTTCCGAAAGAAATAATTTGCAAAATTTGAAACAATTAATAAAACTATTAATATGATTTTGTTTTTTGTTTAGACGTTTTCAATGTAGACTTAATAAAAAGTGAAAGTGATGTTTATGTTTCTGGTTTAATCCATTATACAAGTTTTTATTATTTGGGCAGTTACGGGAATACACAAGGTTGATATATTCTTCTGCTTTTTTCGGTCATATAATGCGGTTGACCACAATGAATGTAATATGTATTCAATGTGACTTTCGCCAAGCTAAATAATTCCTTTACGGTTCTGAACCAGAACATTTAAAATCATTTTTGAATATGTTATTTGCGGTTTATCTGTTTTTCTTCATGATTGCATCAGTCAGACGGTAATAATTGCTTTGTAGAGTAGATATAATGTTTTTTGAAAAATGAAATTGATATAAATATAGGGTACACTGGAGGAATACAAGTGATTAAATGCATTAAAGTAAAATTAATTTAAACGACAGAAATAATTAGTTTAAACAGGTGATTTTGAAATTAAATTCGAAATTACAGATTTCACGAAAACAAAAATAGATAGCACTGTTTTTAAAATGGATTTTTATTCGGTAAATAATTACAAAAAGTGCTACAGAAGCCATTTTTGTATTCATTTTTGCGAAATCTATCTAAACCTTAAGTGAACTTCATCTATACAATCTTAATCTAATACGTAATTCAAAATTACATATTTCTCGAAAACAAAAGCAGATAGGATTTTTTTCAAAATGTATTTTTATTCTGTAAATAAGTACAAAAAGTGCTACAGAAGCCGTTTTTGTATTCATTTTTGTGAAATCTATCTAAACCTTAAGAGAACTTGACCTATACAATCTTAATCTAATACGTAATTCAAAATTACATATTTCTCGAAAACAAAAGCAGATAGGATTGTTTTCAAAATGTATTTTTATTCTGTAAATAAGTACAAAAAGTGCTACAGAAGCCGTTTTTGTATTCATTTTTGTGAAATCTATCTAAACCGTAAGAGAACTTGATCTATAGAATCTGGAAAATCTAATACGTAATTCGAAATTACAGATTTCTCGAATACAAAAACAGATAGCACTGTTTTCAAAATGGATTTTTATTTGGTAAATAATTACAAAAAGTGCTACAGAAGCCGTTTTTGTATTCATTTTTGTGAAGCCTATATAAATCTCAAGAGAACTTAATTTATAAACAGGGTTGCTACAGGTCAAGGAATTCAGCAAAAACAGAGAAAAATCAGGGAGTTTCATAAAAAGTACTACAAAGGTGTAAAGAATCTATAAAATGGATGAAACATTATATTTTTTTGAAAATGCAAACTAATAGGACTGTTATCAAGACGGATTTTTATCATTAAAATCTCAGATCCGTATTTCGAAATTTCATATTTCTCGAAAACAAAACGACATAGGATCGTTTTCAAAACGAATTTCTAACCTCATTTTTGAATCATTTTCTCCATCTTTTAGTATTTTCATTTTATTTCAATTAATTCACTAAATTTTCAGTTATTATCTCAAATTTATTCTTCAATTTTTAATTTTTTAAACGGGGTTTTAATTATTCTCTTTTACTTAAAAACAAATTCTGTAATTTTATATTATTTTCTCCGCTATTTAATTATTTTCATTCTTTTGTCATAATTTTCAAAAATTTCAATTGTTTATCTGAAATTTTATTTATTATTTTCATCAGTTTTCGATTATTTCTGCGATTTTTGAATTACTCTCTTTAATTAAAATTTTTAAGTAATTTTGCAATTATTTTCCTTTTTTAAACGATTTTTTCTATTATTTCTCTCAAATTTTATTTAATGTTTTTAATCTTCTATATTTAAATTATTTTTAGCATATTTTAATTATTTTTTCAATTTTAAATTAATTTTATCATTTTTTAATTATTTTCCTTTATTGTTAATTATTATTCTCATTTTCTAAAATTATTTTCTGAAATTGTTAAGTATTTTTCTAAAATTTCAATTATTTTCTTCAATTTTTAATTATTTTCATTTGTTTTCTTAATTTCAATGTTTGTTTCATATTTCAATTATTTTCATCAAGTTTTAAATTGTAAAATCATTTTTCAATTAGTTTCTAAATTTATATCCTTCAATTTTAATTTTTTTCCATTTATTTTGTAATTTCAAAAATTTTAAACTATTTATGTGAGATTTCAATTATTTCATTCAATTTAAAATTATTTATATGATTTTTTATAATATTATTTTCTTTACTTTTCAGTTGCTTTCGTTCTTTTTCGTAATTTCCAAATAGTTGGTAATTTTGTTTGTTTAATTAAAAATTATTCTCTTCAAGTCTAAATTGGGTTTATCTTGTTTCATTTAGTTTCCCTAATTTTTAATTATTTTCTTTTTTTTTAATGAACTTCTGAAATTTTTAATTATTTTTCTGAAATTGTCTTTAACTTTCCTTCATTTAGAATATATTATGTAATTTTGTCAATCATTTTCTCAAATTTGAATTACATGTTTTAATTTTATACTATTTATCTCCATTTTCATTTTTTTTTTCAATTTTCAATTATTTTTCCTAATTTTTCATTATTCAATTTGTTTGAATTTATTTTAAAGGTTTTCAAGTAATTTTCTCAATTTTAAATTATTTTCTTTCTTTTTGAAACATTTCCAGGAGTTTTTAAATTATTTCCCCCAATTCTTAATTAATTTCATTTTTTTCAATTAATTTGAAAAAATTTAATTTAATTTAATTTTCAAGCAATTTTCTCAATTTTAAATTATTTTCTTTCTTTTTAAAACATTTCTAGGAGTTTTTAAATCTTTTTCCCCAATTCCTAATTGATTTAATTTTTTTTTCATTTAATTTGAAAAATCAGCAATTATTTTGTTTAATTACAATTATTTCTTGCATTTTTTTTTTAATTCTAAAATTTTAGAAATTTTGTCCTTAAAAAAGGTTTATTAGGGTTAACTGAGGGCCCCCTGGCTTTCATCAGAAATTCATCAATGAGGTTTTAGATCCCTAATTCGAAATTCTATATTTCTCAGAAATGGAAACAGATAGCATTGTTCTCTAAACGAATTTTCAACCTCTTAATAATAACAAAACACGCTACAGAAGACTTTTTTCTCCTCATTTTTATAACATCCATCCTAACTTCAACGGAATTTTATCATTAAAATCTCAAATCCGTATTTCGACATTTCATATTTCTGGAAAACGAAACCACATAGGATCGTTTTCAAAACGGATTTCTAACCTCTAAATAATGACAAAACGTGCTACAGAAGTAGTTTTTTCCTACAATTTTGTGATACTCATCTTGACCCATCTTGACTCATCTAAAAGATCTTCATCAATAAAATTTTAGATCCCTAATTCGAAATCTCATATTTCTCGGAAGCCGAATAAGATAGGATTGTTTTCCAAACGGATTTTTATCCCATAAACAATAACTAAACACGCTACAGAAGCCTTTTTTGTCCTCATTTTTATAATAACTGTCCTAACCTCAAGAGAACTTTATCAATAAAATCTCAAGTCCTAAATTTCATATTCCTCGAAAACGAAACCACATAGGATCGTTTTCAAAATGGATTTCTAACCTCTAAATAATGACAAAACGTGGTACAGAAGTAGGTTTTTCCTACAATTTTGTGATACCCATATTGACTTCCAAAAGATCTTCATCAATAAAATTTTAGATCCCTAATTCGAAATCTCATATTTCTCGAAAGCCGAATAAGATAGGATTGTTTTCCAAACGGATTTTTATCCTATAAACAATAACTAAACACGCTACAGAAGCCTTTTTTGTTCTCATTTTCATAATAACCGTCCTAACCTCAAGAGAACTTTATCAATAAAATCTCAAGTCCTAATTTCATATTCCTCGAAAACGAAATCACATAGGATCGTTTTCAAAACGGATTTCTAACCTCTAAATAATGACAAAACGTGGTACAGAAGTAGGTTTTTCCTACAATTTTGTGATACCCATATTGACTTCCAAAAGATCTTCATCAATAAAATTTTAGATCCCTAATTCGAAATCTCATATTTCTCGAAAGCCGAATAAGATAGGATTGTTTTCCAAACGGATTTTTATCCTATAAACAATAACTAAACACGCTACAGAAGCCTTTTTTGTCCTCATTTTCATAATAACCGTCCTAACATCAAGAGAACTTTATCAATAAAATCTCAAGTCCTAAATTTCATATTCCTCGAAAACGAAATCACATAGGATCGTTTTCAAAACGGATTTCTAACCTCTAAATAATGACAAAACGTGGTACAGAAGTAGTTTTTTCCTACAATTTTGTGATACCCATATTGACTTCCAAAAGATCTTCATCAATAAAATTTTAGATCCCTAATTCGAAATCTCATATTTCTCGAAAGCCGAATAAGATAGGATTGTTTTCCAAACGGATTTTTATCCTATAAACAATAACTAAACACGCTACAGAAGCCTTTTTTGTCCTCATTTTCATAATAACCGTCCTAACCTCAAGAGAACTTTATCAATAAAATCTCAAGTCCTAATTTCATATTCCTCGAAAACGAAATCACATAGGATCGTTTTCAAAACGGATTTCTAACCTCTAAATAATGACAAAACGTGGTACAGAAGTAGGTTTTTCCTACAATTTTGTGATACCCATATTGACTTCCAAAAGATCTTCATCAATAAAATTTTAGATCCCTAATTCGAAATCTCATATTTCTCGAAAGCCGAATAAGATAGGATTGTTTTCCAAACGGATTTTTATCCTATAAACAATAACTAAACACGCTACAGAAGCCTTTTTTGTCCTCATTTTCATAATAACCGTCCTAACATCAAGAGAACTTTATCAATAAAATCTCAAGTCCTAAATTTCATATTCCTCGAAAACGAAATCACATAGGATCGTTTTCAAAACGGATTTCTAACCTCTAAATAATGACAAAACGTGGTACAGAAGTAGTTTTTTCCTACAATTTTGTGATACCCATATTGACTTCCAAAAGATCTTCATCAATAAAATTTTAGATCCCTAATTCGAAATCTCATATTTCTCGAAAGCCGAATAAGATAGGATTGTTTTCCAAACGGATTTTTATCCTATAAACAATAACTAAACACGCTACAGAAGCCTTTTTTGTCCTCATTTTCATAATAACCGTCCTAACATCAAGAGAACTTTATCAATAAAATCTCAACTCCTAAATTCCATATTCCTCGAAAACGAAATCACATAGGATCGTTTTCAAAACGGATTTCTAACCTCTAAATAATGCCAAAACGTGGTACAGAAGTAGGTTTTTCCTACAATTTTGTGATACCCATATTGACTTCCAAAAGATCTTCATCAATAAAATTTTAGATCCCTAATTCGAAATTCTATATTTCTTAGAAATGGAATCAGATAGCATTGTTCTCAAAACGGATTTTTATCCTATAAACAATAACTAAACACGCTACAGAAGCCTTTTTTGTCCTCATTTTTATAACATCCATCCTAACTTCAACGGAATTTTATCATTAAAATCTCAAATCCGTATTTCGACATTTCATATTTCTGGAAAACGAAACCACATAGGATCGTTTTCAAAACGGATTTCTAACCTCTAAATAATGACAAAACGTGCTACAGAAGTAGTTTTTTCCTACAATTTTGTGATACTCATCTTGACCCATCTTGACTCATCTAAAAGATCTTCATCAATAAAATTTTAGATCCCTAATTCGAAATCTCATATTTCTCGGAAGCCGAATAAGATAGGATTGTTTTCCAAACGGATTTTTATCCCATAAACAATAACTAAACACGCTACAGAAGCCTTTTTTGTCCTCATTTTTATAATAACTGTCCTAACCTCAAGAGAACTTTATCAATAAAATCTCAAGTCCTAAATTTCATATTCCTCGAAAACGAAACCACATAGGATCGTTTTCAAAATGGATTTCTAACCTCTAAATAATGACAAAACGTGGTACAGAAGTAGGTTTTTCCTACAATTTTGTGATACCCATATTGACTTCCAAAAGATCTTCATCAATAAAATTTTAGATCCCTAATTCGAAATCTCATATTTCTCGAAAGCCGAATAAGATAGGATTGTTTTCCAAACGGATTTTTATCCTATAAACAATAACTAAACACGCTACAGAAGCCTTTTTTGTCCTCATTTTCATAATAACCGTCCTAACCTCAAGAGAACTTTATCAATAAAATCTCAAGTCCTAATTTCATATTCCTCGAAAACGAAATCACATAGGATCGTTTTCAAAACGGATTTCTAACCTCTAAATAATGACAAAACGTGGTACAGAAGTAGGTTTTTCCTACAATTTTGTGATACCCATATTGACTATCCAAAAGATCTTCATCAATAAAATTTTAGATCCCTAATTCGAAATCTCATATTTCTCGAAAGCCGAATAAGATAGGATTGTTTTCCAAACGGATTTTTATCCTATAAACAATAACTAAACACGCTACAGAAGCCTTTTTTGTCCTCATTTTCATAATAACCGTCCTAACATCAAGAGAACTTTATCAATAAAATCTCAAGTCCTAAATTTCATATTCCTCGAAAACGAAATCACATAGGATCGTTTTCAAAACGGATTTCTAACCTCTAAATAATGACAAAACGTGGTACAGAAGTAGTTTTTTCCTACAATTTTGTGATACCCATATTGACTTCCAAAAGATCTTCATCAATAAAATTTTAGATCCCTAATTCGAAATCTCATATTTCTCGAAAGCCGAATAAGATAGGATTGTTTTCCAAACGGATTTTTATCCTATAAACAATAACTAAACACGCTACAGAAGCCTTTTTTGTCCTCATTTTCATAATAACCGTCCTAACCTCAAGAGAACTTTATCAATAAAATCTCAAGTCCTAATTTCATATTCCTCGAAAACGAAATCACATAGGATCGTTTTCAAAACGGATTTCTAACCTCTAAATAATGACAAAACGTGGTACAGAAGTAGGTTTTTCCTACAATTTTGTGATACCCATATTGACTTCCAAAAGATCTTCATCAATAAAATTTTAGATCCCTAATTCGAAATCTCATATTTCTCGAAAGCCGAATAAGATAGGATTGTTTTCCAAACGGATTTTTATCCTATAAACAATAACTAAACACGCTACAGAAGCCTTTTTTGTCCTCATTTTCATAATAACCGTCCTAACCTCAAGAGAACTTTATCAATAAAATCTCAAGTCCTAATTTCATATTCCTCGAAAACGAAATCACATAGGATCGTTTTCAAAACGGATTTCTAACCTCTAAATAATGACAAAACGTGGTACAGAAGTAGGTTTTTCCTACAATTTTGTGATACCCATATTGACTTCCAAAAGATCTTCATCAATAAAATTTTAGATCCCTAATTCGAAATCTCATATTTCTCGAAAGCCGAATAAGATAGGATTGTTTTCCAAACGGATTTTTATCCTATAAACAATAACTAAACACGCTACAGAAGCCTTTTTTGTCCTCATTTTCATAATAACCGTCCTAACATCAAGAGAACTTTATCAATAAAATCTCAAGTCCTAAATTTCATATTCCTCGAAAACGAAATCACATAGGATCGTTTTCAAAACGGATTTCTAACCTCTAAATAATGACAAAACGTGGTACAGAAGTAGTTTTTTCCTACAATTTTGTGATACCCATATTGACTTCCAAAAGATCTTCATCAATAAAATTTTAGATCCCTAATTCGAAATCTCATATTTCTCGAAAGCCGAATAAGATAGGATTGTTTTCCAAACGGATTTTTATCCTATAAACAATAACTAAACACGCTACAGAAGCCTTTTTTGTCCTCATTTTCATAATAACCGTCCTAACCTCAAGAGAACTTTATCAATAAAATCTCAAGTCCTAATTTCATATTCCTCGAAAACGAAATCACATAGGATCGTTTTCAAAACGGATTTCTAACCTCTAAATAATGACAAAACGTGGTACAGAAGTAGGTTTTTCCTACAATTTTGTGATACCCATATTGACTTCCAAAAGATCTTCATCAATAAAATTTTAGATCCCTAATTCGAAATCTCATATTTCTCGAAAGCCGAATAAGATAGGATTGTTTTCCAAACGGATTTTTATCCTATAAACAATAACTAAACACGCTACAGAAGCCTTTTTTGTCCTCATTTTTATAATAACCGTCCTAACATCAAGAGAACTTTATCAATAAAATCTCAAGTCCTAAATTTCATATTCCTCGAAAACGAAATCACATAGGATCGTTTTCAAAACGGATTTCTAACCTCTAAATAATGACAAAACGTGGTACAGAAGTAGTTTTTTCCTACAATTTTGTGATACCCATATTGACTTCCAAAAGATCTTCATCAATAAAATTTTAGATCCCTAATTCGAAATCTCATATTTCTCGAAAGCCGAATAAGATAGGATTGTTTTCCAAACGGATTTTTATCCTATAAACAATAACTAAACACGCTACAGAAGCCTTTTTTGTCCTCATTTTCATAATAACCGTCCTAACCTCAAGAGAACTTTATCAATAAAATCTCAAGTCCTAATTTCATATTCCTCGAAAACGAAATCACATAGGATCGTTTTCAAAACGGATTTCTAACCTCTAAATAATGACAAAACGTGGTACAGAAGTAGTTTTTTCCTACAATTTTGTGATACCCATATTGACTTCCAAAAGATCTTCATCAATAAAATTTTAGATCCCTAATTCGAAATCTCATATTTCTCGAAAGCCGAATAAGATAGGATTGTTTTCCAAACGGATTTTTATCCTATAAACAATAACTAAACACGCTACAGAAGCCTTTTTTGTCCTCATTTTCATAATAACCGTCCTAACATCAAGAGAACTTTATCAATAAAATCTCAACTCCTAAATTCCATATTCCTCGAAAACGAAATCACATAGGATCGTTTTCAAAACGGATTTCTAACCTCTAAATAATGCCAAAACGTGGTACAGAAGTAGGTTTTTCCTACAATTTTGTGATACCCATATTGACTTCCAAAAGATCTTCATCAATAAAATTTTAGATCCCTAATTCGAAATCTCATATTTCTCGAAAGCCGAATAAGATAGGATTGTTTTCCAAACGGATTTTTATCCTATAAACAATAACTAAACACGCTACAGAAGCCTTTTTTGTCCTCATTTTCATAATAACCGTCCTAACCTCAAGAGAACTTTATCAATAAAATCTCAAGTCCTAATTTCATATTCCTCGAAAACGAAATCACATAGGATCGTTTTCAAAACGGATTTCTAACCTCTAAATAATGACAAAACGTGGTACAGAAGTAGGTTTTTCCTACAATTTTGTGATACCCATATTGACTTCCAAAAGATCTTCATCAATAAAATTTTAGATCCCTAATTCGAAATCTCATATTTCTCGAAAGCCGAATAAGATAGGATTGTTTTCCAAACGGATTTTTATCCTATAAACAATAACTAAACACGCTACAGAAGCCTTTTTTGTCCTCATTTTCATAATAACCGTCCTAACCTCAAGAGAACTTTATCAATAAAATCTCAAGTCCTAATTTCATATTCCTCGAAAACGAAATCACATAGGATCGTTTTCAAAACGGATTTCTAACCTCTAAATAATGACAAAACGTGGTACAGAAGTAGGTTTTTCCTACAATTTTGTGATACCCATATTGACTTCCAAAAGATCTTCATCAATAAAATTTTAGATCCCTAATTCGAAATCTCATATTTCTCGAAAGCCGAATAAGATAGGATTGTTTTCCAAACGGATTTTTATCCTATAAACAATAACTAAACACGCTACAGAAGCCTTTTTTGTCCTCATTTTCATAATAACCGTCCTAACATCAAGAGAACTTTATCAATAAAATCTCAAGTCCTAAATTTCATATTCCTCGAAAACGAAATCACATAGGATCGTTTTCAAAACGGATTTCTAACCTCTAAATAATGACAAAACGTGGTACAGAAGTAGTTTTTTCCTACAATTTTGTGATACCCATATTGACTTCCAAAAGATCTTCATCAATAAAATTTTAGATCCCTAATTCGAAATCTCATATTTCTCGAAAGCCGAATAAGATAGGATTGTTTTCCAAACGGATTTTTATCCTATAAACAATAACTAAACACGCTACAGAAGCCTTTTTTGTCCTCATTTTCATAATAACCGTCCTAACCTCAAGAGAACTTTATCAATAAAATCTCAAGTCCTAATTTCATATTCCTCGAAAACGAAATCACATAGGATCGTTTTCAAAACGGATTTCTAACCTCTAAATAATGACAAAACGTGGTACAGAAGTAGGTTTTTCCTACAATTTTGTGATACCCATATTGACTTCCAAAAGATCTTCATCAATAAAATTTTAGATCCCTAATTCGAAATCTCATATTTCTCGAAAGCCGAATAAGATAGGATTGTTTTCCAAACGGATTTTTATCCTATAAACAATAACTAAACACGCTACAGAAGCCTTTTTTGTCCTCATTTTTATAATAACCGTCCTAACATCAAGAGAACTTTATCAATAAAATCTCAAGTCCTAAATTTCATATTCCTCGAAAACGAAATCACATAGGATCGTTTTCAAAACGGATTTCTAACCTCTAAATAATGACAAAACGTGGTACAGAAGTAGTTTTTTCCTACAATTTTGTGATACCCATATTGACTTCCAAAAGATCTTCATCAATAAAATTTTAGATCCCTAATTCGAAATCTCATATTTCTCGAAAGCCGAATAAGATAGGATTGTTTTCCAAACGGATTTTTATCCTATAAACAATAACTAAACACGCTACAGAAGCCTTTTTTGTCCTCATTTTCATAATAACCGTCCTAACCTCAAGAGAACTTTATCAATAAAATCTCAAGTCCTAATTTCATATTCCTCGAAAACGAAATCACATAGGATCGTTTTCAAAACGGATTTCTAACCTCTAAATAATGACAAAACGTGGTACAGAAGTAGGTTTTTTCTACAATTTTGTGATACCCATATTGACTTCCAAAAGATCTTCATCAATAAAATTTTAGATCCCTAATTCGAAATCTCATATTTCTCGAAAGCCGAATAAGATAGGATTGTTTTCCAAACGGATTTTTATCCTATAAACAATAACTAAACACGCTACAGAAGCCTTTTTTGTCCTCATTTTCATAATAACCGTCCTAACATCAAGAGAACTTTATCAATAAAATCTCAAGTCCTAAATTTCATATTCCTCGAAAACGAAATCACATAGGATCGTTTTCAAAACGGATTTCTAACCTCTAAATAATGACAAAACGTGGTACAGAAGTAGTTTTTTCCTACAATTTTGTGATACCCATATTGACTTCCAAAAGATCTTCATCAATAAAATTTTAGATCCCTAATTCGAAATCTCATATTTCTCGAAAGCCGAATAAGATAGGATTGTTTTCCAAACGGATTTTTATCCTATAAACAATAACTAAACACGCTACAGAAGCCTTTTTTGTCCTCATTTTCATAATAACCGTCCTAACATCAAGAGAACTTTATCAATAAAATCTCAACTCCTAAATTCCATATTCCTCGAAAACGAAATCACATAGGATCGTTTTCAAAACGGATTTCTAACCTCTAAATAATGCCAAAACGTGGTACAGAAGTAGGTTTTTCCTACAATTTTGTGATACCCATATTGACTTCCAAAAGATCTTCATCAATAAAATTTTAGATCCCTAATTCGAAATTCTATATTTCTTAGAAATGGAATCAGATAGCATTGTTCTCAAAACGGATTTTTATCCTATAAACAATAACTAAACACGCTACAGAAGCCTTTTTTGTCCTCATTTTTATAACATCCATCCTAACTTCAACGGAATTTTATCATTAAAATCTCAAATCCGTATTTCGACATTTCATATTTCTGGAAAACGAAACCACATAGGATCGTTTTCAAAACGGATTTCTAACCTCTAAATAATGACAAAACGTGCTACAGAAGTAGTTTTTTCCTACAATTTTGTGATACTCATCTTGACCCATCTTGACTCATCTAAAAGATCTTCATCAATAAAATTTTAGATCCCTAATTCGAAATCTCATATTTCTCGGAAGCCGAATAAGATAGGATTGTTTTCCAAACGGATTTTTATCCCATAAACAATAACTAAACACGCTACAGAAGCCTTTTTTGTCCTCATTTTTATAATAACTGTCCTAACCTCAAGAGAACTTTATCAATAAAATCTCAAGTCCTAAATTTCATATTCCTCGAAAACGAAACCACATAGGATCGTTTTCAAAATGGATTTCTAACCTCTAAATAATGACAAAACGTGGTACAGAAGTAGGTTTTTCCTACAATTTTGTGATACCCATATTGACTTCCAAAAGATCTTCATCAATAAAATTTTAGATCCCTAATTCGAAATCTCATATTTCTCGAAAGCCGAATAAGATAGGATTGTTTTCCAAACGGATTTTTATCCTATAAACAATAACTAAACACGCTACAGAAGCCTTTTTTGTTCTCATTTTCATAATAACCGTCCTAACCTCAAGAGAACTTTATCAATAAAATCTCAACTCCTAAATTCCATATTCCTCGAAAACGAAATCACATAGAATCGTTTTCAAAACGGATTTTGAACCTACAAACAACTGCAAACCACGCTACAGAACCCGTTTTATTTTTCTTCATCTATCTTATCCTCAAGCCCCCATAATATCTCTCCTATATCAGTGCTCTTTCTCATCTTTTATCAATTCAGCCCCAAATTCTCAACTCCACAACACCGATCCCAATTTCTTGCTAATCCCTCACTCTTTCCAAATCCCAAATCTTTCCTTCACCTCGCATTAAAAACCTAACTCGCCATAATTCACCTTCATTTAACAGCACTTCTACAAGAACACGACCAAATTAGCTCCGCCACAAACGCCACTTGGAGAAAATCGGGGGGAATTCCCATTGAAAAATTTTTCTTTATCATAAGCCGAAAGCCAGTGAAATTTCGAAGAATAGTGACTTTTTTTTTTTTCTCGAGTCCATTTTCCATGAGTCAAAAAGTTTTACAACAAACGGCGCGTATCGAGAAAGTCTTTGATTCGGTCCATATAAGAGTCTGTCGAACAAAGGATTCACGTGCTCCTTTCTAAGAGGGATGATTCGAATGGGACAGCCCTATTTTATCCACGAGTATAAAGGTATGTTGATTCCCCTCGGAATTACCTGATGCGTATGTCTTGGCTCTTCTTCCGATTCTCTCGTCCCCAGTAAAGAGCGAGGGAAAAACACTTCCGTTAACCTGTTTGGCTTGAAACGAGCTGGGGTAAAGTGGGCCCGAATTGGGGTTGGGGTTTTGAATCTGAGCGTAGACCTGGGTGGCATAGGCGTGCAGCTCCCACGATTACGCAACGGTATGTACCACCAGGTGGTAACTACGGGCCTCTTGTGCTTTATCTCGCCATTGTGAGTCATTAGCGAGGGGTGCACTTTTAAGCAGGGTGAGGAGAGAAATTTTGAAGGGCAAAGAATCCCTTCATGTACCACGTGGAGTCTTGGGAAGGGTGCGCAAATCGAGTTTGCGCACTGGGCAACTCGGCTTCTTTTCTTCCCGCTAATTCTGAGAGAAGGTACCTTGTAGAATTTAGGGGTGGGATTTCTTCTGCTGGTGGGAAACAAAGTAGAATGGGACATTTTACTGGAGATTTCAGAATTAAGACTGTCGGATAATTGAGAATTTTAGGAGCCAGTATCATTTTGACACATGACTTAATTTTAGATTGTTATATTGTACAGAATGGAAATGTTATTTTGTACAACTGCTAAATGATATTTTGTACAATTTTGAATAATGAATTTGTTATTTTGTACAATTTTTTTAAAAAGCTAAAATATTGTACTCCCAATGTTTTATTGCTTTTTTACAAAATTGTACAAAATAACAAATTCATTTTTCAAAACTGTACAAAATAACATTTAACAGTTGTACAAAATAACATTTCCATTCTGTACAATATAACAATCTAAAATTAAGTCATGTGTCAAAATGATACTGGCTCAATTTTAGGACAATTTTGGAAATTAATTAATTTTCTGTAAATTCTTGGTCAATAGAAAGAATATTTTATTATTTTAAATTAATAATTAATTATTTTATTAATTTTAATATTTTAATTTTAATGTTAGCACTGTTTTTAGTTCTTGTGCGGCTTTTGATTTTGATTTTGACAAATATTAAAATAATACATAAAGAAAATAATAAATTTAACGTAAATTAGGAGAAATGTTTTTTTTTTTAAAGGAAAAAGAGAATATATGTTTAAATTTGATAAAGGATGTTAATAATTATAATGAGTTGTATGTTATATTAGATAAATGTTGATTAATTTTATGAAACATAATGTTTTTGAAATGGAGTTTTATAAAACAGTGTTTATTATTTTAGGGTAAAGTTTACGGACAAATTTTGCCTGTACCAGTGACGTCATTCTCCATCACATGCCCCTAATGAAAAAATTTATATTCATTTTTAAAAGATTAAGAGTAAAAGTAAAAAAAAAAAAAAATTCTAAAAAAGAAACTTTCATTTTAACTTCAAGATTTCAAAACAAAGAATAAACTGAAAGAAAAACCAAAAAAGAAACTTGTTTCTCGAAGAAAAATTTTTATTCGAAAAAAAGATTTTTTTTAAAGAGAAATTTCTTGTTTAATGAAAAAAATTATATTCATTTGTAAGAAATTAAAATTAAAAATTAAAAAAGAATCTTTTCAAAAAAGAAACTTTATTTAAACTTCAAGATTTCAAAACGAACTAAAAATTCAACTTAATTTCCTGTTGCAAAGCAACTTCTTTAAAAAAAGGTTTTTTTTTTTTTTGGGAAAAGCAGTTTTTCTAAAAAGAAACTATTTTTCGGTAAAAATTCCATTTTCTCAAAATAACTTCTTTTCAAAACAAAAACTTTCATTAAAAAAAAAATGTATTAAAAGAAAAACTTCTTCTATGGAGAAAACTATTTAAAAAAAAAAATTAATTTTACAGAAAAAACAATAAGAAAACTTTCTTTTGAAGACAAAAACAGAAACGTCTTTTAAATAATAAACTTCCTTTTTTTTAAAGAAAATAACTCTTTTCCAAATAGAAACTTCATTTCATTGTATTAAATAAAATCTATTTATTATAAATTAAACTTCATTTTCACAGAAATAACTTCGTTTAAAAAAAATCATTTTGAAATAGAAACTTCTTTTTCCAAGAAAAAATTATGTTCGAAAGAGAAATTTTTTATTAATGCAACAAATTTTCAAAATAAATTTCACAGTAAAACATCTTTTTAAAAAAGAAAACTTCATTTTTATTTTCTTAATATTAAAAAAGAAATATGCTTTCGAAAGATTAATTATCTTCAAAAAAAGGAACTTGATTTTATAAACGAAAACTTTTTAAAATTAAAAAGAATTTTCTTTAAAACCTTTAAATTGTAAATAAATAAATAAATAGAAATTCATTAAAAACAAAATGCTACAATAGAACTTCGGTTTAAAAATGAATCTTCTTTTCTGAAAAAATTAGTTGTTAAAAGTTAACTTTTTTTCAAAATAATTCTATTTTCTAAATACAACATTTTTTCAAAAAGAGAAATACTTTTTTCAAGAAAAAAAGAAACATCTTCCATAAAAAAAACTTCTTTTTCAAAGAAAATAACTCCTTTCCAAAAAGAAACTTCAATATTTTCAATAAAAACTACACTTCAGAAAATATATTAAATTTTTACCGAAATAACTTCATTTCGAAAAAGAAACTTTCTGCTTAGAAAAAAAAAATTCTTTTAATAAAAGAAACTACTTTTTCTGAGAGTTCAGAGTTCTTTTTTGGAAGGAAACTTCTTTTTAACAAGAAAAGTTCTATTAAATTCTTTTTCAGTGCACAAATTTACAGTCCAGCGAATAATAATTTTTTTTTAAAGATCTAAAACTTGTTAAAAAAAACGAAATTTCTCCGTGAATGAAAAAAGAAACTTCAATTTTCACGAAAAAATTTCTGTTTAAAAACAATTTTAAATTGTAAAGCAAGTTTAATTGTAGCACATATTTAAAATCATAAAAGAACAAAATTCTTAAAAATTTACGAAATTTTAATATAATTTTTAAATGTACTATTCTCAAAAATTAAAGAAAAGAATTGAAACTTGGAAAATAGAATTTGAAAATGAAGGGGAAAAAATGAAAAATAATGATAATAAAATTGAAGAAAATTTTTGAAAAATGATAAAAATAGTTGAGAATTTTAGCAAATAATTGAAATCATAAAATAATAAAAAAAATAACTTTTAATTATTTTATATTAATTTGTATTATTTTCTTCATTTTACAATTATTTCTATCAATTATTTTATTATTAAATTTATTTTTCAATTAATTTTCAATTACTTTTTTTTATTTCAATTATTTTTCGATTAATTTACTAATTTTTTTAAAATTTAAATATCTTTTAAATTTACAACTATTTTCATCAATCTGCAATTATTTTCTTATATTACAAATAATGTTTAAATTTTTTCAATTATTTTTCACAAACTAAAATTATTTTCTTCAATTTTTAATTATTGTTATTACTTTACAAATATTTTTTCCAATTTTTTATTATTTTCATTATTCTTCAATTAGTTTCCTAGATTTTAAAACATATTTCTCAAATTTTAATAATTTTCTTCAGTTTTTAATTATTTTTATTACTTTGCAAATTTTGTCGTCTCTCATTTTTTATTATTTTCATTACTCTTTAATTAATTACCTGGATTTTAAAATATTTTTCTCCAATTTTAATAATTTTCTTTAATTTTCAATTATTTTTATAATAATTTTGCAATCAATTTCTTAAATTTTTAATTATTCTCACTATTCATTCCTTAATTAAATACCTAAATTTTCAATTATTTATCTCATTTATCAATTATTAAATCCACCTTTTAACTAGATATATTAATTATTTTTTTAATTAATTTCAAAAATTTTTATTTATTATCTCAAATCTAACATAAGTTACTGTATTCACGTTTTAATGTTTCAATCAGTCTTCAATTATTTTTCTTATATTTTAAATTTTTTTTTTTAATTGCAATGATTTTTACAAATTTTATATTATTTTGATAATTTGCTGATTAATTTCGAAAATTTCAATTATTTCTCTTAAATTTCCATTATTTTCTCCAATTTACGATTATTTCCGTCATTTTATTTCAATTTTTCAATTATTATTCTTATCATTTTACAATCAATTTCTTAAATTTTTCATTAATCTCTCTATTCATTCCTCAATTAAATTTCTAAATTTTCAATTATTTATCTCATTTTTCAATTATTTTTTTTAATTTTCATTTACTATTATCCTTTTGCAATTATTTTCTCCACTTTTTAATTGTAGATATAATTCATTTTTGATTTATTATCTTAAATCTAAGTTATCTCGTCTCCACTTTTCAATGTTTTAATTAATCTTCAATTATTTTTCTCAAACTTTAATTACGTTCGTCAATTTTTAATTATTTTTTTTCATTCGCAATGATTTTCTTAAATTTAATATTATTTTGAATATTTGTTTATAAATTCCGAAAATTTTTAATTATTTATTTCAAATTTCCATTATTTTCCTCAATTTTCGATTACTTCTGTAATATTGTAATTATTTCCCTAAATTTAAAATTCTTGAAAGTATGTTGTAATATAGTACTTGCTTTTACTTCACAAATATTCTGTATTTTAAAAAATAATTTTTCTAAAATTGGAATTAATATCTACAAATTTTAAATATTTTTGTCACTTTCCAAAAATTTTCTTCAAGGATTTTCATTATTTTTCAATTTTTCCTCTAAATTTTTAATTTAATATCCGAATTTTCAATTTTTTTTTAATTTGTTTAATTTAACTTTTTCAGTTTTAATTATTTTCTTCAATATCAAATTAGTTTCATTATTTATTAATTAAATTTCAATTTTCTTCGACATTTTTTAATTATTTTTAAAAAAATATGATTTTTGGTCTTTAAATTTTCAATGTTTTAATCATTTTTCAATTATTTTTCTTAATTTTCAATTAAGTTTGTGAATTTTTTTTTTTTAATTTGCAAGTTGCCGCCCCTGATTTTAAACAGTTTTAAACACGATTTAATTAGTTCTAGTTGATTCTGGACAATTCTGAACAAGTTCTAATTAGTTATAAGAATAAACCAATAAACTAGTTTTAAACTAGTTTTAATTAATTATAAATAGTTCTGGTCATTTCTGAATCTGTTCTTAAGAGTTTTTAACAAGTTCTAAACAGTTTTAAACACGTTTTAATTAGTTCTAGTTATTTCCGAACAATTCTGAACAAGTTCTAATTGGTTACAGGAATTAATTAATAAACTTGTTTTAAGCTAGTTTTAATTAGTTTTATAAATAGTTCTAGACATTTTTGAACCTGTTCTTAAGAGTTTTAAACAAGTTCTAAACAGTTTTAAACACGTTTTAATTAGTTCTAGTTATTTCTGGATAATTCTGAACAAGTTCTAATTAGGTTTAAGACTATTATTATTATTTAAACTAATAAATTAGTTTTAATTAGTTATAAATAGTTCTGGACAGTTTTGTCTCAGTTTTAAGAGTTACAAGCAAATTCTAATCATGCATAATAAGTTTTAAACAGTTTAAAATAATTTTAAACCAGTTTCAGCGAGTTCAAAATAGTTAAGGGAATTCTGATTTCTGAACGAATTCTTAAAAGCTTTAAACACGTTCTAAATAGTTTTAAACACGTTTTAATTATTTCTAGTTCGTTTTATAGACAGTTTTTAACCAGTTTTAATTAGTTTTAAGATTTAAGTTTTTGAGCGGCTTTTGGACAGTTTTAAATATGTGATTTTTTTCAAGCGGACCTCCCCCCTCTCCATTTTTGGTTAAATTCAAAAAAATTAATCTTATTGAAAAAATTAGCTTCGATAGTCTACTTTTTGATCCCGTTGGGCGTTTTTTCAAATTCAGAATGGCGGATCCAAAATGTCGAATCAAAAAATCATAAAAGTTCGTCAAAAGGACTATTCGGGGATTTTGGGGTAGCTGTTCACGAAACTGATGTTAGTTTTTAAAAATCCAAAACAGCGGACCCAAAATAGCGGATCAAAAATTCAAACAAGCTCTTTAAAATGCCATTTTTATATTTTTAACAAAATAAATCAGATTCGTAATCAGAGGCACCAAAAATACCCTTGAAGAAATTTTCTCAAGTTAAGCTCAATTTTTTGAACTTCTGATCTACCATTTTGGTTCAGCCATTTTGAATTTTTAAAAACTGATCATATTAACGCATTTTTCGAGTTTTTTACGTGCTATAGACGCCATTTTGAATATCAAAAAACGCTCAACGGGATCAAAAAGTAGATTATCTGAACTCATTTTTTACTAAAATTAAATTTTTTAAATCAAACCAAAATTGTAGAGATGGGGAGTCGGCTTGAAGAAGAACATCTATTAAATTTTCTATCGCAAAATTTTTTCGAAAGTCTTTTTATATCGAGAATTGAACAAATAATACTCAATTTAAGAATATTATGGTGATTTGAATAAAAAGAGATTATTTATTTCTGCTTCCTTAAAGGGATTGATGTTAGGCAATCCGCACATGCTGGTCCGATGGTGATTTAATTTCAAGTGCTTTGAATTGCCAAGTGCCAGGTGAGAGGCATCTGCATTCACCTTAGTTATTTTCTATAGTAATGTGTGGATCGATGACGTAAATATGGCGGGATTTGAAAACTACGATAGCGTCTTATATTTTATTAAGTACCTATAAATTAAATATTAATTAAATATAATCAAAATTAAATATAAATTATATATAATCAAAAAAATCCTTAAAGTTCCCTGACAAAACGTCCTTCAAGATGCGAAATAATTTTGTATAATAGAATTAATTTATTTTCAAATTAAATTCGCACTTTTTTTTTCTTTTCCGTGTGTCCAGTGTGGTTACACTTATAAAATGTAATTTATCTGTGTTTTCTCGATATTGGCAAAATAAGAAACTGTCGGTTCAAAAAAGCGAAACATTGATAAACTTCTCGATGTAAATTTCGGGAAAAGTACTGTGCTCTAGATACATTGCGAATTGCAGATACCTAATTTAAGCCTAAATGGGCATCAAGACTTATTGAATTTTAAGATGCAATTTTAAAAAACTTTCTCTTTACTTGTAGGTATTTGTCATTCTTGTTAAATTTGGCATTTAACTCATTTTAAAATGAGAAATATATTATATTCAAGTCGTAATTGAAATGTCATTTCATTAAAAAGTCAAATGTAGAATTTAAATTTAATTGTTAATTAAAAGAGAAAAAAAATTAACCTGAATTTTCAGTAATTTTAACACAACATAATCTTTGGGGCTTTGAATTTTCAATAAGCAAAATTTTCATTTTAGATAGTTTCTAGTTAAAGAAGTTTTTATTTAAATGTTAAATTTTCCTGAATTTTAATTTATCAAAAATATTATTAAACCGAATTTTACGTAAAAAGGGTTAATTAAAAAATTTGGATAAATTGCAATACGGGTAAAATAAATTTTATTTATATTAAAAGTCGATTACAGAAAAATTCTGTTAAATCAACATTTTGTTAATTAAAAACTCAGTGTCCAAATGATTATACTGAGTTAAAATTTAGGTTAATTTAAATTAGACTGGAAGCAAATTCGAGAAATGAAAATTCAGCTGAAGGAAAAACATATTTTCGAAATCTGAATTAATCAAAAATATAATTTAATAGAAAAAATATACCCTCAATAAATACTCTAGTATAGTTTAAAAAAAAGAAACTTATTTAAAAATATTAAAAGTAATTTCAATTGCAGACAAAATAATTTTAAATTAAAGAAAGAACTGAGAAACGAAGAAATTTATTTAAACATATTATATTAAACAGAAATTTGAAAAAAACCATAAAAAATGATTGAATTTAAAGAATTAAAATTAATTGAAGAAATTCCTTCAAAAATAATTGAAAATTAAAAACTGCAAGTTAAAATATACGAAAATAATTATTGAAAAATGAGAAGTAGATGAAATTTGGAAAATTAAATTTAAAAATGAGAAAAATAATTAAAATTTAAGACAATAATTTAAATTTAAACTAAAAATCAAAATTGCTGAAGGAATTGAAGACAAAATAAAAAATTCAAGATTGTAATTGAAATATGAAGAAAACTATTTAACTATGATTAAAATAACTGAAAATTGAAGAAAATAATTTAAAAAAGAAGAAGTTAACAATTAAGTAATGATAAAAAAATGATATTGAAAACAGAAATATTAAAATGGAAGAAAAGAATAGAGAATTGATGAAATTCATTAGAAAACCACAAATATAATTAAAGATTATTGATTACAGGTTGAATTTAAGAAAATAACAAAAAATGAAATAAAATCTTAAAAAAAATGTTTGGTTTTAAAAATGAGAAAAATAATTAAAATATAAATAAGAATTAAAAATTGAAAAAACATTATATAAATTGAAGTCATTAACTAAAAAAAGTGACAAAAAAAATTAGATTTTAGGCTAGCTGTGAAAAGTTGAGATATTTTTGAAAAATTAAGAATCATATTGATGAAATTGATAAAAAATGGAAAGAAATGTTTAATTGTTAGAAAATAAAAAGTAATACAAATATGAGATTAAGAACAAAAAGAATTAAAATTTCAAATAAGATATTGGGAAATTATAAAAATGTTTAGAAAAAAATAATTGAAAATTTACAGAAAAATATTTTTAAATTTTTAGAATGTAATTGAAATTTCAGAAACAGCTAGAAAACAATTTAAATTTAAAAAAATACTTTAAAATCGTTTAAAATATATTTTTAAAATTAAAAATTAAAAAAATTAAAAAATAATCTGAAATTGAATAAAATAATTGTATATAATTAAAAGTTGAAGGCAGAAATTGAAAGTTGAAGAAATTCATTGAAAAATAGCAAAAGTAATAGAATTAAATTAAAAATAAAGAAAATAACTGAATGAAAAAGAAATACATGGAAAATGGCAAAAGTAATTGAAATTGTGACGATAGTTTTAAACTGAAAAAAAGAAAAAGTGAAAATTCATTTAAAAATACAAATATAATTAAAATTGAAGACAATATTATTAAATCGAAGAAATTTAAAAAAAAAATAATTGAAAATTATAGGCTCAAGTTGAAAAATAAAGTAAATAACTAAAACTATAAGAAAATTATTTCAAAATGGGAAAGCAATTTGCATTGAAGACTATAATTTATTATCAACAAACATAATTGCAAAATTTATAGTTCATGTAAATATTAAAAAAAAAAAAATTGAGAGTAGAAGAGAAACATCAAAAATTAAAGACAATTATTTTAAAAATTACAAGTGTAGTTGAAAAAGAAGAAATTTATTTAAAAAAATATTAAAAGTAATTTAAATTGCATTTAAACATATTTTTTAAAAAAAATAAAAAATTAAGACAAAAATTGAAATTTGAAAAAAGTTGATAAAAAATGACAAGAATATTTGGATTTAAAGGATTAAAATTAAAAATTTAAGAAATTATTTTAAAAGTAATTCAAAATTAAAGAATATAGGTAAAAAAAATTGCATTTTAGAACTAAAAAACAGTCTTTCTGCAGTTTTTGTATAAAATATAGTTACTTCGTGATTTTTGGTCCGATTTAAAAAAAAAAAAATTTTTATTTTAAAGCTGAGAAACGAGGCTTTCTATATCTAATAGAGGTTTTATGTTTTAAATAAAATTTATAGTAAAAAAAGAGTAAAAAACTTCGAAAATTGGCAATTTTTCGAGGTTTTTCAATTTGGGCAATAATATACGGTAAATTTTTATTTAGAATGTTTTTTTCTGTGCTGTTTTTCGGGAAAATAATTTTGGAAAAATTTTAGTGCCATTTTTAATTTTTAAAAATTTACCTAAATTTAATAAAATAAATATAAAATACTTGTTAGAAGATGATAAGTACCACTTGAAACAATTAAAAAAAGCAAAGAAAAAGAAAGCACTGTTTTTTAATTAACTAAAATACTGTGATTATAAAGACAAAAAATGCAAAAACTCAGCTAGTTTTTTTACAAATTTAATTAAGAATATGCTCATTTGGGGCAGAATTAAATATTCTTAAAATCATTCAGCACAGAAAAAAATATTCTATATCAGATTCGACCGTAAATCATTGCCAAAGTTTTGAAAAATTCAAAAAAATTGACAATTTTCAAACTTTTTGACTCTTTCTCGACAGTAAATTTTAATTGAAACATAGAACCTCTATTAGGTATAGAAAGCCTTGTTTTTCAGCTTTTAATTAAAAAAAAAAATTTTTTTTAAATCGGACCAAAAATTACAACGTAACAGTATATTTTATACAAAAACTACAGAAAAACTGTTTTTTAGCTCTAAAATGAAATTTTGGGGGAAATTTAATATCATTTTTTTTTTGTTTTTCATGGCGAACAATTTAGGCTAGGTCCGATTAAAAGTAATATTTTATTCCCACTTTCTGTAACACAGTGTAATTGAAAGATGAGAATATAGACGGAATTTAGAAAACTTAATTTTCCAACGATTTTACACCGAAAAAAAAATTCTTAATAGTAACGGATTCCTCTCATTTTGATGCAATTTTACCTCTTCTATATGGTCACTAAATTGAGTCTTTCTAATTGAAAGGATTTTCCTCTTTTATCCTCTTCAGTTAAATTTACAAATTTCACATATATTATTGTAAAATTCATAAATTTTTCACAAACTTGATATTTTTTACATAAAAAATTTACCTGTTGTAAAATTAGACTATATAATTTACCGAATATATCTCAAGTATCAGAATTATTTATTATTTTTCAATTCTTTATATTATTAAATTAGGTTGAAGTTAAACGAAAGAGTGGTTACGTGTCAAAAATCCTTTTTTCTCGCAAAATCCTCTCACAAATAGAGTAATAATAGAAAAGGAATATTCCTCTACTTATGAGATAATTTTTTTTTCGGTGTAAGGTAAATGTCCCAATTTGTGTCCATGTACCAATTTGTACTCAACTGAATTTAAATGCTCAAAATAAAATAAAAATAATACGAAAATAGTGTAAAAAATATATATTTTCAATTTAATTTTTTATATTCTTCGTGTTGATTTGTGTTTTATGATCCTGGTTCACTTAAAAATATAAAATTTTACAGAAAAACCATAGTCTTGTTGTCTATTTAGACAAATCAAGAAAAAAAAATGACAATCGCCATACATTTTTCATGTGTGAGCACAAATGGGTACAATAACATTATATTTTTAAAAAACGATAATTTATTACATTTTTATAATAATACTTGAATTAAAATCATTTTCAATTCAGAAAAAGAGTAGCTTCATGTAAATATAAAAAAAATTATTTCCATAAAAAATTATGAAACGAATTTTTTCTTGATAAACTCCCGAAAAATTTTTAATAGGACACTAATTGGGACATTGACCTTAATTGAAATTTGAAGAAAACATTTTAACTATATGACTAAAATAACTGAAAATGGAAGAAAAAATATAAAAAGAAGAAGTTAATTAAGAAATGACAAAAGAAATGTAATTAAATAAAAAAGTTAATACTCGAATGAAATTTTATGCCTCAAATCGCGAAATTTTCAATTCTTAAAAATGAGAGAAAGATATATCTTCTGTCTTTTTCTCTCTTAATTGGGGCCCCCAATGCCAGTGTAGTTACGTCATTGAAACAAGGGGTATTCAGATTGACAGAGTTCTATGTAGTGATGCACGACGATACGAGAAAATTTTTTTTTCGCTCGATGTCGTTCGAATTTACTGATTATTATGTTCAGGGCGATCATCTCGGACTCTCAATTGTCTTTTCCCGGATCGTTTCGTCTCAATTTTCGATCGATTTCGAGCGATCAGACGATATTTTCAGAATCATCAGCTGTCAAATGAAAATATGAAAACACGATGGATGATTTCACTGACTTTCTGACTTTTCTGAAGTCTTTTAAGAAGCTCAAACTTGGCACATATTAAGGTTTGTACAAAACAGACATTATATTGAAATTTTAGGAGGCTAATTTGTTTAATTTCTAAAATATTAAAGTTTGAAATTGATTACAAAAGGGGTTATTTTTTAAGAATTTAGATTTACTCTGAAGTTGGTTAGTTTAGCAATTATCAACTAAAAGCGATTTCATTTAAATTTAAAATCTTAATTAATATTCATTTCTAAATAATTATAAAAGAAATACATTATTTATTTAAGTAATATTTTTATTTTTTTATAATTTCTTAGAAAGTAATATTAATTAAGATTTTAAATTTAAATAAAATCGCTTTTAGTCGACAATTGCTAAAGTAACTAACTTCTGAATATATCTGAATTTAAAAAAATAACTCCTTTTGTAATAAATTTCAAACTTCAATATTTTAGAAATTAAACAAATTACCCTCCTGAAATTTCAATATAATGTCTATTTTGTACAAACTTAAATACATATGTGCCAAGTTTGAGCTTCTTAAATGCTTTCGGAAAAAAGTAGTTATGTTGAAATATGGCAGTTTTAATGATCAATTTTAAATCCAATTTTCTTGTTCTTGTTCTTGTTCTTATTATTATTATTATTATTATTATTAATCAGAAAGAATTAATCTGAATGAATCAATAAAACACATATTAATACTTTGTTTAGAAAAATTTTATTTAAGCCTATATATTTATTAATTTACATTAGTTTGAAATATGTCCCGAAGAAGCCATTATTATAACCTAATTATCACACCCTTATTTACGTTTTTAAAATAAACAATTTTCTATTTTAGAATAACTATTAATTTACATAAAATTTTTATTTCTTGAACTTAAATTAATTGCGTGTTACTTCAAAGTAAAAAATCAAAAATATATTTTTTTTTCATTAAATAGAAGAATAATTTTTAAAATTAAAGAAATGATGTGCAAAATTTTTAAAAAGTCATTCACACACCTAAATTTTTACTGAATTTAAATAGACATTACAGAGAAAGAAATTAAATCATTATATAATAATAAAAAAAGGATGCCTTGGTTGTTTCCATTTCAATTCAGACAGGCTATGTATGTTCAAGTCAGGGAATCATTTCCCATTGAAATATTTTATTTTTCAGAAACATTTATGTTATGTATAACAAATTATAAAATAAGAGTTACTCAAAAATTATTTTATAATTTGTTTTGTAGAAAAATAAAACAACGATTAATAAATATGCAAATTACTTGGAATTTAAATTAAAAAATCTAAAGAAACACTTTCTAATTTCAAATTTTTAAGAAATCATTATTTGTTAAATTAATTTTATATAGAATTCGTCAGTTTTAACACATTTAACATTTATTGCATTTCAGTGATATATTGAAACTTTGTTCTACTTGCAAAAATGCAAAATTTATGTATTTATTTCGTGTTATAATTAATAATTCGAAAGATTCGCAAGTTAGAGATAAAAGCTATGAGACTTTTTTACTCCACTTTTTAAGAGGAACATTTTTTCTATTTGGACTTTTGTTGTAATATCTAAAACAGGGTTTAAAAGAGCTTCTTTTCTTAAAAAGAAATTTTTTTTTTATTCTTCTCTAAGATACGGGACTCTAATAAATTCTTATAGAAAATAATCGTTTTACTTCCAGAAAGTAGCAAAAAAATCGAGAGAAAAAAAACAGTGGGGGATTTTCAGAAAATTTGATTTTTATTTTTTTCGAAAAAATGCCGCAGTTTTCTTAAATTTGAAAATATTTTAAATTTCCTTATGGAATTTAAAAGAACATAAAAGCCCTAATTAGATACAGGAAGGATCATTTTAATATATACAATAGTAAAAAAGATATAAAAACTTTAAACAATTTTAACGTTATTTTCTTGTAATCTCACTTTCAACTTAAAAAATTCAAATCCGCATAACTTCGTTAAAAATTTGTTTTCACCAAAACAGGAAAATAAGTGTCGTCTAAAATTGTCTGAAAAATAACATATATTTCAATGGGGAATGATTCTTTGACTTCAACATACATAGCCTGTCTGAATTGAACCTCTTTCATTTTTGCATTTCGGAAAGTTTTAAAAGTTTCATATAAATCTTGAATTTTTTATTTGAATGTCATTATTTTTTAATTGACTACAACTTCACGCCTAATTTTATGGTAAAAACGAGATGCTCGGAATGATCGTTCGACTATCCGAGATGTTCGCTTTACCGAGACTAAACAAATTGATCGCTCGTCTGTCAATTTTATGAAAAACAAAAAATGTCGCTCGTTTCTCGGATCGTGTCGCTCAAATGCATCACTAGTTCTATGGAATGAAAATTCTATTTTAATGAATTTCTAAAAATAATCATGCGTCTTATTTTGAGCATTAATGCATTGTTGGTACATACAAGAAACAACAATAATAACCTCAGTATGTTGTCACTGGGACTTAGTGGGTGTCGAGGACCGCATGGGGCAACAATAGTGCCTCGCCTGACTCTCCCTTCATCATTGTGAGGGGGGTCCAAGAGAAAAATGTGTGCCCACATCCGCAAAACTCCAGGAATCGACCACTACGCTTGACTTGTCCAAGTCAGAACAGTAGTATTGTTCCTCCAGATTCCAGAAGATCTATATACACTTTACGTATTTCAGTTATTGTATACATCGGCTGTCATCTCCCGCATTGTCTTATTTCCAACTGTAAGGTCAACCTTATCATCTTTAAAGTTGTCTCAACATCTTATTTTCAACTTGCAATAATAACTCTTTTGTCTATACCAAATCGTTTCAAAATGTGATCGTTGTAACATAATTAATCCTATATAAGAAATCAGCCAGCTATAGGCCTGTTACGCTTCTAGCTGTTCGTCCGTTACGGTATAGAAAGACAAAGATTATAGGTAGCTTGGAATACAATACAAGCTTTTTTTTAATTGTTTAACAATCTATTGCTAAATGAGTAAATTAAAAAAACTGATTATTGGATATTAATAAAACTTTCAGTAACATGGAGAAAGAAGGAAAATATTATTAAAATCTTTTTTAAACTTGTCATCCTCAGAAATGCAGAAAGTGATTTGAAGATCGTAGCGCACTTTGGAAGTTCTAGTATTATTAAAAAAAAAAACTTAACACTTTCATATAAGAAGAGTATGTTTGTGTTATTTATCAAAAAAAACACAAAAAAAGAGAGAAACAGGAATTTGTGTCAAAAATGTTGGCAACACTGTCTATGCCATCATTCTAGATATCGGGTGCGCCCACACGCGAGCGATTTAATCCGGACGCGAAATCCAGCCGATACGACAGGTCGATCCAGTTCCAGGGCTTCAAGTTGAATCCTGCAATATCTGGGAGGTCTCCGGTTACGAATCCCAGAACGATAGCAGAGTGATTATCCCGTCTTAAATTCAAGAAACACTCGAGTTCCCACCGGTGTTGCCATTCGTTATATTGGTATCCTTGAAACATTACTGTCACTCTTCAAAAGAGCCTAATTGAAGCTATTTTCCACGAAAAAAAAAACAATATCATATTTCTAAACTTTCAAAAACCTTTTTCTAATTCCTTTTCTCTTTATTTATGTACGAGAAAAAGGCTCTTTCTTTTTTCAGAAAAACAAAAACAAAAAAAAAAAGTTTTAAAACGAAGAAATTCATTGAGATAGAAACTTTTTTAGAAAAAAAATATTCTTCTTCCTTACTGGTTGTTGGTAAGACGGAAATCTACTACGCCGACTGTCGGTAAGGTAGGAGTCTAAATTCTCGTTTCACGGCGTGAAAAAGAACAGTTGCCGACAAAATAGGAATCTGATTTATCGACATATGTTAAACAAGGAAGTTACTTTATAGACATCTAAACAGGAAACTGCTTTGCCGGTCAATGTTAAAGAAGAAATCTATTTTACCGACCACTATTAAGGTAGAAAATTACTTTTCCGACAGATGTTAAAGAAGAAAACTACATTACCGACAGCTGCCAAAGTAGGAAACTGCTTTAACTACAGATGTTAAGGTAGGGATCTATTTTGCCGACAGAAACCAAATTAAAGAAAATTTTTAATAAATTCGACAGTATCAGGGTCATTCTCACAAAATGGACAATTCACATATTCACTTAATTTTATGTAGAATAATAATTTAAATATATAAAAATAATTTCAGCCATTTGATGGAACTCAATATTGTTTAATCAGAATTTAAGAAAAAGGAATACAAAATTTCTAATTGGCTAGATTATTGAAATTATATTATTGGCTGTTTAGAAAATTTATTTCTCTTACCATTAAAATCAATATATTTTGTAGTTGTCCAAGTGAGCCTCCCTTTAAAAGAGGGCCAGTGATATGAGTGTTTTTTAAATATTTTAGTTTTATTACTTCTGAATTTGTCTTTTTTGAGAGAATGACCCATCAAATTTCTTTCTTAAAAATTTCATCGCTAAAAATATAAAAAATTCAAGAACAGAAGTTAAAATTTTAGGACATTCCAGGACTAGTATAAACTCTGAACGTCTGTTAAAGTATAAATCTACTTTACCGACTGCTGTTAAAGCAGAAAACTACTTTGCCGACCGCTGGTACAGTACAAACCTACCTTATCTACGGTTGGTATAGAAATTAGTACATTAAAAATTCAGAAAACTAAGTTTCTGTGGTGTTTAAAAGATAGATAACCCTGGCTGACGAGAAACGGCAGGTGCTTATTTTGACGATTGATGTTAAACTTTTACTTATTGCTGTAAAAATAGTAACCTACATCATCTAAGCTTGGTACGGTAGTTATTAACATTAACGACCGAGTCCAAAAGTAACTCTCGGATATTTTCAAAAATGTCTAACGTTGGATGATGATAAAGGCAGAAACCTACCTTGACTACTGATGTTAAAGTAGAAATCTATCCTACCGACTGATTTTAAAGTAGATAACTAACTTGACTGTTGATGCTAAAGTAGAAATCCCTCTTACCGACCGCTATTAAAGCAGCTACTTAACTTGACAACTGCTGTTAAAGTAGAAATTTACCCTACCAACTCTGTTGTTTGAACAAAAACAGTTATTTTTACAGAAAAAATGTGCCTTTAACAAGAAAATATTTTCCTTAATACATAATAATATATTTTTTCGCACAAAAACAATTTTTTTAAATGTCACACCTTTATCGATAGAAAATTAAACTGTTTAGAGGGAAAAATATCAATTAAAAAAAAACGTATAAATAGTTACTCAAAACAATATCCAAAAAAATTTAATTTCCAAAAAAACGCCAAATTTCAATTTTGACAACAATGAAAGATAATTTAAAAATAAATATTCTCGACATTTACATGGGGGGGAGTATCATCGCACATAATGCTCGCTTATTTCACGCTTTGCTCAACAAATATAGCAGTCATTTATACGTGATTAATTTTCCACGAAAATATGGCCTTTTGTCAAGAAAGGTCTTTGTAAGATGACAAAGTGAAACTACTATAATTCGAAGACAGTTGTTCACGTCCAGCGCGTGAATCATTTCTCGTTCCTTGTGGGTGGTACGAATCTGCCGCGAAAGTTTATGAGCTTACAGACGACTATGGTTTATTTCACGAAGTTGTCGTCTCATATGAAACAACTATTAGCAAGCATGATGGGGCATTATGTTCCAGGTGGACGCGCATTAACGAGCTCCCGACTCATATGTGACGAAAATATTATCTTCCACTTGTAAATCGCCCACGCAAACTCTCTCTCCTGTTGCTGTTTGTTCTCATTTACCCTTCCTTTTCCAGTCTCTCTCTCTCTCTCTCTCTCTCTCTTTCTATCCTAATATTCGCTTTTCACCGACTATATTTGCGCGACTGCATTAATCACTATTTCTCCCTTTGATGATTTCTCTGATATATTATAATGAACACCTTTTTCTTTTTATATTCAAATCTATTTTAATCTACCAACTTGGGTCATTATTTTGTCGTGAGTTAGTGTTTTTGTCTAATTGACCCTATTTTCTCATAATTTTATTTTAAATAATTAAATTTTTGTATTAAAATTGCAATAAAAATTCTGTTTTTTTTAATTATTTGATTAATTTATTTATTATACAATTTATTAATTTATTTAATAATTGATTTACTTTTTTTAAATCTCCTGCATTCCTCTAATTTATTTTTTGTTTTATGTTACATTTAACTTTTTATTTTATTTATTATATTATTTGTTTACTTATACGACTTTTTAATTTTTATTAATTTATTCTTTCTTTCAAAATATTAAAGAATTTGTTTTGTATGTCGGTAAAGTAGAAACTGTCGGTAAGTTAGGAAATTACACGGTCAAGAATTGATATGGTAGAAATATGCCTTATCAGCGGTTGGCAAAGTGGTATTCTACCTTATCGACAGTTTAAAGGAAAGTCTGATTTTCAAAGATTGATAAAGAAGGAACTGTCGGTAAATTATAAAATAGCACTATTAACGATTGATATAATAAGAATCTGCCTTATCAGCCGTTGACAAAGTTGTACTCTGCCTTATCGGCGGCAGTTAAGATAAAAGTCTAAGCTTTTCAGGATTGATAAAGTGGTAACAGTTGGTAAGTTAGGAAATTACTCTTTTAACGCTTGCTATGAAAAGAATCTGACTTATCAGCGGTTGGAAAAGTTGTGGTCTGTCTTATCAGCGGCAGTTAAGATAAAAGTATGATTTGACAAAGATTGATAAAGTGCAAACTGTCGGTGAGCATAAATATAATTATAACTTAACTGTCGTTATGATAAGAATCTGACTTATCAGCTGTTGGAAAAGTTGTAGTCTGCCTTATTGGCGTCAGTTAAGATAAAAATATGACTTGTCAAAGATTGATAAATTGCGAACTGTCGGTAATTTAGGAAATAACACTATAATCGATTGATATAATAAGAATCTGCCTTATCAGCGGTTGGAAAAGTTGTAGTCTGCCTTATCGGCGGCAGTTAAGATAAAAGTCTGACTTTTCGAAGATTTATAAAGTGGAAACTGTTGGTAAGTTAGGAAATAATACTATCAACGATTGATATGATAATAATCTGCCTTATCATCGGTTGGCAAAGTTCTAGTCTGCCTTATCGGCGGCAGTTATGATAAAATCTGACTTTTCGAAGATTTATAAAGTGGAAACTGTCGGTAAGTTAGGAAATAACACTATCAACGATTGATACGATAAGAATCTGCCTAATCAGCTGTTGGTAAAGTAGTAGTCTGCCTTATTGGCGGTTGATAAAGATATAGACTGCCTTGTTGTCGCTGCTAAAGTAATAGTCTGACTCGGCGAAGGTTGATAAACCAGGATTCTGCCTTTTACAGATTCTAAGGTGTAAATGTACCTTGTGACTGCTGATAAGACAGAACCCCGACTTGCTTAGCGTTGATAAAAGGGAAATCTATCTTTTCAGTCATTGATAAAAATGAAATTCACCTAGTTAACTATGGATAAAGTATTAATCCACTCAATTTGCCAACTATTGGCAAAAATGGAATCCATAAAGTAGAAATCCAACTTGTTTTACGTCGATAAAGAAGCAATCTTCCGTATCACAAATGGTAAAGCAGGACTCTACCTTGCCGACTGTTGATAAAGTAGGCATTTACATTCCCAACCACCTGTAAAACAGTAAAATTTTTACTTATTGTCTATTTTAGGGAAATTTTTTTCTTGTAATTTTTCCCTTTTTTTCCTCCCGTTAATCTATTATGTTCCCCTTTCCTTAGATTTTTCCCTGCCCAAAATTAATAAACTCGAGTGTTATAAACACATTTCTTTCTGCAAATTAATGAAGGAATTGATAAAAGCAAATTATAAAATCAGTTTATATTGCACCTGCCACCCTCTCGTGTTTCATTTCTTGAAAAGGGTTAAGAAGTAATTATACCTGTCGAATTTACAAGAGAATTGCGTATTAAGGGTTTGGAGTGTCGCTTTCGTCTGAGATTGAAACCCAATGGCTTGGATTTTTTTGTCCGCCTGTTTACAAATATGGGGCTCACTTGAGTGGTGTGAGAGCCATTCCTCTCTCGAGAGTGAGAATAAGGCCCAGGGGATCCACCTGGTTTTGCTTACGTCATTTGAATGGTACTCCGTTATTCAGAAATAGCAGCACGAGTGCATATTTTTGTCAAAAATTATCTTCAGGTTATAAATTTTTTTCAATTATTTCTCATTTCTAAAAACTGTTTTTTCAATTAAAAATTATTAATAATAACGATAATATTAATAATTCCCAAAAAATTTCTATCATCTTTTTATTAAAATTAAAAATAATTTAAATAACTTCCTCACAAGACTTATGATCAATATTCTAAAATAAACTCCGACCTAAACATCTATCTCGTCATATCAATAGATTTCTTTGTGTAATAGTGAACTTTTGTCAATGGCTTGCGATCAGAGAATATCGTAAATAATCGTAGGTAACCTTTGACCCGTTTTGAAAAATTGACAATGAAGTATGTGTGTGTGTGTGTGTGTGTGTGTATCGAAATTTTTCCGTGGGGTGAAGGGGATGATCGCGAGGGTAGTTTATTTGAAAATTTGAAACCCCACCTTTCTTTTTACGTTGCCGGGAAAAGAGGGACTGGTCGTTTTTAGAAAGAGAGTGAGAAAGAGCTGGACATAAACAAAAAGAGAGAATCCTGTGGGGTGTAAAGAGCGAAGGGTCGCGCGTCCCGATAAATCGCCGTGATGTAAATCCGACAAAAGCACCGACAACGAGGTCCCGTGAGAAGACAAGTAGGGAGAGAGAGAGAGAGAGTCACCCTCTTTTTTCCACCCCATTCCTTATCCAAGTCACCCCTTCGCAGGAACTGTGGGAATTGAGAACAGCTGAAGGCAGGAAGTGAAAGAAAATTCCCTTCCTTCCAATTTCCTCACTTGATTTTCTTCCATTTTATTACGCAAATCATCTCTGCCCCGTCAAGAGGAAAGATGGGCTCTTAGATGGGATTTAATTCTCACTGGTGATTCAATCATGACATATTAGTCGTGAAAATTGATTGTATTCACAAAAGCCTGTATTATGCAATTTTTAATTAAAATTTAAAATATTTAAATCAAATATTTTAGTTAATGTGGTTTTTTATAACCGGGATAAGAAATTAAAAGATAAAAATTGTTTGACTTGTTTTTTGTATTTTAGAATTTAATTTTTATTTATTTTTGCCCTTCTAAAGTAGAACGCATAAGTTTAAGTATCTAATTATTAATTTGGAATGTTTTTTCTAGAAGGAATTTATCATTCTGTTGGTTGATAAGGTAGGAATCTAATTTTCTTTACTGTTGGCAAGTAAGGGAACTATTTTGTCGATGGTTGATAAGGAAGATGTCTGCCTGATTGACTGTGATAAAGTTGGAATCTGCCTCTTTGACAGTTGATAAGGTTGGAGCCTAGTTTGTTGGCTGTTGATAAGATAGGGATCTACTCTGTCGACTGTTGATAAGGCAGGGATCTACCCTGTCGACTGTTGATAAGACAGGGATCTACTCTGTCGACTGTTGATAAGTTAACGATCTACTCTATCGACTGCTGATAAGTTAACAATCTACTTTATCGACTGTTGGTAAGTTAACAATCTACTCTGTTAGCTACTGATAAGGTGGAAAATTAAATTGTTAGATTACATACCAGTCTTGTTGGCAACGATAACGTAATAATCTGTCTCATCCTTTTTGATAAAATAGGAGTCTACATTGCTGACTATTGGTAAAATAGAAATCTACCTTGCTGATTTTTATAAATGAGTATTCAGTCAAATTTTCTTAATCAATGTACGAAAATAGAATCTCTCGTGTCATTCTAATTAGTAACGATTTCAATTTCAATGTTAAAAGTAAGAATTATATATAATAATTTACGAGATTTTTTTTTAATTAATTCTTTCATTCTATTCACACCTAAAGTTTGTCACTAGATGTTTTTTTGTTTAAATTTTTTGTTTGTAAGTTTTACATCATATTTCACCTTTTCAAAATGGTCTCAAATTTTCAATTTATACCTAGCAATTTTAATTTCTTCAAATTCCTGTTAACTTGAATTTGCATTGATTAAAAGTTTATTTAATCCACAGTTCAAATACACTAAATTTGAAGTGATTTAAAAATTTCTGAAATTTTTGATAATTTTTTTCTCTTATGATTTCAATTACTTAAACTACATTTTTCAACTATTATTATCATTTTCCAATTAATTTCTGCAATTTTTAATTATTTTCATTGTTTTTCACTTTTTTCCCCTAAATCTTAAATCTACCTTCAGCAAATTTCAATTATTTTTTAAAATTTTTTCAATCACTTTTTTAATTTTGATTATTTTTTCTTCGACAACAAAAACAATCGTTTTTATTATTATATATTTTATTTTATCCGTCTTTTACTTGTTTTCATTATTTTTAAATTAATTTTCTAAATTTTCAGTCATTATCTCAAATATAGATTAATGTCTTCAATTTTCAACTTTTTGAACTACTTTTCAATTATTTTCTTTTGCTTAAAAATAAATTCTGTAATTTTTCTATTATTTTCTCCAATTTTTAATTATTTTCTTTCTTTGTGCAAAATTTAAAAAATTTTAATTGTTTATCTGAAATTTCAATTATTTCTATCCTATGTTAATTATTTTTAAAAGTTTTAATTTTTTTCATCATATTTCAATTACTATTTTTTTGCAATTTTAAATTTTTTTTATTATTTTCTTAAATTATTTCCCTAAATTTTTAATTATTACTTTCATTTTGTAAAATTATTTTTCAAGATTTTTAAGTAGATATTTTAAATTATTTTCATTGTTTTTCACTTTTTTCCCCTAAATCTTAAATCTACCTTCAGCAAATTTAAATTATTTTTTAAAATGTTTTAAATCCCTACTTTAATTTTGATTACTTTTTCTTCGACAATAAAACAATTGTTTTTATTATTATAGGTATATTTTAATTTATCCATCTTTTACTTGTTTTAATTTTTTTTCAATTAATTTCCTAAATTTTCAGTCATTATCTCAAATATAGATTAATGTCTTCAACTTTCAACTTTATGATCGATTTTTCAGTTATTTTCTTTTGCTTAATAATAAATTCTGTCATTTTTCTATTATTTTCCCCAATTTTTAATTAATTTCATTCTTTTTGCATAATTTTCAAAAATTTTAATTATTTATCTGAAATTTTAATTATTTGTATCCTATGTTCATTATTTTAAAAATTTTTAATTATTTTCATCATATTTCAATAATTTTTTTCAATTTAAAATTTTTTTTTAATTTTAACTTATTTTATTTTCTTAAATTATTTCCCTAAATTTTTAATTATTATTTTCATTTTGTAAAATTATTTTTCAAGATTTTTAAGTGGATACTTTTTTCCAATTTTCAATTATTTTCATTCGTTTTCATTATTTACAAAATTTTTTATTAATTATCTTTAGTTTCAATTATTTGTAGCCTTCTTCAATTCTTAATTCAATTTTTAATTACTCTCATTTTTTTTCAATTAAATTTTCAGGTTTTCAATTATTTTCTCAAATTTTAATTTTTTTCTATCTTAATTATTATTTTTTTTTATTTCATAGCATTTTATTAGGTAAGTTACATGCATGATAAATTTTGGCGTTAAAACCGACAAACAGATCCTTTAAAAATTTTGAAAAAATTCTGTAATTTTTTCCATTATTTATTTCCAATTTCATTAATTTTTTCAACTTATGATTCTTTTTATCATATATTAATTATTTTTTTCAAGTTTAGAATTTTTAAATCATTTTTCAATTATTTTCCCCCATTTCAGATTATTCTTATTTTTTAAAAATTTTTTCTAAAATTTTTAAATATTGTTCTCAAATTTCCCATTATTTTCTTTTATTTTTAATCATTTTCAATTCTTTTCATAATTTCCAAATTTTTAACTACTTATCTGATATTTTAATTATTTAATTCAATTTTACATTAGGTACTTACGTTCTTTTTCATAATTTCCGAAAAGTTTAATTATTTATCTACAATTTTCATTTTTCTTCTTTCTACGATTTTCTTGTATTTTATGTAGCTATATTCTGTATTTTTTGCAATTATTTCTCTTAAATTAAAAATTGTTCTTTTTAATTTTCAATTTTGTTTATCTTTTTGTATTGACTCTGTCTAATTTTTAATTATTTTCATTTTTTTTTTTTTTTTGCAATAAACTTCTAACAGTTTTAAGTCTTTTTCTGAATTTTTTTTTAATTTTTCTTTATTTAAAATGTATTACGTAATTTTTTAAATTATTTTTTCAAAAATTAATTATTTTCCTTAATTTTAAATTATTTATTTTAATTTTTCATTATATTCTTAAATTTTTAATAATTTCAATAATTTCTAAATTCTCGAAATTTTTTAATTATTTATATCAAATGCAAGTTTTTTTTTCAATTATTTTCTCCAAGTTTTCAGTATTTTAATTTTATTCAATTTTTTTCTAAGTACCTGAAAGTATTTTTCCCAAATTTAAATTATTTTCTTTAATTTTAAAAGATAGTTAAAAGGTAGTTATAGCTAGCCTTCTTTAGTGCTGATGAATTAAGCGACTCTTTTGTGGACAGTTAGTAAAGTAGGAATTTGTTTTGTCGATTTTTATTAAACAGTAAACAAAATAATTCTCAAGAGCACGATTGACAATTATTTTGTCTGTTGATAAGGTAGAAATTTGGTCTTGTTTACTGCTGTTAAGTTAGACAACTATTTGGTTGACCGTTGTTAAAAGTGAAGTCTTCCTACTTGGCAGTTGGTAAGGTAGACATCTGCCTGCTCGACAGTTGATAAGATAGGAGCCTGCCTTATTGACTGAACTCAAAAATATTATTTTTAACAAAACTGATTACTACTAAAATACAAATCTATCATTCAGCTACAGATAAAGTAGGAATCTACCTTATTACCGGCCGATAACGTAGAATTCTATCTTATTAGCCATCGATAATAGAATAAACCACCTACTCATTTTTTTAATAAATCAGGAATCTCCTTTGTTGGCTATTGGTAAAGTAGAAATCTACCTTGCTGACTGTTAATAAACTAGATACTTACCATTTCCAGACATTTCTAAAGCAGTAAATATTGTTTTTAATTCATTTTTTGATTTTATTACAAGAATTACAAATTAGCTACAAGGTGCAACTTTTATTGCCTTATTTTGTTCTCTTTTTTTTATGAATCCTGTTAATGGGTGTTGAAATCTTAAAATTTGTTTCACACCTTTCTTCCGTCTGGTTTGTGGCTGCTTTAGGAACCAGTCATTTAGAAGCAATAAATATTCTTTTTACTTATTTGAATGAATACGGAAATGCTGAAGTTAATTTTAAATAAAACATTTATTATTGAAAATGAATGAGACTCTATTTGAAAATATTGTACCTGCCATTATGCACATTTATTATGAAGCATCAGAGACTAAATAAAATCGGGAGAAATCACCTCGTGTAAGTAATTAGAGTCTCGGTGTTAATTCAATGATGGAATATGCAGATAGAAAACGTTTTCTGTTGGCGTAAACAGGAATGTCGACGCGTAGGAGGAACTTTTTTTGTTTGCAAAGTTCTGAAATCTTCCGGGAATCTTTCACACCTTACGTCTTCTTTCTTAAAATTGAACAAGCTATTCTTAAAGAGGCTTGGTTATTTTCTCGCCTTAAATATTTAATTATTTTTGTCATTTTGTAATTTTTCTTCCAATAATCCACTTTTTTCTTAAAATTTCAATTTAATTCTTGATTCTTCAATTTATTTTTTTAATTTTTAATTATTTTCTTCAGTCTTTAATTGCATTCTTCGCTTTTCAATTATTTTATTCAATATTCAATAATTCTCTCAATTTCTCAGATATCAATTATTTTCTGGAAATTTCAATACAATTATTCAATTTCCAATAATTGATTTATTAAATTTTTATTTTTTTTCTACCATTTTTTGCGTAATTTTCATTAATTTTCAATTGACAATTTATTATTCTCCATCAATTTTATGATTATTAATTAATTTAAAAAAAATTTTTGTATAATTGCAGATTATTCTCACCATTATTGGAATTTTTTTTTTTTAATTTTTTAATTATTCTTTTTAACAGTTAATTATTTTTGTCAATATTTAATTATTTTCGTCATATTGGAATTTTTCTTTTAATTATCAATTATTTTCTTGAAAATTATTTAATTTAATTTATTAATTATTTAATTTCCAATTTATTGTGCGTCAATTTTTAATTATTTTCTTTATTTTTCAATTATTTTGATGGATTTTTAATTAATTTCTCAATATTCTATATAATTCTCGGATTTTTCTAATTATTTTATTCAATATTCAATAATGTATTTATTTATTTTTATTTAGAAATAAATCATTCTCGCCTCTTTTATCAATTTTTCTTAAAATTTCAATACAATTCTTTACAATTCTTTACCATTCTTCAATCTTTAACTGATTTCTTTAATTTTCATTTATTTTGTACAATTTTTTTCATTATTTTCATCAGTTTTCAATTGAAAATTTATTATTCTCATTAAATTTTATGATTATTCATCAATTTAAATTTTTTTTTGTTTAAATGCGTATTATTCTCACCATTTTTCAAATACTTTTTTTGCTTGTAAATTATTTTTTTTTAATAGTTATAATTATCTTCGTCAATATTTAATTATTTACGTCATATTGTAACTTTTCTTTTCATTATCAATTATTTTCTTAAAATTTCCATTTAATTCCAATTTATTTCTTTTATTTTTTATTGTTTTCTTCAATTCTTAAATATTTTCTTTAACTTGCAATTATTTTTATCGGTTTTCAATTAATTCTTCAATATTCAATAATTCTCGGATTTTTTCAATTTTTTTTTTCACTCATAAAAATTGTTTTAAATTTGCAATTTATTTATTCAATTCTAGAACTATTCTCTTCAATTCTCAATTATTTTCTTCAAATTTAAATTCCACTTTTCAATTTTCAATTATTTTCTTTAATATTAAAAAATTATTAACTTTTTTCTATTTTCTTTATTTTTAATATCATTAAGTTTTTTGTTTATTTAATTTCATTCTTCAACTTATATTTTCATTCTTCAGTTTTCAATTGTTTTCTTCTATATTCATTAATACTCGAATTTTTCAATTACTTTTTTTTTAATTTTTAAGTATATTCTTTAAATTTCAATTGCATTCTTTAATTTTCAATTATTTTTTTCGATTTTCAATCCATTTGCTAAATGTGCAATTATTTCCAAAAATTATTCCTACAATTTCATAATTTTTCAATTTGCAATTATTTTTGTTAAATTTAATATTTCTTGTTTAATTTTTTCAATTGTAAAATATTCTAGTCATTTTATAAAATTTTGTTTTCAATTATCATTTATTTTCGTCATTTTGTAATTTTTTTTCAATTATCAATTATTTTTTCAAATTTTAATTTAATTCTTAAATTTCAACTCATTTCTTCATTTTTTTATTACTTTCTTCAATTTCCAATCATTTTCTCAAATTTTCAATACAGTTGTTAAATGTGCAATTATTCCAAAAAATTATTCCTATAATTTTATAATTTTTCAATATGTAATTATTTTCTTTAAATTTGATATTTCGTATTTAATTTAAAAAAAATTTTTTTTAATTGTCCATTAATCTAGTCATTTTATAAATTTTTGTTTCAATTGACAATTATTTTCGTCATTTTTCATATATTGCCTTCAATTTTTCAATTATTCTCGTCTGTTTTCAACAGTTTCCTTCAATTTTTAATTATTTTCCGCAATTTTCAATTATTTCCCACAATTGTTTTAATTTACAAATTATTTTCTTTAAATTTTATAATTATTCTTTGATTTTTCAAATTATATTGTTCAGTGTATATTAGTCTAGACATTTTTTCAATTTTCCTTTTCAATTATAATTATTTTCGTCATTTTGTAATTTTTTTTTTTTCAAATATCAATTATTTTTTCAAATTTTAATTTAATTCTTACATTTTCAATTTATTTCCTCAATTTTTTATTTTCTTCAATTTCAATTATTTTTTTCGATTTTTATTCCAGTTGTTAAATGTGCAATTATTTCCCAATATTGTTCCTAAAATTTTATAATTTTTCAATTTGCAATTATTTTTGTTAAATTTAATATTTCTTGTTTAATTTTTTCAATTGTGTATTAATCTAGTCATTTTACAAATTTTCGTTTCAATTGACAATTATTTTTTATTTTTGTCATTTTTCATATATTGCCTTCAATTTTTCAATTATCTGTTTTCAACTGTTTCCTTCATTTTTTATTTATTTTCCGCCATTTTCAATTATTTCCCACAATTGTTTCAGTTTACAAATTATTTTCTTTAAATTTTTATAATTATTCTTCGATTTTTTAAATTATTTTGTCTAGACATTTTTTCAATTTTATTTTCAATTAAAATTATTTTCGTCATTTTGTAATTTTTTCTCAATTATCAATTATTATTTCTAATTTTATGGTTATTCTTAAATTTTCAATTTATTTCCTCAATTTTTTATAATTTTCTTCAATTTCAATTTTTTTTTTCGATTTTGAATCCGAAAATTTTTTAATTTTTTTCTTTAAATTTAATATTTTTTTGTTTAATTTTTTCAAATATTTTTTTCAATTGACAAATTTTTTTGTCATTTTTCATATATTTTTTTCAATTTTTCAATTATTCTTGTTATTTTTCAACTATTTTATTCAATTTTTTTATTTATTTTATATTTGCTAAAGTATACAGCTTACAATCATTTTAGATCTTTTACAGGCACAAAGATAGATACAATTAGATACAATAAGTATTAAGAAAATTCTATATTTAACATAACAGATTTCTCGCAGATGAAAAAAATCTATTAACATATTTTAAATTTATTAGGCGATGAAAAAAATAGATCAAAATTAGGTGTATTTGTGCGACAAATAATATTTAAAGTTTTTAATATTTTGCATATTGGAATTACTAATAATAATTACTAATAGTTATTAATAATTTCTAATTATTTTCCGCAGTTTTTAATTATTTCCCACAATTGGTTTAAACTATTAATAATAGTATTAATAATAGTATTAAAAGTATTAATAATCATTACTAATAGTTATTAGTAATTACTAATTATTTTCAGCAGTTTTTAATTATTTCCCACAATTGGTTTAAACTATTTAGTTCGGTTGTGTATTAGTCTAGACATTTTTTGAATTTTGCTTTCAATTATCAATTATTTTTTCAATATTTAATTTAATTCTTAAATTTTCAATTTATTTCACCAACTTTTTATTATTTTCTTGAATTTAAATTATTTGTTTTGATTTTTAATCCAATCTTCGAACTATTTTTTGCAATTGTGTAACTATGTATATTCATTTTTTGAATTTTGTTTTAAACAGTCAGTTATTTTCCTTACTTTTCAAATATAATCTTTAATTTCGTATTTTTCACTCTTTGAATTTGCACAAATTTATATTTTTAAATCACCAACAATAATGCAAAGTTTTTTATTTTTTTATTTATTTTTTTTAAATATTATAGTCATAGTAATATAAAAATTGGATTTGAATTTCTCGAGAAAGACACGTGTTGGAGGTGAATCTAAAGAATTTGCATTGAAGTAGGAATAGTAATACAATTTCATTCATTCAAAGTATTTATTTGTAAATAATGGAGGCAATTATTCAGCGTCGTCTATCCAGCTGGACTAAACAAATGAGTCGAACTTGAACGTCTGAATTATTACGACGAGTCGTTCAATGGAATCCGATAAAATCATTCAATCGACAAGTTCTCTAAGAAATTTGCATACTTATTGCTGGAAAGTACGATTAGTCTCTTTCTCTCTGTTCATCCACTCTTCACTCCACCCCTCCCACCGCACTTTCAAGATTCTCCCCGATCGTTAAAAGGAATTATCTGCCCGTGTAGATTGCGTGTAAACTTACACTCATACCAAAAAGTTACCAAGTCAATGTGCAAGTGTAGATTTTGCGCACCAAGATATCAACAGGTGTTGGTTTATGATGCCACGTCCAGACATCGTGGGCACAGACATCGATTTCGATGCAATTTAGATAACCGAAAACGATTCGACAATCCGACCAAGTACAGTGCTTCGATAAAAGCTCACGCACTCACCGGATGCATTCAAATTATCACTAACTTGATTCATCTGGAGCGGTATTTGTTTATATTTCGTTCTCGGAATCGAAAGTTTTCCGAATTTTAAGAAAAATTTCTATTTTGTTAATTTTCCAATTTAAAATATTTCACTTTTACAATAATCACTTTTCCTATTTTCTACTTTGACAATTTTCCAACTACCAAATCTCCAATTATTTCTTAATTTACATTTTTTTTTTTACTTTGACAATTGAAGGGTGCGCTAAAATAAAGCTGTAACCGCCAGGACGGCATTCCAACTTTTACACGAAAAAAAATTAATATCCAAATTTGAAATTTAATATGAGATTCAAGCATAAATTATCTCTAAAAACAAAAGTAAGATGTAATAAAATCTTTAAAATTAAAATATGGATTTATATCAGATTAAAATATTAGTTTTGTAAAGAAAACATATTCTTATGCCTAAAAACAATATTAGAAATCTCTAATTCTGTGATATATGGAAAATACACAATATTCACAATTATTATGCTTTTTATCTATTTTTTCAATTCTTTGGTAAAAAATTTAAATTTTATTATTAGAATAAGAAATAAATTAATTTAATGTTACACATTGTATAATTCCTCATTTTATGCATAGCTCATTACGAATAGAATTTAAGTTATTATTGAAATTTAGAGCAAACGGATTACTTAGAATGTATGCGTTTAAAAATTTTAAAAAAATAGTAAAACGTTTTATTTAAAAGTATTCGACAAAAATAATCATTTTTTAGAGTAAATTTATTAATAAAAAAGTCGATCTAAATTCAGTTAAATCTTCATTATATCCCAAAAACTAAACATTTTAAAACTTTTTCGAATAATAAAATATGTTTTAGCGTAACCTTTTTTATATATTTCTAGGTTGATAAATGAACATATCTCTAAATTAGAGATTTCATAAAATGTCATTTTCTGATATAAAGTTTTGCAAAATAAAGCATAACTTATTATAAAAAGTTTGATTATAATGCATAATTTAGATGCATTTTTAATTCTCTGCAATTAAGAATTCAACTCATTTCAAATTTTGTAGTTAATTTTTTTCCGTGTAGAGCTAATTATTATTTTACAATAAATGTCGTTTTATTGTTAATTAGAAGTCTTAATAAGTATTATTAGATATATAAAAATAATAATTTCATATAGTCAGACACATTTTCATCAAGTTTCAAATTGTAAAATCATTTTTTAGTTATTTTCTAAAATTTATATCCTTCAATTTTCAATTTTTCCATTTCTTTTATATTTTCTAAAATTTTAAACTATTTGTCTGAGATTTCAATTATTTCATTCAATTTTAAAATTATTTATATTATTTTTTATATTATTTTCTTCGAATTTCAGTTACTTTCATTCTTTGCGTAATTTCCAAAAAGTTGTTTATTATTTCTATTTAATTAAAAATTATTCTTTTTAATTTTAAATTATGTTTATTTTGTTTCATTTATTTTCTCTAATTTTCAATTATTTCCTTTTTTTTCAATGATCTTCAGAAAGTTTTAAGTATTTTTCTGAATTTTTCTTTAACTTTCCTTCATTTAAAATATATTATGTATTTTTGTCAATTTTTTTTCTCAAATTTGAATTATTTTTTTCAATTTTATATTATTTATCTTAGTTTTCAATTTTCAATTTTTTTCCTATTTTTTCATTATTCAATTTTTTTAAAATTTATTTTTAAAGTTTTCAAGTAATTTTCTCAATTTTAAATTGTTTTCTTTGTTTTTAAAACAATTCTATGAGTTTTTAAATAACTTTCCCCAATTTTTAATTGATTTCATTTTTTTTTCAATTAATCTGAGAAATCAGCAATTATTTTGTTTATTTTTAATTATTTCTTGTAATGTTTTTTAATTCTAAAATTTTATAAATTTTGTCCTAAAAAAATGGTTTATTAGGGTTAACTAAGCTTAAGGGTCCTGGGGCACTGCCCCACTTATTCCCTTAATATAGTTACGCCACGGAATATTAAGACAACATTACAAAATGTACGTTTTTTGGGTCCTAGTACTAAATTTATAATCGCATTAAAAAAAAAAAAGAATTTCAGATCTGGTTAAGGAAACGAAATTTTCAAGTGTGAATTCTTTTTATTGAGTTTTTCTAACTGAGACTTTTTGAGATTTTTTTTTAAACGACGCTTAAAATAAATTAAAACGAAATGACTTTATAAAAACAACTTATTTTTGTAAATTGTCCTTGAGATAAGCAGATGATCGTCTTTTGTATAAAAACAAACAAATAATCTATAATTTTACTTTAGACACGAAGCAAGAAACAGTAGGTAATAATAGAAAGTCCATTTACCAACAGTCGATAATTTCGGCGCCAAAAAATTTAATTTTCAAACATTGTTCTCTTTCTTTTGCAATTAAAATAAGAAAATTATAATTAAATTTTGTAATAAATTATTTAAATTTTGACCAATCATTATAAAATTATTATTACCGATTACTTTTTGACATTCTTGAAAGAAAAATTAAATTATAAAAAACATGAATTTACGACAGTAATAATTTTTAATTCTCTAGAATTGAACCTATAAAAAGTATCATATTTCAGTGAAAAAATTGCATCGTTATCGTTTCGCGTATAAATTATGCTAATTTATAAAAGAACTGCTGTAATTGCAAGTATCTCTGTTAATACTCGATTTTAGTCGAAAGTAAATAAAATATTTCAGAATCATTAATAATGTTGGGAGATTTTGTTTGATATGTTAATGACGATGAAACGAAATTGGTCTAATTGAAATGAACTCGTTAGAGGAAATAAAGGGTTGTGCGTTGGTAAACGAAAGGTTATTGTCGAAAAGGAAGATAACAATAAACACAATGATGAGAGATAAGAGACACTGAAACCAGCTGGGACTGTGTAATTAAAAAAAAGAAAATGGTTCAGGTGAGCCATAAATACGTTGGCAGAGCTTCTCACTTTTTACGAAGGTACGAATAATTATTTGCACTTTTTCTGCTTTTTGTTGTGTTTCTGTTTTCTTCCGGCGCCCACCAGCGGGCAAGCTTGTTATATGACCGGCGGGCATAAAATTTAATTTCGTTTCGCCGAAAAGTAAAGTGGAGAATGCACAAGTGCCTCTATATAGTCATATATCGCTAACCCGTTGGCCACTTTGCGCAGCTACGGTACAATAATCACCTACAACGAGAAACACTATAAATACGGAAGACATTAAAATTAACCACGCTTCTTTTATAAAGATCGTAATCTGAACTTGGTGTGAAAAATTTAGCTTTGCCGAATTTATGCGACATTTGAGAAATTTTGGTTCGAATTTATTTCCGGTATTACTCTCTAAACAGGAATTTAAAAAAGAAAAAAATACTGATTTATAATTATTTTTGACTAATTCATAGTTATTTTTGGATCGCGTGCATTTTCTCCAAAACTCAATTGTCAGAATGGCCATTTGACCGAATTTTATTTAACTGAAAGGTTATATATCAAAAATCTTAAGTTGACAGAAATTCCAATTATCAAATATCTCATTTATTACTAAATATTGCATTTATCAGAATTTTTCCTTTATCCAAAATTGCATTTATCAGAAATCTCCTTTATCTAAAATTGCATTTATCAGAAATCTTATTTATCATAAAGACCAATTGTCACAAAGCTCAAATTTAAACGAAATTTCATTTATTAAAAAATCCCATTTGTCCAAAAGTGCATTTATCACAAATCAAATGTTTCCGAAATTGTATTTATTAAGAATATAATTTGTCAGAAATTCCAATTATCAAATATATAATTTATTATTATTTATCATTTATTATTATTATTCACTAGTACTAGTTACTAGTTTTAAAATTACATAAAACTGCTTAGAACTGATTGGAAACTGTTAATAAGTAGTATAATATTGTGCTAGTACTATTGTTCTATTTTATAACTAATTCAAAACAGTTTTAAGAAATCTTTAAAACTGATTAGAACTACTTAAAACTGTTTATAGCTTGCTTAAAACTTTTAAAAACTGTTTAATTTAATTAGAACTGGTTCATAACTGTTTAGAAGAGATTCAAAATTAATTCAAACTGGTTTATAACTGATTAGAACTGGTTTAAAACTAATTTAAAAGTACTTAGTACCATTTAAAAATGTTCAAGACTAATTTAAAAGTACTTAGTATCATTTAAAACTGTTTAGAATTAGTTTAAAACTCTTGATAACTAGTTCAAAACTGTTTTAATTGAAAAAAATGATATTAATTAAAAATTGGGGAAAGAAATTTAAAAACTCATAGAAATGTTTTAAGAACAAAGTAAATAATTTAAAATTGAGAAAATTACTTGAAAACTTTAAAAATAAATTTAAAAAAATTGAATAATGAAAAATTAGGAAAAATAATTGAAAATTGAAAAAAATTAATTGAAAATTGAGACAAATAGTATAAAATTGAAAAACATAATTCAAATTTAAGAAAATAATTGACAAAATTACATAATATATTTTAAATGAAGGAAAGTTAAAGAAAATTTTAAAAAAATACTTAAAACTTTCAGAAGTTCATTGAAAAAAAAAAAAAATAATCAAAAATTAGAGAAACTAAATCAAACAAAATAAACATAATTTAAAATTGAAGAAATAATTTTAATTAAACAGAAATAATTAAAAACTTTTTGGAAATTATGAAAAAGAATAAAAGTAACTGAAAAATGAAGAAAATAGTATAAAAAATCTTATAAATAATTTTAAAATTGAATGAAATAATTGAAATCTAAGAGACATAGTTTAAAATTTTTGAAATTATAAAACAAATGGAAAAATTTGAAACTTGATGAACATAATTACAATATGAAACAAACATTGAAATTAAGAAAAAAAATGAAAATAATTAAAAATGAAAGAAAATAATTAAAATTTTAAAAAAATACTTAGAAATTTTAAAAAATAATTTTAGAAAATATTTTAGAAAATGAGAATAATAATTATAATTGAAAAATAAATCATTTAATAAATAATAAATAAATAATAATTTAATCATTTAATCATAAATAAATCATTCAAAAAATGATTCAAATATGCTAAAAATAATTTAAGATTGAGAATAGTTTAAAATTTTTGAAATTATAAAACAAATGGAAAAATTTGAAACTTGATGAACATAATTACAATATGAAACAAACATTGAAATTAAGAAAAAAAATGAAAATAATTAAAAATGAAAGAAAATAATTAAAATTTTAAAAAAATACTTAGAAATTTTAAAAAATAATTTTAGAAAATATTTTAGAAAATGAGAATAATAATTAACAATCGAGCAAAATCTAAAAAATAATAAAATTAATTTAAAATTAAAAAAATAATTTAAATATGCTGAAAATAATTAAAATATTTATAATTATAATTATAATTATAATTATATTTATAATATTTATAAGGAAAATAACTTAAATATGAAAGATTGAAAACATTAAATAAAATTTTGAGAGACATAATTAAAAAAATCATAGAATATATGTTTACAAGAGGAAAATGATTACAAAATTACTTAAAACTTTTAAATAAAGAGAATAATTGAATAATCGCAAAAATAATCGAAAATTGATGAAAATAATAATTGAAATTACAGATAAATAATTGAAATTTTTGAAAATTAAGCCAAAAGAATGAATATAAATAAAAAGAGGAGAAAATAATATAAACTTACAATATTTGTTTGTAAGTAAAACAGAATAATTAAAAACACGTTTAAAAAATTAAAAATTAAATACTAAATTTGAGATAATAACTGAAAATTTAGGAAATTAATTAAAATATAATGAAAATACTAAAAAATAGAGAAAATAATCGAAAAATGAGTTTTTTATTTGAAACTTGAAGAAAATCATTGAAATATTAGAAAAACAATGATAAGTTGTGAAAAATAAATTACATTTGAGTCAAATAATTGATAAAATTGCAGAATTTTTTTTTAATAAAAAGAAAATAATTTTTATTTGAGAAAAATATATGAAGATCTTAGAAATCAATTAAAAAAAAAGAGAACAACTTAAAATTGCAGAAAAGAATTAAAGAAAGCTAAAAATAAATTTAACCTTTGATACGAAAAAGAACGAAAGTAACTGAAAATTGAAGAAAATAATATAAAAAATCATATAAATAATTTTAAAATTGAATGTAACAAGTGAAATCTTAAAACAAAGTTTAAAATTTTTAAAATTATAAAAGAAATGGAAAAAATTGAAAATTGAAGGATATAAATTTTAGAAAAGAATTGAAAAATTATTTTACCATTTGAAACTTGATAAAAATAATTAAAATATGAAACAAACATTGAAATTAAGAGAACAAATGAGAGTAATTAAAAATTAATGGAAATAATTAAAATTTTAGAAAACAATTTTAGAAAATAAGAATAATAATTAACAATCGACGGGAATAATTGAAAAATGATAAAATTAATTTAAAATTGAAAAAATAATTCAAATATGCTAAACATAATTGAAATTTATGAAGAAAATAATTTAAATATGAAAGATTGAAAACATTAAATAAAATTTTGAGACACAATTAAAAAAAATCGTAGAATATATGTTTAAAAAAGGAAAATAATTAAAAAATTAGTTAAAAATTTTAATTAAAGAGAATAATTAAAAAATCGCAGAAATAATCGAAAATTGATGAAAATAAAAAATGCAATTTCAGATAAACAATTGAAATTTTTTAAAATTAAGCTAAAAGAATGAAAATAATTAAAAAGCGGATAAAATAATATAAAATTACAAAATTTGTATTTAAGTAAAAGAGAATTATTGAAAAACCGTTTAAAATTAAAAATTGAAGAATAAATTAGAGATAATAACTGAAAATTTAGGAAATTAATTAAAATATAATGAAAATACTAAAAGATGAAGAAAATAATTGAAAAATGAGTTTTTAATTTGAAACATGAAGAAAATCATTCAAATATTATATCAACAATGATGACTTGTAAAAAAAAATCACATTTTAGTGAAAGAATTGAAAAAATTACAGAATTTTTTTTAAATAAAAAGAAAATAATTTTAATTTGCCAAAAATATATGAAGATCTTAGAAATCAATTGAAAAAAAAGAGAATAACTTAAAATTGCAGAAAAGAATTGAAGAAAGCTAAATTTGAACGAAATTTACGATAATTAATAAAAAAAATTTGAAATTATGAAAACAATTTAAAATAATTGAAACTTTAGGATAATAATTAAAATTTAAGAAAAAATAATTAAAAATTCTAGAAAATAATTTTTGACAATGAGAATAATAATTACCAATCGAGGAAAATAATTGAAAAATAATAAAATTAATTCAAAATTTAAAAAATGATTTAAATATGCTGAAAATAATTTAAGATTAAGAAAAATAATTGAAATTTATGATGAAAATAATTTAAATAGGTATAAAAGAATGAAAATAGTAAATAAAATTTGTGCAAAATAATTGAAAATATCATAGAATATATGTTTGAAAGAGGAAATTAATTACAAAATTACTTAAAAATTTTAATTAAAGAGAATAATTAAAAAATCGCAGAAATAATCGAAAATTGATGAAAATAATAAATGCAATTTCAGATAAACAATTGAAATTTTTTAAAATTAAGCTAAAAGAATGAAAATAGTTAAAAAGCGGATAAAATAATATAAAATTACAAAATTTGTATTTAAGTAAAAGAGAATAATTAAAAAACCGTTTAAAAAATTAAAAATTGATGACTAAATTAGAGATAATAACTGAAAATTTCAGAAATTAATTAAAATATAATGAAAATACTAAAAGATGAAGAAAATAATTGAAAAATGAGTTTTTAATTTGAAACTTAAAGAAAATCATTGAAATATTATATCAACAATGGTAAGATGTAAAAAAAATCACATTTTAGTGAAGTAATTGAAAAAATTACAGAATTTTTTTTTAAATAAAAAGAAAATAATTTTAATTTGCCAAAAATATATAAAGATCTTAGAAATCAATTGAAAAAAAAGAGAATAACTTAAAATTGCAGAAAAGAATTAAAGAAAGCTAAATATAATAATTGAAAAAAATAATTGAAATTTATGATGAAAATAATTGAAATAGGTATAAAAGAATGAAAATAGTAAATAAAATTTGTGCAAAATAATTGAAAAAATCATTGAATATATGTTTGAAAGAGGAAATTTATTACAAAATTACTTAAAATTTTTAATTAAAGAGCATAATTAAAAAATCGCTGATATAATAAAAAATTGATGAAAATAATAAATGAAATTTAAGATGAACAATTAAAATTTTTTAAACTTAAGCAAAAAGAATGAAAATAATATAAAATTACAGAATTTATTTTTAAGTAAAAGAGAATAATTGAAAAACTATTTAAAAAATTAAAAATTGAAGACTAAATTAAAAAAAAAGCAATTAAAAATTTAGGAAATTAATTGAAATATAATGAAAATACTAAAAAATAAATTACATTTGAGTGAAATAATTGAAAAAATTACAGATTTTTTTTTAAATAAAAAGAAAATAATTTTAATTTGAGAAAAATCGAGGAAAATAATTGAAAAATAAATCATTTAATAAATAATAAATAAATAATAATTTAATCATTTAATCATAAATAAATCATTAAAAAAATGATTCAAATATGCTAAAAATAATTTAAGATTGAGAACAATAATTGACATTTATGATTAAAATAATTTAAATATGAAAGAATGAAAAGAGTAAAAAAAATTTGAGCAAAATAATTGAAAAAATCATAGAATATATGGAGGAAAGTAATTACAAAATTGCTTAAAAATTTAAATTAAAGAGAATATTTTAAAAAATCGCAGAAATAATAGAAAATTGATGAAAATAGTAATTGAAATTTCAGATAAATTATTGAAATTTTTGAAAACTGTGCTAAAAGAATGAAAATAATTTAAAATCGGAGAAAATAATATAAAAGTACAGAATTTATTTTTAAGTAAAAGAAAATAATTGAAAAATATTTTAAAAAATTGAAAATTAAACAAAATAATTGAAATTTGAGATAATAACTAAAAATTTAAGAAATTAATTTAAAAATAATGAAAATATTAAAAGATGGAGAAAATAATTGCAATATTATAAAAAGAAATGAAAATTGTACAAAAGAATTGGAAATTGAGATATATATTTGAAAGTACAGTAAATTAATTCAGAATTTATGAAAATGATTAAAAATTAAAAATAATAATTGCAAAATGACAAAAATAATGGTAAGTTAAAAAAATAAAATTAAATTTGCGATAAATAATATCAAATTAAGGAATAAATAATTAAATTGATTTAATGTCAAGGCAAAAATAATTAAAATTGAAAAAGTGATTGATAAAACTAAACAAAATAATTGAAATTTGAGGAAGGTAAATTTAAGATTTAGGGAATCAGTTTGAAAACAATTTAAATAATTAAGGATTTTAGAAAATAGTTGGAAAATTAATGTTCACTTCAAATTTAGTATTTTTGAAAGGTGGATTAATTGAACTTTTAATCAATGCAAGTTCACAGTAACTGAAATTTGAAGAAATGAAAATTGCTGTAAATTTAAAATTTAAGAACATTTCAAAAGGTGAAATATGATTTAAAATTTAAAAAGAAAAAAAAGTGACAAATATCAGGTGTAGACAGAATGAATGAATGAATTAAACTTGTAAATTATTATATATAATTGGGGCCCCATTTTCCTTTTTGCCCCATGGCCCATGTACCCCCAGTTACGCCACTGGCTAAGATGGGAATCACAAAATTGTAGAAAAAAAACGAGTTCTGTAGCACGTTTTCTCATTATGAAGAGGTTAAAAATATGTTTTGAAAACGATCCTATGTCGTTTCGTTTTCGAGAAATATGAATTTTTGTAATACAGATTGTAAATTTTAATGATACAATTCTGTTGAAGAAATGAAAATTGAACAAAAGAATTGAAAATTGAGATATATATTTGAAAGTACAGTAAATTAATTCAGAAATTATGAAAATGATTGAAAATTAAAAAAAATAATTGCAAAATAACAAAAATAATGGTAAGTTAAAAAAGTAAATTTAAACTTGCGATGAATAATATAAAATTAAGGAATAAATAATTAAATTGATTTAATGTCAAGTTAAAAATAATTGAAATTGAAAATGTGATTGGAGAAAACTAAACAAAATAATTGAAATTTGAGGAAGGTAAATTTAAGATTTAGGGAATCAATTTAAAAACAATTTAAATAATTAAGGATTTTAGAAAATAGTTGGAAAATTAAAATTCACTTCAAATTTAGTATTTTTGAAAGGTGGATTAATTGAACTTTTAATCAATGCAAGTTCACATTAACTAAAATTTGAGGAAATTAAAATTGCTATAAATTTAAAATTTGAGAACATTTCAAGAGGTGAAATATGATTTAAAATTTTAAAAGAAAAAAATGTCTAGTGACAAATATTAGGTGTATGCAGAATAAATGAATAAATTAATTAAACTTGTAAATTATTATATATAATTGGGGCCCCATTTTCCTTTTTGCCCCACAGCCCTTGCACCCCCAGCTACACCACTGTTAATATTACGTATTACCTATTTTGAAGGAAAATCTTACAATTTTACCAAAAATACTATGAAAGCTCCTCGGATTTTTTCTATGTGGGTTGTTTTTGGTAAAAAGTTTTTTAGCTAGAGATATCTGGGTGTTACTTGATGTCTGACTTTACAAGGTAAGCAAGCAGAGAATAAGAAGAGTAACGATGCGATGCGAGGAATGACTAGGGAATAAAAACCTTCGACAATGGAACCGCAAAGAAGCATTGGAGAAGAGGTATATATATATATATATATATATATATATTGTATATGTATATCTACGTACGTCTGCTCTTTTGAGCGAATCGTGCGGGTTTTGCGTTGGCGTTCCTCTTGTTCTCATAAACTGTGACCGCAATGAGATAGGCTTCGATGCATTGACTCAACCACCGACTTTCGATTAAAACTATCAAATATCGATGCACATTTTTTTCTTTGCAGATAAATTTTATACTTTTTCACTAAAGTATCGTGTCGCAAGACGAATTTTCATAGAAATCAAAATTTAATTTAACATAATTTAATCTAACATAATTTAATTGAACTTAACTTTATTTTATATAATTGACCTTATTATTTTATTTTTGTTGACGAAATTCCACGAATAAAGTTTTGAGTTTATTTTCTTATTTTTAATTAATAATATGTTTTACAATTAAACGTTAAGTTTTGCTTCTATGTAGAAATTCAATTTTAAAAATTTATAACCTACAATTTTGTCTCGGAGAGTTTTTGAGAAAAAACCTAAGTTCTAGCTTGGACAATTTTGGATTGTTTTAAGAACAAAATAATAAATAAGTTTAGATAAAAACCAAACAACAATATAAATTATATAACAAATTATGAAAAAATCCCATCAGGTTAAAACTAATTCGAAATTTTTGTTCACTTTTAAGTGAATAGGAGAAATTGACTTATTTTTCAAAATACGAATTGTACAGCTCTTTATGAAAAAAGACTAGTTAGAAACTTCTTTTCTTTTTCCATAATTTTATTGCAGACACAGGTAATTCAACTTTTTTAATTCTTTTTTGAATTGTCTGTTTATTGACTAAATTAGTTCGACAACAGTTTCTACTTTGAGGTTAGAAACAATAATAACAGCCAAAGTAGAAATATATCGAAATATCAAACTCTCGAAATTTAAGAGGCGGGAAAAATGAATATTTTCAAATTTTAGTTTTTAATTTTTATATTTTTCATTGTTTGGATTGCATCGTGTAAACGAAACCCAATTAGTATGCCTTCTGGGTGTTATAATTAATTATCATTTTATTAATTTATTGACGAAATCGACGAATAAAGTTCTAAGTTTGTTTTCTTTTTGTTTAATAGATAATAATTTCTACAATTACTTAATTAAACGTTCAAGTTTTATTTTTAAGTAGAAATTCAATTTCTAAGTTTCAAAATACTTCAAATAATGATGTTTCGTAAAAATATATAACCTTTCAATTTGTCTCAGAGAGTTCATTAAAAAAATAAATTGTAGGTTAGAAAATTTCTGATACAGAACAAAACAAAAAATAACTTCAGATACTAATCAAATATCAATTACATAACATATTATTTTAAAAATTCCATCAGCGTTAAAACTAATTCCGAATTTTTGTTCACTTTTAGGTGAATACGAAAATTTGACTTATTTTTCAAAATACGAATTGTACAGCTCTTTATGAAAAAAGACTAATTAGAAACTTCTTTTCTTTATCCATAATTTTATTCTAGACACAGATACTTTAACTTTTTTACTTATCTCTAAATTGTCTGTTTATTTTCCTAAATTCGTTCAACAACAGTTTCTACTTTGAGGTTAGAAACAATAATAACAGCCAAAGCAGAAATATATCGAAATATCAAACTCTCGAAATTTAAGAGGGGGGAAAAATGAATATTTTCAAATTTTAGTTTTTAATTTTAATATTTTTCATTGTTTAGGATTGAATCGTGTAAACTAAACCCAATTAGTGGGCCTTCTGGGTGTTATAATTAATTATCATTTTATTAATTTATTGACGAAATCGACGAATAGAGTTCTAAGTTTGTTTTCTTTTTGTTTAATAGATAATAATTTTTACAATTACTTAATTAAACGTTCAAGTCTTATTTTTAAGTAGAAATTCAATTTCTAAGTTTCAAAATATTTCAAATAATGATGTTTCGTAAAAGTGTATAACCTTCCAATTTGTCTCAGAGAGTTCATTAAAAAAATAAATTGTAGGTTAGAAAATTTCTGATACAGAACAAAACAAAAAATAACTTCAGATAATAATCAAATATAAATTACATAACATATTATTTTAAAAATTCCATCAGCGTTAAAACTAATTCCGAATTTTTGTTCACTTTTAGGTGAATACGAAAATTTGACTTATTTTTCAAAATACGAATTGTACAGCTCTTTATGAAAAAAGACTAATTAGAAACTTCTTTTCTTTATCCATAATTTTATTCTAGACACAGATACTTTAACTTTTTTACTTATCTCTAAATTGTCTGTTTATTTTCCTAAATTCGTTCAACAACAGTTTCTACTTTGAGGTTAGAAACAATAATAACAGCCAAAGTAGAAATATATCGAAATATCAAACTCTCGAAATTTAAGAGGCGGGAAAAATGAATATTTTCAAATTTTAGTTTTTAATTTTTATATTTTTCATTGTTTGGATTGCATCGTGTAAACGAAACCCAATTAGTATGCCTTCTGGGTGTTATAATTAATTATCATTTTATTAATTTGTTGACGAAATCGACGAATAAAGTTCTAAGTTTGTTTTCTTTTTGTTTAATAGATAATAATTTCTACAATTACTTAATTAAACGTTCAAGTTTTATTTTTAAGTAGAAATTCAATTTCTAAGTTTCAAAATACTTCAAATAATGATGTTTCGTAAAAATATATAACCTTTCAATTTGTCTCAGAGAGTTCATTAAAAAAATAAATTGTAGGTTAGAAAATTTCTGATACAGAACAAAACAAAAAATAACTTCAGATACTAATCAAATATCAATTACATAACATATTATTTTAAAAATTCCATCAGCGTTAAAACTAATTCCGAATTTTTGTTCACTTTTAGGTGAATACGAAAATTTGACTTATTTTTCAAAATACGAATTGTACAGCTCTTTATGAAAAAAGACTAATTAGAAACTTCTTTTCTTTATCCATAATTTTATTTCAGACACAGATACTTTAACTTTTTTACTTATCTCTGAATTGTCTGTTTATTTTTCTAAATTCGTTCAACAACAGTTTCTACTTTGAGGTTAGAAACAATAATAACAGCCAAAGCAGAAATATATCGAAATATCAAACTCTCGAAATTTAAGAGGCGGGAAAAATGAATATTTTTAAATTTTAGTTTTTAATTTCAATATTTTTCATTTTTTTAGGATTGTATCGTGTAAACTAAACCCAATTAGTATGCCATGTGGGTATTATCATTAATTATCATTTAATTAAATAAGAGTTCTATCGGGTTTTTTTGCACAAAAAGCAAGAAATTTGCCATAAATCCCATGAGTATCCCGAGCTTGCAACAACATCTCTTGGGAGAGTGGCAAATCGATCACACGTAGTGTATACGACGTTTCCACTTCCTTTATAAGGATTTGAAAAAAGCGAATGAGACTGACTAGAATTAATAATAATATTCTTCATCCATTGGCGATTTACCGATTTCTAAATCCTTTTCTCGAAGAAAAAAAAATTTATAAAAATCCTTACGTGAGTTTGATCTTATCAGACGCAAATTCTTTTCAGTATTACAAAGAAATCCTCGGTTATTTTTTACAATAATAAATTGATTTTTTTCAATTAATCCACCGTTCAAATATACTGAAGTAATTAAAAAAATTTTTCAATTTTTAATAATTCTTTTCTCTTATTTAATTATTATTTAATTTTTTTCTAGTTTTCGACAATTTCAATTATTTTTGTTAATTTTTTTTTTTTAAATTTTTTAATTTTAATTATTTTTTTCAGTTCCAATAAAACAATTTCATTATTTATCGCTAAATTTTATATTTTTTAGCGTAAATTTAAATTAATTTTTTTAATTTACCATTATAATTTTCATTTTGCAATTATTATCTTCAATTTTTAATAATTTTCATTATTTCTGAATTAATATCCTGAACTTTCCAAATATATATCCAATTTTCAATTATTTTGTTCAATATTCATTTCCTTTATCAATATGCAATTATTTTCTACATCTTTTAATTATTTTATTTATTTGTCAATTCATTTCCTAAACTTTCAATTATTATCTCAAATTTACAATATTGTCTTCAGTTTTTAATTTTTTGAACGATTTTTAAATTATGTTTCTGAAGGTTTGATTATTTCCATCATATATTTCAATTAATTTGATCTTTTTTCAATTATTTCTCTACATTTTTAATTATTATTCTCATTTTGTACAATTATTTTATAAGATTTTAAAGTACTTAACTTAATTTTCAATTAACTTACGTTTTTATTCATAAGTTACAAAAAATTTTATTAATTAACTTAGATTTCAATTAATTTTAGCTTCCTTAAATTAATTTTTTCAATTTTTAATTATTCTCTCTTTTTAATTATTCTTAATTATTCTTTCAAGTATTTTTCTCAATTATCAATTATATTTTTTTATTTAAAAAACATTCTGCAACTTTTTTAATTATTTATTTCAAATTTCATTTATTTTTTCAACTTATCATTATTTTTATCCTATTTCAATTATTTTCTTCAAGTTTCTACTTTTAAAATCATTTTTCAATTATTTTAACCAAATTCTAATTAGTCTTATTTTTTAGAATTATTTACTAAGATTTTTAAATATTTTTCTCAAATTGCACATTATTTTCTTCAATTTTTACTTATTTTGAATTTTTTCATAATTTCAAATTTTTTAAACTATTTATCTGATATATCAATTATTTAATTCAATTTTAAATTACTTTTTAAATTATTTTTTTATTATTTTCTTGAATTTTCAGTTACTTACGTTCTTTTTCATAATTTCCAAAAGTTTTTATTAATTATCTTAAGTTGCAATTATTTTTAGCTCTCTTCAATTCTTTTCTGCAATTTTTAATTATTTTTATTTTTTCAATTAATTTATCAGATTTTGAAGTATTTTTCTAAAATTTTAATTCCATTTTTTATTTTGAAAAATTCTACAATTCTTTCAATTATTTACTTCAAATTTTATTTATTGTTTTTTCGCACTTCAATTATTTTCTTCAAGTTTCAAATTTTAAAATCATTTCTTAATTATTTTCTCCAATCTCTAATCATTCTTTTTCTTTAATTATTTACTAAGATTTTTAAATATTTTTCTCAAATTTCCCATTATTTTCCTTAATTTTTACTTATTTTGAATAATTTCGAAAATTTTTAAACTATTTTTTTGACATTTCAATTATTTAATTCAATTTTAAATTATTTATGTTATATTTTTTTTATTATTTTCTTCAATATTTAATTACATACTTTTAAGTTTTTTCTTATATTTTACAACAATTTTTTTATTAATTTTTTTTAAATTTCCATTATTTTATTCTATTTTCAATTATATCTATGATTTTCTTATATTTTATTTATTTTTGTAATTATTTCTCTTAAATCAAAAATTGTATTAAAAATTATGTATAATTTTTTTTTATTTTCTCTAATTTTTAATTATTTTCGGTTCTTTAAAGTGTTTTTTTGAAATTTTCTTTAACTTTCCTTTATTTAAAATATAATAAGTAATTTTTTCAATTATCTTCTCAAATTTTAATTTTTTTCTTCAATTTTAAATTATTTAGGTATATATTTTTTTATATTTTCTTCAATTTTCAAGTACTTACGTTCTTTTGCCTAATTTCCAACATTTGCTCTTAATTATTTTAAATTTCTATTATTATTAGCTTTCTTTAATACTTTTCTTCAAATTTTTTTCAATCATTTGTCAGATTTTCAAGTATTTTTTTCAAATTTCAATTCTATTTTTTATTAAAAAAAAAAATTTTGCATTTTTTTCAACTATTTAAAAAAAATTAATTTTTTTCAACTTATAATTGTTTTTCTCGTATTTTATTTATTTTCCTCAATTTTAGACTATTTACATTATCTTTTCATTATTTTCTTCAATTTTCAATCATTTTCATTATTTCATTATTTCATTTATTTATTTTCCTCAATTTTAGACTATTTATATTATATTTTCATTATTTTCTTCAATTTTCATTCATTTTCATTATTTCCAAATAAATGTCCTAAAATTTTAATTATTTATCTCAATTTTAATCATTTTTTTTCAATTTTTAATTTTTTTTACCAAGTTTTCATTATTCTAATTTTTTCAATTTATTTCTAAGATTTGCAAGAATTTGTATCAAATTTAAATTATTCTCTTTAATTTAAAATCATTTATATGGTTTTTTAAGTTACTTTCGACAATTTTTAATTGCTTTCATTATTTTTTTTCAATTAATTTGCAAAATTTGCAATTTTTTGTTGTTGCAATTTTGTTGAATTTTAAAATTTTATTAAACTTGTTTTATTTATTATCTTTTATTGTTTTATGTAAGCGCGCGTTGTTTTATTTATAGTTATAAATATTTTCTTTAAAAAATACTCTAAAATAAAGTCAATAAGAAGAAAAAAAAATGTCAATATCGGATTTGCCTTTGATGTTGATAATTACATGCATATACAACTCGTAAAATTTTCTAAGAGGTGCGCTTTTGTATTAAAAAGAAAATTTATGCAAAAAAGGGTTAAAGGGAGAAATTCATTTTCGTAAACGTCAACAGCCAAAAAATAACGACCGTTTAACGAACCAGGGGCCTAATTTAAAGACCCTTTCTTCTTTATCCTCCCCGCGGTGATTTTTACGTATATGGTCGATATTCCAGTCGCTCCCGTTTAACGCCGACGTATTTCACGGTTTTAGCGCCGGTGCCTCATGTAAACCGCGTCGCTTTATCATGATGAGCAAAGATAGCCTGTTCTTTTTTTTTTTTTTTTATTACTTATTCCGCCTCGCTTTTTACAAGCAAGAGAGCCTAAACTTTCACGATCCAGCTGAGAACCAATTGAAAATAATCAATTGCAGGCGTTAATTTAAATTGTCGCGGAGAATGAAGCTTAATAAAGTTTTATAATGGAGGTAACAATAAAAATTAACGGCATTATCTTTTTATTCAAGGGACAGGTTACTGCCGCCAAGACTAATGTATATGTACTCGCATTTCTGGAAGTACAAGTTGTTTCGAGATAGAAAGTTTGTAATTGCAAAATATTACACGTGTTGTTTGGAATTTATTTTGTATTTTCGGATCTTGTGGAATGGGATTAAATGATTTATGAAAATAGGGAAATAAATATAAATAAATACAGTGGAGTAACTGGGGGTGCAAGGGCCCTGGGGCAAAAAGAAAAATGGGGCTCCAATTATATATAATAATGTACAACTTTAGTTAATTAATTAATTCATTCTGTCTACACCTGATATTTGTCACTAGATATTTTTTTCTTTTTAAAATTTCAAAACATATTTCACCTTTTGAAATGTTCTCAAATTTTAAATTTATAGCAATTTTAATTTCTTCAAATTTCAGTTAATGTGAACTTTCATTGATTAAAAGTTCAATTAATCCACCTTTCAAAAATACTAAATTTGAAGTGAATTTTAATTTTCCAACCATTTTCTACAATCCTTAATTATTTTAATTGTTTTTAAATTGTTTCCCTAAATCTTAAATTTACCTTCCTCAAATTTCAGTTATTTTGTTTAGTTTTCTCAATCACTCTTCAATTTTAATTATTTTTGCCTTGACATTAAATTAGTTTAATTATTTATTCCTTAATTTTATATTATTCTTCGCAAATTTAAATTTATTTTGTAAACAAACCATTATTTTTGTCATTTTGCTATTATTATTTTCATTTGTTAATCATTTTCATAATTTCTGAATTAATTTACTGTATTTTCAAATATATATCTCAATTTCCAATTCTTTTGTACAATTTTCATTTCTTTTTATAATATTGCAATTATTTTCTCCATCTTTTAATATTTTCATTATTTTTCAATTAATTTCCTAAATTTTTAGTTACTATCTCACATTTTAATTATTGTGTTTAATTTTCAATTTTTTTAAATATTTTTCAATTATTACATTTTACTTAAAAATAAATTCTGTAATTTCATATTATTTTCTCCATTTTTAAATTATTTTCATTTTTTAGGCTTAATTTTCAAAAATCTCAATTGTTAACCTGAAATTTCGTTTATTATTTTCATCAATTTTCGATTATTTCTGCGATTTTTCAATTTTTCTCTTTATTTAAAATTTTTTTATAATTATTTTCGTTTTTTAAACATATATTCTACGATTTCTTCAATTATTTATCTGAAATTTCAATTGTTATTTTCATCAGTTTTCGATTATTTCCGCGATTTTTTAATTATTCTCTTGAATTAAAATTTTTAAGCAATTTTGTAATTACTTTCCTCCATATATTCTATGATTTTTTCAATTATTTTACTCAAATTTTATTTACTGTTTTCGTTCTTTCATATTTAAATTATTTTAATCATAAATGTCAATTATTGTTCTCAATCCTTAATTATTTTTAGCATATTTGAATCATTTTTTGAATGATTTATTTATGATTAAATGATTAAATTATTATTTATTTATTATTTATTAAATGATTTATTTTTCAATTATTTTCCTCGATTTTTCTTAAATTAAAATTATTTTCTTTTTTTAAAAAAAAATTCTGTAATTTTTTCAATTATTTCACTCAAATGTAATTTATTTTTTATAACTTATCATTGTTTTTATAATATGTCAATGATTTTCTTTAAGTTTTAAAATAAAAAACTCATTTTTTAATTTTTCTCTCCATCTTTTAGTATTTTCATTATATTTCAATTAATTTCCTAAATTTTTATTTGTTATTTTTTTTTTTTTTTTAATTTAGTCTTCAATTTTTAATTTTTTAAATAGTTTATCAATTATTCTCTTTTACTTTAAAACAAATTCTGTAATTTTATATTATTTTCATTCTTTTGGCTTAATTTTCAAAAATTTTAATTGTTCATCTTAAATTGCATTTATTATTTTCATCAATTTTTGATTATTTCTGCGATTTTTTAATTATTCTCTTTAATTAAAATTTTTAAGTAATTTTGTAATTAATTTCCTCTTTCAAACATATATTCTATGATTTTTTCAATTATTTTGCACAAATTTTATTTTCTATTTTCATTCTTTTATACCTATTTCAATTATTTTCATCATAAATTTCAATTATTTTTTTCAATTATTATATTTAGCTTTCTTTAATTCTTTTCTGCAATTTTAAGTTATTCTCTTTTTTTTCAATTGATTTCTAAGATCTTTATATATTTTTGGCAAATTAAAATTATTTTCTTTTTATTTAAAAAAAAATTCTGTAATTTTTTCAATTACTTCACTAAAATGTGATTTTTTTACATCTTACCATTGTTGATATAATATTTCAATGATTTTCTTTAAGTTTCAAATTAAAAACTCATTTTTCAATTATTTTTTTCATCTTTTAGTATTTTCATTATATTTTAATTAATTTCATAAATTTTCAGTTATTATCTCTAATTTAGTCTTCAATTTTTAATTTTTTAAACGGTTTTTCAACCGTTGTATTTTACTTAAATACAAATTTTGTAATTTTATATTATTTTATCCGCTTTTTAATTATTTTCATTATTTTAGCTTAATTTTAAAAAATTTCAATTGTTTATCTGAAATTGCATTTATTATTTTTATCAATTTTCGATTATTTCTGCGATTTTTTAATTATTCTCTTTAATTAAAATTTTTAAGTAATTTTGTAATTAATTTCCTCTTTCAAACATATATTCTATGATATTTTCAATTATTTTGCACAAATTTTATTTACTATTTTCATTCTTTTATACCTATTTAAATTATTTTCATCATAAATTTCAATTATTTTTCTTAATCTTAAATTATTTTCAGCATATTTAAATCATTTTTTAAATTTTGAATTAATTTTATTATTTTTCAATTATTTTGCTCGATTGTTAATTATTATCCTAAAGTTTCAATTATTTTCAATTGTTTTCATAATTTCAAATTTTTTTTATTAATTATCGTAAATTTCGTTTATATTTAGCTTTCTTCAATTCTTTTCTGCAATTTTAAGTTATTCTCTTTTTTTTCAATTGATTTCTAAAATCTTCATATATTTTTGACAAATTAAAATTATTATCTTTTTATTTAAAAAAAAATTCTGTAATTTTTTCAATTATTTCACTAAAATGTGATTTTTTTTACAAGTTATCATTGTTGATATAATATTTGATTGATTTTCTTCATGTTTCAAATTAAAAACTCATTTTTCAATTATTTTCCTCATCTTTTAGTATTTTCATTATATTTTAATTAATTTCCTAAATTTTCAGTTATTATCTCTAATTTATTCTTCAATTTTAAATTTTTTAAACGGTTTTTCAATAATTCCCTTTATTTAAATACAAATTTTGCAATTTTTTATTATTTTATCCGCTTTTTAATTATTTTCATTCTTTTAGCTTAATTTTAAAAAATTTCAATTGTTTATCTGAAATTGCATTTTTTATTTTTATCAATTTTCGATTATTTCTGCGATTTTTTAATTATTCTCTTTAATTAAAATTTTTAACTAATTTTGTAATTATTTTCCTTTTTTAAACATATATTCTACGATTTTTTTTAATTGTGTCTATCAAAATTTTATTTAATGTTTTCAATCTTTCATATTTAAATTATTTTCTTCATAAATTTCAATTATGTTTAGCATATTTGAATTATTTTTTCAATTTTAAATTAATTTTATCATTTTTCAATTATTCCCGTCGATTGGTAATTATTATTCTTATTTTCTAAAATTATTTTCTAAAATTTTAATTATTTCCATCAATTTTCAATTACTCTCATTTGTTTTCTTATTCAATGTTTGTTTTATATTTTAATTATTTTCATCAAGTTTCAAATGGTAAAATCATTTTTCAATTCTTTTCTAAAATTAATATCCTTCAATTTTCAATTTTTTCCATTTCTTTTATAATTTTAAAAATTTTAAACTTTTTTTTGAGATTTCACTTATTACATTCAATTTTAAAATTATTTATATGATTTTTGATATTATTTTCTTTAATTTTCAGTTACTTTCGTTCTTTTTCGTAATTTCCAAAAAGTTTTTAATTATTTCTGTTTAATTAAAAATTATGCTGTTTAATTTTAAATTATGTTTATCTTGTTTTATTTATTTTCTCTAATTTTTAATTATTTTCCTTTTTTTTCAATGAATTTTTCATTCAATTTTAAAATTATTTATATGATTTTTTATATTATTTTCTTCAATTTTTTAGTTACTTTCGTTCTTTTTCGTAATTTCCAAAAAGTTGTTAATTGTTTCTGTTTAATTAAAAATTATGCTGTTTAATTTTAAATTATGTTTATCTTGTTTCATTTATTTTCTCTAATTTTTAATTATTTTCCTTTTTTTTAAATGAACTTGTGAAAGTTTAAAGTATTTTTTTGAAATTTTCTTTAACGTTTCTTCATTTAAAATATATTTATTTATTTATTTATTTATTCAAATATAAACGGGCAATATACAGTGTATAAAAAGACCCTTTAGTACGTAGGTACTCAAAATATAACAAAAAATTTACAAAAATGTTTCGAAGTAATTATGTAATTTTGTCAATTATTTTCTTAAATGTGAATTATATATTTCAATTTTATACTATTTATCTCAATTTTCATTTTTTTTCAATTTTCAATTATTTTTTCTAATTTTTTATTATTCAATTTTTTAAAATTTATTTTGAAGGTTTTCAAGTAATTTTCTTAATTTTAAATTATTTTCTTTGTTTTTAAAACATTTCTATGTGTTTTTAATTAATTTTCCCCAATTTTTAATTATTTTGGGCAAGCAATTATTTTGTTTAATTTCAATTATTTCTCGCATTTTTTTTTTAATTCTAAATTTTTATAAATTTTGTGCTAAGAAAAAGGTTTATTAGGGTTAACAGGGGACCCCCTAAGCTCAAGGGCCCCGGAGCATTGCCCCACTTTGACCCTTAATAGTTACGCCACTGAATAAATTTAAAAATAAAATTTGTTTTAAGTCTCATTTTTCACGCCTAGTATCTTTTGTTTCATGTTGAGTCTTTTGTTCCGTGAGTTATTCTTATGTTTTATTTCTTATGATTAATGTTTTTTATCTTAAATTTGATGTCATGTTTTATGTAATATTCTTATGTTTTATGTCTTTTGACTTAAAACTTGAATATTATGACATAATTCTCATTTCTAATGTTTTTGTTTTATGTTACATGTACATACTAATTTCATGTTATGCTTTATTTTTTATAACTTATGTTTTATGTAATATTTTATGTATTATTCTTATGATTCATGTTTTGTGTAAAACTTGAGTCTTAAGTCATAATTTTCAAATCTTATGTTTTTGTCTTACTTTATATATCATGAGTTTACCTTATGTATTAAGATGATTCTTTTAAGTCTTTAGTCTTATGTTAAGTTTTATGTTTTGAGTATAAAGTCATAAGTCTCATGTCTTATATTTTATTCCAAATATTCTTAGAATTATGACATCTTGTGTCATAAGTCTCAACTTTTAAGTTTTAAGTCCTTATGTCGTAAGTCTAAAGTCTCAAATCTCAAGTAGTTTTAATTCCCAAATTTTATTGTTCTAAGTCTCAAGTCTTATGTTATATATTCTAAGTCTCATGCTTTATTTTTGATGTCTTAATTTTCAAGTTTAAACTTCTATGTCCTAAGGTATCAAATATTCTTGTTCTATGTCTTATCACTTATGTCTTATATTTTGAGTCTTATGTCATAATCCTTAAGACTTATGTTTATTGACTCATCTTATATATCTCAAGTTAATCTTATATTTTAAGTCTCAAGTTTCTAAACTTATATCTTTTGTCTTAAATTGAGTCTTTATCTTAAATATCATGACATTATTTTCGTGTCTTACATCTCAAATCTTAATTTTTAAGTCCCATTCCTCATATCTCAAATCTTATATCACAAGCCTCCAATCTTGATTCTCAACTTTTAAACCTTTTCCCTAAAAAACTACGTGAATAAGCACATTTTCCCTAAATTGAAATCCCAAAAAACGCACATACTTTAGATGTTAAAAATTCTGGGTTACACGATACACAATAAATAAATTTTACACGAGATGAAAGTTGGATTTATAAACGGCGACATGAAAAGGAATTGCGTCTTTAGGTATAATTTGTTTTCATTATCAATCAATCGATCGTTTGTTGGTAAATCATCTGCACATTTAAGTTAACATACAATCAATGCCATCTTCAAATAACTGGCTTCATTCTCATCCCCTTGTGATATGCCAAGAATCTGTAATCGATTACATTTAAAACGCGCGGCAAAAGGGACATACGTTGAGTTAAATCGTTAATTGGTTCTCACGCAGATTTCTCTCCTTCCAGATTCGATAACGTATTTATCTTCGTGTCATCGAGAAATGCTGTAATCACAGGAGGTACAGCAGGTTATCGATTCAAAAGTAACAGATTTATTTCGTCTTTAGATATAAATGTGTTTTTAATTTACATTTATCTATTTCGCATTATCGTTGTTTCTGTTTTTATTTTGTATTCTCATTTTTCTATTTTTTGTTTATTTTCTATTTTTTTTTGTATTCTTATTTCTCTATTTTTATTTTCATCTTTTGCTTGTTTACACCAATTCTAAACTAGTTTTGAACTAGTTTCGAAATGTTCCGAACTAGTTTAAAAAATCCCGAATTAGTTTAAAACAGCTTCAAACTAGTTTTAAACTTGTTTAAACTCTAAACAAGTTCAAAACAGCTTTAAGACAAATTTAAAAAGTTTTAAAAATTTTAAAATTAGTGTTGAGTAGATTCAGATTAGATATAAGCTGTTTAAATTAAGTTCTACAAAATTCTGACATATTCAAAATAGTTTTCAACTAGTCCAGCACTATTTAATTGGTTCTAAACAATTTTTGAATTTTTTCCTAATCAGTTTTAAACAAGTTCTAAGCAGTTATTACCATTTTCAAACAGTTTAATAAAGTTTTAAATATTTTTGAACCAGTTGTAACTATTTCAGACAACATTGAACAAGTTTTAAACAATTTTAAACAGTTCGGAACAAGTTCTCAACAGTTTTTAACAAATTCTCAATAGTTTCGAAAGAGCACTAAATTGTTTTATGTAGGTTAAATTTTTTTTTATTATTCTGTACTGGTTTACAACACTTTTAAACTAGTTTTGTTTCACCAAAAACAGTTCTAAACAGTTTTGAACAAGTTTTGAATAGTTTTATCTTGGATAAACATTTTTAAATAATTCTGTATTTGTTTAAAACAGTTCTCAACAGTTTGACATAAGTTCTCAACTGCTTCGAACAAATTTTGAATAGTTTTATGTAAGTTAAACATTTTAAAATTAATCTGTATTAGTTTAAAACAGTTTTAAACAAGTTTTGATGTACTCAAAACAGTTTTAAACAGTTTCGAACAAGTTCTGCATAGTTTTATTCAAGTTTAAAAAGTTTTTAATTACTTTATAATAGTTTTAAACAGTTTAAACAAGTTTCAATTAGTTTTAACGAGTTATAAACTGGTTATAGGCAATTTCAAACTAGTTTTAAAAAATATTAAACAAGCTATGAACAGTTTTAAACAAATTCTCAACAGTTTCGAATAAGTTTTAAGTAGTTTTATAAAGGTTAACATTTTTTTAGTTATTCTGTACTGGTTTAAAACACTTTTGAACTAGTTTTGATTTGCCCTAAGCAGTTCTAAACAGCTTCAAACCAGTTCTGAATGGTTTTATTTAGGTTAAACATTTTTAAATAATTCTGTATTTGTTTAAAACAGTTCTCAACAGTTTAAAATAAGTTCTCAACTGATTCGAACAAGTTTTAAATAGTTTTATGTAAGTTAAACATTTTAAAATTAATATGTATTGGTTTAAAACAGCTTTAAACTAGTTTTGATTTGCTCAAAACAGTTTTAAACATTTTTAAAAACAAGTTTTGCATAGTTTTATTTACGTTAAAAAAAGTTTTAATGACTTTCTACTAGTTTTAAACAGTTTAAACAAGTTTCAATTAGTTTTAACGAGTTGTAAACTAGTTATAGGCAATTTCAAACTAGTTTTAAAAAATATTAAACAAGCTATGAACAGTTTTAAACAAGTTCTCAACAGTTTCGAACAAGTTTTAAGTATTTTTATAAAGGTTAACATTTTTTTAAATGATTCTGTATTGGATAAAAAAAGTTTTAAACAAGTTTTTATTGCTCAAAACAGTTTAAAACAGTCTTAAACAAGTTCTAAATGGTTCTATGTAGGTTTAAAACAATTTTAAACTACTTTTCATTTGTTGAAAACAGTTTTAAACAGTTTGAAACAAATTCTAAACAAATTCAAACAAGTTCTAAAGAGTTTTAAGTAAGTTAAACAATTATAAATTATTCTGCATTAGTTTAGAACAGTTTTAAACAAGTTTTGATTTGTTTAAAACAGTTCTAAACAGCATCGACCAATTTCTGAATGGTGTTATGTAGGTAAAACATTTTTTAATTATTTAGTACCTGTTTAAAATAGTTTTAAACTTGTTTTTATTTCCTCAAAAAAGTTCTAAACAGTTTCGAACAAGTTCTGAATGACTTTATGTTGGTTAAACATTTTTGAATTATTTTGTAAATGTTTTAAACAGTTCTCAATAGTTTGAAACAAATTTTAAACAGTTTAAAACAAGTTTTTGATAGTTTTTTGTTGGATAAACATTTTTAAATTATCCTGCATTTGTTTAAAACAGTTCTTTACAGTTTGAAATAAGATTCTAAACATATTCGAAAAACTTCTGAATAATTTTATCTAAGTTAAACATTTGTTAATTATTCTGTATTGGTTTAAAACATATTTAAACTAGTTTTTATTTGCCCAAAAAAGTTTTAAACAAAATAAATTCGAATAAGTTCTGAATGGTAAACATTTATTAATTATTCTGTACCTGTTTAAAACAATTTTTAACTAGTTTTCTTTTGTTCAGAACAATTTTAAACAGTTTAAAACAAGTTTTAAATAGTTACGAACAAGTCTTAACATATTCGAACAAGTTCTAAATAGATTCGAACAAGTTCTGAGTAGTTTTATGTAAGTTAAACATTTTTAAATTATTCCGTATTGGATAAAAAAAGTTTAAAACAAGTTTTTATTTGCTCAAAACCGTAGAAAATAGTTTCAAACAAGTTCTGAATTGTTTTATGTAGGTGTAACATTTTTAAAGTAATCAGTAACTGTTTAAAACATTTTTAAACTAATTTTTATTTGCGCAAAAAAGATCTAAACAAATTGAACAAAGTTTTATACAGTTTCGAACAATTTCTGAATGTTTCTATGTAGGTAAAACATTTTTTAATTCTTCGATACCTGTCTAAAACAGTTTTAAACCTGTTTTAATTTGCTCAAAAAAGTTCTAAACAATTTCGAACAAGATCTGAACAGTTTTTTGTTGGTTAAACATTTTTGAATTATTTTGTATATTTTTAAAACAGTTCCCAACAGTTTGAAACCAATTCTAAACAGTTTAAAACAAGTTTTTAATAGTTTTTGTTGGATAGACATTTTTAAATTATTCTGCATTTTTTCAAACAGTTCTTTACGGTTTAAAACAAGTTTCTAAACATATTCTAAAAAGTTGTGATTAATTTTATGTAAGTTAACATTTGTAAATTATGCTGTATTGGTTTAAAACATTTTTAAACTTATTTTTATGTGCTCAAAACAGTTTTAAACAGTTTCAAACAAGTTCTAAATGGTTCTATGTAGGTTAAACATTTTTAAAGTAATCTATAATTGTTTAAAACAGTTTTAAACTAGTTCTTATTTGCACAAAAAAGATCTAAACAGATTGAACAAAGTTTTAAACAGTTTCGAACAAGTTCTGAATATTTTTATGTAGAATAAAATAATTTTAAATTACTCTGTACTGATTTTAAACACTTTTAAACTAGTTTTGATTAGTTCAAAACACCTCAAAACAGTTTCAAACAAGTTCCTAATATTTTTACTTTGGTTAAACAATTTTACATTATTCTGTAATTGTTTGAAACTTTTATAAACAGTGTGAAACAAGTTCCTAACATTTTCAAACAAGTCCTGAATAGTTTTCTGTAGGTAAAAAATTTTTAAATTATTTTTTACAGGTTTAAAACTCTTTTCAACTAGTTTTTATTTGCTAAACAGCTTCGAACAGGTTCTGAATGGTTTTATGTAAATTTAACATTTTAAAATTATTTTATGCCTTTTTAAAACAATTTTAAACTAGGTTTCATTTGTTCAAAACAGTTCTTAACAGTTTGAAACAAGTTCGAAGCAGATGTTAATAAATTCTGAATAGTTGTATGTAAGTTAAAATTTTTTTAATTATTCTGTAGGGGTTAAAAAGAGTTTTGAACTAGTTTTTATTGGTTCAAAACAATTCTAAACAATTTGAAACAAGTATTAAACAGATTCGAACAAGTTCTGAATAGTTTTTGGTAAGTTAAACATTTTTAAATTGTTCTCTACTGGTTTAAACAGTTTTAAACTAGTTTTGGTTTGCTCGAAACAGTTCTAAACAGCTCCGAACAATTTCTGAATGCTTTTGTGAAGGTTAGACATTTTTTAATTACTCTGTACCTGTTTAAAACAGTTTTAAACTAGTTTTAATTTACTCAAAACAGTTCTAAACCGTTTGAAACAAGTTCGAAGCAGATTTTAACAAGTTTTGAACAGTTATATGTACTTTAATTTTTTTTTACTTATTCTGTAGTGGTTTAAATCAGTTTTAGACAGTTTGTAACAAGTTCTAAACAGCTTCGAACAATTTCGAAATGGTTTTATGTAAGTAAATCATTTTTTAATTATTCGGTTCCTGTTTAAAACAGTTTTAAACCTGTTTTAATTTCCTCAAATAAGTTTTAAACAATTTCGAACAAGTTCTGAATGGTTTTATGTAGGTTAAACATTTTTTAATTACTATGTACCTATTTAAAACAGTTTTAAACTTGTTTTTATTTGCTCAAAACAGTTCTAAACAGTTTGAAACAAGTTTTAAACTGATTTGGACAAGTTCCGAATAGTTTTATATAGGTTAAACATTTTTAAATTATTCTGTACTGGTTGAAAACTGTTTTAAACTAGTTTTCATTTGTTCAAAACAGTTCTAAACAGTTTGAAACAAGTTCTAAACAGTTTTGAACAAGTTCCGAATAGTTTTATATGGGTTAAACATTTTAAAATTATTCTGTACTGGTTTAAAACAGTTTTAAACTTGTTTTTATTTGCTCAAAACAGTTCTAAACAGTTTGAAACAAGTTCTTAACAGTTTCGAACATGTTTTGAATAGTTTTGTGTAGGTTAAACAGTTTTAAACTAGTTTTAATTTACTTAAAACAGTTCTAAACTGTTTTAAACTTGTTTTAAACTAGATTAAAACAGGTTTCAACTAGTTCGAAACAGTTTGTAACAAGTTCTAAACAACTTTGAACAATTTCTAAATGGTTTTATGTAAGGAAAACATTTTTTAATTATTTAGTACCTGTTTAAAACAGTTTTAAACCTGTTTTAATTTCCTCATATAAGTTCTAAACAATTTCAAACAAGTTCTGAATAAATTTATGTAGGTTAAACATTTTTTAATTACTCTGTACCTATTTAAAACAGTTTTAAACTTGTTTTTATTTGCTCAAAACAGTTCTAAACTGTTTGAAACAAGTTCTAAACTGATTTGGACAAGTTCCGAATAGTTTTATATAGGTTAAACATTTTTAAATTATTCTGTACTGGTTGAAAACTGTTTTAAACTAGTTTTCATTTGTTCAAAACAGTTCTAAACAGTTTGAAACAAGTTCTAAACAGTTTTGAACAAGTTCCGAATAGTTTTATATGGGTTAAACATTTTAAAATTATTCTGTACTGGTTTAAAACAGTTTTAAACTTGTTTTTATTTGCTCAAAACAGTTCTAAACAGTTTGAATCAAGTTCTTAACTGTTTTGAACATGTTTTGAATAGTTTTGTGTAGGTTAAACAGTTTTAAACTAGTTTTAATTTACTCAAAACAGTTCTAAACTGTTTTAAACTTGTTTTAAACTAGATTAAAACAGGTTTCAACTAGTTCGAAACAGTTTGTAACAAGTTCTAAACAACTTTGAACAATTTCTAAATGGTTTTATGTAAGGAAAACATTTTTTAATTATTTAGTACCTGTTTAAAACAGTTTTAAACCTGTTTTAATTTCCTCATATAAGTTCTAAACAATTTCAAACAAGTTCTGAACAAATTTATGTAGGTTAAACATTTTTTAATTACTCTGTACCTATTTAAAACAGTTTTAAACTTGTTTTTATTTGCTCAAAACAGTTCTAAACTGTTTGAAACAAGTTCTAAACTGATTTGGACAAGTTCCGAATAGTTTTATATAGGTTAAACATTTTTAAATTATTCTGTACTGGTTGAAAACTGTTTTAAACTAGTTTTCATTTGTTCAAAACAGTTCTAAACAGTTTGAAACAAGTTCTAAACAGTTTTGAACAAGTTCCGAATAGTTTTATATGGGTTAAACATTTTAAAATTATTCTGTACTGGTTTAAAACAGTTTTAAACTTGTTTTTATTTGCTCAAAACAGTTCTAAACAGTTTGAATCAAGTTCTTAACTGTTTCGAACATGTTTTGAATAGTTTTGTGTAGGTTAAACAGTTTTAAACTAGTTTTAATTTACTCAAAACAGTTCTAAACTGTTTTAAACTTGTTTTAAACTAGATTAAAACAGGTTTCAACTAGTTCGAAACAGTTTGTAACAAGTTCTAAACAACTTTGAACAATTTCTAAATGGTTTTATGTAAGGAAAACATTTTTTAATTATTTAGTACCTGTTTAAAACAGTTTTAAACCTGTTTTAATTTATTCATATAAGTTCTAAACAATTTCAAACAAGTTCTGAATAAATTTATGTAGTTTAAACATATTTTAATTACTCTGAACCTGTTTAAAACAGTTTTAAACTTGTTTTTATTTGCTCAAAACAGTTCTAAACTGTTTGAAACAAGTTCTAAACTGATTTGGACAAGTTTCGAATAGTTTTATATAGGTTAAACATTTTTAAATTATTCTGTACTGGTTCAAAACTTTTTGAAACTAGTTTTCATTTGTTCAAAACAGTTTGAAACAAGTTCTAAACAGTTTGAAACAAGTTCTTAACAGTTTCGAACATGTTTTGATTAGTTTTGTGTAGGTTAAACAGTTTTAAACTAGTTTTAATTTACTCAAAACAGTTCTAAACTGTTTTAAACTTGTTTTAAACTAGATTAAAACAGGTTTCAACTAGTTCGAAACAGTTTTGTACCCTCAACCGGACGCGCTGAGCTTCTTATTCTTGTACTAATTTTTTTCTCTCTTCAATAATTATTAGCAATTGTAATCGTGAACCACGTGAGCATTGTATTAGATAGAAAAGCATGTCGGTTGTAATGAAATTATACTTTAAACAGAAGATAGTGCGATGGCGTGTCCAACTCATTAATGGCCGATGACTACCGTATAGGTCCAGAGAAGTCCCTCTTTCCTCTCAGGGTCGCCAATTCATTAAGCTGTAATTGAGTTTTCAGCTTCGTGATACAACGACTCTGATACAAGTATGTATTGAAGGTCGAAGATGCAAAAAAAAAGAGAGTGTCGAAAAGAGAGAGATACACCGAAAAAAATGAATAGGCGATTTGACTATGCTCCTAGTTACGAGAGGAGCCCACTAGGAATTCAGAGTCACATTAACTAGGATCCTGGATATCTTAACCAGGATCCCTAGTTAAAGTAACTCTGAATTCCTAGTGGGCTCCTCTCGTAACTAGGAGCATAGTCAAATCGCCTATTCATTTTTTTCGGTGTACACATACGAAAGAATTGGTGATGGCAAAAAAAAAAAAAAAGAAAAAGGACAGAGAAGCGAAGAGGGATGCAACAAGAAAGATATGGGATATACGAATGCGAAGGAGTGATGTAAAAAAAGATACATTTGAATTCAAGAACATGGGCGATTGCTACTCGCGAATTAAACAACGAGAACCAGTGTGACCAATGTCCTGCTCGTGATTAACTAAAGTTTTAACAAGCTGAACAGAGCCAACACTCTGCTGATAAAACTCCCTCCTCGGCGAATCGGTTTCTTCATCTGATTTCAAATTATCGACGAAATATTTTGTAGATGAGATTTTTTTATTAGATATTTCATAAAAGACCCGTTTTTTTAGAGCCTTCTTTTCTACAAATCAGGAACAGATTATCAAAATTCAAGATGGCGGATCAAGAATTGAAAGTTGACAAAATCATCTGAAAATTGCTACTAGAAGTTTTTTGGTGGCTCTGAATATGAATTCAGTATTAGGTTATTAAATTTAAAAATGACCGATTCAAAATGGCGGATTACAAATATTTGAATTTCGAAATTTCAGAATATAACAAAATCACGAGTAAAATTCTAGTTTTTCAAAGCGGTGAATACAAATCTGAAACCAGATTTTAAAAATTCAAAATGGCGAATTCAATATGGAGGATAAAAAATATAAATTTAACAAAACCTCTTAAAAATTACTATTAGACGCTTTTCGGGGGTCCTGAATACAGATCTGGAATCAGATTATCAAAATTCAAAATGGCGGGTCCAATATGGCGGATTCAAAATTAAAAGTGAACAAAACCGTATGAAAAAAATTAAAGGTTTACAAATGCTTACGAAAATTTCTGCACTGGAGTTCCATGGTCGTTACATTAAAATCTTGATTGTAATTTTTAAAATTCAAAATGGCGGATTTAAAACTTTTTTAATTTTAAAATCCAATATGACGGATTATAAGTTTCAGTAGGTGACAAAATCTCAAAAAAAAGTTCTACTCAGGGGTTTTCCAAAGCGCTGAATACAAATTTGAAACCAGATTTTAAAAATTCAAAATGTCGAATTCAATATGGCGGATAAAATTTGAAAGTTAACATAACCTCTTGAAAATTACTACTCGGTAGTTTTTGCGATCCCTGAATAAAACAAGATTTTTTTAATTCAAAATGGCGGATATAAAATGTCGGATATAAAAAGTTGAGAAATTTTCAGATTTTTGTTGAGAAATTATCAAAAATACCAAATAATTCTCGTACTTTTAACATTGAAACAAATTGCGGCGTAAAGTTAAGAATTTTATGGATGTGCGCATTTATTGCTTAATCAAAGGTGGACGCAGCAACAGTAACGTAATTAAATATACATTACGAAACTTGGGTAAAAATCGTTATTTCGCCTGGATATCGGGTTTCGCCAAGTATACTCGAGATAAATATGTGCCTAGATTTTCTTCTTGGACGATTCCCACTCGGCAGTATTGGTATCCAGGAGGGAGTCAACTCATAAAGAAGCAATATCAGAATTAACTTAAAGACATAATCAAGGAATTTAATCTTTCTTTCATTACATTTCATTAAATTTTTTTTTTACAATTTATTCACGTTATTTCAAAAAACCACCTCGTCTTCTGGAAAGTTTAAATTTTCTAATTATTTTTAATTTTCTAGTTAATTTCAATTTTATAATTAATTTCAACATTTCTCCCATAAAGTGACTAAATATATTCCAACTTCTGTAATTTATACAAATTTCAATTATTACAAACTTTACTTACTTTCAATTTTTATTCTTCAAAAGTTCTAATAATCCAAATTTTAATTTCTCCAAACTTAAAATACTTTCAACAAACTGTTGACTCAAATTTATTTTAACTTTAGGTAATTCAAATTTTTATATATTTCAAAGTCTTAGATTTATATTTAATTAATCAATAATTTTATCAATTTAAATTTTAATAATATGAGTGAGTTGTTATTTGTATTAAAGAAAGTTTTGATAAGAAGTTTCAGTAATTTATTGATGTCCTGATAAAATAAAGATTTGTTTGATTAAAATAGGAATAGATTAAAACTTTTATTTATCAATTGAAATTAAAATTTAGTTGAAATTTGAATAAATTATAACCTAAATATATCGATGCTTAACTATTAATTTAGATTTTCATTAATAAATAATTATTTCGAAATTGTAAAGCTCTCAATGTCAGTTCAATATTTTAGAGTAAAATATATTTTTTATTAATCTTATTTCCTGTGAATGCAGTTCAATTGATTCTCATCAAAATAGACTCTAATTTAAACTGATATCTTTTATCTAATTTTTAATTAGGAATTAAGTAAGTTTAATAATAATTTGCTCATGCAATAAAAAAGAAGCATTTTGAGATCTAGAATACAACATTTATTTAAAGAAATTTAATTTAGTAGGTTTTTTTTAAATAAAAATAGCATTAGAAGTTTTAAAATAAAAAAATGTTTAATCATTAAGAAATGAAAAAATTATTTTTGAAAGGTGTTTAAGACACTTATAAAATATTTAAAAATAATGCTTGGTTTCTATTCAATGATATAATAATTGATAATATTTATTTATTTATTATTATTATATATTGTATATTACTTCTTATTTTACTTTTATAATAAAAAGCAATCAATAATAATTAAATAAATAAAATAATAAAAACTCTTTCTCTCATTTTTCAGTATTGACAAATTTGCGATTTGAGACATTTCATTCTATTTTAAAATTTTTTATTTCAATGTCATTTTTTGTAATTTCTTGAAATTTTAATTTTTTTCTTCAAATTTCAAATACATTTGGTGGAAAATTAATTTTTCTAAATTTCGTCAATTTCTCATCATTCAATTATTTTCTTATATTTTAACTTATAATCTTTAATTTTTAATTATTTTTTAGGGAATTGCTTAAATTCTTAATTTTAATTCTTTAAATTCAATTATTCTTGTCGTTTTATAAAAACTTTTTTAAATTTCCATTTTTGTTTTAACTTTTAATTTTTTGAAAATATTTTTAAATGAAATTTCTTCATTTTCCAATTATTATCTTCGTTTCTCATTTCTTTCTTCAATTAATATCAATTAATATATTTTAATATTTTTTTAAATACGTTTCTTCTTTTTTAATTATTTTCTACAAATTTAATTGGTTAATTATAATTTATAAATATTTTGATCATTTTATAACGAATTTCTTCAATTAAAAATTTACTTTTTCAATTCTAAATATTATTGTCTTTAATATCCGTTATTTTTCTCATTTTTAAATGTTTCTTCTCAATTTTCGAGTATTTTTCTTCTTTCAATTATTTTTGTCATTTTTATTGAATGTCTTCAATTTTTAACTATTTTTCGCAATTTATAAATTTTTGTCATTAATTAAAATTGTTTCGTATAATTTCCTATGTTTTTCTTCTACTCTCAATTTTTTTTTTCACTTTTTACATTAAATATAAATTTTGCAATTATATGTTTGTTAATAATTAATTATAGTCAATTTTGTAATATTGTCTTCAATTTCAATTATTTTTGTGTACTGAAATGAATTTCTTGAATCTAAATTTTTCTCGTCATTTTAAAATAATTTTTTTCCTTTCTCAAAATTATTTTCTGAAATTTTCACTTTTTCTTTCTTCAGATTAAAACAGTCGTCTTAAATTTCAATTACTTTTGTCATTTTTGCAGATATTTCTTTTTCATTCAATTATTTTCTTCACTTTTAACTTAAAGCCTAGAATTTTCTATTCTTAATAAATTTCTTCAACTTTTAATTTCTGTCTTCAATTTTTAAATATTGTCTTAAATATTTAATTATTTTATTCAATTTCAGAATATTGTATAATTTTTAATTTTTAAAGATGTATCTTCATCGAATTTAAAGTATTTTTTTGAATTAAAATTGTTTTCTAGCTGATTCTAAATTACCTACATTCTAAATAGTTAAAAATATTTTTCTTTAATTTTGAATTATTTTTTTCTAAAGATTTTCTAAGTTTATTAATATCTTAATTGAAATTTTAATTCTTTTTGTTCTTACTCATATTTCTATTATTTTATAGTTTCTAACAATTAAACATTTCTTTTAATTTTTATTAATTTCATCAATATGTTTCTTAATGTTTAAAAAATATTTTTATTTTTCACAAGATGACTAAAATCTTAATTTATTTTTGTCACTTTTTAGTTAATGACTTCCATTTATGTAATCTTTCTTCAATTTTCAATTATTATATATATTTTAATTATTTTTCTCATTTTTAAATTTAAAAAAAATTCTTCTTGAGATTTTCTTTCATTTTTTATTTTCTTAATTTTAACTTGTAATCAATAATCTTTAATTATATTTCTGATTTTCTAATGAATTTCTTTAATTCTCTATTTTTTTCTTCCATTTTCAAATTTTTGTTTTCAATATAATTTTTTTGACATTACTTAATTATGACCTTTTTCTTTTTTAAATTATTTTCTTCAATTTTTAGTTATTTTGGTCATAGTTAAATATTTTTTTAAATTTTAATTCTTTTCTTCAAATTTCAATTACAATCTTGATTTTTTATTTTGTCTTCAAGTTCTTCAACAATTTTAATTCTCTCTTTAAATTTAAATTATTGTCTTCAATTTCAATTATTTTTCTCATTTTTAAATTAATTTTTCCAAATTTCGTCTACTTCTCATTTTTTAATAACTATTTTCGTAAATTTTAACTTACAGTTTTTAATTTTCAATTATTTTTTTAAGGAATTTCTTCAATTTTTAATTTTATTCCTTTAAATTCAATCATTTTATATAAACTTTTTTCAAATTTCTGTTTATTTTAATATTTTTAAATAAATTTCCTCGTTTTTCATTTCTTTCTTTAATTTAAATCTATTTTGTCTGAAATTTAAATTACTTTTAATATTATTTTAAATAACTTTCTTCTTTTTCAATTACTTTCTACAAATTTAACATGTAGATTATAATTTTTAAATATTTTGATAATTTTATAACGAATTTCTTCAATTAAAAATTTACTTTTTCAATTCTACATATTATTGTCGTCAATTTCAAATATTTTTCTCATTTTTAAATGTTTTCTTTCAATTTTCGATTATTTTTCTTTTTTCAATTATTTTTAGCTTTTTATTGAATGTCTTCAGTTTTAAACTATTTTTCGCAATTTTAAAATTTTTGTCTTCAATTAATTTTTTTTCGTAATTTTAAAATTAATTGCAGTGTTTTTCATTTAATTTCTTCAATTTTTATTTACTTTGTTCAATTTAAGAGAATTGCCTACATTTTTAATTAAGCTTGTAATTTTTAAAAAATTGTCTTCAATTTACAATGTTTTTCTTCTACTCTCAATTTTTTTTCAATTTTTACATAAAATATAAAATTTGCAATGATGTTTGTTAATAATTAATTATAGTCTTCAATTCGAATGGTTTTTCCCATTTTGAAATAAATTTATTATATTTTTGGTTATTTGCTTCAATTTCTAACTTGTAGCCTATAATTTTCAATTATTTTTTGTCAAATAAATTTTATCAATTTTATAATATTTTCTTCAATTTAAATTACTTTTGTTAAAACGTTTTTTACACTTCGCTTTTGTTAATTTGTTAATTTTTAAATTATTTTTGTGCTTTTAAATGAATTTCTTGAATCTAAATTTTTCTCGTCATTTTAAAATAATTTTTCTTTCCCTTTTGAACATTATTCTCTTAAATTTCCACTTTTCCTTTTCTTAGTTTAAAACTGTAGTCTTAAATTTAAATTAATTTTTATAATCATAATAAATAATAATAATAATTTTATAATTCAATTAATTTTGTCATTTTTTCAGATATTTCTTTTTCATTCAATTATTTTCTTCTGTTTTAACTTAAAGGCTACAATTTTCTATTATTTTTGCTATTTTTTAATGAATTTCTTCAACTTTCAATTTCTGTCTTCAATTTTTAATTATTGTCTCAAATATCCAATTATTTTATTCTCTCTCTCAGATTATTTATCAATTTTTTTTATTTTTAATTTTTAAACATTTATTTTTATTGATTTTAAAGTATTTCTTCAATTTAAATTGTTTTTAAATTGTTAATTGTTTTTCTTAAGTTTCAATTACATTCTAAATATTTAAAAATATATATTTTTTTAATTTTCAATTATTATATTTTCTAACAATTAACATTTTTTTAAATTTTTTATCAATTTTATGAATTCAATTCTTAATTTTTCAAAAATATCTTCGATTTTAACAGGTAGCCTAAAATGTTAATTTATTTTCGTCATTTTTTATTTAATGACTTCAAATTATATAATTTTTCTTCAATTTTAAATTATTATTTATATTTTAATTATTTTTCTCATTTTTAATTTCAAAAAAAAAAAATTTTTTAAGATTTTTTTTCATTTTTTGTTATTTTCTTAAATTTAACTTACAATCAATAATCAATAATCTTTAATTATATTTGTAATTTTTTAATGAATTTGTTTAATTCTCTATTTTTTTTTCAATTTTTAATTTTTTGTTTTCATTATCATTTTGTTTTGTCAGAAAAATAATTTTTAAATTATTTTCTTAAATTTTTAGTTATTTTAGTCATAGTTAAATACTTTTCTTTAAATTTCAATGACAATCTTGATTTTTTATTTTGTCTTTAAGTTCTTCAGCAATTTTGATTCTCTCTTTAAATTTAAATTATTATTATTTTATTTCATAAAATTATTGTTATTATTTTTCATTTTTAAATTAATTTTTCCAAATTTCGTCTACTTCTCATTTTTTAATAACTATTTTCGTATATTTTAACTTACAGATTTTAATTTTCTATTATTTTTTAAAGGAATATCTTTAATTTTTAATTTTGTTCCTTTAATTTAAATTCAAACATTTTATATGAATTTTTTCAAATTTCTGGTTATTTTAATATGTTTAAATAAATTTCTTCGTTTCTGATTTCTTTCTTTAATTTAAAACTATTTTATCTGCAATTTAAATTACTTTTAATATTTTTAAACAAGTTTCTTCTTTTTTAATTTCACTAGAATCTTTATTAAGGGGACTCTGATTACAAAGTTAACGACAATTCAGATTTGAGTCAATTTTCTACAAATTTAACTTGTAGCTTATAATTTTTAATTATTTTTTATATTTTTGTCAAACGAAATTCTTCAATTTTACAATATATTATTGTTTTTATTTTCAATTATTTTTGTGTTTTTCAATGAATTTCTTGAATTAAAAATTTTCTCATTATTTTAAAATGAATTTTTTCGTTCTTCAATTATTTTCTTAAATTTTTACTTCTTCTTTAATAAATTTAAAACTATTGTCATCAAAATAAATTTCAATTCATTTTAATTAATATATATTTTTAAAAAATTAAATTCGGAAGGAACAACTGTCTACATAAATAAAAAAAATATAACTGATTGAAATTAGGATCGCTTAAAACCCCATTTGAAATTTTCTAAAAAACGGAGACACAATTTTCCTTTCTGGGGCTCAAATTATTTATAGTTAAAGTAAGATGTGAAAAATTTGAATCCTTTATTCAAATTTAATAATTAAAACGAAAAATTAAATTTTTTATTTTCTTTTTTGGTACCAAGTTGACATTTCCAGTTATTTGCAATCAGAATTTTTCAAAACAAGACTCGAGGTTCATCGACTCAGTGACTTGTCCCGAACGATTTGTCGGTACGCTGCAATCAATGTCACATCCTTCAATGGTCATAAAGGAAGGCAAAAAGATCAATTTCTGTGTTGGAGCAACGAGAAATACCCGGAAGTGAAAAGTTGTTGGTGTGATGATGATGGCGACGATTAGACGTCTTCGAACGTCATCAACTCCGCCATTTCTGCAACCGACGATCAATTAAGTTATACGCACTGACCCCCTTCGGCATTTATCAAACGATCTCGTAATTATCTGTGCCCCCTCCACCTGTCCAGTATTTTTATCACAAATTATTTGATTTATGTCTCTATGATTATTACAACGGAATTGACAATTTATACATCAACGCGATCATTATCATCAAAATATTGATGAATAATCGTTCAATTCGGGAAATACTGCCGGTACTTGTCACGTTAATATGACAATTTTTCTGACATGTTGACTAAAAGTTAAGATAATAATTTTTTTTAAAACTCAATTTTAAGAGATTTAGTTGTTATTATTCCAACTAGTTTTAAACAGTTTTTAACTAATAATCAAACTGTTTCAAACGAGTTTCAAAAATATTGAAATATTTTTGCAAAGAGTTTAGAAATAGTTTTGCAGAGTTCCAAACTAGTTTTAAATACTTCTGAACTAACTTAACATTTTTGAATAGCTCCGAACAGTTACGAAGTTTTTTAAAGTCAGTTTGAACTCGTTGTAAAAAGTTTTAAACTAGTTCCAATCAGTTTAAAAAAAGTTCTAAAGAATTCTGACATATTCTAAATAGTACTTAACTAGTTCTGAAACTTTCAAAAAGTTATAAAATGTTTTTAATAAGTTCTAGTCAGTTTTAAACCAGTTCTAAGCTGTTATTAACAGTTTAAAAAATTTTAATTTTAAGTATTTTATGTGCCTTGAAATCAGTTTTAATTAATTTTAAACTGTTTTGAACAATTTGGAACCAGATTTAAAAAGTTTCGGAAAATTTGAAACATTTACAAACCGTTTTGAAACATTTTAAAACTGGTTCTAAACAGTAGAGTTTTAGAACCAGTTTTAAAATTTTCGAAACAGGTTTTAACAATTTTAAACAGTTTTGAATAATTTAAATGAAGTTTACAAAGTTTTGAATAATTTTGTACTAGTTTTAAACCGTTTTTAACAATTTTTAACCATATTAAACCGGTTTTAAACCATTTTTAAACAATTTTGAACTTATTTTAAATATCTTTAAACAGTTTTAAGTAGTTTTAAACAACTTTGAACCAGTTGTAATCTATTTTTGACAGTTTTGAACAATTTAAAACCAGATTTAAAAAGTTTCGGATAAATTTTAACAGTTTTTAACTGTTTTAAGCAATTTTCAAACAGTTTAGAACCAGTTTTAGAAATTTCGAAACAGGTTTTAACAGTTTTTAACAGTTTTGAGTAATTTTAATGAAGTTTACAAAGTTTTGAACAGTTTTGAACCAGTTTTAAACCGTTTTTGACAGTATTAAAAAATTTTGAACCAGATTTAAAAATTTTGGATAATTTTAAATAATTATAAACTAGTTTTGAATCAGTTTTAAACAGTTTAAAACCAGTTTTAAAAATTTCAAAACACGTTTTAACAGTTTTAAACTAGTTGTAAACTAGTTTTATGAATTTTAAACGATATTGAACCTGTTTTAAACAATTTTAAACAATATCGAAACTATTCGAAATATATTTAAACATCTTTAAACAGTTTGAGGTAGTTTTAAAGAACTTTGAACCAGTTATAATCTATTCTTGACAGTTTTGAACAATTTAAAACCAGATTTAAAAAGTTTCGGATAAATATTTAACAGTTTTTAACTGTTTTAAACCAGTTTCAAACAGTTTAGAACCAGTTTTAGAATTTTTGAAACAGGTTTTAACAGTTTTGAGTAATTTTAATGAAGTTTACAAAGTTTTGAACAGTTTTGAACCAGTTCTAAACCGTTTTTAATGATTTTTAACAAAATTAAACCAGTTATAAACAATTTTTAAATAATATTAAACTTATTTTAAATATCTTTGAACAGTTTTAAGTTGTTTTAAACAGTTTTGAACCAGTTCTAAGCTGTTTTTGACAGTATTAAAAAATTTTGAACCAGATTTAAAAATTTTGGATAATTTTAAATAATTATAAACTAATTTGAACCAGTTTTAAACAGTTTAAAACCAATTTTAAAATTTTCAAAACACGTTTTAACAGTTTTAAACTAGTTGTAAACTAGTTTTATGAATCCTTAACGATATTGAACCTGTTTTAAACAATTTTAAACAATATTGAAACTATTCTAAATATATTTGAATATCTTTAAACAGTTTTAGGTAGTTTTAAACAACTTTGAACCAGTTGCAATCTATTTTTGACAGTTTTGACAATTTGAAACCAAATTTAAAAAGTTTTGGATAATTTTTAGTAGTTTCAATCTGTTTTTAAGCAGTTTCAAACAGTTTAGAACCAGTTTTAGAAATTTCGAAACAGGTTTTAACAGTTTTAAACAGTTTAATTTAATAATTAAACTAATTTAAATAAAGTTTACAAAGTTTTGAACAGTTTTGAACCAGTTCTAATCCGTTTTTAACGATTTTTAACAATATTGAACCTGTTTTAAACAGTTTTAAGTAGTTTCAAACAACATTGAACTGGTTCTAATCTGTGTTTGACATTATTTAACCATTTTGAACAAGATTTAAAAATTTTGGATAATTTTAAATAGTTTTTAACTGATTTGAACCAGTTTTATAAATTTCAAAACAGGTTTTAACAGTTTGAAACCAGTTCTAAACTGGTTTTATCAATATTAAACGATATTGAACCTGTTTTAAACAATTTTAAACAATATTGAAACTATTTTAAATATATTTAAATATCTTTAAACAGTTTAAGTAGTTTTAAACAACTTTAAACCAATTGTAATCTATTTTTGACAGTTTTGACAATTTGAAACCAAATTTAAAAAGTTTTGGATAATTTTTAGCAGTTTCAAACTGTTTTAAAGCAGTTTCAAACAGTTTAGAACCAGTTTCAGAAATTTCAAAACAGGTTTTAACAGTCTTAAACAGTTTTGAGTAATTTAAATGAAGTTTACAAAGTTTTGAATAATTTTGTACTAGTTTTAAACCATTTTGAACGATTTTTAGAAATATTAAACCTGTTTTAATGAGTTTTAAACAATTTTTGAACAATATTGAACTCATTTTAAACATCTTTAAACAGCTTTAAGCAGTTTTAAATAACTTGGAACCAGTTCTTATCTGTTTTTGACAGTATTTAACAATTTTGAACCAGATTTAAAAGTTTTAGATAATTTTAAATAGTTATAAACTGTTTTGAACCAGTTATAAACTGTTTTGAACCAGTTTTAAATCGTTTTAAACGATTTTTAACAGTCTTGAGCAATTATGAACCAAGCTTTTAATTTTCGGATAATTTTAAACGGTTATAAACTGTTTTCAACCAGTTTTAAGTGATTTAGAATCAGTTTTACAAAACTGATTCAAAAATTTCAAAACTGGTTTTCACAATTTTAAACAGTTTTGAATAATTTGAATGTAGTTTAAAAACAGACATAAACCAGTCATAATCTGTTTTAAACAATTTCAAACAATATTGAACCTATTTTTATCAATCATAAACGATATTGAACCTTTTTTTAAACAATATTAAACGACATGGAACCAATTTTAAACGGTTTAAAATATCTATAAACAGTTTTAATTAGATTTCAAACCAGTTGTAATCAATTTAGGCAGTTTTGAACAATTTTGAACAAGTTTTAAACAATTTTGAACAGTTTTAAACAAATTTGAACAGTTTCAAACATATTTAAACAGTTTTAAAGAAATTTAAATATTTTTAAACTTTTTATATACAGTTTTGAACTTTTTTAAACTACTTTAAACCTGTTTTAAATAGTTTTAAGCAGTTTTGAACCTTTTTTAAAATTCTTAAACAGTTTTGAACCAGTTTTAAACTGTTTTGAACAACATTAAATCAGGTTTAAACAGTTTTTAAGTGTTCCAAATGATTTTACTAGTTCCAACTAGTCTTAAACAGTTGCAAACAATTTGGAATCTTTTTCGAAAAGTTTTATACCGTTTTAAACAGTTTTGAACAATTTTAAACCTGTTTTAAAAAAGCTTTAAGCAATTTGTAATATTTTTTTAATTCTGATAGAATTTTGAACCAGTTTTACACTATTTTGCACAATACTGAACAGTTGTAAAAAAAACAGTTTAAACAGTTTCGAACAACTTGAAACTCGTTTTAAATAGGTTAGAATCTTTTATGAAAAGTTTTGAACGATTTTGAAACATTTCTAAAGTTAGTTAGTTTTGAACAGTTTTTATTGGTTTTAAATAAATTTAAACAGTTTTGAACCACTTTAAATCAGTTTTAAACAGGTTGAAAAAGTTTCGAAACTTTTTTATCAATATTTAAACAGTTTAAAAAATATATTAAACTTACTTCGATACATTTTCGCCTGCTTTATATATTTTTTGTCTAATTTTAATATTTTAAACAGTTTAAAACACGTTTGAACCAGTTTTAAGCAGTTTTAAACACGTTCGAACCTGTTTCAAACAGTTTTAAACTAGTTTTAATTAATCCTTAACTGTTTGATACTAGGTTTTAACATTTTTGAACATTTTTAAAATAGTTTTGTATAGTTTTAACGTTTTAAGTAGCGATAAAGAAATTTAAAAATTTTTCACTTTGAACATTCTTGTGGATTTGTGAACCGTTTTGAACAGGTTTTAATTTGTTAAGTAGTTTCTATCAGTTTTTAAGTAGTTCTAAACCGTTTTAAACGGATTTAAACAAATTCTAACCAGCTTTATCCAGTAAAAAACAAAACTAAAAACAGTTTTAAATTTCTAGAAGTTTTAAATAATTCTAGACATCTTTAACTAGTCAAGACAGTTTTAAACTAGTTCTAAATAATCCTAAAATATTTCCTAATAGTTGTAAACAGTTGTAAATAGTTATAAATAGTTTTAAGCAATTCTTGATAGTTATAGATGTCGTTTTAAACTGTTCTAAACACTTTGAAACAAGTTCTGAACTGTTTTTGACGTGTTTAAACAAGTTCTAAGTAGTTTTTAATAGTACTAAACAATTTTAACTTATTTTAATAAGTTCTTAACAGTCGTAAAACTGTTTTTAGAAGTTTTATGAAATTTTTAAGGCTTTTAAACTGGTTTTTAATATTTACAAAAAAGTTTAAAACAGTTTTTGTTAGTTTCTGCCAAAATTAAAAATGTCGAGTAAAATAAAAAATTTCCATCAAAATTCATAAAATTTGTCGTACGTGTGTTGCATGCGTCTCTAATTACAAATTTTGGCCCTTTTATTAATTCCAAAATTATTAATTTCTAAAAAATGACTTTAGATTTGAAGTTATTAAACATTGATTTTAATAAGAGTCGAAATGTTAAATATTAATTTCAATAATTCTTTGCTCTTAAAAAATATTTTACCGATTTCTAAAAGCGATGAATTGTACATACATTTTTTAAATTTTTTCGTAAAAATAAGAAAAAAAATATCAAAATCCATGTTTGAACCAAATAACTTAATTTATATCAACATCAACAAACTTAATATAATTTTACAATATATCCTCTCTTTCATCAAATTGACTCTAATTCACCTCAAATTTACTTTCATTTATGGCAAATTGAGAAAACCAAACATTTCTAATTGGCGGGAAGGAAATGCCGGTTGTAGATTTGCGGAGTAATGTTGAAATAGCTGGTGTTAAAGAACTTCACACAGTAAATGGATTCTTTTTGCCCCCCTCATTTCATATTATTATTTTTATTTTCCCTTTCTTCCTCTCACTTTGCGGTAACCAGCTGCACGTTGCTGAATTCACGTCAAGTGAGAGGTAGATGTTACCGCAAAGATGTGGAGATGCTACAGTACAAGAAAATGAAAATAAAAAGAAAAAGAAAAAGACAACTAGGAGAATAAGGCAAAGAGTCATGTTTCCTTCTTCTTTCTATTGGCCAATACGATCATTCATCTCGCTCCCTCGCAGTCGTAGCAAAAACCTTGCTATTCATTAGAGTCGCTCGCGCTATTAAGATAATTGCTGGGCAAGTGGATCCGCGAGCTGAGAGGAAACCAGATGGCTTAGACTCCTTGGCGGAAGGAATACGCGACAGAATCTCAGAATCCTGTAAAATTCCACTCAGCAAGATTGCAAAAACAATCCAAATGTTTCGATGACTTCAGAGATGATTATTATTAAAACAAATTTTTGAAGAAAACAACTTTCAGAGAGTTTCCTTTTTATAACTACGATCTGGGTTCTAAGAAATAAAAAGTAAATTTTGAGAAAAAAAAATTACATTTTTTCCAGAGGTTAACAACTGAGAATTTTGATTTACATCTACTTTAATACTTTAAATAATTTAAGACGATTTATGTACTTCAAAAGTACTTCAGATAATTCAAGATACTGTAGATAATACAAAACACTTTACAGTATTCAAGACACTTTAGAGTGATTCATGATACACCAGATAATCCAAAAAACTTCACAGTATTCAAGACACTTTAGAGTAATTCATGATACTTTAGGGTAATTCAAAATATTTCAGATATTTCATGATACTTCAGATAATGCAAGATACTTCGGATAATTCAAGATACTTCAGATAATGCAAGATTCTTCAGAGAATTCAAGATACTTCACAATAATTTAAAATACTTCATAGTAATTCAAAATACTTTAGAGTAATTCAGGATACTTCAAAATAATTCACTGAAATTCAAATAATTCAAGATACTTCAGGAAATTCAGAATTAGATACTTCAGATCATTGATGATAATTCAAATAATTCAAGAAACTTCACAGTAGTTCAAAATACTTCCTATAGTAATTCATGTTACTTCAGGGTAATTCACGATACTTCAGATAATTCCAGATACTTCAGATGATTCAAGATACTTCCAGTGATTTAAGATACTTCAGATAATTAAAGATACGTCACAAGGATTCAAGATACTTCAGAATAATTTAAGATACTTCAGAGTAATTCATCGTACTTCCAGGTAACACAGCCACACAAAAAAAATAAACTTCTTTGTCCGAGACACTACACTAGTGTATTCTTACGTATTCTTTTCCGCTGAATCCGAATCCGAAGTCAGAATTGCTAGATTGGCTAAATTTTTTGAGATAATCTCAAAAAACCAAATCTTAAAAAATTTCAAAAACACCCAAAAAACCCTAAAATAAATTTTTTTAGCCGGGACACTACACTAATGTATTTTTATGTATTTTTCTCTGACGAATGTAAATCAGAGGTTAGAATTTGCAGATTAGCTAAAATTTTGAAAATTATCTCAAAAAAGATAAAAAAACATCACCAATTAAAACCCAAAAAAAAATTTTTTTGTCCGAGACACTATGATAGTGTTTTCCTACGTATTTTTTTCTGCTGAATCCGAATCCGAAGTCAGAATAACCAATTTGGCTAAAATTTTTGAGATATTTTCAAAAAACTACTCAAAAACACGAAAAAATCGAGTTTTTTGAGTTTATCTCGAAAAATTTAGCCAATCTAACAATTCTGACTTCGGATTTGGATTCAGCGGAAAAAAATACGTAAGAATACACTAGTGTAGTGTCTCGGACAATAAAGTTGTTTTTTTTTTGTGTCAAGATAATTCAAAATTAGACAGTTCAGATCATTCATGACATTTCAATAAATTCAAGAGACTTCACAGTCCTTTAAAATACTTCAAATACCTTAAAGTAATTAATTATACTTCAGAGTAATTCACGACAGTTCAGACAATTCAAGATACTTCAGATAATTCAAAATTAGATAGTTCAGGTCACTCATGATAATTCAAATAATTCAAGAGACTTCACAGCAATTCAAAATACTTCAAATACATCAGAGTTATTCTTAATACTGCAGGTAATTCAACATACTTCAGATAATTCAAGATGCGTCTGGGTCTTCAGATAATTTAAGATAATTCGGATAATTAAAGATACTTCAGAGTAATTTAAGATAATTCAAAGTAATTAATCGTACTACAAGGTAATTAACGGTGCTTCATATATTTCAAGACACTTCAAATAATTCAAAATTAGATACTTCAGAACATTCATGATAATTCAAAAAATTCAAAATACATCACAGTACTTTAAAATACTTCAAATACTTGAGAGTAATTGATAATACTTCAGGGTAATTCAAAATAGTTCAGAAAATTCAAGAGCCTTCAGATAAATCAAGATACTTCGAGTAATTCAAGATACTTCAGATAATCCAAGATGCTCCTGGGTCTTTAGATAATTTAAGAAACTTCGGATAATTCAAGATACTTTAGAGTATTCATTGTACTTGAGGGTAAAGAACTGAACTTCAGATAATTTAAATAATTAAAAATTAGATATTTCAGATCATTCATGATAAGTCAAATAATTCAAGAGACTTAACAGTAATTCTTAATACTTTAAATACTTTAGAGTAGTTTAAAATACTTCAGAGTAATTCATGATACTTCAGATAATTCAAGGAACTTCAGAATAGTTCATCATACTTAAGAGTAACTGACGGTAAGTTAAATAATTCAAGATACTTCAGAGTATTTAAAATTGGATACTTCAGTTAATTCTAGATACTTTAGATGATTCGAGATACTTCGTTTAACTCATAATTACTCCAGATATTTTAAGATACTTCAGATAATTCAAAATTAGATACTTCATATCATTTATAATATTTAAAAAAAATGTAAGAGACTTCACAGTAATTCAAAATACTTTCGAGTACTTCATCGTACTTCAGGGTAATTCACGATACTTCAGATAATTCCAGATACTTTAGATGATTCAAGAAACTTCAGATAATTCAAGATACTTCAGATAATTAAAGATACGACACAATGATTCAAGATACTTTAGATTAATTTATCGTACTTCAAGGTAATTAACGGTACTTTAGATATTTCAAGATACTGCAGATAATTTAAAATTAGATACTTCAGAACAATCATGATAATTCAAAAAATTTAAGATACATCACAGCACTTTAAAATATTTCAAATACTTAAGAGTAATTCATGATACTACAGAGTAATTCAAGATACTTCAGATGATTCAAAATACTTCGGATGATTTAAGATACTTCGGATGATTTAAGATACTTCGGATAATTCAAGTTATTTTAAAATAATTCAAGATCATTCGCAATACATTTAAGACATTTTAGAGTCCAGAGACTTTATAGTAATTAAAAATACTTTAAATATATCAGAGTTATTCTTAATACTTCTGGGTAATTCACGATAGTTTAGTTAATTGAAAAGCCTTCAGATGAATCAGGACACTTCAAGTAATTTAAAATACTTCAGATAATTCAAGATGCTTCTGGGGTTTCAGATAATTTAAGATACTCGGACAATTCAAGATACTTCAGAGTAATTCATTGTATTTAGGGTAATTAATGGTACTTCAGATAATTTAGATAATTCGAAATTAGATACTTCAGATCATTCATGATAAGTTTAATAATTCAAGAGACTTAACAGTAATTCTAAATACTTTATACACTTTAGAGTAATTTTAAATACCTCAGAGTAATTCATGATACTTCAGGATAATATACGATACTATACAATTCAATATACTTCGGATAATTCATGATACTTCAGATAATTCAAGAAACTTCAGAATAGTTCATCATACTTTAGAGTAATTGACGGTAATTCAAATAATACGAGATACTTCAGAGTATTTAAGATTAGATACTTTAGTTAATTCAGGATATTTCAGATAATACAAGATACTTCAGATAATTCAAGATTACTTGCTACAAATAATTCTTGATAATTCTTGATAATTTAAAATACTTTAGAGTAAATTAAGATAGTTTAGAGTAATTTATCGTACTTTAGAGTAATTAACGGTACTTCAGATATTTCAAGATGCTTTAGATAATTCAAAATTAGATACCTTAGATAATTCTTAATAATACAAAATAGTTGAAAAGACTTTTTAGTGATTCGCAATACTTCAGAGTAATTCTTGATACAGTAAGGTAATTTACGATACTTCAGATAATTCTAGATACTTCAGATGAATTAGGCTAATTTAGATAATTCAAGATTAGTTGCTGCATATAATTCTTGATAATTTAAAATAATTCAAGACACTTCGCAGTAATTCAAAATATTTCAGAGTAATCCATGATTCTTCAAGATAATTTACAATACTTCAGTTAATTCTAGATACTTTAGATGATTTAAGATACTTCGTTTAATTCAAGATGCTTTAATTAATTCAAGATATTTCAGGGTAATTTAAAATACTTTAGATTATTTAAGATGCTTCACAATGATTTAAGATACTTTAGAGTAATTCATCGTACTTCAGGGTTATTAACATTACTCCAGATATTTTAAGATACTTTAGATAATTCAAAATTAGATACTTCAGATCATTTAAAATATTTTAAAAAACTCAAGAGACTTCAAAATACTTTCGAGTAATTCATGATACTTCAGGGTAATTCACGACATTTCAGATAATTCAAGATACTTCAGATGATTCAAGATACTTCAGATAATACAAGATACTTCAGATTATTTAAGATTTGTTACTTCAGATAATTATTGATCATTATTGATAATTCCAAATAATTTAAAAGACTTCTTAGTAATTGAAAATGCTTCAGAGTATTTTATGATACTTCAGGGTAATTTACGATTCTTTAGATAATCGAAGATACTTCAGATAAATCATGATATTTTCAAACAATTTGAGATATGTACTGCACAGTAAATAAAGTTACTTTAGAGTAATTGATTATCTTCAATGTACCTCTTGTGTTTTTTAAAAATAAACAATAGTTTAAAACCTTCTAAAATGGAATAAAAAATATGTAATATATTGATTTTATTTTTTTATTTTTTTTATATTTTTCTTTTTACTTAAAAGTTAAAAAAAATGAGTTAAATCCCTCTTCCATGTACGGCTTTAAATCGAATTTATAACAGTTGTCAATAAAAAAAAAGATTTATTAGAATTTTAAAAAATATATTTTTTCTTAATGAACAAAGTGAAAATTATAATTTTATTATTCAGATTTAAGTTCTTTTGTCATACAAAATTTGGAAAAGTTGTTTATTTGAAAAAATTTGTAACAGTGGTTTTTTTAAAGAAAAAATTTAGGGAGGAATATTCGATTGCAAATTTTTCGGGAAAATGAAGAATGACACTGAGACGTTTCTCACGTAATTTTCAGACTGACCGGTTTTAAAGAACGAGGAACTTAATTTCAGAATTTCGTAATCCAAAAGCTACTTGAAAAACATCGCCAGGATGAGCCTGGATCCTTTCTCACATTATTATTTTTAGCTGACCGGTTTCGAGATGAGACGAACAAGATAAATGATCTTTTAAAATCCTTAATTTATGCAGAAAACTTTGAAAACGAAAATCGTCATTTTAAAAAGCAGAAAATTTTGCTAAAAGTAGTAAATATTTTTTTATAAAGGACCAAAAAAAAAAAAACAATAAATATTCAACGAAATTCAAAATGTGAAAAAATGTTAAAATGTGAAAAAAATTGAAAAATCTCGCACAGATTGACCCATGATTAAAATATCAAAATTGGGGTAAAATGTGTAGATTTTAAGAGAAAAAGGGTTTTGAAAGTATTTATTCTGATTTGTCGGCACTGGCTGGATTTTACGAGACAAATTATGAAAGAGCATGTATTACCTATAACTACATCTTCATCAATTAGCAATGCTGAGCGACTTGACTGGTTAAAAGAATGACGGGAGACGAATACGTGAGGGAAGCTGAGTCGTGGTACGTCTTGTAGCAAGAATCGGCATCCTTTGGTACTTGATCGGACAACCATAGGTAACCATTCTGCATCGATCCCCCAGGGGATCTGTTCAACGACAGCGACGACATCGGGGACAGCCAGGAATGTGATTTGATGATTCCTCTTAGAAGATAGATCCTGCCGGCGTTCCATTTGCTCATCAAGTCAAAGACTATGTCTCTCTGAGGCCTGCGAGCCAAACATCGATTAATAATAGCGGGAATTCTTGTTATTTTACTCTAACTAACTTATTAACAAATAATTTTACCCTCTTCATTAGACGGATTTTTTGTCATATATATGTATGTGTTGTATTATTATTATTATAGCAATTATAATTATGTCTTATTTATTGTATATAAATTATATTATATTTCTGTTATAATTAGTATTTAATGTAAATATTTGTTATTGCTTGTTTAATGTTACAACTGTAGAGGGTAATAATGCATATTAGAAAATATCAATAGACACTACTGCGCAGAAAGAACTTTTATGAGATACTGTTGCGCATTAAAAACTATTATTATTCCCTACTGCGCATCGATAAACACTACTGTGTGTAAAAAAAAGTTTATTGGACACTACTACGCATTAAAAATAGTATTAAAACACTACTGCGCATTAAAAGTACTTAACAAACAATACTGCGCATTAAAAGTACTTAACAAACACTACTGCGCATTAAAAGTACTTAAAATACTCTACTACGCATTAAAAAATATTAACAAACACGACTGCGCAGAAACAGATACTACTTCGTATTAAAAAATAGTAATATCCACTCTTGCACATCGATAAAAACTACTGCGCATAAAAAAAATTTATTGGATACTACTGCACATTAAAAACACTATAAAAACACTACTGCGCTTTAAAAGTACATAATAAACACTACTGCGTATAAAAAGTACTTAACAATCACTACTGCGCATTAAAAAATATTAACAGACACTACTGCACAGAAACAGATACTACTTCGTATTAAAAAGTAGTAATATCCACTCTTGCATATCGATAAAAACTACTGCACATAAAAGAAATTTATTGGATACTACTGCGCATTAAAAACACTATAAAAACACTACTGCGCATTAAAAGTACTTAACAAAAACTACTGCGCATTAAAAGTACTTAACAAACTCTACTGCGCATTAAAAAATATTAACAGACACGACGGCGCAGAAACAGATACTACATCGCATTAAAAAGAATTAATAATCACACTTGCGCATCGATAAAAACTACTGCGCATAAAAAAAATTTATTGGATACTAGTGCGCATTAAAAACACTATAAAAACACTACTGCGCATTAAAATTACTTAATAAACACTACTGCGCATAAAAAGTACATAACAATCACTACTGCGCATTAAAAAATATTAACAGACACTACTGCACAGAAACAGATACTACTTCGTATTAAAAAGTAGTAATATCCACTCTTGCACATCGAAAAAAACTACTGCGCATAAAAAAATTTATTGAATACTACTGCGCATAAAAAGTACTTAACAAACTCTACTGCGCATTAAAAAATATTAACAGACACGACGGCGCAGAAACAGATACTACATCGCATTAAAAAGAATTAATAACCACACTTGCGCATCGATAAAAACTACTGCGCATAAAAAAAATTTATTGGATACTAGTGCGCATTAAAAACACTATAAAAACACTACTGCGCATTAAAATTACTTAATAAACACTACTGCGCATAAAAAGTACTTAACAATCACTACTGCGCATTAAAAAATATTAACAGACACTACTGCACAGAAACAGATACTACTTCGTATTAAAAAGTAGTAATATCCACTCTTGCACATCGATAAAAACTACTGCGCATAAAAAAATTTATTGAATACTACTGCGCATAAAAAGTACTTAACAAACTCTACTGCGCATTAAAAAATATTAACAGACACGACGGCGCAGAAACAGATACTACATCGCATTAAAAAGAATTAATAATCACACTTGCGCATCGATAAAAACTACTGCGCATAAAAAAAATTTATTGGATACTAGTGCGCATTAAAAACACTATAAAAACACTACTGCGCATTAAAATTACTTAATAAACACTACTGCGCATAAAAAGTACTTAACAATCATTACTGCGCATTAAAAAATATTAACAGACACTACTGCACAGAAACAGATACTACATCGCATTAAAAAGAATTAATAACCACTCTTGCGCATCGATAAAAACTACTGCGCATAAAAAAAATTTATTGGATACTAGTGCGCATTAAAAACACGATAAAAACACTACTGCGCATTAAAAGTACTTAATAAACACTACTGCGCATAAAAAGTACTTAACAATCACTACTGCGCATTAAAAAATATTAACAGACACTACTGCACAGAAACAGATACTACTTCGTATTAAAAAGTAGTAATATCCACTCTTGCACATCGGTAAAAACTACTGCGCATAAAAAAATTTATTGAATACTGCTGCGCATTAAAAATACTATAAAAACATTAATGCCCATTAAAAGTACTTAATAGACACTACTGCGCATAAAAAGTACTTAACAAACACTACTGCCCATTAAAAAATATTAACAGACACTACTGCACAGAAACAGATACTACTTCGTATTAAAAAGTAGTAATATCCACTCTTGCACATCGATAAAAACTACTGCGCATAAAGAAATTTATTGAATACTACTGCGCATAAAAAGTACGTAACAAACTCTACTGCGCATTAAAAAATATTAACAGACACGACGGCGCAGAAACAGATACTACATCGCATTAAAAAGTAGTAATATCCACTCTTGCACATCGATAAAAACTACTGCGCATAAAAAAATTTATTGAATACTACTGCGCATAAAAAGTACTTAACAAACTCTACTGCGCATTAAAAAATATTAACAGACACGACGGCGCAGAAACAGATACTACTTCGTATTAAAAAGTAGTAATATCCACTCTTGCACATCGATAAAAACTACTGCGCATAAAAAAAATTTATTGGATACTAGTGCGCATTAAAAACACTATAAAAACACTACTGCGCATTAAAATTACTTAATAAACACTACTGCGCATAAAAAGTACTTAACAATCACTACTGCGCATTAAAAAATATTAACAGACACTACTGCACAGAAACAGATACTACTTCGTATTAAAAAGTAGTAATATCCACTCTTGCACATCGATAAAAACTACTGCGCATAAAAAAATTTATTGAATACTACTGCGCATAAAAAGTACTTAACAAACTCTACTGCGCATTAAAAGTACTTAATAAACACTACTGCGCATAAAAAGTACTTAACAATCACTACTGCGCATTAAAAAATATTAACAGACACTACTGCACAGAAACAGATACTACTTCGTATTAAAAAGTAGTAATATCCACTCTTGCACATCGGTAAAAACTACTGCGCATAAAAAAATTTATTGAATACTGCTGCGCATTAAAAATACTATAAAAACATTAATGCGCATTAAAAGTACTTAATAGACACTACTGCGCATAAAAAGTACTTAACAAACACTACTGCCCATTAAAAAAAAATTAAGAGACACTACTGCGCATTAAAAGTATTTAACAAACACTACTGCGCATTAAATGTACTTAACAACCACTATTGCGCAATAAAAGAATTTAACAAACACTACTGCGCATTTTAAGTACTTAACAAACATTACTGCGCATAAAAAGTACTGAACAAACACTACTGCGCAGAAACAGATACTACTCCGCATTAAAAACTAGTAATATCCACTCTTGCGCATCGATAAAAACTACTGCGCATAAGAACAACTATAAGAACACTACTGCGCATTAAAAAATATTCACATACACTGTTGCGCATTAAAATTATTTAACAAACACTACTGCGCATAAAAAAAATTATGAAAAACTACTGGGCATTAAAAAATATTAACAGACGCTACTGCGCAATAAAAATTAATAATATCCACTACTGCGCATCGATAAAAAATACTGTGTTTAAAAAACATTAATCGGATACTACTGCGCATAAAAACTACTATAAAAACACTACGGCGCATTAAAAGCATTTAAAAAACCTTACTGCTCATTAAAAAGTATTAACAGACACTACTGCGTTGAAACAACTTTCAAGAGATACTATTGCGAATTATAAACTAATAATAGCTACTTCTGCGCATCGAAAACTATAAACATATTTTACTGGACATTAAAAACTATAAACTCTCACTACTGCGCATTTAACGTATTTAACAAAAACTACTGCGCATTCAAAAATATCAGCAGGCACTACTGCGCAGAAAAAGCAGTTATGACATACTTCTGCGCATTAAAAAATATTAACTGACCCTACTGCGCAGAAACAGATATACTACTCCTCATTTAAAATTAATTAATATTCACTTTTGCGCTTCGATAAAAACTACTGCGCATTGAAACCAATATTAAAACACTAATGCACATAAAAAGTAGTTAACCAACACTACTGCGCATTAAAAATAACAAGAGGAACTACTGCGCAGAAAATTTTTTGATGAGATACTATTGCGCACTATAAACTTTTAATAGTCTCTACTGTGCATCGAAAACTATAAGCATACACTACTGGGCATTAAAAACTGTTAACAGCCACTAATCCGCATTAAAAGTATTTAACAAACGCTACTGCGCATTAAAAAAAGTTAACAAAAACTTTTTTTGTTGTTGAAAAACTGCGCATTAAAAAATATCAACAGGCACTTCTGCGCAGAAAATGATGCTTTCATCATCTACTACTGCGCATTTAAAACTATTAATAGCCACTAATGCGCAGAAAAAATACTTAACAAACACTATTGCGCATTAAAAAATATAAACAGACACTAATCCGCAAAAAAAGCTTTCATCAGATGCTACTGCGAATTAAAAAAATATTAACAGGCACTACTGCGCAGAAACCGACACTTCTGCGCATAAATAAATAATATTGGCAAATACTGCGCAGTAGTTTTTGTTAAGTTCTTTTTATGCGCAGTAATATTGCTTAAATGTTTCTCCTGCGCAAAAGTATTCATGAAAATTTTTTAATGCGCAATAAGGATTCCTAAGTGATTTTTATGCTCATTAGTGATGCCAGATATTTTTTTGTCGCCCAGTAATATTTATATTGTGTTTTTTATGCGCAGTAATTTTTATTAAGTCCTCATTATGCGCATTAGTGTTTATTGTGCACATTAGTGTTTGTTTAGTGTTTATTATGCGCACTAGTATTTGTTTAGTGATTATTATGCGCAGTAGTATTTATTAAATGATTCTAAAGCGTAGTAGTGTCCGTTAAAAATTTTTTATGTACAGTATTAATTATTAATTTTTTACTCTGCGCAGTAGAGTATTATAAATATTTTTTATGCGCACTAATAGTCTATAGTTTTTAAAGTATATTAAACTCTGTTAATACGCTTACGTGCGCAGTAGTTTCGGTTAAATGCTTTTAGGCGCAGTAGTATTTATTTGTGTATTTTTTTCTGCGCAGTAGAATCTATTTATATTATTTAATGCGCAGTAGTTTTAACTAAGTGTTTTTATGCACAGTAATGTTTATTAAGTATTCTAATGCCAAGTAATGTTTATTAAATCATGCGCAGTAGTGTTTGTTTAACTTTTTCTATGCGCAGTATTTTTTATAAGGTTTTTTTCACGCACAATTGTGTATTTATAGGATTTTTTTCCTCGGCAGTATCCTATAAAAGTTTTTAATCCATTTTTATAAAACTTTACATAAAAACCTGTACAAAAACATAACAAATATTTCCCTACATACATTAAACTACTTTCATAAAATATATAAATTTTCACGTATTATTTAAACCACAATAAATTATCATGATTAATTACTAAACAGCTTAATGATCAGTTTTAAAAATTTTTTTCACCAAATTATAATGTAGCTCTTTGTCTCTTATTATAACCATAACAGTGATTGAATACAGAATGGTACCTGTTCCCAGGTATTTTTTGATTGTTATTATGATCAAAGCTTAATGGCTTTGGAAGTTATAATATCACTTGCCTCTGCTGGAAAACGATGCTTCAGCTTGCCAGGGTGATTCATGGATGAAAATTATTTAGTATCGTGTGGCAGGGCCATATTATGTGTCATTATCCAAGATTTGCTTTATGATTACTGGGATTTTAATGTCTGAAACTCCCCCTCTTACTTTGCGTTACTTGCAATTGCACCTAACTTTCCACTAATACGCACATCTCCAAAGACCACGTTCACGTACAAATCCGCGACAAAATTTGCGGTAAACGCGAAACCCTTTCCTCATTATAAATAATTTCAACAGGCCACAAAACGCGGAAAGGCTGAATATAAACTTTCAATCTTTTATTTTATACATAATTGATTTTCAGTTTAAATAAACAGTCATTAAGTTTTCAAAATTTAAATTTATGTAATTTTCAATATTGATTCAAACGTAAATTTAGACAATTTTAAGTTTTCAACTGTACCTTATCCAATTTTCAAAAGTAAATTTATCATATTCTCAATTAATCCTAATTTATATTTCTAAAAGATTTAATAACCTAAAATCTACTTTATCCAATTTCTAACTGATTGAAAGGTTAATTTATTAAATTCTGGATTAATCCAATACTGAAAATCATCTAATTCCCGATTGATCCAATTGAAAATTTATCCAATTGTCAATTTGTCCAATTGATCCAATTGTAAAATTATCCAATTTCCAATTAATCCCATTATACATTTATTTAGTATCCAATTGACATAAGAGTAAATTTATACAATTCCCAATTTATTCAACTGTAAATCATCCAATTTTTAATTAATCAAATAGTAAATTTATTCAATTTCCAATTGATCCGAGTGTAAATTTATCCAATTTCCAAATGATAAAAATTACAATTAAACCAATTGTAAATGTATCCAGTTTAAATTTGATCAGAGTATAAATTTATCCAATTCACAAATGATCCAATTTTAAATTAATCTAATTGTAAATTTAATAATTTTCCAATTGAATCAACTATTAAGTAAATTATTTGTAATTTATTCAAATATAAATTTATCCTATTCTCAATTGATCCAAATTTATATTTTTTAATAAATTATTAATGATCCAAATGCTACTTTATCGAATTTCTATTTCAGATTTAAATGTAAATTTATCAAATTCTGAATTGATCGAACTGTAAATTATCCTAATTCCTAATTATCCAATTGTAAGTACATCCAATTGTAAAAATATCCATTTTAAAATGTATCCAATTTCCAATTATTTATCAAACGGCACATTTATCCAACTTCCAATTGCACTAATTGCAAATGTATTCAATTTTCAATTGATCCGAGAGTAAATTTATCCAATTTCCAATTGATCCAATTGTAAATGTATCCAATTTTCAATTGACCTGAGTGAAAATTTATCCAATTTCCAATTGATCCCATCATAAATTTATTAAGCATCCAATTGACATAGGAGTAAATTTATCCAATTTCCAATCAATCAAAATTCCAATTGATCACACTGAGAAAAAAATTTGTTTGAATCAAACATAATATGTTTGATTTAAACTTAATTTCACTTTGTTATACAGTCAAACATAATTAAGTTTGATTTGAACAAATTTAGTGATTGATCGTCTATGTTTGATTTAAACATATTTTTTGTTTGATTCAAACAAAAATTTTATTTACTTTAAACAAAATATAATTTTTCATTTTAAACGAAGTAAATTTTATTTTAAATAAAATAAATTTTTATCCTTATTATATTGTTGTTTTTATTTTAAACACAATTTTTTTTTATTTTAAACATAAAATATGTTTCGCGATAGTTTAGTTTTTGTTTCTTGCTTTTATATAAAGCGTTCTTTATGTTTGAGATTACTTCAAGTGTTAATATATATAAACTGTGAAAACCGAAGAAAATTACACTTTTCATTAACTGCACACAATTCTGGAAATGTGGAACTTTAAATCAGTCTAATTTACAACAAAAATGCACAAAAGAACCAATATCTTTAGTAAACTCACTTGTGCACAAAAATTTTAATCACTTCAGATATACCTCAATTTTTCTGTAAAATGATAACACTTACACATTGAAATCACTTTAATAAAAAAAAAATCACAATTGTAAACATTTTTGTCTAAAAAAGCGATAAACACACGTAATCACTAGAAACGACGCGAAGATGTTTGACCGGAAAAATAAACTAACGTCAGAACCGTAACGACGCCATATTGGATGCGCAAAGACCTCTGCGCATTCAATATGTTTGAATTAAACATAAAATATATTTCTTTCAATTATAAAAACTTCGAACACAAATTTGGTTTAATTTGAAAAAAATTTAGTTTTTAATCAAACAAACAGAAAATTCTCTTCAAACATAATATATATTTCAATCAAAACTTCAGATATTTCTAATATATTGGAATTAAACTTAAAAACATTATTTATTCAACCAAAATCATTCAAACAAATACTTATATTTAAATCAAGAAAAAATTTTTCTCAGTGCAAAATTCAATTGATCCAATTGTAAATGTACACGATTTAAAATTGATCAGAGTAAAATTTATCCAATTTACAAATTATCCAATTTTAAATTTATCTAATTTTCAATTGAATCAACTATTAAGTAAATTATTAGTAATTTTTTCAAATCTAAATTTATCCTGTTCTCAATTAATCCAAATTTATATTTTTTAATAAATTTCTAATGATCTAAATACTACTTTATCGAATTTCTATTTCCAACTGATTTAAATGTAAATTTATTAAATTCTGAATTGATCAAATTGTAAATTATCCTAATTCCTATTTATCCAATTGTAAATACATCTAATTGCAAAAATATCCATTCTAAAATTTATCCAATTTCCGATTGTTCAAATGGAAAATTTATCCAACTTCCAATTGCACTAATTGTAAATGTATTTAATTTGTAATTGATCCGAGAGTAAATTTATCCAATTTCCAATTAATCTAAAATTGTAAATTTATCCAATTTTCAATTAATCTTAATGTAAATTTATCCAATTTCCAATTGATCCCATTATAAATTTATTTAGTAGCCAATTGACATAAGAGTAAATTTATACAATCCCTAATTCATTCAACTGTAAATCATTCAATTGTTAATTTATCAAATATAAAATTTATTCAATTTCCAGTTAATCTAATTGTTAATGTAATTAATTTCCAATTGATCCGAGTGTAAATTTATTCAATTTCTAATTGATTCAATTTCGAAATGATAAAAATTCCAACTGATCCAATTGTAAATGTATCCAATTTAAAATTGATCAGAGTATAAATTTATCCAATTTACAAATGCCAATTTTAAATTTATCCAATTTTCAATTAATCTAATTGTAAATTTAATAATTTTCCAATTGAATCAACTATTAAGTAAATTATTTGTAATTTATTCAAATATAAATTTATCCTATTCTCAATTGATCCAAATTTATATTTTTTAATAAATTATTAATGATCCAAATGCTACTTTATCCAATTTCCATTTCCAACTGATTTAAACGTAAATTTATTAAATTCTCAATTGATACAACTGTAGATTATCCTAATTCCTATTTATCTAATTGTAAGTATACATCCAATTGTATATACATTCAATTGTAAAAATACCCATTTTAAAATGTATCCGCTTTCCAATTTATCAAATGGCAAATTTATCCAACTTCCAATTTATTTAATACAATTGCACTAATTGTAAATGTATTCAATTTTCAATTGATCTGAAAGTAAATTTATCCAATTGTAAATGTATCTAATTTTTAATTGATCTGAGTGAAAATTTATCCAATTTTCAATTGGTCTCAATATAAATTTATTAAGTATCAATTAACATAGGACTAAATGTATGCAATACCCAATTTATTCAACTGTAAATCATCCAATTTTTAATTGATCAAATGGTAAATGTATCCAACTTCTAATTGCACTAATTATAAATGTATTCAGTTTTTAATTGATCCGAGAGTAAATTTATCCAATTTCCAATTGATCCAATTGTTAATTTATCGAATTTTCAAATTTTACAATTGTAAATGCATCAAACTTTTAATTGATCCGAGTTTGAATTAACCAATTTTCAATTGATCTTGTAAATTTATCTAATTTTTAATTAATCCGAGGGTAAATTTATCCAATTTCTAATTGTTCGAATTATAAATTTGTTTAGTTTACAATTGATATAACCATAAATTTATACAATTCCCAATTGATGCAATTGTAAATGCTACTTTATCCAATTTCCAACTGATTCAAATGTGAATTTATTAAATTCTCAATTGGTTCATCTGTAAATAATGCAATTGTAAATTCATCCAATTTCCAATTGATCAGATTGTAAATTTATATAGTTTCTAATTGATATAAACGTAAATTTATAGAATTCCTAATTGATTCAACTGCAAATTAAATTATGAGTAATTTATCGGAATATAAATTTATCCTATTCTCAATTCATCCAAATTTATATACTTCTTCAATTTCTGATTGACAAATGCGATTTTATCCAATTTTCAACTGATTTAAATATGAATTTATTAAATTCTTAATTGATTCAAATGTATATCATCGAATTGTAAATTTGTTCAATTGTAAATTTATCCAATTGTTTATTTATCCATTTGGAAATTTATACAATTTTCAATTAATCTAATTGTAAATTTATCCAATTTCCTATTAATTCAATTGTACATTTATTCAATTTCCCATTGATCCAATTATAAATTTATTTAGTTAGTTATTTTTTTTAGTTTTTAAATGTAAATTAACCTATTTTAAATAAATCAAAAGTTATATCCCCACTCATCAATTGATCCAAATCTAAACCTACTCTATTTTCAATTATTCCAAAAGTTAATTTATCCAATTTACAATTAATTTTCAAATATAAATTGATCCAATTTTCAATTATAACAAATATAACAATTATTCTAATTTCCAATTAGTCCAAATAGAAAATCACCCAATTTCCAACATAAATAATAATTAATTTCTAATTCAAATAAACCACTTCCAAACCACTGAATAATTTTACCCTGTTAAAAGTTTTATCGCAATAATTTTTTCACCAAAAAGTACACTTTTATTACTGATTAAAAAACGACTTTTCCAGAAAGTAGACAATAAAAGCCTGAACTCATTGAAAATTAGATTATACTCTCAATTTGTCTTTAATAGGAAATTGATTAGAGCACCATTATGTAGTCCTCAGAAATACATTTATGATTTATTGCTACTTTCTTTCGCAATCTGTGATTAATCTCATAAATGTCAGCTTGTGAATTAACTTCCAAGATTTATTATTCGCGCGACGTGATTTTATACAAATTAAATTAATTAGGGTAATTAAACTATTATATATAGCAATTCTTGGCATACATTGTCAAGCGTTAAATAAAGCATGAATCTGATTTGAAATACGTTGCGTGCTACTTTTTTCTCATTATATCAGAAAAGACGTGAAATTTGTCAAAATCCAAGTGAACTTTATACATCAAAATTGAAATAATGTAGAGACGGATAAGGAAATTGTACTCGAAGTAAATCCAGAATGTCCCCTTAAATTTTTTTTTATGGACATACACTCGATTCGCCGACTTTGTCTCAATTTCAATCTAGGGCGGCTTTTCTTTGTCGCTTTTATGCTCCGAAAGAGGAACAGATAACGAGGTAAAAATAAGGGCTGATGGGGAAGCAAAGGGATTCAAACCAATTAAAGCAATTGACTTGCATTTGCCGCCGAAAAGTTGGGTCATCGGCCCTAAATGTCCCGAATTTGTAAAATTTGGGGCACGATTAATAAAATCGAAATTTTTTAAACAAAAGCCTACTTACTACGTACCATATTTCTTAAATTCAACTAAATGCAGAAAAAATCGTATTTCCAGTTCTGAAATGGAAAAATTATAATTTTTTAAAAATTCAGCTGCAATCGACTAATTATAAGTTTATTAATTTTTATAAAATTTACAGGGTCAAAATACTGGAAAAAATTGAAAGTAAAATGCAATCGAAGATACTTTTAAGCATTAAAACAAGGTACTACTGAGCATAAAAAACGTAAAAAAATACTAGTGCGCATAAAAAACAATAAATCAACACTACTGCGCATTAAAAAATAAAACAAACATTGCTGTGCATAAAAAACACTAAAAATAATGCTGCTTTGCAAAAAAAAAATATTAAACAAACATTGTTACGCTTAAAAAACAATAAACCAACATATATGCGCATAAAAAAAACTATCCAGTAATATTATTTGTTTATTTATTTATTTCAAAATAAATTAGTGCCCATTACTATCAAGTGATATTATTACTTTAGTTATTTATTTCAAAAAAATTACTGCTCTTCAAAAGCTGTAAATAATATCTACTACGCATAAAAAATCTCTTAACAAACACTACTGCCCAGAAAAAATTTAATCAAGTAACACTGCGCATAGAAAAATATCAAGAGATACTACTGCGCACAAACAATTTTAAACAATCACTAGAGCGAATAACAATAGTTAACTAACACTTCTGCGTATAGGAAAAAAATAAAGATGATGATAAAGAGATGATTATGGAGTTAGATCGTGAGGCATAGAAAATAAAATTCATTTTTAGTTAATATTTTTATTTTGCAAGTTATTTTTAAAAAATGAGTTCTTAGTTAAAGAGGAGATATTTCAATTTAAATGATAAAGATTTAGATATTATTGGTAATGGGGATATGATAAATGACAATCACATGTATAAGTTTCAGGAATCATTAGCACTTGTATCAGGTAGTAGTTTTCAAAAACAAATTACAGGATATTTAGAAATGTTAGATGAAATAAAAGCAATTAATAAGAATAAATTATATATTCAAATATTGTTTAGTGGGAATCGACTTTTGGGTCACTGGATTTGCATTCACTATAATAGAAATTAACGCTTTGTTTATGATAGTTTTAATGAATGTTGTTTAAATAAGGATCTAAGAGAATATTTATGCAGGTTATATCTATTTAAACCTAATGTAGTTTTTTTAAGAGTACAACAACAACCAAATTTTGTTGATTGTGGTGTATACGCGATTGCGTTTGCTGTTTCTTTATATTTTAATACAAACCTGAAAATGTTGTATACAATAACATTGTATTGTATACAATGTTATTGTATACAATAACATTGTATACAATGTTAATGAGAACTCATTTGTATATGATGTTTAAAAAAAATGCCATCTCCTTTTCGGATAATTTTAAAAAATTGTATAAACTTGGAATTGGCAATATTGAAGAAATAAAAAACAATAATTTACCTGTGAGAAATGTAAAAGATGTGACACAGAAGAGAAAATTAGATTATCAAACTAATGACGGTTTTACAGAAATGAAGGAGATAGTAGCAGTCCTTCATTACACACAAAAATAGGACAGAGAAAAGTTGTTAATATTCCTGACTAAGAAATTAAAAAAAGCAGTACTAAATATAAAAAAATTTATTGTAAAAGACCTAAGTTAAAAGGATAGATGGAAAAGAAAGATTTTTTCATATTAACAAATATGAAAAGTTTAATAGTGACAGAAATTTACATGTTTGTAAGAAAAAACATGTAGAAAATGCGTCAAATTCTATTGAAGTAGGAAAAGAAGGTAATAATTATAAAATATTAGAAACAATAGTAGAAAGAAAATATTTTTTAGCAATTCTACTGAGAAAAGTACAAAAACTAGAGCAGAATATTCGAAAGAATATAGTGAAATGATGAAATTAAAACGAAAAAAATTGATAACAAAGAAACAGAAATATTAGTTATGGAAAATGTATGCTTAAGTAGTGAAATAGATTTGAATTTTTCTAAAAAAAACAACATAAAAAGTGCTGTTAAAGAAGAAAAGAGAAATAATAATTCTTACAAATTAATAATTTCTTGCGATTGTAATGAGACGTAAAAGAAGTCGTGCAGAATATAAAAAATATATATATATCGTCAAAGGCTTAAACTAAAACGACAAATAATAATTGATGAGAAAGAAAAAGAAATGTTACTTATGAAAGATGTAAGTAGGGAAACAGATTTCTATGTTTGTAGTAAGAAAAATGTTGAAACTCTGTTAAAGTATCTTAAAGAAGTAGGAGGAGGTGATAAGAATGAAAAATTACAAAGAATAGTGAGCCAGACTCTAATCAAAAGATATGCAGGAGAAAGATGAGACGATTTGTGATGAGAAAATGAAAAAAAGTCACGCAGAATATCAAAAACAATATCGTCAAAAATTAACATTAAAAAGCAGCATAATCGATGAGGAAAAAATAGATGTTTCGGGACATACACGTAAAAAAATGGAGTCATTTATGAGAATGAAAACAACATTCATATTCGTGATTTATAATGATTGTTGCACTCATGGTAGTGTATCGTTGCCTTCAGGAAAATAACCTCATGAATTAAGAAAATTGTATGATAGATCTCATAAGTAATCTAACCATTTTAGGAATAATATAAGACTTTACAATAATTCATTTGCTTTTGCATCTTAAAATGCCAATGCAGTTAATTTCAATAATAGAAGGCGGGGAAAAATTTTGTAAAATTAATCAAACAAAATTAAGAAGTAAAACTTACAAAGGATTAATTGATCATTTATAGAATCAAGAAATTGAAATAATGTACATGTTGGCAAGATGTTGATATTGCCTTCAAAATTTATAAAATCACCTCGTAACATGTAAGAACAATATCAAGATGCAATGACCATTGGCCATTATAGCTTTTCATGGTAGACCAAAATTATTTATTACAATGACATTTAGTTCAAAATAGGAAGAAATTAAAAAAAATTTATTACCTAATCAGTCAGCTTCTGATAGACCTGAGATCGTATAGCAAGAGTCTTTCATTTAAAAGTAAAAAAATTAATCGAAACTATAGTAGATGATAAACTATTTGGACAAATAAAGTCTTATGTTTATGTTAATGAATTTCAAAAACGCGGTTTACCATACATTTATTTATTGGTTATATTGGAAGGTTCTAAAATATTAAGAGCAGAGAGTGTTGATTGGTATATTTCAGGTGAGATTCCAGAAGAACATGTTAATTCTACGTTACATAAAATTATAATGCAAAATAATATTCATGTACCTTGTGGATAGACGCTTTAACATATAATGGAAGTTTACTGTACCTCGTAATCTCGTATCAATTATATTATATTATTATATATATAGGCGTCTTAAATTATAAAAAAATCAAGATTAAAATGTCTAAACTTATAATAATTATATTCTATTTCTATTTCTTTAACATTTGAAATGGTATTAAGTATGTCATAATTTTTTATAATTATTCTTCATCTTCTTTATTTTATTCTTTATCTTTATTTTATTTAATAAATTTTCAATTAATTAAAATTTGCAAATTGATATACACGATGAATCTATACTTTATTTACTCTCCCTTTTACGGGTTCGAGGGCTCCGCTCCCTTTGCATTTTTATTACAATAACTTCCTTAAAACTACCTATTTACAATATTATTCTACTTAAATCTAAACGTCCTCTTAACCTATTTGAAGCATTTATCTGCCAAGTGCCTGGGCTTCCATTTCCCGTTCCTTCTGCCAAATATGGCTTCATCCCTTTTATCGACCACCCTCTTATATTTTACCATTCTCTTTTTTCCTTTCACTCTTTACACAGTCACTCGTTATCCTCCTCTTTTCTCACTTCCCTATTTATTCCTGTCTTATTATTCACTCCGACACTTTCATCCATTAAATGCATACTCATGCATTCCATATCTATATACTCATTCAACTTTTATAACCTCTCCTGTCTCTTCTCTCACTTTCCATCTTATTCCATCTACCCAGACACAATCTCTCCCCATCATTACTTCACTCCCTTTCCATCTTTCTGCCCACGGTTTCTCTTCCAAGAACCACCTTACTCTTCTCTCTCTCTCTCTCTCTCTCTCTCCATGTTCTATCTTCATCTATCCTCTTCCCACTACCTCTCAACCTTCCCCTTAATTTCATTACTTCATATTTATCCTCCTTCTCTTTCAACTCTACTATCCACAATTTTGCTATCTCCTAATCTTCTCCCTTAATTGCCTTAACCTTTTAAATCTTTACCTTACCCCCAATTCCTGCCAGCAATTTTTCTACTTCCTCTTTGCCTTCCCTATATCCTACTTTCAAACCTCTGATAACGATTGTTCCTTTTTTTTTTTCCTTTTCCAGCAGCTTAACCTGACTTGCTAACTCTTTCATTTTCCTTTCCCAATTATCGTCCCTTACTTCCCCATTCTTCTCCCTACTTTCTTTTTTCCCCCTATATCTATAGCCTCCAAACCAACCTTCCCATTTTCCCCATCTTCCTCACTCCAATCCAATAATTCTTTTTCTAACCCGTTCATTTTCTTCCACATATTTTCTTTCTCCTTTTTCCAATTTTCCTCCGACTTTTCAAACTTCCTTTTAATCCCGCCTATCTTTTCTTTTATTATCTCAAACTGCTTATCTCTACTTTCTTCTATGTCCCTAACAATCTCTATTTTGTCCCACACTTCTGCCCATTCTTTATCGAAAGTTTTAACCAACGTCTTGATTAACTCGAGCAAGTCGGGGCAGTCCTCATATTTCATAATTTTTCCGCCCTTTCCACTTCCTATTTCAACTATAGAATTTCGTAACTAAACATTTTCCTGCCTGTACTGCTTGAGTCAAGTTTCGCCATTAGAACCCTACGTTACCTACACGTCATTCGCTCTCCTCGTCATTCACTCTATCGCTCTCACTCACTCTTCTCTTTTTCCACCTAACCTCACGACTCACGCTTTTCTTTTTACCATCTTTACTTTTCCCATTCACACTTTTGTCTACTTACATTCACTCCAAAACAATCACCTTACTTAGCACATCACTTTTCACTCACAACACTACCCACCCTTAATTAATATACACGATGAATCAAAGATCACATCAATTTAGATTTATTCCAATGTCTTACCATTAATTTTCTTTTTTTATTATTATATTATGTATTTTTTCATTTCACATAATTATACATAAATAAAACATTATTTTAAAAAAATAATAAAATTTGGCGTGCGCTTTTTTTCCTAGTGGTAATTTAAAAAAATTAATTTAAATTTGCGATGAAAAATATAAAATTTAGGAATAAATAATTAAATTGATTGTCAAGTGACAAATAATTAAAATTAAAAAAGTGATTGAAAAAACTAAACAGAATAATTAAAATTTGAAAAAGGTTTACCTTTTTCAAATTTTAATTATTCTTAAATAAATAAATAAAAAAATAAAAAAAAATAAATTGGGGCCCCATTTTCCTTTTTGCCCCAGGTCTCTTCCCCTCGTAGTTACGCCACTGTTAATGCTCCCATTGTCATTGTCCCATTGTCAGTTCCCTTTTGCCAGGGATAGAAATTCTCCTGATTGTCGTTAACTTTGACTTAGGATAAATTCTCCAAAAGACCACAAACTTTCTGGTAATTGTCGTAAACCTGGTATAAAAGTTACAAATGGACTAATATAAACCACGTACCGGGAATGAGTTACATTTAACTCAATTAATCTACGGTTTATAGGAATTCTTTTAAAGAAGATTGTTTAGGGAATATTTTTAAATTATTTATTAATGGTTAGCACAGATGTAGGCTCCGGAAGCTAGGACCACGAAAATTCCTTAGAATTTCCGATCCCCTCGCAACTGGAGGTGTACGTTTATTTATCCTTCCAACAACACCAGAAGGATTCTTTTATTTTAATTACTTAGAAGTTATGGGGGCTCAAGGCTCTGCTCTCCTGATTCACCTTATACCTTATCCTTATCCTTATCCTTATCTTTATCCTTATCTTTATCCTTATCCTTATCCTTTTCCTTTGGTTAAGAATGCCCCCTTGTCCAATTGAAAACTGTCCACTTCGCTGACGGCAAATCACACACTCGCGCACAAATTCCATTTTCTATTTTTATGTTCTTCTCTTCACTCTCAATTTCCAACTGGACTTTTCTTATCTGTCTAGCCCTCTCATTCTCCATCCTTTTCTTCTATTCATCTTGAACACCTTTTTTCCGCCTTTCATGGTCATTGTCCCAAAACCTTGACGCCAGGTTGTTATGTCAACAAATAGTCATTGTCTCATAGTAAACTTGAAACTCGAGTTTAAATCATAAGGCATTAAATAAAGACATTATTTTAATCTCTCAAATATTACATTTATTTTGGTCGGCAACAACTAATTTGTCAAATTACAAATTTAAAAAAAGTATATATATTAGGCAACGAAAATGATTTTCTAAACTCACCGGTTGGTTTTGTTCATCCTAGGCAGTAGCGTTTTAAAATTATTTAAATCTTAAAATCACGTGCATCCTTAGGATCGCATTAAAAATTGCTAGGTCTCATTTCCAATTAAGTAAAGTGTAAATTATATGTGAGTCTCGTTGCACTTATTTATTTATTCCGCCTCATGGAAAAATCATACTCCGAAAACAATTTGACCATCGATCCGTGCATGAGACAAATTTTGCAAATCTTCAGTCACGTTGTAAGTACTGGATAAATTCTCGACAGTAGCGTGGTGTACTTTTCAGGAAGTAAACAAAGCACGATTCCATAAATCTTTTTCCCAATTGTTGGAAAAATGAGCATATAGGCTTAAAGAAAGTGCTCAACTTTCGACGCAATGGTCAGAAATGTTTCTGTGCTATCAATTGACTTTGACGAAACCTACAGAAAATTTCAGCAAGAAACACGATGAATGCAAAATAGGGTGGTCCAAAAATACATGGGAAAAACAAAAAGTTGAAAATGTTTTGCTCTCACCCCCTAGGATTGTTCTACATCGAAAAAAAAATTACCCATATTTTTTTTGTTTTTATCAGTAAGATAATTCATCAGTACGTTCTGTCGAGCAACACATGCCATGTTCTTGTGTTTATCTAGCATTATCCAACAATCGTAGAATATAAAACTGTCGTTATATGTGCGGAATCTGCTGATATATTCTTGAATATACTTTGGTTTATTTCGGAGTTTTAAGTTGTACATTGAAAGTACATAAGGAACCATAAATATTGTTAAGTTGCTAGCGATCAGATCACCAATAGTTTTAATTTCTCTTTCAACAGCCGGATTAAATTCCACGTTAGTTAAACTCGAATGAAAATATCCTGAATACAAGATGCATATAAATAGTAAGCAGCAGAGAACAATTCTCTCTAGGGTTCTCTGTGGAACATTGGAAAGGCCCATTCCCAAAATGAGACCGAACATATCGAGCATCTGCCAGGAGTCGTTGCTAAATTTCATCAATAAAAACAAGAGTCGTAGAATTACAAGAACCACAATGGTCGTCAAAAAAACAAGGCCAATTTTCCAAGAGAAGAAGATACTTGCTTCGTCAGCAAGTTTTAATCGTGGTACTACAACTTTTATACCACTGTAGGTAAAATAACGAGATACAATCCCTGCATCAATATTGCCAAAGGAGATTGATGCACCAAAATGAAAGTGAATGTTCTTGTTGCCAGTATTCGCATAAGGAATATAGCCTATAGAAAAATTGGCATGTCCTGAAAAAATTTCGAAAATGTGTCGCTTGTGACTCTTAGGACCAAAAAACCCGAATGCAATGTTTACACGAGACTTGTGCAAATTTTGAGTTTTATCTGGAAACCAGTCCGTTTTTAACCACCGTTTTCAAATTGTGTACTCTGAGCTAAAGGGATTTAGTTGATGGAGCGAAGCGACTCTCTGACTTTTCAAAAAGAGCTTATTTTCTGTTTGAATTTTAGACTCGGAAACTTCCAAGACTGTTAAAGCTAAAACCTTTTTTTCCCATTGATTTTGCAAAAATCTTTGATAATCAATTGTCTTGTTTTCAAAAAAAGTGACGAGCAACCATTTTGGTAGCGTTTGTTTGCCTGAAAAATTAGCAAAGATTTCGACTGGTTTTCCCAATTGTGAATTATCGTCAGTTTGATCGAATGGAGTAATAAATAATGTCGTGCCTCTAGGATGGCCACCACTGTGTTTGTTGTAATTTTTGGGAGAATTTCGTGCGTGTTTAAATGTCGCACAAAGTGTAGGTACGTGGCGACTGATTTTTGAAATGTAGTCGTTGATTTTTCGATCAGGGTCAGTGCTTGTTTCGTCAATGAGTATCATTACCTGATGTTTAGCTGCATCCTCGTTAATGTACTGAATTAGGCTGTTTATTCGTTTTTGTTTATTCTTCACAGATCCACCTTTTATATCTAACAATCCAGCTTTCGCGATACAGATTGAGCACAGAAGAATGATGTTAATGGATATTCAAAACATTTTGCTGATTATTATTTTCTTGGCAGTCAGTACGTGTTTCTACGTGGATATTTAGGACACGTATATGTTACCTGCGCCCTTGAGGCCGTGCTTTTATACCTCAATTTTAAAGTATATATTATTTAAACCTTAGAAACGACCTTGCCACGTGTTTGGAAAATTTCTACGCAGTAGCCCAATTGTCTTGACCAAATTCTAAGATAACAGCTATTTAGCTACAAATTTAGAGCAATAAAGAAACAGTTGTTGTTTTCTAAAACACGTTACTACTATTCACCAGAGTTTTTGTTTTTGCAAATGCTACTCTATTGATTTGTCAATTTTGAAAACATTTTGCTAATAGAAAATGTACATTTGTTATAAGATATAACAATTATTGTATTTGGTAAAATATGTGTATAATGATGTATGCATTTTATTTTACTTTAAGTATTTACAATGGTTTCTAATTTTCTAACTTTATCAGTAATTTTTCCTGTATTTAATTTTTTTTCAAGGCACTGTTGTTTTTAATTTTTTTTCATTTCAAGTAAACCAGAAAAAAACCGTACGCCAAATTTTATTATTTCTTAAAATCATGTTTGATTTATATGTAAAATTATGTAAAATAAAAAAAATACAGAATATAATAAAAAAAAAGAAAATTAATAATAGAAGATGGAATAAATATAAATTTATGTGATCTTTGATTCATCGTATATATCAATTTGCAAATTTTGATTAATTGAAGATTAATAAAAAAAAATGAAGAATAATTATAAAAAATTCTGATATACCTAATACCATTTAGAATGTTAAAGAAATAGAATATAGTTATTGTAAGTTTAGAAATTATTTTACTGTTGATTATTTTATATTTTAAGACGTGTATATATATAATAATATAATATAATTGATATGAGGTATGTACAGTAAACTTCCATTATATGTTTAAGCGTCTATCCACAAGGTACATTGGCATTATAATTTTATGTAATGTAGAATTAACATGTTCTTCTGGAATCTTACCTAAAATATACCAATCAACACTCTCTGCTCTTAATATTTTAGAGCCTTCTACCAATATAACCAATAAATGAATGTGTTGTAAACCGCGCTTTTTAAATTCAATAACATAAACATAAGACTTTACTTCTCCAAATAGTTTATCATCTACTATAGTTTCGAATAATTTTATTACCTTTGAATAAAAGACTCTTGCTATTATGTCAGGTCTATTAGAAGCTGACTGATTAAGTAATTAAGTCTCTTCAGTTTCTTTCCATTTTGAATTCCATGTCATTGTAATAAATAAATTTGGTCTACCATGAAAAGCTACAATAGTGCTTGCATCTTGATTATGTTCTAACATGTTACGATCCTATAAATGTTAAAAGCAATATGAACATCTTGCCAACATGTACATTATTTTCAATTTCTTGATTTTGTAAATGATGAATTAATCCTTTGTAAGTTTCACTTCTTAATTTTGTTTGGTTAATTTTACAAAATTGTAATCTAACTTTTTTAACTTTGACATAATTATCAAGTAACCATTGTTGAAACAATCTTCTACCATATAAAAATTGATAAAAGATATGATCTCTTACTCCTATTTTATATTTTATATAAGCAGATTTACAGTTTGATTTCTTGTTCGTTTGTCACAATCAGTACGAATCATATCGTTACTATAACCCTTGCTTCTTAGAGGATAAAATATAGGATATATCCAAGGTTTAACATTTAGATCTAAATGACTAACCAATTGCAATTTTTTAATCGATTTTTATAAATCGTTTACATAAGACTCTTGTATTAAGCTTTCAGCATTTGTATTAAAAATAGCAGCAACTTCATTACACCTTGGAAAATTGTAACTTCCTCTATCCAATCCCTTTTTTAAAGTAAACATTAGTTGCAATTCTGGAATTTCTGCATTTTTTTTTTGCTAACGCAGTTTCCATTTCAATGATCTCAGACATCATCAAGAAAGACTTTGTATATGCGTTACAATCTCTTAATAATTTGTCAATATTAAATAATATATCCAAATCTATTCTCTAAATTTGAATTAGTTTTTCTGCGCAGTAATCTTGGTTAAGTATTTTTTATGCGCAGTTGTGCTTGTTAATTATCTTTTATGTACAATAGTATTGATTAACTGTTTTTATGCGCAATAGTATTAGCAAAATATTTTTTATGCACCGCAGTAATTGTTTATAGTTTTTAGCGCGTAGAACCCCGAGTCGAAATTTAAGACCTGATAAGACCTGGAGTGATGAAGAACTTAAAAGGAGTAAGAAGGACTAAATAGGTTTTGAAGAATTATTTTTCCATTGTGATTTAGACCTATTTAATTCTAATAAGACCTGATTATGGCCCATTCCAGAGGTTAAAAGGATTAATCAGGACTTAAACAAATCCTAGTAAAACCTTACAAGGCCTTCTAATGAAGGACTTGTTAGGTTTAGTCTAGGTTTTCATTTATCTGAAATTATGACGTAATAGATCACATGTTCTTACCCAATGGGAAATTGGTTATTAGTTTTTTATTATTAATTATTATAATTGATTTGAGTAAATAAAAAAAAATACATTTTATTAATCTAATTATTTTTTTTTTATTAATAGAACTTTGTTCAGAACAACTTTGTTTTTTAATTTTATTTTTCCATTTTTTGTAATTAAATTAGCTAATTGTTTAAAACATGTTTATATACACAGTAGATAGACCTAAACAATTAAAACTATCCTAAATAACGAAAAATCGCACACCAGCCAGAATCGAACGCGGGACCCTTCGGACGCAAGTCAGACGCTCTAACCCCCGTACTCGCTCGCTTATTTAGAGATTTTCAAATAAATAAAGATTTATTTATTTGAATATCATTCCAGTCAGGAGCGAACTATTTACTTTTTTTAGAAATACCTTTTGAACCGTAATAAAATTTGTCTAAATAATTTTAAAAAATCAATTTTTGGCTCTATTTATAAAAATTAGACATTGAATTGAAATATCATTGATGTTATCATAAAAAATTCAAAATTCTATCACTGATAGCTAACTTAATTTTTCGTTTATTTATAGTTAAAGGTCTTTCTTAAGTTTTCAAGAATTTTTGTATTTTTATTTGTAATACTGAAAAAAACTATGTAAACAAAATTCTTATGAAAAAATGTGCATCCTTAAATATACAAATAAAGATTCAAGATTATATTTCTGTTAATATTGATATCATTTTTAATTTTTGTAGAATTTTAATTTAATTTCATAATACTGCTCAAATGCCTTTTTTTAAACTAAAAAAAATCTTTATAATATATTTTCTTTTAAATTAAAAGCTACTTAACTAAATAAAACCCGAAAAATTAAACCAAATGTTTATAAAAGCAATATACATATACAGATTTTAAATTCATTTTAAATAATGCAGCATAATAATTGAAAAATTATTAAAACAATGGAAAAAATTGGAGAAAATAATTGAAATTTAATAAAAATAATTGAAAATTGTGGGAATTAATTGAAAAATGATAAAAATAATGAAAAATTGGAGAAAAAAATTAAAAAATGATAGATATAATTGATAATTCATGAAATTAATTAAAAAATAAAAAATAAAATTTTAAATTGAAGAAAAAAATTGAAAAATGACAAAAACAATTAAGAATTGATGACATAATTAAAAAAATTATTAAAAAAATTAAAAGGGAAGGCAAATAATTGAAAAATCATTTTAAAATATAAAAATTAAAGAAACTAATTGAAATTCGAAGTAAATTATAGGAAGTTTATGACATTAATTGAAAAATAATATGAAATTGGTGAAATTAATTTAAAAATGATAAAAGCGATTAAAAATTGAAGAAAATAATTATGGAATTTAAAAATGGGGCAATTCATTAAAAAATTATTAAAATAATTGAGAATTGGAGAAAACAATTGAAATTTAAAAATGAGGCTATTAATTGAAATATGATAAAAATAGTTGAAAAATCAGAAAATAATTAAAATCTGACAAAAGTAGTTGAAAAATTGAGCCAGTATCATTTTGACACATGACTTAATTTGAAGATTGTTATATTGTACAAAATGGAAATGTTATTTTGTACAAGTGCTAAATGTTATTTTGTACAATTTTGAAAAATGAATTTGTTATTTTGTACAATTTTTTTAAAAAGCTAAAAAACCTTGGGATTACAATTAAGTCAATTTTTTAAATAATTGTACAAAGTAACAAATTCATTTTTCAAACTTGTACAAAATAACATTTCCATTCTGTACAATATAACAATCTTCAAATTAAGTCATGTGTCAAAATGATACTGGCTAGAAAAATTCTATTAATTACTAAGTTTTGATTATATTTTATCAAATAAAAGGAAAAATACAATTGTAATTTAAAAAAATTATTTTTCAATTTATGAAAATAATTGATAAGTGAAAAAAAAAACTGAAAATAAATGAGAATAATGTTAATAAATAAAATAAGGATTCTAATTCATTATTGAGGAAAATATTGTAAGTAATAGGAAAAACAATAATTTAAGATGAATATAATTATAATTTATGGAAAGTGAGTTTTAAAATTGGGGAAAAAATTGAAAAATAATAAAAGTAATTATTAAAAATTAAGAAAATAATTTTAAAATATTTTAAAAAGTTGAAAATTATTGTAAATAATTGAAATGACAATAGAAAATAATTGCAACTTCAACAAGATTATTGATTTAGTAAAATTTACTCTTGCTTAATAGATTCTTAATCTTTTCAGTTTTGTAATATATTAAAAAATTTAGATCTTACTTCACAAAGTTTTTTTTATGTTTTATAGAAAAAGGAGTCATTTTTAAGAGTTCAAAATACAAAAATTTTAATACTTTAATTTAAAGTGTAGAATAAAAAAACTTCAATAATAATTTTTCAACACGATATATAATAGAGGGGGGAGGGGCGTCCTAAAAATGTGACGTAATTTTAAAGACGGGTTGAAGAATATGTGATAAGTTCCGACAAGGGGGAGGGTTTCGACTCCCCCCCCCCACGGGGGTCGAAAAAAGGAAAAAAAGCCGTGACTTAGTTTATGAATGAATATGGATATTTTTCATATAAATATATTCATTGTTTTAAAAATTTGAACTTAAATAACGGGTAACAACGCGTAACGTTAGATTGGTATATATCTTCTTCGAAATATTAAATAATTTATTCTCTAAACATGAATTAGTGAAACATCGGTTAGTAGTTTAAAATAATGAAAATCTATACTCAATTTTAGTAACCATTTGACTCAGTACTCCTTATATTTTATTGAAGTTTCATTAAGAGATTACAAAAAATTAGTTAAATATTTGATTAATTTAATTTAATGACCGATTATTAATGATCGATTTTCCGCTTCAAGTATTTAAATATCTCTAAAAATATTGCCAATTTATCAAGAAATACGTCTATTTAGTGCCAAAGTGGGCTTTTGTCATGCAAACGTACACATTTATATATTTAAAAAAAATTATTTATTTAAAATTAGAAAACCTTGGATTAAAAACTTTTATGACTGATGTAGACAATTTTTTGAAAGGGTTCAGGACAGAGTTAGGTTTAAATCGAACTAACCAGGTCATATAAGGATTTAAAATCATTACATAGGATTCCAGCAGTACTGAAAAGGAGTAAAGGATTCATAAGAACTTATCAGGATTGAGAGGAAGCATTTGCCAGCATGTATTAGGATGAAGCAGGTCTTCTTAGTTCTTAATCGAACTAGACATGACTCTGTAGGATAAATCAGGACTAGTCAGTAGTCTTCAGGATTAATAAGGTCTAGATACTTGACTCGGGACAGTTTGTTTGTTGTTTTGTTATGCGCAATAATATTCCAAAAAGCTTTTTCTGCCCACTAATCTTGGTTAAGTATCTTTTATGCGCAGAAATATTATAATTTGTTTATTTTATGTGTTCTCACTTGCGAGAAAGCTAATCAATCAATTATTATCATTTTTTGGGTAACTATCACACCAAAATTAGCAGAAATACAATAAATCCAAACCAGATCTTTTCACTTGGGAAATTCAATTGTTATTCCTGCTCTAGAAGATGTTTAAAATAATTCGTAAAAAGAGTATATTGCGGTGTGAGCCGAAGGTGTGGACAACTGTGATCTACATGAGAATACTTGGCCGCAATGTAACGAGAGGACGTGTTACGCCCACACGATCACCTTGATATCTGGATTACGAACTTCTTTTCCCTCTTCTCTTTTGCTTCTGCTTTTGTTGCTGTATCGTGGATATGATGAAGAGGACACAGCCAACAACGACTGGCTTGCATTTTAAATTTTTAACGAACGTGCGTGCTCGCAGTTCTCGATTTATGTGGCCGTTTATCAATACCTGGGGCAAGATGAAAATCCACAGTACCACGGACATTAGACACGTAACGAAAGAAGGCCTAGTTGGAATCCCTAATGATTCTTTTATGTTATTCAAGAGCGGGAAATCACGAGGAGGTGCACAGGCGATAAGGAAGAAAGCAGATATGCAAACGATTCAATAATGCAACGCAATCAATGCCAAATAAAGGTTTACCGTAACATTGCCTAGGCACATCTTGCGGCGTTTGCGATAACGTTACCACCTCAATGGAAAAAGAAAACTGCACTTTATGCACCAAGTCGTAAAATCTCCTGCTCATTATCAGGGAATTTTCTCCTACAAGAACAATATAACGATACGTTGATCAATTTTTATCAGTTGCCACAATTGCGGGAATTTAATTTCGTCTGGATATAGAATAATTGAAAATCATTTCCTGAATTCTTATCAGTGAATTTAACTAGAAAATCGAACTGAGAGTTGTGTATATTTCTAGGTTCTTTGTAAATTACAATATTAGTGGTTGAGAAAGTATAGTTCAGTTTGATGGTGGGGAAATTCAACTAATTATCAGTTTTATTCAAAAGAAATTTTTATTTATTTGGAGATGATCACAAAATTGTGTAACATAGAAAAAATTGTGTTGTCATAGGAAATATGAAGTACTTAATAAAAAATAATCAAAAATACGAAATTTTATTTGAATTATAAAGTAGTTATGTGACTATTGATCCAGTCCAAATAATACCAAACATTGAGATTTACATCCGGATATCCTTGAGCACATGAGTAACCATATAAAGAAATTGCAATTAGTTTGTTATCGGCAACTACAGGACTGCCCGCATCTCCCTGAAAACATTTTTTATAATCAGCAGTGCTATAAGGTAAGTGTACCAATTACTGTGGGCTTTCAGCCACTGATACTTTGATAAAAAAAAGCTTCTATAATTATGCAAATGAACTTAAAGATTATAAAACTAGTAGTTTGTTGTTTGTTTAAAACAAAAACTAATAGACATTCATTATTTAAAGTAAAAAATTGAAAAAAATACCAAACGATTCAATTACTGCTGGTTTGAGTCAATTACTCACCCACCAGAAAACAATTCGTTTCTACTCTTCCGAAAATAATATAACTATAGAAATCAGGGGCAGCAACTTGTAAATTTTTTCCATCTCCAAATTTACTATTGACCGAAAGTCAATTAAAAATTGACGAACTTAATTGAAATTTAAAAAAAATAATTGAAAAATATTTAAAACATTGAAAATTCGAAGAACAAAAATTATATTTTTTTAAAATAATTGAAAAATGTTCAAAGAAATTGAAAGTTAATTAATAAATAATAAAACTAATTTAATATTAAAGGAAATAATTGAAACTGAAAAAGTTTTATTTAAACAAATTAAAAAAAAATGAAACTTCAGAAATTAAATTTAAAATTTAGACGAAAAATTGAAAAATAATGAAAATCTTTGAAGAAAATTTTTGGAAAGTGGTAAAAAATTAATTCCAATTTTAGAAAAATTATTTTTAAAAATACAGAATATTTGTGAAGTAAAAGAAAGTACTTTATAACAACATAATTTCAAGAATTTTAAATTTAGGAAAATAATTACAATATTATAAAAATAACCGAAAATTGAAGAAAATAATGGAAATTTCAGATAAATAATTAAAATTTTCAGAATTAATTAACAAATATTTAAAATAATATAAAATTTATAAAAATCATTGCAAATGGAAAAAAATTAATTAAAAATTAACAAGCGTCATTAAAATTCAGAAAAATAATTAAAAATTAACGAACGTAATTAAAATTAAGAAAAATAATTAAAGATTCATTAAAACATCAAAAAGTGGAGACGAGATAACTTAGATTTGAGATAATAAATAGAAAATGAAATATATCTATAATTAAAAGGTGGATAAAATAATTGAAAAAGGATAATAGAAAATGAAAATTGAAAAAAATAATTAAAAAAAGAGATAAATAATTGAAAATTTAGAATTTAATTGCGGAATGAATAGTGCGATTAATTAAAAATTGAAGAAATTGATTGCAAAGTGATAATACTGAGAGAAATGGATATTCAAACTTACTATCCTTGATATTAAAAAATAATTATTTTAATATCTAGATATTAAGGTTTAATATTGAAATACTATGTTTTATTATATGGATGTTAAGTTTGAATATCCATTAACTCCATTTTTCTCAGTGAAGAATAATAATTGAAAATTGATAGAAAAAAATTGTGGAAAAAATTTGAAATATGAGAAAAATAATTGAAAACTTAGGTATATTTAATTGAGGAATGAATAGTGAGAATAATTAAAAATTGAATAAATTGATTGCAAAATCATAACAAAAATAATTGAAAATTAAAGAAAATTATTAAAATTCGAGAAAAATATTTTAAAATCTAGGAAATTAATTGAAGAGTAATGTAAATAATAAAAAATGCGAGACGACAAGATTTGCAAAATAATAAAAATAATTAAAAATTGAAAAAAGTTATTAAAATTTGAGAAATATATTTTAAATTCTAGGAAACTAATTGAAGAATACTGAAAATAAAAAAAAATTGAAAAAAATATTTGTAAAGTAATAACAATAATTAAAAATTGAAGAAAAAAATTTTAGTTTGTGAAAAATAATTGAAAAAATTTCAACATATATTTTTATTATAAGAAAATAATTGCAGAATGATGAAAATCATTGTAAATTAAAAAGATATTTAAATTTTGAGTTAAATAATAAGAAAATTAGTAAATTAATCGAAAAATAGTTGAAAATGAAAAAAAGTAATTGAAGATTAATTAAAAAATAAATTTAATAATAATATAATTGATAGGAATAATTGTATCAAATAATTTAAAAAATTATAAAATATTTTTGAGTTAAACAAGACTACAATTACAATCATATATTTTAATTTTTCGAACTTCAATTAATTTGAAATTTCATTGATTAAAAATTTAATTAATCCACTCTTTGAGAATAGAAAATTTAAAATTCTATTTAAAAATTTCTTTAATTTTAAAGAATTCTTTTTTTTTTTAATGATTTCAATTATTTGCTAAAATTCTGAACTATTTTTATCATTTTTCAAATATTTTCTTTAATTTTATACTCATTATTTTTCATTTTTTCCCTTCATTTTTAAATTCTATTTTCCAAGTTTCAATTCTTTTCTTTAATCTTTGAAAATAGTACATTCAGAAATTATTTTAAAATTTCTTAAAATTTTAATAATTCTTTTCTTTTATGATTTTAAATATTTGCTACAATTCTCAACTATTTTTATCAATTTTCAAAAATTTTCTTCAATTTCAATTAATGGAAAAATCATTTCCATTATTTTTCAATTTATCCCCTAATTTTTAAATTCAATTTCCTTAAGTTTCAATTATTTTCTTTAATTTTTTTAAATAAAACTATTTCAGTTCTAATTATTTCCTTAAATATCAAATTATTTATAATTTATATTTATAATTATTCTTAAAAATAACGAATTTGTAAAAAAATAATGTGTGCTGGTATTACTACGGGCCTGCATGAATTACTGTGCCTCAATTACTGTTGGCGAAAATAACGAGTATTTGCATTTGGAGGTATAATAAGGTATAATAAGGGAATTATAAAATTAAAAAAGAATTAAAATTGGAGAAGAATTACTAGAAAAAAAACCAAGAAGCACTTAAAAAATAAATGCGGAAGAATTTTTTACTCGAAAGTAAAATAGTAACCAGAAAACGATTAAAAGTTACAAAAAAAGAGAAGAAAAATTGCTATGAAAATGAAAACAGAACAAAGTATCAAAGGTCAGAAAAACTATAAGCTGAGGGAGAATTAACAGAAAATGAAAAAATAAGTAAAAGTGGAAGAAAATATTTTATATATAAAAAGTACTAGGTTTTTAAAAAATAACTGTAAAACTTAAGAAATTACTATATTTTGAATAAAAATTATTAGAATGAAATAAAACATAACTATAAAGTAAAGATAAAATACTAGAAAGTAAAATAGTAACTAGAAGTTGATTAATTTTATTAGAAAAGCAAAAAGTATTATAATGTGAAAAAAGAAAAGATAAATTAGTAAAAAGAAAACATTAAACTGAAGAAGAATTGCTAATAAAATGATTACATAACTAGAAGCTAAACAAAAATGCTTAAAAAATAAAAAAGTACTAAAGTTAAAAAAATTTCCAGAAAGTTTATGAAAGTAACTATACAGTGATGAAAATTACTAGAATTAATCTCTAAATTTGAATTAATATGGTATTATACTAATGTAATAGCGAAAAGTAAGCTACTATTAAATAGTAAGAATTTTACTAATTTTTTAGTAGAAAACTAATAATTGAAATAATAGAAAACTACTGATTGAAATAGTGAAACTTCACTATTTCAATTAGTAGTTCTCTACTAAAAATTAGTAAAATTCTTATTATTTAATAGTAGCTCACTTTTCACTAATTTGTTAGTAGAAAATCACTAATTCAGGTTTTGAGTAAAATCAAAAATAACAATAAAATGTAAAAAGTAGCCACATATTGAAGAAAATTACTAAAATAAAATTAAATAATTTACAACTTTATAAATTTATATTTTAAAAACAGAACGGTGAGTTTCAATAAAATTGTAACCATACATGTAAAGCAATGCGTTTAATATGTCATTAAAATTTTATAAGAATCTGTAGAAAATCGATTTTTGGATAAACCTTCTTAAATTAATACTATAACAAATTACAAAATTTATGGTACACTTACGTCACATAACCCTTGACCTTGATGTGTAAATGTGCAAATATTCGATTCTGTCACTGGAGGATAGTTTGGAATATTTGCCATTCGTTCCTTGCAAAGTTGCAAATCATAAATTTTACTTTCCATAAATAATAATTGTTTTGATATTTGTCCACCCTGAAATCAGTTTCAAATGAGTTTTTTCTGATTACAAATTTTAGTTTGTTAGTTGTTTTAAAACTCTTTGAAGAAATATTTATTATTTAGAGAAATATAAATTTTAATTTCTTTTTTTATCTAGTATATTGTTTTTAAAAAACTTGAGCTGTTTTATTTTTCAAAAAATGGACAATTTATCAATTTTGAAAATTTGTAGTTTTGTTTTACATCTTAGTGTAGAATACCAAACCTATTGGAAAAAATTTTCTTTCACATTTAATAAAAAAGGAAAAATTTCCAATTTCAATTTATGAAAAAACTAAAGAGATTTTTAACAAATTTGTTAGCGTTTTTGTTTAAAAAACAATCTTTGTCTTAAAACTATTAAATCCTCGTAACTCTGGGAAAATTTTTGTTTCCCAAAATAAAAAAATACATGTATCTTTATTTGTCCTAAAGAACAATAAAAAGCATGTTAAACATGATTTTGAATTTTGAAAATATTCAGCCTGTATGATTTGAAATGGAAACAGACAAATAAAAATAATTTTATATAAAATATTTGCAAAAAATTTTTTTTACCCTAAATTGTGAACCCCATCCAGACACAGTCACAGGGCTGTTTGAAATATTCAAATTTTCTGATGGAAGATCAATTTTTTTGATATTTGAACCAAAAGTTATGGTTTTCCGCAGTTTAAGTAGTGCAAGATCTTCTGACTCATGTTTCACTACCTTATCAATATTGTAAATTGCAAATGGAACATCTTTTAAATCTGTTATTCCGAGAGATACAAAATAACCTGGAGGTCTTCTTCTAAAATAAAAAGTTTATTTCAATTTTCTGTCCAGAAACTAATGTGAACCTTTATTTAATAAGATTTATCTGGACAAAATTTGGTATATATATATTATCTAATTTGATAAAAATAACATTAAATTGTAATTACCTTTCAACACAATGTGCTGCTGTTATAATCCATTTTTCATTTAAAATGGCACCACCACAAATATGCCCTGAAAATAAATCGTAGATCGAAGCTTGATAGGGAAATTGATCCTCTTGAGCCTCAGTGCCACCAGCCATACGCTTTTTTATTACTTTGCCATTAGCTTGAAAAGAAAAATTGAAATTTGCATAAAATACTTAACATGACAAAAGAGAGAAAAAAACCAAAGATTGTTGCTTTTTAAAATCTGATTCACTTGAAAATGTGTCTGTTTTCCAAAAATTGTAAACACAATTAATTTTATTTCATTTATTAATTTTTATTTTGAAATTTAATTGTAAATTCTTCATAATTTACTTTATAATACTCTCTACTGTTTTAATTTTAGATTGAAGTTGAATTTTAAAAATTCGTATAAACATAAATTAAATTGATTCAATATAAAGTAAAATTATAAAAAAATTTATAAAAGTGTCAATTTTTTTAAAAGTTAATGACCCAAAATTACACGGTAACAGTACCAGACAAAACAATACTTATAATATATTTTAATTAAAATATATTACCTGACGAGAATACAAAAATGGTAAAAATTACAAAGAGTTTTAAAGCAGCCATGGTTAATTTACTTTTGTCATTTTGTCAAATAAATCGGTACTTTATATACAAATTCTAAAGTAGGTACCACTATCATTTGATAATTGATAAGAATTTGAAATCTAATTAATATCATTTACAGTGATAATCATTCTCTTTATGATTAATTCAATATTTAGTTTAGTAGATAATATTCTGCTGAACGCAAGATACAAAAAATATGTTAAATGTTACCTGAACTACTAAACGACCCCTTTATATATATTTTTTTTTGTCTATTTATTTTTACATTTTACTTTTTTTAAAAGTAAAGTTTCACTATTTCAACTAGTAGTTTTCTACTAAGAATTAGTAATTTTCTACTAAGAATTAGTAGCTTTCTACTAAGAATTAGTAGCTTTCTACTAAGAATTAGTAGTTTTCTACTATATGAATTAGAGAAAAATGATCTATGAATTTGACTAATTCATAGTAGAAAACTACTAATTCAGATTTAGAGAGATAGTAAAATGGAAAACATATTCTGCCGCAAGATACGAAAAAGGTTCTTGAACAGGATCATCAATCTGTGCTCAATATTGTTCTTTATAACTCACCTGATAACACATAATTTTCGCGCATGCGCGTACACTTAATCAAATTCTTGCGACATTTGAAAAAATCTCAATAACAACAAATAGTCCGCACTCAGGAAAACCCAATTTAATAACGATAACAGACACAATTGACAAATACTTAATTTACTATCTTGTATTCAATGATTTCAAAACTATCAATCATTGTACAAATAATAAATGAGTCAGAATTACTGAAAAGAGACAACCAAAAGGCAATAACCTTTTTTTACGTCGTAATATGGTTTTTATTATAGGGTTTTATATAAAAAGTTAGCATACCAAAGGATTTTGTGAAAAAATATTAAAAAAATATAAAACATATATTATGCAAATCTGTTTTAATACCAACTTTAAAATTAAATTAAATTAATTTTATTTAATAAGATTTTTATTTCACATTAGTTACAAATATTAAAAGTCATGTACATTAGATAAGGATAAAATTAAGAATATTTTTAGATTTACAATTACAATTTTTTTTATTTAAGTATTGATTTGTGTCCATTAAATAATTGAATTAAATATTTTAAAATTGTATTTCTTAATTTTACTATTAAGTAACTCTCAAATATTTGTATCTGACATTTTGAATTTGTAATTCTAAAATATATCCTTCCAACATCAAAATCTTAATCAAAGACCTCAACAATACCACTCAATTATGCTTCAAAGTAATTCGTTACACATTTATAATTTTTTCTATTTTTTTTATCCCGAAAACAATTATACTTCATCGTCTCGTCCTCTAGGTCAAATATTGTAGTGACGTTAGTTATACGGTCCTTTTCACAGATTTTTAAGAGATTTAAAAAACCCGCCATTTAACCACTAGATGGCGCTTCACTCTCGTTACAACTTTCATTACGTTTTTCTGTGCGGTCCTGTTCGCGCACAAAAATTTATCTCTCCTAAGTGTTACATTTTCTAAAAGAAGAAATGGGCTCTTCATCCGAAAGTTCTGAAGAATCAAGTGATAGGAAATCACGCAGTGTGGAACGAGAAAATAAGAAACTTCGGCGTAAATTAAAGCGACTAAAAAAGAAAGGTAAAAAGCAAAGATCAAGACGTCGAAGGTCATCGGAACGCAGAAGCAGGAAGCGTCGACATCGTAGTTCTTCCAGTGATCATTCCTATTCTGACGATAGAGACGAGTCTGTGCGATCACAGAGAGGTTCGTCGGCTCGTAGTCGCAGTTCATCTGAATCTTACAAAGATTATAATCCTAAAAGATTAAAAAATCAAAATGGCGTCCATGGTCGAGAGAGTAGCGAGTGCCTTGAGAGTGGGGCATCCTACTCTAACCTGGAATCGTCTAGTTCCATTCGCCGACACACAGAGCGCGCTAGTGCGATCAAGCAGACAACTTCAGACAAACAGTTGACACCAAATTCCAAAACAATGAATGACGAATTTCTAGTTACAAATCCTGAAAAATCAGTTTTAAATCTCCTCGGTGAAGATCCAGCTGCGAATAACGGTACTGGCCCTCCTATTCATACTGCCTTAGTTGATAGATGGAGCGAAATTTTAAAGAAAGGTTTGTCAAAAGATGTTAAAAAAGACTTGTTGAGCAAATATCCTCAAAGTGAAAATTGTCCTCTCTTACAAGCTCTAAAATTAAATCCGGAGGTTAAGTCAGGCATGAGTACCATATCTCTTAAAAAGGATGGATATCAAGTTCTAAATCAAAATCAGTTAGGAATGGGAATTTCAGCCTTAGGTTTGGCACTTTCTGAAGTTTTGGAACATGAAAATCCAAAGAAGGTAAAAAATAATGAAAATTTGATTACATTGCTTGGAGATGCTGGAAGGATCTTGACAGATCTTTTTCATTCTATCTCAGTCTCAAGGAGATACTTTATTGAACCCGGTTTGACACTTCAGGCTAAAACTATAGCAACAGAAACAGAAATTGACACCTATCTTTTTGGTAAAAACTTTTCGGAACAGGTAAAATCCCTGGCAACAGTTGCTAAGTCTAGCAAGGATATTAACAAACCTTCCTCGTATACTCGGCAATCGAAGGATGATCAGTATCGTTCTAAAAACGGCGAAAATAAAAAGTATTTAAACCATTATGGCCCCTCCAGGAAGACCTACTGGAAGCCAACACGGGGCGACAAAGTGAGGCAATTCAACAAACCGTACAACAAGACGATTCAACGATAGAAGTAAGTAAGATTGGTGGTCGATTAAATCTTTTCTTTGAGGTATGGAAAACTGTAACTTCAGATCCTTTTATATTAGAATGGGTGCAAGGATATAAAATTCCGTTTGCACGAAAAGTTGTTCAATTTTTTCCGCCTAAGGAGCCACAATTGTCAAAAGATGATTTTGAAGAGTGCTTTAAATCTGTTGATGTTCTTCTAAATAAACGCGCAATACAGTTATGTAATCCAACCGATGATCAGTTTATATCCTCGTATTTTCTTGTAGATAAACCTGATGGTGGTAAACGTTTTATATTTAATTTGAAAAAACTAAATGAGTTTCTAGATCCTCCCCATTTTAAATTAGAGGATCGAAAACTGGCTTTATCTCTGATGTATCACAATTGTTTTATGGCATCGATTGATTTGAAGGACGCCTATCTTCTTGTTCCAGTTAACAAGAATTTTCGAAAATATTTGCGTTTTTCTTTTAATGGAAAATTATATGAATTCTGTTGTTTACCATTTGGTTTGTCTACTGCCCCATTTGTTTTTACTAAATTAACAAAGCCAATAATTCACAAATTAAGATCAAGAGGTTTTCTTTCAGTTATTTATTTAGACGACATGCTTTTAATTGATAAATCAGAGAATGATTGTTTAATTAATATTCACGAAACTAGAAGTTTATTGGAATCACTAGGATTTATCTTGAATTTAAATAAGTGTAATTTGCAACCATCTACGAGATGCAAGTTTTTAGGCTTTATTTTAGACTCAAAAAATTTGACAGTAGAACTAACAATCAAGAAAAAAGAGGTGATTGTAAAATTTGCAGAAAGTTTTAAAGTAAACAAAAAATTTAAAATAAGAACATTAGCTCAGTTTTTAGGCACATTAATATCAGCATGTCCTGGAGTGAATTATGGGTTTTTATACACAAAAAAGTTAGAAAGAGAAAAATTTATAGCTTTGGAATCCTCAGGTGGAAACTTTGAAAAGCATATGATATTATCGGAAACTGTTATCTCAGATCTTGACTGGTGGATTGAGAAAATTCCAAGAGCATTTAACCCTATTAGACAATATAAATTTTCGATTGAGATTTTCTCAGATGCTTCGCTATCAGGTTGGGGTATATCTTGTAATAAGGGAAAATCACATGGTTGGTGGAATGAAAAAGATAAAAAGCAGCATATTAACTATTTAGAATTAAAATCAGCTTTTTACGGTTTAAAGTGTTTTGCTGAAAATTTAAAATCTGTTGAAATTCTTTTGAGAATTGATAACACCACTGCCATTTCATATATTAATAAAATGGGCAGTGTAAAATTTCCAAAGTTAACAGAATTGTGTAAAAAAATCTGGCAGTGGTGTGAGGCAAGAGATATATGGATCTTTGCTTCATACATAAGCTCAAAAGAAAACGCAGATGCAGACTTTGAGTCTCGATTAATTTCACCAGATACGGAATGGGAACTTAACAAGGATGCATTTAATCAGATAGTAGATGTTTTTGGTAGGCCGACGATAGATTTATTTGCCACAAATATAAATTCCAAATGTTCAAAGTTTATTTCCTGGCACAAAGATCCTGAAGCCATGGCTGTAGATGCATTCACTGTTTGTTGGACAGATCTTAAATTTTATGCTTTTCCTTCATTTTCAATTATCTCAAGGGTACTACAAAAAATGATTATAGATAAAGCATCTGGTTTAGTTGTGGTTCCAAATTGGCCAACACAACCATGGTTTCCTTTATTTAAGAAATTACTTGTTACTGACCCAATCATTTTACATGAACGAGAAAACTTATTAACCTCTCCTTTCAGGAACCAACGGTCGCTGAAGATTACCCTGGAAGCAGGGAAGTTATCCGGAGAGCTTATATTCTAAAAGGAATCTCTGAAGAATCTTTACCAATGTTTTTTGCATCGCTATCGACTGGCACTTTAAAACAATATGAAAAACCAATACGTCTTTGGTGGGAATATTGCCAGAAAAATTCTATTTCGACTTTTGAAGCGTCAGTGAAGGACATTATATCATTTTTAACGGAACAATTTAATCAAGTCAATTCCTACGGTACTATTAATACTTTTAGATCTGCAATATCGCTAATTGTAATACATGATATAAGTAAGGATCCTCAAGTTAAAAGATTCTGCAAGGGAGTCGCGAATCTTAAGCCTCAAAAACCCAAGTACGATTATACATGGAATCCAGCGTCAGTACTTGAATTTTTAACTTCCTTGGGTCCAAATGAGAAGCTCAGTTTGAAACAACTAACGAAAAAATTGGTTACTTTATTAGCGCTTGCAACGGCACAACGGGTTCAAACATTAAGTAAAATTGATATAGAAAACATAAAAGATTCAGACAATTTGATTCAAATTTTGATTCCTGAAAAACTGAAGACTTCAAGATTAAATATCCCACAACCAGTTCTTAAAATACCTTATTTTATTAACAAACCCTTGTTATGTGTTGCTACAACTCTTAAATATTATTTAAAAGTTACTGAGGACTATCGTCCTGGGGACGAAAAAAGACTATTTATAACTTTCAAGAAGCCTCATAAGCGAGCGACGACACAAACGATTAGCCGTTGGATCAAAGAGACCTTAAGTGATGGAGGTATAGATACCGATATTTTTGCAGCTCACAGTACACGACATGCTTCCACATCAGCAGCCCTTCGAAATGGTATAAACGTGGAAATAATCAGAAAGCAAGCTGGCTGGAGTCCCGGCTCAGAGGTCTTCGCACGTTTTTATAATCGACCGTTGATTACGGATGATTTAAATTTTGCAAGTAATGTTCTTAATAATTCATAAGTTCTTGAGTATTGTTCTCAATATTTTTTTTTTACTACTATTTCTATTATATATTGTTTCAATTTCTTAAAATTTGAAATAAACCAATTATAAACTCGCAAACAAAATGTTTCTCTGAACATCTACAATATTTGACCTAGAGGACGAGACGATGAAGTATAATTGATAAATCAAACGAACTTACCTAAGTGAAGTTCGATTTCAATTATACGAGTCGTCTCGTCCGAATAGGTCAAAGCCCTCCTCAAAAATTATTACCTTTTAAATAATCCCACCCATAACTTAATTGCGAGTTTAAGGCTTTAAAATAATGAAAGTTGTAACGAGAGTGAAGCGCCATCTAGTGGTTAAATGGCGGGTTTTTTAAATCTCTTAAAAATCTGTGAAAAGGACCGTATAACTAACGTCACTACAATATTTGACCTATTCGGACGAGACGACTCGTATAATTGAAATCGAACTTCACTTAGGTAAGTTCGTTTGATTTATCAATTTATAATTTATCTCAGTTATAGAATAATAGTTTTGCAAAATTCTCCTAAAATGTGACGAAATTACATGTAATACTCAATTGTAAGAAGTTTAAAATCAGTCCATCAAATATAATTAGAAAAAATTTTGATTTTTTTAATTTTCCGACAAAATAGTAAATCTCCCGTTGTTATTAATATTTTTCATTTTTGTAAATTTATAAACCCAACTTGAGTCAAGACCTAACACTCTGTAAAATGTGGTTTCAAACAAACAAAAAATTTTAAAAATTAAAATTTTTTATTTTTTGAATTTTGTAGAGATTTGAAATTCAAATTTGGAATTTATTTTTCCATTTTATTTTTAATGTTAAAATATGAATAAATTTAATTACTTTTATCAAAATAAAAAAGCTAAGTACAAAGAGTGTTGGCGTGATCCGTCAAAACATGATAAATATCATAATTCTTTGTTTTTCGATTTATTTTCGATAAATTTCAGTTTAAAAAATATTTTTTAATAGGGTTTGGCTAGAAATTATCACTCAATTATTAATCCCTTATCAATTATTGTCGAAATAAAAAGCTATATGTACAGAGACATATAATTTTAATTATTTTTTCCTTGACATTAAATCAATTTAATTATTTATTCCTAAATTTTATATTTTTCATCGCAAATTGAAATTAATTTTTTTAATTTACCATTATTTTTGTCATTTTGCCATTATTACCTTCAATTTTTAATCATTTTCATAATTTCTGAACTAATTTCCTGAACTTTCAAATGTTTCAAATAATTATTTTGTTTAATTTTTATTTTTTTAAATTATTTTGCAATGATTTTCTCCATCTTTTAATATTTACATTAATTTTCAATTAATTTCCTAAATTTGCAGTTATTTTGACGAATTTAGAATATCATCAATTTTCCATATTTTGAACGATTTTTCAATTATTTTCTTTAGCTAAAAATTGAATTTTGCAATTTTTCTATTAGTTTCTTCAATTTCTAAATATTTCTATTATTTTGGCAAAAATTTCAAAAATTGTAATTATTTATCTGAAATTTCAATTACTTTCATCAATTTTCCATTATTTCGGCGATTCTTTTAATACTTCTATTTAATTAAAATTTTAAAAGTAACTTTGTAATTATTTCATGGCTTTAAATATACATTTTATGATTTTTTCAACTATTACCCTCAAATTTTAGTTACTGATATCAATTTTTCATATTTAAATTATTTTCATTATTTTACCATTTTGTTTCTCAATCCTATGTTATTTTCAGCACATTTTAATTATTTTGTTTTAATTTTGAATTATTTTTGTGGATTGTAAATTATTATTATCATTTTATAAAATTTATTATTTTCTAAGATTTTTAAGTATTTTTCTAAAATTTCAATTATTTTCATCAATTTTCGATTATTTCTGCAATTTTATAATTATTCTCTTTAAGGGCATGTGATGATAATGCTAAATTTGTCCGTAAACTTTCTCTTAAAGTACTCAATGTTTTGACACCAAACTTTGTAGAATTACTCAAAATACCATTAGAATGGTCTCTCTGATCCAATTTGGTTTCATTTTTGTCTTTAAACTAAATATTTTTCAAATTTACTTTTTTTTCAAAATTTTCCAAAAATTGTAAAATTGAAAAAAAATTAGTTTAAAGATAAAAATGAAATAAATTTGGGTCAGAGAGACCATTCTAATGGTATTTTGAGTAATTCTACAAAGTTTGGTGTCAAAGCATTGAGTACTTTAAGAGAAAGTTTACGGACAAATTTAGCATTATCATCACATGCCCTTAATTAAAATTTTTTAAGCCATTTTTACTTATTTTCTTTTTTTAAAAATATACATTCTAGGATTTTTTTAACTTTTTCCCTCAAATTTTATTTATTGTTTTCAATTTATCATATTTAAATTATTTTTATCATAGTTCAATTTTTTTTCTCAATCTTAAATTACTTCCAGCATATTTTAATTATATTTTTCCAATTTTGAATTAATTTTAACATTTTTTAAATTATTTTTATCGATTGTTAATTATTATTCCTATTTTCTAAAATTATTTTTTAACATTTATAAATATTTTTCTAAAAATTCAATTATTTTCTTTAATTTTTAATTATTTTTATTTATTTTCTTAATTTCAAAATTTTTTATTAATTATCGTCAGTTTCAATTATTTTAGTTCTCTTCAATTCCTTTATCCAATTTTTAATACTCATTTTTTTCAATTATTTTTTAAGATCTTCATGTATTTTTCGCAAATTTCAATTCTTTTTTTTTAATTAAAAAAATTTTCGTAATTTTTTCAATTATTTCTCTCAAATTTTATTATTTTTTTTACAACTTATCAATGTTTTTATAATTTTTCAAATATTTTCCGCGAGTTTCAAATTTTAAAATTATTTTTCAATTATTTTCCAAAATTTATCTCTTTTAATTTTTAATTTTTTTTCATTCGTTTTATAATTTTCAAAATTTTAAACTATTTATCTGACATTTCAATTATTTCATTCAATTTTTAATTATTTATAATATATTTTATATTATTTTGTTCAATTTCCAATTACTTTGATTCTTTTTCATAATTTCCAAAAAGTTTTTAATTATATATATTTTTAATTAAAAATTGTTCTCGTCAAGCTTAAATTACGTTTAACTTTTTCCATTTATTTTCTCTAAGTTTGAATTGTTTTTTTTTTCAAGGAGCTTCTAAAAAGTCTAAGTAAATTAAGTGAATAATTAAAAATTTGAAGAAAAAACTTGGAAAATGATAAAAATAATTGAAAAATAGAAAAACAAAATAAAAATTTGATGTCAATACATAATTAAAAAATTGGGAAAAAAATTTACCATTAAAGAAAATAATTAAATAATTGAAAAATCAGAAAATTGATAGAAATTTGAAAAAAATACTTGAAAAATGATAAAAATAATTAAAATTAAAAAAAAAAATTGAACCTTGAAAAAAAATTAAAGATGATAAAACTAATTTAAAATTCTGTAAAAAATTTATGATTTGAAAAAAAACGTAAAAACCGACATAAAAAATTGCAAAAAGGAGAAACAAAATAAAAATTAGAAATCAGTAATTGAAAAATTGGAGATAAAAATTGACACTTAAAGAAAATAATTAAATAATGACAAAATAATTGCAAAATCCCAAAAAATTTGAAATTTGAAGAAAATACTTAAAAAATAATTGAAAAATGAAAAAATTAAATGTAAATTGAAGTAGGAAATTAAAGAATCCATGACAATAATTTAAAGAAATAAAAAAATAAGTAAAATTTGGAGAAAGTAATAAAAAAAATGTCGAAAATATTGATAATACTTGAGAAATGACAAAATTAATTGAAAATTTTAAAAGCAATTAAAAAATGACAAAAATAATTAAAAATAGGAAAAAATAGTCGAGAAATGACAAAAATAATTGAAATTTGAAGGAAATAAATTGAGAAATCACAAAAAATTTAAATTTGAAGGTAATACATGAAAAATAATAAAAATTTGAGATAAATAATTGAATAATGACATGAATAATTAAAAATAAAGTAAAAAATAAAAAATTCGAAGAAAAGACTTGAAAAATGATAAAAATAATTAAAATTTGAAAAGAATTTGAGAAATGACAAAAATAAATGAAAATTAAAGTGAGAAATTAAAAAATTCATAACAATAATTTAAAGATATAAGAAAATAAGTATAAAATTTGGAGAAAGTAATAAAACAACGTCGAAAATATTGACAATAATTGAGAAATTACTAAATTAATTGAAATTTTTAAAAAACAATTAAAAAATGACAAAAATAATTAAAAATAGGAAAAAATAGTCGAGAAATGACAAAAATAATTGAAATTTGAAGGAAATAAATTGAGAAATCACAAAAAATTTAAATTTGAAGGTAATACATGAAAAATAATAAAAATTTGAGATAAATAATTGAATAATGACACGAATAATTGATAACTGGTGAAAATAATTAAAAGAATGTAGATATTGAAAAAAAAAATAATTGAAATTTGAAAAAAAAATGAAACTTGTAAAAACTAATTGGCTATTGGTGTAAAGTATTAAAAAATTATTGATACATAATAATAAAATTATTGAAGAAAATTGCTGAAATTTAAAGAAAAAAATTGAAAATTGGGTAATAAATTGAGAAATTGATGACCATAAAAAAAAAGATTGAAAAAAAAATTATTGAAATTTGATGAAAATAATTTTTAAATGTTAAAACTAATAGAAATATGCAGGAAATAATTGAAATTTGATGGAAAAATTGAAAAACGACGAAAGTAATTGACAATACTGGTTTAAAAATTAAAAATTTGTAGACATTAATTAAAAAATTGAAAAAGTAATTAAAATTAGAGAAAACTAATCAAACCATGTCAAAATTTATTGAAATTTGAAGTAGGGGAGAGTGGCCATCAATGTACCAGTTTTTTCAATGAACCATTTCAATTTTCTCAGAAACAATTAAATAAAAATTCTCCTAATTTTAAATATAAATGAAGTTTGCGTAAACACACTACGTCCATAAATTTGAGACGTGTGGATTTATTCTTTACAGAGAAAACTGAAAAAAACTGTTTTTGATGCGCTAAAGAAAAAATTTACCTAAAATACAAACCCGTTTTTTAATTGAAATAAGGCAATTTAAAAATAAATGTACTTACGATTTATTTTGTTTTGGGCCTTAACTACAATATTCTAATGAGATAAAGATTTTGAAATATTGGATTAAGTTATAAAAAACCATTTTTGTTGCAAATGTCATGTTGATTCAATGTACCGGGGAACAATGAACCATCTTGAATTTCAGTGTATTTTCGATTTCTGGAGTGGTATGCCTGATTATAAAACTAGGCATGCGTACAGCATGTTACAACAATTGTTATCAGTACTTTTTTCAACATAGCAGAACTAAGATGCCATTTTAGCTAGTTAACTTAAATTTGAGGTATATTTATGTTATACATTATCAATTAAAAAGTGTTAAGTAATAATTGTTTATAGTATTTGATAGAAAATAAGTTTTGTTACAACGTGAAAATTGCAATATTATTATTGTTGAACATTTTTAGTGTTTTTATAGAGGTGGTTCATTGTGTACCCAGGATGTTAAAAATGAAAATAGCTTGTAAGTTTAGAAAAATCCTAAATTTTATTATTTAATCAAAATAAATCGTGTATAATATGTGTGCAATAAATAGAGAAGTGTTGTAGTTTTACATTGATGCAAAGAAGTACTTAAAATTGGTAAAATTGAATAAGTACTATGACCTTGAAAAAAACCCGGTACATTGATGGCCACTCTCCCCTACATAATCGAAACGCGTAAAAAAAAGCCATTAGGCCAAAAAAATGAAAATATATGTGTATTTTCTATAAAATAATATCACTGGCTTTAAACAGAAGATATTTTCTTTAATAATTAATAATAATTATTATTATTATTTTAATAAGAAAGTGAGTAAAGTGATTTTTTTTAAAGTGAATAATAGTGAGTGATTTAAAAAAAAATGAATAAAAATGAGAAAAGTAAGTCACTGGCAGCCCTGAAAAATTGGTAAATCTGACATCATTTTCACAATCAGAGACTTCGAAAACGAGTATAATAAGTTTCAAGCGAATTTGAAGATTTATGAAAACGAATTAGCTGAAATTTTCAGAAATTCCCGGATAGGGTAAGTCCAGGGGAGATGGCCATACTTTCTATAAAGGTCCATAAAAATAAAAAAAACAACATTTATATATTGATGTTTATTGTTAATTAAACATTGACTATTTAACTTTAAAACAACCATAAATAATATAAAATATTTTAATGTTAACAATCATAAAATTAATGTTTTGTAAAAAGTGACATTCAGGGAGAGATGGCCATAGGTGTAAGGGAGAGTTGGCCACACCTATTATTTAAGTAAATAAATATAATTAATATATCATTTTGAGTTTATTACATGAAAGAATAAACAAAACACAAAAATAAGTCTTATCTTAAAGAATATCACCACAATAAATAGATATTTAAACAAGTTGAAATTTTTCAGTACTGGAGTAATAGACAAAATAAAAAGGAAGTATTATATTTAATTTTTTATTATTTTTCGCCAAAATTTTGCTTTTCTTTATGTTTAAATGCAAAACGAAGAAATTTAGTTTAGAATAAGTGACCTTTTGAGTCAATTTCTGTAAAAATATTTGAATTGGCCATCTATCCCTTATGACATCCCCCCAGATTTCCCCTAATATTTAAAATGAATAAAAATTTTTCATGTATAATTCTGACGTTATTACAAAGCTTGCCTCATGTATAGTTCCAAAAAATACGAAAATAAGCATTATTCTAAAAAAAAGAACACTTTAACAATCAGTCAAGTCAACCCATTGATGTTTTCGAGCACTAGTCAAAAAAATACACCAGGATTTCAAGTACTTTCTCATTTTTAATTTTCAAGTTTTTGTTGTTGTTTGCTTTCACGCACACAAATGAAGCAAAATAACCAATAATAACTGATATTTAATAACAAATTCAGTAAAATATTTGAATTGGCCATCTCTCCCGTATGGCCATCTCCCCCGGACTTACCCTATAATTTTTTTTTCCGCGGTTTTCCCGGAATTCCCGGTGAGTAGACACCCTGCAATCTTTATAATTACGGAAAATCAATAAAAATTAAATTATTTTTAAATCATTTTTTAATAACACTCCCAATTTAGGAAAAAGGCTCTTTGTTTCTTTGTATGACGAATCGATTTCCACTAATGGGAAACGCGTCACGTGCCAGTACTTCGAGAAATTATCAAGCAGAGATTTCTTATAAATTCTCAGCTAAACCAAACCAAGTTAGTCTCTAACAGAAATCTACTTCAGTTCAGGTATGTAGAGATCCCCTTGAAAAAAATTATTTTTGTATACAAATTAAAATATTTAAATTTAATAACTTGAATTAATTTTATTTTCACAGAAATCAGTTAAATACTTACAATTCGAAAAAATGGCAAAAGTAACACTCTCACTTTTATTTCTCGCATTGTTCATTATGATTGGAATGGTGAATGGGTTCTGCAAAGGCCCCGGGGGATTTGTAAGTTTTTAAAATTTAAATTAATTGCATATTTTAATCAACTACTTGGCATCACACAGTGGAGCAAAATTTAGCAAGAATGATCAAAATTATGTAACCTCGTCAATTTTTAATTAAATATTGAATTCAACTTGGTCATCTGATTGCATTAATTTTTATTAAAAATTGACGAGGTACTTCGTTATTGTTAGGTTGCAATTCTGGAAACATATGTGATCTACTTGCAACCAACTTCAAGGCTTATACGATCCTAAACTGCAGTTTAACCAAAAATCGTGTTAACTGAGACTTGAACGAATTAAATTAAATTTTCTTTCTGATGCGGAAGTCTGATTAAGTTTTCTTGATGTTATTGGGGATGCTAAAACCAGATCTGAAGTTCACTATAACGCACCATATGAGAACATAACCTTAAAAAAAAGGACAAATTTCATTTAGCAAACAAACTTTGTTAAATATTAACGGATTTACTTCAAATTTGGTGTCAATTGGTTTTTGGGGTCACTAAATACGAATATCAAGTCAAATTTTCATAATTAAAAATGGCAATCGCTTTTTTAAAAAATATTTCCCTCACAAAAATAATAATATATGGAAATAAAATCTGAAAAAATCTATCAAATTCTACAAAACAATTAAGTTCATAAATAGGGAAACATACTCAGGAATTTGTCCTCTAATTTTTCCATATAATAATGAGAACTAGCGATATTAACCTTGCTCGCTTGATGATTATTATTTTTTAATTGCTTATTAATGTGAACATATTATAAAATGTTAGTGAACTTATTTTTCATTGAACTTGTAATATTTTCTTACAAAGTTTTTGTATTTTAATAATTTATATTGTCATATTTTATCAGTATAAAAATTTTAAAAAGTTAGTGATTATGAACGAAATGGTTATTCTTTTTAATCTATTTTGAATTTGATATATGCTAATAACTAACGTTTCTTAATACCATTTCTTTCTTTATTATGGGTCAAACCATTGACTTTCGTCTAAGTAAACAAAGCAATTTCATTCAAATTACATTTTAATCTTTTTGAATACAGAATTTAAAAATAAAATATTTTCTAAATGAAGCAAAACGCCTTCACCTTTCAATAGCAAGTAAGTTCTATTATTATTAAAACATATTCAAAATATCAAATTTGTAAGAGCTCCCAAAAAAAAGTTGTAAGCTTAAAAATATTACGAAAATTTCCACAAGTAGAAATTTTTCAAATTATATTATTATCTTAAAATAATGTATTTTAATAAAATGTACAACATTTCTAAAGATTACATAAATAAAATTACTAATTCGCGTAAGTTTTGATTTATAATTTAAACTAATTTTTTAAAATCAAAACTCATGCGCAGAAGGATCCTCGTTTACGTTAAATATGCGCAGTAATAAAAACTTACAAAAGAAGTTTGTTAAAAAACATTTTATGCATGTAAAGCTCAAAAAACATGTAAACAGCAATTTCAGACACAATGCGTACAATATGCATTTTTTTAAAGCAAATTGGGTACAAATTATTTTACATATAACAGGAAACCAATTTTTGATTTCTGTTGGACAGAAAGCAGAAAATAATAGGAAAAAAATCTGAAAAAATTTATCAAATTTCAGAAAGATATTCTACTTATGTTCTAAAATTGTGAAACATAATGAACATACATCTGTAGTCAGATTTTGAAATTTTTAAAATCTGACATGAGATTCTTTATCAAAAACCACTGTATACCAAGTTTCATAAGAATTTTCCATTTTTTCAAAAATCGATCGCCATACTTGATCCGCCATTTTTAAATATGAAAATTTGACTTATATTTGACTTCAGATTGGGTTTCAGCAACCCCAAAAAAATAAAGTAAACTTAATCAGACTTCCTCATCAGAAATAAAATTTAATTTAGTTCGGCTAAGTGTCAGTTAACACGATTTTTTAGGTTTGTTTTTTGAAATTTGAATTTATCGTAGTTAATCATTAAAGTGAAAATCCTTCCGAGTATTTAAAAAAAAAGTTAGAATGAGTTAAAAATTGATCGATAAGAAGAATTCCGTCCAAAAAATTGACTTTTTTCCACTGTGTATCAATTTAATAAAAGGCATTAAGTAATAAATTAAATTCTAAATTTCTACAGTACCGACCAAATTTGTCAGTCCACCCATTTTATTAGAATTGAAAAACTTCTTTAAGCGTACAAACTATAATTATTTAAATTTTTTTATTTTTATTTTCTAAAAGTAGATGAAATTATAACTTTGAAATTAACTATATAACTTTTAATCAGCCAAAAAAATTCAATGACCCAAAGGCTAGAACGAACTTATCTGTGTACTTTTTAAGATTTCAAAAGAAATGAAATTCACAGTTATTTTCTTGATATTTAATTTTAATAAATTATAAATGTAAACATTGGAGATTTTCGAATTGTTTCGCCAATTAACTTAAATTATTATTTGTTTAATTTCTAGTGTCGTAGTAATGAAATTTGCTGCAATTTGAAATGTGAGAAGTATGGTGACAAGGGATGGTGCTCAAGAAAACCAGAAGATAATATGCAAATTAAGAATAGAAATTAATTAAATTAAGAATACAAAAATCTGTAATAAACTTATTAATTACACTAAAATAGAAAATTATTTAAATCGTATATGATGCTCGATAAATTCTTGAGTTATTCCTAGATGCTGAAAAATAAATAAAATTCAAATTTATTGCTTCTTTTAAGAAATATACTTTTATATAGATAAGCTAACGTAAAAGCAACTTGTTCACGAACTGAACATAACTTTCAACTATCATATATGAAATTGTATTAAAATATTTTTATTTCAAATTGTCAGATTTTCTTTTAAAGTCATGACTTCAGTATTAACTTTTAAATAAAAATGCTGAATTTAAAAAAACAAAACCTTTAAACGAGGAAGTGAATATTGTGGATTGATGAAGTTTTTAATTATTCTGATTTTATAATTATTTAAAGTTGAATAAACTATATATATATATATATATATATATAATAAATAAAAATATATTCACATTTTTTATTTAAAAGAAACAAAATTATGAACAATAAATACTTGGTTCAAACTTTAAATCGTCTAAATTTTACGAAAAAATGCTACTAATTAAAAAAAATTTTAATTTAAATTTTTTTTAAAAATCTTTTGATCAATTTTTATTTTTACTCATCTATAATACTTATTGCGAAATCGAGAGAAACTTTTATTTTATTTTTCTTTTGTGTACAACGAGCACTTATTTCTCTTTTTTTAAAAATAAAATAAATAAATATTATTAGATAGCTTAGAACTTTTATACAAAAATCGAAAATAAACTTTAGGTATTTTTCGTATTTCTTGTGTAAAGCGAGCTTATTTTTCTTTTTTAAAATATACAATCGGAAAATTGATGCCTTTTTAAAACATGCACTTTTTAGTTAATAATTGAAAAGAAACAAAAGTACCAGCCAATACTGTTTAAATTTAGGAATTGTAATATATTTTAATAAATTTGAAATACAAAATTACTATGTGTCGTATAACAATAACAATGATAATAATGATAATAATAATAATAATAATAATAAAAATGTAAGTTCATATGTTTAGCTTACCTGTATATTTTAAAGTTCATGAGTTAAATATTAAAAATTATCATAATAGCTACTAATTGTACAATTTATAATATTTCTAAAATTATGTTCTGAATAAGAAGTTTAGAGTTCTATTTGATAATTTATTTTGGTTTGAAAAAGAATCAAACACTGATTGTATGATAAAATTTAAGTGTTTTTTGTGTTTTTAAATAAATAATATATTTTTTACAGTTCATACAGTTTAGAATCTTTTTAAGTTTCAGGGCCGGATTGGGAATTAAAAGCGGCCCGGGAAAGATATTCAAAGCGGCCCCTTTCTATATAATTGAAAATTTTTATTAACATTTAAAACTAAAATATAAAAATATTAAATTATTAAATTATTTTATTTAAACTTATCAATAATTTAATTATTTGGAATTTCTTGAACAGTAGCATTCTCTACTGCCATTTGTACGAAAGCAGCAGTAATTTCTTAGTTTAATGAACACCTCAATCTGGTTTTAACCAATTTTAAAGGACAAAAAATGGACAACTTCTATTAAACAAATATAATAAAAAGTTTTTTAGCGAATTCCCCGGCTTTAAAAATCGCTCAGAATGAATTTCTATCTACTTTGCCCCCTTTAGCATAAAAAAAGTCGGCTTTCATTCACCTAAAAATCATTTTTTCAATATTTGAATACCCAATTACTTTCTTTAATTTACAATTATTTTCTTCAAATCTCAATTATTTTCTTCTATTTAAAATTATTTTAATTAATTTTTAATCATGTTTTTCAATTTTCAAATATTCTCTTTAATATTCAATAATTTTCGGCTTCTTTCAATATTTTTATCAATTTTCAATTGTTTTCTTCAATATTCAATAATTCTCATTTTTTCAATTGTTTTTCCAGTTTTCAACTATTTTCTTAAATTTTCAAATATTTTCGGTTTTTTTCAATTATTCTTTTCAGTTTTCAAATATTCTCGTTTTTTCAATTATTTTTTCAGTTTTCAATTATTTTCTTCGATTTTCAAATATTGTCGGTTTTTCAATTATTTTTTTTCAGTTTTCAATTACTTTTTCAGTTTTCAAATATTCTCATTTTTTCAATTATTTTTCAGTTTTCAATTATTTACTTGAATTTTTAATTATTTCAGTCAATATTCAATAATTCTCGATTTTTTTTCAATTATTTTTTTCAATTTTCACTTGTTTCCTTCAGTAGGCAATTATTATCCAAGAATTTCAATCCAGTTCAATTTTTTATAATCCAATTAAATTTACAATTATTTTCTACAATTACTACAGTAATTTTCTTTCAATTTTTATTCATAGTTACTTCTGTTCTAAATTTTAATTTACATTCTTAACTTTTAAGATAATTCTGTTGAAATGTAAACTTTTTAATGTTGCAATTTTTCGAATTTTTTGCAATTGTCCTTTATTTTCGTCTTTTTTCAATTATTTTCTTTCATATTATTCAATTATTAATCATTTTCTTGAAATTTCAATTCAGTTCTTTAATTCTTTAATTATTTGTATCCAATCACAATTCTTGTCTTTTATTGATACTTTTTTTCATTTTCAATTATTCTCTCAATTTGGAAGTATTTTCTTCAAATTTTAATAAAGTTTAATTTTTCAAAAAGCAATTAAACTTTCAATTGTTTCTAGAACTATTCCTATCATTTTCTTTCTTTTTTAGTTTTTTTTTTAATTTCATGTTTATCTTTTTCTGTTTAAAATTATTTCTGTCAGTTTTTAATTTAATAATCTTGCCATGTTTAGAATTTGTTCCAATTGGCAATTATTTTCTTCAATATTTAATAATTCTCGGCTTTTTTCGATGATTTTTTCAATTAACAATATTTTTCTTGAACTTTCAATTCAATTTTTCAACTATCCTCTTAAATTCACAATTTTTATTTTCTTTAATTTTGAATTTTTTTCTTCAATTTTCAACTATTTCTTCTAATTTGAAATTATTTTCTTTGATTTACAACCAACTTTAACTTTTTGAAATCACATTCAATTTTCAATTATTTGTTATAATTATTCCTACAGTTTTCTTCAGTTTTTAATTGTCAATTATTTTCTTAAATATTCACCAATCCTGGGCTTTTTCACTCTTTTATACTATTTATTTATTTATTGATATAGTAATTTGTAAATTATTTATTATCAATAATTTTTTTGAAATCTCAATTTAACTCCTTAATTCCTCAATTTTTCTGTCTAATTCACAATTATATTCTTCATTTTTTAATTATTTTGGCAATTTTTAATATTATTTTCTTCTTATCAATTTGTGATTATTTCTTCAAATTTCAATCCAGGTCAATTTTTTAAAATTAAAATTTTTTTCAATTATTATTATTTCTGTAATTTTTTTCCTTTTTTAATTTCCAATTGTTTTTTTAAAATATTATATTTGTTCTTTAATTTTTTAAATTATTTTTGTCAATTGTCGATTTATTAATCTTGTCATTATTCCAATTTTTTTCATTTGTCAATTATTTTCGTCATTTTTTAGTTATTTTAGGTCGATATTATCAACTCGAGAACATTTTTGGATGGTCAAGAGATTTTGAGATCAATATCAATATTGCTCAAATATGATATCGTCTTGATATCGTAAAGCACTAAGAAATAATGGTCAAGAGAACAAAATAATTTAAAAAGTTAAAGATTAGTTATAAAATTTTTTGAGAATTATTGAGGATTGAAAAAATTGAAGGAGATAATTGAAAATTGAGGAATGAAATGGAAATTTAAAAAATGTAATTAAAAATTGAAAGAAGTAATTGAAAAAGTCTAGAATTCTTGAATATAGAAAAAAATAATAATTGAAAACTGAAGAATAAAATTGAAAATTGAAGAATGGAATTGAAAGTTGAAGATAATAATAAATAAGAATTGTAAAAAATAGTTGTAGAATTGAACAATTTAATTGAAATTCTACAATTTCTGTGATTGAAAAGAACATAGAAAGAAGCCGAAAATGATTGAATGTTGTAAAATTAATTGAAAATAGAAAAGAGTAATTGAAAGTTAAATGAAATTTAATTACATAAATTAAATTATTAATTAGACCTACAAAAATACCGGCCCGCCTGGCGTCGGCCCACCGGGATTTTTCCCGGTATCCTGAATGGCCAATCCGGGCCTGTTAAGTTTTCATATCTTTGTTTCAATAATAATAATAATAATAATAATAATAATAACTTGTTATTATTATAACTTGTTTTGTAAAAAAAAAAAAATAATAATAATAATAATAATAATAATAATTAGCTGATCACAAAATTGTGTAACATAGAAAAAATTGTGTTATCATAGAAAATATGAAGTATTTAATAAAAAATAATAAAAAATACGAAATTTGATTTAAATTATAATGCAGTTATGTGACTTTTGATCCAGACCAAATAATTCCAAACATTGAGATTTATATCCGGATATCCTCGAGCACATGGGTAACCATATAAAGCAACTGCAATTAGTTTATTATCAGCAACGACAGGACTGCCCGCATCTCCCTGAAAACATTTTTTATAATCAGCAGTGCTATAAGGTAAGTGTCCCAATTACTGTGGGCTTTCAGCCACTGATACTTTTATAATTATGCAAATGAACTTAAGACTTATTAAACTAGTAGTTTGATGATTGTTTAAAACAAAAACAAATATACATTTATTATTTGAACTAAAAAATTGAAAATAATACCAAACGTGTCAATTACTGCTGGTTTGAGTCAATTACTCACTCACCAGAAAACAATTTGTTTCTACTCTTCCGAAAATAATATAACTATAGAATTTGATTGAAATTAACAAATAAAAACAGAAAAACTTCAATAAAGTAAAAGAAAAAGGAAGAGTGAAAGAGAAAAAACAAAAAAAAACAGTATACTAAAAAGTGGAAAATATTATTGAAAAGTTATAAAATAACCAAAAATTTATAAGAATAGCTATAAATTAATTAAAATTACTAGAATTTATTAAAAAAACAATTTAAAAATGAAGAAAAGGTGTAGAAAATGCAAAAATAGCTATAAATTAAAGAAACACAACTAAAAATGCAATAAAATAAAAAGAAATAAAAAAATTTTTCTTTTATTTCTGATTATTATCAAATAACCTCTAGTTATTTTTTACTTTCTAAAATTTCTCCCCTATTTTCTAGTAACAACCGTACGGTAAACTAATTTAATATTGTTGTAAAAGTTGTATTTGATTATAGTTTACAATGTATTAATTTTTTTTTAAATTTGTAAAGCAGTTTTTTTTTATTTAATTAAAATATAGTCATTTTGTGCGTTTTGGTACTGTTTCCATGTAAAAGTTCCAACTTTATAAATTTAAATCTTAAAAGCAGAACAGTGAATTTCAATAAAATTTTAACCATACATATAAAAAAATACATTTAATATGTCATTAAAATTTTATAAGAATCTGTAGAAAATCGATTTTTGGATAAACCTTCTTAAATTAATATTAAAAAATTACAAAATTTGTGGTACACTTACGTCACATAACCCTTGACCTTGATGTGTAAATGTGCAAATATTCGATTCTGTCACTGGGGGATACTTTGGAATACTTGCCATACGTTCCTTGCAAAGTTGTAAATCATAAATTTTACTTTCCATAAATAATAATTTTCTTGATACTTTTCCACCCTGAAATTAGTTTCAAATGAGTTTTTTCTAGTTATTAATTTTAGTTTGTTGGTTGTTTTAAAACCCAAATAGCGTGTAATATGTCAATCCATTAATTATTTTACCCAAACTAAATTTGAATTTAAACAAATAAATCGATATTCAGTCAACGAACGTCAGTTTCGTAAAACTACTTTGTACTTTAACCTTTAATTTCGATTTTTAAGCTGATTTTTCAAACCGAATGAAATTTAAAAGTAGCTCGAAATTTATCGACAAAATTTAATAGGATGGAAAACAAGGTCTAACTTAAATATTAAGACCAAAATTGAATTTTTTCATTTTACCTGGGCAGTTTATAGGTTTCCAAAATCACCGAAAATTCTGTAAGTTCAACATTCAAGATAACATTTTTGATATTTCTACATTATAAAATTAAAAAGTCAACCCATCATACGAAAGTAAATTGAAAGTACCTAATATTAAGTAGCTACGAATGTTTTAATATTTACAAAATTTCTAGAAAAATGTAATGAAGATATTGTGAATTTTAGAATCATTTGATAGATAAGTTGACAATTAAATTTGTACATCTTTTTGCACCTCAACTTAAATATTAAAATTCCAAAGCAAAAACAAATAATTTTATAAAATATTTGCCAAAAATGAATTGAACGGATATTAGAAATCATTATTACGAATTGTCAGATTTTTCTAAGAAAAGTCCGCATCGACTTTAGGTGAAATATCATAGATTGACCTAAACAAAAAAACTTTTTTACCCTCAATTGTGAACCCCATCCAGACACAGTCACAGGGCTGTTTGGAATATTCAAATTTTCTGATGGAAGATCAATTTTCTTAATATTTGAACCAAAAGTTATGGAATCCTGAAGCTTAATTAGTGCAAGATCTTCTGACTCATGTTTCACTACTTTGTCAATCATGTAAATTGCACCTAGAACATCTTTCAAATCTATTATTCCAAGGGATACGAAATAACCTGGAGGTTCTCTTCTAAAATAAAAAATTTATTTCAATTTTATATCCAGAAATTAATGTGAATCTTTAATCAATCTTTCTGAACAAAATTTGGTATATAATTTATCTAATTTGATAAAAATAACATTGAATTGTAATTACCCTTTAACACAATGTGCTGCTGTTATAATCCATTTTTCATTTAAAATAGCACCACCACAAACGTGGCCTACAAATAAATCGTAGATCGAAGCTTGATAAGGAAATTGTTCTTCTTGAGCCTCAGTGCCACCAACCATACGATTATTTATTTCTCTGCCATTAGCTTGAAAAAGAAAAATTGAAATTTGCACAAAATACATCAAAAAAGTAACATGACAAAAAAGAAAAAAAGTCAACCAAAGATTGTTGCTTTTTAAATTTGATTCACTTAAAAATGTGTCAGTTTTTCAAAAATTGGAAATGCAGTTAATTTTAATTTATTTATTAATTATTATTCGAAATTAAATTGTAAATACATCATAATTTTGCATTAAAATACTATCTATTGTTAATTTGAGACTAAAGTTGATTTTTAAAAATTCATAAACATTTATTAAATTGATGAAAATTCAATATAAGGTAACGTTGTATAAATTTATTTAAAACTAAATGAGCCAAAATTACACTGCAAAAACAGGTGTCTTAAATTGTTCAAAAATGTTTTAAAATAAGACATTTTTCGTGTCTTAGACACCAAAAGTATCTTAATTTAAGATATTTTTGGCCAATTTAAGACACCATGTTTTTGCAGTGTACACGGTAACATTAGAAGGTAAAACAATAATCATAATATTTTTTATTTATTTATTTTAATTAAAATCTATTACCTGTCGAGAATGCAAAAATGGTAAAAAATACAAAGAATTTTAAATCAGCCATAGTTAATTTACTTTTGTTATTTTGTCAACTGAATCGGTCCTATTTATACAAATGCTAAAATATCACTATCATTCGACAACTGATAAAAATTTGAAATCTATTTTAGATCATTTTTAGCGATAGTGATTCTCTTCATTATTATTTTAATATTTAGTTAAGTAGATAATATTATCTACTTAAGGACAAGAAGTCTTACTTCAGTCTTAAGTCTTATAAGTTTAGTCTTATAAGACTTTAATCTTATAATTTTTAAAACTAGTTTTAGTTTTTCATTAAAATGCATTTTTAATACACCAAGACAGTGTCAATAAAACAATCATTAATGATGATTTTTATTTGTAGCATACCTATAGCAACAATGAAATCTGAAATTTTGCTCTTTTCGAACAATAAGTAAAATTTTCAAACTTTAACATTAAAGCAGAAAAATATATAGCATAATTAATAAAACAAATTAACTGAACAAATCTTAATAACAACAAATAATTCGTCACTCTGAAGAACCCATTTTGATAACGATAACAGACACAATCGCCAATATAATTTACTATCTTGTATTTTATCAATGATTTCAAAACTATCATTTATTGTACAAATATATATATATATATATTTACTATTTATCTCCGCAAATATTGCCTATTGTTTTTTATTTACTAAATTTATAGTATATATCTCGTAGTTATCGATATTTATAAATTTCAATATTTGTTTTCAAGAGAACTCAAAATAAGAGTGCGCATAATGTAAACACGTGAAAGTTGTGCGTGTTGTTGGTTCTTTTTGAAAATAAAAGTTTTTTAAACTGAGATGTACGATTCTGACGTACGCTACTGTCATGGTTCGATGTTGAATAATCAGGAGATCTGCGGAGGTGCAATTAAAGACTAAAAGTTTGCCACCTGCGGTGATTTTGGGACGAGGAGCGAACCGCCCAACGACCACCGGCGCATTTTAACAAGATTCGGACCAGGGCATGAGCGAATCGCTTCTGTGAGTGTGGGAAAAAGCCGCCTTCAAGCGAGAATGAGGTTTTAAGGCGTACATATTCAGAAACCGCGATGAATGTGTAAAATTCACCTGCAGGGGCCACAGATGTGCTTATACCACGGACCACTTTCCCCTCATCAAGACCTGATCAGAATTATTATATTATTTATATCCTCGTCAGTTTTCAGATCTTTAAAATCACTTGACATTCATTGGGAAAAATTTTAAAAAATAGATAAAATCAGAAACAATTGGGGGAGAGTAGCCTAAGACCAAAGGCGGATCCAGGCGAGGGTTTTCGAGGGGGCGATATGTGAAATAGAAAGAGATAAGAATATAGTGCTATCTTTTTCTCTCTCATATGATAATCTAAAGCTTTTTTTGGGGGGGGGGCGATCGCCCCCATTGCCCCCGCTAGATCCGCGCCTGCCTAAGACGGGCACCCTTCAATATCTTTGAGCTAAAGAAACTTATTAAACAACTAGCAACATGAACACTATAAATTTGTGCAAATTTAAATAATGAAAATTACGAAATTGAAAATTATATCTAAAAAATGGCTAAAATAATTGACAGTTGAAAACAAAATTCGGAAAATGGCTACATAATTACACATTTGAAAAGAATAGTTTAAAAAATTAAACAATAAATATTAAATTTAAACAAAGTAGTTAAAAAATTATAGGAAATCAAAAAATGGCTAGATTAATGCACAACTGATTAAAATAATTTCAAAAACCAAAGAATAATTATAAAATTGTAAGATAATAATAATTGAAAATTGAAAAAATCGTAGGAAATAATTGAAAATTGCGGAAAATAATTAATAATTGAAGAAAATATAAAAAGGCGAGAATAATTGAAAAATAGAAGAAAATATTTGAAAAATGACGAACATAATTGACAATTGGAAACAAAATTCAAAAAATGGCTAGATTAATACACAACTGAACAAAATAATTTAAAAAACCAAAGAATAATTATAAAATTTTATAAGATAATAATTAAAAATTGACAATATTGTAGGATATAATTGAAAATTGTGGAAAATAATTAATAATAGAAGGAAATATTTGAAAAAACGAGAATATTTGAAAAATTGAAAAAAATAAATGGAAAATGACAAAAATAATTGACGATTGAAAACAAAATTCGAAAAATGACTAGATTAACACAAAACCGAACAAAATAATTTAAAAAAAACAAAGAATAATTATAAAATTTGAAGATAATAATTGAGAATTAAAAAACTTGTAGGAAATAATTGGAAATTGCGGAAAGTAATTAATAATTGAAGGAAATGAAAAATTACGAGAATATTTGAAAAATTAAAGAAAATATGTGAAAGATGACAAAAATAATTGTCAATTGAAAACAAAATTCGAAAAATGTCAAAACTAATGCACAACTAAAAAAAAATAATTGAAAAAATTAAACATAAACATTAAATTTAAAGAAAATATTTGCAAATTGAAAAATTAAGAAAATTATAGCAATAATTGTTGGACATAATTGCACATTTATCAACTGGATTGAAATTCAATAAAATAATTAAATTTGAAAATTAAACAAAGCAATTAAAAATTGAAGAATGGAATTGAAATATATAGAATATATTTAAAAACTGAAAAATGGTAATGGAAAAAGCTGAGAATTAATAATGGAAACTTGAAAAATGGAATTTAAATTTGAAGAAAATAACTTCGAATTGAAGAGAATAATTCTAGAATTGAATAATTGAAGTGCAATTTTAAAACAATTTTCATGAGTGAAAAAAATAATTGAAAAAATACGAGTATTATTGAATATTGAGGAATTAATTGAAAATCAATCAAAATAATTGTAAATTAAATAAATTATTTGAGAATTGAAGAAAATAATTAAAAATTGAAGAAATAAATTGGATATTAATTATTAAAGAATTAAATGGAAATTTTAAGAAAATAAATAAATGATAACTAAAAGAGAAATTACAATAGGACGAAAAAAAATTAACTATCAAAAAAAAAAAAAAAATTAACAATTGAAAGAAAAATTCGAAAAATGTCGAGAGAATAAACCGCATACGTACAAATTTTTTTTTTAAATTAATCAATATTTTTAAATGAATTGTCACCTAATTGAGAACTAATGAAAATTTTGGAAAAAATTGTAGAAAATACATGAAAATTAAGAAATCAATTGGAAATTGAAGAATTGTATTGATGAAAGATAATAATTGATACCTAATTGAGAAAATGCGAGAATTAATAAATATTAAAGAATTAGTTGAAAATCGATAAAAATAATTGAAAATTAAAAAAAATATTTCAGAATTAAATAAAATAATTAGAAATTGAAGAAATAAATTTGATTTTAAAGAAATAAATGAAAATTTCAAGAAACTAATTGATAATTAGAAGAAAAATTGCAATATGACGAAAATAATGAACTATTAAAAAAAAATAATTAACAGTTGAACAGAAAATCGAAAAATGGTGCGAGAATAATCAGCATTCGAACAAAAAAAATTTTTTAATTGATGAATAATCATAAAATTGAAGGAGAATAAAAAATTGTCAATTGAAAACTGATGAAAATAATGGAAAAAATTATAGAAAATAAATTAAAGTTAAAGAAATCAATTGAAAATTGAAGCCCAATGAAGTTTTCTATGTATTTTGCATGTAAAAAATGCACTTTTTCATAAATTTGCATTAAAATCGTAAAAGATCAATTAAATAATTAAAGCACTGAGTAAGTTCCTAAAAAGTGTTTAAAAAACAGTATTCCATAATTTATTTATTAATTTGTTGATATTAACTATTTTTTTTTGCAATTTTAAAAAACCATCAAAATTTAAAAAATCCAAAAAATTAATAATAATCGTTAATATCAACAAATTAATAAAAAATTATGGAATAATGTTTTTTGAACACTTTTTTCCCCCATACAAAATACATGGAAAACTTAATGGGCTTTGAGCCACCTCTAAATATTGGCCGATTTCAGAATAAAAAAATAGGGGTAACTTTTTTTCAATTTGGAACAAATTTGAAGGGTAGGAGCATAACATTTCTGATTTTTTTTTTTTACCACCCTAATGTAGATATATAGTTAAGAACTTATCAAGATAAAATTTTAAATTTTCAAAACGTTGCGGTGGTGCTCTATCGCAATTAATGTTAACATTTTTTGACTTAGATTGCTGCAAATTGGTATACTGGTATATTCTTAAGAGTAGATAATAGAAAAAATATTTTGAAAATAACTCGAAATAATAATCATAATATTTTCTATTTAAAAAAACGAAAAATGTTTTTAAAACAAGTGCTCCCCCCCCCTAGCGTTCACATTTTTTGACATACATTTTCTAAATTTAGTATAGTGATGTATTTTCGTCTTCCAAAATAAGAAAAAATACAGTGCATATAATTAAATTCAATTATAAGATTTTTTTAAAAAAAAAATACAAATTTGAAAAAAGTAGTGCTCCCCGGCACCTAAATTTTTCACAATTTTACCTACACTTCTAAAATTTTGTATGCTTATTCTTTTTAATCTGTAAATTATAGGAAAAATATAGCAAAAGTGATTGAGGTTGTCTAATATAGGGTTTATCAAGAAAGAAATCTGTAACATATATTGTCGAAATTTATAATAATTTTGTATTCTGGTCCCCAATAACTTTGTCAAGAAATAACATTTTTCAAGAAAAGAATATTAAAAAATTAATTTATTTTTAGGTTATAAAAATCCAAATTTGGTTAAAGTAACCAAAATTTAACCTAACTAAAATAAATCAACAAAATACTTAAATTACTACAAATCCGTTCAATTCAACGAAAAAAAAAAACCAAAAATGATTAAGTTTAAATAATAATAAAAATACTGAATGTGTTTGGGAGTTTATTACTTTTTATCGTGAGGCTCAAATATTTCGGTCACTCTTGCGTTAAAAGGGCTTCGCCGATGCCAGAGAACTTTGGGCCAGTGACTTGCCCTGAGGGCCTTATGGGCCCAACATATATATCTATATACATATATTGCCTTCTTCAGGGTCCCTGGAGCGATAATATTCCCACGCCCGCGCACTTCTCTGATCCCTACTTAATGTATCCTTTTGGGCTTCACTCATCTCTTGAGATAAAGACGCGGAAGAAAGATTCACGGGGCTTCGTTTAAGGAAGCCGAAACGGTAAATTGTGACTGCCTGTGAATATTTCGACAGTTTCAAATAAAATTAAAACTTTCAGGAGTGAAGTCAAAAATGAAGATCTGTAAAGTTTGATATTAGATAATTTTCATTTTATTTAGAAATGCGAGAAAAAAATAAGAAACAAATCACGTAATTTTTATTTTTTTGCTTTATCGAATTAATCAAAATTTTATTTATTTATCTTATATTATATAATTATATATTATATATTATATAATTATATATTATATTTATCTTTTTAGGGTTATGGACATGAACTGTCACTCCTTTTTCCGTCTCCCAAAGCAAAAATAATAAAATTACAAGATTTTTTTCAAAAAATGCATTAAAATTTCTATATACCCCCCCTCTCCTTATCTTCCAAACTATTTGACCTAGAGTATTAAAATTTGGTACACATATATATTTTTGCGAGTAGATTACAGGAAAAATCTACAGAACGTTATTTGGGTCGATGGTCATAGCCTTGTCAAGGAAAAACTATTTTTTTTTAACAAAAACGTGTCCCCCCTTTTCTTATCTTCCAAACTATTTGACCTAGAGGTTTTAAATTTGGTATACTTGGGTATTTTTACGTGTAGATTACAGGAAAAATATAGCGAACGTTGCTAGACTTCGTTTTTAAAAGTTATTATTGAAAAATCAAATGACAAAATACCCGTATGCTAGAGCTCAGCCTTTTTATCCTAAAAAGGTTCGGAATTAGCAGAACTGTGTAATTTTATACAGAAATTTATTTATAACCATAAAAATTGTGGTTTAAATATATTTTCATAGCATTTTTTTCAAAAAACTGAAATTTTACCAAAAAAAAAAAATTTTTCTGACTAATCAGCTACAATATTTTATAGTTTCAGATTATTTTTTTTTACAAAATGTTTATTTTTATGTTTAAATTGCTTTAAAAGTTAAAAGTAAAAAAAAATTGAATAAAATTTTTTTTTATTGACTGGTTGTTTTGCCTATTTTTAAAGTTAGGTCAAGCGGTCGAACCTCCTTAAATAGAAGCCAAGAAATATTCTCAAAATAAGAATACATTTTTTCAGTTAAAATTTAGTCACACATACATTAGAGAAAGTATGTTTTGCACTGGGTTAAAATTCTAAAATGATGAGTCTGTTGAAGTTAATGCACTTCCGCCAAAATTATCTTGCGTCTGTATTGAATAATTGTTAATCGCTTCTCGAATCCGCTGAATTCAACTTCCACGTGGGAACCTATCTTTTTCCCGTTCTGACACAGGCAAACTTTATTCTTGACTTTCAAGTATGCGAAAATCCTACTTCCTCGTAAGATCTTTCAACTTTTCATCCTTTATCACCTTTTGTCTTATTCATAAATCAAGCGTGTTAGCATTTTTCAACGTCGGAAAAAATCGCACACGATATTATTGCTAAATGCTAAATCTGATGATACTTTCAAATGTGTTGTTTATAATTTATAAATAATCTGATAATAATCGCTAGTTTGTGCGAAATGCGACAAAATTTTAATATTAATGTCAAAATTGTAATAAAAAAGTATCAAAAATAGAGAATAAAATTTATTAAAAAATAATATAACGGCAATTTTAAAGGTAAATCGTAAAATTCAATTTTTATTTTATTTCATTCTGAATCTAACCAATTTATCCAAATTTCAATCGATGCGTACTTTAATTCATGCAAATTTTAATCGTTCTTAAATTAAAATGATCTAAAATACAATCTCTCATTTTTCACACGATCCAAATTTTAATTTATCCAAAATACTATCAACACGAATTCGAATTGACGGTAAATTCAATTTATCAGTGTTTTAATTAAGCTGTGTATCTTTTTTGCAATCTGCGTAAAAAGTGCACCTTTCTGCAAAATTGAAGCCACAATTTTTTTTCCCACGAAAGTTTACAGTTTTTTGTTGATAAAAATTTCGTAATAATAAACTCCAATCGGGTTTGTAATATTTTTTTCTGTAATTTGGGGGGTAAAAAAATACACATTTGTGAAAATAACTGTCTGTTTTTATGTATATTTTGAGCACTATGAGAAAATTTACAGCTGTTTTAAAAAGGGTCACCTTTATTTTTGTAAATTAAAAATGTTTATTCAATAATTTTTCGACAATTTAATCCAATGATGTGCACTATATTTTTCCTTTAATTTACAAACAATAATACACCATTATAATAAATTTAGGAAATATTTGTCAATAAATGTAAGATTTAGATAAGGGGGGGGGGGGGCTCATTTTTTTTAATTTTAAGTTTTTTATTCATAAACGCTGTGATTTAAATTTCCTAACTATATTTTTCCGTAATCCCAATAGTAAAACTAGATCTTTGTAATAAATTTCAGAAATATTGGCTTAAAATTGTGACCACTAGAGGCGGGGGAGCACCTTATTTTTAAGAATTTGATGATACATCTCCTCAAACGTTATTATATTCAATCCCAAACATATTTACTATATTTTTCTCACAATTCACTTGCAAAAATAGATCAGAATACTAAATTTCAAAAATATTGGCTAAAAATTGTAAACGCTAGAAGCAGGGGAGCACACTATTTATAAAAATTTGAAGTTTATTTTTTTCAAACGCTGTGACTTTAGTTCTAATTATGTTCATCATATTTTTCCCGTAATCTATCCGTAAATATATATCAGTATACTAAATTTCAGAAGTATTGATTAAAAAGTATAAACGCTAGAGCCGGGGGAGCACCTTCTTTTTAAAAATTTCTAGTTTTTCCTTAGCAAACGTCAAATAATCAATAACATCATGTTAGTTATATTTTTCATGTAATTTGCGAGCAAAAATACACCAGTTTCCATAAATTTAAATAATCTAGCCTAAAGAACGTCAAAGTTAAAAGTGGGGGAGCACTTGCTTTTCGAAAATTTCTTGAATTTCCTTAATAAATTCTATAATTATTATGAAAAATATTAAACAAACGTAATTTTAATAATGTTTGCTATATTTATTTTACAATTTTAAGCAAAAAAAACGCCATTTTATCGAATTTTAGAAAAATTAAGGTAAAAAAATGTGAGCGATAAGAGCAGGGGAGCACCTGCGTTTTGAAATTCAATCCTTTGTTCATTCCAAATTCTATGGAAAAAGAATATATATCATGTTGCGTATATTTTTCCTATAATATACAGACAAAAATACACAATTACCCTAAATTTTTAAAATCTAACTCAAAAAGAGTTAACGCTGGAGGCGGGGGAGCACCTGCTTTTCACAAATTTCTAGTTTTTTCTTATCAAACACTATGATCACCAATTTCTATCGTGTTAAATATATTTTTCCTTTAATATACAAACAAAAATATACAATCAAACTAAATTTTGATAATTTAGATCATAAAGCGTGAAAATTAGGAACGAGAGAACATCTATTTTTTTAAAATTTGTAGCTTTTTTATCATAAATTCTGTGATAATAAATTTATATCATGTTAGGTATATTTTTCCTGCAATATAGAGACAAAAATACACAATTCACCTCAATTTTAAAAATCTAGCTCAAAAAGAGTTAACGCTAGACGCAGGGGAGCACCTGCTTTTCACAAATTTCTAGTTTTTTCTTATTAAACGCTATGATCACCAATTTCTATAGGGTTTAATATATTTTTCCTTTAATATACAAACAAAAATACATCATTAACCTAAATTTGAATAATTTAGCTCATAAAGAGTGAACACTAGGATTGGGGGAGCATCTATTTTTTGAAAATTTGTAGTTTTTTTATCACAAATTTCATGATAATCAATTTATATCATGTTAGGTATATTTTTCCTGTAATGTACAGACAAAAATACACAATTAAGATAAATTTGGATAATTTATCTTAAAAAGCGTTGACTCTAGAGACAGGGGAGCACCTGCAATTTACAAATTTCTAGATTTTTTCAGTAAATGGTACTATTATCACCTTTAGTTCTATTCAAAGTATTTTTCCAGTAAGTTGTTTCTAAAAATATATACTAACATACAAAATTTCGGCCCTTTATTTCAAATAGTTTGAAAAAAAGAAGAGGGGTTAGTCATTTTGGTGCAAAATAAATTTTAACATTTTTCATTATATTTTTCCTATAATTTGCAGACAAAAAAACAATGCTCTTCTAAATTTCAGAGATCTAGATTAAAACGTGTTAACTCTAAGAGCGGGGGAGCATCCGCCTTTTGAAAATTTGAAACTTTTTCTCTTCAAACTCTATGATAATAAATTTCTATCATGTTATAAATATTTTTCCTGTCTTTTACATTGAAAAATACACAATTAACCTTCATTTTAATAAACCAGCTTAAAAATCATTAACGCTAGAAGCAGGGGAGCACCTGCTTTTCATAAATTTCTAGTTTTTTCCTATAAAGCACTATGAAAACCAATTTCTATCGGGTTAAATTTATTTTTCCTTTATTATACAGACAAAAATACATAATTAACCTAAATTTTGATAATTTAGCCCATAAAGCGTGAACGCTAGAGGCAGGGGAGCATCTTTTTTTTTTAAATTTGTAGCTTTTTATCACAAATTCTATGATAATAAATTTATATCATGTTAGGTATATTTTTCCTGTAATGTGCCAACTAAAATACACCATAAACCTGGATTTTTAAAATCTAGTTTAAAAAGCGTTAACTCTGGAGACGGGGGAGCACTTGTTTTTGAAAAATTTGTAGTTTTTTCGTCAAAAATTTTATGATAATAAATTTATATCATGTTATGTATATTTTTCCTGTAATTCCCAAACCAAAATACACCATTAACCCTAATTTTAATATTCTCGCTTATAAATCATAAACGCTAGATGCGGGGGAGCAGCAGTTTTTCACAAATTTCTGATTCTTTCTTATCAAACACTATCGTTATCATCTCCAATCATATTCACTATATTTTTTCAGTAATCCCCTTCTAAAAATACACCTAATTTCATCCCTTTATTTCAGTAGTAAAATTGTTCGAAAGTACAAATTGTAATTACTTTCATTTAAAAAAATTCGTTCAGATTAAATTTTAAATCAATTTAAAATCACACCTAAATAAAGCTCGTTTAAATTCAAATTCAAACAAATCACTTGATTAAAAAATATAAAAAAATAGATAAAATTGTCATAAATTGAGTACATAATCCTAGAATGGAAATGTGCACTTAATAATGCAGTAATTAATTTCCACTAAAAATACCTTTGGTTTCATTAGTCGGAAAAAGATTTGAATTGAGTGGAATGTAAATTGGTGTTGAGTTTCTAGGAACTATTCTCTTTTGATTGTCGTGGTTGAAATTAATTGACCTCCCTCGCATTTTAATATATTATTTTAAACGCACCGTTAAGTGTTGGATGTGCATTCTTCATAGTTAAAATTCTTAACGACCTCTCTCTGTCTCTCAATTTTCGAAGATTTGATGTAGACTTCTCACTTAGGGAATTCCAAATCATTAAGGCGATAATTTATTCAATCAGCAGGTATACTAACGATATTTTATTACTGTCTATCGCACCGTTTTAATGTTTATTGCTTCCTCGTGATTTTCTTGGGTCACTAATAACATATACAGAATGGAAAGTGCAATTGAAAATAAAAATTAAGGTCATTGTTGATGAATGTATGTTAAAATTTCTATTTTAGTTGATCGATTATCACAATGAGTCATTAATTTAGAAATGTAATTGTACAGGGATTTAACTGATAATGGTGTTGAAATAAATATTTTTAAAACATTGTAATTAAGAGATAAATTTTGAAAACGATGTTACTAAACTAGAATATTGTTTGCTTTGATGGTAATTAGAGATTGTAAGTAGGAGACGTGGATCCAACAATAGAAGAATATAAGAAACAAAACTCGAATAATGTGCGTGCATGAACGGTCGAAATACGAGGCATGTGTGATACGGAATGCATTTGCACAAAAAGATAAAAACGAGAAATTCGCGTCTCCTTAAGATTTGTGTGCTTGTGATTTGACAGAAAGAATGCCAGTTTAACTGTTTTTATTTCCAAGAATGTCTGTTTATATTTTTAATGCAATCTAGATAATAATATTATGTTTAATTTTAACTAAAAAAAAAGAAGAACAACAAAAAAGTAAAATAATTAATAGGTGAAGAAATTGTAAAGACAATTAATTTTGGTTAAATTCATATATATACAAAATTTCCAAAGGAAACATTTAATTAATTTCTATTACACACAAATTGTGTGCAAGTTAGATACAAATTGCACATAAAATGAGCAATATACGCATTTCCTCTTTTCTTCTTGTGATTAATAACTCAAAAACCAAAAAAGGAAAAAATTACTGTCAGAGCGGCGTCTTACGAATGTGTTTAATTCTCTTAATGCATACGTAGAGCGGGGCTATAATTTATCAGAAGACCATCAAGAGAAGCTGATAATACCTTGGTTACAGGACCGGACGTTATAGTACTTTTCTATGGCTAATCGCAGACACATAATGGTGAATATACCATAAAGAAACGTGTTCCATAAGTCTAATATAACCACCACAAGAAGTATTGCCACATTTGGCGAGACAACGTTTGTTTAAAAAAATGTCAAATAATAATTTCTTATTTATACAACAGGCGCACAATGAGCTAAAATGCTTTTTTTGTGTCAAAATCATAGAACTTTTAATAGAAATGACCAATTTTAATAAATCCAACGGGAAACAAAAGATTATTTCCTTCAAAATATAGGAAAAATATAGATAAAGCGAAAAAAAGTTCTAACTTTTTAAATTTTTCCTTCCCGCAGGAAGGAAAATTGGGATTTTTATTCTTAAAAAATTTCAAATAAAATTTTAAGCGACCCTACTCTCAATCAGTTCTATTTTTCATTGATGCGAAAAGTTGTTTCTGCCGATTTTAATTTTTTAAAAATATATTTATTAATTAACATCATTTGAAATTCATTTCAATGACAACAGTTTTAAATTCAAGAACGAACGAGTAAAAATTTTAGAAAATAATTAAAGAACGAAACAATTCATTTTAATATAACGATAAAAATTTAAATTCAAGAAATTCATTGGAAAACAAAAAAATAATTAAAAATAAAAGCAATAATTTATTGTAAAATTGAAGAAATTCGTTTAACAAAAAAATAAAAAATAATTAAAAATTATGTAAGCTACAAGTTAAATGTGTAGAAAATACACTCTAATCTGAATTACCGCGAACTTAATAAACCGACTCCCCTCAATAAAGATTCTAGTGTAATTGCAAAAGAAGAAATTTATTAAACATATTATGATAAACAGAAATTTGAAAAAAGTCCATAAAAAATTATTGAATTTAAACGATCAAAATTGAAAAATGAAAAAGTTCCTATAAAAATAATTAAAAATTATAAACTATAAGTTAAAATATACGAAAATAATTATTAAAAAATGAGAAGTAGACGAAATTTGGAAAAAATAATTTAAAAATTAGAAAATAATTTAAATTGAAGACAATAATTTAAATTTAAAGAGAAATCCAATATTGCTGAAGAAACTGAAGCCAAAATAAAAAACTAAAGATTGTAATTGAAATTTGAAGAAAACTATTTAGCTATGACTAAAATAACTGAAAATTGAAGAAAATAATGTAAAAAAGAAGAAGTTAATAATTAAGTAATTTCAAAAAAATGATATTGAAGACAAAAATTTAAAAATGGAAGAAAAAATAGAGAATTGAAGAAACACATTAGAAAACCGCAAATGTAATTAAAAATTATTGATTACAAGTTAAATTTAAAAAAATAACAAAAAATGAAAGAAAATCTTGAAAAACAATTTTTTTGAAATTTAAAAATGAGAAAAATAATTAAAATATAAACTATAATTTATAATTTAAGAAAGATTATATATAAATTAAAATAATAATAATAATAATAATAATAATAAATAATAATAATAAAAATTTGAATTTAACAAAAGAGTGTCAAGAATAAATTAAGATTTTAGGCTATTTGTGAAAATTGAAGGTATTTTGAAAAAATTAAGGATCATATTGATGAAATTGATAAAAAATTAAAAGAAAATTTTAATTGTTAGAAAATATAGAATAATACGAATATAAGATTAAAAACAAAAAGAATTAAAATTTCAAATAAGATATTGAACAATTTAGAAAATCTTTAGAAAAAAATAATTGATAGTTAAAGAAAAATATTTTTAAATAGGTATTTAGAATGTAATTGAAATTTTAGAATCAGCTACAAAACAATTTTAAAATTCAAAAAAACACTTTAAAATCGATAAAAACACATCTTTAATAATAATTAAAAATGAAAAAAGTTGAAAAATAATCTGAAATTCAATAAAATAATTGAATATTTAAGACAATAATTAAAGATTGAGATTGAGAATATGAAAGTTAGAGAAATTCAATAAAAAATAGCAAAAGTAAAAGAAAATTTTAGGCTCTAAATTAAATTTGTAGAAAATACATTCGAATCTGAATTGCAGCAAACTTAGTAAACAAGTAAACAACAAAAATTTTAAAAAATTACTTTAGGACTAATGTAAAAAAGACTTATTTAAAAATATTAAAAGTAATATAAATTGCAAACAACATATAGTTTTAAATTAAAGAAAGAAATGAGAAAAGAAGAAATTTATTAAAACATATTCTATAAACAGAAATTTGAAGAAAGTCCATAAAAAATTATTAAATTTAAAGGATTAAAATTTTAAATTGAAGAAATTCCTTCAAAAATAATTGAAAATTGAAAAACTAGAAGTTAAAATATATGAAAATAATTATTTGAAAAATGAGAAGCAAACGAAATTTAAAAAAATTAATTTAAAAATGACAATAATAATTGAAATTTAAGACCATAATTTAAATTTATAGAGAAAGCCAAAATTGCTAAAGAAATTAAAGACAAAATAAAAAATTGAAGATTGTAGTTAAAATTTGAAGAAAAATATTTAACTGTGACTAAGATAACTGAAAATTGAAGAAAACAGTTTAAAAAAGTTGAAGTCAATAATTAAGTAATGAGAAAATTAATTGAAATTAAAAATAAAAATGTAAAAATAGAAGAAGAAAATCGAGAATTGAAGAAATTCATTAAAAAATCACAAATATAATTAAAGATTATTGATTACAAGTTAAATTTAGGAAAATAACAAAAAAAGAAAAAAACATTTGAAATTTTTAAATTATAAAAATTTAAAAATCTTTAAAAAAGTTGTTTTTAAAGAAGTTAATTAAAGAAAGATTATATAAATTAAAGTCATTAATTAAAAAGTGACGAAAATAAATTAAGATTTTAGGCTACCTGTGAAAAATACAGATATTTTTAAAATATTAAGAATCATATTGATGAAATTGATAAAAAATGAAAAGAAATTTTTAATTATTAGAAAATATAAAATAACACGAATATGAAATTAAGAACAAAAAGAATTAAAATTCCAAATAAGAATAATTTAGAAAAACTTTAGAAAGAAATAATAAAAGACTAAAGAAAAATATTTTTAAATATTTAGAATGTACTTGAAATTTTAGAATCAGCTACAAAACAATTTTAAAATAAAAAAAATACTTTAAAATGTTTAAAATCAATGGAAATATATTCTTAAAAAATAAAAAATAAAAAAAAAATAAACATAATCTGAAATTGAATAAAATAATGAATATTTAGGACAATAATTAAAAAATTGAAGACAGAAATTAAAAGTTGAAAAAATTCATTAAAAATTAGCAATAATAATAGAAAATTGTAGGCTTCAAGTTAAAAGTGAAAAAAAGAATTGAATAAAAAAGAAATACATGAAAAAATGACCAAAATAATTGAAATTTGAGACAACAGTTTAAACTCAAGAAAGAAAAAGTGAAAATTTAAGAAAATAATTTTCAAACTGGAAAAATTCATTTTAAAATGACGAGAAAAATTTAGATTCAAGAAATCCATTTAAAAACACAAAAATAATTAAAATTGCAGACAATATTATAAAATTGGAGAAATTTTTTTGACAAAAAATACAAAAAATAATTAAAAATTATAGGCTACAAGTTCGAAATTGAAGTAAATAAACGAAAATATAAGAAAATTATTTCAAAATGAGAAAAACAATTCGAATTGAAGACTACATTTAATTATTGACAAACATAATTGTAAAATTTATATTTCATGTAAAAATTAAACAAAATTCAGAGTGGAAGAAAAACATCGAAAATTGAAGACAATTATTTTTAAAATTGCAAGTGTAATTGAAAATAAAGGCAATTCTCTTAAATTGAACAAAGTAAATAAAAATTGAAAAAAGTAAATAAGAAACAATGCAATTAATTTCAAAATTAAGAAATAATTTAATTGAAGACAAAAATTTATAAATTGCGAAAAATAATTGAAAATTCAAGACATTCAATAAAAATGCCAAAAATAATTGAAAAAAGAAAAATAATTGAAAATTGAGAAGTAACATTTAAAAATGAGAAAAATAACTGAAATTGAAGACAATAATTTAGAATTGAAAAAGTAAATTTTTAAGGAGGTTTATCCAAAAAACCAATTTCTACAGATTCTTATAAAATTTTAATGACATATTAAATGGATTACTTTACATGTACTGTTACAATTTTATTGAACTTCACCGTTCCGTTTTTAAGATATAAATTTATAAAGTTGGGACTTTTACATGGAAACAGTAACAAAACGCGCAAAATTACTATATTTTAATTAATTATAAAAACACGGTTTTACAAATTTTTTTAAAAAACTAATATATTTCAAACTGTAATTTAATACAACTTTTACAACAATATTTAATTAATTTACCGTCCCATTGTTAAGAAAATGTTATTCAAGGGTAGTATTTCTTCACTTTTTTGAACTAATCAGGAAGAAAAAATTTTAATAGCTTGAAATTTTCAAACGAAAATTTTTTTTTCAATAAAATTTTTTTGTGTAATGATTTTAACTACAAAATACTATTTAGAAACCAAATTATAAGAAGAAATAAAATTAAAAAAATATTGACTATCATGGTCCGATAGAATGAGAACCGTTTGAGGGTATAAGCGTCCTTAATGGAAGAAATTCGTTAGTTAAAATGATCAAAATATTAAAAAATTATAATCTACATGTTGTTACATTTAAAGTAAATAATTGAAAAAGAAGAAACTTATTTTAAAAAATATTGAAATTAATTTAAATTGCATACAAAATAGTTTGTAATTTCAGAACAAAATGAGAAAAGAAGATAATAATTGGAAAACGAAGGAATTACATTTAAACCTATATTTTTTCCAAAAATACATATACTGAAAAAATGTTCTGAATCTTACACAAGTGCAATCAACAAAGTGATAGGGGTCGTCCAAAAACTACGTAGCCTCATTTTTTGAAAAATTTGACTTCCCCTCCCCCCGCGTAGACGCTGTTACATGTATTAGCGCCATTTTTAGGGTTCAGTATATCACAAGTGTACGCACGGAACCCTATTGGGAAGACTTTGTCGAAAATCGTATCCCCCCCCCCCCTAGCCACAAACTATTTGACTTAGAAAGTTCAAATTTGGCCCACATATGTATTTTCACGTGTAGATGAAAGGAAAATTATAGAGAACATGATTCTAGGGGTTGATCATAGCGTTGTCAAGAAAATAACAAGATTTTTGAGAAATTTTGATATTTTTTGGCTGATAACTTTTGCCATTTCTTTGACAGCGCTATCTCCACAACAATCTCTATAATTTTTCTGTAATCTACATATGATACTACATTTTTTTACCAAATTTGAACTCTCTAAGTCAAATATTTTGGCAGATAAGAGGGGAATACGGTCATTTTTTCGAAAAAATGCGTTTAATTTGTACCATTCCTGCCCTTTATCTGCCAAATTATTGTACTTAGAGTGCTGAAATTTAGTACACATATGTAGTTTGACGTGTAGATTACAGAAAAACTATAGAAAACCTTGTTGCAGGCTGTTATCATAGCGTTTTTCAGCAAAAAAACGATTTTTTTTAAAAAAATGCTAAAAAATGGTCGTATCCTCCCCCCCTGAACTTCCAAACTATTGGACTTAAAGAATTAAAATTTGGTAGACAAATGTATTTTCACGTATAGATTACAGGAAAATTATAGAGAACATGATTGTATGTGTTGAACATAGCGTTGTCAAGGAAATAACAATATTTTTGAGCATTTTTTTAACATATGGGCCATAGTTTAGTGTTATAACTTTGACAGCGCTATAATCATCACTTTCTCTATAATTTTCCTGTAATCTACACGTAAATCTACATACGTGTACCAAATTTCAGCATCCTAAGTCAAATAGTTTGGAAGATAAAAGGGGGGGATACGGTCATTTTTTTAACAAAAATGCACTAAAAGTGTACAATGCTACCTCCATATCTGCCAAACTATTGTACTTAGAGTGCTGAAATTTGGTATACATATGTAGTTTGCCATATAGATTACAGAAAAACTGTAGAGAATTTTATTGCAGATCGTTATCATAGTGTTTTTAAGCAAAAACCAACGATTTAAAAAAAATGCTAAAAAATGACCGTATCCCCCCTCCCATAACTTCTAAACAATTTGACTTAGAGAGTCCCCCCTTGAAGTGCTACGTAGTTTATGCACGACCCCATATTTTTTATTATTTATTTTTTTTTATTTAATTATGATAACCCATATAATGGTCGCGGAAACAGGTCCTTTTTCCAGGGATAGATATTTTTCTGATTAACATCCTAGTCGACTTAGGATAAATTCTCTAAATGACCACAAATTTTCTGGAACGTGTCGTAAGCCTGGTATAAAAGTTACAAATAGATTAATTAGTACAATTACACATTTTAAACAAAAGTAAATAAATTAATTAACAAAAATATTTTCCTAAACTCACCGGTTGATTCTGCTCATCATACGTAGCGTTTAAAAATTATTTGAATCATAAAATCACGTGCATCCTTAGTTTTACATTAAAAATTGCTAGGTCCCATCTCCAATTAAGTGCATCGTAAGTAATTTGTGAGTATCGTTGCATTAATTTATTTCTTCTGTCTCATATAAAGATCGTACTCTGAAAACAATTCAACTATCGATCCGTGTATGAGACACATTTTTCAAATCTTTAATCACGCTGTAAGTACTGGAAAAAATCTAAACAGTAGCGTGGTATGCTTTTCAAGGAGCAAACAAACTACGATTTCATAAATCTTTTTCCCAATTGACGAAGAAATGTGCGTATACGCTTGAAGAAAACGCTCAAATCTCGACGCATTGATCCGAAATGTTTCTGTGCAATCAATTGACTTTGACGCATTCTCCAGAATATTTCAGCAAGAAACACTATGAACCCAAAAATGTAGCCAACTCCTAGATAAAGTATAATTCGGCGATTCAAAGTACTGGATGTGCTGCTCTCAGATTCGTGGTATTGTGACAGAGTAGAAACTGGCCATCTGGTTGATTCATATTTTCCTAGTTTACTCATTATTCCGTTTTCTATATTTTGCAAAAGAATCTTATTGAAGGTATCTTTTAAAGGTGATTGAGCTCTCAATTCATACATAATCAAGAAATTTGTCATTGGCTCTTCTACAATCTGAAAAGCTGCATTAACTTTACTTTTCCTCGGATCAGTAACATAATCCGCCATTAATATCTGTACAGCAGAACATGACACGTTCTTGTGTTTAATTAGCACCATCCAACAATTGTCAAATATAAAACTTTTGTTATACATGCGGAATCTGCTGTTATAATCTTGAATATATTCAGGTTCATTTTCAATCGTCGACTTGTCAATTGATAATCTAAAAGTATTGGTAAATATTGTTAAGTTGCTAGCAATTAAATCACGCACAGTTTTTATTTCTCTTTCAAGAGCCGGCTGAAATGTCACGTCAGTTAAAACCGAATGCAAATATCCGGAGTACAGGATGCATATAAAGAGTAAACAGTAGAGAACAATTCTCTCTATGGTTCTCTTTGGAACATTGAAAAAGCCCAATCCCAAAACAAGTCCGAACATATCGAGCACCCGCCAGTAGTGATTGGTAAATTTCATCAATACAAACAAGATTCGTAGAATTATTATAGCCACAAAGGTCATAAAAAGAACAAGCACAATTTTCCAAGATAAGAAGATACTTACTTCGTCAGCAAGTCTTAGTCGTGGTACAATAACTTTTACTTCACCATAGGTGAAATAATGAGATAGATGATGTGATTCAGCATTTCCATAGGAAATTTTTATATCAAAAAGAAATTGCCAGCTGTTGTCATTTTTATTGTAAGGATAATACTTTATAGAAAAATTGGCTTTTCCTGCGAAAATTTCAAAAATGTTTCGCGGATAATTAGAAGGATGATTCCATTGTATTGCGATGTTTACTTGATACTTGTGTAAATTTTGAGTTTTATCTGGAAACCAGTCCGATTTCAACCAGCGTTTTCGAGTTGTATACTCTGAACTAAAGGGATTTAATTGATGAAGTGTAGCGGCTTTCTGACTTTGGAAAAACATTTTTTTTTCCGTCGGAATTTTAGACTCGGAGATTTTCAAGACAGTTAAATCTAAAACTTGTTTTTCCCATTGTTTTTGCAGAAATCTTTGATAATCAAGTGTCTTGGTTTCAGAAAAAGTGACGAACAACCATTTCGGTAGCGAATAAAACCCTGAAAACTTGGCAAGGATTTCGACTGGTTTTCCTAACTGTGGATTATCGTCACTTTGATCGATTGGAGTAATGAACAATGTCGTGTCTCTAGGATTTCTACCAATGAGTTTCTTGTAATTTTTAATAGAAGTTTGTGCGTGTTTGAATGTTGCACAAAGAGTAGGTACGTGCCGACTGATTTTTGAAATGTAGTCGTTGATTTTTCGATCAGGATCATTGCTTGTTTCGTCAATGAGTATCATTACCTGATGTTTTCCTGCATCTTCGTCAACGTACTGAACCAGGCTGTTCTTCCGTTTTGGTTTATTTTTTATAGTTACGTCTTTTATGTCTAACAATCCAGCTTCCGCGATACCGATTGAGCACAGAAGAAAGATTTTAATGGATTTTAATAACATTTTGCTGATTATTATTTTCTTGACAGTCAGTACGTGTTTCTTATTTGATGTTTAGGACACGTATGTTAACTACGCCCTTGAGGCCGTGCTTTTATACCTCAATTTTAAAGTATATATTATTTAAACCTTAGAAACGACCTTGCCACGTGTTGGAAAAAATTCTACGCAGTAGGCAGCTTGTCGTGATCAATTTTTAAGATAACAGCTACAAATTTAAAGCAATAAGAAACAGTTGTTGTTTTCTAGAACATGTCACTACTATTTGATTTAGCTTTTGTTTTTGCAAATGCTACTTTATTGTTTCGTTAATTTTGAAAACAATTTCCTAATAGAAAATGTACATTTGTTATACGTTATTTGCTATATCTGATAAAATGAGTGTGTTTTGCGCTGTTTGACATTTCAAAAGTCCTTGTTTTAAATCGATTTTTTTATTATATTTTTTCTGTTCAAATGCAAATCTGTTAATTAAATATTTTCTCATATCGATATTTCTAAAAAACAAATTTATTACATTGTTTCAAACTTTTCTTAACTTTATTTTCCTGTTAAACATATATTTAATATCAACTTTAATAAATTTTCTATTTCATCACTTATGCTTGTTTTAATATTCTGTTTTTTTTTTTTAAAGAATATTTTCCTTTGGTTTAAACACAAAAAACAATCAGTTATAATTTACGTTTTGTTTCTTGCTTTTATGAAACATTTTTTTTCAAATTGAAGTTTTGGGTGTTTAGCGATCCGGGAAAATGCTTTGATTTAATTAAAAGTTTAAACAATTTTAAACTGCTTATAAAGAGGTCCGAATTAGTTGTTAACAGTTTCAAACTAAGTTCTAATAGATTTGAATTAGTTTCTGAGAGTTTCTTCAAAAGTTTCAAACTTTTTTTAAAATGTTTTAAACTAGTTCAAATAAGTTCTAAATTAGCGTGTTTAAAATTTTCTAAATAGTTTCAACAGTCTAGAACTCATTTTTCACAAACTTTAACTAGTTTCTAACAGTTGGAAACTAGTTTTTATTAGTTTTGAACTAGATTTTTACCAGTTGCAACCGCAGTTTTTGGAAGTTTTGTGTTAGTTTTAAAAGCTTTTGTACTGTTCCAAGCAGTTCTAAATTAGTTCTATTTTTTTATTTTCTTTTAAAATACTTGGAAAATAGTTTCTAGCTGCTTAAGAGGCTAAAAAATTTGAAATAGGTCCAAACAGGTTTAAATTAGTTCCAAACTGTTTTGTATTTAGTTTTAAACTAAATTCTAATAGCTCAAACCAGATTGAAATAGTTTTGTATTAATTTCACAAGGTTTCGTACTGTATTTCGTACTATTTGACAGAGCTTTTGTTATTACAAATTCTACTTTATTGTTTCATCAATTTTGAAAACAATTTTCTAATAGAAAATGTACATTTGTTATACGGTATTTGCTATATCTGATAAAATCAGTATATGTTTTGCGATGTTTGATATTTGAAAAGTCCTTGTTTCAAATAGATCTTTTTATTATATTTTTTACTGTTTAAGCGCAAATCAGTTCATTACATTTTTTCTTCTTTCGATTCTTCTGAAAATAAATTGTACACATTTCTTCAAACTTTGTTTAACTTTATTTTCCAGTCAAACATATATTGAATTTCAACTTTAATCAATTTCCTGTTTGATCTTGTATGTCTGTTTTTAACATTTTGTTTGTTTTTAAGAATATTTTCCTTTAGTTTAAACACAAAAAACAATCCGCGATAATTTACGCTTTGTTTCTTGCTCATCTTATGCAAAAATTTTTTTTCAATTTAAAGTTTAAGGTCTCTATCGATCCGGAAGAATGCCGGGAATTTAATAAATTATGAAAAACCAGAGAATTGTTCAAAAATTTCGAGAATTTGTACATAAAATATATACTAAAAATTCTAACCTAATTTTCCTCCATTACTACAAAAAATAAATTTGAAATGCTCAAAATACGAGTTAACAATCTCGTTAAAAAAAGAGGACAAAAATAATCTTAAACTTTTAATCATTTATTCCAAGTCATTCTACTCTCTAAACTCCTTGGAGTGAGTTTTCACAACACAAAGAGTGAAAATTAACCCATTCCAATCAGAGTGAGATCTTACTCTAATCGAGTGAATTTTCACTCCAATTCGAGTGGAAATTGACTTCAAGCAAAAAGTGATTTCTCACTTTAAAAAAGTGCATTGAAATTGTTTCAAAATTATTATTTGCATTTTCAATTAAAACAATGCAACAAATACAATTTTTAAGCGAAAAAACAATAATTTATTGAAAATAGACTAACTTTAAGTAATATTATATTTTAAATTCGAAAAAAATTTTTACCCAATTAATTTTTCAATTTTTAATTTTTTAAATAATTTCAACATGAATTTAAATACTTTGAATCAAAAACTTTAAAAATTGCATTTTTTTAGGAAGAAAAAACATTTAATTGGCAAATTTTCAATTTTTTGAAAAGCAATACTGTCATATTAAAAAATCATCATTTCCTTCTATATTTATTTAAATTTGTCTATAAAATTATATTATATAAAAATATTTTAATTATTATTAATAGTTGTTATTATACCTCCAGTTTTAATCATTTTCTTTCCAATTAGTTTCTTCAAATTTCAATTATCTTTCTGAATTCCCAGGTAATTAATTTAATTATTATTTATTTCAATCAATTTTCTTCTAAATTCTTTGAATTTCCATTTATTGTTATTTTAAAAATTATATATTATTCTTGTCCTAGAGTTTATACCTTTTTTTTTGCATAAATCTTATTTTATTCTTTTTGGTATTTATTTTTAGCTTTATTTTTCACAACTTTCATATTTTTAATCGTTTTTTCTTTAATTAAATTTTTTTTATAGTTTATTAAATTAATTTTTTTTTCAAAATACTGATTCATTAATTTTTATTTGATGTTTTCAGTTTTTTCTATTCCTTAAAACATTTTTTTTTGTTTTATTTTTATATTTTTCGTATGTTATCGCAAGGTGTTTCGATTTAAAAAAAAGAATTTTTGCATTTTCCGCCTATTTTTTTAAATTTATCATTTTTAAAAATTTTATTTTTTTTTGTAGGCAATATAAAAGCGATTTTACACGAAAATTTGGAAATTATTAGAATACCAATAACGTTAAATGTGTCGAATAATAAAGTATCAAAATCAAAAACTTACTTCTGTCAATTTTTTTTTACATACGTCAAATATACCCCAAAAATTCCCTCAGCTGATCAACTAAATTTGCATCAAATTGTGAATGAAAAAAGTAATGAATCGACATTTTTCAAAATTTTCCAAAGGTCATGGCTTTCGAAAAATCGACTTTGTTCCAACTCACCTCGGTCTCCCCTAACCTTATCTTATATTATATATTTAAAATCCTTTGATTAAGAAATTTTTTTTTTTTTATTTTGGCCAGGTTTATTGCAATCTGTCCTTCTGTACAACCCCTTATACCCACACAATTGACAATTCTAAATTATATTTCACCGAGAGGAAACTAATTTAAGGCCAGGTTACTCTGAACAATTTTGAAAAAATCGAAATTTTTTTTTTCATAAATTGCTACTGTATACTCGTAGAAATAGTATAGAATTAGTCCCAAAGGTCAGCAAGACCGAGAAGCAGGTATAAAAGAGTGGGGAGCAACTCACTTTTTTACGATTTTTCACGAATAAAAACTTTGAACTGATTTTTCTCTGAACCACGTTTTTTCGCATGGATGACACTCTCATTTCAAAACTATTGCACTTACCGATATGAACCAAACGGCATTTTACTCTTTAGATGTCTGACTATGGCCTCAAGCAGAACCAAAAATATTCATTATTATTTAAAAAAGTTATAAACAATTAAAAGTGAAAAAAAAGGTTGAAAAAATTCAAAAGTCCGCCATTTTTTTTTTTTTTTTATTGAAAATGTTTTATTCTGCTTGAGGCCATAGCCAATTCGATACAGAACATGAAACCGTTTTGTTTTTTGCTTTCAGATAATTTTTTTCCAAGAAATTATGTCATCCATCTACGAAGTAGATAACTTTCAGCAGCCATTTTCAAGACCGCCATTTTGAAAAAAAAAAAAAATTCAAGTAACTTTATGTATGTACTATCATATGTAAAAAAACTTATTACTTAACATTTTTTGTATTATAAATAAAATGTATTGAAAAAAATCACGTTTTTCAGAGTAAGCTGGCCTTAAAATGTATAAATTCATCAAAAGAAACAAAGTAGTATAGGAAACAATTTTGCAACCTAGTGTGGTAAATGAGAAACAATTTACCAAGATGAACTGATTATAAAAGACGAATTAATAGCGAGGATGAATTTACTCGAGACGATATGTATTTAAGCAAAGAGCATGTAAACAAATAAAATTTTAATGACTCTCAAATTAGAAGAGTGTACAAGATTGAGGTAATAAACCTACAGGATTGAATGCTTTCACGGGGTAATAAATACACATTTAATCGTTTCATCGTAAAGGCAATTTCTCGCAACGAAATAAATCAGAAAAGAGTGCAAGCCAGGCATTTGAGCGGGGGGGGGGGGGGGTAAAAATGAGGCAATTATGAGTACGTGACTTCAACTTAGTTTCAAGATTCCGGCAAATTTTTTTTTTCCACCCGTGTATGCAGCTTATCTAGTGACAGAGGAACACGAAGATGTACTTTAAGCAGAAAAATAGTGTCGGTGCACGAAGAGAACCGAGCGCCACAAGTGGTAGGAAAACCCGTCTCAAGACTTGGATATTATCCTCTTGAGCGAGCGTCTTAGTCGACCTTGAACGACCTCCTGGCTCTAAGCAAGCATAAAGCCGGAGGCGTTGGACGACAGTCGGTACCTTTTCTATGCTCGGATGCTCAACATCGACACACTCTCGTGCGCTGCCACGCGTGCAAAATGTGCACATTCATATGCGCGGTGATGCGCAAAGTAAAGTCCACGAGAAGTTTACGAACGTGGCCGGCAATAGCTTTCAAGTAGTCCGCCGACCTATGAGACATAAAATAGCATAAGAAACATCTTTTTCCTACCTTCCGCAAAACCACTAGAAAATATGGATGAATTGGTTAGTAAATTCAATACCTGTCGGGTTAAAACGCTTTTCGATTCCGTAAAAGAGTGCAAGTTATAAGCTTCTGCCACCAACAATGTTGCTATTTTTCTCCATTCAGTTCACCAATGTCGTTATTTTCTGTCTTGAATAAATGACAATTGAGTGGTCACGTTTTTCGGTCACGAATACGACCTTTTTTTTGATAAACATTGTTTTTTTCAACTCGTGCTTTGAAAATACGATTTTCGAGGTTGTAAAACTATCAGAAAGTGAAGCTGAATTCGAGAAACTTATTTGCAGTAATTATTGGTGAAATTGTACTGTAAAGAGGTAAAATTTCATCTCGTACGATGTTTCTAGATTGATAAAAAATGTGAGACCCGTCCTTACAAGAGTGCCAGGATTAGAAGACAATGTTGATGGTGGTTGTTTACCACCTTTCAAAACAGCGTAGCAGACAGCTGACATACAGGGATGGGCGGACGAAGCCACCACCTCGCCATGCGACAGAGTTCGGTCGCTCTCGGTTGTTACGTAACCGCGATAAATTCTGGCGTAACTCAGTGATGCCAGATGGAAAATTTTAGATAGAATGTGATTAAAAAAGTGTTTAAAAAATCCCTGTGTCGTATTACAAAATAAAACATTAAATTAAATATTAAATTTAACACTTATCCATTACGTACCTTTAAAATAGACTAATCGTTCTTAGAGTTGTGCAAAACAATAGTTATATACGTTTACAAGCTCATAATTGACTAATCAAATGCAATCTGGTTTCGCTTCTCATAGCGTCGATATCCCCAAATATTAAATTCTTCCTACACTGAAAAAAATTTGGGCGGGCAGACGTACCTGCGAGTAAGTCTGCCTTACCAAATCAAGTACACCTGCTCACCTCTGTTTGGGTCGCCAGAGCTCTTAATGTGGGTAAGCTGACGACCCAATGTGAGCAAGCAGCAATCCCTTTTCATTGGTACGGCACGGGAAAATGATGGTTGTGCATCTACCCTTGCCTGTGAGAGCTCAGCCTTACCAGTGTGGTACGTCTGAGATACCAAAAATAGTGCGTCAGAGCTCTCTCAAGTGTGGAAGGCAGCGCGACCAGCCCTGAGTGGTTTGCCGGCCCAAAGTTTTTTCAGTGTACTTATTTAATTATTGATTCGTCATTCTCTTTATGATATGAAGACTTTTAATTATAATTGCTAGAAAATACATAGCTTTCAAATATCGTTAATAAGAAGTCAAATATTCAGAACAATAATATCTTACATGACTATGTACCATGACGAATTATTCTAATTTTATGTTTAATGTTTAATATTTAAAACTCTAAAACTAAAATTTTATTTAAAACAAATAAACAATACAAAAATAAATCCCTAGCGCAAAGTTATTTTAATGAGAAATAACTAAACAAAGAAAAACAATAATTATATAAAAGACTACTTGAGCTATACAAACTAATCTAAATTTTTTAATTAATTGACAATTATTAACTCAAAGCCACAACTAACCAGTATTGCGAAGAGTAGGAGGTAAGGAGCCGCAACAAACAAGATTTTAAATTTACAAATTTACAAAATGTCATGTTATAAAAATGACATATTTACTAACTTTTAGTTATTCAAGGGCTTACGAGAAATTACCAAATAGCTGGCCGCATGGTATGGACATTTATAAAAAGACGCACACTAAATACTGACTCGAACTTTTTGAAGTTTAATTTTTGTTAAACGACTCCATCAATTCAATAAAGAAAAGTCATTTATATAAGGAGCTTACCTTTAATGGGTCTACGACCCCGTATCGCACGTCGTCCAGACATTTTAATTAATAATTATATAGTTTTCACCAATAGTTAAAATGACACACCAGACTCGAATGACGACGGCGCGCTTAACATGTTGACGATGGTTGTTTACCACCTTTCAAAACAGCGTAGCAGACAACTGACATACAGGGATAGGCGGACGACAGGGTTCGGTCACTCACGGTTACGTAACAACAGTGAGCGACCGAACTCTGTCGCGCGGCGAAGTGGAGGCTTCGTCCGCCCATCCCTGTATATCAGCTGTCTGCTACACTGTTTTGAAAAGTGGTAAACAACCACCGTCAACATACTAAGCGCGCCGTCATTTTAAACTGGTGCGTCTGTTGAGACTATTAAAATTTTAGTTTTAGAATTTTAAATATTAAACATTAAACATAAAATTAGAATATATCATCAATGTATTTAGTCATGTAAGATATTATTGTTCTAAATATTCGACTTGGTCTTAACGATGTTTGAAAGCTATGTATTTCCTAGCAATTATAATTAAAATTCTTTCTATCATTAAAAGATTGACGAAGCAATGATTAAATAAGAGGGGAGAATTTAATATTTGGAAATATCGACGCTATGAGAAACGAAACCAGATTGTATTTGATTAATCAATTATGAGCTTGTGAGCACAACTCTAAGAACGATTAGTCTATTTTAAAGGTACGTGAGTTATAAATGTTAAATTTAATATTTAATTTAAAGTTTAATTTGTAATAACATACAGGGATTTTTAAAACACTTTTTAAGCACATTCTATCATCGAAAAAAATCGTTTTTATGCTTCATTAATGACGAAATATGTGAAAGTTCTCCATGAAATTTAAGGTTGATTTTGGCACTTCAAATTAAAATATAAACTTTTAAAATAAAATCACTTTCCAAATGACAGAGACTTCATCATTAAAATTGTCGTAAATGATATTTTAGTGTTAGATTTCTTTACATTAGAAAGTAATGAAGCTACAAAATAATCCGTTTTAAATAGGCACGGTGGTATTAAGCGCTACGTATATATACCACGGTACTTATCTGGCGAGAAATAAAATTATTTAGAAACAGGAGTTTATGGGATGTTATTAATTTGCAAGATAAAATTTAAGAAATATAGTCGAGTAAAGGTTGAGCCTTAAATATATTACTTTGATTTGAGAATTTTCTGTTAACTACATCCTATAAGTAAACCGATTTAATGTACTTTTCTGTTTACGACTAGAAATTAAAATACCTTGGTTTTCAACAAATTTTAACCAGTTTTAAATGATTCTAAACAATTTTTAACTAGCTTTAAACATTTTTTAATGATTCTGACAAGTTTTGAACTAGTTTTAGATAGTTTTAAACAAGTTCTAGATAGTTTTTTAGTAACTAAAACTGTTTCAAACAAGTTCTGAACAGTTTTAAAAAAGTTCCAGACAGTTATTGAGATTTTAAAATATTTCTAAACAAATTTAAACTGGTTCTAAATAAACTTAAACATGTTCTGAACAGTTTCGAACAAGTTCCAACCGGTGTTGAACAGGTTATAAACAGCTTAGGGTACAAAAAAATATTTCTAGACAGTTTTAAACAAGTTCTGAACATGTTCTAAACAGTTTGGAATAAGTTCTAAGCACATTTAAACATCAAAGAAAATGTATGTTCTAAACAGTTTGGAACAAGTTCTAAACACATTTAAACATGTTTTAAATAGTTTGAAACAAGTTCTAAACATATTTAAACATGTTCTAAACAGTTTGCAACACGTTCTAAATGCTTTTTAAATAATTATGGATAATTTTCAAGCGCTCTTAACAGTTTTAAGTTTCAAGTTCTTAACTGATTTATGTAGTTTTAAAGAATGCAAAAAAGTTTTTAACTTTTTTAATTGACCGTATCTGTATATTTAATTACGTGTGTCTACAACGTAAAAGATGTAATGACAAGTTTTTTTTAGGAAAAAATCAGAAAGTAACACTGGTGATAAATTCTTTGCAGCTTCCCACACAGAAGTTGGATAAATTTTAAAACAAAGCTGTTAGTTTCTTCTTAGTAAATTTATGCTTTCCGTAAAGACGGGATAACACCCAACCTATTAGGTTTAAACCTTGCAAGACGTCTTCCGTGGTTGGTTTTCATCAGCATCCGTCACGCTGACTGTTAATGTGTAGAGAAGCGGAACAAAGATTAAGAAGCGATCTTTTCAATTCCAGGAACGTCTCTTTTGCAATTATTATCATTATCAATCATCGGGAATGTGTGGGAGGCTCTAAAGAATTTATTACACATATTACTTTCAGTTTCATTAATAGAGTGTAGACATTTATCTGCTACATGTTAATGTAATAGGAAATTTCGATTTTCATAGTTTCAGAAGTTACTGCACACTGCGAGAGTGATATTTTGCTTGAGCATAATGCTAAAGTTTCAGCTTTTATAAGATATTTTTAATCATCTGTATATAGCAAGGAGTAAATATCCTAACAAAATTGAAAGAATTTATTTTATCATCAGAGAACCTGTTCTAATCAATTTAAAAGCGAAAATTATGTTTAAAATAATTTTACAAAATATTTATATTTACCTTTCAAAACTAAATTGAATTTTCTATTGTAGATCTAAACTAGTTTAAATCTGTATAAAACAAGTGATAGACAATTTTAAACAAGTTTTAAACAGATTTTAATAGTTTCAAATAGTTTTAAAACATATATTTGAACAGTTTTCAATGGCCATTACTGTTTCAAAATAGTTTAAAATAGTTTCAAGTATTGCTTATCGATTTTGGTTTTGAAAACTTAATAAATAAATATAAACAATTTTTAATCAGTGCCGAACAATTTCAAACAAGTTTTTATCAGTTTTCAACGGGTTTTAACTCATTCAAACTAGTTCGAAACAGTTTAAAAAGTTCTGAGTAGTTTCAAACACATTTGAACAAGTTTGAAACAGTTATAAATGGTTTCGAATAGTTTAAAAACTAGTTCTAAACTGTTTTGAACATATTCTAAACTAGTAATGAACTAGTTCTAAACAAATTTAAACTAGCTTTGGAGTTTTTTTAAATCACGCAAGAAAGTTTTTTATAATTCCTAAATTTTTAAAACTAGTTCTAAACAGTCTTAATTAGTTCTAAACTGTTTGAAACTACTTTTGCACGATTTTAAACAAATTTCAAGTAGTTTTACGTTCTTCTAAGCTGTTCTAAACAATTTTAAACAATTTCGAAATAGTTTTAAGTATTCCTCAACGATTTTGGTTTTGCATTTTTTTAAAACAATTATAAACAGTTTTTAATCAGTGCCGAAAAATTTCAAACAAGTTTTAATCAGTTTTAAATGGTTTTTAACTCATTCTAATTAGTTTAAAACAATGTAAGAAGTTCTGAATAGTTTCAAACACATTAGAACAAGTTTAAAACAGTTATAAATGGTTTTGAACAGCTTACAACTAGTTCTAAAAAGTTTTGAACACATTTTAAACTAGTTCCAAACCGATTTAAATTATCTCTTAAAAATGTTAAGTCATACACGAAATTTTCAATAATTTTTAACTTTTTAAAACTAGATCTAAACAGTCTTAAGTAGTTCTAAACTTTTTTTTTGAACAGTTTTAAATGGTTTTCAACTTATTCAAACTAGTTCAGAACAACTAAAAAAGTTCTGAATTTTTTAAACACATTTTAATAAGTTTAAAACTGTTATAAATGGTTTTGAACAGTTTGATACTAGTTCTAAACAGTTTTAATCTCATTCTAAACTAATTCTGAACTAGTTCTTAACAGAATTAAACTAGCTTTTAACACTTTTAAATCACTAAAGAAGGTTTTCAATAATTCCTTAATTTTTATAACTAGTTCTAAACAGTCTTAAATAGTTCTAAACTGTTTTCAGCTAATTTTGCACAAGTTAAAATAAATTTCAAATAATTTTACGTAGTTCCAATTTGTTTTTAACAATTTTAAACATTCTGGAAATAGTTTCAAGTATTTCTCAACGATTTTATTTTTGAACTCTTTCGAGATAATTATAAACTGTTTTTAATCAGTTCCGAACAATTTCAAACAAGTTTTTAACAATTTTAAATGGTTTCTAATTTATTAAAATTAGTTCAGAGCCATTTAAAAAGATCTGAATAATTTAAAACCCATTTTAGCAATTTTAAAACAGTTATAAATGAATTTGAGCATTTTGAAATTAGTTTTAAACAGTTTTAAAAACATTTTAAACTAGTTCCAAACCGATTTAAATCATCTTTTATCCCTGGAAATTTTTAATAATTCCTAACTTTTTAAAACTAGTTCTAAAAAGTTCTAAACTGTTTTTAACTACTTTTTGCACGATTTAAAACATATTATAAGTAGTTTTACGTAGTCTTATGTTTTTAATGGTTTTTACCTTATTCAAACTATTTTAAAAAATTGAAAAAGTTCTGATTAGTTTCAACACATTTGAACAAGTTTTAAACAGTTATAAAGGTTCTGAACAGTTTAAAACTAGTTTTAACCAGTCTCAAACACATTACAAATTAGTTCCGAACTAGTTTTAAACAGATTTAAATTATCTTTTAATACTTTTAAATCACTCAAAAAGGTTTTCAGTAATTCCTTAATTTTTAAAACTAGTTCTAAACAATGTTAAATATTTCTAAACTGTTTTTAACTACTTTTGCACAATTTTAAACAAATTCCTAATAGTTTTACGTAGTCTTAAGTCCTTTTTCAAGAATTTTAAACATTCTCGAAATAGTTCTAAGTATTCCTAATCGATTTTGGTTTTGAAAACTTTTGAAATAATTATAAACATATTTTTATCAGTGCCAAACAAAATTAAACAAGTTTTGAGCAGTCTTTAATGGTTTTTAACTCGTTTAAACTAGTTCAGAATAATTTAAGGGGTTGTAAATAGTTTTAACACATTTGAATAAGTTTGAACGAGTTATAAATGGTTTTGAATAGTTTAAAACTAGTTCTAAACAGTTTTTAACATATTCCAAACTATCTCCAAACATATTTAAAACAGCTCTTAACACTTTTAAGTCATTCACGAAATTTTCAATAATTCCAAACTTCTTAAAACTAGCTCTTAACAGTCTTAATTAGTTTTAAACTGTTTTAAACTACTTTTTGCACGATTTAAAACAAATTATAAGTAGTTTTACGTAGTCCTAAGTTGTTTTAAACCATTTTAGACATTTTCGAAATAGTTTTAAGTATTTCTCATAAATTTTGGTTTTGAAGAATTTTGAAATAAATATAAACAGTTTTTAATCAGTGACGAACAATTTCGAACAAGTTTTAAACAGTTGTTAATGGTTTTTAACTTTGTCAAACTAGTTAAAAACCATTTAGAAACTTCTCAATAGTTTCAAACACATTTGAACAAGTTTAAAGAAGTTATAAATGGTTTTGCACAGTTTTAAACTAGTTCTAAACAGTTTTGAACACATTCTTAACTAGTTCCAAAGCGATTTAAATTGGCTCTTAACACTTTTAAGTCATTTACAAAAGTTTCTAATAATTCCCAACTTTTTAAAATTAGTTCTAAACTGTTTTTAACTACTTTTTGCACGATTTAAAACATATTATAAGTGGTTTTACATAGTCCTAAGTTGTTCTGAACAATTTTAAACAATCTCAAAATAGTTTTAAGTATTCCTTATCGACTATGATTTCGAGCACTTTTGAAATAATGATAAATTAAATTAGTGCCGAACAATTTCAAACAAGTTTTGAACAGTTTTAAATAGTTTTAAACTCATTCAAACTATTCAAAAAAATTAAATAAGTTCTGATTAGTTTCAACACATTTGAACAAGTTTAAAACAGTTATAAATGGTTCTGAACAGTTTAAAACTAGTTTTAACCAGTCTCAAACACATTACAAACTAGTTCCGAACTAGTTTTAAACAGATTTAAATTATCTCTTAATACTTTTAAATCACTCAAGAAGGTTTTCAATAGTTCCTTAATTTTTAAAACTAGTTCTAAACAGCGTTAAATATTTCTAAACTGTTTTTAACTACTTTTGCATAATTTTAAACAAATTCCTAATAATGTTAAGTAGTCCTAAGTTGTTTTCAACAATTTTAAACATTCTCGAAATAGTTTTAAGTATTTCTCATCAATTTTGGTTTTGAAGACTTTTGAAATAAATATAAACAGTTTTTAATCAGTGACCCGAAATCAGAGATTTGAAATTTGGAATGTGGATTTGGAATTTTAAATTTGGAGATGTGAAAAACAAAATGTGGGATGTGAATTTTCGAATTTGAATTCTGGAATTTTGAGACTGGTAGGTGGAATAAGCAGTATACAAAAGGTGGAATCTGAAATCATGAATTTGAAATTTAAAATGTGGCATTTAAAATATGGAATTTAAAACCTTTATTTAGGGATGTTATGGAAACCAGAAAGTGGAATGTGGATTTTGGAATTCGAATCCTGGAGTTTCGAATCTGACAGTTGGAATAAGGATTTTAAATGGTGGAAACCGACATCAGGAATTTGAAACTGGGAATGTTGAATCTGAAATCTGCAATTTTTAATTTTTGGGATAACCAAAATTTGGAATTTTAAATTTGTAAGATGCATTTAGGAGTTTAAAAGGTGGAATCGGAAATTTGAAATGTAAAATCTAAAATTGTGGATTTAAAAACTAGAATGCAGGATGTGGAATTTGAAATTTTAAATCTAATCCGTGAAATTCAGAGTTTAAAAGCTTCAATCCTGATTCTAGTATGTGGAATCAGAAATCTGTATTTTGATAGGTGGGATCCGGAATTTGTAAAATAGAGAATCCGAAATCTGCGATTTGTTATCTGTAATATGGAATATGAAATGTGGAATCTGAGATAAATTGCATGATCAACTTTTAGTGACGTATTCTACTGAAAGTGACTTGAGGGGAAAAATGGGCGTATCTCATAATGCCGTAAATAGAGCGCTCGATTGAAAAATAACGGAATTATGGTAACTTTTCTGAAGCACTAATGGATGCCTGTGTCGATTCCATTAGTGCTCTGCTTGGACTATAATGCATGGAAAAAATGGAAAATTTCTCTCGTTAAACGAGATAGGTATGTTGATGTCCATCCAAGAACGATCGTTGTCTGGCAAATTGTTATTTTTCCCTCGAAGGGATCGTGGAGCAGCAGGCACGGAAGAGAGAAAGAGAAGAGCCCTCAAGACTCATTTCGCCATTGTCCTGTAATTAGGTGGCCGTTTAGAGAAGGAGATCGCGGCAAAATGCGGGTGCTACGCGTTAATGGTGGCGTCTCGGGCCTATCATTACGCGTAATACGGATATAATGCTCGCGCGAGTACATCGCTATACCAGCGTAAAAGGTTTGTTCACTCTCGGCCAACAGCCCTATCACAAACATAAAACCAATGTTTTCCACCAACTTGAAATTGTTATAAAATAAAAGTTTATAAAATAATATTAATTTTACTTCTTTATAATCATGCGTCATTCAATTCTTATTGTAAATTAGAAATTTGAGAAAAAATCTTAAACCGAGAAGTAGATTAAAATATAAATTCATCTACCGAAAAATAAAATTTAGGGTTAAAAATTGTAAGAAATACGTAAAACTGTTTAGAATTTGATTAATGTCGTTTTTCATAAAAACCATTTACAACTTGATCAAAACAGTTTAGAATTCGTTAAAAAACGTTTTAAAAGAATTCACAACTGTTAAAAAAATATTAAAAGCTACTTAAGACCATTTCAAGATTGTTTAAAAAGGTTCAGATGAACTTAGGACAACGTAAAACTACTTATAATTTGCTTTAAATCGTGAAAAAAGTAGTTAAAAAGAGTTTATAAACCAATTAAAACTGTTTCGAACTAGTTTTAAAATGTTTTACACCATTTGCAACTGTTTTAAATTTGTTAAAATGTATTTAAAACTATTCAGAACTTTTAAAATTGTTTTGAAACTCGTTTGAATGAGTTTAAAAGCATTTAAAACTGTTTAAAACTTGTTCGAAATTGTTCGTCACTGATTAGAAACTGTTTATAATTTTTTCAAAAGTCTTTAGAACCGAAATTGATGAGAAATACTTAAAACTATTTTAAGATTGTTTAAAACTATCCAGAACGACTTAGGACTATGTAAAACTACGTATAATAAGTTTAAAATCGTGCAAAAAGTAGTTGCCAACCATTTAGAACTAATTAAGGTAGTTCTCTTGGTTCAGTGGTTCTCAACTTAAATTTGATAATTTTTTACTTGTTTTTTGATGTTTCATAAATATCGCCAACTTCAAAGTCTAGAGTCTCTCTCTTTTGTATTTATTTAAAAAAATGAATAAAACGTCAAAATGTGGATTTGAAAGTACTATTTTTCGAAATTTAGTACCGCAAGCCACATTTTTCAAAAAAGAATCTTATTCCTTATACTTTAAAATATTAATTAGTAGTTTTTATTTTTAAACCTAAAGAAAATTCATTGCGTGGTTAGTAAAATTGTATTTTTCAACCATGTGTTTTACATTCTTCCATGTTAAAAGATTCAACTTCATTATCAAATATCTTAATAAGTAGCACCGCTTCCTAAATTTAAAAAAATATCATTGTATTCCTTGAGGGTTCTATTATATGATACTTCAATTAGAAAAATATTCAAAGAAAAAATTTTTCCGAGAGAACTACCTTAACACTATTTAGAACTAGTTATAAAAACTTGGGAACTATTGAAAACATTCGTGAATAACTTACATGGGTTAAAAGCTAATTTAAATCATTATGCAACTGGTTTATAATGTGTTCAAAACTGTTTAGAACTAGATTTAAACTGTTCAAAACCATTTATAACAGTTTTTAACTTGTTAAAATGTGTTTTAAATTATTCAGATATTTTTAAACTGCTCTAAACTAGTTTTAAACTGTTCAAAACCATTTACAACTGTTTAAAACTGTTTGGAGCTAGTTTGGAATATGTTAAAAACTGTTTAGAACTAGTTTCAAACTATTCAAAACCATTTCTAACTCTTTCAAACTTGTTCAAATGTGCTAAAACTATTCAAAACCCCTTAAATTATTTTTAACTAGTTTGTACTATTAAACCATTAAAGACTGTTCAAAACTTGTTTAATTTTATTCGGCACTGATAAAAATATGTTTATAATTATTTCAAAACTGTTCAAAACCAAAATCGATGACAAAAACTTGAAACTATTTCGAGAATGTTTAAAATTGTTAAAAACAACTTAGGACCACGTAAAATTATTAGGAATTTGTTTAAAATTATGCAAAAGTAGTTAAAAACAGTTTAGAAATGTTTAACAATGTTTAGAACTAGTTTCAAAAATTAAGGAATTATTAAAAACATTCTTGAGTGATTTAAAAATGTTAAAAGATAATTGAAATCTGTCTAAAACTAGTTTGGAACTAGTTTGTAATGTGTTTGAGACTGGTTAAAACTAGTTTTTAACTGTTCAGAACCATTTATAACTGTTTTAAACTTGTTCAAAACTTGTCTGAAATTATTCGGAACTGATTAGAAACTGTTTAAAATTATTTCAAAAGTCTTCAAAGCCAAAATTGATGAGAAATACTTAAAATTATTTCGAGAATGTTTAAAATTCTTAAAAACAACTTAGAACTACGTAAAACTACTCATAATTTGTTTTAAATTGTGCAAAAAGTAGTTGAAAACAGTTTAGAACTAATTAAGACTGTTTAGAGCTAGTTTTAAGAAGTTAAATATGTTTGAAACTAGTTTGGAAAATGTTAAAAACTGTTTAGAACTACTTTAAACTGTTCATAACCATTTAGAACTGTTTTAAACTTGTTTTAATGTGTTTTTAATTATTCAGAACTTTTTAAACTGTTTTAACTAGTTTCAATAAGTTTAAAACCATTTAAAACTGTTAAAAAGAAATGTTTAAAATTGTTCGGCACTGATTTAAAACTGTTTATAATTATTTTAAAAGTTTTCAAAACCAAAATTGATGAGAAATACTTAAAACTATTTCGAAATTGTTTCAAATTGTGCATATGAACTTAGGACTACATAAAACTATTTATAATTTGCTTTAAATCGTGAAAAATGTAGTTAAAATAGTTAATAACTAATTAAGACTATTTAGAACTAGTTTTAGAAACTTAGGAATTTTTGAAAACATGCGTGAATAACTTACAAGTGTTAAAAGTTAATTTAAATTATTATGGAACTGGTTTATAATGTGTTCAAAACTGTTTAGAACTAGTTTTAAACTGTTTAGAACTAGTTTTAAACTGTTTAAAACCATTTATAACTGTTTTAACATTGTTCAAATGTGTTAAAAAAAATGCAGAAATTTTTTAATTGTTTTAAAATAGTTTAAATGAAATAAAACCTATTTAAAATTGTTCAAAACTTGTCTGTAATTCTTCGGAACTGATTAGAAACTGTTTATTATTATTTTAAAAATCTTCAAAACCAAGATTGATGACAAATACTTAAAATTATTTCAAGAATTTTTAAAATTGTTAAAAACAACTTAGGACTACGTAAAACTACTTATAATTTGTTTTAAATCGTGCAAAAAGTAGTTGAAAACAGTTTAGAACTAATTAAGACTGTTTGGAGCTAGTTGTAAGAAGTTAGGAATTATTGAAAATTTCGTGAATGACTTAAAAGTGTTAAGAGCCAGTTTAAATCTGTTTGAAACTAGTTTGGAAAATGTTAAAAACTGTTTAGAACTACTTTAAACTGTTCATAACCATTTAGAACTGTTTTAAACTTGTTTTAATGTGTTTTTAATTATTCAGAACTTTGTTAACTGTTCTGAACTAGTTTGAATGAGTGCAAAACCATTTAAAACTGTTAAAAAGAATTGTTTAAAATTGTTTGGCACTGATTTACATCTGTTTATAATTATTTCAAAAGTTTTTAAAACCAAAATCGATAAGCAATACTTAAAACTATTTCGAGACTGTTTCAAATTGTTTAGATGAACTTAGAACTACGTAAAATTACGTACAATATGTTTTAAATCGTGCAAAAAGTAGTTAAAAACAGGTTAGAACTACTTAAGACTGTTTATAACTAGTTTTAAAAATAAGGAATTATTGAAAACTTTGTGTATGACCTAAATTTGTTAAGAAATAATTTAAATCCGTTTGGAACTAGTGTAAAATGTGTTCAAAACTGTTTAGAACTAGTTTCAAACTGTGCAAAACCATTTATAACTGTTCAAAACTTGTTGAAATGTGTTTGAAACTATTCAGAAGTTTTTAATTTTTTTTTTAACTAGTTTGACACAGTCAAAAACCATTGACAACTTTTTAAAACTTGTTCGAAATTGTTCGTCAGTTATACCTTTTACATTCCAAATTCCCCGTTTCTCATTACATATTGTAATTCCAGTTTCCAGATTCATGATTCCAGATGTGACATCATAGATTTCCGATTTAACTTTTCAGAAACCAGATTCCGCATTTTACTATCCACATTCCAGATTCGATATTTTAGATTTCCAATATCAGTCGTAGAACCTGAGATGTGGCATCTGAAATACGAAATATGGAAATTGGAATATGACATCCTGAATATGGAATGTGAAATCTGGAATTTTAAATCTGACAGGTGAAATCCGGAATTAGGAATGCCTTATCTAAAATGTGAAATTTGAAATCTAGGATATGACATCGAATGTAGAATCTGTAATGTGTAATCCGAAATCTTGGATCTGGAAAATGTGATATGAAACGAGAAATATGGGTTTTGTGGAATCAACCGAACCACGATAAGAATATATGAAAAATGTACTAAGAATGTACTGGAAAAAAATCCTGAAAAAACCATTCCAGAAATGAAAATGTCCTCTGTCTAGAGAATCTAACGAGATGCAAATTTTTCAAATAATAAACCTCTTGTTAACCTCTTAACGTGAATAATATTTACTTAGCGCCACATAGCTAGAAACTATTATTTACAAAGTAACTTTAATACATTCGTCTGTGAAGACTGAATAAATAATGAGAGAGAAAAATCGATAACCAAGTTATGGCTTGGTGCGAGAGAGTCGTAGGTGTCGAGAGACGTCTAATAAGTGCTAATATGGCGATAAAAATTAGCGAGTCAACGATCATTATGCGAAATAAATCTTAGAAAGAGTCATCGCGTCATTGTCTTTTATGCTAAGTCTCTGCTATCCAGCGTTAATATCAGACATTAAGGACAAGTGACACGTAACATTTTGTCTGACCCACCCGAAGACAAACACGACCCTCAACTGCCAATAATGAAGAACCCCATAGAGAAAAGAATAAGGAAAAAGAGGAGCGGGAGTAAAAATATCAGAGATCGTATGAATAATGTCAAGCTGTGTCTCTTACAAATAATCATTATGATAATTGAGATAAAGGCGCCTCTTAAGCTCTCAAATGTGTGTTTTGGTTTCATTATTATTTCACGATATTAATTCTAGGATATCAGCGCGCGCCGATTCTGGAATAAAGCGCAAGGAGCAGTTTTTTAAGGCACAAAAATCACCATTTTTCGTACTTGTGACGAATATTGTTATTTTTTTCATTATATAAAAACATTTCGCCGCCGCCGCTGATTCAGAAAGTTTGACCCCACCCTCAAAAACCACGTAACTCACCCCTACCTCCAGAACCACGTAACTCACCCCTACCTCTAAAACCACGTAACCTCCTCCTACCTCTAGAATCACGTAACTATCTCCTACCTCAAAAACCACGTAACTTTTTTCTATATCTAGAACCACGTAACTCAATCTTACCTAAAACCCACGTGACCCCGTCATATGTCAAGAACTACGTAACTTTTTTCTACCTCCAGAACCACGTAACTGCCTCCTACCTAAAGAAAAACCACCTAACTTTCTTCTACCTCTAAAATCACGTAAGTCCCTCATATATTAAGAACCACTAACCTAAAAAACAAAGTAACTCCCTTCTACCTCAAAAACCACGTAACTTTCTTCTACCTCTAGAACCACGTAACTTTTTTCTACCCTTAGAACCACGTAACTCCCTCGTACATCAAGAACCACTTACCTCAAAAACCACGTAACTTTCTTCTTCCTCTAGAACCACGTAACTTCCTTCTACTGCAAAAACAACGTAACTTTCTTCCACCTTTAGAATCACATAATTCCCTCCTACTTTAAAAACCACGTAACTTTCTTTTATCTCTAAAACCACGTAACTCCTTCATACCTCAAAAAATATGAAGATAATATTTGAAAAGTGACCAAAAAAGTTCAAATTTGAGAAAAAAATGACGAAACTAATTGAAAAATGATTAAAAATCAGAAACTGAAGACAAAAATTAAACAATTGAATCAAAATAATTGAAATTTGAAGAGATGAATTGAAAATTTTCAACAATAATTGAAATCACAAGATAATAATTGAAGAATGACAAAAATAATTAAAATTTGAAAAAAATTAATTTGAGACTGGAGTAAGAACTAAAAGTTTTCAGTAAAATAATTGAGATATTGACAAAATAATTAAAATTTGAAGAAACTAATTGATTAATGACACAAATAATTGAAAGCTGGTGTAAAAATTGTACTTTTTAGACAATAGTTGTAAAATTAAAAAAAAAATAAAAGTTGCAAGAAAAAAATTGAAATTTGAAGAAAATAATTCAAAAGTGGCAAAAAAATTGTATACATGTAGAAAAATAGCTGAAAAATGACAAAATAAATGAAATGTGGAAACAAATTGATGAAAGATGAAAAACATAATTCAAAAATGGAGTAAAGAAGAACAAATTCTTTACATAAATTGAAGAATTCTATAAAATAATTGACAAATTAACGAAATAATTGAAATGTGAAAAAAATAATTGAATGATGACAAAAATAATTTAAAAGTGGTGTGAAAGTTAATAAATTGATGACAAGAATAAAAAGAAGAAATATTATGTTTATTTCATGAACATTTTGCTTCCACGCCAGTAAAAATATTTTCTTCCTTATGAAGAAAGCAATAAAGTAATTTTTTAAAAATTTAAAAATTGCTATTTATTCTTTAAATTTTTTACAAAATATAAACTTTATACAGGTCAATCGATTTTTTTTGCAAGGAATATGATTTTTTATTTCAAGTACAATTTAAAGGTTAAAGAATTTTTACTTTTTTTTTTAACAAATTTTTCAAAAAAATTATAATTCAATAAAAATTGTTTTAATAGTTATTTTTAAAGACCCTTGTGTGTGATTCCAGATTTTTGTAGTGAAAATAACCATACCAAATTTTATACAAAATCTGTTAAACCGTTCTTGAGTTATCGTGTTTACAAAAAAAGTACATCCACACACACATACATACATCCGAATATTTTATCAAGAACACATATAACATATTTCTAGATAGATGAAAGTTAATTTAAAGCATTTTAAAAAAAATGATTAATTTGAACGAATATAAATAAAGCTTCGTCTATGAGAAAGCAAAAAGATTGAAGAATATGACATCTAAAGAAAATAATTTCAAAATGTTAAAAATATTCGAATAATGACAAAAAAAATTCTAATTTGGAAAAAATAATTGAGAAATGACAGAAATAATTTATGGCTAATGTAAAAAATTGAAAATTTAAACGTAATACTTGAAAAATTGACGAAACAATTAAAATGTTAAGAAACTAATTGAATAATGACATAAATAATTAAAAACTGGTGAAAGACTTAATAAATTCATGGCATTAATAAAAAGATTGAAGAAAATGACATTTAATGAAAATAAATTTAAGAAAGTTAAAAATATTTGAATAATGACTGAAATAATTAATAAAAAATTATTTTTCAAATTCTTTTTATTGTAAAAAATTAACAATTTAAAGACAATACTTTGAAAAATTGGCGAAACAATTGAAATGTTGAAAAAATAATTTGAATAATGACAAAAATAATTTAAAAGTGGTGTAAAAGTTAATAAATTCATGACAAGAATAAAAATAAGAAATATTATGTTTATTTCATGAACATTTTGCTTCCACGCCAGTAAAAATATTTTCTTCCTTATGAAGGAAGCAATAAAGTAATTTTTTAAAAATTTAAAAATTGCTATTTATTCTTTAATTTTTTTTACAAAATATAAACTTTATACAGGTCGATCGATTTTTTTTTGCAAGGAATATGATTTTTTATATCAAGTACAATTTAAAGGTTAAAGAATTTTTACTTTTTTTTTTAACAAATTTTTCAAAAAAACTATAATTCAATAAAAATTGTTTTAATAGTTATTTTTAAAGACCCTTGTGTCTGATTCCAGATTTTTGTAGTGAAAATAACCATACCAAATTTTATACAAAATCTGTTAAACCGTTCTTGAGTTATCGTGTTCATAAAAAAAGTACATCCCCACACACATACACAAACACACAAACATACATCCGAATATTTGATCAAGAACACATAACATATTTCTAGATAGATAAAAGTTAATTTAAAGCATTTTGAAAAAAAAAATGATAAATTTGAACGAATATAAATAAAGCTTCGTCTATGAGAAAGCAAAAAGATTGAAGAATATGACATTTAAAGAAAATAATTTCAAAATGTTAAAAATATTTGAATAATGAAAAAAATTCTAATTTGGAAAAAATAATTGAGAAATGACAGAAATAATTTATGGCTAATGTAAAAAATTGAAAATTTAAACGTAATACTTGAAAAATTGACGAAACAATTAAAATGTTAAGAAACTAATTGAATAATGACATAAATAATTAAAAACTGGTGAAAGACTTAATAAATTCATGGCATTAATAAAAAGATTGAAGACAATGACATTTAATGAAAATAATTTAAGAAAGTTAAAAATATTTGAATAATGACTGAAATAATTAATAAAAAATTATTTTTAAAATTCTTTTTATTGTAAAAAATTAACAATTTAAAGACAATACTTTGAAAAATTGGCGAAACAATTGAAATGTTGAAAAAATAATTGAATAATGACATAAATAATTGAAAGCTGGTGTAAAAAATTAAAAATTTGTAGACAATAATTGAAAAACTAAAAAAAGTATTAAAAGTTTGAGGGAAATAATTCAATGTTGAAAAAATTTTTTGAAGTTTGAAGAAAATAATAAAAATTTGAATAGGAACAATTCACAAATGTAAAAGAAAATTAAATATGAAGAATAATTAAAGTTTGAAGAAAATAATTAAAATTAATGGAAAACATAATTGAAAACTAGTGTAAAAAATTTAAAAGTTCACGACAATAAAGAACATTTTTTTTAAATAATTGAAATTTGTAGAAAACAATTTTAAAGTGTCAAAAATAATAGAAATACCTATGAAGAAAATAATTGAGAAATTACAAAATTAAACGAAATTTGAAGAAAATAATTTAAAAATAACAAGAGTAAATTGAAACTTGAAACTTGAGTAGAAAATTTAAATATTCCTGATAATAATTTAAAGATTGAAGAAAATGATTGATATTTGAAAAAATTAAATTAAAAATCCTAAAAATACTTGAAAATTGACAAAAGTACTTTAAAAATATGACAAAAATAATTGAAAAGAGGTCCCCGCACAGTGGTTTAAAATGAGAATTTACTGTTCAAAATTATCCACAGACCGTAATTCTTAACCAATACAGAATTTTTTTTTGTTTTGAATTTCTCAGTATAACATTATTTAAAAAATTGTTATTTTCGATTTTTCATTTATTCGTTTATTTAATTTATAAATAAACAAACATACAGACAAAATTGTCTATTTGAGTTATAATAATTTTTATTTCTAAACAAAATACTAAAATTCAACTTAGTATCCTAAGAAAGAATTGTAATAACACTCAAAGAAAAAAAAATTAATAAACTTATGATTTAATAATTATAAACAATGATTGTAAACAAATTCTTACCTGTGCTTCTTAATCCTAAAAAAATGATTTTTTTTGTAGTACAATGGTTAAAAGTTTTAGACAAAGACATAAACAATTTTAAAACGCTATTTTCGATAAACAATGACTATTGTTACTAACATTTATATAAACAAATTCTGAATTTTTATATTTTATCACAAAGCGTGAAGTTTTTTTAACTGTAATTGATTGTTTTTTTTTTCTAAAAGATATTATTGTTTGATAACATATTGTACCTATATTAAAATTTTTCGATTATTAATAACAATTAGAATAAATTATTTCTCACGTGTTTTATTTTATTAAAAACAAAAAAATTTTTCTACACAAAAAATTTATAAAATTAAACATTTTTATAAAATAATAATTTTCCATTAATAATTTTATATTAATAATTTTATATAAAAAATATAAATAATAAACCAGATACGTAAATTTGTTTACAATAAATGTTGTTAACAATATAAATTTTGTAATATCTACTTTTCTGTATATTTCTTAGTGCATCCTTCAGCAAAAGTGTCGAAAAAAATTTTTTTTTTTTATAAAATAACACACATGAAAAATTGTTGATTATAATTGTTATTAATAATCGAAAATTTTTAATATACATTATGCTTTCAAACAACAATATCTTTTAGAAAAAGAACAACCAATTTCCATTTTATCTACTTAATACGAAAATTATCGTCTTCGACATTATTGACAGAGATGACCACTTTTACCACTAGTGACGAAAGTTGTGATTTTCCCTACTACTTTGACGGAAATGGTCATTTTCTCCATCTGTAACGACAATGGTCCTTTTTCCTTTAGTAAAAAAACCAATCATTCACTAGTCCAGCGTCGAAAATTATGCGCGTGATAAACTCACTAATAAGAAATTCTTACTATCAAAAAAATAGTATTTTTCCCACTAGTGACAAAATCCCCATTTTTTCCACCAGTGACAGAAAATGATACATCGAAACAAGTTTAAATTCCCCGATTTAATCGACACCCTTGATAAGAAATTTTCTTATCATTAATCGCCAAGCGATAAATATAATTTCTGTTTTTTTTTTAATCTTCGAAACGGAAGTAGTTACGCACAATTGCGCAAGATCGTGGCTATCCAAGAATATGACAGTCTCGTCGATCATCGTTGCCACAGATTTGATTTCAATCTATCACGACCAAATAGATAAACTCATCAAAAAGGCAGTTTCTTCATTTGCTTGCGAGCAACAGGAATAAAGCGAAATCACGCTCAAGAAAGAAAGAAGAAAAAAGAAAAAAAAACAGTCAGGAAAAATGTGAAGATTGAGAGAATGAGAAATATGCAAAGGGGAAATAAAATAAAAGACATAGGTGAAATAAGTAGAAGTTGGAATAGATGCCAGTAAATTTATTAAAACCTCGATCTGCAAAATTGCACACGGTAGCAGTGCAACGGTAGCAGCGCTTCGGGCCGGCATGCAATAATATAAACATTGATTAATTAACCATTTGATACATTGGCTTGAGGCATGCGGCATATATGAAACCCTTCTTTTATACTGCGATCGGGAACGAGATTGCGTTAGCTCGCGCGTAGAAATCACCTGCTATATTCAAGTTCCTAGCTTTCAATATAACTTGCATATACTCAGGTGCATATTCAGTTTTCTGTTTGTGTTTGTATGTGTGTGTTGGTGCACACATAAACGAGGGCAGAGATTTATAACAATGTCGAGAAACATGAAATTAGTGGAAGCAATGCTAAGAGACAGTCCTCGAGGCTACTAACGAGAAACTACTACTTATAATTGTCATACAATATCATTAGTGATGCATAAACTTGTCACTAATTTCCTAATACTGGTAAGCATTGATAAATAAATCGATAAATAGTCGTGAATGATGTATTATTCAGAAAGTTACAATGTATGTTCGATTTAACCAATTTCAGGCTTCACACAATGTAAAATAATTTAGGGGAAATAGGGGACTTTTAGGGTACTTTAAAAAGTTTGTAAATAAAAATAAATAAATTATATACCATAACACTGTGTTACAAAAAATGACGAAGAAAAATTACTTTAACAAGGACCTAGCCTAAGTTGTTCGTCATGAAAAACTAAAAAAAATTGTGTATTTAATTTTCCCACTATCCCCAAAATTTCATTTTAGAGCTAAAAAAAAAACAGTTTTTGTATAAAATATACTGTTACTTAGTCATTTTTTGTCCGATTTCAAAAGTTTTTTTTTTACTTTAAAGCTTGAAAACAAGGCTTTTTATACCTAATAGAGGTTTTATGTTTTAAGGAGGTTCTATCGCAAAGAGAATTAACATTACCATTTTCATCAAATTTGGTTCACTAATAGACAAAGGTTTTATAATGACGTAGTTAAAATTTTGAGACTTCAAGGTACTTGTGAAAAAATTTATAAGCGTTGTTGTTTTTTAATATTTTTGAACATTTAACATTGAGTCTTATGGGAAATGAGTAATTTTTCATACATATTTATTTAACACAAAGTATTTGGCATTACCAAATTGATGAAACTTTTTTTAATACAATACAAATGTATAAGGATTAAATATCTAATAAAAAAAGTGTCATTATGTACCTGTGAGAGTTGCAATAAAATTATTTTGTACAAATATTTCACGTTTTACACGATACAGTTCAGACGTTCTGACATTTTAAAATGTTAATTTTGATCACACATGAAAAATAGTCATATTTAAAAAATAAATAATGTTAATGTAGTTAATAAATACAATTGTTTTATTATATTGTATTCGTAAAATTAAATTTAAACCTAACCTCAAAATAGTAGTCTTTGTTTTGACTAGTACCGTCATACCATAGAACCTCCTTAAGTAAAATTTACAATAGAAATGATTAACGGACTAATTTTATTTAGAATGCTTTTTTTCTGTGCAACATAATTTAAAGCGAATTTAATTCTGCGTCGAATGAGCATTTCTTGAATTAAATTGGTGATAAATTGACTGATTTATTGCATTTTTTGTCATTACTTTCGCAGTACTTTTTGGGTAAAATCAATGTTCAAAAATTTTCGTGCCATTCTGAATTTTCAAAATTTTACCGAAATTTACTAAAATAAGTATAAAAAAATTTGTTAGAAAATGATAAGTACCACTTGCAATAATTAAAGAAAGTAAAAAAAGAAAATACTGTTTTTTGCATTAAAAAAATACTGCGAAAGTAAAGACAAAAAATGCAATAACTCAGTCAATTTATCATAAATTAAATTTAAAAAAAGCTCATTCGACGAAGAATGAAATACACTTTAAATAATTGAGCACAGAAAAAAACATTTTAAATAAAATTGGTCCGTTAATCATTGCCAAAATTGAAAAAATGCAAAAAAATTGACAATTTTTGAACATTTTTTCTCTTTTTCTACAGTAAATTTGACATTAAACAAAATCTCTATTAGGTATAAAAAGCCTTATTTTTCAGCTTAAAATTAAAAAAAACTTTTGAAATCGGACTAAAAATTACGAAGTAACAGTATATTTTATACAAAAACTGCAAAAAAAAAAAACTGTTATTTAGCTCAAAAATGACATTTTGGAGATTTTTTTCTTCAGATTTAAAGCATTGAAATTTGAATTTTCATCAAATTTCAATTACAATTTTTGGAAAATTAATATTTCCAAATTTGGTCTATTTCTCATCTATTTTCTTATATTTTAACTTACAGTCTCAAATTTTTAACTATTTTTTGAGGAATTTCTTAAGTTTTCAATTTTAATTCTTTAAATTCAATTATTCTTGTCATTTTTTATGAACTTTTTACAAATTTGAATTTTTGTCTTAACTTTTAATTGTTTAAGAATATGTTTAAATGCAATTTCATTTTTTTCCAATTATTATGTTCATTTCTCATTTCTTTCTTTAATTAAAAACTATTTTGCCTGCCATTTAAATTACTTTAAAAAATTTTTTGAATAAATTTCTTCTTTTTCAATTATTTTCTACAAATTTAACTTGTAGATATGTAGATTATAATTTTTTTATATTTTGATGATTTTAAATAACGAATTTCTTAAATTAAAAATTTACTTTTTCAATTCTAAATTATTGTCTTCAATTTCAGTTATTTTTCTTATTTTTAAATGTTTCTTCTCAATTTTCAATTATTTTTGGCATTTTTGTTGAATATCTTCAATTTACAACTATATTTTTCAATTTATAAATTTTTGCCTTCAAATAAAATTTTTTCATAATTTTAAAATTAATTGCAGTGTTTTTCATGTACATTCTTTAAGTTTCATTTACTTTTTTCAATTTAAGAGAATTGCCTTCAATGTCAATTATACTTATAATTTTTAGAATAATTGTCTTTATTTTTGATGTTTTTCTTATACTTTTTGCAATTATGTTTGTTAGTAATTAATTATCTCTTTAATTCGAATTGTTTTTCCCACACTGAAAGAAATACTCTAGCTTTATCAGCCATATGATTATTGTTGACAGTTTTTGTAGAACTTCGAATACTATATGAATGAATATCCCATAATGCATCGGTGCGCCACTGACAGTTCTTCTAACCTAAAAATATACATCGCAGTTTCACCAGTCATATGGCTAAAAGACAAATATATTATGGCAGTATCTATATTAGCAATATATTATGGGTGATTTATCCATAATTATGTCAGTACCGTGGAATTATTTCTTTCAGTGCATTTTAAAAATAATTTTCTTATATTCTTGGTGATTTACTTCAATTTTGAACTTGTAGTCTATAATCTTCTATTATATTAATATGATACCGAGGAAACTTCGTTCATCGTCGTACAGACTTCAAAGTTCACCTACTTTTTCCAATAGGTTACTTACAAAAATGTTCATTTTACCACGTTATTATAGTTTGTAACAATGCGCACTGGCACTATTCGTGCCAAACATGTTAAACTGAACATTTTTTTATGCACAACATATTGTTGCACATGCGCAGTAGTGCACCACAGCTGTGTAAACGTGCGCACTACTTAACAAACATTTTACATGCGCAGTTGTGTTGTATTGCTGTTACACATGCGCAATCATGCACAGTGATAGTCACACATGAGCACTAATTAAATTCAAAAATTACGCATGCGCAGTGCGGTACTATACCAGATAAGTACATTTTCAGTACATATAGCATACTTTTTTTAATAAGTGCGCAGTAAAAATCCGTTTTATTATTGCGCATGCCTAACACGGTAACATGATAACTGCACATGCGCAAAGGTACCTTTATTTAAAAAATTGGTTAAAATTGATTTTTTTTCATTATTATTGTAATTAATGACCCATAATAGAAAAGAATATTCAAAATTCAATCTAAATATTGGAATTCAAGAAATTAAATAGAAAAATTTATATTATTGAATATAAAAATTAATAAAAACATTAAAAGTGTATTTAATTTTATTAATTTTATTCTTTTTTTCTTTAAAATATTTATAAAATGTAACAAATTTTGATCTGAAAGTTTTCAATTTTTCATACTTTTAAAAACCATTTTCTTGGGGTACCGGGGGGTGGGGGGGGGGGTAATAAATATTTAACATACTGTCAGAAAATCTTCCATATAATTCGTGTTTAAAAAAGTTTTGTAAAAATTTACTTATTTATTGAGAATAAAGAGTTTGAAAGTTCTCCCAATATTCATAAAATTGTACGTGGTAATCTTTTATTATATTAATACGATACCGAGAAAACTTCGTTCATCGTCGTACAGACTTCAAAGTTCACCTACTTTTTCCAATAGGTTACTTACAAAAATGTTCATTTTACCATGTTATTATAGTTTGTAACAATGCGCACTGGCACTATTCGTGTCAAAAATGTTAAACTGAACATTTTTTTATGCACAACATATTGTTGCACATGCGCAGTAGTGCACCACAGCTGTGTAAACGTGCGCACTTCTTAACAAACATTTCACATGCGCAGTTGTTTTGTATTGCTGTTACACATGCGCAATCATGCACAGTGATAGTCACACATGAGCTCTAATTAAATTCAAAAATTACGCATGCGCAGTGCGGTACTTTACCAGATAAGTACATTTTCAGTACATATAGCATACTTTTTTTAATAAGTGCGCAGTAAAAATCCGTTTTATTATTGCGCATGCGTCACACGGTAACATGATAACTGCACATGCGCAAAGGTACCTTTATTTAAAAAATTGGTTAAAATTGTTTTTTTTTTCATTATTATTGTAATTAATGACCCACAATAGAAAAGAATATTCAAAATTCAATCTAAATATTGGAATTCAAGAAATTTAATAGAAAAATTTATATTAATAATATAAAAAATAATAAAAACATTAAAAGTGTATTTAATTTTATTAATTTTATTCTTTTTCTCTTTAAAATATTTATAAAGTGTAACAAATTTTGATCTGAAAGTTTTCAATTTTTCATACTTTTAAAAACCATTTTCTAGGGGTACCGGGGGGAGGGGGGGGGTAATAAATATTTAACATACTGTCAGAAAATCTTCCATATAATTAGTGTTTAAAAAAGTTTTGTGAAAATTTACTTATTTATTGAGAATAAAGAGTTTGAAAGTTCTCCCAATATTCATAAAATTGTACGTGGTAATCTTCTATTATATTAATACGATACCGAGAAAACTTCGTTCATCGTCGAACAGACTTCAAAGTTCACCTACTTTTTCCAATAGGTTACTTACAAAAATGTTCATTTTACCATGTTATTATAGTTTGTAACAATGCGCACTGGCACTATTCGTGTCAAACATGTTAAACTGAACATTTTTTTATGCACAACATATTGTTGCACATGCGCAGTAGTGCACCACAGCTGTGTAAACGTGCGCAATACTTAACAAACATTTCACATGCGCAGTTGTTTTGTATTGCTGTTAAACATGCGCAATCATGCACAGTGATAGTCACACATGAGCTCTAATTAAATTCAAAACTTACGCATGCGCAGTGCGGTACTTTACTAGATAAGTACATTTTCAGTACATATAGCATACTTTTTTTAATAAGTGCGCAGTAAAAATCCGTTTTATTATTGCGCACGCGTAACACAGTAACATGATAACTGCACATGCGCAAAGGTACCTTTATTTAAAAAATTGGTTAAAATTGCTTTTTTTTTTTAATTATTATTGTAATTAATGACCCATAATAGAAAAGAATATTTAAAATTCAATCTAAATATTGGAATTCAAGAAATTTAATAGAAAAATTTATATTATTGAATATAAAAAATAATAAAAACATTAAAAGTGTATTTAATTTTATTCTTTTTTTCTTTAAAATATTTATAAAATGTAACAAATTTTGATCTGAAAGTTTTCAATTTTTCATACTTTTAAAAACCATTTTCTAGGGGTACCGGGGGGAGAGGGGGTAATAAATATTTAACATACTGTCAGAAAATCTTCCATATAATTAGTGTTTAAAAAAGTTTTGTGAAAATTTACTTATTTATTGAGAATAATGAGTTTGAAAGTTCTCCCAATATTCATAAAATTGTACGTGGTAATCTTCTATTATATTAATACGATACCGAGAAAACTTCGTTCATCGTCGAACAGACTTCAAAGTTCACCTACTTTTTCTAATAGGTTACTTACAAAAATGTTCATTTTACCATGTTATTATAGTTTGTAACAATGCGCACTGGCACTATTCGTGTCAAACATGTTAAACTGAACATTTTTTTATGCACAACATATTGTTGCACATGCACAGTAGTGCACCACAGCTGTGTAAACGTGCGCACTACTTAACAAACATTTCACATGCGCAGTTGTTTTGTATTGCTGTAACACATGCGCAATCATGCACAGTGATAGTCACACATGAGCTCTAATTAAATTCAAAAATTACGCATGCGCAGTGCGGTACTTTACCAGATAAGTACAATTTCAGTACATATAGCATACTTTTTTTAATTAGTGCGCAGTAAAAATCCGTTTTATTATTGCGCATGCGTAACACGGTAACATGATAACTGCACATGTGCGAAGGTACCTTTCTTTAAAAAATTGTTTAAAATTGTTTTTTTTTTCATTATTATTGTAATTAATGACCCACAATAGAAAAGAATATTCAAAATTCAATCTAAATATTGGAATTCAAGAAATTTAATAGAAAAATTTATATTAATAATATAAAAAATAATAAAAACATTAAAAGTGTATTTAATTTTATTAATTTTATTCTTTTTCTCTTTAAAATATTTATAAAGTGTAACAAATTTTGATCTGAAAGTTTTCAATTTTTCATACTTTTAAAAACCATTTTCTAGGGGTACCGGGGGGAGGGGGGGGTAATAAATATTTAACATACTGTCAGAAAATCTTCCATATAATTAGTGTTTAAAAAAGTTTTGTGAAAATTTACTTATTTATTGAGAATAAAGAGTTTGAAAGTTCTCCCAATATTCATAAAATTGTACGTGGTAATCTTCTATTATATTAATACGATACCGAGAAAACTTCGTTCATCGTCGAACAGACTTCAAAGTTCACCTACTTTTTCCAATAGGTTACTTACAAAAATGTTCATTTTACCATGTTATTATAGTTTGTAACAATGCGCACTGGCACTATTCGTGTCAAACATGTTAAACTGAACATTTTTTTATGCACAACATATTGTTGCACATGCGCAGTAGTGCACCACAGCTGTGTAAACGTGCGCACTACTTAACAAACATTTCACATGCGCAGTTGTTTTGTATTGCTGTAACACATGCGCAATCATGCACAGTGATAGTCACACATGAGCTCTAATTAAATTCAAAAATTACGCATGCGCAGTGCGGTACTTTACCAGATAAGTACAATTTCAGTACATATAGCATACTTTTTTTAATTAGTGCGCAGTAAAAATCCGTTTTATTATTGCGCATGCGTAACACGGTAACATGATAACTGCACATGTGCAAAGGTACCTTTATTTAAAAAATTGGTTAAAATTGTTTTTTTTTCATTATTATTGTAATTAATGACCCATAATAGAAAAGAATATTCAAAATTCAATCTAAATATTGGAATTCAAGAAATTTAATAGAAAAATTTATATTATTGAATATAAAAAATAATAAAAACATTAAAAGTGTATTTAATTTTATTCTTTTTTTCTTTAAAATATTTATAAAATGTAACAAATTTTGATCTGAAAGTTTTCAATTTTTCATACTTTTAAAAACCATTTTCTAGGGGTACCGGGGGGAGGGGGGGTAATAAATATTTAACATACTGTCAGAAAATCTTCCATATAATTAGTGTTTAAAAAAGTTTTGTAAAAATTTACTTATTTATTGAGAATAATGAGTTTGAAAGTTCTCCCAATATTCATAAAATTGTACGTGGTAATCTTCTATTATATTAATACGATACCGAGAAAACTTCGTTCATCGTCGAACAGACTTCAAAGTTCACCTACTTTTTCCAATAGGTTACTTACAAAAATGTTCATTTTACCATGTTATTATAGTTTGTAACAATGCGCACTGGCACTATTCGTGTCAAACATGTTAAACTGAACATTTTTTTATGCACAACATATTGTTGCACATGCGCAGTAGTGCACCACAGCTGTGTAAACGTGCGCACTACTTAACAAACATTTTACATGCGCAGTTGTTTTGTATTGCTGTTGCACATGCGCAATCATGCACAGTGATAGTCACACATGAGCTCTAATTAAATTCAAAAATTACGCATGCGCAGTGCGGTACTTTACCAGAAAAGTACATTTTCAGTACATATAGCATACTTTTTTTAATAAGTGCGCAGTAAAAATACGTTTTATTATTGCGCATGCGTAACACGGTAACATGATAACTGCACATGCGCAAAGGTACCTTTATTTAAAAAATTGGTTAAAATTGTTTTTTTTTTCATTATTATTGTAATTAATGACCCATAATAGAAAAGAATATTCAAAATTCAATATAAACATTGGAATTCAAGAAATTTAATAGAAAAATTTATATTATTGAATATAAAAAATAATAAAAACATTAAAAGTGTATTTAATTTTATTAATTTTATTTTTTTTTTCTTTAAAATATTTATAAAATGTAACAAATTTTGATCTGAAAGTTTTCAATTTTTCATACTTTTAAAAACCATTTTCTAGGGGTACCGGGGGGAGGGGGGGGTAATAAATATTTAACATACTGTCAGAAAATCTTCCATATAATTAGTGTTTAAAAAAGTTTTGTGAAAATTTACTTATTTATTGAGAATAAAGAGTTTGAAAGTTCTCCCAATATTCATAAAATTGTACGTGGTAATCTTCTATTATATTAATACGATACCGAGAAAACTTCGTTCATCGTCGAACAGACTTCAAAGTTCACCTACTTTTTCCAATAGGTTACTTACAAAAATGTTCATTTTACCATGTTATTATAGTTTGTAACAATGCGCACTGGCACTATTCGTGTCAAACATGTTAAACTGAACATTTTTTTATGCACAACATATTGTTGCACATGCGCAGTAGTGCACCACAGCTGTGCAAACGTGCGCACTACTTAACAAACATTTCACATGCGCAGTTGTTTTGTATTGCTGTTACACATGCGCAATCATGCACAGTGATAGTCACACATTGGCTCTAATTAAATTCAAAAATTACGCATGCGCAGTGCGGGACTTTATCAGATAAGTACATTTTCAGTACATATAGCATACTTTTTTTAATAAGTGCGCAGTAAAAATCCGTTTTATTATTGCGCACGCGTAACACGGTAACATGATAACTGCACATGCGCAAAGGTACCTTTATTTAAAAAATTGGTTAAAATTGTTTTTTTTTTCATTATTATTGTAATTAATGACCCATAATAGAAAAGAATATTCAAAATTCAATCTAAATATTGGAATTCAAGAAATTTAATAGAAAAATTTATATTATTGAATATAAAAAATAATAAAAACATTAAAAGTGTATTTAATTTTATTAATTTTATTCTTTTTTTCTTTAAAATATTTATAAAATGTAACAAATTTTGATCTGAAAGTTTTCAATTTTTCATACTTTTAAAAACCATTTTCTAGGGGTACCGGGGGGGGGGGGTAATGAATATTTAACATACTGTCAGAAAATCTTCCATATAATTAGTGTTTAAAAAAGTTTTGTGAAAATTTACTTATTTATTGAGAATAAAGAGTTTGAAAGTTCTCCCAATATTCATAAAATTGTACGTTGTAATCTTCTATTATATTAATATGATACCGAGAAAACTTCGTTCATCGTCGTACAGACTTCAAAGTTCACCTACTTTTTCCAATAGGTTACTTACAAAAATGTTCAATTTATCATGTTATTAGAGTTTGTAACAATGCGCACTGGCATTATTCGTGTCAAACATGTTAAACTGAACATTTTTTTATGCACAACATATTGTTGCACTTGCGCAGTAGTGCACCACAGCTGCGTTTTGTGCAATTTACTCTTATAAATTATAGGTTTTACGCATTACATGGAACTTTTTTGTTTACACATTTTTCTACATTTTTTTACCTTAGAATAGTTAAAATGTCATTTATACTTCACATTTTTACAACTGCGCATGTTTTTTGTTCATAGAAAACTACTGCGCATGCTTTACTGGCATAGGAACCTATTGCGCATTACTATATACTTTACGCAATGTTTTTAACTTTTTTGTTAACTTGTTTCTCTATTTGCTTTGACAATTACATTTTTTGACATTAATTTTTCTTTGTTACTGTAACAAGTATCGTTCATAGGAAAGTACTGCGCATGCGTAACTGCCTTTTGGAGCTTTTGCGCATGTATAAGTCTGTTAAAAAGCTACTGCACATATGTTTTCATCTTTTATTATTATTACTTCTTTGTTTCTTGTTGTATTCGAAATATATTTTTTAGAACCTTTCTATTATATTGCTTTTTAAATTATAATTTTTTTATCAAGATATTTTTTAGTTAGTTGTTTATAGATGCAATCGATTTTATGTATTTATACTTTTTTCAAACGCCTTTTTTTTAATGTTAGGAAGTTATAATTTGTTATTAATTAATATTTAGTATTATTATCATTATTACTGGCAATATTTTTTAAAACAATCTTTTTGAGAATACTAGATATTATTTTTAAAATAAAGCAAATAAAATTTTAAAAATTAATTTTATATTTCTAAAAAAAATTAATAATTAATTATAAAACAATTTAAAAATATATATTATTATTACATAATACATATTACAATTTACTACTTTTTAAGTTATTCAATTATCATATTCTTTTAAAAATTGGCCGCATCGACTTAATATGAATTAGAATATAGATTATTAAAATTTATAAATTTATAGATTTATATATATGTTCAAGAATACATAAAGTAAAGAAATATATAAAAGAAATAAAAAACGAGCGAGCGTTAGCGAGCGAGGGTTGTTACGCTAGTTTTCAATTATTTTTTAAACTTTTTGCCAAATCAATTTCTATAAATTTATAATATTGTCTTTAATTTTAATTATTTTTGTGTTTTTAAATGAATTTCTTGAATCTTAATTTTTCTCGTTATTTTAAAATGATTTTTTTTTCCTTTTTCAAAATATAATTTTCAATATTATTTTTGATATTTTTTGCCAAATAAATTTCTTTAAGTTTATAATATTGTCTTCAATTTCTATCATTTTTGTGTTTTTTAATGAATATCTTAAAACTTAATTTTTCTCGTTATTTTAAAATACATTTTTTTCCCCTTTTCAAAATTAATTTCTTAATTTTTCACATTTTCTTCCTTCAGTTTTTAATGAATATCTTAAACTTTCAATTTCTGTCTTCAATTTTTAATTATTGTCACAAATATCGAATTATTTTATTCAATTTCAGATTATTTTTCATTTTTTTTTAATTTTTAATTTTTAAAGATGTATTTTAATCGATTTTAAAGTATTTTTTTGAATTTAAATTGTTTTGTATCTGATTATAAAGTTGCAATTACATTCTAAATATTTAAAAATGTTTTTCTTTATTTTTTAATTATTCTTTTCTAAAGTCTTTCTAGATTTTTTAATATCTTTTTTGAAATTTTTTTTTTTTTTGGTCTAAATTTCATGTCCGTATTATTTTATGTTTTTTAACAGTTAAATATTTCTTTTAATTTTTTATCAATTTCATCAATATGATTCTTAATTTTTCAAAAACATCTTCAATTTTCACAGATTGAAACTTAAGATTCACAATTTGAATCTTAATTTCTTTTTGTCACTTTTCAGTTAATGACTTCAATTTATATAAAACTTTCTACAATTTTAAACTATTATTTATATTTATTTTTTTTTCTTATTTTTAAATTCAAAAAAATTCTTTTTAAGATTTTCTTTCATTTTTGGTTGTTTTCCTTTAATTAACAATAAATTTAATTAAATTAATAAAATTAATAAAATTAAGAAAATTAAATTAAATTATAATATTTTTTAATTATATTTGTGATTTTCTAATGAATTTCTTCAATTCTCTATTTTTTTCTTCCATTCTTAAATTTTTGTTTTCAATATCACTTTTTGTCATTACTTAATTATTGACTTCTTCTTTTTAAATTATTTTCTTTAATTTTCAGTTATTTTAGTCATAGTTAAATAGTTTTGTTCAAATTTCAATTACAATCTTAAATTTTTTATTTTTTCTTCAATTTCTTCAGCAATTTTTGTTTTCTCTTTAAATTATTGTCTTAAATTTTAATTATTTTTCTCATTTTTGAATTAATTTTTCCAAATTTCGTCTACATCTCATTTTTCAATAATTATTTTCGTCTATTTTAATTTATAGTTTTTAATTTAATTAATTTTACCTAGAATTTCTTAAAAATTTCTGGATCATTTTAAAAATTTTCTAATTGTTTTATAAATTCTCATTTTTTATCCTGATGTACTAAATTGCCAGCAATTTCTCAAAGCGCTAGATATCCTAATTTTAAATACATTTTTTTGATTCAATTAAAATTCGGTATGCTTGAAGTTCGATCCAATTAAACTCGGATTAATTAATTTAAAGTATAATTGAAACATGCTTTTTAAAAAATTGGATTAAATAAAATTGGGTATAATTGGAATTTGGCTCATACTAATTTAAACTTAGTTGAAATTTAATCATTTAAAATTGAAATGTAATTGAAATATGACTCAATTTAATTTTGGTTTGACTGGAATTTGACCGAATTAAATTGCGTTTAATTGTCATTTGACTGAATTGAAATTGGATATGATTGAAATTCAAAGCATTGCAATTGTGTTTGAATCAATTAAAATTGGATTTTATTCAAATTTGAATCAAATGAAATTATGTTTTATTGGAATTCGAATGAATTGAAATTAGAATTTACTGCAAATTAAATCAAGTTGAATTGATTTTGAATGAAATATAAATCAATTATATTTGGGTCTGATTAGATATAAATTTTAAACCAATTGAAATTATGTATAATAGAAAATCAAATCAATCGAAACAGCTATTGACTGAATCAATCTAAATTATATTTGTCTGAAATTCAAATAGATTGAAATTGAGTTTTTATTATAAATCGTATCAATTATTTGGAACTTATAAACTGTCTGTAATTTAAACTAATTTCAATTCAGTTTTAATAAAATTGCTATGTACAGAAATTGAGTTTAGTTGAAATTCAAACCAAATTGGTTTTGATCGAAATAAAATCAATTTTATTGATTGGCATTCTACTGAATTAAAATTGTGTTTAATTAACAATTCAACGGGAATTCTACAGAAATTTTTAATTTCCAAAAACTAGTTCCCGTAAAATATTTCAATGTGGGATGTTTTAATTGAATCAACCAGGTTTAATTTTTCCCCCGAATTATTATCAGGGATTTATTATAATCGTTCATAAATATTTATTAGTCATTATGATTAATTACTACCTTGGTCAGGAGTAACTTGATTTGTAATTTTTTTTCAACTTGTTTCAAAATAAGGGAGCAAACAAGCATAGAAATAATTTGTTGCCTAATGACAGTAATGTTCCAAGAAGAGTTAAATTACCTCGAATTACATTAAATTAGATGTTCCCTTTGATGGATACTCTTAAAGATAAATTCAAAGAGAAGTTTGCTGCTGGAATTTTACGCTCGCTTCCGCCAATCAGATCTGAGCTTGTCCGTGGTTGAAATATTAAATAAAGTCGCGTGGAGGATAATATTTTTTCCAAGCATCAGAAGGTAAATCGTTATAGACAAGATCGTTGTCGTCTAGCCTGAAGCCGGCATTCGTTAATAGTTGATCTTCAACTTGAAAATTAACGATTGCTGTAAATTTACTGCCGATAATTAAACTTCAATTACACGTTATTGCACCACAAGAAATTAATACCATTAATTGTTGACAAATTTTATAATTTAAAATCTAAACCAAATGACGAAAATAATTTACGAAAGCAATGAAATTTCTATATTTTGTTATCTTCATTTCCGTAAAGTTAAATTAGCATTGCAATTAATTATCCAGACTAATTTATTTTTTGGTAATAAATTAAACGATCAGATATTTCGAATAATTTAAAAATTAAGGTAAGGCGAATGGAGAAATGTCTGAAATTAATCAGAATTTACCTAAGAAATAAAAATTGCATGTCTAAAGTAAAAAACTGATAAAATCAAGTTGAGAGTGTATATAATATGAAAACAAGAATTCCAGTAAACTAGAGTCACCGATGTCGTTAAGTATATCACTTGCCGCGCTGAAATTTAAATAAATAAGCTTTATTTGCATTTTAGGTTAGAGTGTCCTTTTAAAATTGAAACATTTAATTGAAAAAGAATTCAATAAATTTTAATTAAATGAAGAATTTAAATTAATGTTAATCCGGATCCAATTCAGATAATCCATACGTGAGAGTCGATATGAATTTAATGCATATTACCCAATTAAGAGAGCATCATGTCCTTGTATCAACAAAGGAAAACAAATTGGAATTTTGAATACGAATTATCTTTAAATGCCTTGAAACAGGATCTTAGACTCCTGCAATATCCTACTTTAATTTCTCCTTCTCTATCTATGCTCCATCTTCATCATTGTCATCATTTATTAGTTCATATATGCTTTATTATTCCCACTGCCAGCCCCAGGCGATCAATCAGGAGTTTAATTAGTCAATTTATTTCAAATAAACCACGAATCCCTCTATATGTAAAATAATCTTCAACTAAACCGGAAGTCTGATTTATTAATAAAATAAATGTTTTATGTTTAAAAGCATTTTTTTTAATATTACTTTTATCATAAAATGTTAGGTAATTAATATAAAATCTTTTTTTTTTTTACAGATATTTCAATGGTATCTAAATTCAATTGATTCAAACCAATTATGCCTTTATCTAATATTTACTTTCCATTTCCTAGTTTTTAAATTCCGCTTATTATTCATTAGGTTAAAAATGATGTGCGCGGGAAATAAAATGAATATGCAAAGTGGGAAGGAGAAAATGCGGAATGAAAAGTAAGAAATGAAAAATGGCAAAATTACAGACAAAAAATAAATTTCTTAATAAAAATGTGAATAAATGAATTTGCAATTCGAAGAAAATGATTAAAATTAAAAAAAGAAAAACCATATTTTGTAAAAATAATTGAAAAATAACGAAAGAAGTTGAAAATTAAGTAATAAATAATTTAACTAATTTAATATTGAAGGAAATAATTAAAACTGAAAAAGTTTTATTTAGAAAAAATTAAAGAAAATAATTCAAACTTGCGAAAATTAAATTTAAAAATTAGGGGAAAAATTGAAAAATAATGGAAATAATTAGAAATTAAAGAAAATTTTTGAAAATTGATAAAAATAGTTGAGAATTGTAGCAAATATTTAAAATCATAAAAGAAAAGAATTGTTAAAAATTTAAGAAATTTTAAAACATTTTTTAAATGTACTATTCTCAAAAATTAAAGAAAATAATTGAAATTTCGAAAATAGAATTTAAAAATGAAGGGAAAGAATGAAAAATACTGGAAATAAAATTGAAGAAAATTTTTGAAAAATGATCAAAATAGGTGAGAATTTTAGCAAATATATGTTCTATAATTTTTAAAATTATTTTATACTAATTTGTATTATTTTCTTCATTTTACAATTATTTCTATCAATTATTTTATTATTAAATTTATTTTTCAATTAATTTTCAATTATTCACAAACTAAAATTATTTTCTTCAATTTTTTATAATTACTTTACAAATATTTTTTCTAATTTTTTATTATTTTCATTATTCTTCAATCAGTTTCCTAGATTTTAAAAAATACTTCTCAAATTTTAATAATTTTCTTCAATTTTTAATTATTTTTATTATTTTGAAAATATTGTCGTCTCGCATTTTTTATTATTTTCTTAACTCTTTAATTAATTTCCTAGATTTTAAAAATATTTCTTGAATTTTAATAATTTTCTTTAATTTTTAATTATTTTTGTTATGATTTTGCAATCAAGTTATTCAATTTTTAATTATTCTCACTATTCATTTCTCAATTAAATAATTAAATACCTAAATTTTAAATTATTTATCTCATTTAGCAATTATTTTTATCAAATTCATTTTCTTTTATCTTTTTGCAATTATTGTCTCCACCTGTTAACTGGATATAATAATTATTTTTTTAACTAATTTCACAAATTTTTATTTATTATCTCAAATCTAAGTTACTGTATCCACGTTTCAATGTTTTAATCATTCTTTAATTACTTTTCTCATATTTCATATTTTTTCAACAATTTTTGATTATTTTTTTGTTAAATTGCAGTGATTTTTACAAATTTTATATTATTTTGATTATTTTTTGATTAATTCCGAAAATTTCAATTGTTTCTCTTAAATTTCTATTATTTTCTCCAATTTACGATTATTTCTATCATTTTTCTTCAATTTTCAATTATTATTCTTATCATTTTGCAATCAATTTCTTTAATTTTTAATTAATGTCACTGTTCATTCCTCAATTAAATTTCTAAATTTTCAATTATTTAAATCTCATTATTTAATTATTTTTTTCAATTTTCGTTTTCTATTATCCTTCTGCAATTATTTGCTCCACCTTTTAATTATAGATATATTTCATTTTTCATTTATTATCTCAAATCTAAGCCATTGCATCCACTTTTCAATGTTTTAATCAATCTTCAATTATTTTTCTCAAATTTTAATTACGTTCGTAAATTTTTAATTATTATTTTTTTCATTTGCAATGATTTTTATAAATTTTATATTATTTTGAATGTTTGTTGATTAATTCCGAAAATTTCAATTATTTATCTCAAATTTCGATTATTTTCTTTAATTTTCGATTATTTCTATCATTGTTCAATTACTTTTTGTTATTTTCATTTATTTTTTAATTTATTTTCTAATTTTTTTATTATTTATCTCAGATTCCAGTTATTTTTTCAATTCAATATTATTTTTATCATTCTGCAAATATATTTTATAGAATTTTTTTTATTTTCATTATTGTTTAGTTAATTTCTTAGATTTTAAAATATTTACCTCAAATTTTAATATTTTTCTTCAATTTTTAATTATTATTGTTATCATTTGCAATCAATTTCTTTAATTTTTAATTATTTTTACTATTCCTCATTTAAATTCTTAAACTTTCAATTATTTACCTCATATTTCAATTATTTTTTTCTTTTTCAATTCTCTTATTCTTTTTGCAATTATTTTGTCCACCTTCAATATAGATATATTAATTATTTTTCAATGAATTTTCTAAATTTTCATTTATTATCTCAAATCTAAGCCATTGCATCCACTTTTCAATGTTTTAATCAATCTTCAATTATTTTTCTCAAATTTTAATTACGTTCGTTAATTTTTAATTATTTTTTTTCATTTGCAATAATTTTTACAAATTTTATATTATTTTGAATATTTGTTGATTAATTCCGAAAATTTTAATTATTTATCTCAAATTTCGATTATTTTCTTCAATTTTCGATTATTTCTATCATTGTTCAATTACTTTTTGTTATTTTCATTTATTTTTTAATTTATTTTCTAATTTTTTTATTATTTATCTCAGATTCCAGTTATTTTTTCAATTCAATATTATTTTTATCATTCTGGAAATATATTTTACAGAATTTTTTTTATTTTCATTATTCTTTAGTTAATTTCTTAGATTTTAAAATATTTGCCTCAAATTTTAATATTTTGCTTCAATTTTCAATTATTATTGTTATCATTTGCAATCAATTTCTTTAATTTTTAATTATTTTTACTATTCCTCATTTAAATTCTTAAATTTTCAATTATTTACCTCCTATTTCAATTATTTTTTTCATTTTCAATTCTCTTATCTTTTTGCAATTATTTTGTCCACCTTCAAATTAGATATATTAATTATTTTTCAATGAATTTTCTAAATTTTCATTTATTATCTTAAATCTAAGCCATTGCATCCATTTTATTGTTTTAATCATTTTTCAATTATTTTTCTTCAATTTCAATCAAGTTCGTCAATTTTTAATTTTTTTTTCAATTTGCAATGATTTCCACAAATTATATATTATTTTGATTATTATCAAAAATGTACTTGAAATCAAATAAAATTGTCAACTTTTGCGTTACAATAATTACGCTAATTAAGGAACTCTTTAATTTATTATTGTTTTTATTATTGCTATTGGCTGTGAATGACGGACGGACAAAGAAACGGACGACGAAGTCTTACTATAAGGGTTTCGATCCCGAATCACGAAACCCTAAAAATATATAAATTCTGTAAGTTTTTAAAGTGTTTTCGATGTTTCTTTTTAGATTGATGTACAATTTTCATGAAGAAACTAGAGTGAATCTTTTCTTTAAAAAAGTGAAACTGAACTTGAAGAAAGAAAACAAGAGAATAACTGGATTTAATCTTCGATTACAATCTCTCTCGGTAGTTTGCGAGATTTTCAAAGACTGAGCGGGGCAATAAAAAAGTATAAGAGAAATCAAGGAGGCAGAAGAAAGAAGAGAAAATACTATTTCGCCTACCCACCCCCTTGCCCTGAACACGCCTTCTCGAAGAATAACTTCACATATAACCGTTTAAGAGATCTTTCGATAACGGGGTCCATACGGTTCCTTCAACTCGTGTATAGTTGAACAAGTACACGCATTTGTACAAAAGTACCAAACATGATAAAAGCAACAGGGGCAATACACACGTTGAATATGGAAAAGTTTTTTTTTTGTCAAAAGACTTGAAAAATCCCGAGTCGAAATTTAAGACCTGATAAGACCTGGAGTGATGAAGAACTTAAAAGGAGTAAGAAGGACTAAATAGGTTTTGAAGAATTATTTTTCCACACGGTAAAAAAAGTTCGTATGAACTATCAAAAGTATTCACTGTAATAGGTAAACTTATAGCTAGAATGGAGCCATGGATAATCCAAATTCGCTACAATAGTGAAAATGACATTTCTTAAGATATTTAACTACATTATAGATGCATTATGAATAGGGTATAAATTCGATATGTCTGAAATAGTGATATTGAGAATCATCGAAATAGTCATTATCAACATATAACTGAAGTAAGATGCATACATAATTATCATGCAAATCTAAGATTTGAGATTTTAAAAAAAACCTTTTTAACAAGAGTCATAATTTTAAGAATGCTGATTGACGAAACGGCATTCTGAATATAGTTTTAAATATTTCCGATTAATAAAATATTTATTGTTTCTATTTTGCCAATTATATTATGAATCGGATTCAAAAATTTGGGGTTAGATTGTCATATATATTTCAAACTTAAATTAAAAACTTTTAACAACTGGACTTCTTAAATAAAGTATGAGCTCTATCATAAATATTGTAATACTTTTATAACTTGAACAAATATATGTATATTTTCGTCAGATGTACTTATTATACCATCCGAAAATTTGGAACCTTTTTTGCACTCATGATAACGAATTAAGGTTTTTTTTGGAAAGTAGAGAAAGATTCTTGCTTACCTATATGCTGGATTAATTAATTTACAGTTTTTAGGAGCAACAACAACCCTCAAATCGAAAGTTATAAAGTATATTTTCAAAATTCAAGAAAAATTATCGATTTAACAGAGGTTATGTATTTCCTCTAATTCCATTTAATTCAAATAGATTTTACAAATGCAACACACATTTTTCCTCTAAAAATGTACCAACAATAAAATAAGTAAGAATATTATAAGTTAAATCTTAATAGACTTGTATAAATAAAAAGAAATTTAGAAATTAATATACTGCTCCCTCGCGACTGTCTGCTATAGCTATAGACTAAACCGACCAAACCACGTGACAATATTATCAAAACATTGGATGGACAAAAATTATTGTAACCACAATAGTGGAAATATATTAACATATAAATAGCAGGATTAAATGTTTTTATATTAGAAAATTGGATATATCGCCTTATAGCTTATTCTGTTATTTGTGAAGTAAGTGAAAAGTGAATACCTACGCACTGATATTCAATATCACTGTTTTAGGTATTTGATTTATATATACCGAAAAATATTATAACTATTTCATGAATGAGTATTGCTTTTTTATAAGTTGTCCATTTGTACTTTAAAGATAATAAACCTGTATTTATCATAAACAATATTCAATTTAGTTAAGGAAGTAAAAATACGAATATGCATATTTCAAATTAAACATTGATTTAAACTGAATAAACGATTTAAGCAATCGAGTGAGTTGAATTTCTTAATTTACTTATATTAATAATTTTTTGTATCCACGTTCATAAATTTTTTACCGTGCATTGTGATTTAGACCTATTTAATTCTAATAAGACCTAATTATGGCCCATTCCAGAGGTTAAAAGGATTAATCAGGACTTAAACAAATCCTAGTAAAACCTTACAAGGCCTTCTAATGAAGGACTTGTTAGGTTTAGTCTAGGTTTTCATTTATCTAAAATTATGACGTAATAGATCACATGTTCTTACCCAATGGGAAATTGGTTATTAGTTTTTTATTATTAATTATTATAATTGATTTGAGTAAATAAAAAAAAAAACATTTTATTAATCTAATTATTTTTTTTTTATTAATAGAACTTTGTTCAGAACAACTTTGTTTTTTAATTTTATTTTTCCATTTTTTGTAATTAAATTAGCTAATTGTTTAAAACATGTTTATATACACAGTAGATAGACCTAAACAATTAAAACTATCCTAAATAACGAAAAATCGCACACCAGCCGGGATCGAACGCGGGACCCTTCGGACGCAAGTCAGACGCTCTAACCCCCCGTACTCGCTCGCTTATTTAGAGATTTACAAAGCCTATTATTTGAATATCATTCCAGTCAGGGGCGAACTATTTACTTTTTTTAGAAATACCTTTTGAACCGTAATAAAATTTGTCTAAATAATTTTAAAAAATCAATTTTTGGCTCTATTTATAAAAATTAGACATTGAATTGAAATATCATTGATGTTATCATAAAAAATTCAAAATTCTATCACTGATAGCTAACTTAATTTTTCGTTTATTTATAGTTAAAGGTCTTTCTTAAGTTTTCAAGAATTTTTGTATTTTTATTTGTAATACTGAAAAAAACTATGTAAACAAAATTCTTATGAAAAAATTTGCATCCTTAAATATACAAATAAAGATTCAAGATTATATTTCTGTTAATATTGATATCATTTTTAATTTTTGTAGAATTTTAATTTAATTTCATAATACTGCTCAAATGCCTTTTTTAAACTAAAAAAAATCTTTATAATATATTTTCTTTTAAATTAAAAGCTACTTAACTAAATAAACCCCGAAAAATTAAACCAAATGTTTATAAAAACAATATACATATACAGATTTTAGATTCATTTTAAATAATGCAGCATAATAATTGAAAAATTATTAAAACAATGGAAAAAATTGGAGAAAATAGTTGAAATTTAATAAAAATAATTGAAAATTGTGGGAATTAATTTAAAAATGATAAAAATAATGAAAAATTGGAGAAAAAAATTAAAAAATGATAGATATAATTGATAATTCATGAAATTAATTAAAAAATAAAAAATAAAATTTTAAATTAAAGAAAAAAATTTAAAAATGACAAAAACAATTAAGAATTGATGACATAATTGAAAAAATTATTAAAAAAATTAAAAGGGAAGGCAAATAATTGAAAAATCATTTTAAAATATAAAAATTAAAGAAACTAATTGAAATTCAAAGTAAATTATAGGAAGTTTATGACATTAATTGAAAAATAATATGAAATTGGTGAAATTAATTTAAAAATGATAAAAGCGATTAAAAATTGAAGAAAATAATTATGGAATTTAAAAATGGGGCAATTCATTAAAAAATTATTAAAATAATTGAGAATTGGAGAAAACAATTGAAAAATGATAAAAATAATTAACAAATAATGAAATTTAAAAAAAATTTAAATAATGGAATAATAAAAAATCGTGGCAAATATTTGAAAAATGATAAAAATAATTAAAAATCTATGAAAAGAATGAAAAGATAATGAAAACATTAAAAATTGCAGTATTTAATTGAAAAATTATGTTAAAAATTGAAAATTGAAGTAAATAATTGATATTTGTCATAAATAATTGAAAGTTTAAAAAATTAATTAAAAAATAGTGAAAACAATTTAAAGTTGGACATTTAAATTAAGACATTTTTCGTGTCTTAGACACCAAAAGTATCTTAATTTAAGACATTTTTGTCCAATTTAAGACACCATGTTTTTGCAGTGTTTGTTGAAGAATGATCAAAATAATTGAAAATTAGAGGAAAAATTAAATAATAAAAAAAATTATCAAGAATTGATGATTTTAATGAAAAAATTATAAACAAAATTAAAAAGGAAGGAAAATAATTGAGATTTGATATAAATAATTGTAAGTTTATGACATTAATTAAAAAATAATAAAAATAATTTGAAATTGGAAAAATTAATTTAAAGAAAAGGATAAAGATAATTGAAAATTGGAAAAATAATTTAAAAATTAAAAAAATAATGAACAATTTATGGAATTATTTTTAAAATAATTTAAAAATGAGGCTATTAATTGAAATATGATAAAAATAGTTGAAAAATCAGGAAATAATTAAAATCTGACAAAAGTAGTTGAAAAATACTATTAATTACTAAGTTTTGATTACGTATATCAAATAAAAGGAAAAATACAATTGTAATTTAAAAAAATTATTTTTCAATTTATGAAAATAATTGATAAGTGAAAAAAGAAACTGAAAATAAATGAGAATAATGTTAATAAATAAAATAAGGATTCTAATTCATTATTGAGGAAAATATTGTAAGTAATAGGAAAAACAATAATTTAAGATGAATATAATTATAATTTATGGAAAGTGAGTTTTAAAATTGGGGAAAAAATTGAAAAATAATAAAAGTAATTATTAAAAATTAAGAAAATAATTTTAAAATATTTTAAAAAGTTGAAAATTATTGTAAATATTTGAAATGACAATAGAAAATAATTGCAACTTCAACAAGATTATTGATTTAGTAAAATTTACTCTTGCTTAATAGATTCTTAATCTTTTCAGTTTTGTAATATATTAAAAAATTTAGATCTTACTTCACAAAGTTTTTTTTATGTTTTATAGAAAAAGGAGTTATTTTTAAGAGTTCAAAATACAAAAATTTTAATACTTTAATTTAAAGTGTAGAATAAAAAAACTTCAATAATAATTTTTCAACACGATATATAATAGAGAGGGGAGGGGCGTCCTAAAAATGTGACGTAATTTTAAAGAGGGGTTAAAGAATATGTGATAAGTTGCGACAAGGGGGAGGGTTTCGACTCCCCCCCCCCCTCGGGGGTCGAAAAAAGGAAAAAAAGCTGTGACTTAGTTTATGAATGAATATGGATATTTTTCATATAAATATATTCATTGTTTTAAAAATTTGAACTTAAATAACGGGTAACAACGCGTAACGTTAGATTGGTATATATCTTCTTCGAAATATTAAATAATTTATTCTCTAAACATGAATTAGTGAAACATCGGTTAGTAGTTTAAAATAATGAAAATCTATACTCAATTTTAGTAAACATTTGACTCAGTACTCCTTATATTTTATTGAAGTTTCATTAAGAGATTACAAAAAATTAGTTAAATATTTGATTAATTTAATTTAATGACCGATTATTAATGATCGATTTTCCGGTTCAAGTATTTAAATATCTCTAAAAATATTGCCAATTTATCAAGAAATACGTCTATTTAGTGCCAAAGTGGGCTTTTGTCATGCAAACGTACACATTTATATATTTAAAAAAAATTATTTATTTAAAATTAGAAAACCTTGGATTAAAAACTTTTATGACTGATGTAGACAATTTTTTGAAAGGGTTCAGGTAGTGATGCACGACGATCCGAGAAGTTCGACTATCTCGTCTGAAATTGTTCGTTTTTAATTGTCATTTGCTAATCGAGAAACATAAGTTTTCATTTGTTTCTATCGACTCGTCCCGTCCCGAAAAATGATAAAAACACGATCGAGAACTCGAAATCTTTCGCAAACGTCAAAAAAAAAATGAATCAAGAAGGAGATCAAGAATTAATGGAGGTTGATAATAATAAAAGACCCTTAGAGAGGTAATACAATTATCAAAAGTTTAATTTTAACTAATCTATCGTTTAGAAGTGTTAATTTTAAAAGTTCGGTATAATTTTAAAGGTTAATAAATAAATGTAATATAGGTTAAAAATTTATTGCAATTTACTTTTATTACAAATTTAGTGACAATGAAACTGTGCAAGCCGTTTACACAGAAAGAGATAAACGGAAAAAAAGAAAAGAAGTTTTTGGCGAAGTATTTGAATTTGGAACTACCGAAAATAAAGAAAAATTCGCCACCTGCAAATTATGTAAGGTGCAAAATATTGAGAGGACAATTAAAATGAAGGATGCAAATACCAGTGGAATCGCGCGCCACTTTAAAAATTTTCACGAGGCAGAATATAATAAAGCTTTTGTTGGACTAACTGCTGAATGTCACTCTTCAAATGTAATTATAATATATTTATTTATTTAAAAATGTTTTACTATGTCTAAAATTTAAAAAATTATATAAATTAATTTTATTAACAATCCTTGGTATTTAGAAATTCGACCAAGACATTTTTAATCGCATGACTGTCGAATGGATCGCAAAAAAGTATTTGCCAATTAACTTTTTTGATGATGAAATGTCTCAGGAATATTTTGGATATTTAAATAAAGATGCGAAAGTGCCCCAGAGGAATTCCTTACACTCAATTATTGGGAAGACATTTACGGAAATGCAAAAAAACGTTATTGAAAAATTAAGAAAAAATACCTCCAAAATAGCCTTCGCTTTTGACGGATGGACTTCCATTTCCGCTACATGTTTTTATGGCATTACAGGTAGTTTTTTAATTGCTTTAATGTATTTCTCCGTCACTTATACTTTAAAAAATTTAAAGTACATCTAATTCATCTAATTCTAAAATAAAATTTTTTTCTCTCTAATTGGTAACAAACTAACTAAATTTTAAATAAAATAACCCTAGGACGAAATCGTTGTCCGCTCTAAAAAAATTTATTACAAAAAAAGTGTCAATTACCTACAGTGATTTTTTTAATTTTTAATAACTTTTAAAATAATAAAAGTCTCTTTATGTTCTTGATGTGATTTTGAAGATATTTTTCTATAAAATTTAAAAAATACATTACTATTGTTACACACTTTTTTTCTTAGATTTTTCCTGAGACTAAAGTGAGTACAAAAAAATGCAAAAAATTTAAATAAAAGAATTAGTGAGAAAAATAATTTTTAAAATTATAATGAAAAAGATTTATAAATGATTTTTGCGAAAAATTTAAAAAAATTAATTCATTATAATTTTAAAATATATTTTCCTTACTAATTATATTATTTAAATTTTTTTGCATTTTTTTTTACTCATTTTAGCCTTAGAAAAAATATAAGAAAAAATTTTGCAACAGGAATGATGTATTTTTTAAATTTAATGGAAACTTATCTTTAAAATCACACCAAGAACATAAAGATATCTTTATTATTTTAAAAGTTATTAATAATTGAAAAAACACTGTAATTGGCACTTTTATTGCAATAAATTTTTTTAGAATGGATGAAACGACTTCATCCTGGGCTCATTTTATTGAGAAGTTAGTTAGTTTTTAACCACTTCGAGAGAAAAAAAATTATTTTAGAGTTAAATAGAAAGAAAATTGTTTAATCTAAATTACTCAAAACAGGTGGCCACATACTACTGGCCGGTACTGTATTTTCTTAGGATTTTTTTTTAATCATTATGAGAAAACGTCATTTTATATGTGCCTTCTATCTTGTTAAAATTTTAGTACCCTCGCCTTGCTAAAATTGAGAAATTCAGATTCAAATGTCTAATTTTATCTGGAAAATGATAACAACTTGAAAATTTGAACTTGAATATCTCAATTTTTAACTTGGCAAAGGGTACTGAAATTTCAACTCGATACAAGACACATATAAAATCGATTTCTTTAAGTACAACTGCCGGAAAAATACGTTAATTGAAAAAAATTTTAATGTTTTTCTCTAAATTTGAATCTGTGAAATTTCACTGAAGTTTTAGAGGCTCTCTTCTTACAGTTTCGAGCAGTGAAATTTCGCTGGAAATCAGTTAAAAATGAGAGAATTGTCAGTAATTTTTTAACTGATTGGCCAATAAAATAAGACACAAACTTTTTAAACCTGTTACTGAAATTATCAATTATTTATATTGATCTTAAAAATTATTATTAATTACTATTATTAGTATTATCCGTTTTTAACTAATTTTCAATGAAAATTTACTGATTAAAGTCGTGAGGAAAAATTTACTACAAATCGTTAAAATATTTTACTAATTCAGGTTTAGAGACACTTAGATAAACTTAGAGATACTATTCAACTTAATTAAATGATATATTGTGTATTGTAAAAAATTAAAGAAAATAGTTAAAATAATTAAAATATTTTTTGAATTATTAAAATTTTCAATTCTTGTTTAATAATTTTTCATAAATAGTTTACTTATTTAAAATATAATCAGCTAGTGGATTTCGCTTGACCCGTAATTCAAACCAAACCAAACCAAAATCACAGAAAAATTAAAAATCAATTTGGAAATTTCAACAAGGTACAACTATTATTTTCCTTACATTTAATGAATTCAATCTTGAAGAAAAATCAATAATCTATTGATTTTTACGAGATTTTTTAAAAAAATTTAAAAACCAAGTTACCTTTGCAACCGTCCCTGATATTTTTCTTTGATTTGAGGTTACAATGTGACAAAGTAAAATTTTGATAAGAAGAATACTTAATTTTAAAAACATTTTATATGAAATTCTATGTATATTATTTAGTGTCTATCAAAATTTTTCAAATTTTGACTCTAAATTTGAATCAGTGATGTACGATTGACAATCAGTGAATATAACTGATTCTCAGTGGCTGGGTTTTCTTTATTTCAATTAGTTAAATTTAACTGACAATCAGTAACTTTCTTCACTGAATTAATCAGTGAAATTAAGTAACTGACTTTCCAATCAATTTGACTGAGGAATCAGTAACTTTATTCGACTGATTAATTCAGTAAAAAAAAGTTACTGATTTTATCAGTTAAAATCTACTAGTCAATCAGTGATATAGTCTGATTTTCAGTTAAATTTAACTGATTAAAATAAAGAAAACCCAGCTACTGAAAATCAGTTATATTCACTGCTTGTCAATCATATATATATCTTATTAAAATTTAGAGTGTTGATATAACAATACTAAGTTTCATATAAGTTTGTTTGAAGTTTGGTATTTGTGATATAAAAATTTCAACTTTGTCACAATTTATTCTTAAAATGTTAAATACGTTAATAACATTTTAATGTTTTTATAAAATTCGACTTTTAGTTTCTGTACATCAATCACAATATAAACTCTCAATTTTCATTTTCCATATCTTAAAAAAATTTATTTACTTTTTATTTAGGTCATTATGTTGATGAAGACTGGAATTTAAAAGCCTTAACGTTAGAATTCGCTCCAGCTAACGGTGGACATGCAGGTGTTGACATGGCAAAATTATTCCTAGATTTTTTAAAAAAATTTGACCTTCAGAAGAAGATTGGGGGTATCACTCTAGACAATACTGCTAGTAATACAACATTTATAAAGGAACTTGGCCTATTACTGCAACAAAGTGGAATTTATTTTGATACTGACGACCAACACTTTAGATGTATGGCCCATATCGAAAATTTAGGGGCCCAGAGTTTTCTCTCAGAACTGAAACTTCAAACCCACGAAGAGCAAGAAATTGAAAATAAGATGCTTGATAATGTTGACGAACAGGAACAAGAAAGTCTTTTAGAAACTTCGAAAAAAGCAGAAAATCTTTCCCCTGTGGGCAAAATAAAAAAATTGTTTATTAAAATTAAATACTCCGAACAATTACGAAACAAACTAGAATGCTGCTGTGTTTCCACTGATACGTCGTATGTTGCTCCAGGTATAGACAGTAAAACTAGATGGTATTCAACATTTGAAATGATTAAAAAGGGAAAGAAGCTGCGAAAAGCATTGGAATTGCTGTGCTTATCAAACAAGAAATTGGCAGATTATTATTTATTAGAAGAAGAATGGGAACTGTTAGAAGCAGCACACAAGCATTTAAAATTATTTAAATCCTTTTCAAAAGCTCTTTCTGGAGAAAAGTATGTTTCACTACCTTTAGTAGTGATTGGACTTAACTTATTGTTGGATCAAATATTAAAAGCTGCCGAAGATTTGGATAAAAAAGCTAAGGTTACTCCGATCGATTTAAAAATAAGAGATGCTCTTGAAGCAGCACATGAAAAAATATTAAAGCATTACAGAAAATGCAATTGGATATATTGTGCTGTTTTGATACTCGACCCTCGACATAGATTAGCGGTGTTTGACAAAACAGAATGGGGAAAGGCCATGAAAAGTTCTTCTTTAAAAAAATTCGAGGAAATTTACAAAACAGAATATTATGTTGAGAAGCATGACAATTCGAGTAACGATTCGGAGGCAGAGAAAGCAGGTGATCAGGCTTCTGTTGATTCTTCAGATGATGAGATTGATTTCCTCAGTTTGTATAGGCAAAATGTTGTTAATCAAAAAAAGAGCAAAAAGAATTATCTCAACACCCATCATAAAGAGGAAAAGTGGAGATCTGAATTGAATTCATATTTAAAGTCAGACTTGTCGCCAGCAACGACTGACATTCTTAAATGGTGGAAAGAACATCAGAGCGTATATCCAACTTTGGCAAAAATGGCACGGGATCTTTACGGCATTCAGGCGACATCTGTTTCGGTAGAGAGACTTTTCTCGCGTTCGTCATTAACTGTCCGTAAACATAGAAACAGATTAGGTAAAGAAGTTACCAGAGAACTTCTTTGCATTAACGATTGGACAAAAAATCAAAACTATTCTATTTTTAAATGTATGCAATAATTTACGTTCAAAACTTATTGTTATATAATATTGTTTATCTTGTGTCAATAATTATGTTTGTAGAGTTACAAGAAATATATAAATTTAAACATTGATTAATAAATTATATTTTACAATTTGTAATAAAGTTAATTTCTTTGTTGAACCTGTTTATATTAAATAAAAAGATTTAATTATAATCGTGTATTTAAAAAGTAATAAAAATAGAACACTATAAAAAGAAAGTTTTATTTTAAGACAGAAAAACTGTCCTATTTTTAAACTCAACATTTTTAAGACAGCTCTTGCTTATTTTACAGATTTTTCCTTTACCTTAAACGGTTGAAAAAAAATTAAAAACTTAAAATTTGCATATAAATGAGAAGCACTAATCAATTTAAGAATGTAAATTTGTAATTATTGTAAATTCAGCTTAATTAAGTTAATAGTTTTCACATAACCATTTATATAGCAGGGCTTGCTGAATTTAAGACAAGTCTTAAATTAAGATTCTCTTTTTACAGTGTAATCTTTCAAAATTAAATTGTGAATTGTAAATTATAAACATTTATTTAAAAAATATATTAATCATTTATAATTATTTTAGAACTTATTCTCAACAAAAGAATGAAAACTATTCTTTCGTTAACTATCACATTTAATTTTTACTAATATTACGTAGAATCGTAAAACGAGATACTCGAAAAATCGCTCGAATAGGCGAGAAGTTCGTTTCTTTAAAACAAAAAAAGTTGATATCTCGGTTGTCAGAATAGGAAAAAACGATTTTCTCGATCGTTTCTCGCATCGTTCCGCTCGAATACATCACTAAACTAGACATGACTCTTTAGGATAAATCAGGACTAGTCAGTAGTCTTCAGGATTAATAAGGTCTAGATACTTGACTCGGGAAGTAACCAAAATATTGCCAATTCTAATCCATACATTCAGAAAATTGATAAAATGAAAAACTAAAATCAAGAGTCAAAAAGTGTCAGGACAATAATAAATATTGGTAAAAAAATGTTTAAAAATTAAAATTGTCCAGCGTTTTCAGGTGATTTTATTAAAGTTTTTTTTTTCTTTTTGAAAATGAAAAACTACCTTGCGGAATTTAAGAGAAAAGCGATTGCCAACGGTGGTTGGCTCACAGAGGATGCCGGTCGCCTGAAAAGTTAAGAAGAAGGATGAGATTGGCAACGAGGGGACCAGTACTTGTACACCCGCGATACGCGTTCCGCATTCATATTATTTCATTAACTTTTTTGCAGGTCGCCTGCTCTTTGGAATAGTGGTTACATCGACTGACGAGCGACCTCCTCCTCCACCTCCTCAAACTTTTTTTCTTCAACTTCTTCTTCTTCTTGTCCAGTTGACTTGAGCCTCGATCGCTCTCCTTCCAGCTTCTCGGACCACCGATTCCTCTTACAGTTCGCAAGGTATGCACGCATCTGCCGCTTCTCTTCTCCGGGAGTCTCAATGGACATTAAGGCAGTCGTGACACTCCAGAAATCAAGATTACCGTTCAACATCTTTTTTTTTTCGTTTCAATAGATTCACGAAATTCTGTTAATAATTCTTGTATAGAGTGATCCATTAGAATAATTTGACACTAGATTTATTAATTATTAAGAAAGAAAAGCTCATCTGCAAGTTAAGAAATTGTCTAATAAATAAAGATATAAATGATTGTTGCAGATCAACGTCTCTTTCAGTCTTTCCAGAAAGAACATAAAAAACATTTTTTTGATCTTAGAATACCAATCTACCACAAAAAGATTATTGCACAAATTGTATTCATGAACGAATATGTATCTAGAATTATAACAAAAAACAAAAATTATAATTTTAATAGATCAAATGACTGTCAAATTTGCGACGAGGCAAAAAAAGCTTCTATCATTCCTTGAGTGTAAAAGAAATGATCAGTGTAGAGAGAAACTAATACAGGAAATATGTAACGAAGATATATAAGGAAATACATTTTTAGAATTACTTAAAAATTTGAATGAAATATAAGCAAGAAAAATTGTCAACTTTATTCACATTATATTAAATGAAAATGAAACACAAATCTAGTCGAAAAATAGGACACAAACTCTAGTTTTATAAGAGAAAATTTAAATGTGAAAGGACATATAATGTATTTGTCAGTAAAGCAAATAACCCTTCTTGTATAATTATAATTATGTATTATTAATTGAACGAGAATAAATTATCTACTACTAAATTATAGATCCATAAATACGAAAATCTAAAGGGGTTTGCTCCTACACTCCAAAAAATTTCAAAATCGAAAAAATTACCCCTATTTATTTTTTTTTATTGGAAAATATTTAAGGGTGGCTCAAACCCCTTGAAATTTCCCAATGATTTTATATGAAAAAAATGCACTTTTTCGTAAATTCGCTACAAAATCGGAATAAATCACTCAAAACATCAATACAGCGGAATCACCTCTTGAATACTCCTAAAACAACAATATTCTATAATTTATTTAATTATTTATTAATATTAACTATTTTTGATAATTTATAGGGTTATAAACATCCCCTATAAATGCAAAAAAAAGATAATTTCTCTTAAATTACAAATTAACTAGCAACATTAACGCGCGACAAACTTTGCATTGTTGTTGGTCATTTAAAACTATAAATTTTGAAAAATTTAAATAATGAAAATTACGAAATTAAAGAATATATCTGAAAAATGACGAAAATAATTGACAGTTGAAAACAAAATTCGTGAAATGGTTACATAATTAAAAAGAGTAGTTTAAAAAATTAACAAATAAGAAATTTAAACAAAATAGTCTAAAAAATTATAGTTATAACTGTTGGGAATAATTGCAAATTGAACAACTAGATTGAAAATCGAAAAAAAAACTGAAATTGAAGAAAATAATAAAAAGTTGAGGAAATAAATTGAAAATTTAAAAATTAAATTAAATTTTGAAAAATTAATTGATAACAGAAACAAAAATTACAAAATGTCGAAAATAGTCAATTGACAATTGGAAACAAAATATAAAAAATGTCTAGATTAATATACAACCGAACAAAATAATTTAAAAAATCAAAGAATAATTATAAAATTTAAAATAATAATTGAGCATTGAAAAAATTGTATGAAATAATTGAAAATTGCAGAAAATAATTAATAATTGAAGGGAATAATTGGAATTGAATTTAATTAAAAAATTGAAAACAATAGGTATGTAAAAAATAACGAAAATAGCTGTCAATTGAAAACAAAATTTTAAAAATGTTTATACATTAAAAGACAATTGAAAAAAAAATTGAAAAAATTAAACAAGAAATATTAAATGTAAAGAAAATAATTGCAAATTGAAAAATTAAGTAATTATTTATTTGATTAAATAATTAAATTAATTAAATATTATTGCAATTTTTGTTTACCGTTACATTATATACAATTCTTATTATAGTACTGAATGTATGAAAGAGCATTATTTTTTTTTTTTGCAAGCCCGTTAACTTGTAAATAAATAAATAAATAAAATTGAAGGAATAATTGTTGGAAATAATTGCACATATAACAAATGGATTAAAAATTTGAAAAAAAATAATTGAAAATTGAATAATTGAATTGAAATTTAAAGAATTTACTTAAAAACTGAAAAAAAGTAATTAAAAAAAGCCGAAAATTAATAAATATGGAAGAAAAAAATTGAAAACTGAAAAATGGAATTAAAAATTAAAGAAAATACTTGAACAATTGTATGTAAAATTAAAGAAACTTAATGATAATCGAAATAATAATAGAAAAAATGCGATAATAATAATAATAATAATAATAATAATAATTAATATAAATTTTTAATTTTATATAATTTTTAATATAAAATCGACCACAATTGAATTCGGCTAATATTATTGATATATGTAATTTAATTAATGGGTTTTCTGAACACGTATATATGTATTAAGTAAATAAATGAAAAGAAAAAATTATAATTAAATTGAAATTTTTAAACAATCTTTATAAGTGAAAAAAAAAATTTAAAATCCGATAATTATTTAATATATAGAAATGAATTGAAAATTGATAAAAATAATTGAAAATTAAAGAAAATATTTGAGTACTGGAGAAAATAATTAAAAATTGAAGAAATAAATTGTAAATTGAAGAATTCAATGGAAATATCAAGAAAGTAATTGATAATTAAAAAATAAAATTACAATATGACGAAAATAAATAAATATTAACAAAAATAATAAACTATAAAAAAAATAATTAACAATTGGAAAAAAATCGAAATATGGTGAGAATAATCGGGATTCAACCAAAAAAAATTTTTAAATTATTGAATAATCATAAATTTGAAGGAGAATAATAAATTGTTAAATTAAAAACTGATAAAAAATTATGGATAAAATTGTAGAAAATAAATGAAAATTATCAAATTGTATTGAAACTTCAAGAAAATAATTATAAAGATAATTATAAAGAATAATTACAAAATTTATATAAAAATTCAGTTTCTGTCTTAAATTTTAATTTTTTCAAAATATGTTTAAGTGCAATTTCTTCGTTTTCCAATTATTATCTTCGTTTCTCATTTCTTTCTTTAATTAAAAACTATTTTGCCTGCAATTTAAATTACTTTTAATATTTATTTTAGTAAGTTTCAATTTTGTTAATTATTTTCTACAAAATTAACTTGTAGATTAGAATTTTTAAATATTTTGATCATTTTATAACGAATATCTTTAATTAAAAATTTACTTTTTCAATTCTAAATTATTGTCTTCATTTTCAATTATTTTTCTCATTTTTTAATGTTTCTTCTCAATTTTCGAGTATTTTTCTTCATTCAATTATTTTTGCCATTTTTACTAAATGTCTTCAATTTTTAACTATTTTTTGCAATTTATATATTTTTGACTTTAATTGAAATTTGTTCGTAATTATAAAATTAATTGCAGTGTTTTTCATTTACGTTCTTTAATTTTCGTTTCCTTTGTTTAATTCAATGCATTCTTTAATATTTAATTATTTTATTCCATTACATATTATTGTTCAATTCTTTTAATTTTTCAATTTCAAAGATATATTATGATATTAGTATTATTTTTTAGTTTCTAACAATTAAAAATTTCTTGTAATTTTGTATCAGTTTCATCAACATGATTCTTAATTGTTCAAAAATATCTTCAATTTTCGCAGATAGCCTAAAATCTTAATTTATTTTTGTCACTTTTTAGTTAATGACCCCAATTTTTATAATCTTTCTTTAATTTTAAATTAATTTTAATTATTTTTCTTATTTTTAAATTCAAAAATTTTTTTTTTTAAGATTTTCTTTCAATCTTTGTCATTTTTTAAAATTTAACTTGTAATCAATAATCTTTAATTGTATTTGTGATTTTCTAATGAATTTCTTCAATTCTCTATTTATTTCTTCCATTTTTCAAATGTTGTTCTCAAGATCATTTTTTGTCATTACTTAATTATTAACTTCTTCTTTTTTAAATTATTTTCGTCAATTTTCAGTTGTTTTAGTCATAGTTAAATAGTTTTCTTCAAATTTGAATATTCTTTTCTTCAAATTTCAATTACGATCTTGAATTTTTTTATTTTGTCTTCAATTTCTTCAGGAATTTTGGTTTTCTCTTTAAATTACAATTAAAAAATCTTTAATTATTTTACATTGCAGAAAATAACATTACCTTTATATGTGTACGTCCATATGAAAAGGGCCCACTTTGGCACTATTGGACTTATCTATATGACCATATTCTTTATTAAATTTCGAACATTTCGAGAGGTCTTGGACCCCTTTAGATGAAAAATTCACAAAGTTATAAGCATTCAAAGTTAAAAGTATCAAAATCCTAGTTTTGAGAAAAACGAGTTTAAAGTTCAAGATTTCCATTAGCGCCCATGCATTTTTAAAATTAAAAATAAGATTTCTTTGTGTTTTTAATTACTATAAAGTTATTGTAAATGCATGATTCGACGAAGGACATTACGTAGTTTGTTTTTCAGCAATAAAAAAAATTTCGAAAATCTGAATCTTCTTTAGAAAAATGCGAATATCTCGATAAATAAAATCGACAACCTGGGCCCTTTTCTTATGGACGTACACATATTGACATTTTATAGCTTATGACTGACAATTTTAAAAAATATAAATTGTTTATTAGCATTGGTTCAAACAATTCTTAAAGAAAAATTGTTTAAATTACAAAGCAAGATAGAAATTAATTTACAGAATTTGAATTTGAATGAAGCCAGGGTAATTATAAAATTTTCAACAAGTTGTTAGTTTATGGCTAAAAAAGAAATCAAGATTTCAAATAAGAAAATAATTTTAGAAAATAAAATATTAGCTGTATCGTCATCACTTTATTTATATCCAATAACTTTCTAAATAAAGAAGTAGGTAATTCATTTGCATTTAAATTTTGATATTAAAATTATATTTTGATTCCTGATTCGACGTGAATATTGAAACGAAAATTTAAAATTTTGAGAATCTAATATCAAAAAATCCAAATTAACATAAAATTTTCAATTTTTCTGAAAAAATCTCGTGAACGTTAAAATCTCTTTTCGCGGTTTTAAATATGAATTTAGTTACACAATGAAAGTACACACGTGTGTACATACACGATGTCCCTTTTTTGTTTGTTTTGTTTTTCTGCTTTCACATGTGGATTTATGGAGGTTTATACGAATTTATGTACATTGAGAAAGACGCAGCACGCAACTGTGTTCACGAATACGTACACGTCAGACGCGGGATTCTCGAACCAATATCAAGTGTTGTCAACTGGAAACGAAAGAAATTTTGTACTACTTGATTTGACATTTGTTTTGGTCAGAAGAACATCATTCACTCTGATAGTGTCACGCAAATTAGAATAAGTGAGGCATTTCAATAAAACGAGGGTTCCTGATATTAAGTTACAGAAAAATAAAAGTTCATTCTACATTTGTGACGCTCCGCGAGAGAAGGGACCTATCGCGGAAAAAATCAATTTTAATTTTTTGGTGCTAGAAGATAGTTTTTGAGTTGTTCTTTCATTTCCATGTTTCAAAAAAAATATTTATTAAGTACACTTTTTGTTATAATGCTTCAAACCTAGGCGAGCTAAGTGTATCGCATTTTTTGGATTTTCTTTGAACGACCGTCTCTTGAAATTGGCTTTTATTAATTTCATTTTTTTTATGGTAATTGATAGCTTATGAGTTGCTTTCTGAGTTCCAAAAATCAAAATTTAATTCCTGCATTTAGTTTTCTTGTTATAAAGCTTCAAACATAGATATGTTAAGCGTCTTGATTTTTCTTCCTTCTCTTTGCCTGTCCGTCCTTTAAAGTTTACTTTCTCAGCGATAGGTCCCTTCTCTCGCGGAGCGTCACATTTATTTACACCTCCTTTATATGCATCTGTTTTTCATTTAATTTCTCTTATTCTAACAGTCTATCTTAGTCACAAAATGATTTTTTAATTTATTTATTTAAAGTGCACTGAAACTCTTGAAGAGTCCACTTTTTAGAATTCCACAATTCAGGTTCCACAATTGCACATTTTTACTTCAAATTATTCAAAATATCTAGGAATTGTTAAAATAATTAAATAAATAAGAAACAACTATAAATAAAAGAAAAAACAAGAAACGAAAAGAAAAAAAGCATTGAAAGTAAAAAAATAACTGGACACTGAAGAGGAAATTAGGAATGTGAAATTTGGAATTTAGAATGCGGAATCCGGAATCTGGAATATAAAATCTGAAATCTGGAACCCAAAATTTGGAATTTAGAATCCGGAATCCGGAATCTAGGATTTCACACAGGGCCGGATTGGGAATTAAAAGCGGCCTGGGAAAGATATTCAAAGCGGCCCCTTTCTATATAATTGAAAATTTTTATTAACATTTAAAACTAAAATATAAAAATATTAAATTATTTTATTTAAACTTATCAATAATTTAATTATTTGGAATTTCTTGAACAGTAGCATTCTCTACTGCCATTTGTACGAAAGCAGCAGTAATTTCTTAGTTTAATGAACACATCAATCTGGTTTTAACCAATTTTAAAGGACAAAAAATGGACAACTTCTATTAAACAAATATAATAAAAAAATTTTGAAAGAATTTCCTGGCTTTAAAAATTGCTCTGAATGTATTCCTATCTACACTAAAAAAATTTTGGTGCAGCATCTGTACTTTAAAGTACAGTATCCGTCCCAAATGAAAAATTACGTTATTCAGTTAACTTCACTACGTTGAAAATCAATGCAAAATATTTAATCTGAAATTAACAGAATAATGAAATATTTCCATGGGACGGATACTGTACCAAAATTTTTTCAGTGTACCTTAACCCCTTCAGCATCAAAAACAACCCTTTAAAATCATTCCCTAATCTTCAATTAGGAAATGGACAATTTTTATTAAATAAATATAATAAAAAGTTTTTTAGCGAATTCCCCGGCTTTAATAATTGCTCAGAATGAATTTCTATCTACTTTGCCCCCTTTAGCATAAAAAAAGTCGGCTTTCATTCACCTGAAAATCATTTTTTCAATATTTGAATACCCAATTACTTTCTTTAATTTACAATTATTTTCTTCAAATCTCAATTATTTTCTTCTACTCACAATTATTTTAATTAATTTTTAATCATGTTTTTCAATTTTCAAATATTCTCTTTAATATTCAATAATTTTCGGCTTCTTTCAATATTTTTATCAATTTTCAATTGTTTTCTTCAATATTCAATAATTCTCGTTTTTTCAATTATTTTTTCAGTTTTCAATTATTTACTTGAATTTTTAATTATTTCAGTCAATATTCAATAATTCTCGATTTTTTTTCAATTATTTTTTCAATTTTCACTTGTTTCCTTCAATAGGCAATTATTTTCCAAGAATTTCAATCCAGTTCAATTTTTTATAATCCAATTAAATTTACAATTATTTTCTACAATTACTACAGTAATTTTCTTTCAATTTTTATTCTTAGTTATTTCTGTTCTAAATTTTAATTTACATTCTTAACTTTTAAGATAATTCTGTTGAAATGTAAACTTTTTAATGTTGCAATTTTTCGAATTTTTTGCAATTGTCCTTTATTTTCGTCTTTTTTCAATTATTTTCTTTCATATTATTCAATTATTAATCATTTTCTTGAAATTTCAATTCAGTTCTTTAATTCTTTAATTATTTGTATCCAATCACAATTCTTGTCTTTTATTGATACTTTTTTTCATTTTCAATTATTCTCTCAATTTGGAAGTATTTTCTTCAAATTTTAATAAAGTTTAATTTTTCAAAAAGCAATTAAACTTTCAATTGTTTCTAGAACTATTCCTATCATTTTCTTTCTTTTTTAGTTTTTTTTTAATTTCATGTTTATCTTTTTCTGTTTAAAATTATTTCTGTCAGTTTTTAATTTAATAATCTTGCCATGTTTAGAATTTTTTCCAATTGGCAATTATTTTCTTCAATATTTAATAATTCTCGGCTTTTTTCGATGATTTTTTCAATTAACAATATTTTTCTTGAACTTTCAATTCAATTTTTCAACTATCCTCTTAAATTCACAATTATTATTTTCTTTAATTTTGAATTTTTTTTTCAATTTTCAACTATTTCTTCTAATTTCAAATTATTTTCTTCGATTTTCAACCAACTTTAACTTTTTGAAATCTCATTCAATTTTCAATTATTTGTTATAATTATTCCTACAGTTTTCTTCAGTTTTTAATTGTCAATTATTTTCTTAAATATTCACCAATCCTGGGCTTTTTCACTCTTTTATACTATTTATTTATTTATTGATATAGTAGTTTGTAAATTATTTATTATCAATAATTTTTTTGAAATCTCAATTTAACTCCTTAATTCCTCAATTTTTCTGTCTAATTCACAATTATTTTCTTCATTTTTTAATTATTTTGCCAATTTTTAATATTATTTTCTTCTCATCAATTTGTGATTATTTCTTCAAATTTCAATCCAGGTCAATTTTTTAAAATTAAAATTTTTTTCAATTATTATTATTTCTGTAATTTTTTTCCTTTTTTAATTTCCAATTGTTTTTTTAAAATATTATATTTGTTCTTTAATTTTTTAAATTATTTTTGTCAATTGTCGATTCATTAATCTTGTCATTATTCCAATTTTTTTCATTTGTCAATTATTTTCGTCATTTTTTAGTTATTTTAGGTCGATATTATCAACTCGAGAACATTTTTGGATGGTCAAGAGATTTTGAGATCAATATCAATATTGCTCAAATATGATATCGTCTTGATATCGTAAAGCACTAAGAAATAATGGTCAAGAGAACAAAATAATTTAAAAAGTTAAAGATTAGTTATAAAATTTTTTGAGAATTATTGAGGATTAAAAAAATTGAAGGAGGTAATTGAAAATTGAGGAATGTAATGGAAATTTAAAAAATGTAATTAAAAATTGAAAGAAGTAATTGAAAAAGTCTAGAATTCTTGAATATAGAAAAAAATAATAATTGAAAACTGAAGAATGGAATTGAAAGTTAAAGATAATAATAAATAAGAATTGTAAAAAATAGTTGTAGAATTGAACAATTTAATTGAAATTCTACAATTTCTGTGATTGAAAAGAACATAGAAAGAAGCCGAAAATGATTGAATGTTGTAAAATTAATTGAAAATAGAAAAGAGTAATTGAAAGTTAAATGAAATTTAATTACATAAATTAAATTATTAATTAGACCTACAAAAATACCGGCCCGCCTGGCGTCGGCCCACCGGGATTTTTCCCGGTATCCTGAATGGCCAATCCGGGCCTGATTTCACATGTTTAATCTTGAATCTAGAGTTCGGGATATGTTACGTAATCTAAAAAAAAAAATTCTGCAACAAAGTGAAAAAGTACAGTTTCAATTACTTGCAATATAATAAATAAACTGCTCTCGAAATTGTCAAAAAAGCGATTTCAAGCAACGAAGTGTGAATCGCATAATTCAATTTTGTTTCTTGGGCAGAAAATTTATTCAGCCAACTTTTTCTCAATATGAGATCGTTCTGGAGTTAATTTTTTATCCCGACGATGTCACACGTGCTTTTCATTTTCACGCAGTATGTACAACAAATCAGAACCTTTTGCTCGGCAGGGATGCTGTGAGAAGATCGAGAGCCTCCAGAACCGAGTATCTTGATCTTCGTGAAATATTCACCTCGCATTCGGAGCAGCCCATTTCGAGATCGTTAAATTAGCAGATGTAATTTCAGCTCCCGGAAGTGGTCCTCTTTACCAGCAAAGTAAATCCTCCCCTGGTGCGAGAAGCCGCACCTCCTCTCCTTCAAAATTCGCGTTTCAGGGCACCAAGTTGATTCGAATTTTGTATAAAACGTTTGCACGTAGAAGGTATAAAATATACCCAAGAGAGGTTTTCATACGACGTTAATTGCAAATGCTCGAGTTTCTCAAAGGGCTGATAATAATTCTCATTGAGATCACCGGCGAAAGGGTCGCAGGTTATATTCGTTTATAACTGTTTAAACTTCAGAAAGACATTAAACGCTTCAGAACTACTTTAAACTTATTGTAAACGATTTAAAACTGCGTTAAATGTTTTTAAATTTGATTAAAAACATTAAGGACTATTTGAAACTAGTTCAAAATGGTTAAGACCTGTTTAAACCAGTTTAAAACAGTTTAAAACTATCTAGAATTAATTATTGTTTAAACTAGTGTAAAACTATTTAAAATGGCGTAGAACTGTTTAAAAAGGTTAAAGACTGTTTAAAACGGTTCGGCACTATTTTAGAATAATTGTCTTAAACGCTTTAAAAAGGTGTTAAGCGAGTTAAAACTTAGTTGAAACAACTTAAATTTATTATTACAATTTCCTCTGACTTTTTCCCGATTTCCCTGACCTATGGCAACGGTATATCAAAACTTGTGTTAAACGGTTTAAAAATTTGTTAAACGCTTGAAAACTTAATTAAAACTGTTTGATTTACTTCAAACAAGTTTAAAAACGGTTTGAAACTGTTTCATTTACTTTGGAACAGTTTAAAACTGTTTCAAACTGTTTCAAACTTGTTTGAAGCGGACTAAAACCGTTTTAAACTTGTTTTAAACAGTTAAGAACAACACAAAAACTTTTTTAATTGAATTAGAACCTGTTTCAATCGGTCAAGAGTAGTTTAAAATAGTTCAAGACTGTTTTAACTAGTTTGGGACTGTTTAAAACAGTTTGAAACTGATTTAAACAGTTAAGAACAGCTCCAAATCAGTTTTAATTTAATTAAAACCTGTTAAAATCTGCTTAGAGTGGTTTAAATTAGTATTAAACTGTTTAAAGCGGTTTCAGACTGTTTCAAATGATACATAACTGTTCCAAAATTGTATTAAACGGTTGAAAACTGCTCTATAACGGTGCTAGTCTGATAAAAACTTGTTTAGATCGGTTTAGATCTGTTTAAACCAGTTTCAAACTGTTTAAAACGATTTTTAACTTTTTCAGACTTGTTTAAAATGGATTGGAACTGTTCTCAACTAGTTTAAAACGGATTAGAACTGTTACCAACTTATTTTAAACTGGTTAGAACTATTTTAAACAGTTTAGAGTTGCTCCAAATTGGTTTTAAATTAATTAAAACCTGTTTCAATTGGTTTAGAGGGGTTTAAATTGTCATTAAACTGTTAAAAGCGGTTTCGGACAGTTTTAAACTGTACAGAACTGTTCCAAAACTGTATTAAACGGTTTAGAGCTGCTCAGTAACGGTTCTAATCTTATTAAAAATATTTAAGATCGGTTTAGAACGGTTCAAACTACTTTAAAACTGTTTGAATCGGTTTACAACTATTTCAAACTTGTTTAAAACGTGTTAGAACTATTTTAAACAATCTATAACTGCTTCAAAACGGTTTTAACTCAATTAAAACCTGTTTAAATCGGTTTAAACTAGAATTAAACTGTTTAAAACTATTTTAACAAGTTTTAAACGGCACAGAAATGCTTCAAGTTGTTTTAAACTGTTTATAACTGCTCAATATCGGTTTAAGTCTGATTAAAACTTGTTTCGATCGGTTAAGTACTGTTTCATCAAGTTTGGAACTGCTTTAAACTTGTTTAAATTAGATTAGAAATGTTTCCAACATGTTTAAAACAGGTTAGAACTATTTTAAACAGTTTATAACTGCTCCAAATCGGTTTTAAATTAAGATAAACCTGTTTAAGTCGGTGTAAAATAGTTTCAAACTGTTTCAAACGGTTGCGGACTGTCTTAAATGGTACAGAACTGTTTCAAAGTTGTTTAAAACCGATTAGAACTGTTTCCAACTTGTTTTAAACTGGTGAGAACTAAATTAAAAAGTTTATGTCTACTTCAAAACGGTTTAAATTTAATTAAAACCTGTATCAGTCAGTATACAGCGGTTTAAAATAGTTTAAAACTAATTAAAGACCTTTCGGACTGTTTCAAACAGTACAGATCTGTTTCGAAATTGTATTAAATGGTTCAGAATTGTTCAATAACTGTTCTGGCCTTATTAAAACTATTCTAGACCAGTTCAGATCTGGTTAAACTAGTTTAAAATTGTTTAAAACGGTTATTAACTGTTTCAAACTTGTTTAAAACGTGTTTGAACTATTTTAAACAGTCTATAACTGCTTCAAAACGGTTTCAATTGAATTAAAACCTGTTTCAATCGGTTTACAGGTATAAACAAAGCTTCAACTATTTAAACTGTTTCGACTGGTTTCAAACGGTACAGAAATGGTTCAAGTTGTTTTAAACGGTTTATAACTGCACAATATCAGTCCTAGTTTAATTAAAACTTGTTTAGATTAGTTTATTACTATTTCAACTACTTTGGGTCTGTTTTAAACTTGTTTAAAACGGATTAGAAATGTTCCCAACTCGTTTAAAACAGGTTAGAACTATTTTAAATAGTTTATGACTGCTCCGAACCGGTTTCAATTTAATTAATACCTGTTCAAGTCGGTGTAAAATAGTTTTAAATTGTTTTAAACGGTTTTGGACTGTCTCAAATAATACAGAACTGTTTCAATGTTGTTTAAAACGGATAAGAATTGTTTTCAACTTGTTTTAAACTGGTTAGAAATATTTGGAAAAGTATATATCTGCTCCAAAACGGATTTTAATTTAATTAGAACCTGATAAGGTCAGTTTACAGCGGTTTAAAATATTTTTAAACTGATTAAAGCGCTTTCGGACTGTTTCAAACAGTACAGAACTGTTTCAAATTGTATTAAACGACTCAGAACTGTCCAATAACGGTTTTAGTCTTATTAACACTATATTAGATCAGTTCAAATCTGTTTAAACTAATTTAAACTGTTTAAAACTTGTTTCAAATGGATTAAAATTGTTTCCAAATTGTTTAAAATGGGTTTGAACTATTTTGAACAGTTTGTAACTGTTCCAAACCGGTTTTAATTTATTTAAAAACGGTTTAAGTCTGTGTAAAATAGTTTAAAACTATTTTAAATGGTTGCGGACTGTCTCAAATTGTACAGAACTGCCTCCAATTTGTGTTAAACTATTAAGAACTGCTCAATATCGGACCGAGGCTGATTAAAACTTGTTTATCTCGGTTTAGTACTGTTTTAAATAGTTTGCAACTGTTTCAAACATGTTCAAAACAGATTAGAACTGTTTCCAATTTGTTTAAAATGGGTCAGAACTATTTTGAACAATTTTCAACTGTTCCAAACCGGTTTTAATTCAGTTAAAATCTGTTTAAATCGGTTTAAAATAGTTTAAAACTGTTTCAAACGATTGTTGGCTGTCTCAAATGGTACAGAACTGTTTCGAAGTTGTTTTTAACAAATTATAACTGTTTCTAACTTGTTTAAAACGGATTAGAAATATGTTAAACATATTATAACTGGTGCAAAACGCTTTTAATTTGATTAAAATCTGTTTAAGTCGGTTTACAGGAGTTTAAAATAGTTTTCAACTGATACAAACTGTTTCTGATTGTCTTAATTTCTTCAGAACTATTTTAAAGTTGTTTTAAAGTTGTTTTAAGCTATTAAGAACTGCTCACTAATAGTTATAGTCTAATTAAAACTTATTTGGATCTGTTTAGTTCTGTTCTAACTTATTTAAAACGGGTTAGAACTATTTTAAAAAGTTTATAATTGCTCCAGAACGATTTTAATTCAACTCAGACTTTCTTAAATCATTTTAAAGCGGTTTAAAATAATTTGAAACATTTTAAAAGCGTTTAGGACTGCTTCAAACGTTATAGAACTATTTCAAAGTTGTTTTAAACGGTTAGAAATTGTTTAAGCCCGCTTCAATCTGAAAAAAATTATCAAAAGCGGTTCAGAACTTTTTGAAACTTGTCCTAAACCATTCAGAACACTTTTGAACTTGTTTGAAACGGTTTTATACTTTTCAAATCGGTTCATAAACGTTTGTAACCTTTTTTAAACGGTATCAAACCTATTCAAAATAGTTTTAATCGTTTCAGAATTGCTCAGAACTTCCAATAAATGTCTCAAACGGTTTAGAACTTCTTGAAACTTGTTTTTAACGGTTCAGAACCGTTTAAACTAGTTTGGAAGAGTTAAAAAACGCTTTAGATTTATTTTTAAATATTTTTTATGCGTCTTAGATCTGTTTAATTCTTGAACTATTTTAAAATTAAAAATTAAGTAAAACTTGTTAAAAAAAACTGCTGAAAATAGGTTCTAATTAATTCACATCTTTTTTTAAAGTGTTTATAACTTGTTTTAAAATGTTTAGAACTTTCTTAAAACTGTGTAAAAACTAAATTTAAAACGGTTTAAATCTCCTCAAAAGTCTTGAAAATATCTCAATTTTAATCTTAATTTGCATTAGATTCAGAAATCAATACCCGTAACAATTTTCTACACAGATCTACGTGTTCCGGCAGTGACACGGAACAGGATAGCGATTTGCGAGAGATGCATTCTTGGAAGGGAAATGCTAACTTGCAACATTGTCTGAGGCTTTTTCTTATGCTTCGCTTGTACTCAGTGTCTGCACTGAAATCTTCCAGGAAGAGTTTGCATTGTGCCCGGAATTTTTCCTCCACGACCAAAGGAAAGCCGAGAATTTCTACGACTAGTTTGTCCATACCACTATCTTTTCTGAATAGGGTATACCGTGCGGTTGACCACACAGGCAAAGAAAGAATCGATTAATCCTTCGATTCGCAAAGAACGAGGTGAAGGTCTCTTCCTGCGTAATTATTCAATTAATCTCGCGTGCCTATTTTCCTCTCTCCACAACAAAACTTTCCCGTGATTTGTTTATCGTCATTCTCATTTGGAGAATGATTTTTATTTTCATATTTATTCAAATATAGTAAACTTCAGTTCAGGGGCGGCGACAGACAAAAAATAAAATCCTGAATAAGTATGTGAATCAATGAATTTACAAGTCGATTAAAAAAGATTAAAATTACAAAAACAAAAATCATATTTTGCCAAAATAGTTAAAAAATGACGAAAGAGATTGAAAATTAATTAATAAATAAATGATGAAACTAGTTTGATATTGAAGAAATTAATTATGAAAAAGTTTTATTTGAGAAAATTAAAGGAAATTATTAAAACTTACGGAAATTTTAAATTTAAAGTTTAGGGGAAAATTAAAAAGTAATAAAAATTCATTAGATTGTAGTATTCTTTATCTCCAATATATTCTGAAATTCTTTCTATTATTTTTTACAAATTTTTATTATTTTCTTCAATTTACAATTATTTCTATCAATTATTTATTTATTAAATATATTCTTTTAATTAATTTTCAATTAGGTGCTTTTTGGCATTTTCAATTATTTATTGATTAATTTTCTAATTCTTTTATTATTTATCTCAAATTCTAGTTATTTTTTCAATTTACAATTATTTTCATCATTCTGCAATTATTTTCTTTTATTACAAAAATATGTTGTAATTTTCTCAATTATTTTTAACAAATTAAAATTATTTTCTTCAATTTCTAATTATTTTTATTAATCTGCAAATATTTTCTCGAATTTTTTATTACTTTCATTATTCTTCAATTAATTTTGTAGATTTTTCAATTATTGTTGTTATTTCTTTGCATTTCTTATCTCAAATCTAAGTTACTGTATCCAGTTTTCAATGTTTTAATCATTCTCCAATTATTTTTCTCAAATTTCAAATACTTTCATCAATTTTTAATTATTTTTTTTAACTTTCTAAATTTTTACAGATTTTATATTATTTTGAATATTTGTTGCTTACTTCCGAAAATTTCAATTATTTATCTCAAATTTTCATTTTCTTTAATTTTCAACTATTTTTATCATTTTTCAATTACTTTTTGTCATTTTCAATTATTTTTTAACTTATTTTCTATTTTGTTTTATTATTTATTTCTAATTCCAGTTATTTTTTCAATTTAAAATTATTTTTATCATTCTGCAATAATTTTCTTTTACTACAAATTAATGTTGTAATTTTCTTAATTATTTTTAACAAATTAAAATTATTTTTTTCAATTTTTAATTAGTTTATTACTTTGCAAATATTTTCTCGACTGTTTTTTATTATTTTCAATATTCTTCAATTCATTTCCTAGATGTTAAAATATTTTTCTCAAACTTTAATAATTTTCTTCAATTTTCAATCATTATTGTTGCCTTTTGCAATGCATTTCTTTAATTTTTAACTAATTTTACTATTCCACAATTAAATCTTTAAATTTTCAATTATTTATCATATATTACAATTACTTTTTTCAATTTTTCTTTCCCTAAAACTTTTGCAATTATTTTTTCCACCTTTTAATTAGATATATTAATTATTTTTCTATTAATTTCTTAAATTTTCATTTATTTTCTCAAATCAATGTTATAGCATCCACTTTTTAATGTTTTAATCATTGTTCAATTTTTTTTTTAAATTTCAACTATTTTTATCATTCTTCAAAAATTCTCTTCAATGATTTTCATTATTTTTCAATTTTTCCCCTAAATTTCACATTCAAAATTTTCGCTAGTTTCAGTTATTTTCTGTAATTTTTGCAAATAAAACCTTTTCAGTTTTAATTATTCCCTTCAATATCAAATTAGTTTCATTATTTATTAATTAACTTTCAATTTCTTTCGTCATTTTTCAATTATTTTTGCAAAATATGAACTTTGCTTTTTAAATTGTAATTTCTTTCTTTAAGTTACAATTAATTTCTTCAATATCGAATTATTAATGTCAATTTGTAATGTCAAATAGTGGAAGGGCATAACTCATCAAATTTGTTAATTTAATTATCAGTTCCACTATTTTCATCATTTTCCAAATAATTTTCAATATTTAAAAACTTGTTTCATGCTCTATCTATTTCTATTTATTGTTTTTATATTTAAGTTGCATTTTTTAAGTATTTAAATAATGTTTTTCGATTTTCAATCACTTTCTTTTATATGAAATAAATTCCGTAATTTTTCAATTTTGTTCTTAAACTTCCATAATAAACTTTAATTTTTAATTATTTTTACCCTTTTTCAAATACCTAGTCCTGTTTATCTCAAATAATTTCTCGAATTTGTAACTAGTTTTAATACTCTTCAATTAATTTCCTAGATTTTAAAATACTTTTCTCAAATTTCAGTAATTTACTTCAATTAAATTATTATTTCAATCATTTGCAATCAATTTCTTCAATTTTTAACTTTTGCGTTTTACAATAATTACGCTTATTAAGAAACTTTCATTAGAATTTCTTTTTCTATGTTCAACTCTTATTTAAATTTATTCTTATTTTTATTCTCTTATTATTATTTTAGTAAGAGAAAGATCGATTGATTTATCTATCAATAAATAAATAAAATTTAAAATACACTGAAACTCCTGAGGAGTCCACTTCTTAAGAATACACCTTATTCTTGATTTTATTTCACAGGAGTTGCAGTGTATTTATTTTCTAAAAACTGCTGTTAAAATACAAGGAAAATAAAAGAATCTCTTTGGAGAAAAAGAAGGAAATTTAAGACAGCTTCTGGTAAATTGGATTTTTTTGTAATAGAGTCAAATTTTCTGAACTGGGCCACCTAAAACTGACTTTTCAAATTTGATTTACTTCTATACATAATTTATTACAGCCAGGTGGTACAAAAACATTCCTGGAAAGCTTTTTTAAAAATTTTAATTTTTCAATTAGTTATAAACAATTAAAGTTTAAAGCACCTTTTTACGAAATTGTCAATTGCTCAGCTGTTTTTTGATAAAATTGAATAATATTTGGTAGAGACATAAAAAAATAGTGCCTCTATTAATCACGATCAGAATTTTAAAAATTCGTAATTATTTATGCAAAATAAATTGTTAATTAATTAAATAATTGAAATTTTTTACAACTTCTGGGGCAGGTATGAAAAAAATTCAAAAACAGCAGAAATCTGTGTTTTCTGCACTTTCATTTAAAAAAAAAAAAAATTTAGTACCTTTGAAAATTGAGCAAATGGCGTAATTTTAAAGAGCGGCGTCCAAGCATTCGAACTGACGCGGCCGCTGCGCTGGCGCTGCCGCCAAAGTGGGGCAAAAAAAGCGTCCGTGAAAAAATTAACATAGGGGCCAGAAATATTACCCAATTTAAATGTATTTTTTTTTAAATTAAAGGTAACAAAATTCTGCATAACACCCCTTATTTTACTTTTTGAAAAATAGTTGTTTTCATTTATTTATTAAATGTTAAACATGAAAAAAAATGTTTTCTTATTAAAACCAGTTTAATTTTTTATTAAACGCATAATTTATATTAACAAGAGCAACATTTTTTGAAGTAATTATTTTAGAACAACTTCTTATAATAAGATAATTGTTTAAAAAATGTTTGTATAAGTTATAAACTAGATAATCTTATGAACAATGCATTTTCATCATATCGTTATAAAGAAGTTAATAACATTATTTCTACATTTTTCTCATGATTAACGGGATGACAAGTTATTTTTAATTTAATTAATTTTTAGGTTTATTATTGTTGAAACAAACATTAATTAAAAAACTACTTTTACTTTTTTTTATTTAATTGACAAATTTCTTGTTTACTTTTGAAGTCGTTTTAGTATTTATTTCTTTCGATACTAAATTAATTTCATAATTTTTTGTAAAATTTAAGAACTATTCTTTATTTTCATTTTTATTATCAATTTTATAAAGAATTTTTATATTTTATTTATCTTTTTGTTTTATATGTTTTGAATAATTAATATACATGCTCTCTAAATCTGAATTAGATAAAAATAACTAATTTGAAAGAAAAAACTCAGTCACTAATTCAAATAATTATATTTCTACTAATCATTTAGTAAAGAATAACTAATTATTAGTCAAATTCATTTTTAGGTTTTGTCAAAATAATTAATGTTTTAGTAAAATTCTGTTTACTAATTCAATTAGTCGTATTTTAACTATTTATTAGTTAGGTTTTTACTAACAATTAGTCATTTTTTTACTAATAATTAGTGATTTTTAACTAATTACTGAAATATAAACTTTGGCACGATTTTACTAATTATTAGTTATTTTTAACTAATTTAGATTTAGAGAGTGTAATGAAATTATACTTTTATTATATAAATTATAATAGCTTTTAATTTTGTTTTTATTTTACCCCTATTATTCGAATGTAATTGTTATTTAATTTAAGCATAAAAGTCTAATTCCAAATGTTTAAACATGTTTGACGATAGCTTTAAATAAAAAAAATCATTTTATTTTATAACTCAAATGTCTTCATTAATGTAAAACCGGCGTTTCCTTTTTTAAAAATTGTTTGTATTTTTGATAGGTAAATATCAAATTAATCAATACAGGAAATTTGTTAATTAACGTTTGTTTAAACAATAAGAAACCTGAAATTATCTGCAGCAACAATATTGTACATGGTGCACAAAATTTCATTAATTTTGAAAAAAGGAACCGGAAAAAAAATTGTTTATAAAATTTGTTTATAAATTAACAAAATAATTAATTTATAATAGTTTTTCGTAAATTTAACCACTAATTAGTTACAAATATTAAAGAACAGATGGATTTAATTTGCTAAATATTAAGAAAACCAACGAAGAAAACATATTTCGTCTACAGTCTAGTTTATAACATATACAAACATTTTTTAAACAATTATCTTATTATAAGAAGTTGTTCTAAAATAATTACTTCAAAAAATGTTGCTCTTGTTAATATAAATTATGCGTTTAATAAAAAATTAAACTGGTTTTAATAAGAAAACATTTTTTTTCATGTTTAACATTTAATAAATAAATGAAAACAACTATTTTTCAAAAAGTAAAATAGGGGGTGTTATGCAGAATTTTGTTACCTTTAATTTAAAAAAAAATACATCTAAATTGGGTAATATTTCTGGCCCCTATGTTAATTTTTCCACGGACGCTTTTTTTGCCCCACTTTGGCGGCAGCGCCAGCGCAGCGGCCGCGGAAGTTCGAATGCTTGGACGCCGCTCTTTAAAATTACGCCATTTGCTCAATTTTCAAAGGTACTAAATTTTTTTTTTTTTAAATGAAAGTGCAGAAAACACAGATTTCTGCTGTTTTTGAATTTTTTTCATACCTGACCCAGAAGTTGTAAAAAATTTCAATTGTTTAATTAATTAACAATTTATTTTGCATAAATAATTACGAATTTTTAAAATTCTGATCGTGATTAATAGAGGCACTATTTTTTTATGTCTCTACCAAATATTATTCAATTTTATCAAAAAACAGCTGAGCAATTGACAATTTCGTAAAAAGGTGCTTTAAACTTTAATTGTTTATAACTAATTGAAAAATTAAAATTTTTAAAAAAGCTTTCCAGGAATGTTTTTGTACCACCTGGCTGTAATAAATTATGTATAGAAGTAAATCAAATTTGAAAAGTCAGTTTTAGGTGGCCCAGTTCAGAAAATTTGACTCAATATTATTGTTAATATTGAAATACAGAATAAAATTGGTTTTAATTGAAATTTGGCAGATGATTGGGAGATAATAATCTTTGAGTAGTAATTGCGAGAATTTAGGAATCTTTGAAATTTCTTTTGATATCTGAAGAAGACCGACCGGGAGATAAACCGATGGACCGGAAGGGCAGGCCAGGACCCAATTACTGGAGAACTTGTACCCGGCATACATTTATACCGTTATAACAGGTGCATTTATGCGGCCACCCCGAATCAAAGCGGAGGCGCTCCAGGTCGTTTTTAGTCCGAACTCACGTTCGAGATGAGAGTCGAATGACCCTGACCTGACATCAAATGCGTCTGAATATGACAGCATCTTTCAGAAGCCGGAAAAACAAGCTGACGAGATTGTCTGACTAAAGTCGATTTTTCTACTGAATATACAAAAAGAGATTTTTCATTAGGAAAATTTTCGGGCTTTTTTTAAAAATAATTTTCTTGAAAGTAATAATAAAATAAGTGTGTAATTAATGTAACAGTTAATAATTTAAAATTAAATAATTTTTAGTTTATACAATCATAAATCCATAGTTTCGATTTGAAACAACATTATAAAAATTTATAAATTCCATTTTCAAAGTTCCCGACTTGAAATCTCAAATTCCAGATTCCACATCTTAGATTCTATATTCCACTAAAGATTTTAAATTTCAAATTCCAGATTCCAGATTCCATATACCACAATTCAAATTAAACATCTCAAATTTCGAATTCCAGGTTCAAGACTTTATGTTCGAGATTTAAAATGTGAAATTTAGAGTGTAGAACCTGGAATATAAAATATTGAATTTTGATTTTGAAATGCAGAATTACATATATTATATTACAAATAAAACATCTTAGATTTGAAAATCCAGATTCAAGATTATAAGTTCAAGATTTGAAAAAGTGAAACTTAAAATGTAGAATCTGTAATATAAAATATAAAATGCTGATTTTTGAAATCAACAGTTCGAGATTCCACATATCACATTTCAAATTAAACATATCAAATTCCGAATTCCAGATTCCAGACTTTAAATTCAAGATTGGAAATATGAAATTTAGAATGTAGAATCTGGAATATAAAATATCAAATGTTGATTTAAAAATGAATTATTCTATATTCTACATACCACATTTCAAATTAAACATCTCAAAAACCGAATTGCAGATTACAGACTTTATATTCGAGATTTGAAATTTGAAATGTAGAGGGTAGAATCTATAATATAAAATATCGAATGTAGGTTTCGAAATAAGGAATTCCATATTCCACATACCCTGTTTAAAATGAAACACCTCAGATTCCGAATTACAGATTCAAGACTTTATAATCCACATTTGATAAGTAAAATTTAAAATGTAATATCGAAACTTAAAGTTAAAAAAGATTTTAGTTTTAAAATGAAAATGAATATAGAATATAGAATTTAGAATGTAAAACTTGCAATGTGGATTCTGGAATGTGGAATCTGAATATGAAATCCAGAATATAAAATCTTGAATATGATTTGTGGATTGTGGAATTTCGAATCTGGAATTTGAAATCTAAAAATGTGAAATGGATTCGGCCATTTGTAAGCTGGAAAGACAAATTAGAAAGGTTAAATCTGGAATGTAAAATCTAGAATATGGGATCTTTAATGTAGAATCTTGAATGTGAAAATTGAAATGTAGAATCTAGAATTTAAAATCTGGAATTTGGAATCTGAAATTGGGATTTGCCCATTTGAAGGTTAGAGTGAAAAATTTAAAATGTGAAATCTAGAATGTGAGATCTAGAATGTAGGATCTTTAATGTAGAATCTTGAATGTAGATTTTAGAATGCAGAATCTGGAATCTAGAATATAAAATTTAGAATGTAAAACTTGAAATGTGGATTCTGGAATGTGGAATCTGAATATGAAATTCGAAATATAGAATTGAATATTAATTTTAGAATGTGGAAAATGAAATGTGGAATTTGGAATCTGGAATTTGGAATCTAAAATTTGGATGTGGATTCGGCAATTCGAAGACTAGAATGACAAATTCAAAATGTAAAATCTGGAATGTAAACTCTAGAATGTGGGATGTTTAATTTAGAATCGTAAATATTGATGGAATGCGAAATCTGGAATCTAGAATATAGAATGTAGAATGTAAAACTTGCAATGTAGATTCTGGAATGTGGAATCTAAATATGAATTTTGGAATGTGCCAATTGAAATCTGGAATTTGGAATCTAGACTTGGAATGCGGATTTTGCAATTTAAAGGCTAAAATAAAAAATTTAAAATGTGAAATCTAGAATGTGGGATCTTTAATATAGAATTTTGAATGTGGATTTTGGAATGCGGAATCAAAAATCTAGTATATGGAATCTAGAATGTAAAACTTGCAATATAGATTCTAGATTCTGCTGTCTGAATATGAAATGCGGAATATAAAATCTTGAATATGAAATTTGGAACGTGGAAAAAGAAATTTGGAGTTTGAAATTTAGAATCTGAAATTTGGAATTTGGAATCTCAAATTGGGATGTGGATTTGGGTATTTGAAGGCTAGAATGGAAAATTTAAAATGTGGAATCTAGAATGCGGGATCTTTAATGTAGAATCTTGAATGTGGATTTTGGAATGCTGAATCTGGAATCTAGAATATGGAATCTAGAATGAAAAACTTGCAATATAGATTCTGGGATGTAAAAACTGAGTATGAAATCAGAAATATAGAATTGAATTTAAATTTTGGAATGGGGCAACTGAAATGTGGAATATGGAATCTGAAATTTGGTTTCGTAAATTTGGAATCTTGAATTTGGAAACTGGAATTTGGAATCTAAAAGTGGATTAGTTAATTTGTCAATTTCAAGGCTAGAATGAAAATTTCAAATTGTGAAATTTGAAAGGTGAAATTTAAAATGTGGGATCTTTAATATAGTATCTTGAATGTAGATTTTGGAATGCTGAATCTAGAAAATAGAATTTAAAACTCTCAATGTAGATTCTGGAATGTGGAAACTGAATATGAAATCTGGAATATAAAATTTAATATGAATTTTGGAATGTGGAAATTGAAATGTGGAATTTGGAATCTGGAATTTGGAATCTGGAATTTGGAATCTGGAATTTGGAATCTAGAATTGGGATGTGAATTTGGTAATTTGAAGTCTAGAATGAAAAATGAAAAAGGGGAAATCTAGAATCTGGGATCTTTAATGTAGAATCTTGAATGTGGATTTTGGAATGCTGAATCTAGAAAATAGAATCTAGAATTTAAAACACTCAATGTAGATTCTGGAATGTGGAAACTGAATATGAAAACTGGAATATATAATTTAATATGAATTTTGGAATGTGGAAATTGAAATGTGGAATTTGGAATCTGGAATTTGGAATCTGGAATTTGAAATCTAGAATTGGGATGTGAATTTGGCAATTTGAAGTCTAGAATGAAAAATGAAAAAGGCGAAATATAGAATTTGGGATCTTTAATGTAGAATCTTGAATGTGGATTTTGGAATGTGGAATCTAGAATATGGAATATAGAATGTAAAACTTGCAATATAGATTCTGGAATGTCGAAACTGAATATGAAATCTGAAATACAAAATTTAATATGAATTTTGAAATGTGGAATTTGGAAACTGGAATTTGGAATCTAAAAATGGGGTAGTTAATTTGAAATTTAAAGGCTAGAATGAAAATTTCAAAATGTGAAATTTGGAACGTTAAATCTAAAATGTAGGATCTTTAATGTAGTATGTTGAATATGGATTTTGGAATCCAGAATCAGAAATCTAGAATATAGAATATAGAATCTAGAATGTAAAACATGCAATGTGGAATCCGGAATGTGGAATCTGAATATGAAATTCTGTATATAGAATCTTGAATATGAATTTTGGAATGTAGAAATTGAAATGTGAAAATTAGAATCAGGAATCTAGAATTTAGAATCTGAAAGTCGAGATGTGGATTTGGCAACTTGAAGGCTAGAATGACAAATTTAAAATGTGAAATCTAGAATGCAGGATCTTTAATGCAGTATCTTGAATGTGGATTTTGAAATGCGGAATCTGGAATCTAGAATATGGAATCTAGAATGTAAAACTTGAATATAAATTCTGGAATGTGGAATCTGAATATGAAATCTGGAATATAGAATCAAATATAAATTTTGGAATGTGGAAATTAAAATGTGGAATCTGGAATTTGGAATCTAGAATTGGGATGTGGATTCGGCAATTTGAAGGCAAGGATGACAATTTCAAAATGTGAAATCTGGAACGTGAAATCCAGAATGTGGGATCTTTAATGTAGAATCTTGAATATAGATTTTGGAATGTGGAAATTGAAATATGGAATTTGGAATCTGGAATTCGGAATCAGGAAGTGGGTTAATGATTTTGCAATTTGAAGGCTAGAATGTAAAATTAAAAATGTGAAAATATTGAATGTGGATTTAATTTTAGAATGCTGAATCTGGAATCTAGAATATAGAATCTAGGATGTAAAACTTACAATGTGGATTCTAGAATGTGGAAATTGAAATGTGGAATTTTTTATCTGGTTTTTGGAATCTGGGAGTGGAATGTGGATTTGGCCATTTGAAATCTAGAATGAGAAATTTGAAATGTGAAATCTAGAATGGGGCTACTTGAATGTAAAATCTTGAATATGAATTTTAGAATGTATAATTTGTCATCTTAAAATGGGATGTGGATTCGTCCATTTGATGGCCAGAATAAAAAATTCAAAATGTGTAATCTAGAATATTGAATCTGAAATCTAAATCTTTAGTCTAGAAAGTGGGATATAGATTCTGCTATTTAGAATCTAGAATGTGGAATCTAGGGTATAAAATCTTGAATGCGGATTTTGAAAGGTGGAGTCTGGAATCTAGAATATGATAATATGTGGATTCTATTTTTTGAAATTTAGAATGTGGATTCTGAAATGTGGAATCCGAATCTAAGATGTGGGTTCTGGAATGTAGGATGAAAATTTGGAAAAGTGGAATCTGGAATCTGCTTTTAGGAATCTAGAACCTGGAATCTGGAATGTAAAATCTAGAATGCAGAAACTGAAATATAGAATCTTAAATGTGGATTATGAAAATTGAAATTTAAAATCTGAAATGTGGAATCTCAAATGCAAAATCTTGAATGTTGAATATGGTGTATCCTATTTTAAAATTCGGCATGTGAAATCCGGAATATTAAACCCAGAATGTAGAATCCAGAATATAAAATTTGGGATCTAGAATCGGAACCTAGAATCAAGGAGTAGTAACACAATCAACCCTCTGAATTCAAATATTAAGAGATCAAATTACGATTCAACGTTAGAATAATTATAATCTCCTTTTCCTTATTTTCTAGGACAAGAGCGATTATCGATTTTCCCTGAACCTTCTTCGTCTATATTTCACGATTAGTATCTACTACAATCCGATCCCATTAATTGCAAGCTACAAGTCCGCACATCCTGCGTAATTTTTACCTCTGATCGCGGACATGAAAAAGCTGGATTTATGCGTTTCACTTCGTTTGTTGAATTTTTTACTTGTCAATTCCATCTAAAGTAGGCTTTCAATATTTTCTGCCTCTTAGATAAGGAATCGTAGTTAGTAGCCGTTTTCAAACGATAAACGCACTTTTTTAGTTTCATTTCAGCTCAAGTTATTTGAAATAATCTGCGAATAAACTTTGAGAATAAATTTTCCAACAAACATTCAACAACGGCTCTCTGTCACTCTTAATTACCTGCGTGTTGCGAGGATTAAATATAAAAAAAAAAATTTTTTTTCCAAATTCAATCCACTCGATATGCGTTCCAGAATTGATCGTAAATTCTGGAGACGACACGTGGTCTCTCTGTGAACCAAATGTTTTCACGACAACCAATCAGCGCTTGGAACAGAGACGATAAGTGATAAATCTTAGGCCGACCAACACCAGCGAATCCAGTTCTATTAAATACACACAAAACACGCGTGTTCTCGCAATTAGTGTCACTGTAGGAGAGAGTCAGACAAAATGCCTAAAGTAAAGTTTGGAGCAAAAAAAAAGTAATTATAGTTTTGAAAAATATAAACCATCAAATATTTAGAAAACAACCTTTAAGAATATAAGAAGGTAGTCATTTTAAGTACTTATTTCAGAAAAAATAATAATTTAAATATTGATGTCAAAATTCGACATTTTAACTCACGACTGGGTATATCGACTGTGCACGAAAATATGGAAAAATATGAATAAAAGTAAAAAGAAATTTTTTATGTTTTCTATAATCAATTATCTTGTTAATATTAAAAAAAGAACTAGCTTTGAGTACAAAAATATAATCTTTTTATCACACCGAAAAAAAATTATCTCATAAGTAGAGGAATATTGCTTTTCTATTATTGAAGATTATTACTCTATTTGTGAGAGGATTTTGTGACTGAAAAAGGATTTTTTGACACATAGCCACTCTTTTGTTTAACTTCAACCTAATTTAATAATATAAAGAATTGAAAAATAATAAAAAATTCTGATACTTGAGATATATTCGGGAAATTATATAGTCTACTTTTAAAACAGGTAAATTTTTGATGTAAAAAAATATCAAGTTTGTGACAAATCTATGAATTTTACAATAATATGTGTACGTCCATATGAAAAGGGCCCACTTTGGCTCTATCACTCTAAAAACAAGTGTCTTATTTTGTCCTCACTTTTAAGACATTTTGAGGTGTCTTAATTTTAAACCATTGAGATAGTGTCTTAAAAATGCCTGTAAGACGCTTTCTAAACGTCTTATGTCTTAAAATTAGACACTTGTAAGACACCTGTTTTTACAGTGATTGGACTTATCTATATGACCATATTCTTTATTAAATTTCGAACATTTCGAGAGGTCTTTGGACCCCTTTAGATGAAAAATACACAAAGTTATAAGCATTCAAAGTTAAAAGTATCAAAATCCTAGTTTTGAGAAACACGAGTTTAAAGTTCAAGATTTCCATTAGCGCCCATGCACTGAAAAAAAAAACAATGGAATATTTGCTTGAGTTGTCAAGTAAAATTTACTTTATAACTCAAGCAGTGCAAAAAAAAGTAAAACTTACTTTGTTTTTTAAGGAAAACAAAATGTCACTTTTAAAACAAATTTGACATATTGTACTTTAAAACAATGTTTGAGTTAATTAAAAGAAATAAACAATAAATTAATATGCAATTAACGTTTTTACTCACTTTTACTTATTCTTCCACTATTAAATCTTCTGGAATGTATTGAAAATTTAATTTTAACAGTTTGACACATAAACGTCAAATTTTGCTTCAAAAGTGTCAATTGTTTTTTTTTCTTTATAAACAAAGTAAAATTTGCCTGGTTTCACAGCAATTTTTGATTTTTTTTTCATTGCTTGAGTAAAAAAGTAAAAATTACATTTAACTCAAGTAAACCTTAAATAGTTTTTTTTTCAGTGTGCATTTTTAAAATTAAAAATAAGATTTCTTTGTGTTTTTAATTACTATAAAGTTATTGTAAATGCATGATTCGACGAAGGACATTACGTAGTTTATTTTTCAGCAATAAAAAAAATTTCGAAAATCTGAATCTTTTTTAGAAAAATGCGAATATCTCGATAAATAAAATCGACAACCTGGGCCCTTTTCATATGGACGTACACATATATCAAATTTGTAAATTAGACAGAAAAGGATAAAAGAGGAAAATCCTCTCAATTAGAAAGGGATAGTTTAGTGACTATATAGAAGAGGTAAAATTGCAGCAAAATGAGAGGAATCCGTTACTATTAAGAATTTTTTTTTCGGTGCATAAAACTAAAGCTTCAATCGAAAGCAGTCAGACAAAAAATGTAAATAAAGTCTATAACAAATAAATAAAGCTTGTAACAATTATAAAATATCTTACAAAAGTAAATTAAACACTGCTCTCTAAATCTGAATTAGTTAAAAATAACTAATAATTAGTAAAATCGTGGCTGAGTTTTTATTTCAGCAATTAGTTAAAAAATGACTGATTGTTAGTACAAAGATAACTAAAAAATAGTTAAAATTTGACTAATTGAATTAGTAAACAGAATTTTACTAAAATATTAGTTATTTGGACATAACCTAAAAATGAATTTGACTAATAATTAGTTATTTTTCACTAAATGATTAGTAGAAATATAACTATTTAAATTAGTGACTGAGTTTTTGCTTTCAAATTAGTTATTTTTAACTAATTCGGATTTAGAGAGTGTAATAAATTACAAAAATACTTGCTTGCTTAAAAAAAGCGTGAGTTTTAGAAAGAAAACAAAAATTTTGACATTCAATGCCAAATGTGACAGGTTAATCCCACATGATTCTTTATAGTCACGTGACAATCATCTTTACCTTAATATACTTCATTAATAAAAACAATTATGATTAATATTTATTTTTGGCCAATTTACCCAATTAGGCATTTTACCCGACTCTCCCCTACTTCAGGTAAAGATTCGTTACCTATTAAACGCAACTTGGATTTTCCTAAATTGGTGTCGAATCTACTATAAAGTTTGTAAAATTCTTACTATTTAATAGTAGCTCACTTTTCGCTATTTCATTAGTAGAAAATATTTTCATATTTAGAAAATTTATTTATCTCACCTTCCTAAGATCAATGAATCTTTTCTTTAATCATAAAATAGTAGAAAACTACTAATTTAAATTACGTTTAACAAGTAACGTATCTATAAAAAACTACTATTTGATATTAGTAGTTCTCTACTAAAAAATTAGTGAAATTCTTACTATTTAATAGTAGCTCACTTTTCTCTATTACATTAGTAGAAAACAACTAATTCAGATTAAGGGAGAGTTTTGTCAGTATTTTATTATTATCATTGTTATTATTAATAATTTCTGCACATCTGAATTAGCATTTTTTTACTGATAATGAATAAGCGAAAAGTGTGCTGCTATTGAATAGTAAAAATTTCCTTAACTTTTTAGTAGAAAATTATTACTTTTTAGTAGTAAAAATGACCAAATACTCTTTAAATCTGAATTATTTGATTTCTATTAATGAAATAGCGAAAAGTGAGCTACTATGAAATAGTAGGGATTTTACTAATTTTTTAGTAGAAAACTACAAACACCAAATAATAGTTTTCTACTAAAAAGTAGTAATTTTATACTAAAAAGTTAAGAAAATTCTTACTATTTAATAGTAAGTATTTAAAAGCATTTCATAGTAGCACACTTTTCGATAATTCATTATCAGTAAAAATACACTAATTCATATATAGAGAAATTATTAATAATAACAATAATAATAATAAAGTACTGACAAAACACTCTCTAAATCTGAATAATTGATTTTCTACTAATAAAATAGCGAAAAGTGAGCTACTATGAAATAGTAAGAATTTTACTAATTTTTTAATAGAAAACTACTAATACCAATTAGTAGTTTTCTGTAGATTCTTTACGTATTAAACGTAATTCAGATCAGTAGTTTACTATTACTTCAATTAGTAGTTTTCTAATAAAAAATAGTAATTTTCTACTAAATTCTTACTATTTAATAGTAGCACGCTTTTCGCTAAATCTATTAATAAAAAACAACTAATTCAGATCTAAAGAGTATTTGATCAGTACTTTATGAATATTATTGTATTTATTAATAATTTCCCTACATCTAAATTCGTATTTTTTTTACTGATAATGATTTAGCGAAAAGTGTTCTACTATTAAATAGTAAGAATTTCCTTAACTTTTTAGTAGAAAATTACTATTTTTTATTAGAAAACTACTAATTGAAGTAATAGTAAACTACTGATCTGAATTACGTTTAATAGGTAACGAATCTATAAAATTTCTAAAAATTTATAAAATCTATAAAACTACTAATTGGTATTAGTAGTTTTCTATTAAAAAATTAGTAAAATTCTTACTATTTCATAGTAGCTCACTTTTCGCTATTTCATTAGTACAAAACCAATTATTCAGATTTAGAGAGTGTTTTGTCAGTACTTTATTATTATTATTGTTATTATTAATAATTTCTCTATATATGAATTAGTGTATTTTTACTGATAATGAATTATCGAAAAGTGTGCTACTATGAAATGCTTTTAAATACTTACTATTAAATAGTAAGAATTTTCTTAACTTTTTAGTAAAAAACTCCTAATTGGTATTTGTAATTTTCTACTAAAAAATTAGTGAAATTCTTACTATTTAATAGTAGCTTACTTTTCGCTATTTCATTAATAGAGACCAAATAGTTTAGATTTAAAGAGTATTTGGTTAGTACTTTATTATTATTATTATTATTATTGTTATTATTAATAACCCGAATACTTCTGGAACAAAGTCACGAAGCGAAATTAGTAGTTTCCTACTAAAAATTAGTAAAATTCTTATTTTTTAATAGTAACTCACTTTTCGCTAATTCATTAGTAGAAAACCACTAATTCACATTTAGAGAGTACTATAAAAGTTAGTCATTTGCACTACTTTAAATTTAATCGACAGAGGGTACTTATAATTTCTTAAATAAAAAATGATAATTGTATTCATAAAATAAATAAACAATTTGTACCATTTTTTATTATCCGGTATTTGATATCTTGGTAATTTTACAAAATTTTTACAAAAACTTCACAGAAATTCTACGGAAATTGTACGAAAAAACAACAATAATGATAATGTTTTTCTATTTAAGTTAAAAATTATTTTACATTTATATTTCCCAAAAAATTCGGCAAATTTCTACGTAAAGTATCTGTGGATAACGGACAGACTGACGGACAGACGGAAGAAGAGACATATGAATGAACGGACAAACGGATGGACGGACGAACATGCAGATTCTAAAGTCTCCTTATAAATATGACTTTCTACTATACCAGTTTAGTCATTTGCACTAATTTAAATTTAAATAACAGAGGGTACTTATAATTTTTAACACAAAAGAATAAAAAATGTTTCGGATAAAAAATGATAATTGTATTAAATTCGGCAAATTTCCACGTAAATGATCTGTGAATAACGGACAGACTGACGGACGGTTACACAGAAGAAGGAGCATGGCAGCAGGCACTTACAGACGGGAGGTCAGATAGACAGATGAATGGATGGACAAACTGACAGACGGATAGACATAAAGACAGAAGAACGTTTAGAGGAACAGACGGATGGACAGACGAACTTACAGAATACAAAGTCTCCTTAGAAATATGACTTATTACTATATCAGTTTAGTCATTTGCACTAATTTAAATTTAAATAACAGAGGATACTTATAATTTTTAATACAAAAGAATAAAAAATGATAATTGCATTAATAAAAGGACTAAAAAATGTGTACCACTTCTAATGATACCATTCCCCTTTGATATTTATTAATCTAAAGTTTCATTCTAATTCCGTGCATTTCACGTATTTGAATATCTTTGAAATCGATTATAAATTGTCGAAAAAAATCCTTGAGATCGTGCTTTGATTAGCATTCATTGGAAAGAATTTATGTAATTCAAAACGCTGTTGAACACTCGAGAATAGAACAGGCTTATAAAACTTAGATGCAAATAAGTGCCTCAAGATTATTATCAATACAGAATGGTGGTGGAAGTGCACTTAATTGTAAGGGGAATTCGCATTGACTAAAAGTTGAATAATTTATCGTGCAGCTTAAGTAGTACATTGAGAATGTTTTGTTTTTCTTTTTGGATTAGTGGCCGTCGCCAACCTGGCTATTTTCTTTAACAAATGGAATACGCCCACATTCTCCAGATAGCTCGCTCAACAGAAACATTCCGTCACACCTGAAGGACGTGTTTCTCGTTTCACGTCATTTTTGAGACGGATTTGAAACCGGAAAATTGAATAGTTCGCGGTCCTGACTGGCAATCTGATTTTCTCTACTTCATTACATTAACACAGTCGGAAAAAAGTAACTAATTTAAATCACTCCACCATACCAATAGAATTGTGTCAAATTTAATCAAAATTAAATGATCATACAATTTAAAATATTTGGAAATTTTTCATATTTTTTGGGAACTTTTTACTTTTTTTTTTTTTAAGAATAAAAAATACTTTTGAATTGTTCAGAAAAAATAGAGACAAATTAGCGGATGTAGCCTTATTTTGTCAATAAGGCGCGCTAATTATTGAAGAATTTGTCTCTTGAAACTTGTGATGGAATTCTGTATTAATATTTACCGTCGATATTCAGATTAATCATCATTTAATTTGTCTTGTAAAGTTTCTCTCACGTAAGAAAAAACTTAAATCCATCTTACATAAATTTAAGTTGCTATGGAAGCATGAAATATCTGTCCCTCAAGATACTCATTCGTCTTACTCAAACGCGATCAATCCATCACCCAAAAGATCGTCAAAGATCTTCATGGAGGTCCTCCACATAGCTTCACGTGTCTCTTTCTTATATTTATTCCAAGTTGTAATAATAAAATGTTAAACATTTTTAAATTATGGTTAAATAATTGAAAACTGACCATTTCTCGTGAAATTGACGTAAAAAGGGGTAAAATTATAAACCTGTGTATTTGAGAGGGTTACCAAAAATTTAATCTATTGCAATATGATTTTATTTTTTTATTCAATGTGATTTTGATTTCAAATTTGTATTTAATTGATTTTTTTAAATGTTAAAAGTATTGATTAGAACTAGTTAAAACTATTAGAACTTGTTTGAAACTGTTCAAAACTTGTTAAAAACTTATATAAGTAACTTGTTTAATATTGCTTATAATTAATTAAAAGTTGGTAAATTTAATATAACTACTAAACTATTTAAAAGTTAATTAAACTGTTGTTAAAAAAAAAAACTTAAGAATTCAAAAAATTTTAGAACTGGTGAATTTTTAGATAAAAATTTAAATGCAGCGCAGTAAATTTAACATCAAAATCAGGGGCGGCGCTCTCTAAAATTGAATAAGTGAGAATTCACTTATTAGATGTCAAAAGTCTTCCACTCTTTCAAAAACTGCATATGCACTTACAATAAGTGTATATATTTCACTTATTTAAATTTAGAGAGTGACTTGGAAATTTTTGCCATCTGCACACTTAATATTGACCGAGGGTGGGGGAAGAGAAATAAAACAATAATAAATTAAAGAGTTTCTTAATGAGCGTAATTATTGTAACGCAAACCTTGACAATTTCATTAGATTTCAAGTACATTTTAAGAATTAACCAACAAATAACCAAAATAATATAAAATTTGTGAAAATCATTGAAAATTAAAAAAAAAAATTAAAAATTGACCAACTTAATTGAAATTTAAGAAAAATACTTGAAAAATAATTAAACCATTGAAAATTTGAAAAACAAAAATCATATTTTTTTAAAATAATTGAAAAATGTCGAAGGAAATTGATAGTTAATTGATAAAAAATGATAATATAACTAATTTGATACTGAAGCAAATAATTGAAACTAAAAAAGTTTTATTTGAACAAATTAAAAAAAAAAATTGAAACTTCGGAAATTAAATTTAAATTTAATGGGAAAAATTGAAAAATAGTGAAAATCTTTGAAGAAAATCTTTGAAGAAAATTTTTAGAATGTGATAAAAATAGTTGAAATTTGTAGATATTAATTACAATTTTAGAAAAAATATTTTTAAAAATACAGAATATTTGTGAAGTAAAAGAAAGTACTTTATTACAACATAATTTCAAGAATTTTAAATTTAGGAAAATAATTACAATATTATAGAAATAAACGAAAATTGAAGAAAATAATAGGAATTTGAGATAAATAATTGAAATTTTTGGAATTAATTAAAAAATATTCAAAATAATATAAAATTTGTAAAAATCATTGCAAATATGAAAGGAAAATACCTATAATTAAAAGGTAGAGAAAATAATTGCAAAAGGATAATAGAAAATGAAAATTGAAAAAAAAAATGAAAAATGAGATAAATAATTGAAAATTTAGGAATTTAATTAAGGAATTGATAGTGAGATTAATTAAAAATTGAAAAAATTGATCGCAAAATGATAAGAATAATAATTAAAAATTGAAAAAAAAATGATACAAATAATCGTAAATTGGAGAAAATAATGTAAATTTAAGAGAAATAATTGAAATTTTCGGAATTAATCAACAAATAATCAAAATAATATAAAATTTGTAAAAATCATTGCAATTTAACAAAAAAATAATAAAAAATTGCGGAAAGTATTTGAAACATTAGAAAAATAATTGAAGAATGATTAATACATTGAAACGTGGATACAGAAATAAGATTTGAGACAATAAAAAAAATTAAAGAAATTAATTTAAAAAATAATTAATATATCTAGTTAAAAGGTGGAGATAATAATTGCAAAAAGATAAAAGAAAATGAATTTGAAAAAAATAATTGATAAATGAGATAAATAATTGAAAATGTAGGTATTTAATTGAGGAATGAATAGTGAGAATAATTAAAAATTTTATTTATTTATTTTTATTTCTTTATTTACATATAAATGGGCCATATAAAATAAAAAAAAACCTTTAGTACACAAGTACTCATACAATATTATAAATTATATGATATTATATGAAAATTGAAGAAAATGATTGCAAAATCATAACAAAAATAATTAAAAATTAAAGAAAATTATTAAAATTCAAGAAAAATATTTTAATATCTAGAAAATTAATTGAAGAGTAATGAAAATAATAAAAAACGCAAGACGACAAAATTTTCAAAGTAATAAAAATAATTCAAAATTGAAGAAAATTATTAAAATTTGAGAAATATTTTTTAAAATCTAGGAAACTGATTGAAGAATAATGAAAATAATAAAAAATTGGAAAAAATATTTGTAAAATAATAACAATAATCAAAAATTAAAGAAAATAATTTGAGTTTGTGAAAAATAATTGAAAAAATTGCACATATTTTTGTAATATAAGAAAATAATTGCAGAATGATGAAAATAATTGTAAATTAAAAAGATATTTAAATTTTGAGTTAAATAATAAAAAAAATTAGTAAATTAATCGAAAAATAATTGAAAATGGAAAAAAGTAATTAAAAATTAATTGAAAATTAATTGAAAAATAAATTTAATAATAAAATAATTTATAGAAATAATTGTAAAAAGAAGAAAATAATACAAATTAGTATAATATAAATTAAAAAATTATAGAATATATTTGAGATAAACAAGACTACAATTACAATCATAAATTATAATTTTTCGAACTTCAATTAATTTGAAATTTCATTCATTTAAAATTTAATTAATCCACTCGTTAATAGAAAATTTAAAATTGTATTTAAAAATTTCTTCAATTTAAAAGAATTATTTTTTCTTATGATTTCAATTATTTGCTAAAATTCTCAACTATTTAAATCATTTTTCAAAATTTTTCTTCAATTTTATTTTAATTATTTTTCAATTTTTCCCTTAATTTTTAAATACTATTTTCCAAGTTTCAATTATTTTTTTTAATCTTTGAGAATAGCACATTTTAAAATTACTTTAAAATTCCTTAAATTTTTAACAATTCTTTTCTTTTTATAATTTTAAATATTTGCTACAATTCTGAACTATTTTTATCAATTTTCAAAACTTTTTTTCAATTTCTAATTACTTCCATTATTTTTCAATTTTTCCTCTAATGTTTAAATTCAATTTCCGCAAGCTTCAATTATTTTCTTTAATTTTTTGAAATAAAACTTTTTCAGTTTTAATTATTTCCTTCAATATCGAATTAGTTAAATTATTTATTAATTAATTTTCAACTTCTTGCGTTATTTTCCAATTATTTTTACAAAATATGGTCTTTTTTAAAATTTTAATCATTTTCTTCAAATTGTAAATTCATTTATCCACATTTTTATTAAGAAATTTATTTTTTGTCTGTAAAACCAAAAAAAAAATTTTTTTTACCAGACACTACGCTAGTTTATTCTTACTTATTTTTCTCCACTGAATCTGAATCCAAAGTCAGAATAACCAGATTAGCTAAAATTTTTTAGATAATCTTAAAAAATCTGCTCGAAAACATGAAAAAAAAATTTTTTGGCTGGGACACTATACTAGTGTATTCCTACGTATTTTTCTCTTCTGAATTCGAATCCAAAGTCAAAATGATCAGATTAGCTCAAATTTGTTAGATATTCTCAAAAAAGCGATTTTTTTGTGTTTTTGATCAGTTTTTTGAAATTATCTTAAAAATTTGAGCTAATCTGATCATTTTGACTTTGGATTTGGATTCAGTAGTGATAAATACGTAGGAATAGACTAGGATATTGTTCCGGCAATCTTGTTCAGCAAGGTACAGTTTCTCCCGAATTACCCTAATTAACCCTAAATTACTTTCCCCTATTTTTAATTAATTTCATTATTTTTTTTTTATCATTTAATTTGCAAAATTTTCAATTATTTTTTGCAATTGTTTTTAATTCTAAAATATTATAAATTTTGTCCTAAATAAATATTTATTTTATTTATTTTTTATATAAATTGATTTTTAAATATTATATTTAAAATATTTATAATTGTTGATGTCGCAAGATATAGAAACTATAAATTACTACAATTAGTAAGGTGTTGTACAAAATAACATTTATTTATGTTTGTACAGAGTAATATTTTTTAATTTAAGTTTTGTATCAAAATAATACTAACGCGTGAAATAATGTTTTTTTGTACTCCTATAACTAAAATCAAAGTTTTTTAAATTTTAATTATAAAATAATTGGTTTTAATAGATTAATTGGGTCTTTTATTGTTAATTTAACGTATTAATTTAATTGAATAATTTTACAATCTTTAACTTTGGCAGTTGTACAAAATAACATTTATCTCTCTCTGTTGAACAATATAACAATTTTCCTGTAAAGATTTGTGTCAATATGACACGGGCGCTTTTCAATCTACGTTTGAAGTTCTAATAACTACAAAAAAAAATTACTTTAAAAAACATTTTTAAATGTATATGTTACCGTCAAAACCCGAAATCAGTCAAAACTTGTTCTGATAATGCCCTTTTGTCAAAACTAGAATTAACTAAATACGGTTTAGTCAAAACTAGAATTGACTAAATTTTCTTATTTTTTTTCAGAATTAAGTGATTAAATTTTCTTTTTTTTTTCTACTTTGAATTAGTCAAAACTAGAATAAATTTAAAATGACTGAAATGAATAAAAAGAAGGTTTATAATTAAGATAAATAAATGTGGACATAAAGTTTAATAAACTATATCGTGAATTAAATTAAGTATGTAACTTCAACTATAATAATTTTCAGAACGTTTTTATAACATTTTTGGAACGTTTTTAGAACGTTTTTGGTACGTTTGAGGAACATTTTTAGAACGTCCCTATAAAGAGGTTTTTCCTCAGGTATTTTAAAAATGTTTTATTACGTTATAGGAACAAAATTGCAATGTTCAAAAATACTGGTAATTTACTTACTTTATAAAGTAATTACTGTCGATATAGTTTATAAATCTTTTATCCACATGTATTCATCTTTATTATAAACCTTCTTTCTATTGATTTCAATTATTTTACTTTATTCTAGTTTTGACTACTTGAAAGTAGAAAAAAAAGAAAATTTAATCAATTATAGTTTTGACTAGTTAAAAGTAGATAAAAAAAAAAATGTGTCAATACTACTTTTGACAAAAGGGCATTGTCACAACTAGTTTTGTCTTGTCAATTCTACTTTAGACTGATTTCGAGTTTTCACGGTAACATATATACAAAATTTTGTAAACAACCGCAGAAAGAAAAGAAAAAAATCAACAATTTCATAATTTGTTACGTTAAAAAAAAAAGCCGTTGAAAGGAATTCCAAAAGGAATAAGTCAAATGTAATTCAAGAGTATCAAAAATTCGAGGGCTTCGAGAATTTGATCCTCAATGGGAGACGAGCCATGATCCCTCTTTCTCTCCCACATGAATTGCGTCAATTCTCTCGTTGAATTCTGCGAAATTCAGGTCGATCAAATTACCGAATTGTTATATGGGTGCACTGGTATTTGTGCCAAACGGACGAGAAAGAAAACGAAAGTTTTTTTTTAAAAGAGTGATAGGGGGAAAAAAAAAAACAAAAAACAACAATTAATTACACAAATGACAATATTTCTTTTAAGTATAATTTTATGAAATTTGACATTTGAGCCGGAAATTGACGAACAATAGTTTTCCTCTCACGTGAGAGGCTCGCATCTTGACTTGGCAAGTTATACACGTGTATCTATAGAAGAGTCCGAAACTACTTATTACCAAAAACGCTTTTATTGGCCAGTGCGTGAAGCAGCCTCGCAAGAGAAAGAGGATATATACGTATAGAAGGTGGAGTAGGAGAGGAAGAAATGAAAATGAAAAAACGAAAGTAAAAACGATACAGCGCAAACCATCATCCACCAGCGTGATTATAAGATGGGAGTGGTCGCGGCCCAGTTGGGCACTGAGTTCTCCAAGATCTCCTTCTTTCATGCTCGCAATCCCAGGACCAAAATCGCCTCGAGCTATGCGCCGACTTATAATGCGAGGGAAGCGGAAAGCATCTTTCTTCGGGCGTCGCTCTTCGACAGCGGCTCTTGGCTCTGCCTTGAGGATCCTCATAAGACCAGAGGCAAAGGCGCATTCGTGCCGCCAGCAAGAAAAGAGTATACACGAGATGCAATGGGGCGGGGGAGGGAATAAGGAACGCTGTAAAAAATTCAACTCAACTCACCTCGCATTGTAACCATTGCATTTCAAACGATTATATTTCGTGTGTCGAAACGCTAAGTGCAAACGCGGCCAATTCATTTCTATATACCAGAAGAAAAGATCCAGTGGGAAAAAAAAAAGAAGAGGAATTATTAAAAAGTCGTTCAAGTTGCAAAGGGAACATGATAGCCTGATCTTGATAATTAAAAATTATTAGAAGAGATATATACGAGAAAGATGATTTTTCTTTATGATATGCTCTCTGCAGCTGCGCATATTTGGAAAAAATTTTTTTATTAGTTTATGGAATAATGGTGGAAACAGTGTAATGTTGAAGTAATTTTAGAAAAGTGGTGCCAATAATCTTGGGAAAATATTACAGAAATGATACTGTAATTAAATAATAATAATCTCCGTAAACTCCTGAAGTTAGTTACTTTTTATATTTATTCATTTTTTCTGTCCACGTTTTAAAGTCTGAAGTGAAGTTAGTTAGTATTAATATTTATTCATCTTTTTCTGTCCATGTTTTAAAAACTGAAGTGAAGTTAGTCTTACTCCCTGTTATTTTATTGATTTTGACTCTCTTTATCAGGAAATATTTTGAACTTTGAATTGAAAGAATAAGGTAATCTTTTTCGTTAGTGTCGTGTTTTACTGGTTTTTAATTGTCATTTGTGTAAAAAAAAGTTTTGAAAAATGCTTTAAAAATTTATTATGGTTTTTGAAGAAGTTTAAAATATTTACACATGCAATTAATTTCCTAAATTTTCAGTTATTATCCCAAATTTAGATTATTGTCATCAATTTTCAATTATATAACGATTTTTTAATTATTTTCTTTTGCTTAAAAATAAATTCTGCAATTTTTCTTGATTTTCATCAATTTATAATATTATATTCATTACTTTGGCATTACTTTTAAAAAATTCAATTATTTATCCGATATTGCAATTATTTTAATCAATTTTCGTTATTTCTGCGATTTTTTAATTATTCTCTTTAATTAAAATTTGTTAAGTAACTTTGTAATTATTATTTTTTTTAAACTAATATTCTATGATTTTTTCAATTATTTCTCTCAAATTTTATTTACTGTTTTCAATTCTTCATATTTAAATTATTTTCAGCATATTTCAATTATTTTTGTCAATTTTTAATTAATTTTATCATTTTTCAATTATTTTTTTCGATTTTTAATTATTATACTCATTTTCTAAAATTATTTTCCAAGATTTTTAAGTATGTTTCTGAAAATTCAAACATTTTCTTTAATTTCTAATTATTTTCATTTGTTATCAGAATTTCAAATGTTTTTTTATTAATTATCGTAAATTTCAAATATTTTTAGCTTCCTTCAAGACTTTTCTCCAATTTTTAGTTTTTCTCATTTTGTAAAGTAAATTGATAAAATTTTTTAAGTATTCTTCTCAAATTCCTAGTATTTTCTTTAATTTTTTATTTATTTTCTTTGTTTTCATAATTTCTGAAAAAATTTATTAATTATCGTAAATTTCAATTATTTTTAGCATTCTTCCAGTCTTTTTCCAATTTTTAGTTATTCTCATTTTCTAAAATTATTTTCTAAGATTTTTAAGAATTTTTCTAAAATTTCAATTGTTTTCTTTAATTTTTAATTATTTTTCTTTGTTTTCATAATTTCCAAAAAATTTTATTAATTATCGTAAATTTCAATTATTTTTAGCATTCTTCCAGTCTTTTCTCCAATTTTTAGTTATTCTCATTTTCTAAAATTACTTTCTAAGATTTTTAAGAATTTTTCTAAAATTTCAATTGTTTTCTTTAATTTTTAATTATTTTTCTTTGTTTTTATAATTTCAAAATTTGTTTATTAATTGTCGTAAATTCCAATTACTTTTAGCTTAGTTCTTCAATTCTTTTCTCCAATTTTTAGTTATTTTCTTTTTTTTTCATTGAATTCTAAGATCTTCATGTATTTTTTTTCAAATTTCAATTATATTTTTTATTTATTTAAATAATTTAAATGAATCATATTTTAATTATTTTCGGCAAGTTATAAAATTTAAAAACATTTTTCTATTATTTTCCAAAATTTATTTCCTTCAAATTTCAATTCTTTACATTTGTTTCATAATTAAAAATATTTTTAACTATTTATCTGACTTTTCAATTATTTCATTATTTTTATTATTTTCTTCAATTTTCAATTATTTTCGTTCTTTTTCTCGTTCTTTTTCATAATTGCCAAAAAGTTTCTACTTATTTCTCTTTAATTATAATTTGTTTTGTTCAATTTTAAATTATGTTTATCTTTTTTCATTTATTTTCTCTAATTTTTAATTATTTTCTTTTATTTCAATGAACTTCTGAAAGTTTTAAGTATTTTTCTCAAATTTGCTTAACTTAAAATATTTTATGTAATTTGTTTAATTATTTTCCTAAATTTTAATTATTTTTTTTAGTTTTAATTTATTTATCTCAATTTTTAACCATGTTTTTTCAATTTTCAATTATTTTTTCTAATTTTTCATAATTCAATTTTGTTTTAATTTACTTTTAAGATTCTCAAGTAATTTTCTCAAATTTAAATTATTTTCTTTACGTTTAAAACATTTTTATGATTGTTTAAATTACTTTCCCCAATTTTAAATTGTTTTCATTTTTTTTTCAATTAATTTGCAAAATTTGCAATTATTTTGTTTAATTTCAATTATTTTTTGCAATTTTTTTTAATTCTAAAATATTATAAATTTTTTCCTAAATAAATATTTATTTTATTTATATTAATTGATTTTTAAATATTATATTTAAAATATTTATTTCTTCGTATTAGATAAATATTATTTACCGATTTGTTATATTTTTTATTGTATTTTATAATTTCTAAAAGGTATGAAAAACTAATCGCGCGCTGGCGCGCGTTTTATTTTGCTAGTTATGTATAATAAATGATATAAGGTCAGAATTCGTGAAATCAGCAAAAAAGATTTTTTCTTTTTTATGGAAATATTAAAAAAATTATTATGTTTGATTATAAAAATGTTTCTGACAAATGACAAAAATTGTTAACCATTTTTACAAAAGTTATTGCAAAATTAACATATTTAATGATACATATTTAATTTAACATTAATATTCCAACAACTATAAAGAAATAATGCAGTAGTGATAAAAGAATTATCCAAAATTTGAATTTTTCATTTTTGATATTGGAGTGGTTCCTAATGTATTTTTGGCCAATGAATGCAATCCTCAAAAATTTTCTAGCACTTTAGAATTTAGAGAAGAATGAGGGTGAAAACCCAAAAAATAACCAAGATATATTTTTTGTCTTTACTCCGTTTAAAAAAAAACCTATTTGCCCTAATTTATCTCAAAATTATCCACTTTTTTTTTCTTGTGCATTAGAGTTTTAAAGTGCACGTTTCAAGCTTTAATTTATAACCTCAAGAAAGTTTCTAGTACATCAATTTAATAAGGAAAAAATCTTGAAAACATCCAGAAACAAGTTTTTTTGGCAAATAAATAAAGTAACTGTACCAATACTCGATCAGTACCTATAGTCGATCAGTGATGATTTAATAAGACAAAATTAATTAATAGTTTTATTACATTGGTCAAAATAAATCTGCTAATATTCGTAGTAGTATTTGGAATCTATATTATTAAACTATTAATTAGTTTTATCCAATTAAATCATCACTGATCGAATATAGGTATAGTACCGTTACCTTAAATGTTGTATCCTAAGTCTCAAAATGCTTAAGAAATTATTATTAAACTTATTTAAGGGGAGATTACACTGATTTTAAGGTTTTTTTCAAAGATTTTTTTTTAATAGTTAAAAAAAATATTTATTACTTAAAACTTTTTCAACATAAAATACAACTTTTAAAGTAATTAAAAACATTTTTTTTTTATTTTTTTTTTAATGTAGCCTTAGAAAATGGCTGCCGAATGTGGTCCTGTCTGAAAGTTGTTTACACTCTTATTTTTACACTATTCAACGAAATAACTTGAAATTTGGACAGCATGTTCCTTGAATGTGTAGTTTTCGTGTTGACTAGGATTTTTAAGATCCGCCAATATTTGAAATAGTTATAAACAATTTAAGTTGCAAAATTAAGGTAAAAAAATTCAAAATTCTGTCATTCGGATATTTTTCAGTAAATATTTCTGATTCTAGTCAACACGATAGCCAAAATGGTACAGATTAAGAAACTTTTTAATTTTTTCATTTCAGATTAACCGTTGCGGAGAAAAAGTGTAAACAATTTTCAGACAGGACCACATTCGGCAGCCATTTTTTAAGACTACATTAAAAAAAAAAAAAAAAAAAATGTTTTTAATTACTTTAAAAGTTGTATTTTATGTTGAAAAAGTTTTAAGTAATAAATATTTTTTTTAACTATTAAAAAAAAATCTTTGAAAAAAACCTTAAAATCAGTGTAATCTTCCCTTAATTCCTAATTAAAAACTAGATAAAAGAGATCAATTAAAATTAGAGTCTGTTTTGATGAAAATAAATTTAACTGAATTACAGAAAAAAAAGATTAATAAATAATATAGTTTATTCTAAAATATTGAACTGATATTTTGATACACTAAAGTTTTAGTGACAGTAGCGTAACTGGGAGAGCAAGGGCCCTGGACAAAAAAGAAAATAGGGCCCCAATTATATATAATAATTTACAACTTTAATTCATTCATTCATTCGTTTTGTCCACACCTGACATTTGTCACAAGATGTCCTTTTCTTTTACAATTTTAAATCATATTTCGTCTTTTTAAAACATTCTAAAATTTTTAATTTATAGCAATTTTCATTTCTTCAAATTTCAGTTAATGTAAACTTGCATAGATTACAAGTTATCCACGTTTCAAAAATGCTAAATTTGAAGTGATTTAAATATTTCTTCAATTTTTAATCATTTTTTTCTATTATGATTCCAATTACTTAAAATACAATTTTATACTATTTTTACCATTTTTCAACTATTTTCTACAATTCTTAATTATTTTATATGTTTCTAAATTATTTTCCTAGATCTTATATTTAACTTCCTCAAATTTCAATTAATTTGTTTAGTTTTCTCAATCACTTTTGCAATTTTAATTATTTTTGACATGACATTAAATAACTTAGTTATTTATTCCTAAAGTTTATATTGTTCATGGCAAATTTAAATTCTTTTTTTAATTTAACATTATTTTTGTCATTTTGCTATTATTATTTTTAATGTTTGATCATTCTCATAATTTCTGAATTAATTGACTGATCTTTCAATTATATATCTCAATTTTCAATTATATTGTTCAATTTTCAATTATTTTTATTATTTTGCAATTATTTTCGCCATCTTTTAATATTTTTATTATTTTTCTCCGATTTTAAATTATTTTCATTCTTTTGGCATAATTTTCAAAAATTTCAGTTATTTTTTATTTATTTGAAATTTTAATTATTATTTTCATCAATTTTCGATTATTTCTGCGATTTTTAAATTATTCTCTTTAATTAAAATTTTTAAGTAATTTTGTAATTATTTTCTTTTTTAAAACATATATTCTATGATATTTTCAATTATTTATCTCAAATTTTATTTACTGTTTTCTATTTTCCATATTTAAATTTTTTTCATTGTATTTAAATTATTTTTCTCAATCTTAAATTATTTTTAGCATATTTCAATTATTTTTTTCAATTTTGAATTAATTTTATCATTTTTCAATCATTTTTCTCGGTTGTTAATTGTTGATCTTATTTTCTAAAATTTTTAAGTATTTTTCTAAAATTTCAATTATTTTCTTCCAGTTTTAATTATTATTTTCATTAGTTTTTATAATTTCAAACTGTTTTTAATAATTATCGTAAATTTCCTTTATTTTTAGCTTTCTTAAATTTTTTTCTCCAATTTTTAGTTCCTCCCATTTCTTACAATTGATTTTTAAGTTCTTCATGTATTTTTCTCTAATTTCAATTATTTTTTTTATTTAAAAAAGAATTCTGTAATTTTTTCAATTATTTCACACAAATGTGATTTATTTTTTACAACTTATCATTGTTTGTATCATATTTCAATTATTTTCTTCAAGTTTAAATTTTAAAATCATTTTTCAATTATTTTTCAAAATTTATTTCCTTCAATTTTTAATTTTATAATTTCCAAAACTTTAAACTATTTACCTGTTATTTTAATTATTTCATTCAATTTTCAATTACTTCCGTTCTGTTTCATAATTTTCAAAAAGTTTTTAATTTTTTCTCTTTAATTAAAAATTATTCTCTATGATTTTAAATAACGTTTATCTTTTTTCATTTATTTTCTCTAATTTTTAATTATTTTCTTCATTTTTTTAATGAATTAAATTATTTCCTACTATTTTTCAATTTTCAATTATTATCTTAAAATTGTATAATTATTCTTTGATTTTTTAAATTATTTTGTTGGGTTGTCTATTGATCTATCTATTTTTTTCTTTTAGTTATCATTTATTTTCTTTAACTTTCCATTTAATTCTTTAATTTTCATTTTATTTCTCCAATTTTTAATTATTTTCTTCAATTCTCAAATATTTTCTTTAATTTTCAATTATTTTTATCGATTTTCAATTAATTCCTAAATATTTAATAATTCTCGGATTTTTTCAATTATTTTCTCGCTCATAAAAATTGTTTTAAATTTTCAATTCAATTATTTAGTTCTAGAACTAATCTCTTCAATTCTCAGTTATTCTCAGTTATTCCACTTTTCAATTTCCAATTATTTTCTTTAATATTAAAAAATTATCGTCTTTTTTCTATTATTTTTTTCGATTATCATCAAATTTTTTCAATTTTTATTTCCATTCTTCAGTTTATAATTGTTTTCTGCCATATTCATTAATTCTTGGCATTTTCTAATTACTTTTTTCAATTTATAAGTACATTCTTTAAATTTCAATTCCATTCTTTAATCTTTAATTGATTTCTTCAATTTTAAATTATTTTGTTCAATTTTAATTATGTTTTTCGATTTACAATACAGTTGTTAAATGTGCAATTACTTCCAACAATTATTCTTATAAGTTTCTTAATTTTTCAATTTGCAATTATTTTCTTTAAATTTAATATTTCTTGTTTAACATTTTCAATTATTTTTATCAGTTGTCTATTAATCTAGCGATGTTTTAAATTTTCTCTTCAATCGTTAATTATTTTCGTCATTCTGCAATTTTTTTGTCAATTATCAATTATTTTTTCAAATTTTAATTATATTCTTAAATTTTTAATTTATTGTCTCAATTTTTTTTATTATACTTATATTTTCTTCAGTTTCAATTATTTTTTTCGATTTTCAATCTAGTTGTTCAATTAGCAATTATTTCCAACAGTTATTCCTATAATTTTTCAACTATTTTGTTTAAATTTAATATTTATTGTTTAACTTTTTAAGCTATTGTTTTCAATTGTGTAATTATGTAGCCATTTTTCGAATTTTGTTTTTAACTGTCAATTATTTTCGTCCTTTTTCAGATACACTGTTAAAAATTTCTGTATTGTGCTTGACATACATGTATATAAAATTCAATTTAACATACAATTATATTAAATTTAATATAAATTATCCTAAATTTAAAATAATGTATATTAAATTTGATATACATGTATCTGAGAATTCATAACGTTGAATGAATTCTAATATACATGTATATTAAATTTAATATAATTGTATGTTAAATTGAATTTCATATACATGTATGTGAAGCACAATACAGAAATTTTTAACAGTGTAGATATATTCTTTAATTTGGTAATTTTCATAATTTGAATTTGCAAAACTGTATAGTTTTAAATGACCAACAACAATGCAAAGTTTGTCGCGCGTTATAATGTTGCTAGCATTTTAATAATGACACACTAATGCTGCAATAATGTTGCATAAGTATTTATTTATTATTAATTTATTATCAATTTGTACAGGCTGTAAAAAACCTTTTAGAGATAATAATATATACACTATATATACAGTTACATGGCAATATAAAAATAAAAAAAAAACATATCGTAAATGGCAAACGCAGGTAACGTATGTTATAATTATGTTAAATTATAAAGAATCACTTTCAGAATTCATACAGTGAAAATAAATATAATGTAAATATAATGACACAAGCAAAAAAAATAGTTTTCAATACCCAAATTTTGTCCACGATTTAATTTTAGCATATTTAGAGCAAATGAAAGAAAGAATAATGCGTATAAACAGTAACTTTGTAACTGGAGGCGAAATCAAGCCTGATCGTAAATATGTGTACTGACTGGACAATATATTCTCAGGTATCCTCCGACTCTGAATATCCATATACTGCTACTTTGCATCCACATCAATGAGATACCTTGCCGGGGGCGCATTTCTATTGTCGATCTTCTCGGCTTGTATTATAAAATCGGTTACTTCTCGTTTGCAATAAACTTGATATCTTTCCCTCCAAGTATCTGGTAAGTACCACTCATTACGAGTAGCAAACGACTGGAATCGACCAAAACCACTTTCCTACTTCGATGCCATATCATTTTCAACGGGTTTAAGTTAGATAGATATATTTCGATGTGCGATATCCCACAACTATATCCAGCCAATTTATATTCAATGGCTCGTCATCCACAGTACCAGTAAAAAAATCAACCCATCATCGCGAAAATTCTCAGAATTGCTGATAATCTTGTATTATATATATCTTATCAGAAGAGAAGGAAATTTACTTTAATATTCAAATTTGATGTCTACTAAATGAGCCTACTGTAAATAAATTAAAATACATCTATTCTATCATTTTACTTGGTTAAATTTCACCAATTTTCCAGGGTTTATATAACTTATTCTTTGTCCGTCAGTTTAAGTATAAAGACTGCAAAAAATGGAAATAATTTGAGTTTTTGCAGAGTGTGCCTTGAAATAGTGAAAAACGAATTCCAATAAATATCATCGAACCGGTTTCAATTCTCAATAGTAGGTATACATTTAAGTGAACTTGGCGTGCAGCATTTATACATATATAGTGCGTACCGAGGAAATTAATGATGCAAATAGTTTCTTCTCTGGCTAAAAATGGCAGAGAAAGAGGCGGAAGAGGACAGAGAAAGAAAAAGAGGGAAAGAAAAGTGAATTTATTATACCGCGGTATAAGCAACTCGCAAGAACGACATGCAATAATCGATACGGACGCGTGGATTAATTGCGAATGAATAGTCATTGAGAAATCATTGTAAGCATTTCCGGAAAATAAAAAAAATACAACCAATGAAAATCATAGGTATTTTTTTGTGCATGAAATTATATTTTCTCCAGGTTACAAAATTATTGATCACCTGTCGAAGAAAGATACAAATGCGACACCTTCCTCGATGCTGATTATTAATGAAGGGGGAAATATAATTAGTCGAGATTTGTAATTTGTCGTTATCTATTTTTAAATTAATTTGTAGTGCGGCGAGAAAGCACTTTGTCCTGGAGGCGAATTTAAATAACAAGTTTTTCTTTTAAATTGTTTTTTTGTAACAAGGTTTTCTTTTTTTTTAATGCTCAGAAAAATTTACGGAATATTTCTATTTTAGGGCACTTTTTTGAAATTGTAATATTAAAAAAGTTATTAAATAAAAATTATATAACTTTTAAGCAGCAAGATAAAGCTCAATGACCCAAATGCTAAAACGAACTCACTTTTGTTCTTTTCAAGATTACAAAAGAAATGAACTTTACAGTTACTTTCTTGATATTTAATTTTAATAAATTATAAATGTAAACATTGGTATCACTGCGACTTCATATAATCATGACTTCATTCCTCTCAAACGGAAATGCGCGCACAACCATATTGATTTGTTTACTAACAGACATCTCCAATGTTTACATTTATAATTTATTAAAATTAAATATCAAGACAGTAACTGTATAGTTCATTTCTTCAGGGGCGATGTCTTGTGTATGGTACGAATGCAAATTTCATAAAGCAAAAAAATCGCCCCACAATGGTTTGAAACCTGATTCTGGATGGACACAAGTCGGAAAATCGATGTCTTAAAAAAAAAAATTTTTAGTATTTTTAAGTTTTATAATATCTAGAGCATACGCTTCTGTATGATTCAATCACTAAAAAAATTTATATTACTATATTAGCTCTCTAAATCTGAATCATATAGTAGTTTTCTACTATATGAATTAGAGAAAAATGAGCCATGAATTTGACTAATTCATAGTAGAAAACTACTAATTCTTAGTAGAAAACTACTAATTGAAATAGTGAAACTTTACTTTTAAAAAAAGTAGATTTTTTTACTAATTTAATTAGTAGTTTTCTACTACAAAATTAGTAGTTTTCTACTAATTCTTAGTAGTTTTCTACTAAAAATTAGTCAAATTCTTACTATTTTAATAGTAGCTCACTTTTCGCTAATTCATTAATAGAAAACCACTAATTCAGATTTAGAGAGAGTGCTTGAACTGGCGCAAACTCACGCACAGTTGCGATTTTCCTCTAAAAATCATAGCTTTAATTGAACGCAGCTCATGACTTATTAAATCATCAAATTTTAAACAATCCTATATGAATTTTATAGTTTGATTTACACACTGTAAGATATTGTATTGTAAGATAGTACTGTAAGATAGTATTAGAAAAATTATTCTATTTTTAATGTTAATATTTGAAAACCGACGACAAAGGTAAATTTTTCGAGCCAGTATCATTTTGACACATGACTTAATTTTAGATTGTTATATTGTACAGAATGGAAATGTTATTTTGTACAACTGCTAAATGATATTTTGTACAATTTTGAAAAATGAATTTGTTATTTTGTACAATTCTTTAAAAAAGCTAAAATATTGTACTTCCAATGTTTTATTGCTTTTTTAAAAAATTGTACAAAATAACAAATTCATTTTTCAAAACTGTACAAAATAACATTTAGCAGTTGTACAAAATAACATTTCCATTCTGTACAATATAACAATCTAAAATTAAGTCATGTGTCAAAATGATACTGGCTCAATTTTTCTGCAAGACTTGCATATTACAAATTTCAAAATGGAAAAAGTTAAATTTTTTTAAAAAGTTATTCATGGGAGAATGTTAATTATGACCTAAAGTTTCCGGAACCATTAAGGGCATGTGATGGATTATGACGTCAATGGTATAGGCAAAATTTGTCCGTAACTTTTCTCTTAAAATATTGAATATTTTTTTATGAAACTTGTTAGAATTACTTAAAATGTCATTAGGAAGGTTTCTCAGACCCGAGTTTGTTTGAATTTTGTCTCAAAATAGATTTTCATAAAAGTTTGCATTTTTTCGAAAATTCCCCAAAATTAATTTTGTGCCAAAATTTAAACAAATTCGGGTCTGAGAGACCTTCTTAATGACATTTTTAGTAACTCTACCAAGTTTCATAAAAAAATATTTAATATTTTAAGAGAAAAGTTACGGACAACTTTTGCCTATACCAGTGACGTCATAATCCATTACATGCCCTTAACATAAATAAACATAAACATAAATTGCAATGATTTTCAAAAATTTTATATTATTTTGAATATATTTGTTCAATTTAACAAAAAAAAGCGTGCAAGAGAATTTTATCCTCGTATTCAGTGCAAGACAATTATAAGATAAAGTTGCGTGCAATTTAATAATATTATGTGAAGCAGGGTGCAAAATGATTTTATAAAAAACTTCAATGCAAGACAATTTTAACTTTTAATTCAATGGAAAACAATTATTATCTAAATCTAAAAACAAAATTACAACGATTTTTAATAGTGGTTATGTCCAATATTAGTTATAAAATTTTTATTAAAAATTATCAGCTCATTTATGTCACATTATTTTAGTAATGAATTTTTAATCTTATATATTCCTATTTGTTAGAATATAACATATTGAATACTTTACTTAAGTTTTAATTATTTTTTGAAATAATATAAGTATTATTGATAATTAAAAATATCACTAATTAAAATAATTTAATTATTTAATTTTTGAATCAAACTAATTGATAAATGCAAAAGATGTACCTATTACTGTTAAAAAATTTTGTATTGTGTTACGAAAAGAAAACATTTCAATCATAAGTTTCCACGAAAACCAACACTTCTGATTTTTTAAACCGAAAAACGAATTTTTGTGTTAAAAAACACATTTATTACATTTATTTTATAAATAAATGTCACAACATGAAAGCGAATTACAGTTTTTAGTTCGATAATTTTCATATATTTTTTAAAATTCTATATAATTGAGTTTGATAATTGGTTATTAAAAAATAGTTTAATAAAAAATGAGATTAAAAAGGTAATAAATAAAAGATTACTATTTTTCCTAACTTTACAATTTTACTCATAAATAAATAAGCAATTAATTATTTTAATTAAGATATATGTACATTTATGTAGAAATAATTACTCAATAGTAGTTTAATAAATAGTAATAATTAGTACTATTTTGATTAATTTTTTAATAATACTTATATTATTTTAAACGATGATTAAAAATATAAGTAAAGCATCCAATATGTAATATTTTAACAAATTGAAATATATGAGATTAAAAATATATTACTGAAGTAATATCGCGTAGATGGGCTCATAATTTTAATATGAATCAAACTTTTTTAATTGATATTGGACATAACCGCTATAAAAAATCGTTATAATTTTGTTTTTAGATTAAGATAATAATTGTTTTCCATTGAATTAAAAGTTAAAATAGTATTGCATTGAAGTTTTTTATAAAATCATTTTGCACCCTGCTTCACATAATAATATTATTAAATTGCACGCAACTTTATCTTATAATTGTCTTGCACTGAATATGAGGATAAAATCCTCTTGCACGCTTGTTTTTGTTAAATTGATATTGCACTTGTTTTTAACTTAAAATTATTTCGCATGGAGGATAATGTTATAGTTTTATGAACGGGAGGCGTCGTATTGTAATAAAGTACTTTCTTTTACTATAGAAATATTCTGTATTTTTAAAAATAATTTTTCTAAAAATGGAATTAATATCTACAAATTTAAACTATTTTTATCCCTTTCCAAAAATTTTCTTTAAGGATTTTCATTATTTTTCAATTTTTCCCCTAAATTTTAAATTTAATTTTCTGAAGTTTCAATTATTTTTTTTAATTTGTTCAAACAAAACTTTTTCAGTTTCATTTATTTCTTTGAATATCAAATTAAATTCATTATTTGTTAATTAACTTTCAATGTTTCAATTTCCTTCGCCATTTTTCAATTATTTAAAAAAAATATGATTTTAGTTCTTCAAATTTTCAATGTTTTAGTCATTTTTCAATTCTTTTTCTTAAATTTCAATTAAGTTCGTCAATTTTTAATTTATTTTTTTTTCAATTTGCAATGATTTTCACAAATTTTATATTATTTTGATTATTTGTTGATTAATTCCGAAAATATACTTGAAATCAAATAAAATTGTCAACTTTTGCGTTACAATAATTACGCTAATTAAAAAACTTTTTAATTTTAACTTCTCTCTTTTAATTTGATAGAAAATGCTATGGTAAAATTCTAGATGTATTATTTGTAGTAAAAATTCACTGAATATCGATTTATTTTTTACATCGCCTACACTGCAAAAATAGGTGTCTTAAATTGTTTAAAAATGTCTTAAATTAAGACATTTTTTGTCCAATTTAAGACACCATGTTTTTGCAGTGTGTGCGTTTTCAAAAAATGTTAGTTGAGTTTTTTTTGTCTTCTATAAGAAGTACCTAAACAATGACTTAAAACTGAATATATCTATTTTTTATATCTTAATTATGTATATTTGTGCCCGTAAAAGATCTGATGATTGTGGGCTGTATTTTTTGGCAAAAAAAAATTATTATTGTTTTATTTCTCTCCCCCCCCCCCCCCTCGGTCAATATTAAGTTTGCAGATGGCAAAAATTTACAAATCGCTGCCCCGGCATTTCTTTTGGAATTTTAAAAAGAACACAGATAAGTTCATTTTAATATTTGTGCACAGTTAAAAATTTTGTGTAAAAAACGGTCCACATATTCTTTGTGTTAAATTTAACACAAAGATTGTGTTAATTTAACATGAAGATTGTGTTAATTTAACATGAACAACTGTTAAATTAACATATATTTTGTGTTCTTTTAACACAAATTTTGAGTGGACCGTTTCGGACATTTAATTTGTGTTAAATATACACAAAATTTTTAACTGTGTGGCATTGAATTTTTTGACGCTGATTAAAAGTTACATACCTTTTATTTAATAACTTTTTTAATATTAAAATTATAAAAAATTGTCCTAAAATAGAAATATTCCTTATATTTTTCTGAGTTTTTAAAAAAAAAATCCGCTTTTTTTTAAGCACATTAAAACAATATAACAAAACATTGTGAATTTTTGAAAATACATAATAAATTTCTACTTCAATAATTACTCGGATGATAAAAATTGCAAAATCATATCAAGATTTGAAAGTTGTTTAATGTGAGGTGGATGCGAGGGAGGTGGAATAACCAAAGCAAAAGAAGCAAAAGTGTGCGTTGGATGAGATGTTTTGCGAGGGAGGAGGTTTTGATGGGTAACTGGTGGGGTTGGTGGGGGCAAGGGGGGGGTGGGTGTGCGTGCACGCCGCTCACGTAGCGTGCAAAGCAGCCCAGCAGCTTTAACCTCCCTTGCTTTTATCCCCTTCCTCTGGCAATTTCTTTTTTACTCTTTAATTTTCTCTCGGCTTCTCTCTTTCCTTCTCAAGTTCGCGGTCCTCCAAGGGAATGTTCAAAAGCGATCTTCCTCTTTCATTTGGCTTCGCTGCTACTCTTGCAATGAGAGAAAAAAGGACGACTATCTTTCTCTTTATCAAACGGTCCACTCCCACCCACAGAACCACCTGTGGTACCACGGCTCTGCAACAGGTGAGAGAGACTTCTCCTGCACTCACGTTGCGTGAGCGAGTGCGTGCTTGCGTGAGCGCGTGCGTGAGCGAAATATCGAAAAGTTCGAACCTCATCATTCTCATCCTCCTGACTCTATCCAACCACCTTATCTTTGTTTTATTCTCGGGACGATGCTGGATTCATTTCCAAGTGTTCATTCAGTAAATTCCTACTGATATCGCGTAAGGCCTTTTACTTTTAAATTAACTTTCTGATGTGTTATTCATCTCGGAAAATTGACTTTGAGGAAAAATAATAATTTAGTGATGCTGATGAAGATTGCAGTATTGTGAATAACAGAAAAAATATTTCAGAAATATAGATACAATAATGCGGTAATGGAATGATATTGTCGTGTTATAGCAATGATGCAGTATTGTTGTTGCGATAATTGAAATATAATAGAGCAATGCAGGCCCGAATTGGCCATTCAGGATACCGGGAAAAATCCCGGTGGGCCGACGCCAGGCGGGCCGGTATTTTTGTAGGTCTAATTAATAATTTAATTTATGTAATTAAATTTCATTTAACTTTCAATTACTCTTTTCTATTTTCAATTAATTTTACAACATTCAATCATTTTCGGCTTCTTTCTATGTTCTTTTCAATCACAGAAATTGTAGAATTTCAATTAAATTGTTCAATTCTACAACTATTTTTTACAATTCTTATTTATTATTATCTTCAACTTTCAATTCCATTCTTCAATTTTCAATTTCATTCTTCAGTTTTCAATTATTATTTTTTTCTGTATTCAAGAATTCTAGACTTTTTCAATTACTTCTTTCAATTTTTAATTACATTTTTTAAATTTCCATTACATTCCTCAATTTTCAATTATCTCCTTCAATTTTTTCAATCCTCAATAATTCTCAAAAAATTTTATAACTAATCTTTAACTTTTTAAATTATTTTGTTCTCTTGACCATTATTTCTTAGTGTTTTACGATATCAAGACGATATCATATTTGAGCAATATTGATATTGATCTCAAAATCTCTTGACCATCCAAAAATGTTCTCGAGTTGATAATATCGACCTAAAATAACTAAAAAATGACGAAAATAATTGACAAATGAAAAAAATTGGAATAATGACAAGATTAATAAATCGACAATTGACAAAAATAATTTAAAAAATTAAAGAACAAATATAATATTTTAAAAAAACAATTGGAAATTAAAAAAGGAAAAAAATTACAGAAATAATAATAATTGAAAAAAATTTTAATTTTAAAAAATTGACCGGGATTGAAATTTGAAGAAATAATCACAAATTGATAAGAAGAAAATAATATTAAAAATTGACAAAATAATTAAAAAATGAAGAAAATAATTGTGAATTAGATAGAAAAATTGAGGAATTAAGGAGTTAAATTGAGATTTCAAAAAAATTATTGATAATAAATAATTTACAAATTACTATATCAATAAATAAATAAATAGTATAAAAGAGTGAAAAAGCCCAGGATTGGTCAATATTTAAGAAAATAATTGACAATTAAAAACTGAAGAAAACTGTAGGAATAATTATAACAAATAATTGGAAATTGAATGGGATTTCAAAAAGTTAAAGTTGGTTGAAAATCGAAGAAAATAATTTCAAATTAGAAGAAATAGTTGAAAAATGAAGAAAAACATTCAAAATTAAAGAAAATAATAATTGTGAATTTAAGAGGATAGTTGAAAAATTGAATTGAAAGTTCAAGAAAAATATTGTTAATTGAAAAAATCATCGAAAAAAGCCGAGAATTATTAAATATTGAATAAAATAATTGCCAATTGGAAAAAATTCTAAACATGGCAAGATTATTAAATTAAAAACTGACAGAAATAATTTTAAACAGAAAAAGATAAACATGAAATTAAAAAAAACTAAAAAAGAAAGAAAATGATAGGAATAGTTCTAGAAACAATTGAAAGTTTAATTGCTTTTTGAAAAATTAAACTTTATTAAAATTTGAAGAAAATACTTTCAAATTGGGAGAATAATTGAAAATGAAAAAAAGTATCAATAAAAGACAAGAATTGTGATTGGATACAAATAATTAAAGAATTAAAGAACTGAATTGAAATTTCAAGAAAATGATTAATAATTGAATAATATGAAAGAAAATAATTGAAAAAAGACGAAAATAAAGGACAATTGCAAAAAATTCGAAAAATTGCAACATTAAAAAGTTTACATTTTAACAGAATTATCTTAAAAGTTAAGAATGTAAATTAAAATTTAGAACAGAAATAACTAAGAATAAAAATTGAAAGAAAATTACTGTAGTAATTGTAGAAAATAATTGTAAATTTAATTGGATTATAAAAAATTGAACTGGATTGAAGTTCTTGGAAAATAATTGCCTATTGAAGGAAACAAGTGAAAATTGAAAAAATAATTGAAAAAAAATCGAGAATTATTGAATATTGACTGAAATAATTAAAAATTCAAGTAAATAATTGAAAACTGAAAAATAATTGAAAAAATGAGAATATTTGAAAACTGAAAAAGTAATTGAAAACTGAAAAAAAATAATTGAAAAACCGACAATATTTGAAAATCGAAGAAAATAATTGAAAACTGAAAAAATAATTGAAAAAACGAGAATATTTGAAAACTGAAAAGAATAATTGAAAAAAACCGAAAATATTTGAAAATTGAAGAAAATAGTTGAAAACTGGAAAAACAATTGAAAAAATGAGAATTATTGAATATTGAAGAAAACAATTGAAAATTGATAAAAATATTGAAAGAAGCCGAAAATTATTGAATATTAAAGAGAATATTTGAAAATTAAAAAACATGATTAAAAATTAATTAAAATAATTGTGAATAGAAGATAATAATTGAGATTTGAAGAAAATAATTGTAAATTAAAGAAAGTAATTGGGTATTCAAATATTGAAAAAATGATTTTCAGGTGAATGAAAGCCGACTTTTTTTATGCTAAAGGGGGCAAAGTAGATAGAAATTCATTCTGAGCGATTTTTAAAGCCGGGGAATTCGCTAAAAAACTTTTTTTTATATTTATTTAAGAAAAATTGTCCATTTCTTGATTGAAGATCAGGGAATGATTTTAAAGGGTTGTTTTTGATGCTGAAGGGGTTAAGGTAGATAGGAATACATTCAGAGCAATTTTTAAAGCCAGGAAATTCTCTCAAAATTTTTTTATTATATTTGTTTAATAGAAGTTGTCCATTTTTTGTCCTTTAAAATTGGTTAAAACCAGATTGAGGTGTTCATTAAACTAAGAAATTACTGCTGCTTTCGTACAAATGGCAGTAGAGAATGCTACTGTTCAAGAAATTCCAAATAATTAAATTATTGATAAGTTTAAATAAAATAATTTAATAATTTAATATTTTTATATTTTAGTTTTAAATGTTAATAAAAATTTCCAATTATACAGAAAGGGGCCGCTTTGAATATCTTTCCCGGGCCGCTTTCAATTCCCAATCCGGCCCTGGAGCAATGCCTCAACAATGATGCAAAAATGATACAGTAATGTTAAATCCATGATACCGTAATGTTGTAAAAATCATGCAGTAATGTTGTAGCTGTCTTGTAATTATAATAAATTGTAAAGTTACTTCAATGTTTCAGCCATGCTTAAAAATGTTGCAGGAATTCTGCAGTAATGTTGCAACAATAATGCAGAAATTCTGCAGTAATGTTGTAACAACAATGCTATTATAGTGCATCAATGATGCAATAATGATACCGCAATGTTGCTTCAATGTTACAGTAATGTTGCAGCTCTGATTCAAGAATAATGAGATAATGGTAAAGTAATGTTGGGACACTTATACAGTAATGTTGCAACAATAATATGGTTATGTTGTAGCAATACTATGGTTATGTTGCAACAATGATGTAATTTTATTGCTGTTATACTGTAAGTGTGGCTGTAATGATTTAAAAACAATGCAGAAATGGTACGCTAATGTTATTATAAGGATGCAATAATGTTGCATCAATAACGCAGTAATGTTGCAACAGTTATTTGGAAAATTTAGTTTAATTATGCAGAAATGATGCAATAATGTTGCTGCAGTAATACAAGAATGTATTTGTAATGATGCAGCTGTCCTACAGTAATATTACAGCAATGATGCAAGAGTAGTAATTACAGCAACAATAAAATTATGATTTAGTAATCATGTAAGTATGATGCAGTAATCTTACTTGAATGTTGCAGTTATTATTCAAAACTGATGTAGCAATTATACAGTAGTGATGGAACACTGAAGCAAAAATTGTGCAGTAATGTTGCAACAATAATGCTATCATGGTGTATTAATGATACAATAAAGATACTGTAATGTTACTTTAATACTGCAATAATGTTGCAGATCTGATTCGATAATAATGGGATAATAGTAGAGTAATGTTGCAACAATAATCTAGTTTTGTTGTATCAATACTATGGGTATGTTGCAGAAATAATGCAATCTTGTTGCTTTTATACTGTAATAGTGTGGCTGTAATGATTTAAAAACATTGCAGAAATGATGCACTAACGTTATTATAGGGGGTTCAATAGAATTGCTTGCAGTAATGTTGCACCCTGTTGAAAAATTGTTTATCAGAAATAAAATCAGAAATGACATTAGAAATGATATCAGAAATGACATCTGATTTTAGGACTAGAAATGATATAATTTTTGATATAATTTCGGATGTCATTTCTGATATCATTTCTGATATTATTGCCGATGATGATATCAGAAATGATAATCAGAAATGATATCAGAAATGACATTATAAAAAACATCAGAAATTACATCCTTTCCTATATCATTTCCGATCAATTTATCCAAAAGAAGAATCTGAATAATGTTAATTTCGTAAATGCAATAAGTTTTGTCAATAAATAAATAAAAATTTTATTGGAAATGATATCGGAAATGAGATCAGAAATGACATCGGAAATGATATCAGAAATGATATCAGAAATGGCATCAGAAATTATGTCAGAAATGACATCATTTCTAGTCCCAAAATCAGTTGTAATTTATGATATAATTTCTTATGACATTTCTGATGTTTGATTTTTCAACAGGGCAACAAATATTTATCAAATTTTTTGTAATTATGCAGAAATGATGCAATAATCCAAGGGCATGTATTTATAATGAATAATATGACAGCAATGATGCAAGAGTAGTAACTGCAGCAAAAATAAAATTATGATTTAGTAATCATGTAATTATGATGCAGTAATTTTATTTCAATGTTGCAGTCATTCTTAAAAAATGTGCAGTAATTATATAGTAATAATGCAACTCTGATACAGAAATGCTGCAGTAATGTTACAACAGTAATACAATTATGATACAGCAATAATGCAAATAGATGCAGAAATGATGCAAATAGATGCAGAAATGATGCAGTTATGGCACCGTAATGTTACTTCAATGTTGCATTAATATTGCAGTAATGATTCAGACATTTTTAAGCCTTTTATGCAGCAATAATATAGTAATGTTAGCAGTGATGTAATTATAATGCTTTAATATTACATTGATATTCCAATAATATTCCAATAACGGTTGAAGAATATTCCAACTCGGATGCTGGAAAGACGCATTAAAATAAACTAATATTGCAACCACAATTCGGTAAGGATACAACACTAATGCAACATTGATTCAACAAAGTTACATTAATATTACTTCAATAATACATTTTTAAAAATACCTATAATATCAACCTCATTTATTTAAAATCTTCTTCATCTTAAAAAAATTACGAGACATTACCAAGAAAAAAATGCAGTTAAAGGAGTAATAAATCATTCTAACAGGATTACTAAAGAAAAGTGCATGCCAATGACACCTTAAAGGGAAGTTTACTCTAAGGTGTCTTACTACGTGCAGGGGCACATTAAGTGCTATACTTATGTCAGATGAAACTTGTCTTTGCCACGAGAGGTCCTACGGTAGTCGATTAATTCGTGCTCTCAAGTCAATGTAATTAATAATTAGTCGTATGCTTAATTAGACGATAGAGCTCACTGGCCAATTAGGAGGGCATGGAATGAAGCTGTGACTCTACTGCACGCACTGTATACATATCCATACATATCCGCAGTGTACATGTACAGATGTTCAGATGTCAGTTGTACACTGAACATCCCGCCGTCGATGACTTTGGACTATTTCTTGGACTGCAGCACTCGAACTTGTCTTTTAACCAAGACAAGTCTTTGTATAGTAGTTAGTCCGAGATGAGTTACGACTCTGGAATATATATAAGGAAGCCAACAATGTGCCAGGAATTCAAAGCATCGAGAAAGATTCGTAGAAGCTCCTGACAAGATGTTTCTGCTTGACAGAGTTTAACTGTCGACATCTAATTGCTACTAAAACTTCTCTGGAAAAACGATATTAGGTCAATTAGAATTTTAAAGCAGACTATTCCTATTTCTAAATTTGATATAAAAAATTCATTTGCTTTTAAAGACATAATTTCGAAGATTAATATTCCGGATAACCATGTTATGGTGTCTTTTGATGTGGCTTCTTTGTTTTCAAATGTTCCTTTAGATTTGGTGTTTAATTGTGTTAAAAAAAAGGAGGGATTATATAAAAAAGGGTACTAACTTTACTTGGGATGAGTTTTATAAGGGAATAACACATCTTATGAGTAATACATATTTCGGGTTTGATCAGCAATTTTACAAACAAATTTTTGGAACACCAATGGGTTGTCCTATTTCACCTATTTTGGCTGACATAGTAGTGCAGGATTTAGAGAAGAAGGTTTTTTGTAACTTGAATTTCAAAATTCATACATATGACAGATATGTGGATGATACTTTTATGATTGTACCTAAGGATACAATTGTTGCTATTTTAGAAGCCTTTAATGCATACCATGATAGGCTCAACTTCCCTCATGAAATAGAAAATAATAATTTATTACCTTTTTTGAATTTGAAGATTATTAGAACTAAAGAAGGAAAATTAATCACAAATTGGCACAGAAAAGATACATACTCAGGAAGATATTTTTAAATTTTTTATTTGAAAATCCTTGTAAAACAAAAAATGGGTGTGATTTATAATTTAGTGGACACGGACATTTTACTTTCTCATGAAACATTTCATCTTGAAAACTTAGAAATAATTAAAGAATTCTTACGATTAAACAATCACCGAATAGTGTTTATTAACAAACATATTAGTAATAGAATGTTTTTCTTGAAAAATAAAAATGTAAATAAGACACCAAAGAAATTATGGTCAATTTCTTTATATATTTTATAAATTTATTGTAGATTTTACCATATTTATCTGAGAAATGAAACCGTTAATTTGTCCCGATGAGGAAGTCATTTAGACTTCGAAACGTTGACACATGAACAACTGAATAAATAATAAAAAATTCTTGTCTGAAGCTGTCGTTTTTCTTTCAAGAATTTTAATTAATATCTAATTGTTTATTTTAATTTTTTCTTTAAGTATTAATTTTATTCGAGAAAAATTTAGGTATACAGATTTAGTCTAACCTCTACACTGTAACTGTTAATTAATTTCAGTTTCAATTGAACCTTTCGATTAAACACATAAATTGCAGAAAAAAATGTTAGATTTCTTCAATTAAGATTTAGCACGATGTTATTAAAGATAAGATAGTGGGTAAAAGACGCACATATAGCGGAAACGTTTAAATTATTGTGAGAGTAAAAGTGCATTTCCGGTAAAATACAGAAGTAGATGAGTTTCTAAAGTTGAGTCTCAGATCTATGTGATTATAACCGCATATTCGCTGCAAATTGACCAGTCGTGACTCACATTCTCGGATTTTTCTAATTGCTCAACGCAGAAAAGAAAGTTGCATCGGTCAAAGTGTGGAATTGACCTCTAGCCTACTTTTCATCTCTTCCTTCCTGTTATCCATGAATTATCCTCTTCCCAAAAAACTCTGATTAAGAATGTAAAATTGCTCTTTAAAATTTGCAATGATGAAAGAATGGTTCAATAACGTTGCAACAGTGATGCAGTAATGTACTCTCTAAATTTTGAGCCAATGAAAAAATAACCACTGACGTTAATCAGTGAAATTTTTTCGAAAAATAAAAATACATAAATATAGAAGTAAATAAAAGGTATTGGGAACGGTTAAACTGCGATACGCCATCTGGTGGCAGAGCTTTGAATGAGAGGAACGAGGTCGTTGACAATCAAATACATGTAACAAATGTGAATATTTAATTAAAATAATTATTATTTGTATGCTATTAATCACTGGTAATAAGAATATTGAAAGTAAATATGAAGCCTGTAATAAAATTCACTTTTACGAACTCTAAAAGCAAAATATTTGCTCAGTTTTTGATATTATAATAGCAAAAAGTGCAGGGACTCAAGTGTCAGTTTTCATAAGTTTCCAAAAACTTTAGATATAAATAATGATTTCGAAAATAAATTTGGTGTTATATTGAATAAATTGACAAGAAATTATTGTTAGGAAGAGTATTAATAATTAGTAAAAGAAATTAACATGTTATAGTTTGTTTAAATCTATAAGAAAAAATTTTAAGTTATGTTTGTGATTTGTGCGGAATGAAAATTCACAAAGTGGATCAATTTTCAATACAAACCATTAATTTTTTATTCTTCATTCTATCCAAAATATTCAATAAAAACTGATTCTAATTTATTTATATAACTAAAGAGAAACTTTTAATCAAGATAAAACTATCACTGAACATAACCTAACATTTTTTTCGCACAAAAAATAGCATGTTCGGCGTTTAAAAGCTTTTCTCCTTCAATGAAATATTTACTGAAAGGTGTCGAATTTATAAGGGAACATATTCCAGGTGGGGAGAGACGTATTTCTTAACATTAAATTTAAAAAAATTCACTTTTTCAACAATTTGCCGGCAAAATCTGTCAAAACGACCTATTTCCTCCGGCCATTTTGTCATTTGACGTCACGACCACCGTTCCCAATTTTAAAAAAGCAAGAATTTTCGAATTTTATAATTAGAAAAAGAAAAAAAAGCGAGCGCCATAGCGCAGGCATATGTATGTTACAAAAAGTTAAAATATATATTTGTTGAAAAAATAGTTTTTTGAAAAAAATGTATTCAAACTTCTATAATTTATACGAACTTCAAGTATTCCAAAATTCTATTGTGGCAAGTTTCTTATTCATAATTTCTTATTTAAACAATACAAATTTCAATTAATACACACTTTACTTAATTTAAATTTTTATTCTTTAAAAGTATTATCAATCCAAATTTTAATTTTTCCAAACTAGTATTTAATAAATTCCGATTATTTTAAACTTTTAATTCTTTAAATTTTAATTAAACAAAATTTTAATTATTGGGACGTTCTTTTTTAAGCGCCCACTCCCCCCCCTATCTATCTTTTTTTCGTTTGATTTAAAAAAAATTAGCTTATATAGTCTACTTTTTGATCTCGTTGGGCGTTTTTTTAAAATCAAAATGGTGACTTATATATGGCGTCTAAGGCATGTAAAAACCTCGAAAAATGCGTTAATATAATCGAAAAGTACTCTAAAGCTTTACATATTACCATAAAAACAACTAAAAAATGGATTACATAGGATCTGATAGCAAATCTAAATCCAAAAACTCAAAAATTAAAAAAACTCATTTAAGTTCGTGAAAATGACAACTCGGGGATTTTCGAGGTCGATGATTACGAATCCGATGTTAGTTTTTAAAAAATTTAAATGGAGGACCAAAAATTCCAAAAAGTAAGGTTAGCTCTTGAAAATGTCCGTCATTTTATATTTTTAAAAAATTAAAATCAGATTCGTAATCAGAGACTCCAAAGTCACCCAAGTATACATTTTCTCAAGTTAAGTACAATTTTTTGAATTTCTGATTCGCCATTTTGGGTCCGACATATTGAATTTTTCAAAATTGACATCAGATTCGTAATCAGCGGCCTCGAATCCCCTCGAGTAGATATTTTCACTAGGATAGCTCAATTTTTTAATATTGTCCGCCATATTGGATCTTACATTTTGAGTTTTTGAACTTCGGATTTAGATTTGTTATCAGATCTTATGTAATCCATTTGTTAGTAGTTTTTATGAAGCTTTAGAGTACTTTTGAATCATTAACGCATTTTTCTAGTTTTGTACGTGCTTTAGACGTACAAAACGTTGACATTTTTAATTTTAAAAAACGCCCAATGGGATCGAAAAGTAATCTATCTATTCTAATTCTTCCAACAAGATTTAATTATTTTCAATCCAGTTGTTAAAAGTGCAATTATTTTTAACAATTATTTCTATAATTTTCTTAATTTTTTTATTTGCGATTATTTTCTTGAATTTTAATTGACAGTTTATTATTCTTCTTTAATTTTATGATTATTCATTATTTTAAAAAAAAATTTTTGTGCAGTTATTCTCACCATTTTTCGATTTTTATTTCAATTGGTAATTATTTTTTTATAGTTAATTATTTTCGTCAATACTTCATTGTTTTCGTAATATTGTAATTTTTCTTTTAATTATTATCAAATATTTTCATAAATTTTATCAATTTTTAATTATTTTCTTCAATTCACAAATATTTTCATCAGTTTTCAATTGTTTTCTTCTATATTCATTAATTCTCGGTTTTTTTTAATTACTTTTTTTCAATTTTTAAGTATATTCTTTAAATTTCAATTCCATTCTTCAATTTTTAATTGCTTTCTTTAATTTTTAATTAATTTTTTCAATTTTAATTATTTTTTTCGATTTTTACTCTAGTTTTTAAAAGTTCAATTACTTTCAACAACTATTTCTATAAATTTCTTAATTTTTCAATTTGCAATTATTTTCTTAAACTATAATTGACAGATTATTTATTTATTTATTTTATCATTCTCCTTTAATTTTATGATTATTCATTATTTTAAAAAAATATATTTGTTCGAATGCCGATTATTCTCACTATATTTCGATTTTTTTCAATTTCTAATTTATTTTTTTATACTTAGTTATTTTCGTAAATAGGTACTTAATCGTTTTCGTTATATTGTAATTTTTCTTTTAGTTATTAATTATTTTCTTGAAATTCCAATTTAATTCTTTAAATTCTAGTTTCTTTCATCAATTTTAAATTATTTTCTTCAATTCTCAATTATTTTTTCAGTTTTTAATTGTTTTCTTTTATATTCATTAATTCTAGACATTTTTCAATTACTTTTATTCTATTTTTAAGTATTTTCTTTAAATTTTTTATTCCATTCTTCAATTATAATTTTTTTTTTCATTTTCAATTTTTTTTTTCGATTTTTAATTCAGTTGTTAAATGTGAAATTATTTCCAACAATTATTCCTGTAGTTTTCTTAATTACTCAATTTTCAATTATTTTTTGCAGTTGTCTATTAATTTAGTCATTTTTCGAATTTTGTTTTAAATTGATAATTATTTTCGTCATTTTTTAACTATTTCCTACAACTATGAATTATATTTTCAGTAATTTTCAATTATTTCCAACAATTTTCTCAAGTTTTAATTATTCTCTTAAAATTTTATAATTATTCTTTGATTTTTTAAATTATTTTGTTCGGTTGTGTATTAACCTAGCCATTTTTTGCATTTTGTTTTCATTTGTCAATTATTTTCGTCATTTTGTTTTCAAATAATAATTATTTTTTAAAATTTTAATTTATTACTTAAATGTTCAATTTATTTCCTTAATTTTTTATTATTTTCTTCATTTTCAATTATTTTTTTCAATTTTCAATCCATTTGTTAAATGTGCCATTATTTCCAACAATTATTCCTGCAATTTTCTTAATTACCCAATTTTTAATTATTTTTTGAGTTGTCTATTAAACTAGTCTTTTTTCGAATTTTGTTTTAAATTGACAATTATTTGCGTCATTTTTTACATATTTTCTTTAATTTTTCAATTATTCTCGTCATTTTCCAACTATTCGTCTCAATTATTAAGTATATTTTCAGTAATTTTCAATTATTTCCTACAATTTTTTCAAATTTTAATTATTATCTTAAAATTTTATAGTTATTCTTTGATTTTTAGATTATTTTGTTCGGTTGTGTATTAATCTATCCATTTTTTGAATTTTCTTTTCAAGTGTCAATTATTTTACTTATTTTGTAATTTTTTTTCCAAATATCAATTATGTTTTTCAATTTTAATTTAATTCTTAAATTTTCAATTTATTTCCTTAATTTTTTATTATTTTCTTCAAATTCAATTTTTTTTCAATTTTCAATCCAGTTGTTCAATTTGCAATTATTTCCAACAGTTATTCCTATAATTTTACAACTATTTTATTCAAATGTTATATTTCATATTTAATTTTGTCAATTATTTTTTTCAGTTGTCCATTAATCTATAGTGATTTTTCGAATTTTGTTCTCAACTGTCAATTATTTTCGTCATTTTTCAGATATATTCTTATTCAATTTTGTAATTTTCATTATTTGAATTTGTAAAAATTATTATAGTTTTAAATGACCAACAACAATGCAAAATTAATGCTGCTAGTAATATTAATAGAGTAATTTCACAGCAATATAGAGGAATACTAATACAGCAAAATTCTATAAAGGATCGAATTAAAATAAAGTATAATATTACAGTAATATAAACCATTAAACTAAAAATCAATATCTTTCTCCGAATAACTTTGTTTTTCTAAACGAAATCCCGATTTAAAATTTATACCCGATAAGGAAAGTTCCATTGCCGATCATTGAAAAGGCCATATCACCATCTAGTATCGATGCTTTAAACGGCTAATTTACATTTTTGACTGAATTTACATGAACATCGTTTACGGAGTGAAATTTTACATCTTTTACGGTTCCATTGACCTACCCCCACATGAGAATATATACACATCTACCTGTCTCTCATCCCCCTCAGTTAGCCACTGTACACGAAAATCTCACAAGTTGGCTGCTACAGTAGGAATATGGTGGGGCCCACCGTGGAGCTTTATCGCGATTCATCTACGTATCGGTGCCTTTTGTGGCCTATGCAAATTATGAAGGGTTCCCGGCCATAAATTACGTTATTGACCATCGAGTGTACTTACACATATAAACGTTAAAAGAGCACTGTAAGGCCGACCGACCAGCACTATATGTATAAACACCGTGGGCGAGTCTAACGCTGTCATTTCTCTTTTCGGGGCCCTTGCGCAATGAGGAAATGAGCCGAGGCGCCTAATAAATTTCTACTATCGTGCATATACCACACTGTGTTCTTCCGACCCCATCCAATATATGAACTCGCCTCGGAATTTCCATTTTTGGCCAGCAGTTGAAAAATGTCGTTATTTTAATATTATTTTTTCGCATTTTTGGAATTTAACAAAAAGATGGAATTTATTTCTATTAATAAATTAATATTATATATTGATTCACTAGCAACATTAACGCCCGCCCGAGCGTGCGACAAATTTTGCATTGTTGTTGGTCATTTAAAACTATAAATTTTTGTAAATACAAATAATGAAAATAAGAAAACTAAAGAATGTATCTGAAAAAGAATAAATAATTGACAGTTGCAAACAAAATTCGACAAATGACTACGGCTATATAATTACACAATTGAAAAGAATAGTTTAAAAGATTAAACAATAAAAATTAAATTTAAACAAAATACTTGAAAAATTATAGGAATAACTGTTGGAAATAATTGCAAATTGAACAACTGGATTAAACAGGCCCGGATTGGCCATTCAGGATACCGGGAAAAATCCCGGTGGGCCGACGCCAGGCGGGCCGGTATTTTTGTAGGTCTAATTAATAATTTAATTTATGTAATTAAATTTCATTTAACTTTCAATTACTCTTTTCTATTTTCAATTAATTTTACAACATTCAATCATTTTCGGCTTCTTTCTATGTTCTTTTCAATCACAGAAATTGTAGAATTTCAATTAAATTGTTCAATTCTACAACTATTTTTTACAATTCTTTTTTATTATTATCTTTAACTTTCAATTCCATTCTTCAATTTTCAATTCCATTCTTCAATTTTCAATTCCATTCTTCAGTTTTCAATTATTATTTTTTTCTATATTCAAGAATTCTAGACTTTTTCAATTACTTCTTTCAATTTTTAATTACATTTTTTAAATTTCCATTACATTCCTCAATTTTCAATTACCTCCTTCAATTTTTTCAATCCTCAATAATTCTCAAAAAATTTTATAACTAATCTTTAACTTTTTAAATTATTTTGTTCTCTTGACCATTATTTCTTAGTGCTTTACGATATCAAGACGATATCATATTTGAGCAATATTGATATTGATCTCAAAATCTCTTGACCATCCAAAAATGTTCTCGAGTTGATAATATCGACCTAAAATAACTAAAAAATGACGAAAATAATTGACAAATGAAAAAAATTGGAATAATGACAAGATTAATAAATCGACAATTGACAAAAATAATTTAAAAAATTAAAGAACAAATATAATATTTTAAAAAAACAATTGGAAATTAAAAAAGGAAAAAATTTACAGAAATAATAATAATTGAAAAAAATTTTAATTTTAAAAAATTGACCTGGATTGAAATTTGAAAAAATAATCACAAATTGATGAGAAGAAAATAATATTAAAAATTGGCAAAATAATTAAAAAATGAAGAAAATAATTGTGAATTAGACAGAAAAATTGAGGAATTAAGGAGTTAAATTGAGATTTCAAAAAAATTATTGATAATAAATAATTTACAAATTACTATATCAATAAATAAATAAATAGTATTAAAGAGTGAAAAAGCCCAGGATTGGTGAATATTTAAGAAAATAATTGACAATTAAAAACTGAAGAAAACTGTAGGAATAATTATAACAAATAATTGAAAATTGAATGAGATTTCAAAAAGTTAAAGTTGGTTGAAAATCGAAGAAAATAATTTGAAATTAGAAGAAATAGTTGAAAATTGAAAAAAAAATTCAAAATTAAAGAAAATAATAATTGTGAATTTAAGAGGATAGTTGAAAAATTGAATTGAAAGTTTAAGAAAAATATTGTTAATTGAAAAAATCATCGAAAAAAGCCGAGAATTATTCAATATTGAAGAAAATAATTGCCAATTGGAAAAAATTCTAAACATGGCAAGATTATTAAATTAAAAACTGACAGAAATAATTTTAAACAGAAAAAGATAAACATGAAATTAAAAAAAAACTAAAAAAGAAAGAAAATGATAGGAATAGTTCTAGAAACAATTGAAAGTTTAATTGCTTTTTGAAAAATTAAACTTTATTAAAATTTGAAGAAAATACTTTCAAATTGAGAGAATAATTGAAAATGAAAAAAAGTATCAATAAAAGACAAGAATTGTGATTGGATACAAATAATTAAAGAATTAAAGAACTGAATTGAAATTTCAAGAAAATGATTAATAATTGAATAATATGAAAGAAAATAATTGAAAAAAGACGAAAATAAAGGACAATTGTAAAAAATTCGAAAAATTGCAACATTAAAAAGTTTACATTTCAACAGAATTATCTTAAAAGTTAAGAATGTAAATTAAAATTTAGAACAGAAATAACTAAGAATAAAAATTGAAAGAAAATTACTGTAGTAATTGTAGAAAATAATTGTAAATTTAATTGGATTATAAAAAATTGAACTGGATTGAAATTCTTGGAAAATAATTGCCTATTGAAGGAAACAAGTGAAAATTGAAAAAATAATTGAAAAAAAATCGAGAATTATTGAATATTGACTGAAATAATTAAAAATTCAAGTAAATAATTGAAAACTGCAAAATAATTGAAAAAATGAGAATATTTGAAAACTGAAAAAGTAATTGAAAACTGAAAAAAATAATTGAAAAACCGACAATATTTGAAAATCGAAGAAAATAATTGAAAACTGAAAAAATAATTGAAAAAACGAGAATATTTGAAAACTGAAAAGAATAATTGAAAAAAACCGAAAATATTTGAAAATTGAAGAAAATAGTTGAAAACTGGAAAAACAATTGAAAAAATGAGAATTATTGAATATTGAAGAAAACAATTGAAAATTGATAAAAATATTGAAAGAAGCCGAAAATTATTAAATATTAAAGACAGGGATCACAGGACCTATTGCTATTGAAAAAGGTGAATAGGTGCGAATTTTTTCAAAAATAGGGGACAAAAAGGGGATAGAAAATTTGCTTTAACTTATGTATACTTGAAGATTTTGTAGGACTTTTTTATTTACAAATTTTAAATATGGAAACATTATACAGGGCTGCCAGTGGACTTGTGGATTGAAAATAGTACAAAAAAGTGACTTTTTAATTTAAAATGGTGAATAAATCGGGAGTTTTTAAGTGAAAAAAGTGAAAAAACAATAAATTACAATAAAAAACAAAATATTACTGATATTAATTTGGGGCCCGCAATAATTAATCAGTGCTCCCAATATCAAATTTGAAACAAAAATTTGTTAAATGAGAAAACTAATTGGAAAGTTAATTAAAAATCAAGAAATGAAGACAAAAATTTTAAATTTAAAACAAAATAATTGAAATTTAAAGAAAATATTTGAAAAATTTAAAGAACACTTGTAATTACAAGAAAATAATTAAAAAATGGCAAAAATAAGTAAAATTTGACGAAAAATAATGATTAAAACTTAAAAGAAAATAATTTAAAAAAAGATAAAATAAATTTACATATGTAGAAAATATGTAGAAAACAGTTGAAAAATTACCAAAAAAAACCTGTAATTTGGAAAAAATTAATGAGAAATATAATTCAAAAAATGAAGTAAAAAATAAAAAGTGTATTACATTATTTGAAAAATTAAGGACATTATTGAAACGTGAAGAAACTAATTGAATAATGTCATAAATAATTGAAAGCTAGTGTTAAAATTAAAAATTTATAGGCAACAATAATAAAAATATTAAAGAACATGACATTTAAAGAAAATAATTCCAAAATGTCAAAAATATTTGAATAATGACAAAAATAATTGTAGTTTGAAAAAAATAATGGAGAATCGACAATAATGATTGATAACTGATGTAAAGAATTCAAAATTTAAAGACAATAATTATTGAAAAATTAAAAAAAAATTAAAAGTTTATAATTAAATATAATATTTATATATATTAATTATTAAATGAATATTATAATTATATTATAATCATTATATATTATAATATTATAATTAATATTATAATTAAAAGTTGAAGATATTATTTGACGATTGAAGAAAATAATTAAAATTTAAAGAGAATAATTCAAAAATGTCAAAAAAAATTAAATATGAGGAAAGGAATTGTAGTTTGTAGAAAATAATTGAAAAAAGTGTGAAAAAATAGAAATTTGAAGACAATACTTGAAAAATTGACGAAACAATTGAAATATTAAGAAACTAATTGAATAAGGAGATAAATAATTGAAAGCTGATTTGAAAATTAAAAAATTATAGACAATAATTGAACAATTGAAAAAAATATTGGAACTTTAAGGAAAATAATTGAAAGTTTAAGAAATTAATTGCAGACTGAAGAAAAAAATTGAAATTTGAAGAGAATAATTCAAAAATGTCATAAAAAATATGAAGAAAATATTTGGAAAATGACAAAAATAATTGAATAATAACAACAGTAATTGAAATCTGAAGGAAATTATTAAAAAAATAACAAAACTAAATTGAACTTTGTGTAGAAAATTTAAATATTTCTGTCAATAATTTAAAGTTTAAATAAAATAATTGTAATTTAATAGACTAATTAAAAAATGTCAAAAAATTTAAATAAGAAGAGAGTAATTAAAGTTTCTAGAAAATGATTGAAATGTGTAGAAAATAACTGAAAAAGTTGTAAAAAATTAATAAATTCGTGACAATAATAAAAAGGATGAAGACAATTTTTAAAATTTGAAGAAAATAAATTAAAACTGGTGTAAAATTTAAAAATTCATGACAAAAAAAATTGAATATAACAATTGAAATTTTTATAAAATAATTCTAAAATGACAAAAATAATAGAAATATGAAGAAAATAATTTGAAATTAACGAAAATACTAAGAAATATGCCAAAAGTAATTAAAATTTTTAAACAAATAATTAAAAATTGAGAAAAGTAAATTGAAACTTGTGTAGAGAATTTAAATATTCTTGGCAATAATTTATAGATTTTAGAATATAATTGAAATTTTAAGAAAATAATTTAAATATGACAAAAATAAATGAAGACTTGTGTAATAAATTTAACTATTCCTGACAAGAATTTAAAGACTGGAGAAAATAATTGATATTCGAAAAAATGAAATTCAAAATCTTAAAAATACTTGAAAATTGACAAAAGTACTTTAAAAATTAAAAAGATAATTGAAAAAAGATGCAGAAATTAAATACTTGTAGACTGTATATTTAAAAAATTGATGATGTTATGTAATTTTTTTTGAAAACTGAATTTTTTACACGAGATTTGTCATTTTGGAGGCCTCGAAAATCCTCGGCAATCGTGATTCAAGATGAGTAATTCGAAAATATGGAAAGGCACAATTTTGAATGTATATCCAAAATTTTGAAATTTTGTTGAATTTCCTGTATTATTTCTACATATTTTTTTAAACATACAACATTTTGAAAATTTAATTTCTTTAAACATCATATCTTAAAAGATATGATTTAAAAGGTTATTTTTCATTATGTATTTTTAATGGGGATTTTCTATCGATTTTGACTGTAACTATAAACTTTAATACTGAAAATTAGAAAAAGGGGAAATAGGGGACAATTCTTTAAAATAGGGGAAATAGGTGCAAAATTTTAAAATAGGGGAAAAAAGGTGAATAGGGGACAACCTGTGATCCCTGTAAAGAGAATATTTGAAAATTGAAAAACATGATTAAAAATTAATTAAAATAATTGTGAATAGAAGAAAATAATTGAGATTTGAAGAAAATAATTGTAAATTAAAGAAAGTAATTGGGTATTCAAATATTGAAAAAATGATTTTCAGGTGAATGAAAGCCGACTTTTTTTATGCTAAAGGGGGCAAAGTAGATAGAAATTCATTCTGAGCAATTATTAAAGCCGGGGAATTCGCTAAAAAACTTTTTATTATATTTATTTAATAAAAATTGTCCATTTCCTAATTGAAGATTAGGGAATGATTTTAAAGGGTTGTTTTTGATGCTGAAGGGGTTAAGGTACACTGAAAAAATTTTGGTACAGTATCCGTCCCATGGAAATATTTCATTATTCTGTTAATTTCAGATTAAATATTTTGCATTGATTTTCAACGTAGTGAAGTTAACTGAATAACGTAATTTTTCATTTGGGACGGATACTGTACTTTAAAGTACAGATGCTGCACCAAAATTTTTTTAGTGTAGATAGGAATACATTCAGAGCAATTTTTAAAGCCAGGGAATTCGCTAAAAAACTTTTTATTATATTTATTTAATAAAAATTGTCCATTTCTTGATTGAAGATTAGGGAATGATTTTAAAGGGTTGTTTTTGATGCTGAAGGGGTTAAGGTAGATAGGAATACATTCAGAGCAATTTTTAAAGCCAGGAAATTCTCTCAAAATTTTTTTATTATATTTGTTTAATAGAAGTTGTCCATTTTTTGTCCTTTAAAATTGGTTAAAACCAGATTGATGTGTTCATTAAACTAAGAAATTACTGCTGCTTTTGTACAAATGGCAGTAGAGAATGCTACTGTTCAAGAAATTCCAAATAATTAAATTATTGATAAGTTTAAATAAAATAATTTAATAATTTAATATTTTTATATTTTAGTTTTAAATGTTAATAAAAATTTTCGATTTTATAGAAAGGGGCCGCTTTGAATATCTTTCCCGGGCCGCTTTTAATTCCCAATTCGGCCCTGGGATTAAAAATCGAAAAAAATAATTGAAACTGAAGAAAATAAGAAAAAAATTGAGGAACTAAAATGAAAATTTAAGAAATAAACAAAAAATTTAAGAATTAAATTAAAATTTGACAAAATAATTGGGAATTGAAAAAAAATTACAAAATGGCGAAAATAATTGACAATGTAACAAAATTTTTAAAAATGGCTACATTCAGGGGCGGCGACTTGTAAATTTTTGCCATCTGCAAACTTAAGATTGACCGATGGTGAGGGGAGGGAGGAGAGAAATAAAACAATAATAAATTAAAGAGTTTCTTAATTAGCGTAGGTAATTATTGTAACGCAATCCTTGACAATTTTATTTGATTTCAAGTACATTTTTGGAATTAATCAACAAATAATCAAAATAATATAAAATTTGTGAAAATCATTGCAAATTAAAAAAAAACATAAGTAAAAATTGACAAACTTAATTGAAAGTTAAAAAAAACAATTGAAAAATGATTAAAACATTAAAAATTTGAAAAATGTCCAAGGAAATTGAAAGTTAATTAATAAATAATGAAACTAATTTGATATTGAAGAAAATAATTGTAACTGAAACAGTTTTATTTGAACAAATTAAAAAGAAAATTGAAACTTCCGGAAATTAAATTTAAAATTAAGGGGAAAAATTGAAAAATAATAAAAATCCTTGAAAAAATTTTTGGAAAGTGATAAAAATAGTTGAAATTTGTAGATATTAATTCCAATTTTAGAAAAATTATTTTTAAAAATACAGAATATTTGTGAAGTAAAAGAAAGTACTTTATTACAAGATAATTTCAAGAATTTAAAATTTAGGAAAATAATTTCAATATTATAGAAATAATCGAAAATTGAAGAAAATAATGGAAATTTGAGATAAATAATTAACATTTTCGGAATTAATCAACAAATATTCAAATTAATATAAAATTTGTGAAAATCATTGTAAATGATAGAACAATAATTAAAAATTGACGAACTTAATTAAAATTTGAGAAAAATAATTGAAGATTGATTAAAACATTGAAAAGTGGAGACGAGATAACTTAGATTTGAGATAATAAATGAAAAATGAAATATAATTATAATTAAAAGGTGGAGAAAATAATAGCAAAAGGATAACAGAAAATGAAAATTGAAAAAAATAATTGAAAAATGAGATAAATAATTGAAAATTTAGGAATTTAATTAAGGAAGATACAGTGAGAATAATTAAAAATTGAAGACATTGTTTGCAAAATGATAAGAATAATAATTGAAAATTGAAGAAAAATGATAGAAATAATCGTAAATTGATGAAAATAATGGAAATTTAAGAGAAATAATTGAAATTTTCAGAATTAATCAACAAATAATCAAAATAATGTAAAATTTGTAAAAATCATTGCAATTTAATAAACTAGGTGTGAATTCTGTCCATTTCATGGACACTTCGCTTCCAAGGAAGCAAGATAATTTGCTTCCTCATAGAGGAAGCAATAAATTTATTTATAATATAAAAAATAATAATTTAATTTTAAATTAATTATTATTTATTTTTATGCAAATAAGTAATAATAATAAAATAATAATAAATCAATATGTATATTTTTTTTCTATCTTCCAAAACTTTATTTATTTATTTATTATAAACAAATTTGTGTAATATATAGAATAATTAATATAAAAATTTTTTTTTTTAAAGCATATTCGTTTTTTAAAATAGAATATTTTTTTTTAAAAGGAACTGTGGTCAAAAAATAATAATTGTTAGAAATTTTTTGTCAAAAAAAGAGATTTTTGGATGAAAAAAAAATGAAAAATCATGAATTATTACGCGGGTTTTTAGTCAATTATTTTTAGTCAATTCGTTTTGAGACAAGGAATATGATTCTTTTAATTTATTTGTTTGAATTTTTAACAAGAAATTTTTTTTTTGGCAAAACACGAGATTTTTCAATAAAAAAAAATTAAAAATTATGAATTAATACGTGAGTTTTTAGTCAAATATAAAAGTTATATAGGTCACTCGATTTGTTCTAAAACAAGGAATATGATTTTGTAATTCGTTTGGTTGGATTTTTAGCATGAAATTTTTTTTGTCAAATCGCGAGATTTTTCGATGAAAAAAAATGAAAAATCATGAATTATTACGTGGGTATTTAGTCAATTATATACTTTATTTAGGTGAATCGATTTATTTTGAGACAAGGAATATGATTTTGTAATTCGTTTGGTTGAATTTTTAGCATGAAAAAAAATTTTTTTTTTTAAAAATTTCCAAAAACGAGATTTTTTGATGAAAAAAACTGAAAAATCATTCATTATTACGTGATTTTTTGGTCAATTATATACTTTATATAGGTCAATCGATTCGTTTTGAAACAAGGAATATGATTTTTTCATTCATTTGTCTGAATTTTTAGCATGAAAAAATTTTTTGCCAAAAAACGATATTTTCGATGAAAAAAGGTGCTCAAAAAAATTTGATTGGGTATTTTTAAAAATCCCTGTGTCCAAATTTAGATATTTGTGAACTTCATATGTCATCCAAATTTTATTAAAATCCGTTGAAGCGTTCTCGAGATATCCTGGCGACAAAAAATTTACCACATACACACACACACACACATCCGTACATTTTCTCAGGAATGAAAATTTGAACTTTTCAGATGAAACTGAGTCGATTTACACTATTTTTGGAAAATTGAAAATCTTAACGATCACAACGCTTCCTCTACGAGGAAGCAAAATTATAAAATTCGAGAAAAATATTTTAAAATCTAGGAAATTAATTGAAGAGTAATGAAAATAATAAAAAATGCGAAACGACAATATTTGCAAAGTAATAAAAATAATTAAAAATTAAAGAAAATTATTAAAATTTGAGAAATATATTTCAAAATCTAGGAAACTAATTGAAGAATAATGAAAATAAATAAAAAAATTTAAGATAATAATTAAAAATTGAATAAATTGTAGGAAATAATTGTTTGCGAAAAATAATTAATAGTTGAAGGAAATAGTTAAAAAATGACGAGAATAATCTAAAAATTGAAAAAAACTGAAAAACATTAATTAAAATTGAAAAAAATTATTGAAAATTGAATAAAGCAATTAAAAATTGAAGAATGGAAGTAAAATTTAAAGGTTATACTAAAATTTGGACAAAGTAATTGAAAAAGCCGAGATTAATAAATATAGAAGAAAACAATTGAAAACTGAAGAATGGATTTAAAAATTTAAGAAAATAATTAAAGAATTTGTATTTAGAATTAAAAAAACGTCATGATAATCGAAAAAAATAATAGATAAAAAGCAATACATTTTTAATATTAAAGAAAATAATTGAAAATTGAAACGTGAAATTTAAATTTGAAGAAAATAAATAAGAATAGTGGAGAATAGTTAAAAATCAAAGAATAATTATAAAATTTTAAGATAATAGTTAAAAATTGAAAAATAGTTGAATAGTTGAAGGAAATAGTTGAAAAATGACTAAAATAATTGAAAAATTGAAGAAAATCTAATACAAAATTCGAATAATAACGAGATTAATATAGATTCAATTGGAGAATTGAAGAAATAATGAAATGGAATTTTTAAGAAAATAATTGATAATTAAAAGAATAATTACAATACGACGAAAATAATAAGATATTAAAACAAATAATTAGTTATTAAAAAAAAAGTTAAAAATTAAAGATAATTCGAAAAATCATGAGAATAATGGGCAGACGAAAAAACAAAATTTTTTAATTAATGAATAATCATAAAATTGAAATAGATATATAAAATAAAAGATCATACAATTTATAAATACATAATTTAAAGATAACTTTTTTCAAACGTAACTGATTTAAAACAAAAAAAATATCTAACAATAAGTACCAAACTTCAGGTGTGGACAGAATGAAAGAATGAATGAATCTTTTGAATTATTATTATAGATTAGATTATAATAGATTGGACTTTGCCTTGATGAAAATTTGAGTTATTTTTAATTTGAATTCATTGGAACTATAGGGTAAAATACAATTGAATTCAAATGTCAACCTATTGTCGAATCTATCAATAAATAATTCCAGCCTTACATTGTTATTGATGAGAAAAGTAATTGTAAAGATTCGTTGCAGGAAGTTGTGCAAAAGTGAAAAGGCAATGCAGGAAACACAGATGTTCCAGAACCTTCAATTTGGTCGCAGAAGAAGATCTTTGCGAGGATACATTGTCGTCCCGATAGTGTCGACCAATAAACGCAAGGTACACCATCCGCAGAATTTACGAGCGAAAGTGACCACTAAATCAATCTGGATTAGCATACGCCGCATTAACCATAACTTACGTTAGTCGGCTTATTCGCTCGTCGTGCACGCAGACTGAATACTTTGTATGTAAAATCAACAACAATATATATCTCGTCATATTTTTCACAAAAAGGGGAAACATCAGCTCTTGTTTCAAAAACGTCTTTGCATATTTTTATCTGCCAGCAATGATTTAGAAATTTTACAGAAGTAATAATTGTGAGTATTATTAAAATAAATATCAATTAATGAGAAATATTAAGCAGATTGGGTATAAAAAGTCAATAGGGGAGAGTGGCCATCAATGTACCAGTTTTTTCAATGAACCATTTCAATTTTCTCAGAAACAATTAAATAAAAATTCTCCTAATTTTAAATATAAATGAAGTTTGCGTAAACACACTACGTCCATAAATTTGAGACATGTGGATTTATTCTTTACAGAGAAATCTGGAAAAAACTGTTTTTGATGTACTGAAGAAAAAATTTACCCAAAATACAAACACGTTTTTTAATTGAAATAAGGCCATTTAAAAATAAATGTACTTACGATTTATTTTGTTTTGGGCCTTAACTACAATATTCTAATGAGATAAAGATTTTGAAATATTGGATTAAGTTATAAAAAACCATTTTTGTTGCAAATGTCATGTTGATTCAATGTACCGGGGAACAATGAACCACCTAGAATTTCAGTGTATTTTCGATTTCCAGAGTGGTATGCTTGATTATAAAACTAGGCATGCGTACAGCATGTTACAGCGATTGTTATCAGTACTTTTCTCAACATAGTAAAACTAAAATGCCATTTTAGCTAGTTAACTTAAATTTGAGGTATATTTATGTTATACATTATCAATTAAAAAGTGTTAAGTAACAATTTTTAATAGTATTTGATAGAAAATAAGTTTTTTACAAAGTGAAAATTGCAATATTATTATTGTTGAACATTTTTAGTATTTTTATAGAGGTGGTTCATTGTGTACCCAGGTTGTTGAAAATGAAAATAGCTTGTTACCTTTGGAAAAATCCTAAATTTTATTATTTAATCAAAATAAATCGTGTAAAATATGTGTGCATTACCTAGATAAGTGTTGTAGTTTTATATTGATGCAAAGAAGTGCTTGAAATTGGTGAAATTCAATAAGTACTATGACCTTGAAAAAACCCCGGTACATTGATAGCCACTCTCCCCTACACGTCTTTCTTAATTGGAAAAATATAATATAATTTATTTTATGAACTAATCAGTGGACAATTCAAAATTGCGTAATACATAAGTTTTTGAGGTAAAATTGTTCTTTGAAGAAAATAATTCCAAAATGGCAAAAATAATAGAAATTCAAAGAAAATAATTGGAAAATGACAAAAATAATTAAAATTTGAAGAAACAAAATGAAAGATGGCAAAACTAATTAAAAATTAAGTAAAAAATGAACAATTTGAAGAAAAGACTTGGAAAATTACAAAAATAATTGAAAAATGGAAAAACAAGATAAAAATTTTAGGTCAATACATAATTAAAAAATTGGAGAAAAAAATGGACGATTAAAGAAAATAATTAAATAATTTAAAAACCATAAAATTGATAGAAATTTGCAGAAAATTCTTTAAAAATGATAAAAATAATGTCAATTAAAAAAGGAAAAACGATTGAGAAATGACAAAAATAGTTGAAAATTACAAAAATAAAAGAAAAAAAATGAATTATGATAAAACTAATTTAAAATTATGTAAAAAATTTATGATTTGAAGAAAAGACGTAAAAAATGACATAAATAATTGAAAAATGGAGAAACAAAAAAAAACTTAAAAATCAATAATTGAAAAATTGGAGATAAAAATTAACGCTTAAAGAAAATAATTAAATAATGACAAAATAATTGCAAAATCACAAAAAAAATTGAAATTTAAAGAATATACTTGAAAAATGATAAAAATAATTGAAATTAAAAATAATAAGCAATTGTCAAATGACAAAAATAATTGAATAATTTATTTATTTATTTATTTATTTATTTTTACATAAACGGGCTCAATGTAGCCCTTTCGTACAAAGTACTTGTAGGTAAATATAAAAAAGAACAAAACCAAAAATTGGTACCTAATAATAAATTATTACATTAAAGACGGCGCTAGCTATGCAAAATGATTAATATTATTATTGCCATAAATAATGAAAAAATTAAATATAAATTAAAGAAAGAAATTAAAGAATCCATGAAAATAATTTACAGATATAAGAAAATAAGTAAAATTTGGAGAAAATAATTAAAAAAAAGGCGAAAATATTGATAATAATTGAGAAATGACTAAATTGAAAAATTTTAAAAACAATTAAAAAATAATTTAAAATAGGAAAAAATAGTCGAGAAATAACAAAAATAACAGAAATTTGAAGAAAATAATTGAGAAATCACAAAAAATTTTAATTTGAAGGTAATACGTGAAACATAAAAAAATTATAAAAATTTGAGACAAATAATTGAAAGATGAAAAAACTAATTAAAAACTAAGTAAAAATAAAAAATTTGAAAAGAAATTGAGAAATGACGAAAATAAATGAAAATTGAAGTTAAAAATTAGAAAATACATGACAATAATTTAAAGATATAAGAAAATAAGTGTACAATTTGGAGAAAGTAATAAAACAATGTCGAAGATATTGACAATAATTGAGAACTTGCTAAATTAATTGAAACATTAAAAAAACAATTAAAAACTGACAAAAATAATTAAAAATAGTAAAAAATAGTAGAGTAATGAAACAAATAATTGAAATTATAGAAAATAATTGAGAAATGACGAAAAATGTAAATTTGAAGGTAATAAGTACATAAACAATAATAAAAATTTGAGATAAATAATTGAATAATTTAATTAAATTTAATTAAGTTTAATTAAATTATTAATTATTAATTAATTATTATTAGTTATCAATTATTTATATAAATTATTAAATTTTATTTAATAATTATTGAATATTGAATAATGACATGAATAATTCTTAACTGGTGTAAATAATTAAAAGAATGAAAGATTGAAAAAAAATTAATGAAATTTGAAAAAAATAAATGAAACTTGTAAAAAATAATTGGCAATTGGTGTAAAGTATTTAAAAATTATTGATACATAATAATAAAATTATTGAACAAAATTGCTTAAATTTGAAGAAAATAATTGAAATTTGTAGAGAAAAATTGAAAACTGTGTAATAAATTGAGAAATTCATGACCATAAAAAAAATATTGAAATTTGATGAAAATACTTTTCAAATGTTAAAACTAATAGAAATATGCAGAAAATAATTGAAAAATAATATAAGTAATTGAATAATAACAAGAATAATTGAATTTTGATGAAAAAATCAAAAGATTACGAAAGTAATTCGTTTAAAAAATAAAAATTTGTAGACATTTATTAAAAAATTGAAAATTTCGATGGATTTTCTTTAAATTTTGAGAAAACGTTATTTTATATGTGCCTTTTATCTGGTGAAAATTTTAGTATACTTCTTGCGACGCTAAAAATTGATATTAGGGGCCGTTAAAAAAATACGTAACGCTTACAGGGGGAAGGGGGGGTCAGAAAAAATGAAATTTTGCATGTACCATCCTATTACGAAGCGGGGAGGAGGGTTCAAAAAAGACCCAAAAAACGTTACTTATTTTTTGAACGGCTCCTAATCAAATTCAAGTTTTCAATTTTTTATCATTTTCCATACAAAATTGGAATTTTTAACCTGAATATTTCAATGTTTAGCATCGCAAGGGTTACAGGAGTTTTAACCAGATAGAAGGTACATATAAAATAGCGTTTTTTCACAATTTAAAGAAAATCCATGAAAAATGTGAAAATAAATGTGACGCGTTCCGAAAAAAGGGATATTGAGGGCATTTCATGGAGAATGACGTCACTGGGGTAGGCAAAATTTGTTCCTAAACTTTCTCTTTAAATAAAAAATACTTTCAAACAAAATTTTGTAGAATCACCTAAAATTTGACTTAAAAGATATGTCTGACGCAAATTTAAAGTTTCTAATTTCTTTTGTTGCACAGTTTAAAACAGAAGAAAAATCTCTAAAATCAGCAAAAGCTGTCTTAAAAATGTTGCATCTTAAAATAAGTCATTTCTGCCTTAAAATAAGACTTTCTTTCTACAGTGTTTAGCTGCAATCATATATTTTTACACAATATGCTAGATTCCAGGATGATGTGCAGAATCAGTGTTCAGAACATAAACTCTGTTGTGACTAACACGACTTTTTATGCAAACTTGATTTTTCGTTATGAAGTGTCGTACTAGATATTTTAACTCAATAAAATGATACGTTTCATTTTAAGAGTTAATTATATTTTAAGACAACTAGGTCATTAAGTAAATTTGAGAGAAATTCAACTTGTAAACTATATTTATTTAAAAACGGAGATTCTAAAGCTACGACTGTCGGTAAGATTCTGTTGAACATCAGCTATGTCCTGAGTGTCGAAGAACCCAAAAATACATGGTAGGAATAACAATAGTAGTGGGAGAAAACCAAAATGGAGGTACAATTTTGACATATTTAAAAAACAATTTGCAGATGGCCTCGTCGCGTCATAAACTTGATCGTTAACATAAACTCTTGGTGACAAAGCGGAGTAAAGGTAGCCCAAACTTAAGTTATTTGTATTCAGAAAGTTTCTAGATTTACAACGTAGTCAATGTACAAACATAAAAAATAATCCGAAAGGATAGCAAACATTTAGCTGCTCGATGAGTTTTACAGAGACAAATGGCCTATTGGTATAAAATAATAAACTTAATACTCGAATATTGTCAGACTACACGTTCAGGAACAACTTGATTTTGACAAGAGAAAATAATCAATAAAGCAAAAGATAAAACAAAATACAATTTCCTCAAATGTGTTGAAAGTCTCAACAAATTCATCAATCAATATCGAAAGCATATGTGCACTGTATCATTAAGAAACATGATAAGGAAAGTCATTAGCTAACATTTTACGATATGATAAACAGCATATAGCGGCTGATGAGAAATGTCATTAAACAATATTGCAGATAATGAGGAATGTGATAAAATAACATTGCAGATGATTTGCACTTATTTTTTAAAATTGGAAGAAGTTTCCTGTGCGGCAGCTGCTGCTGATTATAAATATTATAATAATGCAGAGCAGATTCCTCGAGACCAGGAAATGATACAGGGTTGACATCTCGGATAGCATCTCTCTCGAGACATAGGAGGTAGGTAGTCCCGGACCTATTACCAGCTCCTGGGGTATTACTGCAAATTGCCACCCTCAAACAAAAAAAAAACAGGTTCAGTTTTACAACTGGTGGAGGACCTTGTTGTTGTTGTTGCTCTTTCATCCTGTTTTCGATGATGGTGCTGGTGTAATACTGTAATCGGGCAATTTTGGGTACCTCTTTCTTGAACGTAGGAATAAATCCATGTTTAATGCGCCCTTTTCCCTGTTTCTTGGGCCTTCTCTTTATCATCATTTTCTTGCTCCTCTTTCTTCAAGAGTCGCTGCTGTATCTCGTGCCCTCGAGCACTGGACCTCTGCAAGGTTCGCGTGCGGCTAAGTGGACCTAAAGAAAAGGCTAACGCATCCCGAAAGAAGAAGAGAAGGAGGAGGATGAGAAAGAGAAGGTGGAGGCCCTCTACCTTGGCCATACTTCGCCTCACCCACCTGTCTGCCGGCAATCTTCTAGTAGCCTTGGGCTACCACTTCGTAGCTACTAGGGGGCTACTCTTCTGCTACCAACAACTGGGTCTGCCAGTCTCACTGACCGAAGTGCCACCTTCAACGTGTACTTTTTTCATCCACGTGAACAACTCTGTGTGCGTGATCCATCAAGATCGTGATCCATCTTCACCTCTCAAGTGCTGCACCTTCACCAAAAATCTCAGCATATCACCTTTAAATCTACCATTCTATAGACTTTTCTTTCTTTATCTTATTTAAAAAATAATCCCAATATTATGTTTACCACTGCTGATAAGGGAAATAAAACTGTTTGTATGAAAACTGAAGATTATAACTCAAAAATGTAAAATTTACTTTCTGATACTTCTGTTTATAAACCAATTAAAAGAAACCCTTTAAGCGCACTACGAAAAAAGGCTTCTGATATTTTAAAAGACTTAAATGATAATGACCTTTTAGAGAGAAAATATCACAAAAGTGAAGTTTCTCTTTTTAGTACTGTATTAACTAAAGCTTACTTCCTTCCTAAAATTCATAAACAAGATATACCTTTACGTCCTATTATTTCTCTGATCAGCAGTTCAACTCATGTTTTCTCTAAAATTTTATATGACCAACCAAGAAATAGTATTTTAACTTCTAAATCTCACATAAAAAACAGTTTCGAATTAAAAAACAAATTGCAGAATTTTAAGATTGACGATACCTTTACCTTTCTTTCTCCTGACGTTAGTTCTTTATTTACTAATATTCCATGAAAGTTTAGATCGCAGATATCAACGTATCAATAATAATTGTAAAATTCCTTTTGACATAATACGAGAATCTACTGAGTTTTTATTCGACAACACTTTTTTTGTCTTTTAATGACAAAATTTATAAACAAACCCCTATGGGCTCAATCTTTCCATTATTTGCTGATCTTGTAATGGAAGATCTGGAAAGTGATTGTTTACAGACATTAAAAAGCAAATACAATTGTATCCCCCTTTTTTATTTCAGATATGTCGATGACACTCTTTTTTGCATAAAAAAAGATCAAGTTGATTTAATTATAAAAGTTTTTAACTCTTACAACAAACATTTAAAATTCACTTATGAATCCTGATCAACAAAAGAAAAATATTGTGTTTAATTTGGTCGATAGAGCTATATCTCTTTCAGATGATTCTTTCCATTTTGAAAATTTAATGATTGTTAAAAAAATTTTAATTTCTATTGACTATCCAATGGACTTCATTGATAAACAAATTAAGGTTCGTCTAAATAAAATTCAATATTCTAAATCAAATAGTAATTTCAAGACTATAATTAAAATTTGAAGAAAACTATTTAACTATATGACTAAAATAACTGAAAATTGAAGAAAATAATTTAAATAAGAGGAAGTTAATAATTAAGTAATGACAAAAAGATGATATTAAAAAGAAAAAATTTAAAATGGAAAAAAATAGGGAATTTAAGAAACTTATTAGAAAATCATAAATATAATTCAAGAGTATTGATTACAAGTTAAATTTAAAAAAATAACAAAAAATGAAAGAAAATCTTTAAGGGCATATGTGATAAAGAATTACGTCACTGGTATAAGCAAAATTTGTCCGTAAACTTTTTCCTAAAATAATAAATACTTTAACTTTAAACTGACCCAAGTTTTTTTTTAATTTTTGCAATAAAATTAACTTTTTAAGAAATTTGCTGATATTTGAAAAAGATAAAAAATTAATTTTAAAGAAAAATTTAAACAAACTTGGGTCTGAGAGAACTTCTTAATAATATTTTAAGTAATTGTACAAAGTTTGGTGTCAAAATATTTAGTATTTTAGGAGAAAATTTACAGACAAATTTTGCCTATACCAGTGACGTCATTCTCCTTCACATGTCCTTAAAAAAAATTTTTTTTTGTTTAAAAATGAGAAAAATAATTAAAATATAAATAATAGTTTAAAATTGAAGAACGATTATATAAATTTAAGTCATTCACTAAAAAGTGACAAAAATAAAAAAATTCAGAATTTAGGCTACCTGTGAAAATTGAAGATTTTTTTAAAAACTTAAGAATCATATTTATGTATCTAATTGATAAAAAATTAAAAGAAAATTTTAATTGTTAAAAAACAAAAAATAATACGAATATAAAATTAAGAACAAAAAGAATTAAACTTCGAAATAAGATATTGAAAAATGTAGAAAATCTTTAGAAAAAAATAATTGAAAATTAAAGAAACATATTTTTGAATATTTAAAATGTAATTGAAATTTCAGAATTAGCTAGAAAAAAGTTTAAATTCAAAAAAAATACTTTAAAATCGATGAAACTAAATCTTTAAAAATTAAAAATTAAAAAACTTGAAAAATAATCTGAAATTGAAAAAAATACCTATACTTGAATATTTAAGAAAATAATTAAAAATTGAAGACAGAAATTGAAATTTGAAGAAATTCATTAAAAAATAGCAAAAATAATAGAAAATTGTAGGTTTCAAGTAAAAAGTGAAGAAAATAATTGAATGAAGAAGAAATACATGAAAATCTAACAAAAGTAATTGAAATTCAAGACAACAGTTTTAACCTGAAGAATAAAAAAGTGAAAATTTAAGAAAATAATTTTTAGAAAGGAAAAAATTAATTTTATAATGACGAGAAAAATGTAGATTCAAGAAATTCATTTATAAACAGAAATATGAGGAAGCAAAATAATTGAAATTGGAGACTATATTATAAAATTGAAGAAATTTATTTGATAGAAAATATCAAAAATAATTAAAAGTTATAGGATACAAGTTCGAAATTAATGCATCCTCAAAATCTTGTTTTAGAGCCAAAAAAACCTTTTTCTGGTAGATTCATATGCATCATACTTTGAAACTTCGTCATTTTTTATCCAAATCAAACAGTTTTTTTAAAGGTTAAATAGACGCTTCCAAGCTGTGCAAGAATTTCTTTATTATCATTTAAAAGTATCATTTAAACCAAAAATCATCAAAAATTTTCATTCTTTCATTGATTTTTCATCATTGAAGCTAATTTAAATCTCTTATCTTATTAAAATTATATTTTTTCTGAATGCTTTTTCAAAGTATAATAAATGCAGTTTCCAATTGCCCCAGATTGATTGATTAAATTTTGATTGTATGAACAATTTTTCATTATTTTCTTCCTCGTATTCATAATTTTGATTATTTTTCAATTTTTATGTATTTCTGCAAAGCACTTTTTGAAGTTTAAGAAGTACCTGATAGTACCTAATATTAATTTTATTAAATAATGTTATATATACCTATATATTTATTAGATGATTCTTAAATATTTAAAAATTGTATCTTAGCATTACAAAAATGCATAAAAATTGAAAAATAGCTAAAATTTCTAGCAACATTTTGGATTTCAAATTATCCTACGGTGATAAAATTTAAAAAAAAAAGTTTTTTGGGCGGGTTTAAGAATTTTAGATTTTTTTTTTTTTATTAAAAGTTTTTTAAATCCATACATAATTTTGTTCAAAATTAAAAAAAAATAGTAAATAAATTGGAAATTGTAGACGAAGATAGATATATTTTAGATGAGAGAGAACAAAGTTTCAACTTGTTGATGAATTTACCCGGTGCCTTTCCTTAAGACAGATTTTACTTATTTTAAAACTGTCCTTACTTTAATAATAATAATTAATAAGTTGCTATGACAATAAAAATGTTCCGAACTCACATGACAACATGTTATATATTTTTTTTAGTATAATGATGTAGATGTAAAACTAAAGATAATTACAGATAAGACATGCAATCAGCATACTTTAATACTTTTTGGAATTCAGTATAAAGTCAACTTTGTTCATCAATGTTGCATTTTCTGCGTGCAGCTAATTTTAAAACAAGAGATGTTATATTTAGCTGGAATGATTTCTTCAATCAGACGTTTTGCTCAACTTTAATGTAGTTAGTTGTAGGAAGCAATTAATTGCTACTTGCAATCCTTTCTTTTCAAAAGTGTTTTTCTTTTTGAAAACAATGTTGCTAACGATTCCAGTGACTTTTTGTAGTGTAACGGTAACTATACTCACCAATGATTGGCAATTTGATTTAAACTTTAAAGTACAAGTTTTTTAAAATCAACTAACTGTTTAAATAAAAAAGGCGTATTTTAACCCTTTTATTGTATCTTAATAATGATGGAAAAATGATAGAAAAAAAAATACATTCTATTGATTTCATATTTTCATTTTCAATCGTCAATTAACTTTTTCAATTTTCAATTATTTTACTTAATTTACAATTATTTTTGTCATTTTTGAATTATTTTGGAACTATTCTTTTTTCAATTATTTTCCCTAATTTTCATCTGCGTTCTTAAATTTTCAATTAGATTCTTCAGTTTTTAATTGTATTCTTCCATTTATTTCATCTATATTTTAAAATTTTTCATTATTTTCAATTCACTTCAAAAATGTTCAATTATTATTTTCTACTAATTTCAATTACAATTTGTAATTGCTATTATTTTTCAGTTTTAATAATTTTCTTTGTTTTTCAATTATTGTCTTCTTTTTAAATTTTTTTACTCTTTTTTGATGATTTTCTGCATAATGATATAATGATTTTTCTTTACCGTTCAATTAACTTCTTTAATATATTTTTTGAATTTTTGTATTTTTTTTTTTCATTGCTTAATGATGTTTTTTCGTCTCCATGATCTTCAGTTTACAATTATTTTATTCTATTCTAAATACACCTATTCTTCTATTTTTGATTTTTTTTCTTACATTTTGAATTATTTTTCCGAAATTTCTTTTATGTTCCTTTAATTTTTCAATTAAAAAAATTTAATTCGATTTTTACCAAATCAAATTTTCTAAGCACCTTTTTTCATCGACAAAAAATCGGTTCTTGCCAAAAAATTTTTCTTTGCTAAAAATACAACTTAATGAATACAAAAATCGTATTCCTTATCTCAAAACGAATCGACTGACCTACATAAATTTTATAAATTGATCAAAAACTCGTAAAATCAGTCTTTTTTTTTGCATTTAAAATTCTTTTTTTTTTTAATAACTTCTCTAATGAACTTGTATATTATTAATTTATTCTTTCAGTTTTTCAATTATTTTCTTCGATTATGAATTCTTTTTCATGATATTATTCATTTTTCAATTGTGACACGTTATGAAGAAAGGGACCTAAGAAGTAAAAAATTTTAGGTTATGTTTGTTGTTTTTAGAATAAAAATACACAAAGAAAATCAACTCTAATTACAAGCGATTGATGTTCTAGATTCTAGTTTTCATTCTATCCAAAATATCCAATAAAAACTAATTTTAATTTTTCGTAATTAAAAAGGAACTTTTGATCAAGGTAAAACTATCACTAAACATAACCTACAATCGCTTCCTGCTTAGCTCTCTTTTTTCATATTGCGTCACAATTTTTGTCTTCAATTTTGAATAATATTTTTCTATTTTAAATTTACATTCTTTAATTTTTTTAAATTTTTTTCTTCAAAACTTGTTTACCCGACAATTTCCACAAATATTTTTTTACCACCGAAATTGATGCTTTTAAACTCTAAATTTTTCGTTTCAATGTTTGAATATTTCTGTGCATTTCCCAACCCTATCATCCCCATTTAGAAACAAGTAGTCCTGATAATTCACATTTATACCATTTTGGCGCTCAACGTGGGGCTATTAACTCTCGTGAACCTATATATGTATATCTTGGAAAAATTAACTATAAACTTTACATAACATATTTAATAAGTAACAATATTATATAACTCTTATCCTGTTACACATTTCTCAATTTTCCCGTCTACAGAAACTACCAATTCTCGTGAATAAGAAGCAGTTTAACTGATACCAAATTGGTAGCGTCTAATGATCTGACCTCATTTTAATAGCACGCAGATTAGACCATTTCTGGTAGTTTTAACGACGCACTTTCGCTTGAAATAAGTCAACAAGTGGAAATCTTTTCCAGTAATCTGGAAGCAGCAGTGAGCTAAATCTTTATTAGAAGTATGGAGGATCTTAAAGGAGAATATTTCTCCCGAGGGCGATAGTTATCGGTAAACTTAGGAACGCCCGATGCAATTAAGGCGAGTTTCCGTGACGCTTCTCTTCAACCAGGAACGCTTGTTCTTTAACCACAAACTCTTAGAAGATCTTTTCAGACCGTATCACACCTGACAACCGAAAGGGTTGAGCCGAACGAGTTTATTTCCTTTCTTATACTACAAATCCTCTTTGTACCAATCAGACTCCAATGATTGTTTACCAAGTTACACAAACTAAGGTTGTTCAAGTGCTGCCAAGTTCACAGACATAGTTTACGAATCATCTCGTAACTCCAACTTTTTTATCATCATCTTACACTTTCAACTATTGCTCAGCGGGACAAGAAACTTTAACAGGAATAGAAGAAGAAAAACAAAAGAGTTTTGTATACTGCGAATTTTTTGAAGGGTGCTTCTGGGCTTTCAATTGCTGGAAATAATTGTGCGTTGCATCTTGGGGTTTAGTTTAGAAGAGAATTGAAAATCAACGAATCTTTTTCTCTAATAGGATCGCTTCCGAGATTTCTACTAGGAAATAAGTTTTTGCAAGGTGCGAATATGTACTGGAGGAATTTCACTTCTGAACAAAAGAGATTTTGAAGAATGATGTTTATTCTTAAAGAAAAAGCAGAGTTTTTAGATTAGTGTCTGTTGTGAAAGAAAAAGATTGTTATAGTACGACCTCTAAGATCTAATTCATAGAAGTTTGTGGAAGAATGAGAAGGTTTCTATTGGCTGCTCTTTTGTGCAAGAAAGTGTTTCTAAGGAAAGCACAATCTCGCAAATATTGAGGAAGGGCTTTACTTAGTATCAGGAAGACTTGGTGGCGTTAATGTCCTGCTAAAAACATTACTTACGGCAATAATCGGATGCTCGGGCACTAAGAGGTGATAAATTCAACGCGTTACATCTGGTCGGCTAACTGGGCGATGAGTAACTTATGGAAGTTCGCTGACGAATGCGTCGGCAGACTGCTTCCTTATGTTCCTTCATTAAGTCTTGCTGTTTACAATATACGAGCTGTACAGTTTGAAAACCAGGCTATACAAACCGAGAAAACTAATAAAAAACCAAATTCCTTTTTTTGCGTTAGTCAATTAAAAAATATGTACCTATATTCAGTGGCGTAACTACACGCCCGCAATTGAGAGAGAAAGAAACAGAAGATATATATCTATCTTTCTCTCATTTTTAAGAATGGACGATTTCGTGATTTAAGGTATTTCTCCGATGGGCAGTCCCTGACAAAAGTTAGTATTTCAGTTTATAGCGATTATTAATTAATATAATTTATTTTCTTACTTATTGTTTACTACTAATAGTTAATCGGACATCGGCCAATAGTTTTTTAATGAAAATGTTTCAAAAATGAACAAATTTTGTTAAATTTTTAACGTTTTTCAAAGATACCTTCTTTACAAGTCTATCTTTTCTTACCATTTTTTTAAAAATGCTTCAATTTAAGTAAATACTAGCTTATTTTCTTCACAAAAAAACAAACTCTACAGCTTCACCTCGTCAGATTTTTGAAAAAGTGGACCATTTTTCAAATACAGTAATTTATTTAAAAACATATTTCTAAATATTTATAAACAAACTGCTTTATTTAAAAAATGATCCACTTTTTCAAAAATCCGACGAGGTGAAATTGTAGAATTTGTTTTTCTGAAGAAAATAAGCTAGTATTTACTTAAATTGAACCATTTTTAAAAAAATTGTAAGAGAAGATAGACTTGTAAAAAAGGTGTTTTTGAAAAACGTTAAAAATTTAACAACATTTGTTCATTTTTGAAACATTTTCATTAAAAAACTATTGGCCGATGTCCGATTAACCACACAGCCCCACAAAAAAAAAAAGTGTCATGTACTTTTGACCGGAATACCCTAGCCCTATGTATTTTGACGCGCTGAACACGAATCCGAAGTCCATTTTGCTCTATCACGTCAGGATTTTTTTCTAACCTCATAAAACATGTCGGATTTTGAGAGGTAGGCGATTTTTTAAAAAAATTTATGGATTTACTTCAAACTTAGTATCTGGGGGTTTTTTGGGTCGCTGATTACGAATCTGTAGTTAGATTTTCAAAATTCAAAATGGCGGATCCAATATGGCGGACGAATTTTGAAAAAATTTGAAGATTTACTTCAAACTTGGTATCTGGGGGTTTTTTGGGTCGCTGATTGCGAATCTGACGTCATATTTTCGAAATTTTTATGAAATTTGGTATCTTCAGGTTTTTAAGTTGCTGAGTGTGATTTCGAAGCGAGTTTCTCACATTTTCAAATATGACTTCTATTACAATTTTATCATAAAATATTCCTTGGTAACAGATAGGATATGTTTGGTGCAGAAGCCAAATAAGAAAGTACATTGTTCCATTCTGCATCTTATTCCTGATAAATCTTCAAATTTTTTAAAAATTCGTCCGCCATATTGGATCCGCCATTTTGAATTTTGAAAATCTAACTTCAGATTCGTAATCAGCGACCCAAAAAACCCCCAGATACCAAGTTTGAAGTAAATCTTCAAATTTTTTCAAAATTCGTCCGCCATATTGGATCCGCCATTTTGAATTTTGAAAATCTAACTTCAGATTCATAATCAGCGACCCAAAAAACCCCCAGATACCAAGTTTGAAGTAAATCCATAAATTTTTTTAAAAAATCGCCTACCTCTCAAAATCCGACATGTTTTTTGAGGTTAGAAAAAAATCCTGACGTGATGGAGCAAAATGGACTTCGGATTCGTGTTCAGCGCGTCAAAATACATAGGGCTAAGGTATTCCGGTCAAAAGTACATGATACTTTTTTTTTTGTTGGGCTGTGCTATTAGTAGTAAACAGTAAGTAAGAAAATAAATTATATTAAATAATAATCGCTATTATCTGAAATACTAACTTTTGGCAGGGACTGCCCATGGGAGAAATACCTTAAGACATAAAATTTCATTCCATTTTGAAATTTTTTATTTCAATTTCGAACTTGTAGCCCATAATTTTTAATTATTTTTAATATTTTTTGTCAAATAAATTTCTTCAATTTTATAATATTATTTTCAGTTCCAATTATTTTTGTGTTTTTAAATTAATTTCTTGAATCTAAATTTTTCGCGTCATTTCAAAATGAATATTTTCCTTTTTCAAAATTATTTTCTTAAATTTTCACTTTTTCTTTCTTCAGTTTGAAAATGTCGTCTTAAATTTCAATTACTTTTTTCATTTTTTCATGTATTTCTCCTTCCTTCAATTATTTTCTTCACTTTTAACTTGAAGCCAACAATTTTCTATTATTTTTCCTATTTTTTAATGAATTTCTTCAACTTTCAATTTCTGTCTTCAATTTTTAATAATTGTCTTAATATTCAATTATTTTATTCACTTTTCATATTATTTTTCAATTTTTTTAATATTTTATTTCTAAAGATGTATGTTCATCGATTTTAAGGTATTTTTTTGAATTTAAATTGTCTTCTAGCTGATTCTAACATTTCAAGTACACTCTAAATATTCAAAAATATTTTTCTTTAATTTTCAATTATTTTTTTCTAATGATTTTCTAAATTTTTCAATATCTTATTTGAAAATTTAATTCTTTTTGTTCTTAATCTTATATTCGTATTGTTTTATATTTTCTAACAATTACAAATTTCTTTTAATTTTTTATCAATTTCATCAATATGATACTTAATTTTTCAAAAATAAATTTTGAAAATTGAATTTTCACAGGTAGCGTAAAATCTTAATTTATTTTTGTTACTTTTTAGTTAATGGCTTTAGTTTATGTAATCTTTCTTCAATTTTAAATTATTTTTTATATTTTAACTATTTTTCTTATTTTTAAGGGCATGTGATGGAGAATGACGTCACTGGTATAAGCAAAATTTGTCCGTAAACTTTACCTTAAAATAATCAATATTTTTAAACCAAACTTTGTGAAAATACTTAAAATATCATTAAAAAGGTCTCTCTGACCCAAGTTTGTTTAAATTTTGCCTTAAAGTTCATTTTTAAAAAAATTAGCTGATTTTCGGAAAATTAAAAAAATTGATTTTTACTCAAAATTTAAACAAACTTTAATTATATTTGTGATTTTCTAATAAATTTCTTTATTTTTGTTTTCAGTATAATTTTTGTGTCATTACTAAATTATTAACTTCTTTTTTAAATTATTTTCTTCAATTTTCAGTTATTTAAGTCATAGTTAAATAGTTTTCATCAAATTTCAATTAAAATCTTGAATTGTTTATTTCGTCTTCAATTTCTTTAACAAGTTTGATTTTCACTTTAAACAATTATTGTCTTCAGATTCAATTATTTTTCTCAATCTTAAATTAATTTTTCCAAATTTCATCTATACTTCTCATTTTTCAATAATTTATTATTTTTGTATATTTTAACTTTTAAAGTTTTTAATTTTCAATTATTTTTGAAGGGATTTCTTCAATTTTTTCTTTTAATCCTTTAAATTCAATTATTTTTTATAGACTTTTTTTCAAATTTCTGTTTATTATAATATGTTTAAATAAATTTCTTCGTTTCTCATTTCTTTCTTGAATTTAAAACTATTTTGTCTGCAATTTGTTTGATATTTTGGTAAAACGACAAAAAATCATCAAAAAGAATTTCAATTTATTTTCATTAATACATATTTTTCAAAAATTAAAATCCGATCTCTTAGAATTTCATTTGGAATTTTCTAAGAAAGGGAGACCCAATTTTCCTTTCTGCGGTGGGGGCCCTCAAATCCAAGTTACGCCACTAGATATATTGAAAATGTAAATAATGCAGAAAAATACTTCAAAAATATAATGTAGGGCATGATGTATAAAAAGATCGAAAGTAAAATAAAAGGAGAGGTTACAAAAAGAGAATCACTGCTTTTTCATCATCGTACCTCTGTCAATCATCTGTCCCAGTTAATTACCATAACTGCTGTTCGATTAAAATCTTTTCACCTTCCTAATTATTTATAAGCAACACACGTGTTCTATAGAATCATTTTAAAAACTTCTTGTATTTTACAGGTGATCCTCAAATTCGAATTAGCAACAATTGCATATAATTAACCCTTTGCCGTACAGGTGTTAGGAAAAATCCCCTGAGATATTCTCGAATCTACATTTCAGATTCCACAATCCAAACTTTACAATCCTGCTAATCAAATTCATTTTTAGGTTATGGAAAAATAACTAATATTTTAGTAAAATCCTGTTTACTAAAATCTGGAATTAAGAATGTGGATTCTAGAACAGAGTTAATTAATTGCTCTAAATTGGAGCAATAACTAATTTTTACCACATTTTTAGTTCGGATATTGAATACCTTATTACTGAAAATAAACCATTTACTATTTATATATTTATATCCTACAATTTCTTGTTCTAACTTAAATCCAGTTCAAGTAAGTTATTTTCATTGCTTTGAAATTGATGGTTTTTATTAGCACCCAAGAATCGAAAAATGCTATTCAATTTCAAGGTTCACAGCTTTAAGATTGGGTTTATCCTATTCCTTATTAGTAACACGCACGATAACGCTTCTTATGAGGTGAATGAGTGAGACGAGATAAAATAAGCTGGGAGAGTTAACAAGCATGGGTTATCAAAAACAAACGAAACGAAAGGAGATGGGAGAAAGGAAAATTAATCTAAGTTTCCGGGGTGTTGGTTCTGACCGACAACATCCTCCCGCGAGGTTCAAGAGATCATAACTACCGTGACTCACCCACTATCAGACGGGCGTGTTCCATGATACGGATGTTGCCTCATTAGATGCATCTTGACGGTTATTTAATATCTATACAGAATGCAAATAATGCCCTAAAAAATTGCACCTTTTACCAACTATTATTTATCTTTCCTTATCATGATTGCTTTTAAATAACTGATTATTACATTATCACACTAAAACGATTATATATACACCTAACAATTATGATGCATTTTTCCAAATTATGTTTAATGTTTAATTGATAAAAATCTAAAATTCAATTTTAATGAAAATAAATAAACAATACAAAAATAAAAACCTAGTGCCAAGTTATTTTATCGAGAAATAACTAAACAAAAAAATATTAAAAATAATTATTTAAAATATTTTGAGTATTTTTTTGATTTCACAAATCAATATTTTTTATAAATTATTTAAATTAAATTAAATAAAATAATAAATTTTTAAAATTTAAAGATTTATTATTTTATTTTGATTTAAATTGATTAAATAAATAGGATTATAGAAATAATTGGGATTAAATGAAGAGTAATTAATATAAATTCACGAATATTAATTTTATTAAAGATATATATATTTTTATTAATATAACCATGTTGGGTTGAACTATATAAAAATATGGAGTATAATACTCTGATGAATCTTAAAAATATTAAAGGAATAATTATTATTGTTCTTCAGGAATTAATTCTGTTAATTATAAAAATTTCACTGAATAAATTTAGAGATGGAGGGGCAGCTATATTAAAAATACAAGATAAAAATCATAAAAGAGATAAAGATGGTATTAAATTTATAAGTCCTTTATTGAGAATTATACTTCGAGATTTTGAACGATCATAGTTAATATTAACTAAGCAAAATATAGCAGAAGAACATAACCCATGTCTGATTATTATTATTAAACTTCCTAATATTCTTAATTGTGAATAAATTATTAAACTTGAGAATATTATTCTTATATGGACAATTGAGGAATAAGCTACTAGTATTTTTATATCAATTTGTTTTATGCAGATTAAACTGGTTAAAATTGCTCCTATTATTCTAAATGTAATAATAATTAAATTAAATTTTATGTTAAATTTATCTATAAATATTAAGGATCGTAAAATACCGTATCCCCCAAGTTTAAGTATAATAGCAGCTAAAATTATTGATCCAGTTACTGGGGCTTCTACATGAGCTTTAGGGAGTCATAAATGAAAAAAAAATATTGGTAATTTGATTAAAAATGATAATAGTATATATATATATATATATATATAAATTATTAATATAATTAATATTAATTAATATAATTAAATTTAGATGATTAATATTAGTATATATTGAAATTAAAATAATTATTATTGGTAAAGATGCAAAAATTGTATATATAAATATATATAATCTTGCTTCAATACGTTCAAATTGATTTCCTCACCCAATAATTAATAAGAAAGTAGGAATTATACTAATTTCAAAATAAATATAGAATAAGAAAAGATTTATTGAAATAAAAGTTAATAAAAGGTTTATAGTTATAAATATTAAGTTAATTAGATAAATTAATTTAAAATTTATTTTAATTAAAGTTATAAATATCAATCTTATAATTCAAATAGTTAAAATAATTAATGGGAATGAAAATTGATCAATAAAAAAGTTTCAGTAAATTTTGAATGAAAAGAATAAAGGTTTATTTATTAAGATTAATAGGGATAATAAAAATAAAGAATTTTGAATTATTAAAAATAATAATTTTTTATTGATTAATATAATTTGAATAAATCTAAATAGAATTATTAAATAAATATAGTTCATTTTTTATTTTAAATAAATTTTATTTAAATTAAATTTAAATTAATTGAATTTAATTTATTTATACCTTTAAACTGAATTATTAAAATTAATAATGTTAATCCTAAAATTCCTTTACATACAATAATTAATAAATATATTATAATGAAATATTAAATATTAAATAATAGTAAGAAATTATATAAAATTAGTAGTAAAAATAATATTAGGATTTCTAAAAATATTAATATAATTAAAAGATGTTTAAATTTAAATGAAATAATAAATAAAGTTAATAGATATAATGATAAAAAAATTGTTAATAAGTTAATTATTAGCTAAATAGTTTATAAAAAACATTAATTTTGTAAATTAAAAATAAAGGAATTTTTTAGCTTTCAAAAAAATAAAATATTTAATTTATAATTTTAATCTCCAAAATTAATGTTTTTTATAAACTATTTTTTGTAATGAATAATTTAATAATTTTTTTTATATTAATATTATTTATAATATTAATTTTTATATTAAATTTTGAAATATTACATCCTTTAGTTATTGGAATATTTATATTAAGTATTTCTATTATAATTTCATTAATAATAAATATATTTAATAAGACAATAATTTATTCAATAGTAATATATTTAATTGTAATTGGAGGGTTTTCAATTTTATTTTTATATTTTAATAGTTTTATTATAAATGAAAAAATATTAATATTAAGAATAATAAATATTAAATTGTTTATTTATAAATTTTTTTTATTAGGTATATGTTTAATATTTATAATTTATAAATTTAATTATTTTAATTATTTTATTTTTATAAATGAAAAAATATTAGAGTTAAAAAGTATTATTAATATTATTGGAATAAGTAATAATTATAGTTTGGTAAAAATTTATTTAAAATTGGAAATATTAGTGTTAATAGGGATAATTTATTTATTTTATGTATTAGTAATTATTGTAAAAATAATTTTTTATTATAATCCTAAAACTTTACGAAAAATAATTTAAATTATAGATAAAATAAAATGATAATAACTAAGATAAAATTTAATAATTTAGTAAAAATATTATTTTTACCTACTCCTGTTAATATTAATTTAATGTGAAATTTTGGATCATTATTAGGAATTTGTTTAATAATTCAAATTATTAGTGGTTTATTTTTATCAATACATTATATTGCTAGGGTTGAAATAGCTTTTGATAGAGAGTATTATCCACCAAGCGCAGATCGAGTTATTTGATCCGGACTCTCAATTGAAAATTGATTTTACAATTTGAAACTTTATGAAAATAATTGAAATATAAAACAAACATTGAAATTGAGAAAACAAACGAAAATAATTAAAAATTGAAGAAAATAATTAAAATTTGAGAAAAATACTTAACAATTTTAGAAAATAATTTTAGAAAATGAGAACAATAATTGACACACTGAGAAAATAAGCCTCTAGCCAATTTCTAGGTTAAGGGACTCTGAACAAAACACACAAGATACCTGCGATCACAACCAAACTTCAAGGTTAACACTAGCATGTAATCTGCTAATAATAAACAAAGAGCTTTGCAGGTGCTATATCAACAACATCTCTCTGCTAAATTTAATCAAAAATTGGTTATATTTAGTCAACTTATTTTCTCAGTGCAATCGAGGAAAATAATTGAAAAATGATCAAATTAATTTAAATATGAAAGATTGAAAACATTAAATAAAATTTGAGAGAAATAATTGAAAAAACCGTAGAATATATATGTTTAAAAAGGAAAATAATTACAAAATTACTTAAAAATTTTCATTAAAGAGAATAATTAAAAAATCGCAGAAGTAATCGAAAATTGATGAAAATAATGAATGAAATTTCAGATAAACAATTGAAATTTTTGAAAATTAAGCCAAAAAAATGAAAAATAATTAAAAAGAGGAGAAAATAATATAAAATTACAGAATTTGTTTTTAAGTAATAGAGAATAATTGAAAAACTGTTTAAAAAATTAAAAATTGAAGACTAAATTTGATATAATAACTGAAAATTTAGGAAATTATATAATTAATTAAAAAAATAATGAAAATACTAAAAGATGGAGAAAATAATTGAAAAATGAGTTTTTTTATTTAAAACTTGAAGAAAATCATTGAAATAGGATAAAAACAATGAGAAAGTTGTAAAAAATAAATCACATTTGAGTGAAATAATTAAAAAAATTACAGAATGTTTTTTAAATAAAAAGAAAATAATTTAAATTTGAGAAAAATATATTAATATCTTAGAAAACAATTCAAAAAAATGATAATAACTTAAAATTGCAGAAAAGAATTGAAGAAAGCTAAAAATAAATTAAAATTTACGATAATTAATAAAAAAAAAATTAGACGTTATGAAAACAATTGAAAATAATTAAAAATTTAAGAAAAAATACTTAAAAATTCTAGAAAATAATTTAAGACAATGAGAATAATAATTAACAATCAAGAAAAATAATAAAACTAGGTGAGCATTATGTCCATTTCATGGACATTTCGCATCCAAGTAAGCAAAATAATTTGCTTCCTCATAGAGGAAGCAAGAAATTAATAATATATAAGTTAATTGGGAAAGTTGTTAAAAAAAAATTTTTAATGCAAAATAATGTCAAAATATGAATTATTTTACGAATTCTTGATCAATTATAAAAGTTATATAGGTCAATCGATTCGTTTTGAGATAAGGAATATGATTTTTGTATTCATTAAGTTGTATTTTTAGCATAAAAAATTTTTTTGGCAAAAAACGATTTTTTTCGATGAAAAAAGGTGCTCAAAAAAATTTGGTTGGGTATTTTCAAAAATCCTTGTGTCCAAATTTAGATATTCATGAGCTTAATAAGTCACCTAAATTTTATTGGAATCCGTTTAAGCGTTCTCAAGATATCTTGTACACAAAAAACGCTACACACACACACACACATACATCTGGACATTTGCTTAGGAATGAAAATTTTCGCTTTTTAGATGAAAATGAGTTGATTTAGACTATTTTTGGAAAATCGAAAATTTTAACGATCACAAAGCTTCCTCTATGAGGAAGCAAAAATAATCAAATTAATTCAAAATTCAAAAAATGATTCAAATATGCTGAAAATAATTTAAGCTTGAGACAAATAATTGACATTTATGATGAAAATAATTTGAGTATGAAAGATTGAAAAGATTAAATAAAATTTGAGCAAAATAATTGAAAAAATCATAGAATATATGTTTAAAAGAGGAAAATAACTACAAAATTATTTAAAAATGTTAATTAAAGAGAATATTTAAAAAATCGTAGAAATAATCAAAAACTGATGAAAATAATAAATAAAATTTTAGATAAACAATTGAAATTTTTAAAAATTAAGCCAAAAAAATTAAAAATAATTAAAAATCGGAGAAAATAATATAAAATTACAGAATTTGTTTTTAAGTAAAAGAGAATAATTGAAGTACCGTTTAAAAAATTAAAAATTGAAGACTAAATTTGAGATAATAACTGAAAATTTAAGAAATTAATTGAAATATAATGAAAATACTAAAAGATGGAGAAAATAATTGAAAAATGAGTTTTTTATTTGAAACTTGAAGATCATTGATATATGATCAAAACAATGATAAGTTGTAAAAAATAAATCACATTTGAGTGAAATAATTGAATTAATTACAGCATTTTTTTTAATAAAAAGAAAATAATTTTAATATAAGATCTTGGAAACCAATTGAAAAAAAATCGCACAAATTTAAGACCTTCTCATTTAGGATGAGAATGTAAAAATTAGAATAACTTAAAATTGCGGAAAAAAATTGAAGAAATCTAAAAATAAATGAAATTTACAATAATTAATAAAAAAAAAATTGGAAATTATGAAAACAATTGAAAATAATTAAAAATTTAAGGAAATAATTGAAATTTAAGAAAAAATACTTAAAACTTCTAGAAAACAATTTTAGACCATGAAAATAATAATTAACAATCGAGGAAAATAATTAAAAAATAATAAAATTAATTCAAAATTCAAAAAATGATTCAAATATGCTGAAAATAATTTAAGATTGAGAAAAATAATTGACATTTATGATGAAAATAATTTAAATATAAAAGAATGAAAACAGGTAATAAAATTTGAGCAAAATAATTGAAAAAACCATAGAATATATGTTTAAAAGAGGAAAATAATTACAAAATTACTTAAAAATTTTAATTAAAGAGAATAATTAAAAAATCGCAGAAATAATCGAAAACTGATGAAAATAACAATTGAAATTTTTGATAAATAATTGAAATTTTTGTCAATTGTGCCAAAAGAATAAAAATAGTTTAAAATCGGAGAAAATAATATGAAATTACAGAATTTATTTTTAAGTAAAAGGAAATAATTAAAAAATATTTTAAATAATTGAAAATTAAACACAACAATTGAAATTTGAGATAATAACTAAAAATTTAGGAAATTAATTGATAAATAATGAAAATATTAAAAGATGGAGAAAATAATTGCAATATAATAAAAAGAAATGAAAATTGAACAAAAGAATTGAAAATTGAGATATATATTTGAAAGTACAGTAAATTAATTCAGAAATTATGAAAATGATTCAAATTTGAAAATAGTAATTGCAAAATGACAAAAATAATGGTAAATTAAAAAAATAAATTTAAATTGGCGATGAATAATATAAAATTAAGGAATAAATAATCAAATTGATTTAATGTCAAGACAAAAATAATTAAAATTGAAAAACTGATTGAGAAAACTAAACACAATAATTGAAATTTGAGGAAGGTAAATTTAAGATTTAGGGAATCAATTTAAAAACAATTAAAATAATTAAGGATTGTAGAAAATAGTTGAAAAATTAAAATTCACTTCAAATTTAGTATTTTTTGAAAGGTGGATTAATTAAACTTCCCGTGTAGAAAAGTTCCCAGTATTTCCCAGTTTGTAAGTGGGCGCCAGTTGGGGCCAACTTGGGCTTCCCAGTTTTTTAAATAAGTAAATAGTTACTAAATAATAGTTTCAATACTAAACTTATCGTCAACCTGGCTTTATTTATTGCAACTTCCCTTCATTTCAATTTAAAAATTCATGAAATTCTGTCAAACCGCTCAAAGTTTCCAATGCAAAATGCATGGGGAAAAAAACTTCTTCATAGAATTGATCTAAAATCCATGAAAATCATCATTTTTCGATCGGATAAGGCTGTTTCTCCTCAGGAAAGTTTAAAGAATAAGATCCAATAATTTATTTATCAATTTTTTTTTTATTATTAACTATTTTTTAAAGGGCCATAAAAAATCATCATAAATAAAAAAAAACGTGTAATATCGTTAAAAAATATTCATTACGACTTTTTACGACATTTTTCACTAAAATTTTCTTTAATTACATAAAAATTAGTTACTAACAATTGTTGCTAGTATTTTTTAATTTCTTTAAACAAATTAATATTGTTTATTTAAAACTTTTCATCTAATAGAGCTAGAGAGTTGTAACTTTTTTTTTAAATTGCAACTATTTGAGTTTTATAAATCCTAATATTAGAAAAAAAAACTAAAATATAAAATTATAAAAATTGTTTAAACACATTAATATTGTTTATTTGCAACTTTTCATCTAATAGATCTAGAGGTAACTTTCTCTTAAATTTGCAACTATTCAAGCCTACAGAAGATTAATATTAATAATAAACAAAAATCCATAATTACAAAAATTGTTTAAACAAATTAATATTGTTTATTTGCAATTTTCCCTCTAATTGAGTTTTTTTTATTAATTTTGCAATTTTTCAATCCTAGTAAAGCCCAGTACTAATTGTAAAGTAAAATCAATAATTGTAAAAATTGTTTAAATTAAATTGTTTTATTTGCAATTTTTCATCTAATTGAGTTACAGAGTTGTAACTTTTTATTAATTTTGCAATTTTTTAATCCTAGTAAAGCCCAGTATTAATTGTAAAATAAAATCAACAATTATAAAAATTGTTTAAACAAATTAATAATGTTTATTTGCAGTTTCTTTATCAAGTTGTTACGAAATACCGTAAAAAGTTCCCAAACTGTATTAAAGTTGCTAATAAACAATATTAATTTGTTTAAAAGAGTTTCATAATCATGGATTTTCGTTTACTATAAGTTTTGGGCATTTATAGGCTTAAAATTTGAAAATTAAGAAAAAGTTACAAATCTCTAGCCAAATTCGATGAGTAATTGCAAATAAACAATATTAGTTTGTTTAAACAATTTTTATAATTGTGGTTTTTCGTTTATTATTAATATTAAGCTTCCATAGGTTTAAAAATTTGCAAAATTAAATGAAAGTTTTAACTCTCTAGCTCAATTAGATGAAAAATTACAAGTAAACAATATTAATTTGTTTAAACAATATTTATAACTGTGGATTTTCGTTTATTATTAATGTTAAGCTTTCATTGGCTTGAAAAGTTGCAAAATTAGGAGAAAATTTTAACTCTCGAGCTCAATTACATGAAAAATTACAAATAAACAATATTAATTTGTTTAAACAATTTTTAAAATTGTGGTTTTTCGTTTATTATTAATATTAAGCTTCCATAAGTTTAAAAAGTTGCAAAATTAAGAGAAAGTTTCAACTCCCTAGCTCAATTAAAGGAAAAGTTGCAAATAAACAATATTAATTTGTTTAAACAATTTTTAAAATTGTGGTTTTTCGTTTATTATTAATATTAAGCTTCCATAGGTTTAAAAAGTTGCAAATTTAAGAAAAAGTTTCAACTCTCTAGCTTAATCAGATGAAAAGTTGCAAATAAACAATATTAATTTGTTTAAACAATTTTCATAATCGTAGATTTTCATTTATTATTAGTATTGGGCTTTTATAGGCTTGAAAATTTGCAAAATTAAGAAAAAGTTACAACACTCTAGCTCTATTAGATGAAAAGTTGCGAATAAACAGTATTAATTTGTTTAAACAAATTAAAAAATACATGTAACAATTGTTATTAACTAATTTTTATGCCATTAAAGAAAATTTTGGTGGAAAATATTGTAAAAAGTTGTAATGAATATTTTTTAACGATCTTACATTTTTTGCGATTTTTTTTAGTAAATTGGCACTAACCGTGTTGAGCATTACAAGCCCACTAATTTCCCAGTGGGAAGACCCAACTGGGGCCCACCTTCAATCTGGGAAACCCATATGGGGCCCAACTGGCGCCCACTGAACTTTTCTACACGGGTTTTAATCAATGCAAGTTCGCATTAACTGAAATTTGAAGAAATTAAAATTGCTATAAATTTAAAATTTGAGAACACTTCAAAAGGTGAAATATGATTTAAAATTTTAAAAGAAAAAAATATCTAGTGACAAATATCAGATATGGACAGAATGAATGAATGAATTAATTAAACTTGTAAATTATTATATACAATTGGGGCCCTATTTTCCTTTTTGCCCCAGGGCCCTTGTACCCCTAGTTACGCCACTGAAAAAATAAAGAGGCAATTGTTCTAAATGAACCGATTTTTAGTAAAAATGTGAATGTTGCTAAATAATGATGGAATTGGAGATGGAAGATAGGTTTATTGAAAGGTTTAAAGGTAGACACCCATGTTAGGGAACATGAACCGAAAACGGGAGCTGTCCATCGAGGGAACGATTAATCTTGTTGGCCGTAACGCGGTGACCGTTATCGGCTATCATCCGAGTAGTGCTCCCAGCGGTAAGTCTATGGTACGTTCGTGCCGATCCGCTATGAAGATACGCCTTACGACCTGTTGGATCTAGTAGGCGTGATAGACCTGCTGGGACTGATAGAACTGCCAGAACTGGCAAGAGCAACCGACGGAAGTACTGCGAGCTTTTACCTATTCTGACGTGCTTACAAAAGGTTTACGATTCTCCTTGTACGATACTGCATGAAATATATACATTTGTATCTGATAATCAAGACTGGGCTAATTAAACGCAGGAGCAGATTGCACTTTTGCACCACAATGTATCAAAAGTTTAAGTAACAATGTGTTTTGTTCATTGGAAAATTTAGTTTTTGATAAAAAAAAAAAAAACTGATCTCTAAATCTGAATAAGTGAAGTTTAAATTCATCTCTCGGTCGAAAAATATTGTATAAGTGTAGGGGTAATATTTTCCGAGTCGATTAAAAAAGTGCTCAAAAAAAGTTATTGAGTCAAATTTTCTAAACTGGGCCACCTAGAACTGACTTTTCAAATTTGATTTACTTCTATACATAATTTATTACAGCCAGGTGGTACAAAAACATTCCTGGAAAGCTTTTTTAAAAATTTTAATTTTTCAATTAGTTATAAACAATTAAAGTTTAAAGCACCTTTTTACGAAATTGTCAATTGCTCAGCTGTTTTTTGATAAAATTGAATAATATTTGGTAGAGACATAAAAAAATAGTGCCTCTATTAATCACGATCAGAATTTTAAAAATTCGTAATTATTTATGCAAAATAAATTGTTAATTAATTAAACAATTGAAATTTTTTTACAACTTCTGGGGCAGGTATGAAAAAAATTCAAAAACAGCAGAATTCTGTGTTTTCTGCACTTTCATTTAAAAAAAAAAAAATTTAGTACCTTTGAAAATTGAGCAAATGGCGTAATTTTAAAGAGCGGCGTCCAAGCATTCGAACTGCCGCGGCCGCTGCGCTGGCGCTGCCGCCAAAGTGGGGCAAAAAAAGCGTCCGTGAAAAAATTAACATAGCGCCCAGAAATATTACCCAATTTAGATGTATTTTTTTTTAAATTAAAGGTAACAAAATTCTGCATAACACCCCTTATTTTACTTTTTGAGAAATAGTTGTTTTCATTTATTTATTAAATGTTAAACATGAAAAAAAATGTTTTCTTATTAAAACCAGTTTAATTTTTTATTAAACGCATAATTTATATTAACAAGAGCAACATTTTTTGAAGTAATTATTTTAGAACAACTTCTAATAATAAGCTAATTGTTTAAAAAATGTTTGTATAAGTTATAAACTAGATAATCTTATGAACAATGCATTTTCTTCACATCGTTATAAAGAAGTTAATAACATTATTTCTACATTTTTCTCATGATTAACGGGATGACAAGTTATTTTTAATTTAATTAATTTTTAGGTTTATTATTGTTGAAACAAACAATAATTAAAAAATTACTTTTACTTTTTTTTATTTAATTAACAAATTTCTTGTTTACTTTTGAAGTCGTTTTAGTATTTATTTCTTTCGATACTAAATTAATTTCATAATTTTTTGTAAAATTTAAGAACTATTCTTTATTTTCATTTTTATTATCAATTTTATAAAGAATTTTTATATTTTATTTATCTTTTTGTTTTATATGTTTTGAATAATTAATATACATGCTCTCTAAATCTGAATTAGTTAAAAATAACTAATTTGAAAGAAAAAACTCAGTCACTAATTCAAATAATTATATTTCTACTAATCATTTAGTAAAGAATAACTAATTATTAGTCAAATTAATTTTTATGTTTTGTCAAAATAATTAATGTTTTAGTAAAATTCTGTTTACTAATTCAATTAGTCGTATTTTAACTATTTATTAGTTAGGTTTTTACTAACAATTAGTCATTTTTTTACTAATAATTAGTGATTTTTAACTAATTACTGAAATATAAACTTTGGCACGATTTTACTAATTATTAGTTATTTTTAACTAATTTAGATTTAGAGAGTGTAATGAAATTATACTTTTATTATATAAATTATAATAGCTTTTATTTTTGTTTTTATTTTACCCCTATTATTCGAATGTAATTGTTATTTAATTTAAGCATAAAAGTCTAATTCCAAATGTTTAAACATGTTTGACGATAGCTTTAAATAAAAAAAATCATTTTATTTTATAACTCAAATGTCTTCATTAATGTAAAACCGGCGTTTCCTTTTTTAAAAATTGTTTGTATTTTTGATAGGTAAATATCAAATTAATCAATACAGGAAATTTGTTAATTAACGTTTGTTTAAACAATAAGAAACCTGAAATTATCTGCAGCAATAATATTGTACATTGTGCACAAAATTTCATTAATTTTGAAAATAGGAACCGGAAAAAAAATTGTTTATAAAATTTGTTTATAAATTAACAAAATAATTAATTTATAATAGTTTTTCGTAAATTTAACCACTAATTAGTTACAAATATTAAAGAACAGATGGATTTAATTTGCTAAATATTAAGAAAACCAACGAAGAAAACATATTTCGTCTACAGTCTAGTTTATAACATATACAAACATTTTTTAAACAATTAGCTTATTATAAGAAGTTGTTCTAAAATAATTACTTCAAAAAATGTTGCTCTTGTTAATATAAATTATGCGTTTAATAAAAAATTAAACTGGTTTTAATAAGAAAACATTTTTTTTCATGTTTAACATTTAATAAATAAATGAAAAAAACTATTTTTCAAAAAGTAAAATAAGGGGTGTTATGCAGAATTTTGTTATCTTTAATTTAAAAAAAAAATACATTTAAATCGGTTAATATTTCTGGGCGCTATGTTAATTTTTTCACGGACGCTTTTTTTGCCCCACTTTGGCGGCAGCGCCAGCGCAGCGGCCGCGGCAGTTCGAATGCTTGGACGCCGCTCTTTAAAATTACGCCATTTGCTCAATTTTCAAAGATACTAAATTTTTTTTTTTTAAATGAAAGTGCAGAAAACACAGATTTCTGCTGTTTTTGAATTTTTTTCATACCTGCCCCAGAAGTTGTAAAAAATTTCAATTGTTTAATTAATTAACAATTTATTTTGCATAAATAATTACGAATTTTTAAAATTCTGATCGTGATTAATAGAGGCACTATTTTTTTATGTCTCTACCAAATATTATTCAATTTTATCAAAAAACAGCTGAGCAATTGACAATTTCGTAAAAAGGTGCTTTAAACTTTAATTGTTTATAACTAATTGAAAAATTAAAATTTTTAAAAAAGCTTTCCAGGAATGTTTTTGTACCACCTGGCTGTAATAAATTATGTATAGAAGTAAATCAAATTTGAAAAGTCAGTTTTAGGTGGCCCAGTTCAGAAAATTTGACTCTATTTAGGTATTTTCAAAAATTCCCGTTTCCAAATTTAGGTATTTATGGACTGCACAAACCATCCAAATTTTATTGAAATTAGTTTTTTCTAAACAAGTGAATTTAAATATATTTTTGAAAAATAATTAATTTTTTTTAAACGTGAATGCTAGAAATTTCATTAAGGAGTAAATAAATTTACGAGAAATAAATAATATGTAAAGAAAATTTACTAGATTTACAGAAAAAGAGTAAGTTTAAAGAAAACCATAAGATTGAAGAAAACATTTTATTTCTCGAAAAGCAACAAATTCCTCTAAATGATTCAACAACAAAATTGTAAAATAAACCGAAATATTTTGGGTAAAAAAAGAAAAAATTAAAGACAATTAATAGTTCAAAAACAATTTTGAAAGAAAAGAAAAATTGTTGATAAAGTTAAAGAATATTTGTAATTTTAATTACAATACTGTAAATACTTGTAAGTAGTGAAATAAAAAAAAATGCCAAATCATCTCGATTTTCAAGTTGAAACTATTTAAAAAATTGATAAATTAATTAGGTGAAAATTTTTTCGAATTACAAATTATAATATTCGGTACTTAAAGTTCAGCTTATGCTCAGTCTGTTTTCAATAAGTTGATATTTTTTTACTATTAAATTTACTTGATGGAATTCTTTTAATTGGAAATATAAATAATAATTTAAAACATGTTTTGAAGTTATTAAAATAATCATAAGTTATATGATTTGGAATAGAACGGAAAAAAATAAAATAATTTTTTTTTTTTTTAAACAAGGACTTATCAAATATCAAACATCACGAAACATATACTCATATTTTATCAGATATAACGAAATGTTTATAACAAATTTACATTTTCTATTAGAAAATTGTTTTCAAAATTGTCGAATCAATAAACTAGCATTTGCAAAAACAAAATCTATAGCGAATAGTAATGACAAGTTCTAGAAAACAACAACTGTTTTTTTATTGCTCTAAATTTGTAGCCGTTATATTTTAAATTTTCTTCGCGACGAGCTGCCTACTGCGTAGAAGTTTTTCAAACACGTGGCAAGGTCGTTTCTAATGTTTCAATAATATATACTTTTTTAAAATTGCGGTATAAAAGCACGGCCTCAAGGGCGCAGGTAACATACGTGTCCTAAACATCCACTCAGAAACACGTACTGACTATCAAGAAAATAATAATCAGCAAAATGTTATCAAAATCCATTAAAATCATTCTCCTGTGTTTACTCTGTATCACGGAAGCTGGGGTTTTAAACACAAAAGATGGAACTATGAAGAATAAACCTAAACGGATGAATAGCCTGGTTCAGTACATTGACGAGGATGCAGCTAAACATCAGGTAATGATACTCATTGACGAAATAAGCACTGATTCTAAAGGAAAAATCAAAGACTTCATTTTAAAAATCAGTCGCCACGTACCTACACTTTGTGGAACATTTAAACACGCACAAAATTCTTTTAAAAATTACAAGAAACACATTGGTAGAAATCCTAGAGACACGACATTCTTCATTACTCTATTCGATCAAAGTGACGAAAATTCATCACAATTTGGAAAACCAGTGGAAATCCTTGACAAGTTTTCAAGCTTTTATTCGCTACCAAAATGGTTGTTTGTTTCTTTTTCTGAAAACAAGACACTTGATTATCAAAGATTTCTACAAAAACAATGGGAAAAACAATTTTTAGATGTAACTGTCTTGGAAATCTCCGAGTTTAAAAATCCGAAAGAAAATAAATTGTTTTTCCAAAGTCAGAAAGTCGCTACACTTCATCAATTGAATCTCTTTAGCTCAGAGTATACAACTCGAAAACGCTGGTTAAAATCGGATTGGTTTCCAGATAAAACTCAAAATTTACACAAGTCTCAAGTAAACATCGCAACAGATCGTACTCGTCCTTCAAGTCAAAGGCGAAACATTTTCGAAATTTTCGCAGGAAAAGCCAATTTTTCTATAATTTATTTTCCTTACAAGAATAATGAAAACAGATGGCAATTTCTTTTTGATTTAAAAATTACCTATGGTAATGCTGAAGTAACACATCGATCTCGTTATTTCACCTATGGTGAAGTAAAAACTCTTGTACCACGACTAAAACTTGTTGACGAAACAAGTATCTTTTTATCTTGGAAGATTGTGCTTGTTTTTGTTATGACCATTGTAGCTCTGATAATTCTACGTCTCTTGTTGTTGTTGATGAAATTTAGCAGCGACTCCTGGCAGATGCTCGATATGTTCGGACTTGTTTTGGGATTGAGCGTTTCCAATGTTCCGAAGAGAACCATTGAGAGAATTGTTCTCTGCTGCTTACTTTTCGCATGCATCCTGTATTCCGGATATTTGCATTCGATTTTAACTGAGGAGGAATTTCAGCCAGCTCTTGAAAGAGAAATAAAAACTATGCGTGATTTAATTGCTAGCAACTTAACAATATTCACCAATGCTTTTAGATTGTTAATTGACAAGTCGACGATTCAAAATGAACCTAAATATATTCAAGAATATGACAGCAGATTACGCAAATATAACAGAAGTTTTTTCTTTCACCATTGTTGGGTGATGCTAACTAAATACAAGAATCTGTCATGTTCTGCTAAACAGAATTTAATGATGAATTATCTTAGAGATCCGAGGTTTAGTAAAGTCAATGCAGCTTTACAGGTTGTTGAAGAGCCAATGACAAATTTCGTGCTTATGTATGAATTAAATTATCAGTCGCCTTTAAAAGATAGCTTTAATAAAATTCTTTTGAAGAATATAGAAAACGGAATAATGAGTAAACTAAGAGAATATGAATCAACCAGATGGCCAGTTCCTACTCTGTCAGAATACCACGAATCTGAACGAAGCACATCCAGTACTTTGAATCACCGAATTCTACTCTATCTGGGAGTTGGCTACGTTTTTGGACTCGTCGTGTTTCTTGCTGAAATATTCTGGAGGTTCCGTCAAAGTCAATTGATTGCACAGAAACATTTCGGATCAATGCGTCAAGGTTTAAGCATTTTCTTCCTGCGTATACCCACATTTTTCCGTAAATTGGGAAAGAGATTAACGGAATCGTGGTTTGTTTGCTTCTTGAAAAGAATACCACGCTACTGTCAAGATTTTATCCAGTACTTACAACGTCACTGAAGTTTTGCAAAATTTGTCTCATGTACGGATCGATAGTCAAATTGATTTCCGAGTACGATTTCTATATTACATGGGATAAATAAATAAATGCAACTTTACTCACAAATTAATTACAATTCACTTAATTGGAAATGGAACCTAGCAATTTTGAAGGCGAGACTAAGGATGCACTTGATTTTATGATTCAAAGAATTTTTAAACGCTGTCTAGGATGAGCAGAACCAACATGTGAGCTTAAGATATCATTTTCATTACTTTATTTATTTACTTTTGTTTAATGTGTAATTTTACTAATTAATCTGTTTGTAACTTTTATTTCAGGCTTACGACAAGCAGCAGAAAATTTATGGTCTTTTGGTGAATTTATCCTAAGTCGACGAGGACGCTAATCGAGAGTATTTCTATCCCAGGAAAAAGGACCTGTTTCTGCGACCATTTCACAACTTTGTTGATTGCACTTGTGTAAGATTCCAAACTTTTTTGTCTGTAAATGTACATATTTTTTGTGTTTAAAGATAACTTTTATTTTAAGAAATTCATACACGGAAAAAAATAATTTTTCGAATTTTACAAAACTTTTTTGCACTCTTGGATAAAGCCATTTACTAAACTCAGTTTCAAGTATGTGCATAAAAGTTTTGTAAAATGTACTGAAATTTCAGCACAAGTTACGGAATTCTTTACAGTAACTGCAAATAATTTTGCACTTTGTGCTAAAATTTCAGGATATTTTACAAAACTGTTCTGCATATACCTGAAACTGGGTTTTGTAAATGGCTTTATCCAAGAGTACAAAAAAGTTTTTTAAAATTCGAAAAATTATTTTTTTCCGTGTAATTAACTGCAGGATATAATGTAAAATTAAAACTTTAAATTAATCTTCCTTTGACTCACGTGATGGACTAAGTTTTTATTAAGGGGAGGTTACCATTCTCAATGGTAAAAAATGCATGAAACATTTTTTTTTTCATAGACGGAAATATTTTTAAAATTGCGGTTTTTTTATTTCAATAGTACATAGTCATATAAACTTTTTACATATATTAAAAGAAAATTAAAATTGCCGGCTAGGTCATTTTCATGGTGAGAAACATAAAAAAACTCATAAAAATAAAGGTTCTTTCCCTTCAACTTTTAGAATTTTAAAAATTGTGCCTTGGGACGCACTGTTTTTTTTTAATGCAGTAAATTTCCGATTCGAATTTGTTTATTTTCAAAATAAAACTTATTTTTAAATTTTAAGCTGTAGATATAGAACAGTTTTTTATTTATGATTTTTTATTTTGATTTTCCAATTAGGAGTCTTTTTGTTTTTTGTTTTTTGTTCTTTATCATAAAATGTAGAAACAAATATCATAGGTGTATATTCTGGGAATGAAAGGTCGAAATAACGCCAAATATGAAAAATTATTATTAACTATTTATTTTATTATTTATTAGTAATATTATATTAAAGTATATTTTGTATTATATTCTTAAATTTTTTGTATTACGGAATATGTCAAATTAATTAATATTTGAAATTACATGCGAAGGTTCATTAAGTTTTTAATATTTGTGAATTGTGTGGTAAATAAAATAATATTTACAAAACTGATGTTAATGCTTTTGTTTAAAAATTAATCACATAAATCTTTTAATTAAAATTAATTTGATTAGGCCGTAAATCTGAAATAGAAAAAAATATTATAAATAAAAATACAAACCATTTTTCTCTATTCCATGTAGTAAAAAGTAACTAATTAAAAGTATATAACTACTAATTAATTAGTTAAATTAAACTACTTAATAACAAATCATAATTAATTAAATTAGTAGAATCAAATCTACTAATTTATTTATTATTTAACAAAACCTCAAAATCACTTTGACTACTTAAAAAATTGCAAATATATTTTTCGTTCGCTTCTTCGAGGAAATATATTTTTAGAAAGTTTTTTAAAATCAATATTTTACCTATGTCTGATATTTTTGACCTTGTTTATATTTTTAAATTGCATTCTTAGTGAATTAAAGTTTAATATATAAAGAGTTTGAATCTTTTTTATAACTTCTAATAAATTACGAGTAATCTTAAAACTAAACAGCTTTATTATTTTTAACTGGAGTATTTTTTCAGGAAAGTTATAATCAGTATTAAATAAGAACTAAACAGTTTTATTTTGTAACAATAGAGATTAGTTTTTATTCCATAATAAAAAAGAGATTATTACATAATTACAAAAAAAGTAAAAAATTTGTTTGTCATCCTATATATCCTTAAGTTTTTACCGCTTACTGAATTTCAGCAATCTGAAAAAAAATTGTGCAGTTTAAAACTATTGCTAAAAGAGAACTTATAGATTTCAATTTGTTTAAAATTAATTTAAAATTAATTAAATTTGTTTATTAATTTGTAATAAGAAATATTACAAAAAAAGTAAAATTCCAATAAAAGTTTTTTCAAAACATTTTTTTTTCTTACCATCCGTGAATTTTCTCCCAGCAAGTTTTACGCGTAGATCCAAAATATGCTCTGCAGCCTCCACTGCAACATTCTGAATCACTGCTGCAAGCTTGATCAACTTTTTTGCAGCCGTAGATTGTTACGAACATGGCCAAACAAACAAGAAGGAGCAACAAAGTTTTGGCAGAATGCATTTTGCTGGATTTTGAAAAAATAATTTCAAATTTAAAATACAATTACTCAAACTGGAAGTATTTTCAATTGTGATTTGTTACCAGTAACTGCACCACTTATATACCATTTTTTGCACTATCAAGAAAATTATCTTTTCCCTTATTTATGATAATAATTACAATCACCTGCTGCAAGCATTTTTGCATATTTCCTTGTTCCACTTACGGCCATACTACTGAATACTGATTTATAATGATAAAAAAGTTATTATCAGAATTTTGCGATAAAAATAACAAAATCCCCTAATCAATTGAATATTTATCATTGTCTGTCGATTATGATAATACAATAAGTTAATGTTCATCATTTTAACTTTTTCCTCTTTGGTTTTATACATATAATCTTTTTTGCATCTTGTTCAAAACTTGAATCGCTTCAAATTTTAATCTATCTGCTTCAATCGATTCTAATTTCAAGTCGATTAAAATCTTCATTAAGTTTCAATCAATCAAAATTCCAATTGATCCACATTTCGATTGATTTTAAACAATTCGTACTTAAATTCAGCAACATTTCAATCTATCCAACTTAATTATCCCTTTGAAATAAAATAGACTTCAATTGATCTATTTTCCAAAAAAGAGTTTTAATGCTTAAAACAACTTGTTGATTAATTATTGAAAAACTTTTATAACAGTAAGTGCAACAAGGAAATTTACAAGACGATTCAAGCAGTTATTATAATCACCATTTTAATCAAAAATTTGATAAGAAATGTAATTATAACACTGGAAAATTTTGTATCAACTTTTTGACCCAGAAGAGCCGCTGATTACGAATCTCAAGTCACACTTTAAAATCAATATCAATATCATTAAAATCAAATAATTTTCTCAAAAAATCATCAGCCATATTAGATGCGCCATTTTGAATTTTGTAATTTTGACTTCAGATTCGTAATCAGCATTCCCAGAAACCCCTAAATATTAAATTTCATAAAAACCAAATAATCTTCTAAAAAAAAAGCAAATAATTTTTTCTTTTTGGATTAATCAAGATAGCCAATCAAAAATGAGATGATAAATCCTTATGCAATGCAAAAATTGTTATGAACTTAATGAAATTCAATATTTAGGGATTTTTTAAATCGCTGATAACGAATCTATTCATGATTTTTTAAAATTAAAAATGGAGGATCCATAATGTCTGATAAAATAAAAAAGAATTACTTCAGGTGTAGACAGAATAAGGATATTACATTTATTTTTACCTACAGATATGAATTTAAATAACTCGACAGATTTATTGATAAAAAATAATTGTCAAGTTTTTTTTATTAAAAACTCAAATTATTTAATTAATCAATAATAATTTAATTTTCCAATAATAAATGTTAATCTCGTGAACAATAATAAAAAGTGGAGCAGTTCTTTGATAATTTTTACATATTAAAAGAATAAATACATTTTCGGACACCACGCCTGATATTTGTTACTAGATATTTTTTTCTTTTAAAATTTTAAATCATATTTCACCTTTTGAAATGTTCTCAAATTTTAAATTTATAGCAATTTTAATTTCTTCAAATTTCACTTAATGTGAACTTGCATTGATTAAAAATTCAATTAATCCAGGTTTCAAAAATACCAAATTTGAAGTGAATTTTAATTTTCCAACTATTTTCTACAATCCTTAATTATTTTAATTATTTTTAAATTGATGCCCCAAAATCTTAAATTTACCTTTTTCAAATTTCAAATACCTATATATCTAAATTTTTAATTCTTCTCTTCAATTTTCATTTCTTTTTATTATATTGCAATTATTTTCTCCATCTTTTAATATTTTCATTATTTTTCAATTAATTTAATAAATTTTTAGTTAAGTAATTTTGTAATTATTTTCCTCTTTTAAACATATATTCTATGGTTTTTTCAATTATTTTGCTCAAATTTTATTACCTGTTTTCAATTTTTCATATTTAAATTATTTTCATCATAGATGTTAATTACTTTTTCTTAAGCTTAAATTATTTTCAGCATATTTGAATCATTTTTTGAATTTTGAATTAACTTGATTATTTTTTAATTATTTTCCTCGATTGTTACTGATTATTCTCATTGTCTAAAATTTTTTTCTAGAATTTTTAAGTATTTTTCTCAAATTTTAATTATTTTCTTCAATTTTTAATAATTTTCATTTGTTTTCTCAATTTCCAAATCTTTTTATTAATTATCGTAAATTTTAATTTATTTTTAGCTTTCTTCAATTCTTTTCTGCAATTTTAAGTTATTCTCATTTTTTTAAATTGATTTCTAAGATCTTAATATATTTTTCTCAAATTTAAATTATTTTCTTTTTATTTAAAAAACATTCTGTAATTTTTTTAATTATTTTACTCAAATGTGATTTTTTTACAACTTATCATTCTTTTTATCATATTTCAATGATTTTCTTCAAGTTTCAAATAAAAAATTCATTTTTCAATTATTTTCTCCATCTTTTAGTATTTTTATTATATTTCAATTAATTATATATTTTCCTAAATTTTCAGTTATTATCTCAAATTTAGTCTTCAATTTTTAATTTTTTAAACAGTTTTTCAATTATTCTCTATTACTTAAAAACAAATTCTGTAATTTTATATTATTTTCTCCGCTTTTTAATTATTTTCATTCTTTTGGCTTAATTTTCAAAAATTTCAATTGTTTATCTGAAATTTCATTTATTATTTTCATCAATTTTCGATTATTTCGGGGATTTTTTAATTATTCTCTTTAATTAAAATTTTTAACTAATTTTGTAATTATTTTCCTCTTTTAAACATATATTCTATGATTTTTTCAATTATTTTGCTCAAATTTTATTTACTATTTTCATTCTTTTATATTTAAATTATTTTCATCATAAATGTCAATTACTTTTTCTCAAGCTTAAATTATTTTTAGCATATTTGAATCATTTTTTGAATTTTGAATTAATTTTATTATTTCTCAATTATTTTCCTCGAATTGTTTATTATCATTCTCATTGTCTAAAATTATTTTCTAGAATTTTTAAGTATTTTTCTCAAATTTTAATTATTTTCTTCAATTTTTAATAATTTTCATTTGTTTTCTCAATTACCAAATCTTTTAATTAATTATCGTAAATTTTAATTTATTTTTAGCTTTCTTCAATTCTTTTCTGCAATTTTAAGTTATTCTCATTTTTTTAAATTGATTTCTAAGATCTTAATATATTTTTCTCAAATTTAAATTATTTTCTTTTTATTTAAAAAACATTCTGTAATTTTTTTAATTATTTTACTCAAATGTGATTTTTTTACAACTTAACATTCTTTTTATCATATTTCAATGATTTTCTTCAAGTTTCAAATAAAAAATTCATTTTTCAATTATTTTCTCCATCTTTTAGTATTTTTATTATATTTCAATTAAATAATAATAATTTATTTTTAGCTTTCTTCAATTCTTTTCTGCAATTTTAAGTTATTCTCATTTTTTTTAATTGATTTCTAAGATCTTAATATATTTTTCTCAAATTTAAATTATTTTTTTTTTATTTAAAAAACATTCTGTAATTTTTTTAATTATTTTACTCAAATGTGATTTTTTTACAACTTATCATTCTTTTTATCATATTTCAATGATTTTCTTCAAGTTTCAAATAAAAAATTCATTTTTCAATTATTTTCTCCATCTTTTAGTATTTTTATTATATTTCAATTAATTATATATTTTCCTAAATTTTCAGTTATTATCTCAAATTCAGTCTTCAATTTTTAATTTTTTAAACAGTTTTTCAATTATTCTCTATTACTTAAAAACAAATTCTGTAATTTTATATTATTTTCTCCGCTTTTTAATTATTTTCATTCTTTTGGCTTAATTTTCAAAAATTTCAATTGTTTATCTGAAATTTCATTATTATTTTCATCAATTTTTGATTATTTATGCGAGTTTTTAATTACTCTCTTTAATTAAAATTTTTAAGTAATTTTGTAATTATTTTCCTCTTTTAAACATATATTCTATGATTTTTTCGATTATTTTGCTCAAATTTTATTTATTGTTTTCGTTCTTTCATATTTAAATTTTTTTCATCATAAATTACAATCATTTTTCTTAATCTTAAATTATTTTCAGCATATTTGAATCATTTTTTAAAATTTTGAATTAATTTTATTATTTTTCAATTATTTTCCTCGATTCTTATTTATTATTTTTATTGTCTAAAATTATTTTCTAGAATTTTTAAGTATTTTTTCTTAAATTTTGATTATTTTTTACATTTTTAATTATTTTTATTTGTTTTCTCAATTTCCAAATCTTGTTCTTAGTTATCGTAAATTTTAATTTAATTTTAGCTTTCTTCTATTCTTTTCTACAATTTTAAGTTATTTTCATTTTTTTCAATTGATATTCAATTTATATATTTTTCTCAAATTTCAATTATTTTTGCTTGTTTAAAAAAAATTCTGTAATTTTTTCAATTGTTTCACTCAAATGTGATTTATTTTTTACAACTTATTAATGTTTGTTTCATATTTCAACTATTTTCATCAAGTTTCAAATTGTAAAATCATTTTTCAATTATTTTCCAAAATTTATATCCTTCTATTTTCCATTTTTTTAATTTCTTTTATAATTTCCAAAATTTTAAACTATATTTATCTGAGATTTCAATTATTTCATTCAATTTTTAATTATTAAATTATTTTTTATATTATTTTCTTTAATTTTCAGTTACTATCGTTCTTTTTCGTAATTTCCAAACAGTTGTTAATTATTTCCTGTTTAATTAAAAATTATTCTCTTTAATTTTAAATTATGTTTATCTTGTTTCATTAATTTTCTATAATTTTAATTACTTTCTTTTTTTTCAATGAACTTCTGAAAGTTTTAAGTATTTTTCTGAAATTTTCTTTAACTTTACTTCATTTAAAATATATTATGTAATTTTGTGAATTATTTTCTTAAATTTGAATTATATTTTTTAATTTTATATTATTTATCTCAATTCTCAATCATTTTTTTTTCCATTTTTAATTATTTTCCCTAATTTTTCATTATTCAATTTTTTTAATTTTATTTTTAAGATTTTCAAGTAATTTTCTGAATTTTAAATTATTTTCTTTGTTTTTAAAACATTTCTATGAGTTTTTAAATTACTTTTTCCAATTTTTAATAGATTTCATTTTTTTCAATTAATATGAAAAATCAGCAATTATTTTGTTTAATTTCAATTATTTCTTGCAATTTTTTTGAATTCTAAAATTTTGCTAATTTTTGTCCTAAAAAAAAAAGTATATTAGGGTTAACTGAGGGCCCCCTGAGCTCAAGGGCCCGGGGGACTGCCCCACTTTACCCCATAATAGTTACGCCACTGAATCCGACTTTTCGAGATACGAACCGTTCCCATTCTCAAGGACTGAAATACAAATATAATAATTGCATATAAAATTTAAAACATAAATATTACAAAATTTTTAATTATTATCACTCTTGCCGACCATCAAATCATCAAATCATCACTCATCATCAAAATCAATCGTAATTTTGATTGATTGAAATTAAATGAAGATTTTAATCGACTTGAAATTAGAATCGATTAAAGCATATTATAGAATAAATTTTGGAGCGATTCAATTTTTGAAAAAGATGCAAAAAAGATTATTGGTATAATACTAAAGAGGAAAAAATTAAAATTATGAACATTAACTTATTGTATTATCATAATTGACAGACAATGATAAATATTCAATTGATTAGGGGATTTTGTTATTTTTATCACAAAATTCTGATAATAGCTTTTTATCATTATGAATCAGTATTGAGTAATTCCATAAGTGGAACAAGGAAATATGCAAAAATGCTTACAGCAGGTGATTGTAATTATTATCATAAATAAGGGAAAAGATAATTTTCTTGATAGTGCAAAAAATGGTATATAAGTGGTGCAGTTACTGGTAAGAAATCACAATTGAAAATACTTCCAGTTCGAGTATTTGTATTTTAAATTTGAAATTATTTTTTCAAAATCCAGCAAAATGCATTCTGCCAAAACTTTGTTGCTCCTTCTTGTTTGCCTGGCCATGTTCGTAACAATCTACGGCTGCAAAAAAGTTAACCAAGCTTGCAGCAGTGATTCAGAATGTTGCAGTGGAGGCTGCAGATCATATTTTGGATCTATGCGTAAAACTTGCTGGGAAAAAATTCACGGATGGTATGAAAAAAAACTCTTAGAAAAAACATTTTAAAAAATTGGCAATTTAATAAATTAATCAATTAATTAATTAATTCCATACAATAACAGTATTAAAATTCGAATTCAAATTTAGAATGAATTTTAAACAAATAGAAATCTTTCTTATATGATACAAACAGAATTCTACTTTAAAACGAAGCAACATTTAATAAAAAAATTATTAAATTTTACGGAATACGAAATCTGCTATTTTCAGACATTTTTCTTAACTGCACAATTTTTTTCAGATTGCTGATATTCAGTAACCGGTAAAAACTTAAGGATATAGGATGACAAGCAAATTTTGTACTCTTTTTGTAATTATGTACTAATCTCTTTTTTTTTTATGAATAAAAACTAATCTCTATTGTTACAAAATAAAACTGTTTAGCACTTATTTAATACTGATTATAACTTCCCTGAAAAAAATATTCCAGTTAAAAATAATATACCTGTTTAGTTCAATAAATTCTGGTTAAATCCACAAAATAATTTTCCGATTACAATTACCGACAATTCCAGTTTAAAACACTGGAATAATATATGTATAAGTATATAAATCAAAAAACAGAAAATGATTATTTATTTTTAACTAATTAAAAATAATTTTAATGAAATTTTTTTTTAATACTTGGAATTTTGCAAAATTTAAGTGTATAAAATTTTATTACAGAAACTAAATGCTATAGGTAATATTTTATTGAAAATGTTTTAATAAATAAAAAGGCTCATATTTATTTTTAAACAAATTTAATTTAATTTTTTGTAAACTAATCAAAACGTTTGGAAAATAATGAAATATTTCATGATTTGTATTCAAATTTTCAAAAATAATAGATATTTTGAAAGAGTTTATTGTCTGAATGAAAAAAATATATATTTTTTTTTAAATTTATCTTTTTTTACTTAATTTGAAGATTTTTTAATGCGATGAATTCAACCTTATATTAATAATATTTGTTGTTTTCATAAATGAGCCAGTATCATTTTCACACAAAACTTATTTTGAAGATTGTTATATTGTACAGAATGAGAATGTTATTTTGTACAACTGCTAAATGTTATTTTGTACAATTTTGAAAAATGAATTTGTTATTTTGTCCAATTTTTTGAAAAAGCTAAAAACCTTCGGGGTTATAATTAAATCCATTTTTTTAAATAATTGTACAAAAAACAAATTAATTTTTTAAAATTGTTCCAAATATCATTTAGTAGTTGTACAAAATAATAGTCTCACTCTGTACAATATAACAATCTTCAAAATAAGTTTTGTGTCAAAATGATACTGGCTCTCATAAATTGGTCATTTTAAAAATGAAATTTATTGCGTTACTATGAAAATAGACTATGAAAAATGTATGTAACAATTAATAAATATCAGTGAAATAAATAATAAAAGTCTAATTTGTAATCTTATTAATTCCTTTTTATTTCAAACTTTTTTAAAGTTTATAATAAATATTTCTAAAATTAATATAAACTAAAATTTTCAAATTCTATTTTTCATTTTTTTATTATTAAGAAAAATCTATAATTTTTAAATTGTCAATAGTATGTATTTCAAATTTAAAAAAAAAACCGCGTTAATTTAATATTCATTGTCGGTAAGGTAGAGCAGTATATGTTCTTCAACTGCGGTGAAAACTGAGGTAAGAACATTGGTTTTTTCCCTATCCTTATATTTTTTACTACTAAAATCCTTTATTTTACCTTCTAGATTAATCATAATACCTATTTGTGTCGATTAGAGTACTTTATTCCTATTGAGAGACCTTAAAAAAGATTCCATATACAAGGTTATTACAATTCCGTTTCCTTTTAGGAGGAAGTACCCGGAAAAAAATCTTATTGAATAAAACCTATAGTGAATCAGAGTTTTTAAAAAAGCAGATTAATGATTGACGTTCTTAATAGTTTTGAATCAGAGAATCGGAATTATTTTTAATAAGTGATTTCCTATTAATACAAAATTTATTGAATCGGATTTGTCAATTATGAATTGGTTTTGAAATTTTGAGGTTAGATTGTCATATTTTACACAAAATTTGGAATTTTTAATTAATTGAACTAGGTACTTAAATAAATGATGTGCAGAGCTGTTAGATTTGATAATACTTTTCAAAATTTTCCTTTTATCGATTCAGAAAAATTGAATAGGTTTTTATTTCCGGAGTGTCTATTTCGCCAGACGTCTGGCGATTTAAGAAACTCAAATTAAATCGCCAGTCAGCTGTCTGGCGATTTAAGAGAAATGAATTAGTTCGCCAGTTAAGACAAATACACGGTAAAAGACTGACGATTTAAGACGAGTAGCTTATTTCGACAGTAAAAGAAAAAATATATCATACACGATAAATTGAGGTTAAGTTACGGCTATGTCAAAAGCGTAAAATAATTTTATTTTACTCAATTTTTTTCTTTTTCGTCTATTAATACAATTTTTAAATATAAAATTATTTCGCATTAAAGTCCCTGTTAAAGAAGTAGTCTTTTAGTTTTATTGTTATAAAAATAATGCTTGCTTCCATTTTGGCGGAAAATTTAAATATTTATTTCTACAGATTCAATATTTATCCTCATTGAGTCGTTTTCTAGAAACATTTATCAACTGCTTATTAATAATTTACAAAAACATTCAGCTGTTTAATAGAAACTGACTTGACATTAAAATTCGATATGAAAAATTATTTTTTAAATTTAATTCCAAACAGAAAATAATCCTGGGGTGTAAAAGACACATTAAGAAGTCCAATTTAAATATTTATTTTAATTGTAATTTAATCAGGGTGTCTACTAATTTGGTCCCACAAAATTCCCGGTTTTTGTTCTTGTTAACTTAAAATTTATTTTAAGTATAAATAGACCTACAAATGGCCACAAAAATTGAAGATAACAGTTGATAATTGAAGCAAATAATTGAAATTCGAAGAAAATAATTGAGACTTGAAGAATTAAATATTAAACTTTAAAAAAAAAATAATAATTAAAAATTAAAAGAAACAATTAATAATGAAAAGAAATCATTAATATGGAAAAAAAATAATTGAAAAAAGTCGAAATTACTGAATATTGAAACAAACAATTGAAAATAATAATAATAATATATAATAATTTACAATAACACTTAGCTGTTTAATAAAAATTGACTAAACATTAAGCTTCAATTCAATTTTTCAATTATTCAACTATTTTCATAAAATCACATTTTCTTCAATTTCAAATTATTTTCTTCAGTTTCCAATTATTTTCTACAATTCTCAATTATTTTCTTCCATTTTGAATTATTTTCATTAATTTAAAATTATTTCTTCATTTCTCAATTATTTTCTTCAATTTTCAATTATTTTCATCAAATTCTAATTATTTTTTTGAATTCTGAAATATTTTCTACGATTTTAAATTATTTTAATCAATTTTTAATTATTTTCCTCAACTCTAAATTATTTTTTTCAATTGCCAATTATTCCTTTTAATTTTCAATTATTTTTTTCAATTTTCAATTATTCCCATCAACTTGTAATTATTTTCTTCAGATCTCAATTACTTCCTTCAATTTTTAATTATTTAATTCAATATTCAATAATTCTCGACTTTTTTTAATTATTTTCTTCTATAATCAATAATTCTCGGCTTTTTTCAATATTTTTTTTCAATTTTCAATTATGCTTTTGAAACTTCAATTCAATTTATCAATTATTATTTAACAATTTTCATAAAATCACATTTTCTTCAATTTCAAATTATTTTCTACAATTTTTAATTAATTTCTTTAAATTACAAATTACATTCTTCATTTCTTATTGTTTTCTTCAAATTCTACAATTCCTGGGTTGTTCAATTCCTTTTTTCTCCAATTATCACTTATTATTTTCTTTACTCCCAATTATTTTTTCATATTTCTTTCTATTTCTTCTCAATTTTCTTCAATCTTTTCCGACGATTTCTAAATTTTTCTGCTGTTTTCAAATATTGTCTTTAATTTATAAGTACTTTCTTCAATTTTCAATTATTTTTTTCTTTAATTTTTAATTATTTTGTTCAATTTTCAATTGTTTGTTTCAATATTCAGTAATTTCGACTTTTTTCAATTATTTTTTTTCAATATTAATTATTTCTTTTCATTATTAATTGTTTCTTTTAATTCTTAATTATTTTTTTTTTAGTTTAATATTTAATTCTTTAATTCTCAATTATTTTCTTCGAATTTCAATTATTTGCTTCAATTATCAACTGTTATCTTCAATTTTTGTGGCCATTTTAAGTTAACAAGAGAAAAAACTGGGAGAAATAAGAACAAAAACCGGGAATTTTGTGGGACCAAATTAGTAGACACCCTGATTATATTACAATTAAAATAAATATTTAAATTGGACTTCTTAAGGTATTAGTCGCGTAAAATGATTTTCGTCAGATTTTTTTAAAACTTTGTATCTGTATTCATGAGGTATTTATCTATGAAATGAGATCTATCCTATCAATTTTGACCACTTCTGAGCTTCAAAATATAAATTCAAAGTTCATACCTTTTACATGCAATAGCACTAAATGCACATAAAAAATGTCTCTTATATTCATTTGTATAAAAACAAGTCGTCAGATTTTCAAATAAAACTACTAAGTTACACATTCAGATAAAATAAATCCTTTAAAAAAAAATTAACTTTATTGACCACGCCGTATAAAAAATACAATAATTTAAAAATTTTTAATTTTCACGTGGTTTTATTAAAAAATGACGTAAACGTATCAGCAATACATCATGCCAACTTATAGTACATGACTCAAAATCGTGAAAATTACATATATTACATTAGAAGAGGTCACAAGGAAGCCAGTGAGTTGATATAAAAGTTTATTTAATGTTCTTATTATTTTGCGGGAGTTTTGTGGGAGCATTTACGCGACTAATACCTTAATGTGTTTTTTACACCCCAGGATTATTTTCTGTTTGGAATTAAATTTAAAAAATAATTTTTCATGTCGAATTTTAATGTCAAGTCAGTTTCTATTAAACAGCTGAATGTTTTTGTAAATTATTAATAAGCAGTTGATAAATGTTTCTAGAAAACGACTCAATGAGGATAAATATTGAATCTGTAGAAATAAATATTTAAATTTTCCGCCAAAATGGAAGCAAGCATTATTTTTATAACAATAAAACTAAAAGACTACTTCTTTAACAGGGACTTTAATGCGAAATAATTTTATATTTAAAAATTGTATTAATAGACGAAAAAGAAAAAAATTGAGTAAAATAAAATTATTTTACGCTTTTGACATAGCCGTAACTTAACCTCAATTTATCGTGTATGATATATTTTTTCTTTTACTGTCGAAATAAGCTACTCGTCTTAAATCGCCAGTCTTTTACCGTGTATTTTTCTTAACTGGCGAACTAATTCATTTCTCTTAAATCGCCAGACAGCTGACTGGCGATTTAATTTGAGTTTCTTAAATCGCCAGACGTCTGGCGAAATAGACACTCCGTTTTATTTCCGGGGTAAGGGAACTTATATACGACGACGATCGAAAGTATCGTATTATTATAATAAGAGATATTAAATACATATTAATTTATTTATCTTTTTCTTACCTTATTTGTAAAATGGAGAGTTTTAAGCTGTCTCTCTCAGAAAGGCAGAAAGAACAGATTGCTTTCTTTTTTAGAATCATTGCATATATCATTGTCGGTGTAACGAGTAGCACAGATTTTATCCACAGTAACTGCAGTAACCGTCCATCCTTATGTACGGATCACCTTGAACAAGAACAAACGAACGGATGGATTGGTTGAGTGGTCGAATGAATAGACAAATGGAATGCCTATTCACTATATTGTTTCAAGATTAGTGATGAATAGATACTTTTAAAAATTGTTCCATGCTATGCACGTCTTCCTTTGATTATTATTTTACTTCCGTATTGCATTTTATGACTGCAATGATTTCATGCCTTTTTAAATTAGTCGTAAATTTACTCTCATAAGTCTATATCTTCGAACCCTTCATGATCGTGAATTAAATTTTGTAAAACAATGAGAAAAAGAAATGTACTCAGTGTCTCAATATTAATAAAATTGGTTTTTTACAACTTATTTTTATAGAAATTATAAGAGTTAACAATATAAAAATCCATAGATCTACAGAAGGTTTTGTAAAAGACCTACATTACCTGTTGATGGTATTGTAAAAAACTGAATTATCACTCGGAGCAACCAAACTCTCGTTTTGTATTATTTTGTAATTACTATTTCAATATTTATTAGATTATTTTATAGTATAATTCCGTTATTATTATATTAACGATTTATCATTGAAAAACCATTCCAAACTCATTTACAATTTTTAAACCATCAATATTAAAAAAAAAACGCATTCAATAATTGATCCTTAATCAAAGATCAGGTGCGTTTTATTGTAATAAAGCAATTAAAAATTAAGTAATAACGCAAAATACCGTATTTCGAACGCAATTTAACCTTACACCTCTACTATAGAAATCTTGGCATGGATTTTCGCGAGGGAGGGAATTTATGAAGATAATACTCGATATAAGTGGTAATACAGCTCCGATAATGTCGTCACGTATTGCAATATTGATGCTGACCGTAAAGTTCAACTAGAATATCGATATCATATTGGAACCGATCATTTAGGTATGAATTTCTTTCTGAAAAGCAACCATCGGCATTATAAAGACAACCTCCAGCAATATTTACAGCGAAAATTATACAAAAAATGTTTTCCCATTTTGTTTCCCTTTTATTACAATATATAAAACCTGCATTTAATATCATTTTTCTCTAATTGTAAGAGTGAAATCAATTTTATTTATCTTCATCTCATTATAATTCAATTTTTAAATAGTATAATATACTCATAATAAAAATAATAATAATAAATTTCAATACTTTGTTCTCCAATGCTGATGACCTTGGGAACAAGAAGATATTCCGAATTAGTGTTTCATTATGCGAAGTTTAACATTCGAATTACGATCCTTTATTAAGGATCACTGAAAGCAATCAGCCTTTCTCATCTTTCTCCATTATCGAGAGTGAGTCTCGAGTGGCGTTTATATTTAAATTTCTAAACAGTCATAACGGTTTCGAATTATCGGAACGATCGAATGAAAAACATCGACTTCTGTTTTCTCAGGATTGTCTTCTGAAAAGCAGACACACTTTGATGTACATTCTGTATATAAATCGATCTGTCAGTCCAATAGAGTGACGATGGGGTTGTAATATCAAGAGATGCTACCGATCTGATACACACTTCAAAATCATGACACATGGTCCATTTTTTTGTCCCTGTACTTGTCAGTGTCACCGATCTTACACTCTTCTCGATTATAATCTTTCTATCACCATAGTACATCTTGTATTTGATAATGAGTCGCGTGAGATCAATAAATCATGCAGGTTTTGACAGTGGACTAACAGAAAAAATTGTGAATGTTTTATACACGTTAATTTATCATTTACTCTCTAAATTCGACAAAGTGAATATTCACTTTTTTAGATGTCAAAAGTCTTTCACTTTTTCAAAAAAGTGCATATACAATTACAAATAAGTGACATTTCACTGTAAATACCTACACAGACATACATATATACACAAATATATATATATATATATATATATATATATATATATATATATATATACATATATATATATATATATATATACATAATCAGGGTTGCTACGCTTTATGGAATTACTATTAAAAATGCTTACTTTTAAAAATTTTGAAATTGAATGTAGCATGTTTTATGCACAAAATAATCCTGGTTAACAGTATTTTTTTATAAAAAATTATCCACTTTTTCGTAAATTACTATATCTTAGCGTTTCTTCACTGTCTTACACTGAGAAAAATGAGTTAGCTACTATTTGGATAGCTTTTTTTTAGCGATGAAATTAAACCAAATTTTTATTTAACAGAATTGTTATTGAGTAGAATTTTTAATAAGTCGAATTTTTTAATTTTAGAATATCCATTTCACCAAATATTCATTATTTATCCAATTTTTTAGTTGCATTAATTGTTATTTAATATAATTAATAAAACGCTAAATTTCCATTTTTGTCGGATACCCTGAACTATTTAATATTTCGTCTTACTCAAACTTTTATTAAAAGAAAATTCTGCTGAATTAAAATTTGGTTAAATGGAAATTCTTTAAATAAGAAGTTTGTGTTAACAAAATTTTGTAAAACAAAAATTATATTAAATATAAATTCGCAAACCTTAAAATTCTGTTAAGTACAAATCAAGATTTATTAAAATTTGATTAAAAACAGTCTCCAAGAACGATAACACAGCCCCACAAACAAAAGTTTGTCTCAGACACTATACAGTAGTGTATTTCTACTTACTTTTTTTCACTGAATAATCAGATTGGTTAAAATTTTTGAAATAATCTTTAAAAAAATGATGAAAACACGAAAAAATCGCTTTTTTAAGATTATCTAAAAAAAATGTAGTTAATCTAATCATTTTGACTTTGAATGCGGATTTAGTGTAGAAAAATATACGTAGGAATACACTAGGGTAAAGACTCGGACCAAAAAATGCACATTAAATGTCTGGAAAACCTGGAAAAGTCATGGAATTTTGTTCTAAGAAAGTCATAGCAACCCTGATAATTACATTAATTACTGTATAAAATGTTATTGAACTTAAAACTAAGAAGATTGTACTTTTTTAAAAAGTTGTTTACATATTTATTCAAAAATTAAAATAATAAGTCAATTTTCAGAGGGGGGCAAGCCCATACATTGCCCCCTCGAGGTATTTCTAGGGGGGACATTGCCCCCTGTGCCCCCCCCCGGCTCCGCCGTCCCTGATTATATTGAATCTAATATAAATTATCCTAAATTTAATATACAGTATATATTAAATTTGCTATTTATGTATCTGAGAATTCATAACGTTGAATGAATTCTAATATACATGTATATTAAATTTAATATAATTGTATGTTAAATTGAATTTCATATACATGTATGTGAAGCACAATACAGAAATTTTTAACAGTGTAGGGTGGTCCAAAAATGCATGGGAAAGAAGTAAAATAGGAATTTAAATGCTCTCACCAATAGAATTTTTCTACATCGAATTATTTATTGAATTATTTTTTAATATTAACTATTTTTTATAAAGCTCCATAAGAACCCCATAATTTACAAAATTACGAAAAAATCGTAAAAAATATTTTTTTACTATTTATATGAAAATATTTACCTAGATTTTGCATAAATAACTTTATTATTAATTTTTAACATTATTCCTTGTAATTCCTCATTTTTAAAACAAATTAATATTGTTTATTTCAGGGACCATCACGAAATTAATTTGGTTTTTGGAGTTTTTTCAAAATATCTAGTAATACTCAATAATAGATTTTACTTAAAGATTGAAATCAATTCATCAAATTTAAGGCAAAAATAGTTGTAGGTTGTTAAAATTTCAAAATTGATTTTCAATTTTTTGTTATTTCGCTTAAACCGTAATTCGAAACGTAATTATTTTGTTTCGGTTCGAATTACAGTTCGAGCGAAATAGCAGAAAAATGAAAATCCATTTTTAAATTTTAACAACTTACAAATATTTATTGCCTTAAATTTGATGAATTGATTTCAATCTTTAAGTAAAATCTATTGACTATTACTAGATATTTTGAAAAAATTCCAAAAATCAAATTAATTTCGTGACGGTTCCTGGTTTATTTATACATCTTTTTATCAAATTAAGCTACAGAATTGTAACTTTCTTCAATTAGACAACTTTTTAAGACAAATGTAATAAACTACCTACAACAAACAAAAATAACAATTTTATTAATTGTTTAAACAAACTATTATTGTGTTTAACATCAACTTTTTACCAAATTGAGAGACAGAGTTGCAATTTTTTCTACATTTTCAAAAAAAAAAAAAAAAAAAAAGTACAATTAAGAAAAAATTGCAAATCTGAAGCTTAATTTAATAAAGAAGTTAAAGAATAGTAATTTGTGTAAAAATTGGTAATATTGGTATTCTTAGATTGTTGATAGTAACTCGTTACACAGTTAAAAATTTTGTGTATTTGTGTAGAAAACAGTCCTTGTTAAATTTTTTGTGTTAAAATTACCATTTTTCTTGAGTTAATTTTACATATTCTTCAAATGTCATTCGATTTTTTAACATAACCTCAAATTTTTTAGTTGTAGCACTATAGTTTACGTTTACTTTTTTGTTGTAAAGCATAAATTTCTTATTGAAAATTAGTTTTAACTTCCAGAAGGTAAGATACGCTATAAAATTATCACGATTATATTTAACTCGTACCGAGCAGTTGACAAACAAAACAACACAAATTATTATATTAAAAATCAACACAAATTTTAAGTGGACCGTTTGAAAAATGTGATTTATATTCCATTTAAAACAAAATTTTCAACTTTGCAGAAAATACGTTTATTTAAACGTTAAGAACTTCAACTATATTAAGTTAGAATCACTATAATGTGTCAAATAAGAGTTTACAATTTTTAACATATTTTCTTGTTTTGAATTAACACAAAGTTTTGAATGGACCGTTTGGGACATGTGAAATATGTTAAATTTTACACAAATTTTTTAACTGTGTACATTCGGTTTGAAAAGTTGTAAAATTGAGAAAGAATTTCAACTTTGTAGCTCAATATAATAAAGAATAGAAGTTAAACAAAAGTAATTTGTTTAAATAATTGGTAAAATTGTAAATCTTAGATTTTTGTTAGTAACTGGTTAGAAGCAGCTTGAAAAGTAGTAAAATTGAGAAAGAATAACAACTCTGTAGCTCAATTTAATAAAGAATAGAAGTTAAACAATAGTAATTTGTTTAAACAATTGGTAAAATTGTAAATCTTAGAATGTTGTTAGTAACTGGTTAGAATCGGCTTGAAAAGTTGAAAAATTGAGAAATAATTACAACTCTGTAGCTCAATATTATAAAGAGTAGAAGTTAAACAATAGTAATTTGTTTAAACGCAATTGGTATAATATTTATTTTTAATTTGTTGTTAGTAACTAGTTACATTCGGGTTAAAAAGTTGGAAAACTGAGAAGAAATTGCAACTCTATAGCTCAATTTAATAAAGAATAAAAGTTAAACAATAGTAATTTGCTTAAACAATTAGTGAATTGTTATTCTTATATTGTTGATAGTAACTGATTACATTCGGCTTAAAAAGTTGGAAAATTGAGAAAGAATTGCAACTCTGTAGCTCAATTTAATCAAGAATAGTAGTTAAACAATAGTAATTTGTTTAAACAAATTAGCAATTACCTAAAACAATTGTTAAGTTGGTATTTATTCCAAATTGTGCAAAAAAATTGTCAAGAAAATAGTAAAAAATATTTTTTACTTCTTGTTTTTGCATTTCTTTAAGTTTGGGGGTTTTTGGGGGAATCATAAAAAATTGTTAATATTAAAAAATTATTTAATAAACAATTTGCCATTAATCAATGATTAATTATGTTTTATAATAATTATCCGGGACAGCGCGTACGCAGTCCCGACTAACAAAAATTCTACGCCCGAGATATCCACATTAGGGATATTCGCAAGATTCAGCTCACCCGAAGTGCAATGGATAAGCCTCGTCCTGAGGGAACCGCCTTATTGATCACGGTAGCCCCTGCGCCAGGTAAGTATGCTTTTCTTCAAAATTCGTCTCTACTTAAAGACTAAGCGCCTCGACTTGATTCTGAGATAGAGCGCAAGGCGACGCGTCGCGGCTAACGGGTAAACTACTCTCTCAGTAGAAACGTTCACTCCAGTTCTTCGCGTAGAGATGGGACCTGACAAAGCTGACTGAGAAAATGTCCGTAATTCTCCGTCTTTGTCCGTCAGGTCTGTCAAAGTGGACAGATTGTTATTTTAGGTAATTTATATTGTTTTTAATATTTTGATAGGTATATTTCATAACAAAATGTAAAAAATTAAGAATTTCTGAAAAAAGCTTTCTTGAAAATTGTGAGAAAGTATGAATTAACTAAAATTATGTGTCACATAACCTAAAACCTTGGGAAAAGTTGCAGGAACTTTAAAAACTACAATGTATTGTTTTTATGTAGCAAATAATGTAGAGCACTATTTTGTGCAAGAAATACATTTTACAAACACTTTTAAGTTATTAAATGTACATATACAGATTAAAAAAGAAATCATGTGTAACATAAAAATAGGCAAATACACATATTTTAATATTATGTTAATTAGTTTTAAAATGCAATAAATTAATTACGCAATGTATATAAATGTTTCAAAACTATAGTTTCTGAATAAAAATATCACCCGATATCAAGTTGAAAATCATATATTGTAAAAATAGTGTAAATTGCAATATTATCTCTTTAAATTTAAAATAAGTAACATGAAATAATGCAGAATTTTTTATAATCTTATTGGTTTCATTTGAAAGATAATTTTTCATAAAATTTGGTAGATTTATAAGTAATATTGCACACTTGTTTATTATAATGTTTTAGGAAAGTTGGAAACTGTTTAAAAAATGAAAAATAAATAAAACTTTTAATTTTTGCGGAAAAGAAATTTTTGTTGAAATTTTTTTCTAGGATATTTTAACAGTTTTCAATTAGTTTCTTTAAAATCTGTAAACATATTTAAAAATAAGTTTTTCAATTACCGAGATTTAAAATTTATTTTATAATTTTATGGAGTACTAAAATGTTTTTAAAATTTGTGTTAGAGATTTTGTTTAAAATTTTTTTTTACGAGATTGTAAGAGCTTTAATTAATTTTTAGCATGTGTAGCATATTTAAAACTAGGATTTTCAAATACCAAAATTAAAAAAGTTGTCCTTATTCAGTTACTTTATATTAATTTTTCAAACCAATTAAATATTTTTCAATTATTTTAACAATAGCAAAATATACGCGCTTTAAATTGAGCGAGAATTACCTTTTTCATTAACTAGAATAGTTTAAATACGAAAAATAAACTAATATGAACTTATTTAGATTAAATTCATTGCTATCAGATTAAATTTTGTGAATTGATTTTTATTTATATTTTGTTACAAATTAATAAATACAAAGCAATTTGAGAGAATAAATCAGGTTTTGTTTCTCAGTTGAAAATAAAAATTTATTTTAGTACGTTACAAAAGTTAGAATATTTTTTAAAATAGTTTTTTGAACAAAATATATTTTAACTTCTATGCGAATTCCATTTATTCCAAACTTCTACTCATATGATTTCCTTATTCTTAAAATTTCTTCAAACAATACGAAATTCAATTAATAACAAACTATTCTCCAAAATTTCTATCAATATTAATTTTAATTTTTCCAAATTAAAAAATTCCCAACTTCTATCGATTCAAATTTAAATTATGTCAAATTTTAATTAATCAACATTGCAATATAACCGAAGTTTTAAGGAGGTTCTATCGTAAATAGAATAATTAACATTACCATTTTAAACAAATTTGGTCTACTAGTAGATAATGCTTGTATAATGATGCAGCTAAATTTTTGAGACCTCAAGGTACTTGTGAAAAAAGTTATACAAAAAAAAGTTTTTAACATTTTACATTAATTCTTATGGGAATTGAGTAGTTTGTCATATATATTTATATATTTACATGTATTTTCCGAAGTACCTTAAGGTAAAAAAAATTTAACTGCATCATATTATAACACCATTATCTACCAGTGAACCAAATTTGATTAAAATGATGTAAATTCTTTTTAAGATAGAACCTCCTTAAGATTCATAACTCATGTTTATTTTGATTCCTAATGGTAAAAACAAAAATTATATTAGTTTTTTATATTTACAAATTAAAAATCAGAAACTTGATTTTATTAATACGAATTTAAATTGTTTCAAACTTTAATCAGTATTCAATATAATTCAATATAATTATTCAAATTTTAATAATAATAATACTAATAATAGTAAACTTTAATTAATATTTAAAACTTTAAATGGCTCAAATATTCAATTCATCTTTAATATATTAGAAACTTTAAATATTTTAAAATTTTAACAATACAGAAATATTAGGTATTTTGAATTTCAACCAATATATAAAAACTTTAAATTATAAAAAAAAAAATTTACATCGAATTTTCAATCAGACCAAATTTTATGATTAAAATTTTAACTATTAAAATGTTAACTAAAATTTGTTCCAATAAAAATTGAAATTGAAATTCTGGAGAATTAATAATTAAATAAGTAAAATTAGAAATCATATCTATAATAATAATCTACAAGATTCTTTATTCTTTTATTCATTCTTTCATTCTGTCCACATCAGAAGTTTGGTACATAGATATTTTTTGTTCTAAAGCAGATACTTTTTAAAAAATGCATTTAAATTAATTAAAATTTAAATTTATAAATATCAGTACAAAAAATTTTAATCTCATTAATAAATAAATCTATAATTTTTTCTATTATTTTCAACAGTTTTCAAGATACAATTATTCTCTTTAAATTTTATAATTCTTCTTCAATTTTGTTTAATTATTTTATTCTGTTGTCGATCATTCTCGACAGATTTCGAATTTTTTTTTCAACTGTCAATTATTTTCCTCATTTCTCAATTATTTTCTTTAGTATTTAAATATTTTAGTCATTTTGTAATTTTTGTTTCAATAATCAAGTATTTCCTTAAAATTTCCATTTCATTCTTTAATTTTTAATTATTTTCTTTAATTTTCAATTGCATTCTTAGCTTTTAATTATTTTATTCAATATTCAATAATTCTAGCATTTTCTCAATTATCAATTATTTTTTTGAAATTTCAATACAATTCTTCAGTTTCTACTTGATTTCAATTATATTCATTTATTTTTTATAATCTTTTCTATCATTTTTATCAGTTTTCAATTGACAATTTATTATTCTCCTTAAATTTTACGATTATTCATTAATTTAAAAAAAAAAATTTGTTTAAATGCCGATTATTCCCACCATTTTTAAAATTTTTTTCCAATTGTTAATTATTTATTTTTAATATTTCATTATTTTCGTCATATTGTAATTTTTTTTGATTATCAATTATTTTCTGGAAATTTCTATTGAATTACTTACTTTCCAATTTATTTCTTCAATTTTCATAATAATATTCTTCAATTCTCAAATATTGTCTTTAATTTTCAATTATTTTTATCGATTTTCAATTAATTGCTCAATACTCAATAATTCACGGATTTTTTCAATTATTTTTCCACTCATAAAAACTGTTTTAAAGTTTCAATTCAATTATTTAATAAAATTCTAGAACTCTTCTCTTCAATTCTCAGATATCTTCTTCAAAATTAAATTCAACTTTTCAATTTTCAATTTTCAGTTATTCTGTTTAATATTAGAAAATTATCGCCTTTTTTCTATTATTTTTTAGATTATCATTTAGTTTCTTTAATTTTAAATACAATTGTTTAATTTTTTTCTTAATTTTTGAATTCCATTCTTCAATTTTTATTTCCATTCTTTAGTTTTAAATTGTTTTCTTTTATAATGATTAATTCTCCGCTTTTTTCAATTTTTAAGTATATTCTTTAAATTTTAATTCCATTCTTCAATTTTTAAATGTTTCCTTTAATTTTCAATTCTTTTTTCAATTTTAATTATTTCTTTCGATTTTTAATTTTTTGATATTTCTTGTTTAATTTTTTATATTTATTTTTTTCAGTTGTCAATTAATATAGTCATTCTTCGAATTTTGTTTTCAATTGACAATTATTTTCGTCATTTTTCACATATTTTCTTCAATAATTTTTCAACTGTTGACGTCATTTTTTTAACTATTTTCCACAATTAATAAATTATTTTCCGCAATTTAATAGTTAATTATTATAGTCAATATTCTATTGAAATATTTTATGATAAATGAATAAAACTTCTAACAAAAATATACAAACATAGGAAACATAGTAAAATATATTTAAGGTTATGTTCCACATAAAAATACATATTTGACTTATTTCACATATAATTGTGTTTATAACAGACAATATAAACAATAATAATAATGATAACAATAATGACAACCATAAAAAACCTTTTTATTTCATTTAACACAAATAAATAATAAAAATATGAATCTGTCCAGTCTGTCCGTTTGTCAACATGGTGACCGTCACCTGACGCAGAATGTCGGTCAGACTCTAGTCCAGTCCCATCTCTATCTTCGCGCCACAAATATTCATTTTAAAAATCCTTTGCATGATTAAGGTTTCTATTGCTTCACAGTTTCAACAGAAATTTGTAAATTCAAATGTTTTCCTCTATGTTTTTTTTCGCAATAAATAAATACTTTCTATTAATTACTATTTTATGATTTTTTAAAATTTTGATTAAATATTAATATCAGATCAATGTTGAATATTAATTCCTTGTAGTATTTTAATATATTTATATCAATTTGTTTACAATCAAAAAAATGTTCTTCTTTAAAATAGATAAATTTTAATATGAATATAGGGTTAAATATTTAAATAAAAAATCGGGCAAGTACGAGTTACACCCGTACCAAAATCTAGGGTTCCGTACATTTATGAAACAAAGATATACCTTATTAACAAACAGAGAGTTCTAATTTGGTACACATATGTATTTTTACGTGTAGATTACAGGAAGATTATAGGGAACATTATCTGGATTGACAGTCAAAACGTTGTCAAAAAAAGAAAAACTGCAAATTTTCGAAAAAAAAAGTTTTTTCCTCATAACTTTGAAACTATTTGAGCTAGAAGGCTAAAATTTGAAACATTTGTATATTTTTATGTACAGATTATGACAATTAATTAGAACGTACAAATTATGAAAATACTTCTACCTTCAATTACATGAAATTTTTGCTTAAGGGTACAGGTTTGTATTTCATATAAATAACATAAAAATCAAGAATTTTTTTTTAAGGGGAAAATTGAAGAATGATGAAAACATTGGAAAGTGGAGACGATAACTTTAATTTAAAATAATAATTAATTAAAGAAAGATAAAAAAAATGATAATTGAAAACTGAGATAAATAATTGAAAAAATAAGAATTTAATGGGAGAATAGTAAAATAATTAAAAATTGAAGAAAAATATTAAAGTTTGAGAAAAATATTTTGAAATCTAGGAAATTAATTGAAGAATAATGAAAATATTAAAAAATGCTAGATAATATTTGCAATGTAATAAAAATAATTAAAAATTGAGGAAAATAATTTCAATTTGTAAAAAATAATTGAATAAAATACAACATATATTTGTAATAAATGAAAATAATTGCAGAATGGTAAAAATAATTGTAAATTGAACAAATAACTGACATTTTAAATAAATAATAAAAAAATTAGAAAATTAATTAAAAAATAATTCAAAATTATAGAAATAATTAAAAAATTGAAGAAAATAATAAAAATGTGTAAAAAATAATTTAAAAAATTACAGAATATGTTTGAGATAAACAAGACTACTTGAAATATGATACAAATAATTGAAAATTACAGATAATTATGAAAATTAAAGAAATTTTTTTTTAAAATTATAGAGTTTATTTGATATAAAAGAAAGTAATTAAAAATCGAAGAGCATAGTTTAAATATGTGAAAAATACAACTAAAACTTAAAAACAATAAATAAAAATTTAATAAAAATTGATCAAGCATGAAACAGGTTTTTTTTATTGGCAAATATTTGGAAAATGAGTATGGAAAACGATGAAAATAGTATAACCGGTAATTAAATTAAAAAATTTGATGAGTTATGTCCTTCCATTATATAATTGATATTAATAATTCGATATTGAAGAAATTAATTGTTATTTGAAGAGAAAAATTACAATTTGAAGAACAAAAATCATATTTTGTAGAAATAATTTAAAAATGACGAAAGAAATTGTAAATAAATAGGTACAATAATTAATACATAATGAAACTAATTTGATCTTGAAGAAAATAATTAAACCTGAAAAAGTTTTATTTGAAAAAATTAAAGAAAACAATTGAAACTTGCGAAAATTGAATTTAAATTTGAGGGGAAAAATTGAAAAATAATTAAAATCATTGAAGAAAATTTTTGAAAAATGAAAAAAGTAGTTGAAAATTGTAAAAAATAATTGAAATCGTAATAGAAAAAAAGGTTAAAAATTGAAGAAATTTTTAAAAATTTTCAAATTTACTATTCTTTAAGCGTGGATTAATTAAATTTTTAAGGAATAAAAGTTCAAATTAATTGAAGATCGTAGAAATTAAACTTGTTATAAGTTATAAACTTGACAAAATGTTATGTATGATATAAGTGGTAAATGATTTAAAATTTAAAAGAAAAAACATCTAGTGACAAACTTCAGGTGTGAACAGAATGAATGAATGAATAAAAGAAACTTGTAAATTATAATACATAAATAAATGAAAAATAAAATAATAATAATAATAGATAAATAATAAAAATAATAAAAAATCGAGTAAAAAAATAAATAATAATAATAAATAATAATAAATTTAATTCTAAATTCATTTGTCCACATTCTTATTAACAAATTTATGTTTTGTGTGTGATTTTTTCATATGGAAATTATAGTAGACACAAAATGTTGTAAAATTTAGAAAAAAAAAACTATAGAACTCTGTATGATTATTTACAAGAAAATTTAAAATTAATAATAATAGATTGTTTGAATAATTTTTAAATGCCTAGAATTATGTAAGAGAATATAAATATTAAGTATTTATTAAAATTTTGGTGAAAATACTTAAGGATTAAATAAAAATTGAATTTTTACTGCTTAAGTGATTTTTGCTATTAATTAAGTAATTAAATTGTTATTTAACTATCAAAACTGTTATTAATAATAACAACATATAATTTATGCAACGTATAATTTATACATATTTTTAAATATTAAAAATACTCTAAAATATTTTTAATATGATTTCCGATGCAATGTTTAAAATTTTAAATAGAAAATAGATTGTCTGTAAAGTTCTGATTATTTTATAGATTGTTATGAAAAAATTAATATAGATAAATAGAAAAATAAAAAATTCAGCTTAAAAAATCGATAGGGATTTTAATCACCAAGATTTAAAAAAAAACATTTGGTTAAGTTGCGCAAAAATTGAGACCTGCAGAGTGATTTAAATCAAAAAACTATATTTTGGTCCGACTGCAACCGCGTCGCAGCGCGCAGAAATCCTTTTTTTGGCGTTTAATATTTTAAAAACAAAAAAAAGGGCATTCTGAAAATTTCTATATCGGTAGAAAAAAACCTTAGCTTTCGTTTGCAAAATTTCATTTTTTAATTAAAATTATTTAATTAAAATTAAATTATAAAATTAATTTATAATTAAAATTTCGGTAAAAATAGCAAATTATATATTACAATTTATAGAAAATTAAGGTCAAATTTGTAAAATATTAAAAAATAAAATTCACCACTGAATCAAGGTATAAAAAAAGATTCTCCTGTAAGTTTGAGCCAAATCAAGCAATATTAAGACGTGGCTCTTGGCAACTTAATTTTACCATATATTTTTGCATGAAAAATTTGCTTTTTCGTAAATTTGCTGTAACATTCTTAGAAATGAACATTTTCAAATACATAAACGATATTTCTCTTCATAAATGTTCAAAAGATGAAATTCTGATACTTATTTATTATTGAAATTGTATGAACTATTTTTTGCAGGACCGCAAAAAATCCTAAAAATTGCAAAATAATTGTTATTTGACGTCAAAGTAAAAAATAAATTTTTTTAAATTAATAATTCTACGATAAAATTATGTTCTTTGATCATTTCTGAAGAGAAAGATCGGTCGCCCATTGAAAAATAGTATTTTTTTTATCGATTTTATAGCAAATTAACGAAAAAGAGATATTTTTCCATGTAAAAATAAATTCAGTTGTCTAATAGCACGTGTTAATATTGCTTGATTTGGCTCAAACTTATAGAATTTTTTTTTCGGTATATTGATCAATTTTCCAGGTAGAGACCAAAGATTTGAAAACATTTCTCTATTAAAAGGGCCACCCTATTGTATTTTTGGTCACTTAGAAAATATACCAAGAATAAATTTGATTCCTGAATTTTTACTCAATTTATCCGATCCTGAAATTTTTTACATAGACAGACAAACACTTTAGTAAACCCAATTTTTTCAGAGTCAGGAGGTCTCAATACGTCGAGAACTATGGAATTTACCAAAACTTCAAAATTGCACAAGTTTCGATAAAAATTGAATACCTTATCATTTATGATGAGAATTAAGAATGTAAAAAAAAATTATTTTCTGCGGGGAAACTAAGAGTTCATTAGATAAACACAAAAATTTAAACATTAACTTCCCATCGGTTTTGCTTTTCTTTCTAGTATTTTTTTTTTAACTTTCTATAGAACTTAGTGATGTTTAAAGAATCAAACATATTTTTAAACCGACTTTAAAAGTTTTTTTTTTTTTACAGATTCAAAATTTTATTTAAATAATTTTACTCAATGTAAACGTATTTTCTTAAATTATTGTCTTTGCTTCAAAGAAACATTAAATTATTAAATTAAAAAATGGTGCTTTAACTCTACATCAATATTTATTTATTTATTTATTTATTTATTTAGTACATATAATTCCCCGCAGTCCATAAAGGACCATAAATGGGTAACGAAATATACATGTATATAAACTATATTTAGTTATAAATAGTATAAAAACAAATTCATAGATTTACATACTGTTTTGGCAATTAAATATATAATTGTTTAAATATTTGAGATACTCAATATTAAAATTTCTCTGTTTTAAACAAGAAAGTTTGTTTGATTATAAACAAATTTAAATGTACATTAGAATACTACGAGGAATACTAGAATTGGTATACTCTCTAAATCTGAATTAGTGGTTTTCTACTAATGAATTACCGAAAAGTGAGCTACTATTAAAATAGTAAGAATTAGTAAAAAAACTACTAAGAATTAGTAAAAAACTACTAATTTTGTAGTAGAAAACTACTAATTGAATTAGTAAAAAAATCTACTTATTTTAAAGGTAAAGTTTCACTATTTTAATTAGTAGTTTTCTACTAACAATTAGTAGTTTTCTACTATATGAATTAGAGAAAAATGAGCCATGAATTTGACTAACTCATAGTAGAAAACTACTAATTCAGATTTAGAGAGTATATAATTAAAATAATATTCAACATTAATCCACTGATATTAATATTTGATCTAATTTTTAAAAAATTATAAAATTGTCATTAACAGGAAGTGTTTATTTATTACGTAAAAAACATAGGGGAAGACATTTGAATTTACAAATTTCTGTTAAAATTGTGAACCAACAGATACCTTCAACATGCAAAGGATTTTAAAATCAATATTTGTGGGGTGTGTAGTTTGTTACCTATTAGTAATTGGTAAACAAAATGCAAAAATGAGAACAAGAAGCAACTCTGTAGCTTAATTTGATAAAAAAAATAGAAGGCAAACAATAATAATTTGTTTAAACAATTTATACAATTTGTACGTTTTAGTTTGTTATTAGTAGCAGATTACATTTCCTCAATTTTCGATTATATACCTACAATATTTTAATTAATTGCCTGAATTGAAAATTCTTGAAATCACTTTGTGATTAGATACTTTCTTTTACTTCACATATATTCGGTATTTTTTAAAATTATTTTTCTAAAATTGCAATCATTATATTGAATTTTCTCTTATTTTTATCATTTTTCAATTATTTCACCCATTTTAATTATTCTCATTTATATCCAATCAAATTCTAAAAATTTGAAGTATTTTTTTTTCTTAAATGTCAATTATTTTTTTTAATTTTTTTCAATTTCAAACTTTTATAAATTTTGTTCTTTACAAATAAATCTTGTTTTATTTATCTTTAAGTATTATATTTAAAATATTGATAATTGTTGATAACACAAGCTGTAGATTAACTTCCCAGCGGTTTTTCTTTTCTTTCGAGTATTTTTTTTAATTTTCTATAGAACGATTGGTGATTTTTACAGTATCAAAAATATTGTTAAAAGTTATTTTTAAAAATTTTGTTTTGTTATCTTATCAGAGAATTTATATGATTTCTTAAATTTAATGATATTGTGAATATACACCAAGTAGGTAATCTATACAAGGAAGCAATGTGTTCAAACAAAAGAACACAATTATTTACACATTCAAAATATTTAAATAATTTTGCTCAATGTAAAAGTATTTTCTTAAATTATTGTCTTCGATTCAAAGAAATATTAAATTATTACATAAAAAAATGTTGCTTTAACTCTACATCAATATTAAAATTTCTCTGTTTTAAACAAGAAAGTTTGTTTGATTATAAACAAATTTTAATGTATATTAGAACACTACGAGAAATACTAGAATTGGTATATTATAAAATTAAAATAATATTCAACATTAACATTAATATTTAATCAAAATTTTAAAAAATCATAAAATAGTAATTAATAGAAAGTATTTATTTATTGCGTAAAAAAACATAGAGGAAAACATTTGAATTTACAAATTTCTGTTAAAATTGTGAACCAATAGAGACCTTCATCATGTAAAAGATTTTTAAAATGAATATTTGTGGCGCGAAGAACTGAAGGGAACGTTTCTACTGAGAGAATAGTTTACCCGTTCGCCGCGACGCGTCGCCTTGCGCTCTATCTCAGAATCAAGTCGAGGCGCTTAGTCTTTAAGTAGAGACGAATTTTGAAGAAAAGCATACTTACCTGGCGCAGGGGCTACCGTGATCAATAAGGCGGTTCCCTCAGGACGAGGCTTATCCATTGCACTTCGGGTGAGCTGAATCTTGCGAATATCCCTAATGTGGATATCTCGGGCGTAGAATTTTTGTTAGTCGGGACTGCGTACGCGCTGTCCCGGATAATCAATATAAAACATAATTAACCATTCATTAATGGCAAATTGTTAATTTAGCCATTTTTTAATATTACCTATTTTTTGTGTGTCCCCCAAAACCCCTCAAGTTTGATGAAATACAAAAACAAGCATTAAAAAATATTTTTTACTATTTTCTTGACAATTTTTTTGTACAATTTGGAATAAAAAGCATAAATACCAACTTAACAATTGTTTGAGGTAATTTCTAATTTGTTAGACCTATTATTATTGTTTATTTACAACTATTTATTTTGTAGCGAAATGTTGAAAAAAAATTTATATTAGATCCTAAAAGTGTTTATACAAAACGAAAAATTTTTTACAAAACTTTTTGCAAAATAAAAAGTTTAAATACTTTTTTAAATAAAAGTATATAATTCATGAGTTTTCCGATTTAAGTGCACCTTGGATAAAATCAAAAGGCATGAAACAGACTTTGACTCACAGTTTGAAAATTTAAAAAAAAAATTCTATAGGTAATTTTTCCTTATAAATTGTTTATAAACAATTATTTTGTTTTAATGTTATGGACTTTTTAAAAATTGGGAAAAGATATTAAAATACACTTAAAACTCTAAGAAATCGAAATACTTAGAGAAAATTGACGAGTGATTCTTTTTTTGGGGCATATCATGAGAAATTCGTTCCATCGAAAATAGATAATATTTTTAGTTTTCTGTTTTTCTTTAGTATTATAGGTGCTAAATAAGTATGCCAACAGTTTTCGTAACATTTTCAATCACTTATTTAGCACCCAAAATACTACCAAATGATGAATTATAAGCAAAAGCTATCCAAATTTCGCATGGAATGACCCAAAAAAATAATCGCTCGTTAATTTTCTCAATGGATTTTGATTTCTTAGAGTTTTAAGGGTATTTTAATATCTTTTCCCGATTTTTAAAAGGGTCTGAACATTCAGAAAAATTATTTTTTTATAAAAAATTTAATAATTTATAAACAAATAAAAAAAAATTTTTTTTAATGTTCGAACTGTAATTGGAAGTTTATTTTGTGCCCTTTGATTCTATCCAAGGTACATTTAAATCGGTAAATTCTTTCAAGTCTTTAAATTAAAAAGTGTTAGAAATGTTAATTTTGCAATAACTTTTGTAAAAAATGTTTAAAATTTTTTTCGTTTGGTACAAATATTTTTATGATTAAACATAATATTTTTTTTAATATTTCGATAAAAAAGAAAAATCTCTTTGTTTTATGCTGATTTCACGAATTCTGACCCTTAAATAAATTATTATTGTTTAATTTCAACTTTTTATCAAATTAAGATATAAAGTATCAATTTTTATTCAAAATTTGCAACTTTTTTAGCTGAATGATACCAATTATCTACAAAAAACTAAAAATAACAATTTTAATAATTGTTTAAACAAATTATTATTGTTTGATATCATTTTTTTATCAAATTAAACTACAGAGTTTCAAATTTTTTCTCAATTTTGCAACTTTTAAGGCCAACTGTAACCAGTTACTAACAACAATCTAAGAATAACAATTTAACCAATTGTTTAAAACATATTACTAATTGCTAACGTCAACTTTTTATCAAATTGAGCTACAGAGTTGCAATTTTTTCTACATTCTACAACTTTTCAACTTTTTATTCTACTTGTATTCTTCATTTACATTTATTCTTATTCTATGAAAAGATTTTGTTAAAGGTTGTTATTTAATTATAATTGCGTTGCATTAATGTATACTATAATATATTATATCTTTAAAATTTTATTGCTTGTTAGCTGATCTATAAACTTATGTACACCTCGCCTGGTTCCTTGGAGGGCTATATAGCCCTAGGAACTTGTAAATATATAAATAAAATAAATAAAATAACTTTGTAGCTCAATATGATAAAGAGTTGAAGTTAAACAATAGTAATTTGTTTAAGAATTTAGTAAAATTGTTAATCTAAGATTGTTATTAGTAACTCATTCGGCTTGAAAAGTTGCAAAATTGAAAAAAATTTTCAACTATATATCTTAATTTCATAAAGAGTTAAAGTTAAACAATATTAACTTGTTTAAACAATTGGTAAAATTGTTATTCTTAGATTGTTGTTAGTAAATCATTCGGCTTGCAAAAGTTGTAGAATGTAGAAAAAATTGCAACTCTGTAGCTCAATTTGATAAAAAGTTGACGTTAAACAATAGTAATTTGTTTAAACAATTGGTAAAATCGTTATTCTTACATTGTTGTTAGTAAATGGTTACATTCATCCTGAAAAGTTGCAAAATTGAAAAATCGATGCAACTTTGTAGCTCAATTAGATAGAGAATTGTAAATAAACAATAATAATTTGTTTAAACAAACTAGCAATTACATAAAAAAATTGTTAAAATTCTGTATTTATGCTATTTATTCAAAATCGTGGAAAAAAATTGTCAAGAAAATAGTAAAGAATATTTTTTAAAGCTTGTTTTTGTATTATTTTATTTTTTAGGGGTCCCATTAAAAAATAGTTAATATTAAAAAATGGTTAAATAAACACTTGGGCATTATTCTTTAAAGTCTCCTGAAGAGAAACAGCACTTGACGGTTGAAAAGTATTGATTTTTAAGAATTTTATACCATTTCAACAAAAAAAAGTTTTTTTCCGAGTAAAATACATTGGAAATTTTGAGCTTAATTTACTTTTTGTGGATCACCCTATTGATTAATGGTTAATTATGTTTTATAATAATTATCCGGGACAGCGCGTACGCAGTCCCGACTAACAAAAATTCTACGCCCGAGATATCCACATTAGGGATATTCGCAAGATTCAGCTCACCCGTAGTGCAATGGATAAGCCTCGTCCTGAGGGAACCGCCTTATTGATCACGGTAGCCCCTGCGCCAGGTAAGTATGCTTTTCTTCAAAATTCGTCTCTACTTAAAGACTAAGCGCCTCGACTTGATTCTGAGATGGAGCGCAAGGCGACGCGTAGCGGCGAACGGGTAAACTACTTTTTCAGTAGAAACGTTCACTTCAGTTCTTCGCCCTACAAATATTCATTTTAAAATTCTTTGCATGTTGAAGGTATCTGTTGGTTCACAATTTTAACAGAAATTTGTAAATTCAAATGTTTTCCTCGATGTTTGTTTACGTAATAAATAAAGACTTTCTATTGATAACTATTTTATGATTTTTTAAAAATTTCATTAAATATTAATATCAGTGGATTAATGTTGAATATTATTTTAATTATATAATATACTAATTCTAGTATTTCTCGTAGTATTCTAATATGCATTAAAATTTGTTTACAATCAAACTCTCACGAAAGATTTTTATAGGAAACAAATGATAAGCATGAAATGTTTTTTCTACATTAGGTTTTGTATAATATTTTCGCGACTATAGGAAAGTTATTATAAGAACTATAAGGATGACATTATAAGAGCATAATTATAAGCAGTCATTGTAAAAATAAAATTATAAGTATATTTTTATGATAACATCATTACAAAATATGTATTACAATTTAAACTAATTATAAGCATACAATTACGTATTTAATATATTAATTTTACGAATATAATTATCGAGAATATCAAAACTTATTAGAAATATAAAACATTTTATTCTAAATCTAGCAAAGACGGATTTATTATAAAATTTCATTATTTTAAGATAATACTCTAATTTGAAAAATTTATATTTGTAAAAAGTTTATTTGTAAAGTTTGTTTTTAGGAGCTTCTAACTTTTTTTGTGGGACCTCCTATAGTTTTGAGGTTTGAAATTTAATGTAATATTAATAAAATTTACTTGCCTTTAAAGTTTAACTAACGTATTTTGCTTCGTTTAGAGAATATTACGTTTTAAAATTTCTTACTTAAAAAGGTTAATTTTGAAACTTGAAGTTAGCATACCATGTTTAATAGTCTCATTATTTTAATACAAATATAATTTAAATGGAGCCATGTGAAATTGCTGTGTTTACTTTAATTTTCAAAATTAACCTTTTTGAGTAGAAAATTTTAAAATCTAATATTCCCTAAACGAAGCAAAACACGTTTTTTAAACTTTAAAGGCAGGTAGATTATATTCATATTAAATAATATTCAAAACCTCAAGATATTAGGAAGTTCCATACAAAAAAGATAGAAGCTCCAAAAAGTAGTGAAATTTTTTACAAATATAAATTTCTCAAATTAAAGTATTATCTTAAAATAATGAAATTTTATAATAAATCCATCTTTTCTACGTTTAGAATAAAATGATTTATATTTCTAATAAGTTTTGATACATATTGTATTAAATCTGTTTAAAATTATACATAACATGTTTAAAAAAATATTAGATTTAAGGTTACGAAGTGAAGTCGTGAACGTTTCTATTTTTGACTAGTAATAACACGAATCTTATAATTATTTTATTGTAATAAATGTTTTGTAATGTTGTTATCATGAAAATATTCTTATAATTTTATTTTTACAATGATTGCTTATAATTATGCTCTTATAATGACAACCTTATAGTTTTTCTTATGATAACTTTCCTACAGTCGCGAAAATATTATACAAAACCTATTATAGAAAAAATATTTTAAGCTTATCTTTTGTTTCCTATAAAAATCTATCGTAAGGGAACAAACTTTCTTGTTTAAAACAGAGAAATTTTAATATTGATGTAGAGTTAAAGCAACATTTTTTTATGTAATAATTTAATATTTCTTTGAATCGAAGACAATAATTTAAGAAAATACTTTTACATTGAGCAAAATTATTTAAATATTTTGAATGTGTAAATAATTGTGTTCTTTTGTTTGAACACATTGCTTCCTTGTATAGATTACCTACTTGGTGTATATTCACAATATCATTAAATTTAAGAAATCATATAAATTCTCTGATAAGATAACAAAACAAAATTTTTAAAAATAACTTTTAACAATATTTTTGATACTGTAAAAATCACCAATCGTTCTATAGAAAATTAAAAAAAATACTCGAAAGAAAAGAAAAACCGCTGGGAAGTTAATCTACAGCTTGTGTTATCAACAATTATCAATATTTTAAATATAATACTTAAAGATAAATAAAACAAGATTTATTTGTAAAGAACAAAATTTATAAAAGTTTGAAATTAAAAAAAATTAAAAAAAATAATTGACATTTAAGAAAAAAAAATACTTTAAATTTTTAGAATTTGATTGGATATAAATGAGAATAATTAAAATAGGTGAAATAATTGAAAAATGATAAAAATAAGAGAAAATTCAATATAATGATTGCAATTTTAGAAAAATAATTTTAAAAAATACCGAATATATGTGAAGTAAAAGAAAGTATCTAATCACAAAGTGATTTCAAGAATTTTCAATTCAGGCAATTAATTAAAATATTGTAGGTATATAATCGAAAATTGAGGAAATGTAATCTGCTACTAATAACAAACTAAAACGTACAAATTGTATAAATTGTTTAAACAAATTATTATTGTTTGCCTTCTATTTTTTTTTATCAAATTAAGCTACAGAGTTGCTTCTTGTTCTCATTTTTGCATTTTGTTTACCAATTACTAATAGGTAACAAACTAGAATTAACAATTGTACTAATTGTTTGAACAAATTCATACTGTTGAAATAAAAAAATCGCAGTAGGAATTTTAACAATTTTGTTTCTGCCACTATAGTAAAAAAAGCCTGTTTGGAACATTTTAATAATAATAAAAAAATTGTTAAATGTTTTTAATCAATGATGACGTCTTACAGTTAATCTTACGTTCCCAAAATTAAAAGCATGTCAAATTTAGGAAAATCTGCAACTTTGTAGCTTAATTTGATAAACGTTTAACCCAATTTAGATGCGCCGAGAAAACGCCGAGAAAATTTTTCGGCGACTACCATTCTCATGGATAGAAACTCACTAAATAATTAAAAATTTTTTTTATGTATTTCGGGAGTATATTTGTTAAGTGAAACAATTTAAATATATAAATATTTATAACCTAAAGCTAGCAAAAAAATTCTTTAAAAAAGGCCATTTTCTTGACGTTTCTAAATTGGGAAGATAGCTTAATAATTTTTTTGAAAAGTTGCAACTCTGTAGCTTAATTTGAGTAAAAGTTGAAATTAAACAATAAATGTGTACGTCCATATGAAAAAGGTCCACTTTGGCACTATTGGACTTATCTATATGACCATATTCTTTATTAAATTTCGAACATTTCGAGAGGTCTTGGACCCCTTTAGATGAAAAATTCACAAAGTTATAAGCATTCAAAGTTAAAAGTATCATAATCCTAGTTTTGAGAAAAACGAGTTTAAAGTTCAAGATTTCCATTAGCGCCCATACATTTTTAAAATTAAAAATAAGATTTTTTTGTGTTTTTAATTACTATAAAGTTATTTTAAATGCATGACTCGACGAAGGACATTACGTAGTTTGTTTTTCAGCCATAAAATAAAATTTCGAAAATCTGAATCTTCTTTAGAAAAATGCGAATATCTCGATAAATAAAATCGACAACCTGGGCCCTTTTCATATGGACGTACACAAATATTTGTTTAAGCAATTGATAGAATTTTTATTTTTAGTTTGTTTTTAGTAATTGGTATTGGTAACAATTTTAATATAAATTCAACCGTCAGCACAATTTTTATCCGATTTTAAAGTTCTTTTTTTTCAATACTCGTGATTTGTTCTGTTATAACGCCTGTCTGCGACTTTTTTGATTTAAGAAATTGTTTATTATTTATTTTAATAACAATTGTGAAAATAATTAAATAGCTTGAGAAATTTGCCAAAAAACATTTCAAATAATGACAAATTTTGGTTAATTCGAAAATTTTCATTTTTTGAAGCACCCTAATATTTATGTTAAACATCAAATAACAAGTTCTAAGTAAATAATCTTTTTATATTATTTAACAGAAAATAAGTTTTTTTACAAACTCAAAATAAAAATATGATTATTGATGAACATTTTCAGTGTTTTTATAGAGATGGTTCATTGTGTATCCAGGGAGTTGAAAATGAAAATAGCGTTTTAGGTTAGAGAAATCTGTTCATGTTAATGTTTAATTAAAATATAAAGGAGAGAAGTTTTAAATGATCTCAAGAAGGTGAGATTTTATTTAATTAAAATAAATCGTTTTTAAAATGTGTGCATTATCTAGAGAAGTGTTTTACTTTTATATTAATGCAAGTAAATGCTTGAAATTCGTAAAATTGAATAAATGCTATGACTTTGAAAAAATCCCGGTACACTGATGTCCACTCTCCCCTGCTATTAGGTTTAGGATGTACCTATGACAACAAATTCGAAAAAAATGTTTCTCTTTTGATAAAGGAAGTTTAAGATTAAAAATCCAAAGACATTTGCGGTTTTTTGAAGGGGACGTGTGAGACTTTACGGGATGTCAGTTGCAGGAGCGTGTAGGTAGGTAAAATCGCATTAGAGGAAGGACGTTTAACCGTGACTTAACCCCGGTGTTTAACCGCCTTCGTTTACAACTAGCGACAGCTGGACAATTGCGCGAGGTGGTAGCAAGCGTAGGATTATATAGAAACCACGATTATACAGTGGAAAAGACGCTTCGTGATGTACTTAGAGATAATTGGTGTGCTGAAGTTGCGTGTTGGTACAATGAATGTCCACCACGACCAACAATTTATCTTCAAAGAATTTCTAACTTCATTTTCCTACTACTTTGTAACGTATAAAAAAGCATGTGCCATTACAGCTTTTTATTGAATACCAAGTCAGTCTTAAACTCGGACCACAAATTGGCGCCCAATCATACAATAATTACAAATCTGACATAATAAAAAAAGAATAATGAAAAAAAAAATAAATCCTGTTTACTTCCGCTATTACTCTTTCTCTCCTTTCGAAAGCACATTTCACACATTATCTTTTCGTCTTGTAATTTTTTTTGTGGTGGCATAACTATTCAGACTTTGCACTGTTTCTCCCCCAACTTCCTGGCTCTAGTGCCAGGCGCAATAAATATAATAATGTAACGGGCAATGCTCGCGGAAAGTACATTAAAAGCGTGTAAAGGGGTACACATACAGATAAAATGAGCGTAGACAATGGCACGATAACTCATAATAGTGTCAGGAATCATACTATCGATAGGACGTACAGGGGGTCAAGCACTCTGCGAATGCCAATGAGAATTCAAACAATGGCCCACGCTACTAGTAATACTTCTTGATCTGCTTGCTTCTAACCAGCTGTAATCCTTTACCTACCCACAACACACATGATAAGAGAAAAAAATAAACAATGTTGTGAAAATGTCTTATGTGCCGCTTTGCATCCCAAACATTTTTACACATTTTTATGTTCTAAAAGTGGGACATCAGGCACAATAAGAATGCCTTTAAACTGGGTGCAGTAGCCATTCAATTCGCAAATTTAAATAATACCACGTCCTTCAATCTGAATTTATTACGTTCTTGTGGTTACCAAGATCCACAATTCTTTTGAGTTTTTGTAATATGTAATTCTGTAATTACTTTTGTTGGGTTTATTGGCGGATAAAGCCATTTTAGATTCAAGGGGATAATCATGTAATTTATTCAAATGGGAACAATACGATTTGAGGAACATTGGACCAATATTGGGAGCCTTGTTACCAATATTCCAGTTATCAATTTTTTTCAAAAAAGAAAATAGGATCACGACATATTCTAATGTTTTAGGGGTCGCTGATGACGAATCTAAAGTCCGATTTACAAAATTCAAAATGACGGATCCAATATGACAAACGAATTTTTAAAAATTCATTAAAATCGCTCTCAGGGTTGCTACGTTTTCAAAATTCGATGACTTTTCCAGATTTTTCAGACCATTTTTCATCAAATTTCATAACCAAATATAAAAAAAAGTAGCAACATTGCAATGTTGTTGGTCACTTAAAACTATAAATTTTTGCAAATGCAATAAATAATGAAAATTGCGAGAATAATTACAAAATTGAAGAAAATATATCTGAAAAATGACGAAAATAATGTACAATTGAAAACCAAATTCAAAAAATGGCAAGATTAATACACAACAGAACAATATTTTTAAAAAACCAAAGAATAATAATTATACAATTTTAAGATAATAATTAAAAAATGAAAAAATTGTAGGAAATAATTGAAAAATTTCGGAAAATAATTGAAAATTGAAGGAAATTATTAATAATTGTAAAAAATAATTTAAAAATGACGAGAATAATTGAAAAAGATATCTGAAAAATGACAAAAAAAATTGACAATTAAAAACAAAATTTGAAAAATGATTAGATTAATAGACAACTGAAATAGTTGAAAAAAAATTAATTAAAAACAATAAAGAAATTGAAAAACAATAAAAATTAAGAAAATTATAGTAATAATTGTTAGATACAATTATAAATTGAACATTGATGTGAACAAATTAAATTTCGATTGAAAATCGAAAAAAATTGAAAATTAAAGAATGAAATTTAAATTTAAAGAATATAATTAAAAATTGAAAAAAGTAGTTAAAAAAAGCTGAGAATTATGGAATATAGGAAAAAAGTAATTGAAAAATGAAGAATGGTATTAAAATTTGAAGAATATAATTAAAAAAGTAAGAAATAAATTGAAAATATAAGAATTAAATTCAAATTTGAAAAAATAATTGATAATTAAAAAAAGGTGAGAATTATTGAATATTAAACAAAATAATGTAAAATTGAAGACTGCAATTTTATATTGAAAATAATAATTGGAAAGTGAAGAAAATAATTTAAAATTGAAGAATTGAATTAAAGATTAAGAAATTGGATTAAAATTTTGAGAAAGTAATTGACAATTGAAAAAAAATTAGAAAACTGTCAAGAATAATCGACAACAAAACAAAATAATTTTAAAAATTAAAGAAAAATATAAAATTTAAGAAAAATAATTGTAAATTGAAAAATTTGAAGAAAATAATTGAAAATAGCGGAAAAAAATTAATTTTGAAAGAAATAATCGAAAAATGACGAGAATAAATGAAAAATTGAAGAAAATATATGAAAATTGGCAAAAAAATTGACAATTGCAAACGAAATTCGAAAAATTACTAGATTAATAAACAAAAAAACAAAAAAATTGTAAAAATTAAAGAATAATTATAAAATTTTAAGAGAATAATTGTGTAAAATAATTAATAATTGAAAGAAATAATTGAAAAATGACGAGATAAAATTGAATAGGTATATTAAAAATTGAAGAAATAAATTGAAGATTAATGAATTAAATTGAAATTGTAAGAAAATAATTGATAGTTAAAAGAAAAATTACTAAATGACTAAAATAATTAAACATTAAGAAAATACTTGACAATAGAAAAAAAGTTCGAATAATGGCGAGAATAATCGATAGTAGAATATAATTATTGAAAAAATTAAAGAATAGTTATAAAATTGAAGGAGAATATTGAGTTGTCAATTAAAAACTGAAGAAAGTTATAGAAAAAATTTTCTAATATAAATAAAAATCGAAGAAAATAATTAATGACTTGTATTGAAATTTAAAAAAAAATAATTGATATAATTGAAACAAGACGAGAATTATTGAACATTGAATAAAATAATTATAAATTGACGAAAATAATTGAGAATTGAAGAAAATAATAAAAAATGGAGGAAATTATTTGAAAATTAAAGAATTAAATTGAAATGTGAAGAAAATAATTGATAATTGAAAGAAAAATTACAAAATGCCGAAAATAATTAAATATTATTAAGAAAATAATTGAGAAATGAGGAAAATAATTGACAATTGACAAGAAAATTCGAAAGCTGTCGAGAATAATTGACAACAGAACAAAATAATTAAAAAAATTAAAGAATAATTCTAAAATTTAATGAAAATATAATTTTATACTGAAAATCACTTCTCTATTCATGATTTCAATCAATGAAATTTCACAGGAAATCAGTTTAAAATGACTAAATTGTTGGTAATTTTTTTCACTGATTGATATAGTTGAAAATAATTTTTAATTTCAGTAACAGTATTGAAAATTTCAATTATTTTCTATTGATCAATCAGGTAAAAGTCACCGACAATTCAGCAGTTTTTAACTTATTTCAAAGGAAATCATAAAAAGAGAAATTAATTAAATTAATTTTTTAACACAACATTTTATAGAATTTCCTGACTTTTCCATGCAGAAGGGTTTTTGGTGTTGCTGATTACGAATCTGAAGTCCGATTTTCAAAATTCGAAATGGCCGACCCAATATGGCGGACGAATTTTTTAAAATTCATGGAAATGGCTTGAACCTTGGTAATCAGGGGCTTTTGGGGTCATTGATTACAAACCTTAATTCAGATTTTCAAAATCCAAAATGACGGATTCAATGTGGCGGACGAATTTTTTAAAAATGAGTTGAATTCTCTTAAAACTTGTTACTTGAGTTTTTTTTTGGTCGCGGTTTACAAATCCCAAGTCCGATTTTTAAAATTCAAAATGGCGGATCCAATATATACTAAAAAAAACCGCAAGTTACGTATTTCAAGGGAATTCAATGAATTTCTAATAATTCGTCGGCCATATTGGATCCGCCATTTTGAATTTTGAAAATCGGACTTTAGATTCGTCATCAGCGACCCCAAAAAAAATTAAAATATGTCGTGATCCCAAATTCCTATAATATAATTTAATTAATTAAATTATTATTATTAAATTTAATTATTAATTTAATATACAAATTTCTAATATATAAAATTTTACATTTCAGATTCGAGTTTCCATATCCGAAATTTCACGTTCCATATTCTAAATGCAAATTCAACATCTCACAATTACGATTTTACATCTAAATTTTCCATCTACAATCTGGGTTGTGAAATGTTGGATATGAAATCTGAATTATAAAAATGTGGAATTAGAATCCGGAATATGGAATTCAGAAACATGAAATTTGGAAAGCTGGAATATGAAATATGCAATATGGAATGTGGAAAATCGAATGTGTAATTCAAAACCTGGAATATAGCATATCGAATATGGAAATTAGAATCTGGAATTTAAATGTATAATATGTATATAAAATATGGAATATAAAAGCTGGATTGGCCAATCTTAGATGTAAAATCTAAAATCTGGAATGTGGAATATGAAATGGATTATGGAATCTAAGCTGTATTTTCTGGAATCTGGAATGCAGAATGCGGAATATGGGATGTGAAATTCGAACTCTGAACGAGAAAAGATTTTACATTTAGCGTAATCGTAAAAGTAAAACTCGTAATATCGAATCGCCAACAACCAATTTTTGGCATCAAACTTCTGGTTTAATGCTGTTTAACCGAATCGATCACGAAAGAGCCGTCCCTCAATGTACTACCCATACTCGATGTTGGTTAACCTCTTCGACCTCATCGCACCTTATCAATATATAAGTAATTATATATTTAACTTTGAATTATCAACTTGAATTATTCAATCGAGTGCTTATATTAAAATTTTTTATGAGTTTGGAAAACAAATTGTACGGTACACAGTGGTTTAAACGGGAAAAAGTACGGGAAAAGACGTTTCAAAACAGTCTCAATTTACGAGTATAGATTTTTTCTAGCGGGTTTTAGCGACACGTAACATGACAACAATCTCTTTATGTTAAATATGCATGAAGAGACACATCTCTTCAAGTACCGGGCCATAGAGATCAAAACCCTTTCACACTCATCTTGAAGACGATTCCGCTTAAATGTCTTCCATCTACCTCGAGGAACTCATTTTAAGACCACATCTGCAAACTAAAATTATTTATTTCTAGTTAGCAGTCGTTATACGTTTTCAATGAATAGTTATTTCAGTTAATTTATTACCTCTCTCTATTTTATTTCTCACTTTTTGACATAATTTCTTATAATTTATTCATTATCGATTGTTTACTATATTTAAAAAGAATCTATAACTGATAATAATAACAATTTCAATCTTCCCAAGTAATTTATCCTTGAAGAGGCGTAATGAGTCCATTAATTTTCGAAACTGAGGGTTTTTTAAAGGTGCCAACTACTTTCTGAAAGTATAGGGTGCCTGGTGATAAAAAGGATGATGATAACTTTATAAATTCAGGGAATTCGGTTAAAATATTTGGCAAAAAGGAGCACAGAAGCAGCACTTGTCTTTTTCGACTGAGCCAGATGGTTTTGAGAAAAGCATAAACAGCATAAAATCCTGAAAACAAAATTTGCAGGTGTATATTTTCAAGTAATCCGTTTCTGGTTCTCGTGATTTTACAAAATTGCCAATTGTCGGAGGTCAAATGATTTTTCCACAGAATTCAAAAGCGCTTTCGTGATCCTTGCCAATTATTTTGGCACAGTCTTGTATTACGAATCCTGTTCTCAATCACCGATGTTTCTCTACTTATACTGAATACTTCTTTTCAGACAAATCCCAGTTTATCTTCCGTCAAAACATAACAAACGATAATAAAGAAACAAAAATTGATGAATTACAGTTAATAAGCTTGCACTAATTCATAACAGATAATATGTGACAGATAATTGGAGACAGTTTAAAACTTCCCAAAATTGGCTCAAAACTATTCAGAACTATTTAAAACTTCACAAAAATTATATTTAGAACACAGTAATTTTTATTATGTATAATTAAAACTAGTTTAAAAATGTTTGCTACTGGTTTAAAATTTTTTAGAACTAGTTTTAAAAAATGGTTAAAATCTTTGAAAGAAATGAAAGCAAACTGTACAAAAGTTGATGAAAATAAAAAGTAGACAAAAGTATTTATAGTTGAAAGAAGAAATGTAAACCTTCAGGTCACCCTTTGTAGTTAAGGAAGCAAATGCAAATACGCGGTAGATACATAACGCGTGGTTACAGTTAAGTTTTGTGTTTTATGCGTGGGCCTTTCTCTCCTTAGAGCTGTATGCCTCTTCACACATACATTGAGGACAATTGCATTTGCGGCCCGCAGAAGTATCTGCATACGACAGCATAATACAATTTACAATATCTCGTCTTTTCCCGCAACACATCTTTGCTACTGCATTGCGGTTCGCCACTTGATGGGCAACTGTATTTTTATTTGACTCTCCTCAGCTTCACCCCATTTTCTCTTAAGTCACTGCCTTGAGAAAATAAACGAGCTGCAAATGTGCCTCTGGTTCAGAGACAAACTTATCGATTCTAACACGGAAAAAAATCTAGCGTGGCGAACCACCGAATTTGGAAATAAAGCTATAATAAGAAAATGTACTGCTAATTTGTATAAATACTTCTGCTGTTTTCAGTAAACTGTTTTGATAAATTGGCACTTATTTTGTTATTGCTGAAATTCGAAATTTCGTATTTTAGTAAATTAGATATTCCTCTTAAATAACCAAAATAGAAAAACAGTTTAAATATATCAGCGAAACGCAACTTTAGGTCAGCTGTAGGTATAGTCAACTTCTTGATACAAACTTTAGTGATTTGGCGATAGTGAAAATCTCCGAAAAAAATAAACGGTCAAAAACTGACAGTTTCAGATTTAAACATTCTCGTGGTTATTTTTATTTAACCTAATAATAAAAATATTAATTTTTAATAAAAAACTAATTAAACGAAAACATAAGTATATGATTTACCTATCTAGAGCAAAATTAGTGAAAAGTAGTGAAGTGAAAAGAGGAAAGAAGAAGAAATATAAACAAAGAGAAATAAGTTAATAAAATTATAATTGTGCATTTCTTGAATAAACAATAAATACATCTAATTATGTTTAGTTTTATCAATTGATATTAATTATTAATTAGAATCTAAATTAATATTATTTTCATAAAGTGATAAATGGCTTCTATTACTTTAAAGTTTATTAAAATAACCTATATTTTTTATTTACAAAAATTGAAGTGTTATTAACTCTGTAATCAACGAATCATAGGTATGATTTAATTTTAAAAAATAACAATAATAAAATATTTAAAACTAAAAAATTATTGTATTTTATTTTATTGATAAATTTAATTTAGGTTTAAGTACATACGTTATGTTTTGTATATAAAAAGTTTCTTTTGAATTTTTAAATAGGTACATAACGAAAAGGAAAACGTAAAACGGAAATATAAAATTCAATTTTTGAACCTTAAAAAACCTTTATTAAATAATATATATTGTGGTATTGAAAACTTATCAAGTTTATTTAAAATTTTAATAACCCTACTTTTAATAAAATTAATTAAAATGAAAATCATATCAATTTAAACTTAAATTACATATTAATGACAAAACTAAATACACATTAAAATTTATTTATTATTTTGAAAATATAGAAATACAAATACAGAATTATAATTTTGTCAAATAATATTTATTCGTATTCACATCAGTCCTTCTTGATTCCTATTTATACGTCACTATCATTTCACAGTATTTCAGTAAAGATAATTATAACACTTTTATTAATTATATAATGTTTTAATAAAAATTTCAATATTTATTATGTGATAAAAGAAAAGTAAGCATCACCTAACCACGAGAATATTTAAAGCTGAAATTGTCAAAACAATTAAAATTTTAAAAGACAGTGAGATAAGATGAAATGAGATCAGATGAGTATTCTGTAATTGAGCCCCTTGGCCGCTGACTCTTCATATAAACACAATTTTAAATAACCTTTTATAAAATTAAGTATAATTGCTAAAACATATGCATTTGCTTTTTTTTTAACTATTTATAAAAATCAAGTTTCTAGCTATACATTTAGAATATTTCAATCAAAGAATTCCATTATCTTTCTTTTAAAGTTACAAATATATAAATTAATAATACACTTTCCCTAATATGGAAAAATTGAGCTGTGATTTTCAATTTCGCCAAAACAATGATATTGGCAATATCGCTCGTTCGTTTTTGGCTAAATGTTCAGCCATTCTGGAGAGAAGTTTGACTGATACAGTTGTACTTTTTTTTCCGTGAACCAGATAAAATCTTTCCACTAAAACTCACACATTTACTGAAAAAATCTGAACTCAAATTTGAACGCAACAAATTTTGAGTTGTCGTTTCAAATTAAGTAATAATGACAAACTTCAAGTTACTCAAAATGATCCTGGACAATATAAAGGGTCAGGTTATGCTTACTGGTAATTTCCAGTAATTACTGGTAAACCCTTACAAAAATGGTAAAAATGCAAACTTAAAATATTTGGTGATTTTGCTGAAGTAAAAACAATTTTCCTATTATTGTTTATAGTATTAATATTATGTTTCAATTTGGGTATATTATGAACGCGTAAAAATAAAAACAATAATAAAGAGTGATTTTTTATTAAAGCTATCAGACAACAGCCTTGTTTGTTTTTAGATACATAACCTTACTTTTGCATTGTTTTCATGTTTTTATGTGAAGTTTTATTATTTAGTTAGGAGAAGGAGAATTTTACAATTATAAAGTTTACGGACCTTTTTAAAAAATATTTTGACAGACAGAAATTAATTTCAGGGTAAATAATGCAAAAAAATATCTGAGAAGCTCGTTAGGAGTGGAAGCGCAAATACATATAACGAAATATTTTCAAATTTCATGAAATTGGTTTTTAAAACACTTTCTACAGGCTATATTCGATATTTTGCAAAAATAATTAAAAAAAAAAAAATAATTGCAAATTTTGCAAATGAATAGAAAAAATAATGAAAACAGTTAAAAATAGGTGAAAGCAATTTAAACTAGGTAAAAATTATTTTCATACATGAAAATTTTACTTCCATGTAAGTAAAATAATTTGCTCTCTCATAGAGGATGCAATAGATTATAATAACGTAAATGAATCAAATTTGATTTTTTTTAAAACTAAAAAATAATAGCCATTAATTCATTCAATTTTCAGAAAAATATGTACTTTATAAAGACCAATAATTTGGTCTTTTAATCTATAAAATATTTTATCTACAGGACTTATTATTATAAAATAAAAATTGGAGAAGTTATAAAATTGAAAAAATTATTGGAATTGAGATAAATAATTAAAATTTTAGGAAATTAATTTAGAAATAATATGAAAGTGATTAAAAATGATTAAAAATTAAATAAAATCATTTAAAAATTAAACAGAACAATTTGTAATTTAAAAGAAATAAATGCAAAAATTACATAATATGCATAAAATAAAAGAAAATCATAGATGTAATTGAAAATTAAATATAATAATGAAAATTTTAGATAAATAATTAAAAACTTTTTGGAAATTATAAAAAAAAATGTAAGTTATTGAAAATTGAAAAAAAACTAATATAAATAATTTAAAGTTGAATTAAGTAATTGAAATATATATAATAGTTTAAAATTTTGATAATTATAAAAAAATAATAATAATTAAAAATTGGAGAAAAATATTTAAAAATTTTAAAAAATAATTTTATAAAATAAGAATAATTAAAAATTGGGGAAAATAACTGAAAAGTGATTTTAAAATTTTGAACTTAAAGAAAATAATTGAAGTATTATGATAAAAACAATGATAAGTTAAAAAAAATGAAATTTGAAATAAATAAATTTATTGAAAAAAAATATGATTGCAATTTTTGAAAATAATGCCAAAAGAATGAAAATAATAGAAAAAGTACAGAGTTTATTTTAAAGTAAAAGAAAATAATTGAAAAATCGTTTAAAACTTGAAAATTGAAGAAAATAATCTAAATTTGAGATAATGATTGAGATTTTAGAAAGTTAATTTAAAAATAATTAAAATTATTAAAATACTTTCTCTTTGAGGAAGCAATATGGAGCAAATAGTTGCAAAATGATTAAAAGAAATGAGTATTGAAGGAAATAATTGAAAATTGAGATATATTATATTTGAAAGTTTATTTATTTATTTATTTATTTATTTACATCAAATAAACGGGTATAAACCCAATACATAAACATAAGATAAGATAAGAAAAGCCATATAAAATTAAATTAACAATTAAGAGGCCTAGTTCCAAAAGTTACTTTTTTCAGCGATGAAATGTATAATTGTAAATTTTTATTAAAAAAATCCACCTCGTCACTAAAGAGATTTGCCCGATTTAATAATCTGCTAAAAGTCGCATTTCTACTAAAATTAGTCCTATTGCACGATTCGTAGAATCGTGAAAGTTTAGAATATTAATTCAAAAGTAATAAAAAGAATTAACAATTAAGATATTAATTGCAAGATGAAAAATATTGATGGCAAATTAAAAAAATTGATTTAAATTTATGATAAATAATATAAAATTTAGCAATATATAATGAAATTGTTTTATTATCGAAGAAAAAATAATTTAAATTGAACAAGTGATTGAAAAAATTGAAGACAGTAATTAAAATTTGCGGAAGGTAGATTTCAGATTTTTAGGGAAAAATATGAGAGCATAATGGAAATAATTAAACACTGCAGAAAATAATTGAAAAATAATAAAAATAGTTGAAAATTGTAGGCAATTGTAGGTTAAGTAATAGAAATCATAAGAGAAAAGAATTGACATTTTTAAATCACTTCAAATTTAGTATATTTGAACCGTGGATTAATTGAACTTTTAATGAATGCTAGTTTAAAATTACAAACATTTAAAGAAATTAAAATTTCTATAAATTTAACATTTTTAAAATTTTTTGACTTAAAACTCTTTTTTTTAAATCCGACTTCTTAGTGCATTTATACTTTTTTTAAAAATTTTACTTAAGTGTTTATTTAGTTTTACATTTCTGTATGTATACTTTTATCAAGTTAATACAAATTTATGTTACATATAATATTGTATTATGTAATATAATTCACAGATTCATTATAAGAATCTTGTGATAAAATCTAAATTTATTTTTATAACAAACTTATAACCAAAGAAATGTACAAAAATTAAAAGATTAAATATTTAAATCAACAAAATAATATTTAAATTGTATTTGTTTTCGAAACTAACCATTAACCTCTTTGCATCTACATAAATATTCAGTAATTTTTAGTCAAAAAATATTAATTATTACTTATATTTAAATAATAATAATAATAGGAAATGAAACTTAACTATAATTTTTCAAATTTAGTGCTATAATTTAAGCTTTTGACGGTGGCGCCGATAGTTTCAATAAATTCCGCATTCTGAGTTTATAACCTCAAAATATGTGCCAATTTAATATGTAATATGTTATTCACATCAAGTAATTATTAAATTTCTTACATTCTGCTTAATTAAATTTTTTGTTTTTATTTTGCCAAGTTAATAGTTTTGCACTTTTAATAGGAAAAAAGACGGAAAAACGTTGAAAGATGTACTAATTAAGAATCTAAAAATATATCGTTTTTTTTCATGTATTGGGAAATTGTATTTATCTCTGAACCTGGAAAACGCAGAAAAATGTCTTGACACACAAGTTTATTGGAAATGAAGGTATTGTCCATTAAATTGTTTTGTTTTATGACATTTTACAATCATGGCATTTAAAACGTGCAGAAACTAAAAGTGAAAGCGAAATGGGTAGTTTGAATATAAACATACTCAGGTTTGAAATACAGTTGTGCTACCTGCATATCTTTACGCGTTCGCATGACAATAGTCGTTAAAGATAGACGTTCGGATAAATCACTCTTGAAGGTCGGATAAACGTCCTGAAATACGAGATGTTTCGAAGACATGCTAATAAAACGGCAAGAAATATTTTCACTTAAACGCACTCAATAATTTTTCCCTTCACGTTTTATGCCCGATAGATGAAATCAATGAAACTTGTTCAGTAAACTTTTCTTCTATTTCTATACAGCAAACAGAATGATAGGCAAATGTCAAAATCGTATTATCGTTAATGTTGTGTAATTGTAATTCTTCATGAGTCTTCTTATATTTATTGCTCTTAAAAACTGAAAAATGTTTTATACTTTGTTAAAAATTATTATATTATATTATATTATTATCTCTTAACTCTTATGGATTCAAATTTTGAACGATAAAAATTTCAATTAACATTAATTTTAATAATTCTCAAAATATCATGTTATATTGAGGAAACATTAGAGCAAGATTGTACTGCAATGTTGCCAATATATTGAGATAATATTAAATAAACATTAGACGGCAACAATGCAGCATCATTGAGGCATCGTTTCAACAACATAGAAGTAAAATTGCAGAAACATTGAGACAACATTAGACTAAAATATTGCAGGAACTGTAGCAACATTGCACCTTAATATTGCAGAAACATTGCGGCAACATTAAAGTAATACTTCAGCAACATTGATACCTTATTGAGACAATATTAAAAAAATACATAACAACATAACATGTTAATATTACAGGAACTTTGAAGCAATATTAACCGAATATTGCAGAAACTTTCATGCAAGATTAAAGCAATATTGCAGCAACTTCGAGGCAACATTAGAGCAATTTTGAGGAAAAATTAAAGCAACACTATAGCAACAAATTCGCTTGGAACAATTTTTTCTGGAATCTATATCGAAAAATAGCACATACACTACCAACAAAATTGTGGGACCACCCATTTTGAGATGCATGAAAAACGACTTTAAACGTAAAAAGAATGGAAACTAAAATTGATTTTTTATTTCCTAAAAGCTAATAAAATTCTAAGGAGAATAAGATTAAAAAGAAGTTATTAATTAATTTATTATTAATTTATCAATATGTCCATTAGATATTTGAAAAAAACAGTGATTTATACTTTTTATTAAAATGAAAATTACTTATTTAGTATTTATTTAGGCAACATTAAGACAACATTGCAGCAACATTTTACCGCAACATTGCGACAAATTTTTTTTTGCATTATTGCAACAAAATTGAGGCAGCATTGAAGCAATATTGCAGCAACATTGAGACACCATTGCAGAAATATTTCACCTCAATATCTCAACAATATGTGCGCAACATTACACGTAATTTTTGTTGCTCTATTCAGTCAACATTCATAAATCATTAAATTGTATTAACACATTTCACGAAAATTCTGCATTAACACTGATGCAACATTACAAAGCAATATTAGGCTTGAAACCCAATACCTCCAAATTGCTATTAATCGCTATTAAAATCAATTGAAATAATTAACTTCTTAAAAATGTCCACTAGAATTTGCTGTTACCTGTAACAGCAGTTTTTTCTGGTCACATGTGACAGAAAATTCTGTTACCTTGATAGAAATTTAACATAACCTTATTGATTCCCTTATGAAAAATAAGTATTGGATTAAGTATTGGATTAAGTATTGGGAGTAAGTATTGGATTAAGTATTGGATTAAGTATTGGAATAAGTATTGAAGTATTGGAATAAGTATTGGTTTAAGTATTGGAAAATCGAATACTATTTTCGCGTAACATATTTTTAAACAAATTTTTTTTTAATTTTCTGTGGAACTGTGATTTTGCGTTCCATGTATTTCTACGTATTAAATTAACAAAAAAACTACTGCGCAGAGCTGGGAGCCATAGAAACTTAGTGCGCAACCAGTAAAATTTTTAAAAATGTTTGGCGAAAAAAGTATTGGAGTTTCCAATACTTAAACCAATACTTATTCCAATACTTCAATACTTAATCCAATACTTAATCCAATACTTGCTCCCAATACTTAATTCAATACTTAATCCAATACTTATTTTTCATAAGGGTTATGCGCATGCGCGAGGAGGATTGTAACCAAAATTTCTGTTACGCGTATCAGAATTTATTTTCTGTAACAACATTTTAGAAATTTTTGTTACAACTATAACATAAATATGCACGGAGAAAAAAAATTAGCAGCCAAAGCTAAGACTTAGCTACCTTAGCTAACTTTAATTGCTATTATATGGATAGCTAATTTTTTAGCTAACACAACTATTAATTAGCTTTCACAGCTAATTTTGTTTGCTAAAACAGCTAAATATTAGCCACCACAGCTAAAAATTAGCTATCCATACAGTAGCTAACTCATTTTTCTCAGTGTGTCATGAAATTCAAAATATTTTTAACAGTGATAATGTGCACTATAAATTTCCAATCCTACTTCTAGTCAATACCACATCGACCACATACCATCCACTTCTCAGTATAAACCAATCGAAAAACGCAACCTGCTAATGTAGATATAAGAATTGCGAAGGACGTGCTGTCTGTAGAACCGGATGACATTAATCAGAGTGGGCATTAAGAGAGTCTCGTATTAATTAAGATAGTCCCGGGAATAAGGGACAGTGCGCGAATGTTGTACGATCACCGGCACTTGGCCTCTGCCTCTTTGCCTCCTGGAGGTGGCAGGAGGGTGTCTTTGAGATAGAAGACAGTACAAAGGTAGTCATAATGGCGTAATTATCCACGGACGAGACAAATTGTGTACACGCCTGTGCAAGACTTGGCATGGTCCGGGCACTTCCATGTCGCGTGTGGGTGTACAGAAAGCTCTTGGCTGCAAGGCGCGTTCGCGGACGCGCGATTGTCTCGTTAATTCGCGACGGGACGCCCGCGAAAGGATCTCGCCTTCCCTCGAGCCTCGTTCTCGCAAGAGCGATCGTTCCGGTTCGCACCGCAGGAACAAATGTCGCTGCTGGAGCAGAGCACTTGCTCGTACTGCACGCGACATTAGTTATTATAATTATTGCACATGCACTTCATGCCACGATTCATTCCAACTTCGCAGGTGTGCCGGCTGTTATTTATCTCAAGGATTTTCTAAAGTTTCAGCAGATTTAAGATGTTCGGGTATAGAAATAAAAACTCAAACATTGTTACATTTACAATGATTAATCACTGTTTATTAAATCAATGCAATTAACTATTACACTGCAAAAACATGATGTCTTAAATTGGCCAAAAACGTCTTAAATTAAGATGCTTTTGATGTCTAAGACACGAAAAATGTCTTATTTTGAGACATTTTTGAACAATTTAAGACACCTGTTTTTGCATTTTCACTGTATACCTTATAAACTTATACACTTATAACTTATTATTTTAAGAATATATATGATAACAAGAAAGCTTCTTTTCAGAAGATTGCCAGCGTAATTGACAGCTGTCAACTGTCAAGATTACATATTGTTATTAGAATTAATCTTAGTGTACTTAAAAACACTCGTATATGAGTAGTTTAATGTCAAAAGTCTCCTTTTCAAAAGTTTTACAGCTTAATTGACAGTCGTCAACTGTCAATACAGTAATCCCTTGATAGTCGTGACCCTCGATAGTCGTACGCTTTGTAGGCGGGCACCTACCGCGATAGTCGTACGCTTTCCAGCGTGCGCGCATCACTAGTCAGTGCAGGAGAATAATCTACATTTGTGAAAATTAAATCCAATAAATATTTGTTTTTAAAAAAGTTAATTATCTGTTTACACAAATTAAAAGGTACATTAAGGTATTTATAACTCAGAAAATGAAATTAAATAAATGTAAGTGAACTTCAAAAAAATGAAGAGTTTAAATTATATTTTTTGAAAGAGCGACAGTTGGTCGAGTCCATACCAAGTGATCACACCAATTTCAGTCATATTGAGTAATATTTACGAAATTGATATTTTGGGTTCCTTTAGGAGTAAAAAAAATAAATTTTAATTATTTTTAAAAAATTCAAAATATTTTCGAAAATATTCAAATTCGAAATTTTATGTACTATTTTTTTTGTTATCATAACTTCTGTAATTTTGAAGCAATTGAGATCATTTTTTTTTAAATTACTCGTATTTAAATACTCTTTCAAGAAAAATTATAATAATTAAGAAATTGTTTATAATTAAATTTTTATTAAAAAAATTAAATTATTTATTTAAACAAAATCTAAAGTATATCATCGTTCTTTTTCAAAAAATTCATAAACATAGCCTATAATGTGCTTAAAAATTTAAGCCAAAGAAAAAGATGGTATGTATTATAGTTTTTGAGAAAAAAATTATTAAGTTATGCTAGCGCGGCGCGGACCGGTGTCACCGCTACTCAACGCGTAGTTCCGTAGTAACCGAAATGTATGTATATTTTTACATAATGTAAATATAGTTAGTGTATTATATTTAAATTATAAGCTTCAGAAAGTCACACTGATCTTTTCATAGTACATGGACATCAAACTTTAGAATTAAAAAAATCGGAGAAAATAATTAAAGTAAAAAAAAGTAATTAAAAAATTGGTAATTTATAGAAAAATAATAAAAATAACTAAAAATTGGGAAAATTATTAAAATTTAAGAATAATAATTGAAAATTTGTTAAATCAATTGAAAAATAATTAATATAATTAAAAACTGGTAAAAATAAGTGAAAATAAGTGAATAATTAAAATAATTTAAAACTGAAGAAAGAAAAATAATGGACTGGTAAAATTATCAAAATTCGCGATGTTCAGGGGTGTTAATTTTTTTTCTTATGCAATTTTAGACCTAAAATTATGGGGTAATGTCAAAAATAGAGAAACAAATAATTTGCGGAGTTTGAGAAATTTATTCTAAGAAAAACTTAAATTTTAAAAATTAAACCTCTTTCACAATTTTCATTTTTTCTATCGACAATTTTTTTGTGGGATTTTTAAATGATTTTCTACAATCCATCGTATGGATTTTGAAAAATAAAATTTCGAAAATGACCAAAAAAATATTGTTTTTTAATTTTTATGTAATACCATAATTCTACATCTTAATTGATGTAAGAAAAAAAATGACACCTCTGAGCATCAAAAATTTTGTTGAGTTAAAATTTCACCTATCTCTCCCCTTAAAGAATGATAAAAATAGTTTGAAAATAGTTGAAAGAAGCAAGTTTACAACGACCATTAAACAATCAAATTGTTACTCCTCTTGACTTATACGAGTGGGCAAAATCCAGTTTAGAGAAAATTAATGTAGAATTTTGTAATTACGCAGAATATGAAGCTGAAAAACAATTGTTAAGTGAAAGATTTAATCAAGCTATGACCATTAAAGGTACACAAAAATTTCATTCCTTCGTACCCCTTGAGAATAAAATTGAAACAAAAATTTTTTCAAATTCTGTGCACAGCACAATTTGTAAAATAAAAAAATAAACATGACGATTAACTGTATTTATATTATGTAATAATATACATACATTTCGGTTACTACGGAACTACGCGTTGAGTAGCGGTGACACCGGTCTGCGCCGCGCTAGCATAACTTAATAATTTTTTTCTCAAAAACTATAATACATACCATCTTTTTCTTTGGCTTAAATTTTTAAGCACATTATAGGCTATGTTTATGAATTTTTTGAAAAAGATCGATGATATACTTTAGATTTTGTTTAAATAAATAATTTAATTTTTTTAATAAAAATTTAATTATAAACAATTTTTTAATTATTATAATTTTTCTTGAAAGAGTATTTAAATACGAGTAATTTAAAAAAAATGATCTCAATTGCTTCAAAATTACAGAAGTTATGATAAAACAAAAAAAATAGTACTCAAAATTTTGAATTTGAATATTTTCGAAAATATTTTGAATTTTTTAAAAATAATTAAAATTTATTTTTTTTACTCCTAAAGGAACCCAAAATATCAATTTCGTAAATATTACTCAATATGACTGAAATTGGTGTGATCACTTGGTATGGACTCGACCAGTTAACCAAAACACAATATTTAAGATATTTACTCTAAACAACCAGAAAGTATTATTTATTGAATTTAGATATTTAGTAAAATGTTTGAATTTTAAGAACAAATTTTATTTAATTGAATCAGATTTCAAACTATTCGAATTTAAATTGATCCACAGTTTTTAATAAATCTAAATTTTTAAACTCTTTAAAATTTTCTTAATTTTAATTGCATTCAAATTTTATACACAGAAGCTCTAATTTACTCAAATGTTTATATCTATATAATAATTATATTAATTATTATTAATACTATAATATCAATTCTTAAAAAATAATTCTATAATTGTCGTCTGTCTCTCGGAGAAATTTATGAAGCATACGTTCCTGAAATCGTCAAAGAGGCGTGACTTCTGTGGCGTACGACTATCGAGGTTGAAGGGTGGGAAAATTTCATAGGTTGTCACGACTATCTTAAAATACTTTTATATAAGTAAATTAATGTAAAATCCCATAAAACTGACGTCTTTAAAACATTGACAGTTTTATTAACAGCTTTTTTGACAGCTGGCAGCTGTCAAAACTTATCCGGATTCGTGTTCAGCACCTCAAAAATCATAAAAATACATATCGTCAAAGGAAAAGATTAATAAAAAAAGAGTTATCATACAAAATGTAAAAAAGTGTACTATTCCCATGTAAACTCCATGTAAAATTTAACCCTTCGGTGGCATGGGTTAATATTAATCGATTGGGCTGTCCTTGTGCACAGCTGATTTTTTTCACATTCTAAAGCAAATTCAGCCCGGCGACCTAAGAAATTCCAACTTTCGCAAAATAACGGACACCCTACTGTACATCGAAATTTGTCAATCCAGCAATTTTAGCCTAAGTGGGGTAAAACTGTAGTGTTAAATAGTGGGAGAAAATTGGAAAAATGGCGATGTCCAATTCAGGTACTTTTCGTAGACTCGGTTCAAAAAGGGTCCTAGGAAAAGAGTAAAGAGTCGTCGGGGCGTTATCCAGCCAAAAGATCTCGTGTTGCCAATCTGTTCGTAATTTTAAGTTTTCAAGGTATAAGGGAGTAGAATAGTATAAATTGAGTTTCTAGTTTACAATGTTCTGTTGTCAGTTTAACCTTAGGCAGAATTTTACAACGAGAAGGGAATTTGTTAAGTAGTTTATGTCCAGCTGCAGCACGAACAAAAAGGACTCAGACTAAATTTATATTTTTATTGCAAAAGTTTGGGTACAAATATTGAATCTATTTGGTAAACTTTGAATTTGTTATAAACATTAAAATATATTAACTAAACAATTGTTACGATGTAACATAAGGTGAGAGAATATGTTTCTTTTAGAGCATTTTTTTCTGTTTGATAGCCCACACAACAGTACGAATTCCCTGAATATTGGCAGTTTAAATTTACAAAACGCCCTTAACGGTGACTCTGGGAAATATTCAATATGTCCGACATCAGAGTGAAAATTAACAATGTTTATACACTGAGTTCAGTATTAAAAAAAAAAAAAAATCAAGATTTTGAAGTGTTTTTAGAAGTGAATGATAATTTTATAACAGTGGTAAATATTTATTTTGTGTAAAAACAGTGGAATTTGAATAAAAATTCCAAAATTTCTCCCACTTTACAAGAACAAGTCATCTTTTCGATACAAGCTTGACTTTTAGTATAAATTAATTAAAAAAACACCAGTAATTGTGTGTGGTTCTGAATTTATTGCACTGGTTTGAAAGCACAGAGAATAAGTTTCGAGTTTTTCCGTAGTTTTAATACTGACTCCGCACAATATTATCATGCCAAAATTAACTACATTTTGGTCTTCTATCTTAGAGCAGCTTTGCAGAAAGAAAATAAACTACTTTAAGCTTAAAGCTAACATAATTTTTAATGATAACACTTAGAAAATAGTAACTTATTGCAAAAATAAACATTGAAAACCAACTGCTACATTGCACTGTCTTTAAAAAACCACACTGATGTCGGCCATGTTTGTTTTCATACAAGTGGCGCCTCGCAGTTCGCAGTGGTAGTTTTCTTTGCCAATTGGTTGACGATTTCCGAATATTCGAACCTAATATTCAGGAAAGGAGAAGCATTAAAATGTTCTAAAGCAAATTTGTTAGAATAATGATTTGATCGAATTTTTGTTGGGTAGAATCTTAATTTTACAGAATATTGATTTTGCAGATAATCAAAAATACAGAATATTAATATTACAGAATCGCTATTTGGTCGAAAATTGATTTTACCAAAAGTCAATGGCGTAACTGTTAAGGGGGAAAGTGAGGCAGTGACCCGGGGCCCTTGAGCTCAGGGGGCCCTTGGTCAACACTAATTTAAATAAATAAATAAAAAACCTTATTAATTGTAGTAATTTATAGTTTCTACATCTTGTGTTATCAACAACTACAAATATTTTAAATACAATATATTTAAAAATCATTTTATAGGTATAAATAAAATAAATATTCAGGACAAAATTTTTAATATTTTATAATTAAAAAGAATTGCAAAAAATAATTGCAAAATTTGCAAAATAATTGAAAAATAATAATAAAATTAATTAAAACTTGGGAAAAGTAATTTAAACAATCATAGAAATGTTTTAAACATAAAGAAAATAAATTAAATTTGAGAAAAATACTTGAAAATCTTAAAAGTAAATTGAAAAAAATTAAATCATGAAAAATTAGAGAAAATAGTAGAGATTTGAAAAAAAAATGATGTAAAATTAAGATAAATAAATTAAAATTAATAAATATAATTAAAATTTGAGAAACTAATTGAAAAAATAACATAAAATATTTTAAATAAAGGAAAGTTAAAGAAAATTTCAGAAAAAATACTTAAAACTTTCAGACGTTCATTGAAATAAAAGAAAATAACAATTAAAAATTAGAGGAAATAAATGAAAATAGATAAAAATAATTTAAAATTGAAGAGAACAAGTTTTAATTAAAGAGAAATAAGTAGAAGTTTTTTAGAAAATTATATAAAAAGGAACGAGAAAAAAAACGAAAGTAATTGAAAATTGAATGAAATAATTGAAATGTCAGATAAATAGTTTAAAATTTTTGAAATTATAAAATAAATGTACAGAATTGAAAATTGAAAGAAATGAATTTTGGAAAATAATTGAAAAATGATTTTAAATTTTGAAACTTAAAGAAAATAATTGAAAAGTGATAGAAACAATGATAAGTTATAAAAAATAATTGACATTTTAGTGTGATAATTGAAAAAATTACAGAATTTTCTTTGAATAAAGAAAAAATAATTAAAATTCTAGAAAAAGACATAAAGATCTTAAAAATCAATTAAAAAAAAGAGAATAACTAAAAATAAAAATTGAGAGAAGTAATTGAAAAAATCATAGAATATATGTTTAAAAAAAACGCTGCCGAGTTGTACCTCAAGTATTTATTTGGTGTGAGTAATTTTTGGTATTCATTTTTTTAAAACACCGCTTCCTCATAGAGATTACTACAAACATCACTAAATTTTAATTAATAGCAGTAATTAAAAAATTAATTAAAATTGGATACATTTCTGAATTGTCTAAAAAACAAGAAAAAATTATTATTCATAAAATTTATATAAAAAACAAAAAAATTAATTTTTACCAAAAGTTTCAATTTTTGAAACCTTGACAAACCTACATAATAATGAAAATATATTGAAGCTTATTATTAAAAAATAAAAATAAAATTATTAAAAAACAAGATTTTCAAAATTTTCGACTTTTAAAATGCTAATAACTTTAAATTAAATTGCACTAGAGGATTCGCTAATAGCTCAAAACGATGCGTTTTTAAAAATAAAGCGAATAAATTTCTTACATTTTAACTTTTTTTTTAAAAAAAATATATAATTTTGCAAAAAAACGATTTTTTCAAAATTTTTAAGTGCGAAGAAAAAATAGTTAGAATTAATGGATTGGGTTCAAACGTATATCATAATTTGTCCCCCTGAGGGGCCTATAATTTTGTAAAAAAAAAAGTTGTACTTTTATGAGGAAGCAATAATTACAAAGTTAGAGGAAAGTGGGGCAAAACCGCTAAGCGGGGCAAAGACGTTTTTCAAAATATCTCCCTTATTTCTAGACCGTTTCAACTTATGTTTAAAGTTTATCATAATTGTAACTGAAGCCATTGTTTTATAAAAAAAAATCTTGAAAATATAAAATGCTTTAGCAAATATACCAAAAAAATTGTTTTTACAAGTATGAGATGAAAATTTTATTGATCAAAACTAGTAAATTTTAAATCTAAATGTGAATTCTAAAAATGTTTAAATGTCACGTTCTAATAGAGTAATCATTTATCTACACAATCTCTGTGGAATCCAGGTTTAATTTTCAATTTAAATATATAAAATTTTAAATTAAAAAAAGGTTTGTCGTTTGGGGCAAAGACGCTTGGAAAATATTTCATAAAAAACAATTGAATATTAAAAACTGCATTAGCATGTAATTTTAAATGATGCAAACTTCATTCTAATCAACTGTTAACCTGCATTTTTTCATTAAAACAAATAAGTATTTTTGTCTGATTAATTTATTGTTATTATTATTATTATTTAATCATTAAATTATTTATTAGCGTTTACTACTAATTTGAAAAAAAAATTATGAATTTTGAATATTAAATAAGCATTATTATTTAATCTTATTTTCGCATGGTTATTTAAAAAACATTCTATTTCTATTTCTATTTCTTCTATTATTGCACCAATAAATGTTATTTAGTATATATTTTAGACCATTTATTATATTTGGAATAATAATATTAGCAAAAACGTCTTTGCCCCAACAGTTGGAGCAAAGCCGCTAATTTGAATCTTTTTAAATACAATTAAATAATGTAATTATGATTATGATAAATGTAATAACGACTATTAAAATCTGTTACTAGTTAGTTTTAGTCGTGTCACAAACAAAAATGACTCTAATTGAATGTATAGTTAAAAATTTGTGCATCAGTAAACTTAAACCTAGCGGTTTTGCCCCACCTTCCCCTACTTAAAATTTTTGATTGAAGAGAATAATTAAAAATTGGCAGAAATAAAGAAAATTGATGACAATAATTTAAATTTGGGATAATAACTGAAAATTTAAAAAATTAATTGAAAAACAATAAAAATATTAAAAGACGGAGAAAATAATTACAAAAAATAAAAAGTGAACAAAATAATTGAAAATTGATATATATGTTTGAAAGTTCAGGAAATTAATTAAGACATTGTGAAAATGATTAAAAATTGAAAATAATAATTGCAAAATTACAAAAACAATGGTAAATTAAAGAAATTAATTTAAATTCCCGATGAACAATATAAGGATTAAATAATTAAATTGATTGAATGTCAAGTGAAAAATAATTAAAATTGAAAAAGTGATATTGAAAAAAATAAACAAAATAATTGAAAGAAGAAGTTAAATTTGAGATTTTGCGAAACAATTTAAAAATAATTAAAAACTGTAGAAAATAATTTAAAAAATTATACAAAACAGTACAAAATTGCAGTTTAAGTAATTAAAATTTTAGTAGAAAAGATCGAATTATTAAAAATAGAAGACATTTTTAAATCACCACAAATTTAGTATATTTAAAATGTCAATTAATTGAACTTTTAATCAATGCAAGTTCACATTAACTGAAATTGGAAGAAATTAAAATTGCTACAAATTTAAAGTTTGAGAACATTTTAAAAAGATGAAGTATAGTTTAAATTTTTAAAAGAAAAAAACATCTAGTGACAAATGTCAGGTGTGGACAGACTGAATGAATGATTTAAATTTGTAAATTATTATATGGGGCCCCATTTTCATTTTTGTCCCAGGGCCCTTGCCCTCCCAGTTACACCACTACCGAAAGTCATTTTAATCGAAACTCAAATTAAGCTAATTAGATTTTGATAGAATATTAATCTTGCAGAATATTAATTTTGCAGAATCAAAATTTTGCAGAATGCTAATTTTATAGAATATAAATTCTACAGAATATTAATGTGTCCAAAAATAAATTTTGATATCATTTCCTATATTATTTCCTATGTAATTTTTGATATGATTTCTAGTCTCAAAATCAAATGTCATTTCTGATATCGCGTCTGATGTCATTTCTGATGTTCGATTTTTCAACAGAGTATTTTTATCAGGATTTAAATTCGAAATTGCATGACATTCGAAACTAATTTTAATTATTTTAATCAACTTCTTCTTGCCGGGTATAATAGAAAATGAAAAGGAATTGGACTTTTCTAAAAGTTGATTTTCCTTCGTTGCATTTTGAGAATTTCTAAGATTTATTTCTTTTGAAAATAATTGAAAAAGGGATTTAAGGAGTAATAGTTTTAAAAATATTATTGCCTCAAAAATACTATTGATACCGGCCGAGCTTACTATCACTTACCCTATAAAAAAAAGAAAATTATTATTGTTTAAAGTAATAATCAAATTATTAATTAATAGTAATAGCAGTTATTAAATAATTATATAAATAGTAATTTTAAAATTGTTTAATTTACTTGTCACTGAAAGTAATAATAAGTTTCTTACTGTAATATAAAAAGCAACGAAGAAATATTTGAAAGAAAATTGTTGGCGATAAATTAATCGACTGTCGGTAAAAGGACTTTCTACTGTTACCCACTGTGACCTACATACAGCCTGAAATGAAATATCAGATTAAAATAAAAATTTGGTTTCTTCATAAAGCAGACGTTCACTACTTTTCTTTCGCAGGAATAATAATAATGACTAAAAATCATTTTTCATTTATTTACTCATTCTTTAAAGCCATTTTTTAATGTTCCTAAAAGAAATAAATCTCGAAAAGTTTGAATTTCCAAAATGCAACAAGACAGAACTTTTGAAAGTTCCAATTTATTTTCTCGACATCGAATTTCTATTTTTTTCTGCATTGAGTGACATTCGAATCAATAAAACTTTAATTCCTTAACATTTGTAACCATATAAAAAACCAGATCTTTCATATTTATATACTTTTTTATCTACTAATTTTAAAGTGTTTTAAGTATTAGATCAGTATTGGCCGTGCGTGGAAATCCCATAAAATATATATTGATTGTACCATATAACAGGACTTGACGATAATAATGACCCAGAGAATAAGTATCCTTAAACTCAGCTCGCCAACACATGGAAATCTCATAAATACTCTGAAGAAAGCGTACCCATGATGCTTTCAAGCAACTTCTGTTAGGATAAGAATGTTTGAGTCTTTTCCTGCTGATCTTTTTGGGACTGTGACTTATCATGTAGGAAGTATGACGCACGATAGAAAATTTATTCGAGTTTTATGGTTTACTTACAAGTTGTTATTTACCTACCCTGATTAAATATTTACCAGCAATGATATACAGATTGATACCTGTAATTGCAGCGTGGGAAAAGTGAGTACATTGCAGGGTATTTATAAGGTGATAAAAGATAAAAGCGGGTAAATCGAGTTATGGAATTTTTCTTCTCATTACTTCTCGCATTTTAATTTCTTAATAATATTAGTAGAAAATGTCAATCATCAAAAATTTTGACAACATTTTTTTTTCTTTTATTCTGTATTTGTTTTTAATTGCTGAGAAAAAAAAATTTTAAATAAAAACAATTTTTTCATTTCTTTTGTATTTTTATACCTCAAATTATAAAAAAAAATTAATTGTTTTAAATAAAGTTTCAGTGGCGCACGAAAGGGTTAAACGTAAACATCTTAAATTAAGATATTAACATTTAAAATGTCTTAATTTAAGATGTTTTAAGTGTCTGTGTAGTCACTTTTAAGATATACTTCTTTTTGTAGTGCAATTTACGAAGTTTGAAATTAATTATTGTCCAAATAAAGTAATACATAAAAATTATGTTAAATTTTTTAAGAATAAAAAACTAAAAATTATAAGTGGCATAAGAGAAAATTTTTTTTCCCTTTAGATATATGTAAAGAATATACGATGATTTAAAATTCTAAACGATTTTAAACACTTTTTAAACAGTTGTATTTTTAAACCAGTTTTGTTCTAAACAATTCGAAAACATTTTTTAAAAAGATCTGAACAGTTCTAATTAGTTTTAAACTAGTTTTGAATAGTTCGAACTAGTTTTAAGACAATTTTAAGCAGTTCGAAAAAGTTTGAAACAGTTCTTAAACTATTAGAAATAGTTTTAAACATGTTCTGAACGATTTAAAAAAGTTTAAAATATTTTAAACAATTCGAAACAGTTTTAAGCAGTTTCAAAATATTTTAAACATATTCAAAATAGTTTTAATCATATTCAAAGCAATTTTTTTTAAATAATTCGTTTTGCATTTGTCTTAAATGTTTAAAAAATTAACAAAATATGAATTTAATTACTTCGAGGAATAATACGATAAAGGAATGCAAAATTTTTAAAGAAGGAAAAACCAGAAGCGATAAGTGTCCTGACAGAAAAAAATTTGTATATAAAAAATATGGGATGCATTAAAGTTAAAGTGGTTTTGTTATTGGATCGTGTGGTGATCCATGAAGGTGGTATAGAAGGCGCGAGGAATAAGGCATCCTTATCCCTTCTCTAACTATCAGTTTCGATTTAATTAACGGCTTTGGTACGTCATAACTTGCTAATTGCGAGGCGCGAAAGTAATCAGCAACTGTGCCTATTATCAGTGACTTTCCAATTTTTTTATTTAACCTCGTGCATTAAAAGTGCAAATTAAATATTAAATTAAATAAATAAATAAATATAATCAGCTTGTGAGAACAAATCTTTGCCTGCGCTTATTATACTTTTGTTGCACCTCGTATTTTTTTATTCTCAAAATGAACTTGTTGGTTCATTTTAATCCGATTTAACACATCTACATTTTCGTATATCTAAAGATTCATTCTCTGATGCAAAAGGGCATTTTTAGAATTAGAATTTTTTAAAAATAAAAATAAAAAAACTTTTAATTGTCATATTTTAAGAGAAAGACATCAGTATTGCGATAGAATACATAATTACAATGTTTAACAAAAACTATTGTTTCAAAAAAAAGTATTTTTTTAATTGCTGGGCTTCGTTCACAAATTATGTAACAAGTTTTAGGGGGAGAGGGGGTTTCTCATTTTATTACGTAACACTTGGACTATACAATCTATACGTATAGAAAAATGCAAAGTAATTAATAAAATATAATTTTAAAAAATAATACAATATTGAAAAAACATTGAAAAAATTGAGAAATATCGCCAAAAAAGAAGTTTTTAGATTAAAAGTTTAAAACATCGATAATAGTTTATTTTTTCAAAGTAAATTTCAAAGTTTATTTACCAAAATAAATATACTAGATCGTTAGTTTGAGTTTAAACATAGCAGATATAATGATTTTACAAATTATGAGAAAATTAATATAAATAAAAATATCATGTAAATTAATTTTTTTAATTCATTTCTTAGAAATAAAAAAAATTTTGCGATTGGTCCCTAAAAGTCCCCTATTTAGAAACTATTACCCTAAAATCCATTATTTTTCACAAAAGTATATTAAAGTCAAAGTATCCAAAGATTTTCAATTATTTTCAAACTTCTTTAAATTTTTATTATTTTTTCAATCTACAATTCTATTTCTATTATTTTTAAATTAATTTCTCCAATTTTTAATTTATTAAATTATATTTCAATAGATTTCCTGAATTTTCAGTCCTTTATCTCAGATTTCAATTAAATTATTTTCTTCAATTTACAATTTTTTTAAAATTTTTTCCTACCGTTCATACTTATTTGTATTATTATTTGACGAATTTCATGAAATGTCAATTATTTTTATCAAATTTAAACTATTTTTTCTTCTTATAAAAAATTTTCAATATTTTTCAATTAATTTTCAAAACTTGCAATTATTTTTTTACATTCTAATTTTGGTCATAATCGTTTCATGGTGTTGATCATTTTTTAGTTATTTTATTAAATTTCAAAAATGTTTCGTAGTTTTGTCACTTATTTTTCATAAATTTTATTTATTTTCTTTAATTCATAATTATTTCTATAATTTTGAAAATATTTTCTCCAATTGTTAGTTTTAAAAAGTATTTTTTCATACACTTTCTACATTTTTAATTTATTTATCTCAAATTTCTGTTATTTATATTATTTTTCAATTATTTCCTTCATTTTTAAATGGATTTCTTTATTTCTTCAATTTTCTCTCCAAATTATAATTTTTAAAATCATTTTATAACTGATTTACCAAACCTTTAGTTATGAGTTTCAAATTTCAACTAATTAATTTCAGAATTCTTTAATTCTTTTTTTCAAATTTACAATTAGGTACTTTCGGTATTTTGTAATTAATTTCCTATATTTTCAATTATTTATCTCAAATTTGAATTTTTTCTTTTAATTTTAATTAGTTTTATAATCTTTTAATTCATTTTTTCAAATTTTAATTATGTTCATCATTTTTTAGTTAATTTTTCTAAATTTTCAATTATTTTTTTAATTTATCATTATTCTTATTTTTTTCAATTATTGTCTCTTAGTTCATTCAAATATATTCTGTAGTTTTTCAAATTATTCTCATCATTTATATTTCAATTATTATCTTCAATTTTTAATTATTTCTAAAGTTCTACATTCATTTTCTATCATTTAGAATTATTATTCATCAGTTTTAAATTACTTTACACAATTTGTAGTTATTTCCCTTTTTTTTAAATTAATTTGAAAATTTTATATATTATATTTTGTAATTTTATTTTTTTATCCTACAACTTTGAGTTATTAACACTTAAAATTACATAAAATTATTTGGTTCGGTAATGATTAATAATATTTATTATTTACCAACTGATTGTCAAATAAAAATTATGGTGACAGAGTGGAGTTTTGTAGACGAAGTGGAGTTTCTTATTTCTCCATTATATAATGTGTATAAAAATAAAAAAAAAACAATTTTCGTTGGTGATATTTGTGAAATTTAATGAAAAGAAATTAATCTTCTAATAATCATTCAAAATACTAAATTCATACTAAATTTCAAAAAGAAATTATGGCGACGGAGTAGAGTTTCTTATTCTTCCAATATATACTGGTTCTAATCTAAAAACAACCTTTTTTTATTGGTAATATTTGTGAAATTTTAATGAAAGGAAACAATTGCTTTTCCAATTATTAATATTTATAATTTATCTACTACGTATAAAAAAAAACTGTGACGACGGAGTGGAGTTTTTAAGTCACAACTTTCAGCATAAAATTGAAAAAGGCACTTAAATCTTGCATTTTTTGGTTTGCGAAAAATCTTTCAGTAATCATACGTGAACATCGCCTTGTCTAATGCTTCATTTCATTGTAAACACGTTTGTTAAAATTTATCACTTTTATCCGTATTTGGCGACGGAGTGGAGTTTATAAATAAGTGATCCACAAAACTAATTTAATTTTCTAAAATAAAATTAGAAATATTTTGCATTCACAATTTATTAATTAAATGCAGAATTTAATAATGAATAAGTATCAAACTTGGATTAATGATATTAAAACAGAAATGAATAATTCTCGTTTTAATGTAAAATATAGCTTACGTGAGCGTCGACAAAGTGGAGTTTTCACCCTTCTAACTTGAATATTTCAGTAAATTCCAAATTTTAATTTTCTTTCTCCAGTATCGTAATTAAAATACGCTAAATATTATAATACGACGAACATTATTTTTCAAAGTTCAAATTATGTTTTAGCAAAAATATTGTTAACGATCAACTTGCCCCGTTTGAGAGAATAACCCAGAAATATCAATTGTTTTCCAACTTGCTTCAATTTATCTAGATTTTACCCATCGAATATCAAATTTACTCGATTTCAATCGATCCAAATTTTAATTGACTTGAATTATGTGATTATTCTGATTTAATCAAATTATAGAAATTGGATTTAAAACTAAAAAAAATGTTCGAGTATCTTTAAAAAAAGCGGCATGAATTAACGGGGGAGAACGAATTACAATAAATGAGTAGTCATTGTTTGGAAACAACGACGTGTAATTCATGCCTTGTAAACGCTTGTAAACGACATAAGCAGCGTGGGTGTTCCAATTTGGGCCTCTTATTGCGTCTCCCCCTTTCTCACTGGAGTTGATCGAATAATTTATTTTCTGTTGCGACCGCACTACGGGAAAAGGTTTGAGACGTAAAAGTAGGAGGAGAGATAATCGAACTCATGGATATTATCTCATCAAAATCGTCCTTTGGGTGTGGTCATTACTGATGGGCCAACTTTTCGGTAATTGGTGCAATGGCCTCAATTTGTAACTCTTATATTTCAAGTTCAATTAATGAATCCAGTTTGTTACAGCTTTTTTTAATTATAAAATCATAATTGTACTTTAAAAGAACATCCTCGAAATGGCGTTTTTCGATCTCGAGAATATTATTTTTATTTTTTATGTCAATCTGGATAATTTGAAATAAAATGAACAAATAAAAGTAGTGCTGTTAAATGTTATTTTATAATTTTTTTTTTTTTTATAATGTAATAAGAAAACGTTGTATTCTCGACTTTCAGGTGTTTTTGCTCATCTGAAAGATCATAAATAAATTGTGCCTTTGGTACAACAGTTACGGGTCGTTGAACAAGGTTTGAGGATAATTGCTCTGGTACGTGGCAAAGGCCAATTATGGCTTGATTATGATTGTAGGTGTGAAGCAGTTTCAGGCCCATTTCTGACAAATCAATGTCCGGCCGTACATTGCAAATAAATTTTCGGTACCCCGTTATTTTCAGACAAGGGGAACTAAAAGGTGAAATTGATAATTCCCTTCGCAGGAAAAATATTGCTAAATATATTTCTGTGGTGCGTTCTTATAGTGTGGAAAAAAGAAACTTTGATAAATCAAAATTGCAATTAATAGCTCTACATTTTATAGTAATATAATGACATATTTGTTTTATAATTCCCTGACTTTTGACAAGTCTTAATTTTATGAAAGATAATAAAATAAAGGTAAAAATGATCCAATGAATAAAATAAAAAATTACTTTTACGGAATTAAACGATGTATTTTTATCAGAATGTATAGCGTGAATTATTCAAATTCACAGATTTGTTTTTTTAATAATTAATAACTTTAAACTAAAACCTACTGCTAAAAAAACAAGAGCGATTCTGATCTCAAAAAATCTTTAAAAACAAGAAAAATTGACATTTAATAAAAATACTGAAAAAAAATGGAAAAAACCGGAAATTGTTCTTAAAAATTTTACAAATTATGAAAAAAAAGATAATTTTAATACAATGTCTTAAACTTAATGAATGAATGTTAAGGAATAAGAAAATCAGGGAAACTATTTTAAAAATGAGAAAATGCAAAATTAAAATTAAAATATAGAAATATAAGTTCAAAAAAAGAACTCAAGAAAATAATGTAATTTCCTACAAAAGAAATGAAGAAATTATTAACAAAGTTTAAAAAGTAAGTAAATTATTTTTAAAATGCTCAAATTAAAAACAAAACATTTAAAGAACTTTAAAACGTAAAATATATCTAAATTCAAAACAAGAATGTCAAGAAACCACTCTCTAAATCTGAATTAGTAGTTTTCTACTATGAATTAGTAGTTTTCTACTATGAATTAGTCAAATTCATGGCTCATTTTTCTCTTATTCATATAGTAGAAAACTACTAATTGAAATAGTGAAACTTTACTTTAAAAAAAGTAGATTATTTTACTAATTTAATTAGTAGTTTTCTACTACAAAATTAGTAGTTTTCTACTAATTCTTAGTAGTTTTCTACTAAAAATTAGTAAAATTCTTACTATTTTAATAGTAGCTCACTTTTCGCTAATTCATTAGTAGAAAACCACTAATTCAGATTTAGAGAGCATATATACAATAATCTTATAAAAATGGTAAAATAAAAAGGGGGAAAAAGAATTAAAAAGATGGAGCAGAAAAATGACAAAACATTAAAAAAATGTGTAGGAAACCACGAAATCTATCAAAAGAATCTAATTAAAAATATGGGCAACTGAGAAAAATAACAAAAAATATCTATAACTTCATGAATGAATGCAATAATAAAAAAGTCGGACAAAATTCACCAAAAATTGAGAAAATGTAAAAAGATAAGTAAAATAAAAATAAAAATCATAAAATAAAAACTAATTTATTAAAATCCAGAAAATTCCTACAAAAATTGAGGAAAATGAAAAAAAAATCATTAAATGAACTTTGAAAAAATGAAAAAATCTTCAAATCCATAATTTTATATCAATAGAGTTTATATCAATAATTTTATTTAGATACTGGTTTTATATAAATAATTTTATAATAATAAAGTTTATATTATTAATTTTATATCAATAATTAAAACGAAAAATGAGAAAATTATAGAAAAATTATTTAAAATATTATGAACGAATGCAAAAATCAGAAAATGAGGATAAATCTATAATATATGAAAGAGTGAAAAAATGTAAAACAGATGCGTGAAATGACTACAAAAAGAAAAAAAAGAAGTTTTTTAAAAATGAAAAAATAAGAACATTATTGTAATAATACTGAAATTAAAAAGAATAAGATAAGTTATGAATCTTAAAAAAATGAAAAAATCTATTAATGCAGTAGAAACTATAGGAAAAAAATTTTAAACCTTAAAAAAATGAAGAAATTAAGGATATTTTTAATTGAAGATTATAAATGAAAGATAACAGAATTTAAATATTTTACCTCAAGAATTCCAGGTATTACAAGACACAAGTTTCGTGAGTTCAATTTTGTCCACCGTTAATAACTATAGAGGATTTTAACACCTCGTAAAATTATAGGAAATTAGTGCTAATGGTGGTATAAGCTTGGGAAATTATTTTTTATTGCGTGCAATTGCATGGTCCTTCGACAATTTATAAAAAGGTGTTATATAAAGTTTATGAATCCTAAATCACAAAGATATTTACAAAGTTATTTGCAATTTTTTATATTTTACTGGTTTCAGATCTTCTCATTCTCGCAAATTGTAACCAATCCTGAATCAACCCTAACTTTATGCAATCCAAAATTTAATTTATGCAAGTCTACGGATTCTCATTATTTGCTTAATTGATTTCTATTTAAATCGATTTAAACTGCAATCTATAGGTTATAAAAATTTCCACAAATATAGAACCGTAATGTTGTAGCAAAGAAAAATTACTAGAAATTAAAATGAAAAATCTAAAACTTGCAAAAAATATTGTCATAATATATACTCTCCAAATCTGAAATAATAGAATTCTGACCAATTTAATTAGTAATGAAGTATTTGACTAAAAGAATTAGTATTTTATTCAGTTTAACTACTTTAAATAGTAGTTATTTCAAAACGACTAAATCAATTAGTAAGGCAAAAATGGTAAATTCCTGTTTTTTCGAATATAAAACAATTTTCTTTCCTTATATTATGTATATAAAAATATATATAATATAAATTTTTGCAGCAGATTCATATGAATATTCTTCAAAATTGGAATTATAGAAAATTGTTAACAAAGAATCGAAAAAGTATACCTAACCTCAAATTCACTTTTAACATTTGTTAAATTTTCTACTATATGGACACAATTTTAAGGAAAAGTTGTAGATGCATATTTTAATGAGTTTAAAGCTGAAAATTAGTAGGTTTTCACTATTTTGAGGTTAAACGAGTTTTCTCTTTTTAAATTAGTAATTTATCCAAATTCAAATTCATCATAATTTCCACAAGATCCAAATTACTTTTATTTAAATTTAAAAATCAATTTAAAGTTTATTCAAAAGTGGTAAAATTTTTCGAGTTTTTCTGGAAAACGGACATTCATTCAAATCAGACGTGTGGGGCATTAAGGAAATTGATAAATTTTCTTATCCAATTATGTGACATCAGCATTTATGTCTGAGATACAAAGCTTCAACACAGAAGCATTTGCATTTGACGATGACAGTTAAAGTAGAAAGCTTTTGTCAGTCTAGTACGTCAACACGTCGTTATTTTTGCGACAACCAATCACAGGAGACACGTAGGTTGATGTGAGGTTTGACAGCCAATTGAAGGCGCTGACGTGAAATTATATACATTTTGCTAGCAAGTCATAACGGTAATAACGATCCAAACCACTTATGTAATTGACAATTAGTATGCATGATGATATAAATAATAAATAGTCTTTTTGTAAAATTCATTTATCATTATGACAACGTAAAACGGAAGCAATCTTCTGCGAGAATTTTCCATTTTTTGTCCCCTTTCTTGGTCCTTTTCCAGTAATTCAGAACAAGAAAAAAAGGAAATTAAGAAGTAATTAGTACTTAAAAGACTATAGAAAGGAATAAATCCTTAAAGATAATCTTAGGAATGAAAACTATTTACAGATGTGGGTAGTTCTACAAACGAGAAAATTTTTAGGGTCATAGCTTATTTTTTGTATTAAAAATTTTTTTATCCAAATCTGATAAAATGCTATATGTTTTTTGAACATTCTCATTTTCCTAACACATAGTTAGGATTTATTATATTTATATTATTATAATTTATCTATAATAATAATCCCCAAGATTCATTCTTTCTTTCATTCTGTCCACATCTAAAGTTTGGCACGAAAAATATTTTTTTGTTTTAAATCAGATACTTTTTAAAAAATACATTTAAATTGAATAAAATTTAAACATTTATAAATATCAGTTCAAATAATTTTAATTTTATACACAAATAAATCTATAATTAATTAATAATAATCTCCGTAAACTCCTGAAGTTAGTTACTATTTGTATTTATTCATTTTTTCAGTCCATGCTTTGAAACTTGAAGTGAAGTTGGTCGTTAGGTTTTATATTTATTCATCTTTTTCTGTCCGCGTTTTAAAATCCATAGTGAAGTTAGTCCCTATTTCTTTATCAGGAAAATTTAAAATTGTTTCAGTTTACAGATAAAATATGCAGATGAGGTATACAGTGTAAAAAATACCAATGTTAAATTACGATTAGGATATAATTTTAATTTGGTACGGTTTGTAATTGGTTAGTTTACTGCCTGAATGTTTTTTTACAAACAAGAGTCTTTTTGTTTACTTATTGGTTAAAGTTTTTTTTATGTGATGTTTTTTTGAAGTGTTGTTTCGCGAACAAATTTATATAAATATAATTTTCATGATCATTTAGAAATCGATTTTCTATTTTTTAAAGTTTATAAAAGAATGTTGATGGTTTCTTCAATTTAAATATGTCATTATTTATATTATAATAATTCTTAAAAGTTATTTATTATAATAATAATTTTAAAAAGATTTTTAGAATGACATGATACAAAAATCAAGATAAAAGAAATTTAAAAGTTAAAAACTTAAAGAAAGGTCAAAATTAAGAAAAAAAAATAATTTATACAAATATTTTTGTAATTGACAGTTAGGTAATTGTTAATAGTAAATTAATTAGTTATTAATATTTATTTTTAATTATTAATTACATAAACATATTTAGGCTCAAATAGTTATAAATTAATAAAAGTAACAATTATTGAAGGAATTTAATAACGCCTAAATTAAATAACAAATAATTTTTGTATAAAAACAATTTTTCATTTTTTCAAAGAATACAAGTTTTTCAAATAACATGAATATTAATTTTTATTAAATCAATCAATGAAAATTCAAATTCCATTTGATTAAATCATGAGAATTTCGTAACATTTAATAATTTCTTCGATCTAATTCTACAATAAATTTCAATTACTTTTGTCATTAATCAATTATTTTTGTTATTTTCCAATTATTTTTCTGATATTTTTGTTATTTTAGCCAATTTAGAATAATTTTTTACAAATTGCAATTTATCTTATTCAATTTTTTTTATTGTCATAAACTTCTAAATTTCCTACACCTGTTTTCAATTTTTTTCATCATTATTTTTATTATTGTTATGAATTATTATTAATTTTTTTACACCTCTTTTAATTATTTTCTTCAAACTTTAATTATTTTTTTTATATTTAAATTATTTTGCCATTTTTGAATTATTCTCTTCAAATTGCAATTATTGTCTTCAAACTTCAATTAATTTCTTCAACTTTCAATTATTTCCCTCAAACTTATAATTTGTTTTTTTAACTTTACAATTATTGTCTATAATTTTTTAATTTTTACACCAGTTTTGACTTATTTACTTCAATATTTCAATTGTTTTTGCAAGTTTACAAGTATTTTCTTCAAATTTTTAATTTTTTCAAAATTATTAATTATTATTTTTTTCATATCTCAATTATTTGTTCAAGTTACAACTATTTTTGTCAATATTTATATATTTTTGACATTTTGAAATCATTTTCTTTAAATGTCATTATCTTCAATCTTCTTATTCTTATAACAAATTTATTAACTTTTGAAGATCTGTTTTCAATTATTTATGTCATTATTCAATTAGTTTCTTCACATTTTAATTATATCGTTAATTTTTCAATTCTTTTATACAAATTTTCAAATAATGTATTAAATTTTTTATTTTTTGACTTCATTTTTGAATATATTTCTTCTTTTTCATTAATTTTTTTTCTAAATTTCAGTTATTTTTGTCATTATTTAACCATTTTCTACACATATATTTTTTGATATTTTTTAATTATTTCAATTATTTTCTTGAAAATTCTATTATTTTTTTCAATTTTTCAACTATTTGTCTAAAAAGTGTAATTTTTACACTAGCTTTTATAATTATTTGTGTTATTATTCAATTAGTTTCTGTACATTTTATTTATTTTTTCAATATCTCAATTATTGTCTGAAAATTAAAATTTTTTTAACCAGTCTCAAACTTTTGTTTCAATTTTTAATTATTTTTGTGATTCTTTAATTATTGTTTTGTAACTTCAATTATTTTTGAACCTTTCAATTATTTACTTCAAATTCCAACTATTTCGTTTCAATTTTTGTCATCATTTTTTTATTTTTAATCAATTTTTCAATTAGTTTTGTCATTTACAACTTTTTTTCGAATAGAATAATTTAATATTAGTAATATCCAACTCTATATTGCTTATTCATTTTTTTTTATTTAAGAACAGACTTTTTAATCACTTTTTTTATTTAAAAACTCACTTTTTTCACTTAAAAACTCATTATTTACTCACTTTTTTAAATTAAAAAGTCTTTTTTCACTATATTTTCAATTTACAAGTCCACTGGCAGCCTTCCTTATTAAATAAATATTTTTCATCAATTTGTTTTATTTATTATTAGTTTAATTTCTAAAACACATGGAAAACTAATCGCGCGCTTGCACGCGATATATTTTGCTAGTTTTTTTTATATTTTTCAACAGTTTTCAAAATACAATTATTCTCGTATAATTTTATAATTAATTTTTTTAAATTATTTTGTTCTGTTGTCGATTATTCTCGACAGCTTTCGAATTTTTCTTTCGATTGTCAATTATTTTCCTCATTTTTCAATGATTATTTAAGGATTTTGTAATTATTCTTTCACTTATCAACTATTTTCTTAAGAATTTAATTTAGTTCTTGGATCTTCAACTTACTTCTTTAATTTTTAATTATTTTCTTCAATTCTCAATTATTTTCTTCTATTTTCAATTGCATTCTTCGTTTTTCAATTATTTTATTCAATATTCAATCTTTCTCGCATTTTCTCAATTATCAATTATTTTCATGAAATTTCAATACAATTCTTCTCACTATTTTTCGAGTTTCTTTTTACAATTATTAATTATTTTTTTAAGAATTAATTATTTTCGTCATATTGTAATTTTTCTTTCAATTAACAATTAAATTCTTGAAATTTACATTTAATTCTTTAATTTCCATAAATTTAATTTATGTAATTATTTACATAAATAATAATAAATTGGACTTACCCGCATTTACCCTATTTCTTATTTAATTTTTTCAATTCTTTTTTTCAGTCTATTAATCTACTCATTTTTCAAATTTTGGTTTCAATTGACAATTATTTCCGTCATTTTTCAACTATTCCCTTCAATTATTAATTATTTTCCTCAACTTTAAATTATTTCCTACGATTGTTTCAATTTTCAATTTTTATCTTAAAATTTTATAATTATTCTTTAATTTTTTAAATTATTTTGTTCGGTTGTGTATTAATCTAGCCTTTTTTTGAATTTTGTTTTCAATTGCCAATTATTTTCGTCATTTTGTAATTTTTTTCCCCCAATTATCATTTTTTAAAATTTTAATTTAATTCTTAAATTTTCAATTTATTTTTTGAATTTCAATTATTATTTTCGATTTTTAATCCACTTGTTCAATTTGCAATTATTCCCAACAGTTATTCCTATAATTTTTCAAATATTTTGTTTAAATTCAATATTTATTCTTTAATTTTGCTTCCTCATAGAGAAAGCTTTGTGATCGTTAAGATTTTCGATTTTCCAAAAATAGTGTAAATCGACTCAGTTTCATCGGAAAAGTTCAAATTTTCATTCCTAAGAAAATGTCCGGATGTGTGTGTGTGTGTGTGTATGTGGTAAATTTTTTGTCGCCAGGATATCTCGAGAACGCTTCAACGGATTTTAATAAAATTTGGATGACATATGAAGCTCACAAATATCTAAATTTGGACACAGGGATTTTTGAAAATACCCAATCAAATTTTTTTGAGCACCTTTTTTCATCGAAAAATATCGTTTTTTGGCAAAAAAATTTTTCATGCTAAAAATTCAAACAAATGAATGAAAAAATCATATTCCTTCTTTCAAAACGAATCGATTGACCTATATAAAGTATATAATTGACGAAAAACTCACGTAATAATTCATGATTTTTCAGTTTTTTTCATCAAAAAATCTCGTTTTTGGAAATTTTTTTCATGTTAAAAATTCAACCAAACGAATTACAACATCATACACTGCAAAAACAGGTGTCTTAAATTGTTCAAAAATGTCTTAAAATAAGACATTTTTCGTGTCTTAGACACCAAAAGTATCTTAATTTAAGACATTTTTGGCCAATTTAAGACACCATGTTTTTGCAGTGTATTCCTTGTCTCAAAACGAATCGATTGACCTATATAAAGTATATAATTGACTAAAAACCCACGTAAAAAATTCATGATTTTTCATTTTTTTTCATCAAAAAATCTCGCGATTTGCAAAAAAAAGTTTCATGCTAAAAATCCAACCAAACGAATTACAAAATCATATTCCTTGTCTCAAGACAAATCGAGTTACCTATATAACTTTTATATTTGATAGATGTAATCAGAATTAATTTTAACAAGATTGTTATTAGTTAAAAAAAAAAATTTTATATTAATTATTCCATATATTACACAAATTTGGTTATAATAAATAAATTAATAAAGTTTTGGAAGATAGAAAAAAAATATATATATTGATTTATTATTATTTTATTATTATTACTTATTTGCATAAAAATAAATAATAATTAATTTCAAATTAAATTATTATTTTTTATATTTTAAACAAATTTATTGCTTCCTCTATGAGGAAGCAAATTATCTTGCTTCCTTGGAAGCTAAGTGTCCATAAAATGGACAGAATTCACACCTAGTTTATTAGATTTATTTCTCCATCTTTTAATATTTTCAATTATCTTTCAATTAATTTCTAAATTTTTAGTTATTATCTCAAATTCCAATTATTGTGTTTAATTTTTAAAAATATTTTTCAATTATTCTCTTTTACTTAAAAACAAATTCTGTAATTTTATATTATTTTCTCCGCTTTTTAATTATTATCATTCTTTTGATTTCATTTTCAAAAATTTCAATTGTTTATCTGAAATTTCATTTTTTATTTTTATCAATTTTCAATTATTTTCTAGAATTTTTAAGTATTTTTTCTTAAATTTCAATTATTTTCTTAAATTATTTAATTATTTTCAATTGTTTTCATAATTTCCAATTTTTTTTATTAATTATCGTAAATTTCATTTATTTTTAGCTTCCTTCAATTCTTTTCTGCAATTTTAAGTTATTCTCATTTTTTCAATTGATTTCTAAGATTTTTATATATTTTTTAAAATTACAAATATTTTCTTTTCATTTAACAAAATTCTATTATTTTTCCTATTATTTTACTCAAATGTAATTTATTTTTTTACAACTTATCATTATTTTTATAATATTTCAATGAAGATTCTTCAAGTTTCAAATAAAAGACTTTTTTTCTAATTATTTTCTCCATCTTTTAGTATTTTTATTATTTTTCAATTAATTTCCTAAATTTTCAGTTATTATCTCAAATTTAATCTTAAATTTTTATTTTTTAAACGGTTTTTCAATTATTCTCTTTTACTTAAAAAAAATTCTGTAATTTTATATTATTTTCTCCGCTTTTTAATTATTTTCATTCTTTTGGCTTAATTTTCAAAACTTTCAATTGTCTATCTGAAATTTCATTATTATTTTCATCAATTTTTAATTATTTCTGCGATTTTTTAATTACTCTCTTTAATTAAAATTTTTAAGTAATTTTGTAATTATTTTCCTCTTTTAAACATATATTCTATGATTTTTTCGATTATTTTGCTAAAATTTTATTTACTGTTTTCGTTCTTTCATATTTAAATTTTTTTCATCATAAATTACAATCATTTTTCTTAATCTTAAATTATTTTCAGCATATTTGAATCATTTTTTAAAATTTTGAATTAATTTTATTATTTATCAATTATTTTCCTCGATTCTTATTTATTATTTTTATTGTCTAAAATTATTTTCTAGAATTTTTAAGTATTTTTTCTTAAATTTCAATTATTTTCTTCAATTTTTAATGATTTTCAATTGTTTTCATAATTTATAATTTTTTTTATTAACTAACATAAATTTAATTCATTTTTATCCTTCTTCAATTCTTTTCTGCAATTTTAAGTTATTCTCTTTTTTTCAATTGATTTCTAAAATCTTCATATATTTTTCTCAAATTAAAATTATTTACTTTTTATTTAAAAAAAATTCTGTAATTTTTTCAATTATTTCACTCAAGTGTGATTTATTTTTTACAACTTATCATTGTTTCTATTATATTTCAATAGTTTTCTTCAAGTTTTGAAAAAAAAAAACTCATTTTTCAATTATTTTCTCCATCTTTTAGTATTTTCATTATATTTCAAATAATTTCCTAAATTTTCAGTTATTATCTTAAATTTAGTCTTCAACTTTTAATTTTTTAAACGAGTTTTCAATTATTCTCTTTTACTTAAAAACAAATTCTATAATTTTATATTATTTTCTCCGCTTTTTAATTATTTTCATTCTTTTGGCTTAATTTTCAAAAATTTTAATTGTTTATCTGAAATTTTATTTATTATTTTCATCAATTTTCGATTATTTCTGAGATATTTTAATTATTCTCTTTAATTAAAATTTTTAAGTAATTTTGTAATTATTTTCCTTTTTTAAACATATATTCTACGATTTTTTTAATTATTTCTCTAAAAATTTTATTTAATGTTTTGTTTTCAACTGTCAGTTATTTTCGTCATTTTTCAGATATATTCTTTAATTTCGTAATTTTCATGAATTGAATTTGCAAAAATTTATAGTTTTAAATGACAAACGCGCGCTTTTGGGCGAGCATTAATGTTGCAATTAATATGTTTCTATTCATACTCAAAGTTTCATGGCCATTTTTTTTTTTGGATATGGCTGTAAAATTTGTAACTTTTAATTTTATTACTGGCCCCTTTTGGATTATTTAGAAATTATGCTTAACTTGAACTCCATCGAAAAAAATATAGTGAAAAAATTTTGCAACAATTTCTTTTTTCGTTTCTAGAACTACCCATATGTCTCTTATTATCAGTTTATAGCCGAGAATAGTCAGAATACTGGATTGAGTGACGTAAATCATTTTCAATCGTTTCCTAGAGACTTGAATAGTGTAGGTGACACAAGAGAGGTGAAAGTGACGTTGGCAGATATTGTCATCCTACACATTGCAAAGGACTAGGTGTTTATTAGTGAAAATATTTCTCTGAATTGAAAAGGAATTTCGCCAAGAAACGTTTCTTGGACGACAGAATGAAGAATTATTCATTGATTTTAATCAACTGATTGCAGTCTCTAGGTAGCCAATTAGCAGTGTCGTTATTTGAAAGGTCTTATATCAGGAAAACAAAAGAACGTACTTCATAACTTTGACATGTATGGGACATGTTTCAGGGAACTTTTTAACATTGGGCGTTAAACGGCTGAATTATTGTATCTTGTGTCATTATCTTCTTTTCCATAATTATATGCATTCCAGTAATTTATCGGCTCTTAGGATTATTCAATTTTAATTAACGATATTAAATAACATTCAAAGACTGACTGTCGCACAATAATAACTCTTTATCAAAATCATCATTTCACTTTCTATTATAGTCGAAGCTGGATAATTCAAGTTTAATAAAGTCTAATGAATAAATGAGGTACTTTATTATTCAATTTTTATGCAAAGATTCAATTATATTGTTTATGATGAACAATAAACTGAGGATTAAAGTGATTATACATTTTATGGGAGAAGATAATTGTTATTCTTTTGTGAAATTCTGTTGATTTTTGAAAATATTCTTAATTAGCTGAACAATGATGTAATTAGAGAGGGGAATTATTAATTAACTGGAATAAAAATTCAATTTAATTAAAATTGAAAATGGAAAAACATTCATTTTTTAAGATGTTTAGAACTTGTTTAAAGCAATTTAGAAATTGATAAAAATTATTATCCAGTTTATTTTTTTTTTATTGTTAACTGTTTAGAAGTTGTTTAACACTTTTGTCATTTAATCCCCTCTCTTCCTTCAAAATATAATACTTCTGTTTCAATATATAATTTATAGGCATGTAATTCTTCTTTATATGAATAATTAATTTCAAGAGCTACTGTAAATTGTACAAGCTTTTATCCGACAATGCTTTTCATGTGGGTTTTTCATTTGCAAAAGTCTTTTCATAAATCTAGTGAGTTAGTTATTGCCCTGCCAAGTGCTATCGATTATTGAATTGGCTACTATCTTATTTATTACAATACACTTGCATAATAGCGTTACTTACAGGCACGATAAGTGCAGTGTCAATAGATTGCTTTTAGTATTAATTAACCCGTTTAACAATTATTTAAATCAGCCTCTATCCAAAGTTGTGTTTTGCATAATTACATCACTAATTAGGCTACTTCTTAACTCTGTTTGTTTTACTTTCAAGTATAGCCTGTTATCTACATTGATTATCTAATTTATCTTTTTAGAAATTTACCATTTTTAATCATTCCAAATTTATACTATACCAGTACAATTAGTGATTTATAATTATTTGCTTAATTAATTTCATGTTTTCATTTCAATTTATAACTCATTATTATTTCATTCTATTTTTCCCAGAAATATATTATAGAGTTTAATTATCTCGATAATAATTTTTTAAGGTTTCGTGGCTAAATTCCGAAAAGCTTATAAACGAGTCTTCGGTATCTAACCGCCCGTCCATCCATCCGTAGGATCTGCGTATTTTAAAAATTATAAATTTCTTAATTTAACATTGTTATGGGAAAACCACGATCCGCATATTTAGGATTAAAAAATATATACTTAAAACGTCAAGATTTGTTTGGAAAAAATATATGAGGAAGGTGTAGGTTTAAACTTTAATAAATATAATAAAATATGTTAATACTTACTGACTACTTGTTATGAAATGATTAAAATTAGTGTAGAAAATAAATTATTTTGACAAGTTTTAAACAGTTTTGAACAGGAAATGAACAATTTTAAGTAGTTTAATAATTCTGAACAGTTAAAAAGTGTTTATAGACATTCTAGAACGTGTTCAAAACAGTTGAGGGGCTGATAGGAAAAACGGAATATAAAAATGGTGGGAGCAAAAATGGGTTAATTATGTTTCAGCGTAAAAACAAATTATCATCAATTGCGAAGAAAAATGGATCGCTTGAAGTTAAGGGCAAAAACGGGATATCCTTCTATTCCGTTTTTGCTTTTAGTCAAAATTTGTTTCGTTTTTACGATTACTTTTAATTTTTTTTATTTTACTCGAAGATATTAATTAAAAATATATGAGCCGACATTCTTCAAACATACTTTCCTTAGCACTAAATGTTTTTTTATTGAGTATCTCTGCGCGTTAACATAATTTCTTTCAGAAAACTTTTAATATTGAAAATATTATTATACAATGTCTTCAAGGACTTCTTTCTTAGAATCTAAATTTAATATTTGATAAAACTTATTAAAAAAGAATTTTTTAAAGAAACCTACCACAAACAAGTTTCTCTGTCAATAGGTGTCTCTTAAATCAAATGTTTAATATATGTAAATAAGAATTAGCGAAATTTTTATGCTAATTTTAAAACTCAATGTTGTTGTTTAACATTCGGTTTGAAAATTATTATAAAAGGGTCAAACCATTGACTTTTGTCTGAGAACAGCCGCGGACATACCTATTAAAAAAAAGTTTTTAGAAATATAAAACTTCAAAATTTTATGAATTTAATAACTGTATCATTAGGGAGTAAATTTATTTTCTTTGGCGGTGTTATCAATCAAAAGTATGAGGTCCCGAGTAAGGTCCATGATGTTATTTCGTAACCTTAAATGTGGCACTTTTATTCAACACGGTATAATTAAAAAATTATTTTACTTTAAAAATCAAAACTCATCAGAAATATAAATCCCATTATTTTAATCCTAGAAATAATGGAAATTATATTGGAAAATTATTTCTTTAAAATAATAAAATAATTTACAAAATTTCTACTTGGAAAAATGTTGATGGTTTTTTTAATATAACTTTTTTTTAAAGCTCCTAAAAATTTGAGGTTTTGAATATATTTTAAAATTAGTATAACTTTCTTATTGCTATTAAAATTTAAGGAAAGTGTTTTGCTTCGTTTAGAAATTATTAAATTTAAAATATTTCTATTTAAAAAGGCAATGTGAAATTGTTTTGTTTTCATCAAGTGCCAGAATTAGCCTTTTTTAATAGAAAACATTTAAATTTCATCTTTTCCTACTAACGAAGCGAAATGTTTTCCCTAAAGCTTAGGAGTTCCCAAAAAAAGTTACAGGCTTAAAAAAAGCATGAAAGTTTTTATGTGCAAGTAAAAATTTGTCAAATTATATAATTATTTTAAAGTAATTATATTTTAATATAATTTTAATTATTTCTAAGATTAAAAATGTGAAATAATGGAATTTATATTCAGGGGCGGCGACTTGTGTATGGTATGTCTAAATTCTATAGAGCAAAAAAGTCGCCCTGTGGAATTCCATATGGCAAAATTATAGACAAAAAATAAATTTCTTAATAAGAATGTGGATAAAAAAACTTTTTATCGAAGAAAAAGATTAAAATTTAAAAACAAAAATCATATTTTGTAAAAATAATTGAAAAATGACGAAAGAAATTGAAAATGAATTAATAAATAATGAAACTAATTTGATACTAAAGGAAATAATTATAATTGAAAAAGTTTTATCTAAAAAAATTAAAGAAAAAAATTGAAACTTACGGAAATAGAATTAAAAAATTAGGGGAAAAATTGAAAAATTATGAACATAATTAGAAATTAAAAAAAATTTTTAAAAAATGATAAAAATAGTTAAAAATTGTAGCAAATAATTAAAATCATAAAAAAAAGAATTGCGAAAAATTGAAGAAATTTTTAAATAATTTAAAATTTATCTTATTATCAAAGAGTGGATTAATTAAAATTTTAATCAATGAAATCTAAAATTAACTAACGTTTGAAGAATTATAATAAATAATTGTAATTGTAGTCTTGTTCATCTCAAATATAGTCTCTAATTTTTTCAATTATTTTTTACAAATTTATATTATTTTCTTCAATTTACAATTATTTATATCAATTATTTTTTTATTAGATATATTTTTCAATTGATTTTTAATTGCTTTTTGTCATTTTCAATTATTTTTTCATTAATTCTCTAATCTTTGCTTCCTTATGGAGGAAGCTTTGTGATCGTTAAAATTTTTGATTTTACAAAAAAAGCCTAAATCGTCTCATTTTCATCTAAAAAGCGTAAATTTTCATTTTTAAGCAAATGTCTTCAACTTTCAATTTTTATTCTTATTATTTAGCTAAAAATTTCTTCAATTTTAAATAATACTCACTATTATTATCATTAAATCATAATTAAATTCGTAAATTTTCAATTAATTATCTTATTTATCAAATATTTCGGTCAATTTTCATTTTCTTTTATCTTTTTGCAATTATTTACTCCACCTTTTTAAGTAGATATATTAATTATTTTTCAATTAATTCCCTAAATTTTTATTAATTATCTCAAATCTAAGTTATTGTCTCCAATTTTCAATGTTTTAATCATTCTTTAATTATTATTTTTCTCAAATTTCAAATACTTTCGACAATTTTTAATTTTTTTTCTTAATTTGCAATGATCTTCACAAATTTTATATTATTTTGAATGCTTTTTGATTAAGAGCGAAAATTGCAATTATTTATCTCAAATTTTCATTATTTTCTTTGATTTGCGATTGTTTCTATGATTTTTCAATTACTTTTTGTCATTTTCAATTGTTTTTAAAATAATTTTTAAATTTTATATAATTTATCACAATAAATTTTAATTATCATTAGGTATTCAATTATTATTTCAATTTAAAATTATTTTTATCATTATGCAAATATTTTCTTTTATTACAAATATGTGTTGTAATTTTTTCAATTATTTTTCACAAGTTAAAAATATTGTCTTTAATTTTTAATTATTTTTATTACTTTTCAAATATTTTCTCGAGTTTTTTTTATTATTTTCATTATTCTTCAATTCATTTCCTATATTTTAAAATATTTTTCCCAAATTTTAACAATTTTCTTTAATTTTCAATTATTATTGTTATCATTTTGGAATCAATTTCTTCAACTTTTAATTATTTTCAATATTCCTCCATTAATTTCCTAAGTTTTCAATTATTTATCTCATTTTTCAATTATTTTTTTCAATTTTTATTTTCTTTGATCCTTTTGCAATTTTTTTCTCCACCTTTTTAATTGGACATATTAATTATTTTTCAATTAATTTTATAAATTCTTATTTATTATCTCAAATCTAAGTTATCGTCTTTAATTTTCAATGTATTATTAATTCTTCAATCATTTTTCTCAAATTTCAATTAGGTTTGTCAATTTTTAAATAGCTTTTTTCTTTTGCAATGATTTTCACAAATTTAATATGTTATTCTGAATATTTGTTGATCAATTCCGAACATTGTTTATCTCAAATTGCCATTAGGTATTTTCTTCAATTCTCGATTATTTGCATGTATAATGTTATTTGTAATTATTTTCCTAAACTTAAAATTTTTTGAATCATTTTGTAATAAGGTGCTTTCTTTTATTTCACAAATATACTGTAATTTGGTTCCTCATAGAGGAACCTTTGTGATCGTTAAGATTTTCGATTTTCCAAAAATAGTTTAAATCGACTTATTTTCATCGAAAAAGCGTAAATTTTCATTCTTAAGTAAGTTTCCAAATATATGTGTGTGTATGTGTGTGTATACCGTTTTTTGTGTACAAGATATCTCGAGAACGCTTCAACGGATTCCGATAAAATTTGAATGACTTGTTAAGCTTATGAATATCAAAATTTTGGACCCAGGGATTTTTGAAAATACCCAATCAAATTTCCTTGAGCACCTTTTTTCATCGAAAAAAATCGTTTTTTGACAAACATTTTTTCCATGCTAAAAATTCAACTTAATGGATACAAAAATCTTATTTCTTATCTTAAAACGAATCAGAAAATATTGAATACATGTTTATTATTTGTTTAATGTTGGTTCTAAAAGAGCTTTTTTAATAAGTTATTTTAATCCGATTATTTAAAATAAGAATTTATAACAGGAATATAATATAAGTAAAGAAATAAACTGTTCGTAATTAAAGCGGAATCAAAAGTGAATTCAAATATTAGTTCGAGCAAAAACGGGACAAAATTCTAACTCGTTTTTGCGTCCAGTGAAATCTTATTCCGTTTTTACTCTGACAACTTTTTGTTTCGTTTTTACTCGTAGTGCGTAATTTGTTTCATTTTTCCAAATAGATAATACTTTAACTTCGTTTTGCTCCCGATAATTTTTTAACTTGTTTTTACTATCAGCCCCTCAGTTGTAACTAGTTGGAAGTATTTTTGAAGAATTTGAAGAATTAAATGAAAATTTGAAAAAATAATTGATAATTGAAAAAAAAAAAATTACAAAATGACAAAAAATAATTGACAATTGAAAACAAAATTCAAAAAATGGCTAGATTAATACACAACCGAATAAAATAATTTAAAAAATCAAAGAATAATTATAAAATTTTAAGATAATAATTAAAAATTAAAAAAATTGTAGAAAATAACTGAAAATTGCAGAAAATAATTAATAATTGAAGGAATTAGTTGAAAAATTGCGAAAATTATTGGCTCTTGAAAACAAAATTTAAAAAATTACTAGATTAATAGACAACTGAAAAAAATAACTGTAAAAATTAAACAAGAAATAATAAGTTTAAAGAAAACAATTGCAAATTTAAAAATTAAGAAAATTATAGGAATAATTGTTGGAAATAATTGCACATTTAACAACTGGATTGAAAGTAGAAAAAAATAATTAACATTGAAAAAGTAATTAAAAATTGAAGAAAGCAATTAAAGATTAAAGAATGGAATTAAAATTTAAAGAATATACTTAAAAATTGAAAAAAGAAATTGAAAAATGCCAAGAATTAAAGAATATGGAAGAAAACAATTGAAAACTGAAGAATGAAAATAAAAATTGAAAAAAACTTTATGATAATCGAAAAGAATAATAGAAAAAAGGCGATAATTTATCAATATTAAAGAAGATAATTGAAAATTTAAAAGAGAAATTTAAATTTCAAGAAAATAACTAAGAATTGAAAAGAATAGTTCTAGAATTTAATAATTAAATTGAAATTTTAAAACAATTTATATGAGTGAAAAAAAATAATTGAAATAATAAGAGAATTATTGAATATTAAGGAATTAATTGAAAATCGATAAAAAAATTAAAGATTAAAGAAAATATTTGAAAATTGAAGAAAATAATTAAAAATTGAGGAAATAAATTAGGAATTAACGAATTAAATGGAAATTTCAAGAAAATAATTGATAATCAAAAGAAAAAATAAAATATGATAAAAATAATTAAATATTTTAAAATATTTATTAATATTAAATTAATTTATTAATATTAAAAAGAATTCGACAAATGGTGAGAATTATCGTTATTCGTACAAAAAAATGTTGTAATTATTGAATATTTATAAAATTGAAGGAGAATAATAAATTGCCAATTGAAAACTGATGAAAATTATAGAAGAAAATAGTAGAAAATAAATGAAAATTAAAGAAATCAATTGGAAATTCAAAAATTGTATTGAAATAAAATAATTTATAATTGAAAAAATGCGGGAACTAATTAATTTTAAGGAATTAATTAAAAACCAATAAAAATAATTGAAATTTAAAGAAAATTTTTGAGAAATTGAAGAAAATAATTAAAAATTGAAGAAATAAATTGGAATTTATAGAATTAAATGTAAATTTCAAGAAAATAATTAATAATTAAAAGAACAATTACATTATGACGAAAATTATTTTATTTTATTGTATCCATTCACTTAATAAAGAAATATTGACGAAAATAATTACCCATTAAAAAAAAATAATTAACAATTGAAAAAAAAATTCAAAAAATGGTGAGAATAATCGGCATTCAAATTTTTTTTTTAAATTGATAAACAATCATAAAATTAAAAAAGAAAAATAAACTGTCAATTGAAAACTGATGAAAATAATGGAAACAATTATAAATTGAAATTTTTAAAATATAAGAACATTTTTTAAACCTATCATTGTTATCATATTTCAATTATTATCTTCAAGTTTCAAATTTTAAAATCATTTTCCAATTGTTTTCCACAAGTTTTAATTATTCATATTTTTTAAAATTATTTTCTAAAATTTTTAAATATTTTTCTCAAATTTCCTATTATTTTCTTTAAATTTTTTAATCAATTTCAATTATTAATTTTAATTTTTAATTATTTATATTATTTGTTTATTATTTTCAATTACTTACGTTCTTTTTCATAATTTCCAAAAAGTTTTTAATTATTTATCTGAAATTTTCATTTTTCTATTCAATTTTCAATTATATTTAAGATTTTCTTGCATTTTATGTACCTATATTCTGTATATTTTGAATTATTTTTCTTAAATTAAAAATTGTTTTTCTCGATTTTAAATGATCTTTATCTTTTTTCATTTATTTTCTCTAAGGGGTCTTCCATAAACCACGTAGCTTTTTAGGGGGGAAGGGGGGGCCAAGCTAGAGGCTACTCTAACAGGAAAAAATGGCGCTAATGTATGGAGTAGTGTGCTACATGGGGGGGGTTAAAATTTCCAAAAATGTGTGCTACGTGGTTTGTGTAAGACCCCTAATTTTTAATTATTTTTTTTTTTTTTCAATTAACTTCTAAAAGTTTCAAATATTTTTTATGAAATTTTCTTTAAATTTCCTTTATTTAAAATATATTATGCAATTTTTTCAATTATTTTTTTAAATTTTAATTATTTTCTTCCTTTTTAATTTATTTATATTATTTCTTCACAATTTTCTTAAATTTTTTATTATTTTCTGGATTAGTTTTTTAAAATTTTAATTATTCTTCTCAATTTGAATCATTTTTTTCAATTTTTAATTATTTTCTCCAATTTTTCATTACCCTAATTTTTTTCCATTTATTTCTAAGATTTTCAAGTATTTTTCTCAAATTTAAATTACTTTCTTTCATTTTAAAATTGTTTATAATTGTTACGTTTAATAATAATTTTTACACTTCATTGACTTATAGCTAATTTGTAATGATAATTATTTTGTTATTTAACCATGTTTTTTTTTTTTTAATAAATTGATTGTGTTTCAAAATAGTGGGGCTCATTGAAACATAGAAAATTGTCATAAATTCTCCGGAAGGAGAATATTCTCGGTTATATTCTCGATAATGTAACCGGATTTTAAATTACCGTTACACATGCGCAGTAGTGTAATATAAAAGTTACATATGCGCACTAATGTTCTATAGCAGTCACACATGCGCAGAACTATCAAAAAATCTATTAAAACCCTAATAATGAATAGAATTACTAAAATTATATAACCAATCATTCAGTGGCGCCCATTGGATTTCTAGCAGGGGGGGCCAGACCCGTTTCCAGGATACCACCCCCCTTTTATGAACCCTAATTTTGACAAGCAAAAAAAAAAAAAAAAAGGTTCTCATAATAAAATTACCTATACTCTCTCAATTTAAGTCAGTGAAATATTACTGATTTGTAGGCTAAATTCTCACTGATTCAAAATTTAGAGAGTAATAATGAGTCAACTACTTTTTTAAAAATGCTTTTGAATTGATAAAAATTTAAATTTATAACTAACAGTTGTAATTTTAATTTCATTATCCTATAAATCTATAATTTTTTATTAAATTTTAAACAGTTTTCAATTTATAATTATTCTCCTTAAATTTTACAATTATTTTTAAATTTGCTAAATTACCTTGCTCTGTTGTCTAAAATTCTCAACAGTTTTAGAATTTGTTTTCAATTGTTAAATATACTCAACAATTTTCGATTTATTTTCAATTGTCAAATATTCTCAACAATTATCGAATTTTTTTCAATATTTATTTATTTATTTATTTATTTATTTAATACATAAACGGGCGAATATCAATAAAAGGCCCTTTTGTACAATAAGTACTGAATATGAAAATCTACAATAGATACGTATAATATATTTTCTCAAACAGACAATAACAAATCAAATCAGTGCCGAGGTGATAGAAATTGACGCAATTAGTAAATAATTAGTAAATATTGTCAAATATTTTCCACTTATCTCAATTACTTTCTTTAATATCAAATTATTGTCGTTATTTTATAATTATTCTTTTTAATTTTCAATTAATTCTTAATTATCTAGTAATTTCTATCTTTTTTCAATCATAAATATTGTTCAAATATTTCAATTCAAATGTTTAATTCTATGACTATTTTCTTCAATTTTCAAATCCATTCTTCAGTTTTCAATTATTTTCTTCTATATTCAAGAATTCACAATTCAATTTTTCAATTACTTATTTCAATATTTAATTATATTTCTAATTTTTCTTTGAATTATCAATTAGTTCCTTCAAATTTGATTGAAAATTTAATTTACGATTACTTTAATGAAATTTTTAATTATTTTCTTCAATTTTCAATTTTTTTCCAATTTCAATTCTTTTCTTTAATTTTTAATTAAATTTTCAATAATCAATAATTATCGGCTTTTTCAATTTTTAATTAAATATGCTTCAAATTTCAATTCGATTTTTCAGTTTTCAATTAGTTTCTTCTATATTCAATAATTCTCGCCTTTTTTCAATAAATTTTTTGAACTTGAAATTATAATCTTTAACTTTCAATTCCATTCTTCAATTTTCAGTGATTTCCTTCAATTTCAAATTATTTGCTTCAATATTCAATAATTCTTGGCTTTATTCAATTTCATTTAAATTTGTATTAAATTGGTTAATTACATGCATCAATTTTTAATTATTTTCTTCAGTATTCAATAAATCTCGGTTATTTTTAATTATTTTTCTATTAAAATTGTATAATTATTCATTAATTTTTTAATTACTTTTAAATTGTGTCCATTATTCTGGCCTTTTTGAATTTTTTACAATATTCAATAAATATTATCATTTGTCAATTATTTCTTCCACATTCAATAGTTCTATGTTTTTTACAAATATTTTTTAAAAATCCGATATTTTACTCTATTTTCAATTATTTTCTGCAATTTCACATAATTTCCTACCATATTTAATAATTTTCGTCTTCTTTAATTATTTTCTATAAAATTTCAATTCCATTTTTAATTTTTCAATTATTTTCTTAAATTTTTAATTACATTTTCGATTTTTATTTAATTTTTCAATTTTAAACAATTCTCGGCTTTTTCCAGTTATTTTATTCAATTATAAAAAATAGATTTTAAATTGTTATTCAATTGTTTAATTCTACAAATATTTTCTTCAATCCTTATTTATTTTCTTTAAATTCCAATTATATGTATTTTCTTTACTATTCAAAAATTCTCGCCATTTTTCAATCATTTTTGCGGGTATCAATAAGTTTCTTTAATATCAAATACAATTGTTCAATAATTTCGTTCAATTTTCTAACCAATTCTTCAATTTTTAATTCGGTTCTTTAGTTTTCAAATAATTTTTCTTATATTCAATAATTCTCGCCTTTTTTCAATAACTTTTTTAAATTTTTAATTATAATCTTTAAATTTCAATTACATTTTTCAATTTTCAGTGATTTTCTTGAATTTCAAATTATTTTCTTCGATTTTCAATCCGATTATTCAATTTACAATTATTTCCCACAATTATTCCTACAATTTCCTTAATTTTTTAATTTGAAATTATATTAGTTTCATATTTATATAGTTTTCAATAACCAACAACAGTGAAAATATTCTGGCCCTTGCGGTGCGTTCATTTTGTTATTTCCAATAGGGTACTCTTGAATTTTTATCGCAACATATTATTAATGATTAAAAATATAATTATTTAATTTCGATTTCCGAGACTCCTGTATTATATAATTTTTAAATAAAGTAATTTAATAATTAGACAGAAAATTCTTATTTATTAAAATTTTAATTCTTACAATGTTTAAAAAACCAAATATTCATTTATTAAAAATATATTATATGTATTATATATAAAAATATTAATATAAATGTTATTTAATATAATAATTTTTATAGAAACAAATTTGTATTTTCTGCATTAAAAGTTTAATAACCTAGAAAATCCTATCTGTTCTTTTAATCTGAATTAGTTAAAAATAATTAATTATTAATAATAATCAGAATTCTACTAAAATATTATCTATTTTGATATAACTTAAAAATAAACTAAACTAATAATTATTTATTTTTTACTAAATGATTAGTAGAAATATAGCTATTTGAATTAATAGCTAACTTTTTGATTTCAAGCTAGTTATTTTTAACTAACTCAGATTTAGAGAATTTGTTAAACGTTATTTACGAAAATAAATATTATTTTGAATAAGAATTTGAATAAATAAAAGTTATTACAACTAAAAATTGAAAGTAATGAATTAAGTAGATCTTATAAAGGTATAATAAATGAAAAGTAAGAAAAATAATAATTTTAAAAAATGACATTTAGCTATTTAAAAATAGTAAAGAGTAAAAATTACCATAATTGAAAATTTTCAAAGCAAGAAAGAAACTTTAAAATATAAAAAATCTGCCTTTAAATTACAAGAAATTTTTATTTAAAAAAATTTACAAACGTAGAAGTTTAGAAGTTGTAAAATATATGTTTGATAGTTTAATTTTACAATGATAAAAAAACCAAGAAAAGCATCATATCTGAAATATTTTAGGTAATTTTCTTTTTAATTAATGTAAAATACAAATATTGTTTAATTTATTATAAAATTTATTATTTTAGTATTAAATGTAAATAAATATTAAGAATTAAACTATTTACAGAAATACACAATTAAAGAATCAAAATATTATAAGAATTTAAAAAATAAACTAATTGAAAGAGTAGTCAGTAAAATATGAAATATCTAACAAGTTTTCGTTTAAAATTTGTTTGTCATAGTTGCATGTTATATAATTCAACGTAAGCTAGGCTAGCCTCTAATATAAGTATTAAAATTAATAATTTAAAGATCATTCTTTTTCCTTTTAATAGAAAGAGTTCTTGTGGAATTAACAGACAAATAATATGTGATCGCATCTGCAAATTAAAAATGGAAAAAGAGGGAGAAAGTTTGATTTATCATGCGATAGGAATAAATTCCGAGTTTTGAGGAGAGTTTACCATGCTGGAGAGTCATTGGACTTGACGCTGAGCCCGAACTCCGATTACCCGTAGCATGGTAAACTTCTGCACATTTCTCGGCAAACTCTTTTCAACTTTAATGCACATTTTACAGCTTTAAGCGAGTAGTCTTTTTCAGTCTACTTTTGACTCTCAAGTACCACGTATATGGGAAAATTTTTCTTATTTTTTGAAAATAACTATCAGAATTTTGAACACAATATCTCAATTGTAACTTTGATCCGAGGTCCTGCATATAATATGGGAAAGATTACCTCAAACGTTTTCCCCGTGCACTGCAATCATTAAAACACTAATTATAATCGACCCATGTAGAAAAATGTCTAGCTATATGGAATAAATACAAGAAAAAAGAAGAAATCCAAATCAGACAAGGTTCCTATTAGGAGATGGAAAAATGTTTGTAAAAAATGCGGAAACCCACTTCCCTGTATTGTATGTATATGAGAGATATGTTGAAATAATGGTCGATCAGACGCAGGAAATAGTTCCAAGAAGGCAGGCGACTATTCTTAGAAAGCAGGAGATTTTGATCCCATATTCTTGTCCTTTCTCGTAGAAATGCATGCACAGCAATGTCCTGGCGTCCTTGCTGGCTTGGCGAACGGCCTCGAGAGAACTCTCCCCAGTTTCCGGGCTGGCAGGGCGATGTGTGCCAGACACTCTCGTACGCCTAGGAATTTCTGACCCTGCCCACCTTGACTACAGCCTACATACTCCATACGCCTGGAAGTGCGAGAAACGACCAAAGGAGATAATCGCAGGCGTGTGCGCCTGCCGTCGCCTTGTCGGCTTCCCCGTGCAAAACTAAACAACTAAACAACACAGTGTGTGGGCACGGCTGCCTTTCTGGCATCCCTTTGTTGCACCCACAAACCAAACACTATTTATAGAACTACGCAATCAATTGGCCCTGAGTTCGCGTGCCCCAGCTCAAACTTTTAACGTACTAATTATTGTCGTGCCTAATCTTTCATAAGATTTTATTATGTAACTAATCCCGGATTTCACATTCCAGATTTTACAGTTCGGGTTCCACATTCTGAATGACGGAATTTTACATAACACTCTCTAAATCTAAATTTGTCAAAAACTACTAATGAATTGAGAAAAAGTCGTCCACCAATTAAATTAGTAGAAATTTCTACGAAGCTGGATGACCAGATTGACAACTAAAATAACACCGGCACACAAAAAAAAAATTAATTTAGATTGCCAAAGACCAGACTAGTCAATTCTTACGTATTTTGGATTGCTGAATCCGAAACCGGGGTCGCACGGAAAAAAATTTAGCGTGGCGAACCACCGAATTTTTTAATAAAGCTATAATAAGGAAATGTACTGCTATATTCTATAAATTTTTCTACTATTTTCACTGAACTGTTTTAATAAATTGCTATTTCTTTTGTTATTGTTGAAATTCGAAATATCGTATTTTAGTAAATTATGTATTTTTCTAAAATAATCAAAATAGAAAAACTTTTTAAATGTAACAGCGAAACTCACCTTTAGGTCAGCTATAGGTATAGTCAACTTTTTGATACGAACTTTAGTGATTTAGCGATAATAAAAATCTTCGAAACAAATAAGCAGTCAAAAACTGACAGTTTCAGTCTTAAACATTCACGTCCCAATGGGAAACTAACGATTGGCGCATTAATGGACCTGTATTGGGAGCCAATGGTGCCAATATTGGCGCATTAATGGAAACCAATATTGGACCACAGTTGGTCAATCCTTGGGATGATAACGGGTTTGCCAGTCATTGGCAGCCGTCATTGGTTCAATATTGGTTGCCAATGATAATGCCAATAAATAAAAATTTTTAAATTAACAATATTAAATTCTATATTTTTATATTGTTAATTTATTTATTGTTTAAAAAAAATTTTTTTTTTAATAAATATTTTAATTTATTTATTAATGCATGTCAAGTATTGGTACAATAATTGGCTTTCAATATTGGTCCATCCTTGGGAGCCAATGAATAACCAACAATCTTATTTTTACAACTCTATATGAAAACAGAGTTGTTAATTTAATCTTCAGCCAATATTTGACAATGAAGATTTGAGTGTTGGACACATTAGAAATGTATTTTCAGAGGTACGGGACCAGGCCTTATATAAAAGAGCTGAAGAAACTCGATCGTGAGAGAGGCTGACCAATGCGCGCCCTATGCCAGTTTCCGAAACCACAAACGCGTGAGAATCCTCGGCGCGCAGACGCGGCATAGATGCGGCGGGAAACTTCCACTATTTGAATTTGAATTTTTTATGCATTTAATCAAAAACAAGAAAAGAAATATAATAATACAAAAATTATACAAATTCTTAAATTTGTATAGTTTTCTGATTGTTATTAAAAAGTAATACGCTTAATTATAAAGAAATACTTATAATAAATATCTTCCATAAATAATTGTTCAATTCTTGAAGATTTGAAAAACTCTTAAAGGTGTGTCCTAAGGTTAAAAATTATTGTTCTAAATCTACTTTAATCGATTTTCATGTTATAGAAATTATTTAAATAAATTAATTAGTTTTAAAGAAATCAGAAAGAAATTAAATTGATGAAAAAATAAACATTTAATATTAAAAATAATATTAATAAAAATAATCACATTAAAACTTTGCTTGTAAAATAAACAGAACGAAAAATTTAAAATTAAAAAATTAATGAACAATTACAAAATATTAAAGAAGACTTTAATTTTATTAAAATGTAAACTTAAGTCACATAAATACAAATATTCATGTAAGTATTTAAATTTTAAATTCACCATTTTTTCTGTTTAAATTTAAAGTAAAATTTAACAAATTGTAAAGAATGATAGTTAATAAATATTTAACTTTATTTGTTATTCTTTTCGTTTTTCACATGCAAAAAATAATCATTTTTTTTATAAAACTAAGAAACAAATTCTCTAAATTTGAATACAAATTAAAAATGAAAAAAATTTAATATATGTAAAAAAATTTTTAATTTGAATCATTTAATTAAATAATTTATTTTAACAAAATGACTTTCTAAATAAAACTATCCAGAATATATAAAAAATATGAGCAAAAAAAATCATTATTGGTTTTTAAAAATAAAAAAATAAACTTTTTAAAGTTCAAAATAAATTAAATTTTTTTTAAATTTTGTTATTCTTAAATTAATATTAAACTTGAATAATAATTTTTAATACAATTACTTAAAGTTAGTTTTCAAAAAATTCAATTATCATTAAAATGAATCTTTCCAAATAATAAAACTTAAACAGAAAGAAATAATGGTTTCTTTTAAATTAAAGAAATAATAGAGCATTAAACATAGTTAATTGAATATTTTGAATACTATTAAAAAAAATTTAACTTTAAAAAAATTAATGATATCAAAAATATTATTTTTCGATCCTAATTAAAAAAAAAATTCATTTTAATTTAGCTTTATTGAACAGTGTTGATTTTTAAATTTTAAAATTTGTGTCTAGGTATTAAGCTTTAAATTAGATTACATCTTATTTTTTTTTCATGTCCATATCTTTTATTAAAATTAAATTAAAATTTGTTTTTAAAAATAAAATATAAACATTTTAAAGTTTAAAGTTGAATTGAAAATTTTTTAAAATTCGTTATATTAAAATTATAATAGTAATCTTAAATAATAATTTCAAATATAATTACTTAAAGTTAGTTTCCAAAAACTTGAATTAATTTTAAAACGAATCTTTACAAATAGTAAAACTTGAACAGAAAAAATTAAAGGTTTTAAATACTATTAAAAAAAATTTAAGTTTAAAAAAATTAATGACATCAGAAATATTATTTTTCGATCTTAATTTAAAAAAAAAATTCATATTAATTTAGCTTTATAAAACAGTATTGATTTTTAAATTTAAAATTTTAAAATTTGTGTCTAGGTATTAAGCTTTAAATTAGTTTACATCCTATTTTCTTTTATGTCCATATCTTTTATTAAAATTAAATTAAAATTTGTTTTTAAAAATAAAATATAAACTTTTTAAAGTTTAAAGTTGAATTAAAAATATTTTAAAATTCGTTATATTAAAATTAATATTATAATATTAATCTTAAATAATATTTTCAAATATAATTACTTAAAGTTAGTTTCCAAAAACTTAAATTAATTTTAAAACGAATCTTTACAAATAGTAAAACTTGAACAGAAAAAATTAAAGGTTTCTTTTAAATTAAAGAAATAATAGAGCATTAAACATGGTTAATTAAAATTTTGGAATAAAATTAAAAAAAAATTAAGTTTAAAAAAATTAATGATATCAAAAATTTAAAAATTTTAAAGTAAACATTTCGAATATTATTAAAAATGTGCTCAGAAAGTAAAAACTTTATTTAAAATTTTTTAAACTTTTAAGTTAAACTGGAAATAAGATGTGAACTAAATTAAACCTTTCTATACAAATTTAAATTTTAAAACTCAATGCCGTTTTGTAATAGCTAAATTGAAATAAGTTACATTTTTTAATTAGGATCGAAAAATAATATTTTTGATATCATTAATTTTTTTAAAGTTAAATTTTTTTTAATAGTATTCAAAATATTAAATTAACTATGTTTAATGCTCTATTATTTCTTTAATTTAAAAGAAACCTTTAATTCTTTCTGTTTAAGTTTTATTATTTGGAAAGATTCATTTTAATGATAATTGAATTTTTTGAAAACTAACTTTAAGTAATTGTATTGAAAATTATTATTCAAGTTTAATATTAATTTTAGAATAACAAAATTTAAAAAAAATTTAATTTATTTTGAACTTTAAAAAGTTTATTTTTTTATTTTTAAAAACCAATTTTGATTTTTTTTGCCCATATTTTTTATATATTCTGGATAGTTATATTTAGAAAGTCATTTTGTTAAAATAAATTATTTAATTAAATGATTCAAATTAAAAATTTTTTTACATATATTAAATTTTTTTCATTTTTAATTTGTATTCAAATTTAGAGAATTTGTTTCTTAGTTTTATAAAAAAAAATGATTATTTTTTGCATGTGAAAAACGAAAAGAATAACAAATAAAGTTAAATATTTATTAACTATCATTCTTTACAATTTGTTAAATTTTACTTTAAATTTAAACAGAAAAAATGGTGAATTTAAAATTTAAATACTTACATGAATATTTGTATTTATGTGACTTAAGTTTACATTTTAATAAAATTAAAGTCTTCTTTAATATTTTGTAATTGTTCATTAATTTTTTAATTTTAAATTTTTCGTTCTGTTTATTTTACAAGCAAAGTTTTAATGTGATTATTTTTATTAATATTATTTTTAATATTAAATGTTTATTTTTTCATCAATTTAATTTCTTTCTGATTTCTTTAAAACTAATTAATTTATTTAAATAATTTCTATAACATGAAAATCGATTAAAGTAGATTTAGAACAATAATTTTTAACCTTAGGACACACCTTTAAGAGTTTTTCAAATCTTCAAGAATTGAACAATTATTTATGGAGGATATTTATTATAAGTATTTCTTTATAATTAAGCGTATTACTTTTTAATAACAATCAGAAAACTATACAAATTTAAGAATTTGTATAATTTTTGTATTATTATATTTCTTTTCTTGTTTTTGATTAAATGCATAAAAAATTCAAATTCAAATAGTGGAAGTTTCCCGCCGCATCTATGCCGCGTCTGCGCGCCGAGGATTCTCACGCGTTTGTGGTTTCGGAAACTGGCATAGGGCGCGCATCGGTCAGCCTCTCTCACGATCGAGTTTCTTCAGCTCTTTTATATAAGGCCTGGTCCCGTACCTCTGAAAATACATTTCTAATGTGTCCAACACTCAAATCTTCATTGTCAAATATTGGCTGAAGATTAAATTAACAACTCTGTTTTCATATAGAGTTGTAAAAATAAGATTGTTGGTTATTCATTGGCTCCCAAGGATGGACCAATATTGAAAGGCAATTATTGTACCAATACTTGATATGCATTAATAAATAAATTAAAATATTTATTAAAAAAAAAATTTTTTTTAAACAATAAATAAATTAACAATATAAAAATATAGATTTTAATATTGTTAATTTAAAAATTTTTATTTATTGGCATTATCATTGGCAACCAATATTGAACCAATGATGGCTGCCAATGACTGGCAAACCCGTTATCATCCCAAGGATTGACCAACTGTGGTCCAATATTGGTTGCCAATAGTTTTCCAAGAAAAAACTGTTGGCCGCCAATCATGGGACCATTATTTAGCCAATGGTGATCATTGGCAATTTCCCATTGGGGTGGTTATATTTATTTAACCTAATAATAGAAACTGTTATTTTTATTGAAAAATTAAATTAATGAAAAGATTTATGTGATTATCTTTAAGTGAAATTAGTGAAAAGTAGTCAAATGACAATAAAAAAGAAGAAGAAATATAAACGAGAAGAAATAAGTTATTATAAAATTACACTAGTTATGTACTTATTTATATTTATCTTTTTAAAACAATAAATACATTGTTTAACTATATTTAGTTTTATCAATTACTATGAATTATTACTTAAAATTTAGATTAATATAATTTTGCATAATGTGATAAATGGATTTTTTTATTTTAAAGTTTATTAAAATAACCTTTAATTTTTGTTTACAAACATAAAAGTTTTATTAAGTCTGTAATCAACGAATCATATGATTTAATTTTAAAAAATAACATTAATAATAAAATATTTAAAACTAAAACATTGTTATATTTAAATTAATTGATAAATTTGATTTAGATTTCAGTACCTATATACGTTATTTTTTTGTATATAATAAGTATCTTTTGAATTTCAAAATAGGTACCTAACGAAAAGAAAAACGTAAAATGAAAATTTAAAATTCAATTTTTAAACGTTAAAAACCTTTATTAAATAATATATATTGTGGTATTGAAAACTTATTAAGTTTATTTCCAATTTTAATAACCCTACTTTTAATCAAATTAATTGAAATGAATCAAAGAATAACAAAAACTATTTATCAAAATATTAGAAAATCTTATCAATTTAAACTTAAATAACATATTAATGACAAAACTAAATGCATACTTAAATTTATTTATTATTTTGAAAATAGAAATACAAATACAGAGTCATAATTTTGTCAACTTAAATTTTATCGTATTCACATCAATCCTTCTTGATTTCTTTTTTATACGTCACTATCATTTCACAGCATTTCGCTAAAGATAATTATAACATTTTTATTAATTAAATAATGTTTTAATAACAATTTCAATATTTATTATGTGTTAAAAGAAAAGTAAACAACACCTAACCACGAGAATATTTAAAGCTGAAATTTTCAAAACAATTAAAATTTTGAAAGGCAGTGCGACAAAATGCGATGAGGATGTTGATATGAGATGAATATTCTGCAATAATATTGAGCTCTTTGGCCGATGACTTTTCATAAACACAATTTTAAATAACCTTCTATAAAATAAGGTATAATTGCACAAACATATTCATTTCCTATTTTTCAACTTTTTGTTAAAATCAAGTTCCTAGCTATACATTTTAAATATTTGACCCAAAGAATTTTAATTTCTTTCTTTTAAAGTGACAACTATATAAATTAATTATATACTTTTGCTAATATAGAAATAAACAGCACAGAAAGCAGGCACATTGGGCCTACAATCTAGGGTTTCGTGGTCTTCTGTTACTCTATGTTTCCGTCTGTCTCACATGCAATCTGAAAAGCTGAATAACATAGGAAACTTAAAGTGACACAGGTTACTTGAAGTGATATAGGCTACTTGAAGTGAGATAGGCTACTTGAAGTGTGACATAAGCTACTTGAAGTGACATAGGCTACTTGAAGTGTGACATATGCTACTTAAAGTGACATAAGCTACTTAAAATGTGACATAGGCTACTTAAAGTGTGACATAGGCTACTTGAAGTGTGACTTAGGCTACTTAAAGAGACATAAGCTACTTGAAATGTGACATAGGCTACTTTAAATGACATAGACTACTTGAAGTGACATAGGCCACTTGAAGTGACATGGGCTACTTGAAATGTGACATAGGCTACTTGAAGTGTGACATAGGCTATTTGAAGTGACATAGGATACTTGAAGTAACATAGGCTATTTGAAGTGTGACATAGGCTACTTGAAGTGTGACATAGGCTACTTAAAGTGACATAAGCTACTTGAAGTGTGACATAGGCTACTTGAAGTGACATAAGCTACTTGAAGTAACAGGCTACTTAAAGTGACATAAGCTACTTGAAATGTGACATAGGCTACTTGAAGTGTGGCATAGGCTACTTGAAGTGTGACATAGGCTACTTGAAGTGACATAAGCTACTTGAAGTGACAGGCTACTTAAAGTGAAATAAGCTACTTGAAATGTGACATAGGCTACTTGAAGTGTGACATAGGCTACTTGAAGTGTGACATAGGCTACTTGAAGTGACATAGGCTACTTGCAATGTAACATAGGTTACTTGAAGTGACATAGGCTTCTTGAAGTGACATAGGCTACTTGAAGTGTGACATAGGCTACTTGAAGTGACATGGGCTACTTGAAGTGACAGGCTACTTAAAGTGACATAAGCTACTTGAAATGTGACATAGGCTACTTGAAGTGTGACATAGGCTACTTGAAGTGACATGGGCTACTTGAAGTGACAGGCTACTTAAAGTGACATAAGCTACTTGAAATGTGACATAGGCTACTTGAAGTGTGACATAGGCTACTTGAAGTGACATAAGCTACTTGAAGTGTGGCATAGGCTTCTTGAAGTGACATAGGCTACTTGAAGTGACATAGGCTACTTGAAGTGACATAGGCTACTTGAAGTAACATAGGCTACTTGAAGTGTAACATAGGCTACTTGAAGTGACATAGGCTACTTGCAGTGTGACATAGGCTACTTGAAGTGACATAGGCTTCTTGAAGTGACATAGGCTACTTGAAGTGACATGGGCTACTTGAAGTGTGACATAGGCTACTTAAAGTGACATAGGCTTCTTGAAGTGACATAGGCTACTTGAAGTGACATAGGCTGCTTGAAGTGTGACATAGGCTACTTGAAGTGACGTGGGCTACTTGAAGTGTGACATAGGCTACTTGAAGTGACATAGGCTACTTGAAGTAACATAGGCTACTTGAAGTGTGACATATGCTACTTAAAGTGACATAAGCTACTTAAAATGTGACATAGGCTACTTAAAGTGTGACATATGCTACTTAAAGTGACATAAGCTACTTAAAATGTGACATAGGCTACTTAAAGTGTGACATAGGCTACTTGAAGTGTGACTTAGGCTACTTAAAGAGACATAAGCTACTTGAAATGTGACATAGGCTACTTTAAATGACATAGACTACTTGAAGTGACATAGGCCACTTGAAGTGACATGGGCTACTTGAAATGTGACATAGGCTACTTGAAGTGTGACATAGGCTATTTGAAGTGACATAGGATACTTGAAGTAACATAGGCTATTTGAAGTGTGACATAGGCTACTTGAAGTGTGACATAGGCTACTTAAAGTGACATAAGCTACTTGAAGTGTGACATAGGCTACTTGAAGTGACATAAGCTACTTGAAGTAACAGGCTACTTAAAGTGACATAAGCTACTTGAAATGTGACATAGGCTACTTGAAGTGTGGCATAGGCTACTTGAAGTGTGACATAGGCTACTTGAAGTGACATAAGCTACTTGAAGTGACAGGCTACTTAAAGTGAAATAAGCTACTTGAAATGTGACATAGGCTACTTGAAGTGTGACATAGGCTACTTGAAGTGTGACATAGGCTACTTGAAGTGACATAGGCTACTTGCAATGTAACATAGGTTACTTGAAGTGACATAGGCTTCTTGAAGTGACATAGGCTACTTGAAGTGTGACATAGGCTACTTGAAGTGACATGGGCTACTTGAAGTGACAGGCTACTTAAAGTGACATAAGCTACTTGAAATGTGACATAGGCTACTTGAAGTGTGACATAGGCTACTTGAAGTGACATGGGCTACTTGAAGTGACAGGCTACTTAAAGTGACATAAGCTACTTGAAATGTGACATAGGCTACTTGAAGTGTGACATAGGCTACTTGAAGTGACATAAGCTACTTGAAGTGTGGCATAGGCTTCTTGAAGTGACATAGGCTACTTGAAGTGACATAGGCTACTTGAAGTAACATAGGCTACTTGAAGTGTAACATAGGCTACTTGAAGTGACATAGGCTACTTGCAGTGTGACATAGGCTACTTGAAGTGACATAGGCTTCTTGAAGTGACATAGGCTACTTGAAGTGACATGGGCTACTTGAAGTGTGACATAGGCTACTTAAAGTGACATAGGCTTCTTGAAGTGACATAGGCTACTTGAAGTGACATAGGCTGCTTGAAGTGTGACATAGGCTACTTGAAGTGACGTGGGCTACTTGAAGTGTGACATAGGCTACTTGAAGTGACATAGGCTACTTGAAGTAACATAGGCTACTGTGTACGACGGACGGACGGACGGACGGACGACAAAGTCTCACTATAAGGGTTTCGGTCCCGAACCACGAAACCCTAAAAATGAGCGACGATTATCAATTTCGCCAAAACAGTGATATTGGCAATATCGCTCGTTCGTTTTTGGCTAAATCTTTAGATATTATGGAGAAAAGTTTAACTGAAGCAGTTGTATTTTTTTCCGTGCGGTTTTCAAAAGTTAGCTCTCATTTGTTTTCTAACCTCAAAAAACCACAAATTTAAGTTTAACCTGTTGTAGTATGTATAAAAGCTGTTGAAAAAATATGAATCTCAAACTATTGTAAACTGTGAAGTATCACCTTTAATTTAAGCCCAGATAACTTACAAAATATTTAGTAGTTCCCGAGATATGATTTAAAAATGTGCAAGCATTTTTTCCTTAAAAGTCAAACAAATCGTGACTAAACCTGAAAATTATGGTTTTTGAGAAAAATATGCTTTAACGTTTTGACTGATATCTCGAGAACTACTGAATATTTTTGAAGTTTTCTGGGCTTAAATTAAAGGTGATACTTCACAGTTTACAATAGTTTGAGATTCATATTTTTTCAACAGCTTTTATGCATACTACAACAGGTTAAACTTAAATTTGTGGTTTTTTGAGGTTAAAAAACAATTGAGAGCTAACTTTTGAAAACCAACCCCGGTTTCGGATTCAGCGATCCAAAATACGTAAGAATTGACCAGTCTGGTCTTTGGCAATCCAAATTAATTTTTTTTTGTGTGCCGATGTAATTAGAAGCTTAATTGGAAGAAAGAATTTAATTGACAGCCAAAAACAATTGGAAGCTCAATCAAGAAAAGAATAAATTAGATTATCAACTAAAAACGATTAGAAGCTCAATCTGAAAGAAGAAAATGATTAACAACCAAAAACGATTGGAGGCTCAATCCAAAAAACTGTTGAAGGCCAAAAATAATTGGAAGCTCAACAAAAATTTAACCAAATTGACAACTAAAAACAATTAGAAGTTCAATTTAGGTTAAGGGCACAAAAAGAATAAATGAGTTAAGAAGAAAAGCTCAAAGACCAAAAGAAATAATCCAGAAAATCAGATTTTAAATTTAGAAAATTTAATTTAATTAAATTGCCAATAATAGACAAAAATCCAGAAGCCTTCCGCAAAAATAGTTTTATCTCGACTAGCTAAGCCCCAAATCTAGATAATGGCAGAGGGGGTGATTCGGTATTATTTGAAAAGATTAACTGAATTTAATATCGCAAAACTAAATCGTAAAATAAGACACTTATTTCCCAACAATGACATTTTTTTAAAAAATGGACTCTTAATTGTTTAGCAAGAACATAAATGATACAAACTTTTGAGGTTAGATTTTAAAATAAGTTTAGAAAATCTTCATTCATTAATAATTAAATTTACAAATTACATTTTTGAGAAATTAAATTTTGAGGTTATAAACCAAAGCAAAGATCTAAATTGAGAAATTATTGAATCAAATCTAAATATAAATATTAATTATAATTCCAAGACTGGGTGAAATTAAAATTTTAAATTAAATTAATTGAGAGTAAAAATCTAAATAATAATAAGGAACAAAACGATATTAATGACTCATTTGGGGAAAAGACACAAGAATGAATCAAAATTATATTTTTTCGAATTAGCTAAATTAAATATAAAAATTAAATTTATATATAATTTTAAAACAAGTTCAAATTAATCCAGAAAAGAAATTTAGATTGAACTGCAGAAAAATTCAATAGAATAAATCTAAAATTTAGTAAAATTACAGTAAAAACTAATTTTGTGATTCTGCAAAAAGGAAAGGAATGAGTTTCGGAATGAAGAAACTGATGCTGATATTTGTATAAACAAATGAAGAAATAAAAAGCCGTATAGGCCAAAAAAATTTTAATTTATTATTAAAACGGCTTAAAAGAATAAGTTTAAACCTTTTAATCTATTATTTAATAAAGTTAATAAATATTAAATTAGATTAAAGAAACTGAAACTTCTCTGAAATAAGAATGAGATCCTACCCTTGAAGTAACCCTTTAAAGTTCAATAAAACGAATGTTAATTTTAAATTAGTAATCTTCAAAATAAGTTTCTTTTCTTTCAGCAAAAGATTAATTTTTCAATCAAGATTTATCTAATTTCTTTTTAATAAAAATTCCTTCAAAAGCACGTCCGATCTCTTTAGTATGAGCAAAAGAATAATATGGCCACGTTTGTTATTTTTCACGCAGTTACCAACGCAACGATAAAAAAATGACAGTACTTCCGAAACTCATTAAAACAAAATCCCTAAACTTAAAAATTAAGATCACTAAATTTGAACAAAATACAATCGAGACTTCCAATAAAAATAAAACATAATCTACATGCTTCTTTCCCATTGCCTGACTTCATAACACGTGAAATTCAAATCTTCTAAACGGAATTCTTCATAAAATAAATATTGAAATCTTCTGAATTAATTCGAAACAAAAACAATGAATTAATTCGGTCCTTGAGATGGTAGATCAAAGTGTTACTCCTCCAATAATATGACTTCCAAATAGTATGTCAACTGGTAAATCCCTAATGTGAATCTTAAAGAACTTAAATCCATAAAGTCATCAACCATTCTCAAATTCAAAATGGATATAGTTCCAACTACATCGCTTGTCAAATTATGGGCCTTGGTAAATCCACAGAAACAAGAGATTTAATTAAATAATTAAATAAACGACGAAACCTTCCAAGGTTTAATTATTTTAAATATCGCTCCAGGCGACTAAGTCGACATCTTAACACGCAGGACACAAGGGATCAAACAACAGCAAGGATAAGGTCGGCATTTCAAAATTAATTAAGCTCCTTTGGGTACAACCAGAAAAAATCAAATGAAGAAGTCCAATAGAAAAATCCAAAATTGTTAGCATAAATCCATAAATCCAAATTCTAATCAATAATATACGTCAAAAAATTCAAATCAATAAATTCCAATTTTTGGTTTTCGTTTTAAACGATGGATTCCCGATGTCTTTATTATCTAAATCAACTTCGGAAAAGAAATTCCTCTATTTAGAGGAAGAAAGGTAATCCCCAAAAATAGATTAAATACCATTCCTAAAATAAAATTTGTCAAAATTGAAATTTGTAAAACTTGATAATCTAAAAACAAAATGAAACTCGGTATTAATTGACCCTCATGATCATTAATCATACCTACATAAAACAAAAATCTAATGAACCAATTCAAAGAACACTTTCCTCGGGCAATAATAAGGTGTTCTAATTTTATTATCAGCATTAATTTTCTTAATGTTTCAACATCGCTGCGCAAGACCTGTATTAATTGAGTCCTTTAAAATCTAGAATTATAGAAATAAAACTTGATTCGCATAAGATATGTTATACCCCCTGAAGGTAGGTGAGATGTGTTCTTTTCCACGCAAGGCAGTTCAATTTAATGTGAGGACGTACACTTGCTAACAATCGTTCCAATCCAGCAAAAGTCCTGTAGATCCTCTTGGGACAGAAAACTTTCAATGTATGTGTATGAGTGCACAAATACATACGCGTAGAACCGCTATAGTCTCTTTTCTGCGTTGACCATGATTGCAATTAGTAGCCCTGCTGGAGTCAGTACCTCTTGCATGGAAGCTGTATTCTGAAGAATACGTGTCTTCGAACTAATGTTGTTCAGCTTCCTCGCCTCCTTTTCAGACGTCTCTAAAGACTCGCATAAATACCCTTAGAAACCATGTTTCTTGATTTTTTTTACATTTTTATCTAGCTTCATTTTATTTTTTGTTTGAAAACTAAAAGGGATTTTACGCTTCTTCAGACCAGAATTTGTTCAGAATTGTATTTAACTGTTCAATTCAAAACTATTTAAACTTTTAAGAATATGTTTTATTATAAAAACATTTGAAAAAGCAAAAGGAATTGATTGGTTGACTAAAACATTATACTTTTCTCCTGATCAATTACTCCGAGTTTAAAAAATCTATTTCACTTTTTTTATTTATTTCAAGCGTAAAATGTTTCACGAATATTGTCTCCAATATTTTGAGAGAAAAAGGACATTTTCCATAGATAAAATTGTAAAATTCGTTTTTTCGAAATTTTTGTTAAAAGGACAGAATGGAACGGACGGACTGTCAGTCGTACGGGGCATAAAGACGGATGCTTGAAATTTATTACGACAGTTTAAGAATATAGGTAATTATTTACCTTTATTGTTCAATCGTGATGTTTATGGTTTATGTAAATTATATTCCGCAATGGGGTACCTACTTGTCTCCTCTTCTTTCTCACCACAGATTTCTTTTTGGTTTTTTTCTCCTCCATTATTACTGACGCCAAGCAAAATAAAAATCTCATTGCGGTGGCGTAATATAATTATTTCATAGTCTAGCAATCAATGCAAAATAAAAAAAAATTACTTGTCATTTTTACTTTTTCTTCTGCTTAGAAAATTTCCCTTTGTCTTCATTCTAAAACACTCTTACTCTTCGGTCTTTTTTAAAACAGTCACTTTTTCACATGTGGTAAAACATTCTAATTTGCAAATTGTCTTTTTAATGTTAATTTTCTGTGTTTTTTAAAATTTTTAAATTTTTTAAAATTTAATTAAAATTTTAGATTTTATAAAGATACTTTGTATTTGTGAAGATTTGAATTCTTAAAAGTTATTAAAAATGAAATTTAGAAAAATAAATATTAAATTTCATAAAACTTATGATTAAGTAATAAAAATTAGAGCAAATAATACTAGTAATTAATAAAAATTATATTTCTGAAAAATAATGAAGAATTGAATTTAACAATTTGTAACAATTTAATTTTTTCAATAATTGTGATTTATTATTTATATAATATATTAGATTATTAGATTAATTTTTAATTCCTAATAAAGATAGTTCTTTATATTCCTTCAAGTTGACAAATTTTTTTAAATTAAATTTTCCTGTAATCATGATGTGATAAATATTCAATCTAAAATTTAAAACTAGGAATTTTTTAAAATTACCGTTAACAAATTTGTAATTTTGTGAAAATTCATTTTTTCAACAATCAAACAATAACTTTATCTTAATAATTTAATTATATATATATATATATATATATGTAAAAAAATTCGAATACAGCTTTAGAATAAATCAATAAATCAATTCGTCTATATAATGTAGAAATTTGCAAAAAATTAAAAAATTATGATTGATGTTAAAAACGAAACGAATATGTTTAAATATTTTATTTATGAAAATAAAAAAATTAATATAATTTTTTTTCAGAATTTCATTGTATAAAAGTTATTATTTAGCAAAACAAACGTAATAAAAATAAACTTTAGCTGTCAAAAAAATTATTTAATGAATAAAATTGTGTACCTAAACGAAAATTTCAAAAATGAAAATTATGAAGGGTATAAGTAATAATTAAATATTAAGTTGCTAGAAAACGACATTAAAAATCTGTTAAGTAAATATTTTTTTCATGTAGGTACTAAAATTTTAAGAAAGGTATATTACAAAATTTTATTTATTTTTTAAAAAATTTAAAAACTATAAAAGTTCTATGTAAGATATTTTTATTTCTCTATGTTTATTAAATTATTTTTGTTAATAGTTTCAATAAGTAGTAGAGTTATAAAATTGAATATCTATTTTAAATAAACATTTCAGAAGATTGAAAAATAAATAATAGAATTCATTTTTACTGCATAATTTTATGTAATTTGATAAATAATATATGATTATATGTCAATGTTTTATATATTTAAAAAATTATTTAACTGTTATATGTATATAATGCAATGTCATTTTAGTCATTTTTAACTCTGAGTGTAAGAGGGCTGGTTGTGTCAAAGTTACGCATAATTTTTCAATTGTTTCTGTAGGTTAAATATTCCTTGTTTTTCTGTTTACGTAAAATTGTCACAACTGAAGTCTGTAAGTTAAATTTTGGTTATATATTTATTAATTTTTCACATAATATGAAGATTTTTAATTCATTATATAGGTACTTACACTCTATTTGAATTGAACACGACAATTGGTTCCAAAATTCGAGAGATTGGTTTTAACGCTTCGACAAATGGTATATGAAAAATCACCACATTTTAACATTTTATATTAATTTTTTAAAAGAAAATTATGCAAAAACTTAAAATTTTGATTTTCTTTTTTCAAATAAGCAGCTGTATTTGTATGTGAATGGTTTCATTTATTTAACGAAATAACTATTTCCTCGACTATTTGTTAATTATAAATATTTACAATAATTACATCATTTTTCAAATAACAATTTTTTAATTGCTTTTTAAATATTCCTATAATCAAAATTTTAATTCCAAAATATGGTTATTAAAGAAAATTTGTTTTTTAGTTTTCGTGATAAAAATTTGAAAATGTCGAAATTCTTCGATTATCTCATTTTTATGCTCTTATCTTCGTTTGATTATAAGAGACTTATTTCTTGCAAAAAGATTATTTCCATATATAAAGAAAATTTCAAAACATAAATGCTTCTTTCAAGGATTACAAAGTTTATTGTCTGCAAGTACTAACTTTAATTTACAGATGATTTGTAAAAGTATCAGAAATAAAGAAAGATTTTTTTTTAATATCACTTAGCATTCAACAATGTATTTATTTTTTTTATTAAAACCCGCGGTATAAGATGACCATTAGTGGGCTACGGAACACTGAGAGAAATAGATGGTAAGAACTTTACTATCTTTGATGGTTGAGAGGTTATGTTACACTCTACCATCAGAGATGCTACTCCGTACCATCTAAATGCTACATCTTACCATCCAGATGCTATCAGATGCTAATCCGTACCATCCAGATGCTATCCGGTACAATCTAGATTCTTGTCCGTATACTTAAGATCAGATATGGTATCTGGTACCATCTAGATGGTACCCCGTAGCATCTATTTCTCTCAGTGAAGTGGTATATATTAAAAAACTTTACAATGTTTTTTTCCATACCAGTTATCTAGAACTGTAATTTTAGAAAGTTTTTAAAATCAATATTTTACGTACACATGGCCATATTTATGACTATTATTTATATTTGTATTCATCATGCAATTTGAATTTATTCCTGCTTTTCGATGCCGATTTTAACAAATTTTGATTAAATTCTAAGTTTTCTATATATTTTTTTATTAACATCCCAATATATATTTCATTAGATTAAAGTCTCTTAAAGTCAAAGGAATAACCTTTTAGATGAAAAAAAATTTTAAATAAACAATAGGCTTTTTGCTCTTTCAGTTACAGTGGTCGATATATTGATTAACATTTAAAATTTATTTTTGCCCTTTAACTTTAGGAATTTTAAAAATTGTGCAGTGGGATATAATTTTTTCAAATCCAGGAAATTTTCGATTCAAATTTGATATTTTCAAAATAAAAATTATTTTTAAATTTTCAGTTATATCAAATTTAAACTATTAAAATTCAAAAGTTTAAATAAATTGAAGTTTGATTAAAGTTTATTATTATAGCATTGTTTTTCGAAAAATTGAAAAGAAAAGAATTCTTTGCACAGAAGCAAGAAACAAAGAGTAAATTATCGCGGATTGTTTTAAGTGTTGAAACTAAAAAACAAATATTTTTAAAAACAAACAGAAAATATCAAACAGAAAATTTATTTAATTTAAAGTTAAATGTATGTTTGACTGGAACATAAAGTAAAACAAAGTTTAAAAGAATGTTAAAAATTTATTTTTAGAAGCGTCAATAGGAGAAAAAATTTATATAACTAATTTGCAGTGGAACTTAAAAAAATATAAAGAAAAAATGTATTTAAAAGAAACACTGTTTGAATATCAAACATAACGAAACATAAACATTTATAACAAATGTAATTTTAGAAAATTGCTTTCAAAACTAACGAAACAATAAAGTAGTCAAACTTGTGTCAAGGCCTGAAGGGCGCAAGTAACATACGTGTCCTAAACATCCACTAAGAAACACGTACTAACAGTCAAGAAAATAATAATCAGCAAAATGTTATCAAAATCCATTAAAATCATTCTCCTGTGTTTATTCTGTATCACGGAAGCTGGATTTTTAAACACAAAAGATGGAACTATGAAGAATAAACCAAAACGGATGAATAGCCTGGTTCAGTACATTGACGAGGATGCAGCTAAACATCAGGTAATGATACTCTTTGACGAAACAAGCACTGATTCTAAAGGAAAAATCAACGACTTCATTTCAAAAATCAGTCGCCACGTACCTACACTTTGTGGAACATTTAAACACGCACAAAATTCTTTTAAAAATTACAAGAAACACATTGGCAGAAATCCTAGAGACACGACGTTGTTTATTAATCCATTCAATCAAACTGACGATAATTCACAATTAGGAAAACCAGTCAAAATTTTTGCCAAATTTTCAAGATTCAATACGCTACCAAAATGGTTGGTTGTCACTTTTTTTGAAAACATGACACTTGATTATCAAAGATTTCTGCAAAATCAATGGAAAAAAAAGGTTTTAGATTTAACTGTCTTGGAAGTCTCCGAGTCTAAAATTCCGACAGAAAATAAATTGTTTATCAAAAGTCAGAAAATCGCTTCACTCCACCAATTGAATCCCTTTAGCTCAAAGTATACAATTCGAAAACGCTGGTTAAAATCGGACTGGTTTCCAGATAAAACTCAAAATTTACACAAGTCTCGTGTAAACATCGCATTCGGATTCTATGGTCCTAACAGTCACCTGCGACACATTCTCGAAATTTTCTCAGGACAAGCCAATTTTTCTATAAACTATTTTCTTTATAAGAATAGGGGCAATAAAACCATTCAGTTTTATTTTGCTAAACAAATATCCTATGGCAAGGTTGTTCCAGTGCATATATCTCGTTATTTCGCCTATGGTAATGTAACAGCTATAGTACCACGATTAAAACTTGCTGACGAAGCAAGTATTTTATTCTCTTGGAAAATTGTCCTTGTTTTTTTGACGACCATTGTAATTCTTATAATTCTACGACTCTTGTTGGTATTAATGAAATTTAGCAACGACTCCTGGCGGATTCTTCACTGAGAGAAATAGATGCTACGGGGTACCATCTAGATGGTACCAGATACCATATCTGATCTTAAGTATACGGACAAGAATCTAGATTGTACCGGATAGCATCTGGATGGTACGGATTAGCATCTGATAGCATCTGGATGGTAAGATGTAGCATTTAGATGGTACGGAGTAGCATCTCTGATGGTAGAGTGTAACATAACCTCTCAACCATCAAAGATAGTAAAGTTCTTACCATCTATTTCTCTCAGTGTTGATATGTTCGGTCTTACTTTAGGAATGGGCCTTTCCAATGTTCCGAAGAGAACCCTAGAGAGAATTGTTCTTTGCTGTTTACAATTTGCATGCATCCTGTATTCAGGATATTTGCATTTGGTTTTAACTGAAATAGAATTTCAGCCGGCTCTTGAAAGAGAAATAAAAACTATGCGTGATTTAATTGCTAGCAACTTAACAATATTTATGTCGCCTGATATAGCTTTAATGCACAACTTAAAGCTCCGAAATGAACCAAATTATATTCAAGAATATAGCAGTAGATTCCGCATATACAACGACAGTTTTAAATTTTACGATTGTTGGGCAATGCTGGTTAAACACAAGAACGTGTCGTGTGTTTCTACACAGAATTTAATAATGAATTATCTTACTGATCCGAGGAATATTGAAGTTAATGCAGCTTTACAGGTTGTAGAAGAGACAATTACAATTTTAAATTAATATTTATATTTTTATTATTTTTCTCATATATAAATTCAAACAAAATTTTTTTTTAGATTTTCTTTCATTTTTTGTTATTTTTGCTTCCTCATGGAGGAAGCTTTGTGATCGTTAAAATTTTCGATTTTCCAAAAATAGTCTAAATCGACTCATTTTCATCTAAAAAGCGAAAATTTTCATTCCTAAGCAAATGTCCAGATGTATGTATGTGTGTGTGTGTGTGTGTGTGTGTGTGTGTGTGTGTGTGTGTGTGTGTGTGTGTGTGTGTGTGTGTGTGTGTGTGTGTGTGTGTGTGTGTGTGTGTGTGTGTGTGTGTGTGTGTGTGTGTATGTAGGTGTGTGTGTGTGTGTATAGCGTTTTTTGTGAACAAGATATCTTGAGAACGCTTAAACGAATTCCAATAAAATTTGGATGACTTATTAAGTTTATGAATATCTAAATTTGGACACAAGGATTTTTGAAAATACCCAACCAAATTTTTTTGAGCACCTTTTTTCATCGAAAAAAATCGTTTTTTGCCAAAAAATTTTTTTATGATAAAAATACAATTTAATGACATTTTTGACATTTTTTTGCATTAAAATTTTTTTTTAACAACTTCCCCAATTAACTTATATATATTATTAATTTCTTGCTTCCTCTATGAGGAAGCAAATTATTTTGCTTACTTGGAAGCGAAATGTCCATGAAATGGACATAATTCTCACCTAGTTTAAATTTGTCTTGTAGGTAATAAATAATCTTAAATTTTATATTTGTGGTTTTCTAATGAATTTCTTCAATTCTCTTTTTTTTCTTCCATTTTTAAATTTTTTTTTTTAATATAATTTTTTTGTCATTACTTAATTATTAACTTCTTTTTTAAATTATTTTCTTCAATTTTCAGTTATTTTAGTAATAGTTAAATAGTTTTCTTCAAATTTCAATTACAATCTTGAATTTTTTATTTTGTCTTCAATTTCTTCAGCATTTTTGATTTTTTCTTTAAATTTAAATTACTGTATTTAATTTCAATTATTTTTCTCATTTTTGAATTAATTTTCCCATATTCATTTCCCATATTTCCAATATTTCGTCTACTTCTCATTTTTCAATAATTATTTTCGTATTTTAACTTATAGTTTTTAATTTTCAATTCTTTTTTAAGGAATTTCTTTAATTTTTAATTTTAATCCTTTAAAATTCAGTCATTTTTTAAGAACATTTTTCAAATTTCTGTTTATTATAATATGTTTAAAAAAATTTTCTTCGTTTCTCATTTCTTTCTTTAATTTAAAATTATTTTCTCTGCAATTTAAAATACTTTAAATATTTTTAAATAAGTTTCTTCTATTTCAATTAGACTAGAATCTTTATTGAGAGGACATTTATTGAGGAGACTCTGTTGAATAAGGTCGCGGCAATTGAGATTAGAGTGTATTTTCTACAAATTGAAAATTAGGAAAATAAAACTTCGGCAAAAAGGAAATTATATCTAAAAAAATTCAGTAAAATGAAAATTCTAAATACAAAATTTTAGAACTTAATCATGCGCCTTCTTCTAATTAATTACCATCTCATATAATTTGCCTTAAACTACAAATAAATCATTAGATACAGTAGTAATTTACCCACTTATTGAAGGCAGTAACTCACTATTTACTGTACCATTAAAATTCTGAAAAAAGTTTTCTTTAACCCTTAAGCATTTTGCAACGAAGATTATAATTTTTTTTTTCTTGGACAGGACTTAAATCGGGTTGGGCGTCTACTGCGGCGGCGACACAGTAACCGTGCAAGCAACTGTGGTTGCCAGCATCAGGGGGCATTTAACGTCGTGTTTGCAAATTGGAACATAAAATCACGTTTGTAACGGGCGCCGCTGATTGTTCGTTACCGCTGCCTACGCCCCGTGCGTGTATCATAGCGACCGTTTAATACTCGCGCATCGCATACATTTTAAGCTCTTTGACTCTTAACTACCGTACCGAAACATACAAGCGTGCCAATATTTCATTTATACCGCCTTCATAAGACTGAATAAAGGCAGGCATTAAAATATTCCTGTTTATATAACTCTCTACTTGAGAAAAATATCTGAAAAGGCGGAAAAGGGGCGAAGATTACGCTGGAATTGAATATTAAGTGGAAAAAGTCTGTTTAAGTCAGACGTGGCAAAAGTTTTACAATTTGGGATTTTTTCAAAAATTACATTTGTTTTGGAATTTTTCTACTTTTACCAGTCTCTATTCAATTTAAATCTGCAAAAAGCGGGTTTTTTGTCCAAATGAATTTTTTTATACAAAAATTTAGTTAAAAATTTAAAAAAAAAACATGAAAAATAGTACAAATATTTCTTAACGCAACAATAAAACACTGATTTATAGAAGTTTTAAGTAGAAACATTATATTATGGTCAGACGGCAATTTTATCTACTCTGTCTGAATATAAAATGCCTAATCTACTTATTCATTTAAAAGTCAATGTATTGAAATAGTGGACACTTAAAACAGTGTTTCTCAGTTGTTGACGATTTAACAAAATTTATTTAAATTTAACAGCTTTTTTGAATTTTTGCTTTTTTTATAATATATTACTTACGAGAAACGTTTTTCAAAATTTACCACTTTATTTACAGTTTATATTTTACCATTATTTTATATACATCACCGAATTTAATATACAAATCAATTGTTAATTGTAAAAATAAATTAGAAAATATGTTAAACGATTCATTTGTTGATTACATTTTTCTCAAAAATGAAAAACAAAAAGCTCTTTCCCTCTTTATGATAATTATTTAATAGTATCTATTTAATTAATTACGAACGCTATTTTTTAATTAAGTCGTCAATTTTAATGATCTCATTATTTAAGCCCAAATTACATTAATTAGGTAGTTAAAAAGCAGTATAAACCTTATAGCAGTATTATAATGTGATAAAACTTATTAATTGAATTTATTTCAGTTTTCGATACATTTATGTCTTTCATTTAAATCATAAAAATTACTCTCATTAGTGTAACTTACACAAGTTAATTACACGCTACACAGAAAGGACAAAAATTCATTTTTACCGATTGAAGTAAAAATAGTTACAAAAAATGTTCCAATTTTTTTTTTTAGATTAAAAGTCTATTCTATACATTTGTCAGATTTATTTAGTTACAATTAAAATTAGTCAAAGTTTTGCTAGTTTAAGTTACTAACTTTTTTACAACAACTAGTAAATTTGGAACCATATGTATCAAATAAAATTTTTTCAATCGTATAATTTCTAAATTTGTTTACTTTTTAGACCATTAGCTACACTGAGGGACTTTTAATTATAGTTTTTGCTTTTTTCAATTTCTATATTTGTAATAAAACGTAAGAATTTAGGGATAATCGATGTACGATCATAATAGTTCTTTTAAAAAAAAAGAGATTGTCTTACCTTGTTTTCTATTATTGTAATTTCGTGAGACAAAAAATTAATACATATAATTAATAACTAGTTAAGATTAATTAAGAACTAGTACTATTTGAGGTTAGAGAAAAGTAAATGTGAAAAAGCGATATTCATTTTTAACACATTTTGATATATTTATTATGGCATATCTAAAATTTTATTAGACTTTTTCTACGACAGTTTTTCGAGCAGCCATATGTCTCGTGAGCTATTCTACCACTTCACAATATTTATTCAAAAATATATTTTAAAAAAATCGATCTCTAGAAAAATTTCGTATCATCCAGAATACTGAACACAGACGTTAATTCTTATTACCATTTTCACTTCAATTTAATAAAAAACCACTTCTCAAACCACATGAAACTTTTGCTCGTTAGTATATAAGGAAAGTTAAAACACTCTATTCTATCGGTAACTACGCGAGCGATTATTCGACGTCATCGAAATGTTATATGTATGTTTGTAGTTTAGGCTTAAAAATGTGCGTAATGTATATATAACATACTATAGGTTCTTCGTTACACAGATTTCGTCAAATACCAATCTAAAGATGCAGAATACTTGTAACTATACAAATATCAAAGACGAACTTGCATCTGTATCTCTCACCTGTCATACAAATACTGCCATCTTTCTTTTTACTGCGCGCGCACCCTATGCTTCTAAGTTTCTAACACACGTTTTATAATTCTTGCAATTCTTTATTTTCATCTCTCTTAAATTCTTTAGAGGTAATATAATTATGTGTCTTATGAAGTATATAACACTTTTACTACTTTTTATTAAAAAGACAACTGTTGCATCTAAAACGTCTTTTCTTAAACAGTGTATTAGTTTTTATAACCACATCTCGATTATCCCTAAACTCTTAAATTTTATTGTACGTAATGATAAGCAATAAATCAGATATTAAAATCAAAAGTTTCTCAGTGTACTAAATTTTTAGTTTTTCTTAGTTTTCAGCTGTTTTAGTTAATTAGTTAAAAGAATACTTTATACATTTGTCAAAATAGTTTAGTCACAATTAAAATTAGTTAAAGTTCTGGCTAATTCAAGTTATTAACTTTTTTATGTCAATTAGTAAATTTGAAACCGAAATTAAACAAATAAAATTTTGTTGGAAATTTATTTTCTAAATTATTTTAATTTTAGACTATTACATATTAAACTTATTGTTAGTCTTTTTCAGTTTTTTTTTAGTTGATTTAGTTTATTAGTTACTTTTAAATTTGTAATTATCTTCTCTAATGATATGCGATTTTAAAAAGAATGTATTGAAAAAAATGCATTTATTTCCAATAAACGGTTATTCGACTATTATTAAATCTCATATTAAGTTTAATTTAGTTTGGTTTTTGCCCTCAGGTCCTTTTTGGTCAAATAGCCATAACTTTATTAAGTTTAATTTATTTTGAGTAGAATAGAGAAAACACAACAGGTATTTCAGATGCTTAGATATATGAAGACGATATTTAGTAAAAAAAAGTGTTTCTTTTCAGGAACATAAAAACTTTGCAGAAATCTTGAAGTTGGTTTGAAGTAGATCAGCTGTTTCCAGAATGGTAACCTAATGAAAAGATTTTAAATTAATTTAATTTTAATTTTAAAGATAAAAATGATGAATTTTAGAAATAAAAAAGTTTATTTTGTAAAGTAAAAAAGAGAATTTTATAAAAAATCCCAATTCTTCCAAATAAATCATATAATCAATTCTATAAGAAACTAAAAAATATTAATTCCTCTCGGGGTAAAAAACAATACTATTGACAAATTTACTGCCAAATGGAGTTATTTTCTCTGAATGTGATTTTATCACATTCAGAGGTAAATAAACCAAGCTTGTAATGAAGGAAAACTTTTTTACAGCAGGGAATTGGTAGTGTAATGAGAAAAGTTTTGTGAATCTGATTGGATGTTCGGAACACTGCTGGGGATTTATCTGCTCGGCTCGTTTGCAGAAACCAGTTGGTCTTTTTGACAAAGTCGACCTTCCCATGTAATCTGACGAACACGTGTAAGCAACTGTTTAACTGTTAAACTAGTTTGAAGCTTTTTCCTCGTTATGGATGGACAGGGACCGGAATGTAATTAAACTGTTGGTCCGGATCCGCGGAAACCGAGACTCAAACAGGTGTGCAACTTTACTGTCTGGTCTGGCCAGTGAAAACCAACTTGAATGTATAGGTATAAAACAAAATTCACAAGGGATTTACAACGACGTCAAGTGTGTCCGACAGGCTCGTCCAGTTCAATAATTACTGCGGCTTTAAACCTTCCTAACGCACCTTCTTCAACCAAGTCTTGTCCGTCTATTTATGTAAATTGAAAATCCCCGTACAACCAACTAAAAACTTTCTAAACGTTCGTATAACTATTACGATAATGATTATTATTTATATTTTTTTAATATTTCTCTATCATCGCGAAAAAAAGGAAGACAACATTTTTTTTATAAAAAGTATTATTATTTTGAGTACTAATTTGATTTAATTGTTACTTAAGTGATAATAACTTTTTTTTTTATTAGAAAGAAAATAATATTTAAAAACGGTATCAGGGTGGCGATAATTTTTATATTAGTTATAATTTTCATCATATGAATTTAAAAAATATAAAATTATTTTATTAACTTTTTTGGTAGTTACAATGAAAAAAATATAAAATATTCAGATTAAATGAATAATATAATTTCAATTAGGGTATCGAGTGACTTTTGAAGAAAATTGAAGACATTTTAAAAAGGTTTCAAGGTCAAAAATAATTTTTTTTTTTAAGTTAACTTTAGATGTAATATTTTTAATTTTGAGATTAAAGTTGATCAACAATTTCGTACTAAAAACGCAAAAAGAAATAATATATACATATTATTTTTCATCATATTTCATGACAAAATACAAAATTTTAATAGAAACTTTGCATTGTTGTTAGTCTTTTAAAACTATAAATTTTTGCAAATTCAATAAATAATAAAAATTACGAGAATAATTACAAAATTGAAGAAAATATCTGAAAATTACAAAAAAAAATTGACAGTTAAAAACAAAATTCGAAAAATGATTAGATTAATAGGCAACTGAAAAAAATAATTGAAAAATTAAACAAGAAATATTAAATTAAAAAATTAAGAAAATTATAGAAACAATTTACGACCAATTCGCGGACGAATAAATTAGAAAAACCCTGTATCAAGACTGGAAAGGGAGATGAAAGGTAAGTAGGAACCTTCTCAATCCACAAAGAAAATTATAGGAATAATTGTTGTAAATAATTATTAATTGAAGAACTGGATTGAAAATCGAAAAAAATTGAAAATTGAAGAATGAAATTTAAATTTAAAGAATACAATTAAAAATTGGAAAAAGTAACTAAAAGGGCTGAGAATAATGAAATATAAAAGAAAATAATTGAAAACTGAAGAATGGAATTGAAATTTGAAGAAAATAATAAAAAAATGAAGAATGAAATTCAAAATTTAAGAATTAAATTCAAATTTAAAAAAATTATTGATAATTAAAAAAAGGTCAGGATTATTGAATGTTGAATAAAATATTTGAAAATTTACGATTGCAATTTCAGATTAAAAATACTAACTGAGAAGTGAAGAAAATAATTAAAACTTGAAGAATTAAATGAAAGACTAAGAAATTAATTAAAATTTTTAAAAAATAATTGACAAATGAAAAAAAAATTAGAAAACTATCGAGGATAATCGATAACAGAATAAAATAATTTTTAAAATTGTAGGATAATTATAAAATTTAAGAACAATAATTCCACATTAAAAAATTTGTAGAAAATAATTGAAAATTGGGAGAAAAAATTAATAATTGAAAGAAATAATTGAAAAATGAGTAGAATAAATGAAAAATTGAAAAAAATATTTGAAAAATGACAAAAATAATAGACAATTGAAAACAAATTTCGAAAAATAACAAGATTAATATACAACAATAAAAATGGAAAAAATTAAAGAATAAGTTTAAAATTTTAAGAGAATAATTGAAAAAATTGTAGAAAATAATTGTAAATTCTAGAAAATAATTAATAATTTAAAGAAATAATTGAAAAATGATGAGAATAATAATTGGAGAAAATATTACAAATTGAAGAAATAAATTGAAGATTAAAAAATTAAATTTAAATTCTAAGAAAATAATATAATTAAAAGAAAATTACTAAATGATTAAAATAATTAAATATTGAAGAAAATACTTGACAATTGAAAAAAAAAGTAAAAAAAGTTTGAAACATGGCAAGAATAATCGACAATAGAACCAAATTATTGAAAAAATTAAAGAATAATTATAAAATTGAAGAAGAATATTAAGTTATCAATTAAAAACTGAAGAAAATTATAGAAAAAATTGTAGAAAATAAATTAAAATTGAATTATTAAATATTAAATAAAATAATTGAAAATTGAAGAAAATAATTGAAAATAGATGGAATAAATTGAAAATTAAAAAATTAAATTGAAATGTGAAGAAAATAATTGATAATAACAGAAAGAAAAATTACAAAATGACGAAAGTAATTAAATATTAAAAAAATAATTGAGGAATGCGGAAAATAATTGACAATTGCCAAAAAAATTCGAAAGCGGTCAAGAATAATCGACAACAGAACAAAATAATTAAAAAAATTAAAGAATAATTATAAAATTTAAAAAGAATAATTTTATATTGAAAATCACTCTCTATTCGTGATTTCAATCAATGAAATTTCACAGGAAATCAGTTGAAAATGACTAAATTGTTATTAACTTTTTTTTATTGATAGATGAAAATAATTTTCAATTTTAGTAACAACATTAAAAATTTCAATTATTTTCTATTGATTAATCAGGTAAAAGTCACCGACAATTCAACAGTTTTCAACTTATTATTTTAAATAAAATATCACGAATTGAAATCATAAAAAAAAAATTAATTAAATTAATTTTTTAAAACAAAATTTTATAAAATTCCCTACCTTTTCCAGGTATTCCAGATTTTCCATGACTTCAAAAATGTTCCATGACAGTTCCAGGTTTCCCAGGTTTTCCAGAACCTTGGCAACCCTGGTTTAAACAAACTTTTTATTTAAAACTAAGAAAATTTAACCGCATTTTAATTAAATAGAATTTTCTTTCAAGTGAATCGAATTATTATTGAATATGTCAAAATAATGTTTTCAACAACTCTTCATTTATTACAGTCTTCACAGTGACCATGAAAAATATTTTGGGGGAAATTGGCGACTGAATATATAAAAATACGGATCTTTGAAGGTACTTTAAAAAGTTAATAAATAAAGATAAATAAATTGTATACCTATTCTAATTAATTTGCTAGACTTAAACATTTTCTAGTCCAAATGTTAAAAGAGTTACGATAATTCTTCTAATATTATTAAATTATTACCTTTTATGGAAGATTAAAACATTTTATCGGGAAGATTTAAATTAAGGAGGATCTCTCCATTGACATAACCTTAAACTAAAAAATGACTATTCCCAACAAATAAAACTATTATTAAAATTAATATCAACAAATTTTGAAAGATCCAGTTGTGCATTTTCCAGGAAAAATTAAATTTAGCTCAAATTTGTTGTCAAATTATAATTATTTAACATTTCTTTTTTTTTTTAATTTAATGAACAACTGCAATTTTCATCCAATTCTGATAAATAACAGCTCATTTTCCACATTGAACATTATCTACAATTTTATTTGTTGGATTTTGTTAAATAATATTTTGCTTAAAAGTTATTAAACAAGTAAACTTTTATTCTTTACGTATTTTTTATTAGAATATTATTTAACAAAATCTAAGAAATAAAATTGTAAATAAAAATCTGCATGTTTTTAGAACCCAAAAGATTGTTTTAATAAAGAAACTCAGAAAGTTCCAGTTAGCAAAATGCAATAAGAGAATTAACAGTAGAAAATTTCAGTTTCCCTTTCCAAACATTGAATTTTTTTTTTTTTTTTACCCGGATTATAAATTTTTATAACTATTTTCAGGTATTGCGACCTAAAAAAATGATGTCCTATGTCAATTTGGAACCTGTCGTTGACCTAAAATTGAAATCCTAAACCACATTAATGATAAAAAATTTTCGATTTAGTTGGGGGCATAAAAAAGCTTCGAAATTTCTGAAAGGCCGTTATACGATTTCAAAGGAGTCATCTGTATATATAGTGGGGCCTCAGGCCGTGAATTTGTACAATCATTATATAGTCGAGGGCAGTCGCCTTTTTCGCTATTAGAATTACAAATACAGCTCATCTTTATAGGTATTCAGAGACGGCACGCGCCCTGGGCACAAAACTTTACCGCAGTAATGTCTGGTATTTCGCGAGAAATTACTAGTTTCCAAACTTTAAAAGTGGACCCGCGGATCGTCTGTTTGAGCCGACTTTTATACCTATTATTCCATTCCATTTTCTGTCAAAAGTTAAGCCGCAATTTTACAACCGTCATTGTTACTTTGTGGCATTCACCAAGAAGTAAAACTTGCTAATAAAAAAAAAAAGTTCCGTTATGTGTGTGTTAAAGAAATTTGGTTGAATATATATATATATATATATATTTATTTTTGTTACGAAAATAAGTTTAAATTGAATACCAACTTTATGAATTTCGAAATATTGTAAATTTGATCAAATAATTGGGTGTTAATATAAATCAAATTGTAATTATAATTTTAAAAAATAATTAATGAAGCATTAAAAAAACCTAAATTTTAAAAATATGTTCAAATTATTTCCGAATTACGACGTCGTATATTTTCTTTTTTTAACAAAATTTTTAGAAAGTGTATATTTTGAAATATATGACGATTTGAAATTAAAAGCAATATAATAATAATAAACATTGATTTATAACTTGTAACTTATAATTGATATATGAAATAAGTAGTAAAACTACTTTAAAATTTGTATAAAAATTTGGTCACTTCATAACTTAATAAATAAAACAAATAAATTAATTTCCTGTAAATAATTAAAATATTTACCTTTGTATTTTTCATTCCAAAACCTCCTTCTGTTGAGAGCTTACAGGAATTATAGGTTCTAAACGTCCAATGGATTCAATGAAAAAATCTGCATATTTTAAAAAAATTGTCCATATTGACATCTGCATTGTAGATCATTTATTGGCATAATATGCTGTAAAAAAATATCTGCATAATTACCAAAGCAAAGCAAATTGTTTAAAAAAAATTATAGGTTATAAATAAATATTAAAAACATTATATTATAAAAATAATTTTAAAGCTGTAGGTTTTAAATTTTTCAAAATATGAATTTTAAATTCTAAAAAGAAATGACATTTAAAACTAGACTGTTTGCTAAAAGGGTTAATTTTCTAAAGTTGAAGAAGTTTACCAAAAAATAACTTACTTTTGTTATCATTCTTCCATTCATTCTTGAATAAGAATTATCACTATATTTGTTAAAGAACTGATACTATATGATCGACTAAATTTCATTAAAAAGCTTATCAAATAATACTCACAAAGATTTTTATACAAAACACTAATTAAAGGTTCTTACCCGGACAATAGTTGAAAAACAAATGAGCTCCTGCTGTGAAAACACCCTCTATTTATGCCCTCGGAAAAACCAAGATGGCGTCCAATTTCCAAAAATTGCCCTCTTTCAGTTTTTACCAAAAATATACCTATTTCGTTTATTCTTTTCAGTTCAGACCTAACTATTTATTTGTTTCTGTAGCAAAACATTGCATCTCTGCAAAAAACACATTTAAAATAAATCACAACACGAAACTTATGGAAAAAATAATGAAAATAATTAAGTGGTGATTTGAGAAGTTTTTGACAAAAATACATATTGCCTATTTACTGCAACAGATTCCACGAAACATTAACTATCAACAATTAAACAATTATCCGAATGTTCTTTTTATTAACAATTAAAACCATAAAACTCAAGGAAAACGATCAAAAACTCTGTAAAACTGTGACAGAGCATAAACCAAAACAAAAATGGCGAATTTTTTGCTTGTGTTTTTACAAAAAATTCTTTTTTTAGCTATTTTAATTACACGGAAATTTTAATCTACGAGAAAATTACCATATTTCGCGTGATTGAACAATGAATCAACGAGAAAATTGACGGATTTTTGACAATAATAGACAAAAAAGATGACTCGAGTCTTGACAGGTTTGTTAAAAAATAACAAAATCTAATTTCCTAATTCTTTGTTTACGTTTTTAAAATTTTCAATCAAACCTCTATCGGCCTATTTCTGAACGAGAACAATGATTTAAAAATGGCGGCAACCGTGGAGAAAACGTAACCTCGCTTATCCGGTACACGAAATAAGTGCAGTTTTCTTGAATTAAAAACACAATTATAAATTAATCTCAGGTGATTTTGATTAGTAACAAAATTTACACCATGTTACTAAAACTGTGCCAACCTTCGCTCAACAATACGCTCTCAAATGTGAATCGGAGCACGACACACTCTAACCTAAATGACATGCTCTCAAAAATAGTACAACAAATAACATGTTTAAGGTATTTTAGAACATCGAAAGAAATGTTTGCCCTACCACCAAACAGTGTTATGAACGTATTCGACAGAAAGGCCAAATTACTTCAACGAGAACGCGCAGCTAAAATGCCGGATCCTAAAATTTACGATTATCTCAAAGACGAAGTAGGTTATAGATTGTCCGATAAAATCTTCGATATAAAGAGAAAATTTAAAACAGCCCTTGATTTAGGTTGCGGGAGAGGACACGTCGCAAAACACATGTCCAGTGATTCAATAGAGGAAGTTATTTTATCCGACATGAGCCCTAGTTTTTTGGAACAAGCTCAAGTGACCGATGAGGGAATTAAAGTAAATAAACGAGTCATGGATGAAGAAACTTTTGAACTTGAATCTAATAGTATAGATTTAGTTGTTAGTTCTTTAAGTTTGCATTGGGTTAATGATCTTCCCGGATGCTTTAGTAAAATTCTCGATTGTTTAAAGCCAGACGGTGTTTTTCTTGGCGCAATGTTCGGTGGAGATACTCTTTACGAACTCAGGTATTTGTTGATTTTAATATTTTTTTACGATAAATATTATTGAATACTCGATTTTAACAAGTGTTTTATTATTTTTGGTCAACAGGGGATCTTTACAATTAGCCGAAATGGAAAAAGAAGGTGGAGTAGGAGCTCATATATCACCTTTTGCAGAAGTTAGGGACATAGGAAGTCTTTTAACGAGGGCAGGATTCACAATGTTGACAATAGACACAGATGAAATTGTTGTCGGATACCCGACAATGTTCGAACTAATGTGGGATTTAAAAGGTTTATTTAAACTTTATATTTCTTTCCGTATATTAATTTTCAGGGTTGCCGCAGGTCAGGGATTTTTATCAAAAGTACTGGAAGAATGCAAAGAGTATCTAAAATGGACGGGAAATTATATTTTTCTGAAATTATTAGTATAAAAATTTACTAAACTAATTTTTGGAAGGCGTATTTTAAACATTACTAAAAATAATTAATGTTTGCAATCTGACGAATAATTATCTTTTACAATTTTATAGTAAATATATGAAAAATTAGTTTTAAGAGGAAATCTACCGACAGGGAATTTAAATGAACCGAAAAAAATAATTGATAATTGAAAACAAAATTCAAAAAATTGCTAGATTAATACACAATTAAACAAAATAATTTAAAAAATCAAAGAATAATTATAAACTTTTGAGATAACAATTAAAATTTGAAAAAAGTGTGGAAAATAGTTGAAAATTGTGGAAAATAATTAATTTAAAGAAATAGTTGAAAAATGACGTAAATAATTGTCAATTGAAAACAAAATTCGAAAAATGACTAGATTAATAGATAACTGAACAAGAAAATTGTAAAAATTTAACAAGAAATATTAAATTTAAGGACGGTTGACCGCTTGATACAACTTTAAATTAAAAAGTGTTTTTTAACAGCAAATGAAACCATAATTAAAATGACTTCACCAAATTTTGAAAAATTTAGCTGTACAACTATCAGAAAAAATTAGGTTCGACCTAAATTTGTTGTAAAATAATAATTATTAACCATTTTGTGTTTTTTCTTTAAGGATCAGTAACCAATTTTGATAAATAATAGCTCAGTTTGCTTTTTTAAACATTTTCTACAACAAATTGCACTCGTTGAATTTTGTTCAAAAGTTATTAAACAAATCAAATTTGTTTTTAACATATTTTTTATAACAAAATATTTTAAACTCCTTATAAAAAATAATTGGAAATTAAAAAATCAAGAAAATTATAAGAATAATTGTTGGAAATAATTGCACATTTTACAACTGGATTGAAAATCGAAAAAAAACCAATAAAATTAAAAAAAAAATAATTGAAAATAGAAGAAAGCAATTAAAAATTGTATAATTTAATTCAAATTTATGGAATATATTAAAAATTAAAAAAAGACGAGAATTAATTAATATAAAAGAAAACAATTAAAAACTGAAGAATTAAATTAAAAATTGAAGAAAATAATTGAACAATTGTATTTAAAATTAAAGAAACTTAATGATAATCAAAAAATAATAGAAGAAAGGCATTTATTTTTCAATATTAAAGAAAATAATTGAAAAGTGGAATTTAAATAATATGAAGAAAATAACTTAGACTTGAAGAGAATAATTCTAGAATTGAATAATTGAATTGGAATTCTAAAACAATTTTTTGAGTGAAAAAATAATTGAAAAAATACGAGAATTATTGAATATTAGGGAATTAATTAAAAATCAATACAAATAATTTAAAATTTAAAAAAATATTTGAGAATTTTTGAAAACAATTAAAAATTGAATAAATAAATTGATAAAAAAAAGAATTAAATGGAATTTTCAAGAAAATAATTGATAATTAAAAGAAAAATTACAGTATGTCGAAAATAATTAACTAAAAAAAAAATAACTAACAATTGAAAAAATAATTCGAAAAATGGTCGGCAAAAATAATCGACATTCGAACAAAAGAATTTGTAAAATTAATGAAATATCATAAAATTAAAGAAAAATAAAAAATAGTCAATGAAAACTGATGAAAATTATGGAAAAAATTGTAAAAAATAAATGAAAATTAAAGAAATCAATTGGAAGTTGTATTGAAATTTCAAGAAAATATTTGGTAATTGAGAAAATGCGTGTATTATTGAATTTTGAATCAAATAATTGAAAAATGAAAAATGAAAGAAAATAATTAAAAATTAAATAAATAAATTGAAGATTAAAATATTAAATTGAAATTTTAAAAAAATAGTTGATAACTGAAAGAAAAAATACAAAATGACTAAAATAATTAAATATTAAAGAAAATAATTGAGAAATGAGGAAAAGAATTGAAAGTTGAAAGAAAAATTCAAAAAGTGGCGAGAATAATCGACAACGGAAAAAAAAATTTTTTAAAATTGAAGAATAATTATAAAACTAAAAAAATAAATTCTATATTGAAAACTGTTGAAAATTATAGTAAAAATTATAGATTTATTAATTAATGAAATTAAAATTATTCGAACTGATATTTATAAATTTAAATTTTAATCAATTAAAATCAATTAAAAATCGAATACTTTCAGATGAAAATTTAATATAACTTTAAAAATCATCTTCGAATGCAGAATCGTTAATTTTGAAAATAAAATTTTTTATATTTCTACAATAAAAATAAAAAGCGGCTTAAGATTATACGAAAGTAAAGTTGAAATAATTACATATTTTTAAAAAAGGTTCGGTTCTCAAAACTAAAAACACTTCCTATACAAAAATTATAAAAAATAACATATTTGTTATATTTTGTACAGAAACATCAATAAATTGTTTCTCGTTTTATTTTTTATAAATAAATACTTTATCGAGTAAAATACATTAATGAATCAGTTCTTTAAACAAATATGTGGAAAATTATATTTGTATTGAAATAATGTGTATAATAATTAAATACATAGGTATATTATCTGTACGTTTATTTATGCCTTAAATGAAATAAATTTAAATTTGACAAGAGAATATAAACCGGGAAAAACAAGGAAAAATCGGAAATTATGTTGACCGAAATTAGTAGTTACCCTATTTAAGAACTCAAAAAAGGTCAGGTAAAAAGAAAAAAATTGGTCTGGAAATCAGAGAAAATTGTAATAAAATATGTGTGGCAACCCTGATTTTATATACAGTTTGATATACTTTTTTGTTGATAAAAAGAGAGTAAATCTTCTTTTCATCGATTTAAAATATCGAAGAATACAATTCTCTTTTATTTCTTCTTTATATTTATTTTATTTCTAGGAATGGCAGAAAATAATGCAGCAAGGAATCGAAAACTGCGTTTAAATCGAGACACAACTAAAGCAGCGGCGGCAACTTATGTTGAATTATATGGAAAAACAAAAGAAGATGGTACAAAATATGTTCCTGCTACTTTTCAAATTATTTATATGATAGGCTGGAAACCTCATCCGTCTCAACCAAAACCATTACAAAGAGGCACGGGGCAAGTATCTTTGAAAGATATTGACAAGCTCGACCAAATTATAAAAGAAACGAAAAAAGTTAATCTTGGCGATGGCGACAAATAGGGGAATTTTTCAAAAAATAAATAATGTAAATATTGTATAAAATGTAAAATGTATTTTGCAATACAGTAAAAAGATCTTTTATTCTGTTATTGTTGACTGAATCAGTTTTGTAGAATTGAAAGACTTGTACAGTAGAAAACAAGTGAATTTATATGTACAGTAGATAATAAATTTAACGAAATTATTGTTCTTGATCCACCTTGTCTTTGTGATTAATAACACCTTTTTCTATAAGATCAGGAATTTCAACCGCAAGCCATGGCCCAAGCTGAAAAAAGATATTTTTTTAGATTATGTAAAAGTAGATTTAGATTTATTTTTAATATAGAAATAATATATTTGTGACTCTTACGCCTAATGCCATCGCATGAGCGATTCCGAATTTCGGAACATTTCTGGCCCACAAAGGTTTGAAATGATCTGTTAGACAAATTTTGCCTCCTCTGTACATTTTGGCAGTTTTTCCGTCCAATTCAGGTAAGGCTATTTCTGGAGCAGTAGTTGGATACGTCACAGGAATCTGAAAAAATTCAAGAAGAATTAAATCGTTAAACAGGCAAAATTATAAAAAATATAATAAATAACATTAAACTAAAAATATCAATGATAATTTATCAAACTAAACTCAAAAACTTTTAAAAAATGAAATTAATGTTTTTTACTTACGTCGAATTCAACTTCGAACTCGTATTTCAGTAAATTGTGAATATACCAACATTTTCCAAACCACTTGGTGCCTTCTTTATTTGATTCTAATCGAAACCAGTCATTATCTGCTGATTTGTTATTTTGCACATACTATAAATAAGAAATAATTAATAAATATTACATTGGAGAAAAAATAACGATTATAATAAAATAAGCAATAAAATGTAGTTAAATAGATTAAACAATGCGCGCTGGCGCGCGATTAGTTTCTGCGTCTTCTCAACAATTATAAATATTTTAAATATAATATTTAAAAATAAATAAGACAAAATATATAAAATTTAGAAATAAAAAAAAATTGCAAAAAATAATTGAAATTTAAAAAAAAAATTGTATATTTTGCAAATTAATTAGAAAAAATAATGGAAAAATTAAAAATTGGCGAAAGTAATTTAAAAAACCATAAAAATGCCAAAAATAACTTAAAATTTAGGAAATTAATTCAGAAATAATTAAAATGATTATTTATTGAAGAAAATAAAGAAAAAATAATTTAAGATTCAAGAAAATAATTGAACAAATTACATAATATATATTTTAAATAAAGGAAAGTTAAAGAAAAATTTTAAAAAATACTTAAAACTTTATAAAGTTCATTGAAAAAAAAAGAAAATAATTAAAAATAAGAAAAAATGACTGAAAAAAGATAAACATAATTGAAAATTAAGAAGAATGATTGAAATTGAGATAAATACTTAACAATTTAGAAAATTAATTCAGAAACAATGAAAATGATTAAAAGTTAAAGATAATAATGGAAAAATAATCTAAAATTGAAGAAAATAATTAAAATTTGAGAAAAGAAGAAAAGAAAAAAAAACTTGAAACTTTTATAAGTCTAATAAAAAAAAAGTAATTAAAAAATAGAGAATATAAATGAAAAAAGATAAACATAATTTAAAATTGAAGAGAACAGGACAAAAAATTGCTAGAAATACAGAATATACATAAAATGCAAGTAAATCATAGATATAATTGAAAATTGAATAAAATAATGAAAATTTCAGATAGTTAAGAACTTTTTGGAAATTATGAAAAAGAACCGTAGATAATTTAACATTGAAAAAAATAATATAAATAATTGAAAACTGAATTAAACAATTGAAATATAAGATAAATACCTAGTATAAAATTTTGAGAATTATGAAAAAAAATTAAAATAATTAAAAATTGAAAAAACACATTTAAAAATACTGGAAAACAATTCTAAAAAATAAGAATAATTAACGATTTGGGAATATAATTGAAAAATGGTTTTAAAATATTGCAGCTTAAGAAAATCATTAAAATATGATAAAAACAATGATCTATTAAACAAAATAAATAAAATTCGAGAAAAATATACTTGAAAATCAGGTGAAAATTATGTTCATTTTATGTTAAGTTTCATTTTCGCTTCCAAGTAAACAAAATAATTTGCATCCTCATAGAAGAAAGAAATAAATTAATAATATAAAAGTTAATTGGACAAGTAATTAAAAAGAAAGAATTTTAAATACAAAAAAATGAAAAAACATAAATTACTTAACGAATTTTTGATCAAATATAAAAGTTATATAGGTAAATCGATATGTTTTGAGATAAGGAATATGATTTTTGTATTTCTTAGGTTATATTTTTAGCACGAAAACAATTTTTGGCAAAAAACGATTTTTTTCGATGAAAAAAGGTGATTCAAAACATTTAGAAAAGTTGAATTTGTGTTACAAAAACGTTTTTTCATAGAATTTTTATCAACTGAAAATTGTATTTGAAACTTAAATTGCTTGGATTTTAGATAGGATTAAATTCTGCATCGACTAGAATTGTTCAGTTACAACAATTAACAATAATTGAATAATTCAAAAATGACAATTTATTAGTTTTGAAATTAGTTTTAGATATTAAAAGATTTCAAAAAATAACTAGAAAACTCACCTAACTTCAATTTCGTTAAATAATTAACCTTAATTTTGTTTATTTTTTTTAAAAAATACAAGTTAAACAAAATTTTCTAGGTTAAAATAATGCATGCCATATGGAGACTCACTTTTATCAAAGCCTGATATTCCTCCTTCAGTCTTTGAACCCACAGATCTTTTTCACGAGGTCCTGCTTTAGTTTGTAACAAAGGGATACTACTTAGTGTTTTTTTCGTGGATTCGTCAACCATTTTTACAAAATATTACAAAATTTAAGAAATATTTGACACTTGACAACATGTGTCTGACAAGTGTCAGACGTGAGTCACGTGATGAAAACTTGTCCAAAAACAGCTGATCATTATTATTGATCGACAACCAATCCCGTGGTTTGTTTCTCCAAACTCCAATCTCCATTGGTCGCAGTGACGGATCAACGATAGAAGCACTAAGGGCGATCGCCCCCCAACCCGATAGATTTTGAAAAAGTAATGTATTACGGGGTTAAAGTGGATAAAATTAATAACAAACCGTCCCCCCAGAGCGAAAATTATAATCGCCAAGCCCGAAAAAATATTCTGAATCCGCCCCTGATTGTTTAACATTATTTAAACAAAATCATTTCGTTTTCTAGAATTTCTACATGTGTTTATATGTCAGTGCTTTACGATTGTAACCTCTGTTTCTCGACAAAAATCAAGAAACGAACAAGTGTGAATAAGAAAATGTAAAATTACTATTTTATTAACTTTATATTTATTGTATTTCTAAACGTACTCTTATAAGGTGCTCAGAGTAAGTGTAAAATAGTGTTATTTTCTCTGTTGAATCAACAAATTTGAAAGTTGTACGTTAATTGTCACCTTGACTTTACTTCAAACTCTTACCGGTCACGTACAAAATAACAAAAACCTCGTTTTCCCATAAACAATTCTTACCGGCGGATTTCTCGGCAAAGAGTTTACAGTAATTTTTGTATTTTTTTTGTTATCATTTAGTTGAGAAATGGGGCAACACGTTTCAAGAACAGATTTTGAGTGGGTTTATACAGAGGAACCACACGCCAGTCGTAGAAAATTAATCTTAGGTAAGAAATCATATTAGTCATTTATTCTTATCTTTATTATGAACACTAAAGTGTTTATTTTTTGATAGTGTAACGGCGTAATTACAAAATTTTAATTTAATTAAACCATACACAATGGACAATGGAGATATTTTTATTCTTACAAAGTTTAATTTTTGTAAAACTTGCGATTACTTTAATGAAACTGAGTTTTACAATGTTTAAATTAATTTTATAAAATGAGTTTTATGCATATTTTATATTTACACGCATACATTGTATATAGTATTTAATTATATATTATATATAAATATATTTAATAAATTACGAGTTATTTTTTGTCAACAGTTATTAAATTTGAGCTTTTTTGTTACAGAAAAATATCCTCAAATTAAAAAGTTATTTGGATATGATCCCAATTTCAAATGGGTAGTATTAGGAATGGTTTTAGTCCAATTTGCATCGATGTTTATAGTGAAAGATTTAAGTTATCCAGTCCTTTTTTTGATGGCATATTCTTTTGGTGGAATTATTAATCACTCATTAATGTTGGGTAACTAATGCAGAATATAATAGATAACTATTTAAAGCTCTTACGTCAAAGGTGATAAAACGACAATGAATATTTTTTTCAGCTATCCATGAAATTGCACACAATCTTGCCTTTGGACATTCACGGCCCATGGCCAACAGACTTTTTGGTTTTTTTGCAAATTTACCAATTGGAATTCCAATCTCCATTAGTTTCAAAAAATATCATCTAGAACATCATCGTGTGTGTATTTACATATCGAATTCTATTTATCCTATTTTTTTATTCACCAAATTTTATTTAAAAAATTTGTATTTTGTTACTTATCAAATTTTGTGTTTCTTTTAGTACCAAGGTGACGAAAAATTGGACACGGATTTGCCAACATTACTGGAAGCGAAATTATTTTGTACCACGTTTGGTAAATTTATCTGGGTTATTTTGCAGCCCTTTTTCTACTCTTTTAGACCTTTAGTCACGTATCCAAAACCGCCAACATTTTTAGAATACGTCAATTTGGCCATTCAGCTTGTTTTTGATGCTATCGTCTGGTACTTCTTGGGTATGATAAAATTTTTTTAATTTTTTACTTGAAAAATATGATGACTAATGCCTATTTTGATAGATGGAAATATAAATTAGGATCTGGAGACAATAACTGAATGTGCTTGAGATGACTCAGAATCACGGAAATATGAGCACATGGAGAATGTAAATGTAAATCTTTTTTATTATTTGCAACTTTTTTCTCCGACGCATATGTTTAATGAGAAATATTAAAAACTGGAAAAAAACTATTTGAAAATCAATTGCCTTTTAATAAGCATATTATGATATCTTGATGACATTAGTTTTATAACTTTCAGATCAAAAAGTTACGTGGTGAATTTTTATCATGTTAAAACTTGCAATTACAAAGTTTGTCTTTTATTATTAAGGACGTTTTTCTGAAAGTTTGACACTTGTGCTTGTAAAGATAAAGAAGTATAAGAAAAATTGTTGAACAATATTTTCAGGCTTCACAAACCGTCCCCTATTTCCCCTAAATGTCCCCTATTTTGCGATTGGTCACTAAAAGTCCCCTATTTAGAAAATTTTACCTATTTTTCCCATATTTTTCACGAAAGTATATTTAAAGTCAAGGTATCTAGAGATTTTCAATTATTTTCAATCTTCTTTCCATTTTTATTATTTTTTCAATCTTCAGTTATTTTTATCATTTTTAAATTATTTTCTTTAATTTTTCATCTATTAAATTATATTTCAATAGATTTCCTGAATTTTCAATCCTTCATCTCTGATTCCAATTCTTTTTTTCAATTTACAATTATGTTTATCATTATTTCTTAATTTTTTCCTACCATTTCTTACTTATTTGTATTCCATTATTATTTGACTAATTTCATAAACTGTCAGTTATTTTTATCAAATTAAAATTATTTTATTCAATTTAAATTATTTTTTTCTACTTATTAAATATTTTCATTATTTTTCAATTAATTTACAAAACTTGCAATTATTTTTTACATTCGAATTTTTTCCATTATTTTGTCATTGTGTTTATCATTTTTCAGTTAATTTAATAAATTTCAAAAATGTTTTGTAATTTTAAACACTTATTTTTTATAAATTTTATTTATTTTCTTTAATTTTTTATTATTTCTATAAGTTTGAAAATATTTTCTTCTATTTTTAAGTTTTGAAAAGTATTTTTTCATACACTTTCTACATTTTTTATTTATTTATCTCAAATTTCAGTCATTTGTATTATTTTTCAAATATTTCATCATTTTTAAATTAATTTCTCTAATTTTTCAATTTTTTTTATAAATTTTTCAATTATTTTTTAACTGATTTACTAAACCTTTAATTATTTATTTCAAATTTCAATTATTTTAAAAAATTTATCATTATTTTTGCCATTTTTCAATTATTCTTCTCAATTCTTGATTGCTTTTTTTAATTCTGAAATACTTTCTAAATTTTAAATTACTGTCTTCAATTTCCAACTATTTCTATAATTTTGCAATTTTTTTTCCAAATTATAATTTTTAAAATTATTTTTTAACTGATTTACTAAACCTTTAATCATTTATTTTAAATTTCAATTGATTAAACACATTTTTAATTAATTTTAGAATTTTAAAATTTTTTTTTTAAATTTACAATTACTTTCGGTATTTTGTAAATAATTTCCTAAATTTTAAATTATTTTAAAAAATTTATCATTATTTTTGCTATTTTTCAATTAATTTCTTTAATTTGATATATATCTTGTAATTTTTTAAAATTATTCTTCTCGAATCTCGATTGTTTTCTTTAATTTTCAAATATGTTCTTAATTTTAAATTACTGTCTTCAATTTTCAATTATTTCTATAATTTTGAAAAATTTATTTCTTCAATTTTTAATTTTTAAAATTATTTTTAGTTTGATTCATTTATAATCTTCATTTATTAATCTTAAATTTCAATTCTTTTTTTTCAATCTTTAATTTGTTTTATAACCTCCTCAGTGATTTCTTCGATTTTAAATTACCTTAATCATTTTTTAATTAATTTCCTAAATTTTTAATTATTTTTCTCAATTCTCGATTGTTTTCATCAATTTTCAATTATTTGCTCAATTTTCAGTTGTTTCTATAATTTTGCAATTATAGAAACATTTTTTAATTTTTTAAATTATTTTTAAACTGATTTATTGAATCTTCAATTATTTATCTCAAATTTAAACTCTTTCTTTTAATTTTGATTAGTTTTATAATCTTTTTTATTTGATTTTTTTCCAATTTTTTATTCTGTTTATTATTTTTTAATTAATTACTTAAAGTTTCCATTTTTTTTAATTTACCATTATATTCTTATCTTTTTTTGAATTGAAAATTCTGTAATTTTTTTGTTATCCTACAACTTGTTTTTTTGTCCTACCCAAATAAAATCTAGGTTCTACTTTATATAATTTATTTATCTTTATTTATAAAGTTTTTAAAGTAGGTACCCTAAAAGTTCCCTATTTTTGTATATTCTGTCCCCTATTTCGCCTAAAATATTCTTCATTGTCACTGTGAAGCTTGTATTTTCTATCGTGGCATACAAATTTTTTTTTTTCCTGTTTTTTTGTTGGTTCAATTTTTGTTAATAGAACAACTTGTTTTTGGTTAGTTTATTCGTTATTTTTTGTTTAATTGAATGTTTTTTGGATTTCAATTTTCAAAGAATTTAGTAATTTGTTTTTGGGTTCAATTGGTTAATTGTTTTTTTTTTAATCTTGAGAACAGAAATGATGAAATGAAATGTGAAAAATGATATACATATTTATTAAAAGGCAATTGATTTTCGAATAGATTTGCTTTCAGTTCTTAATTATTATTATTAAAAATATGCGTCGGAGAAAAAAGTTGCAAATAATAATAAAAAAAAGATTTACATTTACGTTCTTCATGTGCTCATATTTATAAACATTTTATTTTACGATCTTGAAATTTTAGACTCTTTTACTTAATTTTGAGTCATCTCTAGCTCAAAATTAGTTATTGTACCCGGTCCCTCAAATTTATAATTTATTTTTACTGTCAATAAATTTTTCTAGGTGGCAAAGTGTTAGTTTACTTGATTTTTGGAGCATTAATGGCAATGGGTGTTCACCCAGTGGCAGGTCATTTTATATCCGAACATTACATGTACAAAAAAGGATTCGAAACTTATAGTTACTACGGTCCTCTTAATTATATTACATTTAATGTCGGATATCACAACGAACATCACGATTTTCCGGCTGTACCTGGATCCAGATTACCTGAGGTAAAAATAATTGAAACATTATATCTGGATGATTCTACTGAAAGTGACATTTTGGAGATTTCAATTAATTTTATAAAAACTATTCAGAAATAATTATTGTCAATATTCATAGTTAAAATTTAGCGTTTACTTAGTAATATAAAAAAAAAAATATGCCATTTGGCGAAACCAAATTAATAAAAACATTCAGTGTTTTCATTATTTATTTTTAAAAGAAAATTTATTTAAATTTATTTATTTTATTTATTTATTTAAATATATTTTTCAAAATACTTTCATCTGCGAAGCCTTTTTGTTATGACTCAACACGAGTTCCATCACTATATTAAGTTATTAAAAGTTCTCTAGTATTCTTTTCAGTTTTTAAAAATTATTTTCAAAAACTTGAATGTTTTTTTTTATTTTTAACTAAATGTTTAAAATTTTTGGCTTGCAGATTTCTGGATAATAAAAGCCTTTAAAATTTCTCTTCCGTTTTAGGTTAAAATTGCTTTGCGATTTATAATCATAATATGTTAAAAATATTCTAAACAAATTTTTAATACATTTTAAACGAAAGTTAAGAATTTATTTTTTATTTTACTCTCAAATAATTTATAATTTAAAGGAAAAACGTTTTTATAAATAATCAAAGTTAGAAAATTAGCGCGTGTGAAAATTCAAATTCATCTCCAGAGCCTTGTTTTTTCAATGTTTTAGTTAAATATTAATCATTTTTCTACTGAAAATTAAAATTTATTTAATATGTATTTCACTTTTTAAGGAACAAGATTTAAATATTTTAAGAAATAATTTCGTAAATATTGTGTTTTGGATAACTGTCGCTCGTTCAGTAAACATAATTTAAACTCTTAACTCTCAAAAATTGATTTAGCGAACTAGTAAATTTTTTAATTTTTATTCTGAATAGTCCTACAAAAGGAATTTTGAAAAATCTAAAAAAAAATTTATTTTAATATGTAAATAAAAGAATGATACTCTCAGCAGAATCACCCATCTATTTTATTTCTTTTTCTACTCGACTGAATTTTTAAATAATTATTTTTTCTTTTATCAGGTGAAAAGAATAGCTTCCGAGTTTTACGACAATTTACCGCATCATAATTCTTGGACCTCGGTTTTGTTTGATTTTGTAATGGACCCAGAAATTGGACCTTATGCTAGAATCAAGCGAAAGCACCGAGGTTTAAAATCATAGGTCTTTTAATAAAAATATAAGTAGATTAATTTAAATTTACTAAATTTAGATTATCAAATTTGTCAGCCATATATTTAATAACGCTATTTTTCTACGACTACGTGCCTAACAGTAAAAATTTGATCAGAAACAAAATACAGGAACTTCAAATAGGATTTAATATTAGATTAAATAGTCAATTTTAATATTTACATGGTATATTTAAATGGTAAACTTAATATTTAAACGGTATTCAAGAATCGACTTCTGTAATATTGTAATTAAATCTACACATTTTCTTGTGCAATTTTTCTGTAAATATCAATTGTATACGGTTTTTAAGGGGTACGGTTTAAATAAGTTTACTAAGAAAAAGCGCAAAATATTTGTCCATATTTTAAGAATCAATAGAAAGAGTATAAGTTTGCAATTTTTAGCAGTATTAGAAAATAGTCATTGGAATGCTAAATCTGAATTAATTTATAATTTCTATCTGTTTTAAAATTGTTATCTGGTATAAAATTGTAATCTGACTTCAAGCTTCAATTAGACTCATAATCTTGATTAGATTTTTTAAATATTTATCTTTTTGAAATCCACAGATATGTTATTTTCTAGATGAATTTTAAGGCTTGAAAATCATAAACAGATCAAAGTATCTGAAACAGTTGATACTATATTTTATTCGTTTAAATTTACATAAACTGAAGAATCTTAAAGTAGCTGTGGGTAAATGTTACCTAAACTTTTTGACGAATTTTAAATAATTCAAAGCCGATAATTGACGTTATTTCTTGCAAGAAATATAGATTATTAGGGTTATGAACTTGTAAAATATTTTAGTAAATTTCTTAATGTTACAATCTGTTTATTTTTTGTCATTTAAATCAATGGATGTTAATGTTATAAGCTGATATACATTCGAATAGTGTTAATATGTTAATAAACTTTTGTTTAAAAACTAAATATTCACAAAAATTGTACGATCGATAATATTATTTTTTTATTTAAAAACTACATTTTTTGGATATATACGAGTAATATGTTAATATAAATTGCATTTATTGTAATACATGATTATTGCTTTAAAAAACAATTGAATTCAATGTAAAAAATTACATACTTGTAATAAAATTTGCTATCGAAATCGAATATTGTTATTTCCCTTGTTATTTTTAAAGTATTTATGAAGTTTTAACGAGAATTAAAAAAGAAATAATTTGTACTAATAATGTCTATTATTACTAGATTATAATAATTATAATTATTATTACATTTGAAACAATTTCAATCGTAGAATGCAAAAATAAATAAAATCAAACTTTTAATTTTCGTTGTTTTATTTAAAATATAAAACTAAAAATAATAATTAACTTTTATTAGTAATAACGAATACCTATTATTAATGTTGTCTAAGAAACAATTTCAACCTAAATTAATAAATAAAAACAAGTCATAATTTTAACAAATAATAGGAAACTTTTGTTTTTAAAAGTTCGGAATCTTTCGAGAAACTTCGGAAATAATCGTCGCATTCCTTTTAGAAACAAGCATATACGTGCTTTTCAAAAATCACGAAAATCATTATTACAATTTTATTACATGTATTAAACATTTGTACTAGTTATTGACTCTAGTGTTTTAAAAATGTCAGAAGAAGATAAAAATCTGGAGATTAAAAATGACCAGGTGAGCCTTGTTTTTGATAAATTATGTTCAAAAGTTTTCTAACCTCAAATATTTTAATTTTATAAGCCTTTTTAATTGTAACGAAATAATACATTTTTCTTATTATAGATGCCTAATCCTAAAATAAAGCACGATTGGTATCAAACAGAAACACATGTTTTTATAAATATTTTAGCAAAAAATACGGAAAATGTTAAACTTAATACATCCGAAACTGCGGTAAGTACCTGCATAAAAGTATATTTGTTTGTATTTACTCCTTTTTCCTTAATTAGAATAAATTTGTGAAATAGTAATTAATTAGTTTATATTTCACTAACTCCAGAAATTAATTGACTTTGACAATGATGCTTATTTTCAAGTAAATACTAAATAAATGACGATTGAAATATTATTTAACAGAACTGCAAAAAATAAGACCTAAGTATATAAAATGAGTTGATTTCTAAATAAATAAATTACAAAAAAGTTAAATTTTCAATATTTTCTTTATATTACAAATCATTCATAGAATATGTTATCATTCTTCCACTTATTTCGTAGATAAGATAACATACATTTATTTGAATTTATTATTTACATTTATATATACATTTATATTTACATTTATTTTAATGAAAAATGTATAACTTTATTTTTAGTTAAGCGTGACCGCTAAATTACCAAATGGAAGTGATTACAGTTTGGAATTAGATTTAGCTCATCGCGTTGTACCTGACCAAAGTTCGCATAAAATCCTGGCATCGAAAATAGAAATTAAATTAAAGAAACAGGATGGTCACAGATGGACGGACTTAGAAGGAAATGCAGCAGAAACAAATAAAGTACTTCCTATTCCAGATGGTAAATTATTTTTTTATTTATACCTAATAAAGTTTATATTAACTTATAAGCCTCTGACTCACGCGACTATTGCTACTTTTTGACACTTTTTTCAGCTAATTCAATTATTTAGCTATTATTTTGAATAACCAGCTATTAATGGCACAATTTTTTAAGGATAATGAAGTTTAGAACCTTTTTTTCTTTTTTATAATTTCCGAAATTTTTATGCACTGACTTTCGACCAAATGTGATCGCTGATATATTTTTAAAAATATTAAAACATAATGTATTATTGAGTATCTAAATTCAACTTCTGAAGTTATTTTAGCTAAATTTTTTATTTTTTAGCCGTAAATTATAATTAAAGGAGCAAATCATTAATATAATTTTGTGTGAAATGAAAAATAATAGTAATAAAATTAACTTAAAATTGAAAAAAAAATCTCATTTTTTGTTAAAATCAGGGAAAGGTCAGGGATTTTCATCAAAAGTACTGGAAAAATGCAAGAAATCTCTAAATCGGATGAAAAATTATATTTTTCTGAAATTTACAAAGTATAAAAATTAACTAAACAAATTTTTGGAAGTCATATTTTAAACATTAATAAAAATAATTAATGTTTGCAATCTGAAAAATAATTATTTTTCACAATTTTATAGTAAATATACAAAAAATTAGTTTTAAGAACTCAAAAAAGGTCAGGAAAAAAGAAAAAAATTGGTCTGGAAATCAGGGAAAATTGTAATAAAATATTTGTGGCAACCCTGAGTCTATTTTTTAGAAATTTACTTAACGAATATTAACGAAAATTACCATAATTATTTATTTGTCCATTTTTATCATGTTTTCACTAGAAAGAAGACGAAAATTTATTTTTTTATTGAATAATTTCATTTTGAATTTTCAAATTTAATCACAAAACACACATTTTTGAACTTACGCAACTTTTTTCTGGGTGGATTTAAAAAATTAACACTTCACATATCTAACTTTTTATAAAATCTACAACATATTAAACATATTAATTTAACAATTATTAAAGTTTAAAATTTAATGAAAAATAGGTTATTTTTTATATTTTAAAATACACTCTGAATTTTGACAATCGATTATTGATTTTAAATTCAAAATTATTATTTATATTTTGTCAGTTTACAACGATTAATATTAATAGACAAAAATTGTAAATTTGTAAATTTATATTTTTACAATTTTCTAAATTAGGACTAAAGTGGTGTAAGAAAATATCAATAAAATATATAAAATTTTCTGACTGGTCGATTGATTTTTGTTAATTCTCAATTTATAATTAAGGAATGCAAATTGTACATATATCTTTAGTCTCTAATTTTATTACTTACTCATAGAGAAAGTATTTCATTTCTATTAATTAATAATTTTCTATTTTAACTTCCATTTTATTACAATAATTCATTTTTAAAAATCATTGAAAAGACGTTGTATTTTTCTTTGTTAATTGTATTTTAGTTTCGAATAATTAATAAAATAATTCTCAACAACTAATGATAAAACATATTTCGAATTTAAAATAATTTAATGTTAAAATAATTAGGGGAAAAATTATATTTAAAATTTAAATTTTTAAATTTAAAATTTATTTATATTTTTATATTTATTTTTATAAATGAAATACAAATTTTTAAATATATGTACTATGTGTATTATTATATAATATTTGTCAAGTAGATTTCTAAAAAATATACTTTTAAAAGTGACAAAAATTGACAGATTTTTTATCAACTTTAAGTTAATTTTATTACTATTATTTTTCATTTTACACAAAATTATATTAATGAAAATAAATATTTAGATACTGATTAAACGTATTTTTTTTATAGCACATCAGGAATTAAATGTTTTTTCTGAATTAAAAGAGTGTAAAACATGCATTAAAAACGCCATTTTTTCTTATCACTTACTCCTTTAATTACAATTTACGGCTGAAAAAAAAAATTAGCTAAAACAACTTCAGAAGTTTCATCTTGATACTTTAATAATACATTATGTATAATATAGGTTTTAATATTTTTTAAAATATGTCTGCGACCATTTTTGGTCGAAAGTCAGTGGTTTGACCCGTAAACAAAAAACAGATTTGAAGAAAATTTATAAAAATATCAAATTATTTAACATTTTCATTTTTTTTTCTCCGCATTTTTCTAAGATTTAGAATTTTTATCTCTGTTTTAAAAAGGTTTAATTTTATTCTTTTAATTTCTAATTTCTTTAAAAAAAATTTCAATGAATTTATTTTTTTCATTAGTTTGTTTTTTTTTGTAATCTGTATCATTTTTTACATTCTTGTATAGTTTAATATTTAGGATTTTATCTTTAATTTGATATTTAAAGACTTTTTCCTTTTCTCTGCATTTTTAATATAATTTCATTAACTTTTGTATTTTTAATTTTTTTTATTTTATTTTCAAATTTTCTTTTTTAAGTAATTTTTCCCCTTCTTTCTTATTTTTTGCATTCATTCTTAAAGCCATAATATATTTTTTGAAATTTTTTCAATTTTCCATAATTTCTTATAGATTTTTTTAAACATGTTTTTCATTTTTTAAATAGTTTGTCATTCTTTTTTATTAAATGCACTCCCTTTTTCTTACTTTTCCAGACTTTTTATAATTTCTTTAATTTCTTTAAGATTTTGTCATTTTTTCATAGACTTTCTGATTTTAAATTTTGAGATTTTTGTACTTTATTTATTAATTTAAAAAAAAAACACACAAATCCGAAAAGATGTGTCAAATTTAACAAATTCTTGGAAAGATCCAGGAATTGGAAAATTATAATACTAATAAATAATGTGCGACTATTTGCAACTGTTTTTTAATATTTTATGGTACTTTTGACATTATTTTTCATTACGAATTGAGTCCGAGATCTGTGCTTATGAATTTAGTTTTTATATTTCTCAATTTGTTATACGAATCATTTGAAAAAGCAAAATTTGTATAATCTTTCAGTTATTTTGCAATCTACGACTCAACAACCAAAGTATCCAAGCTCATGTAAAAAGGTTCATGATTGGGATAAAATGGAAAAGGAAATTGAAAAGCAAGAAGCTGAAGAAAAGCCAGAAGGCGAAGCAGCTCTTAATAATCTTTTTCAGAAGATTTATGGAGGTGGTACAGATGAAGTAAAACGTGCAATGAACAAGTCTTTCGTGAGTAATATTTTCTAAAATCCTACAATTTACATAAAAGATTTTAAAAAATGACTTTTGAAAACCCTTTAAAAAAATACTTACGCAATATAATTCTACTACTTTTAAGTTTAAAACTTGTTTAGCCTATTTTCGTCTAATCTTCTTTTTTCCCTTTTCTTTAAAAATAATAAATTGTCAAATTTTGTAAACAGCAAGAATCTGGCGGCACTGTCTTGAGCACAAATTGGAACGAAGTAGGTCGAGGAAAAGTCGACAGGAAACCTCCAGATGGAATGGAATGGAAAAACTGGACTTCTTAAAACATATTGATTTCCTCATTTTCATATTTCACACGTTTACTACACCATTAAAAGCTTGTTTAATTGTTTCTAATCGTAATTTAACTCGTACGAAAAAAAAAAAATTAATACTTGTAACTTGTTCCACTGTATGAAAAAAGTATCATTGATCAACAGATTTCGATGAATCGTCAGAAAATCAGTTTAAAAATTCGAATTCTGTTCTAACTCTCTACGAATTTATAAATATTCTTTTTAACAACTTACGTTATTTTTAATAATAAAATGAATGAAAATTGAGATATTTGATTTATCTTTTATTACAACAAGCATGGTTTAAAGTTTACAAGTATAACAATTAACATTCGAAGATTATTACTGTAATAATTATCTTGTGAAACTATTACAATAATTACCCTCAATTGTAACAAATTATCGTAAAAAACTGATTTTACACACTATAATACAATATTTTACATTATTTTGCAAGTAAAAAAATTACTAAACGCATCTTTTTTAGCAAAAAAAAAGAAACATCACGAAGTCAATGATCGTAGTATCCAACAAAACACCAATACTCCAGCTCCAAAATACAAAATTTGTTTATTATTTTCCGTTAAATCCACAACTTCTATATTTTCGCTAACTACACTAATTTTTTTCTCATTTAGTGGAACTGTATTTTTCAAAATGTCAATTATCTCTGCTAATTTCTGACTCGAACTTTGTTCCAGTGATTGAAAGTTGTCCCTAAAATTGGATTCGTTTCGTTTTTGCGCCTCGGCTATCACGTTTCGAACGTCAACTATCCTTCTATTATTATAAATCATTGATCCAGTTAATGATAAAATTGCCAATAAAGCGGAAGCAAGAATCGACAAATACCTATATTTTTGAGCATTCATAGCTTGACTGTCGTGATATTCTTTTATGGCAGTTGCCAATTGTGTAAAGTGATCTCTTTCGTCATTCTCCAAAAGATTTAATTGATTTCTCAGTCTCGATTCTTCCTGAAGACCTTTATTTTCCATAATCGTGAGTTGAACGTATTTCGGATCATCGCGCTTCGTTTGCACCAATTCTCCGTAAATTTCTTTCAATTTGTCGTGAACGAGAGCCGATTGACGATTCAAGTTTCGTCGCTCTTCTTGACATTTAAAAAGAGAATCCTGGACGTAAATCACGTGTTGTTTTGACACTTCCACAGTATCCAGACCCGTTAATTGTTGATACCACTTCCACCAATTTATCAATCGAACTGGAATTGGACTCGATGGTTTTAAAGCTTCTGCATTAATATCCTGTATAATAGTCGCTCCTGTCACACTCACGTGCTGAAAGCGGAATTAAATTTTATTATTTTTCAACAAATTGTGTTTGTATTTTATTTAACATAAGTATATTTTAATTTAAACATATTAATAAAACTTTATTTCAAACCGGCAAAAGTTTGAGTAAAATGAGAACAGTTTCTGAAGATAAAAATTTATGGGAATTTTTTTTATTGTAAAAGGGTAAAGTACCTTGACCATATTTCCATACTTTTCAGAAGCAGCGTTTTGAATATTTGTCAGCTTTTCTTGAGCTTTTCCGGAAGCATTGCCAAATGCTGTGGATGCGTTATTGAAAAGTGTTAATTTATTAAATCTTTCGGTGATAGTTTTTAAAAATTGTCGTGAGTTATTAGCCATATTGTATATTATATAAAAACCTTATAATTAAACATTTCTAAACGTGTTTAATTAAGTTTCTCCATACTTTAAAATCGCACTTGTTTGAAAAAAGTTTGAGGTTAGACTGTCATCCCCTCTATTTTTAGGTTATGTGGACCTTTTTTATTTTGCTCTATCACGAATACTTTATTATAATATTTACCTTTAAATACAACTTATTGATTTTGATACACAATGTAATATATTTATAATATTTTTGTTTATAATATATTTTTCAGTTTTGGTTTTCAGGTATTTAAATATCCGGGGGAAATTTCCACCAATTAAATCGTGCCTTGAAGTTAGCTATAATCGCAGTTTCACGTAAAATACGTAAATTCGTGTAAATTGTTTGAATTCTATTTCTCAGCTCTGCAGGACAATGACTTAATGACAAAAAAATCGTGAAAAACCCACAAAAACGCTATTTGTTTAGAAAAAACGGTTAAAATTATCAAATCATAAAGTTGTTAATTTAGTAAATAAACAACATCCCCAGTTTTCATTACAAAATAAGGATTTTATTCAACATTTTCCAGACTTCCCGGTCAAACTTAATAACACCGCGAAGTATTCCTAGATAGCGCTACAATCGGTGAGTTTTTTTTCAACAAAACCAACTCTCTAAATTGTTTTTAATCCAAGCATATCGCGATTCGTGGAACCGAAAAAGGCAAATGGCCGCCGTGGCGCGATTGTGTTCGTTTTTTCTGCAGCACGCAATGTGAAACTCAGTGAAAATCGCACGAACCAAGCAACTAGTGATGTGAGAATAACGGAAATTTGGCTTTCTTTTTCGTTGATCGACGATAAGTATCGTCGATAATATTAGTACAGTGATGAAATCGGTGTCTGAAGGCAAGCTGGGCGTGGAAGAGGTTAAATTTTCATCTGATTTGAAAACCCGGGATCCCCGGGATTTAGCATCTCGGTTTAGAAGAAGCTTTACCCTTCCAAAAAATATCCAAACCAAAATGTCAAGAAGACGTACAAGGCCAGTTCGCGATTCAAACGAACTCGGACTCAATTTCAAGGAAAATGTACGAAACAATATGCAGGAAGAGCAGAGGACGCATAACCTGCAGCAGGTTAATGGAGTGCCAAGGTCGAATAAAAATTACATTCACCCGGAGAGAAATGGACCCAAGAAGTCATTTAAGGCGCGCTATTTTAAGAAAATCACCCAGTATATAGAAAATCTGAAAAATTTAAATAAACCATCGTTTAGAAATGAACTTAGCTCAAGTGCAAGTGACCTGAGGGTGCCTCCACCCAGGCTATCTCAAATACCTTCAGATCGTGTTCCTGGTGTCACAGGACTCAGGAATCACGGCAACACGTGTTTTATGAATGCCGTTCTTCAGTGCCTCTCGCACACGGACTATCTAGCTGAGTATTTTGTAATGGACAAGTACAAAAATGACCTTTCCAAGAAAAACAAGAATGCAAAAAAGTACGGTACCAAGGGAGAAATTACGGAACAGTTGGCGCTACTTCTTAAGGCAATTTGGAGCTGTCAATATGATCCTGAAATGAGCACTGCATTCAAGAGTGTTGTTGACAAGTACGGAAGTCAATACAGGGGGAATTTGCAACACGATGCTCAGGAATTTCTTCTTTGGTTACTGGATAAAGTGCATGAGGATCTTAATATTGCTACCAGGGACAAGTACAAAATTATGAAGGTTAGTACTTTGTTAAATTGCAATTTCGCTGTCCAAAGAAACGTGGATCAAGTTAAGAAAATTGTGTTTATGACAGGGCTGATAAAAATCATGATTTTTTTAAAAGAATCGGATTTATTTGATTTAAATCAAAAATTGATTTCTTTTAAATTCAATCAGTATATAAAATTCACAAATGTTTATTTGTAAGTAGTTTATTTTTCAAACTGAGAACATTTAATAAGAAATAATGAATAATAAAACATTTCATCAAAATCAAATAAATTATGTGGAATAAATGAGAAATTTTCCAACAAAATATTCGCACAATTAAGAAAATTAGGCAAAAGCAAAAAAAAAATAATAAGTTGTAAATAAAAACGTAAAAGGATAAGAAAACAGACTATTAAAAAAATGAGAAAATTCTTATAAATAAAAGAATGTCATGGACATTATTAAAGAAATAAAGAAAGAATTAAAAAACAACAGAAGAATAAAACAGTGCATAATTATATATAAAAAAAGTATGTAGAAACTCTTTTCAAAAAATTGAACTATTTACAGACATCTTTTTTTAAATTAAAAAAATGAATAAGAAGACAATTAAAAAAAACGTTGAACTATATTACTAACGAGAATACAGTTTTAAAATTAGGAAAATTAGAGACTTGCTTCACTAATTGAAGAAAAAAAAATTAATAAAATTTTGAAAATTTTAAAAAAATGTTTAATTAAAGAAATTCTTGAAATAGGAGAACGATGTTAAAATGAGAATATTTAGTTTAAAGTTTAATTTGTAAAACATGAAATACAAAAATAAAAGTAGAAAATTGGGAAATTTAAGAAACGATAAAAGCATCGAACAAGTATTTTCAAAAATTCGTAATTGCAAAATAAAAACTAAAAAATTTAAATGAAGGAAAAATGTTTCTAAGAAATATAAAAATGTTGACAAAAATTAAAAAATGAATTAAAACGCAAGTAAGGGCTAAAAAAATAGTGAAACATCAAAAAAATTAAATAAATAGGAAGAAAAGTGATATAATAATGATAAATTTATGAAACCAAATAAAATGAAGTAATGTTTTTTTCCTTAATCTAACAAACTGTAAAAAAAAAGTACAAAAAATAATAAAATTTGGTTAGAATCTACTAAAAAATTAAATTAATAAAAATAAAAGAATGTATATATATATAATTGTATATGTACTCTCTAAATCTGAATTAGTAAAAAACTACTATTTAGCGGTTAAAATAATGAACGAGTTTTCTCTTTTTCAATTAGTAAAAAATAACTAATTATAAGTAGACAACTACTAATTCAGTAGCTAAATTTAACTAATTAAATAGTGAAAAATAACTAATGTAATTAGTAAATAGAAATCTATTAATTCTTTTAGTAGTTTAATAATATAACCTTAAAATTACTTTGACTAATTAAATTAGTAGTTTTTTACTAAATTATTAGTAACAATTAGTATTTGATTTGGTAAACGAGTTTTCACCCTTAAAGTAGTAGTTTTAAGTAATTCAGATTTAGATAGTAAAGACAAATAAAAAGTCTACAAAAGAAATTAAAAGATCTTTTAAGAATAGAAAAGTTTAGGTAAATTAAACCAAAAATATTTTTATAATATTACACTTAAAACAAGTCCAACAATATGTTTAGAAAAATAAAGAAAAGCTGAAAATTTTATGAAAGAATAAGTAAGTTTGCAAAAAATAGACAAGATGTTAAAACACACTGAATAAATTTATAAAAAAATTAATTAGCGTATTTTTTTTTTAAAAATATGGAAATAATTATGAAAATCAACAAAATAAAAAGTGTATCGAATGTTATAATAACAAAATTGTGTAAAATAATATTAAATAATTTGCATAAAAAGAAGAAAATTAAAGAAAGTTCTAAAATAAAAAGACAAATATAAAAAAATTGAAAAAAGGATTATTGTGAATTTGAGAAATAATTAGTATCATTCAATTAGTTTACATTAATTAATATGCATTTAAATCCCTATGATTTAAATCAAGATTTAAATCAAAGTGATTTAAATCAATAACAGCGCTGGTTCCTGAAATTCTAAACGAATGATTTTAAAAGTATTTTTATAAATTACTCTTAACAGAAATTAAAAAAGTTAATCTTCAAATGAGTTAAATAAAAATACTTAAATAAAAACTATCAGAAAGAAATATCTTTCATAAACCAAACCAAATTTTTTATTAACCTTGACCGCAAACGTTACCACTTTTTGATTATACTTTTAGTTGAAAAAGCCTCAGAAAGTTACAAAAAACAAAGTAAAGTGAGAAAAAAGCGAAAATTGCTCTTTTTCGGAATCGTGAAAAACAACCAGAAAGAAAAATTAACATTCAGGGACATTTTAAATTCGAAAGATTATTGAAAAATTAAATTTTTATTCAATTGATCTTTGAGTTTTGATAACTTTATAATTTTCGTAAATAAACTTTTTTGATTGGTACGAAAATAGTTATCTTGTAAAATTGTTAACTTTGTGTCAAATCTTGACGCATTTTAAAAAGCATTTTTGTAATAAAAGGCATTTAATTCGTTTTTAAAGAATTGAAACATTATTAATTAGAAAAAATCAGGGTTTTTATTGATTTAAATCACTTTGATTTTAATCGTGATTTAAATCATGATTTAAAATTTGCATTAAAATCATGATTTAAATCAAAAAAACTTAATTAAATTTTAATAATATTAATTATTTTTCATATTCACAATAATTCTTCTTTTAATTCTTAGAACATTTCTAAAAGATTTCACTTTTTCGAACCTGTTTAATTTTGATCTTATAATTTCTTATTTTTACAAACTTTTAAGATTTTTTCTCCTTATTTTACTTTTGATTTTTTTGTTTGTATTTGTGTTTAATTTTTTTGATTTTCTTTAATTTTCTTCTTTTTATGCAAATTATTTAATACTATTTTACACAATTTTCTTATTATAATATTCACTAAACTTTTTATTTCGTTGTTTTTCATCATTATTTTTACATTTTTAAAAATAAATACGCTCATTTTTTTGTGAATTTATTTAATTTGTTTTTTCACATCTTGTCTATTTTTGGCGAGATTTTTTGCAAACTTACTTATTTTTCCATAAAATTTTTAGATTTTCTTTATTTTTCTAAATTTATTGTTGGACTCGTTTTAAATGTAATTTTATAAAAATGTTTTTGGTCTAAATTGCTTAAACTTTTTTTTTTTAAGAAGTTTGTTAGATTAAGGAAAAAAACATTTCTCCATTTTCTTCCTTTTTATTTAATTTTCTTAATGTTTCACTATTTTTTCAGTTCTTCCTTGCGTTTTAATTAACTCTTTAATTTTTCCATTTCTAAAAAACTTTTTTTCTTCTTTTCAATTGTTTGGTTTTTATATTATAATTACAAATTTTTGAAAGCATTTATCTGGTGCTTTTACCTACATTTTTTAAATTTCTCAATTTTCTATTTTTTGAAAGCTTTTATTCTTTTATTTTATATTATGTAAATTTAATCTTGTACTAAATATTCTCATTTGAACATTGTTCATCTATTTTAAAAAATTTCTTTTTTTATAAATTTTTTTAAAAATTTTCCAAAATTTTATTCATTTTTTTTTTTATTCAATTTGTGGGCCCGTATCATTTTGACACAAATTTTTTCGGGCAACTTGTTATATTGTACTCCCGAAGATGAATGTTATATTTTACTCCTTCTGAAATTAAAGATTTTTAAGTCTTATTTATTAAATAATTGATTTTAATACATTAAATTAATATTAAAAAACTTAATTAATCCAGTAAGTTCAATTATTGAATAATTAAAACTTAAAAATCTTTGATTTTAGTAGAAGTAAAATATAACATTCATCTTCGGGAGTACAATATAACAAGTTGCCCGAAAAAATTTGTGTCAAAATGACACGGGCCCCAATTTGTTAAATAATTTTCTAATTTTTCTAATTTTAAATTTTATTTTAATTAATTTTTTTTTGTTCTCTTTAGTAATATATTTAAACGTTTTGTTAATTATCATCTTATTTATTATTTTTATATAAAACAACTGTCTGTAAATAGTTTCATTTTTCGAAAAGAGTTTCTATTTTTTTATATATCTTTGTCACTGTTACATTCTTGTCTTGACTTTTTCTTCATTTCTTTAATAAACTACTTACAAATAAACATTTAAAGATTTTATCTACTGGTTATATTTAAAAAAATCAATTTTTGATTGAAATACAAAAAATCCGATTTAAATAAAAAAAAATTGGATTTTTTTTAAAAAAATCATGATTTTTATCAGCCCTGGAAAAAATTTAATACACCTTGAAAAAAGTCTGGAATAAATTTCTAAGAACCAGTCCCAATTTAGAGTAATTTAGGCAAAAATGTGAAAAAGCGAGTCTCAAAAGTTGAGAATTCTGGTTTGATTCTAAGAAAAGCAGCTCGGATGAGCATCTTTACAAGTCAATGAGCTCGTTCGATGAAAATACGTAGCCTCGAGACGACAGTAACATTTAAACTAGGAATTACACACTGATGAAGTCGACAGTTTTATTGTCTAAGTTGCATAATCTACACTCAGCAAAGGACTTCCCCTCTCGTATTTTCACAAAAAAAAAAAGAGACTTCCTCCTGCTTCTTTATCTCTTAATTTCGTTTCCTCTTCCTTTCTTTCAGCTCCTTAATGATATTTAGCGCAGCCTTGGGCTCTTTTGTGCTTTTTATTGTTTTTTTTTTCATTCTTCAGAACATGAAAAGGATCCAGCGGTCGTTAGGCTTGTCGAGCTAAGACCTTAACCCAAATTTATTTCACGTTCGAAAATCGAGAACAGACGGATGATGCAAATTGTGTGATCTTCAATCTTTATCTTCAAATAGTTTTGAACTTTAAATGTCAAATTTTCAAATGTGGATTGGAAATTTTTAGTTTTGGATTCGAAATCAAATGTATATATAGAGATTGGAAATTTTTTAAATAAGGATTGCAAATGAAAGAATTTTGTTGAAACAAGAATTGGTGAATTGTTACTAAATGCCGAGAGAAATTGAGGGAAAAAGCAGACACTTGGATAATATTTTTGTCTTTTGCCGTTCTTGCAAGTAGCAAGCACTTTTCAAAAGTAGTTCGACCGTTCAACTGGAAAGTTCCTCACGCTCGGCAAATAAAAAACTGAGGCTCCCGAGTTCCCCACAGTTAATGAGAATACCTCGAGTTATTCAAGTATATTTTCCTCTTGATCCTGTAAACCAATTTATTGCATTTTCCCACATTAAAAAATCTTTGGGAACTTGATTTATTTTCCAGTCACGTGGAATCGCGAAATTTGATTAAGCATTAGCTGAAATTAGGTTATCTATTAAGTTTAATGTCCTGGAATTGAATTCGGAGATGGGGAATAGGTTTTATGGTATTTTTAATTGGTGAGAATTGGAAAATGAGAAAAGGGAATTTTTAATAATTTAAAATTCAGGGCTTTAATTGATTTGAATCGGGGATTTGAATTAAAATAATGATTTAAATAAAAAATCTTTACATTTCTGCGGATGCCTAAATGCATGTAAATAATCAGAAACCAGGGCTGATAAAAAGCATGGTTTTTTTAAAATATAATTAGTAGATACAATCTTTAAGTGTTTATTTTTGAGTAGTTTATTAAAGAAATGAAGAAAAAATGTTTTAAAAAAATCACAAGAATGAAACAGTGGCATAAAAATATATAAAAAAAGTAAAAACTCTTTTCAAAAACTTAAACTATTTACTGACATTTTTTTTATATTAAAATAATAAATAAGATGATAATCAACAAAATGTTCAAATATATTACAAAGGAGAATAAAACAAGAATGAATAAAATTTTGGAAAATTTAAAAGAAAAAAAATTCTATGAAATAGAAAAACGATGTTGAAATGAGAATATTTAGTGCAAGGTTAAATTTACATAATATAAAATAAAAGAATAAAAGCTTTCAAAAAAGTAGAAAATTGAGAAATTTAAAAAATGTAGATAAGAGCATCGAATAAATATTTTAAAAAATTCGTAATTATAAGATAAAAACCAAACAATTGAAAAGAAGGAAAAATGTTTCTGAGAAATTGAAAAATGATGACAAAAATTTAGGAATTAATTAAAATGCAAGGAAGGACTAAAAAATAGTAAAACATTAAGAAAATTAAATAAATAGGAAGAAAATAGAGAAATGTTTTTTTCCTTAGTCTAACAAACTGTAAAAAATGTATAAAATACAAAAAAAAAAATATGTTAAAATCTACTAAAAAATTAGAATTAATCAAAATAAAATAAAATTAATACAAAAAGGTCTACAACTTAATTAACAAATTAAAATAAACAAATATAGGTATATATCATGACAAATAAAAGGTCTACGAAAGAAATTTAAAAATCCTTTAAAAGTAAAAAAGGTGAAGCAAATTGTACCAAAAACATTTTTATAATATTACACTTAAAACGAATCCAACAATAAATTTAGAAAAATAAAGAAAATCTAAAAATTTTATTAAAGAATAAGTTTGCAAAAAATAGATAATATGTGAAAATAAATTGAACAAATTTACAAAAAAAATGAGCGTATTGATTTTTAAAAATATGGAAATACATAATTATGAAAGTCAACGAAATAAAAAAATCTAAAAATTGTATGGAAGTATAAGTAAGTTTGTAAAAAATCTCGCATAAAATAGACAAAATTTGAAAATAAATTGAATAAATTTACAAAAAAAATGAGCTTCTTTATTTTGAAAAATGTGGAAATAATGATGAAAATCAAGGAAATAAAAAGTTTAGTGAATTAACAAAGTTGGGTAAAATAATATTAAATAATAAGAATTTAAATAAATTACAAACGTTAATCTAATCATATTCTAATTTGTTTGAACTTTTGAATTAATTCAAATTTAAATTCATAATAATTAAATAATATTAATTATTTTCCATATTCAGAATAATCCTTTTTTATCCTATAATTTCTTATTTTTACAAATTTTTAAGATATTTTTTTCATTTATTTTTTTCATTTATTTTTTTATTTTAGGTTTTTCTTTAATTCTCTTCTCTTTGTGTAAATTACTTAATATTATTTTACACAATTTTGTTATTTTGTATCATTCACTAAACTTTGTATTTCGTTGATTTTCTTAGTTATTTACATATTTTTAAAAATAAGTAGATACCCTCATTTTTTTGTAAATTTATTCAATTTGTTTTCGCACTTTGTTTCTTTTTTGCAAATTTACTTATTCTTTCACAAAACTTTTAGATTTTCTTTATTTTTCAAAATTTATTGTTGGACTTGCTTTAAATGTAATATTATAAAAATATTTTTGGTTCAATTTTCCTAAACTTTTTTATCTTTGAAAGATTTTTAAATTACTGTTGCGCAGTTTTTATTTATCTTTATGTAGGTATATTTTTTTAATTTTATTTTTATTCTAATTTTTAGTAGGTTCTTAACAAATTTTTTTATTTCTTGGAATTTTTACATTTTTTTATACAGTTTGTTAGATTAAGAAAAAAGAAAAACATTTCTCCATTTTCATCCTATTTAATTTTCTTGTTGTTTCACAATTTTTTTAGTCCTTCCTTGCATTTTAATTAATTCTTTAATTTTTTTCTTCGTTTTTCAATTTCTTAGAAATATTTACCCTTCTTTTAAATTGTTTCAACTGTTTATCAACATTTTCTAAATTTCTCAATTTTCTACTTTTTTGGAGACTTATTCTTTTATTTTATATTATGTCAATTTAATCTTCTACTAAATATTCTCATTTTAACATTTTTCTTCCACTTCATACAATTTTTTTTCTTCTAAAATTTTCTTAAATTTTCTAAATTTTATTCAATTTTCTTATTCAGTTTTTAAAATAAATTCCCTAATTTTTCTAATTTTAAAAATTTGTTTTTTTTTAATAATAAACGTTTTTTTAATTATCGTCTTATTTAATTTTTAAATTGAAAAAAATGTTCGTAAATAGTTTAATTTTTTAAAAAGAGTTTCTACTTTTTTATATAGATTTTTATGTAACTGTTTCATTGTTTTTTTTTTTTTTTTTAATTTTCTTTATTTCTTTAATAATGTCCGAGACTCTATTTATTGATTATTTTATTGTTTTTACTTTTTTAAGTTGTTTTTTTTATATAATTTATTATTTCTTCGTTGCTTTTATCTAATTTTCTTAATTTTGCGATCATATGAGTCTGAAGATATTTTTTTGAAATTTTCTCATTTTTTCGACATAATTTGTTTGATTTTGATTAAATGTTGTTTTGTTCATTATTTCCTATTAAATTTTCTCAGTTTAAAAAATAAACTACTTACAAATAAACATTTAGAAACTTTATACACTGATTTATGTTTAAAAAAATTAAATTTTTGATTTAAATAAAAAAAATCATGATTTTTATCAGCCCTTCTAAAATTCGAGCAAAATTATAAAGATAAGTAATTAGTTTAATGTTTTGGCTTTTTTAAATTGTTTCTCTGAAAAGTATGAAGGACATTTTTTATTTCGAATGTTCTATTCTTAATCATTTCGATTTTAATTTTTAAACCTTTTATTTCCAAGTTTGAAAACTTGCCGAATTCGTTTTCGTTGAATTTGAGGCTGCTTTTAAATTAGGAATATTTTTAATTTTAGCTATTTTACGGCATTTTGGATTATTTATTCAATTTTTTCGGAGGTTTGAATTTTTGAGAATGTTTATGTAGGCTGAGATGAGAGTACATACATAAATTCTTGCAATCATAACTGTTCCGGTTGTCACGCATCTGGAAAATTTTAGAAAGTCTCGGAATTCCTGACTAAGAAATTTCTGTTATTAAAGATCTGATTCTAACTGGCTTCTTTCTATTAATAAAATATTTCTTTTATTAACCTTTTGCGACCCCAGTGTTGCTAGTAAGCAGCAAATTCTTCTCTATTCTAATACCTTAAACATTTTCGATATTAATTTAAAAAATTAATTAAGAAACAATTTAAATTCGAGATAAGTTTGAAACTGGATTAAATTTAAAATTAAATCAAAAGTGGATATTTTAATAATTGTATTATCGAAGATGAATTAATTTAATTGATGATAAAAGTGGATAAAAAATGATAAGAATTATCTAAATGGATTAGATTTCAAAGTACAAAAAATTAATCAATAATGGATTATGTTATAGATTAAATCAAAATTTGATTAAATAGAATTAAATTAAAAATGGAATTAGTTTTAAAAGGAATTAAATCAAAGATGAACTAGCTAGGTTTAAATTGCTGTATAAACTAGGTGAGAATTAATTAAATGAAGTTAAGAATGGATTAGAATTTAAATTAAATTAAAGACTAATTTGATTTAAAATTAAGTCAAAGATGAATGAGGATTAAAAATGAATCAAACGTGGATTGGAATTGAAATGCAATTAAAAGTGGATTGTGATTGAAATTAAATAATAATGGATTAGGATTCAAATAAAATCAAAAACTAAATGAGATTGGAAATTTATTTAAAATGGATTAGGATTGAAATTAAGTCAAAGATAAATTACAATTGAAATTTAATCAAAAATGGGATAGGATTGAAAATAAATGAAAATTAGAATTAAATTGAAATTGAATAAAGATGGATTAGAATTAAGTTTCGAATTAAATCAACATATATTAAATTTAAAATTGATTAAAAAATGGATCAAGATTGAAAATAAAACAAAAATGTTTATTAAAATTAATAGAAAAGATAATAGGATTGATAATAAATCGAAACTGAATTAAGATTGAATTCAAATAAAAAATGGATTGGAATTATTATTAAATATGAAACGGATTTAATTTAAAACTAAGTAAAATAATAAAATTGATTACAATTTAAAATCTATTAAAGTTAGATTAATAGAATTCAATTTAAATTGAAATTTAATAAAAAGCGAGATAAAAAGTATATTATGATTGAAATTAATTAATGGCTTTGAATTGAAATTACATAAATCAAAACCTTTTAAATTTTAAAATTAAATCAGAGATAGGTTAGGATTAAAATTAAATTAAAGACGTGTTAAGACTGAAATTTAATGAACAATGAATTTGAATTAAAGATAAATCAAAACTGGATTTGGTTTGAAATTAAATATGAACATATTAGGATTGAAATTAAATCAAAATATTTTTAATTTAACATTAGATTAGAATTGAAATAATTTAAAAAATAGATTAGGATGAATATATTAATTTGAAACGGATTCTATTCAAAATGAGAACTGAATAAAAGATTGTTGAGAATAGAAATGAAATTAAGGATAGGTTAGGGTTAAAATTTAATGAAAAGTGAATTAAAATTAAAGATAAATTGAAATTAAACCAAAGACAGATAATGATTGAAATTTAATTTAAAAAAATTTTTAATTTAAATTAAATCAAAGTTTGATTAAAATTGTTACTCAAAACATATTCAATAAAAAACTAAATCAAAATATCAAAATTAGCAAATAAAATAAAAATCCAATTTAATCAATAGAGAAATTCAAAAAACATAAATTAATAAAATAATAACTAAAATCCACAGTATAGAAAACATACCTATTATAATATTTCAATTTTCAGTTTTATTTGCTCTTTATTTAATTTTCAATTCGAGTCTTTGAAAACTGTTTGTAATCTGAAATAAGATCTTGAAACTAGTTGCGATTTCTTCCTTTGTATCAACAAAAGTTGTGGGTTGACTCCAACATCTGATCGTCTTTTTACACCAGCAGGATGATTCATTCTCGCAAAGCAGTCATTCTCCTCCATTACGTTACATAATTTCTTCTGCAATCGTGGAATTAATAGTACAACGCGGTTTAAATTTTCAAGCTTTTTATATTAGCAGCCATTAGCTTGATCTATTTTTGAACTGTTTCAACTTATTAATAACTACTGATTGTTTTTATTCTTCAATTCAAGTTTATAACTTAACTGCCACGCTGATTCACCTTTTTTCATTTTGCGTGGGCATTTTATAAAATGAAAAATCACATGCAGCGGAAAAAGTAAGAACCCAGTGGGATTTTACAATTTTTATCAATTTTTTTAAATTTATTTTTCAGCAAGAATCTAGAGTATTTATTTCAAAATAGATCAACTTATTTTTTAAACTCATTTTTATGTAATTTATTATTATTACTAGCAAAATAAAACGCGCGCCAGCGCGCGATTAGGGTTTCATACTTTTAGAAATTATAAAATACATTAAAAAATATAACAAATCGGTAAATAATATTTATCTAATACGAAGAAATAAATATTTTAAATATAACATTTAAAAATCAATAAATATAAATAAAATAAATATTTATTTAGGAAAAAATTTATAATATTTTAGAATTAAAAAAAATTGCAAAAAATAATTGAAATTAAACAAAATAATTGCAAATTTTGCAAATTAATTGAAAAAAAAATGAAAACAATTAAAAATTGTGGAAAGTAATTTAAACAATCATAAAAATGTTTTAAACATAAAGAAAATAATTTAAATTTGAGAAAAATACTTGAGAATCTTAAAAGTAAATTAAAACAAAATTGAATAATGAAAAATTAAAGAAAATAATTCAAAATTGACAAAACATGGTTAAAAATTGAGATAAATAAATTAAAACTAAAAGAAATAATTAAAATTTAGGAAAATAATTAAACAAATTACATAAAATATTTTAAATAAAGGAAAGTTAAGCAAAATTTGTGAAAAATACTTAAAACTTTCAGAAGTTCATTGAAAAAAAAAGAAAATTATTAAAAATTAGAGAAAAAAAATGAAAACAGATAAACATAATTTAAAATTGAACAGAACAAATTTTAATTAAAAAAAAATAAGTAAAAACTTTTTGGCAATTATGAAAAAGAACGAGAAAAAGAACGAGAGTAATTGAAAATTGAAGAAAATAATAAAAAAAATGAAATAATTGAAAAATCAGATAAATAGTTAAAATTTTTTGAAATTATGAAACAAATGTAAAGAATTAAAAATTGAAGGAAATAAATTTTGGAAAATAATAATTGAAAAATGTTTTTAAATTTTAAAAGTTGCCGAAAATAATTAAAATATGATTCATTTAAATTATTTAAATAAATAAATAAAAATAATTGAAATTTGAAAAAAAATACATGAAGATCTTAGAATTCAATGAAAAAAAAGAAAATAAATAAAAATTGGAGAAAAGAATTGAAGAACTAAGCTAAAAGTAATTGGAATTTACGACAATTAATAAACAAATTTTGAAATTATGAAAACAAAGAAAAATAATTAAAAATTAAAGAAAACAATTGAAATTTTAGGAAAATTCTTAAAAATCTTAGAAAATAATTTTAGAAAATGAGAATAACTAAAAATTGGAGAAAAGACTGGAAGAATGCTAAAAATAATTGAAATTTACGATAATTAATAAATTTTTTTTAGAAATTATGAAAACAAAGAAAAATAATTAAAAATTAAAGAAAACAATTGAAATTTTAGAAAAATTCTTAAAAATCTTAAAAAATAATTTTAGAAAATGAGAATAACCAAAATTTGGAAAAAAGACTGGACTAAAAATAATTAAAATTTACGATAATTAATAATTTTTTTTAGAAATTATGAAAACAAAGAAAAATAATTAAAACTTGAAGAAAATAATAAAAATTTGAGAAAAATACTTAAAAAAATTTAGAAATTTATTTTATAAAATGAGGAAAACTAAAAATTGGAGAAAAGTCTGGAAGAAATCTAAAAATAATTGAAATATATAATAATTAATTAAAAAAATTTGAAATTGTGATAAAAAATTAAAATAATTAGAAATTGAAGAAAATGTTTACATTTTCAGAAAAATACTTAAAAATCGAAAAAAAATAATTGAAAAATGATAAAATTAATTAAAAATTGACAAAAATAATTGAAATATGCTGAAAATACTTTAAAATTGAGAAAGAAAATTAAATTATGATAAAAATAATTTAAATAATATAAAAACTTAAAAACATTTAATAATATTTGAGAGAAATAACTGAGAAATAGAACATATGTTTAAAAAAAATAATAATTACAAAATTACTTAAAAATTTTTAATTAAAGAGAATAATTAAAAAATTGCAGAAATAATAGAAAATTGATGAAAATAATTGCAATATCGGATAAATAATTGAAAATTTTAAAAGTAATGCCAAAATAATGAATATAATTATAAATTGATGAAAATCAAGAAAAATTGCAGAATTTATTTTTAAGCAACAGAAAATAATTAAAAAATCGTTATATAATTTGAAAACTGATGACAATAATCTAAATTTGAGATAACTGAAAATTTAGGAAATTAATTGCATGTGTTTATGTATATTTTAAACTTCTTCAAAAACCATAATAAATTTTTAAAGCATTTTTGGAAACTGTTTTTTTACACAAATGAGAATTAAAACCCAAGAAAACACGACACTAACGAAAAAGGTTACCTTATTCTTTCAATTCAAATTTCAAAATATTTCCTGATAAAGAGAGTCAAAATCAATAAAATAACAGGGAGTCAGACTAACTTCACTTCAGTTTTTAAAACATGGACAGAAAAAGATGAATAAATATTAATACTAACTAACTTCACTTCAGACTTTAAAACGTGGACAGAAAAAATGAATAAATATAAAAAGTAACTAACTTCAGGAGTTTACGGAGATTATTATTATTAATTATTGTTATTTACAACATTCAGCTCTCTAAATCGGAATTAGTTAAAAGTAACGAATTATTGGTAAAATATTTCTAATTATTGGTGAAACAATAACCAAAACATAGTTAGAATTTGACTAACTAAATTAGTAAGCAGAATTTTACTAAATTTTAGCTTTTGTAAATTAACTAGAAAATTAATATAATTAATAATTAGTTGTTTTTTAATAAATGATTAGTAGAAATATAACTATTTGAATTAGTGACTGACTTTTTGCCTTTAAATTAGTTATTTTTATGACGCTGATGTGCGCAAAACAACATTTCTGAAAAACAAAAAAAAAATTTATTCTATTTAAAATGTTAATATGGTTAAATATTATTAATTATTTATTAAAGTAAATATATAACAGAACTACAATTTTAAAAAGTTACTTACAGTAAAATTTGCTAACATTTTTTTTAAATTTATTCTTTTTGTTTGTTTTTTTAGAAACGTTGCGCACTTCATCGTAATTTATTTTTACTAATTTATAGATATAGAAAGAGTATAATATTATCATAATTTATTGTCTATTATTTTTATTTCTTTATAATATGATATTAATTATTTATAACACTCAATTATTTCTATAATTTATTATCAGTTGTTAAATTTTAGATTCAGTTTCTAGGACATGACTTTCAAAGAACAATTAATCAGACAATGAGTTTAGGTCAGAAATTTCTTTGAATAATTATATTGTAAGATTACAAATCAGTCTTGTAAAATATTTTTTAAAAAAAAACTCAATGCTAATAATTGAAAGGAAAATAGCTCTTCTATGATTTCTCATTTTTAACCATAAACCGATAAGAAAGTCGTAAATTTTTATCAGCTTCGCTGATTGTTGTTGATTGTCATTTTGACGTGACTTTCAATCACTTTTTTCACTGTTTAATCTTAAAACATAAATATTTTACATTTTTGAACTAAATTTTTGTTGTTATTGACTCTTATATTTTTTTTCAATTTTATATTCATACTCAACTTTTTTTTTCGAATTATTAATCTGTTTTTCAAAATTCTTGATTCTTCGACAATTATATTGATACTCAAAACATCTTTTTTCGAAGTTATATATTTTATAAATTTTTTTTCTTGAATTTATTGATTTAAAAATTTTTTTTCACGAATTTATTGATTTATACAGTTTTTTTTTCCAAGTTTTCGTTACCATGGGAATTCACTTACAGTGAGAAACTTTTAACCTTGACCTTGATTATCACCATGGAAACGTGTCCTTTAGAAAAGTAGTGGGAAAATTAGATTTGCCTTTTGCTCCGAATATAATGTAGTTGTAGAATATTTTAAAACTTATATTGTTATAGGTAGACCCTTTGGTTGTTATGACAACCGTTAAGAACACGCTCGACTTTTAATTTTTTTTTTCTCACAATTGTAATTTTTTTTTTTTTTACACTGACATTATAATTTTCTGAATTTACGAAAAATGTCACGTTCGTCTTTTTCAAATCTTCCTCACGATTCCACTTTATTCACAATAAATGATTCAAAAATACCGCCTTCTCTGACTAGTCGCCAAGAAATCGGTTTTTATTTCTTTTCTTTCTGTATCTGCTTTTCTGTCTAAAGAAGAGACAATTTTTTTAGTTTCACAATTTTGACCGGAAATAATTATATACTTTCTTTTCTTTGTATTTAATAAATTTAATTTAAATTTAATTTTTTAATGAATTAATTAATTTTTCAAATTTTATTTTGGTTATTTATTTTTTTCATAGGTTGTTAGATTTTTTTAAAAGATTTTCTCCATTTCTTAAATATTTTTTTATTATATTGCCTTATTCTTTTCAAATTTTTGACTTTCCTTAAATTTTAGTGTTTTTATTTCATTTTTCGTACTTTCGTAATTTTTTCATCATTCTTTGAATCTCGCTTTGGACTTTAAATTAATTTTTAAATTTTATCATTATTTTTCTATTTTTTAAAAATTTTTCCTTTTTTTTAAATTATATTTAATTTTTATCCTATAATTTCGAATATTTAAAAACTAGTTATTGGGTTTTTTTTTTTTTTTGATTTTTTATTTTGTCAGAATATTTGTTAATATTTCAAATTTTTAAAAGATTTTTCTTATTTTTTATTTTATTTCAAGTAAATTTAATCCTGTACTAAATTTTCGCAATTTATTATTATTTTTCTATTTGAAATTTTCTTTTCTCAAAACTTTTTCATTTTTTTTTTAATTATCATTTTTTCAAGTTTTCAAAAAATCCATTCGTTGATTTTTTTCTTTAAATTTTAAAATCGTTCCTTAATTTTTCTAGTTTTTAAAATATTTTTTTCTCTAATAAAATTTTAACATTTTTTTCCTTTTTATTTATTTTCTGAAGTTTAAAAAGAATATCCATAAGTATTTAAATTTGTTAAAAATAATTTCTACTTTTTTCTTATCTTTTTCTAATTCTCAAATTTTTCGCGTTCATAATGATTAAAATTTTGTTTTTGTAATTTTCTAATTTTTATTCATAATTTGTTTCATTTTGATCAATTGTTTCAATTTTTTTATGAGCTTAAGCCTTTTTGAGTTATTTTTAAAATTTCGATGAGATTTATTTTTAGTTTTCCAAAGATTTTTTGATTTTTTAACATATTTAATATAACCTTAAAATTACTATGACTAATAGAATTATTAATTTTTTACTAAGCAGCAGAATTATTATTGTGAATTTAACGAATTAGAAATGGTTCGTTATTTAAAAAGACATTTTAAGTTGGACTTGATGTTGCCGCTCATAAACCATGAAATTTACACGTGACTTTCGCTACCAACCAATCTCCTTGCATTGAGTCTCATGTTTCGCTTTTCAGCGTTCCAGTCTGTTAAAATAACAGTAATAATTCCTGCTAGTCGATTCACATATTAATAACTAGCAATGATTTTTTTTTACCAGATATTTCAGAATTTTTTGATCCGATAATATATTAAAAATTGTTTTCTCTATGGTACCATTTGTTTGTATTTTGTAAAAACTATTTAAATTTCATAATTTGTACTTCAATTTTGTAGTTTTATGAATATTTAAAGTGTATTTTACGTGAATTAACCCTTTATTCATTTATTTTTTATTCATTCATTACTTTTATTTTAATGATAATATGATACAATGTAAAATTTACTACCTTTGTTTTATATCAGTTACATCACTAATACAGAAACAGAACCTAAAGTAGGTGAGGGATACAGGAGTCTTATTTCCGCGTAACGACCTTCGCGGTGTCTTGCACATTGAATCATAATGCCTCTTTTGGACAAATTAATTATCCTCCATTTTATCTGAATTTCACCATTTTCATTTACATTGTAAAAAAGAAATGATTGTTTGATAAAATTAACGACTTTTTCACGCAAAATTAATTTTAAATCCACACTGAAAAAACTTCTGATATTTTAAATGATTTAATTCTAACCAGAATTTTGGTTATTGCAACCAGGATTGTAATTAAATCAAAATTTTGGTAGATTTTACTGTAGAAGTTAAAATATACGAAAATAATTATTGAAAAATGAGAAGAAGACGAAATTTGGAAAAATTAATTTAAAAATGAGAAAAATAATTTAAATTGAAGACAATAATTTAAATTTAAAGAGAAAATCAGAATTGTTGAAGAAATTCACGACAAAATACAATATTCAAGATTGTAATTAAAATTTGAAGAAAACAATTTAACTATGGCTAAAATAACTGAAAATTGAGGAAAATAATTTAAAAAAGAAGAAATTAATTATTAAGTAATGACAAAAAAATGATATTTAAAACAAAAATTGAAAAGTGTAAGAAAAAACTAGGAAACTGAATAAATTCATTAAAAAATCACTAATTAAAGATTATTGATCAAGTAACATTTAAGAAAATAAAAAAATGGAAGAAAATTTTAACAAAGAATTTTTTTGAAATTAAAAATGAGAAAAATAATTAAAATATAAATAATAATTCAAAATTGAAGAAGATTATATAAATTGAAGTCATTAACTAAAAAGTGACAAAAATAAATTAAGATTTTAGGCTATCTGTGAAAATTGAAGGTATTTTTGAAAAATTAAGATTCATATTGATGAAATTGATCAAAAATTGAAAGAAAATTTTATTTGTTAGAAAATATAAAATAATACGAATATGAGATTAAAAACAAAAAGAATTAAAATTTAAGATTGAATTATTTTAAAAATTACAAGTGTAATTGAAAATGAAGGCAATTCTTTTAAATCGAACAAAGTAAATGAAAATTAAAGAAAGCAAATGAAAAACAATGCAATTAATTTTAAAATTACGAAAAAAATTTAATTGAAAACAAAAATTTATAAATTGCGAAAAATAGTTGAAAGTTGAAGACATTCAACAAAAATCCCAAAAATAATTGAAAGCAGAAAAAAATTAAAAATTGAGAAGAAACATTTAAAAATGAGAAAAATAATTCGAATTATTGAAGACAATAATTTAGAATTGAAAAAGTACATTTTTAATAATGTAAAAATTCGTTATAAAATGATAAGAATATTTAAAAATTATAATCTACAAGTTAAATTTGTAGAAAATAACTAAAAAAGATGAAACTTATTTAAAAAAATATTAAAAGTAATTTAAATTGCAGACAAACTAGTTTTTAATTAAAGAAAAAAATAATTGGAAAACGAAGAAATTGCATTTAAACATATTTTTAAAAAATTAAAATCTAAGACAAAAAATGAAATTTAAAAAAGTTTGTAAAAAATGACAAGAATAATTAAAGTTAAAGGATTAAAATTCAAAATTTAAGAAATTCCTTAAAAAATAATTGAAAATTAAAGACTATTAGTTAAAATATAAGAAAATAATTGAAAGATGAGAAATAGACAAAATTTGGAAACATTAATTTTCCAACAATATTGTAATTGAAATTTCAAGAAAACAATTTAACTATGACTAAAATAATTGCAAATGGGAGAAAATAATTTAAAAAAGAAGTTAATTAAGAAATGACAAACTCTCTAAATCTCAATTAGTTAAAAATAACTAATTGTTAGTAAAATCGTGGCTGATATTTTGTTTCAGCAATTAGTGAAAAACAACTAATTATTAGTAAAATATGACTTATTATTAATAAAAAAAATAACTACAAAGTAGTTAAAATTCGACTATATGAATTAATAAACAGAATTTTACTAAAATACTAGTTATTTTGATATAACCTAAAAATGAATTTGACTAATAATTAGTTATTTTTTACTAAATGCTTTAATGGTTAGTAGAAACATAACTATTTGAATTAGTGACTGAGTTTTTGCTTTCAAATTAGTTATTATTTTTAACTAATTTAGATTTAGAGAGAAAAATATAAAATTAAAATCAAAAATTTCTAAATGGAATGAATTTTGATTTTTTTTTGTGACACTGATCCTGTGGGACAAAATAATAAACAATTTTAAAAATCGAATTGAAATTAAATGTAGGTATTGTATTTTTTTAAATTTTTTTTTTTTCCAAAATTATACTTTAAATTTACTAGTCAAAATTAAAAATTTTAATTGAGGGCTCGTAAATTAAACAAAAATTTAATGGTTCTTAATTTTAAAAAGTCTGATATTTTTATAACTCGTATTTTTTTCTTGTTTGCTTTAGTTTTTGCACGTCATGCTTGATGACTTTATGTGGTAACCGAGGAGGTAACATAAACTTTGACAATCTAAATTGAACCCTCTCACAATGAATGATTCAAAGAGTAAAAAAATTTATATAATAATTTACAATCAGACAAAATTAAACGACAAATTGTCAAGAAGGATTTTATATAAAAATATTTGTTCTTTGTTTTGCACATCGTATAAATAAGAAATATGTATACAAAATTTTATAAATTAATCTCAAAGTGTTTAAAAATATTTAAAGATCTTTCAGTAAAATGAAATTCTCTTTTTTAGATAATTTTTTTAAAAGTAATATACAATTGAACCTAATTTAAGATTGTAATACACGAAAAAAAATTTTATTTGAATCAAAAAATTTAATATTCTCTACATAGTACATTATTGTTTCGAAAGAATGACTCAAATGCTGAGATTTAAATTGGACTAATTTGTATTTTGTCGCACATGAATTGAGACAAATATGTCTTGATTTGAATAAACGAAAGTAAATTGGAGAGTCGTCTGATTCAAATTATTATATGTGTGTGATAATACTCGACATAAGTATTAAATTTGTATATAATTTGATTTTTATATAAAATTCAAATCAAAAAAATTGAGTTGAATTATTATTTAAACGAAATTTAATTCTTATATTTTATGTGCCTAAAATGAATCAAATTCATATTATTAATATTATTATTTTATTAATTTAAATTATAACGCCATTATTATTTTCCAATTCTGTAAATTTAGCATTATTTAGAGTTTTGAAATTAAAGTAAGGCAATTTTAACTATTACCTAATTCCTAAATGACTGTAAAAGATTATTAATTTGTTTGAAACGTTCTCGCGATTATGCAATCCATCACTTAACTTTATGACAATAAATGTTATCACAGAGCTTTTTCAATTTAAGTAATGAGCGTTACTTATATAATCAACTTAAATAAATTAGTTAATTTAATTATCAGTTGTAATTTAATTTGCTTTAATTCAGTATTGATTTTAATTAATTTAATTTTACATATTCTCTAAACTTCATCCATTTTTATTCCAGAAATTTCTTTTTATTAAATTATAAAAATAAATTAATGTAAATTATTATTCACAATTAAACCTCAATTTAACAATTGGTGCGATTCAAGTTTTATTATATTTAAATACAAGCAAAATTTAAAACAAAAAATATTTTTACTATTTTAACATTTTTTTCGATTATATATATCGACGCGAAAAATAATTAAAAACGAAATTTGAAAATTGAAAATAAAATTGGATCGAGAATTTTCTCACTAAAGCCCCAAGTTTCCCTTGATTGTCTCGTGAATCGATCAAAAGTGCAGATTGAACTTTGCCCTGACGAATGTCAAGCTAGGTACGTTTTAATCTCGTGCATCTAAAGTATGATAGATTCCATGATACATACACTGTGGTCCATTGCGACTTGTAAATCTGTCCTGGGAGCAAACTATAATAGTCCAATTAACAAAATTTGACCAATTAATTTTAATAAAAGAGGGCCTCATATAATCGAGTAAATTCAAATCTTAAATTATGAGATTCAATTTCAACTTCAATAAATCATGTCAGTCTTAGTTTTTCTAACTTTATTTTATTATGACTTTGAATTTTATTGGGCAAAAGATTTAAAAATTGTAAAAGGTATACAATAATAATTATATAATTATTGTATAAACTTAAAAAAAATGTACTATATGTATAAAGTGATAAATAAGTAACATATTTGCTTTGTTTTTCTGATTAAATTCTTTATGAGCTGTATTGTATGAAATCGTAGAAATTCATGGAATGTCATGTCTTAATTGTGATTAGAGCCTTTTCACAATTAATTGGCACTCTCAACGCACGCAAACTAGCTTCAAAAATTGCATATAATTATTAACAACGCCATAGAAATCATAGAATGAATTCTCAACTGCTGAGTTATTAAACTTACGCATTAAATCAGAGAAAACTTAATGTTATAATGATTATTTTTAAATTTGTGATAACTAATTTCACGGTATAATTTTAAATCGAGGTAATAATCTATTATCTAAAATAAAACAGGTTTAAGAAAATATGTTCTTTCGGTTTTTTAACTAACTATTAATCATTTTTGTAACCTATTGTTATTTTCTAATAAGGCACTTCTAACTTCTAATTTATCATTTGTTTACTATTCTAACGAGTAATTTTAACCGACATGCCATCTGGATTTTTCCCAAATTTTAACTCACAAAACACTTAATTTACTGGAAATTGTTAAACCGAATAACCGCATTTGTGTACGTCATTAAAAAAACCATTAAAATCTTATACTATTGCTTAATCTAGAAAAGCTTTTAATGGTAAACTTGTTTAAAAAATGTTTGCGCTTAATTTAGAATTTTTTAAACAAGCACGAACCATTAAAATCTTGCTAATGCTTAATCTAAAAAAGATGTTGATGGTAAATTTGTTTAAAATAATTGTAAACTAAGCGCAAACATCAATTACTTTTTACCCCAAATGACCCTAATAATCATCAGAAACCTTGTTTCCATTTGTAGCAATTGTAAGCAAATTTTTTATTTTGTACATCTCTTTTTATGTCTAAAGATTGTGTTCTTTTTCTAAGATGGTTCTCATGCATATTTTTCATTATAACAGGGATCACAGGTTGTCCCCTATTCACCTTTTTTCCCCTATTTTAAAATTTTGCACCTATTTCCCCTATTTTAAAGAATTGTCCCCTATTTCCCCTTTTTCTAATTTTCAGTATTAAAGTTTATAGTTATAGCCAAAAATTTTAGCAGTTCAATATAAAGAAAAAAATTTTATAAAAACCCAGCCCAAATAATTTACATTAATCTGCATCAGTCAATAGAAAATCCCCATTAAAAATACATGGGGAAAAATAAACTTTTAAAAATAAATTCCCAACTTTTTTAATTCATAAGCTAAAAATATTTTAGGTCATAAATTTCTTCATTTTTAGCCATATTTTAAGATATAATGTTTAAAGAAATTAAATTTTCAAAATGTCGGGTGTTATAAAAAATATGTAGAAATAATACATTGCAATATGTGCAATCTTTTATCACATAAATATTCAAGGAAATTCAACAAGTCTTATTTGGAGATTTTTGAGGTCGCAAATAAAGATTCCGAAGTCAAAAATTAATTTTTAAAAATTTTGGATACATTCTCGTGTAAAAAATTCAGTTTTCAAAAAAATGACCGTACATCATCAATTTTTTTAATACAGTCTACAAATATTTAATTTTTACATCTCTTTTTAATTATCTTTTTCATTTTTATTCATTTTTAAAGTCCTTTTGTCAATTTTCAAATAATTCTAAGATTTTGAACTTCATTTTTTCGTATATCAATTATTTTCTTCTGTCTTTAACTTATTGTCAGGAATATTTAAATTTATTACACAAGTTTTCATTTATTTTTGTCATTTTTATATTATTTTTTTAAAATTTCAATTATATTCTAAAATCTATAAATTATTGCCAAGAATATTCAAATTTTCTACACAATTTTCAATTTACTTTCGTCATTTTTTAATTATTTGCTTAAAAATTTCAATTACTTTTGTCATATTTCTTAGTATTTTCGTCATTTTCAAATTATTTTCTTCATATTTCTATTATTTTTCGCATATTAGAATTATTTTCTACAAATTTCAATTATTATATTCAATTTTTTTTGTCATGAATTTTTAAATTTTACACCAATTTTAATTTATTTTCTTCAAATTTTAAAAATTGTCTTCATTCTTTTTATTATTGTCATGAATTTATTAATTTTTTACAACTTTTTCAATTATTTTCTACACATTTTAATTATTTTCTAGAAACTTTAATTACTTTCTTCATATTTAAATTTTTTGACTTTTTTTAATTAGTCTATTAATTTACAATTATTTTTTTTAAACTTCAATTACTTTCTTCTAATTTAAATTATTTTCTTTAAACTTTAAATTATTGCCATAAATTTTTTAATTTATTACACAAATTTTCATTTATTTTTGTAATATTTCAAGTATTTTCTTAAAATTTCAATTATGTTTTTAATCCTTATTTTATTGTCAGAAGTATTTAAATTTTCTACACAAATTTCAATTTAGTTTTATTATTTTTTAAATTATTTTCTTCAAATTTCAATTACTTTTGTCATTATTCAATTATTTCTGTCATTTTTCAATTATTTTCTTCATATTTTTATTATTTTTGACATTTTAAAATTATTTTTATCAAATTTCAATTATTTTATTAAATTTTGTTTATTGTCAAGAAATTAAAAAAAAGTTAAAAAAAATTTTCAATCATTTTTTTAATCCTTTTTATTATTCTCATAAATTTATTAATTTTTTACAACTTTTTTAATTTTTTTTCAATTATTTCTACAAATTTCAATTACTTTCCTTATATTTAAATTTTATGACATTTTGCAATTATTGTCTTCAAATTTCAATTTTTTCCTTTAGACTTCAATTAATTTCTAAAACTTTCAATTATTTTCCTCAAACTTCCAATATTTTTTTCAAAGGTTCAATTATTGTCTATAAATTTTTAATTTTTAAACCAGCTTTCAATTATTTATCTCATTATTCAACTAGTTTCTTAATTTTTCAATTTTTTCGTCAATTTTTCAAGTATTGTCTTCAAATTTATAATTTTTTACACTTTTTCCAATTATTTTTTACCAATTTCAATTCCTTTTCTCATATTTAATTTTTTTGGCATTTTTGAATTATTCTCTTTAAATTTCAATTATTTTCTTCAAACGTCAATTGATATCTTCAACTTTTAATTATTTTCCTCAAACTTCTAATACTTTTTTCAATTTTTCAATGATTATTATCTATAAATTATCAATTACTTAATCAGTTATCAAGTATTTTTGTCATTTCTCAATTATTTTTTTCAAACAACTATTATTTTTGTTATTATTCAAATATTTTTGACATTTTGGAATTATTTTCTTTAAATGTCATTTTCTTCAATCTTTTTATTATTGTTGTATATAAATTTTTAATTTTTACACTTGCTTTTAATTATTTATGACATTATTCAATTAGTTTCTTCACGTTTCAATTATGTCCTTAATTTTTCAATTAAAGTAATAAATTTTTTATTTTTTACTTCGTTTTTTGAGTTATATTTCTCATTAATTTTTTTTTCCAAATTTCCGGTTTTTATGGTAATGTTTCAACTGTTTTCTACATATTTTCTACATATGTAAATTTTTTTTATTTTCTTTTAAATGTGAATCATTATTTTTCGTCAAATTTTACTTATTTTTATCATGCTTCAATTATTTTCTTGTAATTACAAGTATTCTTTACATTTTTCAATTATTTTCTTTAAATTTCAATTATTTTGTTTTAAATTAAAATTTTTTGTCTTCATTTCTTGATTTTTAATTCATTTTCCAATTAGTTTTCTCATTTAACAAATTTTTTTTTAAATTTGATATTGGGGAGCCCTGATTAATTATTTGCCTGCTGGAGGGCCCCAAAATAATATCAGTAATATTTTGTTTATTATTGCAAATTATTGTTTATTCACTTTTCTCACTTGAAAACTCCCTATTTATTCACCTTTTTAAAATAAAAAGTCACTTTTTTGTACTATTTTCAATCTACAAGTCCGCTGGCAGCCCTGTATAATGTTTCCTTATTTAAAATTTGTGAATAAAAAAGTCCTATAAAATCTTCAAGTACATAAGTTGAAGCAAATTTTTTGTCCCCTTTTTGTCCCCTATTTTTGAAAAAATTCGCACCTATTCACCTTTTTTAGTAGCAATAGGTACTGTGATCCCTGTTATAATAATAGGTTATATGATTATATTTTATATGAATAATCATTATAATAATTGTAAAAAAAACTGTTATTAATGATTGTATTTAAATTTTTAAATTTATTTAAACTTTAAACTTTTACTGACAATGAACCAATTTACCTTGCTCTCCCCTATTTAGAACAAAATCGACTCACTGATTCTGAATTTTAACACACGTGACTTGATACTCTAATCGAAGTAATCTGCATGTTAATGTAGGTAATAGCGATTAAAAATTCAGGGCCGTCAACCAGTTCATCATGTTCTTAATAACTGGAATTCCTATAACCAAGGGGAATGGGAAAAATAATGAGAAAAAAAAGTCCATTTTCAGCTTATTTGCTGTGTGTGCGGGTTTTTTTTTTATATCAAGCACCAACATGTTTTCATTGGTTGAGTCGGACCTGGTTTAATTATTGCGAGTTATGAATGCACGAGAGCCAGATTCGTGTATGCATTATGTAAAGAATGCTTGACGAGATGCAAACTATTCCGCTTTTGTATGAATAGGATGTTAATCATACGAAATTCAACGCTTTTGTAATCACTCACGATAAATCTGATATCCTCGTATCACATTAACATCTGTTAACTTTTCTCATGATAAATTTGAATAGGTTTAAAATGATATCTTTTTGTTGCAAAAGTGATCTTTTATTTATTAAAAATGTTTTTCTTGATTATATGAGCTATATTTCGAGTGGTTTACTAATTAGCTAATTATTATGTAGACTTCCGTTTACATTATGTAATACATGCAGTTCCTAAAAGAAAAACAGGTAGATAAAAAAAATTACTTTATGTTTAAACTGGTTACAAATTTACTCATTGGGTTATATTTGTTGGTTTCAAAGAACCAGGAATTTCAGAAATTAATCTTATTTTAGATCATACACGATCAGTTCTAGGCTCGGTTCTAGGTACGATTTGCTAAACTGTTTATATTTCGAGGCGGGTGGATATATTTAAAAATTGAAAACAAGACTTTAGTAATTCAGTTTCCTGTGATTTACTTTTAAGTACAAAAGAATCCATACTAATACGATCAAAATGCATCTTTATTTTCATTTAATAAAGTAGATATTACAAAATCAGAAAAAACTCGGTTTTATAACAATGGTTTCTTTCTAACAAGCTTGATATGAAATTTAATTTACAACAAAGATACTTTTTACCTCCATAAGGAGAAAGTATAGACCACTTTAAAAACAAGAAAAAACTATCGTAAAATTTTGCCTCCATCTGATTTTTGCATTTGTTTTTATAAGTTTACCATAATCCTGACAACATTAATAAGAGATTAGATCAAACATTTCGAATATGAATTTTATGGTCGTTTTGAAACAATTAATTGTTACATAAAGGAAGTAATTATAATTGTTGATTGATTAATGAACAATTTATGAGTTTGTCATAAACAGCGACAACAATAGTTGCTGTTATGATTGATAAAATTCTCAAGAAAAACAGTCCATTGGATAAAGGGATTATTAAAGTTTGTTTGTTAAACTTATCACTATATCATTGTTAACTGTACTAATTTTTGAAATTCTCAAAAAAAAGTTTCTTTTTCTTCTCTTTTGTTTTTTCAGGTTAAACTAATACTAATTTTATTTTTGGGTCATATTAAGCATACTGTTGAATAAGATAATGTAACTATAATTAATAATTATGATTGTTGTAATTATAATTGACGAAATCGTAAGAAAAACACTCAAGGATAAAAAGAATGTATTCTGTATTTTTTCTAGACTAAACTAATCAAGATTTGGGTTACAATTGATTGTTTCTAATATCACTTAGTCAACAATTAATATATTAATTAGACAATATAGATATAATAAGTATCAATATAATAGCCTTTTTCATTGGTCTTATAATCACTCTATTCTCAAATTATTTACGTTTTGCCATTATCTGGAAATATAAATGACTCACTTCCATTAAATATTAACTATTTTGGCTTCCACTAATTGCCTTTCCTTAATTAATGACTGGATCGAAATTTAATACAATCGTTACTTTTTTTATAGGCTATATATCCTTTTATTTCTAGCGAGCGCGATTTCGTGTTTTCTCATGTTACAATTAATATTAAGGGCTTCTTTCTAATCAGATCAAATTATGAGTTTTCACCTCGTTTCCAAGACCTTGAACTAGCTATACATTTCCAAAGAGAATCAAACATGACGTGTTCAATTTGATAGTGTGACGTCATATCACTCGAGTCTTATTTGTTCACAGCAATGTTAATATTGAGACTGAAAAATGTCATCTTTTTATACACCTTTTTTTCTGAATAATATACTTTCTGATAAAATGTGACTCAGTTTAAATTTAAAGAAAACAAAAAAACAGTTATTTATTGATTTTTGTTTTTACATTTGTGACACAAAAGTATCGCCATGATGCAATTTATAATGAAGATTCACAAGCATTTTTTGGAATTAATCGCCTTTGACCATGAATTAATGTACGGAATCTCTGATATTATTTTTTTTTTAAACTGACCACAAAAGCATAATTCCATTATTTATCAGTAGCCTTGAAATTAATAACAAATAAGAAGAAATGATTTTTTAAAATTGCTTATCGTTCCAATGATTTCTGCCATTGTTGATAATTATTTAGTTTTCCTTCCGGACAGTATTCATAATCATGGTTTTTTGTTTTGTGTGACCTAATGTTTTTTAATGAAAATAATGATCTGGAAATAAAATATAATTATTTATGGTTTTTTTTTCAGTCAAAGAACAATTATTGTTATTTAGATAATTATCAATAAGTTTTTAGTAAAACAATTTTTGAATCAAATACATTTTGTTCAGTGATTTTTGAATATATTTACATCATAAAGAAACTTTTCTTTCACATTTTTATAAATACTGTTTCTCTGTTTTAAAGGATAAGGAAAACATTGAAAATAACGGTTTGTTAAAGTCAATAATCTTTGTTGATTACAAACAGGACAGACAAGTAAAAAGTCGTCTAGACGTAATTCGTATAGCATCTAAGATTCCACTTCTATAGGTCAATTATTTTATGTTCCGAGATTTTCCTCCTATTTTATCGATTCATCATTTATTTTATATCAATTTTTTTGTCGTTTTATTACTCCCCAAAAATTATAAAGTTTAACGGAAAATAGTTAAAATGATAATATTAAGATTAAAAACAAATGAATTCAATTAAATAGTAATTAATATTATTAAATGTATCATTTATTTATTTATTATTAATTATTATTGTCTATGATCTCACTTTGGCGCACAAAGAAAGTTTTCTGAAATAAAGGTCCGAGAAAGTGAAATGTTAGCTAAATGTCAAATTGGTAATTAAGGTAGTTTCTCCTTTTAGCTGAAACAACTATTTCCCTTATGAAATTTTAATGCTCTTTGAAATCGATAATTCTATATTGAGCGGCTCCCTCTATTTTAAGAAACACGGCATTGACTCTAACTAAAAACTATTTCTATAGACGATAAACATATTGAACTAATCTTAAACTTGTACTAGCCCGTTTTAGGTACAAGAGGTTGCCGACCTAACCATTAGACCGATCTCATTTTTCCTGTTCAAAGTGCAAGCGCACTAACTTGACATTGGCCAATTTATTATTATAAAACACGATCGAGCTACAAAGTCGTGACAACAAAATGACGGAAATTACTTCCGGCAACTATTAGATTGCAAACACAGACACGACTTGCTGGGTGTGAACTTTTTAAAGCATGTCCCTGGTGTTTTTAACTGCTCTTGCTTTTATTTTAAAAAAAAAAAGAAAAACAGCAATTATGTAGAAATCTATTTCGACACTCGTTTTATTCTATATTTAGCCTATATATTCACAAATAGAAAACTTGTGACGACTTTTTATAAATATAATACAATGTGAAAATTGCTTTTCTATTTTAAGATAATAATTGCTTCCTTCCTTGATTTTAGCCAATCGTTGCTTTATTGTTTATCTGAATTTTAATGGGAATTTGAATGAGATTTGTTTTTATAATTTTTAATTTTGAAACAAATTAACAATATTTCGATCAGTTTTAATTAGAATTCAAGTCGAGACATAGAATTTTAATTCATCCAATCTTATACTCAAATTTTTAATTAAAATCTTAATTGATCTTTTTCGTGGATTCAATTAGTTTGAATTTCGACTTATCTCAATTTTAATTTGTCCAATTCTGAGGCTGCTTGAATTTTAATCGATTTGAATTTCAGTAAAATATCTTTTTATATCTGTCAAACGTTTCAGAGATCTAAATTTCAATAATTTAATTTTCAAATTTAAATCGATCTAAGATATGCTTTAATTTATTAATCGCAATTTTACTGCATTTCAGTTTATCAAAATTTGATTCTATTAAAAATTTCAAATTCTAATTAACCATTTATTATAAACAATTAATTTGAATAACCCATCAACTAATTCAAATTTCTATTAATACAACTTAACATTAATGCAAATTTTCATTAATTTAATTTTCAATTTATCCCAAATCGATCCAAATCCATTTTTTGCATTCTATTGATAATTTAATATTCAATTTTCAATCAAATTACATTTTATTTAATTACAATTATTTTACTGATTTAAATATCAATCAATCCAAATTTCAATCTATTTAAATTTGAAACACACCAATTATCAATCAATTGTCGTTTTTCATAACATTTATTAAGTCTTATTAACTTAATGCATTTAAAATTCAATCTATCTAAATTTTAAAAAATTAAAACTTCAATGTTTTCAGTCATTTTCCATTTTTTTCTAATAAGAACATTTCAAGACAATTGATTATAATCTCTATTAAAATGTTTTATAATTTATGGAAAAAGTGCCAGAAAGCTAAATTTCCATACAAAAAATTTTAGGCTTTAGAAAAACCATTCGAATCATTAAGTAATTTTAAACTTTAGTATTGTCTGTAGCAAAATTAATATAATTTTTTTAAAGTTTGAAATTATCAATCTAAAATTTTCTTTTTTTGATGCTTTTTCCCTAAATTGTAAAACATTTTTATAAAATTTCTAATTAATTTTCTTTCCATGATAATAATTACAAATTTGTTATTTTTTATTTATTTTACATTATTTTTTTGTCACCTTCTTGCTGTCTATTTTCAAAAAATTATTTATTTACCTTTTTTCGATTTTTGTAAAAGATTCCATAATCACTTCTACAGAAGTGATTATATGAAAAGTTAATTATTTTGCCTATTGCTTTTATGTAAATTTTCTACTTTTTAAGTCAACTTTTAATTAATGTCACATTTTACGACTTTTTTTTAATATTGTCTCATCCGTCGATTTTTTGCGTTCTTTCGTTATTTTTTTTATTTTTCAGTGACCTTTGAATAAATGTTCTATTTCTTAGAAATTGCTTTATATCAATTATTTAATTTTTGTTTTTTTTTCTGTCTTTTTGTTTTTATATAATTTCTTATTTTTCAAAAAATGTATTTAATATTATTTTCCTTATCTTTTTCATAATTTCCAATAATTTTCCTAATTTTTTTAAAGACTTTATTTGGTTTGCTTTTTAGTTATTATTTTATTCTTTTTTTTTGTTTTACAACATTTATTTTCTTAAATGTTCTCATTTTTATGCAAAAGTATTTTAATTTTACCATTTTTTGTAATTTAACACACGCTCTCTAAATCAGAATTAATAAAAATGTTCACTAATTTTTAGTCAAATTTCACTATTTGAATTAGTAGATTTTAAATTTTTACTACTACTTTAGTGGAAAGTGACTAAAAATTAGTAGAAATGTTCACTAATCAGAATTAGTAACCGATTTTTCACTAATTCAGATTAAGAGAGCAGTTTTTTGAAGTTTTCTTTTTATTTTGGGAGAGGGAAGGTATTTTAGTTTATTTCTTAATTATTTAGTTTATTTTAGATTCATTTTCATAATTATTACTCATGACAAAAATTGTCCACTACATTTTTTGCTGTTATTGTACCTATATAATAATTTAATTTGTTATTTAATAATTTAAACTCAAAAAATAAATTTATTCAAGGACGTAAAAATGTATTTTCCAAATAATTCAACATCCAAAATTAGTTTTTAATTCTAACTCTTTAAGACTCTTCTGATAAGAATTTTAATGAATAAACTCCACTCATTATTATTCATAGACATACAGGTATAAGGATTTATCAAATACTCTTCTTATCGCGCGAATTTCTGTATTCTGATTCTTGATATGATATTTTCAGGGTTATCGCAATCTTGACGTATAAGATTAAAACAAGAAGAAATTAAATGAGTAAATAGTAACTTGGATTACATAAATGTCTATAGGTACATTTTAATACAAAAAAAATTCTTCTAAATCTAAATTAGTGGTTTTTTACTAATGATGAATTAGCGAAAAGTGAGCTACTATTAAACAGTAAGAATTTTACTAATTTTTTAGTAGACAACTACTAATTTTTAGTGGAAAACTACTAATTTAAATAGTGAAACTTTAATACTTAAATTAGTAGTTTTCTATTTAAAAATTAGTAAAATTCTTACTATTTAATAGTAGCTCACTTTCTGCTAATTCATTAGTAGAAAATCGCTACTTCAGATTTAGAGTTATCTACAACTATTTTGAAAACAGAATTTAGAATAAAAGAAACTAATAATATTGAGAGGATGAATAGAGATTTAAAACATCGAAACGATTGCTACTGTAGTAGCAGAATGGGACCTCGTTATCGCCCAAAGTACATAACGATTGTTATAACCTGACGGTTCTAATTATAGTCTATTTAGGTATGACGTTTTTCTTTTTCTCGTGCTCGTTTGTATGCCCACGTGCTTACACTCGTCACAATTTCACAATCGTGTGCAAAATGAACGGATGCTAACGAATTGAACATTCAAAAGATTCTATTTTTTTTTATTGTAATTGCAACACCTTTTTTTAATTAATTTTACAACCGAAAAACTTTTTTAAATCGCTTCTTTTCAATTACTTACTCTCTAAATCTGAATTAGTACTTTTCTACTATGAATTAGTTAAATTTTTGGCTCACTTTTCTCTAATTTATATAGTAGAAAACTATTAATTTTTAGTAGAAAACTACTAATTGAAATAGTGAATCTTTACTTTTAAAATAAGTAGATTTTTTTACTAATTTAATTAGTAGTTTTCTACTAAAAAATAGTAAAATTCTTACTATTTTAATAGTAGCTCACTTTTCGCTAATTCATTAGTAGAAAACCACTAATTCAGATTTAGAGAGTATAACAATATTATTGGTTTTATTAGAAAATGAATGTTAAAAACAAGATTTTAGAAATTTTTTGCTTTCTGCAAAAATAGTTGATTTTTAAATGTCAATGGATTTCTAATTTAGATGATTTATTAAATGGCTTTTAAATTTTAATGACATTTTAATTTGGTTTTCAAAATTTAATGGTCTTTTAATTTAAATGGATTATTAATTTAGATATGTTTAAATTTAAATGTTTTTTTAATTCCTATGTTTTTAAATTTGAGTGGTTCTTTTAACTTAGATATTTGTTGACATTTACGTGCTTTTAAAAACTTTATTAACAAATATTGTGTTTAAAAACAAATTGGTTGTAAAAATTGTTTGTTGAAAGAAACAGGTGCGTTTATTGCGAGGTTTATTTAATGGAAATTTACATCAATCGTATTATTTATTGAATATTCATAAACATTTATTCTTTGTTTTTATATCTCTGAAACAGATATTATTAATTAATTTTGAAGCCAAAAAGAATTTAAAACCTGTTTTTTAAATCGCTTATTTTCAAAATCAAAACTATTGCTGGAATTTTTCAAAAGTTTTAATTTTTCAACAAATTGATAGCAAAAATAATATGTTTCTTGTATTGTTTTCTTTTTTAAATTATTTATTTTTCAAGATTATCTGGTTTTCAAAATTATATTTTACATTATTTGGCTTTTGAAATTATTTGGTTTCTAAAATTTCTTCATTATTTGCTTTTAAAATTATTTGTTGTTTTAAATAATTTCTTTTGTTAAATTATTTCCTTTTTTTAAGAACTTATTCTCTAAAAATACTTAATAAATTTCATATTGAATTCCAAAAATAATTTGTTTAAAGAAACAAAGTTAATTTATTTAATAGAAATTAACCTAAATCGTAATAACATTTATCGTGTGTAATTATCATTTTATTATTATTATTATCGATCATAAAATCGAGAGAATATTTACGCTATTAAAGATAATTTACACACATTTTACTAGAACTGATATAAAAATAATTTTATAACGATAATTTCAATCTTATTGAGTTTTTACATTTAGTTATCTAATATCCCATTATTTCCAACTAATTTCTTTTTATATAAAAAACAGTAATTTATTAGACGATATTATAATAATTTAATATTTTTATTTTTATTATTACACGAAAAAAATGTTTTAGGTAACTTCTGCCATATTTGTGATGATAGACGTCGAATTAAATGTCAAGATTTAAATTATTTTAATATTTCTGGCAATTTTGAGCGAAAATTACCAAAAATATACGAACAATTTTCTGAAATCTTGAGTCTATCATAAATAAAAAAGTTACCTAACACATTTTTAGGGGTACTATTTTTTTATGTTTGTTTGTTAATTTATTATTATTATTATTATCATTTTTATTGCTTATTTATTGCTTCCTTATAGAAGAAGTTTTTTTTTATTATCATAGCTACTTTTTTATTCCTTTTAATATTACTTTTAATCTTATTTATTGTTTTTTATAAAACCGTCAACTTATCAGAGATATTTTCCAAAATATTTCGATATAAAATAAAAATACTACCACTTATAAACAATTTCCAAAGAAAATTCACAATAAATCCCAGAATCGTAATGAATAAATTCAGGCCCGAATTGGCCATTCAGGATACCGGGAAAAATCCCGGTGGGCCGCCGCCAGGCGGGCCGGTATTTTTGTAGGTCTAATTAATAATTTAATTTATGTAATTAAATTTCATTTAACTTTCAATTACTCTTTTCTATTTTCAATTAATTTTACAACATTCAATCATTTTCGGCTTCTTTCTATGTTCTTTTCAATCACAGAAATTGTAGAATTTCAATTAAATTGTTCAATTCTACAACTATTTTTACAATTCTTATTTATTATTATCTTCAACTTTCAATTCCATTCTTCAATTTTCAATTCCATTCTTCAGTTTTCAATTATTATTTTTTTCTATATTCAAGAATTCTAGACTTTTTCAATTACTTCTTTCAATTTTTAATTACATTTTTTAAATTTCCATTACATTCCTCAATTTTCAATTATCTCCTTCAATTTTTTCAATCCTCAATAATTCTCAAAAAATTTTATAACTAATCTTTAACTTTTTAAATTATTTTGTTCTCTTGACCATTATTTCTTAGTGCTTTACGATATCAAGACGATATCATATTTGAGCAATATTGATATTGATCTCAAAATCTCTTGACCATCCAAAAATGTTCTCGAGTTGATAATATCGACCTAAAATAACTAAAAAATGACGAAAATAATTGACAAATGAAAAAAATTGGAATAATGACAAGATTAATAAATCGACAATTGACAAAAATAATTTAAAAAATTAAAGAACAAATATAATATTTTAAAAAAACAATTGGAAATTAAAAAAGGAAAAAAATTACAGAAATAATAATAATTGAAAAAAATTTTAATTTTAAAAAATTGACCTGGATTGAAATTTGAAGAAATAATCACAAATTGATAAAAAGAAAATAATATTAAAAATTGCCAAAATAATTAAAAAATGAAGAAAATAATTGTGAATTAGATAGAAAAATTGAGGAATTAAGGAGTTAAATTGAGATTTCAAAAAAATTATTGATAATAAATAATTTACAAATTACTATATCAATAAATAAATAAATAGTATAAAAGAGTGAAAAAGCCCAGGATTGGTGAATATTTAAGAAAATAATTGACAATTAAAAACTGAAGAAAACTGTAGGAATAATTATAACAAATAATTGGAAATTGAATGGGATTTCAAAAAGTTAAAGTTGGTTGAAAATCGAAGAAAATAATTTCAAATTAGAAGAAATAGTTGAAAAATGAAGAAAAAATTGAAAATTAAAGAAAATAATAATTGTGAATTTAAGAGGATAGTTGAAAAATTGAATTGAAAGTTCAAGAAAAATATTGTTAATTGAAAAAATCATCGAAAAAAGCCGAGAATTATTAAATATTGAATAAAATAATTGCCAATTGGAAAAAATTCTAAACATGGCAAGATTATTAAATTAAAAACTGACAGAAATAATTTTAAATAGAAAAAGATAAACATGAAATTAAAAAAAACTAAAAAAGAAAGAAAATGATAGGAATAGTTCTAGAAACAATTGAAAGTTTAATTGCTTTTTGAAAAATTAAACTTTATTAAAATTTGAAGAAAATACTTTCAAATTGAGAGAATAATTGAAAATGAAAAAAAGTATCAATAAAAGACAAGAATTGTGATTGGATACAAATAAATAATTAAAGAATTAAAGAACTGAATTGAAATTTCAAGAAAATGATTAATAATTGAATAATATGAAAGAAAATAATTGAAAAAAGACGAAAATAAAGGACAATTGCAAAAAATTCGAAAAATTGCAACATTAAAAAGTTTACATTTCAACAGAATTATCTTAAAAGTTAAGAATGTAAATTAAAATTTAGAACAGAAATAACTAAGAATAAAAATTGAAAGAAAATTACTGTAGTAATTGTAGAAAATAATTGTAAATTTAATTGGATTATAAAAAATTGAACTGGATTGAAGTTCTTGGAAAATAATTGCCTATTGAAGGAAACAAGTGAAAATTGAAAAAATAATTGAAAAAAAATCGAGAATTATTGAATATTGACTGAAATAATTAAAAATTCAAGTAAATAATTGAAAACTGAAAAATAATTGAAAAAATGAGAATATTTGAAAACTGAAAAAGTAATTGAAAACTGAAAAAAAATAATTGAAAAACCGACAATATTTGAAAATCGAAGAAAATAATTGAAAACTGAAAAAATAATTGAAAAAACGAGAATATTTGAAAACTGAAAAGAATAATTGAAAAAAACCGAAAATATTTGAAAATTGAAGAAAATAGTTGAAAACTGGAAAAACAATTGAAAAAATGAGAATTATTGAATATTGAAGAAAACAATTGAAAATTGATAAAAATATTGAAAGAAGCCGAAAATTATTGAATATTAAAGAGAATATTTGAAAATTAAAAAACATGATTAAAAATTAATTAAAATAATTGTGAATAGAAGAAAATAATTGAGATTTGAAGAAAATAATTGTAAATTAAAGAAAGTAATTGGGTTTTCAAATATTGAAAAAATGATTTTCAGGTGAATGAAAGCCGACTTTTTTTATGCTAAAGGGGGCAATTAGATAGAAATTCATTCTGAGCGATTTTTAAAGCCGGGGAATTCGCTAAAAAACTTTTTTTTATATTTATTTAATAAAAATTGTCCATTTCTTGATTGAAGATCAGGGAATGATTTTAAAGGGTTGTTTTTGATGCTGAAGGGGTTAAGGTAGATAGGAATACATTCAGAGCAATTTTTAAAGCCAGGAAATTCTCTCAAAATTTTTTTATTATATTTGTTTAATAGAATTTGTCCATTTTTTGTCCTTTAAAATTGGTTAAAACCAGATTGAGGTGTTCATTAAACTAAGAAATTACTGCTGCTTTCGTACAAATGGCAGTAGAGAAAGCTACTGTTCAAGAAATTCCAAATAATTAAATTATTGATAAGTTTAAATAAAATAATTTAATATTTTTATATTTTAGTTTTAAATGTTAATAAAAATTTCCAATTATATAGAAAGGGGCCGCTTTGAATATCTTTCCCGGGCCGCTTTTAATTCCCAATCCGGCCCTGAATAAATTAAAACGTGAAAGCTTTTTGTCAAACTGACCACTCTGAGGTTTAGGGCAGGTATCACTTGGACGCCGAAGGGGAAATGGATGTACCCCCACTTACTCGGATCGAGCGAGTCCGAGGTACGCTGCCTGCAATGAGTCCCCAGGCACGCTCGTCCCTACCATAAATATTACTCTATTGTTAAGCATAGAAAGATGTTTTTGAGGATTATGCTTAATATTTAAAATTTTGTTCTACAAAGTAATATAATTTCAGAAAATTGATATTATTCCAATAATAAGTATTTTTATTACACTTTAATACTATTTGAATAGTTTTTTGATAATGAACTTAGAAATATAAAAACTTTTACCTTGAAAAATAATAATTCTTCATTTTATCAGGATTTTAAAAGTTCCAAACTTGCCACTGAAAAAATACCAATGTAATCATAACAAAATAGTTTTGTTAATGATTTTTTGTTGGCTTTGTCAAATTTCAGAGTTAGAATTACCAAAAAACAGTTTAAATTATAAAATAATTTTGTAGTATTTAATAAAAATTTTGTTTGAGTTTATTAAAATCTTTTGTTGGCATTACCAAATATGTGATGGCGCATGCGCATTCTATACGATCCTGTTTGACGCATGTTCTCGTCTGGTTTTCATAAAGACATCGATATAAATTGGAATTTTTTGTTTTTTAAAACAAAAAAAAAAGAATATTATATAATGGGTGATAACTAAATCAAATGTCTACAAAGTGAACTTTTAAAATTAAAAAAATATGACTATAAAATATACTTTATAAAGAAAATAAAAAGGGACTTATTTATGATTTTATGTTTAGTGACAAAATTGACAGAATGTATTGCTGAATGATACATAAGTCGATAATTAGTCATATAAGTGAATAAATATTATGGTTTTTTAAAAGAGTAAATTTATATTTCGATTCTTACGTGGCAGGTTAATAAACGTTTAAGCACAATATGTTGTTTTCAAGAATCTAAACCTAACCTATAAAACTATTTACTTTATATTCTGTTTTTTTTTTTGTGGAAAATACTTTATTTAACATTTAAGGAATAATTCCATTTTTAATAGTATGAAACTACTTTCAATTATTGTTTTAAAAATTAAAAATAAACACATGTTTTTAAATAAATTTCATGCCTAGAAATATTTACGTGTATTATTATAACTACACATTATTTCACAGTAAGATACAAAAAATAGTAAATATTTTTTAATTAAAAACATTCATTTATTTAACAAATCAAAACAATATTGGAATTTCCATTTGCACAATCTGTGTTTAACTTTTTTTTTCTTTATTATAATAGCCATCAAAATATTTGTTAAGCTCTAAAAAGTTTTGTTGGGACTACCAAATTTTTTTGTTGAAATTACCCTAAATAATTAACAAAAGAATTTTGTTGGCACAACAAAATAATTTTGTTGAGTGTATATCAACAAAAGAATTTGGTTGAGCCAACAAAATTTTTGTTCAGCCAAACAAACCTTTTTTTCAGTATGCTTGCATGAAAACCGATCAAATCAAATAATATCTTCTTGCTATTAAAATTTCGCGTTGGTATTTGCACTACTTTTTGAAGAAAATTGATTCAAAATAAGTGTTTATTTTGAAGGTTAATGACAATTGTTTATATCAACTTGAAGTTGGTTTGCAACTTGCGATGAAAATCAAAGTTTAAACAAATCGATTTTTTTAAATTGACAGTTAAAAATCGGTTTTAAATGAGTTTTAAAGATATTTATTTGAATTAATTTTTTTAATTTTTCTGTACAGTTTGATGAAGCAAAAAATTTTTTAAAATAATTCTTTCAATTGCATAAAATTGTAACGGGTCAAAGAACTTATTTATTTTTAATATTTATTATTTTTAAAAATGACATATTTATTCAATCTTCTTTTTTTTAAATTTTTTATGTTTAGGATATATTTTGTACAAATATATCAAGAAAAGCACAGTCCCAATTATTATTAATTTAATGTAAATTTAAAAAAGATATTTGCTTTATCAAACTGTACAGAAAAGTTAAAAAATTAATTCAAATAATTATATTTAAAACTCATTTTAAACCGATTTTGAATTAGCATTTGAAAAAAATCGATTCGTTTTGAACTTGATTTTTATCGCAACTTCAAATTGATATAAATAACTGTCATTAACCTTCAAAAGAAATACTCATTTTGAATCAATTTATTTCAAAAAAGTCGTGCAAAAACCAACGCGAAATTTTAATAGCAAGAAGATATTGCTTCAATTTGCATATTCCAAAAAATTTGATTTTGCAAACAAGTTAGGAACTTTTAAAATCCCGATAAAATGAAGAATACTCTGTTAAAAATCGAACATCAGAAATTCCTAACGAGAATATCAAATTGAATTTCATTCTGTTTGAATCAGTTCCAATATTTTTCTGAGGTTATCCAAAATTTGTTTCCCAGCCAATTAGTTTTTATACGAATCTAAAAGTAGATGAAACTTAACATAAAATTCATTCCGAATCAATCCCTTCCAATTTTAATCATGTTTATTCGGATTTAAAACGGATTGATTCAGATTCAAATAACAGGATTCAAACGGATTAAAATTTAGCTTTGGAATGCATCGGATAAATTCGGAATAATTCGGAAAGAATTTTCGCCAAGTTACATCCATTTCTATATTTGGATAAAAACTGATTGGCTTGGAAACAATAAATTTCGGAATTCCTCGGAAACAAAATGATTGAAATTTAATCATACACTTTCGTCAGAAATGATATCAGAAATGACATCTGATCTTGGGACTAGAAATGATGTCCTTTCTGATATCATTTCTTATATCATTTTCGATGTCATTTCTAGTATCATTTCTGATATCATTTCTTATATCACTTTTATTTATTTATTTATTGACAATAATTATTGCATTTACGAAATTGACGATATGTTTTAGTTTCTTCTTTTAGATAAATTGATCGAAATTGATATCAAAAAGGATATCATTTCTAGTCCCACAATCATATGTCATTTCCGATGTCATTTTTGATATAATTTCTGATGTCCGATTTATGTCAATTGGATTTTTATCTTTTTAGAAGTAATTACCGGTATTTAAATTATTATTTTTATTGTCTGTCAATGTCTCAGTTTTTTGTGTTCTCTCAATTTAAAAAATATTTTTTCATATAAAACTTAATTATTTTGTTAAAATCATCATTCATTTTGTTATCTCAAAACATGCAATAATATTTTCGCCAAGTATTATTTTTTTAAAAGGCGTAATAAAATGGTTTGACCCTGCTATAAAAAGAAGCTAAATATTATTTGTTAATAATTTTTCAAAATTTCGAAAAAACTTTTAAAATAATATTTAAATCTCTTTTATAGCAACAAAATAGAATTTGCACCACTTGTGCCACTCTATATTATTTCTAATTTCATTTTTGTAACAAAATTAGAATCGAGATTAGAATTGTTATTTTCAAATTTATTTTATTTTGCATAATACAAATGTTAATGTATTGTAGTATGTAATTAAATTTGTATTATGAAGATAAAATAAGTTTGAATTTATGGAATTAGTAATTTATGGAATACATTCATAAATTTAGGAAGATCTAATCTTAGTTAACAGCTCTTGACAATAGCATCGAAGGTGGGTCTGGTTAGAGCTTTGAAGGACCCAGTCCTAAGCGGTAGAGTGGTGGGGGTACATCCATTTCCCCTTCGGCGTCCAAGTGATAATCGCCCGAGGTTTATTTCATCTCAACAACTTTCAGTCAGTTCCCGGTCACAATAGACAGTGTTTATTATTATTATTATTTTCTATTGACTCATTCGTCTAAAACACCGCTAAAAAGAAACCACATTTCAAGGTGAGAACGTCGACCTGGAGGTGTTTATTTTTAAAACTTGAATGCGGAAGGATACCTGAATTTTTACAATGACACAGTTAAATCGCACCTGATGACCCTGAAAAACCTCTCATAAAACAAGAAAAACACGCCCGTATGACAATCTTGATAAAAATCTGGGTCTAGGATAATAATACCGAGATAAATTGCGAGACTGCGCATTTCTTTCGGCTTTTCGCGAATACTTTTTTTTTTCTCTCTCTCTCTCTCTATCCAGCAGTCTGAATTCTCCTACCCTTTTGCGTTCCTTTGACCTAAAATAGAAATCCCGAAATAAATGTCTCGCCAATTCTCTTCAGGGGAAGATCTTCTCTCCAGACAAAGCCGGAAGTTGTTAAGAAACTTAGAAAATTAGTCTCGAAAATTCCTCGGCGAAGACTTTATTAGCGGTTGCAATTTGTCTCGGTAAACATTGTTATTTGTCTTCCAATTCATCTTGAGGAAAAACGTTGTGTATAGTTGGTCTTTAATTTATCTTGAAGAAAATTTTGTTTACAATTTATTTTTGCATCAAAAAAAAAGTCGGTATTTTGTTGACAATTAATATTTTCAAAAAGACTCCAACAATCTCTGAAATTCATCTTTAGAGGTTTTATTATTTTAATAGTCGTGAAAGAGAACTGCTTTGTGAAAAAACTAAATTTATAATCTCTGAAATTTCTCTTCAAAGAGGATTATTATGTATAGAGAATTTAAATGAAATTAATCTTGAAAATTCCACTTGACTGAGGATTCTTTTTCTAAAAATATACTTTAATTTAATCTTGGAATTTGCAAGTTTAATTATTTGTTTATTATCTATTGTAAAGTTTTTTTTTATTTAATTAGTTAATTTTTAAGATTATTTTAATTTTCTGGAATTATTATTGAAAATTGGTTTTTTTGTTTATTTACAGAGTTCGTACGGAAAACCAGACAACATCGTTGCACAAGACACCTTAAACAATCATTTGCGATGCAACAACTCGTTCGTTCATGAACTTTTTCAAGCACAATTTTGCTCCAGTTTAACCTGTCCAAAGTGTAAAAAACAATCCAACACTTTCGATCCATTCCTGTGTGTATCAGTTCCAGTTCCTCAAAATCAGCAGCTAATTAATCTGTTCGTCAATGTGCTTTATACGTCACAACAGCCGCGACAAGTTAGGATTGGAGTCAGCGTCAATCAAGCGGCAAATGTCAAGGAACTGAGAGAAATGCTTGCCAGCGACACTGGCATCGATGAGAATCATATGCTCCTCACGGAAGTCTACGATGAAGGTTTTCACAGGTAAATTAATCTTCTATTTCACCAAATTATACGTGATATTTTTCTGGGAAAATGGGCCAAAAAAAAGGATAAACAAATCCGTTTATAGTGGTTTCATTTACTCATTAAACAAAAAATTATATAAATAAAAAAAAAATTTGTAATTAATAAAAAAATTGTTGAAATCAAAATTTAAAAAATTTGCAAAATACAAGAAAATTGACAATTTGTAAACGGAATTCGAAAAATGGGTAGAAAATCATACAATTGAAAAAAAAAAATTAAACAATAAATACTAAATTCAAACAAAATAATTTGAAAATTAAGAAAATTATGAGAATAATCATTGGAAATAATTGAAAATTGAAAGACTGGATTAAAAATCAAAGAAAATAATTTAAATTGAAGAAAATAATTGAAAGCTGAAGAAAGTAATAAAAAAATGAAGAAATAAATTGAAAATTTTAAAATACAATTGAAATTTGAAAAAATAATTAATAAATGAAAAACAATGCAAAAATAAAGGCGAAAATAATTGACAATTAAAAACAAAATTCACAGAAGGGCTAGATTTGTACACAACTAAAAATAATTTTTAAATAAAACAATAAAAATTAAAAGTTCAAAAAAATAACTGCAAAAAGAAAAATTAAAAAAATTATAGGAATAATTGTTGATAATAATTGTAGTTTGAGCAACTGGATTGAAAATAGAAAAAAACTGAAATTAAAGAAAATAATTGAAAATTAAAGAAAGTAATTAAAAATTGAAGAAAATAATTAAAAATTTAAGAATGGAATTAAAATTTAAAGAATATAATAAAAGATTGAAAAAAGTAACTGAAAAAAGGCGAGAATTATTGCCAACTGAAAAATGAAATTGACATTTGAAAAAAAATTGAGTATTGCAGAAAATATTTGAACATTTAAATTTAAATTCATGAGGTAAATTTTATGGCCTTTGAATTTCTCATGAATTTCTATAAAAAAAGGTCTATAACATATCCAATATAATTAAAATTTAAAATTAAAGAAACTTATTATCAAAAAAAAAAAAATTAACCAAATTCGAGAATTTAAAAATTTTAATAAAAATAATTAAAAATTGAAGAAAGTAATTTAAAATTTTGGAAAAATAATTGAAAAAACATTTCAAAATGACGAAAATAATTGAGAAAAAATAGCAAACTTGCAAAAATAATCGACAAGAGAGAAAAATAACCAAAAAAAAATTAAAGAGTAATTTTAAAATTTTAAGAGAATAAATGAAAATTGAAAAAATTGTAGGAAATAATTGAAAGAAATAATTGGAAAATAACTAGAACAATTGCAAAATGGAAGAAAATATCTGAAAAATGATGAAATTAATTGACAATTGAAAACAAAATTCGAAAAATGCCTAGAATAATAAACAATGTTAAAAATTAAACAATAAACATTAAGTTTAAACTGAATAATTGAATAATTATAAAAATTATAACAATAATTGTAAATTGCACAACTGAATTGAAAAAGGGAAAAAAATTTCAAATTAATGAAAATAATTGATAATTGAAGAATGTAATTGAAATTTAAAAAATATAATAAAAAAGTTTAAAAAGAAATTTAAAAAAGCACATAATTATTAAATACGGAAGGAAATAATTGAAAACTGAAGAAATGAATTGAAAATTTAAAAAAATTATTGAGAATTTAAAAAAATAGTTATAGAATTGAACAATTCAACTGATAATTTAAAACAATTTTTATGATGATTAAAACAAATATTTAAATCAGATAATTATTGAATATTGAAGAATTGATTGAAAATTGAAAAAAAAAGAATTGAAAACTGAAGAAATTAATTTAAATTTGAAGAATGGAATTAAAGAATGGAATTAAAATTTCTGGTTACAAAATATAATTACAAAATTTTCTAATTAATTAAAAAAAAAGAAAAAATGGAAAATAACTACAAATTGTGAAAAGTAATTTAAATAAATTAAAAATAAAATAAATAATCATGCAAAATTATAGAAAATGAATGTAGAACTTTAAAATGTAATTAAAAATTCTAAATAATAATTCAAAGATAAATGATGAGAATGATTAAAAATTGAGGAAAATAATTGAAAAATAGTAAAAATAATTGACAATTGAAGAACATAATTGAGATATGAGGAAAATAAATTAAAAGAGTGCAGAATATATTATATGAACTAAGAGAAAATAATTGAAAAAAAAATAAGAATAATGTAAATTCAAACAAACAAAAATTGAAGATTTAGAAAAATAATTTTAAAAATGATGAACGTAATTAAAAATTGGAAAAAACAGTTAAAAGATTATAAAACTAATAAAAATTAAGAGAAAGAATTGAAATTTGAGATAAATAATTGAAGATTTAATAAATCAATTTAAAAATAATTTAAAAAATTAAAAATTGCTTCTATAATTCCAAAATTATAAAAACAACTGAAAATTGGAGACAATAATTAAAAATTAAGAAAATGATTGAAAATTGCAAAAATTAATTTAAAAATGATAGGAATAATTAAAAAAATCAAAATTGATGTAAACAATCGAGAATTGAAAAAAATAATTGAAAATTTAGAAAATTAATTTAAAAATTATGAAGGTAATTTAAAATTGAAGAAATTAATGAAAAGTTTATAAAACAAATTGAACATTGAAAAAAAATTGAAATTTAAGATAAATAATAATTAAAGATTAAGTAAATCACATTAAAAATAATTTTTAAAATTAAAAATTTGAGGAAGAAAATGAAAAATTATAAAAATAATTGAATATTGAAGACAGTATTTGAAAATTAAGAAAATATTTGAGAATTGAATAAAATCAAGAATTAAGAAGAATAATTCGAAAAAATTATAGAATACATATCAAATTAAAGAAAATAATTGAAAAGTGGCAAAAGTAATGATAAATTTTTTAAAATAATTCAAATTTGAGATAAATAATTGAAAATTTAGGAAATTAATTACAAAATACCGAAAGTAATTGTAAATTTGAAATAAAATAATTGAAAAATTCTAAAATTCATTAAAAATTTTTTTAATTAATTAAAATTTAAAATAAATAATTAAAGGTTTAGTAAATCAGTTAAAAAATGTTTTAAAGTTATAATTTGGAGAAATAAATTAAAAAGTTTAAGAAATAAATAAATTTTGGTCTATTACACATTCTGTTAATTGAGTTGTGGTTAAAATGTCGCTTTCCACAAAAGTATAGAAAGTGTTTCAAAAAGCAAAAAAAAATCTATTATTTCCCAAAATCGGATAAAAATGACAAATAATCTTCACTAGATTTAAGGAAAAATATAAAACATGTTAAATAAGTTTATTGAAATCAATTTTAATAATATTTTTATTTGGTTTAGAACATTTTTTTTCTAGTTTTTTGAGGTTATTTCAATAGAGAGAATCTCTTTAAAAATGTTTTCCATCAAAAACCAAGTTTTTATTTCTTCTAAAACGTGTTTATATTTTTAAAAAATCGCTAGTTTTTCAATTAATTATTTTTAATACCTTTTGTAAAATTTTGTATCTCTTTTGAAAACCATTCAATCCTATCTAAAATCTTAAATTAACAATATTTTTAACAAAAGTTTCAAAGTTTAATCTTCAAAAACTATAATTTTATGAGTTCAAAAATTCAAATAAAATAATTGTTCTATTACATTTAAGAAGAAAATTATGTGAATATTTTGTTTATAATTTAAATATTATTTCTTATTTAATCAAAATAGATTAATTTTTTTTATATTTTTAGTAAATTTAAAATTCTTAACTTGCGTTTCGAGCCAAGAAATCACTGTTTAGTTTTCTAAAAAAAAAGTTTTTTATAAATCACAAATTTAGGATTTTTCAAAACTGAGTTTTTGTTTTCTTTTGTTAAAAAGTTTCTAAATGCAATGAAAAAGATTTTTCCCTAGTGTGTTAAAAATATACGACTTAAGGGGTTAAACATTTTTCTAATTGTGTTTCTTAAAAAAATCTTCAAATTTTTTTTAAAAAAAACCACTTTTTTCTTCTGAAAAGTCGTCAATTTTCTATAAAATATTATAATTATTATTTAGAATTTAATTTCTTCGAAAATATTAAATAAAAACATTTTCTGACTTTTGATAATGAAAAGGGAACCTTTAATAAAGTTAAATCAATCATAATCCAACAATTAATTTTTTGCTTCTTAGGTACCTTTCTTCGGAGCGCGTCACATTTTTTCTACATAAAAATCTTTAATTTCTTCTGAAATTTGTATCTTTTTCCTGAAAAATCTGTAATTTTTTAAAAGAAATATTATTATTTAAATCACGTTTTTCTGTTAAATATTCAGTCCCTTTAAATATATCTTTAATATTTCCTAAAAAAAGGTATTTCAATTCTTCTGAAAAATCTTCTATCTTTTTCGAAACATCTCAAATCTCTTTCAAAGAAAATCCTAATCTCTTACTCTTTTCTGAAACTATCTTATCCCACAAACGATTAAGAGTCATCCATAAAGAACGTTCCACCAATTTTCGTGGTTTTTGCCCCCCCCCCTAAATTATTTGTACCCTACCCCCTCAACAATCAATTTTTTTTAAATTGACCAATCAGAAAATATGAATACAATTGCAATTTGTCAATTTTAAAATTGGCGCCAAAATATTTCTGTTAGGTACTTTAGCGGCTATTTGCAATTTCGGACAAATTTTCTATCAAATGTCAATTCGTACTAATACAATTTCGGACAAATGAAGATTCTGTCAAATGAATATTCTGGTATTTAAAAATCCAAGTAACCTAAAAATCTGCAAAATAAAAATTCTTCTAAATTAAAATTCGTTTAAATTCGAATTCTTTTTAATGAAAATTTGATTAAAAAGATTTCTGTTAAATGAAAATTCTGTTAAATATGAATTCGGTGCCCTAAAAATTCTATTAGGTCAAAATGCAGATTAATTTATGTTCGATTGAAAACATATTCGAAAATGTGAAATTTCGACTAAAAGAAGATTCTTCCTGATGAAATATGAAATAAATATTCTAAATAATTAATTTTAGAACTTAATCATACGTCCCGATTCTATTGCTGACTTTTTAATCTAAAATCTGAAGGATGAAAAAGAATATTTTCACTAATGCAGATAGTGACTAAATTTTTTGTGTTTCTTCTTTATTTTATATATTGTCACTTTTTTTTTATTTTATTAATTATTTTACGTAACTAGACAGTGTACATTGTTTTAATTAATTTCTTATTGACATTATATGTACATGTATTTCTTTGTATTGCCCTTAAATGATTCTGTATTGTGGGCACATTAAGTGAATAAAATAAAAATAAAAATAAAAAATATTAGAATAAGAAAACTAAAATACCAAAGTTCTAAATTGAAACTTATGGATGACCCTTTATCTATATCTTATCTTATATTTCTAATATAATAGAAAATAATCAAAATCTCAATAAGCAAACAAAATTCTTAATCTCTTTTAAAACAATATTTTTAATTTTAGGACCTTCTCGGACTGTCAGCCGCTCTCTGTTATCACCGAGAATGATCCTCTCTACTGCGTGGAACTTCCCCAACTAAAGGAACCAACCGAACAGGCCTACATTCTTCTCGTCTGGATTAATGTCCTGGTAAAGGGTAATTTGCGAGAGCGCTTTGGTAGTCCATACACGATGCAAATTTCACGAGAAACTTCGTATGAGGACCTCCAAAAACTTTTGCTCAAAGAGATGCACGCAACCCTCGCCGACGATGTCCTAACCTCCAGTCAAAGTCCAGGACTTTTCAATATCCGTGTCGCTGACCCAGTAGCAACACCTGCCCAGGACGAGCATCCCTGCATTGATCCCTGTGTCGAGCATCCTCTTTACACCGAACAAATCGAACAAGCCTTGGCCCTTTGTGCCGATGATTCGGGTCCACAGCATGTGAAACTTATTCTTGAATGGGACGAGGCCACCAAATCAATCATCATTCAGGATGACTCGGATCAAATTGAGGAGCACGCCAGTGTAAAGCAGTTGAAAAGCAGCTTGGAATCGGGCGAGAATTCTGTCACACTTGAAGAATGTTTCGATTTTTACACAAGGGAGGAAACCCTCGGAGCAGAAGACGCTTGGCATTGTCCCTCCTGTAATCGGAAACAGGAAGTCGTGAAAAAACTTGGTCTGTGGACTCTGCCCCATATTCTTGTGATTCATTTGAAGAGGTTTCGTCAACAGTCCAAGCAAAGATCAACGGCAAAATTAACAATGCTCGTGAATTTTCCACTCTATGGTTTCGATATGACTCCTCATTTGGCCAACAGTGAAAACTCGTCGAACAATATCACGAATTTGGAAACGACCGGGTGGTCCTCTTGGAAGAAACCAAAAGCGAGGCCTAGGCAAAATTTTTCCAAATACGTGGACGATAATGTTTATGATCTTTATGCGATTTGCAATCATCATGGACAGGATCTTCAAGGCGGACACTATACGGCTTTTTGTCGAAATCCGTTTGACACACAGTGGTATTGTTTCGATGACACGAGAGTCGAGTCGTTGACGGATTCCGAGCTGATTACCAACTCGGCGTACATGCTCTTCTATCATAAACGAGGAACGAATAATAATTCGACTGGAAACTCGTCAGCGGCCTCGAACAGCTCGACTGGCTCGGGTTTGGATCACTGGGCCTCGAGAATGCCTCAGTTCTATTATAATAATAAGAACAGCTGTAATGCCGCTAGCAATAAGCAGAGCAAGTCACAGGAGGTTCTGTGCCAAGAGAAAATCGTTAAGGAAAAGAACTTGAACAATTTTAATCGAGGGTGCAGGGATTATGCGACGCTACAGCCACAAAAGAGAACTGTTGGAACGGAAACCGATTGTGGAGAGGTCGATCGATATTCGGATGTCGAGGTTTCCACGAATTATCCATCGAGAAGAGATTGGGTTAGTTTTTGATTTTTTAATTTAATTCTAATTGTTTTATTTTTTTTTAAAAAGATAAATCAAAATTTGATCTTTTTAAATTTAATTCTTGATTGCTGAAATTTCAAGGCTTTTTGATCGATGTAAATCTAGGAAATGTAGTTTGTTTGAGGATCAAACCACTGACTTTTGAGCAAAGGTGGTTTCTGACATGTTTTAAAAAAATTAAAAACCCAGGGCTGATAAAAATCATGATTTTTTTTTTTATTTAAATCAAAAATTGGTTTTTGAAAAATATAATCGGTACATAAAATTTTCAAATGATTATTTGTAAGTAGTTTGTTAAAGAAATGAAGAAAATTTAAAAAAAAAAAACAACACAAGAATGAGTGACATAGAAATATATAAAAAAAGTAGGAACTCTTTGAAAAATTAAACTTTTTAAGTAGGTACATTTTTTTCCAATTAAAAAAATGAATAAGAAGATAATTAAAAGACGGTTAAAATGTATTACTAAAGAGAAACATTTTTTTAAATTAGAGAAATTAGAGAATTATTTTACAAATTGAATGAAACAAGAATAAATAAAATTTGGGAAAACTTTAAAAATTATTAAAAGAAAATAAATTCTATGAAATTGAAGAACGATGTTAAAATGAGAATATTTAGTACAAGATGAAACTTACATAATATAAAATACAAAAATAAAAGTCTTCAAAAAAGTATAAAATTGAGTAATTTAAAAAATGGAGATAAAAACATCAAATAAATGTTTTCAAAAATTCGTAACTTATAAGATAAAACGTAACACTAGAAAAGAAGGAAAAACGTTTCTAAGAAATGGAAAATTGATGACAAAAATGAAAGAATTAATTAAAACGCAAGGAACGATTACAAAAATAGTGAAGCATAACAAAAATTAAATAGGTAGGAAATGGAGAAATGTTTTTTTCCTTAATCTAACAAACTGTAAAAAAATATATAAAGTAAAAAAAAAAAATAATAAACTTTGGTTAGAAAGTTAGAACCTACTAGGAACTTAGGATTAATAAAAATAAAAAAATTAAAATTTTTATAAACATATTAAATCCACAACATATTAAATTTACCAAATAAATATACCTAATTCTTACCAAATTTTTATATTGTGTATTAGAAGTAAAATTTTATATTTTGTGTATTTTTTACATTTTTTTACACTTTGTTAGATTAAGAAGAAAAAATCTTTCCTCCATTTTCTTCCTATTTATTTAATTTTCTTGTTTTTGTACAAGTGTACAAAAAGTGTCCTTCTTTACATTTTAATTAATTCCTTAATTTTTATCATAATCTTTTCTATTTCTTAGAAACATTTTTCCTTCTTTTAAATTGTTTAGTCTTGTAATTTGTAAAATAACTCTCTAATTTTTCTAATTAAAATTTTGTTTCCTCTTTAGTAATGTATTTTAACGTTTTATAACGATTTTCTTATTTGTTTTTTTATTTAAAAAAATGACCGTAGATAGTTTGAGTTAATAATAAGAGTTTCTACTTTTTTATAATTTTTTTTTTGACACTGTTTCATTCTTGTGTTGTTTTTATTTTAAAATTGTTCTCTATTTCTTTAATAATGTCCAGGAATTTTTTTATTTAAAAGAATTTTCTCATTTTTTTGATTGATCATTTTACGTTTTTTTTTTTTTTTTAATTTATTATTTTGTTGTTGTTTTTACCTAATTTTCTTAATTTTGCGATCATATTAATTTAAAGATATTTTTTGAAATTTTCTTATTTATTCAACATAATTTGTTTGATTTTGACTAAATGGTTTATTCTTCATTATTTCTTATTAAATATTCTCAATTTAAAAAATAAACTACTTACTAATAAACATTTGAAAATTGTATATACTTATTTTATATATTTAAAAGAAATCAATTTTTGATTTAAATAACAGAAATCTAATTTTTTAGATTTTTAAAAAAAAATCATGATTTTTGGCAGCCCTAGTTGTTATTTGTCTCATAATTTCGAAGATTTTATTTCTAATCAATATTTTAGAAAGGTAATAAACAGTTATGTTTCAATTCAAAGAAAATGTTCCCGTACTTTATTTCGTTTTATGAAAAAACGGTTCTAATTTTATGGTCGTTCTAATTCGAGAGGTAAATGTCTCGGAAATTATGATGTACACTTGCTTAGGATTATTTTTGGATTTGTGAAATAAGGTGAAGATTCTTTCAATTTACGGAAGAATTTATCTAAATTTAAATTGATGTAGATTTTAATCAACTTGAAACTTAATCTAACTAAACTTCAATTTAACGATATTTGAATTTATACACATTTTTAATTTTTTATTTTTAAATTTAATATATTCAAAGATTAAACGATTTCAATTTTATTTTTAACTAAAGTTCAATGATTTCAAATTTCAATCAATTTCTATTTTAATTAATCCAAATATAAATCTTTCATGTTTTAGTAGAAAATTACATTCTTTATTTAATATAATTTATCTTTCAATTTATTTTAATTTCGATAATTATAAATTGAATCAGTGCTTGAATTCAAATATTAATTTATACTTTAAAGATTGATTCAATTGAATCAAATTTAATTCAATTCAAATTAAAATTGATTTTAATCAGGATTGCTTGAAATTTCTAATTTCAATGGTTGAATTTAAATTCTTTGAACTAATTTGTTTTTCAGTTGATTTTAATTTCATAAATCAAATCAACTTTTAAATTTAAACTTCAATTTAAACACATTTAAATTAATTAAAATTTCAAATATTACAAATTGAATTGAATTCTACTTTTATTGGGGAAACCTTCAATTAGTTGCGAATTTAGTTTCTTCAAATTTAAATCTCCTCTTAAAAATTTTCAATATTTCTCTACAATATCTTATTAAATATCTTTTAGAAATATAATTTTATGTCTTTAAAATCTCCCATTTGTCTAAAAAATCTTAAACTTTTCTAAGAAATTGTCAAACTCTGTTCTAAAATATATTTGCATTATCTTTTAAATCATTTATAACTTTTGAAAAAGTCTTGCATTTCTTATAAAGTAATATTTATACTATTTACAACCCCTTTTTCTGTAAACTAATTAATTTCTTCTAAATTATCTTAAATTTCTTTTAAAATAATTCTGGTTTTTCTTGTAAAAATTTTCATTTTTTTCTATATTCTATCATAGTTTTCTATCTTATTTTTTTTTATTTTTAAGCAAATATTTTTCATTTCTCTTCATTTTATTTTCTTCTTTCTTTTTTCTATCTTTTGTTACCAAAATGAATTTTTTTGTTATTTGTTTGTTTTTACTGTTCTCCCTTTTGTTATTTTTTGTTTGTTTAGTTTTGATTTTTTTATTTTAACATTTCTTCGTAGATTAACTTTTCTTAATTCACTTTTCTTTCTTTTTTTTGAGGACAGGTGAATTTCAATCATTCTTTAAAATTTTTATCCAAGTTATTTCAGATTGACACATAATTTTATTGATTTACATTTAATATTTTCGTAAATTTTTTCTAATTTTTATATAGTTTTTCGCCAAAATTTATTTATTTCTAAAATTTCTAGTAGTTTTTTAAATTTAAAACAAAAATTAAGTTTCTGGGATTTGCTCTTACATTTTCCGATATTTTAAGATTCTTTTCATTTCTATTGAATTTATCTTTTTACATTGTATTATTTTATTTTTTCATTTTTCTATTATTGAAATAGTTTTCCCAAATTTTTGATTTTTTGCAATATTGATAAGATTTTAAATAATTTTTATAATTTTCTTATCTTTTCATAATTTTTTGAATTTTTAAAAAAGTTTCTACACTTTAAATTTCTTTTTTCTATTATTTTTTTTCATTATTCCTTTATTAAATATTGTCACTTTTTCCTATTCCCTCAGATTAAATTATTTCATTCATTTTATATTTTTTAAACATACGTTTAGGAATTTTTCCATTTTTTAAAAACCCAGTTTATAATAAATTTTTTAATTCTGCCGAAAACTTTATAATGAAGTAAATCATAAAGTAAATGTAATATCTTTAAATATTTTAAGCAAAAAGTAGGTGTACACATAATTATTTGACGCTTAAACCCTCACTCGACTTTTTTTTTAAATGATACTTTAGTAACACTTTTTTTTAAGATAAAATTACTTTAGTTTTATTATTTTAAAACACTGCAAATTCTTAAAATTCGAAAAGAATGTATGTTAATCTAAAATAATTTTATTTTTAGGCATCGCCAAAACCAGTTAGAAGAACGTCTTCAATCACCTTGACTCCTCATACGCAAGCAATAATTCAAAATGCGTGCAGTGATCCGGACACAACAGTGATACACGAATCAACATTGTAACACACAATTTAAGCTGGACTTGATTGTCTGGCTCGAGCCTGGCTCAACGAGTGCCTAGAACCTGGCGTTTCCGTTAAGTCTGAACTCAACGCAAGTAGAAGAAAAAGAAAAGAAACAAAAAGACAATTCAATATCCCCTTAAAAGCCACTTTTGTCAACAGAGCATCGATATTTGTAGCCTGACTAGATTTTCAACCCCAAAAATCCTTTTCACTCAAAAACTTTGTACAATTCTCTATTACTAACGCAATAGATACTTTATATTACAACGAGAGATCTCAAAAGTTAATTTCTTCTTTCGAATTCTATTTCTATAATGCGCCAAAATAGAGATAACATTTTTTTGAGAAAAAACAAAAAAAAAATACTAAAACAAGTTCGAGGCATTAGCGAATTTCATATTTATAGAGCATTTGTACGGATTGCGTGAGTTGAGAGAAACAAAAAAGAAAATAGATTTTAAGAGTGTGAGATGAAATCTTTATATAGAACACTGTAAATCTGATAAATTGTCCCCACTAACTTGTCAATGTAATTGTCAGTTTGCAAGTCCAAAGAAATTTAACGAGTAGGTGATAAGGAATTTTAATTGATTGTTGTTTTAATTTTGAATTTTATTATAATTTAATTATATCAACTATTTTGTTTTTTATTGAATAAGAAAATTTACTTTCTAGCGGCTTTAATGACTTTTTATCATAATTAAATTAACAATATTGACATATTTAATGTTTTATTATAAATAAAATTGAAATAAAATTTCAATATAATTATATTGAATATTGAATATTTAATTATAATAGTAAAAAGTCCTGTAAGTCTAGAAATGTTAATTTTTATTTATTTTAATCTTGATTTTCGAATTATGATTAAAAGTGTAACTTTAATTGAGATTTTGTAGTTTTGATTAAAGATTTGTCAATTTATTGTAGATTTGTCAATTTTAATTAAGATTTCTGTATAAAGTTAGAAGATTTCTATTTTGATGGAGATGTATATATTTTGACTGATATTTTGTTTTATTACTGACACTGGAATCATTGACAATAAGAGAGCAATTGTTGCTTCAGAGTTTGATTTTAAGCTGAAATGACAATTTTTCAATATAAGACAGTGCTCAAATTATTTTTGGACACTGTAATCTGACATTTACATATTCTGAATCTACGTTGCTTAGATGTAATATTTATATTGTATTTGTATTACCCACTAGTGGCCTTACATAATCAATATCGATACATCAGTAATTCAATATTCACACTTGCGTAACCATAGTTACTATACTTACTTTGAGCATTTTTTTGATTTTTATTCCGTACTTTAGATTAAAGAACGAATGTCACGCGAGAGTCACTGGATCTAGAAATTGAAACGAATTATTTTTAACTACAAATTTCTTCCAAACTTCAAAGTTCTTCCATTATTAAGACTCTGCTTCTTTTTTTTCTTTTTTTTTTTTTAATGGAGACAAAAGACTTTCTCGGTACAGTGACTTTTCTCTGTGATAAAAGTACCAATATTTTTCAACTCTTTTGTATTATTAAATACTCTAATCTCCCAATTTTAATCATCATTCCAAATAAAAGAGATTTCAGATTTTAAAAGAAAAAAGTAGGGAAAGAGAGAGAGAGGAAGAGAAAAGGGGAGAAAGTGAGCAAGAGTATTAAATTTATAAATGAAAAAAAGTGAGAAGATTTATATAGAAAAAAAAATATATATATACATATGTATATGTAAATTGCGTATATAGAATGAGAAAAAAAATATAATATACGCATGAACACTGTGAGTGACAAGATATTTAAGTTATTTTAAAATAATGTTTACAACTAGTCACACAATTTGTGGACAGGGGTTAGTAAAAATACACGTGATTTAAAAAATTAATAAATTCAAGTTGTAAAAGAAAGATTATTACTATTATCGATTACTATCTTTTATTAGAATTATTATTTAGAAAAGTTATTATGTAATCTCGTTAACCGACTGAGGGATATTAAAATTGTCGATTATTGCTATGATTTTGTTGAAATAAATAGAGAATGTATATGTGCAAAAAAGAAACATTCTTTTATTTCATAATTATAATTTTTTAAAAATTTTATCTTCATAGAAAAACAATATATATTTTTTTGAGACAATTATTTGAATTCTGTAAAATTATTTACGACTGTATTTTGTTTATATTGAAGTTTTTTGAATAAAACGAATTTTTGAAAATTTATCATTATCTTGAAAGAAGGATTTTTAAATTCTAGAGAAATTTAAATTAAGTAGAAAATTTAATGTAATTGTCGAAAGTTAAGTAAAAATCAGATTTGATTTTGTACCATACTTTATAATTTGTGTACTTAATTTAAGTTATTTAAAAATAATTCTTTTTCTGTCAAGTACAATAGTTTCTTTCCATTAAAATTAAATTCCATATACAAATAATAATTTAGTAAATTTATAATACAGGAAAAGCTTAAAAACTTATTTGGCGGGAAAAATTTAAATATTCCTAAGAAAGAAATCGTTCCTGGTCGATAAAAAACCGTTAAAAATCTACATTACCGACATATTCAAATCGGAGAAAACAAAGTGTTTTTATTTCCCATTTTTGACAATTTTCTAGCGTTCTGAACTCAATAAAGCTAGAAAAAAGAGTCTAATTTTTCGTATGTAACAAGAAATTAGAATGCTGCATCCACCCGTAAATTGCACAGGCGCATTATGTGCAAAATGCAGAATCCTCTTCTTCCTCCTAAAAAACATCAAATATGGCGCCGAGTTCCTGGCCTCCGATTGGCTCAGTCTAGAAATCCTCCAGTCGGGCTCGGATCGCCGTCGCGCGAAGTGTGTTTTTAGTGCATTTTTGTAAATTTGTTTGGATTTCTCACTGAAAAATTAAGGTAAGAGAGTCATTATTCCACTCAAGAGTTGCATTAATTTGTTTACTTCGCGCGAAAAGTGCCGTTACACCTTTTATTGTATTACAATTGTTGAATTTAATCGAAATGAGTCGAGTTTGACAGCGCCTGCTGTACAATGGAGGATGAGTAATCCTTGTCAGACTTTGAGCAGATTAAATGCATTCTCTGCTCTTATTTTAATTAAAAGGTGATTCTGTTTCAAATGATTTGGTGCAGTTGTGTATCCGAGTGTGAAAAACAATCCTGTGCCTCTCCCTCGAGAGAAATCGCGGGGGCGCTTCGTGTCTCAGGATCGATACACAGGACACACACCGTGTCACAATACATTGTTGGTGTAGGGCTTATTTTGCTCTGTTTTCTGTGCGTGTGAGAGTGCGTACGTGCCTGTAACGCGGGGTTGAAATTTTATTTTCTTCGGACAACTTGCTTTTGTACGGCCTCTGAGAAATTTAAGAGGACGCTTTCGATATGCTGCCAATTATGCGGGTGATCCGCTCTTGAGAAAGAAAGAAAAATCCTCCTTTAGATTCATCTGACAGCTATTTTATTCTCCACTTGAAAGCTTTTGAAAAATGAGGGCATTTCGCTTATTTTAACATTCAATAACGTGAAAGGAATATATAAAGTGTCATAAAACTTAATATTTTATTCGTAAGTTGTTCATATTACATTCTCTTTCTTTCTAATGTGATAAGGTATTCATTTTTCGTTAAGAACTTTGGTTTTAGTTTCATTTGTGACTAAGTTATCTTATCTTTGTTCGGAATTTGAGGATTGTCTCATTATCTCTCACGTTTTGGAGTAAAATTTTCTCTTTTGACAAAGAAAATAAAGTGGCAGTTAATCAGTGATTGAGGATAACATTTTTTCGGATAAAAGTGTGTGAAAAGGTGCGGAATTTAAATACCTATGTGGTTTTGTTTAAAGAGGAGGAAATTTAAATGAGTCTAGAATCTAGTCTAGAGTATGTATATGTGAATATTACAAAGAGTTATGATGTAAAGATTATAAAGAGATATATGGTATAAAGATAATTTACTCTTTATACAGATATACACTCATACAAAGTAGGGTTTTTATAAACACATCGGCTCTTTACCTCGGTCTATAAAGTTTTTTTTATCTAAAATCACAGGTTGTAAAATGTATTCTATTGAAATGAATGAACACGATTGTTTTTATATGGAAGTGTTAACGTTTGCACGTTGTTTGTACAATATTACAGTTACACTTTCATCAGCAATAAACTTAAATTGCTTTCGTCCAAGGAATCGTATAAATGTCGTGATGCGACTGTATTTGCTTCTAGACTGTAGCCTTAAAAAAAAATCTTGTTTATGAAACTTATTGTTTAACTTAATTGAATCAAATTAAAAGGTTACCTTCAGAAGATTTAGTTTAACTAAAATTTTAGGGCGCCAGTCCTTACTTGGGACATCAAACAATTAAAATAAAATAAATGAATTATTAGTAAACGAGGCCACCAGGTTAATCACTAATCAAATATACAAATTATTTCAAGTGTCGGAACCAAAATCAACTAAATAGGAAACGTAAAATAAGTTAAACCAATTCTTCTGGAATGTCAGCTAGCTGCAATCCCATAGCTGGTAAATGGTAGAGGGGGAAGTTCGATTTTTATAATTTTATTCGAAAAGATTATAAATAACACTCAATAATACACTTTAATTGAAATAAAATTTACAATTTATTTATTAGTTAGAATCGACTAAATTTACAATTTGAGGTTTTAGAGTATACAATTTTAAATAAAAATTGTGGAGAAACTTATTCAAAGAATAAGGATTCTTTAAATTCGAGATTGGAATATTATGACATTTTAGAAAATGATAAACAAGTTAAATTATAAAGTTTGTCTAAATGATAGGAATGAATGATATCCTGATAAAATGAATTTAAGTTATAGAAATAAATTTAGAAATACAATCAATTTAAATTATAGAAGGTTATAAATTAAATGCTGAAATCGTTATGAAATGAACAATTTAGAAATATCTTTCGTAAATTTAAATGAAATCTTACCAGAATAAATCGAAGAATTACAATCTTTAAAAGTCAAAATCCTTATTAGAAATTATCAATTGGTCGGTATCAGTTTCCAGGGAATTAAATAAATTTCAAATTAAATCCGTGTCAATATATTCTCAAAATTAGATTTTCCTTTCCATCAATATTCCAATTAATAATTATTTCCAAAATCAATCAGTTTTAAAAGAAAATTTCTAATTAGACGTCTTGTCTCTTTGATTTCACAGAAAAGAATAATATTAAAAACAAAAGAACGTTTATTTATTCCCTAGGAAACTGGTTACCAACCACAAAAAAAAATACTATCAACTTTAACAAACTAAGTTACTAGAATGAATTTAAATTTTGATTGGTTAAAAAAAAAAAAAGAACAATAATAAAAAAAAAAGCCGAACAGAAATTAATCTTGACAAAATTAAAATTAATTCTTCGAATAAAGGTCCAGATTTTGAATGATTCTTCTCAATTAATTTCAATTAATTCGATGAAAGCTGGTAAATCGTCTTATAAAACTCCTCCAATATAATTATTTTCTAACTGAATATTAATGTTGTAATTCCAAAGGTCAAAAGATTCTTCTTCAAGAAAAGAAAGACATCAAAATTCCTTCAATCCCAAACTGACATGATATCAGGGTTGAAAATTAAATATACGGGCTTTTCTTCACAACAGGAGATCAGAGCAATTGCTTGATTATAAAACGAAGCCTTCCAAGAATTGAAAAATATTAAATATTCCTCCAGGGAACTAAGTCATTATTATTTTTAGGGCAGGAAACGCAGCATAAAATAATTGGCATTTTAAATAATTCAAAATTCAAGGGTACATCAAAAGAATCCAGTTTTCAAAATCCAATGAAATAAATTTGGTTAATTGTTGGAGTGTTCAAATTTCATAAATTAAATTGAAAATAGACCAAAAATCCAATAATAGATAATTCTCCTTTTCTTTAATCTTCTTAATCTTGTGATTATGATGACTCGAAATAATATACATGAAATATAAGACAAATCAATTACAGGTAAATTCTTAAAATTATGAATTTAAAATGTCATAATATTCCAATCTCGAATTTAAAGAATCCTTATTCTTTGAATAAGTTTCTCCACAATTTTTATTTAAAATTGTATACTCTAAAACCTCAAATTGTAAATTTAGTCGATTCTAACTAATAAATAAATTGTAAATTTTATTTCAAAAAAAAAAAAAAAAAAAAAAAAAAAAAAAAAAAAAAAAAAAAAAAAAAAAAAAAAAAAAAAAAAAAAAAAAAAAAACAAAAAAAAAAAAAAACAAAATTGTAGCCTTAAAAAAAAATCTTGTTTATGAAACTTATTGTTTAACTTAATTGAATCAAATTAAAAGGTTACCTTCAGAAGATTTAGTTTAACTAAAATTTTAGGGCGCCAGTCCTTACTTGGGACATCAAACAATTAAAATAAAATAAATGAATTATTAGTAAACGAGGCCACCAGGTTAATCACTAATCAAATATACAAATTATTTCAAGTGTCGGAACCAAAATCAACTAAATAGGAAACGTAAAATAAGTTAAACCAATTCTTCTGGAATGTCAGCTAGCTGCAATCCCATAGCTGGTAAATGGTAGAGGGGGAAGTTCGATTTTTATAATTTTATTCGAAAAGATTATAAATAACACTCAATAATACACTTTAATTGAAATAAAATTTACAATTTATTTATTAGTTAGAATCGACTAAATTTACAATTTGAGGTTTTAGAGTATACAATTTTAAATAAAAATTGTGGAGAAACTTATTCAAAGAATAAGGATTCTTTAAATTCGAGATTGGAATATTATGACATTTTAGAAAATGATAAACAAGTTAAATTATAAAGTTTGTCTAAATGATAGGAATGAATGATATCCTGATAAAATGAATTTAAGTTATAGAAATAAATTTAGAAATACAATCAATTTAAATTATAGAAGGTTATAAATTAAATGCTGAAATCGTTATGAAATGAACAATTTAGAAATATCTTTCGTAAATTTAAATGAAATCTTACCAGAATAAATCGAAGAATTACAATCTTTAAAAGTCAAAATCCTTATTAGAAATTATCAATTGGTCGGTATCAGTTTCCAGGGAATTAAATAAATTTCAAATTAAATCCGTGTCAATATATTCTCAAAATTAGATTTTCCTTTCCATCAATATTCCAATTAATAATTATTTCCAAAATCAATCAGTTTTAAAAGAAAATTTCTAATTAGACGTCTTGTCTCTTTGATTTCACAGAAAAGAATAATATTAAAAACAAAAGAACGTTTATTTATTCCCTAGGAAACTGGTTACCAACCACAAAAAAAAATACTATCAACTTTAACAAACTAAGTTACTAGAATGAATTTAAATTTTGATTGGTTAAAAAAAAAAAAAGAACAATAATAAAAAAAAAAGCCGAACAGAAATTAATCTTGACAAAATTAAAATTAATTCTTCGAATAAAGGTCCAGATTTTGAATGATTCTTCTCAATTAATTTCAATTAATTCGATGAAAGCTGGTAAATCGTCTTATAAAACTCCTCCAATATAATTATTTTCTAACTGAATATTAATGTTGTAATTCCAAAGGTCAAAAGATTCTTCTTCAAGAAAAGAAAGACATCAAAATTCCTTCAATCCCAAACTGACATGATATCAGGGTTGAAAATTAAATATACGGGCTTTTCTTCACAACAGGAGATCAGAGCAATTGCTTGATTATAAAACGAAGCCTTCCAAGAATTGAAAAATATTAAATATTCCTCCAGGGAACTAAGTCATTATTATTTTTAGGGCAGGAAACGCAGCATAAAATAATTGGCATTTTAAATAATTCAAAATTCAAGGGTACATCAAAAGAATCCAGTTTTCAAAATCCAATGAAATAAATTTGGTTAATTGTTGGAGTGTTCAAATTTCATAAATTAAATTGAAAATAGACCAAAAATCCAATAATAGATAATTCTCCTTTTCTTTAATCTTCTTAATCTTGTGATTATGATGACTCGAAATAATATACATGAAATATAAGACAAATCAATTACAGGTAAATTCTTAAAATTATGAATTTAAAAGAAAAATATTCCAAATCTCGAATTGTTGTGAAATCATTGAGTCAAGGTTTGACAATAATTAATTTAGTTAAAAAAAATTAACTAAACAAATTAAATTTAACTAAATAAAAAAAATTAGAAATAATTATTTAATTAAGTTTTTAGTAATTAAACAAATTTTTGTGAATTGTAAAAATTGCAAATTTTTACAATGTCACAACTCTCCCCTGTTTAAATAGACCAAACGGTCTCAAAGAAGCAAATTAATGGTACCAGGAAAATTAAATTGATAATTGCCAATATTTAAGTTTAAAATAAAAGGAAATATGTTAATTAAACCATGATATTCAGTAAAGCAACAAAAATTTAGAAAATATAAAAAAAATTACAATTCAACAATTCGGATAAGATTTCATCAACATTTACTAGAAATTATTTAAATTCCACATTTCAAAACTTCAACATTTAATCCCTTTGCTCTTCATATTACATGAGTAAAATTAATATCCCAAAAGCTTGAACATTGAAACTCATTTATCTCACAAAATTAATTGAATTGAACTTCTTAACAAACATATGGTTTCAAGTCTTGAATGTGAGCTTTGAATATTTTTGTTTTGTCAAAATTGCTCACTTCGTAAACAATTGGAGAAAGAACTTTTAAAATTACATACGGACCTAAGTATTTCGTATTTAACTTAGCGGAAATGTGTTTTACTTTCGACGATAATTCTCTGTTCCTAGCCAAAACTAAATCTTTAACATTAAACTTAAGTTGACGACGTTTATTATTATAATTTTTAGCTTGTTTTTGAAAAGCTTTATCTAAATTATTGATGACCAAATCATTCATTACTTTAATTCTTTTCATTCTAGTATTCCACAACTCTATTGATGATGAATCAATATTTATATCATCATCTTGTTCTTTAGGTTTTCGAAGCGAATTGATGGGTTCTGGATTCCTTGCTAAATTAAGAAAAGCTGGACTCGATTTAACTGAAGAATGAAACGAAGTATTATATGCAAATCTTAATTCAGGCAAATTTTCGTCCCAAGTTCTATGATCATCATTGATGAAAGATATAATCATAGTTTTTAAAATACGATTAATACGCTCTACAGGATTAGCCTGAGGATGATATGCTGGTGAGGTAGAATGAATAATATTAAATTCGAAAGCTAAGGATTTAAGAATAGCATTAATAAATTCTGTACCGTTGTCAGTATGTAGGATTCTTGGAGTTCCCCATCTATTTATTATTAAATCTCGAAAAGAATCTTTAACCTTTTTACCAGTGGCTACACGTAAAGGAACGCACTCCACCCATTTAGTGAATAAATCTTGAAATACTAAAATATATTGATAACCAGACTTGCTTCGAGGGAGAGGACCCATTATATCCGCAGCAACTATTTTCCACGGCTCTTCAATGATTCTATGACCCATTAATCCTGTAGGAGCCTTTTGCTCTACTTTACATAACTGACATGTTTCACACTTATTAACGTAATTCTTAACATCCTCAAGACAACCTGGCCAATAATAATTTAAGGCAACTCTTTTATAGGTTTTTTCTATCCCTAAATGACCGGACTGAGGACAATCATGTGATTCGAATATAACGGTGTCACGTTCCTTGTCATTTGGAATTAATTTCCATGCATTCAGATCATCAACAAGTGTCGAAATTAAAGGATTAGGTTTAAAGTGATAGAGTTTGTCGTTAATTATTTTCCAGTTTGGAAACTTTTCAGGATAATTTGTTACTGCTATAAAACGCCGAATGTACCAAGATGAATTAGGATCTTCAATTAAATTAAGCCTTTCTTTTGGAGATTCATACATCCTGGAAAGTGCATCTGGCACCTGATGGAATTTTCCTTTACGGTGTATGATTTCCAAATCGTATTATTGTAAAGACAAAGACCACCTAGCCAACCTTCCAGACGGATTTTTTAGATTCTGCAACCATTTAAGACTAGCATGATCCGTTACAACCGTAAAACGGTACCCTTCCAAATATTCGCGATATTTTTTAATTGACCAGATAATTGCTAAACACTCTAACTCGGTGGTGGTATAATTTTTTTCTGCATTTAAAAGAGATCTGCTAGCGTACGAAATAACCTGTTCTTGACCATCAATTTTCTGAATCAAAACAGCACCTAGACCTGACGTGCTCGCATCAGTTTGAAGTTCGAATGGAATACTAAAATTTGGACAAGATAAAATAGGAGCTTTTGCCAAACAATTTCTAATTTCAAGAAAAGCAGAGTTTTGATCATCCGACCAAAACCAACGCTGTTTTTTCTTCAATAAAAGATTAAGTGGAGCTACAATCGATGAAAAATTAGGAATGAACCTCCTATACCATGATGCCATTCCCAAAAGTCTCCTAACCTCTTTCACATTACGAGGAACTGGATATTCTAGAATCGGAGCAACCTTTTCAGGATCTACCATCAATCCATTTTCATTCACTAAATATCCTAAGTATTTAACCTGCTGACAGCAAAATTCACATTTTCCAACATTTAAATTTAGATTAGCCTCCTTTATTTTATTCAAAACCTTACTTAACCAAACGAGATGATCTTCAAAAGTTTCTGTGACAATTATAATATCATCCATATATGCGAATACGTTAGGTTCCATTTCTGGACCAATTAAATTGTCTACTAAACGTTGAAATGTTGCAGGAGCATTAGTGAGGCCGAACGGCATTCTTTTAAATTGAAATAGGCCTTTGCCTGGGACCGAAAAGGCAGTTTTCTCTCGACTATTAACTTCTAAGGGAACATTAAGAAAACCTTTACAAATATCCAATTTTGAAATAAATTTAGCACTTCGTAATTTGTGTAAAATAGAATTAATTTTTGGTAGAGGATACGCGTCTTTTTTAGTGACTGAATTTAATTTTCGAAAGTCTAGGCAAAAACGATATGTACTGTCGGGTTTCTTAATCATGACTATAGGACTCGACCAGCCACTATTCGATGACTCAATAATGTCATCTTTTAACATATTATCAACTTCTAGTAACATTGCTTCATGAACCTTCGGGGACACTGAATAATATCTTTGTTTAATGGGCAAATGATTGTTAACATTGATTAAATGTTCAGTAAGAGTGGTTAATCCCGGTTTTCCTTTGTCTTCTGGAAGCTCTTTATCTAGGAAATCTTTTAAAATTTTTGCTTGATCAATATTCAATTCACTAATTCCACAACAAACATCCGGTTTTGAGTTTTCTATAATAAAATTAAAACTTCGAAAAGGATCAGAATTGAAAAACCATGTTCTATTCTCGTAGTCGATAGATATTCCGAAAATTTTAAGAAAATCTAATCCTATTACAAAATCTACAGGAAGAGAATTCAAAACTCGAATCTTTAATAATCGGGCCTTAGTTTCAAGTTCAATCGGAGCAGTTAATTCGTCAGAAACCGTTAAAATGGAACTGTCAGCAACCTGAATTAAACCTTCATTTTTCTCCATTTTTAACCCTAAATTCTTTATTAATTCCAAACCATTAGGACCAATAAATGACCGTGTTGCGCCTCCATCAACTAATGCTTTGATTTTAATGCCTAAAATACTAATTTTTACAAACATTAAGGGTTCTGATGTAGAAAGACATTCCGGAATATAGTTTATGTCGGAAATATTAAAAATACTTGATTTTTCGAAAACCTTGGGATTCTCTAAATTTTTATTTTCTTTGTAATCAAATTGAATTTCTTCATCAATAATAGATTCTACATTAGATTTAGAATTTTCAGCGCGCGGTAAATCTATTTTTTTATTAACTTCTATTTCTTTTGAAAAGTCAATTAAATCCGAATTATGAGTTGTTTCAGATTCTTTAATTAAATCGTTATTTATATTTAAATCAATTAAGTCAAGATCAAGAAACAAATTTTTATCAAAGTTATTTGATAAATTATCAACTTCAGTTTTAATTTTAATAATGTCAATGTCAATCACTTTATGAACCTCATTTTTATTTATAAAATATTTACCATTTTCACAAAATATAGACAAATCAAAATCTTTAGGCATATAAACACCTTTGAATTCAGATAGATCGCAATAAGGATCAATATATTCGATTTCGATTAAGTTATCAATTTTTGAATTTTGTTTTATCTTATTTTCGAATTTTAAAGAAGAATCTAAACTAGCAGAGGGCCTTTTATCTAAGGGAGGAGTCACTTTCGGCCTATCAAGCGGCTCTTTATTTAGTTTCCCGAACATTTTTTACAAGATGGACGAGTCACATTCTTAGCACCGCATCCGAAGCAAATTATTCTCTTTTCCCCTTTACAATTTTGACGTCTGTGGCCTTCTTGATCACAATTCCAACAAATCAATGGTTTAGATTCCTTAATTTTAACCTTTTGATCAGATTCAGAAGATTCTGACAAAAAGGGATTAGTAGAAACTCTACTTGAATCAGGAATTTTAGAATTGTTTTGTTTCTTTGATTTATCGTTAGATTTCTGATTATACTGCGAATTTTGAGGAGACTTTTTAGAATTACTCTCGTTAATAGCTAGAATACTGTCGATTAATTTGTCAGAATCTAAATAATCCTTTAAATTTATTTCGTCTAGTAAGGAGATTAATTCTTTTGGACCTTTATTCCTCACTCTTGGTGGTTCTTTATAAGCCAAATCTGGCAATAAAGATCTTTCTGGAGTTGGAGGTGGTTTATAGGATTTGCTTACTAAAAAGCTTTTCTCTATTGAAACTGCAATCTTTTTAAATTGAACTAAACTAAAGATATTGTATCTAGAAATTACCAGCTGAAATCGTGGAAGCAAATTTCGATGAATAAAACTAATTTCTTCATCAGGAGACAATTTAGGAATAACTCTATCAAATAACGAAACCATACAAGTGAAAAAATCTGCGACGGGTTCGAATTCTCCTTGTGTCCTCTTATAAATCTCTTGCCTAAGTTCAAACTGGAAATCAGCATCTCCAAAACGAGAACTGAAAGCTCGGGAAAAATCACTGAAACTCCTCCAATTATGACTATTTCCGTGGAACCATTTTAAAGCAATTCCAGAAAGTAAAAATGGAAGAATTTGAATCAATGTGAAATCGTCGATATTAATGATCTTTCTCCCATCTTCAATTTTGGTCAAAAAGGCTTCTGGGTCTTCTGATCTCGAACCTGTAAATCTTAATCCCCATTTCTGCATGATTTCTAAAGCTTTAGTCGCGGTCAATGGAAAGTTCCTCCTATTAGAGCAATTACGACAATTTTCAAAATTATTTTCGAAATTTGGAAAACGAACGTTTTGTCTAAAACTAGAAGAATTAGGATCATAATCATCATCAGTAAAACCTCTATACCTACGCTGCGAATTGGGTCTCTCACTATTTTGGAAATCATAATTTTCTTTTCTATTTCTAGAAAAATTAAATCCTTTTCCATTTCTATCAAAATTACTTTCTTCTCTGTTTCTAGAAAAATCAAATCCCTCATTATGTCTATTGAAATTATCTTCTTTCCTATTTCTATCAAAATTATTTTCTTCCCTATTTCTAAAAAAATCATTTTCTTCCCTATTTCTGGAAAAATTACGTCTTTCGTCATTCCCATTAGTCTCAGAAAATTCGTTAAATCTAAATTGGTCAGATTGAGGGAAATAATCTCTTTGTGATAGATCGTCTGATCTATTACGGGAATTTAAAAGAGAGGAAGCACCTAATTCTTGATTGTTAATAGAAGGATCAAAAGTCACTCTACGAAAATTATTATCATTTTCAGTTCTTAAATTGGGGTTTTTGTCATTTCTATCAACTCGGTTTCTATCATTAGGATTAATACCAGATAAATCATTAGAAGCTTCATTATTCCTTCTTAGAAAATGATTTTCTACAAAATCCCTATCAGAATTAACCCGTTGATTTCTAAGTTGATCATTATTCTCTAAATTCAATTGTCGAGGGAAATTATTTATTCTCAAATTTTGAGTTGTTACAGAATCATGATTTCTAGGTAGGAAATTATTTTCAAAATTACGAGGATGAAAATCGTTATTTCGAGGAAAAATAAACTCTGACCTAAAATTTACAACATCTTCACGAACATATAATCCACCAGGAATTTCATTATTATCATTGAAATTTTCTTGATTTCTACTGACATTTCGAAAGAAAGGAGGGTTAGATTGTCGATGTGGATTCAAAGAAATTCCATCAGTGAGAATATGAGAATTTGATGAATTATTTTGAGCATCAGAACTAGAATTGTCTCTGGTTAAACCTAAGTTTTGTTCAAAATTCACGTTAGATCCAGGATTTAAATCTGCAACAGTAGATTGTGGATTAAATTCCAAAGAATTATTTTGAAAAGAACGAGATGCATCAGCTTGCAAATCAATATTATCTCGTTGATGAGTTAAATCATTGTCATTAGTAACTTGGTTAGAATTTTCACCTATATCAATTAAATTATCTCGATTTTCATTATTTTGAGAGCCTTGTCTTTGTAAAAATTTAAATAAACGGTTTCTTTTTGCAGTGATTGCTCCAACTGCAGTAAGACCACGATCACGAAGTTCATTAGCTAATTCAGAATTATCCAATCCATAGATCCAGCTATGAGGATCATTATTTGAAGTCATTTTAATTTAATTATTAATTAAATCCAATTATTTATATAATTAATCAAAATTGTGTTAATAGACTATTTCTTTAATTTAGAAGTAAAAGTTCAATTGAAACAATTCATTGTTTCAAAACAATTGACAATCCAAAATTCAAAATAAATGTCAAAAATCCAATGCTTTAAAAAAAAAAAAAATGAGCTCAATGTTGCTTCGTGAATAATTTCAAATTGTTATTAAAATTTTAATTCAATTCCCAATTATTTTATAATTTTTATCATGCAAAATTAGTTCATAATTATAAGACTCAGATGTCAGAAAATTTACCTATAACCTCAAAGTGTAATAAGGGTAAAAAAAAAATTAATAATCTTTTCGAATAATTACTCAAATTAATTGGCTAAACCCCCACGTTGGGCGCCAAAATTGTAGCCTTAAAAAAAAATCTTGTTTATGAAACTTATTGTTTAACTTAATTGAATCAAATTAAAAGGTTACCTTCAGAAGATTTAGTTTAACTAAAATTTTAGGGCGCCAGTCCTTACTTGGGACATCAAACAATTAAAATAAAATAAATGAATTATTAGTAAACGAGGCCACCAGGTTAATCACTAATCAAATATACAAATTATTTCAAGTGTCGGAACCAAAATCAACTAAATAGGAAACGTAAAATAAGTTAAACCAATTCTTCTGGAATGTCAGCTAGCTGCAATCCCATAGCTGGTAAATGGTAGAGGGGGAAGTTCGATTTTTATAATTTTATTCGAAAAGATTATAAATAACACTCAATAATACACTTTAATTGAAATAAAATTTACAATTTATTTATTAGTTAGAATCGACTAAATTTACAATTTGAGGTTTTAGAGTATACAATTTTAAATAAAAATTGTGGAGAAACTTATTCAAAGAATAAGGATTCTTTAAATTCGAGATTGGAATATTATGACATTTTAGAAAATGATAAACAAGTTAAATTATAAAGTTTGTCTAAATGATAGGAATGAATGATATCCTGATAAAATGAATTTAAGTTATAGAAATAAATTTAGAAATACAATCAATTTAAATTATAGAAGGTTATAAATTAAATGCTGAAATCGTTATGAAATGAACAATTTAGAAATATCTTTCGTAAATTTAAATGAAATCTTACCAGAATAAATCGAAGAATTACAATCTTTAAAAGTCAAAATCCTTATTAGAAATTATCAATTGGTCGGTATCAGTTTCCAGGGAATTAAATAAATTTCAAATTAAATCCGTGTCAATATATTCTCAAAATTAGATTTTCCTTTCCATCAATATTCCAATTAATAATTATTTCCAAAATCAATCAGTTTTAAAAGAAAATTTCTAATTAGACGTCTTGTCTCTTTGATTTCACAGAAAAGAATAATATTAAAAACAAAAGAACGTTTATTTATTCCCTAGGAAACTGGTTACCAACCACAAAAAAAATACTATCAACTTTAACAAACTAAGTTACTAGAATGAATTTAAATTTTGATTGGTTAAAAAAAAAAAAAGAACAATAATAAAAAAAAAAGCCGAACAGAAATTAATCTTGACAAAATTAAAATTAATTCTTCGAATAAAGGTCCAGATTTTGAATGATTCTTCTCAATTAATTTCAATTAATTCGATGAAAGCTGGTAAATCGTCTTATAAAACTCCTCCAATATAATTATTTTCTAACTGAATATTAATGTTGTAATTCCAAAGGTCAAAAGATTCTTCTTCAAGAAAAGAAAGACATCAAAATTCCTTCAATCCCAAACTGACATGATATCAGGGTTGAAAATTAAATATACGGGCTTTTCTTCACAACAGGAGATCAGAGCAATTGCTTGATTATAAAACGAAGCCTTCCAAGAATTGAAAAATATTAAATATTCCTCCAGGGAACTAAGTCATTATTATTTTTAGGGCAGGAAACGCAGCATAAAATAATTGGCATTTTAAATAATTCAAAATTCAAGGGTACATCAAAAGAATCCAGTTTTCAAAATCCAATGAAATAAATTTGGTTAATTGTTGGAGTGTTCAAATTTCATAAATTAAATTGAAAATAGACCAAAAATCCAATAATAGATAATTCTCCTTTTCTTTAATCTTCTTAATCTTGTGATTATGATGACTCGAAATAATATACATGAAATATAAGACAAATCAATTACAGGTAAATTCTTAAAATTATGAATTTAAAAGAAAAATATTCCAAATCTCGAATTGTTGTGAAATCATTGAGTCAAGGTTTGACAATAATTAATTTAGTTAAAAAAAATTAACTAAACAAATTAAATTTAACTAAATAAAAAAAATTAGAAATAATTATTTAATTAAGTTTTTAGTAATTAAACAAATTTTTGTGAATTGTAAAAATTGCAAATTTTTACAATGTCACAAGACATTGACTCATTCATTGCACTATCGCGAAATCACATTGCCGGAAATTACTTTGATAAACCTGGGGCCGACAAATGCACGCGTAAAGTTAAAGGAGCTTTAACACATTTCATTCGTCAAGCAAACAAGTAGTATTGTGTCATTGAACAGACCTCACGATTTCTGCATTTCCCCCCTCAAAATGGCTTCAATTTCTGACATTAAATTGCTTTTCCTCCGTTAGCAAAGGCACATTAAATTCATCCACAATCTTTTATATTTCATTTGGTAAATGACAAATTCTATTGCTTATTATGTTTACAGAGTCTTTAGCAATCGGGAATAATACAGCATGAAAAAAACGGAAATTTATAAAAAAAAATCTGGAATTTGTAAAAAAATCTTGTAATTTCAATGTTGTATTAATTTACATTTTGGAGATGGTCAGCATAAGAAATAAAATTTTTCGGTAGAAATAATTTTCTAGAATAATAATCCACAAGATTCTTTCATTCTGTCTTCTCCTGAAGTTTGGCACTTAGATATTTTTTTGTTTTAAATCAGTTACTTTGTAAAAAATGCATTTATCGTAGTTGTTTAAAAAATCGAAATCATAGAGAACGCAATAAAACTTTCAGCAAAAAAAGTATAATATTCAATACGCATTTCCACAAAATATAAAATTAATTTACGGCTTATCTTCTGAAATATTATTATTTGAAAGTCACTATTTTAGGTTAAAATACATCTTTTTGGTGACAATTTTTTTAATATCCAATAGATAAATCATAGGGATCAAGTTAAAAAATTAAATTTTAATAATTAAAGGTTTGTAGATTTCATAGATTTTAATTTTAACTTATTTCACCGCAAGATAAGAGAGTAAAATTAAAAAATAAATAAATTTTTCAAGTTTTGTTTTTGTTTAATCGAAAATTTATACACATGGCAACATCGCTTTTTTAATGATTCAGAAATATACATAACTATGTTCACACTTATTTTTGCAATTTGTAAACGTTTAATGTTTACTATTAGTACAAAACAATTGAATGCAATTTTGAAATTAACCTTTTTAAAAAAGCAACGTTGCCACGATAAACTACTAGAAAATGACAACTGTAATCAAATAAGTTTTATTTTTCACACTTATTTTTATTTAATTAGTTTTTCGTGTTGAAAGTTTATCATTCAAGTTTAAAAGATATTTTGAATATTTATTGACTAAATCTAAATGCATTTCTGATTACCTTTTCATCCAAAAAATCAATTTGACTAGCAACAATGGCTTATAACTACGTTACATTTTTTAAAATATATAAATAATATATCCGTTCATTTAATTTTAATTTCATTAATAAATAAAACTATAATTTTTTCTATAATTTTCAACAGTTTTCAATATACAATTATTCTCTTTAAATTTTATAACCTATTCTTTAATTTTTTTTAATTATTTTGTTCTTTTGTCGATTATTCTAGCCAGATTTCGAATTTTTCTTTCGATTGTCGTTTGTTTTCCTCATCTCTCAATTATTTTCTATAATATTTAATTATTTTAGTAATTTTGTAATTTTTCATTTAATTATAAACTATTTTCTTAAAATTTCAATTTAATTCTCTAATCTTCAATTTATTTCTTTAAATTTTAATTATTTTCTTCAATTCTCATTTATTTACTTCAATTTTCAATTGTGTTCTTCTTTTTTCAATTATTATATTCAACACTCATTAATTCTTGTATTTTCTCAATTATCAATTATTTTCTTAAAATTCCAATACAATTCTTCAATTTTCATTTATTTTCTACAATTTTTTCTATAATTTTCATTAGTTTTCAATTGACAATTTATTATTCTTTTCCAATTTTATGATTATTCATTAATTAAAATTTTTTTTGTTCGAATACCGATTATTCTCACCATTTTTCGAGTTTTTTTTTACAATATTGTTAATTATTTCTTTTAATAGTTAATTATTTTCCTAATGTTGTAATTTTTCTTTTAATTGTTAATTATTATTTTTTTTTAATAGTTAATTATTATCGTCACTATTTAATTATTTTCGTCATATTGTACTTTTTCTTTTAATTATCAATTATTTTCTTAAGATTTTTATTTAATTCTTTGATTTCCAATTTATTTATTCATGCAATTTTTAAAAGTTTTCTTCAATTCTCAAATATTTTCTTTATTTTTTGATTATTTATTTATTCAAAAGTGGAAGATATTTTTCGATCATTTTTATTAATTTTCAATTAATTCCTTAATATTAAATAATTCTCGGATTTTTTCAACTATTTTTTTTGCTCATAAAAATTGTTTCAAAATTTCAATTCAATTCTAGAATTATTCTCTTTAATTCTCAGTTATTTTCTTCAAATTTAAATTCCAATTTTCAATTATTTTCCTAAAAATTATTAACTTTTTTCTATTTTTTTCGATTATCATTATGTTTCTTTAATTTTAAATACAATTGTTCAATTATTTTCTTTAAATTTTATTTTCATTCTTCAGTTTTCAATCGTTTTTTTCAATATTCATTAATTCTCGGCTTTTTTCAATTACTTTTTTTCAATTTTTAAGTATATTCTTTAAAATTTAATTGCTTTCTTTAATTTTCAATTATATTTCAATTTTAATTATTGTTTTAGATTTTCAATCCAGTTGTTAGATGTGCAATTATTTCTAACAATTATTCCTATAATTTTCATAATTTTTTAATTTGCAATTATTTACTTTAAATTTAATATTTTTTGTTTAATTATTTTTTTAGGCCCAATTATTTCCAACAACTTTTTGCAATTACTTACTTAAATTTAATATTTTTTGTTTAATTTGTTTAATTATTTTTTTTAGCTGTCTATTAATCTAGTCGTTTTAAAAATTATTTTCCGCAATTTTTAATTATTTTATACAATTTTTGTAATGGACAATTATTATCTTAAAATTTTATAATTATTTTGTTCGGTTATGTATTAATCTAGCCGATTTTTAAAATTTTGTTTTCAATTGTCAATTATTTTCGTCATTTTGTAATTTTTTTTTCAATTGTAGATTATTTTTTTAAATTTTAATTTAATTCTTAAATTTTCAATTTATTTCCTCAATTTTTTATTATTTTCTTAAATTTCAATAATTATTTTTTTCGTTTTTTAATCCAGTTCAATTTGCAATTATTTCTAATAGTTATTCCTATAATTTTTCAACTATTTTGTTTAAACTTAATATTTATTGTTTAATTTTTTGAACTATTCTTTCAATTTTGTAAATATGTAGCCATGTTTCGAATTTTGTTTGCAACTGACAATATTATTTTCGTCATTTTTCAGAAATATTCTTCAATTTCGTATTTTTCTTTATTTTATTTTGCAAATATTTGTAGTTTTTTTTAACTCATATTTTAATTTATTCAAACTCTCGAATCGCAATTATTGATGCTTCCATTGATACAAATGTTAATAATAAATAATGATTATTTTAGCAATAATACTTTTTTATTTTTTAGAAACTTCTAAGGAATTTCAATCTTTTGAAACTGTTTAATTTTTATTTTACAATTTTTGTCTTTTCAAAAAATGTATTGAGTATTTTGTATTTTTTCATAATCACTTTATTTTTTAAATACTCGTTTTTAAAAATGCTTTGTCTTCTATTGCTTTTAATATTGTTTTTCTTTTCTTTTTTTTTCTTTTAAGATTTTCCTTAATTTATTTCTTTTTACATAAATTATTTATTGTTACTTCACATAATTTTGTTTTTATAACATTTAATAAACTTTTATTTTTGTTAATTTTATTATTTATTTTCATACTTTTTAAAACAATGTTTCGGCAAATCTTTTTACTTATTCCTTTTTAGATTTTCTTGATATTATTTTTCTTCATATTCATCAGTTTTTAAATACTTACTAAATTTTAATTCTCTATTTTTTTGTTTTCTGATATGACCATTTTTTCGTAAATTAAAACAAGATCTGATTCAATTTTCTGATTCCTTTTAAATTCGCTCTTTCAGGTATTTTGAGATGTTTTAATAATTTTTTGTTTTTTCTTGTAGTTCTTTCTTAAATTAAGTTTATATTTTTTTCCTAAATAAAAATAACGTATATTAAATGTTTTCTCATCATTTCTTTTAAATCGATTATAATATTTAAATAATCAGTTATAATCTTTATAGGAAGAAATCCGGGGAAATTGTAATTTACGATTCGGAAATTAATAATTAAAAAATGATCAGTCGCTGTAGTCAAATTTTTAAAATACTGCAATTTTCCTTTTATATCAAAGTACCCCCTTAAATGCATATAAGGAAATTCCGAGAATGTTCTCAAATTAAATTTTATTGAAATCTAGCGGAGATGATTAAAATTTTTAAAAATATTCTCAGGATGTACCGTAATCAGGAAACTATAAAACAGAGTAAATCCAACGAACCCTTTTAATTAAGAGCATGCTGAAAAGTGTTTATTTTTAATAGGATTAAGAATTCTTAATATAATCAGTTATTTATTATTACTATTATCACGTTCGTAAATAAACAAATTCCAAATTTTATTTCACTTTGATGATTTAATTCGATTTTTTGCTTTAATCGAAAAGAGAAAAACCTGAGAATATTTAAAGTGCAATCAGTCTCGTCTGCAATAAAATGATTATTTGCTTAACGAAACGGAATAATTGAGCGTGATAATTTTATTATAGCTGGGAATTCTGGATAATTATTATTGTCGAGTTGCATTTCGTTCAAATTCAGCTAAAAATTTTCATCACCTTTAAATCAAATTTCGCCTCGTTATTTTTATCCTTTTTAATTCCATTCAATTATAAATGACAGTTTACAAATATTTTGTTTTATTTAATTTTTATTTATTTTAATTTATATTTTATTATTATATTTGTAAATACATATATTTGTCAATATATATTTCAACTATTTTTTACAAAAACAACTTATTTAGCGCTAATGTTCTTTTTTTAAATATAAAATATATGAAGAATCTAAAAACAGTGGCTAAAGTTTGTTGAAAGATTTTCGTGACTTTTGACATTTTCTCGGAAATTTTATGAAAATGTAGGTTGACTTGAATTAGATATCGCACTTAGGCGAGAAATTTTCGAACTCCCTCGACTTGGAAGCAACGACCTAATTAAACCTAATTGAAAATTGATAGATGTTTTACTTTATGAGGGAAGTTCTAGTGTTGGAAGATAATAATCGAATGTTATAGTACCCTTTAAGGACTAGAGAATAATGGCTTACTTTAGCTCGGAAAATTGCCTTTGTATAATGAAATAGATCCGAGATGAATAATTTTCTCTATATCGTCGCTGAGAATTTACTGTTGAATGGATTTTTGTATATTTTATTTTATTATCTCCTCACGAGATATTGAAGACTAAATATATGAGAAAACGGTAAATACTGGTCGTGAAATAAATATGTAGTACTTTCTTTCCGAGTCTTATTACACGCGACTCTACGGAAACTATTATAATTCAATGATAACACACTTACGACAATCATTTAAGTACTCGGAGCAATTTTCTACTCAACTTGAATTGTATATACGAAGGGTTAAAAGTGTCACAGTTTATCGGTATTAATAACACTATTATGCTTCTGATTCTAAACGTTCTCATGTCTTTTTTAAAATAGAAATGCTAATTTGAAGATTTACGATGATTTTTCTTTTTTTTTTTTTTAATTATTTAATTTGGTATTCTGATGTAATTTTCAATTCTAATTTCACTTGTTTTAGTATTTAATTGTCGTTTTTGTAAATTCAACATGTGTTTAGATTTAACTCGATATTTTTTAAAGAAGAAGTTCAATTATTCATTAACTCAGACTAGAAAGAGGTTTTGCAAAGAAAAATGTAATTTAAATTTGTTTTACTGAATTTTGAAAGATTGGCTGTATACGTTTTTTTGGAAAAAAATTAGGTTTTGGCAAAAATTAATGTCAAATTCATTGTTAATCAAAATAAAAACCATCTATTATTATTTAAGTTTTCTTTTGAATAACCGAGTGATTGGTAAAAAAGCGCGCGTTGATTTGAAATATTTTTTTACATAAATATTCTTAGCTTAAAATATATGCGTAATTTTTTAAATATTAAATATATTTTTTGAAGTTTTTTTTTTGTTTTAAAATAAAATTATTGTTAGTGTTACAGAATACTTATTTTTAAAAAATTGTTTCAAATCATTTCAAATTAACGCGCGCCTTTCAACCAATGACAGCAGAAACAAAAGGCAAGAGGTAATTCTTACAATCAGCTGATTGTCAAAAAAGACAATTTATTTTTACAAAATAATTATTTTTTAATCTCTTAGCTTATGGAAATTAATTTATAGGAAAAATATGTGGACAGTGGATATTTAACTTTGATTTTAAAATATTTATAGTAATATATACCTAACAATTTTCTCACAATTTGAAAATAAAGATCACAAAAGTGCATTTTTCCATAAAAGAGAGTGTAAAATGTTAAAAAGTAAAATCAATTATAATTTTTGCTGTAAGTATCACAGCACTCTAAAAATTTAACTAAATTAATTTAAATTATTAAGATCAACCCATGATTTCTAAAATCGAGAAAACCTCCTTGAATTATTTTGTTTATTTTTAGTAAAAATTGTTCGTTGAATTTTGTTAATCTTTTGAGTTATTTTTTGTTTAATGATTATTATTTGATGACAAATTTTGCCTAAACCTAATTTTTTCTTACTTGTACAACTAAGAAGTTCAAAATCTGATAAAATTATTGTAATCATAGTTTTATTTGTTGTTAAAAACCTTTTGTTAGTTTGAGGTTATGTCAATGTGTTATTTTCTGATTTAAATCAAATATCTAATTATTCAAATATTTTTAAAATCAAATCAATACTATTTAATTGCTTTGACGTTTATTTTAAAAATACTCAGTTAAAAATTTATCTGTTTAGACATTTAATTAAAGCCATTTATTGAAATTAATAATACATAGGATCTCTCTAGTCATGTGTTTACATACGAGATTGGCACATAAATTTAGAATTGACAACCTGCTTTTGTTACATAAGCTCCCATAATGTATTCAATTTCGTTGCAACCGTGACCGAGTAAAGCCTAAATTATAATTTATGATAAGGAATACATTTGATGATACAATATGCAGTAAAACTATTTCATTAATTTATTAAAGTAGTTTTCGTACAATTTAGATAAATACTTTTAGATTTCAGGAATATTAACGTCTAAATAAAACGAAATTTGTCAAATAATTTAGGTTTTTTTTTTAGTTCGGTTAAAATTGGAATAAATGGGAAGTGGAATTAATAACAAAATTTTTAAAATGGTTGTATTTTGGATCAATTGAAATTGGAATAAATTATAAAGATTTCAATTTGAATAAATTGAAGTTTCAATCAATAAAAATTGGGACTATTTAAAATTTGTATCATTTTAATTTTAATTGATTCTCATCGATTGAAATTCATACTAATTAAAGTTTGAAAATTGGATAGATTAAATTTTGAACCAAAAAAAAAAAAAAATTCCTAAAGGAAAGTAATTAAAGTTAGCTTTTTCTAAATTAGTATTTTTGATCAATTGAAATTAAAATTAATTGAATTATAATTTGGATTTATAGTTTAATTAAAATTTTAAAAATTCAGATTATTAAATTTTACGAAACTAAACTTTAAATCAACCGGAATTTAGATAAATAAAATACAAACATAAATTAATTATAAATTCAGTTCGATTCAGTTACAATTCAGATTATTAAATGTTGCATTAAATTTTCCATCGATTGGAGTATAATTCCGATTTGGGAAAACTCTCTATTATTGTCACGACCATATCATGATTAATTAAACCTTAAATTTGAAAAAGTCAATATTTAATAAGTTAATTGATAATCTCTTTACAATTCGCAATATATATGATGAACCTGATTAAATTAATCATTGAAATGTATTGATGGAACGCCGATAGCTTTACCTTTGGCATTCAAACAATTTTGCTGAGTGGTGTGGGGCAAAATGTATATCAGTAGTCTGGAAAAGCTTTAAACAAGATTGATTTTTTCCTCCTTTAAATAGTCTAGAATAATACAATTATTAATATAATGATGAATAAAATAAATAAATTAAATTTAAAAATCTCAAATTAATGCAAATATAAACAATAAAGGGCTAAAAATATATATAGAGAATGCGGGAGAAAAATGAAGAAAAGAAACGAATACTTTTGACCTGTGAGTTAAAGCAAAACTATGCCAGAGTGCCTCTGGCTTTAGAAAATATTTCACCTAGCCTTTGTGATCGCGGCTTCACGTTGAACATTTTCCACGTTCCTCGTGGAAACGTTGCTCTAGGCATTAAAATGAAAATAGCATTTATAGAAGCTTTCATTAATCTTCGATTAAGTTCTCAACCCTATTTAACAAAAGCGTGTGACACTATTTTTATTCTCACTTGTTTCCCCGTTTTTATCATCCTGCAAGCTGGAAAAATTGCCGATTGTAAAAAAAGTGACAATAAAAGAAAGGAGTGAAAAAATTTTTAAAAATAATCCAAAATGTTGATTTTAAAGAAAAATTAAATAATGATGAGAAATTCGTAAATAAAATCAAGGAAGCTTTTATAAATGTCACGATAAATGTAAAAATTGGTATAAAATATATGCTTCTTCTTACTAGTGAACTTATTTTGTAAAAGTAAAAAAAAAAAGTAAAATAATAATAAAAAAGGAGCATATAAATATTCCACATTAGTATATTCTTTAGGTATAGTCGAATTTTTATTTCTCGGATTTTAATTCAATTAAAGTTGACCCGAGAGTTAACCTGAATTTTTACTGAACACGATTTTTAGATCATCGAATTTTTATTTAACAGAATTTCTCTTTCAGCAACTTTTTATTTAAAAGAATTTTAATTGAACCAAATTCGAGACCAAACTGTATAATTTAGTGTAATTTAATTTTTCGTTAACAGAATTTTAAGTGAGTTGAATTTTTAAATGACAGATTTTCTATTTGTCCGAATTTTTATTGCACGAATTAATATTTGATATAATTCTTGAAACATCAAAATTTTAATTGACCGAAATCGCAAATATCCGAATAAATATTTGACAGAAAGATTTCGGCTTGAATTTAATAATTAACCAATATCTGAATTTGCCAACAAATTTGTGATTGGTCAATTTTATAAATTTGCGCCGAATTCGGCAATTTGCAATATCGGTAAAAATTCGCTGTTTTAAAAATTTTATCGATTACCAATATTCTTACAAGCGAGCACACAAGTAAAAAATCGGGTAAATATAAATTCTGACATTTAAAAATTCGACTCTTTTAAAATGATGTTAAAAGAAAATTCGGTTTATTCTTGAAAATAAAAATTTAGTTAAAGAGAAATTCGATAAAAAGGCTATTTTGCTCGCAATTTTGTTTAATAAAAATTTGGTGATCTAAAAATTATTTTCGGTAAAAATTCGGTTTAATTTAAATTTTGTTAAAAATTAATAAATAAAATTTTCGATTTTTATATTGGGTTTTGAATTTCCAATTTTTTTAAAATTTTATTTAACTTAGGTATTTAACATCTTTCCTATAGATAAATCGAGTAACTGTTTTCAACAATTACCAATGTCTCGTCAACAATATTTCCAATTATACAAGACTAGCATTTAAACATTTAAAAAGTTGGAAAACTGGTTTCGTAATTACGGAACTGTTTTTCTTTTATTTAAGTAATTTTTTTATTCAAGTAATTTTTCATTTTTCTTAGTTTAAATATTTGTAAAGCTAATTTCTTTATAAAAAAATAATTTAATTTAATTTTTTATCTTTGGAAAAATACCTGAATTTAATTTATAATCACTAAGAATAATAAGTCATGAAATAAAATTCTTGACAATAAGAATCATCATTTTATGCAAATGATAATTTTTGTAATTTTACAATTATTTTCCAATTCTTCAATTTTAAAGAGTATAATTTTATTTCGCATCAATTATTAATTTAAATACATTTTTTCAGCAATTAGTGATTTTTTTTAGATTTTTTAATATTAATTAATTTTTCTTCAGAACATAATAATTAAATTAATATTTTTATTATAATTTTTAATCTATTTTTTTCTAAATTAAAATATTAATTTAATTAATAAGAAAAGATGCAAATTTAGTAAAGAATATGTTATTCATTTTTGAGTTTTTTTTTCCTTCTTTTTTTTTATTTTTATATCAAAGAACTGATGGATTGCCTTCTCGTTGTTTCCGACGAAAAGAAATATGGAAGATGGAAAAGACAGGGAAAAATCTGGCACATCTGGTGGCCACATTTATTTATCCGAATGGTTCCGTGTCGCGCTCGTGTATATATGTGTGTGTTATATACCTATATATATTTATCATGGGGATCCTTTACTTGTGCCTCGTCGGTTTTAAAGGAACGGCCATCTGCCGGGTCGTTATCCTTGTGTATAAGCAAGGGACGTATCCTGGATTCTCCAGAGAAAATCCCACTCGTCTCCTATAAAATGAAACCGAGATATAGAAGTCAGTGATATGAGATCCTCGAATTGAATGCGAATCTTGATTCTCTATTCTCATTCTGCAATAATAACAAAATGAAAATTTTAACTCTCATTTGTTAAAGCTCCACTGTATTCACTCTTGCTTATAGAAGTTGGAAATTTTATTTTTATCTTGTACGTAATTTTTAACTGGATCTTGAATAATAATTTTAGAAATAATCTTTGGTACAATTTATTTGTATTTAATTTTTTTAGAAATTATGTCTTTACTTATAAAATTAATTTTATTTTTTTTTTCATTGAGCGAAAAGATTTCTTTTGCCAAGGATAAAAATATGTTTACATTGATTGCCTTGAAATAAATAATACTTATGCTTGTTCCAAGAATATTTCAAATTTGTGAGAAGGAAAATATATTTGGCGTAAACCGCGTAAACTTTAGTCTGCTTCTGTCATGCGCAATCGCACAAAACAGTTAAACATAACCTCAAATTCTTGAGTCTATAAAATTTCATTCTAGGACCGATTATAAGCATAATTCTTAATTGATCAAATGTATTTTTACATTGGTGCAAGAAAAGCTTTTTCTCAATGGTTGTATTTGATTTTTTTTTCTTCTAGCTTTGTAAAATTTCCATGAGAATTATATAATTCTCGAATTTTATCTTGTACAATTTTATTTTTAAAGAAATTATCTCACCTTTTAACGAGATTTTAAATTTAATATGTTTTCAGTTGATTTTTATGGAAGTTATCTCATTTTATTACTAATTTAATTTTTTGCATTTATTTTTTATTAAAACTTATATTATTTAATTTTTCTTTAAAATTTATTTATCTTTATTTTCTTTTTTTTCTTAATTTAGTGAAATCTGACATATTTTATCTCACTTAAAAGCTGAAAATTAAATTTTTATAGAAATATTTATCTTACCTTTTAACGAGATTTGGAATTTAAGTTGTTTTTAAAAATGTTTATTCTGGATTTTGCAGAAATATCAAGGAATTTAACCTCTAAATAAATTTCCTAATTTCATTATCATGTTCCTATTTCTTAATTTTTTTTCTCGTGTTTTTCTCCCTATTTTTAAACTATTTTATTTTCTTCCGTTTTAATTTCTTAATATCTCAAGAACTGTATTTAGTATTGTTTTCCCACATTTTATCTTTTCTTAGCTTTATTAATTTTTTAAAAAGATTTTTTTTTCTTTGTATTTATTTTTAATTTCTTAAATTTATTTTAATTTAATTTTACTATTTTTTAATAAAAACATCGTGAACGGGTCATTTGTACTTTCTCAAAGAATGACTCGTACATAAATTATTTCAGTTTATTTTATACATTTTTGTCTTCTTATTTATTATTAGTAAAAATTCCCACGTTTCTATTTTTATATTAATTTTCATAATTTTTAAAAACTATTCCCGCAAATCCATTAAATTTTGTAAAAATTTTATTTTATTTCAAAAGTCATCCATAAGAGTAATGTCCCATTTTAGGGTTGTCAAATTTGTGTTTTATTTATTTTTTTAATTTTATAATTTTTTGTAAGTTATCGTACGTAAAGCTTTGTATTTGATTTTTTAATTTAATTTAAAAAAAATGTTTACTTATTTGATAGTCAAGACTTTTGGTACGAATTTAAAATTCTAGGAATGTTTCTTAATTTTTCTATTATATTATAAGTTTTTTGTTCTTTCAAAGTTCTATTTATGTGCACTTTCCAACCTTTTTAATTTTTTCGTTTTTAATAATTTTTTTTTTTATATACTACCGTATCATATTTTGAGGTTATGTAAAAGTTTACATATAATTTTACTTTTAATTAAATGTATTTTCATTTAATGTTTATAGAAATGATCTCATCTCTATAATAATTCAATTTTCCAAAGAAACTGATATTTTCGTTTGCATTGCAAATTTTTCTATTACAAAAATCCGATTTACATAAATTAAGGGGCAAGTTTTCAATACGCTTAAGATTATTTTTTGTAAATAAAACGTGATCTGACAAATTTTTTTTCAGTTTTTATTAGATTTTTGTATAATTGGTTTTTTTTAAAATTTAATTCTGATTTCTATATTTTGTTATTTTTACTTAATTTTCATATAAAACAGATTTCGTTTTCTTTTTATAATATTTTTATTAAAATTTATATATACAATTTCAATTGAGTATCAATGAATTTTATTTATTTTTATTCAATTTTATTTCTGGTTTTATTGAATTTTGTTTCAGTTTTATTTTAATTTCTTTCTGATTTGTATTTCATTTTATTTCTTCTTTTATTAAATTTTATTCATAATTCTACTTAATTATTTTCGTATTTAATTTTTTTTAATTATACATTTTTTTAAAAAATTTTATTTAAAATCTACAGATTTAACTTAATTTATTTTCAACATTTTTTTGCTCGTTTGATTCCTGTATTTACCGAGATATTTACTCAATTTGAGCTTTAATTTTATTGAATATTTATTTATTTCTATTTCATTTTTATTTAATTTCCATTCAGTATTTAATTATTTTAATTCTATTTCTATTCAATTCCATTTCTAGTTTTATTCAATTTTAATACAATTTTCATTTAATGTTACTTTTATTTAATTCAATTTAATTGTTTCTCTAATATTAATTTATGTTTAAATTTACTTTTTTCTATTCATATTTAATTCTACATAATTTAAAACCTACAAATTTAGTTTTATTTACTATTCCATTTAAAATTCTAGTTTTATTTAATTTTGTATCTCCTTAGGGGCCGTTTAAAAAATACTTAACGCTTTTATTGATCTATTTTGCCCCCCTCCCCTCTCTCCCCCCTATAAGCGTTACGTATTTTTTTAACGGCCCTTTAATTTTATTTCTATTCAATTCAATTTCCATTTTATTTAATTTCCATTTAACTAAATTTTCATTCAAAAAAATGTACATTTTATTGAGAATTACGTTTCGATTTATAAATTTGTCATCTCTATTTAGCAAGCAAAATAAAAATTATATTTTAATTCTTAAGGCTGATGATTATTTTTTTTTTATTTATAATTTTTTCTTCTCTTGCAGGAAGAGCGAAAACGAATCGTACGAGTCGTGCAGTAACATCATAATATTACAGGAGAATTATTCAGGCACTAGTAATTCTTGGACGTAAATTTTTGCCTAGATCCGCTTGCCAAGAAGCGAGGAACCTCGTGAGAGAATATTGCATGTTCTTGCGGGGCCAATAACAGGAAATATAGAGAGGATAATATGAAAGATTGGAATGCTTGGCAGGGTAGAGTTATCGAACTGTGCTCCTATGGAATACGAAAGGTATTTGGCTTTGAAGATTAAAAAAAAACATTGAACATAGATTATTGAATCCGTAGATGGAAATCTGAGAATTGTTCCGCGCTGATCCCAAACTTCTCTTATTTTGACCCTTCTTCAAACTGCTCTGGCCTTTCACTTCTTCACCATTTTTCTTATCCGATATCGTTTTCTTCTTTCTATCCTCTATAATATCTTTTTTCCAAATGTCCCAAGAAAGGCAATGCAACAATTTCATTCTTTTCGAATTTTTTGACTAACAAAAGAAAGGTAATTTAATTAAATTTTTAATCTTGAAATTTGTTTCTTTTTATTTTATATTTGATTGATTTATTTTATTTATTGAATAAGGTTTTTGTTGTACAATTTTTCAAATTTCGACATTTTTCCAGATTTCGTGTTATTTTTTTTTATTTGGCGCTAAAGATGATGTTTGAAATCTCTATAGAGGAAGAGAGATGGAGCAACTACTTCCGCCGATCGATTCCTGGGCTCGCGGTTAACTCCCTGGAGTTCCTTTATGCCACGCCTTAACTTTTGGTGTTCCTGCAGTTTATGAGGTCATCAAAAGAGATCAAAATCGAAAACAAAGAATTCTCACGTCTATCAGCCGAAAAGAAAAGCCCAAGATCCTAGAGATGTAGGAAATCCTTTCCGGTTCATTCTCAGATCTCTATTGCTTCCGTCTGCCTTTTTCTCTCACATTTCTCTCGCAGAAAATTTACCCAAAAAAAAAAGAGAAACAAACAACATACAATTCCAGAATTTATCTTCTTTAACCTTTTGGAGCTTTTCTCAAACAATAACAATTCTTAATTAGATATTAGTTATTTAAATTGGTTAAATTTAATCAAAATTATCAGTTTTCAAAAAATTGAACGAAAGTTGGTGAAATAAATTTTTACAAGAAATTGACTCAACTTGACAATTTCTGTTTATTGAATTGCGTGTAATTTGCTTAAAGCTTAAATGAACATTGTAGGAGGTAAAATGCAATTTCTAACTGGACCGCTCTTATTATCCTTGGAATTCACTTCAAGATCGTATCCCCGTTGTTTCCTGTTTAAAGTCTATTGTGTTCTCGATTCGTTCGAATTTCCGGGCGAAGGGCCAGCCTTTGGCTTTCTCTCTCTCTCTCTCTCTCTCTCTCTGGCAGTCATTTTATCTATCCTTTTATCTGAATCTGTCCGTCCACGTTTACGAACATCTGTTCATCTCTCTCTCTATTTATTTCTCTTGCTCTTCATCTCTCTCTTGTTCTCAGTTCTCCCGAGGAGAAATCTAATGCAAGCTTGGGTATAACTACAAACAATTGTAGAGCCAGCTCTAGCTGCTAACAAAATCTATTATTCCATCTACTTTTAAGAGCTTTTAGAATTAGTTTTTATCGTTAATAACTTCCGCTCACGTTTAAAGATCTTCACGAAACGAGAGAAGAGACATCCTGTTTATTTACCGAGATTTTTACCGGAAAGTTTTATCACGAGAGTTCTTGGATTTTTGTTTTTACTGATGAAATGCATTTTTTTAAATTAACAAATTTAATTTAAATTTTGTACTTGAATTAAAACATTTTGGGTTTTAAAAGAATTTTCTATAGAGTCTCCTGTTTTGATATTAAAATAGGGTTGATAAAAATCATAATTTTTTTTAAAAATCGATTTTTAAATACATTTATATAAAATCAGTATATAAAATTTTCAAGTATTTATGTGTAAGTAGTTTATTTTTTAAACTGAGAACTTTTATTAAGAAATAATAAAAAAATAAAAACATTTAATAAATAGATGGTAATTATGTTCATTACTCATGAACATTTTTCTTCCTCATAGAGGAAGAAATAGATTAAAATAATACAAAAAAAAATTTCAATTTCGTTAAAAATAAAAAATAGCTATTATTTCTATCAATTTCCGGAGAAATATATAGTTTATGTAGACCAATCAGTTCGCTTTTTAGACTAGAATATTTTTTCTAAAGGAGCTATGGTTAAAAAAGAAAAATTGTAGAATTTATAAAAAGAAAAAGAGTTTTAAATATAAACAACAAAAGTGAAAAATCATCAATTATTATGCGAATTTTTGGTCAATTATAAACTTTATATAGGTCAATCGATTCGTTTTGAGACGAATAAATGAAAAAAATTTTAAAATATATCTTCAAATTCATATGATCGCAAAATTAAGAAAATTAGGTAAAAGCTACGAAAAAATAATAAATTAAAAAAAAATACATAATAACGTAAAAAGATAAGAAAACAGTCTATTTAAAAAATTAGAAAATTCTTTTTAATACAAAAAGTCATAGGAATTATTAAAGAAATAAAGAAAAATAAACAACACAAGAATGAAACTGTGACATAAAAATATATAAAAAAGTAGAAACTCTTTAAAAAATTAAACTTTTTTTTTAATTAAAAAAATAAATAAGAACATAATTAAAAGACCGTTAAAATATATTACTAAAGAGAAAATTCTTTTTTTAATTAGAGAAATTAGAAAATTATTTGACAAATTGAAGGGGGAAAAAATGAATAAAATTTTGGTTTTATACAGCAATTTTCATAATTTTTATATTTTATTTTTAAAAGAAAAAAAATTCAATGAACTCGAGAAACAATGTTAAAATGTTTTTAAGAAATAGAAAAATAGAAAAATTATAACAAAAATATAATATAATATAATTAAAGAATTATATTATAATTAAAATGCAAGAAAGGACTAAAAAAATTGTGAAACAACAGGAAAATTTAATTATAAATAGGAAGAAAGTGGAGAAATGTTCTTTTTTCTTAATCTAATAATTTGTAACGAAATGTAAAAAGTACAAAAGATAAAAAAATTTGGTAAGAATTTACTAAAATATTAGAATTAATAAAAATAAAAAAATAGAAAATTTATAGGTTTAAAGATCAATAAAAAGTTAAGAAAAGAAATTTGAAAATCCATTAAAAATAAAAAAGTTTAGGAAAATTAAACCACAAATATTTTTGTTGTATTACACTTAAAACAAGTCCATCAATATTTAGATAAATAAAGAAAATCTAAAAATTTTAGGAAAGAATAAGTAAATTTGCAAAAAATAGACAAAATGTGAAATTATAAAATTGTGTAAAAAAATATTTAAAAAAAGAAAATTAAGGAGAATCCTAAAATAAGAAGACGAGAAAGAAGACAAATACGAAAAAAAAAATATCAAAAGTTAAAGAAGAAAAAATTTAAAATTTTTATAAAAGTAGAAAATTATAAAACAAAAATTAAACAGTTTCAAAAAAGTGAAATTTCTTAGAAACCTTGTAAGATTTAAAAAAAGGATTATTTTGAATATGAAAAATAATTATTATGCATTTAAATTTGAATTAATTGAAATTTAAAAGTTTGAATAAATTGGAATATAAGTGAATTGACGTTTGGAATTTATTTAAAATATAATGACTCAAAGATATAAAAATTTAATACTATTTTTTGTTATCTTCATACCAAAAATTTGTGAATTGTTTGTATTTTGATCATTTGTATTATCACAATTTTTTTAAATTTGATAAAGAATGAAATATAAAAATTGAAATTTTCAAGATTTATCCATAAATTGTCATTGTTCCAGAAAACTTTCAAAGAAAATGCCAGTTTTCTTTTTATAAAGCTATTTCGTTTTTTACTTTTAAATATCTTTAAAATAGAAAGTAGATTTATAAAAAAAAAGTACTTATTTTCTATTGTAAGTCGTTATTTCGAAACCGGTTTTATCTTCAAATTTAAAATTATAAAACAACAAATTTAAATCTATCAGTCTCGAAGAGAGATTTTTAATATATAAAAATTACACCAATTTTTCATGGTAAAAAAGATCAATTTCTAAAAGTTTCTCTTCGAAATTCTAATAATTAAATTCCATTTTTCTTGTTTTGTAATTTCTGTCCAAAAACTGAAACCAGTTTTGACTTTTGAAACGTTTCCTAAAGTAAATTACTGACTAGAATTTCCAAACGTTAATTTACCATTTACCTAAATTTAATGTTTAGTCAGGTCCAGATTTTTGTCGTTATTTACAAAGGATTGGTTTTTTTTTAGGTGAGAAGCAGGAGTAAATATTTCAAGTTCATTAAAAGCATCTTTATACCTATACAGAGAAACCTGAACTTGAATAGATCCTCTCTTTTCTGCATTGAAGCGTGATTTAAGTTTTAGGATATATACTTGCGGAGGCGAGAATGAAGCGCATTATTTGACACAAGAGATTTCAAAGAGACGTGCAGAAATGCAGAGCTTTTAGCCTCAGACGTGTCACTAGAAAGGAGATTATCCTGTATGGTTTTGACATTTATAGCCTGAAGAACCATTTGAAAGATCACGCGAAATATAATGCAAGTGCAACCTTCTCGAGTCAATGTTCGTGCTTCTGCATTCTCGAAAGCGCATAAACCCATAAACATTAAAAAAAAAAGTCTCGTAATTTCAGACTGTAACTGCTTTATTACATTTCAAACTCTCCGAATGAAAACAAAATTAATTTGTACATTTCGAATTATCTGAGATGATATTTATAACGGCTTTTATTTGCTTTTTTTTTTAATTTGAATTTAAATGAATTTAAATAATTTAAATGAAAAAAAAATTCAGAATTCTTTGAATGTCTAATATTGCATGTAAAAAATAGCAAACCATAAAAGAAAATCCAGAAATTTGGGGATAAATCTTAAAAATTTCAATTTTAATATTTTATTCTATATAAAATTTAAAAAATTGTGCTAATACAGATGATTAAAATACCTACGATCTACGAATTTTTGGTATAAAGATAGGAAAAAAAAGTAATTAATTTTTATATCTTCAAGTCGTTATAATTTAAATTAATTCCAAACGTCAATTAACTCACATTCCAATTTGTTTAATCTTTTAAATTTCAATTAATTCAAACTTAAATGCATATTAGTTAATGCATAATAATTAAATAATATTAATTATTTTTTATAGTCACAAGAATCCTTTTTTAATTCTTACAAGATTTCTAAGAGATTTCAATTTTTCGAAACTGTTTAACTTTTATCTTATACATATTTTTAGAAAATTTTAAGATTTTTTTTTCTTTTACTTTTTGTTTAACTTCCTTTTTTTTATGCAATTTATTTAGTATTATTTTACACAATTTTGTTATTATAATATTCACTAAACTTAATATTTTGTTGATTTTCTTAATTATTTCCATATTTTTAAAAATAAATATCCTTATTTTTTGTAAATTTATTCAATTTGTTTTCACATCTTGTTTATTCATTGCAAACTTATTTATTCTTTCATAAAATTTGTATACTTTCTTTATTTTTCTAAATTTATTTTTGAATTTATTTTAAGCGTAATAATATTTTTTGCTTAATTTTTTAAAACTTTTTTATTTTTAAAGGACTTTTAAATTTCTTTTTCTGACTTTTTATTTATGTTGCATACATTTTTTTATTTTATTGTTATTAATTCCAATTTTTTAATGGATTTTTATTATTTTTTTACAGTTTGTTAGATTAAGAAAAAAAACCGTTTCTCCATTTTCTTCCTATTTATTTAATTTTCTTGTTGTTTAACAATTTTTTTAAATACTTTATTGCATTTTAATTTCTATTTCTTAGAAATATTTCTCCTTCTTTTAAATTGTTTAGTTTTTATCTTGTTATTACGAATTTTTTAAATCATTTATTCGATGCTTTTATCTACATTTTTTAAGTTTCTCAATTTTCTACTTTTTTGAAGACTTTCATTCTTTTATTTTATATTATGTAAATTTAATCTTGTACTAAATATTCTCATTTTAACATGGTTCTTCTTTTTCATAGAATATTTTTTAATATTTTCCAAAATTTTATTTATTCTGTTTTCTTTTTTAAAATATGTATTCTTATATTTTATATAAGAATATATAATTCTTTTGTAAAATAATTTTCTAATTTTTCTAATTTTAAAAATGGTTTCTCTCTAGTAATATATTTTAACGTTTTTTTCATTTTTTTAAAAAATTATTTTCTTATTTATTTTTTTAATTAAAAAAAATGTCCGTAAGTAGTTTAATTATTTGAAAAGATTTACTACTTTTTTTATATTTTCATGTCACTGTGTCGTTCTTGTGAATGACTTTTTTTATTTAGAAGAATTTTTTTTTTTATTAGACTGTTTTCTTATCTTTTTAAGTTTTCTTTTTACAATTAATTATTTTTTCGTTACTTTTACCCCATTTTCTTAACTTTGCTATCATATATGAATTACAAGTCTTTTTTTTTAATTTTCTTATTTATAATTTAAAATTAAATATAATTTGTTTGATTTTGATTAAATTTTTTATTCTTAATTATTACTTATTAAATTTTCTGAGTTTAAAAAATAAACTACTTACAAATAAACATTTGAAAAGTTTATATACTGATTTTATATATTTACAAAAAAGCAATTTTTAACCATGATTTGAAGTAAGTTCGAATATTTCGGTCCAGTTGTTTTATTGGAAATCATTTCAATTATTCAAAATTAATTTAAATTGCAATCCTAAATTAGTTATAGTTCAGTGTTTTATTAGAAATAGTTTAAAGGATTGAAAATTAATTATGGTCCGTTTGTTTCATTAGAAATAGTTTCGAGAATTGGAAATTAATTATAGTTCGTTTGCTCCTTTAGAGATACCCGATATTTTACTCTACTTTATTAATTTTATTTGTCAACTTTTCTTAGAATCATTTAACAAGTTTTTTTTGTAATTTTTTGCATACACGGATATCGGAGAAAATTCCAGAATCGATATAAATGATTTCTTGGATTGAAACAAATCGTTTTGCCTGCGGTAAAATATGATATGCTAGGAGAAATCATAACTGTGTCATGCTTTATCTATATCATTCGATCGGTGCTAAAATACTAAGTATATAGGGGCTTATAATGCTTTGAAAATTATAAGAATAATTTATTATAAGGCTGCTTTCTTGCATACAAATATTCTCATCAATTTTATAATATTGCTTTCGAAGATTTTTTATTCCGGTCATTTTTAATTTAAAGATCATTCTTAATCTGAATCTGAATTGATCAAAATTTTGACTGCAGAGGGAAGAATTTATTTTTTATATGATAAACATTTTTTTTAAATCAAAAATTTATATAGTGTCTAAAGAGTATTTTATTTAATTGAAATAAAACCTTTTAACTAATTTCTAATTTTATCATAATTTTTTCTACTTATTAGAAAGTTTTTCATTTTCTAAATGTGTTTAATTTTTTTGACATTATTTTCTTATTTAACAAAAAATTATTTAATACATTTTGTTACATTTTTAAACAATTTCTTCATTTTTCGCATTTTTAACAAATTTTTCTCCATTTGCTTTTCAATTTCCCTTTTTTATCAAATTATTTAAATTTTATTTATTTGATAACAAATTTTAGACTTTCTTGGTTTCTTTTTATCAAAATTTAACTAGTTAGTATTTTTTCTGTATCTTCAATTTCTTTATAATATAACTAGCAAAATATACGCGCGCTACAGCGCGCGAGAATGACGTTTTGCATTTGTTACTAATTTAAATATAAAAAGTATGAACTTTTTTATATTAGATAATTTATTATTAAATTAAATAAAAATATAACTCATTTTTTACTGTTACATAATTATTATTTAAATTTTATTAAATCAGAAAAAGAGTTTTGTTCTTTAAACTATGATTTGTTCCGTCAAATGCATTTCTTAAAAGTTAATTATTATTATTAATATACATCCTAATACATAATTGATTTAATTATAAAATAATAATAAAAAATTTTTAAATAATAAAAGTAATCCGATTTAGTTTAAATTAATTTTATTAGATCCTAAACAAATTAAACAAAAATTTTATTTTAACATATAATTATTATTTTAGTCCAGTTTAATAAGAAAGATAAGGTTTGTTAAAAGAGGTATGATTTTTTTGAGTTGAATATTTATTAGCATTTCTTGACCCATAAATGCAAAAAAATGATTAATCAAAAAGTAAACAATAAAAGTTTATAGCAAAAAGGAAACGAGAAAAACGTAATGAATTATTTATTTTGAAATATACTAACATTATATTCAAAATTCTATTCAAATTTCAATTGTTCCAAACGTCTATTAATCAAAGTTTCTTATTCTTAAATTTTCTTTAAACAATATAAATTTCAATTACTAACTTCTCTAGGTGCAAATTAATCGTCAAAACTTTTATCAACACAGATTTTAATTTTTCCAAATTTAAAATATTTTCCAACTTTTATAGATTCAAACTCTAATTATTTTAAACTTCAATTAAGCAAAATTTTAATATTTAACCAAAGTTTTAAGAGACATATATAATCCAATTTCACTTTGATTCTCAACAATGTAAACAAAATGTATTTTAACTTTATTATATATTTATAAACTAAATATTTTAAATTTAATTTTATTAATGCAATTTTAAAATGTGTTTCAAACTTTAAGAGCTTGTGATGGAGAATGATGTCAGTATAGTCACATGACCCAAAGCCAAAATTTCTCAGCGATTTTTCTGTATAAAACTAATGAATATTTTTATATAAAACTTAGTATAGAATTATATAAAATATCAACCGGAAGATCTTTCTGACTCTAGCGTGTGTTCTCATTTTGACTAAAAAGTTAATTTTATAAAATTGTTCAAAATTAGAAAAAACTCAAACAGTTAATTTTGGGTCAAACTCCAAATAAGTTAGGGGTACGCAGACCTTTCAGGTGATATTTTAGGTAATTCGACAAAATTGCATTGAAAAATATTCAGTACCTAGTTCTAGAGAAAACCGCTGAAAAATTTTGTTTGTGGGTCATGTGGTCAATGATCAATCTATCACATCCTCTTAATTATTAGGAACTTGGAATTATTTGAATTTTATTATTAATAAATTTCAATTATTATTAAAAACTTTTAATGCTTCAATTTTTAATCATTCTATGTTTTAATTATTATATCAACTTTAAATAATTTCAAATTCTAACAATATACATATTAAAATAATTTCAAACTTAAACCAATTTCTAAAAACGTTTTAATTGTAAAAAATTTACATACATTAAAACTAATATAAATCCAAATTTTCTGATTAATTTTATAATTTTAGTCTTTCCAAAAAAAGTTAATTCTTTTATAGTAAAAACTGTATTTCAGTCTATCTCATTTTCTGTTAATCTAGTTAAACTATATAATTAGATTTATAATTGTCTTTAATTTTAAATGTATAATTAAATTGAATATTAAAGCAGTTTAATCATTTACTCACGCAATAAAAAATAATAATTTTTAGATAAAAATACTAAATGTTTTCAAAAGTAATTTAATGCAGTACCCATTTTTCTTTAAAAATTAATAGCGCAAAAAAGCTTCAAGAGTCAAACCACTGTCTTTCAACTAAAGCTCGTCGCTGACATATTTTAATAAATATTAAAACCCATATTATATGTATTATTGATGTGTCTAAATTCAAGTTCTGAAGTTGTTTTAGATAATTTTTTTATTTTCCAGCCGTAAATTGTAATTAAAGAAGCAAGTGTCAAGAAAAATTGGCGTTTTTAATGCATATTTCAAATATTTTTTATTTAGAAAGAAAACATTTCATTCTCATATTGTAAAGAAAATATGTTTAATTAACATCCAAATATTTATTTTATTTAATGTTATTTTGTATATAATGAATAATGATAAGAATAATAATAAAATCAATTTAAAGTTGATCAAAAGGCTGTCACTTTTAACCATTTTTAAAAATCTATTTTTTAGAAACCTTCTTAATAAATATTATTCAAACTTACCATAATTATTAATTTATACACTTTAATCATGTTTTCACTAGATTCAAGACAAATATTTATTTTATTACTAAATAATACCATCTTAAAACTTGAGAAGTAACCCCAAAACACAAAATTTTTAATCTTATATAAGTTTTTCTGGATGCAATTAACAAATTATTTCTTTTCACATATCTAAGTTTTTATAAAATCTTCAACATATTAAATTTTAGAGAGAGTAATTTGCTCAGTTTATGAATTATTATTCAAGTTTAAAATGTACAAAATACACTCTAAAGTTTGACAATCTGTTATTTATTTTAAATTCAAAATTATTTTTGTCAATAATTTTAACGACAAATGTAAGAGTGTATTTTGTTCAATGAAAAATATGGTTTTTTCATTACATTTTTAAACTTTAATAATTCATAAACTGAGCAAATTACCCTCGCGAAAATTTAATATGTTGAATATTTTATAAAAACTTAGATATGTAAAAAGTGTTAATTTTTTAATATCATCCAGAAGAAACTTATATAAGATTAAAAATGTGTTTTGGGGTTAATTCCGGAATTTTAAGGTGGTATTATTTAGCAATAAAATAAATATCTGTCTTGAATCTAATGAAAATATAATTAAAGTGCATAAATTAATCATTATCGTAAGCGACCACCTTTGGTCGAAAGTCAGTGGTTTGACCCTTAAACTAAAGAAAAAAAGTTCTCAAAAGGAAAGCAAATAATCAAAAAGGTAATTGAAAACCTTAAGCAATGTTTAAAACCTGTGCATAGCTTATTTTTCAATGATATAATTCATAATATTTCATTCTTTATTATTATTTTTATTGTATTTTTTAGAATTAATTAAAAGCTCGAAATAGGTGTAAACAGAATCAAAGACTGAATGAATGAATAAATGATAATAAAATTTTATTATTTCATATCTTCAAATCATTTATGAAATTTCATAGAAATATAAGATTTTCTGAATTAAAAAAACCAATATTCAATTTACTCAAAATATTTAAGAAAAACTTAATTTTACATAATAAGAACTTAAATAAATTTTGTTTAACATAAATTAAATTAAAATTGTAAAAAAATGTTAAATACAAAGCAGGTTATATACCTGCATAATGTATATATTTTAATCTTGTTTTCTTTTTTAATCCTATTATTAAAATTTTATTAGTTTATTTTAAAAATTTACCAATTTTATAGTTATGTAAGTCCATTGACTTTCGTCTGAGGACTGTTGCGGACATATTATTAAAAAAAATTGTTCCACAACACTTGAAACTTGAATATTTCCTGATTTCATTGGTCATAATATTATAGTGTAAATTGTATTTCTTATAATGTAATTATTAATCAAAAACCTTAAATTTTTGCAATTTTTTAAAAACATTATTATTCAAAAACTATTTGATATTATCTATTGGATCTTACCAGAAACATAAAATGCTTAATTTTTAATATATTAATGTTGATATTTTTATTAAAAAAGGATTATTTTAAAATAATATCTAAATTAGAAAAATTTTTACTTCAAAAAATTTCACAATCCTTTTCAGCTTACAAATTTTTTGTGGAACCTCCTACAAATGGAGAAAATGGAAAAGAACTGGTGGTATAAATATCTAGATTTCTATTTTTCAATTGATATTTTAAACTTTAGGCAGGTTGTAATAATGCTTGTCTAATTTGAATTACAAGTTGAATAGAGCGATGTGAACTTGGTCTATACTAACTTCAAGTTTTAGAAATAACCTTTTTAAGTATAAAATTTCCATATTTTATATCTCAAAAACGAAGTAAAACACGTTCATAAAATTTTAATAATAAGTAAATTTTATTAATATGTAATCAAATATTTACAAAAGCTGAAATTTGTAGGAGGTTCAGTAAAAAAGTTGTAAGCTGAAAATAATTGTAAAATTTTTCAAAGTAAAAATTTTTCTAATTTAAATATTATTTTAAAATAATCCTTTTTTAATAAAAATATCAACAATAAAATATTAAAAATTAAGCATTTTATGTTTCTGGTAAGTTCCAATAGATAATATTAAATAGTTTTTGAATGATAATGTTTTTAAAAAAATGCAAAAATTTAAGGTTTTTGATTAATAATTGCATTAAAAGAAATACAATTTACCCTTTAATATTATGACCAATGAAACCAGCCAATATTAAAGTTTCAAGTGTTCTGGAACAATATTTTTTTTAAAATAAGTCCGCAACAGTTCTCAGACGAAAGACAATGGACTTACCTAATTGACACAAACGAAAAACGTAACCTATTTTCAACTACATAACAAATTTCAAAACCAAGAAGCAAAACATTATTAAAAAACAATTGAATAGAAAAACGACCAACTTCAGGTGTGGACAGAATGAATGAAAGAATGAATGAAATTGCGGATTATTATTATAGACTAGCAAAATATACGCGCGCTATAGCGCGCGAGAATGACGTTTTGCATTTTTTACTAATTTAAATATAAAAATTATATGAGCTTCTTTATATTAGATAATTTATTATTAGATTAAATAAAAATATAACTGATTTTTTACTGTTACATAATTATTATTTAAGTTTTATTAAATCAGAAAAAGAGTTTTGTTCTTTAAACTATGATTTGTTCCGTCAAATGAATTTTTTTAAAAGTTAATTTTTATTAATATACATTCTAATACATAATTGATTTAATTATAAAATAATAATAATTTTTTTTTAAATATTTAAAGTAATCCAATTTAGCTTAAATTAATTTTATTAGATCCTAAATAAATTAAAGAAAATTCATATTTAACATATAATTATTATATAAATAAATGGTAGAAACCTTGTGGCCTTTGGTCTTTTTGTAAAAAAATTTTATTTGAATTTAGGAAGTTAATTTAAATTCTTTATTTATTCTTCTCCAAATTTCGATGCATTTCGCTACGAACGTAGCTCATCAGGACTATAACAAAATCACAATGTCAAACTTACACTCGTCAGAAATCTTTTTTGTAGATATAATATAATAAAATATGGAGTATTACATACCACATAAAATTAAGAATTATTAGAATTTTAACATTAATAAAGCATTAGAATTGATCTGGAAAAAATTACAAGTTGTGATAAGTATTAAAATATTTAAGGTTAAAAAAGATTTTTACAATTATTTTTGAATTAAAACTTACTGGTTCCAGATAAAAATATTTTTGGTGCATGTCAAGCTTAAATTTTGATAAAAACACTCCATAATTAACAATTTCCAGATCAATTCTAATGCTTTATTAATGTTAAAATTCTAATAATTCTAAATTTTATGTGGTATGTAATACTCCATATTTTATTATATTATATCTACAAAAAAGATTTCTGACGAGTGTAAGTTTGACATTGTGATTTTGTTATAGTCCTGATGAGCTACGTTCGTAGCGAAATGCATCGAAATTTGGAGAAGAATAAATAAAGAATTTAAATTAACTTCCTAAATTCAAATAAAATTTTTTTACAAAAAGACCAAAGGCCACAAGGTTTCTACCATTTATTTATACAAAAAAGGTCTATAATATATCTTAATGACAATATATAATTATTATTTTAGTCCAGTTTAATAAGAAAGATAAGGTTTGTTAAAAGAGGTATGATTTTTTTGAGTTGAATGTTTAATAGCATCTTTTGCCCCATAAATGCAAAAAAATTATTCATCAAAAGTAAACAATAAAAGTTTATAGCAAAAAGGATGCGAGCGAGAAAAACGTAATGAATTATTTATTTTAAAATATACTGACATTATATCCAAACTTCTATACAAATTTTAATTATTCCATACGTTTATTAATTTAAGTTTCTGATTCTTAAAAGTTCTTTAAACAATATAAATTTCAATTACTAACTTCTCTAGGTGCAAACCAATCGTCAAAACTTTTATCAACACAGATTTTAATTTTTCCAAATTTAAAATATTTTCCATCTTTCATAGATTTAAACTCTAATTATTTAAACTTCAATTAAGCAAAATTTTAATATTTAACCAAAGTTTTAAGACATATATATGTAATTCAATTTCATTTTAATTCTCAAGAATGTAAACAAAATGTATTTTAACTTTTTACATATTTATAAACTAAATATTTTAAATTTAATTTTATTAATGCAATTTTAAAATGTGTTTCAAACTTTAAGAGCTTGTGATGTCAGTAGAGTCACGTGTCGCAAAGCCAAAATTTCTCAACGATTTTTCTATATAAAACTACTAAATATTTTTATATAAAACTTAGTATAGAATTATATAAAATATCAACCAGAAGATCTTTCTGACTCAAGCGTGTGTTCTCATTTTGACTAAAAAGTTAATTTTATAAAATTGTTCAAAATTAGAAAAAATTCAAACAGTTAATTTTGGGGCAAACTCCAAATAAGTTAGGAGTACCTTCCAGATGATATTTTAGGTAATTCGATAAAATTGCATTGAAAAATATTCAGTACCTAGTTCTAGAGAAAAACCGCTGAAAAATTTTGTCTGTGGGTCATGAGGTCAATGACCTCATTATCCATCACATCCTCTTAATTATTAGAAACTTGGAATTATTTGAATTTTAATATTAATAAATTTCAATTATTATTAAAAACTTTTAATGCTTCAAATTTTAATCATTCTATGTTTTAATTATTATATCAACTTTAAATATTTTCAAATTCTAACAATATACATATTAAAATAATTTCAAACTTAAACCAATTTATAAAAACGTTTTAATTGTAAAAAATTTACATGCATTAAAACTAAAATAAATCCAAATTTTATGATTAATTTTATAATTTTAGTCTATCCAAAAAAAGTTAATTCTTTTAGAGTAAAAACTGTATTTCAGTCTATCTCATTTTCTGTTAACCTAGTTGAATTATGATTAGATTTACAATTGTCTCTAATTTTAAATGTATAATTAAATTGAATATTAAAGCAGTTTAATAATTTACTCACGCAATAAAAAATAATAATTTTTAAATAAAAATACTAAATTTTTTCAAAAGGAATTTAATGCAGTACCCATTTTTCTTTAAAAATTAATAGCGCAAAAAAGTTTTAAGAGTCAAACCACTAACTTTCAACCAAAGGTCGTCGCTGACATATTCTAATAATAATAAAACCCATATTATATGTATTATTGAAGTGTTTAAATTCAAGTTCTGAAGTTGTTTTAGATAAATTTTTTATTTTCCGGCCGTAAATTGTAATTAAAGAAGCAAGTGTTAAGAAAAATTGGCGTTTTTAATGCATATTTCAAATATTTTTTATTTAGAAAGAAAACATTTCATTCCCATATTGTAAAGAAAATATGTTTAATTAACATCCAAATATTTATTTTATTTAATATAATTTTGTATATAATGAATAATGATAAGAATAATAATAATAATAATAATAAAATCAATTTAAAGTTGATCAAAAGGCTGTCACTTTTTACCATTTTTAAGAGTCTATTTTTTAGAAACCTACTTAATAAATATTACTGAAACTAACCATAATTATTAATGTATACACTATACACTTTAATATGTTTTCATTAGATTCAAGACAAATATTTATTTTATTACTAAATAATACCATCTTAAAATTTCGGAAGTAACCCCAAAACACAACATTTTTAATCTTATATAAGTTTTTCTGGATGCAATTAAAAAATTATTACTTTTCACATATCTAAGTTTTTATAAAATCTTCAACATATTAAATTTTAGCGAGGGTAATTTGCTCAGTTTATGAATTATTATGAAAGTTTAAAAATGTACTGAAAAAAGGTTACTTTTCATTGTACAAAATACACTCTAAGGTTTGACAATCTGTTATTTATTTTAAATTCAAAACTATTTTTGTCAATAATTTTAACGACAAATTTCTGAGTATATTTTGTACAATGAAAAATAAGGTTTTTTCATTACATTTTTAAACTTTAATAATAATTCATAAACTGAACAAATTACCCTCGCGAAAATTTAATATGTTGAATATTTTATAAAAACTTAGATATGTAAAAAGTGTTAATTTTTAATGTCATCCAGAAAAAACTTATATAAGATTAAAAATGTGTGCTTTGGGGTTAATTCCAGAATTTTAAGGTGGTATTATTTAGTAATAAAATAAATATTTGCCTTGAATCTAATGAAAATATGATTAAAGTACATAAATTAATAATTATGGTAAACGACCACCTTTGGTCGAAAGTCTGTGGTTTGACGTACTTGAAAACCTTAAGAAATGTTTAAAAACTGTGAATAGCTTATTTTTCAATGATATAATTCATAATATTTCATTCTTTATTATTATTTTTATTGTATTTTTTAGAAATAATTAAAAGCTCGAAATAGGTGTAAATATAGGTGTAATATGTGTAAATAGGTGTAAATATATCTGTATATATTTTAATATTGTTTTCTTTTTTAATACTATTATTACAATTTTATTATCTTATTTAAAAAATTTATCAATTTTTTAGTTGTGTAAGTCCATTGACTTTCGTCTGAGGACTGTTGCGGACATATTATTAAAAAAATATTGTTCCACAACACTTGAAACTTGAATATTTCCTGATTTCATTGGTCATAATATTATAGTGTAAATTGTATTTCTTATAATGTAATTATTAATCAAAAACCTTAAATTTTTGCAATTTTTTAAAAACATTAGTATTCAAAAACTATTTGATATTATCTATTGGAACTTACCAGAAGCATAAAGTTCCAATATCAAATATCAAATAGTTTTTGAATACATACGCGAAATACTGTTGTAAACATACAACTTTTGATTAATAATTGCATTAAAAGAAATACAATTTACCCTTTAATATTATGACCAATGAAACCAGGAAATATTAAAGTTTCAAGTGTTGTGGAACAATATTTTTTTAAAAATAAGTCCGCAACAGTTATCAGACGAAAGACAATGGACTTACCTAATTGACACAAACGAAAAACGTAACCTATTTTCAACTACATAACAATTTTCAAAACCAAGAAGCAAAACATTATTAAAAAACAATTGAATAGAAAAACGACCAACTTCAGGTGTGGACAGAATGAATGAAAGAATGAATGAAATTGCGGATTATTATTATAGATTTTCAAATCATTCTTTGACATTTAATGAATTTTCTAATTTAATCATCATTTTTCTATTTCCGAGAAATGTTTTCACTTTCTCGAAACTATTACATTTTTTTCTTATATTTTTTTTTTCCTTTGAAAAAATGTTTTCACTAATTTTTATTTGTTTTTTCCTACATATTTTTTCATAATTGTCTAATTTAATTTATTTTTCTATATTATTTTGTTTATTTTAAATTTGTTTATGATTTTCTTAATTTTTATAATTTTTTAAAAATCTTTCTTATTTATTTGATTTGTTGTAGAATAGTTCATCTTTCTATAGATTTAAACATTATTTTTTCTAGTTTTTTTCGCAAAGTTATTTACTCTTTTATAAAATTTGTAGTGTTCTTTGAGTTTAAGAAAAAGTAAACTTTTTAGGATTTAATTTAAGAATTAATTTTCATATGGTTTCACAATATTAGATTTTTTATTTTTCTCCTTTTTTTTAGTTCTATCAAAATTTCTTTTAATTTTATATTTTTGTTTTATTAATTTCTTTCCCAGTTTTTCACAAACTAAATTAATCAATGTGTACTAATTTACAGACAAAAGTTTTATTAAAATCTTTTAATAAAAATATTTAACACTTTGAATATATTTAAGTATTTAAATAAATAAAGTATTTAATTAGTAAGAAAAATTTCTTCACCTCTTGGGGGAAAAACTTTTATTTGCGAGGATTTTTCAAAATTCAGAGGAGCAGAAATAGAAGATAAAATATACAGTAAACTACTTTGTTTGTTCTTGGGAATTAGTTCTCATAAATATTAAGCCCCATGAGGTTGATATTATCCCCCATGGGTAAAGAATTGCGTGACTTGTGTTGTTAAAGTCGTGTCTTGTCTTACAACATAATCTACAGTTTCCACAATGATAAAATATTGTAGTTCATAGCCACGTGACAATGAAACTTGACATGTGATTCTCTCGAGGCAGCAAGTTTGTAAACAAAACTTAAAAATGCAAATTTTATGCCGCCAGACCAGTGGCATTTACAATTTATGATTTAATATTCATAATTTAATAATTCTAACGTAAAATTTACCACAAGAATTTCTCAAATTTACGATTTCCAAATACTTTAGATTATTATTATCCATGGTATTTCCATGTCGGTGCTTCAATTTTACGGAAATGAAATACAGGTCATTCTTGATTTAATACTCGTATCGACAATTTAATTATACCTGGCTTTAATTTACCGCCACTGCATTTCTCCAACTGGTAATCATTCCAAATTCTCGATTCTTCAATCTCTTATTTACAATTTATTTTCTCATCTCTGTGCTCCAGTTTTGTTGTTTTTTTTTTTCTTCTTCTTTTCATCACGAATTTTCCACATTTTGTACCTATTTTTATTTCATTTTGCAATATGCATTTTTTAATCGGTTATACAGACTCAAGGTTGCTACGGTTCAGGAAAACCTGGGAAAACCAGAATTTTTTTGTAGTCAGGGAAAACCTGAAAAACCTTGAAAAGTTAGGGAATTTTATAAAATGTTGCTTTAAAAAATTAATTTAATTAATTTCTCTTTTTATGATTTCAATCAGTGATATTTCATTTGAAATAAGTTGAAAACTGATAAATTGTCTGTGACTTTTACCCGATTTATCAACAGAAAATAATTGAAATTTTCAAGGCTGTTACTGAAATTAAAAATTATTGGTATATCAAGCAATTTCATTTTTTTAATTATTTTTTTCTGTTGTCGATTATTCTCTACGGCTTTCGAATTTTTTTGTCAATTGTTTTCCTTTTTTCTCAATTATTTTTTTTAATACGTAATTATTTTCGTCATTTCGTAATTTTTTTTCAATTATTTTTTTACATTTCAATTTAATTATTTAATTTTCAATTTATTTCCTCCATTTTTAATTAGTTTCTTCAATTATCAATTATTTTCTTCAATTTTCAATTATTTTATTCAATGTTCAATAATTCTCGTCTTTTTTCAATTATCAATTATTTTCTGAAATTTCAATACAATTCTTTAATTATTTTCTTAAAATTTCATATATTTCCTAAAATTTTTTCTATAATTTTCTTCAGTTTTTAATTGACAGTTTCATATACTCCTTCAATTTTATAATTTTTCTTTAATTTTTCCAAAAATTTTCTTCCATTGTCGATCATTCTCACCATTTTTCGAACTTTTTTTACCTTTTCTTTAATTGTTAAGTATTCCCCTTAATATTGAATTATTTTAGTCATTTAGTAATCTTTCTTTTAATTATCAATTATTTTCTTACAATTTCCATTTAATTCTTTAATTTCCAATTAATTTTTTCAACTTTTAATTATTTTCTTCAATTTCAAATAATTTTTTTATTTTTCAATTATATTTATCGATTTTCACTTAATTTCTCAATATTCAATATTTCTCGGATTTTTGAAATTATTTTCTTGAAATTTCAATACAATTCTTCAATTTTTATTTATTTTCTACAATTTTTTCCATTAATTTCATCAGTTTTCAATTGACAATTTATTATTTTTCTTCAATGTTCTGATTATTCATTAATTTAAAAAAAAAAATTTGTTCGAATACCGATTATTCTCACCTTTTTTCGAGTTTTTTTTTTTAATATATTTAATTTTTTTTTAATAGTTAATTATTTTTGTCATATTGTAATTTTCTTTTAATGATCAATTAAGTATTTTCTTGAAATTTCCATTTAATTCTTTAATTTCCAATTTATTTTATCAATTTTTAATTATTTTCTTCAATTTTGAAATATTCTCTTTAATTTTTAATTATTTTTATCGATTTTCAATTAAGTTCTTAATATCAATAATTTTCGGATTTTTTAAAGTATATTTTTCACTCGTAAAAATTGTTTTAAAATTTCTATTCAATTCTAGAATTATTATTTTCAATTATCAGTTATTTTCATCAAATTTAAATTCCGCTTTTCAATTTTTTTCTTTAATATTAAAAAAAATTTTTTTTTTCAATTACCATTAAGTTTTTTTTATTTTCAATACAATTGTTCAATTATTTTCTTTAATTTTTAATACAATTCTTCAATTTTTATTTCCATTGTTTTAGTTTTCAATCGTTGTCTTCTATATTAATTAATTCTCGGCTTTTTTCATTTACTTTTTTTCCATTTTTAAGTATATTCTTTAAATTCCAATTCTAATTTTTAATTGCTTTCTTCTATTTTTAATTATTTTTTTCAATTTTTAATTATTTCTTTCGATTTTCAATCCAGTTGTTAAATGTGCAATTATTTCCAACAATTATTCCTATAATTTTATAATTTTTCAATTAGCAATTATTTTTTTTTTCCATTGTCTATTAATCAAGCGATTTTTCATATTTTGGTTTCCATTGAAAATTATTTTCCTCATTTTTCAATTATTTCTTTCAGTTATTAATTACTTTCCACAATTTATAATTATATCCTACAATTTTTTCAATTATTTTGTTTTGTTTTCTATTCATATAGTCATTTTTCAAATTTTGTTTTCAATTGCCTATTATTTTTGTCATTTTTCAGATATTTTCTTCAATTTTTCATTTATTCTCGTCATTTTTAAATTATATTAATTTTTTTCCGCAATTTTCAATTATTTTCAAATTTTTCAATTTACAATTATTCTTCTTAAATTCTATAATTATTTTTTAATTTTTAAAATTATTTTGTTTTGTTATCAATTATTTATTGTCGCCCTTTTTCCAACTTTTTTTTTTAATTTTCAAGTTTTTTCCTTAATATTGAATGAATTTAGTCATTTAGAAATTTTTCTTTTAATTATCAATTATTTTTTTTTTAAAAATTCCTTTTAGTTTTTCAATTTTCAATTTCTTTTTTCAATTTTTAATATTCTCTCCAATTATTATTCTCTCATTATTCAGTTATTTTTTCACTTATTAATTATTTTCCACAATTTATAATTATGTCTTAAAATTTTTTTATTATTCTCTTAAAATTTGATAATAATTAATCTTTAATTTTTTCAATTATTTTGTTTTTTTGTCTATTAATCTGGTCATTTCTCGAATTTTGTTTCCAATTGTCTATTATTTTCGTCATTTTTCAGATATTTTCTTCAATTTTCAATTATTTTCCGTAATTTTTCAAATATTTCCTGGAATTTTTAAAAATTTTCTCTTATTCTCTTAAAATTTTATAATTAATCTTTGATTCTTTCAATTTTTATGTTCGGTCGTATATATTAATCTAGCAATTTTTTGAATTTTGTTTTTAATTGTGTATTATTCTCGTCATTTTACAGATATTTTCTTCAATTTTTCAATTATTCTCGTAATTTCCATTATTTATTGCATATGCAAAAATGTATAGTTTTAAATGACTAACAACATTGAGTTTTAAAATTTTGAAAACGTAGCAACCCTGACACTGAAAATTTATTTCATTCCGATATATATATATTTTTTTTTTTAATTCCAGCAACAACCCTCAGTGGCAATCTAGGTTTGAGCCTTTTATATATTAAATAAATTGAGATTACTTTACTTGGAGTTGATTAAGTGAGATGTACTTTCCTTTTTAGAAAATGAAGTTGGTATTTTTCACAATCGCAAAATGGGACTCAGGCAAAGATAAGACACAAATCAGACGTTGTTAACGAGATTACTCGTGGGAGCGGACGTAAAATGAACAGACGTCCAGAAAAAAGGTCATTCGGAGCTTGGCCATTGCCTTCAGCCGGAAGCCCTTGTAGCTTGAATTGGTGAAAATAGTTTCGAGGATTCTTCATCTCTTTTCTGCTTTACTTTTCGTTCTTCTCCACTACTCCAGTTCGCGATGCATTTCTGCGAAGTGATCTTAAACGAACATAACGGGTGCGACGACCCAAACAGAGCAAAAAGCAAACTTCTAAACTCTGGTGGTCGATAAAAAATCCCAGTCGGTAGTTTTAGGCACCCCTTTTTAAAATATTGCCAAGCAAAATTTATCGCTTCTGCCTTCTACGATTTCTCACCGTTGGTTTTTTTTTCTTCACTCAAAGAGTATAGTGTTAATATTAACTTAATGTTTTTGCAGAAATTTTCTTCTTACTGGAAACTCATTTTTAAGAAAACGAAAAGAGATTTTTTTTATTTTATTAACCAATGAAATTTTTGTATTTTATTTCTTTTTCGTCATTTTTCAATTATTTTCTTTAAATTGCAATTATATTCTTCAAATTTTTTCAATACTCTATTATTATTAGTATGTTTTAAATAATGCGTTTTTGAATTATTTTTCCTTTCTCTGAATTAATTTCTTCAATTTCTAATTATTAATTACAATTTTATACTCATTCCAATATTTTTATTAATTTTCTGTTATTTTCTTAAAAATTTAAAGATATTTTAGCTTCTATTATAATTCCAACTATTTTCTGAATTTTCAATTAAGTTAAACTGTTTTTTCAAAAGTCGCTGGACACCCTAATTAACAAAAAATTTATGACCCAAGTTTCAAATTACAAACTCACTAAATTGCTTTTTTTTTAAGTTAGAATGAAGCTAAAGTTCTGAACGTTCAAATAAACGAAACTATTGTTTTGACTTTCTTTAAATTTAGATTTGACAGAAAATAATGTTTTAAATACCAATAAATAATTCAGGATATTTTAAAAATTGGATTTCCTTTTAAAATTTTGTGTTGTAAAATTTATTTTTGGAAATATTTCCTTGGAAAAAAAGTTTTGTTCAAATGAACGTTAAGAACTTGAGGATTATAAGTTAAAAAATGAAATTGATTTATTCCTTCCTTTTTTCGTGAAATAGATTAAATTTTTTTCAAGATTAAACTCTATAGTCTTAATTTTCAATTTTTATAATTAAAAGACTGGATTTTTATATATTCATTTTTCAGTTAAAACAATTTTTCCAGTTTTCTGGGTAGATAAAGCAATAAATCAAGAAATTGTCATGCTAATCCCGCTTATTCGGTGTAACACCAATCTCAAAATCATATTTTATAAAATCGTGAAAACTGGGTCGAGAATTCATATAGGGAGTTTAAATCTGAGACTGGAACGGCCAGTGTGGATTTCATTAATTAAGCTCTTGTTCATTCCACAACAGCGCTTCAAGCGTAATTGAATCTGGCCGCTAAAACGTTTGGGTAGGTCCTGAAACGTTGACGCTCTAATAAAAATTAAAGTGCATTTTCCATCGACCTCGGTTACTACTTGACTTTTAAGGGGAAAAAAAAATTTTTTCTTCCCGATGACAAATTTCATTTTCCGGACTGACTGACTAGGACGAGAAAGCTTTTAAGATTCCAGAACACAGGAGAATCAGAAAATCGTTAATCAGTTTCAATTTTTTTTAGAGATAAATTATTATATTATATAGTTTTTTTTTTAAACAGGCATTTAATATTTTTCTTTAGTATTTTTTTATTATATTTTTATACCTTTTTATTATATTTTTAAAAAGCTCTTAAATAGTAAGGAAAAAATATTGAATAAAGCTTTTTTTTAAAATTGCTATTTCTGAAAATGACAAATTTAAATTACTGATTTAATAGACTTTTTTACTGTTGATAAATTACATTTTGCTAGTTTTGTAATTAAATACAAATTTAGGTGTCTAAATACTAATTATGAACTTGTTTTTGTTTCAGATAGTCTAGCATGTCTTGACAAGGAAAGAGAGATTTTTCAACGGCGGTTTCGGCAGCCATAAGGGTTCTCCAAAATGGCGGGAGGTCAGCTTCCGGAACAGTATACTGTGCCACAACTAACGAGATTTTTTCACAACTTGCCCCATCTCAATGTATCTCTTCATTCCGTCAATAACACGTTCAACCCCTTTTCTGAAATCTATCTCGAGGTAATAAAACATTTTTTATAAAATTTAAATACCAAAGATTGTTAGTATTTTTGAAACACTCATTTCACCTATTCTGATTCTTTGTTACCTTTATTAACTTTTAAAAATTGTATTCATAATCTAAATATTCATTTACTAATTTTTTTAAATTTAATCGCACCAAACAATTTAATTTACTCAAATCTTATACAATTTATACCTCAATTAATCCAAATTTTATTTAACAGGGTGTGTAACGATTCAGGAAATTGTCAGAAATTTTGTAAATTAGAAAAAACACGAGGAATTTGTAAAATAAGATCCAAGAATTTTTAAAACGATCCGGAAGTTGAAAAAAGAACTGAGTATTAATATCGATAAATCGCTAAAATTTAATTCCTGCAATCTTTAATATTTTAAAAATTGTGCTATAGATGGGCACAATATAAAAAAAATTCTAAAAATTTTTGATAGGAAGAAAGTCACAAATAATAATTTTAATAATTCCAAGTCATTTTAATTGAAATGAAGCCCAAAAATTTTATTTTATTCAAAAGCATCGAAAAAATAATAAATTGTAAAAAATAAAAACGTAAAAGGATAAAAAAACCGTCTATAAAAAAAAATAAGAAAATTTTTTTAAATAAAAATAGTCGTGGACATTATTAAAGAAATAAAGAAAAATTAAAAAAAAAAACTTACGAATGAAACAGTTATATAAAAATATATGAAAAAGTAGAAACTCTTTCAAAAAATTAAACTATTTACGACCATTTTTTTTTTATTAAAAAATTAACTAAGAAGATAATTTAAAAAAACGTTAAATTTATATTATTAAAGAGAATACATTTTTAAAATTAGAAAAATTAGAGAATTATTCTACTAATTGAATAAAAGAATAAGAATAAAATTTGGAAAATTTAAGAAACTTTTGGAAGAAAAAAAATTGTATGAAATAGAAGAGAGATGTTAAAATGAGAATATTTAGTACACGATTAAATTTACATAATATAAAATAAAAGAATAAGTTTTCAAAAATGTAGAAAATTGAGAAATTTAAAAAAATGTAGATAAAAGCATTGAATAATTTTTTTTTCAAAAATTCTTTAAAACAGATAAAACAGATAAAAAGATAAAAACTAAACAATTTAAAAGAAGAAAAAATGTTTCTAAGAAATAGAAAAATGATGACAAAAATTAAAGAATTAATTAAAATGCAAGGAAGGACTAAAAAATTGTGAAACAACAAGAAAATTAAATAAATAGGAAGAAAATGGAGAAATGTTTTTTTTTTCTTAATCTAACAAACTGTATAAAAAGTACAAAAAATAAAAAAAATTGGTAAGAATCTACTAAAAAATTAGTATTATTAAAAATAAAAAATAAGAATTTACCTATATAAGGATAAATAAAAAGTGCACAAAAGAAATTTTAAAATCCTTTAAAAATAAAAAAAGTTTAGGAAAATTGAACTAAAAATATTTTTGTAATATTACACTTAAAACAAGTCCGACAATAAATTTAGAAAAATAAAGAAAATCTAAAAATTTTATGAAATAATAAGTAAGTTTGCAAAAAATAGACAGATTGCAAAAACAAATTAAATAAATTAACTAAAAAATGAGCTTATTTATTTTTAAAAATATGGAAATAATTAAGAAAATCAACGAAATAAAAAGTTTAGTGAATTTTATAAAATAACAAAATTGTTTAAAATAATATTAAATAATTAATATTATGAATTAAAACAAAAAAATCAAATCTTTTTGATTTATGACAAAAAATAAGAAACAAAAAAACATCTATTTTATAATATTAAATAATTTGCATAAAGAGAAGAGAATTACAGAAAATATTAAAGTAAAAAAACAAACAAGAAAAAAGTATCGAAAGTAAAAGAAAAAAATCTTAAAAATTTGTAAAAATAAAAAAGGATTATTTTGAATATGGAAAATAATTAATATGCATTTAAATTTTAATTAATTGAAATTTAAAAGTTGGAACAAATTGGAATACGAGTTAATTAACCTTTGGAATTTATTTTAATTATAATGACTTAAAGATATAAAAATTTAATTCTATTTTTTGCTATCTTTATACCAAAAATTTGTAAATCATAGGTATTTTAATCATCTGGATTAGCAGAATTTTTAAAATTTTATAAAGATCAAAAAATTCAAATTCAAATTTTTAAGATTTTTTTGTTTATAATTTCAGATGTTTTACATGCAGTATTAGGCATTGTAAAGTTTTTTTGAAATAAAAATAAAGCATAAAATTTTAAAATATTGTTAAATAAAATAAAAATTTTGTTAAATGTAAATTCGCTGATTCAAAAACTGTATTGAATAAAAATTCGTATTTATTTAAATTCAAGTGGTTAAAAAATTCAAATTCTTTGAAATGAAAATTTTAAGTAATGAATTTTACAATTTAATCATACACTTGAGAAAATGTGTAAATGAAATTATTTTTTAAATCCATTTTTATGTATGTTTGTTTGTTATATCTGCTTTTTCGAGGGAAAAAGAAGAGCTTAAGAATGCTGCGAGATAGAAGAGAGTAGAGTTGAAGTGGCAATGTAGGGAGGTAGATGGATGCTGAAAGTGCATGGGAATCCCGACTATGCAACTGGAAAGCACAATAGCCAGGAAAGCTCAAACAATGCACAAAGACTTTCGCATAATGCACCCGGGGCAACATGCGGGGTTCGTGTGTCTAAGTCTATCCACACCCCTGACAAACACAAGAAATTTGTACACGTTCTCTCATTTACTTTTGCTGCTTCTTTCTCGTTTTTTTCGCCTCGAATCATCTGCTCATCTCACAGCTTTACTGCTCACTCTGTCCACGTGTTTCTCACATTCTCTCAAAAACCCAAATACATTTTTATTCTATCTCTCTACCAAAATATTGTCCTTGTGTATTTTCTAAAATGAGAATTCCAAAAATGCAATTTTAGAGAATTTTAGCTCTCAAGCCCTTTTTATCCTCAATTTTCTAATTAATTTAATTGTAATTAAACTTCAATTTAATTCTGAAGATTCCAGAAAAAAAATTCGGATAAAAAGTTTGTATAAGATTTTAAAGGAGTTTTCAAGTATTAAAAACGATAAAACCGAGTTTTTTATTTTTCAGTGAATTTCTTTAAAATTGTAAAGTTCTAAAAACAGTGATGCTTTTGAATTTTTAACAAGGCAGATTGAACAAACTTTTGCCAGTCGAGAATTTCTTGAAAAATTCAGCCCGACAATCTTTTTTATTTTTTTATACAATTTTATTTCCTTTCTTTATCCATCTCCGCCTCTTGGTGGAAACTTTGCCAAAGTTACAGCATCGTAAAAATTAAGCGAAGTGGAAATGTCTTGAAGGAGTTAATACTTCAGTGACTCGTCAAGCGAAATAATTGTCTTTGAAAGACTTCTGTTGTCCCTAAAAATTTACTTTAGATTTCTCAATTTTTTCAATTTTCCCTCTCACTTTTCTCTTTCTATTTCCATCTTCTTTCTCGTTTCTTTACTTCTAATTTTATTCTTTGCATGCAATTTTCTTCTTTATTTTTAATTCTCTTCGATTTAAATTCTTTTTTATTTAAATTTTCTTCAATCTTTATTTTCTTTGATTTTAATTCAATTCGATTTTAAATCTCTTTTAATTTTAATTATCTTTTTTAGTTCTAATTTTCGTCATCGATTCTAATTCTCTTCATTGATTTCAATATCGATTTCAAAGTAATTCACAAACGTAGACAGAATCAAGTCTGCCTTTGACCTCATCTGACTTATTTCGAAGTAGCAAGTGTGTCAAGCTTCACGTCAATTTATCTTTGTTCGATTACACCACAAAGCGATACGCTTTCGATGAGGTTTCATCAGTCTTTGCCTCAGTGAAAGCCCCCTAGAAATTCATGTCTTGAACTTTAACTTTCCGGAAATAAATCACAGTTAACTCGACAATTATAAGATTTAACACGAGGCGTAATTGAATTAATGGCATATAAATAACCTTGAGAATAAGATATTGTCAATTTTCATTAATTTTAGTTTTGATCAGTTTATTTAGAATTATCGTTTAATTTATGATCCGTGAAAAGTATATTGAGATACTTTAAAATATATCGACGTTAAAAATCATTCGAGGTACTTGTAATAATTTAAAATAAAAATATTTAATTTTAAAACATTAAAAATATTAGCAAATACTTTGCATTGTTGTTGGTCATTTAAAATGACCAACTTTGTTTTTGCAAATTCAAATAATGAAAATTACGAAACTAAAGTATATCTGAAAAATGACAAAAATAACTGACAGTTGAAAACAAAATTCGAGAAATGACTGCATAATTAAATAATTAAAAAAAAGATTTTCAAAAATTGATTCAGTAAATACTAAATTTAAACAAAATAGTTGAAAAATTATAGGAATAACTGTTGGAAATAATTGCAAATTTAACAACTGGAAAAATTGAAAAAAATATTAAAAATTGAGGAAATAAATTGAACTTTTAGGATTTAAATTAAAATTTGAAAAAATAAATGATAATTGAAGAAGAGAATGACAAAATGACGAAAATAATTGACAATTGAAAACAAAATTAAAAAAAAAACCAAGATTAATACACAACCAAAAAAAATAATTTAAATAATCAAAAAATAATTATAAAATTTTAAAATAATAATTGAAAATTGAGAAAGTTGTAGGAAATAATTAAAAATTGCGGAAAATAATTAATAATTGAAGGAAATAGTTAAAAAAAAGACTAGAATAATTGAAGAATTCAAGAAAATATGTGAAAAATGACTAGATTAATAGACAACTTAAAAAATTATTCAAAGATTTAAACAAAAAATATTAAATTTAAAGAAAATAATTGCAAATTGAAAATAGAAAAAATAATAAAAATTGAAGAAAATAATAAAAATTCAAGAAATAAATTGAAAATGAAAGAATTAAGGTAAAATTTGAAAAAAAAATTCATAATTGAAAAAAAAAACATTACAAAATGACGAAAATAATTGAAAAATGAAAACAAAATTTAAAAAATGGCTAGATTAATACACAACCGAACAAAATAATTTAAAATAAGAAAGAATAATTATAAAATTTTAGGTTACTAGGTAATTAAAAATTGAAAAAATTGTAGTAAATAATTTAAAATTGCGGAAAATAATTAATAATTAAAAGAAATAGTTGAAATTTGAAGGAAATATGTTAAAAATGATAAAAATAATTGTCAATTGTAAATAAAATTTGAAAAATGACTAAATTAATGGGCAATTGAAAGAAATAATTGAAAAAATTAAACAAGAAATATTAAATTTGAAGAAAATAATTGCAAATTGAAAAATAAAGAAAATTATAGGAATAATTATTGGAAACATTGCACATTTATCAACTTTATTGAAAATCGACAAAAATAATTAAAATTTAAAAAAAAACAATTGAAAATTCAAGAAAGCAATTAAAAATTGAAGAATGGAATTGAATTTTAAAGAATATAATAAAAAATGAAAAAAGCCGAGAATTAATTAATATAGAAGAAAAAAATTGAAAAATGAAGAATGAAGAATGGAATGAAAAATTAAAGAAAATAATTGAACAATTGAATTTAAAATTAATTAAACATAATGATAATTGAAAAAAGTAATATAAAGAAAGCGAGGTTTTTAAATATTAAAGAAAATAATTGAACATTGAAATGTTGATTTAAATTTGAAAAAGATAACTGAGAGTTGATGTTCTAGAATTGAATAATTGAATTGAAATTTTAAAACAATTTTTATGATTTAAAAAAAAGTTGAAAAAATCCGAGAAATATTTAATTTTGTGGAATTAATTGAAAATCGATAAAAATAATTGAAATTTTAAGAAAATATTTGAGAATTTAAGAAAATAATTAAAAATGCAATAAATAAATTGGAAACTGAACAATTAAATAGAAATCTCAAGAAAATAATTTATAATTAAATGAAAAATTACAATATAACCAAAATAATTTACAGATAAAAATGAAATTCGAAAAATGTCTACATAATTTCACAATTGAAAAGAATAGTTTAAAATATTAAACAATAAATATTAAATATTAAATATTAAATATTTTAAACAAACAAGTTGAAAAATTACAGAAATAACTGGTAGGAATAAATGCAAATTAAACAACTGTTTTGAAAATCGAAAAAAATAATTTAATTTGAAGAAAATAATAAAAATTGAAAATTTAAGAAATAAATTGAACTTTTGAGAATTAAATTAAAATTTGAAAAAATAAGTGATAATTGAAAAAAAATCACTAAATTACAAAAATAATTGCCAATTGAAAATAAAATACAAAAAAATAGCTAGATAAATATACACAACCGAACAAAATGATTTAAAAAATCAAAGAATAATTATAAAATTTTAAGATAATAAATAAAAATTGAAAAATTTGTAGGAAATAATTTAAAATTGCGGAAAATAATTAAAAACTGAAGAAAGGAATTTAAATTTAAAGAATATACTTAAAAATTAAAAAAAAAGTAATTAAAAAAGCCGATTAATGAATATGGAAGAAAACAATTGGAAACTGAAGAATGGAAATAAAAATTGAAGAAACTTAATAATAATTGAAAGAAATATTAGGAAAAAGGCGATAATTTTTTAATATTAAAGAAAATAATTTGAAATTGGAATTTAAATTTAAAGAAAGTAAGTGAGAATTGATGAGAATAGTTCTAGAATTAAATAATTGAATTGAAATTTTAAAACAATTTTTATGAGTGAAAAAATTAATTGAAAAAATCAAAAAATTATGGAATATTCAGAAATTAATTGAAAATCAATAAAATTATTTAAAAATTTAAGAAAATATTTAAGAATTGAAGAAATTAAGTCAGGGAATAAATTCAAGAAATAAATTGGAAATTAAAGAATTAAATGGGAATTGCAGAACAATAAATGTTAATCAAAAGAATAACTATACAATACGACGAAAAATATTAACTATTATAAAAAATAATTAACAATTGAAAAGACAATTCGAAAAATGGTGAGAATAATCAGCATTCGAACAAAAAATTTTTTTAAATTAATGAAGAATCATAAAATTGAATGAGAAAAGTAAATTGTTAATTGAAAACTGATGAAAATTATGGAAAAAATTGTAAAAAATAAATAAAAATTTAATTAATCAATTAGAAATTGAAGAATTATATTGAAATTTCAAGAAAATAATTGATAATTGAGAATATGCGGGAATTATTGATTATTGAATAAAGTAATTGAAAAATAGAGAATGCAATTGAAAATTGAAGTAAATAAATGAGGATTGAAGAGAATAATTAAAAATTAAAGAAATAAGTTGAAAATTAGAGAATTAAATTAAAATTTTAAGAAAATAGTAGATAATTGAAAAAAAATTACAAAATGACTAAAATAATTTAATAATAAAGGGAATAATTGAGAAATGAGAAAAATAATCGACAAAAGAACAAATTAATTAAAAAAATTAAAGAATAGGTTTTAAAATGTAAAGAGAATAATTGTATATTAGAAAATGTTGAAAATTATAGATTTATTTATTAATGAAATTAAAATTATTTGAACTGATATTTATAAATTTGAATCAATTTAAATACTTTTTTTAAAAAGTAACTGATTAAAAAAAAATATCTAGGTGACAAACTTTTCGTGTGTACAGAATGAAAGAATGAATGAATTTTGTGGATTACATTAAAAATATTTTGAAAATAAACGAGTACACTTCTGGTTGTTTTAAAATTTGAAAAATGTTTAAAGACACTTTAGGTACTTGGATCTATTTTCATGTACTTAAAAATAGTTTAGAATAATTAAAGACAAGTGTAAGCTTCATTTAATGTGTAGAGCTCCCCTTGCTTTTAATTTAATTTGATTTAATTTTTTATTTACAGAGTCTCGGTATATTGGGAAGCATCCCCGCTGCTTGGCTGATTTTCACCCTCTTGGTACTATTAGTTTATCTTGTGACAAGATGCTGTGACCGGAAGCCTCGTCACAGAAGATCTATAGCCCTCCTGAAATGCTCCCTGGCAATTTTTGCTCTCTTTTGCTGTGGTGCTGTTGCCGTTGGTCTTTATGGCAATGACGACGTACACAACGGCCTTATACAATTAATCACTGCCGCTAAACATATAGAGGATATGATAATGGAAGTCAAAAATCAGGTAACAATCATATTTAAAAAAAAATCAACTTTCTATCATAATCAAGCTGTTCAGCAATCAGACAAAAGTCAAGGAATTATTTTGGTCAGGGAAAAGTCAGAGAAATTTTAATATTTATGTTCCTGAAGTTCTCAACATTCATTTAATTTCCTGGAACAATTTTTATATAAAACTTTTGCAACAGAAAATAAACAAAAAAAAATTCAATTTTTAAAATATCAAAATTAAATTGTTAGTACACTGCAACTTCACTTATTTAAAGTCTCGCTTATTTGAAGTCGCATTTATTTTAACAGTTCGAAGTCTCATTTTTTTTAACTTGTCGACCAATCAAAACTAACTAACATTTTCATTGGTTGCTGCGAATTGGACCAGCCAATCAGAGAAGTTCTCTATAAGTACATGGAAGTTAAAATAAGTGCGACTTTTGTCAAGGATTTGACTAGACCGGGTTAAAATAAGTGAAGCTTCAATGTAGATAAAATATTGTTTTAGATCAAACTAGAATTTAGAAAAAGATCAAATTAAAATTTCGTTCATTTGAACGTTTAGAACTTTAGGTCATTGAACAATTTTGATTTTTAGACAGGAAAGTTTATTCAAAAAGTGATTGAGTCAGGGAATTTTTTATTTTAATTGCATTCGACACCCAGATAATTTTATTTATTTATTTTAATTTGCCAATTTATTTATCCTGTTTTACTAATTTTAGGAATTACAGACTGACACCTTTTCACCACATTTTCAAAATTTTATCACCTGCTTTGTCTATTTTGTTTACTTATCACATTTTTCACCTTTTCTTTTTAAATTTATTCAATTAATCAATTTTTTAATTTTATATATATTTTAATTTATTAAAATTTAATAGAATCTACAATCGTAGTTTTAATTGTTAACGGTAAAAATTTATATTAATGCAGAAATTTTAGTTTTATTCCAAATTTAATTCACTCAAATTCCATTTGACTTTAACTGCAATAAGTTATAAGTTAAATTTTAATTAAGCTTCAATTATGTTAATCTAAATTACAATCTAATATGCAAATCAATCTCACTTTCTATTGGTAAAAAGTTCTGTTAATTAATTATCCAAATTTGAATCAATTTCATTTGTACTTGTTGATCAAAACATGTATTGACGAAAATTGTAATCAATTCTGAATTTATTTCATTCAAATTTGAACCAAATTTAATCTAAAATTTAATTTTAATATAATTTTTAATGAACAAAATGTAAGCTATTCCAGTTTTTATTAATTTTAATATAATCCAAACTTTAATTTCCATATTGAAATAATTGTAATCTATTAGAATGTTAATCGAATCAAAATTGCATTAAACGAACTCTTGATGAAACATCAATATAAAAATGGTATTTTTTCTTACATTTTTTTTATAATTACTTAATTTTTTTCGTTTGTAAAAGACAAACTTTTGTTATTTTTATTTATTTTTTTCATAATTTTTTATTTGATAGATTTTTTATTTTCTCAATTTTTATCGTTTTTTCATGTTTGCTTCATTTTTTTTTAAATTTTACCATTTTCTGGTAAATTATCGAATGATTTCATGATTTTATTTTTTAAATTTAAGTTTTTCGGGTTTTTTCTTGTACTTTTGAATATTTTAAGAATTTTTTTGTCCCTTCTCAATTTTTTTCAACTATTTATTAAATTTACATTATTTTCAAAAAGTTTTCTCAATTTTGTTTAATTTTGAGGAATTTGTTAGATTTTTTAAAACATCTTGTTTTTTACATTTTTAAACAACTTTTCAGTTTTTGTCAGTTTGGTGGAGAATTTTTTTCTAACTTTAGTATTTTTTCATAGATTATCGCATGTTTTTCTAATTTCCTTTTTTTAAATTTAAGTTTTTAAGATTCTTAATTTACACTCAAATTTTCTAATATTTTAAGATTTATTCTTTCTTTCAAAGTTATTTTCAAATGTTTTTTTCTAAATTTCATAATTTTTTAAATAATTTTCTTCACCTCATTATTTTTAAGTAATTTGTTATATTTTTTTAAAGAATTATTTTTTTATAAAAGTTTTGTTAAATTAATCTTCTCATATCTTCACATTAGAAATCTTTATTTATTGGGAATTTTAATATTTTTTCTTAGATTACTACACATTTTTTTATAGTATTTTTTAAATTTACGTTTTTACGATATGTTACTTAAATTATACAAAATCTTTTAATGTTAAAGATTTTTTTTTAATGTTCTTCTGAATTATTTTTTTAATTTCCTGAATTGTTTAAAATATTTTTTTTAATTTTTGTATTTTCAAAGAGTTGATCAGATGATTTACAAAGATCCTTTTTTTTTAAAACTTATATATTTTTTTCCTTTTTCGTAATTAATATTCTTCATTTATTTTATTTTTTCAAAATTATTTTTTTATTTTATTTTTTTAGTTTAAGTTTTGAAGATTTTCAGTCAAATTATACAAAAATCTTCTAATAATTTAAGATCTCTTCTTCCTTTTAAAGTTTTAAAATATTTTTTCAATTTCTTCTGTTTTTAATGTATTTCTTGAATTTTTATTCATACTTACACATCTTTTTAATTTTTTTATTTTTACAAGTTCACATGTTTAGTTATTTTTTTTCTAAAATTGTTATTTTTGTTTTGAAATTCATTGAATAAGATTTTTTTAATATCTTTTGTAATTTGATAATTTTTTTAAATAATTTTCTGAACTTTGTTAATTTTAAAAAATTTCTTTATTTTTCTTGTAGACTTTTTACTAATTTATTTCTTCTAATTCACTAGTTTATTCGTTTCAATTTACCTATTTTTATTTATTTTAATTTTCTCCTTTGTATTTCTAAATTACAGACAGATAAAATCGAACAAACAGTGCAGAAAAGAATTGTACAACAAATGACCGCTCTTGAGGACGAGTTCGACGCTCCAGCTAATAATAAGACAATCTTGGGTTTACTGTTGAAAGCTTCAGAGAAAATGAACCAAAACGCGAGCATCGCTGTGAATCGTAGCTACGAAATTCGAAAGCCTCTGTCAGGAATTAGCCTAACTGTTGCTGTTGCCTTCATCGAAAGGATTGAACAATTAAGATGGCCTATCACCATGGCTGTGCTCAGTGTTCTTCTTATTCTCTGCGTGATTCTGCTGGTCGGAGTCGCGCGTCATTCCAGATGCGCTCTTATCATGTAAGACACTTTTTCTCAATTTTAAACTCAAAAATGTATTCAGATTTTACAGTCTGATTCCTATTTTCCTTAAATTCCACTTTTTTCTCCCAGGTTTTTGAAAAGTGGAAAACAATTTTATTGGTTTTCAGGGTGGCCACTTAACCGATTCACCAGGAAAAACCGGGAATTAAAAAATTGACCGGGAAATTTGTTACTAAACCGAAAATTTCTTCGTGGATCTAAAAGTTCTAAAAAATTTTATCGAAAATCAATTTTTTTTCGTATGTCACAAATCTATAATAATAATAATAATCCGCAAGTTCTTTCTTTCTTTCAATTTTTGTCTGTTCACACCTGAAGTTTGGTACATAGATATTTTTTGTTTTAATTTAGATAGGTACTTTTCTAAAAATGCATTTAAATTCATTAAAATTTAAACTTATAAATATTAGTTCAAATAATTTTAATTCTATTAATAAATAAATCTATAATTTTCTCTATAATTTTCTAAATTTCAATAGTTTTTAATATATACAATTATTATCTTCAAATTTTATAGTTATTCTTTAATTTTTTTAAATTATTTTGTTCTGTTGTCGATTATTCTCGTCAGTTTTCGAATTTTTCTTTCCATTGTCAATTATTTTCCTCATTTTTCATTCCGCAAGTTCTTTCTTTCTTTCTTTCATTCATTTTTTGTCTGTTTACACCTGAAGTTTGGTACATAGATATTTTTTGTTTTAATTCAGATACTTTTTTACAAATGCATTTAAATTGATTAAAATTTAAACTTATAAACATTAGTTCAAATAATTTTAATTCCATTAATAAATAAATCTATAATTTTTTCTATAATTTTCTAAATTTCAATAGTTTTTAATATATACAATTATTATCTTCATATTTTATAGTTATTCTTTAATTTTTTAAAACTATTTTGTTCTGTTGTTGATTATTCTCGTCAGTTTTCGAATTTTTCTTTCCATTTTCAATTATTTTCCTCATTTTTCAATTATTTTCTTTAATATTTCATTATTTGAGTCATTTTGTAATTTTTTATTCAATTATCAACTATTTGCTTAAAATTTCAATACAATTCTTTAATCTTCAATTTATTCCTTTAATTTTTAATTATTTTCTACAATTTTCAATTGCATTCTTCGTTTTTCAATTATTTTATTCAATATTCAATAATTCCAACATTTTCTCAATTATCAATTATTTTCTTGAAATTTCAATTCCATTCTTCAATTTCCAATTGAGTTCTTCAATTTTCATTTATTTTCTACCATCTTTTCCATAATTTTCATCAGTTTTCAATTGACAATTTATTATTCTCCTTCAATTTTATAATTATTCATTAAATTTAAAAAAATTATGTTCGAATGCCGATTATTCTCTCAATTTTTCGGTTTTTTTTCAATTGTTAATTATTTTATTTTTTTTTAATAGTTAATTATTATCGTCAATATTGAATTATTTTCGTCATATTGAAATTTTTCTCTTAATTATCAATTATTTTTTTTGAAATTTCCATTTAATTCTTTAATTTCCAATTTATTTTTTCAATTTTTAACTATTTTCTTCAATTCTCAAATATTTTCTTTAATTTTCAATTATTTTGATCGATTTTCAATTAATTCCTCATTATTCAATAATTCTCGGATTTTGTCAAATTATTTTTCTCACTCATAAAAATTGTTTAAAATTTTCAATTCAATTATTCAATTCTAAAACTAATCTCTTCAATTCTTAGTTATTTGCTTCAAATTGAAATTCCAATTTTCAGTTATTTTCTTTAATATTACAAAATTATCTCCTTTTTTTCTATTATTTTTTTCAATTATCATTAAGTTTCTTCAATTTTTATTTCCCTGCTTCAGTTTTCAATTGAATTGTTTTCTTCTATATTCATTATTTTTCGTGATTTTTCAATTACTTTTTTTCAATTTTTATGTATATTATTTAAATTTCAATTCCATTCTTTAATTTTTAATTGCTTTCTTCAATTTTCAATTATTTTTTTTTCCATTTTAATTTTTTTTTTTCGATTTTCAATCCAGTTGTTAAATGTGCGATTATTTCCAACAATTATTCCTATAAGTTTCTTATTTTTTCAATTTGCAATTATTTTCTTTAAATTCAATATTTCTACTTTTTTCCAATAATAATAATTACCAATATTTCTTGTTTACTTTTTTCAATTATTTTTTTCAGTTGTCTATTAATCTAGTCATTTTTCGAGTTTTGTTTTCAATTGATAATTATTCTCGTCATTTTTTACATATTTTCTTCAATTTTGCTTCCTCATAGAGGAAGCTCTGTGATCGTTAAGATTTATGATTTTCTAAAAATAGTTTAAATCGACTCATTTTCATTTTTAATCAAATTTCCAGATGTACGTATATATGCGTGTGTGTGTGCATTTGTGTGTATATTTATTTTTGAAAATACCCAATCAAATTTTTTTGAGCACCTTTTTTCAACCATTTCCTTCAATTATTAATCTTCTTTCATTTTTTAAATTATTTTGTTCGGTTGTGTATTAATCTACCCATTTTTTGAATTTTGTTTTCAAATGGCAATTATTTTCGTCAATTTGTAATTTTTTTTCAATTATCAATTATATTTTCAAATTTTAATTTAATTCTAAAGTTTTCAATTTATTTCCTCAATTTTTTATTATTTTCTTCAATTTTAATTTGTTTTCGATTTTCAATTCAGTTGTTCAATGTTCAATTATTTCCGACAGTTATTCCTCTAATTTTTCAACTATTTTGTTTAAATTTTATATTTATTGTTTAATTTATACTTGTCAATTGTGTAATTATGTAGCCATTTTTCGAATTTTGTTTTCAACTGTCAATTATTTTCGTTGTTTTACAAATATATTATTGAATTTTGTAATTTTTATTATTTGAATTTGCAAAAATTTATAGTTTTAAATGACCAACAACAATGCAAAGTTTGTCGTTAATGTTGCTAGTGGAATTATAATACGTAACTCTTTTTAAATGTTCAAGCTTAATTATTGTCCAAAAATTTAGAATTTAATATTTTGTGATAATAAAACCTTTTCAAGCTTTAATTATAATTAATAAGATTGTAAGAATGTTTAAACTTTAAATTTAAGTATAAAGTTATATTTTAAATATAAAGCCAAATTTTGCAAAATTAAAAATACTATTTTAATTGCTCGAAAATTTGTGACCAGGAATCCAAAAAATTGACCGAGAATTTAATTTCACAAAGAAAGTGGCCACCTTGGTTTTCAATATTAAGAGTACATTTTTTTCCATTTATTTATATATTTTAAACTGATTTCAGGTTTTCCGTTTTTGGCCTATTCGCGGTAATTATTTCCTGGTTGATGACGTCAATGTACCTGGCGACTTCGGTAGCTCTTGGTGATTTGTGCATGTCTCCAGATGGATTTTTAATGAAGTGGGCGCCTAATTCTGCTAGCTCTGAAATTCTTTCGTATTACACACAATGTGAGAGTACGCTCAATAATCCATTTACCCGACGAGTTCGCGAAGGAGCAAACGCTACGGCAAATATGAGAAACAACTTGGTCAATATTAAGCAACTGGCAGAGCAGCTTTTCAAGGATCAACAATCCACTAAACTCTTAAGCGTCAAAAACGAGATCAACACACTGGAGAGATTGTGGTCAGGTCTTCAAACGCTCCTCGACTGCAAGCAAATTCACAAGCAATATATTACCGGAGTCAAGAGCCTCTGCCACTTGGGACTGTAAGCATCTTTATTAATAAGATCCAATGAAATTATTCACTTTCACTGTCTCATCGATGAAAATTTAAAAAATAAATATCTCAATAATCCGGGGGGAAATTTTACTCGAATATTTATTCATAAATGAAATATTTTATTTATTCTTGCAAGTTTCGTGACAAATATTGAATAACAAACATTTTTTAATATGATTCTCAATTCTAATTCTCTACTTGGCAAAAAGAAACAAATGAAGACTAATTTCAGGTTTACGGATAGTAAGAAAGAATGATTGGATCACGAAGATATAATATTATTGCTTTCTTACGGAGGAAGTTTTTTTTCAGTAATTTAAATTATGTTAATCTAAAAAATGTCTTGGAAATTGAAACTTAAATAATCATTCTTATTTTCAGATACGGCCTCACATTCATGTTAGCAGCGAGTCTTGCAGCTGGTTTTCTCTTCACGATTCTTGTTTGGGTCGATTCGCACACTTGGATCTACATTAGAAAACGGTGGGATTTTTTGTTCTTAAAAAGAGAAAAGAAATTACGTTTTTTTTTTTATTTTGTAAATTTCAGGGTCAGTCCTGCTAAAATCGTCTAGAGTTGGTTGCTCGATGATTTTTAAAGCACCTTAAGTTAATATATAATATTCTACTATACAATTTGATTATTATTCAAGGTTTTTTATCGACAAATATATGTGAAGCATTCTGAAGAAAGGGACCTAAGAAGCAAAAAATCGTTTTTCGGTTTATTGATGTTTTAATTTAATCAAAGGTTCCTTTTTCATTATCTAAAGCCAGAAAAGGTTTTTATTTAATATTTTTAAAGTTATAACAATTCAAATCTCTCGATTTGTACAGATTACCATGCGCGCTCGACTTTTGTTTTCGCTCTCTCCTGTGAAATAACCAATTTCCTTCTTAGGTCCCTTACTTCAGAACGCGTCACATATTTGAGTTTTTTAAACTATTTATTCAAACAGTAACACAAAAATAGGTATATAAAAAAAGTAGAAACATTTTTTAAAAAATTAAACTATTAACAACATTTTTTTTTTAATAAAAAAAATTAATAAGACAATTAAAAAAAACTTTAATATATTACTAAAGAGAACAACATTTTAAAATTAGAAAAATTAGAAAATTATTTTACAAATTGTATTAAAAAAGAATGAACAAAATGTTTTCAAAAATTCGTAATTATAACATAAAAATTAAACAATTCAAAAAAGGAAAACTGTTTATAAGGAATGGAAAAATGATGCCAAAAATTGAAACATTAGTTAAAACGCAAGGAAGGACTAAAAAAATAGTGAAAAATCAAAAAAATTAAATAAGAAATAAGAAGAAAATGAATAATCAATCTAACAAACTGTAAAAAAATGTAAAAAGTACAAAAAATACTAAAAATTGGTAAGAATCTACTAAAAAAATTAGATTTATTAAAAATAAAACAAAAAAATTTATATAAAGATGAATAAAAACTTCAGAAAAGATATATAAAACTTCTTTAAAAATAAAAAACTTAAGCAAATTTCAACCAAAAATATTTTTATTATATAAACAAGTCCAACAATAAATTTAGAAAAATAAACAAAAATGAGCGTATTTATTTGTAAAAATATGGAAATAATTATGAAAATTAACTAAATAAAAATTTTAGTATATGTTATAATAACAAAATCGTGTAAAATAATATTAGGGATCATTCACATATCACGTGATACAAATTATAGCTAATTTGAACCCCCTCCCCCCTCCTCGTGATACTTTTTCTACTGCTAAAAAATTTAATTTCCATGGACCGTGATATTTTGCCTACCCCCCTCCCACCCCTAAAGATATCACGTGATATGTGGACGACCCCTTAAATAATTTGTATAAAAAGAAGAAAATTAAAGAAAATCCTAAAATAAAAAGACAAAATACAAAAAAAAATATATATCAAAACTGAAAGGAGAAAAAATGTGAAAATTCTGTAAAAATAAGAAAAAAAATTGAAAAATTGAAATCTCTTAGAAATTTGTATGAATTAAAAACAGGATTATTGTGAATATGGAAAGTAATTAATATTATTTAATTATTATGCATTTTAATTTTAATTATTTGAAATTTAACATTTTTAATTAATTTGGATTATGAGTTCATTAACATTTGAAATTTATTTAAATTATAATGACCATAAGATATAAAAATTTAATACTATTTTTTGTTATTTTCATTCCAAAAGTTTATAAATCATAGGTATTTTGATCATCTGTATTAGCATAATTTTTTTAATTTTATAAGGATTAAAATATTTAAATTGAAATTTTCAAAATTTATCTGGAATTTTTTTTCTGGTTTGTGGTTTTTTACATTAGGAATCCGAAAAATCGTAAAGTTTTTTTTATTTAAATCATGATTTTAATGCAAATGCCCCAATGATTGAAATCATGATTTAAATTAATAACAGCTCTGATTTTTTATAATATATATTTAATTAATATAACCAAATAAATGTAAATTGTTTGATAATTACTCACTTAAATGTTTAAATAATTATGTGTTTCTGTACAGTGTTGAATTGTTCTTTTTCTAATTCGAATATCTTCCTTGGAGAAAAACGAAAACTTTAAAAACCTTTTGGGTTTAGTTTCTATTAAAATTACAAAGTTAATCCAAGTGAAATTTTTCTGGGACCTCATCTCGTTAGTATTTTATAAAACTTGAAAAATTATATTAATTTAACCTAAATCCCATAGAATTTTTATTTCATTTCTAGAGTAAAGTTAATTAAGATTATATAATGAATAACTTCGTTCAGACATTAACAACAAAATTGTATGAAAAGTAGTTAAAATCATATAATTTTTCAAGTTTTATAAAATACTAACGAGATAATGTCCCAGAAAAATTCCACTTGGATTAACTTTTTAATTTTAATAGAAACTAAACTCAAATGGTTTTTCAAATTTTCTTCCTTCTCCAAGGAAGATATTCGAAGTAGAAAAAGAACAATTTAACACTGTCCTGAAACTAAAATATCATTATTTAAACATTCAGGTGAGTAATAATGAATAAATATTTTAAAAAAAACTCAAATTTACTTGTCGATAAAAAACCTTGAATAATAATCAAATTGTATATTAAGGTGTTTTGAAAATCATCGAGACACCAGCTTTTCGCTCTACTATAATCTAGCAAATGTCAAATTTATTAAAATTAAGATATTCAAGTTAAAAATCCTAATTATATTAATGGGAATTGTTTTGTTGTAGAAGGGATTACCACCAGGTTGAAGAGCAGGATCCGTTTTTGCCTCCATCGGCGGCTTCGCAGGCGATAGCAGCAAGGACTCTCCGTGGCCAAGGGTCGTACCCGCCTACAGCCCCTTCTCTTAATCCAAATATTCATGGCAATCATAATACTATTAAGCAGCCTCTCCTGCTAACGCCGCCCCCGCCGTCCTACGCTACTGCGACAGCTCGAGCACGCCAGCTGCACGAGAGCATGTTAAAGTTTGTGCATGAATCTTTTTTTATGTTTCTTTCTTACTTCTTCGTCCGTAAAAGAGACTTGTATAATGTCAACCACTTAGAAATGAACTTGTGGCAAGCAAGAATATGCCGATCATATTTCAATAACAAGTGCAAAAGTGTCAGGTAATCTGGATCAAATATTTTCTCCAGTCTTTGCCAGTATTCTAAAAAGTCATTATTTCACTCTCTTTTACGTACGAATTTAATCCAAGGCGATTTGAAAATATTCTTGAAATTTCAAATAAAAAAGAATTATAATATAAAATAATTTTCAAATTGTCTTGAAATTAAAATTTAAAAATTAGTTTAATTCACAGAAATTAGAAGATTTTTGAACGTTTTTCATTTTCTAACACGATTGTTGTGCCTTGCGTCTTAGACGTTCATGAGAATAGATTTTCGCTTCGTTACACTTTTCAATTTACAGTCTAGATTTTTGCTCGTTTCTTCATTCATTCATTCATTCATTTATTCATTCACTCAAAAATCATCCATTTTAAATATTTTTCTAAAACGTTTAATATTGTAAAGAATGTGCTCAGCTCTAAAATTCCCAGCTTTGAGTGTTTAGAATATTCAATAACGAAGACGAAAAAAAAAAGAGATATAAATATTATAATATATACTTTTTTATATAATGTATACTATTTATATTGTTGAAATAATTTTTAAAATTTTTGAAAAAATGCAAAGCGAATAAACTTACTTGCAGAGAAAATAAAGCAAAATATAAATAACAAAAGGAAATAAAGAATGTAATTTAGTTATACAATAGTCGTGTTGTTATAAAGAAAGACTTTGTTAAGATATATTTTGGTCTTCGTCAAAATTTTTAGAGATTTATTAACTATTGTCATCTCTTTAACACTAGAATTGTTTTTGAAGTTTCATGTAGAATTTACATTTAACATATATATCACAAAAATTTTAATTAATCTTTTAGTTTTCTGTTTCACAAATTTGTTTTTTATAATCGAGCTTCTTTTTATATTATTTACTCTTTACACTTAGAATAATTGACTTTTTACTTTTAGAATAATTACTTTTTACATCTATAAATATTTTTTTTTTTACATTTATGTAAAATAATTATTTACTCTTTCGACTGTTACGTAAATAATTATTTTCAATGAAGCTCGAATATAAAAAATGCCCATCGTGAGTTCTAGTGTTAAGCCAATTGTCAGTGGAAGAAATACCGCAACTTTGTATTTTTGATTGATTTTTTACAGAGGTGGGGGAATCAATGGTAGCGGAGGAGAACATAAATCTCAGCATAATCAACACTCGACCAGTGGACGAAATGACCATCGCGCTGGGCTCGACCAACCTGGTCAGTACGCGACTTTGAGCAAACAGTGCAAAACCCTGGAATCGAGTGATTTCTACTGAGGGCACGCCCCCTCAGGACCGGGTAAAGTTCTTTTTTTAATTCTAAATTTTAAAATATAAGCAAAATGCCGACAATACATGAAAAAAAGAATAAAAACGACGCCTCTCTTTGATAAAATACTTTTCCGAATGTCAATTCAATATAATTCTATCTCAGAAACAAATGCAATATGAAGTTAACTCAGAAATTTTTGCAAAATAATTCTTAATCAAAATCAATTCAAGATAATGCTATGTCAATTTCAGTGTAATAAAATGACAAGTGTAGCCAGCGTTCAATATGATTCTTTCGCGACCTGTTTTCAATAACATTTTTTAATTTTATTTAATATTTTTGTATCTCTATAAGCTCTGAAGCTTTATTTCGGACTTCTTGAAGCACCTTTTTTAATAAGGGTTTTTTTTATTTTTTATTATAAGTGTTTATTAAAATTATTCTACAAAAAATAATAATTTATTTCTTTCGATATTCAATAATGCTGTGCATTTGAAAAACAACGAGAATAATCGTCAACAGAACGAAATAATAATTATAAAATTTAGGAAGATTAATTGTGAACTGAAAAATTTGTAGAAAATAATTGAAAATTGCGGAAAAAATTAATATAATTGAAAAATGACGAGAATAAATGAAAAATTGAAGAAAATATCTGAAAAATTACAAAAATAACAGACAATTGGAAACAAAATTCGAGAAATGACCAGATTAATAGACAAAAAAAACAAGATAATTGAAAAAATGAAAAATAAATTATAAAATTTTAAGAGAGTAATTGAAAAAATTGTAGGAAATAATTATAAATTGTAGAAAATAATTAGTAACTGAAGAAAATAATTGAAAAATGACGAGAATAACAATTGAAGAAAATATTAAGAATTGAAGAAGTAAGTTAAAAATTAAAGAATTAAATGAAAATTGTAAGAAAATAACTGATAATTAAAAGAAAAACTACTAAATGACTAAAATAATTCAATATTAAGGAAAGTAATTAACAATTAAAAAACAAATAAAAAAAGTTCGAAAAATGGCGAGAATAATCGACAACAAAACGAAATAATTTTAAAAACTAAAAAATAATTATAAAATTTAAGAAGAATAATTGTGATTTGAAAAATTTTTAGAAAATAATTGAAAATTGTTGAAAAAGATTAATATAATTGAAAACAATAATGTAAAAATGACAAAAATAATAGTTAATTGGAAACCAAATTCTAGAAATGACTAGATTAATAGACAAAAAAACAAAATAATTGAAAAAATTAATGATTAATTAAAAAGTTTTAATAGAATAATTGAAAAAATTGTAGGAAATAATTATAAATTGTGGAAAATATTTAATAACTGAAAGAAATAATTGAAAAATGACGAGAATAATAATTGGAGAAAATATTTAAAAAATTGAAGAAATAAATTGAAAATTAAAGAATTAAATGGAAATTGTAAGAAAATAATTGATAATTAAAAGAAAAATTACTAAATGACTAAAATATTAAATATCAGGGATTTTTTTCTTTTTAAGTTCTCAAATTTTTTGTATAAGGGTCAAACTATTAACTTTCGTCTGAGGACGGCCTCGGACATATTCAATAAAAAAATAAGTTTTAGAAAATGTAAAACTTCAAAATTTTCTGAAATCAGTAACCATAATTCTATGGAGTACATTTTATTTCTTTTAGCGTTCTTATTAATCAAAAGTAGGATGTTCACGATATTATTTCGTTACTTTAAATGTGGCATTTTTTAAAAACACGTTATAATTAAAAAATTATTTAACTTTAGAAATAAAAATTGACCAGAAATATAAATTCATTTATTTTAATCTTAAAAATCATGAAAACTTTATAAAAATGTTATTTTCAAATAATAATAGGGAAAAATATCTACTTGTAAAAATGTTCATAATTTTTTTTAAGATTAATATAAAACTTACTTGCTATTAAAATTTGGCGAAGACGTTTTTCTTTGTTTAGGAATTATTAAATCTTTTAATTTTCTAGTTAAAAAGGTTAAAATCTAATTTAGATAGGGTGATGTGAAATTGTTTTGTTTACTTCCAGTATCAGGATTAACCTTTTTGAATAGAACATTTTCAAATTTAAGTTTTTCCTAAACGGTGCAAAACGCTTTTCCCAAATTTTAATAGGAGCTCCCAAAAAAAAATTATAAGCTTAAAACAAATCATTAACATTTTTACAAGTAGACTTTTTTCATATTATATTATTATTTGAAAATCATAATATTTTTATAAAACTTACATTATTTTTGGAATTAAAATTAAGAGATTGATAATGACGCAAAAAAAAATTTTTTTTTGCTACAATTTTTTATAAATTTTTATTATTTTCTCTCCTCTCTCTCTCTCTCTCTCTCTGTCTTTAAATTTTTCTTTTGATTCTAATTTTTTTGTAGGTATTACAAGGCTCGAAATCTATGACTATTTTCAACTTTGTTTCAGAAAATGCGATTTTTTAGACTTTTATACTGTTGAAATTTTTTTTTTTTTTATTAATTATTAATTTTCAAAGAGTTAATTGATAAATAGGTTTAAAAATACAATACATATTTTGAAAAGTGACTTTAAAAGCTTTTAATGATTTTAATGATTTTAATACAAAATTTTTAATGAAAATCTGAGCTATAAATTCTAAAATTTTGAAATATTTCCAAAACAAAACTTAAAAGAACTAATTTTGTATAATTTTTAAAAATCTGTTGTTAAAATTTCTTTCTACAATTTTTACGAATCACAATCTTGAGAATGTTTTAAACTAAACAATTTTGTTACTTATTAGATTCAACACTTTTTTAAGAATATACCTCATACCTATAAATGTTTTTTTAGGAAGTGACATTGAAAGTTTTTGCAGATTTCAATTAAAAAATTTTACTGAACATCTGAATTTGAATGATTTGCATAAATTGGAGATCAATAATTTTAATGAAAAGAGAAACTAGACTCTTTTTCTAATTTAAAAGTCTTGAAAATTTTGCGAACTTGAATTTTATAAATAAAATTTTTTCAAAATAATTGTATGAATTATTCTGTCTAAAAAAGAAATAATGTTTATTAGATATTTCATTTTTTGGGGTTTGAGGGAAGGGGTATTTATTTTATTAATTAAAAATATTAATTATTTGATTTATTTGAAATTCACTTTTTTTTTGCAGTTTATCTTGTTAAATTTTTAAAAATGATTTTACGTATTTTATTATTTTTTTAATTTGTGCATTTTTTGTGTTATTTCCTGGATTTTTTTCGTATTTCCATTAGTAGTTTTTTATCATTTGGTTTTTTTAATTAACATTTTATATGTTTTAGTAGATATTTCCAGATATTCTTATTTTCCATTTAAAATATATAAAATATTAAAATATAAGAAATCTTTTCTTCTAAAAAATCCCCTCCTCTTGTTTGTAACCTATTAATATCTACTTTTTAAACTCAGAGAATGAATATTAAAATATATTGAAAACCTGAAAATATTACAGAATTTAAAATAAAATATAGTTTTTGTAATATTCGCAGATTAAATAACAATCACAAATTATGTTTAAATAAAAAATTATGAAATTACAGGAAGAGAACCACCTTGGACTCCAAGCGTGGCATCTTTCACCGGTACCCTGTCTCACAATTCACATGGACCCGCTCATTTGGCAACATTTCAAGATTCTCGTAAAACACAAACTCTGGACCCGAAAAATTTGGCTAATATGAAACGTGGACCAACCCCTGCCTGGAATCAAAATCGACCTCTACCACCGAATCCGGTAAATCAGCCAACCTGGGAATTCGAGTCACGTTCACAAACAAACATGAATCAGTTTCGTTCTCTTGTTAGAAATAAAGCTCCCAATATTCGAATTCAGGATCAAGTACAGGACCAAGTTAGAACATTGGATCGAAATTTTTCACGTGGACAGTTCAACGACACCGGTCAAAACAATGCCGTTCCAAATATGTACGGTACGTACAATCGAGCTCAAGGTAGACAGGAAAAATCTGCTGTTCCAACTTTGAGCCAGGTTCAAGGCAGCGATCCAAATCTGTACGCGGTTACCGAATTATAATTATTTTCGGGAACAGAATCAACAAAGCGAAACCAAAGCAAGCGATACGACTAAATATGGAGTGATATTTACGGGTCTGGAGAAATTTTTTTCCAGAAGATGTGAGATTTAGGGGGCGCAAAAGAATCGGAGATGAAAGGGATTATAATCTAAGGATGTTAGATAATTCTGAGAATAAGCGAAGGAAAAAATGGGCGAATTGATTGTAGTTAATGTGTATCGATATTGATATCGTGTACAGTGGCCATTGTAAACTTTTTTTATTCTTTTGAAACGTTACACGCGAAACTGACCTAGAGCTTCTACTTTTCTTTCTTTTTTACCGTAAACTTATTCAGACTGCAGTTTTGGAAACAATTTACTAAACATTCTTCGATCTTTACTAATATTGGGCCTATTTAGATTCATGGGGATCTATTTAGGTTGAATAGGATCTATTTAGGTCGACTTGGATCTATTTAGAATGACTAGGGTTTATTTAGATCAACTAGGATCTATTTAGATCTACGGGGATCCACTTAGATGAATTGGGATCTATTTTGGGTCATTAGGTTCTATTTAGATTTACTAGGATCTATTTAGGTCCAGTAGAATTAATTTAGATCTACAAGGATCTATTTAAATCCATTAGGATTTATTTAGATCTACTGAGATATATTTAAATCTATTTAGATTTACTATAGGATTTATTTATATCTGCCAGGGTATGTTTAGGTTCATTAAGATATATTAAAATCCATTAAGATCTATTTAAATTCACTAGGATCTATTTGCATCCACTAGAATCTAAATATAAAGATCTAAAATTATTTTCTTAGCTTGAGATTTATTAAATAAGTCTCAATCTAATTAACTTCTAAATAAATCCAACTAGATTTCAATTTGTTAATTAAGTATTAATTTAATTAAGATCTAAATAGATTCAAGTAGATTTTGATTTATCAATTAAACCTTAATCTAATTAAGATCTATTAAGTGAGAGGACTACCAAAAGACACTTTTTATACAATCTTTTTACACTTTAATACCCGTACGTTTTTGTAGAAGAAAATAACTCCGTGTTCATTTTCTGTTAAACAATCAATACAATTATATATTAAACGTAAATAGTATATATAAATACATATATATATATATAAATATATATATGAATATAAATATTATATATATATACAGATATTAAAATTATTGAGAAACGAGTTACCGTACACGTGACGAGTGATAACAGTATTTATTGTATGTGAGTCGGATATGAGGGTCATTTTTGCCCGTGTGTCTTTGAGAAAAAAATTCGATTCTTAAATACTGCCATTCATAATTTAAGTACAAAAATGACTTGAAAAATAGCTTCCTTACTGACTCAAAAAAGCAAATGTGAATTTAGAAAATTCAATCTTTTTTCTACTTTAAGATAATGACAAAATTGCGTAAACTCGATTCGATTTTCCACGTACGGGACCTAAAGCTAAAAATGCACAAAGTCTAGGTTACAAAACTCGACCTAGACTTTCAGGCGCTGAAAATTAAACTCATTTTTTTTTTTATAAAATGTTTGTAAATTTTATCTAAAATTTTCTATTAAAAAAAAAAGATGTAATTTGTTTCTTTTCAATTGGTAACAGAATTTTGACAAAAGATCCAGTTTGAGTTTAATTTTGAGCTAATATCGTATAAAAAAGACTTTGCAACGAAACTTGATGACTTTCTATTGATCTATTCCGCACATCACTCGGCCAATTTGTAAATAAGTGACGTAGTCATAAGGTAATGGCATAAATGTAAAGTGTGATAATTTTAAATTTAATCTAAATGTTGATGTTGTAAGAGATGCGCTCAAGAGGATTTCTTTTTTGAAACTTTGGAAAGAAAGAATGAGAAAAAGAATCTTCCTTACGAGACTAGAATATTATATTCGACCTAAATTACAATACCGCTTGCCGATCGACGGGGAACACTTAGTCATTCCATTAAAACACAAATCATTTTTATTGTACACTTTCCATCTTCAGCATTTGAGTCGCACGTAGCGAGTTTTGTTTGCACGCATGTTCGATTAACCCCGTGAGAGAGGTGCTTCTCGATTTTATAAAAATACTAATTATTAAGTCGTAAACAAACTAAAAATCATGGCTAACGAGAGCCGCTTGAAATAGAACAATTTCGTGAATGGTCGATTTGTACATAATTGTAATATTTATTGATGAGGGAAATAATTAGAGTAGAAAAGCAGTTGCATTTAGATAAGTTTATAAGTACATTATAGATAAAAAATAATCGACGATAAAAAAAAAAAAGAAACTAGGGACGATAAAGGAAAAACCACGATTGCAAGTCGTGAGAAACAATTTTAAAGAGTGCTTAAACTTTGGACGAATTTTCCTCGGTGAAAATGTCCTAGTCAGAGAAAATGAATAATAAACCAGAACTCGAAACGGAACTCTCGACTCACAAGTTTTTTTCTTTTTTTTTTTTACCAATTTTGAAAAATGATTTTTATTCTCAAAATTTGAATAATTTGACATTCACGGCTTTAAATTTAAGCTTTGAATTGTCACTGTTTATAAAAGTTATAATTTTGTTTAGTTTTATTTTCTAGTTTTAATTCTCTTTTAATTTGTTTAATTTATATTGTCAGTTTTAAGTTCTGGTTGAAAAAAAGTTTTATAACTACGTTTAAGGCAAAAGGAAAGGAATCTCTTGCCAGTGTTTATTTAAAGCGGCTCAAATTTTGAAAAATATGTTGGAAAATACTTTCACCGCACGTATTATTGCGTATTATTGATATAATATTAAAAATATTATTACAAATCTGTAATTTCGAACATCAAAAAAGTTCGATCGTTTTTTGTTTGTTTGTTTGTTTTTTTTTTTTTAAATAATTAGACGTAAGAAAAATCCCATTTATCATTCGACTGAAGATGTTTCATGCAATTTCTATCATATTTCATATTTCAAGAGATTGTTAAGTTTTTCAAATAATCACACGATTATGAAATTTCTCATTTGACTTTTTTTATTTTTTATTCCAAATATGTAGAATGGAAAAAATTAATTTCAATAAAAAGTTAACTTTTTAGTATTTGAATTGAAAATTCAATTAAAAGTTGACTTTTTACTAATCAATACGCATTAAAAAAATTGAAAATTGTATCTGTTATTAACAAAATGTGTGTTTATTTAATTTGTTTAAACTGAGATGTGAAATGTGTTGAAGTTAATTTATTAGAAGCATCAAATCTATCCCAAAAGACTGCTACAAGTTGCACAAATGGGATCAACTCAGCATTCTGTCAAAAAGGATAACGTAGAAAATAATAAAAATTTCGAAGATAATGATAATGATCATGATCATGATGATGATAATAATAATTAAATTGAGATCTTGCAGAGTGCACTAGTGTTATCGAATCTCTTGATAAAATTAAGAAAAAAAAATAAAATAAAAAGTTAAAGTAAGACCGATGCGCGGCCACCAATTAGCCAGTTCAGACAACTAGATAAAAGAGTCGCATCATTAAGTTTTAAATATAAAATAAATAAATAAAGAAACAGAAACTAGTATCTTAGACGATCAATGGTGAGAATTTCATTCCTATTGTTTATCCATTTGTACTGTCAATAAAAAAAATCCAAAGCGCGTCGTATCACTTTTTCTCATAAGTACAAAATATATTTCATTTTTGTATCAGTTTTCTATAAGAGAATGAGAGTGAGTGAGTGAATTTGTTTTTATAGAAAAAAAACACAAAAAAAAAGAACAGGGAGGGAAATGAATTCCTTAAAAATATTTAGAAACTTTAGGGGACAGTTTATTAGAATTCGTATCTATATTATGAATCTTTTTTTTTTTTTTTTTTTACTGAAAAAAGCGAAATTTAAGCAATTCTTGCCTATTATTATTAGCATTTCTCTCCCGGTAGAAGAAAATGTGGATTAATTAATAAAGTTCGTAGAGGCTATCAAAAGAGTGTAAAATTTGCGAGATGTTTTATATATATTTGAGCGTTTATTACAAATATTTAAAGAAAAATGAAAAAACTGCTACAGCTGCAAAAAACTTTTATTACTGTTCCGTTCTTTGTTTTGCAAATTACTGTGTCTAATTCCATACTCTGAACTTTATTCCTCCTCTTGTACTGGTAAATAAAGATATAAATCATATTTCATGTTTTTTTCTGATCCTGGAATTATTTTTTATATGTATAATACATGTGTACCTCCGCATAAAAAGGGCCCACTTAAACATTATTGAACTTATCTATAAATTATGGCCATATTCTTATTTAAATTTTGAACATTTTGAGAGGTTTTGGGCCCTATTAGATGAAAAATTCACAAAGTTACAAACATTTAAAGTTAGAAGTGTCAAAACCCTAGTTTTGAGAAAAACGAATACCGTTATAGCGCCTTAGCATTTTAAAAATTAAATTATTTTGTGTTTTTAATTACGATAAAGTCATGATAAACGCATGATTCGACGTGGGACACAGTAGGACATTACGTAGTTTATTTATCAGAAGTGAAAAAAAAGTCGAAAATCTGAACCTCCTTCAGAAAAAGGCGAATATCTCAGAAAATAAAATCGATAAAGTGGGCGCTTTTCATGCTTACGTATACACATATAGAAAATTAATAATAAGCATAAGATATTAATTTAAATTATTGATTTTAGATTATTTTTTATTTAATGTTATAAATAAAGTATTTTTATTGAAGATATTTGTTGAAAAACAAAAAACTAGGAGAAACTCGAAAGAATATTTGAAATTTGTGAAGGAAAATTTTGACCAATCACGTGTGAGAATTTTCGATTTGAAGTTGAAGCTATAGGGCCGTAATTACGATGGAGCCTGGGGCACAATTGTTGTTGATTGACTAACTGACTTACTGTAAAATTTAATTTAAATCAAAAAAAAATTGTTATTGCTAGAAAAAACAGCTTTTAATTTATAAAAAGTTAAATTTTTTATTAACATAGAGAAGATGGATGGAGACAAAAAAAAATATCCATCCAGCTCGTCTCCGACTGTCCAGAAGCACAATGATCTAGTTACGGCACTGGTTGACTCTTAAAGAAAAACATTCTTTATTAATCAATATTTACACAAGTAAATCAGAATTATTTTTGCTGAGCTTTGCAAAAGATTTTTTTTTATTAAGTGAAGTTTAGAGGGTATTTAAAAAACATTTTTGCATAATGTTGGACTATTTTTATTTAATAAGGTCTAAACTGAACAACTTCACAGTTTACATGGAGCGGATGAATTTTTGTTACAAAAATCATTAAAAATAAAGTTATTTACATTTTTATCAAAGAATGAGTGAAAGAGAAAGAGCAGTATACAATTATCTTTAATTTGAAATTATATTTAAAGAATTGGAAACTGAAGTCTTAGGAATTTTCAGAGTATTATGGTACGTACAAAAATCTATCTATTTTTTTAAACTTATTCTTAATATTGTGATAAAAATTACTAATTTAACGTGTTATTAGTTTAAGAAACTAAATTCTACCTTTTAAAAATTATTTATGTACTTTCCTAATGAAAAAATTAGGTATATTTCAAATATTTTTTATTTTTTTAATTAAACACATAACCTAATTTTTTGCAATTTTTAATTTGGTATTTTAAATAAAAACATTCTTAATATTATTAAAGTTTTCAAAATTACCAAAAATAACAAATGTGTACATTTTTTAACACTGCAAATTATTTTGAACTAAAGGAAGGATTCCGAAAGAAATATGGCAATATATTTGAAAATTTGAATTTTTTAGGAGGAATTAAGCAGTTTAAATCCAAAACATTCAGACAAGGTAAAAACAGACAAATTTTATTCATCTTCTTCGTCTAATGAAAAGTCAAAATCTAAGTCAAAGTTAAAGAAGAAGAAAAAGAAGGAAAAACGAGAGAAAAAGTCTAAAAAGAAGAAGAAGAAACATCGAAAATCAAGTTCCGATGAGGTAAGTTTTTTGTATTTAAGTGTAAAAAGCAATATAGAATATGAATTATCATATGTTTGAAATTAAGAGTTCTAGTGACTCTGATGAAGAACAAGGGATTGAAAAATTAGCTCAGCCAAGCAGCTCTATTAGTAATGAAACTCCACTTCCAAAACCTTCGGAAAGAGAAGAATGGATGAGTCTTCCAGGTTTATTTCCAACCTTTTCCCAGGAGAAGAAAAGTTCTAGCAGTAAATCAAAGAAAAACGAAGAGGAAAAATATATTCTTGACAGGCCAGGTCAAAGTGGAAAAGAATTAAATCCATATTGGAAAAATGGAGGCACTGGTTTGCCAGAAGAGAAAAATTCAAAACAAAATCAAACGATGGATGTTAATTGGTTAAAAAAGAGTCTTCAAAGAGCTAAAGAGACAGCTGATGAGAAAGGAATTCCTCTTGAAAAAGTTGCTGCAGAAAGATGGGGGGTAATAATATTTATTGTTTATTTAATATATTTTTGTTTATTACAGGGTTGTTACGGTTCTGGAGAACCTGGAATTCTCATGGAATTTTTTTGTAGTCAGGAAAACCTGGAAAAGTCATGGAATTTTATAAAATGTTTTAAAAAATGAATTTAATTAACTTTTTTTTTAACGCATTTATTTGTAGTTTTTTTTGCCAATTGACAATTATTTTCCTCATTTCTAAATTATTTTTTTTACTATTTACTTGATTTCGTTATTTTGTAATTTTCCTTTCAATTATCAATATATTCAATATATTTTCTCCATTTTCAATTATTTTGATTTTCAATAATTCTCGGCTTTTTTCAATTATCAATTATATTGTCAAAATCTCAATACAATTCTTGAATTATTTTCTTAAATTTTTATACATTTTCTACAATTTTTTCTATAATTTTCTTTAGTTTTCAATTGACAATTTAATTTTCTCTTCAATTTTATAATCATTCTTTAATTTTTCCAATAATTTGTTATATTGTCGATTATTCTCGCCATTTATCGATTTTTTCCAACTGTTAAATATTTTCCTTAATATTTAATTATTTTTCGTCATTTTGTACTTTCTCTTTCAATTAACAATTACTATCTTAAAAATTAAATTTAATTCTTTGATTTTCAATTAATTTCTTCAATTTTCGTTATTTTCCTCAATTTTCAATTATTTTGTACAAACATAAAAATTGTTTTAAAATTTTAAATTCAATTCTTTAATTCTACAACTAAATTATTTTCTTAAAATATCAATTCCATTTTTCAATTTTCAGTTATTTTTTTTAATATTAAAAAATGTTCGCCTTTTGTCAATTATTTCCTTCGATTATCAATGTTTCCTGAATTTTAAATTCAATTGTTCAATTATTTTCTTCGATTTGCAATTATTTTCAGAAATTATTCCTATAATATCCATAATTTTTAAATTTTCAATTATTTAGTTTAAATTTAATGTTTGATTTTTTTATTTAGTTTTACCAATTGTATATTAATTTAGCCATTTTTGTTTTCAATTGTCAATATCAAATTGTCGAATTTTGTAAACTCTCATTTATTCTTTTTAAATTTTATAATTATTCTTTAACTTTTCAAAAATTTCGTCTTGTCGAATATTCTCACCAGTTTTCGAATTTTATTTTCAATTGAAAATTATTTTCATCATTTCTAAATTATTTTCTTCAATATTTAATTATTTTCGTCATTTTGTAATTTTTTTTTATTTCCTTAAAATTTCCATTTACTTCTTTAATTTTCCATTTATTTCTTCAATTTTTAATTATCATGAAATTTGAAGAAAAATGGTCTGGAAAACCTGGAAAAGTCATGGAATTTTGAAATTTTAAAAACATAGCAACCCTGTATTAATATTATTTCGATAATATTTTTAAAACTATTTTTTACACAAATAAAGGACACAACTCTCACATTAAGAAAAGATTAAATTTGATTTTTAAAAAATTGTTCTAACTTATAAATTCTGTTTTATTGAATTCGATAGTTGTTTGACCGAAAGTTTAATTCTTTATTTTTCATTTTAAGTGCACAAACAATTATCTTATAATTTCATAAACTGTAATAATCTGTTTCAGTCCCTACAGAATATTATGTCACTGATCGATGAAGCAGAAAAAAGTAATAACCATTCTCGGGAGTCAAGAAGTTATCATGAACATCGAAGACATGATAAATTTTCTGAATCTCGTGATCATCATAAGCGACAAAATTTCAGTGATAAAGACAGAAGAGAAAGGCCAGCCTTTAAAAGGCCAAAAGCTGATGACAATTTTTCGTCCTCGTCTTCCAGGAGAGATTCAAGTGCTCCAAAAAATTGGCAGAAGCCCGAAATACGTGAAAAATTACTTAAAGAAAGAGCAGAATTAATTTCAAATGAAAGTAAAACATCACCAAAAATTAATGTTTCAAATACAAAAACGTCTTCTGCACCAAATAATTCTAAAGATGAGGATATTCTCACGGAAGAAGAGATGAATAAACTGGGTGCAAAAATTGTAAAGGCTGAAATTATGGGCAATAATGTGAGTTTTAAAAATAATATTTTTTTAATATATATGATAATAAACAATATATTACTCATACAAATTTAGCTTTATAACCGGAGTTTTCCTTTTTAGGAATTGGCTGCTGAATTGAAACTCAAGTTACAAAAAGCGAGAGAAATACGTAAGTTGGAATCGACTAAAGTGAAAGAGGAAAATGTTATTCTAACTCAAACTGATGCTAAGGGTTAGTATTTAATTTATTTATATAGAAACGTTATTTAATTTGAATATAAATTTAATTAAATTGAGTTTTTAGACATTTTTAAACATTAAATTAATTCTATAAATATTAAATTGTTTAACTATAGGTGTCACTCGACCTCTGGAGCCAAGAGCAGATTCTTCAGATTCTAGTAAAGGTCGTAAAAGAAAGAAAATGGTCCAAACTCATTCTAGTGGAGAAAGGGTTCGATACTTCGCTGATGACGACAAATATTCTTTGAACGAAATGGTAAATTTATCAAATTTAACTAAAAAAAGTAACAAATAACATGTTAAAAAATTAATAGTTAACATTTAACTGTACTAATTTTAAGATAATTAATAATTTTAATTTTCTTTCTTCAGCAACTTAGTAATTTTAGTAAAAATAAATTTTTATTTCTTATCTATATTATTTCACCAAGTGACTAATTCTTTTAATTATTAATTATTTTCAATATTATTAATCAATTTTAACTCTAATGAAATAATAAAATTAAAAATTTTATTTTTTCAGTTTCAGCGTGAAAAAGGAATGTCATCGAAAGAAGATGACGAAATGTTTGTCAAACTTGCCTCAAAGGTACATTTTTATATGTTTTTTTATGATTTTGAAAGTTATACTCAACTTTAAACTATTTTAACTTATTTATCTTTAATTTTGAGTCATCAGTTAATGAATTATTTGCTAACTATTATTTAGAGCGGAGACATGGACGAACTCTTCGAGCAAAGTATTACTTACAAAGATTCAGATGCTAAACAAGATATTCGGGATCGTTCACAAGCAATTAAAGAGCATAAAAAGAGAGCGAAAAGCTTGGACAATTGTTTGTGGTGCTTTGATTCACACAGAATGTTAAAGCACATGATAATCGCTGTGGGAACCAATGTTTATTTAAGCCTTCCAGCTTATTCTTCCCTGACGACTGGACACTGTCTTATTTCTCCCATGAATCACGTTCTTTGTCAAACTCAATTAGATGAAGATGTATTCGCAGAAATAAAGGTAAAACATAATCTTCTATAATAATAATTCACAAGTTTGGCACTTACAAGTAACACTACCCAAGTGTCAATCGCAAATCACATTGAGACTATGTGCGTTTTGAAGATAATTGGAAAATATTAGTTAAGAAATTTTTCATTTTGGCAGACATGATGTTTCAAGGGTTGTAAATAGGGGTTGAAATTTCTATTATAATACAAATGCAAAAAGCTCATTGACCAGACTATTATTAATTTTTTTTAATTTTAAATTTTCTCTTAATTTGTTTAAACAATAATTGTTAAACAATAATTGTTTAAACAATAATTGTTAAACAATAATTGTTTAAACAACAATTGTTTAAACAATGAAGCAATATGTGTTTTATTTCATCATTAACTTTCCTTTCATCCCATAACTTCACCCCATTATTCTTTTTTTTAAGTATCCCACTAGTCTGGTCAATGAGCTTTTTGCATTTGTATTATAATAGAAATTTCAACCCCTATTTACAACCCTTAAAACATCATGTCTGCCAAAATGAAAAATTTCTTAACTAATATTTTCCAATTATCTTCAAAACGCACAGTCTCAATGTGATTTGCGATTGACACTTGGGTAGTGTTACCTGTTAGATATTTTTTTGATTTAAATTAGTTACGTTTGCAAAAATGTTTTTTTTAAATTAATTGTAAATCATATCAGTTTCTATTTTATGTATCTAATTTTTAATAGCCTTTTATTATAAAAGTAGAATAATAAGTAATATAATAATAATAAATAAGAAAATATCAACTATTACAGGGTGTCTACCGAAACATGCTTTTTAAATTCCCGGCAAATTCCCGGTTTTCCCGGATCTAAAATCACATTTTTCCCGGATTTCTCTTATGTATGATTAATAGCTATAATATTAAAATAGTGAAAAAATTAAGTGCGTAATATATAAGTTTTTAAGGTAAAATTCATCTTTGAAGAAAATAATTCCAAAATGGCAAAAATAATAGAAATTTGAAGAAAATAATTGGAAAATGACAAAAATAATTGAAATTTGAAGAAACAAAATGAAAGATGACAAAACTAATTAAAAATTAAGTAAATAATTAAAATTTTGAAGAAATTTTGAAGAAAAGACTTGCAAAATGACAAAAATAATTGAAAAATCGAAAAACAAAATAAAAATTTGATGTCAATACATTATTGAAAAATTGGAGAAAAAAATTGACCATGAAAGAAAATAATTAAATAATTGAAAAATTATAAACATAATTAAAATTTTAAAAAAATAATTGAGAAATGACAAAAATAATTGAAAATTACAAAAATAATCAAAAAATGGAACAAATAGTCGAGAAATGACAAAAATAATTGAACCTTGAAAAAAAATGAAAGATGATAAAACTAATTTAAAATTATGTAAAAAATTTATGATTTGAAAAAAAAACACGTAAAAAATGACATAAATAATTGAAAAATGGAGAAACAAAATAAAAATTAGAAATCAATAATTGAAAAATTGGAGATAAAAATTGATTTTTAAAGAAAATAATAACAAAATAATTGCAAAATCCCAAAAAATTCTGAAATTTGAAGAAAATACTTGAAAAATAATTAAAATTAAAAATAAAAAATAATTGACAAACGACAAAGATAATTGAAAAATGAAAAATTTAATGTAAATTAAAGTAAGAAATTAAAGAATCCATGACAATAATTTAAAGATATAAGAAAATAAGTAAAATTTGGAGAAAGTAATAAAAAAATGTCGAAAATATTGATAATACTTGAGAAATGACTAAATTATTTGAAAATTTTAAAAGCAATTAAAAAATGAGAAAAATAATTATAATAGGAAAAAATAATCGAGAAATAACAAAAAGAACAGAAATTTGAAGAAAATAATTGAGAAATCACAAAAAATTTAAATTTGAAGGTAATATGTGGAAAATAACAAACATAATAAAAATTTGAAACAAATAATTGAAAAGTGAGAAAGCTAATTAAAAATTAAGTAAAAAATAAAAAATTTGAAGAAAAGATTTGAAAAATGATAAAAATAATTAAAATTTGAAAAGAAATTGAGAATTGACAAAAATAAATGAAAATTGAAGTAAAAAATTAAAAAATTTATGACAATAATTTAAAGATATAAGAAAATAAATACAAAATTTGGAGAAAGTAATAAAACAACGTCGAAAATATTGACAATAATTGAGAAATTACTAAATTAATTGAAAATTTTTAAAAAACAATTAAAGAATGACAAAAATACTTGAAAATAAGAAAAAAATAGTCGAGAAATGACATAAATAATTGAAATTTGAAGAAAAAAAATTGAGAAATTACAAAAAATTTAAATTTGAAGATAATACATGAAAAATAACAAAAATGATAAAAATTTGAGATAAATAATTGAATAATGATATGAATGATTGATAACTGGTGTAAATAATTAAAAGAATGTAAAATTGAAAAAAAAATTGAAATTAGAAAAAAAATAATTGTCAATTGGTGTAAAGTATTTAAAAATTATTGATACATAATAATAAAATAATTGAAGAAAATTGCTGAAATTTGAAGAAAAAAATTGAAAACTGTGTAATAAATTGAGAAATTGATGACCATAAAAAAAAAGATTGAAAATAATTATTGAAATTTGATAAAAATAATTTTTAATTGTTAAAACTAATAGAAATATGCATAAAATAATTAAAAAATGATAAAAATAATTTAAATTTGATGGAAAATTTGAAAGACGACAAAAGTAATTGACAATTCTGGTTTAAAAATTTGTAGACATTAATTAAAAAATTGAAAAAGTAATTAAAATTAGAGGAAACTAATTAAACAAAGTCAAAATTTATTGAAATTTGAAGAACATAATTATATATAATAATAATAGTTAATTATTACTTTACTAAGAAAGTGAGAAAAGTGATTTTTTTTAAAGTGAGTAATAGTGAGTGATTTTAAAAAAATTGATTAAAAATGAGAAAAGTAAGTCACTGGCAGCCCTGAAAATGCTCAAATTCTCTTGAAACGTGTTACACTTTTACTATTTTGAAAATCTAACTTCAGAATAGTAACTAGGAACATGGATTACCACCGAGTAACAAGTTTGAAGTGAATTTGAGCAATTTTGCAAAATATGTCTCCCATATTGGATCTGCCATTTTGAATTTTGAAAAATTGATAAATCTGATATCGTTTTCACAATCAGAGACTTCGAAAACGAGTAATAAGTTTCAAGCGAATTTGAAGAATTATGAAAACGAATTAGCTGAAATTTTTAGAAATTCCCGGATATAATTTTTTTCCCGGCAATTTCCCGGGTTTTTCCCGGTCGAACAAAAATCCCGGCAAATTCCCGGTTTTCCCGGAATTCCCGGTGAGTAGACACCCTGTATTATTATATCAATGAAAAGAAAACAAGCACCATTTTTAAATATTTTATAAGTGTCTTAAACACCTTTTTAAAGTAATTTTTTCATTTCTTAATGATTAAAACTTTTTTTTGTTTCAAAACTTCCCACGTCATTTTTTTTATTTAAAAAAAACCTACTTAATTAAATTTCTTTTAATGAATGTTGAATTTTAGATCTCAAAATGTTTTTTTTATATTGTGTGAGCAAATTAATATTAAACTCATTTAATTCCTAATTGAAAATTAGATAAAAGAGATCAATTAAAATTAGAGGCTATTTTGATGAGGATCAATTTAACTGCATTTACAGAAAACAAGATTAATAAAAAATATAGTTTACTCTAAAATATTTAATATTAAAATATTGAATATTTCGATACACTAAAATTTCAGTAAATTAAAATTTAATTCTATCAATAAAAAAATTATTTTAAATGTTCATGCGTAGAAGTTTAAATTGATTGATATTTAGAACATTGGAAATTGAGATCTTTAAAATTTGGAAATAATTATGTTTTAATTTATTGAAGTTTCAACTAAATTTCAATTTCAATTGAGAAATAAAAGTTTTAATTTATACTTATTTTAATTAAACGAATCTTTATTTTATCACGATATTAATAAATTACTGTATCCTCTAATCAAAACTTTCTTTGATGCAAATAACAAATTATTCAACTTTTTATTGGTAAAGGCTTAAATTATCTAAATTTTAATCAATCCTTGTGTTTTTATAATCCTAAATATTAAATTTTTTTTTAAATCTAAATATGGCTTAATTTCAAATTCCACTAGTCCCAATTTTTATTGATTTAAATTATAGTCAAAATTATTATTTTTAAAATTTGGATTGATGCTTTTATATACGATGAAATTTTTTTTATATAATTAGAAGTTTTTATATAATGGTTAATGTTTAAAATAATTTAAATATGCATTGTTAGATTTTGAAAATATTTAAAGTTTATAATAATTAAAATAGGAATTAATTTTGATTAATTAAAATGTAAAGAATTAAAAGTTAAAAATAATTTAAGTTTATTACCTACTATGAAAATACGAATAACTCTAATTAAATTTTTAAACAATTTTAAATCGTAGGTATAAATAAAATCAAGTTTAAAATGGTTAATTTGTAAATGTAAAAGATTAAATCAATTAGGTATTTAAAACAAATTAAATATAAATCTTAAGGCTTTGAATATATAAAAATTTGAATTAGGTACTTAAAAAATTATAATAAATTTTAGTCAACATTTCTTTGGAAGTATTTTAAGTTTAGAAAAAATTAAAATTTAGATTGATAGAACGTTTGAAGAATAAAAATTGAAATTAAGTAAACTTTGTAATAATTGAAATTTGTATTATTTAAATAAGAAATTATGAATAAGAAATTTTCCGCAATAATTTCAGTTAGTGGTTTTACTTTGCATACAATGAAAGTTATATTTTATATAAAACATTAATTTTATTATAATTGAATAAGAAATTTCATTAATTCATTAATTGTATTTGCATTTGAAAAAATTTATAGTTGTAAATGACCAACAACGATGCTAGTTTAAAATATTTTCAGAGTTACTCCTCCAGAATCTAAAAGAATAACAAATATTAAAAAAAAAAGAAAGTTTAGAAACATTTAGAGAAAATAATCCTTTTTTTCCAGCTGTTTAAGAAAACGTTGACAAAACTTTTCGAAGCACGCAAGAAAATTCCTGTATTTTTCGAAGTAGCTATGAACTTTCATCATTATCCTCATATGCAAGTAATATGCATTCCTTTAGCTTTAGACGAAGGAAATTTGGCTCCTATGTACTTTAAGGTAAATTGCATAATAATTTTAAATTGTTTCACATTTTTTTACTTGTTTCTTTTTTTTAACTTGGCTTCTTTTTTCAGAAAGCTTTGCTAGAATGTGAATCAGAATGGTCAAACAATAAAAAAATTGTTGATCTTAAGGAGAAGGACATTCAGCGTGCCATTCCAAAAGGCTTACCATATTTTGAAGTCGATTTTGGTAATCACTCCGGATTTGCTCACGTAATTGAAAACGAAAAACTATTCCCGAAAAATTTTGCACAGGTGAGTGTCAAATTAAAATAAATAAATAAAGACTGACTCAAATTTACATGAATATAAAATTATTGTTTAATTTTTGTCTTTAAGGAAATAATTGGCGGAATGCTAGACGTTGACTATAGCCTGTGGCGAAAACCAAGAAAAGAAACCTTTGAGGATCAGACTAAAAAAGTAATGGAATTCACAGAAATGTGGAAACCGTTCGACTTCACGGATGGTCGTAAATTTTAATTTTCGATTTCTAAGGTCGTGTACAATAGTATGTAATTAAATTAAAAAAAAATGTCATTGGACATTTTGTATTGTAAGTAAATTTTCTTAACTAAGAAATTAATTTAAACTGAACTTGATTTATCATTCTGAAAACCAGAAACAGGATACTTTTCTAAATGTTCTTTCAATACGGATGGAAACATAGAAAATACTTTAAATATTGTTCCCATATTGTTTGCTTCTGTAATTTGACGATATCCAGACTTTATGTGTTCTTTCTGTTCATCGGAAGCATTTTTTAGTAAAATGTTTAATCTCAAGTCAATGCCTAATTGCATGAGAAAATCTCCTTGATTAACAGGTCCAAAAGTTATTAATTTATTATCTTTCGTGGCTATTCTTTTAATTACTGAAAAATCAACGTCAGCGGTTAAATCTGCTGTGCCTGGATTTAGAAGAGGATCGTATTGTTCATGTTCTCGAAAGGAACGAAATGTATCAGATTTTTCACCATTGTGTCCGTAATCGATTATTAATCCAAATCCTCCATTTTTCATTAAAAACGTTGAAATTTTGTCTATTATTACCATTGTTTGTGGACTTATTTCCACGTGAGTTCTTCTCTCGTTTTCCTGTAATAAAAAGAGGTTATTAAAGTAAATTAAACAATGAGTCAGGCGCGCGGTTAGTTTCTGCACATTTTGTTATCAACAATTATAAATATTTTAAATATAATATTTAAAAATAAATTTATATAAATAAATAAAATAAATATTGATTTAGGACAAAATGAATAAAATTTCAGAATTAAAAAAAATTGCAAAAAATAATTAAAATTAAACAAAACAATTGCAAATTTTTACAATTAATGGAACAAAAATAATGAAATCAATTAACAATTGGAAAGTAATTTAAAAAATCTTAGAAATGTTTGAAAAATAAAGAAAATTGAAAAAAAATAATTAAAATTTGAGAAAATAATTGAAAAAATTACACAATATGTTTTAAATAAAGCAAAGTTAAATAAAATTTCAGGAAAATAGTTATAACTTTCAGAAGTTCATTGAAAAGAAAGAAAATAATTAAAAATTAGAGAAAATTAATGAAAAAAGATAAACCTAATTTAAAATTAAAGAAAATAATTTTTAATTAAAGAGAAATAATTAAAAACTTTTTGTAAATTATGAAAAATAACGAAAGTAATTGATAGTTGAAGAAAATAATATACAAAATAACATAAATAATTGAAAGTTGAATAAAATAATTGAAATATCAGATAAATAGTTTAAAATTTTGAATATTATAAAATAAATGAAAGAAATTAAAAATTGAAGGAAATACATTTTAGAAAATAATTGAAAAATGATTTAAAAATTGTATACTTTAAGAAAATAATTGAAATATGATACAAACAATAATAAGTTGTAAAAAATAAATTACATTTGAGTAAAATAATGGAAAAAATAACAGAATTTTTTTAAATATAAAAAAATAATTGAAATTTGAGCAAAATACATGAAGATCTTAGAAATTAATTGAAAAAAACGAGATTAACAAAAATTGGAGTAGAGAATTGAAGAAAGCTAATAATAATAATTAAAATTTACGATAACTAATAAAAAAAATTTGTAAATTATTATATTATTATTATATAATAAAATTATCTTAGAAAATAATTTTAGAAAATGAGAATAATAATTAATAATCAAGGGAAATAATTAAAAATATCGGGCAAGTACGAGTTACACTCGTACCAAGTCGAAGGGTTCCGTACCGCTCTAATTTTTTTCAATTATATGAGTCAGAGATTATTTGAATAATAATTTAAATAATGATAAATTAAAATAATTTTTTTTATTTTTAAAGAAATTTAAGTATAAACTTAATGATTTTTATAAGATTAAAAATTTCCAATTAAATAGACTAAACTTTTTTATATAATTTTAAATTTTAAAGCCAAAAGAATTTTTTTTTTTATTTTTTTTAATTTTTTAACTATTAAAGTAATTTAAACATAAACATAAACATTTTGTACAAAAAAAATAATCTGAAACTATAAAATATTGTAGCTGTTTAGAAGAAAAAATTTTTTTTTGGTAAAATTTCAGTTTTTTGGAAAAAATGTTATGATAATAAATTTAAACCACAATTTTTATGGTTTTATAAAAAATTCTGCATAAAATTACACATTTTTAACCAATTCCCAACCTTTCAGAATAAATACGCTGAGCGCTAGCATAGGGGTTTTTTGTCATTTTTCAACTTTTCATTAATAACTTTTGAAAATTAAGTCCAGCAACGTTCGCTATATTTTTCCTGTAAACTACACGTAAAAATACCTAGGTATACCAAATTTCAAACCTCTAGGTCAAATGGTTTGGAAGATAAGGGGGGGGGACACGTTTTTTTTTTAAAAAAAGTTTTTCCTTGACAACGCTATGACCATCACCTCCAATCATGTTCTCTATATTTTTCCTGAACTCTACTCGCGAAAATACATATGTGTACCAAATTCCAATACTCTAGGTCAAATAGTTTAGGAGATAAGGGGGGGTAAATAGGCATTTTAATGCATTTTTTGAAAAAAATCTTGTTATTTCCTTGACAACGCTATGAACATCACGTTCAATCATGTTCGCTATATTTTTCCTGTAATCTACACGTGAAAATACATAAGTGTACCAAATTTCAACTCTCTATCTCAAATAGTTTGGCCGCTAGGGGGGGGGGGGGGTAATGGTTTTGGGCGACGGACAAACGAGTGAAAACATAAGGGTTCCGTTTGGACACTTTGTGTACGGAACCCTAAAAATGATCAAATTAATTCATAATTGAAAAAAATAATTGAAATTTGCACAGAATAATATAAGATTGAGGAAAAAAAATTGAAATATGATGAAAATAATTTAAACATGTAAAATTGAAAACAAAAAATAAAATTTTAGGGAAATAATTGAAAAAATCATAGAATATATGTTTCAAAAAAGAAAATAATTACAAAATTACTTAAAAATTTTAATTAAAGAGAATAATTAATAAATTGCAGAAATAATCGAAAATTGATGAAAATAATTGAAATTTTTGAAAATTATGCGAAAATAATGAAAATAATTAGAAATTATAGAAAATAATAGAAAAATTGCCAAAATGTATTTTTAAGGAAAAAAAATTAAAAAAGCGATTAAAACATGGAAAATTGATGACAATAATTTAAATTTGAGATAATAACTAGAAATTTAGAAAATTAATTGAAAAATAATGAAAATATTAAAAGATTGAGACAATAATTGCAAAATAATAAAAAGAAGTAAAAATTAAATTAAATAATTGAAAATTGAGACATATATTTGAAAGTTTAAGAAATTAATTTAGAAATTATGAAAATGGTAAAAATTGCAAATAATAATTGCAGAATTACAAAAGTAAGTAATAGGTATGGTAAATTAGAAAAAAAATCTAATTTACATTAAATAATAAAAAATTTAGAAATAAATAATGAAACTGATTTAATGTTATGAGAGAAGTAATTCAAATTGAAAAAGTGTTTAAAATACTAAACAAATTAATTGAAATTTGAAGAAAGTAAGTCTAAGATTTAGGGAAACAATTGAAAAATAATTGAAAAATGATAAAATTTTTCAACTCAAAATTGAAAGAAAATCGTTGAAATTAGCAGAAAATAATATAAGATTGAGAAAAAAAATGGAAATAGGGTAAATGCGGGGGTAGTCGGACACTTAAGGATTCGATCTTAAATAATGATATTTTTCTTAAAATTGAAAAGTATTTTAACATATTGCTTTGCATGAACCGTTAAATGAGTCATCCATGATTAATTTTCATATAAATTTGCTACAAACATGTCAATATTTAATAAAATATAGCTATTTTAATAAAAAATCAGAATATCAGCAGTAGTCGGACACTTGCTTGTAAAGTCGGACACAACTGTATCAGTAGTCGGACATTTTTCTTTTTTAAAATAATAAAATATTTCTTGCTTTTATGTTATAAAATCTATCAAATTTAGTTACAGAAATAATCCTCAGGCTGCACGATTTTAATTTGTAAACCCATGTGGTGAATCTTAAATAAAAAAAGAAAGTTTTTTAGTTTTAAAATTTTATACCTCACTATGGCATTTTGAAGACAATCTGTCAAGTTCTGTTGTGATCCTTCAGTGAAAAGGAGGAATTCGTATAAAATCAAATTTTAGGTTATTTTTCTTTTGATGCAGAAGATGTTAGAAAGCGTTAGAAAGTTAACAAATTTATAGGTTATAAGTAGTTGTTTTTATGGTATTTACTTTTTCAGTATCTAAAATAATACGATATAATACAAGTAATATAGTGTCCGACTATACACAAACACTCTAAAATCTGACAGGTTAGGTCGGACACGTCAATTACGTCAATTATTTGTAAATTTAAAGTCATTTTAATATTATTTTCATTTTTAAACATAAAATTAGAGTTTTCATAATCACTTTGTAACATTTTTAAACAATATTACAACCTACAAAACGTTATTTCGTACTAATAAAAATCTCTACCTCCTTAACGGCTGGAATAAGAAATCAGACAAAATGTCAAAACAACGCGGTTGAGTAAATTATTGTTGCATTTTAACTAATTTACAAATCACCAGAGAGCGTTGACGGTAATTTTTATATTCTATAATTCTGACAAATTTGATAAAATAACTTTGTGAGAAGATTCCGATAGTAAATAATTATTTATTTAACTTCAAAACTGAAAGTGTCCGACTATCGGTACTGTCCGAAATTACCCGCATTTACCCTATGATGAAAATAATTTAAATGTGAAAAATTGAAAACAAAAAATAAAATTTGAGAGAAATAATTAGAAAAATCATAGAATAGGTGCTTCAAAAAAGAGAATAATTGCAAAATTACTTAACGTAGTTGTTTCAAAAATCGAAATCATAGAGAACGTAATAAAACTTTCCGCAAAAAAAGTATAATATTTAAGGTATTTCTCCGGCAAATCGATTTTCGTTAGAATTTTCTTAAACTTTGGATAAATGTTCTTTTTTGTATGCTTTATGTGTGGTAAAAATCTCAGGGCCCCTTGCGATGCTAAAAATTGAGATATTTACCTTCAAAGTTTCAACATTTACTTGGGAATCATACACTAAACGTATAAAAGTGGCACACTATTATTAATATGTGGAAAACTACTCGCTAAATTTTTTTCAAAAACTAGTATGTTATAGGGACAAATAAAAGAAATAATATAAAAAAAAAATTTATAGGGGTATCGATGCTCATTTTTTAATTATACTAATCTGAAATTCGAAACCAATGTGATTTTCCATTGAATTTACAAGCGAAAGGAAATCCAACGGTCGCAAATTGCCAAAATTCTTTCGTTTGAAGCACATGTGAAGTGTCACGAGACTAACATATTGCTTTAAATTACGTTTTCAGATTTAATTTATTAGTTTTTTATTTATTTGTTTTTATTATTTTTTTTAATAGTATTTGTGCGGCCCTGAAGCCGGAGAACTACCTTAATACGTATTTCCACAAAATATAAAATTAATTTACGGCTTATCTTCTGAGATATTATTATTTGAAAGGCACTATTTTTACACAGGTATAGGTTAAAATACATCTTTTTGGTGACACTTTTTTTAATATCCAATAGATAAATCATAGAGATCAAGTTGAAAAATTAGATTTCAATAATTAAAAGTTTGTTGATTTCATAAATTTTATTTTTAACTTATTCCACCGCAAGATAAGAGAGTAAAATTAAATAAATAATTAAATTTTTCAAGTTTTGTTTTTGTTTAATCGAAAATTTATACATATGGCAACATCGCTTTTTTAATGATTCAGAAATATGCATAACTATATTCACACTTTTTGACATTTGTAAACGTTTAATGTTTACTATTAGTACAAAACAATTGAATGTAATTTTGAAGTTAACCTTTTTAAAAAAGCAACGTTGCCACGATAAACTAATAGAAAATGACAACTGTAATCAAATAAGTTTTATTTTTCACACTTATTTTTATTCAATTAGTTTTTCATGTTGAAAGTTTATCATTCAAGTTTAAAAGTTATTTTGAATATTTATTGACTAAATCTAAATGCATTTCTGATTACCTTTTCATCCAAATAAATCAATTTGACTAGCAACGTTAGCTTATAACTACGTTAAAAAATTTTAATTAAAGAGAATAATTAAAAAATTGCAGAAATAATCGAAAATTGATGAAAATAATTGAAATTTTTGAAAATTATGCGAAAATAATTAAAATAATTAGAAATTAAAGAAAATAATAGAAAAATTGCAAAATTTATTTTTAAGCAAAAACAAAATAAATTAACAGAATAATTGAAAATTGAGACATATATTTGAAAGTTCTAGAAATTAATTCAGAAATTATGAAAATGATCAAAATTTGAAAATAATAATTGCAAAATGGCAAATGTAATGGTAAATTAGAAAAATGTATTTAAATTTACATTTAATAATAAAAAATTTGGGAATAAATAATTAAATTGATTTAATGTGAAGGGAAAAGTAATTAAAATTGAAAAAGCGATTGAAAAAACTAAACAAAATAATTGAAATTTGAAAAAGGTAAATTTTAGATTTAGGGAAACAATTTAAAAATAATTAAAAATTGCAGAAAATAATTGAAATATGATAAAAGTAGTACAAAATTGTAGCTTAAGTAATTGAAATCACAATAGAAAAGAATTATTAAAAATTGAAAAAAAATTAAGTCACTTTAAATTTAGTATATTTGAAACGTGGATTAATGGAACTTTTAATCAATGCAATATCTGAAATTTGTAGAAATTAAAATTGCAATATAAATTTAAAATTTGAGAACATTTGAAAAAGGTGAAATATGATTTAAAATTTAAAACGAGAAAAAAAATTTCAGGTCTGGCCTACTACTGCACGTAAAACATCTGAAATTATAAACAAAAAAATCTTAAAAATTTCAATTTGAATTTTTTGATCTTTATAAAATTTTAAAAATTCTGCTAATACAGATGATCAAAATACCTATGATTTACAAATTTTTTATATAAAGATAGCAAAAAATAGAATTAAATTTTTATATCTTTAAGTCATTATAATTAAAATAAATTCCAAAGGTTAATTAACTCGTATTCCAATTTATTCCAACTTTTAAATTTCAATTAATTAAAATTTAAATGCATATTAATTATTTTCCATATTCACAATAATCCTTTTTTATTTTTACAAATTTTTAAGATTTTTTTTCTTTTACTTTCGATACTTTTTTCTTATTTGTTTGTTTATTTTAGGATTTTCTTTAATTCTCTTCTCTTTATGCAAATTATTTAATATTATAAAATAGATGTTTTTTGTTTCTTATTTTTGGTCATAAATCAAAAAGATTTGATTTTTTTGTTTTAATTCATATTATTAATATTAAGGTATTTCTCCGGCAAATCGATTTTCGTTAGAATTTTCTTAAACTTTGGATAAATGTTCTTTTTTGTATGCTTTATGTGTGGTAAAAATCTCAGGGCCCCTTGCGATGCTAAAAATTGAGATATTTACCTTCAAAGTTTCAACATTTACTTGGGAATCATACACTAAACGTATAAAAGTGGCACACTATTATTAATATGTGGAAAACTACTCGCTAAATTTTTTTCAAAAACTAGTATGTTATAGGGACAAATAAAAGAAATAATATAAAAAAAAAATTGATAGGGGTATCGATGCTCATTTTTTAATTATACTAATCTGAAATTCGAAACCAATGTGATTTTCCATTGAATTTACAAGCGAAAGGAAATCCAACGGTCGAAAATTTCCAAAATTCTTTCGTTTGAAGCACATGTGAAGTGTCACGAGACTAACATATTGCTTTAAATTACGTTTTCAGATTTAATTTATTAGTTTTTTATTTATTTGTTTTTATTTTTTTTTTTAATAGTATTTGTGCGGCCCTGAAGCCGGAGAACTACCTTAATTATTTAATATTATTTAATATTATAAAAATATTTTTGGTTCAATTTTCCTAAACTTTTTTTATCTTTAAAGGATTTTTAAATTTCTTTTGTGCACTTTTTATTTATCTTAAATTCTTATTTTTATTATCGTATGCGCTCTTGCGGACAAAATTCGAAGCTTAGGTGGTTAGCTATATATATAATTATATATTGCTTAAATCGGTGATGCAATACACACACGCAAAACCTAATGGCTAAGCCGAATCTCGTTCCAAATCGATCGGGCGTCTACGTGCTTCTTCGCATGAATTCATGAAACGTAAGGAATAGAACCATAGCTTGTAAAATAATTGGAATTACGGTTTTTCCAGTTTCTTGACATATATCCTAATCATCCTAATCATCATAATTCCAATTATTTTACAAGCTATGGTTCTATTCCTTACGTTTTATGAATTCATGCGAAGAAGCACGTAGCCGCCCGATCGATTTGGAACGAGATTCGGCTTAGCCATTAGGTTTTGCGTGTGTGTATTGCATCACCGATTTAAGCAATATATAATTATAATATAATATAATATACTATATATTATATAAATATAATATATAATATAATTATATATATAATTATTATAATTATAATTATAATTATTATATATATAATTATATATTATAATATAATTATATATTGCTTAAGCTTCGAATTTTGTCTGCAAGAGCGCATACGATAACAGGAAACAATCATTTGCATTAGCGTACTACTCTCAGTTTCTCTCTGCTTGTAAATAATTATATATAATTGGGGCCCCATTTTCTTTTTTGTCCCAGTTACGCCACTGGTTATTATTTTATTTTACAAGAAAAATGAAAATTTACTTTAAAAAGAAGATTACCTCAATATAAACACGGCTAGACAAGGTCGGAGTTTTTGTCAAAACGTAACGAAATTTTTCTTGATTAGATGCATTTTCATTGATGTCAATCAGAACCTCGTGCCATTCTTTTTTAGACTTCTAAAATGATTAAGATTACCCAAAGGCTAGTCAATATTCGTACATAAATTTCTAATTTGTTGTAATTTTTTTTTACATTTTTGAAATAATGATTTGGAATCAGGGACTGACACGAAAACCGAATTCTGTTTCTGTTTTGAATTGTTGTGACGAAACAAAAATGTACAATCATTATTGTTTTGTATTGAACCTGAAACGAAAAGGCTCTGAATTACGTTTTCGTCTCATGCCCGAAACGAAAATCAACTCTGAATTTCGATTCAGTCTCATGCCCGAAACGAAAAGATTCTGAATTTCGTTTTCGTCTCCTGCAAGAAAAGAATTGTGTTTAAAATTGTTTTTGTGAAATTTAGAGCCTTTTTTATGAGAAACGAAAACGGAATTCGGAGTGGATTTTCGTTTCGGGCATGAAACGAAAACAAAATTCGAAGCCTTTTCGTTTCGGGCATGAGACTAAAACGTAATTCAGAGCCTTTTCGTTTCAGGTTCAACACAAAACAAAATTAAATTGATATTTTGTTTCAGTTTTTCAAAACCGAAACGAAACAAAAATAAAATATATTTTGTTTCGGTTTTCGTGTCAGTCCCTGTTTGGAATATTAATTTTTAAAAAAATAGTACAGAGAATATAAGGTACCTGGAATTTATGGATTGGTAAAGCGTCAAAAAATTCATGAGCAATAAAAACACTGAACCCTTTTGGTATATCGTTAACTGAATAATACCAAAAAACTTTTATTCCATCTTTTGTAATGCCTTTTTTATAACAACCTATAGCATTCTTTTCGTTTTCATTTATTTCGGGCGTTACATCTTCCCAAGTATCGCACAAAGTTTTTGCTTGAATTGACGAAAGAGCAGGACTGATTTCCACTAAATGAAGCGAAATTTTATCAGCACTTCCAAGTTGCTTAAAAATCTAGGATTCACATTCATATCATTTTATTAATTATCTTTTTTATATTCCAACTTAACCTTAAACATGTAAAAAGTTTATTCTTCTTTTTTTAATTCAAATTAGCAAAAAGACAAAATATTTACCCTCAGAATGTCACTTGATAATGTTCCTCTACCTGGACCCAATTCTACAACCTGAACAGCTTTATTAGTAATTTTTAACCATTCGTGTAGTACCCAAATACCTATCATCTATAAAATATTGTACAGAGTTAAATAAAAACAATTATTTAAATTGATTAATTTTATTTTCAATTAAAATCTTACATCTCCAAAAAGTTGACTAATTTCTGGCGAAGTAACGAAATCGCCTTGCTGTCCAAAAACATCTTTTTTCATATAATAACCGTCTATTGGATTCGTTAAAACTTCTTTCATATAATCAGCTACACTTATAGGTCCACATGCCAAAATTTTTGAATAAAGTTGTTTGTAAAGATTTGATTTATCTTTCCAATTTGGTCTACAAGAATCGGTTTCTGAAGTGACACTCGAACTTTGTCGAATGTATTTCTTTAAAACTATCTTCATTTGTTTGGTAAAATTCACAACTCCCACTGATCGTAACATTATTAATACAGTGAGAAACAATAGAAAGACTAAAATTATTTATTTTTCATTTAAATGCAAATTAACTTTACTGTATACATATTTACAATGTTGTTTGTTTTCAACGATCAGCTGTTTTTTAAAGGGACGGTTTGCAGCGCCACTTATACCACGTGACTCCAATATTGCGGGAATTTTAAACAATGTAGTTGAATTAATAACAAGTTGTATATTAAATAAAACTAAAAATTATAAAACACTATAATTAAAAAGAAAAAGAAAAACTTTCCAAGAAAGTTAATATCATTTCCTAAAGTTACATTTGATAATTAAATCCTAAATTGTAAAAACGTGATTTTCTGAAAGAAAATTGTTTTATCAATTACTAAGTGTACGTGATTACCGAAAACTTTAAACATCACGATTTCGATTGATATTTAAACAAATAATAATAATACAGTATTTAAATATTTGTTTAAATTTTACAGATAAGTGTCTTCACATTGCGGGTTGTGACAATTAAAAGTTTGACACATTACAAAGCTTTTAAAAACTGTTTTTAATTAACGCTTTATCTATGCTAAAAAGTGGGGTTAATTAGAGAAAAATATTCAACAAAATAAAGTTCCGTTACATCTGCCACTCTGTTTTCAACACGTATCCATCCAAAACGAACTAATAGACGCGTGCGTGAAATCACGCACGTTTCAAGTCGGTTCAGTTTTGGTAAATTCAGTCGCAGTCAGTCTTGAAAAACACCGAGAAGTTTACCTTTTTTGACGTTTATCTTTCAAAAGGAAAAAAAGTTTAATCCGAGCATATACCTGCAAGTTCCAACAGAATTTTATTGGTGCATGACCAATGACAATTAATTCTTTTCATCAGTGTTATTGTTATAACTACAATGAGGAGCAATGACATTATGTCAAATTCCGTATTTATTGTCCTCTTATTGTCATCTGTAGCACAATGTAGTTATTTTGGGACCAACACCGTAAAAAATGACCAGTGCTTTTGTCAGGTTTGAAATTTTTATTATTTTTCTAAAGCTACAAATCATTTTCTCGAATTTGTCGTTTCATAACCTATAAATGTCATTTGAGAATTAAATAAATTTCAAAAATTATTCAACATTTGAATTGTTATTAAAACTGGTTTATGCTCTCTTAACTTTCTAGAATTGTTTATAGAGTAATTTATAAAACAATTCTTTTGGCGAGAATTTCAAGGAATTAAAAAAATGTGTTTTTATTTTGTAGCTTTATAATTAGAGATTTACCGTTATACTTAAACATATTTTCACTATTTTTGTTCTATTTAGCTTCCATTTAAATAAGATGGGTCGTATTTTTTTTAATAAATTTTCTTTATAAATCCTCTCCTATTTCTTGATTTTTAATCACAGGGATTTCGGTTTTTAATTTACAATGTAAATTTCTATTTTTATAATATATTCTTCACTTGTGAATTGAAAAAAATTCTGAAATACCTTCTTCAATGTTTTGTTTTTTTACATATAAAGAGGTTTATAAAAAAAAAACTTAGTTTTAAACATTTTTTTAATGGAAACTTTTTTTTTATTTTTCCACACAACAAGAAGAAATCAATTTTTTTCATTACTTTAGTTCTAGAAATAAAAAAGGTTTGTAATTTAAAAATATATTTAAAATATTGATTTTTCCTTTAACGTAAAAACAACTTTTTCTTTACTTTACTTCGAGATATTTTTTTAAAAAACGCGAATTTCAAGTTATTAAAGTTTTTTATCAATTCTTTTTGACCATTGTTCTAAAAATTGCATTAGCGTGATAAGTTAAAGTATACCGTTGAATTATAATTTAATGGTATTTTAGTACGAGGTTTAATGTAATTTTTCCTCATATTTCTGTTTCTTATCTCTAATTTCTTAAGACTTCCATTTTATTTGTCACATATTTTTCACTGTATTGAATAGAATAGAAAAAATAATTATTTGAGAATTGTAAACTATCTAAAATAAATAAATTAAATTTTTAGTATTTAAATAATATTTATTTCTTTTATATTATATATAATAACACATTATTTTATAATAAATACAAAAATTGTCATTCATAAATAATTGTATTTTTATTTTTTAGCTGGAAGGATCTATCGATGATTGCAGTTGTACTGTTGACACAGTAGATTATTTTAATAATATGAAAATTTATCCCAGGCTGCAAAGTCTTCTCGTCAGAGATTATTTTAGATTTTACAAAGTAAATTTAAAGAGAAAATGTCCTTTTTGGGCAGATGACAGCAAATGTGCAATTTTCCATTGTCACGTTCAGCCTTGTGAAGATGTAAGTTTTTTTAGCCAATTTTATTCTTCTGTAAGGAAAATTATTAACATTTCAAACAAGAAACACATGTTAAAATACAAGTAATGCATGCAAATTTGAAAGAAATTTTAATTCCGATTTCAATTTCAAAGAAACTATAATCGAAATGTCAATCAATTTTATTTACAAAGAATAATTTAGAGCTGAAACGAGTTTTTGAATTTTACTTGACTATATAATTAAAAACCAGTTTAACAGCTTTCAACTTTAAAAAATTTCCACGTAAAAATGAATTATGTTCGATTTTTATCTGCGAGTCTTATCTTTCGTTACAGTTAATGTTTAAAAAGTCGTAACAAACAAATAATGACTGTAATTATATATAAATTTGGCATTATTGAAAATCTTGTTTTTAAAAAAAGAAAAACGCGTGTTAAAAATTAACTACAGAAATGCAACAAAAAAAATAAGTTATAAACTTTGTTTGTTGATTTTATGAAATTTTAATTACAGAAAGATATTCCAGTTGGATTAAAAGGGGAAAATCCTCATCGTGTTCATTTGAACGAAAGTCCTGTTGAAAAATATAAGGCAGAATCACAACTTGATAACTGCCAGCAAACAGCAAGAGATCACAATGCTGAATTAGGCTACTTAAATACTACAATTAGGTAAATATATTTTTCTGTAATTTTTAAATGAGGAGCACTTTTTCAAAAGTTGATAAATCGACATTTTGTTGTTTCGAGAAAATTAAAAAAATGCTATTTTACACCTAACCCCTAGAGTTAATTATAAAGTAGAAAAATTATACGAAATTATTGATGTGAAAGTATTTTTTGGGCTTAGAGAGATTTGTTTTTAGTTAAAGAATTAATTTAGCTTATAGGTATAGCCAGCTATTGTTATTATTAAAAAAAGTGTATCTGGATATAATTAATTGTTTACCTTAAAAATTTTGAAAAAATCTTAAAATTGCTTTTTCAAAAGTTGCCAAACACCATGAAATTTTAAAAAGAAGTCAGGAGAATGTTTTATATTAAATTTAAGAAGGAAATAACATTTATTTGTGATTAATTTGATTTATGTAGTTCCGAAAATTACAAGGAGTTTGAACGATGGAAAAAGCATGACAATGCACAAGATAATTTCTGTATAGAAGAAGAAAAACCAGGAGAATATGTAGATTTGTTACTTAATCCAGAAAGATACACGGGATACAAAGGACCTAGTGCTCACAGGATATGGCGAAGTATTTATATGGAAAATTGCTTTAGGTAATTAATTCAATAGAAAATATTTTCAAATTATCAAACATTTCAATTTTTGTTTCCATTTTAACAATTTGTTATTGAAATTATCAATTTAATATTTGAATTTCAGACCAGAAAATTCACCGCATATTTTTATTCAAGCATCAAAAATCAATGGTAAGTATTTTAAAACTACACTTTATTTTTAGATTTAGATTTCTATTTTTTTTTTTTTTTTTAATCTTGATGTAAATTTATATTGACTCTTTTGATCACCATTTTACACGATGTTTAGAAAATCGATAAATTTATAGGAATTTGTGAAAAAAAACCTTTAGTTTTCAAATTGATTCGGGAATTTGCAAAAAGTAAAATTCGTAGATAAATGTTAAAAATTTCAATTTTAATATTGCATTCTTTGCGAAATTTGAAAGAATGGATATTTTTAAATTAATTACACATCATATGAGTTTTAATTATTAATTGCCTTTTATAATAAAAGTAGAATTATAAGTAACATAATAATAATAAATAAGGAAACATTATTATATAATAGAAAATAAAACTAGCACCATTTTTAAATATTTTCTAAGTGTCTTAAACACCTTTCTAAAATAATTATTTCATTTCTTAATGATTAAAAAATTTTTTGTTTCAAAAGTTTCAACGTTATTTTTATCAAACAAAACTACTAAATTAAATTTCTTTAATTAAATGTTGTATTCTAGATCTCAAAATGCTTCTTTTTTATTGCCTAAGGAAATTATTATTAAATTTATTTAATTCCTAATTAAAAATTAGACAAAGCAAATCAATTAAAATTAGAGTCTATTTAGATGAAAATCAATTTAACTGCATTTACAGAAAATAAGATTAATAAAAAAAATAGTTTTCTCTAAAATAGTGAACTGACATTTCGATATTCTTTAATTCTCAATTATTTTCTTTATTTTTTCAATTGCATTCTTCGTTTTTCAATTATTTTATTCAATATTAAATAATTCTCGCATTCTCTCAATTATTAATTATTTTATTGAAATTTTAATACATTTCTTCAATTTCCAACTGATTTCTTCAAATTTCCTTTATTTTTTACAATTTTTTCTATAATTTTCATCAGTTTTCAATTGACGATTGAATAATCATAAAAATTCAGGGAGAACAAAGATTTATGATTATTCATTATTAATTTTAAAAAATTTGTGTTCAAATGACGATTATTCTCATTTTTCGAATTTTTTTTTCAATTGTTAATTATTTTTTTTAATAATTAATTATTTTTTTTAATAATTAATTATTTTCGTCAATATTTAAATATTTTCGTCATATTGTAATTTTTCTCTTAATTATAAATTATTTTCTTGAAATTTCAATTTAATTATTTAATTTCCAATTTATTTCTTCAATTTTTAATTATTTTCTTCAGTTCTCAAATATTTTCTTTAATTATCAATTATTTTTAAAAACTTTCAATTAATTCCTCAATATTCAATAATTCTCGGATTTTTTCAATTTATTCTAGAACTATTTTCTCCAATTCTCAGTTATTTTCTTCAAATTTAATTCTCAATTATTTTCATTAATATTAAAAAATTATCTACTTTTTTCTACTACTTTTTTTCGATTATCATTATAAGTTTCTTTAATTTTAAATACAATTATTCAATTATTTTCTTTCATTTTTAATTCAATTTTTTAATTTTTAATTGCTTTCTTCAATTTTTGATTATTTTTTTAAATTTTAATTGTTTATTTCAAAAAAACAAATAGAAAACACGTATTTCATCTGATAAATTTTGTAACCTATTTTTCTAAAATTCTAGCATGTATTTTAAGTCAATATAAAATATCAAAATCAAATATTTCAATTTTATAAAGTTAATTTAACATAATATGAATAATTAAAATGATCTACATTTTTATAATATTTCTAGGCTTTAAAAACAATCATTAATTAAAATTGTAACATATCCTTTTTCTATATGTTTTTCTGAATAACGTGTTTTCATTTAAAAGCCATCGAATTATTTTTTTTAAATTTAATATTTTTTGTTTAATTGTTTCAATTTTTTTTCAGTTGTCTATTAATCTAGTCATTTTTTGAATTATGTTTTCAATTGACAATTATTTTCGACATTTTTCACTTATTTTCTGCAATTTTTCAATTATTCTGGTCATTTTTTAACAATTTCCTACAATTTTTTTAATTTTCAATTATCATCTTTAAATTTTTTTTAATATTTTTTAATTTATTAATTTATTTTGTTCAGTTATGTATTAATCTAGTCATTTTTCGAATTATGTTTTTAATTGTCAATTATTTTCGTCATTTTGTAATTTTTTTTTTCAATTATCAATTATTTTTTCAAATTTTGATTTAATTCTTAAATTTTCAATTTATTTCCTCAATTTCAAAATTTTTTTTCGATTTTCAATCCAGTTCAATTTGCAATTATTTCCAACAGTTATTCCTTTAATTTTTCAATTATTTTGTTTAAATTTAATATGCATTGTTTAATTTTTTAAACTATTCTTTTCAATTGTGTAATTATGTAGCCATTTTTCGAAGTTTATTTTCAACTTTCTATTATTTTTGTCATTTCTCAGATCCTTTAATTTCGTAATTTTCATTATTTGAATTTGCAATAATTTATATTTTTAATTTTTCTAATGTTTCAAAAATAGTTTTCTTAAAAGTACACCGCATTTTCCCATTTATTTATTTTTTTATTTAAAAAAAATGTCTGTAAATACTTAAATTTGTAATAGGATTTTCTACTTTGTTATACTTACACCAATTTTCTGTCATTTTTTTTTCATTCTTTTGTAGTTTTTAAAATTGTTCTCTATTTTTTAATAATATCCATAAATTTTTTTATTTTAAAGAATTTTCTCAGTTTTTTGTTTACTATTTTATTTCTTCATTCGTCAGAATCAACATACTTTGTTTTGTAATTTGCTCATTTATTCAATTAAATCCTGGAATTTAAAAATAAATATTCACTAGATACCCTGATTTTTATATGTTTTCAAAAAAAAATCCATCATTTCATATATATTTAAGGAAAAATGTTACATTTTATAATCACAAAAAATGGTTTTTTTTACAGGAATGTGTTTAGAAAAGAGAGCATTTTATAGAGCGATTTCTGGATTACATGCTAGTATAAATATTCATCTGTGCGCAAAGTCACTACAATCAACACAGGGCGGTTTAACAGTAGTTTCATCCAATAGTCGATGGGGACGAAATTTAAAGGAATTACAAGATAGATTTTCTCCTGAAACAACGGGAGGTGAAGGACCAAATTGGCTTAGAAATTTATATTTTCTTTATTTACTTGAATTGCGAGCTTTGGCGAAAGCTGCGCCTTATTTGCATAGAGAAGAATATTACACTGGAAACGATGAAGAAGACGATGACACGAGGCTTGCTGTTAAAAATATTCTAAACGTTATTGAGTAAGTTTTCATATTTTTTTCATTCTTTTCAAAATTTGTTATTTTTTAAAAAGCATTTTTTAAATTCACTTTATTTTATTTTAATTAAAAAACGTTTTCGCAGAGATTTTCCTGGGCATTTTAATGAAAGTATCATGTTCAATGGAGGTGTTCAAGCCCAGATATTGAAAGAAGAATTTAGACAACACTTTATCAATATTTCACGTATAATGGACTGTGTGGGATGTGAAAAATGTAAATTGTGGGGTAAATTACAGGTACAAGGAGTCGGGACTGCACTCAAGATTCTTTTTTCAGGAAAGTTCGATAAGTGGGAACACACTATGAATGTTTATAGTAAAAGGCATTTCTACCTGGAAAGAAGTGAAATTGTAGCTCTTTTGAATGGTTTTGGAAGGTGAGCAAACATTTTTTTTTATTCTTTCAATTTTCAATTTAATTTCTGATTAATAATGTTTTTATATTGAATATTTACAGGTTATCGGAAAGTATTTATGAGTTAGACCAGTTCCGACAATTGATGAGGAACTAAAAGTACTGAATTAGAATCCAAATAGATAATACATTCTTTTTCCAGTACCAGTACATCACATTAGCTTTAGACTTTTCTATTCAGATATTGACTATTTTATTTTTACAAAGGTATTCTTATTTTTTAAACAAAAAAAAAAGTCGTAGAGAAATATCTGCCACGAAATTTTTCAAAAGAGGCAAATAATTTTTACTTGTAATTTTATTCTTTATTACAAAAAGTTAATGTTATTTTCAGAGATATTGCAGAGTTATTTGGTTGTACAGATAATTAATCGTTTAATTTAATCTTTTTGTTTGTTTCGTGGTAGAAGTTTTTATACGAATTATCCTCGCCGGCACCCAACTTTGTCTGTGATAAAAGATATCCTTGTTATTATAAGCTAACTATTGCACCTTTTGGTCTTCTAGTTAAGTGAAATTGTGTCAGTACAGAGAAAATCATCAAATTCCATTTTACTTTCTTTTTATACTTGAAGAATTTGAGAAAATATGGCCTGCGGTGTGTATAAATGATTGTATAATGTATATTACATCGATATATATTTTTTATTCGATCTTTGTACTTCCTCTATGAAATGTTTTTAAATTGCACAAAAAATGTTTTAATAAGAGAATAGTAATAATTTATATCTTCAAATGAACCACTAAATCTTCTTTAGACAAAAAGAAGCCAGTATAAAATTTTCTGACAAATGTCCAAATGTATTGTAGAGGAAAAAAGACAAAATTTTATTTCTTCAAGATATTCTTTTATAGATTGACTTTGTGCATTATTTTAATAGAAGAGAAAAAAGTATCTTTATTCTTTGTCCGATAATTGTAATTTTTAGTTGTGCATATACTGACTTTATATAGATATTATTATATTTAATGATTTTATTTACAAAATTATAGATGTAAAAAATTCTTAATTTATTGTACTTTATGCAATTTTATGTAAGTTTACAGATTTTCTAATCATATTCAGGTGAGAAAAGTGTCAATAACAGATTCTAACTTATTAGAGAAAAATATTACTATCTTAAGTAATTACTTCCAATTTCGATTTTGTGTAGTATTTATCGATTTTTTATAAATGCGTCTAAGTTTGTTGTTAAGAATAGCAATTTCTATTTAGTTCAAATTTTGATGTATTTATGAATTTTAATTTCTTATGTAAAGAAATTAAATTTTTGTATTGTGCGTGAAATATATTTATATTATTTTCTTACTCTTTGATAATTGGATAAAATAATAATTTAAAATATATGTATCTTGTTCAGAAAAATATACAAAAGTTCTATTAAAAATAGAGAATTCTTTAAATATAATTTATTATCAATTTTTTTTTAATTTTACACAAGATTTTACAAAAAAATTCAAATTTAGCGGTATTAGACCTTACTTTGAGTAGCCAATCAAAACTTAGCTTTAGGACAATTAAAAGTTTAATAAATTTTTATTTATTATTGCAGTCAAATACTTAAAATCTTGTACTTAACAATAATAATATTTTTTAGAAAAATATTATAAATAAAATTCTGTGTCGATGATCCTTTAATTATTTCAAATTTTACTAAAATTGCATGGAAAGAAAATATTGAAATTAACGCGCCAAAATCCGAACATCCCTAACCTCAAACATTTGACAGATCGGCTCGTGTTTCGTGTTGCAAAATTGGAGCAAAATTATTGTGAAATTTATTATTTCAACAGCTGTTTGAAATTCCAACGCAAGTAATTAAAAATATAAAAGTAAAAATCAAGAATCAGTGCAAAATATGTTTAAATTATTCACTGAATTTCAAGTAATCGAGTTCATTTAAAAATTGAAAGTAAATTTGTTAAAGTGCAAACACGTGTCTCTTATTTTCTCGATACCAATTCTGCAAAATCACCAATAATAAGGAAAAAAGAAGACAACTGATTTCTATTATTAGGTACCAGATAATTTTGGCAAATGATTATTGGAAAGTCAAGATTGCAATATAAAATGACATTAAACTTGTTGCCTCTCACAATGACATCATCAGGTGAGTAATTTATTTATTTCTTTTTAATTAGGGTACTTTATTACGTAAAAGGAGCGATATATATTTAGGTATAAAAGGAATTATGAATTATGTAAAAAAAATATGTATGGAGAAAAAAGAAACAATTAGTAACAACTTTTTCAAGTCAAGTTTTAAAATGAATTGATAAAAAAATGTTTTTTGTTTTAGGAAAGAATTTATTACAACAAACAAAGATCCCATAGTCTAAACTCGATCTTTATTATTATTTTGACTGGAATACTGACAATAAAATGTACAAAATTGCCACAGAAAAATTTTTGGGTAGCATAACTGTCGAACTTCGACCACGTCTTCGTTCCTGCATTGTTTTTATTTTTATCGGAAACAAAGATCCTTCATCAATTGGAGTAAAATTAGCAGAAACTAGTATAATCCTGACTTTTGAGGAAATTTCAAAAACCCTAGTTTTACCATCTGTCAAATTACTTCCTTCATCTATTTCTTCTTTACGGATTACCAATAAATGGATCTCATTCCGTATTCAGACAAATCCAGAAACTATTTTCGGGACATTCAAAACAGAAATTATGAACGATATTGCTCGCACTCTTTCTACAGAAAATCCTAAAGATCTCGACTTACCGCCAACTGAATCCCAATTAAGTTTACGTTGCAAATGCTGTGAAAATATTATAACAAACCAAGTAAACTGTAAAAGAGTTTTACCTCTGCCAGACAGAGATTGCGATCCCGGTGAATGGTTCTGCTGTAAACACAGTAAAGTTGATTTTTCAAAGCTTCTCAGACCTCAGGAAACGGATTATTTTTACGGACCTGCATTTTGTGTTTTGCACAAAAATTCTTTCAAGAATTTAAAGCACAAGTTTAATACAGTTTTGTGTGAAAAATGTTTGACTATTTTGGGAGTGAGAGAAGACGATGACTCAATTAGAATTTGGAATTGTTGCGTGCAACGCAAAATAGGAGATGAGGAATTTAAAACTGGACGACAATCGCCCTTGGATGAATTTATATCGACTATTAAAGACTGCAATGAAATAATGGGAGAAGAAATTCTTTTGGAAGCTTTAGAAGGAAATACAACGCATTATATTTTAATGAAGCCCATGGAATGGCAACTGGAATTACTCACAGAATCGAATTCAAAATGGGAAGGAGAAACAATTCAATTGCAAAAGTCCCGGGTTATAAAAGTTTTCTACAAGTATGGTGAAAATAAGAAAACTGTTCGAAATGAATATGTGCACTCAAAATATTATCTAATTGCTCTGCCACTCATGATGGCTGGAATTGAACATCTTATTTCTTCTACAAAAAGATTCCCTCCGGCTTATCGAACAGTAATGCAATATTGTGTTGGATATGTAAATTTAAAAAATGTCTTTATCAATGGACTTTAATGGAATTTTCGTATTTTTCCATTAATTTATTCAAACAAACTTGATTCGAATTTAATATTTTGTTTTTAAGTAATTTACTTTTTGGTAAAAAGTAATATTAAAAAATAATATATAAATTATATTGTTTAAATCTATTCTAATGTTTAATATTACTTTTTGTCAAGAACTTTTGCTGGTAAACTACTTTAAATAAAATTTAACACAGAAACAGTTTATTTATCTTGTATAAAAATCAAATTATTTAAAAGTTTATAGAGGATTTATGTTTATATTCTTAAGATTTGTTTTATGTAGAAAGTTTAGATTGTAAAAATGTACAGACAAGATTTTATACCTTTTGAGAGTGAATAAATTTATATTTTTATAGAACTTTTTCTTTTTAATAAACCAGAGGTTTGACTTTAAAATAAAAGAACTTTATTTTAAAAAACAATTTATTCAGAAAGAGATAACAGCTGTTTTTACATCATTCACCATGAAATGGTTCTATGCAATTTACATTTTCTTATAACTAATTTTCTAAAGGAAACTTAAGGTTTCCTGGAAGTTATATTCTAACAACTCTACTTTTACAATTTTGAGAAATATCTTCATTTTACTGTACAGGCTTTCTAAATTATAATTTTAATGTGCCGAGTATTGTTTTTTTTTTAAATCTGTTAACAAAAATCTTATTTCAGAGCCAAGCAGAATAAAGAGCACTTGAAAGTAAGAATTTAATTCATTTTAGAAATTATTGAAGTCTACAAAATTGAAAAAAGTATTTAATAAATTTTATTTAAATTCTACAATAAAAAAAGAAAATGGTAAATAATCTTCGATGTTTCGCGTACAGTAATTTTTTTAATTTCACTTAATTATTTTTTGCTTTCCTTTTTTCATAATTAAATAGATATTTAGAATTTCATTCTGCATTATCATTAATTTGGACTCTGATCTATTCTCTACAAATTACACAAAATTATAAGATCTATATTAATTTTTCTAAATTTATAACGTTGTTCAAGGGCTATAATTATCTGCTTTAATTATATAGATTTGCAGTTTTACGATTAAGTTTCTTTCTTTTTTTTTAATTTATCCTTGCGTTAAAGGCCACTTTATTATTATACGTGCACTCTTAAGCCTTGTTTTGTTCAGTTTCTTCATTAAATTGTACAAGTTGTAAAAAAAAAACGTTACACAATTTAAATTTAAAAATTGAATAGAAATTCAATATATTTTCTATAAAACAATCAAGAAGCACTGAATGTTTGAAGCATTATTTTTTTTTAATAGTAAAAAAAAGCAGAAAGTATCAGTTTAAATACTAAAATATCAAAACTAGTCTATTATTATTTACAGAAGATTTTAAACTAGTTTTGACCAAAATTTAGCTACCATTTTTTACATTAAGTTTATAATTAAAGTCTGTATTTATAGCTAACTAAATTAGGTATTTATAGATAATTAATTCAAGTATACATTTGTAGCTAACAGATAACTAACTTTAATTAAAGTTGGTAATCGTAATAAAAATGTATTTTTTGTAGTCAATTGAAATTAAAATAAGATGTGAATTTCATGTTGAAATGTCACTTTGCACCAAAGGTTTGAAAGATTCTTCCAAACAAATTCCAAAATTGTATTACCCTGACATCTTTACTATTCAATCGTTTTTCAAATTACGCAAATAATTTTCAAGAAAAGTTTCTAAGTTTTCTATAAAGATGATAATAAATAGCTGAATAAGATAATTATTAAATTTGAATTCATTAACAGTGTAAATGTGTTTAAACCATTACATTAATATAATGTAATTATTGCTGAATCTACCTACTACTTTTGCATTTTTCACATTTAAACTTTCCTGTCTACAAACTGTACATAATCGTATAACTTTCATGGAAATTACGTATAAAAATGTAACAAATTTATAAATCACACCTTTCTCAAAGACAAAACTCAAGTCTTCAGAAGTTAATTTCAATTCTGCATTTAGGTAAAAATGCAAGTAAATATGTGGAAGTACAAAAGACTTTTTTTGTTCTATATAGGCAAAGCTTTTTAATTGTAATAAAAAGAGTTCAAATTTTATTCATTTGTTCTATTTTAAACGAAAAGACAGAAGATTAAAATTTAATTTTAAAATAAGTGTTCAACTGATTTTTGTTTAAGTTTAAAAATGAGATTCAAACTCATTTTAATAGTTTTTAGACATTTGTTATGAATAAAAGTATTTAAAATTTGTAAATAGTAAAAAATTTAGGAACAGTGTCCATTAAAAATTCTTCCACGTATTTTCCCTTAAGAAAAATGTTCGGGAATAATATTAATAATAATAGTAATAATAATAATAATCTCTTACAAATAGATTAAAATGTTTTTAACTTAATTTTAAAACTTGGCTCAGCTATGTACAGGCTTGTAGAGTGACGCTCGTCGAAATGGAATAATCAGGCTTATTTTTATTACTGTGCGAAAGACGAATTGCAGTAGATTTCATTATTACATGTTTAAGAACTTGTAACCGTTGAATCATCTGCTTTGGCATTTAATCTCTCTCCAAGAGGTGACACGTAATTCCAGCCTCCGTCTTTGGTTTCTTTAAACAGCTGTCAAATAAAATATTTATTTTAAGATTTTACAAACTATTATGAATAAATAATAATAATTATTATGTAGAAAGGACTTTAAGATTGCTAATATTTCAATTCAGGGTTACCACAAGAATTTCGTTTCCATTTTCACTGACAATTTTGTACCTTGCCTTTTTTTCTATCAAATAAGAATTCTACAAAAGAAATTGTGTCAAATAAAAGTTCGATCAAATAAAATTATGTTAAACTAAAGTTACAAAAAAATTAAATAGTAATTTTGTTACATAAGATTATGTCTTATGAACAAGTATGAGAAAAGTATGTGCAAAATAATATTTATTTATTTTCTTAAAAATACATAAATTATGCCAGGGTGACGATAATTTTTATGATTGTAAATTCCCGATCGTATATAATTGTTTGGGATTTTCCGGTCACATTTATTTGAATTTTTATGATTTTTTTTAGAAAAGCAAAGAAATTATGACGCAAAAATACATAAGTTGTAAAACTCAAATTCTAATTGGTTTTGAATCGAATTTAAATAGCTTTAATTTAGCAGAATTTTAAGTAAAACGAATTATTAAGTATGTCAGAATATCAACTTCACCAACTCTTTATTTATCCGAAACATCCGGCGTTTTAAATATTATATTAAATAACATTTGTTGCAAATAAAATGTCGGGCCAATGAAGATTCTGTGAAATGGATATTCTGACATTTAAAAATTCGACTTACTTAATTTCAACTTAATAAGAATTCTGTTAATTAAAAATTCGGTTGAATTTGATTCTTTTAAACAACAAGAATAGAAATTTGGATCGATTGAAATCTCAATTGATTGAAAATTGGATAAATTTAAGTTCAGATTATTATTAGAAAATTGGAACCAATTAATATTCAAAGAGATAAAATAAAATAAAAACAAAGTAATACATTGAAAAATGGAGAAACAATTTTAAAAACAAATATTGATAAAAAGTCATAGAATCTAGAAATTTTATCAAAATAAAATCTATTGTCTATTTACGAACAAATAGACAAAATGTAAAAAAAATTGAATAAATTGGCAAAAAAATAAGCTAATGAAACTGACATGATTAAAATCTAATATTTTTTATTTTTCATATTTAAAAGCATAATAATTAAATAATCTTATTATCTTATAACAGTTTCATATTTTTACAAATTTTTAAGATTTCTTTTTTTTTTTGATAATTTTTTTTATTTTAGGATTTTCTTTAATTCTTTTCTCTTTATGCAAATTATTTAATATTATTTTACACAATTTTTTTATTTTATAACATTTTCTAAACTTTTTATTTCGTTGATTTTCTTAATTATTTCGATATTTTTAAAAATAAATCCGCTCATTTTTTTGTAAATTTATTTTGTTTTTGCATTTTGTCTATTTTTTTGCAAACTTACTTATTTTTCCATAATTTGTTTAGATTTTCGTTATTTTTTTAAATTTATTGTTGGACTCGTTTTAAGTTTAATATTTTAAAAATATTTTGGGTTTAATTTGCTCAAAATTTTTTTTTTTTTAAGGCTTTTCAAATTTTTTTGTGCACTTTTTATTTAACATTATAATGGTATATTTTTTTATTTTATTTTTATTAATTCTAATTTTTTAGTAGATTCTTACTAAATTTTTTTATTTTTTGTACTTTCTACATTTTTTAAATTTATCAATTTTCTTCTTTTTTGAAGATTTTTTTTTTTATTATGTAAATTTAATCTTGTACTAAATATTCTCATTTTAGCACTTTTGTTCTATTTCCTACAATTTTTTTTCTTCTAAAATTTTCTTAAATTTTCTAAATTTTACTCATTTTTTTTTATTCAATTTGTAAAATAATTCTCTAATTTTAAAAATTTCTTCTCTTTAATAATATAATTTAACGTTTTCATAATTTATCTTCTTATTTAACTTTTTAATTTAAAAAAAATGCTCATAAATACCTAGTTTAAATTTTTGAAAAGAGTTTCTACTTTTTTATATATTTTTATGTAACTGTTTCATTCTTGGGTTTTTTTTAAATTAATTTTTCTCTATTCCTTTAATAGACTTTAAAAGTCCATGACTTTTTTTATTTAAAAGAATTTATTCATTTTTTTTGATAGACGGGTTTCTCATCTTTTTTATGTTTTTTTTTTTTATAATTTATTATTTTTTCGTTGCTTTTACCTAATTTTATTAAATTTGCAATCATATGAATTTCAAGATATTTTTTTGAAATTTTCTCATTTATTCGACATAAATTGTTTGATTTTGATTAAATATTGTATTCTTCATTATTTCTTATCAAATGTTATCTATTTAAAAAATAAACTGCTTATAAATCAAATTACTTATATCAAATTTACAAAACATACCTTGGTTTGCCATATAGAATTACTCTCTTTTCGAATTCGTGCCTCATCGCGTTGCTTTTGTTCTATACTATATTTGGCTGCAGTTGCTTTATCCATATCATTCATTCTTAAACCCATTGTCACTTCTCTCCAGACTTTTCGAGATTCATAATCTTCTTGTTCGCACATAGGTTTAACCTGTTTTTTTTCTGCCTTTAACTCTCGGACGTCGGCAAAAATTTCTGTTCTCTGAAATATTGATAAGTTATTTAGTTTAAATTAAATTTTAAACAAGGCAATGGAATAGAATTAAAAAATTTACCCCATCTGCCCATTTTGCTTCCATAGATCCATTCCACTCTCCATTAATTACAAGGAATGGTTTCTTATCCGCAGGATGATTAACCTGGCACGTGATTCGATTTCGTTTTCCACCGTAAAACGGTTTTGTAAGAAAATCTACCGAAGCACTGTAACCAGTTTGAGCGCAAGTTATTGTGGTATTTCCACCTAATTCAATCCACGGCACTGTCAAGATCGATCTACCGTAACCATTAGGAAACGTAACAACATACTCTTCGTCGTGATTTAAAACGTTCACCCAACCCTTTCCAACATTATGTACACCTATACTCAGTCCTAAAAATTTACTCTTTGTCCATATGTGAGCCCCGAAACTGATATTCTTCTCAACATTTTCAACATAAAAGCCACTCACTGAAAAAGAATGTAGTTATTATTGTTAAGAATATAAAAAATTCAAGCCTTGAACTCAATTATGAAATAAAAAATAATATCAAAAGTATTATGAAATGTTTTTAAAAAAAGCTGCATTTAGTAGCAGATTATCTGCAAGGTATTTATCAAATTATTTTCAAATTCCTTGTTATTACAGATCGTAAATAACAATACTTCCAAATTTATATAAAATGACACAGGCTTTTTTAAATTTTTTTCTTTTTAAAAAGTAAAAAAAGGCCCTAATTATACATAATAATTTACAAGTTTCATTCATTCATTCTGTCCACACCTGACATTTGTCACTAGATGTTTTTTTCCTTTAAAATTTTAAATCATATTTCACCTTTTTAAAAAGTTCTCAAATTTTAAATATACAGCAATTTTAATTTCTTTAAATTTCAGTTAATATAAACTTGCATTGAATTAAAATTTAATAATTCCACGCTTCAAATACACTAAATTTGAAGTGATTTAAAATTTTCTTTAATTTTTTATAATTATTTTCTATTATAATTTTAATTACTTAAACTACAATTTTGTACTATTTTTATCATTTTTCAATTATTTTCTGCAATTTTTAATTATCTTTAAATTGCTTCCCTATATAAATCTTAAATTTGCCTTCTTCAAAATTCAATTATTTTGTTTTTATTCAATTTTTAATCATTTTCATAATTTCTTAATTATTTTCCGAAACTTTCAATCATATATCTCAACTTTCAACTATTCTGTTAAATTTTCATTTATTTTTATTATTTTGCAATTATTTTCTCCATCTATTAATATTTTCATTATTTTTCAATTAATTTCCTAAATTTTCTGTTATAATAAATTAAAAGTTTCTTTCATTCTGTCCACACCTAAAGCTTCTCACTAGATGTTTTTTGTTGTAAATTTTTACATGATATTTCACCTTTTCAAAATGTTCTCAAATTTAAAATTTATACCTAGCAATGTTAATTTTTTCAAATTTCTGTTAATTTGAATTTGCATTGATTAAAAGTTTAATTAATCCACATTAAAAATATACTAAATTTGAAGTGATTTAAAAATTTGTTTAATTTAAAAATTTTTTTTTCTATTATGATTTCAATCATTTAAACTACAATTTTGTACTGTTTTTATCGTTTTTCAATTATTTTTTGCAATTTTTAAATTGTTTCCCTAAATCCTAAATTTACCTTTTTCAAATTTCATTTATTTTATTTAGTTTTTTTCAATCACTTTTTCAATTTTAATTACTTTTCCCTCGCCATTAAATCAATTTAATTATTTATTCCTAAATTTTATATTATTCATTACAAATTTAAATTAACTTTTTTAATTTACCATTATTTTTGTCATTTTGCAGTAGTTATTATCTTCAATTTTTAATTATTTTCATAATTTCTAAATTAATTTCCTAAACTTTCAAATATATATCTCTAATTTTAAATAATTTTGTTTAATTTTCATTTCTTTTTATTATTTTGCAATTATTTTATTCTCAATCTTTTAATATTTTCATTATTTTTCAATTAATTTTCTAAATTTTCAGTTATTATCTCAAATTTAAATTATTGTCATCAGTTTTCCATGTTTTAAACCATTATTGAATTATTTTCTATTCCTTAAAAATAAATTCTGTGATTTTTTTTTATTAATTTCTTCAAATTATAATTATTTTCATTATTTTGGCATAATTTTCGAAAAAAAAAATTTTAAGTAATTTTGTAATTATTTTATTTTTTCTAAACATTCTATGATATTTTCAATTATTTTTCTCAAATTTTATTTACTGTTTTCAATTTATCATAATTAAATTGGTTTCATCATATTTCATTTATTTTTGTCATTCTTTAATTATTTTCAGCATCTTTCAATTATTTCTTTCAAATTTGATTTAATTTTATCATTTTTCAATTATATTTCTCAATTATTCTTAATTATTATTTTCATTTTCTAAAATCATTTTCTAAGCTTTTTAAGTATTTTTGTAAAATATCAATTATTTTCTTCAATTTTAAATTATTTTCATTTGTTTTCATAATATCCAAATTTTTATATAAATTATCATAAATTCCAATTGTTTTTAGCTTTCCACAATTCTTTTCTCCAATTTTGATTTAATTTCATTTTTTAAAATTAATTTCTAAGATCTTCATGTATTTTTCTCAAACTTTAATTATTTTTTTTTTTATTAAAAAAAAAAAAATTCTGTAATATTTTAATTATTTCTCTCAAATGTCATTGATTTTTTAGAACTTATTATTGTTTTTATCATATTTCAATTATTTTCTTCAAGTTTCAAAATTTAACATCATTTATCAATTATTTTTCAAAAATTTTTTCTTCAATTTTCAATTTTTTGTTTGTTTTATAATTTATCAAAATTTTAAACTATTTATCTGACATTTCAATTATTTTGATTCAATTATTTATATTATGTTTTTATTATTTTCTTCAATTTTCAATTACTGTCTTTATTCTTTTTCATAATTTTCAAGAAGTTTTTAATTATTTCTCTTTATTTAAAAATTGTTATCTTCAATTTTAAATTATGTTTAATATATTTTTTCATTTATTTTCTCTAACTTTTCATTATTTTCTTTTTTTTCAGTGAATTTCTAAAAGTTTAAAGTATTTTTCTAAAATTTTCTATAACTTTTCTTTATTAAAAATATATTATGTCATTTTTTCAATTATTTTCTCTAATTTATCATTATTCAATTTTTTTTCATTTTTTTTAAGATTTTCAAATATTTTTCTCAAATTTAAATTGTTTTCTTTATTTTTAAAACATTTCTATGATTTTTTAACTTACTTTCCACAATTTTTAATTGATTTCATTTTTTTTCATTTATTTTGCAAAATTTGCAATTATTTTGCTCAATTTCAATTATTTTTTGTAATTTTTTTTAATTCTAAAATGTTATAAGTTCGAGGCTTGAAAATGAAATATTTTTACGTATTTATGTGTTAATATAATTCCTGTCTGTATTGCATATAAATTGTTCATTTATTTTTCAATAATTTGTTTATTTTACCTGGAGGATGATGTGAAACTTGCTCAGCCACAAAAGAAAGTTGATTTTCAGTTGACCAAGGTACTGGACCGTCTTTAACAAGTTTTACTCCCATTTTAGACGTATTATTCTGATCTTTTTCGGCAGCCAGGTCCCAATGACATCGAAATATTTCTCCTAAAATTGGATTATAGGGTTTTTTTGCAACACCTGATTTGCGACCGGCGTGAAAACTGCACAGGTACCATTTAACAACTTGTACCATTCTGTCTCTAGGAGTTGGCATATCTGCTATGCTGAAAATTTATAAAATTTTAATTATGTTTAGAGGAAACTATTAAACATTTTTATTTAACATTAATTTATAAAATTCTGGCTTTCCATTATTAAAATTTACTTATTATTTATTATTATTATATATATTACAATTTTAATTTTTCAAAATTAAATAATATTTCAGAATTTTCTTATATTTTACAATGTCCCAATTAAAATTTATAGAGCTTTCTATATAAAAACGAAATTCTAGATTTTAGCGAATTTTGTCTTAAAATAGATTTAGATATTGATTGCCAAACAGAGAGCTTTAGAGATAAAAAAAGCCAAGGTTTAAAATACATTCGGAAAGATTGAACAATTCGTTTTTATTACCTTAGATTTATTTAACATGGTATCTTGTGATTTAAATTTTTTTTTCAAAATATAAGCAAAATAAGATAAATACCTTACAAACTGATCAGGATGAGTGAAATAATCCGCATACATCTCTAAAAGCGATCTGCGTTCGAGAATGAATGTCGGAAGAGCAACTTTTGTTAAGTCCATTCCGATTTTCACTTGTGATAATAAATGCGTGACAACTGAGCCATGACTTTCCATCGAGTCCACTGAAATCAAAGTTTATTCGTTTTTGAAAAATAAATAAATAATATTGTAAATAAGTAAATAAACCATTTTTTCATATATTTAATATATAATTTAAATACTAACTTTCCTCTTCGCTCTCTTCCTCGTAGAGTGCTGAAACAAAAACGAAAAAATTTAGAAAAAGCTGTAAAAATAACTAAAATAACGAATTCAAGAGAATTAATATATTTAAATAAATTTAATTTGTTTCAAATATCAAAATAAAAACACTAAATAGTTTTAGTGTCTAAAATAAAACACGTGATGCAATTTAGAGAAGAGATTTCAAACTTTAAGGAGAGATAAAATTCAAAATTTAGTTTTTTTTTAAAGGCAAATTTACACTAAGATTTTTATTGAAACTCACGGTTTAAATCGGTGTTCAACATTTTGCCTTTGTTGAATGTGACAAATAGTATCCATTCCTAAAGAACAAGGGCCACAGAAAAAAATTGGGAAAAAAATAACAGAATTGATATGAAACTATAATATGCGCGGACTACTATATTTGGTTAATATATTTAGAAAGAAAGACGTCCTAACGACCGAGAGATTTAAGCCCTGTTCTGGTTTCATTGTTGCACCGACTGATTTCACAAGTTGCAAAAATAAATCGGAAACTTCTAATTTAAAGTTTTCTCGTCCGCCTCTGCTTGTTAAAACTATATCTGTATTCTGTCGAGTTGCATCAATAGTACCTTTCATGTATATATGTATACATGAGCACACACATATTTCAGACAGATCAATAACCAGAACTAAAGCAAGAAAACCCGAAAGCTTTTCGATTATACGCAAATGTTTATTATCAATTGTATCTGGATGTTTTTCTACAAATAATAAATCTTCTAATTAAATATTGCTTAATTTTGAAAAGTTTATATCTATTACATTTAAAAAAAATTGACAGCTCTCAGGAAAAAGCAATTTTCTACATAATCAAAAATGCAAAACAATTTTAATTTAATTTTAACAAAAAGCTTTAATTAAAATTTTTATTTGATAAATAAATTTAATTTGATTTAATAAAATTAATCAATTTTTCAAATTATTGAGTACTTACTTGACTGTGTTTCCGAAGTTTTATACGAATTTTAAAGTATGAATGACAATTGAAAAGTAGGAGGATAAATGTTAAGAATAAAAATTAATAAACAATGAAGTCTGGATACAATGAATAAAAATGTAGTAAATAATTAAGTCCAAATGCAAGAAATAAAAATGATAATGTCCAAAAGTGATAAATAAATTTTTTCTTTTAGCCTATCGTGTTATAAATATTAAATATTGTACAAACTAATTCATAGTGTGCACATTGAGGAAATAAATAATAATCAAGTCTCGGTAAATAGAAATGTAATAAATAATGAAGCCTGGTCGTAATAAATAAAAATGAATAATAAAAACTAAATGCAATAAATTTAAAAAAATGTAAATAATTTGTTACAAAGTGTTATTGTGGCGTATTTATAAATAATTCATAAAAAGAAGGTTTTTCTGTTTTTTAAACTCGAAAAATAGTTTTTTAAAGGCCGGAATTGATAAAAAATAGTGTAAATTATTAAGGAAAGTGATAAGCAAAAATATTAAAATATTAATAAACGAACTTACCATCGTAGTCCACGGATCCATCACCTTTTATTGGCGGCGGTGGTGGTGGTTTTCGATTATCAACGTGGGTAATTTCTGGCGATGGAGGCGTTTTATCAAGTTCCCGTCGTTTCCTGGAATACAAAATTTTAATTATTATTAATTATTGAATGCATTTTTTAAATTTAAATAATAAAATCAAATCTAATAAATCAATTTAAAGAAATTCGACAGATTATTAATAGGGAATATTAGTAAAATTTTAGAGAAACAAAAATTCAACATTTTTGAGATAAACGGTTCAGGACAAAAAAAACTAAAGTTCTATTTCTCTAAATTTGTTTTGAACTTTCTTATTAATTTATAAATAAATATGCTTACGTAGGATGATAATTTTGAGTAGCTTGACTCGAAGGCGGTGAAATATCGTCTGCTGCATCGTAATAATCTTCATCTTCATCCGAAGATGAATAGGAAAATTCTGGTACTGGAAGATCTCTTCCTACAGCTGAAAATAATTGAATACAATTTAATTCACAACTAACTTTCAATTATTTAAGAATCCTTTCAGTTTTTTTAAGAATCATATTAGTTATTTATAAATCTTTGACTACTTCAAGTATCGTTTCAATTCTTTAAAAATATTTTTTATTTGAAAATTCTTTTAATTCTTTGAAAATCCTTTCAAATTAAAAAAAATATTATAGATCGAATATTTATAGTAATGATTCTTTGATGATGATTTCTTTTATGAAAAGAACGAACCTTTCGTTAAATTAGCAACTCTTGGTTCAACACATTCCGAACCTAATTCAATTCCTGTCTGTACAGTTGATTCTGGTTCTCCTAAAAATAATAATTTTCTAATTAAATTTTAATTTGATTTTAATTTATCGAATTACAAATTGTCAAGTTAAAATTTAGTGAAATTTAATTAAGCTTACCAAGTTTCAATGTCGAAACAATGGGTTTGGTGGGACCTGTATAAATTCCATTTACAGGTATAGCCGTATTCTGAAACAAAATAAGATGTTTGTAAGAAAACGTTCAGTGAGAGAAAGAGAAGGGCAATCTAATTCATAAATTAAGAACACTTAATTTAAAAACAGCTCATATTCTGTACGAGATAATAAATTTTAATAAAAGACAAATGGATATTAATGTGACCTGAAAAAATTAATGTTTATTTTCATAGACATCTTTCAATTACACTCAAACTTGTACTCAAAATATGTTGTAAATATTAAAAGAAAAGTAAATAATTAATAATTATTTGAATACAATTTCAAACAATATAAGTTAAATTAAGAAAATATCAAACAATGTAAATTAAGTTATTAACATATCAAACAAAGCAATTATTAATTCACATTAAGTTGTTTTTTATACCGAAAGACTTTTTTTTTGCTTTGGGATCATTATAATTATAATTTAGTGAACGAACGTTTTATTTAATATTTAAATGAAAATACGTTTTATTATAAATATTTCTATTTTCTTTGAATAATCAAATAATAAAAAAAAAATGTTTTACTTTGTGAAGGACAAGTATTTTTAGCTGATAAAGAATTGCAGATAATTTAACACAAAAGAAATTTTAATAAAACGTTTCGAGGAAAAATATATTAAAATATTTTCTTAAAAATAGTTTAAAGAATTTTTAATAAATTTAATGAAAATACCTTTGCAATCTGTAGTTGAACAATTGTATGCTTAACAGAATTAAGCATTGCATTTGCCTGCTTCAAGATTTCTGCATACCTCTGTTCATTGCTCTCGTCTCCTTCTGTAACTGCTTGTTGCTTTTCCTCGATTAATTTAATCTGATCGATTAAAAGTTGAAGATATGCATCGGCTTCAGCTACTTTTCGATCGAAATCTTGTTTAGGAAGTAACTTATTAGGGTCCCAACGCTTAAAGAATAAAAATTAAAAATTAGTGATTTTTATTTTATTTAAGAATTACAATGCTATTTTATATTTAATTGCTATTTTTACTTTTATTTAATTTATACATATAAATTACTTTAACTAGCAACATTAACGCGCGACAAACTTTGCATTGTTGTTAGACATTTAAAAATATAAATTTTTGCAAATTCAAAAAATGAAAATTACGAAATTAAAGAATATATCTAAAAAATAACGAAAAAAATAGTTTAAAGAATTAAACAACAAATATTAAATTTAAACAAAAAATTTCAAAAATTATAGAAATAACTGTTGGGAATAATATTGCAAATTGAACAACTGGATTGAAAATCGAACAAAATACTTAAATTAAAGAAATTAAAATAAAACTGAAGAAATAAATTGAAAATATAAGAATTGAATTAAAATTTGAAATAATAATAATAATAGTTATCAATATAACAGAAAAAAAATACAAAATGATGAAAATAATTGATATTTGAAAACAAAATTTTTAAAATATTTCAAAAAATAGAAGAATAATTATAAAAGTTTAAAATAATAATTTAAAATTGAAAAAATTGTAGGAAATAATTTCAAATTGAGAAAATAATTAATAATTGAATGAACAAGTTGAAAAATAACGAGAATAATTGAAAAATTGAAGAAAATGTATGAAAAATGACGAAAATAAATGTCAATTGAAACCAAATTTTGAAAAATGACTAGATTAATAAACAATTGAAAAAAAGAATTGTAAAAATTAAACAAGAAATTTTAAATTTAAAGAAATTAATTGAAACTCTGGATTGAAAATCGAAAAAAATAATTGAAAAACGATAAAAATAATTAAAAAATAAAGAAAATATTTGAGAAAATTGAAGATAATAATTGAAAATTGAAGAAAGCAATTAAAAAGTGAGGAAATAAATTGAAAATTTAAGAATTAAATTAAAATTTTAAAAAATAGTTGATAATTAAAAAAAAATGAAATTATTACGAAAATTAATTGAAAATTGAAAGCAAAATTCAAAAAATGGCTAGATTAATACACAACCGAACAACATAATTTAAAAAATCAATAAATAATTCTAAAATTAAATTAAATTAAATTAAATAATTAAAATGTTAAGATAATAATTGAAAATTAAAGAAATTGTAGAAAATAATTGAAAACTGCGGAAACTAATCAATAATTGAAGGAAATAGTTGAAAAATGACGAGAATAATTGAAAAATTGTAGAAAATATATGAAAAATAATTAAAATAATTGTCAATTGAAATCAAAATTTGATAAATGACTAGATTTATAGACAATTGAAAAAATTAAACAACAAATATTAAATTTAAAGAAAATAATTGAGAATTGAAAAATTATAAATTTATAGGAATAATTGTTGGAAATAATTGGATATTCAACAACTTGATTAAAAATCGAAAAAAAACTTATAATTGGAAAAAATAATTAAAATTTGAAGAATGAAGAATGCAATTGAAAATTAAAGAATAGAATTGAAATTTAAATAATATACTTAAAAATGGAAAAAAAGTAATTGAAATAAGCCGAGAAGTAATTTTTTAATATTAAAGAAAATAATTGAAAATTGAAAAGTGGAATTTAAATTTGAAGAAAATAACTGAGAATTGAAGAGAATAGTTCTAGATTTTAATAATTGAATTGCAATTTTAAAACAATTTTTATGAGTGAAAAGAATAATTGAAAAATCCGAGAATTATGGAATTTTGAGGAATTAATTGAAAATCGATTAAAATAATGGAAAAATAATGAAAATATTTGAGAAAATTAGAGAAAAGAATTAAAATTTGAAAAAATAATTAGAAAAATAAGAAATTGTATTAAAATTTCAAGAAAATAATCGATATTTATGAAAATGCGAGAATGATTGAATAGTGAATAAAATAATTGAAAAAATCCGAGAATTATTGAATATTGAGGAATTAATTGAAAGTCGATCAAAATAACTCAAAAATAAAGAAAAAATTTGAGAAAATTGAAGATAATAATTAAAAATTTTAAGAAATAAATGGGAAATTAAAGAATTGAATGGAAATTTTAAGAAAATAATTGATGATTAAAAGAAAAATTACAATATGACTAAAATAATTAACTATTAAAAAAAATAATTAGCAATTTAAAAAAAAATTCGTATAATCCTGAGAATAATCGGCATTCAAACAAAATTTTTTTAAAAATCAATGAATAATCATAAATAAATAAATAAAATAAAAAATATATATATATTTATTTTATTAATAAATTTTCATTTAAAAACTGATAAAAATTATGGCAAAAATTGTAGAAAATAAATGAAAATTGAAGAATTATATTAGAATTTCATGAAAATAATTGATAATTAAGGAATTGAGAGAATTATTGAATGTTGAATAAAATAATTAACAAACGAAGAATGCAATTGAAAATTGAAGAAAATAATTAAAAATTAAACAAATAAATTGAAAATTAAAGAATTAAATTTAAATTTTAAGAAAATAGTTGATAATTGAAAGAAAAATTACAAAATTACTTAAATAATTAAATATCAAAGAAAATAATTTGAGAAATGAGGAAAATAATTGATAATCGAAAGAAAAATTCGAAAACTGGCGAGAATAATCGACAACAGAACAAAATAATTAAAAAAAATTAACTATAAAATTATAAAATTTTAAATTGTAATTAATTATAAAATTTAAAGAGAATACATTGTATATTAAAAACTATTAAAAAATATAGAAAAAAGTATAGATTAATGAAATTAAAATTATTTGAACTGCTATTTATAAAGATTTAAATTTTTATCAATTTAAATACATTTTTTAAAAAGTATCTGATTAAAACAAAAAAATTATCTTCAGGTGTTGTGGACAGAATGAAAGAATGAATGAAGCTTATGGATTATTACTAAAGAGTTTTATGTATTTTTTATGATTAACTGCAATTTTTAAGTCTTGATTAAGACGCATATAATTAAAACTAAAATAAAAAAGCTATAAAACACTTTTCATTTTATAATTAAACAATATGATTTTATTATTTATCTTTTTATTGTTTCGTTTTACAGAAAATTAGAGCTCTTTTGTTTGTTTTCTTTTTTAAATAGAGAATTTGAGAAACTTACAGCATGTGAGTGTCTTAAAATTGTATCCTCCAGAGCAAGAACCCAACATTCACGCTCCTCGTAATTTCTTGTTTGAAAATGAAAAGTTTTAGAGTCGTCTTTCAATGAAGAAGTCGTTATAGTAAAAGTACTGTCGTCTTCATCATGAATTCCAATTACAGCGCCTCTCAGACGAACACATCCTCTGCGTGCTCCTCTCATCATTTTTTCTTTACTCTGCGAACAAAATTTTAATTTTTCTATTTAGTTATTTTTTTCTTTTAACATTCATATTTATTAACATTGAATACACGAAAACTTCAAAACACAAATTTATCTTTACACTTTCTAACAGATTTCAACTTGAATAGAAACAATGCAGAATTTTAACAGAAATTAATATTCACTCACGTATTTTGAAACCGATAATTGCAGTTTATGTGCATTTAAAAACAAAATTATAAGTTCTCTTGAAAGCTTATAAATATGAAATGGCAATGATTAGGAACTCACTTTGAACTCTTGAGTTGTCTTAAAAACTACTTGGGACTCCTTAGAATTGTTTTTCACATGTTAATTAGACTAGCTAAAGTAAAAGCAGGTGTTATTTTAATTAAATATTAAAATTGGATTACACATGTTGCGCATATCAGAGACTCAAGTCACGAAACACTGAATTTTTCCAAATGGTTTATTTCCATAAAATGTCGATTTTTGACCTTCTTTTTTAATTTTTATCTTGATTAAAAAAAAAAAAGGAAAAAAAAACGTAAAATATAATGAAGAATGACTAAGTAGTAAGTCAGAGTCAAAAGTCAGAGCCTGCATTTTTTAAAACTCAAAAGTTAAATCTAAGAAAAATTTTGAGACCTGTGAAGAAGCACAAGTGTTGAAAAATGAAAATTGCAATTGAAAATTTTCAAAAATCAAAATTACATATTCCGATTTTCCTACAATCTAAATAATCAATTATAAAAATGTTTCAGTGAGAAAAAGTTCTGTCGAATTCGACTGAATCGAAATTTCAGAAATTAGACTATTTTCAGTATTAAAAGAAATTTCAAAAAATGTAATAGACTGTTTTTCTATCATCAAATTTAAATTGAAACTGAGGTGAAAGGACAAGTAATTAGTATTCATTTACAGAACTATGGGAACTAATGAATGTAACCAAAATCGGTTGCATATGCATTAAGCATGATCGGCAATTCATATATAAGTTGATTCCTGAATTAATACTGTTTTCACAAGGCTTAGTGATCAGTAATAACAGTGTATGCGGTCTAGCCGCGTGCCTACCATTTCTTACTAAATTTCCAAGTTTTTCTAAATTAAAAAAAAAATATCGATAATTCGAAACTTTATTTTAAATATATTCAAAATTCGAAATATTATTTTAAATTAATATTAAACTGTGATTAATAATTCAAAACTGTGATTAAAATATAATTCAAAACTGTGCTTGAAATAAAATAAAAATCATATTCTTCAATAACCATAAGTAAAATAAATTAGTACAAAATGAGTTTAATGGATACTTACAATTATTATTATTATACAAAGGCAGGTGAGTAATCTAATCTAGACTTATTTTTATTCTAACTATAACTTCACATTTTATAAGAATTAAAAAGTAGTTTATTGAATTTTTTTTCTTCAATTTTGCCGTAAAAATACATTTTTTTTTCTTTTCAAAAAATTTTATTTTGTTACAGATACTCGCGTTAAGGGATGGCCCTTAATGGAAAGTCCATGGCCCATGGTATTGATATTATTTAGTTATGTTTATTTTATATTCCAATGTGGTCCACGTTACATGAAAGATAAGCCTGCCTATAAGTTAACGACGTTTATTAAGTTTTACAATATTTTTCAAATTATTTCCAATGCGTATCTAGTCAAAGAAATTCTTGCAGTTTATCCAGATGCTGTTGCTTTACGATGTTTGCCAATCGATTATTCAACCGATCCTGGTGCCATTCGTGTAAGTTTTTTTTTATAATTCAAATTTTATAATTAATTTTATGGGACGTATGATTAAGTTCTAAAATTAATTATTTAGAATATTTATTTCATAGAAATTCATTAGGAAGAATCTTCTTTTAGTCAAAATTTCACATTTTCGAATATGTTTTCAATCGAACATAAATTAATCCGAATTTTTACCTAACAAAATTTTTAGGTCACCGAAATCATATTTAACAGAATTTGTGTTTTACAGAAATGCTTTTAACCTACTTTTCATTTAAAAGAATTCCAATTTAAGGAGGTTCTCTCCATTTCCATAACCTCAAACTAGAAAGTCGTTTTTCAACCAAAATAACAAATTTAATGAACAACTGAAATTTTCGTCCAATTCTGATAAATAATAGCTCATTCTTCTCGTTGAAACATTCTATACAATTTTATTTGTTGGGTTTGTTAAATAATATTTTGTTAAAAAAATACGTAAAGAACAAATTTTATTTGAATAATAACTGTTAAACAAAATATTATTTAACAAAGACCAACAAATAAAATTGTAGAAAATATTTCAACGAGAAAAATGAGCTATTATTTGTCAGAATTGAATGAAAATTGCAGTTGTTAATTAAATTTAATGAAAAAACATAAAAGGTTAAATAATTATTATTTCAGGGTTGCTGCGTTTTCAAAATTTCGAAATTCCATGACATTTCAAATTGAAAATTCAATTTTCAATTAAAAACCAAATTGGAAAAATGGCTAGATTACTACACAACCGAACAAAAAAAATTTTAAAAATCAAAGAATAATTATAAAATTTTATGATAATAATTGAAAATTAAAAAAATTGTAGAAAATAATTGAAAGTAGCGGAAACTAATTAATAATTGAAGGGAATAGTTGAAAAATGACGAGAATAATTGAAAAATTGAAGAAAATATATGAAAAATAATGAAAATAATTGTAAATTAAAACCAAAATTTGAAAAATGGCTAGATTAATAGACAATTGGAAAAATTAAACAAGAAATAATAAATTTAAGGAAAATAATTACAAATTGAAAAATTATAAAATTATATAGGAACAATTGTTGGAAATACTTAGATATTTAACAACTGGATTGAAAATTGAAAAAAACAATAAAAATTGAAAAAATAATTGAAAATTGAAGAATAGAATTGGAATTTAAAGAATACACTTAAAAATGAAAAAAAGTAATTGGAAAAAGCCATGAATTAATGAATATAAAAGAAAACAAATGAAAATTGAAAGAATGGAAATAAAAATTGAAGAATGGAATTTAAAATTAGCGAAAATAATTGAACAATTGTATTTAAAATGAAAGAAACTTAATAATAATCGAAAAAAATGAAAACAAACAATAATTTTTTAATATTAAAGAAAATAATTGAAAATTGAAGAGTGGAATTTAAATTTAAAGAAAATAACTGAAAATTGAAGAGAATAGTTCTATAGAATTTAATAATTGAATTGAAAATTTAAAACAATTTTTATGAGTGAAAAGAATAATTGAAAAATCTGAGAATTATTGAATATTCAGGAATTAATTAAAAATCGATTAAAATAATGGAAAAATAAAGAAAATACTTGAGAAAATTAGAGAAAATAATTAAAAATTGAAAAAATAAATAGGAAGTTAAAGAATCGAATGGAAATTTTAAGAATTTAATTGTTAGTTAAAAGAAAAATTACAATATGACGAAAATAACTACACATTGACAGAAATAATTAAATATAAAAAAATTAAAAACTTTAAAAAAATTAATTAAAAATTGTAAAAAAAGCACTTGAAAAATTGTGAGAGTAATCGGTATTCGAACAAACAAATTTTTTAAAGTAATGAATAATCATCAAATTGGAAAAGAATGATAAATTGTCAATTGAAAACTGATGAAAATTATGGAAAAATTGTAGAAAATACATGAAAATTTAATAAATTAATTGGAAATTAAACAATTGTATTGAAATTTCAAGAAAATAATTGATAATCGAGAAAATGCGAGAATGATTGAATATTAAATAAAATAATTGAAAAATAAAGAAAATATTTGAGAAAATTGAAGATAATAATTAAAAATTGAAGAAATAAATAGGAAATTAAAGAATTAAATGAAAATTTCAAGAAAATAATTGATGATTAAAAGAAAAATTACAATATGACCAAAATAATTAACTATTAAAAAAATAATTAGCAATTTAAACAAAAAAATTCGTATAATGGTGAGAATAATTGGCATTCAAACAAATTTTTTTTTAAATCAATGAATAATCATAAAATTGAAGGAGAATAATAAATTGTCAATTGAAAATCGATGAAAATTATGAAAAAAATTATAGAAAAGAAATGAAAATTGAAGAATTATATTGGAATTTCCAGAATATAAAACTGGCAAGAATAATCGACAACAGAATAAAATAATTTAAAAAAATTAATTATAAAATTATAAATTATTAAATTTTAAATTATAATTAATCGTGAAATTTAAAGAGAATATTTATTTTTTGAAAACTGTTGAAAAATATAGAAAAAATTATTTGAACTGCTATTTATAAAAATTTATATTTTAATCAATTTAAATGCACTTTTTAAAAATTATCTGATTACAACAAAAAAATATCTTCAGGTGTTGTGGAAAATTTTTTTAGGAAATAATTGAAAATTGAAGAAAATTATTAATAATTGTAAGAAATAATTGAAAAATGACGAGAATAATTGAAAAATATAAAAAAATATCTGCAAAAATATGACAACTTTAAAAAAAAAAATTCGAAAAATGATTAGATTAATAGACAACTGAAAAAAATAATTGAAAAAATTGAACAAGAAATACTAAATTAAGAAATTAAGAAACTTGTAGGAATAATTGTTGGAAATAAATACAAATTGAACAACTGGATTGAAAATTAAAGAATGAAATTTAAATTTACAAAATATAATTAAAAATTGAAAAAAGTAATTAAAAAAACTAAGAATTATGGAATATAGAAAAAAATAATTGAAAATTGAGGAATAGTATTGAAATTTGAAGAAAATAATAAAAAGAAATAAATTGAAAATTTAAGAATTAAATTCAAATTTGAAACAATAATTGATAATTAAAAAAAGGTGAGAATTATTAAATATTGAATAAAATAATTTAAAATTGAAGACGCAATTTCAAATTGGAAATAATTAAGAAGTGAAAGAAAATAATTAAAAATTGAAGAATTAAATTAAAGATTATGGAATTGAATTAAAATTTTGAGAAAATAATTGACAATTGAAAAAAAAAATTAGAAAAATGACTAAATCAATCGACAACTGAAAAAAATATTTTTAGAAATTAAAGAATGAACATAAAATTTAAGAAAAATAATTATAATTTTAAAAATGTGGAGAAAATAATTGAAAATTTCGGGAAAAAATTAGTAGTTGAAAGAAATAATTGAAAAATGACGATAATAATAGACAATTGAAAACAATATTCGAAAAATGACTGAATTAATTGTAAAAATTAAAGAATAATTATAAAATTTTAAGAGAATAATTGAAAAAATTGTAGGAAATAATGGTAAATTGTGGAAAATAATTAATAATTTAAAGAAATAATTGAAAAGTGACGAGAAAAATAATTAGAGAAGTTTCTTTATGTTTTCTGATTGGTCAATTTCAAAATTGGCGCCAAAATATTTCTGATACTTTTTCGGTCATTTGCAATTTCGGACAAATGATGATTCTGTCAAATGAATATTGTGGTATTTAAAAATGCGATTAACCTAAAATTCTGTAAAATAAACATTCTTCTAAATTAAAATTCGTTTAAATATTGGCGATGAATAGTTGGTTAAAAAGATTTCTGTAAAAAGCAAATTCTGTTAAATATGAATTAGGTGACCCAAAAATACTATTAGGTCAAAATTCAGATTAATTTATGTTCGATTGAAAACATTCGAAAATGTGAAATTTCGACTAAAAGAAGATTTTTCCTAATGAAATTTTCCTATTAATATTTTAATCTTCAAAGATTGTTTAATCCATTTTTTAATTTTCAGATGGTCAGAATGACATATTTATTATTTTTACTGAAATTAGTTGATCTCATTGAGACAGGAATGTTTGTATTCAGGAAAAAATATAATCAAATAACATTTTTGCATCTTTATCATCACATTACAACAGCCCTTGTAGCTTGGATTTCCACGAGATATATTGCTGGTGGAATGGCGGTATTTTATCCTGCAATGAATTGTTCAGTTCATGTAATAATGTACACATATTATCTGATGAGCAACACAGATAGTATTAAACAATATGTTCTTCCTTTAAAACGATATGTCACAATTACTCAAATGGTAATAAAAAAGTTTTTATTTTTAAAATTAAAATCCAAAAATGATATATGTAGTTTAGAATCAATTATTTTTAGTTTCTCAATTAATTCACTTTTCCTTAAATCAATAAACTTATTTGTTTCAGGTTCAATTTGCAATTTTAATATTCCACGCTCTGATAGCTATTATGCCTTCTTGTGATGCTCCAAAAGTAGCAGCGTATTTGATGATTTTTGACGTTTTATTCAATTTTAGACTGTTTTACAAATTCTATAAAAAAACTTACCTAACACCTAATAAGAAAAAAGAATAAAAATTGTAAATACATATTTAAAAACAGATTTTCTTATTCTTTTAAATGCCAATTGACTTTTAAATTTTTGTACAAAAAAAAAGTAACCTTAGAATAATGCAAATTTTCATTTACTGTGATTTTCAAATTATTTAATTAATTAATCTAATCTAATTACTTACATGTTTAAATTTAGAGAAATTGATTTTTAATTACTTTTGAAATGTAATTCAAGTTTTATCAAATATGTGATTTGAAAACTAAGCAAGTTTTAGAAAAATAAATTTCATTTTTACAAAGAATTTAGATTAGAAAATAGTTTTAACAAAGGTTACAAAACAGAAAAAGAACTTAAATATTTCGAAATTTGAATACTAAAATTACAAACAAAATACTATTCTTGCAAATCGTGAGATTTTTTACTCAAAGAGTATGCAGATTTTTATTTTTATTGTTTCTTGTTTTTAAATTTTAATTTTTAAACAAAACAACACCAGATCTGGTGTTGATAAATTCAAAAAGTACAGAAGATAATTTTCTCCTTCGAAAGGAAAACAAAATCGTCAAATTTTAAAAATAATTAATCAAAATATTAATCCTACTTCTATTTGCTGTTTTATAACTTTAAATTTTAGAAAGAAACTTGATTTGAAAAAACATTTTTCATCTCATCCATAAAATTAAGAACGAAATCTTAAAAGTGACATTTTTTAATATGCTGCAAATATCATAAATAAAAACAGGTGCAAAAGGTCAAGTCAACTGCATAAATATGTGCGGTTAGTCTTCAATGAAAGAAAACAATTACATACATATTTAACGGTAAATTTAAAGAAAAAAATGCTTAATTATTCATTAAAAGACAAATTAATTGTAACAAAGTTGTAAACATAAATTAGAAAAACAAAAAAGTAACAGTAGTAGAAATGCCTTATCTGACATTATTGTTATAGTGATGCATCATTCATATAGTATTTCTTATCAAAAATACTCACTGTATAATAGGATAAAAGTCCGGCATTATCATCCAACACAAACCATCGATATTGCCAGCCATTTACGACATTAGTCCATTTACTAAGCGAGCCTTCCATTGTCGACATTTTTCTGGTAAACATAATTGTTTCGTTAAATTTCGACATCAGCACATAACCTCTATCTTGTTTGCAATGTGTCAGTATATATCATGTATATATAGAACAATTAGAATATACATATATAAAGTACATACACGTAATTCGGCGTTGCCAACTTCTTTTTATTTCCTCCTTTTTTTTTAAACAATAACATTTTTTTCATTAAATAAACTCTAACATTTATGAATTTTATGAATCATTTTTTCTCAAAATATTTTATATGCATAATATTTTTTCTTTTTTAAACTTGTGATACATTTTTTCAGTCTTGCTCTTATTTGACTGTTCTCTATTTTTAAAACGCATATTTCAATAAATGTTGACAATTCAATACCAAAAAAAAGGTTGATGATTCACGAAGGGATTAAATTTATATTAAAATTTTACCGTTTACAATAAATTAATTGAAATTAATGTAATTTAAAGACTAATTAATTTGAATTTCGGGCTTGGACAAAATATTGAATAACCAATTAAAAAGCGCTATTCTGGCAATAAATGTTTCCAGAAGATGGCGCTGTAAAATTAGAAAAATTCTTTTTTATACAATTTTTTAACGATAAATACTTAATTTTTGAATAAAAACACGACAGTTTACTCTAATTTTACTTCTGAAATGTTCTAAAGTTTATGTGATTTTTTTCATAGAATCATGTTATTAAAAAAAATGTAAATTAATAAATTTTGTTTTTTAACGATTGGATAACCTGCACTAATTTTCGCGGGACAGATAGCAACTTATAGAAGAACGAGACGCCGACACGCAGCGTATACCGCATCTTTTTTGAGCTTCAAAAAAAGTAAGTTTCTTCTGTTTTTTACCTAAAATTCTCTAAAAATTTGGTTTCCAACAATTGTCTGTTTTGACTCTGTACCATGAAAACAAGTATTTCTAAATTTTGAGCAAACTAGGCGCAAAATTAGATGTTACTCGTTTGTTCGTCGTTACCCGGCCTCTTTACCGCCATTTTGCCGTTGTGATAATCCTAATTTCGGTTATTCATTTAATAAATAACAGAAGCTCTTGTCTTTTTCTGAATATGACAATCTAAATTTACAATACCTATTGTTGAAGTAATTATTTAGTCTGTATTTACTTTCATTATCACACAAAAAAGCAACTAACGTTTGTCAGCTTCTTTGTGGTCCATTGTCAAAGACGACATAAACGCGCTCATACATGTATTTCCGCATTTCCTCTTTGGCAAATTTGTTCATTTTGTGTAGATTTCACGTTTATATCAGAGAACATTGGTTATATATAGCATTGATCATTTATTTCTCAATTGTAGTAATGTTATTGTTTACTTCAAAATTTTTTGAACTTAATACATTTTCTGAATGCTTTACTTTTGGCACCTGCGTGGTATTATAAAGGCATTTCTACAAACAAAACCATTCTGATCGTTATCTTTATGCATTAGGTACAAGAATAGGCAATTTTTGCTTGAGTAAACAATCACAATTTCTAATGATTTTCTAATGATTCTTGAATTATAGAACTCTTTATTTTCAAATTAAAAATATTTAGTTTTGTTTTAGGTTAAGTTCATTCTATTGAGTGCGCATAAGACCTGTTGGAATTTAACGGGTTACATGAACGTTTGAAACTGATAAGTTTTTTTTTTCTTTGTTTGGGTGAAATTGAATGTTAATATATAATAGCAGGATAATTATTTAGCTGTTTTTTCATCTTTTTGTTTAAAATTAATTAAATTTATGGAAGGTTTAATTTATTAATTGTACCTATTTCTAATTTTTGTGAAGTTTACATAATTTGAATTTTAATTAAACAATTCAACTCTCAATTAATTGAGATTTCAATCAAATCAAATTTTCTTTTAATCGGGTTCATATGCATTCAATTTTAAATGAGTTCGGTTTTTAAATTGATAACTAACAATTTTAATCGATTATAAATCTAAACTTCAAACTATTTTACTTTCAATCAGTCCTAATTTTTATTGTTTACTAAATCAATAAATCCTTATTTTTTAACGGTAAAAATTAATAGTGACGTAATTTTGAATTGATTTAGAATCAATACATGGGATTATTAATCGAACTAAGTTTCAAATTTAAATTATAATTTTGTTTATTCAAAATAAAATATAACAAAAATACACAACAGTGAATAAAATGAACAGATCAATAAATAAATAAAATTATAATCGTTATATTTCATTTATGAAGCTTGGTGAAAGAAGGAAAAATAAATTTGCAATTTCTTTAAATTACAGAAACCACAAAATGAATAAAAAGGATTCACCGGTCACTGAACCTGAGACTGAGGAGGAATTCAGTGTTGAAAAAGTCTTGGATCGACGAGTGGTAAAAGGAAAGGTAATTGCTCAAATTATTTATGTAGAAACCAGAATTTAAATATAATATATGTGTACGAAAATAAATAAACCATTCTTTTATAATCTGTAAAAAAAAGTCTTTTATCATAAAATTTATGAAAGAAGAAATTATAAAAATAATATCTGGTCACTAAACTAACCGGTCTGGAATTTTTCAAGGTGGAATATTACTTGAAGTGGAAAGGATATTCCAATGACGAGAATACATGGGAACCAGAAGAAAATCTCGACTGTCCCGATTTAATTGCTCAATTTGAGGAGCAACGCAAAAAGAAAGAAGCGGCAGCTGCCGGAAAACGACACGAAGAAAAAGACAAAAAGAGAAAGAGTTCCTCGACCCCCACTCCAACGCAGGTTAAGAAGAAAGCCACAGAGGAAAAGAAAGCCGAGGGTAAATCAAAATTTAAATAATTCCAGGACATATGATTAAGTTCTAAAATTAATTATTTGGAATATTTATTTCATAGAATTTCATTAGAAAGAATTTTCTTTTAGTCGAAATATCACATTTTTGAATATATTTTTAATCGGACATAAATTAATCCGAACTTTGAACTAACAGAATTTTAATTTTACAGAAATCCTTTTAACCAAATTTTCATTTAAAATAATTCCAATTTAAACAAATTTTTAGGTTAATCGAATTTTTAAATACCAATTGAATATTCATTTGACAGAATCTTCATTTGTCCGAAATTGTATCACTGCAAATTGACATTCGATAGAAAGCTTAAAATGCAGAATGTTCATTTGTCCGAAATTGTAAATGACCGAAAAAGTATCAGTCAGAAATATTTTTGAGCCAATTTTGAAATTGACGAATTAGAAAATATGAAGAAAATTGCATTTGGTCAATTTCAAAATTCTCGACAAAATATTTCTGTCAGATAATTTTTCCGCCGTTTGCAATTTTGGACAAATAAATATTGTGCATTTTAAGTTTTCTTTCAAATGTCAATTCGGACTAATACAATTTCTGACAAATGAATGGAATTTCTTTGTAGTCAGAGAAAACCTGGAAAAGTCAGAATTTTTTAAAATATTGTTATAAAAAATTAATTTAATTAATATCTCTTTCCTATGATTTCAATAAGTTATATTTCATTTGAAATAAGTTGAAAACTGTGGAATTGTCGGTGACTTACCTAATTGATCAGTAGAAATTAATTGAAATTTTCAATGCTGTTGTTGAAATTGAAAATTGTTTTTATCTATATCAATCAGTGAAAAATTACTGACAATTTAGTCATTTTAAACTGATTTCCTGTGAAATTTTATTGAATTAAATCATGAATAAAGAGTAATTTTTAATATAAAATTATACTGCTTAAATTTTAGAATTTAATTTTTTTTAATTATTTTGTTCTGTTGTCGATTATTTTCGACAGGTTTCGAATTTTTTTTGTCTATTGTCAATTATTTTTCTCATTTCTCAATTACTTTCTTTAATATTTATTTATTATCGTCATTTTTCTTTCATTTATCAATTATTTTCTTCCCATTTCAATTTAATTCTTTGATTTTCAAATAATTTCCACCATTTGTAATTATGTTCTTCACTTCTCAATTATTTTCTTCTATTTTCAATTTAATTCTTTAATCTTCAATTTATTTCTTTAATTCTCAATTATTTTCTATAAATTTCAATTGTATTCTTTGTTTTTCGATTATTTTATTCAATATTCATTCATTATCGCATTTTCTCAATTCTCAATTATTTTTTTGAAACTTCAATACAATTCTTCAATTTCCAATTAATTTCTTCAATATTCATTTATTTTCTAAAAATTGTTCTATAATTTCCTTCAGTTTTTAATTGACAACTTAATATTCTCCTTCAATTTTATAATTATTCTTTAATTTTTTCTATAATTTTGTTCTATTATCGATTATTTTCGCCTTTTTTCGAACTGTTTTTACTTTTTTTTTTTCAATTGTCAAGTATTTTTCTTAACTTCTAATTTTTTTTGTCATTTATTAGTAGTTTTTCTTTTAATTATCAATTATTTTTTTACAATTTCAATTTAATTCTTTAATCTTCAATTTATTTCTTCAATCTTCCATTTTTAATATTTTCTCCAATCATTATTTCCGTCATTTTCCAATTATTTATTTCAATTATTATTTAATTTTTTTCCACAATTTACAATTATTTCCTACAATTTTTTCAATTATTCTCTTAAAATGTTATAATTATTCTTTAATTTTTACAATTTTTTTGTTTTTTTGTCTATTAATCTAGTCCTTTTTCGAACTTTTTTTTCAATTCTCTATTATTTTCGTCATTTTTCAATTATTTTCTATAATTTTTTTAATTTACAATTATTCTTCTTAAATTTTATATTTATTCTTTAATTTTTAAAATTATTTTCTTCTGTTGTCGATAATTCTCGACAGCTTTCGATTTTTTTTTTGTCAATTGTCAAATATATTTTCGGCATTTTGTAATTTTTCTTTAAATTATCAATTATTTTCACATTTCAATTTAATTCTTTAATTTTCAAAGAATTTCCTCCATTTTAAATTATTTTCTTCAATTTTCAATTATTACATTCAATGTTCAATAATTCTCGTCTTTTTTCAATTATCAATTATTTTTTTTGAAATTTCAATACAATTCTTTAATTATCTTCTTCAATTTTAATTTATTTTCTAAAAAATTTTCTAAAATTTCCTTCAGTTTTTAATTGACAACTTAAATGAAATTTCTTCATTATAACTTATGTTTGATTATAGTGTATATACGGATATGTATATTTTGTTATCCATTTATGGTCCATTATAGGACTACGGGGATTGTAATTACTAAATAAACTTAATATTCTCCTTCAATTTTATAATTATTCTTTAATTTTTTCAATAATCTTGTTCTGTTATCGATTATTTTCGCCATTTTCCGACCTTTTTTTACTTTTTTTCAATTGTCATGTATTTTTCTTAATGTTTAATTATTTTAGTCATTTAGAAATTTTTCTTTTATTTATCAATTCTTTTCTTACAATTTCAATTTAAATCTTTAATCTTCAATTTTTAATATTTTCGTCATTTTTCAATTATTTCTTTCAACTATTAATTTTTTCCTGCAATTTTTAATTACTTTCTACAAATTTTTCAAATTACAATTATTTTTCTTAAAACAATTATTTTACAATTATTTTTTTCTTAATTTTATATTTATTCTTTAATTTTTAAAATTATTTTGTTCAATATTCAATAATTCTCACCTTTCTTTAATTATCAATTATTTTTTCAAATTTGAATTTCATTCTTTAATTTTCAATTTATTTCTTCATTTTTTAATTTTTTCCCCAAATATTAATACCATTCCTCAGATTTCAATTATTTTTTTCTATATTCCATAATTCTTAGCTTTTTTAATTACTTTTTCAATTTTTAATTATATTCTTTAAATTTCAATTTCATTCTTTAATTTTCAATCCAGTTGTTCAATTTGTAATTATTTCCAACAATTATTCCTATAATTATTTGAATTTTTCTTGTTTCTTAATTTCTTAATTTAATATTTCTTGTTTAATTTTTTCAATTTTCAATTATTATCTTAAAATAGTATAATTATTATTCTTTGGTTTTTTAAATTTTTTGTTCGGTTGTGTATTAATCTAGACATTTTTTCAATTTTGTTTTCAATTATACATTATTTTCGTCATTTTTCAGATATTTTCTTCAATTTTGTAATTATTCTCGTAATTTTCATTATTTATTACATTTTCAAAAATGTATAGTTTTAAGAGACCAACAACAATGCAATGTTGCTACTTATTTTATATTTGGACATGGAATTTTGAAAACGTAGCAACCCTTACTAAAAATCCGATTAACCTAAAATTCTTCTAAATTAAAATTCGTTTAAATAGGAATTCTTTTAAATGAAGAGTTGTTTTAAAAGAATTTCTGTTAAAAATTTATTCGGTGACCTAAAAAATCTGTTAGGTTATAATTCGGATTAATTTATGTTCGATTGAAAACATATTCGAAAATGTGAAATTTCGAAAAAGAAACTAAAAGAAGATTCTTCCTAATGAAATTCAAGGAAAAAAAGGTCTAAATAAATAATTTTAAAATTTAATCATACGTCCCATATTTCCAAATTGTTATTTCTTTTATCTTTATTTTGTTTTAATGTTAAATTCAATAATTTTAATTAATCATAGATTGCAATTAATTACAATTATAAAATTCTTTAAATGATTTGTCAGCAATTCGAGAATAAAATTTGACTTGTGTGTTTATTATTTGTTTTTAGGATTCGACAGAAATTTGGACCCAGAACGTATTATTGGTGCTACTGACTCGAGCGGAGAGCTTATGTTTTTGATGAAATGGAAGGGAACTGATGACGCAGATTTGGTGCCTGCTAGAGAAGCAAATGTAAGATGTCCCCAGATCGTGATCAAGTTTTACGAAGAAAGGCTTACCTGGCACAGTCCAGCGCATGACGAAGAAGGCTCCACAAAGCCCGATCCAGAGTAGCATTTTCTTCAGTAAATTAAGACGAGCGTGTTTTGGAATTATCTGCTTCTAAGGCAACTTCCAAATCGTGCTTTAAGAACAAAACTCGATGTAATATCTTTACATGAAGTAACACAAAAATATGACATTTCACTCGTATCCGACATTTGACCATTTTTTTTCGTATTAATCTACGTTTTTAAATAAACTATTATTTTTCATTATTATTTTACGTCTACTTTACTTACATGAAGATAAAAATATATAATAAAATTAAGTAAAAAAAACTAAAATAAGAATGAATGAAATGAGATTAAATGAAAAAAGGTTTCTTAAAAAATATACATAAACATTGAATGAGTTACCTGAATTATGAGAGTTATTTTTCAACAATAGTGTTAAAAGAAAAGTGGTTGAATGGTATTAAGATATGTTGTGTTTTTGTGAACGCTTTTTTTGTTACATTTTGAAACTTTAAATGTAATATTCTATTTTTTCATGACCATCCATTGTTTCATCATCATAAAAATGGTCGATTTTGGAATTGTTTGACAGTTGAAATCTTGATTTATTATTTAATGTGACATCTAAACTTTGAATTCGTTAAAAAAAGTAAATATAAATCTTTCTGTTAAAATTTAATAATATGAAAAGTTGTTTTTTAAGTTCTACTTACGATTAGTAACACGTAAATCGTTAAGAAACTGTGTAAATTTTGTTTGGATATTTAATAATTATTTTATTTTTAAAACTTGAATATTCAGAGTTTAGACAATTGTCTGTCAAACTCTTTAAGAATCAGATCGAAGTTAGAAGCAAGCAACTCAGCTTAAGATTTTTAATAACGTGCACTAAGTCCTTACGACTTTAATTTCAAGTTTAAAGTGTATTTGTAAATTTGAAAACTCTTTAACGGTCATTATGATTTAAAAGTAAAGGTGTAATGTAGTTTATCTGGTGCATTTTTGATTTTATGAAATGTACCATTTTAATAAAACTTATGTCATTTTTTTTCGTATTCTATAATAAAGTACACTAGTTCTGTAATAATACTGCGTTTACTTTTATTTTATCTAGTATATTATTTTATGGTCGCTACTTAAGTTATCGGCACTATTTAAAAAATAGCACAAAATATTCTTTAAAAACTATTTTTTAAATTTTTCGATGGTTCAGACGTTATTTTAGCTAAAAATCAATTAAATTAAACTAACACAAAAGACTTGCATATTACTGACTCACTTACGTTATGATTTGTACAAAAAATTCTTGATATTTCATGTTTTCTAGAATTTAAAAATTAACACAAAAATCGATGCAAATATGTTTTTTTTTAAATTAGACAATATTTCTAAATTTACACAAGAAGAACCACTTTATTTATCTTTTATAAAACAATTTATTCAATATTTTACAATATTTTCAAAAGATTGTAGTTCAAAAATATTTCATTTTTAATATGGAGATTAAAAGTTAAACAATTAAAACTAATTTCCAACTTCATTTTACAATATATGTACAATTGGTGAAGTTTTAAATATTCAATCAGTTTAAATTTTACCGTTTTTGCTTTTTTGCGCTTTTTTTGTTTGTAAAATTTTTGGCTCTTTTTCCTTTTTTACCAAAGTGAGAATTTCGTTGATTTTTCTTTGCTTCCCACTTCAATTGCTTGAAACCTGCTCCATCAAGTGCATTCATTGAATTACTTGCGCCGTGTTTGGATTTTGAAAATCCTTGCTCTTCCATCATTTCAGCAAACTTTTCAGCCGACATAAAAACATTCTCCTCGGAATCTTTCGATTTTTTGAATGAAGAAAGTTCTTTTCTAAGAGCTTCCTCGTCACTTCCTTCGTCATCGAAATCAATATCACTTCCCTCGTCATCAAAATCAATGTCACTGTCATCGTCATCCATATTTTCTATGTCATCACTTAACTCTTGATCTTCTAAATCCTCATCATCATCAAAATCACCTTCTATACTATCATTTTCCTCATCCATTCCTTTCTCAAAATCATCATCGCTCTCTTCATCTTCACTTTCTTCTTCGTCTGAAATCAATTATTCAATTAGTTTTTTATCAAAACAAATGAAATAAATAAGTATTAAAAATTATAGAATAGTCCAAACTAAGTAAAGACGTAATTTTAATGCTCTCATCTCCTAAGATTGTTCTAAAGCTACCGTTTTTTTTCTTTAAATCAAAAAATATTTAGAGGTTCAAAGCGCTTTACGTAGAAAAGGTATAGAATACTTGTTAATCAATATTTTTTATACGCCAAACTCTGTTTCTCTTCAGGAGAATTAAATTAGACTGCAAAGTTGCATTTTTTCTCAATTTTGCAACTTTTTTATCTAAATGATATCAATTATCAACAACAAACTAAAAATAACAATTCCACCAATTATTTGAAACTATAAATTATTGCAAATTCAAATAATGAAAATTACGAAATTGAAGAATCGGAGAAATAACGAAATTAATTGACAGTTGAAAAATGGCTGCATAATTACGCAATTGAAAAGAACAGTTTAAAAAATTAAACAATAAATATTAAATTTAAACAAAATACCTAGTTGAAAAATTATAGGAATAACTGTTGGGAATAATAACTGCGAATTGAACAACTGGATTGAAAATGGAAAATTATAAAAAAATGAGGAAATAAATTTAAAATTTTGAAAAAATAATTGATAATTGAAAAAAAATTACAAACTAACGAGAATAATTGACAATTAAAAACAAAATTCAAAAATGGATAGATTAATACACAACTAAACAAAATAATTTAAAAATTCAAATAATTAAACAATTTTAAGACAATAATTGAAAACAATGTAGAAAAAAATTAAAAATTGCGAAAAATAATTAATAATTGAAGGAAATACTTTAAAAAATGTCGAAAATAATAGTCAATTGAAAACATGATTCGAAAAATGACTACATAGATTAATAAACAACTGAAAAAAATAATTGAATAAATTAAACTAAAAATATTAAATTTAAAGAAAATAATTGCAAATTGAAAAATTAAGAAAAATGTAGGAATATTTGTTGAAAATAATTGCACATTTAACAACTGGATTAAAAATCGAAAAAAATAATTAAAATTTAAAAAAAAAAAAAAAAATTGAAGAAAGCAATTAAAAATTGAAGAATTGAATTGAAATTTAAAGAATATACTTAAAAATTGTAAAAGTTGAGAATTAATGAACATAGAAGAAAACAACTACAGAATGGAAATAAAAATTGAAGAATAGGATTAAAAATTAAAGAAAATAATTGAACAATTGTATTTAAAATTAAAGAAACTTAATGATAATCGAAAAAAAATAAAAGAAAAGAGGCGATAATTTTGAATAATAATCGATAAAAATAATAGAAAAGAGGCGATAATTTTTTAATATTAAAGAAAATAACTGAAAAGTGGAATTTAAATATGAAGAAAATAACTGAGAATTAAATAAAAAAGTGCTAGAATTGAATAATTAAATTGACATTTTAAAACAATTTTTATGAGTGAAAAAATAATTGAAGAAATCCGAGAATTATTTAATATTGAGGAATTAATTGAAAATCGATAAAAATAATTGAAAATTAAAGAAAATGTTTGAGAAATGAAGAAAATAATTAAAAATTGAAGAAATAAATTGAAAATTAAACAATTAAATTGAAATTTCAAGAAAGTAATTGATAATTGAAAGAAAAATTACAATGGGATGGAAATATTTAAATATTGACAAAAATAATTAACTACTAACAAAAAAAAAATCGAAAAATGGTGAGAATAATCGGCATTTAAACAAAAAAAATTGTAAATTATTGAATAATCATACAATTTTGTTCTCCTTAAATTTTATGATTATTCAATTGTCAAGTGAAAACTGATGAAAATTATGGAAAAAATCGTAGAAAAGTAATGAAAATTGAAGAAATCAGTTGTAAATTGAAGAATTATATTGAAATTTTAATAAAATAATTAAATATATATAATATAATAATTGAAAAAGAAAGAATGCAATTGAAAATTTAAGGAAATAATTGAGAATATCGAAATATCAGTTCAATATTTTAGAATACATAGACTATATTTTTCATTAATCTTATTTTCTGTAAACGCAGTTAAATTGATTTTCATAAAAATAGACTCTAATTTTAATTGATTTGTTTTATCTAATTTTTAATTAGAAAATAAATAAGTTTAATAATAGGAACTTTGTATTATTAATAAAAATAAAAATAAATAATAAATAATAATAATTTCCTCATGCAATGAAAAAGAAACATTTTGGTATCTAGAATACAACTTTTATTTAAAGAAATTAAATTTAGTAGTTTTGTTTAATAAAAATAACGTTGAAAGTTTTGAAACAAAAAAATCTTTTAATTATTAAAAAATGAAAAAATTATTTTAGAAAGGTGTTTAAGACATTTATAAAATATTTAAAAGTGGTGCTTCTTCTCTTTTCAATGATATAATAATGATATTTCCAAATTTATTATTATTATATTACTTATTATTCTACTTTTATTATAAAAGGCAATTAATAATTATATATTAGATATATAAAATAAAAACTCATATGATGTCTAATTAATTTAAAAATATCAATTTTTTCAAACATAACTAATTTAAAACAAAAAAATATCTAAGTGCCAAACTTCAGGAGTGGACTTTTTATCAAATTGAGCTACAACTAAAATTAACAATTGTACCAATTGTTTATAAAAATCCATACTGTTGAAATTGAAGAAAATATACAATTTATTGTTATTTTTAGTTTGTTGTTTGTAACCAGTTACATTCGGCTTGAAAAGTTGCAAAACTCAGAAAAAATTGCAACTCTGTAGCTCAATTTGATAAAGAGTTGAAGTGAAACAATAATCAGTTTTTTAAACAATTGGTAAAATTGTTATTCTTAGATTGTAGTTAGTAACTGTTTATATTCGTCTTAAAAAGTTACAAAATTGAAAAAAAGTTGCAATTCTGTTGCCTTATTTGATAAATAGTTGTAGATAAACAATACTAATTCATTTAAATAAAATATCAATTACATAAAACAATTGTTAAAAATCTATATGTTTATGCTATTTATTGAAAATAGTTCCAAAAAATAGTAAAAAATATTTTTTAACGCTTATTTCTGTATTTTTGCATTTTTGGAGGTTTTTGTGGGACTCATAAAAATAGTTAATATTAAAAAATGGTTAAATAAACAATTTGCCATTATTTTTTGAAGTCTTCGGAACAGAAACATCTCTTAGTGATTGAAAAATATTGATTTTCAAGAATTCTGTACCATTTCTACGTAAAACCTTTTTTCCCCATGTAAAATACATGAGAAACTTTGAGCTCTGTGAGCGGCCTCTATAAATATTTTTTAATTTGAAAAAAAAAAAAAAAAAACAGAACAATCTTAGGGGGTGAGAGCATTAAAATTCCGACTTTACTTTTTTCCCTTGCATTTTTGGACCATCCTATTATAGAATCAATTCTATATCTACTAAAAAATTTGAATTAGATTAATATTAAACACATTTTGAAGAATTTTAAACTCTTATTTTCTGGACATACCTTTCTTTTTCCTTTTATTTATTGTTATATCACCGGCAATATCCAAATCCTCGAAATCTTGATCTTTAGCAAGACCATCTAACATTGCATTAAAATCTTCACTCGTCACACTCTCATTGTCATCGTCTTCATCTTCGGTTTTTATTCGTAGGTCTTTTCTCTTTTTCAAAAATTGGTAGAGGAAAAGTTCGTCTACTGGAATTCGATCTTCACGTTCATTTAAATAAGCTTCACTATCAACAGGAATAGCTCTCGTACCCTGGGGAACATAAGCTGCACGTTGTGCGAGTGGATCACCTTTTCTAGACACTTTCTTACTTTCCAATTTTTTAGGATTTTTGAAAACATATCTATCTAAAAATCGAATCAGGTTTAAATCCTCCAAAGGATCGCCAGAATAATCAATTGCTTGTCCTGCAAAACAAAAAAAGAACAAATTAGAGTTTAAAAAAAAACTATGCGAATTAAAAAACAGAATATTATTATTAGATGAATCTTGGATTCATTTTTACCTTTCTTTATGTTGCTGGCAAAAAGTGCAACGCTGGGATGAAAATGATTCATCAATGGAAAAAGTTCGTAATAAAAGCTGTTATTAGCTCCGGAACCTAGTGGATTTCTACAGAAGGGATTGTACTCCTTATTGGGGTCAAATTCTTCTTTAATCACAATTTCTTCTTTTATTTCAACGTCATTGTTCTTCGAAACAACTTTAGAGTTATCTACAATTAAGTTTGTTATCACTATATTATCTTCTTCCGACTTTTCGTTTTCCTCTTCACTATTTTCAGAGTCAGAATCACTTTTTTCTGTTTCACTCTTGCCTGCCTTCTCTTCTTCCTCTGTTTCGTTCTCAACTTTAACTTCCGGTTCAAAAGAAATAATCTTTTGGACATCTTTTTTTGACTTTAAAACCTGAGAAATCACGTAGAGGGTTGCACAAGTCATATTAGCAGGATAATAGAGAGCTACTTGGAAAATTCTTTTTAAGAAAGCTTTTAAGCGAATCACACTGTGATCCTTCTGCAGAACTCGATATAATAAATTCAGGAAAATGGCGCGTTTACTTCCCAAGCCAATCTGAGGATCCAGCAATTTTCTATAAAAGGCAGAATAAAATCTATTCAGCTGCTGGTCGTTTTTCCCGACTACCTAAAAAAAATTAAAATTAGTAAGATTAAAATCGAGTAAAATTTTGAATATATTAAAGATTTAACTAATCAGGGATGATAAAAATCATGATTTAAATCAAAAATTGATTTTTTAAAAAATAATTAGTAGATAAAATCTCCAAATATTTATTTGTAAGTAGTACATTAAGGAAATGAGGAAAAAATTAAAAAAACAATACAAGAATGAAACTGTGACATAAAAATATATAAAAATGTAGAAACTCTTTTTAAAAAATTAAACAATATTTAAGGACATTGTTTTTATATTAAAATAATAAATAGGATAATAATTAACAAACTGTTCAAATATATTACTAAAGAGAACAAAATTTTAAAATTAGAGAATTATTTGACAAATCGAATAAAGAAGAAATGAATAAAATTTCGGAAAATTTAAAAAAAATTTTAAAAGAAAAGAAATTTTATGACAAAGAAGAACGATGTTCAAATGAGAATATTTATAGTACAAGATTAAATTTACATAATATAAAATAAAAGAATAAAAGGTTTCAAAAAAGTAGAAAATTGAGAAACATAAAAAATATAGATAGAAGCATCAAATAAATATTTTAAAAATTCGTATTATTGTAAGATAAAAACTAAACAATTAAAAAAAATGGAAAAAATAGAAAAATTATGATAAAAGTTAAACAATTAATTAAAACGCAAGAAAGGACGAAAAAAATAGTGAAACACCAAAAAAATTAAATAAATAGAAAGAAAATAGAGGAATTTTTTTTTCCTTAATCTAGCAAACTGTAAAAACAATGTATAAAGTACAAAAAAAAATATATAAAATAAAATTTGTTTAGAACCTACTAAAAAATTAGAATTAATAAAAATAAGATAAAAAAATGTATGTATGTATCAAGATAAATAAAAAGTCCACAAAAGAAATTTAAAAATTCTTTAAAAATAAAAGTTTAAGCAAATTAAACCAAAAATATTTTTATAATATTAAACTTAAAACGAGTCCAACAATAAATTTAGAAAAATAAAAATATTCTAAAAAATTTATGGAATAAGTAAGTTTGCAAAAAATCTCGCAAAAAATAGACAAGATGTGAAAAAAAATTGAATAAACTTACAAAAAAAATGAGCGTATTTATTTTTAAAAATATGGAAACAATTATGAAAATCAACGAATAAAAAGATTAGTGAATGTTATAATAACAAAATTGTGTAAAGTAATATTAAATAATTTCCATAAAAAGAAGAAAATTAAAGAAAATCCTAAAATTAAAAGACAAATACAAAAAAAAAATCAAAAATAAAAGAAAAAAAATTTTTTTAATTTGTAAAAATAAGAAATTATAAGATAAATTTTAAACAGTTTCGAAGAAGTGAAAATTTTAAGATATATTGAAAGAATTAAAAACAGGATTATTGTGAATACGGAAAATAATTAATATTATTTAATTGTTTTGCATTGAGTAATATGCATTTAAATTTAAATTTAATTTAAACAAAATAGTTGAAAAATTATAGGAATAACTGTTGGCAATAATTTTAAATAGAACATCGAAAAAAATAATTATTGAAATTGAAGAAAAAAAATTGAGGAAATAAATCGAACAAAATGATTTAAAAATTAAAGATTAATTAAGAAATTTTAAGATTATAATTGAAAATTGAGAATATTGTAGGAAATAATTGAAAATTGCGAAAAATAATTAATGCTTGAAGGAAATAGTTGAAAATTGACGAGAATAATTGAAAAATTGAAGAAAATATGTAATTAAATATTGACGAAAATAATTAACTATTAACAAAAATAATTAAGAATTGAAAAAAAAATTCGCAAAATGGTGAGAATAATCGTCATTCGAGCATAACATTTTTTTAAATTAATGAAAAATCATAAAATTGAATGATAATAATAGTTCATTGAAATTAATGATTTAAATTAATTCATTTAAATTAATGAATAATCATAAAATTGAAGGAGAATAATAAATTGTCAATATTGAAAACTGATGGAATCATTAAAAAAATTGTATGAAATAAATGAAAATTGAAGAAATCAATTGAAAATTGGAGAATTGTATTGAATTTTCATGAAAATAAGGTAAATAAATGAGGATTGAAAAAAAGAATTAAATATTAAAGATATAAATTTAAGATGAAAGAATCATATTGAAATTTTAAGAAAATAGTTGATATTTAAAAGAAAAACTAGAAATGACTAAAATAATTACATATTAAAGAAAATAATTGAGAAATGAGGAAAATAATTGATAATTGAAATAAAAATTCGAATTCTAGGGAGAATAAATGACAGAAGAAAAAAAATTAATGATAGATTATAAAATTTAAAAAGAATAATTGTATATTGAAATCTGTTGAAAATTATAGAAAAAAGTATAGATTTATTTATTAATTACATTAACATTTTTTGAATTAATATTTATAAATCTTAATCAATTTAAATACTTAAAAAAAAAAGTAACTGATTTTAAACGCAGATATTTTACATGCAGTATTAGACATCCGGAGAATTGTAAAGATTTTTTATTTAAATCATGATTTTAATGCAAATTCCCCAATGATTTACAACATGATTTAAATCAAAGTGATTTAAATCCACGACAGTCCTGTGACTAATTGAAATAATTTTTTATAAAAGTTTTTATTCTCACCTGGAACAAAAGACTCAGAGCGTTCAACGAAACATTGAACGAACCAATGTGCACGACTTTGTAAAGCGAATCGATGTGATCATTTAATTTTTCTGAATCTACTTTAGAAAATCGATAAGCTCGATTAACTCCCGTTAAAATTGCAGCCATCATTCGACTATCGGGTTCTCCTTTTTTTAAACAGGCTTTAAAGAATGAAAAGTAAACATCAATTAAACAATTTGCTGTCTCAACATCGTTTCGATCCAAAACAAATTGAGTTAATAAACAAATTGCATAATACTGCGCTCTTGGAGCGACATTATTTCTGAACAAAAGTTTCTCCACCTCACGAAGAACGATTACTTTCATATTAGAGTGCTCGTAAAGTAATTTATTTAAACAGAAAATTACTTTTGAGGAAACTTTATTACTGGGGTCGCCAATTTTGTTAACAAGAAAATCCAGCAATTTGTGTTCTTGTTCTGAATTCCCCATCAGAAGATCATTCATAACCGAAACGGCTTTTTCTCGATTAGAATCGACAGTGTTTGATGCAATTTGTGACAAAGCAACAACAAATTTTTCGTATATTTCTTTCAACTGATCTTCAAAGTACCAATGAGCAAGTAATTTGTTTTTTGACATGAATGGCACACCTTTTTCATTATTATTCGGAACATTTAAACTGTCCAGTTTATCTAAATCTTGTTCATCAAATTTGAAGAGTTTAAATTTTGGATGTAGTAAATCAGATATGAAAAGATCCCGAAGAGCTGTAATAATTGTGTTACATTGATTTTGTTTGGCCGCTTTCACTTGACCGACAAGAGACGTTAATCGAGCTAGATTATGTTTTGGACTGTCCTGTAACAAAATCACACTGGCTGCGACTTTATCAGAACTTGTACCTTGTGATAATGCAGTTTTGAACCAAGCGTACTCAGAATTTCGGGATTTTGATTGCTTCAATTGATACGCAGTTGTCTCTGCCTCTAGATGTCTTTTTGCCTCGTCTTTTAAATTTATAACTGTAAGTTCTGGTTTTGTGTGTGAACAGATTTTCTGGGTTTTTGGATATTCCTCGTACCATTTTTTATTTGTTGATGGTGCCAAATATTCAGCAACGGTCTTCATCTACAAAAAAAATATGGTAAAAATATTACCCCTTAAAATCTTAAGTTCTAGGTTATGGTATTGTTGCAAAGAGAAGTAAAATCTAATTTTACCGATTTCAAACTCATGATTTTATTGAAATTTATTTCATTTTATTTATTTTCTTTAAAGCATATTTTTTCAAAATTTTAGCAACATTTTCCTTGAATTTCTTATTCAAAAAATTAAATAAACTTACTTTATGGTTATTCGTTTCAAGATTGAAAGCAGTGGAAAAAATTCCCAACTAGGTCGAAATTAATAATTAAAAACAAATTTATACTAAATTTTATTAATAGAAAATTAAATCATAATCTTTTTTTTATTAAAAAAAGAAAAATGTCAATCTAAACAAAACATGAGAATTTGAGTGTGGATTTTAGCCTCAAGGAAAACTTAACAATCGAGAGTAAAATAATTAATAAGAAATACAGATTATTAATTGTTAAATAATAGCGTATTTATATTATTTAAAATAAAAACTTACTGTTTTTAAATAACATTCACGTGGTCGTAAATTAATAAACAAGATTACGGATTGATTGGTTTGTTGTCCAAAAGAAAACTAAAGTGCAATTCACAAGTTCATATTAAAACTAAAGTACAGTTCACATTGATTTCTCTCGAATGTTCTGAATGGTGTGACGTTCGCACGAAATTCGCACATGGCAACAAGCGCCACCTTTTATTTTCAGTGTTAAATTTGCGAAGCTCGATACGAACTCTATTCCATTTGCGCGGCGAATTTAAAATTTATAATAAGAAATAATTATTAACAAATTATACTTCGACTTAATGTTCGTTTTGTTCTCATAAGAAATTCTTTGTCCGAATTTTATTTAATATTAATATCATTTCCAATCTTACTCGGAACTCTAACTAATCTAAATTCAACTGTTAAACAAATAATTTATAAACATAACATCCCCTTCTGGGTGGCTGATTGGATATTTTCGCGGAATCACTTCAAGTATCTGATATCACTTTTAGGAACTCCTATTATAAACAGATATCGAATTCAGAACGTCGCCGACTCGGTCTAAATCTTTGTTCAAAAGACCAAGGAACCACGTGTGCGGTCTTCTCCCCACTTTTGAGACAAAAAGGCTTTTAGGGGAACGCAGCGAGAACGCGTGTCGACTTGCCTAAAAATCGAATTAGATCATATTTGGCTTTACTCTTGAAAGCTTCGTGTCCAGACTTCTGAACTTTCTTTTGAGAACAAAATTTACCAATCTTACTTTTCTTATAATCATACAATTGTCAACAATATTTACATATTTTGGAACTCATTATTTGCCAATCCTGTGAACTACAATTATTATTTGAATAAATAATTGCATCTTTAAATATTTCAACAACATAAATTTCGTGAAAGATTTATTTCACCTTTTAAATCTGGACCTTCAACTAAAATAATTTTAGATAACTACTTTAGTAGTTTAAACGCACCAACGAGCCTGCCATCTTCAGTATTTCTCATAAAACACAACTTGGGATGTGACAAAATTTGGTGACAGCGGTGGGATTGGTGCATCTAAAATTTTTAAATAAACAAAAAATTTCAATTTGGAATTTGAGGACCGACGATCGTGCGTGAAGTGCGATCCACCGTTGGACCGATCGTGCCCCGAACGATCCTACGAGGGACGATCGTACGTGAAGTGCGATCCACCGCGGGACCCTGAGAGGACGATCATCAAAATCATAAAGGACGAAGGATATTCCGAGCTCTTATTCTTCTTCTTCTTCTTCGAGAAATTGTGTCGTGTTGTGACTTGTGTTTTGAAAATCTTTCAAACCTCAATTGTGAAATAAGTTACTTGTGTTGTTAACAGTTTTCTTCAACATACTTCTTAAGTAGTAAGTCCTAGAATAAGTAGAATAACACTAGTTAAAATCTGCCTCCATAGTACGTAAATTTCGAGTAAAATTTTATTTAGATTCAAAGTAATTGATTCGTTGTTTTGTGATTAAATGTTGTAAAAGTTTCAATAATGCCGAAAGCTCCAGGTAGAAAACGCGGTAGGGGTGTTGTAAAATTAGGATCAATTGTTACTCGTAACCGAGCTCAAACTTCCCGCGAAGGTGATACTGACAGTGGTAGTAGTGGTAACAACGAGACAGGGGCGGCTACACATACCGTTGCACCTCAACCTTCAGTCAGCAGAATTGAAACCGTTGAAACTCCTCTAGAAATTGTTACTCGGGAAAGATCAAATTCTCTGTCCTTGTCATCTACTCCATCCACTGTAAATTCTTCTTTGAAAAATTTGGGAAACGGTCAATTAAAACTCGCTAAAGAATTAATACCCGAATTCGATGGAACCAATATGTCAGTAACTTTATTTATCGATAACTGCAAAACCGCTGCTTCTCTTTTAGAACCGCACGAAATTCCGTTTCTTTTAATTCTAATTCGAAACAAAATTAAAGCGCCGGCTCATAAATATGTCCAGGATAGGGTTGGAATTTCCTTAGATGAACTTTTCCAAATTTTGCAGAGTGTTTATACACCGCGCGAAGACATTAGTCAACTTGTTCAACTGTTGGCTAATGTTCATAGAAAATCAGACGAATCAATCCCCGATTACGGAATTCGTGTGGGTGAATTACTGCATAAAATAATCACTAAAGTAAATGAAAAGAACACGGGAGAAAAAGCAAAAGAAAGATGCGAAGAATATTCCGAAAATGCCGTAAAAAGTTTTATTCGTGGTTTAGACCGTAACACTTTAGATTTTATGAAAAATAAATATCCTTCTACCCTGGACATTGCTATCGAGTTGGCGACGGAGGCAGATCAGGAAAACAAAAGTTGGAATAGAGTTCACCAACCCGAATTAAAACCCGATACTGCGCAAATTTCCAATTGGAATTATAATAAAAAGCGAGTCGCTCATGTAGAATCTCAAGAAATAGGTAAAGAATCGAAATTTAGGAAGGATATACAATGCTACAACTGTAATCAGTTTGGCCATTTAAAGAGAGAATGTGATAATAGTGGAATAACAAACGTAAATCGAAAGTCCTTCGACCCAAATCTAAAATGCGAGTATTGTTTTTATAAGGGTCACAAAGAGGACGATTGCCATCTAAAACAGAGACACGCAAGAGAAATTAAAATTCGTAAGAATAAAGTCACGGAAAATAATGATTTAAACCTACAGGAGAATCGCCAAAACGGAACGCAGGTGATTCCGGAGAATTCAAGCCGTTCTGCAAGCGTGTACTCGTCAGTTCAGGAGGAAAATCCTCCAACCCTGAAATAAATATTGAAAACGACGGGTTTTTGCCAAATAAAATTATCTTCATGATCGATACCGGTTGCGACCTGAATCTAATTAAAGAAAATACAGTAAATTCACGAGTCCCTGTGAATCGAGCGGTGATTTACGACCTTGTTGGAATTGGACCCGAAATAGTTCAGACTCTCGGTGAAATCGAATTAATAATAAAAACCCAAAATACAACTTTTCAAATAGTGCCTAATAATTTTTGCATTCAACAAAATGGAATAATCGGAATTCCCTTTTTACGTCAACACCATGCCACCCTTCATTTTGCAAACATTACATTACATTTCAACTCCGGAACTTCTGAAAATCCGAAAATCTATTTACCTGCTAGAACTAAATTAATTATTCAAATTCCACTCAAGGATACTCATTTAACTTCCGGTTATCTAAATCAAATCAACGCTGGCCCAGGGATTTTTATAGGCGAAGCTCTGGTTTCAAAAAATGCAAATTCCGCAAAATGTTACGCTATAAACAGCACTAACCAAGATATTGAAATTTCTTTGCCACCCGTTACATTACATGACCTAGATAACTTCACTCAAATAACGCCGTGCTCTAGAACTGGCAACCACTCTCCCCTCTCTCCCGAAGGACAAAGAGAGCATGCTTCTCGTCTCGCCGCTCTTCTTAAAATCATTGACCTACGACACCTCAATGAAGAGGAAAAACAAAGTATAATTCCTATTCTCAGTGACCATGTGTATCAATTTCACCTTCCTGGAGACACACTCGGTTCAACTAACGAAGTTTCACACGAAATTATCACGACCGATGAACAACCCATTAATCAAAAACAATATCGAAACCCCTACAGCCTTAAAGACGAAATAAGTAAACAAGTTAATGATTTAAAAAACAATAAAATAATACAACCATCAAATTCTCCTTACAATGCACCCCTTTGGATCGTCCCAAAAAAATCTGATGCCGACGGTAACAAGAAATGGAGATTAGTAATAGATTTCCGCTCTTTAAATGACAAAACAATTGGAGACGCTTACCCCCTCCCTAACATAACCGAGATCTTAGACCAATTAGGAAATTCCTGTTATTTTTCTGTTCTTGATCTCGCATCGGGTTTCCACCAAATTCCATTACATCCGGATTCTAGAGCGAAAACGGCTTTTTCAACCCCCCATGAACATTTAGAATTTACTAGAATGCCGTTCGGACTGAAAAATGCTCCCGCAACATTTCAGAGACTAATGGATAAAGTCCTATGCGGTCTTCAAGGTACTGAAGCTTTTGTTTTCGTAGATGATACAATTACTCACGGTAAGTCTCTGGCCGAACACGCTCGTAGATTGCGCGCATTGTTGAGTCGATTTAAATCCGCTGGATTAACATTACAACCTGAAAAGTGCCATTTCTTGAAAAGGGAAATCACATATTTAGGTCACGTGATAACCCCATCTGGGGTACAACCTGACCCAAAAAAAATCTGCGCGGTCAAGAATTTTCCTACCCCAATGTGTTCCAAAAACATCAAACAATTCCTAGGCTTGGTCGGGTATTACCGCCGATTCATTCCGGATTTTGCGAAAACGGCGAAACCACTCAATGACTTGCTAAAAAAGGGAATAATATTTAAATGGACTTCAGCACAACAAAATGCTTTCAACATTTTAATAGACAAAATTTGCACCCAACCGATTTTGCAATTTCCAAAATTCGATCAACCATTTATTGTCACTACTGACGCTTCAAATTTCGCTATCGGAGCGGTATTAAGTCAAGGAACTATCGGACAAGATTTGCCTATCGCTTTCGCGTCTCATTCTTTAATTGCAGCAGAAATCAATTATAGTACTACTGAGAAGGAACTTTTAGCAATCGTTTGGGCTGTATCTCATTTTCGGCCCTATCTTTTCGGCAGAAATTTTACTCTTGTGACAGACCATCGACCGCTTGTCTGGCTTCACAATCTAAAAGACCCTGTATCACGACTGGCTCGATGGAAGATTAAACTAAGCGAATATGACTTTTCAATAATTTATAAACCGGGAAAATGTAATGCTAACGCAGACGCTCTTTCAAGGAATCCCAATGATGTAAACACATGTCAAAGCAACTCCCCTGCGGCTCTCGTTGAGATGGTCACAGTGGACAAAGCTTGTCGCTACTTGCCAGCTGACGAGACGCCGGGGGGAAAGGAGACTCAAGTAGTAGACACTAAACAGATAGAGAAACTAGTAGAAAGGGTATTTGTGAGTCATGGATTTCCTGCCCGGGCAAACTCGGAAGGGCCCTTTCATGTTTTTAACGATCGAAGCATGGATCGAAGCACAGACCTTTTCGAGGACACTAGTAGCCTAACTAAGCGTTGTAACTGTAAGCCCCTTATATCGGAGAAGGACGTGAGCGAGCAGGTTGTACAGCCAGGTGACAGTGGACGTGGACCGGAGGAACATCCATACTCACAGATCTCACCTGATGCAAATTTAACTAACGTAAAACTTACTAATTCTTGTCTTACATACAGTAAAGACAAAGTTAGTATGGGAAAGGGTCACATTCTTAATTTCATTTCTTCTGACTGTAATTTAGATTCACCGGTAAATAAAGAACTAATTGACAACAATTTGTTGGATTCAAATTTACTAAAACAACAAAATCTTCCATTGGGACACGTCACAGTATTAACTTCAAATAATAGATACATTTTTAATTTAATAATAATGGATAAATCGGATAGCAAACCTTATTTAAATATAATTTCAAGTGCTTTCTCTAGACTGAAAATTGCTATGCAAAGTCTTAAAGTAAATATTGTAAAAATCTCGAATGTCGGAAATAACTTAGAAAAGGTATCTTGGCCTTCTATTGAACAAATAATGCGACAACACTTCGCAGGTTCCGGTTCGCGTATTTGTGTTTGTTCGGGCGAAATTGTATTCCCTCCGAAAGAAATTAGAGAAAAAATAATTAAGGAATATCATGAGTCGACTTGGGGTGGTCACAAGGGCGTTTCTAAAACCTATTGGCGTATCCGCGAAAAATACTATTGGGGAAAATTAAAAACAGACGTCGAAAATTTTGTGAGGTTGTGCAGATTGTGTCAGGAGAATAAATTGGTACGAATTAAAAATCGGCAGCCAATGAAAATCACTGACACACCTACTCAACCTTTCGAAAAAATACAGATTGACATCGTTGGCCCTCTACCCGAAACGGAATCAGGAAATAAATATATCCTGACGATACAGGATAATTTTTCAAAATATTCGGATGCGATCCCCCTCCCTGTTATCACCACCGTATCAGTCGCTTATGCTCTTGCAGAGGAGTTTATCTCTAGACATGGTTGCCCACGAGTGATTCATACTGACCAAGGTAGTAATTTTACATCAGGTATGATGAAAACTTTTTGCAAAATTTTCCAAATTCATCAAATTACTTCAACAGCTTTTCACCCCCAAAGTTTGGGTTCTCTCGAGAGGAGTCACATCACTCTCGTTGAATACTTAAAAAACTTCGCTGCAAAGCAAGACTGGGACGAGTGGTTACGGTACGCAGTGTTTTCATATAACACTTCTGTCCATGAATCGACCGGTTTTACACCTCATGCATTAGTGTACGGAAAAGAGGCAAGACTCCCGACTGCGATTTCGGATGAAACAATCCCTCCGACTTATGTCGATTATTTAAAGGACCTGTTTAGGAAAATAAGTGATATACAAGCAACCGCAGCAGATAACTTGCTCTCAGCAAAAATCAGATCAAAACGATATTATGATCGCAAATCAAACCCTGCAAATTTTGAGGAAAATACACTAGTTTATTTGTTAAAAGAACCAAAAAAATCAAAATTAGACCCAAATTACACTGGTCCTTACAATTTAGAGCGTTTACTCGGAGAAAACAATGCGTTAATTAGATTAAGTTCCGATAAGACAAAAATTGTTCATCTGGATAAATTGAAACTTGTTGCTCTACCTTTACAATTAAGCGATGAAACCTGATCACAAGGTCTGTTCAAGTACAATACAGGAACATGAAAAGCTAAAATTTCATTTATATTTATGCAAGAACTTTCTTGTGTGTATGCACTTCGTAATATTTTCGTTATATACTTTTAAAATGTTTGCTTAATTGGTATTTTATGTTAATCCACGTATTTTTCCTACACTAACTACAATTTAAGTTTATTTCGATATTAGAATTCATTAATGAATGATTACGCAATAATTTATATCATTTAGTAGTTTTTGATGTAATTTATATCGCTCTATGTATAAATAATTGTAAACGTATTTAATCTTTACTATATCGTAAATCAATGGAAACATATTTAAGAATTTAAATTATCTATTGTACTACACATCTGTGAAAAACCGCTTAAATATTTAGCGCTTTTTCTTTTATAAGGGGGGAGGTGTGACGTTCGCACGAAATTCGCACATGGCAACAAGCGCCACCTTTTATTTTCAGTGTTAAATTTGCGAAGCTCGATACGAACTCTATTCCATTTGCGCGGCGAATTTAAAATTTATAATAAGAAATAATTATTAACAAATTATACTTCGACTTAATGTTCGTTTTGTTCTCATAAGAAATTCTTTGTCCGAATTTTATTTAATATTAATATCATTTCCAATCTTACTCGGAACTCTAACTAATCTAAATTCAACTGTTAAACAAATAATTTATAAACATAACATCCCCTTCTGGGTGGCTGATTGGATATTTTCGCGGAATCACTTCAAGTATCTGATATCACTTTTAGGAACTCCTATTATAAACAGATATCGAATTCAGAACGTCGCCGACTCGGTCTAAATCTTTGTTCAAAAGACCAAGGAACCACGTGTGCGGTCTTCTCCCCACTTTTGAGACAAAAAGGCTTTTAGGGGAACGCAGCGAGAACGCGTGTCGACTTGCCTAAAAATCGAATTAGATCATATTTGGCTTTACTCTTGAAAGCTTCGTGTCCAGACTTCTGAACTTTCTTTTGAGAACAAAATTTACCAATCTTACTTTTCTTATAATCATACAATTGTCAACAATATTTACATATTTTGGAACTCATTATTTGCCAATCCTGTGAACTACAATTATTATTTGAATAAATAATTGCATCTTTAAATATTTCAACAACATAAATTTCGTGAAAGATTTATTTCACCTTTTAAATCTGGACCTTCAACTAAAATAATTTTAGATAACTACTTTAGTAGTTTAAACGCACCAACGAGCCTGCCATCTTCAGTATTTCTCATAAAACACAACTTGGGATGTGACAATGGTAACAGATACTATTTTCTGGACAATTCTCAGCTAATCGAAATTCTCTTAAATATTACGGCCAATCAGAAAAAGTCTTACCTTTGTGATTGGTCGATCTCAAAGCGTCCACGAATCACGGATATACCACGTTGATTTGTTAAAACAGAGGGAGATTTTAAAATAAAAAAACCCAGAATTTTATTTTCGAATATAAATAATAACGTCGTCTTTAGAAAATACGATAAGAACTAAAAGCAAAAGGGGAAAATCGTGTTTTTTAAAATGCAACTTTACAGTTGAATAAATAAATCAAAATTACTAAAATTCTCTATTATAAACTAAAATATAATACAAAGTTGCAATTAATAGCTATTTTCCTCTATACTTTCAAATAAGCAAAATAATAATTTACTTTTAAGTAAAAAATAAATAAAAATCAAGGAATTTCGCGGGAATTTCATTAGCAACAACAGAGACCTCTTTCGATTTATCCATTTAAGTCATTTTGACGCTTTGCCGTTTGCTTCGTTTGCCTGTTGGCTGTTGGTTTGCCTTTTCTTTTCTCGTCAACGCACGTGGTGACGAACGAATTACATTTTTTTGGCGCACAAAAGAGGTAATTTTTTTCAATTATTACAAGAACAATGGAAAACATTTGAAACTCGATTTGATCGCGTTGTCAAGTTCGCGTTTTTGACAGCTGGAGTAAGCAAATTTTTTGCGTGAGGTGTAATCGAAGGCGGTAATCTTTTGTCTCAGTTGGAGGTCACGCAAATACCTTTCTTGTTATTTCACAATGCTACAATGTGTTGATTAACTGTAACGCACATATCGGGAAATAATTAATTTTTATGCACGTGGTGACAATTTCCTAACCTGTAATCTTACGTAACGGATTTCAGTTTACAAAATGATTTACACTCATTGAAAGTTGTTACATTTCAGTGACAATGCCGTCCGACGCAAAGAAAAAACAGCAACAGAAGAAAAAGGATGCTGCGAAAGCCCGACAAACTGGCAAAAAACCAACCACTACAGGTAAAACCAATGAAAACGGTAAAGAAGAAAGTCCTGTACCTGGCGATGCTCGGAACGGTACCAATGGTACACTACCGCTAAGTGCTGAAGGTATGAGTTCATTTTTGTCTATTTTAAGAACGAGTTATCAGTTTTACTTATTTTAACAGTTTATAGCCTTTTTTGTAATATTGATATATTTGTCAATGTGATATTTTAATAGGAGAAATAAAAATGTTTTTCTAAATCATTAAGTTGATCTAAACCTTGATTTAAAAAAAAATTATTTATTAATTCGAAGTTTACGTGAACTAAATTCAAGTACTTGCATCCAAATTCCAATAGATATTAATTCTATGATCAAACTTTCTTTTGATAAAATCTTTAATGTATTTTAAATTGAATTTGTCTAAATTTTAATTACATGATTTTAATTTTAATTCGTTGTAATTTTAATTAACCTGAAATTTACATGATTTAAACTTCAATAAGTATAAATTTCAATTAATCGTAATTTTTATTGTTAAAAAGTTGTGTAAAAAAATTGGATAGATTCAAAATTTTAATTGTTTTTTATGATAATTTATTATAATTTCAAACCCAATTATAACTTAAATCTATCCGAATTTTAATCGATGAAAAGATCATTTAATAGAAATTTAAGTACCTGGATCTAAATTTCTATCAATTTTAATTTTTGTATTATGTTAAAAGATTAATGAATTAATCCGTGAAAATATAAGTCGTGATTTCCAGACAAAGTCAGTCGTTTATTTCAACGCATTTGTCAATAATAAAAAATAACGATTTGTTATCGTACATATATGTAGACCACCTCAGGAAAACAAACTAAAATTACAAAAAAAAAAGGAATTCTAATATAAATAAAATCAATAACATACTATACAATTTTGAGGTTATTCACATATAACACAGCAAATTATTTATAATTTTCGAATTAAAGAATACCAATAAAATTATAAAACTTACATTCAAGGTCAAAAAACATAAATCCATTGTAGATTACGATTTTTATTTTCATGGATTATATTGTTCCCAGACGTCAAACCAATTTTATATATTAATTAATTAAAATTTTGTCGATGTTCAAATTCTATAATGAGATTTTTTTATAAAACATTATTATTAAATCCAACGTAGTTAATTCTGAGGTTTAAACTTTTACACATTTAAACTCTACAATGATAAATTCTCCACATCAAATTATACTCCGTTAAAATCTACAGTTAATTTATATTACAAAATGTAATATTATATTAATTATAACAATATTTATACTTTTGATATTATGTTTTTTAAACTTTGCACAGTTAAATTGCACAATGTAAAATTCTACAGATGTTTATTATTTATTTTAAAACATAAAAAATCGGATTTTTCTTTATTTAAATCAAAATTTGATTTTTTTAAATATATAAAATCAGTATATAAAGTTTATAAATGTTTATTTGTAAGCAGTTTATTTTTAAAATTGAGAACATTTAATACGAAATAATGAAGAATGAAACATTTAATCAAAGTCAAACAAATTATGTCGAATAAATGAGAAGATTTCAAAACAATATCTTCAAATTCATATGATAGCAAAATTAAGAAAATTAGGTAAAAGAAACGAATAAATTATAAAAAAAAACATAAAAACGTAAAAAGATAAGAAAACAGTCCATTACATAAGTAAAGAATAATTTAAAAAACACAACACAAGATTGAAACAGTGACATAAAAAATATATAAAAAAGTATTAACTTTTGTAAACAAATTAAGCTATTTACGGACATTAAAAAAATAAATAAGAATAAATAATTAAAAAACGTTAAAATATATTACTAAAGATAAACAAAATTTTAAATTAGAAAAATGAGAATTATTTTACAGATTGAAAAAAAAAAGAATGAATAAAATTTTAGAAATTTGAAAAGAAAAAAATTCCATGAAATCGAACAACGATGTTAAAATGAGAATATTTAGTACAAGATTAAATTTACATAATATAAAATAAAAGAATAAAATTTAATTGAGAATGGAAATTCTTCGTTACTAAAAGAATAAAAGTCTTCAAAAAATTAGAAAGTTGAGATATAAAAAAAAAGTAGATAAAAGCATAAGGAATTACATAAAATGCAAGAGAGGATTAAAAAATTTGTGAAACTACAAGAAAGTTAAATAAACAGGAAGAAAATGGAGAAATATTTTTTTTCTTAATCTAACAAAATGTAAAAAAGTGTAAACTAAGTGAAAATTATATATACATGATTCGCTTCCAAGTAAGCAAAATAATCTGCTTTCTCAAAGAGGAAGCAATAAATTTATAATATAAAAGTTAATTGGAGAAGTTATTAAAAATAAAAAAAATAAAATTAAATGCAAAAAAATGAAAAAACATGAATTATTTTACGAATTTTTGATCAATCATAAACGTTATATAGGCTAGTCGATTTGTTTTTAGACAAGGAATATGATTATTGTATTCATTAAATTGTATTTTTAGTATGGAAAAAAATTTTGGCAAAGAAGGATTTTTTTCTATTAAAAAAGATGCTAAAAAAAGTTGATTGAGTATTTTTAAAAATCTCTGTGTCCAAATTTAGATATTCATGAGCTTAATGAGTCTTCCAAATTTTATTGAAATCTGTTTGATTTCTCGAGAAATCCTGGAGACAAAAATCGCTACACACACACTTTTGGACATTTGCTTAAAAATGAAAATTTACGTTTTTAGTTGAAAATGAGTCGATTTAGACTATTTGTGGAAAATCGAAAATCTTAACGATCACAAAGCTTCCTCTTTAAGGAAGCAAAAAACGTTCAAATATAAAGAGACAAAATTTGTAAAATTAGAAAAATTAGAAAATTATTTTACAAGTTGAAAAAAATAGAATGAATAAAATAATAAAAGTTTTAAAAAAAGTAGAAAATTGAGAAATAAAAAAATGTAGATAAAAGTATGGAATAAAAGTTATCAAAAATTCGTAATTATAAGATAAAAACTAAACAATTTAAAAGAAGAAAAAGTGTTTCTAAGAAATAAAAAAATTATGACAAAAATGAAAGATTTAATTGAAATGCAAGGACTAAAAAAGTTGTGTAACAACAAGAAAATTAAATAAATAGGAAGAAAATGGAGAAATGTTTTTTCTTATCATAATCTAACAAATTGTAAAAAAAATGTAAAAAGTTCAAAAAATAAAAAAATTTGGTAAGAATCTACTAAAAAATTAGAAATAATAAAAATAAATAATTAATAAAAATATGTATATATGAAGATAAATAAAAAGTCCACAAAAGAAATATCTACCTATAAAAATGATTGAAAACAAGAAAGTTTAGAAAAATTAAACCAAAAATATATTTATAAATAATATTACACTTAAAACAACTCCAACAGTAATTTTAGAAAAATACATTAAATCTAAAAATTCTATGAAAAAATAAGTAAGTTTGCACAAAAATAGACAACTCGCATTCCAATTTTTTCCAATTTTTAAATTACGATTAATACAAATTTAAATGAATAGGGTGTTAATCAATGAAAAATAATTAAATAATATTAATTATTTTCCATATTCACAATTAATTCTTTTTTTAATTCTTACAATATTTCTAAGAAATTTCACTTTTTCGAAACTGTTTAAAATTTATCTTATAATTTCTTATTTTTACAAAATTTTAAGATTTTTTCTCATTTTACTTTTGATATTTTTTTGTATGTATTTGTCTTTTTATTTAAGATTTTCTCTAATTTTCTTCTTTTTATGCAAATTATTTAATATTTTCTTACACAATTTTGTACAATCTTGTTTACATTCAATTTATAAACTTTTTATTTCGTTGACTTTCATAATTATGTATTGCCACATTTTTAAATCTAAATACGCTCATTTTTTTTGTAAATTTATTCAATTTGTTTTCCCATGTTGTCTATATTTTGCGAAATTTTTTGCAAAACTTATTCTTCCATAATTTTTTTAGATTTTGTTCTTTTTCTAAATTTATTTTTAACTAAGTGTAATATTATATAAATGTTTTTGGTTTAATTTGCTTAAACTTTTTTATTCTGAAAGGATTTTTAAATTTCTTTTGAGGACTTTTTATTTATCTTGATATAAACCTACATTTTATATTTTATTTTTATCAGTTCTAATTTTTCAGTAGGTTCTAATCAAACTTTTTTTTGTACTTTATTCATTGTTTTTACAGTTTGTTAGATCAAGGAAAAAACATTTCTCCATTATTTTCCTATATTTAATTTTCTTGACGTTTCAATATTTTTTTACTTCCTCCTTGAGTTTTAATTAATTGTTTAACTTTTGTCATTATTTTTTAATTTCTTAGAAACATTTTTCCTTCTTTTCAATTGTCTAATTTTTATCTTATAATAATACGAATTTTTGATAAGATTTATTTGATGCTTCTATTTACATTTTTTAAATTTCTAAATTTTCTACTTTTTTGAAAGCTTTTATTCTTTTATTTTGTATTATGTAAATTTAATCTTGTACTAAATATTCTCATTTGAACATCGTTCTTCTATTTTTCAGAATTTCTTTTTTTTAAATTTTTTTTTAAATTTTCTAAAATTTTATTCATTTTTTTTTTTTTATTCAATTTGTCAAATAATTCTCTAATGTTTCTAATTTTAAAAGTTTGTTCTCTTTAGTAAAATATTTGAACGTTTGGTTAATTATCATCATATTTATTATTTTAATATAAAAATTCTTTTATTTTTTGAAAATTTTCCGAATTTTATTCATTCTTTTTTTATTCAATTTGTCAAATAATTCTCTTATGTTTATATTATGTAAATTTAATCTTGTACTAAATATTCTTATTTGAACATCGTTCTTCTATGTCATAAAATTTCTCTTCTTTTAAATTTTTTTAAAATTTCCCAAAATTGTATTCATTCTTTTTTTATTCAACTTATCAAATAATCCTGTAATTTTTCTAAGTTTAAAATGTTCTTCTCTTTATTAATATATTTGAAGTTTTGTTAATTATCATGTTATTTATTATTGTAATATAAAAAAAAAAAAATGTCCGTAAATAGTTTATTATTTTGTAAAGAGTTTCTACTTTTTTATATATTTTTATGTCACTGTTTCATTCTTGTTTTGCTTTTTTAATTTTTTCTTTCATTTCTCTTATAAGGTACCATATTAACATTTGAAGATTTTATCTACTGATTATATTTGAAGAAAATAAATTTTTTATTTAAATAAAAAAAAAATCGGGTTTTTTTATGTTTTTAAAAAAATCATTTGTTTTATCAGTACTAATTTATTGATAGAAAATTTCAATAGATACTATTACTATACAGTGACATTTACATTGCTTTTTTATTGATAAATGTTTGATTATTTTATTGAAATATTTGATTTGAATTTTAGAGGCACTATGCTTGAAATTGGAAGCAGATGCTCGACTCAATGCTGAAGCACGAGCCTGCACAGGATCGCTGGCATCTCATCCTCGTAGTCGAGACATTAAGATTTCCAATTTCTCTATTACGTTCCATGGCTGTGAACTACTTCAAGACACTATGCTCGAATTAAATTGTGGAAGACGATACGGTTTACTGGGTCTTAACGGATCTGGAAAATCGACTTTATTATCGGTGCTAGGAAATCGTGAAGTGCCTATACCCGATGCAATCGATATTTTCCACTTGACTAGAGAAATGCCGGCAAGTAGTAAAACTGCGCTTGAATGCGTTATGGAAGTTGATGAAGAACGTGTACGATTAGAGAAACTTGCTGAAGAACTTGTCAACTGTGAAGAACAGGACGCACAGGTTGAGAAAATTATTAATTAATTAATTTTTTAATATCCTTAATCTACCTGACAATTTGGATACACGCTCAAACTTAATATTAACAAAGTTTTTCTGTTTTTAAAAAATGTTTATTGCAAAGGATTAAGATGTAGATATTTAGAAATTGCAGATTCAAAAAATTTAACAGTCTTTCATTTCTTTAAAGGAACAATTAATGGATGTGTATGAAAGATTAGACGATATGGCAGCGGATACGGCAGAAGCACGAGCTGCGCACATTTTACACGGTTTAGGTTTTGATGCAAAAATGCAGAAAACACCCACCAGAGACTTTTCTGGAGGTTGGCGGATGCGTATCGCTCTCGCTAGGTATAATTTTCCTACCATTAATTACTAATTCGTAATAAGTAGTTTTTGAATAATTAAATATCTCACAAGGGGAAAGTGGGAGGGTCTGAAAACCAATTTAGATGAGGATTTTAAAACAAAAATAGTAAATTAAAAATAAATTAATATTTAGCCTAGAAACTATTAGTAATATTTTGTACTCTAAAATGAAAGTAATTTATAGTGGTAAAAATAATAATAATAATAATAATAAAGATTTATAACTTAATCCGCTTACTATGACAAAATTTAAATAAAGAGTTGTAAAAAGTCAAATTTATAAAAATTCACGATTCGTAAAATATTGAAAGTTAGGGTAGACTTCCTAGGTTCAAAGATATTTATTTTTTACCCAAGTATTAAAAAAAAAAAAGTCTCCAAATTGGTTTTCCGACCCTAACATCCTGCCCATGTCAAATACTAAAAATATCAACACAGAAGTTTCCATTCTCTTAGTGATCTTGAATAGCTCTAATCTTTTTATGTTTTAAAAATTCAATATTACGATTGTTTAATTTTTATATATTTGTTTACTGTTGTTTTATTTAAATTTCATGTTGGATTATTTATGAAGAAACTACCAGTCATTTCGATTCTTTATTTTCAAAAACTTTTGCAAATAATTATCAAAAAGCTTTTAATTGATGAGCTAAATACTAAAAATTGTATTAAAAAAACTAATAATAATAAATGTCTTCAGGGCACTGTATGTGAAGCCTCATTTGCTTTTACTGGATGAACCCACCAATCATCTTGACTTGGATGCTTGTGTCTGGCTCGAAGAAGAGTTGAAAACGTACAAAAGAATTCTTGTCATAATTTCCCATTCACAGGATTTCCTTAATGGAATTTGTACCAATATTATTCATCTTAACAAAAAGCAACTCAAATATTTCGGCGGAAATTACGAGGCTTTTACTAAAACTAGGTTAGTAACAATTCAAATATTATCAATTAATCTCTAATTATTCGAATTTTAATTATTCTGAATTATAATCTATTTAAATTTCACCCGATTCAATTTTCGAATGATCCAATTCTAAATCTTTTTCATTAAAACACAAGTTAATTAAAATTGTAATCGGTTCTAAATTCAGTTCATCGCAATCTTAAGAATTGCAATTCATTATATAATTGTAAATCAATTCAATAATTTGATTACTTATTTAATTATATAAATAAACTTATAAATTATAAAATAAAGGTTTATATAAACCTTTGCTTTATTCTATATTATATTACATTTAACATCTTTTAATCAAATTATTTTTTGTAGGAGTGAATTGCTGGAAAATCAGGCGAAACAATACAACTGGGAACAAGATCAAATTGCGCATATGAAAAATTATATTGCTCGTTTTGGTCACGGTTCTGCAAAATTGGCAAGACAAGCTCAATCTAAAGAGAAAACTTTGGCGAAGATGGTTGCTCAAGGTTTAACAGAAAAAGTCGTAAATGACAAAACTTTAAACTTCTACTTTCCTTCTTGTGGGACAATTCCACCTCCCGTTATTATGGTTCAAAATGTGAGTTTCCGATATACTGACGAAGCTCCATTGATTTACAAAAATTTGGAATTCGGTATTGATTTAGATACAAGACTCGCTTTAGTAGGACCTAATGGAGCCGGAAAAAGTACCTTGTTGAAATTGCTCTACGGAGAAGTGAGTTTCTTTTAATTATAATTAATTTTAATATAATAATATATGGAAAATCATATAATTTAATAATGCAGTTATCAGGGTTGCCATGTGTCAGGGAATTTAATAAAAAGTGCTGGAAAAATGTAAACTTAGTGCAAAGCGTAAATAACATGCTTCACAGATGTCCCCTATTTGGAAAAACTTCCCCTAATATCTCCGATTTTTCACAAAAATCTATTTAAAGTTAGGGTATCTAGTGATTAAAAAAATTGCTGTCAATTTAGTACATCAGGATGAAACCCGGGAATTTATAAAAAAAATTAGAAAATTTTTCAAGTAATCCGGTAATTTTTAAGAAATTTCAGGAATTCGTAGATAAATATGTACAGAAGAATTCAATTTTATTCTTGTATTCTTCAGTAACTTGAAAAATTGAATTGAAAATGGTTCGGAGTATGATCTAAAAAATTTTGGTAAAAAGAAAATTAAAATATTAGCTTTTAATAATTTTAGTTACATTAGCTTGTTTTTTTTTTGCAAATTTATTTAATTTTTTTTAATTTTTTCTATTTGTTCACAAATTTATTTAATCTTTGATAAAATTTTTAGATTATATGATTTTTCATCAATATTTGTTTTTAAAATTGTTTTAAAAATGTGTCTAATGTTAAAAAATTTTGTTTCTTTTATTTTGTCAAGTTATTTAGAATTTCTTTTTAAATTCTCTTCAATTTGTGAATAATTTCTTAAACTTTTTTATTTTTAAAGGAATTTGCCATTTCTGTTATATAACTTTTACTCATCTTTTTACATTTTCTGTTTATTACTGTTTTTTATATTATAGTTTATTTTCCATTATTTATTCTTTTATGTATTGCTTTATTTCATTTTATTTTATCTTTTTGAATATTAATTAGTTTCAATTTACTAATTATCCGAACTTAAATTTATCCAATTTTCAATCGAATCAGATTTCAATCGATCCAAATCCCCATTTCTTGAGATTTTTTTTAGCTTTATTTATTTATTTATTTTATTTATTCAAGTATTAACGGCTTTTATGAAATAAAAGCTATGAAATAAGAAAAAACATTAATTTCAGGCTTATTACGTTTAAACATATTTTTTATTCATTTCAAAATAAGTAGTCCACTTACTTTCTTTTTAACCTACTTTTTGTTTAAAAAAATTCACATTTAACCGAATTTTTATTTAACAGAATTCTTATTAAGTAGAAATTAAGTGAGTCGAATTTTTAAATGATTTTGCAGAAATAAAAATTGGAGGTTTTAAGAATTCTATGAAATATCTATTCAGATAAATAAAGATTTAGTGAAATTGATATTCTGGCATGTTTAATATTTCGTTTTACTTTAAATTCTGTTAAAATAAAAATCTGCTAAATTAAAACCATTTAAATTCGATTAAAAACAAATTCGGAGAATAATAATTCGTTTAGAATAAAATTTCATCTATTAAAATTATAAAAAATGAAAATAATAACAGACTAATGAGTTTTAGAACTTATTTTTGCATCCTAATTTCTTTGCTTTTTTTAAAAAATTAAAAATTCGATTAAATGTGACTGGGAAGTAAAATAAAAAAAAAAGACCAGGAATTAATTAATTAAATAATATAAATTATTTTCCATATTCACAATAATTCCTTTTTTATTTCTTACAATATTTCTAAGAGATTTCACTTTTGCGAAACTGTTACATTTTTATGTTATCATAATTTCTTATTTTTACCAAATTTAAAGATTTTTCTCCTTTTACTTTTGATATTATTTTATTTTTCTTTTAGAATTTTCTTTAATATTCTTCTTTTTATGCAAATTATTTATTCATTATTATTTATTATAATTATTTATTATAATTATTTATTATATTATTTCACACAATTTTGCTATTATAACATTCACTAAACTTTTTATTTCGTTGATTTTCATAATTATTTCCAGATTTTTAAAAATAAATAGACTTATTTTTTTGTAAATTTATTCAATCTGTTTTCACATCTTGTCTAATTTTTGCAAAATATTTGCAAACTTACTTCTTCCATAAAAATTTTAGATTTTCATTATTTATCTAAAATTATTGTAAGACTTGTTTTAAGTGTAAAATTATAAAAATGTTTTTAGTTTAATTTGCTTAAGTTTTTTTATTTTTAAAGGATTTTTAAATTTCTTTTGTCAACTTTTTATTTATCTTGAAATACATTTTTTACTTTAGTTTTATTAATTCTAATTTTTTGGTAGATTCTAACCAAATTTCATTATTTTTTATATTTTATCCTTATTTTTTACAGTTTGTTAGAATAAGGAAAAAAACATTTCTCCATTTTCTTCCTCTTAGTCTTTATTTGATTTTCATGTTTCACTATTTTTGAAGTCCTTCCTTGTGTTTTAATTAACTCTTTAATTTTTTTTTCTTGTTTAGTTTTTATTAGGGATTGCAATCCCGCAATCCCGCGGGATCCCGCACATTTTGATGGCTTGCGGATCCCGCATAATATTTTGCAGGATCCGCAAAATTATGCGGGATCCGTAAACCTGACATTTGTTTTTTATATGAGAGGTTTTATATGAAGTGATCAAAATAAAAAAAATTGTTAGCCAATCATGCTTAAATTCGAAGTATTTATAGTGCGTACAGATGGTAATCTTTGTTGATTTTTTTTGTCCAATATTTTCCGAGTGGGAGGGGGGTAATCTTTCTGGGTTTTACGGTACAACGTTAATTTTAGTAATTTTTGCTTCCTCATAGAGGAAGCTTTGTGATCGTTAAAATATTCGATTTTCCAAAAATAGTCTAAATCGACTCATTTTTATCTAAAAGGCGAAAATTTTCATTCCTAAGCGAATGTCCAGATGTATGTGTATGTGTGTGTGTGTGTATAGCGTTTTTTGTGTACAAGATATCTTGAGAACGCTTAAACGGATTCCAATAAAATTTGGATGATTTATTAAGCTCATGAATATCTAAATTTTGACACAAGGATTTTTGAAAATACCCAACCAAATTTTTTTGAGCACTATTTTTCATCGAAAAAAATCGGTTTTTGTCAAAAAAAAATTTTATGCTAAAAATACAACTTAATGAATACAAAAATCATATTCCTTATCTCAAAACGAATCGTTTGACCTATATAACTTTTATAATTAATCAAGAATTCGTAAAATGATTCATATTTTTATATTTTTTTGCATTTAAAATTCATCATTTTTAAATTACTTCCCCAATTAAGTTATATATTTTTAATTTCTTGCTTCCTCTACGAGGAAGCAAATTATTTTGCTTATTTGGAAGCGAAATGTCCATGAAATGGACATAATTCTCACCTAGTTTTATATTTAACAATAAATTAAAAAAATTTTGCTACTATCTCAAATGAGAATATTTAGTAGAAGATTAAATTTTCATAATATAAATACGAATTTTTGAAAACATTTATTTAATGCTTCTATCTACATTTTTTAAATTTCTCAATTTTCCACTTTTTTGAAAGCTTTTATTCTTTTATTTTATATTATGAAAATTTAATCTTCTACTAAATATTCTCATTTGAGATAGTAGCAAAATTTTTTTAATTTATTGTTAAATATAAAACTAGGTGAGAATTATGTCCATTTCATGGACATTTCGCTTCCAAATAAGCAAAATAATTTGCTTCCTCATAGAGGAAGCAAGAAATTAAAAATATATAACTTAATTGGGGAAGTAATTTAAAAATGATGAATTTTAAATGCAAAAAAATATAAAAATATGAATTATTTTACGAATTCTTGATTAATTATAAAAGTTATATAGGTCAAACGATTCGTTTTGAGATAAGGAATATGATTTTTGTATTCATTAAGTTGTATTTTTAGCATAAAAATTTTTTTTGGCAAAAAACGATTTTTTTCGATGAAAAAAGGTGCTTAAAAAAATTTGGTTGGGTATTTTCAAAAATCCTTGTGTCAAAATTTTATTGGAATCCGTTTAAGCGTTCTCAAGATATCTTGTACACAAAAAACGCTATACACACACACACACACACACACACACACACACACACACACACACACATACACATACATCTGGACATTCGCTTAGGAATGAAAATTTTCGCTTTTTAGATAAAAATGAGTCGATTTAGACTATTTTTGGAAAATCGAATATTTTAACGATCACAAAGCTTCCTCTATGAGGAAGCAAAAATTACTAAAATTTGCGTTGTACCGTAAAACCCAGAAAGATTACCCCCCTCCCACTCGGAAAATATTGGACAAAAAAAATCACCAAAGATTACCATCTGTACGCACTATAAATACTTCGAATTTAAGCATGATTGGCTAACAATTTTTTTTATTTTGATCACTTCATATAAAACCTCTCATATAAAAAACAAATGTCAGGTTTACGGATCCCGCATAATTTTGCGGATCCCGCAAAATATTATGCGGGATTCGCAAGCCATCAAAATGTGCGGGATTGCAATCCCTAATTATAGACTCGTTAAATTATTAAAATGAATTAAAACTTACCCGAAAGATAGTATTTGATATAAACTTTTAGATGTTCTTAGCACTTTTCTTCTTTTTAATTCGTAAACATTGAAATATTTAAATCAAAAGTTTGCACTTTATGAATTATCCCGACTTTCAAACGCGAATAACTTTTTTGATTTTTTTAAAAAAAATCACGATTTTTATCAGCCCTACAAAATTGTCAGGAAAAAACACAAAATATTGTCTGGAAGTCAGGAAAAATGAAAATAAAATTCTTGTGGTGACCTTGAGTTATTTAAAAATTGAATATTTATTTCAATATTATTTTCAGTTGGTACCAACAAGCGGAATGATCCGGAAAAACAGCCATTTACGAATTGCGAGGTATCATCAGCATTTACATGAGCTCTTAGATTTAGATGTTTCTCCTTTGGATTATATGATGAGGGCATTTCCAGCCGTTAAGGAGCGAGAAGAAATGAGAAAAATCATCGGTCGATATGGACTTACGGGTCGTCAACAGGTAATTTAAATCATATATTATATTTATATTATTTAATTAAGAAATTCTAATCATTCATTTCTTAAAGGTCTGTCCAATTCGTCAACTTTCTGATGGACAACGTTGTCGTGTCGTATTTGCTTGGCTAGCTTGGCAAGTTCCGCATTTACTCCTTTTTGACGAACCTACCAATCATTTAGATATGGAAACTATTGACGCACTTGCTGACGCGATCAATGACTTCGATGGAGGAATGGTTCTAGTTTCTCACGATTTTAGACTTATTAATCAAGTAAGTTTTGTATATTTAATTTTTAACATTGTTATTAATTTTTAAAGACACAAATTAATTGAAAGTCTTAAATACTTATTACAGTTTTTTGGATATTAAATTTTCCAAGTAGTAAAATTTTTTCAGCAAACTTTGATTTATTAATAAAATATAAATGAATCTTTTCTAATAGGTAGCAGAAGAAATTTGGGTTTGTGAGAACAGTACAGTGACAAAGTGGCAGGGCAATATTTTGGATTATAAGGAGCATCTTAAGATGAAAATTATGAAAGACAATCAGAAGAGACAGAAGGAGTTAACGAGTCGTGGCAAATAATTGACCGAAGTGTTCCTTCAATTTCCTGGTTTTCTTTCTCCACTAATTGTTCTTAATCATTAGTACCGATTTCAATAGTTTGTTATTATACAACTACGATCTCAGCTCGTGCTGCTGTGTAGCGCGAAAGCAGATCAAGCCGATTTAGGTAATTTATTTAACTTACATAAACCAGGTATTATATATATACAATTTAGGTCTAATCGCTAAGTTTCGAAAACTTGGGGAACGACGAAATTGCGAGTTTAAAAAAAAAAGATTAAGCCAATTGCTTACTGTGAATAATATTAATATTAATAATAATGATATAATAATAATAATAAAAATAAAATCACATGATGATATATTCAGACACCAATTTAATTAAGTTTTCGCTAACCGTAAATTCTTTATTCAAAACACTTTCATAAAAATTTCTCAAAAATATATATATTATGACACATTGTTTTCGGAAACATCAGATTATATCAAATGTATATTTGGCGAAATTCGCAACAGATGGTTTTAAATCGTGTATTTCAGATTAATAAAAATTGCATCAATTTTTGGAATACGTTTGACGTATTTTAACTTGTGCGTTCCTTACATTATTTTTAGTACATTACATTATTTTAGTTTTAATCTTAATTTCTATTGCACAATTTCGTTTATACTATTTTACAAACTCGAGCACTTTTTCTTGTCTACTAACATATATTAGTTTGATTGAATATTATATTAATTTGATTTGTTTGAATAATAAAAAAAGTCTAAGACAAGAAAATTAAACATTTAGATGAGATCCGTATATAAAACTTCAACATTATTTGCCGTTGAAAACAATTGTTTTGAAAACTAATGAATAGTTACAACTTATGACCTATTTACAATCGATACGATTACTTGCTCGAATTTTAATCTTAAAATAGAGATGTAAAATTGCACGAATGAAATGTGGGAAAACCTACCATAATACTTTTTCTAAGGCCTTAGAGTTACATTTTTATAAAGCTAACTTTACTTTTTTCGTCTCGGAAGTTCATTTCATACGAAAAAATTCGTATTTTCAACAAATTGTTATCACAGAAATAGTTATAGTTTAGTTAAAAATAATTTCAATTAAAAATTCATTCAATGGATAATCTAAAATATATATTCATTTTTAATTTGATTCACTTATTCGCTAATTTGTGACTAATTCATAAACTATAATTACAAAAATTTTTGAATGAGAAGTAACATTTCTAAAAAATTTTACATCTCTAGTCTATTTGAAAGATTTTGTGAATACTTTATACATTAGGTTGACAAATTAATAAAACTAAATTGACAGATTAAAACTTATCAAGTCAATAAGATTATTTAAATTTGATTTACTTCCTTTAAAAAACAGTTAGATTTAAAGACCTAAAAAAGTCCAAATATATTATTTTAAAATTTAGGTTTTTTGTAAAAAGAACGAGAAAAGCCTCTCAATACAAATCTGGGAAATTTCTGTACTACTTGCAAAGAAAGTAGTATAATCATTATGTTTTTGCAAGTAAACAAAATTCATTTTTTTTGTTAAAAAAAAACAAAAAACCTTAAAAACCTAAAATCTTAAAGCAGATTGTTTCAAAAACAGTTACAAACCTGATCTTAAAAGGATTTTTATAAGCAATAAATGAAATGCTTCATTTAAAATTGAAGACATTTCATTGAATGGAAGACATTTTTTAAACCGGCGTAGAAGCTGGTATTGTACAGCCAGCTTCTTGGGCTAAAGCTGCATTTCGTAAAACTAATAAATGTGAATCCATGTCTTTCAAAGCTTGATCGATAAAGGCTAATTTTCTAGCCTGACTTTTTGGAACTCCGTGCTTCGTTACCAGAGCTAAATGTGTCACTGCAAGAACCAAAGCAGCCACTCTGGCTTCTAATAATCGAGCATCTAGAGGAGGATACAAACTGCGAACGACATCATCCACTCTTGGGGGAATTCGCCTCGCAACCTGAGAAATTTAATAAGTTATTATTAACTAACTTTTATTATATAATAATTAAGGAGTACATTTTCAAAAGTTGATAAATATCGATTTTAAAAAAAGTGAAAATAAACACAGATTTAACATATTCAGGACCTTAAAAATCTTTCTGACACTGTTAAATTACAGAAACAAAATTTAGTAACAAAAAATTTTCAATTTAAAAACATTTGGACTTGAGCAAGATGATTGATAATTTTATTTTATTTCACTAGAAGAAATTACCAGGGCTGATAAAGATCATGATTTTAAAAAAAAATCATAAATTGTTTTTTTTTAAACATAATCAATAAATTGATTTTTTTTAAAACATAATGAATAAATGAAATCTCCAAATGTTTATTTGTAACTAGCTTATTAAAGAAAAGAAGACAAAATTTAAAAAAACAAGACAAGAATGAAACAGTGTATATAAAAATATATATATAAAAGTAGAAATTCTTTTCAAAAAATGAAATTATTCACGGACATTTTTTTTAAATTAAAATAATAAATAAGAAGATAATTAAAAAAACATTGAAATATGTTACCAAAGAGAACAATATTTTAAAAATAGAAAAATTAGAGAATTATTTTACAAATTTAATAAAAAAAGAATGAATAAAATTTGAAAAATTTAAATACATTTTACAAGAAAAGAAATTTTATGTAATAGAAGAATGATGTTGAAACGAGACTATTTAGTATAAGATTAAATTTACATAATATAAAATAAAAGAATAAAAGCTTTCAAAAAAAACCGGAAAATTGAGAAATTTAACAAATATAGATGAAAGCATTAAATAAATGTTTTCAAAATTTTGTATTTATAAAATAAAAACTAAACAATTTAAAAGAAGGAAAAATGATTCTAAGAAATTGGAAAATAATGACAAAAATTAAAGAATTAATTAAAACGCAAGGAAGGACTAAAAAAATAGTGAAACATCAAGAAAATGAAATAAATAGGAAGAAAATGGAGAAATATTCTTTTCCTTAATCTAACAAAGTGTACAAAAAATGTATGAAGTACAAAAAATAATAAAATTTAGTTAAAATATACTAAAAAATTAGAATTAATAAAAATAATAATGTATATATATTAAGATAAGTAAAAAGTCCACAAAAGAAATTTAAAAATCCTTTAAAATAAAAAAATTTAGGCAAATTAAACCAAAAACATCTCTACAATATTACAATTAAAACAAGTCCAACACTAAATTTAGAAAAATAAAGAAAATCTGAAAGTATTATGAAAGAATAAGTATAAGTTTGCAAAAAATAGATAAGATGTGAAAACAAATTGAATAAATTTACAAAAAAATGAGCGAATTTTTTTTATAAAATATGGAAATAATTAAAAAAATCAACGAATTTAAAAGTTTAGGGAGTGTTATAATAAAATCTACAATAATAATCCACAAGATTTATTCATTCTTTTATTCTGTCCACACCTGAAGTTTGGCATTTAGATATTTTGTTGTTTTAAATCAGATATTTTTTAAAAAATGAATTTAAATTAATTAAAATTTATAAATATCAGTTCAAATAATTTTAATTCTATTGCAAAATAAATCAATAATTTTTTCCATAATTTTCATCAGTTTTCAGTTGACAATTTATTATTCTTCTTCAATTTTATAATTATTCATTAATTTAAAAAAATTTTGTTGTTGGAATGCCGACTATTCTCACTATTCTTAGAGATGTTTTTTTAATTGTTAATTATCTTTTTTAATAGTTAATTATTTTCATTAATATTTAATTATTTTCTTGAAATTTCCATTTAATTCTTTAATTTCCAATTTATTTCTGCAATTTTTAATTATTTTTTTCAATTCTCAAATATTTTCTTTAATTTTCAATTATTTTTATCGATTTTCAATTAATTCCTCAATATTCAATAATTCTCGATTTCTTCAATTAATTTTGTTCACTCATAAAAATTGTTTTAAAAATTTCAATTCAATTATTCAATTGTAGAACTATTCTCTTCAATTCTCAGTTATTTTCAAATTTAAATTCCACTTTTCAATCTTCAATTATTTTCTTTAATATTAAAAAATTATCGCCTTTTTTCTATTTTTTTTTCAATTTTCATTAAATTTCTTTATTTTTAAACACAATTGTTCAATTGTTTTCTATAATTTTTTATTCCATTATTCAGTTTTTAATTGTTATTTTCAATATTCATTACATAGTTTTCGTCTTTTTTCAATTTTTAAGTATATTCTTTGAATTACAATTCCATTCTTCAACTTTTAATTGCTTTCTTCAATTATTTTTTTCAATTTTAATTGTTTCTTTCGATTTTCAATCCAGTTATTAAATGTGGAATTATTTCCAAAAATTATTCCTATAACTTTCTTAATTTTTCAATTTGCAATTATTTTCTCCAGTTGTTTATTAATCTAGTAATTTTTCGAATTTTGTTTTCACTGACAATTATATACGTCATTTTTCACATATTCTCTTCAATTTTTCATTTATTATCGTCATTTTTCAACTACTTCTTTCAATTATTAATTCTTTTCCTCAATTTTCAATTATTTCTTGTAATTTTTTCAATTTATATTTGTTATCTTAAAATTTTATAATTATTCTTTGTTTTTTTAATTATTTTGTTCGGTTGTGTATTAATCCAGCCATTTTTTGAATTTTGTTTTTAATTGTCAATTATTTTATTTATTTTCGTTATTTTGTAATTTTTTTTCAAATTTTAATTTAATTCTTAAATTTTCAATTTATTTCCTCAATTTTTTATTATTTTCTTTAATTTTAATTATTTTTTTCGATTTTTAATCCAGTTGTTCAATTTCAACTGTCAATAATTTTCTTAATTTAACAGATATAATCTTCAATTGCGTAATTTTCATTATTTGTATTTGCTAAAATTTATAGTTTTAAATGACTAACAACAATGCAAAGTTTGTTGCGTTAAAGTTGCTATTTGTGTAAAATAATATTCAATAATTTTCATAAAAAAAAAGAAAGTTAAAGAAAATCTTAAAATAAAAATACAAATACAAAAAAAAAATATCAAAAGTAACAGGAGAAACAATCTTAAAATTTTGTAAAAATAAGAAATTATAAGAGAAAAATTAATCAGTTTCGAGAAAGTGAAATCTCTTGGAAATATTGTAAGAATTAAAAAAAGGATTATTATGAATATGGAATATAATTATGTAATATTATTTAATTATTTTGCATTAATTAATATACATTTAAATTTGAATTAATTGAAATTTAAAAGTTGGAACAAATTGGAATATGAGTTAATTGATGTTTGGAATTTATTTCAAATTCAAATATGAGTTAATTGATGTTTGAAATTTATTTGAATTATAATAACTTAAAGATATAAGAATTTAATACTATTGTTTGCTATCTTCATGCCAAAAATTTGTAAATCACAAGTATTTTGAAAATCTGTACTAGCACAATTTTTTAAATTTTATGATTAAAATGTTAAAATTACAATTTTTAAGATTTATCTACAAATTTGTGGGTTTTGTTTATGGTTTACGATGTTTTACATCGTAAATTGTTTTACGTTTTTTTTAATTTAAATCATGATTTTAATGCAAATGCCCCAATGATAGAAATCATGATTTAAATCAATAACAGACCTGTAAATTACCAAAACCTTTAATTTGCCTAATTATAACTTTAATTAAAAATAAAACGTCGTAAATTCTAAAAAAAAATGTTCTTATATAAATAATTTATCTCATATTTTGTACCTTAAAATAAGCTTTAGTGGTTGTGAGAAATGTCATTCATTTAAATTTCTCCAAAAAACAAAAAATGGATTTATCAATTTCTGAAAATTTACACCTCAATATCTTGTCTAATATTTTCTTAATTTACCAATGTATAAAAATTAAAGCAAAAGGTAAAAAAGTAAACAAATGTCTTACATCGACGATTTCCAGAGGAACAGTATTACTGTTTACAGTACCAGCAATTGCTGTCAAACTAGCCGCCAAGGAATGACAAGAACGAAGAACTGCTATACACGGTGGTGCCAAACCTGTTGCATCATCGACCCATCTAATAATTTTAAATTATTCAAGAATTTAAAACATTTTTCATCACTTTATTGTAAATTATTAGTTGATTTACGGATTTATAATTATGTATTATTTACCTGTCTGCGCCTGCTAACCACTCTTCACTTTCCCAAGCATCTAAAGAAAGACCTGATATATTTTCCCCTTCTAATAAATCAGAACTCATGTCAGGCGAGTCCTTTTGTTTCTAAAATAGTAAGACGATACAAGAAAATAAAAAACTGCACATTTAGAAAGGGTTTTCTAATTTATTTATTTATTTAACACAAAGGTCAATTATCAATAGGATATTTTAATTATATTTTTATAATATTTGATGGGAATTAAAGTAATATAAATTGATGAAAACTCACATAATACCGTTGCCTTCGACAAATCACTAAAAGAACAAACAAAGCACCGAGAAATACTGCGGCCAGAGCACCTAGTGCAACGGCCACGATAGTTTCCATTCCACCTGATGTGGAATTTGCATTGCTTACTGACACCGGTGAGCTCATGGAGCTCATCTTTTGATTAAAACTTCAATAAACTGCAAATTGAGGAAAAACAGTTGCAATAAATGCAAATCTTTTCCGCTATCTTGCATTAGCGCGCGAATTTACTGCAAATGTCAATAAATGCGTTGGTTATTATTTTTCTAATTGTACACATTCACCGAGGGAGGCGGAGACTGTTACGGAATTGTTCTCAATTCTAAACACACAACAAGATTATCATGACATTTCATGTGTTACTCTCAAATTTTTTCAATAGTAACCGCCCCAGTGTTAACACTGATCTCAGTCGGTAAAGAAAACCTAACCTATATAATAATCTTAAAATATTAGCATTTTCTATCTAATGTACTTAAATTAATTTAATCAAAGAGAATATCAATTCTAACTATTTTGTTACCAGAATTATTTTTCTAGCTGTTTCAAGTAGAATTATTTAAAAATTAGATCAAAATGTGTGAAATTATATTACCGATAGAGATTTCGGAGTTGTAACAAAAGATACATAGGTATGTAATTTTACTCCGTGCAAAATATTCGTTTAAAGTTAATTAAAAAATTGTTCTGCACAAGAAAATTGTTTTTAACAATAAGAAACAACACGCTAGTGAAAATAAATTTATCGACAGAGTAAATGACATCATACACGGAGTTGTCATATGTTTTTCATCATTAACAAACGTCTGTCAAACTCGCCTCAGCGTGCAAAACAAAAATCGCAGGGTTTTTATTTAATATTTGAGGGTTTGTATTTGTATTTTAGAAACGAAAGAGTGATGATTAATGATAGTTTGAATTATTGACCAGTGACAAGTTCCATATATTTCAAAAGACTGACGTGGTGCAAATTTCTAATTACCCGGAAGCCAGTTTACAAAGGGCTTCAAAGCATTGTTTCTAGCTCGTAAGAAATTCTTTTGTAAAATATAATCTTCTGTGAGTTTGATTGTTGATTTTATTAAATTATGGTCATCAGTTTCATATGAACTGGATGATCATCAAGTTGCGAGAAATTTAACCTCTTTTCGCTGGAAAGTCTGGAGTTAAGTTTGTGGGTCAAATTCATTAACTGAAAAATAAGTCTCGGGAATAAATTGAGAAAAACGATACTTGGATAGATTTATTGTAAAGTGAAATATTTTTCAAGCTCATGGCCAAGATGAACAAAAAACCTAACAGTGCAACTGCTAGGTTAAAACAAGATTATATGCGGCTTAAAAACGATCCAGTTCCTTACGTTTTGGCTGAGCCAGTTCCATCCAATATTCTAGAATGGTTAGTGTTTAGAATAATTTCATTTATTATTATTTAATTTAGTATAATTTTAAATTCAAATCATTGTCTGACACATATAAAATTGTCAGTAAAAAAAGAAATAGAACTGAATTCATAAATAAGAAAACAAAAATAAAATTTCTTTTCTTCTGCTTTTATTCATCTATGAAAATTATGTATCTTTTGTGTTTTGTTGGTCTTTTTGGTGGTTTCAATTATCATGAACTGTCATCTTTTAACTTTCTATCACGCTCTGTTATCCATTTAACCTATTTTGTTAAATCTTCACCTTGTCTTTAAATTAATTCAATTTATTCAAATCTCATTTATTCCTGTGTAAATTTAAATTTATCAAAATTGTAATTTATAGCTGATTCAAATTAATAGACACTTTCATCGACTAAACATTAGATTAATTTAAATTGAATCAAATTGGATTTTTTTTCTCTGGATTAATTTGTTTTTAGAAAATAATTTATTATTTTACTGTTTTTATTAACTTGAAATTATTTTCAGGCATTATGTTGTAAGAGGACCAGAAAACACGCCATATGAGGGTGGATTTTATCACGGAAAACTAATTTTTCCAGGAGAATTTCCCTTTCAACCGCCTAGTATTTACATGACCACTCCAAACGGAAGATTCAAAGTAAATACAAAACTTTGCCTTTCGATATCAGACTTTCATCCAGATACGTGGAATCCTGCTTGGAGTGTGTCTACTATTCTTACCGGATTATTAAGTTTTATGGTTAGTTTTAAATAATAATATAAACACAAAGTATCAGTTTAAAACTATAGTTAATTTCTAAAAATATACCAATTAATTTATTTTTTCTTTTTTCCTTCTCAAAGGCTATTAAAACTCAAAATTCACTGAGAATAAATTATGTTCATTTAAAAAATCTTAAATATTAAAATAAGATATTACAAAAATAGTGGAATTTTCAATATTTTTTTAGTTTATTATTTGTTACCTATTTTAACTATTGTTCTATAGCGAATATAAAATATAATATAAAAAATCCCATACTTTAAGAAATAATTCTTTAAAGTTTCTGAAAGTTTTGAAAAATAAAAAATTGATTTTTTTTAAAGATAATCAGTATATAAAACTTCCAAATGTTTATTTGTAATTAGTTTATTTTTTAAACTAAGAACATTTAATCAAATAAATTATGTCGAATAAATGAGAAAATTTCAAAAAAATATCTTCAAATTCATATGATCGCAAAATTACGGAACTTAGGTAAAAGCAACGGAAAAATAATAATAAATTATTAAAAAAAAAACATCAGGAAAGCGTAACTTTTTATGCTTTTAAGTGAAAAGTCGATTAAAAAAATAAGAAAATTCCTTTAAATAAAAAATGTCATGGACATTATTAAAAATATAAAGAAGAACTTTAAAAAAACAACACAAGAATGTAACAGTGACATAAAATTATAAAAAAAAGTAGAAACTCTTTTCAAAAAATGAAACTATTTACGAACACTTTTTTAAATTAAAAAAATAAATAAGAAGATAATCAAAAAAAAAAACGTTAAATTATATTACTAAAAGAAACAAATTTGTAAAATTAGAAAAATTAGAGAACTATTTTACAAATTGGATAAAAAAAGGATGGAATAAAATTTTGAAAAATTTAAAAGAAAATTTATGAAATTTTAAGAACAATATTAAAATGAGAATATTTAGTACAAGATTAAATTTACATAATACAAAAGAAAAGAATAAGTCTTCAAAAAAGTAGAAAATTGAGAAATTTAAAAAATGTAGACATAAAAGGATCGAAGAAATATTTTTTTAAAAATTCGTTATGACAAGATAAAAACTAAACAATTTAAAAGAAGGAAAAATGTTTTGTTTCTTAATCTAACAAACTGTAAAAAAAAATGTAAAAAGTACAAAAAATAAAAAAATTTGGTAAGAATCTACTAAAAAATTAGAATTAATAAACATAAAATAAAAAAATGTACATAAAGATAAATAATAAAATGTATACAAAGAAATTAAAAAATCCTTTAAAAAAAAAAATTTAGGAAAATTGTACCAAAAATATTTTTATAATTTTACACTTAAGTCCAATAATAAATTTAGAAAAATAAAGAAAATCTTTAAGTTTTATGAAAGAATAATTGTAAGTTTGCAAAAAATAGATAAGATAAGAAAACAAATTGAATAAATTTACAAAAAAATGAGCGCATTTTTTTTAAAAATATGGAAATAATTAAGAAAATCAACGAAATAAATAGTTTAGTAAATGTTATAAAATAACAAAATTGTGTAAAATAATATTAAATAATTTGCATAAAAAGAAGAAAGTTAAAGAAAATCCTAAAATAAAGATACAAAAAAAATATCAAAAGTAAAAGGAGAAATAATCTTTAAATTTGGCAAAAATAAGAAATTATAAGAGAAAAATTGAACAGTTTCGCAAAAGTGAAATCTCTTAGAAATCTTGAAAGAATTAAAAAAAGGATTAATGTGAATATGGAAAATAATTAATATTATTTAATTATTATCCATTAATTAATATTAAATATGCATTTAAATTTGAAGTAATTCAAAAGTTCGAACTAATTTGAATATGAGTAGATTGACGTTTGGAATTTATTTAAATTATAATGACTTAAAGATATGAAAATTTAATACTATTTTTTGCTATATCTATACCAAAAAATTTTAAAACATGAATTTTTATCATCTCTATTAGCACAATTTTTTTTAATTTTATAAGGATTAAAATGCTAAAATTGAAATTTTTAAGTTTTATCCACAAATTTGTGGGGTTTTTTAATCGTTTGTGATTTTTTACATGCCGTAATAGACATCCGGAGAATTGTAAAGAATTTTGATTCAAATCATTATTTTACTGTAAATTCCTCAATTATTTAAATCATGATTTTATTTAATAAAGTGATTTAAATCAATTACAGCCCTGGCTATAATATTTTTACTGTTTTTTTTTAAATATGAATTTAAAGAATATAAGATGTACACAAAAATGTGACTATCTTAGCGAGCAGAAAATATATATAAAAAATATTATAATTTGGATGTCATTAAAGTTTTTAAAGATATAAAATAATAAGTAAAACAAGATTTAAAAGTTTACCTGTCAAATAACCAAATTTTGTCGTTTTTAAGAGTTATTTGTAAAAAAGTAAAATTATTAAAGTGAGTTTTAACTTACCAAATATGAAGCAATTTATTTCTACTTATAAATTTTCTTAGCACTTTTTTAGAATTATATGCATTTAAAAAACAAAATTTTGATACATCAGAAATTCTATGAAGAAATGAAAAAAAGAGTCAATGATAAATTCTGTAAAAAGTACAGGAAAAATTCAACATACTAAAAACATTTTTTAAAAAAGAAAACATTATTAGAAAAAATTAAATATAGGTGTTTTGAAAAAGCGATATTTGTTATAAATTTCTAAGAAAAAGAAAATAGAAATAGTTTTTTCGAATCATAATTAAATATAATAAATTTTAAATTAACTCGATATAAAATATATAATAATAAAAATAAATAATAACTATTTATCCAAATTTTAATCCACTTAAGGTTCAAGTAATTCAAATGGAAATTAATTCTAATTAAATGGTTACTAATAAAAATTTCAATCATTTCTAAATTTAAAACATTAAAATTCAAATTATTATTAACTTTAATAAAATGTCAAACTCAATCTACTCAAAATAAAAAAAAATTGTAATTTATTCAAGTTTTATTTAGTTCAAATTTAAATGGAGCCAAATATCAATCCACCCAAAATTATATTTATCCATATTTAATCTCTTTAAATTTTAATCAATGCTAATTTTAATTACTCAACATTATTTTAGACACGTACTTTTAATATATATCTTTATATACATTTTTTTATTGTATCTTTATTAATTCTAATTTTTTAGTAGATTCTTACCAAATTTTTTTTTATTTTTTATACTTTTTACATTTTTTACAGTTTGTTAGATTAAGAAAAAAAAAAAAATTTCTCATTATTTCTTCCTAATTTATTTAAGGAGGTTCTCTCAATTGACATAACCTCAAACTAGAAAGTGGATTTTCACGTAAAATAAAAACGTTATTCAAAATCATTTTACAAAATTTTGAATGAACTAGTTGTACATTTTCCAGAAAAAATTGTATTGTACCAGAATTTGTTGTCAAATAATAATTAATTAACATTTTATGTTTTTTCTTAAAATGTATGTTAAAATCTGTCATTTTCGTCTAGTTTTGACAAATAGTAGCTCATCCTTTTTTTGAAACATTCTCTACAATTTTATTTGTTAGATTTTGTTAAATAATATTTTGTTAAAATAATATATTAAAAAAACCAATTTTGCTTATTTGATAATTTTTATATAAAATATTATTAAATTATTTAATTGTAGAAAATGTTTCAAAGAGCAAAATAAGCTATTATTTGTGAAAATTGAATAAAAATTACAAATTTTTAATATTTAAATGAAAAACACAAAATGTTAAATAATGATTATTTAACAACAAATTTTGGCTCAATCCACTTTTTTTCAGAAAAATGTACTAGTTCTTTCAAAATTTTGCAAAATTATTTTTAATAATATTTTTATTTTGCTTGAAAATCCACTTTCTAGTTTTTGAGATTATGTCAATGAAGACAACCTTATTAATTTTGTTGTTGTTTTACAATTTTTTTAATCCTTCCTATACCTTCAATTCATTAAAATGAATTCTTTAATTTTCAACTTTTAATTTAATTTAATTTTAATTTTCTACTTTTTTAAAGACTTTCATTCTTTTATTTTATAATATGTAAAATAATCTTCTACTAAATATTCTCATTTTAACATCGATCTTCTATTTTATAGAATTTTTTTTCTTTAAAAATCTTTTTTTTTTCTTCGATTTGTTCAATTTTATCTATTTAGTAAAATATTTTAACTTTTTTCTAATTATCTTCTTATTTATTTTTTTAATTGAAAAAAAAAAATGTTCGTAAATAGTTTAATTTTTGAAAAGTTACTAAATAAATAAATAAATAAAAACAGTTTCTACTTTTTAATATTTTTTTGTCACTGTTTCATTCGTTTGTTGTTTTTTAAAATTTTTCTCTATTTTCTAATAATGTCTACGACTTTTTTTATTTAAAAGATTTTCCCATTTTTTTAATATGCTGTTTTATCACTTTACGTTTTTATGTTATTTTTCTTTTATAATTTATGATTTTTTCGTTGCTTTTACCCAATTTTCTTAATTTTGCGATCATATGAATTTGAAGATATTTTTTGAAATTTTCTCATTTATTCGCCATAATTTGTTTGATTTTGATTAAATGTTTTATTCTTCATCATTTCTTATTAAGTGTTCTCATTTTAAAAAAATAAATTACTTACAAACAAACATTTGAAAATTTTATATACTGATTTTATTTATTAAAAAAAAATCAATTTTTAATTTAAATCAAAGAAATCCAATTTTTTTTTAAAACAAAATCATAATTTTTATCAACCCTGCTTTTTTATGATTTATTTTTCAAAAATAATTCTCTTTCATAATTATTCAAAACGAGAATGATAATGGTAATTAACACGTATCATTTTAATATTGCAGATTGAAAACAGTCCAACGTTAGGGAGTATAACCACAACAGATTACGAAAAAAAACATCTGGCTGCCCAAAGTTTAGAATATAACTTGAAAGATAAAATATTTTGCGAATTATTCCCAGACACAGTTTCAGTAAGTTTCCTTTTTTTTTAATAATTCAAATTAATTATTTATATAATTCTAAAAATATTTTATAAACGGGATAAAAATGAAAAGTTTAAATTAAATTTGTAATTATTCGAAAGTGATAATTGAAATAATTATTAAACGATTATTTTATTTGAATATTTAATTTGCAGGATATTAAAAAGGAACTCGAACGTCGAAAAGAGCTGGAAAAACAAGCGAGGCATCAGTTGACAACATCGGAAGTTTCGTCTTTAATTAGAGATCAATTTCATATCGATCAAAGTCCACTGCACAGTGCCATCACGAACCTCGTCGTTGTCATTGGATTTGCAGCTTTTGCTTACGCGGTTAAATACGTTTTAAGGAACATTGCTCTGGAATAAAAAGACACTTATCAGAAATCAGATGACTGTTAGGTTCTATTTTGAATCGCAAGACGTTTGTGATCGACGCGTCCTCGGAAGACTAAACAATTTTCGATTAAATATCTCTCAAGACTTCCGACACACTGATTGACTGTCCAGCGAGAAACTTTTTAGAGACTCGATAAGTCTGGTTAAAATTTTCAGCAGATAGTAATGTGTAAATTTTTTGTATGGGAAACTAGGTTTAGGCGTTTTTCTGATTCGAGGTATCGTACTCTAAAATAAGTCAATTTTCTCGTTCACCCCTTACAATTGACACTTGAGGAATAAGTCTGCTTTTTTATGTTGGTTTTCGTTCTTTGCTGATGCTACTTTTTTCTATTTTTTCTCTTGCTTCTATTTCTTCTTCCACATCTTCTACTTCTTTTCTATTTGTTCTCTATTCTCTTCCTTTTCTACAAGTATCTCTTCTTAAAATTATTTACCCATCATATAGTAATCTATAAATGAGCTTGAGCTTCCATTAAATTTCGATTTGAATTGTTTTCAATTTGTTGATACGTTGAAAACAAATTAAGAGTGATTTTAACATATTTTCTTCCTTGTGAGCTTCTCTACATTCTCTCGTACAATTAAAAACTCCAGATTTTAATTACTCTTTTTTTAAAAAACTATAATCTTATAGTTTCTCCATCCAAACCTTTTTATTCGTCTTGTTTGATTTCCGTCAATATATAATTCAATTGTACGCACATGTCAATATATTTTAATTGTAATCTGCGAGTAGTTCCATTTTTCCGAGATAGTTTCGGTTTATAAAGTGCCAATAAAATTAATTACAGAAAACAGACATTATCTCGAGTTCGTGTAGAGGTAATTTGGTGATCGTACTTAGAAGACAGGAGTGTAAATAAGCAATAAAAATTCATTGAGTTGAATACTTTATAAAAACCTCTTGGTGCGCGTTCTTTTTTTTTTCATAAAGTGTATTATACGAATAGTATTTTTAATTTGAGAAATCTAAGCCAATTTTTTAATATGCAACTTTTTTCTTTTTTGTGTATTAAAAAATTGTCTTCTTAAATTAAAAAATCTCTTTGCAATATTAATTTGAGGATGTTTGATTCGAGTAAATAAATAAAATTTAAAAGAACTTTCAGAGAAATAATATTTTTTCAATACTTGTGGTTTGTGAATATTATTGAACAGTATATAGAGTAAAATATAGAAAGAACTGTAGAAAAACATTTAGAAAGAAATTTAGAATATAAAATGTAAAAAAATATAGAACAAAATATAGAATAGAATATTTATATAACGACACTTTTTAAAAAACAATTTGTAATAGAATTACTAAATTTCTCTTATTTACTCGAGTTAAAATTTCTCATTTTTGAGCAAGTTAATCTGACTAAAGGTCTGATTAAAAAAAACATGTGAGCTTCTTTATTAATTTTTACTCTTAAACTTAGTGAGTAGTTTAAATCTAGAAAATTAGTTTTTTTCTCTTTAAAAACTTTTCTATGTTACCTGATAGACTATTTTTGCCTCTAATTTAATTTCTTCTTATGCAAAGATTTTTCTCAAATTGAAAATGCATATCAGGGAGAAATTAGTTGCAAAATAAATAAAAAATTTTCTCGTCTTAAATTTCTCCAGTCGAATAACTAATTTCCAGTTATTGAAATTTGCAACGGAGTAGTTTACAAAATTGTACATTTACCGAGAAAAAGAATGGTTAATTATTATTATTTACGTTACGGGTTTGTTGTAATCTTTGTTTCGAAATAGAATTTTACTTCCAAAATAGAAATTTCTTGTTTGAAAACAGTTTTTCTTTATAAAAGTTTCTTTTTTAACCAGTGCGTTCATTTGTGAATTTATTTTTAAGGAAAATATTTTCTTTAAATACTGTATGAATGTTATTTTCGGTGCACTCGAGTTGCGGCAGCGGTCACATTTCTAAGCGGCAATAGGGGAAGGCCTATTCTCCCTCTTCTACCGACTACCGAGTTGCGGCAGCCTCCCACTGCCCTACAGAGTTGCGCTTGCTTCCCCTGTCCCTCTACCCTATCATACTCTAGAGTACTCTCTATGTAATTTATTTAGTTACTAGCAAAATAGAACGCACGCAAGCGCGCGATTAGTTTTCCATGCATTTTAGAAATTAAACTATATAATAATAAATCAAACAAATCGATGAATAATATTTATCGAATAAGGAGGGCTTTTAGTGGACTTACAGATTGAAAATAGTGAAAAAAAAGAAAAGAAAGTGATTAAATAGTAAGTTTTTAAATAAAAAAAAGTGAATAAGCAAAATCGAGTTTTATATTACTGATAATTGAAATATGTAGAAAATAATTTAAAAATCGGGCAAGTACGAGTTACACCCGTACCAAAATCTAGGGTTCTGTACATTTATGAAACAAAGATATACCTTATTAACAAACAGAGAGCTCTAATTTGGTAAACATATGTATTTTCATGTGTAGATTAAAGGAAAATTATAGGATACATTATCTGGATTGACAGTCAAAACGTTATCAAAAAAAAAAAAAAAAAAAATGCAAATTTTCGAAAAAAAAGTTTTTTCCCTATAACTTTGACGCTAGTTGAGCTATAGGGCTAAAATTTGGTATATTTGTATATTTTTATGTACAGATTAATAAAATTAACTAAGAACGTTCAGATTATGAAAATACTTCTACCTTCAAGTACATGAAACTTTTGCTTAAGGGTACAGGCTTGTATTTCATATAAATAACATAAAAATCGAGAATTTTTTTTAGGGGGAGGTCCTGAAATTTTTATAGGGTTTCAGGGCTTATAAAAGTCTTGATTATAGGTCCTGTAGCAGCCTTGATCAAGCCTTGTATAAGATTAAAAAAATGTTTTCGTTTTTTTTCATAATTTTTCAATTATTTTAAAAAAAAAGTGATAACAATTTTCAATTGAGTTTTATATCGTTTTTTTAATTCTGAGTACACAAATAAAAAATTTATTAGTTTGAGGGGTACTGTAGGACAATTAGGGTGAGCTCTAGCATAGGGGTCTAAACCTCTTTTTGGTGATTTTTTGAATTTTTTTTTTGTGACCTCATAATATTCAATTTTATTTCCAAACATAATTTTTCTATAATCTGCATGCAAAAATATACGAGAGTACCAAATTTTAGCCCTCTAGCTCAAATAATGGCAAAGTTAGAGAAAAAAAACTTTTTTTTCAAAAATTTGCAGTTTCTCCTTGACAACGCTATGGCCATCAATCCAGATCATGTTCTCTATATTTTTCGTCTAATCTACACGTGAAAATACATATGTGTACCAAATTTCAGACCTCTAGGTCAAATAGTTTAGAAGTTAAGGGGGACCAAACAATTGAGATTTTAGGAATCTGATTTAATAATGACATAAATAATTGAAAGATGGTGTATAAATAAAAAATTTATAGATAATAATTGAAGTTTAAAGAAAATAATTGAAATTTTTTTAAATTAATTGAAAAAAAATGTACAAATTTAATAAACTCATGACAATAATAAAAATAATTAAGAAAATGATTGAAATTTGTAGAAAATAATTGAAAACTAATATAATAAATTTAAAAATTCATGGCAATAAAAAACATTAAATTTATTTATTTATTTACGGACAAAAGCCCATTACAATATAAAATTAAAAAATGTCTTTAAAGTAACAATAAAATTAAAATTTGATACAACAATAATAATTTCTATATTAAATATTAATAGGTCGCATTAAATAATTTGAATAAAATAATAATTGAAATTTGTAGAAAATTATTCGAAAATTGAAAAAATAATACAAATATGAAGAAAATAATCGTAAAATGGCAAAAATACTTGAATAATGACAAAAGTAATTAAAATTTGAAGAAAATTATTGAAAATTAACAAATGTAGAATATAGAAACTGGTGTTAAAAATTTAAATATTCCTGGCAATAATTTAAAGACTGAAAAGAATAATTGATATTTGAAAAAATTAAATTCAGTTTCAGAATCGCAAAGATACTTGAAAATTGGCACAATAATGGCAACCCTGCAAGATTTATTAAATATTATTAAAATTCATATAATTGTGTAATATATAAATTAGTATCTATTATTTATAATTAATATCTCGCCATTAGGGCTACCTCATCTGCATATTTTGTCTGTAAACTAAAACAGTTTTAAAGTTTTTTGATAAAGAGAATCAAAATTAATAAAAAAAAGAAACAGGAATTAACTTCACTCTGGATTTTAAAACGTGGACAGAAAAAGATGAATAAATATAAATAGTAACTAACCTTAGGAGTTTACGGAGATTATTATTATTTAATTGATGGGTGTAGTTTTCGATTCAAAAATATTTTACAAAATAATATTGAAAGGTGGGTGTGTTCTAAAAAAATTAAATGCAAAAAAAAATGATTGAAAAAGTAAATAATTGCTCACATGACAATGCTGATATTAATCGAAGTGAAAAAGTTAATCAATTTAACAATTTCTTTTTTAGTAAAACAATTGTTAAAAAATGAAATTTTCATACAATCGTGGCCCACATTTTTTTAAACAAGCCAGAAATTTTTTTTTTTTTAAATAAGTTAAAGATGCTGCCAGTCCTAAGCCTGGGGAAAGTGTAAAGGAAAAATTGTGCGGATGCATACTTCCAGTATCAGACGCGTTTTCTTCTGACAAATTCATTGTTACTAAAAACTGATTTTTCGTCAAAATATGACTTATCTAATGTAAGTCTTTGCTTCGTACGGCAGAGTAGAATAACGTATAGTGGAGGGGAAGCTACCACAACTCGTAGTTGAGGGGAGGCTGCCGCAACTCTGCACTCGGTAGTCAGAAGAGAGGGAACAGAGCTTCCCCTATTGCCGCTTAGAATTGTGACCGCTGCCGCAACTCGAGTGCAGCCGTTATTTTATCAAAATTTTACAAATTCTTTTTTTTTTTTTAATAGTATGTATTATCTTTTCAAACGTCAAATCAAAATCGAATACAAAGTGTCCAAGATTTTATTATTGTTTGAGGGTGTTGTATGTGAAAATTATTTCAGGTGTTATAAAATTTATATGAATGAAAGTTTTTCTTTTTTCGTTTTCTTTTGAAAAATTACACGGACTTTTAAACAAAAGTACGAAAAATGCGCATATATACACGTATAAAATATATATTATATATAAATACGATAAAGACGTTTTAATTTACTGTCCGGATGTAAATAGAAGGTGTACGTTACAGATGTAAACATGCAAAATACATTTATTTGCTTAGAATATATTCTACAATTTATTTCAATCTCTGAGTTTTTTCTCCTGATAGAAAATAATTTCTTACAATTATTTTAAGGTTTAAAAAGACGTTGACTATTCCTGAGACGAAACACAGTTTACGAGACTCAAGCAAGCGATAAACCAGAGATAAAATGTTAGATTTTGTTCTGAATGAGTCGTTGTTCAAGCTTGTTCGTGAGGAAGGACGCATCCTGTGATTCGTTTTCAGATTGTCTTCCTTCCTCTTTTCTAACGTCTATCTTTGTATATTTAAACGTCGTAAAGTCAATTAGACACAGTCTAAATCTAAACTAGAGATTGTTTTTATAATCTTTCTAGTAAAAATATTTTTAATTCAATATTTTTAGTTAAAACGATTTTTGTAAATTATGAAATTCTAAGCATTGCGGTATTGAACAAAGATTTCAATTTTTAAAATTAGTTTTTAGGCAGTTTTGTTTCAATTTTCAACAATTTAAATAATATGTACTTTCACTTTAGAGGTGGAATTTTATTCTGTTTGAAAAGCAATTTTAAATATTTAAAGAAAAAATTAATTATTAATTAGGATTATTTAGAACATAATGGAGGTGTTGGTCATAACGTTGGCAAGGAAATTACAAGATTTTTTTTAGCAAAAATATATTAAAAAACGGCCTAAATGCCGTTCTCTAAAAAAAAAAAAAATTGGAAATTGTTCCTAAAGATTGGAAAAATTTTCGAATATCCTAGTGGATTTATTTCCAAATTTTTTGAACTTTTTCCAAAAAAAAATTTTTTTCGTCTTGAAGACAAGACGAAACAATTGAAATGTTAAGAAACTAATTGAATAATTAAATAATAATAATCTCCGTAAAGTCCTGAAGTTAGTTAGTATTAATTTTTATTCATCTTTTCTGTCCACGTTTTAAAAACTGAAGTGAAGTTAGTCCCTGTTATTTTATTTTGTGCTGGTTTTTAATTGTCATTTGAATAAAAAAAAAGTATCCAAAAATGATTTAAAAATTTATTATGGTTTTTGAAGAAGTTAAAAATATGTACACATGCAATTAATTTCCTAAATTTTCAGTTATTATCTCAAATTTAAATTATTGTCTTCAATTTTTCATTATATAACGATTTTTTAATTATTTTCTTTTGCTGAAAAATAAATTCTGCAATTTTTCTTAATTTTCATCAATTTATAATTAAATTCATTATTTTGTCATTACTTTTAAAACTTTCAATTATTTATCCGATATTGCAATTATTTTCATCAAGTTTCATTATTTTTGCGATTTTTTAATTATTCTCTTTAATTAAAACTTTTTAAGTAATTTTGTAATTATTATTTTTTTTTAAACATATACTCTATGATTTTTTCAGTTATTTCTCTCAATTTTTATTAAATGTCTTCAATTTTTCATATTTAAATTATTTTCATCATAATTTAATTTTTTTTCCCAATCTTAAATTATTTTCAGCATATTTCAATTATTTTTTTCAATTTTAAATTAATTTGATCATTTTACAAATATTTTTCTCGATTGTTAATCATTATTCTCATTTTCTAAAATTATTTTCTAAGATTTTTAAGTATTTTTCTGAAAATTCAAATATTTTCTTCCATTTTTAATTATTTTCATTTGTTATCAGAATTTCAGATTTTTTTTTTTAATTAATTATCGTAAATTTCAATTATTTTTAGCCATCTTTCAGACTTTTCTCCAATTTTTAGTTTTTCTCATATAAAATTAATTTCTAAAATTTTTCAAGTAATTTTCTAAAGTTTATATTATTTTCTTCAATTTTTATTTATTTTTATTTGTTTTTATAATTTCCAAAAATATTTATTAATTATCGTAAATTTCAATTTTTTTTTAACATTCTTCCAGTCTTTTCTCTAATTTTTAGTTATTCACATTTTCTAAAATTATTTTTTAAGATTTTTAAGAATTTTTCTAAAATTTCAATTGTTTTCTTCAATTTTTATTTATTTTCTTTTTTTTTCAATTGATTTCTAAGATCTTCATGTTTTTTTTTTCAAATTTGAATTATTTTTTCTTTATTTAAAAAAATTCTGTAGTTTTTCCAATTATCACACTTAAATATAATTTATTTGTTACAACTTATCATTGTTTGTATCATATTTAAATTATTTTCGGCAAGTTTTAAAATTTAAAAACATTTTTCAATTATTTTCCAAAATCTATTTCCTTCAATTTTCAATTCTTTAAATTTGTTTCATAATTTCAAAAATTAATTATTATTTATCTGACTTTTCAATTATTTCATTATTTATATTATTTTTTATATATTTTTTTCTCGTTCTTTTTTATAATTGCCGAAAGTTTTTACTTATTTCTCTTTAATTAAAACTTGTTCTGTTCAATTTTAAATTATTTTTATCTTTTTTCATTTATTTTCTTTAATTTTTAATTATTTTTTATATTTCAATAAACTTCTGAAAGTTTAAGTATTTTAGTCAAATTTTGTTTAACTTTCCTTTATTTAAAATATTTTATGTAATTTGTTTAATTATTTTCTCAAATTTTAATTATTTTATTTTTTTTTTAATTTATTTATCTCAATGTTTAACCATGTTTTTTCAATTTTCAATTATTTTCTCTAATTTTTCATTATTCAATTTGTAATTTACTTTTAAGATTCTCAAGTATTTTTCTCAAATTTTAATTATTTTCTTTATGTTTAAAACATTTTTATGATTGTTTAAATTACTTTCCCCAATTTTTAATTGATTTAATTTTTTTTTCAATTAATTTTCAAAATTTACAATTATTTGTTTAATTTCAATTATTTTTTGCAATTCTTTTTAATTCTAAAATATTATAAATTTTGTCCTAAATAAATATTTATTTTATTTATATTAACTGATTTTTAAATATTATATTTAAAATATTTATTTTTCTTATTAGATAAATAGTATTTACCGATTTTTTATATTTATTATTGTATTTTATAATTTGAAAATGTATGAGAAACTAATCGCGCGCTTGCGCGCCTTTTATTTTGCTAGTGACATAAATAATTAAAAGATGGTGTAAAAATTAAAAATTTATAGACAATATTTGAACAATTGGAAAAAATATTAGAAGTTTGAGAAAACTAATTGAAAGTTGAAGAAAATAATTAAAGGTTGAAAAAATATGGTAAATGTCCTTGTGATGGAATTTTTTCCAAAAATTTGGAAATAAATCCCAGGAATTGGTGGAAAAAAATTCCATTGTTTTAAGAGAAATAATTTTATCAAATCAATGAAATTTTTCCCAGAAATTTTAGAATAAATTCTACGAAACTACGGAAATATATCCAAAAAAATCGAAATTTATTTCTAAAATTTGAGAAATTTCAAAACATTATGGATGTTTTTCCAAAAATTCGGAAATAAATCCTAGAACTTGGCAGAAAAATTTCCAATTTTTTTAAGAAAAAGTAATTTCGTAAAATTATTTGAATTTTTTTCCGAAAAATTGGAAAATTGAACAAAACTGATGGATTTTTTTTTCAAAAAGTTAGGAAATAAATCCTAAGTCTAGATAGAAATATTTTCGCAGTTTGGAAAAGTCCACTTATCCCAAAAAAATTTGAATTTATTATTTTCAGGGTGTCTACTAACCGGGAAAACCGGGAATTTTTTTCTGGGATAATAAATTCTTTTAATTTTCAATTATTTTCTTCAATTTCCAATTATTTTCTACAATTCTTAATTATTTTTTTTTCATTTGGAATTATTTTCATTAATTTCAAATTATTTCTTCATTATCATTCAAATTCATTTCTCAATTATTTTCTTCGATTTTTCTACTATTTTCTTCGATTGCCAATTATTTTCTTCAATTTTCAATTATTTTCATAAATTTCTAATTAATTTATTTAATTCTGAAATATTTTCTACGATTTTCAATTATTTTAATCAAGTTTTAATTATTTTCTTCAACTATAAATTATTTTTTTGAATTGCCAATTATTTGATTCAATTTTCAATTATTTTCTTCAATTTTAATTATTTTCATCAATTTTTAATTATTTTCTTCAGATCTCAACTATTTCCTTCAATTTTTAATTATTTAATTTAATATTCAATAATTCTCCACTTTTTTCAACTATTTTCTTCAATTATCATTTATTTATTTCACATCTCAATAACTCCTCCAATTTTTAATTATTTTTTTCTATAATCAATAATTCTCAGCTTTTTCAATATTTTTTTTCAATTATCGATTACGTTCTTAAAGCTTCAATTCAATTCTTCAATTATACAACTATTTTCAGAAATTCACAATTGTTTTCTTCAATTGACAATTATTATTTTCCATTTTTAATTATTTTCTTCTATAATCAATAATTCTTCGCTTTGTTCAATTTTTTTTTCAATTATCAATTATGTTTTTGAAACTTCAATTCAATTCATCAATTATTATTTAAAAATTTTTATAAAATCACATTTTCTTCAATTTCAAATTATTTTTTACAATTTTTAATTAATTTCTTCAAATTACAATTACATTCTTCATTTTTTATTGTTTTTTTCAAATTCTATAATTCCTGGGTTGTTCAATTTCTTTTTTCTTCAATTATCACTTATTGTCTTCTACTTTCAATCCCATTGTTCAATTCTTGAATTATTTTCTTTAATTCTCCATTATTATATTCGACATTCAATTCCATTCTTTAATTTTCAATTTTTTTTTTAAATATTCAATAACTCTAGGCTTTTTACAATGATTTTTTTTAAATTCTCAATTATTTTCTTCAAATTCCAATTTTTTTCTTAAATTTCAATTATTTTCTTCAATTTCCAATTATTTTTTCATAATTCTTTTAGTTTCTCAATTTCTTTCAATTTTCAATTTCTTTTCAATTTTCTTCAATATTTAACAATTCTTAGCTTTTTTAAATTATGTTTTTCTTTCAATTTTTATTTAAATTGAGAATTTTTAAATTATTTTCATCAATTCGCAATTATTTCCGTCGATTTCTAAATTTCTCTGCTGTTTCCAAATATTGTATTTAATTTTTAAGTACTTTCTTTAATTTTTAATTATTTTCTTCGATTTTCAATAATTTCCTTAAATTTTTAATTATTTTGTTCAATTTTCAATTGTTTGTTTCAGTATTCAGTAATCTCGACTTTTTTCAATTATTTTTTTTTTCAATTAGGTATCAGTTATTTATTTCATGTTTCAAAACCTCCTTCAATCCAATTGCGTTCAGTAATTTTCTTTAATTCTCAATTATTGTATTCGAATTTCAATTTTATTTCTCAATTTTCAATTTTTTTTTTTTTAATAATCAATAATTCTGTGTTTTTCTGATTTCAATTTGATTATTTAATTTTCAATTTATTTCTTCAATTTTGAATTATTAACTTAAATTTTAAATTATTTTTTTTGATTTTCTATCTAGTTGACCAATTTTCATTTATATTCTTTTAATTTAATATTATTAATTATTATTTTTTGTAAAGTTTAATATTTAATTCTTCAATTTTCAATTATTTTCTTCAATTATCAACTGTTATATTCAATTTTTGTAGCCATTTGTAGGTCTATTTATATTTAAAATAAAGTTTAAGTTAACAAGAGAAAAAACCGGGAAAAATAGGAACAAAATCCGGGAAAAACCGGGAAATGACCGGGAATTTTGTGGGACGAAATTAGTAGACACCCTGTATTTTACAAAAAAATTATTATCACGATGTCATTGGAACATTCAATTTTATATAAAAATATAAATTGAACCAAAATTAAATTTTTAGTTTCAATGAAATTGGCTAAATACCAATCTATATATATTAATTTATTTTATTTTGTGAAAAATGATAATATTTTTTAGAACTGTTTTGGATTACTCTCCTTAGGGGTAGTTAACCCTTGATTCCATCTGGGATAAATATTAGGGTATATCCTCCCACGTCAGTTACATGATTTTAGAACTAAAGAAAATTTTAATTGGTAAATTTTACAATTCGAATTTTCTTTAATTTCTTAGGAATTTTTTACGAGGCCTTATAACGAATTCTATACCTCAAATAATTTGATTAATATTTATTTATTTTTATTTATTTCAATTTAACGGGCAATGCCCTTTCATACAAAAGTATTTAATTAAATCTAATCCTAGGACAAAACTAGGAGCTAAATCGAATGTAATAATTTCTAATTTTCATGGCCGCTGGCTTTGCCATTTTAATACAGTCTTTTAATGCTTTGATAAATTCATCGACATTTGGCTCAAAAAAGTCAACTCTCTAACAAAATTCATTTGACTCCATACTTAGTCACCGAACTACAGAATTCGAAACGTAATCTTTTTTAAAAAACATTAATATTCATTTATTAGACTACATGTTTCGACATTCTATGTCCTCCTCAGGTCATTACTAAGAATATGTTCTATAACAATTTAAGATAAATAGACATCTCCACAAGGGAAACCACAAGATCTTGAAATTGTTTAAATTTTGACATAAATACCTAAAATCAAATTCGAGTAAAAATGGTCAACAACGTTTAGGCCTTCTTAAACAAAAATAATTCAAAAAATATTCCTAACGAAGACATCAAATATCAAAATTGTTGGGAAGAAAAAATATTTGAAAACTACTGAATTGCTTGAACTGTTATTTAAACAAAAACCTGATGACTTTCATAACTTCAAATGATTTGACAAATTATAAAGAAATTCTTATTTCTACAAATGCTCATCGAAAGAATTATAATCCAATTGAACCTTTACAAACTTCCAAGAATACCAAATATACCAGTATAATTTCAAAGTTATTCAAGAGTAGAGGAGAGTCGGACAAAATGCCTAATTGGGTAAATTGGCAATCGTTAATAGCTTGGCCAAAAATAAATATTAATCATAATTGTTTTTATTAATGATGTATATTAAGGTAAAGATGATTTCTATAAAGTTTCATGTTTATCAGTTTATTATTAAAGAATTGTGAAAATGATGCTTTCCAACAATAATTTTTTCATTTTTAAATTTTAGAAAATATGCACTTCTATTTCACAGACGTACATATTTTTTTTTTTTAAATTAATCCTTAAACATTGAGCTATACATATATCTAAACTCTAAAGACTTTGATTTAATTTATAAAAATGAGTTCTAAAATGAAAATAATTATTTTAATTACATCGTGTGTTTTTGGGCAAATTGCCTTGGTTAAATTGCCTATATGCTGTGAAACTTCTATAGGTGAGTTGAAACGCGGGGAACTATTTTAGGTTTTGCAATTTTTTTCATAGACCCTTATAACTTTTTAATTAATTTATTTTTATTCACATACTACTTAAAACCAGCTATCTTAAATTATAAAGCTCATAAAAATAGGACTATTTTTGGCTGAGTTACACTTGATAATGTAAAAATCGTTTTAACTCACCTCGGTCTACCTTAATTTTATTGATAGTTTTTGATTTGCTTTTTGTGTTCCAAAAATCAAAATTTGATTCCTGTAATTAGTTTTCTTATTATGAAACTTCAAACATGGGCATATTAAGCGTCTTGATTTTTCTCTCTCCTCTTTGACCGGTTGTCCTATAAAGTTTGCATTTTCCGCGTAGGTCCCGTCCCTCGTGGAGCGTCACATATAATTGCCAGATCAAAAAAAAAAAAAAAAAATGAAAATATCCCTAAATTAATTGTCTTTCAAATTCAATCTCTGACCTTGTAAATTATTTCGCGTAATTGACAGTAGTACATTTAATCATCTTTGAACTAGACGCTACATATAATTTTGCTCGAATGTTGTGTCGCCCGAGCCTTTATCGGGATTGTTTGATTTGTCAATTATAAATAACTAGCAAAATATGCGCGCTTGAAACATTGCAAATTCTATAATTTATTCTACAATAAAATAAAAAGATTACATAAAAGCATAATACATATATTTTAACATAATACAGAATATATTAACTATTATTTACAATAATTTACTTATTGCAATTATTATTTTGGATGACCACCTGGCTTAATTTAAATCATTTACAAATAACTATTTGTCAGTAAAATGCTTAAGCAGTCAGTGATGCAATAAATTATTATTGGACAAAAAATTAAGGATTATATGTTGAAAATGATTAATTATTATCATTTAAAAACGTATTAAATTTTTTTTTGAAATGTAAATGATTGAATCAGTTCACAGAAAATTGTTAAAATTTCTGATTCAAATTTTACGTTTATTACAAAATTTTATATTTTTAAATTTTAGATGCATCAGTTATTACTGCGCAATAATACAATTTTATTTCTTTAAATTAAAGTATACTATACCATTCTTAGGTTAGATTTTGAATGTCTGCACTACCTACAATCACATTGTTTTGTCTTATATGCAACCCAAAAAAAACCATTAAAAATAGTTTATGTTCAAAACAATAACATGATATGTAAGTTCATCCACACAGCCTATTAATGCGGACAGACAAAGTGATCTTCATAATATTACTATAATAACAGCCAGTTTAGCAATTTACATTTACTCCCCCCCACATCACCTAAACTTGTTTCAACTTTGCCAACTTTTCCTCAAGTTTATAAACTTGCTGCAAACTTTCTGAAAGTTGACGACATTTGAGAAAATGTTGGTAAAGTTGAGGCAAGTGTAGATGCTATGGGAGTCAAATCAATAAATTAATTAAAATTTTGTGTTGATCCAATTAAAACACTCTTAAAACAACTTTGGATTCATTAATTTAAATTAAATTTTGTGTTTTGCTGTCGCAAATATTATTAACATCACTGTACATTCACGACAATGACATAAGATGCGGCATAAAACCATACGTCCCAAAAGTGCGGACAGACTAAATTAATGTTCATACACTGTCAAAACGTGTGTCTTATTTTAAGACATTTATGTAGTCATTTTTTAAGATATTTTTAAGTGTATTCAAATAAGACACTTTTCCCCTCTACGTATTTAATGTCTTAGATAATTATCTAAGATTATAATCTTGATTATAATCAAAGACCGAAAAAATGTCTTATTTGTTTTTAGAACGCAAATAGTGTCTTAAAATTTAAGACATTCCGACATAATAACAGCTATAGTTTGTCAATTTCTATTAAGTCAAATCGTCAGTTTGACTTCAGATTCGTAATCAGCAACAAAAAATACTAAGGGAGAGTCGCGTGGTCCCGGACACTTAACCTTCTTTAATCATAAGTTGTAAAATAATGATCTTAATTTTAATGTTTGTTGCTTTTTATAGTTATGGTGTCATTGCCAATACCTTTAAGACACAAATTCAAAAAAGAAACACACAGGGAATAAAAGAATAAGAAAACTATTTTACGCTAAAAATGGTTATGAAAAAAAAGTCGGCTATTATCGGACACTAAGAAAATTGTTAACTAAACGCTAAGAAAAGTGATTTTAAACTAAAATATCTGTTTTATAGCTGTTTTTAAATCATCTTCTGTCTTTCTGCCAGAAACTGAATATTTATTCTTAATTTTATATAATTTACAATTAACCAAACGTAAACAAGAAATTCTTATTTTGACAGAAACAAATGATAACTACACACAAAATGTGCCTGGTAGGTACACTAAGAAAACTGGATGTTTAAGAAAAGATAGTAACCCTTAATATCAAAATAGTAAAGATTAACATGTGGATATGAAAGCTTAACATCTAGATGTTAACCTTGAACATCTAGATAGCTGTCCCTGTGTTAAATGATAAATATATTAAGCGTTAACATCTAGATGTTAGGGGTAAACATTCATTTTTATCAGTGTAGTACACGACAAAAAATGTCGGTAGCTACCCGACAATGGTTTAAAGGCAATAATGCACCTAGGTGTATATTCGAACAGAAAATTCATACGTAATTCCTTATTCTATTTTATGTAAAAACATCATGTAAATCCCCAATATCAAAGTTCCAGGTATATATTTTACAGTTTGGATATCCCTGCACGGGGTGACATTGATTTTTGGCTCTTCGTGAATTACTGCCATGTAGACTTTAGTAAATTGAATGCAGAAAAAGATGCTTTTATGATCTGAAAAATATATTAACATTGTTAAATAGAAATTTTCTTTTCCTATGTTTGGCATTAAGAAAATTAAGCACCAATAATATTGAAAAAATAGTTAGCTTAAAGAACATAACGTTAAAAAAAAACAAGTTTTTTTATTTATTTAATATATTCGTTTTTTATGATGAAAAAGTACCAAAAATTACAAAGAAACATAATTACGATAAAAAATTAGTCAGAAAATGCTATTTATCTATACACTGCAAAAACAGGTGTCTTAAATTGGTCAAAAATGTCTTAAAATAAGTCATTTTTCGTGCCTTAGACACCAAAAGTATCTTAATTTAAGACATTTTTGGCCAATTTAAGACACCGTGTTTTTGCAGTGTAGATATCAAACTGCATCTTTTGCGATTTCTAGACATTAACGATCAAGTTATTGGCACCTCAAAAGGCATAAAAAAAGGTACTGGAGATATAATAAAATAAAAAATCGAGTTTGCAGTAGGGGTTCGCTGAGACGAAAAACTGCATTTTTTGTCATTAAAGACTAATTTTTACACAGAAAACAACATTTTCGCCACAAGTTACTTATTAAAGTTCTATAACTTACAAATTACGTTATAAATTACAAGTGGTAAAACTTTTGTTTTCTGTGGGAAACTTGACAGTTAGTGTCTAAAAATCGCGGAAGATGCATTTTTATATAGATAAATAATTGCATTTTCTGACTAATTTTTCATACTAATTATGTTTTTTTTTTGTAATTTTTGGTAATTTCTTATCATCAAAAACGAATATATTTATTTATTTACACAGAATTCCCGCAGTCCAAATTGACCAGATATGGGTAACTAAATTCTAATGCTTAATATAAGCTAAAAATAAATTCAATCGATGAACATTAATTTTAAAAAGATTCTAATTATTTAATACAAAAATATATAGCAATTTTGGCAGATTGATATTAAATTAATATTATAGGTTACGACATACGTGTTTGAAAATTTTAATTTTATTCTAAATTATATAATTAACTTCTGTTCGCTATGCAAGTTTCACGTGTGGACAGAAAACTTATTTTCGAGGAGAAAAATTTATCATGATCGGGCTTAATTTCAGCTAACAACGTATTAACATGTCGACGCGCAGAAAATATAGGAGAAACATTATCTATATGACATTACAAGGAAGATTTAAATGAAAAGGTATAGAAAATTCGTTGAATCTGTTCTCGTAACTCTAAATGGCATCTGCAATAACATTTGTGGTGCATGAGTTTGATCTGAGAGAACTTTAAATGAAAAAAACGACATTAAAAATACGAGCCTCTTCAAAAGTGTTGAAATGAAAGCGCTGATATAAAATTCTGTAATCAGATCCTCATTGAGGGTAAACTCCATTCGCCTTGAAAGCTAAATATTTTAAAACTCTTGATAGTCTTTGTGAAAATACGGAATCCAAGTAACTGAAGAATAATTCAATTTTGGTAATACTAAAGTATTATATGTATAAAGCAATTAATGTCGACGGATTGCAAAAATTCTTAGTGGATCTAAACAGAAATCCAAGAGCCCTTGAAGCGGATGCAGCCACCTTTGTCATTTGTTCTCTGAAAAATTTGTATCAATTTTATATATTAAAAAAAAATTTGTTAATTTTTAGGGTTCTGTGCCGTAAAACGGAAACCTATTGAAATCACTATGTGTGTCCGTCTTCGCACCCCCTCTAGCAGGGCCGGATTGGGAATTAAAAGCGGCCCGGGAAAGATATTCAAAGCGGCCCCTTTCTATATAATTGGAAATTTTTATTAACATTTAAAACTAAAATATAAAAATATTAAATTATTAAATTATTTTATTTAAACTTATCAATAATTTAATTATTTGGAATTTCTTGAACAGTAGCATTCTCTACTGCCATTTGTACGAAAGCAGCAGTAATTTCTTAGTTTAATGAACACCTTAATCTGGTTTTAACCAATTTTAAAGGACAAAAAATGGACAACTTCTATTAAACAAATATAATAAAAAAATTTTGAGAGAATTTCCTGGCTTTAAAAATTGCTCTGAATGTATTCCTATCTACCTTAACCCCTTCAGCATCAAAAACAACCCTTTAAAATCATTCCCTGATCTTCAATCAAGAAATGGACAATTTTTATTAAATAAATATAAAAAAAAGTTTTTTAGCGAATTCCCCGGCTTTAAAAATCGCTCAGAATGAATTTCTATCTACTTTGCCCCCTTTAGCATAAAAAAAGTCGGCTTTCATTCACCTGAAAATCATTTTTTCAATATTTGAATACCCAATTACTTTCTTTAATTTACAATTATTTTCTTCAAATCTCAATTATTATCTTCTATTCACAATTATTTTAATTAATTTTTAATCATGTTTTTTAATTTTCAAATATTCTCTTTAATATTCAATAATTTTCGGCTTCTTTCAATATTTTTATCAATTTTCAATTGTTTTCTTCAATATTCAATAATTCTCATTTTTTCAATTGTTTTTCCAGTTTTCAACTATTTTCTTCAATTTTCAAATATTTTCGGTTTTTTTCAATTATTCTTTTCAGTTTTCAAATATTCTCGTTTTTTCAATTATTTTTTCAGTTTTCAATTATTTTCTTCGATTTTCAAATATTGTCGGTTTTTCAATTATTTTTTTTCAGTTTTCAATTACTTTTTCAGTTTTCAAATATTCTCATTTTTTCAATTATTTTTCAGTTTTCAATTATTTACTTGAATTTTTAATTATTTCAGTCAATATTCAATAATTCTCGATTTTTTTTCAATTATTTTTTCAATTTTCACTTGTTTCCTTCAATAGGCAATTATTTTCCAAGAACTTCAATCCAGTTCAATTTTTTATAATCCAATTAAATTTACAATTATTTTCTACAATTACTACAGTAATTTTCTTTCAATTTTTATTCTTAGTTATTTCTGTTCTAAATTTTAATTTACATTCTTAACTTTTAAGATAATTCTGTTGAAATGTAAACTTTTTAATGTTGCAATTTTTCGAATTTTTTGCAATTGTCCTTTATTTTCGTCTTTTTTCAATTATTTTCTTTCATATTATTCAATTATTAATCATTTTCTTGAAATTTCAATTCAGTTCTTTAATTCTTTAATTATTTGTATCCAATCACAATTCTTGTCTTTTATTGATACTTTTTTTCATTTTCAATTATTCTCTCAATTTGAAAGTATTTTCTTCAAATTTTAATAAAGTTTAATTTTTCAAAAAGCAATTAAACTTTCAATTGTTTCTAGAACTATTCCTATCATTTTCTTTCTTTTTTAGTTTTTTTTAATTTCATGTTTATCTTTTTCTGTTTAAAATTATTTCTGTCAGTTTTTAATTTAATAATCTTGCCATGTTTAGAATTTTTTCCAATTGGCAATTATTTTATTCAACATTTAATAATTCTCGGCTTTTTTCGATGATTTTTTCAATTAACAATATTTTTCTTGAACTTTCAATTCAATTTTTCAACTATCCTCTTAAATTCACAATTATTATTTTCTTTAATTTTGAATTTTTTTCTTCATTTTTCAACTATTTCTTCTAATTTGAAATGCTTTTCTTCGATTTTCAACCAACTTTAACTTTTTGAAATCCCATTCAATTTCCAATTATTTGTTATAATTATTCCTACAGTTTTCTTCAGTTTTTAATTGTCAATTATTTTCTTAAATATTCACCAATCCTGGGCTTTTTCACTCTTTTATACTATTTATTTATTTATTGATATAGTAATTTGTAAATTATTTATTATCAATAATTTTTTTGAAATCTCAATTTAACTCCTCAATTCCTCAATTTTTCTATCTAATTCACAATTATTTTCTTCATTTTTTAATTATTTTGGCAATTTTTAATATTATTTTCTTCTTATCAATTTGTGATTATTTCTTCAAATTTCAATCCCGGTCAATTTTTTAAAATTAAATTTTTTTTCAATTATTATTATTTCTGTAATTTTTTTCCTTTTTTAATTTCCAATTGTTTTTTTAAAATATTATATTTGTTCTTTAATTTTTTAAATTATTTTTGTCAATTGTCGATTTATTAATCTTGTCATTATTCCAATTTTTTTCATTTGTCAATTATTTTCGTCATTTTTTAGTTATTTTAGGTCGATATTATCAACTCGAGAACATTTTTGGATGGTCAAGAGATTTTGAGATCAATATCAATATTGCTCAAATATGATATCGTCTTGATATCGTAAAGCACTAAGAAATAATGGTCAAGAGAACAAAATAATTTAAAAAGTTAAAGATTAGTTATAAAATTTTTTGAGAATTATTGAGGATTGAAAAAATTGAAGGAGATAATTGAAAATTGAGGAATGTAATGGAAATTTAAAAAATGTAATTAAAAATTGAAAGAAGTAATTGAAAAAGTCTAGAATTCTTGAATATAGAAAAAAATAATAATTGAAAACTGAAGAATGAAATTGAAAATTGAAGAATGGAATTGAAAGTTGAAGATAATAATAAATAAGAATTGTAAAAAATAGTTGTAGAATTGAACAATTTAATTGAAATTCTACAATTTCTGTGATTGAAAAGAACATAGAAAGAAGCCGAAAATGATTGAATGTTGTAAAATTAATTGAAAATAGAAAAGAGTAATTGAAAGTTAAATGAAATTTAATTACATAAATTAAATTATTAATTAGACCTACAAAAATACCGGCCCGCCTAGCGGCGGCCCACCGGGATTTTTCCCGGTATCCTGAATGGCCAATCCGGGCCTGCCCTCTAGCACCCCTCTAGCAAAAACCACTTTTTTGCCCTAAAATGCAAAAAAATGACCATGTCCCCTCCCCCAATCTTTCAAACTATTTGACTAGAATGCTGCAATTTGGTACACGTATGTAGATTTACGTGTATATTACAGGAAAATTAAAGAGAACTTTCGTAAATGCGGTCTTCATAGTGTTTACTAGCCAAAAACCACTTTTTTTGTCCTAAAATGCAAAAAAATGACTATGTCCCCCCCCCCCCCTAATCTTCCAAACTATTTGACTTAGTATGCTGCAATTTGGTACATGTATGTAGAATTACGTGTAGATTACGGGAAAATATATAGAAGTTTGTTAATGTTCGTCTTCATAGAATGTACTATCCAAAATTCGTGTTTTTTTAAAAAAAAGTTTGAATATTAATTGGTTAATTCCTTATTTTTTGAAAACATATTTTAAAAACAGCCCTGACCCTTCAGTTGCAAAATTTTTGGCTTATAATGCTAAAAATTTGTACCAATAAAGTTTTATTTAGTGTATAATAAAAAATATTTTTTAAAATGGTTTCCTGGTGGAAAATTTTTAATCTCTGCCTCATATAATTGAAAAAAATTAGAGCGGTACGGAACCCTTCGACTTGGTACGAGTGTAACTCGTACTTGCCCGATTTTTTTTAACGTTACGTTCTTCAAGACAATAAAAAATAAATTTATAACAAATCTTTTACCTTGACGAAAGTATCAATAGACAATGTGATCAGTGATGCGCCTGTTAATTTAATGGGTCTATTGGAACATACCATTATAATTAACAGATTTCTTTTTGTTTCTTTAGTTAATTGAGTCCAATCCATTTGATATATTACACCCACAATAGATAAACTCTGAAATAAATGGCAGTATAATAATTATGATAATAATATTGTCAGTAGATTTTTAGTGATTTATGTTACAATCAAAGACTTTAGATATTAAGTATTATAATTTACCCATTAATTTTTATTATAAGAACTGTTAATCTGGGATAATCGTGCAAAAAGAAAATATTTCCCAGCGAAGATAGTAAACTTTGAATGCTTCAATCCAGGATAAGAATATTTACAAAGTAAAAGGTTAATAATAATATTTACATTTTTTTTAGAAATATTTTAATGCAGTATCTCTCTATATTACAAAATGATATCGTCGCTACCGCCGATTGTTGATTAAAAATAAAGAAATTGCTTTAAGATTAATATCAATCTATTAAGGATGATTGACCTCATTTTCAAAATGAGCAGAATTTGTTCAAACTTTGAGAATTAACTAATAATAATTATAGAAATATGCCTGTAAAGTTTCGTAGAGATTCTGAGCCTGGTTTAAAAGATATTAATATTAATATTTACAAGGCGTTCAATGGTAGTTGGAAGATTTGTCACAACCCTTTGTGCAATTTTATTAATTTTTACGAGAAAAATGAGCAGATTTTTGTGCAATTTTAGTATGTCATTGTTTAATATTAAAAGTTCAACTGTGGTAAATTTCAATGCAATTCTGAGCCTAGTTTTTGAGAAAAATGTCATTGAAGTTGAAAAATAATAATTAACTTGATGAATTTGCAAATCTTAATGTAGAGATTTGACAACGTTGCTTGGATGCAAGATGTAGGCAAATTTTTTCCGTTCGGATATTCCTGCTTTGACGTATTTCTAATTTTATGACAAATTATATAAAAAAAAAGAATGATTAAATATGCTATAAATAATGACAAATGTAATGATATAATGATATTATCGATATTATAAAGCGTACAAAGCTGATGTTTCAGGCATAACCTAAAAGTGCAAGCCATCATATTTGTTTACATACATCACTAAAGCTATCAAGTACGCATCTTTCAAAATGCTCGCGTTATTTGAATTTTTTTAGAAATAAATTATTTTTTATCAACATATTATGCTTAAATAATTATATTTTAAGAAAAAAATAAACTTCATCAAATATATTTTATACAAATAATGCATAAATACATCTTTAGATACGTTTAAAATGAATATTTAAAAACATTTCAAATCAACGCGCGTATTTCGACCAATCGCACTTATGCCTGTAATTTCTGTTGTCAGCAGTCAGGTTTGCCACTCAAGAAACAAAAAATGCTGCGTTGTAGTACCTTTTTTTGATTATTTATATTAGAAAAGAAATTATTTAAAAATATTTAAGTTTCTTTTTTTTTCGTAGAACAATATTTCTTGCGATTTTATATTTACTGTTCATAAAAAAATCTATTCTGGAGCAAGAAATACTGCGGTTAAAATAGTATTATTTTATTTTGTTACGTTGGCGTATAGTAACAGCCAAAAGCTTATTTATTTTACTAATTGTTTAAAATATATAATATATATATTTTATAATTGATAATTTTTTTGGGTAATAGTAAAAATTGTTCCTTCTTTAAGGAAAACGAATACCTAACCTTTTAAGATCACTCTTTATTAATGTTCTAAAACACTCGATATCACTAACTTTTGTTTTTTTTATCTGGGTCAATCATCCTTAAATGATGATCGAAAATACATTTTTAATAGTATTATTAATAATGAAAATTCGATGAATTTTTCTTGATAGATCAGGTGGAAATGGTAAAACTTTTTTATATAAAACTGACACTAAAATATATTATTATTTAGGAGAAGGTAAGAATGTAGTATCAATGGCATGGACAGGAATAGCATCAATTTTGCTTCCTGGTCGAATGACAAGCCTTAGAACATTTGGATTACCATTAAATTTTTCAAATATAGAAACTACATTTTTAAATTAAAATCAGACAAACAAAAATTACGTAAATGTGATATAATAATTTGGGATGAAGCATTAATGATACCAAAAAAAGCTTTGGAAATTGTTAATCAAACCTTAAAAGATTTTTGTAAATTGAAAGAGTTACCTTTTGCTGGAAAATTATTAATATTAACAGAATATTTTTGACAAATTTTGCTAGTAGTAAAACATGCATATAAGATAAACATAATACAAAAATGCATTAAATATTTGCATTTATGGGATAAATTTAAAATTATGAAATTACAAAATAATACAAGGTGTAATAATTTCAATTTTTCTAAATTTTTGTTAAAAATAGGAGAGGGACATATTAATTTATTTCAAGTTGCTAAAAAATGGAAGTCAAAAGATATTTGTGACAAAATTTATGGATATACAATTCAGAAGAAACTGATCTATCTAATAAAGTAATTTTTCAATCCATAATGAAGACATTTGTATTTTAAATAATAAAAATAATAATAATTAGATTCGGGAGAATTTTCTTCTTTGACTTTTATTTTATATAGAAGACAATTTTCAATAGTTTTAACATTTACTATAACTGTTAATAAATCACAAGGAGAAAGTTTTGAAGAAGCAGGAATTTATTTTCGAATACCTTTATTTTCATTTGGCCAATTATATGTAGCACTTTCAAGATGTAAAAACGAATAGAATATATTTATTGAAATCAATACTAGAGATTTTAAATAAATAAACAATAATGTATGGAGGGAAGTCTCGGAATAAATTATTTTAAGTACTTTAAAACATAATTGCAATTAAGTTTAACGTGATTTTTTAAATTAAGTTTACACTGCAAAAACATGGTGTCTTAAATTGGCCAAAAATGTCCTAAACTAAGATACTTTTGGTGTCTAAGACACGAAAAATGTCTTAATTTAAGACATTTTTGAACAATTTAAGACACCTGTTTTTGCAGTGTACTATATTTATAATATATTTTGATGTCAAAATATATACTTTTTTAAAAAAAAATTTACAGATACATTTATCAAATTAATTTCATAATTTTTTATAAAATTTTACTAAAAAATTATAAAATTTTCTAATAAAAATGTATTTATTATAAAAATTTATTATAAATTATAAATATAATGAAATTGTATTAAAAAAATTAATACATTTTTATTTAGTTTAGGTGAGATGCTAAATTGATTTGAAATAAACTTTAATTCAGTTTAAAAGCTTATTATACCTCCTCGTGGTGCATCGTGGCAACAAATTTATTAAAAGCTACAAAAATAAAAATAAAATTTCAATAAACAAATGTTTCCCTAATGAGATGTTCCTTTAAAAGTTTAGTACTTTTAAGGAATTTGGCTAAAAAACAATTATTTGAAGTATTTAATAGTATATTTCGTAACATGCGTGACAAGCAGTCGTTTCTGAAACGAGAGCAATGTTTTTGCAACGAGTGAAACGAGTTGCAAAAATTGCGCGAGTTTCAAACCGACTGCTTTGTTCACGCAGTTACGAACGATACTTTTCATAACAAAGTCATAAAAGGCGTGATTCGGTCCTCTGTATAGATAACTAGAAAGTTGCAGAATTAAGAATGATTCACTATGTCACGTCAGAGTGTACACAAATACAATTCAAATTGAATGTCTCACACTTTTTTACTTGTCAACACGCCGCGCTAGTGATACGGTCAGGTTAGATTTTGAAGCTGTACTACTCACGCTAAAGATATCGACTCTGTTCTGTTGGTCAAACAGTGCGTGCAAGAAAAGTAGAAAAGTGGGGGACATGCAATTTGGACTGTACTTGTTTGCACTCTTACGTCACATAGTGAATCGTTCTTAAATCTGCAACTTTCTGGTTATCTACAGAGAACCGAATCACGCCATTTTTAAGACTGCGTTATGAAAAATAAATTCTACTATATATTACCTTAATCTTCTATTTTATTATAATTACTTAAATAAGAACACAGATTCGGGTAAAACACATCTATATTCAGTAAAAGGAACATGTTGACTCTTCTAGAGACTACACAAGACTGACATGACGCGTCGCTTAGTCGCGCACGTCGACCAGTGATGCCAGATGGAAACCGAAATCGAACCCCACCATAACACCCGAGTAGAGCTCAAACGCATGTAAATTACATGTATTTGAGCTCTAGTCGGGAGTTATGGTGGGGGTCGATTTTGGTTTCCATCTGGCATCACTGACGTCGACAGGTCGCCTGCATTTCCTCCAAAACCCAAATGACCGAACTCGCAATTAACCAAAATTCAAGTGTTCGAAAAGTCAACTCCCAGAACTCGCAATTGTCCGAACATCCAATTGCCCGAATTCGAATTTGTCCAAACTTCCAATTAACTGAACTAACATTTGTCTGAATTTTCAATTTTTCTAACTCGTATTTGTCCAAACGTCCAAGTAACTGAACTAGCATTTGTCCGAACTTCTAACTCCTCGATCTCACATTTGTCAAAAGTTTTAACTACCCGAACTCACAATTGTCGAAACGTTCAACTTCTTGATATCGCATTTGTCTAAACCTTAAATCTCCCAAATTTGCATTTGTCAAAAACTCCAGCTACCCAAATTTGCACTTGTCCAAACTTTCAACTCTTCGAAATTGCATTTGTCCAAAATTTCAATACTCCAAACTCGCATTTTTTAAAACATTCATCTCCCTGAATTTACATTTGCTCTAAAATTTAACTCCCCGAAATCGCATTTGTCAGAAAAACTAAATTCTTGAATTCGCGTTTACCCAAACTGTGAAAACCCCGAACTCGCATTTGTTAGAACAACCAAATCCTCGAAATCTCTTTTGCCTGAACTGTCAGTTACTTGAACTCGCATTTGTCCAAACTATTAAGTCCCAAAACTCGCATTTGGCCGAACTCTTAAGTACCCAAACTCGCATTTGTCAGAACTCTTAACTCCCCAAACTCACATTTGTCAATACTCTTAGGTACCCAAACTCGCATTTGGCAGAACTCTTAACTCCCCAAAGTCACATTTGTCAAAACTTTTAAGTCCCCCAACTCACATTTGTCAAAACTCTTAAGTACCCAAACTCGCATTTGGCAGAACTCTTAACTATCCAAACTCGCATTTGGTCGAACTTTTATATCACCAAATTCGCATTTGTCAAAACATTCAACTCTTCGAACTATCATTTGACAAATTCCTTAACTCACATACTTCACAAATCCCCGAACTCGCATTTGTCAGACCCTCGGAAAGTAGTCTCTCAAAAGAAGCCTTCTGATTGGCGGGTAACTTTCCTGGAAACATTACCCGCCAATCAGAAGGCTCCTTTAGAGAGACTACTTTCCGAGGGTCTGCCAAATGCGAGTTTGGGTACCTAAGTGTTTTGACAAATGTGAGTTTGGGGACTTAAAAGTTTTGACAAATGTGATTTTGGGGAGTTAAGAGTTCTGACAAATGCGAGTTTGGGTACTTGGACGTTTGGACAAATACGAGTTAGAGGAATTGAAAATTCAGACAAATGTTAGTTCAGTTAATTGGAAGTTTGGACAAATTCGAATTCGGGCAATTGGATGTTCGGACAATTGCGAGTTCTGGTAGTTGACTTTTCGAACACTTGAATTTTGGTTAATTGCGAGTTCGGTCATTTGGGTTTTGGAGGAAATGCAGGCGACCCACGTCGACAAGGCCACACATTCATACATATGCATGACAGGACCGTATCAAGCGGTATAAGAAAAAAAAGATTGGAGTGTACGCTAAATTTCCGACATTATTTAATATATTATTTTTATTACATATTATTATAAATATTAATAAATAATAAAATCACCTTGTCGTGGTGAGGGGGCTTATGACCGGCCAGGCGCTTGTCCTTTGGTCGCCATCATCAGACGAGCTGTTCGGCTCTTCCCAGAACTCTTCCGACTCCCGATGTCTGGCGAGCTTGGGCACAGGGGAATGAACGGGACCCCATTAATTCGGGTAGTCGCCGTTTTTCGAACCTGTGCACTAGCTAATCTGTGCGGATGATGTTAATTCGGATTCCAAATGGGGGCTAACCATCCTCCTCAGCTGTGGGCAACATGGGTTCTGGGAAGAATAGGACACTCTCGCCTCCTTGGTTTTTCTAAGTTGCTGTGGAGTAGTCTCGATCTAGGGTTGACGCCCAATGGACTGGTTGTCTGTTAGGTCTGACCAACGACACCTAACCCAATCTAAGGTTCCACACTGTGCCGAGGGATGGATGACACAAGGGTTACAAAATCCGCCGTGAAGCTGCCGGGGATGGTGCAAACGTCACCTAACCTACGTGCTCTCCAATTTGGCGTCTGTAAAGCGCAGGCGTCGGTTGTTGATGCCGGGGGATTTGGCGACGGACGCACTGTCGTCGCCAGTGACACGTTCGGAGGTGTCGTCAGCGGTGCTAGGATACCGGGCGCCCTCCTAGTGTACAAATGCCTTACCCACACATCGGAGCTCAGTGTGGGTGAACCGTTTTTTCTCCAAGGTTCGTGGGATTCGTATGGATACTGACGATTTAAACTTAGATGATGTTGGGCACCCAGGGGGTAGTGGGATGGCACCGCCAGCGACGAGCGCCGCTGAACCGGGTTCAGTAGGGACCAATTCATCGCTCTTGACGGTGGATGGTCACAGTAGACCGCGTTGTGGTAGTGCGGTAAGGGTCGGCAGCTGTGTCAGTGCTTTTAGCAACATACCTGCTGCTGACATAGCCACATGTGAGGAGGATAAGGCAGAGTGCCTTAAGTTGTGCGAGGAAGAGAGAGCTATCTTCTTAGAAATTAAGACCGAAATGAACCAGATGCTCACAAGGCTGACGGTTCAGAAGAACGTCGCGACCGACATCCAGAGTGGATTGAAGAAATTTTAGTTCTGGTTGCCGGCACTAATAGCTAAGCACGCAGAAGCCGATAAGGCAAACAACAGGTTTTGTAAAGGTCTGCAAGATATGGCGGACGGACGGCAGTACAGCCGGAAAGTTAGGGAACGTTACTAGGCCAAGGCGGCGAGAAGCCTGGTCCTGGAATGCGAGAGTCAAAAGCGGGTTGCAGAGGAGCGTTCTCCTCCTTATCAGGAGCCCATGAAAAGAAAGCCGGTGGGGACTTTTGCCGAGAAAGCGAAGGCCCCAAAGATTAAGAAGCCAAAACAGGCAAAGGAGGTTGTGCCGAGAATCGCCATAGAGTCTGGCAAAGCTAGAAATCCAACGGTCTTGGTCCGAGTTTGCCAAGGTCAGACAAATGCTTCTGTCTTGGGCAAGCTCAAAAAAGAAGTGATCCTGGATCTTGCCAGACGACGGCGGTCGGTGCAAGGCCAACAAAAGAGGGGAACATCCTCCTTGTACTAGGAGGGGGTTCAGACGGGAAGATCTTTTCAACCAAGATCTCGGAGGCCATAGCAAGGTTGTGAACCGTTAGGGCGGCGGAGGACCAAAGGGTGACAATATGGAGATCCGTGACCTTGACGGTTTAACGGTGAAGGAAGAGGTTGAAGCTGCTGTGGGGAATGTCTTAGGAACTCTTCTTGAGCGAAAGGCAGGTGAAGGGTCTAGGACCTAATAGGAGAGGCGTGAAGCTGGCCATCGTGTCCGCAAACCACGATGAGGCAGTAAAATTAGAGAACGTAGGCCGGGTAAAAGTTGGGTTCCTTAGCTGCCCAATAAAGAGGCCCATTCTGGTCACTAGGTGTTATTGGTGCCTTGATTATGGACATAGAAAGAACGAGTGTGGAGGAGTGGACAGATCCACCGCATGCTATAAGTGCGGAGAGTCTGGCCACACCCTTGCACAGTGCATGAACGAGGGGTTTGGTTTCCTGTGCGGGATCCAAGATAGCGCAGCAGGCGATACGTCCCATATAACGGGCTCCGGAGGTTTTCAGGAAAGTCCTGGAACATGCCAAAATGGAAGAAGTGCGAAGGCGCAGTAGGTCGGGAGCGACGTGAGTCGCGGGCATTCGGAGCATAGGAATGGAAAATACTCTTATAAAGCAAGGAAGATTTAGTGGGTATTACCCAGAGACAAACTAACGGGGGAATATTTATATTCCCAAGTAAACTATCTTCTGGACTCGAGTCCCACACAGGGGAGCACCCTCTTTAAATAAAGCTTGCATCATTCATTGTAAGGTGCTCCTTATGGTGCGTAAATGCATTTGCCAAACCTCGTATTAAAAAAAAATAATAAATAATAATTTAAGAATAATAATATGCTTATTATATATTTATAATTAATGTAATATAACACAATACTGTATTATAAAATATTATTTATTTATTTTTACAAAACAAGTTTAGGAGAGGAAAAAATGCATTTACGCACTTGTTTGTGTGGGACTCGACCACGTGCTGCGATAATACCTCAGTAAAACAACCTCTCCCATTCTTGCTTTACTTACTCTAATCCGCTACTGCTCCACCCGTCCTGGAGGGTAAGCAAAAGCGTGATTTATTTGCTAGAGACGTTATTCCTACTTCTTGCACTGTTGTTCTCACCCATAGCCGCCGATGTTCTTAAGCGCTGGTCAAGAACGTTGTTGGATGCTTTTTTAGAGCTACCGAATAATACCTTGCCGGACCAGATTGAGAGAGTACAGAAGAACAGCCTTTTGCATACGAACCGCCAATGCATCGGCTCGATACTCGAAGCTAGGTATCTTTTTTAGTTGGCTAACAAATGAAGCTCGCATCCATCCCAAACAACCGAATACAAGAACAATTAGTCGGACCCTATAGCCTGCATACATTTTACTCAGTTCAAACAGAAGGTCTTGATACTTTGTCCGCTTCTCATCTTCCTTTTGAGTGATATTTCTCTCAGCAGGTGTCGAAAACTCTATAACACAAATGACCTTACTTTTATGATCCTGGAGCACTATATCAGGCTTTGTAGCACTGATACGATGAGTGGTGGAAAAAGAAAAATTTCAGTAGATCTTACACTAATGATTTTTCACAACGGACTTCTGATCCCCTTGGGCATATGGCAAGATGGGTTCCTTATCTATACCATATTGGTGTCGAAGGTGAGAATACAACACCTTCAGCGCAGCATTGTGTCTTTCTATACGTATATCTGCAACATGCATACTTCGGACACGCACTTAGAATACTCTCGAATCTCTCCATAACGATCTTCTGTATAACGAACGTTCTCTTTAACGAGCTCTGATTCTCTGCACAGAACGAGAAATGTTATCTCTCCTGCATCCTGACACCCAGGGTTTGCTAAGGCTATTTTAGGCAGTTAAATATATTGTACTTAATATAAAATCATAATTAAGATATGTTTTGTAACTCTTGCAATATTTGTATTGAAATAAAAATATTTAAAATTATGACATTTTGCTGTATAACTTTCAACAACTACAAGCTGATCTAGAGGAGAAGGCGAGAAATACAATTGAACAAACTTACCTAGTTAAGTTCGATTAAAATTGTATGAGCGCCTCCTCCGAATAGATGAAACCCATCGTGGTATAACACTCCCATTATTATCTTCAACTGTAAATAAAACCCAATTATAATAATTGCAGCAATGCTTTAAAACAATGAGAAATTCACAAGGCGGAGTATAGGCACAAATGAACTATTAGTCTTTCAATTTTTTAGTTTTAATACCTTTCAAAATGTGACGATTTTGGTGTAAGTAGGGGTACTACAAGTTGATATATTCGGAGTAGGCGCTCATTCAAATTTTATTTGAACTTTACTAAGTAAGTTGGTCCAATTATACAATTATTTACTAAAGTCTTTCAATGTAAGATAGTATTCAAATAGCGAAATCAGTCATTTTTACTTGTTTTTTATACCCTTCTTAAATTCCTAACAAATAGATATAAAATATATACCTTTTCTATCATTTTGTCTCCAAACCAACAATACATAACCTCGTGGATTATAATGGCGTTTATGATTACTGCTGTTGACCAGAATTTAAAGCTCGTTAGACTCAATTTTGATAATCGATAAATACTTGTACACAAATTTAACGTTGATGAAAAAAATTGAATAAACACCAAAAAACTAAACACATCATTACATTGTTTTACGATTCTGCAAACAGTTTCAATTTTTCTTAATAAATTAAAGGCCCTTGATAGTTAAAAGGGTTATAAATCTTTAACCTCTCGAGAATTACAGTTAAGAGGTTTAAAAGAATAATTTTTTTTCTATAAATGTTTATTGAAAAAAAATTTCTCAGTTATACATCAGCTTACTTATAAATATAAATATGATACTCAACGCAGCTTTGGATTATTTGAGATTCCGCTTTATAAATATCAATTTTAGAATACTCTAGTTTTAATGATTTTGGAAGTTCCATTAAACGATGCTCGCATATTTCTAGTTGGGCACAAATTTGTTGCATCATAATTACAGCCATCATTTCAATAGCAGCATATATCACACTACCTATTTGAATACTTATAGATTGATACAAATAAGTCATCCAAAATAAGAGTCTAGAATTATTAATTTCATAAGGCATCCACATTTTGAAAGGCAACTGAACATTTTTTCCTTTAATTAGAGGTGCTGCTATCATCAGTACAGCTGAAATAGCGCAGATAGAACAAAAAGCTCGGGAATTCAATCTAAAACAGTTCACCGTTTAAAAAATACCATTTTAGAATGTAGACAAAGAAGAATTTTTTTCAAAATGCTTTTTCCACTTTAAAAAAGATTATGTAAGATGAATATCAGATTGTTTAATTTATATAAAATTTCTCTTCAATACACTGAAAAAAATTCTGTAATCAGATTAGACATCCCAAGTAGAAAATTTGTCGGTAATACTACCGACAGTCTGTCGGTAGTACTGTCGGTAGTACTGTCGGTAGTACTGTCGGTAGAATGTCGGTAGTCTGTCGGTAGTCCATTAGAAGAACCTCCGGTAGTCCGTCGGTAGAACCTTTGGTAGTCCGTCGGTAGAACCATCGGTAGTCCTTCGGTACTCTTGCGGTAGGTCACATTCTCACCACTTCTTCGGGGCAGTTAACCTCAAATTTTAAAACTCGAAGTAAAAATTGTACCCAAGTGCCCCACCGTTGTCCAGGTCACATTCTCACCACTTCTTCGGGAAAGTTAACCTCAAATTTTAGAAATCGAAGTAAGGATTGTACCCAAGTGCCCCACCGTTCTCCAGGTCACATTCTCACCACTTCTTCGGGGCACTTAACCTCAAATTTTAAAAATCGAAGTAAGGATTGTACCCAAGTGCTCCACCGTTGTCCAGGTCACATTCTCACCACTTCTTCAGGGCACTTAACCTAAAATTTTAAAAATCGAAGTAAGGTATGTACCCAAGTGCCCCACCGTTGTCCACGTCACATTCTCATCACTTCTTCGGGGAAGTTAACCTCAAATTTTAAAAATCGAAGTAAGGATTGTACCCAAGTGCCCCACCGTTGTCCAGGTCACATTCTCACCACTTCTTCGGGGTACTTAACCTCAAATTTTAAAAATCGAAGTAAGGTATGTACCCAAGTGCCCCACCGTTGTCCAGGTCACATTCTCACCACTTCTTCGGGGAAGTTAACCTCAAATTTTAAAAATCGAAGTAAGGATTGTACCCAAGTGCCCCACCGTTGTCCAGGTCACATTCTCACCACTTCTTCAGGGCACTTAACCTAAAATTTTAAAAATCGAAGTAAGGTATGTACCCAAGTGCCCCACCGTTGTCCAGGTCACATTCTCACCACTTCTTCGGGGAAGTTAACCTCAAATTTTAAAAATCGAAGTAAGGATTGTACCCAAGTGCCCCACCGTTGTCCAGGTCACATTCTCACCACTTCTTCGGGGCACTTAGCCTCAAATTTTAAAAATCGAAGAAAGGATTGTACCCAAGTGCCCCACCGTTGTCCAGGACACATTCTCACCACTTCTTCGGAAAAGTTAACCTCAAATTTTAAAAATCGAAGTAAGGATTGTACCCAAGTGCCCCACCGTTGTCCAGGTCACATTCTCACCACCTCTTCGGGGAAGTTTACCTTAAATTTTAAAAATCGAAGTAAGGATAGTACCCAAGTGCCCCACCGTTGTCCACGTCACATTCTCACCACTTCTTCGGAACAATTAACCTCAAATTTTAAAAATCGAAGTAAGGATTGTACCCAAGTGCCCCACCGTTGTCCAGGTCACATTCTCACCACTTCTTCGGGGAATGTAACCTCAAATTTTAAAGATCGAAGTAAGGATTGTACCCAAGTGCCCCACCGTTGTCCACGTCACATTCTCACCACTTCTTCGGGACAATTAACCTCAAATTTTAAAAATCGAAGTCAGGATTGTACCCAAGTGCCCCACCGTTGTACAAGTCACATTCTCACTACTTCTTCGGGGAAGTTAACCTCAAAATTGAAAAATCAAATTAAAGATTGTACTTAAGTGCCCCTCCATTGTCCAGGTCACATTCTCAAGACTTCTTCGAGGAAGTTAACCTTAAATTTTAAAAATCGAAGTAAGGATTGTACCCATGTGCCCCACCATTATCCAGGTCACATTCTCACCACTTCTTCGAGGCACTTAACTTTATATTTTAAAAATCGAAGAAAGGATTGTACTAAAGTGCCCCACCGTTGTCCAGGTCACATTCTCTCCATTTCTTCGGGGAAGTTAACCTCAATTTTAAAAAATTAAAGTAAGGATTGTAACCAAGTGCCCCACCATTGTCCAGGTCACATTCGCACCACTTCTTCAGGGAAGTTAACCCTGAATTTTAAAAATCTACGAAGGGATTAAAACAAAGTGCCCCACCGTTGTCCACGTCACATTCTCACCACTTCTTCGGGGCACTTAACCTCCAATTTTAAAAATTGAAGAAAGGATTGTACCCAAGTGCCCCACCGTTGTCCAGGTCACATTCTCACCACTTCTTCAGGGCACTTAACCTCCAATTTTAAAAATCGAAGTAAGGTATGTACCCAAGTGCCCCACCGTTGTCCAGGTCACATTCTCACCACTTCTTCGGGGAAGTTAACCTCAAATTTTAAAAATCGAAGTAAGGATTGTACCCAAGTCCCCCACCGTTGTCCAGGTCACATTCTCACCACTTCTTCGGGGCACTTAACCTCAAATTTTAAAAATAGAAGAAGGGATTGTACCCAAGTGCCCCACCGTTGTCCAGGTCACATTCTCACCACTTCTTCGGGGAAGTTAACCTCAAATTTTAAAAATCGAAGTAAGGATTGTACCCAAGTGCCCCACCGTTGTCCAGGTCACATTCTCACCACTTCTTCAGGGCACTTAACCTAAAATTTTAAAAATCGAAGTAAGGTATGTACCCAAGTGCCCCACCGTTGTCCAGGTCACATTCTCACCACTTCTTCGGGGAAGTTAACCTCAAATTTTAAAAATCGAAGTAAGGATTGTACCCAAGTGCCCCACCGTTGTCCAGGTCACATTCTCACCACTTCTTCGGGGCACTTAGCCTCAAATTTTAAAAATCGAAGAAAGGATTGTACCCAAGTGCCCCACCGTTGTCCAGGACACATTCTCACCACTTCTTCGGAAAAGTTAACCTCAAATTTTAAAAATCGAAGTAAGGATTGTACCCAAGTGCCCCACCGTTGTCCAGGTCACATTCTCACCACCTCTTCGGGGAAGTTTACCTTAAATTTTAAAAATCGAAGTAAGGATAGTACCCAAGTGCCCCACCGTTGTCCAGGTCACATTCTCACCACTTCTTCGAGGCACTTAGCCTCAAATTTTAAAAATCGAAGAAAGGATTGTACCCAATTGCCCCACCGTTGTCCAGGACACATTCTCACCACTTCTTCGGAAAAGTTAACCTCAAATTTTAAAAATCGAAGTAAGGATTGTACCCAAGTGCCCCACCGTTGTCCAGGTCACATTCTCACCACTTCTTCGGGGCACTTAACCTCAAATTTTAAAAATCGAAGAAAGGATTGTACCCAAGTGCCCCACCGTTGTCCAGGTCACATTCTCACCACTTCTTCAGGGCACTTAACCTAAAATTTTAAAAATCGAAGTAAGGTATGTACCCAAGTGCCCCACCGTTGTCCAGGTCACATTCTCACCACTTCTTCGGGGAAGTTAACCTCAAATTTTAAAAATCGAAGTAAGGATTGTACCCAAGTCCCCCACCGTTGTCCAGGTCACATTCTCACCACTTCTTCGGGGCACTTAACCTCAAATTTTAAAAATCGAAGAAAGGATTGTACCCAAGTGCCCCACCGTTGTCCAGGTCACATTCTCACCACTTCTTCGGGGAAGTTAACCTCAAATTTTAAAAATCGAAGTAAGGATTGTACCCAAGTGCCCCACCGTTGTCCAGGTCACATTCTCACCACCTCTTCGGGGAAGTTTACCTTAAATTTTAAAAATCGAAGTAAGGATAGTACCCAAGTGCCCCACCGTTGTCCAGGTCACATTCTCACCACTTCTTCGAGGCACTTAGCCTCAAATTTTAAAAATCGAAGAAAGGATTGTACCCAAGTGCCCCACCGTTGTCCAGGACACATTCTCACCACTTCTTCGGAAAAGTTAACCTCAAATTTTAAAAATCGAAGTAAGGATTGTACCCAAGTGCCCCACCGTTGTCCAGGTCACATTCTCACCACTTCTTCGGGGCAGTTAACCTAAAATTTTAAAAATCGAAGTAAGGTATGTACCCAAGTGCCCCACCGTTGTCCAGGTCACATTCTCACCACTTCTTCGGGGAAGTTAACCTCAAATTTTAAAAATCGAAGTAAGGATTGTACCCAAGTCCCCCACCGTTGTCCAGGTCACATTCTCACCACTTCTTCGGGGCACTTAACCTCAAATTTTAAAAATCGAAGAAAGGATTGTACCCAAGTGCCCCACCGTTGTCCAGGTCACATTCTCACCACTTCTTCGGGGAAGTTAACCTCAAATTTTAAAAATCGAAGTAAGGATTGTACCCAAGTGCCCCACCGTTGTCCAGGTCACATTCTCACCACTTCTTCAGGGCACTTAACCTAAAATTTTAAAAATCGAAGTAAGGTATGTACCCAAGTGCCCCACCGTTGTCCAGGTCACATTCTCACCACTTCTTCGGGGAAGTTAACCTAAAATTTTAAAAATCGAAGTAAGGTATGTACCCAAGTGCCCCACCGTTGTCCAGGTCACATTCTCACCACTTCTTCGGGGAAGTTAACCTCAAATTTTAAAAATCGAAGTAAGGATTGTACCCAAGTCCCCCACCGTTGTCCAGGTCACATTCTCACCACTTCTTCGGGGCACTTAACCTCAAATTTTAAAAATCGAAAAAAGGATTGTACCCAAGTGCCCCACCGTTGTCCAGGTCACATTCTCACCACTTCTTCGGGGAAGTTAACCTCAAATTTTAAAAATCGAAGTAAGGATTGTACCCAAGTGCCCCACCGTTGTCCAGGTCACATTCTCACCACTTCTTCAGGGCACTTAACCTAAAATTTTAAAAATCGAAGTAAGGTATGTACCCAAGTGCCCCACCGTTGTCCAGGTCACATTCTCACCACTTCTTCGGGGAAGTTAACCTCAAATTTTAAAAATCGAAGTAAGGATTGTACCCAAGTGCCCCACCGTTGTCCAGGTCACATTCGCACCACTTCTTCAGGGAAGTTAACCCTGAATTTTAAAAATCTACGAAGGGATTAAAACAAAGTGCCCCACCGTTGTCCACGTCACATTCTTACCACTTCTTCGGGGCACTTAACCTCCAATTTTAAAAATTGAAGAAAGGATTGTACCCAAGTGCCCCACCGTTGTCCAGGTCACATTCTCACCACTTCTTCAGGGAACTTAACCTCAAATTTTAAAAATCGAAGTAAGGTATGTACCCAAGTGCCCCACCGTTGTCCAGGTCACATTCTCACCACTTCTTCAGGGAACTTAACTTCAAATTTTAAAAATCGAAGTAAGGTATGTACCCAAGTGCCCCACCATTGTCCAGGTCACATTCGCACCACTTCTTCAGGGAAGTTAACCCTGAATTTTAAAAATCTACGAAGGGATTAAAACAAAGTGCCCCACCGTTGTCCACGTCACATTCTCACCACTTCTTCGGGGCACTTAACCTCCAATTTTAAAAATTGAAGAAAGGATTGTACCCAAGTGCCCCACCGTTGTCCAGGTCACATTCTCACCACTTCTTCAGGGCACTTAACCTCCAATTTTAAAAATCGAAGTAAGGTATGTACCCAAGTGCCCCACCGTTGTCCAGGTCACATTCTCACCACTTCTTCGGGGAAGTTAACCTCAAATTTTAAAAATCGAAGTAAGGATTGTACCCAAGTCCCCCACCGTTGTCCAGGTCACATTCTCACCACTTCTTCGGGGCACTTAACCTCAAATTTTAAAAATAGAAGAAGGGATTGTACCCAAGTGCCCCACCGTTGTCCAGGTCACATTCTCACCACTTCTTCGGGGAAGTTAACCTCAAATTTTAAAAATCGAAGAAAGGATTGTACCCAAGTGCCCCACCGTTGTCCAGGTCACATTCTCACCACTTCTTCGGGGAAGTTAACCTCAAATTTTAAAAATCGAAGTAAGGATTGTACCCAAGTGCCCCACCGTTGTCCAGGTCACATTCTCACCACTTCTTCAGGGCACTTAACCTAAAATTTTAAAAATCGAAGTAAGGTATGTACCCAAGTGCCCCACCGTTGTCCAGGTCACATTCTCACCACTTCTTCGGGGAAGTTAACCTCAAATTTTAAAAATCGAAGTAAGGATTGTACCCAAGTGCCCCACCGTTGTCCAGGTCACATTCGCACCACTTCTTCAGGGAAGTTAACCCTGAATTTTAAAAATCTACGAAGGGATTAAAACAAAGTGCCCCACCGTTGTCCACGTCACATTCTTACCACTTCTTCGGGGCACTTAACCTCCAATTTTAAAAATTGAAGAAAGGATTGTACCCAAGTGCCCCACCGTTGTCCAGGTCACATTCTCACCACTTCTTCAGGGAACTTAACCTCAAATTTTAAAAATCGAAGTAAGGTATGTACCCAAGTGCCCCACCGTTGTCCAGGTCACATTCTCACCACTTCTCCAGGGAACTTAACCTCAAATTTTAAAAATCGAAGTAAGGTATGTACCCAAGTGCCCCACCATTGTCCAGGTCACATTCGCACCACTTCTTCAGGGAAGTTAACCCTGAATTTTAAAAATCTACGAAGGGATTAAAACAAAGTGCCCCACCGTTGTCCACGTCACATTCTCACCACTTCTTCGGGGCACTTAACCTCCAATTTTAAAAATTGAAGAAAGGATTGTACCCAAGTGCCCCACCGTTGTCCAGGTCACATTCTCACCACTTCTTCAGGGCACTTAACCTCCAATTTTAAAAATCGAAGTAAGGTATGTACCCAAGTGCCCCACCGTTGTCCAGGTCACATTCTCACCACTTCTTCGGGGAAGTTAACCTCAAATTTTAAAAATCGAAGTAAGGATTGTACCCAAGTCCCCCACCGTTGTCCAGGTCACATTCTCACCACTTCTTCGGGGCACTTAACCTCAAATTTTAAAAATAGAAGAAGGGATTGTACCCAAGTGCCCCACCGTTGTCCAGGTCACATTCTCACCACTTCTTCGGGGAAGTTAACCTCAAATTTTAAAAATCGAAGTAAGGATTGTACCCAAGTGCCCCACCGTTGTCCAGGTCACATTCTCACCACCTCTTCGGGGAAGTTTACCTTAAATTTTAAAAATCGAAGTAAGGATAGTACCCAAGTGCCCCACCGTTGTCCAGGTCACATTCTCACCACCTCTTCGGGGAAGTTTACCTTAAATTTTAAAAATCGAAGTAAGGATAGTACCCAAGTGCCCCACCGTTGTCCAGGTCACATTCTCACCACTTCTTCGGGGCACTTAACCTCAAATTTTAAAAATCGAAGAAAGGATTGTACCCAAGTGCCCCACCGTTGTCCAGGTCACATTCTCACCACTTCTTCAGGGCACTTAACCTAAAATTTTAAAAATCGAAGTAAGGTATGTACCCAAGTGCCCCACCGTTGTCCAGGTCACATTCTCACCACTTCTTCGGGGAAGTTAACCTCAAATTTTAAAAATCGAAGTAAGGATTGTACCCAAGTCCCCCACCGTTGTCCAGGTCACATTCTCACCACTTCTTCGGGGCACTTAACCTCAAATTTTAAAAATCGAAGAAAGGATTGTACCCAAGTGCCCCACCGTTGTCCAGGTCACATTCTCACCACTTCTTCGGGGAAGTTAACCTCAAATTTTAAAAATCGAAGTAAGGATTGTACCCAAGTGCCCCACCGTTGTCCAGGTCACATTCTCACCACCTCTTCGGGGAAGTTTACCTTAAATTTTAAAAATCGAAGTAAGGATAGTACCCAAGTGCCCCACCGTTGTCCAGGTCACATTCTCACCACTTCTTCGAGGCACTTAGCCTCAAATTTTAAAAATCGAAGAAAGGATTGTACCCAAGTGCCCCACCGTTGTCCAGGACACATTCTCACCACTTCTTCGGAAAAGTTAACCTCAAATTTTAAAAATCGAAGTAAGGATTGTACCCAAGTGCCCCACCGTTGTCCAGGTCACATTCTCACCACTTCTTCGGGGCACTTAACCTAAAATTTTAAAAATCGAAGTAAGGTATGTACCCAAGTGCCCCACCGTTGTCCAGGTCACATTCTCACCACTTCTTCGGGGAAGTTAACCTCAAATTTTAAAAATCGAAGTAAGGATTGTACCCAAGTCCCCCACCGTTGTCCAGGTCACATTCTCACCACTTCTTCGGGGCACTTAACCTCAAATTTTAAAAATCGAAGAAAGGATTGTACCCAAGTGCCCCACCGTTGTCCAGGTCACATTCTCACCACTTCTTCGGGGAAGTTAACCTCAAATTTTAAAAATCGAAGTAAGGATTGTACCCAAGTGCCCCACCGTTGTCCAGGTCACATTCTCACCACTTCTTCAGGGCACTTAACCTAAAATTTTAAAAATCGAAGTAAGGTATGTACCCAAGTGCCCCACCGTTGTCCAGGTCACATTCTCACCACTTCTTCGGGGAAGTTAACCTAAAATTTTAAAAATCGAAGTAAGGTATGTACCCAAGTGCCCCACCGTTGTCCAGGTCACATTCTCACCACTTCTTCGGGGAAGTTAACCTCAAATTTTAAAAATCGAAGTAAGGATTGTACCCAAGTCCCCCACCGTTGTCCAGGTCACATTCTCACCACTTCTTCGGGGCACTTAACCTCAAATTTTAAAAATCGAAGAAAGGATTGTACCCAAGTGCCCCACCGTTGTCCAGGTCACATTCTCACCACTTCTTCGGGGAAGTTAACCTCAAATTTTAAAAATCGAAGTAAGGATTGTACCCAAGTGCCCCACCGTTGTCCAGGTCACATTCTCACCACTTCTTCAGGGCACTTAACCTAAAATTTTAAAAATCGAAGTAAGGTATGTACCCAAGTGCCCCACCGTTGTCCAGGTCACATTCTCACCACTTCTTCGGGGAAGTTAACCTCAAATTTTAAAAATCGAAGTAAGGATTGTACCCAAGTCCCCCACCGTTGTCCAGGTCACATTCTCACCACTTCTTCGGGGCACTTAACCTCAAATTTTAAAAATCGAAGAAAGGATTGTACCCAAGTGCCCCACCGTTGTCCAGGTCACATTCTCACCACTTCTTCGGGGAAGTTAACCTCAAATTTTAAAAATCGAAGTAAGGATTGTACCCAAGTGCCCCACCGTTGTCCAGGTCACATTCTCACCACTTCTTCAGGGCACTTAACCTAAAATTTTAAAAATCGAAGTAAGGTATGTACCCAAGTGCCCCACCGTTGTCCAGGTCACATTCTCACCACTTCTTCGGGGAAGTTAACCTCAAATTTTAAAAATCGAAGTAAGGATTGTACCCAAGTGCCCCACCGTTGTCCAGGTCACATTCTCACCACTTCTTCGGGGCACTTAGCCTCAAATTTTAAAAATCGAAGAAAGGATTGTACCCAAGTGCCCCACCGTTGTCCAGGACACATTCTCACCACTTCTTCGGAAAAGTTAACCTCAAATTTTAAAAATCGAAGTAAGGATTGTACCCAAGTGCCCCACCGTTGTCCAGGTCACATTCTCACCACTTCTTCGGGGAAGTTAACCTCAAATTTTAAAAATCGAAGTAAGGATTGTACCCAAGTCCCCCACCGTTGTCCAGGTCACATTCTCACCACTTCTTCGGGGCACTTAACCTCAAATTTTAAAAATAGAAGAAGGGATTGTACCCAAGTGCCCCACCGTTGTCCAGGTCACATTCTCACCACTTCTTCGGGGAAGTTAACCTCAAATTTTAAAAATCGAAGAAAGGATTGTACCCAAGTGCCCCACCGTTGTCCAGGTCACATTCTCACCACTTCTTCGGGGAAGTTAACCTCAAATTTTAAAAATCGAAGTAAGGATTGTACCCAAGTGCCCCACCGTTGTCCAGGTCACATTCTCACCACTTCTTCAGGGCACTTAACCTAAAATTTTAAAAATCGAAGTAAGGTATGTACCCAAGTGCCCCACCGTTGTCCAGGTCACATTCTCACCACTTCTTCGGGAAGTTAACCTCAAATTTTAAAAATCGAAGTAAGGATTGTACCCAAGTGCCCCACCGTTGTCCAGGTCACATTCGCACCACTTCTTCAGGGAAGTTAACCCTGAATTTTAAAAATCTACGAAGGGATTAAAACAAAGTGCCCCACCGTTGTCCACGTCACATTCTTACCACTTCTTCGGGGCACTTAACCTCCAATTTTAAAAATTGAAGAAAGGATTGTACCCAAGTGCCCCACCGTTGTCCAGGTCACATTCTCACCACTTCTTCAGGGAACTTAACCTCAAATTTTAAAAATCGAAGTAAGGTATGTACCCAAGTGCCCCACCGTTGTCCAGGTCACATTCTCACCACTTCTTCAGGGAACTTAACCTCAAATTTTAAAAATCGAAGTAAGGTATGTACCCAAGTGCCCCACCATTGTCCAGGTCACATTCGCACCACTTCTTCAGGGAAGTTAACCCTGAATTTTAAAAATCTACGAAGGGATTAAAACAAAGTGCCCCACCGTTGTCCACGTCACATTCTCACCACTTCTTCGGGGCACTTAACCTCCAATTTTAAAAATTGAAGAAAGGATTGTACCCAAGTGCCCCACCGTTGTCCAGGTCACATTCTCACCACTTCTTCAGGGCACTTAACCTCCAATTTTAAAAATCGAAGTAAGGTATGTACCCAAGTGCCCCACCGTTGTCCAGGTCACATTCTCACCACTTCTTCGGGGAAGTTAACCTCAAATTTTAAAAATCGAAGTAAGGATTGTACCCAAGTCCCCCACCGTTGTCCAGGTCACATTCTCACCACTTCTTCGGGGCACTTAACCTCAAATTTTAAAAATAGAAGAAGGGATTGTACCCAAGTGCCCCACCGTTGTCCAGGTCACATTCTCACCACTTCTTCGGGGAAGTTAACCTCAAATTTTAAAAATCGAAGTAAGGATTGTACCCAAGTGCCCCACCGTTGTCCAGGTCACATTCTCACCACTTCTTCAGGGCACTTAACCTAAAATTTTAAAAATCGAAGTAAGGATTGTACCCAAGTGCCCCACCGTTGTCCAGGTCACATTCTCACCACTTCTTCGGGGCACTTAGCCTCAAATTTTAAAAATCGAAGAAAGGATTGTACCCAAGTGCCCCACCGTTGTCCAGGACACATTCTCACCACTTCTTCGGAAAAGTTAACCTCAAATTTTAAAAATCGAAGTAAGGATTGTACCCAAGTGCCCCACCGTTGTCCAGGTCACATTCTCACCACCTCTTCGGGGAAGTTTACCTTAAATTTTAAAAATCGAAGTAAGGATAGTACCCAAGTGCCCCACCGTTGTCCAGGTCACATTCTCACCACTTCTTCGAGGCACTTAGCCTCAAATTTTAAAAATCGAAGAAAGGATTGTACCCAAGTGCCCCACCGTTGTCCAGGACACATTCTCACCACTTCTTCGGAAAAGTTAACCTCAAATTTTAAAAATCGAAGTAAGGATTGTACCCAAGTGCCCCACCGTTGTCCAGGTCACATTCTCACCACTTCTTCGGGGCACTTAACCTCAAATTTTAAAAATCGAAGAAAGGATTGTACCCAAGTGCCCCACCGTTGTCCAGGTCACATTCTCACCACTTCTTCAGGGCACTTAACCTAAAATTTTAAAAATCGAAGTAAGGTATGTACCCAAGTGCCCCACCGTTGTCCAGGTCACATTCTCACCACTTCTTCGGGGAAGTTAACCTCAAATTTTAAAAATCGAAGTAAGGATTGTACCCAAGTCCCCCACCGTTGTCCAGGTCACATTCTCACCACTTCTTCGGGGCACTTAACCTCAAATTTTAAAAATCGAAGAAAGGATTGTACCCAAGTGCCCCACCGTTGTCCAGGTCACATTCTCACCACTTCTTCGGGGAAGTTAACCTCAAATTTTAAAAATCGAAGTAAGGATTGTACCCAAGTGCCCCACCGTTGTCCAGGTCACATTCTCACCACCTCTTCGGGGAAGTTTACCTTAAATTTTAAAAATCGAAGTAAGGATAGTACCCAAGTGCCCCACCGTTGTCCAGGTCACATTCTCACCACTTCTTCGAGGCACTTAGCCTCAAATTTTAAAAATCGAAGAAAGGATTGTACCCAAGTGCCCCACCGTTGTCCAGGACACATTCTCACCACTTCTTCGGAAAAGTTAACCTCAAATTTTAAAAATCGAAGTAAGGATTGTACCCAAGTGCCCCACCGTTGTCCAGGTCACATTCTCACCACTTCTTCGGGGCACTTAACCTAAAATTTTAAAAATCGAAGTAAGGTATGTACCCAAGTGCCCCACCGTTGTCCAGGTCACATTCTCACCACTTCTTCGGGGAAGTTAACCTCAAATTTTAAAAATCGAAGTAAGGATTGTACCCAAGTCCCCCACCGTTGTCCAGGTCACATTCTCACCACTTCTTCGGGGCACTTAACCTCAAATTTTAAAAATCGAAGAAAGGATTGTACCCAAGTGCCCCACCGTTGTCCAGGTCACATTCTCACCACTTCTTCGGGGAAGTTAACCTCAAATTTTAAAAATCGAAGTAAGGATTGTACCCAAGTGCCCCACCGTTGTCCAGGTCACATTCTCACCACTTCTTCAGGGCACTTAACCTAAAATTTTAAAAATCGAAGTAAGGTATGTACCCAAGTGCCCCACCGTTGTCCAGGTCACATTCTCACCACTTCTTCGGGGAAGTTAACCTAAAATTTTAAAAATCGAAGTAAGGTATGTACCCAAGTGCCCCACCGTTGTCCAGGTCACATTCTCACCACTTCTTCGGGGAAGTTAACCTCAAATTTTAAAAATCGAAGTAAGGATTGTACCCAAGTCCCCCACCGTTGTCCAGGTCACATTCTCACCACTTCTTCGGGGCACTTAACCTCAAATTTTAAAAATCGAAGAAAGGATTGTACCCAAGTGCCCCACCGTTGTCCAGGTCACATTCTCACCACTTCTTCGGGGAAGTTAACCTCAAATTTTAAAAATCGAAGTAAGGATTGTACCCAAGTGCCCCACCGTTGTCCAGGTCACATTCTCACCACTTCTTCAGGGCACTTAACCTAAAATTTTAAAAATCGAAGTAAGGTATGTACCCAAGTGCCCCACCGTTGTCCAGGTCACATTCTCACCACTTCTTCGGGGAAGTTAACCTCAAATTTTAAAAATCGAAGTAAGGATTGTACCCAAGTCCCCCACCGTTGTCCAGGTCACATTCTCACCACTTCTTCGGGGCACTTAACCTCAAATTTTAAAAATCGAAGAAAGGATTGTACCCAAGTGCCCCACCGTTGTCCAGGTCACATTCTCACCACTTCTTCGGGGAAGTTAACCTCAAATTTTAAAAATCGAAGTAAGGATTGTACCCAAGTGCCCCACCGTTGTCCAGGTCACATTCTCACCACTTCTTCAGGGCACTTAACCTAAAATTTTAAAAATCGAAGTAAGGTATGTACCCAAGTGCCCCACCGTTGTCCAGGTCACATTCTCACCACTTCTTCGGGGAAGTTAACCTCAAATTTTAAAAATCGAAGTAAGGATTGTACCCAAGTGCCCCACCGTTGTCCAGGTCACATTCTCACCACTTCTTCGGGGCACTTAGCCTCAAATTTTAAAAATCGAAGAAAGGATTGTACCCAAGTGCCCCACCGTTGTCCAGGACACATTCTCACCACTTCTTCGGAAAAGTTAACCTCAAATTTTAAAAATCGAAGTAAGGATTGTACCCAAGTGCCCCACCGTTGTCCAGGTCACATTCTCACCACCTCTTCGGGGAAGTTTACCTTAAATTTTAAAAATCGAAGTAAGGATAGTACCCAAGTGCCCCACCGTTGTCCACGTCACATTCTCACCACTTCTTCGGAACAATTAACCTCAAATTTTAAAAATCGAAGTAAGGATTGTACCCAAGTGCCCCACCGTTGTCCAGGTCACATTCTCACCACTTCTTCGGGGAATGTAACCTCAAATTTTAAAAATCGAAGTAAGGATTGTACCCAAGTGCCCCACCGTTGTCCACGTCACATTCTCACCACTTCTTCGGGACAATTAACCTCAAATTTTAAAAATCGAAGTCAGGATTGTATCAAGTGCCCCACCGTTGTACAAGTCACATTCTCACTACTTCTTCGGGGAAGTTAACCTCAAAATTGAAAAATCAAATTAAAGATTGTACTTAAGTGCCTCTCCATTGTCCAGGTCACATTCTCAAGACTTCTTCGAGGAAGTTAACCTTAAATTTTAAAAATCGAAGTAAGGATTGTACCCATGTGCCCCACCATTATCCAGGTCACATTCTCACCACTTCTTCGAGGCACTTAACTTTATATTTTAAAAATCGAAGAAAGGATTGTACTAAAGTGCCCCACCGTTGTCCAGGTCACATTCTCTCCATTTCTTCGGGGAAGTTAACCTCAATTTTAAAAATCGAAGTAAGGATAGTACCCAAGTGCCCCACCGTTGTCCACGTCACATTCTCACCACTTCTTCGGAACAATTAACCTCAAATTTTAAAAATCGAAGTAAGGATTGTACCCAAGTGCCCCACCGTTGTCCAGGTCACATTCTCACCACTTCTTCGGGGAATGTAACCTCAAATTTTAAAAATCGAAGTAAGGATTGTACCCAAGTGCCCCACCGTTGTCCACGTCACATTCTCACCACTTCTTCGGGACAATTAACCTCAAATTTTAAAAATCGAAGTAAGGATTGTACCCAAGTGCCCCACCGTTGTACAAGTCACATTCTCACTACTTCTTCGGGGAAGTTAACCTCAAAATTGAAAAATCAAATTAAAGATTGTACTTAAGTGCCTCTCCATTGTCCAGGTCACATTCTCAAGACTTCTTCGAGGAAGTTAACCTTAAATTTTAAAAATCGAAGTAAGGATTGTACCCATGTGCCCCACCATTATCCAGGTCACATTCTCACCACTTCTTCGAGGCACTTAACTTTATATTTTAAAAATCGAAGAAAGGATTGTACTAAAGTGCCCCACCGTTGTCCAGGTCACATTCTCTCCATTTCTTCGGGGAAGTTAACCTCAATTTTAAAAAATTAAAGTAAGGATTGTAACCAAGTGCCCCACCATTGTCCAGGTCACATTCGCACCACTTCTTCAGGGAAGTTAACCCTGAATTTTAAAAATCTACGAAGGGATTAAAACAAAGTGCCCCACCGTTGTCCACGTCACATTCTTACCACTTCTTCGGGGCACTTAACCTCCAATTTTAAAAATTGAAGAAAGGATTGTACCCAAGTGCCCCACCGTTGTCCAGGTCACATTCTCACCACTTCTTCAGGGAACTTAACCTCAAATTTTAAAAATCGAAGTAAGGTATGTACCCAAGTGCCCCACCGTTGTCCAGGTCACATTCTCACCACTTCTTCGGGGAAGTTAACCTCAAATTTTAAAAATCGAAGTAAGGATTGTACCCAAGTCCCCCACCGTTGTCCAGGTCACATTCTCACCACTTCTTCGGGGCACTTAACCTCAAATTTTAAAAATCGAAGAAAGGATTGTACCCAAGTGCCCCACCGTTGTCCAGGTCACATTCTCACCACTTCTTCAGGGAACTTAACCTCAAATTTTAAGAATCGAAGAAAGGATTGTACCCAAGTGCCCTACCGTTGTCCAGGATACATTCTCACCACTTCTTCGGAAAAGTTAACCTCAAATTTTAAAAATCGAAGTAAATCCACTTTAATCTTAAATGCATTCAGCCTAAATCCCATTTGACCTAAAATGAAGTAATACAAAAACTCATTTGACTTAAAATGCATTCAGCCTAGAACATGATTAACCTATAATACATTCAGCCAAGAACCTGATTAACCTAAAATGCATTCAGCCTAAATCCCATTCAACTTAAATGGGAGTTAAATAAGATTAGGGCCAAAAGGAATTCGGACGAATGGCGTTTAGGTGAAATGGGATTTAGGTTAAATGGAATTTAGCAGCCCCCTGACTAATCAGAAATTTATTCGCCTGGTGAGGGCGCCACCTGTGCAGTAGGCTGGCGTGTGTAAAGAATATAAAGAGAAAAGGTGTAAATAATGTATTTTTATTTAAATAATATTCCATTTCTTCAATTACTGTTAATGAGTAATTATATTTAATATTTCTAAACTTATATTTATTAATTTTTAGCTAAATTACTTTTCATAAATATAAAAATAGATTAATTTTGAGATGAATAAATTTATACTTTTCTTGATTTTTAACTACAAAATAATTATTACTTTTATATAATCAATTTTTGAAGTTAATATAATAATAATTCTTTAATTTTCATAAATAAAATATTTAAAACATATAACATAATTAAAAGATAATTAAAATAATTAAAAAATAATGGAAATAAATTAAAATCGAAGGAAATAATTTAAATTTGAGAAAAATAATAATTGGAAAAATTAAAAGATGGAAAACAATATTATGAAAATCAAAAAGGTAGTACTAAATAACAGTTGAAGAAAATAATTCAAATTTTTAGAAATGAATCGGAAAGTGATGAGAATAATTAAAAATTGAGACAAATAATTTAAATGTTATAATTTAAAAGAAATAATTGACATTTAAATTGATTTATTGAAAATTTAAGAATTTTCTTAAAAGAAAATGAAAACAATAAAAAAGAAAATAATAAATTAATTATAGATCAAACTTAAAATTGTAAAAAATAATTAAAATTTAAGACAAATAATTGAAAAATTTAGAATATACTTGAAATAAAATAAAAAAATGATTTAAAATGTTAAAAATAAAAGTAAATAATTTACAATTGAGATAAATATTTGAAAATTTAAGAAATTAATAGACAAATAATTATAATAACTAAAAATGGAAGGTAATAATTGAAAAATGATAAAAGCATTGAAAAATTAAAGAAAAGAATAAAATTTAAAAAAATTAAGTAGGTAATATTTATGAAGTGATAAAAAATAATTTAAAAATTATTGTACAAAATGGTAAATTGAAAAATATATATGAAACTTGTGATAAGTAATAGAAAATTTAGAAAACTAATTGGAAGATAATAAAAATATTTAAAATCCGAAAAATAACAAGTTGCTTATGTCCTTTACCAGCAATTTTAAATTGAATTATTTATGCCCTTCACAATTTTAAAAAAAATGTAATTTTTATTTATTCTAATTTTGTTTTACCCAATTTTATTTATTAATTAATTTTTTTGGTAGCTAAAGTAAAGTTTACCTACTTAATTTTTAATTACAATATAACACAAAATAATACACATTAAATTTTCGAGTCAAGATTATACTAATATTTTATTTTTATAATTATAAAGAATTTAAAATATAATATAATTAAAAGATAAATAAAATAATCAAAAAGTTATGAAAATAAATTAAAATCGTAGAAAATAATTTGAATTTGAGAACTTTTGAGAAAAATAATTGGAAAAATTAAAAGCTGGAAACAATATTATGAAAATCAAAAAGGTAGTACTAAATAACAGTTGAAGAAAATAATTCAAATTTTTAGAAATGAATCGGAAAGTGATGAGAATAATTAAAAATTGAGACAAATAATTTAAATGTTATAATTTAAAAGAAATAATTGACATTTAAATTGATTTATTAAAAATTTAAGAATTTTCTTAAAAGAAAATGAAAACAATAAAAAAGAAAATAATAAATTAATTATAGATCAAACTTAAAATTGTAAAAAATAATTAAAATTTAAGACAAATAATTGAAAAATTTAGAATATACTTGAAATAAAATAAAAAAATGATTTAAAATGTTAAAAATAAAAGTAAATAATTTACAATTGAGATAAATATTTGAAAATTTAAGAAATTAATAGACAAATAATTATAATAACTAAAAATGGAAGGTAATAATTGAAAAATGATAAAAGCATTGAAAAATTAAAGAAAAGAATAAAATTTAAAAAAATTAAGTAGGTAATATTTATGAAGTGATAAAAAATAATTTAAAAATTATTGTACAAAATGGTAAATTGAAAAATATATATGAAACTTGTTATAAGTAATAGAAAATTTAGAAAACTAATTGGAAGATAATAAAAATATTTAAAATCCGAAAAATAACAAGTTGCTTATGTCCTTTACCAGCAATTTTAAATTGAATTATTTATGCCCTTCACAATTTTAAAAAAAATGTAATTTTTATTTATTCTAATTTTGTTTTACCCAATTTTATTTATTAATTAATTTTTTTGGTAGCTAAAGTAAAGTTTACCTACTTAATTTTTAATTACAATATAACACAAAATAATACACATTAAATTTTCGAGTCAAGATTATACTAATATTTTATTTTTATAATTATAAAGAATTTAAAATATAATATAATTAAAAGATAAATAAAATAATCAAAAAGTTATGAAAATAAATTAAAATCGTAGAAAATAATTTAAATTTGAGAACTTTTGAGAAAAATAATTGGAAAAATTAAAAGCTGGAAACAATATTATGAAAATCAAAAATTAGTACTAAATAACAGCTGAAGAAAATAATTCAAATTTTTAGAAATGAATCGGAAAGTGATGAGAATAATTAAAAATTAAGATTAATAATTTAAAAGTTATAATTTAAAAGAAAGAATTGACATTTGAATAGATTTATTGAAAATTTAGGAATTTACTTTAAAGAAAATGAAAACAATAAAAAAGAAAATAATAAACAAATAAATTAATTATAGATCAAACTTAAAATTGTAAAAAATAATTGAAATTTAAGATAAATAATTGAAAAAATTTAGAATATATTTGAAATAAAAGAAAACAATTAAAAAATAATTTATAAAACTTATGGGTTATAAACTTTAGTGCAATAATTCTTGTAATTAATAAAAATTATATTTCTGCACAAGAGTGAAGAATTAAATTTAATAATTTTTAATAATTTTAGTTTTTTAACAATTATCATTTATAGTTTACATAACATAGTAGATTAATTTTGATTTCTTAATTAATTCAAATCCGTAATAAATTTTGATTTTTAAAATTATCGTAAACAAATTTGTAATTTTTTGAAAATTCATTTTTCCAACAATCACAAAACAATTGTATTCTATTAATTTAATTTTATATATATAAAAAAATTTGCATACAGCTTTAAAATAAATCGATTTGCCTATATAATGTATAGATTTGATAAAAATTTGAAAAATTATAATTGGTGTTTAAGACGAAACGAATAGCAAATAGCGAAATAAAGATATTCAATGTAAGACTCTTATTGTTTATAAATTTAAAAAAAAAATTATAATATATTCCTAAAAATGTTAGTAAATGGAAAAGTAATTCACTAACATATTTTTAATGTCGGTTTCTAGCAACTTAATATTTAATTATTTATACCATTCATAATTTTTATTTATAACATTTTCATGTACCCAATTTGATTCATTACATAATATTTTTGACATCAGGATGTGAATGTTTTTACGTGTATTATAATTAAATTATTAGAATAAAATTATTGTTTACTATAATAAAAAAAAAATCAAAATTAATTAGGGAATTAAATTAATTAATGAATCAAAATTAATCTAATATGTTATGTAAAATATAAATTACAATAAAATTGTTGATAAAAGTAAATTATTACAAATTGTTAAATTCTATTCGTCACTGTTTTTCAGAAATATAATTTTTATTAATTACAAGTATTATTTGCTCTGAATTTTATAAATCATAAGTTTTATAGAATTTAATATTTAATTTTATAAATTTCATTTTTAACAACTTTTTTGAATTTGAATTTTCATTAATACATATTTTTTAATAAATAATAGAGGTTCCTCTTTGTTAAAAATGTTTTATGTTTATTATAGTGTCATGTCACCATGACTATTAATTAATTAATTAATTAATATTTAATTAATATTTTAATCACATTTTAGTGCAATAAATAATACAAATTTGTGTTGTTTTATGTTTACACAATTAACTTTTATTTAGTGAAGCGGACAAACAATTAGTTAAGTATAAATTATTAAATCATTATATTTGGTTTGTTTAAACAAATAATTGGATTGTTTAAACAAATTAAAATAAGAAATTAAGTAATGTTTATCATTCGACAATTGCTTTATATTGAAACCACACATATTGACGAGTTTATTTAAATAAATAAATTGTTTAAACAAATAAACAAATTGTTTAAACAAATTGAAATAAACAATTAAACGATGTTTATGGTTTCTATAGAGATGACCTTGAAATTAATTACAGAAATAACTATTGATTTTGTCTGATTTGTTTGAACAAATAAATAAATTGTTTAAACAAATTAAAATAAACAATTAAACAATGTACATGGTTTTTAATAGAAATAATCTTGAAATTAATTACAGAAATAACGATTGATTTTGTCTGATTTGTTTAAACAAATAAATAAATTGTTTAAACAAATTAAAATAAACAATTAAACAATGTACATGGTTTCAATAGAAATAATCTTCAAATTGATTACAGAATAATAATTGATTTTGTCTAAATTTGTTTAAACAAATAAAATTGATTGTTTAAACAAATTTAGTTAACTGAACACTAGATGTCTACTAGCAAAATAATTAGTTATTAAATATTTATCTCTTTATAAAATAACAAATGTAAACTTATTGTTTAAACAAATATAATTCTTGTAATAAGCGAATTCATAATCAGCGTTATCAACAATTATGTTATTTTCTCAACGCACACCTGTTTTAAATAATTACACGAATAAATCATGTATTTATTAATTTGGTGAATTGAAAAGATAGAGATTGTTTTCCTCTTGGTAAATCTGAAATGGGTTCAACGCAAAGAAGAAGACGTGCAAGGCTGCAACACATAGAAGAAAACCTACACAGATACAACACACAGAAAATGACGCGCAACGGGCCCGCTGTGCCTTCAGCATCTCGTACTCCAAAAACTGTGCCTTTTTTAGACAAAGGGTCTGTGCCTCCAGCATCCTCGTACTCTAAAAACTGTGCTTTTTTCAAACAAAGGAACTGTGCCCTATTATGCAGCATAACGAAAAATGTGCCGAAAACGAAATAAGGTGCCTCGCTACTCAAAAACTGTGCCTTTTTCTAGACTATAAATATCGAGCGACTTTTTAGTCAGCAGTTCAGTTTGAGTTCAGTTTTCGATTCAGTTCAATCATCAAGAGAGATCGAAACAAGTATTTTCCGGAGTCTTTCAACTAGTTTAATCAGAAGTCAGATTAAAACAAGTGTTTTTTTTTGGAGTCAATTATTAAAGTTGAAATTTGGATTCATAAACGAGAGCCGTTGGAAGAAAATTGCAGTACCAGCTACTATCGAGAACAAGCCTTACGCAGTGCCAACCGTAAACTCTTTGCTGAGGACAACAATTGCAGGAATTTACTACCTCTATTCACGGACAAACCATTTGAGTCGGAAGGTCTCCTAGCCCACTTAAACTCATAAAAAGGTAACAATAATTCAAAAATCCCAAAAAGATAGAAAAACCAAGAATCTTCGAAAATAATGTATATGAAGAAATTCTAATAGTAAACTCTTGTTACAGATTTCGAATCTTCAAAATCCATTAAAACTATTTGGAAACCAATTTCAAATTTACAATTAACCAAAAGATTTCTTCTTGTTATAATAAATATCGTTTAAATGTACCTTTGTGTATTTATTTGACTGGCCTCATCCCTGCGACGGTTATTTAGTTAACCTAGCTAAATCGAGGAACATTAGGGAAATAGTTTCGTTCTTAGCTTTAGAAAATCTATTAATTCCTTTTTTTGAATAATAATATTAATAATAAAATTAACAATATTAGGGACGTAACAGGACGAATCTTAATTTTGGTGCATCGGCCGTGTTGAACCAGTCATTTAAGTTAGCAAGGTTACATGAACATATCAAATATTAGCATTTCTTCAATATTTAAAACAAATAATTATTTACTTTTTTTTGGAAGAATTTTGAAAATTTATTAATCCGTTTCTTTTAGCATTTCTTGTGTTTTATACCATATTTTTTCCTTGACATTGACAAATTTTCTTTTACTTAAGTGAAAGTGATAAAAAAAAATAACGTAAAAGAATTTTTGTCTGCTTAGAATACTGTACATTTGTTTATAACCGTTAGTCTCCTTTTGGGTTGTACGTTCGAAATTATAGAACGGCCACCATTGCACAAAGGGTAGGAGCCGAATTTAAACAAATTAGGACGGTAGCTATACTTCGCGTGCTCGCAAGCTCTGGCTTTCCTTAATAAAATAATCGGTTCCTCCGATTAACCTTTTTGTAAGTGTGTAGCCACTTGAACAAGTGAGGAGGATTAAAATAAAGTGAAAACACAAAAATTGTAACGCGATCATTGTTTACACCCGTCAATTTTAATAGTGCGTGAACACACGAGTTAACACAACAAATTACACCTTATCTCTTATTTCAAAAAGAATTTTCAATTTAAACAAGGTTAAAAAACAAAATAAATAAATAAATAAACAAAAAAAAAATTAAGACAATTAGAAAACAATAATAAACAAATGTATTCTTATTAAAATAAAAGCAGTATTTAAAATTTTTATTTTCTTTTTACATAACTTTAAAGAAATAAACATTTCAATAGACAAGTTAACAAGAATAATTATAAATAAAATAAAATAAAAATAATATGTTCATTTAAAAGCTATCAATATTTTCCTTTTCGAAATATATTTTCTATGTAAAACTTCGAATCTTACACTAGTATATTATTTGCATATTTTACATTTTTACTTAATTTTACATATTTTACACGAATTAACTTGTTATTTGAAATGATTTTTACAAATGTCTTATAAAGCAGACCCAGCAATAACTCGTAATAAAAGTAGAAACAACCCCGAATTAGCAAAGGAAGTAAATAAAAATAATAGATCTGCTTTTCAAGATAAAAAACAACGAACCGACAAAAAATTTAATTCTACTCTGACCACTAAACAACTCAAAACTGACTCACCACATCCAGATAAAAGCGTAATAATTAGTGGTAGTAGTAAAATTGACGAAGAATCAATCCTTTTTGATCCTGAACTATCAAAGGACTCTTTTGTAAATTCAACATTTAATCCGAACGACTCGACAGTAATTGATAACGGAGACAAAACATTATTAGCCGATAATAAGGACGAAAATAAATCCGAAACTGAATCAGAATCAGAACCAGACTCTGAAGATTTCGATATTGATAATTTAGAAAAATCAATCTCTAATAAAAAAGATATTTTAAAACCTTTACTTAAAAATAAGAACAAAGATAAAGTAAAATCGTTATTATTTAATTATTCTGATCACGATCTAATTTATCAACCCTTAACAATAAATCATCAACAACAACAAACAATGGCTGTTTCTAATAATCAAACAATTTCGTTACGCGATGCATTAGAATTAATACCTACTTTTACCGGTGATAACATTTCCTTAGATCAATTTATCTCAGCATGCACCGAAGCAAAAGACATGCTACCAACAACTGCGGAAGCAAATTTAACAAAACTAATTAAAACAAAAATCAGGGGTGAAGCAAAACAATGCTTACTAGATGAAACGTATAATAGCATCAATGACCTTATTAATAGTTTAAAAAATGTTTATTCTCCAAACAAATCGATTTATCAACTCCAAGGCGAATTGGGAAGCATTTATCAATGGGAAAACGAAAAAGTGATTTCTTACGGGACTAGGATTCGAGAATTAGGAAATAAAATATTAGATACTCATAGGCGGATTAATCAAGGCGAAGAAGATGAAAATTTTCTTGAAGGATTAAAAAAAGACATACTGGATTGTTTCATGAGAGGACTTAAATCAGACATAGAATCAAGATTAAGCAATAAGGAACCAGCGACATTTATAAATGCTATAAACGAAGCAATTGAAATAGAAAGAAAAGTAGCAGCTACATTAGCGTTACGATCATCTAATAGGAACAGAGACGAAAGACAGGAATCAAAACGGGATAAAGTTCATACTGTTCAAAATGATTTAACATGTCAAATATGTAAGAAAAGAGGTCACAGCGCCCTTTTCTGTCGTCAATTAACCCATTAACGCCCAGACGGACGAAAAATTTCTGTTGACTTTGAGGACCTCCCTTTTAAAAAAAATGCCTACAAAAAAATTAGCACTTATCATTTTTAACGTAAAATTTACTCCTCTTTTAGATTCTGAAGTTAAAATTTGTTTATAACAAATCGTTAAAAAGTTATAAACAATTTTTTGCAAAAAAACACGATTTTTTGAGAAAAAATTTTCATTTTAGACATATTTTCACCGGAAAAAAGCAAGTAGATGCTCTCAAAAGCTCAAAATATCGCGTCCATGAACCCCCAGCTATAAGACCCTGAAGCAAAAAAATTTTTTTTTCAAAATGGCGGACGCCAATATGGCGGCTAAAACTAAAAAAATGGCTCAGATATGAAACAGGGTGCTCCAACTTTTTCATGTGACTGAAATCGCCTAAAACTCTTTATACGGGGGTTTTTGGGGTCGCTGATTACGAATATGATGTCAGTTTTTAAAAATTCAAAATGGCTGATCCAATATGGCGGACGAATTTTTAAAAAAATTTTGGATTCACTTGAAACTCTCCACTCAGGGGTTTTTGGGGTCGCTGATTACGAATATGATGTCAGTTTTTAAAAATTCAAAATGGCGGATCCAATATGGCGGACGAATTTTTAAAAAAATTTTGGATTCACTTGAAACTCTCCACTCAGGGGTTTTTGGGGTCGCTGATTACGAATATGATGTCAGTTTTTAAAAATTCAAAATGGCGGATCCAATATGGCGGACGAATTTTTAAAAAAATTTTGGATTCACTTGAAACTCTCCACTCAGGGCTTTTTGGGGTCGCTGATTACGAATATGATGCCAGTTTTTAAAAATTCAAAATGGCGGATCCAATATGGCGGACGAGTTTTGTAAAAAATTATTGGATTTACTTGAAACTCTCTATTCGGGGGTTTTTTGGGTCGCTAATTGCAAATCTGATGGCAATTCTTGAAAATACAAAATAGCAGAGTCAAATTGTTTGAATTTCAATAAGTATTATACAATGAATAAGAATTTTTTGGTCCGTTTGCCGTCGAATAATTCGCCGTTGCCCGACTCTTACCGCGAGGAGGTGGACAATAAAGAGTCTTTTTTTTTTTTTGTTTTTTATTTTATTTTTTTTTGTTTTTTTCGTTTTTTATTTTATTTTTTTTTGTTTTTTTTTTGTTTTAATATTTTTTACATTTTTACATTTTAGGTGTGAAAATCCTGAAAGCAGGAAACGCATAAATATGCATCACACTCCACGCACTTTCGTTGCGTTCTACAGGTGCACTTGGAGAAATTAGAGCAGTTTTTCTTTTGTTCAACTCTTTGAACTTTGTGGTTTTTGATGGATTCAGATTTTTTTAGATATGCTTCTGCAATCTGTAGAGCCATGTCTTTAGTACCTATTTTTTTTTCTTGGACAACTAAGTTTCTTAGAACAGTTGCATTTGCAATTGATGCTTGAACGAGTCTCATAAGTATAACCCAAGTCCATTTCTTCGACCTTATGCATGGCATCAAATTGCTGCAATGTGCGTCGTGCAAGTCTACTCCGCCCATAAACTTGTTGTAGGTTGTAAAAGCATTAGGAAATGCTATATCAACTTTGCTCTTTGTCTCCGAAGAATATCTTTTGACTGAACTAATTGGTGTAACACCTATCAGTGTTGACAGTATAGACACTACTTTCGAATCTTTTACTGTGACATAATTGACACCACTGCATTTGTCATGCTTGGCAATAAATGTCCCTCTTGGATCCTTTTCCGTAATCGGATTTTTTACTTGAATTCGATTAGCTCTGACTGTCCCTGTTGCCCGCAAACCAACTTTCTTCAGATGAACCAGTAAATCTGGACTTGTAAAAAAGTTGTCAAAATATACGTGATATTTCACTACATTTCTGGGTACAACTGAAGAAAGAAGGTTTTGGAGAAGACCAACGACAATGCAGCTACCTAAAGCACATTTATTTAGCTTTTCTTCATTGCCAAAAAAAAAACTTTTTGAATTCTTGCCACAATAAATGTCACAATCGAATAAAAATCCTTCGGAACTACAAAGAGCCCACATTTTGATACCGAAACGGACAGGCTTGTTTCTTATAAACTGCTTCAAAATAGTTCTTCCCCGAAACTTTACCATCATTTCGTCAACTGACAAAGCTGATGAAAAATACCCAAACTGCCTCGCATTTTTCTTAAAAATCTCCAAAGGACCTCTCACTCGCCAAGCTCTATCATCAGCATTTTCATCTTCAGGTTTGGATAGCTTTAGCTTGGACTTGATATCTTCAAACTTGTTGCGACTCATAGCTCCAGCTACAGCTTCACAACCTAGAAGATGATTCTGAGACCAATAATCTAGTTGAGATTTCCTTTCGTTGAAAATAGACAAAATAATTATTCCAAGAAATTTGTCTAATTCAGTCAACGAAATTTGACAATCATTCAGACGTGTTGCGTCTAATATGAATTCTTTTAGCTCCTTGGAAAAGAAAAATTCAAATAGTTCAGTTGACGAGGATGACCGAATTTTTTTTGCAACGCTATCAGGTATAAAAGTTTCATTTTTATACTGAGGATCATACTTCTGTTCACCATCAACCCATTCAAAAATATGATCTGGCTCCAACTTCGATTGATTTGAAGTATAATTTTCTCGAATCGTCTGGTATGAATTTTGCGGTAAATCGGCACATTCATTCTTAAGCGAATTTTCTAGCTCTTCATGAATAGCATCATCATCTGAATCAGATTCACAATCAGATTCGCCAGAATCATTCGAGTTTGGTAGCATTAGCACATCTAGGTGTTCGTCATGTTCTTCAACTTCGAAACTCTCGGCGTCATTTACAACTTTCTGCCGTTTCGACTTACGCTTTGTTGACATTTTTAAAATCGACCCAGTAATAAAAGAATGCTGGCGCAGTGCAGACAACCAGTGGTGCACGTGAATGTTGGCACAATGACGACAACTAGTGCTGCAAACGAATGCTGGCACAGTTACGACAACCTGAGCTGCACGCAAATGCTGACACAGTAACAACAACCAGTGGTAGAAGCAAATGCTAGCGCAGTAACAATAACAAGAGCTGCAAGCAACGCTGGCACAGTAACGACAACCAGTGGTGGAAGCAAATGCTTCGGCAGTAACAATAACCAGAGCTGCAAGCAATGCTGGCACAGTAACAATAACCAGAGCTGCAAGCAACGCTGACACAGTAACGACAACCAGTGGTTGAAGCAAATGCTGGCGCAGTAACAATAATCAGAGCTGCAAGCAACGCTGGCACAGTAACAATAACCAGAGCTGCAAGCAACGCTGACACAGTAACGACCCTTACAAAAAAAGAGTATTAGAATGAGTATTGAATAATGAGTACTGCAGTGAGTATTGCAATGAGTATTACAATGAGTACTGCAATGAGTATTGAAAATTCCAGTACTTTTTTCGCCAAACATTGTTGAAAATATAATATGTTGCGCACTAAGTTTCTACGGCTCCTACGTCTGCGCACTACTTTTTTTGTTGTAAACTAAATATACAGAAATACATGGAACGCAAAATCACAATTTCATTATAATTTTAAAAAAAATTGTTTACTGTACTTAAAAAATACATGTGGCGAAAAAAGTACTGTAATTTCCAATACTCATTGCAGTACTCATTGCAGTACTCATGCAGTACTCATTGCAATACTCATTGCAATACTCACTGCAGTACTCATTATTCAATACTCATTCTAATACTCCTTTTTTGTAAGGGGACAACCAGTGGTAGAAGCAAATGCTGGCGCAGTAACAATAATCAGAGCTGCAAGCAACGCTGGCACAGTAAGGACAACCAGTGGTGGAAGCAAATGCTGGCTCAGTAACAATAGCCAGAGCTGCAAGCAAATTCTGGCACAATGCCAACAAGCAGTACAGCAGTAATAACTGCATGCCATTGCATTTTCTGCAAAACTAGTAATGCGCCGACTTCGAAATGCCAGATCTTAGCGGAAACAACAAGCGCAAAACCGTCTTAGTTGTGAGCATAGTTAAAAGTTATACAGCACCACAGCAAATAAATCAGCGTCAAATAAACAAAAATAACCAAAAAAAATAATAAGACTTAAAAAATTTGCCAACTCCATTTTGAATTTTTAAAAACTGACATCATATTCGTAATCAGCGACCCCAAAAACCCCTGAGTGGAGAGTTTCAAGTGAATCCAAAATTTTTTTAAAAATTCGTCCGCCATATTGGATCAGCCATTTTGAATTTTTAAAAACTGACATCATATTCGTAATCAGCGACCCCAAAAACCCCCGTATAAAGAGTTTTAGGCGATTTCAGTCACATGAAAAAGTTGGAGCACCCTGTTTCATATCTGAGCCATTTTTTTAGTTTTAGCCGCCATATTGGCGTCCGCCATTTTGAAAAAAAAATTTTTTTGCTTCAGGGTCTTATAGCTGGGGGTTCATGGACGCGATATTTTGAGCTTTTGAGAGCATCTACTTGCTTTTTTCCGGTGAAAATATGTCTAAAATGAAAATTTTTTCTCAAAAAATCGTGTTTTTTTGCAAAAAATTGTTTATAACTTTTTAACGATTTGTTATAAACAAATTTTAACTTCAGAATCTAAAAGAGGAGTAAATTTTACGTTAAAAATGATAAGTGCTAATTTTTTTGTAGGCATTTTTTTTAAAAGGGAGGTCCTCAAAGTCAACAGAAATTTTTCGTCCGTCTGGGCGTTAATGGGTTAAACCAAAATACTAATTTTAATAATAGAAATCCTACACAAACTTTTAATAATTTTAACAGACAACAATATAGTAATAAATTTCCACAAAATCTAGCTAACCAACAACAACAATATCCAAATCAAAGAAACTTTAATCAACAACATCAAATTCAGTGGCAGCCTCGTCAAGACAGAGGATTTTCTGAACAAACAAATAATAGACCATACCAAAATATGTTTAATCAAAGAAATAATTCAAATAACTTCAATCCTCCGTATTCGAATCGAATTCAAGTAGAATGCTTATATTGTAAAAAACCAGGACACACTATTAGTGAATGTCGAAAAAGAATATACAACAACCAACAACAACTTCAACATTATCAACCTCAAACACAGCAATATCAAAGTCAAAATCAACAACCTCAACAAAACCAAAAACAGCAACAATTTAGTCAACAACAACAACAACCACAATCATCTAGATTTCAACCGCGAAACGCAAGAAACCAGGGAAACTCCAAACCCCTCCCCACTCCGGGTGCAGCTCAGGAGGCTCAACAATAAAGGAAAATGCACCTAAAATGAAAGCAAAAGAATTAAAAGAAGTAAAAATAAATATTAGTTCCGAAAAACTAATTCCTTCAATTATTACCGAAATAAATGGTTTAAAAGAACCAGCACGTATGATGGTAGACACTGGAGCAGGTAGAAATTTAATAAAATTAAGTATTGTTGATCATACAATTGAGATTAAACAAGATGAATTATTGCGACTTACAGGAATTAATAATCTTCCAGTTTATACCCTAGGTAAAATAACATTAAATATTTTTGGTTTTCCAACTATCTTTCATTTAATCCCCAATAGCGTCCCAATAGAAGAAGATGGTGTCTTAGGATCAGAATTTTTTATCAATAATAACGTTAATATTAATTATGCATTAAAATGTTTAGAAATTGAAGGTCAAAAATACTTTTTTCAAAAAGAAGAATCAATATTAAATACTAAAAGTATTAATCAAAATTACTTAACCTCAATTGAAGAACCACACTTTGATAATTGCCAAATTAATAACATTAATGGCGAAGATAGAACCGAACAAATCAAAAAATTACTTCGACTGGACCATTTACACTCAAGAGAATTATCACATGTAGAAGAGTTGGTTAAAAAACATGCAGATCGATTTCAATTACCTGACGAACCACTTGAAGTCACACCCCTTTTAGTACATTCAATTCCTACTACTGACGAACGCCCAATAATGACTAAACAATACAGATTTCCTCCAGTACATAAAGAAGAAATTACCAGACAAGTAAATGATCTTTTAAAGAACAAAATTATTAAACCATCTCAATCACCATATAATAAACCTATCTTTCTTGTACCCAAAAAATTAGATTCTCAAGGTCGACGAAAATGGAGAATGGTTTTAGACTTTAGGAAATTAAATGAAAAGACGGTTTCAGACAATTTTCCTATACCCAGCATTCTAGAAATACTAGATCAAATTTCTAACGCTAAATATTTTTCGGTATTCGATCTTGCAAATGGATTTCATCACATACCAATGGATCCAAAAGACTCGCATAAAACAGCATTTTCAACCCCTTATGGACACTACGAATTTGATAGAATGCCTTTTGGTTTAAAGAATGCCTCAAGCACATTTCAACGACTTATAAACATTACTTTAGATGGACTAATCGAAAATGATCTCTTTGTTTATCTAGATGACATAGTTATTTACTCAGAAACTTTGGAAGAACATGAAGCTAAAATTAACAGACTTATGGAACGTCTACGGTATGCAAATTTACGTTTACAACCAGATAAATGCGAATTTCTTAAATCTGAAATTACATATTTAGGACACATTATTGATAAAAACGGAGTTAGACCAGACCCCAAGAAAGTAGAAGCAGTTAAAGAATTCCCAATCCCTAAAAACGAAAAGAACATTAAACAATTTTTAGGTTTAGCCGGATATTACAGAAGATTTATTGAAGGATTTTCCATAATAACAACACCTCTGACTCAGTTATTAAAGAAAGATACACCATTTCAATGGACAGAAAAACATCAAATTGCGTTTAATACTTTAAAAGAAAAATTATGCGAAGAACCATTATTACAACGACCGGATTTTACTCAACCATTTGTACTTACTACGGACGCATCAGGATATGCAATCGGAGGCATACTTTCCCAAGGAAAAATAGGACAAGACAAACCTATAGCATATACATCGCGTACACTTAATGATAGCGAAAGAAAATTTGATACATATGAAAAAGAAGCTTTAGCCATTGTTTATTGCGTACATCACTTCAGACCGTATCTTTTTGGAAGAAAATTTACTTTGGTCACAGACCATAAACCATTAGTTTGGTTTCAAAACACAAAAGATCCTTGTTCACGAGTTACCCGATGGAGATTGAAATTATCGGAATACGAATTTGACGTTGTCTACAAAGCAGGCAAATCAAATGTGAATGCAGATGCACTATCACGTAATCCAATTGATTTAAATGAATCAAACAAGTTACCTAAAAACAAAATAAATTATACTAACTTCCAACAATATAATAAAAACAGTTATTACTATGAAGAAACAGATACAGAAAATACAAGTGAAGAAGAATCAGATGAAGAAGACTCATACTACGAATATTCAAGTTCTAGTAGTGAAACTAGTGAAGAATCAGACGACGATTTTCTCGATGAAGTAGAAATAAACGAAGAAAAAACTGAAGAAAAAGAAGAAACAAATAAGGACTTTAAAGAAGAAACAAACGAAGAATCAGATAAAAGAAATTTATTCACAGGATCTGACAATCAAGGAAAATATGAAATCAAAAACGATGAAAATAAAGATATAAAAAATATACATGTTGAAAATAAGAAACAAGAAAATGAAGAAAAAGCAATTCCACGAAATCTGAAAACAAATAACTTGGTAACAAAAACCCAAACAGAAGAACAAACCACTAAAAACTTTGTAACAAAAAATTATGAAGAAAATAATACAACTCAAAGTAAAAAATATACAAATTCCAAAATAAATGCTATGGTAACAAGAAACCAAGCAAGAAAACAAGAGAATCAAAATAATACAAACATAGAAAAAAGCGAAAAATCAACAAATATGAAGAATAACCAACCTAAAACCCCTTCGTCTCTACAAAGAGAAAGGCAAAGAAAAGGAGAGAATTATTCTATCATAAGAAAAAAGAAACAAACGTTAAGCGAATATATAACAGAAAGCGAAGAATCAACAAATATGAAGAATAACCAACCTACAAAACCTTTACCTCTTCAAAGAAAAAGAGGAAGGCTAAGAAAAGGAGAGACTCATTCTGTCATAAAAAAGAAGAAATCAGCTATTAAAAAATCGAAGAAGTTTAGGAAAGCGCAAAAAGACTCTTTAGATTCAGATCCAGAATTTACAACGAAACCATTAATAAACAAAAAGAAAAATAAAAAACGAAGTCCTAAATCAGAAACATCAAGTGAAGAATACCTTTTCTCAGAAGACAGTGAAGAAGACACATTAAACGAAATATTAGAGGATAAAGAAAAAGAAGATTTACATCATTCATCAGATACAGAAAACCGACCACCACCAGAGCCCCCCCCACCTGCAGAAATAAACATGCCGGATGGACAATTGATTAGAAACAACAATATTGTAGAATGCCGCGATCAACTTACTATGCGTAAGGATAATTACGTTTATTTCACCTCAATTACTGGAGAACCCAGGGACAATGGATCAAAAGCCCTTTCTAAAAGAAACGAATTACCAAAATTAAAAAATTTATGTTTAGGAGAAGTTCACGAATATCGTCGTGGTAATCAGTATCATTTTGTATTACCAATTGAATCAGAAATTAAACTTAATCTTACGGACAAACTTAAATATATTAAAGCTTCAATTAATTCTTTATTTATAAAAGCTAAAGAGTTGAAAATTCGTTCACTTAGCATTGCAAAAACTTCTGAAATTAATCATATAACATGGAATGAAATTCTAGGGATTATTAATACTATTCTTGAAAATTCATCAATTAAAGTTGTTATCTGTTTAGGAATAATAAAATACGCTACTAAAGAACAACAAGAACAATTAATAGAGGAAGCTCATTCTTCAGCACTAGGGGGTCACAAAGGAGTTTCAAAAATTTATAATCGTATTCGTCAGAATTTTTATTGGCAAAATATGAAATTAGCTATACAAAAATATATACAATCATGCTTAAAATGTCAAATTAAAAAATTAGTAAGAGTTAAAACAAAAAATCCTATGGTCATCACAGATACGCCAGGCACAGCATTTGAGAAAGTCTCAATGGATATAGTAGGACCTTTACCTGTAACAGAGAAACAATACGAATATATATTAACCATTCAAGATAATTTTACTAAATATTCTTTAGCTATTGCACTACCAAATGCTCTTGCAAGTACAATTGCGGATACATTTGTTAAAAAATTTATTTGTATATTTGGCTCCCCAAAAGCTGTTCTTACCGATCAAGGACGAAATTTTCTTAGTGTTCTTATTAGAAATTTAGCAAAAAGATTTCGAATTAGACAATTCAAAACAACTGCCTTCCACCCTCAATCCAACGGATCTCTTGAAAGATCACATCATGTTCTTGCAAAATATTTAAAACAATTCGTAGACAAAACTTCTGAATGGGACGACTGGCTTGAACTAGCCACATTTTCTTATAATACTAGTATACACGAAGGAACACGTTGCACTCCATATGAATTAGTTTTTGGTAAATTAGCAAGATTGCCATCCAGCGAACCACCTGAAGACATCGAAAAACTCGAAACTTACGATGAATACTTAATTAAACTAGTAACTAAACTACACGAAATTAGAGGAATAGCCAAAGAACATCTTGTTGCAGCAAAAGAAAAATCAAAAATTTATTATGACAGAAAAATCAACCCACAAGATTTTAAACTTGATGACGAAGTATTTTTATTAAGCGGACCAAAACCAAAGAAATTAGGAGACCAATATTCAGGACCACATAAAGTTTTAGATATTTTAGGCAAAGGAAACGTTAAAATAGAAATAAAAAATAAACCAAAGGTTGTACATGTAAATAGATTGAAGAAATCAAGAATAAATTCAAACACACATAAGTAAAACTAAAAATTCAAAAACAAGTAATAGAACATACCACACATCTAAGAAGTAATAAAAATTAACACACACACATATATAAACATAAAATATCACATTAAACTTACTAATTTCATTGTTCCACATGTTTTTCGGAAAGTAAAAAACTTCCCACAAAAGTTATACACTCCTTGTGGTTTTTCTTCAATTTCTTTCCTAATACTATCCCTCAGAAAATGTTGTTGCTCAACTGGAAATTCAGTCCACCAACTAGGACCATAAAATTTTTTATTCCCTGAATTCATAATATAGAATTTGTTTTTGCAATCACGTACTGTCCAAATATCGTTACACCAGTCTCCTGTAATATCCACAATTACCCTTGGTGTAACAGACTCATTTTGTCTCAGTTCATGCAAATTAGAACTATTAGTTTCAATTATACTATTCTCATTTAACTCCCGCAACACTTCTTGTACATGTCTATTATTGCTGGTATCAAGCAAAATGGCATCTAAATCCATTTCAAAATCTGAGTTAACATTTTCACCTACCCTATCGCTAACTAGCCTATCAAGCTCGTCTACCGAAGCTCTTTCAACAACTTCCTCATCTAAATCCTTAATATCTATATTATCAAATAAATTACTAAAATCACTAGCCATTTTTTTCCCCTAATTTTCTCTTTCCTTTAAAAAATACTCTTAGTAGAAAAGTAAAACGACGACTGAAACCCTTTAGAGACATTTCTTATTTTCCTTCTACTTTTCCCTTTTTCCCTACTTTTTTGGCAAAGTTAAAATTCTCAAGGATTTCAACAAAAATCAAAGATTCTCAAAACACAAAAGTTCTCTTCACAGTTTGAAAATAGACGAAAGTACCCCTTTTTTTCTGTTACGTCTTTTAAGTCAAAGTTGAGTGGACACAGCACGTCCAAGAGGAAAAATCGAGAGATAATAAAAAAAAACAGCTCTCGCAGACCAGTCCTTACCTTACCCCTAATAAAGTAATAAATCTACTCACCATTGACGCTTCACCTTTCGCTCCTCTAAAATGCATGTTTACATCTTTACAGTTTTCTCCTTTCCTTTTTTTTTCTCTCTCTCTTTCGCTTTTTCTAAAATGACTTGTTCATGAAAATACAAGAATTCACCATCCGAATTTCTCGCTACAAATATAACTTAGTACAATTTAGCGAGAACTTCTGAAACAGAAACTTCATAAAAAAAGAGCATGAAAATTACCTTCTCAATAAATATAATCATTTATATTTTTGATATCACTGTCTAAAAAAAAAAAAAAAAAAAAATATATATATATATATATATATATAAAGAATAGAACGATTGAATGAAGCAACATAAAGTAATCAGTTTTATATTTTATGCATGAAATTAAATGAATAAGACAAAAACGCATGTATAATTAAAATAGAAGAATAACTTACCTTTACTCATATTGTATTGCATTTTTCTAAATAGTAGTTGCGTGTATGTTCCAGAAAATGGCTGCGCAAATTCGTGTTATCAATGTTGATACCATTAATAGCCCTGCACAATTGTTAAACGAACTTTCCATAGAGTATGATTTTTCTACGCCTGAATATGAGATGGAAAAAGTCCCATTCATATTAGCACCGAGATATAGAGCAAATTGTAGATTATTCAAAAATGCAGTAGAATTCTTTACAATTAGTAGTGAAGTTTCAACTAAAAAAGAAGCAAAGCAGAACGCGGCGCGGAAAATGCTAATAGAATTGAACCGAAATTTCATATTCAGCGAACAGAATGGATTGCATGAACCTTGATTAGACATTGATATCGAAAATCGAACAATATTATTTAAATGGACAGGCGCATGCGAGCGATGTTTCGTTAGAGGGCATAGCATTTACGTATGCCGAGGGCCTATTAGGAATAAAAACTTAAGATAATAATTTGATTAATATACTTGTATAGACTTATATTTTTCCTTTTTTTTTCTCTTTATTTTAAATTTAGATGTTACCTGTAGAAAATAACATTGAAACTGGAGAAGAGGGTAACGGATTAAAAAGCGCCTTCATTGTAAGAAGAATTTTATCACTTTTTTACTGTACTGTAAAATGTACTGATTTAACAGTATTTTATAATGATTATAGCGAAGAATTAATATGTGAAAATTGTTACGAGAACAAAGTTTCGGACCAAGGAGAAATATTCTGTAGAATTTTTTACCCTATCCATTTTCCTATAAAAAATATTACCCACTTATATTGCAAAAGATGTCAAATACAATTATTTGGAATAATAATTCGAGCGAATTCGTGCAGAGAATGCACCGTCTTCATTTTAAAACACCCAAAAATTTACCATGCAGATCTCCAAGGCATCTGTCCTGTTTATGATCCCAGGTACAGTGAAGCCTATGAACTCAATGGAGAAGAATACGATTCCGAGGCCGAAACTGTCATACTCGAATAGAATAACACAAATTTACAGACTTAAAGAATATATAATTATAAAAATATCCTCAAACTTATATCGACAATTCCGACTAACTTCGTTCTCCGATATTGTCGATTTTTCAAGGGGGGGAGGTGTCATGTCACCATGACTATTAATTAATTAATTAATTAATATTTAATTAATATTTTAATCACATTTTAGTGCAATAAATAATACAAATTTGTGTTGTTTTATGTTTACACAATTAACTTTTATTTAGTGAAGCGGACAAACAATTAGTTAAGTATAAATTATTAAATCATTATATTTGGTTTGTTTAAACAAATAATTGGATTGTTTAAACAAATTAAAAAAAGAAATTAAGTAATGTTTATCATTCGACAATTGCTTTATATTGAAACCACACATATTGACGAGTTTATTTAAATAAATAAATTGTTTAAACAAATAAACAAATTGTTTAAACAAATTGAAATAAACAATTAAACGATGTTTATAATTTATATAGAAATAACCTTGAAATAAATTACAGAAATAATTATCAATTTTATCTTGATTGTTTAAACAAATAAATAAATTGTTTAAACAAATTGAAATAAACAATTAAACGATGTTTATGGTTTCTATAGAGATGACCTTGAAATTAATTACAGAAATAACTATTGATTTTGTCTGATTTGTTTAAACAAATAAATAAATTGTTTAAACAAATTAAAATAAACAATTAAACAATGTACATGGTTTCAATAGAAATAATCTTGAAATTAATTACAGAAATAACGATTGATTTTGTCTGATTTGTTTAAACAAATAAATAAATTGTTTAAACAAATTAAAATAAACAATTAAACAATGTACATGGTTTCAATAGAAATAATCTTCAAATTGATTACAGAATAATTATTGATTTTGTCTAAATTTGTTTAAACAAATAAAATTGATTGTTTAAACAAATTTAGTTAACTGAACACTAGATGTCTACTAGCAAAATAATTAGTTATTAAATATTTATCTCTTTATAAAATAACAAATGTAAACTTATTGTTTAAACAAATATAATTCTTGTAATAAGCGAATTCATAATCAGCGTTATCAACAATTATGTTATTTTCTCAACGCACACCTGTTTTAAATAATTACACGAATAAATCATGTATTTATTAATTTGGTTAATTGAAAAGATAGAGATTGTTTTCCTCTTGGTAAATCTGAAATGGGTTCAACGCAAAGAAGAAGACGTGCAAGGCTGCAACACATAGAAGAAAACCTACACAGATACAACACACAGAAAATGACGCGCAACGGGCCCGCTGTGCCTTCAGCATCTCGTACTCCAAAAACTGTGCCTTTTTTAGACAAAGGGTCTGTGCCTCCAGCATCCTCGTACTCTAAAAACTGTGCTTTTTTCAAACAAAGGAACTGTGCCCTATTATGCAGCATAACGAAAAATGTTCCGAAAACGAAATAAGGTGCCTCGCTACTCAAAAACTGTGCCTTTTTCTAGACTATAAATATCGAGCGACTTTTTAGTCAGCAGTTCAGTTTGAGTTCAGTTTTCGATTCAGTTCAATCATCAAGAGAGATCGAAACAAGTATTTTCCGGAGTCTTTCAACTAGTTTAATCAGAAGTCAGATTAAAACAAGTGTTTTTTTTTGGAGTCAATTATTAAAGTTGAAATTTGGATTCATAAACGAGAGCCGTTGGAAGAAAATTGCAGTACCAGCTACTATCGAGAACAAGCCTTACGCAGTGCCAACCGTAAACTCTTTGCTGAGGACAACAATTGCAGGAATTTACTACCTCTATTCACGGACAAACCATTTGAGTCGGAAGGTCTCCTAGCCCACTTAAACTCATAAAAAGGTAACAATAATTCAAAAATCCCAAAAAGATAGAAAAACCAAGAATCTTCGAAAATAATGTATATGAAGAAATTCTAATAGTAAACTCTTGTTACAGATTTCGAATCTTCAAAATCCATTAAAACTATTTGGAAACCAATTTCAAATTTACAATTAACCAAAAGATTTCTTCTTGTTATAATAAATATCGTTTAAATGTACCTTTGTGTATTTATTTGACTGGCCTCATCCCTGCGACGGTTATTTAGTTAACCTAGCTAAATCGAGGAACATTAGGGAAATAGTTTCGTTCTTAGCTTTAGAAAATCTATTAATTCCTTTTTTTGAATAATAATATTAATAATAAAATTAACAATATTAGGGACGTAACAATAGCATTAATTGAAAGTCTAAAAAATAAAAAATTATAATTATTGATATTTGAAAAGAACTGAATATTTTCTAAATATGTTATTTATAAAAATAAAAAAATTATTATAGTTTTGACTCGAAAATTTGATTTGTATTATTTTGTGTTATATTGTAACTAAAAATTAATAAAACAATACTTAAGCTACCAAAAAAGTTAATTAATAAATAAAATTGGGAAAAAAATTTAAATAAATGGAAAATTATGTTATTTGTTATTTTTCGGATTTTAAATATTTTCATTATCTTCCAATTAGTTTTCTAAATTTTCAATTACTTATCACAAGTTTCATTTATATTTTTCAATTTACCATTTTGTAAAATAATTTTAAATTCTTTTTTATAACTTCATAAATATTACCTATCTAATTTTAAAAATAAGTTTTTCAAATTTTATTCTTTTCTTTAATTTTTCAATGCTTTTATCATTTTTCAATTATTACCTTCCATTTTTAGTTATTATAATTATTTGTCTATTAATTTCTTAAATTTTCAAATATTTATCTCAATTGTAAATTATTTACTTTTATTTTTAACATTTTAAATCATTTTTTTATTTTATTTCAAGTATATTCTAAATTTTTCAATTATTTGTCTTAAATTTTAATTATTTTTTACAATTTTAAGTTTGATCTATAATTAATTTATTATTTTCTTTTTTATTGTTTTCATTTTCTTTTAAGTAAATTCCTAAATTTTCAATAAATCAATTTAAATGTCAATTATTTCTTTTAAATTATAACATTTAAATTATTTGTCTCAATTTTTAATTATTCTCATCACTTTCCGATTCATTTCTAAAAATTTGAATTATTTTCTTCAACTGTTATTTAGTACTACCTTTTTGATTTTCATAATATTGTTTTCCATCTTTTAATTTTTCCAATTATTATTTTTCTCAAATTTAAATTATTTTCTTCGATTTTAATTTATTTCCATTATTTTTTAATTATTTTAATTATCTTTTAATTATGTTATATGTTTTAAATATTTTATTTATGAAAATTAAAGAATTATTATTATATTAACTTCAAAAATTGATTATATAAAAGTAATAATTATTTTGTAGTTAAAAATCAAGAAAAGTATAAATTTATTCATCTCAAAATTAATCTATTTTTATATTTATGAAAAGTAATTTAGCTAAAAATTAATAAATATAAGTTTAGAAATATTAAATATAATTACTCATTAACAGTAATTGAAGAAATGGAATATTATTTAAATAAAAATACATTATTTACACCTTTTCTCTTTATATTCTTTACACACGCCAGCCTACTGCACAGGTGGCGCCCTCACCAGGCGAATAAATTTCTGATTAGTCAGGGGGCTGCTAAATTCCATTTAACCTAAATCCCATTTCACCTAAACGCCATTCGTCCGAATTTCTTTTGGCCCTAATCCTATTTAACTCCCATTTAAGTTGAATGGGATTTAGGCTGAATGCATTTTAGGTTCACGGTAATAGAGAAATTTCGTAAACTAGTGTTTACTGGCAAACGGAACAGTAAATACAAAATCTTTTTTTACGACTGTTAATGAGAAAATATCACTCTAATGGACACAAATACGTTTTACGATTAATCTAAAAGGTGAAATAAATAATTTTAGTAGTAAAAGAAGGTAAATATAAGGAAAAAACCGATGATTTCACTAACCGAAGTTTTACACATACATTTTTCATCACGTATTCTTAGGATAAAATAAAAAATTTTATTTATAAAATTACGAATCTATAAAATCAACGAATATTATTAATATAATGTGGAATTCATCGCATTAAAAAATCCTAAAAATTAAATAAAAAATATAAATTTAAAAAAATGTTCTTTTTTTAATTCCAACAATAACATTTTTCAAAATGTCTATTATTTTTAAAAAGCTTAATTCGAAAAAATTTTTTCTAAAATTTTCAATTATTTTAAAAAACTTAAATTTAAGTTTTTTTAAACTTTGTAAATATAAATCTTCTTAAAATACATTCAAACGTTTTTAATAAAAGATAATCTAACATTTAATGTCTTTAATAAAATTTTATAAACTTTTAAATCTTGCAAAATTGAAGTATTAAAAAAAACACTTATTACAATTTTTTAAATAATATTTTTTTTAAATTTATTTATTATCGGATAATATTTTTAATCTTAAACACTTCAAGGTTATCAGAAAAATTCCATTTTAATAATATTAAATTCAATTATTTCAAAACTTTTTTAATTTCCCTACTAAAAATAAGATCAGAATTAATCAAGAATGGTCAGCAGTTCTGAACAGTCCTGACAATTCTCACCATTTGTGACTGGTCTCACCATTTGTGACGGGTGTCACCATTTGTGACGGGTGTCACCATTTCTAACCATATCTGTAGATTACTCTCACCACTTGTGACGGGTCTCACCATTTCCAACCATACAGTTACTAAGCTCCTCCCATTCAACTCCCGCTATTTTTAAGACTGCGACTATTTCTCAACGTATATATAACTTATATTTTATATTTCGTTAATTTGTAATTATAAATAACAAATTTATATTACACGTACTATACAAGTTTAGAATTATATTCTGCGTGTTAATCGTTTAATACTCATAATTTACTAATGATAAGTAATTAACTTACTCGCTTTCTATAATAAAACAAACACTATTATTTTTTGAAATTACGAACTCAAAGTTCTAAATACGTTTAAAAATATAACATTCTAATAGAAATTATAGGTATTTAGAGGTATATCTACTTTTGTATTTGTAATTTGTTATTTTCTCATAGTACATTTATAGGGTATGTGAGCCATATAAAATTATCAAATTCCAAATATTATACCGTTTTAGTGAACCAATGTGGTATCTTAGCATAATGATTAATTTATTATTGTATTTTAAATTTTGTAACAATGCCACATATATTTAGGTCATTAATTTTTTTTAACACATATCTTACATATCAAATAAAATCTCGAAATTATTACATCAGCTAAAAGTTAAACAACATTTAAGTATATTTGAAAAGAAATGGAGTTACAAGTGGCTCTGTGGCACAGTGTTCAAGACGTCGGACTAGGCTAAAGGTCTCGGGATCAATACCAGCTAGACAGACTTTTTTTTGTGTAATTTTTTCTTTTTTCTTCAAGAGGGGGCCCCAAACACCCTACTTCGTCCCTGGTAAAAGGGCGGAGCCAGCGGAAATATTGTGACCAGTTTTGAAAGTTCCTCACCAGTTATGCTATGTTTCTGACCAGATTCGTCCAGAAATGTTACAAAACTGGATTAAAAAGGTCAGACTTCCTGACCAGATTTCTGACCAATCCTGTCCTGATTTTTAGTAGGGTTAGCTCTTTGTAAAAATTAATTTATTTTTGTAAAAATTGTACACTATAATTTATTTAAAATATTGATGATGTTAATGATTTTATTATGTTCATGATAAACTAGGTGTCTTGTAAAACATTATTTTTAAATTCCCGGATGGTAAATCTTAATTTTCTTGGATTTACTTTTTTAATAATTAGGTATATTATTTAAATATTGAATGGTTCAAAAGATACATTAAAAAGATAAGTTTTAAAGCATAATAAATAAATCTATGGAAAAAAGTAATAGACAAAAAAAACACGGGGGTGAAAACAACAGAGGAAGGGGAGAAAGAGGATTTGTGTCAAAAGTAGAAGAATTATTAACCAATTAAAATAATGCTAGAAATATATATAATCGAGCATGTCAAATATGAATTTAAATAGTGAAATGTGTTTTGTTTATGAGTATCATAACCTACAGTGCCGTCCAGCAGGATTTGCCCACCCATCAGAATTTTTGTCTTTACCAAAATTACCTTTGGAAGGTAATTTTATCACCTTTAAAACAAATTTTTAAAAATTGTTTTACGATTTTTTTTAACAAAGATATAGGTAATTATTTAAAAAATCAGCACTTTTTTGTAATTAGTCATAAATCTAGAACGGTTGATTTTATAATACAATTGAAGCCGAGCGTGGAAGAGGGATCTAACTCAAATTTTGTCAAATTTTAACTAAATAGAAAAATAGATTCTTTTAAATATCCTCTTTCAATTTCTGTGATAAAATTTGTATAACTAAAATGTTTTAATACTAAAAATTAGAAAAAAATATTGTCATGTTTTCGAACTGTCAACTTTTAAAATGCAGGTTATCTAGAAATAATTTTGTAAAATTGACAAAATATCAAGAAAAGGACAAATTAGCCTTTAATATGAAAATACAAAGAAAGAAAAAAACTGAAGGAATCAGAAAAAAGTTATAATTTATAAGATAAAATAGCAAAAGAAGAGAAATTAACTTTAATATCGAATATAAATAGATTGTGGAAAAGGGATCTATCTACACAACCAATTTATCATTTAACCTACAACTATAATTAGGTATTTTATGAAATGCTTCCAAAAGTGTATTTAAATATTTTCAATAAATGATTTAGCTTTTTAAAGGACATCATGTGAAGAAAAAATTATTAAAACGTTCTTCTACAAATTGTTACGAGCTGAAAACTTTTGTATCGTGGAAGAGGGATCTATGTAAAATATCGGTTAGATCTCTCTTCCACTGTAAGAATTTTTTTTCGCATTTTTATATAAGAAGGCGACTAAAATATCAGAGAAATCAATATATTATATCATTTTTACCTCATTCTAAAACGTATTAAACTATTGTTTGTTTAAAAAAATGTAATTTCACTTTTTTCCGTTTTTCTCAAATTCACTTTTTGTACGTTAGGCCCCTCTTCCACGCGCGGCTTCAATTAAAAAAAACAAAAATGTGTCCTTTTAGGTGTAGAATAAGAAAAAAATATTTAGAATTAAAAAAAAAAAAAATTTTTTAAGCTATTTTGAGTTTTTTAAAAATAGGGTAAAAAAAATTTTTTTTTTATTCCAAATATTTTTTTCTGATTCTACACATAAAAAGACACATTTTTGTTCGGAATAATTTTTTTTCAAAATCAACCGTTCTAGAATTATGACTAATTACAAATTTTTTTTAAAAACTCAAAATGTGGTAAAATTTTTTTTTTTTTTAATTCTAAATATTTTTTTCCGATTATACACATAAAAAGGCACATTTTTGTTTTGAAATAATTCTTTTCTAAAATCAACAGTTCTGGACTTATGCACAGTTAAAAAAAGTGCTGTTTTTTTTAAGAATTACTATATCTTTGTTAAAAAAAATCGTAGAACAATTGTCCAATATTTCTTTTAAAGGTGATAAAATTATCTATTAAATGCATTATCTGTAAATAAATGTGATAATTCGTTTAATTAATATATCAGTTTGAAATTTACCCATAAAAATGGAATTTTTGGACTATTGTTAATAATAAATAAGTAATGAAACAATTTTTTTCCCTTTCGCTTATTAGATATCCTAAAAGTAAATTATATAGTATTATTATATTATATTATATAAATAGTAAAATATAAAACTTTTTGTAAAGACAAAAATTTTGATGGGTGGGCAAATCCTGCTGGACGGCACTGTATTTTGTGCAAAAAGTAAAAAGTTTATTGATTTTGAGGTTTCCAGGTATGTAATCATTAATAATATATTTATTTCTTCTATAGAACCAATATTTATTTAATTGAAAATCAATTTCTTTTTATAACATTTAGTGTAAGAAAAAAGAAAGGTAAAAATGTTTAAGCTTTTGTAGGATTTTGTTTTAATTAGTTAACCTTTAAATATAAAATTTAATTGCCTAAATTATTATTTCTACTATGGGCTAAAGTAATGTTACAATATAATAAATTACTTTAAAATTGTGTTTAAGCATATTAAAATATTATTTATTTCCAAGTGTCATGTAGAATGATTAGTTCAGCGAGGTCAACAGGCTGCCGGTAAAATTTCATTCATTTTTATTTGTAAGTTCATACTTAATAACATTAATATTAAACTATTACTAGAAACACATTATATAAAATATCATAAAATATCAAAATAGAAATATAAAATATTTCTACGACTTTATAATTTTCAGTTTCCATTTTAAAAAATGAATTTTTTTAATAGTTTTCTTAATCTACTAAATAATATTTGATGTAGGTATTAAAATTTAACACTTTTTAAATTGTATTTAATTTATTTAGTACATTTATTAATTTATTAATTTTAAAACTTTAATTTTTATTTGTTAAAAAATCTATTCAAATTTTTTCTAAATATAAATTTATTCAAATGTCATTTCCCGTGTGGAATTTGCCTTTATAACCCCATTCCTCGTAAAGGGCCCCGCCAGTGACCCGTATGGAAGATGTATATGAACAAATCCATAAGTTCCTTTGCAAGGTTCCCGCTGTTTGCCCTCATGGTTGCCCTGCTCAAAAATATTTCTTAGTACGAATAGCAATTTTTTTTGTCAAACAATTTTTAGTTTAAACTGTTTCAAATAGACTTTAAAAGTACTTAAAATTAAAATTTCGCGCCTTTGTTTTAAACTGATTGTCCGAATCAAACTTGCGCAAGTCTCATAAGCTCAACTGTTCATTGCGCCAACACTCAATTCATCGCTGTGTCATTTTCATAACCTCAAAATCTGAATTTGGTTAATTGTGCTTATTATTTATTATTGTGGCAGTTAATTAAATATCAGAGTATTTATAAACTATGAATATAAAAAAAAAGAATACTGTCAGATTTAAAAGATACCGAGAGTTTTAAAATAGTTTAAGCCAATTAAATGATGAATTAACTGATATTAATTTCGATAAAGCACAGTTCGAACAACATTCTTTTATTTACCTAAAAAGTTCTCGAAAGGATAAGCACAAATTTAATTAAACTGCATATCATAAAAGCGACGTCATGAGCTAAATGAATTATACAATGCTTTTTTATGTTTTGTGATTTTGGCCCATAAAAGTCTTTTAACGCTACAAAAAAATTCTTTAAATATTCTTTTGATCGCTTATTATGTATAAGTCACAGAGTATTAGAGCATAATATTCTACATGCAGCATGAAATAGCAAAAAGTGATTGTATAAATCTACTCGTAATAAAGCAGAAAAAATTTGTATTCAACTGCTTTCCATTTTTTAACATGCTCTATGGATTTTGAATGTCTTTGAAATTCTACTGGTATTTGGGAATAGAAAATATTCTGATACGAAAAAGAAAACCATATCAATACGTGGAAAAATTCGCTCTAAAAGCGAAGACCCATTATGATGTTCAGTTTGTTAACGATTTCTAAATGAAATATCACTTCGTTTTTTTGCATCAACAGAAGAATATGTCATCGTGCGGTCAACGGATTGTCTTTCAATTTAACATCTCTCACAACCATTTGTTGCAACATGATTAACAACCTTTTTACATAAGATTTTGCAGGGAAGTCAGAAACAACACCTTTTATACGAACGTCAAAGTGCTTGTCACAAACCACAATTCCATTGCTCTGAAGATGGTTAATTTCATTAACCAATTGTTCTTGGAATTGGTCTCTGTTTGGTTTCGTTTCACCATAAAATAACGAAATCGGAAAAACATCATAGACGTCAGGTTTAAAATAAATTCTTCTTGAAGTAGCCCATAAACTATTGGTTCCTGATTTAGTTAAGGGTAAACCATTAAAATTAATAATTATGTCAATAGAATCTGTTTCGTGAATATCTACATTAACGCAATTTTGAAGAACTTCTTCAATACCGAAATTTACAAATTCGCCTTTTTTGCCCATTGAATCACACTGAGAAAACTGGAGTGTTAAATTTTCATGATTAAAAAATTGTTTAATTAATCAGGCATTGCACATAATAGCATTCACTCTCTACTATATTTTTCTTTAGGTAAATATTACCTTTAGATTATAATTTATTTTGCACTTCAGAATGTTATACTAATGAGTCAGATATTCAATTGTACAATATGCGAGTGTAACCAAATTTTCAATAATAAATGAACAACGATAAACACAATTTGTCGGTTTAATGCATACATATTTTTTCTTAATATATTTGGTTATTAACAAATTAGAATGTTTTAATTTGATCAGTAATTTTATTTATATAATTCAAAAATTATAAACAAGACTTTCTATGATTTTAAAGATTTTGATGTTTTCAATTATTTCTAAAATTACTTAAAATTTGTGATATTCTTATTTGCTTTCTTGAATTTATCCCTACTGAAAAATCCTATATAGGATCCTACATAGGATCCTATATAGAATCTATATGGATTCCTATGAGAATCCACGTAGGATCCTATATAGGATCCTATATAGGTATTGTCCTATAGGAATCCACGTGGATTCTCATAGGAATCTATGTGGATTCCTATAGGTCGCCTATAGGACAAGTCCTATATAGGATCATATGTGGACTCTCCTATAGGAATACATGTAGGATCTCATATAGGATCCTGCATAGGCGTCCCAAAAAATTTTTGTACACCCTCCTACATATGATCCTACGTAGGTTCCCATATAGGATCCTATATGGGAACCCATGTAAGATCCTACATGGGTATCCCCAAAAAAATTTTTTGTACCCCTTCCTCATGCGCAGTCGTCTTTTACGTATTCTACAATACTTACGCCTGCGCAGTAAATATTTTTCGTCCTTATAATGGTACTTAATGTATATTTGAATAAAGTTGTTTAAAAAAAAACAATTAATTCTGTGTACATAATTTTTTTTGGGCGCCCATAAAAGATCCTATATAGGATCCTATATGGGAACCTACGTAGGATCCTATGTAGGGGGGTTTACAAAAATTTTTTTGGGACGCCTATGTAGGATCCTATATGAGATCCTACATGTATTCCTATAGGAGAGTCCACATAGGATCCTATATAGGACGTGTCCTATAGGCGACCTATAGGAATCCACATAGATTCCTATGAGAATCCACATGGATTCCTATAGGACAATACCTATATAGGATCCTATATAGGATCCTACGTGGATTCTCATAGGAATCCATATGGATTCTATATAGGATCCTATGTAGGATCCTATATAGGATTTTTCAGTAGGGATAAAAACTCTATTATTTAAAATTTCGTACTTTTAGTAAATCAAATCAACTGTACAAAAAGATTCTCTTTTTATGAACTTTATTTTAATAGAATACATTTTTAAAAGATTATTTTAAGGTCCTGGAATACTTATGCAGTTATACAACATTTACAGAATCTACGTCCTTATTAAAAATTAGTTCAATTTATTTATTTATTTATTAATTTATTTTAAATCTTTTTAATTACTTCAAGTTATGATACAAAAATTAAAACATTCCTGAATTAATAATTTTAAAACTCAAAAATTTGTGGTGATTCATTATTTTTACCACTTAAATTAAATATTTTGAAATGTTGAAATTCATTTTTTTTAAAAATGAGCGCATCTATTTTAAAAAATTAAGTTTAACCTGTAAAACTTATTTTATACCCTTCTGGAGTGTAAAGTTGATTCTCCCTAAAATTACCAAGTTTCTCATTTAAAAGTGTGAAGTGAAATCTTTAGAATTGTCAAACAAAATATCCTGATTTGACACTCTGTAAATAATAACCTACACACTATAGAGTGTTGTCCTATAGTTGACACTGAAATATTATTATATTTTACACTGCTCAAGGTAAATCTAATTATCCTTTTTTCTCAGTGCAACCATATTTATTATATTATACTTAGTATCATTTGTATTTAAAAATGTTTTTCCAGATTTAGGTAGCGTGGGCAACAAAGTTTCTTTTAAAATTTTTAATAATTCATTAAGAGTGTTTAAATTAATTTTTTATCCTTTGCCCAATCTTTTAACTTTTGAATTTCTGGCCTTTCATATTCATCCAAATTAAATTCGTCACCTATTTTCTCATTGTCTTCTGTTAAGTCATTTTTTGCATTATGGATTGTGTGATTGTGAATGAGGATAAAGATGACACTGATGACGAGTTCGTTGATGAAGAAAATGAATTAACAGAAAACAATGACTTTTTGCTTTTTCATGCTGCATGTAGAATATTATGCTCTAATACTCTGTGTCTTATATATACTAAGCAAGCAGAAGAATATTTAAAGAATTTTTTTGTAGCGTTAAAAGACTTTTATGTTCCAAAATCTCAAAACTTAAAAAAGCATTGTTTAATTCATTAGCTCATGACATCGCTTTTATGAAATGCAGTTTAAATGAAGTTAGTGCTTATCCTGTCGAGAACTCTGTAAGTAAAATAAAGAACCTTGTTAGAACAGTGCTTTATCGAAACTAATATCAGTTAATTCATCATTTAATTGGCTTAAGGGGTCATCCACAAATCATGTGATACTTTAGGGTGGGGGGGGGGGGGGGGTGTCAGCAAAATATCACGCTACCTAAGCAGCAAGTAATATTACATGAATATCACAGTGACATCATATTGTAATATTCGTAATATTGCAGTGATATTAACGTGATATTAAAATGTCCGCCTCAAGGTAATATTTTAAGTAATATTACAGCGATATTGATGTAATATTACAAGCAATATTACGGTAATATTACAGTGATCTTGAGGTAATATTACGATTATATTGAGGTAATACTACAAATATTTATTTATTTATTTCAATAATTATTTTAAATTAAATAAAATATTTAAAAAAAATTGGGCTAACACGGAGTTTCAACACGCAAGGTTCGACACGACGTGAATATGCCTTGTACCTCTCGGCGATCTAGCTCTTGGAATGTATTTCAGAAAGTGTTCTTCATGTATTACCTTATACTCTGTTTGGTGAAATTTTAGGTAAATTGAAGAATCTTGTTCGAACTGTGCATTATCGAAATTAATATCAGTTGACTCATCATTTAATTAGCTTAAACTATTTTTAAACACTGGGTATCTTTTAAATCTGACATTATTCTTTTCTTTTTTATTCATAGTTTATAAGTACTCTGATATTTAATCAACTGCCACAATAATAAATAATAAGCACAATTAACCAAATTCAGATTTTGAGGTTATAAAAATGACACATCGATGAATTGAGTGTTGGCGCAATGAACAGTTGCGCTTATGAGACTTGCGCAAGTTTGATTCGGACAATCAGTTTAAAACACAGGCGCGAAATTTTAATTTTAAGTACTTTTAAAGTCTACTTGAAACAGTTTAAACTAAAAATTGTTTGACAAAAAAAAATTGCTATTCGTACTTAGAAATATTTTTGAGCAGGGCAACCATGAGGGCAAACAGCGGGAACCCTGCAAAAGAACCTTATGGATTTGTTCATGTACATCTTCCATACGGGTCACTGGCGGGGCCCTTTACGAGAAATGGGGTTATAAAGGCAAATTCCACACGGGAAATGACATTTAAATAAATTTATATTTAGAAAAAATTTGAATAGATTTTTAAACAAATAAAAATTAAAGTTATAAAATTAATAAATTAATAAATGTACTAAATAAATTAAATACAATTTAAAAAGTGGTTAATTTTAATACCTACATCAAATATTATTTAGTAGATTAAGAAAACTATTAAAAAAACACATTTTTTAAAATGGAAACTGAAAATTATAAAGTCGTAAAAATATAATATATTTTATATTATGTGTTTCTAGTAATTGTTTAATATTAATGTTATTAAGTATCAACTTACAATTAAAATGAATGAAATTTTACCCGCAGCCTGTTGACCTCGCTGAACTAATCATTCTACGTGTCACCTGGAAATAAATAATTTTTTAATATGCTTAAACACAATTTAAAAGTAATTTATTATATTGCAACATTACTTAAGCCCATAGTAGAAATGATAATTTAGGCAATTAAATTTTATATTTAAAGGTTAACTAATTAAAACAAAATCCTACAAAAGCTTAAACATTTTTACCTTTCGTTTTTCTTACACTAAATGTTATAAAAAGAAATTGATTTTCAATTAAATAAATATTGGTTCTATAGAAGAAATAATTATATATAATTAATAATGACATACCTGGAAACCTCGAAAGAAATAAACTTTTCACTTTTTGCACAAAACACAGTGCCGTCCAGCAGGATTTGCCCACCCATCAAAATTTTTGTCTTTACAAAAAGTTTTATAATTTGTCAACTAATTAAGATAAAACAATAAATGAGCACTTAGTTTAAAGCTTAAATGATCAACTTTTAAGATCTCTGATGAGTGAAAGAAAAAAATAGTGTATTAAGTATCAAGGGGTTGGGCACTTGGTTACTCTCCTGATTTCGATTTCTCAAATTTAAAGATAGGTTCTACAAAGAAGTGCTGAGAATGTGACGTGGACAACGGTGGGGCACTTTGTTTTAATCCCTTCGTAGATTTTTAAAATTTAGGGTTAACTTCCTTGAAGAAGTGGTGAGAATGTGACTGGACAAAGGTGGGGCACTTAAGTACTTAGTTTACTTCAATTTTTCAAATTTGAGGTTAGGTTCCCCGAAAAAGTATTGTGAATGCGACCTGGACAACGGTGGGGCACTTGGATGCAATCTTTACTTCGATCTTTTATATTTGTGGTTAACTTCCCTGAAGAAGTGGTGCGAATGTGACCTGGACAATGGTGGGGCACTTGGTTACAATCCTTACTTTAATTTTTTAAAATTGAGGTTAACTTCCCCGAAGAAATGGAGAGAATGTGACCTGGACAACGGTGGGGCACTTTAGTACAATCCTTTCTTCGATTTTTAAAATTTAAAGTTAAGTGCCTCGAAGAAGTGGTGAGAATGTGACCTGGATAACTGTGGAGCACATGGGTACAATCCTTACTTCGATTTTTAAAATTTAAGGTTAACTTCCTCGAAGAAGTGTTGAGAATGTGACCTGGACAATGGAGGGGCACTTAAGTACAATCTTTAATTTGATTTTTCAATTTTGAGGTTAACTTCCCCGAAGAAGTAGTGAGAATGTGACTTGGACAACGGTGGGGCACTTGGGTACAATCCTTACTTCGATTTTTAAAATTTGAGGTTAATTGTCCCGAAGAAGTGGTGAGAATGTGACGTGGACAACGGTGGGGCACTTGGGCACAATCCTTACTTCGATTTTTAAAATTTGAGGTTAACTTCCCCGAAGAAGTGGTGAGAATGTGACCTGGACAACGGTGGGGCACTTGGGTACAATCCTTACTTCGATTTTTAAAATTTGAGGTTAATTGTCCCGAAGAAGTGGTGAGAATGTGACGTGGACAACGGTGGGGCACTTGGGTACAATCCTTACTTCGATTTTTAAAATTTGAGGTTAACTTCCCCGAAGAAGTGGTGAGAATGTGACCTGGACAACGGTGGGGCACTTGGGTACAATCCTTACTTCGATTTTTAAAATTTGAGGTTAATTGTCCCGAAGAAGTGGTGAGAATGTGACGTGGACAACGGTGGGGCACTTGGGTACAATCCTTACTTCGATTTTTAAAATTTGAGGTTAACTTCCCCGAAGAAGTGGTGAGAATGTGACCTGGACAACGGTGGGGCACTTGGGTACAATCCTTACTTCGATTTTTAAAATTTTAGGTTAACTGACCCGAAGAAGTGGTGAGAGAGGCCTGGACAACGGTGGGGCACATGAGTACAATCCTTACTTCGATTTTTAAAATTTAAGGTTAACTTCCTCGAAGAAGTGTTGAGAATGTGACCTGGACAACGATGACGCACTTAGGTACACACCTTACTTTGATTTTTAAAATTTGAGGTTAACTTCCCCGAAGAAGTGGTGAGAATGTGACCTACCGCAAGAGTACCGAAGGATTACCGATGGTTCTACCGACGGACTACCGAAGGTTCTACCGACGGACTACCGGAGGTTCTACTAATGGACTACCGACAGACTACCGACAGTCTACCGACAGACTACCGACAGACTACCGACAGACTACCGACAGTACTACCGACAGTACCACCGACAGTACTACCGACAGACTGTCGGTAGTAATACCGACAAATTTTGTACTTGGGATTTGACTATGGTTCATGCTAAAATTTTCAGATCAACCCCTGTTCAATATCTATATTTAACTTTCTCTGTAAATACGGTTGCATAGGGGAGGCCGGGGCTAGTTGGGTCAGGGGTAGATTGGGTTATTGCGGTTTACTCAAATGTTATTAGTCGAATTAATTCCTCTCTAGACAAAAATTATTTCACATAGTGAGATGCAAGTTTGTGCCAAGGTTCATTAATATATCATCATTTATGTGGAGTAAATGTAAGAAAATCTAATTTTGATACTCCAAAGTAAATTTTTACCCACTTGGTTTTTTTGTTTGATCTTCCTGAGTAATAGTTTGAGAAAAGTTTAATTATCAAATTTTGCTCTTTGAATAGTTTCTTTTAAAGGACAATGAAGAGATTTTAATTTATATTTGCAGTATTGTTAGAAAAAAATCAAATGTTTGAAAAACACACGCGGGGTCGATTAGGCTTTCATAAATTGGATATTAACCAAGTTAAACAACAAAGAGTGAAAAATGGCCCAACCAGCCCCGGTCTTCCCTACTTAACTAAACTAACTTTTTAATTATTTCCAATCGCCTAGACGTTTGAAAATGATTGAAAAGTTATCGAAATTTAGTCTCAACACAAGATACAATAGCATTGGATAAATAATAATAATAATAATTTTAATTTAATAATAATAATTAATTAATAATAATAATAATTTAATTTTAATAATAATTAAAACAATAACAATTAAACAATATGCTTTTGAGCTGAAGAAAATAATTGATCAATAATACAAATAATTAAAAATTAATAAATAGTTGAAAATAGGGTAGAAGCTAAAAAATCATTAAAATTAAAAGAAAATAATTAAGAATTAAATAAATTAATAGAAAATTGGTAAAAATGACTGGAAATTAAAGAAAATAATTTTGTAAAATTGAAGAATTAATGTATTTTAAAGATGTTCAAGAAAATAAATAAATATTGAAAAAAAACATTGATAAAATAAAAAAAAAAATTAATTTTTTGAATAAAAATTTCTTTTATCCAAATCAGCCCTGCCGGTATAAGTTGCATAATCAACTTTCCACTGTATACAAATTTTTTAGAATAAATTCTGGCTTTTAACAAACCTATCGATTTCATGAAATTTTCTTCTTATTGACATTTCCTCAATATTGCGAGGGATGCATTTTGTATCTTGAAACATATTCCTTAAAATGATAAAATCATTACGATATAAAGAGACGTATATCATTTTCAAAGTTAAAACCATGAAGATGGTAAAGAAAAAACCATTTTCCATTACAATGTCAGAATTATTTAAGTTCTGGTACATATAGCCAAAAAATACCATTGCACATATGTAGACAAAAATGATCATAAAAACGTTGTAAGCATTATATAAGATAATCCATTTTGAGCTCAAGGACGATGGTCGATGAATTCCAAAATATTTCATTATAGTAAATGATAATTCAGCAATTGGAAACATAACCTGCATTTTATAATAATATAGTTTTTCATCCCGCAGGCCCAAAAATGGCGCTATTAGTGACCTGAAGATAGTAACAAAAAGTCACTCATTTGTTCGATTTTTATACAATCTAACAAATGAATGACTTTCAGTACCTTTCATCAGGTTATCTAATATTCATCAGTTATCTGGTCCTAGTCTGGAGCAGTTTTGGCCCTGGTCAGGTAGGGCAGAAAAAAATTATTTTTTAAGAAAATCTTTTTTAAAAATGTTTAAAAAATACTATAATTTAACTTTTTCAAGATAAATATATAGTTTTTCCAGAATTACTACAAGATAAAACAAAATGATTTATTTTTTAAAGTTATTGTAATTTGAATATTTTATTTAACGAGGTGTCGGATATTTAGTAAAAACTACTTTTTTGAAACATGTAGTAAAAATAATTTTGAATATAATGTTTTTTGAAAAGAAATGTCAAATTTTCCCTAGGATGAAGTAATAAATACATTTTTAAATTATGTCTTCAAAAGTATTTAATGATTTTAACTCAAAAATTATACTGGTCGTCTGAATTAGAATGATTTATGTAAATCAGACTTAAATAATTTTTTAGAAAATAGAAATTGCATTTTCTTTATAGTTAAAAATTGTGGAAACTTTTTGAAGTTAAATACTCAAAAATTCTAAATACTTGACAAAATCTTTATAAATTATTATCATAAAAAAATCAATGTTTATTTAGTATCTAACAGGAAACATTAATTTAGAAAATTATTTATAACAAATTCTAGAAAAACTAGGCAATTTTCAGGAAAAAACATTAACACTCTGGTCTGGACCGAGTCTGATTTAGCCAGAAATAAAATTAGGCAAACTAGTCTGGGTCAAATCTGGCCCTGTTCAGGAAAATTTTGTGATTCTATAGAAGAAACGTTACACTACTGCGGTCTGGGCCAAGACTAGTTTTTAATAAAAAATAAATTAATAAAATTGTGCGATTGTGGATTAGAATTATATATTTTATATACTTTTAAACTAATGTTTATAATTATTTTCCTCTTAATTTGTTCATACTCCCTTACTATAGGGGAGACCGAGCAGGAAAGTAACAGAGGTGGAAAGTAACAACGCATATAACTTCTAAACCAATGAGCGGACAGACATAGTCCTTAAATAATTTTTAGTCAGTTTCGCCCCCTCTAACTCCCCCAAATTATGTTAGGGGTCTACCGAAAGCTATATATCTGATACTGACATTTTGTGCAAAAATTACGTCAAAAATAAGTTTTTGCCTAAATTTTGAAAATATCTTTTTTTTTGATTTTATAGATATTTTAAATATGCTTTTCGATTTTTTGAAGCTTTTTTATTTATCTTTAAGTCGTGCTAGTGCATAATTAAAAAATCCGAAATACTTTTGTGTAATTTAAACTTGTTTTTTGAAATTTAAGGAAAAGAGGGGTGAGGTGGAAAGTAACAGGTTGTTACTTTCCTCCTCATCTAATGCTTTATTTTTATAAACCTCCTCCTTTTTTATAACTATGTGATTTTATATGTTTATTTTATATTTTAAAGATTAAATATTGGACTTTTTATTTGAATTTTTACTAAACGATGCTTTTTTAATGTCATTGCTATTCAATGAATACTAAATAGATCAAAAAAACTTGATTTCAAAAAAGTGCAAAAATACACTGCAAAAACTGCTGTCTTCTAAGTGTCTTATTTTAAGACGCAAGACATTAAGAAAGCGTCTTACTGTTATTTCAAGCTATTTTATTGGTTAATAATTTTGAAAGATGCTTTCTCATTGGTTTAAAATTAAGACACTTTAAAACGTCTTAAAAGTGAGGACAAAAATGTCTTAAAATAAGACACTTGTTTTTACAGTGTATATGCCAATTATGTACAAAATGTATTTAATATCACTGTGTTCATAATAAAAATAATTTAAATTAATAGCAGTTTTATATTTGAAATGCTAGCCTTAATTTTAAAGTGTTACTTTCCTCCTTCGTGCTGTTACTTCACAGAAAAAACCTGAACTCATAATGAGCCCGTTTTGTCTCGTTTTGAGACGCAGCGAAAATGAGATTTCCTTTTCTCTTGTTAAGTTTTAGTCCAAAAAGTTGTAAAATGACTTTTTCAGTTTTCATAAATCATTTTGCAACTTTTTGGACTAAAACTTAACAAGATTAACGGAAATCTCATTTCCGCTGCGTCTCAAAACGAAACAAAATGGGCTCAATATGAGTTCAGGTTTTTTCTGTGTTTCCACCTCAGGGATGAGAAGGAAAGTAACAAATAAAGAGCTGATTAAAAAGTCCTGCAGGGAATTATAAAATTATTATTAATGTTGAATTCTAATTTTATTTAATAGGTGGAAGTCCAAGCTTTCGATTAATATGTTTACAGAACTTATCCGACAAATAGTTTTAATGCTAGCATAAAAAAACTGATTTTTGTTACTTTCCTCCTCGGTCTCCCCTACTATTAGTCATTTCACTTAAAAATAGTAAAATATATCTAGAGGGCTGTTCTATTGTTGTCGCTTACAATCACTTTTTCTCCGTATATTTAAAAAAGTATTAAAATTAAAATTTGATAACCTCCATAACGTTAATTCTATTTAATTGATTTCGTTCAAACTTTTTTCCTCTCTTTCAAATAGTCATTGGAAACTTGTGCTTTAGCTTTAGTTTCTGCTTCGCACAAGAATAAAACGTCAACTGATTCTTAATTCAGTGTAAAGAATCTTGTCACTGAAAACCTAACACTGTTACACAGAAGAACAGAGCACAAAGGGAATAGTTAAAAACATTTTCTGGAAGTGAAGACTATAAATGCTGTAATTATAAGACAGTATGCAATACGTCTGGCGTTTACATCGATTCAAGATATTCAAATATTCATGTGCCGAAGGCAAATTTGTTTCTAAGAACATTTTCGAAAAGAATAATAAATGAACTACTATAAGAGGAAAATTTACACTCACAATCATTCTTTCAGAAGACACGATCGAGTTCACTTCGTGTTATTTAAGTCATAGATATATGAACTAGAGTACACATTCGGACATACACGGAGAAAATGTTTCTAATAAAGTTTACCATATTAGCATGATACACCTCGGATGAAAGTGATTTTTAGAAAACTTTACCATTCAATTTATAATAGAGATTATTCAAGAATTAGAAATGTTTTATACAAAAATATGGATACATATCACTCTCCAGGATGGTAATTTGATGGTCGGAGGGCGATTCCTCGATTGCCAGAAAGTTGAGTAGTATTATACACAGCACGTGGGAAAACTTTACCATGCTGGATGACAAGGCGCTGAGCTCGAATTCTTGAGCTCAGCGCGCCTCGACAATCCTCTTGTCAAGGCTCCTGCTCACCAGCATGGTAAAGTTTTGCCAACTAGATGACCTTTTCTATTCAACCAAAAAATGAAAAGATTTCCTTCATATTAATTACAGATTTATTTGCTATCAAGATTACTTATTTCGCTAATTATGATTACATTTAACTATACAATCACACCAGCAGATTGGGTCATGATTAAAATGTTACTGTTTAAATGTTAAAACATTACTTTCTATAATAAACTTAGTTTTTACAGTTCTTTTTTAATCAAAGAAATTGAAAAATAAATATATTTAACGTAAAACAGCGAAAGTATAAGAGCATAAAATAGAAAAATTTCTCATGTTGAAAAAACGTATTTTTTAATTCCCAATTGTTAAAAAGTATTACCATTAGTGTTAATATTGACTGAAATAAATTACTAATAGTGAAATTTAATTAAATTAATGTAGTTTATTAATGTAGTATAAGTATATAGTAGATTCCTCATGCATTTGGGCGGCCCAACTAACCCCGGTCAAAATGACCCCACTGCCCCCGCCTGTGTTTTTCAAATATTTGATTTTTTTCTATCGATACTGCAAATATAAATTAAAATCTCTTCATTGACCATTAAAAGGAACTATTCAAAGATCAAAATTTGATAATTAAACTTTTTCTAAAACTATTACTCAGGAAGATATAACAAAAAAACCAAGTTGGTAAAAATTTACTTTGGAGTATCAAAATTAGTATTTCTGATATTTACTCCACATAAATGATGATATAATAATGAAACTTGGCACAGACTTGCATCTCACTATGTAACATAATTTTTGTGTAGAGGGGAATTTATTCGACTAATAGCCTTTGAGTAAACTGCAATGACCCACTCTACCCCTGACCCAACAAGCCCCGGTCTCCCCTACACATTCACGCACACCGAACACGCTCGAATACATTTGGAATTAGAGATTCAAACTTCCCTTATATACTAACTGAGTAGAATTGTATCCCTTTATGAGAAACGTTTTAATTCTTATATCTTTAGACTGAATAATTTTAATTTAAAACAATTATGTGTTAATTATTGCTTCCTTCCTTGATCAATTTTTTATATAAATCAAGTTTCAAAATTTTGGTAATTTCTATTAAATCTTTCTTTTTTGTCTTGCAATAATCTGTGAATCAAATTCAAAATGTTAATTTAGAACTTATTTTGTATTTTAAATTCTAAAAAGTATGACCAAAATATTATATTAATGTCAAATAGTTTTTTAATTTGAAAAAAATTTTATTTAATGTATAAAATTATAATTATTCAGTACATTAATTAAATAAAACTTAAAGGTCTTGTTATAAAAATTACTTGTAGATATTCTAAAAATTATTATATATAATGTGTACAAATTTAACAATTATCTAAATTTCAAAAATAGCACAGTGGTCTGAAACCCTGATCTAGCTGGACAAAACCTCAAAAAAAAAAGTTTAAAAATTGCAAGTTTTACTTAAAGATTAGTTAGTTGGATACTTAATGCATTCTATAATGAAAGGACATGTCACTAAACTGCATACTTTCGTTGGAACATAACGTCAAAGTCGACATACCAGCACAGCAGTCCAAAATTTATAAAGTAAAGAAAAATTGACTTCTGTTCAAGGGCCCATTTCTTTTGTCTGAAATTTTTTTAGGTGTTTGTATAATATCGAGGTTGTTCTTAGAAGTATATACTTTAAGAATTTCTATTATAGGTCCATTTAATTGGTTAGGATAATAATTTTTTATACTTTCAATAGTTGAGATAAGATCAATGCAAGCTATAAATTATTTTATGGTAATATATCAATTAGTTTTTTGCTCCATGGTTCTCCGCTTTCTACCCATGAAAAAAATGAAGGTAAATAGTTACTTATTCAAATAAAATCAAATTTAGCTGCTACTTTTTGCAACTTTGTTCTGAAACTTCAATTGAGTGACGCAAAATGCAGAAAAACGCTTAAATAATGCAACGTGTGTTCGAACATTCCATAATACATTTAAAGACTCACATTGATTACTGCTAAAAGTTATTGGAGCAAATAATTACAAGTCTAAAGTCAATTTTCGAAAATTCAAAGTGGCGGATCCAATGTGGCGGAACATTAAGTTTAACAAATTATAATAGATGAATATAAACGAAGAGGTCCGTGTGTTTCGAGAATAAACCTTTTCATGTGGATTAAATTATGATGCTTATTTTTCAATCCCTGTTTGGTAAGTTCACAGTAGAGTTTATTATGCTCGTTTACTCTAATGGATAGAACTCTCCCCATAGCACTGTCAAAACTCGCTGAATTCGTTATTGTCATGATGTCATGTAATAAAAGGTATAGTGTCCAGTAATCATCATTTTGATCTACTAGATCTCCGACAAAAATGCCAAAAAGTTTGACAAACGTAGTCATTTCTGCTCCTGTCATATGCAATTTATTAGATGATAAACGTTCAACAGAAATGCTTGGTGGCTTATTATCGCTATCAATTCCATAATCAAACATGTACATTCTATTATTTAAAGAATCTAAAAATTTAGAATTTTTTTCTTGAAAATGCTTGATAATAGGGATCAATGTATAATGATAAACGCCTTCCGGACCGTCATGAAAAATATCAATAGCAATGTCTGTTGGTATGTCGACTGAGGGAATTTGAGAAAAAACACATTCCTCTTTGATTCCAGTAAGTTTCGTATTTTCTTTATTTATATCTTCTAAATAATTTTCTTTTGTTCGTAGCAAAGTAGGATCTTCAAGAAACATGGTTTCTGTTAATTGTTTAGTAGCTTTGCATATCCTGCATGGGGATCTGGCAGTAAAGCATTCGACAAACCCACAAATTTGGTGTATACCAAGATTATCACCTAGTATGAGTCCTGTAACAAAATATATATGTTTTTGACCTTCAGGAAAATTAATTTTAATGCCTTCAGTTTCTAAAACCGTCAATTCTTTTAAAAGTGGCTTGAAAGTTTTATCATTTCCGTATAATTTCCGATCATTTGCATTACATAATAAAGCCAAAAAAATATTCTCCAGTTTAGATTGACATTCACTTGGGAGACAAGGGACAGATGCATAACAAGCACCTAGTTTTTCGCAATGCGGGCCTAAAGAGTTATTTGGTTCAAAATCGTCGTAATATATAAATAAAGGGAATACAATATCATCCTTTTTATATTTAGCGCGTTTTCTTTTCCATATTTCACATTGAACGAAGTTTTCTATGCAATCTTTCGTTTCTAATTGTTGCATGTAAGCTTGAGTATCATCAAAAGCATCAGGTAATTCAAAAAATTTTTGTAGTACTTTACCGAGTGGAATAAACTGAGCTGTAACATCTTTTAGAGTGATTACGGGTCCTTTTGCTGTGTCTAATTGATCAAACATTAATAAAAGTTGATTACGAATATCCGTAGGCATTAACTTATCCAACCATTGAATACACAATTTCTTTAAAATTTGCATAAAGTTACTTGACAATAATGTCGTTATGTCGTCTATCATGTTGTCAATTAAATTTCTCGGAAAACCAGGGTTACTGTAAAGTTTTGCTACAAATATATCCACATGTTCAGTAAGAAATTTCTGAAAATTGTTTGGATCAAAATGTTCGTTTGCAAATTCTTCGTCTGAAGGTACATTGATGTACATAGGATCTTCATATTGATTGGAGTAACTATCTGAATCATCAGTAGGCTCTTTAGAAAAAGCAGAAGAGCTTTTTGCATGCAGTGGAAAGTTATGTTTCATATTTAAGTGTCTTCTAAATGAATACCATTCAGTTCCAAAATTTCTTTTACAATTAGCCACCGGACAGACATAATTTAAATTTAAACAATTTCGATGTTTAATTTTTAAATGTAAAGATAAAGAAGAAATACCTTGTTCAGGAAGTCCACAAATATTGCAAGATAGATCCATTACAATGATCGCTATAAACGCAGTTTATAGAAACTAAAAGAACGAAAAAACCTAAAATTAATAACTCTTAAAACTTAGCATTATAATAAATTTTAAATTATCGAAAAATTTTAACTCCTATAAAAATAGTGAGATCAGTTTTAAAGTATCAGGTACTTCTAAAGTTCGTTTTTCAAATTTTGAAGCATGAGGAGTATGTTTCAGATTCATAGAAAAGAGAACTTCCATTCTTTGGCAGTGAAGTTTATTAGGAAGATTCAAATTTTGTAAGATTTGAACTCCTGAATAACGTTATTTGTTCGAGAATCAATTATGTTTTTGTCAAAAACTGTTTCAAAACCACAAACTGCTCTTTGCAAAAAGAGCCATTCTCTTTGACTTTCCTTAGCATATATTGTATCCAATGCCTGAATACTTTTAAAAGCAAGATTAATTGCTTTTAAAGCTGATTCTACTTCATACATCAGGTTGTTGATAACTAAGTAAAATTGTTCTGGCGCATTAGCCTCTCCGACAATGACAACTTGTGGACCCAATGATAGATCGTAATTTGAGAACTTTTCGCGACGTATTTGGAGCTCTACTTGAATATCTCCAACAGTCTAAAATAAATCAAACAAAACGTTAAATGCATTGAATTAGTCACCGCAAAAAAAAACATAAATGAATTTTTTCAACTTACAGGAACAATTAATATAACACTTTCTTGTTTTTTCTTTTTTTAATAGCAGTAATAACAGGAAACAGATTTGTCAACAAACTCAAAGTTTTTATTGTTTTCCCGTCTAAAAAAATAATTTTAGAAAATTTAAATAAAAGATTAAATTATAATCGAAATGATAAATGATATTAAAATATTAATTATTTTATAGTATAGGCATTTTGATTATTAACCTGCATTAAAGCATTCGTCAACTTCCTCTTTCTGCTTTGTTGTTGATTTGGAAATCAAAAAACTTGATAATCGTGGCCACTCACTGTATATTTTTAGAGATAAATTTGGGTACAAACACTCAAAATCGGATTCAAGCTATAAAAAGAAAAATGTATGAAATTCGTGTTTTCTTTTTAAATTATAAAATACTATGAATATAAAATTAATTGATTTTACAGAAAACTTACTAAATAATATCCTGATTTATCTTTTAATCCAGGGTACATGTCCATATAGACATGCACTTTGATATTTTCTCGCTTGAGATTTTTGATTCGTAGATGTGATGTACTTTTCCACAAGTCAAGAACTTTGCCCCAAGGTTGTTTGTTATTTTTAAGCCACAAAATATCATCTTCTATTTGTTGCACATCGATATTTTCTATAAAAATAAAAAATAAATTCATTCTATAGAATCTTCAATAATTATATCAACACCTATTTCAAGAATTTAAAAATTTGTTTTTATTTTTAATTTTAAAATAAAACTTTTCCTTTACAATTGTTTTCAGAATAGCGAAGTTCCGAATAAATTTTTCATAACATTATACCAATTTATAAAAATTCTTCTACAATTTTTTTTTACTTTTTGGAAAAAGTCGAAATTGATTAGAAAAAAAGAAAATAAAAAATATATGCAAAGATTACAATTGCTGAGAAAAATAGTTTCAAAGAAATTTACCTAAGTCGTCATTAATACTTGAAGAGTCTGAATGATTAGAAGATGATTTAGGGGAAATTAATCCAACTTTTGCTAACTTCCTGCGCGTGTTATAAAATCTGTTTAATAATTTTCCTCGTCCCTGGGATTTACATCTGGTACCCTCAGAAAAGCCAAGCGACTCCTCCTGTATAAATTAAAAAAATTAATGTTTAATTAATTAATTATGACATTAAAACTTGTTGCCACTTTATTAATTAATTACCAAATTGTTTTTCAAGATTTTGTTATATTAATATTATTATTTAAAAAGTAATTAATTTTTAAATAAAAAGCAGCTTGTTGCAATTGTTTAAAAATGTTATTAAAAAATATAGGTATAATGGAAACTTATAAAAATAAACTTAAAATATTTTTAAATATAATTCTAAGATAATCAATTTATAAAATAATAATTTAACATTTATTTAATTTACCTTAGTTTCGTTTGGGAAAAGTTGTACAATTCTTTCAAACATGCGTATCATTATATCATCAGGTAAACTTTTATTTATATCCGTCTGTAGAAAATCTGAAATAAGAGCGTCTGCCAGCAAAATTCTTATAGGTTCATTTAGCTCTTTTTTTTCATGGTAGTACTTAAGTACCATTTTGCCATTAACTGTTTCTCTCAGGATGGACTCTAGATCCTAAAAAAAAAGAAAAAAGGTAAATTTTTAAAAATTATTTAATATTAAATAATTAACAGAAAACATTTAAATTAACATTAAATTTAAACACTTAAATGATAAAGAAGGGTAATTAATTTTGATATCAATTATTAGATTAAGAAAAAACTAGGAAAAATTACTGGACTTTCGGAAGCATATTTCAAAAAAGCTTCAGAACTATTCAACAAATATTAAATATTTTACTCAAGTAAGAGTCAGTACGAGGTCGCTTCCTTGACGAAGGTCCTGGAACATTTTGTGAAGTTGCAGTTGATAAATCATCTAATGATTCATGATCATTATTATCAACAGTTGATGGAGCCTGAACTAAGACTTCTTCAGGGCTAATTGTTTGTTCAGCGGATGGTTTTTTGTTTAAATTCTCTACAGAAAAGTATAAAAATGTCAATAATTCTACACAAAAATATTTAAATTTTTTTGTTAATTATCATAAAAAAACTAAAAAATATATGGGAAAATCCACAGAACTGGTCGATTTTCACTTATAAAAATAAAAATTTTCAAATTGTAAGCACACCTTTTATTTAAGTTTTATTTTCTTTGGAATTTATTTGAGAACAATTTACTTTTTGCGTGATTGATTTTATTTTAATGCCGTTCAAGATACAAGCCAAAAACGAAAATATAATCTTTGTTCAGAAATTGTTAGTCAAAAATGTGTTTTTCTTATTTCTTTTGTTTCTTTTTTATGTATATATATTTGTTATGTTTGCAAAACAGTTTGAATAATAAAATGCGGTAAAATATAATACTTTACATTTATGCAGCCCCCTGAATCTCGCGTTGAAACGCATAGAATAGACTGTCATGAGAGTCGACGGGTGACTGTAGATGGCGTTGGATGTCACCTAGGCTGAGATTTGAAAAAATACAGAGACAATTTGATAAAAATCAAATATTTGATTAATTAAACTATTTTAAAACGTGTTTTCAAGTAGATATCTGAAGTTTATAAGATACTAGATATAAATATAAATAACTTTTATTTAAAAAAAGGAAAGAAACGTATTTTTAAATTGAAAATCAGTATACATTTTCTGATGAGGGAAATGTTTATTCAACTTTTACGGGGAAAATAAATTATACAGACCATATAGACATTAGAATAATATTTATATGAAATGTTTATTATGTATTGGGATAAAGAATAACAGTCTATTTTAATTTTCAAAACTAAAATTAAAAATTAAAATAAAATAAATTAAAATATTAAATCTATTAAAAATAAAACTGATGTATCTAATTATTTTTCAAATGAAATAAGAAAAAAAGTTTTTATCAAGAAATAAATATATATTTATTTTAAGGGCAAAAAGCAATAATAATTTATTATTAATTTACATTTAAATAGTTTTCTTATACTTGTTCGTTTCCCAGATGGAAAAAATGAATAAAATTTTTATAAACACATTTTATTGCAATTTGAGTTTATGTACTTTGTATAAAAACATTATATTCTTATAATATTATATAATATGTATATACTATAATTATTATATACAATGTATATTAATTTTATTTAGAAATTATAAATAGTTGCAATTTTTTTTTTAATTATATATAATATTTATATAAAATCAATATTCATTGTATATAATTTATATTGTATACATATATATTATATAATGTTTATATACAAAGTGTATATAAATCAAATTACAATAAAACATGTTTATCGACATTTTATTCACTTTTACCAGTATCTGGGAAACAACATTTTTAAAACAAAACACTTAACTTATTTGGTAAAATCGAATAAGTTATAAATATATTTAGGCCTCATTAAACTTTGCGATTTATAAATATACTTTAGAACTAAAAAACATTGAATTTTTTCTTCTTTATTTCGTTTTTTGCACGAGACATAACCTGACTTACATCCAAAACAAATGCACTTGTTTACCACATGTTTATTGAATATTAATAATCTTTTATATAAAAAAATTAAAGAAAATCACATTTTAAAATAAAATAAGTCTAAAAAAACTTTTATTCATAACAGGAGACAATTTTAAATTCCAAAAAAGACATTTTTTTATAAGTTTACAATGCGTTCTGTCATCAAGTCAGCCTAGGTGACAGCCAGCGCCACCATAGTCGTTGCGCCACGACTTCGGACATTTTCAACTCAAAGATTCAGGGGGCTGCATTTATGTAATTAATATTGATTTATTTATGATTAATATAATAATAAATAAATTATAATCATGAAATTGCATTTTCAGGGCCTTCGTAGCAAATAAAATTGTGAAAACACAAGGACAACACGCACACACAAAAAACACAAGTGTTTTCAGAATTTTATTCAATAAATTATAATTAAATTTTAGCATTTATTTTTTATTTCTGTAAATTTAATTATTTTAACCCTTAAACAGACATTACATACATTGATTTTAACCCAAATATGAAAAAATTACAAATAAAATTCATTCCATTTTTCATGTTGATTGATTGGCGAATCCACAGAACAGATTTTCGCGTATAAAGATAAAAATGGATTTTTATAAATTCTATTTAAATTACGTCAGTGTTAGAAACCAAGAAGAAAAATAAATTTTTTTCAAAAAATCAAAGTCAAGAATGAGTTTTATTCTGTAAATATTATTGTAATTTTTACAAACCATTTTAAACTATAAAATTTAATAAAATTAACAGGAATAATAATAATAATAATAATATTAATAACAAAAAAGAAATATTCTTTCTTTTAATTCATCTTATTTTTTTGAACATTGTTTTTGTTTTTTAAAACTTTTTTTTTTTTGCACAACGTTTTTGTTTGGGCATTTAAGCGGCTTTTCCTTTTTTGTTTTTTTAACTTGTCGTCTATTAGAAGCAGCATTAGCAGGTGGTACAGAAATCTTCTTCTGTTCCTTGAAAGACCAACTATTCGGACTTAAAGAAAAATGACAACATGGATAACTATAAAGGCCATTGTTCACACAATATGAACAAGATAAATAATTTAAAAAGAGACTTTCTTGATTTTGTCGAGACCAAAGAATTTGAAAAATTTTAGTGGTGTTCGGAATAGCCTTAATTTGTGGTTCCACTGCTGAATCCATTTTTTCCATATTGGTCTCAAGTATTTTGAAGGCCCGAATTTTTTGAGATTCTAATGAATTTATAATATTTATCATTGAATCGGCGGTAACAACATCTTTTCCTTGTGCCACTGTCCTATCATATAATCCCTTTACTGTGCCTCCTATTCCATCCGCAGTGCTTTTTCCATGTCCAGGCGATGAGAAATTCCACGTAGCGTGTTCTAAATTTAACTGCTTACAGTGATGTCGAAACAAAAAAAAATTTGTTTTATTCTTATATTGCGTAGAGGGCCCGTCACTTTGAAAGTGTAGTGCAGAAAAATTAGGAACTTTCTCTTTAATTAATTTCAAAATTGGTTCCAAATGTGCCCACACTGATGCTGCGTCATGTCTTAGACATTCTGAAATAGTGCAAAAAGAATTACACATCACTTTTCCAGAGGATTCATCTTTAAAATAAAATGCACCAGTGTGGAGAGATAGTTGTTTTTTGGATGCACCAAAATGCGCGCTTTGTATTTCATTACTGTATTTACAGGTGTAATTTTGTGAAAAATCTATAACTATGTACACTTCTTTTTGTTGTAGATTACTTTGGATGTTTTCTAAAGCCCTGAATTGATGACCAGTAACAAACACGTGATGTTAATAATTTGGAATAGCTGAATTTACTTCTTTTACAAATTCTCCCAGGGTACAAGTGATCTTTTCTTTTGACGTAATTTTGACATTATAAGTGAGGCCTTTTGCTCCTAATCTACTAACTTTTTTTGTCTGCCACTGGAAGTAGCACGTAGGATCATCTTTTTCTTTCGCTGTTAAATTTTTGTCCTTACAATCCTTGCAATTTCCATAATAACAGTCTTTATTTTCAACATCACAAACCAATGATTTTATAAACAATAACGACGAATTACTAGGTAAAAGATGCAAGGAATGCAATCTTTTTATCATGAAAGCCATATTAGCGTGATCTTTGCACAAACACGTATCACGACCACTGACTTCGTGTTTTATAATCCAAAACGGTTTCGACTTATAAAACGATCCTCTGGAGATTTTAATTGATTCTTCTTCTACAAATTTCTTGTACAAATTGTCCATCGTATCTAATAAAAATCTTTTTTTTTAGCAACCTTATTTTTCGTAATCGTATCTTTCACTCCAGGAGCCATAACCGAATTTTCGTCTTTTTCTAAAAATTTTTGAACGCGATCTAGTATCTCTGTTTTCACAGCAATTTTTTTAGAGCGAGACTTTTCAAAATTTAGCGATTTCGAGTTTTCATATTTTTTTTTGAGTCTTTGTAGAAACTAAGTTCTTCATGCTATTTAAAAGTCTGTATTTTTTCAAAACTTTCCCAGCTAAACATTGTGTGAAAATTGATCGTTCTTTTTCACCCCGTAATGCCGATTTTTTTTCTTTTAATTGTTGAATGAAAACCTCAAGAAATAGCAGTTTTTTTCTAACTTCTGTGGGACCTTTACGCCCAATTTTCTTAACCTTTTTTAGAATATCATCTTCATTTTTATTCAATAACCTATAATATTTCATTTTCCATTTACTTATAGTTGCATTTTTTTTCTTTATAACTTGATTTAATTTTTTATTTTCTCGACGTAATTTTTGTTCTCTAGCTCTTGTAAGCTTAATTGTTCTAGTTAAACGTTGAAAAATATTTTTGTTTTTTTTCTTCAAGTCATCTTGCAATTTAAGATCAGTTGTTGATTTTTTAATGGACTCAATTCTGCAATTAAAAAAAAGTAAATTTGTTTAAAATATATAAAAAAAATTTTTTACTGTTAGAGTCATAATAATTTCTTTTATATAAATTTAAAAAAACATTAAAGATTGTGCTTTTAGAGGTGCATGAATATTCCATAAATCTTATTTGTCATAAACTCATTTGGCCTAAATCTTATTTAGCCTAAATCTTATTTGGCCTAAATCTTATCTAGCCTAAATCTAATTTGGCCAAAATCTTATTTGGCCTAAATCTTATTTATCCTAAATCTTATTTGTTCTAATTAAACAATGACAAAATATTATTAAAAAAAATTTACAATAGAAAAATTATGCCAAATAAGATTTAGGTTAAATAAGTTTTAGGCTAAATAAGATTTATTTAAATGAGATTTAAGCTAAATAAGATTTAGGCTAAATGAGATTTAGGCCAAAGAAGATTTAGGCTAAATAAAATTTAGGCTAAATGAGATGTAGGCCGAATTAGATTTAGGCTAAATAAGACTTAGGCTAAATAAGATTTAGGCTAAATAAGATTTAGGCTAAATAAGATTTAGTCTAACTGAGATTTAAGCCAAATAATATTTAGGCTAAATGATATTAGGCTAAATAAGACTTAGGCTAAATAAGATTTATTCTTAATGAGATTTAGGCTAAATAAGATAAAGACCAGATGAGATTTGGGCTAAATAAGATTAAGGCCAAATGAATTTAGGCTAAATAAGAATTAGGCCATGTAAGATTTGGGCTAAATGAGATAAGGCTAAATAAAATTTAAGCCAAATAAGATTCAGGCTAAATAAGATTTAAGCTAAATAAGATTAAGGCCAGATGAGATTTAGGCTAAATAAGATTTAAGCTAAATAAGATTAAGGCCAGATGAGATTTAGGCTAAATAAGATTTAGGCCAAATGATTTTAGGCTAAATAAGATTTAGGACAAATGAATGTAGGCTAAATAAGAATTAGGCTATATAAGATTTGAGGAATATTCATGCACCTCTTGCTTTTACTTCATTTTATTAAGATTTTTGTATTATAATTTTAAGAAAATTAAATGAACTTACAGGTTATTTGAGTCATTTTGACACTTATATTGGCAAAATTGTTTTACATTTTCATCAGATGAGTGATCTTCTAAAACTTGTACATTTAAATGATTTGTTTTCTTTGGATCATCATTTATTCCTTTACAATTTTTGCCAATTTCACTCTCGAGTTCTATTAACTTCTCATCATTGGCGTCACTCAATTTCCGCGTTTTAATTAGAGGTTCTTCATTTTCAACGTATAAAAGATTTCTTTTCCGAGGAGTACAACGTAGATGAAGATCCACACTAGTTCGCGAATTTTGAACTATTTCGTTTCTAAAGAGATAAAAAGTATATCTTAATTGGAGAATTTTCCAAATTTAGGCCAAATAAGATTTAGGATAAATGAGATTAGGCTAAATAAGATTAAGGCTAAACAAGATTAAGGCTAAATAAGATTTAGGCCAAATAAGATTTAGGCCAAATAAGATTTAGGCCAAATAAGATTTAGGCAAAATGAGATTTAGGCTGAATGAGATTTAGGCTAAATAAGATTTAGGCTGAATGAGATTTAGGCCAAATAAGATTTAGGCCAGATAAGATTTAGGCCAAATAAGATTTGGGGAATATTCATTAAGATTAAGGCTAAATAAGATTTAGGCCAAATAAGATTTAGGCAAAATGAGATTTAGGCTGAATGAGATTTAGGCTGAATGAGATTTAGGCCAAATAAGATTTAGGCCAGATAAGATTTAGGCCAAATAAGATTTGGGGAATATTCATTCATCTCGTGCTTTAACTTTATTTTTTTTAGATTTTTTATCATAATTTTAAGATAAATAAATAACTTACAGGTTATCTGAGTTATTTAGACACCTATATTGGCAAGATTGCTCTTCAATTTCATCAGATGAATGGTCTTCTGAAACTTGTACATTTAAATGATTTGTGTTTTGAGGATCATCATTTATTCCTTCACAGTTTTTGCTAATTTCGCTCTCGGGTTCTTTTAAGTTTTTATTATTGGTTTCATTCAATTTCCGCCTTTTAATTAGAGGTTCTTCACTTTCAACGTTTGAAAGATTTCTTTTTCGAAGAGTGCAAGGTAGGTGAAGAATCACACTAGTTTGCGAATTTTAAACAATTTCGTTTCTAAAAAAGGTAAAAAGTATATCGTAATAGGAGAATTTCAAAGTTTTTTTTAATGATCAGAAATATTTACAAGTCTTTCCAATTTTTTTTTTTTTATTTCTTTACTTTCAATTACGACAATTAATAAAAATTTGTATAAACTTACAAATTGTTTGAGTTATTTTTCATTTTTTCCGCTCGTTTTTCGTCGTGATATTTTTTTTTCAAAGCTGTTCCTGAACTCGTAGTGCAGCAAGACTTTCGCGTTTTTTTCGTTGTTGCTCCCTTTTCAATAGCAATTTTTGACCTTTTGTTATCTTCACTAATTCATCAGCTTTTAAATTAAAAATACGCTATAAATATCACTATGTCCTATGTTATGTAAAATTTCATCAAACATTCTAATTTACAAAACTATAAAACTCTTTACTTACCCATTTTGTTATTTGTTTCTTTATTTTATTAGGTTAAATTAATTTAACCAAGAAACTAGCATTATTGACACTGACTGTGTTACACATTTGAAAATAAAACAAATGAAAGTAAATGAGGTATTTATAAATACGTTCATGATTAACTATGTTAAATTTTCATTAATTTTTTTTTTATTTTTTAATTTTTATATATTATAAGTTGAAAATAGAATTTGGCATTTGTATATAAGAATTGTAAGAATATCTTTATATAATCACACAGATTTTCAATTCATTATATTTTAACCTGTAGTTGTGCTACTAAAAAAAGACTAAGTTTTGAATCGTTCACGATCAAACATAGGGTGATAATTATTGTAATATTTTCTTTAATTCTAATCGCACACTTTTTTACAATACCTAGATTTGTTCGTCAGCTCAAAAACAATAAGCACCAATTTAAAAAAATCAAATCAAGTAATCGCCGCAAAAGATATTTTTAAAAATGTATATATATTTCGTTTTTCTAAAATAATGAGTAACGTTTCTTTAACGGTCTACCATTTCTTTTTAATTAGGAGCACATATTTTTTTCTGACTTCAATACATTCTACAATAAGTAAACTATAATTTACCATAGTTTGGATTTGTTTCAAGCTATGCCGAACAAGTTATACCCTTAAGAATTAAAATTAATACCTAGAGTAACACGACAAATTTCATTTTATAAGTGACTTAACCCCATTGTATTATTTATATGCGACGAGAAGGATCGCATTTATTCAATTTTCTTACTGTAATTGGTTCCCAGAAAAACTATAAAATGGAAGAAATATAAAAATAATTAATATGGTGCTTCTAAAATAGAAAAATCGGTGAGTAACATGAAATCGACCGGTTCTGTGGATTCGCCCATATACCTTTATAATGAGCTAACTGCTCCAAGAACTCCAACCTTAAACCTTCCTCAGGAAACAGTTTTTTTGCACTGTCCTCAGTCATGAGGCACAATGTCCTAATTTTCCAAATTCTCTCTTCTAAAAAAACAAAATTTTTTAATAAATTTAATTTGACCTTAATATATTTCACAATATTTAAACTTCATTATTTACAAAATTAAATATGGTATGAACGTCAAACTTATTTTTTTACAAATAACTTTAAAAATCGCAAAATTAGGTTATATTTGACAGGCTACTTTTGAAAGCATATTTTATCTATTATTTTTATCTTTTAACAGTTTATTTATTTAAAAACAATCATTTAAATAATACTAAATACAAATTATTATTTTCCTACTTTTCTGGATAACTTTAATCAATATAAAATTTATTTATTTATTTTTAGGTTATAGTTAAAATTCAAATTATACTTACTTTCGAATATCTCAACACAGTACTCCATTCCCCAGTCTTTGAGAATTTGCACCAATTCTTCACTTATCATTATTATTTTATTGTGAATCGTACAATAATTACCAATGAATCTTTTTTACTGTCCTCTTCAGTCCTCGTACATAGTCGTTGATCATAGGAAAACTTATGCGTACGCCATTTGCATTACACCGGTATACCGGCTACGGGGTTCACACGCACGGATAGCGGGACAGCTAACTATTAGCTATGTTAGCTAATAATCACAGCTAAAAATCATTTGTTCTCACAGCAAATGCACATTGGCTGTTTCAGCAAATAATTTGCTGTTGGTGTTAAATAATTAGCATCAACAGCTATTTAATATCAGCAAATGCAAATTTGCTGGAATTGCTAAGGTATTTTTCACTGTGTGATTTCTTATATAGGACAGTAATACATAAATGACAAGGTATAAGAATATATGTGACGCCGCGCGAGAAAAGGGACCTATCGCAAAAAATATCAATTTTCATTTTTTTATGCCAAAAGGTAGCTTTTTAGTCGCTCTTTCATTTGAAAAAATCAGAAATTGTTTCCATCAATTACTTTTTGAGTTATTAAGCATGAAGCGTAAGAATTTATATTGGTCGCAATGCTTTGCTGCAACTTCTAACGCTCGCCCTGTAAAATTAACGTTTCAGGCGATAGGTCCCTTTTCTCGCGCGGCGTCACATATAATAATGAGACATCTTTTATCTCAAAATTTACATAAACTTTTAATTTTTATATGATGTTGGAAAAACTTTTTCATTCTGTACAGTAACAGTTCTTTGTAACACGCGCGCAAGTGCGCGCGTCTATCTTTGCTAGTGAATAAAGTAATTCATTTAGCATTCTTTGTAGTCTAGATAGCAGAAAATATTTATACCAAGTAGCAAACTTAAACAACTGAATATACAGATTTTATTAATTAAAATCCTCGCGTGCACAAAATATCCCCACTTGACGGTATTCGAAAGGTTAACTGAGCCTCCGGATTCTATAAGGGCACATAAATTTTGAACAGCGGTGTCCGCTTTTCCCCCACCACCTTGAAATTGATTTTTAAGAAATAAAATTTTGTAATTACTATCTTGTAGGAAATTCTCTGGCGCATCTTTTTTCTTCAGATAATGTTTTTTCTATCTCTTACCGTTTTTGAAAAAAATTCAAAAAACTGAATTTTTTTGGAAATCATATTTGATTAAAATTTTCACTTCAACTCGCTCTAAAATAAAATTTTTTTAATATTTTTACATGAAATTTATAGGAGTTATAGTTTGAAGTATTCTTTGGATGATAGGCTTTTAATAATGGTTAATTATTTAACTGAAAAAAAGTTATTAAATTTGTTATCGCTCATTGTTACATTATTGTTTGGTAATTTTCAACTGTTTCGTTTAACGAGGGAATTTTCAGTAAACACAAAGTGTCATATGTTAAAATGTTCATGGATACTCAATAAAGTTTTCTGGAAAGTTTCATTTGAATTGAAATTATCGTAAACAAAATATAAGCAATAATATTTTTGCAGCGCAAGGGTCTTGATCTGAGAACTGTCATATTAGACATAGCGGCCCTTGCGCCGCGCGGCGAAAATATTATTGCTTATATTTTGTTTGCGATAATTTCTATTCAAATGAAACTTTCCAGAAAACTTTATTGGGTATCCATGAACATTTTAACATATGACACTTTGTGTTTACTGAAAATTCCCTCGTTAAACGAAACAGTTGAAGATTATCGAACAATAATGTAACAATGAGCGATAAAAAAATTAATAACTTTTTTTCAGTTAAACAATGAAGCATTATTAAAAGCCTATCATCCAAAGAATACTTCAAACTATAATTCCTATAAATTTCATGTAAAAATATTAAGAAATTTTCATTTTAGAGCGAGTTGAAGTGAAAATTGTAATCAAATATGATTTCCAGAAAAATTCAGTTTTTTGAGTTTTTTTCAAAAACGGTAAGAGATAGAAAAAATATTATCTGAATAAAAAAGATGCGCCAGAAAATTTCCTACAAGATAGGAATTACAAAATTTTGTTTTCTAAAAATCAATTTCAAGGTGGTGGGGGAAAAGCAGACACCGCTGTTGAAAATTTATGTGCCCTTATAGAATCCGGAGGCTCAACTTTTAAATTACATTTTGTATATAAATTACATATATTTTAACAAAATTCTTTTTATTATTGTAAAATTAAAGAATATTTTTTAAAACTACAATTTATTATAAAAGTAATTTGGTCTTAGTAAGTAGAAGAAATAATTATTTTAAAATTGTATCAAATGGCCGAAATTGGCAATTGTTTCTGAAGGGGGTCGTTTAGAAATAGAATGCCACCTATACCTTTTTTCAAATGTAACTCATTTAATTTGAAAAACAGTTAAATATTGTTAAAGCAAGGTTATATAGAATGTTATGTAGAATGTTATTGCATATTTAAATTAATAAACAAGTGTATTAAACGTTCCGCCCAATTAACGTTTTATCATAAAACTTCAATAGATATTTGACTAAACAAGCAATTTAATATAAATCATATCCAACAAAATTATTAATAAAAATGACATTCCACTGTTTTTCAAATTAACATTTATTACACTGGCTTTTTAATTAACACTTTATCAACAAAATAAAAAAATCAAAATGTTTTATTATATTATTCAATTTTTAATTCCATTCTTTAGTTTTCAATTGTTTTCTTCTATATTCATTAATTATCGGCTATTGTCAATTACTTTTTTCAATTTTTAAATATATATTCTTTCAATTTCAATGTATCTGAAATTCCGGACGGTGGATGCTTTCACGGACGTGGTTAAATGGGGTGCTTTCAGTCCCTAGAAATCAGTGGTGGATCCAGGGGGGTTTTGACAATTTTTCGATGTGATTAACAATTTTTTAACTAGGTATTGTCTTATTATTTTTGCTAATTTAATGTGTGTGATTCCGCTTATAATTTTAATGTATATTATTTATTTATTTTTTATTAAAGTGACCTGATGATGGTGGCAAACCAAGCCACCGAAACGTCGTCGTATTGTGAAAAATAGTGTTTTTTCCTATTTTTTCCTCATCTTCCAGTAATTAAAAAAAAAAATTTTTGTTAATAATATTTTATACCTAAAACATATTTTAAAGAAAATTGCGTCGGGAAAATAAAATGTATACAGTAAAACTCACGTATATCGGATTTTAAGGGATCGAGAAAATTTTCCGATATAAGCGGGAATACGATTTATCGGGGTGAAAATACATGATATAAAAATTCAAAGGACAGACGAAAATATTTGATGTAGGCGGGAATCCGATATAGGGTAAATGCGGGGGTAGTCGGATACTTAAGGATTTGATCTTAAATAACGATATTTTTCCTAAAATAGAAAAGTATTTTAACATATTGCTTTGCATGAACCGTTAAAGGACTCATTTAGGATTAATTTTCATATAAATTTGCAACAAACAATTCAATATTTAATAACATATAGCAATTTTAATAAAAAATCAGGATATCAGCAGTTGTCGGACTCTTGCTTGTAAAGTCGGACACAACTGTATCAGTAGTCGGACATTTTTCTATTTTAAGATAATAAAATATTTCATGTTTTTATGCTATAAAACCTATCAAATTAAATTACAGAAATAATGTTCAGGAAGCATGATTTTCATTTGGAAATCCATGTGGTGAATCTTAAATAAAAAAGATAGTTTTTTAGTTTTAAAATTGTATACTTCTCTATGGCATTTGAAAAACAATCTGTCAAGTTCCGTTGTGATCATTCGGTGAAAGGGAGGAATTTGTATAAAATCAAATTTTAGGTTATTTTTCTGTTGATATAGAAAATGTTTGAAAGTTAACAAATTTATAGGCTATAAGTAATTGTTTTTATGGTTTTTACTTTTTCAGCATCTAAAATATTACGAGATAAAATACAAGTAAATATATGTGTCCGACTTCACAATCAGTCTAAAATTTGACATGTTAGGACGGACACGTCAATTATTTGTAAATTTTAAGTCATTTTAAGGTTATATTCACTTTTAAACATAAAATTAGAGTTTCAATAATCACTTTGTAATATTTTTAAACATAAACACGACCTACAAAATCTTATTTCGTACTAATAAAAATCTCTACCTCCTTGACGGCCGGGACAAGGAATCATACAAAATGTCAAAACAACACGGTTAAGTAAATAACTGTTGTATTTTAACTAATTTAAAAATCCTCAGAGGGCGCTGCAGGTAATTTTTACTTTCTATAATTTTGACAAATTTGATAAAATAATTTTGTGAGAAGATTCCAATAGTAAATAATTATTTATTTAACTTCAAAACTGAAAGTGATCGACTATCGGTACTGTCCGGACTTACCCGCATTTACCCTACGTGAGTTCTACTGTATTTTTAATTTCCGTAACATTAGATACATTAAATTTCAATTTTCTTTAATTTGTAATTGCTTTCTTCAATTTTCAATTATTTTCTTCAATTTTAATTATGTTTCTTTTAATTTTCTATCCAGTTGTTACGTGTGCAATTATTTCCCACAATTATTCCAATAATTTTCTTAACTTTTCAATTTGCAATTATTTTTTTTAAATTTAATATGTTTATTTAATTTTTTCAATTATTCTTTTCAGTCGTCTATTAATTTAATCCTTTTTCAACTATTCCATTCAATTAATAATTATTTTCAACAATTTTCAATTAATTCCTACAAATTTTTCAATCTTCAATTATTATCTTAAAATTTTATAATTATTCTTTGGTGTTTTAAATTATTTTGTTTTGTTGTGTACTAATGTAGCCATTTTTTAAATTTAAATATCAGTCATCAATTATTTTTTTCAAATTTTAATTTAATTCTTAAATTTGCAATTTATTTTCTCAATTTTTTATTACTTTCTTCAATTTCAATTTCGGTTTGATTTTCAATCCAGTTATTCAATTAGCAATAATTTCCAACATTTATTCCTATAATTTTCCAACCATTGTATTTCAATTTAATATTTATTTTGTAATCTTTTCAAGTATTCTTTTCAATTTGTGTAATTATGTAGCCATTTATCGAATTTTCTTTTTTAACTGACAATTATTTTCGTCGCTTTTCAGATATATTCTTCAATTTCGTAATTCTCATTATTTAAATTTGCAAAAATTTATAGTTATAATTTAAATGACCAATAATAATGCAAAGTTTGTCCCGCGCGTAAGTGTTGCTAGTCTCATATTAAAAGGGTTCGTTTTCCCTTTTTTTTAAAAATATTTTGCCAATTTCTAAAAATTAATTTCAGATATCCTGCACTTTCAAAGCTGAAAGTTTAATAACCTGACAATATTTTTTTTTTTTACTTTTTAGTATTGAAACATTAAGGTTAAAAAAAGTTTATCACAGAAATTCAAAGATGATATTGAAAAGAATATATTTTTCAATTTTACTAAAAATGCTTGTCACGCATGTTACGAAATATACTATTTAAAGACTCTAGTTGTACAATTTTCAGAAAAAAGTAGAATAATAAAAAATTTGTGGTCAAAGAATAATTTTTCAATGTCTTCGATTTTTTCTTACACCTCCTATATAAGTCGCATTTCTTATCGAATTTCTATAAAAAATAGCTTCTTTTATTTTCTGAAATAAAGACCGAAAAAATGTCTTATTTGTTTTTAGGACGCAAATAGTGTCTTAAAATTTAAGACATTCCGACATAACAGCTAGTTTATCAATTTCCATTAAGTCAAATCATCAGTTTGACTTCAGATTCGTAATCAGCGACAAAAAGACTAAGGGAGAGTCGCGTGATCCCGAACACATAACTTTCTTTAATCATAAGTTGTAAAATAATGATCTTAATTTTAATGTTTGTTGTTTTTTATAGTTGTTATGTTATCATCACCAATACCTTTAATACACAAATTCAAAAAAGAAACACACAGGGAATAAAAGAATAAGAAAACTATTTTACGCTAAAAATGGTTAAGAAAAAAAAGTCGGCTATTATCGGACACTAAGAAAATTGTTAACTAAACGCTAAGAAAAGTGATTTTAAACTAAAATACCTATTTTATAGCTGTTTTTAAATCATCTTCTGTCTTTCTGCCAGAAACTAAATATTTATTCTTAATTTTATATAATTTACAATTAACCAAACGTAAACAAGAAATTCTTATTTTGATAGAAACAAATGATAACTACACACAAAATGTGTCTTGTACACTGAGAAAACTGGATGTTCAAAATTAGATGTTTAAGAAAAGATAGTAACCCTTAATATCTAAATATTAAAGTTTAACATGTGGATATTAAAGTTTAACATCTAGATAGCTGTCCCTATGTTAAATGATAAATATGTTAAGCATTAACATCTAGATGTTAAGGGTAAACATCCATTTTTGTCAGTATATTCATACAGAAAATTCATACGTAATGCCTTATTCTAATTTGCCTGCCCCTGTTAAAAATTCTGACGTCGGAAATTACGTATAGGATCGGTCGTATTATACGACGTGATAGCTCACGTAGTATACTAAGTCGTTACCTACGTAGTACACTACGTCGTATGCTACGTAGAAAACTAGGTCAGAAATCGGGATAGTATATACTACGCCGGAAACTACGTAGAATATGACGTCGGAAACTACACAAACCAAATTCCATAAGTAGGAAACTACGTCGTATACGACGTCGTATCCCTACTGATAATTTTAAAGAAATTTTTTTTTTAAATAAACAATTTATTGTTTAGAAAGCTTTAAAAAATTAGTCAGAATGTATATTTTGCATTGTGTTTAAATAAAAATTTGTATTTAACAAAAAAAAATTTAGAAAATACAGAGGAACTTCATATTTGAAACATCTGGGATTTGCAACACTAAAAAAAATGTTTAGTCATATTAACAAAAATTTGGTTGAGTCAACCAAATTTTTGTTGCTATGACCAAAAGTTTGGTTGAGCCAACAAAATTTTTGTTGATATGACTAAACATTTTTTTCAGTAAAGGTTCGAACCTGTGAATCCCAATTTTGAGGCTATATATTTAGATTTCGACCGTACTAGAAATTACGCGTTAACACACTCGACAAAGTGAGATCTTGCTTGACAAATAATATTAGCAATTCATCACCAAAGTACAAAAAATATAGTTTCCTTAATGATCAAACATTTATTTATTTTTTTAATTTAAGTTCCAATGAAAAAGGAAAGAAGTACAAGACATCATAATCCAACCTAACAAGAGGCGCATAAATATTCCCTAAATCTCAATGTGCATAATTCCAATATGCATAATTGTCAATGTGCATAATTTTCAATGTGCATAATTGTCAATGTGCATATTTCTCAATGTGCATAATTCTCAATGTGCATAATTCTCAATGTGCATAATTCTTAATGTGCATAATTGTCAACGTGTATAATTTTCAATGTGCATAATTTTCAGTGTGCATAATTCTCAATGTGCATAATTCTCAATGTGCATAATTCTTAATGTGCATAATTCTCAATGTGCATAATTTTCAATGTGCATAATTGTCAATATGCATAATTCTCAATGTGCATAATTCTTAATGTGCATAATTCACAATGTGCATAATTCTCAAGGTGCATCATTGTCAATGTGCATAATTCTCAATGTGCAGAATTCTCAATGTGCATTATTCCCAATGTGCATAATTCTTAATGTGCATAATTCTCAATGTACATAATTGTCAATGTGCATAATTCTCAATGTGCATAATTCCCAAATGACATAAAATTTTCCCTATCTTAAAAAAAATTTTTTTTACCCCAATCAAATTTTTATGTCAAATGGGAATTATGTACATTGAGAATTATGCACATTGAGAATTATGCACATTGGGAATTATGCAGATTGAGAATTATGCACATTGACAATTATGCACCTTGAGAATTATGCACATTGAAAATTATGCACATTGAGAATTATGCACATTAAGAATTATGCACATTGACAATTATGCACATTGAAAATTATGCACATTGAGAATTATGCACATTGACAATTATGCACATTGACAATTATGCTCATTGAGAATTATGCACATTGAAAATTATGCACATTGAAAATTATGCACATTGAGAATTACTCACATTTGACAGTTATGCACATTGAGAATTATGCACATTGGAATTATGTATGCACATTGAGAATTATGCACATTGAGATTTAGGGAATATTCATGCGCCTCCTTAACAATAAATAGTTTACGACATCGGATACTACGTAGCATACGATTGGCACACGACGTTCTAACCTACGTCGCATACTACGTAGTATATTACGTCACATACAACGAAAAAAAATATTTTTCTTTTGAGCGTATTTCCTCTAGAATATGGTATCCAAATTCCATCCTCTTAAATTGAGTAAAATTTTGCTTGTTCTAAAAGGAATATACTTAATTTGACAGGAATTATTCTTCAATTAAGTTAAATATTCTTCATTTGAGAGGAATATTCTTCATTTCACAGATACTCTTCATTGCAGAGGATCCTCTTAATAATAGTATCAAGAGTAAATCCTCTAAGATTAAAAGTACTGCTCTCAAATGAAGAAGATTCCTCTCAAATAAATAATATACCTCTCAAATAAAGAATATTTCACTTAATTAAAGAATAATTTCTGTCAAATTAAGTATATTCTTCTTAAAACAAGCAGTATTTTTATGCACAATCTTAAAATCTTAAATCTTAAAATTATCATAATTCTTAAAATCTAACAATCTTAAAATATTACCCAGATTTCTACTAAATATGAGAGGATGGAATTTTGATACCATATTGTAGAGGAAATACGCTCAAAAGAAGAATATATTTTTTTCGGTGTATTACGTCGTTTACTACGTAGTTTCCGACGTCGAAATTCGGAAATTAAGTGTCAGGACGCTGTTTACTATAACGAATACTTCATTGTTTCATTTGTGTTTCATTTCTTTAAAAAATAAAAAAAATTTTTTCTCTTGTACCATAATCAGACACAAGTTAAATTCTTATGGAACATATTCCTCCCTATGACCACAATTCCCCCTAAATTTTGTAGAAACGAAGTTTCCGACCTTTAAACTTAAAATCCTTATAACTTAAAAAAAAAATTTTCAGCAAAATAAAAAAATATGTGTCGTCTAAAATTCTTTATAAAACGACATTTTGATGGCGAAAATTGTCAGTCCCGAACCAGTCTAGCCTGCCTGATTTGAAATGAATTCGATCATGCAATTGTTGTTCCTAAAATTATTCTTATTAAATCCATAAATGCTAACATACATTCGAATTGGTATGAATGGTAATAAATAACTAGCAAAGTATGCGCGCGTTAAACATTGCATTTTATATAATTTATTCTACAATAAAATAAAAAGGTTACCTTAATATACAATAATATATTTATATTTATTATTTTATAACATTATAATATACGTATATAATATTATAATCCGGGTCGCCTGCATTTCCCCCAAAACCCAAATGACCGAACTTGCAACTAACCGAAATTCAAGTGTTCGAAAAGTCAACTACCGGAACTCGCAATTGTCCGAATTTCAAATTGCCCGAATTCGAATTTGTCCAAACTTCCAAGTAACTGAACTAGCATTTGTCTGAACTTCCAATTCCTCTAACTCGTATTTGTCCAAACTTCCAAGTAACTGAGCTAGAATTTGTCCGAACTTCTAACTCCTCGATCTCCCATTTGTCAAAAGTTCCAACCACCAGAACTCACAATTGTCGAAATTATTAATTTCGATTAATTATTATTATTAATTATTAATTATTATTAATTATTAATTATTAATGAAGCAAGATTTAAACCTATTCAGTCACGCATGCTGGATATAGATTCATGGTCTTTGTATCTCGCGGAGGCTTTTCCGGAAAGGAACAGCCCAAATGCTCTTATTGCTCCTTCTTTCATCCCAGCGTTAGATGAACATATCTCTCTAGATGAAATTATTTTAAGTTTAAAAAGATGTAAGGACGCAAAGGCAGCTGGTTGTGATAATGTTAATTATAGCTTTTTTAAAAATATTCCTGAAAATTGGATCTTTTATCTCGAATATCTATTTAACAAAATTCTTGAACGGGAAAGAATCCCTAAAGATTGGGGTAAATTAACAATCTTTTCATAACGCAGTCTTAAAAATGGCGTGATTCGGTTCTCTGTAGATAACCAGAAAGTTACAGATTTAAGAACGATTCACTATGTGACGTCAGAGTGCAAACAAGTACAGTCCAAATTGCATGTCTCCCAGTTTTCTACTTTTCTTGCACGCACTGTTTGACCAACAGAACAGAGTCGATGTCTTTAGCGTGAGTAGTACAGCTTCAAAATCTAACCTGACAGTATCACTAGCGCGGCGTGTTGACAAGTAAAAAAGTGTGAGACATTCAATTTGGATTGTATTTGTGTACACTCTGACGTGACATAGTGAATCGTTCTTTATTCTGAAACTTTTTGGTTATCTATACAGAGAACCGAATCACGCCTTTTATGACTTTGTTATGAAAAGTATTGTTCGTAACTGCGTGAACAAAGCAGTCGTTTTGAAACGACTGCTTGTCACGCATGTTACGAAATATACTATTATGTTGCACAAGAAGGGAGAATTTTCGGACGTCAATAACTATAGACCTATTTCTCTTATGAATTGCATCGCTAAAATTTTTTCTCAAATCTTATCTAGCAGACTAACTAAATGGGCAGATGAAAATAATTTAATTCCGGAATTTCAGTCGGGTTTTAGGAGGGGAAGAGGTTGTTTAGATAACTTATTCTCCTTTCTTTCAACTGTCAAATTCACCTAAGATATCCTCGCAGGGCTGTTTTTGCGGCTTTCATCGACTTTAAAAGTGCATTCCCTTCAATATGTCATCACTTATTGTGGTCGAAACTGCAGAAACTTGGGGTTAGTTCCAAATTTGAAATTTATAAATATCCTAAAGAATTTTTATTCGAATGCGTATGCTCGTATTAGGTGGGGAAATGAACACACTGACTTTGTAAAAGTTAGTTAAGGGGTCGTACAAGGTGATGTTCTTAGTCCCTTACTTTTCTCTATTTTTATTGCAGATATTGAGCAATTTCTTATAGACCGGGGGTGTAGGGGTGTGAGTGTCACTAGCATCATAGAAATATTGTTATTAGCGTACGCGGACGACTTAGTCCTCTTATCGGACACTCCGCATGAGCTATCGAAGAAGTTAGAAGCACTTTACTTGTATTGTAAAATTAACATGCTTTCTGTTAACATTAATAAGACTAAAATTGTCATTTTTCATAAAGGTAATAATTCTTCGTTTAAACATTTTAAATCTTTTAAGTTTGGCTCAGAAAAAATCGACGTTGTTAAGCAATATGAATATTTGGGAGTTCCTTTTGATAGCTCTGGCTCTTTTATACCAGCTGCGTCTAAATTTGCCAGCTCAGCCAACTCAGCTGCGGGGATGACTTTACGCACAATTTTTCAAACTCGCGCGGACTCATGGTCGGTGTATTCTAAACTTTTTAATAGTTTATTTCGGAGCACTTTTCTGTATGCGATTCAAATTTGGGGTCATGACCAGTTGGGTATAGTTGAAAAGGTTCAAGTCTCTTTTTTTTAAAATTTATTATCACTACCTAGTTTTACTCTTGCCTATGCGGTGCGCCTGGAGACGGGCTGCTTACCGATATCTTCTCTTGTTCTGGAGAGATCACTGTCTTGGATTTCACAAATTTACAATATGGATCGATCTCGGTACCCAAGACTGTGTTTTCTCCGGTTGGTGGAGTTGTCTCGGGCGGGCCGTTCCCAGGGGAGTTGGAATTGGTTCGATGGCCTAAAAAACTATTTTGAATCTTGCAACCGGTTGGATCTTTGGGTCCCAACCAATTTAGAGTGCTTAATCGCAAATAGAGACTTTATCCTACAAGATTATAAAATGTTTTTGATTAAAAAAGATCTCTTGGCACGGGAAAAATCAAAGAGTTTGGAAATCTGTCCTCATCTGCAGTTACAAAAAGGTGCTCAGCATTATCTATGCATTCGTTCCAAACTATATATTAAGAGAATTTTTGCCCAACTTAGATTTTTGAACGTGCATAGCAATATCTTGGTTTTTGATAAAATTAAATTCCGATTACCAAAAGGTGAGAGGTGTATGTTTTGCGATGAACCAGAGGAGGACTTCTACCACTTTTTGGTGGTCTGTCCATATTTTAATTCTTTTAGATTAACCTATTTTCCTCAACTCTTGACTTGTCCCGACCATGTGTCCTTCTGGAAGAGTGTTCTTTCGGGCTTGTCCGACATATCGCCGAAGCAATTTGTTAAATTTATTTCGGAAATGATTGAAGAGCGGATGAGTAGATGCAATTAATTTTTGTTCCTATTTTGTTTGTATTTGGTTGCGCTAAACGAGTTCGTAAAACTCGATTTTTTTTTCCTCTTATTTTGTTTTATGTTTATTTTGTGATATACAATTTTTGTACTTAAATGGACTGTCTAGTCTAGATAAATGATTATATAACTTTAAATCTCCCAAATTTACATTTGCTAAAAACTCCGGCTACTCAAATTTGCACTTGTCCAAACTTTCAACTCTTTGAAATTGCATTTGTCCAAAACTTCAATACTCCAAACTCGTATTTTTCAAAACATGCATCTCTCTGAATTTGCATTTGCTCTAAAATTTAACTCCTCGAACTTGCATTTGTCAGAAAAACTAAATCCTTGAATTCGCGTTTGCCCAAACTGTCAACACCCCGAACTCGCATTTGCTAGAACAACCAAATCCTCGAAATCTCTCTTGCCTGAACTGTCAAGTGCTTAAACTCGCATTTGTCTAAACGTTCAACTCTTCTAACTCGCATTTGTCCAAACTATTAAATCCCCAAACTCGCATTTAATCGAAGTCTTAAGTATCAAACTCGCATTTGTCAGAACTCTTAAGTACCCAAACTCGCATTTGCCAGAACTCTTAACTATCTAAACTCGCATTTGGTCGAACTTTAACATCACCAAATTAGCATTTGTCAAAACATTCAACTCTTCGAACTATCATTTGACAAATTCGTTAACTCATATACTTCACAAATCCCCAAACTCGCATTTGTCAGACCCTCGGAAAGTAGCCTCTCTAAAGGAGCCTTCTGATTTGCGGGTAACTTTCCCAGAAACATTACCAGCCAATTAGAAGTCTCCTTTAGAGAGACTACTTTCCGAGGGTCTGACAAATGCGAGTTCGGGGATTTGTGAAGTATGTGAGTTAAGGAATTTGTCAAATGATAGTTCGAAGAGTTGAATGTTTTGACAAATGCGATTTTGGTGATATAAAAGTTCGACCAAATGCGAGTTTAGATAGTTAAGAGTTCTGCCAAATGCGAGTTTGAGGAGTTAAGAGTTCTGAAAAATGCGAGTTTGGGTACTTAAAAATTCGGTCAAATGCGAGTTAGGGGATTTAATAGTTTGGACAAATGCGAGTTAGAGGAGTTGAAAGTTTAAACAAATGAGAGTTCAAGCAGTTGACAGTTCAGGCAAAAGAGATTTCGAGGATTTGATTGTTCTAACAAATACGAGTTCGGGGTGTTGACAGTTTATTGGGCAAACGCGAATTCGAGGATTTAGTTTTTCTGACAAATGCGAGTTCGGGGAGTTAAATTTTAGAGCAAATGCAAATTCAGAGAGATGCATGTTTTGAAAAATACGAGTTTGGAGTATTGAAATTTTGGACAAATGCAATTTCAAAGAGTTGAAAGTTTGGACAAATACAAATTTGGGTAGCTGGAGTTTTTAGCAAATGCAAATTTGGGCAAATACGAGTTCGATGAATTGAAAGTTCAGACAAATACTAGTTCAGTTACTTAGAAGTTTGGACAAATTCGAATTCGGGCAATTGGAAGTTCGGACAATTGCGAGTTCTGGTAGTTGAGATTTCGAACACTTGAATTTCGGTTAGTTGCGAGTACGGTCATTTGGGTTTTGGAGGAAATGCAGGCGACCCTAAGTTATATTAATATATAGATGTGTCAATTTATGTAAGGAACTGATATTGACTGTAGCATTTAAACTATACCTGTATAAATATATTTTTCTGATTTTCTCTCTCCATTATATTATATTGTAATATTATATTATATTATTTAAACTCCTATTTTATGATTAGAACGGGTATATTTGTGAAAACCCGTGTATTGAATAAGTAAAATAAAATAAAATATATTTAGTATAAAAGTAATACTAATATTATATATTAACAATATAAATTAGTGAAATCACTTTTTGTCCTTTTCCTGCAAAGGTACATTCCCCTTCCTCGTCTCTTTCCACACTCCCATTACAAACCATCCAATATCTTTCCTTAGTAAATGAAATATTAAAAAAAACAAGCTTTAAACAACGAAAATCTTTGAGACTATGTATTTGTAAAGCAAACATTGTTAAAACAATGTGTAAATTAAAAAATGGACTTGAAATTGTATTTTAAACTATCATTATGTAATAATACTTACTATTGCAAATTAAATTTCATCAATCACTTTATAAGAAACTTCGAGATATAAATCGTTTATATAAATTGTTTTTAACATAACAAATTAATTGTGTTCGAAAAAAATACAAAATTTTTTTTATAAGATATATAAAAATATGATCATAAAAATAAAGTGTCCAACTTCAGAAATTTTGAGCACTATATAAAGTATTTTTAGATCAAAATGAGTCAAAAACAGTGAAATACTTGAAAAAAAATACAATGAATAACAGCGATTCAACAGCCAGATACAAAAATACATTTTTTGGGCGAGTAAATATTTATTAATTTTTAAAATTTAAGTTCTAATGAAAAAGAGAATGAAAGCATGAATTTTAAAGTATTTCACCTGTTACGAAAATTATCACAAATGAAACAATGAAGTATTCGTCGTAGTATACAGCGTCCTGACATACGTAATTCTGAATTTCGACGTCGGAAACTACGAAGTAAACGACGTTGTATACTATTTATTGTTAGGTTGGGTTATGATGTCTTATACTTCTTCTCTTTTTCATTGGAACTTAAATTTAAAAAATCAATAAATGTTTGATCATTAAGGAAACTATAATTTTTGTACTTTGGTGATGAATTGCTAATATTATTTGTCAATCAAGATCTTCCTTGTGCGTTAAAGCGTAATTCCTAGTACGGTCGAAATCTAAACATACCTCAAAATTGGAATTCACGGGTTCGAGCCTTGCACGTAAAAAAAACTGGAGTTCAGCTTACTTCAACTGGAGTAATGGGAATCACAAAAAATAGTAATATATAGGATAGCTACAGCCTGGAGTAAAGGTTAACACAATTTCGATTAATTTCGATTGTCAGCTGAGTAGAGCATTACCGCGCATGCTCACGCAACTCATGTATCTCATAACTGTAGCTACATTCACTACAGTTGAGGCTGCTGTCACCACAGCCTGGAGTATTTTGACTACTAGTTTCCTGGAGTAGATGCAATTACAGCATTTTTTTACGTGTGCAAATCCCAAATGTTTCAAATATGAAGTTCTTCTGGATTTTCTATTTTTTTTTTGCTAAATACAAATTTTTATTTAAAGTCAATGCAAAATATACATTCTGCCTAATTTTTTAAAGCTTTCTAAACAATAAATTGTTTATTTTTAAAAAAAATAAAAAATGTACGTTACTACGCAGGTAACGACTTAGTATACTACGTCAGTTATGACGTCTTATAATATGACCGATCCTACGTAGTTTCCGACGTAGAAATTGTTAACAGGGATATAAAAATATCATGTAAATCCCCAATATCAAAGCTCCAGGTATATATTTTACAGATGGATATCCCTGCACGGGGTGACATTGATTTCTGGCTCATCGTGAATTACTGCCATGTAGACTTTAGTAAATTGAATGCAGAAAATGATCCTTTTATGATCTGAAAAATATATTAACATTGTTAAATAGAAATTTTCTTTTCTTATGTTTGGCATTAAGAAAATTAAGCACCAATAATATTGAAAAAATAATTAGCTTAAAGAACGTAACGTTAAAAAAAACGGGGATTTTTATTTATTCAATATATTTGTTTTTTATGATAAAAAAAGTACCAAAAACTATAAAGAAACATAATTACGATAAAAAATTAGTCAGAAAATGCTATTTATCTAGATATAAAACTGCATCTTTCGCGATTTCTAGACATTAACGATCAAGTTATTGGCACCTCAAAAGGCATAAAAAAAGGTACTAGAGAAATAATAAAATAAAAAATCGAGTTTGCAGTAGGGGTTCGTTGAGACGAAAAACTACATTTTTTGTCATTAGCGACTAATTTTCACACAGAACAACATTTTTGCCACAAGTTACTTATTGAAGTGCCATAAGTTACAAATTACGTCATAAGTTACAAGTGGTAAAACTTTTGTTTTCTGTGGGAAACTTGACAGTTAGTGTCTAGAAATCGTGAAAGACTCATTTTTATATAGGGTGGATTTCACGTCAACTGTCCAGCCAAAAAAAAAAAAATTTTGTTTAACCCTTTCCCAATTTTTGTTATGAGTTGTCCTATAGGTAAGTAATTTATCAGCCAAATATTTTTGGATTATATAAAAAATTGCCCGAGAGGGAGGGGGTTAAAGTTTTGAACTTTTTGTTAAGAAGCTCTCATTTGTTTATTTATTGAGCTTAAAAAAAATGATAAAAAAATTTTTTGGTACATGATTTTTCTAGATTTTTTCATCAGCTTTCGATTAGCGTGGTCTATTTTACATTTTTTTTTTATTTTGACCAAAATTTTTGAAAATTAAAAATAAATTTCACTTTTTTTCGTCCTCGGGCTCGTTTTATTTTTTTTTGTTTTATTTTTAAAAGAAAGCTGAGATTTTTTCCTACAAAATATACAAAATATACACACTGAAAAAAATACTGTGATGAGATTAGACATTTGAGTATGGTTGACAGGTTATGTAGGAGTTTGACATAATGCATCGGTGCGCCACTGTCCATTTTATCTAACCTTACAATATGACTCGCGGTTTCACACAGCCGTATGGCTAAAACACCAATACGTATGGCAGTTCCCAAAACAGCAATAAAATATTGCCAATCTGCCTATAATTATCGCAGTTCCACGGAAATATTTTTTTCAGTGCAGGATCGATTGAAATTTTCTGAAATATCTTGACATATTTTGAACTCAGGATGTCAAAAATGATGTTTTTAAAAAATGTCTTGCTTATGTGTGTATGTAGTTATGTATGTTAGGATTATTTTAGGCTCTATATTTCGAAAACAATAATTTAAAACAATGTTTTTTTTTGAGAGATTATAGGTCTTTAGGGGGGACAAGTTATGTATACCAATCGATGTGGTTTTAAACTCTCCGCAAAATAGGTGTATATACAATTTCTTATAAAATGTAAATAAGATTCCGTAAGTTACGAAACTTAATTTTTTTTTAAACAATGATAACTCTTAACTCTGAATAACATTACATTAGACCGTTCGCAAAGAGCTCATTTGATTAATTTTTAGTGACCTACAAGTAGTCAGAAATATATTAAAAAAGCAACAAAATATAAAAATAAAATTGTTAAAGAACATAATTTTCAATATTTTTTGTTTATAGAATATTAATAACTTTATATCAATTTGCACTAAAAGGATCGCTAAGATCCTAAGATTTTTGTTGTTTGTCTAGACGAAGATTTTGATGCACATTTCAAGAAAAAAAACCAGTTGCTTTTTCTTCTACACATGCCACGTAATTTTGGGTCTAAAAAAGTTTTGTAACAGTTTTTTCTTAAGTTGGTAAAGTTACTTAAATTTATGATTTAGAATGAGTACTAAACGTTATAATATTCTTTATTTATCGTATAATAATATCCTAAACTGATTTTACTAATTCAGTGTTCGTATATATATTTTTACTGGGGATTAAAAAATGGTGTCATGTACCCTAAGATGGACAGGCCTAAAATCTCAATGTATTTATTTGCATATTTTGGATTTTACACTTTTTTTAATAATTTTTTGAGCCAATTAATTAAAATTTTTTATTTTCCACCATAAAATGTGATGTTATCGTTAGAGAATTTGATATATCGATATTTTATTACTTTTTACTGTTCAGCTATTAGATTGAATTTTTAAGAAATATTATTTCCTGATAAATTCCGTAAAATGATTAAAAATTAGTTTAAGAATTGTTACACGATGTTAATTCTTTATTTACTACAATTTTCAGAGACTTTTAAGAAGGTGTCCATCTTAGGGCCACTTTTATTTAGACCGAAAATTTTAACAATTAGAAAAGACGCTTTAAAAAATGTTTATGTTCACAATAAAATTTTATCTCTGTGGCCATAAGTTACCTTATAAATTCTACTTTCATCCGGTATAAAACATTTTAATATATTTTATTTGGTTTGGATTCTACAGCAATAAGACGAAAGGGTGTCCAACTTGAGGCCCTCTCCCCTACATTTTTGAAATTTTTTTTTTCAAAATGTTTAAATTTCAAAAAAATGTAGTTAGAAGTGATAGATCAGACTCAAAAGTAGGGCATAATTTGTCCCCCCTAAAGACCTATAATCTTTCAAAAAAACATTGTTTTAAATTATTGTTTTCGAAATATAGAGCCTAACATAATCTTAACATACATAACTACATACACACATACGCAAGACATTTTTTAAAAACATCATTTTTGACATCCTGAGTTCAAAATATGTCAAGATATTTCAGAAAATTTCAATCGATCCTGTGGAGGTAAAACAATACTTTCTCTATGAGAAACCAATATCAAAAAATTACCAAAAAAATTTAAACATAAAAAAATAAACAACAGAACTATAGTGCAGACACTTAATTGTTTTCATTTCAGTCTCAGCACTGTAAAATGCAGAGAAAAGTTCAATTAATGATTAGAATAATTAAATATCCACGTACTGATGCATACAGCCACAGCAACAAGCGGGGCGCGGTAGAGTAAGACTTCGCCTTGACGTAGCGCTAACTTCAACATTAAATTTCTCAAAAACAAAAAAAAGGGTTTTTTGAAAATTACATATTTTGTAGGAAAAAATCTCAGCTTTCTTTTAAAAATAAAATAAAAAAAATAAAACGAGCCCGAAGACGAAAAAAAGAGAAATTTATTTTTAATTTCCAAAAATTTTGGTCAAAATAAACAAAAATTTTTAAATAGACCACGCCAATCGAAAGCTGATAAAAAAATCTAGAAAAATCATATCCCAAAAAATTTTTTTATCATTTTTTTAAGCTCAATAAATAAACAAATGAGAGCGTCTTAACAAAAAGTTTAAAACTTTAACCCCCTCCCTCTCGGGCAATTTTTTATATAATCCAAAAATATTTGGCTGATAAATTACTTACCTATAAGACAACTCATAACAAAAATTGGGAAAGGATTAAACAAATTTTTTTTTGGCTGGACAGATGACGTGAAATCCACCATATGTCAAATATAATGTTGGCAAACCTGGGCACTGGCGTTCTGCGCAAACTCGAATATATGTATGTAATACGATTTAAGTATGCCTTATTTTAAGTAACTTACTTTATGTAAGGTGGTGTAAACAGCCTCAATGAAAAGGTAGAAAATTTGTTGAATTTGTTCTCGTAACTCTAAATGGCATTTGCAATAACATTTGTGGTGCATGAGTTTTACCTGAGAGAACTTTAAATGGAAAAAACGACATTAAAAATACGAGTCTCTTCAAAAGTGTTGAAATAAAAGCGCTGATACAAAATTCTGTAATCAGATCCTCATTGAGGGTAAACTCCATCCGCCTTGAAAGCTAAATAATTTAAAACTCTTGATAGTCTTTGTCAAAATACGGAATCCAAGTAACTGAAGCATAATTCAATTTTGGTAATACTAAAGTATTATATGTATAAAGCAATTAATGTCGACGGATTGCAAAAATTCTTAGTGGATCTAAACAGAAAACCAAGAGCCCTCGAAGCGGATGCAGCCACCTTTGTGATTTGTTCTCTGAAACGTTACGTTTTTCAAGACAAAAAAAATAACAATAAAAAATAAATTTTTAAAAAATGTTTTACCTTCACAAAAGTATCAATAGACAATGTGACCAGTGATGCGCCTGTTAATTTAATGGGTCTATTGGAACATAACATTATAATTAACAGATTTCTTTTCGTTTCTTTAGTTAATTGAGTCCAATCCATTTGATATATTACACCCACAATAGATAAACTCTGAAATAAATGGCAGTATAATAACTGTGATAATAATATTGTCAGTAGATTTTTAGTGAATTATGTTACAATCAAAGACTTTAGATATTAAGTATTATAGTTTGCCCATTAATTGTTATTATAAAAACTGTTAATCTGGGATAATCGTGCAAAAAGAAAATATTTCCCAGCGAAGATAGTAAACTTTGAATGCTTCAATCCAGGATAGGAATATTTACATTTTTTTTAGAAAAATTTTAATGCAATATCTCTCTATATTACAAAAAGATATCGCCGCCACCGCCGGTTGTTGATTAAAAATAAAGAAAAAAGAAATTTTTATTGATAGTTCAGGTCGAAGTGGTAAAACTTTTTTATATAAAACTGACACTAAAATATATTATTATTTAGGAGAAGGTAAGAATGTAGTATCAATGGCATGGACAGGAATAGCATCAATTTTGCTTCCTGGTGGAATGACAAGCCTTAGAACATTTGGATTACCATTAAATTTTTCAAATATAGAAACTACATTTTTAAATTAAAATCAGACAAAAAAAATTACGTAAATGTGATATAATAATTTGGGATGAAGCATTAATGATGCCAAAAAAAGTTTTGGAAATTGTTGATCAAACCTTAAGAAATTTTTGTAAATTGGAAGAGTTACCTTTTGCTGGAAAATTAATAATATTAAGAGATGATTTTAGATAAATTTTGCTGGTAGTAAAAAATATAAATATTTGTATTTTAAATAATAAAATAATAATAATAATAATGTATGGAGGGAAGTCTCGGAATAAATTATTTGAAGTACTTTAAAAAAATAATTGCAATTAAGTTGAACGTAATTTTTTAAATTAAGTTTACTATATTTACAATACATTTCGATGTCAAAATATTTAATTTTTTAAAAGAAAATTTACAGATACATTTATCAAATTAATGTCATAATTTTTTATAAAATTGTACTAAAAAATTATAAAATTTCCTAATAAAAATGAATTTATTATAAAAATTTATTATAAATTACAAATATAATGAAATTGTATTAAAAAAATTAATACACCTTTATTTAGTTTAGGTGAGATGCTAAATTGATTTGAAATAAACTTTAATTCAGTTTAAAAGCTTATTATTCCTCCTCGTGGTACAACGTGGCAACAAATTTATTAAAAGCTACAAAAATAAAAATAAAATTTAAATAAACATAAATGTTCCCCTAATGAGATGTTCCTTTAAAAGTTTAGTACTTTTAAAGAATTTGGCTAAAAAACAATTATTTGAAGTATTTAAAATAAATCCTACTTTAATCTTCTATTTTATTATAATTACTTAATATTATTAATTTATTATTATTTGTTGGATAGGGTAAAATAAATAAGAACACAGATTCGGGTAAAATACATCTATATTCAGTAAAAGGATGTGTTGACTCTTCTAGAGACTACACAAGACTGACTCAACGCGTCGCTTAGTCGCGCACGTCGACAACGCCACACACTCATACAGATGCATGACAGGACCGTATCAAGCGGTATAAGAAAAAAAGATTGGAGAGTTCGCTAAATTTCCGACATTATTTAATATATTATTTTTATTACATATTATCACAAATATTAATAAATAATAAAATCACCTTGTCGTGGTGAGGGGACTTAGGACCAGAGTTGCCAGGGAGCGAGACCAAACTCATTTGCGCATGTCTGCGAAAAGTTCAGCCATTGGTCGAATTGAGCGGCCTCGTTTAAAATTGTTTTATTAAAGCCTTTTCAAACTATCCCGCTAAGCTTGGCCAATGGCAGAACTTTCCGCAGACATGCGCAGATCCGTTTGGTCTCGCTCCCTGGCATCTCTGCTTAGGACCGGCCATGCGCTTGTTCTTCGATAGCCATCACTAGACGAGCTGTTCGGCTCTTCCCAGAACTCTTCGACTCCCGATGTCTGACGAGTTTAGGCACAGGGGAATGAACGGGACCCCATATTAATTCGAGTAGTCGCCGTTTTTCGAACCTGTGCACTAGCTAACCTGTGCGGATGATGTTAATTCGGTTTTTAAATGGGGACTAACCATCCTCCTTAGTTGTGGGCGCCATGGGTTCTGGGAAGAATAGGACACTCTCGCCTCCTTGGTTTTTCTAAGTTGCTGTGGAGTAGTCTCGATCTAGGGTTGACGCCCGATGGACCGGTTGTCTGTTCGGTCTGACCAACGACACCTAACCCAATCTAAGGTTCCACACTGTGCCAAGGGATGGATGGCACAAGGGGTACAACATCCCCCGTGAAGCTGCCACATCGGAGCTCAGTGTGGGTGAACCGTTTTTTCTCCAAGGTTCGTGGGATTCGTATGGATACTGACGATTTAAACTTAGATGATGTTAGGCACCCAGGGGGTAGTGGGATGGCACCGCCAGCGACGAGTGCCGCTGAACCGGGTTCAGTAGGGACCAATTCATCGCTCTTGACGGTGGATGGTCACAGTAGACCGCGTTGTGGTAGTGCGGTAAGGGTCGGCAGCTGTGCCAGTGCTTTTAGTAACAGCACTGCTGCTGACATAGCCTCATGTGAGGAGGATAAGGCAGAGTGCCTTAAGTTGTGCGAGGAAGAGAGAGCTATCTTCTTAGAAATTAAGACCGAAATGAACCAGATGCTCACAAGTCTGACGGTTCAGAAGAACGTTGCGACCGACATCCAGAGTAGATTGAAGAAATTTTAGTTCTGGTTGCCGGCACTAATAGCTAAGCACGCAGAAGCCGATAAGGCAGACAACAGGTTTTATAAAGGTCTGCAAGATATGGCGGACGGACGGCAGTACAGCCGGAAAGTTAGGGAACGTTACTAAGCCAAGGCGGCGAGAAGCCTGGTCCTGGAATGCGAGAGTCAAAAGCGGGTTGCAGAGGAGCGTTCTCCTCCTTATCAGGAGCCCATGAAAAGAAAGCCGGTGGGGACTTTTGCCGAGAAAGCGAAGGCCCCAAAGATTAAGAAGCCAAAACAGGCAAAGGAGGTTGTGCCGAGAATCGCCATCGAGTCTGGCAAAGCTAGAAATCCAACGGTCTTGGTCCGAGTTTGCCAAGGTCAGACAAATGCTTCTGTCTTGGGCAAGCTTAAAAAAGAAGTGATCCTGGATCTTGCCAGACGACGGTGGTCGGTGCAAGGCCAACAAAACAGGGGAACATCCTCCTTGTACTAGGAGGGGGTTCAGACGGGAAGACCTTTTCAACCAAGATCTCGGAGGCCATAGCAAGGTTGTGAACCGTTAGGGCGGCGGAGGACCAGAGGGTGACAATGGAGATCCGTGACCTTAACGGTTTAACGGTGAAGGGAGAGGTTGAAGCTGCTGTGGGGAATGTCTTAGGAACTCTTCTTGAGCAAAAGGCAGGTGAAGGGTCTAGGACCTAATAGGAGAGGCGTGAAGCTAGCCATCGTGTCCGCAAACCACGATGAGGCAGTAAAATTAGAGAACGTAGGCCGGGTAAAAGTTGGGTTCCTTAGCTGCCCAATAAGGAGGCCCATTATGGTCACTAGGTGTTATAGGTGCCATAATTATAGACATAAAAAGAACGAGTGTGGAGGAGTGGACAGATCCACCGCATGCTATAAGTGCAGAGAGTCTGGACACTCCCTTGCACAGTGCACGAACGAGGCGTTTTGTTTCCTGTGCGTGATTCAAGATAGCGCAGCAGGCAATACGTCCCATATAGCGGGCTCTGATGGTTTTCAGGAAAGTCCTGGAACAGGCTAAAATGGAAGAAGCGCGAAGGCGTTATTGGTCGGTAGCGACGCGACGTGAGTCGCGTGTATTCGGAGCATAGGAGTGGAAAAAATTCGTATAGAATCATCCACCTGGCACCACTTCGAAGTCCGCCGTTGATACGTGGGGGTTCTTGCCCCCATTGATTTGTCAGCTGATGGAGATCTGATGCTGGGCTGTGGGATCTATGGGTATGGGTGGAGTTAACACTCGGCGATATTAGTTGCTTAGCTCAATCGTCCCGCTGAGTAGAGATGGGACCTGTCGAGTGTGACTCAAGTAATGTCGGTCACGACGAACAATTCTCCGTCTTTGTCCGTCAGGCTGGGCAATCTTGACATTAGCTCTTTTTTACAAAATGTTCTTACAAAATGTTCTTTTATTTGTTTGCTCATAATGGTCAATGAAATATTAAAAGAAATGTATTTCGTAACAGTAATTCACAATAAATTTCAAAAATCGGTGGATTGCTGAGAAATGTGTTTGACATAACCTCAAACCTTAAAAAGTAAAGAGCGAATTTTAAAAAGCAGTCATATAATTCTTAAATCTTTTAATGGATTTCAATTAAATTTCATGGGAATATTAATTAATAATATAAAAGTTCTATGTAAAGAATAAATTCTTGCTTTTATTTACAGTGAATAAATAAATATTTTTCCAAAATATAAGATAGTGCAAATTTTTTTTTTTTTGTGTTTAAAAGAAAGTTAACGATAGTATGGGAAATAAAAATTGCACTTTTAATTTGAATGAAAAAATTTATGTTTTATTAAAAACTTATTTATTGTTTACTACATGTTGTTGTTATATATTTATAATATAGAATTTCGAGAAATATTTTATTCATTTATTAACCGTTAGTTCAAGTCTTAAAAATTAAGAGTGAAGGTGTAAATTTTGTATATGTTTTAACGGTTTAAGTGTATTTAAATGTAATTTCATTTAAATATTAATAAATGAAAATAACTTGATGCTTTAATGCTTATCGAATAAAGACAAATATCTTAAGAAAATATAAGAAAGAACTTAGTTTTAATTATATTTCGAGCCTCGTTCAAGGAGATTAGATAAATAACCATGTAGTTTCCTCTGTTCTACGCTAGAGTGCACAACTTTAGAGACCCAAAATTCAAAAAAGGGATTCCCCCTCTTTCTTCGAGGGCGTTACCTTACTTTACCTGGTTCATATCTCTTCGTTGTGCGCTGGAGTGAACATCGTGTTTAAGTTTATTTGATTCAAAACGATGAACAAACGAAAAAAGGACGAAATGGTGGAAGATTTGGAGAAACAATTCTCTTTAATTCAGTCTAAACTTAAAAAGTTTAAAGAAAGTGAAGTGTTGGATTCAAAAGATTCGGGTTCTGATACGGAACCATTTAGAGATTCAGAGTGCGATTCGAACTACGATGACATTTTGGATTTGTCAAGAAGCCCTGCAGTCCATACTTCAAAAGGTAATTAAAATTAAAATTTGTTTTCTTTTTCTTAACATTTTTCCACCGTTATTTGCCCTATTGAGCTTGTACTAGCGACAAGACATATTAGAGGCTTACTCTTTTTCGTGCTAATACATAATTTCATTATAAATATATAAAACATTTTATTAATCTGCATCATTTACCCTAATGAGCTTGTACTAGCGACAAGACAAATTAGAGGTTAAATCGTTTTGATTATAATTCATCATTTTAAGAATTTTCACAACTATGAAAGATATGGAACTTTCTTTTCATTTACTCTAATGAGCTTGTACTGGTGACAAGACGAGTTATAGAGATGTTTATCTTAAAGAGAAAATTTTTGCAGGTCTGTATAGGATGTAAACAGACAATTATCTCCTCAGGGTCCGTTTATGATCTTATTGTTCCTTTGTAAACAGATGAAGATAAAGAGCCTGAAGATGATCAGCAGATAATAGAACCTTTACTTGAGGACGAGAATTTCGATGAAAATTTGAAAAACATTTTAGGAGGTGAGCCCTCAAAATCTGTTTTCGTAAATCTGAATTTTCATACTTTTATTTTCTCTAGAATGAAACATTGGACAGAGAATGGTGTCCCTAAGAGTGACCTTAAAGTTTTATTAAACAAATATGAAAAGGTTGGATCCTTTAAAGCGCCAAAAATTAATAAAGCTATAGAATCTCGCTTATCTTTAACGGCAAAAAAGCGAGACGGTTTTAGAAAAGAATCACAGGATGCTGTAGGAATAGCCTTAACAGTCATTGGGGCAGTTACTTCTACTTTTTTAGTCGAAAAAGAGAGCGTTGATCAAAACGAGATTTTCGAAAAGCTATTTGACGCATCCAAGATCTTAGCTGATGTTTTTTATAAACATTCAGTGTCTAGAAAAGCAACTATTTCACCAGCTTTTAATAAAACGACAAAAGACTTACTGGATAAAACAAAAGCCGACGAATTTTTATTCGGAAAGGATCTAATAATCCAAAAAGTAAAAGAATCGAAAGCAATTGAGAAAATCACAGCAGATATGAGACAACAATCATCATCTGGAAGAAACAACTTAAGTGCAGGTTCTTTAAACCGGGTTTGCCGACCAGGAGCAAGGACAACTTTTGGTCATCCAGGCAGTCAGTTCCAGTTCAAGAACCGCCTCAATTTTCGACAAGGTCCGAGGGTTCCTTTTCAACAGAAGAAACAACCTCCAAAGACCAATGCTCAACAGGATCCCCAAACCAAGAAACCAGAGCAAGTAGAGGTAAGAACTTTTCAAGTAGCAGGTAGATTAAAAAAGTTTATCGAAGAGTGGCAAAAAATAACCGACAGCAGTTTTGTCCTATCTTGTATAAGGGGTGTCAAAATTAGTTTCAATAGTAGAGTTGTGCAATATTATAAACCGGTCGTTCAGATTCCAAGTCAGGAAATTCCAAAATACTCAGAATGCATTAATAGCTTATTGAAAAAGGGTGCAATTGAAACTTGTGTTCATGAGAGGGACCAGTTTTTATCCTCTTACTTTCTTCTGCCTAAATCTGATGGTGATGAATTCTATGTCAGTTCAACACACAAATTTTGGTGACCGTTTGGGATTTGGTTGCTTTTTGGTATAAACTATATTTTGATTGTTCTAAACAATTTTTTTTATCTCTATTTTTTAAATAAAAATACATTTCAGTACAAATAAATTAAGAGTTTGAAAACTAAAATCGATTAATTAGAACCGAAGATATCGCATTTTCAAAAAAAAGGTACACAAAATTTCAAAATTCAATAAATCGGGCAATTTTTTGAATTTTTCAAGAATACTTGGAGATTTTGTTTAGAACAATCAAAAGATAGTTTATACCAAAAATCAACCAAATCCCAAACGGTCACCAAAAATTGTGTGTTTAACTGACATGGAATTCATCTGGTACATACAGGTTTATTCTTAATTTGAAAAAGCTTAATGAGTTCATAGATACTACACATTTCAAATTGGAAGATCTAAGAACTGCTAAAAGCTTGGTTTTCCCCCATTATTATATGTCGTCTTTGGATCTTGAAGATGCGCACTATTTAGTACCGATTCACTAAGAGAGTAAAAGATATTTGAGGTTTAAGTTCATGGGTATTTTATATCAATTTAATTGCTTAGTTTTCGGGCTTTGTATAGCACCCTACATTTTTACAAAGATATTGAAACCCGTAATGCGTATTCTACGAATGCAAAATTATGCCTCCAGTGTCTTTCTAGATGATATCTTTTGTGTAGGAGAGTCATTTGAAAAGTGTCTGCAAAATGTAGTTAAAACTATCTCTTTATTGGAATCTTTGGGTTTTTTGATTAATCATAAAAAGAGTTCAACGACTCCACAGAAAAGATGTAAATATCTTGGTTTTATAATCGACTCAGAAAAGCAAATAACAGAACTCACTGAAGAAAAAAGAATATCTTTGGGAAGATTGGTTGAAAACTTCATTTCAAATCAAAATCACACTATTAGGGACTTTTCTCATCTTATTGGTAAACTAGTAGCAGCTTGTCCGGGAATTGATTATGGTTGGCTATATATAAAATTATTTGAGCGTGAAAAAGCCATTGCTTTAATTAAAAATGATAACAATTATGATGCTCCTTTCTATTTACCGGAATCATTAAAACCTGACCTTTTCTGGTGGCAAAATTCGTTACGAATTGGAAACAACAAATTTAGATCTCCAAATTATTCTATAACGATTTTTACTGATGCCTCAGACTCCGGATGGGTAGCGACAGATGCACTGCAAAAACTGCTGTCTTCTAAGTGTCTTATTTTAAGACACAAGACATTAAGAAAGCGTCTTATGATTATTTCAAGCAATTTCATTGGTTAATAATTTTGAAAGACGCTTTCTCATTGGTTTTAAATTAAGACACCCTAAAACGTCTTAAAAGTGAGGACAAAAATGTCTTAAAATAAGACACTTGTTCTTACAGTGTGGGCTTAATAATTCCTATGGTTTCTGGAAACCTCATCAGCAAAGATGGCACATCAACTATAAAGAGTTATATGTAGTAAAGATTGCCTTGGAATAATTTGCCAAAGATTTAAAAGATTGTCAGATTCTTTTAAGAATAGATAACAAGACAGCAATTGCATTCATTAATAAGATGGGAGGCACAAAATTTAAACACTTTAATAGTTTAGCAAGAACCTTTTGGCAACAAGCGGAAATGAATAATAATCTTCTGTTTGCTTCTTATATCGCGTCCAAGGAAAATACTCAGGCAGATGCTTTATCGAGAATACGTAACGATGATACTGAATGGGAATTAGCTGATTCTGAGTTTCATATGATTATCCAAAATTTTGGCGAGATAGATATTGACTTATTTGCTACAAATTAAAATAGAAAGTGTGCTAAGTTTTGCTCACGATTTCTAGATTCGGAAGCATTTGAAATAGATGCTTTTACATTAAATTGGTCAGATCTAAACTTCTATGCATTCCCTCCTTCCGCTTTGATTTTAAAAGTATTGAAGAAGATTAGATTTTTCAAGTTTCACTTGATTTATAGAAATATAAAATCAGAATAGGGCCTACGTGACAATTAGCTTTCAAGGAATGTCATTAATTAAATGATTGTATTTAGAATCTTGACCTTAGAAGTCAGTCAGCTCGCAACGCTTGAGAATTAAACACCTTTTTCCTCCGAATTCTAAATTTTCTTGTACAAGTCTATATAAATGAATATAAAATAAATTTTGATTAATATTATAATTTTCGTTAAAACAATCGCAAAAATAAACAAGTTGTGCCAGACGAGTTTTTTTGTAGAATTGTGATAATTAAAATAAACGAATTTAACTTAAAATACTAGTGGTTTTTTATTCATGCAGTGATGAGAAATTAATAATAGAACATAAACAATTTAGTTCTTAACAAGATTAAAAAATGCTTCGGGATTGGTAGTGGTGCCAAACTGACCTAATCAACCATGGTTCCCACTCTTCCATGAACTTTTATCTCAAGAAGCTCTTATTTTAAATGCGAGATCTGACTTATTACTCTCTCCTTGCAGGACGAAGTCACACCCCAGGTCGCTAACGCTACAGTTATTGGTGGGCCAATTATCGAAAAATCCTTCCTAAATAAAGGAGCACCATCTAAATCGGTTAAGATAATGATTGCCTCTCTTTCCAAAAGTACAATCACTCAGTATCTTAGTGCGTTAACCCAATGGGAAAAGTTTTGTTTTAATTCTAAGACTGAATTTTTTGATATCAACTGCAACAGAGTTCTTCAATTTTTAACTATAAAGTTCAAAGAAGGCGCGTCGTATGGCACATTGAATAACTATAGATCGGCCTTATCATTAATTTCTAATAACAAGATTGGAGAAGATCCACTTATTGTAAGATTCATGAAAGGAATTTTTAGACTAAAACCATCCTTTCCTAAATATTTTGTTACTTGGGATGTGTCAGTAGTCTTAAATTGTTTAGAAAAATTATATCCACTAGAAGGTTTATCTCTTTCGGAGATCACAATGGAAACTGTCACACTTCTTGCTTTGTGTTGTGTTCACAGATCACAAACTTTAGCTAGTATTGAGGTAAAAAATATTCATGTAAAAGATTCGGAAATAGAAATTTACATTTCCAAAAATTATTAAAACATCTAGACCTGGACACTCTCAGCCAGTTCTGTTAGTACCTTTCTTCAAACAAAAACCCGAGTTATGTATAGCATCAACATTAGTGCGATATATGGAGTTAACAGAAGATCTTAGAGAATCTACCGAAAACTTATTTATTTCGTTGAAAAAGCCGTACAAGGCAATTACTAGTCAAACACTAAGTAAGTGGATAAAAAAGACTTTAACTGACAGTGGAATAGATACTAATGTGTTCACAAGCCATTCAACAAGGCACTCGAGTACATCAACTGCCTTTTTGAAAGGAGTTAATTTAGAGTTAATTAGAAAAACTGCTGGTTGGTCTAATATCTCAGAAATGTTTAACAAAGTTTATAATAGACCGGTTCAGTCACAAAACCAATCTTTCGCAAAAGCTGTATTTAACATAAATTGAATTTTGTTCAAGGGACAATCCATTGTAAGTTTTGTTACTATTTTTTCGTTCTGATATGTACAAGGTAATTTATTTTCGTATATGGTACACTTATATTATTATATATTTAGAAATCAGAAGTTAAATATTTGTATAGATTTCATGAAATAAAAATTGTGACTATATCTCTGAACCACTACATGGTTATTTATCTAATCTCCTTGAACGAGGCTCGAAATATAATTATTCGATCAAATGAGCGCTAAAAGCGTGAATATTCGATCGAAATTATATGAAGAGCCTCGTTCAAGGAGATTACACTCCCACCCCTTTATTTACAAATTTATTTACAGATGTCTAGTCCACACCCTACTTTTAGAAAATGTCAGCAATTTTTCTTTTTCTACTTTAATCACTCTTAAATATGAACCAGGTAAAGTAAGGTAACGCCCTCGAAGAAAGAGGGGGAATCCCTTTTTTTGAATTTTGGGTCTCTAAAGTTGTGCACTCTAGCGTAGAACAGAGGTAACTACATGGTTATTTATCTAATCTCCTTGAACGAGGCTCTTCATATAATTTCGATCGAATATTCACGCTTTTAGCGCTCATTTGATCGAATAATTCTGTGGCTGAAAGGTAAAACAGCACAAGCGACATATTCATGGTTTCGAGTAAAACGTGTTTTTGTTTTTTTTCTAATTTCTGTAAAATCGAAAAATAAACAAATATTTTGGGTGTTTGATATTTAATCCTGTTTTCTAATGTAGTTTTTAGATGTGTTAAACAAATTTAATGAAATTTAAAGGTTTCAGAGTATAACATCAATTATTTTTCTCGATTTTAATGTATATATGCGATTACGTTTTTTAATATTTTCTACGTAAATAAACATGTTAATCAATTTACAATTATGAAACTTTAAAATGTATATCTTCATGCATAGAAATCTGATGTTATCTCAAATTTGATAAAATGGGAGTTGTGCTGTTTTACCTTTCAGCCACAGAACTGTAGTGTTTAAAATAACGTTATGATGGGATGAGAAGTAAAAAATTGCATTTATAGTTCGAAAGTAAAAAATGTTGTTTATGAAGAACTTGTTTATTATTAAAGGCCCCTAATTTTTCCAATTAATAACCTGAATTATCATTCCCTAAAAACAACCCCCAACGAAAATAGTCAAGAACAGAATGAAAAAAAAAACATTAATTTATATAAGAAAATTCAATCGAGCCTCCGGATTCAAAAACCGCCTCTGCGCGTGAAAAGTCTGACATATGGTAGTCGGGTAGCAGTGAGCGACAATGGGAATTTCACTGATTTTCTCAACGTTTGGTCAGACATTTTTCAGGCAGAGGCGGTTTTTGAATCCGGCGGCTCAATCGAAGTTCTAAAATAGTGGAACCCACTTGAAAATATTTCCCATAATTTTTTAAACAATTTAGGAACTTTATAGAATTTTTTTAAATTGTTTTCCTCAAGGGTTGTTTTTAGGGGATGATAATCCTAGTTATCAATTGAAAAAATGAGGTCACATATTCCTGAATATGTTCGCCATTTTAGAACTTCATTAGAATTTTTTTTTGTAGAAATTGACTAATTTTTATAAGTATAGAAAAGTATAGAAAGCCTTGTTTTTTAAGACGATCAACTTAAGCTAGCTCCGATTCAAAATCATTTTTAACTGTTACACAGTTCAATTACAAAAAAATTCAATTCCGCTTTTCTCAAAAAGCTCTCGATGAAATGTTTTGGTTCTTCGATTTTCTTAATCTATAAACATAACACTTTCAAAAGTCACAAGAATATTTTAAGTGTTTCGACTTTTGGTTTAATTTTTTTCAAGCGCACCGTGTGTAGCCTGCATACATTTTACTCAATTCAAACAGAAGGTCTTGATACTTTGTCCGCTTCTCATCTTCCTTTTGAGTGATATTGCTCTCCGCAGGTGCCGAAAACTCTATAACACAAATGACCTTACTTTTATGATCCTGGAGCACTATATCAGGCTTTGTAGCACTGATACGATGAGTGGTGGAAAATGACAAATTCCAGTAGATCTTACACTAAACATTTTTCACAACGGACTTCTGATCCAATTGGGCATATGGCATCTATCTATACCATATTGGTGTCGAAGGTGATAATACAACACCTTACACTCTAAAAACAAGTGTCTTATTTTGTCCTCACTTTTAAGACATTTTAGGGTGTCTTAATTTTAAACCATTGAGAAAGTGTCTTAAAAATACCTGTAAGACGCTTTCTAAACGTCTTATGTCTTAAAATGAGACACTTGTAAGACACCTGTTTTTACAGTGTAAGCGCAGCATTGTGTCTTTCTATAGATCTGCAACATGCATACTTCGGACACGCACTTAGAATACACTCGAATCTCTTCATAACGACCTTCTGTATAACGAACGTTCTCTTTAACGCTCTCTAAATTTAAATAAGTGAAAATTCACTTATTAGATGTCAAAAGTCTTCCACTCTTTCAAAAAGTGTATATGCACTTATAATAAGTAAAAATTTCACTTATCATAAGTGCATATGCACTTTTTAAAAGAGTGGAAGACTTTTGACATCTAATAAGTGAATTTTCACTTATTCAATTTTAGAGAGCGAGCTCTGATTCTCTGCACAGAACGAGAAATGTTACCTCTCCTGCATCCTTACACCCAAGGTTTGCTAAGGCTATTTTAGGCAGTTAAATATATTGTACTTAATATAAAATCATAATTAAGATATGTTTTGTAACTCTTGCAATATTTGTATTGAAATAAAAATATTTAAAATGATGACATTTTGCTGTAATTAACTTTCAACAACAAGTTGATCTAAAGGAGAAGGCGGGAAATACAATTGAACAAACTTACCTAGTTTGATTAAAATTGTATGAGCGCCTCCTCCGAATAGATCAAACCCATCGTGGTATAACACTCCCATTATTATCTTCAACTGTAAATAAAACCCAATTATAATAATTACGGCAATGCTTTAAAACAATGAGAAATTCACAAGGCGGAGTATAGGCACAAATGAACTATTAGTCTTTCAATTTTTTAGTTTTAATACCTTTCAAAATGTGACGATTTTGGTGTAAGTAGGGGTACTACAAGTTGATATATTCGGAGTAGGCGCTCATTCAAATTTTAATTGAACTTTACTAGGTAAGTTCGTCCAATTATACAATTATATACTAAAGTCTTTCAATGTAAGATAGTATGCAAATAGCGAAATCAGTCATTTTTATTTGTTTTTTATACCCTTCTTAAAGTACTAACAAATAGATATAAAATATATACCTTTTCTATCATTTTATCACCAAACCAACAATACATAAACTCGTGGATTATAACGGCGTTTATGATTACTGCTGTTGACCAGAATTTCATGCTCATTAGACTCAATTTTGATAATCGATAAATACTTGTGCACAAATTTACCGTTGATGAAAAAAATTGAATAAACACCAAAAAACTAAACACATCATTACATTGTTTTACGATTCTGCAAACAGTTTAAATTTTTCTTAATAAATTAAAGGCCCTTGATAGTTAAAAGGGTTATAAATCTTTAACCTCTCGAGAATTACAGTTAAGAGGTTTAAAAGAATAATTTTTTTTCTATAAATGTTTATTGAAAAAAAATTTCTCAGTTATACATCAGCTTACTTATAAATATAAATATGATACTCAACGCAGCTTTTGATTATTTGAGATTCCGCTTTATAAATATCAATTTTAGAATCTTCTAGTTTTAATAATTTTTGAAGTTCCATTAAACGATGCTCGTATATTTCTAGTTGGGCACAAATTTGTTGCATCATAATTACAGCCATCATTTCAATAGCAGGATATATCACACCTACTATTTGAAAACTTAGAACTTGATACAAATAAGTCATCCAAAATAAGAATCTAGAATTATTAGTTTCATAAGGCATCCACATTTTGAAAGGTAAATGAACATTTTTTCCTTTGATTAGAGGTGCTGTTAATATCAGTGTAGCTGAAACAGCGCAGATAGAACAAAAAGCTCGGGAATTCAATCTAAAATAGTTCAACGTTTAAAAAATACCATTTTAGAATGTAGACAAAGAAGAATTTTTTTCAAAATACTTTTTCCACTTTGAAAAAGATTATGTAAGATGCATATCAGATTGTTTAATTTATATAAAATTTCTCTTCAATACACTGAAAAAAATTCTGTAATCAGATTAGACATTTGACTATGGTTCATGCTAAAATTTTCAGATCAACCCCTGTTCAATATCTATATTTAAATTTCTCCGTAAGTCGGGTTGCATACTTAACTAAACTAACTTTTTAATTATTTTCAATCGCCTAGATATTTGAAAAGGATTGAAAAGTTATCGAAACTTAGTCACAACACAGGATACAATAGCATTGGATAGAAATGAAATTCAGAAGGATTGAATAGTTTACTGATTTCTATCAAAAGGTAAAAATTTACTAATTTTTCTTAATCTCTCGATTCTTACCGGGTTTGAACAAACAGTTAATGTTATTATTGAATACATTTTTATAAAAGAATATCAATTATTATCCTTTATCTAAACTTTTCTATTATCCGAACATTTTTTTACCTTTTCGAATTTTAAAATTCATTTTTCTACGTCACATTCTTAGTGTGATTTTGCAGCACCAGCCGAAGGGGAGGAAATGTGACATTCCCTATGCGTATAAATTTCCTATAATGCATAATTATATCACAGTTTCACGGAAATATTTTTTTCAGTGTATATCAAACTTCACTGTTTAATAATAATTAAAACAATAACAATTAAACAATATACTTTTGAGCTGAAGAAAATAATTGATCAATAATACAAATAATTAAAAATTAATAAAACAATTGAAAATAGGGTAGAAGATAAAAATTCATTAAAATTGAAAGAAAATAATTAAAAATTAAATAACTTAATAGAAAGTTGGTAAAAATGACTAGAAATTAAAGAAAATAATTTTGTAAAATTGAAGACTTAATGTATTTTAAAGATGTACAAGAAAATAGTTAAATATTGAAGAAAAACATTGATAAAATAAAGAAAAAATTAATTTTTTTGATAAAAATTTCTTTTATCCGAATCAGCCCTGTCCGTATGAGTTGCATAATCAACTTTCCACTGAATACACTGAGAAAATAAGTTGACTAAATATAACCAATTTTTGATTAAATTTAGCAGAGAGAGATTGTTGATATAGCACCTGCAAAGCTCTTTGTTTATTATTAGCAGATTAAAAGCTGCTATATTAACCTTCAAGTTTGGTTGTGATCGCCGATACACTGAAAAAAATATTTCCGTGGAACTGCAATAAATATGGGCAAATTGGCAATATTTTATTGCTGTTTTGGGAACTGCCATACGTATTTGTGTTTTAGCCATACGACCAGTCTTGCCAGATACCCTCACTGGACGCATCTGCGCAAGTCTCTAGAAAGTCGTATGATTGGTCCTAGTGAGCGGGGTGGTTTGAAATAGCTTAATTTAAGGCTTTTCAAACCACCCCGCTCACTAGGACCAATCATACGACTTTCTAGAGACTTGCGCAGATGCGTCCAGTGAGGGTATCTGGCAAGACTGCATACGACTGTGTGAAACCGCGAGAGACATTGTAAGGTTAGGTCAGGCCCCTGAAACTCTCGAGTTGAAAAAGACACAAGTGTTGACTAAGCGAAACTATGGCGCTGCATGTCAGTTGGGCTGACTCGAGCTGACAATGGCTGGCAAACAGTAAACAAATCGTGAAAAATACTGTTTATTTTAAATTGTATTTATTTTAACTGATATTTTCTGAAGAATATTAAAAATATTGAGTATTTTTAAACAAATGTAATAAGAGCTTTTATTTAAAATGGGTGCGAAATGCAAAGTTTTTGGATGCAACTCCGGCTGTGATATAGTTGCGGGAAAAAGTGAATTTCGTTTTAGTTCCAAAAGATCCAGAAGTAATTAAAAAGTCATCACATTTTATTTAGGAACACGAATGCGACAGTTTTCTAAAATTCGAAATATCAAAGGACACAATCAAATGCGCAAAAGAAAAAAACCTGTCTAACTTATGTCAGATTGAAGTTTATATATTTTAAAAATTATAATTGTTAAAAATTTTATTTAAAATATTATATTAAAGAAAAGTCTAACATTAAATATTTAAATTATATTCAAAAACAGTATTATTTAAAAATATTAATTATTTATAAGCATTAAACTGTACAAACTTTAAATCTGTTTAAAAATAATATTATTTTTAAATATTAATTATTTCTAAGCTTTAGACTGAAAATATCAATCTAATGAGACTGATAAAGAGATATATGAACTAAATATTTGATACTATGTAGTTTTACTCAGGGCTGAAAAAAATCATGATTTTTTTAAAAAATCAACAAAATTGGTTTTTTTTTAATTTAAATCGAATTTATTTGATTTAAATCAAAAATTGATTTTTTTTTAAATACAATCAGTATATAAAATCTCCAAATGTTTATTTGTAAGTAGTTTATTTTTCAAACTGAGAACATTTATAAGAAATAATAAATAATAAAACATTTAATCAAAATCATATATACCATGGCGAATAAATGAGAAAATTCCCAAAAAATATTTTATAATTCATACAAAAAAGCAACGAAAAAATAATTAATTGTAAAAAAAAAAACGTAAAAAAATAAGAAAACAGTCTAATAAAAAAATGAGAAAATTCTTATAAATAAAAAATGTTATGGACATTATTAAAGAAATGAAGACGAATTAAAAAACACCACATCAATGAAACAGGGACATAGAAATATATAAAAAAGTAGAAACTCTTTTAAAAAAATTGAACTATTTACGGACATATTTTTTTAAGTTAAAAAAATAAATATGTAGATAATTAAAAAACCGTTAAAAAATATTACTAAAAAGAATCAAATTTTAAAATTAGGAAAATTAGAGAATTATTTCACAAATTGAAGAAAAAAAAATTAATAACAATTTTAAAAGAAAAACAATTCTATGAAATAGAAGAACGATGTTAAAATGAGAATATTTAGTTCTAATAAAATGGTAAAATGATGACAAAAATTAAAAAATTAATTAAAACGCAAGGAAGAACTACAAAAATAGAGAAACGTCAAGAAAATTAAATAAATAGGAAGAAAATGGAGTAATATGATAATGATGGTGATATAATAATGATAAATTCATCAAACCAAATAAAATATAGTAATGTTCTTTTTCTTAATCTAACTAACTGCAAAAAAAGTAAAAAGTAGAAAAAATAATAAAATTTGGTTAGAATCTACTAAAAAATTAGAATTAATAAAAATAAAGTAAAAGAATGTATATACAAAAAGAAATTAAAAAATCCTTTAAGAATAAAAAAGTTTAGGTAAATTAAACCAAAAATATGTTTATAATATTACACTTAAAACAAGCCAGCAATAAATTTAGAAAAATAAAGAAAATCCGAAAATTTTATGAAGGAATAAGTAAGTTTGCAAAAAATCTCGCAAAAATAGGCTAGATGAGAAAACCAATTGAATAAATTTACAAAAAAATGAGCGTATTTATTTTTTACAAATATGAAAATACATAATTATGAAGGTCTGGGTACGAAATAAAAAAATTTAGTGAATGTTATAATAACAAAATTGTGTAAAATAATATTAAATAATTTTCATAAGATTAAGAAAATTAAAGAAAATCCTAAAATAAAAAGACAAATACAAACAAACAAAAAATATCAAAAGCAAAAAGAGAAAAAATTTTAAAATTTTCTAAAAATAAGAAATCAGAAGATAACAATTAAACAGCTTAATAAAGAAAAATTTCTTTAAAAAATTGTAAGAATTAAAAAAAAAAGATTATTGTGAATATGAAAAATAATTAATATTATTTTCAGGGCTGTTCTAGAATTAAATCACTTTGATTTAAATCACGATTTAAATCATTGGAAATTGTGCATTAAAATCATGATTTAAATAAAAAAAACTTAACAATTCTCCAGATGCCTAATACTACATGTGAAAAATCGCAAACATTAAAAAAAAGGACAGAAATTTGTGGATAAATCCTGGAAATTTCAATTTTAATATTTTAATCTCTATAAAATTTAAAAAATTGTGCTAATACAGATGGTCAAAATACCTACGATTTACAAATTTTTTGTATGATAGCAAAAAATAGTATTACATTTTTATATCTTTAAGTCATTATAATTATATAAATTCCAAACGGCAATTAAGTCATATTCCAATTGGGTCCAACTTTTAAATTTCAATTAATTGAAATTTAAGTGCATAGGTACTATTAATTACTGCTAAATAATTAAATAATATTAATTATTTTTCTTATTCACAATCACCTTTTTTTTTAATATTCTTACAAGATTTCGAAGAGATTTCATTTTTTCGAAACTGTTTAATTTTTATCTTAATAAATTCTTATTTTTACAACATTTAAAAGTTTTTTCTTCTTTTACTTTTAATTTTTTTTTTGTAAGTTATTCAATTTTTTTTCACATCTTGTCTATATTTTGCGAGATTTTTTGCAAACTTACTTATTCTTCCATAAAGTTTTCAGATTTTATTTACTTTTCTTAATTTTATTATTGAACTTATTTTAAGTGTAATATTATAAAAATGTATTTGGTTTAATTTGCTTAAACTTTTTTATTTTTAAAGGATTTAAAAGTTTCTTTTGTGGACATTCTTTTTATTTACCTTGATATATTTATTTTTTGTACTTTTTACATTTTTTTAGTTTGTTAGATTAAGAAAAAAAAACATTTCTCTATTTTCTTTCTATTTATTTAATTTACTTGATGTTTCACTATTTTTAGTTCTTTTACTGTAAAAAGAAACATCTTAAAATGCATTGTAGTCACTTTTAAAACGTTTAAAGTATCTTATATTTCAGCTTCCATATTAGAAAACTAATGAATTTTGAGATACTTTTGCTAACTTTTCGGAAACATCTTAAAAGTGACTACAAATGTATCTTCAACTAAAATACCTACTTTTTGCAGTGTTCTTGCTTTTTAATTAATTCTTTACTTTTTGTCATCATTTTTCCATTTCTAAGAAGTATTTTTCCTTCTTTTCAATTGTTTAGTTTTTATCTTATAATTACGAATTTTTGAAAACATTTATTTGGTGCTTTTATCTATATTTTTTAAATTTCCCAATTTTCTACTTTTTTGAAAGCTTTTATTCTTTTATTTTATATTATATGAATTTACTCATTGTACTAAATATTTTCATTTGAACATCGTTCTTGTATTTCATAGAATTTCTTTTCTTTTAAATTTTTTTTTTAAATTTTATTTAATTGATTCTTTTTTCATTCAATATGTCAAATAATTCTCTAATTTCCCTAACTTTAAAATTTTGTTCTCTTCAGTAATATATTTTAACGTTTTTTTTAATTATCTTCTTATTTGTTATTATAATTTAAAAAATGTTCGTAAATGGTTTAATTTTTTGAAAAGAGTTTCTACTTTTTTATATAATAATTATGTCACTGTTTCATTTTTCTGTTGTGTTTTTAATTTTTTCTTTATTTCTTTAATAAACTACTTGCAAATAAACATTTAGAGATTTTAAATACTGATTATATTTTGAAAAAAATGAATTTTTGATTTTTTAATAAAAATCATGATTTTTATCAGCACTGATTATTTTATTATTATGCATTTAAATTTAATTTTATTGAATTTTAAAAGTTTGAAGAAATTGGAATATGAGTTAATTGACGTTTGGAATTTATTTAATGATAATGACTTAAAGATATATAAATTTGATACTATTCTGTGCCATATCTTCATACCAAAAATTTTTAGATCGCAGGTATTTTGATTATCAGTATTAGCACAATTTCTTCAATTTTATAAAAAATAAAATATAAAAATTAAAATTTTTAAGATTTATCCACAAATTTATGAGCTTTTTTAATGTTTGTGAATTTTTACATGCAGTATTAGACGTCCGGAAAATTGTAATTTTTTTTTATTTAAATCAAAATAATTTAAATCAATAACAGCCCTGGTTTTAATGTTTTAGAACAAATGTTAATTATATTATAATGGAAGTGAATATTAAAATTACTGCTGTATTATTAAATAAATTGTATTTATAACAGAATAACTGTCAAAGAAGAGATTTTATTAAAAATGCCTGATTGATTGATTACTTTCATTTTATTCATTGTTATTCCCGCGCGTATAATAGTTTAAAATTAATTGTGTAGTCAAGAATATTGTTTTATTATTGCTGATATATTGAATATTTTAATCTTTTGTCAGGTTTTTTTTTCTTTGCTTATATCTTTAATAATTTTATTTTGTCATTCAACAAAAATAAATGGAATAAAATAGTTCTTAATAAGATAAAATTAATTTTTTGTGTGTTACGCAAGGCAATAATTTAAATCTCAGCCCAACTGACAGGCAGCGCCGCGGTGGCCTTAGTCAACTCTCAGTACCACTTAAGCCCATGCAAAATAGACCGACTTTCAGGGGCCTGGGTTAGGTAAAATCGACAGTGGCGCACCGATACATTATGTCAAACTCCTACATAACCTGTCAACCATACTCAAATGTCTAATCTGATCACAGTATTTTTTTCAGTGTATCTTGTGTGTTTTGTTCAGAGTTCCTTAACCTAGAAATTGGCTAGAGGCTTATTTTCTCAGTGTACAAATTTTTTAGAATAAATACTGATTTTCAACAAACCTATCGATTTCATGAAATTTTCTTCTTATTGACATTTCCTCAATATTGCGAGGAATGCATTTTGTATCCTGAAACATATTACTCAAAATGATAAAATCATCACGATATAAACCCAGTGGGCACACATGTCCAAAAGACGTCCCTATGTCGGCTTTTATGTCCAAAAGACGTCTTAAGGACGTCTTTTGTTTTTTTTTGCCCACTGGGAAGAGATGTATATCATTTTCAAAGTTAAAACCATGAAGTTAATAAAGAAAAAACCATTTTCCATTAAAATGTCAGAATTATTAAGGTTCTGGTACATATAGCCAAAAAGTACCATTGTACATAGGTAGACAAAAATGATCATAAAAATGTTGTAAGCATTATATAAGATAATCCATTTTGAGCTCAAGGACAATGGTCGAAAAATTCCAGAATATTTCATTATAGTAAATGATAATTCAGCAAATGGAAACATAACCTGTATTTTATAATAATATAGTTTTTCATCCCACAGGCCCAAAAATGGCGCTATTAGTGACCTGAAGATAGGAACAAAAAGTCATTCATTTGTTCGATAGTATCAAAATGACGTCTATTTTTACCCTTAGGCAAAAAAGAATGCATGATCCATGTGATTTTTTTGCCCCAAATATGGAAACCATTTTTATACAATCTAACAAATGAATGACTTTCAATACCTTTCATCAGGTTATCTAATATTCATCTGTTATCTGGTCCTAGTCTGGACCAGTTTTGACACTGATCAGGTAGGGTAGAAAAAAATTATTTTTTAAGAAAATCTTTTTTAAAAATGTTTAAAAATTACAAATTTAACTTTTCCAAGATAAATATATAGTTTTCCCAGAAATACTACAAGATAAAACAAAATGATTTAGTTTTTAAGGTTATTGTAATTTGAATATTTTATTTAACGAGGAATCGGACATTTAGTAAAAACTACCTTTTTAAAATAAGTAGTAAAAATAATTTTGAATATAATGTTTTTTGAAAAGAAATGTCAAATTTTCCCTAGGATGAAGTAATAAATAAATTTTTAAATCATGTCTTCAAAAGTATTTAATGATTTTAACTCAAAAATTATACTGGTCGCCTGAATTAGAATGATTTATGTAATTTAGACTTAAATGATTTTTTAGAAAATAAAAATTGAATTTTTTTTGTAGTTAGAAATTGTGGAAACTTTTTGAAGTTAAATACTCAAAAATTCTAAATAAAATTTCTTGACAAAATCTTTATCAATTATTATCATAAAAAACTCAATGTTTATTTAGTATATCTAATAGGAAACATTCATTCAGAAAATTATTAATTAATAAAAAAATTCTTCATAACAAATTCTAGAAAAACTAGGCAATTTTCAGGAAAAAAACATTACAACTCTGGTCTGAACCAAGTCTGATTTAGACAGAAATAAAATTAGGCAAACTAGTCTGGGTCAAATCTGGCCCTGTTCATGAAAGTTTGGTGATTATGGAAGAAACGTTACACTACTGCGGTCTGGGCCAATACTAGTTTTTAATAAAAAATAAATTAATAAAATTGTGCGATTGTGGATTAGAATTATATATTTTATATACTTTTAAACTAATGTTTATAATTATTTTCCTCTTAACTTGTTCATACTCCCTAAATATACTATTAGTTATTTCACTTAAAAATAGTAAAATATATTTCTAGAGGGCTGTTCTACTGTTGGCGCTTACAATCAATTTTTCTCCGTATATTTAAAAAAGTACTAAAATTAAAATTTGATAACCTCCATAACGTTAATTCTATTTAATTGATTTCGTTCAAACTTTTTTCCTCTCTTTCAAATAGTCATTGAAAACTTGTGCTTTAGCTTTAGTTTCTGCTTCGCACAAGAATAAAACGTCAACTGATTCTTAATTCAGTGTAAAGAATCTTGTCACTGAAAACCTAACACTGTTACACAGAAGAACAGAGCACAAAGGGAATAGTTAAAAATATTTTCTGGAAGTGAAGACTATAAATGCTGTAATTATAAGACAGTATGCAATACGTCTGGCGTTTACATCGATTCAAGATATTCAAATATTCATGTGCCGAAGGCAATTTTGTTTCTAAGAACATTTTCGAAAAGAATAATAAATGAACTACTATAAGAGGAAAATGTACACTCACAATCATTCTTTCAGAAGACACGATCGAGTTCACTTCGTGTTATTTAAGTCATAGATATATGAACTAGAGTACACATTCGGACACACATATTAGTATCATATAGGTACTCTCTAAATTTGAATTAGTCACATTTTGACAAATTTGATTAGTATTTAAGCATTTGATTAATTGATTTGTTACTTATTATGTGATTTAGCTAATTGTTACACAAAAACCATATAAATTTCTGTTTTTTAGTATTTAATAATGATATTTTACCTTATAGGAGATGCAGGGTTGAATGTGCCGGGGGTTGAAAGTGCCGATACGTATATTTTGAAAATAAAAAGAGATAACAATAAATTTGAAATGAGAAAAGTAATATTTAATGAATACGACTCGTTGCCAATCATATTAGTTTTATCTGTTACGCAAAAAAATGAGCTGTTACTGTATTTGTGAATTTACGCTTTTTGAGTGACATGAGATAATATTTTCATGGTTATACATTTTGGTCTATTTAATACATTTTTTAACATTCCGGTGTATAGATATTTTACTAAAATGATCCTAATTTATATAAAAATTGAATTTTATTTTAACATTACGCACATTACACATACTTTAAACGTGTAAATGAGGTATAAAATATTAAGTATATATTTTCTTATTATACAATTCGTGTTATTAATGTTATTTATTTACATAATTCACTATAAAGGTCAGGGCTGGATTGGGAATTAAAAGCGGCCCGGGAAAGATATTCAAAGCGGCCCCTTTCTATATAATTGAAAATTTTTATTAACATTTAAAACTAAAGTATAAAAATATTAAATTATTAAATTATTGTATTTAAACTTATCAATAATTTAATTATTTGGAATTTCTTGAACAGTAGCATTCTCTACTGCCATTTGTACGAAAGCAGCAGTAATTTCTTAGTTTAATGAACACCTCAATCTGGTTTTAACCAATTTTAAAGGACAAAAAATGGACAACTTCTATTAAACAAATATAATAAAAAAATTTTGAGAGAATTTCCTGGCTTTAAAAATTGCTCTGAATGTATTCCTATCTACCTTAACCCCTTCAGCATCAAAAACAACCCTTTAAAATCATTCCCTGATCTTCAATCAAGAAATGGACAATTTTTATTAAATAAATATAATAAAAAGTTTTTTTAGCGAATTCCCCGGCTTTAAAAATCGCTCAGAATGAATTTCTATCTACTTTGCCCCCTTTAGCATAAAAAAGTCGGCTTTCATTCACCTGAAAATCATTTTTTCAATATTTGAATACCCAATTACTTTCTTTAATTTACAATTATTTTCTTCTATTCACAATTATTTTAATTAATTTTTAATCATGTTTTTTAATTTTCAAATATTCTCTTTAATATTCAATAATTTTCGGCTTCTTTCAATATTTTTATCAATTTTCAATTGTTTTCTTCAATATTCAATAATTCTCATTTTTTCAATTGTTTTTCCAATTTTCAACTATTTTCTTCAATTTTCAAATATTTTCGGTTTTTTTCAATTATTCTTTTCAGTTTTCAAATATTCTCGTTTTTTCAATTATTTTTTCAGTTTTCAATTATTTTCTTCGATTTTCAAATATTGTCGGTTTTTCAATTATTTTTTTTCAATTATTTTTTCAATTTTCACTTGTTTCCTTCAATAGGCAATTATTTTCCAAGAACTTCAATCCAGTTCAATTTTTTATAATCCAATTAAATTTACAATTATTTTCTACAATTACTACAGTAATTTTCTTTCAATTTTTATTCTTAGTTATTTCTGTTCTAAATTTTAATTTACATTCTTAACTTTTAAGATAATTCTGTTGAAATGTAAACTTTTTAATGTTGCAATTTTTCGAATTTTTTGCAATTGTCCTTTATTTTCGTCTTTTTTCAATTATTTTCTTTCATATTATTCAATTATTAATCATTTTCTTGAAATTTCAATTCAGTTCTTTAATTCTTTAATTATTTGTATCCAATCACAATTCTTGTCTTTTATTGATATTTTTTTTCATTTTCAATTATTCTCTCAATTTGAAAGTATTTTCTTCTAATTTTAATAAAGTTTAATTTTTCAAAAAGCAATTAAACTTTCAATTGTTTCTAGAACTATTCCTATCATTTTCTTTCTTTTTTAGTTTTTTTTAATTTCATGTTTATCTTTTTCTGTTTAAAATTATTTCTGTCAGTTTTTAATTTAATAATCTTGCCATGTTTAGAATTTTTTCCAATTGGCAATTATTTTCTTCAATATTTAATAATTCTCGGCTTTTTTCGATGATTTTTTCAATTAACAATATTTTTCTTGAACTTTCAATTCAATTTTTCAACTATCCTCTTAAATTCACAATTATTATTTTCTTTAATTTTGAATTTTTTTCTTCATTTTTCAACTATTTCTTCTAATTTGAAATTATTTTCTTCGATTTTCAACCAACTTTAACTTTTTGAAATCCCATTCAATTTCCAATTATTTGTTATAATTATTCCTACAGTTTTCTTCAGCTTTTAATTGTCAATTATTTTCTTAAATATTCACCAATCCTGGGCTTTTTCACTCTTTTATACTATTTATTTATTGATATAGTAATTTGTAAATTATTTATTATCAATAATTTTTTTGAAATCTCAATTCAACTCCTTAATTCCTCAATTTTTCTGTCTAATTCACAATTATTTTCTTCATTTTTTAATTATTTTGGCAATTTTTAATATTGTTTTCTTCTTATCAATTTGTGATTATTTCTTCAAATTTCAATCCAGGTCAATTTTTTAAAATTAAAATTTTTTTCAATTATTATTATTTCTGTAATTTTTTTCCTTTTTAAATTTCCAATTGTTTTTTTAAAATATTATATTTGTTCTTTAATTTTTTAAATTATTTTTGTCAATTGTCGATTTATTAATCTTGTCATTATTCCAATTTTTTTCATTTGTCAATTATTTTCGTCATTTTTTAGTTATTTTAGGTCGATATTATCAACACGAGAACATTTTTGGATGGTCAAGAGATCTTGAGATCAATATCAATATTGCTCAAATATGATATCGTCTTGATATCGTAAAGCACTAAGAAATAATGTTCAAGAGAACAAAATAATTTAAAAAGTTAAAGATTAGTTATAAAATTTTTTGAGAATTATTGAGGATTGAAAAAATTGAAGGAGATAATTGAAAATTGAGGAATGTAATGGAAATTTAAAAAATGTAATTAAAAATTGAAAGAAGTAATTGAAAAAGTCTAGAATTCTTGAATATAGAAAAAAATAATAATTGAAAACTGAAGAATGAAATTGAAAATTGAAGAATGGAATTGAAAGTTGAAGATAATAATAAATAAGAATTGTAAAAAATAGTTGTAGAATTGAACAATTTAATTGAAATTCTACAATTTCTGTGATTGAAAAGAACATAGAAAGAAGCCGAAAATGATTGAATGTTGTAAAATTAATTGAAAATAGAAAAGAGTAATTGAAAGTTAAATGAAATTTAATTACATAAATTAAATTATTAATTAGACCTACAAAAATACCGGCCCGCCTGGCGGCGGCCCACCGGGATTTTTCCCGGTATCCTGAATGGCCAATTCGGGCCTGATAAAGGTGGGCATCATTATAGTATCATTACTATATTTCCATCGCAGTAAACAGAGGCGGTCCGACGTAAATTTATTACCCGGGCAAAATTACTTTTCAGCGCCCCCCCCCCCCCCCTCACAATTTTTATTTTAAAATGATTTAAAATTATATTTATGTTTTATCACTGTAAAAATAAAGTTTTATTTTAAGGCAAAAAAGATGTCTCATTTTAAAATGTAATATTTTTAAGACAGCTTTTGCTCATTGTACACATTTTTCTTTTGCCCCTAAATGTGCCCAGGCCTGAGATTGTACCAAAAGAAGTGGGGAGGCCTTGAACAATTTATCATTAAAGGTGAGGGGGAAAGGGAAGAACTAATTTTAGGACATTTTAGCACAAATTTCAGGACTAGGTGATTTTAGGACTAATCTAAATATCATAACAGATTTCTAAAAAAAATTCCTAGGATTGATTCGCAAAGAGTTTTTAACAATATTTTCTAGATTTTTATTATTTATTAAAAACTTTTTAATCCTCATCAACTTAAAAACTCAAAGAATCCAATCAAAGTTATTCACTAAATAATTCCAATAAATAAATTAATTTTATAAGATAAAAGTTATAACCTACGATTGATTTGTAAAAAGATTTCCAAAAAGTATTGAAAAATTAAACAATAATAATAATCTCCGTAAACTCCTGAAGTTAGTTACTTTTTATATTTATTCATTTTTTCTGTCCACGTTTTAAAGTCTGAAGTGAAGTTAGTTAGTATTAATATTTATTCATCTTTTTCTGTCCATGTTTTAAAAACTGAAGTGAAGTTAGTCTTATTCCCTGTTATTTTATTGATTTTGACTCTCTTTAACAGGAAATATTTTGAAATTTGAATTGAAAGAATAAGGTCACCTTTTTCGTTAGTGTCGTGTTTTACTGGTTTTTAATTCTCATTTGTGTAAAAAAACAGTTTCGAAAAATGCTTTAAAAATTTATTATGGTTTTTGAAGAAGTTTTAAATATATACATAAACACATGCAATTAATTTCCTGAATTTTCAGTTATTATCTCAAATTTAGATTATTGTCATCAATTTTCCATTATATAACAATTTTTTAATTATTGTCTTTTGCTTAAAAATAAATTTTGCAATTTTTCTTGATTTTCATCAATTTATAATTATATTCATTATTTTGGCATTACTTTTAAAATTTTCAATTATTTATCCGATATTGCAATTATTTTCATCAATTTTCGATTATTTCTGCGATTTTTTAATTATTCTCTTTAATTAAAAATTTTTAAGTAATTTTGTAATTATTATTTTTTTAAACATATATTCTATTTTTCAGTTATTTCTCTCAAATTTTATTGAATGTTTTCAATTTTTCATATTTAAATTATTTTCAGCATATTTCAATTATTTTTGTCAATTTTTAATTAATTTTATCATTTTTCAATTATTTTTTTCGATTTTTAATTATTATACTCATTTTCTAAAATTATTTTCTAAGATTTATAAGTATTTTTCTGAAAATTCAAACATTTTCTTCAATTTCTAATTATTTTTATTTGTTATCAGAATTTCAAATTTTTTTTATTAATTATCATAAATTTCAATTATTTTTAGCTTTCTTCCAGACTTTTCTCCAATTTTTAGTTTTCCTCATTTTATAAAATAAATTTCTAAAATTTTTTAAGTATTTTTCTCAAATTTCTATTATTTTCTTCAATTTTTAATTATTTTTATTTGTTTTTATAATTTTCAAAAAATGTTATTAATTATCGTAAATTTCAATTATTATTATTAGCATTCTTCCAGTCTATTTTCCAATTTTTAGTTATTCTCATTTTCTAAAATTATTTTCTAAGATTTTTAAGAATTTTTCTAAAATTTCAATTGTTTTCTTTAATTTTTTATTATTTTTCTTTGTTTTCATAATTTCTAAAAAAAATTTATTAATTATCGTAAATTTCAATTATTATTAGCATTCTTCCAATCTATTTTCCAATTTTTAGTTATTCTCATTTTCTAAAATTATTTTCTAAGATTTTTAAGAATTTTTCTAAAATTTCAATTGTTTTCTTTAATTTTTAATTATTTTTCTTTGTTTTCATAATTTCCAAAAAATTTCATTAATTATCATAAATTTCAATTATTTTTAGATTTCTTCCAGACTTTTCTCCAATTTTTAGTTTTCCTCATTTTCTAAAATTATTTTCTAAGATTTTTAAGAATTTTTCTAAAATTTCAATTGTTTTCTTTAATTTTTAATTATTTTTCTTTGTTTTCATAATTTCAAAATTTGGTTATTAATTATCGTAAATTCCAATTACTTTTAACTTAGTTCTTCAATTCTTTTCTGCAATTTTTAGTTATTTTCTTTTTTTTTTTCATTGAATTCTAAGATCTTCATGTATTTTTTTTCAAATTTCAATTATTTTTTTTTATTTATTTAAATAATTTAAATGAATCATATTTTAATTATTTTCGGCAAGTTATAAAATTTAAAAACATTTTTCAATTATTTTCCAAAATTTATTTCCTTTAAAATGCAATTCTTTACATTTGTTTCATAATTAAAAATAGTTTTATCTATTTATCTGACTTTTCAATTATTTCATTATTTTTATTATTTTCTTTAATTTTCAATTACTCTCGTTCGTTTTCTCGTTCTTTTTCATAATTGCCAAGAAGTTTTTACTTATTTCTCTTTAATTAAAATTTGTTCTGTTCAATTTTAAATTATGTTTATCTGTTTTCATTTATTTTCTCTAATTTTTAATTATTTTCTTTTTTTTTTCAATGAACTTCTGAAAGTTTTAAGTATTTTTCTTAAATTTTGCTTAACTTTCCTTTATTTAAAATATTTTATGTAATTTGTTTAATTATTTTCCTTAATTTTAATTATTTCTTTTAGTTTTAATTTATTTATCTCAACTTTTAACCATGTTTTTTCAATTTTCAATTATTTTCTCTAATTTTTCATTATTCAATTTTGTTTTAATTTACTTTTAAGATTCTCAAGTATTTTTCTCAAATTTAAATTATTTTCTTTATGTTTAAAACATTTTTTTGATTGTAAAATTACTTTCCCCATTTTTTAATTGTTTTCATTTTTTTTTTCAATTAATTTGAAAAATTTGCAATTATTTTGTTTAATTTCAATTATTTTTTGCAATTTTTTTAAATTCTAAAATATTATAAATTTTTTCCTAAATAAATATTTATTTTATTTATATTAATTGATTTTTAAATATTATATTTAAAATATTTATTTCTTCGTACTAGATAAATGTTATTTAACGATTTGTTATATTTTTTATTGTATTTTATAATTTCTAAAAGGTATGAAAAACTAATCGCGCGCTGGCGCGCGTTTTATTTTGCTAGTAATAAATAAATTTAATAAATTAATCTTCGTTTATTTTTAGAAAACATTTATATTATTAAATTTATTAATTTATCGAAATTATTGATTCAATAAATTTTTTAGCATTCTCTAGGATTTTCTTTTAATCAGGACTTATAATTTTTAAAAAACTAATAAAAATTTAGAAAATTTTCCTAAAAACGTTTTATGAATAAAACCTAGGACTTTCTTTAGAACACTGCTATGCTGTTTAAATTGTTAATTTACTGAAATTATAAATTTAACAATTTTTTTTATTCTCTGAATTTTATTTTTAAAAGCCTTAATTTAAAATCGATGAAAAGTTAACTTTGTTTTGAATAATTTTTTAGAATTGCTTTGATACCAATCGTGGAATCTCTTTAGAAAACTTTTATGTTATTAAATTGGTTAATTTATTAAAATTATTTAAATAATAATTTTTATTAGATTCTCTCTTGTTTTTACTTTAATAAGGCTTTAGAACAGATGAATAATCAATAAAAATCTAGAAGATTTTCGTAAAAACGTGTTTAGAACCAATCCTATAGAACTTTTTTAGAAATTTGCAATTGTAGGTTCCTTTGAGACAACTGTTATGTTGTTAAGTTTGTTAGTTTAAAAAAAATCATTCATTTAATATTAATTATTAGATTCTCCGGGTTTTTATTTTAATAAGGATTTAACATTTTTGAGTAAATAACAAAAATCTAGAAAAATTTCCTGAAAACTTTTTAAGAATTAATTCTAGGACTTTCTTAGAAATCTATTACACTGGGACGTATGATTAAGTTCTAAAATGAATTATTTAGAATTTTCATTTCATAGAATTTCATGAGGTAGAATTTTATTGTAGCAGAAATTTCACATTTTCGAATTTGTTTTCAATCGAATTTAAATGAATTCGAATTTTTACCTAACAGAAGTTTTAGGCCATCGAATTTATAACTAAAAGAATTTGCATTTAAAAGAAATTCAATTTAAGCGAATCTTAATTTAGAAGAATTTTCATTTTATAGAATTTTTAGTTAATCGAATTTTTAAATGACAGAATATTCATCTGACCGAATCTTCATTTGTCCGAAATTGTATTAGTACGAATTCACATTTGATAGAAATCATAAAAGTTAGAATGTTCATTTGTTAGAAATTGCAAATGGCCGAAAGAGGATCCGACAGAAATATTTTGGCGCGAATTTTGAAATTGGCCAATGGGAATTTTTTCTATATTTTCTGATTGGTCAATTTCAAAATTCGCTCCAAAATATTTCTGTCGGATCGTCTTTCTGCCATTTGCAATTTCGGACAAATGAACATTCTGCATTTTAAGTTTTCTATCTAATGTGAATTCGTACTAATACAATTTCGGACAAATGAAGATTCGGTCAGATGAATATTCTGTCATTTAAAAATTCGACTAACTTAAAATTCTATAAAATGAAAATTCTTCTAAATTAAGATTCGCTTAAATTGAATTTCTTTTAAATGAAAATTCTTTTAGATATAAATTCTATGGCCTAAAACTTCTGTTAGGTAAAAATTCGATTCAAAATAAATTCGAAAATGTGAAATTTTGGCTACAAGAAAATTCTACCTCATGAAATTCTATGAAATGAAAATTCTAAATAATTCATTTTAGAACTTAATCATACGTCCCGTTACACTATTTAGATTGTTAATTTACTAAATTTATAAATTTGAAAATTTTTATTTGGTTCTCTGAATTTGAACAAGTCTGGATTTAAAATCGAGGAAAAATTAACTTAATTTTTAATAATTTCTGGAAATCGTTTTTTATATTAATCGTGGTTTTATTTTATTAAATTAGTTAATTTATTGAAATTATTTAGTTTAAAATTTTTATCAGATTCTCTCTTGCTTTTATTTTAATAAGGATTTAAAATTTGCATATGTGATGAATTAATAAAAATCTAGAAATGCTTTCTTTATTTTGTCTTAAAACCAAACCTCTGAGAGTGAATTAAAATCTAATATTTAATAAGCTCTCCCTTATTTCACAGTATTTTTTTCAGCGTAGGTACCTAACATAAAATTTACTTTCAATTTTTATTTAAAATCTACACTCTAAAAACAAGTGTCTTAGTTTGTCCTCATTTTTAAGACATTTTGAGGTGTCTTAATTTTAAACCATTGAGATATATATATAGTGTCTTAAAAATGCCTGTAAGACGCTTTCTAAACATCTTATGTCTTAAAATTACACACTTGTGAGACACCTGTTTTTACAGTGTATATATCTATTTTTATTTTTCCGTGTGGATTTATATAAAATCACGATAAATTTTAAAAAGTTCGTCCCCCTTTTATAGTGCCCCAAAAACACTCAATAACTAGTTTAAAAGGAAACTATGACGAATGTAAAAAATGTCATCCGCCACATAGGATCCACCATGTTGAATTTTTGAAAACTGACTTTAAATTCGCATTCAGCATCCTCAAAAACCCCCAAATAGTGAGTTTTAAATAAAGACTTTTTTCCCTAATTCATAAACGCAAATTATCAAAATAAGCTGTACAAAAAACATTATTAAAAAAAGAATATAAAAAGTTGAAAAGATAACAACACTCGATGCCTGTCGCAAATAATAATTAAAACAACACTTTGTAAAAATAAAATTTCAAAATGCAGTCGGTAGTAAATTTTACGATTTTCGGAAATGGTGCGCGCGTTTTTGAATATTTTTTTAAACGAAGGAGTTTTAAAGTCATTGTGCATCGTAAATTCGATGCCGACATCCTGTGGAAGGACATGTGGATCTTATTTGCTCAAGATTTGGTCCACGACGATGGTATCCTGGCGCCTAGTCGATGATTTACACGTAGTAGGCGTGCCACTAAATAAAGAAGGTAGAGTGTATTATAACCCGTAAAAATTTGACGTAACAAGACCAAAGGAACAGGGGAAAAAAAATCATCTCGATAGGGGAGATGACTTCCTTGTTATTCCCTGGACGAATAAATTGCTGTTTGCTTCTTTTGCGGCATGTTTGTGCGGATTAAAGTGGTTCCTGAATGAGGTTTTCCAAAGATAACAGATGCGACATGTTCCTCGTCCACGGACACTAGCTTTTTAGGGATTAAAGGGATCAGTGGACCAGGAGGCTGCGGTCATAATAAATTATTGCCACAAATTCATGGAAAGAGATTAAACGTATTTTGTTACGTGATTGAAAAATTCTGAAATAAAATACATTGATTTATCAGGGTGGCAACTTTTTTTATGAAATTCAATTACCGATTTTTCCCGGTCACAAATTTTCGAACAATTAAATATTGTATCTGAAAAGTGACGAAAATAATTGACAGTTGAAAACAAAATTCGAAAAATGGCTACAAAATTGAAAAGAATAGTTTAAAAAATTAAACAATAAATATTAAATTTAAACACAATAGTTGAAAATCATGGGAATAACTGTTGGAAATAATTGGAAATAACAACTGGATTGAAAATAAAAAAAAATAAATAAATTTAAAATTTAAGAAATAAATTAAAAATATAAGAATTAAATTAAAACTTAAAAAAAATAATTGATAATTGAAAAAAAATTACAAAATGACGAACATAATTGACAATTGAAAAAAAAAATAAAAAAATGGCCAGATTAATACACAACCGAACAAAATAATTTAAAAAATAAAAGAATAATTATAAAATTTTAAGATAATACTTGAAGATTGAAAAAATTGTAGGAAATAATTGAAATTTGACGAAAATTAATAATTGAAAGAAATAATAGTTGGAAAATGACGAAATATTTGAAAAATTAAAGAAAATATATGTAAAAAATTACGAAAATAATTGTCAATTGGAAACATAATTCAAAAAATGATTAGATTAATCGACAACTGAAAAAATAATTGAAAAAATTAAACAAGAAATATTAAATTTAAAGAAAATAATTGCAAATTGAAAAATTAAGAAAATTATAGAAATAATTGTTGGAAATAGTTGCACATTTAACAACTAGATTGAAAATCGCAAAAAATAATTAAAATTGAAAAAAATATTTGAAAATTGAAGAAAGCCAAAAAACTGAATAAAGGAAATCAAAATTGAAGGATGTAATTAAAATTAATGAAACTGAATTATAATCCAAAAAAATAATAGAAAAAAGACGTTAATTTTTCAGTACCTATTTAAGAAAATACTTGAAAATTGAAAACAATAATTCCAGAATTGAATAATTGAAATGCAATAATAGAACAATTTTTATCATTAAAAAAAATAATTTAAAACAACTGAGAATTATTCAATATTGAGAAATTAATTGAAAATCGATAAAAATAATAGAAAATTGAAAAAAAAAATTTGAGAATTGAAGAAAACAATAAAAAATTGAAGAAATAAATTGGAAATTAAAGAATGAAATAGAAATTTCAAGAAAATAATTGATAATTAAAAGAAAAATTACAATATGACTAAAATAATTAGCTATTAAAATAAAATAATTAACAATTGAAAAAAAAATTCGATAAATGGCGAAAATAGTAGACGTTTAATCAACAAATTTTTTAAAATTAATGATAATCATAAAATTGAAGGAGAATAATAAATTGTCAATGTGAAACTGATGAAAATTATGGAAAAAATTGTAGAAAATAAATGAAAAATGTAGAAATCAATTGGTAATATATTATCAATTTAAAATTAAGATAAATAAATTTAAGAAAATAATTGATATCAAAATGCGGAAATTATTGAATATTGAATAACTGAATTGAAAAAGAAAGAATGCAAAGAATTATTGAAGAAAATAATTGAGAATTGAGGGGAATAATTAACAGTTAAAGAAATAAATTTGAAGATTATAGAATTAAATTGAAATTTTAAGAAAATAGTTGATAATTGAAATAAAAATCACAAAATGACTAAAATATTTAAATATTAAAGAAAATAATTGAGAAATTGAGGAAAATAATTGACAATCGAAAAAAAAATTCGAAAGCTAGCGAGAATAATCGACAACAGAACAAAATAATTTTAGAAAATTAAAGAATAATTATAAAGTTTAAAGAGAATAATAAAATTGTATATTAAAAACTGTTGAAAATTGTAGAAAAACTTATGTATTTATTTATTAATGAAATTAAAATTATTTGTTTATAAATTTAAATTTTAATCAATTTAAATGCATTTTTTAAAAAGTATCTGACTTAAAAAAAAAATATCTATGTGCCAAACTTCAGGTGTGAACAAACAAAAAATTAAATAATAATAATCTCCGTAAACTCCTGAAGTTAGTTCGTATTTATATTTATTCATCTTTTCTGTCCACGTTTTAAAAACTGAAGTGAAGTTAGTCCCTGTTATTTTATTAATTTTGACTCTTTATCAGTAAATATTTTGAAATTTGAATTAAAAGAATAAGGTAACCTTTTTCGTTAGTGTCATGTTGTGCTGGTTTTTAATTGTCATTTGTGTAAAAAAAAAAGTTTCGAAAAATGCTTCAAAAATTTATTATGGTTTTTGAAGAAGTTTAGAATATATACACACGCTATTAATTTCCAAAATTTCCAGTTATTATCTCAAATTTAAATTATTGTCATTAATTTTCCATTATATAACGATTTTTTAATTATTTTCTTTTGCTTAAAAATAAATTCTGCAATTCTTCTTGATTTTCATCAATTTATAATTATATTCATTATTTTGGCATTACTTTTAAATATTTCAATTATTTAAAACATATATTCTATAATTTTTTCAGTTATTTCTTTAAAATTTTATTGAATATTTTCAATTTTTCATATTTAAATTATTTTCATCATAATTCATTTTTCTTTCTCAATCTTAAATTATTTTCAGCATATTTCAATTATTTTTTTCAATTTTAAATTAATTTTATCATTTTTCCATTATTTTCCTCGATTGTTAATTTTTATTCTCATTTTTTAAAATTATTTTCTAAGATTTTTAAGGATTTCTCTAAATATTTAATTGTTTTCTTCAATTTTTAATTATTTTTCTTTGTTTTCATAATTTCAAATTTTTTTTATTAATTATCGTAAATTTAAATAATTTTTAGCTTTCTACCAGACATTTCTCCAATTTTTAGTTTTTCTTATTTAATAAAATTAATTTCTAAACTTTTTAAAGTATTTTTCTCAAAATTCAAATATTTTCTTCAATTTTTAATTATTTTTCATTTGTTATCAGAATTTTCAAAAATTTTTATTAATATCGTAAATTTCAATTATTTTTAGCATTCCTCCAGTCTTTCCTACAATTTTTAATTATTCACATTTTCTAAAATTATTTTCTAAGATTTTTAAGGATTTTTCTAAATATTTAATTGTTTTCTTCAATTTTTAATTATTTTCCTTTGTTTTCATAATTTCAAATTTTTTTTATTAATTATCGTAAATTTAAATAATTTTTAGCTTTCTACCAGACATTACTCCAATTTTTAGTTTTTCTTATTTTATAAAATTAATTTCTAAACTTTTTAAAGTATTTTTCTCAAAATTCAAATATTTTCTTCAATTTTTAATTATTTTTCATTTGTTATCAGAATTTTCAAAAATTTTTATTAATATCGTAAATTTCAATTATTTTTAGCATTCCTCCAGTCTTTCCTACAATTTTTAATTATTCACATTTTCTAAAATTATTTTCTAAGATTTTTAAGGATTTTTCTAAATATTTAATTGTTTTCTTCAATTTTTAATTATTTTCCTTTGTTTTCATAATTTCAAATTTTTTTTATTAATTATCGTAAATTTAAATAATTTTTAGCTTTCTACCAGACATTACTCCAATTTTTAGTTTTTCTTATTTTATAAAATTAATTTCTAAACTTTTTAAAGTATTTTTCTCAAAATTCAAATATTTTCTTCAATTTTTAATTATTTTTCATTTGTTATCAGAATTTTCAAAAATTTTTATTAATATCGTAAATTTCAATTATTTTTAGCATTCCTCCAGTCTTTCCTACAATTTTTAATTATTCACATTTTCTAAAATTATTTTCTAAGATTTTTAAGGATTTTTCTAAATATTTAATTGTTTTCTTCAATTTTTAATTATTTTCCTTTGTTTTCATAATTTCAAATTTTTTTTATTAATTATCGTAAATTTAAATAATTTTTAGTTTTCTTACAGACATTTCTCCAATTTTTAGTTTTTCTTATTTTATAAAATTAATTTCTAAATTTTTTAAAGTATTTTTCTCAAAATTCAAATTTTTTCTTCAATTTTTAATTATTTTTCAATTATTAACCAAAATTTATTTTCTTCAATTTTTAATTCTTTACATTTGTTTCATAGTTTTAAAAATTTTAACTATTTATCTGACTTATCAATTATTTCATTATTTATATTATTTTTTATATTATTTTCCTCAACTTTCAATTAATTTCGTTCTTTTTTCGTTCTTTTTTATAATTGCCAAAAAGTTTTTACTTATTTCTATTAAATTCAACTTGTTCTGTTCAATTTTAAATTATGTTTATCTTTTTCATTTTTTCATTTATTTTCACTAATTTTTCATTACTTTCTTTTATTTCAATGTACTTCTGAAAGATAAAAGTATTTTTCTCAAATTTTGTTTTACTTTCCTTTATTTAAAATATTTTATGTAATTTGTTTCATTATTTTCTCAAAATTTAGTCATGTTTTTTAATTTTAATTTATTTATCTCAATTTTTAATCATGTTTTTTCAATTTTCAATTATTTTCTCTAATTTTTTATTATTCAATTTTATTTTAATTTACTTTTAAGATTCTCAAGTATTTTTCTCAAATTTAAATTCCTTGATTGCATTTTTTTTTTTAATTAATTTGCGAAATTTGCAATTGTTTTGTTTAATTTCAATTATTTTTTGCAATTCTTTTTAATTCTAAAATATTATAAATTTTGTCCTAAATAAATATTTATTTTATTTATAATTATTAATTTTTAAATATTATATTTAAAATATTTATTTCTTCTTATGAGATAAATATTATTTACCGATTTGCTATATTTATTATTGTATTTTATAATTTCTAAAAGGTATGAAAAACTAATCGCGCGCTTGCGCGCGTTTTATTTTGCTAGTGAATGAAAGAATGATAGAACTTACGGATTTTTATTATTATTATTATTATTATAGATTTGTGATATATGAAAACAATTGATTTTCAATCAAATTTCTCTGAACTTTTAGATTCACGAAAAAATTCCCGGTTCATGAACCCCATGCTATTTATGAATGTTGGAAATAAATTATGATAAAATAATTGTATAATTAAAAATGAAATATTTCGAATAGAAAATAATGATTGTATTGATCAAGTCTTTATTGGAGTTAATTATATAATTATATTAAGATAAATAAATGATATGATTTAATCCATTATCTGCGAGATCAAAAGGGTTTGAGAATTAAACCGGAAGTGGAAAGAGCTCATTTTCAGTAGCAAAAAGTCTCTCATGAAGGCAATTATTTAAAGACCCTTGAATCGCGTGGTTTCGTTTCAAAGAATCATTTTACGTTCCATTTCCTGACGAGACGGACGTCTAAGATGACGATTATTACAAATCTGGACCTCCCTAAGGGTCCAGGATGTGTTATATATGTTACATTGTATCTGCATAATTAACCCTGGGAACAATCCCATTTTGAAATTTAATGAGCTTCTGATCCTCACGAAAAAAAAGCAGCTCAGACTCACAAGAAATACAGACGATCCATAAAAAGCAGGAAGAAGCTTACACTAGTTTAAAAAAAAAAAAGTTAAAAAGGCCAGGAAAAATATTGACGTTTGTAGCAGAGATAAGGCATATATTATATACTTTTTTTGGTTAAAGTAAACATTACTTATTGCTTCCTGAATCGCATTTTTCAATATTCAAGACGAAATATGTATATATTTTACATACCAAAACATACATTTATAACAATATTACTTTTTTTAGATATTTTCGAGGATATTTTGTTTAAATATAAAACAAAAACTTTTCGTATGATTTCTTTTTATTGATTTTTACTACAATATACATTTTATTTTTATTGTAAAAACATTATTTAAAATTTGTTTATCAATATTTAATTTAAACTTTACAATTTCAATTATTAGAGATTGACACGGATCTGTTGAAATTTCTGTTTCGATGGAACAAGGGTTTAAGAACAAAAGCAAGTTCAGTACATAAACATGTCTTACACATTTATGAAGTCTCCTTTCTTCTTATGCTCGAGAACTGAAGCAGTCACCTAAATCGCAACAAACACGAGAAAATGAGAGCTGCCGTTTCACCCACCGATCGTAAAATGCAAAACAGTTGAAGAACTTGTCTTGTTCTAGCCCAGTTTGCACCCAGAAATCCAAGAAATCGCCTAAACTAAACATAGACCCACCACGAAACGATTTCACGTTTTATTTCCAAACAAGAGAATTTTTCCCGAAAACAACTTCGGGAAAAATTTTAAATATCTGAAATGATTTATTGAACACCAAACAATTTATATTTAACCAAATTCTTGTTTAGAAGAATTTATATTGAACAGAATTTTTATAATAGCAGCTTCTCAGGTTGAGAAAATTTTTTTCAAGAGAATTTACATTTAATAAAATTGATATATAATAGGATTTTCATAAAATTGAAATTATGTTTTATTTAATTAAATATTTGTTCAAAATTTCATTTAGGGGAGAAACGGGTAAAATATATATCTATGTGGGTAAATTGGCATTCGGTAATAATTTGGCCAAAAATAATGAAGTATATTAAGGTAAATATGATTTCTATAAAGTTTTGTGTTTATCAGTTTATTATTACAGAATTTTTTAAAGAATTGTGAAAATTAAGCTTTCCAACTATAAATTTTTCATTATTATAGAAAATATGCACTTCTACCTCACAAAAGTGTATAATTTTGTTTTTAAATTAATCCTTAAATATTAAACTTTGTAAACACCATGATTTAATTTATATTCTCGAGAATATAACCGAGAATATTCTTCTTCCGGAGAATTTATGAGAACTTTCTATGTTTAAATGAGCCCTACTATTTTGAAACGCAATCAATTTATTAAAAATAAAAATGGATAAATAACATCATTACAAATTAACTATAAAAATTATTATTAAAAAAAAAAATTATTTAATAATATTTAATTTATAAAAAATTACATTAAAAACTATTATTAAATATAACAATAATGAACAATTTCAAAATGAAAGAAAGTAATTCAAATTTGAGAAAAATACTTCAAAATCTTAGAAATAAATTGAAAAAAATGATTCAAATTGTGATAAATAATTAAAAATTTAGAAAATTAATTCAGAAAATGATAAAAATGATTAAAAATTTAAAAATAGTCGATTAGAAAATAAAAAAACGAGAAGAGCACAATTTTGCGCGCGTAGAGCGCTTTGGAAGTTCTAGTTTTAAATAAACGAAATTTAAAGAAAATTTTAGAAAAATACTTAAAACTTTTAGAAGTTAATTGCAAAAAAAAAAGAAAATAATTAAAAATTGGAGAAAATAAATGAAAAAAGATAAACATAATTTAAAATTGAGAAAAAGAATTTTTAATTTAAAAGAAATAATTGCAAAACATATAGAATATAGGTACATAAAATAAAAGAAAATCGTGGATTTAATTGAATAGAAGAATGAAAATTCAGATAAATAATTAACAGAGTGGCCACAAGATTCTGTTGATCAATTTCCCTGACATTTTACTGACTTTACAACCAAGTTCCCTGACAAAGATTTTTTTATTAAGAGTAAAGACAAAAATCTGCCAACACCTCAAAAATAAACCAATTTTAATGTTATTTTTTTTAAAAATACTCTTAAATGTTTATACTATAACGCTTAAGTTGGTAATAAAAAATCAAGACTTTTAATATTAACTAAAAAAAAATGTTAATAACTTTATAAAATATAAAAAATCATTTTTTTTAGAGTGATTTCAAGGGATTTCGATATAATCACTTCAAAAATTTTCATTACATACTTAGAATTCGTTTCTTTTATAAAATTAATTCGTCACTATTGGCCCAGAGTCCTAATACAATTTAGAATGTTTACAAACAATTTTTATATTGTTTATATTAATGTATTTATATTGTTTATATTTTTATATTAAGCTTAAGTTAGTTTAGTAGTTAAGCATTATTGTACAAACATTAATAAGTATATTTTCGAAAAAAAAGAATCGATTCATTTTTGAGTTTGTCTAAAGATTTTTGTCAAAAAATAGTAACTTTGACCGCACTATGGTCCGTCTCAATTTCTTTATTTTCCCTGACAAAAAACTTTTTTCCCTGTCATATCCCTGACTTTACTGACAAAAAAATTTTTTCCTGGCATTTCCCTGACTTTACTGACTTTACTGACACGTGGCCACCCTGATTAAAAACTTTTTTGAAATTATGAAAAAATACGTAAGTAAATGAGAATAATAAATAAATAATATAAATAATTGAAAATTGAATTAAATAATTGAAAATGATTAAAAATTTTAAAGAAAATAATGGGAAATTTGAGAAAAATATTTAAAAATTTTAAAAAATAATTTTAAAAAATAGGAATAATTAAAACTTGTGGAAAATAATTGGAAAATGATTTTAAAACTTGAAACTTGAAAACAATAATTGAAATATGATGAATACAACGATATATTGAAAAAAAAAATTGTTATTTTTCTTTCAATTATCAACTATTTTTTTTTAAATTTCAATTTAAATCTTTAATCTTCAATTTAATTCTTTAATCTTTCATTTATTTCTTTAATTTTCAATTATTTTCTTCAATTTCCAATTGCATTCTTTTTTTTCAATAACTTTATTTAAAATTCAATAATTCTCGCATTTTCTCAATTATCAAATATTTTCTTCAATTTTCAATACAATTCTTTAACTTCCAAATGATTTCTTTAATTTTCATTTATTTTTTACAATTGTTTTCATTATTTTTATCAGTTTTCAATTGACAATTTATTTTTCTCCTTCAAATTTATGATTATTCATGAATTAAACTTTTTTTTTTTCGAATGCCGATTATTCTCACCGTTTTTGGGATTTTTTTTTCAATTGTAATTATTTTTTTAATAGTTAATTATTTTCGTCAATATTTCATTATTTTTGTCATATTGTAATTTTTCTTTTAATTATCAATTAATTTCTTAAAATTACATTTCATTCCTTAATTTCCAATTTATTTCTTCAATTTTTAATTATTTTCTTCAACTACAAAAAATTTTCTCGAGAATTTTCTTTAAATTTCAATTATTTTGATTGATTTTCAATTAATTCCTAAATATTAATTAATTCCCGCATTTTCTCAATTATCAATTATTTTATTTCAATACGATTCTTGAATTTCCAATTGATTTCTTTAATTTTAATTTATTTTCTACAATTTTTTTTCACAATTTTCATCAGTTTTCAATTGGCAATTTATTATTCTCCTTCAATTTTATGAATATTCATTAATTACAAAATTTTTTTGTACGAATGACGATTATTCTCACCATTTGTCGATTTTTTTTTCAATTGTTAATTATTTTTTTTAATATTTTTAAATTTTTTTAATATTTAATTATTTTCGTCATATTGTAATTTTTCTTTACATTATCAATTATTTTCTTGAAATTTTCATTGAATTGTTTAATTTCAAATTTATTTCTCAATTTTTAATTATTTACTTCAATCTTCAAATATTTTCTTTAAATCTTCAATTTTTTATCGATTTTCAATTAATTCCTTAATATTCAATAAATCTCTAAATTTTTCAATTATTTTTTTCACTCATAAAAATTGTTTTAAATTTTCAATTCAATTCTAGAACTATTCTCTTCAATTCTCAGTTATTTTCTTCAAATTTAAATTTTCAATCATTTTCTTAAATATTAAAAAATTATCGCCGAGGGGGTATTTTCTTGTGTATTGGAGTGTACACCTCTCTGGTAATAGCTATGTATTACTCGTAATATCGTGTAATAATGCGTAATAGTCAGTAATATTGCGTATTGATGGTAATAGTTATGTAATAGCAAGTAATATCGTGTAATAGTCCTGTAATAGTGCGTAATAGTAACTGTTATTTGAATAGCTTAAGTCATTAAATAATTAATTAGTTAGATAAAATATATTTCACTTCTAATTGTTTGAATTAGGCGCCAATACAAGCTATTACTGCTAGGCCATCTGTCTGCAAAGCGAATGTACTATGTTAAGAACTTGCATTGACCTCATTTTGTATTCTGAATTTCTAATCCCTGCTGTATAACCTCCAAAGCTCAAGTTTTGTGTACAAAACTGTTTTCTAAACTATTTTCTAATTAATTTGAGGTAATTAATTTTGATAGATCTCTTTTCTTCTAATCAGTACATAGGCAGTTATGGGTTAAATAAGAAAGTTTAGTTATATAGGAAAGTGTTGACATTAATAATCTTCTTCATTGAATATTTTTTGAAATATAACTATATATCGTCGATTTTCAAAGAAAATTTACATTCAAAAACCTGGAAAAGTATTAACAAAACTTATTATGGCAGATTTTCAAGCAAGTTTGCAGGTAATTTCTTTGCTTTCAAAGTGTATTTTACATTGAAATATCTGAAGTGTTTTTTATTTATTATTTTAAGTAATTAATTTTATCATAGGTAACGGGAGATGATCTCTGGGTTCTTTTTGAGACAGAATTTGCTTTTATTCCGGAAGAATTAAAGTTGATTTTAAAAGCAATGAAATATGATAATCTTTTTTCTTTAGAAAGATTTTCTCAAGAAGATCGGAAAAAAATTGAACTTTTTATGCAAACTACTCTGCATCATATTATCGAAAAAGAAGAGCGTGAAAAATATTATGGAATTTTTAAGGACCACCCTGAAAAATTTGTTTTTCTAGGAGGTATTGAGCACGCAATGAACGAAATAGTCAGGTTAGCTAAAAAAATAATGGCGTCTCAAAGAAGATTTAATCATTCTCGTGAACCTCGAAGTGATGCTTTTTCACCAATTTCTTCCAAAGGCCAAAGGACGCAAGATAGTGAAACGTCAGCAGTGGATATTATAGTTGATTTAAAATCAATCTTAGATACAAATGTTAACAAATACCTGGCGGAAACTTATCCTAATGTATCCTTGCCTACAGTTTCAGCTAACGTAGCAGCAGATGGTCTTGGCTCTCATTTTGCAATACTACAATGTCCTATTGCTGGTTGTGAAAAATCTACTAAAATTACAAGAAATAAGAAACGATGGAACACTTCGAATTTTTACAGCCACGTTAGCACGCATTCTTCTAAAAAAAATCCTGATAAATCGACTATATCCATTGCAAAAATGTTTGCTAAGATGCAGGAGCGATCTTTAAGTCAAGAAACTGACCAAAATTTAAGTGAACCGTTGAGTGATCAAACTAATCAGAAAATCGAAAAACAAAATGTTTTAAAACGAAAAAGAATCGAAATTCGTGATTCCTCTTCTGAAGATGAAACAGAAAGTACCGTTGCAGATGCAGGTTTGAAAGATTTTTATTATTATTATTAATATTATTATTACACAGGCCTGCAAAGTCTTGTTAGTTTCGACTATTAATAAGTTTCTTTGATTTTAAATTCAATTGTTCACTTATTTTCGTTAAAAATCAATTTTTTGCAAATCTCAATTCGATTTTTCAGTTTCAATTTTAAATTATACTTATAAAATTTCAATTCCATTTTTTATTTTTTAATTATTTTCTTTAATTTTAATTTTTTTTCGATTTTCAATCCAATTGTTCAATGTACAATTATTATTAACAATTTTTTCTATAATTTTCTTAAATTTTCAATTTGCAATTATTTTCTTTAAATTTAATATTTCTTGTTTAATTTTACCAATTATTTTTTTTAGTTGTCTGTTAAGCTAGTCATTATTTGAATTTTATTTGCAATTGTGAATTATTTTCATCATTTTTTGGATATTTTTTTCAATTTTTCTCAGTCATTTTTCAGTCCTTTTTGCGTTTTAATTAGTTCTTTAATTTTTGTCATCACTTTTCCATTTCTTAAAAACCTTGTTCCTTCATTTTTATTTTTTTGTTTTTATGTTGTAATTACAAATATTTGGAATACATGTTTGATGCTTTTATCGTTTTCTTAATTCCTCAATTTTCTACTTTTTTTTGCAGATTTTTATTCTTTTATTTTATTTTTTTTTTAATTTAAGCTTGTACTAAATATTTTCATTTTAACATCGTTATTTTATTTCAGAGAATTTTTTTCTTTTAAATTTTTTAAAAATTTTCCAAAATCTTAATCATTTTTTTTCAATTTGTGAAATAATTCTCTAATTTTTATACTTTTAAAATTTTGTTCTCTTTAGCAAATATATTTTAACGTTTTTTGAATTATTTTCTTATTTATTTTAAAAATTTTAAAAAAATGTCCGTAGATAGTTTAATTTTTTGATAAGTGTTTCTACTTTTTTAAATAGTTTTATGTCACTGCTTCATTCTTGTGATGTTTTTTTTAAAATTCTTGCTTCTTTCCTTTAATGATGCCCATGACATTTTTTATTGAAAAGAACTTTTTCATCTTTTTAATAGTCTTTTTTCTAATCTTTTTACGTTCTTGTTATTTTTTTTAATTTATTATTTTTTCGTTGCTTTTACCTAATTTTCTGAATTTTGCGATGATATGAATTTGAAGAAATTTTTTTGAAATTTTCTCATTTATTCGACATAATTTATTTGATTTTGATTAAGTCTTTTATTATTTATTATTTTTTATTAAATTTTCTCAGTTTGAAAATAAACTACTTACAAATAAACATTTGGAGAGTTTATATACTGATTGTAATTAAAAAATGAATTTTTGATTTAAATAAAAAAAATCGGATTTTTTTGATTCTTTTAAAAAAAATCATGTTTTTATCAGCCCTGTATTTTCTTAAATGGTATCGTATAGTACTACTCTTAAGCTTCAAAACACATTTTTGCAAATTATCTTACGATTTTTTAAAAAGAAGTTACGCAGATTTGGAATTTGTTTATTTAGAGCTATAGTCTCTCTAAATTTATGAAAGTTAGTTTTCACTCCACGAAGAGTGAAAATTAAGCCACTACAATCAGAGTGAGAAAATCAATCTAACAGAGTGAGAGCAGACTAAATAGAGTAAATTTTCACTGCAATTCGAAACGAAATTCACTCCAAAATTGGAGTGAGTGTTCAATTTTTACTTGGAGTGAATTTTTGCTCTAATTGGATTGAAAATTCACTATATTCACGCTTTTTTTTTTTTTTTTTTCACTATATTTCTCACTCTAATTAGAGTGTCTCAATCTTCACTCTTTGTGGAGTGAAAACTCATACACAGAAATTTAGAGACACTATAGTTCTAAATGAAAAAAAAAACAAATCTGCAAAACTTCTTTTTAAAAAATCATAAGATAATTTGCAAAAATGTATTTTGAAGCTTAAGAGTAGTACTATACGATACCATTTAGGAAAATGAGAAAAAAATGTTGCTAAACCAGAAAAATGGCCATTATTGTCCATTTAAGCTAATATTACAAAAAATGCTGACGTGATCGGACCATTTTTAGATCAGCTTCTAATTCTGCGTCAAAAAATCTACAAGAATCACCTCCCATTTTTTTTGTAACAAATAAGAACGAAATTTTTCAGGCCTGTGTTATTTGTGTTATTATACAATTATACATATCATACTATTATTATGTCTCATCCAGGTTTCGAAAAGGAAGTAAACGACAATCCACTTCGACGAAATCAAGATGATAACAATTCTGAAAATTTGGATAAATTAAAAAATACTCAAAAATCGAATTTTTAGGATCCGGAGAAGGTAACAGAGTGGCGACTTTTCTCCACAAAACGCAGATTCAATCTAGTCGCTCCAAACGAAACGAGAGAAAATTAAATGCAGCTGCAGAAAATTGTAATAAAATAACGGAATACTTACCTATTTTAAACAAGATAGATTTAATTTTGAAGGAAAATGAAGACCTAAAAAAGAAACTTGTGTTGTCCATGGCTCCTAAGCCTCAGTCTGCAAACCAACCAAAAGATTTAAATAATATGTTAAAATTACTTTTAGAATGTGCTTTAGATAATGCTGATAAGAAGCCTAATGGTCGACGATATAGTAACGTAATAAAAGAGCTTGCATTTCTTATTTATTCTATCGGTGGATTATCAATTTACGAGTTTCTTTCTAAAAATCTGTCACTTCCTTCAATTTCAACCGTTCGAAAAAAAATTTATTCTAATTCATCTTTAGTTGAAGGAGAATTTCGAATAAAAGAACTGAAGACATATCTTAAGGAAAGAAATTATCCTCTAAAAGTGCACATTTCTGAAGATGCTACAAGAGTAGATGGACGCATACAATACCACTCTGCTTCAAATCAAATTGTTGGATTCACACTACCATTAGACGTCAATGGAGTGCCTATCGTTGGATCTTATCCTGCAACATCAGCAGAAAAAATTTGTAACTATTTTGAAAATTGCGATACTAGTAATTATGTATATTGCATAATAGCTCAACCTCTTTGCGATAGATCAGCTGTATTCTGTTTAGCAATGTTCGGGACAAATAACAAGTTTAATTCGTTACAAGTTACAAAAAGATGGCAATGGATGAAGGAAAAATGCTCAGAAGAAGGGATTGAGATAGTTGGCTTTTCATCCGACGGTGACACCCGCCTTTTAAAGGCAATGAATTTGCATGTCATCACATCAAAAACAGATACATCTTGGAAGTGGTTTCAGGCGAATAAAGAGGTGGACCAGATTTGTATTCAAGATCAAATTCACATTGGAACAAAGCTGAAAAGTAGATACCTTAAGCCATCTATCATTTTGCCACTCGGAAAAAAATTTGTTATTTCTCGCGGACATCTTGTAGAACTAATAGAGAAGACAAGTAAAGATCAACACCAACTATGCATGTCTGACATCAATCCGAAGGACAAAATGAATTATAGAGCTGTACAAAAAATGTGCGATGTAAAAGTTACAACCCTTTTGCGATCTGAGGTCACAAACAGTGAAGGTACAGCTACTTATTTAGACATGATGCGAGAGGTTGTTGAAGCGTATGTTTCAGTGGATCTCAAACCTTTGGAGCGTATAGAAAAAATCTGGGAATGGGTCTTTTTTTTGAGAATGTGGAGATCTTGGGTTTCAAAACAAGATGGGTATTCACTTGGTAACAATTTCATTACATCCAATGTTTATTATTGCATTGAAATTAATGCTCACTGCTTGATACAAGCAATCATTAAATTTAGAAATAGCAAAGAACCAAATTTATTTCTACCATGGTTGTTATCAAGTCAACCATGTGAAACTACATTTAGAAGACTAAGATCAACAACAGTTTCTCACTGCGGGGTTGTATCATTTTCAATTTTGGATCTTCAAAATCACTTTAGAAGAATTGACTTATTAGCATCGACTTATTTAAAGTTAGGAGAAGAATTTGTATTTTCGAGACACCATAAAGCTGTAAAAACATCTGATGCTTTGCCTTATATTCCCACTTCTCTTCCAGAGGACTCGGAAATTGAAACTGCAGTTATGATTTCTCTTCGTCGCGCTATAAAGAGAGCTACTGACTTTGAGTTAATAAAAAAGGTACCTGCAACTTTTATACCTAAACCAGATTTGCGTTATCTATCATCAACTGAAGTTGATACAAATCAAGACGACTTGTTTTCTGAAGATCATGACGATGATTTAGGTGAACAAGATAATATTCTCATGGATAATTTTGAGCAAGTAATTGATGACACCGAGGATGACAGCGAAATTAACAGTGCATTAGATCGTGAAGACAATTTAAACGATCTTCTGGAAGATTTGTTTATTGTATCGACCGGTGCATTAGGTATAAAAACGTTTAATCACGTAAATGTGACTGAAGCAAGTCCATTTGTTAGGGTATCAGATGGAAATGGCAATCCAGCTGTTATTAAAAAACAGACATTAGTGTGGTTAAGAAGTAGTGGAAATATGAATATGAATTCAGACAGATTACAAAGAGTAAAAGCTGATCTTATATCTCATAAGATCTCGCATAAGACTTTTTCGTGTTCTAAGGAATTAGAATCTCCACATCGAGAGCAATTTATTTCCGTTGGCGACTGGTGCGCCTTTACATCAGAAGACAAATCTATTGTCATTGGACGAATTCTCGCATTTAGTTATTTGACTGGATTAAGCCGAAAAAATCAGGAGTATTCGAAAATATCTGCTCCTATAAATGCTCCTGAGCATAATGCTCGAGGTTTGGGGTGCATGTGCTCTTGGTTTAATATCGAAGAAAATAAAATATTGACTCTTATAAATATGGATGTTCATGGGTACTACGATATTAAAAATTATATTTGCACAGTACCACGTCCCCAAATTGAGGAAAATAAGTTTAAGTTATTGTGTTCATTAAACTCGATTTTAAATGTTTCATCGAGTGTTTGATAATTTAATAAAATGTTCTAATTCGTTTTATACTTTTCTATTCTTATAAATTAATGAAAATTGTTAATTTCGTTCTAGGTGAGTTATTTATTTAAATAAAGTAAATAATATGTTTTTATGACTACTGTGTTCACTAAGCTCGATTTTAAATGTTTCGTCGAGTGTTTGATAATTTAATAAAGTGTTCTCGTTCGTTTTATACATTTTTATTGTTGAAAATAAATGAAAAATGTTCATTTCGTTCTATATGTGAGTAACTTACGAATTTAAAGTAAATAATATGTTCTTATGACTGAATTTTTAGTATTTATTTATTTATTTCATTCAAAATATTCAGTATTACACCTGTAATATTGTGTAATACTCCTGTAATATACCGTAATATATTGTATTACTTTGGTATTATAGCGTATTGGCGTAATACTAGTGTAATAGGTGTATTAGTCACGTATTAGTTGTAATATGCGTAATAGGGATTACTCTGTACGCCTTTTTTTAAAGAAAATACCCCCTCGATTATCGCCTTTTTTCTAGATTTTTTTTCCATTATCATTAAGTTTCTTTAATTTTAAATACAATTGCTCAATTATTTTCTTTAATTTTTAACTCTATTCTTCAATTTTTATTTTCATTCTTCAGTTTTCCACTGTTTTCTTCTATATTCATTAATTCTCGGCTTTTTAAAATTAATTTTTTTTTATTTTTAAGTATATTCCATAAATTTTAATTCAATTCTTCGATTTTTTATTGCTTTCTTCAATTTTCAAATATTTTTTTCAATTTTAATTAATTTTTTTCGATTTTCAATCCAATTGTTAAATGTGCAATTATTTCCAACAATTATTCCTATAATTTTCTTAATTTTTAAATTTGCAATTATTTTTTTTTGAACTTAATATTTCTTGTTGAATTTTTACAATTATTTTTTTCAGTTGTCTATTAACCTAGTCATTTTTTGAATTTTGTTTTCAATTGACAATTTCTTTCTAAAACTCACGCTTTTTCGAAGCAAGCAGGTATTTATATATTAGAGTGCTAGAAATCCAACTTATTAACAAATTATTTCAATCGCAGGAGCTTGATATATTTTTATAGTGTTTTTTTTTTCTTTATGAAGCACCGTTTTTCGATATCATTTCAGTTTTTAAAGAAAAACTTTATATTTCCTGTATTAAAAGATAATTATCTTTATAATATTAACAACACGATTGATTTTAGAAAACAAATAAACGAAACTTTTTTACTTTTATCCTCATTTTTATACACTATTTTTCTCTTGCCAATTTACATTGGACTTATCGAAAATGTCAAATCTCAATCAAGATATTTTAAAAATAATTTATTCTACGTTATCTTAATAAAATCCTTTAAATAATTATCTTATTTTATTCTTAAATGTTCTTATTTTAATATGTAATGGTGTTTATTTTCCAAAAATGTAATTAAATAATGTTTTTTACTCAACACTTTTACACAGGCATTTTGTCCGGTTCTCCCCTACACCAACGTCAATTAATAGAAATTAATAGAAATCATTTAAATTGTAATTTCAAATTCGCACTGAAATATTTACAAGTCTGCGTGATTTTAAAATTTGTAAAAGTAAACATTTATTTTGTTTTATAAAATATACTCATGAATAAAATTTTAGTTAAATACAAATTCCGTTTAATGAAAATTTAGTATAAACTAGAGAATTTTAATAAATAGTTAATAAAGAAAAAATTGTGTATAATAAAATTACAGTTAAATAAAAATTTCTACTTTATACAATTCGATTAAGCTAAAAATCAATTTTAAAAATATAAAATGAGATTATATTTCCTTAAAGTAAGTTTAGAAAGAATTAAGCATCATCATTCAACAAGCAAAAAAATATTATTTTCTTTTCTATATAAAATACGAAATTGGCCAAATTATATAGCTTTATTGCCTCATGTTAGTGCTATGAAAGATCTACGAGCTTATAACTCGACTTGTTGATCCTCCCACTCACTGAAATGACAATATTAATCCAGTGGAACGATTTTATTAAGTGTCTATTTCCATTTCATTTACGATCTTTTTACTATATTCCATGAATCCGTCTTTCCAAATCTACGATCCACGGCCACCTTTGAATTTCACAATATTTATACCATTTTGTGTTATATAAACACTTTCTTCAAGTATTCATAAAAATGTATCATTTTTCTCCGTTTGAATACTTTTTTTTGTATTACAAATATTACAACCATCATAAAATGTTAACAAATTTTTAATTGAGATATAGATGGCCACAGAGCCATCTTCAAATGAGTTATAAAGACCAAATTATAAAATAGTAATCAAAAAATACTAATAAGACTTTTAAAAAAATTCTGATATTATTTATTTTATTTTAAGTGAATAATATGAAACAGTTACAATTACATTAAAAGTTTAAAAAAAAGAAGTCAACGTTACGCGGTATTCCCAAGCGGTCACCCATCTAAGTACTAACCGCGCCCAACTCCGCTTAACTTACGTGATCGGACGAGAACGTGTGCTTTCGGACTGGTATGAACGTTGACATGTACATTTATTTAGAGTTTCTAGACTTTCTTTCCAGAGTTTTAGTACAAGAATTCACAAAAATTTGGTATTTAGAACTAAAATTTTATTTTTTTGCATGGTTTAATTTATTACTTCCTATAAAACAAAATTTCTTGTTTTCATGAAGCAAAGTGTTCATAAAAGGAACATAATTTTCTGTGTGTTTCAATTTTTGAACTATCAACAAATTTAAAATTTATTTTAATTAAAGTTATAAATATTAAACTTATAATTCAAAAAGTTAAAATAATTAATGGGAATGAAAATTGGTCAATAAAAAAGTTTTATTTTATTTTAAAGGTTTTAAAAAAAATTTTAAATGTGAAACAAAGATTTATTTATTAAAATTAATAAAGTTAATATAAATATAATATTTTGAATTATTAAACATATTAATTTTTTTATTAATTGATAAAATTTGAATAAATCTAAATATAATAGGGTTAATCCTAAAATAAATTCCTTCGCATACAATAATTAGTAAGTAAATTATAATAAAATATTCTACATTAATTAATAATAAATAATTATATAAAATTATTAATAAAAATAATATTAAGATTTCTAGTGATATTAAGATAATTAGTAGATGATTAAATTCAAATGAAATTATAAATAATGTTGATAAATATAATATTAAAAAAATTGTTAATAAATTAATTATTAGTTTATTAAAACATTTATTTTGTAAATTAAAACAAAAGTAAATTTTTTGAGCTTCAAAAAAATAAAATATTGAATTTATAATTTTAATCTCCAAAATTAATGTTTTAATAAACTATTTTTTGAAATGAATTATTTAATAATTTTTTGTATTTTATTGTCACTAATTATATTAGTTTATTTGAATCAAGTTCATTATAAAAATGGTCAAAGATACGATTATTTATGTTTTAAAACTAAATTAAATTCGAAAACTAATACTTTTCATTATTTTTATACATTATATTCTTTTTTGTTCTGTTAGATAATGAATTTAATATTTTATATTTTAGTTTTATTTATCTTCCAAAGTTAATCGCGAATAAAGAAATAATTTTAAAAATTCTTATCCTTACTATAATTACGTAAAAATGTATTTGCAGATTTTTACAATAAATAATTGTTTCACATAAACTACGCATTTCATAGAAACACAAATTTTAAATGTCAACAGTCGTAGAAAAGTTAACGATGCTTTTCGTTCTAGTCATTAAAAGTCTTAGTCATATACATTAAAATTGCAATGTTTATGTACCAAACAAACTAGATATAACGTGTTTCAAAATGTAGTAAATACCAAACAGATGAAAATTGTTCATATTCTGAAAATTGATAATATAGAAAGGAAGTCATACAGGAAAAAAACCAAGACAATAATTATATATAATTGAAGATTTTTTTATTAAAACAATTTCAGTGAAAATATAAAAATACTGTACAGTTAAAAATACAGGAATGAAGTACTTATCGGCTAATAAAACTTAAAATTACCTAAATAATATTTAAACGCAGTATTTATGTACAAAAAAGTCACGATCAGTTATCCTTACATTGTATTTTTGGAAAAATAAATTATCATTTTAATTTTATTTTGCGTAAATAGGTATCACTCTTCGTTCAATATTTTTGAAACAGGAATAATTATTATAATTATCGTAATATTAGAATGTATAATAAAAATATTATATTACAACAACCGGAAGTGCTCACGTGACTCTATTTTAATATCACCTCTATTTTAAGTACAAACCTATATTTAATTAAAACCGTCCTTAAAATTTAAAGTTCATAATACTATTTCCTCAAAAATATACACTAAATTTTCGTAGTCGTAAAATATACAAATAAACAGTATTGTCAATTAAATTTATTTTAAAAAATATCCCGAAATATTTTACAAAGAATCATCATCTTTGGCTGATTCGCTGTATGGCTGAGGGCAAAAATCAACGCTCGAGCTTTGATAATAATTAACAATTTTCGATTTAATTCAGACCTGAAGATTCTATTATTACAAACCGCAATTTTTCATTCGACGATTTCTTATAAATATAATTTTGTCTTTTTCAATATTTACCGATAGTTTTCATTATTAATTTTTTTTTCCAGATTTTTTGTTAGAAAAAGATATATAATCGTTCAAAATAATTTTCCTAGCATTTTTTTTAGATCTTTATTACAATGACGAAAAAATGAAATTAAAAAGGGCGAGTTCTAAATTTTGGAAATTGGCTATTTTAAATGACAATTTTATTCAAATAAGAGTAAAATTGTCATGAACTATTTTCGAGGATAATAATTAAAAGAATCGTGAATCCTAAGGTCAAATTGGCCTTGGTTTCTTTTTAACGATCCCTTGTCTAAGCCTCCACGAAGTAAAGCAGCTGTTAGTGTCATTTTGACATTTTTTTTACTCTCCCTTGTGACTGCCACACGCGGCATTCTTTTTGCAACGGATGTTCACTATTTAATTAGTTAATTAAAATATCCATTTTTCTTTAATGGTCTTTTTAACATTTATGTTAAATGAATAAAATGAAAATAAATGAAATTAAAATTGAAAATAATCAAATTAAATTCAATTAAATTCCAACAAACACATTAATTTTTTCTCAAACGTAATTATCAGATTCAAAGAGATATTTTTCAATTCTAAAAATTACGAAAACTGATAATCGTGAGAAGATGAGCAGGTTTCTGTTTATGATTTCTAAAGACAATGTTGTTACAAGTGTTTCAAGTCATTTTCAAAAAATTCGAAAAAGTCTCGAAAAGAAAAAATAGAAGAAAAATATTGAAGTTATCTGTCGAGATTGATATTAAATTTGTTTTTTTTAGCGTTCAAAAACACGAGGGAAAAAATTTATTTAATGAAAAATGAGTCGTACAGATTAATTTTGAAACTACCATAAGAGGTATTTTTACGTAATTTGTTTTATTTCCTGGTCTCTTTTCAAGTTTGAATTTGTTGCCAAAGTAAAGAGACAATTTTAAAAAAGTCGGCAGATTTTTTTTAATTTTATAATTTGAATTTGGCGCGACTGCAGGGAGCGAGATTGGGTGTGTGGCGGCACATTCAAAATAGAAAAGATATATTAAAAAACGAGAGATTGTCGAAGGGAGGAGATCGGTGGTGTTTTTTCCCGAAGATTCACTACCGCAATAAAGACAGTCCGAGACTTTAACGCAGCGTGTCTTCGTTAAGCGAGTAAAACGCAGCTAGAGTTTGCTTTGGCTGGATTAAAATAACTAACTCCATCCGAAATATTCACACGCTCGCCTTCGCCTCCTTACTGCATATGCGTTAACGTATATTTGTGTAAACATATATCTCATGACAGACAGGTTTTATCCCCATACATAATCAGTCTCAAAAGATGCGCTTTTTTATATTCAAAACACTTTTTTTTTCCAGGAAACCAAAGCATCATCAAATATTTCATAGATGTTATTTTTTCTTTTTCCTTACAATTTTAACAAAAATTGCCTTCAAAATTGTTTCTCTAATGTTCCTCTAGTTGAAAACACGAATTTTGCAAGTTCTTAATAAACCTATTAAGAAAGTGTGATTTTGATTTACCGAACAGTTCGGTAAAAAAAAGTACACAAATTAGACGTCTTTAAAAAAGAAACCTGCTCATTGAATTGAGTGTAATGTTTTTGTGAATCGTTAAAAATTATGAAAATTTCATAATATAAAGAAAATTGTTTTAATTTTCGAAATATTAATTTATATCGATTCATAAAGGAGGAAATTGCATTTTTAAAATAAAAAATTGAATTTTTTATTAAAATATAAAATTTTTCGATACAAAATCAAAATTTAAAAATCGAAAATTGAATTTTTTATTTTAAAAATTGGGTTTATTGGACTAATGAAGATAAAGAAGGTGAAAGAATCGATAAAAGAGTCTTGGGAAAATTTGGTTTGGTAAACCTGCTTTTATTTCATTGTCCAATGGTGAAGGAAAAGATTAGTTATTTTATATGGTAAAATTATTTATGGTTTTTTTTAGGGTAAGTTCGGGAAAGATGGAACAGATTTTTTAAAACAACCGCAAAATTTGGCAAGAAAAACCGATTTCTATAAAAAAAATTAATATTCTACATTAGTACGTTAAAAGGATTTTAATTATTTACATTTTTACTAAATAAAAAAAAAATTTTAAAAAAACAATTCCGAAAAATTCATTTTTGAGTCGCCTGAATTTTCCTTAAAGGAATATTCAGTTAATTACTCTTTTTAATTAGTTATCAAAGGTTATTAAATCGAATGACCACTTAACAGAAGTTTGACCCAATTTTCATTAGTCAGAAGTCCTCTTTAAAAAATATGCGTCTATTGGAAAATTTATTTTTACAGAAGTTTCTTATTACGAATTTTTATCAATCAAACATTTTAATTGTCAGATTTTTTATTTGAAAAATTACTTTTGATTGAAAATTTGAGCGAGGTAGATTTTAAATTGATTGAAAATTAGGACAAAAAATATCTGTTAAATGTCCATTCGGTTTTAATAAATTTCGATAAATTGAGTTTAACTAAATGTATCGTTTATAAAATAAACTAATTACATTCTGAATTAAATCAGAATTTAATTGAACTAAATGAATTTTTAATAAGTAAACTAAACACACTTTTAATTAAATCAGAATTTAATTACAGTGTTATTTAAATCACAATATTAGAAAAAATTAATTATACGAAAACTTGTCTTTTTCACTGAGAAAAAAATTTGTTTCAATTAAATAGAAAATGTTTCTTTTAACTACATAATATATTTAATTTAAACTTATTTTTTGGTTGACTAAAATTATGTTTGAATCAAACAAACATTTTTTCAGTTTAAATGTGAATTAGTGATTTTCTACTAATTCAGACAACAATTTCTTCAATTTCCTGAAGAAACAAACCAGAAAAGTTAAAACGAGAGATCAACTGACGTTTGATAAATTTTTTATCTTTCAATCTTTTTTTATTCTTTTAGATTGTCTAATTTTGACAAGGATAAAATTAAACGTCTTTTAAAGATTGCTAAAATAAAACCGGTTCTCAATGTACTTGAATCGTGTTTGTAGATTGTAAAAAAATTACAAAAATTCTGCAAAAGAAAGAAAATTGCTTTGATGGCTTTTAATCCATTTGGACCAATTAATCAGTTTGTTACTGTTAATCTGGGGGGAAAGAGATTCCAGAAAAAAAAGAATTAAACAATCTGGAAAAATTCAGGATCTCGCGGACAAATATGAAAAAAACGAATTGTCAAATTGATCTTCGTTATTAAGATATTCTTACTATTTTAGTAATTCATATTATTATTGATTAATGATTAGTTATTTACTTCTTGATGAGTTAATGTATTTATAAGTTAATTATTAATTATTTATATTTTTTTTTAATTTCAATTATTCCAATAGATTAAATAAATAAAAAGAATATTTAATCTTTAGGACAATATTCAGAATAGCTCATCACTTTGATTTCGTACCTTCTCAATGAAAATTAGAAATAGATTCAAATATTTTTATTTGAGAAGTGTTTCACGAAAAGTTAATTGAAAAAAAATTGAGCCAATTTTGGTTGTTTGGATTATGTGAAATTAAGCCTTTTCTGAGATTTTACAACGGGAAAACCCAGTTTTAGAATTAGGGGACTAATTCTTAATCCTGAAATTACTGGTATAAGGTCTATGTAATAAATGGTCAGAAACGGCATTGTCAAGGGCCACAAAATTCTGTCAGTAGTTCTTCAACGCGTGCGATATACTCACAGATCGTAAATTTAACTTTAAAGGATCTATTTATCTCTGAAGAGTTGTTAGGATTATAATTCGGATACCTGCACGAGAAAATTTTCGTAGTAATCGCCTATTCAACCTTGACATTGTCCAACTTCTGGTATTTCCCATAGGGAATCCCCCAGCCACGTGCTTCATAAAATCTGACAAATTCCGAATCCTTAAACTAACCAGGCCCCTTTTTAGAACTCTCCCTTCATAATTCAAAATATAGCGCAATAAAAGAAAAAAAAAAAAATAATAACGGAAATAAAAATTTATTTTCCCTAGAGCACATTGTATATATTTAAAATAATTTAGATCGGGGCATAAAGATCTCAAATTTATAAATAATTTTTCGAAATTGGTAACAATTTTGTTAATTTATAGCTGTTTAGGAAAATACATTTGAACGATTTAACGAAGACAGTCAATGGAATTACTGGAAATACTAAAGCTTCGTTTAGCGAATAGTAATTAACTGACTTTTATAGGATCTTATCGATTTAGCAATATTTTTGTACTTTCAGACCGAGGAAGGTAAAAAATTTTGCTGTTTTTTTTTTTTAGAAAATATTCTTTAACTTTTGAATTTAATCGAATTCAATTCTCAAAATTAGAATTTTGTCTATAAATAAAATGATCTTGATTTCATAATGAGTTTTAACGTTTTTTTTTTGAAGAAAACAATCGAAATTAGAAATTCTACTTAAACTAACAAGATATCAATTTTAAGTTCGGAGACATTTTGTAGGTTTTCGAACCAGCGAATCCGAGAAAAATGCTCCTGGCCAAAAAATCACTGGATGAGGATTATCACGCCAATTTACCTGATTTTGTAGGCAAATGTATTTGCATTTTTATAAAGTGGCATTCCATTCTCCCTGCATTCTCCAAACGCTGAATGCATATGAAAGTTTTTCGTATGCTATGAAGCTGCAAGAAGCTGTTGCTATTTCTCTGGCTGCTAAGTGTACTGCATTTCTTTGGGACTCACCTATAAAAAAAAAAATAATAATCACTGATTAGAGAAATTAAATTTTGGTTTGTTGTATATTCTAAAAAATGAGAGGAGAATAAAAATACAATAAAAATTTAATACCTGTATAAAACATTCATGATTTAAATATTAATTAAATCAGCGATAATTACTAAAATTAATGTTCAATCTATATTAGCAGAGTTATTTATTAATGATTGTAAGGTGTAAATGGCCCAATTGTAGATTTAATAAATTTTTGTATGATTTTTATTCTTAGATTTTGTTGTTGTTATTATTGTCGCTATTATTGTTATGGTTATTATTGTTGTTGTCATCAATGTTATTATATTATTATCAAAATTATTGTTATTTTCAACATTATTATTTCTATTAACCTAACCTAAAATCTCAGATAGGTATTTCCTTTTAGTAAAAAAGCTATTTCTCGAAATACGTAAAAGTGACATCTTACCATTAAATTTGAATTGAGTCCATGTATTGTAGTGTTTGTTCTGTGTTTGAAATTGTGAGTTCGTGAGCTTGCGCGTTCCGTAAAAAAGTTCTTTTTAGATCTGAAAAAGAGCGGTATGCTTTTTTTTACTAAAAGGAAATTAATTTTAATCAGTTTAAGACAACAGTTTTTGAAAGATAATTTTTCTTAAATTGTATCTATAAAAACAACAAAACTATTAATGTAATTTATTCCGTTTTTGCCATTTAATAAAAAAATTGATCTAATCTGAATTTAGAAATTCAAAATTAATTAACGTATTTCACTTTATATTTAAGGAGATATTTCTGTCAAAAAAAATATATTTAATGAATACTAAATGAAGCGTGCCAATAAGAAACGTTCATAGGTACTTTGTATTTTTGATATAATCATTATTCAAAGAAAATTACGATAATTGTGTCACCGCTTTGAAGCTCTTTTGCTTGTAGCACGTCAACCGTTGACGCAGAAATAGGGGATGATTTAGCGACATGTCCCTGGCACGGATTTATGATAATTCACTTACAAGATGGATACATACAACTCTACAAAGTGTCTATGTAATAACAAACAGAAAATAACCATTTTTTATATTCTCATCTCTAAATAAGAAGGTATTTCTTTGTTGACTTTTTTTTAAAAATTTACTCTAAACCTTAAACTAAAGTCGTTTTTCACGCCAAATAAAAATATTATTGAAATCAATTGAACCAAAGTTTGGAAGACGCAGTTTTACATTTTTCAGAAACAAATAAAATAAAAAATAATTAACAAAATCTAACAAATAAAGTTGCGGAAAATGTTTCAACGAGAAAAATGAGCTATTGTTTGTCAAAATTGGATGAAAATTGCATTCAAAGATGTTTTTATTTGGTGTGAAAAATGACTTCCTAGTTTAAGGTTATTTAAATGGAGAACCTCCTTAAAATAAGTGAAAATAAGTGAAAAAATTTAAAGTTGGAAAAAATTAATTATCTATGAATTAAAATTACATAAATGAAGCTGAAATCAATTTTTAAATGATAATTTAGAATCAATTCAAAATTTAAAGAGCTAAATAGTGATCTTCAATTTTTTTTGGGAGCAATCTTGATTGAAACAATTTATAGACTGTTTAGCTTCAAAAAAAGGCTTGTTATTGACTCTAAATGGGTTGAATGTTAAAAAAAAAAAATTGAATTCTAAGGATGAGAAAAAAGTGGATTTAGACGCGGATGCAGAGCAAAGCACTCGTGAAGAGTATTGAGATAAGAAGCAGTTATGGACCTATTCAATCGTCGGATCCAGCTTCCTAAATTACGAGAATCAACTATGGAGGTCTGTTTAATTACATTACACGATAAATACACGAGTCTGTACTGTAAACAGACTGTTTAAATTCTCAAGTGCATCTTTCAAAAGCTACCGTTTTATAACTGAAAAACTCGAAATTTTTTGATACATTACAAAATTATGTGCCCCATACATTAGAAGAAAAAATTTATTAAAATGTGTTACTTTTTATTATAAAAAGAGTTTAAGCTAGAAATTTTTGTGATTATTGATTGCGAAATGATTTTTTAGCTTATGATTCTATTGCATTACGGTTTATTATGCAATTTGTTATGATTCTTCAAGTTAAATTTTTCATCAATAAAAAAATGTTGTTTCGCTTAAAATTTATACCATCGCACTTTTCATCATAGCAGTTTTCTTTATTTCTACAGCATTCATCCTTACAATTTTTAATGATTTTTGTTGTACAATTTTTTAACTAAACACGAATTACTATTAAACAGAAAAGTGAAAAGGAAAGAATCATTAAGCATTGATGGAAAGTTATAATGATGGAGAACAACAAAAAATCGATGATAAAAATTGCAATGCTGAAAATTCAAAATGTACCAAATTGCGATATTGAAAAGGAATATAAAAGTTTGCAATAATACGAAATGCTGAAAAATTTGATATAAAAATTTACAAGGATAAAAAATATAAAATTCTTGTTTGTTGTATTTTTTGGCTTTAGAGAAAGACAAACAAGAATTCTACATACAAAGGAGTCAGTATAATTTTGACACAAAACTTATCATGAAGATTGTTATATTGTGCAACTATTAGTAAATGTTTTTTGTACAACAGCTAAAAGTAATAGTTTTAACAATAATCGATTGAATTAATATATATTAATATATATAATATAATTAAAATATATCTCATAAAACCTAAAAATATCAAAACGTTGCCTAATGATACCATTTTTTTGATCATTTCTCATAACAGATCCAAAAAATGCTATCATTATGCAACGTTTTGATGTTTGCTGGTTTTGTGTGATAATAAGCACTTCAATTAATTTATAAAAATCAAATATTTAATAATTATAACCTAAAATTCGTTTAATTTTATCAGATGTACAAAATAACATTTACCCATGTTTGCACAATATAACAATCTTCTTAGTAAGTTTTGTGTCAAGATGTTATTTACTCCATGTTTCGAATATAAACTATAATGATGAAGAATCATGAAAAAATTGTTACGATGAAATTTGCAATGACTTTTATAAAAGATTGTAATGATAGAACGCTGATAAACAATCATAAAAAATCCCCAAGATAAAATTTGCTAATGTGTGAACAAGATGTTTGTGATTTTTAAGATAAAAATCATAAAAATTTGTGTTTGTTCTATACCATCACCATACAAATTTGAACTAAAAAATCATTTTTCAGACAATTGTACAATTATGCAAATGAAAAAAAAGTCAAGAACCTCACCTTCGTCTAAACCGTCCAAATTTTCAGCAGGGCACTGAAGAACCTTGACGAGAAATTCGATGTACCTCGACGCCAGTTTGAGTGTTTGTATTTTGCTGAGTTTATCACTTGGCATGGTTGGTATTTTTTTCCTAAGATCTGTGAAAGCTTGATTCAAGCTCTGTGTCCTCTGTCTCTCTCTGACATTAGCCATAACTCTTTGATTCTGAAGATCCTCGTCGGAAACATAGGTCTTCCTTCGTACTTTACATTTTGATGAAGACGAAGAGTTGTCTCCATCATCGGAATCATTTTCCGCACAATACTTCCGTTTCCTCTTTCCCGACGGGATTCTCGGTCCTAGAAACCTCTTTGCAGAATCTGCCTCCATCCTCAATTTATTCTCCTTAAAGTTCATCACTTCTTTCGAATTCATAACTTTCTTAAAATTCAAGACATCTTGATAATTGTCGACTCCCTTGAAATCGGAAACTGCCTCCTTGAAATTGTTACTGTTCTTGAAATTCGTCACTTCTTCCTTGAAATTGGTGTTTTCTTCTTTATAATCAAGATCGATCACTTCGGGTTTAAATTCAATGATGCTGTTGAGGTAGGAATTTTCTTGCACCTGGGAGTTCATCTCCTCACCGGAAGAGTACATTCGAGGAGAGGAAGAGAGGTACATACTGTTTTCTTGATCTCTGTTGTGATCGGAAAGAAGTTCGGGCGAATTGTCATGAATTCTTCGATGATAGTTGATCTTGTCATAGAGCAATTTGTCATTCTGGTGCATCATTTTATTGTCCATGTTATGACACGGGGCATATGACAGTTGTTGTTGATAGTGCAGATGATGATGATGATTCTGATGATGTAAATTGGCCATAACTCTCTGATCCTGAGATGTGCTGAGATCCACGAGATCAGAAGCAGGAGAAAATTGTTCGTAGTGATTGGGCGAATTACTCGCGGAACTTTCGCCACTATGGGGAATTCCGGAACTGTCATTCACCAACACATAAACACTGGGAACGGGTGGCAGAAGCATCGACGGCACCTGCATCATTTTCCGGCTTTTATTAATCTTTCGCGAAAATTAGAAACAAAACGATGCACGAGATGTTGTGTGTCGCTGTGATAAATAAAGTCGAAAATGGACTGTTTTTAAAAATAGAAAAAAAAGCAAGATGTTGAAGGTTTAGGTGCACAAGTTGGTATGTTTAGGGTAAGACTTATATTAGAAGGAATGGCCCTGTCTTCTCTGGGATCTTGAGGAACCCCGCCTCTTGGAAATGTTTCTGCCTTCTTCTACCACCACTCCAAAACTCCCACTACGAAGATTTCTTTTATCTGAGCTGTCAGTTACTCCCCACCCACACTGGACCTGGGGAATCTTTGAGGATCTTGGAAAGCGAGAGAGGGGATGAGAAGAGATGGAGAGAAAATTGTGGGTGGAGGCTGTGAGAGAGACGGAAGTGAGAAAAATTTAGAAGAACGGAAAGTACAGGTTGCTGAAGCTCGAGAAATAATAATTGGAAAAGGAAAAGAACAAAAGGGACGAAACCTTGTGAGTTCACGGAAAATTGATGATATATATGGACCGGAAAACGGACAATAGAAATGGCAGGATGTAAAAATGGCGGGAGAAAAATTCTTTTGTAGGCTTGTTTTTGTTATTTTTAGACGAAAATGGCGGAAACCATGTGAAAAAGAAACGGATTTTTGGATATTTGTTATGTAATGAAAATTATTGCGTAGAAAAAAATTGAATGTGCGTATTTTATTATGTAATAAAAATAACGTTATTTATTATCGACATTTTAACCGACTTTGGATTTTTTGTCTTTTTTTTTTTTTAATAAAACTAGACTAAATTCCCAAAAGATCGCTCGAGTCCTAATTTTGAATTTTAATTTGCACAAATATTTTTATTGTTATAAACATTAGTAAAAATAGAACATTTTTAAATATTTATGTTTATCACAATGAAACCATGTCAGTTTGATTGTTAATTACTGAAATTAACTTCTACATGTCTCCTAAAGCTAAATTAATTTTATTAGCAACAAATAAATTGTTATTAACAATTAACTGAAATTAATTCGTTTTCTTCGTCGTTGTTAATGAAAAGAAAAAGTTTATCTTTCAATGTTTTTAAATCTAAGATTAAAACACTCCAAAGTTTTGACTAGATTCGTATAAACAATTTTCTTAATTGCTATAAACAAATTAATAAACAAAATAAAAATTCTCCGTTTTTTCAGTTAAAAAAAATGTTTTTTAATAAGATTAATTCAGCACAAGGAACGAAATACATTTTGTGAACCATAATTGTCTATAAACAATATTCAGTTAGTCTATAAACAATTTATAAACAAATAAATTAAGAAATTCGTTTTCTTTGTCTTTTTCCAAAGAAAAAGACGTTTTTTTTGAGTTGGTATTTCAAATTTTTTATGTTAACTATTTTGTTTAATTGTTAAAAACAAATTAATAAACAAATTAAAATCTTTTCGTTTTTTTTAAAAAAAATATGTTTTTAATAAGATTAGTTTAGCAGAAGGTACGAAATGCATTTTTTAAACTATAATTATCTATAAATAATATTTTGTAAGTCCATAAACAATCTATAAACAAATAAATTAACAAATTCGTTTCCATTCTTTTTTAAATCTGAACAAAAATTAATTTTTTCTTTAAGTTCTTTACTTTTAAGATCAAATCACTAATTGGTGTTTAAAGCTTTCCTAGCAACTATCTTCTTAATTGTTATAAACAAATTAATGTGAAAATTCAAAAAGTCCAGTTTTAAAGAAAATAATGTTCTGATAGGTACGTAATTAAAGCTAAACAAAACAGATAAAATCTATATCAAAGATTAAAACACTCCAAAGTATCTACTAAATTCGCATAAACAATCTTCTTAATTGTTTCTTAATTCTTAATTGTTTCTTTACAGAATTAATTAATAATGCTTTTAAACAATAATGCACCAGAAAATGTATTTTCTTCTGTTTTGTCTTGCTTTAATTACGTATCAGAACATTTTTTTCTTTGAAACTAAACGTTTTGAATTTTTTCATTAATTTGTTTATAACAATTAAGAAAATTGTTGATAGGAATGCTTTCGAGGGGGTATTTTCTTTAAAAAAAAAAGTACAGAGTAATCCCTATTACGTATATTACGACTAATACGTATCTAATACGCCTATTACGCTAGTATTACGCCAATACGCTATATTACCAAAATAATACGATATATTACGGTACATTACATGAGTATTACACAATATTACAGGTGTAATATTAAATATTTTGAATGAAATAAATAAATAAATACTAAAAATTCAGTCATAAGAACATATTTTCTTTAAATCTACAATAAATAACTCACATATAGAACGAAATAAAGAGTGAAATAAGAGTGAGTCCGGAAGAGTTGGAATAGCTTTTTTGAATTTTTGTAAAATACTTTAATATTAATTAACATCCATATACATTGGCTTGTGAAGCCGTTATAATTTTCTTTCATTTTTTCTCAGTTTATAAAAAATTATTAAAAAAAGACAATTCCGAGAGAGACGAAATTGTCCGGGTGAAATAGAACATGCAGGGCTGATAAAAACCATGATTTAAAAAAAAAAAAAATCAGATTTATTTGATTTAAATCGGATTTTTTTGATTTAAGTCAAAAATTGACTTTTTTAAAAACATAATCAGTATTTAAAATCTCCAAATGTTTATTTGTACGTAGTTAATTAAAGAAAAAATTAAAAAACAACACAAGAATGAAACAGTGACATAATTATATAAAAAAAGTAGAAACTCTTTTCAAAAAATTAAACTATTAACGGCCATTTTTTTAAATTAAAATAATAAATAAGAAGATAATTAAGAAAACGTTTAAATATATTACTAAAGAGAACAAAATTTTAAATTTAGAAAAATTAGAGAATTATTTTATAAATTTAATGGAAAATCAAAAAAGTAGAAAATTGGGAAATTTAAAAATGTAAAAAAAGCACCAAATAAATGTTTTCAAAAATTCGTAATTACATATAAGATAAAAAATAAACAATTGAAAAGAAGGGAAAATGCTTCTTAGAAATATAAAAATGATAACAAAAATTAGAGAATTAATTAAACGCAAAAAAGAATTAAAAAAATAGTGAAACTTTGAGAAAATTTAATAAATAGGAAGAAAATGTAGAAATGTTTTTTTCCTTAATCTTACAAACTAAAAAAATGTAAAAAGTACAAAAAATAAAATTAAAAAATGTATACAATATCAAGATAAATAAAAAGAAAGTCGATAAAAGAAACTTAAAGATCCTTTAAAAATAAAAAAAGGTTAAGCAAATTAAACAAAACCCATTTTGCTTCCTCATAGAGGAAGCTTTCTGATCGTTAAGATTTTCGATTTTCCAAAAATAGTCTAAATCGACTCATTTTCATCTAAAAAACGTAAATTTTCATTCCTAAGCAAATGTCCAGATGTGTGTGTGTGTGTGTGTGTGTGTGTGTGTGTGTGTGTGTGTGTGTGTGTGTGTGTGTACGTGTGTGTGTATAGCGTTTTTAGTCGCCAGGATATCTCGAGAACGCTTCAACGGATTTCAATAAAATTTGGATGACTTTTTAAGCTCGTGAATATCTAAATTTGGACACAGGGATTTTTGAAAATACCCAATCAAATTTTGTTGAGCACCTTTTTTCATCGAAAAAAACCGTTTTTTGCCAAAATTTTTTTCCAAGCTAAAAATACAACTTAATGAATAAAAAAATCATATTCCTTATCTCAAAACGAATCGATTGACCTATATAACTTTTATAACTGATCAAAAATTCGTAAATTAATTGATGTTTTTTCATTTTTTTGCACTTAAAATTCCTTTTTTTTAAAGAATTTCTCGAATTAAATTTTATATTATTAATATGTGACGCTCCGCGAGAGAAGGGACCTATCGCTGAGAAAGTAAACTTTAAAGGACGGACAGGCAAAGAGAAGGAAGAAAAATCAAGACGCTTAACATATCTATGTTTGAAGCTTTATAACAAGAAAACTAAATGCAGGAATTAAATTTTGATTTTTGGAACTCAGAAAGCAACTCATAAGCTATCAATTACCATAAAAAAAATGAAATTAATAAAAGCCAATTTCAAGAGACGGTCGTTCAAAGAAAATCCAAAAAATGCGATACACTTAGCTCGCCTAGGTTTGAAGCATTATAACAAAAAGTGTACTTAATAAATATTTTTTTTGAAACATGGAAATGAAAGAACAACTCAAAAACTATCTTCTAGCACCAAAAAATTAAAATTGATTTTTTCCGCGATAGGTCCCTTCTCTCGCGGAGCGTCACATATATTGCTTTTTCTATAATAAAGCAATTTTGTTTGCTAACTTTGAAACGAAATATCCACGAAATGGACATAATTTTCACCTAGTAAAATAATGATAATAATAATAATAATAATATTACTAATAATATTAACCCTCAACTGATAGACTATCGGGATTTAACGTAACTGCTAGATTGGGTCTACGGGACCTGAGCGATTTTCAAACGCTGATTGCTCAGAGCCTAATGAACATATCAGGACGTCTTTTTTTTAAAACTTATTGCCAGAACCTGTAGAATAAGAATATCTAGCTTAAATTAATGTGTCTTTAATATTTTTTTAAATATTTCAAGAAATGTAAAGATACTTTTTTAAAAAGTCGTTTTTTTAAATAGCTATAGTAACACCAAAAATAGACATAAATAAAATTTCTAAGTGGATTTTTAAAGCTTTAAACATGTACCTTAAGCCTGTTTAAGCCATTTTTTGATTGGCTGAAAAAAACATATTTTTTGGGAGAAATGAAAATCATCAAATTTGGTTCATTAAGTGGAGTCAACTGAGAAATTTCAACCCATCGAAATATATGTTACTTATCGGTGTCAATTTTTTTTCTGGGACTATTTTGGATGTAAAAGAATGCCATATTATCAAAATTAAAAAAAAAAAATTAAAAAAAAAATTCTTTTTGTTGAAATTTTTTTTTTTTTTTTTTTTAAATCTATCTCCTCCTACAATTTTTCATATTTTTTTAATGCCAATTTTTTTATATGCCTTTTTTAAGATTTCAAACAAAATATCGTATGTGTTTTAAGATTTTTTAATTTTTTCAACAAAAAAAAAATTTTTTAATTTTTTTTTTCAAAAAATTTTTTATTCAAAATTTTTTTTTTTTTTTTAATCTTGATAATATGTCATTCTTTTACATCCAAAATAATCCCAGAAAAAAAATTTGCACCGATAAGTAACATATTTCGATGGGTTGAAATTTCTCAGGTGACTTCCCTTAAATAAAGAGAAACCACATTATTAAAAATTCATGTTTTTTTAATTTTTGTTTTTATTAACTTAAAATATTTAAAATATTATTAAATTATTGCTTCCTCTATGAGGAAGCAAATTGTTTTGCTTCCTTGGAAGCGAAGTGTCCATGAAATGGACAGAATTCACACCTAGTTTATAATATTACACTTAACATAAGTCCAACAAATAAATTTACAAAAATAAAGAAAATCTACAAACTTTATGGAAGAATAAGTAAGTTTGCAAAAAATCTCGCAAAGAATAGACAAGATTCTATTCCTTAAAAAAATTGAATAAACTTACCAAAAAAATAAGGGTATTTATTTTTAAAAATATGTAAATAATTATGAAAATCAACGAAATAAAAAGTTTAGTGAATGTTATAATAACGGAATTGTTTAAAATAATATTAAATAATTTGCATAAAAAGAGAAAAATTAAAGAAAATCCAAAAATAAAAAGACGAATAAAAAATATCAAAAGTAAAAGTAGAAAAAAACTTAAAATTTTGTTAAAATAAGAAATTATAAGATAAAAATTAATATAAATAGTTTAAAAAATCTGAAATCTCTTGGAAATCTTGTAAGAATATTAAAAAAAAAGGATTATTGTGAGTATAAAAAAGTATTAATATTATTTAATTATTTTGCATTAATTAATATCCATTCAAATTTGAATTAATTGAAATTTAAAAGTTGGAACAAATTGGAATATGACTTAATTGGAATTTATATAATTATAATGACATGAAGATATAAAAATGTAATATTTTTTTTGCTATCTTCATGCCAAAGATTTGTAAATCGTAGGTATTTTGATCATCTGTATTAGCACAATTTTTTAAATTTTATAAAGATTAAAATATTAAAATTTTTAAGATTTATCCACAAATTTATGGGTTTTGTTTATGGTTTGTGATGTGTTACATGCACCGGAGAATTGTAAACTTTTTATTTAAATCATGATTTTAATGCAAATTTTCCAATGATTTAAATCATGATTTAAATTACGATTTAAATCAAAGTGATTTAAATCAATAACAGCCCTGAGAACATGGTTTGTTCCTTGTTTTAAATGACTATTTTTATGATGAAAAATTGACAAATTAAAGTCTAATACTATAAAAAAAAATTAATTCTTTTCATTTTAGATAATTTTTTTTAAATACCTGAAAATTTCTTTCTTTAGGAAGATGATAAATCGAACCAATTTTCGGTTTTTTTTTCTCGAATTAACACGTTGTATAAAACGAACGAGAACAGTTTATTAAAAATTATCAAACAATTGACGAAACATTTAAAATCAAGCTTAATGAACACAGTAGTCATAAGAACATATTATTATTTACTTTAAATAAATAAATAACTCACATAGAACGAAATGAAAAATTTTCATTAATTTACAAGAATAAAAATGTATAAAACGAACGAGAAAAATACAACGAATTTTTTTACAGTGTAGTATTATAAGCTTGTATTGGCGCCTAATTCAAATCCAAATATAAGCAATTGGAAGTGCAATATATTCTTTTCTAATTAATTAATCATTTAATGACTTAAGCTATGCAAAGAACAGTTACTATTACGCACTATTACGGGACTATTACACAATATTACTTACTATTACATAACTATTACCTATCAATACGCAATATTACTGACTATTACGCACTATTACGTGATATTACGAGTAATGCATGGCTATTACCAAAGAGGTGTACACTCCAATACGCAAGAAAATACCCCCTCGAATGCTTTAAACATCAATTAGTGTTTTGATCTTAAAAGTGAATAACTTAAAAAAAAAATTAATTTTTGTTCATATTAAAAAACGAAGGAAACGAAATTGTTAATTTATTTGTTTATAGATTGTTTATGGACTTAAAAAATATTTTTGATAGATTATTATAGTTTAAAAGATGTATTTCGTACCTTGTGCTGAACTAATCTTAATAAAAAACATTTTTCTTATATTGAAAAATCAGAAATTTTTCAATTTGTTTATTACTTTGCTTATAATAATTAAGAAAATGGTTAATATAAAAACTTGAGACAACATTTAGTACTTCGATCTTAATTATTGCAGAAAAACTAAAAGGAAAAACGACTTTTTCTTTATAAAAAGACAAAGGAAACGAATTTGTTTATTCATTTTTTTATAAATTGTTTATAGACTAACTGAATATTGTTTACAGATAATAATGGTTCACAAAATGTATTTCGTACACAGTGCTGAACTAATCTTACTAAAAAATATTTTCGTTTTTTTTATAGAAAAAACGAAAATTTTTCATTTTGTTTATTAATTTGTTTATAACAATTAAGAGAATTGTTAATGTGAATCTAGTATACTTTAGAGTGTTTTATACTTAGATATACAAACATTTAAAGAATAAAACTATTTTTTATTCATTGACGCCGACGAAAAAAACGAATTTGTTTAAATTAATTGTTTATAACAATTTATTTGTTGTTAATAAAATTAATTTAGCTTTAGGTGACATGTAGAAAGTTATTTCAGCATTAACAATTAAATTTACTGTGGAATTTAGTCTAGTTTAGTTAAAAAATCAAAAATCGGTTACAAATATTGAATTTGTAATGTTTCCTTAAAATTAACCTTATTCCTAAAATAATTATAACATATCTTAATGTTCTTAGGCTCTTCTTGCAGATAATTTTATAATTATGTAAACAAAATATTTAATTGATAAAAATGTGACAATTATTTCCAATACCAAGACAGTTCTTCAAGTTGCTTATGAAAAATATTAAAGTTTTTTAACATTTTTTGGTCCAACTTAAACAATTTTGGAAATTTTACCAGGCTTTCGGAAATCAGATATTTTTATTGCATGCACAATTACCTTTAAATTAAGTCCAAGAACATTAAAATATGTTAATTATTTTAGGAATAATGTTAATTTAAACAATTTAAAGGAAACAATGCAAATTTAATATGTTTGGAATATCTTATATTTACAAATTAACTAAATTATACTTAGTATACTTATATGAAGCACAATACAGAAATTTTTAACAGTGTAGAAATTTTAAGAAATGAAATCATTTGGACCATTTCTCGAACGCAAACACTGTTAACATCTTAATTTTGTTGGATTAGATAATTAAACTGATTAAAAACCAAACCAATCTCTCTTTTGACCTTTTACCTGAAATAATTTTCATTCCTAATACTTACCGGGAAAATCTCAATTTTAGGTTTTTTAAAACTTTAAATTGAAAATAAAAGTGAATTAAAGATTTTTGTAAAATAATTGGATTCGAAGATATAAATTATAATATATTACACAATAATATTTTTTTTTTTTGGGGAATGTACAGAGCAGAATTGGCAGAAAATGTGAAGGTTAAAATATAGAAGATGATCTGATGGGATTAAGATCCGCGAGTGAGCAAAGACTGTGACGAATAAGAAATGACCAATAAAACTAAATCTTTCAGAGAGAAAGAGAGGGAAGAAGCTATATAGATTACTGTATATATAAAAAAGGGTTAAGAGAAGGAAAGATGAGGGAAGACTCATGGAGGAGTCCATCTTGAATATTTATATAGTACGCCCAAGTCTGCTGAGCTCATCTTTCTGTGTTTCACTATATAACCTACATTACAAGAAATACTTTGTACTTTATGTCAAGAGAATCATCTACATTCTGAGAACTCAAGGTCAATCGTAATTTAATTACATAAAATTATAAAGCAAAAAAAATATTAGTATTTAATAATTAAATAATTCAGATTTAAATTCACCTTTAAATTACAAAATTTAAATCTAAATTGAGATACAAAATATTTAATTTATAGAACTTGTAATATAGCTTTTCATGTCTCGAATTTGTTTTCATTGGAAGTTAAATTAATTCGATTTTTTACTTCATAAAATTTTTAGGCCACTATATTTTTATTAAACAGAATTTTCATTTCGTAGAATTTCTTTTTAACCGACTTTTTATTTACAAGAATTAGGTTGCTGATCGAGTTCCTGAAGTTCTGAACGTTCATTTGAACGAAACTTTTTTTCCAAGGAAATATTTTCAAAAATAATTTTTGCAACACAAAATATAAAAAGGAAATCCAATTCTTAAAATATTCCAAATTATTTATTGGTATTTAAAACATTATTTTTGGTCAAATTTGAATTTAAAAATTGTCCAAACAATGATTTCGAATTATTGCCGATATTTTTTTGTTTAGTGGAATTCTTATTTAACCGAGAATTTAACAGAATGTTAAGTGAGTCGAATTTTTAAATACCAGAATATTATTTGACCGAATCAGTTCTAATTTACTTTTACACGAATTGATAGATTTAATAAAATAATTACTTTGATTAATTTAAATTAATAAAAAAAAATTAATAAAAGTATTTAAGACCCTGAATTTGTCTGAAATAAACTGCCGAACAAATTTTCGACAGAAAGATTTTGTCGCGAATTTTAAAATTGACAGATAAAAATTTCTGAAAAATGAACATTTAGCGTTTTAGGAATTTTATCAACTATCTATCAATTCGTACAAAGGTAAATTTGACATTTGAAGATTCGGTCAAATGGATAATCTGGTGCATTAAAAAATTTTAAATATGACTCGCTTAAAATTCTGTTAAATGAAGATTCTGCTAAACGGACATTCGATAAAATTCGAAATCTTTTAAATATAAAATCGGTTAAAAATAAATTCTACAAATAATGAAAATTCTTAAATATAAATGCGGTAACCAAAAATTTACATTTATTTATTTAATTATTTTCTGCAATTTTTAATTATTTTTAAATTGTTTCGCTAAGTCCTCGGCTAAGTCTCAAATTTACCTTTTCTATAAATTTCAATTATTCCGTTTAGTTTTTTCAATAACTTTTTCAATTTTAATTATTATTCCCTTGACATTCAATCAATTTTTAGTTATTTGTTCCTAAATTTTATATTATTCGTCGAAAATTTAAATTAATTTTTTAATTTATCATTATTTTTGTCATTTTGTAATTATTATTTTTAATTATTATTTTTAATTTTTAATCATTTTCATAATTTCAGAATTAATTTCCTAAACTTTCAAATATATATAACAATTTTGAATTATTTTCTCCATCTTTTAATATTTTCATTATTTTTCAATTAATTTCCTAAATATTTAGTTATTATCTCAAATTTAGATTATTGTCATCATTTTTCATGTTTTAAACGATTTTTCAAATATTTTCTTTTGCTTAAAAATAAATTCTTTAATTTTGTCCTATTTTCTTCTATTTCTATAATTAATTTCATTATTTTGGTAATATTTTCAAAAATTTCAATTTTTTAAATCGATTTTCGTTATTTCTGCGATTTTTTAATTATTCTCTTTAATTAACAAGTAATTTTGTAATTATTTTTTTTAACATTGTAATTCTATGATTTTTTCAATTGTTTCTCTCAAATTTTATTTACCTACTGTTTACATTTTTTCATATTTAAATTACTTTTATCATATTTCAATTTTTTTTTCTTAATCTTAAATTATTTTCCTAAAATTTCAATTACTTTCTTCAATTTTGAATTATTTTCATTTGTTTTCATAATTTCCAAATGTTTTTTTCACTAATTATCGTAAATATCAATTATTTTTAGCTTTCTTTAAATCTTTTCTCCAATTTTTAGTTATTCATATTTTTTTCAATTAATTTCTAAGATTGACATGTATTTTTCTCAAATTTCAATTATTTTTTGTTATTTAAAAAAAATTCCGCAATTTTTTCAAATATTCCACTCATATGAAATTTATTTTTTACAACTTATAATTGTTTGTATCATATTTCAATTATTTTCTTCAAGTTTCAAATTTTAGAAACATTTTTCAATTATTTTCCAAAATTTATTTCCAATCCAAAAAGTTTCAAATTTTAGAATAATTTTTCAATTATTTTCCAAAATTTATTTCCTTCATTTTTTAATATTTTCCATTTGTTTTATAATTTCAAAATTTAAAACTATTTATCTGACATTTCAATTATTTCATTCAATCTTCAATTATTTATATTATTTTCTTCAATTTTCAACTACTTTCGTTCTTTTTCTCGTTCTTTCTCATAATTGCCAAAAAGTTTTTAATTATTTCTCTTTAATATTTTTCTCTTGAATTTTAAATTATATATGTTTATCTTTTATCATTTATTTTCTCTAATTTTTAGTTATTTTATTTTATAGTAAGATAATCAAAATTTGAGAAAATAATTGAAAATATTTTATGTAATTTTTATGTATTTTATTTAAAATATTTTATGTAATTTTTTCAATTATTTTTTAAAATTTTAATTATTTTCTTCAATTTTAATTTATTTACCTCAATTTTCAATCATTTTTTTCAATTTTTAGTTATTTTCTCTTATTTTTCAATATTCAATTTTTTAAAATTTACTTTTAAGATTTTTAAGTACCAATTTTTCTCAAATTCAAATTATTTTCTTTATGTTACGAGTTATGTTAGAAACGTTTCTATGATTTTTTAAATTACTTTCCCCAATTTTTAATTGATTTCATTTTATTTTTCAATTAGTTTGCAAAATTTGCAATTTTTTTTTTAATTCCAATTATTTTTTGCAGTTTTTTTTAATTCTAAAATATTATACATTTTGTTCTAAATAAATATTTATTTTATTTATATTTGTTTATATAAATTTATTTTTAATTATTATATATTTAAAATATTTATAATTGTTGATAATACTAGGTGTGGAAACTAATCACGCGCCAGCGCGCATTGTTTAATTTAGTCAAACTATAAATTACTGTAATGTTTTTGAATTTTTTTTTTTTTTAAAAGGGTTTATTATGGTAGACCAAAGGGCACCCTGAGCTCGACATTCTTTATTCTCAATTTTGAATTTAATAAAATGATATTTTGACTGTCATATTCGATTCTTGAACATAACCTCCAATTTTTTAATAATGACACTGTAATTTACATTAAATTTTTATTGTAAAACGTAAATTACATATTGAAAATTCATTTTAAGAATCAAAAATAAGGTAAAGTTCAATACTAATTGAATAAAATTTACTTCTTAACTCAACACGATTGCATTTTACTTTTGTCAAGCAGACGATAAAAAAACAACACAAATCCCTGTGTTAAAAATTAACACAAATTTTGAGTGGACCGTTTGGGACATGTGATTTATGTTAAATTTAACACAAAATTTTTAAAACTTAACCTTCCTGACTATGGTTTAGAGTTTAGAGCATATATATTATATTTTTGTAGTTAACACACCCACGCCCAGTGAAACAAAAGGTAAATCAAGCATGATGCCGAGACGCATAAAACTCCAAGAAGCTTTTGAGATGTAGAGTCGTTTCAAGACACCAAGTTTTCGTCTGTCACAACAAACACGTCTTTGCAGTTTCTCATAATCTGAAATCAAAGCAGAAAATTCATTTGAAAATAACGACAGATAGTTATTAAATTATACCACATATAACACACTCGCCATAATTCACTGATATCATTACAACTTTATTGCTGGGCGTTGGGAATTGAAAAAATATTTTCAAATAAATTTCATCTGCTATTTGCAGGAATATATAAATGTGCCAGTCTTTGGAATTTGTAATAATCTGTCAATCATTTTAGCAAAGATATTATAGTGATACAGCTCTCTCGTATTATTTCGCTTTGATCGCCATGGAGAATTATTTTGGCATGGCTCGAGTTATTTATTGGCCTCCTTATTGGCGATTCGATATTACCTACATTGGAGCTTTGCCAAATTCACCAAGGGAAAATTCATATTAATGCACACCAGTGATGAACTGGTCATTTCAGTCCAGACTCATGTTTTCAAGGAGTTTGACCGTTTAACTGAAACCACATTTTGAAATAAGCCTTCATGCTTAATTTAAAAATATTTTTTTTTTTAATTCTAATATTTATTTTATATGAGATTGTATAAAGTATATTTTATAAAGAATAAATTCTATTTATAAATAGGAAAGAGTCGGCCAAAATGCCTATAGTAAAGTTTAGAGCAAAAAAAAAAGTATTTAATTATAGTTTTGAAAAATATAAACCATCAAATATTTAGAAAACATCCTTTAAGGATATAATAATGTAGTCATTTTAAGGGTTTATTTCAGAAAAAATAGAAAAAAGAATTATTTAAATATTGATGTCAAAATTCGCGATTTTGACACACGATTGGGCAAATCGCCTGTGCACAAAAATATGAAAAAATATGAATAAAAGTAAACAATTTTTTTTTATATATTTTCTATAATCAATTATCTTGTTTATATTAAAAAAAGAACTAGCTGTGAATACAAAAATATAATCTTTTTGTCATAAAACTAAAATTTTAATCCAAAGCAGACCGACAAAAAATGGAAATAAAGTCTATAACAAATAAATAAAGCTTCTACAATTATAAAAAATCATACAAAAGTAAATTAAACACTATAATAAATTACAAAAATACCTGCTCGATTGAAAACTGAGTGAGTTTTAGGAAGAAAACGAAAATTTTGTCATTCAATGACAAATGTGACAAGTTAATCCGCCATGATTCTTTATAGTCACGTGACAACACGTATCTCTCGTAATCTTATGTATTTTTTCTGCGCATGCGCACTTCTTTTGATTCATCCCGCACTTATTTAAAATCATGTTTTAAAAATATTTAAAAAATGATTCTTCAATGCATAATTATTATAATTATTATTAATATAAATGCATTAATTAATATAATTAATTTGTTAAAACACTGATTTTTTATACAGAAGCAGTAACAACTTGATATTTAGTTTCTACATCAAAATATACGTGTAACCCGAGAGATTTTCCGTATCATACGTATCTTGTTTAGAAGTTTTGCAGCATATAGGCAATTTAACCCAGGCAATTTACCCAAAAACACACGATGTAATTAAACTAATTATTTTCATTTTAGAACTCATTTTTATTAATTAAGTCAAAGTGATTAGATAGCTAAATATTCAAGGATTAATTTAAAAAAAAATTATGTACGTATGTGAGATAGAAGTGCATGTTTTCTAATCTTTAAAAATGAAAAAATTATCGTTGGAAAGCATCATTTTCACAATTCTTTAATAAATTATTTAATAATAAACTGATAAACATGAAACTTTACAGAAATCATCTTCACCTTAATATACTTCATAATTAAAAACAATTATGATTAATATTTATTTTTGGTCAAGTTATTAACCATTGCCAATTTACCCAATTAGGCATTTTACCCGACTCTCCCCTACGATAAATTTGTATAAATTTAGATACATATGTCATCAAATTGTATCGATTTACGTCAGGATGAAATTAGTAAAAAAAAAATATTAAAGTATGAGAAAAATATTTGACTTTGAGTTTCAAAGTAAAGGTTGCAGGGCATAAATCTGCAGAATTTGCACGCATAATTAAAACCGCGTTAATATCGTGAAACGGTGCGTAGGAACTGGAAATTGAAACGCAAAATTTGTTGAGAAATTACGAGCAGAAAAAGACGATAGTTAAACTAGAAATTACTCTTCTTTCAATTAATAATAAGTAAATTATGAAACAGTCATTTGGATACTTTTCGATATTTATCCCATTCAAACAATTATTTGAAGAAAAATTTTTTTATTAGAATCCGTTTAAAACTAGTTTACAGCTATTTAGAACGTTTAAAACTATTTAGAGCTGCTTTAAATTATTTAGATTTTATTTTTTATGTTCATAGATATAGTTTAACAAATTAAAACGAATTTAAAAAATATTTATACCCAGCAACAATCAACAGAAGTTCAGTATTGAAGTAATTTTAACATTTGTAGGTTATGTCAGACAAGATTGATTTATTTTCAACTTTTAAGTAATTTCAAGATTTTATTTGATTTAGTCTATAAACAAAGAGCTTAAAAACAATAAATGTTGCTAATTTTTATAAATTAATAAAAAATAAATAGTCAATGGATTGGTACCAGTTTTGAAAAGTGAACTTTATTATGTTCAAAGCAATTTGCAGTCCCATAAATTGGGACACTTAGGAATTTATGAACCTATTATAAGACACATTTATTTAAAGTAATTAAAGTTAATTTACAACTTAGTAATAATTATATTTTTATAAATTAATTTTAATATAAGTAGGTATTTTAACTAATAAAATAGTTCCCAGTTTACTTTTATTAGCAAACAAATAATAACTTTTTTCAACTGTTTCATAATAGGTGAAAATATGTAAAATGTCTCATAATTGGGACTTTTACACCTTAAATGAGAAATTAGAAATTAATAATTTTTACACATATATAGAAGCGACTGAAAATTGAGTTTATTTAAAAGTAAATAATTGGCGTAAAATTTAGGCTTTTATGATAATTGTAGGGAATTCCGGAGAATTTAAATACAACTTCCCAGGATTATAAATTTATACCTGGTGCTACCAGGTAAATAAAAATAAATACGGAAACAGAATTTTGTCAAATGGCCACCAGCAAGATAATAATTAGTACCTGCGGGACACTGAAATGTTTATACATGTACTATATTCTACTAAGCAGCAGCCACTTTTATTTTCCTTTTCCTTTCTTCGGGTATTCAATTCCCATGGAAAATTTTAATTTTCAAATAATTTTGATTATTTAATTAAACATCATCATGATACTTTTGTTGTAAATTAGACGCGGTTAGAAATAATATTATAAATTTCCCGTTTTATTCTTATCAATATTTTTGTTACTTAAACAATATATTTCTCACACTCATATTCTCTATATTGGATCTGATTTTTTGGATTTTGAAAATCTGAAATATTAAAAAATTTATAAAAAAGTAAGTCTATGAAAGCCTATGAAAAAATAAAAAATAGTTTCAACAGAAAAGTAATGCTTTAAATAAGTTGAGAAGCGACTTAAGAAATGAGATGAAAGAATGAGAATATTTATAAGAAGAAAAATGAAAAATGCAAAAATTTTTTTATAAACAACTTATGAATAAACGGAGAAACGAGCGGAGAAATTACAAAAAATACATTTAAACCCTCCTATATAAAACGCAAAAATAAGAGAATGTAAAAATAAGATAAACAAATATTTTTAAAAATGATGATGAAATGAGTAAATTAGTATAAAATTCAGTTTACATAAACTAAAATATAAGAAGAAAAATCTTTAAAAAATTAAGAAATTATGAAAAAATGTAAAAAATACCAAATAAATGTTTTTAAAAAATTAGAAATTCCTAGGAAATAGGAAAAAGATTACGATAAAATTAAGAAATTAAATAAAATTTAAAAAAAAAATAAAAAGAATTATATTAAAAGACAAAAGAATTGAAGAGAAAGGAAGAAGATTTAAGGAGATGTAAAAAAAGTTTGAAGGAATAAAAAGAACGAAGAAAATCTAATAAAAAATAGTAAAAAATATTGAAGAAAATAAATATAACAAACAATAAAAAAAAGAGGAAAATTAGAAAAAGTATAAAATTTGATAATAATTTACCATAAAATTTATATAAAATAAAACTTTTTGAAATACTTATTTAAACATTTTTTATTTTTATTTTTATTTTGGACTAAAATCGCTATGGCTAAAAAAACTTGATCTTTCCTTTTTTACCACTTACAAAGTAAGTAACATAAAATTTGACTTTTGGCCATCTTAAGTTCAAGATTTCAAAATTTAAAAAATACAACATTAAATTTGAAACTTTCAAGACTTTTTTCGAATTTCTGGATCATTTTGAAACATCCCGGGAAATTTATTATTATTGTTATTATCACGGCTGATAAAAATCATGATTTTTTTTAAAAAATCAAAAATTGATTTTTTATAAATATGTAAAATCAGTACATATATAAAATTTTTAAATATTTATTTGTAAGTAGTTTATTTTTTAAACTGGCAACATTTAATAAGAAATAATGAATTTAAAACATTTAATCAAAATCAAACAAATTATGACGAATAAATGAGAAAATTTCAAAAAAAATATCTTCAAATTCATATACAATTACAAAATTACACTGAAAAAAATGTTTAGTCATATCAACAAAAATTTTGTTGGCTTAACCAAATTTTTAGTCAAAGCAACAAAAATTTGGTTGGCTCAACCAAATTTTTGTTGATATGACAAAACATTTTTTTCAGTGTAAGAAAATAAGATAAAAGAAACGAAAAAATAATAAATTGTTTAAGTAAAAACGTAAAAAGATAAAAAACAGTCTATTAAAAAAATCGACACTTTTTAAAAATTTCATAAACTATTCTTTAAAAACTATTTTTCAAATGTTGCGCTGGTTCAGAAAAGGTCATTTTAGCTAAAAATGGATAAAAAGTTTGTTTATAATTGAAAGAGCATATTAAAAATTAGGACCAAATACCTGCCGATTATACTAAATTGAGAAACATTTTAAAATATGTATATAAAAGCATCGAATAAATGTTTTCAAAAATTCGTAATTATAAGATAAAAACTAAACAATTTAAAAGAAGGAAAAATGTTTCTAAGAAATGGAAAAATTATGACAAAAATAGAAAATTAAAGAGTTAATTAAAACGCAAGAAAGGACTAAAAAAAAATAGTGAAACATCAAGAAAATCAAATAAATAGGAAGAAAATGGAGAAATGTTTTTTTCTTTAATCTAACAAACTGTAAAAAAAAATGTAAAAAGTACAACAAAAAAAAAATTGGTAAAAATCTACTTAAAAAATTGGAATTAATAAAAATAAAATAAAAAAATGTAAATAAAGATAAATAAAAAGCCCATAAAAGAAATTTAAAAATCTTTTAAAAAAATAAAAGTTTAGAAAAAAATTAAACCAAAAATATTTTTATAATATTACACTTAAAACAAGTCTAACTTAGAAAATAAAGAAAATTGAATAACTTTATGAAAGAATAATTAAGTTTGCAGAAAATATAAAAAGATGAGAAAACAAATTGAATAAATCTAAAAAAAAATGAGCATATTTACCTATTTTTAAAAATATGGAAATAATTAGGAAAATTAATTAAATAAAAATTTTAATAAAAGTTATAACAACAAAATTGTGTCAAATAATATTAAATAATTTGCATAAAAAGAAGAAAATTTCAGAAAATCCTCAAATATAAAGACAAATACAAAAAAAATATCTTTGAAAATATCAAAAGTAAAGGAAGAAAAAATCTTTATATTTTGTAAAAATAAAAGGGACGTATGATTAAGTTCTAAAATTAATTATTTAGAACTTTTATTTAATAGAATGTCATTAGGAAGAATCTTTTTTTAGTGGAAATAAAAAAAACATTTCTATCAAATGTCAATTCGTACTAATACAATTGCGAACAAATGAAGATTCTGTCAGATGAATATTTTAGTATTTAAAAATTCGATTAACCTAAAATTCTGTAAAATAAATATTCTTTTAAATTAAAATTCTATTAAATATGAATTCGGTGACCTAAAAAATCTATTAGGCGAGCTATTAGGTCAAAATTCGGATAAATTTATGTTCGATTGAAAATATATTCCAAAATGTGAAATTTCCACTAAAAGAAGATTCTTCCTAAAGAAATGCCTTGAGAAATGCTATGAAATAAATATTCTAAATAATTAATTTTAGAACTTAATCATATATCCCAAATAATAAAAAAATAAAAATTGAATAGATTTGAAGAGTGAAATCCCTTAGAAATCGCTTAGAAAGCTTGTAAGAATTAAAAAAAGAATTATTGTGATTATGGAAAATAATTAATATTATTTAATTATTATGCATTTAAATTTGAATTAATTGAAATTTAAAAGTTTGAATAAATTGGAAAATGAGTAATTTGATTGACGTTTGAAATTTAATTAAATTATAAGGGCTTAAAGATATAAAAATTTAATACTATTTTTTGCTATCTTCATTCCAAAAATTTTTAGATCGTAGATATTTTGATCACCTGTATTAGCACAATTTTAAAAATGTTTAAAGAATAAAATATTAAAAATGAAATTTCAAAGATTTATCCACAAATTACTAGATTTTTTTTCATGGTTTGCGATTTTTGTCATGAAGTATTATAGATATCCGGAGAATTGTGAATTTCTTTTATTTAAATCAAAGTGATTTAAGTCAATTACAGCCTTGATTATTATTATTATTATATTATTACTATTGTTCTTTTTATATTTACTTTTCTTAAGAAAACGCTGAAAAATATTTTTCTTGATATAAATCATAATTTTCGACAGTGTTTGTACAGTTTGACATTCTTGAAATTCCTTGAAATTGTAAAAAAAAAAATCTGACGCCATACATTTGTCATTAACCAAAACCAATTTTTTGATTTTGATTTATGTTGACATGAATGTGAAAGTCATTTGTGCAGGTAAAATGAAAAAAAAAGTTAAGAATAAAGTCGTTGAAGGACATCTGTGACTTTTACTGAGGTGTTGGGATTTGGGAAAACTTGCACCTCTTCTGCCGCTATTAGAAACATGTGGTACCAAGTACATTTTCCGAACACATGTTCGACGAATAGGAATAAGGTTCCGAGTGCAAGTCGTAAATGCAAATTTTCTAGCCTGTAACCGTAGAAAATAAATTACATCTTTTCGCAAGATTCTCACGAATTCTCTTTCCGCAACTTATACAAAACAGAAAGGTACCAATTTGATACCTATTGCGTCAAATTGAGATTATTAATAGTATCCAAATGACATCAAAAAATATTTATATAACTCAAACATCTATATTTTTCTCCAAGTATATTCTTATTGTATGATAAAGTTCTCGCGAAATCGTCTATTCTTCAAATATAATTTCTTTCTACAACTCACAAAATAGAAATTTGAGAGATCATTGTAAGAGTAAAAACTAATTGCGATTTTTGCTCCATCATTCTGTCAGATGTTAAATTAATAAAAAAAATTTACATTGTTATTGTATTTTGATTATAGGTATAATGGATGTTTTGATTGTACTATTGTGATTGGATCTTATTTTTATTAATATGTAACTTGAGTGCATTTTTCATCAAACTAAACTATGCACGGAAGTGCACCGGGTTATAGAAATTTTCAACTGGGTACTTAGCTACTTTTCAAACTCCTTATGTTCACCACATGGTGTATACGTGCTTTGAGACAAACTTTGTACAAACTATCTGTCAACGTTAATCGTAAAATCGGCATCTATAAACAAGCTTCTGTATAGCTTCTACACGTGCAGGTTATACCAGTTGGAACGTCACGGTTGTCACCAAGATACTAAATTTTATACTTGTACCCATTAGAAATATCATGGTGGTCCAAAAATCATTGCTTTCTAATTTAATATCATCAACTGCGACCCGGAATCAAAAACCAATTATTATATGTCAATCGCAATAAAACTTTTCTTTTAAGAATACGTTTATCATAATTTTAATAATAATTGTATTGTGCAAAACTATTTAGAGGTAAAAAGACACTTGAGTTTAGTCTTTTGTCTACTTTTTGAATGGGACTCGAGTATCCTCCATTATCTGATTTTTGAATGGCAACAAGTGCCTCAACAATGGCTACCTGTCGACATTCTATTTTCCTTTTATGCAGGTGCACCGCCTCATCGTATCCATTGTACTATTTCAAAAGTACCTGTTACAGCAAACTTTTTCCTGTCAATATAAACATCAATTTTACACCTTTCAACATTTTAGTGTCAAGTTTGAAATTTTCATTTAATCATTCCATTCTCGAGGAATTAATTTTTTTTAACTGAATTTTGACCGGTGGTTTATAATTAATGAATTATTTACATTACAATGTTTGTACAACATATATGTAATTGCCCATAAATATTGTTTTATCAAGTTTTCAGATTTGTTATAATTCATTTAGATATGATAACCAAATTGTTGTAATTTTGATAAGATTACTTTGGTTATTGATAATTTTCGGGTGGTTCAATTTCAAACTTAACATCCAACTACAATCATAGAGTTTATTAATAATAAACTACTTCCTCTATGAGCAATATTTATAATAAGGAAAAGAATCAGGCAAAAATGATTTATTATAACTCGTATTTATTTTAGCAGTACGACTTTAAAATTCATTTTGATGTTCTTAAGAAGTCAAATTCTGAGTTTGTAGTTATAGAAACTAAAGTCACGTGAGGTAAACAATTAAGTTTCTAGCTGCATGTTCAAGGGGATTAGGGGGTGAAATAATATTATGAAAACACGTAATCCATTTAAAAGTTCGTTCCTAGGTAGTCAGATTTTTGTAGCCGCACAAGCTTAGCAAATCCAGAAGCATGAGTAAACTCTTCCCTGTTTACTGTGCAAATTCTCAATTTCCTAATCCCGAAAGTGACTTTTCGGGAGATTCTCAAAGAAGCAGCTTTCACATATATTATTTTTACAAACGGGAGATATCAACATTGTTGATAAACGGTGAATAATCATAACGTCAATTTATAAAAAATCATGAAACTGCGCAGAAGGAATAGTACTTAAAGAATGGTTTATGAATTTCGTTTCCCAATTGTGCCCTTTTTTTTTTCACATGGTCCTTTATTTGGCAAAAAAAAAAAGTGGCAAAATGAGTGGATTTTATGCTTCCATCTGGCCTCGATGGGCCCACGTGCTACCTGTTTATGCCGATGTTTATGGGTACCTATCCGGTAAAACTAACCTTTGTCGATTTTAGACACCTCACTTCTGGTAAACATATGTTCAACGTCTGGACTTAAATGCAATATAAAGTAGAAAAATTTGGAGACCACGTGCCCGAACCCATAAACGTATACCTTTAATGAGATTCAGGTCACGTCAATTCAAGTGGTCTCACGGCAATATATCCCACATGTTCTCCAGATTTTTTTTTCAAGGTTTATGGTTAACTTTCTTCGTAGTCAATTACTTTGCAATTATCAAGTATGTGCTCATTTATAATGTAGTCAATTTTAGGACTATAGTGGGGTCGAAAAATCGAGCGATGTAAACTCTGGCGATTTTAATCAGTTTGATGCAGTACCCCCCTGTATTTCGTATTACATTCATAATTAAAAACTCATTAAACTCATTAAAAGCGCAGGAGTTTTAGAGTTGCAAAATTCTTGGTAATTTAAAATCCGGTTACATTTTTGAGAATATAACTTCTTCTGTAAGTTAATGAAGGGTAAAAAGTATTATTAAATATAACAATTATGAACAGTCTTTTATATAAATTATAAAAATTGTAATTTCTTATACCTAACTATAGATTAAGCAACGCACACTGCGGCACACCTAATGTTACAAACAATTGTAAATATTTTATTTATTTATTTAATCCTTTTTAATACAAAGGTTCCCAGCGGTCCTATATTTTGATTATAATATTTAAAAAGATAAAGGCAAATTTTGCAAATTAATTGAAAAAAAAACAAAGAAATAATGAGAACGATTAGAATTGTCGATTTTAAAAAATCATAGGAATGTTTTAAAATTAGGGCAAATAATTTAAATTAGAGAAAAATACTTCAAAATCTTGGAAATATATTGAAAAAATTGGGATAGTAAAAAATAGGAGCAAATTATTGAAAATTGAAAAAAAAAATGATTGAAATTGAGATAAATGAACAAAAATTTAGAAAATTAATTCACAAATGAAGGAAATGATTAAAATTTTAAGAAAATAATGAAAAAATAATTCAAAATTACAGAAAATAAATATAATTTAAAGAAATAATGGAAAAAATTACATAATATATTTTTTAAAAATGAAAATTGAAGAAAATTTCAGAAAAATGCTTGAAACTTTTAGAAGCTTGTTAAAAAAAAAAAACAAGACAATAATTGAAAATTTGAGAAAATAAATGGAAAAAAATAACATATGTAATTTAAAAATAAAAAGAACAATTTTTAATTAAGATAAATAATTGTAAAAATACCGAATATAGGTAAAATTCAAGAAAATCATAAATATAATTGAAAATTGAATATAGAAATGGAAATTTCAGATAAATAATTAAAAACTTTTTGGAAATTATGAAAAAGAACGTAAGTATATGAAAATTAAAGAAAAGAATAAACAAATAATTGAAAATTGAATTAAATAATTGCAATATGATGAAAGTAATTAAGCTTTCAGATAAATAATTAAAAGTTTAGAAAATTATACAAAAAGAATGAAAATAATTAGGAATTGCAGCAAATAATATGAAAATTACAAAATTTATTTTTAAACAAAAGAAAATAATTGAAAAATCGTTAAAAAAAGTTGAAAATTGAAGATAATAATCTAAATTTGAAATAATATCTGAACTTTTCGGAAATAATTTGAAAAATTATAATTAAAAGATGAAGAAAAAAATTCAAAAATTAAGGAATAAAATTTAAATACAAGAAAAATATTCAAAATCTTAGAAATAGATCTCGAAATAGATTGAAAAAAATAGGATAGTATAAAAAGTTGGAGCTAATTATTGGAAATGAAAAAAAAAAGATTAAAATTGAGATAAATGAACAGAGAAAATTAATTCAGAAATGATGAAAATGATTAAAATTTTAAGAAAATAATTGAAAATTGAATAAAATAAATAAAATTTAAAGAAATAAATAATTGAAAATTGAATATAAAAATGGAAATTTCAGATAAATAATTAAAAACTTTTGGCAAATTATAAAAAAGAACGTTAGTATTTAAAAGTTTAAGAAAATTATAAACAAGTAATTGAAAATTGAATTAAACAATTGAAATATCAGATTAACAGTTTAAAATTTGGAAATTATGAATAGAATTGAAAATGATTAAAATTTGAGATAAATGTTTAAAAATTTTAGAAAATAATTTTAGAAAATAAGAATAATTAAAAATTGCGGAAACTAATTAAAAAATAATTTTAAAATTTTAATCTTGATGAAAATAATTAAAATATGATTAAAAACAATGATAAATTGAAAAAAATTAATGAAAACAATTAAAAATAATTACAAGTTGAAGAAAATAATTGAAATTTGAGAAATATACTTTAACATCTTCAAAATTAATTTTACAAAAATGTGAATAATAATTAAGAATTTAGGCAAATAATTGAAAAATGATAAAAATAATTATAATTGAAAAAAATAATTGAAATATGATGAGAATGATTTAAAATTTTTAAAAATCATTGAAATATGATTAAAGTAATTAAAAATTTCAAATAAATAATTAAAAGTTTCAAAAATTATACAAAAAGAATGAAAATAATTAGAAATTGGAGCAAATAATAGGAAAATTACAAAATTTATTTTTGAACACCAGAAAATAATTGAAAAATCGTTAAAAAAGTTGAAAATTGAAGATAATAATCTAAATTTGAAATAAAAACTGAAATTTTCGGAAATAATTTGAAAAATAATTAAAAGATGAAGAAAATGATAAAAAGAAATGAATATTGAACAAAATAATTGAAAATTTAGACATATTTGAAAGTTCCGGATATTAATTCCGAAATAATGGAAATGATTAAAAATTGAAGATAATAATTGCAAAATGGAAATAATAATTGTGAATTAAAAAAATTAATTTCATTTTGCGATAAATAATATATGCAATATAAGAATGAAATTGTTTTATTATCGAAGAAAAAATAATCAAAATTAAAAAAGTGATTGAAAAATTTTTAAAAAATAATTGAAATTTTCGGAAGGAAGATTTATTAAGATTTAGGGAAAAAAGTGAGAAACAATGAAAATAATTAAAAAATTGCAGAAAGTAATAGGAAAATGATAAAAATAGTTGAAAAATGTAGTTTAAGTAATTGAAATCATAAGAGAAAAGAATTATTAAAAATGTCAGAAATATTTAAATCACTTTAAATGTAGTATATTTGAACCTTGGATTAATTGAACTTTTAATCAATGCAAGTTCAAATTAACAGAAATTTGAAGAAATTAAAATTGCTAGAAAAATATACAGGTAAAATGACTTTATTCAATACCTACTATAATGCTCTTAACATATTTGTCAGATATGGACATAATAAGAAGTTGCCTTATCGATCAAAATCTAAAAGACCAAAGACACAAAACTCTGTTAAAAGAAAAGACCCGTTTCTACAGTAATCCGGGAATAATAAAATTTATTTATAATTCCGTTTAAGATAAACCAAAAATTGACCTGCAGTTTTAAGTGTATTACAATAAATTGCCGGGATTTTTCAGACAATTGTTGCATTTGATGGTATTATGGTGGGAAAATACGTCTCCTAAAATTTCTCCTTTGAACGATGGATTATCAGATCAATAAAAGTTCTAGTACCAGGGGAAATTTCTCAGGCTATTTGCATTGTGAAAAGTCTTTGTCGCTTATATTTCAGGTATAAATTGCCACCAGCAAGTATCATTCAAATTGCTGGTTTTCCCCAAAGGTTGTCGTTAGGAAACCTTTTCAAGCTTTACTCACCCTTTATAAGAGATTCAAGTACAATAAACCCGGCTTTGGGTATCCAACCTACATTTTCCGTTTAAATATTCATAAATTATGCGAAATTTATATAATTAAGAGTACATTTATATATTGAACAGTGGCGTATATAGAGGAACCAGTAGGTCAAGGATATCAATTTTATTACTCCTCTATGTATAGTATCAAAAAATTTAAAAAAAATAATAAGAAAATAAAGATAAAATACTATAGACTGTTCACAATTTAACGAGAAGTTGAAAAACAATAATTAGAATAGAACATAAAGATAAAATATTAGAGGATTAAAAAATATCTATATATGTGACGCGCTCCGAAAAAAGGTACCTAAGAAGCGAATCGGGAATTTTTCAAGAGAGCAAAAACAAAAGTCGAGCGCACATGGTAGTCTGTACAAAACGAGATGTTTGAATTGTTATAACTTGAAAAATATGCAATAAAAATATTTTCTGACTTTTGGTAATGAAAAAGGAATCTTTAATGAAGTTAAATCTATCATGGTCCAAAAATCGATTTTTTGCTTCTTAGGTACCTTTCTTCGGAGCGCGTCACATATGAAAATGGCTACAATGTATTCTACATCAACAATAAATAGAATTTACATAAAAACTAATAGAAACTCACAAAATAACTATAAAGCTAGATAAACATTTCTAAATTGATGAAAATGGCTAAAATTTATTGAAAATATTTATAAATTAAGAAAAAACACTAGAAAGTAAAAGAATAACTAAATTAAAGAAAACTAACTAGATATAAGTAGGTGAGATAAATAAAAGCAAAAAATTAACATTAAGAATAACTAGAAAACATCAGGGCTGATAAAAATCATGATTTTTTTTATTTAAATCAAAAATTGCTTTTTTTTGTGAATATATAAAATTAGTATATAAACTTTTCAAATGTTTATTTGTAAGCAGTTTATGTTTTAAACTGAGAACATTTAATAAGAAATAATGAAGAATAAAACATTTGATCAAAATCAAATAAATTATGTCGAATAAATGAGAAAATTTCAAAAAAATATTTTCAAATTCATATGATCGCATAATTAAGTAAATTAGGTAAAAGCAACGATAAAATAATAAATTATAAAAAAAAAACAAGAACATAAAAAGACAAGAAAACAGTCTATTAAAAAAAATAGAAAATTCTTATAAATAAAAAATGTCATGGACATTATTAAAGAAATGAAGAAAAAATTAAAACACAACACAAGATGAAACAGTGAAAAAAATATATAAAAAAAAATTAGAAACTCTTTTTAAAAAATTGAACTATTTACGGACATCTTTTTTTAAATTAAAAAAATAAATAAGAAGATATTTAAAAAAAAAACGTTAAAATATATTACTAAAGAGAATAAAATTTTAAAATTATAGGAAAATTCTCGGGAAAATTAGAGAGTTATTTCACAAATTGAAGAAAAAAAGAATTAATATAATTTTGGAAAATTTAAAAAAATTGTAAAGTAAAAGAAATTTTATGAAAAGGAAATACGATGTTAAAATGAGAATATTTAGTTCAAGCTTCAATTTACAAAACATAAAATACAGGAATAAAAGTCTGCAAACAAAGTAGAAAATTGGGAAATTTAAAAAATGATATAAAAGCATCGAACAAATATTTTCAAAAATTCGCAATTACAAGATAAAAACTAAAAAATTTAAATGAAGGAAATATGTTTCTAAGAAATGGATAAATGATGACAGAAATTAAGAAATTAATTAAAATGCAAGGAAGGACTAAAAAAATAGTGAAACATCAAGAAAATTAAATAAATAGGATAGGAAGAAAATGGAGTAATATGATAATGATAGTGATATAATAATGATAAATTCATCAAACCAAATAAAAAAAAATAATAATACTCTAAATCTGAATTATTGAAAAACTACTATTTTAAGGGTGAAAACTCGTTTATCATGTCGAATAGTAATTTTTTACTAATAATTTAGTAAAAAACTACTAATTTAATTAGTCAAAGTAATGTTTAGGTTATGTAACTACTAAAATAATTAGTAGATTTTTATTTACTAATTACATCAGTTTTTTACTATTTAATTAGTTAAATATAACTATTGAATTAGTAGTTTTCTACTAATAATTAGTTATTTTTTACTATTTGAAAAAGAGAAAACTCGTTCACGATTTTAACCCCTAAATAGTAGTTTTTTACACTGAGAAAAAATTTTTGGAAAAATTCCTGTGCTGTTCACTATAAAAGCGTCATAATTGACAGTCTCCGAAATTTTACCGTGCTGTCTTACAATTTTTACCGGATTTCCCATAATTTTTACTAGAAAATCCGGTAAAAATTGTAAGACAGCATGGTAAAATTTCGGAGACTGTCAATTATGACTCTTTTATAGTGAACAGCACAGGAATTTTTACAAAAATGTTTTCTCAGTGTACTAATTCAAATTTAGAGAGTATTAAATAGTGAATATTTCACTAATGTTTAGTATAAAACTACTAATTTGATGGTGAAATTTCTACTAATTAAAATAGTGAAAGTGTACATTTTTCAGATAAAATGAGGTTCATCTAAAAGTTGTCAAATAATAATTATTTAATAGTTGGTTTTTTTTTTTTTTTTTTTGTTAAATCTGGTTAAAATCTGTACTCTCTAAATTTCTTAGAGTGAATATTTCACTCTAATTTAGGAGTGAGATGTACATTCACTCCAGATAGAGTGAAAGTTCACTCTAAAAGAGTGAAATCGCTCACTCTAATGGAAAGAGTGCAGAAATTCACTCCAGTGGTTGGAATGAATATTCACTCCAAGACTTAGAGTGAAACTTTCACTCTGTTTTGAGTGAACGTAAGCACGTATAACTTATAACGGCAGTTCGTAAATTTTGTACCAACGAGCGTATAGCATAGTGGTTAGAGCGTTGGGCTTTAGGCCTGGGGGTCGCACGTTCGAGACCCCTCAGCGTCAAATATTTTAATTATATAAGTTTAGCGTTAGTATTAAGTTGTATGTTTTATTTGTAAATATAATATAATAAAATGTTATAAAATAATATAAATAACAAATATCCTTGAGACTAAATAAATACGAAAATACCACAGTACTGACAGAAAGTTATTCAAGAGATTCAATATTTATTTTTATTTATTATTTATTATTTTTATTTTTCAAAAATAAGATATTATTCCTTTAAAGTTATGTTATGCAAATTTCCAAAAGCTTTAATTTACCCAATCTAAAATTGGAGTGGGAAATTTGATCTAAGAGGAATGAGCCGCCATTTTAAATCAGCTGAAAAATTCACTCTAATTAGAGTGAACTCGTCACTCTATCTATAGAGTGAATAAATTCGCTCTTTCAATGAGTGAACATTCACTCCATATGGAGTGGCTCAATTTTCACTCTTGCCTGGAGTGAAATCTCACTCTTTAAGAGTGAGGTTTCACTCTAAGAAATTTAGAGAGTGTAATTTTCAACCTATTTTGATAAATCTTACTAGTTGAAACATTTGCTAAAATTTTATTTGCTGGATTTTTTTAAAATATTTTATGTAAAAGTTATTAAATAAACAAAATTTTATTTTAAAATATTTTATTCAAAAGTTATTAAATAAACAAAATTTGATTTTGATATATTTAAAAAAAAAATTATTTAACGAGAGTCAACAAATAAATTCGTAAATAATGCTTTAAAGAGAAAAATAAGCTATTATTAGTCAATATTGGATGAAAATGACATATTTTCACTAGTTTAAAGAAAAAACATAAAATGTTCAATAATTATTATTAGGCAAAACCTAGTTTTTTTCTGAAAAATGTGAAACTTGATATCACTGGAGAGAACCTCATTAATAAAATGTAAATGTTATTTTAAAATAAAAATCGCATAGATTCAATTATTTGTAAACTTTGTAGTATAAACTTTGTGTTATTCTATTTGTAATTATGATAATTATAAAAACTGAATACAGTCAAACTTCCATAGGATTATTAAATATGAAATGGAAATTATATAATAATTATTAAACAATTATTTATTTATTAATTCGGGCTGCAATGAAAAAAAGTTTATATAAAAATTTGCAGAAGTCAGTCTTGCATCCTTAAAATCACATGTTTGAAATCACAATATGTATTTTTATTTATTTTCAATAGTAAAAAATTATAATTATTTTACAAATTTACAATAATCCTTTTTATAATTTATTATATTTTCAAAAATTGTATTTTCTATTCTTTTCAGAATTACATAATTCATTTTTCTAATTTTTGAAAGATTATTCTTCTTTTGTTTTTGATATTGTTTCTCGGTTTTTGTTTTTCTATTTTAGAACTTTCTCTTATTTTCTTTATTTTACACAAATTATTTATTATTATTTTAGACAATTTTGATTTTATAACATTCAATGAACTTTCCTTTTCATTGATTTTCCTAATTATTTTCATATTTTTTAAAGGAAAATTTCAGTGAATCTTTTCATTTCCTAAAATATTTCCTCGAATATTTCCTTATATTTGTAGATATATTGGCTTGGAGTGATTGATTAATTCATCCTACTTATGGAAATTTTCACCAAGTGATAAATTCAAATTATCAATACAAAATTATAACAATTAAAAATTCACCTTTCGGCCCTGAATTTGATGGTACGCACATAGTCATAACTTCCCGTCTACGCTTCCCTAATGAGTTTCCGCCGTATGGAAATTAGACTACAATTTTAAAAATACTGATTTTAAACAATTTTAGATTTGCGAATTATTTTCTATTCTCGTGTCTCGTGAATTGAAAATTACTAGTATGCATTGAAAAATAACTAGAAAGTAAAATAATAGCTAGAATTTGATTAAAGGTAACTAGAAAAGAAAAAAATTGCTATAAAGTGAAGCATTAATCACCAGTTGAAGAAAAGAACTAAAAATTTGAAGAAGATAAAAAGTATAAAATAACTACAAGTTGAAGAAAAATAATTGGCAACACTGAAAAAACTGCTGTCTTCTAACTGTCTTATTTTAAGACATTTTGGTGTCTTTATTGTATCTAAGAGGCAATGAGTGTCTTAAAATGAGACATTTTTTGCGTCTTAGATACAAAAAAGACACCAAAATGTTTTAAAATAAGACACATAGAAGACAGCAGTTTTTGTAGTGAATTAATGATAAAATACAAGAGTTAAAAAATAACTCATATAAGTGTGAAATAATATATGGGTGAAATAACAAATTATAAAATTTTAATATTATATTTTTATAGATAAATTGATTGCATATGGAGTAAAAGTAAAATGATTAAAGGAGGTGATTTTTTTGTTAATCCCGAGCTTTTATACAATTTAAACCAACAGTTCTCCGACTTGCAGCTTTTTGAACTTCCGCTGTCACCGATTGTTTATTGTTCTAAGAAATCGCCTTGTGGGACCAACGCATCGCTTGGTAATACAAAAGGGCGATAGATGAGCAAAAAACTCCGACCGGTTGGGTTTATTTAAATTCCAGAACAAATCTACTGTCTTCAAATGTATAAGGAAAAAGGCTCCATATTCAAAGAAAAATAACATTTTGACTAGAGTTCTCAAAATTAAGACCACCCATACCTACAATAATCTGAAATCTGAATATTTATTTTGTCACAAATTATGTAACTGTTATTTTTCATTTATTAATATACTGAAGAACTATACATTACTTTTAAAAATTCGTGTCTTTTTACAATAATTATTATATATAATTCTAATAAAGGAATTATCTTCTTCATTATATGTCATAGTTGAAAGTTTAATAGATCGAGCGATTCATTAAAATATCTCAAGAATAATTCTGACAGTTATTCATTCACGGATGGATTAAAACAAGAAGACTAGTTAAAATTACTAAATGAGCCTTCGGATTGGCGCGAATATATGAAATTGGCTTAATTTATTTTGAAGTGAGACATTAGTTGGCTTAATATTTTGGTGATATACTCTTTGGCCAATGTCACGTAGTAAGGGACATGCTTTCTTAATGGACATAATGAGAAAGAGACATGTGTTCACCAGACGTCTTGGTAAGGTGCATGGGAATGAATTATGTTTTATTACACTAGCAACTGCAAGTCACGCCTCGAGAATTGTTACTGCGAGATCATGCTTCTATAATGACACTAAATAGGCATTTATTCAACAGCAGGGCCGGATTGGGAATTAAAAGCGGCCCGGGAAAGATATTCAAAGCGGACCCTTTCTATATAATTGAAAATTTTTATTAACATTTAAAACTAAAATATAAAAATATTAAATTATTAAATTATTTTATTTAAACTTATCAATAATTTAATTATTTGGAATTTCTTGAACAGTAGCATTCTCTACTGCCATTTGTACGAAAGCAGCAGTAATTTCTTAGTTTAATGAACACATCAATCTGGTTTTAACCAATTTTAAAGGACAAAAAATGGACAACTTCTATTAAACAAATATAATAAAAAAATTTTGAGAGAATTTCCTGGCTTTAAAAATTGCTCTGAATGTATTCCTATCTACACTAAAAAAATTTTGGTGCAGCATCTGTACTTTAAAGTACAGTATCCGTCCCAAATGAAAAATTACGTTATTCAGTTAACTTCACTACGTTGAAAATCAATGCAAAATATTTAATCTGAAATTAACAGAATAATGAAATATTTCCATGGGACGGATACTGTACCAAAATTTTTTCAGTGTACCTTAACCCCTTCAGCATCAAAAACAACCCTTTAAAATCATTCCCTAATCTTCAATTAGGAAATGGACAATTTTTATTAAATAAATATAATAAAAAGTTTTTATCGAATTCCCCGGCTTTAATAATTGCTCAGAATGAATTTCTATCTACTTTGCCCCCTTTAGCATAAAAAAAGTCGGCTTTCATTCACCTGAAAATCATTTTTTCAATATTTGAATACCCAATTACTTTCTTTAATTTACAATTATTTTCTTCAAATCTCAATTATTTTCTTCTATTCACAATTATTTTAATTAATTTTTAATCATGTTTTTCAATTTTCAAATATTCTCTTTAATATTCAATAATTTTCGGCTTCTTTCAATATTTTTATCAATTTTCAATTGTTTTCTTCAATATTCAATAATTCTCATTTTTTCAATTGTTTTTCCAGTTTTCAACTATTTTCTTCAATTTTCAAATATTTTCGGTTTTTTTCAATTATTCTTTTCAGTTTTCAAATATTCTCGTTTTTTCAATTATTTTTTCAGTTTTCAATTATTTTCTTCGATTTTCAAATATTGTCGGTTTTTCAATTATTTTTTTCAGTTTTCAATTACTTTTTCAGTTTTCAAATATTCTCATTTTTTCAATTATTTTTCAGTTTTCAATTATTTACTTGAATTTTTAATTATTTCAGTCAATATTCAATAATTCTTGATTTTTTTTCAATTATTTTTTCAATTTTCACTTGTTTCCTTCAATACGCAATTATTTTCCAAGAATTTCAATCCAGTTCAATTTTTTATAATCCAATTAAATTTACAATTATTTTCTACAATTACTACAGTAATTTTCTTTCAATTTTTATTCTTAGTTATTTCTGTTCTAAATTTTAATTTACATTCTTAACTTTTAAGATAATTCTGTTGAAATGTAAACTTTTTAATGTTGCAATTTTTCGAATTTTTTGCAATTGTCCTTTATTTTCGTCTTTTTTCAATTATTTTCTTTCATATTATTCAATTATTAATCATTTTCTTTAAATTTCAATTCAGTTCTTTAATTCTTTAATTATTTGTATCCAATCACAATTCTTGTCTTTTATTGATACTTTTTTTCATTTTCAATTATTCTCTCAATTTGGAAGTATTTTCTTCAAATTTTAATAAAGTTTAATTTTTCAAAAAGCAATTAAACTTTCAATTGTTTCTAGAACTATTCCTATCATTTTCTTTCTTTTTTAGTTTTTTTTTAATTTCTTGTTTATCTTTTTCTGTTTAAAATTATTTCTGTCAGTTTTTAATTTAATAATCTTGCCATGTTTAGAATTTTTTCCAATTGGCAATTATTTTCTACAATATTTAATAATTCTCGGCTTTTTTCGATGATTTTTTCAATTAACAATATTTTTCTTGAACTTTCAATTCAATTTTTCAACTATCCTCTTAAATTCACAATTATTATTTTCTTTAATTTTGAATTTTTTTTTCAATTTTCAACTATTTCTTCTAATTTGAAATTATTTTCTTCGATTTTCAACCAACTTTAACTTTTTGAAATCTCATTCAATTTTCAATTATTTGTTATAATTATTCCTACAGTTTTCTTCAGTTTTTAATTGTCAATTATTTTCTTAAATATTCACCAATCCTGGGCTTTTTCACTCTTTTATACTATTTATTTATTTATTGATATAGTAATTTGTAAATTATTTATTATCAATAATTTTTTTGAAATCTCAATTTAACTCCTTAATTCCTCAATTTTTCTGTCTAATTCACAATTATTTTCTTCATTTTTTAATTATTTTGCCAATTTTTAATATTATTTTCTTCTCATCAATTTGTGATTATTTCTTCAAATTTCAATCCAGGTCAATTTTTTAAAATTAAAATTTTTTTCAATTATTATTATTTCTGTAATTTTTTTCCTTTTTTAATTTCCAATTGTTTTTTTAAAATATTATATTTGTTCTTTAATTTTTTAAATTATTTTTGTCAATTGTCGATTTATTAATCTTGTCATTATTCCAATTTTTTTCATTTGTCAATTATTTTCGTCATTTTTTAGTTATTTTAGGTCGATATTATCAACTCGAGAACATTTTTGGATGGTCAAGAGATTTTGAGATCAATATCAATATTGCTCAAATATGATATCGTCTTGATATCGTAAAGCACTAAGAAATAATGGTCAAGAGAACAAAATAATTTAAAAAGTTAAAGATTAGTTATAAAATTTTTTGAGAATTATTGAGGATTGAAAAAATTGAAGGAGATAATTGAAAATTGAGGAATGTAATGGAAATTTAAAAAATGTAATTAAAAATTGAAAGAAGTAATTGAAAAAGTCTAGAATTCTTGAATATAGAAAAAAATAATAATTGAAAACTGAAGAATGGAATTGAAAATTGAAGAATGGAATTGAAAGTTAAAGATAATAATAAATAAGAATTGTAAAAAATAGTTGTAGAATTGAACAATTTAATTGAAATTCTACAATTTCTGTGATTGAAAAGAACATAGAAAGAAGCCGAAAATGATTGAATGTTGTAAAATTAATTGAAAATAGAAAAGAGTAATTGAAAGTTAAATGAAATTTAATTACATAAATTAAATTATTAATTAGACCTACAAAAATACCGGCCCGCCTGGCGTCGCGTCGGCCCACCGGGATTTTTCCCGGTATCCTGAATGGCCAATCCGGGCCTGTTCAACAGTTGTTTCTGTAAAAAATAATAACCAAATAAAACAATTTCTTCGGGTTTTACGGTATTCTTTATTCGAAGTTTTGATTACCTTTAATAAATATCTTATCACCAATTTCAATAATCCAGATTTCAATATATATGTTTCAGGATTCATCACAATCTCAAAATTGCTAATACAAATTTCAACCCATTCGAATTGTAATTGATTTTAATTTCAAACCATAAAAATGTAAATTTAGCCAAGTTTCTTTTGATCTAATTTTCAATTGATTCAAATGTGAAACCTTCCTAATTTGAATTGATTCAAATTTAGGACTGCTCGAATTTACATTGATTTTGAATTTAAATTATATCAAATTTTTCAATCCACCCATTTTAATGGATATAAATTTGTAAACATTCGAATTCTAGTTATTTATCTTGATTTCAAACTATACAACAATTTCAATTGATCCAAATTTTATTTGGTCGAATTTTCATTTGAGGTCAATTACAAACTTTCTCAATTAAAATTGATTAAAATTCCAATTCATACACATTTTGATTGATCCAAATTTGAGTCTATACACCTCACTATACAACATTTTTAATTGATTGAAACTTCAAATCATTCGTATTTCAATTTATCTAAATGTCAAAATACTCGAAAACATCTTAATTTAAATTCATTTCAATTTTAAATCATCAAAATTTTAATCCACCCTTTCAATCAACACTTTCAATTGATTCTAATTTAAAACCATTCTAATTTCAATCTTTTGATTTTTAATCTCTTTTGATTTTAAATCATAACATATAATCAGACCTAGTATATAAGTATTCTTGAGTCAAGTATAATTTATTATTGGTCTAAGAATAATTATTCTTGATTCAAACATATAATTCAAGGGTCCAAGCACAGTTTCTCCTTTTTTAAAAAATTATTTTTTCTCACTCTTCCAACTGATCAAAATATCAAACTATCCAAAATTTAATTGATTCCAATTTCAATTGATTCAAAAGTTCAATTCAACAAAACTATAATTATACAGATTTTATTCCATAACCATTTTCCATAACAAACATTCAATATTCCAGTTTCAATTTATTTGGCTTTTAATTCATATAAATAACAATTTGATTTAAATTTTAGTATATTCTAAATTCATTAATTTACAGGGCACATAATCCTTAGGTTGATGTAATTAGGTTTTAAAAACCTTAATATAAGTCGAATAAAATTTTAAGATTGGGGTACAAACGTATCAAAAAAAGTTCAATCCGAAATTGCCAAGAAAAATATCTAAAACCTCATCTAAAACATAAAAGTCCCAAAGTATATATTTTTCCAATATGCAAAATTTCAAAAAAAAAATTTCAAAGTCTAGAATTAAAAGAAGCAATAATAATTATAAAATAATTCCTTGTATTTTATACTCAAAAAAACGTCACAGAATTATTTCTAAAAGTATCAATTTTCTAAAAATTGTCCCCCCAACCACGTTAGTCGAGATAACATAGAAAATTTTCTAAAATATAAAAGTTTCAAAAATTAAATTTTCAGTTAAGAATTAAGATTGTATCTTTAACACAGTAATTAAACGAATGAATAGCGACCTTCATGGAATTCGCTACTGTAAAACTATAGTAGTTTTAGGGAGTTTTAGCTTCCGTTCAATATATCAAAGAAATTGTTTGTCCAAATTTGAAGAGTTCCAGCTCAGCTTTTTCAGGTCAGAAAAACCCTTGAAGATTTACAAGAGAGAACCGAAGAAAACAATAGGTCCAGTTCAACCTACGGGAAAATTTCCTGGAATTAACAAGGTTGCATATATAAGTTCCGTGTAAAGAGAAAAGCTGTAAATTTTCTGTTTAAATTACAAGTTTTTTCTTAATATATTAATACTACAGATTGTATTTTATCCTTAAACTATGGTTCAATTATAACTAAACCTTTTTGCAGTATAAACACTGTAAAAACAGGTGTCTTACAAGTGTCTAATTTTAAGACATAAGACGTTTAGAAAGCGTCTTACAGGCATTTTTAAGACACTATCTCAATGGTTTAAAATTAAGACACCTCAAAATGTCTTAAAAGTGAGGACAAAATAAGACACTTGTTTTTAGAGTGAAAGAATGTAAAAACATGTGCGCAAAAATGGCAAAATACGTTATTCCGGAAATTGCTACATAGCCCGTAAAAATGGACGTCAATAGATTCAGGACGATCCAGGATGTTGTATGGCTACCATTACAAAAAGGAAAAGGGTCTCCTGCCGAGACGAATAAGGGGACCTTCCTCAATTTTTCAACTCTCGGCGCATCATTTAGAGAGGCGTTTTTTTTACATATACAACAGTTGGTGCACCCTGCCGTAAAACCGATCTAGGAGACCGAAGGACCTCTTTTACCCCCTGGATTTTCATTAGAAAAAATATGTCCTAATACTGTAATAAATTTTGGGCCCATGTAGGATGTAGTGCTTTCAATATATAGATATATCTTTAAGGTAGTATTATACTTTGTAAGCTGTTAAAGATGACTTTAAAAAACAATTTTTTTCTCGATGATAATTTTATTTAAAGCAATGAAAGTTTTTGCATCATATTTTTGACATTTTTGTCTGTCAAAAATGAAAAAATAAAATATTTTTACTGTGCCTGTTTCATCACTAGAGGGCGCCAAAGTCAAGATAAAAAAATAAACTATAAATCGGCGGACAAGCTACAGCCTTACAGAAACATCCGATCTGAAAAATTCAAATGTGGTTTTAAAGCTGATACATGTGGTTAGGCATCCCCCCTAACCCCGATAAAAAATATTAAAAAATAAGAAAGTGGCGCCAATCTAAAAAAAAAATCACAAAAAATGAGTATTTTTTTTGTCATTTTTGAGTCGTTAAAAAACAAACAAAAATAAAATATACAATCGGATTTAGGGGGGATGCCGGAAGGATTTTATAACGAAGAAATTGATCTAAAGCTTTTTAAAATCGATAATTAAGAACTCAAGTTATGCTGTCCGACAGTTTAAAAAACATGGTTTTGCATATGTATAACTTTTACATGCGTATAACTTTTTTATTTCTTTGAATTTTACTCTGCAATTTGGGAATTATATTCTTGAGGTACTGTAGACCACAAAAATAAAATAAAAAAAAATCGATTTTTTGATCGATACAAAGTATAATACTACCTTAAAGTCAGTAAAATTTTTGGGCCCGTATCATATTGACACAAAATTTACAATGACGATTGTTATATATTGTACAATCATAGGTATAAATGTTATTTTATTGTACAACTAGTAAAATTAAAATATTTTTAGGTTCTAATTATATTAAATATTTGGTTTTTATGAATTAATTGTATTATTTATTTAATTTATTAACTCAACTGATTGTTGTTAAAACCTTTAATTTTAGTTGTTGTGCAAAATAACATTTACCAATGCTTGTACAATATAACAATCTTCATGGTAAGTTTTGTGTCAAAATTATACAAACTCAAAAATGTTTTGTTCTTAACGTTTATTCTTCTGTCCTTCGATTTCACACACAATTACTTATAAAAATGTAAATTCGGATTTAATTCTCAGAATTCAAAAAAGTTAAAGACACGCGTAACTTTTGACTCCAGGAAGCCGAAATTTCTTTCTTTCATTCTGTCGACGAGAGATTCATCGCTTTTTTCTCTTAAGATTTGATGAAGCTAAAAAAAGATTTGAAGATCCAGTAGCAAACATAAAGGTTTTATAAAGATTTGAAAAAGTGGAAGAAAGACACTAAAAATGTATATAAAGTCGATGAATCAGTATATGATGAATAAGACTGGTAGTAAGTATTTATAAACAATTTACAAACAGTAATCTGTAATAATAATCTATAAGATTCATTCATTCATTCTTTTTTAGGGTTTTTTGTTTTTAATTTTTTTAAATCAGTTACGTTTGAAAAAAATGTATATTTTTAAATTAAGTATAAATCATATATGAATTTTTATTTTATGTATCTAATTATTAAGTGTCTTTTATTATAAAAGTAGAATAATATGTAATTTAATAATAATAAAGAAGGTAATATAATTCATTAATATATCATTGAAAAGAAATCAAGCACCATTTTTATGTATTTTATAAGTGTCTTAAACACCTTTTTAAAATAATTGTTTTATTTCTTAATGAAGACAATTTTTTTGTTTCAAATCTCTTTTTTTTTATTTAAAAAAAAACCTACTAAATTAAATTTTGTTTAATGAATGTTGTATTTGAAATCTCAAAATGCTTTGTTTTATTGCATGAGCAAATTATTATTAAACTTATTTAATTCCTAATTAAAAATTACATAAAAAAGATATTAAGGAGGCTATTTTCATGAGAATCAATTTTATTGTGTTCACAGAAAATAAGATTAATAAAAAATATTAAAAATATAGTTTACTCCTCGGTTTACTCTGAAATACTGATCATGGAAAATTGAGATCTTTAAAATTTCGAAATAATTATTTACTAATGGAAATCTAATATTTAAGTTTTAATTTATTGACGTTTAAACTATATTTCAATTTCAATTGATAAATAAAAGTTTTAATTTATACTTATTTTAATTAAACGATTCTTTATTTTATCATGATATCAATAAATTACTGCGTTCTCTATTAAAAACTTTCTTTAAAGCAAATAACAATTCATTTAAATTTTTATTGATTAAGGCTTTAATTATCTAAATTTTAATCAATCCTTCATGTGTTTTTATAATCCTTAATATTACAACTGAATATTTCAACTGTTCATAAACAAAAATTTTTTTAAATCTAAATATCACTTAATTTCAAATTTCATTAGTCCCAATTTTCATTCGTTCAAATCATAGTAAAAAATATGCATTGTTAGATTTTGAAAATTTTTAAAGTTACTTACTATATTAAAATATAAATAACTTGTAGTTCCTATCCTAATTAAAGTTTAAAACAATTTGAAATCGTAGATATAAATAAAAAAAAAGTTTAAAAACTTTTATTTGTAAATGTATAAAAGATTAAAATAAATAAAATTTTGAATTACTTAAAGTTAAAATAAATTTGAGTTTTCATTGGAAGTATTTTAAGTTTGGAAGAATTAAAATTTGGATTGATAGAACTTCTGAAAAATGAAAATTTAAATGAAGTAAAGTTTGTAATCTCGTTTGTAATAATTGAAATTTGTATGTTTAAATAAGAAATTATGAATACAAATTTTCCGCAATAGAATTTTGGAATAATTAAAATTCGTTTTAAATTTTTTGTATTTACTTTTGCTTGTTTATTTAATTCTAAAAGTCGGCAGTGGTTTTGCTTTTCATATACAATGAAAGTTATATTTATTTAAAACATTAATTTTATTATAATTGAGTAACAAATTTCATTAATTTATTAACCTTATTTGCATTTAAAAAAAAATTTTAGTTGTAAATGACCAAAAAAAATGCAATATTTCTCTTTCATGTTGTTAGTTAACAAATAAATTTTTTATATATTCAAGTTTCGTTATAAAATAAATAAACAAAATAAATTGTTTAAATACGTACAGAGAAAAATATTTAGTTTTAAATTGTCAGTTATTATGAAAACATAAAATAATTAGAACTGTGTTAATTTTTTATTTGGAATGGTATTTATAGCGAAGAAGATCGAAAAAGCGAGTTGCCATTTTTACGGCAGTGAGATACGAGACAAGAGAAGGTCTCTAGATTTTCTATTGGATATACAGGTAGAATAGGTCAGGAAAACTCCGCCCAGATTTTCTGATTCGATATTAAACACCTGCCTCACGTTGTCGGTAGGATTATTTACAGATTTGAACTTTCTTTTGTATCAGCTTCTATAGGTATATACAAACTTAACCAATTTTATAATTTTATTATGTCATCCGTTTCTTAAGTTTACTAATTAAAAATTTGTATAAAATATTAATGACACGAAAAAGTTTGTCAAAAATAAAAGGAACATTTTCTGTAACTTTTTTTTTAAATAGATAAATAAGACATTGAAAACAATTTTAAAAATTGAAGAAATGATAATCCCCTCAAAGGATGAGGCTGCATCCATAAGCTTTGAATGTCGTTTCACCGACAGATTCACACCGTACTTCCGGTTTCCAGTGACGCGTCTCGAAGTAATTTTTAAGAATATATTCCTTTTGACACTTGTCGTAAATCACTCGCTCCCTATCATATGGATCCTGTCTCTATAAATCTCTCATTTTTGACTTTTTGGAGTATATGATCATCAGTGGAATGACAAATTTTCAATAAAAAAATAAATTTTAATTTCCCAATACCTAAACTCTTAACTAAAGTTGCAAAATTCTCGGTAATTTAAAATCCAGTAAACATTCCCGAGAACATAACCGAGAATATTCTCCTTCCGGAAAATTTATGAGAATTTTCTATGTTTGAATGAAACACAATCAATTTATTAGAAAAAAAAAAATATGGATAAATAATAAAATAATTATCATTACAAATTAACTATAAGTCAATAAAGTGTAAAGATTATTACTAAATATAACAATTATGAACAATTTTAAAATAAAAGAAAGTAATTTACATTTAAGAAAAATACTTCAAAATATTAGAAATAAAACGAAAAAAATTAGTGTAATGAAAAATTGGAGAAAATAATTAAAAATTGAAAAAAAATTATTCAAATGGAGATAAATAATTAAAAATTTAGAAAATTTATTCAGGAAATGATGAAAATGATTAAAAATTTACGAAAATTATGAAGAAATAATATAAATAATTTAAAATTGAAAAGATCACTTTTTAATTTAAGAGAAATAATTTAAAAAAAAAAATAAATAAATAAATAAATTAAAAAAGATAAACATAATTTAAAATAAAGAAAAACAATTTTTAATTTAAGAGAAATAATTGCAAAACATACAGAATATAGATACATAAAATACAAGAAAAGCGTGGATATAATTGAAAATTGAATAGAAAAATGAAAATTTTACATAAATAATTAAAAAAACTTCTTGCAAATTATGGAAAAGAACGTAAGTAATTGAAAATAATAAACAAATAATATAAATAATTGAAAATTGAATTAAATAATTGAAAATGATTACAAATTTTAAAGAACAGAATGGGAAATTTGAGAAAAATATTTTAAAATTTTAGAAATTAATTTAAAAAAATAAGAATAATTAAAAATTGTGGAAAATAATTGGAAAATGATTTTAAAATTTGAAACTTGAAGACAATAATTGAAATATGATTAAAACAATGATAAATTATTGAAAAAAACATTTGTTATTTTTCTTTCAATTATCAACTGTTTTTTTAAAATTTCAATTTAAATGTTTAATCTTCAATTTAATTTTTTAATCTTTCATTTTTTTCTTTAATTTTCAATTATTTTCTTCGAATTTTCAATTGTATTCTACGTTTTTCAATTACTTTATTCAAAATTCAATAATTCTCGCATTTTCTCAATTATCAAATATTCTCTTGAAATTTCATTACAATTCTTTAACTTCTAAATGATTTCTTTAATTTTTATTTATTTTTTACAATTGCTACCATTATTTTCATCTGTTTTCAATTGACAATTTATTTTTATCCTTCAATTTTATGATTATTCATCAATTAAATTTTTTTTTCAATTGCCGATTATTCTCACCGTTTTTTTAATTTTTTTTTAATTGTTAATTATTTTTTTATAGTTAATTATTTTCGGCAATATTTCATTATTTTCGTCATATTGCAATTTTTCTTTTAATTATCAATTATTTTCTTGAAATTTACATTTAATTCTTTAATTTCCAGTTTATTTCTTTAATTATTAATTATTTTCTTCAATTCACAAAAATTTTCTTTAAATTTCAATTATTTTGATCGATTTTCAGTTAATTTCTTAATATTAATTAATTCCCTTCGTTTTCTCAATTATCAATTATTTTATTTCAATACAATTCTTTAATTTCCAATTGATTTCTTTAATTTTCATTTATTTTTTACAATTACTTCCATTATTTTCATCGGTTTTGAATTGACAATTTATTTTTCTCCTTCAATTTTATAAATATTCATTAATTACAAAATTACTTTTGTACGAATGACTATAATTCTTACTATTTGTCAATTTTTTTTCAACTATAATTATTTGTTTTAATATTTTAATAAATTTTTTCAATTTTTAATTATTTTCGTCATATTGTAATTTTTCTTTTGACTATCAATTATTTTCTCGAAATTTCCATTTAATTGTTTAATTTCCAATTTATTTTTTCAATTTTTAATTATTTTCTTCAATTTACAAATATTTTCTTTAATACTCAATTTGTTTTATCGATTTTCAATTAATTCCTCAATATACAATAATTCTCTTATTATTTCAATTATTTTTTACACTCATAAAAATTGTTTTAAAATTTTAATCCAATTATTCAATTCTAGAACTATTCTCTTCAATTAATTCTTAGTTATTTTCTTTAAATTTAAACTCCACGTTTCAATTTTTAATTATTTTCTTTAATATTAACAAATTATCGCCTTTTTTCTATTATTTTTTTCGATTATCATTAAGTTCTTTAAATTTTTATTTTCATTCTTCATTTTTCAATTGTTTTCTTCCATATTTATGTTTATACGCATACTTATTTATAATTTATGATTTTTTGTTAACACTTAGATTTATCTTTTTTGTTTTACTTGTTAATTTTTCTTTTTTCTTTTCTCTTTTTATGTAATAAAGGGAACTTTTCTCGTTTATGTTTCAATAAATAAATAAATAAATATTCATTAATTCTTGGCATTATGCAATTTCTTTTTTAAATTTTGACGTATATTCTTTAAATTTCAATTCTTTAATTTTTAATTGCTTTCATCAATTTTCAATTATTTTTTTTCGATTTTCAATCCAGTTGTTAAATGTGCAATTATTTCCAATAATCATTCCTATAATTTTCTTAATTTTTAAATTTGAAAATATTTTTTTTAAACTTAATATTTCTTGTTTAATTTTTACAATTTTTTTTTCAGTTGTCAATAATTAATCTAGTCATTTTTTGGAATTTTATTTTCAATTGACAATAACTTTAGTAATTTTTCACATATCTTCTTCAATTGTTCAACTATTTCCTTTATGTACCTATTTTTATTGTTATTCCTTCGTATAATGTAGTTCAGAATCAGTTTTTTAAGAAGTACTTTACAAAGTTATTTGTATCTTATAGTGTTTTGAATAACTGCCTTGTTTAAGCTTTTTTATATACCTAGCAGTTGATCTACCATTGATGGAATTATATCCAAACTTTTTATATCCTTCTATTTGGCGATTTACTTTAAAAAGTATTTCTGTATTCCTTGTATACATTCTTTTGTATATTTCTCTCTATATATATAGAACAAAATAAAAATAGAACTGACAACGAGAAATGCACGACAATAACGAAATTGTTAAAGGAAGATTGAAACTGGCTTAATTAGCGATTAGATTAATTTGTAGACGTAAGAAGTTCTGAGAAAATTGGAACCACGTCTGTCAAGCGAGTCTGAGATTAATGGTTGACTGACGGAAAATCGGCGCCTCGCTTTTGCATCATATTAATGGTTCCCACGCTTATTTCCAAACCCACTCCTGGAAATTGTTCATTTATTATTAAAATTCAGAATAATACCAAGTTTTTTTTTTACAATTCTTTATTTTCTAATATTGTAAATATTAATAATTAAATTTCGATTTATGAAATAAAAGACTTAAGCCCGAAAAATTGTCAATAAAATTTAAATATATTCTCGAACTTTTACTCAACATGTTCTTTAGGTCACTGAATTAATATTTATCAGAATTTTCATTTAAAATGTATTTTTAACCGACTTTGTATTTGAAACAATTCGAAAATAATCTCGAAAATAACCAAATTTCCTTTAAGCAGTATTCTTATTTATTAACAGAAATTTAAGTGAGTAGAATTTATAAATGCTAAAAAATCCCCACCTAAATTTACCTCGAAATTCATAATTTTCTTGATAACTTCTGATTGGGTAGCTTTAAAATACTTTTCAAAATTTTCCTATCGAATGTTTGTTCGGCCATTTGCAATTTCTAACAAATAAACATTTGTCGCTGAGTTCTAAAAATACTATAAAAATAATTAATAGTTAGAAATAAATGAACATTCTACTAAATATGAATCAGAAATAAAAACATCATCGAAATATTAAACATTCTCTTATGAGAAATTAGAATTTATTTAAATTCAATTGAAAACAACTTTAAAAAATTAAAATTCGGCAAAAAGAAAATTATATCTAATGAAATTTTGTAAAATGAAAATTCTAATTATATAGTTTATGCTTACCAATTTGATTCAATAGTTGTTACATTTTTCTTCTAAAATATTGGTCAAAAGGTGACTAAAAATTATTTATTAAACGTTTAAATTAATTAAAATTTTTCTTATTTTCACTTTTTTTTACAGAATCTCTAATTTGAATAATCTAAAATTAAGAACCATAACTTTATTCAAAACAGAGTTTTTTCCATTAAAGTACCACGCAACATCGTCTTAAGATCTACAAGTTTGGAAACAAAAAAGTGTTGCTTATAATGAGTAATAGGTTGAAAATAACACGGTGTTAATGGAGATAAGATTCCACATGTTTCACATAAACAGAAGAAAAAAATGCAAACGACGGGAAAATAATAATAATTATCATTACCCCTTTCTTCCGTTCATCGTAAATCTTTTACATGCTCTTAACTGCATAAAAATAGAATATGGCGTTTTAAATTCATTAGAAAATTAGGAAAAATGGACTTACATTAATTATGAGTAAAATATTTATTTTTAATCAAATACCTATTTCGAAAATATACTTCTTTGTCTAAAAAATTGTTTTTTAAATTCTAATATTTTCAAAGATTCTAAAAAATATTTTTTATTTAAAACCACCATTTTTTAAGGGTAAAAAATGTTTTATTTAAATTTATCGAGAGAAACAATTTCTTCTACCAAGGATAAAAATATGCTTTGACTATATGCTCTCTAAATTTAAATAAGTGAATTTTCACTTATTCAATTTTAGAGAGTGCTTGGAACAAGAATATTATTTTTAGATGACCAATATTAATTATTCTGGGATCAAGAATACATCGAGAAATAAATTATACTTGGTTCAAGAATAATTATCTTTAATTCAAGTACACATTATTGATCGAAGAATGCATACTTGGGACAATATTAATAATAATACAATCGCAGTTTTTTGAACTATTTAAATTTTCCTTTGAAATAAAATAAAAACCTTATTATTTTTTAAAAAAATAAGTAAACTGAAAATTAGCATTATACATATTTATAATTCATTAATATTAATGTTTTAAAAACGATCATATAATCAAATATGTGTTTGATGAACTTTTTAAAGCTTTTAAAATTAAAATTTATACTACTAGATGTTTTCTAGTGCCGTAACTAAGAGGGCAAGGGCCCTGGGGCAAAAAAGAAAATGGCCCCAATTATATTAAATTATATTAAATCACATTTCGCCTTTATAAAATGTTCTCAAATTTAAAATTTATAGCAATTTTAATTTCTTCAAATTTCAGTTAATGTGAACTTGCCTTGATTAAAAGTTCAATTAATCCACGTTTCAAATACACTAAATTTGAAGTGATTTACAGATTTCTTCAGTTTTTAATAATTCTTTATTTCAATTACTTTAACTACAATTTAGTACTATTTTTATCATTTTTCATTTATTTTCCGCAATTTTCAATTATTTTAATTATTTTTAAATTGTTTCCCTAAATCTTAAATCTACCTTCTTAAATTTCAATAACTTTGTTTTGTTTTTTCAATCGCTTTTTCAATTTTAATTATTTATCCCTTGACATTAAATCAATTTAATTATTTATTCCTAAATTTTATATTATTCATCGCAAATTTAAACTAATTTTTATTATTTACCAGTATTTTTGTTATATTGCAATTATTATAGTTTCAATTTTCAATCATTTTCGTAATTTCTGAATTAATTTCCTTAACTTTTAAATATAAATCTCTATTTTCAATTATTTTGTTCAATTTTCATTTCTTTTCATTTTTTTGCAATTATTTTCTCCATCTTTGAATATTTTCAATCTTTTTCAATTAATTTCCTAAATTTTCAATTATTATCTCAAATTTAGATTATTGTTATCAATTTTCCATGTTTTTAACGATTTACCAATTATTCTCTTTTGCTTAAAAATAAATACTGCATTTTATCTATTATTTTCTTCAACTTCTAATTACTTTATTTATCTGCAATTTCAATTATTTTCATCAATTTTGGATTATTTCTGCAATTTTTTAATTATTCTCTTTGATTAAACATTTTTAAAGTAATTTTGTAATTATTTCCTATTTTTAAACATATATTCTATGATCTTTTCAATTATTTCTCTCAAATTTTATTTACTGTTATCAATTTTTCATATTTCAATTTTTTTTCTCAATCTTAAATTATTTTCAGCATATTTCAATTATTTTTTTTAATTTTGAATAATTTTTATCATTTTTTAATTATTTTCCTCGATTGTTAATTATTATTCTCATTCTCCAAAATTATTTTCTTAAAATTTTAATTATTTTCATTTGTTTTCATAATTTCAAAAAAATTTTAATAAATATCGTAAATTTCAATTATTTTTAGCTTTCTTCAATTCTTTTCTCCAATTTTTAGTTATTCTGATTTTTTAAAATTAATTTCTAAAATCGTCATATATTTTTCGTAAATTTCAATTATTTTTTTTTTAATTTAAAGAAAATTCTAAAATTTTTTCAATTATTTCACTCAAATTCTATTTATTTTTCATAACTTATCATTGATTGTTTTATATTTCAAACATTTTCTTCAAGTTTCAAATGTTAAAATCATTTTGCAATTATTTTCCAAAATTTTTTTCCTTTAGTTTTCAATTTTTTTCATTTGTTTTAGTATTTCCAAAATTGTAAACTATTTACTGACATTTCAATTATTTTATTCAATTTTGAGTTATTTATATTCTTTTGTATTTTATTTTCTTCAATTTTCAATTACTTTCGTTCATATTCATAATTTCCAAAAAGTTTTTAATTATTTCTCTTTAATTGAAAATTATTCTCTTCAATTTTAAAATATTTTGATCTTTTTTCATTTATTTTCTCTAATGTTTATTTTCCTTCTTTTCAATAAACTTCTGAAAGTTTTAAGTATGTTTCTAAAATTTTCTTTAACTTTCCTTTATTTAAAATATATTACGTAATATTTTCAATTATTTTCTTTAATTTTAAATTATTTATATTATTTTTCAATTATCCATTATTTTGTCTAATTTTACATTATTTAATTTTTTTCAATTTATTTTTAAGATTTTCAAGTATTTTTCTTAAATTTAAATTATTTTTTTTATTTTTAAAACATTTTTTATGATTTTTTAAATTACTTTCTCCATTTTTTAATTGATTTCATTATTCTTTTTCAATTAATTTGCAAAATTTGCAATTATTTTGTTTAATTTCAATTATTTTTTGCAATTCTTTTAATTCTAAAATTTTATAAATTTTGTCCTGAATAATTATTTATTTTATTTATTTATATAAATTTATTTTTAAATATTATACTTGATTGATCAAGAGCCCTGCAAATGGTTTTAAAATTGAAATTTACACTATAGGTGTGGAGGCTTTTGTAGTCACTAAATATCTAAGGATTTTTGGGGTTGCTATTACGAAAATTGGATAAAATCAATCTTTTTGAAAGAAACGTCGATAAATTTAAAAAAAAAATTATTATTTATTTTACAGAGATTCTCTAACGCAATTTTTATGGTTTTCTGCTTATGGGTATTTTTTTGAAATTTTTGAAATTAAAAATGACACACAAACTGCATTTTGATAATAATCAAATTGAAAGGAAATTAAATATAAAGAAAAAAAATAGTTTAGGAAGAAACGAATTTCAAAATACACACCATTTATTTGCACTTTAACCCCGAAAGGCAAATAGAAAATTGAAAAGTAACTTTGTAAAAAGTACCAGGAACATATTACTTTTTTCTGTTGTAATTAGATTGTGAACTCGAGTCGAACAGCTGGACGTGATTGATGACGCGGTCGTCGCGGTGGCGTCGGCGGCATTTTCTAAAATTCAGCTCCGTCCATTTTCTTCGTAGACCCTCTCGAATTCTAAAGGTCAAAAGAGGAGGAGTTGTCTCTCATGTGATGGGTCAGGACTCCTCACCGCGTGCCAAGAACCGTAATTTAGGGACCAAGGACGAAAGACATAATTGATTTAACATTTCCTTTATAGATCACGATGAAGAATGTGTGCATCGCACCTAATTAATTTTCAAAAAGTCTTTAAAAATCCGAGAAAATTAAGTGCCATAAACAAAAACTCCTTTCATGAAATATCTCCGTAAAAAAAGCGTGAAAATTGACACTTGAAAATAAAGCTTACAACAGTGACGTTTAAGTAAATTATTTTGTTTTTAATTTCCTCTAAAAATTTCAATATATAAAATACCGCAAAATATTAGAAGAGGCACAAAAAATGTTTATTCTTCTTCTAAATTCGCTGATTTTTTATTCAATTTAATTTTTCGACTCATAATATACTAAAAACAAGAAAAAAGAAAAACCATCTCGTAGACGGAATGTCATCATCGCAACTTCAGGGATGGGTAAATGTAGAAAACTCGAGGTTTTCTACGTATAATACGTGGTTTTCTACATTATGTAAAATACGTATTATACGTAGAAAACCCCCCACTCCCTCTTATTTTCGAAATTTTCACGTATAATACGTACGTATTATACTGTAGAAAACCATGTATAATACATCACGTATAATACGCACCCATCCCTGATCGCAACAGCTGTCGACATAAAATCCGGTTCACATGAGTCCTTTTTTTAAGTTTGGTTTAGTTTCCCACCCTTTCTCCGTGTAGGCGTCTTTTTGCGATCAAATTGCTCCAAATGCAAATAAAATAATGCCAAAGTTTCAAGAAATATTTTTTTTCAAACCACACGCAAAACAAACTAACTGTTTTGTTTTATTCAGTTTGAAAAATGTTTAAAATTTCTTATTTTGATATCTAAAATTAAACAAATACTTTTCGTTGTACTAAATATAAAAAAGAATTACAAGAAGTTTTGGAATTTTCATTTTGTTGCTGTTGAAATAAAAGGAATAAAAATAGACAGGAAGAAAAACTTGTGGGGCTAATTATGTTTGATGCTTTTTGTCAAAGGGAAATTTTTTTTTTTCACTGGTGGCTTACTCTTGTCAATCTGTTCGCATAAAGACGAAATCTGTCAGTGTGGTTGGGCGATATGACTACAAAGTAGAATGACTAGCTGTCAAGAAGGTAGCTGTCAGTTAGAGTTGAAGACGTCGCGATATGCTGACTGTGAGAAAGGGTGAGAAAGATTGGGAGAACCTTTGACGTCGCGACATCATCGTCACGCCATAGTTTCTTCCGTTTCCTTTCTCAGTATTTGGCGGCCCAAGATCAAGATCCATATCACCTAATTGGGCCATGCGAATTCACTTGATTTATAAATCATATTTCTAACATGCATCTTCTCAGAAACAAAGCCTTTCCAAGAGAAAAATTAAATTATTATAACTGGGAAACAAGTATAACAGAACTTAGTGTATTTTTGTCTAAAAATAGAACACCGGAAAAAGAATTTAAGATTTGATTAAGTTTTAAGTAATATTTACTTTTTTACTCAAGCAATGCAAATAAATTAAAAATTGATGTAAAAACGGATAATTTTTACTTTTAAAAAATGTCACTTTTGAATCAAATTTGACGTTTTGTATTTAAAGCGAATATTTGAAGTAATAAATAATTATTTATTTGTCTTTAATTATAATAGATTAATGTATAAATATACTCTCTAAACTTGAATAAGTGAATATTTAGTTATTTGTATGTCAAATATCTTCCACTTTTTCAGATTCTTTCATTTTTTGATTTCTTAACTTTTAAACTTCTATTTTAAATTTAATATTGCTTCTGATTGTTTCTACTGTTCAAATAATTTGATTTTATAAGCAATCTCAGATTTGATTTACAATTATATTTTTATATCAAGCTTCATCATATAGATTCCTCGAACCATCTGAACAATAAACATTAAAAAGTTAAATAGATAACATAATTATTTTAATCAATTATTGAATTTAAATTTTAATTCATTTCAAAATCAGGAAATCAAGAAATTTCTACTGTTCAAATAATTTGATTTTATTAGTAATCCTTGATTTGATTTTATTAATACAATTATATTTTTATATCAAGTTTCATCATAGATTTCTCAAACTATCTGAACAATAAATGTTAAAAAATTAAATAAATAACAATAATTTTAATCATTTATTAAATTTTAATTTTAATTCATTTCAAAAACAAGAAATCAGAAAAATACTCAATTTTCAATTTATCTCAAAATAAATAAATTTAAATGCCTTTATACTTTAAGACAAAATAGACAGTTATCTATTTAAATATTTACTTTTTATAAAATTACTGTTCAAAAGCAAAACAAAATTTAACCAGCAGAAGCAAATTAAGATCAATTTTCTATTTTCCAAATCTCAACCAAAATTTATTCATTAATTAATTTCTACTTCAAAATTTATTATTCTTCAATTTTTCAATCTATCCTGCCTATATCTCGAATATGTATTTCCTAATTTTTTTAATAAATTTATGCCCTAAGCCTTTGCATTTTATTTATTTCTATAATTTCTATTTGATCTTATTTATTCGGCACACTTTCTTAAACTAATAAATATTTTTCCCATCAAAAAAACATAGAAAGATAAACAATTTTAAAAACTTCTAGAACTTTCTAGAACATTATGTAACGGATTTTTATTAATTTATTTAATTTCTCGAAGAATATTTAATTAATTAAATTTCTAATTTATTATTCTTCTACTGGCAACATTAACGCGCGCCCAAGCGCGCGACAAACTTTGCATTGTTGTTGGTCATTTAAATCTATAAATTTTTGCAACTTCAAATAATGGAAATTACGAAATTGAAGAATATATCTGACAAAAATGACAAAAATAATTGACAGTTGAAAAAAAAATTCGAAAAATGACTACATAATTACACAATTGAAATGAATAGTTTAAAAAATTAAACAATCAATATTAAATTTAAACAAAATAGTTGAAAAATTATAGGAAATAATTGCAAATTGAAGAACTGGATTGGAAATCGAAAATATAATTAGCATTGAAAAAAATAAAAAAAAGTTGAGAAAAAAAATTTTAAATTTAAAAATTAAATTAAAATTTGAAAAAATAATTGATAACTGGAACAAAAATTAAAAAATGACGAAAATAATTGACAATTGAAAACAAAATTTAAAAAAATGTCTAGATTTAACACAGAACCGAGAGAAATAATTTAAAAAATCAAAGAATAATTATAAAATTTCAAGATAATAGTTGAACATTGAAAAAATTGTAGAAAATAATTGAAAATTGCGGTAAATAATTAATAATTGAAAGAAATGGTTGAAAAATGACGAGAATAATTAAAAAATTGATGAAAATATCTGAAAAATGACAAAAATTACTGTTAATTGAAAAAAACGAACGAAAAACGACTAGACTAATAGACAACTGAAAAAATACTTGAAAAAATGAAACAAGTAATATTAAATTTAAAAAAAATAATTGAAAAATTAAGAGAATTAATGGAATAATTGTTGGAAATAATTGCCCATTTAACAACTGGATTGAAAATCGAAAAAAATAATTAAAATTGAAAAAAAAATTAGAATTGAATAAAGCACTTAAAAATTTGAAGAATTGAATTTAAATTTATTGAATATACTGAAAAATTGAAGAATGTAAATAAAAATTAAAGAATGGAATTGAAAATTAAAGAAAATAATAAAAAATCAAATTTAAAATTAAAGAAACTTAATGATAATGGAAATAATAATAATAATAACAATTGAATTTAAATTTTAAAACAATTTTGATGAGTGAAAAAAGTACCTAATTGAAATAATACGAGACTTATTTAATATTGAGGGGTTAATGGAAATTCGATAAAAATAATTGAAAATTAAAAAAAATATTTGAGAATTGAAGAAAATAATTAAAAATTAAAGAAATAAATTGAAAATTATATAATTAAATGCAAGAATATCAAGAAAATAGATGATAATTAAAAAATAAAATTACAATATGACGAAAATAATTAACTATTAAAAAAAATAATTAACAATTGGAAAAAAAATCGAAGAATGGTGAGAATAGTCGGGATTAGAAACTTTATTTTTTTTTTAATTAATGAATAATCATAAAATTGAAGGAGAATAATAAATTGTTTAATTAAAAACTGATGAAAATTATTGAAAAAATTATAGAAAATAAATTAAAAATAAGAATTGTATTGAAATTTCAATCAAATAATTGATAATTGAAAGAAAATTGCCAAAATGACTAAAATAATTAAATATTAAAGAAAATAATTTAGAAATGAGGAAAATAATTGACCATCGAAAAAAAGATTAAAATTTGTCGATATTGATCGACAACAAAACAAAATATCTAAAAAAAATTTTAAATAATTATAAAATTTAAAGAGAATAATTGTATATTGAAAACTGTTGAAAATTATAGCAACATAAACATTAAAAAAAGATTAATAATAATTTAATGAAATTTGTTATTTAAATAAATTTAACATTTTAGAAAATATAACTTTCATTCTATTCAAATTAAAATCGCTGCCGATTTCAAAAAACAGACAAATAAATAAAAGTAAATAAAAAATGTTTTAAAAGAGCACGAATTTTCCAATTTTATATTTCAAAATTTATATTTACGAACTTTAATCTTTCAAAACTTCTATTGAGGATTATTTCTATTCTTCAAAAATTCTAACAACTCAAGTTTTAATTTTTTCAAATTTAAAATAGTTCCAAACTTAAAACAGTTTCAATGAAATGTTGACTAAAATTTATTTTAACTTCGATTAATTTAAATTTTTATTTATTAAAGTCTTAAGATTTATGTTTAATTTCTTTTTAAATACCTAATTATTTTAATCTCCTACATTTACAAACTAACATAAATATAAAGTTAATATTATTTATACGCTTTTAAATTGATTTAAACTTAAATTAGTATAGGAATTACAAAGTTACTCATATTTTAATATTAATAAACTTTAGTTATTTTAAACTTTTAATTCTTTAAATTTTAATTAATAAAAATGTTGATTAATTCAAATTTGAACTATTATAAACTTTACATATTTTCAAAATCTAATAATGCATATTTAAATTTTTTTTTACATTAACCAATATATAAAAACTTCTAATTATTCAAAAAAAATTTATTGTATATTAAAGCTTTAATCAGTCCAAATTTTGAAAATAATAATTTTGACTATAAATTGAATGAATGAAAATTGGGCCTAATGGAATTTAAAATAAAGTAAAATTTATATTTACAACAAAAAAAATTAAAATTGTGAAAAGTTTAAATGTTTAGTCATTAATAATCAGAATAATAAAAACGCAAGGATTGATTAAAATTTAGATAATTTAAAGCCTTATAACAAATAAAATAATAATAATACAATAATAAAAATGCAAAAAAATACCCAGAAATTGAGAAAAAAAAATTTTAATCTGATAAAATACTAGTAAATGATATAGTCGAGCATAAAGTTAAATTAAAATTTCGACTATAATTGAAAATTTAATTAATTAAAGTTTGATAAATTTAATTTTGGATTAATTAAACTTAGATTATAATTTAACGAATTTTAAATAAATTTAAATGTAAATTAAGTTGGATTGAATTAGAGAACGATTAAAATTAGAAGGCATTAGAATTTCATTAAATCAGAATTTGGAGCAATTTAATTTAGAATCGAATAAAATTTGAGTAATAATTTTAAATTTAAACTAATCAAAATTTGATTCTTGGGTTGATTAAAAATCGCAGCCAAATTAAAAATCAATTAAAATTTTAATCAAAAAATATTTTAACCGGGAAAATTAAAATTGATTACAATTTAGTTTAGACAAAGGTAAAAATTAGGAAATAACGAAGTTATTTATTCGAGTAAAAAAGTATTATTTGATTGTAAAAAAAAGGATTAATATTTGTTATTCATTTCCTATTTAGAAGGAAGAATTAATGTTTGATAAAATAATTAATTATTCTCAATTATGATTTTGTTTTTTTTTTTGTTTTTAAAGAAATTAAATTACTGGAATATTTTAATATCCCAGTATGTGGAGAAAATAGGAAAAATTCGAAACAGGAGTTGACACTAAAGAGCGTCGTAAATTGTATAAAGTAAGAAAGATGTTTCACTGCCCTGATTCTACCCGTGGGAAAATTTTCATTCAAATTTGTTAATAGGTAATTACTAATGTTATGCTCTTCAAGTTATAATCCAAACATGTCAAGAAACAAAGTTTACGATTTTTAAATTTGAGAGTAAATCAAATTCCAGATGTTCTTTTATTAGATTTTTAATGTAGGCAAAGGACATACTGATTTGCTCCCCCAACAACCGAAAGAATCGATTATAAAGAAGCATATTTTTTACTAACTTTTTTTCGAAAACCCATCCCAAAATTTTAACCTTCTCATTTTTTTAGGGGAGGCACACTCCCGCTGAGGCATTAAAAAAAATTAATAACCAGTAAATTTCCATTGTTTACAAAATTTAAAAAAAAAAATTTTTATTTATTAAAATTATTTTTATTATACATTTTTTAATTTTTCTTATACATAGAACGTAAATTTTATTTATCTGAATTTTTAAAATTGTAATAATCTTTATAAATATAAAAATTCTTATCAATTAATAGAAAAATAATAAATTTCCTAACGAAAAAAAAAATGGAAAATCTTAAAGAATATCAAGTTTAAGAAAAGTATTAAATTTTAAAAAGAGAGAAGACTGAAAATAAAAAAATATACTTTATTGGTGTTTAACAATAAAATTTCCTGGTCTACTTGTACTGAATAATAAATAAATATATTTTGCTGGATTAGCCATAATAGGTACAAAGGACCATAATAATATTTCAATATAAATTTTACTTTGGGGAAAACCGAGATTTGAAAGTTTAATTCCTGCTGGTGGCAAATCTACCTGAGTTATTATAAAACTTTTAGTGACCTGTCAACTTATGAATAGAATTTCAAAGACGTATTTCCCCACTAATTTCCATTTTCCCACTAAAGATTATTTCAGATTTGATGATTTAAGACTAGACAGTAGAACATAATTATTATTAGGACCTACTTTTTGTCAAGGTTTATCTAATAAAATCTAGTTTTATTTTTTACAGATTAAATAATGTAATTAAGGCAAATAAAATAAATAAATACAAAAAATGTGAAGTTGAAAGCTGTAAAATTAACTTAATTAACAAGATTGGATTTCAATTATTATATTTACAGATTTTAGAATCATAAAATTAGTTTTTACATTAAAGTTTCCAAATGAATGAATTTCCCAAAATTTTGGATAGATTATTCATTTGTTATTTAATTTGTTTATTTCAAGCATATCTAATTTTCGTAATCACTCATTTGTTTAATAGAGAAAAAAAATAACATAATATATAAAATACTGCTCACCTTTTTACAGGGTGTCTACCGAAACATAATTTTTAAATTCCCGGCAAGTTCCCGGTTTTCCCGGATCTAAAATCACATTTTTCCCGGATTTCTTTTATGTATAATTAATATCCATAATATTAAATAGTGAAAAAATTAAGAGCGTAATATATAAGTATTTAAGGTAAAATTGATCTTTGAAGAAAATGATTAAATAATTGAAAAATCATAAAATTGATAGAAATTTGAAAAAAATACTTGAAAAAGGATAAAAATAATTAAAATAAAAAAAAAAAAAATTGAGAAATGACAAAAATAATTGAACCTTGAAAAAAAAATGAAAGATGATAAAACTAATTTAAAATTATGTAAAAAATTCATGATTAAATTTACGAAGTGTTAAGACATAAAAAATTAATTCTTAAAATAAATTTTTATCGTAATATCTAAGTGTTTTTAAAGTTTATGTCAAAATTTTGTTTACATTTTGTTAATCTCGAGTCATCAACAAATAATGTTCTGTTTACAAGTCAGTGAAATATTTAATAAATAAATAATAAATTATTATTTAATAATTTACTAATTCGCGAGTAAAAAAACTATCGTTTAATCTTGATTATTAATTTAAAAAAAATTTAACAGTGAGTGTAGTGTTTGTTCAAGAATAAAATTGTAAAAAGTAGCAAACAAATTAAACACAAAACGTTACCAGAATGTCGGGATCAGGATGATCATCAGGAATTGAAAGAAGTGAAAAATATGTGAGCAGTTTTTTTATAAAGCTAATATTTATTCAATCTTGTTTAAGAATCGAGTGAATGAATTTACAAAAAGTTGAAAAAATTCTTAAGTGTTTATTTTAACAAAATATGTGATTCATACATAAAATTTTTAATTTGTAATTAACCATTATTGTTTTGTTTCAGTTGGAGCGACAAGACAATGGTGAGTGACTTAAAATTTATCAAAAATTTGAATAGCTTTCGTTCAAAATGGATTTTTGTCTAAATTCGCAATTTGCAAAAAACTGTGATTTCTCGTATGGAAAACAATTTTTTCTAACAACTTTTAGTAATTTAAAACTTGTAATATTGTGAAATATTCTTGTTGTTTTCTTTCCAAATATCTGGTCCATAAATTAAAAAAGAATCCCAAAAGGATAATATTTATGATTTTTGAATCTGAAACAAAAAATAAAATTATGAACATTTAAACAGAAATTTAGAATTTTATAAAACAATTTTTTTAATCAATGAGCATATATGTATTGCTATAAAAAAATACTATGAATTGCTAAAAAAATTAACTATACATTTTTCTAAAATTAATTAACTAGGAATAATGAAAAAATATAGATAAATATAAAAAATATAATTTCACTAACTCGTCAATCTCCACAATTCGTTTTCCTGTTTCCAAAGATTCAAGAGTTTTCATCTCGTCACCAGTTAATTGAAAGTCAAATATTTCAAAATTTTCCTTAATTCTGGATTTTGTTACTGATTTCGGAATTACAGCAACACCAAGTTGTAGCTGGAAATAGATAAAAACAATTTAAAAAAAATATTACAAACAAATCAAATTGAAATTATTTTTACATTAAAAAAATAGTATAAAAATACTTACTATAAATCTTAAAGCGATTTGCGCTGGAGTTTTATTGTATTTTTTCGCAATCTCAGTGACTTTTGGATTTTCCAAAAAGTTAGGAACTTTGCTGTTAGAACCAGGTCTTCCAAGTGGACTATATGCAGTTATTATTATATTATGATTCTTGCAGAATTCTGTTAATCTTTTTTGATTAATATTGATGTTAAGTTCTACCTGATTATTAAAACAGTTTTTTCAAATTAACGGAAATTAAAAAAAGTTTCGAACGAAAATTCAATTTTATCTCTTTCTTTACTTATATCTGATATAAAATATTGTTTATGTACAAAAAAAATTAATTTCATTATTTAAAAAACAAAATAAATTTGATAATTGAAAATAAATTTAACGAAACGTAAAATTAAAATTTATAACTTTTTAAAAAACAAAAAAATTTATAAAGCTTTAAAATTGAACTTTCTTGTAATTAAAATAAAGAATTTTTAATTTACTTGATTATTAACTGGTTTAATTGTTGCTGTGTCCATGATATTTTTAATTTGCTCGGAATTAAAATTACTGACACCGATACTTTTTGCGAGACCTAATCGAGAACATTCTTCCATTCCTTTCCAAGTTTCTTGATAATCAACATCAGTAGTTAAAATTTTTCCATCAGAGTCCTTGCTATACAACTCGGGTCCTTCCTTTAAAAAATTCAAAATTTTATAGTTATTTTAATTCATCCACTCTTTTAAGTAATTAAAGAATCAAATCTTTCTTAACAATAAATTTACCTTAAAAGCAATTGGAAAATGTATTAAATAAAGATCAACATAATCCAGGCCCAAATTTTTCAAAGATTCTCTGCAAGCTGGAACTACTTGATTTTCTTTGTGAAATGTATTCCAAAGCTGTATAGAAATATAATTATTAAAAATAGTAAAAGAATCGAATTTTTTTTTTAGTAATGAAATGTAATATAATCCCTAATTAATTATATTTAATGACTTAATAAAAATTAGTTACATTGGTTTTGAGAGATTTAATTTCGTAATTTTTGACTAATTGGGATTTTTTTTTAAATTCTAATTCTTTAAACCTCGGAAATGTTCTGTTCAAAAAATTAAAACTAATTCTTTTCACTGTTGATTTTTAAAATTATTCTCTAAATTTGTCATTGCTTACTTTTGTAGTAACAAAAATATCTTCTCTTTTAATAGTTCCATCTTCAATTTTCGCTCGAATGGCTTTTCCAACTTCAGCTTCATTTTGATAAAAAAATGCAGTATCAATGCATCTGTATCCTAAATCGATAGCATGTTTCACAGCTTCTTCTACTTCGTTTGGTTTGGACTTGAAAAGATATTTTAATTTCTTATAAATCAAATTATAATTTTTTTAAAACTGGAAATAAAAATTCTTACCAAATAAGTTCCAAGACCAATTGCTGGCATCTTCTTCCCATTACTAAATTCTAAAAGAGGAACTTTCGAACTCATTTTTTGACTGGAAAACAAAAGATTCTTTTTATAAATTTGTAAATTTGTTTTATAATTATTTAAAAACTAATCAGATTTTTAAATAGAACCATTATTTCAAATTTATACTTGAAACTTAACATTTTTAAAAAATAAACTTTCAATTAAAAAGCAAATCTCTAAATATTTGGAGAAAATTAAGAAAGATTTAAGTTTTTACAAAATTAATGAACATAATGCGACGTTGCCACGATCAACTCACAGATGGAACTATTTTTTGCAAAGTAATAAATAGCAAAAAGTATCTATTATTTAACTCCCTTACTAAAATATAATAAAAAATGATAAAATAATTGTTATCAAAACTTCCACAAATATTAAATAAATTACACAAATGGTTTTTTTTTTATCAATTTATTTTTATTATTTTTAAAAAATGCATATAACACAGAATAAACTTTTAACTGCTGCCGGTGCGCAACTAAAACACGAAATTAGAATTTTATGAGTTAATGATGGAAAATTACTATTCACGAGTCAAATGATTTATAATTAACTGAATGTTCTATAATCTTACTGAGTGAATTGCAAATGACTGAACTAAACTGAGTTATAACTAAAATGAATAAATTATAAATAAACAAGTAATAGCCGTACCAAATAAATTATAACTGATTCAAATGTGTAAAATTTTAATTTTGTATCGCCTTCATTTAAAGTAGCTTTCAGACTAAATTTTACGTTAACAAAGTCTTATTATATTAGCGTCTTATCAGTTATCAGTGTTTTTGAGGTAAAGAAATGGTTTTGCTGGTTTCCTGTAAATGATATAAGAGAATGAAAAATACCACTTATTATCTTATGCAATCTTCATTTTATTATATACAATCGTAAAAATTCCAACAATTAAAACGGAATATTGAATGGGTAATATTTGCTTTTTTTCCCTCTGAAACAGACAATAAATTATTATTATTGTTTATAAATTACGCTCGAAATTATGAATATGAATAACAAAAAAAAACTAATTACAAATTAATTAAAAACATTTAATTATCTAAAAGAATGTACATATTTTCTTAATCTTTCTTTTGATTTTTCGTAAAATTATTTTTTTTAGTAGTTTTTTGTAAGACATAATAAAGAAATGTTTATTTTTCTACGTAATTAAATTGATCCAGATACTTACTCGAGAAAAGAACAAATTCTTTCGCCAGTTGCAATAGATTCAATTGCAGACATTTCTTCTGATGTGAGTTCAAAATCAAAAATATCAAAGTTATCTTTTATACGGGACTTTGTTACGGATTTCGGAATTGGAGCAGCACCTTCTTGCAACTAAGAACAATAATAAAAAAAATTATTAAAGATAAACTGAATTAATAGTTTTATAAGATTAATAAAAATAAAGCTTGTTATATTCGAAGTAGTATTTAGCATCAATTAATAATAATAATTAATAATAATAATCGCAAACTTCATTCTTTTATTCTTTCATTCTAACCACACCTGAAGTTTGGCACTATAGATTTTATTTTTGCTTTAAATGTATTTTAAATGTATTTAAAAAATTTATTTTTATATTAATTATTATATATTTCTAATTTTACTTATTTAATTATTAATTCTTCGGACTTTAAATTTTAAATTAGTTAACAAATTTATATTTTATTTTTATTAATAGGGGATTAAAATATAAACGTGTCTTATTAAAATCTAATTTACAGCTTTTAATAAAGATTTAAAACACTTTAAACATAATATGTAGGTTAATAAAAAAAAATATGTATAAATAATTTAAAGTTACCAATATTACAGATTTGTCAAGCTCATCAGGCTATAAATTTATTAAAATCAAGGGTCTCAACATTTTCAAAAAAGTACACTTATCACAAAAATCACTTACTTAAAAAATCTAGATAAAATATTTAAAATTTATTTATTTACTTGATATTTATTTATGTTGAAAAAAAATTTTGAAAATTAAAAAAGAATAGGTAACTATAAAAGAATACATTTTTTTTTTGATACACTAAAATGTTGGTACATTAAAATTATTTAATTTGACTGATATGAAAATTCCGTAAAATTTTATGCGTCGAAATATAAATTGATTGATATTTAGATTTTTTCAAATGAAGATCTTAAAATGTTTGATATAATTCTTCATTAATAGAAGCCTGAATCACTGTAGGATTTAGAAACAATAAACTCAAGTATTATAATTTGATTAAAGTTTGAACTAAATTCAAGTTTGAATCGATTTGAAAATTTCAAATTTATTTAAATTAAAAATAATGGTTTTCCAAGTTTTAAGTGATTTCAAGTTCCATTAATTTCAATTTTTATTGAAATAAAGTTTACTCAACATTTTAATAGTTGCATTAAAATTTACATTGGTTGAAGTTTTCATACAATGCAAATTTTGTTTAATTTAAAGTTTTTACACATTGGTTAAAGTTTGAAATACCTAATATATCCATTGCTAAAATGTAAAAATATTTAAAGCTTCTAATAATTTAAACATAAATTGATTAAAATTTAAAACGTTAAAAGTTTTAAATAATAATTGAAGTTTATTAGTTATTATAGTTTGTTATTTATTGATTTTCGTATTGTTTGAAAATATTTTAAAATCATATCAATAAAAGTTTTAAATAAATGAAATTTTTATAGAAGTTTTAATATATTTTTCTCAAAAAACTGTTTAAAAAATATTCTAACTTTTTCAGGGTTGCTACGGTTCTGGAAAACCTGGAATTGTCATGAAATTTTTTTGAAGTCATGGAAAACCTGAAATACCTGGAAAAGTCAGGGAATTTTATAAAATTTTGTTTTAAAAAATTAATTTAATTAATTTCTCTTTTTATGATTTCAATCAGTGATATTTTATTTGAAATAAGTTGAAAGCTGCTAAATTGTCGGTGACTTTTACCTGATTAATCAAGAGAAAAAAAAATGAAATTTTCAATGCTGTTACTAAAAATGAAAATTATTTCCATCTATCAATCAGTAAAAAATTAATGACAATTAAGTCATTTTCAACTGATTTCCTGTGAAATTTAATTGATTGAAATCATGAATAGAAAGTGATTTTCAATATAAAATTATTCTCCTTAAATTTTATAATTATTCTTTAATTTTTTTTAATTATTTTGTTCTGTTGTCGATTATTCTTGACCGCTTTCTAATTTTTGTGGCTATTATCAATTATTTTCCTCATTTCTCAGTTATTTTTTTAATATTTAATTATTTTCGTCATTTTGTAATTTTTCTATCTATTATCAATTATTTTTTTCACATTTCAATTTAATTTTCAATTTATTCATTCTATTTGCAATTATTTTCTTCAATTTTCAATTATTTTCTTCAATGTTTAATAATTCTCGTCTTTTTCCAATTATTAATTATCTTCTTCAATTTTCATTTATTTTCTACAATTTTTTCTATAATTTTCTTCAGTTTTTAATTGACAACTTAATATTCCCCTTCAATTTTATAATTATTCTTTAATTTTTTTAATTATTTTGTTCTGTTGTCGATTATTCTTGACCGTTTTCGAATGTTTTTTTCAGTTGTCAAGTATTTTTCTCAATATTTAATTATTTTAATCATTTAGTAATTTTCTTTCAATTACATTATTTTCTTAGAATTTAAATTTAATTCTTTAATCTTCAATTTATTTCTTCAATTTTTAATATTTTCTCCAATTATTATTCTCGTCATTTTTCAATTATTTCTTTAAATTATCAATTATTTTATACAATTTACAATTATTTCCTACAATTTTTTCAATTATTCTCTTAAAATTTTAAATTTATTCTTTAATTTTTTCATTTTTTTGTTGTTGTCTATTAATCTTATTATTTTTTGAAATTTGTTTTCAACTGTCTATTATTTTCGTCATTTTTAAAATATTTTTTCAATTTTTCATTTATTCTACTCTTTTTAGAATTATTTCTTTCAATTATTAATTTTTTTTCCCAATTTTCAATTATTTTCTACAAATTTTTATTGTGGAATTATTTTTCTTAAATTTTATAATTATCCTACAATTTTAAAAATTCTTTTATTCTGTTATCGATTATTTTCGATAGTTTTCTAATTTTTTTTTCATTTGTCAATTATTTTTTAAAATTTTAATTTAATTCCTTAATCTTTTATTTAATTCTTCAAGTTTTAATTTTTTTCTTCACTTCTCAGTTAGTATTTTTAATTTGAAATTGCAATCTTAAATTTTCAATTATTTTATTCAATATTCAATAATCCTCACCTTTTTAGGGTTCCGTACACCACAAGTGTACGCACGGAACCCTATTGGCAAGACTTTGTCGAAAATCGTATCCCCCCCCCCCCCAGCCAACAAACTATTTGACTTAGAAAGTTCAAATTTGGCCCACATATGTATTTTCACGTGTAGATGAAAGAAAAATTATAGAGAACATGATTCTAGGGGTTGATCATAGCGTTGTCAAGAAAATAACAAAATTTTTGAGAAATTTTGATATTTTTTGGCTGATAACTTTTGCCATTTCTTTGACAGCGCTATCACCACAACAATCTCTATAATTTTTCTGTAATCTACATATGATACTACATTTTTGTACCAAATTTGAACTCTCTAAGTCAAATATTTTGGCAAATAAAAGGGGAATACGATCATTTTTTCGAAAAAATGCGTTGAATTTGTACCATTCCTGCCCTTTATCTGCCAAATTATTGTACTTAGAGTGCTGAAATTTGGTACACATATGTAGTTTGACGTGTAGATTACAGAAAAACTATAGAAAACCTTGTTGCAGGCTGTTATCATAGCGTTTTTCAGCAAAAAAAAAAACGATTTTTTTAAAAAAATGCTAAAAAATGGTCGTATCCCCCCCCCCCCCTGAACTTCCAAACTATTGGACTTAGAGAGTTCAAATTTGGTACACAAATGTATTTTCACGTATAGATTACAGGAAAATTATAGAGAACATGATTGTATGTGTTGAACATAGCGTTGTCAAGGAAATAACAATATTTTTGAGCATTTTTTTAACATATGGGCCATAGTTTAGTGTTATAACTTTGACAGCGCTATAATCATCACTTTCTCTATAATTTTCCTGTAATCTACACGTAAATCTACATACGTGTACTTAATTTCAGCATCCTAAGTCAAATAGTTTGGAAGATAAGGGGGGGGGGGGGATACGGTCATTTTTTTTAGCAAAAATGCACTAAAAGTGTACAATGCCACCTCCATATCTGCCAAACTATTGTACTTAGGGTGTTGAAATTTGGTATACATATGTAGTTTGCCATATAGATTACAGAAAAACTGTAGAAAACTTTGTTGCAAATCGTTATCATAGTGTATTTAAGCAAAAACCAACGATTTAAAAAAAATGCTAAAAAATGACCGTATCCCCCCTCCCGTAACTTCTAAACAATTTGACTTAGAGAGTTCAAATTTGGTACACAAATGTATTTTCACGTGTAGATTACAGAAAAATGGTAGAGAACATGATTGTAGAAGTTGATCATAGCGTTGTTAAGGAAATAACATGATTTTTGAGTATTTTTTATGGATATTTGCTAAAATCTCTGGATTTTTCGTTGACAGCGCAATCACCATCACGTTCTCTATAATTTTTATGTAATTTACACCTGAAAATACATTCCTGTACAAAATTTCAACTCTCTAAGTAAAATATTTTGGAAGATAGGGGGGGGGGTCAATTTTGTATAAAAAAATTCATTTTATATTATATTATCTATAATATGTATAATATATTTATATATTATATATTTAATAGTATCAAATATATTAAAAATTATTTTGTTTTGTGTACGGAACCCTCGATTTTAGTACGAGTGTAACTCGAACTTGCCCGATTTTTTTTTAATTATTAATTATTTTATCAAATTTGAATTTAATTCTTAAATTTTGAATTACTTTCTTCATTTTTTTTATTATTTTCTTCAAATTTCAATTCTATTTTTCAATTTTCAATTATTTTCTTCTATATTTCATTCTCAGCTTTTTTAGTTACTTTTTTCAATTTTTAATTATATTGTTTAAATTTAAATTTAATTCTTCAACTTTCAATTTTTTTCGATTTTCAATCCAGTTGTTCAATTAATAATTATTTACAACAATTATTCCTACAATTTTCTTAATTTTTCTTATTCCTTAATTTTTTAATTTAATATTTCTTGTTTAATTTTTCAATTATTTTTTTCAGTTTCCTATTAATCATATCGTTTTTCGAATTTTGTTTTTAAATGTCAATTTTTTTGTCATTTTTAGATATTTTCTTCAATTTTGTAATTATTCTCATAATTTTCATTATTAATATCAGTTGCAAAAATTTATAGTTTTCAAAGACTAACAACAATGCAAAGTTTCTATTAAAATTTTGTATTTTGTCATGCAATTTGATGAAACATAATATGTATATATTATTTCTTTTTGTGTTTTTAGTACGAAATTGTTGATCAATTTTAATCTCAAAATTAAAAATATTACATTAGAAGTAAGTTTAAAGAAAAAATTATTTTAGACCTTGAAAACTTTTTAAAATGTCTTCAATTTTCTTCAAAAATCACTCGGTACCCTAATTGATATTATATTAATCATTTAATTTGAATATTTTATATTTTTTTCATTGTAACTACCAAAAAAATTAATAAAATAATTTTATTTTTGGACCTGGAATTTTTGCGAAAATGGTCTGGAAAACCTGGAAAAGTCATGGAATTTTCAAATAATTTTTTTGTGGCAACCCTGTTTTTGTAACTCTCTATAAAAATTTTTTATTTGCAACTTAGGAAGAAAATCTGATTTATTCTATCAAATTTCTTTGTATTTATTAATTTGTCACAAATTTTAATACATAAAAAGCAATTCACATAATTTAATATGATAACAACTTATTTAATCTATAAATAAGTTCATTATTTATGTCTTATTTTTAAACTATACTAGCTAATGAAAAACTTTAATTTAATTTGTAAAGTGGAAGATTGAAATAATTTTTTTTTCTACCATTAGGAAATTAAAATAAAAATAAGTTATGAATCTTAAAACTTTGGTTACATTGAATTTTTTATTAATTCAAGTTTGAAATAATTTAAATTTGAATCGATAGTAGTTGCGAATTTTTTAATTTGAAAAAATTTAAATTTATATTGATAGAAATTTTAAAGAATTATTTGTTATTAAATGAATTTCGTATTGTTTACAGAAATTTTAAGAATAAGGAATTCTTATCAATAGAAGTTTGGGATAAATTAAATTTGTATAGAAGTTTAAATATATTTTGTTCAAAAAACTATTGAAAAAAATATTCTAATTTTTATAAATTACTATAAAAAATTGTATTTTCAACTCAAATGAAAAATATGATTTATTCTCTAAAATTTATTTTTATTTATTAATGTTACATTATTTTGCCTTTTTCTAATAAAAAAAAAAAAAGAAAATCCAAGTGTTTTTTGTTTTTTAATAGAAATGTGTCAAACTAAATTTACATCAAAATTATCAATTGAAAGTTATATTTAAATAAACATTTAAAATTTTTGTCAGTCAGAATCATTAGAAAATGTAACCAGAAACTTGGAAAATGTTTTCCGAATGTAAAAAATCTTCTAATATTAATTAACTGAAAATGTATTTAACCAAAAACTAGAAAATGTTTTCTGAATACAAAAAAATGGTAATTGTGAATATTGTTAAAGACAATTTTTTTCAAAGTCACTATAAAAGAGACACACTTTTTCATTTCCTCCCTAAGTTAATTTTCAAATTTTAATGTTTTGAGGGAATTAATTTATTTTTCTTACCAAAAATCTAAAGGCTACTTGCTCAGGTGTTTTTCCGTATTTTTTGGAGATTTCAAGAATTTTCGGATTATCTAGAGAATTTTTAATACCGTGTCGATTTCCCGGTCTCCCCAGGGGTGAAAATCCAGTAACGCTTATTCCTTTCGTTTTACAGAATTCAATTAAACGCTTCTGATTTAGATTTATGTTAACTTCAATCTGCAATTTAAATTCTATTTATTTAGTATTCTATTTATTAAAAGTACAAGATAAAGAACATTCTTACGCACTTGATTATTGACAGGCTTGATTTTTGCATTTTCGAGAAGTCTAGTGATTTGCTCTGAATTAAAATTCGAAATTCCAATACTTCGAGTCAATCCTTGACGAACACATTCTTCCATTCCTTTCCACGTGTCAACATAATCTGCATCTGATAAAATTACATTACCTTCCGCGTCCTTTGGTATCATTTCTCCTCCTTCCTTTTATTTCAAATAAATTATTAGTAATAAGTAATAAGTTACCATTAGATTTTAATCTATTAAATAATTTAATTAATTTATTAGTGAAAAATATAATTGATTTTTACTTGGTAAGCTAGCGGAGTATGGATGAGATAGAGATCAATATAATCTAAACCAAGATTTTTTAACGATTGTTTACAAGCAGGAATAACAAGTTCTTCTTTGTGACAAGTATTCGCAAGCTGAAAATAATTTTGATTAATTTACTTTGTCTTTTCTTCTTTTCTCTTTCTTTTTGTTATCAATTACCTTTGTAGTTACAAAAATATCTTCTCTTTTTACAGTTCCATCTTTAATTTTATCTCGAATTCCTTCTCCAACTTCTTTTTCATTTTCGTACAAAACGGCTGTGTCAATGTGCCGATATCCAATTTCGATTGCATATTTTACGGCTTCTATGACTTCTCCTTCTTTGGACTATAATTTTATATAAAAAGTTAATTATTGTCTAATTATACAAATTATTAGATAATTTATGATAATAATCTAAAATAATGTAATAGATAATAACCAAAAACAAACTCCAAAATAATGTAATAATTCAAGACGAGTTTGGAAAACTTTTTTTTCAAAATGATTTTTAGACTCGCCATAATTTAATTGGTGTTTATTCGAAATTATACTATTTTTTCAGCAAATGAATTAACAATTCAATGATTATAACAGGTAATTATTATAGTAAAAAGATTATCATTTAAATAACAATTAATTTGCTTACCAAATAAGTTCCAAGGCCAAACATTGGCATTTTATATCCATTGTAAAATTCAAAGCAAGGAACATTCAACGAGCTCATGGTAACAATATTTCAATTTATTTAAACAGTCTTCCTGTTATTTACAACATGAATCGATACAAAATTTCATTATATAAGTTCTTATGATTATTTTCAAGTATTTCAATTGATAACTCTATCGTAATTATTATTTATAATCTTTTTATCTTACCTAGTTTTGTGATAATAAGGTCAAAGTAGATTACAAATGTTTATTTTTAGATAATAAATTATCTACTCTTTAGTTTATATATTTTTTAAAAAGTATACCAGAGGATCAAAAAGTAAACACTATAGTTTGAGTATAAAAATACATAAAGCGTATTACTTAAATGTATAAAATTTTGAAATATCCAATTTAGAAATATTGTTATTTTTTTCTAAAAATAATTAAAGAATATATTGGAAATAAATCAAAGATTAAAATACAAAATTAATTTTTGAGGTTAGGTTGAAAACCACGAGTAAAAATACGTCAATAGTGAATTGGTTTTAAAAATAACAGAAACGTAATTATTAACCAAGAAAAGTTTATACCTGTGCTTATAAATATTCACGTTGGAAGTTAGGTTGATAATTATTAGAAAAAAACAATTATGACACAAAATTGCAATCATAAACAAATGTAAACAAGTTTTAAAATTAAAAAAGTTCCTTGATTTACCACAAGTGGCGCTGTAATTTGCGCGCTATTTTTCGAAAATCCAAGGACAATTTTCAGATAATTAAAAGATTGAAAATATCATGAAAATAGAATTAATTTATTTAAATTACGTAATTCAACTAATTAACAAACCAATCCTAAATAAACACTAAATATTCAATTAATTTTTTCAATCTAGAAATATTTTTTAATCTGAAATGAATTTAAACATTTTGTAAAATTTTCACTATATCCTTTATTGAAATTTTGTATTTCAAAATTCAGCATTAAAGGGATAATCCTTGTGATCCTTTGTTCTGTAAAAAAACATTTCAACATTTAATTTAACAATTTTTAAAAGGAATTTTAAAGTAAAAATTAAAAAAATGTATTTAACATTTTAATTAAATTAAAAAAAATTCACTTACTCGACTGCTGGACAAATACGTAAGCCACAATCTAATTTATTCATTTCCTCGATCTCTTTAGATGTCAATTTAAAATCAAAGATCTGAATATTTTCTGCGATTCTCACCTTTGAACTGGATTTTGGGATTGGAATTGTTCCAATATCAATCTAAAAGAATAAATAATTAAAAAATTAAAAAACTTTTTTAATGTTGAAGTATTTTAAATACTATTTTAATTATAAAGAAATTCTAGTTTCCTTTTAATTAACAAACTAATTCCTACCAAGAATCTTAAAACTACTTGAGCAGGAGTTTTATTATATTTTTTTCCAATTTTAAGAATTGTTGGATGTTGAATAGTAACTTCAGAATCTCCTGGTCTGCTCCATGTTCTTTTTGGAGAACCAAGAGGACAATACGCTGTAATTGCAATTCCTCTTTTTTTACAAAATTCTCTTAATTTCTTCTGATTCAAATTAGGATGACATTCGACTTGATTCATAACTGGTTGAATTTTCGCTATCGACAAAACTCGATCAATTTGATGAGAATTAAAATTACTCAAGCCAATACTTTTTGTCAGTCCAAGTCTCACACATTCCTCCATTGCCAACCAAGTTTCTAAATAATCGACATCATCTTCCAAAGAGTTTCCTTTTTCATCGACAAATCCAAATAAACCTGTTCCCAAATCCTAAACAAATTTTTTTCAGTTTTTAATTCAATTTATTTCAATAAATTCTTTTATATTAATAAAATATTTAAAATAAATATTTAAAATCAAAATAATAAAAATAATTAATAATAAAATATTTAAATTAATATATATCAAGATAATAATTTACTTTGTATGCAGTAGGCCAATGAATCAGGTACAAATCAATATAAGAAAGTCCCAAATTTTCCAAAGATTTTTTGCAAGTAGGAACTACTTTTTCCTTCCTGTGATGATTATTCCAAAGCTGAAAAATAGAAATTAAATTGTTATTATTTATATGGTTCTCTAGGAATTTATTTAAACTAAACGGATTTAATATACTTTTTACTTTATCCAGAAATTAGAAAATGTTGATTTAAATTAGTAAATAACATTTTTTAAATATTACCTTGGTAACAATAAATAAATCTTCTCGTTTTATACAGCCTTCGTTAATTTTATCACGAATCGCTTTTCCAACTTCTACCTCATTTTCATAAATAAGGGCACAATCAAAATGACGATAACCCGAATCTATAGCATCACGAACCGCTTGTTCCACAGTTCCTGGATTATCCTGAATTTTTTAAAAATAAATTTCATTTTTCAAGAATTTAAAACCATTTTTATACCTGATTTCAAATTAAAAAAATTTTATGTTATTAAAATTATTTTATTTTACACAATATGTGTTAATTAAAATTGTTTTATTCTACACATATTGTCTGTAAATAAAAATATTATATATTGTTTAAAAAATCCAATCGAAATAAGAAACTAACAATTTTAAATTTAAATTTGGAAATTAAAAATAAACAATATTTTTTAAATTAATTTTGTCAGAAATTTATTTATAACTTTTTAAATTAAATTAATTTATTGATTAATAGAAAAAATAATTACATTATTTTTTTATGTACTTACACTTGCTTGATAAGTACCAAGTCCAAGAACCGGGCATTTTAATCCGTTATTTAAAGTAATTGTGTCTCCTGACATTTTTGTCAAATGACTGAACAAGTTCCTCTCGTTTCAACCGAGGTTACTACTAAATATGATTTCGTACTTTCCACTTCTTGCGCAACTTTTGATTTCTTGTAATTATTATCTTGCACTTTAGTCATTATCTCCTATCCGTGAACTAATTTTTTCAATTGTTTTTAATTGCAAAATGATAAATCATTAGTATAAACTATAATAAAATCAACAAGAAAATAGAAATTATGTATATTTAATTTAGCTATGGATTTGTTTTATGAATGAAAAGTATGAATCAATGAAAGATGGATTTTTACGATGAAATTAATTTATTTTTCATTAATTATTTTTAAAAGTAGGTAAAAATTATGTTCATTTCATGAACACTTTGCTTCCTCATATAAGAAGCTAAGCTAAGGGAAAAAAATTAATGTCAATGTGTACTTTATGTAGGTCAATAAAATATTTAATAGGAATTAAATTTAAATTTACTAAAACAAGAAATATTTTCATAAATTATATTAATTTTTGAAAAAATATAAGGTAACGGTACCAATACTCGATCAGTACCTATAATCGATCAGTGATGATTTAATTAGCCAAAACTAATTAATAGTTTTATTACACTGGTAAAAATAAATCTTGTTATTTTCGAAAAATATTTGGCATCAATATTTTTAAACTATTAATTAATTTTATCCAATTAAATTAAATCATCACTGATCGACTATAGGTACTGATCAAGTATAGGTACCGTTACCTTATCATACTATTTAAATACCAATCAATTCGTTTTATATTTTTTATTCAGGTATCATTACTTAAAAATGACGATTGGATAAGTTTTGAGATAAGAAATATGAGTTTTTTATTTATTAAGTTATATTTTTAGCATGAAATAAATGTATGCAAAAAACGATATTTTTTTGTGAAAAACAGTGTTTAAAAAAATTAGGTTGGGAATTTTAAAAAATCCCTGTGTCTAAATTTAGGTATTTATGAGCTTAATTCGTCATCCAAATTTTATTAATATCCGTTAAAGCGTTCTCAAAATATCCGAGCGATAAAAAAGTTACCACATGCATATGCACACATCTGTAATTTTGCTTAAAAATGAAATTATTAACTTTTTTGGTAGTTACAATGAAAAAAATATAAAATATTCAAATCAAATGAATAATATAATAACAATTAGGGTATCGAGTGACTTGAAGAAAATTAAAGACATTTTAAAAAGGTTTCAAGGTCAAAAATAATTTTTTTTAAGTTTACTTTTGATGTAATATTTGTAATTTTGAGATTAAAGTTGATCAACAATTTCGTACTAAAAACGCAAAAAGAAATAATACATACATATTATTTTTCATCAAGTTCCATGACAAAATATAAAATTTTAATAGAAACTTTGCATTGTTGTTAGTCTTTTAAAACTATAAATTTTTGCAAATGCAATAAATAATGAAAATTATGAGAATAATTACAAAATTGAAGAAAATATCTGAAAATGACAAAAAAATTGACAGTTAAAAACAAAATTCGAAAAACGATTAGATTAATGGGAAACTGAAAAAAATAATTGAAAAATTAAACAAGAAATATTAAATTAAAAAATTAAGAAACAAGAAAAATTAAGAAAATTGTAAGAATAATTGTTGTAAATAATTATTAATTGAACAACTGGATTGGAAATCGAAAAAATTTGAAAATTGAAGAATGAAATTTAAATTTAAAGAATACAATTAAAAATTGAAAAAAGTAACTAAAAAAGCTGAGAATAATGAAATATAGAAGAAAATAATTGAAAATTGAAAAATGGAATTGAAATTTGAAGAAAATAATAAAAAAATTAAGAAAGAAATTCAAAATTTAAGAATTAAATTTAAATTTGATAAAATAATTGATTATTAAAAAAAGGTAAGGGTTATTGAATATTGAATAAAATAATTGAAAATTTAAGACTGCAATTTTAAATTAAAAATACTAACTGAGAAGTGAAGAAAATAATTAAAACTTGGAGAATTAAATAAAAGATTAAGGAATTAAATTAAAATTTTAAAAAATAATTGACAAATGAAAAAAAAATTAGAAAACTATCGAGAATAATCGATAACAGAATGAAATAATTTTTAAAATTGTAGGATAATTATAAAATTTAAGAAAAGTAATTCCACATTAAAAATTTGTAGAAAATAATTGAAAATTGAGGGAAAAAATTAGTAATTGAAAGAAATAATTGAAAAATGAGTAGAAAAAATGACAAAAAAAATTGATAATTAAAAACAAAATTCGAAAAACGATTAGATTAATAGGAAACTGAAAAAAAAATTGAAAAATTAAACAAGAAATATTAAATTAAGAAATTAAGAAACAAGAAAAATTAAGAAAATTATAGAAATAATTGTTGTAAATAATTATTAATTGAACAGCTGTATTAAAAATCGAAAAAAATTGAAAAATGGAATTTAAATTAAAAGAATAAATTAAAAATTGAAAAAAGTAACTAAAAAAGCTGAGAATAATGAAATATAGAAGAAAATAATTGAAAATTGAAAAATGGAATTGAAATTTGAAGAAAATAATAAAAAAATGAAGAAAGAAATTCAAAATTTAAGAATTATATTCAAATTTGAAAAAATAATTGATAATTGAAAAAAAAATTAGAAAACTATCGAGAATAATCGATAACAGAATAAAATAATTTTTAAAATTGTAGGATAATTATAAAATTTAAGAAAAATAATTCCACATTAAAAATTTGTAGAAAATAATTGAAAATTGAGGGAAAAAATTAGTAATTGAAAGAAATAATTGAAAAATGAGTAGAAAAAATGACAAAAAAAATTTATAATTAAAAACAAAATTCGAAAAACGATTAGATTAATAGGAAACTGAAAAAAAAATTGAAAAATTAAACAAGAAATATTAAATTAAGAAATTAAGAAACAAGAAAAATTAAGAAAATTATAGAAATAATTGTTGTAAATAATTATTAATTGAACAGCTGTATTAAAAATCGAAAAAAATTGAAAAATGGAATTTAAATTAAAAGAATAAATTAAAAATTGAAAAAAGTAACTAAAAAAGCTGAGAATAATGAAATATAGAAGAAAATAATTGAAAATTGAAAAATGGAATTGAAATTTGAAGAAAATAATAAAAAAATGAAGAAAGAAATTCAAAATTTAAGAATTATATTCAAATTTGAAAAAATAATTGATAATTGAAAAAAAAATTAGAAAACTATCGAGAATAATCGATAACAGAATAAAATAATTTTTAAAATTGTAGGATAATTATAAAATTTAAGAAAAATAATTCCACATTAAAAATTTGTAGAAAATAATTGAAAATTGGGGGAAAAATTAATAATTGAAAGAAATAATTCTAAAATGAGTAGAATAAATGAAAAATTGAAAAAATATTTGAAAAATGACGAAAATAATAGACAATTGAAAACAAATTTCGAAAAATAACAAGATTAATAGACAACAACAAAAAGTAGAAAAAATTAAAGAATAAATTAAAAATTTTAAGAGAATAATTGAAAAAATTGTAGGTAATAATTGTAAATTGTAGAAAATAATTAATAATTTAAAGAAATAATTGGAAAATGACGAGAATAATAATTGGAGAAAATATTAAAAATTAAAGAAGTAAATTGAAGATTAAAGAATTAAATTTAAATTCTAAGAAAATAATGTAATTGAAAGAAAATTACTAAATGATTAAAATAATTAAATATTAGGAAAAATATTTGATAATTGACCAAAAAAATAACAAAAAGTTCGAAAAATGGCGAGAATAATTAAGTTGTCAATTAAAAACGGAAGAAAATTATAGAAAAAATTGTAGAAAATATATGAAAATTGAAGAAGATAATTAAAGAATTGTATTGACATTTAAGAAAATGATTGATAATATTGGAAAAAGACGAGAATTATTAAACATTGAATAAAATAATTGAAAATAGAATGAATAAATTGAAAATTAAAAAATTAAATTAAAATGTGAAGAAAATAATTGATAATAGAATGAATAAATTTAAAATTAAAAAATTAAATTGAATTGTGAAGAAAATAATTGATAATAGAAAGAAAAATTACAAAATGACGAAAATAATTGACAATTGACCAAAAATTTCGAAAGCGGTCAAGAATAATCGACAACAGAACAAAATAATTAAAAAAATTAAAGAATAATTATAAAATTTAAAGAGAATAATTTTATATTGAAAATCACTCTCTATTGATGATTTCAATCAATTAAATTTCACAGGAAATCATTTGAAAATGACTAAATTGTCATTAATTTTTTTTTTTTTTTTGATTGCTGAATGGAAATAATTTTCAATTTTAGTAACAGCATTGAAAATTTCAATTATTTTCTATTGATTAATCAGGTAAAAGTCACTGACAATTCAGCAGTTTTCAACTTATTTCAAATAAAATATCATTGATTAAAATCATAAAAAGAGAAATTAATTAAATTAATTTTTTAAAACAAAATTTTATATAATTCCCTGACTTCAGGTATTCCGGGTTTTCTATGACTTCAAAAAAATCCCATGACAATTCCAGGTTTTCTAGAACCGTGGCAACCCTGTTTTTAGAAGAAAATATGTCGATTTAGATAATTAAAAAAATCGGCGCTACATTATTTTTTAAGGTTGATTGCTATCTCTGTTAAAAATAGAATTTATTACAGAATTTATTACCTTTGACGTTACAAAAAGTTCTTCACGTTGAACAATTTTTGTAATTTTTTCTCGAATTACTTTTTCTTACACTCACGATTGACTTATTCCAAAAATATAACATTGAGTTTAATTTCTACTTGTTAAAAAAAACATCTAATCGTATGTTTATCGCGTCATACTTACACTTATGTATACTTTAGTAATAATTAATAATAATTAGTATTATACTATTTAATTTATTAAAGTATGTAATAAAGCATTTATTACAGAATCGTTTACATTTTAAAACATATTGAAAATAATTTTAATTCATCCCTTCAAAATAAATCAGAGCAATATAACTTAAATTAATTCAAAATTTAAAATCGTAAAAATTGCCATTTAAAATTAATAAAATGTACAATAAAAGTTTTAATACTGAAAGTCGAGAATTGGATTCCATTATAGGTTCAATCAAAATTAATATATCCGTAGTCTTCCATGTAAACGTTATACAACGGCCTGCAAATACAATTTCAAAAAAGTATAAAAATGTCAAGGTAAAGTTTCAAATTTAATAACAAAGTCAAGTTTAAATTCAAATTGAATGTAACAATCAATTAGAAAATGTTAATATAATAAAAAAATTTAATTTAAAATTCAAATTTAAGTAGAAAATCAAAGTAAAAATCAAATTCAATTAAAAAATATTAGAGAGATAAAGCAGTATATTTTCACAACTTACTTAAATGGGTCATAAGTTCCATCATCAACTTTGTTAAGCATTTTAATTTCTTCTTTCATTAAATGAAAATCAAAAATTTGATTATTTGCCTGAATGCTAGTTTCTAGAGTAGAATTGAAAACTGAAATGATCCCACGATCAATCTAAAAAATCCCAAGTTGAAATTATTTAAACTGTCGTAATGTACTAGAAAATTATAATATATAATTATTGTTAAATTTAATATTATTAAATATCTTACCAAATAACGAAGAGCAATTTGACAATTCGTTTTTTCATATCTGGTCGCGAGATATTGAATTTCTGTCAGTCTGTTCAATTCTTTTTTTTCTGGGGTCTCTCTTCCCAGATCAACAGTAACAAACTGATTAATCGGTCCAAATGGATTTATAGCCATTAAAGCAATTTTCTTTTTTTTACAGAATTTTTGCAATTTTTTACGATTTACAAAAACGTTACATTCAAGTACATTGAGAACCGGTTTTATTTTAGCAATCTTTAAAAGACGTTTAATTTTACCCTTGTCAAAATTAGACAATCCAATCGCTTTTGTCAAATTGTCTTTTACACATTTTTCCATTCCTCTCCAAGTTTTTTTATAAACAATCTTCATCTAAAATTTTAATTACAATAATTAACTGAATTAAAAAAAAAAAAAAAAAAAAATTTGAAATTAAAAACAAACAATAAATTATTTTAAAATAAAAAATAATGAATCTACCATCTCCTTGATAACTGGACAATGAAATAAAAGTAGATCCACATAATCCAAACCAAGATTTTCCAAAGACTCTTTTGTGGATTCTTCCACATAGCCTTCTTTATCTCCAGCATTCCAATGAACCTTATTTTTTATTTAAGAAATTTAATTTTTTATTAAAGATTTTAATTTCTCTTTTTTAATATTCTCGAATATTTATAAATTAATACATTTGGAGAAAATCTATTACCACTGCTATAATGAAGATGTCCTCCCGCTTGATTTTTTTCGATTCAAGTTTTTCCTTTAAAGCATCTCCTACAGCTTTTTCATTTTTTTTATACGAATCGCAATAAAAAAGTAAATATCCCGCATCAATAGCTGTTGTAACGGCTGTTTTTGTCACTTCATAGGGTACAGAAGTCAACTAAAACAAATTTTATTTTCGATTGTGAACAGTAAATAAAGTTGTAAATATAAAAAATAGCAAGTAATAATTTATAATTATTTATCATATAATAATTATTTAAACAAATAATTAAAATATTCATACTTACCAATAATGTCGAGGTGTCAAATCCAATAAGGGGAATTCTCATTTTATTTCTTAGCTTTATAGTACTTTCCTCGATACTTTCCTTAGGAAGGAGTGACATTTTAAAAAATTTTTATTTAAATTTGACGCTTTATAATTTCAGGCAAAGAATTTTCTTTTCTTTTAAACAATTTATAAAATTAAAAATATATATTGTTAGTCAACAGCAGCTCGTTGGAGAATAGAATAAGACTTAACTACCTTTGTTTACTTTTAAAATGTAATCATTCAGTTTGTTTTTGAATGGAATCTAAAATTCGATAGTTACAAACTTCTTCACACTAATTACTTAAATATGTTTCATCAATTAAATTTCACTGGAATTTCTGTTTAGAAAGCTTTTGGAAACTCTGATCAAATTAAAACTTTTCTGTTGTTAATAAATACTAATCGGGAAGAAATTTTCTTTTTATTTTCCGAAAAGTAAAACATTTTTACAAACTTTTTCATTAGGATTTTTTTTTTTTTTTTAGAGAAAAAAGAATAAAGAATTTTAAAAAATAATTATTTGTAGGTCGTTGTTCACTTACAATAAAATTGAGGAATTATTTCTAAATCGATGAATGGGATAATTTAAATAAACAAATCTATAAAATATTTAAATATTAAATATTTAAACCTGAAAATAACTCAAATTAATTATTTATTTGACATTTTATATCGATAAATAAATTTGTAGATAAAAAATAAATAAATACATAATTAAATACATTTTTAAAAAATTATTATTTATTAAATTAAAAAGTTTCATCAAATTCAGTACTTTATTTATTTACATTGATTTTTTAAATTAAAATTAAAATTAATCACTGTTTTTCAGTGTAAATTCTTTTTTGGCAATGAGTTTGTCGGTTTTATTAAATTCCTTCTCATTAAGTTGAAAATCAAAAATATCAATATTTTTTCTAATATGCAATTCAGAAGTCGCTGTGAGTATTGAAATGACCTCGAGTTGCACCTATAAAAATAAAATAAAAATAATTATATCTGATAATAATTGAAAATTAATTTTAAAATTAATTGCCAAATTATATAATGAATACAATTTTCCATCTCGTACCAAGCTATGAATCAACATTATTGTAAAAAATATATTCAGATTATTAATGTTTAATTGCTTGTACCCTTTAGATTATTCAAAAATTTAAGAATACTCTAAAACATCTAAAAATTTAATTCCCTTTATAACTTTATAAAATCATTTCAATATTGAACCTACCAATTTTATTTAAATAATGTTAACAATTTCAATTTTAATATATTAATCTTTACAAAATTTTAAAACTTCTGCTAATACAGATTATCAAAATACCTACGATTTACAAATTTTTTATATGAAGATAGTAAAAAATAGTATTAGATTTTTATATCTTCAAGGCATTATAATTTAAATAAATTCGAAACGTTAATTAACTTGTATTCCAATTTGTTCCAAATTTTTAATTTCAATTAATTCAAATTTAAATGCATATTAATTAATGCAAAATAATTAAATAAAATTAATTATTTTCCATATTCACAATAATTCTTTTTTAATTCTTACAAGATTTCTTTTATTTCACTTTTTCGAACCTGTTTAATTTTTATCATTTAATATCTTATTTTTACAAAATTTTCAGAATTTTTCTTCCTTTACTTTTGATATTTTTTTGTTTTTGTCTTTTTATTTTAAGATTTATTCTTTCATTTTTTTTCTTTTTATGCAAATTATTTAATAACGTTATAATAACAAAATTGTTATTATAACGCATTTACTAATTTTTTTAATTCCTTGATTTTCATAATTATTTCCATATCTTTAAAAATAAATACGCTCATTTTTTTTATAAATTTATTCAATTAGTTTTCATATCTTGTCTATTTTTGTAAGATTTTTTGCAAACTTACTTATTCTTCCATAAAATTTTTAGTTTTTTTTTATTTTTCTAAATTTATTGTTAGACTTGTTTTAAATGTAATATTATAAAAATGTTTTTGGTTTAATTTGCTTAAACTTGTTTATTTTTAAAGGCTTTTTAAGTTAAAAATTTTTTTTCTCTATTTTCTTCCTATTTATTTAATTTCCTTGATTTTTCACTATTTTTTAGTCCTTACTTGCGTTTTAATTAATTTTTTTAATTTTTGTTATCATTTTTCCATTTTTTAAAACCATTTTTCCTTCTTCTAAAATGTTTAGTTTTTATCTTCTAATTACGAATTTTTGAAAACATTTATTTGATGCTTTTATCTACATTTTTTAAATTTCTTAATTTTCTACTTTTTTGAAAATTTTTATTCTTTTATTTTACAATGTGTAAATTTAATCTTGTAATAGATATTCTCATTTTACGATCATTTTACGTTCTTCTATTTCATAGAATTTATATTCTATGAAATTTTCAAAAATTTTATTTATTTTTTTTTATCCAATTTGTTAAATAATTCTCTAGTTTTTCTAGTTTAAAATTTTTGTTCTCTTCATTTCTTCAATAAACTACTTACAAATAAACATTTGGAGATTTTAAATACTGATTATATTTTAAAGAAATCAATTTTTGATTTTTTAAAAAAATCATGATTTTTATCAGCCCTGCTTTAAACTTATGTAAGTATGTAATAAAAAGTGTTAATTTTAAAAATAGCATTTTTAAAATAAACAAACCTTGTGCGAAAAAGGCTAGCTGATTAGAAAAAGATCAACATAATGTAATTGAAGTTCTTCAAACCTGATTTTTTATTAGATTTATATGTTATTAAATAAAAAAACACATAATTAAATTCGGTTTTCTAAATTTGTTAAAAATAAGTTTATAAATAATGAAAAATCAAAAATTACCTTACTTATATATAAAAAAAAGTTCTTCCCTTGCAACGACATTCTGTTTTATTATTTCTTTAATAATTTTGAAAAGTCGATAGCCGCCGTCAATATTGCTAATTTTATATTTTCTTCATTATTTTCTAGTTGATACTGAAAATTCAATTATATCAATATTAAATTAAATAATATAAAATTAAATAGTATCACAATGAACAAGAGAATAAAATTTAAAGAAATCAAATTATTTGTTTTGAATGTTAAATACAAATTTAGCAGATACCTATTTAAAAGTAGAAGTAAATTTAAAAATACGTACGAGATGACCAGGATAAGTGTTAAATCCCAAAAGAGGAATCTTTATTGTATTATTTAATAGTTTAAACAACTGAGGAAACATTGTTGTAAAAAACGCTGTCTTTTAAAAACAATTATTTTAATACTTCTGAAATGAATCGAATTTTTGAGCGGTGACCTAAAGCAAAAAATATATATTTTTTTTTATTCTAGAAAACAAACTCTTTTCAGACTTGAAATCAAAATTAAAATAATTTTTCTTAAAAAAAGGAATACTTTCTTTCTGAATATATTAAATAAGAAACTGAATAAAATTATAAACCAATTTAAAACAAAATTGCATAAAAGATCCAATTTATGTATTCTGAAATTAATGAATCTATCAGACTGATTTGGATCTTTTATTTTTTATATCCGCCTTTTTTTCTGAAAAAAGTTCTTTCTGAGAACAAATTATTGTTGTTTTTTCATTTCTTAATTTAAAAAACTCCATGATTAATTTAATAATGATTTTTATTTTACTCTTATAGTATAAAGCAATATTAAAGTTTTATAATAGCGAATCAGTACGTTGGTCAATCGATCAGGGTGACAATTTTACACTGAGAATTATAAAATAAATACAAATATAAATAATCGTAAAATTACTATAATACATTATTTTTTATATAAACCGTTCATTGTTCGCTTCCTTGTTATCTCCACTCGTTCCCCGTCGAATCTAACTCATTTTATAATATAATTTCGTGATTTGCTATTGGATTTTCTTGAGCACACAATTGACGAAAGAAAAGAGTTTCCCAGAGAATGGCCTTTTTTTTTTATCACAGGTATAAAAATAATAAAACAAAGAACTGGAGGAGATCGAGACATGATTCATTGTTAAATCAAACTCTCGCAAAGCAGTCCACTACTCGGCATTGGTCTTTAAAAAAATATATAGATTTTAAAAGTTCCATGCGGTATCGGAAAATTTTGAAGATAGTGCTGCACATTAAGTAGTTATTTAACTGTACACTTTCAGAAATGGCTACGACAAAAATAATCTCTCCGTCGTTACTTTCTTCATTAGTCTTCATACAAAAATGTTTTTCTTCACCGCAAGAGAGAAAAACACTTTTTTTTCTTTTTTTTTTTTCTTCAGAGACCTGCCGAATTCGAACAAATAAAAAATCTCTTTTATACTTTCTCACTTAGCATCCCAAGAAGTATTTCTTTATCCTTAATTCTATTTGTTTTTAATCTCCTCTTAGTCTTAAAACTCACAATTAAATGCAAATTAAGAACATTAATAACAAATATTACAAATAACAATTTAATCACTTTTTTAAAATAACAAATTTTTTTTTGTAATATTTGTCAGAAATAAGACTAAAAGCAGAATAAGAAATACCTCGAGAGTGCGTCAGAAACAAAGCGCCCGCTAATTAAAAACCTGGCTTAATTACAGTGGAATTTTTCGTTTCAATCTCTCTGTGGCTGATCCATGCAGTCTATACAAATACAAAATCGTTTATATTGTCCCATAGTGCACATAAATTGTCTTAATAATTATTTCGTATTTATAACTAGATAAGATCTTGCATAATATGGTAAGCGGTATCCATATTTTTTTTTGTTTTTTTTTTTGTATAAAAAGTGCAAGCAACTTAACGAATAGAAATAATATCTAGGGATTCTTCTGGCATCCGACAAAAATTAAGTTCTCATCGATTTTCTCACCGTTCCCCACGTAATTCTTTTTTCACTAAATTAAATTTGAAATTCGTAAAGAAATATCAGAGTTGGGCTTAACATCTAGAAATTTTTTTTTTTTTTTCGTTCATTCACCTTTGGTACTTTCACAGAAAGCGTTAAGCTTTCAAATATTCTTTACACTCGTCTTTAAAAAGCCAATTTCTCATCACTCGTTTCGAATTTTGTCACCGTATTATGAATTTTTCACTTTATAGTGATTTTCTCACAATGAATATTCATACAAATTTCCTTTTTTACAATCACACCATTATACATATATATATAAACAAAAAAAAAGGCCCAACTCTATTGAACAAAAAAAGTTTTGTAGTGATATTTTTTTTTTTTTTTGAGACAATTTTACTCGTTGTAACTTGCAATTACAAAAGGCTTGTTAGCATGATAAAAATTGAAATGCGATTTTTAAAAGTTAAGTTTTAGTTGTCCACTTGTACATCTTTGATATAGTTTCACAATCACAAGAATAGTCGAATATATATTTCAGGAAATAGAGAAGATGCATCGCTTAAAATAATACATTTTGAGAAAATATATTTCTCATTATAAAATACGACAGACTTGAAGATTCTAACGGTCTTTTCTATCAGAAATTTAGCTTTGTAAAGTCATCTATTCGAACTTACATTTTGAACTTTGCTCTAAAAAATTTTAGCCTATTTTTTGTTCTATAGTATTTTGCTTTTTTTCTCTCGAGTTTTGAGTATTTTAACGAAATGAGAAAACATCTCTATTCTTTTAAAAAATGTTTATTATTAAAAAACCGATTTTTCGTAAAATACTATTTTTTTTTTCTTTAATGACCTGCTTTTTTCTAAAACACTATTTTTTCAAAAACCAGTTTAGAATAATTTTATAAAAGGAATCTTGTTTGATTTTTGGACAGAGTATTTTTATCACAGAAATTTTTTGACTTTTATGATAATTCTTAAAAATGTTTTCTCATTTCTTAAAAGTTTTCATTCTGGTTTGAATAATTTTGATAAAATTTTTAGAGCATTTCTTGCTGAGAGTTGAGTTCCAAAAGTAATAGAAAGAATAGTCTTTGCAAATTCAATTTCAATTTATTGAGTAATTAAATTGCAGAATGTTCAATTTCACAATTAAGTCTAATATCACCAGTGCAGAATATGCTTCGGCAGTCCCTTTTTTTTCTTACAATTTTATCCAATCTGGACAAACACACTGTTTATACAAAGAAAGCTATTGGAAAGATTACGATTAAGAAAATTCATACTGTTCTGAGCACGTCCGCGTTTTGTATTTCTTTTTTTGAAAATAAAAACTTTTGAGTTTTTTTAAAATTAGATTTAAATAGATTAAAATTCTTAGATGATTAATAATTTTACTGCCTCTGATTATGAATTCTAGGCTTTGGATTATTATAAACATTATTACGTTCGAATAAAAAGGTTTTAATTGTAATTTAAACAAATTTTAAAAAGTTCAGGGGAACTGATTTAAAAAAAAAGGATAACAAAAACAAAACAAAACAAAAAATTAAAAAAAAAAATAATAATTTCCTAAATAAATTATTACACTTTTATAAGCCATTATAAAAATTCGCGACTAAACTTTTCATTCGTTAGCATACTCGTTTTAAAGATTTAAGGACATTTCTAAATTGAGTCTAGATAAAAATAGAGAGCTTTTCGATTTGTAAATCTCTTTAGAAAGTGTGTGCTTTTTTTTATGAAATGTTTCAATGTCCCTTAAAGTACAAGAAAGTTTTATTCAATTTAAATAATATATAGTTAAAATTTGGAATATATATAGTTTCTTAATTTAAATAATACAGCTTTTTAATTTAAATTCAGGAGTCAAAGCTTTTGAATTTAAATGAGTTATTCTAAGTTTATCAAACCTACATCAAAATTTATTCAATTACTTTTTTTCTGTGACATCTGGTGGGAAAGTTTTTAATTAGTGGTAAAAATTGTTTAAAATTTCACAATTGAATACAATTTTCTAAATTATTAGAAATTCATTAAAAACCCTTTAATTATAATATTAATTATAAATAATTTACTAAACAGTTACTACATATATATACTTTTAATACCTAGTTTGGCAATCGATATAAAATATGTCTTTTCTGCTTTTTTTTAATTACCTTAAAATTACTTACAAAATTCCTTTATATTCAAAGTTATAAAAAATACATCCATTTATAATAAAATATTCCTATGACTGTAAACTTTGTCAAGCTTTGTTGATCAACGAAAAAAGAATAACAAATATTTATTTACCTATTCCGAAAATTGTAAGTTAGTACATAAACTTTTCTTCATTTCGGTAATTTTAATTTAACAGATTTCCCAAAATCGTGTTAAATAATGAATAAATAAAAAATTTGTCTTTTTGTATTCGTTGATAAAAAAGAACTCAAACTGTTTTCTTTCGTCATATTATATATTCTTTTTATTTAAAATTAACGTTTCTAATTTTGATTTAAGTTTAATTACTCAATTAAATTATTTAATTAATTAAGAAGGTTGGATGTCTAGACAAAATCTCTCACGGTAAATAGTGATTTTTAACAGCAAAAAATTATAATTGAAATTGATTGCAACAAATTTTGAAAGATTCAATTATACACTTTACTGCAAAAAATTATTTCGAGTCAACATTTTTGAAAAATAATCATTTTTTAACGGTTTGTTTTTTTATTTAGAGAAAAGGTTGAATTTTTATCTACTATTTAAGGACTGTAAAAAATATTCTGGTTTTTGAAACATTTTTTAAAATTATTATCTTTTGAATTTTACTAAAAGTATTTTGTTTACATATATGGAATTAAAATGAAATTGTTTTTTCACGTTTATAATAACTTATGAAAATAATTTTTACAAACGTAAAAAACAATTCAACAAAACAAAAATGTCTAAATACGTAAATTAATAAAATCGAAAAATGAGTTGTAAAGAAAATTTCCAGTAAATTTAGCTATTGTTTAAAAAAATTGAGATTTTATTCCAAATTTACGGAGGTTTTCTCCATTGATATAACCTTAAACCACAAAAATTAATTTCACCAAATTTTGAAAAATCCAGTTGTACATTTTCCAGAAAAAAATAGGTTTCGCTAAAATTTGTTGTCAAATAATAATAATTTTACATTTAATGTTTTTTTTTTTAAATTTAATGAGCAACCGCAATTTTTATCTAATTCTAACAAATAATAGCCCATTTTTATCGTTGAAAAATTCTCCACATTTGTAAATAAAAAACAAAATTTCTAGTCCGAAAGTGTCGTTTTTATTAAATCTATATAATATTGCTTTGACGTAAAAGGATTAAAATAAAATGTTGTTTAAAAGTTATTAAAGAAATAAAATTTGTTCTTTACGTATTTTTAAACAGGATATTATTTAACAAAATCTAACAAATAAAATTGTAGAGAATATTTCAACCATAAAAATGAGCTATTATTTGTCAGAATTGGAAGAAAATTGCAGTTGTTCATTAAGTTTAAAGAAAAAACATAAAATGTTAAATAATTATTCTTTGACAACAAATGTTAGGTAAACCTAATTTTTTCTCAAAAATGTACTCTACAATTGTATCTGTTAGATTTTGTTAAATAATATTCATTTAAATAATACGTAAAGTACAAATTTTATTTCTTTAATAACTTTTAAGCAACATTTTATTTTAATCCTTTAAAAAAAACGATTTTTTCGGACTGGGAATTTTGTTTTTTATTTACAAATATGGAGAATGTTTTAACGAGAAAAATGGGCTATTATTTGTCAGAACTGGATAAAAATTGCAGTTTTTCATTAAATTTAAAGAAAAAAAAGTAAATTTTAAATAATTATTATTTGACAACAAATTTTAGCTCAATCTAATTTTTTCTAAAAAATGTACAACTGGATCTTTCAAAATTCGGTGAAATTAATTTGAATAACACTTTTATTTGGGGTGAAAAACGACTTTCTAGTTTGAGGTTATGTAAATGAAGAAAATCTTAAAAAAAGAACATAAAATAATTAAGCAAAAAATTGTTGGTTCAAAATAATTATTTTTGGAAATTCTATAACTGAATCTTTCTAAATTAACTAATTAACATATTAATTATTTATATTAACATAGTTAAGACTTATTCTTCTTAAAATGTTATGAATATTATCAATTTAAAGGAAATAAAAGAGATTAAATTTTAATTTTCATGCTGTTTTCGTTTAAGATTTTTTACAATCATAAAAACTCCATAATTTTCAAGAAAAGTCCATTAATTACGTTAGGTGTTTTTAAAAAATCTGACCCCCCCCCCCTCCCCCCTTAGCCACCGTCAAGTGAGATTTTTCATTTTTTTTCGGAAATATGCAAAATGTTATTTTTTATACAGAAAAGTGTGTTTTGTCTAAAATTAGAAAATTGACATGAGATTTTTATTGACCCCCTCCCCTTCCTACTTTAACCTCACGTAATTAATTGACGCCCCCAAACAATAATTGCATTTTTGAATAAAAAATAATGATAAAAAACCAATTTAAAAATCAAAATATAGGGTTGACCACCCAATAGTAGATAATTTTAATTTTCTAGAGAACGGTTTTAAAATTTTAATTTAACCCATCATAATAAGATTTTAGGAATAAAATAAGGTTACCTAACCAAGTTTTTTTGAAACAATATGAATAATTATCGTTTATAAATGTAAAAAACATTTTTTAAAGTTAAAAAAAAATTGACTTGCCATAAATTTACGATTTTTACGAAAAAATTTTCTGGGCTCACAAACGAGTTATTATTAAAATCGGAATATTAAGAAACAATATGAGCCATTGCCAAGTGTTAGTTTTCTTTATTTATAAATATTTTAGCACTTTTTATAAATCAGTATAAATTCTAACAGTAGATAATCCATTTCAGAATCGCGGCACAACTGTCAGAAGTTGAGGTTATGTTTTGAAGACTTTTTTTTCATTTGAAAAACTTTTTAATTTAGCTTGAATTCTTGCATATAAAATGACCAAAATCAATTTATTATCAATAAAAAAAAATTTAGAAAATACTTATATAAATAAATTAGTCGCTACACAATAGATACAAGAATTTATTTGATATTTAGTTTTCTTCATGTCAAATTTCCCGCTCTTTTAAGTACTTAGGCTTGGTAGGCGTGTTTCAAAGAAGTGAAAATTTATTGTATTTCTCATATTTTAGTTAAATATTTAAGAATAAACAACTTTTATGCGAACAATTAATTTTATTTTAAAGAAGTATTTTCAATGAATCGTATTAAATAATAAACTACTCAACAATTTGTTTTTTTTTAAATAGGAGCCGATTATCCACTGTTGGTAGGAGGTTTCTTTTCAAGTGATTATTTATCGTGTTAAAAAGTATTTAAAATGAAGAAGAAATTAATTTAAGGCTTATTTTGCTTTCTGCATTTCTTATTTGAATACATTAGCTTCATTTTACCGTTAAACATTCTATTAATAACTTTAGCCTGAAATAATTACACCTATCAGAAATGTTTACTATCTACTGTTGGGCGATCTCCCCTACTTTTGTCTTGAAAAAAACCTACGAAATTTTTGCGTTCTAAGAACCACTAATACAAATCATATCTACACCAGATGTGGCAGTAAAATCTTGTCAAATCTTTCAAACTTTATGTATATATTTCTTAAAAAAATAAATTCTAACTGACTGTCACCACAATTATATCGAAGAAAGTCAATGTCATCGTTTAAAACCGACTAAAGCCTTTCAATTATCAAAATTAATCGATTTTAATCGAGTTCATTTTCAGCGTTCATACAAAATCTACAATATACAAAAAACTCAAGTAATAAAAACACGATAAACGTTCCGGGACACGTACGCGGATAAATAAAACAATAACGAAAAAAAAAAAGAAGAAAGAAACAGAATAATACATACATAGAAACCTAGAGAACTCGTAAAAGTTGCTTTTTGATTTTGCCAAAGAATCATTTTACCTCTGCACCATATTGATTACATCCTTTATCGTATTTTGAACATCACTTAGTAGTCTTGTATTCTCTGTGATATTGCGTGTGCCGGCAGCTCTCAGCTGTCGTGCCTGAAGCTCTAAACGAGTGAGTAAATCGCGAAATTGAAATTTGGCGTGCGGTGCGATCGAAGTGTCCGTAAGATTAACACACATGCCATGCAGCAATCCCACCTTGTCCGAGAGCTGCAACCAACTCGCAATGACTATAGTTGGGCTGCTCTTCAGATGAATAATACTATTCTCAATCACGTTAGAAATCTCTATAACATTGTTCTTGGCTCCCTTGGTGTCATTCTGCTTGCCAAGATCGTCCTCTTGAGACGAGGTTTTGTTGCAATTAGGAGTGGCGTAAATTGAAGGTTTCCCGGTCGATACCAAGGGCTTGTTCGGCTTTGCCGGAACAATTGGTTTCTCACTCTCGACAACTGGCGGCCAGACTCTCAATTCTGATTTATTCGAACTTTTTGTCGACGCTCCACTGTGATCTTCAGGCGATTCCTCATCCTCCTGTTTATTGGAACCTCTCGCTCCCAATTTCGGACTCAACGCTTGATTCTCACCAGTAGCTTCTTTATTCTCCCACAATTTTTTCAAGCTACTGATACTCCCCGTACTACGCCGTTTATCGTCCTGCTCATCGGAAATCGACTCGAGGGATTCACCATGACTGTCCTCTTTTTTACTTTTCTCCTCTTGATTCTTGTCCGCGTCAATCTTCCTCAATCGAGCCTTAAAATCGATAATCTGATTATCCGAGGTCTCCTCCTTCTGCGGCTTCTTGTCAACTTTTTTCAACTTGAAGCCGGTAGTATTGGTATTGAGAATTCCATCGACTACTGGCGAGACAGCGTGAATTATTTCCTTATTCGAGGATTTATCTTGCTCCTGAGGAGCTGGCTCGGGATTAAAGTTGGCTATTGCGTATTCACTGGGGAGAGGGTGTTTGTTCGAATCCATGCTGAAAGTGGCGCAAAGTTCGGAGAGAAGTTGTGACGCGGGATCAAGGGGGGCGGAAGTGACACTGTTGGAAGAACTGACTTTTTTGAGCATATTGCTGTGTTTCATATCAGAGGATTGTTTTATTTCATTGATCAGCTTGAGCTCGAGCATCTCCTTCATTCCGGGTTTGGAATTAAAGGTATCGAGATCAGAATTGAGAGGGGGAGGTGGGGGAGGGGGAGGCGGTGGTGATTCTTCCGGTGGTGATATCTGCTGAGCGACAGAGTTCATTTTCGTTTCGGTATCTTTACTTCTTTGCCTCGTATGTTCCGGGAGTTTACAACTTTTGTCATCGGATTTAGCATTGTCAGTGGTGATTTCTCTTCGCCTCAAACTTACACCAAATCTGGAACTGGCTTCTTTCACGGATGGTTCTGCATTCTGAACGTCGCTATTTCGTTCCTCTTCACTCGATTCTTCTTTAAACTTCCAGTCTTTGACTTTTCTCATGCCGATCGGCGAGCCAAGATTTTTAACATGAGAATTGCCGGTTGGAGAAAGCATAATCGGCGGAGGAAGATCAAATTGTTCAGTAACGCTGAAGGAGTCGCTGTGAAGGGGCGACAAGTCTAAAGGCGGTGGCGGTGGAAATTCAAGATCGGCTAAAGTCGGCTGAATTGGCCTTGAGGGACTGGCTGTTCTAAAAGTGGACGTATTGGAAACGCGGAATGTTTTTAAGCCGACGTTTTCACTGTTATTTTTTCTGGCGGCCAAGGCTCGACTACGAGGAGAATTCGGGGGTTGATAGGTATTGACGACACCACTCGATGAATTGCTGCGCGTCATTTGGGGCTGATTACGAAGATTATTCTGTCTCGGTGATAATGATCGATGCTGCGAGATGTCACCTGGATTTGTGAATTCGTGCTGCTCAATTGCAGTTGATAATGGCGATCCGACTACACCCTCTTGATTCGATGGCATTCCACTTTGACGAAGAGACTCCAGATAAGCTCCAATTCGTGCACCTTTCGGCAAAGTCCCGTAACGATTGATGGCTCTCTTAACATTTTGCACCTCTAAAGCTCCCACGTGTACCAACTAGAAAAACAAAAGAAATTATTTTTACAATACTGCCAAGCAGACAAAAGAGATAGAAAAATTAAAGTGAAATTAAATAAAATAATTAAATAAAATAGTCAACTGAACGTATTAAAAAGCTTAAACTTTCCAATTATTTTTATCATTTTAAATTACACTGTGTGACAGTGACAAATTACCTTGAATCGAACCTAGCCTAAGTTGTTTGTTATAAAAAACTAAAAAAATGTGTATTAAATTCATCCCCTAAATTTAATTTAAGAGATAAAAAACAGTTTTTCTACAGTTTTTGTATAAAATTTACTGTTAATTCGGCATTTTTGGTCCGATTAAAAATTTTTTTTATTTTAAAGCTGATAAACGAAGCTTTCTATACCTAATTGAGGTTTTATGTTTTAAATAAAATTTATGGTAGAAAAAGAATAAAAAATTTAGAAAATTGGCAATTTTTTCAACTTTGGCAATGATTTGCGGCCAAATTTTATTTAGAATGTTTTTCTCTGTAGTAAATTATTTAAAGTGTATTTAATTCTTCGTCGAATGAGCTTTTTTTTAATTAAATTGGTGAAAAACTGTCAGAGTTATTGCATTTTTGTCTTTATAATCATAGTGTTTTTCGGAAAAATCAATTTTCAAAAATTTTGGGCCATTTTTAATTTTCAAAATTTTACCGGAATTTACTGAAATAAATATAAAAAAAGTTATTAGAAGATGATAAGTATCACTTGCAACAATTAAAGTTGTAAAAATTTTAATTGTACTGTTTTAAATTACTGTTTTTTACTTAAATAAAATACTGTGATTTTTAAGACAAAAAAGTGCAATAACTGAGCCATTCTTTAACCAATTTAATTAAAAATTGCTCATTCGATGCAGAATTAAATACACTTTAAATAATTCAGCATAGAAAAACACATTCTAAATAAAATTGAAACTTAAATCATTGACAAAGTTGAAAAAATTCAAAAAATTGACAATATTCAAACTTTTTTATACTTTTTCTACCATAATTTGTACTTGAAACATAAAACTATAATTAGGTATAGAAAACCTCATTTCTCAGCTTTAAAATAAAACAAAAATTGAAATTGGACCAAAAATAAAACTGTTCTTTGGCTCTAAAATAAAATTTTGGGGAAGGGGGGGGGGGGGATTTAATACACATTTTTTTTTAGTTTTTTATAACAAACAACTTAGGCTAGGTCCGATTAAAAGTAATTTTTTGTTCTCATTTATTGTAACACAGTATTATTCACTTTAATGCTAATATTAATTTATATTTCATTGTAATTAAATATTTTAATTTACATTTAAGGAAAAAATCCAGACACTTTTTCCGTAATATCATATTTGAAATTGATGAGTTTTTCTCTGAGTAAAATTTTCTCGATTAAGTATTAAAATAAATGTTTAACAAAATTATTTCTTTTTTAATTATTATTGGCAATGAATTTAATGGGTATAAAATAAAAAGGATTTCATCATTTAATCGTCACTTAAAAATTATTTTTAAATTTTCAAAGGTATAAGTAAACAAATCTAAAAATTTGTATTATTTATTTTAACCAATTTATTTATTGCTTTCTCATAAAGGGATTATTTTCATTTTTGCTAATCGAGATATAAAAAAATTTTTCTTTAATAAATGAATTAAAAAATATTATTTAATATTTTATTAGATAAATGATAATAATTTTTAATTTTATAAACTTTCTGTTAACGTCCTTTTGCTCACACATTCATTTGTTATAAGTTTTATAAACGAAAAATTCGTTTTATCATAATTTTTCACGATTAGAGAAAAAATTAAGACAAACAAAATTTTTCGTGTTTAAAAGTTTTAAAAACTTAGAGAAAATAGACATTAGGTTAAATAAACGTTAAAAAGGTTAAAATTAGTAATATTTGTATAAAACGAATCTGCGTTAAATGATTTATAAAGATAAAAAATTATTATAAGTGAGAAGTCGAATATATAAAAGTTATTGTAATTAGAAAATCAGAAAAATGAAGTAGTCTAAAAATGTTAACAAATGAAATCACTAAAAAGTGACTTTTCATCTCGAATAAAAATATTATTACAAATAATTTCACCGTTTTACAGTTCTCAGAAAAAATTAGATTGAACGAAAATTTGTTATTAAACAAAAATTATTTAATATTTGGTATTTTTCCTTTAAATCTAGTGTAAATCTGTCATTTTCATCTAATTTTGACAAATCATTAGTTCATTTTATCAGTTTAAACGTTTTTTACAATTTTATTTGTTGGTTTTTGTAAAATAATATTTTGTTTAAAAAATATGTAAAAAACCAATTTTATTTCTTTAATAACTTTTGAACAAAATATTATTTAACAAAATTCAACAAATACAATTGTCAAAAATTTTTTAAATTGAAAAATAAACTATTATTTGTCATAATATGATCAAATTTACAGATTTTAATTAGATTAAAATAAAAAGCACAAAATGATAAATAATTATGATTTAACAACAATTTGTAGCTCAACCTAATTTTTTCTGATAAATGTACAACTGGATCCTTCAAAATTTGATGAAATTAATTTTAATGATATTTTTATTTGGAGTGAGAAACCATTTTTTAGTTTGAAGTTTCAAAAATTGTAAAAATAATATTTTTAATTTCCATTTTTTCTAGAACTTAAACATCTTTTCTAAAAATTAACGATTGACTTTCGAAATGTTTAATGTTTTTAACGTTTTCCAATTTTATCAATACGATTTCCATAATACGACAATTTACGGTTTTTACCTTAAAAACAAATTTTTAATTTTCCAAATGTTTCTTTACAAATTATAAAAAAATTTTTGTTCTAACTTTGACAAAAGTTAGTTAATAATTGGTAAATGATTACTAGAATAATATTTAAGTAAACAAAAACTGAATTTTTACTCTTTTTCAAATGAAAAAACCTGAAATGAACTAAGCAAAATAAATTATTTACCTGTTTAATAAAAACATGTCTTTAAAATTATTTATTTAAAGTCAAATCTACTTAATGAATTAATTAAACAGTTGCAATATTTTGATTATACAAAGGTAGCATAATAAATTGTCTTTTAATTAAAGAATTGTATGAATGATTTAATAAAATATTAACTTTATTATTATAAAAAGAATTAAATTTTATTTTTAAGTAAAAAATCGTAAAGAAATTTATTAGACGAGAAGACCTTATAAAATTTTATAAAATAAATATATGTTAAATTTTTAATTAAAAATTGATGTTAATATTCAAAAGATTTGGGGGATAAATATTAAAAATATCAATATTCTTAATGAATTAAAAGATATAAAGTAATTTGTTATTGGGTCAAAAATAAAAAATAAATTTGTTATCATTTAATTTAAATAAATTTTTTTGGGTTAATTTTTATATTTATCATTAATAAATTTGTATTTCAGTTAAAAAATTTAAAATAAATTAGTTAAATAGTTATTATAAAAGATATAATAAAAAATATTATTTGTTTATTTTATTTATAATTCTATTAATTATTAGACCTAATATTTTTAGATTAATTATTGAATGAGATGGATTAGGTTTAATTTCATATTGTTTAATTATTTTTATCAAAATAAAATGTCTTTAAATTCACGTATAAAATTACATTAATATCTAATCGAATTACTTTGTCATTATAAATTTCTCGTAAAAATAACGAAAAATAATTTTTGTACCAATTAGAATAATTTTTTAATGTGTGTCTGGACCCTCTCCTTAATTTTTAAATTTAAATTCAACTATCATTTTATATTTTTAATTTACACTCAAATACGATTTTCTTTATAAATAATTAATTTTTCTTTGTTTTTAATCAAGCGTAACTAAATAAAATCCAATTTTAACTGTAATTATAAAAAGATCAGTTTTCTTTGAATTAACATAGGTTAATAATAATTGAAATATTACAAACTCTTGCATTTTTAAATAAATTAAAACTTGTAAATAAAAAATTTGTTGGAAATTTTAATTGTTTAAATTTTGTTTTCACTCGACTATTCAAGCAGTGCTAAGAAAAATGGTCGTAAGTCGACAATTAATCGATAATTCGAGTCTACTATCATCTTTAAAATTGTGTTTCGTGCCGGAATACCTTCTGAGGCAGTACCTCCTTAGGCGGATAGGTTCGCGTTTTAATTTGTTTTTGGTTGCACTGTAAGTTGGGTGCGGGTTCCGGAGAGGTTGAAGGCTGCGGTGGGAAATTGGTCTCTGCCGTTTCTTGGGAGCCATCGCCATCCTCGTCCGCATCACAAATTCCTGTCGTAATTAATTGTGTAGCCATTGTTATGATTTCTCGTGTGATACCTAAATGTTCATTCAATAATTCATCAAAGTAATTTGTCAAATTGATGCATGATGAAATGGAAATTATGACGTGATGTTTTCTTTCTTTCTTTACTTTTCGAGCCTTTTTTTTTTTTTGTTAAAAGTGAATTGAAGATAACGCGGTCAGTAAAAAAATCCTGTGACAAATTTAACATTTGCCAGTTTCTTTGAATTATTTTGTGTAAAATTTGTATAGAAATAAAGATTAAAAAATGGTCTGTTTTTAAAATGAAACAAAAAAGAAATTATTAAAGAAAAGATTGAAAAAGAGAGAATTTAAAATGAGAAAAATGAAACCCCAAAAAGGTAACTAAAATTAAAAAGAGAATTAAAACTGAGAAAAAGAAATATTAGAAAATAATAAAGTGTAATTTCTCTGGTTGATTGAATTTAAATCCTCTGTTTATTATCTTTCGGAATGGGCCATTCTCCCGTGATTAATTTTCTTTTAGTAAAAGCAACCTGATAATTCTTTTAGCCAATGAAACTATAAAGCCCAGTAAAAGTTCGTTGAAATCTCTCGCTGAAATCACGTAACACTGCTTGAATAATGTATGGATTTATGAAAATAATTTATTTAAAAAATAAAAAAAAAAAAACGTAGATTCGAAGATTTCCAAAATGATAATGAATAAACTGAGAATATTGAAAGAACAAAAAAATGGTCGATCTAAAATACAAGGGGAATACCTTCATCTACACATAATATGACATGCATGTCTTTACTCTGCAAAATTTAAAGAGAGATCTAAATTTAAAAAGTGCGAGACGATATAATAGGGGCTTGCTTCCAATCATCAAAGTACAAGGACTGAATCCTACCTGCTATCCGACAAAAAATTCAATTCATGACGCATCCTGATAATCAGGGACTATGCGTGCATACTGCGGCAGGAAAATCAGGAGAATGACCCATGATCCACTCTTTCAATAGTAGTAATAATAATAATAAAAAAAAGAGAGATTGATGCAGGCTTCAAAGAAAATAGGCAGACCAGCTCGTGCAATTACTATTAGACTCGAAATGATTTAATGGAAATGCGAATTAACAACTAAATTATCTATACCATTTATATCCGTGCCATCGTCGAGTATCGCACTGCCAATATCGGCATTTTGTTGATCTTGATCCTGGTAGGCTGAATCGCGAAAAGAGCTGCACGACGATAGCAGGCTGTACACAACGATTCATGCCAATTTAATTTTATTGATTTTAAATTACCAACAAAACTAAAAGAAAATAAATGGAAAAAGAGAGAGAAAAAAAAAGCAAGGCTATACTTACCTAGTGCGCTTTGGCGGTGCAGGTGCTTGTTTTCCTTTTTTGTTTGTCGAGCGTCGCATTTGCACCGAATTGCTGTTTCCTTTGCTTGACAAACCGCCCATAAAGGTGCTTAATTTCGAAATAGGACTAGCTGCTTCTATACAATTTATTACACATTTTATTTATTATCACATTCGTTAAAACTAATTGACACAAAATAAAATTTAAAGAAATGAGAATTACTTTACTATTTTTAGAAAAAATAATCCATAAACATGTTGTAATATGAATTGAAAGTTATTAAATGTTTTATTAGCTGTGAGAAAATTAAAAAAAAGTGTTGAACATACCTTGAGTTAAGCCGGAAGGGAGTTGATCAGAAACTAAGACAAGTCCATGAATGTTTCCTGTGCTTCCTGTCTGTGACTTTTTATAAGCCAACAACGGAATTTCTCCACCGCTTTGTAATTGCTTTTCCACCTCTGAAAAATAATTTTAGTAAATTAGAAATAATTTAATTAATAATTTTATTTTTTTAGAGTATTTTAATACAGGCTTTACAGTGACAATGAAGAATATTTTACGGGAAATAGGGGACTGAATGTATAAAAATAGGGGTCTTTTAGGGTACTTTAATAACTTTCTAATATTATTAAATTATTAACTTTTATGATAAAAATATTTTGTTTATAAATACGTAAATGAAACAATAAGACTACATACTCAGAATTGAGGACCTATTATGAAATGAATAAAAACATCTTTAAACGTAAAAAGTATAAAAACTAATTTTTTTTTCTTATTTCTTAAAAACTAAACAATTCTCAAAAGAATGAGAATTTGCATTGACTAAAATTTGAATTAGCTGGAAATTCTGATAAATTTACGACTGGGTTTTTTGTAAATTCGCATCAAATAATATTTAAAGAGATAAAACAAAAAAGAAGAAGAAACAAAGTAATATATTGAAAAAAGGCAGAAAATCTTAAAAAAAAAAAAAAAAGTTTCAAAATTGTGAAAAAATTAGAAAAAATATAAAAATAGCGAAAAATGAATTACAACAAAAAATAGTAAGAATAAAATAAGAAAATGTAAAAATTGTATAAACAGAATGACAATTTCCTTGAAAAATGAAAAAATTTAGAAAATTATTCACAAATTGAAGAAAATTTAAAAAAGAATAATATGTAAATAATTTTAAAAAATAAAAGAAACAAATTTTTAAACAATTGTAACAAGAAAAATTTGTTGAAAAAATCTTAAAATCTAAAAATTTTATGAAGGGGTAAACAAATTTGCAAGAAATAGACAAAATGTAAATAAAAATAAATAAATTTACATAAAAAACGAGTTAATGGAAAAATAATCAGAGAAATAAAAACAAATGTACTCCCCTCCCCCCATAAATTATTAAATTAAATAAGAGAATCAAGAAAAAAATAAATAAATTTTTCGAAATGTTATAAAACCGAAATTATGTAAAATAACTTGAATATTGAAAAATGGGAGAAAATCTTTAAAAAAAAGTTAACAAACTATAAAATGAATTAGAAAAAATATAAAAATATAGCGAAAAATAAACGACAAAATAAAAAATAGTAAGAATAAAATAAGAAAATATAAAAATTGTATACACAGAATGACAAATTCATTTAAAAAGGAAAAAATTTAGAAAATTATTTACAATTTGAAGAAAATTTAAAAAGGAATATGTAAATAAATTTATAAAATAAAAGAAACAAATTTTTAAACAATTTTAACAATAAAAATTTGTTTAAAAAAATCTAAGAATTTAAAACTTGAATGAAGGGGTTAAACTAATTTGCAAAAAATAGACAAAATGTAAAGAAAAATGAAGAAATTAAAAGAAAAAACGAATTAATCGAAAAATAATCAGATAAATGAAAAAAAATTGTACTCCCCTCCCCCCTTTAAATTATCAAATTAAATAAGAAAATCAATTAAAAAAATAAAATAAATTGTTCGAAGTGTTATAAAATCGAAATCATGTAAAATAACTTAAATATTGACAAATGGGAGAAAATCTTTAAAAAAAAGTTTAACAAACTATAAATAAAAATTAGAAAAAATATAAAAAAAGCAAAAAATTATTTGCAGTTATGCCAGAGTTTTAATTTTCATACGTTGGATGAGAGACGAATCATTTCCGCTGCATTGTTTTTGTTCAGGATAGTCAGGTTTAGGATTAATTGTCCCGACCTGTTAGAATTGGTTAGTTTTAAAGTTCCAAGTTTTGGAGCGCGCTATGTTGAACCATTTTATATTCATAAAGACGAATTGCCATTAATTGATACAACAGCTATTTTCTTTGCGTGCGATCACATTAACCGATTGTACCTTACGATGAAACCAAACAACGATTTTTTCTCTGTATCTGAACCGCAATTTTTGAAATGCCTGAATGATTATGTGTTGTATCGCCGAACAAATTTGTAACATAATTTGTTTTGTATTATACTTTTATACATCAATATAGTTTATATCTATGTATATTTCGTTACCCATTTATGGTCCTTTATGGACCGCGGGGAATTATTTGCTAAATAAATAAATAAATAAATAAATAAAAAATAAATTACAAAATAAAAAATAGTAAGAATAAAATAAAAAGATGTAAAAATTGTATAAACAGAATGACAATTTCCTTGAAAAATAAAAAAATTTACAAAATTATTCATAAATTGAAGAAAATTTAGTAGGGAATATGTAAATAAGTTTATAAATATAAAAAAATTTCTAATTGATTTAATTTACATAAAAAACGAGTTAATCTAAAAATAATCAGATAAATGAAAAAAATCGTTTAAATTATCAAACCCTTTAAATTATCAAATTAAATAAGAAAATCATTAAAAAAAAAATTGTTCGAAATGTTATAAAACCGAAATTATGTAATATAACTTAAATATTCAAAAATGGAAAAAAATCATTAAAAAAAAAATTAATAAACTGTGAAAAAATTATAAACAAAGCGAAAAATGAATTACAAAATAAAAAATACCTAAGAATAAAAAAGAAAATGTAAAAATTGTATAAACAGAATGACAAATTCCTTTAAAAAAATTTATAAAATAAAAGAAAAAAATTTTTAAAGAATTTTAACAACAAAAATTTGTTCAATAAATACTTATTAGAATCTAAAAATGTTATAAAAGTGTAAATAAATTTGTGAAAGAATAGACAAAATGTAAAGAAAATTGAATAAATTTACATAAAAAATGAGGTAATCCAAAAGTAATCAGATAAATGAAAAAAAATTTTACTCTACCCTTCCCCTCTTAAATCATCAAATTACATGAGAAAATCAATAAAAAAAATCCATACATCTTTCGAAATGTTATAAAACCAAAATTATATAAAGTAACTTGAAATACTTTGCGTAAAAAGAAGAAAATCTGCAAAAAAAAAAAAAAATTGAAGCAAATCAAAGAAAAATCTTTAAAAAGTAATTAGCATTAAGAAATTGTATAAAAATACAAAAGAAATAATAATAATAAAATACTGACATTGTTTGTTTAAGAATTAAAATTATAACAAAAAATTTAATTTTTCATTTTAAAATGATATATATGCACACATAAAAATCTGTTGCGATTATTGCATGAGTAGATGCTATGAATATAGCATAGACACTAACTATACCAAAATTACACAAATCCACCTAAATTTTAGGCCGGTCCGCCTAGTTTTCAGGCCAAGCCCGAGCAATAACTATACGTTCTGTTAGAAATGTAGCATCAATAGAATTATGGAAAAAATGCACAAATAATTTCAAACAATAATCGCAACAGATTTTTCTCTGTGTGTAATTTAATATTTCAAAGAAACAGAAACATGATTATTAAATTAGAAAATTCATTATTAATATGTCAAACGATGATTTCAGAAAGTTATAATAAAGTTAGAAAATTTTTAAAATATCGTTAAAATGAATCACAAATAATTAATTCTTGAATTTTAACTATTAAATTTCGAAATATTGTAATTTAAAACTTTAAATAAATTGAAATTTTGGATCTAAAGATTTTTTTTTACAAATTCTCAGTTTTCGTGAAAAGTAGGGGGTATTAGGGAAAAATTTCAAAATAGGGGACTTTTAGGAAAAATAGTGAATACTTCTCAAGATAAAAAGGTACTTCTCTAAAAAAAGCCGAGTGTCTAAAAATACCCGAATTTTCAATTACCTCAATATCAATTATGCAACATTTACCTTCTGTAATACTAGATTCTTGAAACATGTTTTCAAGGGAATGATGAATTTCTTTAAAAGTTGGTCGTTCCACGGCCGACCACTGCCAACACTGACGCATTAATTCGTAAACTTTTGGCGGACAACCGGGTGGACATTCCATTCGATATCCTTTCTCCAACATGTGATAAACATCCGTAAGATCCACTCCTGGGTAGGGGGACATTCCATAAGTAGCGATTTCCCAAAGAAGAATACCAAACGCCCAAACATCTGACTTTGTAGAAAATTTATTGTAAGCTAGTCCTTCGGGAGCTGTCCACTTAATTGGAAATTTGGCACCGGCATGAGCGGTATAGGTATCATCTCTCATGAGTCGTGCAAGTCCGAAATCCGCCACTTTTACCAAATGATTTTCTCCCACTAGACAGTTTCTCGCAGCCAAATCCCTTGATTATCGAAATATAAAAGTTAGTTAATTAAAATCACTTCTTGTCAATTCAGTTAATCATTAATCTTCTTCAATTCTTTCTATTTTATTAGTTTTTAAAAGGATTTATATTTAACAAGACTAGTATTTTTTTCAAATAATATGGTCAAATCTCCGGAACTTTTAACCTTTAGGTGTCTCAAGTTTAAAACTCAATTTTGCAATATATTTGAAAAATTTAATAAAAGCAAATATTGACACATGTAAATAATGTTTTAAAGCAATGAAGTAATATAATAAATAAATAAAGTTTTTGAAAATAATAAATCTTGCGGACACATTTAAAGAATTATTTTCTTAGTAAAAGTAAAAATACAAAAACCTTGAAAATCTCAAATATTCATTTATAAAACCTAATTCCAAAAAAACATCTTAAGGTATCTACATCTACAGATTTTTATTGATGTGCTAGACAATTTGTTTCTCTTAGTTTTTTGGAGTCAAAAGTGACCAGTACCAGAGATTTGCCCATATAATTTTTATTATTATTTGATAATTTAATTTTTGTTTCAAAAGTGATTAACAGAAATATTGAAAACTACCTGTGAATAAAATTCCGACTTTCCAAGTAGCTCATTCCGCTCGCAATTTGTGTGGCCATGTGCATCAAAACAACAGCGTTAATTTGATGCTTGCTTTCGTTACGCAAATAATCCAAAAGGTTTCCTTTGCTCATGAATTCGGTTATTATATAAAAAGGTGGCTCTCTAGTACAGACGCCTATTAATTGTACCAAGTTCCTATGCTTCATTTCCTTCATTATTGCAGCTTCTTCTAAAAAGTCTTTTAATGCCATTGTGTCCTCCTGTTTAGAAGAAAAGTAATTAAAGTAAATTAAATCATAATAATTAAAGTAAAAAAGCTTATAAACCAAAATTTTACAAAGTAACCACAAGACAAAATAACTGTAATACAAGTCAATGTAACTATAATAACAAAATTCTACAAATATAATTTAAATTAAAAAAAAAAAAAATTGAAATCTAAGAAACAAGCAGTATTTCTAATTATAAATAATATTTTTAGTTTTAAATAATAACTAAAATAGTTGCCCATTATTAAAATCATTAAATAAATATTATTTTTAAAAAATTGGTAAATAAATACCTTTAAAGTTTTTACAGCAACAGTCATGTTGTATCTCTTCCAGACAGCTTCATAAACGTCTCCGTATTGACCACCACCCAGTTTATGTCTCATCACAATGTCCGTGCGATTGATTTCCCATTCGTCGGGTTCTAAGAAACAAAAAGAATTCATGATAAGATTTTTCTACAGGGTCTTAATATAAAATATAAAACGGATATAAAAAAAACCTTTATCAAAAAGAATTTATAATTATTACTTTTTTTATCTTTATAAAACTCAATTTAAAAAACTCACCGGGACTCAAAGGAAAAACAGTCGGTTTATTTTGTTTCGGAGCAGGATAAAGAAGTTGGGTTATTAATCCGTCACTCAACATCGAGTGATGATGAACTAATTCTGCTAAAGTGTTAAATTTACTCTCTGTTGTCACAAACATCTGCAATAAAAGCAAGTTATTAGAGTATTTATAGAGTCTATAGAATTTATAGAAATATAAATTGGATACTGATTATTATAAATCCGGAAATTCACATGTTTAGAACATTTTTCCTAAAAATTGTTATATATTGTAACTAGTGATCTTACTTTTCCTTCGCTGTCTTCATTTATTCTGTAATGATAAACGCGACCTTCGTATCGCAGGGAAATACTACGTTGTCCTGGACTGCTCTCTGATTCTCGAACCAGGAAGCTTCCATTGATTCCCGAACTTAATAAATACTCTGCAGCATTTCTAGATATTCTTCCATGGTACCAAGAATGTTTCTCTAATGAATTTACAGGTGTTACATAATTAGAAGGAACCCAGCCAACCTGGCCGGCACTCGAATGAGCCTCGCACCATTCTCCGCTTTTATTGTAGCTAAGAATTCGTACTTGTTCACCTATTAAAAAACAAAGTTTTTAAATTTTGAAAAAAATGGTGAAAAACGACTTTAGATTAATTCCGAATTATTTTAAATTATGAAAAAAACAGAAAGTGAAATTGAAAATTTTCGAGATGTTTCTGCAACAGGGCTGATAAAAATCATGATTTTTTTTATTTAAATCGGATTTTTTTTTATTTAAATCAAAAGTTGACTTTTGTAAATATACATATGTAAAATCAGTATGTGAAATTTCCATATGTTTATTTGTAAAAGTAGTTTATTTTTTAATTGAAAGCATTTAACAAGAAATGATGAAAAATGAAACATTTAATTAAAATCAAACAAATTATCACGAATAAATGAGAAAATTTACAAAAAATATCTTCAAATTCATATATGATCGCATAATTAAGAAAACTAGGTAAAAGAAACGAAAGAATAATAAATTGTAAAAAAAACATGTAGGATAAAAAAATATAATTACTTAACTACTTAATTTTCAAATTAAAAAAAAAAAAGGAAAATAACTACAAATTGTGGAAAGTAATTTAAAACTCATAAATAATAATTAAAAATAGAACTTCTGAAATAATTGAAAATTCAAAGATAATAATTAAAATAGAAATGATGAGAATAATTGAAAATTGAGGAAAATAATTACAAATAATAAAAATAATTGACAATTGAAGAACATAATTGAGAATTGAGAAAAATAATTTGAAAGAGTACGGAATATGAACTAAGAGAAAATAATTGACAAAATATAAGAATAACGGTAAATTAAAAAAAATTGAAAATTTAGGAAATTAATTAAAAAATGATGAACATTATTAATAATTGAAAAAAAAACTATTAAAAGATTATAAAACTAATAAAAATTAAACGAAAGATTCAAATTTAAGATAAATATTTGAAGATTTAAAAAATCAATTTAAAAATGATTTCTATAATTGCAAAATTAGGTATAGAAACAACTTAAAATTGAAGACAATAATCGAAAATTCAGAAACTGATTCAAAATTGAAAAATGAATTTAAAAATGATGAGAATTGAAAAAAATCCAAAATGAATGAAAACAATCGAGAATTGAGAAAAATAATTAAAAATTTAGGAAACTATATAAAAAATGATGAAGGTAATTTAAAATTGAAGAAATCAATAAAAAAGTTATAAAAGAAATTAAACATTGAAAAAAAAGAATTAAAATTTAAGATTAGCAATTGGAGGTTCAGTAAATCAAATTGAAAATAATTTTAAAGATTAAAAATTGAAGCAACAAAATTGCAAAATTATAGAAATAATTGAAAATTGAAGACAGTAATTGAAAATTCAGAAAATATTTGAGAATTGAAGAAAACAATCGAGAATTGAGAAGAATAATAAAAAAAATTACAAAAATATATGAAATTAAAGGAAATAATTAAAAAGTAGCAAGAATAATTATACATTTTTAAAAATAATTTAAATTGAGAAAAATAATTTAAAATTTAGGGGATTAATTACAAAACACCGAAAGTAATTGTAAATTTAAAAAAATAATTGAAAAATTCTAAAATTCATTAAATTTTTTTTTTTTTAATTGAAATTTAAAATAAATAATCAGTTAAATTATTATTAGTAAATCAGTTAAAAAATAATTCTAAAAATCATAATTTGGAGAAAAAAAATTGAAACATTAAAGAAATCAACTTAAAAATGATGGAAATAATTGAAAAATAATACAAATAACTGAAATTTGAGATAAATAAATTAAAAATGTAGAAAGTATATGAAAAAATACTTTTCAAAAGTAAAAATTGGAGAAAATATTTTAAAAATTATAGAAATAATTGAAAATTAAAGAAAGTAAATACAATTTATGAAAAATAAGTGATAAAATTACAAAACATTTTTGAAATTTAATAAAATAAATAGAAAAAATAATTCAAACTGAATAAAATAATTGACAGTTCATGAAATATGTTAAATAATATTACAAATAAGTATGAATTGTAGAAAAAAATTAAAAAATGATAGAAATAATTGTAAATGAAGAAAATAATTGAAATCTGAGGTGAAGGACTGAAAATTCAGGAAATCTATTGAAATATAATTTAATAAATTAAAAACTGGAGAAAATAATTTAAAAATAATAAAATTGGTTGAAGATTGAAATAATAGTAAAAATATAAAGAAGATTGAAGATAATTGAAAATCTCTAGATACCTTGAAAATATATTTTCTTAAAAAATAGTGGATTTTAGGGTAAAATTTTCTAAATTGGGGACGCCTGTGAAGCCTGTACTACACTTAAAAGAAGTCTAACAATAATTTTAGAAAAATAAAGAAATTCTAAAAATTTTATGAAAGAATAAGTATGCAAAAAATAGACAAGATGTCAAAACAAATTGAATAAATTTACAAAAAAATGAGAGTATTTATTTTTAAAAATATGGAACTAATTAGAAAATCAATGAAACAAAATTTTTAGTGGATGTTATAATAACAAAATTCTGTAAAATAATATTAAATAATTTGCATAAAAATAAGAAAATTGAAGAATAAATAAAATAAAATACAAATACAAATACAAAAATTAAAAGTATATCAAAAGTAAAAGAAGAAAAAATCTGAAAATTTTGTAAAAATAAGAAATTAAATGATAAAAATTAAACAGGTTCGAAAAAGTGAAATCAAAGAAATCTTGTAGGAATTAAGAAAATAATTATTGTGAATATGGATAATAATATTAGTATTATTTAATTATTATGCATTTAAATTTGAATTAATCGAAATTTAAAAGTTTGAATAAATTGGAATATGAGTTAATTGACGTTTAAAATTTATTTAAATTATAATGACTTTAAGGAAGTTCTACCGTAAATCGATTAATCAAACAGATTTTGATAAAACTTAGTGTACTGCTAGATAAAGTTTCTACAATTTTGTAGTTAAATTTTTTAGACCTGTAGGTTCTTGGGAAAAAAGTTATGATCGATTTATTTTTTCACTGTTTAACCTGTTTAACATTCATTCTTATGAGAATTCATTACTCTGTCACATATATTTTCGTACTAAAAATTATTAATTGACGAGATAGTGATCAAAGTTTGTATAGTTAAACACAGATATGTAATGAACCGATATTGTATTTAAAAAAGGACAATAGGTTCCTGTGAGAGTTGTAATAAATTAATTTGTAAAAATATTTCACGTTTTACACGATACAGTTCAAACGTTCTGATATTTTAAAATGTTGATTTTGATCGCACATGAAAAATAGTCATATTTAAAAAGTAAATAAAGTTAATAAAGTTAATAAATACAATTCTTTAATTGTATATCAGTAGAATTAAATTTAAACCTAACCACAAAATAATGGTCTCTGTTTTGACTATATAGTATCGTCATACGGTAGAACCTCCTTAAGATATAAAAATTTAATACTAATTTCTGCTATCTTCATACTATAAATTTTTAGATCGTAGGTATTTCGATCATCTGTATTAGCACAATTTTTTAAATTTTATAAAGAATAAAATATTAAAATTGAAAAATTCAAGTTTTATCCACAAATTTCTGTTTTTTTTTCATAGTTTTGCGATTTTTTACATGCAGTATTAGACAACCGAAAAATTATTATGTTTGTTTTTTTATTTAAATCATGATTTGAATTCAAATGCCCGAATGATTTAAATTAATTACAGACCTGTTCTAAAAAATTTTCAGAATGTATTTTTTCAAAGTCAATAGATACCCTGTTTTATAATTCTGTAAAATAATAAATTTATTGGGGCTATTCATAAATAAAATTACGACGACCAAAGACAAAAAATAATAAAAAGCTGAAAATTTGACATTTTGAAATTGAATCCAGGTCTTTATTTCTACATGTTGCTATTCATTAATTTAAATTCTGGGCGATAAGTATTTCTTTCATCGATGTTAATAATTCAGGATAAGATTCTTCGTAATTTAGCCGATAATTATAAATTTCAACGAACCCTTCTTTAAACTAAGTTGGTTCTCTCCACCAGCTTGAAAATCGTAGAGTGCTAAGAATAATTGAGGGTCGTCTTCCTCTTGAGCGAGAAGATTTTCTTTGCTCGTCCATCTGGAATTCGAATTAGAGATTTTGTTTAAATTTGTTTAAAAATAGAGGATATATTAATTTTTAAACAAGTGTCTTACCTATTGGCAGCGTCCAAAAGTCCACTACTGGGCACATTGACATGCTGAAGACCAGATTGTTGAGAATAAGTTTGAAGGCTTGAACAACTAGGGGGATCACCTTCTGGTAATGCAGGAATGTGAGGGAGAGGTCTGCTCTGTAGCAAAGCTTCTATAAATGAAAAATTGATTATTTTGTACTCCTAGTTTACAAATAACTATTTTATAAGTTTATTTTAAAATGCTGTTTTATCAGTGTTTTATGAATTTATTTTGTAATTTTTTAATAAAATATTTTATTAATTTCTTACATCAATTTATAATAAATATTTTATCAATCTGTTTTATAATTGTTTAATCAATGTTTTATCATTTTCTTTTATAATTCATGATAAGTATTTTATATAAGGTTGAATACATAATTATAAATAGAACCTTTTAATAGATCATTGATATAATTAAAATAGGATAAATTTGATATTTTTTGAATCTATGTAAATTTAAATAAGACTAAAATTGGAATAAATTAAAATTTGTATCTATTAGAATTTAGATAAATTCAAATTCGGATGATTTTCAATTTGAATCGATTTAATTATGTAGGAAGAAAAATTTTAATCAAATGAAATTTGATAAGAATACAATTTGGATTAATTTCAATTTGGATCATTGGAAAATTGATAAAAATGTGGAAAAACAAAATTGGAATAGATTAAAATTTGAATAACAATTTTTTTAAAGCTTCGATAAGTTGACTAAAATTAGAATAAATTGGAATTCAGATGATTTAGTATTTTTAAATTACTTGAACTGTTTGAAACTCGAATCCATTAAAATTTGGATACGACTGTGTATTTTAGATCAACACAAATTTAAATCGAATAAAATTGGGATGAATTGAAATTTGCATCGATTAGAAGCAAAAGTCTATTAAAAATTGAATAAATTGAAATTGCGATAATTTTTGAAATTCAAAGTTCTTTTAAAACTCGAAATGATTAAAGATTTTTGGATTGATTGAAAAATAAAAAAAATGAAGATCGGATAATAATTAATTTTAATTAATAAATATTTCAACTAATAAAAATAAGAATCGGTTAAAATTTGAATCGTTTGAGACGAAAATCCATTAAAATTTAGATAGAAATGAAATTTGGATGAATAAAAAGCTGAATAAAAAAAATCTAAATAGATTAAAATTTAAATAAATCGGAGTTTGAATAGATTGAAATCTAGATAAATTAGAATTTGAATATTATAAAGTTTGGCCAAATTAAATTTATAATTGTTTGGACTCGAGATTGAATAGAATTAAAATTTAGATTAATTAAAACTGTGGTGAATAAATATTTCGACCAATTATACTTAAAATCGATTGGATAAATTGAATCATTTAGAAAAGAGGTGAAAAACTGACATTCTATAATCTCTGAATTGAATTAAGTTAAGCTGAGCTGTCATAAAAAAAGTAATTTAGAAAAAAGTTGTAAATCCTAAGAAAATAAATTATTTTGTAAAAATAAGTAAATAAATAGAAATAAATAAATATTTTATCAACAAATTAATCAAATCACTTCAGTTTAAAGCTCATGTTCTTTAAGATTTAAAATAATTATAAATTACATTTTAAATACAAAGCTTTCTCAATGAGGAAACAAAAAGATAAAAGTGTAATAATTTATCGAAATCAGTGCACTAGATGACAAAATTGATTTAGTTTATTATTTAATATTATTTCCTAGATTCACTTTTGTCTTAATCGAATTTAATTTCACAATTTTATACAATCGGTAATTCAACATTGTATTTGAATTTCAGCAATAGCCACGAACGTGTTCGTTTTATAAATCATAAAAATTAAGTAACCAGTTATTAGTAAAAATTGATTACAAGGTAATTTGTCGGAGTAGAATTTTTTATTGCATAATCTTGTTGAAATCAAGATTAGCAGTTTCCTGTCGTCAATTTCATTAAAGATTCATTTTCAAAGTCAGAAATTAACGTCAAAGGTGAAGGATACTAAAATATATAGACAATTGAGTATCAAAAATCCGAGTTATAACAAAGATTTTGATATCAATTCAGAGAAAATTTCACCAGATCGTGAAACTGGAAGTCTCACATCTGGAGTAGATAATATGAAACAGGACAAAGGAGGAAGTTGACTAAATTTGATTAGATATGCTCTTCGATAGGCATATAACAAAAATTTGCTATTTTAATATCCTCAATTATACGACAATTTTCGTTATATTGGAAGTAAAATCACTTGTGACAAAAGCTTATGGATAAAAATGAGTTACAAGAAACTGTCTTTTTAGCAATTTGTGAAATTTAGTTTGTAATATTACTCGTTTTCCAATTGACTTGAGTTTATTGATTATAAGGTAATGAAGATAGGATAAATAATAGAAAGTGAAAACGATCGTGGAGATGGGAATAAAATGGAGCAGAATACAATACCGAGGAAGGAATATAATAGGAGGGTGGCGAGGGGCGAGAAAAAAGAAAATCGAGAGTTCAAGTACATACCACTGTGCTCGGTGAAAATGTTGGATCCGATGAGACGAGAGTCCTTTGGATTCCTGGGTTGTTTCCGAGTTTGTCGAATTGCAGACCCGGCAGGAATCACTCTGTCTTTAGTCTGTTGAGCACCCATAGTTCCTCAATTACCATTCCCCTTGTATGTGTATCACCCCCGGCTACGATTTCGCCGAGGACGAATTTTTAACGCATATCGACAACTTCCGGCTTCTTCAGAATCTTACATATTACGAGTCCTTTCTAGCACAACACAGTGCTTTCTCGTATCACGAATTCACTGGCAACAACGGCCCTAATCGCATTTTTACATGTCAATCACATCGCGCTGAGATCGCCATATTTGACAGCTTTGACGTCGATTATTTAGTTCCTCGATTACATTCTGGGGGCAGCACGTGCCACGCTAAAAAGCCGGTCTATCCAGAGTTGCGAAGAAGTAATATTACGGAGAACGGTAATGAGAACGAGAATATAACCGACCGAAATTCTAATCGAGAATTTATGTTTTTTTATTTATTTATCAGATTTAGTCAAACTTTCTCAATCAATGTACGAAAATAGAATCTCTAGTGTCATTCTAATTAGTAATGATTTGAATTTTAATGTTGTAAGAATTATATAATATAATAACTATAGCAACATTAAAGACAAATTTTGCATTGTAGTTGGTTAAAGTTTTGCAAAATTGTTGACCCGCATACGTGCCCGTATATGTACTTAAATAAATAAATCCAAATAATGGAAATTACGAAATTGAAGAATACAATCTGAAAAATGACGAAAATAATTGACTGTTGAAAATAAAATTCGAAAAATGGCTATACATACACATATTGAAAAGAATATTTTATAAAAATAAACAATAAATATATTAAATTTAAACAAAATAGTTGGAAAAGTATAGGAATAACAGTTGCAAATAATTGCAAATTAAACAACTGGATTGAAAATCGAAAAAAAAAAATTGAAATTGAAGAAAAGAATAAAAAATTGAATTAAAATATGAAAAAATAATTGATAATTGAAAAAAAAAAAAATTACAAAATGACAAAAATAATTGACAATTGAAAACAAAATTCAAAAAATGGCTAGATTAATACACAACCGAACAAAATAATTTAAAAAAATCAAAGAATAATTATAAAATTTTAAGATATTAATTGAAAAAATTGTGGGAAATAATTGAAAATTGCGGAAATTAAGTAATAATTGAAGGAAATAGTTCAAAAATTGAAAAAAATATGTGAAAAATTACGAAAATTATTGTCAATTGAAAACAAAATTCCAAAAATGACTAGATTAATAGACAACTGAAGAAAATAATTGTAAAAATTAAACAAGAAATATTAAGTTTAAAGAAAATAATTACAAATTTAAAAATTAAGAAAATTATAGGACTAAGTTGTTGGAAATAATTGCACATTTAACAACTGAATTGAAAATCAAAAAAAATAATTAAAATTGAAAAAAATAATTGAAAATTGAAGAAAACAATAAAAAATTGAAGAATTGAATTAAAATTTATGGAATATACTTAAAAATGAAAAAAATTATTTAAAAAAAGCCGAGAATTAATGAGTATAGAAGAAAACAATTGAAAACTCAAGAATGGAAACAAAAATTGAAGAAGAGAATTAAAAATTAAAGAAAATAATTGAATAATTTTATTTAAAATTAAAGAAACTTAATGCTGATCGAAAAAAATAATAGAAAAAGGCTATATTTTTTTAATATTAAAGAAAACGATTGAAAATATATAAAAGTAAAATTTAAATTTGAAGAAAATAACTGAGAATTGAAGAGAATAGTTTTAGAAATTAATAATTGAATTGAAAATTAAAAACAATTTCTATGAGTGAAAAAAATAATTGAAAAAATCCGAGAATGATTGAATATTGAGGAATTAATTGAAAATCGATAAAAAAATTGAGGATCAAAGAAAATATTTGAAAATTGAAGAAATAAATTGGAAAGTAAACAATTACTTAATTGTTTAATTTGCTGGAATTACTTGAAAATCGATCAAAATAATTAAAATTTAAAGGAAAAATTTTAAGAATTGAAGAAAATAATTAAAAATTGAAGAAATAAATTGGAAATTAAAGAATTAAATGTAAATTTCAAGAATATAATAAATTGATAATTAAAAGAAAAGTTATAATATGACGAAAATAATTCAACATTAACGAAAATAATTAACTATTAAACAAAAAATTCGAAAAATGGTGAGAATAATTGCATTCGAAATTTTTTTTTTAAATTGAGGAATAATCGTAAAATTTAAGGAGAAAATTAAATTGTCAATTGAAAACTAATGAAAATAATGGAAACATTTGTAAACAAGATAATTTGCTTCCTCATAGAGGATTTTTCAATAAAAAAAATTAAAAATTATGAATTAATACTTGAGTTTTTAGTCAAATATAAAAGTTATATAGGTCACTCGATTTGTTTTGAGACAAGGAATATGATTTTGTAATTCGTTTAATTGGATTTTTAGCATGAAATTTTTTTTGGCAAATCGCGAGATTTTTCGATGAAAAAAAATGAAAAATCATGAATTATTACGTGGGTCATTAGTCAATTATATACTTTATATAGGTCAATCGATTCTTTTTGAGACAAGGAATACGATTTTGTAATTCGTTTGGTTGAATTTTTAGCATGAAAAAAATTTTTTTTTTTAAAGAATTTCCAAAAACGAGATTTTTTGATGAAAAAACTGAAAAATCATGAATTATTACGTGAGTTTTTGGTCAATTATATACTTTATATAGGTCAATCGATTCGTTTTGAAACAAGGAATATGATTTTTGCATTCATTTCTCTAAATTTTTAGCATGAAAAATTTTTTTGCCAAAAAACGATATTTTTCGATGATAAAAGGTGCTCAAAAAAATTTGATTGGGTATTTTCAAAAATCCCTGTGTCCAAATTTAGATATTTGTGAGCTTCATATGTCATCCAAATTTTATTAAAATCCGTTGAAGCGTTCTCGAGATATCCTGGCGACAAAAAATTTACCACATACACACACACACATCCGGACATTTTCTCAGGAATGAAAATTTGAACTTTTCAGATGAAACTGAGTCGATTTACACTATTTTTGGAAAATCAAAAATCTTAACGATCACAACGCTTCCTCTATGAGGAAGCAAAAATAAATGAAAATTAAAGAAATCATGTGAAAGTTGAAGAATTGTATTGAAATTTCACGAAAATATTTGATAATTGAGAAAATGCGAGAATTGTTGAATTTTGAATAAAGTAATTGAAAAACGTAGAATACAATACAAAATTGAAGAAAATAATTGAAAATTAAAGAAATAAATGGAAGATTAAAGTATTAAATTGAAGATTAAAAATTTACATTTTTAAAAAATAGTTGGTAATTGAAACAAAAATAACAATTTTTTTTCTATTTACATATTATTGTTTTCATCATATTTCAATGATTGTCTTCAAGTTTCAAATTTAAAAATCAATTTTAAATTATTTTCCACAAGTTTTAATTATTCTTATTTTTTAGAATTATTTTCTAAAATTTTAAAATAATTTTCTCAAATTTCCCATTATTTTCTTTAAAATTTTTAATCATTTTCAATTATTCATATTATTTGTTTATTATTTTCAATTACTTACGTTCTTTTCCATAATTTCCAAAATTTTTTAAATTATTTATCTAAAATTTTCATTTTTCTATTCAATTGCTTCCTTATATAGGAAGTATTTTTAATTATATCTACGATTTTCTTGCATATTTTGCAATTAATTCTCTTAAATTAAAAATTGTTTTTTTCAATTTTAAATTATGTTTATCTTTTTTCATTTATTTTCTCTAATTTTTAATTATTTTCTTTTTATTGCAATTAACTTCTAACTTCTTTTCTTTAAATTTACTTTATTTAAAAATATATTACCTAATATGCAATTTTTTCAATTATTTTCTTCAATTTTAAATTTATATTATTTTTTCATAATTTTCTTAAATTTTTAATTATTTTCATCATTTTCTGAATTAGTTTTCTAAATTTTTAATTATTTATCTTAATTTGAATCATTTTTTTTCAATTTTTAATTATTTTCTCCAATTTTCATTACCTTAATTTTTTTCAATTCATTTCTAAGATTTTGAAGTATTTTTCTCAAATTTTAATTACTTTCTTGAATTTTAAAATTATTAATAATTGTTATATTTAATAATAATTTTTCACTTCATTGACTTATAGTTAATTTATAATGATAATTATTTTGTTATTTACCCATTTTTTTTAAATAAATTGATTGAGTTTCATAATAGTGAGCCTCATTCAAACAGAAAATTCTCATAAATTCTCCGGAAAGAGAATACTCTCGAGAATGTAACCGGATTTTAAATTACCGAGAATTTTGCAACTCTAGCGTATACCGAGTGTTGTTTTCTTTTTTTTCTCCATTTTTCAGTTCTTTTTTTAATAAATTAATAAACTAATTTTGCCAAATTGAATTCTAATTACAAGAAATTGAGTAAATAGAAAACAGACATTTGTTTCCATGTCCTTTTTTCACGATATAACCTTATTTTGCAATATTTTTAACGAAATGGAATTAATTTGCTTTTGAATAAATCTGCAATTAGTAAATAGTTTGATATGTGTATAAAAAAATTAAGCCTTGATTTTGCATTAATTAATTTTAAACATTCGCGCGAAAAATAGCCGATGTTAATTGGTTATTATTTTCGCACTCCGAATTGCTCGACGAATCAGATTCCATTTTAGTATGGAATTTGACTTCAGTTGTACCTGGTTATTGTATAATTTTAAAATGATTTTATTTAATTTGTCGTTTTATAAAATCAAACTGTTTTTTTGTCAATTTAATTTTGGTAATAATTAAAGATAATTTTCACAGAACTTTAAGCTCGAAATAAGAAAAGCAAAATTATTTTATTACTCTAAATGTAAAATCAACAGTTAGCGGTAAAATATATTATCGTCACATAATTAGCGTTTCGTTAAATAACATGGTGATTTTTAAGCAAACAAATTCCGTTACTCGATCTTCTGCAGTGCCAAAAGTATTTTAGTTGCATTTCTAGTCATGTTCGACGCATTTTTGGCTTTAATTCTCGTAACAGTGGCTTTTGTAACTGGTCAGAATTCTTTTCAAAATCAAACTTCACTGAGGGATGATGTGACTTTTATAAATGAAAATCCTCGATCAAATGTTCAAGGAAGATGTAAGTTTTTGTTTAGTAATTTAAAATTTTTGAAATGTTTATTCATCAAGATTTCGTCTGTTAGAAATTGCACAATTTTTTAAAATTAAAAACAAATTATACACATCCCTCGGGGAGAATTTTGATAAAAATTGAAAATTTTAGAAAAAAAAAATTTGTTGCAGTTTTTCCATTCTTTAGTGTGGTGCGATTTGCAAATTCCGAGTGTACAGGAGTTCAAACTTTGAGTGGAACTTGTTTTACAAGACGGGAATGTTCCAATTTTAAAGGTTCTGATTCTGGAAGTTGCGCAAATGGTTTAGGAGTGTGTTGCGTTTGTAAGTAATTTGTACAAAATTTATTACTCTTTTTGAAAAAAATATTCAATCTTTGATAAGCAAATAAAATTTTTAGTTCAAAAAACTTGTGGTTCTACGACGAATGTTAACAACACGTATTTCATAAATTCTGAATATCCAATGAGATATAGTGGAGCAGAGCAGTGTTCGATTTCTGTTACTCGATGCAATTCAAATATTTGCCAGGTAATGTACAACATTTAATTACTTAAAATATTGGTATTTAAAAATAAATATGAAAAAATTTTAACTCATTTTATAAAAATCTTTGTTTTTCAGTTACGAATAGATTTTATAGATTTTCGACTCGCTCAACCAAATGCTAATGGAACTTGCGATAAAGACGCTCTTATAATTTCTGGAGGAGCATCAATAGTTCCTCGTCTTTGTGGAGAAAATACTCAACACGGTATTTATTAAAAATTTGATTTACAAATAGTTAATTCATTATTTATCATTTTATTTAAAATAGCAGTATCTTTTGGAATGGATCTAGTTTCTTGAAATGAAACAAAGTATGTAAATAATATTCTTTATTGTAGTTTACGTTGATTTTAACGACGATAATCCAATCACGATCTCAGTCCACACAACTTCTGATTTTGCTTTCGATGATAGAAGATGGAATTTTAAAATACAACAGATTGCTTGTGATTCTCAGTGGAAAGGTACATAAAAATGAATTTATATAAAATAAATCTGTATATGTATATAAAGAATGTTCTTTATTTTTTCAGCGCCAACCGGATGTTTGCAATATTTCACTGCTATTTCGGATAAAGTAACGAGTTTTAATTACGGAACTCTTGTAAATACCAGAGGTACTTTGGCTTATTATTTTTTACTTTTTCGAAATTTTTTTTTTAAAAACATTGAATATTTGCAGCTCCATCAGCTGGATCGCGACAAATGGCTAATTTAATGTACGGCGCTTGTGTAAAAATGGCTAAAGGATATTGTAGCATCGAATGGTCTCAATCAAGCACAAATTCGTTTTTAGTGACTGGAGATCTTGAAGTAATACCTTCGAATGATCCTGGTAAAGACTTCAAATCCTTTATTGTCTAGAATCAAAAAAATGTATTAATATAGACAAATTATTATAGAACATTTTTAAAAACAATTATTAATTTAAATATTTTAATCATTTTAGATCCAACTTATGGGGCTGAATCAGGTTCAGATTGTGATAAAGACTTTGTTATTGTACCAAATCCTTACGACGAATCAGGAACAGCTTTAATAGCTGACAGATTTTGTGGAACTAAATTCGTAACAAAATCTAGTGAGTAGAATTTTTATTTAAAATTTATGTAACTCAATAATCTAAAAAACGGTATATTTAAAATTGTCATTTTTTTATTTTAGGTAGACTTAAGCCTTTTGTACTTTATGTTGTAACCAATAACAACTTTGTGGGTAAAGTTCAAAGTCGAGGATTCTCTCTGAATTATAAACAAACTACTTGTGAACTTTAATTTTGTAAATTTCTCCCAAAACTGACAACGAATTTTTGTAATAAAACGAAAAATAAACAGTTAAAAAAATAATAATCCATTAGAAAGTTATTTACATTGCTAGTTAGTTTTAAAAAATGAAATGGAACAATATTTAATTCTAATCATAAAAAATAGCAAGAAATAATTGAATTGGAACGTCTTTTTATGATTTTATTATAATTAATAAAAGTAAAGTAAAAGAATTAAAAAATTACTTTTTGCCGGACAATATGATACCATCATATTTCTGTTGGAACCACTTCATTGCGTCTTCTTTAGTCAGCCTGTGGGGAAAGCCTACTTTTCCTGTCTTTCTCCTCCTGTGAGCTACGTTGAAACCTAAAATGAATTTTTTTGTTTTAGAAATTATCTTATAAACCAAGTCAACATTTTTCCTAGGAAATAAAAATCTACTTAAGTTAATTCCAAAATTAGAAGTTGAAATTTAATTTATTGAAGTTAATATTGGAATATATTACAAAACTTATTTATGAATCAAACCAATAGGATTTTCAATGAAATGCTGAAACTCAATAATTAATTTCATATCCTCCATTCTTAAATTAACTATTGAAATCTTTATTTTAATTTGCTAGTTAATTATTTGTTACTAACTATTAATAAGGTGTTCATTGGAAATCTAATTTTAATTTCCAGAACATTTTTATGATTACGAGGACCCTCTAATTTTACTCGTTATTTAAATAAATCAGCTCAAAATCAGTTTTAATTAAAATGTTAAAATTATTCTGTCGCCTCCATTAAGTAACACACCCAGTAAGAAAAGTGGGCATGGGTTGCAAATAAGAAGCTTTTTATCTTGCACATGTTTTATAAAAAATATAGATAAAACTTAGATCAGCAACATCTATAATACCAGAAAATGTGCGAAAATTTGGCTACTACTTTTTAAAATTACAAGCAGCATAAATTATGTTCAGAAAAGCGAAATCGGGGATTTTTTGCTTTAAAAAAAGGGAAAAAATAGAAGAAGTTCTAAATGTGGGTTTTCTTGTACATAGTACATACAATATAAATTTTATCTAGCAAAGGGAACAGTTTTAAATAAGTTGCTTCTCATTAAAATTTAAATTGGTTCAAAATATTAGATTTTTATATAAAAAAGTTTGATCTATTTTTTTCACTTTTAAAACACTGTTTCACCACAATATCACATTATTATTGCCATTATTTAATGTAATATTGCCGTGATTTTCACGTAATAAAATTTAAAATTCAGAGGATTTAAAATAATTCCGCAAAGCAAAGCTAAATAAATTCACGAAATACTATAGAATTTTATAGCTTAGTGAAATTTTCATAAAACACTTTAGTTATTTTATAGTTTTTAACAGGGACTGTCACGAAAGTATTTTGGTTTTTGGAGTTATTTTTTTCTAAATATCTCGTAAAATTTAACCGATTTTACTTAAGAATGTTCAATCCATTGACGTAACCTTAAACTAGAAAATGGTTTTCCACATGAAATAAAAATATCATTAAAATTTATTTCACCCAATTTTGAAAGACCGAGTTATACATTTTTTAAGGTGGAATTGGACACTTACTCGAGAAGAGGTTATGTTTGCATTAATTATTTTGATTTTTTAATTAGAAAAACTAACTTTTACTGTAACTTTTTTTAGACGAAAGAATGCAAACTTACTTTAAAACAAAATAAATCAATTAAACTCATAATCGGATAAACATTAAAGATTTCTCACATTCAGAAACAAATTTATAGCTTCTCTTAATTTTCTGAATGTCAAACATCTTTGATTTTTATACAATTATGAGGTTTAATAGTTAATTTTGATTTAAATTAAATTTACTATTTTTCCTCTGAAGAAAATTACAGTAAAAAATAGTTTTTCTATTTCAAAAAGTAAAATAATGACTTTAAACACAACCTCCTCTTGAGTAGGTGTCCAATTCTTCCTTAAAAAAAATTAGGTTAAGACCAAACTCGTTATCAAATAATAATTATTATTTTATGTTTTTTCTTTAAAATTTGTGGATAATTTTAATTTTCATCCAATTTTGACAAATAGCTCATTTTAATTTTTAAAACATTCCCTACAAGTCTGCTCGTTGAATTTTGTAAAAACATTTTTGTTTGAAGAATATATAATAGTACAATTTTATTTATTTAATAATTTTTTAACAAAATCCAACGAACAGACTTATAGAAAATATTTCAAAGATTAAAATGAGCAATTATTTGTCGAAATTGGATAAAAATTGCAATTGTTCACAAAATTTAAAGAAAAAATACAAAATGTTAAATAATTATTATTTAGTAACAAATTTTGAATCAATCTAATTTTTTTTTTAAAAATGTACAACTGTGTCTTTTAAAATTGGGGGACATTAATTTGATTTTTTTTTTAAATGTGAAAAACCATTTTCTAGTTTAAGGTTATGTCAATGGGTTAAACATCCTTCAAGATTGAAATCAATTCATTAAATGTAGGATAAATAATAGTTCAATAGTATTAAAATTAAAAAATACTTGGAATTTTTAGTTAACTTTTTAAAATTCAAAGTTTTGTTGTTTTATTAAGATTTAGTTTCTTGTCTAAATTTCTTTTGCTAATTTTAAATTAATTCTTAAATTGATATTTTATGCGTTGCATTTTTTATATTTTAGTTCTTATGTATAATTTTCCCCCATGAATTACCATACATTTTTTGCATACTTTTAGTTATCAAAATATTAAAATAAACAAGTATAATATTTGTATTTATTATTATAAAGATGTTAAAATGTTCCGACTTGTGACTAATAATTATTATAAAGGTGTTAAAAGTTTCTCAATAAGTTCTTATTTATTTTTTATTAATTTCACTTCATCAGACTCTATGTTTCTTCAACTTATAATCTTATGTAACTGTTTATAAGAAGTCTTTGTAGAACAACAAAGACAAAAAAAAAAAGATTTTCTTACAAAAGAGGAGAAAAAGAGAAAATATTCTTAAAAAAGGACAATTTTTTTTTAAATAGAGGAAATACAGGGAAAACGCTGTAAAGCCTGTTATTTATTACTAAATATTAATAAGGCATCTACTGGAAATCTAATTTTAAATTCCAGGACATTTTTTATATTACGAGGGCCCTCTAATTTCACTCGTTATTTAAGTGAACCAGCACAAAATCAGTTGTAATTAAAATGTTAAAATTACTCTGTCGCCTCCATTAAGTAACACACCCAGTAAGAAAAGTGGGCATGGGTTGCAAATAAGAAGCTTTTAATCTTGCACATGTTTTATAGAAAATATAGATAAAGCTTAAATCAGCAACATCTATAATACCAGAAAATGTGCGACAACTTATCAAGATGGCTGCTACTTTTTAAAATTATGAAACTAGTATCTAAAATTGCTCAATACAGCGCGCGTTTAAATAAAAATAATTAACAAAAAAGGAAATTCACTGGAAATTATTTCGAGTTACCTAATTTCTTAAATAATTTATTTTAAAAGCAATTTCGGCTATCGAATATTCTATTATTAAGTAATTTAACATACCAGGTCGGCCTAAAACAACGTAGAAATCTAAACCGTAGATTCCAATGCTTGGATCGTATTTGATTCCCAAGTCGATGTGTTCTTGAATTCCAAAGCCGAAGTTTCCAGTATCGGAGAAATTGTCTTTACGCAATTCGTATTCCCGGACCTAGTTAAAGCACAAAATTTAGTAAAATTGATAACAGTTATGATTTTAAAATAGAAGCGAAATTGGGTTAATTTTAAAGAACTACTTTTTTTATGAGAACAAAAATGTGTAAATTAATTAGATATGATTTTTAATCACAGATTTGATGAATAATTTGTGAAAGAAATTAAAATATGAACAATTATAACGTTTACAAAGCAGATAAATATGTTTATAAAACAATAAATTATTAATTTACTCACTTTCAAACCACGTTCAAGAATTTCCTCGGCCTTAGCTCCTCGAACTGTGCAATGTACGGCAATCTTTTCATTCCTACGAATTCCGAAGGAACGAACAGTATATCGAGCCTTAGAGAAAACAGGTTGTTGGCCTGTCAATTGTTCCAATACCTAAAATAAATATAAATTAAATTCCAAATTCATTTAATTAAATGCAAGATAAAACTAATTATGCAAGGATTCAACATGTTAACCTATTTTTTAAGTACAAGATTCTTTAAGAAATATAACAGTTTTTCGAAAACAAATCAAAAAATAAATAAATTTAAAAGGAAACTCTTATTAAAAACAAATAAGCATTTTCGAATTAAAATTTAAAATCACGAAACGGTATCCACATTATTAGCCGTGACAAGTGGAACCATTTTAAGGTTATGTTAAAAAATACACAAAAGTATAATTGAAAATAAAAGATGAAAAAACGAAAAACTTACTTTGGAAGCACGAGTTAATCTATCTCCAGACTCGCCGACACAGATGTTCAAACATAATTTACGGATTCGGACTTCTCGCATAACATTTTTTGATGGATCTTTGGGTTCCTTCTTGGATTTGTCTTTTTTTGCGCTTTGTTTAGGTGGTGCTTTAGGTTTGTCCTATAAACAGAAGAATTAAAGTTTTGGATTAATACTGGAAATTCTTAACAAAATTAGTTGCAAAAGAATCAAAGTTTAATAATTTGTTTCTCAGATAAAGGTTAGATCAAAACAAGCGTGACACATTGTTTGAAAATAAATTGTAAGTGACGTCTAGGATAAAAAACGGTTGTTACTTAGGTAAACCTATACTTATTTTTTATTGTTCTTGAAAAACAAATAACCATTTTTATAAACAATCAATAAGATGTTGATGGATTTTGAGAATAAATTTCTTGAGATTTTAATAATTACGTTTCACTTACCGCCATCTTGAAGAAAAAGAAAAATTTTCGCTGCGCCCTCTTAACGAAAAATAAGGAAGTTTTTAAATAACTTCCGCTTCCTGCCCGCGGATTTGAATTTTAAAAATTCGAAATTTTACTTTTTGTAAACAAAATTTTTTGACTTGATATAATAATTTAGTTTTTATTTCTTTTAAATTTTATCTTTAGCTAAATAATGTTTTTTATTTGATGCAATAATAAAATTCTTAATTATATTTATATTAAAAATATTTACATATTTGTTGGTGTATATTACGTAATAATAAATATCATTATTATATATATTATATTTAAATTCTTCTTTATATTTGGATAGAATTTCCAATTTTTCGGAAAGTACATAAACTATATATGCATGTGTGTACATTATGCGCAAGATCTACTTAACGAAAAATCGTATTTGAACGTATATTTTAGCTTAGCATTTATAGATATATCAGATAAAGTTAAAAAAGAGGTGGGATCGAATCACAAAGGTAATATATATTATTCTCTGACCTTGACAACATCCTCTCTTGATTGAAACTCCAATTTTGGGAATTCATGTGTGAATCTTGCATAATACGAAGTAAAATTTGAACGTAAATAAAGTGAATTGAATTTTGTCAACAGAAAAAAACGAAACTCCTCACTCAATTGCACAGTTTTATCAAGTAAGTGCTCATGGAAAACAAATGTGACAGGTGCAATGCGTAAATAAACTGAGTGTTTCTTTCTCCCACTTTTTAAAAGTATAAGGTCATTAAAGCTGCGCGCGAGGTTATGTTATTGTAATGTCATTCAGTGATTCGAGTCTTCCCTTTACAAACGCATAGTTTTTTCATTTAAAAATTGTTTGTATTTCTCTAATTTTTGTTCCTCTAATCACAGGATTTAAAAACCTGAGGATAAAAGCTGTCACTGAATGTGGAAAGGCGAAAGAGACAAATTTTTACTCAGTGGCTAAAAGGTATTATATTTCGGTTAATAACCAGTTCATTAATTCAATATCAGGTCAAGGCTTGAACTTTTTTGATTAATTTAAACTCTCTATTAGTGAATGCTGCATGTTATTCCACGCATTTTTCTCTGTTTAAAATGGTGAATATCGATTTCTTTTTTTAAACTTTGTCGTTTGAAAGTTGGCACAAAAATTTCCTATTTTTGTAACACACTCGTAAAATAAATTCTGAAAAACAACGCGTTTATTTATACAACAAACTTCAGGTTATTTTTTTTAGTTAAAGAAATAAATATTATAAAAGTTTTGTAAGTAAAGAAATGAAGTTGGTTTTTATTTTTCGTGTAAATTGACTTTAAAACAAGTGTTTTTATATTTTATTGATTAAAAACCTACTTTCTATTTTGTAATTGCTTTAAAAAAATTAAATAAGAATAAATTTTTACATTTTTGAACAAAGACTAAAAAAATTGCAGGTTTGAAGTGAATATTAAAATCTTTGGAGAATCTTTATAAGGATATGCAAATGCAAGACGTGAATACGTTTTTAGTATGTAAGTATTTGTACATTTTTTAGATAAATTGCGTAACTTGAATTATAAGTGATTATTCATCTATTTGGTTCTTCAAAAAACTTTTTAAAATTATTCCGAATACATTCACTTAAGAGGATTTTAAGTCTGCAAAACACGTGCCATTTAGCATTTTAATGTATTGAAATTCACGTACTTAAATTTTACAGTCAGGTAGAAATTTTAATACTACTTTTTCTATTTTTTTTTAATGATAAATTTTTCAATAGAATATTGATATGAGTGGAGCATTATCCATGTACGATGGTTTGGAACAAGGGACTACATCGAGTAATGTTCCCTTGGAAGCAGATGGAGGAGTTCCTAAAAAACTGTCCAGAGGCATTTCCAGGGCGACGGAAAATGATGCTCTTGTAAATAAAGCAAGATCAGAATTAGCCTCTTCCGATGGACTTGAAGCTCCGGAATATACTTTTTCATTGCCAGATTTATCAGTATATTCAGGTAATTTTAACGAATTTTTTGATAAAATCTATTTAAAATACGAGAATTGAAATTGTCAGTCCTTCACAAATTAAATTGATTGAATTTCAAATTTAAGGAATTTTAATTTAATCGAATTTTTGATTAATGGAGTTTTAAACATATCCAATCTTTATTTTAAGTAATTTTAAATTGATCGAATCTTTAAATTTTCAGTACATCTAATTTTAAGTTTATTGTGTTTTAAATTTTGTTAATTTTACGTTTAATGAATTTATTTTTGAATAAATAATTCATTAAATTCTTTTAGAGCTGTAATTAATTTAAATCCTGATTTAAATTTAAAAAAAACTTGACAATTCTCCAGATATTTAATACTGGATGTAAAAATAGCAAACAATTAAAAAAAAAAAACCAGAAATTTGTGAATAAATCTCGAAAATATCAATTTTAGTATTTTATTCATTGAAATATTTAAAAAATTGTGTTAAATTTCTATATCTTTAAGTTATTATAATTTAAATAAATTCCAAACGTCAATTAACTCATTCCAATTAATTCAAACTTTTAAATTTCAATTAATTCAATTGCATATTAATTATTTTCCATATTCACGATATTCCTTTTTTTTTTAATTCTTACAAGATTTCTAAGAAAATTCAGTTTTTCGAAACTGTTTAATTTTTATCTTATAATTTCTTAATTTTACATAATTTTCAGATTTTTATTTTCTTCTACTTTTGATATTTTTTTTTTGTATTTGCCTTTTTATTTTAGGGTTTTCTTGAATTATTTTCTTTTTATGCAAATTATTTAATATTATTTGACACAATTTTGTCGTTATAACATTTACTAAACTTTTTATATCTTTAAATTTTTTTGATTATTTCCATATTTTTAAAAATAAATACGCTCATTTTTTTGGTAAATTTATTCAATTTTTTTTTCACATCTTGTGTATTTTTTTCGAGATTTTTTGCAAACTTACTTATTCTTTCATAAAATTTTTAGATTTATTTTTTTTCTAAATTTATTGTTGAACTTGTTTTAAGTGTAATATTAAAAAAAATTTTCATTTCATTTCATTTCATTTATTCAAGAAATCCAACAGTCAGAGACCAATTACAGGATTATAAGTAATATAAATAATCAAGAGTAGTACAGCAAAATATAATGTAAATCATCATAGCTTACAATAATAACAAAAGTTGATTTGTAATTACAAAGATTATTTAACAATAGTCAATGAGTACGAAATTGAGGCATATTTCCAATAATTCTATTAATTGACATTGTAAAAAGATCAATCGAGAAATTGTTTAATGTAGCATCATTATAAATCCACATCATTCTGTCAATGGGAGTATCGTGAGAAAAAAATGTTTTTGATTTAATTTGTCTAAACTTTGTTTATTGTTAAAGGTTTTTTAAATTTCCTTTGTGGACTTTTTATTTATCTTTATATACATTTTTTTATTTTATTCTAATATTAATTCTAATTTTTTAGTAGATTCTAACTAATTTTTTTTTGTTTTACATTTTACATAAAACATTTCTCGATTTTCTTCCTATTTATTTAATTTTCTTGATGTTTCACTATTTTTTTAGTCCTTCTTGGGTTTTAATTAATTTTTTAATTTTTGTCATCATTTTTTCATTTCTTAAAAATATTTATCCTTCTTTTAAATTGTTTAGTTTTTATCTTATAATTACGAATTCTTGAAAATATTTATTTGATGCTTTTATCTACATTTTTTAAATGTATGCAAATTATTTAATATTATTTGAGAAACTTTTGTTGTTATAACTTTCACTAAACTTTTTATTTAATTAATTTTCTTAATTATTTCCATATTTTTAAAAATAAATACACTCATTTTTTTGTAAATTTATGTAATTTGTTTTCACATCTTGTTTATTTTTGAAAACTTAGTTATTCTTTTATAGAAATTTTAGATTTTCTTTATTTTTCTAAATTTATTGTCAGGCTTGCTTTAAGTGTATTAATATAAAAATGTTTTTGGTTTAATTTGCATACATTTTTTTTATTTTTAAAGAATTTTTAAATTTCTTTTATGGTTTTGTTATTTATCATTATATACATTTTTTTATTTTATTCTTATATTATTTTTAATTTTTTAGTAGATTCTAACCAAATTTTATTATTTTTTGTACTTTTTCCATAAAACATTTCTTTATTTTTTTTCTATTTATTAGATTTTCTTGATTTATTACTATTTTTTTAGTTCTTCCTTGTGTTTTAATTAATTCTTTAAATAATTTAAATTATTCATTTGCATTTTAATTAATTTTTCATATTCACAATATTCCTTTTTTTTATTCTTATAAGATTTCTAAGAAATTTCACTTTTTGGAAATTGTTTAATTTTTGTCTTTTAATTTCTTATTTTTACAAAGTTTTAAGATTATTATTTTCTTTTATTTCTTTTATTTTTGATATTTTATTTTTGTATTTGCATTTTTATTTTAGGATTTTCTTGAATTCTTTTGTTTTTATGCAAATTATTTAATATTATGTATTTAATACAATTTTGTTATAAATTTTGCTAAACTTTTTATTTCATTAATTTTCTTAATTATTTCCATATTTTTAAAAATAAATACGCTCATTTTTTTGTATATTTATTCAATTTTTTTCACATCTTGTCCATTTTTTCCGAGATTTTTTGCAAACTTGGTTATTCTTTCATAAAATTTTTAGATTTTATTAATTTTTCTAAATTTATTGTCAGACTTGTTTTAAGCATAATATTATAAAAGTAGTTTTGGTTTAATTTTCTTAAACTTTTTTATTTTTGAAGGATTTTTAAATTTCTTTTGTGAACTTTTTATTTATTTTTAGATACATTTTTTTATTTCATTTTTATTAATTCTAATTTTTTTTATTAGATTCTTACCAAATTTTTATATTTTTAGTACAAATTACATTTTCTTCCTATTTATTTAATTTTCTTGTTGTTTCACATTGTTTATAGTCCTTCCTTGCATTTTATATATTTAGTTACATTTTTCCTTCTTTTCAATTGTTTAGTTTTTATCTCGTAATTACGAATTTTTGAAAACATTTAATTAATGCTTTTATCTAATTTTTTTATATTTCTCAATTTTCTACTTTTTTGAAGAATTTTATTCTTTTATTTTACATTATGTAAATTTAATCTTGTAATAAATATTTTCACTTTACCATCGTTCTCCTATTTCATAAATTTTTTTCTTTTATAACTTTTTAAAATTTTCCAAAATTCATTCGACCTAATTTGTTTGATTTTTACTAAATGTTTTATTCTTTGTTATTTCTTATTAAATGTTCTCAGTTTAAAAAATAAACAACTTACAAATAGACATTTAAAAATTTTATATATTTTTTTAAAAAATGTGTTTTTTTTTAAATTATGATTTTTATCAGCCCCGAATTCTTTACAGATCCATTTCGCCAATTTATGGAAAAGGATCTATTCGAGGCGGGTTGTTTGTCGTCATTGGAAGCTGCTGGTCGGCTAAACTGGTGGTGTGGAGGAAAAAATGACGGATCCAGGGCACTTTGGCCTCTTGCAACAATTGGCGATGGAAATTGTCTCCTACATGCAGCTTCTCTTGGAATTTGGGGTTTTCACGACCGAAAACTGACAATGCGAGAACACTTACATAATATGCTTGCTGAAGGCAAATATCGAGACGCAATTTTCAGGTAATTAACCTCCATTAGTCATAGCTAAAGTGTACCATTTAAATCGGAAACGATTAAAAGTTAAAAGTAACCTACTTCCTATTATTGCACTTTATCGAAGGCTTCAACTTTTTTAATTACTTTCAAATTAAATTTAACAATTTTAGTTAATTCGAAACGAATTCAATGAAATTGGAATTAAATTTAATTGTATTAAATTAAAATTAAAGCCCAAACTAAATAAATTTACAGGAGATGGAAATGGAGACAAACGACATTAAACGCAACGGCAGGTTTGGCATATACAGAAGCAGAATGGCAACAAGAGTGGCAAAGTCTTGTAGATATGGCGTCAATTAATCCTCGAAATCAAACAATAACGTCTTATCAAAGTCTGGAAGAGGTTTGCTCATTATTTAAAAATTCACTGATTGAGTTATGATAAATTTCCTGTTAATATTTAATCCGTCAATTCTAGTTAATTTAAAACAAATAAGGCAATTAAAAGACAGATAAAATCAGTTTTTATTTGCTTTTTTAATTACTGATTAAAAAATTAAAATTAAAAAATTGTAATTTCTGATTGATTTTTCTTTAATCCAGGTTCACGTATTAGCCCTAGCTCAAGTTCTTCGGCGTCCAATTATAATCATAGCAGAAACCATGTTACGTGACTCCGAAGGCGTAGCTTTGGCACCAATAAATTTCGGAGGAATTTATCTACCTCTGGAGATTCAACCTTCCGAATGTTATCGAACCCCTTTACTTCTGGCCTATCATTCTGCACATTTTTCTCCACTAGTCTCCGTTGCTAAAGGTCAGAATAGCGAAGACACGATTTATGTACCTTTGGTTGATCCTGAAACTGGTCAACTTTTACCAGTACCTTTTGCCGTTGATCCTGGTCCTGATTGGGATTGGTCGGCATCTCAAGACTTACTTTCATGTACACAAGACACGGTAAGATTTGGTGATTCATAAATGATCGATTCATTAGTTTTCCTTGAACAAAAAGCTTTTTTATGTTACTTTAAGTACAAAATAAACATCTTTAATTGTTTCGTCATAATGGAAATTAGTAAGATATGTTATCTATTTGTCTGCAATCATAGTTTAAATATAAACATCTTAATTGTATTTAATATTTTAAAATAATTAAAATTTATGTCGCGGAAGACAATCTGTTGACCTAAAATTAAAAATTATATTTTTTTAATTGTTTTATTAAGGAGAATAGTTTCAATGACCTAGTCAAGGTAAAAACTTGTTTTTTTTTCTAAAATGTCGAATATGAGATAAAAAGTTTTATGTAAAACTAATTTTTCTATTTTTAAACAATTTTCCTTTTGCTCCGACATTAAAAAATGTAAATAATAAAATTTAAAAAAAATATAGTATTTTTGTTGAAGACCGTAAGGCACAGCATTCAGAAATATGTCAAACTAACCATGATTTCAATGACACCTACAGAATTTTCGATTTTAAGTTTATGACTATTATTTGAAAAATATTTCTTTCAGTGACAGTAAAACTTTAAGTAAATAAATTTATATTTTATTAGAAGTTTTTTATGTTACTTCTCTTTTTACGACAAAAAATTCGTTCTGAAATTTGTTGTTTTATTTGAATCTTCGCGGTATTAAACTTTTTTAGCTCCTTATTTTATGTTTTTTACAGATATTTTTTTTTTAACATTTTAATTTTTTAATAAATAATACTCAGTATCTAAACTGTATATTTCATAATCTTTCAAGTCAATTATAATCCTTAAAAATTGAATTATTTTTGCTTTAATTTTGAATAAAAACCTAAATGTACCTCAAAAGTTATTAAGTCATATATTTCAAGTTACTAATTTTTTTTCACGTCGGCCATTAGAAAAATGCAAAATGTTAAGAAAAATAGTGAATTTTGGAAAACAAGATCTCAGAAACTGTACGGTAAAATTATCTCAGGTTTAACAATAATATGCATTAATATTTTACTTATTTTTGCTGCAAATTTCAAACTTGTACTTTAAAGTATTTTTGTCAGTTTTCAAGTATTTTTGCGATTCTGAATTGAATTTTTCCAAATATCAATTTCTTTTTTCAATCTTTACATTGTTGTCATGAATATTTAAATTTATTACACTAGTTTTCATTTATTTTTGTCATTTTTCAATTATTTTCTTAAAATTTCAATTGTGTTTTTCAATCTTTAAATTATTGCGTGGAATATTTAAATTTTCTACACAAGTTTCAATTTAGTTTTCTTATTTTTCAATTATTTTCTTCAAATTTCAATTACTTTTTCTCATTATTCAAGTATTCTTGTCATTTTTCCAATTATTTTCTTCTCATTTAGCGATTATTTTTGCCATTTTAGAATTATTTCCTACAAATTTCAATTATTTTATTATATTTTTTTTATTTCAATGAATTTTTAAACTTTTACACCAGTTTTAAATTATTTTCTTTAAATTTAAATAATTTTCTTGGTTCTTTTTATTATTGTCATGAATTTATTAATTTTTTACACATTTTTCAATTATTTTCTACAAATTTCAATTATTTTCTTCACACTTTCATTACTTTCTTCATATTTCAACTTTTTTTTTTACTTTCTTTGAATTATTCTCTTGAAAATTTCAATAATTTTCTTCAATCTTCAATTATTTTCTTCAATTTTCAATTATTTTCTTGAGATATTTAATATTTTTTTCAATCTTTCTATTATTGTCTATAAATATTACATTTTTACACCAGCTTTCAATTATTTATGTCATTATTCAACTAGTTTCTTGACATTTTAATTGTTTCGTCAACTTTTCAAGTATTGTCTTCAGATTTTTAATTTTTTACATCAGTTATCAATTATTTATATCATTTCTCGATTAATTTTTCTTAAATTACAATTATTTTTGTCAATATTGAAATATTTTTGACATTTTGGAATTATTTTCTTTAAATGTCATTTTTTTCAATCTTTTTATTATTTCTATTTATTAATTTTTATACCAGTTTTTAACTATTTATGTCATTGTTCCATAAGTTTCTGCGCATTTCAATTATATCGTTAATTTTTCAATTTTTCTCTACAAATTTCAATTATTTTCTTCAAACTTCAATTATTTTCTTCAAGTTTCAATTATTTTTTCGAAACTTCTAATATTTTTTTCAATTATTGTCTATAAATTTAAAATTTTCATACCAGCTTTTAATTATTTTTGTCATTATTCAATTAGTTTTTTAAAATTTCAGTTGTTTCCTCAATTTTTCAAGTATTGTCTTCAAATTAAAAATTTTTCATACCAGTTATAAATTATTTTTATCATTTCTCGATTATTTTTTTCAAATTACATTTATTTTTGTCAATATTTAAATATTTTTGACATTTTGGTTTTTACAACTTGAAAAATGTGCTTTGAAATACTTATTTGAAGGTTAAAACACAAGTAATTTTGTAACAAAATTTAAATATAGATTTAATAGTTTGACAGCTGCTAACTTGTTTTACAAAACTACTTGCATTTTAACCTTCAAGTCCGTATTTCGTAACATATTTTTTAAACTGAAAAAACTAAAAAGGTATCTGATTCTCCAACGCCAAATTTTGATACTGTGAAAAGGAGGGTCAAACTTAAATTTTAAAACTAAAATTGAATTTTTTCATTCTTCGGGGGCGGAGTTATTAGAATTGAAAAACACGTTTTTTTCTCAAAATTTCAATAATTAAGGTAACATTTTTTATATTTCTCCATTATAAAATTGGAAACTTTTATTAAAACTTTAAAAGTTTGGAAACCAAAAATAAATATAACAAATTATCAGATTTTTGTAAAATTAACCCGCATCGACTTTGGGTGAAATATAATGGTTTGACCCTACATTAAATTTTTTTATTTTTTACTACATTTTTGAATTATATTTCTTATTATTCATTAATTTTTTCAAAATTTCAATTATTTTTGCCAATATCTCAATTATTGTACACAAATTTTTAATTTTCTACACAAGTCTCAAATTATTTTTCAAATTTTAATTATTTTTGTCATTCTTCAATTATTTTCTTGTAATCTCAATTATTTTTGAAACTTTTCAATTATTTTCTTCAAATTTCAATTATTTTGTTTCAATTTTTGTCTTCATTTCATGATTATTAATCAATTTTTCAATTAGTTTTATCATTTTACAATTTTTTTTCAAATTTGATTTATTTTTGTCATTTTTCAATTGTTTTCTTCATATTTCAATTATTTTTGCCATTTTCGAATTATTTTCTTCAAATTTGAATGACTTTCCTGAATCTTTACATTATAGTCATGAATTTAAAAATTTTTTAAACATGTTCACACCCTCAAAATTTTACAGCTGTTGGTCTCCAAATTAATATCTGTAATATCAAACTCCTTATTGTTTACTCAGTTTTTTACTATTTTCAATCCGCAAGTTCGCTGGCAGCCCTGAAAATATTTAAATTCCCATTTTGTTAATAATTTAATATATTTTCCAGATGGAAATTCTAGTGAAGAAATATTTGGACTGCGAGTACCAGTTGCTTGCTGTAGATGACGTTGAACGATTCTGTGAAGTTGATGGCTCGCCTATAAGTAGAAATAAAACTTCAAAGCAGCTTTCAGGTGTAACGAAACATATTGAATTATTCGGTAGATCTATGAGTAAAAAATTTTCGTTCATACCTTTTAAGCGACCAAAAAGTCCTCCATCCTCGTCATCTTTTCCAACTGGTCCAGTTGGCGACGGTGTTCTTTGCGTGAAAGTAAATATCATAAGGCACGGAATGATGAACCAAATGGTACAAAATTACCTCGATTGTGCCCAAGAAAGGTAATTTTATAATCCCTAAAATTCCGAATATTAAATTGAAATTAAACAGTTTAAAAGTGTTATTAAATGTCACCAGAGAATTAAGTATAATATAATATTATACTTAATTCTCTAGTGAAACCTGGAAACCTGGAAATGTCAGGGAATTTATAAATCGAACCTGAAATTTCATTCATTTTAGTACTTTTTCTAAATTTTTCCAGACATAATTGAAATAATGAAATATAATTAAATTTAAATTTTAAAATTAAGTAAATGATTTACACACTAACAATTTAAAAATAAGTAGTATAATAACATAATATAGTATAAGTAGCTTAGGTAAACCATATAATACATAGCAAACAATTTAAAAATTAATTTGCGATTATTAAAGAATTTTCAGATTTATACGAAAACCGTGAATTTTTTTTTAAAATTCTCCTGGAATTTTCCCAGAATTTTTTGTAAAGAAACCTGTAGAAGTCATGGACTTTTTAATCCAGACTTCTGTAGCAACCATGTAATTATAATTTTCTACCGAAGTTTCAATTTATTTTTGTCATTTTTCAAGTATTTTTGCTATTTTTCAATTATTTTCTACATATTTCTATTATTTTTGCCATTTTAAAATTCTTTTCTACAAATTTCAATTATTGTATTCAATTTTTTTATTTTCATAAATTTTTAAATTTTTTACACCAGTTGCAAATCATTTCCTTCAAATTTTTAATTATTTTCGTCATTCATTTTATTATTGTCATAAATTTATTCATACCTTTTTCAATTATTTTCTACAATGTACAATTATGATTCTGAAACTTAAAATACTATCTACATAATTAAATATTTTTGACATTTTTGAATTATTCTCTTCAAATTTCAATAATTTTCTTCAATCTTCAATTAATTTCTTCAACTTTCAATTATTTTCCCTAAATTTGGAATATTTTTTTTAATTTTTACAATTATCGTATTTAAATTTTTAATTTTTACTTCAGCTTTTAATTATTTGTGTCATTATTTAATTATTTGCTTCAAATTTCAATTATTTCGTTCCAATTTTTCAAATGTTTTCATTTTTTGATTTTTAATCAATTTTTCATTTAGTGTTGTCATTTTACAATTTTTTTTTCAAGTTTGAATAATTCTTGTCATTTTTAAATTATTTTTTTAGAACTTAAATTACTTTTGTCATTACTTTTTTTTTTCGCTATTTTTCAATGATTCTCAACATATTTCTATTATTTTTGCCATTTTAAAATTGTTTTCTACAAATTTCAATTATTTTATTCAATTTTTTTTATTTTCCTGAATTTTTACATTTTTTACACCTGTTTCAAATTATTTTCTTCAAATTTCAATCATTTTCGTCATTCGTTTTATTATTGTCATGAATTTATTCATTTTTTATACCTTTTTCAATTTTTTTCTACAATGTTCAATAATGATTATGAAACTTGAATTACTTTCTACATAATGAAATCTTTTTGACATTTTTTAATTATTCTCTTCAAATTTCAATTATTTTCTTCAAACTTCAATTAATTTCCTTAAACTTGGAATATTTTTTTAATTTTCCAATTATCGTATTTAAATTTTTAATTTTTACTTCAGCTTTTAATTATTTGTGTCATTATTCAATTAGTTTCTTCACATTTTAATTATTTCGTTAATATCTCAATTAACAATTTTATTTATTATCACAATCAAAATTTTATTTTTTTACATTAGTCTCAAACAATTTTTTCAAATTTTAATATTTTTTTCATTCTTTAATTGTTTTCTTGTAATTTCAATTATTTTTTAAAACTTTTTAATTATTTTCTTCAAATTTTAATTATTTCGTTCCAACTATTCAAATTTTATTTTCATTTTTTAATTTTTAATCAATTTTTCATTTAGTGTTATCATATTACAATTTTTTTTTTCAAATTTGAGTTATTTTTGTTATTTTTAAATTATTTTCTTCAAAATTTAATTAATTTCTTCCTATTATTATTATTATTTTTATTATTACTATTATTTATTATGAAATAAATAAATATTTAAGTTTCTTTAGTAATTTTGAATTATTCTCTTAAAATATCAATTAATTTCTTCAACTTTCAATTATTTTCCTCAAGCTTCGAATTTTTTAAAAATTTTTCCATTTTTCAATTATTGTCTATAACTTTTTAATTTTTACACCAGCTTTCAATTATTTATGTCATTATTCAACTAATTTCTTAACATTTCAATTATTTCGTCAATTTTTTAAGTATTGTTTTTAAATTTTTAATTTTTTACACCAGTTATCAATTATTTTTGTCATTTCTTAATTATTTTTGTCAAATTACAATTATTATTGTCATTTTTCAAATATTTTTGACATTTTTAAATTATTTTCTTTCAATTTTTCAAGTATTGTCTTCAAATTTTTAATTTTTTACACCAGTTATTAATTATTTTTGTAACTTTTTAATTATTTTTTTCAAATTATAATTATTTTTGTCAATATTAAAATATTTTTGATATTTTCGAATTATTTTCTTTAAATGCCATTATTTCAATTATTTTATTATTGTCATAAATTTATTAACTTTTATACCAGATTTCAATTATTTGTGTCATAATTCAATTATGACAATTTAAAATGTTTACTTTTTACTTTATTTTTGAATTATAGAATTTCTCATTTTTGAGATTTTTTTTTTCTCGTGGGTTCTTAGTAACCCGTATATATGTATTAAATAAATCAATTTTTCATTAAATTTTTTTTCCCAAATTTCAGATATTTTTTTAACATTTTTTAATTTTTGTCTTCCAGTTTCAATTATTTTTTTTTTTTTAAACTCTAATATTTTTCTCAATTTTTCATTATTATTGTTTATAAATTTTTAATTTTTACCCCAGTTGATATATTTATTTCATTAGTTAATTAAATTAGCTAAAATTAATAATTAATTTGCGATTATTAAAGAATTTTTAGATTTATACGAAAACAATGTATTTTGTTTGAAAATTGTCCTGGAATTTTCCCAAAATATGTTCTGGGAAACCTGGAAAAGTCATAGAATTTTTAATCCAAACTTCTGTAGCAACCATGAATATAAAACGAATTAAATAATTTTAAACTTTTTAGGTTTTTACAAGACCACCATTCAGATTTATCAGGAACAGTTATGAACTACGGAGCAGGAAAATCGAAATTTTACGCATCGAGTGATAGTAGCAGTCACGCCAGTGTTAATAAATTAACGCCCAGCACGAATTCCATTCTTACTGATACTCTATATTTGGCCAAGTAAGTTATAAAATAATTTTTTGAAATATGATTCCAATTCTTGAGATCTGATGACTATTTAAAAATTGCAGTTCAACTTTCTACTACAATTCTGCAAAGAAACATGAAACTCCAAATTCTGCTCAAATGGATACGAGTTCTGTGCAAAAATGTCTTACTGAAGATTGCGCTTTTTACGGATCTCCTGAAAATCAACAGTACTGCTCGCAATGCTGGGCAAACAGACGACAATGTTAATCTGCCTATTTTTTCTCTCCATGACAATAATCTCCGTCTGAATTAGCTAACCAATAGAATATAGATAATTATGTTTCTGATCGTATAAAGTCGTTGCGTGACTGAATAGATATTTTTTATGTAACGTCTGAATGATAACTTCGCTTTATTTATTAACTTCTGCCACTTTGAACGTTTACAAAACGTTGCGTAAACTGCGATACATTCTACATATCATTAATGAATCTATAAAGAATCTCAAATTTGAGAATAATCAGGATTATTGTCAACAATTCTAATAATAATTAGAAAAGTTAGAAACTGTGTTTCACAGTATTTTATTTCTATTTTTTTAATATTGTGTGACAAAAATGTTTTAACTGAATTATGTTTATTATAAAGTTTACATAAAAATGAGTTTATTTTCGATTGAGCAAACAATAAACTCATTATTGCTTTTAATACTTAAGAAATGAAGACAAAATGAAACTTTGTTAACATGTTATTACATTTTAAATGATTTTAACATTAAGTTATTGTATTCATCGTTGATGAATGAAAAACAGATTTTAGATATGTACTAAAATTTCGTCTGTGTAAAGACAATTTTGAAATTTTCAAACAATTAGTCTATAGTGTTATAGTCATTAGGGATTTTAAATTACTAGTTGTTTAAAATCTATCAAGCATACATATTTTAATGAGAAATTTTAAAGTACAAAATTATTATTCTTCGACATGTTATCATCTTCAAAGCTACAGATTTATCGAAATTATTCATAAATCGTGCCTTGTCTTGTATATTCGCTTTAAATCTCACTTGATTCTAGCTTTTTTCATTACAAATAATTGCATAATAATTTAATTATTAACGTTATTATAGTCTTTAAAGCAAAAGAAAAGTATTTAAGATTCACATTTCATGCACTTTTATTATCAAACTCGTGCCTTGTCAAGTTTCAAAGAAATACTCCATACTAATATTGTGCTGTGATTTTTTCTTTCTTTTTTTTTTCGTTATAACTCTACATCTTAGAAATATAACACAAATTATAAGAAATAAAATGTAAAAGTTAAATTTATTGAGAAAAAATTAGTCAAAGATTAAAGTTGTTAAATAAAATTATGTAAAAATTAGAATCATTTAATGATCATTATTGATATCATTAATTTAATTCAGGGCTGTTATGGATTTAAATAATTGGGGAATTTCCTCTAAAATCATGATTTAAACCAAAACAACTTTACAATTCTCCGAATGTTTAAAACTGCATGTAAACATCTTAAACCATAAAACAAAACCCACAAATTTGTGGATAAATCTTAAAAATTTCAATTTTATATTTTGATCATTTATAAAATTCAAAAAATTCTGCTAATTTTCAAAAAATGTCCGCAAATAGTTTAATTGTTTGAAAAGAGTTTCTACTTTTTTATATATTTTTATGTCACTGTTTCATTTTTGTTTTTTCTTTTTAATTTTTTCTTGATTTCTTTAATAAACTAATTACAAATAAGCATTTGGAGATTTTATATACTGATTATATTTTAATCAAACAAATTTTTGATTTAAATCAAAAAAATCTGATTTCAATAAAAACAATGGGATTTTTTTTAAAAAAAATAATGATTTTTATCAGCCCTGATTTAATTACATTTTAAAATTTGACTGGTTTTGTATTTATGGCTAGAAAAAACTTATTTGAGTCAGAAAATCTCTACGTCTTTAGTATTCAATATTTGTCACTATTAATATTCAGGTCAGTCGTTAAACAGAATAGTTCATATCTTGAAAAATCAGTAGTTTGACTTCGAAAATGACTGTAAAATTGTGTGAAAAATAAAATAATATTTTTATATAGTAATTGCATAATTTTCTCTAGATTAGCTCTCTTTTGAGTTCTTTTTAACAATTCGGTTTAACTATTAATTGATTAGTGATTATCAATTTATTAATTCTTATTATTTCATTATTATTATTATCATCTTATTTGATTTATTTATTATTTTTTTAAGTTTTTCTATCTTTAATCAATTTTGTGTTGGAATTGTTAAACAATTTTTATACTTAACTTATTTACTTTTCAAAAACAGTTGATTAAGAATTATTTCGAATTGAATTCATATTCTTTAATATTATTAATCATATCGTATTAATAATAATTGAAAATGTTCTAATGACATAATATTTAAATTTTAGTAAAACGAAATTAATAATGATTTTTGTTCAGATAAAATAAAATAATCATATTGGGATCTAAACTATTTTCTTTATTTCAAAAAATATGATTACATAATTCTTGATTATTTGTAATAAATTTTTTTATTGTTTTTTCTTAATGTATAGCAAAAAATATATTTTTAAATATTCAAGTTTGATAAGAAAGATAAGATTTTTGGAAATAATGAAACAGAATTTCATAAATTAATATTTGTAATTTAGAAATATTTATTTCTGATCTGAACAAAAATTACTATTAAACATTCAATTACATTTAAATATCATATTGAAAATATTTAAACCCTATTTTAAAAAAAGCGATTTTAATTATTTTTCAGCTGAATAAATTTTGTTTTATTTTGAAATTGAATCTTGATGAAATAATTTTTTTCCGTTTTTTTTTCAGATCCTTGCACTTGTTTCTTGAAGCACAAAATCTCCTTCTTCTTGCCTGATCAAACATTTACAAGAGTTTCATTATACTCTTAACAATAGACAATTTTATCTGGAATAGAGTCATTTATTTTTCAGAAATTAAGGACACATTCAAGGTATGTACACATTTATTAATTTACGAATAATTTCAGTACTTTCTTATTCTTTTCTTATTATATTCTTTTTATGCTTCACATTATAAAACGCTTTGTTCGTTATATAAATAAAAATCAGTTTTATTATTTTCAGATTCTAATTTTTATACAGGTATCAGCTTTTTTAAAATTAAATTTCGCAAAAATTTAAAATTCAAAAGCTTGCAGAAAACGTTTAAAATTTTTTACACTTTTCACCGCTCGTAAATAAGATGGAACATAAATTGAGAATTTTTTTTCTCTTTTAACAGGTGTGCAATTAAAATTATCAGTTTTATCTGCCTTGGATCTTTGAAATTCCTAAAGATTGGGGAAGAATGAGAGCTTTTAAAGTGAGGAACAGATCGGTATATCTATATATTTGAAGGATAATTCACGACTGGAAGCATCATGTATTCGCTGAGTAGTCGGGGGTGTAATTTGCGGGTTGTAATACCGAGCGCATCGTTTGTAACCCGCCAGGAAGCCAGGTACACGATAGGGGTGAGAAACATCCCGAGAACTATGTAACCACATCGTCTTCGAATGGTTCCCACTGGTAACTGTCCTCTTGTGGCACCCGTGTGCCAAGAAACGATTAAAAATTCAGTAAGCAACTTCAAATATTCCGCTTTATCGTAAAATTACAACTGGGAAAAAAAGTAGTCACTTTACTTTAGACTGTTTTCTTCGCATATATTTTAAAAATTAAATTAACTGTGTCGTGGAATTGCAAACAAAAAACATTGCTAAGGTTGACACAAAAACATGATTTGAAAATTCCATGACTTTTCCAGGTTTTTCAGACCATTTTCGCAAAAATTCCAGATCCAAATATAAAGAACAAATAGGGTAAGTGCGGGTAATTTCGGACAGTACCGATAGTCGGACACTTTCAGTTTTGAATAAGTTAAATAAATAATTATTTACTATCGGAATCTTCTATGCTTCTCACAAAGTTATTTTATCAAATTTGTCAGAATTATAGAATATAAAAATTACCGTCAACGCCCTCTGGTGATTTGTAAATTAGTTAAAATTCAACAATAATTTACTCAACCGCGATGTTTTGACATTTTGTCTGATTTCTTATTCCAGCCGTTAAGGAGGTAGAGATTTTTATTAGTGCGAAATAAGGTTTTGTAGGTTGTAATTATGTTTGAAAATGTTACAAAGTGATTATGAAAACTCTAATTTTATGTTTAAAAGTGAAAATAACATTAAAATGACTTTAAATTTACAAATAATTGACGTAATTGACGTGTCCGACCTAACCTGTCAGATTTTAGAGTGTTTGTGTATAGTCGGACACTATATTACTTGTATTATATCGTATTATTTTAGATACTGAAAAAGTAAATACCATAAAAACAACTACTTATAACCTATAAATTTGTTAACTTTCTAACATTTTCTGCATCAAAAGAAAAATAACCTAAAATTTGATTTTATACGAATTCCTCCTTTTCACTGAAGGATCACAATAGAACTTGACAGATTGTCTTCAAAATGCCATAGTGAGGTATAAAATTTTAAAACTAAAAAACTTTCTTTTTTTATTTAAGATTCACCACATGGGTTTACAAATTTAAATCGTGCTGCCTGAGGATTATTTCTGTAACTGAATTTAATAGATTTTATAACATAAAACCAAGAAATATTTTATTATTTTAAAAAAGAAAAATGTCCGACTACTGATACAGTTGTGTCCGACTTTACAAGCAAGTGTCCGACTACTGCTGATATTCTGATTTTTTATTAAAATAGCTATATTTTATTAAATATTGACATGTTTGTAGCAAATTTATATGGAAATTAATCATGGATGACTCATTTAACGGTTCATACAAAGCAATATGTTAAAATACTTTTTAATTTTAAGAAAAATATCATTATTTAAGATCGAATCCTTAAGTGTCCGACTACCCCCGCATTTACCCTATATTAGAACAAAATTATATAAAAATATAAAGAAGCGAACATACTAACGGATAAGCTTACTTTCAATGATGTGTCTGTAAATGCTTTTGTTTGTAAACTGCGTGCTACAATTTTAAAAGAAAATTAAGGTCTAGCATTTTGGTTTTTTCTTTTTTTTTTCTTATAATAATTTTAAGTTTATAATTTTTGTATCAAATTTTGTAAAATGGGTTATTAACCCATATATTTTTATAAATAAATAAATAAACAAAATTATTTTATTAATAAAAAATTGTATTTTCTTTTATATTATTATATTATAATATAATAAATATAATAAATTGTATTTTGCCACGGTTCTGGAAAACCTGGAATTGTCATGGATTTTTTTTTAAATCATGGAAAGCTTGGAATACCTGGAAAAATCAGGGAATTCAATTAATTTCTTTTTTTATGATTTCAGTCAGTGATGTTTTTTTTTTAAATAAGTTAAAAACTGCTGAATTGTCGGTGACTTTTACCTAATTAATCAATAGAAAATAACTGAAATTTTCAATGCTGTTACTAAAGTTGAAAATTATTTCCATCTATCAATAAAAAAAAAAAAAATAATGACAATTTAGTCATTTTCAACTGATTTCCTGAGAAATTTCATTGATTGAAATCATAAATAGAGAGCGATTTTCAATATAAAATTATTCCTTTAAATTTTATAATTATTCTTTAATTTTATAATTATTTTGTTCTGTTGTCGATTATTCTTGACCGCTTTCGAATTTTTTTTGACAATTGTCAATTATTTTCCTCATTTCTCAATTATTTTCGTCATTTTATAATTTTTCTTTCTTTCTTTCTTTCAATTATTTTCTACAAATTTCAATTTAATTTTTTAATTTTCAATTTATTCCATCTATTTTCATTAATTTTATTCAATGTTTAATAATTCTCGTCTTTTTCCAATTATCAATCATTTTCTTAAAATTTCAATACAATTCTTTAATTATCTTCTTCAATTTTCATTTATTTTCTACAATTTTTTCTATAATTTTCTTCAGTTTTTAATTGACTACTTAATATTCTCCTTCAATTTTATAATTATTCTTTAATTTTTTCAATAATTTTGTTCTATTGTCGATTATTCTCGCCATTTTTCGAACTTTTTTTTATTTGTTTGTTCAATTATCAAGTATTTTTCTTAATATTTAATTATTTTAATCATTTAGTAATTTTCTTTTAATTATATTATTTTCTTAGAATTTAAATTAAATTCTTTAATCTTCAATTTATTTCTTCAATTTTTAATATTTTCTCGAATTATTATTCTCATCATTTTTCAATTATTTTTTTAAATTATTCATTATTTTCTACAATTTACAATTATTTCCTACAATTTTTTCAATTATTCTCTTAAAAATTTAAATTTATTCTTTAATTTTTGTTGTTGTCTATTAATCTTGTTATTTTTCCAAATTTGTTTTCAATTGTCTATTATTTTCGTCATTTTTCAAATATTTTTTTCAATTTTTCATATATTCTACTCATTTTTCAATTATTTCTTTCAATTATTAATTTTTTCCCCCAATTTTCAATTATTTTCTACAAATTTTTAATGTGGAATTATTTTTCTTAAATTTTATAATTATCCTACAATTTTAAAAATGATTTTATTCTGTTATCGATTATTCTCGATAGCTTTCTAATTTTTTTTTCATTTGTCAATTATTTTCCTAAAATTTTAATTTAATTTCTTAATCTTTAATTTAATTCTTAAGTTTTAATTATTTTCTTCACTTCTCAGGTAGTATTTTTAATTTGAAATTGCAGTCTTAAATTTTCAATTATTTTATTCAATTTTCAATAATCCTCACCTGTTTTTAATTATCAATTAGTTTTTTAAATTTGAATTTAATTCCTTAATTTTAAATTTCTTTCTTAATTTTTTTATTATTTTTTTTTATTATTTTCTTCAAATTTCAATTCCATTCTTCAGTTTTTAATTATTTTCTTCTATATTTCATCATTCTCAGCTTTTTTTAGTTACTTTTTTCAATTTTTAATTGTATTCTTTAAATTTAAATTTCATTCTTTAATTTTCAATTTTTTTCGATTTTCAATCTAGTTGTTCAATTAATAATTATTTACAACAATTATTCCTATAATTTTCTTAATTTTTCTTGTTTCTTAATTTTTTAATTTAATATTTCTCGTTTAATTTTTCAATTATTTTTTTCAATTGCCTATTAATCTAATCATTTTTCGAATTTTGTTTTTAATTGGCAATTTTTTTTGTCATTTTCTGATATTTTCTTCAATTTTGTAATTATTCTCGTAATTTTCATTATTTATTGCATTTGCAAAAATTTATAGTTTTAAAAGACCAACAACAATGCAAAGTTTCTTTTAAAATTTTGTATTTTGTCATGGAATTTGATGAAAAATAATATGTATATATTATTTCTTTTTGCGTGTTTAGTACGAAAATGTTGATCAACTTTAATCTCAAAATTAAAAATATTACATCAAAAGTGAACTTAAAAAAAAATTATTTTTGATCTTGAAACCTTTTTAAAATGTCTTCAATTTTCTTCAAAAGTCATTCGATACCCTAATTCATATTATATTATTCATTTGATTTGAATATTTTATATTTTTTTCATTGTAACTACCAAAAAAATTAACCGGGATCATAGGTTATCTTTTTCTTTGTCGAGTAATTTACCTGCTCTGATAATTTGTCACCTTTTTCATATTTTTTAAACGTTTTATTTATTGTTAATATTATATATTAAAAATGGTTTTATAATTATTCTTTTATTTTTTTAATTATTTTGTTTTGTTGTCGATTATTTTCGTCAGTTTTCGAATTTTTCTTTCGATTGTCAATTATTTTTTTCCTTTCTCAAATACTATATTTAATTCTTTAATATTTAATTATTTTAGTCTTGGCTTTTTCGTCTTCTTTATATCGAGTATTTTACCCATTCTGATAATTTGTTACATTTTACACATTTTTTATTGAATTAATAAATCGACACATTCGGACTAAAATACTAAAATACTAAAAACAAATTTAACAAATTTGTTAAATAAAAAATAAACAGTATTTTAGTCAGAATGTGTCGATTTATTAATTCAATATAATATTGCTCGGACGTTAAAGGATTACAATACAACATTTTTTAAACGTTTTATTTATCTTCAATATGATATATTTTAAATAGTTCTATAATTATTCTTTCATTTTTTTAAATTTTTTTGTTCTGTTGTCGATTATTATCGCCAGTTTTCGAATTTTTTTTTCGATTGTCAATTATTTTCTTCATTTTTCAATTACTTTCTTTAATATTTAATTATTTTAGTCATTTTGTTTATTTTCTTTCAATTATCAACTTTTTTCTTAAAATTTCAATTCAATTCCTCAATCTTCAAATTATTTCTTTAATTTTTAATTATTTTCTTCAATTCTCAATTGTTTTCTTCAATTTTAATTGCATTCTTCGTTTTTAATTATTTTATTCAATATTCAATTCTCGCAATTTCTCAATTATCAATTACTTTTTTGAAATTTCAATACAATTCTTTAATTTTCATTTATTTTCTACAATTTTTTCCATAATTTTCATCAGTTTTCAATTGACAATTTATTATTCGTTTTCAATTTTATGATTATTCATTAATTTTAAAAATTTTTGTTCGAATGCCGATTATTCTCACTATTTTCGAGTTTTTTTTTCAATGGTTAATTATTTTTTTTAATAGTTAATTATTTTCATCAATATTTAATTATTTTTGTCATATTGTGATTTTTCTTTTAATTAACAATTATTTTCTTGAAATTTCCATTGAATACTTTAATTTCAAATTTATTTTTTCAATTTTTAATTATTTTCTTCAATTTTCAAATGTTTTCTTTATTTTTCAAATATTTTAATCGATTTTCAATTAATTAATATTCAATAATTCTCGGATTTTTCCAATTATTTTAATATATTATTTAATATTTTTTTAATATTCAATCATTCTCTCATTTTCTCAATTATCAATTATTTTCTTGAAATTTCAATACAATTCTTTATTTTCCAATTGATTTCTTCAATTATCATTTTTTTTAAAAACATTTTCTTTATTTTTCAATTATTGTTATTGATTTTCAATTAATTCCTCAATATTCAAATATTCTCGTATTTTTTCAATTATTTTATTCAATATTCAATAATTTCCGCATTTTCTCAATTATCAATTATTTTCTTGAAAATATTAAATATAGGGTAAATGTGGGTATTATCGTGGCTGAGGGTATTTTCGCGTTTATTGTTATTTGTATTAATATTTCAATTAAGATGATTATTTGCGACTTGAAAAAAATTACATAATAAATTTGATATCCAAGCAATAAAATGCGTAGTATAATAGAATCTTCTTTAATATTTATGATTTATTAAATTAATTTTAAAAATCATCGTCTAAATTTATGAAGGAATTTTCGTTCCTTTCGTTCTGAAAATGTCTTAGTAGTGATCTGATTAATTCCTTTATATTTTACTTTTAACAGTTAAAAAAATGAATTTTTTTGTATATTCAGTTAAATATATCAATATTTTCAATTAATCTGATGAATTCATTAAAAAAAAATTAATTTTAATTTATAATTAATGACCGCGACGATAGAAACATGTTTTTTCGCATGTATACCTACATTATCGCGGATGTGTTCTGTTGAAGAATTGTCAAAATAACCTCCATAACCCTATTAGCTTTATTTTAGCGTTAAGCATTCTATTAATAACTTTAGCCTGAGATAATTACACCTATCAGAAATTTTTACTATCTACTGTTTGGGCGGTCTCCCCTATTTCTAAAATTTCTAAAAGACAGATATTTCACAAATATTTCCAAAAATTGAAAAACAGATAAATTTGTAAAAAAAATAGTGAATTTTGCGAGAAGTATGAATATAGCAAGTCGAAGGGCAGTTATTAAGTGGCATTACTGACATTCGTTGAAAAGCCGAGGATGAAGAAAGTGTGATTCGAAATGAAATTCTGAGCTCGATTTATCCGGGTCGAGAGCATGAGGATGAGGACAGGGCATACATTTTGCACGGGTCATAAGGTCCTCTGGCGGCTGAGTAGCACGAGAAGGTGAGTCTTCGCTGAGGTTACTACACTTTGGGGACGAGTTAACCCCCTATCCATGGCCTCGGAATCGCCTACCCTCACCTCTTCTTTTTCAGACACTCACAACTTTCCACTGAACATCCGAGCAAACCATCTTACAAGAACGTACTTTCAACTTTGGAATACCATACGAATACTACTTTCTTGGCGCTTCATGTGACTCTTCCCCTGGGAAAACGACTGGTACCTGTCGGAACGAAAGACGCCACGAACTTCATAAATGTCGGCGAAGCTGATTTCCTCACCAAACTTCCTGCACTTCCTCTTTCTCTCACTCTGATTCTTGCATTATTAACACCTGTTTTATCTCTTCTTGTTCCAAACAAATTCTCAATATTAATGATCTTTAATGTTTCATTCTTGTCGAGATAATGCTGACTGATGATTTTCGTGGTGATAATTGTTGAGAGATATTTATGGCGGTAATTTTAAAAGTCGTGATGATAATTTTGAAAGAGGTTGGTGGCAATGAATTTGAAAAATGGTTGTGGCTATTATGTTGGAAAATCATATTTTGCCAGAAAAATTAATTATCCTCGCTATTTCTGCAGTATTTTTCTTTTTACTGTTGCTGGATTTTTTTAATCTGTAAAAATAGAACAAAATTGTTAAAAATTGTGATAGGGTCAAAACACTGACTTTCGACCAAAGGTGGTCGCTGACATATTTTAAAAAATATTAAAACCTATATTATATCTATTATTGAAGTATCTAAATTCAACTTCTGAAGTTGTTTTAGCTAAATTTTCTCTTTTTTAGCCGTAAATTGTAATTAAAGAAGCAAGTGTCAAGAAAAAATGGCGTTTTTAATGCTTATTTTAAACACTTTTAATTCAGAAAAAAAACATTTAATTCCTGTGCTATAAAGAGAATACGTTTAATCAGTATCCAAATATTTATTTTCATTAATATAATTTTGTGTAAAATGAAAAATAATAGTAATAAAGTTAACCTAAAGTTGATAAAAAAAAACTGTCAATTTTTATCACTTTTAAAAGTCTAGTTTTTAGAAATCTACTTAACAAATATTATTGAAACTTACCACAATGATTAATTTGTGTACTTTAAACGTAATTTCACTTGGAAAGAAGACAAATATTTATTTTATTATTAAATAATTCCGTCTTGAAATTTCAAATTTAACCACAAAATACGCATTTTTGAACTTATCTAACTTTTTTCTGGATGAATTAAAAAAATTAAGACTTTCCACATATCTAAGTTTTAATAAAATCTACAACATATTAAATTTTTGCGAAGGTAAGTTGCTCGATTTATGAGTTATTTAAGTTTGAACTTTAATGAAGGAAAGGTTATTTTTAATATTTCAAAATACACTCTGAAGTTTGACAATCGATTATTGATTTTTAATTCAAAATTATTATTTATATTATGTCAGTTTATAACGATTAGTTTAAGTAACCTATTAATCAAAACATTAATTAAATCAGTTTAAATTTTTGTGCAATGAGAAGGATTCGAGGAATTAATGAAAAATAATAAAGATTTTTTTAAAATTATAGTGAAATTGTTCTTATTATATATTATTTATAATTTGTATAGTAATACATATAGTACATATTTAAAATTTTGTATTTTATTTATAATTTTATTCAAGTTCATAATTATTTTTATTAATATTTATTATTTATTAAGGTTTATTAAATTATTAATTAACAGAGAGAAATATAGAATAAAAAATATAGATTTTTTTTCCTAATTATTTTAACAAATTAACATTGCAAATTGAAAATGTTGCTTTTCATTAGTTGTTGAAATTCATTTTATTAATTATTATAAACTGACAAAATATAAATAAAAATTTTGAATTTAAAATCAATAATCGATTATCAAACTTCAGAGTGTATTTTGAAATATAAAAAAAAACCTTTCCTTCATTAAAGTTTAAACTTAAATAATTCATAAACCGAGCAACTTACCTTCGAAAAAATGTAATATGTTGTAGATTTTATTAAAACTTAGATATGTGGAAAGTCTTAATTTTTTTAATTCATCCAGAAAAAAGTTAGATAAGTTCAAAAATGCGTGTTTTGTGGTTAAATTTGAAATTTCAAGACGGAATTATTTAATAATAAAATAAATATTTGTCTTCTTTCCAGTGAAAATACGTTTAAAGTACACAAATTATTCATTGTGGTAAGTTTCAATAATATTTGTTAAGTAGATTTCTAAAAACTAGACTTTTAAAAGTGATAAAAATTGACAGTTTTTTTATTAACTTCAGGTTAACTTTATTACTATTATTTTTCATTTTACACAAAATTATATTAATGAAAATAAATATTTGGATACTGATTAAACGTATTCTCTTTATAGCACAGGAATTAAATGTTTTTTTTCTGAATTAAAAGTATTTAAAATAAGCATTAAAAACGCCATTTTTTCTTGACACTTGCTTCTTTAATTACAATTTACGGCTAAAAAAGAAAAAACTTAGCTAAAACAACTTCAGAAGTTGAATTTAGATACTTCAATAATAGATATAATATAGGTTTTAATATTTTTTAAAATATGTCAGCGACTACCTTTGGTCGAAAGTCAGTGTTTTGACCCGATATTTAAAATAGAAATGTAATTTGTTGATGAAAGAAAAACAATTCTTTAAAATAAGGATCACAGGGTTTTTATTTCTTACAATAGTGGGAATAAATTACCTGCTACTAATTTGTTCCTATTGAAATTTTAATTAATTAAACGTTCAATTAGTGATTCAAGCTTGATTCGTATAAATTGAGATAGGATTCAAATTTGGATAGATTGAAAATTGGCACTCGATTAAAAATTAGATAAATTAAAACTTTAATGGAATTGAAAATTAAATCCATTAAAATTTGAAAAGAACTGAAATTAATTGATTTTTAAATCAAAATTAGCATTGACAGGGTGTCTACTCACCGGGAATTCCGGGAAAACCGGGAATTTTAGTTCGACCGGGAAATTTCCGGGGAAAAAAATTATATCCGGGAATTTCTAAAAATCTTAGCTAATTCATTTTCATAATTGTTCAAATTCACTTGAAACTTATTACTCGTTTTCCAAGTCTTTGATTGTGAAAACTGTATCAGATTTACCAATTTTTCAAAATTCAAAATGGCGGATCCAATATGGCAGACATATTTTGCAAAATTGCTCAAATTCACTTCAAACTTGTTACTCGGTGGTAATCCATGTTCCTGGTTACTAATCTGAAGTTAGATTTTCAAAACAGTAAAAGTCTAACAAGTTTCAAGCGAATTTGAGCATTTTCAGGGCTGCCAGTGACTTACTTTTCTCATTTTTATTCAATTTTTTTAAAATCACTCACTATTACTCACTTTAAAAAAAATCACTTTTCTCAGTTTCTTATTAAAATAATAATTATCTATTATTATTAGGGGAGTGGGCCCCAAGATGGACAGGGCCCCAAGATGGACATTTCGTATAGAATTTTTGTTAACGGTGACAGCGCCTTATGCTTTCTGTCATTTTTGTTGTTTGTATAGACGAACATTTTGATGCACATTTGAGGAAAAAAAACCAGTTTGTTTTTCTTCTCCACATACCACGTAATTTTGTGTCTAAAAAAGTTTTGTAACAGTTTTTTCTCAAGTTGGTAAAGTTATTTAAATTTATGATTTAGAATGAGTACTGAACGTTATAATATTCTTTATTTATCGTATAATAATATTCTAAAATGATTTTACTAATTCAGTATTCATATATATATTTTTACTGGGGATTAAAAAATGGTGTCATGTACCCTAAGATGGACAGGCCTAAAATCTCAATGTATTTTTTTGCATATTTTCGATTTTATACTTTTTTCAATAATTTTTTGAGCCAATTAATTAAAATTTTTTATTTCCCACCATAAAATGTGATTTTATAGTTAGAGAATTTATTATATTGATATTTTTCGATATTTTATTACTTCTTACTGTTAAGCTATTAAATTGAAGTTTTTAGTAATTTTATTTCTTGATAAATTCCGTAAAATGATTAAAACTTAGTTCAAGAATTGTTACACGATGTTAATTTTTTATTTACTACCATTTTCAGAGACTTTTAAGAAGGTGTCCATCTTGGGGCCACTTTTTTTTAGACCGAAAATTTTAACAATTAGAAAAAATGCTTTAAAAAATGTTTATGTTCAAAATAAAATTTTATCTCTATGGCCATAAGTTACCTTATAAATTGTACTTTCATCCGGTATAAAACATTTTAATATATTTTATTCGGTTTGGATTCTACAGCAATAAATCGATAGGGTGTCCAACTTGGGGCCCTCTCCCCTATATACAATTATGTTCTTCAAATTTCAATAAATTTTGACATTGTTTAATTAGTTTCCTCTAATTTTAATTACTTTTTCAATTTTTTAATTAATGTCTACAAATTTTTAATTTTTAAACCAGTATTGTCAATTACTTTCGTCGTTTTTCAATTTTTCCATAAAATTTAAATTATTTTTATCATTTTTTAATTATTTTCTGCATATTTCTATTAGTTTTAACATTTAAAAATTATTTTTATCAAATTTCAATAATTATTTTCAATCTTTTTTTTATGCTCATCAATTTCTCAATTTATTACACAGTTTTCAATTTTTTTCTTCAAATTTCAGCAATTTTCTTCAATAATCTTATTATTATGTATCAATAATTTTTAAATACTTTACACCAACTGACAATTACTTTTTTTCAAATTTCAATTTTTTTTCAATTTTACATTCTTTTAATTATTTACACCAGTTATCAATCATTCATATCATTATTCAATTATTTATCTCAAATTTTTATTATTTTTGTTATTTTTCATGTATTATCTTAAAATTTAAATTTTTTGTAATTTCTCAATTTATTTTCTTCAAATTTCAATTATTTTTGTCATTTCTCGACTATCCTTTCCTATTTTCAATTATTTTTGTCATTTGTTAATGGTTTTTTAAAAATTTTCAATTAATTTAGTAATTTCTCAATTATTATCAATATTTTCGACGTTGTTTTATTACTTTCTCCAAATTTTGTTATTAGTTTCTTATATCTTTAAATTATTGTCATGAATTTTTTAATTTCTTACTTCAATTTTAATTTATTTTTGTCAATTCTCAATTTCTAATTATTTTCATCATTTTTCAAGTCTTTTCTTCAAATTTTTTATTTTTTACTTAATTTTTTATTAGTTTTGTCACTTTTCAATTATTTGTCTCAAATTTTTATTATGTTTGTTATTTTCCACATATTACCTTCAAATTTAAATTTTTTGTGATTTCTCAATTCTTTTCTTCAAATTTCTGTTCTTTTTGTTATTTCTCGATTATTTTTTCCTATTATAATTATTTTTCTCATTTTTTAATTGCTTTTAAAAATTTCAAATAATTTAGTCATTTCTCAAGTATTATCAATATTTTCGACATTTTTTATTACCTACTTTCTCCAAATTTAACTTATTTTCTTATATTTTTAAATTATTGTCATGGATTCTTTAATTTCTTACTTTAATTTACAATTAATTTTTCATTTTTTAATTATCTTTGTCAATTGTCAATTGCTTTTTATTTTTAATTTTAATTATTTTTATTATACTTTTGTATGCCATCTTAACAATTATTTGAACAGCTTATAATCTACATATAATTTTTATCACATTTTATACTTCTGTATCTGATCTAATTTTGTATTTCCATTCATGGTCCTTGGACCGCGGGACATTGTGTTTAAATAAATAAATAAATAAATAAATTATTTTTTAAGTATTTTCTTCAAATTTCAAATTTTTTGGGATTTTGCAATTATTTTGTTATTATTTAATTATTTTCTTTAAACGTCAATTTTTATCTCCAAATTTTTTAATTATGTATTGACATCAAATTTTTATTTTGTTTCTCCATTTTTCAATTATTTATGTCATTTTTTACGTGTTTTTTTTCAAATCATAACTTTTTTACATAATTTTAAATTAGTTTTATCATCTTTCATTTTTTTTCAAGGTTCAATTATTTTTGTCATTTTTCGACTATTTGTTCCATTTTTTGATTATTTTTGTAATTTTCAATTATTTTTGTCATTTCTCAATTTTTTTTTTTTTTTAATTTTAATTATTTTTATCATTTTTCAAGTATTTTTTTCAAATTCCTATCAATTTTATGATTTTTCAATTATTTAATTATTTTCTTTCATGGTCAATTTTTTCTTCAATTTTTTAATTATGTATTGACATCAAATTTTTATTTTGTTTTTCCATTTTTCAATTATTTTTGTCATTTTCCAAGTCTTTTCTTCAAAATTTTAATTAGTTTTGCCATTTTGGAATTATTTTCTTCAAAGATCAATTTTACCTTAAAAACTTATATATTACGCACTTAATTTTTTCACTATTTTAATATTATAATCATACATAAAAGAAATCCGGGAAAAATTTGATTTTAGATCCGGAAAAACCGGGAATTTGAAAATCATGTTTCGGTAGACACCCTGATTGATTATTAGGATCATTCTAAGTATCAAAACTATTGAATCCGGGTATCAAATTTTTAAAATTTGTATAGATCCTAATTTCCCCAAATTAAATTTTTTATAGATTGAGATTGCGACTGATTTAAATTAGAGTTAACTACAAATTTTGAATTGGTCACTTTTTAAATTAATAAATATTTGGACAAATAAACATTAGGATTGATTAAAAAACGAGTTTCAGAAACTCGAATCCAAAAAGTGTAGACAGGATTCAAATTTGGATGGATTGAAATTTAAGTAAAGATTTGAATCTAATAAAATGTGAATAGATTGAAAATTGAATCAATGAAACTTTTGATAATTGAAATTTGAATCATTTGAATTTGAATAATTTATATTTTGCATTTTCGACAGATTTAAGTTTATATCGATTAAGATTACGCTTGATTAAAATAAAAAGCTTCTAGTAATTGAATTTGAATTTAAATAATTTAAATTAAAATCTATATCATAATTTCAGTTTTGAAATAATTCAATTTTATTTTTAATCCATTTAAATTATAATTTCAAATAAAATAATTTTTTTTTTTAAATATTTTTATAAATTGAATTAAAGGTTGTTAATAAAATTAGAATAAAATGAAAACATTGCACAGTAAAAATTTCAGTCAATAAATGTTATGTTTAATATAAATTAAACTCGGTTGAAAGCAATAACTGACAGTTCAAAACCAAATTCGAAAAAATAAGTGATAATTGAAGAAAAAATTTCAAAAGGACGATAATAATTGACAATTAAAAACAAACTTCAATAAATGGATAGATTAATACACAACCGAACAAAAAAATTTAAAAATTCAATGAATAATTATAAAATTTTAAGATAATAATTCAAAATTGAAAAAATTGTAGGAAATAATTGAAAATTGCGAAAAATAATTAATAATTGAAGGAAATAGTTCAAAAATGTCGAAAACAATTGTCAATTGGAAACATAATTCGAAAAATGACTAGATTAATAGACAACTGAAAAAAATAATTGAAAAAATTAAACAAGAAATATTACGTTTAAAGAAAATATTTGCAAATTTAAAAATTAAGAAAAATTAAGAATAATTGTTGGAAATAATTGCACATTGAATAACTGGATTGAAAATCGGAAAAAAATTGAAATTTAAAGAAAGCAATTAAAAATTGAAGAATGAAATTAAAAGTTAAAGAATATTGAAAAAAAATTGAAAAAAAGTAATTAAAAAAAGCCGAGAATGAATGAATATAGAAGGAAGCATTTGAAAACTGAATAATGGAAATAAAAATTGAAGAATGGAATTAAAAATTAAAGAAAAGAATTGAACAATTGTATTTAAAATTAAAGAAACTTAATGATAATCGAAGGAAATTATATTAAAAAAAAAATAATTTTTTAATATTAAAGAAAATAATTGAAAATTGAAAAGTATAATTTAATAATTTGCAGAAAATAACTAAGAATTGAAGAGAATAGTTCTAGAACTAAATAATTGAATTAGAATTTTAAAACAATTTTTATGAGTGAAAAAAATAATTGAAAAAATACGAAAAATATTGAATATTAAGGAATTAATTAAAAACTAAAGAAAATAATTGAAAATTAAAGAAAATATTTGAGAACTGATGAAATAAATTGGAAACTAAAGAATTAAATGGAAATTTCAAGAAGATAATTGATAAGTAATTAAAAGAAAAATTACAATATGACAAAAATAATTAAGTATTAAAAAAAATAACTAACAATTGAAAAAAAATTGGAAAAATAATGGGAATAATATGCATTTGAACAAGAATTTTTTTTAAAATTATTACTTTTCATAAAACTTTTCTATCAGGGAAGAGTCAGGAAAAATTATAAAATGAATTTTGTGGTCACCCTATTATTCTTTTATAAAACTTTCAGTGTTTCTTGATTCTTTTAAAACTATGTAAGTTTCTGGAACATTTTCTGGAATTTTTTTTCGGATTTGTTCGTTCTTTCCAAGTTGTTTTTATATTTTTATCCAATTTTATTATTTTAAAATATTTTTCGTTAACTTTTCATTTTTTCGTAGTTTTTGCTTCCCCGTACACAGTTAAAAATTTTGTGTAAAAAACGGTCAACACAATCTTTGTGTTAAGTTTAACATAAAGATTAGGTTAATTTAACAAGAAGAGTGTGTAAATTAACATATAGGTTATGTTAGTTTAACACAAAAGTAACACAAATTTTGAGTGGACCTTTTGGGACATTAAATTTGTGTTAAATTTACACAAATTTTTTTATTTAATTTTACTCTATACAGTAAGTTTTGTGATCGTTAAGATTTTCGATTTTTCAAAAATAATCTGAATCTATTTGTATCTAATTTTAGTTCATCTAAAAAGCAATAATTTTAATTTCTAAGCAAATGTCCAGATGGATGTATGTATGTATGTGTGTGTGTGTGTGTTCTCACTTTTTTCTTATTACTTTAAATTACTCCTACATTTTTTTTACTTTCTCGTAAAAATTTTGTGTTTTTTGATCTTTTAACAATTTTTCTGTTTTTTTAAAATTTTCTCAAATTTTTAAAATGAGTGTTTTTTTGTTGAAAGACGTTTTATTTTTATTTTTTCAGCTTTTTCAAATTTATTTCCTCATTTTTTCTTAAACTTAAAATCCAATTTGCTAAAGTTTTGAACGTTATTTTAACGTTCTAAGAAAAACCTTGACGAAATATTATTAACAAATTCTACAGCTATGTAAGATTAATTTATTTATCTTTTTATATTTTCTCCTTTCCCTTTTTTTGCTTTTTTTCCTCGATTTTCTACTTTTTTCCTTCACAATATGGCTTTAATTACTTTCTTGTACTTTTGCCATTTTTTCCCGTAATTTATTGAATTAAAAAAAAATTTTTTTTTTCTATTTTCAAAAAGTTTCGTGATTTTCTTTGTTTTTTGCATTGTTTAAATTTACAATGTTTATGAACAACGATTGGAGAAAAATCCTTTTTTTCGCGGAAAATAATAAAATTATTGATAGATAAAAGTTTAAACAATTTTTTCAGACCAAAATTTATAGAAACTCTAGAATAATATTCATTTCTTTTAAATCGTTGATCATAACTTTGTGAATTTTACCAACATTATTTTTTTATATTTTTTAAATTTATTGTTAATTAATATTCTCACTTTTTTCATAATACTTTAAATTTATTCATTTCTCCTACATTTTTTTTTACTTTCTCCTAAAGATTTTCTGTTTTTTTATCTTTTAACAATTTTTCTGGTTTTTTAATAAAATTTTTTTAGATTTTTGAAATGATTGTTTTGTTTAAAAGACTTTTTAGTTTTTTCCAGTTTTTTCAAATTTATTTCCTCGTTTTTTCTTAAACTTAAAATCCAATTTACTAAAGTTTTGAACGTTATTTTAACGTTCTAAGGAAAACCTTGACAAAATATTAAAAAATTCTACAGCTATAAATAAAAGAAAATTACCATCTTTCAGAATAAGATTCAGATCGATACCTAATCTAATTTTATTTAAAAAATTAAAAATATTTGTTAAATTACGATTAGTTTCCAATTTTAAGAAAAAAGGAAAATTAGTCAAATTACAATTCAGATCGTTTTAATTTAACAAAAATATTTATTAAATCACGATCAGGGATCACAGTACCTATTGCTACTGAAAAAGGTGAATAGGTGCGAATTTTTTCAAAAATAGGGGACAAAAAGGGGACAAAAAATTTGCTTCAACTTATGTACTTGAAGATTTTATAGGACTTTTTTATTCACAAATTTTAAATAAGGAAACATTATACAGGGCTACCAGTGGACTTGTAGATTGAAAATAGTACAAAAAAGTGACTTTTTATTTTAAAAAGGTGAATAAATAGGGAGTTTTCAAGTGAGAAAAGTGAATAAACAATAAATTGCAATAATAAACAAAATATTACTGATATTAATTTGGGGCCCGCCAGCAGGCAAATAATTAATCAGGGCTCCCCAATATCAAATTTGAAAACAAAATTTGTTAAATGAGAAAACTAATTGGAAAATGAATTAAAAATCAAGAAATGAAGACAAAAAATTTTAATTTAAAACAAAATAATTGAAATTTAAAGAAAATAATTGAAAAATGTAAAGAATACTTGTAATTACAAGAAAATAATTGAAGCATGATAAAAATAAGTAAAATTTGACGAAAAATAATGATTCACATTTAAAAGAAAATAAAAAAAATTTACATATGTAGAAAATAAATAGAAAACAGTTGAAAAACTACCATAAAAAACTGAAATTTGGAAAAAAAAATTAATGAGAAATATAACTCAAAAAACGAAGTAAAAAATTAAAAATTTATTACTTTAATTGAAAAATTAAGGACATAATTGAAACGTGAAGAAACTAATTGAATAATGTCATAAATAATTAAAAGCAAGTGTAAAAATTAAAAATTTATAGACAACAATAATAAAAAGATTGAAGAAAATGACATTTAATAATTTAATAATAATTTAAAATAATTCCAAAATGTCAAAAATATTTGAATAATAACAAAAATAATAGTTGTTTGAAAAAAATAATTGAGAAATGACAAAAATACTTGATAACTGATGTAAGTAATTGATAATTTATAGATAATAATCATTGAAAAATTGAAAAAAGTATTAGAAGTTTGAGGAAAATAATTAAAAGTTGAAGATATTAATTGACGTTTGAAGAAAATAATTGAAATTTAAAGAGAATAATTCAAAAATGCCAAAAAAATTAAATATGAGAAAAGGAATTGAAATTGGTAGAAAATAATTGGAGAAAGTGTAAAAAATTATAAATTTGAAGACAATACTTGAAAAATTGACGAAAAAATTGAAAAATTAAGAAACTAGTTGAATAATGAGATAAATAATTGAAAGCTGGTTTAAAAATTAAAAATTTATAGACAATAATTGAACCTTTGAAAAAAATATTGGAAGTTTGAGGAAAATAATTGAAAGGTTTAGAAATTAATTGAAGTCTAAAGAAAAAAATTGAAATTTGAAGACAATAATTGCAAAATGTCATAAAATTTAAATATAAGGAAAGTAATTGAAATTTGTAGAAATAATTGAAAAAAAATTGAAAAAGCTGTAAAAAATTAATAAATTTATGAGAATAATAAAAAGGATTAAAAAAATGATTAACATTTTTTTTTAACTTTTTTTTAATTTCTTGACAATAAACAAAATTGAATAAAATAATTGAAATTTGATAAAAATAATTTTAAAATGCCAAAAATAATAAAAATATGAAGAAAATAATTGGAAAATGACAGAAATAATTGAATAATGACAAAAGTAATTGAATTTTGAAGAAAATAATTTAATAAATAACAAAACTAAATTGAAATTTGTGTAGAAAATTTTAATACTTCTGACAATAAAATAAGGATTAAAAACATAATTGAAATTTTAAGAAAATACTTGAAATATTACAAAAATAAATGAAAATTTGTGTAATAAATTAAAAAATTTATGGCAATAATTTAAAGTTTAAAGAAAATAATTTAAATTAGAAGAAAGTAATTGAAGTTTAAAAAAAATAATTGTAATTTAATAGACTAATTAAAAAAAGTCAAAAAATTTAAATATGAAGAAAGTAATTAAAGTTTCTAGAAAATAATTAAAATGTATAGAAAATAATTGAAAATTGTGTAGAAAATTGGAATATTCTTGGCAATAATTTATAGATTTTAGAATATAATTGAAATTTTAAAAAAATAATATAAAAATCGGACAAAAATAAATGAAAACTTGTGTAATAAATTTAAATATTCCTGACAATAAGTTAAAGACAGAAGAAAATAATTGATATACGAAAAAATGAAGTTCAAAATCTTAGAATTATTTGAAAATTGACAAAAGGACTTTAAAAATGAATAAAAATGAAAAAGATAATTGAAAAGAGATGTAAAAATTAAATATTTGTAGACTGTATTAAAAAAATTGATGATGTAAGGTCATTTTTTTGAAAACTGAATTTTTTACACGAGAATGTATATCCAAAATTTTTAAAAATTAATTTTTGACTTCGGAATCTTTATTTGCGACCTCAAAATTCTCCAAATAAGACTTGTTGAATTTCCTTGAATATTTATGTGATAAAAGATTGCACATATTGCAATGTATTATTTCTACATATTTTTTATAACACCCGACATTTTGAAAATTTAATTTCTTTAAACATTATATCTTAAAATATGGCTAAAAATGAAGAAATTTATGACCTAAAATATTTTTAGCTTATGAATTAAAAAAGTTGGAAATTTATTTTTAAAAGTTTATTTTTCCCCATGTATTTTTAATGGGGATTTTCTATTGACTGATGCAGATTAATGTAAATTAATTGGGCTGGGTTTTTATAAAAATTTTTTCTTTATATTGAACTGCTAAAATTTTTGGCTATAACTATAAACTTTAATACTGAAAATTAGAAAAAGGGGAAATAGGGGATAATTCTTTAAAATAGGGGAAATAGGTGCAAAATTTTAAAATAGGGGAAAAAAGGTGAATAGGGGACAACCTGTGATCCCTGCACGATTAATTGTAAATTTTATTTAAAAGTTTCTCATTTTTTGGATTATTTAACAATTTTTTAAAAGAATTCTTGAAATTACGATTCAGAACAGGATTTAGGACATTCAAAGTCCACTTTTGGAATTTCATCAAATTCAAGGAAATAAATTTGTATGAAATGGCAAAAGTGTCCGGTTATCGGAACAGTGACTGAAGGACAGGTGGGGATTAGCTATTTCCGCGGGGAGCAGTTGGGGGAGTATAAATGGGCAAAGTGCGGAAGAATCGGATTTGGAAACTATTGCACAAAAGGAAAAATGCCACTTTATGAAAGTATCTCTCCTTTTCCCGCACCTTTTCTTTATTTCGCATCGCCCCCTCTCCCCCCCCCCCCCTCTCACAATTTTTCCCAGATGAAACTTCAGATATATTCTTTTTCTTAGAAATCTCTTAAGAAGTATAAAAAAAACCTTCTTTTCAAATATATTTTTCCTAAGACCCTGGAGAAATTGATTATTTTAAATCAATCTGAAATAGGCAATTTTTATTATTAACTGTCAAAAAAATTTGTATTGAGATTATTTTATAGAATTTATAATTCAATACAGGTTATTATAATTTAAGATAATTTATTACAGTAATTCGGAAAATATTAATTTCTCTTGTTAGCAAACTTTAAATTGCAAAATTAAAGTGTTTCAAATAATCTGGATATAAATTCAGCAGCTGTCGATTGTAACTTCTTCGATATCGCTTTCTGTATGTTTTGCAGTAAAATGAATCAGCATTTGGAAAATTATTCGTTATGAAGGTTTCAATCGTTCACAAATGTCCGGAAATCATCATCCAACTCTGTTTCAAAATGGCCTTTATCTATTTATCTCCCTTTATTCACCGTCCATTGTCAAGTTTCGAACTCGATTGGCATCAACCCAATTTCGATGATTCTAAAATCAAATAATAAAATTTTGAAATCGAATATTTGATTTTATGATAATAATGCAAGACACGTATCTTTATTAGATTTCAACAAAATTTTAATAATGACTGCTTCCTTTCTTAATTTTTTAGCAAGTCTGAAGCAATTCAGGAAGGAAGAAATCCCAAGGAGATCGAAATTAAAATTAACGTCCCTGTGGGTCAGAAGGAAAAGTTAGCTTTTCGCGATTAAAGCTTTTTCTACCCAAGTTGGCCACCATCCTTACCCTGGCGAATTCTTATATACTCCCTTTCTTCTTTCTGGTAACATTTGGTTGCTAAACTGCTGGATCTCGCCTCTCGATAGTGCTTGGTGTCTGCCAAATGAAATTTTAATTTTTGATAAGGCGCCAGACACCCCGACGCGTCCTTTCTTTTTTTGACTCCTCTCTTTTACACTTAGCAATTTTTCTTTTCACTTTGTTCTTATCGCTTTTCTCATGAACGTAAAGGCAACAATTCACAATCTTACACATCATTTATATTTTGCAATCTTATTTTTAAATTTCAGCATCTGTTTTAAGCTTCTCTCCATTGACATAACCTCAAACTAAAAAAATGGCTTTTCCCGCGCACTAAATAAAAATGTTAAAACTAATTTCACTAAATTTTAAAAGACCTTGTTGTACATTTATCAGAAAAAATTAAGTTGAGCTTAATTTCTTGTTAAATAATATTTATTATAAATATAAATTATTTAACATTTTTTTTTTTTACTCTGTCTTTGTTTCAATAACCCGTTTTTTAGAACCGAATTTTCCTTATATTTAGCTTGGCTCTGGAACACCCTTTTCGAATTTCGGGATTGAAAAAAATTGGAAAAATGAATTAATATTAAAAATTGGTATAAATAAAGATTCATTACAATGTAGAAGTAAGTTCTAACATAGGATATACAATTAAAATTTCAAAAAGTTATTCAAAAATATTTAAAACTTTTAATACTTTTTTATTACTCTCTTCTTACTGGGACTTTAGTCTAAAAGTATATATATTTTGGTGCCTCAGAAAAAAGTCAACTTTTCATTTTCTATAAAGCAACCCTAAAATTTAAATCTTTGGTGTAGAAAAAAATGCGCATATTTTTGATTAATTTTTTAAACCATTTTTAAAGGTCGCGCTATTCAATTTTTCGCAATATTTCTCTCATTTTTAAGAATTTACGATTTTACCATTTGAGACATAAAATTTCATTCAACTTAGGGCAATGTTTTTCTACTTTATTGAATTATTTCCATCAATTTCAACATGGAAACTATAATTTTCAAATAGTTTTTGTCATTTTCTAACGATTTTCTTCAACTTTCACTTTCCTTCTTCGATTTTTAATTATTTTTGAGTTTGACATTTTTCAAGGAATTAATTCAATTATGGTTTCTTCAATTTCGAAATATTATTGCCCTTTTAATTATTTTTCCCAATCTTTAATTCAAAACAAAATTTTTTGAAGATTTTCTCAAATTTAACTTGCAATCAACAATTTTCAATTATATTTAACAATTTCTAGTACATTTTCTCAATAAATTTTTAATTTTAACTTTCATTTTGTTTTCAATTTCATTTTTTTCGTTTTTACTTAATCACCCTTTTAAAATTATTTTTTTCGATATTTAGTTATTTTAATCATATTAAAATTGTATTTTTGAAATTTCAAATCTTTTCTTTAAATTTCAGTTACAATTTTTGATTTTTTTTCTTGCCTTAAATTTTATCAGGAATTTTGGCTCATTCTTTAAAAAACTATTGTCTTCAATTTCAATTATATTTCTCATTTTCGCATATTTCGTCTTATAGTCTTTAATTTTCAATTGTTTTTCCAGGAATATCATCAATTTATAATTTTAATCCTTTAAATTCAATTGTGCTTATCACTTTTTAAGCACTTTTTCCAAATTTTAATTTTTTAAAAGTATGTTTAAATGCATTTTATTCGTTTTTCAATTATTTTCTTTATTTCTCATATTTTTCTTAACTTTAAATCTGTTTTGTCTACAATTTCAATTACTTTTTCTATTTTTAAATGAGTTTCTTTAATTATTTTCTACAAATTTAACTCGTAACTTATATTTTTTAATTATATTGATCATTTTATACTAAATTTCTTCAAATAAAAATTTCTTTTACAATTCTAAATTATTGTCTTCAATTGGAATTATTTTTCCTATTTTTCAATGGTTACTTTCAATTTTCGATTATTCTTGTTCTTTCAATTATTTTCGGCATTTTTATTGAATACCTTCAATTCTCAATTATTTTTCCCATTTTATAAATTTTTGTCTTCAATTAAAATTTTTTCATAATTTTTAAACTAATTGTGATGTTCTTTATTTTTTTCTTCGATTTTCATTTAATTTGTTTAATTTACTTTAGTTTCAATTACGCTTTTAATTTTTAAACTAATTTTCTTCAATTTTCGGTGTTTTTCTTCTGCTTTCAATTATTTATTTTTTAAAATTTTAATTAAAATTTAAATTTTGCAATTATGTTTGTTCATAATTAATTATAGTCTTCAACTCGAATTGTTTTTCCCATTTTGAAATAATTTCCTTTAATTCTCGGGTTTTCTTTCAATTTTCTACTTGTAGCCTATAATTTTTAATTATTTTTAATATTTTTTGTTAAACGGAATTCTTCAATTTTACAATATTGTCTTCAATTTCAATTATTTTTGTGTTTTCAAATCAATTTCTTGAATTTAAGTTTGTCTTGTCATTTTAATATAAGTTTTCTTTTTCAATTATTCTCTTAAATGTTCACTTTTTCTTTTGTCAGTTATAAACTGTTGTAATCAATTTCAATTATTTTTATTATTTTTAGTATATTTCTTCTTCATTTAATTATTTTCTTCAATTTTAACTTAAAACGTATAATTTTCAATTATGTTTGATATTTTTTAACGAGTTTCTTCAACTTTCAATTTCTGTCTTCAATTTTCACGTATTGTCTTAAATATTCAATTATTTTATTCAATTTCAGATTATTTTTTAATTTTTCAAATTAGAAACATGTTATTTTCAGCGATTTTAAAGTATTATTTGAACAGTTTGAATTGTTTTCTAGGTGATTCTAAAATTTCAATTACATTCTTAATGTATTTTAAAATATTTTTCTTTAATTTTCAATTATTTTTTTTAAAGAGTTTCTTAATTTTTCAGTATTTTATTTGAAATTTTAGTTCTTATTAATCTTATATTCGTAGTATTTTATATTTTCTAACAATTGAAAATTTCTTTTAATTTTTTATCAATTTCATCAATATTTTTCTTAATTTTTCAAAAATATCTTTCATTTTCTTAGGTAGCATAAAAACTTAATTTATTTTTGTCGCTTTTCAGTTAATAACTTCAATTTGTATTATATTTCTTTAAATGTAAATTATTATTTCCATTCTAACTATTTCTCTCATTTTTAAATTCAAAAAAATTTTTTTTTAAATGGTTTTCTTTCATTTTTTGTTATTTTCTTAAATTTAACTTGTAATAAATAATATTTTATTTTATTTGTTATTTTCAAATGAATTCTCTGACAAAAGTATTGGATTGAATTTCAATCAGTTTGAATAAGTTTTAATCAGTATTCTTCCAGCTCATTCCGAAATTTGTTTCCGAGCCAATCAGTTTTTATCCGAATCTAAAAAAAGATGTACCTTGACGAAAAATTCTTTCCGAATTAATCCGTTTTATTTCGAAGCTAAATTTTAATCCGCTTGAATCCCGTTATTTCATTCCGAATCAATCCGTTTTATATTTGAATAAACCCGACCAAAATTGGAACGGATTGATTCGGAATGAAATAACGGGATTCAAGCGGATTAAAATTTAGCTTCGGAATAAAACGGATTAATTCGGAATGATTCGGAAAGAATTTTTCGTTTAGTTACATCCATTTTTAGATTCGGATAACAACTGATTGGCTCGGAAACAAATTTCGGAATGCCCCGGAAGAATACTGATTAAAACTTATTCAAACTGATTGGAATTCAATCCGATACTTTCGCCAGGGTTTCTTCAATTCTTTATTTTTTCTTCTCTTTTGAAAATTTTTTTCTTCAATTGAATTTTTTGTCATTACTTAATTACCCTTCTTTTTAAATTTCGTCTATTTCTCATCTGTTAATTATTATTTTCGAATATTTTTACTTATAATCTTTAATTTTCGATAATTGTTTAAGGAATTTTTTCAATTTTTAATTTAAATTCTTGTTATTGTAAAATGAATTTTTTCGTTTCTCTATTATTTTCTTTAATTTTTACTTTTATTTTCTTTAATTTAAAATTGTTGCCTTGAATTTTAACTACAGGATCGTTTAAAATTTTATTTAAAATTTTCTAAGAAAGGGTGGGGGGGGGGGGGGGTGCCCAATTTTCCTTCCTGCGAGGAGGCCCCCAAATCCAAGTTATGCCACTATTTTGGAGGTTACTATTGACATCAGAAGATGAGATTTCGAAATTTAAATTTATATAAAGAGTACCAAAAAGTCAATTAATCTTTTTTTTTAACTGAGTAAAGTTTCTAAGATTTTATTGTGCTCAAAAATAACTTGCATTTAATATGCATAATATTAATATGCATAATAATAGGAATGGATTAAAAAGGATCGGTTGTTATTTACATTTGTAAGGGATAAAAAGTGGTTAAAATCTATAAAGAGAAGATAAAAGATTAAAAAATCTGGGATAAAATTGAATATTCTGCTTCGTGAAAAGAGGGATTGAAAAAAATTGGTTGTTATTCATATTTTGAAAGTATAAGGAAAGATTAAAGTGGACAAAGAGAAAGTAAAAAAAGAAGGTATTTGGGTAAAAAATCAGGATAACAAAAATGGTTAAACTGCTTCGTAGTTTTAAACGGGAGAAACAAAAATTTACATGGGATTCAAAAAATTTATTTAGATACGAAATTGAGGAATTGAAAAAGACTATTTAGTCAAATGCGTGATAATAAAAAAGATTAAAGTTGATAAAGAGAAGATAAATTTGGATAGAAGTAGGAATTAAAATGGATTAGTGGGATTAAACAAAGGACAGAAAAGGATAGACTGAAATAAGAAAGAATAGAATAAGAATCAGTCTTACAGATTAAAAAGGATTCATTTCAAAACAACTGTATTATTTTTTTTTTAAATTGAAAATTTTCATGTAAGAAGATTATGAATTGATTATTCGTGAATAATTTATGAAATAATTTGATTTCAGGGCTAATTAATCCTGTGTGGTGGAATCGTTTTGGAAATTTTCAATCAGAGTACCATCGGCTGTCGGAGGAGGGCTGATATGGTTGTGGTTTGGTGAATTGGAGAGAGGAAAAGGGGAAGGAAATGAAAAAGAGAAGAGGAGAGAAAGAGAGAACTGACTTCCATAGGATCGAACGAAAACCAAGTGCGGGGGGGAATTACATCATGTGTGAAATTACAATCACCCTCAAACCCTGCTTTCTCGCTAATGTGTTCACTCGCCCCGCTTCAATATATTCGTGCTATACCTGTACATATAGCAATATTGTATTCCTATACGAAAATGTATTTTACGATCACAAGAGGTACGTATCAAAGAGCGTCTAAGAGGTCTCGATAAACTAATAACCGAACCCTATCATATTATATTTCAACTCACATTTTAATTTCACTTTTAAAAAATTTTCTTTCTCCATTGAAAGATAGATTTTTTTTTATTCAAGAGAAGTATTTTTTTCTATTTGAATTTTTTATTCGAAAGAAATTTGAATTTAAATTAAAATTGATTAAGATTTGAATAAATTTAAATTTGTATTGATTCAAGTTTAAAACGATAAAAATTTGCAGTTTTAAATTTAAAATAGAAATCGAATAATTAAAATTTTAAGTCAATTAAAATTCGGAAAAATCGAAATTTCAATTACCAATATTTTTAAATTGCGATTAATTTTTATTAAAATTGGAAATTTGCATAAAATGCATAAATAATTTTTTGAATTAGTTCAAATCCAAATTAGATAAAAGTTTAAAATTGTATAAAAATTTGGATAAAGGTTTAATTAACAGTTTTCAAATTTAATTGATTAAATTTGGAGATAATTAAAATTTTGATCGTTCTAAATGTGAATTAATTGAAATTTAATAAAATTTCAATAAATTAGGTAAAATTTGGATCACTAAAAATTCGAATTAGTCAAAATTTGAATCTAATGACATTTAAATAGATTAAATAAGAAATAAATCTTATTTAATCTTTTTGGAACCTGAAAAATTAAAAATGATTTAATTTTTGTTATAAAATTTGAAAAATTATTAAAACTGTGTAAATTAATAGTATTGTATTTTAATTAACAAGTGCAGAGACGTTCAATTGTCAAATGATGAAGAAAAACGTATAAAGTGGATTCATATTTCATTTTAGTTTGGACAGTTTTATTACTGAGAGGACGAGGCTCCAGTTTTCGAATAAATAGGAAAGTGACAAAAGGTTGTCTGGGTAAGGCAGCAGTTAATTACAAAAAATTGGTAGATCATTAAAACCGTACGCTCACGCCAAATCCTTTTTGTTGAGGCATTATTTCTTGCCGAGGCAATGCAACCCCCTCCGGAACTGGCGTCGGAGACTGCTAATTCAATTTTCCTGAAATACGCAATTTCAAATTTATGAGACTCACACAATACCCTGCGAAATATACCGAAAAATCAACAACGAGAAATATGAATCAGTATTGCTCTCTTTCAATCAGTCTGGCTTTCATTGTCTTCACCATATATATATTTTCACTAAAAGCAACGATTTTCAAATCGTATTCAAATTATTTGCAGAGTTTTTAAATTTCCATTTAGAATAATTTACATTTTACTTTCTAATAGAATATTCCCTAAAAGCAACAATGTTTGTCCGTTTAATAGTAGTTTTAAATTTAAGATTTGGGTCAAACAATTTTTTTTTTCATCTAATGTATTTTTCACCTTTTTAAAAAACTTTAATACTTTGCGAAAATATTATTGCATGTTGAAATGACGAAATAAATGTGGATTTTAAAAAAGGAGTAAATTTTCATATATAAAAATAGATTTTTTAAATTAAGAGATCACGAAAAAATGACAATTTTTTTTTTGCCAAGTAATTTAATTTCAGCAAATGAAAATTATTCAAATAATAAATATTTTTTATTACACTTTAATATTATCTAAATACTTTTTTGATAATATCTTCTTGCTGTTCAAATTTCGCGTTGATTTTTGCGTTACTTTTTGAAATAAATTGATTCAAAAGATTCAAAATAAGTGTTTATTTTGAGGTTAATGACAATTATTTATAACAACTTGAAGTTGGCTTGCGACTTGCGATAAAAATCAAAGTCAAAAGGAATCGATTTTTTTTAAATGTCAGTTCAAAATCGGTTTTAAAGGATTTAAATAAGTTTTAAATATATTTATGTGAATTAAAATTAAAAAACTTTAAAATTCGGAAAAGTAGCAATTCTACAATATTACCTAAATTTTTGAAATTTTCTGTAAAGCTTGATAAAGCAAAAATCTTTTTTAAAATAATTTTTTGGTTGACATAAAATTATAAAAGGTCACAGATCTTCTTTATTTTTAATATTTATTATTTTTAAGAATGACATGAATTCGATATTGTCAACTTTTTTATATTTAGGTTATATTTTGTATAAATATATCAACAAAAGCACATTTAGAATTATTATTAATGTCCTAATATAAATTTATAACAAAATTTGGTTTTTCAAACTGCACAGAAAATTTTAAAAATTTTATTCACATAAATATATTTAAATCTTATTTAAATCCTTTAAAACGGATTTTGAACTGACATTTAAAAAAAATCGATTCATTTTGACTTCGATTTTTATCGCAAGTTGCAAGCCAACTTCAAGTTGTTATAAATAATTGTCACTAACCTCAAAATAAACACTTATTTTGAACCAATTTCAGGCCCGGATTGGCCATTCAGGATACCGGGAAAAATCCCGGTGGGCCGCCGCCAGGTGGGCCGGTATTTTTGTAGGTCTAATTAATAATTTAATTTATGTAATTAAATTTCATTTAACTTTCAATTACTCTTTTCTATTTTCAATTAATTTTACAACATTCAATCATTTTCGGCTTCTTTCTATGTTCTTTTCAATCACAGAAATTGTAGAATTTCAATTAAATTGTTCAATTCTACAACTATTTTTTACAATTCTTATTTATTATTATCTTCAACTTTCAATTCCATTCTTCAATTTTCAATTCCATTCTTCAGTTTTCAATTATTATTTTTTTCTATATTCAAGAATTCTAGACTTTTTCAATTACTTCTTTCAATTTTAAATTACATTTTTTAAATTTCCATTACATTCCTCAATTTTTAATTATCTCCTTCAATTTTTTCAATCCTCAATAATTCTCAAAACATTTTATAACTAATCTTTAACTTTTTAAATTATTTTGTTCTCTTGACCATTATTTCTTAGTGCTTTACGATATCAAGACGATATCATATTTGAGCAATATTGATATTGATCTCAAAATCTCTTGACCATCCAAAAATGTTCTCGAGTTGATAATATCGACCTAAAATAACTAAAAAATGACGAAAATAATTGACAAATGAAAAAAATTGGAATAATGACAAGATTAATAAATCGACAATTGACAAAAATAATTTAAAAAATTAAAGAACAAATATAATATTTTAAAAAAACAATTGGAAATTAAAAAAGGAAAAAAATTACAGAAATAATAATAATTGAAAAAAATTTTAATTTTAAAAAATTGACCTGGATTGAAATTTGAAGAAATAATCACAAATTGATAAGAAGAAAATAATATTAAAAAATGCCAAAATAATTAAAAAATGAAGAAAATAATTGTGAATTAGACAGAAAAATTGAGGAATTAAGGAGTTAAATTGAGATTTCAAAAAAATTATTGATAATAAATAATTTACAAATTACTATATTAATAAATATATAAATAGTATAAAAGAGTGAAAAAGCCCAGGATTGGTGAATATTTAAGAAAATAATTGACAATTAAAAACTGAAGAAAACTGTAGGAATAATTATAACAAATAATTGAAAATTGAATGGGATTTCAAAAAGTTAAAGTTGGTTGAAAATCGAAGAAAATAATTTCAAATTAGAAGAAATAGTTGAAAATTGAAGAAAAAAATTCAAAATTAAAGAAAATAATAATTGTGAATTTAAGAGGATAGTTGAAAAATTGAATTGAAAGTTCAAGAAAAATATTGTTAATTGAAAAAATCATCGAAAAAAGCCGAGAATTATTAAATATTGAATAAAATAATTGCCAATTGGAAAAAATTCTAAACATGGCAAGATTATTAAATTAAAAACTGACAGAAATAATTTTAAACAGAAAAAGATAAACATGAAATTAAAAAAAAACTAAAAAAGAAAGAAAATGATAGGAATAGTTCTAGAAACAATTGAAAGTTTAATTGCTTTTTGAAAAATTAAACTTTATTAAAATTTGAAGAAAATACTTCCAAATTGAGAGAATAATTGAAAATGAAAAAAAGTATCAATAAAAGACAAGAATTGTGATTGGATACAAATAATTAAAGAATTAAAGAACTGAATTGAAATTTCAAGAAAATGATTAATAATTGAATAATATGAAAGAAAATAATTGAAAAAAGACGAAAATAAAGGACAATTGCAAAAAATTCGAAAAATTGCAACATTAAAAAGTTTACATTTCAACAGAATTATCTTAAAAGTTAAGAATGTAAATTAAAATTTAGAACAGAAATAACTATGAATAAAAATTAAAAGAAAATTACTGTAGTAATTGTAGAAAATAATTGTAAATTTAATTGGATTATTAGAAATTGAACTGGATTGAAATTCTTGGATAATAATTGCCTTTTGAAGGAAACAAGTGAAAATTGAAAAAATAATTGAAAAAAAATCGAGAATTATTGAATATTGACTAAAATAATTAAAAATTCAAGTAAATGATTGAAAATTCAAGTAAATAATTGAAAACTGAAAAATAATTGAAAAAATGAGAATATTTGAAAACTGAAAAAGTAATTGAAAACTGAAAAAAATAATTGAAAAACCGACAATATTTGAAAATCGAAGAAAATAATTGAAAACTGAAAAAATAATTGAAAAAACGAGAATATTTGAAAACTGAAAAGAATAATTGAAAAAAACCGAAAATATTTGAAAATTGAAGAAAATAGTTGAAAACTGGAAAAACAATTGAAAAAATGAGAATTATTGAATATTGAAGATAACAATTGAAAATTGATAAAAATATTGAAAGAAGCCGAAAATTATTGAATATTAAAGAGAATATTTAAAAATTGAAAAACATAATTAAAAATTAATTAAAATAATTGTGAATAGAAGAAAATAATTGAGATTTGAAGAAAATAATTGAGATTTGAAGAAAATAATTGTAAATTAAAGAAAGTAATTGGGTATTCAAATATTGAAAAAATGATTTTCAGGTGAATGAAAGCCGACTTTTTTTATGCTAAAGGGGGCAAAGTAGATAGAAATTCATTCTGAGCGATTTTTAAAGCCGGGGAATTCGCTAAAAAACTTTTTATTATATTTATTTAATAAAAATTGTCCATTTCTTGATTGAAGGGGTTAAGGTAGATAGGAATACATTCAGAGCAATTTTTAAAGACAGGAAATTCTCTCAAAATTTTTTTATTATATTTGTTTAATAGAAGTTGTCCATTTTTTGTCCTTTAAAATTGGTTAAAACCAGATTAAGGTGTTCATTAAACTAAGAAATTACTGCTGCTTTCGTACAAATGGCAGTAGAAAATGCTACTGTTCAAGAAATTCCAAATAATTAAATTATTGATAAGTTTAAATAAAATAATTTAATAATTTAATATTTTTATATTTTAGTTTTAAATGTTAATAAAAATTTTCAATTATATAGAAAGGGGCCGCTTTGAATATTTTTCCCGGGCCGCTTTTAATTCCCAATCCGGCCCTGACCAATTTATTTCTAAAAGTAGTGCAAAAACCAACGCAAAATTTTAACAACAAGAAGATATTATCAAAAAAGTATTCAGATAATATTAAAGTGTAATAAAAGTACTTATTATTTGAATAATTTCAATTTGCTGAAAATTCAATCACTTTGCAGAAAAAAAAGGTTAAATATCATCGATTTTTGACATGTCACATACAAACTTAAAAACCATATTTTACATGTTATTTTATATTATTAAATTCTTTAATTAAGTTCAAAACATAAATTAAGCCTTTAAAAATAAATGTCAATTGGATTTTTATCTTCTTAGAAGTAATTACCGGTATTTTAAATTATTTTTTATTTTCTGTCAATGTGTCGATATCATTTTTTCTTGTTCTCTCAATTTAAAAAATCTATTTTTATATGAAAATTAATTCTTTTTTTAAAATCATCATTCATTTCGTCATCTCAAAACATGCAATAATATTTTCGCAAAGTATTTTCACCCAATTTTTAAATTTTGTTTCTAGAGATCTTAAATCGGATCATAAAATTCTAAATGAAATATTTCAAATTCTTGAATTTAAAAAATTTTAATTCTGTCAGAATTTAAATTTGAATTCTTCATCTTCTCTCAGCTTTAAGGAATTTATTTCTTATTCAAAGAGAGTGTAATTTGTGGCGAATTTTAAAAAATGCTGCTCTTAGTTTGGGGAAAATTTTTTTTTTAATAAAGTTTACGTTTAAAGTTTGTTGATTTTATATGGATGCAGCAGGTGAATTCTGTTGAGAGAAGTTGTATCGATTTTTATACCGTTGTTGTTAGAGCCTCTCGCTTTTGTAGCTCGTACAATCACTCTCCACAAACCAGTGTGTTGCTCCCTTCTGTTCTTTCCCTTTTGGTTTCTCTGTCGATCCGGATTTTCCTCTTTTGTAATTCAAGTCGTTATCCACAAATTTTGCATCTGTACAGCTTTTTAAACAAAATAATTTTAATTGAGATAAAGAGTTTATCACTCTGTAACATTCAAGGATTTTTGCCCTTTAATAAAACGAAGAAAGAAGTAATCAATCACTCGGAATTATAAATAGTAATTTTAATTCAATCTTAGTTCTTTTTTCAAATCAAACTTCTATTACTTTTTGTTTTTATTTATTTAAAACCTATTCGTATTTATAATTTTCTTATTTAAAAATTCTCTTTTTAAAATTTTATGAGAGTTTCATTTTCATAATTCTCTTAGTTTTATATTTTGTTTATTCAGTTTTTTGTTTATTGCGTATTTATCCTTATTTATCAATTCACGTATTTAATTATTAACCTGTTTAATTACCTGCTGGTTTATAAATTTACTTACGTATTAACGCAGGAATTTGCAGTATTAGATGAATTAAGCAAATAGGTGTTTCGCATTCAAGGCTTATTATTTACGATATTGGTATCACGAGACAGATCATGAATTCACCTTTATTTGAATCGAGTTTCAGTATGCAAACCAACATCGATAATAATTTATCACTGAATGTTTGGACCGTTCACAGAACAATTTGTTCAATAATTTCCGAATATTGCAGTGATTATTGAAATTTAATTGAAGATTTAAAAAAAATTTATTTCCTGTTTAAATTATTTTTACAAATAATGTCAACAACAAAAAAAAACCTTTTCAGAGACAATTTGTTACCATATTCAAAATATACTCGGGCCATGTTTTCATCACGTAGAATTTATGGTAATTTGGATTTTATTCTGTACTTTTTTACAAAAGGATTTTATCCCTGTTACATATTTCTTTATATTCTCTCTCGTTATTTAAAAAAACGGCTTTTTAGATAGGACAAGAATTAGTTTTAAAAACATTGTTCCAAAAAATATTAAATCAGAGCTACACTTTTTTTTGTAATTATTGTGTTGAATTTTGTTTATTCTTGGTTGCTTAATTATTATTATTATATATTTTTAATTTTAATGTTTTACTTCCTATGTTAATTTCTTACTATTTTTATAATCCTTTTTTTTTAAATATATTTTTTATATTTATCAGAAATTATAAAAATGTGTAAAAATGTATAATTTTCGCGAGAGTGATATTGTTAATAATAAATTAAAATTAAGTAAAGAAATCTAATTTCTAAATTAAAAATGTTTTTGAATCAATCAATTCTATTGGTTGCAGTTTTTGAATTACCGCGCACGCGCCATTGGCCAATTGTTGTTAATTCGCGCGCTTTTAACGTTTTTCGACAGTTGATTGTTTGCAATAATCGCTCGTACAGTTATTCCGCGATTTTGTTTTTCGTCTAATTTTTCTTAAAAATCGTTTTATTCCGTTTTGATAGTTAGACTGTGATAATCTTCAACTGTTTTTATAATACGTGGTAATGAAAAAATTGTTGGTTCAAAATCGTTTATAAGTGGTAAAGTGCAAAATTAACAAAGCTCATTTTTTAGGTTAATTCGCTCGGTGTGCCGCGTTTGTCAGTTTCTTTATTCTTGGAATATTCATTTTAATCTTCGATTATAATACCAACAATTTTGATTTGTTTAAACAATCTTAGTTAAATAAATTCATAACTTCAAAAACTTTTCTTACTTAGATTTCGTTTCTTTGTTTAAATTAATTAATTAATTACTATAATAATTAAGAAATCTTTTGAGATTATTTATTTGTTAACTGAAACTGTTTAAACGATTTAAAAATAGTTGGTAAGTATTCAAATCTACCATAAAACTCTGTGCCAATAATAATCAAATAATTTTACAAAAAAAAAAAAAAATCTAAATAATACAAATTTTCGAAGTTATTTATTTGTTAATTAAGATTGTTTACACAATCTAAAAATTGTTTGTAAACATTCTAAATTGTATTAGGATTCTAGGCCAATAGTGACGAATTAATTTTACAACAGAAACGAATTTTAAGTATGTAATGAAAACTTTTGAAGTGATTTTATCGAAATAGCTTAAAATCACTCTATAAAAAAATGATTTTGTGTATTTTTTAAAGTTATTAACATTCCTTTTAGTTAATATTAAAAGTCTTGATTTTTGAGTACCAACTTAAGCGTTATAGTACAAATATTTATGAGTATTTTAAAAAAAATAACATTAAAATTGGTTCATTTTTGAGTTGTTGGCACATTTTTGTCTTTGCTCTGAATAAAAAAATTATTGTCAGGGAATTTCGTTGCAAAGTCAGTAAAATGTCAGGGAAATTGATAAAATGAATCTTGTAGCCACCCTGATTTCATGTACTGTTTAGTCACTTAAAAAACGGACCTGCGTTTGAAGAAGTGCCACGACGGAAATTTTGAATATTTTGACTTGAAATATTTTTTACAAATACTTGAATATATAATGAATATGACGGTTTAATTTAATTTAATGTACGAGTCATATTTTGTTAGAAAACAAAAATCTTGAAAATCGGCATGTTTTCTCACTTGTCACAGTAGACTTCACCCTTTAGAGTAATTTTTTAAACTTATTTCTTTCTTTCTTCGGTATATTTTAAAAAATTTTCCGTAGATTTCATGCGATTTTGTATTTTTCTCTTCTTTATTACATTTTAGATATTTTTTGTAATTTTCTAATTATTAATAAAAAAATGAGTAAAAAATTTTTAAAATTTGCCTAATTAAATTAGTAAACAGGGTTGCCACGGTTCTGGAAAATCTGGGAAACCTGGAATTGTCATGGAGTTTTTTTGAAGTCATAGAAAACCAGGAATACCTGGAAAAGTCAGTGAATTTAATAAAATTTTGTTTAAAAAATTGATTTAATTAATTTCTTTTTTTATGATTTCAATCAATGATATTTTATTTGAAATAAGTTGAAAACTGCTGAATTGGCGGTGACTTTTACCTGATTAATCAATAGAAAATAATTGAAATTTTCAATGAATAAAGTGATTTTCAATATAAAATTAATCTCCTTAAATTTTATAATTATTCTTTAATTTTTTAAATTATTTTGTTCTGTTGTCGATTATTCTTGACCGCTTTCGAATTTTTTTAGCAATTGTCAATTATTTTCCTCATTTCTCAATTAGTTTTTTAATATTTAATTATTTTCGTCATTTTGTATAATTTTTCTTTCTATTATCAATTATTTTCTTCAGATTTCAATTTAATTTTTTAATTTTCAATTTATTTAATCTATTTTCAATTATTTTCTTCAATTCTCAATTATTTTCTTCAATTTTCAATTATTTTATTCAATGTTTAATAATTCTCGTCTTTTTCCAATTTTTCTTAAAATTTCAATACAATTCTTTAATTATCTTCTTCAATTTTCATTTATTTTCTACAATTTTTTCTATAATTTTCGTCAGTTTTTAATTGACAACTTAATATTCTCCTTCAATTTTATAATTATTCTATAATTTTTTCAATAATTTTGTTCTATTGTCGATTATTCTCGCTATTTTTCGAACTTTTTTTATTTTTTTTCCAAGTGTCAAGTATTTTTCTGAATATTTAATTATTTTAATCATTTAGTAATTTTTTTTTAATTTTATTATTTTCTTAGAATTTAAATTTAATTCTTTAATCTTCAATTTATTTCTTCAATTTTTAATATTTTCTCCAATTATTATTCTCGTCATTTTTCAATTATTTCTTTCAATTATTAATTATTTTCTACAATTTAGAATTATTTTCCACAATTTTTTCTATTATTTTCTGGAAATTTTATAATTATTCTTTAATTTTTTCAATTTTTTTGTTTCGTTGTCTAATAATCTAGTCATTTTTCGAATTTTGTTTTCAATTTACTATTATTTTCGTAATTTTTCAACTATTTTCTTCAATTTTTCATTTATTCTGCTTGTTTTTTAATTATTTCTTTCAATTATTAGTTTTTTTTCGCAACTTTCAATTATTTTCTACAAATTTTTCAATGTACAATTATTTTTCTTAAATTTTATAATTATTCTACAATTTTTAAAATTATTTTATTCTAATTGTCCATTAATCTCGCCATTTTTCGAACTTTTTTTACTTGTTTTTCAATTGTCAAGTATTTTTCTGAATATTTAATTATTTTAATCATTTAGTAATTTTTTTTTAATTTTATTATTTTCTTAGAATTTAAATTTAATTCTTTAATCTTCAATTTATTTCTTCAATTTTTAATATTTATTCCAATTATTATTCTCGTCATTTTTCAATTATTTCTTTAAATTATTCATTATTTTCTACAATTTACAATTATTTCCTACATTTTTTTTTCAATTATTCTCTTAAAATTTTTAATTTATTCTTTATTTTTTCAATTTTTTGTTTATTAATCTTGTTATATAACGAAATCTGTTTTCAATTGTCTATTATTTTCGTCATTTTTTAAATATTTTTTTCAATTTTTCATTTATTCTACTCATTTTTCAATTATTTCTTTCAATTATTAATTTTTTCCCCCAATTTTCAATTATTTTCTACAAATTTTTCAATGTGGAATTATTTTTTTTAAATTTTATAATTATCCTACAATTTTAAAAATTATTTTATTCTGTTATCGATTATTCTCGATAGTTTTCTAATTTTTTTTATTTGTCAATTATTTTAAAAATTTTTAATTTAATTCTTCAAGTTTTAATTATTTTCTTCACTTCTCATTTAGTATTTTCAATTTTGAATTTTTTTTCTTAAATTTTCAATTATTTTACTCAATATTCAATAATCCTCACCTTCTGTAATTATCAATTATTTTTTCAAATTTGAATGTAATTCTTAAATTTTAAATTTCTTTCTTCATTTTTTTATTATTTTCTTCAAATTTCAATTCCATTCTTCAGTTTTCAATTATTTTCTTCTGTATTTCATTATTCTCAGCTTTTTTAGTTCCTTTTTTTAATTTTTAATTGTATTCTTTAAATTTAAATTTCATTCTTCAATTTTTTTCGATTTTCAATTCAGTTGTTCAATTAATAATTATTTACAACAATTATTCCTATAATTTTCTTAATTTTTCTTGTTTCTTAATTTTTTAATTTAATATTTCTCGTTTAATTTTTCAATTATTTTTTTCAGTTTCCTATTAATCGTTTTGCGAATTTTGTTTTTAATTGTCAATTTTTTTTTGTCTTTTCAGATATTTTCTTCAATTTTGTAATTATTCTCGTAATTTTCATTATTTATTGCATTTTCAAAAATTTATAGTTTTAAAAGACTAACAACAATGCAAAGTTTCTATTAAAATTTTGTATTTTGTCATGAAATTTGATGAAAAATAATATGTATATATTATTTCTTTTTGCGTTTTTAGTACGAAATTGTTGATTAACTTTAATCTCAAAATTAAAAATATTACATCTAAAGTGAACTTTAAAAAAAAATTTTTTTTGACCTTGAAACCTTTTTAAAATGTCTTTAATTTTCGTCAAAAGTCACTCGATACCCTAATTGATATTATATTATTCATTTAATTTGAATATTTTTTTCATTGTAGGTACACAGTAAAAAATTTTGTGTTAAATTTAACATTTTTCACATGTCCCAAACGGTCCACTCAAAACTTTGTGTTAATTCAACACAAAAAAATATGTTGAATTTTGTACACAAATTATAACCTCTTATTTTGCGCATTATAATAATTTAAAGCGTGTATATTTTATGCAATTACTATTGTATTTTATCTTTTGCAAGTTAAAATGAATTTTCAATAAGGAATTTATGCTTTTGCAACAAAAAAATAAACATAAATTACAGAGTTACTACTAAAAAATTTGAGGTTATGTTCAAGAATCAAATGACATTTGAAGAATGTGTAAAATCAACACACGAAAAATGTTAATTTTTAACACAAAAAATTTAACAAGGACTGTTTTCTACACAAATACACAAAATTTTTAACTGTGTAACTACCAAAAAAGTTAATAAAATAATTTTATATTTAGACCTGGAATTTTTGCGAAAATGGTCTGGAAAACCTGGAAAAGTCATGTAATTTTCAAATCATGTTTTTGTGGCAACCCTGGTAAACATAATTTTACAAAAATATTAATTATTTTGACATAACCTAAAAATGAATTTAACTATCAATTAATTTTTGACTTTTTGTTTTCAAATAAGTTATTTTTAAGTAATTCAAATTTACAGAGCAGTTTTGATTCTTTATTTATTTTTTAATTCCCACCATTATTTCTTTAATTGCCTATACTTAATACGGTTTCTTGATTTAGTTTTTAAAAGCCAAGTTTTAGGATTTTTTCTTCAAGTTTCTAATTTTTGTAAAATTCTTTCAATTTTGAAAAAATTTCTTTTTATCTTCTTACTTTTTTTGTTTATCAATTATTGATTTAAAAATAAACCCGATAATCTTATCTGATTATTTCTTATCATAAAATATTTGTTTATTCAATTAAATAACGAGAAAAAAAAATTAATCACAAAGAAAATCTCTACCTATAAAGTAGTTTCTATTTCTCTTGTTTTGAAGAAGGATTCATTCTGGTGATTCAGAGCACTGAATGTAAAGAAGGGGATGAGTTAGAAGGTCGGATTCTGTAGGTTGGTGCAGGGTGTTGGTCACAATTGTTCGTCCCTGACACTTTCAAGAATGGAGGGGTGTTATTTAGGGGTTGGTTGCGCTGTTCTTCACAACAACACCAGCGCCACTGTGTTCTCCTCCAGAACTAGCCTCGTTTTCATCTAACCTTATCATCTGGTTTTCTGTGAGTTTCGTGCGCTGACACGTTTCTCTTTCTCGTGTTGCCTCTTCATTTTGTTATTATTTTTTAATTCCACAAGCATTTTAGGCAAAATTACACGGTAATTTGCGTTAAATTTCAATTGCCATTAACTCTAGATGACGAGAAATTGACGTGTTGTGAAAATAGTGTAAAAACAATAAAGAAAGAACAATCATCTCTGAAAAGCAGTGCCCGGGAATCCTATCACCAGCTGCTTGGCCTTCATGGCAAGTTAAACTAATATTTATTTATTGTTTCATTTCTATTAATTGTCGTCTTTAAATACGATTATTCCATTATTTCCCTCCAAAAGTACTCTTCTTTGTCAATTTCTCAAATCATTCGAAATTAGGTTTATTTAAATTATAATTATCTTTTGTATTAAATTTTAATTAAGTGTTTGTTTTCCTATTGGATATTAATTAATTTTTTAAGTTCAAATTAGTTCAGGTCTATGTTTTTTTTAAACTGATTTTTTATTCACCAAAATTAAGTTATTTATCTAAATTACATTCTTGCTATTTACACTGTGTGTTTTTAAGTTTAATTCAATTTTAATTTGTGTATTTGTTCCCGTTTAATTTTATATTTCAGTATTTCCCTGAATTTAGTCTTTTCAGATTGAAGTTTATTTAGAAAGTTTCTTTTCCAAAAATTTATTAAAATTCCAATTCAGAAAATTGGTTTTGTTGTTTACTATTAATCATAAAGATTATATGCGTTAAATTAATTACAAAAGGGACAATTTCGGAACATGATTACTTTGAAAAATTGTTTTTTCTTTTAATGAATCCTCATATGTAATGTACGATATATTTTTATATATTAATACATGATTCAATTCATACAATAATATTATTCAATTCCTAAATGATTCATTATATACTATTGAATTGTGTTATAAAAAAGTTTATTTCCATCACATAAATTCAAGAGATTAGAGATTTATTATTTAGTTTGGAATAAATTCTAATTTAAATGTTGGAAATGCGAGTAAAGTTAAATTAAAGAAAAAATAATTTATGGAATATCGATGTCTTTCGTTTTGAAAGCAGACTAAATTTCTCTTGTCAGTAGAACGAGCCTTAATAGAACGTCAGTCTGACCAAGTCAGACAGGCTATTACTACTGAACCATTATTCTCTCCAGTTCTCATGCTGTATGAAGATGAGAGATAGAAAAGAGCTTTGGTAGAAACTACTTTTCCCAGAGGCTCTTAGTAGAGAATTCTTGTTCAATTTCAAACTCTTCTGATTACACTTTAAATTATGATATATTCCTATAAACGGCAAAGAAGAAACATCAGTAAGTTTATTACCGTTTTAACGATACTCGGTTTATGCTTCTGGAATACCAAGTCAATCCTTTTAAAGAAAAATAACTGGAAAAAGCTGAAAAAAAGCAATTTTTAAAGTTTTAATAAATATGGGTGATTCTCCAGAAATATTCCTTTTTGTGTATCGGATATGAAAATTTATTAAATACATTTTAGGACCTCTAAAATTTATAAACATGTTAAGCAATTAAAGATTTAACACCTTCATAACTTGATCATGCTAATTTGTAGCGTTTAAAAAATATTTTTAAATTTAAAATTTATAGATAAATCTAAAGGTTAAAATGTAGAGCAGGTGTTTTTTTTTTAAGTAAACAACAACTTCATGTCATTTGAATTTATTTTAAAAAATATTTTTTATAGTCAGAAAGCTATTTAATATTATTAATTTATTATTAATTATAATTTAAAAAAATTGTAGATTTTACAACACTTACCAAAATATAAAATCTTTTGACCGCCAATAATTATTTGTCAAGATTTGAAGGTTTATTTTTTGTTGACAGTTCAAAAACAATTGATATTCATATTAATTTTAATAAGAGCCAGAGGAATGACGAGCCAGAGGAATGATGATTTCAACATTTTTTACATTTTATTTGAAATTAAGTAATTTTTTTTAAACTTAAAATAATTTAGCATGTTTGTATAAGTTAACTTTATTGTAGAAAAATTACAAAAATATTGTATCTACTGACATTCTATTTTTAATCTGAGCCAGAGGAATGACGCTTCAGGTTGTGAATCGCTGTAAAAGCTTCAATTTATATATTTTTAACTTTAAATAATTATTTTTTTACAAAACCCACTTGACAAATTATTATTAGGGATGTCAATGTATTTAATAAGTACGAAAACAAATAAATAACCCAACTAATATAAAAAATATTGAATAATATACAACAAGCCAGAGGAATGATGCAAAACCAGAGGACAAAATTCATTTTCCATTTATGGAAAAAGTATAAGATCTATTTTATTTATACTTTGTACAAATATTCTACAATCCCTTAGCTTCTAGAAAATATCTGTAAAGTATTGTTTTTCAAATATTAAATAGTTGTTTTACGTTTTGAAAGAATGAAAAATTGACATAGGACAGGTTAAAAGGCTCACTTTTAGTAGTTAAAATTACAAAAAAGTACTTTAAAGTTATAAAATAAATAAATTCTTTTGCAGGATTTTTAGAAAAAGTGGTAAATTATTGATGTATAGAGAGAAATTGTCATAAATTATTATTATTATTGAGAAAATCTTAAGGATATACAAAAGTAATATTTCGGGAGAATCACCCATATACATTAGAAAGGACCTAAAATTAGAAGCGTTAAAATTTGACTTCATTTAAATTAAAAAGCTTTTTGGAAGAATTTGAAAATTTCATTTATTTGGATGCTTTTCAAATTTTGACATTTTTAAACTTGAATTTATTTAATGCAGTTTGAAAGGTTAAAGGTTGAATTTATTCAAATTTGGAAGCGCTGAAATTTGAAATAATTTATATACATTTGAAAGCTTTAAATTTGAATTTATTGAAATTTAGAAGCCTTTAAAATTTGGAAGAGTTAGTACTTGGATTTAAAGAAATTTAGAATGCTAAAAAATTGTCAAGTTTCAAATTTGGAAAGACGAAAAATAATTATAAATAAATTGGATAATTTTAATAAATCCCTGAAAAACTCGTAGAAAAACTGATTCATAAAAGAACTTAAAAATTTTTCTAAATTTTTTTATCGTACGTAAAGTTTAATATTGACCAAATAATTGTTAATATAAACAATAAAAAAAACTAATTAAAGTACAATATGCAATAAATATATATAAAAATAATTACTCAGTTGGTGAAAATAACAAAAGTTATAACCAAAGTTAATTTATATTTTAATCTAAAGTTCGTTCCAGTCGTATTAAAAGGTATCAGAAGTTTATTTTCACTACAAAGGAGATTAAGAAAACTTTAGGTATTCAGATCGCATATTCCGTTTTTGTATCCACATATAAAGGCTTCTTGGTTCAGAGCATGGTCGAAACTAGAAAATAGGTCAGGGATTTTATTTGAGTTTCCCTCGAAGCAATGTTCTCCAGATGTATTTATATGGAAAGGACGTGTTACAAATAAAAAATATTTTTTGAAAATCAAAACTGTGATAGGCATTTTTCCTACAATTAGACCAATTTTAGTTTTAAAATTGCTAATTTCAGTGAAAGAAAACATGTAAATTCTCTTAATCCTTTTTTAACTCGTCAGCGTTAATTTTCCTTTTAAAGATACTGTTTTATTTATCTTATTGAATAGGTTTTAAACGTATGAGACTATTTACATTCTCACACTTTCAGTTTGATTGCCAATCTAGTTGAAACGCTGCACAATTTACTCCTTTCATTTTCTGAAGTGTTGTTTCATTTCACATTTAATTGTTTTGAAAGCCAAACGGCTAATATTTAAAAACAAAAAAAAAAGACTTTGATTTTAAAATCTAATGATGCATTTTGAAAACAGAAATTTCGAGGTTTTCAATCCTATTTGTTTTGAATTTTAAATGTGGCCATATTTTATTACACTTAAATTTTATTTTTATTTTTTTTACCAAATATAACTTAACATTTTTAGTGTTTTTTATGGCTATAATTAATTACCGACTTTGTCAATTTTTTGAAGTGTTAAAATTTTCTTTTCATTTTTTGTGCCCTTTTCGCCTTTTTTGATAAAGTCAGAAAGTTTTTCAGGAATTTATTAAATAATGGAAAATTTTAGAAAAGTTATTTTATTGTTATTTTAATTGTTTAATTTTTTCATAATTTCTTGGTAATTCTTGTTTTTTAAATATGTTTCTTCTTTTGTTTTTCATTTTCTTAACTTTTTATTCAAACTGAAATATAAATTTTACGATTTAAACTTGTTATTATTTAGATATCAAACGTCACTTTATCCAATCTTTAATAAATTCAAAATTTTAAATTTCAATGAATTCAAAATTTCAATAACTAAAATTAAGAGAATTTCTTTCTTGTACAAATATGCACTTTTTAATTGGATCAAGATTAAATTATTCTTAGAATGGGAACAACTATAATTATTCTTGGATCAAGAATAATTTATTATTGATCCAAGTATAAATTCTGGGATTAACATTTTTCTTGAAACTTGAACTATGTATAATTATTCTTGGTTCAAGAATAATTATTATTAATCCCATCACATAGACCTAGCATATTTTATTTAAAAAAAATCAAACTTTTATCTTATTGTCAGTAAATTGTTATTAATTACTTTCCATGTAAATTTTTTTACTTTTAAATACAAATTTTCGATTAATTTTTAAAATTCCCGACTCTTTCAATTTCTCGCTATTTCAATAATTTTTTCTTTCTTTCAAAATTGATATTTTATAATTTCTTTTGCCATTTTAATACATTTTCAAATTTATATAATTTCCATTTCTTAACTTAGAAATTCGTTTCCTTTCTAGTAACAATTAAACTTTTAAAAGTAATTTATTAATTTTTAAAAAACTGATTCATTATTTTCTCTTTCATTTTTTATGGCTTCTTAAAAAGGAATTGGACAAACTTAATCGGAAAAAAATTAGAAAAATAAATTAAAATATTATTGTAAATTTTAAGTAAAAACAAATGTATTCAAGTTTTAAAAGCGTTTGGGTGGAAGGGTAAACAATTTTATTTTTAACACTTTGATCAATTAAAAAATGCTTTTAGATAAAAATTACAATTTTTTTATTCGAAAGATCCTATTTTAGGTTATTTTTTAATTTTGTTTGCAATAAGCAGAAAATAGTAATTTTTATTCAAATGCAACTTTGAATTGATAAAAATGTTAAAAATAAACTTTTTTACCCTTTCACCTAAACGGTTGTAAACTTTTGATAGTTTTTTACATAAAATATACAAAAATATGAAGTTAGAGTAACTATTCTTTCAATTGTTTATCTGATTCCTCCTTAAGTTTTCTCATTAAAAATTATTTTTTCTTTTACTTTTCTTTTATGCTTGTTTTTTTGTTTAGTTATCTCCATTTCCTCTAATTTTTTTAATTCTTTCACTTTACAGAAACATTTTAGTTCATCTAAAAGCTTTCGTATTTTATAAAATTTAGTAAAACTTTCATGTTTTCTCTAAATTTGAATAAGTGAAAATTCACTTATTTAGATGTCAAAAGTCTTCCACACTTTTAATAAATACATATACACTTACAAATAATAAATAAAAATAACAAATAAAAATTTGTAAATTTCACTTATTCACTTATTTTATCAATATTTATAATCTTTTAAAGATGGTTGAAAAATCTTTCATGTCTTGTAAGTGTTTTATTTTTTTATTGCTTTTCTGATTTTTTGAAATTTTTTTTCAGTCTTGAGTGGCTTTAATTTTTTTTTAATTTTATCATTTGGTCATAAATCATCGCGTCATTTCTTGAATTTATTTTTTAAATGCAAGTTTTTATTAGAGTTCCTTGTCAAATTTTTTCATTTTTGTCATAAAAAGTTAACGAGTTTGTTTGAAAATGATTACGAGAGTTTTTTAGGGTTGCTGAATCCAAATCTTTGTTTTAAAATTAAAAAGTTGAAAATACCAACCAAGAATATTTAATTTTTAAACAGAATCCCTAACTTTTTAATTTTTATTCGTTGTTTTGAATTGTTCAATTCCGACAACAGATTAATTTCCAACACTGATAGAAAAAATGTCTTCTACCACACAGTTAAAAATTTTGTGTAAAAAACGGTCCACACAATCTTTGTGTTAAGTTTTACATAAAGATTAGGTTAATTTAACAAAAAGATTGTGTAAATTAACAAATAGGTTATGTTAGTTTAACACAAAAGTAACACAAGTTTTGAGTGGACCGTTTGGGACATTTAATTTGTGTTAAATTTACACAAAATTTTAAACTGTGCAAATATAAGAATATGCTTCGACAAAGAACATTATTCTTAGCCCAATAGTTATTATTTTTGTATCAAGAATAATTATACTTAATTCAAGAATAATTATCCTGAATCCAAGTAAACATTTTTTGTCCAAGAATACATACTTAGATCAATAATAAGTTATTCTTGATTTGTTCTAAATGCAAAAATGCATTCACTAAAAAAACGGTATCTTTACTTTAAGAAAAAAGTATTCTTATATTTAGTATACCACATTCTTAAATTAAGAATATTTTCTTATGTCCTTAGGAATGTGCTTCTTATTTTAAGATTATTCTTCTTATTTAAGAAATATTATTAAAAAAATATCATTAATATAAGAATATTTTATTCATAAATAAACGCCAAGAATAATTTTTAAAGTAAGAATGCCGTTTTTTCAGTGTTAGCTCAAGAAAACATTTCTCTCAGTGAAGTGTCTTGAGTACTCTCGAAATATTTTCCAATTACAAAGATTTTTTTGATTTTCCTTTTATTTGGAAACTTTTTGAGGAACCAAAACGACACAAGTGAAAAAATTTGTTTTTTCCATACGGTTTTTGTTCCTGAAATTACATTTTTAACAAAAACTTATATAAGAGGGTAAAAAAAAAGCTAATAAATTCCTTCTTTTTCGGTAGATTTTATATTAGAAATTCGACTCTTGTCTGGTTAGAAGAAGTCTATTTGCTGTATCCTGGTGTGCAGGACCAGGGATATTTTTCTTTCGCTCGCTTCTTTTCTCTCTTCTCCTTTGTCTCCCTGGAAACCTTGCGGTAGTTATGCGACGTTCGGCTCTAAGGAAGTGCAGGGGGTACGATCCAGAAACGTGACTTGGATGCAATATTTAAAAGCAGCTCTCGGCGTCAATACTCGGAGCGACATCCTTACGCACGAAATTCAAACTTTGCTTGTCTTTCGCTTTCTAGTTCTTTTCAACGCTCTTTTTACTCTAATGTTCTTTTCTCTATTCTCCTCTTGTTCTTTCTCCGAGTCTGTCTATCCCTCTCAAGGTCTGACCTTAACCTGAAAAGATCTTCTCAACTCTTTATAGTCTCAGCTAGGTCTAGATCGCTTGATCAAACAAAATGTTTATTATGTGCTTAGAAAAGTAAAATAATGCCTTAAAGCTGAAGCTACGAAAGAAACTTTGCTGGAAAAAATAAGGTTATAAAATGAAACTGTACATTTTTTTTTATTAATTCTTTCGTTTAATGAGGGGTTCTTCATTGGAGTAACCTTAAACTAAAAAAATTATTTTTCCAATAGATAGAACTATTATTAAAATAATAGTTATAAAGCTTCTTAATTTCAACAGAATTATGTAAGATAAACAAATATCTTTCTTAAATATGAATTGGATTGAAACAATGCGTTTGACACACATTAAGGAATTATTATCTTTTATTTTAAGACGTGATAATAGTTTATTTAACTGCAAACAAAGAATATTCATCCTTTGAAGAAGATTTATTTCCAAATAACTGAATTTCGTATTATTAGAATAACTAAATGGGAGAAAAATTCTAAAAAATTAAAAAAACTGTTTTAAATAACAGGAAGTTAGTACAATTCAAGAAAGGTTACTAAATAATCTTTTATAATAATCTGCAAGTAAGCGGAAATCAGCTTACTAACATCGTAATTTTACTTCATTAATCTTGTAAAGCAAATAGATTAAAGTTGTATAAAAAGAAGATGAAATAAGCGGAAGGGAGTCAGTGAGTCTTTTTGAGTCAAGTGAATAAGTGAGTGAAAGATCGAAGAGTTGGAGACTAACTTATTATCTTTATTGAGATATCTCAAAATGAGATGGAGTTTTGATTATAGAGAAGTCTCAGTTTAAGACAGAGTAATTTGAAGTTTTGACTCTTAAAGTTGATAAAGTCTCATTTGAATACGAGTTGTAAAAGGTTTCTATTAACAATTGTTTTAAATGAAGTTATTACTTGTAAAAGAATATAAAAGATATTTTTATGAGGATAAAGTAATCAATAAAAGTAAATGAATAAATATTGATAAAGAGTAAAAGGATAAATAATCTAAGATATAGTTTTTGAAAGATTGATAATAAATATGAAGAATACGACTATAAAATAAAATTGAGCTTAATTTCTTGGTGAGTATCATATCACATTGATACAGAAAGGTAACAGATAAATGGAAAGAACATTAATGAACTAATGAAAAAGAATATATAAGTAAATATTTAATATTGAAATACTACAATGAATAAATAAATGAATTTATAGAAACAGACAAAGATAAATAAAGTATAAAGAATATTTTTGCAAGATATTAAATATAATTGAAAGTTTGTGAAGAAATGTTTAAACTACTAATGAAACTATAATATAATTGATTTGTTGAAAAAGATATTAAATGTGTTTATTTTAATTATTCATTTCAAATTATTTCAAATCCTTAAACCAACTTTCACAGAATACAATTTCATTGATTTATTGAATAATAGTAAATTTGAAAAAGATCCACTACCTTCGTTATTTTATTGTCCGAAGGGCAACGTTAGTTAAAGAGGTTAAAGTGATTTGTTTTTAAATTTACTTTATTATTAATGCATAAAGAGTTTAAAAAGCTAAAATATCAGTTAAATATTGATACAGTTAAATTCTCATTAAATTAATAATTCGTCTTTAACACCGGAATAAATTAGTAAAAGAGTCGCACAGTGGGGCCAAATGTACTTTTCTTTTTATCAAAATCAGTCTACAAGTCGCAATTTTCATTTATATTAAAATATTATTTTTAAATCTTCGATATTAAATTCCTTATCGATCCCTCGAGACCAAATTTAAAAATTTTGTTTATTTATATTTATTTTTTAATAACATAGTATGGAAAAATTAAAGTTTTAAGTTATTAAAAACTACTAAAATGTTTCAGAAATCGTATTAGAATTATTTAAGTGTATTCGTGATATACTAAATTGTAAAACATTACATTTTTATTAATTGAACAACACCTTAATTAATTAATACATAGGAAGAAGAAAAGAAATAAAAAATTCAACTTGTATATTTCTTATAGTCTTTTCTTGCAATTTTAATAAATAATTAACACACAAATATTCAATAATGGTTTCATGAAATTTTAATTGTTCAATCAATTTATTATTGTTAATTGTAATTGTTTTTAACTCAACTCTACAAAATTCTAGTTTTTTTTTTTACATTTTACCAAATTTTATGACTAAAATAATTTAATATAAAATGAAGAACAATTTTTAATGTTTAACAATTGTTTAAATAACTGTTTGGTAATTGTAATTTTTTCAAAAAACCCTGAAGAATTCTAGTTTTTTTTACATTTTAGCAAATTTTATTCCTGAAAGTATATTTTAGCTTAACCTAATTTTATTCTAAATAATGTACAACTGGATATTTCAAAATTTGGTGAAATTAATTTAAATAATATTTTTATTTGGTGTGAAAAACGTTTGAGATTATGTAAGTCGAGGGAACCTCCTTAATTTAATTCAGCCTTTCAATTATTGAAATAGAAGAATTTATTTAATTTAATAGCAATACGGCTATAACATTTAGAATGATTAAACCTTTTAATGAAGAGAAATTGCAAATCTAATTTAGAATCGGAATGTGGTTATTATTAGAACGCAGTTATTATTCTCATTAGAATTGATTAATGCATAATTTAATTAATAGCAATGCTTTAAACGAAATACCCTTTAGTTCGCTATTCATGTTTAATACCTTTGCTTGTGACATAATAGCATTCACGAATGTTAACTCCTCTCGTTTCAATAATATAGAGCACAAAGCAATGAACTGCAAAACGGGATTAAAATGATCTTTGGAGAACTTAAATCATTAAACCGTTCCAATATCGAATTAAATTTTCATTTCATTTGGTCCTTCATTTCCGTATGAATTTTTCCATTTTTAAAATTGGAATCGAGTTTCTGGAGCTTAAAACATTCATGCGGCTTTTATTTCCCTTCTAAAATGAATATGGTGTCATCACTGGTAACGTTTTTTTATCATTATTATTATATTTTTTCCCCCAGAGAACGTATTTTAAATATTATTCAAATTATATTGGAAATATTTCTCTTTGATTTATATTTTATTCAATTTAATTCTATAATCAAATTTTTATAATGTTTAAAAATATTTTGATAATTTTCTTTTAATAGAAGTCTTTTTTGCAATATGTTGCCTGTGATTTTCAATTACCCTGTTTCAACAATAACAAAAGTGGAGAATCGCAAATTACCCTACGTTTTCCAAATATTGCAATTCAATCAACTGAACAATTATGTTTCTCCTCCTGGGAGATACACAGATTATTTTTTCCTCTCTTTACTTTCCCAGTCATTCATTTATATTTCTACCCTCTAGAAATTTTTTATGATACAATCAGATTGCGTTTCCCCTTCTTTCTGTTCTTCTGGTTTTTATCTTTTGAAAATTGTTTGCACTGGCAATTTAGAAAAGCGTTTGAAATTAATAGAAGTATTTCCATTTTACGGTGTTGAACATTTCCTAAAGTTTGGAAAAACTAAAATTATGCATTTTAATTTGGAAGATTTGTAATTTTGAAAAATTAAAAAATATACCTACTTAGTAATTTCTACAATTTTAATGTTAAAAATTAAATTTATATTTATTTATATTATCGTTTTCCCTTTTTTCCACCTCCGCCCCTCCCCCTTGTCATAACTAGTCACAAATTTGTCAACGTCCCTTTTTAACGTTACGTCATATTATTTTGACACCCCTATTTTATCACATTGAAAGAATATCATTTAAATTTTTCTATTATACACTTTAAAGTGTTGAAAATTTCTATCTTTTAAACTCTTAGAAATAACTACATTTTAAAAAAAATTTTTGCAACCCCTCCCCCCTGCCTTTAACTTGTGACGTAATTTATGGACAAACCCTTATAAATAAATTGTTCCGTATCGGTTTTAGAAAGGAAATTTTTTTAAAGCTTATTTAAAGCTCCAATGTTCACAATTTTATGTAATTAAAAATTGTCGACTCAAAATTTAATTTTTTTTTAGATTTTTGCTTGTAGAAAGGGAGAAAATAGTTGTGTTTTTGTTACAAGTAGGGGTAACTGTTGAGGTTTAACATTTTTTGGGGTTATACTATGATACTTACTACAAAAATATTTACCACTCTCTAAATCTAAATAAGTTAAAAATAACTAATTATTAATAAAATTTTGGCAGTGCCCCGGGGTCTTCGAGCTTAGGGGTGCCCTTAGTAAACCCTAATAGACTTTTTAAAACAAAAAAATTCCAAAAACCCTCTTAATTGTAGTAATTTAGAGTTTCTACATCTTGTGTTATCAACAATTACAAATATTTTAAATATAATATTTAAAAACCAATTGAAATTAATAAAAGAAATATTTATTTAGGACAAAATTTATAATATTTTAGATTTAAAAAGAATTGCAAAAAATAATTGAAATTAAACAAAAAAATTGCAAATTGAAAATTTTGAAAGTAAATTGAAAAATATTGAATAATGAAAAATTAGAGAAAATAATTTCAAATTAAAAAAAAAATTATTAAAAATTAAAATAAATAAATTAAAACTGAAAAAAAATTGAGAAAATATTTGAAAAAATTACATTAAATATTTTAAATAGAGAAAAGTTAAAGAAAATTTCAGAAAAATATTTAAAACTTTTAGAAGTTTATTGAAAGAAAAGAAAATAATTAAAAATTAGAGAAAATAAATGAAAAATGATAAACATAATTTAAAATCTGAAGAAAGCAAGTTTTAATTAAAGAGAAATAAGTAAAAACTTTTTGGAAATTAAGAAAAAGAACGAAAAAAAAAGAACAAAAGTAATTCAAAATTGAAGAAAATAATATAAAAAATAATATAAATAATTGAAAATTGAATGAAATAACTGAAATGCCTGATAAATAGCTTAAAATTTTTGAAACTATAAAACAAATAAAAAGAATTGAAAATTGAAGGGAATAAATTTTGGAAAATAATAATTGAAAAATGATTTTAAATTTGAAACTTGAAGAAAATATATAAAATATGATACAAAAAATGATACGTTGTAAAAAATAAATGACATTTGAGTGAGAAAATTGAAAAAATTACAGAATTTTTTTTAAATAAAGAAGAAATAATTGAAATTTGAGAAAAATACATAGAAATCTTAAAAAACAATTGAAAAAAAGAGAATAAATAAAAATTGGAGAAAAGAATTGAAGAAAGCTAAAAATAATTTTAATTTACGATAATTAATAAAAAAAATTGGAAATTATGAAAATAAATGAAAAAAATTAAAAATTGAAGAAAATGATTGAAATTTTAGAAACATACTTAAAAATCTTAGAAAAGAATTTTAGAAAATGAGAATAATAGTTTAAAATCGAGGAAAATAATTGAAAAATGATAAAGTTAATTCAAAATTGAACATATGTTTTAAAAAAATAACTACAAAATGACTTAAAAATTTTAATTATAGAGCATAATTAAAAAATCGCAGTAATAATGAAAATAGATGAAAATAATTAAAAATTTGGATAAAAAATTAATTTTTTTTTGAAATAATGCCAAAATAATTAAAATAATTATAACTTGAAGAAATAATAGGAAAATTGCAGAATTTATTTTTAAGCAAAAGAAAATAATTGAAAAATTGTTATTTTATGGAAAATTGATGACAATAATCTAAATTTGAATAGTAACTAAAAATTTAGGAAATTAATTGAAAAATCTTAAAAATATTTAAAGATGAAGAAAATTATTACAAAATAATAAAAAGAAATAAAGAGTGAACAAAATAATTGAAAATCGAGATATATATTTGAAAGTTCAGGGAATTATTTAAGACATTATGAAAATGATTAAAAGTTAAAAATTTAAATTGCAAAATTACGAAAATAATGGTAAATTAAAAAAAATTAATTCAAATTGCCGATGAATAATATAAAATTTAGGAATAAATAATTAAATTATTTGTATGTCTAGGAAACAATATTTAAAATTAAAAAAGTGATTGAAAAAATTAAACAAAATAATTGAAATTTGAAGAAGGTAAATTTGAGATTTAAGGAAACAATTCAAAAGTAATTAAAAATTGCAGAAAATAACAAAAAAATGTTAAAAAAAGTACAAAATTGCAGTTTAAGTAATTGAAATCTTAATAGAAAAGAATTATTAAAAATTAAAGAAAATTTTAAATCACTTCAAATTTAGTATACTCTTGAAACGTCGATTTATTGAACTTTTAATCAGTGCAAGTTTACAAGTTTAGACTACCGGCAAAATACGTTAAAAAGATTAATTAAACATAGAAAATTATATATTCATATTTATCAGATATACTTTTAAAGACATGATGATAAAATTTAAAGTCACTTTAGTGACTTTTCGGCAGGGAGGGGGGAATTGGGTACATTATGATTTTTAAAATTAAATAATACCATCGAATTCGCATGAAATTAGTTACTCTGGGGTTTTTGGGGTCGCTGATTACGAATCTGCAACCAGTTTTAAAAAATTCAAAATGTCGGGTCCAATATGGCGGACAGTTTAGAAAAAAGGTCCGTCATATTGGATCCTACATTTTAAATTTTTAAAAATCGTTTGCAGATTCGTAATCAGCAACCCTAAAAACCCCTTATTAGCTAGTTTCAAGTAAGTTTAATGAATTTATTAATTTTTGACATTTTAGTGTCTTTCCGGCAGTCTAAAGGTTAATAAGTTATCCAAATATTATTGAAATCCGTTAAAGCGTTTCTGAGACTACTTTTGGAAATTTGAAAATTTAAACCATTATAAACCTTCTCCGCAAGGAATTAAATATTAGCTATTTGAACATAACCTAAAATGAATTTAACTAATAATTAATTAGTTCAGGGATCACAGTTTCTCCCCTTTTTCACCTAATCCCCTTTTTTCCCCCTTTTCCCCTTATTTTCCCCTTTTTTCAGAAAAATCACCTAAAACACCTAAAATCAACATTTTTCTCTTCTTTGACCTTCTTTTTTTCAAAAAGTTTCTATTTTTTCACTTTTGGAAATGCAAAAAATTATTCTTTTTTAGGGTGTCTGTACAATGATGAAAAACTACTTATTGAATTTAAATGTTTAAAAAAAAATTTTAACTTAAAATTTTATTATTATTTATTGAATTTATTTAGATTTTAAACAGGAAACATGAAAAAAAAACATAATTAAAATGAAATTATTTTAAAAAGTTATAGAATTTTCACAGTAAAAAATTTTGTGTTAAATTTAACATTTTTCACATGTCCCAAACGGTCCACTCAAAACTTTGTGTTAATTCAACACAAAAAAATATGTTGAATTTTGTACACAAATTTTAACCTCTTATTTTACGCAGTATAATAATTTAAAGCGTGTATATTTTATGCAATTACTATTGTATTTTATCTTTTGCAAGTTAAAATGAATTTTCAATAAGGAATTTATGCTTTTGCAACAAAAAAATAAACATAAATTACAGAGTTACTACTAAAAAATTTGAGGTTATGTTCAAGAATCAAATGACATTTGAAGAATGTGTAAAATCAACACACGAAAAATGTTAAATTTTAACACAAAAAATTTAACAAGGACTGTTTTCTACACAAATACACAAAATTTTTAACTGTGTTCTTTTTACCATGTATTCTTAATTAATTAAAGCAAATTAATTTATTGGATAAAAATATTTTTTATTAAATATTTTTTACTCGTTTTAAACAAATATTACTACTTTTGCATCATAAAATAAAACCATGTATTCTTGCTGAAATACGTCAAATTTATTTTATTGGATGAAAAAAAATTGTTTATGAAATATATTTACTTATTTCAAACAAAAATTAATTATTTTGAATTAAAAAATATAAAAATACAATAAAAGAGATTAATAACAATAATTTAAATTGATTTTGTCATATTTCGCTGAAAGATTTTTAATTTAATTTCTTTAACATTATATCAGAACATTTTACATCACAGATTTTCATGTTTCCTATTTAAAATCTAATTATTAAATAAATAATTTAAAAAACCATTTGAAGTTAAAAATTATTTTTAAAAATATTTAATTGCAACAACCATCTTCTCTTCATTGAACAGACAACCTATTAAAAGATAAATTTTTGTATTTCCGAAAGTGCTCTTTCTTTTAAAATTTTTATAAACAAATTGAACAAAAAAAAGACTAAATTAATTAATAAAACTGTTTTGAAGAAAAAGAAACAATAAAATCTTGTACAAGAAAACTTGAATTATTAATATAACTCAGGGCCGGATTGGGAATTAAAAGCGGCCCGGGAAAAATATTCAAAGCGGCCCCTTTCTATATAATTGAAAATTTTATTAACATTTAAAACTAAAATATAAAAATATTAAATTATTAAATTATTTTATTTAAACTTATCAATAATTTAATTATTTGGAATTTCTTGAACAGTAGCATTTTCTACTGCCATTTGTACGAAAGCAGCAGTAATTTCTTAGTTTAATGAACACCTCAATCTGGTTTTAACCAATTTTAAAGGACAAAAAATGGACAACTTCTATTAAACAAATATAATAAAAAAATTTTGAGAGAATTTCCTGTCTTTAAAAATTGCTCTGAATGTATTCCTATCTACCTTAACCCCTTCAATCAAGAAATGGACAATTTTTATTAAATAAATATAATAAAAAGTTTTTTAGCGAATTCCCCGGCTTTAAAAATCGCTCAGAATGAATTTCTATCTACTTTGCCCCCTTTAGCATAAAAAAAGTCGGCTTTCATTCACCTGAAAATCATTTTTTCAATATTTGAATACCCAATTACTTTCTTTAATTTACAATTATTTTCTTCAAATCTCAATTATTTTCTTCAAATCTCAATTATTTTCTTCTATTCACAATTATTTTAATTAATTTTTAATCATGTTTTTCAATTTTCAAATATTCTCTTTAATATTCAATAATTTTCGGCTTCTTTCAATATTTTTATAAATTTTCAATTGTTATCTTCAATATTCAATAATTCTCATTTTTTCAATTGTTTTTCCAGTTTTCAACTATTTTCTTCAATTTTCAAATATTTTCGGTTTTTTTCAATTATTCTTTTCAGTTTTCAAATATTCTCGTTTTTTCAATTATTTTTCCAGTTTTCAATTATTTTCTTCGATTTTCAAATATTCTCGTTTTTTCAATTATTTTTTCAGTTTTCAATTATTTTCTTCGATTTTCAAATATTGTCGGTTTTTCAATTATTTCTTTTCAGTTTTCAATTACTTTTTCAGTTTTCAAATATTCTCATTTTTTCAATTATTTTTCAGTTTTCAATTATTTACTTGAATTTTCAATAATTTACTTGAATTTTTAATTATTTTAGTCAATATTCAATAATTCTCGATTTTTTTCAATTATTTTTTCAATTTTCACTTGTTTCCTTCAAAAGGCAATTATTATCCAAGAATTTCAATCCAGTTCAATTTTTTATAATCCAATTAAATTTACAATTATTTTCTACAATTACTACAGTAATTTTCTTTCAATTTTTATTCATAGTTATTTCTGTTCTAAATTTTAATTTACATTCTTAACTTTTAAGATAATTCTGTTGAAATGTAAACTTTTTAATGTTGCAATTTTTCGAATTTTTTGCAATTGTCCTTTATTTTCGTCTTTTTTCAATTATTTTCTTTCATATTATTCAATTATTAATCATTTTCTTGAAATTTCAATTCAGTTCTTTAATTCTTTAATTATTTGTATCCAATCACAATTCTTGTCTTTTATTGATACTTTTTTTCATTTTCAATTATTCTCTCAATTTGGAAGTATTTTCTTCAAATTTTAATAAAGTTTAATTTTTCAAAAAGCAATTAAACTTTCAATTGTTTCTAGAACTATTCCTATCATTTTCTTTCTTTTTTAGTTTTTTTTTAATTTCATGTTTATCTTTTTCTGTTTAAAATTATTTCTGTCAGTTTTTAATTTAATAATCTTGCCATGTTTAGAATTTTTTCCAATTGGCAATTATTTTCTTCAATATTTAATAATTCTCGGCTTTTTTCGATGATTTTTTCAATTAACAATATTTTTCTTGAACTTTCAATTCAATTTTTCAACTATCCTCTTAAATTCACAATTATTATTTTCTTTAATTTTGAATTTTTTTCTTCAATTTTCAACTATTTCTTCTAATTTGAAATTATTTTCTTCGGTTTTCAACCAACTTTAACTTTTTGAAATCCCATTCAATTTTCAATTATTTGTTATAATTATTCCTACAGTTTTCTTCAGTTTTTAATTGTCAATTATTTTCTTAAATATTCACCAATCCTGGGCTTTTTCACTCTTTTATACTATTTATATATTTATTAATATAGTAATTTGTAAATTATTTATTATCAATAATTTTTTTGAAATCTCAATTTAACTCCTTAATTCCTCAATTTTTCTGTCTAATTCACAATTATTTTCTTCATTTTTTAATTATTTTGGCATTTTTTAATATTATTTTCTTCTTATCAATTTGTGATTATTTCTTCAAATTTCAATCCAGGTCAATTTTTTAAAATTAAAATTTTTTTCAATTATTATTATTTCTGTAATTTTTTTCCTTCTTTAATTTCCAATTGTTTTTTTAAAATATTATATTTATTCTTTAATTTTTTAAATTATTTTTGTCAATTGTCGATTTATTAATCTTGTCATTATTCCAATTTTTTTCATTTGTCAATTATTTTCGTCATTTTTTAGTTATTTTAGGTCGATATTATCAACTCGAGAACATTTTTGGATGGTCAAGAGATTTTGAGATCAATATCAATATTGCTCAAATATGATATCGTCTTGATATCGTAAAGCACTAAGAAATAATGGTCAAGAGAACAAAATAATTTAAAAAGTTAAAGATTAGTTATAAATTTTTTTGAGAATTATTGAGGATTGAAAAAATTGAAGGAGATAATTGAAAATTGAGGAATGTAATGGAAATTTAAAAAATGTAATTAAAAATTGAAAGAAGTAATTGAAAAAGTCTAGAATTCTTGAATATAGAAAAAAATAATAATTGAAAAATGAAGAATGGAATTGAAAATTGAAGAATGGAATTGAAAGTTGAAGATAATAATAAATAAGAATTGTAAAAAATAGTTGTAGAATTGAACAATTTAATTGAAATTCTACAATTTCTGTGATTGAAAAGAACATAGAAAGAAGCCGAAAATGATTGAATGTTGTAAAATTAATTGAAAATAGAAAAGAGTAATTGAAAGTTAAATGAAATTTAATTACATAAATTAAATTATTAATTAGACCTACAAAAATACCGGCCCGCCTGGCGGCGGCCCACCGGGATTTTTCCCGGTATCCTGAATGGCCAATCCGGGCCTGAATATAACCCTTTTTTCTTAATTTCCAAAATCCCCTTTTTATTAAAGAAAATCCCCTTTTTTGAAAATCGAAATCCCCTTTTTCACCTAAAATTGAACGAAGAAACCACTGTGATCCCTGTTAGTTTTTCCTAAATGATTAGTAGAAATACTATCATTTGGATTAGAGGCTGACTTTCTGCTTTTAAATTAGTTATTTTTAAGTATTTTAAAAGAAATTACGTCTGCAAAAGTTGAAAAATATATATTTTTTTAATTTCGTTCGTGCGTACGTCCGGAACTTCAGCTACATATATAATTTTACTTCTTTTCTCCAAAATCAAATGATTTCTAAGGCTCTATTAAACAGAGAATATTGATAAAAATAAAGAGTCAAGGTTATTGCTAACTGAAGAGATGACTAGTGTGTTAAAGGGGAAAAATACAGAGAGTTACGACAATTATGGTCGAAGAAAACGAGAAAAATGTGATGGGGTTGGAGGGGCTGGGGTTGAGCCATTGTGCAACCGAACGCGAAATGAAACTGGGAGAAGGGTGATCGTTTATATAAGTTCGACAGACGTATTCGCAGCGTTAACTTCGTGGAAATCCAATGTCGAAAATAGAAATTCTATTGAACTCGGCGGACAGTGATGTAAAACGTATTTTGTCCGGTTATCTATTTGTTAAGAAAACTATTTATTAAAACTTCGGAAAATCAAGCGTTTAATATTATTCAAATTACGATTAGCGCATATACCTCACTGCCTTTAATATTTAAATAAGCCTATAAATATTCAAGAGTAATCCAACTTTCGATTTGACTCCAAAATTCATTAAATACTTAGTATAAGTTAAACAGTATTTAGAAGTAAATTTATTTGAGACTCTCAAGAAAGACGAAACTTTTATTCATTACGGCGACTAATTCACTTTTCTTCTTCGCGTTTTCAATCATCTCGAGTATAATCACTTTTGGTTGAAGTTTTTTTTTCCCGCGATATAGACGTGTTTATTAATTATTCGTTTTCATATTTATATATTATTTTTCTTTATTTTTATAGTATTTAATTTAGCTACCCATTTTATTATTTTTTATTTATAACAAATTAATGAATTAAACATTTTTGATATGAAGAAAGAAGAAAGGTATTTTATGTTTCGACTTCGTGTTTAACAGATTCGGGTTTTTAGCCCCTTTATATCCTCGATGAACCGAACTAATTAACTTCTCGGTCTGGTAATAGCAAAACTTTTCCTTCACCACGATTAAGGCTTAACGAATCGCCTACACGCAAAGTTTTATTCGGGGATTTTCGGAGCTCTGTCAGTAGGATTTTGTCAAAATATTTCATCTAAACAAGAGTTCGCATCTTTTAATTTACAAATTAGGCTAAAAATTAAAAAAAAAAAAAGAACGGATATTCTTACCTCTTAGTTGAAAAAATAATATTAACTTTTTCCTATAAATTATTTTTTATAATATAATTTTCTTAAAATTCCCAAACATTGACAACGTATTCTAAAGTAGCTTTAAAAGCGTTAAATTACGATACTTAAAAATGTCATTTTCCTACTTATAATAATCTGAATCCTTTGAAGAGGTTCAAATTCATTGACTTCTATTAATAAAAAGTCACTTTTAAAATTGAAAAGTGCTCAATCTTTCGTGAAATTATCGATTGGCTTCAACTCGATTCACCACTTTACCTCTCAATTTGACCTAATTCAGTGAATCCTTTCATCTTATATTGCTTTTACCAGGCCAGTTAGCAGCCATTAAATATTTCAATATTTATATAAAAAGTTCATACAGCCTTTGAGTTGAGAAATTTGTATTGCTCCAGGTTCCTGATGAAATTTCACTGCGAAAAATAAAAATAATAAAATGTTGACATGTGTAAAAAAGGTATACGTTAGAGGGTTATCCCTTTCAGTAAAATTTATGGCAGTGTCTGGAGAACCTTTTGCGCCAGAAATTCGTGAAATTTAGAGCTTAGTTGAGACACAAAGGTCAACAGAGCGAAGGGCGTTAAAACGTTAACACTCTGCCTTCATTCTCCTTGGTACCCTTGTTTCCGTGAATTTCAGGATCCTTTGTATTTCTCGCATTATTCCAAACCACACCCAATTGTTTATAATTAGAAATCTGTCACAGCTAATCTCCTGATAATTTGTCATAATTCAACGAGCCGGGAAATTTCCAGAATTATAATTCAAATCCTGTTAAATAATTTAATTGATTTGTAAACTTATTTAAATTAATTACAAGCATCACTTAATTAAATTCAAATTTTTATCGATTAAGACTTCAAATTTTTAGTTTTCAAATAATCCGTACTTCGGTTTAATTAAATTTTGATCAATTTATATTTCAATCAATTAATCAACTTCTAGTTGTATTCAAATTTTAATCTATTCAAATGTTCATTTGCCCAATTTCTATATATTGAAATTTTATTTGATTCCAATTCTACCCATTTTGTAAACGATTCTAAATTTAGTTTAACGAATTTCCAAAAAATCTAGGTTTCAATTTATTGTAATTTTAATTAATATTACATTCAATCGTTCGAAATTTCATAATTTAATTCCAATTTTAAACATTTCAAATTTTCCAAATTTTAATCGATCCAAAATTCAACTTTTATGTAATTTTAATCTATTCGAATTTTTAACTAATCGCATTTTAATCTCTGATGATCATATTAAAATCTATTCAACTTTCATTCAATAAAAATTTCTATTAATCTAAAATTTAAATTTTGTGCAATTTTTAATTTATTAAAAAAAAATTCCAGTATCCTTTAAAGGATTCAAAACTTTTTGAAAACTACATTTTTGGGAAGAGAAAACGTCCTTTTTTCAGGAAAAAAAAAATTTGTAATGTTAAAAATTGTTTATTTGCACACATTTTTAGGGAATAAAACTTTGCTCTTACATCGCTTCTTTATTAACTTTTGAAATTGATGCGATTTTGCTTTAGAATAGCTCATTTTATTTCAAAAATAGATTATCTATAAATTCACGGAATCGAATTTTCAAAAAACTGCACCGTTTTTCAAATATAATTATTTGTTGTACAAATAAAGTGCAATTTTTTTTTAAACAAATAATCATACTTGAAAACCGGTGGGGTTTTTTGAAAATTCACTTTCGTGAATTTTTAGATAATCTATTTCTGAAGAAAATAAGCTATTATAAATCAAAATCGCAACAATTTCAAAAATTTATAAAGAAGCGATCTGAGAAAAAAGTTTTACTGCCTAAAAATGTGTGTAAATAAACATTTTTTAACATTACAAATTTTTTTCCTAAAAAAGACCTTTTTTTTATACCTTTCTTTTAATGAATTTAATTTTATTTCATTTATATTAATTAATATATATTAATTTATATTATTTAACTTCTAAATCACTTAAATTTAATTATTCAATTTTTCTTTAAATTCAAATTTAATCGTTTAAGACTTCAATGTATTAAATACATTTTAACCATATTAATTGATTTGTTTTTCAAACTTATCGAACTTATTCAAATGTTTATCGCTTTTGATTTCAATTTATATAAATTTTATTTGGTTTAAATTTATCTAAATTAAATCAAATTAAATTTCAAACATTCCAATCAAATAATACTTATTAATTTAACAGGATTTTTAACAAAAAATGTACCGATTTTCAATCAATCAAGTTTTATTGCGCGAATAATTTAATCGATTTTATTTAGCGAAGAAATTTATAAAATTGATTAAAATAATTAATAATAAGTAAAGAATATTACACTGAATAGAAAAAAAAATTAATAGTTGATAAACATTATTGAAAAAATTGAAAAGCACAAATGATATTTCAAGTAAATAAGTAAAATTTGTATAAAATTGGTTTTAAAACACACAAGTTTAAAATTAAAAAATGAAAAAAAATTGAATATAGATGATAATTGGAAATACTGAAAATTTCAATTGAAGTTTGCATTAAAATAACAAAAAATTTGATGAAAAATTGAAATTTTTTTCAAGTTACTTGAAAAAAGAATAGAAGGTAATGAAAAAATGACGCAGCTACTTAAAAAATAATATGAATAGTTTTTCATTCAAAAACTTAATTGGCAAATTAAAAAAAAAATGTAGGCAATTTGAAGAAATTAATTTAAAATTAAACAAATAATTGAAAAATGACCATAGACAATAATAATTGAAAATATTCAAATTGATAATTGAAATTTGCATTAATAATTAGGAATTGAAGAAATTAATTGAAAAATGAAGAATAAAATTATAAAATGACTCTAATTTGAAAAAAAAATTAATTGTGTACACATAAAATGAATTCACAAAATTGAAGAATATAATTGGAATTTAAGAAAAAATAAAGAAAAAAGTAGATAAACAAAGGCATTAATTGATAAATGAAAAAAATGTAATATTGGAAATAATTGCTTAATTTGAAGGATATAATTAAAAATTAAAGAACATTTTAAAAATTGAAGTTTATGATTGAAATTTGAGAAGTCATTTTAAAATTGAAAAATGGAATTGAACATTGACGAAAATAACTAAAATATAATTAAGCTAATTGGAAGATTAAACAGCATTATTCAAAATTGAATAAAATAATTGAAAACTGAAGAAAATGGTTGAAAACAATTAGGAACATAATTGAAAATTGAAAAATTTTAAGAATATATTTTAAATAGAAGAAAATAATTAAAAATCGAAGAACAGCATTGAAAAAATTGAAAAACACAATGGAGATTTCAAGAAAATAAATTAAAACTTAAGAAAATGATTGAAACATTATAAATACAGGTTTAAAATCAAAAAACGAATAAATATAAAAAAAATTTGAAAAATTGAAAAAAATTGAAATTCTCATGAAAATAACTAAAAGTTGTAGAAACTGATTAAAAGAAGAAACTAATAAATAAAGAATGAAGCCTAACAAAGTGTCACACAAAGCATTGAAGAAAATAATTAAAAAATTGAAGAATATAATTGCAATTTGTTATTCGAATGGATTAAAGTTTGAATAAATACCAATTTTTTTCTTTTAAAAAAAGATGATACAATTCTAAATGGGTTTAACTAACTTTATCTTAACATAAATGTAACATAAGGTTTATTTAGTTTTGACTATTCATTTAGTTTATATAGATTTTTAGATAAATTAATTTTATTTAAATTTACTCTCTAAATCTGAATTAAAAGTTTTCTACTAAGAATTAGTAGTTTTCTACTATGAATTAGTCAAATTCATGGCTCATTTTTCTCTAATTCATATAGTAGAAAACTACTAATTGAAATAGTGAAACTTTACTTTTCAAAAAAGTAGATTTTTTTACTAATTTAATTAGTAGTTTTCTACTACAAGATTAGTAGTTTTCTACTAATTCTTAGTAGTTTTCTACTAAAAATTAGTCTAATTCTTACTATTTTAATAGTAGCTCACTTTTCGCTAATTCATTAGTAGAAAACCACTAATTCAGATTTAGAGAGTAATCTAATATCATAATTTCAATTTGTCCAAAATTTTAATCTGTTCTTTTTTTATCGATTTTCAAATTATCCGAACTTCAATTTATTTAAATTTCAATCGATTTAAAGTTAAACTTTTTCAATTTTTAATCTATATGTATATTCATTTAAGCAAATTCTAAAATTTTCAAATTTTATTCTAATCAAATTTCAATCCTATATTCAAATTGTAATTGATTCAAATTTAAAAACATCAAATTTCAATCAATCCTAATTTTTATTGGGCAAAATATTTATTAATCAAAATTGCAATCGGTTCAAAATTTAATTCATCCAAATTTTAAAAGAACTAAGTTTTAATTAATTCTTATTTTAATCAAACCCGAATTCAACAATTAAAATTACTATTTTCGAAATTTCAATCCTGAATATTAATCGATTGAAATCTCAATTAGAAAATTTTAATTTATTATCCAATTTCAGCCAATTTATGTTTTCTTTCAATCCAAATATTAATCAATTAAATTAATAATTATTTCTCATCTGAATTTCTTATATCTAATATTTTTTATCACCATTTTATCGCCTATTTTCGCAAAAAAATCGACCTTTTCATTTTAAGGAAAAAGGTACTGTGATTCCTGTAATTATTAAATTTATTTATTTTTCAAATATAATATCTAATTACAGTTGATTATGAAATATAATTATTTCTTTTATTTTATATTTAAAATCTACGGATTTATGATACATTGCTCTTTTCGTCCAATTTTTATGAAAGATTCTAACCAATATATCGTCCAACAGATTTCTTCGGTTTCTGGAATGCTATCGACTAAATTTTTCATTCGATGGTAGGAAAAAGCTCGTTTCCGGGATTTCGACGGAAGAAATCACAGTATAAGCTTCATGATTTTCCCAATAGGCTATTCAGAATAGACTTTAACGATATTCCGTTCGAGACTTTTCAAGAAAAAATGTAAATGTGTCCATTTGTAGAATTTTAAAGGAAAGATGTTCTTTTTTGTACAAAAACAAGTTATCATGATTTGTGTAAAGAGCACAAGAACTAAAGAACTTTTACCCGTGTAGAACTGATTTATTTGGATATATCAAAATTTCCACTTGCCTCCGAATTCCAACATTTCAAAATTAGAATACTTAAAAATTTTAGTGTTTCCAAATTAGAATAGTTTAAATTTTAGCTTTTCTAAATTAAAATACTTGGAAATTTCAAACTTAGAAAATGAGAATACGTTGGAACTTCCAACATTCTTCGAATTATAATGCATTCATATATGAAACAGATTCCAAGAGGAAATTAGATTAACTTGGGTAGTCAAAATTCGAAAAAAATCCTGTTTTTTTCTTCTTCTAATCATTATTGATAATTTTCCCTTTCTATTATTTGGTTCTTGTTTCTGATTTTCAAAAAATCGACTTCCTTATGAAATTCCACTTTAGTCGATTGGCCACGCTCGGTTCAGTATTTTCTATTAAAGTGCAATAATTTTTCTGCGTTATTGGATCTAATTTCGGATAAGAAGAAGAAGAAGAAAAAGAGGATCATCCGACACTAAACGAAATTCCTGGCATATAAGGCAAAAGCTACGAAGGTACTCTTAACCTTAATAAATCTTCTGCTCCCGACAAGCTTTATGTGGATGCGAGTTGCGGTGTTAAGGATGAAATATTTATTTTAATGTTCTGTAATTATGTAACAAGCTCCACTTCAACGTAATTCACTCTCTAGTTCTTGATACAGAAACACTATAAACTTATGTGTGAGCATTACGGCTCGATTCTTTCGTAAGATTAATTTTTCCTCTCGTTTCTTCAATATTTTTTCAAACCTGTTTTTCTTTTCTGATAAAGCTTATTTCTCATTATTTCTCCAAAGTCAGACAATTTTTTTTCCAACTTTAGATCATTGTATAGGAAATTATTTTTCTTCCATATAACGAACACTTTTATAATAAAGAAAAATATTTTATATAAGGAAATATACGAGTTATAAGCAAAGAGAAAAAATGGAAATTTTGAGAAGAAAAAATAATGAGTTGAAAATAAAGGGATTTTTTAAAGAGAAATTTTCTCGAGCTACATCTTTTAAATTCTGAGTCCCGTGTGCTTTATTGACGTCGTATCTTCTTCCTGTAAAGGAAAGCTTGTTAATGGAAGATGTCAATAAATTTTTTTGTGTTATCGAGATAAGTCACGTTCTCTTATCGCAAGAAATCAGAAATTTTCGCCTAGTTTTCAATTATAGTGAAGGAGATAATTAATGTTTTAAAATACACAATCTTACAACAATATTCATGTTTATTTTTAGTATTTTTTTTTAGAACGTATTAGATTTAGAGTTTTTGAATACATTACCAAAAGTGTGCTATTTTGATTTCCCGAGACAAAAGTAAATTTCCTCTAATCCGAAATTAAATTTTAATAAAAAAATAAATTTTTAATTAGATTTTCGATTCCTAATATTTTTAAATCGAAATTTCTTATTTGTAGTAATCTCTTTGACATTATTAAATTTATTTTTGATGAATTATTGAACAAAGAAGGTAAGAAAACTTGTCAAGATGGATAAAATAAGTTGAAAGTTTTCCAGTAAAGCTTTGTTCTCGCTTGAAGATTATATACGTATAAAAGTAAAGCCACTAGAATTTGTAAAGTTTTTAGAACAATAGAGAACGTATTTTCAAAAACAGTTTTCGGTAAAAATTGAAAACTTTATATTGAAACAAGTTAATAAATAGTGACTTTAAATAAATAATTAAAAAAAAAATATCAACGAAAACAATTATTTTTATAAAACAAATTATTCAGAACTTTTAAACGTTTAAATTAACTAAATAGTTCTTTAATCTAATATCAGACTTAAATTCATTATATTTTTTGACCGATTATGTCAATGTTTTGATATTTATAACCAAATGTAAAAAAATAAAAAATTAACCTCTTTAAAATTAGATCGATTAAAAAAGAAATGCATTTAGTTCATACTTATCTCTCTCTCAAATTGAATTAGTGAAATTTCACTGATTCAATTAAAGAGAGTTTATCAAAAGAAGTAAAAATTTCGATTTAATAAAGGTTTAGTATTTGAGGAACACAATAATAACATTTCTTTTATGGAAAAAAAATATATTTCTAACTTTTGCTATAAAGCTTGAATTGGTCTTAAAAATAGAAGTAGAAATATTATAGTGGAGTTGAAATCGAATGGTGCTTTAAAGGACAAGCTTTATAGAAAGCATTGTGACCATTCGAGATTAGAGCTTTTGTTTCACCGTTCGCTTGAACTGAATGGCTGTGCTTCGATGAATAGAGAACCTGCTTTATCCATTTTGACGCGTTTCTTCACTTCAATAAACTCACCACTGTCAAAATTTCCAGAAAACACAACCAACTTTTCGATTTTCTAAGGTTTCTAATTATTCGTTCTGTTTGTTCTATCTAAAACACGTTCAAACTTGTTAGCAGTGAGAATGAAAGCAATTTCTTGCCTTTTGTACATTGGGGGAAAATCACTGGTTCTATAAGGTTTAATTAACAAATAAAATTTAAAAATATTTTAAAATACGGTTAAAAATATAAGAAATAAATGCAAGAAAAAAATGTGAAATTGATGTTTTAAATACGAAAAAACCAAACGTAATACGAAAATAATAAATATTCTTGTAAAATTGCCAGGGCTGATAAAAATCCGATTTTTTTTTATTTAAATCAAAAATTGATTTTTTTTAAATATATAAAACCAGTATAATTATTGTCATGAATATTGAAATTTTCTACACAAGTTTCAATTTATTTTTGTCATTTTTCAATTATTTTCTTCAAACTTAAATTCTTTTGTCATTGTTCAAGTATTTTTGAATTATTTTCTACATATTTCTATTATTTTTGCCATTTTAATATTTTTTTCTACAAATTTTTATGATTTTATTCACCTTTTTTATTGAAATGAATTTTAACATTTTTTACACCAGTTTCAAATTATTTTCTTCAAATTTCAATCATTTTCGTCATTCGTTTTATTATTATCCTCAATTTATTAATTTTTTATACCTTTTTCAATTATTTTCTACAATGTTCAATTATGATTCTAAAACTTGAATTACTTTCTACATAATTACATTTTTTGACATTTTTGAATTATTCTCTTCAAATTTCAATAATTTTCTTCAATCTTCAATTAATTTCCTTAAACTTGGAATATTTTTTTTTAATATTTCAATTATCGTATTTAAATTTTTAACTTTTACTTCAGCTTTTAATTAATTGTGTCATTCAATTAGTTTCTTTACATTTTAATTATCTCGTTAATATCTCAATTGACGATTTTATTTATTATCTCAATCAAAATTTAAATTTTTTATATCAGTCTCAAACAATTTTTTCAAATTTTAATTTTTTTTTCATTCTTCAATTGTTTTTTTGTAATTTCAATTATTTTTTAAAACTTTTCAATTATTTTCTTTGAATTTGAATTATTTTGTTCCAACTATTCAAATTTTGTTTTTATTTTTTAATTTTTAATCAATTTTTCATTTAGTTTTATCATATTACAATTTTTTTTCAAATTTGAGTTATTTTTGTTATTTTTAAATTATTTTCTTCAAAATTTAATTAATTACTTCCTATTATTATTATTATTATTATTATTACTTATTATGAAATAAATAAATATTTAAGTTTCTTTAGTAATTTCGAATTATTCTCTTAAAATTTCAATTAATTTCTTCAACTTTCAATTATTTTCTTCAAACTTCAATTAATTTCTTCCACTTTCAATTATTTTCCTCAAACTTCGAATTTATTTTTTTCAATATTCCATTATTGTTTATAAATTTTTAATTTTTACTACAGCTTTCATTTGTTTATGTCATTATTCAATTAGTTAAATAAATTAACTAAAATTAATGATTAAATTGCGATTATTAAAGAATTTTCAGATTTATACGAAAACAATGATTTTTTTTTAAATTGTCCTGGAATATATTTATTGTCATGAATTTTTAAATTTCCTACACCAGTTTCCAATTATTTTCTTAAAATTTCAACCATTTTCTTCATTCTTATTATAATTGTTGTAAATATATTATTTTTTTACACGTTTTTCAATTAGTCAATTTCTTAATTATTTATTTTTTACTAAATGAATTTTACTATTTGAATTAGTGACTGAGTTTTTGATTTTAAATTAGTTATTTTTGACTAATTTAGATTTGGAGAAAATATTTCGATTATTTTGTCAGTTTTTTAATTATTGTCTTCAAATTTTTAATTTTTTACACCAGTTATCAATTATTTTTTTTAAATAAAAATTATTTTTGTCAATATTCAAATATTTTTGACATTTTCGAATTATTTTCTTCAATCATTTTAATATTGTCATAAATTTATTAACTTTTATACCAGATATCAATTATTTGTGTCATTATTTAATTAGTTTCTGCACATTTTAATTATATCGTTAATTTTTCAATTAATATTTACAATTTTTCAATTAATGTATTAAAATGTTTACTTTTTACTTCATTTTTGAGTTATATTTCTTATTTTTCATTATTTTTTTTTCCAAATTTCAGATATTTTAAACACTTTTTAATTCTCGTCTTCAAGTCTCAATTTTTTCTTTAAACTTCCAATATTTTTCTCAATTTTTCAATATTATTTTCTACAAATTTTTAATTTGTACACCAGCTTTAATTTATTTATGTCATTATTTAATTAGTTAATTGAATTAACTAAAATTAATAATTAATTTGCGATTATTAAAGAACTTTCAGATTTATACGAAAACAATATATTTTGTTTGAGAATTGTCCTGGAATTATCCCAAAATTTGTTCTGCAAAACCTTAAAAAGTTAAATAAGAAAATAACATTTAATCAAAAAACAAATTATGTTGAGTAAATGGGAAAATTTCAAAAAAATAGCTTCAAATTATATATAAAAAGGTGATCCTGGTACACTTTTAGGCAATAAAACGAATTTTTTAGGTGCACTTAAATGTTTTTTTTTATATTTTATAGGGTACTTTTTTCTTTATAAACGATGGGTTCTGGATGGGTTTTGTAAATGGAATTTTTTTAAAGAAAAAATTGTTTACTAAATTCATTGCACTTTGATAATTTTTTTTTTTTTTTGGACACTTTTTTCCTTATAAAAGTTGAGTTTAGGATCGGTTTTGGTAATAAAACTCTCTTTAAAGCTTAAAATTTTAGGTTTATGAAACAATTTTTGATATTTTTGGGTCTTGTTTTTTAGATTTTCACTGGGGAGGGATGGGGGGGGGGGTAAAAATAGGGTCTATTTTTAAGGTTTAACGTTTTAGCTAGTACCCCTAAACCAAACATATTTATGGCATTTAGTATTTTTGATTTTTAATTTCTTTGTTTTTATAAAGTTGTAAACTTCAACCAAAAATCAGAAAGTAGCTTTCACTGATGTTTGGTTTCATTATATAAACATGATTGGAAATGATTTATTTAAGGTAATAATGGTTGCGATAATTCCTAAAAGATTTCCTGTGTATAACGCTAAATTGAAGTTCAATTAACTTTTCTCGCGTTTAACTGAGAGTTATGAGTTTTGTCGAATCATGGATGATTTACGAGTCGCATGTTTGTAGATCGTCAAACATTGCTGGTGAATTGCACGTGTAATAGTAGTCGTTTGCAAACGGAAAGTGCAACTATAATGCAAGTTTGTTTTACTTCAACATGCAGTTATTTGCACGTCTGCGCGTCACAAGACTTTTAAAGCGTCAACAAAAATACACGGGAAACATATATTTTGAATAGACTTTGTTTCCATGTATCTTTCTTTTTCCGTAAAAAAGGAAAAAGAATGAAAAATGTGAAGAAGATACACACATTTCATGGACATTAAATTTCTTTCCTTATCCTTTTGCTTTTTATTTGTATGTATTTTTTAATTTTATTCTGAAACAATTTTACTGATGATATTAGAGAGAAGAGTTAATATTAATGACACTGAAATATAAACACACATGCTACTGAATTAATTAATTAAAAACAGCTTTTAATCCTTTTATTTGTCAATGGCGAAATTTATCATTTTAACAGGACTGAAATTTAATTTTTTTTAAACAATTAGAGAAGGTCTAGGTTCAAAGGATAACAAAAAATGGTTAAAATTCAGTTATAACCTCATCTATAGGGTAAACGGAAATGAAGTTAGTTATTAATTTTATGAAAATGTTTTACACAAGCAAAATTTAAGTTAATTGGTACTAAATTTTAATATTTCTAGTTTATTTAAATGGGGGACCTTAAGTGACCTTCATTTATCGGGTCAAAACTCGATTTTTTGGACATAATTTTAATCGATTCTACAACTATTCAAGAATATCCCTTCAAAATTTCAAGTCGATATCTGTAATATTTACGGAGTTACAAGATTTTTAACAGAACACGCTGGGTCTCAATAAGACAAAGATGTTATTTTTTAAAATATAAATTTCTTAAACGTCATGGATTGGCCTTTACAATCCTAATTTGTTTAGGGAATAAACAACAAATTGCAAATTTGTTTGGCCAATCACGGTTATTATTTTATTGACCCTTCGCCTTAGGGCGTTGTCCCAGAAGTGAGATTTTCCCATGCAAATTGCTATTGAATAATCTCACTTCTGGGATGTTACCTTAAAGAAAATGCCTACTACAATTTAAATAATTGCGAAACAATTTTTCTACATATTTATTTTGTAAGATTATGGCAGTGAATCACCCTTTATATAACTTCCATACATCCGAGTTTTTTAGTATACAGTATGACGCATTTTTCCAGATTATGTTTGATGTTTAATGTTTCTTAATTTAATTTCGAATATTTAATCAAAACCAAGTAAACAATATAAAGACAAAACCCGGACGCCAATTTATTTTAATGAAAAATAACTAAACAAAAATAATAGTATAATAAAAGACTAATTAAACTAATCAAATGATTCTAATCTTTAATTGAAATATGATAAAGCCACAAGTAAAAAGCCACAAACTAAGAATTTAAATCAAACCACAACATAACAAATTTATTAAATGGAAACCATTTCAAAAGGTTACAAGAAATCAAAAATAGCCGGCCGCATGGCACGACCATTTACAAAAATAGGCGCACTGAACACTGACTCTTAATTTAATGTCTATTGTTGGAGATCGACTCCATCACAGAAAAACAAATAAATTGTTAATATAGTAGCTCACCTGGGCGGGCACAATAGACACAAATGAGGTCCGTCAGTAGTATTCATTACATCTTTACAAAGAAAGTTTTAAACTTTAATAATACATGGCCATACGGTCAAACACATCAGTTCAGAATAACACGACAGTGTGCGTGTAAAATAAAAGTGCGAACATTTAATGTTTATCGCACAAAGAAAATAATTGCCCGATCTGACAATTTGGCAGGTGAAAACCGGAAGTTTAAATAATAATATTATCCAATCAATTTAATTAATTAAATACAAAATCAAAATAGAAATAAATCTTAATTGAACTAAATCTTAAATTTGACAAGAATCAAAATAAATGTAAATTAAAGTAAATTTTAAATATTTAATAAAATTAAATAATGTAAACTTAAAATAATAACAGGCACAAGTCGCCAAGTTTACGTTAAGGCTGAACAATAGCCTGTAATTGATTCCAGACTGGTGTGTATTAATTTATTTTTAAATTAATTTAAAAATATTGTGCGCGGTTACTTTTAACCGCGTCACAACAGTTACACGTATTAGATTTTTCGCTATTTTCCTTTTTTTTTTAAACGCTCTTCTACACTGAAAATTATAGATAAATGTTGTTGAAGATAGTCTGTGGTGAAAAAATATAGTGTCTGAAATAACCTTTATTTCCTTTTCTGATTTGCCCCTAGCGTTTTTCAGATTAGTAAGAAATATTTACCGCAATATTTACTCGCTTCTCGTATTGCTCCCGACATGTTATCACGTTCTCCCATCCCTTCTTTTTTTTGCCATTTCTCAGAGACTCTTCTGGGCTGTCGCTGTGCACCCAATATTATTCCGCTTCGTCATTATCCGGAACGTATGTGTGTCGAGAGGCTGACGAGGATTATATATGGAAAAGCCAGATATGGAGACGCGTTGCATGTTGTGAAACAGGTTTGGATATAGGGATTGTATGCTAGAGGAAGAGAAGTGAAAAGCGACAAAGCGAAATCCGCTCTGCATGGTGGCATTCGAAGTAGAATTGTAGATATACGCGTCAGGAAAAGCAGCAGCAGCAGCAGCAACCTCCTAATTGCATACCAAAAAGAGATAGAGCAGTATTTGTGAGCTTCTTCTTCTTCTTAGCTAAAACTCACCCTCACTATCGCAAAGGAAGCGTGGTATATAATAAGAAACGTTATTGCGCCACTTGGTGAAATTTCCTAGTTTCATCTTTTCTCTTATACATTCTTCATTCCCTCTCCTTTACTTCCTGGTCTTCGGTGCATTTGGCACGAAGAAGCATTTGGTATGCTGTATTACTTTCTGGGTTGACGTTCCTCCAGGCAACTCCCGAGATTAGGAGTTTCCTGGGATTTTCGACTTCCTAGAGGCATCTAAAATCTCCTCCGATCCGACTCTTGCAACGTTTCACCTTATGCTTTCACAGAATGCATCTGTGGTTTTTATTAAATTTTATTGAAACTGCATTTTACAGGGTTTTCTCCAGTTTTATCTGCCCTTTGAAATTTGTATTCTTTAGGTCATGCTCGGAAAAATACATCATTTTTTTTAGAGGTTCATAGCAAATTGAAAATAAAAATCACATAAAATGTGGCATCATACTTAAGAAATCAACTTCTGCATGATTCCTGCATAAAGAAGCTGTGTACGTATCCTTAATAACGCATTATTCTAGTTTTATGTTTAATTTTTAAAATCTAAAATTCAAATTTAATCAAAACAGATAAACAATACAAAGATAAATTACTAGCGCCAAGTTATTTTAATGAGAAATAACTAAACAACAACAAAATAACAACGGCCACTTATAAAAAAAACGCGCACTGAACACTGACTCAGATTTAAAGTTTATTTGTCGGAGATCCGACTCCACCAAAGAGAAAAAGTCATTAATAAATGAGCTCACCTGATAGAGCACAATGGCCGCACGAATGGAGCCCCGTCAGTAATATTGATTACATTTTTATTAAGCTTTAAACACTTAAAAAATAAAACACGACTAAAAGGGATGACATACCAGTTCAGAATCACGACCTCGAGAACGGGTTGTCAATAATACAGTTCAAAGTCTACACACAACCACCCCTGGCGCAACAAGCCACGGACACAATCGTCCCATTTCCAAAGTTACGCCAAAATTGTCGCACGGCGAGATGGTGGCCTCGCCTGCCCATCCCTGTATCTCAGCTGTCTGCTACACTGTTTTGACAGGTGGTAAACAACCACCGTCAACATCATCTTCTGGTCCTGGCACTTCTGTAAGAACGGGAACCACATCCGTGCCTATAAGCCAAAACGATCCCACGACGATCCTCAGGGCACCTTTTCGGTGAAATAAAAGTGGAAAAGTCTCCACTTCTCCAAGCAAAACAAGTCGTGTTCTTGTGGAAAATAAAAAGAAAGATATGTTTATTAGTTATTCTCAAAACAATTGCAACAACTCTGGTTTGACAAGTTGTCAGGTATGAAAATTGTAATAATCCATTATTAATTCAAAACATTCTTTAATTTCAGAATGCAAGCTCAAAATCATAAAGGCACAAATCGCCAAGCTTAAATTCGACTGTACCACGAAACCCTAAAAATGTATAAGTTATTAAAAATGACAGCTAATTATGGTCTTTAGTAATTGAATAATCAATACTTTCAGTTATAAATAAAAAACGTGATTTATGCCAAAGACAGATTTCGTTATATATTAAAAAGCAATTAGTTACCGTTAATTTCTTTTTCAATAATTCATCTCTTCCAATTCTCATTCCGATTTTCCGATGATTAATGAGCCGACTGATAAAAACTAAAAGTGTAACCAGAGTCATATTTTCAAAATAATAATATGTATTAATATAAGTAAATAGAGTGAGTGAGAGAGATGCTGTACGCATCGTGACCGGAAATCAGGAACAGAAAGTATCTGCGAGTCGCGTAGTGCATCTTTCTCTGATTTCCCAAAGGAAGCTTTGGCCGCCTTGTTCCATCCTTATTTTTCAAACGAAGAAGGTAAAAGAAGTTGTCGGGTGCTAGTTGTCCTTATACATACTACTATGATTTATTTTATCGCCTGCGAGTCGAAGCTCGCATAATTTCATTCACATCAACAGGGTGCCTTTATGTGTATCTGTCCTGCGTCTTATCTCAAGTTTGGGATCAACAAGTACACAAGCGTAAGAAAATTCTCAAAGGTTTTTCCATACACGACAAGTCCAGTGGACTTATTTAAAGGCAGAACTTTGAAACGCGCTTGAAAAAAGCCCTCAAAGTACCTACACTCTGCTCTTTGTTGTCAAAGCTTTTCGAAATCCCACGACCCCTCCGGCTACCTTACAGTAGAAAACAATAATCTCTAGACTTCTGCAAGTCAAATGCAAAATAGATTTTATCAGGCTACTTTGTTTCTTTTTTTTTCAAAAGATAGCTTTGAAACAAAGTTGAATAGACAATTTTGTCTCTGATTGGATGGAATAAAAATTCTGAATTCTTTTTTTCGATTTGAATATATCTTTATGATGAATAATTAATTATTAATAAATGTTTTAATATTTTCTTTATGGCGCATTATTCTTAGTTTATGTTTAATGTTTAACAAATTAAATTTTAATGTTTAATAAAAACAAATAAACAGTACCAAAAAAATCCTTAGCGTCAAGTTATTTAATTGAGAAATAACTAAACAAAAACAATAATTTAATAAAAGACTAATTAAGCTAATTGAGTTACTCTAATTTATTTAATCAAATCATAATTATTAAAACAAAGCGACGACAAACCAGTTTCCAGAGATGGGGGATAAGTAGCAGCACAAACCAAGAATTTAATTTAAACCACGAAATAACATATATTTATTAACTTTAAACAATATCAAAAAGATTACAGGAAAGTAGAAACAGCCGGATTAATGTTAATCTTTGGAGACCGACTCCATCATTAAAACCAGGCCCGGATTGGCCATTCAGGATACCGGGAAAAATCCCGGTGGGCCGACGCCAGGCGGGCCGGTATTTTTGTAGGTCTAATTAATAATTTAATTTATGTAATTAAATTTCATTTAACTTTCAATTACTCTTTTCTATTTTCAATTAATTTTACAACATTCAATCATTTTCGGCTTCTTTCTATGTTCTTTTCAATCACAGAAATTGTAGAATTTCAATTAAATTGTTCAATTCTACAACTATTTTTTACAATTCTTATTTATTATTATCTTTAACTTTCAATTCCATTCTTCAATTTTCAATTCCATTCTTCAGTTTTCAATTATTCTTTTTTTCTATATTCAAGAATTCTAGACTTTTTCAATTACTTCTTTCAATTTTTAATTACATTTTTTAAATTTCCATTACATTCCTCAATTTTCAATTACCTCCTTCAATTTTTTCAATCCTCAATAATTCTCAAAAAATTTTAAAACTAATCTTTAACTTTTTAAATTATTTTGTTCTCTTGACCATTATTTCTTAGTGCTTTACGATATCAAGACGATATCATATTTGAGCAATATTGATATTGATCTCAAAATCTCTTGACCATCCAAAAATGTTCTCGAGTTGATAATATCGACCTAAAATAACTAAAAAATGACGAAAATAATTGACAAATGAAAAAAATTGGAATAATGACAAGATTAATAAATCGACAATTGACAAAAATAATTTAAAAAATTAAAGAACAAATATAATATTTTAAAAAAACAATTGGAAATTAAAAAAGGAAAAAAATTACAGAAATAATAATAATTGAAAAAAATTTTAATTCTAAAAAATTGACCTGGATTGAAATTTGAAGAAATAATCACAAATTGATGAGAAGAAAATAATATTAAAAATTGGCAAAATAATTAAAAAATGAAGAAAATAATTGTGAATTAGACAGAAAAATTGAGGAATTAAGGAGTTAAATTGAGATTTCAAAAAAATTATTGATAATAAATAATTTACAAATTACTATATCAATAAATAAATAAATAGTATAAAAGAGTGAAAAAGCCCAGGATTGGTGAATATTTAAGAAAATAATTGACAATTAAAAACTGAAGAAAACTGTAGGAATAATTATAACAAATAATTGGAAATTGAATGGGATTTCAAAAAGTTAAAGTTGGTTGAAAATCGAAGAAAATAATTTGAAATTAGAAGAAATAGTTGAAAATTGAAAAAAAAATTCAAAATTAAAGAAAATAATAATTGTGAATTTAAGAGGATAGTAGAAAAATTGAATTGAAAGTTCAAGAAAAATATTGTTAATTGAAAAAATCATCGAAAAAAGCCGAGAATTATTAAATATTGAAGAAAATAATTGCCAATTGGAAAAAATTCTAAACATGGCAAGATTATTAAATTAAAAACTGACAGAAATAATTTTAAACAGAAAAAGATAAACATGAAATTAAAAAAAACTAAAAAAGAAAGAAAATGATAGGAATAGTTCTAGAAACAATTGAAAGTTTAATTGCTTTTTGAAAAATTAAACTTTATTAAAATTTGAAGAAAATACTTCCAAATTGAGAGAATAATTGAAAATGAAAAAAAGTATCAATAAAAGACAAGAATTGTGATTGGATACAAATAATTAAAGAATTAAAGAACTGAATTGAAATTTCAAGAAAATGATTAATAATTGAATAATATGAAAGAAAATAATTGAAAAAAGACGAAAATAAAGGACAATTGCAAAAAATTCGAAAAATTGCAACATTAAAAAGTTTACATTTCAACAGAATTATCTTAAAAGTTAAGAATGTAAATTAAAATTTAGAACAGAAATAACTAAGAATAAAAAGTGAAAGAAAATTACTGTAGTAATTGTAGAAAATAATTGTAAATTTAATTGGATTATAAAAAATTGAACTGGATTGAAATTCTTGGAAAATAATTGCCTATTGAAGGAAACAAGTGAAAATTGAAAAAATAATTGAAAAAAAATCGAGAATTATTGAATATTAACTGAAATAATTAAAAATTCAAGTAAATAATTGAAAACTGAAAAATAATTGAAAAAATGAGAATATTTGAAAACTGAAAAAGTAATTGAAAACTGAAAAAAATAATTGAAAAACCGACAATATTTGAAAATCGAAGAAAATAATTGAAAACTGAAAAAATAATTGAAAAAACGAGAATATTTGAAAACTAAAAAGAATAATTGAAAAAAACCGAAAATATTTGAAAATTGAAGAAAATAGTTGAAAACTGGAAAAACAATTGAAAAAATGAGAATTATTGAATATTGAAGAAAACAATTGAAAATTGATAAAAATATTGAAAGAAGCCGAAAATTATTGAATATTAAAGAGAATATTTGAAAATTGAAAAACATGATTAAAAATTAATTAAAATAATTGTGAATAGAAGAAAATAATTGAGATTTGAAGAAAATAATTGTAAATTAAAGAAAGTAATTGGGTATTCAAATATTGAAAAAATGATTTTCAGGTGAATTTAGTCGGTGAAGCCGACTTTTTTTATGCTAAAGGGGGCAAAGTAGATAGAAATTCATTCTGAGCAATTATTAAAGCCGGGGAATTCGCTAAAAAACTTTTTATTATATTTATTTAATAAAAATTGTCCATTTCCTAATTGAAGATTAGGGAATGATTTTAAAGGGTTGTTTTTGATGCTGAAGGGGTTAAGGTACACTGAAAAAATTTTGGTACAGTATCCGTCCCATGGAAATATTTCATTATTCTGTTAATTTCAGATTAAATATTTTGCATTGATTTTCAACGTAGTGAAGTTAACTGAATAGAATATAGAAAGGGGCCGCTTTGAATATCTTTCCCAGGCCGCTTTTAATTCCCAATCCGGCCCTGATTAAAACAATAGTTAATTTTGAAGTTCACCTTAGAGGGCACAATGGCCACGAATAGAGCCCCGTCACCAATATATATTTATATTTTTATAAAGTTTTTAATCTTCGTTAATAAAAGAAAACAACCAGAAGGTCGAACACACCACCAGTTCAGCTGTCTGCTACACTGTTTTAAAAGGTGGTAAACAACCTCCGTCAACATCATCTTCTGGTCTTGGCACTCTTGTAAGGACGGGACTCACATCTGTGGCTATGGTAAGAACACTCGACTGTACAACAGTCCGAAAATTGATTCCAGACTGGTGTGTTATAATGCTTTTAGATTAATCTAAAAATATTTTGCGAGGTAAAATTTTACCTCTTCACACTTAAAACCAGAATTAAACTACTATTTATATTATATTAAATGGTTTAAAAGAAATATTATAAAAGCTCTGGAAATTGAAAAATAAAGAAAATTAGAGAAAATCTACTGAAACGTGAGAAAATTAAAAAATGTATTCAGTTCATATTTAAATTTAGAGAAAGGTAAAAATGCAAATTTCGTTAATTTAAACGTTCAGAATTTGGAGTTAATTTTTATTTAATTTTAATCTGACAAGCAAAATTATTGATAGAGAATTTAGCTGACTAAGAGAGATTTAAAAGCTTCAATTTTCGCTCGCAATTAGGTCACCGAGTGATAGCTTCAGGGTGAACTTTTAAAAACCAATTATTAATGACGGTGAAATTTGCAACGTTTCTTTTTATCAAAATAGAATGACTAAATTAATTTCTGTTCTACTTGAACTTTTATAATCATTAAGTTTTTGGAAACTCGGGTTTTAATCAAAACATTTTAATTAAGGACATTTAATGGAGAATGACGTCAATTGAGTATAAACAAAACTTTACCGCGATTTCACTCTTTCTATTTTATCATTAAACTTTCTATAGGATTTCATACTCTTTTAGAAATCGATTTTACGCATACGAATCAATTGTCCAAATATCCAGGTTTTGAGAAATAAAATTCCTTCAGAAATTTAATATTGAAAAAAAAAACAATAAGAGTAGATGTGCCAGTTATCAGACAATTAGTTTCTGGTCGTTGATTTATATTAATTAATTTTTTAAGAATTACTCTTGTATTATTAGTTTTAAATAATTTATTTAATTTAATGAAAATATGAAAAAAGTTTAAAAATCTATTAATATATAGAGGAACAAAAAAACACCTAAAAGTAAAAACCTCATACACGGAAAAAACTGAAATTGCTTTTACATTAAACTGATGTTTGCTGTTAAAAATTTGTTATACTACAGCAAACATATTTCCTACGATAGAAATACAAAATACTGATCCAGTTATCAGATTGTTTGAATCTGATAATTGGAAATGGTAAAAAAAATTGCTCCCCTTAATCGGATTAAAATAAAAATAATAACTTCAATTTTCTTGTTTGCATGAATAATTTAACGTTTATTGAACCAGCATCACAGATTTATGGTGGAAAATAAGAAAATGATAATTTTACACATTATTTTAAAATGTCAACTCCTCAACATTTTATGTAAAAAAAATGGTTAGAAATCCCAGATTTCATACTCTAATCTCTAATAATCAATCATTTGTACTCAAATTCTCTTTACTTTTTTTTATTTGACACTTTTAAAAAGTTAATTTTAACTCAAAATTTGAACAAATTTGGATTAGTCATAAATGGTTAACTGCGGCTTTTGTTATTTATTAATATTATTATCCTCTTTTCTATTGAAAACAATTTATCAGTAAAATTTTAATAATTTGCGCAATAAAAAAAAATTGCATTAAAATTTCGTTTAAAAATACAAAGAACTAGATAAAAATAATAGTAAATTGTTCTTGCTGTGCGCTATCAAAAAACTTGAAGCAAAGGTGTTCTTTACCTGGTCCGTATTTTCCACGTGTGAGATATGGTGACCTATGTCTCTGACATACCCCAACGGGCTGCTTGAGTGGTTTCTCGTGTTTCTTTGTCGTTGCGTATATAACCCTGTGTATTCTTATATTTTATACACACAACGTGTTTTACCAAATTTATCCTTTTTTGGGTCTCTCCTTGTTTACTATTTGCTCAACTTAGAAACTAAAACCTGTAATTTTCAATTTCTATGAGAAAGAAATGAACCAACTTTTCTGGAAGGAAAAATATTTTATCTTAGAATATATTATTCTTTTAAAAATTCGTAAAAAAACGAATGAAATATTATTAATTTATAGATAAATAAAAGTAGGTAATAATTAACGGAAAAAAATTCTTTATTTAAAGAATTTTATCCAGTGATTAAATCTTAAAATTTCGACTTTAATAAAATTCGTTAAATATTTTCTTTCAATGTAAATACATTACATTTGGCTTCCGTTTTTCAATTAATTTTCTGGCACTAATTACTTAAATCTTGCACCCTAAATTACGAACGATATCTTCTAACCTACTTTTAAGACATCAGAGATAAAGAAAATCGATATGTTCTCCATTCCGTGGACCACTAATCTATCTTAATGAGACACTCTTGATTACATTCAATTTATTAATTCTCTTTGCACCACTTAATTAAGTTAAGATAACAATTACTCTCACAATTTTCTTTATTATTCCCTCATTAAATCCCAAGTTTATACAAAACGCAAAAAGATTCTTTATACTCTCGACATTTATCTTTTTTAATAATTCGCCGTAGATGGACTCTTTCGATAAAAAAACACTTTTCTTTTTTGTCTCAACAGTAGAGCCAGAATTTACCTCTTATTTTATTATCTTTCAAAAGTTTTGTTTATTCTAATATTCGAGTTAAAACGTTTAAAATATTATTTGTTACTTATTTTTGTATATAATTATAATTAAATATATTTTTTTTTATTTAACGATTGTAAAATATTTTGTTAACTTTATATTTTAAAGGATAGTTTTAGTACAATGCAAACCCTTAAATAGAGAAAATCATGCATATTTCATATTTCGTGAAACATCAATTTCTTCAGTTACTGAAACTTGTCTGTGCAAATTTTCTTTCAAGAACTATAGTAACTACTGAATAGGGGCTAATGTAGTTTCTTGCAAAATCTGCTGCATGTAGGTCATCTTTTGCAGAGACTCATTATAAACAAAACTCCTCTGAACTTGGAAATCAGTTTCCTGATATTCTCTCTTGCCTTTTCTTCAACTTTGAAGATTTTCTGGTGAATCCTATAGAGATAGGTTAGAGAAAAGACAAATTCCGAAAAACTGCGCAAAAAGATGAATAAACAATTAGAATAGGTATTTTGCTAGTCAATTTTTGAAATTCTTTGTTTAATGAAATAATGAAGAGAAAAATAGAAAAGTTGGAAAATTTTTATTTTAAAAATCGTTGGAAATTATTTTTATTATTTTACAATATCAAAACTAGCAGTTAGTATTATTTATTAATTAAAAGCATAATTAACATAGAAATGAATATATAAAGAAGTAAAAATTAAATAAACAAAACAATTGAATTAATATAAAATTTAAGATTTTAATAATAAGTCTTCTTTAGGTTATATAAAATATCACAATTGCTAATGTACTAAAACGAGAAGGAAGACGCGTATAGTTCAGCAAAAACGACGAATTGGAACCAGCGATAAAGTCGAGTAAGATATCTAGCTTAATAGCAAAAACTAATATATGGTGACGGTTTTACAGTAAAAAAGCTCTTGTCTCAAAATTCCCAGCATTAAATACAATTTATTGTAAAGTATATTTTTATGCTCACTTTTCTTTTCATATTATTAATTTATTCAAACAATTTGTTATTTTTTTCTTAATCATAAACTAACCATATCAAACTTTCTAAAAAGAATTTCAAAGACATTTGTCAATCTTTGTTTATTGTAACATAAATTGTGCAAAAGAACGTCTGGAAAGTCTTTGAGAACTTTTAAGTAATTAATTAATATCGCATAATTGCTTGGTCCCAGCTGAATTTCAAACACGAGAAGACACAGGCTGCTTGTAGCCATCAAGTAATTAATTATTTGCTCTTAAAGACCTTGTTTTATTAATGCTTTAAATTGGTTTCAAAAATAGACTACAATCAATTAAAAAACAATAAATAGATTTTCAAATCCGTGAAATCAAATAATTTAATAAATTTATAGAAAAAAACAAACGAAAACCAAAGTCAAGAATTCAAATATTTTTAACATTGTTTTGGAACGAAAGTAAACTTTTGTTAGTGATTTGGAATTTGTCTTTCCTCGACTCACCTAGATTTGAGGACCTCAATTGAGTAAACATCAATTAAGCTAACAGCTCAAAGCTGTTGTTCGAAGCAAATGAGCTGTTTGGCTCTCAATGAACAAGTCGATTTCGTCTCTTCTGATTGTGCGTGTACCGAACTAATCAATTTAATCCTCAGTTGCATCTCCTTTCTTCCCCCTCGTTTGTCTTTCTATAATAATTCATTATTCAACTCGAAGAATTCCATTTATTGTTTACAAGTTTCCGAATCATTAAATATATGCAATTATTTTGCAGAAAATAATCTGTTAGATTATTTTTAATTAAAACATTAATTTAAATAAATTCACTGAAAAAATTTAACCGAAAAATTCAACTACAAAATCTTATTTTACCAACTACTTTCGTAGTTATTTTAACTACTTTTTCAAAGTCAATATAACTTTTTAAATTCGGTTAAGTATACCTATTGAATTACTCTGGGGAGTTAAAAAATAGTCAAATCTACGAAGAATTCTTTTGAGTGTTTTTAATTTTTATAGACGATTATTTATTGGTTTTTTTTATATAAGGTCTCAATTTTCATTCAACTTTGAAACTTCATAATTTTTCAGTGTTTTTTACAATTGCATGTTTTCTTTATTAGAAAATACGCGGATTTTAATTTAGATACGGAAATTTGAATGTTTTTCAATCTTGAATTTCGAAAATATTGAAGCATTGTTTCGATACATTATAACTTTAAAGTTCTGAAATTTCGAATAGGCATTAAAAAATAAGTGCATTAACATTAAATTAACCCCTTGACTGTGAATGACGTGTATACACGTCATGATGAAATCAAGAGAATGGCTTAACGAATATTTATAAAACTTGGTACTTAGGGGTTTTTCGGGTCGCTGAGTACGAATTTGAAGTCAAATTTCCAAAATTCAAAATGGCGGATCCAATATGGCCGCATTTTAATTTTTTACAAATTTCTGACGGCCATATTGGACCCGTCATTCTGAATTTTTAAACTATGATATCAGATTCGTATTCAGCGACCCCAAAAACCCCTTAGTAACAAGTATCTCAAAATTTTGTTGACATCTTAAGATTTTCAAAAATTTTGGCGGTTATGTTGAATCCGCCATTTTGAATTTTTGAAATTTGGAAATTTGACTTCAAATTCGTACTCAGAGATTAAAAAAAAAAACCCAGTACCAAGTTTTATCAAAATTGAATAATTAAAAGTGGCTTCACAGTTTGAGCCCACTTTATGATATTTCAGCAGCACAGTCAATGGGTTAATTGATATTTGAAATATTAAAGTTCAAAAATATTCCAACTTCAATGTTCTGGAATTTCAAAGTAGAATTGAAATGCCTAGCACAATTTTAAATCATTAAAATGTAAAATAACAAATTTTAAATGTAGGAATTGAGATTTTTACGATTTTTATATTAAAAATTGAAAAATTTAGAAACATTGAAATTCTACTAAGAATATTCGAATTTCGAAACTTTGTGATATTAAAGCATTCAAATTTAGAAAATTTACAATTTAGAAATGTATATCTGATTTTTGTATGAACAGCAATTTGGACTCTTCAGTCAGTGAGTCCATAAATTTTGAAGAACTAAAATCTCAAACATTAAAAATTTGAATTATTCAAGTTTCTAAAATATTTCAATTTCAAAGTTATGAATATTTCGATTAAAAACTGATCGCATTATAATTTTAGATGATGAAAATTCCGAAAAATGTTTATTTTGAAATATTGAAATTAAATTTTTAAAGCTTTGCATTTAGGAGATTTATATATTTAAACTCTCTACATTCCTTGGAGTAATAAACTCATTCTCTATATACGAGTGGGTTTCTCATTCTGATTCAAGTGGTTCAATTTTCAAGTTTTAAACAAAAAATTTTGATTTATCTATAATAATAATCCACAAGATTCATTCATTCTTTCATTTTGTCCATACCTGAAGTTTGTCACTTAGATTTTTTTCTTCTAAATCAGTTACTTTTTAAAAAATTAAAAAAATACATTTAAATTGATTAAAATTTATAAATAATGTTCAAATATTTTTAATTTCATTATTAAATAAATCTTTATTTTTTAACAGTTTTCAATATACAATTATTCTCTTTAAATTTTATAACCTTTTTTTTAATTTTTTTAATTATTTTGTTCTTTTGTCGATTATTCTTGCCAGATTCCGAATTTTTTTTTCGATTATCAATTTATTTCTTTATTTCTCAATTATTTCCTTTAGTATTTAATTATTTTAGACATTTTGTAATTTTTCTTTCAATTATTCACTATTTTCTTTAAATTCCAATTTAACTTTTTAATCTTTAATTTATTTCTTTAATTTTTAATTAAATTTCTTCAATTTTCATTTATTTACTTCAATTTTCAATTTCATTCTTCGTTTTTCAATTATTTTATACGAAATTAAATAATTCTTGCATTTTCTCAATTATCAAATATTTTCTTAAAATTTCAATACAATTCTTCTATTTCCATTTATTTTTTACAATTATTTCCATAATTTTCATCAGTTTTCAATTGACAAATTATTATTCTCCTTCAATTTTATGATCATGCAATTTTTAAAAAAAATGTTTGTCCAAATGCCGATTATTCTCACCATTTTTTGAATATTTTTCAATTCTTAATTACTTTTTCAATAGTTAATTATTTTCGTCATATTGTTATTATTCTTTTAATTATTAATTACTTTCTTAAAATATCCATTTAATTCTTCAATTTCCGATTTATTTCTTCAATTTTTAATTATTTTCTTCAATTCTCAAATATTTTCTTTAATTTTCAGTTATTTATATTGAGTTTCAATTAACTCCCCAATATTCAATAATTCTCGGATTTTTTCAATTATTTTTTTCACTCGTAAAAATTGTTTCAAAATTTCAATTCAATTATTCAATTTTAGAACTATTTTCTTCAATTCTCAGTTATTTTCTTTTAATTCAAATTCCACTTTTCAATTATTTTGTTTAATATTAAAAAATTATCGCCTTTCTATTTTTTTCGATTATTATAAAGTTTCTTGAATTTTAAATACGATTTTTAAATTATTTCCTTTTTAATTTTTAATTCCAGTCTTCAATCTTTATTCTCATTCTTCAGTTTTCAATTGTTTTCTTATATATTAATTAATTCTCGACTTTTTTCAATTACTTTTTTCAATTTTTAAAAAACATTTTTTAAATTTTAATTTTCATTCTTCAATTTTTAAATATTTTTTTCCTTCTTCAATCCAGTTGTTAAATGTGCAATTATTTCCAACAATTATTCCTATAATTTTCTTAATTTTTCAATTTTCAATTATTTTCTTTCAATTTAATATTTCTTGTTTATTTTTTTAAATTGTCTATTAATGTAGTCAGTTTTCGAATTTTTTTTTAATTGACAATTATTTTCGTTTTTTTTTTCACATAATTTCTTCAATTTTTCAATTATTATTCTCGTCATTTTTCAATATTTCCTTCAATTATTAATTATTTTCCGCAATTTTCAATTATTATCTTAAAATTTTTTAATTATTCTTTGATTTTTAAAATTATTTTGTTTGGTTGTATATAATTCCATAGGTATTTTGTAATTTGTTTTCAATTATTAATTATTTTTTCAAATTTTAATTTAATTCTTAATTTTTCAATTTAATTCTTACATTTTCAATGTTTTTTTTTCGATTTTAAATCCAGTTGTTCAATTTGCAATTATTTCCAACAGTTATCCTTATAATTTTTCAACTATTTTGTTTAAATTGAATATTTATTGTTTAAATTTTTAAACTATTCTATTCAATCCTTTAATTATGTAGCCATTTTTCGAATTTTGTTTTCAACTGTCAATAATTTTCGTAATTTCTCAGATATATTCTTCAATTTCGTAATTTTCATTATTTGAATTTACAAAAATTTATAGTTTTAAATGACCAACAACAATGTAAAGTTTGTCGCGAGCTTGCTAGTTATTATAAATATTCTTTGTAAATTGCATTTAATTGTAAATGATTGCAATATAAAAAGTAATAAACGAGGACTTGTATAATTACCAACAGTTAAGTCAGCCAAATTAAAAGAGAATTCTGTGGTATTTAACCTTGGAATTTTCCTGTTTATGAAAGGTATCTTGACGTTTAATTAAGAAATGTTTTAGGACATTCTTAGCAATGTGAGAATTTTAGAATTCACTTTGAGATCTGGGTATTTTTAGTCAGCTTAATGGAATTTATTTACAAATAGAGAATTATTAATGTTTTGATCCAAAAGGTTTTCTATAGTTAAATACGACACTATTGTCTATTTGGTGCACATGAAGTCGACAAATGACCAACAGGCTCTCACAAAAGCCAAGTTTTGAAACATTAAGCATAGTACGACAACTTCAAAATTCAATTAAACTTTGATAAACAAACTTTACTTTTTACGTGTTTAAAACTGGTTATAAATAACGAATTTTTGAAAAAACACATAATAATTGTAAGACAACATATTCTATTATTATTATTTTTTTAATATACAATTTCACCAGATTTAGAGAAATATAAATTAATTTGTAATTGATTCAAGTTTTACTAATTAAAAGTAAATCAACTTTATTGTCAGTAAATTAATTAATGTTTGATTTATCGAGTTGATTGATATTGAACTCTTAAAAAACAATGATAAAACGCAGCCGACAAACCGCTATTATTAAAAATAAAATTGATAATTATTTAACTGCCCAAACAATATTTCCTTTGCCTCTGGCGCAGTATATTTTCTGCAGGCCGGACAAATAAATGGAAATTTAATTTATGATAATTTCGCGTTGTACCGCTTTATTCGAGGTGATTAATTTTTCTGAACTCTCATCGCCCAATTTTCCAGTTAAATTTCACTTCTATAAATTCGTTTTCGGGATATTTATGGTAATTGAAATTCATTTATTCATGAGATAAGAGCAATTTGACCCAAAAACTGTCAATAGAAGAATTTTCATGTAGCACTGTGCGTAATTATACGTGACCACGTAAAAGAGAAGGGTGATTCATTCTGCTAATATAATTCATCTCACAAGACCTACACTCGTCAGCGACATTAATCCGTCCTTCGTGAAAATTATTATAATTATGAAACCGCGCACATTTATCGCGACTCGCGGTATTTCCCCTCTAATTTTCTACTTTTGAATAAAATCAGCGAAATGGCCTGTGATTTCAGAAAGTCTGATTAAAATTGCTTTAATCAGATTTTAGTTTAAAAATAAAAAAAAGGCACTGGAAAAAATTGCACAAAACTGTTAACAAAACATTCTATAGAGAAAAATAAATAGAATTGATTATTATGTATACCTAAACCAAAATATTTTTTATTTAAATAAATTTAATAAAATACTTTATTTGAATCAAAGTAATTTTTTCTGAGTTAATAAATGCAAGGGCAAATGGGTTTAATTATTTAATTATGATAGTGTCTAGTTACCCAGAGTGTTATTATACGAGCAATAAAGTAGAAACAGTTGAGGACGGAACGTTAACTTGATTATTAAACAATATTAATAATGCCTGTGCGTAAAATAGGGAACATAAAGCATATCTTCTTGACTCATGCTCTGACGCTTAAATATTAAGAGAGCTTTGCAGCTTTATTCTGTCACATAAAATAGGAGAACAGCTTTGCAAAGTAATGGCCAAGATCTCTACAACTGACAGAAATTATCAGACTTGGGTTAAATGTTCATGGGTTACTCGAGTTGAAACTATACTCCCATGGATTATTTCTGTTTTATTCTAAGCCTCCGGTTGAGATGCAAAAGGTGCCCTCAAAAGACTTCTTAAACTTTAGGATGAGTTCGAAGTCGATTTAGACTTTAGTACAGCTTTCGAAAACTTCTAAAGCAACTCAAGTTTTAGGGATTTTGATTGCTTCATGTGTCTTATTTCTAAATGACTTTGTCTTCTTTTTAGAAAATCTTTCATTACTCAAGCTTCATTTAAAGTATTATATACTGTTAAAATAATAAATTTAGAAAAAAAAAACAGTAAAAGGAAATAACATTTCTAAAATTCGAAACCGTTAACTTTTATTGTTTAAAATTTAGATTTAAAATTTAATGCTTTCACACCCTTAGAAATGTTCTATGTCGAAAAATTCCCCTTTTTTTTTAAATTGAAAAATATTTAGAGGTCGCTTAAAGAGCACGAAGTTTCCCGTGTAAATTGTTGTCTTACGTAGTTGCTAATTTTTTTAAGAGCCAGAATTCGTGAAATCAGCATAAAAAAAGATTTTTCTTTCTTATCGAAATATTGAAGAAATTATTGCGTTTGATCAAAAAAATAATTCCACCAAATGAAAACATTTTTAAAAATTTGTTACAAAACTTATTGCAGAATTAACATTTTTAACATTTTTAAAATAAAAGGTTATATTTCATAAAATGAGTTTACCAATTTAAGTATACCTTGAATAGAATCAAAGGGCATAAAATAGTCTTCCAATTATAGTTCGACATTAAAAAAAAACAATTCCATAATTTGTTTATAAATTGTTTCTAAACAATTAATTTTTTTTAATGTTCTGGATCTTTTAAAAGTCGGGAAAAGATATTAAAAAATTGGATTTCAATTTCATAGAGTTTTAAGTGTATTTTAATATCTTTTTCTGATTTTTAAAAGGTCCAGAACATTGAAAAAAATTTGTTTATAAACAAATTATAAAAAAATAAAATTTTTTTAAATTTCCGAACTGTAAGTGGAAGGCTGTTTTATGCCTTTTGATTCTATCCAAGGTACAATTAAATCAGAAATCTCATAAGAAATATAAGCTTTTATTTAAAAAGTGTTTAAAATTTACATTTTGCAATAACTTATGTAAAACATTTTTTAAAAATTTGTCGTTTATTATAAACATTTTTAGGATCTAACATAATAATTTTTTTAATATTTCGATAAAAAAGAAAAATCTTTATTCTTCTATGCGTGCTGATTTCACGAATTCCAAAACTTAAACAAATTTATATTGTTTATTTATAACTATTTATCAAATTAGGCTACTGAGTTGCAACTTCTTTTTAATTATGCAACTTTTCAAGATGAATGTAATCAACTACTAACATCTAACCAAAAATAAAAATTGTATCAATTGTTTAAACAAATAATTATTGTTTAATTTCAACATTTTATCAACTTAAGCTAACAAGTTGCAACTTTTTCTCAATTGTGCAACTTTTCAAGACGAATTTAACCTATTACTAACAACAAACTGAAAATTACAATTTTATGAATTGTTTAAACAAATTGTTATTGTTTAACTTATATTTTTTATCAAATTAAGCTACAGAGTTGCAGCTTGTTCTCAGTTTTACAACTTTTCTATAAATTCCTAATCACAAACTAAAACTAACAATTGTACCAATTGTTTAAACAAATTTATACTGTTGGAGTTAAAGAAACTGCCGAAGGAATTTAAAAAATTTCGTTTGTGACACTATAGTAAAAATTAAAGCCTGTATGGAACATTTTAATAATAATAAATCAAAAGTTTTTTGTCAATGATGGCATATTACAATCAATCCTACCTCCCCAAAAATAAAAGCATATCGAATTGAGATAAAGTTGTAACTCTGTGGTATAATTTAATAAAAATTTGAAATTAAACAATAATAATTTGTTTAAACAATTGACTAAATTATTTTTTTTTTTTTTTAGTAATTTCTAATTTGTTACATTCGTCTTCGAAAATTGCACAATTGAGAAAAATTGCAATTCTGTGATATAATTTAATAAAAAGTTGAAATTCAACAATAATAATTTTTTTAAACAGTTGGTAGAATTTCAGTTTGCAGTTTGTTGTTAGTAATTGGTATCATTCAAAAATAAAAGATGCAAAATTGGGAAAAGCTTGCTTCTTTATAGTTTAATTTGATAAAAAGTTAAAATTAAACAATAATAATTTGTTTAAACAATTGATACAATTTTTAGTTTGCTTTGAGAAATAGGTTACATTCTTCTTCAAAAATTGTCAAATTTAGAAAAAATTTCAACTATGTAATTTGTTTGATAAAGAGTAGAAATTGAAACATAATTATTTGTTTAAACAATTGGTAGAATTTTGGTTTTTAGTTTGTTGTTTAGTAATTAGTAACATTCAGAAAAAAAGTTGCAAAACTGGGAAAAGCTTGCTTCTCTGTAGCATAATTTGATAAAAAGTTTAAATTAAACAATAATAATTTTTTTAAACAATTGATATAATTTTTATTTTTAGTTTGCTGAAATTAATTGGTTACATTTTTCTTCAAAAATTGCCAAATTGAGAAAAAATTGCAACTCTGTGGCTTAATTTGATAAGTTGAAATTAAACCATAATTATTTGTTTAAACAATTGGTAAAATTGTTATTTTTAATTTCTTGTTAGCGATTGGTATCATTCAGAACGAAAAGTTGCAAAATTAGGAAAATATTGCAACTCTATAGCTGAATTTGATAAAAAGTTGAAATTAAACAATAATTATTTGTTTAAACAATTGATACAATTTTTATTTTTAGTTTGTTGTTAGTAATTGGTTGCATTCGTCTTGAAAAGGTGCATATTTGAAAAAAATTGGAACTTTGTTGCCTAATTTGATAAATGGTTGTCAATAAACTAGAATAATTTGTTTAAATAAATTAGCAATTACCTTAAACTATTGTTAATAGTCTATATTTATGTCATTTAATGAAAATGGTGCAAAAAATTGTCAAACAAATAGTAAAAAATATTAACGCTTGTTTTTATGTTTTTGAGTGTTTATACGGGACCATAAACAATAGTTAATATCAAAAAATTATTAAATAAACAATTTGGCATTAGTCATTGAGATCTTCTGAAGAGAAGCAGAGTTTGGCTATTACAATATATTGATTTTCAAGGATTCTATACCATTTCTACGAAAAAGTTTGTTTACCATGTAAAATGCATGGAGAACTTTGAGCGATTTGAACAACCTCTAAATATTTTTTGATTTGAAAAAAGAAACAGGGGTATTTTTTCGACATAGAATAATTCTAGAGGGTGCACTCAAAGACTTTAGACACTATGAATTATAGTTTATCCATTAATTTTTACTGTAAAAGCTATTAATCTGGGATAATAAAGCAAAAAGAAAATTTTTCCCAGTGTTATTAAAAAAAAAATTTTCTGACATTGGAAATTTACTATCTTTGCTAGGAGTATTTTTTGTTCTACACGATTTTCCAGATTACAAACCTGGATACTAAAAAATATTTACTAAAGTCTTTCAGTGTGAGAGCTTTAAAATTCTGACTTTACTTTTGTTCCCATGCACTTTTGGACTATCCTAATGGACAGGTAGAAAGTAAATAAATAAAACTAAAATGAACTTTGGGCTGAAAAAAAGGAGTGACTGAAAAAATGTCACCCTGAGAGACACATAGTCTTTAATTAAAACCGTCTGTTGTTAATGAATCTTCATTAATCTTAATTAAAACTATAAACATACCCTAGAGATATATTTGTGGAGCGCTGAAAGGTCAGGTTGAAAAAGAAAAAAGAAGAATCTTTTTGTCAGATTTGAGAAACAGGACTTAATTTGAACATAGACGGGAAGTAGAGGAGAAAATTAAAGTGGCAAACGTAAAAGAGTAGCTGGTGTAAAAGTGGTGCGAGAGGGTAAAAGTAAAAGAAAGAAAAATCAAAGAGGGGACGAAATGAAGAGGGTGAGAGCCAGGTGGAGAAGAACGAATGACTCTAAAGCTCCTAACCCTCACTTGGTCTAGTTTATGTGAGCTCTTATGATTCCTCCAAAAGTACCAAGCGAGCTGACCTATACACAAGGTTCTATATGCAGGACGTCATCTTCTGGTAATGACGCAGATACTCAAAATCATGAGGTTGGTCACCTTGTAGTAAATTCCTGAAAATGCTCATGAAAGTCTTATTCAAACTGGAAGAGTTACAACTGTCTTTTAGTGCCCCCGACAAAACTAACACTTAAAGCCGAGAAAATATGATTAGATGGTTCTAGATATCTCTACCGTAAAACACCAAAGGTCATGCTCACGCGGTCGTAAAAGTTGCATTAAATTCTGCACCAAAAGGAACAATTTTTCGCAGCGAGTGCAGGTTTTTTTTTCAAGTGACGAGACAAATAGTAGACAATAGCGTTTGCTTTAGAGTAACTTTTGCATCAATCAGATGATTGGCAAAAATTTATACTGTACACTTGGGTAATCCAAAAATACATGGGAAAAAAGTAAAGTAGGAATTTTAATGCTCTCACCCCCTAGGATTGTTCTATAACAAAAAAAATACCCCTATTTTTTTTTTGAAAATCAAAAAATATTTAGAGGTCGCTCAAAGTTTTCCATGCATTTTTGGGATGGGGGAAAAACACTTTTTCGTAGAAATGGTATGAAATCCATGAAAATGAATATTTTCCAATGGGCAAACTCTATTTCTATTCAGGAGACTTCAAAAAATATTGCTTAATTGTTTATTTCATCATTTTTTAATATTAACTATTTTTTAAAGGGGTCCCGAAAAACCACATAAATTACAAAATTACGAAAAAATCGTTAAAAAATAACGAAATTTTTTTCTGGCTACGCCCCTGGTCCTGGCACATATACGGATGTGAGTTCCGTCCTTACAAGAGTGCCAAGACCAGAAAACGATGTTGACGGTGGTTGTTTACCACCTTTCAAAACAGTGTAGCAGACAGCTGACATACAGGGATGGGCAGACGAAGCCACCAACTCGCTGCGCGACAGAGTTCGGTCGCTTGAGATTGTTACATAACCGAAATAAATTTTGGCGTAACTTGTGACGATTGTGTCCGTGGCTTGTTGCACCAGTTAGTCATGGCTTTGTTTTAATAAATATTATTTGATTAAATAAATTAGAGTAATCCGTTTAGCTAAATTACTCTTTTATGTAATTATTGTTAGGTATTTCTTGTTAAAATAACTTGGCGCTAGAGATTTATATTTGTATTGTTCATTTGCTTTGATTAAAATCGAAATAAAATTACAATAATTCGTCACAAGCCTCTGAATCGATTTATAATTGTTTGTATTCAAGCCTGGAAATTGACTGGATTTGCATGCAGATTTACGTGTTTCTGTCGGGAAGTTGTTAAACTAAAGGACGGAGGAAATATTTGGTGCTTTTAAGATTTTTTAACAATGTTGCGGTTAATAGTTGAGAGGCACTGACTGGCGCCAGGTAGACTGGCGCCTGACGTACGATCAATCAACCTGCTGCCCTGACCCTTGCACCCTCTATTACTGCTTTGAACCTTCTACCTGAACCTGCATGAGCGACGATATTGGGGATTGAATTGTGGTTAGCAATGACATATAGTAATTTACGATCAACTAGAGTTCGTGTGTTTGCAAACTTCACCCTGATTCAGATGAGGGAAATCAATTGAGGTGCCCAACGTATAATTAGATATAGATAAAGTCCCAAAGTTCGTACAAGTTAATCATGATGAACGTCTGTTTTACGTCTTTATGTAATCTCTAACTAACTTTGATTAGACTTTGAATAATATTTTGTTTCAAACTATTTTCCAACTTGTCTTTATAGTTTAGGTTATTATTTATCAATTAGCAACATTAACAAAATTTGCATTGTTTTTGGTCATTTTAAACTGTAAATTTTTGCAAATCCGAATAATGAAAATTACGAAATTGAAGAAATAAAGCTGAAAAATGACGAAAATAATTTACAGTTGAAACCAAAATTCAAAAAATGGCACAATTGAAAATAATAGCTTAAAAAATTAAATAATAAATATTGAATTAAAACAAAATAGTTTACAAATTATAGGAATAATTGTTGCAAATAATTGCAAATTGAACTGGATTGAATATCCAGGGTTGCCATAGGTCAGTGAAAAGTAAGGGATTTTCATAAAAAGTACTGGAAAAATGCAAAGAATCTCTGAAATCGATGAAAAACTATATTTTTCTGAAATTTACTAAGCATAAAAATTTACTAAATAAATTTTTGGAAGTCATATTTTAAACTTTTCTAAAAATAACTAATGTTTGCAATCTGAGAAATAATTATGTTTCACAATTTTATAGTAAACACACGAAAAATTAGTTTTAAGAACTCAAAAAAGATCAGGGAAAAAGAAAAAAATTTGTCTGGAAATCAAGAAAAAGTCAGGGAAAATTGTAATAAAATATTTGTGGCAACTCTGAAATCGAAAAGAATAATTGAAATTCAAGAAAATAATAACAAATTTAGGAAGTACATTGAAAAGTTAAAAATAAAATTAAAATTTGAAAAAATAATTGATAATCAAACATTTCTAAAAATAACTAATGTTTGCAATCTAAAAAATATTTATCTTTAACAATTTTATAGTAAACACACGAAAAATTAGTTTTAAGAACTCAAAAAAGATCAGGGAAAAAGAAAAAAATTTGTCTTGAAATCAGGAAAAAGTCAGGGAAAGTAAAGTAATAAAATATTTGTGGCAAACCTGAAATCGAAAAAAATAATTGAAATTGAAGGAAATAATTGAAAAATTGAAGAAAATATGTGAAAAATGTCGAAAACATTTGTGAATTGAAAAAAAAATTCGAAAAATGACTAGATTAATATACAACTGAAAAAAATAATTGAAAAAATTAAAAAGAAATAATAAATTTAAAGAAAATAATTCCAAATTGAAAAATTAAGAAAATTATAGGAATAATTGTTTAAAATAATTGCACATTTAACAACTGGATAAGAAATTGAAAAAATTAATTGAAAATAAAAGAAAACAATTTGAAACTGAAGAATGGAAATAAAAATTGAAGAAACTTAATGATAATCGAAAAAAATAATAGAAAAATGGAGATAATTTTTTAATATTAACGAAAATAACTGAGAATTGAAGAGAATAGTTTTAGAATTGGATAATTGAATTGACATTTTAAAAGAATTTTTATGAGTGAGAAAAATAATTGAAAAAATCCAAGAATTATTGAATATTGAGGAATTAATTGAAAATCGATAAAAATAATTGAAAATTAAAGAAAATATTTACGAATTGAAGAAAATAATTTAAAGTTGAAGAAATAAATTGGAACTTCAAAGAATTAAATGGAAATTTCAAGAAAAAAATGGATAATCAGAAGAAAAATTACAATATGACGAAAATAATTAACTATTAAAAAAAAACAATTAACAATTGCAAAAAAAATTAAAAAATGGTTAGAATAATTTACATTTAAACAAAAAATTTTTTAAGTCAATGAACATTCATCAAATTAAAGGAGAATAATAAATTGTCAATTGAAAATTGATGAAAATTGTGAAAAATTTTAAAATATAAATGAAAATTTAAAAATCAATTGGAAGTTAAAGAATTGTATTAGAATTTCAAGAAAATATTTGATAATTAAGAAAATGCGATAATTAATGAATATTAAAGAATTAATTGAAAATCGCTAATAATAATTGAAAATTAAAGAAAATATTAGAGAATTGAAGAAAATAATTAAAAAATGAAGAAATAGATTGGAATTGAAAAATTGAATGGAAATTTCAAGAAAATACTTTATAATTATAAGAAAAATTATAATGTGACGAAAATAATTAATTATTTAAAAAAATAAATAACAATTGGAAAAAAAATCAAAAAATGGTGAGAATAATCGGCATTTGGACAAAATTTTTTTTTAAAATTAAAGAATAATTATAAATTTGAAGGAGAATAATAATTGAAAACTGATGAAAATTATGGAAATAATTGTAGAAATCAATTGAAAATTATAGAATTGTATTGGAATTTAAAGGATATATTTGATAATTGAGAAAATGCGAGAATTTTTGAGTTTTGAAGAAAATAATTGAAAAACGAAGAATACAATTAAAATTTAAAGAAAATAATTAATAATTAAAAAGATAAATTCAAGATTAAAGATTTCAATTGAAAATTTACAAAAATAGTTGATAATTGAAAGAAAAATTACTAAATGATTAAAATAATTAAATATGAAAGAAAATAATTGACAATTGAAGGAAAGGTTTGAAAAGTGTCGAGAATAATGGAGAACAGAACAAAAAAATTAAAAAAATTAAAGAATAAATTTAAATTAAATTTAAAAAGAATAAATGTGTATTGAAAACTGTTAAAAATTATAGAAAAAATTATAGATTTCTTTATTAATGAAACTAAAATTACTTGAACTGATATTTATAAATTTAAATTTTAATCAGTTTAAATGAATTTTTACATGGAAAATGTGTACTTTTTTGAAAAATTGCGAGAAAATGTTTTTAATTTTGTCAAAAAAGGCCCAAAAGTTTACGAAGCCTCGAGAAATGTTTTTTAACACTTTACCTTTGAGGATGCCTTAAAACCCACCCCCCAAGTAAATTCAAAATTTATACTCTCTAAATTTGAATTAGTTAAAAATAACTAATTATTAGTAAAATCGTGCGTGTGTTTTTGTTTCTGCAATTAGTTAAAAATAACTAATTATTACTCAAATATGACCAATTATTAGTAAAAATATAACTAAAAAATAGTTAAAATTTGGCTAATTGAATTAGTAAACAGATTTTTACTAAAATTTTAGTAATTTTGACATAACCTAAAAATGAAATTATCTAATAATTAGTTATTTTTTAGTAAATGGTTAGTAGAAATATAACTATTTTAATTAGTGACTGAGTTTTTGCTTTCAAATTAGTTATTTTTAACTAATTCAAAATTAGAGAGTAAGTAAATAGGTCTAAAATATTATTTTTCAACTTGCTTTTTTATAGATTTGTTTATTTAACAAAATACAATGCTCTCTTCTTTTTTAAATTAATTTTTAATTCTTTAAACAATTTATTTTTCTTATATGTTTAAATTTAAATAATTTTTTTAATATAATTGACGATTTCTTCAACTTGGAACATATATCGAGGCCTCATATACAAACTTCTAAGCCTTTTTCGATAAGAACATTTTTCGCAATTTTTCAAAAAAGTACATTTTTTCCGTGTATTTCTGATTGGGAAAATAGGAGGCACAACCTCAATATTGCCAGATCAAAAATCAAAAAAATAGGGGTAATTTTTTTTCTTATTTGCAGTCGATTTTCATAGGCCTTTAATCAATATTTGCAAAGTTTCATTTTTTGGTAGTAAATATGTTAGAAGTGAGTGTGTATATGTTTTACATCAATTTTTGTGTCACAATTTTTCTTCATCAAAAAACTTATTAATTTTAAATTTCTTTTGTCTTGTTCTTAGTTTTCATTGATTTGATGATTAGCAACGAATTTATTATACTATTCAAATTCTAAATTATTTTATTGTGGTTGTCAACTATATACAATATTAATTGACTTTTCCATTTTATATTTTTTTATTGAATAAGATTTTAAAGAATTTGACAAAATACTGTCTATAGGATATATCATTTTATAAATTGGTTTATTAATTTCCTATTTTTTGTGAAACAGTTGTATAAATTTGTTAAATCCCTGATGATGGAAAGTTTTTAAATTTCCGAAATGACAGAATTTTAATAAAGATTTATGGATTAATTTCCTTATCAGAGCTTTATAATTAATCGACACATAATCCTCCATGTTTGAAGAAACGTCCAATATAAATTTTCGAGTATCGCACACACATCAGGCAGTTCGCTACTGTAATAATCGTGTTTCATATAAAGTTTGTCTATCACATATCGAATTATTTTGACAATATCTATTAATTTCAGTTGGCATTGCTTGTATATAAATTGTAAAATGGATATTCTGAACATGCTCCCCTAACCACTCGAGTAAATACTCACTAGCGGGCAAACACCACATCCAATCTGTTTTGACGTAATCTGCCATTTGTTTATTCAGTCTCATATAGAACTCGCTCATTCAAATAACTGATATCACACTTCAAAATGGACCAGAGGTTCAAACTCTCAATATTGTAACACCTTTCTATATTTTCATTGACATCATTTTGTCTTTTATGCAAAATTTAGATGAAGCTGATAAAACTTCGTTGAACGTATAGTGCCTCTTGAGTTTTCCGTTCAATCATAAATATCTTATAATATATGATTTTTTTTAAACTTTGATAATAGAAGTTTGTTTGGAAGGTTATGACTGTAAATATTATTTCTCGTGTCTACCATTTTATCACCCTTTTTCACTGATTCAGATTAAGAATGCTTCTTCTCGATGATCTTGATCATAAAGATTATTTGGATAAGTTCGTAAAATGTTTGGGTTTGGATAAAGAATGTTTTTGATCGAACTCAATGTTGTTTTTCTAAATATTATTTCTTGTGTCTGTCTTACTCTTTATTGTCGTTTCTATACTGAATGGAATGAGTTTCATTGGATAGTGTTGAGAAAGGTTTTTCAAATAAAACATAAGAGAGAATTTAATAATAAGACAGAGCTAAGAAAATTGCATTCTAGGAAAAAAGAGAAAAAGAACTATCATGAATTTCCATTGTTCCTTCGGGCATCAGAAACGCTCATGTAAAATTATGTCTTGTTAGAGTCAAAAATTTATGTGTATGTTATATAGGGTACTTGTGCTTACATAAAATTTTATTATGTTGAGGTTATATTACACGTTCAAATTATTATTATGGTTACGTTAAGCTTGGTAATACACTGTAAAAACAGGTGTCTTACATGTGTCTTATTTTAAGACATAAGACATTTAGAAAGCGTCTTACAGGTATTTTTAAGACACTTTCTCAATGATTTAAAATTAAGACATCCTAAAATGTCTTAAAAGTGAGGACAAAATAAGACACTTGTTTTTAGAGTGTAGTGTGATAATATATAAGAATTTGTCGCCTTTTTCACCCTTTTTAAGAATTTATCACTTTTTAAAATTAAAAGAATAAATTTAATTAATGTTTAAAAAAAGGCAATTTTTGTGTTAATAAAATCAGCTTCTTTTGTAGGCTAAAAACAGATCATGGTAATTTTTTTTTGGGACATTTAGAATCAACTTATTTAGAGATTATAAAGTGAAGTTTAATTCATGTTATAAAATGACATAATTTTCTTAAGAATTCAAATTCCAGAAGGAAACTTTTTCTCGTGCATTCAAAACCAAACATTTGTCAGCGAAAATACTTTCATTCTAAAGTAAATCGAGCCAAAAAATGATCATCGATCTAAAACTTATTCCCTTTCTAGTACTAAAATTAAAAAAGTTTTCTTCAAGAAACCCAATTTCAGAATCGAAAGTTTTCAACTGAAAAATACTAGCAACTGCCATTCTAAAATAATGTAACAAATGTTTTAAAAAATCAATCAAGAAAAGTTTGTGTTAAAATTGATTATATGGTATAATTAATTGGACGAACTTTTATTCCGCCAGAGGTAAATTGTTTTTAAAACATATATGTTTTTTATTTTAATTCCATTATTTTAAATTTAATTTATTCTTTATAACTTTATTTGTAACTTTTTTATTATTTTCAAATTAATTAATTTTTATTCTTCTTTCTTAGTCTGAAACTGAATTTGTGTCTAAGTCTGAAATTCTAAAAGCAAGTTGTTTTTACAGATTTTTAAAATGGAAAAACCATTAATACCTCTAGATATCTACAATTTTAAAAATATCCAGTCAATTGTATTTGATTACTCTTTTTTTGATAAGAAATAACGATGGTCCAATTCGCCACGTTTTTAAATAAACGAAAAACAAAAAAGCATCCATTTTTTTAAATGAAACACAACTTTTTCTAATCTGAGTTTTTAAAAAGTTGATGGTAAATAAAATCCTTGCACAGTTTTCATCAGATAAATGCTTTTTACTATAACTTCTCCAATTTGCAGTTTTTAGTTGTTGTTCGTTTAAAAAAAATGTATATCCAAAGATCTGAACGTTCATTTAAACGACGTTTTTTGTTTTCATTGCAATATTTTCAGATAAAACTTTTGTGACATAGAAAATGAAACGTGTAGATACTTTATTCTTTTTAACATTCAAATGGATTTTTTTGGTATAAAAATATTTAAGTTTTATATTTGAGTTTAGAAAATTATAAATCTAAAATTAAATTTATCAAAGTTTTAATTAATCTAAATCTCAATAAAACTTAATTTTAATTTGTCAAGTTGTTCGTTTATTAATATTATAATTAAAGATTAATTTTAATTCATTATAAAGTTAATCAACACCGTAATTTCAATTTATCACAATTTTATAATCGTTTCTAAATTTGTTCATTAAAATTTTAATTATTTCTATAACTTTAATTCTATACCAAATCTTAACGGTCGAAATTAATTTTATTCCAATAAATAATATAAATTTCCGTTTATTCTATTTTTAATTAACCTCAAATTTAATATGTAAAATAGAATTTTAATTTATTCCAATTTTTATCGATTTATATGTTAATTAATCCAAATTTCGGTCCATACAAATCAGGGTTGTAATTGATTTAAATATATTTGCATTAAAATTATGATTTAAATAAAAAAAACTTCCCAATTCTCCGGATGTTTAATGCTGCATGTAAAAAATCGCAAGACGTAAAAAAATCCAAAAATTTTTGGATAAATCTTGAAAATTTTCAATTATTCTGTATATAAAATTTAAAAAATTGTGCTAATACAGCTGATCAAAATATCTACAACCTAAAAATTTTTAGTATGAAGATAACCAAAAATAGTATTAAATTTTTATATCATTAAATCTTTAAATATCTTTAAATATTAAAAAATCTTTAAATAAGTTTCAAACATCAATTAACTAATATTCCAATTTATTCAAACTTGAAATTTCAATTATTTCAAATTTAAATGCATATTAATTAATGCATAATAATTAAATAATTAAATAATATTAGTTATTTTCCATATTCACAATAATTCTTTTTTTAATTCTTACAAGATTGCTAAAAGATTTCACTTTTTCGAAACTGTTTAATTTTTATGTTATATAATTTCTTATTTCTATAGAAATTTAAGATTTTTTCTTCGTTTACTTTAGATATATTTTTTTTAAATTTCTCTTTTTATTTTAAGATTTTCTTAATTTTTTTAAAATTATTTAATATTATTTTACATAATTTTGTTATTATAACATTCACTAAACTTTTTATTTCGTTGATTTTCTTAATTATTACCATATTTTTAAAAATAAATACGCTCATTTTTTTGTAAATTTATTTAATTTGTTTTCATATCTTGTCTGTTTTTTTGTAAACTTACTTGTTCTTTCATAACATTTTTAGATTTTTCTCTCTGAATCTGAATTAGTAGTTTTCTGCTATCAATTAGTAGTTTTATACTTCGAATTAGTGAAAAGTGAGCTAAAAATTTTACTAATTTTTTAGTAGAAAACTACTAATTGATATAGTGAAACTTTACTTTTAAAATAAGATTTTTTTACTAATTTAATAGTAGCTCACTTTTTGCTAATTCATTAGTAGAAAACCACTAATTCAGATTTAGAGTGTTCGAAATTTATTTTTAAACTTGTATTAAGTATAATATTATAAAAATATTTTTGGTTTAATTTATCTAAAATCTTTTATTTTTAAAGGAGTTTAAAATTTGTTTTTTTAGAATTTTTTGTCTTTATATACATTTTTTATTTTATTTTTATTAAATCTAATTTCTTAGTATATTCTTAGCAAATTTTTTTTATTTTTTGTACTTTTTATATTTTTTTTACAGTTTGTCAGATTAAGAAAAAAACATTTCTCAATTTTCTTCCTATTTATCTAATTTTCTTGTTGTTTTAAATTTGTTTTAGTCCTTCCTAGCATTTTAATTAATTCTTTAATTTTTACCATCATTTTTCTATTTCTTAGAAACGTTTTTTCTTCTTTTAAATTATTCAGTTTTTATCTTGTAATTAATTAATTACGCGTTCTTCTACTTATTTCAAAGAACTTTTCTTCTTTTGGAATTTTTTTAAATTTTCCAAAATTTTATTCATTCTTTTTTTCTTTAATTCTTTGTAAAGTAATTCTTTAATTTTTCTAATTTTATAAGTTTTTTTAATTGTCTTCTTTTTTATTTTTTTAGTTTAAAAAAATGCAAGTAAATAGTTTAATTTTTTGAAAAGAGTTTCTACTCTTTTATGTATTTTCATGTCACTGTTTCATTCTTGTGTTTTTTTTAAATATGTCTTTATATATTTAAAAATGTCCATAACTTCTTTTATTCAAAAGACTTTTCTTATTTTTTTAATAGACTGATTTCTTATCTTTCTATGATTTTTTTTTATTTATTATTTTTTCGTTGCTTTTACATAATTTTCTTAATTTTGCAATTATATGAATTTTTACTCTTCATTATTTCTTATTAAATGTTCTCAGTTTAAAAATAAAATACTTACAAATGAACACTTAAAATTTTTCTAATACTGTTTTTATATATTTAAAAGAAATCCTGATTTTTATCAGACCTGTTTCTAATTTTTATTCTTGAAAATTTCAATCGATTGTAAGTTTCAATAATTCAAAATTTAGTCAAACTTTAATTTTAATTCATTGTAAATTCAATCAGCTTCAAATTTCAATACATTTAATTTTTAATCGCATTTGTACCGTCAATTTATTAACAATTGAGAGGGTATAAATGTTCAATTACTTGATTGTACAAATTTAATCACTTTTAAAAGTTTTAGTGGTAAAAAGCTCAAATGTGAAAATTCCGATCTAATTTGATGTGAATTTCAAATACCTACTTTTAATGTCAATTCATTATGAGTTTATTCCTGAAAATATTTATCAAACACAAAATTAGTAAAATAAAATTCTCAAATTTAGTAAGAAATTCATTATTTGTAATTTTATTTCGATATTGTTGATAGGCAACATTCTTGCTTATCTCTAGCAAAATATCCAAACAAAATTTCCTCATAATTTTGATTATTAACTAAAAGTAAAATAAAAACAAAATTTCACCTTTATTTAACCATATATAGCTACTTTGAAACGATTAATTAAAGAATCCGTAAATCTTGCGACATTTTTTAAGATTAAATCTCAACTTTGAAAGATTCTATGAGGTGAAACGAAAGGATTTAATGTCTTTTTTACGCGAGTGCTTTACCAGATGACCAAGTGGCAAGCACGGTGTAAAAGTAAAATCTCATTTGGGCTGGGGATACAATTACATCGAGTTTGCAGGGTTTTACGAGCTTTGCCAATACGACGGACCAAGGCAATAGGGTCGTATGGGAAAAAGCAGAAACCAGTAAATTACGTCTCCTCGTCTTTTACTGATCCGCGGTGGGCTTAAAGATGGCACAGTCTGAAAATGGAATCGATCTAGGTGCTTTTTTTCCCTCGTCTTTGTTCACCTTCTCCTTTCTTTATTTCTTCTCTCACCTTTCGTTTACCTTCTTCTAAACTTGCTCCTTTCATCTTGGCATGAGAGCTTTAGCTATATGGGATGGCTGCCAGGTAAATGGAATAGATCTAAGAAATGGTCCAACATCTCGATCTTCCAACTTAAGGAATGGCTCGATCTTGCCTTTTTTCCATTACACTTCGACTTTCGATAGAAAAGCTCTCGATTTTTTATCAGATATCGAGTTGTTGTATTGTCTTCCGGTACAGGATTTTTAGATTTTGACTTTAGGTTATGGGCAATTTTAGTTTAGACAAAAAGAAAAAGAAATGTTTTATTTATATCCTTCTTTATCCTGATTTCATATTAATTTATTACGAGCCAACAAAATTTTTGTTGATATAACTAAACATTTTTTTCAGTGTAGCAACATTAACAAACTTTGCATTGTTATTGGTCATTTAAAACTATAAATTTTTGCAAATTCAAATAATGAAAATAATTGCTGAGAAAAATAGATATTGGTAGATATTCAAATTTAACATACAGCTATTAAAACTTAGTGTTTAGATATTAAAAATTAATATCCAGATATTCAAATTAATATTTTTTAATAACCGGGATAGTAAGTTTGAGTATCCATTTCTCTCAGTGTGACAGTTGAATACAAAATTTGACAAATGGGCTACAAAAATACACAATCAAAAAGAATAGTTTACAAAATTAAACAATAAATATTAAATATAAACAAAATAGTTACAAACTTATAGGAATAACTGTTGGAAATAATTGCAAATTGAACAATTGGATTAAAAATCGAAAAAAATAATTAAAATTGAAGAAAGTTAAAAAAAAATGAGGAAATAGAATGGAAATTTAAGAATTAAATTAAAATTTGCAACAATAATTGATAATGGAAAAAAATTACAAAATGGCGAAAATAATTGACAATTGAAAACAATGGCTACACAACCGAACAAAATAATTTAAAAAATCAAAGAATAATTATAAAATTTTAAGATAATAATTCAAAATTAAAAAAGTTGTAAGAAATAATTGAAACAAGAAATATTAATTTTAAAAAAAATAATTCCAAATTGTAAAATTAAGAAAATTATAGGCATAGTTGTTGGAAATAATTACGCATTTAACAACTGGATTGAAAATCGAAAAATATAATTGAAATTGAAGAAAATAAAAAGAAATTGAGGAAATAATTTTAAAATTGAAGAATGGAATTGAAACTTAAAAAATATACTTAAAAAATGAACAAAAAAGTAATTGTAAAAAGCCAAGAATTAATAAATATGGAAGAAAATAATTGAAAACTGAAGAATGGAAATAAAAATTGAAGAATGGAAATAAAAATTGAAGAATGGAATTGAAAATTAAAGCAAATATATGAATAATTGTATTAAAATTTAAAGAAACTTAGTGATAATCCAAAAAAATAATAGAAAAATAACGATTAATTTTTAATATTAAAGAAAATAATTGGAAATGAAAAAGTGGAATTGAAATTTGAAGAAAATAACTAAGAATTGAAAAGAATAGTCAAAAATCAAAGAATAATAATAAAATTTTAAGACAATAATTAAAAATTAAAAAAAACTGTAGGAATTAATTGAAAATTGCAGAAAATAACAATTGAATGAAATCATTGGAAAATGCCGAGAATAATTAAAAAATTGAAGAAAATATGTGAAAAATGACGAAAATAATTGCCAATTAAAAACAAAATTCGAAAAATGACTAGAATAATAGACAACTAAAAAAAATAATTGACAAAATTAAACAAGAAATATTAAATTTAAAGAATAAAAATTGCAAATTGAAAAATTAAGAAAATTATAGGAATAATTGTTGAAAATAATTGCACATTTAACTACTACTGGATTAAAAATGGAAAAAAATGATTAAAATTGAAATTAAAGGTTTTAACAGTAACCAATTAAATAAATAAATTTAACAAATAATAAACATTTCTGTCAATTCATATAAATAAAATATTTCATAATCAGAATTTAAAAATCTTGTAATTTCAAGTATAAGTATCATTTTGACACAAAACTTACTATAAAAATTGTTATATTGTAGAAACATTGGTAAATGTTATTTTGTACAATACCTAAAATTTTAAGATGGTTTTCTACAGAAGTCTGGATTAAAAATTCCATGAAATTTCCAGATTTTCCAGAATAGATTTTGGGAAAATTCCAGAACAATTTTCAGAAAAAAATCCATTGTTTTCATATAAATCTTAAAATCTATAATGATAATCTACAAAATTCATTCATTCTGTCCAGAACTAAAGTTTGGCATTTAGATATTTTTTGTTTTAAAAGAGATACTTTAAAAAAATGCATTTACATTGATTAAAATTTAAAATTATAAATATCAATTCAAATAATTTTAATGTCATTAATTAATAAATCTAGGTATAATATTTTCTATAATTTTCAACATTTTTCAATATAAAATTATTCTCTGTAAATTTTATAAATTTTTTGCTCTGTTGTCAATTATTCTCGCCAGTTTTTGAATTTTTCTTTTGATTGTCAATTATTTTCCTCATTTCTTCATTATATTCTTTAATATTTGATTAATTTAGTCATTTTGAAATTTTTCTTTCCATTATCAACTATCTTAAAATTTCAATCTAATATTCTTAAATCTTCAATTTATTTCTTTCATTTTTAATTATTTTCTTCAATTCTCAATTATTTATTTCGATTTTCAATTGCATTCTTCGTTTTATAATTATTTTATTAAATATTCAATCATTCTCGCATTTTCTCAATTATCAATTATTTTCTTGAAATTTCAATACAATATTCTTCAATTTTCATTTATTTTCTACAACTTTTTCAATAATTTTCATCAGTTTTCAGTTGACTATTTATTATTTTTCTTCAATTTTATGATTATTCTTAATTTAAAAAAATTTTTTGTTCAAATCACGATTATTCTTACCATTTTTCAAGTTTTTTTCAATTATTAATTTTTTTTTTTAGTAAATTATCTTTGTCAATATTTAATTATTTTCCTTATATTGTAAATATTTTCTTTTCATTGTCAATTATTTTCTTCAAATTTCTATGTACTTTTTTAATTTCCAATTTATTTCTTTAATTTTTAATTATTTTCTTTAATTCTTAAATATTTTCTTTAATTTTTAATTATTTTTATCGATTTTCAATTAATTCCTCGTTATTCAGTAATTCTCGGATTTTTTCAATTATTTTTTTCACTCGCATACATTTTTTTTAAATTTTAATTCAATTATTTAATTCTAGAACTATTCTCGTCAATTCTTAATTACTCTCTTTAAAATTGAATTCCAATTTTCAGTTTTTAATTATTTTTTTTAATATTAAAAAAATATCTCCTTTTTTCCATTATTTTTTTATTATCATTAAGTTTCTTTAATTTTAAATACAATTGTTCAATTATTTTATTTTTTTAAATTTAATTCTTTAATTTTTATTTCCATTCTTCAGTTTTTAATAAATTGCTTTTTACTATATTTATTAATTCTCGGCTTTTTTCAATTACTCATTTTCAATTTTTAAGTATACTCTTTAAATTCGAATTCCATTCTTAAATTTTCAATTTATTTCCTTAATTTTTTATTATTTTCTTCAAGTAAGTCTAATGTATTATTTTTTTCAATTTCAATTATATTTTTCGATTTTCAATACAGTTGTTAAATGGTCAATTATTTCCATAACTATTCCTATAATTTTTTTAATTTTTCAACTTGCAATTATTTTCGTTAAATTTAATATTTCTTGTTTAATTTTTTCAATTATTTTTTTCATTTGTCTATTAATCTAGTCATTTTTCGAATTTTGTTTTTAATTGACAATTATTGTCGTCATTTTTAACATATTTTCTTCAATTTTTCAACTATTTTCTTCAATATTATTAATTATTTTCCGCAATTTTTAATTATTTCCTACAATTTTTTCAATTTTTAGTATTATCTTAAAATTATATAATTATTCTTTGATTCTATTAATTTCATGTAAATGGGTGAATTTACCCGTTTATCATTTAAATAAATAAATATATAAATTTTTTAAATTTTTTTGTTCGGTTGTGTATTAACCTATCCATTTTTTTCACTTTTTAATTTAATTCTTAAATTTTTAATTTAGGGTAAGTGCGTTAGTTGCTGTGGATGCTTCAGTTGCTGCGGTTTTCAGAAAAATATCACTAATTTCTATTTAAGAATATGTACCTATTTCAAAATGTGTGATAAAATTATTCTAAACTTTACTTAATACAATTCCATCAAAAATCTTATTTTAACTATTATTAATTAATAATTATTTAAGTTTAAATTATTGTTATCGCAGCAACTAAAGCAAACATTTGGTTTGTATGTGCTTTAGTTGCTGCGGGAAATCTAACCTCCAATTACACGTTATTCTGGCCGCAGCAACTAACACACATCAACTGACTCAAACCCGCAGCAATAGATGCATTTGATTTTATTTTTAATTTCTTAAGTTTGTTCAAATATACAATTTTTATGGGGTTTTGATGTTTGAATAAATATCTAAATAACACAAACTACTTATTTCATAAGTGGTAAATTCATTGTTATCAATAAAAAAGCGGTATTTTTTTAAAAAAAGGAGTCTCGGCTGAGAGCCCGCAGCAACTGACACATTTACCCTATTTCCTCAATTCTTTATTATTTTTTTTTCAAAATTTAATTATTTTGTGTCGATCTTCAATGCAGTTGTACAATTTGCAATTATTTCCTTCAGCTATTTCTATAATTTTTTAACTATTTTGTTTAAATTTAATACTTTTTTCTTTTATTTTTTATACTATTCTGTGTACTACTATTTTGTATATTACAAAATGTCAAAATGATACCAACTCGTAAAAAGTTAATGAAAAGTTTCTTTTGGTCAAATGAGAAAGTCAGTGAATTTTAAAAAGCTGCATATTTCTATGATAAATCCAAAACTCTGTTTCCTTATTTAGAAGTATATTCTTTTTATAAGTATGCAACGAAATGTATAAAAGATGTAAAAAAAAGTCTTCCCTGACGAAGCTGTCAGCTGGTCTCGAAACTTTGAAAAGAAAAACTTGAAGTAAGGGCGAATTATGAAGGAAGGGACGCTTATTTCTGTTTTTAAACTTGTAAAATGAGAATCCTTGGGGTACTTTTCTTCTTTTGGACTCGAAAATTTCTTTTATTTTATTATGCACTTTACGCTGCTTAGAGCAGTTTTGCAAAGGCATTCCCCCAATTCTCATACCTTCCGGTGTGAAATGTATTTACGCGAAGAGTTTTCTTGGGTCAAAGCATTCTGGTTTGGGGTGATGGGGAGGAGGAGTTTGATGGCGCCCGAACGTCTCCTGCTATGGTCGAGAGCCTTGCTTGTTGGAGTCCCGGACTCGGCGGTTTCCAAGGAACAAGTATTCAGTACTGGTATCGCACTAGTAACATTTCCACGCGCACTGTTCGTATAATCAAGTATATTTTCACCCGAAATCGAACCTTGGTAAAAGACAAAATAAACTGAAATCGGGAAAATCGAGAGAAGGTGAGTGAACTCCGAAAGCTGCATAAATTTTTACTGAATATGTAGGTCAGGCTAGTATATTTTCACGACAAATAACTATAAAGATAGAGAGAAGTTGTGGGTCCAGAATTTTAGAGCATAAAGTTGCCCCATAAAATGTGAATATAAGAATATGTTATCGAGAAACTGACTCTTGAGAAGAATCTATAGAAAATTTTAAATATAGTTGGCATAATGTAATCGCAGTTGGAGTTCTTGTTGACATGCTAATTTTCTTCCCTTGTCGAGTAGTGTTCTTGTTTCCGGTTTGCTGTGTTTAAATATAAATTAAATCAAGAAATTTCAGAGGTTTGAGTTGTAACCTTAAAAATATATAAGAAAATAATATTAATAAATTCATTAATTCAAATTAAATTGAATTAAATCGGAAGATAGAAGCTCCAAATTGTAACCTTATTTAAAAATTTAACTTTATTTAGGTTAAGGAAATTAAATTAAATAAAAAATTAATTTAAGATCACAAACCCGAAGATAAGAAATTAATGACTGAGCGCCAGATATTTCTTGCATCATTCTAAAAAAAAAGTCTAAGAAAGAAGTTAAGAAGAGACAAATTGACAACCAAAAATAATTGATAGATCAGTCCAAAGAAAGAAGATGATTGGACATCCAAAAACGATTAGAAGCTGAATCAAAAATATTTGTTGACATCCAAAAATAGTTGGAAGCTCAACTTAAAATTAACCAAATTGACAACTAAAAACAATTTAGGTTAAAGACGCAAAAGAGAATAAAAGAAAAAGGAAGAAAAGCTCAAAGACCAAAAGAAATACTCTAGAAAAACAAATTTAATTTTGGAAAAATGTTATTAAATTACCGAAATATATCAAAATTTTAAATAATCTTATGTAAAATAATTTATCTCGACTATAGTTTAGCCCCGAATCTCGATAATGGCAGAGGGGGTGATTCGGCGTTATTTGAAAAGATTAAAATTTAAACTAATACTTACCAAATAAGACACTGAATTAGGTAAAAATAACAATTTATTCGAAATAAATATTAAAATTAATAAGTACAAATTTTGAGGTTAGTTTGCAAAAGAGTTTACAAAGTTATAAATCTTATAAATTAATGAAATTCCCGACATTATCAAAAATCAAGTTTTTAGGTTAAAAGACAAGATAATTGAAAGAGAATTGAAATCTACATTTAATTCAATAAATTAAAATTTACACAATTTTAAGACAGGTTCAAAAATAAATGAAATTAATCAAGGATGAATCTAAATAAATTCAATAGAATAATTAAATTTACATAATTTTGACAAGCTTGAGAATAAATCTAAAATATAGCAAAATTGCAGGAAATATCAATTTATGAATCGACAAAAAGGAATGAGTTTCGGAAAGACAGAAATAAGGAATTAGGAAAAATGTGACATTTTGAATAATGTTAACAAATTAAATAAATACCTACAGTAAAACAAATTGAGAAACTAATTAGTCAAATTAAATTCTTACTTCCCAAGAAAGAAAACGATATCTTACCAATTGAAAAAAATCGCAAAATTGAATAAATTAAAGTCGAAAATTTTATATTGATGTTCAAGATTCCAAAAGTAGTCCAATTATTTATAATTTAAACAAATTTCGATCCAGTTTCCAATATAAATATTCAATTAGTCCGATAATTTCTGTTTTTAACCAATTTGGATTCAATATAAATTTAATTTTTAATAAAATTTCCACAATTTACCAAAACGTCCGCTCTCTAAAAAAGCAGACAAAATGTAAAATGGCGTCTTATTATTTTTCCATGGTTACCAATGCAACGATAAAAAATAAAAATGCTTCCGAAACTCATTAAAACAAAAACCCTTTGCACTTAATAACTAACAATTAGATTACTTAATTTCCTTAATTTGGAAAAAACACAATCGAAACTTTCAGTAAAATAAAATATAATCTAAATGCTTCTTTCCTATTAGCTGACATCAAGATATGTGAATTTAAATATTCTAAAAGGAAAACTTTATAAAATAAATATTGAAATGTTCTGAATTAATTTGAAACAACAATAAATAAATTCTTGAATCTCAATGCAGATATCAACTATTTTTTAATTCCGTCAAAATTATGGGCTTTGGCTAACCCGCAGCAACAAGAGATTTAATTGCATATATTTAGGTAAAAAAATCCAAAATTTCCATAATATATTAAACAGGTAAATTTAAAATTTATCAGGAATTAATAAATGTCTTCAAATAATATTAAATTAGCGGTAAATTCAAATTTTCACAGGAACAATAATTTTAAATTTTCAGGTTTCTTTCCCAAATATAAAGATTCTTTCAAATTTTGACGACTCTTCGCATGATTACATAAAATAAGGAAAATAAACGCAAATAAGTCTTAAATAATAAATTATGTACTTCAAAAAACCAGTCCTGGAATTAAGCGTAACCTTTGAGATCAGAAGAGTCAATAGGAAATTAATTAAATTAAACAGAAATTAACGGATTCTTTAAGTTTACAATAATAATCCGCAAAATTCATTCATTCTTTCATTTATTCTTTCATTCTGTCCACCCATAAAGTTTGGCACATAGATATTTTTTGTTTTATATCAGTTACTTTTTAAAAAATGCTTTTTACGTGATTAAACTTTAAATTTATAAATATCAGTTAAAAAATGTTAATTTCATTAATAAATAAATCTATAATTTTTTTTATAATTTTTAACAGTTTTCAATATACAATTATTCTCTTTAAATTTTATAATTATTCTTTAATTGCTTTTAATTATTTTGTTCTGATGTCGATTATTCTTGCCATTTTTCAAATTTTTCTTTCGACTGTCAATTATCTTCCTCATTTCTTAATGATTTTCTTTAATATTTAATTATTTTCGTCATTTTGTAATTTTTTTTTCAATTATCAATTGTTTTCAAATTTTAATTTAATTCTTAAATTTTCAATTCATTTCTTCAATATTTTATTTTTTTAAAACTATTCTTTACAATTGTGTTATAATACATTTTTGACACTTTTGATTTCTACGAAATAACAATTGTGTTGTTTAATAAATGAGATAAAATATTTTTTTGCCAAGTTAAATACATGTACAGGTAAACTGGAATTATTTTTACATGATTTAATCAGAGTACATGCAAAACCAACATGCAGTAATCATTCTCATAATCCCCAATATCATATTTTTCTCTCTTAAAAAAATATTTTTATTTCCTATCGACTTCCGCTGGGAAATATCGAGGATACTCCTCGTAGAATAGAGATCCTATTATCATTTCAATTTCCCTCTTGTCAGTCCCGACACATTTCCTCATCAAGATTTTTAAGCGTCATCTATATTCAATATTGGAATTCATATATCCCGTAAAAAATCGTCTCACGTAGTTCACACATGTGTCACATCTATATATGCGAATGCAGACAGTCCAAGTGCAAGTGTTCTTCCAGCTTGCTGGCGAATCCAACACGTGAGTCGTTTTCATCGAAATTACCGATCATCTCGAACACCATTGAATACGAATAATATCTTCCGACTGCGAGCCCACTGGGATATCTTCATTTCAGATTTGGGTCTCGACTAAATTCCTGCCTTAAATGGAGGCGGGTGTGTATTGACATTAATGGTATATTTCCCATGAGCTCCGCGTTAAATCGCGCATGATATCGTGAATAGGAAATTATCTGCCTTTGAATACAGAAATTTCCTGGTCAGACCAATGAAAATGATACAAATGTACGCCACTATCGTAAATCTAATTCGGGAATAATTTGCGATTCAGAATTTAACATATGGCACTTCCACTAAATCATTTTCCGTGATAAACTGTATAAAATTAACAATAATATTGTATATTTTAGCAATAAATCAAACTACAGGGGTTTTATTAACCAACTGAGTATCCTGATGATTAAATATGGAACCGAATGTATCACAAATTTAAAAATAATTCGTATTATTTTGTCACTTTTTACCTCGCTTTAATGTAACACAAGTTCAAAATTAACATATAAACTTATTATAAATTACATTTTTAAACAAAAAAAATTCTAAAAATCAAACTAAAGTCCAGACCAAACTTTTTATTTGCACTATTTGAAACAATAAATACCTTAAGAATCTCTAAAAATTTTAAAGCTGATATCGACCCTGGAACATCTCTGAATCACTCCCTCAACTTGTACGTACACTGCACGCCAAAAAAATTAAGTATAAATTTTATTAAAATGCTTTATAGTTTAGGGGCTGTCTTCTAAATGTCTTATTTTAAGACATTTTGGTGTCTTTTTTGTATCTAAGACACAGAAAATGGCTCATTTTAAAACACTTATTACGTCTTAAATATATTGCATACAATAAAGACACCAAAATGCAGAGCCGTAACTTAGGTTTTTCGCGCCCGGTGCAAGATAGATATTTTGGCGCCCCCCCCCTATATTTCTTAGAAAAATAGAAGTTAAAACTAAATTTTACTAAATGAACGAATTATTTCCTCCGTATTAATAGTTTTTATATTTATTGGTTTTAAAAGTTTCATTGAAATGATGTTTGAATTACAGTAAATAAACACTTTTTGTCTACTAAAATACTTACAATTAGTAACATTTATACTAAACAACTTTGAACTGCCCAAAAAATTTAATCTAATTTCTTTGGTTTTATAATTATTTTAACTAAAAAACAAATTTTGCACCTCACCAAGTTTGCGCCCCCCCCTGAGGATTGCGCCCGGTGCCATGGCACTGACGGCACCACCCTAGTTATGGCACTGCCAAAATGTTTTAAAATAAGATACCCTCCCAATATCCTTCCCACGGGAGCGTCGCAATAGGAGCACGATTCTTCTCTTCTCAATTTAAAACGTTTCAAATACTCGTTGAAACAACCATGACTTTGTTAGATAGTAGCTAACTTCTCCGTACCCTCTTTCTAGACATTTAGCGAGGTGGGGAATAAGGCGGTAACTTTACCTTCCGGTAGATACTGAGTCCATCCGAGAAACTCAGTAGCAAGCTACTCCTTCCGCAGCCGGTTCCCTCCGTCAGTTCCCTCGATAATTCCTGGTTAGGTTGTTCCATCCTCTGCTTCCTCCAACCGATGTTACTTGATTGAATACTCTTCATCCGATGTAGCTTCCAAGCAGGGTTCTGCTTGATAGGATCTTTAAGTCACTCATCCTGATGACACCAAGACGTTCTAGGTCTGCCGCTGACGTTACACTCCATATCCTTCTTCAACTCAGTGTGATTGATGAAACTGTTACATATTGTCTATTTGTTTAATTGACAGTTTGTGACCTTTGCGTGATTTACTGGCCCTAAGCTCCCGTTGTTTAACGTTCGGTCGTTCGCTCTCGGCGTTCCGGGACTACTCTGGTGAGCGAAGGGTTTTCGTCAGGCTCAGGCCTACAGCACTCCACACAATACCAATTCTCACACCGAGGTGGTCTGCCCTCAATGCGAATCCCTTGCTTTGGGACGGGTGCTTTCCTCACCCTACGGTACCTGCTCAACCGCAGCCGAGTTGTGAAATGCAACTCACACACCGGCACATCAGGCGCTGATCCTTAACGGATATCTAACGTCAGGCTCAAGTCTCCTTTAATACCTGACCCAAAAGCACAGGCCAACCACTGCCACCAAGAGTCCGACCTCAACTGTCTGGGGGAAGACTCAGGTCTTCCGGGCCACCCGATCTCCCATGATACCGTTTATACCCAGATACGGGTACCCAGGTTGAAAGCCATACCCACTTTCAAATTCCTGGATTTCACCAAACAAATACCTTGCAGTGTATACCCCCTTGGGCCCATCATCAAAGGCCACACCCGTAAGGAAGATGCCGAAGTACGTCTCCCCTCCTGAGGTTACACAGTTGTCCGTAGGGCGACGAAACTGGTTTGTTGAGTTCTTCGATTCCAGATGTTTCCTTGACGGCCGATATAACGCGTCCTACGCGTATTTTCATTATCTTCTTGACTAGCTTAAACTCTAGCGTAGAGGGTGGCAACCCCTACGCCTGCTTCGCACTCATACCTTCAGCCCTCTTTACAAGTAAAGGTCCCGGCAGGTATCACTAGGAGGTAAAATGAGCACTTGATCACGAGAGGCTACGTGCTCCTTAGACGAGCATATGTTCGCATCGTGATCCAGTAACTAAGACTTAAGAGAGTCATAGTTACTAGTACTGATTAAGAGCTATAGACCTCCAATGGTACTGCCATACAAGTTCAAATCGTTTTTGTCATATGACAATTTACGCCTAATAAAGGTAGGTGGCACCCACATATCAACTTTAAGAGAGCTTAAAGTTAAACGCAACCAAACTTTAACCAATTCCAGTGCGAACATGTATTCTCTGATTGAATCTATGGAACCCGGCCAGACCTCCAACAACGACTCTCGAAGAAATTACTTTTACATCATTCATTTTGAGCCCGTCTCAACAGGTCCTACGAAGACCTTTTTCCCCATACTCCTCTCCAGTTTAGAGTAACAGAGGTAAAGTAGACTTCACCTCCTCCGCAAAGACGGTTGCATTCGGCAAGCACTTCCGGGTTATCCCGATACTTGCTGATTTTATCAACATAGGCCTAATCCAAGTTCACTTGATCACTAGGTATCTGGACGTCAATAACTAGGGCGGTGTTATCCCTTAACGCTATAAGGTCCGGCTTTTTGAGGCCTACGCCAGTTAGAATGTAATGCTCCTCCAGCACGGTGAAGCCACGACCACGAAGACCTCTAGACACATAACAGGCTATAGCGTTATGACGTCAAACTCTAACATCATGCATTCTATGGCAGTTTTGTAGAACGTGATTTAGGGTTTTGGGTTGAGAACATCCTGCTCTGCATAGCCTATCAACATGTCTGCCCCTTGACGTTCTTGATCTAGTCGGAAGACCATTAATACGGAAGCGGCAAGAGTTGATGAAATCTCTTCCGCTGAGAAATCTCGTACCATCGCACACCCACCTATGCTGTCCTGGTGTATCCACAGAATGCTTTAGTCCACTTCCGTCAACAGAGTTGTACAGGTAAGTGGCAAACATTCTGCGGACATGCGTTCGCGTATCTCACCACTCTTTCTAGTGGTCTTAAGGTCTCCGTTTACATATCGTTATCTCTTTCTCCAGATACGTGTTGTGGATGTCCAGATCGTTAACGTTGAGCGAAGATAAACGGCCGAGTCGCAAAAGCGGCGCATACCATCGCAAACCATCCACCTCTCGTTTACTCTCACCACATTCGCAAGCTGGTCTGCGACAGCAGGGTGGGCTCGTCTCCGGTGTTGGCCGAGACCACCATTCGTAGGGTAGCTCTTGTTACACCCTGGAACCTCGCACTGAAATTGGTCTGGTTGGTTGTCCCTGGTTGGGGTGGCTTGACCAGGGGGCCGGCCACTTGTATCATCCGTGGCATTATTTAAATTATTAGAGCCAACCAAATAATGGACAGACGGGGTGGCAGCCCGAAAGTCCATGGCACCCAGAGCTCCTTTTGGATGGGAAACCCAACCGATGTTCACCTGTGCAGGCGGAGATAGGTTAGGTGTGACAACACACCATGAACACAGTATCAACTAAGTCCTCGACCATCCTTCTTTAGCTCAGCGGAAGCGGGGACGCTACACCCCGACGAAAAATTTTTTTTCTACGTCTTTGGAGTTGAAAATGCATTTACGCACTGACCCAGACATGGTAAAACCATATCCGGAGTGCCGGACTCACTTCTTTCGAAATACTACGCGGCTAAAAACAAACACTACATGACCACGAAAATCTAATTTAACCTCAAATGTTTGGCTTCACCCTTCATGTACTTTAAAGAACCAAGTACCTTCGCCTCAGTTATGTGTGCTTCATTCCGTCTGCTCAATCCATCACGCTTCCTCCATCGATCTGCTCATGCAACGCAACGCAAGGCAACTTCACCATCACCGTTCCTAGATTTACTCCCGTTCAACGATTGGTAAAAGATACTACTCCCACCACCCTGTTGAACAGTCTAAATCCGGCAATACTACCAATGATGACTCTAGATGAAATTATCTTCACATCCCCCTTAGATAATCCCATCACACTCGAGTCATGCACTGACTCGCTTGACCATATATATACCCTTCCAATTTAACTTGATCGAACTGTAGGCCGTTAACTCAATTTTAGGTTCCCTGTCCGTGTTGATACAATTCCTCAGGTCCTCGTCACACGCTTTGTAATATTCGATCTTCTTTTGGTGCGCTTGATGTAGGTTGGTCTGCTCACCAACTAATTGAGCATCGATGATAAATGCTTGACCTTCCCTAATTGCAACTATATCCGGTTTCCTGATCTTCTTGGCTACATATTTTGCAATCGCATTATGACGGTCCACTCGCTTCTTGTGCGTTCGAAAGCAACACTGCAAGACATGATTCAAGGTTTCCGGAACGTTGCAGCCAGCTCTGCAAGTTTTATCTTTGAATCTGCCTCTCGATGTTCGTTATTTCGTTGGCAGTGCGCTAATCCTCAACTGGCAGGAGTTGACAAAGTCTCTCCCGCTCAAGAAGCTAGTTCCATCTCCAACCCAGATGTTCTGACAAGGTGTTTCCGCTGACTTAGCAAGCCCCATACCATCATACGACTTGTGAAGCTTGTTGGCCCAATACTTATTCACCTTGTCATTTGAGTCCAAAGACTCGCTGTGATCAACAAGCCTTTTCCTACACATTTCTACCTCATTCGCAAGGAATGAGTTATCACTCGACACGATGTTGCCATTCAACGTTCTCAACCTTTGTAACCTCAACAACGGAGCCATCCACCTCATTGATGGTATGCCCAACCCACCATCCTTTATTGATGCGGGGACATATGCATTGGAAGAATCGTGCGGAAGCCTTAGCCATGCTCTAACCGGTTTCCTGATGCACTTGTCGGCGCTTTTAAGCGTACCGAGTAACACGTCGCCCAATGCTAATCGATAGTACAACCTCGGTATTACTGATGTTCTCAATGCAAAAAGCTTTTGCTGTGGTTTAAAGGGGGAATTGATGAGGTGCTCTAAATCCACCATCAGAGTCTCTGTAATCGTTGTCTTGACTCTACCTCCCCAATAAAACTTAATACCAAGGTATGTTTACGTATTCTCTCTCCTAAGGGAGCATTCACATATTACGTAACATTTTTTAGGGGGGTGGGGTCAGCAGTTTGTTACGTCCAGCAGAAAAAATGGCGCTAATGTATGTAACGACGTGTTACATGGGGGTGGGTGGGGGTCAAAATTTTCCGAAAAAAACGTTACGTAATATGTGAACGCTCCCTAATCACCCTAGGTTGTCTCCCATTTACTTCAAAGACTGTTGTTATATCTAAAGTTGTTACTTTATCCCTCCCAGAGGGCTTCATATCTAAAGTGAAGCTTTTGTCCACATTGATTGAAAGACCACAGGACCTCAAGAATCTGGATGTTACTTCGATCAGTTGCTTCAAACCTCTGGCATGAGTTGTGTACAGGTTCATGTTATCATTAAAAGCTGTTGCGTTGATCCTCTTTGTTCCCACCCTAATCCCAACTTAGGGTGGAAGCAATCCAACATTCTATGGGTTATGATGTTGAACAAGGGTGATGACAGTGGATCTCCCTGCCTTACGCCTCTCCTCGGGATTACCTTCTCCGAAATCCAACCCTGACCACATAGAACTGTTGAACCTTCCGCATAGATATGCCTTATATATTCAAGGAAGCTTGGGGAGATCCAAAAGACTCCAAACCTGCTATGAGTGCCCCTGAGAGACAGAAGGAAACGCCTTTGCAATGTCCAAAGACGCCATGTAGAGAGATTTATGGGTACGGTGTTGCTGTTTCAGGACGTGGTCTGGGATAAACGTATTATCCCGACAACCGTCCACTGCGGTTCTAAATCTTCTTTGTCTTTCATCGATCACCACAGCCTGATCTATCCTCCTTGCCAAGATCTTATGCAAGCCTCTCACGAGCACCGACGATATTGTTATCGGTCTATATTTGGATGGATCTTCCTCACGGCCAGGCTTAGGAATAAATATCGTTCTCGATGTTAGCAACGATTCTGGTAGCCTCCCTAACCACAGAAGCAGGTTTAATATGGCTAAAAGTACTCCTTTAGGCATCGAAAGGTAATCGGCTCCAGTTAACCCATCAGGTCCCGGAGCAGTACTCCTTTTCACCACACAAGCTTCAACTTCCTCAATTGTAATCGGGATCCAAATGCCCATTAGCAAATCGCTGGTTTTCTTGAAAGTCGGCGCACCAACCGAAGCTGTTGTCAAGACATTTTGCCAGTATGGCTCCATTAACTCCCTCCTAGGCATTTCACAATCCGAGGGACCTTCAAGAATGTTTTTGATGCACCTCATGCTATTTCGTGCGTAACTTTTCTGTGCTACCTTGTAATTCCTCCTCCTCTGCTTCCTTTTGGACAACTTAGCCCTCTTCCTAACTCTGCACATACAACCACCCACAACTCGATCACACTCCGATTTTAATGAAGCTAAATATAGCGTGACCCTACTGTTGATCTGTTTTTTCGTCTCCCTTCTCACATATCTACAGATTTCAAACAGTAATTGTTCTTTATACTTCTCGCTACTCTCACTCGGTTGTTGTAAGGAGTTAAAGAACTGCAGAAACGCGTCCGGTACATGTTGCCTTTCCTGAGAATGGGGTTCGTTGCTATCGTTCCCTTCCTGGGCCTCATTCTCACGCTCTTTTTCAATGAGCTCTATCGCCTTAATAACCTTCTGTTTATACGCTGCCGATTTCCTACAAGACTTATAAGCCTCATGTGTTCTTTCTTGAAACTCCTCTGCTAACTTGATATGGAAGAACCTTTCGCCATTCAAAGTCAGTTCCGCTTCTTTTCTCGCTACCACTAACAACTCCTCGTCCGTCCACCTTGCTTTCACTCTTGATGTTACCACCTTACCATCTGCCATTTCTGGATGTTTTGACCTGCGATTCACTCCCAGACCAATTTTAGTTGCGAAACTTTTCTCACAACCCGGAAATTCACACACATAAGTGAGTTCTTGGTTCTCTAATTGGTTAACTCGATCTGCGGACCGGGCTGATTTATCCGAGACATTTTTATTTCTACTTGTGCCAATTAGATTTGAAGAATTAGGGCTGGCAACCCTGATTCCCCACCTTGCCTTTACCTGTTAACCACATGGGAATAGCAGGTGCCTGCTTTAGGCCAAGGTCTGGACTTTCCTGCTTTTTGTGCTAAGTAAGAGTGGGGGCACAACTCCCCGTTAGATGCGACTAAAACTTTATAAGTGCCCCATGCGTATTGGTTCTCAGAATTTGACGACACAAAGTGTACATCTCCTCCTAAACGAAAACCATCACGCACGGAACAAACATAACGCTTAGATGTTTAGGTGTACAAATCTTGATTCAAGGAATCAGTCAATGTCTCAGTCGACACCCGTACTCGCTCCGCAGTTACAAATTTAGCCACCTGCAGTGCATAAAAATACACTGCAGGGCCCAGCTGGAACCACGAGGAGGTAAAGCAAGCACTTGAATTCGAGAGGCTATATATTCGCATTGAATCCCTCAAAAGAGTTTAGAGCGACCTTCGCTCCCCGCTTAAGAGATTTTTTTTTCAATAACGCCTCTGTTGTTGGAAATGCTTTTACGCAAGTACCCAAGCCCGATTATAAACAAAGTTTATGAACCACACTTGGAGTTCCAGACTCACCGAAGTACTACCGGCTAAAACCAACCAACATTTGACTTCTAAAAACATTCTTCCTCAGATATTTGGGAGGATTCACCGAATTCCAATACTTGATTACTAGATCGATACTTTAACTGTACACACACTTCCTCACCCTTATGTCCGTTCATTTGCCTCCTTCGATTGGACGGATATACACCTCCGAGCAACCTCACCAGAAATGTCTCCGGCAATCGATACATTCAATCCCCCGCTCGAATATTCATTCGAGTCGTACGGTTGAACATTCGAAAGCCAGCTATGCCACCAATGATCGTCTTCGACGAAATGATCTTGATGTCGCTTCTATTGATTTTCAATTCCTTGAGATCATTGACAGACTCTTATGCCCAGACTCCCCTCCAGTTAAGTGTAATGGAGCTGACCTTTACGCTCCCTTGATAAGGCAATTTGCTCTTGACATAATTAATTGTGTCGTTAGTCTTGTAATACGACACTTTTCTTTCGTGGGCCGACCCTAGATGTATTTGGTCACTCACAACCTGCGCATCAAACACAAAACCCTCCTTATCCTTTAAGGCAATAATATCAGGCTTTCATATTCCTTCAACGGTACGAATCCTTGGCTCTTGTTCGACCTGATACTCATTTTGCGTTAACCTTTGCGCCACATAATTCGCCAAGGCGTTATGCAGATTCACTCTTCTTCCATGAGTAATTTTATAATTTTATAATCTTCCTAACGTTTCGGGTGCGTTGCAACCAGCTCGGCAATTTCTGTCCTTTTGCCTCCCTCTTGCCATTCTGGACCTAGTTGGCAAAGCGTTGATTCTCAACTTCACCGAATTAATGAAGTCGGAGCTGTTCAGAAATTTTGTTCCGTCGGCAACCCAACTGTGTTGTCGTGGCGTCTTCCTGGATTCGGTTAAGCCTCCTCCGTCTACGCTTTGATGTAATTGTTTCGCCCACATGTTATTAATTTGGGCTCTTGACTCCAGTTGGTCTCGTTGCCGGATAAGCCTTCTTTTGCACACTTCTATTTTTCTTAATAGAAATGTATTATCCTGAGGAACAATTGTTGCCTTGATGGTTTTTAGTCTTTGCAACCTGAGCAAGGGCGCCATCCATCTCACCGATGGTATACCTAGACCGCCTTCTCTAACTGGCGTATGTATATATGCAATAGGCACATCATGTGGGAACTTAACCCAGCTCCGAACAGCCCCCGCACTGTTTTATCAGCGCATTTTAATGTACCCAAAAGCACGTGTCCTAGAGCTAACTGGTGAAATAGTTTCGGTAAAACCGAGACTCTTAGGGCGAAGAGTTTTTGCTGTGGTTTCAGCGGTGCTTTCGTTAACTTCTCGATCAATTGCTGAAGTTGCTTTTTCACCACCGTCCTCCTCCTCCGGGCCCAATTAAATTGGATACCCAGGTACGTCCAGCTATCACTCCTTCTCATTACCTTAAGGCGTCTTTCACCTACCACAAATGATGTTTTAATATCAACAGTCGTTACCTTATCTTTCCCGGATGACTGAAGACCTAAGGTGAAGCTCTTGTCGATGTTTATGCTTAAACCGCACGATGAAAGAATTGGACAGCTACATCAATCATCAGTTGCAGCCGTCTAGATTTTTGCGCATAAAAGTTCGTATCATCAACAAACGAGGTCGCATTGATCTTATTTGCGCCTACTTCTATCCCCGTCTCCTTGGGCAGTACTCTGAGCATTTTGTGCGTTACGATGTTAAATAAAGGTAATGATAAGGGATCACCTTGCCGCTCTCCCATCTTAGGATAGATCTTCCCCGAGGCCCAACTCGGGTACTGTGAATCCTTTTTCATAAGTAAATCCCAGATAATCGATCAAGTGCTGAGGTGCACCGAAAGATCTAACACCTTCCAAGAGAGCTTCATGCGTCACTGACGGAAAAGCTTTCGCTATATCCAGTGAAGCCATATACAGAGGTTTATAGAGTTGATTCTGTTGCTTTAGGATGTAATCAAGGATAAACACATTATCTCTGCAACCATCAACTCCTGACATGAAACCTCTTTGTCGATCATCGATGTTCATGGCGTTTTCTAGTCTTCTGGCTAGAATTTTATGAAAACCTCTTATCAGGACTGGTGCAATGGTGATTGGTCTCTATTTTGATGGATCCTGCTCAAAACCCTTCTTTGGAATAAATACCGTTCGAAATGCAAGCATTGACTCAGGCAGTTGTTGCGCCCACATAAAAAGGTTGAACAAGCACTGTTTTTCCGCAATGGGCATAACATTAATATAAAGTATATATTTTTCTAGATTCTAGATTTTAACATTCAGTGTTTAGTGTTTATCAAAAATAATGTTCAATTTGGTTATTTTGTGAAAAATTGGAATTAAAGATTGTTTTCTTTTTTTTGTTCCAGGTGGTTAAAATTTCGAGAGTGCCGAGATAACGAAAGCCAGCCGCGTCTCCGATACCTATGTTGTGCGGGGAACTTTTGAACGGCGGCCTTGTGAGTGCAGGTGCAGTTCCTTTAGTGCCCTGCAGTCTCCTTGGACCCTGGCTTCCTGGATTTCTGCGAGCCACCAGTCCAGGATCACTCACTTCTCCGTACCTCACTCTTTTGGCCGAGATCATTATCTCAAATTCATTAGAGCAAGACGAGATTTACTTTTTCAAAAAAGCTCAAATGGACCTCGCCACACAAAATCACCACCCCAACGGCTCCGTCGAGCTTGATTTGGACCTCGACATCCACGATATTGATGAAGACGTTCTTCTCGGTAAGTTTTGGATTTTAAATATTGTTTTTTAAGTCGTTTGTTTTTTCTTAGGATTTATGTATTAACCCCTATAATTTCTACTTTTTTTTTTAGAAGATTCTCATTGACATAACCTCAAACTAGAAAGTGGTTTTTAAAGAGCAAGTAAAAAAAATTAGAAAATTGATTTCACCTGAATTTTATAAAAATCCAGCTCCCACGAAATAAAATAATAATTCTTATAATAATTAATCTCTTAAAATAAATATAAAATAAAAAAATTATTAATAATTTTTCAAATAATTATTTTTAATAAAATAAAATAATTTTTATTCTCGGAACGATTAATTTGATCTAAAAATTATGTAAATTTACCAATTAAATAATCTGATAATTATCCTTTTTTAATCCACTCATAAAATGAATTTTATTGTATAATTTTCATTTTTTCAGAAAAAATTTATTTGAGCCAAAACTTGTTGTTATATAAATATTATTAAAAATTTTGTGTTTTCTCTTTAAATCTAGTGAAAATTTCTAATTTTTATTCAATTTTGACAAATAATAGCTTATTTTGTTCTATAAAATATTCTCTCCAATTTCATTTGTTGGATTTTGTTAAATAAAATATTATTCAAAAGTTATTAGACAAGAAACATTTGCTTTTTTTACATTTTTTAAATAAAGTATTATTCAAAAAAATCCAACAAATAAAATTGTAGGGAATATTTCAAAAAACAAAATAAGCTATTATTTGTTAAAATTGGACAAAAATTACAATTTTTCAGTAGATTTACAGAAGAAACACAAAATCAACCAATTTTGGCACAATCTAATTTTTCTGAAAAATGTACAACTAGACCTTTAAAACTTAGGTGAAATCAATTTTCTAATATTTTTATTTGGTGTGAAAAACTGCTTTCTAGTTTGAGGTTATGTCAATGGAGAGAACTACCTTAAATAGAATTAATAAAATGTTTACTAGAATAATTCTTCAGAATTTCCATAGAATGATATTATACAACCACTCTATAGTAAAATTGTATAGAATAATCACGAATCTAAGGTGAGATTTGAAAAATTCAAAATGGCGGATTCAGTATGGCGGACGATTATTAAAAATCTATCGGATTTGCTAGAAATTTTTTATTTAGAGATTTTGGAGATCGTTTATTAAGAATCTGGAGTTGGATTTCGAAAATTCAAAATGAATGACGGACAAATAAAAAGTCTAAAAATCCAAAAATATTTGGTTCCTGCTGGAATCTAATAACATTGAGACAAATACAAAGCTAAAAAGTCAGTTGTTAGTTAATGTCCTTTTATTTAAATGATTTATATAAATTTTTAAATCATTTTGTTATAAATTTTAAAACGATTAATTATTATTAACATAAGGAAATAAAAGGAAAGTTGTGTTTTTAGCTATAAAATACAGTTTTACAAACTAAGTGTTTTTCTAAAAAATAATGTGTGTGTGTTTTTTTGTTAAAAAAGCGACAAATACACTCAGAAAAGTGATATATTTGGCACAAGGATAAATTATTTGTGCTAAATAAAAATATCTTTGTCTCACAGCCAACTAACTTTTTTATTTGAAACAAATAAAAAAGTTATTTATTATTTGTTTCAAATAAAAAAGTTTTAAATAAAATTTTATTTGACACAAATAAAAATTTATTTGATTCAAATAAAAAAGTTAGATGGATGTGAGTTAATATATCTTTTCCCGGAGTGTATGACTGTGTAACGTTTGCTTTGGAAAAATACATTCCAGTTGAAAACAATGTGTTTATTTATCTTTATTTTTCGCTATTAAAATTTATTATCAGCAATTAAAAAACTCAGTAAAATCATAAAAATAGAAAGACAAAAAATGCAAAAACATACCAAGAAATTATGGAAGGAAATCTTCATTTAACGCTTAATCTTTCGTGATTACAGTCGCATATAAATATTTTTATTTGAAAAAACCCCTTTAAAAACTTATTTCATCACTTAATATTAATTCTAGAATATTAAAAATATTAATATTCATGATCAACGTTTTTACAATAAAATTGTCAAAAATGCCCATATCTCTAAAAAGTGTCTATATAGCTTTGTCATATTTTTCATTTATTTATATTTTATATTCTTTATATTATTTATCGATAAAAGTGATTTCCAACAATACAATTTTGTGCTTCGTATATTTTTAACATAATATTTACATATATTTAAAATAATTTTGTCTGTACAATATATATGAATAGATATATTAATATTTAGAGAAATAAGTTTTAATTAAAGTTTTCTTTCTTGTTAATATTACTTTTTATTTTTAAGGCTATGTCAAGAACCAAGAAGTGAATCTCCTAGAAGGGTTAATAAAATAAAGAGTCTGTTTACAGCGCTATTTTAAAATGAATTTGAAGTTAAAATCTACTATATAATAGTTAAAGTTTAACTATGTAGAGGTTAAGATTTAATATTTATCATTCTTTTTAGTTTTTTATTGCCTACAATTTCCACTAGGTCCGATAAGAAGTTTTTTTTATTTGTTTAATTTAAATTTTGTAATACAATAAAAAAATTATTTTCATCAGTTCGTGAAGAATATAATAAATACAGAAATAAATAACCAAAGAAAAAGAAAAACAACCTTCAACTAAAATATAGAAATACGTATTAAAATACCGGAAACGGAAACAGATGTTGCTAAAAACTAAAATTCATATCCAGCATTCGCCATGGCCTCCAGGAAAACTAGAGCCTGGCATTGGTCCAAAATTTGGCTCCTGATTCTCTTCGCAACATTCCCAACAGAGCTGTAGTCGCTCTCTTCGCGAAATAATGGAGAACGTTAACAATCTTTGCGGCTGTTTATCAAGATTTAGTCTCAACTGGACCGCGCGGGTGCCATTAGTTCGCGCCACGTAGACTGAAAATTCGTCGAGATTCTACCTCGCGACAACGCGAATTAAGAGGGCTTTTATATTGACTTTCTCAAAGTGTAGGTGGCCAAGCGCACAATAATCATCTCCAGTAAAATATTATCTGATATATTTCTCCCTCGTCATTTTCAGCTTTATTATCTTAACAATTCTATTTTAGCTATATATATATATATATATATATATTCTCATTTGTTTCTCGACCTCTTCGCTGTGTATATTATTTCTCAATCAACATTCCAAGCTGAATTTCATTAGCTTATATTTATTTACCAGTTTCTCAACAAAAGTTCAAATGCCGAGGAAATTGTTTGACTTGTTTGAATTTCCTGGTTTAATTTAACTAAGTTTCGTTCAAGTAAATATTGAAATTATTTTATATTCCGGTAGTAGACTTTCTCTAATTAAAATCAGTACAAAGTTTATTAATTATATCTGGTTCTTATTTCTTTGCTTAATTGTTTGTTTATTCCTTATTTAAGTACTCGGTAGTTTATTTTTTAATTATTTATTTGTTTTTTTTATTTTTTAGAGAAATTAAACTTTGTTTTATACAATTAAATTTGCGACAATTAAATGGTATTTGCTTTAAATACTGAATTTATTTATTTAAATACGATTTATTTGATTCAAATGATAATTACTTAATACGAATAAATATTTATTTGATAATAGTCAAGTAATCGGTTATTTGGATCAAGTAAAATTTTTTTTCAGTTTTCTTAGGGATCAGATCTAGTATAATTATTCTTGAATCAAGAATAATAATTTATTATTGACCCAAGTATGCATTCTTGAACCAAGAATGTGTACTTCGATTAAGAATAATTATTCTTGATCCAAGCATTTTCTTATCTTTGGCAAAAAAAATATTTTTCTCTAAGTATAGGGAATCTTTTTTTTTTAAGAAAAAAGTGATTTACACTTTAACAATTTAAAAATAAGTATTACAATATCATATAGTATAGTATAAGTAACTTACGAAAACCATATAATATATAGCAAACAATCTGAAAATTAATTTGCGATTATTATAGAATTTTTAGATTTCTACGAAAACCATGAATTTTTTTTTACTATTGTCCTGGAATTTCACCAACATTTTTTGTGGAAAACCTGTAAAAGTAATGGATTTTTTTAATCCAGACTTTTGTAGTAACCATGTAATTATTGTCATGATTATTTAAATTTTCTACACAAGTCTCAATTTATTTTTCTCCTTTTTCAATTATTTTCTTCAAACTTAAATTACTTTTATCATTGTTTCAGTATTTTTGATATTTTTCAATTATTTTCTACATATTTCTATTACTTTTGCCATTTTAAAATTAATTTCTACAAATTTTAATTATTTTATTCAGTTTTTATATTGTCATGAATTTCAACATTTTTTACATCAGTTTCACATTATTTTCTTTAAATTTCAATCATTTCCGTCATTCGTTTTAATATTGTCATGAATTTATTTATTTTTCATAACTTTTTCAATTATTTTCTACAATGTACAATTATGATTCTGAAACTTGAAATACTAACTACATAATTAAATCTTTTTGACATTTTTGAATTATTCTCTTCAAATTTCAATTACTTTCTTCAAACTTCAATTAATTTCTTCAACTTTCGTTTATTTTCCTCAAGCTTCGAATTTATTGTTTTTTCAATTTTTCAATTATGGTATTTAAATTTTTAATTTTTACTCCAACTTTCAATTATTTGTGTCATTATTCAATAAGTTTCTTTAAATTTTAATTATTTCGTCATTATCTCAATTATCGTACTAAAATTTTTATTTTTTTACACTAGTCTCAAACAATTTTTTCAAATTTTAATTTTTTCCATTCTTCAATTATTTTCTTGTAATTTTAATTATTTTTAAAACTTTTCAAATATTTTATTTAATTTTAATTATTTCGTTCCGATTTTTCAAATTTTGTTTTCATTTTTTGATTTTTAATCAATGTTTCATTTAGTGTTATCATTATACATTTTGTTTTTAATTTGACATATTTTTGTCACTTTTAAATTTTTTTCTTCAAAATTTAATTAATTTCTTCATATAATATTATTATTATTACTATTTATTATTATTATTATTATTTATTCTGAAATAAATTAATATTAAAGTTTCTTTAATATTTTCGAATAATTCTTTTCAAATTTCAATTATTGTCTTCAAACTTCAATTAATTTCTTTAACTTTCCATTATTTTCCTTAAACTTTTAATATTTTGTTCAATTTTGAATTATTGTCTATAAATTTTTTATTTTTACACCAGCTTTTATTCATTTATGTTATTACTTAATTAGTTAATTGAATTAACTAAAATTAATAATTAATATACGATTATTAAAACATTTTCAGATTTATACGAAAACGATGAATTTTTTTGAAAATTGTCCTGAAATTTATTTATTGTCATGAATTTTTAAATTTCCTACACCAGTTTACAATTATGTTTTTTACCTATCAACCATTTATTTCATTTTTATTATTATTATTGTTACAAATATATTAATTTTTACTCGTTTTTCAATTATTTTCTAAAAATTTCAAATATTAGCTTAAAACTTTAATTACTTTTTTGATATTTAAAATTTTTTGCCATTTTTGAATTATTCTCTTCAAATTTCAATTATTTTCATCAAGCTTTGAATTTATTGTTTTCAATTTTTTAATTATTGTCTATAAATTTTTAATTTTTACATTAACTTTCAATTATTTATGTCATTGTTCAATTAGTTTCTTAACATTTAAATTATTTTTTCATTTTTTCAAGTTTTGTCTTTAAATTTTTAATTTTTTCACCAGTTATCAATTATTTTTGTCATTTCTCGATTCTTTTTTCAAATTACAATATTATTTTTGCCATTTTTCAAATATTTTTGACATTTTGAAATTATTTTCTTTCAATTTCCAAGTATTGTCTTTAAATTTTTAATTTGTTACACCAGTTATCAATTATTTTTGTCACTTCTCAATTATTTTTTTAAAATTACAATTAGTTTTATCAATATTTAAATATTTTTGACATTTTTGAATTATTTTCTTTAAATGTCATTTTATTTAATCATTTTATTATTATCATAAATTTCTTAACTTTTATACCAGATTTCAATTATTTGTGTCATTATTCAATTAGTTTCTCCACATTTTAATTATATCGTTAATTTTTGAATTATTAAATACAATTTTTTAATTAATGTATTAAAATGTTTACTTTTTACTTCATTTTTAAATTATATTTCTCATTTTTCATTAATTTTTTTTCCAAATTTCAGGTATTTTTAACATTTTATATTCAAGTTTCAATTACTTTTCTTTAAACTTCTAATATTTTTTTCAATTTTCCAATATTATTGTCTATAAATTTTTAATTTTTACACCAGTTGATTTATTTATGTCATTATACAATTAGTTAATTTAATTAACTAAAATTAATAATTAATTTGCGATTATTGAAGAATTTTTAGATTTATACGAAAACAATGTATTTTTTTTTAAATTGTCCTGGAATTTTCCCAAAATTTGTTCTGGAAAATTTGAAGGAAATTAGACTTGAATTGGAATTTGAAGGAAAGGGAACAAAAGGCAGTTTTTTTTTTTACTTTTTGAATTTTTACTTATCGAGGTTCTACTGCACATTTATCAGTGTCATTAAAAATTTTCCATTTTTTATTTATTAATGCTTATTATCCTGCTTTCATTTTTATGCCTATCATTCATTAAAAATTTTACATAGTTTATTATTGTTCGCTACATCCTAAACTTTATTATTGTTATTATTTTTTTATTTTTTTGTTATTTTTATTTTATTATTATTATTATGGGCCCGTATCATTTTGACACAAATTTTTTCGTGCAACTTGTTATATTGTACTCCCGAAGATGAATGTTATATTTTACTCCTACAAAAATCAAAGATTTTTAGGTTTTAATTATTTAATAATTGAACTTACTGGATTAATTAAGTTTTTTAATATTAATTTAATGTATTAAATCAATTATTTAATAAATAAGACTTAAAAATCTTTGATTTTAGAAGGAGTAAAATATAACATTCATCTTCGGGAGTACAATATACCAAGTTGCCAGAAAAAAATTGTGTCAAAATGATACGGGCCCATTATTATTATTATCATTATTATACTATCCTTAATATAAAATTTCACATTATCATGCACCATTTATCAAATTCATCATTAATTTTTAACTTTTTCTCATTTTCAGGCCAAAAACTGGGTAAGTAACCAATCAAGACGATTCAATTCATCAAATCACTTGTAAGTTGCACACACTTTTCTTAATTTGCTCATTTCTCGGAGGGGAAAAGTAAACCTTAATTAACCCTTTGTTTTGGAAGTTTAAGGCATTTTCAAAATAGTCGAAATAACCAGAGAAAATTGTAAGAAAAATAGTAGTCGACATCTCTATATCGAAAAGCTATATTCGCTTCGTAATAAAACATAAAATTTTTATGATTTTCACGTCACAGACAGGGAATAGAAATACTTTAGACTTTTAGGATAACCTGTATGTACTTTGGTAGTTTTTTTTTATATTTTTTGACATTTGTTATATCCACCTGTTATTTATTTTTACCTTCAGTTTCATTCCGTTATTTATTGCCTTTTTTTTCTTTCTATTTCAATATTCACGTGAAAGAGCTTCCGAGCATATTTTCAATTCGGTTAAAAGTTTCGTACCCAGTGAACTTAATATTCTATTTTCGCCAATTAAAGATTTAAACGGATTGCTAAAAGGAAACGTCCTTTTAAATATCGAGATTTTAAATATGGAAAATTCAAATCTGCATTAAAATATGGAAAATATGAAATTTTAAACATTTCGGGAGAGATCGTTACAAGTTTATTATCCAATGACAGAAATGTGCTTTATTGATTTATATTTTCTATTTCTGTTTTATGTGCACATTGAATCATTTTTCATATTTCCCTGCATTTATGGTAAACAAGCCAATAAATAATCCGACAGGAAACATTTTTTATCGCATCTCTCAAATTGAGTATACAGTTAATTTTTATTTCTTGTTCCTAATTCAACTTTAATAGGTACATTATTATTATTATTATTTGCTTAATTTCATTATTATTTAATAATAAAGTCTTCTCCAATTAGCAATTTAATATATTTTTATAAACAAATGTAAAATGAAAGAAACTTTTAAATTATTAAATGGGATTATTCAATTAAATATAGAAAATAAGGTTTGACATTTAATTTAAAGCTCTCGAATTTAATTTAAATTGAGAATCTTTCTATTTTGCCCAAAGGATTGAAACTTGATTTAACGACATAAACCAATGAAAGAAACGTTATCTTTTAGTGAAACTCGTTTTTCGTCGTCGGGTCTTGCAGCTAGCGGTCAAGCGAAAATCTCGAGTGAACCCAACTTTTTTTTTTTGCTTCTTCTTCAAGCTTTTGCTTCAGAGAATCCTCTCTATCACGGATCTTAATAAATCGACTTCAGCTCGTTCTTACCACTGTAAACCGAGTGTTTCTGGAAAAAGTCTGATCAAAAGAAAAATGGAGTCCCACGATACTAGCCCTTCATTATTTTTCTCAATCGGAGTAATCGCACTCTAGTCTCTATAAACTTAATCCCTAGTCACTTTTCTTCTCACGTCTCGCGTTTCTGATAGATTGTCATGTTTTTTCAAACGCAATGAAAAAAAAAAACTTTGGGATTTACAGGTTTAGAAATTTTACCTGAATATTAGTGAAACAATAATTCCAAGTGATGGCTAACAGAATAAAAAAATGCCCATTTGTATACAAGATACTAATAATACAATAATAAATCTTAATTCTAAATTTGATAACCATCCCATTTGTATACAAGATACTTATAATATAATAATAAATCTTAATTCTAAATTTGATAACTAAAATGAATAGAACTATATCCGCCATTGATAGACTCGTTATTACCTTTTTTAAATCAATAATAAAGTGGTTAAGAGGAACGAAGAGATTGTTAAAAATAAGCGTAAAAAAGTCGCTTAAAACATTTTGCTACATTTATGTATAAAAAAATATAGTTAATATATTATAAGAAACAAATTTGTTGAGTTTGTCAAAAATATTTGAATAATGACAAAAATAATTGTAATTTGAAAAAATTACTTGAGAAAAGACAAAAATAATTGATAACTGATGTAAAAAATTAACAATTTGTAGACAGTCCTTGAAAATTTAACAAAACAATTGAAATTTTAAGAAACTAATTAAATAATGAGATAAATAATTGAAAGCTGGTGTATAAATTTTTAATTTATAGACAATAATTGAAAAAAATATTAGAAGTTTGAAGAAAATAATTGAAAGTTAAATAAAATAGTTTAAATAAAATAATGAAAATTTGAAGAGATTAATTCTAGAATGTAAAAACAAATTTGAATATATAAAAGTTGGAAGAAAATAATTGAAATTTGTAGAAAATAATTGAAAAAGTTATAAAAAATTAATAAATTCATGACAATAATAAAGAAAATGACGAAAATGATTGAAATCTGAAATAATCATTTAAAACTGGTGTAACATTTTTCAAAATTCATGACAATAAAAAAATTTAAATTAATAATTGAATTTGAAGAAAGTAATTCTAAAATGGTAAAAATAATAGAAATACGAAGAACATAATTGGAAAATGATAAAAATAATTTAACTTTTAAAACAATATTGTAAAATGACAAAATTAGTTTAAAAATTAATTAAAAATCAAAACATGAAGACAAAAACTAAAAATTTGAACAAATAATGGAAATTTTAAGAATATAATTGAAAAATTTAAAAAATAATTGGAATTACAAGAAAATGACTTAAGAACGAGAAAATTAAAAATGTTAAGAAACTAATTGAATAATGACATAAATAATTGAAAGCTGGTGTAAAAATTAGAAATTTGTAGACAATAATTGAAAAAATATTAGAAGTTAAAAGAAAATAATCGAAAGTTGAAGAAATTAATTGAAATTTAAATAAAATAATTGAAATTAAAGACAATAATTCCAGAATGTAAAAACAAATTTGAATATAAAGAAAGTAATAAAAGTTGGAAGAAAATAATTGAAATTTGTAGAAAATAGTTGAAAAAGTTATAAAAAATTAATAAATTCATGACAATAATAAAGAAAATGACGAAAATGATTGAAATCTGAAATAATCATTTAAAACTGGTGTAACATTTTTTAAAATTCATGACAATAAAAAAATTTAAATTAATAATTGAATTTGAAGAAAGTAATTCTAAAATGGTAAAAATAATAGAAATACGAAGAACATAATTGGAAAATGATAAAAATAATTTAACTTTTAAAACAATATTGTAAAATGACAAAATTAGTTTAAAAATTAATTAAAAATCAAAACATGAAGATGTTAAGAAACTAATTGAATAATGACATAAATAATTGAAAGCTGGTGTAAAAATTAGAAATTTGTAGACAATAATTGAAAAAATATTAGAAGTTAAAAGAAAATAATCGAAAGTTGAAGAAATTAATTGAAATTTAAATAAAATAATTGAAATTAAAGACAATAATTCCAGAATGGAAAAAACAAATTTAAATATAAAGAAAGTAATAAAAATTTGAAGGAAATAATTGAAATTTGTAGAAAATAATTGTCAAGTTATAAAAATTTAATAAATTCATGACAATAATAAAAAAAATGACGAAAATGATTGAAATTTGAAAAAAATAATTTAAAACTGGTGTACAAAATTTTAAAATTCATGACAATAAAAAAATTTAAATAAAATCATTGAATTTGGTGTAAAAAGAAAAAATTTATAGGCATTAATTGAAAAATTGAAAAGAAATATTAGAAGTTGGAGGAAAATAATTTAAAGTTGAAGAAATTAGTTGAAATTTGAAAAAAATAATTGAAATTTGAAGAGAATAATTCAAGAATAAAGAGAAAAATTTAAATATGAAGAAAGTAATTAATGTTTTAAGAAAAGAATTTAAAAATGTAGAAAATAATTGAAAAAGGTGTAAAAAACTAATAAATTCATGACAACAATGAAAAGATTGAAGAAAATTATTGAAATTTAAAGAAAATAATTTAAAATTTGTGTAAAAAGTTAAAAAATTCATGACAATATAAAGAAATTGAATAAAATACTTGAAATTTATAAGAAATAATTCTAAAATGACAAAAAGTAATAGAAAGGGACGTGTGATTAAGTTCTAAACTTAATTATTTAGAATATTTATTTCATAGAACTTCATTAGGATTTAGGAAGAATCTTCTTTTAGTCGAAATTTCAAATTTTCGAATATGTTTTCAATCGAACATAAATTAATCAAAATTTTGACATATCAGAATTTTTAGGTAACCGAATTTTCATTTTATAGAAATCCTTTTAACCCTTTTCATATAAAAAAATTTCGATTTAAACAAATTTTAATTAAGAAGAATTTTTATTTTACAGAATTTTAGGTTAATAGTATTTTTAAATACCATAGAATATTCATTTGACAGAATCTTCATTTGTCCGAAATTGTATTAGTACGAATTCACATTTGATAGAAAACTTAAAATGCAGAATGTTCATTTGTCCGAAACTGCAAATGTCCGAAAATATCAATTCGTATTAATACAATTTTGGAAAAATGAAAACTCTGTCAAACGAAAATTCTGTCATCTAAAAAATCGATTAACCTAAAATTCTGTAAATTAAAAATTTCTCTTAAATAAAATTCGTTTAAATTGGAATTCTTTTAAGTAAAAAGTTGGTTTAAAGGATTTCTGTAAAACGAAAATTCTGTTAAATATAAATTCGGTGACCTAAAAATTCTGTTAGGTCAAAATTCGGATTAATTTATGTTCGATTAAAAACATATTCGAAAATTTGAAATTTCGACTAAAAGAAAATTCTTCTAATGAAATTCTATGAAATAAATATTCTTAATAATTAATTTTAGAACTTATACTTCCCAAAATAACTAAGAATTAGCAAAAAATTTTATGGATTTAGATTTATTTAATTATTTAAACGCACGAGGCAACAAACTTTATTTTTTATGGAATGATTTTGCAGCCCTTTTTTAAAACTGCTCTCTCTAAATCTAAATTAGTAATTTTTTACTTATGAATTAACGAGAAATCGGTTACTATTAAATAGTGGAAAATTTCACTATTTCTTAGTAAAAAAACTACTAATTTTAAAGTGAAATATCTATTAATAGCAATAATAAAAGTTTACTTTTTCAATTAGTAGGTATTTTATTTTCAAATTAGTAGTTTTCTACTAAAAAATAGTGAAATTTTTCACTATTTAAAAGTAACCGATTTTTTGCTAATTTATTAGTAGAAAATCACTAATTAAGATTTAAAGTTTTTGTTTTTGATTTATTATTCTGTTCCAAAAATTAATTCATTATTTTGTACTTCTCCTATAATTAAATCATCTTTCCCTTTTTTAAAAGATTTTTCTTCTTTTTCTTTTGATACGTATTTTTTTTAGTTTCTTTATTTTGTTTGAAGATTTTCTGTACTTTTCTTCTTTTTATACTACAAAGTATTCGGTATTTATTCCATACAATTTTGTTTTTGTATAACATTCAATAAACTTTTCTTTTTATTAATTTTCTTATTTGTTTTCATATTCTTTAAAAAATGTGTCTTTAAGTCATTTCATTTCTTTCAAAATTCTCTTGGTTTTAAATCTTTTTTTAATTTTTTCCTTTTTTAAATCATTTTTGTAATTCTTAGGGTGTTTTAATTCTTTATTCCATTTTTTCTTATATAACCATTTTTTTGTCGATTAAAATATGTTTTATTAATTTTTATTTGGGATGGAGGACGGGTCATTAACATATGATCCTTATTTATCTGATTTTTTTCTAAACTCGCTTTCTTTTTTATTTATTAAATTTGTTTTTACATTTTATATTATTCTTTTTTTTTGGCAAAATTACTTATTCTAAAAAAATGTTTAAACTTTCATAATTTTTTCTAAAATTGTTGTTGTTAAATTTGTTTTACTTAAATTCAAGTTTTTTTTTTCAAGTTTTTAAAAAAATGTTTAATAATTGTATTTTTTTCTTTTATTTTTAAAATAACTTCCTTATTTTTCTAATTTTTTGAATATTCTTCTCTTTAGTCAAATTTTAAAGAATTTCTTTATTTTTTGTAGACTATTTGATTTTTATTCTTTTGTATTTTGGTTTTATTATTTTCTTATTTTTTAGTAGCTTTTCCTCAAATTTTCTTATTTTTGCGTTAAGAAGGCTTTAAATATTTTTTTGTAATTTTCTCATTCATTCATAAGTTCTTTGATTTTGATTATATATTTTCTGCATTTTCTTTATTTTCAAACTATACTTTTACGTTGGGATTTTAAAAAGTTTTTTTTTTTTAATAGACTTTCTGATATTATTAATCATTTCTGCTTTTTGTCAAACTTTTCTAAATAAAAAAGGCGTATTTTGAATTTTTAAGGATGTTCGACCATCTGAAATATCCTCAAACTAAAAATTGTTTTTTATCATAAAAATAAAGTAAAACAAAAATTGCTCTTAATAAACTTTAAAAGATCTACTTATACAATTTTCAAATAAAATTATTTTGGATTATAACATTTTGTATGCATTATTGAATAATTTCTGTTTTTTCTTAAAATCTAATGAAAAATTGCAATTTTTATCTAATTATGTCAAATAATAACTTATTTTGTTCTTTGAAACATTCTATATAAATTAAAAATGTATTGTTCAAAAACAATATAAAAAACATAAAAGATAAATTTTGTTGTTGTCCATTAAATTTTAACTAAATATTTTTAATAAGATTCTACGAGTAGATTTATATAGAATGTTTTAAAGAACAAAATGAGCCATTATTTGACATAATTGGATAAAAATTGCAATTTTCCATTAGATTTGAAGAAAAAACACAAAATGTTTAATAATACGTAAATGAAAAAATATTTTAATCCACAATAATTTAATTTGAAAATTGTACAAGTACACTGCAAAAACAAGTGTCTTAAATTGTTCAAAAATGTCTTAAATTAAGACATTTTTCGTGTCTTAGACACCAAAAGTATCTTAATTTAAGACATTTTTGTCCAATTTAAGACACCATGTTTTTGCAGTGTAGATCTTTTAAAGTTTATTAAGAGCAATTTTTGTTTTACTTTATTTTCATGATAAAACCCAATTTTTAGTTTGAGGTTATGTCTTAGGGTCAAATTTCCTTAAAACTACTCTTCATAATATTTCTTTTAAACAATCAATTATTATTTAAATAATCAGTTATTGAAAAAACAAATCTGGAAAAATTATATATATATATATATATATATATACGTACCTATATATAGTTTCACGATCCGGGAAAGGAAATTTGAAAAAATTCGCTACTATTTGATTAAAAATACAATCTAGCTGGAATTACATGCCAATACTCCAGTATTAATATTACACTCGAATATTTTCTGCTTTGTGAAATTGAATCTTTATTAAAAAGGTTTCAATCCGAGCTGTAATCCGGTGATATGTTCTAGTGCAATGCTGACATGATTCTATTTCAGTTTTTTGCTTCTGTTCACAATACAAAGTTCACCCTTGATTGTTAAAACTGAAATTATACATCTAAAATTTAATTTTAAAATTAGAATAGAGATCAAGATATTCGAAAATTGAAATTTAATAAAAATTATAAATATACGAATCAGTATCTAGCTCTGCTTTAAAATAATACAGAAAAAATTTTATTGTTAAACTTTTAGGAACAACATTTTTTCTAAAAAGAATATAGTTGCGGTGGATCAATATTCTTAAATTTTCTTATTTTTACTTTTAAATTCCATGTATTAGGCTTCTTCTGAAAAATTAACTTTCGTTCAATTTGGCATTTTTATTTTTTGAATTCTCAGTCATACCTGAAAATCCCTCGAAAAATAAATTCGGTTATAAATGTCGTCGTATTCCAAAGACACTTTCATAAGTTCCTCTTTTGCTCCTCGATATCTGTCTGAGAATAATGTATTAGTCTCATCGAAAGTTGCAAACTTGAGCGCATCCTCTCTTTTGCAGAGTTGAATTTAAGGCAGATTCACCTCAGTTCTGATATCTGGTTGTCGTTGTCGAGCACTTTGCTCCTTGAGTGCTAAGTTTGTAAAATTAAATCGTCTCGCTGCTTATGTCTCGTGAAACATCACCTCCTCTAAATTCCACTCTCGTCACCAATTTTAATTTTAAAACACCAAACGTGACTGAAATCAATATAATCACTTTTATATTTTCCACTGAACCGAGAACTTCGCTCATTTGAATATTGATATCCGCGCAATGAACCAATTATTACGGATATATTGAAATTTAATTGTTATGCATAATTAAATTCTTCATTTTAATATTTTAATATATTATTCGTTTATTATACGCCAATAAAATATTTATACCCTAATGTATTTTTAAATGAGAAAAATACCTCGATTCTTTATAAATCATAATTAAATTGTTTGCCGTGTTTTGTAAGTTTTCCCTTAAAAATAAATAAAATTGGAATTGTTTTGACCTCTTGTCCAGTTCACACAAGGGAGAAAAGATCGTCTGTTAATTGTCTGAGAGAAATCCTTGGACCTTTAGAGCGGAGGGTGTTCCGGCTTTTGAGCAAATTTCTTCTCTTCTTTTTAAGCCTGTTCTTTCTCAATGTCCAGACAGAAAATTAGTTTCAGATTGTGGCGCCTTATCGGCTGTGTATTCTTCATCGAATTCGAGATAACTGAATAAACGTTTGCCAAACAAATAAAGAATCTTGTTCTATCCGCGTTATTTTCTATTATTTACCTCACTAATAAATCATACTCGATTTTATTTTGTTCTCGCTTAAAACGCTGACAGTATAAAGCTTCTATATGACCATTGGCTCACGTCTCTGGTCAAACTTGAAATGCTTTAATGGTCTCGGCTTTGTCAGCAATCGATATTTTAGTTTTATTTTACGATTTCATTCCTGAATTTATGATTATAAATTACTTAGAAAAGAGAAATTTCAAATTTCTCTCGTGGAAATGAGGCATTTTGGAATGTACAACTTTTTCTTTGTGAAAAATTTCATTTTTTAATAAAAAATTATTTTTGGTGGAATACAAGTAAATTTTTTAGTTTTACTTGTACTCTTTGGCCCACCCTAGAAAAAATGAGAATTTAAAATGATAATGAGATCATAAGGAAATAATAAGGATATTTGTAAATATTAAATGCAAGTTATTTTTGCGCACAATAAAATCTTAGCAACTTTAGTCAGTTAAAAAAAAGATTAATTGACTCTTTGGTACTCTTTATATAAATTTAAATTTCGAAATCTCATCTTCTGATGTGAATAGTGACTTCTAAAATAGTGGCTTAACTTGGATTTGAGGGCCTCCCCGCAGGAAGGAAAATTAGGCCCCCCCTTTTTTAGAAAATTTCAAATAAAATTTTAAACGATACTATAATTGAAATTCAAGGCAATAATGTTAAATTAAAGAAAATAATAGAGAAACAAAAAAATTAATTTTACAATAACAAGAATTTAAATTAAAAATTGAAAAAATTCCTTAAACAATTATCGAAAATTAAAGATTATAAGTTAAAATATACGAAAATAATAATTAACAGATGAGAAATAGACGAAATTTAAAAAGAAGGTAGTTAAGTAAAGACAAAAAAATTAAATTGAAGAAAACATTTTCAAAAGAGAAGAAAAAATAAAGTATTGAAGAAATTCATTTGAAAATAACAAATAAAAAAAAATTATTGATTACAAGTTAAATTTAAGAAAATAACAAAAAATGAAAGAAAAATTTTTTAAAAAACATTTGTTTGAATTTAAAAATAAGAAAAATAATTAAAATGAAAATAATAATTTAGATTTAAAGAAATATCATACAAATTGAAGTCATTAACTAAAAAGCGACAAAAAGAAATTAAGTTTTTATTCTACCTCAGAAAATGGAAGATATTTTTGAAAAGTTAAGAAAAATATTGATGAAGTTAATAAAAAATAAAAAGAAATTTTCAATTGTTAGAAAATATAAAATACTACGAATATAAGATTAATAAGAACTAAAATTTCAAATTAAATACTGAAAAATTAAGAAAATCTTTTTTAAAAAAATTGGAAATTAAAGAAAAATATTTTAAAATACATTAAGAATGTAATTGAAATTTTATAATCACCTAGAAAACAATTAAAATTGTTCAAACAATACTTTAAAATCGCTGAAAATAACAAGTTTCAAATTTAAAAAATTAAAAAATAATCTGAAATTTAATAAAATAATTGAATATTTAAGACAATACGTGAAAATGGAAGACAGAAATTGAAAGTTGAAGAAACTCGTTGAAAAATATCAAACATAATTGAGAAGTATACGTTTTAAGTTAAAATTGAAGAAAATAATTGAATAAAGATGAAATATACTAAAAATGGCAAAAGTAATTGAAATTGATTACAACAATTTATAATTGAAGAAAGAAAAAGTGAAAATTGAAGAGAATAATTGAAAAAAGAAAACATTTATTTTGAAATAACAAGATAAATTTAAATTCAAGAAATTTATTTAAAAACACAAAAATAATTCAAATTGAAGAACTCCGTTTGACAAAAAATATCAAGACTAATTAAAAATTATAGGCTACAAGTATAAAAATTGAAGAAAAAACAGGGAATTAAAGGAAATTATTTCAAAATGCGAAAAACAATTCGAGTTGAAGACTATAATTAATTATTAACAAACAAAATATAAAAACAAGCAAAATATAAATTTTAATTAAAATTTTAAAAAATAAATAACTGAAAGCAGAAGAAAAACACCGAAAATTGAAGAAAATTAGTTTAAAAATTAAAACTGTAATTGAAACTAAAGTAAATTAAACAAATTAAATGAAAATCGAAGAAAGAAAATAAAAAACATCACAATTAATTTAAAAATTAGGAAAAAATTTTAATTGAAGACAAAAATTTATAAAATGTGAAAAATAATTAAGAATTGAAGGCATTTAATAAAAATGCCGAAAATAATTTAAAAAAACAAGAATAATTGAAAGTTGAAAGGAAACATTGAAAAATAAGAAAAATTATTCCAATTGAAGACAATAATTTAGAATTGTAAAAGAAATTTTTATTTGAAGAAATTTAGTATAAAATGATTAATATAATTAAAAAATATAAGTTACGAGTAACATTTGTAGAAATTAATTGAAGAAACTCGTTTAAAAATAGAAAAAGTAATTGAAATTGTAGACAAAACAGATTTAAAGTAAAGAAAAATATGAGAAATAAAGAAAATAATTGAAAAACGAATAAATTTAAACATACTTTTAAAAAATTGAAATTTAAAAAAGTGCTTAAAAAGTGACAAGATTAGAATTTAAAGGATTAAAATTATTAATTGAAGATATTCCTGGAAAAATAATTGAAAATTAAAGACTATAAGATAAAATATGCGAAATTGAGAAAATTAATTGAAATTGAAGACAATAGTTTTTTTTAAAAAAGGAGCCACAATTCCTGATGAAATTTAAGACAAGAATAAAAATCAAAAATTGTAATTGAAATTTAAAGAAAACAATTTGACTATGACTAAAATAACTAAATATTTAAGAAAATAATTTTAAAAAGAAGGTGATTAAGTAATGACGAAAAAAATGAAATTGAAAACAAAATGGAAGATAAAAATTGAATATTTATTGAGGAAATTTACTAAGGATTGTTAAATATAATTCAAGATTGTTGATTGCAAGTTAAATTTGAGAAAATCTTTAAAAAATTTTGTTTTGAATTAAAGATTTGGAAAAATAATTGAAATGGCAATAATTTTTCAAAATTGAAGAAACCAATTGAATCAATTCGTTGAAAAATGTCAAAAATAATTGAAAATCGAAGAAGGAAAGTGAAAGTTGAAGAAAATCGTTAAGAAATGACAAAAACTAATTGAAAATTATAGTTTCCATGTTGAAATTGATGAAAATAATTCAATGAAGTAGAAAAACAGGGTCGCATGATTAAGTTCTAAAATTAATTATGTAAAATTTTTATTTCATAGCATTTCACGAGGTAGAATTTTCTTGTAGCCGAAATTTCACATTTTCGAATTTATTTTCAATCTAATCTGAATGAATTCGAATTTTTACTTAATAGAATTTTTAGGTCACCAAAGTCATATTTAACTGAATTTTCATTTAAAAGATTTTCAATTTAAACGAATTTTAATTTGGAAGAATTTTCATTTTGCAGAATTTTAAGATAATCAAATTTTTAAACGACAGAATATTCATTTGACCCAATTTTCATTTATCCAAAACTGTATTAGTACGAATTGACATTTGATAGAAAACTTAAAACTTAGAATGTTCATTTGTCAGAAATTGCAATTGGCCGAAAAAGCATCCGACAGAAATATTTTGGCGCGAATTGTAAAATTGACCAATGGGAATTTTTTTCATTTTTTCTGATTGGTCAATTTCCAAATTCGCGCCAAAATATGTCTACCGGATGCTTCTTTGGCCATTTGCAATTTCTGACAAATGAACATTCTACGTTTTAAGTTTTCTATCAAATGTCAATTCGTACTAATACAATTTCGGATAAATGAAGATTCGGTCAAATGAATATTCTGTCATTAAAAAATTCGATTAACTTAAAATTCTGTAAAATGAAAATTCTTCCAAATTAAAATTCGTTTAAATTGAGATTCTTTTAAGCTATTTCTATATTTGAGATTCTTTTAAATGAAAATTCTGTTAAATATGAATTCGATGACTTAAAAATTCTATGTGGTGAAAATTCGAATGCATTAAAATTCGATTGAAAATAAATTCGCAAATGTGAAATTTCGGCTACAAGAAAATTCTACCTCATAAAATTCTATGAAATGAAAATTCTAAATAATTAATTTTAGAACTTAATCATACGTCCCGAAAAACATTGCCCTGAGTTGAATAAAATTTCATGTCTCAAATGGCAAAATCGTGAATTCTTAAAAATAAGAAATTTTGTGATTTTTTCTAGTTACGCCTATGATTATTTTACATGTATTGTGTAATGATTTTAACTATAAAATACTATTTAGAAACCAAATTATAAGAAGAAATGAAATTAAAGATATTGGATTGGTCCGATAGAATGAGAACCGCTTGAGCGGATGAACATCCTTAAAAAATAGTTCTTTTTTAATTGAAAAAAGACTTTTTTGTAAGTCCTGCTAATTAGAAATAAAATGACGTGAGATTGAATCTAATTATTAAAAAATTTGTTATAATTTCCAATGGAATGTTTTACTTCTCAGTCCAACGTTACTTTGTCACATTTTTAATTAATTCCGCATCCTCGACTTGTCAGAATACTGAGTCTCTTTGTAAAATGAAACTATTTGCAATTAAGCGCATTCAGAAAAGGTCCTCAGTCTTTATCTGTCGGAGAAGGTCATCCTTCTACCACTCACACTTTTAGAGTATCTTTCTTTTTTCTTCTTTTTTTTTTTTCTTTTTAAAGTAAAAAGAAATTGAAGAAGAATCTTAATGAGGGTTTATTCTTTTCTTACATTTCTATCTGACAAGTTGCTCAGTTTTTTGTTGTTTATGTTTTAAGATCTAACTCCATTTTAAAAACTTGTATTTTTTATCCTGATTTAAATTAAAATTTTACAATATAATTACTCGGATTATTATTGTAGTTTGACAATAAATTACTCTCTAAATCTAATTAGTTGTAAATAAATTATTATTAGTCAAATATGACTAATCATTAGTAAACAGAATTTTACTAAATGATTAGTAGAAATATAACTATTTGAATTAGAGTCTACGTTTTTGCTTTCAAATTAGTTATTTTTAACTAATTCAGATTTAGAGAGTATATAAGGAGGAATACGCAACAAGTTTAATGTATGCGAGCTTTTACAAAAAATATTTTAATCCATTATTATAAAATCAATTTATAATTTTCTGGTAATATTTATGTTACTACGTATCAATAATGAAAAGAATTTAAACAAAAAGAGTTGCAACATTATTGAGATATTAATAAAAATAAATTCAGATTTTTTCATATAAAGATACTTTTACAAATAAACTCAGCTAAACCAAAGTCATTATATATTTAATACATTTTAAAAGCATCAATCAAAATTTAATTTTAGTCGCGATACATTTCTCAATTCTACTTTTATACTAGAAAAATATATTATTATTTATTACATAAAACCATATGGTCGATTCTTGCGTAACTGCCCGATTTCAAGATAAGTTTTGGTAAAAAAAAAAAAATTTGTTTATTCAATCTTTCTCTGCACTTATTTTTCTTATTAGGGTGTAATATAAGTATATTTTAAACGATTTTACTACAACTATATTTATACGAAAATAATAGCAAATTTTTAAAAATTATCTGCCATGTGGAGCTGAACCGCATCCTTTTATTGCAAATATATTGTACAAAATAAAAATTTCTTTTTGATATTTTGCTAAAACGAAAATAAATAATAAATTCATAAATTATTTAATATTCTAACAGTATTTTAGATATTAGTTAACATATATAAAATTTTATAAAGGAACAGCAAATACAATATTTAATAATGAATATTTCGTTTTATTTTTTGGATAATTTGAAATGGAGATCGAGCAGTGTAATCCGGCATTGCTAAACTACTTTATAGAATAATATTTTAAAATAACCACCTCAGATAAAAAAGTTTCTCTGCATGAAGCACACTGAACACTTTATATAGGCCGTGGAGCTGAAATTTTACGTGATACCATGGAGCTGAAATTTGACATTTATTCTAACCTCACTTCTACAATATTGCAAAATAAATCTATTCCTTCTGCAGATCGCTTTTTTCACATGAAAACTTAAAGAAAATGGTAACAATACTATCAAATTGTTGTTACAGTAATATAATAGTAATGACATGGAACTGAACGCTTTTTTTGTACACATGCGATTTTCACAAAAATAATTTTTTTTAATCAAAAATTTTTCTTTTTTAAAACTTTTTTCGCATGTGATTTAGTGCTAATTGATCAAAATTGAGATTTAACTTATTAGAAGGCGTAATAACTAAACACATGACACCTTAATTATAAGTCTACAGATTGCGTTCAAAAATTGGAAAAATTGAGGGACAAAATATTTTTACAGATTTTTCAGTATGAAAAAGGTATTATAAAGTGCAATATAAACCTAAATTGTTCATAAATATAGACACTTTATGCTTGAAAAAGGCTGAGTTATAATAATGATATTTTCACCGAAAATTATTAAATTAAATTTAACATCCCAGTAAGAAGGAGAGAATTAAAAAGTATTAAAATTTTTTAATATTTTTGAATACGTTTTTTGTCCAATCCATTTGTATCCGGCGATAACATCTACTTTTATTGAAAGATCAATTCTTATTAAAACACGTTTCTAAATATTTTTCAATCCAAATGAATTAATTTATAAAAAAAAATAAAATTAATATTTTGTAATACCCACAGTTAACATTTATTGAATCCAAATTAATCCTTTTATAATGAAAATAAAAAAAAAGTAAAATTAATATTTTAGAATGCTCGCAGTGCAGATTTATTGAATCCAAATCAATTCCTTTATAATAGAACAAATAAAATTAATAGTTTTGAATACCCGCATTTAAAATTTATTTAATCCAAATGAATCCCTTTATAATGAAAATAAAAGAAAGTTAAAACGAATATTTTAGAATACCCGCAGTACAGATTTATTAAATCCAAATGAATCCCTTTATAATTTATAAAATAAAATTAATATTTTTTAATACCCGCACTGAAAATTTATTCAATCCAAATTAATCTCTTTATAATAAAAATATAAAATGCATGTTTTCGAATACCCACAGTTGAGATTTATTTATTCCAAATGATTCCCTTTATAAATGAAATAATAAAATGAGTAATTTTTATATCACATATTAGTTCAGATTTACTTAATCCAAACAAATCCCTTTATAATGAAAAACAATATTAATTTTATATTTCTTTTAATATTAATATTAATATAGAAAGTGTGTGTCTTCGAAAATATTTATTTTATTTTTATTCTACTTTCATTATAACGAGATTCATTTGAATTAAATGAATAAGATTTATACACACCATAAATTCAGGCAATTTTTTTTGACATTATTTAGGATACAAAATTATGTTAGGATAGGAAAAAAAATTATGGATTTTAAAATTTTTACTTTTTTAAAAAATTAAAACTTTTTTAAAGCATTTGTTTAGAGCATAATTTTGAGTCTAGAAACGTGTAATTCATTAATTTTTTTTAACCCATACGAGAGATTATGGAGAATCATTACACAAGCGAAGAAAGAAATCGGCGACAGAAAATAATAAAAATTGTGGAAGAAGAACGATTATAAAAATTTTTAATTTTTTCAAAAATAAAGTAATTAAACTGGTCAAAATTTGAATTCTTGATAGTATCCAACAATTTTAGGTTTTAAACTGTCAAAGAAAAAAATTAGCTCCACTGAACACCCAAGATTTTAATGAGTTGAAATTTCACCGGTGCATCCCTTTAACTAATAGCATACTTAAAAATATTAATTTAATTTTACTTTTAATATAAAGAAATTAATTTAGATTTAGTAAATCTACAATAATATTTTATTTCATTTTCATTATAAAAGAAATTATTTAGATTGCATATAAAACTGAATTGTGTGCATTAAGAAATATTCAATTTTATTTACTTCATTATCATAAAAGAATTTGTTTGGATTAAATGAATCTGAACTGTGGGTATTTAAAAAATATTCATTTTATTTTAATTTTATTTTTATTATAAACAGATTCATTTGGATTTAATAATCTGAACTGTGGGTATTAAAAACATTCATTTTATTTCTTTTATTATAAAGAAATTCATTTGGATTAAAGAAATCGGAACTGTGTGTATTGAAGAATATTCATATTATTTTAATTTTATTTTTATTATAAAGAGATTCATTTGGATTCAATAATCTAAACTGTGGATATTAAAAATATTAATTTTATTTTTTTCATTATAAAGGGATTCATTTGGATTCAATAAATCGGAACTGTAGGTATTCAAAAATATTCATATTATTTTTATTTTATCTTTATTATAAAGTGATTCATTTGGATTCAATGATCTGAACTGTAGGTATTAAAATATATACATTTTATTTTTTGCATTATAAAAGGATTCATTTGGATTGCAAAATATTAAGAAACGTATTACTAAGGATTGACTTTTTGATAAAAGTTGATGGTATCACTGGATTCGAATGGATTGGACAAAAAACGTATTCAAAAAGATTGAATAATTTTCCTTTTTCTTCGAAAATCATAAAATTTCAATCCTTTTCAATTCTCTCCTTCTTACTGGGATTTTACAAAAGGGACACGCCACGGAGCTGAAATTTCAGCAGTTATAGTGCAATATAATAGAAGTTATAATATATATATTTATGTATATTTGGTTTTCAGTTACTCTCATATATACCTTTAAAATTCACTAATACACTTCAGAATATATTTTTAATTTAGGTGTATTTTTTCAACGCCGCCAAGTAGGGCAGTTACGTAAGAATCGCCCATATAATACAATAAATAAACTGCACGTAGCAAAAAAAAACTTATGTTGTTCGAAAAAGAAGTAGATTTAACGTTTAAAGCCCAAATCTTATGAATTATAATGCAGACATTTATCGAATACAAAAGAAGTGTTTTCCGGCGTAAGTGAAAATTTAAAGCTTGTAATAAATAGTGTTTGGAAATGAATTAAGAAACAAAGAACTTTTAGCTAAATTAACGTCTAGAAAAGCACGTGCGTGGAATTCTACATCGAGTAAGAGTTGCTGAGGGTAGGCGGAGGATTAATAGCAAAGGGAATTGGAAGCTAATTAATGCCTCTGAACGGGATTACCTCGCGTAATTCGGCTTCTAGTAGGGATCGAGATCCTCGGCAGAGAAGGGGGAACATTTGAGCTTGCAAATAATGGTGAATTGAGTGATTTAGAGTGTCTCTTATTATTCCTCTTCTTTAATTCAAACCAACCCTTATAAATAATCTTGAAAAATAGCATTATCAGTAATAAAATTCTTACTCTTCTTAGCTTTTTGCTCTTTTTGAAAACAGTTGTTTAAAAAAAAATAAATAATACTTCAAATATTTCATGAAAAGGGCACACTTTGTCAGGGCTCGAACTAGGTACGTAAATTCCGTAAAAATCCGTAAATTTGACTGTAGTCCGTAAAAGTCGATTTTTTAAAAAAAATAGTCCGTAAATTCTACCTTATTTATAATAATGAAGATTTTAAATGATCTAGAATTATTTGATGAATTTATTTATATAGATTTCTATTTATAACACTGAGAAAGTAAAATTAAACTTTAATTATTAATTGAATTACACAATTAGATTTTTAAATTAAGCTATCAGTAATATTTTCCCAGACCTAACGATTAAGTGATCAATAATTTTTAAAAATATGAATTTAATCGTTGTATAAATTAATTTTTACAATTTCTAAAATTTAAACAAGGGCAGAATCTGTCAGTAAATTTATTTCTTCTCTCTAAATTTGAATTAGTTAAATATAACTAATTTGAAAGCAAAAACTCAGTCACTAATTGACTATTAGTCAATTAGTGATGGTTAATTCTATTAACCATTTAGTAAAAAATAAATAATTATTAGTCAAATTCATTTTTAGGTTATGTCAAAATTAATAATATTTTAGTAAAATTATGATTACTAATTCATTTAGTTAAATTTGCACTATTTTTTAGTTATATTTTTACAAATATGAGTCATATTTTCTAATAATTAGTTATTTTTAACTAATTGGAGAAACAAAAACTCAGTTAAGATTTTACTAATAATTAGTTATTTTTAAACAATTGGAGAAACAAAAACTCAGTGAAGATTTGACTAATAATTAGTTATTTTTAACTAATTCAAATTTAGAGAGTTCATTTTAAAAAAAGTGATATAAAACTATAAATTATAACCTATAATAAAATGAAAATTAATGTCCATTTTTCGCAAAATTAATTTATAAAAAATATAACTTGTGTCATATCTATTAATAAGGGTCATAATAGTAAAAATATAAAAGATAAAATTATAAAACGTGATAGTAAAATATAAAAACATCTTTTTTTAAAGAATTTGATTTCTTAAAATAAATATTTATATTATTTATTGTAATTTGAATGATTATATTTATTTAATGCTTTTGAGACAAAAAATTTTGGAAATCAACTTTTTTAAGATTCTACATAAATTTAGCTTTTAATATTGTTTAATTCTTTAAATGTTTAATAAGATGTACATTTATATTACAATAGTGGAAAACAATTTATAGTAAAGATTATTTATAAAATTTAAATTAAGATTAATTATTAATTATTGGGTTTAGCTAGTGATGGGTAAAAAACTGTTCTTTTATTTGACTCGGAATGATTGATATTTTTATATTTAATATTAACAAAGTGTTCTATATTTTTCAAGTAAATAAATTATTTTTAATATAAAAAATATAATTTCTTTTTACTTTTCTACTATATTTTTATTGTATTCGATTGAAAATAGTGTTTTAGAATATAACATTTTTATGTATACATTTTATATTTATAATTTTAATAATAATTTTTAGATTTTAAATGTGCATAAAATTCGAATTTTATACTTATAGTCGAATAAATATATTGTTTAAAGAAAAACTAACATTATAATATATTTTAAATAATTATTATTAGACTAATAAATAGTTAATTAATTAATAGGGTAAAAATTCGGCCAGCACTTTACGGTATTTAATTAGTTATTCAATTTTAGTAACTAATTAATCTTTAGATTAAATATAACTTTAGTGATAAAATCAATCCATAGATTAAAATTTCAAGTTTTAATGCTTTTAGTTTGTGCCCAAAAATTCAAATTTGAGGTAATTTAAATTTTAATATTTCCAAATTAGAATTATCCAAGTTTTCTAACATTCCCAAAATTTTAAATTCAAATATGTAATTAAAAAAAAAAATTTAAACATGTCCAATTGTGCTGGATTTTAAAATACTACTAATTATTAATCAAGATTTTATAACTTTTGCGAAATAGAATAATCAAACTTCATACAATTTTCAAATTATAATTCTTATTTCAATGTGCAATATCAATATTTCTAAATTGAAAATTATCCATTTTTGGTAGACTCCAGAATGTATTCTATCAGGGTTCAACGCACTAAATTTTAAAAAATTTCAAACTGTAATACATCTTAATTTTAATATCTCCAAATTTGAATTCATATAGTTTTAAAAACCCGTAAAATACACGGGGAAAATTAATTAGCTGTGGGAGTTAATTACGCTCTGTCACAGATAATGTCGTTCATAATTATAAATAGAGATAGAGAACAAAGTTTCAAACAACGGCTAATTTTCATAAAAATTTGCTGTGACACAAAAATTCGCTAGTATACTGTTAATTTGCTATCTTTTAAATTTGTGTACTTTTAACTTTTAACTTTTAACGCTTTAAACATTCTTGATGTGCAAAATTTGAAAAAATAAAAATGTTCAATGTTTGCATTAACCGAAGCATCGAAATGCTTCTAAACTTAAAAACGTTCGATTTTTATGATATTCAATTGTAAATTTATGTAATAAATATTCAAAGTTTATTAAATAATTCCTTTAATTTTTTTCTTATAAATCTTATAATTTTATAATTAAATATATAAAATTACATTTATTAAAAGAGTTTTTTGGTTTTATATATAAATTTGCATATATTATAAGTTATATAGGTATAAGTTTGCAAATTTTGCAAATTTTATAAAATAAATCTCTATTTTTAATATTTTACTTACCAACAATTGTTTTATTACTATATTTATTAACATTATTTATAATTTCTTTTAAATTTAATCATCTTTTAATTATTTTAATAACCTTAGAAATTTTAATATTATTTTTATTAATAATTTTATATAATTATTTATTAATAATTAACATAGAATATTTAATTATAATTTATTTATTAATTCAGTAACAGGTACTGAAAAAGTCAGTTATTTTTTATTATTCAATCAGTAAAAAATTTTTGAAAATTTAGTTATTTTCTACTGATTTCCAGTGGATTTTCACTGATTTTAAATCGCGGGAAAGTAGACACTGAAAATCAGTAAAAGTTTACTGATTCCGAATTTAGGGAGTGAATTTTTTTCTTAACTTTTCTTTTTTCGAGGATAAGATTTTTTTTTAGATTTTCTGATCTCTTTTAGATTTACTGTAAAAAGAAAGTCTTATTTTAAGGTAGAAAAGTTGTCCTATTTTAAGACGCAACATTTTTAAGACAGCTTTTGCAGATTTTACAGATTCATCTTTTATTTAAAAATGTGCAAAAAAAAGTAAAATTTGCATAAAAACGTGAAGTACTAAATAATTCATATATTATTTATATGAATTTTTTTAGTGTAAGGTTTTAAATATATTTTTCATAATTTTCTTACTTTTTCATAAATAATTGTTAAATTTTTAGAAATGTTTTATTATTTTTTAAACGTTTTAAAGATTTTTTCTCTTTTTCTCTAATATTCTATGATTTTTATAGTTCCTTCAAAATTATTTTCCTACTTTACTTTTCCGACATTTTTTAAACAATTTATATTCTTGGTTTTGAAAAATTTTGCACCCTCATAGAGAAAGCTTTGTCATCGTTAAGATTTTCGATTTTCCAAAAAAAAGTCTAAAACCACTGAAAAACGGTATTCTTTATTTGAGAATTATTTGTGTCGCCTATTTAAGAATAAAACATGCTTCTATTAAGGATATAATATTCTTGAATTAAGAAGTATATTCTTAAAATAAGAAGCATATCTTTAAATTAAGAAGCATATTTTTAAATTAAGAAGCATCATATTTTTAACCCATAAGAAAATATTCTTAATTTAAGAATATGCTCCTTAATTAAATAATATGCTTCTTATTTTAAGAATATTATATCTTTAATAAAAGTACATTTCATTTTTAAATAGGCGCCAAGAGTAATTTATAATAAGATTAATAATAACCTTAATAGTTATTCAAATAATTCTGTCAACAATTTTCCTGATGAAAATTATTTTCCGCCCTTATTTAATAATAAATCTATTAATTAAATTTTTAATGATTTTCTCTATACTGTAGGACAATTAAAAATGAATGGTTCTCATGTCACGTGTTCAATAAAAGAAACTGACAATGACTATTGAGCTTGACGTACAAAGTTTCTCAACACTTGAATTGTCAGTCTGACAGTTCAAATGCGTGAAATTCGACGTTTAACGCTTCTATATATACCGTTCGTTTGAGGGTAAAGCCGTCAATGTTTTTTTTCTCTATTTATTTTTTTTCTTTTCTTTTTTTATTTTCGTTCCTTTTCTACCCTTTTTCGTCAAGCCTCGTGAATTTAGCTTTCCTCGAATATGCCCTATTGGAGGGAGGAAAGGCAAACCGGAATGTGTCGCTAACGTAATAACATTTCAATTCGAGAACGGAAATTGCTCCAGGGCAGGATGGTTCGTCCCCAGTTGTCACTAAGTTGACCATTCTTCTCGCGTTGTTCTTTTCACTGCACTTCCGGAACCATCAATGAAAGCATTTCCTCCCCAAGTTTCAAAAATTGATGAAAATTGACTCTCTTGGCCTAATTGTTGTCAACTTGGGTTTCTGATATTTTCAAGACAAACAAACTTTAGTAAGTTCTCAAAATGAAATGAAATTTTCATTTTTTAAAGTTTCCTTTGATTTATTTTAAATTCTAATTAAATTAATAATTGAACTAGGTTATACATACACGGAAAGAGAATTCATTATAAATTTTATAAAAGTGGTTTACAATTTAGGGAAAATGGATCAAAAAGGGCAAAATTTCAGATTGATAATTTTATACTTTAAAAAAATTATATTAAATTTGCTACAGACTATATTAAAGTTTAAAATATAATTGGAATGATTTTTCTGAAGCTTGAAATTTTTTGTAGGAAAATTTCGCTTTCAGGCACTTTTTCCGTAAATTATAAAACATTTTAATACAATTTATAATTAATTTTCTTTACTTTTAATTGAAGAAAATAATATGAAAAATAATATTAATAATTGAAAATTGAATAAAATAATTGAAGCGTCAACTAAATAGTTTATAATTTTTGAAATTATAAACGAAATTAAAAGAATTGAAAATTGAAGGAAATAAATTTTGGAAAATAATTGAATGATGATTTTAAATTTTGAAACGTGAAGCAAATAATTGAAACAAGATACAAAGAATGATAGGTTGTTAACAATAAATGACATTTAAGTGAGATAATTAAATAAATTACAGAGTTTTTTTATAAATAAAGAAAAATTAATTGAAATTTGAGAAAAATACATAAAGATCTTAGAAATCAATTAAAAAAAAAGAATTACTAAAAATTGGAGAAAAGAATTGAAGAAAAATAAAAATAATTGAAATTTACGATAATTAATAAAAAATTTTGATATTATGAAAACAAATTAAAATAATTAAAATTTTAGAAAAATACTTAAAAGTCTTAGAAAATAATTTTAGAAGATAATAGAAAATAGAAAATAATTGAAATATGCTGAAAATATATTAAAAAATTAAATAAATTAATACGAAATTTGAGAAAAACATTCAAAAATTTTAGAAAATAATTTTTAAAAATAAGAATAATTAAAAGTTGGGGAAAATAATTGAATAATTATTTTAAAATTTGAAAGTTGAAGAAAATAAATGAAATATGATAAAATCAATGGTAAGCGGTAAAAAAATAAATTACATTTAAGTGAAATAATTGAAAAAATTACAGAATTTTTTTTAAATAAAGAAAAATGCATTGAAATTTGAGAAAAATACATGAAAATCTTAGAAATCTATTGACAAAACAAGAGAAAAACTAAACATTGAAGAAAAGAATTGAAGAAAGCTAAAAATAATTGAAATTTACTATAATTAATAAAAAAAATTTTGGAAATTATGAAACCAGATTAAAATAATTAAAAATTAAAGGAAATAATTAAAATTTTAGAAAAATACTTAAAAATCTTAGAAAATAATTTTACAAAATGAGAATAATAATTAACAAACAAGGGAAATAATTGAAAAATGATAAAAGTAATTCAAAATTGAAAAAATTAATTGAAATATGCTGAAAATAATTTAAGATTGAGAAAAAAAATTTTAATATTATGAAAATAATGTAAATATGAAAAATTGAAAACAGTAAATAAAATGTGAGAGAAATAATTGAAAACATTATATAATATTTTACCAAGAAGAAAAATTACAAAAATTACATTAATTAAAGAGAATAATTAAATCATCGCAGAAATAACGAAAATTGATGAAAATAATTTAAATCTTTAAAAATAATGCCAAAATAATAAAAAAAATTATAAATTGAAGAAAATAATAGACAAATTGTAGAATTTATTTTTAAATAAAAGAAAATAATTGAAAAATCGTTATATTATGGAAAAATGATGTCAATAATGTAAATTTGAGATAATAACTGAAAAATTAGGAAATTAATTGAAAAATAATAAAAATATTAAAAGATGGAGCAAATAATTACAAGGTAATAAAAAGAAATAAAAAGTGAACAAAATAATTGAAAATTGAGATATATATTTGAAAGTTCAGGAAATTAATTAAGACATTATGAAAATGATTAGAAATTGAAAATAATAATTGCAAAATGACAAAAATAATGGTAAATTAAACAAATTAATTTAAATTTGAGATGAATAATATAAAATTTAGGAATAAATAATTAGATTGATTTAATGTCATGGCAAAAATAATTAAAATTGAAAAAGTTATTGAGAAAACTAAACAAAATAATTGAAATTTGAGAAACGTAAACTTAAGATTTACGAAAACAATTTAAAAACAATTAAAATAATTAAGGATTGTAAAAAATAGTTGAAAAATAATAAAAATAGTACAAAATTGTTTGAGTAATTGATAACATAATATAAAAGAATTATTAAAAATTGAAGAAATTTTTAAATCACTTCAAATTTAGTATTTTTGAAACGTGGATTTATTGAATTTTAAATCAATGCAAGATCACATTAATTGAAATTTGAAGAAATTAAAATTGCTACAAATTTAAAATTTGAGAATATTTTAAAAAGGTTAAATATGTTTTAAAATTTTAAAAGAAAAAAACATCTAGTTATGTTCAAACAATACTTTAAAATCGCTGACAGAAATTGAAAGTTGAAGAAACTCGTTAAAAAATATCAAACATAATTGAAAAGTATACGTTTTAAGTTAAAATTGAAGAAAATAATTGAATGAAGAAGAAATGTACTAAAAATGACAAAAGTAATTGAAATTGATTACAACAGTTTTTAACTGAAGAAAGAAAAATTGAAAATTTAAGAGAATAATTAAAAAAGGAAAACATATTCATTTTGAAATGACAAAAAAAATTAAAATTTAAGAAATTCATTTGAAAACACAAAAATAATTGAAATTCAATACATTATAAAATTGAAAAATTCCGTTTGACGAAAAATATCAAAAATAATTAAAAGTTATAGGCTTCACGTAGAAAATTGAAGGAAAAACCGAGAATTAAGAGAAATTATTTGAAAATGGGAAAAACAATTCGAATTGAAGATTATAATTAATTATTAACAAACATAATTGCAAAATTTAAATTACAAATTTAAAAAATAAATAATTGAAAGCAGAAGAAAATCACCAAAAATTGCAGAAAATTAGTTTAAAAATTAAAGTGTAATTGAAACTAAAATAAATTAAACAAATTAAATGAAAATCGAAGAAAAAAAAATAAAAAACGACACAATTAATTTAAAAATTAGGCACAAATTTTAATTGATGACAAAAATTTATAAAATGTGAAAAATAATTAAGAATTGAAGGCATTTAATAAAAATGCCGAAAATAATTAAAAGAACAAGAATAATCGATAATAGAAAGGAACCATTGAAAAATAAGAAAAATAATTCCAACGAAGAGAATAATTTAGAATTGTAAAAGAAATTTTTATTTAAAGAAATTCAGTATAAAATGATTAATATAATTAAAAAATATAAGTTAGGAGCTAAATTTGTAGAAAATAATTGAAGAAACTCATTTAAAAATTGAAAAAGTAATTGAAATAGTAGATAAAACAGATTTGAAGTAAAGAAAAATATGAGAAATAAAGAAAATAATTGAAAAGCGAATAAATTGTATTTAAACATACTTTTAAAAAATTGAAATTTAAAAAAGTGCTTAAAAAGTGACACGAACAATTGAATTTAAAGGATTAAAATTATAAATTGATGATATTCCTGGAAAAATAATTGAAAATTAAAGACTATTAGACAAAATATGCGAAAATGAGAAAAATAATTGAAATTGATAAAAATCGTTTTTTGAAGAAGGAGCCAAAATTCCTGATGAAATTTAAGGCAAGAATAAAAATCAAAAATTGTAATTTAAATTTAAAGAAAAGAATTGAAATTTCTAGAAAACAATTTGACTATGACTAAAAAAACTGAAAATTGAAGAAAATAATTTTAAAAGGAAGGTAGTTAAGTAATGTCTAAAAAAATGAAATTGAAAACAAAATAGAAGATAAAAATTGAAAATTTATTGAAGAAATTTACTAGAAAATGCTAAATATAATTGAAGATTGCTGATTCCAAGTTAAATTTGAGAAAATTTTTAAAAAATTTTGTTTTAAATTAAAGATTGGGAAAAATAATTAAAATGACAATAATATTTCAAAATTGAAAAAACCAATTGAATTAATTCGTTGAAAAATGTCAAAAATAATTAAAAATCGAAGAAGGAAAGTGAAAGTTGAAGAAATTCGTTAAAAAATGACAAAAAGTAATTGGAAATTATAGTTTCCATGTTAAAATTTATGGAAATAATTCAATGAAGTAGAGAAACATTATCCTAATTTTAATGAAATTTTGTGTCTCAAATCACAATATCGTAAATTCTTAAAAATGAGAGAAATATTGTGAAAAATATAATAGCGCGACCTTTAAAAATGGTTTAAAAATTAATCAAAAATATGTGCATCTTTGTTTCTAAACCAAAGATCTATATTTTTGGGTTGCGTTATAGAAAATTAAAAGTTGACCTTTTTCTGGGGCACCAAAATATATATACTTTTAGACTAAAGGCCTGGACCCGGTCCACCTTACAAAAATGTTCTAGTTACGTCTATGTTAATAAACTGATAAACATGAAACTTTATAGAAGTCATATTTACCTTAATTCACTTGATTAATAAAAACAATTATGTTTAATATTTATTTCTGGCCAAGTTATTAACGATTGCCAATTTACCCAAGTAGGAATTTTACCCTCTTCTTCCCTATAAGTTAATTTTTCTGTTTTAAAAAGCAAAATAATCAAACCTTTACACAAAAATGCTCTCACCTGATTTCAATGTTGACGTTTCTCGGTCTTAAAATACGAAATAAGTTAGTTAATGTTGATTAATTAGAAATAATAGAATGGCACAAGTGGTCAGGGCCGGATTGGGAATTAAAAGCGGCCCGGGAAAAATATTCAAAGCGGCCCCTTTCTATATAATTGAACATTTTTATTAACATTTAAAACTAAAATATAAAAATATTAAATTATTAAATTATTTTATTTAAACTTATCAATAATTTAATTATTTGGAATTTCTTGAACAGTAGCATTCTCTACTGCCATTTGTACGAAAGCAGCAGTAATTTCTTAGTTTAATGAACACCTCAATCTGGTTTTAACCAATTTTAAAGGACAAAAAATGAACAACTTCTATTAAACAAATATAATAAAAAAATTTTGAGAGAATTTCCTGTCTTTAAAAATTGCTCTGAATGTATTCCTATCTACCTTAACCCCTTCAATCAAAAAATGGACAATTTCTATTAAACAAATATAATAAAAAGTTTTTTAGCGAATTCCCCGGCTTTAAAAATCGCTCAGAATGAATTTCTATCTACTTTGCCCCCTTTAGCATAAAAAAAGTCGGCTTTCATTCACCTGAAAATCATTTTTTCAATATTTGAATACCCAATTACTTTCTTTAATTTACAATTATTTTCTTCAAATCTCAATTATTTTCTTCAAATCTCAATTATTTTCTTCTATTCACAATTATTTTAATTAATTTTTAATCATGTTTTTCAATTTTCAAATATTCTCTTTAATATTCAATAATTTTCGGCTTCTTTCAATATTTTTATCAATTTTCAATTGTTATCTTCAATATTCAATAATTCTCATTTTTTCAATTGTTTTTCCAGTTTTCAACTATTTTCTTCAATTTTCAAATATTTTCGGTTTTTTTCAATTATTCTTTTCAGTTTTCAAATATTCTCGTTTTTTCAATTATTTTTTCAGTTTTCAATTATTTTCTTCGATTTTCAAATATTGTCGGTTTTTCAATTATTTCTTTTCAGTTTTCAATTACTTTTTCAGTTTTCAAATATTCTCATTTTTTCAATTATTTTTCAGTTTTCAATTATTTACTTGAATTTTCAATCATTTACTTGAATTTTTAATTATTTTAGTCAATATTCAATAATTCTCGATTTTTTTTCAATTATTTTTTCAATTTTCACTTGTTTCCTTCAAAAGGCAATTATTATCCAAGAATTTCAATCCAGTTCAATTTTTTATAATCCAATTAAATTTACAATTATTTTCTACAATTACTACAGTAATTTTCTTTCAATTTTTATTCATAGTTATTTCTGTTCTAAATTTTAATTTACATTCTTAACTTTTAAGATAATTCTGTTGAAATGTAAACTTTTTAATGTTGCAATTTTTCGAATTTTTTGCAATTGTCCTTTATTTTCGTCTTTTTTCAATTATTTTCTTTCATATTATTCAATTATTAATCATTTTCTTGAAATTTCAATTCAGTTCTTTAATTCTTTAATTATTTGTATCCAATCACAATTCTTGTCTTTTATTGATACTTTTTTTCATTTTCAATTATTCTCTCAATTTGGAAGTATTTTCTTCAAATATTAATAAAGTTTAATTTTTCAAAAAGCAATTAAACTTTCAATTGTTTCTAGAACTATTCCTATCATTTTCTTTCTTTTTTAGTTTTTTTTTAATTTCATGTTTATCTTTTTCTGTTTAAAATTATTTCTGTCAGTTTTTAATTTAATAATCTTGCCATGTTTAGAATTTTTTCCAATTGGCAATTATTTTCTTCAATATTTAATAATTCTCGGCTTTTTTCGATGATTTTTTCAATTAACAATATTTTTCTTGAACTTTCAATTCAATTTTTCAACTATCCTCTTAAATTCACAATTATTATTTTCTTTAATTTTGAATTTTTTTCTTCAATTTTCAACTATTTCTTCTAATTTGAAATTATTTTCTTCGATTTTCAACCAACTTTAACTTTTTGAAATCCCATTCAATTTTCAATTATTTGTTATAATTATTCCTACAGTTTTCTTCAGTTTTTAATTGTCAATTATTTTCTTAAATATTCACCAATCCTGGGCTTTTTCACTCTTTTATACTATTTATTTATTTATTGATATAGTAATTTGTAAATTATTTATTATCAATAATTTTTTTGAAATCTCAATTTAACTCCTTAATTCCTCAATTTTTCTGTCTAATTCACAATTATTTTCTTCATTTTTTAATTATTTTGCCAATTTTTAATATTATTTTCTTCTCATCAATTTGTGATTATTTCTTCAAATTTCAATCCAGGTCAATTTTTTAAAATTAAAATTTTTTTCAATTATTATTATTTCTGTAATTTTTTTCCTTTTTTAATGTCCAATTGTTTTTTTAAAATATTATATTTGTTCTTTAATTTTTTAAATTATTTTTGTCAATTGTCGATTTATTAATCTTGTCATTATTCCAATTTTTTTCATTTGTCAATTATTTTCGTCATTTTTTAGTTATTTTAGGTCGATATTATCAACTCGAGAACATTTTTGGATGATTTTGAGATCAATATCAATATTGCTCAAATATGATATCGTCTTGATATCGTAAAGCACTAAGAAATAATGGTCAAGAGAACAAAATAATTTAAAAAGTTAAAGATTAGTTATAAAATTTTTTGAGAATTATTGAGGATTGAAAAAATTGAAGGAGATAATTGAAAATTGAGGAATGTAATGGAAATTTAAAAAATGTAATTAAAAATTGAAAGAAGTAATTGAAAAAGTCTAGAATTCTTGAATATAGAAAAAAATAATAATTGAAAACTGAAGAATGGAATTGAAAATTGAAGAATGGAATTGAAAGTTGAAGATAATAATAAATAAGAATTGTAAAAAATAGTTGTAGAATTGAACAATTTAATTGAAATTCTACAATTTCTGTGATTGAAAAGAACATAGAAAGAAGCCGAAAATGATTGAATGTTGTAAAATTAATTGAAAATAGAAAAGAGTAATTGAAAGTTAAATGAAATTTAATTACATAAATTAAATTATTAATTAGACCTACAAAAATACCGGCCCGCCTGGCGGCGGCCCACCGGGATTTTTCCCGGTATCCTGAATGGCCAATCCGGGCCTGCAAGTGGTGGAACTTGAATTTTGTTGCTATAAAAAAGAGCTAAATATTATTTTTTTGAATTTTTTAATCATTTCCCCAAATTTTGAAAATACTTTAAAAATAATATTCAGCACTTTTTTATAGAAACAAAATTGAAGTTCCACTATTTGTGCCATTCTTATTTCTAATAAATCAACATTAACTAATTTATTTCGTCTTTTAAGACCGAGAGACGTCAACATTGAAATTTTTCTTCACAGGTTTGATCAGCTTTAAGACATAACCTCTTCTCGAGTAGGTGTTTAAATTCTCTTCAAGGTCGTAAAATCTCTAGAAAGGATCATTTCTAGCTTATAATTTCAATCTAGAAAGAGGTTTTAAAAATGTGTTTATCGTACATAAAATGTACATTGATGGGATATCGACGTCTCTATACGATGGGACACGCGCGCGCGCAACAATTACTGTCGGACAATTTTATTTGTACGAAATATACAGGGGAATAGATCGCGAGAATCGCGACCCGCGAGAGAGAATGGACATCGAGGAAAATTTACGATCCGCCAGGGTGACTTCGTGCAGAGCGACATTAAACGCAGAGCCTCGGAAATGTTCAACTCGAGTCCCTGCTGGAGGACGACGACAATTGGTGCATAATAATCTACATAAATCACGACCTGGCATTCGCATACGTCGTACCGAATCATAGCTATCGTTCAGTACGACACAAATTTCCAGAAATTGTCTACGCTAATTTACAGCCAAAATAGGAGAAAAAAATCTCTCCGATATAATCACAATAAAGCTTTTCAAATTTAGTTGAAATTTATCTACTTTCATATACTTTATCAACAGTGGATTTATTTTTTAAAATATATAACTCAAGCAGCGAAGGATTTTTTGATAAACAGATAAAAAGTATCATGACACGTTTATTTGCGACATCTTTTGTTCATTTTAATTTAGTTTCAGGGTCGGCGACTTGTAAATTTTTGCCATCGGCAAACTTAATATTGACCGAGGGTGGGGGAGGGGGGGCGAGAAGTAAAACCATAATAAATTAAAGAGTTTCTTAATTAGCGTAATTATTGTAACGCAAAACTTGACAATTTTATTTGATTTCAAGTACATTTTCGGAATTAATCAACAAATAATCAGAATAATATAAAATTTGTGAAAATCATTGCAAATAATAAAAAACAATTCAAAATTGCCGAACTTAATTGCAAAATTTAAGAAAAATAATTGAAAAATGATTAAAACATTGAAAAATTGAAGAACAAAAATCATATTTTTTTTAAAATAATTTAAAAGGAAATTGAAAGTTAATTAATAAATAATGAAACTAATTTGATATTGAAGGAAATAATTGAAACTGAAAAAGTTTTATTTGAACAAATTAAAAAAAAATAATTGAAACTGCCGGAAATTAAATTTAAAATTTAGGGGAAAACTTTAAAAATAATGAAAATCCTTGCAGAAAATTTTTGGAAAGTGATAGAAATAGTTGAAATTTGTAGATATGAATTGCAATTTTAGAATAATAATTTTAAAAATACAGAATATTTGTGAAGTAAAAGAAAGCACTTTATTACAACATAATATCAAGAATTTTAAATTTAGGAAAATAATTACAATATTAGAGAAAAAATCTAAAATTGAAGAAAATAATGGGAATTTGAGATAAATAATTGAAATTTTCGGAATTAATCAACAAATATTCAAAAAAATATAAAATTAGTGAAAATCATTATTAATGAAAAAAAAAAAATTAAAAATTGACGAACGTAATTAAAATTTGAGAAAAATAATTGAGGATTGATTAAAACATTAAAAAGTGGAGACGAGATAACTTAGATTTGAGATAATAAATGAAAAATGAAATATATCTATAATTAAAGAGTGGAGAAAATAATTGCAAAAGGATAATAGAAAATAAAAACTGAAAAAAATAATTGAACAATGAGATAAATAGTTAAAAATTTAGGAATTTAATTGAGGAATGAATAGTGAGATTAATTAAAAATTGAAGAAATTAATTGCAAAATAATAAGAATAATAATTGAAAATTAAAGGAAAAATTGTAGAAATAATCGTAAATTGGAGAAAATAATGGAAATTTAAGAGAAATAATTAAAATTTTCGGAATTAATCAACAAATAATCAAAATAATATAAAATTTGTGAAAATCATTGCAATTTAACAAAAAAATAATCAAAAATTGTGAAAAGTATTTGAAATATGAGAAAAATAATTGAAGAATGATTAATAGATTGAAACTTGGATACAGTAACTTAGATTTGAGATAATAAATAAACATTTAGGAAATTAATTAAAAAAATAATTAATATATCTAGTTAAAAGGTGGAAAAAATAATTACAAAACGATAAAGGAAATGAATTTGAAAAAAATAATTGATAAATGAGATAAATAATTGAAAGTTTAGGTATTTAATTGAGGAATGAAAATAAGAGAATAATTAAAAATTCATAAAATTAATTGCAAAATCATAACAAAAATAATTGAAAATTAAAGAAAATTATTAAAATTAAAGAAAAATATTTTAAAATCTAGGAAATTAATTGAAAAGTAATGAAAATAAAAACTGCGAGACGACAATATTTGCAAAGTAATAAAAATAATTAAAAATTGAAGAAAATTATTAAAACTTGAGAAATATATTTTAAAATCTAGGAAACTAATTGAAGAATAATATAAATAATTAAAAATTGGAAAAAATATTTTTACTTACAGTTTTCGAATTTCAATTAATTTGAAATTTCATTGATCAAAAATTTAATTAATCTACTCTTTGAGAATAGAAAATTTAAAATTGTATTAAAAAATTTCTTAAATTTTTAACAATTCTTTTCATTTATGGTTTTAAATAGGTAGTTGCTACAATTCTCAACTATTTTTATCAATTTTCAAAAATTTTGTCTTCAATTTCATTTTCATTATTTTTCATTTTTCCCTTCGTTTTTAAATTCTATTTTCCAAGTTTTAATTATTTTCTTTAATCTTTGAGAATAGTAAATTTAAAAGTTATTATACATTTTTTTAAATTTTAACAATTCTTTTCTTTTATGATTTTAAATATTTGCTAAAATTCTCAACTATTCTGATCAATTTTCAAAAATATTCTTCAAATTCTAATGATTTTTATTATTTTTCAATTTTTCCCCTAATTTTTAAATTCAATTCCAGGAAGTTTCAATTATTTTCTTTAATTTTTTTAAATAATACTTTTTTAGTTTTAATAAAAAATGAAATGAATTTTTTTAATGAAAAAAGTAATTGATAATTGATATAAATAATTGAAAATTTAGGTATTTATTTAAGGAATGAATAGTGAGAATAATTAAAGATTGAAGAAATTGATTGCAAAATCATAACAAAAATAATTGAAAATTAAAGAAGATTACACAGTAAAAAATTTTGTGTTAAATTTAACATTTTTCACATGTCCCAAACGGTCCACTCAAAACTTTGTGTAAAATCAACACACAAAAAATGTTAAATTTTAACACAAAAAATTTAACAAGGACTGTTTTCTACACAAATACACAAAATTTTTAACTGTGTATTAAAATTCGAGAAAAATATTTTCAAATCTAGAAAATTAATTGAAGAGTAATGAAAATAATAAAAAATGCGAGACGAAAATATTTGCAAAGTAATAAAAATAATTAAAAATTGAAGAGACTGAATGCAAAATTGTAATAGTTATAATTAAAATATGAAGAAAATTATTAAAATTTGCGAAATATATTTTAAAATCTAGGGAACTAATTGAAGAATAATAAAAATAATTAAAAATTGTAAGAAATATTTGTAAAGTAATAACAATAATTAAAAATTGAAGAAAATAATTTTAGTTTGTGAAAAATAATTGAAAAAATTTCAAAATTTTTATATATTTTGTTGTACATTTATATCTAGTACTATGTACGAAAGGGCAATTTTTTGTAAGCCCGTATACGAATGAATAAATAAATAAATAAAAAATATATTATATGTAATATAAGTAATATAAGAAAATAATTGCAAAATGATGAAAATAATTGTAAATTAAAAAGATATTAAAATTTTGATTTAAATAATAAAAAAGTTATTTAATTAATCGAAAAATTATTGAAAATAAAAGAAAGTAATTGAAAATTAATTGAAAAATAAATTTTATAATAAAATAATTGATAAAAATAATTGTAAAATGAAGAAATTAATACAAATTAGTATAAAATAATTTTGAAAATTACAGAATACATTTGAGATAAACAAGACTACAATTACAATCATACTTTATAATTTTTCGAACTTCAATTAATTTGAAATTTTATTGATTAAAAATTTAATTAATCCACTCTTTGAGAATAGAAAATTTAAAATTGTATTGAAAAATTTCTTCAATTTTAAAGAATTCTTTTCTTTTATGATTTCAATTATTTGCTAAAATTGTCAAACATTATTATCATTTTTCAAAAATTTGTTTTCCTTTTTATTTTCATTATTTTTCATTTTTTCACTTCATTTTTAAATTCTATTTTCCAAGTTTCAATTCTTTTCTTTAATCTTTGAGAGTAGTACATTTAAAAATTATTTTAAAATTTCTAAAATTTTTAACAATTCTTTTCTTTTACGATTTTAAATATTTGTTAGGATTCTCAACTATTTTTATGAATTTAAAAAAAAAATTCAATTTCTAATTATTTCCATTATTTTTTTTCAATTTTTCCCCTAATTTTTAAATTCGATTTTCGCAAGTTTCAATGGTTTACTTTAATTTTTTTAAATAAAACTTTTTGAGTTTTAATTATTTCCTTCAATATCAAATTAGTTAAATTATTGATTAATTAATTTTCAACTTCTTTCGTTATTTTTTAATTAATTTTACAAAATATGGTTTTTCTTTTTTAAATTTTAATCATTTTCTTTGAATTGTACATTCATTTATCCACATTTTTATTAAGAAATTTATTTTTTGTCTGTAATTTTGCCATATGGAATTCCACAGGGCGATTTTTTTGCTCTATAGAATTTGCAGACGTACCATATACACAAGTCGCCGCCCATTTTTAGTTTAATGAATAATTTCAAGAAATTAAAAGCAATTTTAATTTGCACTTTACGAAAGAACATTATCTCTGCTTTTGAAATATTTTAATTTCGCTAAATTGTTTGACATAAGGAGTAATTTTATTTTTACGAAAGTGTATTATATTTTTACAAAAGGGCAAAAAATGTGCACAGAGTTACAAGCATTTCATTAGAAACTATGTACTCTATATTGTAAAAACTGTTCCGTGCGAATAAAAAGTTTTCTACTTTAAGCTGAGGGAAATTGAATTTTTGTTTACATTTAATTTTTGCTGAAAAATGGTGATTGAAAAGTTTCCGATAATGGAGCGAAATTAATTAAATTTTATAAATGTGCATGACAGTTATTTATTTTTTTTTTAAACGAGAATATAACATTATTTCTCGATGCAAGTTTAAAGTGGATTTAATTTTAGAGAGAGAGTATATAAAATTTTGTTTATCGGATTTAAAACTTCTGAATATTCTTTCTTTTTTTTTATTTTATTTGAAAATATTTTATCTGTATATTTTAAAATCCATTTCTCTTGAAAAAAAAGTGCATTATTTTCTGATTACAATGTACTACATAAAAAATTGCGAATGAAGTAGATTGGAATAAAATTTATTTTTCGAGGATTATGTGTAAAGAGAGAGTATTGAAAAATTGAAAACCAGAAAGCAGAGAGGCGAATTTTCAAATATGACAGTACGACCATTTCAGGGATGGAAAGTATGTCGCATTAATTAAAGCTTACGCCGCGAGCACAAGTTGCGTCAGATCGCTTTCAACTTTTACAGAAAAGCTTAATTATTTCTTTGAGCCTTCACAATTTATTATACATTTATCACTCGCGCAATATTTGAAATGCAAAATTGAATAAATCATTGTTCATAACTTCATTTTATTTTCAATAGAATCACTTCAATTTTCTCTCTGTCAAACTGTCTCATAAGAATAATATAATTTACATATTTTCAAGTTACTTAAATTCTCCAATTTATTCTAAAATGACAATAAAAAACAAAATAAAAATATTTGGTAAAATAAAAAAAAAAATTTAAAACACACATAATCCGGCTTTAGCCTTTCTTCAACTAGAAATCCTTTTGCCGTATTAAAATTCACATTTAGTGTTTGCGTGTAACACTTTTTAAAAATTTTTTTCTCGGCTTTTAAATTGAATACAAAGTGCAGAGGCAGAAAATCGTTATTAAGGGAAAATTGTTGAAACGCGAAAGAAGAGATAAGTAAATATGTCACTCCGTCACTCTTGTGTACTTAAGAACTTAATACTTTTCGCATGAAAAAATTCTCGAAACTATTTGCCTTTCAAATTTACGAGTTTTATTGGAAAGAAGAACCACCATCGTCACTTTTTACGACTAACGAAATCATTTTTCGCACCAGCCAGAAATGCACTTCTTCCCTTTCTTTTTTTTTTTCTTTCTTTTTTTGTGACGTTTTTTGCTCTTTCATTTAACAGAATTTTTATTCAAAAATAACGAGTTAGTTTTGAATAAAAATGTTCCTGAATAGAAAGGGCATATACACTTTTCCGTGAGAAATTTCATCAATACATGCAAATCCTTTAACATGGAAAATAAAACGAAAACATAACTAACAGACAACGAAATATCCTGTTAATAGAACAATTTTAAAGTAAAAATAAATAAAATAAAAAATAGAGAAAAATATATAAATGATTGTCCGAAGTTTTTATACATTTATTGTATATTTTAAAAATCATGATTTCAATTTAATCTTAATATTCGCCTATTTTTTCAATTATTATGAAAACTATAAATAATAACTGTAATAACTATGAATTTTTGCAAATTTAAATAATGAAAATTAGTAAATTAAAGAATATATCTGAAAAATGATGAAGATAATTGACAGTTGAAAACAAAATTCGAAAAATGGAATTATACAATTGAAAAGAATAGTTAAAAGAAATTAATAAATATTAAATTTAAACAAAATTGCAAATAATGAAAAATTGAACAATTGAATTGAAAATCGAAAAAAAATAATTGATGATGAAGAAAATAGTAAAAAATTGAGGAAATAAATTGAGAATTTAAGAATTAAATACAAATTTGAAAAAATAATTGATATTTGAAAAAAAAATTACAAAATGACGAAAATAATTGACAATGAAAAAAAAAATTTAAAACTGGATAGGTTAAAAAAAAGTCAAAAAATAATTATAAAATTTTAAAACAATAATTGAAATTTAAAATTGAAAAGTTGAAGAAAATATGTGGAAAATAACTGAAAATAATTGTCAATTGAGAACAAAATTCGAAAAATGACTAGATTAATAGACAACTAAAAAAATAATTGTAAAAATTAAACAAGAAATACTAAAGTTAAGGAAAATAATTCCAAATTGAAAATTTAAGAAAATTATAAAATAATTGTCAGAAAAAATTGCACATTTAACAACTGGATTAAAAATGAAGAAAATAATGAAAACTGAAGAAAGCAATTAAAAATTGAAGAATGGAACTAAAATTTATGAAATATAGTTAAAAATTGAAAACTAGGTGAGGGCAATAAATTAATAATATAAAATTTAATTGGAGAAGTTAATAAAAAACAGAAATTTTAAAAGCAAAAAAATGAAAAAACATGAATTATTTTACGAATTTTTGATGAAGCATAAAAGTTATATAAGTTAATAAATTCGATTTTAGATAATGAATATAATTTTTGTATTTGTTAAGATGGTATTTTTAGCATGGGGAAAAATTCGTCAAAAAACGATTTTTTTTTCGATAAAAAAATGTGCTTAAAAAAATTGATTGCGTATTTTCAAAAATCCTTGTGTCCAAATTTAGATATTCATGAGCTTAATAAGTCATCCTAATTTTATTGAAATACGTTAAAGTGTTCTCGAGATATTCTGGAGACAAAAAACAATATACACACACGTCCATACACACACACACACACACACACACACATCTGGACATTTGCTTAAAAATGAAAATTTACGCTTTTTAGATGAAAATCAGTCGATTTAGACTATTTTTGGAAAATCAAAAATCTTAAGAAGGAAAAAGTAATTAAATAAAGCCGAGAATTAATGAATATAGAAGAAAAAAATTTAAACTGAAGAATGGAGATAAAAATTGAAAAATTTAAGATAATAATTGAACAATTGATTTCAAAATTAAAGAAACTTAATGATAATCGAAAAAAATAATAGAAAAAGGCGATAATTTTTTAATATTAATGAAAATAATTAAAAATTAAAAATTGGAATTTAAATATGAAGAGAATAACTGAGAATTAAATATTGAATTGAAAATTTAAAATAATTTTTATGAGTGAGAAAAATAATTGAAAAAATACGAGAATTATTCAATATTAAAAAATTAATTGTAAATCGATAAAAAAATTGAAAATTAAAGAAAACATTTGAGAATTGAAGAAAATAATAAAAAATTGAAGAAATAAATTGGAAATTAAAGAATTAAACAGAGATTTTAAAAAAATAATTGATAGTTAAAAGAGAAATTACAATACGACGAAAATAATGAAATATTGACGAAAATAATTAAATATTAAAAAAAATAATTTATAATTGAAAAAAGAAATTCAAAAAATGGCTAGATTAATATGCAACTGAACAAAATAGAGTTAAAAATCAAAGAATAATTATAAAATTTTAAGATAATAATTGAAAATTTAAAAAATTGTAGGAAATAATTGAAAATTGCGGAAAATAATTAATAATAATTATAATAATTGTACATTGAAGAATCATTTTTTCTGTATTTTTAGAACATAATTTTAAATAAGCGCGGCATTAATCACATGATGTACGCATGCACAGAAAAAATTCGTATGAGTGCGAGAGTTACGGGAGTCACGTGATTATAAAGAATTTGTCATCGAATGTCAAATTTTAGATTTTCTTTTTAAAACTCACGCTATTTTGAAACAAGCAGGTATTTTAGTAATTTATTAGAGTGTTTAATTTACTATTTTAAGTTATTTTATAATTGTAGAAGCTTTATTTATGTGTTATAGCTTTTATTTTATTTTTTTGTAGAACTTCTTTGCATCGAAACTTTAGTATTACGATAAAAAGATTATATTTTTATAAAATATTATATTTTCGTAAAAAAATAATTTATGTTTTTTCATTTTTTTGCATTTAAAATTCTTTTTTTATTTATAACCTGTTCAATTTTTATTTTATAATAATAGGTCCTTTGGATAAAATATTCTAGATTAAGAGGCAAACTTATTCAATTTTATAAAGTATATATTTGGCATTCTTTATAAGGAAACAAATTATTTTTCTTACATGAAAATGAAATGATTATGTATGAATTTACTAAATAATTAGTAGAAATATAACTATTTTAATTTTATTTTTTTAATTTTATTAATTTTAATACCTATGTTGTTTTAGTAGAAAAGTACTAATTGTTAATAGAAAACTACTAATTTGAATGTGAAATATCTACTAGTTGAAATAGAGAAAGTTTACTTTTTGAATTAGTAGATATTTCACTTTTAAATTAGTAATTTTCTATACTAATAATTAGTTCCTTTCTACTAAAAATTAGTGAAAGTTTTTACTATTTAATTGTAACCGATATTTCTCTTATTTATTAGTTTAAGGGCATGTGATGATAATGCTAAATTTGTCCGTAAACTTTCTCTTAAAGTACTCAATGTTTTGACACCAAACTTTGTAGAATTACTCAAAATACCATTAGAATGGTCTCTCTGATCCAAATTTATTTCATTTTTATCTTTAAACTAATTTTTTTTTCAATTTTACAATTTTTGGAAAATTTTGAAAAAAATGTAAATTTGAAAAATATTTAGTTTAAAGACAAAAATAAAACAAAATTGGGTCAGAGAGACCATTCAAATGGTGTTTTGAGTAATTCTACAAAGTTTGGTGTCAAAACATTGAGTACTTTAAGAGAAAGTTTACGGACAAATTTAGCATTATCATCACATGCCCTTAAAATCACTAATTTTTAGACCAATTATAATTATTCTTGGATCAAGAATAATTATCCTTGACTACGAAAAAGTAGTTAAGAGAACTAGGAAAATAGTTGGTAAAATAAAAGTTTGGTTTCTAAAATTATACAAGGTGTTTTTAAAATTTAACTATACATTTTTTAGTAAATCAAACTACTAATTTCTAACTACAAGAAAAATAGTAAAAATAACTACATAAAGAGAATTAACTAAACTAACTATATAATAAATATTTTAACTATACTTTTTCACTTAATTATTTAAAGCTAGTTGAATTCCTCGATAAAATTTTTTTCCTTGTACTTATTTCGTTAAATTTCCAATTTTCTCGTTTTAATTTCGATGTTTATTTTAGCTTTTTTGTTTATTTTGATGTTTATTTTACTTTTACTTGATTTTGCTGTTTATTTAATATTTATTTCATTTGAATTGTTTATGTTATGTTTTTATGTACAGTTTCATCCCAATATTTATTTTATTTACATTTGCCATAGTTTACAATTCATCCATACGGTCGAACAAATTATAAATTTTCTGTTTCCAATTTTAAATAATAAAAAAAAAACCTATAGAAAAATTTTAACACTCCTTTTGTTATTTTCATAAGTCATCAAATAAAAAATAGTATCACTTTCAAGCAATTTTTATTTTTAGTTTTATTTCAATCTAAAGACCGTTATTTGTGAAATTTGCACCATTTTTAAAACTCACGTGTAAAAGGGATTTGGAAAGTTAAACTGATGAAAAAATCCGTCGTTAATTAAAATGAAAATTCAAGTTGTGTAAATGATTGATGTCGCCTGGACGCATTTGAAAAGTGTGATAACCGAAATAAAAATCAATCTATCGTAAGTTTTTTTTTTTTTTTATTTTGAAACAAATAAAATTCGTGTAAAAATGTTATTGCTTTGAGAAATGCGTTTTTAATTATTACTTCTCGAGTCTCTTGCATTTGGTTTCTCTTGGAAAAAGTCTTGAGAACTCATGGTTGCATTCCACTTTAAACGCAAATGTCAACGACACTTATTCGCCTATAGCCTCGTTTTTATACCTTTTTTCATACTACTACCGTAGAAGTGTCATTAAATTTTCCTTTTTGCAATTACCACTTTGTTCGCCTTATTTCTCAAGATGTGAAAATCAGTTTTTTATCCTTTCTCAAATTGTCGCTAGTAAAAGTTATGGCTCAATGGAAATTTACATGTTTTTAAATTTGAAACTATGTAATTTTTGATGTTTCAAAGTTTGCATATTTTTTCAATTTTAATTTTTGGAATTTTAACTTTTTGGAATTTTAAACATGTCAGATTTCATTTAATCGAAATCTATCGTTTACGAATTTGAATTATTTTAATTTGGAAATTTGTATTTTACTAAAAATTATTTGTATTTTTTTCTTAACATTAATCTAATTCCAAATTTAAACTTTTGCAATTTTAACAGCCTGCAAGTATTTCAATTTTTTGATGTGCAAATTTGTAAAACTTACATTTGACTCAATCCAGATCTCAAAATCTGAAATCTAAAATCTTAAAATCAAAATTTTAAGAAATGAAACTTTTTGGAATGTGGATTTGGAAACCTTCAATTTTAAAGGATTCGAAGATATTTTTCAATTTAACGCTTTCGATTTTGATTGACATTAAATTGTGCGCTATGAAAACTATTTCACTACTTCTAAATTTAAATCACTCTAATTTTTGAAATTTCGAATTCATTTGGAATCTATTTTTAACAGTATTCAATTGGATGAAATTTAAATAGGTACTAGTTTAATTTGTTAACTCCAATTATAAATTCTATAATGATTTCAAATTTAAGAATACCTTTATCTTAAAAGCTCCAAGTGTGGATATTTTAAAAAATTTACACATTCGTCAATTTGATAAAACCCTTTTTTTGCACTTCCAAATGTAACGAAATCAAACTTTCAATGTTTTTAAATTGAAATCAATTAAAATTCTTCACAGTTCTTAATTTGAAATCATGTTCTCTTTTGAGGATTCAAATTAATAAATTTTGTACGATGTCAGACTTTATTTAATTTTAATTTTACCGTTTCTAAATTCGTTTAATTTATAAATTTGGAATTAAATTCCAAAATGATTCGCATTAAAATTTTTTTCTCTTTTTTGACATTGTTTAAATTTTTTCTTTTATTTCTTGTTTTAAAAAATTAATTGTTTTATTTTTTACTTTATTTTGTTTCATGTAAACTTACTTATATTCTTAAATAAACTTTCTCAAACAGTTTTAAACTTTCCAACTTTTTTGTGATTTATTATTTTTTGACACTTGCATAGTTTTTTAAATAATACCTTGACTTTTTACTTAATTTTTAAATAAATTTTGTATGATTTAGATATTTTTTACCTCGCTCTAAACAGTTTTATTTTTTTCTTAAAATTTCATATTTTTTAATGAAACTTAGTAATTTTCCCTTCAGCTTTTTGACAGTTTCTTAATTTTTTCACTTCATAATTCTTTTTTATTCTTTTTTTAATTTCTTGTTTTTTATTATTACATTTTCTCAAATTTCACGCATATATTTCAATTTATTTCGAAAATTTTTGTTGCTTTTGTAAAATTCAGAAAAATTTTCCTCGATTTTTGTTGAATTATTAATTATCTTTCATAAATAAAATGTTTAATCTTTTAATTTAATGTTATTTCAGAATTGAGTCCCAGGCCTGAAGTTTAGAAAATATCCAATTTCACAGACCTATCAAATTATGAGTTGGTGTAAACTTTGACATATACACAGTTTATATATTTGATCGAATCCACCTTTAAATGCTTTTACCAAATCAAAATTTTAATGTTTCCCAACTCAAATGAATCCATCAGTTTTAAGAGCTTTTGAATCTGAATAATTACCCCAAAAAATTCAAATTATCATCCTTTTGATATCAAATTTCAAATATTTTATTCGATACTCTGAATATATTATACTTTAAAAATTTTATTCGCATCTGATATTTACTTAAAACCACACTTTTGTGATTTCAGTCGTTTTCTGTTTAAAAATAAACGTGCTTTTCAAAAAAAAAAACCAATTCATTTTTTTTTCTCTTTTTAAAACGAGGCTTTTATTTTCTTTTGTTTTTACTTAATTTTTGCTTTTTCTTTGTCGTTTGTCATCTTATAAGTATGTATCCAGTTTTCTTGGCCGATTATATATATTTATACTAATCGCAGGATAAAAAAGAATCAATAAAAAAATAGTTAATCGTTGTGACGTTTTTCAAGTGACTAACACCAAGTTGGCCTATTTTCCTAACTTTACAGACCTGACCACTCTCACGTGGATTCTCTGGAAAAATTGGCAATTTTTCAAGAGAAATCCACTGATTTATCCAGAGCACGTCATCCATGAATGCCTCCGGGTTATGCAGGGAGGAATTTCATTTTGGTGAATGCTCCTGGCGTTCGCGAAAATACCCTTGGCTTTTCCACTCCTGCTTTTTTACTTTTTCCCCCTATGCTTCTTGTAATCCTCACCGGTTCGCGACTCCGTGCTCTATATGCATGCTCAGAGTCAACTTCTCTTGTTTTAATTCAGATCTCAATGAAAAAGCTCAAAATCCACAAAAAAATTCACGATTCTTTTTCAAGCTGGCACGTGTCACTTACTCTCAGGTAGAAAGTCATCTCGTTATTTATAAAATCCAGGAAGAGCATTTTTAATAAATTCTTTCCTGCATCTACAACATTTCACAAAAATAGTTTCCTCTCAAAATCCAAGTTGGTATTAACGTAATTAAAAATTAGGGGGGAAAAATTAAAAGATTATAAAACTAATAAAAATAAAGAAAAAAAGAATTTAAATTTGAGATACATAATTCGAGATTTAATAAATCAATTGGAAAAAATTAAAAATTGTTTCTTTAATTCCAAAACTGTAACAACTGAAAATTGAAGACCATAATTAAAAATTAAGAAAATTATTGAAAATGGCAAAAATTAACTTAAAAATGATGGGAATAATTGAACAAAAATTTTAAAAGTGATGAAAACAATCGAGAATCGAGAAAAATAATTGAAAATTTAGAAAAATAATTGAAAAATGATGAAGGTGATTTAAAATTGAAGGAATCAATGAAAAAGGTTATAAAACTATAACAAATTGAAGATTGAAAAAAAGGAATTGAGATTTAAGATTAAGTAAAGTCAATTGAAAATAATTTTTAAAATTAAAAATTGGAGAGAAAAAATTGCAAATTTATAGAAAAGATTGAAAATTGAAGACAGCAATTGGAAATTAAGGGCATGTGATGGATTATGACGTCACTGGTATAGGCAAAATTTGTCCATAACTTTTCTCTTAAAATATTGAATATTTTTTCATGAAACTTGGTAGAATTACTTAAAATGTCATTATGAAGGTCTCTCAGACCCGAATTTGTTTAAATTTTGTGTCTAACTTAATTTTTGGAAATTTTTGGAAAATTGCAAACTTTTTTAAAAATCAATTTTGAGACAAAATTCAAACAAACTCGGGTCTGAGAGACCTTCCTAATGACATTTTAAGTAATTCTACCAAGTTTCAGAAAAAAATATTCAATATTTTATGAGAAAAGTTACGGACAATTTTGCCTATACCAGTGACGTCATTATCCATCACATGCCCTTAAGAAAATATTTTAGATTTGAAGGAAACAATCGAAAATTGAGAAGAATAATTGAAAAAAATTACAGAATATTTATCAAATTAAAGAAAATAATTAAAAAGTGGTAAAAGTAATTATAAATTTTTAAAAATAATTGAAATTTTAAATAAATAATTGAAAATTTAGGAAATCAATTACAAAATACCGAAAGTAATTGTAAATTTGAAAAAAAATAATTAAAAAATTCTAAAATTTATTAAAAATTTGTTTAACTAATTGAAATAAATAAATAAATAATGGTTTAGTAAATCAGTTAAAAAATAGTTTTAAAAATTATAATATGGAGAAATAAATTAAAAGTTTAAGAAATTAATTAAAAAATTATGGAAATAATTGAAAAATAATACAATTAACTAAAAATTGAGATAAATAAATTAAAAATGTAGAAATAGTAGGAAAAAATACTTTTTAAAAGTAATAAACATTGGAGAAAAAATTTTAAAAATTAGAGAGATAATTGAAAATTAAAGAAAAAAAATAAAATTTATCAAAAATTAGTGATAAAATTACAAAACATTTTTGAAATTTAATAAAATGACTGAAAAATGATGACGCACAATGAAAAAAAGTGAAAAAAATTAGAATAAAAAAAATAATTGCAAGTTTTGTAAATTAATTGAAAAATGATGAAAATATTTAATAAGTAGACGAAATAATTTAAAATTCATAAAATAAGTTAAATTTGATAAAAATAATTGAAATAAGTACGAATGGTAGGAAAAAATAAAAAAATAATAATAATAATTGTAAATTGGAGAAATTAATTGAAATCTGAGATGAAGGACTGAAAATTGAGGAAATCTTTTGAAATATAATTTAATGAATTAAAAGCTGGAGAAAATAATTTTAAAATAATAATAGAGAAAATTAAAGATTGAAAAAATAATAAATAATAATATTTACATTTTATTCTGATTTCGGATTCGGATTAAGCGGAAAAATAATGTCCGCACAAAATTTGTTTGTTTGTTTTAATTGGTGTTTTTTTTTTATCTTTTTTGAGAAAATTTTCATAATTTCAGATTTATACTCGTCAGAGAAAAATACATAAGAATACATTTGTCTAGTGTTCCGGCTAAAAAAATTTTGTTGTTTTTTTTGTGTTTTTTTAGAGAGTAGTTATTTTTTTAATTATAGTTATTTTTTATCAGAATGAACTTTTTTTGATTCTTTTTTTTAATTTAAATTAATTTTTGCTTTTTTTTAAGACACAAAACCCGAAGGGATCGAAATCTTGCATAATACCTTTTATTAAGTTTTAACTATTTTTCTTTCTTATTAATTGGTTAATAATAATTGGTTAAAATTTTTTTTACTGTATTTTTTTAGTTATTTTATAAACTGTTATATGTCTGATTTTCTATATTCAATCAATTTTTACCATTTATTAGGTTTTAACTATATTCTGTAAAATGTTTTCACATTTTAAATGCTTCGCTTGCTCTAAGGTAAAATAAAGTATTTCTCTCTATTATTCACTATTTTCAAATAATTAGTTTTTAAATCATCTCTATCCTTGTCTATTTTTAATTTATTCTTTCAATCAACGCCAAAGAATTGAGATTCTAATTTGTAAATTTGATAAAATCCTTGTTTTAGCTACTAAATTTATTCAGTTTTTTGCCCTGTATTTTTTCAATTTTTCTTTCTTTTTTATTTTAAATACTTTTCTTCTTTTCACCTTTTGTTTTTTATTTTTCTCTTCTTTCTATTCAAATCTTAATTAATATTATATTTTTTAAATTTATTATTAATAAAAATAAACCCCAACTACCAATTAATCTAAATTTTAATTTATTCAAATTTTAAAATGTCATATATTCAAAATTTAAATAGTAAAAAATTAATTGTCTGATATTCGCCAGTTTTTTTTTTTCGATTGTCAATTATTTTCTTTATAGCTTAATTATTTTCTTTAATATTTAATTATTTTAGTCACTTTGTATTTTTTCTTTCAATTATCAACTATATTTTTAAAATTTCAATTTAATTCTTTAATCTACAATTTAATCATTTAATCTTCAATTTATTTCTCTAATTTTTAATTATTTTCTTCAATTTTTGATTGCATTCTTCGTTTTTAAATTTTTCAATTCAAAATTCAGCAATTCTCGCATTTTCTCAATTATCAAGCATTTTTTTTAAAATTTCAATACAATTCTTTAATTTCCAATGGATTTTTTTAATTTTAATTTATTTTCTACAATTTTTTTCATTATTTTCATCAGTTTTTAATTCACAATTTATTATTCTCCTTTAATTTAATGATTATTTATTAATTTTAAAAATTCTTTTGTTCAAATGCCGATTATTCTCACCATTTTTCACTTTTTTGTTGAATTGTTAATTATTTTTTTAATAGTTAATTACTTTTGCCAACATTTTAATTATTTTCGTCATATTGTAAGTTGTCTTTTAATTATCAATTATTTTCTGAAAATTTCCATTTATTCTTTAATTTCCAAATTAATTTCTTCAATTTTTAAGTATTTTCTTGAATTCTCAAATATTTTCTTTAAATTTCAAGTATTTTTATCGATTCTTAATTAATTCCTCAATATTCATTAATTCTCGGATTTTTTCAATTATTTTTTTTTCCTCATAAAAACTGTTTTAAAATTTTAATTCAATTATTCAATTCTAGAACTATTTTCTATAATTCTAAGTTAATTTTTTTATACTTAAATTCAACTTTTCAATTTTCAAATATTTTCTTTAATATTACAAATTTATCATCCTTTGTCTTTTGTCTATTATTTTTCCGATTGTCATTAAGTTTTTTTAATTTTAATTACAATTGTGAAATTTTTTTCATTAACGTTTAATTCCATTCTACAATTTTTATTTTCATTCTTTAGTTTTCAATTGATTTCTTCTATATTCATTATATCTCGACTTTCTTTAATTACTTTTTTTTAATTTTTAAATATATTCCATAAATTTTAATTCCATTCTTCAATTTTCAATTATTTTTTCAATTTTAATGATTTTTTTCATTTTTCAATTTCCAATTATTTGCTACAATTTTTAAAATTTCATGTTATCGTAAAATTTTATAATTATTCTTTGATTTTTTTTTTATTATTTTGTTTGGTTGTGTATTAATCTAGCCATCTTTTAAATGTTGTTTTCAATTTTCAATTATTTTCGTCATTTTGTACTTTTTTTTTGTTTTCAAATATCAATTATTTTTTCAAATTTTAATTTAATCTTAAATTTTCAATTTATTTCCTCAACTTTTTTTTATTATTTTCTTCACTTTCAATTTTTTTTCTATTTTTAATCTAGTTTTCAGATTGCAATTATTTGCAACAGTCAATCCTATAATTTTTATTTTGACTATTTTGTTTAAATTTCATATTTATTGTTTAATTTTTAAACTATTCTTTTTAATTGTGTAATTATGTAGCCATATTTCGAACTTTGTTTTCAACTGACAATTTTTTTCGTCATTTTGAAGATAATATATTCTACAATTTCGTAATTTTCATTATTTGACCAACAACAATGCAAAGTTTGTCGCGCGCGTTAATGTTGCTGGTTAATCAATATTTTATAAAATTTTATTATTTTACTAATTTTTTCCATTCTACAAATGTCTTCCCTTAATTCATTCTCTAAGGTTATTTTGTTATTAATGAATGATTATAATGTAAACTGTTTAAGAAAATTCATAAAGTGTAATTATTTATATAAATTCTTTATAACAATTTTCAAGCACAAAAACTTCTTTTTTACTACTGACACACACACAAACATTAAATGCATACATTATTAAGTATGCAAAAAAAAATTTGTGCAAAAGAAATCGAAAATTGTAAAAAATCATTTTTTTAATACTTTTTGCATTAACATTAAAAATTTATAAACAATAATTAAAAAATCGACTATCACAGATCTCTTAGAATTTAGTTTTGCGTTAGAGGAAAGAAGAATTTTTTAATTTGGTTTAAAATTGCGGTCTAAAAGTCAATTTGAACCAAGTTATGTCATTTTATAATCCTATTATTTTATTTTATAATCATTTATAATCATTTTATAATTTAAAATTTAAATTATAAATTATAATCCCACTGTGCTACGTAACTGGAGAATAATAACAAAAAACATAACCTTAAACATGAAAGTATAATATTTTTAATTTACAGAAACTTAATAGGTTAATGAATTATAAACATACAATAAAACAAAATTAAGAACTTAAAATTATTATTACTTAGCTTCACCATTTCCACTTGAACGAAAAGAAATCCGATCACAATCACCACGTGCATTCCAACAAAAAGAAATATCAAAACCTTAAATGACATAAATAATTATGATACTTTTAGAGAAAAAAATAACATTTAAATAATAGAAGTAAAAAACAGATAAATAAGTTACAAATAAAATAAAAAAAATAAGAGATTATTCATATTATTATCATTAGTCACCTGTCAGAAACGAATGCCAATGTAAACAAAACATGATTTCACTCAAAACACTATAACCTTAACAACTTCACTAAAATCACTGTCACTTTTTAAACTATCACTTCTTAATTGTTACAATTTAATTTATTTTCAATTTATTATTATTTTATAAAATGCAATTATTCAATAAATGAAGATTTTAAATAAATTGAAAAATACTACAAATAAGAGTCTAAACTGTGATGTTATTGTTGACAAAAAATATCGAAAAATTGCTAGCCAATCAGAAGCCCGATAAAGTGCGTTACACCTCTGAATTTGGTCGAAAGGGTTCTCGTATAGGGAAGTCAAGGTCAAAGCTAATTTCTATGTATTAATTATTTTAATAAATTTTTTTGTTATTTTAGATTACTAACATTATAAGAAATTTTATAAAATAAACTTGAAGTTACAATATTTAATTAAAAGATTTTAACTCGTCTGCAAAACAAAAAATGGAAATTAAAAACTATCGATAGTGAGGTTTGATATCTACTGACCAATGGGAGACTCGGAAATGGAGCTACACGTCTCAAGTTAACCACAACGTCTGTTCTTTTAAGAAATAATATTATCCACAATTTTCACATAATTACATTTCCTATATTTTTCCAAATTTCGTCTATTTTTAATTTATTCTCCAAATCAACTCAAAAGAATTACGATTCCTTATTCAAAAATAAGTGTAATATTTTCTTATTCATCCCAGAAATAAGAAAACCCCTACAATTTCTCGTCTCTATTTATCTCTAAATACAAATTATATCCTCGAAATAAAAAAAAAACACCAAGCTCAAGGATTAATAATTAATATCTCAAATATCATCAAGCAGAGCGTTTCCCGGTATTAATTATAAACTCGAGTTCTTTATACACAGAGCTTATAATCTCCTTAAGCAGGATCCTATTCCTTATCCTCTATAAATGATTTAAAATTCCATTTTCGTTCGTGAAGAAGAAGAGAACGAGAACGAGAAATCTTAATCTTAATCGATGTTCTGCCTTTCTCCAAGTTAACAGGGTTACCTATTCCCGTAAGAAACGAGATGCAAAGTCCCTGTAGTCGCTTTGATATAAGAGTGTATATAAAACGTGGAAAAGGAAGTCTATCGACGTTTACGTCACGTGTGTCAACGTAAACGTTTCCTACATCAGAGAATACGCAGAAAAACCTTCCGGGGGCAAATTTTCATCCCACTCTCTCAATTCTCAAAAACACCAAAATCACTCGCGTTGAGAGCCACTGGCATGACGTAGTGCGCGACCTGATTGGCCGGCCGAGGAATCACGTGACCACTACCCCAATGCGCGCCACGAATAACGAATGGAGGCAAAAAGAGAGAAAGAGAGAGCCAATCCCGTTTTCCGAGACAGAGAGTGGGTTGGCGGGAGAGGGAGGAAAAATTAACAAGAGAGTGGGGTGGACAGGTTGAAGTGAGACAGAAGAAGCGGGAAGGGGTGTGAGAAAAGAGGGGATGTTGCGATACTCGCCAGTCACTGCGACGCCCGCGACGCCCCAACGTCTCGGGGTCTCATTGGTCCGTAATAAGCGAACACGAAATCGCGATTAACGAGCGCAATTTTCCTATCGCTAATTCATTAACGCCAAGCGTTCGCTTTTTTTTTGTTTTCTCTCACTCTCTATCCTCCTGGGAAATTTACAATTTCAATTGAATCAAGTACAACGTGAGATTTGAGGGAAAAAAAAGCGCGGGTAAATATTCGTTTTCGACAATGCGCATGAATTTTGAGGTTACTGAAAATGTTTTAAACTAGAAAGACAATTTTAAATGAGTAGAATAATTTTTAGATTTAATATAATAATATAAAAATAGAATTTTGTTGGATAACAATTTCTGGACAAATGGGTTATGATTGAAAAGTAATTTAACAATGAGTTAGATTTCTGCGCAATAGTGGGCATACTACGTAGACAGCTTTTTAATTCGTCCTTCGAGATCGTCGCACGATGGTCCTGCATACTGTAAATCGTAAGTTTGTTTTTTTTAAACCCCTCTTTTTTCCCAACTTTCTTGCGAAACTGTTTACGTAATGTCGTTTGAGGGCTTAATTCAATTTGTGGGCGGATAAAAATGGTCGCAAATGTCCGACTATCACGTGATCAGTCCTGTATAATTTTCGAATTATTTATGTATGTTTGACTTTTGGATGATTAGGGCTCGGGAGTTTTAATTAGATTTAAATTTATTCGGTAATTTTGCAATTATATGGTAATTTTAATTTGTATTGTTTTTGATAAGCGGGAAATTAATTTGTAGGGTTTTTTCTTTTATTGAATAATTGGAAATTATTTTTTAAATACGATTTTATTGGAGTTTGGATAATACGAGCAACATTAACATTTTTTGTTGGTCATTTAAAATTATAAATTTTTGCAAATTCAATGAATAAAAATTGTGAAATTGAAGAATGTTTCTGAAAAATGACGAAAATAATTGACAGTTGAAAACAAAATTCGAAAAATGGGTACATAATTAGACAATTGAGAAGAGTGGTTTAAAAACTAAAACAATAAATATTAAATTTAAACCGAATTTTTGAAAAATTATACGAATAACTGTTGGACATAATTGCAAATTGAACAACTGGATTGAAAGTCGAAAAAAATAATTGAAAATTAAAGAATAAATTTGAAATTTAAAGAATATAATTATAAATTCTAAAAAGTAATTAAAAAAGCTGAGAATTATAGAAGACAGAAGAAAATAATTGAAAACTGAAGATTGGTATTGGAATTTAAAGAAAATAGTAGAAAAATTAAGAAATAAATTGAAAATTTAAGAACTAAATTCAAATTTGAAAAAATAATTGATAATCAAAAAAAGGTGAGAGTTATTCAATATTGAATAAAATAATTTAGAATTGAAGACTGCAATTTCAAATTGAAAATAATAATTGAGAAGTGAAGAAAATAATTAAAAATTTAAGAATTAAATTAAACATTAAGGAATTGAATTAAAATTTTGAGAAAATAATTCACAATTGAAAAAAAATGAAAAAACTGTCGAGAATAATCGACAACAGAACAAAATAATTTTAAAAATTAAAGAATAAATATAAAATTTAAGAAAAATAGTTGTAAATTGATAAATTTGTAGAAAATAATTGAAAATTGAGGGAAAAAATTCATAGTTGAAAGAAATAATTGAAAAATGACGAGAATAAATGAAAAATTGAAGAAAATATCTGAAAAATGACGAAAATAATTGACAATTGAAAATAGTTTTCGTAAAATGACTAGAATAATAGAAAACAAAACAAAAAAATTGTAAAAATTAAAGAATTATAAAATTTTAAGAGAATAATAATAATAATTGCAGAAAATATAAAAAATTGAAGAAGTAAATTGAAGGTTACAAAATTAAATTGAAATTGTAAGAAAATAATTGATAATTAAAAGAAAAATTACTAAAAGAATAAAATAATTAAAAATTAAGAAAAATACTTGCAAATGAAAGAAAGTTCGAAAAATAGCGAGAATAATCGATAATAGAACATAATTATTGAAAAAATTAACGAATAATTAAAAAATTGAAGGAGAATATTAAGTTGTCAATTAAAAACTGACAAAAATTATAGGAAAAAATTTAGAAAATCAATTAAAATTTGAAGAAGATAATGAACTAAGTTAAAATTTCAAAAAAATAATTGATAGTTGAAAAAGGACAAGAATTATTGAACATTGAATAAAATAATTGAAAATTGCGGATAATAATTAATAATTGAAGGAAATAGTTATAAAATTACGAGAATAATTGAAAATAATTGCAAATTTAAAAATTAGGAAAATTATAGGAATAATTGCACATTTATCAACTGAATTGAAAATCGAAAAAAATAATTAAAATTGAAAAAAATTAGAAAACTGTCGAGAATAAACGACAAGAGAACAAAATAATTTTAAAAATTAAAGAATAAATATAAAATTTAAGAAAAATAATTGTAAATTGATAAATTTGTAGAAAATAATTGAAAATTGAGGTAAAAAATAATAGTTGTAAGTAATAATTGTAAATTATAGTAAATAATTATAAATTGTAGAAAATAATAGTAAATTGTAGAACATAATTAATAATTTAAAGAAATTTAACTGAAAAATGACAAAAATAATAATTGCAGAAAATATTAAAAATTGAAGTAAATTGAATATTAAAAAATTAAATTGAAATTGTAAGAAAATAATTGATAATTAAAAGAAAAATTACTAAAAGAATAGAATAATTAAACTGAGAAAAATACTTGCAAATGAAAAAAAGTAAAAAAAAGTTCGAAAAATAGCGAAAATAATCGATAATAGAACAAAATTATTGAAAAAATTAAAGAATAATTAAATAATTGAAGGAGAATATTAGTTTGTCAATTAAAAACTGACGAAAATTATAAAAAAAATGTTAGAAAATAAATGAAAATTAAAGAAATCAATTGAAAATTGAAGAAGATAATTAAAGAACTGAATTGAAATTTTAAAAAAATAATTGATAATTGAAAAAAGACGAGAATTATTGAACATTGATTAAAATAATAGAAAATTGCGAAAAATAATTAATAATTGAAGGAAATAGGTGAAAAATGACGAGAATAATGGAAAATAATTGCAAATTTAAAAATGAAGAAAATTATAGGAATAATTGCACATTTAACAACTGAATTGAAAATCGAAAAAAATAATTAAAATTGAAAAAAAATAATTGAAAATTGAAGCAATTAAAAGTTGAAGAAATAAATTGAAGATTAAAGAATTAAATTGAAATTTTATGAAAATAGTTAATAATTGAAAGAAAAATTACAAAATGACTAAAATAATTAAAAGAAATAATTGAGAAATGGGGAAAATTTATAATTTTATTCAATTTTAATGGATTTTTCAAAAAGTAACTGATTCAAAACAAAAAAAAAAATATCTAAGTGCCAAATTTCAGGTGTGGACAGAATGAAAGAGTGAATGAATCTTGTAGATTATTATTATAGATTTTTTTTATAATGAAACGTTAGTAGTAATTGATGTCTAAATAAGAAGAAAATTATAAATTCGTAATTATTGGATTCATTTTTAAATAGGGGATTTAATTGGTTGAAATCTACTCTCTAAATCTGAATTAGTTAAAAATAGCTCATTTAAAAGCAAAAACTTAGTCACTAATTGAAATATTTATATTTCTACTAACCATTTAGTAAAAAATAACTAATTATTAGTCAAATTCATTTTTAGGTTAAGTCAAAATTACTAATATTTTAGTAAAATCCTGTTTACTAGTTCAATTAGTAAATTTTAACTATTTTTTAGTTATATTTTTACTAATAACTAGTTATTTTTAACTAATTGGAGAAACAAAAACTCAGCCACGATTTTACTAATAATTAGTTATTTTTAACTAATTCAAATTTTTTTTTTACAGTAAATTTGTAAATTAAACTTTAAATCAATTAAAACCTAGATCAATCAATTTTTTAATTAATTGGAAGTTAATTTGATTGAAATTTGAATACAGTGTGTTACAAGTAAATTGGATTAACATTTTTATTTACTAGTTAAACTCGATTAAAATAATCTTAAAAATTATTTTTTTCAAGTATTTTTACTTATTTCGATAAATTGAGATTTGTGACAAATTAAATTAATTTTATTTCAAAAAAATCGATTCTATAAGCATGAATCTATTTTAAATTAATTTCCATAGAAAATCGTTTATGATTAATCAATAATATCTTAATATCTGAAACATTATAAACTAATATATAACATAATATAATAGTATACTTAAAATTACAAAAAGAAACTTTTACATTATTTCGAATGTTTATATTTTTTGGATTAGTATTAAAAAATAGAAATATAAATGGAACAATAAACATAAATTCGAAAAGGAACATAAATAATTATAATACATGTTACACAATAGTCTTTATAGCTTTTAGTAATTGCTCTTGCGTGTGGAAAAATATTAGCAGAAACATATTATGATGTTTACTGAAATTATTTAGAAATTCCATTAGTAAACATTCGGTAATAATATTTTTCTTATTCATGTTAAATTGTAAATTTTCATCTTTTGTTGCTTATAATAAGCTCTAATAAATAGTTTACGATTCAGTAAGTACGGTTTAAGACATTAAGTTAAAAAATTTTAAACTAGAATTTCGACAATTTAGATTAAAATTTAAAAATTGACAATTTAGATTAGAATTTAGAAACTATAATCTAGAGTTTAAAAATTCTTAAACTAAAATCGCAGTTTTTATTTTCATTATTAATGACAAAATATTTAATTTACCAAACAATTTTTTCAGTCTCTATGAATTTTTCAATATTGCATACTTTTGTACAAAAATTTAATAATTCATATATTCATATTGCTGCCAGATGTTACATCATTTCCTTTTATTCCGTTTATTATTTTCAAAAAACGAACGCAAATTATTTAGATTATTTAAATTATTCAGTAAAATTTGAATAATTCAATAAAAGTTAAATAATTCAGTGATTAATTGAATTAATTATATTCTGAAAACTACAGTCAATATGAAAAAAATATACTTAAATTTATTCAACAAATTGATTTAAAACTAATTATTTTTTAAAAAATATATCTTATAAACACTAAAACCATATTTTTAATGCTCTTGTTTGCAAAGATTGTTTTGACTGCGCAGATACGAAAACACAAAAACAAATTGTCGCGTGACACATTACAAATCGTCGATCACGCGATATATCAATGCAATTCGTTTGGTATAGACCATGTTAAAAGAATTCCGACCAGTTGTTATACTCTTAATGGAAAAGGCTAATTCCAAACTTTTTTATTCCATGAATTTTTCATGTCCTTTTTTTTCTTCTTTAATTCGTTGAATTCTTTACTTCCTTTTTGCCATCACATTTTTTACTCTTTTTGTTTTTCTAATTGTTATTTTAATTTTGTAATTTTCGATTTCAAAAAGTTTCAAGTTTCGAAAGTTAAGTATTTCGTCGCAGAAGCACTTGGAATAAATTTCTAGTATTACAAAATATAACTCAAAATGATTATAGTTTTTATTTTGTTTACTTCCTCTTCATCAATTCCGTTTGATAGACATTAATCAGTAATGTGATTAATCCATTACTTTCCAATATCCGTTTCTATATAGGATCATGGCTGAAATTTCAAATTATTGTTGAATTCAGTGCCAGAACCACAGAAGCCGCTGAAATCATCACAAGCGCTTTTGTCAATGACAGTATAAACCATCAACACAATTCCCTCTGAATTGAATTATAGCTTATATCAAGGAAAATAATTGAATGTGAATATTTTAAAAACTCAAAATTAGTTATAAATGATTTAAAAAACTCAATTCTTATTATTTATTACATTAACATGTTCACAATAATTATCTAGAAAGCTTAAATTATTTATCGTCAATTATATTAAGCAATTGAATATTAACGTTAATATTAAAAAGCTCTTTATAAATATCATCAATATTAATTAGCTTAACATTTTCGTCATAAAAATTTCGAACAAATAAGAAAAAGTTGTAAATTATTGTCGATTTTAAAAAGTTCATGACAATTGTCGTCAATATGAAAAAGTTAAAAATTATCGCGGCAATATTAAAAAAGCTCAAAATTATCTTAAATATTTTCAGCTGAATATATTATTAATACTCGTATTATATAATACATAGCTTAAAATTAATGTTAAAAAAAATTATAAAATTGGACGAAAAAATAATAGAAACCATTTTTAGAAAGATTAAATGACCATAAAATATTTATCATAAATATTGTTAATGAATTCATAAAAAAATTCATCCTTTTCATTTAAAAAAAGCTATAAATTATCGACTGAAGTTAATATTGTTTTTTATCGATCTAATATAGTATTGAATTTATTATCTATCTACCTACATAAAGTTCTTTTTTATTTTACCATGAAGTACATAAACATATAAGTATATCCGCCTTATTAAAAATCTAATGAATCTGGCAATAATTAGGTCAAGTATTTTTATCGTGTTACTAGTATTGATTACTTTGCACACTTCATTGTAATCTTAAGCTGTAAAAGCAGTTTTATCACCAATTAATTCTTCAATTTGAAGTAGACATAGAGAAAATGCTTTTCTGTTAGGTATCAATTCTGATTTCTTTAGCGGAGTAAAAGTTCATTGATGTTTAAAAAAGGATTGATTTTCCATTCCATTTTACGATTTTTACTGAGAACTCTATATCTGAGTAACGGAAGAACTCGTAAAGAAAATTACACTTTTCTTGGAAAATAGCAAACACGAATTATAATTTGCTATTCCATAACCTGGATCAACATTTGTAAAGGAGGCGAGTTTTATCTTACCTATAGAGCTTTGTTTATTTTATGATGAATATCTTGGAATTGATATTTATTTTACATTACAACATTTTGTATAAAGTGATATATAAGATTTTTTTAATAAGCGTAAGAAGTAAATTAATTTTAATTAGTCATCTCTTATTATAAACTAATTTTGTACTTTTCTTCAATGTTCAATTATCTCTATCATTTTTTAATTACTTTTTGTCGTTATCAATTATTTTTTAATTCATTTTCTAATTTTTATTATTATTTATCTCTAATTCCAGTTATATTATCAATTCAAAATTATTTTTATCATTCTGCAATGATTTTCTTCTATTACAAATTTATATTGTAATTTTCTCAATTATTTTTCACAAATTAAAATTACGTTTCTCATTTTTTATTATTTTTATTACTCTCAGGCTTCACAGGCCGTCCCCTATTTCCCCTAAATGTACCCTATTTTGCAATTGGTCCCTAAAAGTCCCCTATTTAGAAAAGTTTTACCCTAAAATCCCCTACTTTTCACAAAAGTATAATTAAAGTCAAGGTATCTAGAAATTTTTAATTATTTTCAATCTTTTTTAAATTTTTATTATTTTTTCAATCTTCAATTATTTCTATCATTTTTAAATTATTTTCTCCAATTTTTCATTTATTAAATTATATTTCAATAGATTTTCTGAATTTCCAATCCATCATCTCAGATTCCAATTTTTTTCTTCAATTTACAATTATGCTTTTCATTATTTCTCAATTTTTTCCTTCCATTCATACTTATTTGAATTATTATTTAATTAATTTCAAAAACTGTCAATTATTTTCACCAAATTTAAATTATTTTATTCAATTTAAATTATTTTTTTTCTACTTATTAACTATTTTCATTATTTTTCAATTAATTTCCAAAACTTGCAATTATTTTTTTACATTCTAAGTTTTTTCATTATTTTTTCATTGTGTTTATCATTTTTCAGTTATTTTATTAAATTTCAAAAATGTTTTGTAATTTTATCACTTATTTTTCATGAATTATATTTATTTTCTTAAACTTTCAATTATTTCTATAATTTTGAGAATATTTTCTGCAATTTATAATTTTGAAAAGTATTTTTTTATACACTTTCTACATTTTTTATTTATTTATCTCAAATTTCAGTCATTTGTATTATTTTTCAAATATTTCCATCATTTTTAAATTGATATCTTTAATTTCTTAATTTTTCAATTTTTTTCTCCAAATTATCAATTTTTAAATTATTTCTTAACTGATTTACTAAACCTTTAATTATTTATTTCAAGCTTTAATTAATTAAAAAAATTCTTAATAAATTTTAGAATTTTTCAATTATTTTTTTCAAATTTAAAATTACTTTCGGTATTTTGTAATTTCTATAATTTTGCCATTTTTTTTTCACAAATTGTAATTTTTAAAATTATTTTTTAACTGATGTAATAAACCTTTAATCATTTATTTTAAATTTCAATTGATTAAAAGCATTTTTAATGAATTTTAGAATTATTTTTTTCAAATTTACAATTACTTTCGGTATTAAACAATTTCCTTTATTTTTAATTTTGTATCTAAAATTTCAGTTATTTTTAAAATTTTATCATTATTTTTGCTATTTTTCAATTATTTCCTTTAATTTGATATATATTCTGTATTTTTTAAAATTCTATTTCTCAAATCTCGATTGTTTTCTTTAACTTTCAAATATTTTCTTAATGTTAAATTACTGTCTTTAATTTTTAAAATTATTTTTAGTTTGATTTACTTAATCTTCATATATTAATCTTAAATTTCAATTCTTTGTTTTCAATGTTTAATTTGTTTTATAACCTTTTTATTGATTTCTTCGATTTTAAATTACCTTAATAATTTTTTAATTAGTTTCCTAAATTTTCAATTATTTTTCTCAATTCTCGATTGTTTTCATCAATTTTGAATTTTTTTTCAATTATTCTTATCATTTTTAAATTAATTTTTTCAATTTTCAATTATTGTCTTAAATTTTCAGTTATTTGTATAATTTTGCAATTATAGAAACCATTTTTAATTTTTTAAATTATTTTTAAATTGATTAATTAAATCTTCAATTATTTATATCAAATTTGAACTCTTCCTTTTAATTTTGATTAGTTTTGTGATCTTTTTTAATTGTTTTTTTCCAATTTTTAATTATGTTCATTATTTTTTAATTAATTGCTTAAATTTTTAATATTTTTTTTAATTTACCATTATTTTTATCTTTTTTCAATTATTTTCTTCAGTTTTTAATTATTCTCATCATTTATATTTCAATTATTATCTTGAATTTTTAATTATTTCTGAAGTTTTGCATTAATTTTCTATAGAATTTTGAATTATTACTTATCAGTTTTAAATTATTTTCCAAAATTTGTAGTTATTTTCCTTTTCTTTTTATTATCAATTTGAAAATTCTGTAATTATATTTTTTAATTATATTCTTTTTATCCTACAACTTTGTAATTTTGTCCCACCCAAATAAAATCGGGGTTCTACTGTATATAATTAATTTATGTTTATTTATAAAGTTTTTAAAGTACTCTAAAAGTTCCCTATTTTTGTATATTCAGTCCCCTATTTCCCCTAAAATATTCTTCATTGTCACTGTGAAGCCTGTACTCTGCAAATATTTTCTCAATTTTTTTTAACTATTTTCAATAATCTCTAATTAATTTCCTGAATTTTAAAATATTTTTCTCAAATTTTAATAATTTTCTTCAATTTTCTGAAAAAAAAGAGTAAATTCTAAAATTTATAACCAAAGAGAAAATGAAATCATAAAAGAAGAATCAAAATATGGTTGAAACGTACAATTTGCAGGAATTACAAATTTTCAAATAGTCGAGTAAAAGTACTCTTTTATTATTGGTCCGGATCAAACTTTCGTCCTGACAATCTGTCGTCACGAGATATATCCGGCGCGTGCTAATAAAACCTTCCTGTCGCCCGTATGAGCGGCTCGATTTTCTCGTGAATGTGACGATGAAAAAACGAGTTACAAAAAAAAAAAAAAGAAAAAAAAATAAAGAGAATTTTCCGGGACCCGCGCAATGCGAAACTGGAGACGAGCCAATATGGGGTAGAGGAGGCTTTCTGTCACTTTTCAACTGCACTGGTAGCACTCGTGCTTTTTTCGCTATATGGAATGGGAAAATCGCGCTTTATGGTCTGCAATTATTGGGGAAGTTTAACTCAGAGAGAAACTCGAGTTTTCTCGGGAGGGTGAAGCTCGTAAAATCCGTATCTGTAGCAACACGCCTCGATGCATTAGCTAATTGTTGCGCCACACTACACGCGATTTGTTCAATTTGTCCCGGAGACACGTTGCTTCCCAACTTTTCTGTCACACGTTCGTCATCCCAACTGCTTTTTTTGTCCATTTAAAAATTCATTTACGTCAATCCGCATTTTCTAGATTTTGGTCCCCTTGTAGGGTAAAAAGTCAGCCAAAATGCGTACAGTAAAGTTTGGAGCAATAAAAAGGTATTTAATTAGAGTTTTGAAAAATATAAATCATCAAATATTTAGAAAACAACCTTTAAGAATATGTCGAAATTCGCCATTTTGACGCTGGGTAAATCGACTGTGCACAAAAATATGGAAAAATATGAATAAAAGTAAAACAAATTTTTTTATTTGTTTTCTATAAGAAAAAATGGAAATAAAGTCTATAACAAATAAATAAAGCTACTACAATTATAAAATATCTTACAAAAGTAAATTAAACACTGTAATAAATCACAGAAATACCTGCTTGCTTCAAAACAGCGTGAGTTTTAGAAAGAAAATGAAAATTTTGACATGTAATGCCAAATGTGACAGCTTAATCCGCCATGATTCTTTATAGTCACGTCACAACACGTAACTCTCGCTTCATATGTATTTTTTCTGCGCATGCGCACTTCTTTTGATTCATACCGCGCTTATTTAAAAAAATAAATAATTAAATTAAATAAATAATTTATTTATTTAAACACTGATTTTTTATACAGAAGCAGTAACAACTTGATATTTAGTTTCTACATCAAAATATATGTAAGCCGAGAGATTTTCCGTATCGTACGTATCTTGCTTAGAAGTTTTACAACATATAGGCAATTTACCCAAAAACACACGATGTAATTAAACTAATTATTTTCATTTTAGAACTCATTTTTATAAATTGAATTAAAGTGTTTAGATAGCTAAATGTTTAAGAATTAATTTAAAAAAAAAAATTAAGTACGTCTGTGATATAGAAGTGCATACAGGGTTGCCACAAAAACATGATTTAAAAATTCCATGTCTTTTCCAGGTTTTCCAGACCATTTTCGCGAAAATTCCAGGTCCAAATATAAAATTATTTTATTAACTTCTTTGGTAGTTACAATGAAAAAAATATAAAATATTCAAATTAAATGAATAATATAATATCAATTAATATCAATTTTGAGATTAAAGTTGATAAAAAATTTCTTACTAAAAACGCAAAAAGAAATAATATATAGGTACATATTATTTTTCATCAAATTCCATGACAAAATAAAAAATTTTGATAAAAACTTTGCATTGTTGTTAATCTTTTAAAACTATAAATTTTTGCAAATGCAATAAATAATGAAAATTGCGAGAATAATTACAAAATTGAAAAAAATATCTGAAAGTAACAAAAAAAATTGACAATTAAAAACAAAATTCGAAAAATGATTAGATTAATAGGCAACTGACAAAAATAATTGAAAAATTAAACAAGAAATATTAAATTAAGAAATTAAGAAACAAGAAAAATTAAGATAATTATAGGAATAATTGTTGTAAATAATTATTAATTGAACAACTGGATTAAAAATCGAAAAAAATTGAAAATTGAAGAATGAAATTTAAATTTAAAGAATACAATTAAAAATTGAAACTAGGTGAGAATTATGTCCACTTCATGGACATTTCGCTTCCAAATAAGCAAAATAATTTGCTTCCTCATAGAGGAAGCAAGAAATTAATAATATATAAGTTAATTGGGAAAGTTGTTAAAAAAAAATTTTTAATGCAAAAATATGTAAAAATATTAATTATTTTACGAATTCTTGATCAATTATAAAAATTATATAGGTCAATCGATTCGTTTTGAGATAAGGAATATGATTTTTGTATTCTTTAAGTTGTATTTTTAGCATGAAAAAAATTTTATGCAAAAAACGATTTTTTTTCGATGAAAAAAAGTGCCCAAAAAAATTTGGTTGGGTATTTTCAAAAATCCCTGTGTCCAAATTTAGATATTCATAAGCTTAATATGTCATCCAAATTTTATTGGAATCCATTAAAGCGTTCTCGAGATATCTTGTACACAAAAAATGCTATACATACATACACACACACACACACACACATACATTTGGACATTTGCTTAGGAATGAAAATTTACGCTTTTTAGATGAAAATAAGTCGATTTAGACTATTTTTGGAAAATCGAAAATCTTAACCATCACAAAGCTTCCTCTATGAGGAAGCAAAAAATAATAAAAAAAACTGAGAATAATGAAATATAGAAGAAAATAATTGAAAACTGAAGAATGGAATTGAAATTTGAAAAAAATGAAGAAAGAAATTCAAAATTTAAGAATTAAATTCAAATTTGATAAAACAATTGATAATTAAAAAAGGTGAGGATTATTGAAATTGAATAAAATAATTGAAAATTTAAGATTGCAATATCAAATTAAAAATACTAACTGAGAAGTAAAGAAAATAATTAAAACTTGAAGAATTAAATAAAAGATTAAAGAATTAAATTAAAATTTTAAAAAATAATTGACAAATGTAAAAAAAATTAGAAAACTATCGAGAATAATCGATAACAGAATAAAATAATTTTTAAAATTGTAGGAAAATTATAAAATTTAAGAAAAGTAATTCCACATTAAAAATTTGTAGAAAATAATTGAAAATTGAGGGAAAAAATTAGTAATTGAAAGAAATAATTGAAAAATGACAAAAAAAATTGATAATTAAAAACAAAATTCGAAAAACGATTAGATTAATAGGAAACTGAAAAAAAAATTGAAAAATTAAACAAGAAATATTAAATTAAGAAATTAAGAAACAAGAAAAATTATAGATATAATTGTTGTAAATAATTATTAATTGAACAGCTGTATTAAAAATCGAAAAAAATTGAAAAATGGAATTTAAATTAAAAGAATAAATTAAAAATTGAAAAAAGTAACTAAAAAAGCTGAGAATAATGAAATATAGAAGAAAATAATTGAAAATTGAAAAATGGAATTGAAATTTGAAGAAAATAATAAAAAAATGAAGAAAGAAATTCAAAATTTAAGAATAAAATTCAAATTTGAAAAAACAATTAATAATTAAAAAAAGGTGAAGATTATTGAATATTGAAAAAAATAATTGAAAATTTACGACTGCAATTTCCAATTAAAAATAATAATTGAGAAGTGAAGAAAACAATTAAAACTTAAAGAATTAAATGAATGATTAAGGAATTAAATTAAAATTTTAAAAAATAATTGACAAATGAAAATTGAAAATTAGAAAACTATCGAGAATAATCGATAACAGAATAAATTTTTTTTCAAAATTGTAGGATAATTATAAAATTTATGAAAAATAATTTACAAACATTGAAAAATTTGTAGAAAATAATTGAAAATTGCTCTCTAAATCTGAATTAGTGGTTTTCTACTAATGAATTAGCGAAAGTGAGCTACTATTAAAATAGTAAGAATTTTACTAATTTTTAGTAGAAAACTACTAAGAATTAGTAGAAAACTACTAAGGGGCCATCCATAAACCACGTGGACATTTTTTTGCTGATTTTTTACCCCCCCGCCCCCCCTCGTGGACAATCGTGGACATTTTTCAAACCCCCCCCCCCCTTACAAAATTGTCCACGTGGACATTGCAAAAAAATTCTTTGTATATTATAAACCAATAAGTTAATATAATTATAAAGCTTAATTCTGAATATTTTTCAAAAAAAACTGCTGGAATAAAGAAGTTTATGAAAAAATAATAAATAAACACAATTTACATTATTCTTAAAAGGAAAATTAAAATATACGCATAAATATACTATAAGATATCGTAAACCTAAGAAGTGGTTTGTAACAATAAGAAAATCACTATCCTCTTTTTAAAGACAATTTTCACTACTAGCAAATACATTTTTAAACAATCTTTATAGATCTTAAAAAATAACTTTGGCCATTGAGGTGGTCCAAAAACGCATTGTAAACAAATTTTTTAATTTTTGATGCTCTCACCCACTAGGATTTTTCTTATTTATCGAAAAAAATACCTCTATTTTTTTTAAGTTAAATAATATTTAGACTCTAAATTTTAGACGTAGTAGCTAAAAGCCGATGAAGTTTTATAAATGAATTTTGCATCAGGAAAAAATACTTATTCGTAGATTTAGTATAGAATTCACGAAAACCAATATTTTTTAATCGGACAACTCTGCATCTTCTTAGAAACGTTCAAAAAATAACATCCAAAAATTTATTAAAAATTTTTTGTGGTTTAATATTTTGTACAGGGTCGTAAACCTTCCCTAAAATTGTAAAATTATGGAAAAAACGTTAAAAAATAACTTTTACTATTTTATTGGGAGTTTTTTGCAATATTTTACAAAAATAACTTATAAGCTTTTACTATTTAATTCACGTAATTGTTAATTTGTTTAAACTTATTGTTGTTATTTACTAACTTTTGATAAAATAAAGCTTAACACTTGCAATTTTTTTAATTTTTGCAACTTTTATGTGTGATATGTAATTAAAAGTAATGAATAATTAAAATTTTTATTTATAACAATTATTGTTTAAACAAATTATTGTTGTTATTTATCAACTTTCGATAAAATAAAGCTATAGAGACTTACAATTTTTTCTGAAATTTGCAGTTTTTTTCGTTTGAAGTAACTAACAATTAACAATAATTTGAAAATTTATTCTTAACAATTGTTTAAAGAAATTATTGTTGTTATTTATGAACTTTTGATAAAATAAATATAACGACTTGCGATTTTTTCTCAACATTGCAACTTTTTATGTTTCAAGTATCTGAAAGTAAACAGTATACCAGATTTTATTTTTAACAATTGTTTAAACAATTTATTGTTGTTATTTATCGTCTTATGATACAATGAAGCTAGAGACTTGCCATTTTTTCTCAATATTACAACGTTTATGCTTGGGACGTTATTGCAACTATTACAGAAACAGAATAAATTATTTATTATGAATATGAAGGATAAAATAATAGCTCTAGACATTTAAAATGTCCAGTAAGTTATCTATTAAAGTTTATTAATAATGTTTTTAAATTTTGAATTAAAATTAATGAAAGGACACTGTTATTGTGAGATCTAGAAGTACAAATTGAAGATAATCTTCTTTTAAAATTTATTTTCTAGTAAAACTACAATTCTAATGCTTTATTATATCTAAAGTTGATAAATTTAGAAAAAAAACTAAACCGCTCTATTAGCTTCAGTCTGAAAATATTATCAAGTTAAAATTATTTAATAACTTAAACAATGACTAAAATTATAACTTTATCTTACAAATTCATAGTACATAAGAAAAAATTGCAAGTTACTATCTTTATTTTATCAAAAGATGATAATTAACAATGCTTTAATAATTTTCTTCAACAATTGTTGTAAATAAATTTTAAAGTTGCTATATATTTTGAGTTATGTAAAATATAAAAAGTTGAAAACTTCATTAAAAAATGCTCTTCTAATTTTTTTTGAGCTGATAAATACAAAAATAAATTGTTTAAACATTTTTATAAATAAATTTTAATGTTATAGTTTATTTTTAATTATTTCAAACATAAAAGGTTGTAAACCTTATAAAGTTAAAGCTGTATTAAAAGTTTATAGCTTTATTTTATCAAAAATACGTGGGAAACTTCATCAGCTTTGAGCTATCTCTCATTACTATATAATTTTAACAAAATATCATAGGGGTATTTTTTTCGATAAAAAATCCTAGAGCATAAAAAAATCCAAAAAAATTTTTTGACCACTCTATTGAACATCTTATAATTTATTAAGTACTGATTACGGAAAATAACATGAATTCCTAAATTGTTAACATTATAAATTACCCTGGTCGACAAAAATGACTTTTTTTTATTTAAGCATCGGACTAAGTTTTTCTTGTAGATTTTTTATTACTAAACACGAATCTGACCATGACCAAAACTGGTCCATGAGGTCAAGATTCTGAAAAACAGGGCTCAGAAACTCAGAAACCCCTGGTTTTGATCATTTTTGATCAAACATAAGTCAAGAATTTGACATGCTAGAAAACTTTATGTACATGCTTAAATGCATGTCCACGTGGACATTTGCTCCAACTCCCCCTCCCCCCCTCGTGGACAATCGTGGACTTTTGATGGACCCCCCCGCCCCCAAAAACTGTCCACGTGGTTTATGGATGGCCCCTAATCTTGTAGTAGAAAACTACTAATTAAATTAGTAAAAAAATCTACTATTTTGAAAAGTAAAGTTTCACTATTTCAATTAGTAGTTTTCTACTAAGAATTAGTAGTTTTCTACTATATAAATTAGAGAAAAATGAGCCATGAATTTGACTAATTCATAGTAGAAAACTACTAATTCAGATTTAGAGAGTGCGAAAAAAAACTATTAATTGAAAGAAGTATTGATAAAAGAGCAGAATAAATGTAAAATTGAAAAAATATTTGAAAAATGACGAAAATAATAGACAATTGAAAACAAATTTCGTAAAATAACAAGATTAATAGACAACAACAAAAAATTGAAAAAATTAAAGAGTAAATTTAAAATTTTAAGAGAATAATTGAAAAAATTGTAGGAAATAATTGTAAATTGTAGAAAATAATTAATAATTTAAAGAAATAATTGAAAAAATGACGAGAATAATAATTGAAGAAAATATTAAAAATTGAAGAAATAAATTGAAGATTAAAGAATTAAATTTAAATTCTAAGAAAATAATATAAATAAATGAAAAACTAAATGATTAAAATAATTAAATATTAAGAAACATACTTGACAATCGAAAAAAAGTAAGAAAAGTTCGAAAAATGGCGGGAATAATCGACAATAGAACAAAATTATTGGAAAAATTAAAGAATAATTATAACTTGAAGGAGAATATTGAGTTGTCAATTAAAAATGGAAGAAAATTTTAGAAAAAATTGTAGAAAATAAATGAAAATTAAAGAAGATAATTAAAAATTGTATTGAAATTTCAAGGAAATGATTTATAATTGGAAAAAGACGAGAATTATTAAATATTGAATAAAATAATTGAAAATTGAAGAAAATAATTCAGAATTGAAGAGAATAATTGAAAATGGAGAGAATAAATTGAAAATTAAAAATTAAAATAATTAAAAAAAAAAAATTAAATATTAAAAAATAATCGAGAAATGAGGAAAATAATTGACAAAATTGACAAAAAATTCGAAACGGTCAAGAATAATCGACAACAGAACAAAATAATTAAATAAATTAAAGAATAAATTTAAAATTTAAGGAGATAATTTTATATTGAAAATCACTCTCTATTCATGATTTCAATCAATGATCAATCAATGATCAATCAATTTAGTAACAGCATTGAAATTTTCAATTAATTTCTATTGATTAATCAGGTAAAAGTCAACGACAATTTAGCAGTTTTTAACTTATTTCAAATAAAATACCTACCACTGATTGATTAATAATAATAATAATAATAATAATTGTTAATAATAATTGATTTAATAAATTCATTAATAAAAACAATTATGATTAATATTTATTTTTGGCCAAGTTATTAACGATTGCCAATTTACCCAATTAGGCATTTTACCCGACTCTCCCCTATTCAAGTGTGTGTCTTAAGTGCATAAAATATAGATGTTTTATACAGAAAACGATTTTTCGTACTTAATGTCTATAATATAATTTCTTGGTAAATTAACAAATGATAATTATTTGTTACGATTTTTGTAATAAATAATCAGTGAATTTTGTCATTTTAGAGTTTTGTTTTAACAGCTTTGAAATTGTTTTAAACAATTTTTTCATTAGTCTCAACATTAATTGTAGTTGAAAACGTTTAAATTGATATGAATAAAAATTTTAATTAGTTAAAATCACCAGATGTTTATAGTTATAATGTGTGCGCTGAAAGAAATATTCCTGAAAAAAAAATACTAAACCTATTTATTTAAATCTATTGTGAATAAATTCATTAGGAAATCCGGTTGCAGAATTTAGAATAGATTAGATTTTTTATTTCATTGATGCTACTTATATTCTTAATAAATATTCTTTTAGTTAAAATTACCGGAAATTTGAATTTTGTTCCAATCAAAATGACGGTAATATAAAATTTTATCTATTTAAATTTGATTCTCTCATTGTATCAGATTTTAAATCTTTTGAGATTTGGATTAACGAATTGATTTGATTGAAATTTAAGTCTTCGGGAATTTTAGTCAATTAGTACTTAAATAATTTAAAGCTCCAGTAAATTAAATTTTCAATAAGAAGTTTCAATAAATACATACCTACAATAAACGAGTATTTTCTTATTCAGATTTAGCGAGTTTTTAAGTGAAAATTACTTTTTATGCTCAGACACGTATTCAAGTAGAAAACACCCGTTCAGTCAGACATCGACACTGTTTGGGTCCGTGTCTGACTAAACCGAGGTTTTCTACTTGAAATTTTCGTATCACTTTATAACTTAATAACTTTTAGCAATTTCGATCTACAATACTAATAACTATTTAAAAAGTAACCAAATTATATTTAATAGTATTTACTATATTATAATTATAATATAATTATAATATTTTGCAGAAAGCAATTTTTGCCTTTGATTAGGCACTTTTTTTAAATTTTCACTAGAACCGACAAAAATTTACTTCAATTGCACTTGGAATTGAATTAAATTGAAAATTCCCAACTATTATTTCAATTGCTCTTGCTTATTATTCATTAATATTTATATCTAGAGTACAAGTACCAATTTCCCCGAGAAACATTATTTTTCTCAAGTTACGCTTTAATATTAATTCACCGCCCTTGAGACTAAATAAGCCATTGTATGCATTTCTATTATTTCTTACTCATTTATTTTGAGTAGAAATTGCTCTGGGACATGCAGCGACTGTTTAAAAAAAACGGGCAGGCCATCGATATTCTTGTGACTTACACCTGCATGAAGGAAAACAACCCCAGAAATTAGATCAAACTATTATTCGAAAATCTGGCGCCATAAATCATTCCGGGCCGAGAACAAATTTTACCGGGACATGGAAATATTCCGCACAGGTTGTAACATCACCGATAAATCTCTCAGATGAAAAAAAATCATCCTTCTAATACTGGAAAACCTCTAAATTATATTACCGACTCCAGGGGATAAACGATCGAGTATTATTCGAACAGAATTCATGTCGTGAAAAAGTTTCAACTTTCAGACTTTTTTTCATTGTTTTTTTTTGTTCAATGAATTCCGATGAATCTGGACTTTGAGTGTTTTAAATAAATTCTAATCTGTTTGAATTTTAGAGAGAGATTTAGATTAAAATTTTACTTAATAGTGATTTTGGATTGAGAATAATTTTATAGCAATGTTTACTTCTTCTTATATATTTCAATTGTCTATTATTTTCGTCATTTTTCAGATATTTTCTACAATTTTTCATTTATTCTCGTCATTTTTTAATTATTTCTTTCAACTATTAATTGTTTTCCACAACTTTCAATTCTTTACTACAAGTTTCTCAATTAAAAATTACTTTTATTAAATTTTATACTTATTCTTCATTTTTTAAAATTATTTTGTTCTGTTGTCGTATATTCTTCACAGCTATGGAATTTTTTTGTCAATTGTCAATTATTTTTCTCATTTTTCAATTATTTTTGCCATTTTGTAATTTTTCTTTCAATTATCAATTATTTTCTTCACATTTCAGTTTAATTCTTTAATTTTCAAATAATTCCTTCCATTTTTAATTGTTTTCTTCAACTCTCAATTATTTTCTTCAATTTTCAATTATTTTATTCAATGTTCAATAAATCTCGTCTTTTTTCAAATATCAATTATTTTTTTAAATTCCAATACAATTCTTTAATTATATTCTTCAATTTTCGTTTAATTTCTAAAATTTTCTATAATTTTCTGTCAGTTTTTAATTAACAACTTAATATTCTCCTTCAATTTTATAATTATCATTCTTTAGTTTTTCCAATAATTTTGTTCTATTATCGATTATTTTCGCCATTTTTAGAACTTTTTTTACTTTTTTTTTCTATTGTCAAGTATTTTTCTTAATGTTTAATTATTTTAGTTATTACTTATTAAGTAATTTATCTTTTTATTATCAATTATTTTCTTACAATTTCATTTTAATTTTTTAATCTTCGATTTATTTCTTCAATTTTTAATATTTTACTTAATTGTAAGTTGAAAATTGAAGAAAATAATTAGGAATTGAAGTAAATAATTAAAAATGGAAGAAATTATTTGAAAATCAAATAATTTAATTAAAATGTGAAGAAAATAATAATTAATGATTGAAAGAAAAATTACAAAATGACAAAAATAATTAAATATCAAAGAAAATAATTGAGAAATGAGAAAAATAATTGACAATTGACAAAAAAATTCGAAAGATGTTGAAAATATACGATAACAGAACAAAATAATTTTACAAATTAAAGAATACATATAAAATTTAAGAAAAATAATTGTAAATTGCAAAATTTGTAGTAAATAATTGAAAATTGTGGAAAAAATTAGAAGTTGAAAGAAATAAATAAAAAATGACGAGAATAAATGAAAAATTGAAGAAAATAATAAACAATTGATAACAAGATTCGAAAAATGAGTAGAATAATAGACAACAAAAAATTGTAAAAATTAAAGAATAATTAAAAAAATTAAAGAGAATAATTAATTGAGAAAAGTATAGGAAATAATTGTATTTTGTGGAAAATAATTAATAATTGAAAGGATAACTGAAAAATGACGAAAATAATATTGTATTATAATTATTTTTTAATTTTGTTGAATAATTTTTTCGATTATTCTCGCCAATATTACAAATTTTTTTTATTTTTTTTTAATTATCAAAGCATTTTTCTTAATTTTTAATTATTTTAGTTATTTAGTAATTTATCTTTTAATTATCAATTTAATTCTTCAATCTTCAATTTATTTCTTGAATTTTTAATATTCTCTACTATTATTATTTTCGTCATTTTTCAATTATTAATTATTTTCCACAATTTACAATTATTTCCTACAATTTTTTCAATTATTCTCTTAACATTTTATAATTATTCTTTAATTTTGACAATTTTTCTGTTTCGTTGTTTATTATTTTAGTCAATTTTCGAATTTTTTTTTCAACTGTCTATTATTTTTGTAATTTTTCAGATATTTTCTTCAATTTTTCATTTATTCGCGTCATTTTTTTTTTCTTTCAACTATTAATTATTATATAATTATTTTCAATTTGTAATTATTAATTATTTCCAACAATTATTCCTATAATTTTCTTAATTTTTCGTGTTTCCTAATTTCTTTATTTAATATTTCTTGTTTAATTTTTTCAATTATTTTTTTCAGTTGTCTATTAATCTAATCATTTTTTGAATTTTGATTTTCATTATCAATTTTTTTCGTCCTTTTTCAGATATTTTTGTCAATTTTTCAATTATTCTCGTCATTTTTCAATTCTTTCTTACAATTGGCGATTAATAAATTTCTCTAATTTTCAATTGTTTTCTGAAATTTTCCAATTATTTCCTACAATTTTTTCAATTTTCACTTATTCTCTTAAAATTTTATAATTATTCTTTGATTTTTCAATTTTTTTGTTCGGTTCTGTATTAATCTAGCCATTTTTTGAATTTGGTTTTCAATTGTCAATTATTTTCGTCATTTTTCAGATATTTTCTTCAATTTTCCATTTATTCTCGTCATTTTTCAATTATTTCTTTTAACTATCAATTTTTTTCCACAACTTTTACTTATTTCCTACAAATTTTTAAAATTACAATTATTTTTCTTAAATTTTATATTTATTCTTTAATTTTTAAAATTATTTAGTTCTGTTGTCGATTATTCTCGATAGTTTTCTAATTTTTTCTCAATTGTCAATTATTTTCTCAAAATTTTAATTCAATTCCTTAATCTTTAATTTAATTCTCCAATTTTTAATTATTTTCTTCACTTCTCAATTATTATTTTCCATTTAAAATTGCAGTCTTCAATTCTAAATTATTTTATTGAATATTCAATAATTCTCACCTTTTTTAATTACCAATTATTTTTTCAAGTTTGAATTTAATTCTTCATTTTTTTATTATTTGCTTCAACTTTCAATACCATTTTTCAATTTTCAATTATTTTCTTTTATATTCTCTAATTAACAACTTTTTAATTATATTGTTTAAATTTTAATTTCATTCTTTAATTTTCAATTTTTTACGATTTTTAATCCAGTTGTTCAATTTGTAATTATTTCAAACAATTATTCCTACAATTTTCTTAATTTTTCTTATTTCTTACTTTCTTAACTTAATATTTTTTGTTTAATTTTTTTAATTATTTTTATCAGTTGTCTATTAATCGAATCATTTTTCGAATTTCATTTTTAATTGTCAATTTTTTTTTGTCAATTTCCAGATATTCTCTTCAATTTTTTAATTATTATCGTCATTTTTCAATTATTTCTTACAATAAGGTATTAATAATTTTCTCCAATTTTCAATTGTGTCCCGAAATTTGTGAATTATTTCCTTCAATTTTTTCAACTTTCAGTTATTCTCTGCAAATTTTATAATTATTCTTTGATTTTTTCAATTCTTTTGTTTAGTTACGCTTATTAATCCAGCCATTTTTTGAATTTGGTTTCCAAATACACATTATCTTCATCATTTTTCACATTTTTTCTCCAATTTTGTAATTATTCTCGTAATTTTCTTTATTAATCGCATTTGCAAAAATTTATAGTTTTAAATGACCAACAACAATTAACGTCACTACCTACTTATTTTACATTTATCCATCGAATCTTATAAAAAATAGTCTGGAAAACCTGAAAAAATCATGGAATTTTAAAATTTGTCACAAATTTTATAACTTGTGTTGAGTTTAAGTTTTCCAGATTAAGATATTTTTAATCTTGTCAAATAACACTCTAATTTAAATACATCCAACTCGAATTAAATATAAAAAGCTTTTAAAGCTCGAAATTTGTTTCAATTTAAGTTGTGTTTTTTTCCGGCTCATTCTCATGCAATGCGCAATTTAATTGTCCAAACACACCATCAATCAATGTTAATTGAGGTCACAATACTTTAGCAAACAATGCTAGTTTAATTTAACAAACGCGTCATAACGATGTGGCTTTTATAAAATGTACATAATTGTATATTTCGATGGTTCACGCCTTTTTCCGCTTTTAAAAATCTTTCAAATTATTTACATCATGCACTCTCTCATTTTCTCTGCGTATATATAGTTCCATATATATATATGTATGTACAATTTATATTTTGTCTCTACAATTTGCTCAGCGCCAAAAGTTTGTTTCAAAGTTCACTGTATATATAATTCCCAGGGCAAATTAATTGAACGCAATAGTATACTTGTTCAGTACTTCTAAACAGATCTCGAATTGATCTTCATCTGACAATTTTCTCCTAGCTGGGAGAATAAGAGAGCAAGTAACAAGAGTAGATATAGAAGTTGGCTTAAAGTCTTGTTTTGGGATATTCGACGTTGCAAGTCGTTGGTTTTAATGAGGTTGCAGCGTGGCATCTTCAATGTTTCACACCCTCTTAACCCCCCCCCACCCACCAACTGTACCTACTTGATCGCTGTTAAGAAAGTAACAAGACTAAAGACTCACTCGGGACCCCTTTATAAAACACAATTACGAGTTTCGGACAAGTTGCGACTCGCGACATACTTAATTACCCCAAAAGTTGCTTTATTCTTTAGTCAAAGTACTTGCTAGTTCAAAAGGTGACTGAAACGCTCTTTGACGGCTTTTATCTTCTAAGCATAAGCTCAATATTGTCCTATAAATTAAGTTTGTGCTCATTAAAGCATGAATTCTAAGTGCTTGATATATTTTCTCGTCAATTATTATTTGCAATTGTTCACGAATAGACGGGGACAGGTATAATGAAAAAACGATATTTTAATTTTAAAAATGTGTTCCTAATTTAAAGAATATGACACTAAGATTCAGAATATTTGACTGTTAATACCCATTAAATATCAAGCCAAAAATAACTGTAATGTACTCAAACCAATTATTGTATTTATAGGCAAATGGAAAAAAATTTACCACTGTTTGATGGGGCTTTTTAGCCCTAAGAACTTTTTTTGAATAAATCTAAATCTAATTGTTTATAGATAATTTGTTTAAACAAATTTTTCTAAAGATCGCTTTTTTTGAAAAATAGTTACAGTTTATCAATAGTGCGGGAAGAATGATGAAACTTTTCTATTTACGGTTTTTTTCTACGATCATTATTTTGTTTAAATAAACATTATGTTGTTTGTTATAAACAAATTGAGAATGGTCATTTAATTAAAAGAGGGTTCGCCTAACATTCTGCTGATATATATTGAATAAAACTATCTATAGAATTCATAGGCAAATGAAAAAACAATCATTTTCGTGTATTTATTTATTTTTTACAATTGTTTATAGATAATTTGTTTAAACAAATTTTTCTAAAAATTGCTGTTTTGAAAAATAGTTACAGTTTATCGATAGTACTGGAAAAATAATGAAACTTTTTTATCTATCGTTATTTTCTACGATTAGTAATTTGTTTATAAAATAATTATAAACAAATTGAGAATGATCATTTGATCAAAAGAGGACTCATTTTAACATTCTGCTGATGCATATTAAATAAAATTATCTATTCAATTCATAGGCAAATGAAAAACCAATCATTTTCCTGTACTTTTTTAATTTTCTGTAATTGTTTATAGATAATTTGTTTAAACAAATTTGTCTAAAGATCGCTGTTTTGAAAAATAGTTACAGTTTATCGATAGTACTGGAAAAATAATGAAACTTTTCTATCTATCGTTTTTTCTACGATTAGTAGTTTGCTTGAAAAATAATTATATACAAATTCAGAATAGTCATTTGCTCAAAAGAGGATTCAGTCTTAAATCCTGCTTATGTATATTGAATAAAATTATCTATTGGATTTATAGACAAATTAAATAACAATTATTTACCTATATTTTTTTATTTTGTACAATTGTTTATAGATAATTTGTTTAAACAAATGTTTCTAAAATCGCGTTTTTGAAAAACAGTTACAGTTTATCGATAGTACTGGAAAAATAATGAAACTTTTCCATCTATCGTTTTTTTCTAAAATCAGTATTTTGTTTATAAAAAAATTAATATCAAATTGAGAATGATCATTTTTTGATTAAAAGAGAGTTTAGTCTAAAATTCTGTTGATGTACGCATTGAATAAAACTATCTATCCTAAATTCCATCTTTCCTTGGAAATTTATGCTTGCTTAAATGAACTAACAATCATTTTTCTGTATTTTTTTTCGAACAATTGTTTATACACAATTTGTTTAAACAAATTTGTCTAAATATCGCTTTTTACGGGAAAAATAATGAAATTTTTCAAAAACGCGTTTTCATTAAAATTTGTTTAAAGAAATTATTTATAAACAATTGTACATACAAAATTGTTGTTTCATTTGTCTATAAATCCAATAGATAGTTTTATTCAATTTATATCAGCAGAATTTTAGACGTAACGTTCTTTTGATCAAATGACCATTCTTGATTTGTTTATAATTATTTTTTAAACAAAATACTGATTCGTAAAAAAAAGTGATAGATAGAAAAGTTTCATTATTTTTCCAGTACTATCGATAAACTGTAACTATTTTTAAAAATCGCGATTTTAGAAAAATTTGTTTAAACAAATTATGCATAAACAATTAGAAATTACGAAAAAATAGGGGTAATTTTTTGTTTCTATTTGCCAATGAATCCAATAATTGGTTTGAGTATACTACGGCTAGTTTTGGCTTGGTATTTAATGGGTTAAGAGGCAATAATATATTCTTTATTTTAATGAAACGTTTTCATTAAAAGGAAGAATATTCGCATAAAAAACAGTATTATTCTTGATTCAATATGAGTCAAAGTCATTATGGGTTACATGCATGAAGTAACCTAAAAAACTATTATTATTAAGTAAAAATGAAAAATAATTTATTAATAATCATTTATTAATATAATATTCTTAAATCATAAACTTGAAGCTCTAAACAATCAAATAAACGGAATTATTATTTTCACATTTTCCAAATTTAAATTTGACCAAAAATAATGTTCTGAATAGCAAAAAATTGATTTGGATATGTGCGGAATTGATTTACTTTTTTTATATTTTGTGTTGCAAGAGTTATTTTCAAAAATAGTTTCAATGGAATAAAGATTTTGTTTAAATAAGCGTTCAGAACTTCAGGGACAACTTTAATATATAATATCATTTTTTACTCTGTGCTCTCGATTTTGGCGCCAAATTTTTGCACCTGCTTCCATGACAACATATTACGTAAAATTCAAGACTATATTTCATCAATTGAAATGCAAAATGAATTTATTTATTTATGATTCAAAATCTTGGGTTTGTTTTCTTCAAACTGAGGACGTCTTAGAATATATCAGTAGATTTGAAATCTTAGATCTTTTGATCCTTGAGAGTCAAAAAAAGGTATAGTTTTGGGTTCTTTTGGTTCTTTTTACTAGAATTAAACATTTTCATTTTTGCATTCCCGTGAATTATTATGTTTAAATTTACAAACTGACTGCTTTAGTTTACTTTTAATTTACAAGTAGTTGCAATTTTAAACAATCTGAATAATTAAAACAATTAAGGTTCGCAAAAATCTCAATGTCTGACCATTTACAGTATATTCTACTGAGTTAATTATTAAAATTGAGAAATTCGTTCTATTGTTCCACTTAAATTAACTTTAAAAAATATCACAATGCTGAAAATTCTATTCTCTCTAAATTTGAATAAGTGAAAATTCACTTATTATACAAAACTCTATCTAAACTCAAATTTAGAGAGTTGGCTGACTTAACAGGACTCTTTCTACTGGATTGTGACTAAAATCATGAATAAAATTGTATTGAAAATGTTTTTCATTCTTGAGTTATTTTGAATGTTTATTAAATTTCTAATACTATATAATCCAGTAAATATAATCAAGCAGATAGTGAAATGTTCATTAAAATAATCAAATTAAATATAATTTTAATGTCTGACCCAGTATAGAATTTTCTACTCAATTCAACCTTAACTATTTTTTAATTTTTTTTTTCTTTTAATTCATATGAAATAAAATCATTATATTATTAAAATATTATTCGACTATAAGAATATAGAAAAAAAAGTTGTTTTTTTCTTTTGTGAAAGCAAAAAATTACGTTGTCTGGATTAATAGAACATAACCGAATTAATGAAAAGAGTGTTTTCTATGGTTATTAAATTTATACTATTATAAATTAAGAAAAATAGATTATGTATTTTAGCTTTTTAAAAAAGCATAGAAATCCGATAATTTTATTGTCTGACCTTAAACGGTATTATCTACTAAATATGAATCAAAGTCTGCAGAATTGTATTGTATGAAAATATTCCTTAAACTTAACTTTTAAAAGTTATCTATAAATATCCGAATAATTGCATCTTATGCCCTAATACGATATTTTCTACTGAATTTAAATGTTTACTGAATTTCTATATTTATAATGCAGAAAGTGAGCATGAAAAATGAATAATAGTAATTAAACATTAAGAAAAAGGAAAGCTGAAAATGAAATTAGTTTCAAAATTTGAATTGTAAAAATCCGAAAATTTGTTTTGTCTAACTCAACACAGAACTTTCTACTCAATTTGAAATTTAATCTAATATGCATAATTCCCATTTGATCCAATGACTTTTAACATTGCCCCAAGAAAATTTTTTTTTCACTGTAGTCTATTTCTCTAAATAAGAAAAAAAAAGTTGAAAAACACAGAACCTTAAAATAGAAAATCTATAAAATCGATATTATTATTTTTTCACGCTTGCTCATACAGGTGAAATAAAAATCCCACGTAGAATTTTTTCCTGTCAACAAAAATGTTTTATACAGTTTCTTTTTGTCAAGGCACGTGTAAATATAATCACGGAAGCATCGATCAGGTGGCAGACGAAAGTCCTACGTCTTCCACACAAAAACTTTTTTTCTATTAATAAGATTTAAAACTGTATTTCACCGGAAGTTTCGTTTTTTCAATTTAATATTCGTCAGAATAAATAATAGAACTACCTTAATTAAATCCGAATTATTAATTTATTATTTGCGGAAATGCTCCAAATTCATCTAAACTGCATTTAAACGAATTCTGGTATTTCATAAAATATTTCAGAGTGAAGAACATAAAAATAACAAGTCGATTAAAAAGGTTTAAAAATAAAAGTATTATAACATAACATTGAGAAAAAGGAAGTTCTGATTAAATATATAATTTTGATCTTTTGGAGAACTTCCTCCTTAAGTTTCAGGATATATCAGTGCAAGATAATTCTTATTCAATTTTAAGTGCAAGATTATTTCTATTAAAAATCCCGTACTTCATTCTTATTTAATATTCCACGCAAAATAATTTTTATTTAAAAATTATTGTGTATATTGTTCTACACATTTGTCAAAGTGAAAATTAAATTGAAGACTGTATTTGAAATAAAGTCATACCTAAAAAAAATTAATTGCTAATTAATGAATTATTTATTTATTATATAGTTTAATGACCAATTAATATTTAAATGCCTTTGGGGTTAGTTTGACAATAATATGAAACCTATGTAACAAAACTTAATATTTAATGTAAATCAAAAAAATTTTGTATTATCTTTACAATATGGATAACAAAAATATTAAAATGAATCAAAATATATTCCCTGCGGTAAAATATTCATAAATATTAATAATTAACTACTTCTAATATCATACAATACTTATACAAACATAAGAGTGTATAAATATAAAGTTTTTAAACAATGAATCTAAAATCAAGTTTAATAGCTAAATAAACGTATGACGCAATTCTTGAAAATTATTAAAAATCGTCGATACTCAACTTGCTTAAAAACAATTAAAACCTCAAAAAATTGAATTTTTTGTATTATATTGGTAATCATCGAATCCTAAAATATATAAGAATACTAAGTTTACATAAAAAAAATCACAACAGACATTAAGATTCGAGAAATAGTCATGACGCCATTTTACTCATTTTTACCGCCGAAGAGGTTAAATTAAAAATTAACCTTAAAAACATATTTTAATTTTAATTATAAATAAATAAAGAATATATAAATTAAAATGAATTAAATTTGAAATACATAAATAAGAATGTATTAATTAATTAATTTTTAATCTGTAGTTTTTAAATAAGAATTATTTTCGTGGAATATTAAATAAGAGTTATTTTGCGTGGAATATTAAATAAGAATTATTTTGCACTGAGTTTTGAATAGGAATTATCTTGCACTGAAAATTGAATAAGAATTATCTCGCACTGACAATTGAATAAGCATCATATGAACGGGAGGTGACGATTTTCTTCTTCACCTAGTTAGTAAAAATTGAGTTTTTTTTTAATATTATCTTATTTATAATTTTTATCAAATAAATTTTTTTACGAATGTCGCAATGGCATTAAAGAGTGATTATTTTATTTTTAAAAAGTTTAGCATAAATACGAAAGTATATATGAGGTATGGCAAGTCACAACCTCCGTATTTCCACTGACAGGGTCGTATTTCGTGTGGCTTCAGCCATATCTTTGGAGGTGGGAGGATGAGTCTCCACATGTGTAAGAGCGGCTCTTGCGGTTTCGCTCGACGTGGTCTAGGAATGTCCCCTTGTCCGTTCGTGGTTCTGCACCTAAATCCTATTCGCACCATAAATTACTCCAGACTGAAACGCAGCGATATTTTCCTCTTTCGAATACCTATAGATGTATATATATATATATATATATACCTATATATATATATACAACCACTCACCTGGCGATGCGATTCGACGTCGCTACTTTTCCCGACAATAAGTCCTCATTAAAGAATCATAAATTGAGATGAATACCTACCCCTTCACGTTCTTAATAATCCAGTTATTTTTTTTTCATCGTGCATCAATTTACTTACTTTCGCAGAAAAACTTGCATTCATTCATGTTGTACCTCACATTTTTCATTGATTTTTTTTCATTTATTACATTATTATATACCTACTATAGTTAATTTTTATTATCCATTTTATTTTTTGTTTACATTTTATTTACTTCTATTATTATTATTATTTTATTACATTTAGTTTTGATTTAAAAATAACCGAGTTCATTTTTACTGCGTTTGAAATTTTATACGGAATTTGTCAGTCCGTCCATTTTTTAAGGTTTGAAACGTCTTTAAACGTTAGTACAAAGTATAATCATTAAAATTGTTCTGTCTTCATTTTCTCAAAGTACACCCAGAGAAATAATATATTTGTCTCACAGCCAAGTCACTTTTTATTTGTTTCAAATAAATTTGTTTATTTGAAACAAATAAAAAGTTACTAGGCTGTGAGACAAATATATTTTTATTTGGCACAAATAACATATCTTTGAGTCAAATATATCACTTCTCTGGGTGTAGATACAATTTTGAGAAAAATAAGACCTAAGTGAAATGATTTAGTCAATTTTTTATTGAAATATATTAAAAAAAGTGTACTTTTTTAATGTTTTACAAAAATTCAAATTACTGTTGAAATATAAATAATGACGGTTTTTTGAAGTTTCTAAGCTTTTTTAAAAGGTAATTTTCTGCAGGATAAGACTATTGTTTAAGCATCAAAGTGCAATTTTTTTCTTAAAATATGCAAGGCTCAAAAGTTGGACTAAAAAGTTTATAAAATTTTGAAAAAATTATTGAGATAATAATAATTTTTTAAATTTCAATAGATAGACTAGTTATAGACAATTATAATATCAATATATTTTATACATAGGGGTGAAAATAAAAAAATCGACTATAATTGATTAACTTTATTAACTGAAACGAAATCTTTGAAATGATGAATAATAATTTTTTTCTTTAATTTTTATTCGAAAATATACCAAAATATACCAAAACTATTTACGTACATTGTTTTTAAATTAAAACAATAAATAAGATGATAATTAACAAATTGGATTAAAAAAGGATGAATAAAATTTTGGAAAATTTAAAAAAACATTTAAATGAAAAGAAATTCTATGAAATAGAAGAAAGACGTTCAAATGAGAATATTTAGTACAAGATTAAATTTACATAATATAAAATAAAAAAATAAAAGTTTTCAAAAAAGTATAAAATTTAGAAATTTAAAAAATGTACATAGAGGCATCAAATAAATGTTTTCAAAAATTCGTAATTATAAGATAAAAACTAAACAATTGAAGGAAAAATGATTCTAAGAAATGGAAAAATGATAACGAAAATAGTAAAATATCAAGAAAATTAAAAAATTAAATTTTTAAAATTTTTAAAAATGATTTCAATTACTTAAAATACAATTTTTAACTATTTTTATCATTTTTCAATCACTTGCTGCAATTTTAAATTATTTTTATTGTTAATCAGTTTTTCCCCTAAATCTTAAATCTAACTTCTGCAATTTTTAAATATTTTTTAAAAATTTTTTTAGTTACTTTTTCTATTTAAATAATTTTTTTTTAACAATAAAATAATTTCATTATTTATTGCTAAATTTAATTTTATTTATCGCAAAATTAAATTAATTTTTTTTAATCCATCATTATTACTTCCATTTTGCAATTATTATCTTTAATTTTTAATCATTTGCATTATTCCGGAATTAATATACTCCAATATCTCAATTTTTAATTATTTGGTTCAATATTCATTTCTTTTTATCATTTTTCAAGTATTTTCTTCATCTATAAATTATTTTAATTATTTTGCAATTAATTTCCTAAATTTTTAGTTATTAACTAAAATTTAGATTATTGTCTTCAATTTTCAACTTTTCAAACGAGTTTTAAATTATTTTCTTTTGCTCAAAAATAAATTTTGTAATTTTCCTAATATTTTCTCCAATTTCTAATTATTTTAATTTTTTTTTGAGTAATTTTCAAAAATTTCAATTATTTATCTGAAATTTTAATTACTTTCAACATACCTATTTCACTTATTTTTAAAAATTTTAAATTATTTTCATCATCATCATTTAATTATTTTTTTTCAATTTTGAATTAATTTTATCATTTTTCAATTATTTTCTCCATCTTTGATTTATTTGAATTATTTTGCAATTAATTTCCTAAATTTTGAGTTATTAACTAAAGTTTAGATTATTGTCTTCAATTTTCAACTTTCCAAACAAGTTTTTTATTATTTTCTTTTGCTCAAAAATAAATTCTGTAATTTTCCTCTTATTTTCTCCAATTTCTAATTATTTTAATTTTTTTTTTGTGTTGTTTTCAAAAATTTCAATTATTTATCTGAAATTTTAATTACTTTTAACATATTTCACATATTTTAAAAAATTTTGAATTATTTTCAACAGCATTCAATTATTTGTTTGAATTTTAAATTATTTTTATCATTTTTCAATTATTTCTCTAAATTTTAAATTATATTTCTCATTTTGTAAAATAATTTTTAACATTTTTCTCAAATTTCAATTATTTTTTTCAATTTTTAATTATTCTTTTTTTTTTATTTTCTTAAATTTTTAAATATTTTTCCCAAATTTACCATTATTTTCTTGAATTTTTTATCATTTTGAATTCTCTTCATAATTCCCTACTTTTTAACTATTTACCTGATATTTCAATTATTTAATTCAATTTTTATATTATTTGTTTATTATTTTCTTTAATTTTTAATTATTATACTTACGTTCTTTTTCATAATTTCCAAAAAGTTTTTAATTACTTATCTGAAATTTTCATTTTTCTATTCAATTTTTAATTATATCTACGATTTTCTAATATTTAGGTACCCATATTTTGTATTTTTGCGATTATTTCTCGTAAATTAAAAATTGTTCTTTTCAAGTTTAAATTTAGTTTATCTTTTTTTATTTATTTTATCTAATTTTTAATTGTTTTCTTTTTTTTGCAATCAATTTCTGAAAGTTTCAAGTATTTTTCTGAAATTCTCTTTAATTTTCCTTCATTTAAAATATATTATGTAATTTTTTCAATTGTTTTCATCATTTCTGAATTAATTTTCTAAAATTTTAATTATTTATCTCGATTTCAATTATTTTCTCCAATTTTTAGCACGTATGCTTGCAGCAACCTTGCCGCAATGTTGCCGTGCAAGTTTTGCAATATTGCCGGGCAACATTGCGGCAAGGTTGCTGCAAGGTTAAAATGTCCCACCTTGTCCAACCTTGCACAGTAAGCTTGCTGGAAGCTTATCCCAAGATTGCACCGCAAGCTTGCAACAAGGTTGCACGGTAACATTGTCACAAGATTGCTCGGCAAGATTGCATGGTAAGTTTGCTGCAAGGTTGCTGCAAGGTTGCAATGAGGTTGCTGTAAAGTCATAAAATACAATTAAAATAATTAAATATGTTTAATTCTTGAATGTTAATAAAAAAAAAAATTTTTGATTTAAATTAAAACAATTTTAAAAAGTAGAATTTTATTAAGTATGGAAAGAAATTTTTACAATCTTGCAGCAACCTTGCAGCAACATTTCAGTAACCTTGCAGCAAGCTTACTATGCAATCTTGCGGTGCAATATTGCGACAATATTACCGTGCAACCTTGCTGCAAGCTTGAGGTGCAATCTTGCGATAAGCTTCCAACAAGCTTACTGTGCAAAGTTGGGCAGGGTGGGACATTTTAACCTTGCAGCAACCTTGCCACAATGTTGCCCGGCAATATTGCAAAACTTGCCCGGCAACATTGCGGCAAGGTTGCTGCAAAGTTACGTGCTATCTGAGTGACTTATAGTTAATTTGTAATGAATTAATGATCATTATTTTTGTCATTCATCCATTTTTATTCCAATAAATTTTTTGTGTTTCAAAATAAGCAAAGCTCATTCAAACATAGAAAATTCTCAAAAATTCTTCGGAAGAAAATATTCTCGGTTATATTCTCCAGAATGTAACCGGATTTTAAATTACCGAGAATTTTGCAACTCTAGATTTATCCACAAATTTGTGGATTTTGTTTATGGTATAAGGTTCAAAAGTATTTTTTTCACAGTGTACTTTTAAATACGTTTTTCAAATATTAAAAAATGTGCAGACTGACAAATTCCGATTTTTCTGTATTTTATTACATATAGTTTGGATTTATGAAGAACCGGGTTCATTTTTACTGCGTTTAAAAAAATAATAACAAACAAAATTAACTCTTCTTTTAAAATCCAACATTTCTCAAATTCACTAGTTTAGAATTGAAAAAAATGGGTTTACAAAGAAATGGAAAATTAGAGAATCAATCATGCGGATTTAATTAAACGAAACAAATTTTTTTAATCGGTGAAAGAATTCGCAAGTTGGCAGAGCGGTGAAATAAAAATGTTGAGCTGCATTGTTCATTGGGGGCTTAAATTCTTCCCTTCGGAGACAAAACGGGTTGGCAAGCGAGTCTGCACTTATTGGCGCTCTCGCATTTTCTCGGCCCTCTGCCGACATCAAACAGTGGAAAGATATTAATCCCAGAAGAAAAGCCTCGGCGAAGGTGGAAAACTGGGAGAGGCGAGCAAGCTCATTCGAGATGCATCTCAAGTAGCTCGTTCGTCTCGACCATACCCGCCATTCTCAACACAGGAATTTTCGTCTAGTCGATGCAAACTTTCCACACACGAATAGCTTCGAAGCCAGTGCTTGTTTCTTACGCTATAATAAAAGGAGGAAAATGAAAATTTTCCATTGTTGCTACTTTCCATTGTTCCTTTGTTTTCATCGGTTCAACTAAAGTCATATCCCCACAAAATCCCAACAAGAATTAAAATCACCAGAGTTGCTGAATTTAATTTTTGAAATTGTAAAAAAAATAAATTTGATTTTTGTTTTTTTGCTTTATTTGCAATTATTATAAAAATGTGATTTTTTATTCCTATTTAATGATTAGCTGGAAATACGCGTGTATGGTTCGTGTCTTTTTTAAAAAAGAGTTTGAAATTTTATGAATATATTTCTATATGAATGGAACTTGCTAGATAAGTTGTTTTATTTGCAATTATTATAAAAATGTGATTTTTTATTCCTATTTAATGACTAGCTGGAAAAACGTGTGTATGGTTCGTGACGTTTTTAAAAAAGAGTTTGAAATTTTATGAATATATTTCTATATGAATGGAACTTGCTAGATATGTATTTTTGTTTGCATGAGAAGAAATAAAAATTTTGTTAAAAATACAAACTTTATTGGAATTATTTTCTAAATGTAGAAATTTAATTTTAAAGTAAATTAGCAGTTACTGTGAATTATTAAATTTTTTTAAATTTATTATTATAGCTTTTTATTACCTACATTTTTTATTTAAGTTTCAATTTATATTGGAATTTTAATTTATCTAAATTTAAATCTACTCAAGTTTTATTCGGTTTAAATTGCAAGCGTTTTCAATTTCAATTCTATTTAAATTGTCATGAATTCAAATTTAAAAAGATCCGAGTTTCTTTCAATTCTATTTAAATTATCATGAATTGAAATTTGAAAAGGTCCGAGTTTCTTTCAATCCTAATTTGTATCGATTTTACATTTTAATCCGTTCACAATTTAAATAATCGAAATTTATAATTATTCATTCAATAATTCATTCTACGCTTTTAATTAAAAGAAAAATAAAAATAAATAAAAATTTCAAAATAAAAATTTCAAAATCTTAAGTTATCAAAAGCTCTATCTATCTAAATAATAATCGCAACAAATTATTAAAATTTTAATTTAATTACGTTTTAATCAAAGAAACAACTTTTGTCAAAATTTAATTTTCCTCAAACTTTAAAAAACAATTGGAATTTCAATCTTTTAAAATTCCAATTTTTCTAATTTCAAAAGTTGTAATTTATTTAAATATCTTTTAGTTGCATTCAAACCAAACTTTCAATAAATCCTAACATTTATTCGTGAAATTATCTATACTAATTAAAATTTTAGCAATTTTAAATTGTCTTCATCCTAAACCTAAATATTCAAATTGTATACATTGTATATTTCAATTGATATTAATTTTACATGTATCAAAAAACAAAACTATCAAAATCTTAGTCTATTTATAAATGACAATGGTATCAAAATATCCGAATTTTAATTTATATCAACATTTTTGTCGATTTAAATTTCAATCGATCCAAAATTCAATATAAAATTTAATTTCACTCAAATTTTAATATACAGAAAGTCAATTTATCCAAATTTTAAACACTTTGCATTTAAATTAACCAAATTTTAAATTTTATTATTTTCTTAATCCACCTCAAGTTTGCAATTGATCTAAATTTAAATTTCTTCAATTTCTTGTACTTTATACATTTACAAAACTTTAAATCATAACAATTTCCGATAATTCTAATTTTAAATAACCTCAGATTGAAATGTTTCAAACAACAGTATTTTCAACTTTTAGTCAATTTAAATTAAAATTACGATAAATTTGAACCAATTTTAATTTGCAATGTTTCTAATTTTAATCAACCTGAATGCAATAATTTCCAACTTATATATTTAATTTTTAATTTATTAAAAGTTTTATTAATATATTTTTCAATTTCTCCAAATTGCCAAAGAATTGAATTTATTTGAAAGAATATCAATTTTGCAAATTGTAACGAATTTAGACACATTTTTTTTTAAACAAAACATTAGTTTTTAAAAATATCAACCTTAAATATATACATGATTTATTTGATTATCTAAATTATTATTAAGTATAATTAATTAATTAATTAATTAGTATTCAGTAATTGAGTTCTAGTAAGTGCATATTTAAAAAGCTCCAATTTAGTAGAAAAATTAAATATAAATGTACGATTTTTTTAAAATCGTGAGATTCTGATATTTAAAACTGAAAAAAATCAAATTCACCTTGTTAACAAAAATTATTTGTTAATATTGAAAATATGTCTATTTAGACTATTTTCGGAAAATTAAAAATTTTAACGATCTATGAGGAACTATGAGGAAAAAACTATGAGGAACAAAAATGAAAAAAACCCATGTTTAAACTTTTATAAAAAATTTTATTTGAGCTTATATTTATTAATGATTATAAAAAGTTTGAAATGTGGACTAAAATTGAGATTTTAACCACACTCTGTCATCTTTAATTACAATTTTTGAATAAATAAGAAAATATTTAACAAAATCATGATTAAACTAGGTGAAATTTATGGACATTTCGCTTCCAAGCAAAGCTGATAAAAATCATGATTTTTTAAAAAAAATATAAAAAAATCCGATTTTTTATTTAAATAAAAAATCACGGACATTTGTTTTTAAATTAAAAAAATAATAAATAAGAAGATAATTTAAAAAAACGTTAAAATATATTACTAAAGAGAACAAAATTTTAAAATTAGAATATTTAGAAAATTATTTCACAAATTAAAGAAAACAAGGATGAATAAAATGGTGGAAAATTTTTTTTCAGGTTCTTTTATAAATATAGTTTTGGTTCTATAACATTTCGAAAAATGTATTAGTTTTTTTATTGATTTTCTTATTTAATTTAATAATTTAAGAGGGGAGAGGAGTACAATTTTTTCTTTCATTTATCTGATTATTTTTAGAGTAACTCGTTTTTATTTATATTTATTTACTTTTCTTTACATTTTGTCTATTTTTTCGCAAATTTATTTATCCTTTTATAAAATTTGTAAATTCTAAGATTTTTTAAACAAATTTCGGTTAAAATTGTTTAACTATTTGTTTCTTTTATTTTTTAAATTTATTTACATGTACCTTTTTAAATTTTCTAAATTTTTTGATTTTTTAATGATTTTGTCAATCTGTTTATACAATTTTTACATTATTTTTATTTTCTTCTTACTATTTTTTTTTTGTAGTTCATTTTTTGCTGTTTTTATATTTTTTCTAATTTTTTCATAGTTTGTGAAACTTTTTTTTTTCAAGATTTTCTCCCACTTTTTAAAATATTGCTTTTATTTGCTTCTAATATATTTTTTGTGTTGTAGATTTTCTTCTTTTCACGCAAAGTATTTCAAGTTCTTTTATACATATAGTTTTGGTTCTGTAACGTTTCGAAAAATTTATTAATTTTTTTTATTGATTTTCTTATTTAATTTGATAATTTAAGAGGGGAGGGGAGTACAATTTTTTCTTTCATTTATCTGATTATTTTTAGAGTAACTCGTTTTTATTTGAATTTATTTAATTTTCTTTACATTTTGTCTATTTTTTCACAAAGTTTTTTATTCTTTTATAAAAGTTTTAAATTCTAAGATTTTTTAAACAAATTTTTGTTAAAATTGTTTAAATATTTGTTTCTTTTACTTTTTAAATTTATTTACATGTACCTGTTTAAATTTTCTAAATTTTTTCATTTTTAAAGGATTTTGTCATTCTTTTTATACAATTTTTACATTTTCTTCTTACTATTTTTTATTTTGTAGTTCATTTTTCGCTATTTTCATATTTTTTCTAATTTCTTAATTTTTTGTTTCTTTTTCTCTTTTTTTATTTTATCTTTTTAAATATTATTTAATTCAAATTTACTAATAATCCAGTCGATTCAAATTTTCATTCTTTTGAGAATTATTTAGATTTTAAGAAATAAAAATTAGTTTTCATACTTCTTACGTTTAAAGATGTTTTTATTCATTTCATAATATTAACAGTTCCACAATTCTTACTATGTAGTCTTATTGTCTCATTTACGTATTTATAAATAAAATATTTTTTATCATAAAAGTTAATAATTGAATACTATTAAAATAAATATTCCCAACTCTTTTAAAATTCGGATTAGATATATAATTTATTAATCTTTATTTATTAACTTTTTAAAGTACCCCAAAAGTCCCCTATTTTTTATATATTGTCCCCTATTTCCCTAAAATATTCTTCATTGACACTGTGAAGCCTGAATCACCCTAAAATAAATCGATTATTATTATTATTAATAATTTTATAGAATCAAATCATCAAATATAGTAAAATAAGCTTTTTTTTTTTAAATTTCTAATGACTCTTTCGGACAAGTCGGTTATTAAATATGTATTTTTATTAATCAGATAAAAATACTACATTAGTCCGACTTTTCGACAATAAACCATTCTCATTTTCAAGGACTGTAAAAAATATAATAACAATCAGTTTTTTTGATAGTCTGAACTTTTACGAACAAGAACTAGAATAGAAGACACAAAATTCTAAAATGTTAATTTTTCTTGACATAAAAGAAAAAAGTTCTTTTTAAAAAAATTATTGTAAAATGACATACTTTTGACTCATTTTTGATCCAATTTATCTTGTTGTGAAAATATTGGTGAGTGTCTTTATAAAAAGTGCGATATATTTTTATACAAAAACTAGTTTTAATATCAAAAAACTGATTGTTATTACATTTTTTACAGTCCTTGAAAATGAGAATGGTTTATTCTCGAAACGTCGGACTAATGTAGTGTTTTTATCTGATTAATAAAAATAGATATTTAATAACCGACTTGTCCGAAAGTGTCATTAGAAATGTTTAAAATTTAATCAAACCTCGGACATTGAAGCGTTTTAACTTTTTTTTTTTCTGAACAGGTCTTAAATCCTGTATAAGGGTAAAAATTGCAATATCCTTCCAATAGCAATATCCACACGTGAATTTAAAAATCTGATGCATATTTATTCGGCGACATCATATATAACCGAAAGGATTCGCCTCTAGCGTTTGTAGTGGAACATTATCGGTTTCACATCAAGGCCAGTTTACTTTCTTTGCATGTATTCACCCTTTGCCCTTTGCCCTTATCGACAGCATCCTTTTCTTCCCATATAGTCATTACGTCCCACCACATCATGAGAAGTAAAAGGGTTATCCTTTATCTGCCCTTCGGGAATGTGCCAAATCCTCGTGTATAAAGGTCTTTTCGACAAGAATGTAGAAGGTGAAAGGACCAAATCGAATGTGATCGCTGGAGGGTCTCTTCCCTACGTGGACTCGTTTTTCAGCATCTTCTAAGCGTCACATGAACAGAAAAGTGATACGATATGATTCGATCCAGAGTGCGAAAGTTCAAATGGCCGATAAAAATAGAATTGATGGATTCGTTTTTTTTTATTCATCCTTATTTCTCTGACATTATTATTAATATTTTATTTAGTCTCTTAGTTTTATGTCCGTTTTAACATGATAAGAAACGAAATATAAATTTGAATCAAGTGCCTATATTAATTTAATTTATCTAAGCATTATCTAAATTAACATGATTTACTATCGAACTAAAATCGAGTTGGCCATTTTGTCAAAAGGAGGTTCAGGAAGTAAAATAATTTTTTTAATAGTGCCTCGTAAAAATTTAAATGGTCATAAATTCAGGAAAAAAAACGTAATGATTTTGCAACGGCACATTTGTGCTTTGAACCAGACATTTTTTTAACGAGGTACTTGCATTAAACACACACCACCCCTTTTCCAGGAAAAATCTACATTGGCGAGGACTTTATGAAAAACTTGGTGCATATATAAGAGTGCCAAAGAAAAGTTTAGAGTCATCGTAATTAAAATTTGAAAAGTAGAGTTGGATATTTAGAAAGCAGCGTTGCTAGCAATTTGTGGATTTGAATAAAAAAAAAAGAAAGGATTCTAATCATAGAGGAAAGAATTTTACTTGAACTAATGTTTGCCTAGCGTTATAATTGATGTTTGGAATGCCTGAATGTTTGTGCTCGGAAATTTTTTTCAAACGCCTTAGCCTCACACAAAGAGCATTTTTTTCGGATTAATAAACCTTCCAACAGACGCCTCGACCTTTTCATGCATAATACATGTCGTGTGCAGCAATATGTTGCTCCCCTCACTCTATCATTGTTTTGTAAATCTTTTTTATATACCAGCAGTGTTGCTCAGTTTTTTGAAAGTTGTATTTAGTTATTTTATAGTTAAAATTCATTTGTTATTAACGGTATTTGGTAGGAAGATAATAATATTGGTAATAATAATATAAAATTTGTGAAAATTAGTACAAATTAAAAAAAAAATTAAAAATTGACTCATTTGATGGAAATTTGGGAAAAATAATTGACAAATGATTAATGTATCTATAATTAGAAGGTGGACAAAATAAGTGCAAAAAGATAAAAAGAAATTATAATTGAACAACATAATTGAAAAATGGGATAAATATTTGACAATTTAATTGAGAAATGAAGTTTGAGAATAATTAAAAATTGAAGAAATTCATTGAATATTGATAATAATAATTGAAAATTAAAGAGAATTATTAAAATGTGAGAAAAATATTTTAAAATCTAGAAAATTATGTGATAATATTTAAAAATCTTTAAAAATATGAGAAAATATTTGCAAAGTAATACAAATATTTAAAATTGAAGAGCAAAATTTTAATTTGTGATAAATAATTGAAAAAATTACAACATATATTTGCAATAAAAAAAAATTATTGCAGAATGATAAAAATAATTGTGAACTGATGAAATAACTGAAATTTGAGATAAATAATAAAAAAAATTAGAGAATTTATTAAAAAATAATTGAAAATGATAAAAACTAATTGACAAATGATAGAAATAATTGAAAATCAATGAATTTAATAAAAATTTGTAAACAAAATTCTATAGATTACAGAATATATTTGAGATAAACAAGACTACTTGAAAAAGTATAAAAATAATTTAAAACTAAAGTTAATTATGTAAATTTAAGAAAAAAATTGAGAAAATTACAGAATTTATTTGATATAAAAGAAAATGATTGAAAATCAAAGAATATCATTTAAATACTTGAAAACTAGAATTTAAATATAAAAACAATAAATAAAAATTGATAGAGCATGAAAAAAGTTGTTTAATATTGAAAATTATTTAGAAAATGATTATGAAAATCGATGAAAATAGTGAAGCTAATAATTAAATTAACGAATTTGATGAGCTATGTCCTTCCATTATTTGACATTAAAAATTGACATTAATAATTCGATATTGAAGAAATTAATTGTAATTTGAAGAAAAAAATTACAATTTAAAAACCAAAAATCATATTTTGTAAAAATATTTGAAAAATGACGTAAAAAATTGAAAGTTAATTAATCAGTAATGAAACTGATTTGATATTAAAGGGAATAATTAAAACTTAAAAAGTTTGATTTGCAAAAATTACAGAAAATAATTTAAACTTGCGGAAAATTTGAATTTAAAATTTAGCGGCAAAGTTGAAAAATAATGAAAATCGTTGAAGAAAATTTTTGAAAAATGATAAAAAAAGAGAAAATTTGTAGATATTAATTGCAATTTAATAAAAAAAATTTCAAAAATACAGAATATTATATGAAGTAAAAGAAAGTATCTTATTAAAAAATGATTTAAAGATTTTTAAATTAAGGAGAATAACTACAATATTATAGAATTAATCGAAAATTTATTGAAAAAAATAATGGAAATTTGAGATAAATAATTGAAATTTTCGGAATTAATCAACAAATATTTTTGAAATAATATAAAAATCGTGAAAATCATGGCAAATGAAAAAAATAATTAAAAATTGACAAAGTTATTAAAATTTGAAAAAAAAAATTGAAAAATAATTAAAACATTAAAAAACGCATGCAATATCTCAGATTGGAGATAATAAATGAAAATTTAGGAAATTATTTGAAAAATAATGAATATATCTAATTAAAAGGTTGAGAAAATAATTGCAAAAGTTTTAAGGAAATAAAAATTGTAAAAAAGTAATTGTAATATAAGATAAAAAATTGAAAATTTAGGAATTTAATTAAGAAATAGTAAAAATAAATTAAAAATTGAAGACATTTTTTGGAAATGATAACAACAATAATTGAAAATTGAAGAAAATTATAAAAATTTGGAGAAAAATATTTTAAAATCTAGGAAACTAATTGAAAAATAATTTAAAAATTCGAGAAAATATTTGCAAAGTGATAAAAATAAATAGAAATTAAAGAAAATAATTTTATTTTGCGAAAAATAAAAATAATTCAGAAAATTACAACATAAATTTGTAATAATAGAAAATTATTGCAGAATGTTAAAAATAATTTTGAATTGATAAAATAACTGGAATTTGAGATAAATAATAAAAAAATTAGGGAATTTATTAAAAATTCATTCAAAATATGACAAAAAGTAATTGAAAAATGATAGAAATAATTGAAAATTGAAGAAAGTAATGGAAATTTGAGATAAATATTTGAACTTTTTGGAATTGATCAACAAATATTCAAAATAAGAAAAAATTTGTGAAATGCATTGCAAATTAAAAAAAATAATTTAAAATTTACGAAAGTATTTGAAATTTTCAAAATAATTGAAAACTGATTAAAATATTGAAAGGTAATTACAGTATCTTAGATTTGAGATAATAAATAAAAATTTAGGAAATTGATTAAAAAATAATTAATATAGGTATCTAATTAAAAGATGGAGAAAATAATTGCAAAAAGATATAAAAAAAAATTGAAATTGAAAAACGTAATTGAAAAATGAGATAAATAATTGAAAATTTAGGAATATAATTAAGGAATGAAGTTTGCGAATAATTAAAAATTAAAAAATTCATTGCAAAATTTCTTCAATTGAAAATTGAAGAAAATTATTAAAATTTGAGAAAAATATTTCAAAATCTAGGAAATTAGTTGAAGAATAATGAAAGTAATAGAAAATTTAAGAAAACATTTCCAAAGTAATTACAATAATTAAAAATTGAAGAAAATCATTTTTTTTTTAAATTATTGAAAAAATTACAATGTGTATTTATACTAAACAAACATAATTGCAGAATGATAAAAATAGTTGTAAATTGAAATTTCAGATTAATAATAAAAAAATTTGAAAATTAACCAAAAGATAATTCAAAATGACAAAAAGTAATTGAAAATTAATTGAAAAATAAAATTAATAAAAAAATAATTGATAGAAAAAAATTTAAATTAAAGAAAATAATAAAAATTTGTAAAAAATAATTGAAAGAATTTCAGAGTATATTTAAGATAAACAGGACTTCAATTACAATTATATATTATAATTCTTCAAACTTTAATTAATTTGAAATTTCATTGATTAAAAATTTAAACAATGCACGCTTTGAGAATATTACATTTGAAATTATTTTTAAAATTTTCAATTTTTAACAATTCTTTTCTATTATTATTTCAACTATTTGCTACAAATTCCATTAATTTTTATCATTTTTCAAAAATTCTCTTTAACTTCTAATAATTTTAATTATTTTTCAATTTTCCCCCTAAATTTTAAATTCAAAATTTCCGCAAGTTTTAATTATTTTCTTTATTTTTTACAAATAAAACTTTTTCATTTTTGATTATTTTCTTCAATGTTAAATTAGGTTCTTTATTTATTAAGGAGGTTTATCCAAAAAATCATTTTCTACAGATTCTTTTAAAATTTTAATGACATATTCAATGCATTACTTTACATGTATACTGTTACGATTTTATTAAATTTTACCGTTCTTTTTTTAAGATATTTTATAAAAATGGTACTTTTACATGGAAACTGTAACAAAACGCGCAAAATGACTATATTTTAATTAATTAAAAAAACACTGTTCTACAATTTTTTTAAAAAAAATTAATATATTTTAAACTGTAATATAATACAACTTTTGCACCAATATTTCATTAATTTACCGTACCGTTGTTAAGAAAATATTATTCAAGGGTAGTAATTCTTCACTTTTCTGAAATAATCAGGAAGAAAGAATTTTAATAGCTTGACATTTTCAACGGAATCAATTTTTTTTCAATAAAATTTGTTTTTGTAATGATTTTAACTACAAAATACTAATTAGAAACCAAATTATAACACTGAAAAAATTTTTTGTTCATTTAACATATGATTTGGGTGAAAATTTCATTCACCTGAAAATCACATGCAGCAAAAATCGCAGATAGTTATTTCTGTGAAGAAAAAATGAAATTAAAAAAATATTGACCATCATGGTCCGATAGAATAAAAACCGCTTGAGGGGTATAAGCGTCCCTAATTAATTTTCAATTTTATTCGTCATTTTTCAATTACTTTTGCAAAATATGATTTTTGTTTTTTAAATGTTAATCTTTTTTTTCGAATTGTAAATTCGTTTATCCACATTCTTAATAAGACTGTAATTTTGATTTTTGTCTGTAATTTTGCCACATGAAATTCCACAGGGCTATTTTCAAACTATGAAAATATATACGGGAGATTTTAAAATAAAACACATAGTAATAAGTTTTTGTTATTTTTATAAAATTTTATCACCAATTTCGGAAAAAATGAGTTGAGAGTCGTGTCTAAGCGGCCAGACGAAAGCTTAGCAATTTTTTGATTATGTACTGACAAGTTTTTGAAATCATATTTTTCATAAATATCTACGATAAGCAGAGGGTTGGCTGTGGTAAATACAGGTCACAATTGTGGTACATAGGCTCATTCGTGGCTAAAGCGGTTATCGTAATTTCAGCGAAATTCACCACATGTTCAGTATTACGGATTTTATGAATTCTGCAGCAACCTGTTATGCTTCAGATTCGCTGATTGTTTCCTAATCATTAGCTAATTAACAAATCTATCTTTCAAAACCTCCCTCTTTCGATAATCGTACATTGTCGCAAAATTTTAGAATTTTTATTCTATATTTAGTTTTTTTAATTTTGATTATAATGCATTTTTAAAATTGTTTAATTATAAGAATACATTTTAATAATTAAGATCTATTCCAAATTTAATGGCATTAGTTTTAATTTCTGAAAAAAAACTACAAAATTAAGGTTGGATTTTGACAGTATGTGGTTTTTGAAAAAATAATTCCGGGTTCAAAACCAAACAAAAGGATATAAACAATTTATAAGGTAAATGTCCCTATTTTTATAGACACGTACCAATTTGTGCACAACTGAGTTTAAATGTTTAAAATAAAAACCAAACAATATAAAAATAATATAAAAAACAAATGCTTTTAATTTTACCTTTTATGTACTTCGTCTTGATATACTTTTCATGATTCTTGTTCACTTAGAAAACGGAAATTTAAATAAAAACCTTGACCGTGTCGTTCGTTTTGACAGATCAAGAAAAATATGACAATCGCAATTCATTTTTCATGTATGTTCACAAATTGGTACAATAATATTATTTCGCTAAAAACCAATAATTTATTATATTTTGATAATAAAACCTTAATCAAAATCATTTTCAATTTAGAAAAGGATTGGCTTCATATCAAACAAATAAATATTTCCATAGAAGAATTTAAAACTAATTTTTTCTTTATTTATTTTAGCAAAATTCTTAGTAGTGCACTAATTGGGACATTTACCTTATTTGAAGGTTTTCAAGGTATAGAATAAATAATAAGAAAAGGTACATTTTTTAATATTTGAAGCAATGAAAGTAATAACAAACTTTAAAGAAAATAGATGAATTTGAAATAATAGAAAAAGAAATGTAATTATATAAAAAAGCGCAAAGCATCGTTGAAAATTGAAAAAATAATTGAAATTTGCAGGAAATAATTTTAAATTAAAAAAAAATTTGAGCAATAAAGCATGTAATTAATTAATTAAATAATAATAATCTCCGTAAACTCCTGAAGTTAGTTACTTTTTATATTTATTCACTTTTTCTTTCCACGTTTTAAAGTCTGAAGTGAAGTTAGTTAGTATTAATATTTAAATTCATCTTTTTCTGTCCACGTTTTAAAGTCTGAAGTGAAGTTCGTTAGTATTAATATTTAAATTCATCTTTTCCTGTCCACGTTTTAAAAACTGAAGTGAAGTTAGTCTTAGTCCCTGTTATTTTATTGATTTTGACTCTCTTTATCAGGAAATATTTTAAAATTTGAATTGAAAGAATAAGGTAGCCTTTTTCGTTAGTGTCGTGGTTTACTGGTTTTTAATTGTCATTTGTGTAAAAAAAAAGTTTCGAAAAATCCTTTAAAAATTTATTATGGTTTTTGAAGAAGTTTAAAATATACATATACACATGCAATTAATTTCCTAAATTTTCAGTTATTATCTCAAATTTAGATTATTGTTATCAATTTTCCATTATATGTGTACGTCCATATGAAAGGGGCCCACTTTGACACTATTTGACTTATCTATATGACCATATTCTTTATTAAATTTTGAACATTTCGAGAGGTCTTGGACCCCTTTAGATGAAAAATTCACAAAGTTATAAGCATTCAAAGTTAAAAGTATCAAAATCCTAGTTTTGAGAAAAACGAGTTTAAAGTTCAAGATTTCCATTAGCGCCCATGCATTTTTAAAATTAAAAATAATATTTCTTTGTGTTTTTAATTACTATAAAGTTATTGTAAATGCATGATTCGACGAAGGACATTACGTAGTTTGTTTTTCAGCAATAAAAAAAATTTCGAAAATCTGAATCTTCTTTAGAAAAATGCGAATATCTCGATAAATAAAATCGACAACCTGGGCCCTTTTCATATGGGCGTACACATATAACGATTTTTTAATTATTGTCTTTTGCTTAAAAATAAATTCTGCAATTTTTCTTGATTTTCATCAATTTACAATTATACTCATTAATTTGGCATTACTTTTGAAAATTTCAATTATTTATCCGATATTGCAATTATTTTCATCAATTTTCCTTATTTATGCGATTTTTTAATTATTCTCTTTAATTAAACATTTTTAAGTAATTTTGTAATTATTTTTTTTTTTTAAACATATATTCTATTTTTCAGTTATTTCTCTCAAATATTATTAAATGTTTTCAATTTTTCATATTATTTAAATTATTTTCATTAAAATTCAATTTTCTTTCTCAATCTTAAATTATTTTCAGCATATTTCAATTATTTTTGACAATTTTTAATTAATTTTATCATTTTTCAATTATTTTTCTCGATTGTTAATTATTATTCTCATTTTCTAAAATTATTTTCTAAGATTTTTAAGTGTTTTTTTAAAAATTTAAACATTTTCTTCCATTTTGTAATTATTTTCATTTGTTATCAGAATTTCAAAACTTTTTTTTATTAATTTCAATTATTTTTAGCTTTCTTCCAGACATTTCTTCAATTTTTAGTTTTTCTCATTTTATAAAATAAATTTCTAAAATTTTTTAAGTATTTTTTTCAAATTTCTTTTATTTTCTTCAATTTTTCATTTTTTTTTCTTTGTTTTCATAATTTCCAAAAAATTTTATTAATTATCGTAAATTTCAATTATTTTTATCATTCTTCCAGTCTTTTCTGCAATTTTTAGTTATTCTCATTTTCTAAAATTATTTTCTAAGATTTTTAAGTATTTTTCTAAAATTTCAATTGTTTTCTTTAATTTTTAATTATCTTCATTTTTTTTCACAATTTGAAAATTTGTTTATTAATTATCGTAAATTCCAATTACTTTTAACATATTTCTTCAATTTTTAGTTATTTTCTTTTTCTTTAATTGATTTCTAAGATCTTCATGCATTTTTTTTTCAAATTTCAATTATTTTTTCTTTACTTATTTAAATAATTTAAATGTATCATATTTTAATTATTTTCGGCAAGTTATAAAATTTAAAAACATTTTTTAATTATTTTCCAAAATTTATTTCCTTCAGTTTTCAATTCTTTACATTTGTTTCATAATTAAAAATATTTTTAACTATTTATCTGACTTTTCAATTATTTCATTATTTATATTATTTTCTTCAATTGTCAATTACTTTCGTTCTTTTCTTCGTCTTTTTTCATAATTGCCGTAAAGTTTTTACTTGTTTCTCTTTAATTAAAATTTGTTCTGTTCAATTTTAAATTATGTTTATCTTTTTTCATTTATTTTCTCTAATTTTTTAATATTTTCTTTTATTTCAATGAATTTCTGAAAGTTTTAAGTATTTTTCTCAAATTTTGTTTAACTTTCCTTTATTTAAAATATTTTATGTAATTTGTTTAATTATTTTCCTAAATTTTAATTATTTTTTTTAATTTAAATTTATTTATCTCAATTTAAATTTTTTAAATAAATATTTATTTTATTTATATTAATTGATTTTTAAATATTATAGGGTAAATGCGGGTAAGTCCGGACAGTACCGATAGTCGGACACTTTCAGTTTTGAAGTTAAATAAATAATTATTTACTATCGGAATCTTCTCACAAAGTTATTTTATCAAATTTGTCAGAATTATAGAATATAAAAATTACCTGCAACGCCCTCTGGTGATGTGTAAATTAGTTAAAATGCAACAATAATTTACTCAACCGCGTTGTTTTGACATTTTGTCTGATTTCTTATTCCAGCCGTTAAGGAGGTAGAGATTTTTATTAGTACGAAATAACGTTTTGTAGGTTGTAATTATGTTTAAAAATGTTACAAAGTGATTATGAAAACTCTAATTTTATGTTTAAAAATGAAAATAATATTAAAATGACTTTAAATTTACAAATAATTGACGTAATTGACGTGTCCGACCTAACCTGTCAGATTTTAGAGTGTTTGTGTATAGTCGGACACTATATTACTTATATTTTATATCGTATTATTTTAGATGCTGAAAAAGTAAATACCATAAAAACAACTACTTATAACCTATAAATTTGTTAACTTTCTAACATTTTCTGCATCAAAAGAAAAATAACCTAAATTTTGATTTTATACGAATTTCTCCTTTTCACTGAAGGATCACAACAGAACTTGACAGATTGTCTTCAAAATGCCATAGTGAGGTATAAAATTTTAAAACTAAAAAACTTTCTTTTTTTATTTAAGATTCACTACATGGGTTTACAAATTAAAATCGTGCAGCCTGAGGATTATTTCTATAACTAAATTTGATAGATTTTATAACATAAAAGCAAGAAATATTTTATTATTTTAAAAAAGAAAAATGTCCGACTACTGATACACTTGTGTCCGACTTTACAAGCAAGTGTCCGACTACTGCTGATATTCTGATTTTTATTAAAATAGCAATATTTTATTAAATATTGATATGTTTGTAGCAAATTTATATGAAAATTAATCATGGATGACTCATTTAACGGTTCATGCAAAGCAATATGTTAAAATACTTTTCAATTTTAAGAAAAATATCATTATTTAAGATCGAATCCTTAAGTGTCCGACTACCCCCGCATTTACCCTATTTAAAATATTTATTTCTTCTTATTAGATAAATATTATTTACCGATTTGTTATATTTATTATTGTATTTTAAAATTTCTAAAATGTATGCAAAACTAATCGCGCGTTTTATTTTGCTAGCTTTTTAATAATAGAGATGGTGAAAAATATTATACATAAATTCTTTCTTTATGTATTAATTTTTTATTTTAAAAATTCACTATTTAATTCTACATTTTTTTTATTTACAAAACACATATTTTATTTCCCAACTTTAAAAATTGCAATGAAAATCGTATATTTCTTGCTCTCAGTGAGGTATCCAGTATCGAAAATATCTTGCGTCTCTCAGCTTTAATTCCGGACTCGTTTGAGGATGGAATTGTAGGTTATTTCGTGTTGTATCGTGGTTGCAAAAGGAACTTTGAACGAGCTTTGAGTTTCAGTCGACTCTTCGTTTTTCGTCTATCCTGGTCCCTGACTCGTCGGAAATTTAGTTGATCTAGTCGAAATTGAAGCTGCCCCGAGGGTTGTCCAGCTCTATTAGGGCGACCTCTCATCTCCGCGCTAACAGACGCGCAACCCAATCCTCATCCAGCTGGATCATCATCGTCCCAGGGTCGCGATTAAAGCTCTGCATTATACAGAGCATCACTGCCCATGGGACTCGTGAGCTCATCCAGGACTCACACGCCAAAAGCTAGAATTTCAGGTGCCCATTTCGGCTTCCTTGCGGTCTTGAGTGTCCACAACAAGGGTTCATCAACTCCACAATGGGAATGCTGCTTATCTGCTTCCTCTGCTAATACCACTCTAAATTCTGTCAACATTACATTGATTTTATTACTGCCATTCATCTAAACTTGAGTGCACCAAAAGTTTCATAAAACATGTTCTATATCATTTTTTTTTAAATTTATTTATTCTAATATTTTATCATAGGCGTAACTCTCTGGCCCACCCTAGAAAAAATGAGGATTTAAAATGATAATAAGATCATAAGGAGATAATAAGGATATTTTGTAAATGGTCGAGTCCATACCAAGTGATCACACCAATTTCAGTCATATTGAGTAATATTTACGAAATTGATATTTTGGGTTCCTTTAGGAGTAAAAAAAATAAATTTTAATTATTTTTAAAAAATTCAAAATATTTTCGAAAATATTCAAATTCAAAATTTTGAGTACTATTTTTTTTGTTTTATCATAACTTCTGTAATTTTGAAGCAATTGAGAACATTTTTTTTTAAATTACTCGTATTTAAATACTCTTTCAAGAAAAATTATAATAATTAAGAAATTGTTTATAATGACATTTTTATTAAAAAAATTAAATTATTTATTTAAACAAAATCTAAAGTATATCATCGATCTTTTTCAAAAAATTCATAAACATAGCCTATAATGTGCTTAAAAATTTAAGCCAAAGAAAAAGATGGTATGTATTATAGTTTTTGAGAAAAAAATTATTAAGTTATGCTAGCGCGGCGCAGACCGGTGTCACCGCTACTCAACGCGTAGTTCCGTAGTAACCGAAATGTATGTATATTATTACATAATATAAATACAGTTAATCGTCATGTTTATTTTTTTATTTTACAAATTGTGCTGTGCACAGAATTTGAAAAAATTTTTGTTTCAATTTTATTCTCAAGGGGTACGAAGGAATGAAACTTTTGTGTACCTTTAATGGTCATAGCTTGATTAAATCTTTCACTTAACAATTGTTTTTCAGCTTCATATTCTGCGTAATTACAAAATTCTACATTAATTTTCTCTAAACTGGATTTTGCCCACTCGTATAAGTCAAGAGGAGTAACAATTTAATTGTTTAATGGTCGTTGTAAACTTGCTTCTTTCAACTGTTTTCAAACTATTTTTATCATTCTTTAAGGGGAGAGATAGGTGAAATTTTAACTCAACAAAATTTTTGATGCTCAGAGGTGTCATTTTTTTTCTTACATCAATTAAGATGTAGAATTATGGTATTACATAAAAATTAAAAAACAATATTTTTTTGGTCATTTTCGAAATTTTATTTTTCAAAATCCATACGATGGATTGTAGAAAATCATTTAAAAATCCCACAAAAAAATTGTCGATGGAAAAAATGAAAATTGTGAAAGAGGTTTAATTTTTAAAATTTAAGTTTTTCTTAGAATAAATTTCTCAAACTCCGCAAATTATTTGTTTCTCTATTTTTGACATTACCCCATAATTTTAGGTCTAAAATTGCATAAGAAAAAAAATTAACACCCCTGAACATCGCGAATTTTGATAATTTTACCAGTCCATTATTTTTCTTTCTTCAGTTTTAAATTATTTTAATTATTCACTTATTTTCACTTATTTTTACCAGTTTTTAATTATATTAATTATTTTTCAATTGATTTAACAAATTTTCAATTATTATTCTTAAATTTTAATAATTTTCCCAATTTTTAGTTATTTTTATTATTTTTCTATAAATTACCAATTTTTTAATTACTTTTTTTTACTTTAATTATTTTCTCCGATTTTTTTAATTCTAAAGTTTGATGTCCATGTACTATGAAAAGATAAGTGTGACTTTCTGAAGCTTATAATTTAAATATAATACACTAACTATATTTACATTATGTAAAAATATACATACATTTCGGTTACTACGGAACTACGCGTTGAGTAGCGGTGACACCGGTCCGCGCCGCGCTAGCATAACTTAATAATTTTTTTCTCAAAAACTATAATACATACCATCTTTTTCTTTGGCTTAAATTTTTAAGCACATTATAGGCTATGTTTATGGATTTTTTGAAAAAGAACGATGATATACTTTAGATTTTGTTTAAATAAATAATTTAATTTTTTTAATAAAAATTTAATTATAAACAATTTCTTAATTATTATAATTTTTCTTGAAAGAGTATTTAAATACGAGTAATTTAAAAAAAAATGATCTCAATTGCTTCAAAATTACAGAAGTTATGATAACACAAAAAAAATAGTACATAAAATTTCGAATTTGAATATTTTCGAAAATATTTTGAATTTTTTAAAAATAATTAAAATTTATTTTTTTTACTCCTAAAGGAACCCAAAATATCAATTTCGTAAATATTACTCAATATGACTGAAATTGGTGTGATCACTTGGTATGGACTCGACCAAATGGGCGATTCCATGTCAAATTTATAGTCCACATTTTAAAATCGATTAAATCTATTTTTTATTTGTTCTTTATAAAAAAAATATTAGATACGTATTTTTTTAAAAGAGGCCAAATTTTCGAGTTATAAATTTTCAAAATTCTAGATTTTTAAAAATAGAGCTTTTTTTAATCACGTATAACTCTGAATCTAGTGAATTTAGAAAATGTTTGACAATACAAAAAAAGTTAGGTTTTTCTTCAACTTTTAAGTAGTGTTTATTAAAAAAAAGAAAATATATATATTTTTAAAAAAAAACACCATTTTTTAGAAACAAATCTATTTTTTTTAAATTCGGACCCGAGTAACAAATTATTAATTTTCATTTATACATGCCTCGAGATGTCAAGAACATTTTACAAACAGATTCCGGTTGGCTAGAAAAGTATTATTAGTTTAAATTAATTTTCAAACTCTAGCTATTATATCTAAGTGCTGTACTGTACCTGTTTTAGTTATATTAATTTGATTTGACATTAAAAAAGAGAAGAAATGCAGCTAAATTGAAGTTAAAACCATTTTTTTCAATTTAAATAGGCACAGTGCAGCACTTAGATATAACAGCTAGAGTTTGAAAATTAATTTAAACTAATAATACTCTTCTAGCCAACTGGAATCTTTTTGTAAAATGTTCTTGACATTTCGAGGTATGTATAAATGAAAAATAATAATTTGTTATTCGGGTCCGAATAAAAAAAAAATGGATTTGTTTCTAAAAAATGGTTTTTTTTTACAAAATATATATATTTTCTTTTTTTTATAAACACTATTTAAAAGTCGAAGGAAAACCTAACTTTTTTGTATTGTCAAACATTTTCTAAATTCACTAGATTCAGAGTTATACGTGATTAAAAAAAGCTCTATTTTTAAAAATCTAGAATTTTGAAAATTTATAACTCGAAAATTTGGCCTCTTATAAAAAAATAAAAAAATACGTATCTAATATTTTTTTATAAGAAACAAATAAAAAATAGATTTAGTCGATTTTAAAATGTGGACTGTAAATTTGACATGGAATCGCCCAAATATTAAATGCAAGTTATTTTTGCGCATAATAAAATCTTAGCAACTTTACTCAGTTAAAAAAAAGATTTAATTGACTTTTTGGTACTCTTTAGATAAATTTAAATTTCGAAATCTCATCTTCTGATGTCAATATTAACCTCCAAAATAGTGGCGTAACTTGGATGAGTGCCTCCTCACAGGAAGGAAAGTTGGGTCCCCCCTTTTTTAGAAAATTTCAAATAAAATTTTAAACGATCCTATAGTTAAAATTCAAGGCAACAATTTTAAATTAAAGAAAATAAAAGTAAAAATTAAAGAAAATAATAGAGAAACGAAAAAATTAATTTTACAATAACAAGAATTTAAATTAAAAATTGTAAAAATTCCTTAAACAATCATCGAAAATTAAAGATTATAAGTTAAAATTTACGAAAATAATAATTAACAGATGAGAAATAGACAAAATTTAAAAAGAAGGTAATTAAGTAATGACAAAAAAATTAAATTAAAGAAAAAATTTTCAAAAGAGAAGAAAAAATAAAGTATTGAAGAAATTCATTTGAAAATAACAAATAAAATACAAAATTATTGATTACAAGTTAAATTTAAGAAAATAACAAAAAAATGAAAGAAAATCTTGAAAAAAAAATTTTTTGAATTTAAAAATGGGAAAAATAATTTAAATGTAACTAATAATTAAAATTTAAAGAAATATCATACAAATTGAAGTCATTAACTAAAAAGCGACAAAAATAAATAAAGTTTTTATGCTACCTAAGAAAATGGAAGATATTTTTGAAAAATTAGGAAAAATATTGATGAAATTGATAAAAAATTAAGAGAAATTTTCAATTGTTAGAAAATATAAAATACTACGAATATAAGATTAATAAGAACTAAAATTTCAAATAAAATACTAAAAAATTAAGGAAATCTTTAAAAAAAAATTGAAAATTAAAGAAAAATATTTTTAAAATACATTAGGAATGTAAATGAAATTTTAAAATCACCAAGAAAACAATTCAAATTGTTCAAACAATACTTTAAAATCGCTAAAAATAACATGTTTTGAATTTGAAAAATTAAAAAATAATCTGAAATTGAATAAAATAATTAAATATTTAAGACAATACGTGAAAATTGAAAACAGAAATTGAAAGTTGAAGAAACTCGTTAAAAAATATCAAACATAATTGAAAAGTATACGTTTTAAGTTAAAATTGAAGAAAATAATTGAATGAAGAAGTAATGTACTAAAAATGACAAAAGTAATTGAAATTGATTACAACAGTTTTTAACTAAAGAAAAAAAAAGTGAAAATTTAAGAGAATAATTGAAAAAGGAAAACATTTATTTTGAAATGACAAGACAAATTGAAATTCAAGAAATTGATTTGAAAACACAAAAATAATTGAAATTGAAAACAATATTGTAAAATTGAAGAATTCCGTTTGACAAAAAATATCAAAAATAGTTTAAAAATTATAGGCTACAAGTAGAAAATTACAGGAAAAACAGAGAATTAAAGAAAATTATTTCAAAATAGGAAAAGCAATTCGAATTGAAGACTAGAATTAATTATTAACAAACATAATTGCAAAATTTAAATTTTAATTAAAAACTTAAAAAATAAATAATTGAAAGCAGAAGAAAATCACCGAAAATTGGAGAAAATTAGTTTAATAATTAAAAGTGTAATTAAAACTAAAGTAAATTAAACAAATTAAATAAAAAACAAAGAAAAAAAACATTACAATTAATTTAAAAATTAGGAAAAAATTTTAATTGAAAACAAAAATTTATAAAATGTAAAAAATAATTAAGAATTGAAGGCATTTAATAAAAATGCCGAAAATAAAGGAAAGAACAAGAATACTCGAAAATTGAAAGGAACCATTGAAAAATAAGAAAAATAATTCCAATTGAAGACAATAATTTAGAATTGTAAAAGAAATTTTTATTATTTTTATTCTCGCTACTTTAGGAAATTTTCTTTTGATTGTTAATTATTTTTCTCATTTTGTAATTTTTCTTCCAATTATCAACTATTTTCTTAAAATTTCAATTTAATTCTTTAATGTTTAATTTATTTCTTTCATTTTTAATTATTTCCATCAATTCTCAATTATTTTCTTCAATTTTTAATTGCATTCTTCGTTTTTCAATTATTTTATTCAATATTCAATAATTCTCGCATTTTCTCAATTGAGTGCCTGGATCAAATAACTCGACCGACGCTTAACGGCTTTTTTTCAAGCCAGTCGCGCTCTGCAAAAAGTACCCAAACATAAAATTTGAAATTTTAAATTTTGAAACACACCACCTTGTAGAGATTGAAATTGCGCAACTTTTTTGTTTTATAAATTTTTTTATAGGACTACAAGTTTTAAAGATAATAGCCAAAAACAAAAAACAAAAAATTTCTGAATTTAATTTATTTTTAAAACATAACTCGTCATTTCTCGGGCAAATCTTAACGAAATTAAATGAAACTTGGTATGCTTACTCATTTGGATCCAAGGAAGCCTACAAAATGATTAGAAAGGTAAAAAATCTTCATTGTTTATATAGTTTTTAATGTAAATAAAGCACTACTGGTTTACACGTTTTCCCAGCGTCAATGACTTATAACATGGCGATCGTTCTGATCTGGAAATACTTCTCGCGAGGCATTTGCGTATTAGTATTTAATAAAGTTTTCTGGAAAGTTTCAACTAGAATAGATTAAAACTTTAGGAAATACAGTAGTTTTAAAAAAAATGGTCTTTGCGCGTCAGCGCGTCACCGAGAAACTGGCACGGGCATGAATGTACATACGTATAACTTAAGTTTTCCACAATATTTATAATTTAAAAAGAAATAGTTTAATCATTTTCTGATTTCTTAATTTTTCTTACCTTTTTTCAACTAAATCTAACAAGAATAAACTGTTTTATTATTGTCAAAATTCTATTAGAATCTTACCTTTTTTAATTTAGTTTTTACCTCCTTTTATGTTGTTTTATTTATATAAACAGCCAGTCTGTGAAGTGTGGACGGTTTTGTTTACAAACACTTCTAGCTTATTCTCTATAATAAAACGACTACCAACCGCGTCTTTTTTACTATTAGTTTGTTAAATATTTTGTTAACTAAACCTTTTGAAATATTAATGCGTGTTTTTTGACAGTTATGTCAGAAAATAATAATAGTTGTTCGCAAAGTGGGAGAAAAAGGACAAAAAATGAAAGTGCTTGGAAGCAAAACAAAAGAAAAGCAGATAGAAATAAGGTAATTTATAGTGTTTTATTATGAGTATTAAGATTTATTTATTGTCAGTCATTATTTTCTTAACATTAATATATTCATTCATTTAATAATAATCAAATAACGATTAATTTGTGTCAAAATATTCATTTTTTATTATGGGATTAAAGAAAACCCAATATTCTTTTTATTTTAGTTTATTAGTCTAAATAGTGTATTATTTTTAGGCTTCACAGTGACAATGAAGAATATTTTTGGGGAAATATGGGACTGAAGTTACAAAAATAGGGAACCGTGTAGGGTATTTTAAAACCTTCATAAATATAGATTAATTAATTATTTATTCAGTAGAACTTCGATTATTTTATTTAATTAGGACAAAATTGTAGAATAAGCAAAATAAAATTACAAAATATATTTACAAAATTTTCAAATTAATAAAAAAAAGGGTAAATAACTACAAATTGTTGAAAATTATTGAAAAGTAATAAATAATAATTCAAAATTAAAGAAAAGGAATCCAGAACTTTAAAAATAACTGAAAACCCAAGAGAATAATTGAAATAAAATGATGAAAATAATTACAAATTTAGATAAATAATTAAAAAATGTCAAAAATAATAAATTTGTTTAAATAAGTAAAATTTGAGATAAATAATTGAAAGTTTAGAGAATTAATTACAAAATACCGAAACTAATTGAAAATTTGACAAAATTAATTGAAAAATTGAAAAATTCATTAACAATAATTGTTTTAATTAATTGAAATTTGAGATAAATAATTAAAGACTTAGTAAATTAGTTAAAAAATTATTTTAAAAATTTTAATTTGGTAAAAAATTGAAAAATTAAAGAAACCAATTTAAAAATGATGCAAATAACTGAAAATTGAGACAAATAAATTAAAAATGTAGAAAGTGTATGAAAAAATACATTTCAAAATTAAAAAATTGGAGAAAATAATTTCAAAATTATAGAAATAATTAAAGAAAATTAAAGAAAATAAATACAATTTAACAAACTAATAGTAAAAAAGACGCGGTTGGTAGTCGTTTTATTATAGAGAATAAGCTAGAAGTGTTTGTAAACAAAACCGTCCACACTTCACAGACTGGCTGTTTATATAAATAAAACAACATAAAAGGAGGTAAAAACTAAATTAAAAAAGGTAAGATTCTAATAGAATTTTGACAATAATAAAACAGTTTATTCTTGTTAGATTTAGTTGAAAAAAGGTAAGAAAAATTAAGAAATCAGAAAATGATTAAACTATTTCTTTTTAAATTATAAATATTGTGGAAAACTTAAGTTATACGTATGTACATTCATGCCCGTGCCAGTTTCTCGGTGACGCGCTGACGCGCAAAGACCATTTTTTTTAAAACTACTGTATTTCCTAAAGTTTTAATCTATTCTAGTTGAAACTTTCCAGAAAACTTTATTAAATACTAATACGCAAATGCCTCGCGAGAAGTATTTCCAGATCAGAACGATCGCCATGTTATAAGTCATTGACGCTGGGAAAACGTGTAAACCAGTAGTGCTTTATTTACATTAAAAAATATTTAAACAATGAAGATTTTTTACCTTTCTAATCATTTTGTAGGCTTCCTTGGATCCAAATGAGTAAGCATACCAAGTTTCATTTAATTTCGTTAAGATTTGCCCGAGAAATGACGAGTTATGTTTTAAAAATAAATTAAATTCAGAAATTTTTTGTTTTTTGTTTTTGGCTATTATCTTTAAAACTTGTAGTCCTATAAAAAAATTTATAAAACAAAAAAGTTGCGCAATTTCAATCTCTACAAGGTAGTGTGTTTCAAAATTTAAAATTTCGAATTTTATTTTTGGGTACTTTTTGCAGAGCGCGACTGGCTTGAAAAAAAGCCGTCAAGCGTCGGTCGAGTTATTTGATCCAGGCACTCAATTATCAATTATATTCTTGAAATGTCAAATTACATAATAAATGTAATTTGAATGAAATGTAATGAAATGTCAACACAATTCTTCAATTTTTATTTATTTTTCACCCGTTTTTAATCATTTTTATCAGTTTTCAATTAACAATTTATTATTCTTCACTTTTTTGATTATTCATTAATTTAAAAAAATTTTTTGTTCGACTCCCGATTATTCAATTTTTTTTCAATTGCTATTTATTTATTTATTTATTTTTTTTTTGTTAATTACTTTTGTCAATATTTAATAATTCTGGTCATAAAGTGATTTTTCTTTTAATTATCAATTATTTTCTTGCAATTTTTACTTGATTTTTTAATTTCCAGTTTATTTCTTCAATTTTTAATTATTTTCTTCAATTTTCAATTGCATTCTTTGTTTTACAATTAATTTATTTAAAATTCAATCATTCTCAAATTTTCTCAATTATCAATTATTTTTTTGAAATTTCAATACAATTCTTCAATTTCTAATTGATTTCTTTAATTTTTATTTATTTTCTACAATTTTTTTCCATTTCCCCCAACAATTTTCAATTTACAATTTATTCTTTTCTTCAATTTTATGATTATTCATTAATTTTAAAAATTTTTTTGCTTGATTGCCGATTATTCTCATCTTTTTTTGAATTTTTTTTTTCAATTGTTAATTATTTTTTTTTAATAGTTAATTATTTTCGTCAAATTGTAGTTTTTCTTTTAATTATTAATTCATATCTGGAAATTTTCATTCAATTCTTAAATTACCAATTTATTTCTTCATTTTGAATTATTTTCTTTAATTCTCAAATATTTTCTTTATTTTCAATTATTGTTATCAATTTTCAATTATTTTTATCGATTTTTAATTAATTCCTTATTATTCATTAATTTTTGCATTTTCTCAATTACCTACCAATTATTTTCTTTCAGTACAATTCTTCAATTTTCAAATGATTTCTTTTTTTTTTCAATTTCTTTTATCGATTAGAATTAATTCTTCAATTTAATAATTCTCGTATTTTTCCAATTATTTTTTTCACTGATAAAAATTGTTTTAAAATTTTAATTTAATTATTCAATTCTAAAACTATTCTCTTTAATTCTCAGTTATTGTCTTCATATTTAAATTTCACTTTTCGATTTTCAATTGTTTTCTTTAATATTAAATAATTACTGCTATTTTCTATTATTTTTTTCCATTATTGTTTAGTTTCTTGAATTTTAAATAAAATTTTTCAATTATTTCCTTTAATTTTTAATTTCATTTTTCAATTTTTATTTTCATTCTTTAATTTTCAATTATTTTCTTTTATATTTTGTTGATTCTTGACTTTTCTCAATTACTTTTTTTCAATTTTGAAGTATATTCTTTAAATTTTAATTCCATTCTTCAATTTTTAATTGCTATTTTTAATTTCCAATTATTTTTTTCAATTTTAATTATTCTTTTCGATTTTCAATCCAGATGTTGAATGTGAAATTAGTTTCAATAATTATTCTTATATAATTCTTTTAATTTTTCTATTTCCAGTTTTTTTTTTAAATTTAATATTTCTTGTTTCATTTTTTCAATTATTTTTTCCAGTTGTCTAATAATCTAGCCATTTTTCGAATTTTGTTTTCAATTGACAATTATTTTCGTCATTTTCCAAATAATTTTTTTATTTTGTCAACTGATACCTTCAATTGAGGAGTACTTTTTCAAAACTTGATAAATCCATTTTCCAAAAAAATGGAGATAATCACAAATTTAACATATTAGGAACCTTACAAATCGATTTGTCACTGTTAAATTCAAGAAAAAAATTTATTATCAAAGAATTTTCAATTTAAAAAAAACTTGGACTTAACCAAGATGATTTAAAATTTTAATTTTTCTCCTAGAATAAATTACAAAAAATTTTAAATTTCTTAATTACTATAAACTTTAATTAAAAATAAATCTCCTTAAGTGAAAAAACATTCGTTTATAAATAATTTCGTATATTTTTTCTACTTTATAATTAAATCTAGGGATTAGGTGCGAAACTGCATTTGTTTAATTTTCTCGAAATAACAAAATGTGGATTTATCAACTTTTGAAAAAGTACTCCTCAATTATTAATTAATTTCCTCAATTCTCAATTATTTCCTACAATTTATTCAATTTTAGATTTAGATTTAGATTTATACAAAGTAAGTAATTTATTCAATTTTCTATTATAAATTCTTTGTTTTGTTTTTTTAATTATTTTGTTCGGTTGTGTATTAATCTAGCCATTTTTTGAATTTTGTCTTCAATTATCAACTATTTTTATCATTTTGTAATTTTTGTTTGCAATTATCAATTATTTTTTAAAATTGTAATGTAATTCTCAAAATTTTTAATTTATATCCTCAATTGTTTATTATTTCAGGCCCGGATTGGCCATTCAAGATACCGGGAAAAATCCCGGTGGGCCGCCGCTAGGCGGGCCGGTATTTTTGTAGGTCTAATTAATAATTTAATTTATGTAATTAAATTTCATTTAACTTTCAATTAATCTTTTCTATTTTCAATTAATTTTACAACATTCAATCATTTTCGGCTTCTTTCTATGTTCTTTTCAATCACAGAAATTGTAGAATTTCAATTAAATTGTTCAATTCTACAACTATTTTTTACAATTCTTATTTATTATTATCTTCAACTTTCAATTCCATTCTTCAATTTTCAATTTCATTCTTCAGTTTTCAATTATTATTTTTTTCTGTATTCAAGAATTCTAGACTTTTTCAATTACTTCTTTCAATTTTTAATTACATTTTTTAAATTTCCATTACATTCCTCAATTTTCAATTATCTCCTTCAATTTTTTCAATCCTCAATAATTCTCAAAAAATTTTATAACTAATCTTTAACTTTTTAAATTATTTTGTTCTCTTGACCATTATTTCTTAGTGCTTTACGATATCAAGACGATATCATATTTGAGCAATATTGATATTGATCTAAAAATCTCTTGACCATCCAAAAATGTTCTCGAGTTGATAATATCGACCTAAAATAACTAAAAAATGACGAAAATAATTGACAAATGAAAAAAATTGGAATAATGACAAGATTAATAAATCGACAATTGACAAAAATAATTTAAAAAATTAAAGAACAAATATAATATTTTAAAAAAACAATTGGAAATTAAAAAAGGAAAAAAATTACAGAAATAATAATAATTGAAAAAAATTTTAATTTTAAAAAATTGACCTGGATTGAAATTTGAAGAAATAATCACAAATTGATGAGAAGAAAATAATATTAAAAATTGGCAAAATAATTAAAAAATGAAGAAAATAATTGTGAATTAGACAGAAAAATTGAGGAATTAAGGAGTTAAATTGAGATTTCAAAAAAATTATTGATAATAAATAATTTACAAACTACTATATCAATAAATAAATAAATAGTATAAAAGAGTGAAAAAGCCCAGGATTGGTGAATATTTAAGAAAATAATTGACAATTAAAAACTGAAGAAAACTGTAGGAATAATTATAACAAATAATTGAAAATTGAATGAGATTTCAAAAAGTTAAAGTTGGTTGAAAATCGAAGAAAATAATTTGAAATTAGAAGAAATAGTTGAAAATTGAAAAAAAAATTCAAAATTAAAGAAAATAATAATTGTGAATTTAAGAGGATAGTTGAAAAATTGAATTGAAAGTTCAAGAAAAATATTGTTAATTGAAAAAATCATCGAAAAAAGCCGAGAATTATTAAATATTGAAGAAAATAATTGCCAATTGGAAAAAATTCTAAACATGGCAAGATTATTAAATTAAAAACTGACAGAAATAATTTTAAACAGAAAAAGATAAACATGAAATTAAAAAAAAACTAAAAAAGAAAGAAAATGATAGGAATAGTTCTAGAAACAATTGAAAGTTTAATTGCTTTTTGAAAAATTAAACTTTATTAAAATTTGATAAAATACTTCCAAATTGAGAGAATAATTGAAAATGAAAAAAAGTATCAATAAAAGACAAGAATTGTGATTGGATACAAATAATTAAAGAATTAAAGAACTGAATTGAAATTTCAAGAAAATGATTAATAATTGAATAATATGAAAGAAAATAATTGAAAAAAGACGAAAATAAAGGACAATTGCAAAAAATTCGAAAAATTGCAACATTAAAAAGTTTACATTTCAACAGAATTATCTTAAAAGTTAAGAATGTAAATTAAAATTTAGAACAGAAATAACTAAGAATAAAAATTGAAAGAAAATTACTGTAGTAATTGTAGAAAATAATTGTAAATTTAATTGGATTATAAAAAATTGAACTGGATTGAAATTCTTGGAAAATAATTGCCTATTGAAGGAAACAAGTGAAAATTGAAAAAATAATTGAAAAAAAATCGAGAATTATTGAATATTGACTGAAATAATTAAAAATTCAAGTAAATAATTGAAAACTGAAAAATAATTGAAAAAATGAGAATATTTGAAAACTGAAAAAGTAATTGAAAACTGAACAAAAATAATTGAAAAACCGACAATATTTGAAAATCGAAGAAAATAATTGAAAACTGAAAAAATAATTGAAAAAACGAGAATATTTGAAAACTGAAAAGAATAATTGAAAAAAACCGAAAATATTTGAAAATTGAAGAAAATAGTTGAAAACTGGAAAAACAATTGAAAAAATGAGAATTATTGAATATTGAAGAAAACAATTGAAAATTGATAAAAATATTGAAAGAAGCCGAAAATTATTGAATATTAAAGAGAATATTTGAAAATTAAAAAACATGATTAAAAATTAATTAAAATAATTGTGAATAGAAGATAATAATTGAGATTTGAAGAAAATAATTGTAAATTAAAGAAAGTAATTGGGTATTCAAATATTGAAAAAATGATTTTCAGGTGAATGAAAGCCGACTTTTTTTATGCTAAAGGGGGCAAAGTAGATAGAAATTCATTCTGAGCGATTTTTAAAGCCGGGGAATTCGCTAAAAAACTTTTTTTTATATTTATTTAATAAAAATTGTCCATTTCTTGATTGAAGATCAGGGAATGATTTTAAAGGGTTGTTTTTGATGCTGAAGGGGTTAAGGTAGATAGGAATACATTCAGAGCAATTTTTAAAGCCAGGAAATTCTCTCAAAATTTTTTTATTATATTTGTTTAATAGAAGTTGTCCATTATTTGTCCTTTAAAATTGGTTAAAACCAGATTGAGGTGTTCATTAAACTAAGAAATTACTGCTGCTTTCGTACAAATGGCAGTAGAGAATGCTACTGTTCAAGAAATTCCAAATAATTAAATTATTGATAAGTTTAAATAAAATAATTTAATAATTTAATATTTTTATATTTTAGTTTTAAATGTTAATAAAAATTTCCAATTATATAGAAAGGGGCCGCTTTGAATATCTTTCCCGGGCCGCTTTTAATTCCCAATCCGGCCCTGTATTGTTTTCTTCAATTTCATTTACTTTTTTCGATTTTAACAACAAATAATAAATAATTTTTAAAATTATTTCATGATTTATTCGTTACTCTCTAAACATGAATAAGTGAATATTTACTTTCACTACACTGAGAGAAAAAAAAGGTTACTACAACGGAGGACACAAGTAGGAATTGCCTGAGTGACTCGGGTAGTAGAACTCAAGTTAACGCAACTTGGGACTCCGGTAAATACTGCTTGGGTCTCAAGTCGACGTAATTGGAGACCCAAGCAGTATTTACCGGAGTCCCAAGTTGCGTTAACTCGAGTTCTACTACCGGAGTCACTCAGGCAATTCCTACTTGTTTCCTCCGTTGTAGTAACCTTTTTTTTTCTCTCAGTGTATTTCACTTGCAATAATATATTAATATTATTTTAAATGAATTTATCACTCGGTGAAGTTATTAATTCTTAGAAACTTATTATTATTATTATTGACTCGGAGTGATTGATAAGTTCCTAAGAATTAATATATTAATATATTTGTGTTTGTTTATGAATTATAATTTTTATGTTTAATTTGTTTATGCTTATTCAATTTTGAGATTAGCTTGAGAACACAAAATGCGTGAATCTGATTATAGAGAGTGTAGGATGAGTAAACAGCTCTGATCAATATTCAGGAGAGATTAACATTGTTGGAGTATGGGGGTTTAGTACTATCCATCTAATGGGTTAAAGACACATGACACATGCAAGCATTTCACTGTTTCCTTTCGTCAGTCAAAGATCGTAAACGAAGCAAATCACTCGTGCAGATACGAGCATGCTCACACATGTTTGTTTGTGCGTCTATCACGAGGTGGAGTGCAAATACGTGTTTACTGCTAAAGTATCCCTGAAAATGCAAATTTCAAGACGTAAGACAATTATCTACCTTTCAGATGAGCATCTACAAGTGTAAATCCTCTGGAATCTCAAGCGACACTTACAGAACACCAGGGTGTGAAAATTGACTTTACTTTAGGTTACACTGATATACAAAAGTTAGGGGAGAAAATGTCACAGCTTCAGCTAATATCGATTTAAAATCACGGTAATTGTGATAAATTGGTGTTTCGTTTAATTAAAATTTTGGTTGAATCAGAGACAATAATTGATTAATTTATGGGCCAGTCTAGGTCTAAAATGGACCATAAAAGTATAGTATAGTATAGTATATAAAAGTATAGCTTCAAATTCAAGCTATACTTAAGATTAAGATACCTACTTTTTACAGTGTATGTAACGCAAAAGTTGATAATTTATTTGATTTCGAGTAAATTTTCGAAAATAATAAACAAATAATCAAAATAATATAAAATTTGTAGAAATCATTACAAATTAAAGAAAAAAAAAAAAAAAAAATTGACGATATTGATTTAAATTTGAGAAAAATAATTGAAAAATGATTAAAACATTGAAAAGTGGATACCATAACTTAGATTTGAGAAAATAAATGGAAATTAAGGATATAATTTAAAAAATAATTAATATATCTATAATTCAAAGGTGGACAAAATAATTGCAAAAAGATAAAAGAAAATGAAAATTGAAAAAGATAATTGAAAAATGAGAGAAATAATTAAAAATTTAGGAATTCAATTGAGGAATGAAGTTTGAGAATAATTAAAAATGGAAGAAATTCATTGCAAAATGACAATAATAATAATGGAAAATATTATAAAATTAGAAGAAAAAGATTAAAATTTAAAAAACAAAAATCATATTTTGCAAAAATAATTAAACATAACGAATGAAATTGAAAATAAATTAGTAAATAATAAACCAAATTTCATATTGAAGGAAATAAATAAAAATGAAAAAGTATTATTTGAAAAAATTATAAAATAAAAATTGAAACACGGGGAAATTTTCAATTTGAAATTTAGGGGAAGAATTGACAAATAAAGAAAATCATTGATGAAATTTTTTGAAAAGTAGTAAAAATAGATGCAATTTGTAGATATTAATTGCAATTTTAGAAAAATAATTTTAAAAAATACAGAATATTTTATGAATTAAAAAAAGTACCTTATTACAAAATGATTTAAAGATTTTTAAATTCAGGAAAATAATTACAACATTATAGAATTAATCAAAAATTTATTGAAGAAAATAATGGAAATTTGAGATAATAATTAAAATTTTTTGAATTAATCAACAAATATTCAAAATAATATAAAAATCGTAAAAATCGTTGCAAATAAAAAAAAAAAAATGAAAAATTGACGAAGTAATTGAAATTTAAGAAAAATAATTGTGGAATGATTAAAACATTAATAAAGGCATGCAATAACTTAGATTTGAGATAATAAATAAAAATTTCGGAAATTAATTGAAAAATAATTAACATAGGTATCTAATTAAAAGGTCGACAAAATAATTGCAAAGTTTTAAGAAAATGAAAATTGAAAAAAAGTAATTGTAATATTACATACATAATTGAAAATTTGGAGATTTAATTGAGTAATATTAAAAAAAAAAATTTAAATTGAAGACATTGATTGCAAATGATAACAAAGATAATTGAAAATTGAAGAAAATTATTAAAACATGAAACAAATATATTAAAATCCAGGAAATTAATTAGAAAATAATGAAAATAATAAAAAATTCAAGGAAATATTTGCAAGGTAATAAAAATAATAAAAAAATATGAAGAAAATAATTTTAATTTGTGAAAAATAATTTAAAAAATTACAGAATATATTTGAAAATAACACTTCTACTTGGAAAAGGATATAAATAATTGTGAATTGATAAAATAACTGGAATTTGAAATAAATAATAAAAAAATTAGAGAATTTAGTAAAAAATAATTGGTAATGACAAAAACTAATTAAAATTTGAAATTTTTATTCAATGAAATTTCAAAGTAATTGGAGTTCGGAAAATTATAATATATAATTGCAATTAAATTCTTGTGGTCTCAAATATATTCTGAAATTCTTTCAATTATTTTTTACAAATTTCCATTATTTTCTTTATTTCAATTATTTTTTTATTAAATTTATTTTTCAATTATTTTTATCATTCTCCAATTATTTTTGTTTATTATAAATATACATTGTAACTTTTTCAATTATTTTTAACGAACTAAAATTATTTTCTTTAATTTTTAATTATTTTTATTACTTTGCAAAATTTTTCTCAAACTTTTTATTACTTTCATTATTCTCCAATTAATTTGGTAGATTTTAAAATATTTTTCTCAAGTTTTAATAATTTTCTTCAATTTTTAATTATTATTGTTATCATTATGCAATCAATTTCTTCAAATTTAAATTATTTTTACTATTCCTCAATTAAATTTATAAAGTTTCAATAATTTATCTCATTATTCAATAATTTTTTTTAATTTTGATTTTCTTTTATCTTTTTGCAATTATTTTCTCCATCTTTCAGTTAGATATATTAAATATTTTTTAATTAATTTCCTAAATTTTTATTTATTATCTTAAATCGAAGTTACTGTATCCACTTTTCACAAATTCACAAATTTTTCTACAAATTTTTGTTAAATTCTTTAACTTTTAATTCTTTCTATCATTTTTCAATTAGTTTTCGTCATATTCAATTATTTTTTAATAAATTCTCTAATTTTTTTATTATTTATCTCGAATTCTAGTTATTTTATCAATTCATAATTATTTTTATCATTATGCAATAATTTTATTTTATTACAAATAAGTATAAGTTGTAATTTTTTCAATTATTTTTCACAAATTAAAATTATTTTCTTCAATTTGGAATTATTTTTATTACTTTGGAAATATTTCCTTGAAGTTTTGATTATTTTCCATAGTTTTTAATTAATTTCCAAGATTTTAAAATATTTTTCTCAAATATTAATAATTTTCTTCAATTTTCAATTATCATTGATATCATTTGCAAGAAATATCTTCAATTTTTAATGTTTTTTTAATATTCCTCAGATAAATCACTTAATTTTCAATTATTTATCTTATATTACATCTACTTATTTTAAATTTTCATTTTCTTAAATCGTTTGCAATGATTTTCTCTATTTTTATATTATTTTGAATTTTTATTGATTAATTCCGAAAATTTCAATTATTTATCTCAAATTTTCATTATTTGCTTCAATAAATTTTGGATTATGTCTATTATGTTATAATTATTTTCCTGAATTTAAAAGTCCTTAAATTTTTTTGTAATAAGGTACTTTCTTTTACTGTATAAAATATTCTGTATTTTTTAAAATTATTTTACCAAATTACAATTAATATCTGCAAATTTCATCTATTCTTATCATTTTTCAAAAATTTTCTTCAATGAAAAAATTTCTTACCCTAAATTTAAATTCAAAATTTCCGCAAGCTTCAATTATTTTCTTTAATTTTTGCAAATCAACCTTTTTCAGTTTTCATTATTCCCTTCAATATCATGAGTTTCATTATTTAATAATTAACTTTCAATTTCTCTCGTTATTTTTCAATTATTTTTACAAAATATGATTTTTGGTTGTTAAATTGTAATTTTTTTCTTCAAATTACAATTAATTTCTTTAATATCGAATTATTAATGTCAATTTGTAATGTCAAATAATAGAAGGAAATACCTCATCAAATTTGTTAATTTTATTATTAGCTTAACTATTTTCATCGTTTTTCATAATCATTTTCCAAATAATTTTGAATATTAAACAACTTTTTAAATGCTCCATCAATTTTTATTTATTTTTTTTTATATTTAAGTTGTATTTTTTCAGTATATAAATGATATTCTTTGATTTTCAATCATTTTCTTGTATATCAAATAAATTCTGTAATTTTCTCAATTTTTTTTCTTAAATTTCCATAATTAACTTTAATTTCCAATTATTTTTATACTTTTTCAAGTAGTCTTGTTTATCTCAAATATATTCTGTAATTTTTACAATTATTTTCTACAAATTTTTGTTAAATTCTTTAATTTTGAATTATTACTACCATTTTTCAATTCCTTTTTGTCATTTTCAATTATTTTTTAATAATTTCTCTAATTTTTTTGTTATTTATCTTAAATTGCAGTTATTTTATTAATTCAGAATTACTTTTATCATTTTGCAATAATTTTCTTTTCTCACAAATATATGTTGTTATTTTTTCAATTTTTTTTTTACAAATTAACATTATGGTTATCATTTTTATTACGTTGCAAATATTTTCTCGAATTTTTAACTATTTTGAATCCTTAATTAAATTTCTAAAATTTAAATTATCTTTCGTCATTTTTCAATTATTTTTACAAAATATGATTTTTGTTTTTTGAATTGTAACTTTTTTCTTTAAATTGCAATTAATTTCTTCAATATCGAATTATTAATGTCAATGTGTAATGTTAACTAATAGAAGGACAGACCTCATCAAATTTGTTAATTTAATTATTAGCTTCAGTATTTTCATCGTTTTTCAAAATCATTTTTCAAATAATTTTTAATATTAAACAATTTTTTTCATGCACCAACAATTTTTATTTATTGTTTTTATATTTTAGTTGTATTTTTCCAGTATTTAAATGATATTCTTTGATTTTCAATCATTTTCTTGTATATCAAATAAATTCTGTAATTTTCTCAATTTTTTTCTTAAATTCCCATAATTAACTTTAATTTCCAATTATTTTTATACTTTGTCAAGTAGCCTTGTTTATCTCAAATATATTCTGTAATTTTTACAATTATTTTCTACAAATCTTTGTTAAATTCTTTAATTTTGAATTATTACTACCATTTTTCAATTCCTTTTTGTCATTTTCAATTATTTTTTAATAATTTCTCTAATTTTTTTGTTGTTGATCCCAAATTGCAGTTATTTTATCAATTCAGAATTACTTTTATCATTCTGCAATAATTTTCTTTTCTTACAAATATATGTTTTTATTTTTTCAATTTTTTTTTACAAATTAACATTATGGTTATCATTTTTTATTATTTTTATTACGTTGCAAATATTTTCTCGAATTTTTAACTATTTTGAATCCTTAATTAAATTTCTAAATTTTAAATTATCTATTTCATTTTTCAATTATGTATTTCAATTTCAATTTTCTTTTATCTTTTTGCAATTATTTTGTCCATCTTTCAATAATAGATATAAAAATATTAATTATTTTTCAATGAATATCCTAAATTGTCATTTATTATCTCAAATCTAAGTTATTGTATCCACTTTTCAATCCAATTATTTTTCTCAAATTTAAATCAAAAGCGTCAATTTCTAATTTTTTTCTTCTTTAATTTGTAACGATTTCTACAAATTTTATATTATTTTGATTATTTGTTTATTATTTCCGAAAATTTTCTCGAAATCAAATTTGGACTAATTGTGTTCGGGGTAAACTAAAATTTGAATGCACAAATAATTTTGAATCGTGTTTAAGGTATTTCTCCGGCAAATCGATTTTCGTTAGAATTTTCTTAAACTTTGGATAAATGTTTTTTTTTGTATGCTTTATGTGTGGTAAAAATCTCAGGGCCCCTTGCGATGCTAAAAATTGAGATATTTACCTTCAAAGTTTCAACATTTACATGGGAATCATACACTAAACTTATAAAAGTGGCACACTATTATTAATATGTGGAAAACTACTCGCTAAATTTTTTTCAAAAACTAGTATGTTATAGGGACAAATAAAAGAAATAATATAAAAAAAAAATGTATAGGGGTATCGATGCTCATTTTTTAATTATACTAATCTGAAATTCGAAACCAATGTGATTTTCCATTGAATTTACGAGCGAAAGGAAATCCAACGGTCGCAAATTGCCAAAATTCTTTCGTTTGAAGTACATGTGAAGTGTCACGAGACTAACATATTGCTTTAAATTACGTTTTTAGATTTAATTTATTAGTTTTTTTTTATTTGTTTTTATTTTTTTTTTTTAATAGTATTTGTGCGGCCCTGAAGCCGGAGAACTACCTTAAACAAATTGATGCATTATGTTAAATAGTCTATTCTTTATTTTTCATTTCATATTGTTCTTGTGCTACATTTGTTTTACTTCATTTAACATTTTATGTGAAATTTGCTAATCACACGATTTATGTAAACATTTTCCACTTAATTAGCAGAGAAAATTGCATTGTTATGCATTCCTGTAATACTAGATTTTGTTTTATTTGTGACGAGGGCGTTGATGATATTCTGAAATTCACAGTCTATCGTTACAAGATAACTTGAGCAACATTGTCTATCCCAGGATCCAATAGGTGTATGGGTTCATATTAATATTCTCAGACAGCAACGTCCCCGCAAGGCATTTCAGGACGTGATACTTGTTCGGCTCTATATTTCCATGCTCTAATCCTCGAATTTCTCTCAGACATTCTCCAGATCCCTCGTCCAAGATCCATCTCAGAACCACGTAATCGTAATCCAGCCTGCATTCCTTACGATGAGACAATCTGTAACATTCTTTCTAAATCTTAGCATGGATATTTATTATTTAAATAATATACAGTGGAACCTCGATAACTCGAATCACTAAGGGAAGAAAAAAAAACCAAGTTATCGAATACAATTTTTTAATCATTGATTTTCAGAGAAAACAGTCACAATAGAAATTGTTAAAAAAAAACATTGTGTACACTCGTTATGTATATAAACATAACATAAAACATTTTTTAAAAATACATATTTTGGTAAGTTGAAATCTTTAAGAGCATATTAACAAATTTTTCAAAATTAATGTATCTTTTAAAATATGCAATTCTATCTACACTGAAAAAATTTTTTGTTAAAAATCCAACTGCTTTCCCTTAGTAGAATAAAAACCAATTAATTGAACTACTTTTGTAGTAAAGTGAAACATTTTAACTTAGTATAATGAACTACTTTTTCTTAGTTGTGAAAATATGATTAAAACAATTGTAAAAAGTAGTAGAATTAACTACAACACAACAGTTAATTGGTGAAAGTAGTAAAATTATTTTCCATAAAATTAGGAAAAATTTAGTATAAAATATAGTACAATATAGTATTAGGTATGGCTTGTCTTGAAAAAATAAATGAGACAAGACTGTTTATTGATAAACAAATGAAACTTCAATATTTTGTTTGCAAGATAACTTCAATATCAATCGAGAACTGTCAATAATCAAGAAATTCTTTTCTTGACGTGCATCCCTAAAAAAAAACAACAATAAAATTTCTGATTAATGTTGAAATTGCGAGTCAATGCTACATTTTCCAACATTTCCATATAGGCAATAAACTCGAGAAACTCTGGCTGGAATTGCGAGTTGCAATTCTCAGTAGTGTCATTTCATACAATTGTATTCTCAGGAGTGTTGAGTGTATAGGTAAAAACTGTAGCAATTTCCAAGAATTATGAACAGCACGTATGAATACTTTTTAACGAACATCAGTAACTCCTGCTACCTCTTCCTTTCTCTCAGGGGTTGCGACTTGTAAATTTTTGACATCTGCATACTTAATATTAACCAGGGGGGGGGGGGGGAATAAAATAATATAAATTTAAAAACTTTCTTAATTAGCATAATTATTATTGTAACGCAAAAGTTGACAGTTTATTTGATTTCGAGTAAATTTTCGGAATTAATAAACAAATAATTAAAAGTAGGTGAAAATTATGTCCATTTCATAGACATTTCGCTTCCATAAGCAAAAAAATTTCCTTCCTCATAGATAGAGCAATAAATTAATAATATAAAAGTTATTTAAAGAAGTTATTAAAAAAAAAAAAAGAATTTTAAATGCAAAAAAAAAATGAAAAAACATGTATTATTTTACGAATTTTTAAACAAATATAAAAGTTATATATAAAAAAAAAATTTTGATAGGGTATTTTCAAAAATACCTGTTCTCGAAATATCCTGGCGACAAAAAACGCTATACACACACGTACACACACACACACACACAGACACACACAAACATATAGACATTTGCTTAAGAATGAAAATTCACACTTTTTAGATGAAAATGAGTCGATTTAGACTATTTTTGGAAAATCGAAAATCTTAACTATAACACAGCTTCCTTTATGACGAAGCAATAATATAAAATTTGTGAAAATCATTACAAATAAAAAAAAATTAAAAATATACGCATTTGATTGAAATTTGTGAAAAATAATTGAAAAATGATTAAAACATTGAAAAGTGGATACAATAACTTAGATTGGAGATAATAAATCGAAATTTAGGATAAAAAACTCCTTATTATAATAAGGATTATTATTTATTCAATTAATAAAAATTATTTGGAAAATAATTAATATTTCTACAATTGAAAGGTGAACAAAGTAATTGCAAAAAGATAAAAGAAAATAAAAATTGAAAAACATAATTGAAAAAATGAGATAAATAATTGAAAATTTAGGAATTTAATTGAGGAATAAAGTTTGAGAATAATTAAAAATTAAAGAAATTCATTCATTGCAAAAAGACAATATAATTAAAAAATGGAGAAAATTGTTTAAAATTTTTTTGTTTAATTTGTGAAAAATAATTGAAAAAATTACAACATATATTTGTAATAAAAGAAAATTATTGCAGAATGATAAAAATAATTGTGAATTGATAAAATAACTGGAAATGGTGATAAATAATAAAAAAAAGTATTGAATTTATTAAAAAATAATTGAAAATGACAAAAACTAATTGAAAAATGATAAAAATAATTTAAAATTGAAGAATTTAATAAAAATTTGTACAAAAATAATATTAAAAATTACAGAATATATTTGAGATAAACAAGACTACTTGAAAAAGGATAAAAATAATTAAAAATTAAAATTAATTATGGAAATTTAAGAAAAAAATTGAAAAAATTACAGAATTTATTTGATATAAAAGGAAGTGATTGAAAATCGAAGAACATGATTAAAATACTTGAAAAATACAACTAAAAAATAGAACAATAAATAAAAATTGATCGAGCATTAAAAAATTTGTTTGATATTGAAAATTATTTGAAAAATGATTATGAAAAATGATCAAAATAGTGAAGCTAATATTTAAATTAACAAATATAATAAGGTTTGTCCTTTCATTTCACATTACAAATTGACATTAATAACTCGATATTAAAGTAATTTAATGTAATTTAAAGAAACAAAATTACAATGTAAAAAACAAAACTCATATTTTGTAAAAATAATTGAAAAATGACTAGAGAAATTGAAAGTTAATTAATAAAAAATGATAAAAAAAGATGAACTTTGTAGATATTAATTGCTATTTTAGAAAAATAATTTTAAAATATACAGAATATTTAATAAAGTAAAAGAAAGTACCTCATGACAAAATGATTTAAGGAATTTTAAATTCAGGAGGATAATTACAACATTATAGACATTATCCAAAATTTATTGAAGCAGATAATGGAAATTTGAGATAAATAATTGAAATTTTCGGAATTAATTAATAAATATTCAAAATAATATAAAAATCGTGAAAATCATTGCAAATGAAAAAATAATTAAAAATTGACGAAGTAATTGAAATTTGAGAAAAATAATTTTAGAATGATTAAAACATTAAAAAACGCATGCAATAACTTAGATTGGAGATAATAAATGAAAATTTAGGAAATTAATTAAAAAATAATGTATATATCTAATTAAAAGGTGGAAAAAATAATTGAAAAAGTTTTAAGAAAATGAAAATTGAAAAAAAGTAATTGTAATATAAGATAAATAATTGAAAATTTCGGAATTTATCTGAAGAATGTTAAAAAGAATTAAAAATTAAAGAAATTGATTGCAAATAATAACAATAATAATTGAAAATTGAAAAAAATTATTAAAATTTGTGAAAATTGTTTTAAATTCTAGGAAATAAATTGGAAAATAACGAAAATAATAAAAAAATCGAGACATTATTTGCAATGTTATAAAAATAATTAAAAATTTAAGAAAATTATTTTAATTTGTGAAACATAATTGAGTAAATTACAACATAAATTTGTAATAAAAGAAAATTATTGCAGAATGATAAAAAAATTTGAATTAAAAAAATAACTGGAATTAGAGATAAATAATGACAAAAATTCGAAAGAGAATTAAAAAATAATTGAAAATTACAAATAGTAATTGAGAAATGATGTAAATAATTGAAAATGGAAGAAAGTAATGAAAATTAGAGATAAATAATCGAACTTTTTTGATATTAATCAACAAATATTCAAAATAATATAAAATTTTGTGAAAATCATTGCAAATTAAAAAAAAAATTATAAATTGACGAAAGTATTTTAAATTTGAGAAAAAAAAATTGAAGAATGATTAAAACTTCGAAAGGCGCACATGTACTTCGATTTGAGATAATAAATAAAAATTTAGGAAATTAATTAAAAAAAATTAATATACCTAATTAAAAGATGGAGAAAATAATTGGAAAAAAGAAGATAATGAAACTTGAAAAAATAATTGAAAAATGAGATAAATAATTAGAAATTTAGGAATACAATTGAGGAATGAAGTTTGAGAATAATTAAAAATTGAAGAAATTCATTGCAAAATGATAAAAATTATTGAAAATTTAAAAAAATTAAAAATTTTTAAAATTTGAGGAAAATATTTTAAAATCTAGGAAATTTATTGAAGATTATTGAAAATAGTTAAAAATTTGAGAAAATATTTGGAAAGTAATGCAAGTAATTAAAAATTGAAGAAAATAATTTTAGTTTGTTAAAAAATAATTGAAAAAATTACAATGTATATACTATTTATAATGAACAAAAATAATTGCAGAATGATAAAAATAATTGTAAATTGAGTTCTCCCTGCTTTCTTCCTCCAAGCGTCTTTTCATTTTTAAAACATCAGTTCATAAATACATATTTGTGATAATGCCAATTGTCCGTGGAAAAGCTCTCGATGTATAATTGTCGGACAAAATGCCTATCGTTAAATTTGGAGACAAAAATAAAAAAAGAATTAGCTTTGAGTACAAAAAAATAATCATTTTATCATGAAACTTTTCAATCCAAAACAGTCCGACAAAAAATGGAAATAAAGTCTATAACAAATAAATAAAGCTTCTACAATTATAAAATAACTTACAAAAGTAAATTAAACACTGTAATAAATTACAAAAATACCTGCTTTCTTCAAAATAGCGTGAGTTTTAGAAAGAAAACGATAATTTTGACATTCAATGCCAAATGTGACAGGTTAATCCGCCATGATTCTTTATAGTCACGTGACAACACGTAACTTTCGCAATTGTATGTATTTTTTCTGCGCATGCGCACTTCTTTTGATTTCTCATGCGCTTATTTTAAAAAAATGTTTTAAAAATATATTAAAAATGATTCTTCAATGCATTTATATTAATAATTAATTAATTACACAGGCACACAAAAAAACTAAAGTTCTCTGACCTGGGTATGAGACCAATATTTTTCTATGTATTTTGATGCGCTGAATCCGAATCCATCATCAGAATTAACCCATCACGTCACGTTTTGACCCTAACCTCAAAATCAATAAAATGACAGTTTTTGTTCATTAGAATCTGAACCCAACTTAACTTTAATGCATGCCTAGGGCCAATAGAAAGCTTGATTTATGACCTTTAAAATGCTTTATTAAAAATTGTTCTACGATGATTTTTAACGGAGATATGGTATGTTTTTCATAAAATAATTTGTTTTCATAATTCACTATTCATGTGTTTTTAACATTTCAAAAAAATCATATGTTACGTAAAACACCATATCTCCGCTAAGACTCATCGTAGAACAATTTTTAAAAAAGCATTTTGTAAGAATATTATAAATTTTAAGATTATATAAAGTTCGGAATCCACAAACAAATCTTAAATTAAAATAAATAAGACAATAAATTATCAAAAATAAATATTTAACGTGATGCAAAAATATACATGGTCTATAAATAAAAAAATCAAAATTTCGTCCAAGTAAATTTTAATGATATCAAGAAGCACAAATAGTTTAAAATTTCGCTCGCACAGTTTCCAAATAATATTTTACGAAATTGATTTAAAAGAAAAAAGAAGAGACGTCTCTCGAGCGCTTGTTTTAAATTGGAAAATAACATGAAAAGTTAGCGTCACAAATTATTTTTCGAATTCAAAAGATGATTTTGAATTAGTCAAATAGTTAACAAAAAAAAAAATACACATTCACACACAAAATACAATTACAAATGTCAGAAAATTTATTATTAATTTGTTGTTTAAAAACTTATCGCTTTCTCGTGGCTGACCCTTGGCAAAGATGCTTGGCGTCTTTACAGATTCCGGGATGATGGAAAATTTGTGAAAAGTCCAATTTTTGGCGAATCTATTCCCAAATTGGTTTCACGAAGATTGGTGAATTTTTTCCCAATTGATTGACAGAAACTTTAATTTTTCTTCACCCACGTGGTGATAATAATTCCACTCCTCTATCTTCAGCACTTTATTACCCAACAAAAGGCCAAAAAAAATCGCCACACTATAATTTACACATTTTACAGAGTTAAAAAAAAAATCCAGGAGTTATATTTTTTGAAAAGAAAAGAAGTTAATCCATTTTAAAAGAAAAAATTATTTACCTATAAGGTCGTCGGCGACACACTTATATTTACATGAGCCGAATCTTAACGACGGAATCCCTTAATCAAGGCTTATCATTAAATTTCGTGCATGTTAATTTGCCTAAGGGCAGGCTGATTCGCTACAATTTTAAAGGTCATAAATCAAGTTTTCTATTGGTCCTAGACATGTTAAAAACTATGAATCTTTAACTATTGTAAACCAGGGCCGGATTGGGAATTAAAAGCGGCCCGGGAAAGATATTCAAAGCGGCCCCTTTCTATATAATTGGAAATTTTTATTAACATTTAAAACTAAAATATAAAAATATTAAATTATTAAATAATTTTATTTAAACTTATCAATAATTTAATTATTTGGAATTTCTTGAACAGTAGCATTCTCTACTGCCATTTGTACGAAAGCAGCAGTAATTTCTTAGTTTAATGAACACCTCAATCTGGTTTTAACCAATTTTAAAGGACAAAAAATGGACAACTTCTATTAAACAAATATAATAAAAAAATTTTGAGAGAATTTCCTGGCTTTAAAAATTGCTCTGAATGTATTCCTATCTACCTTAACCCCTTCAGCATCAAAAACAACCCTTTAAAATCATTCCCTGATCTACAATCAAAAAATGGACAATTTTTATTAAATAAATATAATAAAAAGTTTTTTAGCGAATTCCCCGGCTTTAAAAATCGCTCAGAATGAATTTCTATCTACTTTGCCCCCTTTAGCATAAAAAAAGTCGGCTTTCATTCACCTGAAAATCATTTTTTCAATATTTGAATACCCAATTACTTTCTTTAATTTACAATTATTTTCTTCAAATCTCAATTATTATCTTCTATTCACAATTATTTTAATTAATTTTTAATCATGTTTTTTAATTTTCAAATATTCTCTTTAATATTCAATAATTTTCGGCTTCTTTCAATATTTTTATCAATTTTCAATTGTTTTCTTCAATATTCAATAATTCTCATTTTTTCAATTGTTTTTCCAGTTTTCAACTATTTTCTTCAATTTTCAAATATTTTCGGTTTTTTTCAATTATTCTTTTCAGTTTTCAAATATTCTCGTTTTTTCAATTATTTTTTCAGTTTTCAATTATTTTCTTCGATTTTCAAATATTGTCGGTTTTTCAATTATTTTTTTCAGTTTTCAATTACTTTTTCAGTTTTCAAATATTCTCATTTTTTCAATTATTTTTCAGTTTTCAATTATTTACTTGAATTTTTAATTATTTCAGTCAATATTCAATAATTCTCGATTTTTTTTCAATTATTTTTTCAATTTTCACTTGTTTCCTTCAATAGGCAATTATTTTCCAGGAATTTCAATCCAGTTCAATTTTTTATAATCCAATTAAATTTACAATTATTTTCTACAATTACTACAGTAATTTTCTTTCAATTTTTATTCTTAGTTATTTCTGTTCTAAATTTTAATTTACATTCTTAACTTTTAAGATAATTCTGTTGAAATGTAAACTTTTTAATGTTGCAGTTTTTCGAATTTTTTGCAATTGTCCTTTATTTTCGTCTTTTTTCAATTATTTTCTTTCATATTATGCAATTATTAATCATTTTCTTGAAATTTCAATTCAGTTCTTTAATTCTTTAATTATTTGTATCCAATCACAATTCTTGTCTTTTATTGATACTTTTTTTCATTTTCAATTATTCTCTCAATTTGAAAGTATTTTCTTCAAATTTTAATAAAGTTTAATTTTTCAAAAAGCAATTAAACTTTCAATTGTTTCTAGAACTATTCCTATCATTTTCTTTCTTTTTTAGTTTTTTTTAATTTCATGTTTATCTTTTTCTGTTTAAAATTATTTCTGTCAGTTTTTAATTTAATAATCTTGCCATGTTTAGAATTTTTTCCAACTGGCAATTATTTTATTCAATATTTAATAATTCTCGGCTTTTTTCGATGATTTTTTCAATTAACAATATTTTTCTTGAACTTTCAATTCAATTTTTCAACTATCCTCTTAAATTCACAATTATTATTTTCTTTAATTTTGAATTTTTTTCTTCATTTTTCAACTATTTCTTCTAATTTGAAATTATTTTCTTCGATTTTCAACCAACTTTAACTTTTTGAAATCCCATTCAATTTCCAATTATTTGTTATAATTATTCCTACAGTTTTCTTCAGTTTTTAATTGTCAATTATTTTCTTAAATATTCACCAATCCTGGGCTTTTTCACTCTTTTATACTATTTATTTATTTATTGATATAGTAAATTGTAAATTATTTATTATCAATAATTTTTTTGAAATCTCAATTCAACTCCTTAATTCCTCAATTTTTCTGTCTAATTCACAATTATTTTCTTCATTTTTTAATTATTTTGGCAATTTTTAATATTATTTTCTTCTTATCAATTTGTGATTATTTCTTCAAATTTCAATCCAGGTCAATTTTTTAAAATTAAAATTTTTTTCAATTATTATTATTTCTGTAATTTTTTTCCTTTTTTAATTTCCAATTGTTTTTTTTAAATATCATATTTGTTCTTTAATTTTTTAAATTATTTTTGTCAATTGTCGATTTATTAATCTTGTCATTATTCCAATTTTTTTCATTTGTCAATTATTTTCGTCATTTTTTAGTTATTTTAGGTCGATATTATCAACTCGAGAACATTTTTGGATGGTCAAGAGATTTTGAGATCAATATCAATATTGCTCAAATATGATATCGTCTTGATATCGTAAAGCACTAAGAAATAATGGTCAAGAGAACAAAATAATTTAAAAAGTTAAAGATTAGTTATAAAATTTTTTGAGAATTATTGAGGATTGAAAAAATTGAAGGAGATAATTGAAAATTGAGGAATGTAATGGAAATTTAAAAAATGTAATTAAAAATTGAAAGAAGTAATTGAAAAAGTCTAGAAGTCTTGAATATAGAAAAAAATAATAATTGAAAACTGAAGAATGAAATTGAAAATTGAAGAATGGAATTGAAAGTTGAAGATAATAATAAATAAGAATTGTAAAAAATAGTTGTAGAATTGAACAATTTAATTGAAATTCTACAATTTCTGTGATTGAAAAGAACATAGAAAGAAGCCGAAAATGATTGAATGTTGTAAAATTAATTGAAAATAGAAAACAGTAATTGAAAGTTAAATGAAATTTAATTACATAAATTAAATTATTAATTAGACATACAAAAATACCGGCCCGCCTGGCGGCGGCCCACCGGGATTTTTCCCGGTATCCTGAATGGCCAATCCGGGCCTGTTGTAAACTGTGAAGTATCACCTTTAATTTAGGCCCAGAAAACTTAAAAAATATTCGGTAGTTCCCGAGATATGAGTCAAAACGTTAAAACATATTTTTCTGAAAACACAGAATTTTCAGGATTTGTTTGACTTTTAAGGAAAAAATACTTTCACGTTTTAAATCATATCTCGGGAACTACTGAATATTTTTTATCTTTTCTGGGCTTAAATTAAAGGTGATACTTCACAGTTTACAATAGTTTGAGATTCCTATTTTTTCAACAGCTTTTATGCATACTACAACAGGTTAAACTTAAATTTGTGATTTTTTCAGGTTAGAAAACAAATGAGAGCTAACTTTTTAAAACCGACCCCGGTTTCGGATTCAGCGATCCAAAATACGTAAGAATTTACTAGTCTGGTCTTTGGCAATCTAAATTAATTTTTTTTTGTCTGCCGGTGTAATAAACTGATAAACATGAAACATTCTTATTAAGAAAAAATTTTTTTTCTGTAATTTTGCCATATGGAATTCCACAGGGCGACTCTTTTGCTCTATGGAATTTGCAGATGTACCATACACAAGTCGCCGCCCCTGCTTTCGCTGATTAATCTTGAATCCCTATAAAAAGAGCGTACATGAACTGTGAGAAACAGTTGGGAAAACTGCTTCGAAGAACGATTAGATGCTCGTTCGCAGACGGGCTCGTTCGGATTAAGAGGGTAGGTATCGCTAGTAACAAGATTATCCTTGGAGGGTGAGAAGTGAACAGGGGAGGCCCGGGGGAGACTATGGCTTGGAATAGAAGAAGGAGTTTGAAATGCGCCTGCTCTAGTTGAAGCCTTAGCAGAAGATGTCTGCTGATGTTGTGCATTGATCTCGTTACCGATACTCACGGAAAATTTTCCAGTCTTCCTGATCTGTTCAACTTCATTGATTCATTCTCTCTCTCTCTCTTTCTTCCTCTCTATATATCGACATTTTCATCCAATTCACAACATTGTTTCCCGGAAATCTTACCAAACTCGTCCCATCTTCTTTTCCCGTTGAAGAAACCTATCCCTTATCAAACTGATAGTCTCGATTAGTACCTTAGACACCCACCTGGAAACAATATAACGCCCAATTGTTGCCAAACGAGAAACAAGACTTTTGTGTCTCTTTTTTCATTCATCTCCTCTTTCTCTTTTCTCATCGCACCGTTCTGGAAAATTGGTTTTATGCTCGAATTCTTGGCATTCCTTTACAACGAGAATTGCGGTTGATAAGGAATGAAAATTAATTTTCCCTTTCGTTTTCGGGCGCTGCTGATTTGTCGAGGGCGAAAACGTTTCTGGCTTAATCTGGACCTCGGAAAATTATGATCTTGTCTTTTCCGGTTTTAAATGAAAAGCAATGGGGTGAAGTGCAATTTTGTTTACTAATTCTCTCCAAGAGGAGACTCTGTGTATTGTGAAATTGCAAACGAAATTTGCTTGATGAATGTGACGTCTTCATTTTGCTTTCTAGATTAAAATTTACTCATTTTGGGTATTTTGTAAACTTGCTTTGTACTTTATTCAATTAGTTGATGTTTTACTATAGTAGACTAAACGTAACACTAGTTGGGCGCCAAATTATTTTAAGACATTTTTGTCATCGCACTTTTAAGATGTTTTACAGTATCTTAATTTTTAACTAATGAGGAAGCATTTTACAAAATTATATTAACCAATGAAATAGCTTGAAATAAAGAGAATGATAATAATGTAAATAATAAGATATAACCGAGCACAAGTTAAAACTTCTCAGTAATGTTAATTTTGAAACTCTCAATTCGTATTCATTTTTCTTTTAGGTAAAAAAAAATTGTTTCGGCTCATTACCCTCGGAATAAGTTTCCTTTTAGCAAAAGTACCGCAAAAGCTTTAAGGAAACGAGTTTCGTGATTTTCTCCCTTTAATATATACCACTATTTCCTTAACAGTAAAGAAAGTTTTAGGTATAGAAGCCCACAGGTTTCTCGTCTGCAAAGTTAAGTTACAGCCTCGATTCGGTGGGTTAGCTCTTAACCCTGAATCGACAGGGAAAAGTTTCGTGAGTTTGCTTCCTGCCATCTGACCAATTTCACGTCCAGCATCAGATATAGTTTAAGAGATAATGGAGATAATTACCTTCTTTTCCATATTTTTTTTATCTTTTTTCTACTCTTTCCTTATTTTCTTAACTTTATAAACATTATCCACATTTGCTAACATTTTTTAACCTTCTTTGTATTATTATATTTCTTCTCTCCATATTTTCTGTACCTTTTTTTACCTCTCCTTTTATTTACTTGACTTCCTTTTCTATACTGTAGCAACATTCTCTTATAACCTTTCCTGACTTTTCTTACCTTTTCCGAACTTGTCAAAATTCTCCTTCTACGTTTTTGTACCACTTTTAGATTTCCTTAACTCTTTCTACCTTTTTTATATTTTCCTTACCAATTTCTACATTTTCCAATCCTTAAATATTTTCCATTTTTGGTATACTAGCATATTTTATTAACTTTTTCTGACTTTTCTATATTTTCCTTGTCTTTTTATACCTTTTTTATATTCCTTAACTATTTCCACTTTTTCCATATTTTCTCACTTCTTTTTACATTTACCACATTTTCTTATTTTTTTAAACCTTCTCCCATATTTGTGTACTGTTTTCTTATTTTTAAAACCATTTTTTACGTTTTCTACATTTACTTACCTTCTTCTAAACCTTTTTATATTGATCTTTTCTTTTTATACCGTTTGAGTATTCCCTTAAATCTTTCTACTTTTTTCATATTTCCTTACTTTTTCTACTTTCCTCATATTTCCTTGTGTTTTTTTATTCTTACTTTATTTTCCTTGTTTTTTCTTTACATTTTCCACATATTTTATTTTCTTCTCTTTTTTTATTCTTGCGTTATTTTCCTTATTTTTTTTGCTCTTCCCCCAATTTTTTCCTCATCTTTTTCTATTCTTACGTTATTTTCCCTTAACTTTTTCTACATTTCCTTACTTTTTTCTACTTTCTTTATATTCTTACCATTTTTCTACTCTTTCCATATTTCCAATTAATTTTTCAACACTATCCTTATTTTCTTAAATATTACTATTTTTTACATTAATTTACCTATTTTTAACTTTCCCATGTTTTTCCTGACTTTATATAATATTTATATATTTCTGGAATTTTTTTTTTATATTCCCTTATCTCTTTTTATTTTTTCCATATTTTCATTACCTTTTGTCTACTCTTCCCTTATTTTCTTACCTTTATCAACATTTTCCACATTTGCTAACATTTTTTCAACCTTTTCTATATTATTATCTTCTTCCTCTTTCCATATTTTCCGTACCTTTTTCTACTTTACCTTTTATTTTCTTTTTTATCTTTACTATATCAACATTCCCTTATACCATTTCCTTACTTTTCTCACCTTTTTCGACTTTGTCGATATTCTCCTTCTACACCTTTGTACCAATTTTAGATTTCCTTAACTCTTTCTACTTTTTCCACATTTTTCTTACCTATTTCTACATTTTTCACTCGTTAAATATTTTCCATGCCTTGCTATACTAGCATATTTTATTAACTTTTACTGACTTTTCTATATTTTTCTTATCTTTTCATACCGCTTTCATATTCCTCAACTTTGTCCACTTTTTCCATATTTATTCACTTCTTTTTACATTTACCACATTTTCATACTTTTCTCAACCTACTCCTATATTTTTGATTTTCTTTTTTTTTAAACTATTCTTTACGTTTTCTACATTTACTTACCTTCTTCTATACCTTTTTATATTTATCTTTTCTTTTTATACTGTTTGCGTATTCCTTTAAATCTTTTTACTTTTATCATATTTCCTTACTTTTTCTACTCTTTCCATATGTCCTTGTGTTTTTTTATTCTTTCATTATTTTCCTTGTTATTTTCTTTACATTTTCCACATATTTTATTTCTTTCTCTTTTTTTATTCTTGCGTTAGTTTCCTTATTTTTTCTGCTCTTCCTCCAAGTTTTACCTCATCTTTTTCTATTCTTACGTTATTTTACTTAACTTTTTCTATATTTCCTTACTTTGTTCTACTTTCTTTATAATCTTACCATTTTTCTACACTTTCCATATTTCCATTAAACTTTGCAACATTATCCTTAATTTTCTTAAATATTTCTATTTTTTACATTAATTTACCTATTTTTACCTTTCCTATATTTTTCCTGCCTTTTTACACTATTTTCATGTTTCTTTAACTATTTTTTCTTCTTTCATATTTCCTCATCTCTTTTTATTTTTTTCATATTTGCCCTACCTTTTTTCTACTCTTTTCTTCTTTTCTTACCTTTATCAACATTTTCCACATTTGCTAACATTTTTTTAACCTTTTCTATATTAACTTTCTACTCTTTCCACATTTTCCGTACCTTTTTTTAACCTCTTCTTTTATTTTCTTGACATTCTTTTCTATACTGTAGCAACATTCCCTTATAACCTTTCCTTACTTTTCTCACCTTTTTAGACCTTGTCAATATTCTCCTTTTACGTTTTTGTACCACTTTTAGATTTCCTTAACTCTTTCTACTTTTTCCATATTTTTCTTACCTATTTCTACATTTTCCACTCCTTAAATATTTTCCATGCCTTGGTATACTAGCATATTTTATTAACTTTTTCTGACTTTTCTATATTTTTCTTATCTTTTCATACCGTTTTCATATTCCTCAACTTCTTCATTTTTTGTCATATTTTCTCACTTCTTTTTACATCTATCACATTTTCTTATTTTTTAAATCCATTTTTTACATTTTCTACATTTACTTACATTCTTCTATATCTTTTTATGTTTTCCTATTCTTTTTATACCGTTTGCATATTCCCTTAAATCTTTTTACTTTTTTCATATTTCCTTACTTTTTCTATTCTTTTCATATTTCCTTGTGTTTTCTAATTCTTACATTATTTTCCTTGTTTTTACTTTAAATTTTCCACATATTTTATTTCCTTCTCTTTTTGTATTCTTGCGTTTTTTCTTATTTTTCTGCTTTTCCCCCAAGCTCTTCCTCATTTTTATCTATTCTTACGTTATTTTCCTTTAACTTTTTCTACATTTCCTTACTTTTTTCTACCTTTTCTGTATTCTTACCATTTTTCTACTCTTTCTATATTTCCATTAAATTTTTCCACACTATCCTTGTTTTTCTTAAATATTTCTATTCTTTTACCTTTACTTATCTATTATCACGTTTTCTATACTTTCCCTGTCTTTTTATACTATTTTCACATTTCTCTAATTTTTTTTCTTTTCCATATTTCCTTATCTCTTTTTTACTCTTTCAATATTTTTCTTAGGTTTTTTTATACTTTCCTTACTTTTCTTACCTTTTTCTACATTTTCTATATTTACTCATCTATTTCTATCTTTTCCTTATTTTTTAATATAATTTCCATAGATCCTGAGATCTTTCTACACTTTCCATATTTCCTTACCTCCTTTTATTCTTACTATATTTTCCTTATATTTTTCTACATTTTTCACATCTGCTCATCTTTTTTTATTTTTTCTACATCCATATCTTTTTTATTTTTTTCCATATTTTCTTTTTTTCTATATTTCCCGCCTTTCCTTACCTTTTTTCTGTTTTAACCTTTTTCTACACTCGTTTCATGTTTCCTATCTTTTTTCTACTTCCTCTAAATTTTGTTTACATTTTTATTTAATTAGGATTTACAAATAGGCTTACAAAAATTACCGTGCTCTTTAAAATGCTAAAATATAGTAAAAAGAAAAAATAAATAATAATAAAAAACAATAAGAAGTAACAAAAAGTAATAAATTGCGTATAGGCGAATTAATTTTTCCACATTTTCGTATACCTTTTATTATTCTTGATGTATATTAAATAACTTTTTACATATAATGATATATAATTTTATATAATTGTATATTTATATAATTACTATATAATTTATAAAACAAATACTAATCACATTTTTTTCTTTGTTTCAGGTAAGTGTCCTTTCTTTCCATTAAGAAAATCTTTCCTTTTCTGCGGGTAAGTGTTTAAACGACTTTAACAGAAATTGCCTTATAATATTAAAACTAGATTTTTCCTCTATTTATTATTAATTATTTAAACTATTCACCAAAATTATTAACCTGAATTATTAACCCTACAATATAAGCCCAAAATACGTGAATTCCATATTTATCCCAATTCATAAATTTACAATAACTTTTTAATCTTCTAAAATTTAAAATTTTCATTATTGCAAATTAAATACATATTTTTTTAAACCTTATATAATATATACATACTTCATTTAAAGTATAACGAACTGGGGATACGCGCATTGCGCCTCGAGTTACTTCAAAATTTTCCGACAAGAGCTTTTCTCACTCTTTGCCAGTTTTATGTAAAAAAGGAAAACGCCGCTGTAAACTTTGCTTCTAGCACTGCACCCACGTCGCGAGTACTTGTTTCTCTGGTCTTTTATGCATCGACCGGAAGTTCTCGCCCTGAAAATGCTCTTGTGTCGACTACTCCGTTATTTTCATCTTAAAACTTTCGAAATTCTCGTGACATGCATTTATCGAAAATTCCCTCTTCTCTTTCCCGCGGCATTTTCCTCTTTTATTTTCACTTAAATTTCAATAAAACTCGAGCGCTTTTCTCAAAATCAGTATTCTTCTCGAATTTCTCATGTTTTTTGTAACTGCTTTTCTCTTACCTATAAAATCATAAAATAAGAAGAATTTCTTCTCACGTCAAAAATTATATTTCTACTTTAATCAGTTTAAGAGTTTTGTAAATAGAAGAATTTTTCTTCTTAGTTTAAGAAACTTTTTCAGAAAATTCCTTAAAGAAATTTATTTTCTTAACATAAGAATATTATTAAGAAAATTTGTATAATATATGTTATTCTTATAGAACATCGTTTTTTCGGTGTAAATCATTCTGGTTGATTTTTCTGGGTAACAGAATTTGTGGTTAAAAAATAAAAATATTTAAAAATATTTATTTAAAATGATTAAATAAAAATAAATGAATAAATTTATAGGTTTTTAAAAGTTTCCAGGTATTTTTATATCAATGTAAAAAATCTATCCAAGTCTTCTTTTCCTTAAAATTTACTTTTCTACTTTAAATTTATTTATGACAATATGAAATAAATATATAATAACAACTAGAATATATAATTCCAACAAATAACCTGAAATACTGTTGAGCGAAAAATTCTAGTATATATCGATACACCAAACAAGAAATTCTGGTTAAATTAACCAGAAATTTTGACCAGAAAAATTTTAACCAGATTTTCTAATACTTTAAACCACACGGAAAAAATTAATCACAAAACTTGAAATAAGTTTAATTCATAACTGCAAAAAATTTTAAATTCATCTAAATTAAGTATTATAATTAAAGAGTAGCGTAACTGGAAAAGCAAGGGCCCCAATTATAAATAATAATTTACAATTTTAATTAATTTATTCATTTTGTCCACACATGAAATTTGTCACAATAATTTTTTTTCTTTTAAAAATTTAAATTATATTTCACCTTTTTAAAATGTTATTAAATTTTAAATTTATAGCAATTTTAATGTCTTCAAATTTCAGTATTTCAAAAATACTAAATTTGAAGAAATTTAAAAATTTCGTCAATTTTTAATAATTCATTTCTATTATCATTTAAGTTACTTAAAATACAATTTTTTACTATTTTTAACATTTTGTAACTATTGTCTACAATTCCTAATTATTTTAATTGTTTTTAAATTGTTTCCCTAAATCTTAAATTTACCTTCCTCAAATGTCAATTATTTTGTTTAGTTTTTACAATCACTTTTTCAATTTTAATTATTTTTGCCTTGTCGTTAAATTAATTTAATTATTTATTCCTAAATAATAATTTCTGAATTAATTTAATGATCTTTCAAGTATCTCAATTTTCCATTATTTTGATCAATTTTGATTTCTTTTTATTATTTTGTAATTATTTTCTCCATCTTTTAATATTTTCATTATTTTTCAATTATTTTCCTAAATTTTCAATTATTATCTCAAATTTAGATTATTGTCATCATTTTTCAAATTTTTAAACGAATTTTTAATTATTTTCTTTCGCTTTAAATCAAATTCTGTAATTTTATATTATTTTCTCCAATTTTGAATTATTTTCATTCTTTTGGCATAATTTTCAAAAGTTTTAATTATTTATGTTAAATTTCAATAATTCTTTTCATCAGTTTTCGATTATTTCTGCGATTTTTTAATTATTCTCTTTAATTAAAAATTTTAAGTAATTTTGTAATTATTTTCTTTTTTTAAACTTATATTCCATGGTTTTTTCATTAATTTCTCTTACAGTTTCAATTTTTATTCATATTTAAATTATTTTCATCATATTCAAATTATTTTTCTCAGTCTTAAGTTAATTTCAGCATATTACAATTATATTTTTCAATTTTGAATTAATTTGATCATTTTTCAATTATTTTTCTCAATTGTTGACTATTATTCTCATTTTCTAAACATTTTTAGTATTTTTCTGAAATTTCAGTTATTTTCTCCGATTTTTAATTATTTTCATTTGTTTTTATACTTTCCAAACTTTTTTTTATTAATTATCGTAAATTTCATATATTTTTAGCTGTTCTTAATTCTTTTCTCCAATTTTTAGTTATTCTCATATTTTTAATTGTTTTTTAAAATCTTCATGTATTTACCTCAAATTTCAATTACTTCCTTTTATTTAAAAAAAAATCTGTAATTTTTTCAATTATTTCACTCAAATGTGATTTATTTTTTACAACTTATCATTGTTCATATCATATTTCAATTATTTTCTTCAAGTTGCAATTTGTAAAATCACTTTTCAATTATTTTCCAAAATTTAAATCCTTCAATTTTAAGTTTTTTTTCATTTCTTTTATAATTTAAAAATTTTAAACTTTTAAAAATTTAAATCTGAGTTTTCGATTATTTCATTAAATTTTCAATTATTTATATGATGTTTTGTATTGTTTTCTTCAATTTTCAACTACTTTCGTTCTTTTTTATAATTTCCAAAAAGTTTTTAAATATTTCTGTTTAATAAAAAATTATTCTTTTTAATTTTAAATTACGTTTATCTTGTTTTATTTATTTTCTCTAATTTTTAATAATTTTCTTTTTTTTTCAATGAACTTCTTAAAATTTTAAGTATTTTTCTGAAATTTTCTTTAATTTTCGTTTATTTAAAGTATATTATGTAATTTTTTCAATTATTTTCTCAAATTTTAATTATTTTGTTAAATTTTATATTATTTATCTCAATTTTCAAGCATTTTTTGTTCAATTGTTAATTATTTTCCCTAATTTTTCATTATCTAATTTTTTCAATTTATTTTTAAGATTTTCAAGTAATTTTCTCAAATTTAAATTATTTTCTTTATTTTTAAAACATTTCTATGTTTTTTTAAATATTACTTTACCCTATTTTTATTTGATTTCATTTTTTTTCAATTTATTTGCAAAATTTGCAATTATTTTGTTGAATTCCCATTATTTTTTGCAATTTTTTAATTATAAAATTTTGTAAATTTTGTGCTAAAAATTCATCATTTATTTTTTTTTAGTGTATATTTTCCATATATCACAGAACGAAAGATTTCTAATATCGTTTTTAGGCATAAGAATATGTGTTTTTCATATTACTAATTTTTTTAACGGATATAAATCTGTATTTTAATTTTAAAGAATTAATTACATTTTACTTTTGTTTTTAGAGATAGCTTACGCTTGAATCTCATATTAAATGTCAAATTTATATATTAATTTTTTTCCTGCAGAAAAAATAGTTAATAGTTAACATTCTATTCTAGTTAAAATAACCAGAAATTTTTAAGTGTATGTTTCACTTAAATAAGGTAAATGTCCCTATTTGTGGACACGTACCAATTTGTGCACAACTGAGTTTAAATGTTTAAAATAATCGTCTTGATTTATGTTTCATGATTCTTGTTCACTTAGAAAACGAAAAATTAAATATAAACTTTGACCGTGTCGTTGGTTTTGACAGATCAAGAAAAATATGACAATCGCCATGCATTTTTCATGTATGTTCACAAATTGGTACAATAACATTATTTCATTAAAACACAATGATTTATTATATTTTGATAATAAAACCTGAATCAAAATCATTTTCAATTCAGGAAAGGATTGGCTTCATTTCAATGCAAAAAATTATTTTTATAGAAGAATTAAAAACTAATTTTTTCTTTATTTATTTTAGTACAATTCTTAGTAGTGCACTAATTGGGACATTTACCTTAATCAAGTAAATTTTACTCAACAGTTCAGTAAACTTTGCCAAACCACTTAAGGTAAATTTTCTTATTTTAATTTTTTGAATTTCAAACGCTATAATAAATTACTCAATCATGAACTAAATACTACATAAAACACAATTAAAAAAACAATTCGGATATTGTCATAAAATACGGGTCTAATTATACAATTTTTTGTTGTTTCTTAAAAAAATGGATTGTTGTACACTCGAGTGTCAAGTATATATATATATATAAAGTTCCCCACAGGAAACGTGAAAGTATGTAAGCAGGGTGGAGACATCTTCAACTCCTACGCAATTTTTCTTGTTTTCAACCCTCTTTTGTTCTCCACTCTTGCTTCCTTCCCTTTTTCTTTCACCTTTCCACGTCTTTAGTTTCTCGGACACATTTCCCGTCGAAACGGCCTCAATAAGAGCAGCGAAAACGCGAACTGGAGATTTCCCTCAACAGTCATAGATTCTAGTTAAAAAGAAAAGAAAACAAGGGTGTATCGCCTTTCGACCTTGAGACATTCGATGCTTTAGATAAAATTCACTACCCCGATCCCCCACTTGAATTATTGCGCCACAGGCTTTATTCTATTTTTTTTCACTTGCTTTGAATAAAACACGCTCAAATTTAATGGAAATTTATTTATCAACATTATAGAATTTCAAAGATTAGTTTATCCGCAAAATCCGATTTATGAAATGGTTAAAATTGATTAATTAGCAGAAACGGACGACAAAGAAATTTATTTTTGTTTATATATTAAAAGTTAAAACTATTAGATTTTGCCGTGAAAATGTTCGTGATAGTAAAAAATTATTTTGAATCCGACCTAGTCTAAATTGTTCCTCATGAAAAACTAAAAAAATGGTATATATTTTATTCCCCCCTCCCCCCAACCCCAAAATTTCATTTTAGAGCTAAAAACAGTTTTATTGTAGTTTTTGTATAAAATATTCTGTTACCAGGGGCGCGTTCAGGGGGGAAAGAGTGGCAAAGAGTTAAATTTATATAAGAGTGAGGGAGATAGCGCTATAGTGTTATCTCTTTCTCTCTCATATATAACCTCCAAAAACCTTGTCTGGACACACCCCTGACAGTTACTTCGTCGTTTTGGTCCAATTTCAAAATTTTTTTTTTATTTTAAAACTGGGAAACAAAGATTTCTATACCCAAAAGAGGTTTTATGTTTTAAATAAAATTTATGGTAGAAAAAGAGTAAAAAATTTCGAAAACTAGCAATTTTTTTTTATTTTTTCAACTTGGGTAATGATTTACGGTCCAATTTTATTTAGAATGGTTTTTTCGGTAGGTAAATTATTTGAAGTGTATTTAATTCTGCGTTGAATGGACTATTTTAAAATTAAATTGATTAAAAACTGATTGAGTTAGTGCATGTTTTGTCTTTATAATCACAGTATTTTTCGGGAAAATCAATTTTCAAAAATCTCGGTTCCAATCTTAATTTTCAAAATTTTACTGTAATTTACTAAAATAAATGTAAAAATGTTGTTAGGAAATGATAAGTACCACTTGCAATAAATAAAAAAAAAAACAAAAAAAAAAGAAAGTACTGTTTTTGACTTAAATAAAATACTGTGATTTTTAAGACAAAAAATAAAATAACTCAGCTAATTTTTTAATCAGTTTAATTTAAAAATAGCTCATTCTACGCAGAATTAAATACACTTTAAATAATGTTTGCCAGAAAAACATTTTAAATAAAATTGGGTCGTAAATCATTGCCAAAGTTGAAAAAATTCAAAAAAATTGACAATTTTCAAAAATTTTACTCTTTTTCTATCGTAATTTTTACTTAAAATTACGTAAATATTACGTAAAAAACAAAAAATTTTGAAATAGGACTAAAAATGACGAAGTAAAAGTATATTTTATACAAAAACTGCATAAAAACTGTTTTTTAGCTCTAAAATGAAATTTTGGAGGTTGGGGGGGGGGTTTAATATATACCATTTTTTTAATTTTTCATGACGAACAATTTAGGCTAGGTCTGATTAAAGGTAATTTGTTGTTCTCATTTTTTATAACATTTTTCATTCTCTCCACACCTGAAGTTTTCCCTTAAAATATTTATTTGTTTTTAATCAGTTACGTTTGAAAAAATGTATTCATTTTTAAATTAATTATAAATCATACGAGTTTTTATTTTATGTATCTAATTATTAATTGCCTTTTATTAAAAAAGTAGAATAATAAGTAATATAATAATAATAATATTAAATAAGGAAATATTATCAATTATAATATCATTGAAAGGAAAACAAGCACCATTTTCAAATATTTTATAAGTGTCTTAAACACCCTTCTAAAATAATCTTTTCATTTTTTAATGATTACAAATTTTTTTGTTACAAAACTTTGAACGTTATTTTTATTTAAAAAACCAACTAAATTAAATTTCTTTAAATAACTGTTGTATTTTATATCTCAAAATGCTTCTTTTTTATTGCATGAGCAAATTAAACTTATTTAATTTCTAATTAAATTAATTAATCAATTCTTTTCTTAATATTCAATTATTTTAGTAATTTTATAAATTTACTTTAAATTATCAACTATTTTTTTAAAATTTCCATTTAATTCTTTAATCTTCAATTTATTTCTTTAATTTTTAATTATTTTTTTCAATTTTCAATTGCATTCTTTGTTTTTTAATTATTATATTTAATATTCAGTAATTGTTGCATTTTCTCAATTTCAATTATTTTCTTGAAATTTCAATTCAATTCGTCAATTTTCATTTATTTTCAATAATTTTTCCCATAATTTTCATCAGTTTCCAATTGACAATTTATTATTCTCCTTCAATTTTATGATTATGCAATAATTTAACAAATTTTTTTGTTCGAATGCGTTTATTCTCTTAATTTTTTCGAATTTTTTTTCAATTGTTAATGCTTTTTTTAATATTTAATTATTTTCGTCAATATTTAATCAATTTCGTCATATTGTAATTTTTGATTTAATTATCAATTATTTTCTTAAAATTCCTATTTAATTTATTAATTTCCAATTTACTTCTTCAATATTTTAAATTATTTCTTCAATTCTCAAATATTTTCTTTAATTTTCAATTTTTTTCCAATTTTTAATTAATTCCTCAATATTCAATAAATCTCGGATTTTTTCATTTATAAAAATTGTTTTTAAATTTCAATTCAATTATTCAATTCTAGAACTATTTTTTCAATTCTCAGTTATTTTCTTTAAATTTAAATTCCACTTTTCAATTTTCAATTATTTTCTTTAATATAAAAAAACTATCGCTTTTTTTATATAATTTTTTCCTTATCATTAAGTTTCTTTGATTTTAAATACAATTTTTCAAATATATAGATTCTTTAATTTTTAATTCCATTCTTCAGGTTTCAATTGTTTTTTTTTTCAATTTTAATTATTTTTTCTGTTTTTTAATCCAGTTGTAAAATGTGCAATTATTTCCAACAATTATTGCTATAATTTTCTTAATTTTTCAATTTGCAATTATTTTCTGTGAATTAACTATTTCTTGTTTAATTGTTTCAATTATTTTTTTTAGTTGTCAATTAATCTAGGTATTTTTCGAATCTTGTTTTCAATTATTGACAATTATTTTCTTTATTTTTCACATGTTTTCTTTAATTTTTCAATTATTTTCGTCATTTTTCAACTATTGCCTTCTTTTACTAATTATTTTGCTCAATTTTCAATTTTTTCCTACAATTTCTTTAATTTTTAATTATTATCTTAAAAATTATTATCTTCTTCAATTTTTTATTATTTTCTTTATTTTAAATTATTTTTTCCATTTTCAATCCAGTTGTTCAATTTGCAATTATTTCCAACAGTTATTCCTATAATTTTTCAACTATTTTGTTTAAATTTAATATTTATTGTTTAATTATTTAAACTATTCTTTTCAATTTAAATTGTGTAATTATGCAGCTATTTTTTGAATTTTGTTTTCGAAATTCGTAAAGTGTAAAATAAATCATTTCTTTTTTTTGTGTAATATATATTAATTTTTGCTTTTTGTAAAATACTTAAATTTTAGCTTTTTGTAAAAGAACTTTGTGTAAAATATATATTTAAATTCAATATTTTTGTAAAATATATCAATTTTAGCTTTTTGTACATAAATTTCAAAATTTTGCAATAATATCACTTCCAGCATTTCGAATAAATTATGACAATTCCGTGTTTATCTCAAGCAGAATTTGTGTCAGTTGTACAAAGTTGGACAATTTGTAAATTACCGTGAAACTAATTATCTGTAAATTGTTATTAAAAATTCCATGAAAAATGCGGATATAATAAAGTGTCCTTTATTAAACTCTTTGTTTCTAAAAACTTAATAAATACGTATTAATTAAAAATAAAATTACTTAAAAGATTTTCATAATAAATACGACTTGTAAAATATACTCATTTGAAATAATATAGTTGTTAGTTTAAAATGAAACTGGACCAGCTGGAACGAAACCATTGCTGCGAATTAATTATTCACGTGACAGTAGAATAATTTATCCTCGTCAGTTATATAATGATTAATCATAACCATATTAATGATATCTCTGAATTTGCATATTACAAAGATACTATGACTGTACCTCTTCATATGCGCTATTAGAATTTACATTCACAATAAAGTTACATTCAAATTAACAAAACCCTTAAATAACTGACAAAATGTAAATAATAATAATAATTTTATTTATTTTTCTCTTGGTATTACTTTTCAAAAATTGTCCCTTTTTCGAAAAAAAAAGAACTTATCAATTTTCCCTTTTATTTATTCACGCGAGAAAATATTCCCGATGTTATATAAGCTCTTTCAACCCCACGTCACTCATACAATGTTTGTACCTATCCGCAAATTCATCGTGGGGCAATTTATACTTTATGTACTGAACTATATACATATCTTATATACAGAAAACCACTATATTACTCAGCCTTGTTACTCATAAATATATTTCCTCAATTTTTTATATTGTATGATAAATAAGTGATAAAAATCTTAGTGATATTTTATCAGCAATATTTTACACATTTAGAACTTTGCCATATTGATCATAAATAACTTTGATCAAGCGGATGGTAAGTTGAGAGGGTAGTAGTGTTTATATGTGAGTTTCTCTACCTCTATGGCTCTGATGGAGGTCAGAAACGACATCACTAAGGAAACCGGAAAGACCGATAGAGCCGATCTCTCTTAATCGGAAGCAACAAATTGAAATCGCTGATTCAACAAATTGGCTATATTTTAAAACGTCTACAATTTTCTATTTAGTTTCCTCTTTCTTTATAATTCTTTTTTTTTTCTTTTACAAAATACAGAAATTTATTTATAGATTACATTTTTTTTTGCAATTCAGCACATTCATTAGGTATAGATTACAATTTTGTGCAATTTAGAACATTCTTTATATAAAGTTTAAATTTATAAATATATAGAATATTTGTTAATTTACGAGAATCTTGATATTAAGTAGAAAAGTTTTAACAAATTCAGATTTAGAGAGAGTTTATTAACTATAATCATAATTCTGTGTCGAGATACTTTTCTTTTAGTTGGCAGTAATTTTAGTCGAAAATTCTCTCAAAGTGACGATTATACTTTACTTTATAGCCGCACAGACAACTTTTATAGCACGCAATGTCCAAGGGACTTCTAACTTTTAAAGGATGCGCTAAATCATGAACACTTTTTAAAAGATTCATTCGACTTTAACCACGCTCAAAGTTAAAAATTTAGTTAATCGCCGAGACCTTGCAGTTTTCAATAAATACTCATTTTTGGTGAGATTGGATGGATAAAGAGGAGAATTTCTAAGTAATTAAAACAACCATAAAATGAAATTGTTTTTTGATTAAATTCAGTATAGATAATAGAAAGATTATTATTGAAGAGTACAGTGGGATTTATTAATAATATAAAAAATAAAAAATGTACGTATAAGGCTAAATAAAAAGACTACAAAAGAAATTAAAAAATACTTGAGAAAAGTAAAAAAGTTTAGGCAAATTAAGCCAAAAATATTTTTATAATATATTACACTTAAAACAAGTTCGACAATAAATTTAGAAAAATAAAGAAAATCATAAAATTCTATGAAAGAATAAGTAAGTTTGTAAAAAATGTCGTAAAAAATAGGCAAGATGTGAAAACAAATTGAATAAATTTACAAAAAAAATGACCGTCTTTATTTTTAAAAACATGGAGATAATTATGAAAATCAACAAAATAAAAAGTTTAGTGAATTTTATGATAACAAAATTGTGTAAAATAATATGTTTGAAATATACTAAATTTGAAGTGTTTTAAAAATTTCTTCAATTTTTAATAATTCTTTTCTATTATAAATCTACATTTTCTAAATCTTAAATTTACCTTCTTTCAATTTTTAATCATTTTCATAATTTCTGAATTAATTTCCTGAATTTTCAAATATATATCTACGTTTTCAATTATTTTATACAATTTTCATTTCTTTTTATTATTTTGCAATTATTTTCTCCGTCTTTTGATACTTTCATGTTTCTTCAATTAGTTTCCTAAATTTTCAGTTACTATCTCAAATTTAGATTAATGTCATCAATTTCTTATATTTGAACCGATTTTTCAATTATTTTCTTTTGCTTCTGCAATTTTTTAACTATTCTCTTAAGTTAAAATGTTAAAAGTAATTTTGTAATTATTTTCTGCTTTTAAAAATGTATTCTATGATTTTTCAATTATTTTGCTCAAATTTTATTTACTGTTTTAAATTTTTTATATTTAAATTATTTTCATTATATTTCAATTTTTTTTATGAATTCTAAAATTATTTTGCAAGATTTTTAAGTATTTTTCTAAAATTTCAATTATCTTTTTCAATTTTTAATTCTTTTCATTTGTTTACACAATTTCAAAATTTGTTTAGTGATTATCGTATATTTAAATTATTTTTAGCTTTCTTCAATTCTTTTTTTCAATTTTTAGTTATTCTCATTTTTTTCCATTAATTTCTAAGATAGTCATGTATTTTTCTCAAATTCCAATTAAGTTTTTTTTTAAATTCTGTAATTTTTTCAAATAATTATCTCAAATTTAAATTATTTTTTCAATTTTAAATCATTTTGTTCTCAATTTTCAATTATTTTCTGTTATTTTTCATTATTCAGTCTTTTTCAAGTTATTTGTAAGATGTTCAAATATTTTTCTTAAATAAATAATTTAATTTTCAATTTTTTAAAATATTTGTCAATTATTTCCTTTTACTTAAAAATGAATTCTGTAATTTCATATTATTTTCTCCGGTTTTAAATTATTTTCATTCTTTTGGTACAATTTTCAAAATTTTCAATTATTTATCTGAAAATTCAATTATTATTTACATCAATTTTTCGATTATTTCTGCGATTTTTTAATTATTCTCTTTAATTAAAATTTTTAAGTAATTTTGTAATTATTTTCCTTTTTTAAACATAGATTCTACGATTTTTTCAATTATTTCTCTCAAAGTTTACTTAATGTTTTTAATCTTTCATATTTAAATTATTTTCATCATAAATGTCAATTTTTTTTCAATGTTAATTATTTTCAGCATATTTTGATCATTTTTTAAATTTTGCATCAATTTTATTATTTTTCAATTATTTTCCTCAATTGTTAATAATTATTCTCATTGTCTAAAATTATTTTCTAGAATTTTTAATTATTTTCAATTGTTTTTATAATTTACAAATTTTTTTTATTAATTATCAAAAATTTCACTTATTTTTGGCTTTATTCAGTTATTTTCTGCAATTTTACGTTATTCTCATTTTTTTCAATTGATTTCTAACGTCTTCATATATTTTTCTCAAATTAAAATTATTTTCTTTTTATTTTTTTTTAAATTCCGTAATTTTTTTAATTATTTCACTCAAATGTGATTTATTTTTTACAACTTATCATTGTTTTTATCATATTTCAATGATTTTTTTCAAGTTTCAATATTACGTATTATTTTCTCCGCTTTTTAATTATTTTCATTCTTGTGGCTTAGTTTTCAAAAATTTCAATTGTTTATCTGAAATTTCATTTTTTATTTTCATCAATTTTCGATTATTTCGGCGATATTTTAATTATTCTTTTTAATTAAAGTTTTTATTAATTTGTAATTATTTTCCTTTTTCAAACATATATTCTACGATTTTTTCAATTATTTCTCTCAAAGTTTACTTAATGTTTTTAATCTTTCATATTTAAATTATCTTCTTCATAAATTTTAATTATTTTCAGCATATTTAAATCATTTTTGGATGTTTGAATTAATTTTATTATTTTTCAATTATTATCCTCGATTGTTAATTATTATTCTCATTGTCTAAAATTGTTTTCTAGAATTTTTAATTATTTTTCTCAAATTTCAATTATTTTCTTCAATTTTTAATTATTTTTTTTTCTTTTCTTAATTTCAATGTTTATTTCATATTTCAATTATTTCCATCAAGTTTTTAAATTGTAAAATCATTTTTTAATTATTTTCTAAAATTTATATCCTTCAATTTTCAATTTTTTCCATTTCTTTTATAATTTCAAAAATTTTAAACTATTTATCTGAGATTTCAATTATTTCATTCAATTTTAAAATTATTTATATGATTTTTTATATTATTTTCTTCAATTTTCAGTTACTTTCGTTTCTTCGTAATTTTCAAAAAGTTTTTACTTATTGCTGTTTAATTAAAAATTATTCTTTTTAATTTTAAATTATGTTTATCTTGTTTCATTTATTTTCTCTAATTTTTAATTCTTTTCTTTTTTTTTCATTGAACTTCTGAAAGTTTTAAGTATTTTTCTGAAATTTTCTTTAACTTTTCTTCATTTAAAGTATATTAATTTGTAATTTTGTCAATTATTTTCTCAAATTTGAATTATATTTTTCAGTTTTATATTATTTATCTCAATTTTCAATCATTTTTTTCAATTATTTTTCCTAATTTGTCATTATTCAGTTTTTAAAAATTTATTTTAAAAATTTTCAAGTTATTTTCTCAATTTTGAATTATTTTCTTTCTTTTTAAAACATTTCTATGAGTTTTCAAATTACTTTCGCCAATTTTTAATATATTTCATTTTTTTTTCATTCTATTTGCAAAATTTGCAATTATTTTGTCTAATTTCAATTATTTCTTGCAATTTTTTTTAATTCTAAAATTTTATAAATTTTGTCCTAAAAAAGTGACTTTTGTGAATTGGTCGAGTCCATACCAAGTGATCACACCAATTTCAGTCATATTGAGTAATATTTACGAAATTGATATTTTGGGTTCCTTTAGGAGTAAAAAAAATAAATTTTAATTATTTTTAAAAAATTCAAAATATTTTCGAAAATATTCAAATTCAAAATTTTGAGTACTATTTTTTTTGCTTTATCATAACTTCTGTAATTTTGAAGCAATTGAGATCATTTTTTTTTAAATTACTCGTATTTAAATACTCTTTCAAGAAAAATTATAATAATTAAGAAATTGTTTATAATTAAATTTTTATTAAAAAAATTAAATTATTTATTTAAACAAAATCTAAAGTATATCATCGATCTTTTTCAAAAAATTCATAAACATAGCCTATAATGTGCTTAAAAATTTAAGCCAAAGAAAAAGATGGTATGTATTATAGTTTTTGAGAAAAAAATTATTAAGTTATGCTAGCGCGGCGCAGACCGGTGTCACCGCTACTCAACGCGTAGTTCCGTAGTAACCGAAATGTATGTATATTATTACATAATATAAATACAGTTAATCGTCATGTTTATTTTTTTATTTTACAAATTGTGCTGTGCACAGAATTTGAAAAAATTGTTGTTTCAATTTTATTCTCAAGGGGTACGAAGGAATGAAATTTTTGTGTACCTTTAATGGTCATAGCTTGATTAAATCTTTCACTTAACAATTGTTTTTCAGCTTCATATTCTGCGTAATTACAAAATTCTACATTAATTTTCTCTAAACTGGATTTTGCCCACTCGTATAAGTCAAGAGGAGTAACAATTTGATTGTTTAATGGTCGTTGTAAACTTGCTTCTTTTAACTATTTTCAAACTATTTTTATCATTCTTTAAGGGGAGAGATAGGTGAAATTTTAACTCAACAAAATTTTTGATGCTCAGAGGTGTCATTTTTTTTCTTACATCAATTAAGATGTAGAATTATGGTATTACATAAAAATTAAAAAACAATATTTTTTTGGTCATTTTCGAAATTTTATTTTTCAAAATCCATACGATGGATTGTAGAAAATCATTTAAAAATCCCACAAAAAAATTGTCGATGGAAAAAATGAAAATTGTGAAAGAGGTTTAATTTTTAAAATTTAAGTTTTTCTTAGAATAAATTTCTCAAACTCCGCAAATTATTTGTTTCTCTATTTTTGACATTACCCCATAATTTTAGGTCTAAAATTGCATAAGAAAAAAAATTAACACCCCTGAACATCGCGAATTTTGATAATTTTACCAGTCCATTATTTTTCTTTCTTCAGTTTTAAATTATTTTAATTATTCACTTATTTTCACTTATTTTTACCAGTTTTTAATTATATTAATTATTTTTCAATTGATTTAACAAATTTTCAATTATTATTCTTAAATTTTAATAATTTTCCCAATTTTTAGTTATTTTTATTATTTTTCTATAAATTACCAATTTTTTAATTACTTTTTTTTACTTTAATTATTTTCTCCGATTTTTTTAATTCTAAAGTTTGATGTCCATGTACTATGAAAAGATCAGTGTGACTTTCTGAAGCTTATAATTTAAATATAATACACTAACTATATTTACATTATGTAAAAATATACATACATTTCGGTTACTACGGAACCACGCGTTGAGTAGCGGTGACACCGGTCTGCGCCGCGCTAGCATAACTTAATAATTTTTTTCTCAAAAACTATAATACATACCATCTTTTTCTTTGGCTTAAATTTTTAAGCACATTATAGGCTATGTTTATGAATTTTTTGAAAAAGATCGATGATATACTTTAGATTTTGTTTAAATAAATAATTTAATTTTTTTAATAAAAATCTAATTATAAACAATTTCTTAATTATTATAATTTTTCTTGAAAGAGTATTTAAATACGAGTAATTTAAAAAAAAAATGATCTCAATTGCTTCAAAATTACAGAAGTTATGATAACACAAAAAAAATAGTACATAAAATTTCGAATTTGAATATTTTCGAAAATATTTTGAATTTTTTAAAAATAATTAAAATTTATTTTTTTTACTCCTAAAGGAACCCAAAATATCAATTTCGTAAATATTACTCAATATGACTGAAATTGGTGTGATCACTTGGTATGGACTCGACCAATTACAAAATTGTTATAAAACTGTGTAACGTCAGAAAACTTGTCAGTCATAGAAACTTTTGCTAAATTTCCTTTTCTTTATTTAGTTGCGCATTGAAAATTTGCGACATTTGTCATTCTGCTTTGGTCTCTTGGACTTTTCAACTATCCTATTTAATTTGTGACAAGTGCGATGAGATTTGTCAACAGTTTAGAGAAGTGGGAGTTAAATTGGAACAACTCGAGTGTCTGAGACTGTTTGGACAAGTTGGCAAGGTGTTTGAGAACGTGCCTACACGTGGGTAGAAGTATAATTTGGTTGGAGTTAAAGTCGCCCCAATGAAGACCGGTGGCGATGAGTTTCCCCTTGAACTCTCCGCCTCGAGAAAAAGGACTAAATAAGAGCTGACGTGAAATACGAGGCGAGGTATCGTTTAAAATCCTCCGCGACGAGAGTCGGAGAAGCTCGTGCTCCTGGAGCTTAGTCGAACACGGGCGAAAGTTTGCACAAAATATTACCAGTAATAACAGTATTTCTCGCGATATTAGCTGCCGGCACGTCTACTCGCAAAATTCTCCCTGCATTCTGCCTCCAAGCGTCTTTCCAGTTTTAAAACATCAGTTCATAAATACATATTTGCGATAATGCCAATTGTCCGTGGAAAAGCTCTCGATGTATAATTGTCCGACAAAATGCCTATATAGTAAAGTTTGGAGACAAAAATAAAAAAAAGATTTAGCTTTGAATACAAAAATATAACAGGGTGTCTACTAATTTCGTCCCACAAAATTCCCGGTTTTTGTTTCTATTTTTCCCGGTTTTTTCTCTTGTTAACTTAAAATATATTTTAAGTATAAATAGACCTACAAATGGCTACAAAAATTGAAGATAACAGTTGATAATTGAAGCAAATAATTGAAATTCAAAGAAAATAATTGAGAATTGAGAGCACTTTTTCAAAAGTTGATAAATCCATTTTTTAAAAAAGTTGAGATAATTACCAATTTAACATATTAGGAACCTTACAAATCGATCTGTCACTGTTGAATTCAAGAAAAAAATTTATTACCAAAGAATTTTCAATTTAAAAAAAAACTTGGACTTAATCAAGATGATTTAAAATTTTAATTTTTTTCCTAGAATAAATTACAAAAACTTTTAAATTTCTTTATTACTATAAACTTTAATTAAAAATAAATCTCCTTAAGTGCAAAAAACATTCGTATATAAATAATTTCATATATTTTTTCTACTTTATAATTAACTCTAGGGGTTAGGTCGAAACTGCATTTGTTTAATTTTCTCGAAATAACAAAATGTGGATTTAGCAACTTTTGAAAAAGTACTCCTCAATTGAAGAATTAAATATTAACTTTACAAAAAATAATAGTTAAGAATTAAAAGAAACAATTAATAATGAAAAGAAATAATTAATAATGGAAAGAAATAATTGAACAATGACAAAGATATTTGACAATTAGAAACAAAATTTTAAAAAAAGTAAATATTAATCCACAATTGAACAATAATTGAAAAAATTGAACAATGGTTATTAAATTCAAAGAATATAATTGAAAATTGGTTAACTAGATAGAAAATCCAAAACAATAATTTAAAATTTAAGTTAATAATTCAAAATTAAAGAAATATATTGGAAATTAAATAATCAAATTGAAAACAGAAAAACACAGAGTTATTGAATATTAAAAAAAAACTGAAAATTGAGAAATAAACTTGAAATTTGAATACAATAATTGAGAATTAAAGTAAATTACTGAACAATTGGATTGAAAAAAGAAGAAAATAATTAATAGTTAAAAAAAATGGGAAAAGCCAGGAATTATTTAATATTGAAGAAAACATTAAAAATTGAAGAAAAGAATTGTTATTTAAAGAAATTAATTGAGAATTGAAAAAAATAATTCAACAATTGAACAATTAAATTGAAAATAGAAGTAAATTATTGAAAATTGAAGAAGGTTTTGAAACATGAAATAAATAACTGATAATCGAAAAAAAAAATAATTGAAAAAAGTCGAGATTACTGAATATTAAAACAAACAATTGACAATTGAACAAAATAATTAAAAATTAAAGAAAATAATTGAAAATTGAGGAAAATAATTAAAAGTTGAAGAAAGTACTTAAAAATTAAATACAATATTTGGAAACAGCAGAAAAATTTAGAAATCGACGGAAATAATTGCGAATTGATGAAAATAATTTAAAAATTCTCAATATAAACAAAAATTGAAAGAAAAACATAATTTAAAAAAGCTGAGAATTGTTAAATATTGAAGAAAATTGAAAGAAATTGAGAAACTGAAAGAAATATAAAAAAATAATTGGAAATTGAAGAAAATAATTGAAATTTAAGAAAAAAATTGGAATTTGAAGAAAATAATTGAGAATTTAAAAAAAATCATTGTAAAAAGTCTAGAGTTATTGAATATTAAAAAAAAAAAAATTGAAAATTAAAGAATGGAATTGAATGTCGAAAATTATAATTGAGAATTAAAGAAAATAATTCAAGAATTGAACAATGAGTTTGAAAGTAGAAGAAAATAAGTGATAATTGAAGAAAAAAAAAATTAAGCAACCCAAGAATTATAGAATTTGAAAAAAACAATAAAAAATAAAGAATGTAATTGTAATTTGAAGAAATTAATTAAAAATAGTAAAATATAATTTGAAATTGAAGAACATGTGATTTTATGAAAATTGTTGAATAATAATTGATGAATTGAATTCAAGTTTCAAAAAAATTATTGATATTTGAAAAAAAATATTGAAAAAAGCCGAGAATTATTGATTATAGAAGAAAATAATTAAAAAATGGAGGAGTTATTGAGATGTGAAATAAATAAATGATAATTGAAAAAAATAGTTGAAAAAAGTCGAGAATTACTGAATATTAAATTAAATAATTAAAAATTGAAGGAAATAGTTGAGATCTGAAGAAAATGATTAAAAATTGATGGAAATAATTAAAAATTGAAGAAAATAATTAAAAACTGAATCAAATAATTGTCAATTCAAAAAAAATAATTTATAGTTGATGAATATAATTAAAAATAGATTAAAATAATTGAAAGTCGTAGAAAATATTTCAGAATTAAATAAATTAATTAGAAATTGATGAAAATAATTGAAAATTGAAGAAAATAATTAGCAATTGAAGAAAATAGTATAAAATCGAAGAAAATAATTGAAAATTGAAAAGAATTTTTTATCCCAGAAAAAAAATTCCCGGTTTGACGGAAAATTTCCGGTTTTTCCCGGTCAATTTAAATTCCCGGTTTTCCCGGTTAGTAGACACCCTGTATAATCTTTTTATCATGAAACTTTTCAATCCAAAGCAGTCCGACAAAAAATGGAAATAAAGTCTAGAACAAAAAGACATAATATATTTTAAATAAAGGAAAGTTAAAGAAAATTTCAAAAAATAAAACTTTCAGAAGATTATTAAAAAAAAAAAAAAAAATAGAGAAAATTAGAGGCAATAAATAAAACAAGATAAACGTAATTTTAAATTAAAGAGAATAATTTTTAATTAAACAGAAATAATTAAAAACTTTTTTGAAATTACGAAAAAGAACGAAAGTAATTGAAAATTGAAGCAAATAATACAAAACATTATTATAAATAATTGAAAATTGAATAAAATAATTGAAATCTCAGATAAATAGTTTACAATTTTTGAAATCATAAAAGAAATGAACAAAATTGTAAGGATATCAACTTTCGAAAATAATTGAAAAATGATTTTACAATTTGAAACTTAAAGAAAATAATTGAAATATGATATAAACAATGATAAGTGGTAAAAGTAAATCACATTTGAGTGAAATAATTGATAAAATTACAGAATTTTTTTTTAAATAAAGAAAAAGAAATTAAAAATTGATAAAAATACATCTTAGAAATCTATTGAAAATATGAGAATAACTAAAAATTGGAGAAAATAATTAAGGAAAGCTAAAAATAAATGAAATTTACGATAATTAATAAAAAAAATTTGGAAAGTATAAAAACAAATATAAATAATTAAAAATTGAAGAAAATAATAGAAATTTCAGAAAAATATTTAAAATTTTTAGAAAATGAGAATAATAATTAACAATCGAGGAAAGTAATTGAAAAATGATAAATCTAATTCAAAGCTGAAAAAAATAATTGAAATATGCTAACAATAATTTAAGATTAAGAAAAATAATTGAAATATGATAAAAATAATTTAAATATGAAAGATTAAAAACAGTAAATAAAATTTGGGAGAAATAATTGAAAAAATCATACAATATATGTTTAAAAAAGAAAATAATTACAAAATTACTTTGAAATTTTAATTAAAGAGAATAATTGAAAAATCTCAGAGATAATCGAAAATTGATGAAAAGTATCATTGAAATTTCTAATAAGTAATGGGAATTTTTGAAAATTATTCCAAAAGAATAAAAATAAATCAAAATCGTTGAAAATAATATAAAATTACAGAATTTGATTTAAAGTAAAATTAAATAATTGAAAATTCGTTTAAAAATTTGAAAATTGAAGACAATAATCTAAATTTAAAGTAACAACAGAAAATTTAGGAAAATAATTAAAAAATAATGAAAATATTAAAAGATGGAAAAAAAAAAATTAATTATTGAAAATAATAATTGCATAATGACAAAAGTAATTGTAAATTAAAAAAATTAATTTAAATTGGGGATGAATAATAAAAAATGTAGGAATAAATAAATTAATTAGTTTAATGACAAGACAAGAAGAATTAAAATTGAAATAGTGATTGAGAAAACTAAACAAGATAATTGAAATTTGAGGAAGGTAAATTTAAGATTTAGGGAAACAATTTAATAACAATTAAAATAATTAATAATTGTAGAAAATAGTTAGTGGAGAGTCAGACAAAATGCCTATAGTAAAGTTTGGAGCAAAAAAAAAGTATTTAATTGTAGTTTTTAAAAATATAAACCATCAAATATTTCGAAAACAACCTTTAAGAATATAATAAAATATTCATTTTAAGTACTTATATCAGAAAAAATAATTATTTAAATATTAATATCAAAATTCGCCATTTTAACTCACAACTGGGTAAATCGTCTGTGCACAAAAATATGGAAAAATATGAATAAAAGTAAAAAATTTTTTTTTATATTTTTTCTAAAATCAGTTATCTGGTTAATTTTAAAAAAAGAACTAGCTTCAAATACAAAAATATAATCTTTTTATCATAAAACTTTTCAATCCAAAGCAGACAGACAAAAAATGGAAATAAAGTCTATAACAAATAAATAAAGCTTCTACAATTATAAAATAACTTGCAAAAGTAAATTAAACACTGTAATAAATTACAAAAATACCTGCTTGCTTTGAAATAACGTGAGTTTTAGAAAGAAAACGAAAATTTTAATATTCAATGCCAAATGTGACAGATTAGTCCGCCATGATTCTTTATAGTCACGTGACTCACGTAAATCTCGCAATTGTATGTATTTTTTCTGCGCATGCGCACTTCTTTTTATTCATCCCGCGCTTATTTAAAATCATGTTTTAAAAATATATTAAAAATGATTCTTCCATGCACAACTATTCTAATTATTATTAATATAAATGCAATTAATTAAATAATAATAATCTCCGTAAACTCCTGAAGTTAGTTAGTATGTATTTATATTTACTCATCTTTTTCTGTCCACGTTTTAAAGTCTGAAGTGAAGTTAGTTTGTATTAATTATTTTGTTGTGCTGGTTTTTAATTGTCATTTGTGTAAAAAAAAAGTTTCGAAATCTCAAATTTAGATTATTGTCATCAATTTTCCTTTATATAACGATTTTTTAATTATTTTCTTTTGCTTAAAAATAAACTCTGCAATTTTTCTTGATTTTCATCAATTTATAATTATTATATACATTATTTTGTCATGACTTTTAAGAATTTCAATTATTTATCCAATTTTGCATTTATTTTCATCAATTTTCGTTATTTCTGCGATTTTTCAATTATTCTCGTTAATTACAATTTTTTAAGTAATCTTGTAATTATTATTATTTTTCAAACATATACTCTATGATTTTTTCAGTCATTTCTCTCAACTTTTATTGAATGTTTTCAATTTTTTATATTTTAATTATTTTCATCATAATTTAATTTTCTTTCTCAATCTTAAATTATTTTTTTCAATTTTGAATTAATTTTATCATTTTTCATAAATTAAAACAGTTATATCCTTCCATTATTATAGTATAAAGAAGCACAAATACGTGATCCAAGGAAGATGTGTAAGAAAACAAAAATTTTTTTGAATAAATTTAAAAAAAAAATTTTTATTCCATCTTTGCTTTTTATTTTGTCAATTTATTTATTATTTATTATTTATTTTTCTCGATTGTTAATTATTATTCTCTTTTTCTAAAATTATTTTCTAAGATTTTTAAGTATTTTTCTGAAAATTCAATTGTTTTCTTCAATTTTTAATTATTTTTATTTATTTTCATAATTTCAAATTTTTTTTTTATTAATTATCGTAAATTTCAATTATTTTTAGCTTTGTTCCAAACTTTTCTGCAATTTTTAGTTTTTCTCATTTTATAAAATAAATTTCTAAAATTTTTTCAAGTAATTTTCTCAAATTTCTATTATTTTCTATTATTTTAATTAGTTTTATTGTTTTCATAATTTCCAAAAAATTTTATTAATTATTGTAAATTTAAATTATTTTTAGCATTCTTCCAGTCTTTTCTCCAATTTTTAGTTATTTTCATTTTCTAAGATTATTAAGAATTTTTCTAAAATTTCAATTGTTTTCTTCAATTTTTAATTATTTTTATTTGTTTTCATAATTTCAAAATTTGTTTATTAATTATCGTAAATTTTAATTACTTTTAGCTTAATTGTTCAATTTTTTTCTCCAATTTTTAGTTTTTCTAATTTTATAAAATTAAATTCTAAAATTTTAAAGTATTTTTCTCAAATTTCTATTATTTTCTTCAATTTTTAATTATTTTTTTTTGTTTTCATAATTTCCAAAAATTTTTATTAATTATTGTAAATTTAAATTATTTTTAGCATTCTTCCAGTCTTTTCTCCAATTTTTAGTTATTCTCATTTTCTAAAATTATTTTCTAAGATTATCAGGAATTTTTCTTAAATTTCAATTATTTTCTTCAATTTTTAATTATTTTCTTTTTTTTAATTGATTTCTAAGATCTTCATGTATTTTTCAAAATACATTCAAATTTCAATTATTTTTTCTTTATTTACAAAAATTCTGTAGTTTTTTCAATTATCACACTTAAATGTCATTTATTTTTTACAACTTATCATTGTTTGTATCATATTTTAATTGTTTTCGTCAAGTTTTAAAATTTAAAATCATTTTTCAATTATTTTCCAAAATTTATTAACTTCAATTTTCAATTCTTTACATTTGTTTCATAACTTCAAAAATTGTTAACTATTTATCAGACTTTTCAATTATTTCATTAATTAGTATATTATTTTTTATATTATTTTATATATTATTTTCTTCAATTTTCAATTGCTTCCGTTCTTTTTCTCGTTCTGTTTCATAATTGCCAAAAAGTTTTTACTTATTTCTCTTTAATTAAAACTTGTTCTGTACAATTTTGAATTATTTTTATCTTTTTTCATTTATTTTCTCTAATTTTCAATTATTTTCTTTTATTTCAATGAACTTCTGAAAGTTTTAAGTATTTTCATCAAATTTTTTTTAACTTTCCTTTATTTAAAATATTTTATGTAATTTGTTTAATTATTTTCTCAAATTTAAATTATTTTTTTTAATTTTAATTTATTTACTTCAATTTTTAACCATGTTTTTTCAATTTTCAATTATTTTCTCTAATGTTTCATTATTCAATTTTGTTTTAATTTACTTTCATGATTCTCAAGTATTTTTCTCAAATTTTAATTATTTTCTTTATGTTTAAAACATTTTTATGATTATTTAAATTACTTTCCCCAATTTTTAATTGATTTCATTTTTTTTTTTCAATTAATTTGTAAAATTTGCAATTATTTTGTTTAATTTCAATTATTCTTTGCAATTCTTTTTAACACTAAAATATTATAAATTTTGTCCTAAATAAATATTTATTTTATTTATATTAATTGATTTTTAAATATTATATTTAAAATATTTATTTCTTCTTATTAGATAAATAGTGTTTACCGATTTTTTATATTTATTATTGTATTTTATAATTTTTAAAATGTATGAAAAACTAATCGCGCGCTTGCGTGCGTTTATTTTGCTAGTAATTAATATAATTAATTTGTTTATACACTTATTTTTTATACAGAAGCAGTAATGAGTATATATTATAGGTGTGTTATTTACTATAATTTTAATTTTTTTTTATTTATTGATTTATTTTTTTATATATGTATTTTTCCCTTTCCTTTTCAAAAATTTTTAATTGTCAATTTTTTTAAATTTAACATTTAACTATTTATTTATTTTTGATAATTTTTTGAGAATATTATAATTTGTTTTTATTTATTTAATTTTTTCGTTATTTAATGTTTTCATAATTTCTTTTTAATATAGCATTTCTGACTCTGAACACTGGTTTCCTCTTTTATATAAAATTTATCGACGACTTCGTATTAAGAGATGTTTTATACTATTTTGTGGCGATTGAAATTCTTCATGAAATTATGTTCTTGTTTATGTTTTAATTACTGGTATGCTTTTATTTCTTTATTATTTTTATAATTTATTTACTACTGTAATTATTTTGATTTATTTTTAAATTTATTATCGTTATGTTTTTGTATACTTGAAGTACTTTGTACTTCTTTGATTTAAAAAATTATTTTATTTTATATTACCAGATTTCGAAACGTCGGAAAATTTTTAAGCATTAAACTACATTGTCCGAATGACTTCATTTTTGTTTATCTTTTTTCATCCTTCTATCAAAAAAATAAATACCTACTCGGACATAAAAGGTTGTTAATAATAATAGTAATGACTTGATATTTAGTTTCTACATCAAAATCTACGTAAGCCGAGAGATTATAATATAATATCGATTTATCAATAGATGATAAAACAAAATATCAGGAGAAAGGTGTTAAGGATGGACATAAAAGGAATTAAATTTATAAACGTAAATTAATCAAGTAACAGTTTTGTGTAACACGTTTGTAATCGAGTTAGTTTCAGGGGACTTATTTTGTCCCTTGACTCTCATTTCTTAGCTTTCTATATGGACTTTTACGTCTTTCTTGGGGGGATTTTACGAGTGTGGAACACCGTTGCATTCGTATAGAGTAAAGTCGCTCTGCGATAATCTCACGGGTGTGTATACATTGTAAAACAGCGCGAAATTCACTGTTATTTCGAACGTGCAACGTCCCAAGTTGAAATTTCCTCGTTTCTTGAAATTTTGCTTGTTATTTTAGCAAAGCTTGTAATAGAGTTTCTGCACAAGTTAAATGCATATAACTTTTAAAGTGTAACACAGATTTATATCGATCATTTCATGAACTCAATTCTCAGAATGCGCTTGGTTAAAAAAAAAAGCATCTTCGAAAATATATATCAAATGGAACGTTATTTCTAGAATTTATGTCCTTAAAAAATGTAAATTAAAAAATTGTGTATTCTCTAAATCATTTGTAAATTTTACAAATTAATTCCATGAATTGTTCGAGTTTTTAAATAATTCTAATTTTTTAGTAAATTCTAACCAAATATTAATACTTTTTTATTCTGTAAACATTTTTTCTTGGTGTATCATTATTGTTTTGGTCCTTCCCAGCAGTTTAATTAATTCTTTAATTTTTGTCATCATTTTTCCATTTCTTAGAAATATTGTTCCTTCATTTTTTTTAGTTTTATCTTGCAATTACGAGTTTTTGAAAATATTTGTTCGATGCTTTTATCATTTTTTAAATTTCTCAATTTCTACTTTTTTTTGCAGACTTTTATTCTTTTATTTTATATTTTGTAAATTTAAACTTCTGCTAAATATTTTCATTTTAACAATTCTTCTATTTAATAGCATTTTCTTTTTTTTTTTTAATTTTTTTTAACTTTTCCACAATTTTATTCATTCTTGTTTTTTTCAATTTGTGAAATAATTCTCTAATTTTTTCTAATTTTAAAATTTTTTTACCTAATTTTCTTAATTTTGCGATCATATGAATTTGAAAATATTTTTCTTGCAAATTTTTCATTTATTCGACATAATTTATTTGATTCTGTTTAAATGTTTTATTCTTTCTTTTTTCTTTTTTTATTAATTCTTTTTAAATTTTTTCAGTTTAAAAAATAAACTACTTACAAATAAACATTTGAAGATTTTATTTTTATTTTATTTTTTATAGAACTTATAAAAGTTGCGTCCTTATTAAAAATTACTCAAAATAATTATTAAACTATTGTTATTAAAGCTGTAAATTAAATTAAATGTAAAACAAATAATTTTCAATATTTGAATTATTTTCCTGTTTAAAAAAGACTTTATAGTTATAATAATTTTTGCAAAGACAAAAAGAATTTCGTAAAACGTTTTTAATTTTTTGAAGAGTTATTACAAAAATTAAAACATTCAAGAGTTAATTATTATAAGTTTTTGTGATTTAAATTGTTGAGAAATTCTATTCATCACACTGCAAAAACAAGTGTCTTAAATTGTTCAAAAATGTCTAAAATTAAGACATTTTTCGTGTCTTAGACACCAAAAGTATCTTAATTTAAGACATTTTTGTTCAATTTAAGACACCATGTTTTTGAAGTGCACATTTTATAATAAATAAAGAATTGCAATGTTCGGTACAAGGAGTCATTACAGTAGAAATTATTTTCACATTTATATAAGACTAGCAATACAAATCGTCAACTTTAATGTGATTGTTATCACTTTCCTTCTGAAGTTTGCTACTTATTTTTTAGCTATCACGCGATGTGATGTGGTTGATAGACATTTATATACCTATTTGCAATTCACTTTCCTTTTTTGCTCATTATTTCAAGACTAACGTACATATTGTTGGGAATCAATATTTTTAGCCTTAAATTCATGTACTAAAAACCGATCATTTAAAAATCAGAAAGATTTCCAAATCCGATAAAATTGTCGAATAATCTCTTATCGTTTTGACGAAAATGTTCATGTTTTATCTAATCAAGAAATAGATTTGAATTATTTCTGTATTTTTTCTATTAAGAGGGATCAAATCATTGCGCATAAGTAGATACGGCTTTTTTGAATAAAATAAATAACAATATCAGGGTGATTCTCCAGAAATATTCCTTTTTGTGCATCGGAAATGAAAATTTATTAAATACATATTAGGATCTCTAAAATTTATAAACATTTTAAGCAATTAAAGATTTAACACCTTCATAACTTGATCATGCTAATTTGTAGCATTTAAAAAAGATTTTTAATATTAAAATTTGTAGATAAATCTAAAGGTTAAAATGTAGAGCAGGTGTTTTTTTTAAAGTAAACAACAACTTCATGTCATTTGAATTTATTTTAAACAATATTTTTTATAGTTAGAAAGCTATTTAATATTATTAATTTATTATTAATTATAATTTAAAAAAATTGTAGATTTTAAAACACTTACCAAAATATGAAATCTTTTGACCACCAATAATTATTTGTCAAGATTTGAAGGTTTATTTTTCGTTGACAGTTCAAAAACAATTGATATTCATATTAATTTTTAATATGAGCCAGAGGAATGATGATTTCAACATTTTTTACATTTTATTTAGAATTCAGTAACTTTTCTTAAACTTAAAATAGTTTAGCATGTTTGTAAGTTAACTTTATTGTAGAAAAATTGCAAAAATATTTTATCTACTGTCATTCTATTCTTAATTTGAGCCAGAGGAATGACGCTTTAGGTTGTGAATCGCTGTAAAAGCTTCAATTTATATATTTTTAACTTTAAATAATGATTTTTTTACAAAACCCACTTGACAAATTATTATTAGGGTTGTCAATGTATTTAATAAGTATGAAAACAAATAAATAACTCTACTAATATAAAAAATATTGAATAATGTACAACAAGCCAGAGGAATGATGCAAAACCAGAGGACAAAATTCATTTTCCATTTATGGAAAATCTATAAGATCTATTTTATTTATACTTTGTATAAATATTCTACAATCCCTTAGCTTCTAGAAAATATCTGTAAATTATTGTTTTTCAATTATTAAATAGTTGTTTTACGTTTTGAAAGAATGAAAAATTGACATAGGACAGGTTAAAAGGCTCACTTTTAGTAGTTAAAATTACAAAAAAAAGTACTTTAAAGTTATAAAATAAATAAATTTTTTTGCAGGATTTTTAGAAAAAGTGGTAAACTATTGACGTATAGAGAGAAATTGTTATAAATTATTATTATTATTGAGAAAATCTTGAGGACATACAAAAGTAATATTTCGGGAGAATCACCCATCAAACAAACCACAAATAATTTAATTTTTCGGAATTAGTTAGCTTGAATTATTGTTTTTCGGTATTAGTCAAGTTAAAATGGAATTAGTATTAAATTTATAAGCACCTAGGGTGAAAATAATGATAAAGTCATATAGTAAAAAGGTAAAATATAACTGAAAGACTTTGTGCGTTGTCATGTGTGAGATAATGGATGGCAATAAGAATTGCATTATTGTTGGGAGACACGTTATAAAAAGCATGAGAAGAAACAAGTAGAGCTGACTTTCTTTGAAAGGTGTCTCTGAAAGCAGCTTAGCTTAGAAACAGTGCTCTCAAACAACTCTAATCTCTTTACAGAGGCCTTCTTATATCTCTCTTCTTCTCGCGTAAGTCACATTACGGAAAGATAATCCAATTTGTCATCGTCTCCTGGCCTACTTGGGCTCTGCCTTTTAAGTTTTACGTTATATTTCGTAACAGCTTCAACCTCGGCTGGTTCGACCATGGAAATCGATAGTTCAAGGATGTCTTGACGCTCCAAATGAAAAATTGACGGTGGGTCGCGTAGGAACGACCGATCGATCTGTTCAGCAGTCGATTTCAGCAAAAAAGCACTGAGAATTATTTATTATCATTTCTTCTCCAACATTTCATTGGAATTTCAATAATTTACCGGAATTTCGAATAATTTGTAAAAATGGTGGCAAGACGTGGTACCTAAGATTTCAAGCTCAACAAAACAAACATTAAGGATTCTAAATTACATTCTTTATTATAATAATAATCTTTGGTATTCAGTATTCTATGACAAAGTCTTAATTGTAACCTCTTTTACATGATTAAATAGGAGAGAGTCGGGTAAAATGCCTAATTGGATAAATTGTTAATAACTTGGCCAAAAATAAATATTGATCATAATTGTTTTTATTAATGAAGTATATTAAGGTAAAGATGATTTCTATAAAGTTTCACGTTACATAACTTTTTTTTAAATTAATCCTTAAATATTAAGCTATCTAAACACTTTGATTTAATTTATAAAAATGAGTTCTAAAATGAAAATAATTAGTTTAATTACATCGTGTGTTTTTGGGTAAATTGCCTACATGCTCTAAAACTTTTAAACAAGATACGTATGATACGGAAAATCTCTCGGCTTACGTATATTTTAATGTAGAAACTAAATATCAAGTTGTTGCTGCTTCTGTATAAAAAATCAGTGTTTAAACAAATTAATTATATTAATTATTGCATATATATTAATAATATTTATAATAATTGTGCATTGAAAAATAATTTTTAATATATTGTTAAAACATAATTTTAAATAAGCGCGGGATGAATCAGAAAAAGTGCGCATGCGCAGAAAAAATACATACGATTGCGAAAGTTACGTGTTGTCACGTGACTATAAATAATCATGGCGGATTAACCTGTCACATTTGGCATTGAATATCAAAATTTTCGTTTTCTTTCTAAAACTCACGCTATTTTGAAGCAAGCAGGTATTTTTGTAATTTATTACAATGTTTAATTTACTGTTATAAGATATTTTATAATTGTAGAAGCTTTATTTATTTGTTATAGACTTTATTTCCATTTTTTGTCGGACTGCTTTGGATTGAAAAGATTTATGATAAAAAGATTATATTTTTGTATTCAAAGCTAGTTCTTTTTTAATATTAACCAGATAACTGATTTTAGAAAAAATATAAAAAAATTTTTTTTACTTTTATTCATATTTTTCCATATTTTTGTGCACAGGCAATTTACCCAGTCGTGAGTCAAAATGGCGAATTTTGACATCAATATTTAAATAATTATTTTTTCTTTTTTTTCTTAAATAAGTACACTGAAAAAATTTTGGTACAGTATCCGTCCCATGGAAATATTTCATTATTCTGTTAACTTCAGATTAAATATTTTGCATTGATTTTCAACGTAGTGAAGTTAACTGAATAACGTAATTTTTCATTTGGGACGGATACTGTACTTTAAAGTACAGTTGCTGCACCAAAATTTTTTCAGTGTACTTAAAATGACTACCTTATTATATTTTCAAAGGTTGTTTTCGAAATATTTGATGGTTTATATTTTTTAAAACTATAATTAAATTGAAGCCCAATTTAGATTTGTTTTATACAGAAAGCAGCCGATTTCTTATAAACTATAATTTATACTTCGAATCATTATAATTATTGTATTTTTTATACTCTATTTGTAGTTACCCTTGTTTGGTCCATTTGGACTGCGGGTGTTTGTGATAAATAAATAAATAATTAAATACTTTTTTTTTTTGCTCCAAACTTTACTATAGGCATTTTGTCCGACTCTCCCCTAACAATTTTCTACAATTCTTAATTATTTTAATTGTTTTTAAATTGTTTCCCTAAATCTTAAATCTACCTTCCTCAAATTTGAATTATTTTGTTTAGTTTTCTCAATCACTATTTCAATTTCAATGATTCTTGCCTTGTCATTAAAATTTGATAAAATTCTGCAATTTTTTCAATTATTTATTTCAAATTTCATCAATCTTTTTAAACTTATCATTGTTTTTATTATATTTCTAATGTTTTCTTCAAGTTTCTAAATTTTAAATCTTTTTTCAATTATTTTTTTCTATTTTTAGTCATTTTCAATTCTTTTTGTAATTTTCAAATTATAAACAGTTTATCTGATATTTCAATTATTTATCTTAAATTTTCATTAAAATTAAATAGAATTCTATTTAGTTTTCAATAATATCTACGATTTTCTTGTATTTTTTGTACCTATAGGTATTCTGTATTTTTTGCATTTATTTATCTTAAATTAAAAATTGTTCTTTTCAATTTTAAATTATGTTTATGTTTTTTTGTTTATTTTCTCTAAATATTAATTATTATTTTTTTTTTACAATGAACTTCTAAAAGTTTCAAGTATTTTTCTTTCATTTTCCTTTATTTCTGTAATTTTTAAAATTATTTTCTCAAATTTTAATTATTTTCTTAAATTTTAAATTATTTATATTATTTTTCTATTATTTTCTTAAATTTTTAATCATTTTCATAATTTCTGAATTAATTTACTGAACTTTCAAATATATATCTCAATTTTCAATTATTTTGTTCAATTTTCATTTCTTTTTATTATTTTTAAATTATTTTCTCCATCTTTAAATATTTTCATTATTTTTCAATTATTTTCCTAAATTTTTAATTATTATCTCAAATTTAGATTATTGTCTTCAATATTCAAATTTTTAAACGAATTTTCAATTATTTTATTTCGCTTAAAATCAAATTCTGTAATTTTATATTATTTTCTCCGATTTTGAATTATTTTCATTCTTTTGGAATAATTTTCAAAAATTTCAATTACTTATTTTAAATTTCAATAATACTTTTCATCAATTTACGATTATTTCTGCGATTTTTTAATTATTCTCTTTAATTAAAATTTTAAAGAAATTTTGTAATTATTTTCTTTTTTTAAACAATTATTCTATGATTTTTCAATTATTTGTCTCAAATTTAATTTATTGTATTCAATCTTTCATATTTAAATTATTTTCATCATATTCCAATTATGTTTCTCAATCTTAAATTAATTTCAGCATATTACAATTATTTTTTTCAATTTTAAATTAATTTTATCATTTTTCAATTACTTTACTCGATTGTTAATTATTATTCTCATTTTCTAAAAATTTTAAGTATTTTTCTGAAATTTCTATTATTTTCTTCAATTTTTAATTATTTTCATTTGTTTTTATACTTTCCAAATTTTTTTTATTAATTATGGTAAATTTCATTTATTTTTAGCTTTTCTTAATTTTTTTCTGCAATTTTTAGTTATTTTCATATTTTGAATTGATTTCTAAGATCTTCATGTATTTTTCTCAAATTTTAATTTCTTTTTCTTTATAAAAAAAAAATTCTGCAATTTTTTCAATTATTTCACTCAAATGTGATTTACTTTTTACCACTTATCATTGTTTATATCATATTTCAATTATTTTCTTTAAGTTTCAAATTGTAAAATCATTTTTCAATTATTTTCCAAAATTGATATCCTTCAATTTTTAATTTTTTTCATATCTTTTATGATTTAAAAAAATTTAAACTATTTATCAGAGATTTCAATTTTTTCATTCAATTTTCAATTATTTATAATGATGTTTTGTATTACTTGCTTCAATTTTCAATTACTTTCGTTCTTTTTCGTAATTTCAAAAAAGTTTTTAATTATTTCTGTTTAAGTAAAAATTATTCTCTTCAATTTTAAATTACTTTTATCTTGTTTCATTTATTTTCTCTAATTTTTAATAATTTTTTTTTTTTTTTTAATGAACTTCTTAAAGTTTTATTTTTTGAAATTTTCTTTAACTTTTCTTTATTTAAAATATATTATGTAATTTTTTCAATTATTTGCTCAAATTTTAATTATTTTGTTCAATTTTATATTATTTATCTCAATTTTCAATCATTTTTATTTTCAATTTTCAATTAGTTTCCCTAATTTTCAGTTATTATCTCAAATATTGATTTAAATATATTGTTTAAATTTTTAACTTTTCGAATGATTGTTCAATTTTTTTTTTTTGCTTAAAAATAAATTCTGTAATTTTTCTATTATTTAATTATTATTACTATATTATTTCTATTTTTTAATTTAAAATTTTTTTCGTCGTATTTCAATTATTTTTTAAATTTTTAATTTTTTCATCATATTTCAATTATTTTTTCAATTTTAAATTATTTTTATCATTTGTTAAATTATTCCCCTAAATTCTTGATTATTATTTTTTTCAAGTATCTTTCTAAAATTTCAATTTTTTCTATTTTAATTATTTATTTTTATTCATTTCATAACAGTTTATTAACTAAGTTACAGGCATCATAAATTTGAGCTTTGTAACCAACAAACGGATTTTTTAAAAATTTTGAAAGAATTCTGCAATTTTTCAAATATTTATTTCAAATTTCATTAATTTTTTTAAACTTATCATTGTTTTGATCATTTTTCTATTGTTTTCTTTAAGTTTCAAAATTTAAAATCATTTTTCAATTATTTTCTTCCATTTTTAGTCATTTTCAATTCTTTTCATAAATTCAAAATTTTAAACTATTTATCTGATATTTCAATTATTTATATGAAATTTTCAGTAAAATTAAATAGAATTCTATTTAATTTTCAATTATATCTACGATTTTCTTGTATTTTATGTACCTATAGGTTTTCAATTATTTTCTCAAATTTTAATTATTTTCTTAAATTTTAAATTAATTATATTTTTTTCCTATTATTTTCTTAAATTTTTAATCATTTCCACCATTTCTGATAATAAATTCTCTAAATTTTTAAAATAATATAAATAGTTCATTTGTAATGATAATTATTTTGTTATTTATCCATTTTTATTTCAATAAATTATTTGTGTTTCAAAATAGTGGTTCTCATTCAAACATAGAAAATTCTCATAAATTCTCCGGAAAGATAATATTCTCGGTTATATTCTCGAGAATCTTACCGAATTTTAAATTACCGAGAATTTCCCAACTCTAAGTATAATAATGGTCAACTTCACGTTTTTTGATAAACGAAATAAAAAAAATTGAACCATTTTCTTTAATTTTTCTCATATTTACTGTATTTTTAAAAAAGTGAACGAGAGACAAAAATTCTCGGTACTTTAAAAATAAATATTTATATCAAATTATTCGACTTTGATGATATTTTTAATTAAAATCATCACTAAAATCGCTCTGCTTTGATACAAACGATAAAAACAAAGTATTGATTTTATTTCACATCCATATGCTTTATATATATAATAATAGAAGAGGATTTAGTTCATTGTATAGAAATCAAACAGAAAATAGTCATTCCATTGAAAAATAAATGTGCGCTTGATTATCTCCCAATGTACAATATATATATATAAAATCCACATTAAATAACGAGATTGCGGAATCGAGTTTGGAAAAGAAGTTAGATTCAGATTTAGATTAGAAACGCAGTTTTCGCAGCAATGACCCAAGTTTAGTAATTTTTTCCACTTCCTGCAACTCAAAACTTTTGCTTCTGACTTGGTGGTAAACAGCTTTTATAGAGCAAAGTAAAAAGTTTCTTTTTTGATAAAGATAAACTTATTTTTCTCAACCCTTTAACAGTACACATTATTTTTCTCCACTTTTTTCATAAAATTACGAACCTAAGCGTGCAAACTAACATTCTAAACTACTTCTTATCAACATTGCTTTAATATCTTAATTCTCTTCAAGTTCATTTTGGCACGTTCACCTCTCTTTTTTTTTTTTTTTTGTTGGTTTTACCGCATTCCCCATAAAACCGATATTGCAAAAGAGAAATTTTCACAACCTTGAAACGAAAGGGGATTGGAGTTTTGGACATCTTATCCTGGAAAATTGTCGTCTAAAGTTCTATGTGCATTTGGTCTTCTAGACTAATCCGTTTAACTGCTTCTAGCGCAGTGGCTTGTTTCGCGTACACGCCTTTACGACATGAATGTACTTTATCGACGATCTGACGTACCTAGTTTCTCTGGCAACTTATTAAAAGATCCACATCACGATTTGGGAGTGGCTACGTGCGATAAATGGTCCGTTTCATGATGTCATCAAGTCACGTCGTAAAAGCTTTACTGTCGTTTAAAGCTCCTCGAATAATTTCGATCATATGTCTCATTAAACGGTGTTTTCTTTCTACACCCCTCGATCAATTTCTTCTAAAAATACCTCACAGAATACCTTATACCTTGTAAAAATTTATGACTCATGAAACTATAACTAAATTATAAGCAGTGGCGGCGACTTGCTCTCTAAATCTGAATTAGTAGTTTTCTACTAAGAATTAGTAGTTTTCTACTATGAATTAGTCAAATTCATGGCTCATTTTTCTCTAACTCATAAAGTAGAAAACTACTAATTCTTAGTAAAAAAAACTACTAATTCTTAGTAAAAAACTACTAATTGAAATAGTGAAACTTTACTTTTAAAAAAAGTAGATTTTTTTACTAATATAATTAGTAGTTTTCTACTACAAAATTAGTAGTTTTCTACTAAGAATTAGTAAAATTCTTACTATTTTAATAGTAGCTCACTTTTCGCTAATTTATTAGAAGAAAACCACTAATTCAGATTTAGAGAGTGTGTATTAGGGTGGTCCAAAAATACATGGGAAAAACAAAAAGTTGAAAACGTTTTGCTCACACCCCCTAGGATTGTTCTATATCGAAAAAAAAATTACCCCTATTTTTTTGTTTTTGTTTTTTTTAATATGTAGAGGTCGCTCAAAGTGCTCAAACTTTCCCATGCAAAATGCATGGGAAAAAAAAATTTTTTCGTAGAATTGATATAAAATCCATGAAAATTAATATTTCTTGATCGGATACTGCTGCTTCTCTTCAGAAAAGTTCAAAAAACAAGATCCAATAATTTATTAAACAATTTTTTATTATTAACTATTTTTTAAAGGTCCCTAAAAAAACCCCATAACTTACGTTTTTTTCATTTTATGGGGTTTTTTAAGGACCTTTAAAAAATAGTTAATAATAAAAAATTGTTTATTAAATTATTGGATCTTGTTTTTTCAACTGTCCTGAAGAGAAGCAGCATTATCCGAACAAGAAATATTAATTTTCATCGATTTTATATCGATTCTACGAAAAAAAACTTTTTTCCCATGCATTTTGCATAGGGAACTTTGAGCTCTTTGAGCGACCTCTAAATATTAAAAAAAATAAAAACAAAAAATATGGGTAATTTTTTTTTCGATATAGAACAATCCTGGGGGGTGAGAGCATAATATTTTCAATTTTTTTGTTTTTGGACCACCCTAGTGTGTATGTACGTCTGCAAATTCCATAGAGCAACAAAATCGCCCTGTGGAATTTCATATGGCAAAATTACAGACAAAAAATAAATTTCTTAATAAAAATGTGGAAAAATGAATTTACAATTCGAAGAAAATGATTAAAATTTAGAAAAGAAAAACCGTATTTTGTAAAAATAATTAAAAAATAACAAAAAAAGTTGAAAATTAATTAATCAATAATTTGACTAATTTGATATTATAGGAAATAATTAAAACTGAAAAAGTTTTATTTAAAAAAATTAAAGAAAACCATTAAAACTTGCGGAAATTGATTTTCAAAATTAGGGAAAAAATTGAAAAATAATGGAAATAATCAGAGATTGAAAAAAATTGACCATACTGGAGTGGGAAACGTTTCTGAGTAACGAATGAAAAATTTTCTTTTCTTTTTTTTTCTTTTTCCACATTATTTTTGTTACAAAGACACAATTCAGTTCAAAAACGCTTAAAAAAACATTCAATAGTACATTTAAGGGTCGCAACCCCTAAAAAAAATTGTTAAAAAAAATAAATTTTCTCTCTAAATCTGAATTAGTGGTTTTCTACTAATGAATTAGCGAAAAGTGAGCTACTATTAAAATAGTAAGAATTTTACTAATTTTTAGTAGAAAACTACTAAGAATTAGTAGAAAACTACTAATCATGTAGTAGATTAAAGAAAAGAATTGAAACTTGGAAAATAGAATTTAAAAACGAAGGGAAAAAATAAAAAATAATAAAAATAAAATTGAGGAAAAATTTTTGAAAATTGCTAAAAATAGTTGAAAATTTTAGCAAATATTTAAAATCATAAAAGAAAAGAATTCGTTAAAATTAAAGAAATTTTTCAATACAATTTTAAATTTTCTATTCTCAAAGAGTGGATTAATTAAATTTTTAATCAATAAAATTTCAAATTAATTAAAGTTCGAAAAATTATAATGTATGATTGTAATTGTAGTCTTGTTTATCTCAAATATATTCTGTAATTTTTAAAATTATTTTATACTAATTTGTATTATTTTCTTAATTTTTCAATTATTTCTATCAATTATTTTATTATTAAATTTATTTTTCAAATAATTTTTAATTACTTTTTTTCATTTTAATTATTTTTCGATTAATTTACTAATTTTTTTCATTATTTAACTCAAATTTTAAATATCTTTTTACTTTACAATTATTTTCAACATTCTGCAATTATTTTCTTATATTACAAATATATGTTGAAATTTTTTCAATTATTTTTCACAAACTAAAATTATTTTCTTCAATTTTTAATTTTTGTTATTACTTTACAAATAATATTTCCACTTTTTTATTAATTTCATTATTATTTAATTAGTTTGCTAGATTTTAAAATATATTTCTCAAATTTTAATAATTTTCTTCATATTTTAATTATTAATATTACCATTTTGCAATCAATCTTTTCAATTTTTAATTATTTTTATTACTTTGCAAATATTGTCGTCTCGCATTTTTGGTTATTTTCATTACTCTTCAATTACTTTCCTAGATTTTAAAATATTTTTCTCGAATTTAAATGATTTGCTATAATTTTCAATTATTTATCTCAATTTTCAATTACTTTGTTCATTAAAAAAAAATCATTCACTTTTTAATAAAACTAAAAAAGTAATATTTAAAAAAATTAATGAAAATAATTGAAACTTCCTGGAATTGAATTTAAAAATTAGGGAAAAAATTGAAAAATATAATGGAAATAATTAGTAATTGAAGAAAATTTTTGAAAATTGATCAGAATAGTTGAGATATGTAGCAAATATTTAAAATCATAATAGAAAAGAATTGTTAAAAATTTAAAAGATTTTTAAATAATTTTTATATTTACTATTCTTAAAGATTAAAAAACAGAATTGAAACTTAGAAAATAGAATTTAAAAACGAAGGGAAAAAATAAAAAATAATGAAAATAAAATTGAGGAAAAATTTTTGAAAATTGCTAAAAATAGTTGAGAATTTTAGCAAATAATTGAAATCATAAAAGAAAAGAATTCGTTAAAATTAAAGAAATTTTTCAATACAATTTCAAATTTTCTATTTTCAAAGAATGGATTAATTAAATTTTTGATCAATGAAATTTCAAATTAATTGAAGTTTGAAAACATTACAAATATTTTTTCCAATTTTTAATTATTTCTATTATTCTTCAATTAGTTTCCTAGATTTTAAAATATATTTCTCAAGTTTTAATCATTTTCTTCAATTTTTAATGATTTTTATTACTTTACAAATATTGTCGTCTCGCAGTTTTTGTTATTTTCATTACTTTTCAATTAATTTCCTAGATTTTAAAATATTTTTCTCGAATTTTAAAAATTTTCAATTATCAAATACTTTTTACAATTTTTGATTATTTTTTTGTTAAATTGCAATGATTTTCACAAATTTTATATTATTTTGATTATTTGTTGATTAATTCCGAAAATTTTAATTATTTCACTTAAATTTCCTTTATTTTCTCCAATTTACGATTATTTCTATAATTTTTCTTCAATTTTTAATTATTATTCTTATTATTTTGCAATTAATTTCTTCAATTTTTAATTAATCTCACTATTCATTCCTCAATTAAAGTCCTAATTTTTCAATTATTTATCTTATTTTTCAATTATTTTTTTCAGTTTTTATTTTCTATTATCCTTTTGCAATTATTTTCTTCACTCTTTAATTATAGATATATTTCATTTTTCATTTATTATCTCAAATCTAAGTTATCTCGTCTCCACTTTTCAATGTTTTAATCAATTATTTTTCTCAAATTTTAATTACGTTCATCAATTTTTAATTTTTTTTTTTCATTTACAATGATTTTCACTAATTTTATATTATTTTGAATATTTGTTGATTAATTCCAAAAATTTCAATTATTTATCTCAAATTTCCATTATTTTCTTCAATTTTCGATTTTTTCTATAATATTGTAATTATTTTCCTAATTTTAAAATTCTTGAAATTATGTTCTAATAAAGTACTTTCTTTTACTTTACAAATATTCTGTATTTTTAGAATTTATTATTCTAAAAATGCAATTAATATCTACAAATTTCAACTATTTTTATCACTTTCCAACAATTTTCTGCAAGGATTTTCATTATTTTTCAAGTTTTCCCCTAAATTTTAAATTTAATTTCTGGAAGTTTCAATTATTTTTTTTCAATTTGTTTAAATAAAACTTTTTTAGTTTCAATTATTTCCTTCAATATCAAATTAGTTTCATTATTTATTAATTAAATTTCAATTTCCTTCGACATTTTTCGATTATTTTAAAAAAATATGATTTCAAATTTTCTTCAAATTTTCAATGTTTTAATCAGTTTTCACTTATTTTTCTTAAATTTCAATTAAGTTTGGCAATTTTTAATTGTTTTTTTTTTTTCATTTGCAATGATTTTCACAAATTTTATATTATTCTGATTATTTGTTGATTAATTCCGAAAATGTACTTGAAATCAAATAAAATTGTCAAGTTTTGCGTTACAATAATTACGCTAATTAAGAAACTCCTTAATTTATTATTGTTTTATTTCTTTCCCCCCTCCCCCACCCTCGGTCAATATTAAGTTTGCCAATGGAAAAAAATTTACAAGTCGCCGTCCCTGATTATAAGTTATAACTGAATTTAAGCGATGAATTTATAACTGTGTGGATATCAATTATTTTTAAATTTCAAAAGAGCAAAAATAAATGATAATTTTCACTTGTGTATGGTACATTTGCAAATTTTATAGAGCAAAAAAGTCGCCCTGATTTCTAAAAATGAATTACTTGAAAATAACTAATTATTAGTAAAATCGAAACTAAATTTTTGCTTCAGCAATTACACTCTAAAAACAAGTGTCTTATTTTGTCCTCACTTTTAAGACATTTTGGGGTGTCTTAATATTAAACCATTGAGATAGTGTCTTAAAAATGCCTGTAAGACGCTTTCTAAACGTCTTATGTCTTAAAATTAGACACTTGTAAGACACCTGTTTTTACAGTGTAGTGAAAAATAACTAATTATTAGTTAAAATAATTGTTAGTAAAAAGGTAACTAAAAAATAGTTAAAATTAGACTAATTGAAGATAATTACAAGATTATAGAAAGAATTAAAGTTTTATCAAAGAGAGTAATGGAAATTTGAAATAAAGAATTGAAAATTTTTGAATTAATCAATAAATTATAAAGTTATGTAAATGAGTATGTGCACAAAAAGGCTGAAACTATTGGATGAAAATTCTGAGACTGGTGTATAAGGAAGACCGGCTGGACCTTGAAAGTTATTGGTGGATCCTCAGGGCACTCTTGGAAGGCATAAGGCGAGGCATAAGGTAGCATATGGATGCCATTGGGGGAAGAGCATCTGGTAGCAGATGGGTGGGATACATTCAAAATGTATTCCAACTGAAATACTATTTCAAGTAAATTACATTCTGAACTTACACTCGGAGATACACTCGAAAATATCTATTGTTATAGTATCGCTTTTTCATTCTCCGCAATAATACCTCCTGACACCTACAGAATATTCATAACATTTCCCATTATTCATATGCATCTCTTATTACCTTATGATATCGTTTCAAAACAACATTTCAAAACTTTTTCATTCGTATTGCAATATTCGCCCATTTATCATATATACTAAACAAACAGAAGGTATATTTGTTTTTAAAGGTTCGAGGTACAATTGGAGATGAATTTTCTTTTGTTTCTTTAATAAATAATAAATTGGAGATTAGTATATAACTTCATAGAAATCTTGAGGGTAAATTGGCCAATGAAAATCAAAGAGGCAATTTACCCGTCTCTGCTCTGCTGAAAAATCGGACATCAGATGTAATTCTGATGTCATTTCTGATATTCTAATGTCATTTTTTAAGTAATTTCAGATATCATTTCTGATGTCATTTCCAATATCATTTTTATTTGTTTCTTTATTTATTTATTGACAAATCTTATTGCATTTACGAAATTGACATGTTTAGCATAGGCGTAACTAGAACATTTTTGTCTAAAAGTATATATATTTTGGTGCCTCAGAAAAAGGTCAACTTTTAATTTTCTATAACGCAACCCAAAAATATAGATTTTTGGTGTAGAAAAAAAGATGCGCATATTTTTTAATAATTTTTTAAACCATTTTTAAAGGTCGCGCTATTTAATTTTTCACATTATATATTTCTCTCATTTTTAAGAATTCACAATTTTGCCATTTGAGACATACAATTTCATTCAAATTAGGGCAATGTTTTTCTACTTCATTAAATTATTTTCATCAATTTCAACATGGAAACTATAATTTTCAAATAGTTTTTGTCATTTTCTAACGATTTTCTTCAACTTTCACTTTCCTTCTTCGATTTTCAATTATTTTTGACATTTTTCAACGAATTGATTCCATTGGTTTCTTCAATTTTTAAATATTATTGACATTTTAATTATTTTTCCCAATCTTTTATTCAAAACAAAATTTTTTAAAGATATTCTCAAATTTAACTTGCAATCAACAATCTTCAATTATATTTAACATTTTCTAGTAAATTTTCTCAATAAATTTTCAATTTTTATCTTCCATTTTGTTTTGAATTTCATTTTTTTTCGTCATTACTTAATCACCTTCTTTTTAAAATTATTTTCTTCAATATTTTGTCATTTTAGTCATAGTCAAATTGTTTTCTTTAAATTTCATTAACAATTTTTTATTTTTATTCCTGTCTTAAATTTTATCAGGAATTTTGGCTTCTTCTTTAAAAAACTTTGTCTTCAATTTCAATTATTTTTCGCATATGTTATCTTATAGTCTTTAATTTTCAATTATTTTTCCAGGAATATCATCAATTTATAATTTTAATCCTTTAAATTCAATTGTTCTTGTCACTCTTAAGGCACTTTTTTCAAATTTCAATTTTTGAAAAGTATGTTTAAATGCAATTTATTCGTTTTTCAATTATTTTCTTCATTTTTCATATTTTTCTTTACTTTAAATCTGTTTTGTCTACAATCTCAATTACTTTTTCTATTTTTAAATGAGTTTCTTCAATTATTTTCTACAAATTTAACTCGTAACTTATATTTTTTAATTATATTGATCATTTTATACTGAATTTCTTAAAATAAAAATTTCTTTTACAAGTCTAAATTATTGTCTTCAATTGGAATTATTTTTCTTATTTTTAAATGGTTCCTTTCAATTATCGATTATTCGTGTCCTTTCAATTATTTTCGGCGTTTTTATTAAATGCCGTCAATTCTTAATTATTTTTAACATTTTATAAATTTTTGTCTCATTTAAAATTTTTTCCTAATTATTAAATTAATTGTGATGTTCTTTATTTTTTTTCGATTTTCATTTAATTTGTTTAATTTACTTTAGTTTCAATTATACTTTTAATTTTAAACTATTTTTCTTCAATTTTCGGTGATTTTCTTCTGCTTTCAATTATTTATTTTTCAAATTTTTAATTAAAATTTAAATTTTGCATTTATGTTTGTTAATAATTAATTAAAATCTTCAGTTTGAATTGTTTTTCCCATTTTGAAATTATTTCCTTTAATTCTCGGGTTTTCCTTCAATTTTCCACTTGTAGCCTTTAATTTTTAATTATTTTTGATGTTTTTTGTCAAACGTAATTCTTTAATTTTACAATATTGTCTTCAATCTCAATTATTTTTCTCATTTTCGCATATTTTATCTTATAGTCTTTAATTTTCAATTATTTTTCCAGGAATATCATCAATTTATAATTTTAATCCTATAAATTCAACTGTTCTTGTCACTTTAAGCACTTTTTTCAAATTTCAATTTTTTAAAAGTATGTTTAAATGCAATTTAATCGTTTTTCAATTATTTTCTTTATTTCTCATATTTTTCTTTACTTCAAATCTGTTTTGTCTACAATTTCAATTATTTTTTCTATTTTTAAATGAGTTTCTTCAATTATTTTTTACAAATTTAACTCGCAACTTATATTTCTTAATTATATTGATCATTTTATACTGAATTTCTTCAAATAAAAATTTCTTTTACAAGTCTAAATTATTGTCTTCAATTGGAATTATTTTTCTTATTTTTAAATGGTTCTTTTTAATTTTCGATTATTCTTATTCTTCCAATTATTTTAGGCTTTTTATTAAATGCCTTCAATTCTTAATCATTTTTCACATTTTATAAATTTTTGTCTTCAATTAAAATTGTTTCCTAATTTTTAAATTAATTGTAATATTTTTTTTTCGATTTTCATTTAATTTGTTTCATTTACTTTAGTTTCAATTACATTTTTAATTTTTAAACTAATTTTCTTTAATTTTCGGTGATTTTCTTCTGCTTTCAATTATTATTTATTTTTTAAAATTTTAATTAAAATTTAAAATTTGCAATCATGTTTGTTAATAATTAATTATAGTCTTCAATTCGAATTATTTTTCCCATTTTGGAATAATTTCCTTTAATTATCAGTTTTTCCTTTCATTTTCTACTTGTAGCCTATAATTTTTAACTATTTTTGATATTTTTTGTCAAACGTAATTCTTCAATTTTACAATATTGTCTTCAATTTTAATTATTTTTGTGTTTTCAAATCAATTTCTTGAATTTAAATTTATCTTGTCATTTCAAAATGAATGTTTTCCTTTTTTCAGTTATTCTCTTAAATTTTCACTTTTTCTTTCTTCAGTTATAAATTGTTGTAATCAATTTCAATTACTTTTGTCATTTTTAGTATATTTCTTCATCATTCAATTATTTTCTCCAATTTTAACTTAAAACGTTTACTTTTCAATTATGTTTGATATTTTTTAACGAGTTTCTTCAACTTTCAATTTCTGTCTTCAATTTTCACGTATTGTCTTAAACATTCAATTATTTTATTCAATTTTAGATTATGTTTTAATTTTTTAACTTTAAAACATATTATTTTTAGTGTTTTTAAATATTGTTTGAATACTTTGGATTGTTTTCTAGGTGATTCTAAAATTTCAATTACATTCTTAATGTATTTTAAAATATTTTTCTTTAATTTTCAATTATTGTTTTTAAAAATTTTATTAATTTTTCAATATTTTATTTAAAATTTTAGTTCTTATTATTCTTATATTCGTAGTATTTTATATTTTCTAACAATTGAAAATTTCTTTTAGTTTTTTGTCAATTTCAACAATATTTTTCTTAATTTTTCAAAAATATCTTCCATTTTCTTAGGTAGTCTAAAAACCTTATTTATTTTTGTCGCTTTTTAGTTAATGACTTCAATTTGTATGATATTTCTTTAAATTCAAATTATTATTTTCATTTTAATTATTTTTCTCATTTTTAAATTCAAAAAAAGTTTTTTTTAATGGTTTTTTTTCATTTTTTGTTATTTTCTTAAATTTAACTTGTAATCAATCATTTCTTACTTTATTTGTTATTTTCAAATGAATTTCTTCAATACTTTATTTTTTCTTCTCTTATGAAAATTTACTCTTCATTTTAATTTTTTTGTCATTACTTAATTACCTTCTTTTTAAATTTCGTCTATTTCTCATCTTTAAATTATTATTTTTGTATATTTTAACTTATAATCTTTAATTTTCGATAATTGTTTAAGGAATTTTTTCAATTTTTAATTTAAATTCTTGTTATTGTAAAATTAATCATTTCTTTTCTCTATTATTTTCTTTAATTTTTACTTTTATTTTCTTTAATTTAAAATTGTTGCCTTGAATTTTAACTACAGGATCGTTAAAAATTTTATTTGAAATTTTCTAATAAAGGGGGGGCACAATTTTCCTTCCTGTGAGGAGGCACTCAAATCCAAGTTACGCCACTATTTTTGAGGTTACTATTGACATCAGAAGATAAGATTCCAAAATTTAAATTTATATAAAGAGTACCAAAAAGTCAATTAATCTTTTTTTTAACTGAGTAAAGTTGCTAAGATTTTATTGTGTGCAAAAATAACTTGCATTTAATTTTTACAAATATCCTTATTATCTCCTTATGATCTTATTATCATGTTAAATCCTCATTTTTTCTAGGGTAGTTACGCCTATGATGTTTAGTTTCTTCTTTTGGAAGATTTGATCGGAAATTATGTAGGAAAGAATGCAATTTATGATGTTATTTTCATTATCATTTCTAATGTAATTTCATATATAATTTCTGATTTCATTTCCGATGTAATTTGTGATATCATTTCTGATAACATTTTTTATGTTATTTCTGATGTCATTTCCGATATTATTTTTATTTATTTATTTATTAACAAAATTTATTGCATTAACGAAATTTGCATATCTAGTTTCTTCTTTTGGATAAATTTTAAGCAACAACAAATGCCGAATACTAATTTTTAGACCTGAAACCGAATAATTTCACCTAAATATAGTATATAAATTGTTTTTACACAATGTTCGTACTTTAAAATGCCGTTTTAACATCATATTTCAATTTTTTTCAATTTATAATTATTTTTATCATTTTTGAATTATTTCTCTAAATTCCTAATTGTTATTCTCATTTTGTAAAATTATTTTCCCTAACTTTTATTATTCTTATTTTTTAAAATTTTTAAACATTTTTCTCAAATCTCTCATTATTTTCTTCAATTTTTAATCATTTGTAACTCTTTTTATAATTTTCGAAATTTTGAGCTATTTATCTGATATTTTAATTATTTAATTCAATTTTCAATTACTTACGTTCTTTTTCATAATTTACAAAAAGTTTCTCATTATTAGTCTGAATTTTTTTTTTTTTCAATTTTCAAGAATATCTACTATTTTCTTGTATTTTATGTATCTCTATTCTTTATTTTTTGCAATTACTTCTCTTAAATTAAAAAGTGATCTTTTCAATTTTAAATTATGTTTATCTTTTTTTATTTATTTTCTCTAATTTTTAAATATTTTCTTATTTTTTTAAATGAACTTTTAAAAGTTTCAAGTATTTTTCTGAAATTTTCTTTAATTTCCCTTTATTTAAAATATATTTTGTAATTTTTTCAATTAATTCTTCCATTTTAAATTATTTATATTATATTTTCATTATTTTCCTAAATTGTTAATCAATTTCATCATTTCTGAACTAATTTTCTAAATTTTTAATTATATTATTTATCTCAATTTCAATCATTCTTTTCTATTTCCATTTATTTTCTCCAATTTTTCATTATTATAATTGTTTTTCATTTTTTTCTAAGATTTTGAATTATTTTTCTCATATTTAAATTATTTTCTTTTATTTTAAAACATTTCTATGATTTTTTAAATTGCATTCGACAGTTTTATTTACATAAATTGTTTGTGTTTCAAAATTTCCAAGCTCATTTAAACATAGAAAATTCTCATAAATTCTCCGGAAGAAGAATATTCTCGGTTACATTCTCGAGAATTTATTTATTTAATATTTATTTTGTATGAATTTTAAGCAACAAAAAATGCCAAATACTAATTTTTAGACCTCAAGCCGAATAATTTCACCTAAATTTAGTATATAAATTGTTTTTACACAATGTTCGTACTTTAAAATGCCGTTTTAACATCATATTACAATTTTTTTCAATTTATAATTATTTTTATCATTTTTGAATTATTTCTCTAAATTCCTAATTGTTATTCTCATTTTGTAAAATTATTTTCCCTAACTTTTATTATTCTTATTTTTTAAAATTTTTCTCAAATCTCTCATTATTTTCTTCAATTTTTAATCATTTACAACTCTTTTTATAATTTTCGAAATTTTGAGCTATTTATCTGATATTATAATTATTTACCTCAATTTTCAATTACTTACGTTCTTTTTCATAATTTACAAAAAGTTTCTCATTATTAGTCTGAATTTTTTTTTTTCAATTTTCAAGAATATCTACTATTTTCTTGTATTTTATGTATCTCTATTCTTTATTTTTTGCAATTATTTCTCTTAAATTAAAAAGTGATCTTTTCAATTTTAAATTATGTTTATCTTTTTTTATTTATTTTCTCTAATTTTTAAATATTTTCTTATTTTTTTAAATGAACTTTTAAAAGTTTCAAGTATTTTTCTGAAATTTTCTTTAATTTCCCTTTATTTAAAATATATTTTGTAATTTTTTCAATTAATTCTTCCATTTTAAATTATTTATATTATATTTTCATTATTTTCCTAAATTGTTAATCAATCTCATCATTTCTGAACTAATTTTCTAAATTTTTAATTATATTATTTATCTCAATTTCAATCATTCTTCTCTATTTCCATTTATTTTCTCCAATTTTTCATTATTATAATTGTTTTTCATTTTTTTCTAAGATTTTGAATTATTTTTCTCATATTTAAATTATTTTCTTTAATTTTGAAACATTTCTATGATTTTTTAAATTACATTCGACAGTTTTATTTAAATAAATTGTTTGTGTTTCAAAATTTCCAAGCTCATTTAAACATAGAAAATTCTCATAAATTCTCCGGAAGAAGAATATTCTCAGTTACATTCTCGAGAATTTATTTATTTAATATTTATTTTGTATGAATTTTAAGCAACAAAAAATGCCAAATACTAATTTTTAGACCTCAAGCCGAATAATTTCACCTAAATTTAGTATATAAATTGCTTTTACACAATGTTCGTACTTTAAAATGCCGTTTTAACATCATATTTGAATTTTCTTCAATTTATAATTATTTTTATCATTTTTCAATTATTTCTCTAAATTCCTAATTGTTATTCTAATTTTGTAAAATTATTTTCCCTAACTTTTATTATTCTTATTTTTTAAAATTTTTAAACATTTTTCTCAAATCTCTCATTATTTTCTTCAATTTTTAATCATTTGCAACTCTTTTTATAATTTTCGAAATTTTCGAGCTATTTATCTGATATTTTAATTATTTAATTCAATTTTCAATTACTTACGTTTTTTTTCATAATTTACAAAAAGTTTCTAATTATTAGTCTGAATTTTTTTTCAATTTTCAAGAATATCTACTATTTTCTTGTATTTTATGTATCTCTATTCTTTATTTTTTGCAATTACTTCTCTTAAATTAAAAAGTGATCTTCACTGAGAAAATAAGTTGACTAAATACAACCAATTTTTGATTAAATTTAGCAGAGAGAGGTTGTTGATATAGCACCTGCAAAGCACTTAATTGATTTTAGCAGAGCATATGCTCCGGTATCCTAGAAGTTTGATTGTCATCGCCGGTGTTTTGTTTGTTTTGTCCCGAGGAACCCTAACCTAGAAATAAAGCTGCTTGACTAGAGACTTATTTTCTCAGTGTTTTCAATTTTAAATTATGTTTATCTTTTTTTATTTATTTTCTCTAATTTTAAAATATTTTCTTATTTTTTTAAATGAACTTTTAAAAGTTTCAAGTATTTTTCTGAAATTTTCTTTAATTTCCCTTTATTTAAAATATATTTTGTAATTTTTTCAATTAATTCCTCCATTTTAAATTATTTATATTATATTTTCATTATTTTCCTAAATTGTTAATCAATTTCATCATTTCTGAACTAATTTTCTATATTTTTAATTATATTATTTATCTCAATTTCAATCATTCTTTTCTATTTCCATTTATTTTCTCCAATTTTTCATTATTATAATTGTTTTTCATTTTTTTCTAAGATTTTGAATTATTTTTCTCATATATAAATTATTTTCTTTAATTTTAAAACATTTCTATGATTTTTTAAATTACTTTCGACAGTTTTATTTAAATAAATTGTTTGTGTTTCAAAATTTCCAAGCTCATTTAAACATAGAAAATTCTCATAAATTCTCCGGAAGAAGAATATTCTCGGTTACATTCTCGAGAATTTATTTATTTAATATTTATTTTGTATGAATTTTAAGCAACAAAAAATGCCAAATACTAATTTTTAGACCTCAAGCCGAATAATTTCACCTAAATTTAGTATATAAATTGTTTTTACACAATGTTCGTGCTTTAAAATGCCGTTTTGCGGAAAATCAATTCGTATCGTAATTCGATTTGCAATAAGACAGGCACACGTAACTTCCGCTTTCTGGTCGTTGCTACTTCGCAACAGCGAATAACAGGCTAGAGAATCGCTCGCCTAAGGCGAACAGACGTCGCGGCGCCATTTGTGCGGCGCCGCACGCAACCCTTAAACACTATTACCCCCTTCCCTTAACCCTTCTTGTTCTCATTTCTCAACATTTTCTAGAAACTATATTTTCACTTTTTTAGTGCACTCATCAACCTTCGAATAGGTGGTTAGAGTTAGCGGTAAAAAGAAGAGAAAAAAAAAAAAAAACTAATCGGAACGTTGCCAATATTGGGAAAAAATAATCTCCTTTCTACCAAACGTGGCAGTGTTCCTCTTCTCTCAAAAGCCTATAGACTCTCGCCAAGTCCGTCTCTTTGCCTTTTATACAACTTTTATTTCACGCAAAAGCGAAAGCTCTATAGCTCTTGTTATTTCTTTCCTCCTAGGGATTATAGAGTTCATAAAAACACTAGCTTTTGTCACGTAAATTTGAAATAGAAGGTAGATGAGATTCAATTTCGGAATGGTATTATTTTTGTTGATTAATGTTTGTTTTGTTTGTGTTATAGAGGTTATGTTTTAAAAAACAAAATTATTCAACCACAAACGAGATTTATTCGTATATAATATATGACAATAATTTGTTTTTATTTTTTAAAAAACGGTAATTGATAGGTTCTGCGTTGTCTGGAACAAGGCACAGAGCTCTTATTTCAATTAAGAGACTATTTTGAACCCGCTTTGATAGAAGTTGAGAAATTTATTACAGATTTCGTGAAATAGATGCAGACGGAAAAATGAGATAACAATTTTCATCATTGTTTAACGTGCATGCAATGATTAAAGGTGAAGGTGAATAAGGTTGGAAGGATGTGTTTATAAAACGTGTTTTATTTTAAGATAACCTTCACCATTTCAGCATGGTAAACAGAAACTTTACATTTTCCGATCAATTTGATACTCGGTGTTTCAGCTTTAAGTTTCGTTTAGATTCCCGGAATTCTCTAATAATGATAATTAAAAATAGGACTAAAAATTGTATGCTCGGAAATTTATGATCTTTTTATGATAATCCGGAAATACGATTTGCGCATGATCAATTTTCAATTGTTTTGGATTTAATGTGAAAGAGGAAAAGAGATGTTATGTCATCTGTCACTTTTGCTCTAGAGTTGGAAAATTCTCTGTAATTTACAATCCGGTTATGTTCTCGAGAATATAACCGAGAATATTCTCCTTCCGGAGAATTTTTATGAATTTTCTATGTTTGAATAAGCTCCAATATTTTAAAACACAAACAATTTATTGAAATAAAAATAATAGATAATTTTACAAATTAATTAAAAAAAATATAAGAATAATGAAATAAACGATTGAAATTGTCGAAAGTAATTTAAAAAATTGTAGAAATGTTTTAAAATTTAGGAAAATAATTTAAATTTGAGAAAAATACTTGATAATCTTAGAAATAAATTGAAAAAATCGAAATAATGAAAAATTGGAGATAATAAATGTAAGTTGAAAAAAATGATTTAAATTGAGATAAATAATTAAAATTTTTAGAAAATTAATTCAGAAATGATGAAAATGATAAAAAATGTAAGAAAATAATAAAAATAATATAAATAAGTTAAAATTGAAGAAAATAATAAAAATTTGAGAAAATAATTGCAAAAATTGCATAATATATTTTAAATGAAGGAAAATTGAAGATAGTTTCAGAAAAATACTTAAAACTTTTAGAAGTTCATGGCAAAATAAAAAATAAAATAATTAAAAATTGGATAAAATAAACGAAAAAAAAGGTAAACACAATTTAAAATTGAAAAGAACAATTTTTAATTTAAGGAAATAATTGCAAGAAATACAACATAAAATACAAAAAAATCACTGATGTAAAAATTGAATAGAAAAATGAAAATTTCAGATAAATAATTAAATTTCTTTGGAAATTATGAGAAAGAACGTAAGTAATTGAAAATTGAAGAAAATAATAAACAAATAATATAAATAAACGAAAATTAAATTAAACAATTGAAATATCAGATAAATAGTTTAAAGTTTGGAAATTATGAAAAAAATTGAAAATTGTTAAAAATTGAAGAAAATAATACGAAATTTGAGAAAAATATTTAAAAATTTTTAAAAATATGAATAATTAAAAATTTGATAAAATAATTGAAAAATGATTTTAAACTTTGAGAAAAATAAATGAAAATCTGAGAAATTAATTGAAAAAAGTCAGAATAATAAAAAATTGAAAAAAAAGTAATTGAAACTTAAGATAATTAATACATTTTTTTGGAAATTACAAAGACAAATAAATATAATTAAAAATTAAAGAAAATAATTTAAATCTGAGAAAAATACTTAAAAATCTTAAAAAATAATTTTACAAAATGGGAATAATAATTAAGAATTTATGGAATTAATTGAAAAATGATAATTATGATTTAAAATTGAAAAAAATAATTGAAATATGATGAAAGTAATTAAAATTTCCAGTTAAATAATAATTGAAATTTTTTTAAAATTATGAAAAAAGAATGAAAAGAGTTATAAACTGGAGCAAATAATAGAAAAATTACAGCATTTATTTTAAAGCAAAAGAAAATAATTGAAAAATCGTGTAAAAAGTTGAAAATTGAAGACAATCTAAATTTGAGATAATAACTGAAAACTTGATTAATTAATTGAAAAATAATTAAAATAATTAAAAGATAGAGAAAATAATTGCAAAATTATTAAAAGAAATGAATATTGAAGAAAATAATTGAAAATTGAGATATTTGAAAGTTCAGGATTTTAATTCAGAAATAACGAAGAAGATTAAAAATTACAGTTAATAATTGCATAATAATGATGAATTAAAAAATTAATTTTATTTTGCTATAAATAATATAAATTTTAGCAATAAATAATAAAATTGTTTTATTGTGAAAGAGAAAATAATTAAAATTGAAATTACTTAAAATCAATTACTTAAACTACATTTTTCAACTATTTTTATCATTTATCAATTACTTTCTGCAATTTTTAATATTATTTTCATTATTTCTTATTTTTTTCCCTAAATCCTAAATATGCTTTCCAAAAATTTCAATTATTTTTTAAAATTGTTTAAATCACTTTTGCAATTTTAATTATTTTCTCTTCGACAATAAAACAATTCCATTATTTATTGCTATATTTCGTTTTATTAATCGCAAAATGAAATTAATTTTTTTAATTCACCATTATTCTTTTCATTTTGCAATTATTATCTTCAATTTTTAATAATTTTCATTATTTCTGGATTAATATCCTTAACTTTCAAATATATATCTCGATTTTTAATTATTTTGTTCAATATTCATTTTTTTATATCATTTTGCAATTATTTTCTCCATCTTTACATTATTTTTCAATTAATTTCCTAAATTTTCAGTTATATTCTCAAATTTAGATTATTGTATTCAATTTTCAACTTTTTAAACGATTTTTCAATTATTTTCTTTTGCTTAAAAATACATTTTGTAAATTTTTGTTAATTTTCTCCAATTTCTAATTATTTAAATTCTTATTGCATAATTTTCAAAATTTTTAAATTTATTTATCTGAAATTTCAAATATTTTAATCATAGGTATTTCAATAATTTTTAAAATTTTTAAATTATTTTCATCATATTTCAATTATTTTTTTAATTTTTAATTATTTTTATCATTTTTCAATTATTTCCCTATATCCTAATTATTATTCTCAATTTGTAAAATTATTTTCCCTAACTTGTATTATTCTTATTTTTTAAAAATTTTAAATATTTTTCTCAAATTTCCCATTATCTTCAATTTTTAATCAATTTCAATTCTTTTTATAATTTTTGAAATTTTAAACTATTTATCTGATATTTTAATGATTTAATTCAATTTTCAATTACTTACGTTTTTTTTCATAATTTACAAAAAGTTTCTAATTATTAGTCTGAATTTTTTTTTTCAATTTTCAAGAATATCTACAATTTTCTTGTATTTTATGATTTTTATGTATCTCTATTATTTATTTTTTGCAATTATTTGTCTTAAATTAAGAGGAGATCTTTTCAATTTTAAATTATGTTTATCTTTTTTTATTTATTTTCTCTAATTTTTAAATACTTTCTTTTTTTTTTAAATGAACTTCTAAAAGTTTCAAGTATTTTTTTGAAATTTTCTTTAATTTTCCCTTATTTAAATTATATTATGTAATTTCTTCAATTTTAAATTATTTTTATTATATTTTCATTACTTTCATAATTTGTTAATCATTTCCATCATTTCTGAATTAATTTTCTAAATTTTTAATTATATTATTTATCTCAATTTTAATCATTCTTTTCTATTTCCATATATTTCCTCCAATTTTTCATTATTCTAATTGTTTTTAATTTATTTCTAAGATTTTGAAGTATTTTTCTCATATTTAAATTATTTTCTTTAATTTCAAAACATTTCTATGATTTTTTAAATGACTTTCGACATTTTTATTTAAATAAATTGTTTGTGTTTCAAAATTTCCAAGCTCCTTTAAACATAGAAAATTCTCATAAATTCTCCGGAAAAAGAATATTCTGGGTTACATTCTCGAGAATATAACCGGGTTTTAAATTACCGAGAATTTTGCAACTCCCTAATCCATAAAAGAAACAACATAGAGTTGTGTATAAAAAGCGTCAAATATGGCATTTTACCAACACCATAAATATAAAAACTATTTTTCATATATGGGCAAGCCTCCGGAACTTTTAACATTTTAATTTAAAAATGTTGTTAATTTTATTCTTCAGCACAGCTTTAAAATTTAAACTTTAGTATTTTGAACCTAAATAGATTTCAATTCTATTACAGTACAAGCTTTTTTTGGTTGCGCTCTAATCTAAAATATCAATTTTATGAGATACAAAAAGGGGGTTATGTAAAATTTTAATATTCCTGAAACTAAAATATATAATTTTTTAATAACATTGAAATAATAGAAAATGATGAGGATCATAATAATAATTAACTAAAAAATCACTATTAAGACTATCACTCAGTAAAAAAAAGTTAAAAATTATTTTTTATACAATCATTACAATTAGTAAAATACACGTTTGCTTTAAATTTCATTGTTTTGAGACAATCTCAGATTCTAAATATAACCTTAAAGAGTTACAACGTATTCATGAAAATGAAATACTGTTCATTAAAATACTGTGTTCAATTAATTAAAAGTAACTAAATAAGTTTTACTTGAGAGCTTTACGATGATATTCTCTATGCATTCTTCTTTTCATTTCTTTGATTTTTATTTTCTTTTCTCGCGTCTTCTTATTTTTTCTTTCACCTGTCAGAGACTAAATGTAATTTTATAATTCCAGAGACTTGCCCATATGCAAAAGTAGAAACATCGAAGCTCGAAATGAAAACTAATTAACTTTTTCTTCTATTTATCATATCGATTTATTAATTCTTAGAGTGGAATTTAATTACTTGATTACTCGGAATGGCATGGAGCGTGACACTGGGGAATTTTCAAACTGGATGTTTTTTGACCATGAAATTTAATATTCCGAGAAAAGGACTACCTAAAGAAGGAAAAAAGAGAATCGCCTTTCTTAGGAAAGCTCTCCTTCTTGTAAGGAATCGATATGGTGACTCATCCAGGGCGGTGACAGCAGCAGCTCTTGCACTCTCGTCTTCTTTCGTTTTTTTTTTTTCTTCTCTCTCTCAAACCCTCACTTGCCATCTTGCTCTCTTCCATTCACCCTCTTGCGCCTTAACATCGAAAGCGTGTCCAAACTTCTCAAGTCGACTCATTCCCCGCTTAAAGTCTTGCCTCTCGCCAAACTCCGCCTTTCGTTAGCAAGAAACAATTGAATAGCACAAGAGCAAAATACAAACAACACATCTACTACTTTCTTATCATCTCTCATTTCGCGAGACAAATTGTCATCATTTCCAAGTTACTTTGCAACTCTTGCTTTTAATAACTGCTATAGTCCTGAAAAATAGCAAAAAACAAAATTTTGTTTTTTGTACAAAAAAAGTTCTTTTTCCAGCCGTGCATAATGAATAAATAATAGATATATAAATATATTTGTATATAAAAATATGAAAAAGTACTTTTTTCAGCACATTCCACTTTAAAATCCATTCACTTTTCACTCCTCGTCTTTCTATTCTTTTGGACTCCTTGAATGGTGCCTATTGTACACAAATTGAATGCGAGACAATTGGTCGAGAGCCGCAATTCAAATGAAAAGAACCTACTTTGGAAGCAAATGGCGCATCTCGAGTAGTTAGTTTCGGCAATTAGACTCTTAACGAGAGATCGATGCAGCTTGAAAAAAGATTGAGGCGATACGCGGTTTCAAACAAATGCGCTATTTTTATACCTTTTCATTCATCAAAGACAAAGAGCCGCAGAGTTGAATGAAACTTTCCACGACTAAACGAAATATTGAAATGTTAAAGCTCTGTTTTCCGAACAGGAGTAATTTTTTATTTCTCTGTGTGTGTGTGTTTTTTTCTACCTTTTATTTAGAGAGAAAATTGAGTTGATCTTCTTTAGTTGCTCTTCGCCTCTGTTTATTCTCTTCTTTTTTTTTTTGGAGGTCTTTTACCTTCTCATTTGGCCAATGGGAATCAATACAAAGCTTTGTATAAACAGAAGAAAGAAATGTGGATAGAGAAGGATGAAAGGAGGCCAAGGAGATTCAACTTAAGTAGACTTGCACACGTTTCAGCGTCAGTACTCTGTGTGTAGACACTCACCGTGCTTGCAATACCGAGAAAACTGCAACGTTCAACGTGCCTATTGGGGCTTTTCACGTTTCCCTTTCGCGATACGAACGAGGGCGATTTTCCCGGCAACATGAACGCCAACACGTCGTTATGGACGTACTTTGCCGCTACCTGCAAAGTGTCGTGCTCGCCGCTTTTCTTGTTATAAGAACCATAAGTGAGTGCTCTCTCATAAGTCCAGGAGTTTATCAAAGGAAAAGTTTATAGATGATAAGCAGTGTTGGACAAAATTTACATTTTTGTAGTTTATGCTGTTTTTTTGGATTCGTGGATGTTGTTTTTTGGAGAACTAATTAGAAATGTCACCTTTGAGGTAGTTTTTGTAGTTATAGAGGATCTGATATGTTTGTATCGATCGACCAAAATATATTGGGTACATCCAGTAACATCTATTTGTAAGCGTCACCAACTTGGTGGCATGGTATCAAGGTATAAAATATAAGATGGTATATGATGAGTATTTTAATGGCATGTATACCATCATCAAGATTTAAGATATAGGATGGTATACTAACTTGGTGGTTTACCTTCTCGTAATATAAGCAATAAGGTATACTAATCATTATTTTGATCGTATACCATTAAGTTATAAAAAATAAAATTGTATACCATGATGATATAAGATGGTAAATAGTGGTTTACCGTTAAGAAATAATATATAGAATATATGCATTCATTATTTTCATAGAATGCAATGTTTGTGAATATTATCAAGATGCAATCATTGTTTTGATGATATCTAGTTAAGATATAATAAGATGTAAGATGGTATATCATCACTATCTTCATAGTTTTAGTATAGTAATTGAAATAATTACATCAGTATAAGATACAGTATAGTATATGTAAAGATAAAAGATAGTATCTTGGTGATATACCATATAGCTGTAAAATACAAGTTTGTTTGTTATCAAAATAATGATCTTGACAGTAATGGATATATATTGATAGTAATAAGATATAAGATGGTATACCATAAATATCAAAATTTATGATGATGTATTTAAGGTATAAGATATAACATATGGCACACCGTCATTATCCTAATGGATTTTCACCAAAATATAAGTTTGTATACCATTACTATTAAAAAAACATTGTATACCATTAGTAAATCCTTAAGATTTACATAAAATACAATATATAAATTTGTATTACATCAAGTTAGTGATCTTGACAGTATTCCATCAAAATATAAGATACTGTATTACTTTCAAAATTTAAGATAATGTATCTTCAAAAAATAAGATATAACATGGTACACCACCACTATCCTAATGCATTTCCATCAGAATACAATATATAAGTTTCTGTATAATCAAGATAGTGTTCTTGATGATGTTCTGGCAGGATATAAAATAATAAGTCATCGATATTAAGGTATAAGATGGTATATGATCAAGATGCAATATAAAATATAAGACACCATTAAAAGAACCTAATGGATGTTCACCAAAATACAAGATATAGGTCTGTATACCATTAATATCAAGATAACATGGTATACCATCACTAAATCCTACAGATTTTAATAAAAATTCAAGATATAAATTATTATATCTTCAAGTTAGTGATCTTGATAGTATTCCATCAAAATATCAGATGCTATATACCATAACTATCAAGACTTAAGATTATGTATCTTTACAGAATAAGATATAACATGATGCACCACCACTATTCTAATGCTTTAGCATCAAAATACAAAATATAAGCTTCTATATTATCAAGACATTGTTCTTGATGATGTTCTAATAGGATATAAAATGGTTAACCATTACTATCAAGATAGAAGATGAAATATGATCAAGATACAAGATAAAACATGATACACCATTATCATATTCTAATGGATTTTCACCAAAATACAAAATATAAGTTTTATATGCCATTAATATCAAGGTAACATGGTATAGCATCACTAAATCCTATAAATTAAAAATACAAAAATACAAGATATAAATTTGTATACGTACAAGTTACTGATCTAGATAGTATTACATTACAATATAAGATGCTATATACCATAAGTATCAAGGCTTAAGATGATGTGTCTTCAAAGTATAAGATATAAGATATAACATGGTACACTATCACTATCCTAATGCATTTGAATCAGAATACAATATATAAATTTCTATATTATCAAGATAGTGTTCTTGATGATATTCTAGCAGGATATAAGATGGTAGCTCACAAAACCTGCAAGCATCAAAACGTTGCATAATGATACCATTTTTTGCATCAATTATGAGAAATGATCTAAAAAACGGTATCATTATGCAACGTGTTGATGCTTTTAGGTTTTGTATGAGACTATCACTATCAAGATATGAGATGATATGTGATCACTATCCTAATGCAACTTCATCAGAATACAAGATATGAGTTTCTATATTATCAAGATAGTGTTTTTGATGATGTTCATCAGGATATAAAATGGCATACCATTACTATTAAGATAACAGATGATATATGATTAAAATACAAGACAAAACATGATACACCATTATCATATCCTAATGGATTTTCACCAAAATACAAGATAACAGTCTGTATACCATTACTATCAAGATAACATTGTATACCATCACTAAATCCTACAGATTTACATAAAAATGCAAGATATAAATCTGTACACCATCAAGTTAGTGATCTTGATAGTATGCCATCAAAATATAAGATGCTACACTACCGGCCAAAATTGTGGGACCACTTACAAAAATGGGATTAAAAACATGACAGTCTTTAAATGTTGATAACTCTGTCAGATATTAAAGAATTTTTCATAGACCATTGGAAAACTTATAAGATTGTCTGTTAAATGATCCTATTTTAAACCTTTTTTGATTAATAGAAATGGAGATTCAATGTGACAACAGACAGGTGAATTTTTCGTTTTTTGTGAATTTTTTTTGTTTAACTTTGGTGGGCTGCATTTTCTAGAAAAGTCATTGCAAAAATTTGAAATTAAGATCAATTAAACCTTGAACTTTTAGTTTTAAAATAAGCCAAACAAAATTAAAATATCTTGACTGTTTCAAAAGTTATAAATAAATGTGTATAAAGAACAAAACGCAACATTTCCTTTGTTTCCTCTCCTCTCCGTAGCGAGGTACGAGGTTGAATTTTCTATAAAATTCAACCCACCAAACTTGAACAATTAAAATTCACAAAAAACGAAAAATCCACCTGTCTTTATCATATTAAATCTTCTTTTCTACCAATCAAAAAAGCTTCAAGATAGGCCTATTTGTCGATAAATTTTATAAGCTTTTCAATGGTCTATGAAAATTTTCATGACACTTATATCTGACAGAGTTATCAACATTTTAAAAGAGTCATGTTTTTAATCCCATTTTTGTAAGTGGTCCCACAATTTTGGCCGGTAGCGTATATACCATACCAATCTAGATTTAGAATGATGTATCTTCAAAGTATAAGATATAACATGGTACACAATCAATATCATAATCCATTTCCATCAGAATACAAGATATAAGTTTCTATATTATCAAGATAGTGTTCTTGATGATGTTCTAGTAGGATATATGATGGTATACCATTACTATCAAGATATAAGATGACATATGATGAAGATACAATATAATAAACATGATACACTATTATCATACCCTAATGAATTTTCACTAAAACACAAGATATAAGTCTGTATATCATTACTATTAAGATAATATGATAAACCATTCCTAAATCCTGTTGGATTACCATAAAAATACAAGATATAAATTTGTATACAATCAAGTTAGAGATATTCATAGTATTCCATCAAATATAAGATGCTATATACCATAACTATCAAGATTTAAGATGATGTATCTTCAAAGTATAAGATATCATATGGCACACAATCACTATCCTAATGCATCTTTATCAGAATACAAGATATGAGTTTCTATATTATCAAGATAGTGTTCTTGATGATGTTCTAGCAGGATATAACATGATATACCAATACTATCAAATACAAGATGATATATGATCAAAATAAAGATAAAACATGATACACCATTTTCATATCCTAATAGATTTTCACCAAAATACAAGACATAACTATCAACATTAAGGATGATGTATCTTCAAAGTATAAGATATAATATAGTATACAATCACTATCCTAATTGCATTTCAATAAGAATACAAGATATAAGTTTCTATATTATTAGATAATATTCTTGATGATGTTCTAATAGGATATAAAATGGTTTACCATTACTATCAAGATCCAAGATAATATATGATCAAGATACAAGATAAAACATGATACACCATTATCACATTCTAATAGATTTTCACCAAAACACAAGATATAAGTCTGTATGCCATTACTAAATCCTATAGATTTCCATAAAAATACATGATATAAATTTGTATACCATCAAGTTTGTGATCTTGGTAGTATATCATCTAAATATAAGATGCTATATATCATAATTATCTAGATTTAAGATGATTTATCTTTAAATTATAAGATATAACATGGTATACCATCACTATCCTAATGCAACTTCATCAGAATACAAGATATGAGTTTCTATATTATCAAGATAGTGTTTTTGATGATGTTCATCAGGATATAAAATGGCATACCATTACTATTAAGATAACAGATGATATATGGTCAAAATACAAGACAAAACATGATACACCATTATCATATCCTAATGGATTTTCACCAAAATACAAGATTTAAGTCTGTATTCTTTTACTATCAAGATAACATAGTATACCATCAGTAAATTCTATAGATCTCCATAAAAATACAAAATATAAATTTGTCTACTATCAAGTTAGTCATCTTGATATAGTATTCCATCAAAATATATGATGCTATATACCATAACTATCAAGATTTTAGATTATATATCTTCAAACTATAATATATAACATGGTACACCATAACTATCCTAATGCATCTCTATCAGTATACAAGATATGAGGTTCTATATTATCAAGATAGTTTTCTTGATGATGTTCTAGCAGGATATAAAATGGTATACCATTACTATCAAGATACAAGATTATATATGATCAAAATACAAGATATCTTTATAGTATTCCATCAGAATACAAAATGGTATTTTGTATTTAATGGTATATTTTGTATACCATTAATATCAGCGTATAAGATATGCTATATCATTAAGATATAACACTGAGAAAAGAAGATGCCTATAAATATGACCAATTTTTGTTTAAAAGAAACCATGGAAGGTTGTTGATTTAGCACTTGCAAACCAGTTTGTTTATTGTAACCGAATAATTCTTCGAAAAGGCTACTTCTAACCTCCCAGTTCGATTGTGAGAGCAGGTATCTTATTTGTTTTGATCCAAATCTCTTTAACTGAGCTATTAAACTTGTTCAGAAGCTTATTTTCCCAGCGTAAGATTTAACTTTGCATACCATCACCATATTCTAATAAATTATCATGTAAATACAAGACATAAGTTTCTATACCATCAAGGCAGTTTTTTATGGTGTACTAACAAGACATAAGATGGCACCATTACCATTTTGGTGGTATACTTAAAAATAAAAGTCAGTAGTTACAACATTTATAACAATAGGTACAACATGTAAGTAGCCTACCACCAATAATAAACAGCGGTACGTTTTTATACATATCAAAAACACATGTTTCCTCATCTTAATGCAACTAAGATATGTTTTTCAACTTTTGCCGAACTGTGTAAAATTTAATCGAAATCCAAAAAGTACGAAACTTACTAAAATGATATAAACACTTATACTTATTAAAATTAATTAACATAACTATTTCCATTAATCATGTGCTCTATCTTGTGTTTCAGAGAACGGCCTCCTCTCGTTTGAAAATCCAAATTACCATTTGGACCCGGCGCGCTTGGACGATGCTATAAATAGCAATGATAATGGAAGTACATTGTACGACGAACTTTATCAGGGGCTTGTCACAAGTGGTGGTAGAAGTGGTGAAGTGACGGGTGGTGGAGGGGGTGTCACTAGAGTGCAAGCTCGGAGAACCTATGCATCTTTGGATCTTGGTAGCATGGGCGTCGATGTCACACAAGGTCCACTGACCAAAAGTTCTGTCAACGAAGCCATTCCCAATAAAACCGACAATCATATCTTAGGGTGAGTCTTTACTTTTTTCAAATTAAACTAAACAATGATTTTTTGAATCTAACCATTCGGATCTCCTTAACGATTCTTAGTAATTCTTACTGCGGTTAAAACAAATGAAAGTTTTACTCATGTAAACATAACAGAGTTTTGAGTCTCGTTGTATACTATATTCGAGTCTTTGAACATCCAAATTTGTTTATCCAGAAACATAACTGAAAACCACCTTTAACTATAATTTAAAACAGTAAAAATAATATTAAAATGTTTAAAATTAATCAAAAAGATTATTTGCTACAAAAGCTGACCCTGCTCAGGTTTAGGAATAACTTATGCATTGCTTTTGATATTTCTTAACCGAGATCAAATACGGTCAGGAATGGTTATTCGATCTTCTCGATTTCTGCTTTGAATTTCTTTTTAGGTGTCAAAGGAAGAGGATATTGATTCTCGATAGCAGATCAGCCTTTTCTCTTATTCTTCCTTTTTCTTTCTTTTTTTTGATATCTCTTCTTTTCATCTGAAAAGTATACTAGCACTCGATAAAACTTGCAGGTCGGGTTTGATCGTGATACCGCATAAAATTTCAATAAATCCGACCCGCTCGATGAAACGAATGGCCAATGCTCCGGGACAGTTGGGATAGCAAGTAAAGACAGTTATTCGTTTCGAAAAAAGGGGGAAAAAATCGGTTACAATTTGTCGACTATACGAGTTGGAAAACACTTCTTTTTACAAAGTTAATAATTTAGTTTACTTTCGAAAACATTTTTCTGACAAACTTTATTAAAAACTTCTTTCAAGAAGGCTGTTTTCATTCGTTAAGAACGTTGGATAGCCTTTTTTTTTCTCAAAGGGAACTTTTTTTACTCACTCATTTTCATTTAGAAGTTGTTTGAAGGCAATTCTGAGGCTATCTTTATAACCCAGACTATAAATAGGTACCTATCCATCGTCTGGAACTTAATAGAAATTGGTCGGGAAATCCGGGTTAGTATAAAAATGCAATTAAGGAAACGTCTGTCGACCTAAAGAGAGACTTGAACTAAAAAGGAGGATTTTCTCAGACATTTCTTTCAAACTCCATTCTGCCATTTCCACTGCCTAATAGTGTAATTATTGTTTAATGTTCGAACAGTTGCGGAATATCGGTTGTATCTCTTTATACTGACGCAATTTTCTTCTCTTATATGGGTGCTACTTTATATTATCGTTTTACCAGTAACGTGAATAGGGAATCGACTCTTTTTTTAGTAGCTTGACTTGATTTCTTTTTCTTCTTTAAAAACAACAGATTTGAGTTTTAATTATATAGTATTCTGTAAATATAAATTTGGCAAAGTTTATTATAAAATTGTGAATCACGAGTTTATTATCAACTTTGTCATAAATGAATCACGGTTCGTGATTCATTGATAATTAACAAAAAAATTACATGGAAAAAATTAACAAGTCGCTGCCCCTGCTTTTTTTTATTTACCCTAATTCAAACTACAACTTAGATATTTCATAATTATAATTATAAAAAAGTTTTAGTTTGAATTAGGGTGAATAACTTAGATATTTCATCATTATAATTATAAAAAAGTTTTAGTTTGGATTAGGGTGAATAACTTAGATATTTCATAATTATAATTATAAAAAAGTTTTATTTTGAATTAGGGTGAATAAAAAAAGGAGGGGCGGAAAATTGTAAATTTTTGCCATCTACATCCTTAATATTAACTAGGGGAGGGGGGGGGGGAAAGAAATAAAACAATATAAAATTAAAGAGTTTCTTAATTAGTGTAATTTTTGTAACGCAAAAGTTAACAGTTTATTTAATTCCGAGTAAATTTTCGGAATTAATGAACAAATTTATTAAAAAAAGTCTAAAATTTGAGAAATCACTACAAATTAAAAAAAAATAAATAAAAATTGACGTATTTGATTGAAATTTAAGAAAAATAAGTGAAAAATAATTAATGTATCTATAATTGAAAGGTGGACAAAACATTAGCAAAAAGATAAAGAAAATTAAAATTGAAAAAATGGGATAAATAATTGAAAATTTGGGAATTTAATTGAGGATTGAAGATTGAGAATAATTAAAAATTGAAGAAATTCATTCATTACAAAATGATAATAATAATTGAAAATTGAGGAAAATTATTAAAATTTGAAAAAAATATTTTATAATCTAGGAAATTAGAATATTGAAAATAGTTCAGAATGCGAGAAAATATTTGCAAAGTAATAAAAATAATAGAAAATGAAGAAAATAATTTTAATTTGTGAAAAATAATTGAAAAAATTACAACATATATCTGTAATAAAAGAAAATTATTGCAGAATGATAAAAATAATTGTGAATTGATAAAGTTACTGGAATTTGAGATAAATAATAAAAAAAATTAGAGAATTTATTACAAAATAATTGAAAATGACAAAAATTAATTGAAAAATGATAGAAATAAATGAAAACTAAAGAATTTAACAAAAATATGTAAAAAATAATTGTAAAAATTACAGAATATATTTGAGATAAACTAGGCTACGGAAAAGGATAAAAATAATTGAAAATCAAGTTAATTATGGAAATTTATGAAAAAAATTGAGTAAATTTAAAAATGTTTTTGATATAAAAGAAAGTGATTGAAAATCAAAGAACGTCATTTAAATACTTAAAAACTACAACTAAAATATAAAAACAAAACAAAAATTGATGGAGCATAAGAAAAGTTGTTTATTATTGAAAATTATTTGGAAAATGAAAATTTTTTTTATAATAATGAAGCTAATAATTAAATTAACAAGTTTTATGAAGTATATCCCTCCATTTTTTGACATCACAAATTGAAATTAATAATTCGATATTGAAGAAATTAATTGTAATTTGAAGAAAAAGATTAAAATTTAAAAAACCAAATCATATTTTGTAAAAATAATTGAAAAATGACGAAAGAACTTGAAATTTAATTAATAAATAATGAAACTTATCTGATATTTAAGGGAATAATTAAAATTAAAAAAGTTTGTTTTGCAATAATTAAAGAAAATATTTGAAAGTAGCGGGAATTTTGAACTTAAAATTTAGGGAAAGAATTGAAAAATAATGAAAATTATTGAAGAAAATTTTTGAAAAATGATAAAAATAGATTAAATTTGTAGATATTAATTGCAAATTTAGAACAATAATTTATAAAAATACAGAATATTTTATAAAGTAAAAGAAAGAAGCTTATTATAAAATGATTTACAGAATTTTAAATTCAGGAAAAAAATTACAACATTATAAATATAATCAAAAATTTATTGAAGAAACTAATGGAAATTTGTGATAAACAATTGAAATTTTTGGAATTAATCAACAAATATTCAAAATAATATAATAATCATGAAAATCTTTGCCAATGAAAAAAATAATTAAAAATTGACGCAGTAATTGAAATTTGAGTAAAATAATTAAGGAATGATTAAAACATTAATAAACGCATGCAATAACTTAGATTTGTGATATTAAATGAAAATTTCGGAAATTAATTGAAAATAATTAATATATCTAATTAAAAGGCCGAGAAAATAATTGCAAAAGTTTTAAGAAAATGAAAATTGAAAAAAGTAATTGTAATATAAGATAATTAATTAAAAATTTAGGAATTTAATTGAGGAATAATAAAAAAAATTAAAAATTCAAGAAATTGATTGAAAATGATAATAATAATGAAAATTAAAGAAAATTATTAAAATTGGAGAAGAATATTTTAAAATCTAGGAAATTAATTGAAAAATAATGAAAATAATAAAAAAAATCGAGAAAATATTTCCAAAAGTAATGAAAAAAATTGAAAATTGAAGAAAATAAATTTAATTTCTGAAAAATAAATGAGAAAATTACAACATAAATTTGTAAAAAAAGAAAATTATTGCAGAAAATAATTATTGAAAATATAACTGGAATTTAAGATAAATAATAAAAAAATTAGAGAGTTTAATAAAAAATAATTGAAAATAACAAAAAGTAATTGCAAAATGATAGAAATAATTAAAAATTGAATAAAGTAATGGAAATTTGAGATAAATAATTGAACTGTTTGGAATTAATAAATAAATATTGAAAATAATATAAAATTTATGAAAATCATTGCAAATTGAAACAAAAATAATTAAAAATTGACGAAAGTATTTAAAATTTGCGAAAAATGATAGAAGAATGATTAAAACATTGAAAAGTGGATACAGCAACTTTGATTTATAATAAATAGATCAAAATTTGGGAAATTAATTAAAAAATAATTAATATATCTAATTAAAAAATGGAGAAAATAATTGCAAAAAGATAAAAGAAAATCAAAATTAAAAAAAATAATTGAAACATGAGATAAATAATTGAAAATTTAGGAATATAATTGAGGAATGAAGTTTGAGAATTTTAAATAATTGAAATAATTCATTGCAAAATGATAATAATAATTGTGAATTCATAAAATAACTGGATTTTCAGATAAATAATAAAAAAAATTAAAGAATTTATTAAAAAATAATTATTTATTTATTTATAAATAAATAATAATAAATTGAAAAAAAATTAATTGAAAAATGAGAGAAATAATAGAAAATTTAGGAATATAATTGAGGAATGAAGTTTGAGTTTATTTAAAAAATGAAGAAATTGATTGCAAAATGATAACAATAATAATTAAAAATTGAAGAAAATTATTAAAACTTAGAGAAATGTTATAAAATCTAGGAAATTAATTGAAGAATAATGGAAGTAATAAAAAATCTGAAAATATATTTGCGAAATAATAAAAATAATTAAAATCTAGGAAATTAATTGAAGAATAATGAAAGTAATAAAAAATCTGAGAAAATATTTTCGAAATAATAAAAATAATTAAAAATTGAAGAAAATAATTTTAGTTTGTTTAAAATAATTGAAAAAATTACAATGTATATTTATAATAAACAAAAATAATTGCAGAATGATAAAAATAATTGTAAATTGTAATTATAACTGGAATTTGATATTAGTAAGAACAAAATTAGGAAATTAACCAAAAGATAATTGAAAATGACAAAAGGTAATTGAAAATTAATAGAAAAATAAATTTAATAAAAAAATAATTGAGAGAAATACTTGTAAATTTAAAAAAATAATAAAAATTTGGAAAAAATAATTGAAAGAATTACAGAATATATTTGGGATAACAAGACTACAATTACAATTATATATTATAATTCTTAGAACTTTAATTAATTTAAATTTCATTGATTACAAATTTAATTAACCCGGGCTTTGAGAATAATAAGTTAAAGAATATTTACAAATTTCTTCTTTTTTTTACAATTCTTTTATATTATGATTTCAATTATTTGCTACAATTTTCGTCTATTTTTATAATTTCTCAAGTTTTCTTCAATTTCTAATTATTGACATTATTTTTTAATTTTTCCCCTAATTTTTAAATCCAATTTCTGTAAGTTTTAATTATTTTTTATTTTTTCAAATAAAACTTTTTCATTTTTTTTTGTTTCTTTCAATATCAAATTAGTTTTATTATTTATAAATTAATTTTCAATTTCTTTCGTCATGTTTCAATTATTTTTGCAAAATATGAATTTTGATTTTTAAATTTTAAACTTTTTCCTCGAATTGTAAATTCATTTATCCACATTCTTATTAAGAAATTTATTTTTGTCTGTAATTTTCCCGTATGGAATATTTACAAAAGTTTTAAACCGATTGATTATTCTACGTAAAAAATTGATTAAAATAAAGTACGAAAATTGTTTTATCCGGTTTTTAATCGTTTGAGGAAAAAGTGAAATTATAAAAACAAGTGATTGTTACAGATAGTTATTTATAAACGATAGTTTTAATCTTTTAATTAATATGGATTTAACGGATATTTTAAAATACAAAATGCAAATCGAACCAAAATCATTTTGTTTATTTTTGCATCATTATAAAACATTAGAATTGTAAAACTGCACTAAATTTACTAAATTTATAAGTAATTTTGACTAATAATATTATATATAGACCACGAATATTTTTTTATTGTAAAATGTAAATAACTACTGTTTTTATTAAACTTACCTTACTCTCTAAATTTGAATTAGTTAAAAATAACTAATAATTAGTCAAATCGTGCCTGAGTTTTTATTTCAGCAATTAGTTAAAAATAACTAATTATTAATCAAAAATGACTAGTTTTTAGTAAAAACATAACTAAAAGATAGTTAAAATTTTACTAATTGAATTAGTAAACAGAATTTTACTAAAATATTAGTTATTTTGACATAACCTAAAAATGAATTTGACTAATAATTAGTTATTTTTCACTAAATGATGTGTAGAAATATAACTATTTGAATTAGTGACTGAGTTTTTGCTTTTAAATTAGTTATTTTTAACTAATTCAGATTTAGAGAGTAACTTTGACGGGAAAGTAGCAATATTAAGTATATTTTTTGATTTTAAACTAAGCATTCATAAATCTGAATTTCTTTATTTAATATTATTAAAGTGGCTAGAAATATAATTTTTTGTAGGAGAAGAAAATTCTCTTCTCTCTAAATCTGAATTAGTAGTTTTCTACTATGAATTAGTCAAATTCATGGCTCATTTTTCTCTAATTCATATAGTAGAAAACTACTAATTCTTAGTAAAAAACTACTAATTCTTAGTAGAAAACTACTAATTGAAATAGTGAAACTTCACTTTTAAAAAAAGTAGATTTTTTTACTAATTTAATTAGTAGTTTTCTACTACAAAATTAGTATTTTTTTTACTAATTCTTAGCAGTTTTCTACTATTTTAATAATTAATTAGTAATTAGTAATTAGTTACTATTTTAATAGTAGCTCACTTTTTGCTAATTCATTAGTAGAAAACCACTAATTTAGATTTAGAGAGTTATTCTAAGATTTTATTTATATAAGAAATTTTTCTTCACTGAAATCTATTATGTTTTAAAATAAATAAATCTGCAGCGCTATTATTTAAAGCCAATTTTAGATTATTTAAAGTCAATTTGGTATAAACAAAAGATCATTGCAGCTTAATTGAATCCAAATAAGTTTTGTGTGTTAAAAACAGATAACGTTATACTTTATCTAAGAAACTGATCTTGGCGCGTATTTAAGTTTTCAATATTCTTAAAATTAGTTGAATAATCTTAAAATAAGAAAATCGTTTTTTCGATAAATTCCTTCAATATTTGTATAAAAATAATTAAAAGACAAGGAATTATAATAATGATTTTTAATTGCCTTTATTTCAGGGTGTTATTATTAGATCATTATAAACTTCTTTTTTTTAAATGAACAGAGTTACTTTTCTTTACAACAACTTTCGATATCTTGCTAGCAGAAATTTGATTATTTCCATGGCGACAGAGAAATGAAGGGTGCGCACAGAATTTAACTTGATTATACTTTTTGTTGTCGGCTCTCGTTGAAAATGAAATTTCTAGGTTACGTCAGTGCATCGATAATTAATTTGCTCTCCCCAACAAGAGAAATTGAATTTTCATGAAGGCATTGTGATGTAGACGAAGCCATTATCGAGGATTCGAGAATTAACTTCGTTAGCAACGAGTGAGTAACATTACATCGTTATGTCCTCGAGTGATAGTGTCCTTCTGACAGAGTCAAGCTTCTCTCGGATATTAATTGAGATGATTCAAATCCCTGAGAAACACGCTCGAGAATATGCAAACGTTTGAGGCAACATCAAGATCCGATAACTTGTCTATCAAAACCCGAAAACTTAGCCAAAGCCTTGAGATACGCAGAATTCTAAATTGAAACGAACCAAGTTTCTCTCCGTGTAAATAATTGAATTCCCCCGCGGCAGAGATAATTGAGATTCAATGAGGATGAGTTCAATGTTCCAACATTTACTCCAAAACAGAAACATAGTCTGTAACATTGTAGGTACCAACTCGACTCTGCTGTGAATCTAATTTCAACTGTAATGGGACATAATGTTTCGAATTACTTGCATTAGTTCCTGTTTCGCTTTTTGCTACAATATGGATTTCCAATTTGGTGTTCATTAAGCAACAGAGTTGAGATCTGTCCTCGATTTCTATAAATACTTGACTCTTCCGAATGAACACGAAATTAAACTCGATAAGGAATTATAACTTTAAATGGAGAGGCGGGTGGTGAAAATTGAACTGGGAAATGGATTAAAATTGAACAGAAAAAATAAGTGGAAATTTTGCTGCAAGTATAGAGGTGAAAATTTAACTATGAGAAGAAATACCAAAGTGTATTAAAAATAAAGTAGGTAAAAATGTCCGTTTCGTGAACATTTCGTTTGCAAAAAAGCAAAAAAAATTATTTTTTCATAGAGGAAGTAATAAATTGATAATATAAAAGTTAATTTGAGGAGTTATTGAAAAAAAGAATTTTAAATGCAAAAAAATTGAAAAACATGAATTATTTTACGAATTTTTTATCAATCGTTGACTTTATATAGGTCAAACGATTCGTTTTGAGATAAGGAATATGATTTTTGCATTCATTCACTTCAAAATACTAAAAATATTAAAAATTGACGAAACTATTGAAATTTTAAGAAACTAATTTAATGACTTAAGTAATTAAAAGCTGGTGTAAAAATAAAAAATTTATAGACAATAATTGAAAAATTGAAAAAAATATCAGAAGTTTGAGGAAAGTAATTCAAAGTTGAAAAAATTAATTAAATTTGAAAAAAATCATAAAAACTTGAAGAGAGTAATTGTAGAATGACAAAAAAAATTAATTTGAAAGAGGTACTTGAAGTTAGAAGCAAATAATTTTAATAATGACAAAAACAATTAAAATTTGAAGAAAATTATTAAAGAAATGACAAAAATAATTGATAATAACTGGTTTAAAAAGTTAAAAATTGAATTCGTCATTTACAAATGACAAAACAATTAGAATGTTAAGAAACTAATTAAATGGGATATATAATTAAAAGCTGGTGTAAAAATAGAAACATTTATAAACAATAATTGAAAAATTGAAAAAATATTAAAAGTTTGAGGAAAATAATTCAAAGTTAAAGAAATTGATTGAATTTTAAAGAAAATAATTGAAATTTAAAGATAATAATTCAAGAATGGTAAAAAAAAATTTAATTTAAAATTGGTAATTAAAGTTTGAAGAAAATAATTTCAAAATGTTAAAAATACTTTAATAATTGCAAAAATAATTGAAATATGAAGAAAATTATTTAAGAAATGTTAAGAAACTAAGTAAATGCTATAAATAATTGAAAGCTGGTGTAAAAATAAAAAATTTATAGACAATAATTAAAAAATTGAAAATAATGTTGGGAATTTGAGGAAATTATTCAAAGTTGAAGAAATTAATTCAATTTCGAAGAAAAATAATTTAAATTTGAAGAGAATAATTCATGAATCGTAAAAAAAATTTAAATTTGAAGATGTTAATTAAAGTTTGAAGAAAATAATTTCAAAATGTCAAAAATATTTGAATAATTTCAAAAATAATTGAAATATGAAGAAAACTATTTGAGAAACGTTAAGAAACTAAGTAAATGGCATAAATAATTGAATACTGGTGTAAAAATAAAAAAATTTATAGACAATAATTCAAAAATTGAAAAAATTTTGAAAGTTTGGGAAAATAATTAAAAGTTGAAGAAATTAATTGAATTTTGAAAAAAATAATTAAAATTTGTTGAGAATAATTCAAAAATGTCAAAAACAAATTTAATTTAAAGATCGTAATTAAAGTTTGAAGAAAATAATTTAAAAATGTCAAAAATATTCGAATAATTGCAAAAATAATTGAAATTGAAGAAAATTATTTGAGAAATGAGAAAAATAATTGATAACTGGTTTAAAAAATTTAAAATTGAATTCGTCATTAAAAAATGACGAAACATTTGAAATGTTGAGAACCTAATTAAATGGCATTAATAATTGAAGGCTAGTGTTAAAATAAAAAAATGTATAGACATATAGACAATAATTAAAAAATTGAAAAAATATTAGAAGTTTGAAGAAAATAATTTAGAGTTGAAGAAATTAATTGAATTTTGAACAAAATAATTTAAATTTGAAGAGAATAATTCAAAAATTGTATATAAAAATTTAAATTTGAAGATGGGAATTAATGTTTAAAGAAAATAATTTCAAAATGTCAAAAATATTTGAATAATTACAAGAATAATTGAAATTTGAAAAGATTGATTAAAGAATGATAAATAAAAATTAAATTTGAAGGAGGTAATTAAAGTTTGAAGAAAATTATTTAAAAATGTCAAAAATATTCGAATAATTGCAAAAATAATTGAAATTTGACGAAAATTATTTGAGAAATGACAAAAATAATTGATAACTGATTTAGAAAATTAAAAAATAAATTCGTCATTAAAAAATGACGAAACAATTAAAATGTTGGAAAATTAATTAAATGAAATAAATAATTGAAAGCTGTTGTAAAAATTAAAAAATGAAAAGACATAGACAATAATTGAAAAAATCAAAAAATATTAGAAGTTTGAGGAAAATAATTTAAAGTTGAAGAAATTAATTGAATTTTGAAGAATATAGTTGTAATTTGAAGAATTTTAATTATGAATTCAATTTTAATTGAATTTCAAGCACGATAAAAAAATTTTAATTTGAAGATGGTAATTAAAGTTTGAAGAAAATAATTTCAAAATGTCAAAAATATTCTAATAATTACAAAAATAATTGAAATTTGAAGAACATTTTTGAGATATGACGAAAATAATTGATATCTGGTTTAAAAAATTAAAAATTGAATTCGTCATTATTAATTGACGAAACAATTAAAATGTTAAGAAACTAATTAAAAGGCATAAATAATTGAAAGCTGGTGTAAAAATATAAAAAAATTATAAACAATAATTGAAAAATTGAAAAAATATTAAAATTTTCAGGAAAATAATTCAAAGTTAAAGAAATTAATTGAGTTTTAAAGAAAATAATTGAAATTTAAAGAGAATAATTTAAGAATGGCAAAAAAAATTTAAATTTGAAGATGGAAATTAATGTTTGAAGAAAATAATTTAAAAATGTCAAAAATATTCTAATATTTGCAAAAAAAATTGAAATTTGAAGAAAATTATTTGAGAAATGAGAAAAATAATTGATAACTGGTTTAAAAAATTTAAAATTGAATTCGTCATTAAAAAATGACGAAACATTTGAAATGTTGAGAACCTAATTAAATGGCATTAATAATTGAAGGCTAGTGTTAAAATAAAAGAATGTATAGACATATAGACAATAATTAAAAAATTGAAAAAATATTAGAAGTTTGAAGAAAATAATTTAGAGTTGAAGAAATTAATTGAATTTTGAACAAAATAATTTAAATTTGAAGATAATAATTCAAAAATTGTATATAAAAATTTAAATTTGAAGATGGGAATTAATGTTTAAAGAAAATAATTTCAAAATGTCAAAAATATTTGAATAATTACAAGAATAATTGAAATTTGAAAAGATTGATTAAAGAATGATAAATAAAAATTAAATTTGAAGGAGGAAATTAAAGTTTGAAGCAAATAATTTCAAAATGTCAAAAATTTTTTAATAATGACAAAAATAATTGAAATTCGAAGAAAATTATTTGAGAAATGTTAAGAAATAAATTAAATGTCAATAAATAATTGAAAGCTGGTGTAAAAATAAAAAAATTTATAGACAATAATTAAAAAATTAAAAAAATATTTGAAATTTGAGGAAAATAATTTAGAGTTGAAGAAATTAATTGAATTTTGAAGAAAATAATTTAAATTTGAAGAGAATAATTCAAGAATTGTAAAAAAATTTAAATTTGAAGATGGTAATTAAAGTTTGAAGAAAATAATTTCAAAATGTCAAAAATATTCGAATAATAACAAAAGTAATTGAAATTTGAAGAAAATGATAAAAGAATGACAAAAATAATTGATAACAGGTGTAAAAAATTATAAATTTAAAGATATTATTTGCAAATTTGACGAAATAACGAAAATGTTAAGAAACTAATTAAATGGCATAAAAAATTTAAACCTTGTGAAAAAATCAAAAATGTATAGACAATAATTGAAAAATTAGAAATATATTAGGAATTTGAGGAAATAATTCAAACTTAAAGAAAATAATTGAAATTTGAAGAGAATAATTCAAGAATGTTAAAAAAAAATTAAAAATTTCAAAATGGTAATTTAAGTTTGTAGAAAATTATTGAAATTTGTAGAAAATAATTGAAATATGTGTTAAAACTTAATACATAAATTCATTAAAATAATAAAAAGAATGAAAAGAGTGATTTAAATTTGAAGGAAATCATTTAAAACTGTTGTAAAAATTTTAAAAATTCAGGACAATGAAAAAAATTGAATTAAATAATTAAAATTTGTAGAAAAGAATTCTAAAATGGCAAAAATAATAGAAATATGAAGAAAATTATTGGAACTAGGTGAAAATTATGTTCATACATGAAAAGTTTGCTTACGTGTATAGAGGATATAATAGACTATAATAATGCAAAAAAAGAAAAAAAATGTTAAATTTTGTTAAAAATACAAAGTAGCCATTAATTCTATCAATTTCTAGAAAAACATATACTTTATATGAACCAATTAGTTCGTCTTTTAATCTAGATTATTTTATCCACAGGGCCTATAGTTATAAAATAAAAATTAGAGAAGTTATAAATAAAAAAAGATTTTTAAATGCAAAAAAATGGAAAAACATGAATTATTTTATGAATTTTTGATCAATTATAAATTTTATATATAGGTCAATCGATTCATTTTGAGATAAGGAATATGATTTTTGTATTCATTAAGTTGTATTTTTAGCATGGAAAAATGTTTTGGCAAAAAATGATTTTTTTCGATGAAAAAAGAAACTCAAAAAAATTTGATTGGGTGTTTTTAAAAATCCTTGTGACCAAATTTAGATATTTATGAGCTTAATAAGCCATCCAAATTTTATTGAAATCCGTTGAAGCGTTCTCGAGATATCCTGGCGACAAAAAAAGTTATACACACATACATACACACACACATACACACACACACACACACATCTGAACATTTGCTTAAAATGAAAATTTACTCTTTTTGGATGAAAATGAGTCAATTTAGACTATTTTTGGAAAATCGAAAATCTTAACGATTACAAAGCTTCCTCTATGAGAAAGCAAAAATAGATGGAAACTGAAATACGAAACTGTAAATGAAAGTAGAAAATTGAATAAGAAATTATTAAATTTCATTGCAAAAAGTAAAAGTTCATATTATAAGATACATTTGTAGACGCTTTTACTGAAAAAAGAAGTAAAATAGAAATGAAAAATAAAGTGGGTGTAAAATTGAAAAAGGAAGTACGAAACCGTGAAAAAGAAGTTCTGAATTAGAAAAGAGAGTATAAAACTGAAAATAAGAATAAAATTTTAACAGGCGAAGGAAGTGAAAATACGAAAGAAAACTAAAGTATAAAAATGGAAAATGAAATATAAAAAAAACTGGAAAAAGGAGTGAAACATAAAAAAAAGAAAGATTTGAAAATTAGATTATAATAAGATGTATAAAAAAATTATAAAGAAGTAAATAATTGGAAAAGGAAACAGAAAAATTGAAAAAATATGTTAAAAATAGGAATAGGAAGTATAAAACTGGAGAAATAAATCAAAACTGAAGAAAGGTGCTGAATTTGTAATTTTTCAATTATTTATTTTTTTATTCAATTTAAATTAAACCGAATTTTTATTTTACAAATTTACATTTAACAGCATTTCTATTTAACTAAATGTGTTTATTTTAAGGAATTCTAATTGACCCAAATTTTAATTTTTGTTTACAATAATTAATATGTGTTAAAATTCTCAAAATACCAAATTTTCCATTGATCGGTATTGTAAAAGGAAACATAATAAAGAGACAAAAACATTTTGACACGAATTTGAAAATCGGCCAATCACGATTTTCTTGATAATTTTTAATTAATTCAATTTTGAAAATCGTGCCGAAATCTTTCAGTCGGATTATTGAACTGGTCGTTTCCACTTCAAAGAATTGAACATTCTGTTTTTTAAGAATTCTGTCAAGTGCCGATTCGTGCAAATAAAAATTCGGGAAAATAAAAATTTGAGCAAAGAGAAATTTTGTCATTTAAATATATTTTTAAAAAGGAAATAAATTAAAACTCGATTGAATTATAATTCTTTCAAATAAAAAGTAGTTTATAGAGATACTCTGGAAAATAAAAATTCTGTTAAATGAAAATTCGTTAAATTTATAATTCTATTCAATAGAAAATTATGGTTAGTTTAAATTCGATTAAAAAAAGATTCGAAAAATAAAGATACGGATTTTTTTTATATTATTTTGAATATTTGTTGATTAATTCCGAAAATTTCAATTATTTATCTCAAATTCACATTATTTTTTTCAATTTTCGATTTTTTCTATAATATTGTAATTATTGTCCTAAATTTAAAATTCCTGAAATTATGTTGTTTGATGTTCATAATCAAATATAAAAAACGCACGCAATAACTTAGATTTCAGATAATAAATGAAAAATGAAATATAACTATAATTAAAAAGTGAAGAAAATAATTGAAAAAGGATAATAGAAAATAAAAACTGAAAAAAATAATTGAAAAAAAAGATAAATAATTGAAAATTTAGGAATTTAATTGAGGAATGAATAGTGAGATTAATTAAAAATTAAAGAAATTAATTGCAAAATAATAAGGATAATAATTGAAAAATGAAGAAAAATTATAGAAAAAATCGTAAATTGGAGAAAATAATTGAAATTTAAGAGAAATAATTTAAGTTTTCGGAATTAATCAACAAATAATCAAAATAATATAAAATTTGTGAAAATCATTGTAATTTAACAAAAAAATAATAAAAAATTGTGAAAAGTATTTGAAATATGAGAAAAATAATTGAAAAATGATTAATACATTGAAATGTAGATACAGTAACATAGATTTAGAATAATAAATAAAAATTTAGGAAATTAATTAAAAAAATAATTAATATATCTAGTTAAAAAGTGGAGAAAATAATTACAAAACGATAAAGGAAATGAATTTGAAAAAAATAATTGATAAATGAGATAAATAATTGAAAATTTAGGTATTTAATTGAGGAATGAAAAAAGAGAACAATTAAAAATTGAGAAAATTAATTGCAAAATCATAACAAAAATAATTGAAAATTAAAGAAAATTATTAAAATTCAAGAAAAATATTTTAACATCGAGGAAATTAATTGAAGAGTAATAAAAATAAAAAAAAATGCGAGACGACAATATTTGCAAAGTAATAAAAATAATTAAAATTTGAAGAAAATTATTTAAACTTGGGAATAAATAATAAATTGGAAAAAATATTTGTATAGTTTTCGAACTTCAATTAATTTGAAATTTTATTATTCAAAAATTTAATTAATCCACTCTTTGAGAATAGAAAATTTAAAATTGTATTTAAAAATTTCTTAAATTTTCAAGAATTCTTTTCTTTTATGATTTCAATTATTTGCTAAAATTTTCAACCATTTTTATCATTTTTCAAAAATTTTCATCAATTTTATTTTCATTATTTTTCATTTTTTCCCTTCGTTTTTAAATTCTATTTTCCAAGTTTCTATTCTTTTCCTTAATCTTTGAGACTAGTACATTTAAAAATTATTTTAAAATTTCTTAAAATTTTAATAATTCTTTTCTTTTATGATTTTAAATATTTGCTACAATTCTCAAACAATTCTGATCAATTTTTTAAAAATTGTCTTCAAATTCTAATGATTTTCATTATTTTACATTTAATTATTATTATTTACATTTTATTTAGTACATTTAAAAATTATTTTAAAATTTCTTAAAATTTTAATAATTCTTTTCTTTTATGATTTTAAATATTTGCTACAATTCTCAAACAATTCTGATCAATTTTTTAAAAATTGTCTTCAAATTCTAATGATTTTCATTATTTTTCAATTTTCCTCCTAATTTTTAATTCAATTCCAGCAAAATTCAATTATTTTCTTTAATTTTTTTAAATAATGCTTTTTTAGTTTTAATAAAAAATGAAATGAATATTTTTAATGAAAAAACTAATTGATAATTGAGATAAATAATTAAAAATTTAGGTATTTATTTAAGGAATGAATAGTGAGAATAATTAAAAATTGAAGAAATTAATTGCAAAATCTTAACAAAAATAATTGAAAATTAAAGAAAATTATTAAAATTCGAGAAAAATATTTTAAAATGTAGAAAATTTATTGAAGAGTAATGAAAATAATAAAAAATGCGATACGACAATATTTGCAAAGTAATAAAAATAATTAAAAATTGAAGAGACTGATTGCAAAATTGTAATATTAATAATTAAAGTATGAAGAAAATTATTAAAATTTGAGATATATATTTTAAAATCTAGGAAACTAATTGAAGAATAATAAAAATATTTAAAAATGGTAGAAATATTTGTAAAGTAATAACAATAATTAAAAATTGAAGAAAATAATTTTGGTTTGTGAAAAATAATTAAAAAAATTTTAACATATATTTGTAATATAAGAAAATAATTGCAGAATGATGAAAATAATTATAAATTAAAAAGATATTTAAATTTTGAGTTAAATAGTACAAAAATAATATAATTAATCGAAAAATAATTGAAAATGAAAAAAAAAGTAATTGAAAATTAAGAGCCAGTATCATTTTGACACATGACTTAATTTTAGATTGTTATATTGTACAGAATGGAAATGTTATTTTGTACAACTGCTAAATGATATTTTGTACAATTTTGAAAAATGAATTTGTTATTTTGTACAATTCTTTAAAAAAGCTAAAATATTGTACTTCCAATGTTTTATTGCTTTTTTAAAAAATTGTACAAAATAACAAATTCATTTTTCAAAACTGTACAAAATAACATTTAGCAGTTGTACAAAATAACATTTCCATTCTGTACAATATAACAATCTAAAATTAAGTCATGTGTCAAAATGATACTGGCTCAAAATTAATTGGAAAATAAATTTAATAATGCAATAATTGATAGAAATAATTGGAAAATTAAGAAAATAATACAAATTAGTATAAAATAATTTTAAAAATTACAGAAAATATTTGACATACAAAAGACTAAAATTATAATCATATATTATAATTTTTCGAACTTCAATTAATTTGAAATTTCATTGATTAAAAATTTAATTAATCCACTCTTTAAGAATATAAAATTTAAAATTGTATTGAAAATTTTCTTAAATTTTTAACAATTCTTTTCTTTTATGATTTCAATTATTTGCTAAAATTTTCAACCATTTTTATCATTTTTCAAAAATTTTCTTCAAATTCTAATTGTTGTCATTATTTTTTATTTTTTCCCTTCATTTTTAAATTCAATTTCTGCAAGTTTTAATTCTTTTCTTTAATCTTTGAGAGTACATTAAAAAATTATTTTAAAATTTCTAAAATTTTTAACAATTCTTTTCTTTTATGAATTTAAATATTTGCTACAATTCTCAACTATTTTTATCAATTTTCAAAAAAAAAATTCAATTTCTAATTATTTTTATTATTTTTCAATTTTTCCCCTAATTTTTAAATTCGATTTCCGCAAGGTTTAATTATTTATTTATTTTCTTTAATTTTCTTAAATAAAACTTTCAGTTTTAATAATTTCCTTTAATATCAAATTAGTTAAATTATTTATTAATTAATTTTCAACTTCTTTCGTTATTTTTTAATTATTTTTACAAAATATGGTTCATCTTTTTAAAATTTTAATCATTTTCTTCGAATAGTAAATTCATTTATCCACATTTTTATTAAGAAATTTATTTTTTGTCTGTAATTTTTTTTTCGCCCCTGTCTATTTCTTATTCTTTTTATTATTATTACTTTTTTTCTAAATTAATTAGAAAACCGGGAAATAACCAAAAATCGTTAAAACCAAATTTAATAGACACCCTGTAAAAACACCAAATACCGATACCCGCAAAATTGTCAATTTTTAACTTTGTTTAATACAGTAATTGCAATGTCATTTTCATTTCAAGGATAGCAAATAAGTGTAATAAAAAGTTGACACACGCTCTCAAATCGGTTTTTCAATTGAAAAAAAGTAGCTTTTTTAGAAGTAGTTTGAGAAATACGTCTTGTTAGAAAGAATTTCCAGTGGAAGTAAATTCCACAAGGGAGGAAGTATAACATTGTGGAAGAGTGAACTCTTGGCAAACTAAATTTGTGGATGAAGGAAATGGCGTAGATGATAGAAAAAAAAACATTCTTTTTGTTACCAATCAAGTTTGTTCATGGAATTCCGCTTTGAATCTGCGGATATTAGACGATTGGTGGAAAAAGGTCGAGTCTCATTCACCTCAATCTAAACTCCACTCCAAGTTAGTCCCACTTTCTGGCAATTTCAGGTCGAGATTTTTCACTCTTCTCCGTTTCCTCTCACGTAACAATGCTGTCATATGAGTCAGACATTGAAACTTAAAAACAATTTTAAACTTGTTAAATGTAAGGAATTTTCAACAAGGGATAAATTTTTTCATTTTCTGTATTAAATTTATTCGTTTATAAAAAAAAAAAAAGAAATTTAAGGAGGTTTATCCAAAAATTTATCCGTTCTGTTTATAAGATAGAAATTGGAAATTGGAAACTGTAACAAAACGCACCAAAGGAAATACATTTTAATTAATTAAAAAAAAACGGCTTTACAAATTTAAAAACAAAATTAATATATTTTAAACTACAGTACAATAGAACTTTTACAACAATATTAAATTAATTTACCGTACTGTTTTTTAAAAATGCTATTCAATGTTAATAATTCTTCTCTTTTTTGAAATAACGTATAAACAACCTTAAAAATACATTCAAATAAATTTTTGTCAGGTAAAATTTTTCAAACCTATTCGAAAATTAAATTCATTGTATAAGAAAAATGTAGTTCTCTTGAAAGAAAATCTAGAGGTAGAAGGAAAACTCTACAAGAGCTTAAATTAACTTTTCCTAGACAAATACCCTTTACTTCACAAACTTCCATTATATGCTGAAAAAGTACATCATTTTTTTTTCGCCCCCCAACGAAATGAAATTGAAGAATATATTGCGATTTTTCTGGGTCAATTTTGTAAGTTTGTTTACACATAGTTTTTTTTTCTGGAGCTTGAAAACCAGGGACAAAAAGTCTTATAGCTTTTCTACAGCAGACGTAATATCGAAGGAGTTTTCATCGAAATGTATTACACGAAGCTCGTTTGCCAGACAGAAGGAAGAAGGATAGAGTAAAGGGAAGAAAAAGACTTTCTTATTTCTTCCATGTCTTCCATATAGTTGAATTCCAGTCTCGGAAACCGCGAAGTCTGAACCAATCGATGAATAATTGCCTCACTGGCGTAGATCCAATGAATTTTTTCAGGAACGAGGAAATTCGTAGCTTGTCACCAATACAGGCTCCATCTTAACCAGAAAAATTGCCCGGAAACTATTCATTCACGAAACTAAAGTTTATTCTTCAAAAAAGATAAATGAAGTCGTTTTTTTTAATCTATTCTCTTTTTTCAGGTGAAAATAATGTTAAATTAGTAAAATGGGCTGAAGATAATTTTAAGAAAATTGAAATTCAGTAAAAAAAAATAAAGGGTTGAACAAGGGGAAGTGACTTGTAAATTTTTACACACTTAATATTGACCGAAGGGTTGGAGGGGGGGACAAGAGAAATAAAATAATATTAAATTAAAGACTTTCTTAATTAGCGTAATTATTCTAACGCAAAAATAGACCATTTATTTGATTTCAAGTAAATTTTCGGAATTAATAAACAAATAATCAAAATAATTTAAAAATTTTTAAAAATCATTTCAAATTAAAAAAAAATTAAAAATTGACGTTCTTGATTGAAATTTGAGAAAAATAATTAAAATAATGATTGAGACATTAAAAAGTAAATACAATAATTTAGATTTGAGATAATAAATTAAAATTTAGGATATTAATTGAAAAATAATTCATATATCTAATTAGAAAGTGGAGAAAATAGTTGCTTAAAAATAAGAGAAAATAAAAATTGAAAAAAATAATTTAAAAATGAGATAAATAATTAAAAATTTAAGAATTTAATTGAGGAATAAAGTTTGAGAATAATTAAAAATTGAAGAAATTCATTGCAAAATGATAATAATAGTTGAAAATTGAAGAAAATTATTAGAATTTGAGAAAAATATTTTAAAATCTAGGAAATTAATTGAAGAATAATGAACGTAATAAAAAAGACGAGAATATATTTTCAAAGTAATAAAAACAATAAAAATTGAAGAACATAATTTTAATTTGAGAAAAATAATTGAAAAAAAATTACAACAACTATTTGTAATAAAAGAAAATTATTGCAGAATGATAAAAATAATTGTGAATTGATAAAGTTACTGGAATTTGAGATGAATAATAAAGAAATTAGAGAATTAATTAAAAAATAATTGAAAGCAAAAACTATTTGAAAAATGACAGAAATAATTGAAAATTAAAGAATTTAACAAAAGTTTGTAAAAAATAATTGTAAAAATTACAGAATATATTTGAGATAAACAAGGCTACTTGGAAAAGGATAAAAATAATTGGAAATTAAAGTTAATTATGGAAATTTAAGAAAATTTTTTTTAAAAATTACAGAATTTTTTTGATGTAAAAGAAAGTGATTGAAAATCGAAGATTTTTATTTAAATACTTGAAAAATACAATTAAAATATCAAAATAATAAATAAAAATTGTTGGTGCATGAAAACACTGTAAAAAGAAACATCTTAAAATGCATTGTAGTCACTTTTAAGACGTTTAAAGTATCTTATATTTCAGCTTCCATCTTAAAAAACTAATGCATTTTAAGATACTTTTGCTAACTTTTCGGAAACATCTTAAAAGTGACTACAAATGTATCTTAAATTAAGATACTTACTTTTTGCAGTGAAAAGTTGTTTAATATATTGAAAATTTTTTGGAAAATGATTATGAAAAAAGATGAAAATAATAAAGCTAATAATTAAATTAACAAATTTGATGAGTTATATTTTTCCATTATTTGACATTACAAATTGACATTAATAATTCGATATTGAAGAAATTAATTGTAATTTAAAGAAAAAAATTAAAATTTAGAAACCAAAAATCATATTTTGTAAAAATAATTGAAAAATTACGAAATAAATTGATAGTTAATTAATAAATAATAAAACTAATTTAATATTGAAGGGAATAATTAAAACTGAAAAAGTTTGATTTGCAAAAATTAAAGAAAATAATTTAAACTTGCGGAAATTTTGAATTTAAAATTTAGTGGAAAAATTGAAAAATAATGAAAATCATTAAAGAAAAGTTTTGAAAAAATAATAAAAATAGATGAAATTTGTAGATATTAATTGCAATTTTAGAATAATAATTTAAAAAAACAGAATATTTAATGAAGTAAAAGAGAGTACCTTATTACAAAATATTAAAAAAAATTTTAAATTAAGGAAAACATTTACAACATTGTAGAAATTATCCAAGATTTAGTGAAGAAAATAATGGAAATTTGGGATAAATAATTGAAATTTTCGGAATTAATCAACAAATATTTAAAATAATATAAAAATAATGATAATTATTGTTAATGAAAAAAATAATTAACAATTGACGAACTAATTAAAATTTGAGAAAAAAATGGAGGAATGATTAAAACTTTAATAAACGCATGTAATAACTCAGATTTGAAATAATAAATAAAACTTCGGAAATTAATTGATAAATAATCAATATATATCTAATTAAAAGGCGGAAAAATAATTGCAAAAGTTTTAAGAAAATGAAAATTGAAAAAAATAATTGTAACAATAAGATAAATAATTGAATATTTAGGGATTTAATTGAGGAATAATAAAAAAAATTGAAGAAATTAATTGCAAATGATATCAATAATAATTGAAAATAAAAGAAAAATATTAAAATTTGAGAAAAATATTTTAAAATCTAGTAAATTAATTGAAAAATAATGAAAATAATAAAAAATTCGAGAAAATATTTGCAAAAATAATGAAAATAATTGAAAATTGAAGAAAATAATTTTAATTTGTGAAAAATTAATGAGCAAATTGCAACATAAATTTGTAATAAAAGAACATTATTGAAAAATGATAAAAATAATTGTGAATTGAAAATGTAACTGGAATTTGAGATTAGTAATAAAATTTTTTGAAAATTAACCAAAAGATAATTGAAAATGACAAAAAGTAATTGAAAAATAATAGAAATAATTGAATTTTGAAGAAAATAATGGAAATTTGAGATTAATAATTAAACTTTTTGGAATTAATTAACAAATATTGAAACTAATATAAAATTTGTGAAAATCATTGCAAATTAAAAAAAAATAATTAAAAATTAACAAAATTCTTTGAATTTTGAGAAAAATAATTGAAAAATGATTGAAAGGTTGAAAAGTGGATTCAGTAACAAAGATTTGAGATAATAAATACAAATTTAGGAAATTAATTTAAAAATAATTAATATATCTAATTGAAAGGTGGAGATAATAATTGCAAGAGGATAAAAGAAAATTTAAATTGAAAAAAATAATTTAAAAATGAGATCAGTGTTTGAAAATTTAGGAATATAAATGAGGAATGAAGTTTGAGATTATTTAAAAATTAAAGAAAGTGATTGCAAAATGATAACAATAATAATTAGAAATTAAAGAAAATTATAAAAACTTAGAAAAATATTTTAAAATCTAGGAAATTAATTACAGAATAATGAAAGTAATAAAAAATCCGAGAAAATATTTGCGAAATTATAAAAATAATTAAAAATCGAAGAAAATAATTTTAGTTTGTTAAAATTAACTGAAAAAATTACAACTTATGTTTGGAATTAATCAATAGATACTCAAAATAATATAATTTTTATGAAAATTATTGAGAATTAAAAAAAATCAATAATTATTGACGAAATAATGTGAAAAATAATTGGAGAATGATTAAAACATTAAAAAGTGGATTCTTTAACTTAGATTGGAGATAATAAATAAAAATTTAGAAAATTAATTGAAAAATAATTAATATATCTAATTTAAAAGTGGAGAAAATAATTCCATATAGATACAAGAAAATAAAAATTGAAAAAAATAATTGGAAAATGAGATAAATAATTGAAAATTTAGGAATTTTATTGAGAAATGAAGTTTGACATTAATTAAAAATTGAAGAAATTGATTGAAAAATAATAACAATAACAATTGAAAATTGAAGAAAATTATTAACATTTGAAAAAAATATTTTAAAATCTAAGAAATTAATTGAAGAATATTGAAAATAGTTAAATATTCGAGAAAATATTGTCAAAGTAATAAAAATAATAAAAATGGAAGAATATAATTTTAATTTGCGAAAAAAAATTGCAGAATGATGAAAATAATTGTAGACTAGAAAATAACTAGAATTTGAAATAAATAATAAAAAAATTTGAAAATTAATAAAAAAAAATAATTGAAAAAGACAAATAGTAATTGTAAATTAATAAAAAAAAAATTTTTATATTTATATTTTTTTTTTAATAAAAGAATATTTGATAGAAATAATTTTTAATTGAAGAAAATAATAAAAATTTGTAAAAAACAATTGATAAATTACAGAATATATATTTTTTTAAACAAGAATACAATTACAATTATATATTTGGATTATTCGAACTTCAATTAATTTAAAATTTCATTGATTAAAAATTTAATTAATCCACGTTTTGCGAATAATAATTTTAAAATTTCTTCAATTTTAAATAATTTTTTTCCTTTATGATTTCAATTATTTGCTAAAATTTTCAATCATTTTTATCATTTTTTAAAAATTTTCTTGAATTTCTAATTATTTTCATTATTTTTTAATTTTTCCCCTACTTTTTAAATTCAATTTCTGCAAGTTTCAATTATTTTCTTTAATTTTTTTAAATAGATTATGTTTTATGCAAATATATTTTCTAATGTGCCGAATGACAACAAAAAATATTGTACAATAGTTATTTAATTAATAAATTGAAAATATTATGAATTGTTTTATATTTCCAACATTCTAAAATTATTAATAATATTTTTGAATGACATAAAAAGTTTTAATTATACTAGAATAACTAAAAATAGGCATAAACAAAAATTCAATGCGTAAACATATATATATTTTTTTTTGTTAAAGAAGTTTTTTTTAAGAATTAAGACATTAATAATAACAAACACATAAGAATAAAAAAATTCAATTATAATTTGAGTACTTATCTTAAAATAAAAAATGTATCATATTTATTTAGATTTATATTAATTTAATTTGTTTACTAATCTGACTAAAAAGAAAATGGAAATATTGAATTCTTTTCATGTATTTTTAACTATAGTTTAGAGAACCTATATCAATAAATAACATTATTTATATTCTTCAGGAATATTGTTAATTTTATAATGTTGAAAATTTATAAAACAACTAGGTATATGTTACATTTATTAATTAAATAACTATTTTATCATATTTTCACTCTTTTTTTTTGTTTATGCGATTTCTATTGCATACCACTGCAATTTTAAATTCCCACACTTCATTTATATTTATCTCGTAATTAGTTTTTAAAAACTATTTTATTAAATAAACAAAATTTAAAGAGATTTTAAATGTACTCGACTTTAAAATTTAAATATTGAAAGTTTGATTAGAACTAAAATTTCACAGAAAGTTTGACCACCAATTTTTCACAATATTTTTATAACAGTTTTACAAGATTCAAAATTTAAGATTTTTGTTAAATATTCTTAACCAAACGAATTTTTTTTCGAGATTTTTTATTTCTTTTTCCTTAAGATCGGCTATTTAACTCTCCATCAGATTTTAATTAACTACGATAATTTCAAAATTATACAATAGAGGTTAATCTTAACTCTTTTTTGAGTTGACAAATTTGACTCTGAAATATAGTCAGATTATCTCTCTTCAGGTTTAATTTAACTCTGTATTTTTTCAGTGTTTGATTAGAGAAATAATATAATATATATGTATATATTATACATATATATAAAAGTGAAATAAAAAAATGGAATAAATAAAAAAATAATGAAATGGAGTCACGTAAAATGAAAGGTAAAATAAAAAAAAAGATGAAAGTCAATCCATCTTTTTGATTAAGAAACGTGTGACTGGAAATATTGGAAAATCTAAAAGCTATGCTGTACTAAATGTAAGTGAAAAACGGAGTGGAAAAGCTGAAGTATATAAATACGAGGTGGTTTCTCAAGGGTAATCGAGCCTTCAACTCTGATGGAGATTGATACGACTCGTATTAATCTATCCTTGTCTGTTCATCCCTTGTAGAAAGCGAAAGAAACGTCCTAACCGTGTTTTCTACCTAAAAAATAATTTAGATATATTACATTCCGGAAACATTGCTAAACTGAAATAACGAGTTTTCATTAAAAGAATAAATTTAACATCATATTTTTTTTAAAGAAAACGAAGGATCACTGTTGTTTAAAAAATAAAAATATATATTTTGCTTTGAAAAATCGTATTTTAGTATACTTATAATATCTCACTAGAAAGATTCCAGTAAGCATTTTATAATAAAAAAAAACTTATAAACATATTTTTTATATTTGAATATCAAGGTTTGAATTAATAACTCGAAGGGATAATAAAATCATCAATTTTGGGGGTGAGGAATTTTTTGGAAAATTCGGGTGTTAACATTGTTTGCTTTTTTTATGAGAAAGAAAAAATAGAATGCGATTTAAAAAAGTGCGAAAAAATGCGATTTAAATTTCAGGAAAGTAAATAAAAATAGTAGAAAATCAAAAATTGAAGAGAATAATTGAAAAATTTGAAGAGCATGTTTTGAGTTGATGACAAATAATTGAAAAGCGCAGAAAAAATGTCAAATTTGAGGAAAATCATCTAAAAATTAAAAAAAAATTAATAATGCTGAAAAATATTGAAGAATTAAAATAATCGTTGAAAGCAGCAAGCAGAATTTAAATATGAAAACATTAATTGAAAATTGAAGAATATAATTAGAACTTTAGGAAAATATTACATGGAAATTTAATAAAATAAATGAAGTAATAAAAGAGTTAAAATTAAAGAAAATAATTGAAAAATAGTAAAAATAATAACATTTAAAAAAAATAATTTAAAATTGAAAAAAACATCACTTTAAATAGTAGAAAAAAAATTGAACAAGAGAAACTGAAATTGGACAAAATAAGTTGAAATGCATTAAGAAGCTACATTTGTAAAAAATAATTAAAAATTGAAAAAAAGAAGAAAAACTCAAGAAAATAAATGATAATCGATAAAATTGTTGAAAATTGAGGAAAACTATTGATAATTGAAGTGAATAAATTAATACTAATAAAAATTATATTATTATTCAAATTAAAAATAAAGAATTGAATATTAGAAAAAACTTCACTTTAAACAGAAGGAAATAAACAAAAGTTCAAAATTAGACTATCTAATTAAAATTCAACAAAATAAGTATGGATAAAAAAGCTAAATTTGTCAAAAAATAATTGAAAAATGAAGATAAACATTTTCAATTGAATAAAGTAATTGAAAAATGAAGGTAATAATTGGAGAGAAAACATCTAAATATGAAAAAGGCTGTTTAAAGTTGAAGCAAATTATTTTGAAAAATTGAAGAATATAATTGAAAATTTAAAAAAATAAATGCAACTTGAATAAAATAATTAAAGTAATAACAGAGTTAAAATTAAAGAAAAAGCTAGACAGGAAGGAAAAATAGTTTAAAATTAAATAAAAATATTGAAGAAATATGGTAAATTATTTATAACATTTAAATTAAAGAAAGTAAGTTGAAAATAAACATAAGCATGAACTGCATTACTTTAAATTTAAATTGAAGAAAATAAAAAAATATTTTACAAGAGTAATTGAAATTAAACAAAAATAAGTAAAAATTGATAAAAGAACAAAATTTGCTTATTATAATACAAATTTAACAAAAAGAATTAAAATTAAACAGAATTAATTGGATGAAGAAGCTAAATTTGCGGAAAATAATTAAAAAAAAGAAAGAAAAACATTTTGAATTGAAGAAATTACTTGAAAAATGAAGTAGTTCATCAAAAATATAAAATAAATCATTAGAAAATGAAGAACATTTTCTTCATTTTATGAAGAAATCATATGAAGAAGAAATAAAAATTTGAAGAAAGAAAGTCATTGGTAAATTTGCAAAGTTTTATGAAAATAAATAAAAAATTTTTGTTAATAATTGAAAGAATAAAAAATGCGATTTTTAAATTAAAGGAAATATTGGAAAAATGTAATTGAATATTAAGGGAAAAAATTAAAATAATAATTAAAGAATATAGTGGAATTTTAAAAAAACTAACTGAATATTGACTAAAATAATTGAAATAGCGATAGAATTTATAATTGAAAGTAGAAGAAAGTAGGTAATTAAAACTTTCGAAGATAATAGTTGAAATTGCATAAAGAAATTGAGAAAATTAAAGAAAATTATTGGAAAAAATTAAAAAATATATTTGAAATAAAGTAAAATTATTAGAAAATGAAAAATTATTGCATAATGAAGCAAATTATTGGAAAATTTGAAATTGTATTAAAAATACAAATAAAAATAAAATTTAATTGAAATTGTAAGAAAATAGATGATAATTGAATAACATGTTTAAAACAATTAAAAGATAAAGGTTTAAAAAAGCAAAGAGAAAAATTTAAAGAAAGTAATTAAAGCTGAAAACATAATCATTGAAAAGTTTGAAGGTATTTTTAAATTAAAGAGAATAATTTAAAGCAATTAATGATATAATTTGTAAGCAAAAAATGAGAACAAAGTGAAAACAAGAATTGGAATTTTAACAAAATAATTGAAAATTGAAGAAAACAATTGAAAAATAAAGAAAATCATTGCAAATTGAAACTAGTAATTTTGTACCGAAAACGGTACATATTTTTTAATATTTAAAAAAATAGCTTTTATATTTTTGTGCCAGTTTTACCAATTAAAATTTTATTTTAATATTTAAGGTTCCGAAAAAGTCGGTAAGTCTTGAAATTTGAAGCAAAATGCAATTAGAAATATACCAAATAATTTAATTTGGTTTTATTTTCTTCTCTAAATTTTAGAATTATTAATTTAAATTTTAAAAATATTATCTATTTAATAATATTTATTAGTTTAATTATTATTATATCAATTAAATTATTTAATTATAATAAATTAATAATTAAAAAATTTTATAATTTTATATTTAAAAATATAAGTATTAATCCAACCTTTAACGTCCGAGTAGGTATAAATATTTTTTAATTTTTATTTTAGTGAGGTATATATAAGTATAAGGTATATAAGGTAATATAAGTATAAGAATAACAATCATTTATATAACTTTTTTTTTATTTAAGGGAAAAAATTTACATTAAAATATTTATTTAGAAGATTATGAAGAATGGAAAGATAGTGACAAAATGTCAGTTCAGCGGGTAGGAAAGTTTCGAGTGAAAAAAAGAAGTAGCTGAGGAAGAATCGCGACTGAAAATTTTAAGAATGAAGTACAAGTGAACAATGAAAACGAACGGTGAGAGGTTTACTTTTGCGGCACTTCAGGAGTTTCCAACGAGGTTATCGGGTCGCTGGGATAAGAAGATTATATTTTACGAAGTACACCCTGAAAGAATGGCTAGAAAAAAAAAATAGTAAAAAGAAAATCTCGAGAGAACTCGCTGCTTATGTAAAAGTTTGGATTTAACGATTGAATTACTACTTGAATTCTTCATTGCAACGAGCCAGTATCATTTTGACACATGACTTAATTTGAAGATTGTTATATTGTACAGAATGGAAATGTTATTTTGTACAACTGCTAAATGTTATTTTGTACAATTTTGAAAAATGAATTTGTTATTTTGTACAATTTTTTAAAAAAGCTAAAAAACTTTGGAATTACAATTAAGTCCATTTTTTAAATAATTGTACAAAATAACAAATTCATTTTTTAAAATTGTACAAAATAACATTTAGCAGTTGTACAAAATAACATTTCCATTCTGTACAATATAACAATCTTCAAATTAAGTCATGTGTCAAAATGATACTGGCTCATTGCAACAAATAATCACCCGTTTATTCATTCGAAACATAAATTCGGATTAGTTAAATCTATTATTTTAAAGAAAATTGGAAAAGCTGAGATATCTGGAAAGACCATATAAATGGGATACAAAATTATTCTTTTTAGATTAAAAGTAATAAATTAATTTTTATTAATGAAGTACATTAAGATAAAGATAGTTTCTATGCAAAAATCATAGTTTTTTTAAATAATTGAAAAATGTCGAAGGAAATTGAAAGTTAATGAATAAATAATGAAACTAATTTGATATTGAAGGAAATAATTGAAACTGAAAAAGTTTTATTTGAACAAATTAAAAAAACAATAATTGAAACTTCCGGAAATTAAATTTAAAATTTAGGGGAAAACTTGAAAAATAATGAAAATCCATGCAGTAAATTTTTGGAAGGTGATAAAAATAGTTGAAATTTGTAAATATTAATTACAATTTTAGAAAAGTTATTTTCAAAAATACAGAATATTTGTGAAGTAAAAGAAAGTACTTTATTACAACATAATTTCAAGAATTTTAAATTTAGGAAAATAATTACAATATTATAGAAATAATCGTAAATTGGAGAAAATAATGGAAATTTAAGAGAAGTAATTGAAGTTTTCGGAAGTAATCAACAAGTAATCAAAATAATATAAAATTAGTGAAAATCATTGTAAATGAAAAAAAAAATAATAAAAAATTGACGAACGTAATTAAAATTTGAGAAAAATAATTGAAGATTGATTAAAACATTGAAAAGTGGAGACGAGATAATTTAGATTTGAGATAATAAATGAAAAATGAAAAATATATCCATAATTAAAGTGTGGAGAAAATAATTGCAAATGGATAATAGAAAATAAAATTAAAAACTGGAAAAAATAATTGAAAAATGAGATAAATAATTGAAAATTTAGAAATTTAATTAAGGAATGAATAGTGAGATTAATTAAAAATTGAAGAAATTGATCGCAAAATGATAAGAATAATAATTGAAAATTGTAGAAAAGTGATAGAAATAATCGTAAGTTGGAGAAGATAATGGAAATTTAAGATAAATAATTAAAATTTTCGAAATTAATCAACAAATAATCAAAATAATATAAAATTTGTAAAAATCATTGCAATTTAACAAAAAAATAATAAAAAATTGTGAAAAGTATTTGAAATATAAGAAAAATAATTGAAGAATGATTAATACATTGAAACGTGGATACAGTAACTTAGATTTAAGATAATAAATAAACATTTAGGAAATTAATTAAAAAAATAATTAATATATCTAGTTAAAAGGTGGAGAAAATAATTACAAAACGATAACAGAAAATAAATTTGAAAAAAATAATTCATACATGTGATAAATAATTGAAAATTTAGGTATTTAATTGAGGAATAAATAGTGAGAATAATTAAAAATTGAGAAAATTAATTGCAAAATCATAACAAAAATAAGTGAAAATTAAAGAAAATTATTAAAAGTCGAGAAAAATATTTTAAAATCTAGGAAACTAATTGAAGAATAATGAAAATAATTAAAAATTAGGAGAATTATTTGTAAAGTAATAACAATAATTAAAAATTGAAGAAAATGAGTTTAATAATACAAAAATTAGTTAATTAATTGAAAAATAATTAAAATGAAAAAAAGTAATTGAAAATTATTTGAAAAATAAATTTAATAATAAAATAATTGATAGAAGTAATTGTAAATCAAAGAAAATAATACAAAATAGTCTTAAATAATTAAATAAATTATAGAATATATTTGACATAAACAAGACTAAAATTATAATCATATATTATAATTTTTCGAACTTCAATTAATTTGAAATTTCATTGATTAAAAATTTAATTAATCCACTCTTTAAGAATATAAAATTTAAAATTGTATTGAAAATTTTCTTAAATTTTTAACAATTCTTTTCATTTATGATTTTAAATATTTGCTACAATTCTCAACTATTTTTAGCAATTTTCAAAAAATTTTCCTGAATTTTATTTTCTTTATTTTTTTATTTTTTCCCTTCATTTTTAAATTCTTTTTTCCAAGTTTTAATTTTTTTCGTTAATCTTTGAGAAGAGTAAATTTAAAAATTATTTTAAAATTTCTTAAAATCCTAACAATTCTTTTCTTTATGATTTTAAATATTTGCTACAATTCTCAACTATTCTAATCAGTTATCAAAAATTTTCTTCAAATTCTAATAATTTTCATTATTTTTTAATTTTCCTCCTAATTTTTTAATTCAATTCCAGCAAGTTTCAATTATTTTCTTTAATTTTTTTAAATAATACTTTTTTAGTTTTAATAAAAAATTTAACGAATTTTTTTAATGAAAAAAATAATTGATAATTGAGATAAATAATTGAAAATTTAGGTATTTATTTAAGGAATAAATAGTGAGAATGATTAAAAATTGAAGAAATTGATTGCAAAATCATAACAAAAATTATTGAAAATTAAAGAAAATTATTAAAATTCGAGAAAAACATTTTAAAATCTAGAAAATTAATTGAAGAATAATGAAAATAATAGAAAATGCGAGACGACAATATTTGCAAAGTAATAAAAATATTTAAAAATTGAAGAGATTGATTGCAAAATGGTAATATTAATAATTAAAGTATGAAGAAAATTATTAAAATTTTCGAAATATATTTTAAAATCTAGGAAACTAATTGAAAAATTGAAGAAAATAATTTCAGTTTGTGAAAAATAATTAAAACAGTTTCAACATATATTTGTAATATAAGAAAATAATTGCAGAATGATGAAAATAATAGTAAATTAAAAAAATATTTAAATTTTGAGTTAAATAATACAAAAATTAGTTAATTAATCGAAAAATAATTGGAAATGAAAGAAAGTAATTAAAAATTATTAAAAAATAAATTTAATAATAAAATAATTGATAGAAATAATTGGAAAATTAAGAAAATAATACAAATTAGTATAAAATAGTTTAAAAAATTACAGAATATATTTGAGATAAACAAGACTACAATTACAATCATATATTTTAATTTTTCGTACTTCACTTAATTTGAAATTTCATTGATTAAAAATTTAATTAATCCACTCTTTGAGAATAGAAAATTTAAAATTGTATTGAAAAATTTCTTCAATTTTAACGAATTCTTTTCTTTTATGATTTTAAATATTTGCTACAATTTTCAACCATTTTTATCATTTTTCAATAATTTTCTTGAATTTTATTTTCATTATTTTCCATTTTTTCCCTTAATTTTTAAATTCTATTTTCCAAGTTTCAATTTTTTTCTTTAATCTTTGAGAATAGTACATTTAAAAATTATTTTAAAATTTCTAAAATTTTTGATAATTCTTTTCTTTTATGATTTTAAATATTTGCTACAATTCTCAACTATTTTTATCAATTTTCAAAATTTTTTTCAATTTCTAATTATTTCTATTATTTTTCAATTTTTCCCCTAATTTTTAAATTCGATTTCCGCAAGTTTCAATGGTTTTCTTTAATTTTTTTAAATACAAATTTTCAGTTTTAATTATTTCCTTCAATATCAAATTAGTTAAATTATTTAATTATTAATTTTCAACTTCTTTTTTCTTCTCTAGAACTTATTTATGCGTTCTAGTTTCTTTGCTTTCTGAAAAGAAATTGAAAACTTTACAAAATTAAGACAGTAAAAAAAATAATAATTTAGATTTTGCAAAACGTAAAAAAATGTGGGTGTACTTTTTTTACTCTCCTTTCCGAAAATACTTGATTTTATCACAGGTGCAAAAATGTCTCAAACTGTGTAATCACTATACGAATTTGAAATAGAAAAATTCTTTTTAGCTGCATTGAGTCACTTCTATAATCTATATGCCACTTATTTTACACTTTTTATATAAAAAAGAAAAATCATTTGAATATTCGACAAGGGTTTTTGCGGAGGTTTCTTAGGCACGAATGGACTACGTGATCCGGAAGTGGAAACACGATGCGTCTACAATTCCGGGAGACTTATCGGAATCGTCCTGGACTCAGCGTTTCCTCAGAATGTCCATTGGCGCATAATCGTGCCAGTTTACAAAGCACCAGGTCGTAAGGGCGAGAATCCCGGATGTCTTCCGATAACGGCCTTTAGTCCCGGACACAGGAAATATAAACCTATAAGAAACGACGATACGGTGCCGTTCACTCTCTAGGATCCGAAAAGGGGGATTTTGTGGATAGGCATCTTAACAGTCTGCTAGCTGCTAGTCTCACTTTTCCAAAACTAGAAAATAATATAAAACTTACGAAAGTATTGAAATTTATTAGGGTCATTTTATCAAAATGGACAAATCACATGTTCATGTCATTTTATGTAAAAAAAATAATTTCAATTAATAAAAATAATGTAGGCGATATCGACTCCTCATGTTGATAAAATGCTTGTTCAATTGTCAAAAGTATATAATTCTAACTCTGAGCACAGTTCAATATGAAGCTAGTTCGTTGTCCGTACAATATGATTCCTATTCAATTTTTAGGTAATATAATGCTAACTCAAGGTTGTTTTTAATAAAAGTCATATTCAAGTTTAAATACAGTAAATTATAAAATGCTAATTTAATAATGATATTACATAACTCGTTCTCATCTTTAGATGTAAAAATAATTTAAATTTTCCTGTTATTATAAGTTATTTAATGCATGACATTTCTTATTATAAACAATATATTACATGAAATTGAGTTCTTAAAATTCTATTATTCATTCACTAGATTACATTTAATTCAAGATTTAAAACAAAGCTTACTAATTTTTAAATATTTTACCCTAAAATAGTAACGCTCTGCAAGAGAAGGGACCTATCGCGGAAAAAATCAATTTTCTTTTTTTTTATGCTAAAAGATAATTTTTAAGTTGTTCTTTCAGTTCCATGTTTAAAAAAAATATGTTTTAACTACACTTTTTGTTATAATGCTTCAAACTTAGGCATACTAAGTGTACCGCATTTTTTGGTTTTTCTTTAAACCACCGTCCCGTAAAATTAACATTTTATTATTTTGATTTTTTTATGGTAATTACACGTCCATCCTTTCAATTTTGCTTTCTCAGTGATAGGTCCCTTCTCTCGCGGAGCGTCACATATTAAGAGTTAGATAAATCTTTAGTATGTCTTTAAATATAAAAACAATTTAATTTTTCCTGTTAGTATGAATAATTTAATGTATGAAATTTCTAGTTTATAAACAAATAATAGAAAATTTAGATCTTAAAATTTAAAAATTTAATATTTAAAACCAAGTTAACTTATATTTAAATCTCTTAATTCAAAATACCAACAATTTAGAAAATTTTTAGTATTATTGTTCTAGGTTATAAGTATTTTAAATGCTTGATATTTAAAATCCAGTTTTTATAATTAATAAAATATAACGAATAATGTGTATGTTTTTTAAACATTTTAGTTTTAAGAAATTTTATTTTCGAATTTGTCCTTTTTGAGAGAATAACTCAGGTATTAAACTCACCATCATGAAAGTATTGAAGTGTATTAACAACTTAATGTGGAAATTAAATTAAAAACAGTGAAAATTTTATTATTTTCAATTCAGTGATAATTTTATTGAGATTGAGTTTGATTGTCGTGTTTTAGCCTGAAATTTATGCGCTAAATAGGCAAAGAATAATTTGAAAATTACAGTGGTAGAGAGTGTTATGTTGTACCTTCGAAATAGCCACTACAAGTGTTCATTGTGTCAAGGATGATGTGGATAGGAAGTGATTTCAAGTGTATATACGATCAAGAACATCTTCTGCAAACTTTGAGCTTAATGAATATTCATAAGACGCTCCTAAAACAAAGGATGTCGAGTAGAGAATATACTAAAGACCTAAAGACCGGAATTTAATACCTACTAGACGTATACATGACTTCTTCTGTGATAACAAAAGATTGAGACATTGATATCTATATTCTGTATCAATATGCTTTGACGATTCTTGTTGTAACCTCTATATATAACTTTTGTTATGTTTCAAAACTTATAAAAGTTTGGTTAGGTAAGGTATAATCTTTGTTATACATCTTTGTGACATATTTTATACATTCTTATAATCGTCGTTATAACTTTATATAATCTATGCGTTGTATCTCTCTTTAACTTTTGTGTTGTATTAACTCTGTGTAACTTTTGTTATACCTCTGTATAACTTTTGCTATACTTCTGTATAATTATTCAGGGTTGCTACGTTTTTAAAATTTCTAAATTCCATGACTTTTCCAGACCATTTTTCTTAAAATTCCATAAAATAACTAGCAATATTAACGAACGCCTAAGGGCGCGAGAAACTTTGCATTATTATTGGTCATTTTCAAACTATAAATTTTTGCTAATGCAAATAAAGAATAATAAAGAAATAATCCAAAAATGACAAGAATAATTGAGAAATTATAGAAAATATCTAAAAAAAATGCCGAAAATAATAAACAATTGAAAAAAATTGAAAAATTTCCAGATATAATTGAAAAATTCCGGAAAATAATTAATAATTAAAAGAAATAATTTAAAAATGACGAGAATAATTGAGAAATTAAAGAAAATATCTAAAAATTGACGAAAATAATTGACAATTGGAAAAAATTGGAAAATTTAAAGAATAATTATACAATTTTAAGATGATAACAAAAAATTAAAAAAATTTCAAGATATAATTGAAACATTCAGGAAAATAATTAATAATTAAAAGAAATAATTCAAAAATGACGAGAATAATTGAGAAATTAAAGAAAGTATCTAAAAAATGACGAAAATAATTGACAATTGAAAAAAATGGAAAATTTAAAGAATAATTATACAATTTTAAGATGATAACAAAAAATTAAAAAAATGTCAAGATATAATTGAAACATTCAGGAAAATAATTAATAATTAAAAGAAATAATTCAAAAATGACGAGAATAATTGAGAAATTGAAGAAAGTATCTAAAAAATGACGAAAATAATTGACAATTGAAAAAAATTGGAAAATTTAAACAATAATTATACAATTTTAAGATGATAACTGAAAATTAAACAAATTTCAAGATATAATTAAAAAATTCCGGAAAATAATTAATAATTAAGAGAAATAATTCAAAAATGATGAGAACAATTGAGAAATTAAAGAAAATATCTAAAAAATGACGAAAATATTTGACAATTGAAAAGAAAATTCGGAAAATGACTAGGTTAATAAACAAGTGAAAAAAATAATTGAAAAAATTAAACAAGAAATATTAAATTTAAAGAAAATAATCGCAAATTGAAAAATTAGAAAAATTATAGGAATAGTTGTAATTCAATGTACATGGAACAACTGGATTGAAATTTGATAAAAAAAAATTAAAATTGAAGAATGGAATTGAAATTTGAAAAATAGAATTAAATATTGAAAAAAGTAATTGGAAAAAGCCGAGACTTATTGCGGATATAGAAAAAAAATAGATAACTGTAAAATGGAATTTAAGATTGAAGAAAATAATTGAGAAGTAAAAAAATAAATTGAAGATTATAGAATTGAATAACAATTTTAAGAAAATAATTGACAATTGAAGAAAAATTCGAAAACTGTCAAGAATATTCGACAACAGAGCAAAATTGAAAAAATTGAAAAATAATTATTAAATTTAAGAAAAATAATTGTAAATTAAAAAAATTGTAGAAAATAATTGAAAATTGAGGAAAAAAATGAATAATTAAAAGAAATAATTGAAAAATGATGAGAATAAATGTAAAATAGAAGAAAACATCTAAAAAATTACGAAAATAATAATCAACGATTAAAAACAAAATTTGAAAAATGACTAGATTAATAGACAATAAAACAAAATAATTGAAAAAAAATTGTTGGAAATAATTGCACATTGAACAATTGAATTGAAAATTAAGACAAATAATTAATATTAAAGAAAATAATTGAAAATTGAAGAATGGAATTAAAATTTTATAAATATAATTAAAAATTGAAAAGAGTAATTGAAAAATGTCGAGAATTATTGAATACAGAAGAAAATAACTGAAAACTGAAAAATGGAATTGAAATTTGAAAAAAATTGATTTTTATCGAAAATAAGTGAACTGAATTTAAAATTAAAGAAACTTATTGATAGTCGAAAAAAGAATTTTAAAAAGGCGACAATTTTTTAATATTAAAGAAAATATTTGTAAATTGACAAATGGAATTGGAATTTGAAGAAAATAATTGAAAATTGACGAAAATAATTAAAAATTGTTGAAATAAATGGAAAATTAAAGAATTAAATGGAAATTTTAAGAAAATAAAAAAAATTACAAAATGACGAAAATAGTTAAATATTGAAAAAAATAATTTAGAAATTAGGAAAATAATTTTCAATTAAAAATAAAATTCGAAAACTGACGAGAATATTTGACAACAAGACGAAATAATTGAAAAGTTAAAAAATAATTATAAAAATTAAAAAGAATAAATGAGAATTTACAGAATTCGTGGAAATAATTAAAAATTGAAGAAAATGATTAATAATTGAAGAAAATAATTGAAAAATAATGAGAATAATTGCAAAATTTAAGAAAATGTCTGAAAAATAACGTAAATTTTTGATAATTGAAAACAAAAATGGCTGAATTAATATACAATTGGTAAAACTAATTAAAATAATAATAGACAAAAGGCGAACATTTTTTAATAGTAAAAAAAATCATTGAAAATTAAAAAATGGAATTGAAATTTGAAGAAAATAATTTAGTTGTAGAATTAAAGAATTAAATTGAAATTTTAAAACAATTTTTATGTTTGAACAGAATAATTTCAAATTAAGAAAATAATTTAATATTAAAGAAAAGAACTTAAAATTGAAAAAAAATAACAAAAATTGAATAAATAAATTGAAAATTTAAGAATAAAATTGATTTTTTAAGATAATAATTGATAATTTAAGGAGAAAGTATAAAATGACGAAAAATAATTAAATATTAAGGAAAATACTTGACTTCTGACAACTTTTTTTATATTTATTTAATCAATTTTGGTTAAATTTTGAAAATGAAGAATGACACCAAATTTTTTGAAAATTGGTTTTCCCGAATAATACTGTGATTATAAAAACAAAAAATGTAAAAACTCAGCCACTTTTTCGTCAATTTAATTCAGTAAAAGCTCATTCGACGCAGAATTAAATACACTTAAAATAATTCAGCACAGAAAAAATATTCTAAATAAAATTGGGTCTTAAATCATTGCCAAAGTTGAAAAAATTCAAAAAAATTGCCAATTTTCGAATTTTTTACTCTTTTTCTACCATAAGTTTTATTTAAAACATAAAACCTCTATTAGGTATAGAAAACCTCGTTTCTCAGCTTTAAAACTAAAAAAAAGTTTTTGAAATTGGTTAAAAAATGACAAAGTAACAGTATATTTTATACAAAAACTGCAGAAAAACGGTTTTTAGCTCTAAAATGCAATTTTGGGGGTAAAAGGAAATTGATTACACATTTTTTTTTTCATTACAAAAAACTTAGGCTATTGACGTAATGTGAAATTAACAAAATAATTTTATTCAAAATAATTTTATTAAAAAAAGTAGATATATTAAAATTTATTAAAAACAATTTTTATTTTATTTTTAAATAAATATAATTAAATATAATATAGATAAATATAATGTTCTAAATAATGTCTCAATTAGCAAAAAATAACTGAATATTAGTAAAGAAAAATTCTAATTCAGCAGTCAAATTTGACTAAACAGAATTTGTAGACAGAAACATATTGTATTTTAACATAACCCCAAAATTACTTTGACTCCTTTGACTATAAATCTTTTTACTACTCTCTAAATCTGAATTAGTTAAAAATAACTAATTTAAAAGCAAAAACTTAGTGACTAATTGAAATAGTTATATTTTTACTAATTATTTAGTAAAAACTAACTAATTATAACTTAAATTAATTTTTAGGTTGTGTCAAAATAACTAATATCTTAATAAAATTCTGTTTACTAATTAAATTAGTCAAATATATTTAAATATAAATAAATATAACTATTCTTTAGTTATTTTTTGTTACTAATAATTAGTTATTTTGAACTAATTCAGATTTAGAGAGTAAATTATATTAAAAGCAGAATTACTATTTGATATACTAACCGAGTTTTCACTGTAAAATCAGTGCTTTCAACTAATTGAGATTTAAAAAGTTGACCCTCTATAATAAAAGAGTTAGTTTTTTTTAATTCAAAAAACATTTCGTTCTATTTTTTATCTTTATTTTTATTTTTTCCTTACATTTTATTGTTTACTTTTATTTTACATTTTGCTTTTCGTCCTTTTTATGGTATATTTTTACTTTTATACCACACTTTTTATATACTTTTTATTTTTTTCTTTTTATTTCTCATAGTTTCATTTTATCCTCCACCTTTATTTTCATTTTTCCTTAGCTTTCATTCTTATTCGATTTTTTTGCCACCTTTTATTTTACCATGTAGTTTTCTAACCCTTCAGGTTCGACTAGCAATTTCTATCCCTGCTTTTTGACTCACGCACATCCGCAATTTGCATGAAATTGAAACCCACCCGTTGGTAGACATCAACTATTGGAGAATCTCATTACATTGAAAATCACAAATTGAATTTTTTAGCGCTATCATTGAACTGTTTCACGACACAAAATGGTCGTTTTCAATCGCCATTCTATTCCATTATTATCGAGTATTTTATAATTAATGTTTCATTGACTTGTCATTAACCGTGTAATTTGAAATTAATTGCTTTTTCAAAAGCAATCAAACTTTATTTCTTATTTTTAGTTTTTTCTATATTTCCTTTCGATTATTTCTTTTATTATTTCCATTCCTTCATTATTTAAATTTAATTTCTTAAATTTTTTCCCAATTACCACTTAATTCGTCAGTAATTCAGAAAATAAATTCCATTTTAATTATATTTATTTTTTATTATTCTGTTTCCCTGATAAATTACTTCCGAATCAGTTCAATATATAGTGAATGATTTGTCACGAATTTTGTGATCGGAACCTATAATTACTGAGCAGGAAAATGAAGGGTCTTGTTGTGCTTTGGGGAAGAATTTATTTACTCGCATTAGAGTTGGATCGATACACGTGGAATTTTACGACTAGTGCTTAATCAAGTTTTCAAATAACGTTGATGTAAAATTAGTTCAGGAAGAATATATTATTCAGTTAGCGAACCAAATTTACCAAGTAAAATTACTTGTATCTTGACTATTGCGATACATTAATTTATCCTGGAATTTTCACGTTTAATTAATTATTATTCACTCTGGAATTATATTTTAATTTCCGAAAATATTTTCGACTAATGAATTTTAAACAGGTATTTAATGTTGTTCATGAATTTAAGGCATTTAATAATGTTAAAGAAATTCAAATTATTTAAAATGAGTAAATTGAAAAGTTTATGAAGAATTTAAAAACAATTTCGAATGGTAAAAAGTAATAATTACTTAAATTTGTTAATTATTTTTTTAATCACTTTTGTTTATTCAGCTATGATTTGTTTTTAGAAACAAATATTACAAAAAACAAAACTTAAGAAATTGATAGTAGAATCTTCGTCACAGTGACGCGAGGACTGAGTTGAATATTTCATGTGACATAAGAAGATTATAGTTTGACACATGTCCATCAACCGCTTGACATTTATAAGCAAATGCTGGACGAATACCATAGCAGATTTGCGAAATGAGAAAAAAGTCAATTGATTTTACGAAGAAAATGTTTTAACTTGATAAACTTGTGTTTCAAAAATTATATTCTGAAATTTAATTAAAATACAGATAAAATTGAATAAAATGAAACTACTATTCAAAGTTTTATTTCTTTAGATCAATAAACACGACATGTTTTTAAGCGGTTAAATTTAGAGGAATTTAAGTTTTGAAAAGTTAGAATTTGAATTTTGAAAAATTTGAAAGTGTTCATATCTTTAAAATTTGATACCTAGCGTTTTATAAATTTATAGATTTTTTATAATCTATAATAATAATCCACAAGATTCATTCATTCTGTCCGCACCTAAAGTTTGGCACTTAGATATTTTTTGTTTTAAATCAGTTACGTTTGAAAAAAATGTATCTTTAAATTAATTATAAAACGTATGAGTTTTTATTTCATTTATCTAATTATTAATTGCTTTTTATTCTAAAAGTAGAATAATAAGTGATATAATAATAAAGAAGGAACTATCGTCAATTATATCATTGAAAAGAAAACAATTATCGTGTTTAAACATTTTATAAGTGCCTTAAACATCTTTGAAAAATAATTTTTTCATTCAAATAATGTTTAAATTTTTTTTTTTCAAAACTTCCTAAATCATACACTACAAACAAACATCATATAATTTTCTCCATCATTTTCATCAGTTTTCAATTGACAATTTATTAATCTTTTTTCAATTTTATCATTATTCATTACTTTAAAAATTTTTTTCTTCGAATGACAATTATTGCTCGATATTTTTTGAATTTTGAATTTTTTTTGCTTCCTCATAGAGAAAGCATTGTTTTTCGATTTCTAATTATTCTCGTCATATTGTAATTATTCTTATAAATATCAATTAAATATTTTCTTGAAAATCCAATTTAATTATTTAATTTTCAATTTTTAATTATTTTCTTCCATTCCAAAATACTCTCTTAAAGTTTCAATTATTTTTATCGATTTTCGATTAATTCCTCAATATTTAGTTATTCAATTTATTTATTTATTTATGCAAAATACTAATAAATTATTTAACAAATACTAAATAATTCTCGGATTTTATCAATTATTTTTTCACTCGTTAAAATTGTTTTTAAATTTCAAATTAATTATTCAATTCTACAACTATTCTATTCAATTCTCAGTTATTTTCTTTAAATTTTAATTTCACTTTTGGAACTTTTATTATTTTCTTCCAAATTAGAAAATTATCGCCTTTTTCAATTATTTTTTCGATTATCTATAAGTTTCTTTAATTTTAAATACAATTATATAATTATTTTCTTTAATGTTTCATTCTATTCTTCAATTTCTATTTCCATTCTTTAGTTTTCAATTGTTTTTTTTTTATATTTATTAAATCTCGACTTTTTTAAATTCCTTTTTCCAATTTTTTAGTATATTCTTCAAATTTCAATTGCATTATTCAATTTTCAATCATTTTTTCCAATTTTAATTATTTTTTTCGATTTTCAATCCAGTTGTAAAGAGTGCAATTATTCCCAACAATTATGCTTATAATTTTCTTAATTTTTCAATTTGGAATTATTTTCTTTAAATTCAGTATTTCTTGTTTAATTTTTTTTAATTATTTTTTTCAGTTGTCTTTTAATCTAGTCATTAATCGAATTTTGTTATCAATTGACAATTATTTTAGTCATTTTTCACATATTTTTTTTAATTTTCAGCTATCTCGTCATTTCTCAATTATTTCCTTCAATTATTAAAATTTTAAAATTCCTCTATGATTTTTTAAATTATTTTGTTCGGTTGTGAAATAATGTAGTCATTTTTTATTTTGTTTTCAATTGTCAATTATTTTCGTCATTATGTAATTTTTTTTTCAAATATCAATTATTTTCTCATATTTTAATTTAATTTTGACATTTTCAATTTATTTCTTCAATTTTTTATATAATTTCTTTATTTTAAATTATTTTTTGCCATTTTTAATCCAGTTGTAAAATGTGGAATTGTTTCCGACAATGCTTTTTATAAATTCCTTAATTTTTCTATTTAAAATTATTTTCTTTAAATTTAATATTTATTGATCAATTTTTTCAATTACTTTTTTCAGAAGTCTATAAATCTAGTCATTTTTCGAATTTTTTTTAAATTGACAATTATTTTAGTAATTTTTTACATACTTTCTTCTTTATTTATTTATTTATTTAGTGATTACAATCTTTAATTTTTCAATTATTCTCGTTATTTTTCAACTATTTCCTTTAATTATTATTATTTATTTTCCCCTATTCTAAATTAATTGATATGATTTAAAACATTTTTAATTATTCTTTGATTTTTAAATATTCTTAGTTATTTTCTTCAAATTTAAATTCTACTTTTCAATTTTCAATTATTTTCTTTAATTTTCAAAATTAATCGCCTTTTTGTATTATTTTGTTCGATTATCAATAACTTTCTTTAATTTCAAATACAATTATTCAATTATTTTCTTTAATTTTTAATTTCATTCTTCGTTTTTTATTTTCCTCTTTCAATTTTCAATTATTTTTTTTTATTTTTTCTATATTTATTAATTTTCGGCTTTTTTTAATGACTTTTTCAATTATTTTTTTCAGAAGTCTATTAATCTAGTCATTTTTTGAATTTTGTTTTTAATCGACAATTATTCTCGTCATTTTTCACATATTTTCTTTAATTTCTTAATTATTCTCGTCATTTTTCAACTATTTCCTTTAATTATTATTTATTTTCTGCAATTTTCAATTAATTCCCACAATTTTTAAAATGTTTAATTATTGTCTTAAAATTTTATAATTACTCTTTAATTTTTAACTATTCTTTTCATTTCTTAGTTATTTTCTTCAAATTTAAATTCCTCTTTTTTAAATTTTCAATTATTTTCTTTAATATTAAAAATTAATCGCCTTTTTTCTATTATTTTATTTTATTTATTATTTATTATTATTTTATTTATTTTCTGCAATTTTCAATTAATTCCCCCAATTCTAAAAATTTTTAATTATTGTCTTAAAATTTTATAATTACTCTTTAATTTTTAACCATTCTTTTCATTTCTTAGTTATTTTCTTCAAATTTAAATTCCACTTTTTTACATTTTCAATTCTTTTCTTTGATATTAAAAATTAATCGCTTTTTTCCATTATTTTTTTCGATTCTTAATAAGTTTCTTTAGTTTTAAATACAATTATTCAATTATTTTCTTGAATTTTTAATTTCGTTTTCAAGTCAGTTTTCAATTATTTTCTTCTACATTCATTAATTCTCGGTTTTTTCTAATTAATTTTTTTCAATTTGGAATTATTTTCTTGAAAGAAAAAATTCTAGTTTCTTGTTTAATTTTTTTAATTGTTTTTTTTTCAGTTGTCTTTAATGTTAAAATCTAGTCATTTCTAAAATTTTATTGTCAATTGACAATTATTCTAGTCATTTTTCACATATTTTCTTCAATTTTCAATTAATCTCGTCATTTTTCAACTATTCCTCTCAATTATTAATTATTTTTACCAATTTTCAATTATTTTCTACAATTTTTTCAATTTTTAATTATTATCTTAAAATTTAATAATAATATTTGAATTTTTAAATTATTTTGTTCGGTTGTGTAATAATGCAGCCATTTTATTTTTTTTTCAGTTATTAATTATTTTCGTCATTTTGTAATTTTTTTTCAATTATCAATTATTTTTTCAAATTTTAATTCTTAAATTTTCAATTCATTTCTTAAATTTCCATTTTATTTTCTCAATTTTGTATTATTTATCTTCAATTTCAATTACATTTTTCCATTTTTAATCCCGTTGTTCAATTTGAAATTATTTCCAACTGTTAATTATTTATTCATTTTTCAGATATATTCTTAAATTTCCTTATTTTCATTATTTGAATTTGTAAATTTGCTAATTTGGATATAAACAGTAAATTGATAACAAGTATATTATTTTATCTAAATTTATTTAAAATCATAAAGTAAATAAATAATAACCAAATAGAAATTTTGTAATAAAATATCTAACATTTTTTTGTTTTAATAAAGAAAGAAAATTTATCTTTATTTTAAGGAAAAGCGGGTTTAAATTGACTTGATTTCTTCATCCTTTTAATAGTACAAATATTCGGTAAAAACCTTTTAAAAACTGAAGGATTTGAAGTTGAAAGGATTAATGGATTAGGATAATGAAATTCGACGCCTTTCCGGATTCGGAAATGCATTAAAATTTTTATCTCGATGCGAGCAGTGATGCTTCCATAATGAAGAAGTTTTAATATAGGATTATGTAATAGATGCTGATGAAGATTTCAGGTCAATATTACCACTTAATGAACTAAAATGCAATAATGGAGAGTATTACCAACAGAGATGGAAGATTATAAATATGTGATTACTAACAGGGATTATTATTGATCTTCAATTATTATTAAGGACTTTTTTACCCTGCTATGAAATTAGAATCTTGAACAGAAATGGAGATAAAAAAAGAATATAAATATGTATTTTCGTGAGAAGATTAATGAAAAGATTCGAGATATTTTTAAAAAAAATGCAGTAGAATTTTTCGAGGATCCTATGACATAACCTCAAAGTAAAAATTTGTTTTTATCGTGAAAATAAAGAAAAACAAAAATTAACCTCAATAAATTCTAAAATATCCACTTAAACAATTTTTAAATCAAAATATTTCGTCATTTACGCATTATTTAACATTTTGTGTTTTTTTTTCAAATCTAATAAAAATTACAATTTTTATCCAAATGTTATAGATACCCTGATTGATTTATAGAAATATTTTCTCAGTTTTTTTTTATTAGGAAAAATTAAAGTATGTTTTAAAATTTTTATTACTTATAATTGTCTGCTTGTTAAACTAAATAAAAGTTTCAACTAATGAAAATTAACATAAATTTCCATTAATAAAAAGTAGTAAGAGTTTTCACTAATGAAAATTAGTTAAAATTTCCACAAATTTTTTATAAAATTTCACTACTTGTTTTAGTTCTTTTTCCCCTCTATTCTTTAATTAAAGTTTTAGTGTACATACTAAAGAAATATGAAACAGTGGAAAACTAATTTCAGATTTGAAAGGATAATTATTTTATTCCAAGGTCAAGGCGATAAAATTTTATCAAGTTAACGCCCTTTTTATTACCTTAACCTCATGACCTTAACGCTTGAGTTCGTTCTAAAATAATATTACCGAGAAAATCGATTTAGAATTCCTTGTTGGAAAATGACATTGGTCATCAAAAGGACATTAACTTTGAATATTTTGTACTTTTTTAAAAAAAAATTGTTTTAAATGTTGTTGCTGTTTTAACTGTTACATCAAAAACCGTAATAGGTTTTCTTCTCCGATAAGAAAAAAAAATTTCCAGCTTTTTTTACATATTCTATTTTTTTCAGGGATCACAGAATTCTGTAAAACATAAAATAAATGAGAAGATAAATAATTTTCTAAAAATAGGGGAGAAAGTGGTGATGGGTTTCAATTTTTCATTAATTAAAAGTAGAAACGATTGAACATTGAATAAATTAAAATTTGAGGCTGATTAAATGTATAATCGATTCAAATTAAAATCTGTTTAAAATTTGAATGAATTAAATTTAGAATCAACTGGAATTTTAACTAATAGAAATTAGAATTGACCGAAATTTGAATTAATTTATAAGTTTAAATTAAATAAAGTTTGGATTAAACGGAATACAAATTTCGTACTTGATTAAAAGCAAAAATTTAGGATTTAGTTTAACAAATTAACTAAAAAATGAACTATAATAAAAAATAAACACAAATTTTGATAACTTGAAATTTGAGGCAGATTAAATGCATACTGAATTAAAATTAAAATTTGGTTGAATTAAATTCAGAATAGACTATAATTTTAATTAATAGAAATAAAAATCGACCGAAATTGAAAATTATTGAAGTTTGGATTAAGTAAAATATAAATTTAGGAATTGATTAAAAGCGGAAATTTACGAATCAATTTAACAAATTAACTAAAAAATGAACTGAAATAAACACTAATTTTGATAAATTGAAATTTGAAGCTGATTATATGTATACTGAATTCAAATTAAAATCTGATTAAACTTTGGATTAAATAAAATTAGAATCGACTGGAATTTTGACAAATAAAAATTAGAATTCACCAAAATTTGAATTAATTTCAGTTTATATTGAATAAAGTTTGGATTTAAACGAATTATAAATTAAGGACTTGATTAAAAGCAGAAATTTAGGATTTAATTTAATAAATTACCTAAAAAATTAACTATAATAAACATAAATTTTCATAAATTGAAATTTAAATCTGATTATATGTATACTGAATTCAAATTAAAATCTGATAAAAATTTGGATGAATTAAATTCAGAATCGAATGGAATTTTAACTAATAGAAATTAGAATTGACCGAAATTGGAAATTATTCAAATTTGGATTAGGTAAAATATAAATTTAAGAATTGATTAAAAGCAGAAATTTACGAATAAATTTAACAAATTAACTCAAAAATTAACTACAATAAATATAAATGTTGATAAATTTGAATTTGAAGCTAATTAAAAATACATAATTCAAAATAAAATCTGATTAAAATTTAAATGAATTAAATTTAGAAAACTGGAATTTTCACCAATAGAAATTAGAATTCACCGAAATTTGAATTAATTTAAGTTTATATTGAATAAAGTTTGGAATTAACGAAATATTAATTACTTTAAGACTTGATTAAAAGCAGAAATTTAGAAATTAATGCAACAAATTAACATTAAAATTAACTATAATAAACACAAATTTTAATAAATTGAAATTTTAAGCTGATTATATGCATAATGAATTCAAATTCAAATTTAATTAAAATTTAGGTGAATTAATTTCAGAATCGACTGGAATTTTCATCAATCGAAATTAGAATTCACCGAAATTTGAATTAACTGAAGTTTGGATTAAGTAAAATATAAATTTAGGAATTGATTAAAAGCAGAAATTTAAAGAAGTCAATAAATTTTGACATTGTTTAATTAGTTTCCTCTAATTTTAATTACTTTTCCAATTTTTTAATTAATGTCTACAAGTTTTTAATTTTTAAACCAGTATTGTCTTTTACTTTCGTCGTCTTTAAATTTTTCCATCAAATTTCAATTATTTTCCGCATATTTCTATTAGTTTTAACATTTAAAAATCATTTTTATCAAATTTCCATAATTATTTTCAATCTTTTTTTTATGGTCATCAATTTCTCAATTTATTACACAGTTTTCAATTTTTTTCTTCAAATTTCAGCAATTTTCTTCAATAATTCTATTATTATGTATCAATCATTTTTACATACTTTACACCAATTGACAATCTTTTTTTTCAATTTTACATTCTTTTAATTATTTACACCAGTTATGAATCATTCATGTCATTATTCAATTATTTATCTCAAATTTTTATCATTTTTGTTATTTTTCATATATTATCTTCAAATTTAAATTTTTTGTAATTTCTCAATTTATTTTCTTCAAATTTCAATTATTTTTGTCATTTCTCGACTATTTTTTCCTATTTTCAATTATTTTTGTTATTTTTTAAGTGTTTTTTCAAAATTTTCAATTTCCTAATTTCTCAATTATTGTCAATATTTTCGACGTTGTTTTATTACTTTCTCCAAATTTTGTATTTATTTTCTTATATCTTTAAATTATTGTCATGAATTTTTTAATTTTTTACTTCAATTTTCATTTATTTTTGTCAATTCTCAATTTATTTTCAAATTCTAATTATTTTTATCATTTTTCAAGTCTTTTCTTCAAATTTTTTATTTTTTACTTAATTTTTAATTAGTTTTGTCACTTTTCAATTATTTGTCTCCAATTTTTATTATGTTTGTTATTTTTCACATATTACCTTCAAATTAAAATTTTTTGTGATTTCTCAATTATTTTCTTCAAATTTCTGTTCTTTTTATTATTTCTGGATTATTTTTTCCTATTATAATTATTTTCTCATTTTTCAATTGATTTTAAAATTTTCAAATAATTTAGTCTTTTCTCAGGTATTATCAATATTTTCGACGTTGTTTTATTACTTTCTCCAAATTTTGTATTTATTTTCTTATATCTTTAAATTATTGTCATGAATTTTTTAATTTTTTACTTCAATTTTCATTTATTTTTGTCAATTCTCAATTTATTTTCAAATTCTAATTATTTTTATCATTTTCCAAGTCTTTTCTTCAAATTTTTTATTTTTTACTTAATTTTTAATTAGTTTTGTCACTTTTCAATTATTTGTCTCCAATTTTTATTATGTTTGCGTTATTTTTCACATATTACCTTCAAATTAAAATTTTTTGTGATTTCTCAATTATTTTCTTCAAATTTCTGTTCTTTTTATTATTTCTCGATTATTTTTTCCTATTATAATTATTTTCTCATTTTTCAATTGATTTTAAAATTTTCAAATAATTTAGTCTTTTCTCAGGTATTATCAATATTTTCGACGTTGTTTTATTACTTTCTCCAAATTTAACTTATTTTCTTATATCTTTAAATTATTGACATGGATTCTTTAATTTCTTACTTCAATTTACATTTAATTTTTTCATTTTTCAATTATTTTTGTCCTTTGTCAATTGCTTTTTATTTTTAATTTTAATTATTTTTATCAATTTTCAAGTATTTTCTTCAAATTTCAAATTTTTTGGGATTTTGCAATTATTTTGTCATTATTTAATTATTTTCTTTAAACATCAATTTTTATCTCCAATTTTTCAATTATTGATTTCTAATTTTTATTTTGTTTCTCCATTTCTCAATTATTTATGTCATTTTTTACGTCTTTTTTTCAAATCATAAATTTTTTACATAATTTTAAATAAGTTTTATCATCTTTCATTTTTTTTAAGGTTCAATTATTTTTGTCATTTCTCAATTCTTATTTTTTTTATTTTAATTATTTTTATCACCTTCAAGTATTTTTGTCAAATTTCTATCAATTTTATGATTTTTCAATGATTTAATTATTTTCTTTCATGGTCAATTTTTTTCTCCAATTTTTCAATTATTTTTGTCATTTTCCAATTATTTTCTTCAAATCTCTATTATTTTTGCCATTTTGGAATTATTTTCTTGAAAGTTCAATTTTACCTTAAAACTTATATATTACGCTTTTACTTTTTTCACTATTTTAATATTATACATAAAAGAAATCCGGAAAAAAATGTTATTTTAGATCCGGGAAAACCGGGAATTTGAAAATCATGTTTCTGTAGGCACCTTGAAAAATTCATATTCTTTTGTTTTATGCTTTTATGTGAAATTAATTTTAAATTTACAATTAGAGTTTGGATGAATTAAATGTAGAGTTGATTTAAAGTTTAATTAACAAATATTTGTACAAATGAAAATTTAATTTAATTGAAGTTTTGATTAATTACAACGTTGATTTAAATTTTGAATTAAAAGTTGAAAAACTGAAAAAGATAAAGTGACAATAGGTGATAAATTAACAGAATTGGTAAAATAGGTGGCAAAATTTATTTAAAAACTTTTGTGATTTCTGAATATCTTCTAAATTAAAAACACAAAATTTAATTGCCAGTTACTGAAGAATTTTCAAAAAAGACACTTTGCAAAATTTCCTCGACAGCATAACGTGACGATAAAAGTAACGATTGGTTTACCTCTTCTCAAGAATAGAAAATTAGTTGAGTTTGAGATCCGCAAGTTTCTTTCAAGTAGTAAAGTAAGTTTCTCGTCAGACCAACGAAAACGCAGGCCACAATTGCACTTTGCCCCTAATTGCAATTACACACGACCCAACAAAGTAACGACTTGTGGACCGTTAAGTCCAATAATGGACTCTCTTTTATTGAGATTCGAGTGGTTGCGGTCGTTTCTGGCAGGCTGAAATCCAAGAACCTTCATACTATATATATATATATATATATAGGGAAACAAATGGCAACGTTTTTAGCAGTGGGCTTCGTTAAATCGCACGGAATTAAATTTTAATAAAGGAGAACAATGCTCCGCCGGAAATTTCGTTTTCCGCGTGTTACAATGGATCGTGGTATGAGAAGTTTTCACCGGGTGAACCAGCTAACGAGTATTTAAATGTTGTAAAATAAGCCGCTCTGCTTTCGCCCAGCAGTGAGAAGAAAACTGAGTAAGAGAGAAAGAGAAAGAGAGAGAGAGAGAGAGAGAGAGAAATTTCCGAGAGCACAGTCACTGTAATAAGATTTATCGAGTGTTTACGTGGTGCCCGTGCAAAAGGAATTGAAAAAATAGAAAGAAAAAAGGAAGGAGAGCGAACCTGTCTACACCAAACGGTAATCATGCCAGACATATTTTTTTACTCGTAAATTTGTTAGTTGGATTTTGAAAACTTGTTTATTTTTCATTCCTTATTTGTATCTAACTTAATTACACTACCGCCAAGAGCGTAGCCAGCTCGGAACATCCCCAAATCTCTCCCTAAATTTTCAAATAATCCACATTTCACTACAAAAAAATGTGAAAATTCAAACTAAAGCCTAGACCAAATTTTTTTTGCACGAACTTAAAGTAATAGAAGCCTAAAGAGTGTTAAAAAACTTTAGAACCCATATCGCCCCCGGAAGATCCCCAAATCTCCCCATAAATTTTAAAAAAATTCACTTTTCAATATAAAACAATGTGAAAATTCAAACTAAAGCCGAGACCAAATTCTTTTTGCACGAACTTAAAGTAATAGATGTCTAAAGAGTGTTAAAAAACTTTAGAACTGATATCGCCCCCGGAAGATCCCCAAATCTCCCCCTAAATTTTAAAATATTCACTTTTCACTACAAAAAAAATGTAAAAATTCAATCTAAACCTGAGACCAATTTGTTTATTGCTTGAAATTAAAGCAAAAGATGCCCCCAGAGTGTCAAAAAACTTTAAAACCGATATCGCCCCCGGAACAACCCCAAATTTTACCCTAAAATTTCAAAATATCCGCATTTCAATACAAAAAAATGTGAAAATTCAAACTAAAGCCGAGACGAAATTTTTTTTTGCTCGAATTTAAAGTAATAGATGCCCAAAGAGTGTCAAAAAACTTTAGAACCGATATCGCCCCCGGAACATCCCCAAATCTCCCCCTAATATTTTAAAATAATCCACATTTCAATACAAAAAAATGTGAAAATTCAAAGTAAAGCCGAGACCAAATTTTTTTTTCCTTGAACTTAAAGTGATAGATGCCTAAATAGACCTACAAGTGGCTACAAAAATTGTAGATAACAGTTGGTAATTGAAGAAACTAATTTAAATTCAAAGAAAATAATTGAGAATTTAAGAAATAAATATTAAACTTTACAAAAAATAATAATAAGAATTAAAAGAAACAAATAATAATGAAAAGAAACAATTAATAATGGATAGAAATAATTGAACAGTGACAAAGATATTTGACAATTAGAAACAAAATTCAAAAAAAAAAAGGAAATATTAATCGACAATTGAAAAATAATTGGAAAAATTGGACAATGGTTATTAAGTTCAAAGAATATAATTCAAAATTGGTCAACAAGATAGAAAATCAAAAAAAAAATAAAATAATTCAAAATTCAAGTTAATAATTCAAAATTGAAGAAATAAATTGAAAATTAGGTAATGAAATTTAATTCGGAAAAACACAGAATTATTAAATATTAAAAAAAAACAATTGACAATTGAGAAATAAAATTGAAATTCGAATACAATAATTCAGAATTAAAAAAAGTTACTGAAAAATTGGATTGAAAAAAGAAAAAAATAATTTATAATTAAAAAAAAATGGAAAATGACAGGAATTATTTAATATTGAAGAAAACATTAAAAATTGAAGAATAGAATTGTCATTTAAAGAAATTAATTGAGAATTGAAAAAAATAATTGAACAATTAAATTAAAAATAGAAGAAAATTATTTAAAATAGAAGGAGGTTTTGAAACATGAAATAAATAACTGATAATTGAAAAAAGTCGATGTTACTGAATATTGAAACAAACAATTGAAAATTGAACAAAATAATCAAAAATTAAAGAAAATAATTGAAAATTGAAGAAAATAATTGAAAACTGAAGAAAGTACTTAAAAATTAAAGACAATATTTAATAACAGCAGAAAAATTTAGAAATCGACGGAAATAATTGCGCGTTGATGAAAATAATTTAAAAATTATCAATTTAAATAAAAATTGAAAGAAAAACATAATTTAAAAAAGCTGAGAATTGTTAAATATTGAAGAAAATTGAGAAGAAATTGAAAATTAAAAGAAATTGAGAAACTGAAAGAAATATGAAAAAATAATTGGAGTTTGAAGAAAATAATTGAAATTTAAGAAAAACATTGGAATTTAAAGAACATAATTGAGAATTAAAAAAAAATCATTGTAAAAAGCCTAGAGTTATTGAATATTAAAAAAAAATTTGAAAATTAAAGAATGGAATTGAATGTCGAAAATTATAATTGAGAATTAAAGAAAATAATTCAAGAATTGAACAATGGGATTGAAAGTAGAAGAAAATAAGTGATAATTGAAGAAAAAAGAAATTGAACAACCCACTAATTATAGAATTTGAAAAAAACAATAAAAAATTAAGAATGTAATTGTAATTTGAAGAAATTAATTAAAAATTGTAGAAAATAATTTGAAATTGAAGAAAATGTGATTTTATGAAAATTGTTGAATAATAATTGATGAATTGAATTCAAGTCTCGAAAACATAATTGATAATTGGAAAAAAAATATTCAAAAAAGCCGAAAATTATTGATTATAGAAGAAAATAATTGAAAAATGGAGGAGTTACTGGGATGTGAAATAAATAAATGATAATTAAAAAAATAGTTGAAAAAAGTGGAGAATTATTGAATATTAAATTAAATAAACCGGAAATTTAAATTGACCGGGAAAAACCAGGAATTAACCGGGAATTTTTTTTCTGGGATAATAAATTCTTTTCAATTTTCAATTATTTTCTTCAATTTCTAATTATTTTCTACAATTCTTAATTATTTTTTTTCATTTGGAATTATTTTCATTAATTTAACATTATTTCTTCATTTCTCAATCATTTTCTTCGATTTTGTACTATTTACTTCAATTTTTAATTATTTTCATCAATTTCTAATTAACTTATTTAATTCTGAAATATTTTCTACGATTTTCAATTATTTTAATCAATTTTTAATTATTTTCTTCAACTACAAAGTATTTTTTTTGAATTGCTAATTATTTGACTCAATTTTCAATTATTTTCTTCAATTTTTAATTATTTTCTTCAGATCTCAACTATTTCCTTCAATTTTTAATTATTTAATTTAATATTCAATAGTTCTCCACTTTTTTCAACTATTTTTTTGAATTATCATTTATTTATTTCACATCCCAGTAACTCCTCCATTTTTCAATTATTTTCTTCTATAATCAATAATTTTCGGCTTTTTTGAATATTTTTTTCCAATTATCAATTATGTTTTCGAGACTTGAATTCAGTTCATCAATTATTATTCAACAATTTTCATAAAATCACATTTTCTTCAATTTCAAATTATTTTCTACAATTTTTAATTAATTTCTTCAAATTACAATTACATACTTCATTTTTTATTGTTTTTTTAAATTCTATAATTCCTGGGTTGTTCAATTTCTTTTTTCTTCAACTATCACTTATTTTCTTCTACTTTCAATCCCATTGTTTAATTCTTGAATTATTTTCTTTAATTCTCAATTATAATTTTCGACGTTCAATTCCATTCTTTAATTTTCAATTATTTTCTTCAAATTCCAATTTTTTTCTTAAATTTCAATTATTTTCTTCAATTTCCAATTATTTTTTCATATTTCTTTCAGTTTCTCAATTTCTTTCAATTTTCAATTTCTTCCCAATTTTCTTCAATATTTAACAATTCACAGCTTTTTTAAATTATGTTCTTCTTTCAATTTTTATTACAATTGAGAATTTTAAAATTATTTTCATCAATTCGCAATTATTTCCGTCGATTTCTAAATTTTTCTGTTGTTTCCAAATATTGTATTTAATTTTTAGGTACTTTCTTCAATTTTTAATTATTTTCTTCAATTTTCAATTATTTTCTTTAATTTTTAATAATTTTGTTCAATTGTCAATTGTTTGTTTCAATATTTAGTAATCTCGACTTTTTTCAATTATTTTTTTTTTCAATTATCAGTTATTTATTTCATGTTTCAAAACCTACTTCAATTTTCAATAATTTTCTTCTATTTTCAATTTAATTGTTCAATTATTTTTTTCAATTCTCAATTAATTTCTTTAAATAACAATTCTATTCTTCAATTTTTAATGTTTTCTTTAATATTAAATAATTCCTGTCATTTTCCATTTTTTTTTAATATAAATCATTTTCTTCTTTTTTCAATCCAATTTTTCAGTAATTTTTTTTAATTCTCAATTATTGTATTCGAATTTCAATTTTATTTCTCAATTTTCAATTGTTTTTTTTTTTTAATAATTAATAATTCTGTGTTTTTCCGATTTAAATTTCATTACTTAATTTTCAATTTATTTCTTCAATTTTGAATTATTAACTTAAATTTTAAATTATTTTTTGGGATTTTCTATCTAGTTGACCAATTTTCAATTATATTCTTTGAATTTAATAACCATTGTTCAATTTTTTCAATTATTGTTCAATTGTAGATTAATATTTACTTTTTTCTTTCAATTTTGTTTCCAATTTGTCAAATATCTTTGTCATTGTTTAATTATTTCTTTCCATTATTAACTATTTCTTTTCATTATTAATTGTTTCTTTTAATTCTTAATTATTATTTTTTGTAAAGTTTAATATTTAATTCTTCAATTCTCAATTATTTTCTTTGAATTTCAATTATTTTCTTCAATTATCAAATGTTATATTCAATTTTTGTAGCCATTTGTAGGTCTATTTATACTTAAGGGCATGTGATGGAGAATGACGTCACTGGTATAAGCAAAATTTGTCCGTAAACTTTACCTTAAAATAATCAATATTTTTAAACCAAACTTTGTGAAAATACTTAAAATATCATTAAAAAGGTCTCTCTGACCCAAGTTTGTTTAAATTTTGCCTTAAAGTTCATTTTTAAAAAAATTAGCTGATTTTCGGAAAATTAAAAAAATTGATTTTTACTCAAAATTTAAACAAACTTGGGTCAGAGAATCCTTCTTAATGATATTTTAAGTAATTCCACAAAGATTGGTGTAAAAATATTTATTTTTTTAGGAGAAAGTTTACGGACAAATTTTGCCTATATTAGTGACGTCATTCTCCATCACATGCCCTTAAAATAAATTTTAAGTTAACAAGAGAAAAAACCGGGAAAAATAGGAACAAAAACCGGGAAAAGACCGGGAATTTTGTGGGACGAAATTAGTAGACACCCTGGCTCTAGTTTGAGTTTTCAAATTTTTTTGTAGTAAAATGTGGATTATTTGAAAATTTAGGGGGAGATTTGGGGATCTTCCGGGGGCGATATCAGTTCTAAAGTTTTTTGACACACGGAAGAACTTTTGGTTTTAATAGTTAATATTATAATATGTATTTTTACAAAATTTCGATTGTAAATCAGGATATAACTGTAAAATGGTATTTTATACTACATGACTAGAAGAATATACTTTTTTAAAAGTTAATATTTATATATTTTGAAATTAAAATTTACTATTTAAAACTGGAAAGATTGCTTTTTTTAAAAGGAAAATGAAACTAGGAAAAAGTATAATCTAAAAAAAATAATTAAAATTATTTAATTTTTATTAAATAATAATTTTTATAAAAATATTTACAAAAATAGGTTAAAAATATTACTATATTCAATAGGAAGCAACAATAAAATAAGTTCATCTTGAATATCTTACTATTAAAAAGATTATATTTCAAAATAATGCTTTGTTGAAATTCCATTAACTATTGGAAAATTGGCGGCCATGACAGTTTAACCGTTGTGCGCGTCTTGTCACTGTTGATTTGCTTATTCGGATTATATAATTTCTCTCTTAAAAGAAACGATTAAATCATTAACGTTGTCGTAAAGTGGGTGAAAAATAACACAATAAATACTTTCTACGTGATAGTTTTATTCAATATAAACCGGTTATATCATGTAAAAACTTTTAAGTGAAGTTTGAATTTGGTGGATGTCAAACTTCAACTATTGTTCACAGATGGAAACTTGTGATTTTTGTGGATTTTTCTCAAAAGTGGTAATGTATTATGTCGATTAGTATATAAGAAAACTTTTCCCTTCAAACATTATATGTATTGTGCGATTCGTTAAGCATATATATGTGCGTGCGTATTATCGTTAGTGTTTAGGTTATGTTAGGATTTCGTTTGTGACGGTAATTGTGTTTATATGTATATAAAAGTGTTAAAAATATATGGAATGTCAATTACCACAGGTAACCTATAATAATATAATAATCATGAAGATCGGTTTATTTGCCTTTTTATAGGAATTACTTATTAATCTCGATTTTACTAATTCCAAAACTCAATAGCAATTTTCCCAACAAAATGTCGATTCAAGTTTCTTTTAACATTTCCTATCGAAAATAGTAAATATTAAATAGAAATAGTAAATTCTGAAAATATAACGATATATCCTGGTTTCCTATCGAAATTTTGTAAAAATAAATACTATAATATTAAGTATTAAAATCGAAAGTCTTTCCGTGCACTCTTTAGGCATCTATTACTTTAAGTTCGAGCAAAAAAAATTTGGTCTCGGCTTTAGTTTGAATTTTTACATTTTTATCGTATTTTTTCTCGATGGTCTGAAGAAGCACCTTTTGAGGTATACACGGTAAAAAAAGTTCTTATGAACTATCAAAAGTATTCACTGTAATAGGTAAACTTATAGCTAGAATGGATCCATGGATAATCCAAATTCGCTACAATAGTGAAAATGACATTTCTTAAGATATTTAACTATATTATAGATGCATTATGAATAGGATATAAATTCGATATGTCTGAAATAGTGATATTGAGAATCATCGAAATAGTCATTATCAACATATAACTGAAGTAAGATAATTATCATGAAAATCTAAGATTTGAGATCTTAAAAAAAACCTATTTAACAAGAGTCATAATTTTAAGAATGCTGACTGACGAAATGGAATTCTGAATATAGTTTTAAATATTTCCGATTAATAAAATATTTATTGTTTCTATTTTGACAATTATGAATCGGATTCAAAATTTTGGGGTTAGATTGTCATATATATTTCAAACTTAAATCAGAAATTTTTAACAACTGGACTTCTTAAATAATGTATGTGCTCTAGCATAAATATTGTAATACTTTTATAACTTGAACAAATATATGTATTTTCGTCAGATGTACTTATTATACCATCCAAAAATTCGAAACCTTTTTTTGCACTCATGATAACGAATTAAGGTTTTTTTTGGAAAGTAGTGAAAGATTCTTGCTTATATGCTGGATTAATTAATTTACAGTTTTTAGGAGCAACAACAACCCTCAAATCGAAAGTTATAAAGTATATTTTTAAAAGTCGAGAAAAATTATCGATTTAAAAGAGGTTATGTATTTCCTCTAATTCTATTTAATTCAAATAGATTTTACAAATGCAACACACATTTTTCCTCTGAAAATGTACCAACAATAAAATAAGTAAGAATATTATAAGTTAAATCTTAATAGACTTGTATAAATAAAAAGAAATTTAGCAATTAATATACTGCTCCCTCGCGACTGTTTGCTATAGACTAAACCGACTAAACCACGTGACAACATTAACAAAACATTGAATGGACAAAAATTATTGTAACCACAATAGTGGAAATATATTAACATATAAATTGCAGGATTAAATGTTTTTATATTAGAAAATTGGATATATCGACTTATAGCTTATTCTGTTATTTGTGAAGTAAGTGAAAAGTGAATACCTACGCACTGATATTCAATATAACTGTTTTAGGTATTTGATTTATATATACCGAAAAATAGTATAACTATTTCATAAATGAGTATTGCTTTTTTATAAGTTGTTCATTTGTCCTTTAAAGATAATAAACCTGTATTTACCATAAACAATATTCAATTTAGTTAAGGAAGTAAAAATACGAATATGCATATTTCAAATTAAACATTGATTTAAACTGAATAAACGATTTAAGCAATCAAGTGAGTTGAATTTCTTAATTTACTTATATTAATAATTTTTTGTATCCACGTTCATAAATTTTTTACCGTGTACTTTATACAAATGGATTTCAGCAAGGTGTCTAAGGGGTTGCTGAACAAAATAAAGGGGGGTGAAAAAAAGAAAAGTAAAGTTTACGGTATGCCACTCGCTACACGTGTCTAACATGACAAAACCTCTTGGTTCCTGCCCACGATCCTTTTTCTTCTCGCCCTTTAAGATTCCTCTTGGTTCGCGACCTCCGCACAAACGGTGTGCATTCCTGCTGTCGAAGCTGAAACAGTAAATCGCTAAGGGTAACCCAAAGTGGGCGGTAAGTACTCGGGCAGAATTGAGATCAATATTTACCCCATTGTTCTGGCACGTACTATATTAGTTAGCGGACGTTGAGTCGACCGCGCTTTTCATCGCAACCTTCTGGAATTAATTCGTTCATAGGCCAAAAGCTTCTATTTTTTCCAACAACATTGTTCCACTCCTTGGTTTACAGACTTTCAGGCACAATTTTATTATTCCACTTTTCACGCAAACATAACGCAGAAACAGAATTAGCTTTTTATCTTTTCGGACATCTTGCACGATTTTTAGATTGGGAGCATTTTTTCCTTTCTTTTTATCCTTTTGTCATCTTTATTTTATCTCACTCAAAAAAAAAGAGCATTGGTTAAAATTACCATATTCATCTGATTACAATTTTTCTACTCTCTAAAACTGAATCAGTGAAATTTTCACTGATTTGGAATCAGTGAACAACTTCTCTTTGCTGAATCAGTGAAAATGACTGATCTTCAGTGAATTTCACTGATTCAACAACGAAAAGTTGTTCACTGATTTCAAATCAGTGAAAATTTCACTGATTCAGTTTTAGAGAGTAGTTATTTTAAATAGAAAAACATGATTAATGTCTGTTTGCATTTCATATATATACAAACCGAATATAGGGGACAGTCGGCCAAAATGCCTATAGTAAAGTTGGGAGCAAAAAAAAAGTATTTAATTATAGTTTTGAAAAATATAAACCATCAAATATTTAGAAAACAACCTTTAAGAAGATAATAAGGTAGTCATTTTAAGTACTTATTTCAGAAAAAATAATTATTTTAATATTGATGTCAAAATTCGACATTTTGACTCACGACTGGATAAATCGCCTGTGCACAAAAATATGGAAAAATATGAGGGCTATTTTATTTCAAACCGTTCCACTAGCAAAAGACTATCTCATGAAAAGGATTTTTTAAATCGATTTAATTTGATTAAAATTAAATTAAAAATAAAATGTAATAGGCGAATTTGAAAGAGAATTTCTCAAGCTTTAAAATGATACTAAACTTTTTTTTAAAAAATTTCAATTTCATGTAAAATTTTAGGTTTAAAAATTTCAAACATTAATATCTCAAAACACCCCCTCTTGGAATTCGATGTAACTTACACTAAAGTAATGTTTAAAATTTCTATTTTTTACTATATAAAAACCATAATTGACGTTTCACGGGATCTAGAAAAAAGATTCATTAAAAAACCAATTTATTTAATCTGACATTAATTTGAAGTCGCTTTCATGGTAGAATTCGTTTGTTTTTCTTTTTCTATTAATAGTAATATGTCAAATGAAATAAAATAATTTTTTATTAAAATTTATTTCTACAAACTCCATAAAAAATCCATTATGATCTTTACATAGTAAAAAATAGAAATTTTAAACATTATTTTAGTGTAAGTTACATCGAATTCCAAGAGGGAGTGTTTTGAGATATTAATGTTTGAAATTTTTAAACCTATAATTTTACATGAAATTTTACATGAAATTGAAATTTTTTTAAGAGAAATTTAGTATCATTTTAAAGCTTGATAAATTCTCTTTCAAATTCGCCTATTACATTTTATTTCTAATTTAGTTTTAATCAAATTAAACCGATTTAAATATCCTTTTCACGCGATAGCCTTTTGCTAGTGGAACGGTTTGAAATAGAATAGCTCATGAATAGAAGTAAAAAAATTTTTTTTATATGTTTTCTATAATCAATTATCTTGCTAATATTAAAAAAAAACTAGCTTTGAATACAAAAATATAATCTTTTTATCATAAAACTAAAGTTTCAATCCAAAGCAGTCCGACAAAAAATGGAAATAAAGTCTATAATAAATAAATAAAGCTTCTACACTTGGATGTCTTATTAATCTCAATGTTTAATTAATTCATTAAATTTCAAATATTTTTTACGTTTTTTAATTTTTATGATCATTTTTCTATAATTTTACTTGAAAATTTCAATTATTTCTCTCATATTTTACGTATTTTATTCAAGTTCCCATTCATTTTGTATTTTATCACTTTTTTTCAAAATTTTAATTATTTTCCTTAATTTTCAATTTATATCTCAAATTTTAATTATTTTTTTCAATTTTTAAATATTTTCACTATTTTGCAATTGCTTTCTCAAATTTTAAATTATATTCAATATATTTTTTTAATTTCCTAAATTTTTCAATTACCTATTTATCTCAAATTTCAATAATTTTATCAATTCTCAATTTTTACAATTATTTTTCAATTATTTTCTTGAATTTTTAAGGGCATGTGATGATAATGCTAAATTTGTCCGTAAACTTTCTCTTAAAGTACTCAATGTTTTGACACCAAACTTTGTAGAATTACTCAAAATACCATTAGAATGGTCTCTCTGACCCAAATTTATTTCATTTTTATCTTTAAACTAATTTTTTTTCCAATTTTACAATTTTTGGAAAATTTTGAAAAAAAGTAAATTTGAAAAATATTTAGTTTAAAGACAAAAATGAAACAAAATTGGGTCAGAGAGACCATTCAAATGGTGTTTTGAGTAATTCTACAAAGTTTGGTGTCAAAACATTGAGTACTTTAAGAGAAAGTTTACGGACAAATTTAGCATTATCATCACATGCCCTTAATTATTTATCACAAATTTCAATTATATTTTTTTATTTTAATTATTTTCATCAGTTTGCAATTTTTTTTCCCGATTTGTGAGAATTTTTAATATTTTTTAGTCACCTTAATTTACAATTACTTATTTCACATTTCAATAATTTTTAATTTTTCACATTATTTTTTAATTATTTTCTTATATTTTAAATATATTTTGCGTTTTTATAAACCATTCTTCTAAAATTTTAATTATTTCTTAGACTTTCAATTACTTTTACCAATTTAAAATTATTTTCTCCAATCTTTTAATATAATAAATATTTTTCAACAAATTTACCAAACTTTTCTATTATTATTCAATTAATTTAAAAAAATTTCAATTAATATTTTTACAAATTTCAATTACCTTCTTCTATTTTCCACTATTTTTATTATTCTGACTGTTATTTTGCTCCACTTTTAACTTTTAATTAACTCTTGAAATTGCAAATATTTATATTTTCTACAATTTTTAATTGCTTTTATAATTTTTCAACTATATTTCTTACAACTTCTATTATATTTTTTGAAATTTTTATTAATTTCCTAAAATTTTTTAATTATTTCTCTCACACATCAATTACTTTCTTCAATTTCAAATTTATTTTGTAAATTTATCACTTTTTTTCAAAATTTTAATTTTTTTCTTTAATTTTAAATTCTTTAACTTAAATTTTACTTATTTCTTTCAATTTTTAAATTTTTTCATTATTTTGCAATTGTTTTCTCAAATTTTAAATTATTTTTTAGTGAATTTATAATATAATAAATAAAATAATATTATAAATAAAAATAAAATTTTCCAAATTTCCAATTATTTATCTCAAATTTCAATTAATGCTTTGTGAGATTTTTTAATATTTTTTAGTCACCTTAATTTTCAATTATTTATTTCATATTTCAATAATTTTTATTAATGTTTAAAAATTTTGCCTACTATTCTACCCCACTTTTAATTAATTATTTAAATTGCAAATATTTTCTACAATTTTTAATTGGTATCATATAATTTATTTTAAATTATTTTTCTTACAATTTCTATTAGACTTTATGAATTTTTTATAACTGTCCTAAATTTCAATTATTTTCATAAATTTTAAATTCTTTACCTCAGATTTAAATTATTTCTTTCACTTTTTAAACAGTTTCATTATTTTTCAATTGTTTTCTCAAATTTTAAATTATTTTTTAGTGCATATTCCAAATTTCTAATTTATTTAACGTATTGCTACAACTTCCAATTCATTTTGTATTTTATTATTTTTTTTCAAAATTTCAATTATTTATCTCAAATTTCAATAAGTTTTATCAATGCTCAATTTTTAAAATTACTTTTCTATTATTTTCTTGAATTTTAAATTATTTTCTCATAAATTTCAATTATTTTTTTTTTATTTTAAATTATTTTCATTAATTTGCAATTCTTTTCTCCGATTTGTGAAAATTTTCAATATTTTTAAGTCAATTACCATAGTTCACAATAATTTATTTCATATTTCAATAATTTTTATTAATGTTTAATTTTTCACATTAATTTTTAATTATTTTCTTATATTTTAAATATATTTTGTAATTTTATAAAAACATTTTTCTGAAATTTTAATTAATTCTTAGACCTTCAATTACTTTTACTATTTTAACATTATTTTCTCTAATCTTTTAATATTTTAAATATTTTTTAACTAATTTATCAAACTTTTTAATTATTTTTCAATTAATTTAAGAAATTTTTAATTATTTTTTTTTACAAATTTTTATTATTTTATCTAGTATTTTTCCAGACTTTTTATTAATTCTTTATATTTAAAATATTTTCTACAATTTTTAATTTCTTTTATCATTTTTCAACTACTTTATCACTATTTTTCAAAATTTCAATTATTTTCTTCAATTTTAAATTCTTTACCTCAAATTTAAATTATTTCTTTCAATTTTTTAATATTTTCTCATTTTGCCATTGTTTTCTCAAATTTTAAATTCTTTTTTAGTGAATTTTCAAAATTCCCAATTATTTATCTCAAAGTTCAATTAATTCTTCAAATATTAATTACTTTCTTCAATGCTTAATGGTTTTTTCTATTTTTCAATTATTTATCTCAAAGTTCAATTAATTCTTTAAATATTAATTACTTTCTGCAATGCTTAATTGTTTTTACCATTTTTCAATTATTTTCTTTAATTTTAATTACTTTTTTTTTATTTCGCTTTCTCATATAGGAATTTTTCTTAAATTTTAATTATTTTCTTTCAAATTTCAATTATTTACCTAACATCTCAAGTATTTTATTCAATTTTCAAATATTTTTATCGTTTTGCAATTATTTTCTCCAATTTTTAATTTTTTTTTTATCAATTTTCTCAATTTCCAATTGTTTATCATAAATTTTAATTAATTCTTTAAATATCGCAATTACTTTCTTTATATTTTCCATTGTTTTTATCATTTTCCAATTATTTTTTTTAATTTCTATTAAACTTTTTGATTTTTCTTTTTTATATGGGAATAATAATTATCACATATTTTTTTTTCAAAAGTGTAATTATTTTCTTCAATCTTAAATTTAATTTATAACTATTTCCATTATTTTACAATCATTTTCTCCAAATTGTAAAGATTTTCATTGTTTTTCAATTAATTTTTTTAATTTTCTATATATTGATCTCAAATTTCACTTATTTACTTCAATTTTCTATTGTCTTCATCATTTTTCAATTATGTTTTTTAATTTAAAATATATTTTATACTTTCATAATTTATTTTCCTCAAAGTGTAATTATTTTCTTTAGTTTTTCATTATTATTATCATTTTTTATCATTTTCTCGAATTTTTATTTTGAATTAATTTTTATAGATTTTGCTTTGTGTTAAGATTTTCGATTTTCCAAAAACAGTCTAAATAGACTCATTTTCATCTGAAATGCAAAAATTTTTCATTTTTAAGCCAATGTCCAGAAATGTGTGTGTGTGGTGACGTTTTTTTGTCACCAGGTTATTTTGAGAAAACTTCAACTGATTTAAATAAAATATTTCTAATAAATATGAAATATTTGTACGCCCGTACACTGTTACTAAATAAATAAATAAATAAATATTAATTTATTTACCATTTTAAGATAAGAATCCTTCTTTATAGTTATAATTTCTCATAAAATAGAAAATCATATTATTTAAAAAAAAGTCCACGTGGACATTTTGAGGGGGGTGGGGAGGGGGGATCAAAGAGTGCAGTTATTTTTTACTAAACCTTTTTTTGTTTAAAATTAGTTATATTTTTAAGTAATTTAGATTTAGAGAGTATTTATTATATATTTTTTTATTATTTTTAGTACTATTATTATGCATAAATACGAAAAAAATAACAAGTCTACGAAATTTAATGATACTCTATTAACAGGGACGTTAATAAGGGTAATATGAGGATTGTTCATTTTGTGCGTGTCACACTTGGCGGCATATTTAACTCAAAACTCACCCTCTTATAAGAGAAACGCATATAACGAATGCTATAACGCTCATGTACTTTGCTCGTTAGCCGGTACATTAATTAAGAGTTAAATTTCTACCCTAACTAACCTTGGGGAATTCGTCTTTTTCCAAGAAAAAGAAAACAGACGATATTTGCCTCGCGAATTTCTCCGTCATTTAAATAGCATTTTGTGCAAATTTAATTTTTATTTAATAGATGATTTTTACAATTTGTTTTATAATTTTGATGAAAGTTTTAACGTGGCCTTATTATTAGAATAAATTCAAGACAACCTCAAACCTTATATAACATATAAAAATAAAACAAATTAAAAACAAAAATTTTACAAGATAAAAAAATTTAAGTCATACATCAATGTATTGCAAATATAAATTCACTAGTATTATAAATTTCTTACCTTCAAAAAGTAGATTTCTAAATAACAAAGGCATCACGTGATAAAATTGTAAAAATTGTACCAATAAAATTTGATTTAATTAGTCAATGTTTTGACAATTAAATATATGATTGAATATATGAGTCGAATCTTAAAAAAAGTTTAATCAGTAGAAATTAGAATCATTTGAAATATATAACTTGAACTTGAGTTAAATAAATTTTAATAAATTGAAGATTTAGTAGATTAAACTAAAGATTAATGACTAAAACCTGTAAAATTTAATTTAGAATTTGTCTAAGTTAAAACCTTCACAATATTTGTAGTTTACAAAAATTGTATTTAATATTAACATTAAAATTTTTCAAGAATTAACCTTTAATAATTTTTTTAGACAGCGACATAAAAAGTTAACCCAAAAAGTTACTGAACATCCTAATAATAATAATTGTCATAAACTTATGGGTGGAAAATAATAATTAAATAATAAAATAAAGTAGATAAATTTTCTTTTTATCTAATGTTAAAAATTAACAACAGTAATTTGCTTAAAAAATAATCCAAAATTTAATTTTCAATTAATATTTATGTAATAATATTAATTCTAATTTATCATTAACAGTTTTGATACCAAAATAATTTTAAAAAATACACTTTCATGAAAATTTTTATTTTTATTGTCAAATTGATAATTTGTTTCCAGAAATATTTTATACTTGGTTTAAAACAAAGTAAATCTTTCTTAAGTGAGAACGAATTATTTTGTTGAAAATGGGAAATCAATCGACATACTAAGACGGGACTGATAAATTAATAACACAGTTTTATGTATAATTGATGTTCAATTATTTATTTAACGCTTATACTATCACTGCTAATCAATATATTGACAACTTTTTATGCAGTTTTTCACGAATAAGTGTGTTTTGATTTTTAAGACTCACAAAAAAGTGTATTCTAGTTTTTAGATTAATATCTATTAAAATATTCTAAAAATTATTCTTTGACTATCGTTTAGAATGTTTTATCACCAATAGATTCTTTGACAAATAAAAAATATTTTTTCTTTAAAAAAAAACGTTGGTTTTAATTTAAAATGAAAAAAAGGTAATTTTGCTTTTAATATTCTTCGAAATGGTAAATATATTCTTAGTGCCTATTTCAATGGCTAATATTCTCAAAATTGAAATATTTTTTAAATTAAAATATCATTTGTTCAATGTTGGGCTTCTTATTTATTTTTAATTCCAGTAAATTTTTAATTTAGTGTTACTTTCAAATCAAAATGATTTATGATTTATATTTATAATTTTCGGAGTGAAAAGGTGAAGAGACGAAATTTTTTAATTTTTTGTAGATGTTATTTTTTTTCTTTTGAGGATACAATATATAATTTTTTTCTCTAGCTTTATTTAGCTTTTTATAGTTTTTATAAAGCTTTCTATTACTATTAAATGTTGGACGTCTACGTGATAAATCAATGACCTAGTTATATTTCTCACAATCAATATCGTTATTTTTCAATAAATATGTACTACATAATTTCTATATTATTTGTATATTAAATATTATATATAATAATTATATATTATTTATTATTTATTATTTATATTTAATTTTACTTTTAATTGTATAACTAATTTAATTTTTTTTTATGTTTCAGGTGAGTTTCTTTACTTGTTCTACACACTAATTAACATGAATAATATGGTAAGAAATACAAAATTGTAATCAAATTTTCTTTTCAACACCTATTTACTTTTAAAAATAATTTATAAATTGAATTATGATGATAGTTTTTTACACTTGATAATTTTTACCAAGAAGATGTGTCTGACCAAATAAAGATTATACTACTTCGTTTAAATTCAATATTTCAATTCAGGTCATTAAACACTTTGGAAAATAAAATAATATTATTTTAAGTATTTATGTAACTTATAAATTTATAGACTAATTTTATAACACTGATAACTCATGAAATATAAAATAAAATACGTAAATTGTATACAAACAATTTAATTCAATTTTTCTTAAAAAAGTTTTATAGTTGCTTCATTACATTTTATGGATACTCCAAGTAGTAAAAACTACTTTTGGTCAGACTCGGGAAAAAGGTCTATTTAATAACATATTAGAGTTATTATACAATTTTTTTTTTCTTACTATTGTTAAATCCAATATTATTATTATTATTATTAATTAAATAATAATAATCTCCGTAAACTCCTGAAGTTAGATACTTTTAATATTTATTCATTTTTTCTGTCCACGTTTTAAAGTCTGAAGTGAAGTTAGTTAGTATTAATATTTATTCATCTTTTTCTGTCCATGTTTTAAAAACTGAAGTGAAGTTAGTCTTACTCCCTGTTATTTTATTGATTTTGACTCTCTTTATCAGGAAATATTTTGAAATTAGAATTGAAAGAATAAAGAAGTTTTCGTTAGTGTCGTGTTTTACTGGTTTTTAATTGGCATTTGAGTAAAAAAACAGTTTCGAAAAATGCTTTAAAAATGTATTATGGTTTTTAAAGAAGTTTAAAATATACATAAACACATGCAATTAATTTCCTAAATTTTCAGTTATTATCTCAAATTTAGATTATTGTCAAGAATTTTCCATTATATAACAATTTTTTAATTATTGTCTTTTGCTTAAAAATAAATTCTGCAATTTTTCTTGATTTTCAGCAATTTATAATTATATTCATTATTTTGGCATTACTTTTAAAATTTTTAATTTTTTATCCGATATTGCAATTATTTTCATCAATTTTCGATTATTTCTGCGATTTTTTAATTATTCTCTTTAATTAAAAATTTTTAAGTAATTTTGTAATTATTATTTTTTTTAAACATATATTCTATTTTTCAGTTATTTCTCTAAAATATTATTGAATGTTTTCAAGTTTTTATATTATTTCAATTATTTTCATCATAATTCAATTTTCTTTCTCAATCTTATATTATTTTCAGCATATTTCAATTATTTTTGTCAATTTTCAATTAATTTTATCATTTTTCAATTATTTTTTCGATTTTTAATTATTATACTCATTTTCTAAAATTATTTTCTAAGATTTTTAAGTACATTTCTGAAAATTTAAACATTTTCTTCAATTTCTAATTATTTTCATTTGTTATCAGAATTTCAAATTTTTTTTTTATTAATTATCATAAATTTCAATTATTTTTAGCTTTTTTCCAGACTTTTCTCCAATTTTTAGTTTTCCTCATTTTATAAAATAAATTTCTAAAGTTTTTTTTAAGTATTTTTCTTAAATTTCTATTATTTTCTTCAATTTTTAATTATTTTTCTTTGTTTTCATAATTTTTAAAAAAATTTATTACTTATCGTAAATTTCAATTATTTTTAGCTTTCTTCCAGTCTTTTTTCCAATTTTTAGTTATTCTCATTTTCTAAAATTATTTTCTAAGATTTTTAAGAATTTTTCTAAAATTTCAATTGTTTTCTTTAATTTTTAATTATTTTTCTTTGTTTTCATAATTTCAAAATTTGTTTATTAATTATCGTAAATTCCAATTACTTTTAGCTTAGTTCTTTAATTCTATTCTCCAATTTTTAGTTATTTTCTTCTTTTTTTTCATTGAATTCTAAGATCTTCATGTATTTTTTTTCAAATGTCAATTATTTTTTTTTATTTATTTAAATAATTTAAATGAATCATATTTTAATTATTCTCGGCAAGTTATAAAATTTTAAAACATTTTTGAATTATTTTCCAAAATTGATTTCCTTCAAATTTCAATTCTTTTCATTTGTTTCATAATTAAAAAGATTTTTAACTATTTATCTAACTTTTCAATTATTTCATTATTTTTATTATTTTCTTCAATTTTCAATTACTTTCGTTCTTTTTCTCGTTCTTTTTCATAATTGCCAAAAAATTTTTACTTATTTCTCATTAATTAAAATTTGTTCTGTTGAATTTTAAATTATGTTTATCTTTTTTCATTTATTTTCTCTAATTTTTAATTATTTTCTTTTTTTTCAATAAACTTCTGAAAGTTTTAAATATTTTTCTCAAATTTTGCTTAACTTTCCTTTATTTAAAATATTTTATGTAATTTGTTTAATTATTTTCCTAAATTTTAATTATTTCTTTTAGTTTTAATTTATTTATCTCAATTTTTAACCATGTTTTTTCAATTTTCAATTATTTTCTCTAATTTTTCATTATTCAATTTTGTTTTAATTTACTTTTAAGATTCTCAAGTATTTTTATCAAATTTAAATTATTTTCTTTATGTTTAAAACATTTTTATGATTGTTTAAATTACTTTCCCCAATTTTTAATTGTTTTCATTTTTTTTTCAATTAATTTGCAAAATTTGCAATTTTTTTTAATTCTAAAATATTATAAATTTTGTCCTAAATAAATATTGATTTTATTTATATTAATTGATTTTTATTTATTTCTTCGTATTAGATAAATATTATTTACCGATTTGTTATATTTTTTATTTTTATAATTTTTATAATTTCTAGACGGTATGAAAAACTAATCGCGCGCTGGCGCGCGTTTTATTTTGCTAGTTATATAATAAAGTGCTTTAATAAATATTCCGGGCATTTGCTATTTTCGTTAATTTTTAATTGCATCAACTAAATCATTAGGAAATTTATCAAACACTTAAAAATGGAACAAATAACTATCAAATTTACCAAGAGACTAGAAAAATTAGCAAATAATTTGCGAATTTAGATAAAAAATTAACAAATCTAGGATTTAGATAAAAATTAAAAAATCAAGGATTTTGAAAATAGAAATTAATTAGAAAATTTAGCAAGTAACTAATTAGCAAATTTAATGAATAACCAGACAATTTTATTAAATGATTATTGAATTTATCAAATCACTAGCAAATTTAGTAAATATTTAAAATTTGAGATAATACTTATTAAATTTAGCAACTAGTTAGCTAATTTCGCAAGCAATTAGTAAATAAAGCAAATTTAGCAAGTAACTGGAAAATTTAGTAAATTTAGCATGCAATTAGCAAATTTAGAAAATAGTTCTCAGCTTCAGAAAATACTAGATTTCTTTAGCAAATTATTAGCAAATTTAGCAAATAACTTACAAGTTTAACAAATAATTAGCAAATTTAGTAAATTAAGAAGAAATCTAAAATTTGTCATATAGTTAGCAATTTCAGGAAAATAAGTAGCTAATTTAGTAAATAACTAGCACATTCTGTATGAAAAAATAAAAATTAATAAATTTATCATATCACCTGAAATTAGTAGTGAATAAATTTGATATTTTAAAGTGTTTATAATATTAATTAGATCTAGAAACATATTTAAATAAAGTTATGATATTACTTTGTATTTTTTTAAAATATTGTATATATTATATTTGATTATATTTATATAGATTAAATTATATTTCAGGTTACTGAACGAAACTTTCAAAGTTCTAGATCGCAATTAAGATTAGCTTAAGTAGTATAAACTACATTTGGTCAGACAGTCTATATTTCAGTGAAAATAAACAGCTGCAGAAAATTATCATCAAAATTCAGTTCATCACGTTTATTTTCATAATTTAATTTAAACAGACGATAACTAATTTAACCACATTAAATTTTGTCGGTTTCTCATTTCTCCTAATAGTAAACTAACAATTTTATAACTAAATAAACAACAAATATGAATTTAATATTAATTCTATTCAACTAATTAATGTTTGAAGGAAACTGGGTACATTAATATTGCTTTTCAATTATCACTGATGGTTGGTTAATATTCAGATGATTAAAAAAAATTTAAATAAATCTCAATTTACACAAATCAAATTTTGGAGTTAATTACATTATTAATTTATTTTCAATGCTAGATAAATTTAATCAGTGTACTCTCTAAATCTGAATTGATATTAAAATTAACTAATTATTAGTCAAATCTTAACTGAGTTTTTTTTCAGCAATTAGTGAAAAATAACTAATAATTAGTAAAATATGACTAATTATTATTAGTAAACAAATAACTAAAAAATAAGCCAAGGATTATGTTCATTTCATGAACATTTTTCTTCCACGTCAGCAAAAAGATTGGCAATGAGTTAATTTTTAAAAAATTAAAAATTTGAAAATTGCGATTTATTCTTTAAAAGTTGAACATTATTATATTTAAATGAAAGGATGGTTTAAAGAAATTCTGTGAAATTGAAATTCTGTTAAATATGAATTCGATGATCTAAAAATTCTGTTAGGAAAAAATTCGGATTACTTTAGAAACTTAAATCATTTTATTCTAAAGAAAGAAAAGATGGATTTATTATAATATTTCATTATTTTAAAGTGATACTCTAATTAAAAATATTTATACTTGTAAAAAGTTTCACTGTTTTTGGGAGTTTATAACTTTTGTGTGAAACTTCCTAGAAATTTGAGGTTTTGAATATAATTTAGTATTAATATAATCTATTTGTCTTTAAAGTTATATACCTCATCTGTATACATATAAATTATTTATAATAAAGAAAAAAGAAGAAAAGAAGAAAAAACGGGAGTAGAAAAGAAAGTAAAAAAATCATTGGATTAATTGGATTTTAAATATTGAAAATCATTGTAATTATTAACAGTAATTTATCTCTTTTTGGTTTCAACAAATTTATTTTTTTAATTATTAATTTGAATATAAAAATATTAAAATTTAATTATTTTAATTTAATTTTTACGTTTTAATATTACATTTTTTTAATTTCTTACTCAAAAAGGTTAATTTTGATATTTTAATATTTCTAAAACGAAGCAAAACACGTTCCTCAATCTTTAAAGGTAATTAGATTATATTATTATTAAATTATATTCAAAACCTCAAATTTATAGGAGGTTGTAACAAAAAAGTTACAAACTATAAAAAATAGTGAAACTTTTTACAAGTATATAAATTTTTTAAATTAGTGTATCACTTTAAAATAATGAAATTTTATAATAATTTTTTCTGTGTTTAGAATAAAATTATTTATATTTCCAATAACCTCTGATACAGATTCTATTAAAATAGCAAAAAAAAAAAACGCGCGCCGGCGCGAGATTAGTTTTTCATTTATTTAGGACAAAATTTATAATATTTTAGAATTAAAAAGAATTGCACAAAAAATAATTGAAATTAAACAAAATAATTGCAAATTTTGCAAATTAATTGAAAAAAAAATAATGAAATCAATTAAAAATTGGGGAAAGAAATTTAAACAATCATAAAAATGTTTTAAACACAAAGAAAATAATTTAAATTTGAGAAAAATACTTGAGAATCTTAAAAGTAAATTAAAACAAAATTGAATAATGAAAAATTAGAGAAAATAATTGAAAATTTAAAAAACATGGTTAAAAATTGAGATAAATAAATTAGAATTTAAAACATAATTAAAATTTAAGAAAATAATTAAACAAATTACATAAAATATTTTAAATAAAGGAAAGTTAAACAAAATTTGAATAAAATACTTAAAACTTTCAGAAGTTCATTGAAATAAAAGAAAATAATTAAAAATTAGAGAAAATAAATGAAAAAAAAATTAACATAATTTAAAATTGAACATAACAAATTTAAATTAAAGAGACATAAGTAAAAACTTTTTGGCAATTATGAAAAAGAACGAGAAAAAAAACGGAGGTAATTGAAAATTAAAGAAAATAATATAAATAATGAAATAATTGAAAAGTCAGATAAATAGTTAAAAATGTTTGAAATTATGAAACAAATGTAAAGAATTGAAAATTAAAGGAAATAAATTTTGGAAACTAATTGAAAAATGTTTTTAAATTTTATAACTTGCCGAAAATAATTAAAATATGAAAGAAAGCAAAAAACAATAGAAATTTACGATAATTAATAAAAAAAATTTTTAAATTCTTATAAGAAATGGAAATAAATAGAAATCGAAGAAAATATTTGAATTGTCAGAAAAATACTTAAAAATCTTAGAAAATAATTTTAGAAAATGAGAATAATAATTAACAATAGAGAATAACAATTGAAAAATGATAAAATTAATTGAAAATTGAAAAAAATAATTGAAAAATGCTGAAAATAATTTAAGATTAAGAAAAAAAATTGAATTATGATGAAAATAATTAAAATATGAAAAATTGAAAACATTCAATAAAATTTGAGAGAAATAACTGAAAAAAGCATAGAATATATTTTAAAAAAAATAATAATTACAAAATTACTAAAAAAATTAAATTAACGAGAATAATTAAAAAATCGCAGAAATAACTAAAATTGATGGAAATAATTGCAATATTGGATAAATAAAAAGAAGAAAATAATATTAATAATGAAATAATTGAAAAGTCAGATATATAGTTAAAAATGTTTGAAATTATGAAACAAATGTAAAGAATTGAAAATTGAAGAAAATAAATTTTGGAAAATAATTATTGAAAAATGTTTTTAAATTTTATAACTTGCTGAAAATAGTTTAAATCTGATACAAATATTTATATATATTATAATATAATTGAAATTTGAAAAATACATGAGGATCGTAGAAATCAATTAAAAAAAAGACAATAACTAAAAATTGGAGAAAAGAATTGAAGAAATAAGCTAAAAATAATTGAAATTTACGATAATAAAAAAACAAATTTTGAAATTATGAAAACAAATCAAAATAATCAAAAATTGAAGAAAACAATTTAAATTTTAGAAAAATTCTTAAAAATCTTAGAAAATAATTATAGAAAATGAGAATAACTAAAAATTGGAGAAAAGACAGAAAGAATGCTAAAAACAATTGAAATTTACGATAATTAATAAAAAAAAATTTGAAATTCTGATAACAAATAAAAATAATTAGAAATTGAAGAAAATATTTGAATTTTCAGAAAAATACTTTAAAATCTTAGAAAATAATTCTAGAAAATAAGAATAATAATTAACAATCGAGAAAAATAATTGAAAAATGATAAAATTAATTAAAAATTGAAAAAAATAATTGAAATATGCTGAAAATAATTAAAATATGAAAAATTGAAAACATTCAATAAAATTTGAGAGAAATAACTGAAAAAAGCATAGAATATATTTTAAAAAAAATAATAATTACAAAATTACTAAAAAAATTTAATTAACGAGAATAATTAAAAAATCGCAGAAATAACTAAAATTGATGGAAATAACTGCAATATCGGATAAATAAAAAGAAGAAAATAATATAAATAATGAAATAATTGAAAAGTCAGATATATAGTTAAAAATGTTTGAAATTATGAAACAAATGTAAAGAATTGAAAATTGAAGGAAATAAATTTTGGAAAATAATTATTGAAAAATGTTTTTAAATTTTATAACTTGCTGAAAATAGTTTAAATCTGATACAAATATTGATATATATTATAATATAATTGAAATTTGAAAAATACATGAGGATCGTAGAAATCAATTAAAAAAAAAGACAATAACTAAAAATTGGAGAAAAGAATTGAAGAAATAAGCTAAAAATAATTGAAATTTACGATAATAAAAAACAAATTTTGAAATTATGAAAACAAATTAAAATAATCAAAAATTGAAGAAAACAATTTAAATTTTAGAAAAATTCTTAAAAATCTTAGAAAATAATTATAGAAAATGAGAATAACTAAAAATTGGAGAAAAGACAGAAAGAATGCTAAAAATAATTGAAATTTACGATAATTAATAAAAAAAAAAATTGAAATTCTGATAACAAATAAAAATAATTAGAAATTGAAGAAAATATTTGAATTTTCAGAAAAATACTTTAAAATCTTAGAAAATAATTTTAGAAAATGAGAATAATAATTAACAATCGAGAAAAATAATTGAAAAATGATAAAATTAATTAAAAATTGAAAAAAATAATTGAAATATGCTAAAAATGATTTAAGATTGAGAAAAAAATTTGAATTATGATGCAAATAATTAAAATATGAAAAATTGAAAACATTCAATAAAATTTGAGAGAAATAACTGAAAAAAGCATAGAATATATTTTAAAAAAAATAATAATTACAAAATTACTAAAAAAATTTAATTAACGAGAATAATTAAAAAATCGCAGAAATAACTAAAATTGATGGAAATAATTGCAATATCGGATAAATAAAAAGAAGAAAATAATATAAATAATGAAATAATTGAAAAGTCAGATATATAGCTAAAAATGTTTGAAATTATGAAACAAATGTAAAGAATTGAAAATTGAAGGAAATAAATTTTGGAAAATAATTATTGAAAAATGTTTTTAAATTTTATAACTTGCTGAAAATAGTTTAAATCTGATACAAATATTTATATACATTATAATATAATTGAAATTTGAAAAATACATGAGGATCGTTGAAATCAATTAAAAAAAAGACAATAACTAAAAATTGGAGAAAAGAATTGAAGAAATAAACTAAAAATAATTGAAATATACGATAATAAAAAAACAAATTTTGAAATTATGAAAACAAATTAAAATAATCAAAAATTGAAGAAAACAATTTAAATTTTAGAAAAATTCTTAAAAATCTTAGAAAATAATTATAGAAAATGAGAATAACTAAAAATTGGAGAAAAGACAGAAAGAATGCTAAAAATAATTGAAATTTACAATAATTAATAAAAAAAAATTTGAAATTCTGATAACAAATAAAAATAATTAGAAATTGAAGAAAATATTTGAATTTTCAGAAAAATACTTTAAAATCTTAGAAAATAATTCTAGAAAATAAGAATAATAATTAACAATCGAGAAAAATAATTGAAAAATGATAAAATTAATTAAAAATTGAAAAAAATAATTGAAATATGCTGAAAATAATTAAAATATGAAAAATTGAAAACATTCAATAAAATTTGAGAGAAATAACTGAAAAAAGCATAGAATATATTTTAAAAAAAAATAATAATTACAAAATTACTAAAAAAATTTAATTAACGAGAATAATTAAAAAATCGCAGAAATAACGAAAATTGATGGAAATAATTGCAATATCGGATAAATAAAAAGAAGAAAATAATATAAATAATGAAATAATTGAAAACATTCAATAAAAAATTTGAGAGAAATAACTGTAAAAATCATAGAATATATGTTTAAAAAAAAAAATAATTACAAAATTACTTAACAAATTTTAATTAAAGAGAATAATTAAAAAATCGAAGAAAGAACGAAAATTGATGAAAATAATTGCAATATCGGATAAATAATTGAAATTTTTAAAAGTAATGCCAAGATAATGAATATAATTATAAATTGATGAAAATAAAAAAAAATTGCAGAATTTATTTTTAAGCAAAAGAAAATAATTAAAAAATCGTTATATAAAGGAAAATTGATGACAATAATTTAAATTTGAGATAATAACTGAAAATTTAGGAAATTAATTGCATGTGTATATATTTTAAACTTCTTCAAAAACCATAATAAATTTTTAAAGCATTTTTCGAAACCTTTTTTTTACACAAATGACAATTAAAAACCAGCACAACACGACACTAAACAAAAAGGTTACCTTATTCTTTCAATTCAAATTTCAAAATATTTCGTGATAAAGAGAGTCAAAATCAAAAAAATAACAGAGACTGAGACTAACTTCACTTAAATTTTTAAAACGTGGACAGAAAAAGATGAATAAATATTAATACTAACTAACTTCACTTCAGACTTTAAAACGTGGACAGAAAAAAATGAATAAATATAAATACTAACTAACTTCAGGAGTTTACGGAGATTATTATTATTTAATTAATAGTCTGTTAATTATAAAATCTTTAAAAAAAAGCGTCAGATTTAAGGTTCCGAAATAAAGTTTTGAACCTTCTACGATTTGTCAATTTTGATTAGTAATAGAATAAAAGTAAAGAAAATAAAGAAAAGAAATAAAATTTATTCTAAAAAGTAAGTGGATTGACCCTTGAATTAAATTATTAACTCTCTTTTAGTAAAATTAATTTTATTTTTTTTCTATTTAAATATAAAATTTTCTGTATTTACCAAGGAAAGTATTAAATTATTTGTTCCTTTATTTATGTGTCTGGAAAATGAAGAACACTTGAGTCGCATCATTTATATTTGTGAAACTCATCGCACATGAGACGATAGAATAAGAAAAATCGATAGAGAAGAGCAAAAGCGTACAGGTAGAGAATGCGGTAAAGACTATAAGCAGGGTAGGTAAGTAGAGCAGGCAGATATAAGCTGCCCAGTTCTATTGCAGGTAGCATCGTCGAATAATGAAGGGCCAATGACCCTTGCTACCCTCTGACTCAGTTAGCGTTCAAACATAGTTCCCTGCAAACTTTTAGAGGCTTCCCTTTAATTACTGCCAAATGAGCTCCACTTTTACTATTTATAAAATTATAAATCCTAGAGTCAAAAATATTTTCCAAATAAATTCAACATTAAAAAACCTTTATTTACTCTATATAATTAAACAGAACTTTTTTGTCAAAATATTAAAACTCGAAATATCCAAGAGAAAATTTAGGTCAGTTCTTGAAAATAGTTTAATAAATTTAATATTGTTAAAATTAGTTTTACAATTAGTATTTGAAATTAGTTTAACAAATTAAAATTTTACGATCGGATTTTCAAATTTAATTTTAGTTTTTTTCTACTTTTTGAAATTAGAAAATGAAATTTAGTATTTGTTGGCTGTTATAAAAGAAGCAACTTTTTATCAATAGAATTTTATTCATAAAGTAAATCTACACTTCGAGATGGATTTTCCCTTTTTTTTAAAAAATCTAAAATTAAAAACACGTGCATTGAAGAATCTATTTTTAACAAAATGTATTCAGGAATATATTTTGCGTCACTTATTTGCAAGAGTTTTTTTTTTTAAATTTGTAAATTTTAACAGAGGTTCTCTTTATTTACATAACCTCAAACTAGAAAGTCGTTTTTCACGACAAAACGTAAATTCAATTAAATCTAATTTATCATAATAATATTTATTTAAATTCTGAATTTAATTTATCGTTAATAAAAATTTTAAGTTTATTTTTGGTTTAAATTGCCAGAGGATTGAATTTTATGAAATTTTCCGAAATTTAAAACAATGCTCGCTTTAACACTGGAATAGATAAATAAAAAGTAAACGACGATATTTTTCTTGTTATGTGTTTGATAGCATCTATAAAACGGTAGAAAACGATCTATGGGTGAAAGGAAACTATGAATAAATATTCCTGAAACTCACACTCCGATGAAAATTGTTCGCTCCTAAAATGCTGCCGTGCTAAAGTGCACCCTCGTTCCGAACAAGAAGAACCCTTTTCTCCCGTCATCAGAGCTTCCGGTGAATAAATGGATAGCTTCACTCGTTCCAATAACAAATCAACCTCATTTGCTTCCTGCTCGCTGCCAACCTGTAAAAAATTGTCTATCAATTCTCCTGACTACACTGAAGAGAAAAAAAAACACAATTTAAAACTTGCTTTAGGTTCAAGTAATATTTACCTTTTTTACTCAAGCAATATGCAAACGAATTAAGAAAAAAACATATAAAATATAGAAAATAAAAATTACCTGGTTTCACAGAAATTTTCAGTTTATTTGCATTGATTTAGTAAAAAAGTAAATATTATCTACTTAAAACTCAAGTAAATTGAAAATTTATTTTTAGTATACAGTGTGACGTCACTAGTCAAGAAGGTTAGGTCATTTTGTCAAGAAGGTTAGGCTCAGACGTAAATTTACATTTTTTAATGGGACGTGTATAATTTTTTTTAAAGTAATACTTAAATATTTAGCTTTCTAAACACCTTGATTAAATTATATTAATTATTGCATTTATATTAATAATAATTACAATAATTATACATTCGAGAATCATTTTTATTATATTTTAAAAACATCATTTTAAATAAGCGCGGGGTTAAAATAATTAGTGCGCATGCGCGGAGAAAATGCGTCAAGTCACGTGATTATAAAGAATCATGGCGGATTAACCTGTCACATTTGTCATTGATTGTCAAATTTTAAGTTTTCTTTCTAAAACTCACGTTTTTTCAAAGCAAGAAGGTAATATTTATATAATATTTATATAAACTATTGGAGTGTTAGAAATTCAACTTTACAAGTTATTTCAATCACAGCTTATATATTTTTAATAGTCTTTTTTTTCCCTTTATGAAGCACCGTTTTTCGATGTCACTTCAGTTTTTAGAGAAAAACTTTACATTTCCTGTATAAAATTATAAAATTAATAGGGTATAAAATTATAACCTTTATTTAATTTAAATATTTATATTATTTACTGTAATTTAAATGATGCTATTTATTTTGTTTAAAACATTTATGTTTATTTAATGCTATTGAGAAAAAAAAATTTTGAGATCAATTTTTTTTAAGATTGTACATAAATTTAGCTCTTAAAATTTGTTTAATTCTTTCAATGCTTAATAAAATTTAAATTTCTGTTAAAATAGTGAAAAAAATTTATAGTATAAAGAGAATTTATAAAATTAAGATTAATTGTTATTTATTAAGTTTAGCTAGTGATATAGGCAGTGGCGTAACTACTAAGGGGCAAAGTGGGGCAGTGCCCCGGGGCCCTTGAGCTTAGGGGGCCCTCAGTTAACCCTAATAAACCTTTTTTTTAGGACAAAATTTATAAAATTTAAGAATTAAAAAAAATTGCAAGTAATAATTGAAATTAAACAAAATAATTGCTGATTTTTCAAATTAATTGAAAAAATTAAATTAATTAAAAATTGGGGAAAGTAATTTAAAAACTCATAGAAATGTTTTAAAAACAAAGAAAATAATTTAAAATTGAGAAAATTACTTGAAAACTTAAAAAATAAATGTAAAAAAATTGAATAATGAAAAATTAGGAAAAATAATTGAAAATTGAAAAAAAATAATTGAAAATTGAGATAAATGAAATAAAATTGAAAAATATAATTCAAATTTGAGAAAATAATTGACAAAGCTACATAATATATTTTAAATGAAGGAAAGTTAATGAAAATTTAAGAAAAATACTTGAAACTTTCAGAAGTTCATTGGAAAAAAAAGAAAATATTTAAAAATTAGAGAAAATAAATAAAACAAGATAAACATAACTTTAAATTGAAGAGAATAATTTTTAATTAAACAGAAATAATTAACAACTTTTTGGAAATTACGAAAAAGAACGAAAGTAACGGAAAATTGAAAAAAAATAGTATAAAAAATCATATAAAGAATTTTAAAATTGAATGAAATAATTGAAATCTCAGATAAATAGTTTAAAAATTTTAAAATTATAAAAGAAATGTCAAAAATTGAAAATTAAAGGATATAAATTTTAAAAAATAATTGAAAAATGATTTTACAATTTAAAACTTGATGAAAATAATTGAAATATAAAATAAACATTAAAGTTAAGAAAACATATGTAAATAATTAAAAATTGAAGAAAATAATTGAAATTTTAGAATCATACTTAAAAATTGTAGAAAATAATTTTAGAAAATGAGAATAATATACTTTATTTACTTAATAATTACTTAATAATTAAAAAATGATCAAATTAATTTAAAATTGAAAAAATAATTCAAATATGCTGAAAATAATTGAAATTTTTGAATAAAATAATTTAAATATGAAAGATTGAAAGCTTTAAATAAAATTTGAGAGAAATAATTTAAAAAGTCGTAGAATATATGTTTAAAAAAGAAAAATAATTACAAAATTACTTAAAAATTTTAATTACAGAGAATAATTAAAATATCGCAGAAATAATCGAAAATTGACGAAAATAATAATTGAAATTTCAGATAAATAATTGAAATTTTTAAAAATTGTGCCAAAAAAATGAAAATAATTAAAAAGCAGAGAAAATAATATAAAATTACAGAATTAGTTTTAAAGTAAAAGAAAATAATGGAAAAATCATAATTCAAATTAAAAATTGAAGACTAAATTTGAGATAAAAACTGTAAATTTAGGAAATTAATTGAAATATAATGAAAATACTAACAGACGGAGAAAATAATAATTGAAAAATGAATTTTTTATTTGAAACTTGAAGAAAATCATTGAAATATGATAAAAACAATGATAAGTTGTAAAAAATTAATCACATTTGAGTGAAATAATTGAAAAAATCACAGAACTTTTTTTAAATAAAAAGAAAATAATTTTAATTTGAGAAAAATATATGAAGACCTTAGAAATTAATTGAAAAAAATGAGAATAACTTAAAATTGCAGAAAAGAATTAAAGAAAACTAAAAATAAATGAAATTCATGATAATTAATAAAAAAAAATTGAAAATTATGAAAAAAATTGGAAATAATTAAAAATTGAAAAAAATAATTAAATTTAAGAAAAAATACTTAAAAATTGTAGAAAATAATTTTAGACAATGAAAATAATAATTAATAAAGGAAAACAATTGAAAAATAGTAAAATTAATTCAAAAAATAATTCAAATATGCTAAAAATAATTTAAGATTCAGAAAAATAATTGATACTTTTGATGAAAATAATTTAAATATGAAAGAACGAAAACAGTAAATAAAATTTTAGCAAAATAATTGAAAATAATCATAGTATATATGCTTAAAAGAGGAAAATAATTACAAAATTACAATCATTAAAAAATCGCAGAAATAATCGAAAATTGATTAAAATAATAATTGAAATTCCAGATAAATAATTGAAATTTTTGAAAATTATGCCAAAAGATTGAAAATAATTAAAAAGAGGAGAAAATAATATGAAATTACAAAATTTATTTTTAAGTAAAAGGAAATAATTGAAAAACATTTTAAAAAATTGAAAATTTGACACAATAATTGAAATTTGAGATAATAACTAAAAATTTAGGAAATTAATTGAAAAATACTGAAAATATTATAAGATGGAGAAAATAATTGCAATATAATAAAAAGAAATGAAAATTGAACAAAAGAATTGAAAATTGAGATATATATTTGAAAGTACAGTAAATTAATTTAAAAATTATGAAAATGATTAAAAATTGAAAAAAATAATAATTGCAAAATGACAAAAATAATGGTAAGTTAAAAAAATAAATTCAAATTTGCGATGAATAATATAAAATTAAGGAATAAATAAGTAAATTGATTTAATGTCAAGGCAAAAATAATTAAAATTAAAAAAGTGATTGGGAAAACTAAACAAAATAATTGAAATTTGAGGAAGGTAAATTTAAGATTTAGGGAATCAATTTAAAAACAATTAAAATAATTTGAGATTGTAGAAAATAGTTGAAAAATTGAAATTCACTTGAAATTGAGTATTTTTGAAGGGCGGATTAATTGAACTTTTAATGAATGCAAGTTCACATTAACTGAAATTTGAAGAAATTAAAATTGCTATAAATTTAAAATTTGAAAACATTTCAAAAGGTGAAATAGTATTTAAAATTTTAAAAGAAAAAAATATCTAATGACAAATATCAGGCGTAGACAGAATGAATGAATTAATTAATTTAACTTGTAAATTATTATATATAATTGGGGCCCCATTTTCCTTTTTGCCCCAGGGCCCTTGCACCCCCCAGTAACGCCACTGGTGATAGGTAAAATTCTTTTATTTGACTCGGACTGACTGATATTTTTATATTTAATATTAAGAAAGTATTCTCCATTTTTCAAGGAAATAAATTATTATTTTTTATTCAATAATATAAAAAATACAATTCCTTTTTACTTTTCTATTGTATTTTTATTGTATCCGATTGAAAATAGTGTTTCAAAATATAAAAAAAAATAGTGAAAAATACAAAATAGGTTAGAAAGTTCTGTCGGTGTGATTGTTTATTTGACTTCTAAGTACAAATTAAATAATTGACAAAGAATATAAATGTATTATAAAAATGTGAAAAAACATTATTCTATCTTCAAATGGCAACAATTTATACAATTTTAAGGAGGAATCAGACGAACAATTGGAACAAAAATTATTTATTTGGACTAACTTTTGTTCCGATTGTTTGTCTGATTCCTCCTTAAAAGAAAAGAATCTTAAATACCTATTAATTAAAAATCCCTTAGCCGAATGAAAATTTGGATCTGAGCCTAACCTTCCTGACAAAATAACTTAACCTCCTTGACTTACAACCTCACATTAAAATACTCTAATACTCTTTTTTTCTTAATCAAAAATCATTTATATTCTTTAATTTTTATTATACCTAAAATTTCATACATAAAAGGTAATAATAAACCTCCCTCAAATTCCACTTTCAAACTTTTCTAGGTCAGTATTTAACTTCCTTTTATATTACGAAGATAAATGTTGGCGAAAATCAAGATCTTTGAAAACTTTGCTCTTTAATGGGGAAATTTCATTTCAAAGATATAATTTAAGGCAGAAGGTAATTTTCTTGTCTGAATTTGCAATTTTACGTTTCTTTACGAAACAGATATTTATGCGTATATATATATATATATATGTATATACATTAAAACTTTTAACTGTTTCTGTTTAAAAGACATTACTTTCGGTTGGTGTTGTATAATAGTTGTATCGTTTCTCGGAAAGTTGGTAACAAGATGACATTTCTGTTTGGGAGTTGTGGATGATATTTTGAATCCCATTGGGTCGCTGACTTACTCGAATACTGAGAATCTGGATAACACTCTGATAATGTAGTTCTATAGACTCTATACTATTCCCGTAAAGCTCCAGCTAGCTTTGAGCTCCGATAACTTCCGGATCGGCAGTTTCATTGCTCACATAACCCCTCTCTTAACCCCTCCAAGTCTATCGATTTCATCAATCACTCCAAATAAACACACAAATTCGTTATATCTCGATTTTAGCCTGGCTTTTTTAATTTTTTATAAAATCGCTTTCTGATGCAGAAATGACGTTCTTCAGTGTACATTGCTGCCTTCGAATTCAAGCCAATTAATCAGATAATGCTTATTCTGAAAACTCGTTCATTCTCACAGTTTCAATTTATTAATTAAACTGCTTTCTGCTCTTGCACTTTGTGAATTCATTTTTTGTGAAATGACGACCAATCAGGAAAAATCAGAAAATTAAAAAAAAAAAACAAGGTTGTTAATTTAGTTTTTTCTGTGATGTAAGTTACGGAATTTTTGTTCATTACTGGACTGAAAAAATGTTTGGTTAAAATAAAGGGAATTTGAAGTTTTTTTAACTGGAAAATTGAATGAAATAATTGAAATCTCAGATAAATAGTTTCAAATTTTTGAAATTATAAAAGAAATGGAAAAAATTGAAAATTGAAGAATATAAATTTTAGAAAATAATTAAAAAATGATTTTACAATTTGAAACTTGATGAAAATAATTGAAATATGAAACAAGCATTAAAATAAACAAAACATATGAAAATAATTAAAAATAGAAGAAAATAATTGAAATTTTAGAAAAATACTTAACAATTTTAGAAAATAATTTCAGAAAATGAGAATAATAATTGAAAAATTTTAAAATAAATGTAAAATTGAAAAAATAATTCAAATATGCTGAAAATAATTGAAATTTATGATGAAAATAATTTAAATATGAAAGAATGAAAACAGTAAAAAAAATTTGAGTAAAATAATTGAAAAGAATCATAGTATACATATATGCTTAAAAGAGGAAAATAATTACAAAATTACTTAAAAATTTTAATTAAAGAGAATAATTAAAATATCGCAGAAATAATCGAAAATTGATGAAAATAATAATTGAAATTTCAGGTAAATAATTGAAATTTTTGTAAATTGTGCCAAAAGAATGAAAATAATTTAAAAGCGGAGAAAATAATATGAAATTGCAGAATTTGTTTTTAAGTAAAAGAGAATAATTAAAAAACTGTTTAAAAAATAAAAAATTGAATACTAAATTTGAGATAATAACTGAAAATTTAGGAAATTAATTGAAATATAATGAAAATACTAAAAGATACAGAAATAATTGAAAAATGAGTTTTTTATTTGAAACTTGAAGAAAATCATTGAAATATGATAAAAACAATGATATGTTGTAAAAAATAAATCACATTTGAGTGAAATAATTGAAAAAATTACAGAATTTTAAAAAAAAAAAAAAAAAATATTTTTAATTTGAGAAAAATATATGAAGACCTTAAAAATCAATTGCAAAAAAATGAGAATAACTTAAAATTGCAGAAAATAATTAAAGAAGGACAAAAATAAATGAAATTTATGATAATGAATAAAAAAAATTGGAAATTATGAAAACAATTAAAAATAATTAAAAATTTAAGAAAGTAATTGAAATTTAGGAAAAAATACTTAAAAATTCTAGAAAATAATTTTAGATAATAAGAATAATAATTAACAATCGAGGAAAATAATTAAAAAACGATAAAATTAATTTAAAATTGAAAAAATAATTCAAATATGCTGAAAATAATTGAAATATGAAAGATTGAAAACATTTAATAAAATTTGAGAAAAATAATTGAAAAAATCGTAGAATATGTTTAAAAAATGTAAAAAAATACAAAATTACTTAAAATTTTGATTTAGGGAAAATAATTTCATAATCGCAGAAATAATCGAAAATTGATGAAAATAATAATTAAATTTTCAGATAAAATTGCAGATAAATTTCAGATAAAATTACAGAATTTGTTTTCAAGTAAAAGAGAATAATTAAAAAACCGTTTAAAAAACAAAAAATTTAATACTAAATTTGAGATAATTACTAAAAATTTGGGAAATTAATTGAAATATAATGAAAATACTAACAGACGGAGAAAATAATTGAAAAATGAGTTTTTTATTTGAAACTTGAAGAAAATCATTGAAATATTATAAAAACAATGATAAGTTGTAAAAAATAAATCACATTTGAGTGAAATAATTGAAAAAATTACAGAATTTAAAAAAAAATAAAAGGAAAATTATTTTTATTTGAGAAAAATTTATGAAGACCTTAGGAATTAATTGAAAAAAAATTAGAATAAATTAAAATTGCAGAAAATAATTGAAAAAAGCCAAAAATAAATGAAATTTATGATAATTAATAAAAAAAATTGAAAATTATGAAAAAAATTGGAAATAATTAAAAATTGAAGAAAATAATTGAAATTTATGAAAAAATACTTAAAACTTGTAGAAAATATTTTTAGACAATGAGGATAATAATTAATTTTAAAAAAAGTACTTCAAAATTCTAAAAAATAATTTTAGACAATGAGAATAATAATTAACAATCGAGAAAAATAATAAAATTAATTCAAAATTTAAGAAATGATGCAAATTTGCTGAAAATAATTAAACATTGAAAAAATAATTTACATTTATGATGAAAATAATTAAAATATGAAAGAATGAAAACAGTAAAAAAAATTTGAGTAAAATAATTGAAAAGAATCATAGTATACATATATGCTTAAAAGAGGAAAATAATTACAAAATTACTTAAAAATTTTAATTAAAGAGAATAATTAAAATATCGCAGAAATAATCGAAAATTGATGAAAATAATAATTGAAATTTCAGGTAAATAATTGAAATTTTTGAAAATTGTGCCAAAAGAATTAAAATAATTAAAAAGCGGAGAAAATAAAAAAAAAATTACAGAATTGGTTTTAAAGTAAAAGAGAATAATTAAAAAACCGTTTAAAAAATAAAAAACTGAATACTAAATTTAAGATAATAACTGAAAATTTAGAAAATTAATTGAAATATAATGAAAATACTAAAAGATGGAGAAAATAATTGAAAAATGAGTTTTTTATTTGAAACTTGAAAAAAATCATTGAAATATGATAAAAACAATGATAAGTTGTAAAAAATAAATCACATTTGAGTGAAATAATTAAAAAAAATTACAGAATTAAAAAAAATATAAACAGAAAATAATTTTAATTTGAGAAAAATATATAAAGACCTTAGAAATCAATTGAAAAAAATGAGAACAACCTAAAATTGCAGAAAAGAATTGAAGAACACTGTAAAAACAGGTGTCTTACAAGTGTCTAATTTTAAGACATAAGACGTTTAGAAAGCGTCTTACAGGCATTATTAAGACACTATCTCAATGGTTTAAAATTAAGACACCTCAAAATGTCTTAAAAGTGAGGACAAAATAAGACACTTGTTTTTAGAGTGAAATCTAAAAATAAATGAAATTTACGATAAATAGTAAAAAAAAATTGGAAATTATAAAAAAATTGAGAATAATTAAAGATTTAAGAAAATAATTGAAATTTAAGAAAAAATACTTAAAAATTGTAGAAAATAATTTTAGACAATAAGAATAATCAGGAAAAATCAGAAAATTAAAAAAAAAGTACAAGGTTGTTAATTCAGTTTTTTCTGTGATGTATGTTTCGGAATTTTTGTTCATTACTGGACTGAAAAAATGTTTGGTTAAAATAAAGGGAATTTGAAGTTTTTTTAACTGGAAAAAATGTTACTAAGCATTTTGGTTAAAAATGTTTTTAAAAATTTCGGTTACAATTTTCCTGTTTTAGCAAATCGTTCTGGTAAAATTTACCGTTATTATTTTCAGTTAAAATAATAAGGAAATATTTTCCGATTATCTAATTCTGTGTTTTTAATTGGTAAATTTTTTATTTCGGTTCACTAAACTGGAGTTAATGGTAATTTCAAATGAAAAAATAAAATTAACATGAATATTTTAACCAGAAATTATAACCGGATTTTCTAGTGAATTTAACTGGGATTTGTTAATTAAATAGGTTTAGTACCAAAGAATTAATATCTAATCAAATTCTTATTTAAACAAATTTCTATCAAGCAGAAAATTTAAATAGCAGATTCTCTATTTCAGGGGTTTTTGATTCAACAAAATTTATATTTAAGAAGGTTCTCTCCGTAGACTGAACCTCAAAATAAAAAAAAAGACTTTTCCCATCAAATAAAACTATTATTAAAAATAATTTCACCAAATTTTGAAACATCCAGTTGTCCATTTACCAGAAAAATTTGGTTTTGCTAAAATATGTTGTCAACTAAAATACATATTATTTAACATTTTATTTTTTTTTTCTTTAAATTCAAAAAACAACTGCAATTTTCATCCAATTCTGACAAATAATAGCTCATTTTTCTCGCTGAAACGTTCTGTACAATTTTATTTATTGGACTCTGTTAAATAATATTTTATTTAAAATTTATTAAACAAATAATATTTGTTCTTTACGTATTTTTTAAACAGAATATTATTTAACAAAGTCTAACAAATAAAATTATCGGCAATGTTTCAACGAGAAAAATAAGCTATTATTTGTTAGAATTGGATAAAAACTGTAGATTATTTTAAATGCTTGATATTGAAAGTATAATTTTTATCGATTCTTCATTAATGATAAACAAATAGAAGTTTAATAATAAACTTTATATAATATAATAATAATACTAAGATTTATCAGAATTGTTGATATTTTTAATTAAAAGATCTAAAAATTGATTAACTTAGTTTTAAATTTAAAATTTTGAGACAAATACAAATTATTCATAATAATAGGAAAAATAAATTATTTTTACATCTAAAGACGAAAAAGCGGGAAATAATATCTTGATTAAATTAGCATTTTATTATTTATTTATTATATTATTATTTATTTTAAACTTGGATTTGAATTATATTAATAGCAAAATTGATTTAGCATTATATCAAACATTTACAATGTTTATAATAATATTGAATAACATTACTCAAGATTTTTCTAAAATCTTAATATTTTAGGTTATATAATTTTAAAAAAGTAAAATATTTTTATTCTACAGAAACTTAAAAAGTTAATGAATTATAAACATACAATAAAACAAAATAAAGAACTAAAAACTAAAAATTATTATAACTTACCAGTTTCACAATTTCCAGGTGACCGAAAAGATATCCGATGACACATCACCACGTGCATTAGAATAAAAAGAAATATCAAAACCTTTTATTGACATAAATAATTATGATACTTTTAGGGGAAAAAAAACATTTAATAATAGAACTAAAAAACAGATAAATAAGTTAGAAATAAAATAAAAAGAAATAAAAGATTATTAATATTATTATCATTACTCACCTGTCAGAAACGAATGCCAATGTAAACAAAACATTATTTCATTTAAATCACTATAACCTTAACAACTTCACTAAAATCACTGTCACTTCTTAAACTATCACTCCTTAATTATTAGAATTTAATTTATTTTTAATTTATTATTATTTACCTAATAAAATGAAATTATTTCTTAAACGAAGATTTCAAATAAATTGAAAAATACTCCAAATAAACGTCTAAACTGCGATGTTATTGTTGACAAAAAATATCGAAAATCTGCTAGCCAATCAGAAGCCCGATAAAACGTGTTACACTTCTGAAGTTCGTCGAAAGGGTTCTCGTATAGGGAAGTCAAGGTCAAAGCTAATTAATTTTTTGTTATTTTAGATTGCTAACATTGTAAGAAATTTTATAAAATATTATAAAATAAACTTGAAGTTACAATATTTAATTAAAAGATTTTAATTCGTCTGCAAAACAAAAAATGGAAACTGAAAACTATCGATAGTGAGGTTTGATATGTACTGACCAATGGGAGACTCGGAAATGGAGTTACACGTCTGAAGTTATATATTTATATATATTCTATATTTTATCAAATTTTGTTATTTTACTAATTTTTTACATTCTACAAATGTCTTCCCTTAATTCATTCTCTATGGTTATTTTGTTATTTTGTTCTAAATGAATGATTATAATGTGAACTGTTTAAGAAAATTCATAAAGTGTAATAATTTATATAAATTGTTTAGAATAATTTTTAAGCGCAAAAACTTCTTTTTTACTATTGACACACCCCCAAACATCAAATGCATACATTATTAGGTATGCAAAAAAATTTTTGTGCAAAAGAAATCAAAAATTGTAAAAAATCATTTTTTTTCATATTTTTTGCATTAACATTAAAAATTTATAAAACAAATTTGGTTTAAAATTGCGGTCTAAAAGTCAATTTGAACCAAATTTTGTCATTTTATCCTACTGTTCTACCTAATCGGAGAATAATAACAAAAAACATAACCTTAAACATGAAAGTATAATATTTTTATTTTACAGAAACTTAAAAGGTTAATGAATTATAAACATACAATAAAACAAAATAAAGAACTAAACATTATTGTAAATGACCAGTTTCACAATTTGCAGGTGACCGAAAAGAAATTTGATGACAATCATCACGTGCATTCCAATAAAAAGAAATATCAAAACCTTAAATGAAATAAATAATTACGATACTTTTAGAAAAAAAAAAAACATTTAATAATAGAACTAAAAAACAGATAAATAAGTTAGAAATAAAATAATAAATAAAAGATTATTAACATTATTATCATCACTCACCTGTCAAAAACGAATGCCAATGTAAACAAAACATGATTTTACTCAAAACACTATAACCTTAACAACTTCACTAAAATCACTGTCACTTTTAAAACTATCACTCGTTAATTATTACAATTTAATTTATTTTCAATTTATTATTATTTCATAAAATGCAATTATTCAATAAACGAAGATTTTAAATAACTTGAAAAATAGTACAAATAAACGTCTAAACTGTGATGTTATTGTTGACAAAAAATATCGAAAATCTGCAAGCCAATCAGAATCCCGATAAAACGAGTTACACCTCTGAAGTTGGTTGAAAGGGTTCTCTTCTAGGGAAGTCAAGGTCAAAGCTAATTTCTATGTATTAATTATTTTAATAAAATTGTTTGTTATTTTAGATTGCTAACATTATAAGAAATTTTATAAAATAAACTTGAAGTTACAATATTTAATTAAAAGATTTTAATTCGTCTGCAAAACAAAAAATGGAAACTGAAAACTATCGATAGTGAGGTTTGATATCAACTGACCAATGGGAGACTCGGAAATGGAGTTACACGTCTGAAGTTAACCACAACGTATGTTCTTTTTAGAATACACACTGAGAGAAGTTTGGCACAATATTGGTACTTTCACGTACGCCAGCTGCGCTAAATGCGGTACAGGTACCGAACTTTTTTTAGTTCGCAATAGTGATGCACGTCGAGCAAACGATCTGATCGACTTCACATCTGATCGTCTGTTGTTTGCTCGATTATGATTGATTTGAACAAATTACTTTTTATTTATCTTTTAATAAATAGCATAATTTTTTAAAATATCTTTAAGTAAGTATCCTTTCTTTTTGTTGACACTTTTTATTTTTTACGTGGGTAATTCCATTGGCTTTCGTCGGAGGGATGTTTGCTAAAAATATTTTACTTTAATTTAAATTATCATTTAAAAATTGAATTTTTAAATGAATAAAAAAATATTTATAAAAATCTTTATTTAAAATAAACTCTATAGAGTTTAATAATGACTTATATATAAAACAAGTGTATTTTTGAGATATGCAAGCAACATCCCTCAGACAAAAGTCAATGGAATAACCCACGTGACAGATAAAAAAAGTCAACAAAAAGAAAGGATACTTACTTGAAGATATTTTCAAAAATTATGCTATTTATTAAAAGATAAATAAAAAGTAATTTGTTCAAATCAATCATAATCGAGCAAACAACAGACGATCAGATGTGAAGTCGATCAGATCGTTTGCTCGACGTGCAACACTAGTTCGCAAGTCGAAATAAAATTGAGCGACAGCAGCGCCAAACAAAGTCCTTTCTCTATGGTACAAGCATTTTTAGTACAGTATCCGTCCCACAAAGCGCAGAAACTGTATCACATTAGAACCGACTCTGCGCCTAAGGTTAGGTACGACATATGTATAGTACACAATTCAGATGTCAAGCGAAACTCCTCTTCTCTTCTTTTGACAATTGAATAAGCATTTTATCAGCGGGATAACCACAAAGTTTCAATTTCTACACAAAATCTAATAAAAACTCAGAGAGTACCTTTAAAAATCCAGTGGAATATAGTCTGTGTCGGAAAGCTGGAGAAAATCCAGGAATGCAAAATATTCGCGGTGAAATTCCGGCCTAAAAACTTGCTGGGCCGTAAGTATCGGATATTCGGATTGAGAGAGTATATTTTAAACTGGAAATGTCCAGCTAGTGTATCTCGCTTTGGAGAATTACTGTCGGAATTCGATACAGAATGCCGCAGCCCAATCAATAGGATACTCTGTCCCCCTCAACTGGTCTTATCGAGTGCATTCTCTCGATGGCAGATATTCCCGAGGCAAAACGAGCTGCATTCTCCTCTAAGCGGACATTGCTCTGAGGGTTGTTCCTCCCCCTTGAAGCCTGCAAATGGATGAAAAGAAAGGGATGAGAGTTGAGAGTCGTGAGATAGAGAAAGATGAGAAAGGGAGGCCACTGACTAGACGTTGGTGGGTGGAGTTATTGGCGCTGGCTAAGACTTGGATAACAAATGGATAATGAAGGAGAATTCTGCAAAAGTTAGGGACGACTCCACCAGAGAACTGAGAACTGAGCAAGTTTTGTTAAAGGTATCCCCTTTCTTGCCACTTAGCCAAACTACAAGAATCTAATCTACTTTTCTTACAGTACTTCATTCTTGATTGTACTCCCGGACATTAATTCATTTCCGGCCAAAAAGATCCAACTTTTCTCTCACAATTGCTTTATGATGTTGAGATAAATTTGAGAAATCTTGATATATAGGGAGAAAATATATGCTGGTGTACTTTTTGGGATGAAATGCCTATTAGGAAAGTTTGAAGCAAAAGGAAAAGTATTTATTGTTTCAGAAAAATAGAAAAAAAAATAAAGGTAAATTCTGTGGCTGAAAGGCATAACATCATAACTAACATTTTATCGAATTTGAGATAATATCAGATTTGAGTTTATTTAGTAATGTTCTTTAAAGTTTCATAACGGTAAAGTGATTTAAATGTTTATTTACGTAGAAAATAATTAATAACATAACAACATAACTGCATTCAAATCGAAAAAAAGAATTGATATTCTTCTTTGAAGCGTTTATATTTTATTTAAATTGATAAACAGATGTAAAAACTACACTAGAAAATAGAATACAATGCCAAACACCAAAAATATTGGTTAATTTTTTGATTTTACAAAACCAAGAAAAAAAACAAAAACAGATTTTTCTCAAAACAATGAAAATGCAGTTATGATGTTCTGCCTTTCAGCCACAGAATTATAGTGTTAGTAGTAAAAAATTTGAGGTTGTGTTCAAGGATCGAATGACATTTGTAGAATGTGTAAAATCAACCAGGGTTGCCACAAAAAGATGAATTGAAAATTCCATGACTTTTCCTGGTTTTCCAGACTATTTTCGCAAAAATTCCAGTTCCAAATATAAAATTATTTTATTAACTTTTTTGGTAGTTACAATGAAAAAAAAAAAAAATATTCAAATTAAATGAATAATATAATATCAATTAGGGTATCGAGTGACTTTTGAGGAAAATTAAAGACATTTTAAAAAGGTTTCAAGGTCAAAAATAATTTTTTTTTTAAGTTTACTTTTGATGTAATATTTTTAATTTTGAGATTCAAGTTGATCAACAATTTCGTACTAAAAACGCAAAAAGAAATAATATATACCTACATATTATTTTTCATCAAATTCCATGACAAAATTTTAATAGAAACTTTACATTGTTGTTAGTCTTTTAAAACTATAAATTTTTTGCAAATGCAATAAATAATGAAAATTACGAGAATAATTACAAAATTGAAGAAAATATCTGAAAATGACAACAACAAAATTGACAATTAAAAACAAAATTCGAAAAATGATTAGATTAATAGGCAACTAAAAAAAATAATTTAAAAATTAAACAAGAAATATTAAATTAAGAAATTGAGAAATAAGAAAAATTAAGAAAATTATAGGAATATTGCCGTAAATAATTACAATTAATTGAACAACTGGATTGAAAATCGAAAAAAATTAAAAATTGAAGAATTAAATTAGAATTTAAAGAATACAATTAAAAATTGAAAAAAAGTTACTAAAAAAGCTGAGAATAATGAAATATAGAAGAAAATAATAAAAAAATAAAGAAAGAAATTTAAATTTTAAGAATTAAATTCAAATTTGAAAAAATAATTGATGATTAAAGAAAAGTGAGGATTATTGAATATTGAATAAAATAATTAAAATTTTAAGACTGAAATTACAAATTAAAAATACTAACTGAAAAGTGAAGAAAATAATTAAAACTTGAAGAATTAAATGAAAGATAAAGGAATTAAATTAAAATTGTAAAAAAAATTGATAAATGAAAAAAAAATTAGAAATTAAAAAAAAACACTTTTTTTAGAATGAGTTTGTCAGGACAATAAAAATGTACGCAGAAAAAAAATTTTTGAAATTAAAAAAAAATCTCTAATTTTTAAAATTGTCGGATAATTATAAAATTTAAGAAAAATAATTCCACATTGAAAAATATGTAAAAAATAATTAAAAATTGGGGAAAAAAAATTAATAATTGAAAGAAATAATTGAAAAATGAGTAGAATAAATGAAAAATTGAAAAAAAATATTTGAAAAATGACGAAAATAATAGACAATTGAAAACAAATTTCGAAAAGTAACAAGATTAATAGACAACAACAACAAAACTGTAAAAAATTAAAGAATAAATTTAAAATTTTAAGAGAATAATTTAAAAAATTGTAAGAAATAATTGTAATTTGTAGAAAATAATTGAAAATTGTGGAAAAAAATGAATAGTTGAAAGTAATAATTGAAAAATGACGAGAATAATAATTGGAGAACATATTAAAAATTGAAGAAATAAATTGAAGATTAAAGTATTAAATTTAAATTCTAAGAAAATAATATAATTAAAAGAACTAAATTGAAAATTAAAAAAAAATAATTGAGAATTCAAAAAAGACGAGAATTATTGAACATTGAATAAAATAATTAAAAATTGCGGAAAATAATTAATAATTAAAGGAAATAGTTGAAAAATGACGAGAATAATTGAAAATAATTGCAAATTTAAAAATTAAGGAAATTATAGGAATAATTGCACATTTATCATCTAAATTGAAAACCGAAAAAAATAATTAAAATTCAAAGAAAATTAGAAAACTGTCAAGAATAATCGACAACAGAAGAAAATAATTTTAAAAAATAAAGAATACATATAAAATTTAAGAAAAATAATTGTAAATTGATAAATTTGTAGAAAATAATTGAAAATTGTGGAAAAAAATTAATAATTGAAAGAAATAATTAAAAAATGAGTAGAATAAATGAAAAGTTGAAAACATATTTGAAAAATGACAAAAATAATAGACAATTGAAAATAAATTTCGAAAAGTAACAAGATTAATAGACAACAACAACAAAAATTGAAAAAGTTAAAGAATAAATTTAAAATTTTAAGAGAATAATGAAAAAATTGTAGGAAATAATTGAAAATTGTTGAAAATAATTAATAATTTAAAGAAATAATTGAAAAATGACAAGAATAATAATTGGAGAAACTATTAAAAATTGAAGAAATAAATTGATGATTAAAGAATTAAATTCAAATTCTAAGAAAATAATATAATTAAAAGAAAATTACTAAATGATTAAAATAATTAAATATTAACAAAAATACTTGAAAATTGAAAAAAAAAATAATAAAAGTTCGAAAAATGGCGAGAATAATCGACAATAGAACAAAATTATTTAAAAAATTAAAGAATAATTATAAAATTGAAGGAGAATATTAAGTTGTCAATTAAAAACTGAAGACAATTATAGAAAAAATTGTAGAAAATAATAATTAATTAATAATACAATAATAATATAATTATTAAGGAATAATACTTCGTTACTAATTCATTTAGTGAAATTCTACTAAAAATCAGTTAACTTTCTCTGATTGAGTAAATAAATGTTTTGAAAAAAAAATTAGGATTGATTGAAAGCTAGATATATTGAGGATGTTTGACCCTTTGACATAGGTAAATTAAAACTAAAAAATAGTTTTTAACACGAAAATAAAATAAAGTAAAAATTGTTTTTAACCAATTTTAAAAGATTCCGTGTGCAATTTCGAAATAACATTTTTTAGAATTAAAATTTATTAAAAGCAATTTTTATTTTATTTTATCTTGAATGCTAAATACTATTTTTTAGTTTCAGGTTATTATTATAAGTTATATAATAAACATAAATATAGTCAGACATTTTTTTAAATAGATTAAAATTTGAAAAAGTTAAATTAGGAACCGATGAAATTTCCAGTCGAATATGAGTTAATCGGAATATTTACTGAACAAAATTATTAGATCACTAAATTTATATTTAACAAAAGTTTCATTTTAGAGAATTTATTTTTAACTGACTTTTTATTTAAAAATATTCCAAGTAATATCAGAATTTTTATTAAGTAGAATTCTCAGTTAAGAGAATTTTAAGTGGCTTGAATTTTTTAATGACAGAATATCTATTTAAAAGAATCTTCATTGTTCAAAATAATATTCGACTTCGTTTAAATAAAAAGTCCATTTAATAATAAATTACGTCATAAAACGAAAATCCTATTAATGAATTCGGTGACCTAAAAATTCTCTCAAGTAAACTTTCGGATTTATTCTAATTCGATTGAAAACAAATTCGAAAAACTGAAATTCGGCAAAAAGAAAATTATACATCTAATGAAATTTTATAAAACGAAAACTCTAAATAATAAATAGAATTTAACTATGCGCCAAAAAACTTTGAATAATAAATGTCATGACGAATAAAAATTAGGATTGACTTAAAATTGGATCTTCATATAAACCTCGAATAAGTTAAAATTCGGATAGTATTTAAGATCGATTAAAATTTTAATGATTTGGAATTTGAAACTTTAATAAAAGATGAATGCATCAAATTCATTACAAAAATTTAATTTTAATTTTTAAATAGCTTAAAATGTTGAGTTTTTTTTCTAAGTCTGAGATTAAAATTCACTAAAATTTGTAAATTTAGAATTAGTGAATTAGACAGAACTAGTAGAAATTTAGAATACAGATTCAATTTTTTTTTATTAAACTAAGATTGAACTCGTATTAAACAAAATCAGAATGGAAAATATTATTTTATTTGAAAAATTAGAATTCCAATGTTTAATATTTCAAAAGTACGTTCTACTTGTAAATATATTATGGGCATAATTTCCAATTATAGAGTCGTACATTGCATACCCGACACCTCGTTAAAAGAACAACTTATAACGATTCGAATGCAGGTTACGGTTCAAGGCAGTTTTGAAACATATTTTACTAGAAAACTGCGCTTCTGACTCGCTTCCAAGTATTTTTACAGGTCATTCCATACATTTTATACCATACTTCCAGGTAAGCGTACGTGAACCTTACAATGTTCTGCATTGTTTTTTTTTTTATTCCTTGTAAAGAACTGTTATGAGAGTATCTATAAAGTATGCATAAACCTTCTACCTCCATGTATTGGCTCAATGCTTGAATCGAATAGGTCAGTTTCATAAAAATAAATCACTGCTTAATCGTCTAGAAGTCTCTCGATCAACTTTTGTGCTTTTTAGTTTGTCTAAAAGTGGTTTTTAGTGTCGCTTATCATTTTTATAACTTGAATTTGTAATTCTTAAATAAATAAGTAAACAAATAAACTTGAAAAATTTTAATTGTAACATTTGAAAAATATTTTTTAAATTGTTTTTAACAAGAATTAGAACTTTTTATACAAAACTGAAATCATTAAGAACAGAGTATTTCATTTTTGGCAGATACTCCATTCTTTTTATTTAAAAAAATTGCTTTTATAGACCAGTAATATACTTTTGGATCTTTATATATTAGGGTGGCCGTTAATAATGACATTTTGGAATTTTGTCCATTTCCGGGTCTCATTTTGTCACAAATTGAAAAAAAATAGATACGTATTTTTTCATTTTTTTTTAAATTAATATTTAGTGGTGCCTGTAGGGTATTGAAAATTTGTATGTATTTTGCATGGGGAAAAAACTTTTTTTCGTAGATTTCCTGTAAAATCGTTGAAAATTGATTTTTTTTGACCGGACTACTCTGTTTCTCTTCATAAATGTTCAAAGAATAATATGCAATTTTTAACTTATGAAGTTTGTTAAGTTTACTATTTTTTACATGACCCAAAAGTTGACCAAAAAAAAACTAAAATAGGTTATTATTGGCATAAAATATTAATTCTAAAAAAACGAGAAATTTAAACTGCTAATTATGGTTTCTATTGTTTTTGAGGTCCCTGATTACAAATCTGAAGTCATATTTCAAAAATTCAAAATGGCGGATTCAATATGGCGGCCATGAAAATTTTAAAATTAATCAATTTCTAGAAAATTTTGTATCAGGGGGTTTTGGGAGTCTCTGATTACAAATTTGAAGTCAGATTTTAAAATTTAAAAAAAACCCTATGATACCAAGTTTCATAAAAATTGATTAATTTAAAAATTTTGATGTCCGCCATATTGGATCCGACATTTTTAATTTTTGAAATATGACTTCAGATTTGTAATCAGGGACCTCAAAAACAATAGAAACCATAATTAGCAGTTTAAATTTCTCGTTTTTTTAGAATTAATATTTTATGCCAATAATAACCTATTTTAGTTTTTTTTTGGTCAACTTTTGGGTCATGTAAAAAATAGTAAACTTAACAAATTTCATAAGTTAAAAATTGCATATTATTCTTTGAACATTTATGAAGAGAAACAGAGTAGTCCGGTAAAAAAATATCAATTTTCAACGATTTTACAGGAAATCTACGAAAAAAAGTTTTTTTCCCATGCAAAATACATGCAAATTTTCAATATTCTACAGGCACCACTAAATATTAATTTAAAAAAAAATGAAAAAATACGTATCTATTTTTTTTCAATTTGTGACAAAATGAGACCCGGAAATGGACAAAATTCCAAAATGTCATTATTAACGGCCACCCTATTATATATTCAACCCTGCTAATAATTGGGCACTTTACTGAAATTTAAATTATTATCTGAATTTAAAATTACTATCTTCGAATTTTATTATTGCGTGAATTTCAAATTATTATCTGAATTTTTTATTATTAAGTATCTGAATTCTAAAATTATTATATATGAATCCTTAATTATTATCCGAGTTCTATTTTATATTATTGGAATCAGTAACAAAGTGCAGGTTGAAATAAATTTTAGTTTATTTATTTTTACTTTTTTATTTAGATTATCCCAAACTTTGTAACTCCAAATTTAAATTGTTTTAAATTTCAACTGTTTCCAAATTCTATCCATCTAAATTTAAATGATTAAAAACTTGAATTAAAACAAATTAAAAATGATGCAAATTTTAACTTAACCAAAGTTTTGAAATTCAAATTTGAATTTACTCTTTAGTGAAGAAGAGATAATAATAAATTTTCGTTAAACACTCAACGAAATATTTTTTTATTATTAATATATTTATTTCATTAATTGTGAAGTTAACATTCTTTCTTTATAATTAACGTGGCAATAATCTTTATGTGATTAAAGAAAGGGTGCGAGTTTGAAAAACTTTTGCGCTCAGCTTTCCTCTAAATATTTCCACCCCTATGATTTTTTCTTGAGAATTTATTAGTGAGGGTAAAGTTTTCAGAGTTCTCTATAGCTCATAATGAAATCAATACCTGTGAGACTTAAGAAATTATCATATCTGTCTATAACTGCAAGAAGGAAATGTTCAAAAAGTTATTAAAAACCTCAACTTTTATCCAGAGATTTTTAATTACATTCGAACTGTACAGAAACTTGCATTTAGAAACTGATCTTATTGTTTTCTAAAAGTTTAAGAGTACAAAAAATTAGTCATATAAAAACTCGTCTAACAAAAACTATCCATACAAAAGAAATCATACAAAAGAAGTCATACAAAAAAAGCAATAAAAAAATAGTCATACAGAAAATTAATAAAAAACAGTCATACAAAAACTAATCGTACTAAAAAAGTCAAAAAAAAGTAGTCGTACAAAAAAAGTCATTACAAGAATTAGTCATACAAAAACCAGCTATACAAAAAATAGTCATAAAAACAACAATACAAAAAAAAAGTACCTAATACAAAAAAAAACCATACAAAAATAGTATATCGATATATATCAATATAAAACCTATTCACACAAGAAATATTCGTACAAAAACTATGCATACAAGAAATTATCATACAAAAAATAGTCATTCGAAAAAAAACAGTAAAAAAATAGTCTTATCAATATTAACCATACAAAAGCTATTTATAGAAATAGTATATTGAAAATTATCAGTAAAAAAAGTAAAAAACTAGTCATACAAGGAATAGTCATAAAACAATAACCCGTACAAAAAATATCAAAAGATATCAATACAAACACTGTTCATACAAAAAATAGTCATACAAAAATAAGTCATACAAAAACCATACAAGAAAGTGTATATTAAAAAATGCTAGTATAAAAAATAGTCTAATAAAAATGAGTCATACTAAAACTATTCACACAAGAAATAGCCATACGAAAATAAGTCATACATAAATTATTCATATAAGAAATCGTCATACAAGAACTAGTCATACAAAAAATAGTATATCTGAAAAAGTCAATACAAAAAAAAGTCTGACAAAAATGAGTAATAAAAAATTATTAATAGTCTTAAAAAAATTAACTATACAAAAAATATCAAAAGATATCAATATAGAAAAACTAGTCACAGAAAAAATAGTTAAAAAAATCAATACAAAAAATTATCATACAAAAACCATACAAGAAATTGTATATTAAAAAATGCTAGTGCAAAAAATAGTTAAATAAAAATGAGTCATACTAAAACTATTCATACAAGAAATAGTCATGCAAAAATAAGTCATAAATAAACTATTTATATAAGAAATAGTCATACAAGAAATAGTATATCTGAACATGTCAATACAAAAAATAGTCTAAGAAACTATTCATATAAGAAATAGTCATACTAAAATTTTTCACACATAAACCAGCCATACAAAAAATAGCAATACAAAAAATAGTCATCCAATAACTAACCATGCCAAAAATAGTTTAAAAAATTATTCATGCATAAACTATTCATATAAGAAATAGTCATACAAAAATAAGTCATACAAAAAATAGTATATCTGAAAAAGTCAATACAAAAAAAAGTCTATAAAAAATGAGTGATAAAAAAATTATTAATAGTCTTAAAACAATTAACCATACAAAAAATACCAAAAGATAATTATCTAAACACTGCTCATACAAAAAAAAAGTCATACAAACATGTGTCATACAAAAACCATCCATAGAAAAACTAGTCATAGAAAAAATAGTTTAATAAAATCAATAAAAAAATAGTCATACAAAAACCATACAAGAAATTGTATATGAAAAAATGCTAGAGCAAATAATAGTCAAATAAAAATAAGTCATACTAAAACTATTCACACAAGAAATAGTTATACAAAAATAAGTCATATATAAATTAATCATTTAAAAAGTATTCATACAAAACATAGTGTATCTGAAAACGTCAATACAAAAAATAGTCTAACAAAAATGAGTCTAACAAACTATTCATATAAGAAATAGTCATACTAAAATTTTTCACACAAAAACCAGCCATACAAAAAATAGCAATACAAACAATAGTCATACAAAAACTAACCATACCAAAAATAGTTTTTCAAAAATTATTCATAAATGAACTATTTCATATAAGAAATAGTCATACAAAACTAAGTCATACATAAATTATTCATATAAGAAATAGGAATACAAAAAATAGTATATCTGAAAATGTCAATACAAAACATAGTCCAAAAAAATCAATACAATGAATAGCCATACAAAAACTAGTCATACAAAAAATGGTATACCTGAAAAAGTCAATACAAAAAAAAGTCTAACAAAAATGAGTGATAAAAAAATATTAAGTCTTAAAACAATTAACCATACAGAAAATATCAACTGATATCAATATAAACACTGTTCATACAAAAAAAGTCATACAAACATGTGTCATACAAAAAACCATCAATAGAAAAACTAGGCAGAGAAAAAATAGTTTTAAAAAATCAATACAAAAAATAGTCATACAAAAACCATACAAGAAATTGTATATTAAAAAATGCAAGAGCAAATAATAGTCAAATAAAAATGAGTCATACTAAAACTATTCACACAAGAAATAGTCATACATAAATTATGCATATAAGAAATCGCCATACAAAAAATAGTATATCTAAAAATATCAATACAAAAAATAGTCTAATAAAAATGAGTCATACAAAAGTATTCATACAAGAAATAGTCACACAAAAACCAGACATACAAAAAATTCTCATTTAAGAAAATCAATACAAAAAAAAATAGAAATATAAAAACTAAATATGCAGAAAATACACTGAAAAAAATGTTTAGTCATATCAACAGAAATTTGGTTGAGCCAACCGAGTTTTTGTTGCTATGACTAAAAATTTGGTTGATCCAACAAAAATTTTGTTGATATGACTAAACATTTTTTTCCGTGTAGTCTTTTAAAAAATAGCAATATAAAAAAATAGTCATACAAGACTAAGTCTCACAAAACCCATTCATACAACAAATAGTCGTTCAATTACTAATTATGCAAGAAATAGTCATACAAAAAGTAATCATACATAAAATATTTAAATAAGAAATAGTCATACAAAAACTAGTCATACGAGAAATAGTCATACAAGAAGCATACAAACAATAATATATTGAAAAATGACAGGACAAAAAAAAAGTCAAATAAATATTAGTCATACTAAAACTATTGATACTAGAAATAGTAACAGAAAAATAAGTCATACATAAACTATTCATATAAGAAATAGGCATACAAAAATAAGTGATACAAGAACCAGTCATTGAAAAAATAGTCCAAAAAAAATAATACAAAAAAATAGTCATACAAAAACTGCCGTGCAACGTAAAAAGATACATGTGTGACATTTTTATTGAAATTGAGTTTTTGGTATCGTTAGATTTGTAAAAAGAAGCTCCATCTAACTGTGTAAAAAAATTAACAATTTGAATTATTTATTGCAAAAATAGATTGTTTAAAAATGAGAAAAATCGAAAAAGTATCAAAATGCAACGTAAGAAGATACATAAAGTAGTTTGCTAGTCGACAAACTTGTGAACGACACCAGTGACGTCACCAAAATACAACTTGAAAACACTGTAAAAACAGGTGTCTTACAAGTGTCTAATTTTAAGACATAAGACGTTTAGAAAGCGTCTTACAGGCATTTTTAAGACACTATCTCAATGGTTTAAAATTAAGACACCTAAAAATGTCTTAAAAGTGAGGACAAAATAAGACACTTGTTTTTAGAGTGAAGATACATATAAAATCATGTGTCTTTTTTACGTTGCTAGGAAGCCCGAGCGAGAGCTGAGTTTACAAGTGCAAAAGACCGAATACCCATGTATTTTTAATGGAAATTACTGGACGTATCTTTTTATTTTATTTTTATTTTATTTATTTATTGTATTTCTATATTTCTCATTTATAAACATTTTCTCATAGAAATTGTTTAAATAATTACTGTTTTTTTTGCAAAATATGAAAGAGTACATCAGATTTACCCAGAAAATGACTTTGGATTAATAGACTTTATATTTTATACTAAAGTTCTAAAATTAAACAGTTTTTCTTGATTTTCTCCGTTTGACCAAGATTGGACATATGTATCTTTTAACTTTACACGGCAGAAAACTAGTCATACAAAAAATAGTATATCTAAAAATGTCAATACAATAAATAGTCTAACAAAAATGAGTCATACAAGAAATAGTCATACAAAAATGAATCATACAAAAACCAGTTACAGAAAAAGTAGTCCAAAAAAATCAATACCAAAAATAATTATACAAAAAACTAACTTTGCCAAAAGTAGTCTTTCAAAAAATAGCAATACAAAAAAATAATCCTACAAAATACTGAATATAATCTAAATAGGTATAAACTAAGTTTAAATATTAACATAACTATTGTCAGAAACTCCAAAAAAACACCCCTAAACTAAACCAAACAAAATAACTAAAATGCAAAAAACCACATAAAACTAAAGCCAAGATACACTGAAAAAGAATCAGGAAATACAGGGTTGCCACAGGTCAGGGAATTCAGGGAAATCAGGGAAAAGTCAGGGATTTTCATAAAAATACTGGAAAAATACAAAGAATCTCTAAAATAGATGAAAAATTATATTTTTCTGAAATTTACTAAACAAATTTTTGAGTCATATTTTAAACATACTAAAAATAAATAATGTTTGCAATCTGAAAAATAATTATATTTCACAATTTATATAATAATTTACAAGTTTCTTTCATTCATTCATTCATTCATTCATTCATTCTTTCTGTCCACACCTGAAATTTGTCACTAAATTTATTTTTAAAATTTTATATAATTCTTTACCTTTTTAAAACTTTGCCAATTTTTATACTCATAGCAATTTTAATCCCTTCAAACCTTAATTAATTTGAACTCGCATTGATTGAAAATTCAGTCAATTCCACACTTGAAAAATAAAATACTGAAGTGATTGTAAAATTTCTTGAATTTTTAAAAAAAAAATTTCTATTATGATTCTAACTACAATTTTCAACATTTTCATTACTTTTCAATTAACTTCAATTTTCAATTATTTTTATTATTTTTAAATTTCTTCGTTAAGTCTTAAATTTACTTTACGAAAATTTCAATTATCTTTTTTTTTCAATTTACCATTATTTTCATCATAATTCAATTATTTTCTTCCACAGCACTTCAAATATATTTTGTATTTTTACCAATTATTTTTTTAAATTAAAATTATTTTCTTCGTTTTCAAGTTATGTATTTCATCTTAAAATTATTTGTCTCAATTTTTAATTATTTTCATTATACTTCAATTAATTTTCTCAAATTTGAATTTTTAATTAATTACCTCAACTTTGAATTGCTTTCTTCAATTTTTAATAATTTTTCTAGTGTTTCATTTTGCAAGTATTTTCTCCAATTTTTCAACATTTTTATTATTTTTCGATTAATTTTTTAAATTTTCAGTTGCCTATTGATCCTAATTTAGAATTATCGTTGACTTACTTTACATTTATTTTTATCATTATTTCCTCTACTTTTTAATTATTTTACTTAGTTTTTCAATCTTCAATTATTTATTTTTTATTCATTTATTCATTAGTTAAATTACTGGCTCAAAGTTCTTTATTATCTGAATTCTAAATTACTGTCTTCAATTTTCAATTTTTAAAATCATTTTTCAATTATTTTTTGTTTTTTAAATAAATTTTGTAATTTTTTCAATTATTTCTCTCCAACTTTAATTACTTTTAAATGATTTTTCACTAGTTTTCTTCTTATGCAATATTATTTTCTTCAACTTTTAATTAATTTTATTCAGCTCCAATTATTTTCCCATTTTATCGGTAGTAAAAACATTTTCTACAAATTTTCGAATTTTTTTTTTTTTCATTATTTATCATAATTTCTAAAATTGTTGTTCAAAATTTCAATTTATTTCTATTATTCAATATATATTCTGGAGTTCTTTTTAATTAATTTCTGAGATTTTCAATAATTTTATTGAAAACTCAATTATTTTCTTCTCTTTCATAGATATTTTGTAATTTTTTCAATTATTTTTGTCAAATTTACATTATGATATTTAATTTTCTATTATTAATATATTTTTCAAATAATTTATTATATTATCAAGTATTTTTCTCAACTTTCAATTAGTTTCTTCAATTTGAGAATATTTCTGTGATTTTTAAATCATTTTCCCCAGTTTTTAATTAGTTTCATTATTTTTCAATGAATTTGCAAAATTTGTAATTATTTTCATTTTTTCCAGTATTTGAAGTTCAACTACATATTTTCAAATATGCCATTTTTTTAAATTTCAATTATATTATCTTTAATTTCTTTTTCCAATTCTAATTCATTGTATAGGGGAGAGTCGGCCAAAATGCCTATAGTAAAGTTTAGAGCAAAAAAAAAAGTATTTAACTATAGTTTTGAAAAATATAAACCATCAAATATTTAGAAAACATCCTTTAAGAATATAATAAGGTAGTCATTTTAAGTGTTTATTTCAGAAAAAATAGAAAAAATAATTATTTAAATATTGATGTCAAAATTCGCCATTTTGACACACGACTGGGTAAATCGCCTGTGCACAAAAATATGGAAAAATATGAATAAAAGTAAAAAAAAAATTTTTATATATTTTCTATAATCAATTATCTTGTTAATATTAAAAAAAGAACTAGCTGTGAATACAAAAATATAATCTTTTTGTCATAAAACTAAAGTTTCAATCCAAAGCAGTCCGACAAAAAATGAAAAAAAGTCTATAACAAATAAATAAAGCTTCTACAATTATAAAAAATCATACAAAAGTAAATTAAACACTATAATAAATTACAAAAATACCTGCTCGATTGAAAACTGCGTGAGTTTTAGGAAAAAACGAAAATTTTGGCATTCAATGCCAAATGTGACAGGTTAATCCACCATGATTCTTTTTAGTCACGTGACAACACGTATCTCTCGTAATCTTATGTATTTTTCTGCGCATGCGCACTTCTTTTTATTCATCCCGCGCTTATTTAAAATCTTGTTTTAAAAATATATTAAAAATAATTCTTCAATGCATAATTATTATAATTATTATTAATATAAATGCAATAATTAGTATAATTAATTTGTTAAAACACTGATTTTTTATACAGAAGCATTAACAACTTGATATTTAGTTTCTACATCAAAATATACGCGTAACCCGAGAGATTTTTCCAGGCCCGGATTGGCCATTCAGGATACCGGGAAAAATCCCGGTGGGCCGACGCCAGGCGGGCCGGTATTTTTGTAGGTCTAATTAATAATTTAATTTATGTAATTAAATTTCATTTAACTTTCAATTACTCTTTTCTATTTTCAATTAATTTTACAACATTCAATCATTTTCGGCTTCTTTCTATGTTCTTTTCAATCACAGAAATTGTAGAATTTCAATTAAATTGTTCAATTCTACAACTATTTTTTACAATTCTTATTTATTATTATCTTTAACTTTCAATTCCATTCTTCAATTTTCAATTCCATTCTTCAGTTTTCAATTATTATTTTTTTCTATATTCAAGAATTCTAGACTTTTTCAATTACCTCCTTCAATTTTTTCAATCCTCAATAATTCTCAAAAAATGTTATAACTAATCTTTAACTTTTTAAATTATTTTGTTCTCTTGACCATTATTTCTTAGTGCTTTACGATATCAAGACGATATCATATTTGAGCAATATTGATATTGATCTCAAAATCTCTTGACCATCCAAAAATGTTCTCGAGTTGATAATATCGACCTAAAATAACTAAAAAATGACGAAAATAATTGACAAATGAAAAAAATAGGAATAATGACAAGATTAATAAATCGACAATTGACAAAAATAATTTAAAAAATTAAAGAACAAATATAATATTTTAAAAAAACAATTGGAAATTAAAAAAGGAAAAAAATTACAGAAATAATAATAATTGAAAAAAATTTTAATTTTAAAAAATTGACCTGGATTGAAATTTGAAGAAATAATCACAAATTGATGAGAAGAAAATAATATTAAAAATTGGCAAAATAATTAAAAAATGATGAAAATAATTGTGAATTAGACAGAAAAATTGAGGAATTAAGGAGTTAAATTGAGTTTTAAAAAAAATTATTGATAATAAATAATTTACAAATTACTATATCAATAAATAAATAAATAGTATAAAAGAGTGAAAAAGCCCAGGATTGGTGAATATTTAAGAAAATAATTGACAATTAAAAACTGAAGAAAACTGTAGGAATAATTATAACAAATAATTGAAAATTGAATGAGATTTCAAAAAGTTAAAGTTGGTTGAAAATCGAAGAAAATAATTTCAAATTAGAAGAAATATTTGAAAAATGAAGAAATAAATTCAAAATTAAAGAAAATAATAATTGTGAATTTAAGAGGATAGTTGAAAAATTGAATTGAAAGTTCAAGAAAAATATTGTTAATTGAAAAAATCATCGAAAAAAGCCGAGAATTATTAAATATTGAATACAATAATTGCCAATTGGAAAAAATTCTAAACATGGCAAGATTATTAAATTAAAAACTGACAGAAATAATTTTAAACAGAAAAAGATAAACATGAAATTAAAAAAAAACTAAAAAAGAAAGAAAATGATAGGAATAGTTCTAGAAACAATTGAAAGTTTAATTGCTTTTTGAAAAATTAAACTTTATTAAAATTTGAAGAAAATACTTCCAAATTGAGAGAATAATTGAAAATGAAAAAAAGTATCAATAAAAGACAAGAATTGTGATTGGATACAAATAATTAAAGAATTAAAGAACTGAATTGAAATTTCAAGAAAATGATTAATAATTGAATAATATGAAAGAAAATAATTGAAAAAAGACGAAAATAAAGGACAATTGCAAAAAATTCGAAAAATTGCAACATTAAAAAGTTTACATTTCAACAGAATTATCTTAAAAGTTAAGAATGTAAATTAAAATTTAGAACAGAAATAACTAAGAATAAAAATTGAAAGAAAATTACTGTAGTAATTGTAGAAAATAATTGTAAATTTAATTGGATTATAAAAAATTGAACTGGATTGAAGTTCTTGGAAAATAATTGCCTATTGAAGGAAACAAGTGAAAATTGAAAAAATAATTGAAAAAAAATCGAGAATTATTGAATATTGACTGAAATAATTAAAAATTCAAGTAAATAATTGAAAACTGAAAAATAATTGAAAAAATGAGAATATTTGAAAACTGAAAAAGTAATTGAAAACTGAAAAAAAATAATTGAAAAACCGACAATATTTGAAAATCGAAGAAAATAATTGAAAACTGAAAAAATAATTGAAAAAACGAGAATATTTGAAAACTGAAAAGAATAATTGAAAAAAACCGAAAATATTTGAAAATTGAAGAAATTAGTTGAAAACTGGAAAAACAATTGAAAAAATGAGAATTATTGAATATTGAAGAAAACAATTGAAAATTGATAAAAATATTGAAAGAAGCCGAAAATATTTGAAAATTGAAAAACATGATTAAAAATTAATTAAAATAATTGTGAATAGAAGAAAATAATTGAGATTTGAAGAAAATAATTGTAAATTAAAGAAAGTAATTGGGTATTCAAATATTGAAAAAATGATTTTCAGGTGAATGAAAGCCGACTTTTTTTATGCTAAAGGGGGCAAAGTAGACAGAAATTCATTCTGAGCAATTATTAAAGCCGGGGAATTCGCTAAAAAACTTTTTATTATATTTATTTAATAAAAATTGTCCATTTCCTAATTGAAGATTAGGGAATGATTTTAAAGGGTTGTTTTTGATGCTGAAGGGGTTAAGGTACACTGAAAAAATTTTGGTACAGTATCCGACCCATGGAAATATTTCATTATTCTGTTAATTTCAGATTAAATATTTTGCATTGATTTTCAACGTAGTGAAGTTAACTGAATAACGTAATTTTTCATTTGGGACGGATACTGTACTTTAAAGTACAGATGCTGCACCAAAATTTTTTTAGTGTAGATAGGAATACATTCAGAGCAATTTTTAAAGCCAGGGAATTCGCTAAAAAACTTTTTATTATATTTATTTAATAAAAATTGTCCATTTCTTGATTGAATATTAGGGAATGATTTTAAAGGGTTGTTTTTGATGCTGAAGGGGTTAAGGTAGATAGGAATACATTCAGAGCAATTTTTAAAGCCAGGAAATTCTCTCAAAATTTTTTTATTATATTTGTTTAATAGAAGTTGTCCATTTTTTGTCCTTTAAAATTGGTTAAAACCAGATTGATGTGTTCATTAAACTAAGAAATTACTGCTGCTTTCGTACAAATGGCAGTAGAGAATGCTACTGTTCAAGAAATTCCAAATAATTAAATTATTGATAAGTTTAAATAAAATAATTTAATAATTTAATATTTTTATATTTTAGTTTTAAATGTTAATAAAAATTTTCAATTATATAGAAAGGGGCCGCTTTGAATATCTTTCCCGGGCCGCTTTTAATTCCCAATCCAGCCCTGGATTTTTCGTATCGTACGTATCTTGTTTAGAAGTTTAACAGCATATAGGCAATTTAACCAAGGCAATTTAGCCAAAAACACACGATGTAATTAAACTAATTATTTTCAGTTTAGAACTCATTTTTATAAATTAAGTCAAAGTGATTAGATAGCTAAATATTCAAGGATTAATTTAAAAAAAAAAATTATGTACGTATGTGAGATAGAAGTGCATGTTTTCTAATCTTTAAAAATAAAAAAATTATCGTTGGAAAGCATCATTTTCACAATTCTTTAATAAATTATTTAATAATAAACTGAGAAACATGAAACTTTACAGAAATCATCTTCACCTTAATATACTTCATAATTAAAAACAATTATGATTAATATTTATTTTTGGCCAAGTTATTAACCATTGCCAATTTACCCAATTAGGCATTTTGGCCGACTCTCCCCTAATCTAGTTTTATAGTAAATATACGAAAAATTGGTTTTAAGAACTCAAAAAAGGTCAGGGAAAAAGAAAAAAATTGATCTGGAAATCAGGGAAAATTATAACAAAATATTTGTGGCAACCCTGAAATACAAAAATCTAAACTAAATAAAAAACACAAAAGACAGAGTTATAAAAAAAAAGTATTAAAACTGCGCTAAAACAACACCGAAGAATGAGAGAACCTGAAAAAATATTGTTTCAATGTGAGAAAATACAAGGTATATATTTTGAGAAGAGAAACAATCGCCTTTACCGGCAATAAAATATGAATCATGAAACAAATTCCAGTTAGAATACAAAAAATATAGCCTTTCGTCCCTTTTTACAGCTTATAGTAGAGCTTTATTATTCTTATTGGCTATTCTTATCCGGAAGATGAAAGCACGCTTGTGCAGAATTAGCAGTATAAACCAGAGAAAAAATCTCGTCGTGACGATGTTAAGTACAGGCTCCCTTTTTTTTCGCAACAGACCCTTTAATCATACTTGACAACCCCTGCCGACTGACTGCATCGGCTGCAAGGCGCCAGTAGTAAAAGCACGCGATGGTACGCCAACATGACGTCACACCAGTCGCCGAAAAAGTCCGAGAATTTCCGAGTTTGTCCGAAGCTTTGGTTGCTCGTTCAGCCATTGGTGATCAGTCTTTCGCGGACCATCGAACGGTCCTGACTCTTTTGCACTTTTTCAACTTTTGCGCAAGCTCCTTGCATTATTCAGAGTCACAATCTAAACAAAAAAAACAGTGCAGATACAGTTCCGCATGATTCGAATGTGCGAATTTAGAAGGACCAAGAAACCCCTGACAGTGATAAACGAGCGCCTAATTTTAATATCAAATTTTCGAGCTTACCGAGAGACTGTTGTGGTATTTTAGATTAGATTTAATTATTTGTAAATTGCAAGTTCGATGAATAATAATCTTAGGAACATGGAAGTTGAGATGATTGGACAGTTAGCGCTGGCTGTAGATCTTCGAGGAAGTGGTACTTGATTGTAAGTTTTGGTGAAATTAATTGACATTTGACAAGTTGGGAAAATAATTACTACTTTTATGTTGAAAATCACATCTTTTGATTATTGTCATTCAATTTTAAAGTGCTTTTTCAGTAATTTGGGTTTTTTGTTATTCAAGCTTGTCAGCATTCTTTTTACGATTTACGTAATCCTCGTGCCTTTGTGCATAATTTGATATCGTATAAATAATTCAACAGACACGTTTTAGTATTCTCTGTAATGTTGCTACAAGTATTATTATAATTTTCTTCTTTTGAGTAACAAATCTACTTTGTAAATTTGAATTAGAAATTGTGGCTCAATTATAAAAGGCAATATTTTCGTTAGATTTTAGGATAATTTCTCTGATAGAATTTAATAATTAGTTGACTAAAGGTTTAGGTTACTAAAAGGATCTTTTGCTAATTTGCATTTTCTGTAAATATAATGTTTTGAAAGTAGTTTTTTTAGTTAAAGATAGAGAATGAGAATTGGAATATTTTTTACTATATTCACGAATCCAAAAAATTATTCTAAGATAATTTACACTTTTTTTAGGATAAAAAGTAATTTTAATAATTGTATTGGGATTAAGAATAATTTTACTGGAATTCAGGATAAATATCTAGGGTTAAGGATAATTACTAGAGGATTAGGAACGATTTTTTTATCTAAGAATAATGGTTCTTAATCCTAGGAAAATTGCACTAGGATTTTAATAATTTTTCTTGATCCAAGAATATGTATTTGTATCAATATTAACTTATTCTTGAATCAAAAATATATTTTAACAATAATAAATTATTCTTGATAAAAGAATATATATTTCTACCAATAATAAATTATTTTTGATAAAAAAATATATATTTGTATCAATAATAAATTATTCTTGATCCAAGAATAGTTATTTATTCTTTAATAAAAAATCTGAAAGTACTTTTTTTCTGCTAAGCCCTAAAATATTTTTGTACTATTAGATCAAAAATAATAATTGTTCTTTACAATTACAATTGTTACAATTGTTGTTTTTTAAGAATATCTACTTGTATGAAAAATGTAGTATAAAATAATAATTATTCTTGATCTAGGAGTTCAGACAAATATATTTTCTAGAATTAAGAATAATTATTCCAAAATCAAAAATGTATTTCGCTACAATTTTTTAACTAAAAATAATTATTCTTGATCCAAAAATAATTCTAACACGATTCAAAATATACTCTAGATCGCAAAAAAATTACACTAATAATGAGAATAAGTATTATGAGCCAATCACATTTTCTCAGAGCAAAAATAATGTATTTTTGTTTCAAGTATATATTCTTTAATCAAGAATAATTATTTTGAATCCTGGAAAAATTAATTCCTAATCCTATAAAAATTATTTTGAGTCGTAGTTTAATATTACTTCATCATAAAATGATTATTCTTGATCCAAGAATATTTATTATTGGTCTGAGAATAATATTCTTAGTCCAAAAATAAGTATCCTTGATCCAAGAATAATTATCTTTGATCCAAGCATATAGCCCAAACATATTTTTATCCTTGGCGAAAGAAATTTTTTTCTCTTAGCGAAGAATATTTGTAAAAATAAGTATTTTGAGCCAAGCACAGGTTTTTGAAAAAAGAATAATGTATTCTTGTTTCAAGTATATGTTTTTAAATCAAGAATAATTATTTTTATTCCTAGAATAATTTATTTTAATCCAAGAAAAACGAATTCTTACATGTAAAGAAAATTAATTATAACTTTTATAAAATAAATTTTTCAATTTTTCAATTTAGGAAAAAAGGATGAAAAAGAGAAAATTTCAGATTGGTCATTTCAAACTTTAGAAAAATTATATGAAATTTGTTACAGACTATATTAAAATTTAAAATTACTTAGCAATGATTAGAATGGTTTTTTTAAAGCTTAAAAATTTCTTGTATGAAAATTTCGCTTTCTGGCACATTTTCCCCAAATTATAAATCATTTTAATAAAGTTTATAATTAATGTTCTTTGCGTGTAATTTAATAAAAAATTATTCTCAAACCTAGGGTATAAGAATCTTTATCTTTAAATATTTTTTCTTGATTTAAAAATATAGAAAAAAAATTGAAACTCATGATTTTAACATGAATTTAAAAATTACTAATCTTTTACCGAAAACATCGAAACTTTCAGAACTTTTAGAATGAAAACTGGATTATTCATTTTAAAATTCCTTAAATTATATTGTATTGCTTTTCAGTTATTTTTTAAACTGAAATAAAATGTTTTATATTTCTCAGATAAAACTCGAAATAGTGAAGTTGAGCAAGACTTTTTTCTCTAAAAATAAGCATTTTTTAATTAAAAATGCAATGTTTTTTAAAATTCTAAAAAAAGAGATGTAAGAAAGTCAATATTGGATTTTTCCAAAGACCTGTTTTTTTACTAGTAAAATTCCTTAAGAAGCTGAAAAATTCACAATACATTCCAAAAGTTTCGAATTTTTCCAGTTTTTCTAACGAGGAGCTATTAAAAGTTCAAAGTCTCGTTAAAATCAAGAACCTTCAATTTCCAATGTAAAAGTTTTCTTATTTTTTAATATGTTTTATATTTCATTTCTTCCTGAAAATCAAAAAAGTCTTTAGATTATATTAAAGTAAAATTACAATTATTTTATTAAAAATAATTTTTTACTAAAATAATTTGTATATTGAAAACGAATGGCATAATTAAAAGTTTGATTTATGTATATTTAAATTTAATTCGTTAGAAAATCTACATCCATATTAAAAATCTTAAATTTTACAAAAATATATGCATTATTAAATAATTCTAAACTTTATATAGCTCATATTAAATTTAATATAATTTTTTTTTTTTAATATAAAATCTCTCATCTGAAATTTTTATTTTTGATACTTTTATCCCTATTTGCAAAATACTTTAAGAAAATCTTTAAATTATTTTCTCCCTGTATATGGAATTTTCATACAGGGAAAATCTTAATATTTTTTTCTTTTAGCACTTTAGTTGGAGATAAGTTGAAATTTAGCTATCTCATAAAATCAAACGGAAACGCGCACATCCGATAGTTCTTAAGGTTGGCAAGGCAGAAATCGTTACAGAACGTAAGAGTGTTCTAAAGGGAGGTCGATAAAAGGAAAAATATGTAGAAGTCTTGTTAGCCGCCCAAAACGAATGCAAACTCAATTCTCGCCTAATACACTCGATTTTTAAAAAAGAAAGTCTAAAATCTTGACAATCAAACAAAATTTTTTTCTCAATTTTATTTTTTTCCACTAAACGAAAATAGAAGAAGTAAAATTATTATCGCTATTATTATTTTTTTTAAATTATTATTATTATTAATATTAACATATTTTCTTACAACCTTTTTTGACCACTTATAAAGAAGTTCTATTATGATAGAAATGTTTTGAAATTAAAGAAAATAATTTAAATTGGAGAGAACTACTTCAAAATCTTAGAAATAAATTGGAAAAAATTAGAATAATGAAAAATTTAAGAAAATAATTGAAAATTTAAAAAAATAATTGAAAATTTAAAAAAATAATTGAAATTGAGATAAATAATTAAAATATTGGAAAATTAATTTAGAAATGATGAAAATGATTCAAAATTTATAAAAATAATAAAAAAATAATATAAATAAATTAAAATTTGGAGAAAATAATTATAATTTTGGAGAATAATTAATAAAATGATATAATATATTTTAAATAAAGAAAATTAAAATAAATTTCAGAAAAATACTTGTAACTTTTAGAAGTTTGTTAAAAAAAAGAAGAAAATATTTTAAAATTAAAGAAGAGTAGTTGAAAATTGAAGAAAATAATAGACAAATAATATAAATAATTGAAATATCAGATAAATAGTTTAAAGTTTCGAAATAATGGAAAGAATTGAAAATGATTAAAAATTGAAGAAAATTTATTTATTTATTTATTTATTTACATCAGTGTACGGGCTTACAATAAAAATTACCCTTTTGCGCCCAAGGCGCTAAAATAAAAAAAATAAAAAATAATAGAAAATTTGAGAAAAATATTTAAAAATTTTAGAAAATAATTTAAAAAATAAGAATAATTTAAAATTGGGGAAAATAATAGAAAAAATAATAATATTTATGAAAATATAAATAATTGAAGTATCAGATAAATAGTTTGAAATTTGAGAATTTGGAAATTATGAAAAGAATTAAAAATGATTAAAAATTGAAGAAAATAATGGGAAATTTGAGAAAAATATTTAAAATTTTTTGAAAATAATTTTAAAAAATAACAATAATTAAAAGTTAGAAAAAATAATTGAAAAATGATTTTAAAATTTGAAAATTGAAGAATATAATTAAAATATGGTGGAAACAATGATAAGTTGAAAAAAAAATTAATGAAATTTAAAATAAACAATTGAAAAAATAATTTTTTGAAAATTTTTAAAAGATCCGTTTGATATTTTTGCGTGTTTTCAAATAAAAATAAATAAATAAATAAAACAAAAAAAAATTGAAAATTGAGAAAAATACATGAAAATCTGAGATAGTAATTGAAAAAATTGAGAATAATTAAAAATTGTAGAAAATAATTTAAGAATGCTAAAAATAATTGAAACTTGAGATATAATTAATAAAAATTTTTGGAAATTATGGAAACAAATGAAAATAATTAAAAATTGAGGAAAATAATTAAAATTTGAGAAAAATACTTTAAAATCTTAAAAATTAATTTTACGAAATGAGAATAATAATTAAAAATGTATGGAAATAATTGAGAAATGATGAAAATAATTTGAAATTGGAAAAAATAATTTAAATATGATGAGAATAATTTAAAGTTTTAAAAAATAATTGAAATTTAAGAACAATACTTACAAATATTAAAAAATAGTTTAACAAAATGAGAATAATAATTAAAAATTTATGGAAATAATTGAAATATGATAAAAATAATTTAAGGTTTTAAAAAATAATTGAAATTTAAGAAAAATACTTACAAATTTTAAAAAATAATTGAACAAAATGAGAATAATAATTAAAAATTCATGAAAATAATTGAAAAATGATAAAAATAATTTAAGGTTTTAAAAAATAATTGAAATTTAAGAAAAATACTTACAAATCTTGAAAAATAATTTAACAAAATGAGAATAATAATTAAAAATTCATGAAAATAATTGAAAAATGATAAAAATAATTTAAGGTTTTAAAAAATAATTGAAATTTTAAGAAAAATACTTACAAATCTTAAAAAATAATTTAACAATATGAGAATAATAATTAAAAATTCATAAAAATAATTGAAAAATGATAAAAATAATTAAAAAAAAAAATTAAAATATGATGAAAATAATTATAATTTTAAAAAAATGATTGAAATATGATGATAATAATTTGAAGATTAGCAAAATAATTGAAATAAGGTGAAAATGATTAAAAACTAAAGATAATAATTGCAAAATGAAAATAATAACGGTGAATTAAAAAAATTATTTATATTTAGAGATTAATAATACGAAATTTAGCAATAAATAATGGAATTGTTTTATTGTCGAAGAGAAAATAATTAAAATTGAAAAAGTGATTGAAAAAATGAAAATAATTAAAAATTGCAAAAAGTAATTGATAATTGATAAAAATAGTTGGTAATTGAAGTCATAAAAGAAAAGAATTATTAAAAATTTCAGAAATATTTAAATCACTTCAAATTTAGTATGTTTAAACAGTGGATTAATTAAACTTTTAATCAATGCAAGTTCAAATTAACCGTCATTTAAAGAAACTAAAATTGCTATAAATTTGAAATTCGAGGACATTTTGAAAATTACTTTGTAATTATTCAAATCGTTTTTTTAAAGCTTGAAATTCCTTGTATGGTAATTCCGCCCATTTTTGCCTAAATTATAAAACATTTTGATAAAATTTATAATTAATTTTCTTTCCGGTATGAATAACTTATATTTAGTATATTACTATTCTTAAAATAAGGATATATTCTAAGCTTTTGGAACATATTCTAATTTTAAGAATATTATAATACTAAATTTGAGTACACAATAATCTAAAATAGGTGCCAAGTATATTTTAGAATACATTTTTTTCCGCGTAAATTTAGGCTTATAACATTTTTTCATGTGTGTAAATAATTTCGGATGAGTTGTTTTTATAATTGGAGTTATTTGACAATTTTCAGATGTGTAAATAATCTGTAATCATATATATATAAAAGTAAAAATGTTTCGGAATTTGTTGCGTGACAAAAAATAAAATAAAATCCTTTTTACATTCATCTGCTTTTGGGTAGTGTTTTAAAACTCGTTGAGCTTAAATCTTCTGTGTGAATATTTTTTTTTTAAAGGGTCCTCGTTAGTGAAGAGCACCAATAACAATAATAATTATCCAGCGATCGCATTGCTCATACTTTCATTCAACAAAACTTCCCTCATTAACCGCAGTTTGCAGTGCATGCAATCAATTCACGAACGAGTTTGCCTATCCTAATGTATACCTATTCAATTGTTTATTGAATGCATCGATGATCGATATCCCTAAATCGTATCTCATCCTTTTGATGAATCTATCATGAATGTACGAATTTGCAATCGTCAAAGCTTCAGATACAGTCTATAGTTTCCAATCAATGCTTTCAAAACCAATGAATTAAAACTTATTTATATAGTTTATATTATTTTCTATGTTCGTTGATTTATTTATTTTTATGTTGATTTATTTATTGATTTCTTTATACATTGATTTATTTACTTACTGGTTTATTTGTTTAATCGTTGATCTACTTATTTATACATTTTTTTATTTTTAGACCCATCAATTAATTTGGAAATAAATTTTAGAAAGTAGCTTTATAGTTTCTAAAAAACGAATTTTATAGTTTCAAATATCAAAATTCGAGATTAATAATTTTAATCTCTGGTTACAAAAATAGAGTTTCCAATCTCGGAATAAAAATTTTCTGTTTTAATATTAAAATATTTAGTTTCGAAAATAAAATTTCGAGGTTGAAAATATTTTAGATTCAAACTTAAAGTTTGTAGTTTAAAATAGTTTTACAGTTTACAAATGTGCTTTCTCAAAACTTACATTTTCATTTTTAAACTTAAATTTTAGTTTCCAAAATAAAATTTCAAGGTTTAAAATGAAAATGTTCAGATTCAAATAAAATATTTTTAGTTTTAAATAATAATTTTCCAATTTAAATATTGACATATCAGAATTTAAAAATCAAATTTTCAGTACCAAGATAAAAATCTTTCAAAACCATAATTTCAAGTTTCAAACTTATTAAACTTTCGGTTTCAGTATTAAAATATTTAGTTTAAAAAGTAAAATTTTCAGATTTAAAATAAAAATTGGTTCAAACTTAAAATTTCTAGTTTCAAATAATAAATTTCAAATTTAAATATTTAAATATCGCGATTTATTATTTGAAACTACAAATTTTAAGTTTGAATCCAAAATGTTTTCAACCTGAAAATTGTATTTTTGAAACTAAATATTTTTAATATTCAAACCTATAATTTTTATTTTTAAACTGATAATGTTACTTTTGTAAATGGAAATTGCGATTTTTTAACTCGAATTTTAATTTTTGAAACTAAAAACCTTGTTTTTTTAGAAACTAAAAAGTTACTTTACAAAAAGTAATTTAAAATTTTCGGGACCAAAATAAAAAACTTTCAAGGAGAAATTTTCATTTTCAAAATAGGTTTTTAGTATTAAAATAGTATTTAGTTTTGAAAATAAAACTTCCAGTTTCAAAATAACAATTTTCAGTTTCAAACTTAATATTTCTAGTTCCAAAATCAAATCTCTACAGTCTTAACTAATCAATTTCCAATTTTAAAATTTGCCGTCACAAAAATAAAATTTCCATTTTCCAGTTTCGAATAATAAATTTACAATTATCAAATCTGCAGTTAAAACTATGTTTTAATTTTTTTAATTTAAATTATAATGGTTAAAAAAATATGTCCAGTTTAAAAACCTATTTACGGTTTCCGAATTGAAATTCTTTGTCTCAAAAATAAAATCCCAAGTTTGAGATTAAAATTTCCGGTTTCAAAATTGAAATTTCTAGTTTCAAAAATATAATTTCCAGTTTTAAAACCTGTCCTTTCGAAGTTTACCAATTTTCACAAATAATACTTTTCTCTTTTCAAATAAAAACCGTTCACTGAAAAAGACTTTTAAAATAAAAAATGCGGAATTCTGAGCAAGTGAAGAATAATTTTTTCTTTCAACATTCTGCAGGTATCGAGACATTTGGAACTTAATCTTATGATGCGTATTTTTCCTCAGTAGGGATTGCTTTCTGAAACATTCTTTCCAGACAAAGTAACTGATTTTCTTGAGAGCCTTTAGAAATTAATGACCTGTGAAAATAAATGCGCGTATGTTGTTATCGACGTCTCCGCTTTTAACTAAAAATCTCACTGGATCTTAAAGAAGATAGTAGAAGTTTTTATTATTCTTTATTTTTTATTTTTTTTATTCCTTATTTATTGAATAAACATTTTTATTGAAGAAAAGTCACCTAAATTTTTTTTTTTCTGAAATTCAGAATATATACACTTATTTTAGACTATTGTATACTTAAATTTAGTATATATTATTCTTAAAACTATTCTTAATTTATAACTCAAAAAACGGTATTTTTACTTCAAGAATTATTCTCGACGCCTATTTATGAATAAAATATTCTTGTATTAAGGGTATAAAATTTCTAATATAAGAAGAATATTCTTAGAAAAAGAAGCATATTTTTAAATTAAGAAGCATATTCTTAAGGTCATTAGAAACTATCCTTACTTTAAGATTAAGCTTCTTAATTTAAGTATATGCTTCTTATTTTGAGAATATTTTATTTTTAAATAGACTCCGAGTTTAACTGAAAAAATTGTATTCTTACTTTAAGAAATATAATAAGAATAATATATAATAATAATAAGAATAATAATTGCCTTTTGCAATTTAAAATTGGAAATTACGAATAAAATATTAAATAAAACCGATTAAAAATGACAAACTGCACTAAAATGGTCGAAAATCGATTAAAGATATTAGAGAATCAATAAAATGGGGAAAAAGTGAAAATAAAACTTGTATGAATTTCATTTGAATGATTTATGCGGATTCAGGTGCACATACGTGACTCGTAATATGCACTATGAAAGTCACTGTAATTTCTCAATGCTTCGAGTAATACGAGATATGTCACGCAGTATTGCAGTTATGGTTTCTCTTACTTTGATAAATATGTGCGGATACATTTTCCCTCAATTCTCAGAATTTCAAAACCAAAGACATGTACCATTTTTCAATGCCAATGACAATGAAAATATGCATATTCAAATGATATTTTTGTCCACGGGAAAAATTTGTTTATTATATATTTTTATAAATAAATTCATAAATTGTCAACAGCAAGAGCAAAATATTTTTTTAAAAGACTACCTTTCTTTGAGTATTTTAATCTTTTTTGTTTCTTAGTTTAACTGAGATTTTAAGTGTAAAAAAGAAAATGAAAAATTATTTATTTCACGGAGAAAAAATTGTAAAAATAAAAAGATATTTCATCTGCAGACTGTGTCTAATATTGACATGAACCTCGTGAAATTTCGGCTCTTGGAAGTAAATAGAACGAGAATATATATATAAACGGAGTTCCGCTTCGTTTTATGTCTGAGCTTTTAGTGTTCTGACACTTCTGGAAAAGTTGACATTATTTAGGGTTCGATTTAAAATTAAAAACCAAAAAATAGTCACTGATGATTTTGTAAAATGAAAATGTGCTTTTTTGGCAGAATTTTTATTATTTCAAAATTGTGTTAGTTTTATTATTTTTTTTTGTGTATTGAGATAGTTTGACACTTTTTTTTTACAAACGATAAACAATATACAAATATAGATTATTTAATGCAATTAAAATACAATTTAAATCACTAGATTTAATATTAGAAACTAATATTAGAATTAAGAAATAATTTTTGCGCCCTTCTATAATTAGTATCTAACTACTATTTTATATTAATATAGTTTAAAATTAGGAATTATGAGAAAAAAATTATTATAAATGACAGAAATTAATTTCAGACTATAAACTATCGTGACTAAAACTAGTTGGCTTTGAGTTAATATATTTTTCTCTGAGTGTACAGATTATCAATTAATGAAAATATAATTCAGAAATTTTTCTGGAAGAAATTTATTAGTAATATTTTCGGGTTATAATTTAATGTTAGTCAACTATACTAGTTGAACAATTAATTTAAACAAAGATTAATTATGATTATCATTTTTTTATTTAGTTTTATTATTTCGATGATTTTATGAATTTTACAAAAGTTACAATGAGAATTAGTTGAAACTTGTATCTATAACATAGTTATTATATTTTTTTAAGAAAACGGAGATAATCGTGGATTGTTTAAAATAAAATAAAAGTAAGAGAAATGAAAGAAGAGCTTACGAATTTCGATATCGATCCTCAATTGTCTCGGCGCTTAAACTCGGATGCAGTGAACTGAACATGAAGCTTTTTTGTAACTGACCACAGAGATGGTCCATTGCTAAAATACCATTTAACCTGTGTGAACTTCAAGTGACACATTACAGTCCCCTCGTTTTTTTCTACATTATTAAAAGTTCACCCATTCATTAAAAGTGACCTATTATTTTTCATGGTTTTTAAACTGCCGTAAAAAAACTCGTATTTATTTATTTATTTTTTTTTTGAATCGATTAAAAGTGAGAATGTATATAAAATTTGTATTTATCTGTTGGTGTTACAGTTTATTAATAATTGCAGTTTATTATCAAGTTATCACATATTATATAACAATTTATAGCAATTACAGTTTATTATTATTCATAATTTATTAAAAATTACAATCTATTATTACAATTTACAATTTATTAACAATTACAATTTATATAAAATTACAATTTACGTTAAATAAAATGTTACCCGTTCAAATTTGAATATCTCTTCAAATATTTCCATTCAAAGAATTTCGGATTGATTGAAATTTAACCCCTTGAGTCATACATTATTCATTCACTGTGGAAAATAGTTTTTTTTTTTTTTCATTACTTTTAGAAATTTTGTAATAATACAAACTGACACTTTCTGAAAATCTCAAATTTTTTAATTTTAACGTTATTTGTTTAAAAAGTAATAAATAATCTATCTAATAGATGATAATAATAATAAGATTTAATAAATAATTTTTAATAATAAGATTTAATCTTTAAATCTTTTTAAACTTTTTGCTATTCAATTAGTTATTTTTAACTAATGCAGATTTAAAGCTCGGGAGTTTAGAATCTGAAAATTAACTAGAAAGAATAAAAAATAGAGTGTTATTTTTACAAAATAAGGCAAACTTTAATTGTACTCGAAAAACTCGTTTAATTTGATTGTTAAAAATAACTGATTGTCAATTTAACCTTTTTGATTCAGAAAAAAAAATGATTAGTAAAAAAAAAAGTACTGATTATTAGTAAAAAATAACTGAAAAAATTGTCAAATTTGACTGATTGAATCAGTTAACAGAAAATTTATTGTCGTTTCAGTTGTTATAACTGAAAATTAATTATTTTTTGACTGCTCTCTAAATCTGAATTAGTGGTTTTCTATACTATGGAATTAGAGAGAAATCGGTTTTTATTAAATAGTGGAAATTTTCACTATTTTTTAGTAGAGAACTACTAATTATTATTAGTAGAAAATTACTAATTGGATAATTAGTAATAATTGAAGAAAATAATTGAAATTCAAAGAAAATAATTGAGATTTGAGGAATTTATATTAAACTTTACAAAAAATAATAATTAAGAATTAAAAGAAACAATTAATAATGAAAAGAAATAATTAGTAATGAAAAGAAATAATTGAACAATGACAAAAATATTTGACAATTAGAAACAAAATTAAAAAGAAAAGAAAATATTAATCGACAATTGAACAATAATTGAAAAAATTGAACAATGGTTATTAAATTCAACGAAAATAATTGAAAATTGGTCAACTAGATGGAAAATAAAAAAAAATTCAAAATTTAAGTTAATAATTCAAAACTGAAGAAATAAATTGAAAATTAAATAATGAAATTGAAATTCGAATGCAATAATTGAGAATTAAAGAAAATTACTGAACAATTAAATTGAAAAAAGAAGAAAATAATTTATAATTAAAAAAAAAATGGAAAATGCCAGGAATTATTTAATATTGAAGAAAATATTAAAAATTGAAGAATAGAATTGTTATTTAAAGAAATTAATTGAGAATTGAAAAAATAATTGAACAATTGAACAATTAAATTGAAAATAGAAGAAAATTATTGAAAATTGAAGGAGGTTTTGAAACATGAAAAAAAATAATTGAAAAAAGTCGAGATTACTGAATATTGAAACAAACAATTGAAAATTATACAAAATAATTAAAAATTAAAGAAAATAATTGAAAATTGAAGAAAGTACTTAAAAATTGAAAACAATATTTGAAAACAGCAGAAAAATTTAGTAATCGACTGATAGAATTGCGAATTGGTAAAAATAATTGAAATATTATTAATTTACATTAAAATTGAAAGAAAAACGTAATTTAAAAAAGCTTAAAATTGTTGAATATTGAAGAAAATTGAAAAGAAATTAAAAATTGAAAGAAATTGAGAAATTGAAAGAAATGTGAAAAAATAATTGGAAATTGAAGAAAAAATTGAAATTTAAGAAAAAGATTGAAAATTGAAGAAAATAATTGAGAATTTAAAAAAAAATCATTATAAAAAGCCTAGAGTTATTGAATATTAAAAAAAAAATAATTGAAAATTGAAGAATGGAATTGAATGTCGAAAATTCTAATTGAGAATTAACAAAAATAATTGAAGATTTGAACAATTGGATTGAAAGTAGAAGAAAATAAGTGATAATTAAAGAAAAAAAAAATTGAACAACAAGGAATTATAGAATTTGAAGAAAACAATGAAAAATGAAGAATGTAATTGTAAATTGAAGAAATTAATTAAAAATTGTAGAAAATAATTTTAAATAGAGGAAAATGTGATTTCATAAAAATTGTTGAATAATAATTAATGAATTGAATCAAAGTTTCAAAAACATAACTGATAATTGAAAAAAAATATTAAAAAAAGCCGAGTATAATTGATTATAGAAGAAAATAATTGAAAATTGGAGGAGTTATTGAGATGTAAAATAAATAAATGATAATTGAAAAAAATAGTTGAAAAAAGTCGAGAATTATTGAATATTGATTTAAATAATTAAAAATTGAAGAAAATAATTGAGATGCTGAAGAAAATAATTAAAAATTGATGAAAATAATTGAAAATCGTAGAAAATATTTCAGAAGTAAGGAAATTAATTAGAAATTGATGAAAATAATTGAAAATTGAAGAAAATAGTAGAAAATCGAAAAAAATAATTGAGAAATGAAGAAATAATTTGAAATTAATGAAAATAATTAAAAATGGAAGAAAATAATTGAAAATAAAAATTAGCAATTGAAGAAAATAAATGTGAATTTCTGAAAATAGGTAAATAATTGAAGAATTGAATAGAAGCTTCAAGAACGTAATCGATAATTGAAAACAGAATTTTAAAAAAAGCCGAGAATTATTGATTATAGAAGAAAATAATTGAAAATTGGAGGAGTTATTAAGATGTGAAATAAATAAATGTTAATTGAAATAAATAGTTAAAAAGATCGAGAATTATTTAATATTAAATTAAATAATAATTAAAAATTGAAGGAAATAATTGAGAATTCTAGAAAATAATTGGAAATTGAAGAAAATAATTGAGAGTTGAAGAAAATAATTGAAAATTGAAAATAATAATTAGCAATTGAAAAAAATAATTGTGAATTTCTGAATAATTGGCAATTGAAAAAAGTAATTTAGAGTTGAAGAAAATAATTGAAAATTGATTAAAATAATTGAAAATCGTAGAAAATATTTCAGAATTAAAGAAATTAATTAGAAATTGATGAAAATAATTGAAAATTGAAGAAAATAGTAGAAAATCGAACAAAATAATTGAGAAATGAAGAAATAATTTGAAATTAATGAAAATAATTTAAAATGGAAGAAAATAATTGAGAATTGTAGAAAATAATTGGAAATTGAAGAAAATAATTGAAAATTGAAAATAATAATTATCAATTGCAGAAAATAATTGTGAATTTCTGAAAATAGTTGAATAATTGAAGAATTGAATAATATATTGATATATGGGGCATTCCACATGATATTTTCATCCAAAAATTTTTTTTGCTTGGAATAATTTTTTTTCTAATTCTATATGAGAAAAAAAGAAAACACGTATTTTTTATTTTCTTATTGAATAAAAATTACAGAAGTTATGAATTTTTGAAATTTAACGTTTCTTGAAATAGAGCATTTTTAACCTTCGTTTTTCTCCGTTATTATTAGAAAATTGAAAATAATGCCCTACATAAAGTTTGTTAAGTTTTTCTTAAATTTTTTAGACATGTAGTAAAAAATAATAAATTTGCAACAAAAATATATTAAAAATTGAATTTACGCCTAAAAAGTGACTTTTCTCAAAACCGAAGTTCTCGATTTTTTTCTTTCAATGTTGTTACTGATTAATAAAGAAATTTTTCACCTAAGTCTAAAAGTGGTGCTCATTAGCGTTTTAATTATATTTGCATTTATTTAGTTTACTTTTACATATTTTTAAATTTTAACCCTACTGTCACAAAACAAAAGAAAGGTTATACACAGGAAGTTGTAAGTTGAAGTTGTTTCATTTCTATAATTTGTATTTTAAACTTTTTGCAACATGGAATTATTATATAAATATCATTAAAACATTAAAGTGCACCGCACTTTTAGACTTAGGAGAAAAATTTCTTTATTAATCAGTAACAACATTGAAAGAAAAAAATCGAAAATCGAGACCTTCGATTTTGAGAAAAGTCACTTTTTAGGCGTAAATTCAATTTTTAATGTATTTTTGTTGCAAATTCATTATTTTTTACTACATGTCTAAAAAATTAAGGAAAAACTGAACAAACTTTATGTAGGGCATTATTTATAATTTTCTAATAATAACGGAAAAAAACGAAGGTTAAAACTGCTCTATTTCAAGAAACGTTAAATTTCAAAAATTCATAACTTCTGTAATTTTAATTCAATAAGAAAATAAAAAATACGTGTTTTCTTTTTTTCTCATATAGAATATTAGAAAAAAATTATTCCAAGCAAAAAAAAATTTTAATGAAAATGTCACGTGGAATGCCCCATATTATGTTTTAATTCCCGGTTAGTAGACACCCTGCAGCCCTACAAATTCTAGTCAAAAGTTCTAGTTCAATTCTAGTTGTACCAAAGCTTAATAAATATTAGAGTAATTTACTCTATGAAATTTGAAAGAATTTGAGCCTGGAGAACCTGGAAAAAGCCTGGAATTTGAAAAGATAATTTTTGTGGCAACCCTGATTGAAATAAAATGATTTGTTATATGGGCGATTCTTACGTAACTGCCCTACTTGGCGGCGTTGAAAAAATACACCTAAATTAAAAATATATTCTGAAGTGTATTTTAGTGAATTTTAAAGGTATATATGAGAGTAACTGAAAACCAAATATACATAAATATATATATTATAACTTCTATTATATTGCACTATAACCAGGCCCGGATTGGCCATTCAGGATACCGGGAAAAATCCCGGTGGGCCGCCGCCAGGCGGGCCGGTATTTTTGTAGGTCTAATTAATAATTTAATTTATGTAATTAAATTTCATTTAACTTTCAATTACTCTTTTCTATTTTCAATTAACTTTACAACATTCAATCATTTTCGGCTTCTTTCTATGTTCTTTTCAATCACAGAAATTGTAGAATTTCAATTAAATTGTTCAATTCTACAACTATTTTTTACAATTCTTATTTATTATTATCTTCAACTTTCAATTCCATTCTTCAATTTTCAATTTCATTCTTCAGTTTTCAATTATTATTTTTTTCTATATTCAAGAATTCTAGACTTTTTCAATTACTTCTTTCAATTTTTAATTACATTTTTTAAATTTCCATTACATTCCTCAATTTTCAATTATCTCCTTCAATTTTTTCAATCCTCAATAATTCTCAAAAAATTTTATAACTAATCTTTAACTTTTTAAATTATTTTGTTCTCTTGACCATTATTTCTTAGTGCTTTACGATATCAAGACGATATCATATTTGAGCAATATTGATATTGATCTCAAAATCTCTTGACCATCCAAAAATGTTCTCGTGTTGATAATATCGACCTAAAATAACTAAAAAATGACGAAAATAATTGACAAATGAAAAAAATAGGAATAATGACAAGATTAATAAATCGACAATTGACAAAAATAATTTAAAAAATTAAAGAACAAATATAATATTTTAAAAAAACAATTGGAAATTAAAAAAGGAAAAAAATTACAGAAATAATAATAATTGAAAAAAATTTTAATTTTAAAAAATTGACCTGGATTGAAATTTGAAGAAATAATCACAAATTGATAAGAAGAAAATAATATTAAAAATTGCCAAAATAATTAAAAAATGAAGAAAATAATTGTGAATTAGACAGAAAAATTGAGGAATTAAGGAGTTGAATTGAGATTTCAAAAAAATTATTGATAATAAATAATTTACAAATTACTATATCAATAAATAAATAAATAGTATAAAAGAGTGAAAAAGCCCAGGATTGGTGAATATTTAAGAAAATAATTGACAATTAAAAACTGAAGAAAACTGTAGGAATAATTATAACAAATAATTGGAAATTGAATGGGATTTCAAAAAGTTAAAGTTGGTTGAAAATCGAAGAAAATAATTTCAAATTAGAAGAAATATTTGAAAAATGAAGAAAAAAATTCAAAATTAAAGAAAATAATAATTGTGAATTTAAGAGGATAGTTGAAAAATTGAATTGAAAGTTCAAGAAAAATATTGTTCATTGAAAAAATCATCGAAAAAAGCCGAGAATTATTAAATATTGAATAAAATAATTGCCAATTGGAAAAAATTCTAAACATGGCAAGATTATTAAATTAAAAACTGACAGAAATAATTTTAAACAGAAAAAGATAAACATGAAATTAAAAAAAAACTAAAAAAGAAAGAAAATGATAGGAATAGTTCTAGAAACAATTGAAAGTTTAATTGCTTTTTGAAAAATTAAACTTTATTAAAATTTGAAGAAAATACTTTCAAATTGAGAGAATAATTGAAAATGAAAAAAAGTATCAATAAAAGACAAGAATTGTGATTGGATACAAATAATTAAAGAATTAAAGAACTGAATTGAAATTTCAAGAAAATTATTAATAATTGAATAATATGAAAGAAAATAATTGAAAAAAGACGAAAATAAAGGACAATTGCAAAAAATTCGAAAAATTGCAACATTAAAAAGTTTACATTTCAACAGAATTATCTTAAAAGTTAAGAATGTAAATTAAAATTTAGAACAGAAATAACTAAGAATAAAAATTGAAAGAAAATTACTGTAGTAATTGTAGAAAATAATTGTAAATTTAATTGGATTATAAAAAATTGAACTGGATTGAAGTTCTTGGAAAATAATTGCCTATTGAAGGAAACAAGTGAAAATTGAAAAAATAATTGAAAAAAAATCGAGAATTATTGAATATTGACTGAAATAATTAAAAATTCAAGTAAATAATTGAAAACTGAAAAATAATTGAAAAAATGAGAATATTTGAAAACTGAAAAAGTAATTGAAAACTGAAAAAAAATAATTGAAAAACCGACAATATTTGAAAATCGAAGAAAATAATTGAAAACTGAAAAAATAATTGAAAAAACGAGAATATTTGAAAACTGAAAAGAATAATTGAAAAAAACCGAAAATATTTGAAAATTGAAGAAATTGGTTGAAAACTGGAAAAACAATTGAAAAAATGAGAATTATTGAATATTGAAGATAACAATTGAAAATTGATAAAAATATTGAAAGAAGCCGAAAATTATTGAATATTAAAGAGAATATTTGAAAATTAAAAAACATGATTAAAAATTAATTAAAATAATTGTGAATAGAAGAAAATAATTGAGATTTGAAGAAAATAATTGTAAATTAAAGAAAGTAATTGGGTATTCAAATATTGAAAAAATGATTTTCAGGTGAATGAAAGCCGACTTTTTTTATGCTAAAGGGGGCAAGTAGATAGAAATTCATTCTGAGCGATTTTTAAAGCCGGGGAATTCGCTAAAAAACTTTTTATTATATTTATTTAATAAAAATTGTCCACTTCTTGATTGAAGATCAGGGAATGATTTTAAAGGGTTGTTTTTGATGCTGAAGGGGTTAAGGTAGATAGGAATACATTCAGAGCAATTTTTAAAGCCAGGAAATTCTCTCAAAATTTTTTTATTATATTTGTTTAATAGAAGTTGTCCATTTTTTGTCCTTTAAAATTGGTTAAAACCAGATTGAGGTGTTCATTAAACTAAGAAATTACTGCTGCTTTTGTACAAATGGCAGTAGAGAATGCTACTGTTCAAGAAATTCCAAATAATTAAATTATTGATAAGTTTAAATAAAATAATTTAATAATTTAATATTTTTATATTTTAGTTTTAAATGTTAATAAAAATTTTCAATTATATAGAAAGGGGCCGCTTTGAATATCTTTCCCGGGCCGCTTTTAATTCCCAATTCGGCCCTGACTATAACTGCTGAAATTTCAGCTCCGCGGCGTGTCCCTTTTGCAAAATGTTAACTTTAATTGAATAATTTCCGGTGATAATATTATTACTATAACTCAGCCTTTTTTAAGCATAAAGTGTCTATATTTATGTACAATAATTTAGGTTTATATTGAACTTCATAATACCTTTTTCATACTTAGAATCTGTAAAAATATTTTGTCCCTCAATTTTTCCAATTTTTGAACGCAATCTGTAGACTTATAATTACGGTGTCATGTGTTTAGTTATTACGCCTTCTAATAAGTTAAATCTCAATTTTGATCCATTAGCACTAAATCACATCTGAAAAAAGTTTTAAAAAAGAAAAATTTTTACTTAAAAAAAAATTATTTTTGTGAAAATCGCATGGGTACAAAAAAAGTGTTCAGTTCAATGTCATTACTATTATATTACTGTAACAACTATTTGATAGTATTGTTACCATTTTCTTTAAGTTTTCATGTGAAACAAGCGATCTGCAAAAGGAATAGATTTATTTTGCAATATTGTAGAAGTGAGGTTAGAATAAATGTCAAATTTCAGCTCCATGGCCTATATGAAGTGTTAGTGTGGTTCATGCAGAGAAACTTTTTTATCTGTGGTGGTTATTTTAAAATATTATTCTATAAAGTAGTTTAGCAATGCCGGATTACACTGCTCGATCTCCATTTCAAATTTTCCAAAAAATAAAACGAAATATTCATTATTAAATATTGTATTTGCTGCGTTCTTTTATAAAATTTTATATATGTTAACTAATATCTAAAATACTGTTAGAATATTAAATAATTTATTTTCGTTTTAGCAAAATATCAAGAAGAAATTTTTATTTTGTACAATATATTGACAATAAAAGGATGCGGTTCAGCTCCACATATGGCAGCCAATTTTCAAAAATTTGCTATTGTTTTCGTATAAATATAGTTGTAGTAAAATCGTTTAAAATATAATTATATTTTACCCTAATAAGAAAAATAAGTGCAGAGAAACATTGAATAAACAAATTTTTTTTTTTTTACCAAAACTTATCTTGAAATCGGGCAGTTACGCAAGAATCGACCATATCAAATAGGTAAAAATAGAAATGATAAATTTTGAGGGTAAAAAATTGTTGGGTGAGTTTGTTTTACGAGAGGTATTTGCGGTAAGTGGAGAATCGATGGGGTACAAATCAACATAAACTTAATTACCCGCCACCCTGGTTGAGCGCTTTGAGCCACCTACATAAGGGTGAGCCACCTTTCTTCCTAGCCTAGGACTAGCCAGCCGGTAAGACGCCAGTACAGTTCGTACGGTGCTAAAGCAGCCAGCTGGGGTTGTTGGGGGGGGGGGGGTTCAAAGGGGTGCCTATGGAGCTGAGGGGTGCAAGTGGTAGTGGTAGTGTGTATTGATCGACCGAGCGTCGTCTCGACGCCACGGACTCTGCATCACCATTCTCTACCATACTACTTGCCTCTCTCTACTATACACCTATACATATATATAAATATATATATATACATATATCCCCTATATACATACAATAGGCCGCTACTTTCGTTTGTCTACAGAAATGAAAGACGTCACTTCCGGGTCGTTGCCGCTACCAATGATCGATATTACCTTCAATTATAACCTTACTTTTACACCTATATTCCATACAAAATTCTGTGGCTGAAAGGCAGAATAACATAACTGCATTTTCATTGTTTTGAGAAAAACCTGTTTTTGTTTATTTTCTTGGTTTTGTAAAATCGAAAAATCAACCAATATTTTTGGTGTTTGGCATTGTATCCTATTTTCTAGTGTAGTTTTTACATCTGTTTATCAATTTTAATAAAATATAAACGCTTTAAAAAAGAATATCAATTCTTTTTTTCGATTTGAATGCAGTTATGCTGTTGTGTTATTAATTATTTTCTACGTAAATAAACATTTAAATCACTTTACTGTTATGAAACTTTAAAAAGCATTACTAAATTAACTCAAATCTGATGTTATCTCAAATTCGATAAAATGTTAGTTATGATGTTATGCCTTTTAGCCACAGAATTATTATCAGCACACACGATTTCTTTCATCTTTGTTTTAATTAACCGCATTCATGGCTATTGAATAAACAACTCAAAGTGTTTTTGGTACCAAGTTTTTTTTTTTTTTTTTATTCATCGATAATCTGAATTGATAAACAATTATTTAGTTAATAGTATAAAATCGTTCTTTATTCGAATTGGTAAATAAACCCTGAAAATTATGTTCAGATCAATGAACACTTTGCTTCCGTATGTGAGCAAAAAGGTTTTAGAGTATTTTAATGTGACGTCAAGAAGGTTAGGCTCGGACCCAAATTTACCTTACATTATAATGGGATTTTGGGTAAAAAGTGATTTTTATGACAATTCAATTAAAAAACTTTTAAAGTTATTAAAGGCAATAGTTAAAATATATTTTTTTTACGTTTTTTTAGTATAATCATACTTCTTATCGGTTATATGCTTTATTTTTAAATGCAAAAAAATAGTGAAAAATTCAAAATAGGTTAGAAATATCTGTCAGTGTGATTGTTTTTTTTTTTTGTCTTTTAAATACAAATTTAATTAATTGACAAGGAATATGAATACATTATAAAAATGTGAAAAAAAAACATATTCTAAAGCAATGATTAATTAATAATTTATAATAAATTATAAATATTCTAATAGCAACAATTTTTATGCAATTTTTAAATAAATTAGTCTAAAATACCTTTTGTATTAGAAATCTCTTTATAGTTCAATGTAAATTTGGGTCTGCGACTACTCTATAGATTAATACACAACCAAACAAAAAAATCAAAGAATAACTATAAAATTTTAAGAGAATAACTAAAAATTGAAAAAACTGTAGGAAATAATTGAAAAATTGAAGATAATAATTGAAAATTAAAGAAAATTATTAATAATTGTAAGAAATAATTGAAAAATGACGAGAACAATTGAAAAATTAAAGAAAATATCGGAAAAGTAACAAAAAAAGATTGACAATTAAAAAAAAAATTCGAAAAATGATTAGATTGATAGACAACTGAAAAAAATAATTGTAAAAATTAAACAAGAAATATTAAATTAAGAAATTCAGAAACACGAAAAATTGAGAAAATTATAGGAATAACTAGCAAAATAAAACGCGCACTAGCGTGCGATTAGTTTATCATACATTTTAGAAATTATAAAATACAATAATAAAAATATAACAAATCGGTAAATAATATTTATCTAATAAAAAGAAAAAAATATTTTAAATATATTATTTAAAAGTCAATTAATATAAATAAACTAAATATTTATTTAGGACAAAATTTATAATATTTTAGAATTAAAAAGGTTTGCAAAAAATAATTGAAATTAAACAAAATAATTGCAAATTTTGCAAATTAATTGAAAAAAAATAATGAAATCAATTAAAAATTGGGGAAAGTAATTTAAACAATCATAAAAATGTTTTAAACATAAAGAAAATAATTTAAATTTGAGACAAATACTTGAGAATCTTAAAAGTAAATTAAAACAAAATTGAATAATGAAAAATTAGAGAAAAGAATTGAAAATTGAAAAAACATGGTTAAAATTTGAGATAAATAAATTAAAATTAAAAAAAATAATTAAAATTTGAGAAAACAATTAAACAAATTACATAAAAAATTTTAAATAAAGGAAAGTTAAACAAAATTTGAGAAAAATACTTAAAACTCTCAGAAGTTCATTGAAATAAAAGAAAATAATTAAAAATTAGAGAAAATAAATGAAAAAAGATAAACATAATTTAAAATTGAACAGAACAAGTTTTAATTAAAGAGAAATAAGTAAAAAATTTTTGGCAATTATGAAAAAGAACTAGGAAAAAATTTATTTCATAAATAATGAAATAATTGAAAAGTCAGATAAATAGTTAAACATTTTTGAAATTATGAAACAAATGTAAAGAATTGAAAATTGAAGGAAATAAATTTTGGAAAATAATTGAAAAATGTTTTTAAATTTTATAAATAATTAAAAATTAAAGAAAACAATTGAAATTTTAGAAAAATTCTTAAAAATCTTAGAAAATGAGAATAACTAAAAATTGGAGAAAAGACTGGAAGCTGCTAAAAATACTTGAAATTTATACGATAAAAAATAAAATCTTTTGGAAATTATGAAAACAAAGAAAAATGATTAAAAATTGAAGAAAATAATAGAAATTTTAGAAAAATACTTAAAAAATTTTAGAAATTTATTTTAGAAAATGAGAAAAACTAAAAATTGGAGAAAAACCTGGAAGAAAGCTAAAAATAATTGAAATTTACGATAATTAATTTAAAAAAATTTAAATTCTGATAACAAATGAAAATAATTAGAAATTGAAGAAAATATTTGAATTTTCAAAAAAATACTTAAAAATTTTAGAAAATGAAAATAATAATTAACAATCCAGAAAAATAATTGAAAAATGATAAAATTAATTCAAACTTGAAAAAAATAATTGAAATAATCTGAAAATAATGTAAGATTGAGAAAGAAAATTGAATTACGATGAAAATAATTTAAATATGAAAAATTGAAAACATTCAATAAAATTTCAGAGAAATAACTGAAAAAATCATAGAATGAATGTTTAAAAAAAATAATAATTACAAAATTACTTTAAAAATTTTAATTAAAGAAATTAATTAAAAAATCGCAGAAATAACGAAAATTGATGAAAATAATTGCAATGTCGGATAAATAATTGAAATTTTTAAAAGTAATGCCAAAATAATGAATATAATTATAAATTGATGAAAATCAAGAAAAATTGCAGAATTTATTTTTAAGCAAAAGAAAATAATTAAAAAATCGTTATATAATGGAAAATTGATGACAATAATCTAAATTTGAGAAAATAACTGAAAATTAAGGAAATTAATTGCATGTGTATTCTAACTAACTTCACTTCAGACTTTAAAACGTGGACAGAAAAAGATGAATAAATATAAATACTAACTAACTTCAGGAGTTTACGGATATTATTATTATTTAATAATTAATTTAATTGTTTGAAATAATTACAAATTGAACAATTAAATGAAAAATCGAAAAAAATTTTAAATTAAAGAATTAAATTGAAATTTAAAGAATAAAATTAAAAATTGAAAAAAGTAATTTAAAAAGCTGAGAATTATGAAATATAGAAGAAAGTAATTAAAAAACTGAAGAATGGTATTGGAATTTAAAGAAAGTAATAAAAAAATGGAGAATTAAATTCAAATTTTAAAAAATAATTGATGATTAAAAAAAGCTGAGAATTATTGGATATTGAATGAAATAATTTAAAATTGAAGACTGCAATTTCAAATTGAAAATAATAATTGAAAAGTGAAGAAAATAATTAAAAATTGAAGAGTCAAATTAAAGATTAAGGAATTGAATCAAAAATTTTAAGAAAATAATTGAAAATTGAAAAAAAATAGAAAACTGTTGAGAATAATCGACAACAGAACAAAATAATTTTAAAAATTAAAGAATAAATATAAAATTTGAGAAAAATAATTGTAAATTGAAAAATTTGCAGAAAATAATTAAAAATTGCGGGAAAAAATTAATAGTTGAATGAAATAATTGAAAAATGACGAGAATAAATGAAAAATGAAAGAAAATATCTCAAAAATGACGAAAATAATAGACACAAAGTTTCCTTCATGAGAAAGCAAAATAGATGTTAATTTTACTAATTTATGAGAAACAATTTACTTAAAATAGATCATGCAGATTGAGACAAAGAATATGAGCTTTTTACTTATAGAGAAGTATTTTTATTTTCAAAATGAAAATTTTTATTGTTTTATCACAAATGTTCTGTCTTTTTACATTATTTTATAATTTCATGTTTTAAAAATGAATTTATTTATTCCTTACTGAAAAATAACTAATAATCTTAAACTCTAATTAGTAAAAAACTACTAATTCAGTAGTCAAATTACTCTAAACATTATTAATAAATAATTAATAAATCGGAATTTTTTTTTCATTTAACAATTTTTGTCAGTTTTGAGTTAAAAGTTTGGCCCAATTTCGCAGAAAAATTTAATAGTTTGGTAATAAAACGTTTTATTTTTCTTTCGCTCAATAAGAAGCGGAAATTAAGAGCTTCAATATCATAATCTTCTATTCTCATTTCCACTCCTTAAATTTGAAATATTTGCTAAAAACAAGCCAATTTTAACTTGAAAAGTCTCGTAACGGAAAATTGTCATTTGTGAAGAAAACTACCATAAAAGTTTCATCCCCCTAAATCTTCTCGAACAAGGGGAATTACCCATAAAATTTTCAAACCTTGAATGTGCGCGAATTTTCGCTCGGTATTTTTTAAAACAATTTTTTTATGAACTTTATTGTGTGCGGTGAGAGTAATTTTGAAAATTATCCTGTAAATAATAACAGTTTGGTTTTAAAAGTAACTATAATCCGTAACGAATTACTAAAATCTCATATAAAAATTTGATATATATCTGTAAAATTTAATTTTATACAATTTATTGATCCACGTTAAAAATACGTTCCTTGAATAAAATATATGCCACTTTTGTAAGATAATCAAATTTGTGTGCTTTGCACGAAAAATCGATAGATATTTTCCCTGCTTCATGAATTTTTAATATTTTTTTTTTTTTAACAATCTAGCTGATGGGTTTTAGCAGAAAAATCCTAAAATTTCATTCTTTCCTGTTCTTGTTGTTAAAGGATTGAGGCAAAATATAAAAATTTTAAATAAGGTAATATTGTCTGAAATTTATTTCGTTTCTTGTGGTGTTTCAAGAATTATATGAATCCACAATGGTCATTATAGAATGAATCGGTGAAATGCAATTTCTCTGTGGCTTCTTTGATATTCCATTTCACACCCTTTTGCACCCCTACTTGGAAACTATCCAACTCATACATGTGGTTAGTAACCTTCATAATACTTACCGCAGGTAGTGCTTCCGCACATTCTTGTCCTCTATGGGAATTTCTAATTTATAGTTTCTAAGAAGAAGTACAAATAATTATAGTTTCAGATTTTACTTTCTTGCAATTTAAAAAGAACTTTTCGTATTTTAAGTCAATAATAAATTTATAATAAATAAATTTTAGTCAAAACTAAATTTTGTTTATTTAAATTTAATTAATTTAAAAATAGTATATTTTTAGATATTTTTTTTTATGTTTTATTTATAACTCGACTATTTTTTAAATTTATAGCCCCTATCGGTCATTCTGGGAACTATCCAATATGGCCGACATCAGAGTGGAAATTGACAATGTTTATACAATGCGTTTAGTATTTTTGTAAGAAAACAAAGATTTTTGAAGTACTTTTAGAAGTGAATTATAATTTTAGAAAGTTGATAATTATTCTTTTTCTGCGAAAATAATGGAATTTGAACAAAAATTCCGAAAGTCTGTAAGTGAAGAGGATTTGCTGTGTGAGTAGTTGCAACTCCAAAAAGGCTTGAAATTCTCATTTAAGTTTTTATAAATTACCGAAGAAAGGACAAAAGAAATTAAAGGAAAAATATCTTTGGAAATATAAAGAAGGTTGATAAAAAAACAGGATGGCTTAAAAGGCTAATAAAACGTGAAGAACAAAAACAGGAACAAGTCATATTTTTTATAGAAACTTCACTTTTTATATTATTAACTAAAAAGCACCTATAATTGTATAGTTTTTTTTTGCCAATTACTTTGTGTTTAGGTATAATTGATTCGAAATTAGGATTTTAAAATGTTATTTTATTTTGTATTTTATATACGTTTAAAATTAAAAAATTTATTTTTAAACTCTTTCATTCATTTCCTAGGATATTTTAAATTATGTCTAAACATTTTTTAGTTTTATAAATAATTTATATAAAACTATAGATATTTTTTTATTTTACTTTCTGTTCGATTCACCTAAATCTAAACTATTTTATTTGGAAGTTTATATTGTATTGTTTGTTATTTTTTATTATTTTAAAACTAGAATATTTTAATATGTATTTTTAACCATTTAGGTCAAACTAGGATCTTTTTAAACTTTATTTTTATCTTTAAAAATTTATGATTTTACTTGTAAATTTGGATCTAATGAAATTGAAATTAAATAATATTGAGTATTATTGTAATTGTCGATATAGACCCTGATTTTAAAATTAAAATTAGAATCTATTTAAGTTTAAATTAATAGAAGTTTGGACAAATAGAAGTCAGGATCGATTAGAATTTAGAATATTTATTTTGATCAATTAAAATTTAATTATAATCCATTTGGACAAATAGAAGTCAGGATCGATTGGAATTTAGAATATTTATTTTGATCAATTAAAATTTAATTATAATCCATTGAAAATAAAAATAATAAAAATTTGAACAAATAGAAGTCAGGATCGATTGAAATTTGGATTGATTAAAGTTTGGTTAAATAAAGCTTGAGTAATTTAAATTTGTCACAATTAAAATTAGAATCGATTAAAAATAGAAACAATTTAAATTAGAATTTTTTAAAAATTAAATTAATAAAAATTTAGACAAACTAGAAGTCGGGATCGATTAAAATTTAGATTAATTAAAATTTGAATATCCCACTTTAAATTTGGCACGATTAAAGTTAGGATAGATTAAAAATAGAATCAATTAAAATTAAAGTGAATTTAAATTATAGAATCTATTAAAAATTAAATTACTAGAAATTTGAACAAAATTGAAGTCAGGACCAATTTTTCAATTGTTTTAAATTGTAAATGTAAATATTTTAAATCCAATAATTGATTTAAATTATTGGATAAATTGGAATTAAATCGATAAAAATGTTGATCGATTAAAATTGGTTTCAATATAAATTTGGGACGATTAAAATTTGGATCGATTAAATATAAGATCGATTAAAATTAAAATCTCTTTAAATTAGAATCCATTAAAAATTAAGTTTATAAAAATTTGGTCAAATAGAAGTCAGGATCGATTAAAATTTGAATTCATTAAAATTTGAATGATCGAAATTGTAAGTGATTTAAATTCAAGATAAACTGTAATTAAATCAATCAACATTTTCAACGATAATAATTTTTATTGATTGAAATTTGATGGATTAAAACTGGAATCAAGTCAAATTTGGAAAGATTAAAATCGGGATTGATGAAAATTAAAATAAATTTAATTTAGATAATTTGGTGAAATTAAAACTAGAAATCAAAACCAATTGAAATTTAAATAAATCCAAATTTAGATCAATTAAAATTGAAAGGGAATAAAATTCGATTAAATTGAAACCAGGAATAATTTAATTTTGATTTAATGTAAGTTTGGATCAATAAAAGTTAAACTCGTTTAAAATTTCAAATAATTAGAATTCGTATATTTTGAAAATTGAATTAATAAAAATGTTAATAAATTACAATTTTTAATTCATCAAAATGTTAGAATTCAAATTATTCACCCTTCGACAAAAACGCTTTTCAAATTTAGATTAAAATATACGAAATTTTAGTGAAAGTATGAACAATAATATTTTTTACAAAATGGGTAATTAAAAATTGCCATTTCGAAAATTAAAAAAAACTTCAAAGTTTAGAAATTTGAGATGACCTAACCTTAAAATAAACCTTTGTACAATAACAATAAATAAAACAAATCGGTAAATAATATTTATCTAATGAGAAGAAATATATATTTATATAAGACAAAATTTATAATATTTTGGAATTAAAAAGAATTGCAAAAAATAATTAAAATTAAACAAAATAATTGCAAATTTTGCAAATTAATTGAAAAAAATGAAATCAATTAGAAATTGAGGAAAGTAATTTAAACAATCATAAAAATGTTTTAAACATAAAGAAAATGATTTAAATTTGAGAAAAATACTTCAGAATCTTTAAAGTAAATTAAAACAAAATTGAATAATGAAAAATGAGAGAAAATAATTGAAAATTAAAAAAACCTGGTTAAAAATTGAGATAAATAAATTAAAATTATAAAAAAATAATTAAAATTTAAGAAAATAATTAAGCAAATTACATAAAATATTTTAAATAAAGGAAAGTTAAACAAAATTTGAGAAAAATACTTAAAACTTTCAGAAATTCATTGAAATAAAAGAAAATAATTAAAAATTAGAGAAAATAAATGAAAGAAGATAAATATAATTTAAAATTGAAAAGAACAAGTTTTAATTAAAGAGAAATAAGTAAAAACTTTTTGGCAATTATGAAAAAGAACGTGAAAAAGAACGGAAGTAATTGAAAATTGAAGAAAATAATATAAAAAATAATATAAATAATGAAATAATTAAAAAGTCAGATAAATAGTTAAAAAATTTTGAAATTATGAAACAAATGTAAAGAATTGAAAATTGAAGAAAATAAATTTTGGAAAATAATTGAAAAATGTTTTTCAATTTTATAACTTGACGAAAATAATTAAAATATGATACAAATAATGATAAGTTGTAAAAAATAAATGACATTTAAATGTGATAATTAAAAAAACTACAGATTTTTTTTTTATAAAGAAAAAATAATTGAAAATTTGAAAAAAATACATGAAGATCTTAGAAATCAATTAAAAAAAAAAGAAAATAACTAAAAATTGGAGAAAAGAATTGAAGAAATAAGCTAAAAGTAATTGATATTTACGATAATTAATCAAAAAAAATTTTAAATTATGAAAACAAAGGAAAATAATTAAAAATTGAAGAAAACAATCATTGAAATTATGAAAACAAATAAAAATAATTGAAAATTCAAGAAAACAATCATTGAAATTATGAAAACAAATAAAAATAATTGAAAATTGAAGAAAATAATAGAAATTTGAGAAAAATACTTTAAAATTTTAGAAATTAATTTTATAAAATGAAAAAAACTAAAAATTTTAGAAAAGTCTGAAAGAAAGCGAAAAATAATTGAAATTTACGATAATTAATAAAAAAAAAAGGTTTAAAATTCTGATAACAAATGGAAAATAATTAAAAATTGAAGAAAATATTTGAATTTTCAGAAAAATACTTAAAAAAATTTAGAAATTAATTTTACAAAATGAGAAAAACTAAAAATTGGAGAAAAGTCTGGAAGAAAACTAAAAATAATTGAAATTTACGATAATTAATAAAAAAAATTTGAAATTATGATAACAAATGAAAATAATTAGAAATTGAAGAAAATATTTGAATTTTCAAAAAAATACTTAAAAATTTTAGAAAATGAAAATAATAATTAACAATCCAGAAAAATAATTGAAAAATGATAAAATTAATTCAAACTTGAAAAAAATAATTGAAATAATCTGAAAATAATGTAAGATTGAGAAAGAAAATTGAATTACGATGAAAATAATTTAAATATGAAAAATTGAAAACATTCAATAAAATTTCAGAGAAATAACTGAAAAAATCATAGAATGAATGTTTAAAAAAAATAATAACTACAAAATTACTTTAAAAATTTTAATTAAAGAGAATAATTAAAAAATCGCAGAAATAACGAAAATTGATGAAAATAATTGCAATATCGGATAAATAATTGAAATTTTTAAAAGTAATGCCAAAATAATGAATATAATTATAAATTGATGAAAATCAAGAAAAATTGCAGAATTTATTTTTAAGCAAAAGAAAATAATTAAAAAATCGTTATATAATGGAAAATTGATGACAATAATCTAAATTTGAGAAAATAACTGAAAATTAAGGAAATTAATTAAAAATTGAAAAAAACAATTAAATATTTAGAGACATTCTTAAAAATCTTAGAAAATAATTTTAGAAAATGCGAATAATTAAAAATTGGAGGAAAGACTGGAGGAATGCTAAAAATAATTGAAATTTACGATAATTAATAAAAAAATTTTGAAATTCTGATAACAAATGAAAAATAATTAAAAATTGAAGAAAATATTTGAATTTTCAGAAAAATACTTTAAAAAATTTAGAAATTAATTTTATAAAATGAGAAAAACTAAAAATTGGAGAAATGTCTAGAAGAAAGCTAAAAATTATTTAAATTTACGATAATTAATAAAAAAAATTTGAAATTATGAAAACAAAGGCAAATAATTAAAAATTGAAGAAAACAATTAAATATTTTGAGAAATCCTTAAAAATCTTAGAAAATAATTTTAGAAAATGGGAATAATTAAAAATTGTAGGAAAGACTGGAGGAATGCTAAAAATAATTGAAATTTACGATATTTAATAAAATTGTTTGGAAATTATGAAAACAAAGAAAAATAATTAAAAATTGAAGAAAATAATAGAAATTTGGGAAAAATACTTTAAAATTTTAGAAATTAATTTTATAAAATGAGAAAAACTAAAAATTGTAGAAAAGCCTGGAAGAAAGCTAATAATAATTGAAATTTACGATAATTAATAAAAAAAATTTGAAATTATGAAAACAAAGGAAAATAATTAAAAATTGAAAAAAACAATTAAATATTTAGAGACATTCTTAAAAATCTTAGAAAATAATTTTAGAAAATGAGAATAATTAAAAATTGGAGGAAAGACTGGAGGAATGCTAAAAATAATTGAAATTTACGATAATTAATAAAAAATTTTGGAAATTCTGATAACAAATGAAAAATAATTAAAAATTGAAGAAAATATTTGAATTTTCAGAAAAATCCTTTAAAAAATTTAGAAATTAATTTTATAAAATGAGAAAAACTAAAAATTGGAGAAATGTCTAGAAGAAAGCTAAAAATTATTTAAATTTACGATAATTAATAATAATAATTTGAAATTATGAAAACAAAGGCAAATAATTAAAAATTGAAGAAAACAATTAAATATTTAGAGAAATCCTTAAAAATCTTAGAAAATAATTTTAGAAAATGGGAATAATTAAAAATTGTAGGAAAGACTGGAGGAATGCTAAAAATAATTGAAATTTACGATATTTAATAAAATTGTTTGGAAATTATGAAAACAAAGAAAAATAATTAAAAATTGAAGAAAATAATAGAAATTTGGGAAAAATACTTTAAAATTTTAGAAATTAATTTTATAAAATGAGAAAAACTAAAAATTGTAGAAAAGCCTGGAAGAAAGCTAATAATAATTGAAATTTACGATAATTAATAAAAAAAATTTTGAAATTCTGATAACAAATGAAAATAATTAAAAATTGTAGAAAATATTTGAATTTTTAGAAAAATACTTAAAAATCTTAGAAAATAATTTTTGAAAATGAGAATAATAATTAATAATCGAGGAAAGTAATAGAAAAATGATAAAATTAATTTAAAATTGAAAAAAATAATTGAAATATGCTGAAAATAATTTAAGATTGAGAAAGAAAATTGAATTATTATGAAAATAATTTAAATATGAAAAATTGAAAATATTCAATAAAATTTGAGAGAAATAACTGAAAAAAGTATAGAAAATATGTTTAAAAAAAATAATAATTACAAAATTACTTAACAAATTTTAATTAAAGAGAATAATTAAAAAATGTCAGAAATAACGAAAATTGATGAAAATAATTGCAATATCGGATAAATAATTGAAATATCGGATAAATAATTGAAATATTTAAAAGTAATGCCAAAATAATGAATATAATTATAAATTGATGAAAATCAAGAAGAATTGCAGAATTTATTTTTAAGCACAACATGACACTAACGAAAAAGGTTACCTTATTTTTTCAATTCAAATTTCAAAATATTTACTGATAAAGAGAGTCAAAATTAATAAAATAACAGGGACTTACTTCACTTCAGTTTTAAAACGTCGACAGAAAAGATAAATATAAATATAAATACGAACTAACTTCAGGAGTTTACGGAGATTATTATTATTTAATGTTTATAAAATTAAATATTAAATTTATGTCTTTATGTGTTATAAAAAAAAGTTAATTTCTATTAATATCTAGAAAAGTAACAATGAACAAATTTATTGTGTGGTAAAGTGCAGGAAACATTTTCCTTTTTTTAATTTCCCTTGGGTTGTTTTTTGTCGCAGAAGCGAGGAGAGAATATTGTCAATAAGAGAATTTTCATTCTTGTATTTGATCGGTCTCTCCTTTGCTAGCAATCTTGCCTCTCTCTCCTTTTAATGTTTGTCAGCAAGTAGTTGGCTAATCCTTTAATTGCATCGACATAGTAGACGAGACTGAAGGAAATGCGTTTTCGAGGCAGGACCAAGAATACAGAAGGGAAAGAGAGCGCTGGCTCTGTTCCCTGATCGTTAATTAAAATGGTGCTAGCATAGAGAGAATGCGTTAATTTTCCTATTATGTGAATAGCGGCAAAGAGTAGACAAAGAAATTTATGCAAATAACCAAGAGGACTATGTCACGGACACCAAAATAAGGTCACAAACTTTCCACTCGGTTTACCATTTTCACATGCTGGCAAATAAAAATTTAAAAGTACACTTTTTTAATCGCCACATTCTTTCACGATTTGTACTTTTTTTCTTTCTATTATTAACTTGAATAAATTAAAAATTGTGTCTTGATTTATTAATTGATTAATTAGAGGATGTTTTTGTGTAAATAATTTAAAAAGTTTAAAATTTTTCTTTATGAAAATGATTTAAATCTAAATCTTAATTTAGATTTAAAATTTCAATTTAGAAAATTAATTTTTCAAAATTTCTTCTATTTCTCATCTTTCAATTAATTTCTTAGATTTTAACTTATAGTCTTTAATTTACAATTATGTTTTAAGGAATTTCTTAAATTTTCAATTTTAATCCTTTAAATAATTCAATTATTCTTGTGATTATTTATGAACTTTTTCAAATTTTAATTTTTGGCTTAAATTTTAATTTTTTAAAATATGTTTAAATGCAATTTCTTTGTTTTCGAATTATTATCTTCGTTTATCCTTTATTTCTTTATTTAAAAACTATTTTGTCTAGAATTTAAATTACTTTTAATATTTATTTAAATAAGTTTCTTCTTTTTCTATTATTTTCTACAAATTTAACTTGTAGATTATAATTTTTAAATATTTTGATCAATCTATAAAGAATTTCCTCAATTAAAAATTTAATTTTTCAATTCTAAATTATTGTCTTCAATTTCAGTTATTTTGCTAATTTTTTTAACGTTTCTTCTAAATTTTCGATTATTTTTGCCATTTTTATTGAATGTTTTCAATTTTCAACTATTTTTCGCAAATTATAAATTTTTTTGTAAATTTCAATTAATGTTGTCATTTTCTCATGTATGTATTTTCTTTCATTCAATTATTTTCTTCACTTTCAACTTGAAGTTTACAATTTTCTATTATTTCTGCTATTTTAATAAACTTTTTCAACTTTCAATAATTTCAGTCTTCAATTTTTAATTATTGTCATTATTGTTATTATTTAAAAAAAAATTTAATTTTTAATATCTTAAGATATACCAATTTTCATCGATTTTAAAGTATTTTTTTTAATTTAAATTGTTTTTTAGCTAATTCTAAAATCTCAAATTTTTTTATTTATTTTCAATTGTTTTTTTCTAAAAATTTTCTAAATTTTTTAATATCATATTTGAAATTTTAATTCTTTATGTTCTTAAGATTATATTCGTATAATTTTATTTTTTCTAACAATTAAAAATTTTTTTAAATTTTTTATCAATTTCATTAATATAATTCGTAATTTTTCAAAAATGTCTTCAATTTTCTCAGTTAGCCTAAAATCTAGATTTATTTTTGTCACGTTTTAATATAATCTCTTTTTAATTTTAAATTATTACTTATGTTTTAATTTTTTTACTTCTCTTGAATTCAAAACAGTTTTTTTCATATTTTCTTTCATTTTTTTTTATTTTCTTAAATTTAACTTCCAATCGATAATCTTTAATTATATTTGTGTTTTTCCAATGAATTTCTTCAATTCCTTATTTTTTTCTTCTATTTTTAAATTTTTGTTTTCAATATAATGTTTTTATCATTATTTCATTATTATTATTTTTTTAAATTATTTTCTCCCATTTTCAGTTATTTTAGGCATAGTTAAATTGTTTTCTTCAAGTTTCAATTCTTTTTTTCAAATTTCAATTACAATTGTTGGAAAATTAATTTTTTTCAAATTTCGTCTTATTTCTCATCTTTCAATTATTTTCTTCGATTTTAACTTACAGTCTTTAATTTATTTTATTAATTTTATTAATTAATTTATTATTATTAATATAATTTTCCTTTGAATTCAATTATTCTTGTGATTATTTATGAACTTTTTTCAAATTTCAATTTTTGTCTTAAATTTTAATTTTTAAAAACATGTTTAAATGCAATTTCTTTGTTTTTGAATTATTATTTTCGTTTCTCCTTTATTTCTTTAATTAAAAACTATTTTGTCTAGAATTTAAATTACTTTTAATATTTCTTTAAATAAGTTTCTTCTTTTTCTATTATTTTCTACAAATTTAACTTGTAGATTATAATTTTTAAATATTTTTATTATTTTATAACGAATTTCTTCAATTAAAATTTTACTTTCTCAATTCTAAATTATTGTCTTCAATTTCAGTTACTTTTATAATTTTTAAATGTTTCTTCTCAATTTACGATTATTTATCTTCTTTCAATTATTTTTAGCATTTTTATTAAGTGTCTTCAATTTTTAACTATTTTTCGCAATTTATAAATTTTTGTCTTCAATTAAAAGTTTTCCGTGAATTTAAAATTAACTGCAGTATTTTTAATTTACTTTCTTCAATTTTCAAATGCTTTGTTCAATTTAACAGAATTGCCTTAATTTCCAATTACACTTGCAATTTTTAAAATAATTGCCTTCAATTTTCGATGTTTTTCTTCTGCTCTCAATTATTTTTTTTAATTTTTACAAGAAATATAAATTTTGCAATTATGTTCGTTAATAGTTAATTATAGTCTTCAATTCGAATTGTTTTTCCCCATTTTAACATAATTTTCAAATTTTTAGTTATTTACTTCAATTTTGAACTTGTAGCCTATAATTTTCAATTATTTTTGAAATTTTTTGTCAAATAAATTTCTTCAATTTTATAATATTGTCTTCAATTTCAATTATTTTTGTGTTTTTCAATCAATTTCTTGAATTTCAATTTTTCTCAGTTATATTAAAATGAATTTTTTCCTTTTTGAAAATTATTTACTTAAATTTTCACTTTTTCTTTCTCTAGTTGAAAACTGATGTCTTAAATTCCAATTAATTTTGTCATTTTTTCATGTATTTCTTCTTCATTCAATTATTTTCTTCACTTTGAACTTAAAGCGTACAATTTTCTATTATTTTTTCTATATTTTGATAAATTTCTTCAACTTTCAAGTTGTGTCATTAATTTTTAATTATTGTATTAAATATTCAATTATTTTATTCAATTTCAGATTATTTTTCAATTTTTTATTTTTAATTTTTAAAGATGTATTTTTATTGATTTTAAAGTGTTTTTTTAAAATTTAAATTGTTTTTTAACTGATTCTAAAATTTCAATTCCATTTTAAATATTTAAAAATATTTTTCTTCAATTTTCAATTATTTTTTTTCAAAGATTTTCTAAATTTTTCAATATCTTATTTGAAATTTTAATTCTTTTTGTTCTTAATATCATATTCGTATTATTTTATATTTTCTAACAATTAAAAATTCAAATTGTTTCTTTAATTAAAATTTTATTATAGTTTTTTATCAATTTCATCAATATGGTTTTCAATTTCTCAAAAATATCTTTAATTTTCACAGGTAGCTTAAAATCTTAATATATTTTTGTCACTTTTCAGTTAATGACTTCAATTTATATAATCTTTCTTCAACTTTAAATTATTATTTATATTTTTTAATTCAAAAAAAAAAATTTTGAGTTTATCTTTCATTTTTTGTTATTTTCTTTAATTTAACTTGTAATCAATAATCTTTAATTAAATTTGTGATTTTCGAGTGAATTTCTTGAAGTCTCTTTTTTTTCTTCCATTTTGAAATTTCTATTTCAATTTCATTTTTTTGTCATTCCTTAATTAACTTCTTCTTTTTTAAATTATTTTGTTCAATTTTTAGTTATTTTAGTCATAGTTAAATAGTTTTCTTCAAATTTCAATTACAGTCTTAAATTTCTTTTTGTCTTCATTTTCTTCATCAATTTTGTGTTTCAACTTATAGTTTTTAATTTTCAATTATTTTTTAAAGAATTTCTTCAATTTTGAATTTTAATCCTTTAACTTTCATAATTTATTATGGACTTTTTTTAATTTCTATCTATTATAATATGTTTAAATAAATTTCTTCGCATTTCTATCTTTAATTTAAAACTATTTTGTCAGCAATTTAAATTACATTTAATATTTTTAAATAAGTTTCTTCTTTTTCAGTTACACTAGAATCTATATTGAGAAGACTCTGTTTACTAAATTAACGGCAATTTATATTCGAGTTTTTTTCCCTACAAATTTAACTTGTAACTTACAATTTTTAATTATTTTTGATATTTTCGTGAAACAAATTTTTTCAATTTTACCATATATTATTGATTTTTTTTCAATTATTTTTGTGTTTTTCAATCAATTTCTTGAATTTAAATTTTTCTCAGTTATTTTAAAATGAATTTTTTCGTTCTTCAGTTACTTTCTTAAATTTTTACTTGTTCCGAAATTCAATTTAAAACTGTTGTCATCAAAATGAATTTCAATTCACTTTAATTAATATATATTTTTTAAAAATTAAAATCGGAAGGAACAACTTTCCACAAAAATAAAAAATTGAACATAAAATTTACTGCACAACTTTTTACACTGTACCTTGTGGTTGCAATAACCAAGAGTGTAATTAATCTAAATAGTTAAATTATCCAGAGTTGAATTAACCAGAACTATAGTTAATTTTACTATTCTAGTTATTATAATAAGGAAAATTCTTATCACTTCTAACTAAAATTGTAGTTAAATTAAACTGACCAGAATAATGAGTAATCTGACCAGAATAATAGTTAAACTAAACAGAAGTAGTTCAATTACCAAAATGATATATAGTTAAACTATAACCAAATTTTTTCCTAAATAAAAGGATATGAAATTGTTTAAAATGTAAATATAATTAACTTTGGTCTAATAGATAAATAAATAATGTTAAAATTGTAGAAACACAGGTTCGAAAATATTTTCCTAATTTCTGTAATACCCTGATGATTCAGATACGTCAATGAGGGTGTGGCGGTGGTCGCTGAATCCTCTCTGATCGACGACACCCTCAATGGGAATCCCCGATCGACTAGCAAGCTCCTGCCGAAAGCTTCCTCTCAGGAAAATCATGGAGAACCAGTCGCCAATCCTTCCGGCGCCGACGTCATAAAGTATGTACGAATTCGTCGTACGCTTTTCGTAGACCCCCTAAAAAAAAAAAACAAAACGTAAAAGTCCATTACTTGAAGCCGAATTTTTCTCATTCTATTTTTTATTATAACTAACACAAAATCGCTTTCAAGCAGGGCTGATAAAAATCATGATTTTTTTAAAAAAAATCGGATTTATTTGATTTAAATCAAAAATTGATTTTTTTAAAAATATGATCAATATATAAAATCTCCAAATGTTTATTTGCAAGTAGTTTATTAAAGAAATTAAGAGAAATTAAAAAAAAAACAACACAAGAATGAAACAGTGACATAATTATATATATAAAAAAGTAATATATAAAGTTATATATAAAAACTTAAACTATTTATCGAGATTTTATTAAATTAAAATAATAAATTAGAAGATAATGAAAAAAACGTTAAAATATGTTACTAAAGAGAACAGAATTTTAAAATTAGAAACACTAGAGAATTATTTTACAAATTGAATAAAAAAAAGAATGAATAAAATTTTGTAAAATTGAAAAAAAAAATTAAAAGAAAAGAAGTTTTATGAAATACAAGAATGTGATGTTTAAATGAGAATATTTAGTACCTATAAGATTAAATTTACATAATATAAAGTAGAAGAATAAAAGCTTTTAGAAATGGAAAAATGATGAGAAAAATAAATTAAAGAATTAATTGAAACGCAAAGAATAACTAAAAAAATAGTGAAACATCAAAAAAATCAAATAAATAGGAAGAAAATATAGAGAAATCTTCTTTTCCTTAATCTGACATACTAAAAAAATGTAAAAAGTACAAAAAATAAAATTAAAATAAATATATATCAAGATAAATAAAAAAACGTCCACAAAGAAACTTAAAAATCCTTTAAAAATAAAAAAGTTTCAGCAAATTGAGCAAAACATATTTTTTTTATTATTACACTTAAAATAAGTCCAATTTCTTTCATTTTTTAGAATAAAGAAAGAAAAATAAAGAAAATCTAAAAAACATTATGGAAAAACAAGTAAGTTTGCAAAAAATCTCGCAAAAAATATAAAAGATGTGAAAAAAAAACTTCAATAAACTTACAAAAAAAAATGAGAGTATTTATTTTTAAAACTATGAAAATAATTACGAAAATTAACAAAACAAAAAGTTTAGTGAATGTTATAATAATGAAATTGTCTAAAATTATATTAAATAATTTGCATAAAATGAGGGAAATTAAAGAAAACCCTAAAATAAAAAGACAAATAAAAAACAAAAATATTAAAAGTAAAAGTAGAAAAAGACTTAAAATTTTGTAAAAATAAGAAATTATGAGATAAAAATTAAACATTTTTGAAAAATTGAATTTCTTAGAAATCTTGTAAGAATAAAAAAAAATTATTGTGAATATATAATACCCAAAATTTATAAATCGTAGGTATTTTGATTATCTGTATTAGCACAATTTTTAAAATTTTATAGAGATTAAAATATTGAAATTGAATTTTTTTAGATTTATCCACAAATTTGTGGGTTTTGTTTATGGTTTGTGATGTTTTACATGCAGTATTAGACATCCGGAGAATTGTAAAGTTTTTTTGATTTAAATCATGATTTTAATGCAAATTTTCCAATGATTTAAATCATGATTTAAATCACGGTTTAAATCAATAACAGCCCTGCTTTCAAGTATATCAGCACGTTTGAATGACTGTTAGAAATGTAACAATTTATTAATATTTTCAGTTAAATTTATTATTTTATTTTTTCTTTTTAAATAGCTAATTTTGTAGATTAATTTGTCTTTCTCTTTATTTTTAGCATTTTGGTTTATTTTTGTTTTTAATTTTTGATTTGATATTTGTATTTATGATTTTCTATATTGAAACTAGTAGATTTTTACTCGTATTTATAAACTTTAATTTGTATTGTTTTTGCATTTACAAATTTTGGCTTGTATTGTTTTTATATTTGGAATTTTTCATTGATATTGTTTTTATAATACAGTTTTTTATTAGCGTTGTTTTTACATATATATACTTTTATTTATACTTTTTTTAAATCTAATTTTTGTACATTGTATCGTTTTTATATTTAAAAATTGTTGGTTTGTATTGCATTAATTTTACACAAAATGGCAGTTTTGATCTTAACATTAATGCCATAAAATACTATTTGCTCTCTAATTCTGAATTAGTGGTTTTCTACTAATAAATTAGCGAAAAGTTAACCTTCATTAAATAGTAAGACTTACTAATTGTTTAGTAAAAAAACTACTAATTTTTAGTAGAAAAGTACAAATTGAAATTTAAAAGTTTCTCTATTTCAATTAGTAATTTTTTACTATTTGAATTAGTATTTTTCTACTAGACAATTAGTAAAAGTGTTACTATTTAAAATGGTGGCTCACTTTTCGATAATTCATTAGTAGAAAACCACTAATTCAGATTTATTTGTTGTTGAAAATTTACTAAAAATCGTTGCTTTCGTTAAAAAAGTGCTTTTTTCGAATAGATTTGAATTTAAGTTTCAAAATTTTGCAAAGACTCCTTTGCAATTCTTTTTAATCGCAATTGCATATTTTTAATCACAACTTTTTAACCCTATTAAATTATTCCTTCGATTATTTAAAGTTTTCTTTCAATAATTAACTTAACTGATTTATTTCTTTTCTCTAAATCTGAATTAGTTCCAAAAAGCCGATTTAAAAGCAAAAAATCAACCACGAATTCAAATATTTATATTTTTAATAATTAAATTTACTAATTTTACTAATTATTAGTAAAAAAATAACTAATTATTAATTAACTTCATTTTTAGTTTATGTCAAAATAACTCATATTTTAGTAAAATTCTGTTTACTAATTCGATTAGTCAGATTACAACTATTTTTTAGTTACTTTTTTACGAATAATTAGTCAAATTTTACTAATAATTAGTTATTTTTCACTAATTTAAGTTCAAAGGGTAGTTATAATTAATTTAAAGTCGCTTAAATTTAATTTACAATTATAGGTATGATTCATTTAAAATCTTCGTTATTTCTTTTTTTTCACTCTTTCGATTAAATGATTTACCAATTAATCTTATAAATATAATTAATGTTAAATCTCTAATTTTATTTTAAAACTATTTTGACGACTATCAATAATTTACATTTTTCAATTATTTTCTTCGAGTATCATTATGCTACTTAATAAACTTTATAACATCTTTTGATTTCCAAATACGTTTATTAACAAGTTGTTCGATTGTTAAATTTATTGATCAACAAATTTTTTCATTGTCAAATTTCTCGATTAGTAAATTTTTTGATTTTTCCTTTATCGAATTTTGAATCACCAAATTTTGTCATTCCCAAGTTTTCCCCTCAATTAATTCACATTTTCTTCCATACCCAATTTTCGTTAATTTACAAAATAAAAAATCGAAAATATACTCGAAATTAAACTAAACTTATTATTATGTTTCTTTAACTTTTATAATTTTACGAAAATTTTCAACCCCTGTTTAAAAATCTTTAAATCAAATTTTTTGTTGACGCCATATCACAATAATGACAGTAATTTAAGACACAAGAATGTCTGAAAATTTAAAGAAAATTTTTCAAATTGGCTAATTCAGCCATAACCAAACTTTTATATTAATTCTGACAGAATTTCTATTCTTAGTTTTTTTCTTAGCCTACAAAGCTAATCGAGTGTTTACCTCTCTCTTTATCTTTTTGCGCTTTCTTTCTCTTTTTTTCACCTCTAGATTCTCGTAAAGCTTCCTAGTGCTTTTGATGCTTCAGCACTACTTGAATAGCTCTCCAGAAATTTTCAGGACCACGAGCACTTTACAGCCTCAGGATATGCGTAAACTACACTCTCTGTACTCGACTCAATCATCAACTAGTAGGGTGTTTCTGACACTTCTAGAAAGCAACTATTGCAAAAATAAATTTACAAATCACTAAATTAGTAATTTTATTTTCAATCATTTCAATTACAATTATTTTATAATATCGATTTAGTTTCTTGGTTTTAATTATCTGATTTATCAACTTGATATTAATCACTCAATTTAATTCGTCGAATATAATTTATTTATTTATTGTTGATTCATTCGATATCCAAAACGGTCCACTCAAAACTTTGTATTAATTCAACACAAGAAAATATGTTGAATTTGTACACAAATTTTAACCTCTTGTTTTATACACAGATTCTAACGGAATATATTTGAAGTTCTTAACGTTTAAACGAACGTTATTTCTGCAAAGTTGAAAATTTTGTTTTTAATTTAATATAAATCACATTTTCCAAACGGTCCACTTAAAATTTGTGTTGATTTTTATTAATATAAGAATTTGTGTTGTTTTGTTAATCGACTGCTCTAGAGAGGAGACATGTTGACTTGAATTCTGATTGGTCGCGGGTTTCCGGAAACAGATGTTCATAAGAAATTAATTTCATTGGCCTAAAATGGCGGTTCGATTTGAAATACTTTTAAAACACATGTTTTTAAATTTTGCCCGCTCTTTTCGACCAATGACACAATTTGAACTATCATCACTTCCGTTTCCGGAAACCCGCAAAGGTAGTGGAAGGGGAAACGTGTCTCAACTCTCCCTTGAGGATTTGTCAAATATAATTACGAAAATTTAAAACTTATATATTTTATACAATTACTATTGTATTTTACTTTTTGAAAGTTAAAATAAATTTTTAATAAGAAATTTATGCTTTACAGCAACAAAATAAACGTAAATTACAGTGTTACTTTTAACTACTAAAAAATTTAAGGTTATGTTCAAGAATCGAATGACATTTGAAAAATGTGTAAAATCAACTCACGAAATTAATTGATCATAATCATTAGATTTAGAATTATTCGATTTATTGATTATATTCGCTTCCAAATATTTTTTATTTTTCGATTTTATACTTTTTGATATTTAAATTCTTTTTATACTTTGAACTGAAGTTCGGATTTGTATATTCATTAACAATTGTTTTGATATTATTTATTATTAATTACTTATTGTTAATTATTTATTCTTAATATTTATTGTCAATTATTATATTATTATATTATTATTATAATCATTCGATTTAAATTCACGGATTATAATCACTAGATATAATTCGAATGAATAATCATAAGTTTCAATTTCACTGGTATAATACAATCATTTGATTAAATTTCATGGATCGTAATCATTAGACCTAATGTCATTGATTGATTAAATTTTAATTAAGAAATTATTTTTTTCCGTGACTGGAGAGCATTGAGAATTACATTTTTATCAAGATCATATAATATAGTGAGTTGCATTTGAAATGGAAAAAAAAATAGCCAATAAAATTAGTATTTTTTAATTATCATTTGAATATTCAAATTTGCTGTCTGACATTGTATTTACATTAACGAGGTATGTACGTTGATCACAACAACGTGATAATGCCACATTTAACGGTCGTTAAACTTCCCTGTGAAATCTTTATAGTTCCTTGCTTGGTAATTGTCGCATATATTCATTTAGGCCAAGTTGCTTTATCGTCCAAGTTTATATTTCTTAGATTAATGCCTCTCTCGAACCCTTTCAGCATTTTGTCATTTTATTCATTAAAATGTCAAATTAACCAACCAAAAGTCCTTTAATTAGAAATATAGTTAATTTAATATATACGATTATGATAATAATAATGATGAATTATTAGATAATAATTTAATACGTGGTATTTATTTTAACAATTTTAAGACGTTTAATAACTAAAAATAAAGCGAAGGGATGCAAATTAAAAACAGATACAAAATATCCAAGTTTTTTATTTTAATTTAAAGTTTCCGTGAATTAAAATAATTAATAATTTACAGAGAAAACCACTTTTAATAAGATAATTTTATTTAAACAATTTTTCTGAGTTTAAAGAGTTTTTTGTTTTTTAACAAAAGGGAACTTTTTCTGTTTTTAGTTTCTGCGAGAAAAGTGGTAATATCGACACAAGAGACATGGGAGGAACTCCACACGTAGAAAGTGGATTGAACGAGTTGCATAATGTTCCTGTAAAACGACGACAGCCTAAGGAGCAGAAAAATTCAGGTTTACAAAACAATGTTACGGAAAAACCGCCCGTAGCCATCGATATTGAAGCCATTGAGCCCAAGGATAAAGACGAAAATCTTCCACTTGGCTGGGAAAAACACGAGGGTAAGAAATTTTTATATAACATTTATTGAATCATGAAAAAAAAATTTTTCAATGTTTTATATTTCAATATTTCAACTAGCAACATTAACAAACTTTCCATTATTGTTGGTCATTATTAAAACTATAAAATTTAGCAAATTCAAATAATGGAAATTACGAAATTGAAGAATATTTCTGAAAAATGACTACATAATTAAACAATTGAAAGGAATAGTTTAAAAAAGTAAACAATGAATATTAAATTCAAACAAAATAGTTAAAAAAATTAAAACAGGGTGTCTACTAATTTCGTCCCACAAAATTCCCGGTTTTTCCCGGTTTTTGTTCCTATTTTTCCCGGTTTTTTCTCTTGTTAACTTACAATTTATTTTAAGTATAAATAGACCTACAAATGGCTACAAAAATTGAATATAACAGTTGATAATTGAAGAAAATAATTGAAATTCAAAGAAAATAATTGAGAATTGAAGAATTAAATATTAAACTTTACAAACAATAATAATTAAGAATTAAAAGAAACAATTAATAATGAAAAGAAATAGTTAATAATGGAAAGAAATAATTAAACAATGACAAATATATTTGACAAATTGAAAACAAAATTAAAAAAAAAGTAAATATTAATCTACAATTGAACAATCATTGAAAAAATTTAACAATGGTTATTAAATTCAAAGAATATAATTGAAAATTGGTCAACTAGATAGAAAATCCCAAAAAATAATTTAAAATTTAAGTTAATAATTCAAAATTGAAGAAATAAATTAAAAATTTAATGATTAAATTGAAATCAGAAAATCACAGAATTATTGAATATTAAAAAAAAAAACAATTGAAAATTGAGAAATAAAATTGAAATTCTAATACAATAATTGAGAATTAAAGAAAATTACTGAACAATTGGATTGAAAAAAGAAGAAAATAATTTATAATTAAAAAAAGAATGGAAATGACAGGAATTATTTAATATTAAAGAAAACATTAAAAATTGAAGAATCGAATTGTTATTTAAAGAAATTAATTGAGAATTGAAAAAAATAATTGAACAATTAAATTGAAAATAGAAGAAAATTATTGAAAATTGAAGGAGGTTTTGAAACATGAAATAAATAACTGATAATTGAAAAAAAAATAATTGAAAAAAGTCGAGATTACTGAATATTGAAACAAACAATTGACAATTGAACAAAATAATTAAAAATTAAAGAAAATAATTGAAAATTGAAGAAACTAATTAAAAATTGAAGAAAGTACTTAAAAATTAAATACAATATTTGGAAACAGCAGAAAAATTTAGAAATCGACGGAAATAATTGCGAATTGATGAAAATAATTTAAAAATTCTCAATTTAAATAAAAATTGAAAGAAAAACATAATTTAAAAAAGCTGAGAATTGTTAAATATTGAAGAAAATTGAGAAGAAATTGAAAATCGAAAGAAATTGAGAAACTGAAAGAAATATGAAAAAATAATTGGAAATTGAAGAAAATAATTGAAATTTAAGAAAAAAAATGGAATTTGAAGAAAATAGTTGAGAATTAAAAAAAAATCATTGTAAAAAGCCTAGAGTTATTGAATATTAAAAAAAATTGAAAATTAAAGAATGGAATTGAACGTCGAAAATTATAATTAACAATTAAAGAAAATAATTCAAGAATTAAACAATGGGATTGAAAGTAGAAAAAAAGAAGTGATAATTGAAGAAAAAAAAATTGAACAACCCAGGAATTATAGAATTTGAAAAAAACAATAAAAAATGAAGAATGTAATTGCAATTTGAAGAAATTAATTAAAAATTGTAGAAAATAATTTGAAATTGAAGAAAATGTGATTTTATGAAAATTGTTGAATAATAATTGATGAATTGAATTCAAGTTTTGAAAACATAATTGATAATTGAAAAAAAATATTGACAAAAGCCGAGAATTATTGTTTATAGAAGAAAATAATTGAAAAATGGAGGAGTTATTGGGATGTGAAATAAATAAATGATAATTGAAAAAAATAGTTGAAAAAAGTGGAGAATTATTGAATATTAAATTAAATAATTAAAAATTGAAGGAAATAGTTGAGATCTGAAGAAAATAATTAAAAATTTATGAAAATGATTAAAAATTGAAGAAAATAATTGAAAATTGAATCAAATAATTAGCAATTCAAAAAAAATAATTTATAGTTGAAGAAAATAATTAAAAATTGATTAAAATAATTGAAAATCTTAGAAAATATTTCAGAATTAAATAAATTAATTAGAAATTGATGAAAATAATTAAAAATTGAAGAAAATAATTGTCAATTGAAGAAAATAGTAGAAAATCAAAGAAAATAATTGAGAAATGAAGAAATAATTTGAAATTAATGAAAATAATTCAAAATGGAAGAAAATAATTGAGAATTGTAGAAAATAATTGGAAATGGAAGAAAATAATTGAAAATTAAAAAGAATTTATTATCCGAGAAAAAAAATTCCTGGTTTGACGGAGAATTCCCGGTAAATTCCTGGTTTTTCCGAGTCAATTTAAATTCCCGGTTTTCCCGGTTAATAGACACCCTGAAATTATAAGAATAAGTATTCGAAATAATTGCAAATTGAACAACTGTATTGAAAATCGAAAAAAAAATAATTAAAATTGAAAAAATAATAAAGACTTGACGAAATAAATTGAAAATTTAAGAATTAAATTAAAATTTGAAAAAATAATTGATAACTGAAACAAAAATTACAAAATGACGAAAATATTCGACAATTGAAAACAAAATTAAAAAAAAATGTCAAGATTAATACCCAACCGAACAAAATAATTTAAATAATCAAAGAATAATTATAAAATTCCAAGATAATAATTGAACATTGAAAAAATTGTAGAAAATAATTGAAAATTGCGGAAAATAATTAATAATTGAAAGAAATAGTTGAAAAATGACGACAAAAATTAAAAACTTGATGAACATATGTAAAAAATAACGAAAATAACTGTCAATTGAAAAAAAATTCGAAAACTGACTAAAATAATAGACAAATGAAAAAAATAATTAAAAAAATTAAACAAGAAATATTAAATTTAAAGAAAATAATTGCAAAAAAAATTAAGAAAATTGAAGGAGTAATTGTTGGAAATAATTGCACAATTAACAACTGTATTAAATATCGAAAAAAATAATTAAAATTGAAAAAAAATAATTAAAAATTGAAGAAAGTAATTAAAAATTGAATAATTGAATTTAAATTTATGGAATATACCTTAAAATTGAAGAATAGGAATAAAAATTGAAAAATGGAATTAAAAATTAAAGATAATAATTGAGCAATTTAATTTAAAATTAAAAAAACTTAATGATAATCGAAATAATAATAGAAAAAAGGTGTTAATAATAATAATAATAATAAGAATTAAATTGAAATTTTAAAACAATTTTGATGAGTGAAAAAAGTAACTAAAAATATCCGAGAATTATTGAATATTGAGGAATTAATAGAAAATCATAAAAATAATTGAAAATTAAAGAAAACATTTGAGAATTAAAAAAAAAATAATTGAAAATTGATTAATTGAATTTAAATTTATGGAATATACTTTATATACTTTATGGAATATAATTTATGGAATTTATAAAAAATTGAATTAAAAATTAAAGATAATAATTGAGCAATTGAATTTAAAATTAAAGAAACTCAATTATACAATTATACAATCAATACAATAATTTTTAAATTTTCTCAATTATCAATTATTTTATTGAAATTTAAGTTAAATTTTACAATTTCCAATTAATTTATTCAATTTTCATTTGTTTTCTAAAATTTTTCCATAATTTCCATCAGTTTCCAATTGACAATTTATTTTTCTCTTTCAATTTCATGATTATTCTTAATTTTAAACAAATTTTGTTCAGATGCCGATTATTCTCACCATTTGTCGATTTTTTTTTAATTTTTAATTATTTTGTTTTAATAGTTAATTATTATTTTCGTCAATATTTAATTATTTTCGTCATATTGTAATTTTTATTTTGATTATCAATTATTTTCTTGAAATTTCCATTTAATTCTTTAATTTCCAATTCAATTCTTCCATTTTTAACTATTTTCTTCAATTCTCAAATATTTTATTAAATTCTCAATTATTTTTTTCAATTTTCAATTACATTTTTCGTTTTCAATTATTTTATTCAATAATAATTTTCGCTTTTCTAAATTATCAATTATTTTATTGAAATTTAAGTTAAATTTTACAATTTCTAATTGATTTATTCAATTTTTATTTGTTTTCTACAATTTTTCCCTAATTTTCATCAATTTTCAAATGACAGTTCATTATTCTTTTTCAATTTTATGAATATTCATTAATTTAAAAAAAAAATTTTGTTCAAATGCCGATTATTCTCACCATTTTTTGATTTTGTTTTCTCTTGTTGATTTTTTTTTTTAGTAGTTAATTATTTTCGATTTTTCTTTTAATTAATAATTATTTTCTTAAACTTCCCCGCTAATTCTTTAATTTGCAATTTATTTCTTCAATTTTTAATTATTTTCTTCAATTCTAAAATGTTTTTTTTAATTTTCAATTATTTTTACCGATTTTCAATTAATTCCTCAATTAATAATTTTTAGATTTTTTCAATTACTTTTTGCACTCATAAAAATTATTTTAAATATTCAATTCAATTATTCAATTCTAGAACAATTTTTTTCATTCTCAGTTATTTTCTTTATATTTAAATTTCACTTTTTAATTTTCAATTATTTTCTTTAATATTAAAAAATTATCGCCCTTTTTCTAATTTTTTTTTTCGACTATCAATTATTCTCGTCATTTTTCAACTATTTCCTTCAATTCTTAATTATTTTCAGCAATTTTCTATTATTTTAAAAAAATTTTTCAATTTTCAATTATTTTTTAAAATTTTTATAATTATTCTTTGATTTTTTAAATTACTTTGTTCGGTTGTGTTTTAATCTAGGCATTTTTTGAATTTTTTTTTTTCAATTGTCACTTATTTTCGTCATTTTATAATTTTTTTTCAATTATCAATTATTTTTTCAAATTTTAGTTTAATTCTTAAATTTTCAATTTATTTCCCCCAATTTTTTATTATTTTCTACAATTTCAATTATTTGTTTCGATTTTCAATCCAGTTGTTCAATTTGCAATTATTTCCATGTTTGTTTGAATTTTGTCTTAGAATTATTTTGTTTAATTTCCGAAAATAAGTGAATGTAAAAAAATGAATTTTAAGATAAAATTTAAACGAATTTGGTCAAACAGACCTTCATAATTATATTTTAAATAACTCTACAAAATTTGTTGAAAAAATATTCATCAAAATATTCACTATTTTAATTTTTGGTGAAAGTTTAAGGACAAATTTTGCCTATGACAGTGACGTCATACTTCATCACATGCCCTTAAGTAACTTTTATGGTAAAATTGTAAAAAAAAAATTCTAAATAAAATTTTCAGTTTTTGAAAATTAGTTTTTTATTTTAAAATTTTCAATACTAATTAAAATTTCAATTTTTGCGTATAATATTGTTTCATATTAAAACATTTTCAAAATTGCTTCATATTTTACAATTTGTGTAAAATTCTTTATTTTCTTTAATAATTTCATTAACTGGAATTAAAATTAATTAAGAATTAGATTGAAAAAAATGACCGAAATGATCAAAATTAAAATAAAATTTTTATTAAAAAAAAGTTGAAAGATCGAACAAGTTATATAATCGATAAAAATTTGAATTTATTAAAGATCTACTTTGGATTAGAAATTTGATTAGATTGAAATTTGGATCTACTGACATTTCAAACGATTAAAATTTGGATGAATTAAAATTTGTTTCAATTGAAATTCAGATAAATTAAAATTTGAATCGATTGAAATTTGAATCAATTGACATTTGGATCTATTGAAATTTTAAACGATTCAAATATGTATAAATTAAAATTTGTGTCAACTGAAAGTTGAATCAATTAAAATTTCGTTCAATATTGGAATATGAATCTATTAAAATTTGGAAAGATTAAAATTTGTATCGATTGAAATTTGAATGAATTTAAGTTTGTATCGATTTTTATTTGAGTGGATCAAAATTATATGTTTAAAATATAAATGAAGCAGTAATTAAAATTAATTAATATTCGAATAAAACGATACATTTTGGAGATAAATTTTTTTTAATTTTGAATATTGTTCCACTTTTTTTCACTCGAATTTTTGAATTTTTCAACTGACTTTTCTGTATTGAGTCACTTTAGTTTGTAAAACATTTGAAATTTAAATACTGAAACGGATACTATTAAAGAAAATGAGTGAAATGTACACCTATTATGTATATCGCTCATCACACCTCCCGACTTGGTGGAGAGAAGCGCAACAGGTGACTGACCGTCGAATCCTGAAATTATTTCAGACCAGGAAGGTCCTTATTACTGGCACATCAAAAGTGGAACTATCCAGAGAGAGCCACCTGAACCGCAAATCATTTCAAAAACGGAAAATCGTCGTTCTCTTGTTAAAAGCAATGATAGTGTGAGTTAAAAATGTTTATTCTCTATTTCAAAATATTGTCTCTTTACACTGAGAAAAAAATTTGTTTGATTTAAACTTATTTTCACTTTGTTATACAGTCAAACATTAATTAAGTTTAACTTGAATAAAATTTTTGGTTGATCTTCTTTGTTTGATTTAAACATATTTTTTGTTTGATTCAAACAAATATTTAATTTAATTAAAACAAAATATTTTTTGATTTTAAATAAAACTAAGTTTTATTTTAAACAAAAAATGTGTTTATCTTTAAAACAATATTTTTTTTTATTTTAAACACAAAATACGTTCCACAAAAGTTTATTTTTTGTATCTTGCTTTTCTTCATTCTTTATAGTTTGAGGTTATTTCAAAAGTGAATTTATAAACTGTTAAAGACTGAAGAAAATTACACTTCTCATTAATTGCACACAATTGTAGAAACGAGAAACTATAAATTACTCAAATTTACAAGAAACATGTACCAAAAAGAATAGAATTTGGAGTATATATAATCTCACTTATGCACAAAAGTTTTAATCACTTAAATAGTCTGCCAATTTTTCGATAAAATAATAACCCTACAACGCATTTAAATATTCACTTTAATAAAAACACAGCCACGATTAAAATCAGTTTTTTCCCAAAAATTCGAGAAACACGAACAATAACTGGAAACCACGCGTTCATGTTCTAACGGAAAAAGAAAGACGGAAAAAGAAACAACTGACGTTAGAAGAGTGACGCCATTTTGAATGCGCAAAGACCTCTGCGCTTTCAATATGTTCGAATCAAACATAAAATATATTTCTTTCAAATATAAAGACTTCAAACACAAGTTATGTTTAAAGTTAATAAAATTTCATTTTTAACCAAACAAGCCGAAAATCATCTTCAAACTTATAATTTATTTCAATCAAAACTTAAGATATTCCTTATACACTAAAGCGTCGATTCAGTGGACTAAAATGTCCTGTGGTCCACTGAATCGACGAGGTTATTGGCGGAAGGTCACGTAAACAGTCAGGGCCGTATGAAACTTTAAAAGTATATTTCCCAAGTACTTATTTTTTATTTTCTTTAAATTCATACATATTTTGAACTATAATTGAAAAATAAAAGAATGGAAATTTAAAATAAATATTTGAGTATTAAACTATTGAAAAAATAGTAGGCACGACACGGTTTCGTTTGTAGTAGGGCACCACGCGCCCGCGAAAGTTAGAAGTTAGTACGCCTATGAATATGCGTGTTCGCCGAGCTCAGCGCCCCCTTCTCACCGATCACCACTTCATCAACAAACTAGTCCACTCGACCGACGTCCACTGAATCGACGCTTTAGTGTATATTTAAATTAAACTTGAAAACATTATTCATTCAATCAAAATCATTCAAAAAAGTACTTATATTTAAGTCAAGAAAATATTATTCTCAGTGTAAATTGGAAATTTTTAAACTTGGAAAAGAACTTTTAGAAAAATAAAAAAAACAAAGAAATTGTTTTTTTTCTGAAAAGCATTCCTAGAAGAAACTTCTATTCTTTATAAAATTTATTTTAAAAAATTTTGTAACAAAAAATGTTTTTTGGTAAAATGTCCTCTAGAAAGTACCTTTGCTTAAACAAATTTTTCTCCTTTAATTCTAGCCTTTGAAAATCTTTCTTTAAAAATATATAAAAATAAATTTTTTTGAAAAAATACAATTTGGAATTAATTTTTTTAATTTTCTTTATCTTGTCAATTGCAGGTGAATAATTTTCATTCAATCAGTGGAATGACAAACACGGTGACAAGAAGCAACACCAGTTCAGCTCTAAGTCAGGAATTGAAGAACAAGAGGAAAGAAGAACTGGCTCTTAAGTAAGCACAAAAATTGATAAATAAATTATTTATAAATCTAAGGAGTTATAAAAATTAAGGCATACAATTTTATTTATTTATAAATTTAAGAAATTGTAGGAAATAAGGCATAAATAATTAAATTTATTGTTAAAAAATTATTATTTTGTAGGAGAAGAAGTTATCCGGCCAGGGCAGATTCTGAAGGAAGAGATAAACGAATCAGGTTTGCAGTTAGATCTTTCGGATGGGTGGAAGTTGCAGAGGAAGATGTGACTGAAGAAAGAAGTAGAAAAACTGTTAATAAATGTATCGTGGACCTGACTCTAGGAAGAAATGATCTTCTGGACGTTGTTGGTCGATGGGGAGATGTAATTTCAAATTTATTCTTATTAAAAATTGGAGGAAAATTGAATTTTAGATTTGAGTAGATTAAAGAAATTTTCCAGAATTTAGTAACTGAGCAAATTATTGACTAATTTATTTCGTAAATTAGTGTTTAATTTAACTAATTAATAACTAATTAATTAACTAACTGACTGGCTAAATAAATTAGTAATTTAATGATTAACTTACTAAAAACTAACTAAAAAATTTAGAAGGGAGTTTACTGATTAATTTAATAATTAGTTAAATACTTGACTGACTAAGAAATTAGCGGCTAACTAATTGACTAAATAACCGACTAACTAGGCAATTTAGAAACTAATTGACTAAATGACTGGCTATAAAATTTAGTAATTTAGTGACAAACTGTCTAATTAAAAAATTTACTAAGTTACTGGCTAATTAATTTTCAAACTAACTGACTGATTAACAAACTAAGTAATCAAATTATTGATTTTATAATTTAGTAATTTAGGGACTGATTAACTAACTAATTAACTGTTTAACTAATTTAGTAATCTACTCATTAAGTAATTTAGTAATGTATTGAATAACTAATTAGGTAATTTATTGATTAAGTGACTAATTAATTAAGTAATTTAGTAATGTACTGAATAACTAATTTGGTAATTTATTGATTAAGTGACCAATTAATTAAGTGATTGACTGACTAAGTAACTTATGAATAACTACTTTTTTAAATAAGCGACTAGCTAGTTAATTTAGTAACTAATTGACTGACTAACTGAATATATAATTTAGTAATTTAATGATCAACTTTTTGGCAAATTTAGTAGGTTACTGACTAATTAATTATTTAACTAACTCGCTGATTAACAAACTAACTAATCAACTTATTGATTTCAAAATTTAGTGACCTACTAACTAACTAACTAATCAACTAATTCAGTAATTTACTCATTAAGTAATTTAGTAATATATAAAATAACTAATTTAGGAATTTACTGATTAATTAACTATTTGATTAAATAATTGACTGACTAAGAAACTAGCGGGTAACTAATTGACTAAATAACTAGCAAATTTAGTAACTAATTGACTAACTGACAATATAATTTTATTTTATTTTACTTTTTGTATGAAAGAGCCCGTTAATATAAAGTTTATAAATAAATAATTTAGTAATTTAATAACTAACTTTCTCAGAAATTTAGTAAGTTACTAACTAATTAATTATCTAACTAACTGACTGGTTAGCAAACTAACTAACTAACTGACTGGATATATATTTCAGTTATTTAATTGCTTACTAACTAATTTAGTAATTAACTGGTTGACTAATTTAATAATTCATTGACTAATTAATTAAGTAATCTGTTGACTAAATAATCTTGTTATTTACTGCCTAACTAACTAATTATTTAACTCCTAAGTAATTGACTTACTAATCGACTAACTAGCCAATTTAATAACTTATTGACTAACTAAGTAACTTTATAATTTAGTAATTTAATGACAAACTGGCTTCCTAACTAATTTAGTAATTTACTTACTAACTGACTAATTAACTAACTAACTAACTGACTGGCTAAATAACTAACGACTAACTAATTTACTAAATAACCTACAAACTTACTTAGTAACCGTCTATTTAACTGACTAACTTAATAATTAACTTAAGTTAATTAACTCAACTAACTGCCTAAATAACTAATTTAGTATTCAGTTAACTAACTAAGAATTTTATAAAATTATAAAATTTTTTCAAAAGTAAATTATAATTTTTTATCTAATTATATTAGAATTGCTTTTTCCAAGAATTTTTATCTGCAATAAATATTATATTTACATTTATTTCCAGATTCAATCAATGGAAATTAATTCCTTTATATTTTCAGGGCAAAGATCTCTTCATGGATTTGGGTGAGGGAGCTCTTAAATTAATAGATCCAGAAAATCTCACAGTTCTCAATACACAGCCATTCAGCACACTCAAGGTTTGGGGTGTTGGACGAGATCAGGGAAAGTAAGAAAATCACTACTCTTTTATAATCCGAATACACAAACTCTGTAGGAAATTAATTTTTGCCTTTTTTATTCTTCCGCTTCTCTTTCAACTTGGACGACTTCAACAGTGAGAGGTAATTTATCATTTAATTTTAAAAAGAAAAATAAATTAGAAAAAGAACTTTAATCGAAAATAAATTGCTAAAGAAAAATATCTAGGAAAAAATCTCTAAAGAACTTAAATTCTAAAAGAGAAACTTGAAAAAAAAACGGGAAAAGAAATTGACGTAAAAAATTTAATGAAAAGAAAATTTAAAGAAAAAACATTTCCAAGCAAAAAAAATGCAAAATAAAAAAACATTTCAATGAAAAAATTATTATTGCAAACAAGTGGGCGATGATTGAAAGCGAAAAAATTGAAATAATCTTTTTTTCCTGGCAGAGATTTTGCTTACGTGGCAAGGGACAAGTCAACCAGAAAATACATGTGTCATGTATTTCGATGTGACATTCCACCTCTTACTATCGCCAATACTCTGCGTGATGCTTGCAAGAAGGTTTTGATCGAACGGGAGCTTCAGCAAAATCCAACCAGGCCTGTGGATATAAACGGGAGAACAAGCTTAGCTGCAAGACCCACAAATCTTCCCACAGAGCACCGACGATTCCACAGAAATGGACAAGCCCTCGTCAGTAAGTTACAATTTTAAATTTAAAAAAATTACAAAATAACTTTTTCCAAAACTGTAAAAACTGGTAAAATATTTGTTTGTCAAATGTGAAAATTGTCTAAATCGACTTATTTTCGTCTAAAAAGAGTAAATTTTCATTTTTAGGTAAATGTAAAAATGTGTGTGAGTGTGTGTGTGTATGTGTGAGTGAATAGCGTTTTTTTAACCAAGGATAACTCAAGAACGCTTCAACGGATTTCGATAAAATTTGGATAACTTATTAAGCTCATTAATATCTAAATTTGGACACAGGGATTTTTGAAAATACCCAATCAAATTTTTTTGAACACCTTTTTTCATAAAAAAAATCGTTTTTAGCCAACATTTTTTTGATGGTAAAAATAAAACTTAAGGAATACAAAAATTATATTCCTTATCTCAAAACGAATCGATTGACCTATTGAACTTTTATAATTTTCTAATTTGGACAAAAATAAAAAGTGAAAAAAATGTTTATTTGCACTAGCAAAATATAACGCGAGCAAGCGCGCGATTAGTTTTCCATATATTTTAGAAATTAAACTTTAATAATAAATCAAACAAATCGATGAATAATATTTATCTAATAAGGAGGGCTGCCAGTGGACTTGCAAATTGAAAATAGTGAAAAAAAAAGACTTTTTAATTTAAAAAAGTGAGTAAAAAATGAGTTTTTAAATGAAAAAAGTGAGTAAATAGTGAGCTTCTAAGAAAAAAAGTGATTAAATAGTAAGTTTTTAAATAAAAAAAAGTAAATAATCAATATAGAGTTTGATATTACTGATATTAAATTGGGGGGAGGGCGCCAGCAGGAAAAAACAATTCGAAAATCGCAAAAATAATTAAAATATGTAGAAAGTAATTAAATAATGAAAAAAATAATTCAATTTAAAAAAAAAGTTGTAAATGACAAAGCTAATTGAAAATTTGATTAAAAATCAAAAAATGATGACGAAAATTGAAACAAAATAATTGGAATTTGAAGTAAATAATTAAAAAGTTTTGAAAATAATTGAAGTTACCAAAAAATAATTAAAGAATGACAAAAGTAATTAAAATTTGAAACAAAAGTTTGAGTCTGGTGTAAAAAATTTAAATTTCCACACAATAATTGAGATATTAAAGAAATAAACTAATTGATTAATGACATAAATAATTATAAACACTGGTGTAAAAATTACAGTTTTTAGCCAATGATTAAAAAATTGAAAAAAATAATAGAATTTTCAAGAAAATAACTGAAATTTGAAAAAAAAATTTTAAATTATCAAAAAATATATATGTGTTTGTGTAGAAAATGGTTGAATAATGACAAAAATAACTGAAATTTAGAAAAAAAATTAATGAAAAATGAGAAATATATTAAAAAATGAAGTAAAAAAAAATTAACGATATAATTAAAATGTGAAGAAATTAATTGATTCATGACATAAATAATTGAAAACTGATCTTAAAAAGTTAAAAAATTCATGACAAAAATGACATTTAAAGAAAATAATTCCAAAATGTGAAAAATATTTGAATATTGACAAAAATAGTTTTAACTTGAAAAAATAATTGAAAAATGACAAAAATAATTGAAAACTTTAAAAAAATTCAAATTTTAAGAAAATACTTGAAAACTTGATAAAACAATTGAAATATTGAAATAAATAATTCAAAACTGGTGTAAAAGTAAAAAAAATTATAGACAATAATTGTAAAGTTAAAAAAAATATTGTAAGTTTGAGGAAAATAATTGAAAGTTGAAGAAATTAATTGAAGTTTGAAGACAATAATTGCAATTTGAAGAGAGTAATTCAAAAATGTCAAAAAAATTAAAATATGAAAAAATAATTAAAGTTTGAAGAAAATAATTGCATGAAGTGTAAAAAAAATTAATAAATTCGTAACAATAATAAAAATAATTATGAAAATAATTGAAAACATGTGTAAGAAAGTTAAAAGTTCATGACAATAAAAAATATTGAATAAAATAATTGCAATTTGTAAAAAAATAATTCTAAAATGGCAAAAATAACATAAATATGAAAAAAATAATTGGAAAATAACAAAAATAATTGATTAATGACAAAAGGAATTGAAATTTGAAGAAAATAATTGAAAAATAACGAAAGTGAATTGAACTTGTGTAGAAAATTTGGATATTCCTGACAATAATTTGAAGATTGAAGAACACATTTGAAATTTAAAAAAAAATTAAAAAGTTTAAAAAATAATTGAAATTACAAGAAGATAATAGAACAGTAACAAAAACAATTATAATTGAAATCTTAAGAAACTGATTGAATAATGACATTAATAATTGAAAGCTGGTGTATAAATAAAAAATTTATAGAGAATAATTGAAGTTTGAAGAAAATAATTGAAATTTGTTGAAATTAATTAAAAAACAATGTACAAATTTAATAACCCCATGACAATAATAAAAATAATAAAGAAAATGATTGAAATTTGTAGGATATAATTGAAAACTAATACATATATAATAAATTTAAAAATTCATGGCAATAAAAATTTATTTATTTACGGGCAAAAGCCCATTACAACATAAAATTAAAAATTTATTTCAAGTACCAATAAAATTAAAATTTGTTATAACAATAATAATTACTATATTAAATATTAATAGGTCGCATTCAATAGTTTGAATAAAATAATAATTGAGATTTGTAGAAAATAATTCTAAAATTGCAAAAATAATAGAAATATGAAGACAATAATCGAAAAATGACAAAAATACTTGAATAATGACAAAAATAATTGAAATTTGAAGAAAATTATTCAAAATTAATAAACAAAAGTAGAATAGAAACTGGTGTTGAAATTTTAAATATTCCTGGCAATAATTTAAAGATAGAACAAAAAAATTGAAATGTTGAGAAAATAATTGAAAAATGACAGAAGTAAATGAAAACTTGTGTAATAAATTTAAATATTCATGACAATAAGTTAAAGACTGAAGAGAATAATAATTGATATTTGAAAAAATTAAATTCAGAAACGCAACCTTTCCGAAAGTTTTCAAACTTGCAGTAAACTTGATGAAAGTTTCGTTACTTCAAAAATGGTTAAAAAAGTTACAGAATCATTTAAACTGTATTTAATTTTTTTAATTTTAATTTTCTTCAATAAAGTAAAATAACGTCTTTTGTCTGTAAACTAAAACAATTTTAAAATTTTCTGATAAAACGAATCAAAATTAATGATAAGTTTACGGAGATTATTATTATTTAAACTAAAGATTAAAAAATAAGGAATAATAGTGCAAAAAAATAAAACTTGAATTTTGTTAAAAAAGAAAAATAAACATTAATTCTATCAATTTCCAGAAAAATATATACTTAATATAGACCAATTAGTTTGTCTTTTAATCTAGAATATTTTATCTAAAGGACCTGTGGTTATAAAATACAAATTTAAAAGTTATAAAAAGAAACAGAATTTTAAATGTCAAAAAAAAAAATCATGAATTATTATGCGAACTTTTGGTCAATTATAGACTTTATATAGGTCAATCGATTCGCTTTGAGATAAGGAAAATGATTTTTTAATTCATTAAGTTGTGTTTTTAGCGTGAAAAATAATTTTGGTTATAAAACGATATTTTTTTTGTGAAAAGTGGGGCTTAAAAAAATTTGGTTTGGTTTTTTTTAAAAATCCCTGTGTCTAAATTTAGATATTTATGAACTCAATTCGCCATCGAAATTTTATGAAAATCCGTTAAAGCATTCTCGGAAAAATTATTGTGAAAACACCCAATCAACTTGGTTTAAATTTTTTAACAAAAAGTAAACTTAATTTATATCTAGAGTTTGGTAAAGTATAATTTTTGCGAAAAATAAAATGTCTTGCCTATTCGTTTTTTTTTTATTAATATAAATTATAAAATCAAATTTATCAATTTAACTTCATTATTATTAAATTTCTTATTTCTTTATTTTGTGGAATGATAATAAAATCTAGATACACTGTTTTTAAACGAAGAATTTTTTAAAAATATTTTTTATTTTTCATTACAGAAAGGCTTTAGAATAATTTGAATAATTTAAAATATTTGAAAATATTTTTTATTACAGTTTTGTTTGCGTTAAAAATTTGTTATTTTACGATCACCAGCCTCCTTATTATTCTGGAATAATTCAAGAGGTTGGAAATGATGATTAATTATTCTTTTTGTTTAAAGCACAATCGTTTCCTACCCCAATGGAGGAGCCTAAGAAAGTGCTTCGAGCACAATACCTTGGATCGATGCAGGTCAGCGATGCCACTGGAATGGATGTGTTAAATAATGCAATAGACCACACTGTTAGCAATACTCCCTTAAGTCAGTGGCGAAATGTCAACGTTGCTGTTGCGCCTAGTATGATCTCTATATTAACACCAAATGTAAGTCCAACTTTAATATATATTCATAAACGCAGAAAGATTTTCTCTCTGCTTCAAAACTTCCCAGTTGTTTCAAAATTAAATTATATACGTATAATTTAAATAATTTTTTAATTTTCCATTTAAAGTTCAATCCTAGAAGAAAATTGCATAATTTTACATAAAGTTCAATTCCATAAATTAAAAATTTGAATCTAACTTGTAAAATCGCCTTCTGGTGATTTTATAATTTTAGATTAATATTCATAAATTGAGTTTAGGATCGATTGGTAAATTTTATAATTTTACATAATTCAATTCTAAAAATTAAACATATGAGACTAAAATTTATAAAAGGTAATTTTGGAAATTAATTTCAGAATTTAATTCCAGAAGGTCAATTTCAATTTTAGATTTAAAGTTGAATTTTGAAAATTAATTTGAAACAACCAATAAGAATGAAAAAATTTTGAGTTTTCGATTTTATTCTCTAAATTTTCTTTCGGAAATTTTGTTCTTTAAATACATAAATTTTGTTTTTTCAATTTTCTTCCTTGAATATTTTTCTTTAGATTTTCTTCTCGACAGGATATTTTTTAAATTTTCAAATTCTAAATTATCTCATTTTTCGTCAATTTAATTATGTAAATTGCATTTAATCTGCTTTTTGGAAGTTCTAAATAAATTTCCGATTTTGTTAACAGGATGACAAGCTGATCACAGAATGTCGAGTTCGCTATTTATCGTTTTTGGGAATTGGACATAATGTGAAACAATGTGCTTTTATCATGCACACAGCGCAGGACACATTCATCGCACACATTTTCAATTGTGAACCAAGCAGCGGAGCTTTATGCAAAACAATCGAAGCTGCATGCAAGGTAAAATTAATTTTCAATAAATAAATAAAAGACAAGAATTTTGGAAAAATCTTTCAACAGAGACAGAAAAACTAGATGAAAGTATTAAAATTTAAAAAAAAATACATAAGAGCGATTCTTCTGAAAGTGCTATTTTTATAATTACGTTTTGAAACAAAATTTTTTTTAGATTTTTCACATTTTCTTTTCTAAGATTATTTCAAATGATATTCGGAAACTAAATAAACTGGTTCGCAAAATTAATTTCTAAGAATTTAGAGTTTTTATTATATTTACTGAAAGACCGGAAATTAACCAGAAAACAATACTTTATGATAATATTTCTTCAAATGTTTAAATCCTATTTTTGAAATTTTAAATACATATTTAATAAAATTTAATTTTTAATAGAAAAATGAGAATTGTTTTAAATACATAAAAAGTTTTCAGTTTATTGAAAATCATAAAAAAAGGTTGAACTTTTCGAAACATTAAAAACAGTGACTGAAAATAAAAGAAATCTTAATGGTTATAAGAAAAAGGCTTGGAGATAAAAACTTGATAATTTTCTTATTTTTGTAATTTGATTTTGCCAAGTGGATTAGTTTTTTTTTTTATTAAAATTACTAAGTAAACGCTAAATATTAATTATGAATATTGACAATAATTATTCTTCAATAATTTTGATAAAATTAATCTGGATATCCAAAAAGTCACTAACCACTTTTTTCCAAAAAAAAAATTAAAAATTAGACTTTTTCTGAAAAAATACACTCAAATTCGATTTTTTTGCAAAAAGAAGCTCTAAATTAAAATTCTTTCAAACGAAGAATCCAAAAATCAGGTTTATTCAAATAAAAAATAACTGAAAGTCTGAGTTTTTCAAAAGAAAATCAAAAATTGAACTTTTTGAATACAAGTAGCTCAAATTTGGATTTTTTAAAAAGAAGTAAATTGGACCTATTCTGAAAAAAATAATAATTATTATTAACATTTTATGTTTTTTCTTTAATTTTAATGAACAACTGCAATTTTCATCCAATTATGTTAAACAATAGCTCATTTTTCAAGTCTTAACATATTCTCTACAATTTTATTTGTGGAATTTTGTTAAATAATATTTTGGTTAAAAGTTATTAAACAAATAAAATTTGTTTTTACATATTGTTTAAACAAAATAATATTTAACAAAATCTAACAAATAAAATTCCAAAGAATGTTTCAACGAGAAAAATGAGCTATTGTTTGTCAAAATTGAATAAAAATTGCAGATTTTAACTAGATTGAAAGACAAAAATGTAAAATAAATATTATTTGACAACAAATTTTAACTCAACTTAATTTTTTTAAAAAAATGTACAACTGGATATCTTTCAAAATTTTCTATTTCTTTGATATTTTAAGTAAATATCATTTGATCAAAAAATTAAATTTTTTTCTTGTAATTTCTTATTCTTAAAAAAATGTCAGTATTTTATTATTATTATTATTATTTCTTTTGTATTTTTTTACAATTCCTTAATTTTGCATTAAGAAGATTTTTATTTTATTTGCTTCTAATATTTTTTTTATTTTGTAGATTTTCTTCTTTTTACGCAAAGTATTTTAGGTTATTTTATATAATTTTGGTTTTATACGTTTTATAACATTTCAAAAAATTAATTAATTTTTTTTATTGATTTTCTTATTTAATTTGATAATCTAAAAATTTTATGAAAGGATAAAGAAATCTGCGAAAAATAGGCATAATGTAAAGAAAATTAAATACATTTACATAATAATAATTTGTAATAATGTCTCCCATTTTTCAATATATTGCTTTGTTTCTTTTTCTCTTTTTTTTTATTTTATCTCTTTAAATATTACATGATTCAAATTTACTAATAATGTAGTCGTAAATTTATCAGAATTTAAATCTAATCAAATTTCCATTATTTTTCAATTTTAATTATTTTCTCTTCGACACTAAGACAATTTCATTATTTATTGCTCAATTTCATACTATTTATCACAAAATGAATTTAGTTTTTTTAATTCACTATTATTATTTTGATTTTGCAATTATTATCTTCAATTTTTAATTATTTTCATTATTTCTGAATTAATAATTTGTTCAATATTCATTTCTTTTTATCAGTTTGCAATTATTTTCACCATCTTTTAATTATTTTTCAACTAATTTCCTAAATTTTCAGTTATTATCTCAAATTTAGATAATTGTCTTCAATTTTCAAATTTTTGCACGATTTTTCAATTATTTTCTTTTGCTTAAAAATAAATTCTGTAATTTTTTTTATTATTTTCTCCAATTTCTGATTATTTTCATTCTTTTTGCATAATTTTCAATAATTGCAAATATTTGTCTGAAATTTTAATTACTTTCATCATATTCAATTATGATTATCATCATATTTCAATTATTTTTAAAAATTTTAATTATTTTCATCATATTTCAATTATTTTTTTCAATTTTAAATTATTTAAAAATTTTTTCAATTATTTCCCTAAATTCTTCATTATTATTCTCATTTTGTAAAATTCTTTTTTAAGATTTTTAAATATTTTTCTCAAATTACAATTATTTTCTTCAATTTTTGATTATTTTCATTTCTTTTCGTAATTTTCAAAATTTTTTATTAATTATCTTGAGATTCAATTATTTTTAGCCATCTTCAATTTTTTTTACAATTTTTAATTATTCTCATTTTTTTAATTACTACATTGAGGCGTTGAAACTGACCAACAGATTATTTACAAATTTTGACAGAATTCTGCAATTTTTTCAATTATTTATTTCAAATTTCATTAATTTTTAACAACTTATCATTATTTTTATCATATTTCAATTATTTTCTTCAAATTTCAAAAATTAAATTCATTTTTCAATTATTTTCCCCAATTTGTAATTATTCTCATTTTTAAATTATTTTCTAAAATTGTTAAATATTTTTCTCAAAATCCCTATTATTTTCTTCAATTTTTAATCATTTTCAATTCTTTTCATAATTTTCAAATTTTAAACTATTTATCTGATATTTTAATTATTTATATTATTTGTTTATTATTTTCTTCAAATTTCAATTACTTACGTTAATTTTCATAATTTCCAAAAAGTTTTTAATTATTTATCTAAAATCAATTTTCAATTATATCTACGATTTGCTTTTATTTTCTGTACCTATATTCTTCATTTTTAAATTATGTTAATATCTTTTTTTATTTATTTTCACTAGTTTTTAATTATTTTCTCTTTTTTTTGCAATGAACTTCTAAATGTTTCAAGTATTTTTTTGGAATTTTCTTTAATTTTCCTTTATTTAAAATAGATTTTGTAATTTTTTTAAATTATTTTCTCAAAATTTTAATTATTTTCTTCAATTTTAAATTATTTATATTATTTTTCATTATTTTCGTAAGATTTTAATCATTTTCATCATTTCTGATTTAATTTTTTAAAATTTTAATTATGTATCTCAATTTCAATCATTTTTTTCAATTTTTCATTATTCTAATATTTTTCTATTTATTTCTAAGATTTTTAAGTATTTTTCTCAAATTTCAATTATTTTCTTCAATTTGTGATTATTTTTATTTGTTTTCATAATTTCATTAATTTTTGACAACTCATCATTATTTTTATCGTATTTCAAATTATTTTCCTAAAGTTTCAAATTTTAAAATCATTTTTCAATTATTTTCCCCAATTTTTAATTATTCTTATTTTTTAAATTATTTTCTAAAATTGTTAAATATTTTTCTCAAAATCCCTATTATTTTCTTCAATTTTTAATCATTTTCAATTTTTTTCATAATTTCCAAATTTTAAACTATTTATCTGATATTTTAATTATTTATATTATTTGTTTATTATTTTCTTCAATTTTCAATTACTTACGTTAGTTTTTATAATTTCCAAAATTTTTTTAATTATTTATCTAAAATTTTCATTTTTCTTTTCAATTTTCAATTATATCTACGATTTGCTTTTATTTTCTGTACCTATATTCTTCAAATTTAAATTATGTTAATATCTTTTTTTATTTATTTTCACTAATTTTTAATTATTTTCTCTTTTTTTTGCAATGAACTTCTAAATGTTTCAAGTATTTTTTTGGAATTTTCTTTAATTTTCCTTTATTTAAAATAGATTTTGTAATTTTTTCAATTATTTTCTCAAAATTTTAATTATTTTCTTCAATTTTAAATTATTTATATTATTTTTCATTATTTTCTTAAATTTTTAATCATTTTCATCATTTCTGATTTAACTTTCTAAAGTTTTAATCATGTAATTTCAATCATTTTTTTCAATTTTTCTTTATTCTAATATTTTTCTATTTATTTCTAAGATTTTTAAGTATTTTTCTCAAATTTAAATTATTTTCTTTATTTTAATACAATTCTTTAATTTTAAAACATTTCTATGATTTTTTAAATTACTTTCGACAATTTTAATCGTTTTCATAATTTTTTTCTTTAACATATTAACACTGTTCATAATTTTTGTCATTTATCCATTTTTATTTTGATAAATTGTTCGTGTTTCAAGAATTTTTTTTAATTGTTCTTTTCTCTTTCCCCTATCTACCCGTACTCAAAACTAAATTTTATTCATAAATTTAGAAAATTAAACTTTTTTCTCCTTCCACAGAATTTTCACCTGTTCGTTTACTTTTTTTTTTTTTACCTACTTCTTTTAATTTAAATTCACATCACCAGACAGCGTCTTAAAGTTGATCTATTCCCAATTTATTATCTAAATAAATAATTATTATTATTGATTTAATTAAATCGAAAAAAAATTGATTGTTTCAGCTGAGGTACCAGAAATGTCTAGACGCCCATCCGCAGGGTTTTCGAAACGCCAGAAGCCTGAACACTCCCAATGGCCGAGGATTTGGTGCCACTTTAAAGTCTCTAGTGGGTTCTCTGACGGGTCGTAGAAGTAAACAGGGTGAATCCTGAGACGAAGCCCTCTCGCTGCAGGTAAATTGGCAGTCTCATATTTTGGTCTAGGACCAATTTTCATCCTTTGAAAATTATCGTGACCATCTCGGCAACGTAGTCAAAGGAATTGCATTCCAGGAACTCTGGCCGCTGCCTGAGCGAGAGATCATCAAACACACACACTTGCAGTCGCCTTTGACCCTGCTGTACTTTGGTGATTCCTCTCCAAGCGACTCTCTCAGATCGCTGCTCTCACCTTCTCTCGACACTAGACGCAAACAATTTTCACGCTGGGAAAGCAACCCTTAAAATTCTCGATGGTGAAACCAAAACAAATCTCGAGCAGGAACAAACTCAATTCCATCCCGAGAAGGAACAAACCAATTCACTAGAAGAGATTGAAATAAGCAAAATCTCGAGAAGGAACAAGCAAAATCTTGAGATGAAATTAGACAAAATCTCGCAAAGATGAATGATCCGGAACGAATCGAGCAGTCTGAGCTTCGTTCACCGAATGTCAACTCAAAATCTACGCTTACGTGTATCGGTATGATGTATGTTAATCGCAGTGTCTTGATTAATTTTCGAGTTAGGGATTCCTTCCACAAAGTGGCTGGAAATCTTGGTTTTTAAAAAAAAAAAAAAAGAATGAAGCTTGAAATGGGGGTTTTTTTTCAAGAGAAGAAGCTAGAAATCGAGTTTCTTCCAAGGAAGTAGCTCAAAATTGGGATTCTTTTGTAGAAATAAACTCGAAATAGGGGGGTTTTTTCAAAGGAAGAAGCTCAAAATTGGCCTTCTCGAAAATATACAGAAAATTAGGTTTCTTTGCAGAAAGGAGAAAAAAGAGTTTTATTCAAAAGAAGTAACTCTAAATTGTGTCTTTTCTATAAAAAAAAAAAAAAAACCGAAATAGAGTTCTTTTTTCACAGAAAGAAGCTCGAGTTTTTTCAAGGAAAAAGTTCAAAATTAGCCTTCTTTTTAAAAATATTCAAAAGATCAGGTTTCTTTGTAAAAAAGACAAAAAAGAATTGTTTTTTGTTCAAAGAAATTAGCTTTAAATTGTGTTATTTTTTTCTCAAAATAAAAACTAAAATTGAGCTTCATTACAGGAAAAAGTTCAAAATGTGATTTTTTCAAAAGAAAAAACTTAAAATTAGGCTTTTTTCAAAAGGATAAATCAAGACTCAAAATCAGTTTTCTTTGCAGAAAGAAGCTCTAAATAATTTTTTTTTCAAACGAATAAACTTAAAATCAAATTTATTTACAGAAAGTAGCTTAAAATCGGGATTTTTCAAAGGTTTGAGGTTAAGAAGCTCAAAATTGAGCTTTTTTTAAGAACGGTATCTAAAAATTTAGTTTTTTTTTCAGAGAAACTAAATCAAAATTGGGATTTTCTAAAAAGGGCACTCAAAATACGATTTCTTCACAGACAGAAGCTTGATATCAGAATTTTTTCAAAAGAAGGAAATCAAAATTAAACTTTTCTTCAAAACGAACCTCAAATTTCAGTTTTTTCTTGCAAAAAGAATCTCAAAATCGGGGTTTTTAAAAAAGAAGAATCTCAAAATTGAGTTTTTCAAAAGAAGAATCTCAAAATTGAGTTTTTTAAAAAAAGAAATTCAAAATTGTGTTTCTTTGCAGAAAGAAACTGAAAATTAAGCTTTTCCAAAAAAAATAAAATTTTAATAGTGTTTCTGTATATGTAGAAAGAAACTCAAAATCGTGGTTTTTTTAATGGAAAAAATTCCAAATTGGACTTTTTCTCAAACAGAATCACAAATTTGAGTTTTTTCTTGCAAAAAGAATCTCAAAATCGGGTTTCGTTTAAAAAAAAAATCTCAAAATTGAGTTTTTAAAAAAAAGAAATTAAAAATTGAGCTTTTCAAGATAAAAGAATCTCAAAATCGGGTTTTCCTTCAAAAGAAGAATCTCAAAATTGAGCTTATCCAAAAAAAAAAGAAAATTTTAATAGTGTTTTTGTACAAAAAGAAACTCAAAATCGTGGTTTTTTTAATGGAAGAAATTCAAAATTGGACTTTTTCTCAAACAGAAAATTAAATTTGAGTTTTTTCTTGCAAAAAGAATCTGAAAATCGGGTTTTTTTTCAAAAGAAAAATCTCAAAATTGAATTTTTTAAAAAAAGATATTGAAAATTGAGCTTTTCAAGATAAAAGAAACTCAAAATTGTGTTTCTTTGCAGAAAGAAACTCAAAATTTGGTTCTCCTTCAAAAGAAGAATCTGTAAATTGAGCTTTTCAAAAAAAAAAAAGAAAATTTTAATAGTGTTTCTATATAGAAAGAAACTCAAGATCGTGGTTTTTTTTAATGGAAAAAATTCAAAATTGGACTTTTTCTCAAACAGAAACTCAAATTTGAGTTTTTTCTCGCAAAAAAAATCTCAAAACCGAGTTTTTTTCTAAAGAAGAATCTCAAAATTGAGTTTTTTAAAAGAAAGGGATTCAAAGTTGAGCTTTTCATGAAAAAAGAAACTCAAAATTGTGTTTCTTTGCAGAATGAAGCTTAAAATCGGGTTTGCCTTCAAAAGAAGAACTTCAAAATTGAGCTTTTCCAAAAGAAATAAAATTTGAATAGTGTTTCTGTATAGAAAAAAAGCTCAAAATAGTGGTTTTTTTTAATAAAAGAAATTCAAAATTAGACTTGTTCTCAAAAAGAAACTTTAGAAACTTTAAATCGGATTCTTTTTGCAGAAAAAAGCTTAAAATGTTATTTTTTTCCAAAAGAAGAATTTCAAACTCATGTTACTTTTCAAAAAGAAGCTCAAAATCGAGTATTTTTTCAAAAGTAGAATCTTAAAGTTGAGTGTTTTAAAAGAAAGAAATTCAAAATTGAGCTTTTTTTAAAAAAAAAAGTTAATATCGTGTTTATGTACAGTATTAATCTCAAAATCGTGTTTTTTTCAAAGAAGACATTTAAATTTTGGTCTTTTTCATAAAAAAGAAACTTAAGAACTCAAGCTAAAAAATAAGTTTTTTTCAAATGAAGAATCTCAAAATTGAGCTGTTTAAAAGACAGATACTGAAAATTGGGCTTTTTCTAAAAAAGAAGCTTAAAATCGAATTTATTTTTTAAGGGAAGAATCTCAAAATTGAGCTGTTTAAAAGAAAGATACTAAAAATTGTCCTTTTTCTGAAAAAGAAGTTTAAAATCGATTTTTTTAAAAAGTAGAATATTAAAGTTGAATGTTTTGAAAGAAACAAACGCATATTGAGCTTTTTGAAGAAAATAAAATCAAAATCGTGTTTCTGTTCAGAAAGAAGCTCAAAATCGTGTACTTTTCAAAGAATGACACTCAAATTTGATCTTTTCTGCAAAAAGAAAACTATTTTTCAAAAAGAAGCTTAAAATCGATTTTTTTTCGAAAGTAGAATCTTAAAGCTGAGTGTTTTGAAAGAAACAAACTCATATTGAGCTTTTTCAAGAAAATAAAATTAAAATGGTTTTTTTTTTAATGGAAGACACTCAAATTTGATCTTTTCCGTAAAACGAAACTTAAGAAACTTAAAATCGGTATCTTTTTGTAGAAAGTGGCTCAAAATCGAGTTTTTTTTTCAAAGGAAATATCTCAAAACTGAGCTTTTTGAAAAAAAGAAACTCAAAATTGAACTTTCCCAAAGAAATAAAATTTGAATCCTATTTCTATACAAAAAGAAGCTCAAAATCGTGGTTTTTTAAAGGAAGAAACTCAAATTAGAGTTTCCTAAAAATAAACTTAAGAAACTGAAAATCGGTTTCATTTGCAGAAAAAAGCTTAAAGTCAAGTTTTTCCAAAGAAAGAATCTCAAAATTGAGTTTTATAAAAGAAAGAAACTTGAATTTTCTTTTCTATTAATGAAACTCAAAATTGAGTTTTTGTTTGGAAGAAGCTCAAAATCGAGTTTTTTTCAAAAGAAGAATCTTAAAATTGACTTTTTTAAAAGCAGAAATTCAAAATTGAGCTTTTCTATAAAATTAAAATAAAAATCGTGTTTCTATACAGAAAGAAGCTCAAAATCAGGTTTTTTCAAAGGAAGTAGCTCAAAGTTTGTCTTTTTCAAACAAAAAATTCTTGAAATTGGGTTTTTTCTCAATAAAAAACTAAAAATTGAATTTTTTCTAAAAAAAAATACATTCAAAATCGAATTTTTTTGCAGAATGAAGTTCAATATTTATTTTTTTAAGAAGAAAACTCAAAATTGGGTATCTTATCATAAAAAAGCTGAAAATCGGATTTTTTCAAAGAAAATAGCTCAAAACTTGTCATCTTCTAAGGGAGAAATCAGATTTTTCCTCAGCAAGCTAAATTTGATTTTTTTCCCATAAAAAGCTGAAGACATTATTTCTATGCAGGAATGTTAAAATCAGATTTTTAAACCCTTGGAGTTTATATTTTTCATTTTTCTTTATGTATATAACTGGAATTCTTTTTAATTACTATCTATTACTATTTTATTATTCTTTATTACTTATTTATTAATGTTTGCAATTATTTTTCGGAATTTGTGGTAAATTTTGTCATTTAACAATAATGTTGATTCTTAATCATTTTTATATCCTGACTTTTATAAAATTGCCGAATTCTCTAATTTGGATTTATTTTTATATCTTTGTTGTGGTAGTATTTATGCTTTTTTAATTGCATACAAACATGTTCTATATTCATATTTTTATTATATTTCTCCACTTTTTAAAATATTTCTTTTTCCGAGGAAGAATCTCAAAATTGTGTTCCCTCGCAGAAAAAAACTAAAAAATTCAGTTTCTTCACAAAAAGTATTACAAAATCCAGCTTCTTCTCAGAAATAACCTCAAAACAAACTCTTTTCATAAAAAAATCTCAAAAGCCCTGACAAATTAGATGAAATTAATATTTTCATTTAAAAAACTTCGAGTTTCTTCTCAGAAAGAACCTCAAAATTGAGTTTTTTCCCAGGAGAAAAACCCTAAAAATCAAGCTTCTTCTCAGAAAAAAAAACCTCTAAAAATCGAGCTTCTTCTCAAGAAAAACCTCCAATCCCGTTTCTTCTCAGAAAGAATCTCGAAGAGTGCTGTATGTAAATAAAAGCGACCCTGTGCTCTACAAAATCCGTACGAATTATCTCTCAAAGAATTTAATTCGAGCTTTCAAACTAAAAAAAAAAACGTAAAGCCATAAAATAAAAACAAGTCTCAAATTAAATTCCTGCGAGTAAAAAACTATCGAAATGAATAATAGCCATTATGATTATAAAAATATGATAATATTACGAGAAGCTATTATTGTAAGTAACAGGGAGCGAATAAGAAACTAAAAAAAAAAGCAAACGTTTCCACGAGGCATTTTACGAGAAAGCTTTGAGAGCTTATACATAAACTACTTGTACGTGTATTCTTGATTGTACAGACTAGGAAAGGAAGCGAGAGAAAGTGAAAAAAAAATCTTCGACAAAAATACGTCGTTGTCCACACATTAGCTAATAGGGAATTTATTTTTTATGGCAAAATAATAGAACTCGTGTCTCGAGAGGTGATATGACAAATATTAGCGCGAAGTGCCCGCATTTTGTCGGGCCTCGCAACGTATGTACGTTAATAAAAAGTTTCAAAGTTGTGCGCTATTATACATATTATATGATAATATTGACATATAAAATTATATGTACGTATACATAAGTTAAGCTCAGCAAGCCGGATCTGATCCAAACCTACGTCCGACGCACCCTGCACATTTCGCATGCATTTCTACATAAAATGAGACACACAAAAAAAAAAAAAGAATGACAGGCACTACAGGTACCTACTATGTATATTCGTCGATTATCATCTTCATCCACACACAAGCACTCACACCTTTTCATGGAATACTAAAAAAAAAAAAAAAAAACTGTTACAAACTTTGTGCACGCGCGGTTACAAGTAGATCGAGTGGATCGCTTGCATTTTCTCAAAAATTTAATTGTCAGAATATCCAATTCACCGAATTTCTTTTAACCGAAAGGCTATTTATCAAAAATTTAATTTAACAGAAATTACAAATAGTCCACATTTTATTTAAGTAGATTAATTAATTAAAAATTCCAAATTTTGTGTAAAATATGACAATCTAACCTCAAAATTTCCAAACCGATTCAATAATTTTGGATTAAGAGGAAATCACTTATTAAAAATATCTCCGATTCGAAACTATTCAGAATGTCAATCATTAATCTGATTTTTTAAAAACTCCGATTCACTAGAGGTTTTATTCAATGAGTTTTTTTTTCGAGACTGAATAAAGAACTGAAAAACATTTTATAGATTTGACTATTTTGTAACTAACATTTCGTTCAGAAAAAATTGCATTTATACTCTCTAAATCTGAATTAGTTAAAAATAACTAATTATTAGTAAAATCGTAGCTGATTTTTTGTTTAATCAATTAGTGTAAAATTACCAATTATTAATGAAGAAATAACTAAAAATAGTTAAAATTTGATTATAATTGAATTAGTAAACAGAATTTTACTAAAATATTAGTTATTTTGACATAACCTAAAAATGAATTTAACTAATAAATAGTTTTTTTTACTAAATGATTAGTATAAATATAACTATTTGAATTAATAACTGAGTTTTTGCTTTCAAATTAGTTATTTGTAGCTAAGAAATCCAAAATTACATTTATCTGAAATCTCATTTGTCCAAAACTGCACTTATCAAAAATCTAATTTTTCCAAAATTTCAATTATAATAAAATTTATTTGTCCTAAAGTTGATGTATCAGAAATCTCATTTATCCAAGAGTGTATTTATTAAAAATTTTTTTTATCAGAAAGATCAATTGTCAGAAATATAAAATATACGAAATTCCATTTATCAGAAATCTAATTTGTCAGAAATTTCAATTATAAAAACTCTCATTTGTCCTAAATTGAATGCATCAAAAATCTCATTTATCCAAAAATGCATTTATCAGAAATTTTATTTGTCAGAAATTGCAATTATCAAAAATTCTATTGATCAGAAAGATCAATTGTCGGAAAAATCATTTAATTAAAATTGCATTTATCAGAAATCTTTTTTGTCAGCAATTGGATTTATCAGAAAGACCAATAGTCGGGAAGCTCATTTATCCAAAATTGCATTTATCAGAAGTCCTATTTGTCACAAAATTACATTTATCAAAAATTGTATTTATTCGGACAAATGAGATTTCTGATAAATGCACTTTTGGATAAATGAGATTTCTGATAAGCGCAATTTATGACAAATTAGATTTCTGATAAACACAATTTCTAACAAATCAGATTTCTGATAAATGCAATTTTAGATGAATGAGATTTCTGATAAATGCAATTTTTGATAAATGAGATTTCTGATAATAGAAACTTATAACAAATTAGATTTCTAATAAATTTAATTTCTGACAAATAAGATTTTTGTTAAATGCAATGTTGGATAAATGAGAGTTTTGATAAATGCTATTTTGGATAATGCAGATTTCTGATAAATGCAATTTTGGATAATACAAATTTCTGATAAATGCAATGTCCGACAATTAAGATTTCTAATAAATGCAATTTTGAACAAATAGGATTTCTGATAAATCCAATTTTGGATTAACGATATTTCCGATAAATACACTTTTGGATTAAGAAGATTCCCGATAATTGAAATTTCCGTCAAATTAGATTTTTGATAAATAGACTTTCGGTTAAATAAAATTCGGTGAAACGATTATTCTGACAATTGAGTTTTGGAGAAAATACAGGTGACCCGATCGAGTAGGTCTCTGAATATAGTCGAAAGTTCGGCTTGCTCCAAGTCGTCCGAGTATTCGAAAGTCCTTTGTGTTTTCAACAGTATTGACAAACCCTCCTGGATCTTGGAATATTCGAGTCGAATGTGTATATTCGTTCGCTTTGACAATTATTCGCACGAGTGTTAACGGGAACCTCGGAGAAATTTTAATTATAAACAGCGTTGGAAAATCAGGATCGACTTGAATTTAAAGAATTGAATTAATTTGAATCAATTCGAATTAAAGTTTTGATTCAAAATTAAGATTCAAGTTGATCCTGATCCAGAATCAAAGATTTCTTTGAGAAATTTTACAACCTTTGTAAGATACTTCTTTTTTGTTATGTTCTCAAGCATGAGAAGCTATTGTATTTTCAGTAACTGTAAGATCTTTTTTGGTATTGATAAGATTTGTTAATTTTTTTATTTATTGATAAAAATCTTGTTTATTAATAAGTTTCGATTTTTATCAAATAGGATCTGTTTTTTATTAATAAGATCTGTTTTTATTAACTGTAAAATCAGTTTTCTATTAATCGTTTTCTATTAACAGTAAAATTTGCTTTTATTCTGTAAATTTTTGTTTTTTATTCTACATAACTCAGTAAATAAAAATTAACTGGACGTCGGGGAAATGTAACTGGAATTTTTAAAGTTGCATTTAAGGAATTTTCAATTGTTTTTCAAAAAAATAAATCTCTGAAAGCTCGACAGGGAATGGCAACTTTTAAAATTCCATCCAGTTAGTTTTTATTTACTCAAAATGTTTTCTATCATGTATGTACATTTTTTATTCCGTTAAATTTGTATTTTTTAAAACTGTTTTTCATTCGCAAACTCCGTTTCTTATTAAAACGTAAGATCAATTTATTTTCTTATTTTTTTTTTACTATTAACTATAAGCTCATTTTTCAACTAATTGTAAGATACCTTCTAAATACTAAGATACAATTCGTAATTGTAAGTACTAGAAAAATATTTTCGTTTAAAATTCTAATTGATGTTGAACTTGTTATACGGAGATACTTTTTTTTTTATTTTTGTTTTCGTTTGTTTTTTTTATATATATAAAGTTTGTGTAACTCCCAACGCTGCCTGAAAGAGGTGATGTTTCTAGCTTGAAATTTTCAAATTCGCTGTTGTTAATTGCAGAGAATGAAAGCTGGAATATCTTGTGTTTGTTATATATGCCTAATGTACAAGCGTGGTTACTCCGATCGTTCTAATTCTGGTTCCAAACACTCGTAAAAAAAAAGTCCGCGTTTATCGTAGAAGTACGATCTGAGCTTGACCGCAGGTCACATTACCTTGCAGTTATTAGAGATGCGAAAAAAAAGAAAGCAGCACAATATCTTATGCATATTTATATGAACCGCATTTGTCCAGTAATTTACCTTCCATGTTGAACTCCGAGCTTGAACTGGATATATTGAATTTTTCGAAAGGGTAACGGAACATGTAACTTATTGGGATTCGACGGATTGTCACATGGGTAGGCGTCGATCTCACAGACTGAACCGGTTAAACTTGAATATCAGAAGCGGCACAATAAATGGAATGGATTAAAGCAATTTTGTCTCTATTTTTTACCTATCCTGATGATAATCACTTTTTCAATTCTTTAAAAATTATTTTTAGCGTATTTGTTTCTTATTTTCTCGGTATTATTACTAGTTTTGACAAAAATTGCGTTTGGTACTCATAATGTTGGTATAATGTAAGTATTGATATTTTTAATTTTATAGTTTTTTGCTATTTTCTCGTAAACTTATCGGTTTTTGTAAAAAAAATGCTTCTGAAATAGAATATAGTCGGCCAAAATGCCCTTGATGCATAATATACTATTATATAATGTTTTCTATAATCAATCATCTTGTTAATATTAAAAAAAGAACTAGCTTTGAATACAAAAATATAATCTTTTTATCATAAGACTAAAGTTTCAGTTCAAAGCAGTCCGACGAAAATTGGAAATAAAATCTATAACAAATAAATAAAGCTTCTACAATTATAAAATAACTTACAAAAGTAAAATAAACACTGTAATAAATTACAAAAATACCTGCTTGCTTCAAAATAGCGTGAGTTTTAGAAAGAAAACGAAAATTTTGATATTCAATGCCAAATGTGACAGGTTAATCCGCCATGATTCTTTATAGTCACGTGACAATACGTAACTCTCGTAATCGTATGTATTTTTTCTGCGCATGCGCACTTCTTTTCATTTATCCCGCGATTATTTAAAATCATGTTTTAAAAATATATTAAAAATGATTCTTCAATGCACAATTATTATAATTATTATTAATATAAATGCAATAATTAATATAATTAATTTGTTTGAACACTGGTTTTTATACAGAAGCAGTAACAACTTGATATTTAGTTTCAACATCAAAATATACGTAAGACGAGAGATTTTTCGTATCGTACGTATCTTGCTTAGAAATTTTACAGCAAATAGGGAATTTAACTAAGGCAATTTACCTAAAAACACACGATGTAATTAAACTAATTATTTTAATTTTAGAACTCATTTTTATAAATTAAATCAAAGTGCTTAGAAAGCTAAATGTTTAAGGGTGTTGCAAGGAGAGAATTAACATAACCTTAAAAATATTTTTCTAAAACTAATTTTGACATTTTAGAAATATATATTATTTGGGCTTCAGTTTCTGACCAAAATATTGAAAATTATGAACGGAAAAAAGTACACAATTTTCAATATTTTGTTTAGAAACTGAAGCCCAAATAATATATATTTCTAAAATGACAAATTAGTTTCAGAATCTGCATGAAATTTAAATTATGGGTACATGGTCATATTTTTAATTACATATTTTTTGTGTCCGAAAAAATTGGCCAAGTGTCGAAATTTTACGCTGCCTGGAAAAGTATTTTTAAGGTTATGTTAATTCTCTTCTTGCAACAACATCCTTAATGATTAATTTAAAAAAAAATTATGTACGTCTGTGTGATGGAAGTGCATATTTTCTAAAGTTTAAAAATGAAAAAAATTATCGTTGGAATGCATCATTTTCACAATTCTTTAATAAATTCTTTAATAATAAACTGATAAACATGAAACTTTATAGAAATTATTTTTACCTTAATATACTTCATTAATAAAAACAATTATGATTAATATTTATTTTTGGCCAAGTTATTAACGATTTCCAATTTACCCAATTTTAGGCATTTTACCCGACTCTCCCCTACAATAAAAAAAAAAATAATTAGACATTTTTTTAGATTAAAAATTAAAATATTCTTTAAATAAAGAAAAATGTGGTAAAAATTATTTAGAATTAAAAAAGTAGATTATTTAAACGATTCAGAACTAGGGTAAATGCGGGGGTAGTCGGACACTTAAGGATTCGATCTTAAATAATGATATTTTTCTTAAAATTGAAAAGTATTTTAACATATTGCTTTGCATGAACCGTTAAATGAGTCATCCATGATTAATTTTCATATAAATTTACTACAAACATGTCAATATTTAATAAAATATAGCTATTTTAATAAAAAATCAGAATATCAGCAGTAGTCGGACACTTGCTTGTAAAGTCGGACACAACTGTATCAGTAGTCGGACATTTTTCTTTTTTAAAATAATAAAATATTTCTTGCTTTTATGTTATAAAATCTATCAAATTTAGTTACAGAAATAATCCTCAGGCTGCACGATTTTAATTTGTAACCCCATGTGGTGAATCTTAAATAAAAAAAGAAAGTTTTTTAGTTTTAAAATTTTATACCTCACTATGGCATTTTGAAGACAATCTGTCAAATTCTGTTGTGATCCTTCAGTGAAAAGGAGGAATTCGTATAAAATCAAATTTTAGGTTATTTTTCTTTTGATGCAGAAAATGTTAGAAAGTTAACAAATTTATAGGTTATAAGTAGTTGTTTTTATGGTATTTACTTTTTCAGTATCTAAAATAATACGATATAATACAAGTAATATATAGTGTCCGACTATACACAAACACTCTAAAATCTGACAGGTTAGGTCGGACACGTCAATTACGTCAATTATTTGTAAATTTAAAGTCATTTTAATATTATTTTCATTTTTAAACATAAAATTAGAGTTTTCATAATCACTTTGTAACATTTTTAAACAATATTACAACCTACAAAACGTTATTTCGTACTAATAAAAATCTCTACCTCCTTAACGGCTGGAATAAGAAATCAAACAAAATGTCAAAACAACGCGGTTGAGTAAATTATTGTTGCATTTTAACTAATTTACAAATCACCAGAGGGCGTTGACGGTAATTTTTATATTCTATAATTCTGACAAATTTGATAAAATAACTTTGTGAGAAGATTCCGATAGTAAATAATTATTTATTTAACTTCAAAACTGAAAGTGTCCGACTATCGGTACTGTCCGAAATTACCCGCATTTACCCTATATAGTTTTAATTTAATAATAATTTTTAAAAATTATAACTTGTATAATGGTAATTTGAATAAGTTTTAAACAATTTGATTTGATGAAATAAATGTTAGTATATTTTCGGTTATGTTTCTAGTTACTTAAATGATAATTATGTCTCGTTTTCACTTAAATACAAATTTTACTTTTACGTTATTTATTATAATAATTTAAACAATAGTTACTTTTCTTTAGACATAATGAATTTAAACTTTTTGAATTTCGCGCAAAAGTACATGTAACTTCACGTAACGTGATGTAACTTCAGTCTTCTACAATTTAATTTTGTTTATGTGGTAACCCTGCTTCAGTGGATTCATTTCATAAATCATAAATGTCGTAAATATAGTGCAAACGTGGCTCATATAAGGAGGTTAGTAAACATTAGCTCTAAAATAATATATTTCCATTAGTTAAAATCAATTAAACGCAATAATTATCATCACTAATTGTCAATGAAGCTCTGGACTTAAGAATTCATTTATTTCTTACCAATGAGAAATTGAATTTTCATTAATTAATAAGATGACTATTGTGTCGAATAAGCGTATACATTTCAACAAAATCATTGTCAATTTGATTAATTTGCAATTTTCTTAAATTCATTCTCTGCTAAATAATAAGGTCAAAATGTTATTCTCCTTACAACAGATTAAACTTTATAGGTTTTTAAATTTTATGTATTATTCAATTATTACTAATTGTCACTGCAGTGGAGCAGAAAGAAATCGATTTACCAATAATACTTTGTGTGACCGGCTTTTCATTTATGTCAAGGAATTAATTTCCAAATGAGAATGTTGAAATATTAAATGTATTTTTTATACAAAAAAATAATACGTTTTCAAATAAACTTGCATAAGGTGATATTGTACATTTTTACACAAGTCAGATTGTGTATTTTTGACAGATACCTGATAGATAAATATTGATAACACGGTTTTAAATTTCAGCCAAGGTTGAGCTTTTTTGTGTATGTCACAGATAATTATTTAAAAACAACTAAAGTATAGATATACACTTTTTCATTTATCAATTTTAACATTCTTGACAGATTATTTAATAATTAATATTTTCCTGGCAACCTGGAAGAGATAAAAAGAAAAATTAACTCTGGCTTGAAATTTTTAAATAATATTAATTTATATTATTTTAAAAATATGTGTAATTTGTTTTCTTGAAACTCTTGACATAACCTCAAACTGACAAGTGGTTTTTGACAGCTAATAAAACTTTAATTTCACAAAATTTTGATAGATCCAGTCGTAAATTTTAGAAAAAAATTATATCGATACAAAATTTATTGTAAAGTATTACAATTGTAATTTTCATCTAATTTTTACGAATAATAGCTCAAATTTACTTCTTAAAATATTCTCTACGTTGTATTTTTTGGATATCAATAATTTGTTTAAAAACATTTAAAAAACGCAAATTTTAAATATCTTGTTCAGAATTTAAAGAAGGTGTAATTTTTCAAAAGTTGATAAATCCATATTTTGTTATTTCGAGAAATTTAAAAAAATAACAATTCTCGCATAATCACTAAAGTCAACTTCTAAACAGAAAAATTGTAATGAATTTATTTACAAAAGAATGTTTTTTGGGTTTAAGATTTAATTAAAAAATTAAAAAAGATAGGTAGTGTAAAGAGAATAAAAAAGAAAATAAACAATTCCCCAAAACAATTCTTCAACAATTACACAATTTTAAAAAACTTAGAAAGCAGAGCTGATAAAAATCATGTTTTTTTATTTAAATCAAAAATGGATTTTTTTAATTTATAAAATCAGTATATAAAATTTTCAAGTGTTTATTTGTAAGTATTTTATTTTTAAACTCAGAACATTTAACAAGAAAATATGAAGAATAAAACATTTAATCAAAATCAAATAAATTATGTCGAATAAATTAGAAAATGTCATTAAAAAATATCTTCAAATTCATATGATCGCAAAATTAATAAAATTAGGTAAAAGCAACGAAAATATATAAATAATAAAATATTTTAAAAAATATAAAAACGTAAAAAGATAAGAAAACAGTCTATTAAAAAAATGACAAAATTCATTTAAATAAAAAGGAATCATGGACATGGTTAAAGAAATAAAGGAATTTTTTTTAAAAAAACATCACAAGAATGAAACAGTGACATAAAAATATATAAAAAGTAGAAATTCTTTTCGAAAAATTAAACTATTTACGGACATTTTTTTTTAAATTCAAAAAAATAAATAAAAAGCTAATAAAAAAAATTCTAAACTAAAAAAATTAGAGAATTATTTCACAAAGAATTGAAGAAAAAGAATAATTAAAATTTTGTGAAATAGATGAACGATTTTAAAATGAGAATATTTAGTAGAAGGTTAAATTTACATAACATGAAATAAAAGAATAAAAGCCTTCAAAAAATTAGAAAAACGAGAAATTGAAAAAAATGTAGATAAATTCATCGAATAAAGGTTTTCAAAAATTAGTAATTACAAGATAAAAACTAAACAATTTTAAAGAAGGAAAAATGATGACGAAAATGAAAGAATTAATTAAAATCCAAGGAAGGACTAAACAAAATTTTAAAAATAAATAATTTAATGTTTTTTTCTTAATCTGACAAACTATAGGCAAAAATGTAAAAAGTATACAAAAAATAAAAAAAATTGTTAAGAATCTACTAAAAAATTAGAATAAAAAAATGTATACAAAGATAAATAAAAAGTCCACAAAAGAAATTTAAAAATCCTTTAAAAATTAGAAACCAAAAATATTTTTGTAATATTACACTTTAAAGCAAGTCCAACAATAAATTTAGAAAAATAAAGAAAATCTAAAAATTTTATGAAAGAATAAGTAAATTTGCAAAAAGTAGACAAGATGTGAAAACAAATCGATTAAATTAACAAAAAAATAAGCGTATTTATTTTTAAAAATATAGAAATAATTAAGAAAATCAACAAAATAAAAAGTTTAGTGAATGTTATAATAACAAAATTGTGTGAAATAATATTAAATAATTTGCATAAAAAGACAAGTGAAAAAAGTGAAATCTTTTAGAAATCTTGTAGGAATTAAAAAAAAAAAGATCATTGTGAAAATGGAAAATAATTAATAATGTTTAATTATTATGCATACATTAACACGCATTTAAATTTGAATTAATTGCAATTTAAAAGTTTGAATAAATTAGAATACGAGTTAATTGACATTTGGAATTTATTTAAATTTATTAAAGATATAAAAATATCAATTATAATAAATATTAATTAAATATTATTATTAAGATATAAAACTTATTGAAGATATAAAAATTTAATACTATTTTTTTTATCTTCAATCTAAAAAATTGTAGATCTTAGTTATTTTAGAATTTTCTATAATTCTCTTTTTATGCAAGTTATTTAATATTTTTTAAACCATTTTCTTATTACAACATTCACCTATATTTTTTTTCGTTAATTTTGTTAATTATTTTCATATTTTTAAAATAAATACGCTTGTTTTTTTGTAAATTCATTCAATATTTTGAAGTTTTATCCCTATTTCCTCTATTTTAAAGATTTGTCCCCTATTTCCCCTATTTCTAATTTTCAAATTTAAATTTATAATTTATCAAAGTTATTTTGTACTTAATTCTGAATTTGTATCATTTAATAAATTTTAAATTTAAATTTGAAACACTTCTGTAATTTTTTTTTTTTTTTTATAAAGTATACGGGTTATACGATATTACCATTTATTTTCCGTAATTTTTAATTAATTTAAACAACTTTTTCAATTTGCACTAATTCTTTCAGAAATTTTATAACTATTTTTTAACATTTTAAATTTTTTCGTTCTCTTGTTAATTATTCTCGCCAGTTTCCAAATTTTTTTCCATTTGTCAATTTTTTTCTATAATATTTAATAATTTTATCATTTTGTAATTTTTCTTTTAATTATCTATCTGTCTTCTTCAAAATTTAATTCTTTAATTTTGAATTATTTTTAAAAAATTTAAATAATGTTTTTAGTTTAAAATTATTTAAAATTTTTTTTTTTAATTCTCGACTTTTTTCAATAATTTTTTTCAATTATAAAAACTGGTTTAGATTTCAATTCTACATCGATTTTCTTCAATTCCCAAATATTTTTTTCAATTTTAAATATCTCATTCTAATTCCATTTCCATTTTTCAATTTCAAATTATTGTCTTTAATATTAAAATATTCTCGCTTTTTTTTCAATTATTTTTTTATATATTCAATTAATTTTTTCAATTTTTAAGTTTATTCTTTAAATTTCAATTCCTTCTTGCAATTTTTAATTATTTTCTTCAATTTTAATTATTTTTTTCAATTTGCAATTTAGTTGTTCAATGTTCAATTATTTGCAACAATTAGATATTCCTATAATTTTCATACTTTTTGAATTATTTTGTTTAAATATAATATTGTTTGATTTTTTGAATTATTTTTTCCAATTGTGAATTAATCTACTTTTCAACTATTTCTTTCAATGATTATTTATTTTCCTCAATTTTCAATTGTTTGCAACAATTTTTTCAATTATTCCCTTAAAATTTTATAATTATTCTTTAATTTTTTTAATTATTTTCTTTGATTGTGTATTAATCTGGCCATTGTTAGAGTTTTGTTTTCAATTTTAATTTATTTTTTCATTTTTCAATTTATTTCTTCAAGTTTTTATTATTTTCTTGAATTTCAATTATTTTTGTCGATTTTCAATTCAGTTTTTCAATTTGCAATTATTTCCAACAGTTATTTCTATAATTTTCTTAATTTTTCAATTTTCTAGTTTAAACTTAATGTTTATTGTTTAATTTTTTAAATAATTCTTCTTCAATTGTGTAATTATCTAAATATTTTTCGAGTTTTATTATCAAGTGTCAATTATTTTCGTTATTTTTTAGTTATCTTAAAAAAAAATTTAATTCTGTTAATTTTTATTATTTAAATTTCCAAAAATTTATATTTTTGAATGACAAATAACAATGCAAAGTTTCTCGCGCTCTTTAATGTTGCTAGTGTACATAATATTTCAATATTTACATGAATAACGTTATTTGTTTAAAAAATATTAATTTGACTTTTTAGGATAATTAAACTCTAAATTTTATTCTATTTAAAAAGTTAAAACTATTAAGACCATGTTGAACATCTTCAATTTTTCAATGGAAGTCGCCATCAAAGACTTTAAAGCGAATTTTTTGTCCCCTTTTTATCCCCTATTTTAAAAAAAAAATTGCCCCTATTCCCCCTTTTTTACTAACAATAGGGGCTGTGATCCCTGTAAATAGTTTAATTTTTTGAAAAGAGTTTCTACTTTTTAATATATTTTTATGTCTCTGTTTCGTTCTTGTGTGTTTATTTTTTTAATTTTTCTTTACTTTAATAATGTCCCTGACTTTTTTTTTACTTAAAAGAATTTTTTAATTTATTTAATAGACTGTTTTATTATCTTCTTATATTTTTATGTTTTTTTTTTCTTTACAATTTATTATTTTTTCCTTGCTTTTACCCAATTTTCTTAAATGAATTTGAAGATATTTTTTGAAATTTTCTCATTTACATGCATCTTTTTACATGCAGTATTAGACATCCGGAGAATTGTGAAGTTTTTTTTTTTTATTTAAATCACGATTTTAATGCAGAAGCCCAATAATTTAAATCTCAATTACCATTTTTTCCCCACAACTTGTTTAAAATGTTCAATTTACTTTTTACCTCTTTTCTAGTTATTCACAAACTTTATTACTTTTCAGAAAAGAATGCCCAAGGTGGTAAAGAAACAATCAACGAGAGAATCATCTTACACCGAGGCGGATGTGGGGAGGGCTCTTATGTCAATAAAAAATGGTATGTCAATACGAAACGCGAGTAAAATCCACCAAATTCCAAGAACAACTCTTTTATACAAATACACCGGCAAGTCGCCTATCTCAGCTAAAAAGGGCCCAGCTCTTGTATTAACAGATAAAGAAGAGTCCGAGCTCGCGGCTTGGTTTACAATTGTTAGCGAGAAAGGATTTAATCTAACCAAGCAGCAGCTCTTGGACAGTGTTCAGATACTAGTCAACAAAATTGTCAAAAGAGACACGCCCTTCTCCGACGGTCGACCCGGTCGTCACTGGTACGAGAAGTACATTCGTCGTCATCCCAAATTAACTCGAAAACTCGAGACAAACTTGGCAGATAGGAAGGAGCCTTTGTCAGAAGAGAGGATAAAAAGCTGGTTCACCCAAGTGGACAAACATTTGAACGACAAGCAACTTTCCGACATTCATCCGTCACGATTATTCACCTGTGATGAGGCTGCCTTTTTTTTAAATCCCGAGGGAGACAAAGTCCTCATTCAACGTGGCTCCAAGGCGGTTGCTAATTTAGCAAAAAGCAACGACAAAGAATGTCTGACAGCAATGTTCACTGTCAATGCCGCTGGGTATTATGCACCTCCAGTTGTCATGTTTCGATACCAAAGAACTCCTCACAGTATTATTACCAGTATTCCAGATGATTGGACTCACGCAAATTCCGAAAATGGTTGGATGACTGGCAGAACATTTTATGATTATATAACTGCAACTTTTTATCCCTGGCTTGTAGAAAATAAAATTGAATTCCCGGTAGTTTTGTTCGTTGACAAGAATTCTTCCAACTTGACAATGCCCTTGAGCAATTTTTGCGAGGAGAATAAAATTGAATTGATTTCACTGCAGTCGAATGCGACTCATATTCTCCAGCCGCTTGATGTGGCTTTTCTCAAGCCAATGAAATCAACCTGGAGGGAAATAACTGAACGATGGAATGCCGAGAATTTCGGGAGAAAATTTAAGAAAGAGGATTTTTCGTTTGCTCTGAAGCAGGCTGTGGATTGTGTTTATGATAGAGACGCTCTGAGAGCTGGTTTCATGAGCTGTGGCCTCTATCCTTTTACCTCGGAAGCGATAGATTACTCTGTTATTAAAGATTCCGCTGCTTATAAAGAGGTTCGACTAATGGGCAGTAAATCAGCAATTGAGGAGCAGGAAATTGAACAAGATGAGGAGAATGAGCACGTCAAGTTTCTCGATCTATTTGAGAAACACTTGCCTGACGATAAATTAACTGCCTTCAAAGAGAACGAAACTAATCCACTTTGGACTGGGGATGAGAAAGATACGAATCTTTTCTATTTTTGGATGAATGTTAAAATGCTTGCTCGTGCTTCTGTCGATCACTTGGGTATTTTTTAGGGTACAAAATTGTCAATTTTGTATTTATTGCCTCGAAATATTTTACAATATTTCCGTTTTATTAAATATTTAGGGTTGATTCAAAGTTAACGAGTGTTTTTAAGAGTGGCATATATTTAACTCCTGAAAGTTGTTACTTTAACTAAGTTATTTTGTTAAATATTTCTTACTTTTAAAGGCACTTGTTAATTTTGTTGCTTGTTAAGAGAAATATTGCAAATATTCCTTCATTTTTAATGTAAAGTTTCTCGATTTTCTGACTATTTATCCATATGGTTATTTTTAAAATTAGAAGATATAGAAACTTTATACAAGCATCAACTAAAGATAATTTAATTTATGTAAAAAAAAGTATATAATAAAGTTAAAAAAGAATCTCATACGACAGTATTCTTATTATTTAACGCAAATCTGTGATTCTCATGTGTTCAACAAAGTACTGACATTGTATCTCGTCAATAAAATTGTTTCAATCTTTTGTAGATTTGTTTATACCATTACTTTTAACAAAATAAGTACCTTAAAACAAATAATGAAAATAATCCATTTTGAATTTGAGAATGGTTAATGACTTTATGGATTCAAGTTCTTCAAGATTCATATCAGGAATTTGCCAGTTGACATACTATTCGGAAGTCTTATTTATTGGAGGAGTAATACTTTGATCTACCATCTCAAGGACCGAAATAATTCATTGTTTTTGTTTCGAATTAATTCATAAGATTTCAATATTTATTTTATGAAAAATTCCGTTTAGAAGATTTGAATTTTCGTAAGTTACGGTGTCAGTCAATGAAAAAGAAGAATTTAGATTGTATTTTATGAATTTTTATTGAAAGTCTCGATTGTATTTTGTCCAAATTTAGTGATCTCAGTTTTGCTTTGGTTTATAACTTCAAAATTTGATTTGTCAAAAATGTAATTTGTGAATTTCATTATTATTAAATTGAGATTTTGTAAACTTCTTTTAAAATCACACCCATTATCCAGATTCGGAGCTTAGCTAGTCGAGATAAAAATATTTTAGCGGAATACTTTTGGATCTTGGTCTATTTTTGGCAATTTAATTAAATTAAATTTTCTAAATTTAAAATTTGATTTTCTGGATAGTCAATTTGGTTAAACTTTTTGTTGAGCTTCCTATTATTTTTGGTTGTCAACAGTTATTATTTTCTGAATTGAGCTTCTAATCGTTTTTAGTTGTCAATCTAATTTATTCTTTTCTTGATTGCGTACACTTTTTAGCTAGTAATTAAATAAACAAAAAAAAGCCCTCTATGAGAAAACAAGATTAACAAACTGGAAACAATAATTGAGTAACCAAATATAAAATAATTATTGCGATTAAACAAAAAAAACCCCCCCGGTGAATAAGTGTAGAGAGTAAAAACATGTTTATTTGCACAGTTGTGTTTTTTTTTATTAAATAAATAAGCGACACAATGAGTTAAATCGAGACTTATCGACTACGTCACGTGCGCGTTTTATCACTCTATATTTTACAAATTATCTAGTCGTTGTTCTTTAACATCAACAATGTCCTTCATTCTCTCATTTTTTCAAAAGGCACACGTTTTGGTTAAGTACACATGTCCATTCAACTTTTAATATTGCACTATTGTATAAAAGGATAAAAACTTTCAATCTTCTGACTCATTAAAATTCTAAATGCAATTTTTGGTTGCTTCACTTTCCGTTGGACGGATGAGAAAAAAAAACAACATTTCAGCTCTTTCAATCTGAGAGTCGTAAAACAAGAGATAAAATTTCAATGAATAACATTTCCGTTTCACGCTCACTGTTTTTCAGGTTTTGTCGAAGATTCAGGTGACACAGCATGCCCATTATCGATAATAAAGAAAGCATTCATGCCTCGCTGAATTTCTCACCTCTCAACAATCTCATAAAACAAAGAGACTATTTCCAACTATCCGATTATTATTATTCGATCTTTCGAGTTATTAAATTTAGTGAAATTTCCGTTTCTTTCATTTTTAATTTAGATTTTTTCTAATTTTAAATATTTTCGATTTATAAACTGGTTATAAAAAATACTACTAACAGATTTTATATCTTGAATTTGGACACTTTTCTGAGTATTTTACAAAAAATTTTACTCTTGAAAATTAAATTACAAACAGTCTCGTCAACTCGGAAAAAATTATTCTCAATATACAATTTCGTCAGTTCTTACAAAAAGAAAAAACACCTTAATCACTATCCCGACTCTCGAGATATGAAAAAAGAAGAAACTGTCTTTATCACTTTTTTCTTTAACTTAAAAATTAGGAACCTTGCTGTCTTTATCACTGTTTTTGATTAGGCCATAATGAATGAAAAGAAACCTCTAATTTTCAGAAAAGTCCAAATCTTTTCTTAGAGGTGCTTGAATTTCGCTTTTTCCGAGCGGGGGCGACAATATCGGAGCCGTCTCCATTGGGCGAGGAGAAGGCACCAGGTGTCAATTTACTCCGGACGTGCTCGTCGAGAAGTGCCTGCATGTCCATCTGCCACTGCTCCAATTGTTGACTGAGCTCGATTTTCTGCTGAATCGCTTCCATCAGCTGACTATTGGCCTGAAGTACGTCTATCCGGGTCCTCGCGAGTTCCACCTCAACCCTATTTTTTCTGGCGATGGCCTGATCTCTACTCTGATAAGCCTGGGCGAGGATCTCGTCTTTCGTCAGCTCCGAGTGCTCAATGTCACCCCTAGCACGATCTCGTTCCTCTCGAGCACCACGAAGCTCAGCCTCACAAACACTGAACTTGCTCGTTGTCTCGATGAGAGCCTCCCCTCGACGCTTCAATTCATCCTGGCCCTGCTTCAATTGATCTTTCGTACTCTCGAGCTCTTCCCGCACTCGATGAAGCTCCACTGCTAATCCCAATTCTCCTGGTCCTCCACTTCCGGGCAGCGCCAGACTGTAGAGTTCTTCTATCAGCTCGGATAAAGCTCCAGGACAATTGGCCTGAAAAATACAGATTTATTAGACTACCAGCAACATTAAACAATAAATATTAAATTTAAACAAAATAGTTTAAATATTATAGGACTAACTGTTGGAAATAATAGCAAATTTAACAACTGGATTCAAAATCGAAAAAAATAATTGAAATTGAAGAAAATAATAAAATATTGAGGAAATAAATCAAAAATTTTTTAATTAAATTAAGATTTGAAAAAATAATTGATAATTGAAAGAAAAATTACAAAATGACAAAAATAATGGACAATTAAAAACAAAATTCAAAAAACGACTAGATTAATAGACAACTGAAAAAAAATAATTGAAAAATCCAAAAAATATTGAATATTGAGGTAGTTATTGAAAATCGAAAAAAATAATTAAAAATTAAAAAAAATATTTGAGAATTGAAGAAAATAATTTAAAAAAATTAAAGAATTAAATGTAAATTTCAAGAAAATAGTTGATAACAGGGATCACAGTGGTTTCTTCGTTCAATTTTAGGTGAAAAAGGGGATTTCGATTTTCAAAAAAGGGGATTTTCTTTAATAAAAAGGGGATTTTGGAAATTAATAAAAAAGGGTTATATTAATAATTCAAGTTTTCTTTTACAAAATTTTATTGTTTCTTTTTTTCGAAACAGTTTTATTAATTAATTTAGTCTTTTTTTGGTCAATTTATTTATGATAAATAAAAAAAAATAAAAAAAAAGAGCACTTTCGGAAATACAAAAATTTATCTTTTAATAGGTTGTCTATTCAACGACGAGAAGATGGTTGTTGCAATTAAATAATTTTTAAAATAATATGTAACTTCAAATGGTTTTTTAAATTATTTATTTAATAATTAGATTTTAAACAGGAAACATAAAAATCTGTGATGTAAAATGTTCTGATATAATATTAAAGGAAATAAATTAAAAATCTTTTAGCGAAATATGACAAAATGAATTCAAATTATTTTTATTAATCTCTTTTATTGTATTTTTCTATTTTAGGTATGATTCAAAGCAATTAATTTTTGTTTGAAATAAGTAAATATATTTCATAAACAATTTTTTTTTCCATCCAATAAAATAAATTTGATGCATTTCAGCAAGAATACATGGTACTCGAAACATGTTTTAATTTTATTAAAAATATGACAGCAAAATTTTTATTACAAAAATATAATTAGATACATTAGATAATATAATAATTTTCATAACATTTATTTCTTTTTTAGCAGAATGTGACAGAATTAGTTTAAATTATTTTTATTAACCTTTTGTATTATTTTATTTTATGATGCAAAACTAGTAATATTTGTTTAAAACGAGTAAAAAATATTTAATAAATTTTTTTTTATTTAATAAATTAATTTGCTTTAATTAATTAAGAAAACATGGTAATAAGAATATTATTTAACTTTTTAAAATAATTTTATTTTAATTGTGTTTTTTTTTCATGTTTACTGTTTAAAATCTAAATTAATTTCATAAATAATATAAAAAAAAACCATTTCAAGTCAAAAATTATTTTTAAACATTTAAATTCAATAACTAATTTCTCATCATTGTACAGACACCCTAAAAAAGGGTAAATTTTTGCATTTCCGAAAGTGGAAAAATAGAAACTTTTTTAAAAAAAAGAAGGTCAAAGAGGAGAAAAATTTTGATTTAGGTGTTTTAGGTGATAAAATCTTGATTTTAGGTGTTTTAGGTGATTTTTCTAAAAAAAGGGGAAAATAAGGAGAAAAGGGGAAAAAAAGGGGATTAGGTGAAAAAGGGGAGAAACTGTGATCCCTGTGATAATTAAAAGAAAAATTACAGTATGACGAAAATAATTAAATATTATAACGAAAATAATTTATTAAAAAAAATAATTAACAATTGAAAAAAAGAATTGAAACATGGTGGGAATAATCGTCATTCAAACAAAACAATTTGTAAAATTAATGAGTAATCATAAAGTTGAAGGAGAATAATAAATTGTCAATTGAAAACTGATGAAAATTATGGAAAAATGAAGAAATCAGTTGGAAATTAAAAAATTGTATTCAAATTTCAAGAAAATAATTGAAAAGTTGCGAGAATTATTGAATATTGAATGAAATAATTGAAAAACGAAGAATGCAATTGAAAATTGAAGAAATCAATTAGAAATTGAAGAATTCTATTGAAATTTCAAGAAAATAATTTATAATTCTCTGTCTTGCGCAACAAGTGTAAAAAATTTTCTGGGTTATGTTACAACAAATATTTGTTGGATATGGAAAATTCTATTGTTCTATTGTCATCACCTCGACATATTTATAATTTTATTATTTTATATTGTCCGCGATATTTGTAATCACATAAATTATTATTATTATAAGTACCTAGCGTACGAAAGGGCCTTTCTTTATATTTTGCCCGTCTATGTAAATAAATAAATAAAATTATTTTAAAAATACGAGAATTATTGAATATTGAATAAAATAATTGAGAAACGAAGAATGCAATTGAAAGTTGAAGAAAATAATTGAAAATTGAAAAATTGTAGGAAATAATTGAAAATTACGGAAAATAATTAATAATTGAAGAAAATAGTTGGACAACATCGAGAATAATTTAAAAAATAAATGAGAAGTATTAAATTTAAAGTAAATAATTGTAAATTGAAAATTAAGAAAATTATAGAAATAATTGCACATTTAACAAGTGGATTGAAAATTGAAGAAATCAATTTTAAAAATTGAAAAAAGTAATTGAAAATAGCCGAGAATCTTCTTGCCGAGAACTAATGAATATCGAAGAAAAAAAATTCAAAACTGGAAACTAGAAATTAAAAATTAAAGAAAATAATTCAACAATTGTATGTAAAATTAAACAAATTTAATGATAATCTCAAAAGATAATAGAAAAAAGGCGATAATTTTTTAATATTAAAGAAAATAAATGAAAATTGAAAAGTGAAATTTAAATTTGAAGAAAATAACTGAGAATTAAAGAGAATAGTTCCAGAATTGAATAATTGAATTAAATAATTAAAAAAATTTTTTATGAGTGAAAAATAATTGAAAAAATTAGAGAACTATTGTATATTGAGAAATTATTTGAAAATAAAAGAAAATAATTAAAAAAAGGAAGAAATAAATTGGAAAAATTAAAAGAAAAATTACAATATGACGGAAATAATTAACTATTAAAAACAAAAATAATTAACAATTGAAAAAAAAAATTCGAAAAATGGTGGTAATAATCGGCATTTGAACAAAAAAATCTTTAAAATTAATGAATAATCATAAAATTGAAGGGAGAATAATGAATTGTCAATTGGAAATTGAAGAATTGTATTGAAATTTCAAGAAAATAATTGATAATTGTGAAACTGCGAGAATTATTAAATATTGAATAAAATAATTTAAAAACGAAGAATGCAATTGAAAATTGAAGAAAATAATTTAGAATTGAAAAAAATACTTAAAAATTAAAGAAAAATATTGATGATTAAAGAATCAAATTGAAATTTTAAGAAAATAGTTGATTATTTCAAAGAAAAGTTACAAAATGACTAAAATAATTAAATATTAAAGAAAATAATTGAGAAATGACTGATTAAAATTTAGATAATTAAAGCCTAAACCAATAAAAATTTGAATGAGTTGTTATTTACATCAAGGAAACTTTTGATTAGAAGATGCAATAATTTATTGATATAATGATAAAATAAAGATTAGTTTGATTAAAATAAGTATAAATTAGAACTTTTATTTATCGATTGAAATTGAAATTTAGTTGAAACTTCAATAAATAAAAACTTAAATATATCGATACTTAACTATTAATTTAGATTTCCATTAGTAAATAAGTATTTCGAAATTTCAACTATTTCAATTTCCAATAATCTAAATATCAATAAATTTAAACTTCTTAGCATAAACATTTTAAGTAATTTTTGTATTGATAGAATTAAATTTTAATTTTTTAATTTACTAAAATTTTAGTGTATCGAAATGTCAGTTCAATATTTTAGAGTAAACTATATTTTTTATTAATCTTATTTTCTGTAAATGCAGTTAAATTGATTCTCATGAAAATTGACTCTAATTTTAATTGACCTCTTTTATCTAATTTTTAATTAGGAATTAAATAAGTTTAATAATAATTTCCTCATGCAATAAAAAAGAAGCATTTTGAGATCTAGGATACAACATTTATTTAAAGAAATTTAATTTATAAGAAGTTTTGGATTGTTTTGAATCATTAAGAAATGAAAAAGTTATTTTAGGAAGATGTTTAAGACACTTATAAAATATTTAAAAATGGTGCTTGCTTTCTTTTTAATGATATAAGTGTAAGTAAAAGTCTACAAAAGACATAAAAAGTATGTTGAAAAAAATTCATTATTCGTGAAAGAAGGTGGAAATTATAAAAATATATAAAAAAGCTGAAAAAGATCGAGAAATTTTTCAAATATTTTTTGAAAATTTAAAGAAATATACAAAAAAAAACTTATATTTTAAAATGACAAACTAAAAAACGAAGCAATAATCCACGAAAGAAGAAAATCGCAAAAATAAAATTCAAAAACTGAAAAAGAAATAGAAGATTAAAAAATCGTTTGAAAATTAAAGTACCTTTAAAAACAATCTATCAAATTATAAAAAAATTTATTATTTATTTATTTTTTCGATTAGAAAATTGGAAAAAATATTTTAAACGTTGTGGATGAATGCATAAATCAGTGAGTCATAGAAAATATAGATTTTCTCAGAAAAATGAGAAAACGTAAAAAGACAAGTTAAAAAGAATACAAAAGAAATACGGAAATTCTTTAATAATAAAAAAATTAAGGAAATTATTTTAAAAATGGTGAAATTAAGGTTAAAATCTACTTAAATTAAAAGAATTTTTAAATAACGAAATATCTTGAAACATAAAAAAAAAGTATGAAAAAATCCTGAAAACTTGAATTTAAAGAGGTTCTCTCCATTGACATAACTTCAAACTAGTAAGTGAATTTTCATACCAAACAAAAATATTGTAAAAATTGATTTCACCAAATTTCAAAAGATCATTTAAAACAAAGTTTTTAACATTTAAAAAAATAGGTTAAGTTAAAATTTGTCGTAAAATAATAATTATTTAATATTTCATGTTTTTCCATTTTGTAATTTTCATCAAATTTTGATAAATAATAGCTCAATTTAAAAAAATAAACAAATTACAGAATCCTACATAGAAAAAAAGAAAATCTATAAGAAACTAAGGGAAATATTTTTTACAGTTATGAGAAACTAAAATAGTTTTAAGAAATGGAAATACATATTAAGAAATACAAAAATTATGATAAATTAGAAAATTTATTAAAAGGTAAAAAAATGATTAAAATATTTTGAAAATTAATTTTTTTTTATTATTCCAATGTGTTTTTGTACACAAGTTTGTTAAAAATTAATTATTTATTCTTTTTGGTCATTTTTTTGAAATCACAGTTTTTGATATATTTTTGATAATCTATTTTTTGGGATAGTTTACAAACTTTTTTAATTTATTATTTGAAATTTAAATTTTCAAAAAATCAGATACCGCCACGAAAGTGATTTGATTTTTGGAGTTTTTTCAAAATATCTCGTAAAAGTCAATAGATTTTACTTAAAGATCGAAATCAATTCATCAAATGTAAGACAAATAATAATTATATTCTATTAAAATTTTAAAATTTATTTAAAAATCAATTTTAAAATCTATCGACTTTGACGAGAAATTTTCAAAAAATTCCAAAAACCAAATTAATTTCGTGACGGTCCTGCGAAAAATTAAATATGACTTTCTCTCTTTTCCCTGACTCATGGTGATCCTAAAATTGATTTAACTAAAAACCAGATCAATTTAAATTATAATCCACTAAAATTCATTGGAAAAATTAAATTGAAATTCAAATCCCTCTCAATTAATAATCACTAACTATTTCCATGTCAATTTTCATTATTTCATTATTATTTTCATTGATTTTAACTATAAAAAAAAATATCAAACATTGAAAAAAAAACACTTTTTGCAAATCAATGTAGCTGCAAGTAATACAATAAACTAGAATAAAAAAAAAAGTCGATATTTTCCCAACGGTGAGTAAATTAATTTCAGTTTCCCGTGTCAAGCGTCGACACTGAAACCTAAGAGATCCGATATATAGAATTTCATCGACCACCCTTGGGTGAAAAAAAAGTGAAGGGGGTGAGGTGGAAATGCGATCTGACGTGGGGAATGAAAAAGGGCAGTGTATATAGAGGTCGGTGCATTTTAGAATAGAGCAAAGAACGCACCTCGGCTTCGGAGCCATTGGCGATGACGAGCATAGACTCGTCACAATCGCTCTGAAGACCTGAGTCGTCTTCTCCCCTTCGTAGTCGAGAACACAACTCCCTCAAACGTTTACAGGATCGTGTCACTTCCGCTCTGAGGTCTTCCTGCTCCCCCAGCGAACTTCCGCTCTCCTCGCATTCCATTTCCGCCTGGAGTGATCTCGGTGGCTTCTGAATCGATCCTGATCTTCCTCTCCTCTCGGACTCGATCGTCGCCAAAGCCGCCGACAGTTCATCCCTAGAAAAGAAAGCAGATGGTTAGAAATATTGCAGCCGGATCAATTTCCCCATATTTTCCTTTTATTCCTGTCAAAGGGCATCTAATTCTATTTTAAATCTTGCACCTTTCTCCTTTCAGTTTGATCCATTTCGTAAGATTTTTTTTTAGAATTTGGGATTCTTGGTTCGAGGAATTTAATGTGCGTATTGAAAATGATGTTCTTTTATAAGAAGTTTTTATTCGTGTTTTATGTTTCGATATTAAATTGAATAATGGAAAATTTATTCTTAATATTTCCTGGTTTAAATACTGATAAATGTTTAAAACCTTATGCATAAATAACTAGTTATTTTTACTACTAAATAAAAAAATAATTATAAAATTAAAAAGTTGAAATTATTAAAATTAATTTAAATTAGAATGGAAAAAGGGGAGAAAATGAAAATTTTATTTTAATAAATTAAAATTTGAGTCGATTTAAATTTTGGATTAAATCGGATGTGAGGAATTAGAATTTGTATAAATTTATTAAAGTTTAGATCAGTTAAAATCAGGATTAAAATAACTTAAAATCGAGTTTTAAATGTTAAGCAGATTAATTTTAAAAGTTTAAAGAGTGAAAGTTGTATAAGAATTATTTGTTTATTTAATTTACATGAAAAACGAATCATCAGAAATTGTATGAGACTATGAACTAAACAAATGGAAATTTGAATATTGATAAATTGAAGTTCGGATCGATTTAAATTTGAGGTTAAATGAGATTCGAATAAAAAAAATGTTCATCAATTAAAGTTTGATTCAATTGAAACTGATTTAATTATAATTAATGAAAATTGTAATTAATGAAATCTGAATCAACATAATTAAATTTCAATCAATTTAAAGTTAGATTATGCATTTTGATAAATCAAAACGAAATTCAGTTCAAATTTGAGTCGATTGAAATTAAAATCAATTAACTTCGGATAAAACGAAATTTAGTGTCGATTTAAAATGTTAATTAAATTAGATATGAAAAAAATGAAAATTTTATGTAATTTAGACTTCCATTTAATTAATTTTTAATTGAACCAATTAGATTCTTAATAATCCAATATATCCAATAAATCTCTTTTTTAATCAAAAGAAAAAAAAATTATGAAACCTGATGTGGAAGTTAAAAATTCGAAACTTGTTTAAATTGTAGATTTTAAAACCAAAAATCGCAAAAGACCTTTAAGTTACAATTTTGTTAAATTCAGATATTAGGGTCTTGATCAATGTAAATTTGGTTATTTTAAATTCAGATCAATTAAAGTTTTAATCAATGGAAATTTGTATCGGCAAAATTTGTATCGATTACAATTTTGGTAAATTGAAATAAATTTAAATCGGTGGATATTTGTACAGATTTAAATTGGGATTAAAGGATATTTAAATAGATTAAATTTAGATAGAATAAAGTTAAATGTATTAAGTTTGACATTATAATTAAAATTATAAATAAAATTAATTGAAATCATCATTAGATTAAAATTTGCAGGAGTTAAATTAAAAGTTTATTAAAATGCCTTTTAATACAAGTTTTAACCAATAAAAATTAAAATTATGGAAACTTTAAGTATAGGTCAAAATTCAGATTTGTGAAATTAAAATGATGATTAAAATTAGTATTGATTGAAATTCGAATCGATTAATTTTAATAGTTTCAATTTAAGATATATTAAAACCATAATTGATTGTTATTTAAATCACACGAAATTTATATTCATTAAATTTAAAACAATTTAATTCAAAAAGTATTATAATTAACTAAATTAAGCTTGTCAAAATTAACTAGATTTATGAAATTTTAATAATTTAAATCACTAATATGTATTTTAAATTACAATTTCATAAGAATTTAAATCAAATAAAATTTTTAATAAATTGAATATTCGATCAATTGAATTAGTTTTTTTTTTAAGATGAAAAAGATGAACTTGCATTTATTGAAAGTTCAATTGATCCACATTTCAAGTTTAGTTTTTTTAATCACTTTTTCAATTTTAGTTATTTTTCCCTTGTCATTAAATCAATTTAATTATTTATTTCTAAATTTTATATTGTTTATCGCAAATTTAAATTAATTTTTTTAATTTAGTATTCTATTTGTCATTTTGAAATTATTAATCATTTTCATAATTTCTGAATTAATCCCCTAAACTTTCAAATATTTCAAATAATTATTTTGTTCAATTTTCATTTCTTTTTATTATTTTGCAATTATTTTCTCTACCTTTTAATATTTTCATTATTTTTAAATTAATTTCTTAAATTTTTAAGTTAGTCTCTAAAATTTAGACAATTGTCATGAATTTTCAAAATTTTAAACGGTTTTTCAATTATTTTCTTTCGCTTAAAAACAAATTCTGTGAATTTCTATTATTTTCTTTAATTTCTAATTATTTACATTATTTTGGCATAATTTTCAAAAAATTAAATTACTTATTTATCTGAAATTTCAATTATTTTCATCAATTTTCGATTATTTCTGTGATTTTTTAATTATTCTTTTTAATTAAAATTTTTTAAGTAATTTTTTAATTATGTTCGTTTTTTAAACATAAGTAATTTATTTTTCTCTAATTTTATTTACTTTTTTCAATTTTTCATATTTAAATTATTTTCATTATATTTGAATTTTCTTTCTCAATCTTAAATTATTTTCAGCATATTTCAATTTTTTTTTTTTTTAAATTAATTTTATCATTTTTCAATTATTTTCCTCGATTGTCAATTATTATTCTCATTTTCTAAAATTATTTTTTAAGATTTTTAAGTATTTTTCTAAAATATCTATTTCAATTATTTCTTTTTATTACAAAAAAAAATCTGTAATTATTATTTCACTCATATGTAATATGTAATTTATTTTTTACATCTTATCATTGTTTGTATCATATTTCAATTATTTTCTTCAAGTTTCAAATTTTAAAATAATATTTTAATTATTTTCCAAAATTTATTTCCGTCAATTTTTTTTTATTTGTTTTATAATTTTCAAATTTTGAAATTATTTATCTGACATTTCAATTATTTCATTTAATTTTCGATTAATTATATTATTTTTTATATCCTTTTTTTCAATTTTCAATCACTTTCGTTCTTTTTCATAATTTCCAAAAACTTTTTAATTATTTCTCCTTAATTAAAAATGATTCTTTTCAATTTTAAATTATTTTTATCTTCTTTCATTTATTTTCTTTAATTTTTAATTATTTTCTTTTTTGTTCCAATGAACTTCTGAAAGTTTCAAGTATTTTTCTAAAATATTCTCTAACTTTTCTTTATTTAAAATACATTATGTTATTTTTCCAATTATTTTCTCAAAATTTAATAATTTTTTCAATTTTAAAATTATTTATCTCAATTCTCTATCATTTTTTTTTTCAATTTCCAATTATTTCCTTTAATTATTTTATTATTCTATTTTTTCAATTTATTTTTAAGATTTTCAAGTATTTTTTTCAAATTTAAATTATTTTCTTTATTTTTAAAACATTTCTATGATTTTGCTTCCTCATAGAGGAAGCGTTGTGATCGTTAAGATTTTCGATTTTCCAAAAATAGTGTAAATCGACTCAGTTTCATCTGAAAAGTTCAAATTTTCATTCTTGAGAAAATGTCCAGATGTGTGTGTGTGTGTGTGTGTGTATGTGGTAAATTTTTTGTCGCCAGGATATCTCGAGAACGCTTCAACGGATTTTAATAAAATTTGGATGACATATGAAGCTCACAAATATCTAAATTTGGACACAGGGATTTTTGAAAATACCCAATCAAATTTTTTTGAGCACCTTTTTTCATCAAAAATATCGTTTTTTGGCAAAAAATTTTTTCATGCTAAAAATTCAGACAAATGAATGAAAAAATCATGTTCCTTGTTTCAAAACGAATCGATTGACCTATATAAAGTATATAATTGACCAAAAACTCACGTAATAATTCATGATTTTTCAGTTTTTTTCATCAAAAAATCTCGTTTTTGGAAATTTTTTAAAAAAAAAAATTTTTCATGCTAAAAATTCAACCAAACAAAATCATATTCCTTGTCTCAAAACGAATTGATTGACCTATATAAAATATATAATTGACTAAAAACCCACGTAATAATTCATGATTTTTCATTTTTTTTCATCGAAAAATCTCGCGATTTGCCAAAAAAAATTTTCATGCTAAAAAACCAACCAAACGAATTACAAAATCATATTCCTTGTCTCAAAACAAATCGAGTGACCTATATAAATTTTATATTTGACTAAAAACTCACGTATTAATTCATAATTTTTAATTTTTTTTTATTGAAAAATCTCGTGTTTTGCCAAAAAAAAATTTCTTGCTAAAAATTCAAACAAATGAATTAAAAGAATCATATTCCTTGTCTCAAAACGAATTGACTAAAAATAATTGACTAATAATTGACTTTATTTATTTATAATAAATAAAGTTTTGGAATATAGAAAAAAAATATATATATTGATTTATTATTATTTTATTATTATTACTTATTTGCATAAAAATAAATAATAATTAATTTAAAATTGAATTATTATTTTTTATGTTATAAATAAATTTATTGCTTCCTCTACGAGGAAGCAAATTATTTTGCTTTCTTGGAAGCGAAGTGTCCATGAAATGGACAGAATTCACACCTAGTTTAAAATTACTCTCCTCAATTTTTTAAATTGATCTCATTTTTTTTCAATTAATTTGCAAAATTTGCAATTACTTTGTTTAATTTTAATTATTTTTTTGCAAGTTTTTCTAATTTTAAAATTTTATAAATTTTGTCTTAAATAAATATTTATTTTATTTATTTATATAAATTCATATTCAAAATATTCAAAATTTTTATAATTGTTGATAACTCAAAGTGCAAAAAAGTTTAATTTAGTCAAACTTTAAATTACTAAAATTAGTAAGGATTTTGAATTTTTTATCAAATAAAAGGTCTATTAGGCTTTTGCCCCTTAACAGTTACGCCACTTCTTAAATGAAATTATAATTATTTCAAAATTTCTTGAAAATCTAAAGGATTGAAAATTTAAGGTTTAAGGACAGCTCATGTAGGTATATAGCATCCGGTGTCTGTTTTCAAATAAAAAAACAAGAAGGTACGTGTGCAGACTATGGAAAATCAGAGTAGGTAGCGTGTCCGGTACAAAGGCAAAGGTGGGCGTTACGATAAGTCAAGTGTCGTAATAAAGCGAACCGATCAATCGTTATCTCTGTAGTTACACTAGTTTCTGGTTTGCTGGTGGATTTATAGATCAGAGTGGACACCAAAGCAATAGAATAAAATGATATATATTATGTAATTCTCGGTTTGTCTTTGAGCAGCCTCACCTTTCTTGCTCGGCTACTCTCGCTCGGTGTTCCGCTTCGTTACCAAGTCGCTCCAAGGCCACAGCCCTCTCTTCGGCTTCCTCGAGGGCCGCCAAGGCTCGAGCCCTTTCTTCCCGAAGTTCCAGGGATCTCCTTTCCAATTCCGTCCTTTGAGCTGAGACCAATTGCACCTATAAAAAATAAGCAAACATTAGTCAAGAAAATTATTCATTATATGAATCACTGGCTTTCTTCGAGTAGGAATCAGACACAAACAAGTATATCAAACTCCTTATTTTTGTTTATTTTAAATAAAAAAAAAAACATCCTAATTCTAAAAGTGTTTTGATAAAAGGGTTAATAATTTTATTTTTAACATTTTGAGGAATTCAAAATTGCGTTTGAACTGAATTTAAGTAAAAAATACGATTGACACTTGTCTGATTTTAGGTTATGTTATCTAAATTCGTTTGAGATTTTTATATATTCAAAGATCAAAGTGTTAAAAATACAATTACTTACTTTTTTTCCAAAAATTTAGATTTTTTTATTTAATATATTGAAGTTTATTTTCCATTGTCTGATTCCTCGGTAAAAATTGTTTCAAAAATAAAAAACTCTCAATCTAGCGCCATTTTTCTTACGTGAACACAAAATGAAAAGAAGAGCAGTTGTCTAAACACTAGAATGTCAAAGTGTCAGAATAAAAGAACTGACTTACGTCAACATTGTGAAAAAAATAAATAAATCAAAACAGTTTTCATTTTATAATTTCGCTTTTATGAAGCATTTTTATGATTTTGTGCAACATAGTTGTAAACTCCGTGAGATAATACTGTCGTAACGAAAAGAATTATTCTTTTTTAAGCACTGCGCTTTAAAATAACAAAACTCAACTGACATTTAAAAGCACGAATTAATTCGACAAAATTGTCCAATATTTTTACTTTCAGCTGTATCAACAATTACTAACAAGTGTCTGGCAACATTTTAGTAATTTTTATATTATCAATATATTTTGTGAAATTGAAAAAAAAAATACAACTAAAATTTTATGTAACAGAAAAGTGACTATTTTAGTTTATTGATAATTTAAAAATTGCTAAACAACAAAGCTATTGAATCCTCAGGGATTAAATAATTTTTCAATAATCAGTAAATAATTTCAATTTTGGACAATTAAATATTTTGTTGATAATTAAATAACTTCAATAATAGAGTATTTTTTAAAATATTTTTTCAATACTAATTGTATTTGAGATTTGTGCAAGCAAAATAAAAATCACAAGTTTCTTTTACAGAAGTCTTGATCATGTAGAAAAATATCGATTGACTTTGACAGATGACGTAGAAGGAAAATTATAGCTGCCTATAAAAAGAAATCTAATATAATATTAAGACAGCTGAACAAAATCATAAAAGAGACAGTTTTAAAATCCGAATTTTATATAAGACGCTTTTAATTTTAAACACAAATAAATAATAATATAAAAAAAATATTAATTAAAAATAAATATATTAATAAATAAAATAAAATATTATTAAAAATACAAAATATTCACAAACAAAAACAAACTCAATATAATATAATAAAATAATTATAGACTAATTAATAAATATAAGAAAATAATAAATAAAAATAAATAGGAAAGTGTTTGCAATCGAGATTATTATTTGTACTCTATAAAGAAATATGTTGTGCCATAATAAAAATGTTTTTGCCTAAACCCTGAACCTTCAGCAATAAATGATTACTCAGCTCTTTAAATGTTGACCTTCCAACAAAAACTATCTCAACTATTTTGAAACTAGGCCTTTATGAACTGATGTAATACTATACTCCAAATTTTCAATCGATCTTTGCCGAATTTTCAAATTAAATAGAACAGACGTCAATGGAAGATTACACTGAATTTAAATTTGATTACATAATCACTTTCTACAATAAACTTTGTCAAAATCTTGAATTCTTTGCTTCCTCAATCGATTTTGTTTTTTCGTCATTTTCACTGATTTGGTATTTTTATCATTTAGTTCAAATTTTCAATATTAATCAAATAAAAATCGTTCTTTAATTTGATAATTGTATTATTTTTATTTTATTTTTATAAAAACATGAGAAACATTAATGATTTTTAATTTTTGACTGTTTACGTTTAATCTAACTTCCTCGTAATATTTAAAAAATTGTTTTCGAAGTTTTCTTTTCGTTTATTTTATTTTATTTACTTCTTTTACTTTAGATTATTTATCAGACATATTTCTTATTTATTTTACGTAAATAAAGAATTTTAGGCAAATTGAAAAAAAATACATATACAATCCCAATTTTCAATGAAAATTTTTTTTTGATTTTTATTCAAAGTAACTTTTATTTAACCGAATATTTCCTAAACAGATTCATGATTTTAACCGATCTTCATTTGACGTACTTTTTACTTTATTTAATTTTTATTTTACATGTTTAATTTTGCTAAATATCTATCCCCAACAGCACCGAAAATTTCCTGAAAATTTATTAAAGATTTATTTGCAAACTTCGGAATATTTAGGTGCAAAGCTTAGCGAAAATTGTGTAAAGATTTAAATGTCCCGATTAAATAAATGTTTAGCGTAAAAGTTGACTGAACATTTAAATTTACATTTTCGTAAAATTTTCGTCGCGAAAGTTTCCTGAACATTTAAATTTACATTTTCGTGAAATTTTCGTCGCGAAAGTTTCCTGAACATTTAAATTTACATTTTCGTGAAATGTTCATCGTGAAAGTTGACTGAAGATTTAAATTAAATTTTCGTGAAATGTTTGTCGCAAAAGCTGATTCAACATTTAAATTAAATTTTCGTGAAATGTTTGTCGCAAAAGTTGATTCAACATTTAAATTAAATTTTCGTGGAATTTTCGTAGTGAAATTTGACTGAACATTTAAACTGAATATTTGTGAAATGTTTTTCGCAATAGTGGATTGAACATTTAAGTGAATATTTGCTAAATGTTAAGCGGAAAGTTGACCAAATAAAAAAAATTATATTAAATAGAACACACAGGAAATTGTAAGTTGAAAGATTGTATTAGATTAAGGATTTGTAAAACGTTACAGAATCTTCAAAATTTTATTCAATAAATGTGTTTATATTAATTTAATTACTGTTTAATATACTTGTTCCCCTTCTATTTAATATAATTTTTTTATTCTGTCAACTTTCCGCTCAACATTTAGCAAATATTCACTTAAATGTTTAATTCACTTTTGCGACAAACATTTCACAAATATTCAGTTTAAATGTTCAGTCAAATTTCACTACGAAAATTTCACGAAAATTTAATTTAAATGTTGAATCAACTTTTGCGACAAACATTTCACGAAAATTTAATTTAAATCTTCAGTCAACTTTCACGACGAACATTTCACGAAAATATGTAAATTTAAATGTTCAGAAAACTTTCGCGACGAAAATTTCACGAAAATGTAAATTTAAATGTTCAGGAAACTTTCGCGACGGAAATTTTACGAAAATGTAAATTTAAATGTTCAGTCAACTTTTACGCTAAACATTTATTTAATCGGGACATTTAAATCTTTACACAATTTTCGCTAAGCTTTGCACCTAAATATTCTGAAGTTTGCAAATAAATCTTTAATAAATTTTCAGGAAATTTTCGGTGCTGTGGGGGATCTTACAGACTTTTTATTCACCAGAATATTAATCATAATTTTTATTTAACCATATTTTCAATTAAATTTTGAATTCATGGTTAATATGAAAGAAATGTAAAAATAAAAAAATCGTAAAAAATGAAATGAAAAAATATTTTATAAAAAGAAGAAAATTTTATAATATAATAAATTATAATACAATAAAAATTTTAAATATAATTTTTTAATTATTTATTTATTTAATTAATTTCACGGGCTACCATTGAAGAAAAAGAAAAATGCCCATTTGTACAATAAGTATACTTAAATCTAAAGTTAGATTTCAATCAAAACGGACAAGACTGTCTGCAAATTAATAGACTCAGTCTTTAATTAATTAAAAAAAAAAAATTAAACTACAATGAGAAAACGACAAAAAGTAAGGAACCTAAAAAAACAGACGTATAGAAATCAAGAATGGTTTTTAAAAATTTGTGGAAACATTTTTAAAAATAACAAAAATAAAAAAAAAATCAACAAAATAATGTGAAAATTTTACTAAATGGTATAAAAACATTTTTTGATATAAATTAACATTTTTTTATCTCTCTTCAGACATTTCTTTTAAAATCATTGTTTTTATTATGTTTTTATTTAGTTTATTTATCTATTATTTTTTAAGAGGAAATGAAGATTAACTTGTTTCTTATTTTTACTATATATAAGTTTATTAGAATTTTTGTTATCTTACTATTTTTTAAATTCATGAATATTATTTTTTAGAACAAATTCCGATTTTTTTAAGGGGGTTCTCTCCATTCACATAACCTCAAACTGAAAATGTATTTTCGCACCGAATAAAAATATTATTCAAATTAATTTCACCATATTTTGAAAAATCGAGTTTTACATTTATCAGAAAAAATAAAGTTCAGCCAAAATTTGTTGTCAAATAATAATTATTTAACAATTTGTGTTTTTTCTTTAAATCTACAGTTAAAATCTGTAAATTTCATCCAATTTTTACAAATAATAGCTTATTTTGCTCTTTGAAACATTTTCTACAATATATTTTATTGTTGGATTTTGTTAAATAATATTTTATTCCTAAAATATATTTTTATTATAAGCAAAATATTTAACAAAGTCAAAAAAAAAAAAGAAATTGTAGAGAATGTTTTAAAGAGAAAAATACCATTATTTTTCAAAATTGGATAAAAATGACAAATTATCATTTTAAAAAATAACACAAAATGTTAAATAATACTTATTTGACAAATTCTGGCAGCGCATACTTTTTTCTGAGAAATTTAAAATTTGACCTTTCAAAATTTTGTGAAAATAATTTATATATTTTTTTTTTTGGGATGAAAAAACACTTTCTAGTTCGAAGTTGTTAAGACTAACATTAAACTAATAATTTTTGGGACGTTTCTTCTGGAAATCTTAAGAATTCTCGAATCTTTTTACAAAATCCTGAATTTTTTCAAAACTTACAAAATTCTCTGTTACATAATACTTCACTTAATTGATTTTCCCTTTAAATTGAGTTTTCATTGAATAAAAATTAAACAAACAAAAAATCATGATTGTTAAATAATGCGCCAGATAGGGTAAATTAAAAATAAAGATTCATCAGAAAAATATTCAAATTGCTTTAATAAAACTTATGCTAAATAAAAATTATTCCATAAAATATTCTGCCGAATAAATAGATTCTAGAAAATATAATTAGAAACCCGTGAATTGAAAATATTCCCTAAAATAAAAATCATCTTGAATAAAATTTCGGCAGAATAATATTTCCGTTTAATCAGGGTGTCTACTAATTTCAACCCATAAAATTCCCAGTTTTTCCCGGTTTTTGTTCCTATTTTTCCTGGTTTTTTCTCTTAATTGTTTACTTAAAATTTATTTTAAGTATAAATAGACCTGCAAATGGCTACAAAAATTGAAGATAACAGTTGATAATTGAAGAAAATAATTAAAATTCAAAGAAAATAATTGAGAATTGAAGAATTAAATATTAAACTTTACAAAAAATAATAATTAGGAATTAAAAGAAACAATTAATAATGGAAAGAAATAATTGAACAATGACAAAGATATTTGACAATTAGAAACAAACTTAAAAAAAAAGTAAATATTAATCTACAATTGAACGATAATTGAAAAAATTGAACAATGGTTATTAAATTCAAAGAATATAATTAAAAATTGTCCAACTAGATAGAGAATCAAAAAAAATAATTTAAAATTTAAGTTAATAATTCAAAATTGAATAAATAAATTGAAAATTAAATAATGAAATTGAAATCAGAAAAAACACAGAATTATTGAACATTAAAAAAAAACAATTGAAAATTGAGAAATAAAATTGAAATTCGAATACAATAATTGAGAATGAAAGAAAATTACTAAACAATTGGATTAAAAAAAGAAGAAAATAATTAATAATTTTAAAAAATGGAAAATGCCAGGAATTATTAAATATTGAAGAAAGCATTAAAAATTGGAGAATAGAATTGTTATTTGAATAAATTAAATTTTAAATCTATAGACATTTTTGCATTTACGTGTACTAAATTTTCCATAAAGTTTATATCATCCACCGATAAAAATTGATGTCGCCATTGACTCAACTCACGATTCTTCGTTTCTTATTATTTTTGAATCTAATATCTATATCTTAAGATCTTCATTGTAAAAATTATTGTTATATTTTTGAAAACTTTTGTAACCCATTTATGGTCCTTTTGGACCGCGGGATATTGTGTTTAAATAAATAAATTAATTAATTGAGAATTGAAAAAAATAATTGAACAATTAAATTGAAAATAGAAGAAAATTATTGAAAATTGAAGGAGGTTTTGAAACATGAAATAAATAACAGATAATTGAAAAAAAAATAAATGAAAAAAGTCGAGATTACTGAATATTGAAACAAACAATTGAAAATTGAACAAAATAATTAAAAATTAAAGAAAATAATTAAAAATTGAAGAAAATCATTGAAAATTGAAGAAAGTACTTAAAAGTTAAAAACAATATTTGAAACAGCAGAAAAATGTAGAAATCGACAGAAATAATTGCGAATTGGTGAAAATTATTTAAAAATTAATTTACATTAAAATTGAAAGAAAAACATAATTCAAAAAAGCTGAGAATTGTTAAATATTGAAGAAAATTGAGAAGAAATTGAAAATTGAAAGAAATTGAAAGAAATATGAAAAAATAATTTGAAATTGAAGAAAATAATTGAGAATTTAAAAAAAATCATTGTAAAAAGCCTTGAACAATTGAACAAATAAATTTAAAATAGAAGAAAATTATTGAAAATTGAAGGAGGTTTTGAAACATGAAATAAATAACTGATAATTAAAAAAAAGTAATTAAAAAAAGGCGAGATTACTGAATATTGAAACAAACAATTAAAAATTAAACAAAATAATTAAAAAATGAAGAAAATAATTGAAAATTGAAGAAAGTACTTAAAAATCACAGACAATATTTGAAAACAGCAGAAAAATTTAGAAATCGACGGAAATAATTGTGAATTGACGAAAACAATTTAAAAATTATCAATTTAAATAAAAATTGAAAGAAAAACGTAATTTAAAAAAGCTGAGAATTGTTAAATATTGAAGAAAATTGAGAAAAAATTGAAAATTGAAAGAAATTAAGAAATTAAAAGGAATATGAAAAAATAATTGGAAATTGAAGAAAATAATTGAGAATTTAAAAAAAATCATTGTAAAAAGCCTAGAGTTATTAAATATTGAAAAAAACAATTGAAAATTAAAGAATGGAATTGAATGTCGAAAATGATAATTGAGAATTAAAGAAAATAATTCAAGAATTGAACAATGGGATTGAAAGTAGAAGAAAATAAGTGATAATTGAAGAAAAAAGAAATTGAACAACCCAGGAATTATAGAATTTAAAGAAAACAATAAAAAAAGAAGAATGTAATTGTAATTTGAAGAAATTAATTAAAAATTGTAGAAAATAATTTGAAATTGAAGAAAATGTGATTTTATGAAAATTGTTGAATAATAATTGATGAATTGAATTCAAGTTTCAAGAACATAATTGATAATTGAAAAAAAAATATTGAAAAAAGCCGAGAATTATTGATTATAGAAGAAAATAATTGAAAGTTGGAGCAGTTATTGAGATGTGAAATAAATAAATGATAATTGAAAAAAATAGTTGAAAAAAGTCGAGAATTATTGAATTTTAAATTAAATAATTCACATTGGACCGCAGGGAGTTATATTAAATAAATAAATAAATGAATAAATAAAAATTGAAGGAAATAATTGTGATCTGAAGAAAATAATTAAAAATTGATGAAAATAATTGAAAATTGAAGAAAATAATTGAAAATTGAATCAAATAATTGGCAATTGAAAAAAATAATTTAGAGTTGAAGGAAATAATTAAAAATTGATTAAAATAATTGAAAATCGTAGAAAATATTTCAGAATTAAAGAAATTAATTAGAAATTGATGAAAATAATTGAAAATTGAAGAAAATAGTAGAAAATCGAAGAAAATAATTGAAAAATGAAGAAATAATTTGAAATTAATGAAAAGAATTTAAAATGGAAGAAAATAATTGGAAATTGAAGAAAATAATTCAAAATTGAAAAGAATAATTGTCAGTTGAAGAAAATAACTGTGAATTTCTGAAACTAGTGGAATAATTGAAGAAAAAAGATAGTAGACAAACATCTATATGTCATGAGAATATATTATATTTTAATTTTTAATGTATATTTTTTATTTTTCAATTGCATAATTGTCGCATAATTACACAAAATTTAAACGCATAATCAGATCGATTCAAAATGCAAAAAGTTATTATCTTTATTTATAAAACAAATTGATATATTAGTCAAATTTATTAGCCCAAAAAGAAAATTCCCGGTTTTTCCCGGATTTAAATTCCCGGTTTTCCCGGTTAGTAGGCATCCTGGTTTAATAAATATTCCGTTAATTTAAAATTATAAATAAAAAAAAAAAAAAAATTAGGGAAATTTTTGTAGCTAAGATCCTATTGTTGTTATTGAACTTATTTATTCAAAAATCAATAAATTTGAAATTTAAATAAAATAAATCTAGTAAATTGCCATAGATAATGTGAATTGCTGACGAATGGAATTTAATTAACTCATCAAGTATATAATGGGATTATTACCTCATCTCTGAGGACTTCAAGACTACTGACATGATCTTGAAGAGTGTTATTACGAGTAGCGCATTTTTCCCTCAAAACTTTTACTTCCAAGAGCAGCTGTTCTTCTTGTTTGGCAGCTTCTCTCAGCTGATCAGCTAGTCGCGTGTTCTGGGCCGTTAATTCGGCTACTAAAGTTGCCTGATCCCGTTCAGCTCTTCGTGCTCTCTCGCTTTGTTCCTCAAGTTGGCTCCTTAACGATTCTACATCAGCTTCAAGTTCCAAGGCTCTGGCTTCACTCTCGTCTCTCGACTCCTCTAATCTCCTCCGAAGAAGATGCCTTTCTTGCTCCAAATTCTGCAAATAAAATATATTGTTAAAAAAATAGATACTTTTGTCTATAAAATACTTTTCATACTTTTACTTATTACACATTTAAATACCTTTTATATATTTTTATATTTTTTTTTATAAAAGAAATATGGAAACAAAATTGTCACAGTTTAACAGTCTCTTAATAAATGTATTCAATTAAAATCTCAATCAATGGAAATTCGGATTATTAAAATTTAAATAATTTAAATTATATTTATTAGTTTTATTATTAATTCAGATTTAGATTGATTAAAATGAAAATCGAGAAATTTGGATAAATTGAAACTTAGGTTAATAAAAGTTCGGATTGATAGAAACTGAGGAGGATTAAAATTTTAAAAATTTTTAATTCGGGAAATAGAAATTGGATCAAGTGAAAATTTGGCTCAACTAAAATTGAAAATGGTTCAAGATTTTCATCGATAAAAATTTGGTCAATTGGAATTTAAATAATTAAAATTTAATTTAGTTTCTTAATTAATTATGATTCACAATTTGATTAAAATGAAAATTGACTGAAATTTGGATAAATTGAAACTTAGGTTAATAAAAGTTTCGATTGGTAAAGATTTGAATGGATTGAAACTGAGGATTAAAATTTAAAAGATTTGAAACTAGGAAAATAGAAATTGGACAATTTGGCTCGACTAAAATTCACATCAATTCAGATTTAAAACGATAAAAAATTGTTCAATTGAAATATAATTTAATTTTTTAATTAAGATTCAGATTCATTAAAATGAAAATCGATTGAAATTTGGATGAATTGAAACATAAGTTAATAAATGTTTGAATTGATAGAAATTTGGATTGATAGAAACTGAACAGGATTAAAATTTAAAAAATTTAAAACTCGGGAAATAGAAATCAAGTAAAAATTTGGTTTGACTAAAATTCAAATCGATCAAAATTAGAATCAATTCATATTTAAATCGATAAAAGTTTGGTAAATTAAAATTTAAATAAATTAAATAGAATAATTAAGTATTTAAATTAAAATTTAGATTACTAAAAATTTGAATAGATTGAAATTCGGATAGAATTCAATAATAAAATCGAAACTTTTGTCGATTGAAATTCAAAAAATTGAGTTTAATTAAAATTTGGTTCGATTTCGTTTATAACCAAAATTCAAATTAATTAAAATTCAGTTTCATTATTCTGAGAAACTGATATTTGAAAAGGTAAAAGAAAAATTAACTGAAATTTGCCACATAAATTATTTTTTGTATAAACCATAGAAACTATAGAAAAAATAAAATATCTTTTTATCATAATTCCATATTTTATTCAAAGTTCAAAGAAAGGAAAATTTTAAAACATGTATTTGCGGTTTTAAAAATGAGAGATACATTGTGTCAAGTTCGAGATGAATGACAGTTGTTAAGTTTAAAGACCCTGCTCACAATGAACAGAACAGGTCAGCCAATTATCATTTTGCTGTGGGTTTGGTTACCAAGAATTTCCCCGTAAAAATTTCTTTTATATTTTTTCCTACCGTTTTCTTTTAAAATTCTTTCAAGCAAAATACGTGAACAGAATATTAAAAAATACTAAAAATTCTCTGAACTACGGTTTTAATCTGCTCATTTTAATTTAAATAAAAGTAGCTAAAATAAATAAATAAATTTTCTTTCAAGTTTTTCCTGTAATTATAATTTTTTTAGTTTCGAATCGCTCTATTTAAAGTTCTCTTCTGTTAATAATTTTCGTCAAATAACATTTTCCTGGCGATGGAGACAACAGTCAATAAAACTGAGAGAAAGTAATAAATTGTGAACGATAATTTGCAGTTGCAATGAATAATTTTATTGACAGTTGTAGATTTTTAAATTCAATTTTAAAACGTTTTTTTTTTTGTCTCACGCAAGAAAAACTAAAATAGATTTCCCAGAGTTGTAAATGTTTTGTTTAAATCTCGTTTTATTGTTCTGTTAATTAATTATTTGACTTTCCGTTTAATATTATAAGCATAATATATTGTGCAAGAAAAACGTTAAAAGTATCAATTATCAACTTCCGTCTAATTAAGAAAGTGTTTTATGTTTTTCTCAATTCTGTTTACTAATTTGTAAAATAGGAAGCCTTTTCGCTTTTACATATTCAATCATTATTAGTTTTTAATATATTACTAGTTATGATTGATGAGTAGATTGTATTTTTTAGACTTCCTTCAAATTTAAAGTGTGGGTTTATATTTGAATCAATGAATAATAAGTAATTGACCGACAGTGAGGAAAATAATTATGAAAGAAACTGTATAAATAAATCGATAACTAAATAAATAAATACAAACTAAAAAATGGAATAAATCATTTTTAAACCGATTTTATAAATATGATTTATAACCTCAACTAATTAAATTTAAAAAAAACTATAACTGAACATAACCTGAAACAACTAATATTTCAGTAAAATTCTGTTTACTAATTTACCATAATGTTTACCGATAGTAGATATGTAGGATTTCTACATTATCAACAAACTAAATTATTATTTAGCTGTCAAATTATTGTTATAAAAGTTTACTTTGACTTCTCAACTTTTGCCAATGAATGCAATTAATTAATTATTTATGATGAACCTCATAAAGATAAAAATAAAGTTGACGCACTGCAAAAAGCTATAAATGAGGAAATCTTTCAAGTGTATCATAAACATGTGCCCATTGTCCAAAATTGTAACCCACGTTTACAAGAATCAGAAAAAAAAAACGGTATATTCTTGAATAACGTCGTCAATCTGATGAATATGAAATGCCACTCGTCCTTATTATCATCTGAATCATCCGCATAAATTAGAACTGGCTGTTCTCCTTGGATGAAAAGAAGTCAGATCAATTTCCAAGAGTGAAGCGGCGAGATGATGAAAAGTCAACTTATAACATCGAGGAGCGATTTTTAGACGTAAAATCCAAACCCGGAATAATTGCAATTATCGTGAATGACAAATGACTTGTTTCCCAGTAAAAGTATACACAGTTGAGCAAACATCTATTACCATTTAACTTCGCTTGCAACAATTGTTATAATTGTTTCTCACAATCGTCATATCTGCCATTTACCTAAGGTTTTTTTCGAATTTGACATAACGAGAATAATTATATAGCTATACGTGTCAAGAGAAAATGTGTAGAATTGGAATTGATCGAGGAAAATTCGAATCAATCGAAATTATAATTAATTTAAATTTGATCAAAATTGGAATCAATTCAAATTTTAATCAATTTAAATTAGAATTAATTCTAATTGTCATTGATTAAAATTGGGACTGATATTGAAATTAAAATTGAATAGAAACATATTTTAAACATTTATTTTGGAAATTGGATTATTAATTTGTATTAAAACTGAAATTTATATTTAATAGAAATTTGGATTGATTATATTAGGTATCAATTAAAAAAATGGATTAAAATTAAAGTAACTGAAATTTGGATAAATTAAAATCAGGAATATAGAAAACTGAATCAATTTAAAATTAGGATTAATGAAAATTGCCAGATAGATTAAATTTTAGATAAATATTGAAATGTAAACTAAATAATTAAAATCCCTAAAAATAGAATTTAAAAAATTGGTTGGAGAAAATAAATTAATTAAAATTTGGAGTTTTAAAGATTAAATAAGCTGAACTTTAGATTATCAAAATTTTAGATTTATAAGTTTATTATTGTCAATTCAAATCGACTGAAAAACTGATTGAAATTAAATCAATTAAAATTCGGTAAATTAACAGCTATTATAGTGGAAATTTAATCAAAAGTTTTTCTATTAATTAAAATTCGACCAATTTAAAATTTAGATTAACGGAAATTAGAATCAATCATAATTAGGATTAACTCAAATCTAAATCAATTAAAAATTATAGGATGATCAAACTTTGAATTGCTTCAAATTGGGATCGAATGAAATTAAAATTACTTATTAAAATTGGGAATATATTAATAAAGTTAGTGTGAAAATTGTATTAATTTGACTTTCGGAATAATGTAAATTTTAACCAACAAAAAATTGAAAAAAATTAATTAAAATTTAGATAAACTTAAATTTATTCATATTTATCAGAAATATAGTCGATTAAATTTAATATTATTTTAAACTAGTATGAATTCAAATTTAAATCGATTGAAATTTAAGCAATTTTAATTGCTAAATTTGGATAAATACCAATCAATTAAAATAGAAATAAATAGAAATCCAGAATAGTTGAAATTGGATTAATTTAAAATTTAGATTAATGAAGATTTGGATCCTTAAAAATTAGAATCGATTGGAAAAATAAATTGAAGATTATTAATTAGGTTAACTGAAATTTAGATTAATAGAAGTTTAGATGAATTAAAATCAGAATTACCAAGTTTAATTGATTATCTTGGTATCGCTTGAAATGATCTAATAACGGTAATAATTAAGAAAAATTAAATTTTAGATCAATAGAAATTAGATCAACTTAAATTTTGGATGGTCGAAATTTCAATATTCATTCAAATTCATGTCGATTAAAATTAAAATCAATTAAATTTAAAAATACGAAATAGTTAAATTTGAATCGATTTTAAAATTATATCCACAATCAATAAAAATCCAGATGAAATTAATTTAGGTTCTTGGAAATTTGGTGAAATTTAAAGTTTCATTAACTGAAATCGGATCGATATAAAATTTAAATTAATAAAAACTGCAAAATTGATTAAAATTTCAATCGTTTAAATTTAATAATTAAAAATCCCCCAAATTTCGATTCGAATCGACTAAAATTAACTTAAATTAAAATGCCGACAAATTTAAAATTAAATAAATAAAATTAAATAATTAATGAAAAATTAATAATTAAAGCAATAATCCGAAAAAAGTCAAAAATATATAAAATTAAAAGTAACAAAAAAGTAAAAGTGCAAATAAAAATTTATTCGGGAAATAAAAAATCTGATAAATTGCAAACGATTGCAAAGTTTTTGTAAATTAAGTGAAAGCGTATAATGAATTAATGAATTTATTTAGCCGCTATAATTGTAGCGTAATACAAAGAGGTAGTTTCGATGAAAATGTATGATTCTTTCGTCGCTCTCGACTATAGATTTCTCAACATCAAGTTGCGAATAAATGGCGTATACTCTTCGTGACGCTTTTATTTTCTCCTTTTTATAATGTTACGCAACACGATCATCAACTAACAATCAATGATTGAATAGACGATTGCATATTACAGTAATAATGCATCAAACACTTAAACAGGCCGATCAATCGTAAAAACGGAGCGAGGACTCCTCAAGATCGTGCAAAGATATAAAAAAAAAGTCTTTAAATTTCCTCAAAGAAGAATCGACTTGTTAAAAATTACTCAAAATCACACAATTCAGTAAAAATTAAAAATCTTCGAGTTAACCTCAAATTGACTTAAATTAAATAAACTTTATTTTATTTAAAATTGTCTTTATCTTTTATTTAATTCTTTTTAGTCTACCAATTTGATAAGTTATTAAAAAAACCAATTTTAACAAATTTTTCAATTTTAAAAATTATCTAAAATATCTTGATTGAGGTTCGCCATTTTTGATAAAATCCGAGGAAGTTGTCAAAACAAAAATAGTGCATAAAAATGTGGATAAAAGTAAAAAAAAATTCGTTTATTTGTTTTCTAAAATCAATTAACTTATTAATATTATAAAGAGAATCACCTTTTAATACAGGAAATATAAAGTTATTCTTTAAAAACTGAAAAGACATTGAAAAACGGTGCTTCATAAAAAAAACACTATAAAAAATATATAAAGCTTCTGTAATTTAAGTAACTTGTAAAGTTGAATTTCTAACACTCTAATAGAATATATAAACACCTGCTTGCTTAAAAAAAAACGTGAGTTTTAGAAAGAAAACCTAAAATTTGATATTCAATGCCAAATGTGACAGGTTAATCCGCCATGATTCTTTATAGTCACGTGACTCACGTAAATCTCGCAATTGTATGTATTTTTTCTGCGCATGCGCACTTCATATGATTAATCCCGCGCTTATTTAAAATTATGTTTTCAAAATATAGAAAAAATGGTTCTTCAGTGTATATTTATAATAATTATTATTACAAATGCAATAATATAATTAATTTGTTAAAACTGTTTAAGGATTAATTTAAAAAAAATTATATACGTCTGTGAGATGAAAGTGCATATTTCCTAAATCAAATATTCAAAATCTAACCTTCCATTTTGATAATTTTTTAAAAATCCTTAAATACTTAAAATAATACATAAAACTTGGAAAATAATAAATACTTAAAATATATTTTTATTAACGTCTATTTAACTATTTCTGATTTAAAAAAATATCTCCATAAAACCTTTATAAATTTTCATTAAGATTAAAGATTGTCATTGAATGCGATTCTAATTAGAAAATTGTACTTGTAAATGTAACCTAATAAAAATGAATAAGACGGGAAATGCAGAAAAAAAATAGAATAAAGGTGGAATAAATTTTTAAATCTTCATAATGATCAAATTAAAATAAATAGAAAGAGAAAAATTATTTCTATTAATAAGAATTTGTTCATGAGAGTAATATTAATTGTTTATAGAAAATGAAAAAGTAAACTTAAACAATTAAGATATAGGAATGTTTATCAAATCTCCACCCGCGTGAATTCTTCAGTCACGGATGCTGCTCTTCTAGAGCTCATTAACATAATATATACACGACTATTATCATAATTCATTATCATAACATCATCCACAATCAAGAAAACTTGATTCGGTACTAGGCCGATTTAAAAATTGTTGAGAAAGGTTAAAAGAAAATATTTCCTTAATATATTTACACCCAATAAGTGTCACGAAAGTTCGATAATTTCTCCATTTTTCTCAAGCACATAAAATCAAAATTTATTCCCGACTATCATCAATGAATTATGCACAAGATTTAAATCTACGGAAAACCACTACATGGTTTATCAATAAAAAAAAATATATTTAATATTTAAATGTATTTATACACATAAAAGTTTTTTTATTTTTTGAATTTTGAATTTCTACTTTTTCTTTCGATTTCTAATTTTTGTAATTGAAAGTGGAATACTGATTGTTGAAATAAATTTTCTTTAAATTTCAAACTCCCTCGATTTCTACTTTCAATACTAATTGTTATTTCAAACACATTTTGTTTAAATTCCAAAACTTTCGATTTCTACTTTCATTTGTTATTTTAAAAATTGTTGCAATTCAAAGCATATACAAACTTTAGATTTTCTTTAGAACGATTTCAATTATTTATTAATTGTTATATTTTAAACACAGGTACTTTTTTTCTTATAAACTTTTTCTCTCGACTTTTACCTCCAATTAATCAGTAATTATAACTTGAAGCACTTTTTGTTTAAACTTAAAAGATTCTTTTCAAATGTCAAAATTCCTTCTAATCTCAAACATAAAAAAAAAACATATTTATCTTTTCGAAAAAAAAGGTTTCTCCTCTTTTAATGTCAAATATTAAATATTCATTAAATTTTAATCTCAAACGTTTATATTTAAATATTTTTATTTATTGTCAATTTAACACTTATTTTTTAGATTTTTACTTTAAATAAATTCGATTTCTAAATTTTGGAGAAGAGTTTTTAAAAAGCTTCTGTATAGCGCAATAGCAAAGTTTTGAAATCGACCCATCATTATTCTTCTTCTTTTTTACTCTTCTATCCACCTTTGAATCTGCACTTGAACCAGTCGTGCCTAAAAATGGAGTTCAGAAAAACCGCATTCAAGACAGCGATCAGAGGTTAAGAGAAAAAAAAACGCATCCTGTCTGATTGAAGTCACGAAATACTTTAGACCTTCAAACTAAACGGTATACTTTCAACCCGCAGAATTTTTAGTTTGAGAATTTTTCAATAAATCCCACAGACACAGAAAACTTCGTTCATTCGTCCCAAAAATTCCCAAAGTTTTTTATAAACGAAATATTTGTTTCGATACATAAATTCTGAAAAATGAAATAATAAATGGAACAATGACTATAAAATTCGATAAAACGCGTTTTCTAAATTTCGGATCAAAAAATTATCGAGGAAATTTTCTGGTGGTAAAAACTTCTTGTGACAAAGTTTTTCCTAAAATATTGAGAAAGTTTTTTCCAAAGTTTGAAATAAATTGGCTGAAAAATAAAGAATTTATGGGAAAGATAGTAAAATTTTATTTTTTATTATTGACAATTTTTGTTTTTGATTTGTAACAAACAACGTATAAATTAATTCCTGACGAGAAATGAATGATAAATTAACGATTTCGGCGATTTTTAGGCGCAATATCATTTTTCTATTTTGCCTATAAATGTTTTAATTTTCAGCTGATTAATTCCAAACTTCGTAAAAAAATTCCTTAATAATAAAGGAAGAACTTTGTCACAAGATGTTTTTTTAGGATAAAAATTCTCTCGGCAAGTTTTTAATCTAAAGTTGGAAAATGAATATGATCAAATTCCCAAGAGTTAAACAACAAAATTCTTCTTGCAAGAAATCTACAAGGGAAAAAAATTACGTATTTTCATTTATGTGTTTAAAAAAAAATTAATTATTGCACATAACCCCCGAATTTTCCCGTAAAGTTATTGTTATAACTTGTATTGAGAAAAGTTTATAACGCCACTTCGGATAAAAAAATTATCGAGGAAATTTTCATGTTGAAAAAACTTCTTGTGACAAAGTTTTTTCTTAAATATTGAGCAAGTTTTTTCTAAAGTTTAAAATAAATTATCTGAAAAATAAAGTATTTATGGGGAAGATAGAAAAATTTTAATTTTTCGGGATAAAATTCTATTTTTTATTTTTGTCAATGTTTGTTTGTTTTTTTTAACAAACAACTTATAAAATAATTCCTAAAGATAAATGAAAGATAATTAAATGATTTCAGTGATTTTCAGGCGCAATATCACTTTCCTATTTTGCCTATAAATTTTTTAATTTTCAGTTAATTAATTCCAAAACTACGTAAAAAACTTCCTTAATAATAAAGGAAGAACTTTGTCACAAGATGTTTTTTCAGTATGAAAATTCTTTCGGCAAGTTTTTAATCTAAAGTTGGAAAATGGATATGATCAAATTCCCAAGAATTAAACAACAAAATTCGATTTGCAAGAAATCTACAAACGAAAAATATTACGTATTTTCATTTATGTGTTTAAAAAAAAAATTAATTATTGCACATAACCCCCGAATTTTCCCGTAAACTTATTGTTATAAATTGTATTATGAAAGGTTTATAACGCCACTTTGGATAAAAAAAATTATCGAGGAAATTTCCATGTTGTCAAAACTTCTTGTGACAAAGTTTTTCTTTAAATATTAAGGAAGTTTTTTCCAAAGTTTGAAATAAATTGGCTAAAAAATAAAGAATTTATGGGGAAGATAGTAAAATTTTAATTTTTCGGGGTAAAATTCTATTTTTTATATTTGTTTGTTTTTTTTTTTTAACAAACAACTTATAAAATAATTCCTAAAGATAAATGAAAGATAATCAAACGATTTCAGCGATTTTCAGGCGCAATATCATTTTTATATTTTGGCTATAAATTTTTTAATTTTCAGCTGATTAATTCCAAACTTCGTAAAAAACTTCCTTAATAATAAAGGAAGAACTTTGTCACAAGATGTTTTGTCAGGATAAAAATTCTTTCGGCAAGTTTTTAATCTAAAGTTGGAAAATGGATATGATCAAATTTCCAAGAGTTAAACAGCGGAAATCGACTTCCAAGAAATCTACAAGGGAAAAAAATTACGTATTTTTATTTGTTTTTAAAAAAAAATTAATTATTGCACATAACCCCCGAATTTCCCCGTAAAGTTATTGTTATAACTTGTATTGAGAAAAGTTTATAACGCCACTTCGGATAAAAAAATTATCGAGAAAATTTCCATGTTGTTAAAACTTCTTGTGACAAAGTTTTTCCTTAAATATTAAGGGACTTTTTTCCAAAGTTTGAAATAAATTGTCTTAAAAATAAAGAATTTATGGGGAAGATAGTAAAATTTTAATTTTTCGAGGTAAAATTCTATTTTTTATATTTGTTTGTTTTTTTTTTTAACAAACAACTTATAAAATAATTCTTAAAGATAAATGAAAGATAATCAAACGATTTCAGCGATTTTCAGGCGCAATATCATTTTTATATTTTGGCTATAAATTTTTTAATTTTCAGCTGATTAATTCCAAACTTCGTAAAAAACTTCCTGAATAATAAAGGAAGAATTTTGTCACAAGATGTTTTGTCAGGATAAAAATTCTCTCGGCAAGTTATTAATCTAAAGTTGGATAGTTGATATGATCAAATTCCCAAGAGTTAAACAACAAAATTCGACCTCCAAGAAATCTACAAGGGAAAAAAATTACGTATTTTTATTTGTTTTTAAAAAAAATTAATTATTGCACATAACCCCCGAATTTTTGCGTAAAGTTATTGTTATAACTTGTGTTATGAAAGGTTTATAACGCCACTTCGGATAAAAAACTTATCGAGGAAATTTTCATGTTGTCAAAACTTCTTGTGACAAAGTTTTTTCTTAACTATTGAGCAAGTTTTTTCTAAAGTTTGAAATAAATTATCTGAAAAATAAAAGAATTTATGGGGAAGATAATAAAATTTTTTTTTTTTTTGGTAAAATTCTATTTTTTATTTTTGTCAATGTTTGTTTGTTTTTTTTAACAAACAACTTATAAAATACTTCCTAAAGATAAATGAAAGATAATTAAACGATTTCACCAATTTTCAGGCGCAATATCACTTTTCAATTTTGCCTATAAATTTTTTAATTTTCAGCTGATTAATTCCCAACTTCGTAAAAAACTTCCTTAATAATAAAAGAAGAACTTTGTCAGAAGATGTTTTTCCAGAATAAAAATTCTCTTGGCAAGTTTTTAATCTAAAGTTGTATAGCTGATATGATCGACTTGCAAGAAATGGGAAAAAAATTACGTATTTTATCATTTATGTGTCTTATAAAAAAAAGAATTAATTATTGCACATAACCCCCGAATTTTCCCGTAAAGTTATTGTTATAACTTGTATTATGAAAGGTTTATAACGCCACTTCGGATAAAAAAATTACCGAGGAAATTTTCATGTTGTCAAAACTTCTTGTGACAAAGTTTTTCCTTAAATATTAAGGGACTTTTTTCCAAACTTTGAAATTAATCGGTTGGAAAATAAAAAGTTTATAGGAAAAATAGTTAAGTTTCATATTTTTTGCCTAAAGTTCTATTGTTTATTAGTATTTTATTTTTATATTTCTTTTTGTTTCCGATTTGTGACAACCAACATATAAAATAATTCCCGAAATTAAATGAACGATAAGTAAAAGATTTCGTCCATTTTCACTTTTCTATATTCTTTATAAACTTTTCAATTTTCACCTCACTAATTCTAAACTACGTGACAAACTTCCTTAATAATAAAGGAAGAACTTTGTCACAAGATGTTTTTTTAGGATAAAAATCCTCTCGGCAAGTTTTTAATCTACAGTTGGAAAATGGATATGATCAAATTTCCAAGAGTTAAACAACAAAATTCGATTTGCAAAAAATCTATACAAGGAAAAAAAATTACGTATTTTCAATTATGTGTTTTATAAAAAAAAATTAATTATTGCACATAACCCCCGAATTTTTCCGTAAAGTTATTGTTATAACTTGTGTTATGAAAGGTTTATAACGCCACTTCGGATAAAAAACTTATCGAGGAAATTTTCATGTTGTCAAAACTTCTTGTGACAAAGTTTTTTCTTAAATATTGAGCAAGTTTTTTCTAAAGTTTGAAATAAATTATCTGAAAAATAAAAGAATTTATGGGGAAGATAATAAAATTTTTTTTTTTTTGGTAAAATTCTATTTTTTATTTTTGTCAATGTTTGTTTGTTTTTTTTAACAAACAACTTATAAAATACTTCCTAAAGATAAATGAAAGATAATTAAATGATTGCGGCGATTTTAGGCGCAATATCATTTTTCTATTTTGCCTATAAATTTTTTAATTTTCAGTTAATTAATTCCAAACTACGTAAAGAACTTCCTTAATAATAAAGGAAGAACTTTGTCACAAGATGTTTTTTCAGTATAAAAATTCTCTCGGTAACTTTTTAATCTAAAGTTGGAAAATGGATATGATCAAATTCCCAAGAATTAAACAACAAAATTCGATTTGCAAGAAATCTACAAACGAAAAATATTACGTATTTTCATTTATGTGTTTAAAAAAAAAAATTAATTATTGCACATAACCCCCGAAGTTTCCCGTAAACTTATTGTTATAACTTGTATTGAGAAAAGTTTATAACGCCACTTCGGATAAAAAAATTATCGAGGAAATTTTTGTGTTGTCAAAACTTCTTGTGACAAAGTTTTTCCTTAAATATTAAGGGACTTTTTTCCAAAGTTTGAAATTAATCGGTTGGAAAATAAAAAGTTTATAGGAAAAATAGTTAAGTTTCATATGTTTTGTCTAAAGTTCTATTGTTTATTAGTATATTATTTTTATATTTCTTTCTGTTTCCGATTTGTGACAACCAACCTATAAAATAATTCCCAAAATTAAATGAACGATAAATAAAAGATTTCGTCCATTTTCACTTTTCTATATTCTTTATAAACTTTTCAATTTTCAGCTCACTAATTCTAAACTACGTGACAAACTTCCTTAATAATAAAGGAAAAACTTTGCCCTGGAAAGTTTTCACAGCATTAAAATTCTCTCGACAACTTTTTGATCTAAAGTTTGAAAATCGGATACTATCTAATTTCCAATAGTTTGAATAACAACATTTGCATAAAATCCCCAGGGGAAGAGAATTATTTATGTTTATTTACGTGCTTTTAAAAAAACTTTTAAAAAATTAAATTCTTAGAAGGATCTAATTGCCTTATGACACTTGAATTTTCCAGTGAGCTTATTGTTAAAATTTTTATTGTGAAAGCTTCATGACGTGACTTTTCTAGAGAAAGTCATGATGGATGATTTTTCTTGAAACTGTCAAGTTTGTGTATTAAAAGGCTCTCTTTTGACGCACCACTCCTGTGAACGTGGGAGTGGGAATTACAGACAGGAAAAAAAATTAAAAAAAAAAAAAAAAAAAAAGAATACACATGGGAGCGTTTTCAGGGATAGTGAGTTGGAATCTATCGAGTTGTATAAAGCATGTCCTTGGTATCCCGTGGTAACATATCGACCAATTGCCGTGCCAGAATCGACGCACGGAATGTATAGCGGAGTCATTGTTCTAACGATCATTTACATACTAGGGCACATTCTGTTTGGGAAAATACACCTTGGAAACTATCGATTTTCAAAAGTTCATTGATTTACTTTTAATCGGGTTTTTAGTGCCTATTGACTGACTTTTTAAAAATGTAATGATTTTTTTTTATTGTTTCGTCAATTTTCAGCTGTTTGATTGATTTTTAAATACATTTTTCAAATTATAATGATTTACAACGACTTTGTAAGAATAGTAATTCTTTTTTTATTAGACTCATTTAGTTGAGTTTAGGCTTATTTCTCTACTTTTAGTCTCATTATTTATTTGCATTTATCATTATTCATTGTTGTTTTATACAGTAAAATTACAATCACTATAATTTTTCTTTTATTCATATTTAGCTGAGTCATTAGCTTTATCTTATATACTTTTGTGGCAAAAAGAAAGAGGATAAATATTTATTCATATTTTTTATTTTATTGAGTACAAAATTTAGGTTTTTTCGTTTTTTGGCCCAATTTTATTGAGGCCAATTATCTTATTATTGTTCAATTTAAAAAAAAGTCAAAATTAGAATAACATTTTTCTGCCAAGTTTTTAAAACTAATTAACTAATTCACGATGATGAAAACTAGCTATCGTATACAAATAATAAAACAGCTAATAAAAAAATTTTTTTTTTTTGTTATCTTATACGTAAATTAGGTACATACGCAAATTACTTTTCAAGAATGACTCATAGTCTGATATAAAACGCGGCTCGAGATATTTTAAGCTGGGAAAATTTGAAAAAATGATATTCCTGTATAGAAACAGAAATAATAATGAAAAATATACAATTTTCTGTGTTTAAAAAAAAAGTAAATTGAATTATTTTTATTGTTTTTTATTTGATGAAAAAACGAACTTGAATTATATTTTATATGTGTTTGTTACATGAGTACTGTTCAAATTGTTAAATTATTTCCTCAAGCTGTCAATTGAAGCAAAAGTACATAATTGCTTTAAGTAAACGCTAATTACTTAGATCTGTTACATTCTAACACTCACCATTTTTGTCATTACGTTTGCTATCTTTTGACAAATATTTACTATCGAAGTGAAGTAATTTTACTAAAGTAATTTATTATTATAAATGTAAGTAACAATATCAATCGAAAGTTTACTGTAATATATTATTAGTATATAATAATATTGTGCAATATAGAGTATTATGCATATTATTACTATAAATAATATATTTATGATTCTACAATAAAATAATAATTTATTATTATGTCATATTATATATTGTAGAATATTGTATAGATAATAAAATTTACTAGAAATTTTGTCGAAAAATAAAATTCCTAATAGAAAACTATTCCGACAATCTAAATACACAAAATTAATCAATTTTTATATTCTTTAAAAACGGGTTTTGATAAAAATGTAAATTCCATTCAATTATATTCATAACATCGCGTCATCTTAAAATATAAAATCACTAAAGACCTCAACAATTCGTTAAAATTATAAAATTTGATTTCTTCTTAACTTCTTATAAAAATTTGATTTGCTAATGATCTAATCACGAATTAGGAAATAAGGAAATATTTAATATTCAGTATTTTTTGTCCGATTTTCAAGTGGATTTTTTTTATAAGTAACACACCAAAAAAAAAAATTTCGTCTAGTCAAAGATTTACCCTAATTTAAAAAAGTGAAAATCAAAATTATATATTTAATAAAATTTATTTTATAGTTTTTTGTTCGATCATAAACCGTTATGAATGTATAATTATGTATTTAAAACACAACTTTATAATAAACATTTTAACATGGTGGATAAAAATGAAAAAAACCCGGTTTCTTTAATTAAAATCGGATTTTTTTTATTTAAATCAAAAAGTGGTTTTTTTAAGATAATCAGTATATAAAATTTTCAAATGTTTATTTGTAAGTAGTTTATTTTTTAAACTGAGAACATTTAAGAAGAAATAATGAAGAATAAAACATTTCATCAAAATCAAATAAATTATGTGAATTATGTTGAATAAATGAGAAAATTTAAAAAAAAATCTTTATATTCATATGATCGCACAATTAAGAAAATTAGGTAAAAGCAACGAATAAATAAATACAAAAAAAAACAGAAAAATGTAAAAAGATAAGAAAATAATCTAATAAAAAAACGAGAAAATTCTTTTAAATAAAAAATGTCATGGACATTATTAAAGAAATAAAGAAAAAATTTTAAAAAACAACACGAGAATGAAACAATGACATAAAAATATATATAATAGAGTAGAAACTCTTTTCAAAAAATTAAACTATTGAAGAACATTTTTTTAATTAAAAAAATAAATAAGAAGATAACTAAAAAAACGTTAAATTGTATTACTAAAGGCAACAAATGTTTAAAATTAGAAAAATTAAAGAATTATTTTACAAATTAAAGAAAAAAAGAATGAATAAAATTTTGGAAAATTTCAAAAAATTTTAAAAGAAAAAAGATTCTATGAAATAGAAGAATGATGTTAAGATGAGAATATTTTTTACAAGATTAAAATTACATACTATAAAATAAAATAATAAAAGTCTTCAAAAAAGTAGAAAATTGAGAAATTTAAAAAATGTAGATATAAGCATAGAATAAATGTTTTAAAAAATTCGTAGTTACAAGATAAAAATTCAACAATTTAAAAGAAGAAAAAATGTTTCTAAGAAATAGAAAAATAATGAAAAAAATTTTAGAATTAATTAAAATTCAAGGAAAAACTAAAAAATTGTTAAACATCAAGAAAATTAAATAAATTAGAGAAATGTTTTTTCCTTAATCTAACAAACTTTAAAGAAATGTAAAAAGTACAAAAAATAAAAAAATTTGGTAAGAATCTACTAAAAAATTAGAATTTATAAAAATAAAATAAAAAAAACGAGTTTTTTTTTAACCTTAATCTAACAAACTTTAAAAAAATGTAAAAAGTACAAGAAATAAAAAAATTTGGTAAGAATCTGCTAAAAAATTAAAATTTATAAAAATAAAATTAAAAAAACTGGTTTGTTTTTAACGTTTCGAATGTTTGACAACTTTTTTTATATGAAAATTACGTTAAATTAAGTAAGAACTTATCAATTATATAAATAAGTTGTGACACAAAAAAATTTATGTAACAAATTGCTCATTTTGTTCAAATGTAGGTTTCAAATTTCGCGCTCTTTCAAGCTCATACGTTAGGTTAGGTAAAGGTTAGGTATATAGCAGAAAGGACAAACGCCAATTTCTTGTTCTTCAGTCGACAAAAAATGTCAAATGAATCTCAATTCGAATAATATTTTGTTTAAATATTATAGATTGCAGTGCGTTTTCTTAACGAATCGATTATATTTGCAAAAATACTTGTGAACAAATGTGAAATACTTGTTTTACAACTTATATACTTTAAATTAAAAGCGATTATCTACTGTTGGAAGGACGCTTTCAATATCGTATATTTTGATTGTGTAATAAGAACATTAAAAATAGATAAATATCCAATTTTATGGTGAGTTTGCCTAATGGATTTAAATCAATTACAGCCCTCATTTTTAAGGTTTAAAAATATTACTCTTAAATAAAATATAATTTCACGAAGAAATAAAGGTTTAATTTTATAATAGTACCTATAGTATTTTGATATTAAAATATAATTCAAGTACTCAAGACAAAAAATATCTCAACCAAACCTCATTTCCTATAGCAGGAATCATAATACGTATATTATAATGAGAAAATTTCTACAAAAGCACGTGTGCTGGTTTCATAATTTTAACACTTATTTTAACGATAAGGTACGAACACTGAACGGGGTACAGACAAGGATAATCATGACTCACCACAGACCTGTTTTCATTTCCACTTTCAATTCCATCTATTCCGACTCACGTTTCTTTAGCTTTTTGATCTTACGGTCATTGGAACTATCTTAGATGCGAATCACCTTACGTCCAAACAGTCTACCCACATTTTATATATATATATATATATATTTATATATAGGTATATATATAATTCAGATGTACGTTCACCTGGGTGACTACGTCGCATAAAACAGGTCCGGATTATAAACTGAACCTTGAGAAGCGTTTTAATCACACTTAAATCTCAGTCTCAAGTGTTTATAAAATCGTCATATCATGGTAAAATCTCCTCTATTAATCACTTTACGTATGATGTTCTTAATTACATTAATTAAAGAATTAAAAAATTTAGAAACTCCTACTTTTTATGTTTTGTTATTAGCCGTGTTAATTGTCTCTTGAGAGTAAATATTTAACTCTTTAATCCTAATTTTAAAATTACGTTTTTAATCCTACTTTAACGATAGTTTTTTATTAGCAAAAAATATTTAATAAATAACTTTCGCTTTTGGGCAAAAAACGCCATAATAGATTGAATAATGTGAGTCCAATTTTCGTACGTGGAACACATTAACCTTTTTGTGTAAACGATGTTGTGATCATCATCTTGTTATGCAACCTCAAGACTGAAATCTGTAATTTACTTTACACCCTGACATTTCACATCTCGTATAAAACACACTTGATATTTTCTAATGAATCAGAATAGTGAATCCTGAAAATTTGCTTGACAAGATTTATGTATTTTAATCATCGATCAATATAAATTTATCTCAAATGTCCACTTTTTCATCTTGATCTGCATCCGCACAATTTTATATTGAATAAAAAAAATTTAAATATCATTGTGTTTGTGCGGAATAAGATCTGAGATAAGAGCACACCTGAGTCACGTATTCAGGAAAATAATAAAGAAGAGCTCAAAATGACTTTGTCGCTTGTTTCAATAAATGACCGGAATTTATTTCCTCATAATGCTCAACAATAATAATTCGAGTTCATGAAACTGAAAATCTCTGATAAAGAAATAAAAGAATTTTTTAATTAAATTTAACAATAAAATAGCAATATTTATCGACAAATTTTTCCAGCCACAAAAGTAACTCTTTCGAAAATCAATTTGTCCCAACAGAAGTAAATGAAACCATGATAATTGAACCATAACTAATTAGAGCAATAGACCCGGGGCAATGAACCTATCTTCCGCAGAATAGTGCAAATTGATCGAGAGAAAAATATTGGCCATTGAACTGCGTCGAGGAAGAGTGTATAGAAAAAAAAAATCCACGGAAAATTTTAACAAACGAAATTCGCCATATTAACGCAAATTAATTACTTTTACCTTGAGAGGTTTATCTCATACGTTACCGAGTTAATAGTGTAGAGATAATGACTGCCTATAATAAGAAATTTTCAACTTGCGACATGTAACAATGCTGTTCATATAACAATAGTGAATTTAATTCACAGACTGAGTATAAATAAGTTAACAATTCATAACTGCAGTCAACGCCAACTTGAACTACTATTGTTGCTTTTATTTGCATAATTTAATATTGTACTGTAGGTCTAAAAAAAAATAATTAAAAATAATGGTAAAATACTGTTTGTTTTATGAGATAATAAAATGACGAATAATTTTTTTTATTATGGAATGTTGTAATTCTATAATAATTTTTTGTATCCAGGACTGCAATTGATTTAAATTAGAAAAACTTCACAATTCTCCGAATTTTTAATACAGCATGTAAAAAATCGCAAACCATAAAAAAAATTCAGCTAAATCTTGAAAATTTCAATTTTAATATTTTATTCTTTATAAAATTTAAAAAACTGTGCTAATATAGATTGATCAAAAAATTTAAGCTTTAGAAAAATCATTCGAATCATTGCTAAGTAATTTTAAACTTTAATATAGTCTGTAGCAAAATTAATATAATTTTTTTAAAGGTTGAAATTACCAATCTGAAAATTTCTCTTTTTGATCCCTTTTCCCTAAATTGTAAAACACTTTTATAAAATTTATAATTAATTTTCTTTACGTGTACCTTTGAGGCATTTTACGTGTAATGTCCCAAGTTTAAAATTCATCTCCACCAAAAAAATAACAACATGGAAAAAAAAATAATTATAAAATTTTAAGAGAATAACTGAAACTTGAAAAAATTTTAGGAAATAATTGAAAATTTTCGGAAAACAATTAAAAATTGAAGAAAATTATTAATAATTGTAAGGAATAATTAAAAAATGACGAGAATAATTGTAAATTAAAAACAAATTTTAAAAATGACTAGATTAATAGACAATTGGAAAAAAATAATTGAAATTGAAGAAAATAATAAAAAATTGAGGAAATAAATTGAAAATTTAAGAATTAAATTAAAATTTGGAAAAATAATTGATTAATGGAAAAAAATATTACAAAATTACGTAAATAATTGGCAATTGAAAACAAAATTCCAAAAATGGCAAAATTAATATACAAAAAAAACAAAATACTTTTAAAAATCAAAGAATAATTATGAAATTTTAAGAGAATATTTGAAAATAGAAAAAATTGTAGGAAATAATTGAAAATAGAGAAAAATAATTTATAATTGAAGAAAATAGCTGGAAAATGACGAGAATAATTGAAAAATTGAAGAAAATATCGGAAAAATGACAAAAAAATTGAAAAATAAAAGCAAAATTCGAAAAATGATTAGATTAATAGACAACTGAAAAAAAATAATTGAAAAAATTAAACAAGAAATATTAAATTAAAAAATTAAGAAACAAGAAAAATTTAGAAAATTATAGAAATAATTACAAATTGAATAACTGGATTAAAAATCGAAAATAATTGAAAATTAAAGAATGAAATTTAAATTTAAATAATATAATTAAAAATTGAAAAAAGTAATTAAAAAAGCTGAGAATTGTAGAATATAGAAGAAAATAATTGAAAACTCAAGAATGGTATTGAAATTTAAAGAAAATAATAGAAAAATGAAGAAATAAATTTAAAAATAAAGAATTAAATTCAAGTTTAAAAAAATAAATGATAATTAAGAAAAGGTGAGAATTATTGAATACTGAATAAAATAATTTAAAATTGAAGACTGCAATTTCAAATTGAAAATAATAATTGTGAAGTGAAGAAAATAATAAAAAATTTAAAGAATTAAATTAAAGATTAAGGAATTGAATTAAAATTTTGAGAAAATAATTGACAATTAAAAAAAATTTAGAAAACTGTCGAGAATAATCGACAACGGAACAAAATAATATTAAAAATTAAAGAATAAATATAAAATTTAAGAAAAATAATTTTAAATTGCAAAATTTGTAGAAAATAATTGAAAATTGCGGAAAAAAATTAATAATTGAAAGAAATAATTAAAAAATGAGGAGAATAAATGAAAAATTGAAGAAAATATTTGAAAAATGACGAAAATAATAGAGAATTGAAAACAAAATTCGAAAAATGACTAGATTAATAGACAACAAAACAAAACAATTGTAAAAATTAAAGAATAATTATAAAATTTTAAGGGAATGATTGAAAAAATTGTAGGAAATAATTGTAAATTGTGAAAAATAATTAATAATTGAAAAATGACGAAAATAATAATTGGAAAAAATATGAAAAATTGAAGAAATAAATTGAAGATTAAAGAATTAAATTGAAATTGTAAGAAAATAATTAATAATAATTAAAAGATAAATTAATTATTAAATGACTCAAATAATTAAACATTAAGAAAAATAAATTAATAAGGTTTAATTTTTAATTTTCCGTGTGATATTAATTTTCCTTTTTTTGGCCTAAACGAAATTTTTTTCTATTATGAAAAATAGTTGACAATTGAAAAAAAAAGTAAACAAATTTCGAAAAATGGGGAGAATGATCGATAATAGAACAAAATTATTGAAAAAATTAAATAATTAAATTGAAATGCGAAGAAAATATTTAGTAATTAAAATAAAAATTACAAAATGACGAAAATAATTAAATATTAAAGAAAATTATTGAAAAATGACGAAAAAAAATCCGAAAAATGACTAGATTAATACACAATGGAACAAAAAAATTGAAAAAATTAAAGAATAATTATAAAATTTTAAGAGAATAACTGAAAATTGAAAAAATTTTAGGAAATATTTGAAAAATTCCGGAATATAATTGAAAATTGAAGAAAATTATTAATAATCTTAGAAATAATTGAAAAATTGAAGAAAATATCGGATAATGACAAAAAAAATTATTAATTAAAAACTAAATTCGAAAAATGATTAGATTAATAGACAACTGAAAAAAATAATTAAAAAAATTAAACAAGAAATATTAAATTAAAAAATTAAGAAAATTATAGGAATAATTACAAATTGAACAACTGGATTGAAAATCTAAAAAAAAATTGAAAATTAAAAAATAAAATTTAAATTTAAAGAACTAATTAAAAATTGAAAAAAGTAATTAAAAAATCTGAGAATTATGGAATATAGAAGAAAATATCTGAAAACTCAAGAATGGCATTGAAATTTAAATAAAATAATTTAAAATGGAAGATTGCATTTTCAAATTGAAAATTATAATTGAGAAGTGAAAAAAATAATTAAAAATTGAGGAATTAAATTAAAAATTAAGGAATTAAATTAAAAATTAAGGAATTAAATTAAAATTTTGAGAAAATAATTGACAATTTAAACAAATTTAGAAAACTGTCAAGGATAATCGACAACAGAACAAAATAATTTTAAAAACTAAGGAATAAATATAAAATTTAAGAAAAATAATTGTAAATTGCAAAATTTGTAGAAAATAATTGAAAATTGCGAAAAAAAAGTATTAATTGGAAGAAATAATTGAAAAATAAGGAGAATAAATTAAGTGATTGCTAAATCATTACTAAATGATTAAAATAATTAATCATTAAGAAAAATACTTGACAATTGAAAAAAAAAGTAAAAAAAGTTTGAAAAATTGAGAGAATAATCGATAATAGAATAAAATTATTAAATTGAAGGAGAATATGAAGTTGTCTATTAAAAACTAATGAAAACTATAGAAACAATTTTAGAAAATAAATGAAAATTGAATAAGATAATTAAAGAATTGTTTTACAATTTCAAAAAAATAATTGATAATTGAAAAAAGACGAGAATAATTGAACATTGAATAAAATAATTGAAAATTGAAGAAAATAATTGATAATTGAGAGAAAAATTACAAAATGACGAAAATAATGAAATATTAAAGAAAATTATTGAGAAATGAGGAAAATAATTGACAGTTGACAAAAAACCTCAAAAAAATTTAAGGGTTCCGAGAGGGGTCAATTTTATCAAATTTGATTAACAACGTCTTCTTCCTCAATTTTTTCTATCTTTACACGTAATGCAAAAAATTTTGACGAAAATGTTTCTTAAAGTTGTTAATGCTCTTTTCAATAGTGAATTTTATTTCTTAATATTTTAAAAATTTGACCCTAATTTTTATATAATTAATATTTAATTTGATATTTTCACCAAAATCCGTCGGTTTAATTTTAAAATAAAGTATTGCAAACGAAATCCAAGGTTTTTTCCTATCGGTATGGAATTTTTAGAATGCCCTTTTTTCTGTTTTTAAAATATTATGGACGCCATATTCCGAGTGACAATTTGACAAGCGAGGCTATTATTTTATAATAAAAACTGAAGAGTGTACGAAATTATTTGCTGTTTCGAAAAATGACTTCGGAATCGCTAATAGTGAAAATTGTGTAGAAATTTCTGTAACAACGTAAATAAAGTTCCTTTGTGAATAGCATCCTTTCTTTCGGTTCTTAATTTAAAATGGAAAAAGTGTAACCTCGAACTCGAAACGCTTGTTGATTCCAAAGAATGGAAAGTAATCGAAGGACTAACCGTCCCCGAAATTCGTTACAGGGCAACTCCACCTTCATTTGGACACGCATAATATATTATCCTTTTATTTTCGTCGATCCTCGAATCTCGACGAAAAATGCAAATAGGTCTCATTAATTACTCATTGTTTGAATTTTTTAAGTACATTACTGACAATGAAAACATTAAATTATTATTTTTAGAATCTTACAATTGGGATTTATTGAAATTAAAATCTAGTAAAATCTATTATCGAAAATTGGAGCAAATATTTGGAAAATTAAAAGCTGGAATAAATCAAAATTTGGACCAACTGAAGTCAAAATCAACCACTATTTGAGACAAATCAATGATTATTAGACACAATTATAAAGATAGAAACAATCAATATTTAGACCAATTAAAGATTTAATTAAACAATATTTGAATCAGTTAAACTTTGCTTTACTGATGTTTAAATCAATTTTTTGAAATACTTGAAACAATTAAAGTTTGAATTAAAAAAAATGTAGGCCAATTGAAGTTTCAGTCAAACAACATTCGGACTAAATAAAACTTAAATTTCTGACGTTTTAACCAATCCAAATTTGGAACAATTAAAGTTTAAGTCACTGTAAAAAAAAACAATTTAAGATTAAATCGACCAATTTTTGAAACAATTGAAGTTTAAGACAAGGAAAATTAAGAAAAACTGAAACTCGAATCAATCAATAAAATTTACTGATTGAAATAAAATATTCTGGTGTGATTATCAACCAATTGGAACAATTGAAGTTTGAGTATAAATATAATTTGGCCCAACTGAAGTTCGGAACAGTCAATTTTTGAAATAATTAAAGTTGGAATTATCGATGTTCCTCAAATTCTGAATAAAAATTTGAACTAAAAATTTTCCCAAGGAATTTTTCCCAAGGAACTATTTTCAGAAATAATTGTTATTCAACACAAAATATAGAAAAGAAACTTAATTTTTAAAATATCTCAAATTATTTATTGGTTTTTAAAATACCATTTCTAGTTAAATTTCAATTTAAACAATGTCAAAACAATAATTGATTTAAACCTTCAAAACTTAAGGTTCATGAATTAAAAATTTTATGAACAATTGAAGTTCGAAACAATTAACATTTGGTCCACTTAAAGTTAGACTTCATTTAAGCCAATTGGAATTTCAATAAACAATTAAAGTTTGAATCACCAATTGAAATTTCAATGCCCAATTGTTGTTTTAATAAAACAATTAAATAAACACGAAATAAATAAATAAAAAACCAACTGAAGTTTCAATCACAAATTTAAGTTTGAATCAAACAATATTAGAATATTAAAGAAATAATCTATATAAAAATTAAGATCCTGTTCTTAAAATAAAAAAAAAGGTAAATAAAGATAATTAAATAAAAAAAGAAAGATAAATAACGAAGAAAAAAAAGGTCAAAATCATTGAAAAAGAAAGAAAATAAGAGAATAAATTTTGGACACTAAAAGAAAGTAGGTTTAACTATCCCACGCATAAAAGACCAATGAGGAACTATTATGTGAGTCAGACATCTGTTAAGAATGAATGTAACCCTGTAACATTTTGCGAATTGTCGGACGTAACAGTCGAAATAATAATAAAGAAATTAAACACACAATTGGAATCGGAAAGACAATGCAAAGTTCCTCATTTCACTTCCTCTATATCCTTGTCTGCTTCGTAATATGAAAATTACACATTTGCTGCGCGAGAATACAGAAAATACAACACAAAGTGAATGTCGTTGCATACAAATTCATGCACAACATATGTATATATATATATGCTTGTAATGTGGATATGCAACTGAGCATTACCGAGTTCGCTAGAGGAAAAAAAAAACACAACTAGTGAAAGTATACACTAGATTTTATATTATTTTAGCTCTAATCTAATCGTCAGCCACGATCCATGATTAGTAATTAAAAAGGAGTCTAACTTGTATTCATGTAGGTGAAAAAAAAATACACTGGTTCCATTTCTTGTTACAGTTGCCATTTGCAACGATTTATTAATCTTTATAAGGAAAATTAATTTTTGCTTTGTATATTGTATACTTTCCCAACTAGTTTTATAATAATCAAAACAAGTTTTTCCTAAATTATTTTTATTTAATTGAATTATAACGTGAAATGGTATGATGTAAAATATTAAGTGATTAAATAATTCTGTAATAGAGGTAAAAAGGAATAAATAACAAGGAATAAATAAATAAGTAAGTAATTAATACTGATGAATAAATAATTAAATCAATAATAAATTAAAAATAAAAAGAAACTTGAATAAATAAAAGAAGGATAACAATGGGAAAACAAAACGAATGCAAAAAAATAAATAAACAGATAATAAATTATATAAATTTTTTTAAAGTAATTAGTGTTGAAAAGAAATAATAAGTTGATTAGTGTTTTTAGAAATATTCAACAGTGATTATTGCAAAGATTTATCTAGAATATGATAATTTCCGCCGAGCTTTTAAAGAGATTCCAGTCTTTAAGGCAACGCTCTAGAAGTTCAGTCACATGGAAAACATTTTGTGGAGCACGAGAATCACACTTAACTTGTCTAACATTATTATAGTAAAAAGAAAACCCAACTGTTTAAAATTGTCTACATTTAACTTTAGAATTTAGAATTAATTCTGATAAAGAAATCCACTTTTCAAATATAAATTAATTTTTATTAACACCAATTGAAGTCGGAATCGGACAATATTTGATGCAATAATTAAAGTTATCACTTATTTATACTTTTGTGAATCAAAATTTAGTTTAATTGCAGATTAAATCGATTTTTATTTAGATGAATTAAAATTTGAATTGATCAATATTGGAAACAATTTTAAGAATCAATGATTATTACGAACAATTGAGGTATAAAAATCAATACTGATGTCAATTAAAGTTTGAGTCAATTAATTTTTGGACCAATTGAAGTTTCAATTAATCAAAATTAGAAACAATTGGAGTTGGTATCAATTAATTTTTATAATGCATTAAGTTTAAATCAATAATTGCGTCAATTGAAGTTTAAGACAAACAATATTTGGACAATATTTGCTTAATTTAAGCACGAGCTAATCGATATTTTTATCAATAGATACAGCTAATTTAATTAATCAAAATTTGGACCAATTAAAGTTTCAATTAAACAATAATAATTATACCAATTGGATTTTTAAACCCTCAGTAATTAGAAACAGTTATTGAAGTTTTTATATCAAATAATATAAAAAATAATTTAAATTTAAATCAAACAATATTTGAAATAATTAAAGTTTGAATCAATCAATGTTTCGTCCAACTGGAGTATCAGTCTAATAATATTTAGACAAATGAAAGATTAAAATTGTTGATGTTTTTATCAATAAGAATTTGGAACAATTGAAGTTTAAGTTATTTAGTAAATAAAATATAATAAATATAATAAAATTCAGTTATTAAATAAAATAAAAATAGATACAAAATTGAAAAAGAAGCAATCAATAATATTTGAGACAATTTGTATCAATGAATTTGTATCAATGAATAGTAGGAACATTTGAAGTTCGAATTGGTCAATATTTGAACCAATTGAAGCTTCAGTCAAACAATAAATAGACCAATTAAAAATATAAATCTTAAGACTTTAATAAATAAAAATTTGAATTAATCGAAGTTCAAATAAATTTTATTCAACATTTCGTTGAAACTGTTTTAAGTTTGTAACTATTTCGAATTTGAAAAAATTAAAACTTGAGTTGTTAGAATTTTTGAAGAATAGAAATAATATCCTCAATAAAAGTCTTAAACGATTCAAGTTCGTATAAATTATAGCAGTTTGAATAAAATTTGTTCAAAAAACTATTCTTTCAACAAAAACTTTTTTATTTCAACTTTTTTTAATGTACCTACCTACGCTATTTTCTCCTTTTATTTATTTTTTTAATTATTTTTTCTTTTTTAAATAAAAAATTGGAAAATTTATGCTCTTATCATTATCATTATCGACAAATTTTAAATTTTTCATTCGATGGTCAATTATTTTCCTCTTTTCTAAATAATTTTCTTTAATATTTAATTATTTTAGTCATTTTGTTAATTTTTTTTCAATTATCAATTATTTTATTGAAATTTAAATACAATTCTTCAATTTTCATTTATTTTCTACAATTTTTTCAATAATGTTCATCAGTTTTTATTTGATAATTTATTATTCTCCTTTAATTTTATGATTATTCATTAATTTAAAAAAAAAGTTTCTAATCCCGATTATTCTCACCATTCTTCGATTTTTTTTCAATTGTTAATTATTTTTTTTAATAGTTAATTATTTTCGTCATATTGTAATTTTATTTTTTAATTCAATTTTTCAATTTATTTCTTCAATTTTTAATTATTTTCTTCAATTCCCAAATATTTTATTTAATTTTCAATTATTTTTATCGAATTTCCATTAACCCCTCAATATTCAATAATTCTCGGATTTTTTCAATTACTTTTTTCTCTCATCAAAATTGTTTTAAAATTTAAATTCAATTGTTATTATTATTATTTCCATTATCATTAAGTTTCTTTACTTTTAAATTTGATTTTTAATTATTTTCTTTAATTTTTAATTCAATTCTTCAATTTTTATTTCCATTTTTTAATGTTTAAGCATATTCCATAAATTTAAATTCAATTCTTCAATTTTTAAGTGCTTTATTCAATTCTAAATTATTTTTTTCAATTATAATTATCTTTTTCGATTTTCAATTCAGTTGTTAAATGTGCAATTATTTCCAACAATTATCCTTTAATTGTCTTAATTTTGAAATTTGCAATTCCTTTTTTTAAATTTAATATTACTTGTTTAATTTTTTCAATTATTTTTTTAGTTGTCTATTAATCTAGTCATTTTTCGAATTTTGTTTTCAATTGACAGTAATTTTTGTCATTTTCCCGATATTTTCATCAATTTTTTAAATACTCTCGTCAATTTTCAATTATTTCTTTATTTAATTTTCAATTATTTTTATCGAATTTCCATTAACCCCTCAATATTCAATAATTCTCGGATTTTTTCAATTACTTTTTTCTCTCATCAAAATTGTTTTAAAATTTAAATTCAATTGTTATTATTATTATTATTACCTATTATTATTATTATTTCCATTATCATTAATTTTCTTGAATTTTAAATTTAATTTTTAATTATTTTCTTTAATTTTTAATTTAATTCTTCAATTTTTATTTCCATTTTTTAATGTTTAAGCATATTCCATAAATTTAAATTCAATTCTTCAATTTTTAAGTGCTTTATTCAATTTTAAATTATTTTTTTTCAATTATAATTATTTTTTTCGATTTTCAATTCAGTTGTTAAATGTGCAATTATTTTCAACAATTATTCCCTTAATTCTCCTAATTTTGCAATTTGCAATTCTTTTTTTAAAATTTAATATTACTTGTTTAATTTTTTCAATTATTTTTTTAGTAGTCTATTAATCTAGTCATTTTTCGAATTTTGTTTTCAATTGACAGTAACTTCTGTCATTTTTCAGATATTTTTATCAATTTTTGAAATATTCTCGTCAATTTTCAATTATTTCTTTTAATTATTAATTATTTTCCACAATTTTCAATTATTTTCTACAATTTTTTCAATGTTCAATTATTATCTTGAAATTTTGTAATTATTCTTTGATTTTTAAAATTATTTTTCTCGGTTCTGTGTTAAATCTAGACATTTTTTTAATTTTGTTTTTAATTGTCAATTATTTTCGTCATTTTGTAATTTTTGTTTCAGTTATCAAATATTTTTTTCAAATTATAATTTAATTCTTAAATTTTCAATTTTTTTCTCAACTTTTTATTATTTTTTTTTTCAATTCCAATTATATTGTCGATTCCCAATCCAGTTCTTCAAGTTGCAATTATTTCGAACAGTTATTCTTATAATTTTTCAACTATTTTGTTTAAATTTAATATTGATTGTTTAATTTTTTAAACTATTCCTTTCAATTGTGTAATTATGTAGTCATTTGTCGAATTTTTTTTTCAACTGTCAATTGTTTTTGTCATTTTTCAGATATATTCTTCAATTTCGTAATTTCCATTATTTGAATTTGCAAAAGTTTATAGTTTTAAATGATCAACAACAATGCAAAGTTTGTTAATGTTGTTAATGTTGCTAGTTTGAACCAATAAAAGTTTGAATCACTTATTAAAGTTTTTTCAAATCAATATTTTAGAATTGAAGTTCAACAATTGAAGTTCCAGCCTATCAATGCTTCTCACTAAATAGAAATTTGAGTCTATTGAAATCAGTTATAAATTAATTAACTAAAATTTTTCAACTTTCTATGAATTATCACTTTTTTATATTTTATAATCAACAAATCACCACTAATGAAATCACCTAATCATCACTGCCTTAATAATCAAAAATCACCCAATTAATCTTGGAATTCCATCTAAAAAAGGAAGAATCAGCAAATTTCACTGATTCATAAGTGAGATTTAGACTATATAAGAAAGAATACTAATTTATGATGTTATCATTTCTCAGTTGCATTGTATGTCTAATTGGAGAAAGTTATTTAATGGACATTAATTAATAATTTTTGCTATTTTGCGCACCTGGTGACCACCTGGTTTATTAAGAAGCACAGATATAGACTTGGTTCACTTTCCCTTCAGAAGAGAAGTCTAATGGCGTTGTCTGTGATAGCAAAGCAATGAACCGTGTCTATTCTTTTAGTCAGTATAGACACTTGCAGTTATTTGGTGCATCCGCATAGACGACGTCATTTTATTTTCCGCACTTTTATAGTTTTCCCACAAGTACTTTGACAGTAAAATATCACCTATCAGTATAATATATAAATTACATCATTTAATTGGTATATGTAACTATTGCAAAATCCCTTGCTGCAGATTCCAGTTTTACTCGAGTAGGTTTTCCCGTGAAACTGGAATAGTTTTATTATATTATCTAGGTCTAATGACGACAAGTTTACACATACGCAATAAGCAATGCCGGAAGTAACGGAATCTGAGACCGGATATGAAAAGCTGTTGACAGTGTAACTGTTTTCATAATTTCTAGCTATGCAATTATTTATGCTAGATTGTCGCAATTTACAATAATAAACAAATAATAATCATTCTACGAAAGTAAATCGTTTAGAGAAAATCTATGAAAGTAAAATTATGGATAAAAGAGCTATAAAAATTATGGGATTTTAAAATCATTTAGACTGAATCTGTGAAAGTATTTTTTTTTATAAAGTGTAAAAATTAATTTAAATAAATAATTAAGGGCTCGAACGAATAAAAAGTACTTAAAAATACGAAATTTACGAACCAATTATGGATAAAAATTTTGTATTCTGAAACACTATTTTGAGTCGGGTAGAATAAAAATACAGTACAGAAATTTAGTCTAAATTTATGGAGAATGTTAAAAAAGTTGATCTGCAAACATTTTTTTTCTAGAGGGCATTAAATAAATATAAATGTTTTAAATGAAATAAATGATTTAGATTATAATAAATAATATAAATATTTAAATTAAAATACACATAAATATTTATTTTAAGAAATCAAATACTTGAAAAAAGATGTTTTTATACTTTTCTACTACTATCTCTGTTAAATATGAATTAGTTGTTTTCCACTAATGATTTAGAGAAAAATCGGTTACTATTAAATAGTGAAATTTTTACTAATTAAAACAGTAAAATTCACTATTTCAATTAGTTGATATTTAACTTTCAAATTAGTAGTTTTTTTTAATAATAATTAGTAGTTTTCTACCAAGAATTACTGAAATTTTTATTATTTAATAGTGGCCGATTTTTCTAATTCATTAGTGGAAAATAAATAATTCAAACTTCGAGAGATCATAACGCTCCTCAATAAATAATTAAATATACTACAAATTATATTTTTTTTATAAATTAATTTTCCATAAACTAAAAATGACTTATTATTTTATTTCATCTAATCTTAAAAAACAAAGTAAATAAATCTAAAACAGTTACTGAAACGAATTGAAAAACGTCACATACGAGACATTATTTTCTCTGTCACAATATATTTTTAGTTTATAATATTTAATTAAAATAATATAATATAATAATTATATAATAATATATTTCACAACATACATTTATTAGCATTTTTTTTAAATGAAAAAATAAATTGACTGACAGATCCTGTCCTTATTGGTTATATTTTAGAATTTGTAAAAATTAATTTATACAACGATTAAATTAATATTTTTAAAAATTAATAATAACTTAGTCGTTAATTCTATAAAAATATTATAGCTAACTTAATTTAAAACTCTAATTGTACAAATATTCATTTAATAATTAAAGTTTAATTTTACTTACTCAATGTTATAAACGAAAATCTAAATAGATAAATTCTTAAAATCCTGACTTTCCGTACTTTTCTAAACAAATTGAAGACTTTACGGCCTTTTTTTTAATTTATAAAAAATTCATTTAAATTGATTAAAATTTAAATTTATAAATATCAGTTCAAATAATTTTAATTTTATTAATAAATCTATAATTTTTTCTATATAATTTTCAACAGTTTTCAATATACAATTATTTTATTTTAATTTTATAATTATTCTTTAATTTTTAAAAAATGATTTTGTTCTGTTGTCGATTATTCTCGTCAGATTTAAAATTTTTCTTTCAATTGTCAATTATTTTCCTCATTTCTCAATTATTTTCATTAATATTTAATTATTTTAGTCGAATTTTGTAATTTTTCTCTCAATTATGAACTATTTTTTTAAAACATTAAATTTAATTTTTTAATCTTTAGTTTAATTCTTTAATTTTTAATTTATTTATTTATTTTTTAAATATTTTCTTCAAATTTCAATTGCCTTCTTCGTTTTTTAATTATTTTATTTAAAATTTAATCATTTTCGCATTCCCTCAATTATCAAATATTTTCATCAATTTACATAATTGATTTATTTAATTTTCATTTATTTCCTACAATTTTTTTCCTTTTTTTTACCAATTTTTAATTGACAATTTATTATTCTCCTTCAATTTTATGATTATTCATCAATTTAAATTTTTTTTTTTCAAATGCCGATTATTCTCAGCATTTTTCGAATTTTTATTTTTAATATTTAATTATTTCCGTCATATTGTAATTTTTCTTTTAATTATCAATTATATTCTTGAAATTTCTAATTTATTTCTTCAATTTTTAATTATTTTTTTCAATTCTAAAATATTTTCTTTAATTTTCAATTACTTTGATCGATTTTCAATTAATTCGTCAATATTCAATAAATCTTGTATTTTTTCAATTATTGTTTTCACTCATAAAAATTGTTTTAAATTTAAAATTTAATTATTTAATTCTAGAACTATTCTCTTCAATTTTTAGTTATTTTCTTCAAATTTAAATTTCAGTTTTCAATTTTCAATTATTTTCTTTACTATTAAAAAATTTTCGCCCTTTTCTTTTTTTTCGATTATCAATTATTCTCGTCATTTTTCAACTATTTTTTTCTATTATTAATTATTTTCTGCAATTTTCAATTATTTCATAAAACTTTTTCTATTTTCAATTATTTTCCTTAATATAATTATTGCTTTTTTCAATTATTTTTTTCAATTATCATTAACTTTCTTTAAATTTAAATACAATTGTTCAATTATTTTCTTTAATTTTTAATTCCATGCTTCAATTTTTATTTCCTTATTCTTCAGTCTTTAATTGTTCTCTCCTATATTAATGAATTCTCAGCTTTTTTGAATTACTTTTTTTTCAAATTTTAAATATATTCCATAAGTTTTAATTCAATTCTTCAATTTTTAATTGCTTTCTTCAATTTTCAATTATTTTTTTCAATTAAAATTATTTTTTTCGATTTTAAATCCAGTTGTTAAATGTGCAATTATTTCAAACAATTTACGTCACTTTTCACATATTTTCTTCAATTTTTTAATTATTCTCGTCATTTATGAACTATTTTCTTAAATTATTAATTATTTTCAGCAATTTTCAATTATTACTTACAATTTTTCAATTTTTAACTATTACCTTAAAATTTTATAATTATTCTTTGATTTTTGAAAGTATTTTGTTCTTTTGTGTATTAATTTAGCCATTTTTTGAATTTTGTTTTCAATTGTCAATTATTTTCGTCATTTTGTAATTTTTTTCCATTAATCAATTTTTTTTCAAGTTTTAATTTAATTCTTAAATTTTTAATTTATATCCTCACTTTTTAATTATTTTTTCCGATTTTAAATCCAGTTGTTCAATTTGCAATTATTTCCAACAATTATTCCTATAATTTTTCAACTATTTTGTTTAAATTGAATATTTATTGTTTAATTTTTGAAACGTTTCTTTTTAATTGTGTAATTATGTATCCATTTTTCGAATCTTCTTTCAACTGTCAATTATTTTTCTAATTTTTTAGATATATTCTTAAATTTCGTAATTATTATTATTTGAATTTGCAAAAATTTATCGTTTTAAATGACCAACAACAATGCAAAGTTTGTCTAACTTTATTTTTGTTATCTTTCAGATATATTCTTCAATTTCGTAATTGTCATTATTTGAATTAGCAAAAATAAAGTTAGTTAATGCTTCTAGTTATTATATAAAAATGGACCTTTAAAACTGATTTTCCAAAAACTTGTTTCAAAATAGAATCTGCTGTTACAAATAATAGATGTATAAAATTTGAAGTAAATTTTACGACTAGATTGATCGAAATTTAAATCCGTTCGTCAAAATTGAGAAAAATTGAAAAGATTGACTGAAATTGAGATAAATTGAAGTCTGGATCGTTTAAAATTGAACTAGATTCGAATTAGAATAAATTGAGGAATAAATAATTGAACTAGAAATAAAAGTAAAAAAAAAATATATATATAAGTAAAAGATTATCAAAAATCATATTATCTTGCGAGTTCAAGTATCAAAATAATAAACTAACCTCAAAGTAAAAAAAAACAAATAAAAACAAAGTCTAAAATACATTCCGAAGATCGAGTGAGTATCTAGAGTAACACTCCAGTTAAATTTAACTCTGCATTTATTAGTTTCGCCAGTCCGGGACCTAGATGCCTTTCTCGCGTGAACTCTAAAAAAACACATCTCTTTCTACATAGAGGATTTTCCGGAAAAATAGACAAAAACAGATATATATACTATATATATATAGAGAGAAATGGGGAAGAAAGAACTTCCTTTTTGAAATGACACCAAGACTCGAAAATAAACAGTTCCTCATGGTACTGCGAAACAAAGGATTTTTCTTACATTTCCTGTAATTGTAACGGAATAAATGCAAGCGTGGTAATTAGTTCTAGTAAGTGGAGATTCTACAACGACCTCGTCGCCACAGTATTTGAGAAATGCAAGTAACGATTGCAGTCTAAGAAGATGTGCAAACAGTGATATAAACATGTTGCGGTGCTAAAAAGCTGGAAAAACTTGCGAAATAGTTCCCATCTGTAATTGAGACATTTAAGGAGGCGAGGTTGCTTGAAAGATGGCTAATGATCTTGGCTAACGTGGAAAAGAGACCAATTAATGATAAAAAGTCTGGTTTTGAATAACTACAAGTGGGAATACAAGTGAAATAGTCTTTTGGTATATCTAATTTTTACGCATTTCCACAGCATACATTATAACATTAATGACAATTGTAACAATTGTTGCACATTTGTTGCATGTCTTACATGTATTAGGATTATGTAGACATATTGCATATATGAAGTGCATATACTGCATGTACAAGTAGTATATTTATTGCATTTAGACATGTATGACACATACATAAATGATACTACACGTGGTATCTACACATATTGTTTATAGTAAACATGGTACACATATTATCATGCAGTAAAAAATCCTTAACAGAGGGACAAGTGTCTTATAGTTCTTTAACCCTGATGATAAATTGAATATATCTATGGATACCTAACTTCTAAACCGAAATCTTATAGCATACTTTTACATCCAGAAGCTAATTTTCCAAACAAAAAATTTCTTAGAGATCAAAACGTTGTATAATGATATCGTTTTTAATTCAATTTTAAGAATTATCGATAAATTATCCATAACGGTATCATCATCACACACAAAACCTGCTAGCATCATAACGGTGCATAAATATACTATTTTTCGGTTTATTTATGAGAAATGATCTAAAAAATGGTATCATTGTGCTACGTTTTAAAACTTTTAGGTTGTGTCTTGATGCCCTAAGGTTTTGCATGTTGATATCTAGAAACCAATTTTTAACACCCATATTGAAAAGGTATGGGACAAACATTCTAACACCCATTATTTTGAGAAGGAATCATCAATGAAAGTTTTAATGCCCTAAGGTTTTGTGTGTTGATATCCAGAAACCAATTTTTATCACCCATATTGAGGATTAATGATAATTTTGAGAAAGAATCATCAATGAAAGTTTTGTATGTCCTAAGGTTTTGTGTGTTGATATCCAGATACCAATTTTTAACATCCATATTGAGAACGTATGGGACACCCATATTTTAACACCCATAAGTTTGAGAAGGAATCATCAATGAAAGTTTTGATGTCCTAAAGATTTTGTGTGTTGATATGCAGATACCAATTTTTAGCACCTGTATTGAGGATAAATGATTATTTTGAGAAGGATTCATCAATGAATGTTTTGATACCCTAAGGTTTTGTGTGTTGATATCCAGATACCAATTTGTAGCACCTGTATATAGGATAAATGATAATTTTGAGAAGGATACATCAATGAAAGTTTCGATGCCCTAAGGTTTTGTGTGTTGATATCCCGATACCAATTTTTAACACCCATATTGAGAAGGTATGGTACACCCATATTTTAACACCCATAATTTTTAGAAGTAATCATCAATGAATGTTTTGATGCCCTAAATTTTTGTGTGTTGATATCCAGATACGAATAATTTTAATATTGAGGATGAATGATAATTTTGAGAAGGAATCATAAATGAAAGTTTTGATGCCCTAAGGTTTGTGTATTAATATCCAGATACCAATTTTTAACACCCATATTGAATTTGAATGATAATTTTGAGAAGGAATCATCAATGAAAGTTTTGATACCCTAAGGTTTTGTGTGTTGATATCCCGATACCAATTTTAACACCCATATTGAGAAGGTATGGTACACCGATATTTTAACACCCATAATTTTCAGAAGTAATCATCAATGAATGTTTTGATGCCCTAAGTTTTTGGGTGTTAATATCCAGATACCAATAATTTTAATATTGAGGATGAATGATAATTTTGAGAAGGAATCATCAATGAAAGTTTTATGCCCTAAGGTTTGTGTTTTAATATCCAGATACCAATTTTTAACACCCATTTTGAGTTTGAATGATAATTTCGAGTAGGATACATCAATGAAAGTTTTGATACCCTAAGGTATTGTGTGTTGATATCTCGATACCAATTTTTAACACCCATATTGAGAAGGTATGGTACACCCATATTTTAACACCCATAATTTTGAGAAGTAATCATCAATGAAAGTTTTGATGCCCTAAGTTTTTGTGTGTTGATATCCAGATACCAATAATTTTAATATTGAGGATGAATAATAATTTTGAGAAGGAATCATCAATGAAAGTTTTGATGCGCTAAGGTTTGTGTATTGATATCCAGATACCAATTTTTAACACCCATATTGAGTTTGAATGATAATTTTGAGAAGGAATCATCAATGAAAGTTTTGATGCCCTAAGTTTTTGTGTGTTGATATCCAGATTCCAATTTTTAGCACCTGTATTGAGGATAAATGATTATTTTGAGAAGGATTCATCAATGAATGTTTTGATAACCTAAGTTTTTGTGTGTTGATATCCAGATACCAATTTTTAGCACCTGTATATAGGATAAATGATAATTTCGAGAAGGATTCATCAATGAAAGTTTCGATGCCCTAAGGTTTTGTGTTTTGATATCCCGGTACCAATTTTTAACACCCATATTGAGGACGAGTGATAATTTTGAGGATTAATATCAATCGAGTGTTTGGAATTGAGAGTAAATGGGAAAAAGAGCGTGACTGTATAGTAAAGAGAAAAGTCACAAATTTAGAAAAGTGTAAGTATATATAAAAAGGAAAAGAGACAATTCGGCAGTGAATCGTAACGTGCTGTAACTAGAGTTCTCGTATTACGCCTTGGTAATTTGATAAGTGAGTGAACGACAAAAGTTTAAGCTAGAAATCACTGCCCTTGGGAGATACAAGTATAACTGTAATATTACACCCGCATAAGATAGTTTCAGGATCGCGTATGTCGAGGTCGTGGTAGACAAACGAAATCAATGACTGTGATCTTCAGACAAACTTTACTCACTTTCCCTATTGAGTAAACTGCAAATGCAATGAAAAAAATTGTGTCACTAGACATTTTTTTTTGATATTATGAAAGAAAATTTAATAATAAATTTGTAAAATGTACTAAATTTAACAAAACCGACAATCATTTTGTTATGATTTCCTTCTTTGTAAATTACTGCACAATTTCACACCGTTTTTACAAGATTTTATATTTACAATGTACTTATTTTAAATTTTCTATAGTATTTTACAAAAGGTGTGAAATACTTAAGGAGGAATAATTGTAAATGTAATGTAAAATTATCCAAAGATTATTACATCTCTATAACGGCGTTTGGGAGATTTACCTTTTTTACACTTAATTTTCTCTGATTTACGATTTTCTGAATTCTAGCAACTAAATGTACATCAACATCTTTCCTGGCAGCTAAAGGTGTCTTATTATATAGTTTTTGTGATTGAGAAATTGCGGGTCTTTATTGAAAAATACTGTTGCCGGAAAATAAAATACTTGTTAGAAGAAGTAAAGCTAGTTTTATCAATAGATAGATAGATAGATATCCATCGATTTTAAATTATCAATAAATAATTAATGTATGTCTTAAAGTACTTTATCAATAAATATATAATAATACAAATTCAAATAACCAATAATGTATAGAAAGAGACAAAAACAAAATTGATAATAAAAATATTTTTCAATTTTTAATATATTGAATATTTCAGTTTTCAGTAATAATTACAAAGAATTTACTAAATCAATAAATCAAAATGGATTTTTTAATCTTAACTTAATCTTATCTTCTTAATCGTCTAATAAACTTCTTAATACTGATTCAGTAGATTAAAAGAGATGTTTATTTTCTGGATTTGTTTATTGTAGTTGTATGAAGTGAATGGAAATAAAAATTCTGATACAAAATTAATTTCTGTTGATTATAAAATATTGTAACTGTATGGATATTTATTTAATCTTATTTTAAATAATTTTAATATAATTGTAGATAATTATAATGAAGTTGATAATGATAAAAATGATAATAATGATGCAGATGATTATTACTATAATGATGCTAATGAAAATGAAGATTATGGTAGTGACGATTGTAAAGATTCGATTACTTTTCGTAAAAACAAAATAATCATCGTTTTAATTCAATTGCCGAAAAACGGATATTTTAAAGTGTTGCAACGACTTAATTGTAATAACGTTTTATGACATTTCAAAGACAGGAAATGCGTTTTAGAGGATAGACAAGATCCTTACCAGTAAAACTCACGCAAGACTCGTTAAAATCAAGACAAAGCGTTAAGAACTACTCAAAAGGTGAGTTCTTTAGAACGGTACAGTTCATATAATTGGACATTTTTTATTTTGCAAGAAGTATCAAATTACCAAATCAAGTTGTTTACAACTTTTTCAAAAGACTTTCAAAAGCATCCGGTGAAAAAGCATGAAGTAGATCTTTCACAAAAACTAAGTAAAATTACTTTTTATTGTCTACTGTTAACTCAGTTCTAAACAGTTTTAGGCAAATTTTAAATAATTTTAAATAGTTTTAAACCAGAGCTGAAAAAATCATGATTTTTTTTTTATTTAAATCAAAAAATGATTTTTTTTGTAAATATATAAAATCAGTATATACAATTTTCAGATAATGTTTGTAAGTAGTTTATTTCTTTGAATTGAGAACATTTAATAAGAAATAATGAAGAATAAAACATTTAATAAAAATCAAACAAATTATGACGAATAGATGAGAAAATTTCAAAAAATATCTTCAAATTCATGATCGCAAAATTAAGAAAATTAGGTAAAAACAACGAAAAAATAATAAATTGTAAATAAAAAAAAACATACAAATGTTAAAAGATAAGATAACAGTCTAATAAAAAAATGAGAAAATTCTTTTAAATAAAAAAAATTATGGATAATATTAAAGAAATAAAGAAAAATTACAAAAAAACACAAGAATGAAAAAATGACATAAAAATCTATAAGAAAGTAAAAACTCTTTTCAAAAAATTAAACAATTTACGGACATTTTTTTAAATTTAAAAATATAAGTAAGAAGATGATCAAAAAAACGTTAAAATATATTACAAAAGAGAAAAAATTTGTAAAATTAGACAAATTATTTTACAAATTGACAAAACAATAAATGAATAAAATTTTTAAAAATTTAAAAAAAATGTTATGAAATAGAAAAATGATGTTAAAATGATAATATTATAGTGCATGATTAAATTTACATAATAGAAAATAAAAGAAAAAATGTTTTCAAAAAAGGAACAAATTGAGAAATTTGAAAATTGTAGATGATAAAAGCAACGAATAAAATAATGTTTTCAAAAATTTGTAATTATAAGGTAAAAACTAAACAATTGTAAAAAAGGAAAAAATGTTCTAAGAAATAGAAAAATAATGATAAAATTAGAGAATTTGTAATTAAAATGCAAGGAAGGAAACTAAAAAAATTGTGAAACAACAAGAAAATTAAATAAATAGGAATAAAATGGAGAAATGCTTTTTTTCTTAATCTAACAAATTGTAGAAAAATGTAAAAAGTACAAAAAATAAAAAAATTTGGTAAGAATCTACTAAAAAATTAGAATTAATATAAAAATAAAATAAAATAAAATAATGTATACAAAGATAAATAAAAAATTCTTTAAAAATAAAAAAGTTTAGGAAAATTAAACTAAAAATATTTTAATAATATTACACTTAGAACAAATTCAACAATAAATTTAGAAAAATAAAAAAATTCTGAACGTTCATTTGAAGGAAATTTTATTTTCTATAGACAGAAAAAGGAATTCAATTCTTAAAATATCCAAATCAATCTTTTCGATTGTAGAATATTATTTTTTGGTAAATTTAAATTCGGAAAATGTTAAAATATTAATTTTGTTCATTTGAACGTTCAGAACTTTAAGTTCACTCAAATTTTGTAAAATAAGAAATTATAAGATAAAAATTAAACAGTTTTAGAGTAAGTATCATTTTGACACAAAACTTGATTTGAAAGTTGTTATTTTGTACAACATCTGAAATTAAAAGTCTTAACATTAATCAATTAAATAAATTAATTAAACAAATAATAAATACGTCAATTAATTCATAAAAATCAAATATTTAATAATTAGGATCTAAAAATCTGTTAATTTGAGCAGTTGTACAAAATAACGTTATGTTTGTACAATATAACAATCTTCAAAATAAGTTTTGACAAAATGATACTAACTCCAGTTTTGGAAAAGTGAAATATCTTAGAAATCTTGTGAAAATTATAAAAGGATTATTTTGAATATGGAAAATAATTAATATTATTTAATTATTATACATTAATTAATATGCATTTAAAATTAAATTAATTTAGTTTTTTTCTTATTTAAATCATAATTTTAATAATGCAAATGCTCCAATGATTTAAATCAATTACAGCCCTGTTTTAAACAGTCTTATTTAAGTTTGTAACAGTATAATAATAGTTTTCAAAAAGTATTCTCATTACTTAACTACATTTTTATAAAAAATAAATTAAACCGATTTATAAATATATATTCTAAAAAAATCCCGTAATTACCAAAAAATACATTTTTCCAATTTGGAACGTATCCAAAGCCCAATTACCGAGAAACTATTTAGGGAAGAACCGGACAAAATACCTGTGTAAAAATTTGGAGTAAAAAACTATTTAATGATATTTTTGGATAATATTAACCATCACACATTAAAATAAAAACTTTTGAGAATTAAAGAAGATAATGATTTAAAGAATTTATTTAAGATAATATAGAATAAATCCTTTTAAAATTCGCCATTTTCGATATGACTTGGGTAAATTGTCAAGACAAAAATAATGTATAAAAAGGTAGGTTAAGGTAAAAAATTTCATTTATTTGTCTTCTAAAATCAATCATGTTATTAATATTATAAAGACCTTTCAATGCAGGAAATATAAAGTTTTTCTATAAAAACACAAGTGACATCGAAAAACAGTGCTTCACAATGTAAAAAAAATACTCTAAAAAATATATAAAGCTCCTGTGTTTAAAATAACTTGTAAAGTTGAATTTCTAACTCTCTAATAGATTATAATAAACACCTGCTTGCTTCAAAAAAGCGTGAGTTTTAGAAAGAAAACCTAAAATTTGATATTCAATGCCAAATGTGACAGGTTAATCCGCCATGATTCTTTATAATCACGTGACTCACGTAGCTCTCAGCCTCGTACGTATTTTTTCTGCGCATGCGCACTTCTTTTGTTTAATTCCGCGCTTATTTGAATTTACGTTTTAAGAATGTATTAAAAATTATTTTCCAATGTACAATTAATATAATTATTATTAATATAAATGCACAATTAACATAATTAATTAATTAAAACCCTGATTTTCTATGTTTAGAAAGACAAATGTTTAAAGATTAATTTAAAAATAAAATTATAGATAGAAGCCTGAAATGAAACTGAGTCTGGAGCTTAATTCCGGTAACCTAGATATTATTCTAATCAACAGGTGAATTATAATAAGTCTCAGACTGCACACAATCAATTAGAATTTTAAATCTCAAGAGTCTGCATTTTTTTATGAACGTGTTCATGAAATCCCAGACAATCTGTGTGAACAAGATGGATAAAGTGTGAATAAAAAAAAGTGATATAAAGCGTGCACGAATAAAGTTCACGGTGACTTTTTCAATAGCAAATCAAGTCGACCGATTAACCGCAATCTTTCTCAGGCATTGTTATCTTAACAATAATCACATACAAAATGTCGAACAAGATGCTCGAAAGTTACTCAGGAGTGGTAATTAAAAAAAAATGTGCGTCGCTTGATCATCACGATACAATTGTCATTGTAATTGTAATCATCACATACGCAAAATTCTCAGGATGTCGTGAAATCTTGACTTTCTATATAGACCTTCGAACAACGTCAACAGCTGTGGTTATGTTTTTTGCCTATAAGTATTTCCAATCACGTTTACCCGCCTTTTACATGAACGAATAATTTAACCTTCCAGGGACGCAATTACTGATTAAGTGGGGTTTAAATTAAGTTTTTTTTAAAATGAAATGTTTCAATAATTTATTGTTTATATTTCATATTCAATGGGAAATTTAAAACAAAAGTCAAAACAATAATTTCGTTTATTTTATATAGATATTACCAAAATACACACTACAAAAATTAATAATGTAATCATATAATCATTTTGTTGAGTAATTAATATTTAATTTTATTTGAGTTTATTAAAATGTTATGTTGCCAGTAAATGAAAATAAATTTTTTGATCAAATGACGCAAAACAGATTCTGATAAAAAAAGTAATTTATTCTAATTTAATTCATAGTTTAAGCAAATAACAAACATTTTTTATATCTAAATGCTTCAGTTTTGTGTGTAAAAGTTATATTTGTAAAACAGTTATTATTATTCATAAAAAAGCAAAATCAAACAAAAGTCTTTAACCTAACCTCGAAATATTAAAGGATATGTTGTTACTTTCACGTAAAAAATTATTATAAATTAATTTAACAATTAATTGTTATAGTATTTGTTATTTGTTCATAGCCAAAAAACTTTTGTTTTGCATTACAACCTTTTTTTTCAGTGCACCTTGTTATAACTAAAAACTCTTATTTCGATAAGTATCCTCATTAAAAACTTATTACATAAAATTGATTGTTACATAAAAGTCACCAATTCGGGCGATTTAAAGTTAAATAAGAGAAGCGAAAGGTTGAAGATAATCGGCACAAGAAAACTGTTACAACCATAAATAGAATTGTTTCAAAAATGGTAAATTACAAAAGAAATACAATAATTAAAAGTTGCGATTAAGTAAATAAGAATAAATTATTTAAACACACTGTTATTAACTTAACTCAAAATATAAAAATATAAATATAAACTAAATATGTTATATAAATTATTATTAATCAATTTCAATTTTTTCCCCATTTCATATTAAATCGCTCAAATTATTTAATTAAATAAATCAGATTTTTAAAATAAAAAAAAGTAAAATTATAAAGCCCTTTTTATTAAATTCCAATTTTTTACTCCAGATCAATGTCACAATCTTTTGATTACACAAGTATATTAATGACCAATAATAAGCCTTCTAATAAAGTTCCATAATACAAAATATTTTCATGCACAGTGGCATATTTTTCATCATAAATTAGTTAATTAATTTCAATGACTAATTATAATTACAACCTCTTATAAAAAAGAAAGAGGTTAGTGTCCAATATTTTTCTAATTGGAAAAAAATAAATACAGAGTTTCAATAGCAAGGAGAGATTTAAGTAAACGATTACTTTCGACTTTATAAAGGATGTATGATGCAATTATGTTTAATGTGGAAAAAAAAAGACAAACGAATTCCTGATGACCTAATACCCATTGTACAAATAAGAAAAGTTTTATGAATCATATTATTATGCAATAATAATAATATTCATAAAATTGCAAACTTTTTCTATTCGAAAAACTGGTATTTGTCAATTTCTCGGATTAGAGGAAGTTAGATTTTATGGATTTTAGATTCGAGAAAAATGTATGGAATTTTTAAAGGTTAAGAACTTCTCGAAAGGATGTACTAATTATTCTCAGTGGTATTGTTTATAACCAAGAGTCTATTGTATCACAGTTTTAAAAAAAAAAACAGGAGACAAAAGTGAGAAGAGTTTAATGCGTTCTACCCAATGGGAAACTAACGATTGGCGCATTAATGGACCTGTATTGGGAGCCAATGGTGCCAATATTGGCGCATTAATGGAAACCAATATTGGACCACAGTTGGTCAATCCTTGGGATGATAACGGGTTTGCCAGTCATTGGCAGCCATCATTGGTTCAATATTGGTTGCCAATGATAATGCCAATAAATAAAAATTTTTAAATTAACAATATTAAAATCTATATTTTTATATTGTTAATTTATTTGTTGTTTAAAAAAAATTTTTGTTTTTAATAAATATTTTAATTTATTTATTAATGCATGTCAAGTATTGGTACAATAATTGGCTTTCAATATTGGCCCATCCTTGGGAGCCAATGAATAACCAACAATCTTATTTTTACAACTCTATATGGAAACAGAGTTGTTAATTTAATCTTCAGCCAATATTTGACAATGAAGATTTGAGTGTTGGACACATTAGAAATGTATTTTCAGAGGTACGGGATCAGGCCTTATATAAAAGAGCTGAAGAAACTCGATCGTGAGAGAGGCTGACCGATGCGCGCCCTATGCCAGTTTCCGAAACCACAAACGCGTGAGAATCCTCGGCGCGCAGACGCGGCATAGATGCGGCGGGAAACTTCCACTATTTGAATTTGAATTTTTTATGCATTTAATCAAAAACAAGAAAAGAAATATAATAATACAAAAATTATACAAATTCTTAAATTTGTATAGTTTTCTGATTGTTATTAAAAAGTAATACGCTTAATTATAAAGAAATACTTATAATAAATATCCTCCATAAATAATTGTTCAATTCTTAAAGATTTGAAAAACTCTTAAAGGTGTGTCCTAAGGTTAAAAATTATTGTTCTAAATCTACTTTAATCGATTTTCATGTTATAGAAATTATTTAAATAAATTAATTAGTTTTAAAGAAATCAGAAAGAAATTAAATTGATGAAAAAATAAACATTTAATATTAAAAATAATATTAATAAAAATAATCACATTAAAACTTTGCTTGTAAAATAAACAGAACGAAAAATTTTAAATTAAAAAATTAATGAACAATTACAAAATATTAAAGAAGACTTTAATTTTATTAAAATGTAAACTTAAGTCACATAAATACAAATATTGATGTAAGTATTTAAATTTTAAATTCACCATTTTTTCTGTTTAAATTTAAAGTAAAATTTAACAAATTGTAAAGAATGATAGTTAATAAATATTTAACTTTATTGTTATTCTTTTCGTTTTTCACATGCAAAAAATAATCATTTTTTTTTATAAAACTAAGAAACAGATTCTCTAAATTTGAATACAAATTAAAAATGAAAAAAATTTAATATATGTAAAAACATTTTAAATTTGAATCATTTAATTACATAATTTATTTTAACAAAATGACTTTCTAAATATAACTATCCAGAATATATAAAAAATATGAGCAAAAAAAATCAAAATTGGTTTTTAAAAATAAAAAAATAAACTTTTTAAAGTTCAAAATAAATTAAATTTTTTTTAAATTTTGTTATTCTAAAATTAATATTAAACTTGAATAATAATTTTCAATACAATTACTTAAAGTTAGTTTTCAAAAAATTCAATTATCATTAAAATGAATCTTTCCAAATAATAAAACTTAAACAGAAAGAATTAATGGTTTCTTTTAAATTAAAGAAATAATAGAGCATTAAACATAGTTAATTTAATATTTTGAATACTATTAAAAAAAATTTAACTTTAAAAAAATTAATGATATCAAAAATATTATTTTTCGATCGTAATTTAAAAAAAAATTCATTTTAATTTAGCTTTATTGAACAGTGTTGATTTTAAATTTTTAAAATTTGTGTCTAGGTATTAAGCTTTAAATTAGATTACATCTTATTTTTTTTCATGTCCATATCCTTTATTAAAATTAAATTAAAATTTGTTTTTAAAAATAAAATGTAAACATTTTAAAGTTTAAAGTTGAATTGAAAATTTTTTAAAATTCGTTATATTAAAATTATAATAGTAATCTTAAATAATAATTTCAAATATAATTACTTAAAGTTAGTTTCCAAAAACTTGAATTAATTTTAAAACGAATCTTTACAAATAGTAAAACTTGAACAGAAAAAATTAAAGGTTTCTTTAAAATTAAAGAAATAATAAAGCATTAAACATGGTAAATTTATTGTTTTGAATATTATTAAAAAAAAATTAAGTTTAAAAAATTTAATGACATCAAAAATATTATTTTTTATCTTAATTTTAAAAAAAAATTCATATTAATTTAACTTTATAAAACAGTGTTGATTTTTAAATTTAAAATTTTTAAATTTGAGTCTAGGTATTAAGCTTTAAATTAGTTTACATCTTATTTTCTTTTTTGTCCATATCTTTTATTAAAATTAAATTAAAATTTGTTTTTAAAAATAAAATATAAACTTTTTAAAGTTTAAAGTTGAATTGAAAATTATTTAAAATTCGTTATATTAAAATTAAGATTAATCTTAAATAATAATTTCAAATATAATTACTTAAAGTTAGTTTCCAAAAACTTGAATTAATTTTAAAATTACGAATCTTTACAAATAGTAAAACTTGAACAGAAAAAATTAAAGGTTTTAAATACTATTAAAAAAAATTTAAGTTTAAAAAAATTAATGACATCAGAAATATTATTTTTCGATCTTAATTTAAAAAAAAAATTCATATTAATTTAGCTTTATAAAACAGTATTGATTTTTAAATTTAAAATTTTAAAATTTGTGTCTAGATATTAAGCTTTAAATTAGTTTACATCCTATTTTCTTTTATGTCCATATCTTTTATTAAAATTAAATTAAAATTTGTTTTTAAAAATAAAATATAAACTTTTTAAAGTTTAAAGTTGAATTAAAAATATTTTAAAATTCGTTATATTAAAATTAATATTATATATTAATCTTAAATAATATTTTCAAATATAATTACTTAAAGTTAGTTTCCAAAAACTTAAATTAATTTTAAAACGAATCTTTACAAATAGTAAAACTTAAACAGAAAAAATTAAAGGTTTCTTTTAAATTAAAGAAATAATAGAGCATTAAACATGGTTAATTAAAATTTTGGAATAAAATTAAAAAAAAATAAAGTTTAAAAAAATTAATGATATCAAAAATTTTAAAATTTTAAAGTAAACATTTTGAATATTATTAAAAATGTGCTCAGAAAGTAAAAACTTTGTTTAAAATTTTTTAAACTTTTAAGTTAAACTGGAAATAAGATGTGAACTAAGTTAAACCTTTCTATACAAATTTAAATTTTAAAACTCAATGCCGTTTTGTAATAGCTAAATTGAAATAAGTTACATTTTTTAATTAGGATCGAAAAATAATATTTTTGATATCATTAATTTTTTTAAAGTTAAATTTTTTTTAATAGTATTCAAAATATTAAATTAACTATGTTTAATGCTCTATTATTTCTTTAATTTAAAAGAAACCATTAATTCTTTCTGTTTAAGTTTTATTATTTGGAAAGATTCATTTTAATGATAATTGAATTTTTTGAAAACTAACTTTAAGTAATTGTATTGAAAATTATTATTCAAGTTTAATATTAATTTTAGAATAACAAAATTTAAAAAAAATTTAATTTATTTTGAACTTTAAAAAGTTTATTTTTTTATTTTTAAAAACCAATTTTGATTTTTTTTGCTCATATTTTTTATATATTCTGGATAGTTATATTTAGAAAGTCATTTTGTTAAAATAAATTATGTAATTAAATGATTCAAATTTAAAATGTTTTTACATATATTAAATTTTTTTCATTTTTAATTTGTATTCAAATTTAGAGAATCTGTTTCTTAGTTTTATAAAAAAAAATGATTATTTTTTGCATGTGAAAAACGAAAAGAATAACAATAAAGTTAAATATTTATTAACTATCATTCTTTACAATTTGTTAAATTTTACTTTAAATTTAAACAGAAAAAATGGTGAATTTAAAATTTAAATACTTACATCAATATTTGTATTTATGTGACTTAAGTTTACATTTTAATAAAATTAAAGTCTTCTTTAATATTTTGTAATTGTTCATTAATTTTTTAATTTAAAATTTTTCGTTCTGTTTATTTTACAAGCAAAGTTTTAATGTGATTATTTTTATTAATATTATTTTTAATATTAAATGTTTATTTTTTCATCAATTTAATTTCTTTCTGATTTCTTTAAAACTAATTAATTTATTTAAATAATTTCTATAACATGAAAATCGATTAAAGTAGATTTAGAACAATAATTTTTAACCTTAGGACACACCTTTAAGAGTTTTTCAAATCTTCAAGAATTGAACAATTATTTATGGAGGATATTTATTATAAGTATTTCTTTATAATTAAGCGTATTACTTTTTAATAACAATCAGAAAACTATACAAATTTAAGAATTTGTATAATTTTTGTATTATTATATTTCTTTTCTTGTTTTTGATTAAATGCATAAAAAATTCAAATTCAAATAGTGGAAGTTTCCCGCCGCATCTATGCCGCGTCTGCGCGCCGAGGATTCTCACGCGTTTGTGGTTTCGGAAACTGGCATAGGGCGCGCATCGGTCAGCCTCTCTCACGATCGAGTTTCTTCAGCTCTTTTATATAAGGCCTGATCCCGTACCTCTGAAAATACATTTCTAATGTGTCCAACACTCAAATCTTCATTGTCAAATATTGGCTGAAGATTAAATTAACAACTCTGTTTCCATATAGAGTTGTAAAAATAAGATTGTTGGTTATTCATTGGCTCCCAAGGATGGACCAATATTGAAAGCCAATTATTGTACCAATACTTGACATGCATTAATAAATAAATTAAAATATTTATTAAAAAAAAAATTTTTTTAAACAATAAATAAATTAACAATATAAAATTATAGATTTTAATATTGTTAATTTAAAATTTTTTATTTATTGGCATTATCATTGGCAACCAATATTGAACCAATGATGGCTGCCAATGACTGGCAAACCCGTTATCATCCCAAGGATTGACCAACTGTGGTCCAATATTGGTTGCCAATAGTTTGCCAAGAAAAAACTGTTGGCCGCCAATCATGGGACCATTATTTAGCCAATGGTGATCATTGGCAATTTCCCATTGGGTAGTGTACCAGTAACCTATATATTTCTACTCTATACAATTTTAATTCTAAATAATATAATCTTTCTGTGAAAAAGTAATGTTATTAAAAATTATATATGTGTTAACGTTTTCCTAGAAGCTAATTATTATGTATCATTAAATATGTTTCACTTTTTTCAATTTTTTCAAAAAGTGAAACTGAAGATGAAAACGGTAGTTTTCACTTTTAAAAAAAAATGGAAACTGAACAGAATAGAAGTTATAGTAACCCCGATTTATTGAAACTAGTTTTTCAGGAAATAAAAGTGGTACTTGAAAATTAATTCTTATTATTAAAAAATAGAAAAATTTGAAAGTAAAGATTTCATTTAAATATGCTAACACTCATTATTCACAGCTGTATTAAATTCGTATAAAAGAATGTGTATTCAATGACAAAAGTTACAAAGAAAACATTTCTTTTTGTGAAATGAAACACAAATTATAATTTTCTAATATAATACACATAAAGGTTTCTAAATCACAAAATTTTTTAGATACGTAATATTTTACTAGATACGACATAGGATAATATTCACGTGTGCTTTCCAACTAATCTCGTCACGCGACATTTACAAAGTTGCCGCAAAAATATGAAATCACAATATCTAAGTAGATAGACAGTCAGCCGTGAAATTTTGTTTTAAATTCTCGAAATACAAAAAAATACAAAAATAAACTATTTTCAAACTTTCATTTTTCTTGAATATTTTGCAGGTTATGATCTTACACGAATATAGAAGTATTTTATGAAACTGATATTGGAGGCACTGTCAGTGGAAAATTATAGGTTGAATCCAACCCCTGATTTGATTTTAAAATCACGCACAAATTAAATTCCGAAGGTGGAAGCAGACACGAAACTTAACTGCTTTTTTGCGTGCGTTTAATGGCATATTTTTAATGAATTACTTTACGCACATGAATTTAATCTTAACGAGTGTTGGAATCATCAAATTTGTCGAACCCTTTCATTATACATTTGAATTATTCAGGTGAGTGTACTTATTTTTGAATTATATTATTCTAATGTATACGATTGCCCAATCTTCATTCAAACATATTATATTCATTGAAAATATTATAAAAAGTTGAAAAATATAATGTAGCTAAAAATATTGATACAAAATATTATACAATTTAAATTGTTCACTGACAATAGAAAAGGTTTTTGCAAAATTATCAGTGGCCTTAAACTTGGTAGTGAAAAAACAGCGTAATTCTTATCTACAACTTTTAAATACGTCAATAGTAACACGAATGACGTTCAGTTAAAAATTATTGCTTTTGTCCGTTCTGTAAATTATAGTTAGATGTCAGTGTTAGTCATTTGTTTTTAATTAAAGAAGATATTTTGACTTTATCTTATTGTAAATAAATTTGTAGTAGCACAATAAAGTGTGTAAAAAATACTGTAGTATATAAAAATAATCTATGATTATTGAAAATGTAGAACTACTTTAAATTTGATCATTTGAATTAACTGAATAATTAATTTTTAATTTACTGGTTACTTACCTAAATTCACCGAATGATTAGTTTTAATCAATTCATCTTTATATCTTATATCTATCAAAATTTAAATCGATAGAAGTTTGAATTGAGAAAAATATTGTTATTCGATTGAAATTAGAGTTAATTTAGAAATAGTGATAATAATGACAAAAAAATAAAATACATTATGAATAAATTTAAAGATAAGAATAAATTAACATGTGGAACGATTAAAAGGAGAATAAATGAAAATTGATTAAAATTGGAAAAATATAAGTTTGACTCGATCGAAATGAGAATGATTTGATTCATTTCATTGAAATTTGTTGTTATCAAAATTAGGATCGAAATTCGATTTAAGGTGACTGGAATTGCCTTCGCTTAAAACTGCCCTCGATTAAAATTCCATTTTAAAATTAGAATATACTATTTAAAAAACTAAAGTTTGAATTGATTGAAACGAATATCAAAATTGATATCTAAATGGAACTACCTTGAATTATATGATACTAATTTATTGAAATTAGCATCTATTAAAATTAGTTCAAATCAATCAAAAGTAATCTAAAAGTATACACTAAAGTAATTTTAATAAGGTTTTAAGTCCCAACTTGATATCAATTTTTATAACAAGAAACTCATAACAACTACCTACAAACATTTGGATGCTACCGATGTTTATAAATTCACATTCTGACGCACAATATGAAGGTTGAGCGTGGAATGTTTATGTTGAAATCATGTCCAGCATGTTGATCAGTGCATTTTTAAATCTTATTGATACTTTACTATTATAAACCTTTTGGTGTTTCATCTTTTAAAACACCAACTCAATAACTCTTGGATATCATTATACATCCCACAAGTTTGATTCGCTACAAAATTATCCATACAATTCCTTCTAAATAATCATTATAGACTATGCAAAATCGTACAATCGATTCTGATTAATCGATCGAAAGATTCCAGAGTTTTCTCAGGTTTGGTGGGAAGAAAAATGTGGTCGTGCTTCGACGAAGCGATAAGGATCCTTGAAAATGAAAAATCAGACTCAATTCGCTTTAGAAAGACGAGAAACACTCATTACTGTCAAGTGCAAATGCATTTATACAAACTTCTCTAGTTACAAAGGTGGAAAGTGAATCGAAAAATAATGAAAGTTGTGCATATAAGTATGTTTATATGTTTGTTGGATTTCGCCAGAATCAGGCCAGCTGTTAAATATAAACTGTGTAATTGACACGAGTGCAAGAAATCGGCAATTATTACATAGTAAAGAGACCTTTCTTATTGCTTTGCCGGAATTACGTTATAATCTTGTAATCTTTATCTATTTAATTTGGTGCCTAGTTAGAATGGAATTTATTTAGTTTCGAATGTGTCTGGAATCTGTTTAGTTTGGAATTTACGTGTAATGTGTTACCGCATACCAATCGAGTTATAAACAAATTGAGAAAAACAAAGAACAAAAGTGCAAGGAAGTTTCTAACCATAGAAACAACATTTATTGATATCCTAATAGTGATTCTCAAACAAACATTTATTGATATAATACCCATTGCCTAAAAAACATTTTTCCTTTAGACAATTGTTATTCCATAACAAAAATTGGTTCAGTTAGACAATTGTTATACCATAGCAACAAACATTTGTTGATATCCTAATAGCAATTACCTAACAAACATTTGTTAATATTCTAATAATATATCCCCAACAAACATTTTTCAAATACAGACAATTCTCAATTTGTATTAATCAACATTTGTTAATAATCCTAAAAGCAATTCCTTAACAAACATTTGTTAATTAAAACATTTGTTATTCCATAGCATCAACAATTGATAATATCCTAATAGCGATTCCTTAACAAACATTTGTTACTCCAAACAATTGATATTTCATAGCAACAATCATTTATTGATATACTAAAAGTAATTTCATAACAAACATTTGTTGATATCCCAATAACAATTCCTTAACACAAACATTTATAAATTAAGAAAATTGTTATTCCATAGCAACAAACATTTACTGATATATTCTTATAGCATATTCCTAAAAAAACATTTTTTTTAGACAACTGTTATTCCATAGCGAAAACATTGGTTCTGTAATTCTGTTTGACAATTTTTATACCATAGCAAGTAACATTTGTTGATATCCTAACAACAAATCCCTAACAAACATTTGTTAATTTAGACAATTCTTATTCCATAGCAACAAACATTTGTTATTATCCTAATAGCAATTGCCTAACAATCATTTGTTAATTTAGACAAGTGTTTTTCCGTAGAAGCTAACATTTATTGATATCATAATAACCATTGCCGCAAACAAATATTTTTTCCTTTAGACAATTATTATTCCATAACAACAAAAATTGGTTCTGTTAGACAATTGTTATACCATAGCTACAAACATTTGTTAATATCCTAACAGCAATTACCTAACAAACATTTGTTGACATCCTAAAAAACTTTTGTTGATAACCTAATAACAATTCCTTAACAAACAAATTCATCCAATTGTTATTCCATAGAAACAAACATTTGTTGGTATCCTAATATCAATTACCTAACAAACCTTTGTTAATATTCTAATAATATATCCCTAACAAACATTTTTTAAAGGCAGACAAACCTCATTTTATGTTAGTAAACATTTGTTAAAAAACTTAAAAGCAAAATTGTTATTCCATAGCGACAAAAATTGTTGATATCTTAATAGCGATTCCTTATAACAAACATTTGTTACTCCTAACAATTGTTATTTCATAGCAACAAACATTTATTGATATACTAACGGTTATTCCCTAAGAAACATTTGTTGTTATCCCAATAACAATTCCTTAACACAAACATTTATAAATAAGGCAAATTTTTATTTCATAGCACCAAACATTTGTTGATATTCTAGGAGCGATTTCCTAACAAACATTTATAGATATCCCTCTAAAATTTTACTAACAATAATTTTTTAAATTCAGACAATTATTATTTTATGTTAATAAACATTTGTTAATAACCTTAATAGCCAATTTTTATCAAACATTTGTTAATTAAGACAATCGTTATTGCACAGCAACAAACGGTTGTTGATATCCCAATAACAATTCCCTAACAAACATTTTTTAAATTCAGACAATTCTCATTTCATATTAATAATCATTTGTTAATAATCCTAAAAGCAATTCTTTAACAAACATTTGTTAATTAAAACATTTGTTATTCCATAGCAACAACAATTGATGACATCCTAATAGCGATTCCTTAACAAACATTTGTTACTGCAAACAATTGTTATTTCATAGCAACAATCATTTATTGATATACTAACAGTAATTCCATAACAAACATTTGTTGATATCCCAATAACAATTCCTTAACACAAACATTTATAAATTAAGAAAATTGTTATTCCATAGCAACAAACATTTACTGATCCTAACAACAAATGCCTAACAAGCATTTGTTAATTTAGACAATTCTTATTCTATAGCAACAAACATTTGTTATTATCCTAATAGCAATTGCCTAACAATCATTTGTTAATTTAGACAAGTGTTTTTCCGTAGAAGCTAACATTTATTGATATCATAATAGCCATTGCCAAACAAATATTTTTTCCTTTAGACAATTATTATTCCATAACAACAAAAATTGGTTCTGTTAGACAATTGTTATACCATAGCTACAAACATTTGTTGATATCCTAACAGCAATTACCTAACAAACATTTGTTGACATCCTAAAAAACTTTTGTTGATAACCTAATAACAATTCCTTAACAAACAAATTCATCCAATTGTTATTCCATAGAAACAAACATTTGTTGGTATCCTAATATCAATTACCTAACAAACCTTTGTTAATATTCTAATAATATATCCCTAACAAACATTTTTTAAAGGCAGACAAACCTCATTTCATGTTAGTAATCATTTGTTAATAATCCTAAAAGCATTTCCTTACGAACAATTGTTATTCCATAGCGACAACAATTGTTGATATCTTAATAGCGATTCATTATAACAAACATTTGTTATTCCTAACAATTTTTATTTCATAGCAACAAACATTTATTGATATACTAACAGTAATTCCCTAACAAACATTTATTGTCATCTCAATAACTATTCCTTAACACAAACATTTATAAATAAGGAAAATTTTTATTCCATAGCACCAAACATTTGTTGATATATCCTAGTAGCAACTGCTTAACAAACATTTGTCAATTCAAATGATTCTTATTTCACAGCAACAATCCTTTATTAATGGGTATCATAATAGCAATTGCCAAACAAACATTTGATCTTTCAGATAATTGTTATTCCATAGCAACAAACATTTATTGATATTCTAAAGACAATTCTCTAACAAATATTTGTTAATTCAGACAATTCTTATTCCAGACTCACAAACATTTGTTTATACTTCAATAACAATTTCTTGTAACAAACATTTGTAAATTAAGAAAATTGTTATTCCATAGCAACAAACGTTTGTTGATGTTCTAGGAGCGATTTCCTAACAAACATTTATAGATATCCCTATAGAAATTTCCTAACAATAATTTTTTAATTTCAGACAATTCTTATTTCATGTTAATAAACATTTGTTAATAACCTTAATAGCAATTTTTTAACAAGCATTTGTTAATTAAGACAATTGTTATTGCACAGCAACAAACGTTTGTTGATATCCCAATAAAAATTCCCTAACAAACATTTTTTAAATTCAGACAATTCTCATTTCATATTAATAATCATTTGTTAATAATCCTAATAGCAATTCCTTAACAAACATTTGTTATTTAAGATAATCTTTATTCCACAGCAACAAACATTTGTTGATATCCTAATAGCTCTTACTTATATCAAACATTTGTTACGTAAACTTTTATCTTTTATTGATATTCTAATAACAATTCTCTAACATTTGTTATTCTACCATCAAACATTTGTTGCTATCCCAATAACAATTCCCTTTAACAAACATTTATGTATTTAGAAAATGTTTATTCCACGGCAATAAACATTTGTTGATATATCCTAATAGCAATTCCTTTTCTCTGTGAATCGAAAGTGAATTTGTTAGCGCAGAAGTGCAAATGGAATTTAATTATAAAGTTTGATTTGAGAGAACATGGCAATTGTATGTAACTACGAATGTTTTTGCAAGCTCAAATGGTATTCAGTGTTTCGTGCATGTTTCGCGAAACCCATGAAAGCGTGGAAATAAGCCACTTGGGCAACATAATCTGAAAGACAATGCCCGGTATCACGCTCTGTCTCTCTGTCTGGCCATTTGTTTTTCCGAGTCCAATTGTCACCTCTTTTTCGACCTTATCCACCGATTATAATTATGCTCTATATATATCTCTAACTTTCATATTGCCTATTAATTCATATTGCATAACTTTCCTCTTTCATCAACGCAACCGAATTGAATCATCTTATTTTCTTTAATCAGATATCAATCATTCATCCAATTTTACAAATACAAAATCCCAAAATTTGGTTCAAGTCACAAAATTTGCGGCATATGACCCTGACATACATCAGGAGTTTTAAAAGATATTTTTTATCGAACTTCTTTTACACTAGCATGTGTATGATTAACTGTCTGACAAGCCTATAATGAAATTAGAATGCGCAGTGAACATGCCAACAGATCAGAGCTTTTATGGACTTACAGTTACATCGATCAATACCAGAAACTTGATTCCATTTGTAATCCGGTATGTTAGTGATAATAAAATCATTGCCATTTTAAGAATAAAGTCTGGACTAGTCCAGCTTTTGGGTCATTGATGACAATAAGTCGGGAAATATTATGAAATTATGAGATTAAGAGGGCATACAATCATAGCAACAAGAACTCTAAAATCTGTAGGCTAAATTATACAATTTTTTCCTTGGTAAAAGCTCAGCGGGACCAATTAAAGAAATAGACTAATCGGATACCATAAAAGGTTTATCGGTAACTTAGATAAACTTCAAGGCTACGACTCCACAATTTCAAAATTCTTGTGCATTTTAAAGCGATCCTCTAATCGTCACTTGTAACAAAGAGCTTACTAAAACCTTGCAAATTTAATTATGCCAAAGAACTAAAAGCTGTTAAAAGTTTTATTTTGGAAAATGAAACAAGAAATTTTTATAAACAAAAAAGACATTGAATTACTTTTTACATAAAATCAACTTTTAAAATAATTTTGTTATTTTTACACAATACCTTCTATATAACAATCTAATCAATTCTTCAGGAAATTCCTTCAGTTTAATTGCGTTTTTGATAATAATGTATGATTAGGCAATTCCTTTTTGTGACAAAAGTCTTTATAAGTTTTTTTTTTGTGTTGGTCATTGTTTTGCATTTTATTGTAATCGAAAAAAAGCAGTTAATTGTCACGGATTTCTGTAAGGTAATGAAGTTTACCACAATGAGGTAAGATAGTGCTTATTTCTAAGTACACGAATTTCTAGAAATTGCGCAAAATGTTATTATTAGTTGAATGGTGTTGTAAGCTAGTAGCAATTTTATTTCAAGAAATCTAATTTTTCTATCGATTTGGAAGATAAAAAAAGCCAAGGACAATTGCGATTGTTGTTTTCCATGGATTTAATCAGGAAAAAATTTATGGATTCAACTTTGGCATTATAATTACAGTTCGATAAGTATTTTGTATTTTTCTTTCGTTTTTAATCATTTACTCTTTATATTAAAAAATAAATAGTATATTTATTTAAATGGTATACACTATTACAAAAATGTTATTATCAAATAAAAGTTGATTTTCGTTTTGTGTCAATGATGATTTTTTGGTTATCTTGACAACAGACGTGATATTTGTTTTGATTTAGAAATTTTACAATTTTAAATTTTCGGAAAGAATAATTTGCTTTATCCAGAGAGAAAATTACTAAATATTATTATTATTTTGAGAAACTGAAGGAAAACGTTAAGGACTGCTAATAAACACTTGTGGTAAGTTGTAGATTTAGAACGAAAGATAGAAGGGTTAGTTTGAAAAATTGGAGCTCTGTAGCGAAAAGCTACTAATCCAGATCCCAAGGCAGTTGATCTACAGAAATAAATTATCTTTAACACGCAGAAAATATCAAGTGTGAAAGTAATGAAAAAAATATGAAATGTGAAACTAATAATTGAGATATAAAATGTAAAGTGAGAAAAATATCAAAAGTGAAGTGAGGATAATATAAATTGTGAAGTGAGGAAAGATACAAAAGATAAAAATAGCGAAAATTCAAAACTTAGGAAACGTAAATCGCAAAGGAGCGAGGATTTAAAATCTGAATATAAGAAATAGGAAAATAAAACGAAAGGCATAAAAAGGATAATTATAACTAGATAAACATCATATTTTCCAATTTTCAGTGATTTACACTGAAACTGTACGGATTCTTATTCAACCGTTAATATCACTGTTACCTAACCATATTGTTATTCAGATAAAACTTTTATATATGAATTTCGCATTACTCATGGCGCAATAATTTTTCAGAAGCAGAACAATTGTTAAGTATGATTTCTTTCAAAATCAAGAACGAACGTGTTTATATCGGTTAGTTAATAATAATTTTTAAAGTGAATTTTAGTTGTACGTAAATTATAACGTCTTTCAATATATTGGTAAATCGACGTTTCATCATTTCCTATTATTATCTTGTTTTCTAATGTTACTCAGAAAGTACTAAACTGCTTTATAATTCATAGTAATAATAATGTACAACCCACGTTTTAATTTTTAATATACTGATGGGCGATAAATTAGTTTAAATCAAGTTTTAACATACATTTAATTCAGAATGTGCTAACAGAGAGTGTTTACATAAAAACTGTTTTAAACAAAACAGAAGAAAAAAAAACATTTTTAAAAAATCGAAAACAAAATGTGTAAACAAAGGAAATGTTGGTATAATTAAAAATAAAGATAAAAAGTACATAAATGCTGAGACAATAGAGCCCAAAAGGTTGTGGAAGATACTGTTTCAAGATCTGATAAAAACAGATAAGAATGACTTGGCATTGCTTTTAATCAAATATAACAGATAATTTATAGAACCATCTTTCATTAAAAAAAAAAAAAACTCAATTACTGAAAACAAAATTTGTCTTGATTCTAGAGCGTTCATACAAGTGAATGTATAAAAAAAACTTCTAGCTATCTTTTTCCATTTAATATCCTTCACATTCTTCACAAAGAACAATATACGAGATGCAAATTTTTAAGTAACGTAATATATGAAATGCTGTATCATGAAAACTGGTTTTGTTAAACCCTTTCAGGGACGGATGTAGTTCTTTCCTTGCATTGGTTATTTAATACTTATTTTTTAAAAAAGGGAAAATAATGGCAGGGCTGCCAGCGAACTTGCAGATTGAAATAAGTAAAAAAAAGTGATTTTCAATTTAAAAAAGTGAGTAAACAGTAAGTTTTTAAATAAAAAAGTGAGTGAACAATAATAAGTTTGGTATTATTATTATATTATGTAGAAAAAAATGTTAATAAATACAAAAATAATTCAAATTTGAAGAAAATAATTGAAATTTGTACGAAATAATTGAAAATGGTGTAAAAAATTATTTAATTTATGACAATAATAAAAAGAATGAAGTAAAAGATTAAAATTTGAAGAAATTAATTGAAAACTGGTGTAAAAAATTTAAAAATTCATGACAATTAAAAAAGAATTGAATAAAATAATTGAAATTTGTAAAAATTAATTCTAAAATGTCAAAAATAATAGAAATTTTAAGAAAATAATTGGAGAGTGACAAAAATAATTGAATAATGACAAAAGTAATTGAAATTTAAAGAAAATAATTGAAAAATAAGAAAAGTAAATTTTGAAACTTGTGTAGAAAATTTAAATATTCCCTGATAATTATTTAAAAATTGAAGAAGGTAATTAAAAATTAAAGAAAATAATTGAAAAATGACGAAATTAATTGAAGTTTAAAGAAAATAAGTAAAATTTGAAGAATATAACTCAAAAATGTGAAAAAAATTAAAATATGAAGAAAATTAATAACTGCATAACAATAATAATAAAAATAAAGAAAATGATTAAAACTTCAAGAAAATAATTAAAACTGGTGTAAAAAATTTAAAAATTCATGACAATTATTAAAAAAAAATTGAATAAAATAATTGAAATTTGTAGAAAATAATTCTTAAATGGCCAAAGTAATAGAAATATTAAGAAAATAATAGGAAAGTGACAAAAATACTTGAATAATGACAAATATAATTGAAATTTGAAAAAAAATAATTGAAAAATAACAAAAGTAAATTTTGAAGATTGTGTAGAAAATTTTAATTTTACTGACAATTTTTTAAAGATTGAAAAAGGTAATTAAAATTTTAAAAAAATAATTAAAAAATTGCGAAATTAATTGAAGTTTGAAGAAAATAATTGAAATTGAAGAGAATAATGTAAAAATGTAAAAAAATTTGAATATTAAGAAAGTAATTAAAGTTTGAAAAGAATAATTGAAATCTGTAGAAAATAATTGAAAAATATGAAGAAAATTAATAAATTCATAACAATAATAATAAGAATAAAGAAAATGATTAAAATTTCAAGAAAATAATTAAAACTGGTGAAAAAAATTTAAAAATTCATGACAATTATTAAAAAAAAATTGAATGAAATAATTGAAATTTTTAGAAAATAATTGAAATTTGAAAAAAATAATTGAAAAATAAAAAAAGTAAATTAAAACTTGTTTAGAAAATTTTAATCTTACTGACAATTATTTAAAGATTGAAAAAGGTAATTGAAATTTTAAGAAAATAATTAAAAATTGACGAAATTAATTGAAGTTTAAAAAAAATAATTGAAATTGAAGATGATAATTTAAAAATTTAAAAGAATTTAAATATTAAGAAAGTAATTAAAGTTTGAAGAAATTAATTAAAATCTGTAGAAAATAATTGAAAAATATGAAGAAAATTAATAAATTCATAACAATAATAAGAATGAAGAAAATGATTAAAATTTCAAGAATATAATTGAAAACTGGTGAAAAAATTTAAAAAATTATGACAATTAAAACAAATTGTTTAAATAATTGAAATTTGTAGAAATTAATTCTAAAATTTCAAAAATAATAGAAATGTTAAAAAAATAATTGGAGAGTGACAAGAATAATTGAATAATGACAAAAGTAATTAACTTTGAAGAAAATAATTGAAAATTAACAAAAGTAAATTAAAACTTGCTTAGAAAATTTAAATATTATTGACAACCATTTAAAGATTAAAGAATATAATTGAAATTTTAAGAAAATAATTTAAAAATGACGAAAATAAATCAAATTAAAAAAAATACTGTAAAATAACAAAATTAATCGAACAATTTATTATAAATCAAAAAATGAATACGAAATTGAAAAATTGGAATGAAATAATTGATATTTGATGAAAATAATTAAAGAGTTTCAAAAATAATTGAAATTAAAAAAAAATAATTGAAGAATGACAAAAATAATTAAAAGTGGTAAAAAATAAATTCAAGATTCGTGTACGAAATTAAAAATTTGAAGACAATACTTGAAAAATTGACGAGACAATTAAAATATTAAGAAATTAATTAAATAATTACATAAATAATTCAAATCTGGTGTAAAAATTAAACTTTTTAGGCAATAGTTGAAAAATGGAAAAAAATAATGGAAATTTCAAGAAAAAAGTTGAAACTTGAAGATAATAATTTAAAAATGTAAAAAAAATTTAGATACGTAGTAAACAATATTGAAACATGACAAAAATAACTGTAAATTAGAAAAGAATCTTTGAAAAATATGAAATAAAATTCAAAAATGAAGTAAAAAATGCAATACGTTAATTGAAAAATTGTATACTATAATTGAAAAATTAGCGATATAATTAAAATGTGAAGAAATTTATTAAATAATGATATCATTAATTGAAAACTGGTGTAAAATTGAATAAATTCATGACAATAATAAAAAGATTTAAAAAAATGACATTTAGAGAAAATAATTTAAAAACATCAAAAATATTTGAATAATGACAGAAATCATTGTAATTTGAACGAAATAATTGTGAAATGATAAAAATAATTGATAACTAGTGTAAAAAATTTAATTTTCAAGAGAATACTTGAAAAATTGACGAAACAATTGAAATTTTAAAAAACTAATTGAATGACATAAATAATTGAAAGCTGGTGTAAAAATTAAAAATGTATAGACAATAATTAAAAAATTGAAAAAATATTAGAAGTTTGAGGAAAATAATTTTAAGTTGAAGAAATTAATTAAAGTTTGAAGAAAATAATTGAAATTTGAAGATTTAAACTTTAAACATATATAAATAATGTTTCAAAAATGTCGAAAAAAATTTAAATACGATGACAGTAATTAAAGTTTCTGTAAAATAATTCAAATTTGTACGAAATAATTGAAAATGATGTAAAAAATTTATAAATTCAGGACAATAATAAAAAGAATGAAGTAAAAGATTGAAATTTGAAGACAATAATTGAAAACTGGTGTAAAAAATTTAAAACTTCATGACAATAAATGTTTTTTTAAAAAAAATAATGTAAATTTGTAGAAAAGAATTCAAAAATGTCAAAAATAATAAATATGAAGAAAATAATTTAAAAATAACAAAAATACTTGAATAATGACAAAAGTAATTAAAATTTGAAGAAAATAATTAAAAAATAACAAAAGTAAATTAAAACTCGTTCAGAAAATTTTAATATCACTGACAATTATTTAAAGATTAAAGAAGGTAATTGAAATTTTAAGAAAATAATTGAAAAATGACGAAATTAATTGAAGTTTGAAGAAAATAATTGAAATTTGAAGAAAATAATTGGAAAATAACAAAAGTAAATTGAAACTTCTGTAGAAAATTTAAATATTACTGACAATTATTTAAAGATTGAAGAAGATAATTGAGATTTTAAGAAAATTATTGAAAAATGACGAAATTAATTAAAGTTCGAAGAAAATAATTGAATTTTAAGAGAATAATTCAAAAATGTAAAAAAATTTAAATATGAAGAAAGTAATTAAAGTTTGAAGAAAATAATTGAAATCTGTAGAAAATAATTGAAAAATATGAAAAAAATTAATAAATGTCTGACAATAATAAAAAGAATGAAGAAAATTATTGGAATTTCAAGAAAATGTAATTTAAATTTTCAGTCAAGTTTTGCATCAAACATTTATTCAATCGAGACATATAAATCTTTACTCAATTTTCACTAAACTTTGCAGTTAAATATTACGAAGTTTGCAATTAAATCTTTAAGAAATTTCCACGAAATTTTCTGTGCTGTTGGTTTTTTTTTTTAAATGAGTAATAGTAAGAAATTAAAAAATAAAGTGAATAAAAGTGAGTTACAGGCAGCGCTGTAATGGCCTTCTCAGCTTAACTAATTGTATTAATCGATTAATATAATTTCACGAATACACCTTTATTCCTGGAATAGATAATTACCATGACACCATACCCGCATTATCGTTTTTGAATCGAGAAAAAAATCTATACACGATTATTATACCTTCACAACCAATCCGAACAATAACTAATCAAAACATTTAACAATTTGCCACGCTTAGCTCACAATCATCATTTAGACTGATGACTTGGTGTAAACCAAACAGGCGCAACAAGTATAACAAGCAGGATGACTCACAGAGGGACACGTGGAGAAAACATTAATTGATCAACTCACCTCCAATTTTGCCGCGTACTCCTCACTAAGCTCTTCACTTTTCTTGGTCAGTTCTTGATTTCTCTCCAAAAGTGCTTTGCCCAATTCAGCAGCAAGAACCAAGTCCCTCTCTCTCTGTTTGAGCAATTCCAAAGGATCCCCCTCGTCTTGATCGAGGGAATTCCTCCTCGTCTGAAGGTCAGAGATCATGTCTTCAAGAGCATAGGGCTCCATTTGTCCATCTTTTCTCGGTAGCATTTTTGCACTAGTCAATTTTTGCTCGAGCAGCAGGCGAGCTTTATTAATCGACTCGAACAAAATAAACACTACCAGCTCTCGATTCACGACGAGAGCTGGCTAGTTTAATATTTTGTGCAGCAGCCAGTGGGCGGCTTCATTTCAAATTGAACGATAATGCACTTTTCTTGGCACATCCAGATCTTATTTTTCGTACGCAGATAATGCTGCGACATAACTTTATATTATCTTTAGGTAAATTGTTAAAGATGACGAAAATTTGTCGAAGATCAACAAAACCTGTACAGATGAACAAAACTTTTTAAAAACACTTCACCTTTTTGCACCTAGTGTTAGAACCTTGATGAACATCTCGCGGCAAAACACTGACACTCACAGGCAGTTCAAGCGCTGATCTTTAGCAGCAAATCACGCCAAACAGGTTTCCGTCATTAGCTCGAGTCGCCGGAAGCTAAACTTTTCACTCCTTGCTTGTTGACATTGAATCTGTGATGCAACAGCCCGAGACGTTCCTCCATGAACCCATTTAATCTCGTTGTTCCAGATTTCGCGCCGACCGTGACTTCATCTACGGGTAAAAGGGGCATAAGCACCTGCGACCCAAAATTTTTATTCCGCTCCGAAACACAAGCACCTGTGTTCATCGACGCAAATAGAGTCTGTTTTTATTTATCCACCTATGCGTCACGAGATCCAAACAATTTGGGTGTAAAAGGTGTGGACATCTGGAGATATATGATCACTGGTTGGGTTCAAGGAATGTATTTAAAAGTATCTTTAGAGATTTTTCTTTATTGGGATGATATATATCCTTTATGGTAGGCTTGGAGATGACCCTTAGTGGTATTATATAGATATATTCCTTAGTTTGGATCAAGTTTGGTCATCTTCCCAGCAACATCGACAATGAATAGTACCTTTACGAACTGTATATGTCTACTCTTTTGAATCACATCTGATGTTTTTGAGTACCTTTTGGAATCGTACCGTATGCCTTTAAACTTTAAGTACCTTTTGGGATGGCACCGTATGTCTTTTGGTACCTTTTGGAATCGTACAGTATGCCTTTAAATACCTTTTGGAATCATACCGTATGCCTTTAGGTACCTTTTGCAACCGTGCCGTATGCCTTTAAGTACCTTTTGGAATTCTACTATATGACTTTAAATACCTTTTGTAATCATACTAAGTACCTTTTGGAATCGTACCGTATGCCTTTAAACACTTTTTGGAACTGTACCGTATGCCTTTAAAAACCTTTTGGAATCGTACCGTATGCCTTTAAGTACCTTTTTGAACCGTACCTTATATCCTTAACTACCTTTTACTTAATTTGACAATCCTTTGTGTACCAAAAACCACAAAACTACCTTTCGTGTTCAGAAAACAATTCTATCAAACAGATCCTAATCTACAACTTTGTTCTGCGTATCATATTCTCTATTTCTTTCCACAAACACAAATTTTCCTTACAATCAAGATGCGATTTTGTTCCAACCTTTGTTCAAACAGCAACTATCAACACTTAAAACCAAACAAACTTTCTTCCTAACCAACTTTTCCACCCAAAATTCAAAAGCACTTTTACGAACACTTGGTTCAAATCCAACACTAACTTCGTAACTGTTGCCTGATTGATAGAATTGAATCAAAACTCAAAGACTCACTAGACATTTAAAAAATTGGATCACCTGGTTAATAAAAAAACACTCCGATGATTCTTTTGAAAACCGAAATCGCGTGGTTTGTAAGAAGACATTCTTTTGAAAAGTGGAACCGTTGGCGGACGATCGATCGTGCCGCACCTGCGAAGGTTATGAATCCTTAATGCTTGGTAAACAGTGCTGCATTTCCGTTGTCGTTATTTCCGAGTGAATTTTGTGTCACTGATAATTGAGCACTGATCGTTTAGAAAGTGATCCACACCGCGGGAATTTTTGTTATTGTTGTTGTTGTCTTTCACTGGCTGAGAAACGTTTTACTCCACTTCCACGCGCGTTTATCACGAGGAGAGAAAGAAACGTAGGTGCACACAACGCCGCAGTCGGCCAGGTAGTGACTCACGGGCGCAGAGTAGAAAATAAATATTACGGAATCGTGCCCTGCTCCCGGAACGAACTTACCACGTTCCCCTCCTTGGCTCCCTTCTCCGAGGCTTTGAATACCCCTCCACTGGTACCAGCAACTCTTCAGCTGAAAGACTCCAGGTCCAACGAACCACAGAACCGTCTGTTATCCAAGCTGGACACTGACATAGCTATAGACTCCCCTTTGCCAGACATGCCACCAGAGTATAGAGAGACTAAAACTTGCAGACTGTGGCCAGACAAACTACCCTCTCTGCGCTACTACAAATCATCCCCTCCTTCAACTTGTTTTCCTTGTACGCGTGCCAAGAAAAATTCCTCAAGGATTATCCGACAGCTTGCCTAACATGGTGGTCCAGCAGAGAAAGGAATATGTGTATTTGGGAGATAAAAAATGTTTTCCTAGAAAATTAGACGGTATATTGGGGATGAGCTCGAAATGAAAATTACATAATGTGGCGTTTGTGGGTCACCCTAGTATATGTAATGTATGATAAAATGTGTAAATGGATGGTTAATTGTTTATCAGTAGGGTGGTCCAAAAGATTTGGATATGAGTATATAAATGATTGTTTAACAGGGTGGTCCAAACATTTTCAGGGGAAAAAACTTTTTAAACTTATACCACGTTACTTAATATCGCTCTAAATTGAAAAATAGATAATCATTTTGAAATCAGCTAATGTTTAATTACTTAAAAATCCTTGAGGTATTCTATAAATTTTGTTTTAGGTCATCTGAAACTTACTTGGAAGCATAAATTTTTGCAACATTATAAATTATGTTTTCAACTCTAGCTGCGTTAGACAATATAATTTAGGTAAAAAGGGTACCCCGACTGGTTGAAAAAAAATACTAATAATAATAGTACCAAATTCAGTTCAAATCACGCAGGCTGGGCAAAATCAATTTTCTATCCAAAATGTTGTTTTCTAAAGAATTTTAGACGACAAGTATTTTTTTGTTTAGCTGAATAAGAATTTTTCACGGAGTTATAAAGATTTTAATTTTTAAAGTCAGAATTCTCGTTTATTTAAAATTTAAGAAAAAAACCCTTATAAGTGTAATAATTTCTTAAGTAATATTGCGGTATCTTATTCTTTTTTTAAAGCCTGAAACAGTTCTTGGTTCTCTTTAAAAATCCATTGAAAAATTTAAAAAATGTTCTAAAATAACAAAATAGCGGCCGCTTTACTAAAAAATTTTGAACTGAAATTACTTAAAACCCCCACTGTTTTATTAGTTAAATTTTTTTTTGGAAAATGTCTTCTTTGTAAAGATTATTTTCCATAAAAATTTAACTTGTGCCCGATTTTGGTAGAAGAGATAAAAATTATTTTTTTCATTTTATCATTGTAAAATAATATTAATCCAAAATATTGCTAGAAAATAATGGGATCTCTAAACAACGCAATTTATGAAATGTTAAAATTTCACCGGTGCCTCTCCTTAATTTAAAAATAAATGTTGAAATAATTTTAATTTCATTATTAATAAATCTATAATTTTTTCTATATTTGTCAACAGTTTTCAAATTACAATTATTCTCCTTAAATTTGGTAATTATTCTTTAATTATTTTTTTCATTATTTTGTTCTGTTGTCGATTATTCTCGTCAGTTTAAGAATTTTCTTTTCAATATTGTCAATTATTTTCCTTATTTCTCAATTCTTATTCCTCTTTCTTTCAATTTATCAATTACCTATTTTCTTAATATTTAAATTTAATTCTTTAATCTTCAATTTTAATTTTTAATTTTTTTTTCGTCAAATCTCAATTATTTTCCGTAATTTTTAAGTTTTAATTATTTTATTCAATATTAAATTATTCTCGCCTCTTTTCAATTATTAATTATTTTCTTGAAATTTCAATACATTTCTAAAATTTCCAGTTGATTTCTTCAATTTTGATTTCTTTCCTACAATTTTTTCTTTAATTATCTACAGTTTTCAATTGATAATTTATTATTATCCCTTAATTTTATAGTTCTTTTTTAATCTTTAAAACTATTTCTTTCTGATGCCCATTAATCTCGACATTTATCGAATTTTTTATCAATTGACAATTAATTTCGGGATTTTGTAATTTTTTCTACAATTATCAATTTTTTGCATACAGCTTCAATTTAATTCTTTAATTTTTAATTTTTTTCTACAATTTTAATTATTTTCCTCAATTTTAAATTATTTCTATTTTTTCAATTATTTTCATCGATTTAATTCCACAGTATTTAATAATTTTCAAATATTTTCGAGTATTTCTTTCACTCATAAAAATTGTTTTAAAATTTATATTCAATTGTTCAATTCTACAAACTATTTTCTTCAATTCTCAATTTCTTCCTTCAAATTTCCATTCTATGTTTTTAATTTTTAATTATTACTTCAATATTAAAACATTTCCGCCTTTAGTCCATTATTTTTTTTCAATTATCAATAAGTTTATTTAATCTTAAATTCAATTGTTCAAATATTTTCTTCAATTCACGATTTTTTTTTAAATTTCGTAATTCCATTTTTCAGTTTTCAACTTTTTCTTCTACATTCAATAACTTTTTCAATTTTTTATTATATTCTTCTAATTTCAATTACATTCTTTAATTTTCAATTATTTGTACAATTTTCAATTAAGTCTTCAATATTAAAATTTTTTCGACATTTTCAATTAATTTTGTCAATCATAAAAATTGTTTTAAAATTTCGTTTTAACAATTTTCTTACATTTTCTTCTTTTTTCAATTTTTTACAACTATTTTTTTTAATTCCTCATTATTTTCTTCAAACTTCAATTCCATTTTTAAATTTTCAATTATTTTTCTTAAATTAAAAAAAATTTTCTACTTACATCAATTATTTTTCTCTACATCAATAAATTTTTTTAATTTTAGATACAGTTGTTTAATTATATTTTTATATTCTACAAATTTTAATTCCATTCTTCAAATTTAAATTATTTTCTTCAATTTTCAATTCTTTTTTTTTCAATTTTCAATCAATTCTTCAATATACAAAATAATTATCTGATTTTAAAAAATTTTAAACAATCATAAAAATTGTTTTAAATTATCAATTCAATTGTTCAATTCTATAACTATTTTTTTAAATTCTTAATAATTTTTTTAAATTTTCAATTCAATTCTTCAGTTTTCAATTACTTTCTTCTGTATTTAATAATTATGTTCTTTTTTAAATAACTTTTTAAAATTTTTTATTATATTTTTTAATTTTCAATTACATTCTTTAATTATCAATTATTTTCATCAATTTCATTTTTTTTCCTTTTTCAATTCAGTTGTTCCATTTACAATTATTCCTATAATTTTCCTAATTTTTCAAATATTTAGTTTAAATTTAATGTATTCTTTAATTTTTTTAATTAATTTTTCAAATTGTTTATTATTCGAGCCATTTTTTGAATTTTGTTTTTAATTGTCAATTATTTTCGTCTTTTTTCAGATACTTTCTTCCATTTTGCAATTTTTTTTGTTATTTTAAAATTATTTCTTTCAATTATTTCCTACAATTTTCTTAATCTTCATTTATTCTCTTAAAATTTTAGAATTATTTTTGTATTTTCTTTTTGTTATTTTTCTCTCTTGTCGATTATTATTCTTGTCAGTTTGCAATTTTTTTTTAATTGTCAATTATTTTCGTCATTTTGGAATGTTTTTTCAATTATTTTTCAAAAATTTTAAATTCAATTCAATTATTTCTGCAATTCTTATTTTTTTTCAAATTACAATTCCATTTTTCAGTTTGTAATAATTTTTTTTCATATTCAATAATTCTTGCCTTTTTTCAGTTACTTTTTTCAATCAATTAAATTCTTTAAATTTCAATTCCATTCTTCAATTTTTAATTATTTTTTTTATATTTTTAAATGTTTTCTTTAATTTTCAATTATTTTCTTCAATTTCAGTTTTTTTCTACTTTCAATCCATTTGTTGAATTTACAATTATTTTCAACAATTATTCCTATAATTTTTTTAACTCTTCTTTTTGCATATATTTTCTTGAAATTTAATTTTTATTGTTTCATTTTAAAAATTTTTTTAGTTGTGAAATGTTTTTAATTAATTTTAAATATCTTCAAATTCATACTGAATTCTGCTTTTTAAAAATGTATTCTATCAAAGATCAATTTGTTTAAATACAAATTCGGAAAAATGAAAATTCGGTTTAATAGATATTAAAATATTCTACTCATCTACTTGCTCCTCGACTTGCTCAAAATTCTGTTAAATAAGAATTATGCTAAATAAAAGTTCTGTTAAATTCAAATTATTCTAAACCAAAAGTCGGTTAAAAAAATATTCAGTAAAATAAAAATTCTGTTAAAATATAAATTCGGTGTCTTAAAAATTATATTAAGTAAAAATTCTAATTGATTTAAAATGAAATAAAATGAAATTCGGCTAAACTAACGGCTAATTTAAATAACGTAATTTGGACTTATTCATGCATCCCATTAATTTCTTTAACCATTTTGTAAAAATCCCTCTCTTTTACTTTAAAAATCTATTTCAATTTTTGAAATTTTTAATATAAAGACAGTGAAATAACGACCAATTGAAAACAAGAAAACATATGGTAAATTAAAAACCGTCACCATCTGACGTTTTGAGGCTGATTCAGTCCCCCTTGAGAATTTTTTATAAATTCTTAAAAAAATTAAAATACAAATACATAAATATTGAGATTTTACTCAAGGAAGAAAATTATTAAAAAGACTCACTATAGACACGAGTAATAAATCAGTAATAAGTTAAAGTAATAAGTAAAGTCACAAGAAAATTTCTGAAAAATAAATGTCTCTTTGTTCCAAAATTCTTTTAGACTAAAAGTTGGTCAAAATTTGTCAAGTTTTTATTATACTCCAATTCTCAGGGCTTAAATTATACCCTACAAATTGTCGATAAGAAGATAGTTCAAGGACGAAGCACTAATCAATACTCATAAAAAAGCATTCAAACTTTAAAGATAATTTCTAAATGTTTTTGATAACATTGATAATTATCTCGATATTATTTAAAAATCAAGACAAAAATTTAATTCTTTTTAAATTTATTATTATGCACAAGAAACACTATTATTCAAAATACATTATCATTAAAAAAGTATCCTTTTCATAAATTTCCCAATGAGCTATAAAATTCGGATTTTTGCCTATAAATCTGCAATTTTCAACTTATAGATAAAGAAAGGCGGTAATTTTCACAAAAAAAGTTAAAAATCCAACAAAACACATTATCTGTGTTTTTTTTGTGTTGTAATGACATAATCAGGAAGTTGCCTTAGTAACCATTGAACCAACGACTCCCAGCTGACACCGTGGCTGCCTCTAGCAACCGGAAATTTACTTGGGGTTGTATTGGTACATATACATCTGCCAGGTCTGTGTAAAGTGACGGAAGTTATCGTTGAAATGTCATACTGAAATCTTACTTTCTCAAAATTTGTTGTTTAACGCCAAGTTTCTGAAGAAGATCGTCTTTTTTTCACATTTTTTTTTTAATAGGTTAAGAAACAGGTTATCATTAAATACACAACCTTAAAAAACATTTCCGGGATTAACTTGTAGAATTAAATTTTAATGCTTGAAAAATAATTTATTAATAAGTGGAATGCATAAAATAGTTTATTAATAAGTGAAAGTAGATGGATAATAATTTGTCAATAAGGATTATTATATATAAGGATATTATTTAGGATATAATATTCCTAAAATAAGAAGAATATTCTTAAAATAAGAAGCACATTCTTAACGTAAGAATACAGTTTTTTATAAGTAAATAAAGTGTCTACATACAAAGAAAATTTATTATAAATTTTATTAAAATGCTTTATAATTTAGGGAAAAATTGCCAGAAAGTGAAATTTTTATACAAGGAATTTTAAGCTTCAGAAACATCATTCGAATCATTGCAAAGTTATTGTAAAATTTAATATAGTCTGTAGCAAATTTAATGTAATTTTTTTCAAGTTGTAAATTATCAATTTGATATTTTCACTTTTTGATCTTTTGCTTTTCATTTTTTTTCTTTTTTTTTCTTTTTTTTTTATATTTTGATTTAATATTATTTTACACAATTTTATTATTACATAACATTCACAAAACTTATTATTTCGTTGATTTTCTTAATTATTTCCATATTTTTGAAAATAAATTTATTTATTTTTAAAATAATTGGTTTTTTTAAAGTAAAATTTAAATTTGTTTTCACATCTTGTCTATTTTTTTGCAAACCTACTTATTTTTTCTTAACCTTTTTAAACCTACTTCATTTTTCTAAATTTATGTTTGGACTTGTTTCGAATGTAATATTATAAAAATATTTTTGGTTTAATTTTCCTAAACTTTTTTATTTTTAAGGGGATGTGATAGAGAACGACGTCATTGATTATATTTAAGCAAAATTTGTTCGTAAACTTTCTCTTAGACTAATAAATATTTTTATATTATAAACTTTGTAAAATTACTTAAAAGTATCATTAAAAAAGTCCATCTGACACAAATTTGTTTGAATTTTGCTTTAAAATCAATTTTTTTAAATTCCAAAACATCAGCGAATTTTCATAAAAATTAATTTTAAGGCAATTTTTAAACAAATTTGGTTTAGACTGACTTTTCTAATTATATTTTGAAGTAATTTCATTAGGAAAAATCTTTTTTTAGTCGAAATTTCACATTTTCGAATATATTTTCAATCGAACATAAATTAATCCGAATTTTGACCCAACAGATATTTAGGTCACCGAATTCATATTTAACAGAATTTTCATTTTACAGAAATCCTTTCAACCAACTTTTCATTTAAAAAAATTCCAATTTAAACGAATTTTAATTTAGAAGAATTTTTATTTTACAGAATTTTAGGTTAATCGAATTTTTAAATACGGGAATATTCATTTGACAAAATCTTAATTTGTCCGAAATTGTATTAATACGAAATGTCATTTGATGGAATATTTCAATTGTAGAATGTTCATTTGTCCGAAATTGCAAATGACCGAAAAAATATTCGACAGAAATATGATGGCGGGAATTTTGAAATTGACCAATCAGAAAATATGATGAAGATTGCAATTGGCCAATTTTAAAATTCGCGCCAAAATATTTCTGTCCGATACTTTTTTGACCATTTGCAATTTCTGACAAATAAACATTCTGCGTTTTAAGTTTTCTATCAAATGTCAATTCGTACTCATACAATTTCGGACAAATGAATATTCTGGTATTTAAAAATTCGATTAACCTAAAATTTTGTAAAATAAAAATTCTTCTAAATTAAAATTCGTTTAAATTGGAATTCTTTTAAATGAAAAGTTGGTTAAAAGGATTTCTGTGAAATGAAAATTCTGTCAAATATGAATTCGGTGAACTAAAAATTCTGTTGGGTCAAAATTCGGATTAATTTATGTTCGATTGAAAACATATTCGAAAATGTGAAATTTCGACTAAAAGAAGATTGTTCCTAATGAAATTCTATGAAATAAATATTCTAAATAATTAATTTTAGAACTTACTTAATCATACGTTCCTTTATTTTTACATACATTTTTTTATCTTATTTTTATTAAATCTAATTTTTTAGTAGATTCTTAACAAATCTTTTTAGTTTTTGTACTTTTTATATTTTTTTTACAGTTTGTTAGGTTAAAAAAAACATTTTTCTATTTTCTTCCTATTTATTAATTTTTCTTGATATTTCACAATTTTTTATTTCTTCCTTCCATTTTAATTAATTCTTCAATTTCTGTCATAATATTTTTATTTCTTAGAAACATTTTTCCTTTTTTTAAATTTTTTAGTTTTTATATATCTTGTAACTACGAATTTTTGAAAACTTATTCAATGCTTTTATCTACATTATTTAAATTTCTCAATTTTCTACTGTTTTGAAAATTTTTATTCTTTTATTTTATATTATTTAAAATTAATCTTGTAGTTAATATTCTCATCTTAACATACATCGTCCTTCTATTTCATAAAATTATTTTTTTCTTAAATTTTTAAAAATTTTCTAAACTTATATTAATTCTTTTTTCCTTCAATTTGTAAAATAATTATCTCTTTCTAAATTTGAATTAGTCAAAAATAACTAATTATTATTAGTAAAATCGTGGCTGAGTTTTTGTTTCTCCAATTAGTTAGAAATAACTATTTATTAGTAAAATATGACTAATTATTAGTAAAAATATAACTAAAAATAACTAAAAAAATAGTCAAAATTTGACTATTTGAATTAGTAATCATAATTTTACCAAAACATTAGTAATTTTGACATAACCTAAAAATGAATTTGACTAATAATAATTAGTTATTTTTTACTAAATGGTTAATAGAAATATACTATTTCAATTAGTGACTGAGTTTTTTCTGCCAAATTAGTTATTTTTAACTAATTCAGATTTAGAGAGATAATTTGTCTGATTTTAAAAATTTGTTGACTTTAGTAAAACAAGTTAACGTATTTTTAAATATCAGCCTATTAATTTTTTTAATTTAAAAATAATGTTCGTAAATAGTTTAATTTTTGGTAAAGAGTGTCTATATTCTTTTAAATATATTTTTATGTCACTATTTCAATCTTGTGTCGATTTTTAAAATTTTCTTTATTTCTTCAATAATGTCCATGACATTTTTTATTTAAAAGAATTTTCTCATTTTCTTTAAAATAGTGTTTTCTTATCCTTTTACATTTTTCTGTTTTTTTTTTTTTGTTAAATTTTTTAAAATCATCTGATTTATTCGATATAATTTATTTGATTTTGATTAAATGTTTTATTCTTCATTATTTTTTTCTAAATGTTCTCAATTTAAAAAATAAATATAAACATTTGGAAATTTTATATACTGATCATCTTTAAAAAAAATCCGCTTTAAATAAAAAAAAATCATGAATTTTATCAGCCCTGATACGGAAGTAGTTTACGGAAATAGCATCCTAGAAAAAAAAATCGTGAACATTACCCTGAAGAATTACTTTCCTTCTTTACATTATTTTCTTCAAAATTGTGTGCTTTTTAGAAAATTTATGTGAGTGTAAATTTAGCGTAACGGTAGGAAAAGAAGCACTTGACTGGCTCCTTTTTGCAAGATGAACAAGTAGTCCTTTCATCGAATTTGCAGCAGAGTATTAAAGGGTTGCCAGGCCCACTTAAGAGACGTCTATTTTTGCAGTCAATCTCGTGATTCATTCACTGAATGTTTCATTCGATGAGAACATCACTCCACTCCTTGTCACGCGTTATTTTCTACAACCTTTCAATTTTTTTTTCGATTTATTCAATGCGTCATCTAAATACAGTAATTTTCTGCCATCAAGAAATATTTTCAAAACACTTAGTCAGGCACTGCAAATTTATTATTAAAGTATTCTATTCTGACAAGTAACAACAGGAATAACTTCATCTTAGTATCATTTAATCCCATTAAAATGTTTCCTCTATGATTTAATGTTAATTTAAAAATTGTATAAAGTAACAAAAATCAAAAAGATAATAAATATCATAAAAGTACCATAGAAGAAAATTTGTTCCTTTCTTTATCGAATTTAATGTTAGTTTCAAATAATCTGGATTTAGAATGAAGGTATATAATTATTAATTATTAATTAAATAATAATAATCTCCGTAAACTCCTGAAGTTAGTTTCTATTTATATTTATTCATTTTTTCTGTCCACGTTTTAAAACTTGAAGTGAAGTTGGTTAGTTTTTATATTTATTCACCTTTTTCTGTCCACGTTTTAAAATCAAAAGTGAAGTTAGTCCCTGCCTTTTTTTTCATTAATTTTAATTCTCTTTATCAGGAAATTTTAAAATTGTTTTAGTTTACAGACAAAATATGTAGATGAGGTAGCCTTAATGACGAGATATTGATTATGACTAACTAACAATAATTTATATACCTAACATTACACACTTATATGAATTTTAATAATTTAGATTAATTTAAAGTGTCGAATAGTCGAATTTATTAAAAATTCAATTGACGTTATTTTACTTCATTGGGAAAAATTAAAATTAAAAAATTAAATACAGTTTAAATTATTCTGTAACTTTTTAAATCATTTTTGAAGATATTTCAGTAAAATGTCTATTCATTATTGTCATGAATATTTAAATTTATTACACAAGTTTCATTTACTTGTGTCATTTTTCAATTATTTTCTCAACATTTTAATTATTTTTTTCTATCTTTAAATTAGTGCAAGGAATATTTAAATTTTTAACATCAGTTTCTATTCTACTTTTGTTAATTTTTAATAATTTTCTTCAAATTTCAATTACTTTTGTCATTATTCAAGTATTTTTGTCATTTTACGATTATTTTTTTTCATATTTCTATTATTTTGCAATTTTAGAATTATTTTTTACAAATATCAATTATTATTTTATTCAAATTATTGAATGCAACCTATTAATATTTAATATCGTAGTTATTATTGGCATATCAAAAATTTTTATTTTATTGTTACTTGAAATACATTTTTTAATTTTATATTGTAATGGGCTTTTGTCCGTAAATAAATAAATAAATGCAATATTTTTTATTGCTATGAATTTTTAAATTTATTATATTAGTTTTTAATTATTTTCTACAAATTTCAATCATTTTCTTCATTATTTTTATTATTGTCAATTTTTCAAGTACTGTCTTTAAATTTTTAATTTTATGCACCAGTTATTAATTATTTTATTCAAATTACAATTATTTTTGTTATTGTTCAATTATCTTCTTAAAATTTCAATTAATTTTAAAACTTTTCAATTATTTTTTTTAAATTTCAATTTTTTCCTTAATATTCAAATTATTGTCAGGAATATGCAAATTTTCTACACAAGTTCAATTCACATTCGTTCTTTTTCAATTATTTTCTTCAAATCTCAATTACTTTTGTCATTTTCCAATTATTTTTTTTTCATATTTTTGTTATTTTCGACATTTTAGAATTACTTTTTACAAATTACAATTATTTAATTCAATTTTTTTTATTGTCATGAACTTTTAAATTTCTTACACCTGTTTTCAATTATTTTCATTAAAATTTTTATTATTGTCACAAATTTATTAATTTTTTATACCTTTTTTAATTATTTTCTTCAAACTTTAATTATTTTTTTCATATTTGAATTTTTTTGACATTTTTGAATTATTCTCTTCAAATTTCAATTATTGTCTTCAAATGTCAATTAATTTCTTCAACTTTCAATTATTTTTCTCAAACATATTATATTTTTTTTTAACTTTACAATTATTGTCTATAATTATTTATTTTTTAAACCAGTTTTGAATTATTTATTTCAATATTTCAATTGTTTTGTCAAGTTTTCAAGTATTTTCTTTAAATTTTTAATTTTTTTAAAATTATCAATTATTTTTGTCATTTCTCAAATATTTTTTCAAGTTACAACTATTTTTGTCAATATTAAAATTTTTTTGACATTTTGGAATTATTTTCTTTAAATGCCATTTTCTCCAATCTTTTTATTATTTATTTATTATTATTATTTTCAATTATTTATGTCATTATTCAATTAGTTTCTTCACATTTTAATTATAACGTTAATTTTTCAATTATTTTATACAATTTTTCAATTGATGTATTAAATTTTTTTTATTTTATTACTTCATTTTTGAATTTATTTCTCATTTTTCATTAATTTTTTTCTAAATTTCAGTTATTTTTGTCATTATTCAACTTTTTCTACACCAATACATTTTTTTGATATTTGATAATTATTTCTTTCAAGGTTTTTATTATTTTCTTGAAAATTCTATTATTTTTTCACTTTTTCAAATATTGTATAAAAAGAGTAATTTTTACACCAGATTTTATAATTATTTATGTCATTATTCAATTTGTTTCTTTACATTTTACTTATTTCTTCAATATCTTAATTATTTTGCGAAAAATAATTAAAAAATATTGAATTATAATTGAAAAATAATTTACACCCGTCTTGAACTTTTGTTTTAAATTTTAATTATTTTCGTCATTCTTTAACTATTTTTTTGTAACTTTAATTGTTTTTGAAACTTTTCAATTATTTACTTCAAATTCGAATTATTTCGTTTCAATTTTTGTCATCATTTTTTGATTTTTAATCACTTTTTTTTTATTTAAAAGCTCACTATTTACTCACTTTTTTCACTTAAAAATCATTATTTACTCACTTTTTTAAATTAAAATGTCCTTTTTTCACTATTTTCAATCTTCAAGTCCACTGCAGCCCTTCTTATTGGATAAATATTATTCATCGATGTATTTTATTTATTTTTATAGTTTAATTTTTAAAATGAATGGAAAACTAATCGCGCGCTTGCGCGCGTTATATTTTGCTAGTTAATAATAAAGCGTAATAATAGAACACTTAATATAATACAATTCACTGTATAATTAACAAATACATATATTAGTATAATCAAAGTTCATAGTATAATCAACAATATAATTCACTGTTTAATTAACAGTATAATTAATAGTACAATTAGCAGCATACTAAATTGAATATAAGCTAAGGAATTGCTTCACACACTAATTGAAACTCTAAACTATTTATAAGCTTGAAATTAATTTCCAGTGAATGAAAAATGTTAATTGATATAAAGAATATGTAATTGGACCAATTAATGTAAAGTGGATTAATAAAACCTCTTTTTTATAGGCGCAAATATAAGATTGCAATCATCTAAAAATGGCCTATAGACAGCAAAATCAGGTTCAGGATGAGATGGAGCTGGAATCAATGGCGGAAGCAGAACTCGCGAGATTAAAAAGACAGTACAGAATAATGGAGAACGACAGGAAAACATATTCCAAGGAAGTTCAACGTCAACTGCAAAATCAACAAAAAATGATAGATCGTCTCGAGAAGGAGAAAGCAGAACTCCTGTTATCAATCAGAGCTATTAAATCACCAGCTAATTTAAAGAAAGACGAGGAAATGAGAACCAAAATTCAAGCTCTTATTGAGCAGAGAAAAAAGTATATTGAAATGATTGAAAGCGAGAAACAGCAAATTGTTGAACTGAATGAACAAATAGCTAAGGTTGGATTTTTATAATTATTTTTTTTATAAATTAGTTATTTGTAAATTGAAACTTTTTTTTGTTAATTGTAACTTAACTGTTCATAAACTACGTCACACTAATTTTAAGATTAGTTTCACCCCCCCCCCCCTACCACCCTTAATTTTTTTAATCAAAAAATATTTAGAGGTCGCTCCAAATTTTAACTATCCCATTTATTTTAAATATTAAAAAAACAATTTTTTCTAGACATGGTATAAAATTCTCGAAAATCAATATTTTTCAATCGGAATACACTGTTTCTCTTCAAAAGACTTCGAAGAATAATGCAAAATTGTTTATTTAAGTATTTTTTATTATTGACTATTTTTATGGGTCCTCCAAAAACTCCCAAAAAAAATTTCCAAGTAAGCAGAATAATTTGCTTTCTTATAGAAGAAGCAATAAATTAATAATATAAAAGTAAACTGGAGAAGATATTAAAAAAAAAATTTTAAGCAAAAAAATTTAAAAAAATGAATTATTTTACGAATTTTTGATCAATTATAAACAGTATATGGAGCAGTCGATTCGTTTTGAGATAAGGAATATGATTTTTGTATTTATTAAGTTGTATTTTTATAGCATGGAAAAATTTTTTGGCAAAGAACGATTTTTTTTATGAAAAAAGGTGCTCAAAAAAATTTGACTGGGTATTTTCAAAAATCCCTGTGTCTAAATTTAGATATTCATGAGCTTAATAAGCTATATAAATTTTATTGAAATCCATTGAAGCTTTCTCGAGATATCCTGAAGACAAAAAACGCTATACACACACACACACACATACATACATACATCAGGACATTTGCATAATAATGAAAATTTACGCTTCTTAGTTGAAAATGAGTCGATTTTGACTATTTTTTTGTATATATTTTATTATATTCGATTTTTTAAACTTCCTCTGTAAGGAAGCAAAATACAAAAAAAAATCGTTAAAAAATATTTTTTACTTTTTTCTTGACAATTTTTTGCATTATTTTCATTAAATTGCATAAATAAACAGACTTAACAATTGTTTCTCTTAATGGCTAATTTATTTAAACAAATTATTATTGTTTATTTACAGCTATTTATTAAATTAAGCTACAGAGTTGCAACTTTTTATTAATTTTGAAACTTTTTATTAATTTTGCAACTTTTTAAGATGAATGATCCCAATGACTAACATCAAAATAAAAACAACAATTTTACTAGTTATTTTAACAAATTATTATTGTTTATTTACAACAATTTTTTTTTTAAATTAAGCTACAGAGTTGCAACTTTTTCTACATTTTGCAACTTTTAAAGCTTAATGCTATAAATTACTAACAACAAGAAATAAAAATTACAATTCTACTAATTGTTTAAAAACAAATTAATAATGTTTGATTTTAACTTTTTATTAATTTGTAAACAAATTATTATTGCATAATTTCAATGTTTTATCAAATTAAGCTACAGAGTTAAGTTTCTAACAAATTTTTCTCATTTTTGCAACTTTTTAAGCTAAATGATATTAATTACTAACAACAAACTAATAATAACATTTCTACAAATTATTTAAACAAATTATTATAGTTTAGGGTCGCCTGCATTTTCTCCAAAACTCAGTTCTCAGAATTTCATTTGACAGAAATTTCAATTATCAGAAATCTCATTAATCCAAAATTGTATTTAACAGAAATCCCATTTGTCCAAAATTGCATTTATCAGAAATCTATATTGTCAGAAATTGCGTTTGAGAGAAATTTCAATTAACTAAAATTGCATTTATTAGAAATCTAATTTGTCATTAGTTTCTATTATCAGAAATTTCATTTATCCAAAACTACATTTATCAGAAACGTCACTTGTCAGAAATTGCATTTATCAGAAATCTTATTTATCAGAAAGACCAATTATTGGAAAGCTCATTTATACGAAAATTAAGTAATCAAAAATCTAATTTCTCCGAAATTACATTTCTCAGAAATCTAATTTGTTAAAAATTGCATTTATCAAAAATCTCATTTAACCAAAAGTGCATATATTAGAAATCTCATTAATACAAAATTATATTTATCAAAAATCTCATTTGTTCAAAAGTGCATTTATCAGAAATCTAATTATTAAAAATCTTATTTGTCAGAAATACCAATTATCAAATGTCTCAATTATCAAAAATTGCATTTATCAGATTTCTCATTTATCCAAAATTGCATTTATCAGAAATCTAAATTGTCAGAAATTGCGTTTATGCGAAATCTCAATTAACCAAAATTGCATTTATCAGAAATCTATAATTTGTCCGAAATTGCATTTATCAGAAATTTAATTTGTCAGAAAATTATCAGATATCTTATTTATCAGATTATCAGAATGACAAATTTTTGATAAATGCAATTTCTGACAAATTAAATTTCTGATTAATGCAATTTCGGACAAAATAGATTGTTGATAAATGAAATTTCATATGAATAAGCTGTCTGACAATTGGTCTTTCTCATAAATAAGATACATATCTGATAAATGCAATTTCTGACAAATGTGATTTCTGATAAATTCAATTTTGGATAAATGAGATTTATGATAATGGAAACTTCTGACAAGTCAGATTTCTAATAAATGCAATTTTAAATAATTGAGATTTCTGACAAATACAATTTCTGACGAATTAGATTTCTGATAAATGCAATTTTCGATAAATGGGATGTTTGTTAATTGAAATTTCTGACGAATTAGATTTTTGATAAATGCAATTTTGGATTAATGCGATATTTCTTATAAATGCAGTTTAGGTTACTGATATTTCTGATAATTGAAATATCTGTTAAATTAGATTTTTGATAAATAGCCTTTTGGTTAAATAAAATTCAGACAAATGAATATTCTGACAAATTAGATTTTTGATCAATTAAATTTCACTTAAATAAGCATTCCAACAATTGGTGTTTCTGACAAATGCAATTTCTGACAAATGAGGTTTCTGATAAATGCAATTTTCCATAAATAAGATTTCTGATGATAGAAACTTATGACAAATTAGATTCTTGATAAATGCACTATTGGTTAATTGAGATTTCTCATAAACGCAATTTCTGACAATTTAGATATCTGATAAATGCAATGTTTGATAAATGAGATATTTGATAATTGATATTTCTGACAAATTAGAATTTGGAAAATGCAATTTCGGAAAAATTACATTTCTGATAAATGCACTTTTAGACAAATGAGATTTCTGATAAATATGTACAAATTTTGGATTAATGAGATTTCTGATAATTGAAATTTCTGTCAAATTAGATTTTTGATAAACAGCTATTCGGTTAAATAAAATTCGGTCAAATGAATATTCTCACAATTGAGTTTTGGAGAAAATGCAGGTAAATTAAAAAAATGGAAAATTTAAGTAATTAATTAAAAAATAATAAACAGAATTAAAAATTGGAAAAAAAATCAATTAAAAAAGATTATACAACTAATCAAAATCAAAAGAAAGAGTTCAAATTTAAGATAAATAATTAAAGATTTAATAAATCAATTTAAAAATAATTTAAAAAATTAAAAATTGTTTCTATAATTGCAAAATTATAGAAACAACTGAAAATTGAGAAAATGATTGAAAATTGATGAAAACAATCGAGAATTGAGAAAAATAATTTAAAATTTAGGAAACTAATTAAAAAATGATTAAGGTAATTTAAAATCGAATAAATCAATGAGGAGGTTATAAAACAAATTAAACATTGAAAACAAAGAATTTAAATTTAAGATGAATAAATGAAGATTATAAATGAATCAAACTGAAAATAATTTAAAAAATTAAAAATTGAAGAAAAAAATGTAAAAAATTAAAAATTGAAGAACAATTTTTTCAAAATTATAGAAATAATTGAAAATTGAAGATAGTAATTTAAAATTAAGAAAATATTTGAAAATTAAATAAAACAATCGAGATTTGAGAAGAATAATTTAAAAAAATTACAGAATATATATCAAATTAAAGGAACAATTGAAAAATAGCAAAAATAATGATAAATTTTTTAAAATAATTTAAAATTAGGAAATAATTTACAAAATACCGAAACTAATTGTAAATTTGAAAAAAAATAATTGAAAAATTTTAAAATTTATTAACAATTTTTTTAATTAATTAAAATTTGAAATAAATAATTAAAGGTTTAGTAAATCAGTTAAAAAATAATTGAAAAATTTATAATTTGGAGAAAAAAATTGAAAAATAAAATAAATCAATTTAAAAATGATGGAAATATTTGAAAAATAATACAAATGACTGAAATTTGAGATAAATAAATAAAAAATGTAGAAAGTGTATGAAAAAATACTTTTCAAAACTAAAAATAGAAGAAAATATATTTTCAAAATTATAGAAATAATTGAAAATTAAAGAAAATAAATAAAATTTATGAAAAATAAGTGATAAAATTACAAAACATTTTTGAAATTTAATAAAATAACTGAAAAATGATAAACACAATGAAAAAATAATGACAAACATTAGAAAGTAAAAAATAATTGCAAGTTTTGTAAATTAATTGAAAAATAATGAAAATATTTAATAAGTAGAAAAAAATAATTTAATTTGAATAAAATAATTTTAATTGGATTAAAATAATTGACAGTTTATGAAATTAGTCAAATAATAATGGAATACAAATAAGTATGAATAGTAGGGAAAAATTGAGAAAGAATGACAAACATAATTGTAAATTGAAAAAAAGAATTGGAATCAGAGATGAAGGACTGAAAATTCAAGAAATCTATTGAAATATGATTTAATAAATGAAAAATTGGAGAAAATAATTTAAATATGATAAAAATAGTTGAAAATTGAAAATAATAAAAAATCTCTAAATACCTTGACTTTAAATATACTTTCGTTAAAAAGTAGGGGGAAAATAGGTAAAATTTTCTAAATAGGGGACTTTTAGGGACCAATCGCAAAATAGGGGACATTTAGGGGAAATTGGGGACGGTCTGTGAAGCCTGTTTGTATAAAGAATTGATCCAATTTTTATTTTTAGTTTGTTGTTAGTAACTTACATTCGTTTTGAAAAGTAGCAAAATTGAGAAAAAGAAGTTACAACTCTGTAGCTTGATTTGACAGATGGTTGTAAATAAACAATAATTATTTATTTAAACAAATGAGCATTTACATGAAACAATTGTTAAAAATCCTACTAATTAAAAATCGTGCAAAAAATTGTCAACAAAATAATTCTAATTTATTTATGCAGGAACAATGCGGAAGTTGATTTCTAAAATATGACGTCACATTTTATTTCCACCCCTTATTTTGTAAATTGAAACTTCTTTTTTGTGAATCACGACTTTTTTTACAAATTAAATTTTTTTGTTTAAAATTGCAATACCTTGCGCATAAATCATAAAGAATGAAATTGGTTTGGAAGCAAAGTGCAATTCATTAGTTCGATAAGTATCTGAATGAGACAATTTCCTGTTGTTATGGAGGAGTTGAGAAATTCTCAGTAGATTTACAAAATTTTGCAGAAATCGTGCAGGTTTGATGCAAAGGTAGAGGTTAATTGCAGGTATCGAAGGAAGTGAATGCCATGAAGAAGAAAGTTCGCACGGATGCTCAATCGAAGGAAATTGTGATAAAGCACAACAAGTTCGTTTCCATACTGGAAAACCGGTTGGAGGTGGCAACGAAAAAATTTAATATGACGATAGCTAAGAATACAGAATTGCGCAAGGAAATTGATAGTCTTCTAAAGGAGAGGGCTCAATTTAATGCCCTTTGGAATAAGCTAACTAACAAGCTTAATGCCGGCAAGCAGGTTATTAATGATCTTATTGAACAAGCAACCATTGCCTTCAATCAAAGGGATGAAGAGCTCAATAAAATTCATGCTCTTCGCGAAAGGTATATATTTCTACTATTAACTCATAATTATTTTTTATTTATTATTACATTATTACATTTATTTCTTCATGTACATCTTTTTGGATTTTTACATATTTTTTTACCCGCACTTTTTTTTTTATTTATTATTTTTATCCTCTTTCTCATCTTTATACTAATTATTTATTCTTCCACTCTTTTATATATTCTCTATTCTTACATGGAAAAAATTCGAATCTAAAGTTTGAATTGAAGATAATATCAAAAAACTGATTAAAATCATGAAAAAATTGCTTTTTTGAGATTATCTACAAAATTTTAGATAATTTTGACTTTGGATTCGGATTCAGCGAAGAAAAAAAAACATAGAAATATGTAATATGTATAGTGTCCGGGACAAAAAAGATTTTTTTTTGTAGGGCTGTGTTATTCTTGAATTCTTGATCCAAGAATAATTATAGGGAATTCCCTAAATAAAGAACTTTTTTTCCTTGACCTTTTGCAAGTGTTATTTTTTGCGATAAGATAGTGAAATAAGGATAAAAAAGGTTCAATGAATAAAATAAAATATATGCCTTTTACACAATTAGACAATGTATTTTTTCAAAGTGTATATAGGTAATTACTATTTTTAAATTCCCGACAAATTCTTGAAAGTTATTTTTTCTTAATAATGTAAAGATTTGATCTATTTAAAAATATATCAACGGGATCAAACAAACATCAAGAAGAGCGATTTTAAACCTAAGAAACCTTAAAAAATAAAAATAAAGTGAGAGCATTAGAAAACTGAAAATTGAAAGGAAAAATGAAATTGAAAAAACAGAGAAAATGTTTTTAAAAATCTAAAACAAATCACGAAAAAATAAAAAAATTAAGAAAAATATATTTAATATTTTATGAATAAAATGCAAAAATAAGAAAAAAATCTATATTATAAAAACTGAGAAAAATTAAAAATGAACTAAGAAATAATGTAAATAAAATCAGAAAAAATAAAAAGATGAGTAAAAAGCCTAGAAAACAAATAAAGAAAGTTGTTAAAAATAGAAAAAATAAACAATGTTGAGGCATTTTTTCAAAAAATATTGGAATTAAAAAGAAATATTAAAAAAATCATACAAAGTTTATAAAAATATCATAAAACCTCAATTGTAAAACGAAAGACTACATATTCAATAATCTAGAAAAAAATGATAAAATTAAAAAAGACAAAAAAAGAATTAAGACCACGTAAACATACAGAAAAATGATAAAATTTCGAAGAAAAAAATTGTAAACGACAAGATGATTATATTAAAAAGTATTAAAGCTATAAAAAAAATGTATGATAAAATTACAAAAAAATATCCAAAATCATATGTGATTTTATTTTTTATATGTGAACGCAAAAATAAGAAAATTGTATAAAACCTACTAAAAATTGAGAAAATTTAAAAAGATAGATAAAATTTTTTCAAAATTCTGAAAGAAATCTTTTTAAATATGAGAAAACTAAAAAAAATTTGAGAAATTAGCTTAGAAAGAAAGTAAAAACTACAAATATTACTAAAGTTATGAAAAAATAAAAAAAATCAATTTAATAATTAAAAAATGAAAAAATTAGAAAAAATGTGAAAAATACTATTACAAAAATTAAAAAATCAAAGAATCTCTTATAATAATTTTTTAATTCTATAATTATAATTATATTTATAAATATATTTCCATATATTTATATAATGTATAGAGTATAGAATGTATTATTTTCTGTAAAAACTGAAAAGATGTACAAAAAATAAAAAAGGTAAGAAAATAACGCTGAAATTAAAAAAAAAATATATGAAGAATTTCAAAAGACCGACAAAATCTTAAGATCTTTTAATATATAATAAAAAATTTTTAAATTTTAAAAAAATTAAAACTATTCAACGATGAAGTAAGGACAAGGCGAAGAAAACTAAAAAAAACATAAGTATATTCTAAATCTGAATTAGTTAAAAATAACTAATAATTAGTAAAATCGTGTCTGAGTTTTTATTTCATCAATTAGTTAAAAATAACTAACTATTAGTAAAAAAAAGACTAACTCTTAGTAAAAACATAACTAAAAAATAGTTAAAATTCGACTAATTGAATTAGTAAACAGAATTTTACTAAAATAGTTATTATTTTGACATAATCTAAAAAAAAATTTGACTAATAAGTAGTTATTTTTTTACTAAATGATTAGTAGAAATATAACTATTTCAATTAGTGACTGGGTTTTTGCTTTCAAATGAATTATTTTTAAGTAACTCAGATATAGAGAGTTAAGAATTTTTTCTTAATTTAAGAATATTTTATTCTTAAATTGGCGCCAAGAATAATCCTTAAAAGAAGAATACCGTTTTTTCAGTGTAATAACAAAAAAGTAAAATTTTCTGAAATTATGGAAAATGTATTAAAAAATACGAAATTTAAGGATAAATAAATTTCTACATAATAAAAAGAAAAATAATAAAATTAGAAAGTTTATTAAAATAAATCATTGTTATTTTAATTTATTATGTTAAAAATATTATGGAAAATATAACTTTTGTAATCATTTTTTATTCAAAATTAATGTAACATTTTGTGGGCTTTTCTTTTCTTTTTGTATTCACGAAAAAGGAACTTTAAGAATATCTTTTATAGTTATATCACGAGTTTGTTAAAATCTCTGAGCTTGAGTTTTGATATCGTTCTGGTGCTCCATTTTTAATGAATTTATTTCTAGGAATTTTTTTAAATTTGTTTTTTATTATCAAAGTTAAAAAGATATGTATTTTTCTAAGAATATTTCTTGGTTCTTTTATTTAAGAATAAAATATTCTAAATATTATTCTTATTTTAAGAATAGTATATTCTTAATTTTTCTTATTATTCTTACTTTAAGAATAGTTTATATATTTTAAATATAAGAATAATATCAAGAATATTTTATACTAAAATATCGGTCAAGAATTATTATTAATAGAAAAACACATTTTTTTAGTGTTTTTACAATTTTCCGAGTTTTTTTTTTCAAAATCACTACATACCCTGTTTTCTAATTTTATAAAATAATAAATGCATTTAAGTGTAATTACATCACTGAAAAAACGGTATCCTTTATTTGAGAATTATTCTTGGCGCCTATTTTAGAATAAAATCTTCTTCTATAAAGGATATAATTCAAAATTGTTAGAATTAAGAATTAGAAATGTAATATAGTTTGTTTAGGGTAGAATTGTTAAACTGTAAAGTTGTTCATGGAATTAATAATAAATAAAAAAAAATAAAAATAAAAAGCATATTCTTAACTTAAGAATATGCTTCTTAATTTAAGAGTATGCTTCTTATTTTTAAGATTATTAAATCCTTAATAGAAGATTTTATTCTTAAATAATATACCGTTTTTTCAGTGTAATATATTGTAAACTTTTGTGCATCGTATCAACAAAAATTCTCTAACTTTTTACTGAAAAAAGAATATAATATCTTGTATTTTTCAAATTTTCTGACTTTTCCTGATTTTCTTTCTTTTACTAACTACACTAAAAAACTGTATTCTTCTATTAAGAATTATTCTCGGCGTCGATTTAAGAATAAAATATTCTTATTTAAAGAATATAATATTTTCAGAATAAGAAGAATATTCATAAAATAAGGAAATTTGTCTTCAATTGAGAAGAGTTTCTTAGATTAAGAATATTTTCTTAAAATTAGAGTATTTTCTCAAATTAAGGCACCCTACTTATTTTTATTATTTCTCTATTCTTAGATTAACAATTTTTTTATTCTTTACTAATTACTTTTGTATGAAAAAGTTCTACTGAATTGCAATAATCTATTCGCAATTCCGCACTTTGTTCAATTTTTCTATATTTGGCATTTCATTTTCCTCGCTTCTTGATGCCTATAAAGATTAGAAGTGATGCGAAAGTGAAGGTGCTTAGATGCTTAACGGATTAGATGTTTATAGGCTTCCTTGCATTAATTACGTGAAATTGAACTGTATTCTGTCTATATAATGATAGCTTAAAATCGATGAAATTAGACTCGCGTTGTATAAAAGGGATACAAATTTAGAAAAGAAAGGTGACCGAAAGGTCTTGGGAAATCATTACATGAACTCAGCAAAATTCTACTTCAACTTTAGTCCCGTTAAAAAATGAGTGTTTCTCAAGAATAAAATATTTTTTTAATAATTGACAGAGGAGAGAGGGATTTAAAAAATCATACATCAGAAATGTGCGAGTTGCAACGAACTCTCGATAATGAGATGAAACTTCAGGAATTTTTGGGTGTGAAAGGTCAGTTTCGAGAGATGACGGAATTAAATGCAAAAAAGGAAGCTGAAAAGGCCATCAAAGAAAAAGAAGCCGAGGATAAAGTTACAGCTTATGTGCACATTCTCACAGAGCTCAAGGAATTCACAGGTGAAAGATACATTTTTTTTTTAAACAAAATGGCGTTTCTAGGTCAAAAAAATGTTTTTTAATTTTTTGGATTAAATTTAGATTTAAAAAAAAAAATTGCGGCTCAATAGAGCACAAATTGGCACAACTTTTGTTTTTTCGTAAAAACAAATAATGGTGTTTTCAACATGTTGGACATAAAATATATATTTACATTATTTTCCTTAGCGCAGTTAATTATAAAAACTCACGTTTCAGGGGAAGATGATGTAGACAAGTTGGCGGCTAATTTCATAAAACAGGAAGAGGAGAACTTTGCTCTCTTTAATTATGTGAATGAACTGAACGATGAGCGCGAAAGCCTGCAAAACCGAGTTGAACAACTGAGGATAGAAATTGATGAAGCTAAAGCTGAAAATTCTGAGATTGGTCAAAATGAGGCAGAGACTTTGGAAAAATTGCAGCGAGAACTTGAGGAAGAAACAAGACTTGCTGACGAGGCGGAAAAACAATTAGAGGAGGTGTTTAAATATTTGAGCTTCTTAATATTTTTGTTTCTTAAATTCTCCATTTTTGAATCTTTCTCTTTTTGTGTATTTTTATAATTTTGATTCGATTCTGATGCTTATAATTCTTGAATCTTGACTCTATTTAGTTACATGTTTATATAACATTTTTAAATTCTTTACAGTCAAAAGAGGTGCTGAATAAACTTCTTAAAGGAGTAGAGAACCTATTCCAATTAGCGAATTGCGAAGATTCAGCTATATTAGAGTTGCTTGGGGATGATTCAAAAGTTACGGAAAATAACGTTATGTTATATATTGGTCTTATCGAAAGACAAGTAACAACCATGTTCAATAAGATTTATTGGGCAGACAAAGAAGCAAAATCTGAGGAGAGATTGAATGAAGATAATAGGCCTGTTTTAGAACCTCCTTCTCTTCCTGTTATAGCACCTACCCAACCTTGTCCTTTGTAAGTTTTTAGTCTTTCCTAATTTATCCTAATTTTTTTTATTCTAAACTTTAATTCATTTAATTTGATTATATATTCCTCTTTAATTCTCTTTATCCTAATTTTATCTTATTTATTAATTTATAATATTTTCCAAATATTTTACTTTTTTCTTAAGAACCTATATAAGATAGGGTAGAATTTCTATTTCTTTAACATTCTAAATAGTATTAGGTATATCATAATTTTGTATAATTATTCTTCATATTCTTCATTTTATTATATTCATGTTTATTTTATTTTATTAATTGTCAATTAATCAAAAATTGCAAATTGATATATATACGATGAATCAAAGATCACATTAATTTAAATTTATTCCAATGTCTCCTTATCATTAATTTTCTTTTTTTATTATATTATGTATTTCTTTCATTTCATATAATTATATACATAAATGCAACATTATTTTAAGAAATAATAAAATTTGGCGTGCGCCTTTTTTCCTAGTATGAATAAAAGTAAAAAGTTTTTTTTTTATGTTTGCTATAATCAATCATCTTGTTAATATTAAAAAAAATAACTAGCTTAGAAAAAAAAATATAATCTTTGTATCATAAAACTGAAGTTTCAATCCAAAGCTGTCGGACAAAAAATGGAAATAAAATCTATAACAAATAAATAAAACTTCTACAATTATAAAATAACTTGCAAAAGTAAATTTAACATTGCGTAATAAATTACAAAAATACCTGCTTGCTTCTAAATAGTGTGAGTTTTAGAAAGAAAACCTAAAATTTGATATTCAATGCCAAATGTGACAGATTAATCCGCCATGATTCTTTATAGTCACGTGACTCACTTAACTTGTACGTATTTTTTCTGCGCATGCGCACTTCCTTTGATTAATCCCGGGCTTATTTAAAATCATGTTTTAAAAATATATCAAAAATGATTCTACAATGCACAATTATTATAATTATTTTTAATATAAGTGCAATGATTAATATAATTAATTTGTTAAAACACTGATTTTTTATGCAGAATTAAACTTGTTTCTATCAGTTCTAAATAAATTATACACGGTTTAAGAAGCTTTAAACAAAATTCTTAACTAAATTAAACAACGCGCGATTACACTGTAAAAACAGGTGTTTTATTTTAAGACATAATCCATTTAGAAAGCGTCTTATGGTTATTTCAAGCTAATTTCATTGGTTAATAATTTTGTTAGACGTTTTCTCATTGGCTTAAAATTAAGACAAAAAAGTCTTGAAATAAGACACTTGTTTTTAGAGTGTAGTTTTTTACACCTTGTGTTATCAACAATTATAAATATATTTTAAATATAATTTTTAAAAATAAATTTATATAAATACATCAAATAAATATTTATTTAGGGCAAAATTTATCATATTTTAGAATTAAAAATAATTGCAAAAATTAATTGAAATTAAACAAAATATAATTGCAAATTTTGCAAATTAATTAAAAAAAAAAAAATAATGAAATCAATTAAAAATTGGGGTAAGTACTTCAAAAAACCATAGAAATGTTTTAAACATAAAGAAAGTAATTTAAATTTGAGAAAAATACTTGAAAATCTTGAAAGTAAATTGAAAAAAATTGGATAATGAAAAATTAGAGAAAATAATTCAAAATTGAAAAAAAAAATGAATGAAAATTGAGATAAATAAATAAAAATTAAAACAAATAATTAAAATTTGAGAAAGCAATTAAAAAAATTACATAAAATACTTTCAATTATGGAAAATTAAAATTTCAGAATAATACAACTTTCAAAAGTTCATTGAAAAAATAGAAAATAATTCAAAATTAGAGAAAATAAATAAAACAGGATAAACATAATTTAAAATTTAAGACAACAAGTTTTCATTAAAGACAAAAAAATTAAAAACTTTTTTAAAATTATGAAGATAACGAGAAAAAGGACAAAATTAATATTGAAAATTAATGAAAATAATATAATTAATTGAAAATTGAATTATACAATTGAAGTCAGATAAATAGTTTAAAATTTTTGAAATTATAAAAGAATGAAAAAAAAATTGTAATTTAAAGGAAATACATTTTGGAAAATGATTGAAAACTAATTTTAAAATTTGGAACTTGAAAATACTTGAAATATGATACAAACAATGTTAAGTTGTAAAAATTAAATAACATTTGAGTGAAATAATTGAAAAAAGTAAAGAATTTTTTAAAACAAAAAAAAAATAATTGAAATTTGAGAAAAATACATGAAGATCTTAAAAAGCAATTGAAAAAATTAACTAAAACTAGAATAACTAAAAATGGGAGTAAAGAATTGAAGGAAGCTAAAAATAATTGATTTTTTCGGTATTTATTAAAAATTGTTGGAAATTATGAAAACAAATGAAAATAATTAAAAATTGAAGAAAATAATTGTAATTTTAGAAAAAACTTAAAAATCTTAGAAAATAATTTTTGAAAATAAGAATAATAATTAACAATCGAGGAAAGTAATTGAAAAATGATAAAATTAATTCAAAATTAAAAAAAATAATTGAAAAATGATGTAAATAATTTAAGATTGATAAAAAAATGGGAAATATGATGCAAGTAATTTAAATATGAAAAATTGAAAACAGTAAATAAAATTTAAGAGAAATAATTTTAAAAAATCATAGAATCTATAATAATAATCCGCAATTTCATTCATTCTTTCATTCATTCTGTCCACACCTGAAGTTGGTCGTTTTTCTATTCAATTGTTTTTTAATAATGTTTTGCTTCTTGGTTTTGAAATTTGTTATGTAGTTGAAAATAGGTTACGTTTTTCGTTTGTGTCAATTAGGTAAGTCCATTGTCTTTCGTCTGAGAACTGTTGCGGACTTATTTTAAAAAAAATATTGTTCCAGAACACTTGAAACTTTAATATTTGCTGGTTTCATTGGTCATAATATTAAAGGGTAAATTGTATTTCTTTTAATGCAATTATTAATCAAAAACCTTAAATTTTTGCATTTTTTTAAAAACATTATCATTCAAAAACTATTTGATATTATCTATTGGAACTTACCAGAAACATAAAATGCTTAATTTTTAATATTTTATTGTTGATATTTTTATTAAAAAAGGATTATTTTATTTTATTTTACAACTTTTTTACTGAACCTCCTACAAATTTCAGCTTTTGTAAATATTTGATTACATATTAATAAAATTTACTTATTATTAAAATTTTATGAACGTGTTTTACTTCGTTTTTGAGATATAAAATATTGAAATTTTATACTTAAAAAGGTTATTTCTAAAACTTGAAGTTAGTATAGACCAAGTTCACATCGCTCTATTCAACTTGTAATTCAAATTAGACAAGCATTATTACAACCTGCCTAAAGTTTAAAATATCAATTGAAAAATAGAAATCTAGATATTTATACCACCAGTTCTTTTCCATTTTCTCCATTTGTAGGAGGTTCCACAAAAAATTTGTAAGCTGAAAAGGATTGTGAAATTTTTCGAAGTAAAAATTTTTCTAATTTAGATATTATTTTAAAATAATCCTTTTTTAATAAAAATATCAACATTAATATATTAAAAATTAAGCATTTTATGTTTCTGGTAAGTTCCAATAGATAATATCAAATAGTTTTTGAATAATAATGTTTTTAAAAAATTGCAAAAATTTAAGGTTTTTGATTATAATAATTACATTATAAGAAATACAATTCACACTATAATATTATGACCAATGAAATCAGGAAATATTCAAGTTTCAAGTGTTGTGGAACAATTTTTTTTAATAATATGTCCGCAACAGTCCTCAGACGAAAGTCAATGGACTTACATAACTATAAAATTGGTAAATTTTTAAAATAAACTAATAAAATTTTAATAATAGGATTAAAAAAGAAAACAAGATTAAAATATATACATTATGCAGGTATATAACCTGCTTTGTATTTAACATTTTTTTACAATTTTAATTTAATTTATGTTAAACAAAATTTATTTAAGTTCTTATTATGTAAAATTAAGTTTTTCTTAAATATTTTGAGTAAATTGAATATTGGTTTTTTTAATTCAGAAAATCTAATATTTCTATGAAATTTCATAAATGATTTGAAGATATGAAATAATAAAATTTTATTATCATTTATTCATTCATTCAGTCTTTGATTCTGTTTACACCTATTTCGAGCTTTTAATTAATTCTAAAAAATACAATAAAAATAATAATAAAGAATGAAATATTATGAATTATATCATTGAAAAATAAGCTATGCACAGGTTTTAAACATTGCTTAAGGTTTTCAATTACCTTTTTGATTATTTGCTTTCCTTTTGAGAACTTTTTTTTCTTTAGTTTAAGGGTCAAACCACTGACTTTCGACCAAAGGTGGTCGCTTACGATAATGATTAATTTATGCACTTTAATTATATTTTCATTAGATTCAAGACAGATATTTATTTTATTGCTAAATAATACCACCTTAAAATTCCGGAATTAACCCCAAAACACATTTTTAATCTTATATAAGTTTCTTCTGGATGATATTAAAAAATTAACACTTTTTACATATCTAAGTTTTTATAAAATATTCAACATATTAAATTTTCGCGAGGGTAATTTGCTCAGTTTATGAATTATTAAAGTTTAAAAATGTAATGAAAAAACCATATTTTTCATTGAACAAAATACACTCTTACATTTGTCGTTAAAATTATTGACAAAAATAATTTTGAATTTAAAATAAATAACAGATTGTCAAACTTTAGAGTGTATTTTGTACATTTTAAACTTGAATAATAATTCATAAACTGAGCAAATTACTCTCTCTAAAATTTAATATGTTGAAGATTTTATAAAAACTTAGATATGTGAAAAGAAATAATTTGTTAATTGCATCCAGAAAAACTTATATAAGATTAAAAATTTTGTGTTTTGGGGTTACTTCTCAAGTTTTAAGATGGTATTATTTAGTAATAAAATAAATATTTGTCTTGAATCTAGTGAAAACATGATTAAAGTGTATAAATTAATAATTATGGTAAGTTTGAATAATATTTATTAAGAAGGTTTCTAAAAAATAGATTTTTAAAAATGGTTAAAAGTGACAGCCTTTTGATCAACTTTAAATTGATTTTATTATTATTCTTATCATTATTCATTATATACAAAATAACATTAAATAAAATAAATATTTGGATGTTAATTAAACATATTTTCTTTACAATATGAGAATGAAATGTTTTCTTTCTAAATAAAAAATATTTGAAATATGCATTAAAAACGCCAATTTTTCTTGACACTTGCTTCTTTAATTACAATTTACGGCTGGAAAATAAAAAAATTATCTAAAACAACTTCAGAACTTAAATTTAGACACATCAATAATACATATAATATGGGTTTTAATATTTATTAAAATATGTCAGCGACGAGCTTTAGTTGAAAGACAGTGGTTTGACTCTTGAAGCTTTTTTGCGCTATTAATTTTTAAAGAAAAATGGGTACTGCATTAAATTACTTTTGAAAAAATTTAGTATTTTTATCTAAAAATTATTATTTTTTATTGCGTGAGTAAATGATTAAACTGCTTTAATATTCAATTTAATTATACATTTAAAATTAAAGACAATTATAAATCTAATTATAGTTTAACTAGATTAACAGAAAATGAGATAGACTGAAATACAGTTTTTACTATAAAAGAATTAACTTTTTTTGGAAAGACTAAAATTATAAAATTAATCAGAAAATTTGGATTTATTTTAGTTTTAATGTATGTAAATTTTTTACAATTAAAACGTTTTTAGAAATTGGTTTAAGTTTGAAATTATTTTAATATGTATATTGTTAGAATTTGAAATTATTTAAAGTTGATATAATAATTAAAACATAGAATGATTAAAAATTGAAGCATTAAAAGTTTTTAATAATAATTGAAATTTATTAATAATAAAATTCAAATAATTCCAAGTTCCTAATAATTAAGAGGATGTGATAGATTGATCATTGACCACATGACCCACAAACAAAATTTTTCAGCGGTTTTCTCTAGAACTAGGTACTGAATATTTTTCAATGCAATTTTGTCGAATTACCTAAAATATCACCTGAAAGGTCTGCGTACCCCTAACTTATTTGGAGTTTGACCCAAAATTAACTGTTTGAGTTTTTTCTAATTTTGAACAATTTTATAAAATTAACTTTTTAGTCAAAATGAGAACACACGCTAGAGTCAGAAAGATCTTCCGGTTGATATTTTATATAATTCTATACTAAGTTTTATATAAAAATATTCATTAGTTTTATACAGAAAAATCGCTGAGAAATTTTGGCTTTGGGTCATGTGACTATACTGACATCATTCTCCATCGCAAGCTCTTAAAGTTTGAAACACATTTTAAAATTGCATTAATAAAATTAAATTTAAAATATTTAGTTTATAAATATATAATAAAGTTAAAATACATTTTGTTTACATTGTTGAGAATCAAAGTGAAATTGGATTATATATGTCTCTTAAAACTTTGGTTAAATATTAAAATTTTGCTTAATTGAAGTTTAAAATAATTAGAGTTTGAATCTATAAAAGTTGGAAAATATTTTAAATTTGGAAAAATTAAAATCTGTGTTGATAAAAGTTTTGACGATTAATTTGCACCTAGAGAAGTTAGTAATTGAAATTTATATTGTTTAAAGAAAATTTAAGAATAAGAAACTTTGATTAATAGACGTTTGGAACAATTGAAATTTGTATAGAATTTTGAATATAATGTTAGTATATTTCAAAATAAATAATTCATTACGTTTTTCTCGTTTCCTTTTTGCTATAAACTTTTATTGTTTACTTTTTGATTAATCATTTTTTTGCATTTATGGGTCAAGAAATGCTAATAAACATTCAACTCAAAAAAATCATACCTCTTTTAACAAACCTTATCTTTCTTATTAAACTGGACTAAAATAATAATTATATGTTAAAATAAAATTTTTGTTTAATTTGTTTAGGATCTAATAAAATTAATTTAAACTAAATCGGATTACTTTTATTATTTAAAAATTTTTTATTATTATTTTATAATTAAATCAATTATGTATTAGGATGTATATTAATAATAATAATTAACTTTTAAGAAATGCATTTGACGGAACAAATCATAGTTTAAAGAACAAAACTCTTTTTCTGATTTAATAAAATTTAAATAATAATTATGTAACAGTAAAAAATGAGTTATATTTTTATTTAATTTAATAATAAATTATCTAATATAAAAAAGTTCATACTTTTTATATTTAAATTAGTAACAAATGCAAAACGTCATTCTCGCGCGCTGTAGCGCGCGTATATTTTGCTAGTATATGTATAAAAAAAGAAAATAATAACAAAATTACTTAAAAATGTAATTTTGTACTTTAATGTAATACTTAAAGAGAATAATTAGAAAAATCGCAGGAATAACGAAAATTGATCAAAATAATTGAAATTTGGGATAAATAATTGAAATTTTTTAAAAATTATGCCAAATTAATGAAAATAATTATAAATTGAAGAAACTAATAGAAAAATTGCAGAATTTATTTTTAATCAAAATAAAATAATTTAAATATCATTTAAAACATGGAGAATTGATGATAATAATCTAAATTTCAGATAATAACTAAAAATTTAGGAAATTAATTGAAAAATAATGAAAATATTAAAAATTAAAAAAAATAATTGCATACTGATAAAAATAAAAAATGAATATTGAACTAAATAATTGAACATTGAGATATGTATTTGAAATTATTTAAGAAATTATGTAAATGATTAAAAATTGAAAATAATAATTGCAAAATGAAAATAATAATGGTAAATTAAAAAATTTAATTTAAATTTGTGAGAAATTATGCCAAGACGTCATTCTCCATCATATGCCCTTAAACATTTTATTTTAAAATAAAAATAAATTTTAGTTTGTTAAATTGTAATTCAACATATAAAAGAAAGGAACATATAAAAAAAAGGAAGCCAACACCACGTGGTATTCCCAAGCGGTCACCCATCTAAGTACTGACCACGCTTAAAATTGCTTAACTTTGGTGATCGGACGAGAACCAGTGTACACAAATTTAATCTGAGCGTTGGCTGAAATTCAGGTTTACACAATTGAGTCATAACCTACAGGTTCAACTATAAAATCTATAAAACTCATAATTATGAAACCATGATATATTTTAAAGTCAGAAAAAATAACTAATAATATATAGGCAAGTCATTTTATATATTACGATAGGTAAAATAGCGTTTTAATATTGTTCATATTTAAAATTACAAATTACTAATAATTTTTCGTTTTTTTTAATAACTTCTCCAATTAACTTTTATATTATTAATTTATTGGAGGAAGCAAATTTTTTTTGCTTACGTGGAAGCAAATTGTCCACAAAATGGAATTCAAAATGGCGGATCCAATAATGCGGAAGATTTAAAAAAAACCCGAATAATGGATTCAGGGTGTCTACCGAAACAGGATTTTCAAATTCCTGGTTTTCCCGGATCTAAAATCACATTTTTCCCGGATTTCTTTTATGTATGATTAATAGCTATAATATTAAAATAGTGAAAAAAGTTAGTGCGTCATACATAAGTTTTTATGGTAAAATTGATATTTGAAAAAAAATAATTCCAAAATGGCAAAAATAATAGAAATTTGAAGAAAATAATTGGAAAATGACAAAAATAATTGAAATTTGAAGAAACAAAATGAAAGTTGACAAAACTAATTAAAAATTAAATAAATAATTAAAAACTTGAAGAAGAGACTTGCAAAATGACAAAAATAATTGAAAAATGGAAAAACAACATAAAAATTTGATGTCAATACATAATTAAAAAATTGGAGAAAAAAATTGACCATTAAAGAAAATAATTAAATAATAGAAAAATCATAAAATTAATAGAAATTTGACAAAAATACTTGAAAAATGATAAAAATAATTAAAATTAAAAAAAAAAAGAATTGAGAAATAACAAAAATAATTGAAAATTACAAAAATAATCAAAAATGGAACAAATAGTCGAGAAATGACAAAAATAATTAAACCTTGAAAAAAATGAAAGATGATAAAACTAATTTAAAATTATGTAAAAAATTTATGATTTGAAAAAAAAACGTAAAAAACGACATAAATAATTGAAAAATGGAGAAACAAAATAAAAATTAGAAATCAGTAATTGAAAAATTAGAGATAAAAATTGACGCTTAAAGAAAATAATTAAATAATGACAAAATAATTGCAAAATCCCAAAAAATTTGAAATTTGAAGAAAATACTTGAAAAATAATAAAAATAATTGAAAAATAAAAAAATTAAATGTAAATTGAAGTAAGAAATTAAAGAATCCATGACAATAATTTAAAGATAAAAGAAAATAAGTATAAAAATTGGAGAAAGTAATAAAACAACGTCGAAAATATTGACAATAATTGAGAAATTACTAAATTAATTGAAATTTTTAAAAAACAATTAAAAAATGACAAAAATTATTAAAAATAGGAAAAAATAGTCGAGAAATGACAAAAATAATTAAAATTTTAAGACAATAAATTGAGAAATCACAAAAAATTTAAATTTGAAGGTAATATATGAAAAATAACAAAAATAATAAAAATTGGAGACAAATAATTGAAAGATGACAAAACTAATTAAAACTTAAGTAAAAAATAAAAAATTTGAAGAAAAGACTTGAAAATTTTTAAAAATAATTAAAATTTGAAAAGAAATTGAGAAATGACAAAAATAATTAAAAATTGAAGTAAGAAATTAAAAAATTCATGACAATAATTTAAAGATAAAAGAAAATAAGTATAAAAATTGGAGAAAGTAATAAAACAACGTCGAAAATATTGACAATAATTGAGAAATTACTAAATTAATTGAAATTTTTAAAAAACAATTAAAAAATGACAAAAATAATTAAAAATAGGAAAAAATAGTCGAGAAATGACAAAAATAATTGAAATTTCAAGAAAATAAATTGAGAAATCACAAAAAATTTAAATTTGAAGGTAATTCATGAAAAATAACAAAAATAATAAAAATTTGAGATAAATAATTGAATAATGACATGAATAATTGATAACTGGTGTAAATAATTAAAAGAATGTAAGATTGAAAAAAAATAATTGAAATTTGAAAAAAAAATGAAACTTGTAAAAACTAATTGGCTATTGGTTTTTAAAAATTATTGATTCATAATAATAAAATTGTTCCAGAAAATTGCTGAAATTTAAAGAAAAGAATTAAAAACTGTGTAATAAATTGAGAAATTGATGATCATAAAAAAAAAGATGAAAAAAAATTATTGAAATTTGATAAAAATAATTTTTAAATGTTAAAACTACCTAATAGAAATATGCAGAATATAATTGAAAAATTATAAAAATAATTGAAATTTGATGGAAAAATTGAAAGACGACGAAAGTAATTGACAATACTGGTTCAAAAATTAAAAATTTGTAGACATTAATTAAAAAAGTAATTAAAATTAGAGGAAACTAATTAAACAATGTCTAAATTTATTGAAATTTGAAGAACATAATTGTATATAATAATAATAATTATTATTCTTATTATAATTATTATTTTACTAAGAAAGTGAGAAAAGTGATTTTTTTAAAAGTTTTTTTTAAGTTTTTTTACATTCTATATCCGCTATATTGGATCCGCCATTTTGAATTTTGAATTTCAGATTTGGATTCAACGACCAAAAACTCCTCGAGTATATATATATATATATATATATATTTCTATATAAACTCCTTATTATAGTTCTTTTCTTTTTGAATAAAAATACTAAATAAATTTCTAAAAATTGTAATTTAAAATAATAATTTAAAAAAAAAAAAACTTCACCAAATACAGGTGTTTCGAGAAAGAAGAGTTTCAGCATGTTTCCGAAGGTTTGGAAGCACCATTAACCCGAAACGAAGCAGCAGAAAAGTTGGAAGAAAGACTGGAGAACGATATTTCCGAATTACTACACAATGTATCTGGTTGTAACTTGCCAGCGGCGAGAAAGATCATGCAAAAGAGATATCAATAAAAATAATGAAAAAACCTAGGAGAAAATAAGCTTCAGGGTGTAAACGGTTACATAAATGGGATATAAAATACTCGAGAGTCTTAAATCAGTGTCTTTAACAGACCACCGATTTCGAAAGAAACTCATAAAATCTGATGTCGAATTAGTAGTTTTCGTTTACTACAAAACGTAATCAAAAGAAGATTTTCATCAACCGCTGATTTCACAAATAAAAAAAAATTTCACTTTACCGCAAATTTACAGAAATTTGGATATATTTATTGACAGAATTCATTTCAAATCATGCAGGCAGTCCGATGATGCATCGAAAATTAACTTTATATAAAAGTATGTTTTTCTGCTCGAAAAATAAAGACATGCATTTTTTTTAAATTTTCATAACGTTTTCTTTGAATTTTTACGATTTTTTTTAAAGATTTTCACAAGCATAAAAATGCTATTTATGCAGGTCAGAATGTTTTGCCTGAAATATACATTAAAGTTGAAGATGTCGGCTTCAATAAATAATAATTAAAGTTTTATATACTTACTGATTATTTTCGAAGAAAATAATTAAAATAGATAGAAAAACACCATTGTTTTGACACTTGTTTGTGGAAACTGTAGAAAAAGTGCAGATTGTTGGTAAAGAAGATTGCTATATTTTCAAATCATTGAATTAAAGCGCGCTAAATTTAAAAATATAAATTTCTCATAAACAGTGGTGGAAATGAAAGATAATATTTTTCTAATGAGAAAATTAATAATAAGTAAATAATAGAACCTTTTTTTAACGAAAACTATTACTTGTGCTTCCTTTTCGCATGCTCTTCAACTTTTATCGAAATCATCGAAGTACTCGAAATTTTCAAGAACTACGTGCTTCCTAACCTCACTTTTAGAAGGTTCTTAAGAAACTTATAAGAAAACATAGAAAATCATTTTTTTATCCCAAGAAACAAATAAATACCAAATATAATTTTTGTGGCGAGTAGTACACTTAATAAAACATAAAAATTTTAAGAAAAATAGGTGGCCTTTTAGAGATAATTTTTTTTTTGTTTTTTCAAAAAATCAAAGTATTGTTTTTGTTTATCGATATTTTTGATTTTTATTGATCAATTTCTAAAAATAATAAAAAATAGAAAAAAAATGATCCAAGGATCAGACAAAAAAGTTGAAAAATGTGTAATTATAAAAATCTTATTTTTTTGTTAAAATCTTTAAAAAAATGGTAAAAATTAAAAAAAAAATGTTATGAAAATTTACAAAAATACTTGTCTCTTTATTTTTCGAGCAGAAAAACATACTTTTATATGAAGTTAATTCTCGATGCCTGCATGATTTGCACGATGATTTGAAATGGATTCGTTCTATTTTTAATTTCGCGAGTTTTTATTTTTAAGTTTATTTTAATTTTTAATGTAATAACGTGATTATAACTAACGTTTATAACGATTATAACTAACTATTATAATTAACGTGATTATATTTTTCTGTTTTAATATTATATATTTCTATTTTATAATATTTTTTTTAATATTATAAATTTCAATTTTGTAATATTATTTATTTTAAATATGTTTAGAACATTTAGAACTGTGAAAAAAAACTTCAACTCTGCTGGGAATCGAAATCCAGCATCGATCAAAATCAACTTGACTGCTTTACCACCAAGCTACGAAAATATACATTAAACATAAGTATAATTTAAAAATAATTTCCAATTTAGATTATCGACATCAAACAATTTTCAATCGTAAATTATTTGACCTGATAATTTTAGAAATGTTTTTTCAAATCCTTATTCTAACTCTATAGGTTTTTTTACATCACACAATTTTTATTTACCTATATATCAATATTCAGTTTTTCAAACACAAAAATTGTAATTTCATCACTTTGTTTTAGTGACCTCGGCAGCTTTTTTCTTCGCTGCTTTGATGATTCTTTTCACTTCTAGAATTGTGCGTTTAATTTGAAGAAGCTGTTGTTCATAATCATTGGGAGCTACCTCAATTGAAATTCCCTTTCTCTTACAAATTTGCAAGAAAAGGTTCCAGCAACTCGATCGTATCTGAGTCAATTCTAAATTTTTTGCCGCAGCTGAGGCTTTTATTCGTGCGACGATTATTTCCCATCTAATCGCAAGAGCTTTTGCTCTATCGTATCTTCCCTGAAGTTGAACCAATTCATTACTCAAATCCATCAGCATATTGCATTTCGTTTGGGTCATTTCATGCTAATTAAATCGAAACAAAATGTTCATGAAATACTTTTTTCTTAATATTATCATTCATAACAAATTATTAATTATTTATTTATTTATTTATAAAAATATACGGGTTAATTATAATTTTTTTTTACCATATTTTTGCTAGCTTCCTCTAAAATTGCAAGACTCTGATCTTGATTTTCCGAAAGTAGCTCTTTGGCTTCTATCAATGTTTCGTAACGATTAAAAATTGTCGGAATTGATTGAAATTCATTTGTCTCATTTACAACCAATTCAAGATAATTCTGGTAGATTTTATATTCATCGACGTAATTTTTCATTTTATCTCGAGCTTCGGAGAATTTTTCTATATTTTTCTTCAATTCTTGTATCTGTAAAATATAGGTTATGATTTTAAAAATTTGTTTTTCGTCAAATTTATTAGATTAATAAAATTATTTTGTTTTATTACAATTCGGTTAGTAAAAAAAAAAAAAATTAAATGAGGTTCTTGAAAGACTATTATTTTTTTTCTTTTGTTGTTATTATTATTATTAATTATTTTTTACTTCTTCCTCCCTTATCTTTTGCCGTTTTTCCTCCACTGTGATTTTTTTCGCAGCTCGTTCTCTTTTCTCACAATTTTCTTTCACAAGCTTATTATATTTTATAAAAGACTGACGAAGCGAAAGTTCTTTATTTCTTAAATCGGTCCATTGTTGATTCATATCCATTCTTCTAATTTCTTGTTCTTTCCATTTTTCTTTTAATTCATTTTCAGCTTGATCTAAATCTCGTCGTGCTCTCATCAATTCTGCTTCTGGAGTTGATCTCGCAATGTCCCATTCTGGATATTTTCTACAGAAAATTAACCTATTTTAAAATTTATTATTATTTTTTTTTAATTCCAGGATGTCTAGCAAATGATCATTCTGAAATTTTCTACAAATTCCCGGATCGTAAATTATAATTTTTCTCGGATTTGTTCATCTAATGATTAATAAATTTAATGATTAAAAATTTAGTGTTTTAAATGAAATAGGTATTAAGATTAGTTTAAAAAAGAACATAACATAAAAATTACTTAAAAAATTTGAAATATCAGAATTTCTATGAAAAAAGGAAAAACAATCAACGAAAAAATTAAAAAGTTAAAGTTAAAAGTTAAAAATCTGGAGAAACAAAAAGAAAGTGAGAACATTTAATAATCAATTAACAGAATTTTGAATAATAAAAAAATATCTAACAAATTATGAAAAAATGATATTATTAGAAAGACTATTAAAAACATTATTATGAACGCAAAAATATAATAGATGATAATAATCTTTCTTTAAAATAGGGACATTCAGAACAAAAATAAATTGTAAAAAGATAATAAGTGAAAAAGCTACAAAAAAAAAGTCTTTTAAAAAAAAAGTTAAGAAAATTATTAAAGAAAAAAGGATAAAAAATTACAAACTTTGTTTAAAAACATTCAAAAATTGAGGAAGGAAGCAATACATAAATCAAATTTAAAAAAAAATAAAAATGTCAATAAAAAAATTAAAGCTTTAAGAAAAGAAAAAATATTTTTAAGAAATAGAAAAATGATTATAAAATGATCAAATTGAATGTAAGATCAAATTTACATCGAATAAATTAAAAGTTTATTTACAAAAAAAATCTAAAAAATCTAAATTTTTACAAAATTAGAAAAATTAAGACTATATGAAAAAATACAGAAAATTATATTGAATAAATGTTTTTTAAAAATTATTAAGTATAAGATAAAAATTAAATAGTATCAAAAAAGTGAAAAATGTTTAAGAAATAGGGAAAAGAAGAAAAAATGTAATAAATTTGATTTAAAGTTCAAAGAATGATAAAAAAAATAAGAAAAAATTAGTAAATTGTAGGAAAATTAAGGGAATTTAAGGAAAAGTCAAAAATTTTAAAGGAAATTGAAAAAATAAGGACATCCATTAAAAATAATAAATACAGAAAATTTTTGAAAAAAGGAGAAAATTTTCAAATAAATTTTAAAACCCATGAAAAATGAAAAAAATATTCAAAAAATAATCTAAAATATAAAAATTATGAAAAATAGACAAAATATTAGGCATCAGTATGAATAAAATAAGAAAATGTAAAAAGGTCTTCAAATAAATTTTAAAACCCATGAAAAATGAAAAAAATATTCTAAAAATAATCTTAAATATAAAAATTATGAAAAATAGACAAAATATTAGGCATCAGTATGAATAAAATAAGAAAATGTAAAAAGTTAATGGAAGGAATAATGACAAATTTGTTTAAAAATGAAAAATTTCACGATATTAACAATGAAGAAAATTTTCTCAAAATTTTAGAAACAAATTTAAAAATAACGAAAAGAATTTTCTAAAATTAGATACATTTTTGAAACAATCGTGAAAACCAAAAGTTTTTACAGATCTTCAAATCTAGAAAATTTCTACAAGAGCAAGTTAAAGAAACAATAAAAAAGTCTTGGGAATTAAAAAAAAGTGAAAATATTTAATAATCAATGAACAAAATTTTAAATAATGGAAATGTATCTAAAAAAATTTTTGAAAAAATATTAAAAATATTGTTATGAAAAGTAAGATATAGTTAATAATATAGTTATCTTCTTTAAAATAGGGATATTAAGAAAAAAAAAATACATTGTAAAAAGATAATAATTGAAAAACCTGCCAAAAAATAAAAAAGTTAAGAAATTTTAATTTTAAAAATTATTTTTCTATTTTTTTATCCTTTAATTTTATTAAAGGAAAAAGGAGCAAAAATACCAAACTTTGTTTAAAAACAATTAAAAATTAAGGAAGAAAGCAATAAATCAAATTTAAAAAAATGAAAACTGCAATAAAAAAATTAAAGTTTTGAGAAAAGGAAGGATATTTTCAAGAAATAGAAAAATGATTATAAAATAAGAAAATTTAATGTAAGATCAAATTTACATCAAATAAATTAAAAGAATCTTTACGAAAAAAAATCTTTAAAAAATTTAATTTTTACAAAATTAGAAAAATTTATGAAGAAATTCAGAAAATTATATTGAATAAATTGTTTGAAAAAATTATAAAGTATAAGATAAAAATTAAGCGATATCAAAAATGTGCAAAATGTTTAAGAAATAGGAAAAAGATAAAAAAATGTAATAAATTTGATTTAAAGTTCAAAGAATGATGAAAAGACCAAGAAAAAATGAGTTAATTGAAGGAAAATTAAGGAAATTTAAGAAGAAGTCAAAAATTTTAAAGGAAAGTGAAGAAATAAAGACATCCAATAAAAATAATACAAAAAAATTGTAAAAAAGGAGAAAATCGTCAAAAAAGAAATTTTAAAAACTGAAAAAATAAAACAATATTTCAAAAATAGTCAAAAATATAAAAATTATGGAAAATAGACAAAACATTAAGAGTCAGTAAGAATAAAATAAGAAAATGTAAGCAGATAAGTAAAAAGCTTATGGAAGGAATAATGACAAATTTTTTTAAAAATGACCAATTTCAGGAAATTAATCATAAAATGAAGAAAATTTTCTAAAAATTCTAAAAACAAATTTAAAAATAACGAAAAGAATTTTCTAACATTAGATACATTTTTGAAACAATCATGAAAACCAAAAAATTTTAAAGATCTTATTAAAAAGATTATTATTCTTTTATTTAAAAATAAATAAATTGTTTTAAATTTTACAAACATAAAATTGTATGAAATAAACTGAATTAATTTGCGTATAATGAAGAAAATTACAGAAAACGAATTTAAAATAAAAACAAAAAGAAACAAAAAATGAAAAGCAAAAGAAAGAAAATCTTTGAAAATTAATAAAAATTAAGAAATTGTGTAAAAATACAGAAAAACGACAACATTCTTATTAAAACAACTTTTTGAAAAATTAGAAATTATATGAAAAGAATTAAATAGTTTGAGTAAAGTTACATTTCTTAAAAATTGCTAAGAGGTAGGGAAACTATATTATTAAATTAGAAAATTTCTTAAAAGATTAAAAAGTGTTTTAAAAAATCATTAAAAAAATGAAGCAATATATGATAAAGTTAGAAAATTAGCAAAAAGTCGAAAATAGTTTAATTCATTATTATTTTTAATTACTTAATTGACTCTTAAAATTTGCTTAATTGAAATTTAAAATGTTAAATAAAAATAAAGAATTGATCTAATTGCTGTTTTGGTATTTATTTAAATTTTAATAACTTGGAATTATTAAAATTTAATATTATTTCTGAGTTTCTTTCTACCCAAAACTTTTTTGGTTCGTATTTTGACAATTGCAAATTTTTCAAATTATTGAAGAATAAGAAATTGAAATTTTTGTCATTTATCGAAGAATTTTTTAAAAATTTCCAAATTTTTTTTACAAATTTACGGGTTTTCTCATAATGTACTAAATTCCCGGAAATTTTCTCGATCGATAGACATCCTGTAATTTATTCCATTAATACATTTAATTAAATTAATTAATTTTTATTAATTTATATTCCATTCCAGTTTCTTATCATTTAATTTTATCTAAATTAATTTTACTTCTAATTTCCCTTCAATTCCATTCATTTTAATTTTATTAAATTTAATATTAACATAATTTTAATTGTCTCTAACTGAAATCCATTTTATTAAAATACCCCTGCGAATGCAACCCATTAGACACTAAAGTAGAAAAAAGTCAAAAATTGTTTGTATAAAAGTTGCGGTGTTTCAGGCGCAATTGACATTTTTTTTACAAATCGGTATTTAAAATACAAACAAACATAATATTTTCATAGTAATTTTTATAATAATTTGAAAAATTACTCTATAATCGGTTTCTCATGTTTCACTGGAAATACTTGCGACAAGGCCTCATGTAGATTCGAAGAAGCAGCTTCCTTTCGACCCGAACTTTTTGGTCTTTTTGTTTCTCGAAAAGGTGCCATTTTTCAGTCAAAATTGTCTCAAAGCTCCAAATTAAGAGAAGATAATTTCAGCAAACTCAATCAAAACATTTTCTCTCCGCAAGTATCGATCAAACATTTCAAAATATACTTAAAAATGACAAACAGCAATATCAAAGCTGTAATAATTAATCAGTTGCAAAATATTTATCTTTATCTTTATAACTAAAAAAAACCACTCTACATCAAATAGAATAAAATAACAATATTGTTAATTATTATTAAACAAAATACATTTAAATCTCCCGCTAAAATTAGCGCACTCTGGTGGCAAATTCTCGAAAAAAAAATTCCCAGAAATCACTAAATCTCTGGGGATTTAAATTTTCATTGCCATTGATTGGCGACGTTTAGTTGCAAAATGGCGACCTTAATTCGCAGCGGAATTGTAATCAAAAGCTCCGGTTCGAGAATTCGTCTCTTTCACGTTTGACATGTAAATACCGAACTTGTTGATAGTGATTTGCTATTGTTGAAAGCTTGTTCTAGTACTAGTGTGTGAAAATAAAACGATTTTCAATGAAAATACGGTGATACGTTTTTGACAGCGTGTTAGCAATGGCCGATGAACCTGTCTCAGCGCCCAAGAGGCGACAATTGGTAAACAAATGAAATAAGTAACATGTGCTTTTATCACCTATAGTACTTTTTTCAGAACAGGGAAAATTTTCTAATTCTAGCGGGAGAGAACGAGAAAATTGTACACTGATGATTGGGCAATTGGAGATGAGGATCTTGAAGGTAGAAGGACTTTTCAACTCGATGAAAAGATCGAGTGTGAAAGGTACGATTTGAGCAATTTTACGGGACTATTTCGCGAAATGTCTGGCTCGGAATTAAACATCGCGTATCTGCAAAAACACGGTCTTGGAATTCCACTTTTATTCAGAGATAAGGCCGGATTGGGACTACGAGTTCCAAGCCCAAACTTCTCGATCAACGATGTCAGAACTTGTGTTGGTATGTTCACTCTTGTTTGTTTCTTTAACTGGCTATTTTATTTTTACTTTATTTTCAATTACAATTTATATGTTGAATTTTTTTGTGTTAATTTATGTTGAATAAATGAACCTGTTTAGCCGGACGATAATTGTGATTGGAAATTATAATTTATTTAAATGTTTATTATTCTTTTTCGTGAATATTGTTTCTTTCGATAAAAAGTTGCGAAATAATTTGGGAAAGTGTAGAATGTTTTTATTTATTTTTCTCATGCTTGTTTTCTGCTTGAGATGCGAATTTTTTGTATAAATAAACATTCTTAAGAAACACGAGTTTTGAATATTTTTAAACCGGTGAAGGTTTTTTAAAACTTAGAATGTAGGTTATATTTGAAAAATGTTTAAATAGTGAAATTAATTAAAAGTTTTGTTACTTTTACTAAAGAGGAAATAAATATTATTTACTCTAAAATCTGCTAGGAAATAATTTGAATATTATAACAAGTTGAATTTTTTTTTTGTCGCAACATTTATTTATGAAAACAATTTAAGCAGAATAAAAAATTGCACGAGTATGTTCAGATCTTTAGAAACATAAATTTAATCGATTTAAATTTTGATGGATTGAAGTACGGATTGATCTAAATTTTGTGTTGATAAAAATTTGAATCGAGCTAAATTGTAATAAATTCAAATTTGAACTGATTTAGATCCGAATTAAAGTATATTTCAATCAATTCCAATTTAATTTATTAGAAATTTTAATCAATAAAAATTTAAGAGTATTAAAAACTGAATAAATTGATATTTAGATTAATTATGATTTTGGTTAATGCAATTTTAATCTCTTAAAATTTTGATTGAGTGATTTGATTTTGATTGAACTTATTTATTTATTTAATAATACTAATTGAATCGATTTCAATGAAGATCAATTTAAATTACGATTAATTTTAATTTTTATCAACTTAAAATTTAAATAAATCAAATTTAGACTACTGAAAATTCGAAACGATTGAAATTTTGAATAGATTAAGAATTGTATAAATTAAAGTTTGGATTATTTAAATTATGAATCTATTAACATTTTGATTCGAATCGAATCGATTTTTATTTAGGTAAATTGATATTTGACTAAAATTTATTTTTAATCACTTCAAATTCGAAACGAGTTAAATTTAAATCAATATAAATTCAGATTATTTGATTTTTGAATCAAGTTAAATTTGAATAAATAAAAATTATAATTGAATTTTGGATTAATTATGAAATTAATTAAAGTTCAGTTCAGTTCAAATTTAGATTAGAACTTTGAATCGATGAAAATTTATTTTAATTTAACTTGTTGAAAAATTGAAATTTTGTTCAATTTAAAATGGTTTCAATCGATTAGATGACATAAAATTGGTTTAATTACAATTGGAATAAATTTAATTTTGTAGCGATTAAATTTTGAATTTATTTAAAATTTTAATCAATTGGATTGCTTACAATTGGTTTAATTACAATTGGAATAAATTAAATTTTGAATTTATTTAAAATTTGGAATAAATTTAATTTTGTAGCGATTAAATTTTGATCAGATTAAAAATCTAATAAATTAAACTTTGGATTAATTTTAATTACGATTAACAAGATTTTTAAACATTAGAAATTAAATTAAAATTTTAATAAATATAAATTTAAGTATGCATCGATATATATTTTGCATTAATTGTAGATAATTTAAATCATTAAATTTTGATCACTATTCAAATTTGAATTGATTTAGATTCAAATCGAAATAAATTTTAATTGATTAAAATTTAAAACAATGAGAATTGGTTGAAGTTTGAATTAATTATAATTTGCATTAATTAATTTTCCTCATTTCTCAGTAATTTCTTTAATGTTGAATTACTTTAGTCATTTTGTAATTTTTCTTACAATTATCAACTATTTTTTTTTAATTTTAATTTAATTCTAAAATCTTCAATTTAATTTTTAAATTTTCAATTTATTTCTTTAATTTTTATTATTTTCTTCAATTTTTAATTGCATTCTGTGTTTTTAAATTATTTTATTCAAAATTCAATAATTCTCGCATTTTCTCAATTATTAAATATTTTCTTGAAATTTCAATATCTACAATTCTTCAATTTCCAATTGATTTCTTTATTTTTTATTTATTTTCTACAATTTTTTCCATTATTTATAAATTTTCAATTGACAATTTATTATTCTCCTTCAATTTTACGATTATTCATTATTAATTTATAAAAAAAATTTGTTCGAATCCAAATTATTCTCATCATTTTTCGAATTTTTTTTCAAAGGTTAAATTTTATTTTTTCAATAGTTAATTATTTTCGTCAATATTAAATTATTTACGTTCTATCGTAATTTTTCTTTTAATTATCAATTATTTTCTTGGAATTTCCATTTAATTCTTTAATTACCAATTTATTTCTTCAATTTCTAATTATTGTCTTCAATTTTCAAATATTTTCTTTAATTTTCAATTATTTTTTTCGATTTTTAATTAATTTCTCAATATTTAATAATTCTCGGCTTTTTTCAATTATTATTTTCACTCAAAAAAATGTTTTAAAATTTTAATTCAATTATTCAATTCTAGAACTATTCTCTCCAATTCTGAGTTATTTTCTTCCTATTTAAATTCTACTTTTTTTTCACTTTTCAATTATTTTCTTTAAGATTAAAAAATTATCATTTTTTTCCTATTATTTTTTTTTTATTATCCTTAAGTTTCTTTAATTTTAAATATATTTAATTATTTTATTCAATTTTTAATTCCATTCTTCAATTTTTATTTCCAATCTTCAGTTTTCAATTACTTTTGTTTTTAATTTTTAAGTATATTCCATAAATTTTAATTACATTCTTTAATTTTTAATTGCTTTCTTCAATTTTCAATTATAATTATTTTTTTCGATTTTCAATCCAGTTGTTAAATGTGCAATTATTTCCCACAATATTCCTATAATTTTCTTAATTTTTCAATTTTAAATTATTTTCTTTAAATTTAATATTTCTTGTTTAATTTTTACAATTATTTTTTTCAATTGTCTATTAATCTACTTATTTTTCGAATTTTGTTTTCAATATTGACAATTATTTACGTAATTTTTCACATATTTTCTTCAATTTGTCGATTATTCTCGTCATATTTCAATTATTTCCTCCAATGATGAATTATTTTCCACAATTTTCAATTATTTCCTACAATGATGAATTATTTTCCACAATTTTCAACTATTTCCTACAATTTTTTGAATTTTTAATTGTTATCTTAAAATTTTATAATTATTCTTTGATTTTTTAAATTATTTTGTTCGGTTGTGTATGAATCTAGCTATTTTTTGAATGTTGTTTTCAATTGTCAATTATTTTCGTCATTTTGTAATTTCTTTTTCAATTATCAATTATTTTTTTCAAATTTTAATTTAATCTTAAATTTTCAGTTTATTTTTTAAATTTTCAATTCATTTCTTCAATTTTTTATTATTTTCTTCAATTTCAATTTTTTTTTCGATTTTCAATCCAGTTTTTAATTTGCTATTATTTGCAATAGTTATTCCTGTAATTTTTCAACTATTTTGTTTAAATTTAATATTTAATGTTTAATTTTTGAAACTATTCATTTAAATTGTGTATTTATGTAGCCATTTTTCGAATTTTGTTTTCAACTGTCAATAATTTTCGTCATTTTTCAGATAATCAGGGTGTCTACTAACCGGAAAAACCGGGAAATAACCAGGAATTTAAATTGACCGGGAAAAACCGGGAATTAACCGGGAATTTTCCGTCAAACCGGGAATTTTTTTTCTAGACTAATAAATTCTTTTCAATTTTTAATTATTTAATTTAATATTAAATAATTCTCAACTTTTTTCAACTATTTTTTTCAATTATCATTTACTTATTTCACATCTCAATAACTCCTCCATTTTTCAATTATTTTCTTCTATAATCAATAATTCTCGGTTTTTTTTTGATATTTTATTCAATTATCAATTATGTTTTTAAAACTTCAATTCAATTAATCAATTATTATTCAACAATTTTCTTCAATTTCAAATTATTTTCTACAATTTTTAATTAATTACTTCAAATTACAATTACATTCTTCATTATTTATTGTTTTTTTCTAATTCTATAATTCCTGGGTTGTTTAATTTCTTTTTTCTTCAATTATCACTTATTTTCTTCTACTTTCAATCCCATTGTTCAATTCTTGAATTATTTTCTTTAATTCTCAATTATAATTTTCGACATTCAATTCTATTCTTTAATTTTCAATTTTTTTTTTTTTAATATTCAGTAACTCTAGGCTTTTTACAATGGTTTTTTTTAAATTCTCAATTATTTTCTTCAAATTCCAATTTTTTTCTTAAATTTAAATTATTTTCTTCAATTTCCAATTATTTTTTCATATTTCTTTCAGTTTCTCAATTTCTTCTCAATTTTATTCAATATTGCTATTGTCTTCAATTTTTAAGTACTTTCTTCAATTTTTAATTATTTTCTTCACTTTTCAATTATTTTCTTTAACTTTTAATTATTTTTTTCAATTTTCAATTGTTTGTTTTAATATTCAGTAATCTCGACTTTTTTCAATTATTTTTTTTTTCAATTATCAGTTGTTTATTTCATGTTTCAAAACCTCCTTTAATTTTCAATAATTTTCTTCTATTTTCAATTTAATTGTTTAACTGTTCAATTATTTTTTTAATTCTCAATTAATTTCTTTAAATAACAATTCTATTCTTCAATTTTTAATGTTTTCTTTGATATTAAATAATTCCTGTCATTTTCCAGTTTTTTTTTTAAATATAAATTATTTTCTTCTTTTTTCAATTCAATAAATTGTTCAGTAATTTTCTTTAATTCTCAATTATTGTATTCGAAGTTCAATTTTATTTTTCAATTTTCAATTGTTTTTTTTTTAATATTCAATAATTCTATGTTTTTCTGATTTCAATTTGATTATTTAATTTTCAATTTATTTATTGAATTTTGAATTATTAACTTAAATTTTAAATTATTTTTTTTGATTTTCTATCTAGTTGACCAATTTTAAATTATTTTCTTCAATTATCAACTGTTATAATCAATTTTTGTAGCCATTTGTAGGTTAATTTATACTTAAAATAAATTTTAAGTTAACAAGAGAAAAAACCGGGAGAAATAGAAACAAAAACCGGGAAATGACCGGGAATTTTGTGGGACGAAATTAGTAGACACCCTGATAATATATTCTTCAATTTCGTAATTTTCATTATTTGAATTTGCAAAAATTTATAGTTTTAAATAACCAACAACAATGCAAAGTTTTTAATAAATTTAACTCAGTATTAACCGTAACCTTGATTAACAGAATTTTGAAATAGAAAATTGAAATGGATTAAAATTTTAAAAAATTAAACTTTGTTTCTATTCAAATTGGGTTAAAAACACTTATGATAAGATAACTAAAATAACGATAAATTAACATAACCTTAAATATTTGACAGGCTCGAAAAGAGTATTAGACGTGATGGACGTGAATACCCAAAAGAATGAAGACATGACGATGAAAGAATGGCAAAAGTATTATGAAGATCCAAACAAAGATCGGCTACTAAATGTCATATCCCTGGAATTTAGTCACACCAAGCTAGAAAATTATGTCCAATCGCCAACATTAGTCCGTCAAGTCGATTGGGTCGATGTTATTTGGCCTCGTCATTTGAAGGAAGCTCAAGTCGAGGCCACAAATCTCCTCGAGGACATGATGTATCCAAAGGTTCAGAAATATTGCCTAATGTCTGTGAAGGGTTGCTATACAGACTTTCACGTTGATTTTGGTGGTACCAGCGTCTGGTATCACATTCTTCGTGGTGGCAAAATATTTTGGCTAATCCCTCCAACCGTGAAGAATTTGGCACTTTATGAAGAGTGGGTTCTGAGTGGAAAACAATCGGATGTGTTTTTTGGTGATATGGTTGAAAGATGCGGGAGAATAAGATTAGTTGCTGGCATGACTCTATTCATTCCCACAGGATGGATTCATGCGGTTTATACGCCACAGGACTCCCTTGTTTTTGGTGGAAATTTTCTCCACAGTTTTGGAATCGATAAACAGTTAAAAGTGGCACAAGTTGAAGAGCACACAAAGGTTCCACAAAAGTTTAGATATCCGTTTTTTACGGAAATGCTTTGGTGAGTTGTGATTTGTAAAATTTGTAACCTTGTGTAAAGAAATAAATATTAAAATTGGCTAACAGGAAATTTTTTTTAATGATTTAGGTACGTTTTGGAAAAGTACGTTCACGTTCTTCTGGGAAGAAGCCATTTGGATATTCCGGATTTGCAGGCCCAGCAACCATTGCCATTACATCATCATCATGTTCATTTGACGCCTTATGAACTTCATGGATTAAAGTCTATTGTTATGTACTTACATTCTCTACCTTCTACGAAGAAAAATGTACCGGATTTGATACGCGATCCTGTGGCCTTAATACACGACGTAAGGTGTTTGGTTGAACAACATCGGCACGATAATCCTGAAGCGGCTGTAACAGGAATTCCAGTTTTACCGCCACCGCCTCCTTTGACAATAGCCGAACGAGTATGTTTTTATTTTACTAAATCCACGATTTTTACTAACAATCTTTTATTTTTTTTTTAAAAAATGTCAACAGTGGCATTCAAAATCTTTTATTTTCAACGACACCATTAACTATTCTATTTTCAACAGGAACGATTGAAGGCAACTAAGAAGACCTTGGTTAAAATTCAGCGCCAACAATCGATCGAGAAACAGGAGTCAAAATCTGCCTGTGCGAGAAGACGACGAACAAGGTGTAAAAAATGTGAGGCCTGCACCAGGCAAGATTGTCAAGAGTGTGTCTATTGTCAAGATATGGTGAAATTTGGAGGAACTGGACGAGCGAAGCAAACCTGTTTAATGAGACAATGTCTGAGGCCAATGCTTCCTGTTACAGCCGCTTGTAAAATTTGTAATCTGGACGGATGGGGTCAACAACCGTCACCCCTTATGGGTTTGTTTTTATTGCTCAATATTACAATTTCAAATAAACAAACGAGAATATTTTCTGTAGCTTGGTATAGTCTCATCTTAATTGAGAAGGTATTATTTAATAGAAAAGTGCGATTACTGAAAACATTTTCTAATATTTCTCTGTTAATTTATTATTTTTATTAGATTAAGAATGTAAATTGTAGTTAAAATTGACTTATATCTTCTAATTCAGGTAAACCGATTCCAATGACACCGTCTGGATTATTAGAATGTCAAGTCTGTTTTGATATTGTTCACCCACAATGCGTTGGAGTGGATCCCTTGACGATATCGTTCAACGAGGATCTGCCAAACAGTTGGGAATGTCTAAATTGCTGTGAAAGGGGTAGAAATTTAGATGGAAAGCGACAAGCGAAAGTACGCGCCAGAAAACTTTCCGTGTCAAGTGCAGCATCCTCGGTACCGACGACGGATTCCGAAAGAGCAACAACGCCCAGCAAAAAATCAAGACCTGATCCGAATGAAGTGAGTTTTGTTTCTTTTAGTTTGCTAAAAGCGAATGAAATATATTTAAATAGACTTGAAAATATCCCGCTCGATTTAAAATTTAAATTTTTTAATAACTCTCGAACAACATATTATGAACAAAAATATATAAACTTAGATCCAAGGATTTTTGAAAATACCGAATCAAATTTTTTAAGCGACTTTTTTCATTGAGAAATATAGTTTTTGAAAAAAAATTGTTATGGTAAAAATGCGATTTAATGAATAAAAAATCATATTACTTGTCTCAAAATAAATCGATTGACCTATATAAAGTAGGTATATAATTCACCAAAAGTTGGTACAATATTTCACGATTTTTCATCTTTCTTTGAACATTTCAAATTATTTTTCCTTCTATTATAACTTCTTCAATTTTTATTTTTTAATCATAATTCCTTTGGATAAAATATTCTAAAAACGAACCAATTACTTTATATAAAATATACATTTTATTTGAAATTTGAAGAAAAAGCACCTTATGATAAGCTCTTATGTTATTGAGTCTGCGCAGAAGTTCGTCGTCATGACAACTAACTTATGCACAGACGCCAACATAAGGAAAGTTCGTATTATAAAATAAATAAATAAATAATAATAAATAAATTTCAATCTGACTTCATGAAATATTTAATATAAATTAATAAATACTTGAAAATCTGACAAATTAATTGAAAAAAATTAGAATGATTAAAAATTAAAGAAAATAATTAAAGGCTAAAAATAATTGAAACTTAAGATAATTAATAACATTTTTTGGAAATTATGAAAACAAATTAAAATAATTAAAAATTGAAGAAAAAATTTAAATTTGAGAAAAATACTTAAAAACCTTAAAAAATAATTTTATAAAATGAGAATAATAATGAAGAATTTAGGGAAATAATTGAAAAAAGATAAAAATAATTTAAAATTGAAAAAAATAATTGAAATATGATGAAAATAATTAAAATTTCAGATAAATAATTGAAAATTTGCAAAAAGAATGAAAATAATTATAAATAATTGGAGAATTTATGTGTAAGTAAAAGAAAATAATTGAGAAATCGTTTAAAAAGTTGAAAATTGAAGGCAATAATGTGAATTTGAAATAATAACTAAAAAATTAGGAAATTAATTGAAAAATAATTAAAATAATTAAAAAATGGAGAAAATAAATGCAAAATGATAAAAAGAAATGAATATTGAAGAAAATAATTGAAAATTGAGATATTTGAAAGTTCAGGATATTAATTCAGAAATAATGAAAATGATAAAAAATTGAAGATAATAATTGCAAAATGAAAATAATAATGGTGAATTAAAAAAATGAATTTCATTATGCGATAAATAATGTTAAATTTAGCAATAAGTAATGGAATTGTTTTTTTGTTGAAGAGAAAATAATTAAAATTGAAAAAGTGATTTTAAAACATAATTGAAATTATTAATTTAAATCTTGATTAAAATCAAAAAACTTTACAATTTTCCGGATGTATAATACTGCATATAACACACCGCAAACCACAAACAAAACTCACAAATTTGTAAATAAATCATCTTAAAACTTTCAATTTTAATATTTTAATCTTTTTAAAATTTAAAAAATTGTGCTAATACAGATAATCAAGATACCTACGATTTACAAATTTTTGGTATAAAGTTAGCAAAAAATAGTATTAAATTTTTATATCTTTTACTCATTATAATTATATAAATTCCAAACGTCAATTAACTCATATTCCAATTTATTCAAACTTTTAAAATTTAATTAATTCAAATTTATATGCATATTAATAAAATAATATTAATTATTTTCCATATTCACAATAATCCTTTTTTTTTTAAATATTCTTACAAGATTTCAAAGAGATTTTAATTTTTCGAAACTGTTTAATTTTTACCTTTTAATTTCTTATTTTTACAAAATTTTAAGATTTTCCTTACTCTTACTTATATTTTTTTTTGTATTTGTCTTCTTATTTTAGGATTCTCTTTAATTTTCTTCTTATTATGCAAATTATTTAATATTATTTTACACAACTTTGTTATTATAACATTCACTAATCTTTTTATTTTGTCGATTTTTATAATTATTTCTATTTTTTTTTTAAATAAATAGGGGAGAGTGGCCATCAATGTACCAGTTTTTTCAATGAACCATTTCAATTTTCTCATTAACAATTAAGTAAAAATTCTCCTAATTTTAAATATAAATGAAGTTTGCGTAAACACACTACGTCCATAAATTTGAGACGTGTGGATTTATTCTTTACAGAGAAAACTGAACAAAACTGTTTTTGATGCACTGAAGAAAAAATTTACCTAAAATACAAACACGTTTTGTAATTGAAATAAGGCAATTTAAAAATAAATGTACTTACGATTTATTTTGTATTGGGCCTTAACTACAATATTCTAATGAGATAAAGATTTTGAAATATTGGATTAAGTTATAAAAAACCATTTTTGTTGCAAATGTCATGTTGATTCAATGTACCGGGGAACAATGAACCACCTGGAATTTCAGTGTATTTTCGATTTCCAGAGTCATATGTCTGATTATAAAACTAGGCATGCGTACAGCATGTTACAGCGATTGTTATCAGTACTCTTCTCAACATAGCAAAACTAAAATGCCATTTTTGCTAGTTAACTTAAATTTGAGGTATATTTATGTTCTACATTATCAATTAAAAAGTGTTTAGTTATAATTTTTTATAGTATTTGATAGAAAATAAGTTTTTTTACAAAGTGAAAATTGCAATATTATTATTGTTGAACATTTTTAGTGTTTTTATAGGGGTGGTTCATTGTGTACCCAGGTTGTTGAAAATGAAAATATCTTATTAGTTTAGAAAAATCCTAAATTTTATTATTTAATCAAAATAAATCGTGTATAATATGTGTGCATTACCTAGAGAAGTGTTGTAGTTTTATATTGATGCAAAGAAGTGCTTGAAATTGGTGAAATTGAATAAGTACTATGACCTTGAAAAAAATACGGTACATTGATGGCCACTCTCCCCTACACTTATTTTTTTTGTAAGTTTATTCAATTTTTTGTGAGATTTTTTGCAAACTTCCTTATTCTTCCATAAAATTTTTTTAGAATTTCTTTATTTTTCTAAATTTATTGTTGGACTTGTTTTAAGTGTACCTAATATTATAAAAATTTGTTTGGTTTAATTTGCTTAAAATTTTTAATTTTTAAAGGATTTTTAAGTTTCTTTTCTGGCCTTTTTATTTATCTTGATATATACATTTTTTTTATTTTATTTTTTGTACTTTTTACATTTTTTTTTTAGTTTATTAGATTAAGGAAAAAAATATTTCTCTATTTTCTTTTTATTTATTTAATTTTCTTGATGTTTTACTATTTTTTTAGTTCTTCCTTGCGTTTTAATTAATTCTTTAATTTTTCCATTTCTAAGAAACATTTTTCCTTCTTTTCAATTGTAATTACGAATTTTCGAAAACATTTATTTGATGCTTTCATCTACATTTTTTAAATTTCCCAATTTTCTACTTTTTTGAAAGATTTTATTCTTTTATTTTATATTATGTGTATTTAATGTTCAGAATTCTGATTTGAAGATTTGAACATTGTTCTTCTATTTTATAAAATTTTTGTTCTTTTATAATTTTCCAAAATTTTATTCACTTTTTTTTTTTATTCAATTTGTAAAATAATTCTCTAATTTTTCTAATTTTGTTCTCTTTAGTAATATATTTGAATGTATCACCTTACTTATTATTTTAATTAAAAAAAAATGTCCGTAAATAGTTTAATTTTTTAAAAATAGTTTCTACTTTTTTATATAATATAATTATGTCACTGTTTCATTCTTGTGTTGTTTTTTAAAGTTTTTTCTTCATTTCTTTAATAAACTACTTAGAAATGAACATTTGGAGATTTTATATACTGATTATATTTTTAAAAAATTAATTTTTGATTTAAATCAAAAGAATCCGATTTTTTTTTTAAATCGTGTATTTTATCAGCCCTGTTATTATATATAATTCTTACTTTTAACGTTGAAATTCAAATCATTACTGAATTAAAACGACACTAGAGATTCTATTTTCGTACATTGATTGAGAAAATTTGACTTAAATTGATAAATAAATAAGAAACTTAAGTCCTCATAAATTATATAAATATCTATTATATATATGTGACGTTCCACGGTGAAAGGGACCTTAGCTGCAAGAAATGAATTTTACAGGACGGGCGTTTAAAGTTGAACCTGCCTTTGTTTTTGTTATGTCATGTCTATATTTCATCGCTAATAACACAAAAACTAATATAAATTAATTACTCAATTAATTTATTTTTTAATTTTGATAATTTAAAAAATATTAAGATTAAATTAATAATTTTAATATGACATACTAATATTATAAAATTTAACTAATTTTTCAAATTATAAAAGAACATTTTTCATTTTAATATCTTCAATATTATGTTTTTTGATAAACTATTTTATATTGAGAAATAAAAATAATTTTATTTATTTTAAACCAGTTTTGTATTCTGTATGTGAAAGAGCAACTCAAATTCTATCAATTCCTAATAAAAATTCAAAATCAAATGTTTTGCAGCCAAGGTCTCTTTCACCGTGCAGCGTCACATATGTTTATATAAAAGCAAATATTCCTAAAACCATTTTCTCACCTATTAAACCTTTTTTTCTCAAATTTCCAGACCTGGGCGGACCGAGAACCCGCGGAAGGTGAGCAGAGAACAGCCATAAGAACCCAACTAGCCTCCCAATTGACCGGCTCGAGCAGCAAATCCTTAAAGAGACCCAGTGTCGTAGTTCGACCAATGCCTCTGCCTCCGGTCCAGAGACCAGGACACGACATCAACGGACAATTCTACGTGTACAACAAGGCAGCCGTACTCTCGATCTTCAAATTTTTACCGATCAAAGACTTGGTGAATTGTGCCCTTGTTTGTCGCGCGTGGGCCAGATATTCCATAGATCCCAATCTTTGGAGACGTCTCGACTTGTCGCACGTGACTCTAACACCAGCTCATTTAACCGGAATCACTCGTCGTCAACCGGAGAGTCTTTCTCTCAACTGGACGAACATTACCAAACGACAACTTGCCTGGCTTCTCACCAGACTTCCCCAATTGAGGAGTCTCTCACTCCAGGGTTGCACCTGGGCTGGAGTTTGTGCACTCAGAACCTGCGCGTGTCCTCCATTAACGTCCCTCGATCTCAGTCACGTTTCTGGCTTAAATGACTCGAGTTTAAGAGAAGTTCTGAGTCCGCCAACTGACTCCAGGCCAGGATTAATCGACAAAACTTCACGAATCAAGTATTTGAGGAATTTGTCCCTAGCTGGCTGTGACATTACGGACATTGCTTTGAGATACGTCTCCCAACATCTGCCCCATTTAGAAACTTTAGATCTCTCGTCTTGTGGTCGAGTGACGGATGCTGGAGTAGCACAACTGGCGGCTCCTCCTGCTCAATCGATGAATAATCTTGTCTCCTTGAATTTGTCCAACTGTAAACTTCTCACGGAAACTACCCTCGATCATTTGTCGAGGTGTAATGCTTTAAAACGACTGGATCTGCGGCACACTACTCAGGTTTCTACTCAGTCTGTGATTAAATTCGCAGCTAAAAGTAGTCATAATTTACACGTGACGGATGTCAAGCTAGTGGAAGAGAAGAAAGTTAAACATGAAACTAGAGGCACGTGAGACGAAGAGAATGATGGAGAGGAAAAAGACGAAGAGACGTGAGACGAATGAAAATTGGATCTCAAGACTATCATATAATCGACAACAGTTAAGGATGTTCTGCCCAATGCTATAAACTCAAAGTAGAAAATGGTTATTTAGATAAAATAAAAATTAATTACGTCTCCCGTTGATAAAATGATTATTCAATTGTCAAAAATATATAATTCTAATTCAAATCTCAGTTCAATATGATGCTAGTTCATGGTCCGTGTAATATGATTCCTATTCAATGTTCAGAATAATATAATGCTAACTCAAAATTTTGGTTAAAAAATAATTAAAATTCAAGTTTGCGTAAAATAAATATTAAAATATCAATTAAACTATAATATTTTTTTATGCTTTTTCATTGTTAGGTGTAAAAGTAATAAAACTTTTCTAATTATTATCAATAATTTAATTAATGATATTTTTAGTTTATAAAAAAGTAACATAAAATTTTTTTTTAGTAATTCTTTATAAATGATGAACAAATATAAATTTAATAATAAATTTTATTAATTAAAAAAATTATATTTTAAATATCAAGCATTTAAAATACTTATAACCTAGAATAATAATACTAAGAATTATCTAAATTGTTGGTATTTTTAATTAAAAGACTTAAAAATTAGTTTACTTAGTTTTTAATTTTAAATTTAAGCAGTTTAAGATCTAAATTTCAAATTATTTGTTTATAAACGAGAAATTTCATGCATTAAATTCAGGAAAAAGTAAATTATTTTTACATCTAAAGACGAGAAAGCGAGAAATAATATCATGATTAAATTAGCGTTTTATTATTTATTGTACCTACTTAAACTTGAATTTAAATTATATTGAATTATAACATTACGATATCAAACACTTACAATGTTTATAATAATTTTGAATAAACTGAAGATCTGTCTAACTCTTAATATTTTAGGTTAAAATATTAAAAAATTAGTAAGCTTTGTTTTAAATCTTGAATTAAATTTAATCTAGTGAATGAATAATAGAAGTTTAAGAGTTAATCTGAAGATGAAAACGAGTTATATAATATCATGATTAAATTTTGTATTTACAGTATTTAAACTTGAATTTCAATTATATTAAAAGCAACTTTGAGTTAGGAGCCAGTATCATTTTGACACATGACTTAATTTGAAGATTGTTATATTGTACAGAATGGAAATGTTATTTTGTACAACTGCTAAATGTTATTTTGTACAATTTTTAAAAACGAATTTGTTATTTTGTACAATTATTTAAAAAATACACTTAATTCTAATCCCAAAGTTTTTTTAGCTTTTTTAAAAAATTGTACAAAATAACCAATTCATTTTTCAATATTGTACAAAATAACATTCTTATTCTGTACAATATAACAATCTTTAAAAATAGTTTTGTGTCAAAATGATACTAGCTCTGAGTTAGAATTATATATTTTTGACAATTGAATAAGCATTTTATTAACGGGAGGCGCTCCTATTGAAATTAATTTCACCTACTTTTGAAACACCTAGGTGTACAATTTTTTAAAAAAGTAGGTTCAGACAAAATTTGTCATAAAATAATCATTATTTAACATTTTGTGTTTTTTCTTTAAAGTTTGTGATTAATTCTAATTTTTTTTCTAATTTTGACAAATTATAGCTCATTTTAATCTTTGAAGACTTTATTGAAAATTGTATGTTTAAAAAATAGAAAATAGAAAAATTTTATTTGTTTAGTAATTTTTTAACAAAATATTATTGACAGAGTACAACGAACGGATTTGTAAAAATTGTTCAATGATTAACATGAGCTATTATTTGTTAAAATTGGATAAAAATGACAATTGTTCACAAACTTTGAAAAAACACAAAATGTTAAATAATTATTATTTGGCAAGAAATTTTGTATCAATCTAATTTTTTTAAAGAAAATAATGTACTTTATTTTATATAAAAAATTATTTTCTAGTTTAAGGTTATGTCAATCGATTGAACATCCTTAAAAGTCATATTGTGTTAAATATAAACGTATAATTGTAGGTGTTTAATTTTACGCACAGTAATTTTCACGCCTCCTCGTGCTGGTAAATCGCTTTCAGGTACTATTGACTGTTTTGAATAACATTTTTTAAAAATTCGAATATTTAAAAATTTTACTGCGCAGTATTTTTTTTGTGTTTATAAAAGACAGTGATTTACAAAAATAGTGATAAAACTGCTGATGCACTTATTGTGAAATATAAAAACGCCGATAATAATAAATAATCCAATTGTTATTGGATTTATTTATCAATAATTGTCATTGTGGATAAATATTAATTTTGTATATCATGCCAAGAATTTAAGATTCGTCTAATTGTAAATATTTGACAAATTTTTGTAGTAATTTGACCTAATAATTAGGTTTAGAAAAATGTACTCATTTCATTTATTTTTAACTGTTATGGTGATATTAACAGATATTTAATTTTTACAGTATCAATTATAACGACTCAAATTTATATAAGCATAATATTCTTTTTTTTTATATTAAAAAAAAAAAATTCACGATATGTATTAAATTTATCGTCCAGAGTATAATGATAAAATATAGAATATATCGGAATAAGATTATAAAGTAAATTAATGCAATTACTTGAAAATAGATACGCTAGTATTTCCTAGACAATTTACGAATTAGAAGTTATATTATTAGGAAGACGAATATTTCTAATTTCATGTGAAAGCGAAAAAAAAGTATATTTACTTTGTTCACAGTTTTTTTTTTTAAACAATAATGCAATTTTCTGTTGGTAGTGAAAATCAGTTTTCATATTATGAATTGTTTAATTTTGTTGTGATAATTACTTCTTCATTGTTATACATTTAGAGATGCAAATTTTTATTTTTGAAAATTTTAAATGCAAATTATGCTGCTAAGGGGAAAAAAAAATCAATTGGAATATCTAATTTTTTTCAAAATTGCGACTTTTTAAATGTTACTTTTTGCACAAAAAGATAATATTAAAAGTAATTTTCAAAATTTCGAATTATTTAACATGTACAAATATTAATACATTGGCATTACTTTTGTACACCAAATGTATTTCCAAAACGTGTTGTCATTTATAAATATAATTTACACCTATATGTCTAAAACTGTTTCTATTTATTGTCTCTCTTTTTTGTTTTTTCCCGACTTTATTTCTTTTCGTCTTGCAAGGTGTCTAACAATCTGGAAATTAAGTACAAAAATCGAAAATTTGTGGAAACGTACACAAAGTTTCAGTCTTAAATTATTTAACAACTTCAACCCCCACTTTATCCTCGATTTATATTTAAAATTTATTAACTTAATTTTAATTATTAAAAGTGCAAATCTGAAAAAATTTCAATTGGCGATCTTCAAAATCATCAAATATAGTTTATACTAAACAATCCATTTCTGAGCTAAGGTAAAAATACAACAGTTTTTTTTTGGTAAAAAATATAATATTATATTTAAGAAAATTGGTATTTACAAACTGTTAAAAACATCTGTTAGAATGTTAAATTAATGCTTATTTTTCTAATTACCATTTTCAAAAGTTTTTGTCCCTACATTAACAGCACTTGCTAAATCATCTTGCCCCAATTTAAGCCTTTCTCGAATTAATTCTGCTATTGCTTTTTGTGTACGCCTTTCGAGCTTTTCCAGCTTTTTGTCAACGTCTCTTTTTAAATCCCAGTCTGGTTTTCTGGGAGCTAGATTATGAATATCCTGGAGAAAATAAATAATAAATACTAGTAAAATATATATACATATAGTCTCATGGAAAATAAATAAAAAAAGAAAATTCTACTCTATGTAGTAATAAATAAGAAAATGATTCATAAATCCAAATTTCAAGATCTAATTAATAAATAACATACAAGTTCTTCAATGACAGCTTTAGTAGTTGCAGCTTTTAACTGATCCGCAACTTCCGATTCTACATCGCCAGGTTTAGCATCCTCCAATACTTTATCCTTTAAACTTTCATCCTGTGGCCTATAACTCCGAAATTTTGGCCTAAGAATAAAATAAAAATTGACGAATTTATATTATAAACAAAGTTTATAGGTTAGTTTTACACGATTCGATAAACGTTCTTATTTTTAACGATTTCTGACAAATTCTTACGTTGGAAGTTTTTTCGAGGGTTCTACTTTATCACCCGAAGAGTCATTTTTTCTTTTTAAAGCAGCAAGTCGCTCTTTTCGTTTTAAAGCCTCTTCTAAAAGAGTGCCAATTTTATTTTCATCTGTCATTTTTTAACAACACACACTGAATCACTCTACGCATGCGCACGTACTTGACGCTCATTGGTCGTTACAAATTTTCGCGCCAATTTCAAAATAATCGATAATAATGATCAATTATTTACTGTTTTCTACTATTTTCAGTTAATTAGTTATAAGTATATATTTTTAATTATGATTTATTTTCACGTTTAGTAAATATTCTGTTGATACGCTCAGCTTCAAAAAAGTTTTTTGATTCAAGCCGACCAATTTCCGTTTGATAATCGCAATGCCACCATATTGGATTTCTCTCTCCGTGAACTTGGAATGCGATAGTTCTGTTTCTGAATGCGACAAATGTCAATTTCAATACCCGTGATTCTAGATTCTTTTCGTTTATTTTACAAATTCGAGCGTTATTTTCCGAATATATAATTTTATCGAGAAACGAGTTGATATATAAATTAAATTATAATTTGAAAGCAAAATGAAACGTTCATTGGAAAGGCCGTCGACTTCGTTTCAATACAATCAAACCAAACAACCCAAGGTATTTTGATAACAATTGTTTTTTTTTATTATTATTAACATTCGATAAAATTTGAATAAAGTTTCAAAAGTTAAATTAGTGTATCCATTCTGTATAATTCAAGGTAGTAAAGTCCCAATAATAATTTCGAATCAAAACAGTCGAATTCTGCGTATTGGAAGGTGACCTATTATCAATTCAAGATTGAGATTTTCAATTCAGAAAGTTTTTTAAACTAATAAATAGCAAATATAACGCTTTTTCAAGTTTTGAAAATTGTGTCAAAGTGGAATATTGCGTGTTAGAGATAAATGATTTTTAGACGAAGATAAGAAAGGTTTAGCGTTCATGAACATAACCTTAAAAAAATTGTACACTTATATAAAAAATTAATGGCACTCTGGCATATTCTGAATTTGGTGCTTAAATGCAATGCGGAATTAATGACTTCCAATGAAATTTTTTTTACAAGGAATTGATTTATGTAAATTATGTAGTTGAATTCAAAATGCGTTTGGAAGTTGATTGATAATTGCATTTATCAGTTGATAACATAATATTTTGAGGCAAGATGTGCCTAATCTATCCGATTTAGTTAAGAAAACAAAAAAGGTAAAATTACTTTTTGCCAGAATAAGAAACTTTGTTTTTAATTTTCTGGTTTTTTTTAGATTTTTTCTTATCTGATCTTTTCTCTCGTAAATTTTTCAATTTTTCTTAAAACATTTTTAGCTACTTTCTGATTTTTGCATTAATTTCTAAAACACAATCTTTTTTTTTTAAATTCATTACTCATAATTGATTAGATTTTTAGATGAATTACCTATTTATAAATTATATCAAGATGTTTTATAATGTTTTAAAATTATTTTTATATTAAATCCAATCACTTTTTCAATACTTACAAAATTTTAACTTTTTCTTATTTCTCCAGACTTTTTAATTTTTTTTAATTTCCCTATTTTTCGTACATTTTCTCTTTTTAGGTTTTCTATTAACTTTGGATAAATAAATCATTCTTTTTATTTTTTGTGGATTTTAAAAAAAAAAATTTAGTTGAATATTAAAAAATAACCTTTTTCCATTCTTTCAACATAATTTTAATTTATTGTTGTTTTTAGGTAACTAGTATTCAATTACCACGAGCAGCACTACATTTCAATGAAGGCAGAATAATTTTTAATGATGATATTGAAGACGGAGAAATTATTCCAGAAATTCCTTCGATTCCTGCAATTAAAGCGTTGGGCATAGGTAAATTATACTAAATTTATTTTCATATGTTAACATAGTTAGAAGATTAAATTGAAAGACAATACACATTTTTGCGTAATTTGATAAATTTTAAATTAAAAACAAAAAAAAATTGTAACAAATTATGATTTAGATTTATTTTCAAAAAACCGATTATTATCAATTAACGTTAATTCATTTGTAATTAATTTATATTTTTTTGCAATTCTATGAATCTTGAACATAAAAATTAAATTCTTTTTGATTTTTTAGATTATAAAGTGAGAAAACCAGTGCAAGTCAAAATAGGAGATTCGGTGACAACTAAAGAAAACATTGAAATTGTGAAATGTTATCAAGAACAGTGCAAAAATTTAAATCTGGTATTGAAAGTTTTGAAGCAACAGTTGCAAGATAGTTATGTTCAGAAGATGGAGATAAAAAAGCGGTTAGATGAAGAATGTGAAAAAATGCTGACCAAAGAGAAAGAAAAAGAAGAATTGATAGTTGTAAATCGACAATTGCAGCATTGTTTAATTAAAAAAATCAAACCATTTGCTGGTAAGTTTTACGATGTTTTTTATGACAATTTTCTACTCTTATGAGAAGAATTTGATAAAATTTTCAATCTTTTGTATATGATTTTCAAATCTTATGTTTTTAAAAATTTTACCCAATGACTTACTTAATTTTGCAGAAGTTATTCCATCGCATAATATACCTCTCAACGAGGAACAAAATTCAGATCCTTATCCTGGACAGTATAGTCTTGATAGGCTAAAGGTAAAGAATATTTTTCACTTATGGTTTGGATTTTAAAAATAAGTATAAATTCGCCTTGAGTTTTTTTTTGACTCTAAAAGCCTGAAAATCGCCTTGATTTTTAAGCAGCATTGGAAATAAAATTTCTCTTAAAAAAAATTACGATTTCTTAAAGTTCGTCCAACGCTCCGATCCTTGTTAATAGGAATTAAAACTGAAAAAGAAATGAAATAAATAAAATATAAAATAAGAAATAATTAAATTAATTTATATTTATTTATGTTTATGTACAATAGATACACATAGGAAGAGATATTTGGATTCCAACGGAAAAATATCATGATTTCAGTACAGGAATAACGATTAAAAAGTTGCCAAAATTTATAAGAAAAGTGGCTTTACATCTTTTTGGTAGAGAAACTTTACTCAAAAGTACTGTTTCCGGTCATGGCAGTAATCGAAGTAAAGTTTCTATGCGCCAGCAGAAAGCTTTAGATCCTGTGAAACTTTTAGCTATGAGAGGTAAATGCAATAATTAAAATATGCATTCTAACATAAGATATTTAAAAAAAAATCATCAATTAAATCAGTCTATTTTTTGCATATTTTTGTTTTGAATTATATTAAAAATTAACTTTTGAAAAAATGTATTTTTAAATTAAATATAAATTATACGTCTTTTTATTATATTTATTTGATTATTATTGCATTAAATCAAAGTTGTAATTGTAATCATTTTTTATTTTCATTTTAATAATAATAAGCATTTAAAAAAGTGGCTTATTTAAAATCTAACCTATAGCTTTGAATAAATATTCGAAATGTTGTAAACATAATAAATTAAAATATAAATAATTCATTGTATTGCATATTTCGAGCTTTTATTTACTTTAAAAAATATAATATTAATAATAATAATAAACCATGAAATATATAGTAACAGTTAATCATGATTTTAATCAATTTAACTGAGTTAACATAAAATAAGATTAATTAAAATATAGTTCGCTCAAAAAAAAAAAAAATAAATAAATAAAATAAAGGAACTAAAATTTGGGAAAATAATCTCCAATTTCACTTTTTTTTTTATTCTAAAGTTTCATTAATTTCAAATTCGTCAATCACCATTTTTGTTGATTAAAATTTTAGTCAAAAATTCGAAATCTTAAAATTTAGATTAATTGAAGTTTGGATTAAATTACTTGATAATAAATATTGAAAATTAAATTACTTAGGAATTAAAATTTTTTAAATATTAGTTAAAATTTAAAATAATTAATAATCAAAACTTTTAAATAATTCAAGATTATTATATTAAAATTTAAATAATTCGTAGTTCTGATTAATTAAAGTTTGAAACAATAATTTAAATTCGTATCATTAAAATCAAGCTTAGAAATTTTAATTTGGAAATATAAAAAATTTTTGTTTCTAATTGAAATAAATAAATTTCAAAACTTTCATCATATTAAAATTTGAATTAATTTAAATTTGAAACGATACAAGTTGGAAATATTTTAAATTTGGAAAACCGGAAAATAACCGGGAATTTAAATTGACCGGGAAAAACCGGGAATTAACCGGGAATTTTCCGTCAAACCGGGAATTTCTTTTCTGGGATAATAAATTCTTTTCAATTTTCAATTATTTTCTTCAATTTCCAATTATTTTCTACAATTATTTTCTTCCATTTTGAATTATTTTCATTAATCAAAATTATTTCTTCATTTCTCAATTATTTTCTTCGATTTTCTACTATTTTCTTCAATTGCCAATTATTTTCTTCAATTTTCAATTATTTTCATCAATTTCTAATTAATTTATTTAATTCTGAAATATTTTCTACGATTTTCAATTATTTTAATCAATTTTTAATTATTTTCTTTAACTATAAATTTTTTTTTTTGAATTGCTAATTATTTGATTCAATTTTCAATTATTTTCTTCAATTTTTAATTATTTTCATCAATTTTTAATTATTTTCTTCAGATCTCAACTATTTCCTTCAATTTTTAATTATTTAATTTAATATTCAATAATTCTCCACTTTTTTTCAACTATTTTTTTCAATTATCATTTATTTATTTCACATCCCAATAACTCCTCCATTTTTCAATTATTTTCTTCTATAATCAATAATTCTCGGCTTTTTTCAATATTTTTTTTCAATTATCAATTATGTTTTCGAAACTTGAATTCAATTCATCAATTATTATTCAACAATTTTCATAAAATCACATTTTCTTCAATTTCAAATTACTTTCTACAGTTTTTAATTAATTTCTTCAAATAACAATTACATTCTTCATTTTTAATTGTTTTTTTCAAATTCTATAATTCCTGGGTTGTTCAATTTTTTTTTCTTCAATTATCACTTATTTTCTTCTACTTTCAATCCCATTGTTTAATTCTTGAATTATTTTCTTTAATTGTCAATTATAATTTTCGACGTTCAATTCCATTCTTTAATTTTCAATTTTTTTTTTTAATATTCAATAACTCTAGGCTTTTCACAATGATTTTTTTTAAATTCTCAATTGTTTTCTTCAAATTCCAATTTTTTTCTTAAATTTCAATTATTTTCTTCAATTTCCAATTATTTTTTCATATTTCTTTCAATTTTCAATTTCTTCTCAATTTTCTTCAATATTTAACAATTCTCAGCTTTTTTAAATTATGTTTTTCTTTCAATTTTTATTTAAATTGAGAATTTTTAAATTATTTTCATCAATTCGCAATTATTTCCGTCGATTTCTACATTTTTCTGCTGTTTTCAAATATTGTCTTCAATTTTTAAGTACTTTCTTCAATTTTCAATTATTTTCTTTAATTTTTAATTATTTTCTTTAATTTTCTTGTTCAATTTTTAATTGTTTGTTTCAATATTCAGTAATCTCGACTTTTTTCAAGTATTTTTTTTCAATTATCAGTTATTTATTTCATGTTTCAAAACCTCCTTCAATTTTCAATAATTTTCTTCTATTTTTAATTTAATTGTGCAATTATTTTTTTCAATTCTCAATTAATTTCTTTAAATAACAATTCGATTCTTCAATTTTTAATGTTTTCTTTAATATTAAATAATTCCTGTCATTTCCATTTTTTTCTAATTATAAATTATTTTCTTCTTTTTTCAATCCAATTGTTCAGTAATTTTCTTTAATTCTCAATTATTGTATTAGAATTTCAATTTTATTTCTAAATTTTCAATTGTTTTTTTTAATATTCAATAATTCTGTGATTTTTTGATTTCAATTTGATTATTAACTTTTTAATTTATTTCTTCAATTTTTAATTAATTACTTAAATTTTAAATTATTTTTTGGGATTTTCTATCTAGTTGACCAATTTTCAATTATATTCATTGAATTTAATAACCATTGTTCAATTTTTTAATTATTGTTCAATTGTAGATTAATATTTACTTTTTTTTTTAATTTTGTTTCCAATTTGTCGAATATCTTTGTCATTGTTTAATTATTTCTTTCCATTATTAACTATTTCTTTTCATTATTAATTGTTTCTTTTAATTCCTAATTATTATTTTTTGTAAAGTTTAATATTTAATTCTTCAATTCTCAATTGTTTTCTTTGAATTTCCTTTATTTTCTTTAATTATCAACTGTTATATTCAATTTTTGTAGCCATTTGTAGGTCTATTTATACTTAAAATAAATTTTAAGTTAACAAGATATTAAAATATATATATATATATATATATATATATTTATATATTAAAAATAAATTTGGAATTTTCCTTGGAAACATAATATTGTACATTAATTTAAAATTAATTAAACCTTAATAGAAGCCAACAATTTTAAATAATTTTTACAAATTATATAAACTTTTAAATAGGTAAATAGTTTTTCAATTAAAGAAAATAATAAATATGTCCTTCTTATTTACTTTATTTTGCCAGTATAATAATTTAATTAAAATTTTAATTTTTATTTTATAACATTCAAAAAAACTTGACTAAAATTTTAATTACTTTTCCTTTTTTTCAGATTTCTTTAGTTTCATGTTGCGAGATAAGCTCGGATACAAACGCAATGATGCTGATTTGGAAGCTGCGAATACTTTCAAATACATAATGAAATATATCGCGGAGCTAAAAACTCCAAGAAATCGTGAGAAGGGTATGTAATTTTGATTATGGATTTTCAAAAATGTTCAAGAATCTGTGTCTCTTACAAATAAATTGAATTATTTTTCAGAAAGACGCAAAGTACAAATGTCAAGAGCAGCGAGAAAAGGAAAACGAAAAGTTGTTAAAAAAGTTGTAAATGATGAGACGGAAGATGAAGAATCCAAAGATGAAACGGAAGAAGTTTCCAAGAATGGAAGGAAAGAAACTTCCAAGGATGGAGTGGAAGAAGTTTCTAAAGATGGAACGGAAGAAGTTTCTAAAGATGGAATGGACGAAGTTTCAAAAGATGGGATGGAAGAAGAAGAAGAAGGCTCTAAAGATGGATTAGAAGATGAAATCTCCAATGATCAGGTGGAAAATGGATTCTTGAATGATAATTTAGATGAGGAATTTAGCACTGACAAAATTAAAGAAGAATTGGATTGTGATTTAAAAGATATGGTTGGTTATGATCCGAAAGATAGTATGGTATTTGATTTAAAAGAAGAAAATGAATATGATATAAAGGAGGAAATCGAATATATAAATGAAGAAATTGAATATGATATTATAGAGCTTTAAATTTTCACCGTTTCTTTGAATTTCGAGTATTTAAAACATTTTTTTTTTTTAGAAGTTGACAATGATTGGATGCTAATTAAGTTACTTTACAATTATCAAAACATTATGAGAATTCAAATTTACAAGTAATTAAATATTACGTCAGTTCAAAAGCGAAACTTAAACTTTCGTTTAGCATGAGTTTTGTTTGAAAAATTTGTCGAGATTTGAAAAACTGTACATTAACAGTTCATGTGATTTATTTAAGATAAGTTATAAAGTTGCAAAGTGTAAAAGTCTATCAAGACCTGTAAATATTTAATTTATATAATAATTTATTTAGCATTAAATATAAATGGTTTATTTTTTATAGAAATATAATAATCTTTGCTAAATAAATTCTTATACAACTTAAATCCGACATTATGTATCTATTTATCAAACATCGTATCATAAGCGTATCATGTAAATATATGAATGTAAACATAATGTAAAAAGTAAAAAAGAATAATTTTTGAATAAATAACGTTTGTATAAATAAAATTATTTATTGCAACCTGTCTATTTTTAAAACTCTGGAAAAAATTGTGAAAATTTCTGAAAATCTACAATTAAGAAAAAAGAAAGTCACTAAAAATCTTGAAACAAATTAGTTTATTAACATTTTTACAATGAATCGTACATGTATTGGCAATCAGATAAATTATAAGCAATTTAACTAAATTGGAATATATAATCTCACCCACTCGTTAATATTATGTTATATCATTATAATTATCATTATACTTATCGTAAAACGCCAACTTAACAAACTAAGGACTTGAAAGAAATTTCTCCAATTGTTACTTTCTTTCATTATTCGAATTTCGTTTATGTACATGTGGAAAATTTTACTGTCAACTGTATTATTATAACTTTTTTCTTTAATAATATAGCACCATTTAGTCTCAGCTAATATTTTTTATAAAATACATTTTATTCACATTTTCGGTCCTTATGTGTTACTGATTTCAAAAGATTTATTTAAAAAAAAAAAAAAAAAAAAATTTTAAGATTTTTTTTTTTAAAGTAGGATTTTATTTTTCTCTTTTCATTTTTGTTCTTTACTATTTTTTTTTTACATCAATTTATTATTTCTCCAATAGATTGTTATTTAGACTTTAATTCATTATATTTCCCTGCTTTTTAATTTTAATCGATTTCAAAGCTTCTTCGATTTATAAACAGTTTGAATAATACACGATTTGAAAAAGGTTCTATTTTATTATTAAAAATTGAATCAAAATTTGAGAAAAGCCGCAAGTTTTAATGGTGTTGAGAGAAATCTATAATTTATATCAAACGTTTGTGAAATTGAGGACATATTCGATTTTACAATTTAGACTCTCCAACAAGTATATATTTACAATCAAAGCATTGGCCATACAAACTGCATTGCAGGGGAAAGTTTATTGCCGACAACGTCAATTTGAAAATCACGATTTTACTAGAAATTCAACTGTTCTTGAAGAATTTTAATTAAATTCGTTACAAACCTTCAACTCAATCATAATTTTAAGTTCTAACAGTGCTCTTGTCATGTATTTTTTCATAAAAGTTTAATTTTAAAAGAAAAGTTTAAAATAATTCTCGTAAGCAGAGGAAAAAATAAAATGAGGTTTAACAAAAAATAAGAACAGTGTTAAAGAAGAAAATAATTCATTAAATGTTTGCTTCACAATATTAAAAAATCTTTAATTAATAAAATTGAATAGTCGTTCATTAATAAAAACAAACTTAATGAGAGACTGTTTTATTCTTGTTAAATTGATAATTTATATTCGCATAAAAAGAAATTGCGATTTTATATAAGAAGGCACTTTTTAATAACATTCTATTGGAAGACGTGGTTTTAATAAAGAACAAAAAGATGATGTCAATCTCATCAAAAAGGAAAAAGAATTCATGATTGTATAGTAGTAGAAAACTAGTAGAATTACTGCCAGTCTAATTAGTTATAAACCGGCAATCTAAATCGGAAGAAAAGAGATAAAATAAAGACCAAGAAAGTAAACGTGAATCTACGTGCATTATATACAGAATCTGTGTGTCGCAATAATTTAACGATGGAATATAAGATTGCGTAACTTCCACTCTAGGAAAGAATTAACTTATTTCAGTTCAAACAGGAGTATTCGCATCACTACACTTCTTTGTTTCCGATGCTCACGTCATATAATTAATATTATTACTCTCCTTATTATATATAGAATTGATTCGTTCTCTTATTATTATTATTATAGACTTGACTTTATTCTCTTCAGAAGAGGAACGTTTTTATCTTGCACTTTGTGTTCCTTTTCTGAAACGGCTCATTTTTCCGTGGGAAGTGAAAACTCGAATTAAATTTTCCAAGAGGTCATTCACTTTTTGTTATTCTTTCAGATTTGTATTTATTTTTATGTATAATAAATAAATTGCTCTGAGAATCAAATCCGAAAAGTAAAACAAAAAATGTTTTTCTCTGAGAATGGGAGGATTTTTTTTTCTCTTAAAAATATGATTTTAAACTGTGAATTGAAAGATTTTGTTGTGTTGTTGATTAATCGAAATAAAATAATCTGTACCTGCTAAGGTAGAAGATTTTTAAAACTCGGTACCATTTTCTTGCACAATTTTGGTATGATTTTTTTTTGAAAAATAATCTTTTTTTTAATTTTTCAAAAAACTAATAATTTATTTATAAAATTTTGCTGATTTTACGATAAATTTTAGCTTTGTTTTAATTTTTAATCGCTTTCTCAAACTTGGCAAAAAAATATATTTATGTTCCGAAAAAACGAATAGAATTGATGAAAAATAACCAAACGGTACAAAAAATCGGAAAATTTAGAAATAATAACGAAATGTATTTTTTCAATCAATCAATTAAAAAATTTAATAGATATCAATTTACGATTCAGCAATATTATAATGAAAAGAAATTAAAATTATTTAAAGTTTGAATAAATTAAAAACATTTAGAATTACGATTAGAAATTTAATACCTATATAAGATTTTGGCAATGAAAATTCGATAAATTTGATCGATGAAAATTTGAATTAATTGGAATTTTAATCGATTAGAATTTTCGTGCGTGATTAAAAATTTAACAAATTTATTTGATTCTTAAATCAACCTAAATTTTTATTAATTAAAATTGTAATCGATTACAATTTGTATAAGAAATGTAGATTAAGAATTTTAAAATAAAATAATATTTCATTAAATTATCATTTTTAAAAATTAAATTTTGGATCTAAAGAAATTTGGATAGATTAAAAATTGGATTGAATGAAATTATATTAGATACAAATTTGGATTGATTGAAGTACTAAAGTTTAAATCGATTTAAATTTATGTAAATTGATTAGCTGATTAAAATTTGGATAGATTGAAAATTAACTAATTGAAGTTTGGATTAATTGAAATTTAAAATAATTAAATTTTGGATCGACTTAAATTCGGTATTAAATAGTTTAAGAATAAATTAAAATTGAAATAAAATGTATTCGAATTTGGAACAATTTAAATTTGAATTAAACGAAATTTGAATAAATTAAAATCTTTATAAATTATATCTTCTACGTGATGAAATAAAATTTAAATCGATAAAATCTGGATTGTTTAAACTTCTGACGTATTGAATTTAATATTAATTAAAATTATAATTTAATTCAATATTTAATTCAATTATAATTCAATAATGGATTGAAGTGAAAAAAAAAAAATTTAGATTGATTGATCCAAGTTTAGGTCAATTGAATTCAAGTTCGATTAAAAATTAAAATTATAACTACTTGAAATTAAAATCAATTAAAAAATGACATAAAATTTAAAATCGAACACATTTTACACTGATATCAATTTTAGTAAATAAAAATTACAATTGATTGAAATTTGAAGGTGTTTGAATTTAAATTTACTTGAGTTTCAATAATTGTACTTTATTTTCAATAAATTAAAATTTAGATCGATTGAAAAGTGATTAATTGAAACTTACATCGATTACAATCTGATTAATTGAAACTTAATCTACCTATCAAACTTTTCATTTATTAAAAATTTGAATTGTTTGAACTTAAGATATATTAAAAGCAGAAAAAATAGTAAATAAATTACATTTTATTTAACATAAAATTTGGATTAATTAAATTAAATTTCGAGTAAAATTTCAATCTATAAATTACAAGGAAATTAAGATTGATTGAAGTTCTTTTAAAATTTTGGATCAATTAACATTTTAAATAAATTAAAGTTTTGATAAATTTAATTAAGAGATAATTTTATACTCTCTAAATTGGAATTAATGCAAAGCAGGCTACTAATTCAAGTAGTAAAAATTTCTACTAATTTTGCTTTCTTACTAATTTTTATCACAAGCTTTGTGTTCGTTACTACTTTCCAAAAACAATTTTTATCACTTTCATCTAAAATGATTAAATTTTCATTCTTGAGCAAATGTCCGGATCAACCTGTGCATGTATGGTAAATTTTTTTTGTACCAAAATATCTTGTAAACATTTTAACGAATTTCAATCAAATTATTATTATTATTATTATTATTATTATATTATTTTCAATCAAATGTTTATTAAACTCATAAATATCTAAATTTGCGCACAGGGATTTTCGAAAATACCCAATCAAATTTTTTACACAACTTTTTTTCAACTGAAAATTTCGTTTTTCGACAAAATATTTTATGAAACTTTATAAATGTAATGAAATAAATAAAAAGCTTGTTTTTAATAGGACTCCGTTTGAATGGTACCGTACCCTAAAAGCGGTAAAAGAGACTGTTTTCCCTGAAAATAAAGAAATGATACTAAAATCAATAAAATTTTAAAAGAAAACAACAAACGTTGTCAAAATGCACAGATTTAAAAAAAAATCACACAAAATGTTACCAGTGCATTTTACACAAAACAAATTATACCAAAATCTGCAAAACTAAATTATATGTTACAAAATTTGCAGAATTTCAAAAAGCATTACAGATTATTGTAGTAACCATTAATCAACATGTGTGTACATCTGGATGAAAAGGGCCGACTTTGGCACTATTGAACTTATCTATATATGATCTTTTGATTATTGAAATCTTAATTAAATTTTAAATAATTTGAGAGATAATGGACGCTTTTAGATGAAAGATTCACAAAGTTACAAGGACTCAAAGTCAGAAGTGTCAAAATCCTAGTTTTAAGAAAAACGAGTTTAAATTTCAAGACTACCATTAGCGCCCAAGCATTTAAAAATTAAAAATAATGTGTTTTTGATTACGATCAAGTTATGATAAACGTATTATTCATCGTGGGACATTACGTAGCTTTTTTTCATCAATAAACAAAAAATTCGAAAATCTGAACCTCATTTATAAAAATGCGAATAACTCGACAAAGTGGGCCCTCCCTTATGAAAAATAAGTATAGGATTAAGTATTGGGAGTAAGTATTGGATTAAGTATTGGAATAAGTATTGGTTTAAGTATTGGAAACTCCAATACTATTTTCGCGTAACATATTTTTAAACAAATTTTTTTTCATTTTCTGTGGAACTGTGATTTTGCGTTCCATGTATTTCTATGTATTAAATTAACAAAAAAAAAACTACTGCGCAGAGCTGGGAGCCATAGAAACTTAGTGCGCAACCAGTAAAATTTTTAAGAATGTTTGACGAAAAAAGTATTGGAGTTTCCAATACTTAAACCAATACTTAATCCAATACTTAATCCAATACTTACTCCAAATACTTAATCAAATACTTAATCCAATACTTATTTTTCATAAGGGCTTGTTATACGGACGTACACATATATGTGACTGTCCATGAGAAAACGTGCCTTAGCTCCCAAACGTCAACTTTACAGGGTGAGCGTTTAAAGTTGCAGTAATGCATTGAAACCAATGTAACGTTCATACGCTTCTTACTTAATAAGACCAACATTTCTTTAAAACAATAATTTTTTATTTTTGGAAATGAAAGAGCAAATAAAAATCTGTCAATTGGCATTAAAAAATAAAAATTTATTTTTTGGAGCTAAGGCACGTTTTGTCATGGACAGTCACATATATACTTTCAGTGCCAAAGAAATAGCGTGCGTCTATTTCCTTATATGTAGAAAGCTTTTGTTCATATTACCAGCTTGAATAGAATCTATAGACAAAATGTAGTCTACATTTGACTTTTTGATAAAAAATAATAATAGTCCTGAAAGTTCAGTTCCAGTTGGATCAGTTATAAAATTGTGCCTCAGGCAGAAGAACACTTGTCGGCATCGTTTTCTACAATGGACATCAAGCGTCGATTAATCAGTCACGGATACAGTTGTCGGCGAGAGCCTGAAGACATCTTCAAGTCTTTAATAGACATCTGAGCAGTGAGGCACGTATAACGACACTTCATGAGGACGCTCCGACGGGACGTGAGCGGCAGATATATGTTTTCTAGAGAGTGAGAATGAGAGAACTCGATTTCACCTTATTAATATCATCAGCTCGTATAGCAATTTACATGACTTGGCAAAGAGCAGTGCTTATAATGGAGGTTGAGGACCTTTCGAGTTCACGCGACACTCGGGGCTCTGTTATAAGGAATGACTCGTTGACTTCCATCGAATTGAACATTGTTGGACGGTACCGCACCCACGTTCAAGGCCAAGACTTTCGACACAATATTCAAGTCTTCCTGGGAGCCAGGAAAGCCCTGAATTCCATTTTGCAACTCGTTTGCAATTCCAGATTGATAGAGGAGATTTTGTATTTGTTTAGCTGGTGTTGGCTGTCTAGTTTGTCTCAATTGCGAGAATTGATCGAACACAACGTTCTGAGGATTCCTCTGTTGAATGGGATTGAAAGTAAATGTGTTTCTGTTCCGGGATCTGCAATTAATGATATTTATTATTATTATACATGTATTTTGTATCTGATTTGGAAAATGTTGTGAAATATATATATGAATATAAGGTAGATTTAAAAACAAGGATTAATGAGAATGAAGAGAGAAAATTTAATAAATCTTGGTATATAAGGTATTTTAGACAATTTTACTGGTCGCATTAATGTTACAAATTTTCGAATTTATTTTTAATCAAATTTAAGGGAAACGTCATTTTGAGCGTCAAATTTAAATGATCTTAGAAATTGTTTCATTTTTCTTGCATCATTTGGGAACAAAAAATATACAGGGAAGTTAAAAATGTATAATGTATTCTTAGAAGATTAAAATATTTGAAAACTGAACTTCTATTGTCAATTTACCAGGGCTGTTATCGATTTAAATAAAAAAAACTTTGCAATTCTCCGGATGTCTAATACTGCATGTAAAACATTTCAAACCATAAACAAAACCCACAAATTTGTGGATAAATCTTAAAAATTTCAATTTTAATATTTTAATCTTTAATTTTAAAAATTCGGCTAATCCAAATGATCAAAATAACTATGATTTACAAATTTTTGGTATGAAGATAGCAAAAAATAGTATTACATTTTTATATCTTAAAGTCGTTATAATTACCTATATAAATTTCAAACGTCAATTAAGTCATATTTCAATTTGTTTCAACTTTTAGATTTCAATTAATTCAAATTTAAATGCATAGTAATTAATGCAAAATAATTAAATATTATTAATTATTTTCCATATTCACAATAATCCTGCTTTTATTTCTAAGAAATTTCACTTTTTCAAAACTGTTTAATTTTTATCTTATAATTTCTTATTTTACAAAATTTAAAATTTTTATCTCCTTTTACTTTTGATTTTTTTTTGTATTTGTCTTTTTATTTTAGGATTTTTTTAAACTTTCCTCTTTTTATGCAAATTATTTAATATTATTTTACACAATTCGTTATTATAACATTCACTAAACTGTTTATTTCGTTGATTTTCATAATTATTTCAATATTTTTAAAAATAAATACTTACATTTTTTTTGGTAAGTTTATTCAATTTTTTTCACATCTTGTCTATTTTTTGCGAGATTTTTTGCAAACTTACTTGTTCTTCCATAAATTTTTTAGATTTTCTTTATTTTTCTAAATTTACTGTTGAACTTATTTTAAGTGCAATAATATAAAAATATATTTAGTTTAATTTGCTTAAACTCTTTTATTTTTAAATAAGGATTTTAAATTTTTTTTTGTGGACTTTCTTTTTATTTATCTTGATATATACATTTTTCAATTTTATTTTTTGTACTTTTTACATTTTTTTTAGTTTGTTAGTTTAAGGAAAAACAACTTTTCTCTATTTTCTTCTTATTTATTTAATTTTTTTTTTTTCTTTAATTTTTGTCATCATTTTTCCATTTCTAAGAAGCATTTTTCCTTCTTTTTAGTTGTTTAGTTTTTATCTTATAATTACGAATTTTTGAAAACATTTATTTTGTGCTTTTATCTACATTTTTTAAATTTCCCAAATTTCTACTTTTTTGAAAGCTTTTATTCTTTTATTTTATACTATGTGTATCTAATCTTGTATTAAATATGCTCATTTAAACATCGTTCTTGTGTATTTCATAGAATTTCTTTTCTTTTACAATTTTTTTTAATTTTATAAAATTTTATTCATTCTTTTTTAATTCAATTTGTAAAATAATTTTCTAATTTTAAAAGTCTGTTCTCTTTAATAACATATTTTAACGTTTTTTTTTATTATCTTTTTATTTATTATTTTAATTTAAAAAAATGTCCGTAAATAGTTTAATTTTTTTTAAAGAGTTTCTACTTTTTTATATATAATTATGTCACTGTCTCATTCTTGTGTTGTTTTTTTAATTTTTTCTTTATTTCTTTAATAAACTACTTACAAAGAAACATTGAAGATTTTATATACTGATTATATTTTAAAAAAATCAATTTTTGATTTAAATAAAAAAAATCATGATTTTTATCAGCCCTGTAATCTACTGACTTTCGTTTGAGAACTATTGCGAAAATATTTTTTAAAAAATCTAGTTTTGAATTATGTGAAACTCTAATATTTTCTGCATTCAGTAAGCACATTATTATGGCATAAATTTTAGTTCTTTTTGTGTTATTACTAATAAAAAATAGAAGGTTAACGACTTCATTTCGTAACCTTAAATATGACACTTTTTTTTAAAGATGTTATAATTCTAAACCTATTTAATATAATATGTATCAAAGCTTATTAGAAATATAAATCATTTTATTCTTAATGTAGAAAAGATGAATTTATTATAAAATTTGATTATTTTAAGATAATACTCTAATTTGAAAAATTTATATTTGTAAAAAGTTTCACTATTTTTAGAAGCTTCTAACTTTTTTGTGGAACCTCCTAAAATTTTGAGGTTTTGAATATAATTTAATATGAATATAATCTACTTGCTTTTAAAGTTTGACGAACGCGTTTTGCCTCGTTTAGGAATTTATCTCATGGATTTTCCAAAATTTCAAAAACAAATAAAAAACCTTATAAAATGGTCAAATAATTTTTTTCTTAATTTTTGATAAAAAATTGTGTCAACAAAAATTGATACTCTTGAAAAATGAGTTGATAGGTTATTGGTCCCTTTCTTCAATATTCAACTTCTTTTGCAATTTTCACTATTTTTCTTTACCAATTTTTTACATGCTTTTTAAGTGATTCTTTTAAATCTCTCGCGTTGAATTAAAAAAATTTTAATTAAAAAAAATATAAATGCTAAAATTTGTCAAGAATTAAGATTTTATATTTTTGACCAACACGAATGATTTTAGGACTAAAATTTAAGGGAGGCAAAATTAGGATGGTGCCTCCCCTTAATTTAACCCGAATTTTTACTGAACCCAAATTTTACAAAAAATAGTAAAAAATACTAATCATCCACTTTTTATTTGTCCGAATTTTTATTTGCACGGATTGATATTTGATAGAAATTTTACACAAAAGTTTATTATTCCAAATAATTTTATGTCAAATGGGTTTTAGGCTAAATGAGTTTTAGGCCAAATAGGATTCATGTCCAATGAGTTTTAGGCTATATGAGTTTTAGGCTAAATATGAGTTTTTGGCTAAATGAGTTTTAGGTCAAGTGGGATTTATGTCAAATGAATATTAGGCCAAATGCCCGACTAGAAGGCCGAAATTGAAAAAAATTAAAAAATCAGTGTGTCAATGGTACAGCGCGAGTTATTCAATTTTTTTCAATTCCAATTCTTGACAATTCTTTTGTATTCCTGGTTGTGACTCAGTTTCATAGAAAAATTAATTATTATGAATTCTCTTTTAACATTTTGATAACTTTCGAATTCTTTTCAATTGTAACATGTACATGACAAATCAATTCTTTTTAATTCCACAATACTTAAATTTTGCGAAACAGTAATTGAATTCTTTTGAATTATAATCTATTAAAATTAATAAATTAATTCTTTTAAATCAAATTGTAATTCCAGTTTTATAATTAAATTCAATTTTTATGAATTCCAATAAAGTTTTTACGTATTTTAATTATTTTAAATTAGGCAAAATTATCTTTATAAGTTAAGAATAATAAACTTTATAATTTATAATTTTAACGCGTTAAAATTTTTTATAAGAAACATTAATTTAAAAATATTAAAACAAAATTAAAAAGAAACAAAACAAGCCATTCTTTTGTTTAAATAATTAGTTGGAAATATTTTTTTAAAATTAAAAAAAATTGTATTGGCTGCTGGCGTTTCTTTCAGTTACAACAATTTAATTATTCTCAATTCTATTGCCCATTTTCAATTATTCTCAATTATTTTATAATCTGCGGAAATTTTTATTTTCAAATTGAAAATAATTGAATTGGCTTCTGCCGTTTCTTATTCAGTTCAAATAATTTAATTATTTTCAATTCTATTGCCCCATTTCAATTATTCTTAATTCTTTTATAATCTGCAGAAATTTTTTTTTTAATTGAAAAGAATTGAATTAGCTGCTAGCGTTTCTTTCAGTTCAAACAATATAATTCTTCTCAATTCTATTGCTCTTTTCAATTATTCTCAAGTCTTTTATAATCTGTGGAAAATCTTTTTAAAAATTGAAATTGAATTTTAGGCTAAATGTGTTTTAGGTTAAATGGATGTTTAGCTAAATGGGTTTTAGTCCAAATGAGTTTTAGGCCAAATAGATTTTAATTTGAATCTGTTTAAGGAAATATTTATTTTCTTCCTAAAATTTTTTCCTTTTTAGGTCTCTTTTTTCATATCGTGTCACATATAAAGTTGAATCACCGCGTGCATAAACCGCCTCTGAGCTCAAAATACTTGACTATCCAACAGCCAGAATTTCAAGCGCAAAGGCAGTTTAATTTTTAATTTACATAAATGCGATTTCAAGTGAAAATTGCGGCAGATTAACGGCGGGCAATGAAACTTTAAAATTTTATTATATTCAATATGACTAATGTTTTACATAAATATTTAGGTTAAAAGATTAATTAATTTACAAGAATTGAAATTTCGAAAAAAAAAAAATTAAAATAGCAATATCTTGCGTTCTATCTGTCATATCAAGGTTTTTTTTTTAAATTCTCAAAAAAATGTTAGGATTATTTCTATTTTAGGTCAATTTTTTATAATTTTAATATTAAAAAAGTTATATAACTTTTAATCAGCGTCAAAAAATTCAATGACCCAAATACCAAAATAAACTTACCTGTGTTCTTTTCAAGATTCCAAAAGAAATGAACTTGACAGTTACTTCCTTGATATTTAATTTTAATAACTTACAAATGTAAACATTGGAGATTTCTATTAGTAAACAAATCAATATGGCTGCGTGCGCATTTCTATCTGAGAGGAATGAAGTCTGTTATACGAAGTCGCAGTGGTGCCAACGACTGAAATCAAACGCATCTTCGCACATCTGTGAAAAATCGTGTCATTTGTCGAAATGCACAGATTTGTTTCATTTCAGTCGTTGGCACCACTGCGACTTTGTATAACCATGACTTCATTCCTCTCAAATGGAAATGCGCACGCAACCATATTGATTTGTTTACTAACAGAAATCTCCAATGTTTACTTTTATAAATTATTAAAATTAAATATCAAGGAAGTAACAGTAAACTTCATTTCTTTTGGAATCTTGAAAAGAACACAGGTAAGTTTATTTTAGTATTTAGGTCATTGAATTTTTTGCGGCTGATTAAAAGTTATATAACTTTTTTAATATTAAAATTATAAAAAATTGCCCTAAAATAGAAATAATCTTTACATTTTTTTGAGTATTTAAAAAAAAGAAAACCTTGATACGACTGCTAAAACGAAAGATATTGCTATTTTAGTTTTTTTTTCAAAATTTCAATTTTCGTAAACTAATTAATGAAATCTAAACTTCTAACTCACCCATTATCATTATTGAACCCGAAATTTCCCACAGATCCGAATGCCTCCTGTCTATTAAACCTCGTAGGAGGAACTATCGGTGGTTGAAAGTCCGTAGAGAATGGCGGAAAGCTCTGCTGATGTTTTTGTGGAAGCTGCTGCTGTTGGAACTGCTGCTGGTGAAAATGTTGTTGAAAGTGCTGCTGTCTCTGTTGCTGAACTCGCAGTTGGTCCTGGAATTGACTTTGGAATGGAATCGTCGGTCCAGTTTGAGGAAGTTCCAAGCTAATACTCGGCTGAAGACGAACATTATTCGATTTAAATGGTTGTTTAAAGTTCAGAACGGAATTCTGTTCTATGGGAAGTTGCTGCTGTTGGAGCTGAAGTTGATGCTGATGAAGCTGCAGTTGTTGCTGTTGCAACTGCTGTTGTTGTTGCTGCTGCTGTTGTTGTTGCTGCTGTTGTTGTTGCTGCTGCTGTTGCAGCCTTTGTTGAAACAGTCTCTGCTCCTCCAACTGTTTCTGACGAACATGCTCTTCAAACTGTTTCTGTCTCTGTTCCTCAAACTGCTTGAGCCTCTGCTCTTCAAACTGTTTCTGTCTCTGATCTTCAAACTGCTTTAGTCTCTGCTCTTCAAATACTTTTTGTCTCTGATCATCAAACACTTTCTGCCTCTGATCATCAAACACTTTCTGCCTCTGCTCCTCAATCTGTTTCAATCTAACCGTTTCCTGCAGTCGTTTCAGTCTCGCTTGCTCTTGATTAAAAATCTCCTGCTGCTGCTTTTGACGCAGCTGCTCTTCGTAGGCTTGCTGTTGTCGCAACAAAAACTGGGTTTGTTGAACTTGCTGCTCATGAAGATCTGAAAGTTGCTTCTCAAGCAGTTTTTGCTTAAAATCCAATTGTTCTTGGAGAGTTAGGGCTTTTCCGTCTCCTGAGGGTCTGTAAATTGGAACTACACTTTTGGGAATTCCTCGTTCGTCTTGCTGGACTGTGAAGGCAGCGACTAGTGGTGCCTGGAAGATCTTTACGTCCTCTACGTCCTCGTCTTTTTCGGGCTTAGCTGTTCTTGAGGAAGTATTTGTCGCGGGTAATACCGTGGGACTTGATACTGTTGGTTTAGGAGCGATGAGAGCGTTTGCTGTCGCGATACCACTACTTTCGCTCCTTAAGAGAGTTTCTGCGAATTGTGTCGTAGATTTTGTAGTGACGGTTTCAATTTCGTTCGCCGACGAAGGACTCGAAGATTTTAAACTCCTGGATTCTGTCTGATCCTGCTTTTTGTCGTAAACTTTTGACGATTTCTCGGGAGAGATTACGTCAGTTACCTAATTGATAGGAATAAAAATTATTTAGTGTTTTAATAAAAAATAAAATGCTTAATTAAAAAAATTATTTAGTGTTTTCAGGTTTTCTAATTAAATTTTACTTAATTGGTGGGCACCCAGAATTAAATAAATTAATTAAAATTACCTTAAATTCACTGAGAAATTGATGCGGTTTATCGATAATTGTCCTCAAAGTGACTGGATGAGAGTCAGAGGAGACAAATTTTTCAATTTCGATAAAAGTCGAATTTTGCAGCTTCTCCTCGCTTGAGGTTTCATCATCACCCGAGAAATGATTGAAGGAAAATGTCGTTTTTCCAAAATTTTTGTCATCCTCATTTCTCTCACTCTTTTTCTTGAAATTTGCCTCGTCCTTCTGAGCAATTTCTTCTGAATCGTGATTCGTGTGCTGCTCGGCAGATTCACTTTCCAAATCAGTTAAAGCTCTTAAAAGTGCTCTTCGTAGAGTTTTGTCCAATTTTACTGGGGGTGTCACCTGTGAATTCGAAATTTCATCTTTCGAATCTTCGGTGGCCAAAACCACCGATACACCCAGGGCAAAAAATATCACCACAAATCTCTGAAAGAATACGAATTATAAATTAGAATAATATAATGAATATAAAATTGTTTATAAAACAATATTAATATCGAATTGAATATATAAAATTAAATAGGGGAGATCATCCAACAGTAGATAATTTGGATTTTCTAACAAATTGCTTTTGTTTTCAAAAACTTTTTAATTTAGTTTGAATACTTCTATATCAACGAACGAGAATCAATCTATTATCAATAAAAACAGTTTAGAAAATATTTATAAATAAGTAGGGTTGATAAACAATTGATAAAAAGAATTTATTTGATTTTTTATTTTCTTTGTTTTAAAATTCCCGCCGTCTTAGTTCCTAGGTTAGGTTAGGCGTGTAACAAAAGTGAATTCTCATATTTTTATTATTTAATCTAATTATTAAAGAATAAACAACTTTTGTGTTGAAAAAGGAATTTTAAAGGAATTGTTTTACGGGAAGAAAGCTGTTCTACAATTTATATTCTTTCAATAGGAAACGATTATCTACTGTTGACAGAAGGTAATTTTTTACTAAATTTTTATCGTATTATAAAAATACTTATAATAAATAAGCGGTTAATTTTAGGCTAATTTTTCTAATTGAGTTAATTACTTGAATACATTAGCTTCATTTTAATGTTAAAAATTCCATTAATTACTTTAACTTAAAATAATCCCACCTGTTGGAAATTTTTACTGTCTACTGTTGGGCGGTCTCCCCTAAACGAAATTAAAATCGGTACCAAATTAAATATTAAGTATAAAACTAGCAAAAAATTTTAATCACTTGATATTTAAGAATTACGAAATAATTATTTTCATTTTGATGAGTATTAATTTACTTAATGAGGAATTGGGTCAAAGAGTGTAGAAAAAGAGTTTTCAAGTTTTTTTTTTTTTTTTTTCAAAAACTCGATTGTTAACTACCAAACGAGATATATAAAAAGATGTTAGGAAAGAAAATGTGAAAGATTCTAGTAAAAAGTAAAATATGAGATATTAATAGGTGGTAATAAATGATTAAGTATTGGTTAGAGAGTTCCCATAAGCGTAAGTGTGTGTTAGTATAGAGTTGAAACCGTGCAATAATGGTTCTTAAGTATACACAATAAGATGCATAAATTAGCAACAAAACGACATTCTCTTCCTGTCTGTTTAATAACTATGGCAAGTCAACGGCTTTTAAAACTTTTTTTTTCTCATACTAAAAATAAACCAAGTTACCCAATGTTTTGAATTTACACATTTTAAAATCCGCTTCAAGTAATTATTTTCAAAAAATGTATTTATTTATTTATTATTTATTCTATAATAATATTATTGTAATATTATCTCTTTGGAATTTTCTCTAAAAAAAAAAAATTCAAAATCGGTTGAAAATTGGAGGCTTTTATTAGTTTTTTAAACGATTAAATTTCAAAATTCAACAATTGGAAACAATTACGGAAAATAAATGTAATGTTGATATCTGGAGATAAATACAAGTTGAACCTGTGTCAAGTTAACTTGACTACTAGAAACGATTTTAATCATCATTTCACAAGTGTATCCTTTGTCTTTGATATGAATGAGAATATCACTTTTACTATCCGGGTATTTTAAGTGCTTGACTTTTCTTTTGAGTTGTTAACAAGAGAGATAAAAATCGGTAATCATTTCTTGTTTCATGACGTTTTGTGGACGTCTGGAAACAGATCTTTTGTACGATGGAAGATAAATTTATAAGGCAAAGGTCCATTCAGGATCCCGTTACACTCAAATATGAAGATCCATTGGAAGCGTATGCCCGAGGTGATTTTCTCCTTCTAAAAGCACGACAAACATAAGCAAGTACGTGCCTGATTCCTCTACAATTCAACGGATTATGAGCCACAGGAGTTGAAACACGTTTACATAAGTCCCAAGAATTTACGCAGAAACATATCATCTTCTTCGGGCCTTGTAAGGACCACTTTCTCACAATTTTGTTCGATTTTCATACTTTATATTTTGCAAACCAATCTCCAATTTCCTCATCGAAAATCCGAGTATTATTAATTTTCTTTCCTATATACTGCAATTTGCGAAAATCATAAATAACGTTTAACAAGATTCCTCGATAGAGTTCATTCGATAATTTATATCTGGATTTTTGCTTTAAAGAAATTCAGTCTTTTTAAACGAAAATATCATTATTATTTCGTAATTTACAATTATAATTACAAATATTTTAAATATAATACTTAAGGATAAATAAAGCAAGAATTATTTGTATGGGACAAAATTTATAACATTTTGGAATTGAAAAAAAATTTTTAAATAATTGACATTTGAGAAAGAAAATACTTAAAATTTTTAGACATTGATTGGATAAAAATGAGAATAATTAAAATTGGGTAAAAAAATTGAAGAATGATAAAAAAAAAAAATTGAAAATAATAATTGCAATTTTAGAAAAATAATTTTAAACAAACGGAATGTATGTGAAGTAAAAAAAAGAACTTACTTACAAAATAATTTCCAGAATTTCAAATTGAAGAAAATAATTAAAACACTATAGAAATAATCGAAAATTGAAAAAAATAATGGAAATTTGTGATAAATAATTGAAATTTTCAGAATTAATGAACAAATAATCAAAATAATATAATATTTGTGTAAATCATTGCAAATTAAAAAAAAAAATTAAAAATTGACGAACGTAATTGAAATTTGAGAAAAAATAATTAAAGAATGATGAAAACATTGAAAAATGGATGCAATAACATAGATTTGAGATAATAAATGAAAAAGTAGGAAATTAATTGATGATTATTATATCTAATTAAAAAGTAGAGAAAAAAATTACAAAAAGATAAAAGAAAATGCAAATTAAAAAAAAATTGAAAATTGGAGATAATTCTTGCAATTTCAGAAAAATAATTTTAAATAATACAGAATATATATGAAGTGAAAGAAAGTACCTAATTACAAAATTTCTTTAAGAATTTTAAATTGTGGAAAATAATTAAAACATTATAGAAATAATCGAAAATTGCAGAAAATAATTATAATCAATAATTATTAAATAGTAATTTATTATAGTGTTGAATTAATAATTTTTTAATTTATTATAGTGTTGAATTAATAATTTTTTAATTTATTATTATTGTTGTTCAATAATCAACAAATAATCAAAATAATATCAAAATTTGTGTAAATCATTGCAAATTAAAAAATAAATTTAAAATTGACGAACGTAATTGAAATTTGAGGCGAAATAATTGAAGAAGGGTAAAAAAATTTAAAAGTGGATACTATAACTCAGAATTGAGATACTAAATGAAAATTTAGGAAATAATTAAAAAATAATTAATTATGTATCTATAACTAAAAAATAGAGAAAAAAATTGCAAAAAAAATAAAAGAAAATGAAAATTGAAGAAAAATAATTGTAAAATGAGATAAACAATTGAAATTTTAGGAATATAATTGAGAAATAGTAAAAATAATTAAAAATTTAACAAATTATTTGCAAAATTATAACAATAATAATTAAAAATTAAAGAAAATTATTAAAATTCGAGAAAAATATTTTAAAATCTAGGAAATGAAATGAAGAATAATAAAAATAATAAAAAAATCGAGAAAAAATATTTGCCAAGTAATAAAAATAATTAAAAATTAAAAAAAGTAATTTTAGTTTGTAAAAAATAATTGAAAAAACTACAACAAATATTTGTAAAAAAAGAAAATAATTGCATAATGATAAAAATAATTGTTAATTGAGAAAATAACTGGAACTTGAGATAAATAATAAAAAAAATTAGAAAATTAATTAAAAAATAATTGAAAATGACAAAAAGTAATTTAAAAATGATAGAAATAATTGAAAATTGAAAAAAATAATAAAAATTTGTAAAAAAAAAATTGAAAAAATTACAGAAAATATTTTAGATAAACAAGACTACTTGAAAAATGATAAAGAAAAATTTAAAATTGAAGATAATTATTGCAATTTTAGAAAAATATTAGAACAAAATACAGAATATATATGAAGTAAAAGAAAGTACCTAAATACAAAATGTTTTCAAGAATGTTAAATTGAGGAAAACAATTAAAACATAGAAATAATCGAAAATTGAAGAAAAAAAATGGAAATTTTAGATAAATAATTGAAATTTTCAGAATTAGGTAATCATCAAATAATCAAAATAATATAAAATTTGTGAAAATCATTGCAAATTAAAAAAAAAAATAATTAAAAATTTACGAACGTAATTGAAATTTGAGAAAAAATAATTGAAGAATGATGAAAACATTGAAAACTGGATACAATAACTTAGATTTGAGATAATAAAGGAAAAAATAGGAAATTAATTAAAAAACAATTAATATATTTAATTAAAAAATTGAGAAAAAAAATTGCAAGAAGATAAAAGAAAATGAAATATGAAAAAAAATAATTGAAAAATGAGATAAATAATTGAAAATTTAGGAATTTAATTGAGGAATAGTAAAAAAAATTAAAAATTGAAGAATAATCTGAAATAAAAGAAAATAATTGAAATTTGAAATAAATAATTGAAATTTTCAGAATTAATCAATAAATAATGAAAAAAATATAAAAATTGTGAAAATCATTGCAAAAAAAATAATAATAATTAAAAATTAACGAACATAATTGAAATTTGAGAAAAAATAGTTGAAGTTGGAGAAAATAACTGCAAAAAGATAAAAGAAAATGAAAATTGAAGATAAATAATTGAAAAATAAGATACATAATTGAAAATTTAAGAATTTAATTAAAAAATAGTAAAAATAATTAAAAATTTAAGAAATTAATTGAAAAATGATAACAATAATAAATAAAAATTGAAGAAAATTATTAAAATTTGGAAATAATACTTTAAAATCTAGGAAATTAATTGAAGAATAATGAAAATAATAAAAAAATTTGAGAAAATATTTGCATAGTACTAAAAATAATTAAAAATTGAAGAAAATACAAAAAATTTGGAAAAATAATTGAAAAAATTACAGAATATATTTGAGATAAATGAGACTACTTGAAAAATGATAAAAATAATTGGAAATTAAAGATAATTATGAAAATTTAAGAAAAAATTGAGGTAATTACTAAATTTATTTGATATAATAAAGTAAGTGATTGAAAATCGATGAACATAATTTAAATACTTGAAAAATACAACTAAAATTTAAAAACAATACACAAAAATTTAATAATTTAGTTTTTTTAATAAAAATTTATGGAGCATGAAACAGGATTTTTAATATTGAAAAATATTTGGAAAATGATTATGGAAATTGAAGCAAATAATTGACATCATAACAGAGAAGAATTATTCAAAATTAAAGAAATTTTGAAATAATATCAAATTTACTATTCTCTAAGCATGTAGATTAATTAAATTTTTCATCAAAGAAAAGTCAAATTAATTGAAGTTCGAAGAAATTAAAATTGTTATAATATACATGAAGTAAAAGAAAGTAGGTACCTAATTGCAAAATGATTTCAAGAATTTTAAATTGAGGAAAATAATTAAAACATAATAAAAAAAATCGAATATTGAAGAAAATAATGGAAATAATAGAAAACTGAAGAAAATTATTAAAATTTGTGAAAAATATTTTAAAATCTAGGAAATTAATTGAAGAATAATGAAAATAATAAAAAATTCGAGAAAATATTTGTAAAGTAATAAAAATAATTAAAAATTGAAGAAATCAATTTTAATTTGTGAAAAAGAATTGAAAAATTACAGCATAGGTATATTTTTAATAAAAGAAAATAACTGCAGAACGGTAAAAATAAATGTAATTTGAAAAAATAACTGGAATTTGAGATAAATAATAAAAAAAAAATTAGAAAATTAATTAAAAAATAATTGAAAATGACAAAAAGTAATTAAAAAGTGATCAAAATAATTGAAAATTGAAAAAAAAATAATTTGTAAGAAACAATTGAAAAAATTACAGAATATATTTGAGATAAACAAGACTGCTTGAAAAATGATAAAAATAATTGGAAATTAAAGATAAGAAAAATTGAAGATATAAAATTATTAATATAAAATTTGCAATTTTTTAAGTTTTGCAATTTAAGAAAAATAATTTAAAAAAATACAGACTTTATTTGATATAAAAGAAAGTGATTTAAAATCGAAGAACATCATTTTTATCTACATAAAAAATACAACTAAAATTTAAAAACAATAAATAAAAATTGATGAAGCATGAAGCAGGTTTTTTAATATAAAAAAATATTTGGAAAATGATTATGGAAAAGGATGAAAATCGTGAAACTGATAATTAAATTAATAAATTGATATTAATAATTCATTATTGAAGAAATTAATTATAATTTGAGGAAAAAAATTACAATTTTTGAAATACAAAAATCATATATTGTAAAAATAATTGAAAAATGAAGAAAGAAATTGAAAATTAATTAATGAATAATGAAACTAATTTTATAATAAAGATAAAAATATTTATAAAAAAAAAAGAAATTCTTAAAACTTTTCTATTGTTGAAATAATTAAAACTGAAGAAGTGTTATTTAAAAAAATTAAAGAAAACAATTAAAACTTGTCGAAATAGAATTTGAAATTTCGGGGAAAAGTTAAAAAACGAATGAAAGAAACTTGTAAATTATAATTTATAATCGTAAATTCATATATCCACATTCTTATTAAGAAATTTATGTTTTGTCTGTAAATTTCCATATAGAATTCCACAGGGATACTTTTTTTGCAGAATATTACAGATGTACCATACACAACTACTTTTGATTGAAAATAGTTTTATTTAGAAAAAATTTCCATTAGAAGTAGTCTAGGAATAAAAATTGATTGCAAATAATTTGTACTGGAAATTGAGTCGTTTATGATGCAAAATTGTTTGTTAAGTAAACATTTGATTGTTTGATTGAATCTAAGGAATCTGAATGCGAGATGGTTTCTAAATGGTATATTTGAATACGTAATATGCATGTGAAACAATTCCGTGTGTGGTTCGAGATGCTGATTGAAAATGTTCCTTTCCACACGGAACGTTAGAAGGACCAGATAAAGGAGCGTCAAAGACAAATGTTTTCATATTGTCTAAACTAAACATGAGCATTGTTCGCTAATGAAATCGCTGGTTACTTCTGCCAGCTTAAATATGGCATACGCAATTTGTTATTCAAATCAGTTATCTACACTTATCGCTTCTGAACCTGTGACTCTCACTCTCTCTTCATGATTAATGAACCGAATATTGTTTCAAACTAGGACATTATTTAATCTAGGCCAGGACTCAGAATAATTCAATTTCGCTGACAATGTAATTTAATTTGAATAATTAAAAAACCGTGATTCAATTTAAATTATATTTTGATTGAATTTAAATGATTCAATTTTAAATTAAACCTTCAGTGATTAATAGCTGACTATTATTGTTTTTACAAAATGACAAAAAATATATAATAAACTAGAAAATCATTTCTAAAAATTAAATTACTGACAGTTTTTTGTTAAATTGTGAAAATAAATAAGAAAATTAATGAAAATATTTTAAACAAATTTAAAATAGATAAATAAGAGGGGAGGGGGGGGGAGGAGTGAACAATTTTTTAGAAAATTTGAAAAAATGAGAATTTATAATAAAAACAATAATTTAAGGGAAATTTTTTTTAGGAAATACATTGCAACATTAAATTGACACAAAAATTTAAGAAATTATAAAAAAATGTAGGACAAATACCAAAATAAATGTTTTGGAAAAGTTATAGAAATTATAATAAAAGTTAATCAATTTGAGAGAAGGGAAAGCACTTCTAAGAAATAGAAAAATTATAATAAAATTTAAAAGTTTCAGTAATGATTTTAAAAATTAGGAAAAAAGAATTGAAGAAAAGTAGGTATGAAAATTTATAAAAAGCCAAAAATCTAAAAAAATAAGAATAAATTTAATAACAATAAAATTTTTTTAATAACTTAGAAATCGAGAAATTTCTTTCTGAAAATCTAAAAAATTTTAAAAAAATTACAAATTACATAAAATTTGGTTAAAATCTACTAAGAAATGAGAATTACTGGAAATAAAATAAAACAATAAAAAAAAACCTTCAAAAGTAGAAAAGAAAAATTTGTAAAACGATAGAAAAAAAAATTAAAGAAAAGTATGAAAATTTATAAAAAGACAAAAATCTGAAAAAATAAGAATAAATTCAATAACAATAAAAAAATGTCAATAACTAAGAAATCGAGAAATTTCTTTCTGAAAATCTAAGAAACTTAAAAAAAAATGAAAAAATTACAAATTACATAAAATTTGGTTAAAATCTACTAAGAAATGAGAATTACTATAAATAAAAAAAAAACAATAAAAAAAATCCTTCAAAAGTAAAAAAGAAAAATTTGTAAAACGATTGAAAAAAAATTAAAGAAAAGTATGAAAATTTATAAAAAGCCAAAAATCTGAAAAAATAAGAATAAATTTAATAACAATAAAAAAATGTCAATAACTTAGAAATCGAGAAATTTCTTTCTGAAATTCTAAGAAACTTAAAAAAATGACAAATAATATAAAATTTGGTAAAAATCTACTAAGAAATGAGAATTACTATATAGAAATAAAATAAAACGATAAAAAAATCCTTCAAAAGTGAAAACAAAAAACTTATAAAACGATCCTAAAAACAATAAATTTAAAAAAAATTGTATAAAAGGATGTTTGCCAAAAAACTACAACAACTTTAAAAACAAATGAAATAAATTTACAATCAGATGAGTATAAAAATAAAGCAATTGAAAAAATATTAAATTATACTTAACCCCCCCCCCAATAAAGAAAAATGAGCAAAATTTTAAGAAAGCATGTCTTAATCTATGAAAAAGTAACACAAATTATTTTGGATTATTATGAAAAAGAGTTAAAAACTACGTAAGAATTAAAAAATTTTTAAAAAAAGAGAGAAATAAAATGGCATAAAAAAATGTTATGGTAGATGTATTTGTTAAAAAAAAGTTCATTTTGAATTTAAAAAAGAAATATTGGATTTTAAGATACGAAAATTTATTCGATTAAAATAAATAAAACAAAATAATATAAAAAATTGGTCAATTCGTGATTTGAAAAAGTCTAATTGGAGACAATTTAAAAAACTGAAAATATTGACGGTTTAGACAATTAAAATTAAAAGAATGTAGCGTTATTAGTTTGAAAAAATAATTAATAACGACAATTTTAAGAATAAAAAATTAAAACAAATTTGTAACTAAATGAAACAATTCCACACTTAAATTATTAATTTAATCTGATCCTTTATTTGTAATCAAAACAATTTTAGATCAAAATGAAATTTAAACAATTTTTAACATAATTGAATTGAAACTACTTAATTTAAGTCACAATTTGATATTATAATTTTATTGCAAGAATTTATTAGTTAAAAAATTTGTGAATTTTTTAAGAAAAATTGTTATAAAACAAAAGAATCTAAAAATTGAAGAAAAGTGGATATTAATCCAGAATTTAATTAACATGAATGAATTCATAATTTAATTTAAACAATTTCCGGTCAAAGTTAGTTTAAACAATTTAAACAATTTATATAACATAATTTAATTGAAACTACTTAATTTAAGACACAATTTTATCTTATAACTTTATTGCATCAAAACGTAAGAATCTAAAAAATTAAAGAAATTAAAGAATTTAAACAATTTCCGGTCAAAGTTAGTTTAAACAATTTATAACATAATTTAATTGAAACTACTGAATTTAAGACACAATTTTATCTTATTATTTTATTGCAAGAATTTATTTGTTGAAAAATTTGTGAATTTTTTAAGAAAAATTTTTATACAACGAAAGTAATCTAAAATTAAAGAAAAGTAAAGATTTGATTATAATTTAATTAACATAAATGAAGTCCTACTTTAATTTAAACAAATTCCGATCTTTGTTAGTTTAAACAATTTATAACATAATTTAATTGAATCTACTTAATCTACATGAAATGTAAGAAATCCAAAAATTAAAGAAAATTAGAAATTTAAGCCATAGTTTAGTTAACATGAATAAAGTCATAATTTAATTTTAACAACTTCCGGTCTAAGTTAGTTTAAACAATACAAACAATTTATAACATAATATAATTAAAACAACTCAATTTAAGTCACAATTTGATATTTTAATTTTTTTGCCAGAATTTGATTGTTAAAAGATTTGTGAATTTTTTAAGAAAATTTTTTATAAAACGAAAAAAATCTAAAATTAAAGAAAAGTAAAGATTTAGTGCATAATTTAATTAATAAAGGAATTAATAAATGAAGTCATAATTTAATTTAAACAAATTAAATTAGTTTAAACAATTTATAACATAATTTAATTGGAACTACTTAATTTAAGACACAATTTGATCTTATAATTTTATTGCATGAATTTAATTGTTAGAAAATTTGTGATTTTTTTTCAGAAAATTTTTTATAAAACGTAAGAAATCTAAAAATGAAAGAAAAGTGAAGATTTATCCATAATTTAATTTAAACAATTTCCGGTCCAAGTTAGTTTAAACAATTTGTAACATAATTTAATTAAAACTACTTAATTTAAGACACACTTTGATTTTATAATTTTATTGCTTGAATTTAATTGTTAAAAAATTTGCGAATTTTTAAAGAAAAACGTTTATAAAACGTAAGAATCTAAAAATTAAAGAAAAGTGGATATTAATCCATAATTTAATAAACATGAATGAATTCATAATTTAATTTAAACAATTTATGACATAATTTAACTAAAATATCTTAATTTAAGACAGCATTTGATTTTACAATTTTACTACAAGAATTTAATTGTTAAAAAATTTGCTCTTTATGAATAAAGTCATAATGTAATTTTAACAACTTCCGGTCTAAGTCAGTTTAAACAATTACATTTAGAACACATTTTAATTTCATAATTATTATTTATTTCTTGAAAAATTGGTTAATTGTGTCATTTGATAAAAATGTCCAAAAAAATTACAGAAAAAGTAACAATTAATTTATAACATCTGGACCATAATTCACTCTACATGTAGTCCTTAATTTAATATAAACCAATTCAATCTAAAATTTAATTTAAATAATTTCACATATAAAATGATTATATTAAATTAATATTATTTTATTTTGAAATTTTAATCCACCTTAATTAATTTTTTTTTAATTCACTCTAATTGAGTCTAATTTACAAAAACTTAATTTAATTTAAATTACAAATTCAAATTCAAATATATGCGGAGAGATATACTTCCTCGACGTATTACGAAGATGCCTGCGTGTTCACGCGGAAGTAAAAACGAAGACACCCAAGTCTCACGGGAAAAAGACAGAAAAATCAACTGAATGAATTATGCGCCAAAGGAACTCGATGATCTTTTCCAGACTTTCTGCATTGACTAATTAATGCAAAATTGCAAAAATATGGACAATTTTCAAATAAAATTCTCAATTTATCGACTGCCTTCCAACAACATGTCTCTTAAAACCCATTTTCCTTTAAAAATCCTCATTTCAACAACTTTCGAATGCATTTAAATACCCTTTGTTTAAAAAAAAACCAGTCAGAAAAGATCATTTACATAAATGTCGTTATAATATGTTTTGAAACTTCAGTTTCAAAACTCTTAAAATTGTTTGAAAAAAGAAGATTATGTAATTAGTATATTTCTTACATGCTAATTATCTTTTTAAATATTTCGAAATTCACGATTTTCTTAAAACGGTTTTCATTTCTTTTTCTCACATTTCGTATAATTTTGATTCCAGATTTTTTTCCGGATACAATTTTAAATCCGGATTTTTTTTTACATTTCGTATCAATTTTCTTTCAGATTTTATTTCCCGATATGATTTTGATTCCGGATTTTTTTTAGATATAGAACAATTTGGATTCCAGGTTTTTTTTTGTTGCGTTCCGGACAATTTGTCTGGAAGCATTTTTCACGTAACGGATAATTGCTAGTTAGGAAGCGTGTGACAATAATTTATACGTTCTTTAAGAGTTTTATCATCTTAAATTTCACCGCGTCAATTAAACTTTTTCCAAGGCAAAATCAAGTTTTTCACTGCAGAGGTGTCACAAATAACGATTTTCATTCTACGGATTTTTCAAATAGTTGTTTGCTTTATTGGAAAATTACTTTGAATTATTGAAATAGTTGAAATTGAAAAATTACTTGGAAAAAAGTTGAAATTGGAAAATTGCCTTTAAATTATTGAAAAGGTCGGGGACCGGAAAACAATTAAAATGAGTAAATAAAAGAAATAAAAAATAAGCAGTAAAAAAAATTAATATAATGAATAAAGTAAATAAACAATGAATAAAATAAAAAATTTATTATTAAGATAAAGTTGAGACTGAAATATTACTATTAACATTGATTGAGAATTGAATGGCGAATGATTTAAAAAAAAGAAAGGCTAAAAATGAAAAATCGAGATTCGAAAGTGGGACTTGAGGGAAAAATTAATAAAGCCATTTTGAAATGAAAAAATTTTCCTGCCTGACCCCGCCTTTGTAGGTGAAGTGGTTCACACGTTTCTACAAATCTTGCAGTTCGTCTTACGTGAACTTTCATCGCTTCCAGAGAAATTAATCGTAAAACTATAGATTCGCGAGTTTAATGTCGTATTTGTATAATCACGGCAAATAAAACGTCACGATGGTATGCAATTCAAAAGTCAAAGATTTATGTAAAATGGCACTTATTGTGCAAAAAACATTGGATACATTAAAAAAGTGACATATTAATTAGAATAATTTTAATATTTATTACACCCTTCACGCAGTAAATAATTAAATCGTTTAATTAAGTTTTACAATAGTTATTTTGAAAAAACTATTAATTTAATTTAAAAATTTGATCAAAAGTTAGAAAATTGTAAAAAAAAATTGTAAATTGTTAGTTAGTAAATTTAGTAAAAAGTGTTATAAATTAATTAAATTCAATTTTCAAAAAAGTGCATACAAAATTGACTCGTGACAAATTTATTTCCCGATAAAGTTAATTCGCAGAACTCTATTATTATATATTGGAAATTATAAATTCGTAAAATGAAATTTATAGCTCGAAGAGAGTTTTCACTCTCTGAGATATTGTTATGGATTTCCATAAATAATGTCACACAATAATATATTAAATTTTACGATTCTGCTTAATTGTTTCAACATAATTTTTACTCTGTTGAGTATAATAATTTTTCGATTTTTATAGTCGAAAATACCTAAGATTTAATAAACGATTAATTGAAATGTTGTTGTAGAACTGAAAATGCGCAAGATTGAAATAATGATTTCTGGGTTATTAAAATTTTTGAAAATAATAAACAAAATTCTGATTACAATTTTGCGAGGAGAAATCCATCACGTGCCACTTATGGAAGTCTAACGAGCAAAGGTTACAAACGAGTAAGAAGCATTCGAATCGCAATAATCAAACTCAAGAACAAGATCACGAAGCAACTGAACAAAATTGACAAAATGATCAAATCACTATAATTACTTCCAGGCAAATTGATCTTTAGACACGCCTAATTACGTTTCATATGCTATCATTTCTGTAAAAGCCAAGTGCAAATTGCGTTAATATTATAGGTATCTTTTCGCATAAATTAATCATTTCAATTTTATTTATTTTAAATTTAATATTTAATTTTTAGGTGTATAGATTATTTTGATAAAAGATGATAATTGTATTAAAAAAGGAAATGAACATTTAATGAGATGATAAATGACGCTCTTGGACAAATATGCGAAATAGAATAAAATTATAAAATAACATTTTTTACATTTTTATACTTAAGGTATTAGTCGCGTAAATGCTCCCGCAAAACTCCCGCAAAATAAAAAGAACAAAAAATAAACTTTTATATCAACTCACTTGCTTCCTTGTGACCTCTTCTAATATAATATATGTAATTTTCACGATTTTGAGTCAGGTACTATAAGTTATCGTGATGTATTGCTTACACGTTTTCGACATTTTTCAATGAAACCACGTGAAAATGAAAAATTATGAATTTTTAAATTATTGTAATTTTTATACGGCGTGGTCAATAAAATTAATTTTTTTTTGAAGGATTTATTTTATCTCAATGTGTAACTTAGTAGTTTTATTTGAAAAACTGACGACTTGTTTTTTTATAATTGAATATAAGAGACATTTTTTACATGCATTTTGTGCTATTGCATGTAAAAGGTATAAACTTTGAATTAATATTTTGAAGCTCAGAAGTGGTCAAAATTAATAGGATAGATCTCATTTCATAGATAAATACCTCATGAATACAGATACAAAGTTTTAAAAAAATCTGACGAAAATCATTTTACGCGACTAATACCTTAAAAGAATTTATTCTATTTATTTTGGGAGTGAATGTTAAAAGGGAAAATGTTAATTAATAACCCTGACAAAAGTATTGGATTGAATTTCAATCAGTATTCTTCCCAGTCATTCCGAAATTTGTTTCCGAGCCAATCAGTTTTTATCCGAATCTAAAAATGGATGTAACTTGACGAAAACTTCTTTCCGAATCATTCCGAATTAATCCGTTTCATTCCGAAGCTAAATTTTAATCCGTTTGAATCACGTTATTTCATTCCGAATCAATCAGAATCAATCCGTTTCATATTCGAATAAACCCGAATAAAATTGGAACGGATTGATTCGGAATGATTCGGAATGAAATAACGGGATTCAAACGGATTAAAATTTAGCTTCGGATTAAAACGGATTATTTCGGAATGATTCGGAAAGAATTTTTCGTCAAGTTACATCCATTTTTAGATTCGGATAAAAACTGATTGGCTCGGAAACAAATTTCGTAATGCCCCGGAAGAATTCTGATTAAAACTTATTCAAACTGATTGGAATTCAATCCGATACTGTTGCCAGGAAAGTATAAAATAATTATTATTATTCGTTTTGGGTGAATTGACGTTAAAATCACTATTAGTTTAGATAAATTTTTAAAATTGATTGAGATTTTTATTAATAAAAAATTAGATCAAAGAAAATGAGAATGTATTTACTTTTTGATCAACTTAAATTTAAATTAACCTTGATTTTAATTAACCTTCAATTCAACTGAGAACTAAGCAATACAAATTTCGATTAGTTTAAATTTTTTATCAAAATTTGTGCTGATTAAAATTTTAATAGACTCGTAATTTAATTTTCCCATCTTTTTAAAAATCGAAGTTTAATTCATCCAAGTTAAAAACAATCTAAATAATCAATCTATTTCATTTTGAATCGATATATCAAATTTAATCAAATAAAATTTTTAATTATCCTTATTTCTAAATTCATAAATAAAAATCATGTATTTTTATTACTTCCATTTTTTATTGGTTAAAATTCCAATGATTCCAATCAATTACTAAAATTTAAAATAAAAAAATTACTCACTCTCTAAATCTGAATTAGTTAAAAATAACTAATTTGAAAGCAAAAACTCAGTCACTAATTCAAATAGATATATTTCTACTAATCATTTAGTAAAAAATAACTAATATTTTAGTAAAATTATGTTTACTAATTCAAATAGTCAAATTTTAACTATTTTTTTAATTAAGTTTTTACTAACAATCAGTCATTTTTTTTTACTAATAATCAGTTATTTTTGACTAATTGCTGAAATAAAAACTCAGCCACGATTTTACTAATTATTAGTTATTTTTAACTAATTTAAATTTAGAGAGCAAATGATTAAAATATAAAATTTCGATAAATTGGCAATAAAATCAATAAAAATTTGGATCAAAATTTTTTAATTGATTGAGGTTTTCATCAAAAAAATAATAGAGCACCAAAAATAAGAATTTATTCATTTTTTGATCAATTTAAAAATGTAAATTTATTAAATTTAGGGTGGATTAAACGCAGTATAAATTGAATTTGAAATTATGTAAATTTTGATTAACCTTAATTTTAATTAACCTCAAATTCAAAAAATCTTAATTCTAATAAATTTAACCTTAATTTTTAATTTACATTTTTATCAGAACATTTACTGAAAATTTTTTAATCGCTTCTGAATTTAATTTTTCCAATTTTATGGAAGTTTAATTCATCCACATTAAAAAAAAACAATAAATCACTATTTTTATTGGTTCAATCTTTTCTCCGTGAAAATTTCAATCAATTACTAAAAAAAACCATTTAAATTAAACATATTTAGATGAACTGGCATTAAACTCAAGAGTAGCTTAGATCAATTAAATTTTAATCTTTGCAAAATTGGAAGAATTAGATTTAAAGTCGATTAAATTTCTAAATTTTAAATATTTGGTTAAACTAGAATTGAAAATTAAGATTCATTGAAATTTTGATAAATTTAATTTGAGGCTTATTAAAATTAGGGTAAATTGCAATGTAGATTTTGTTTAAAATTTAGATTAATTTTTAGTGTCGACTAAAATTAAAATAATGAATATTTTGATATGTTAATTTTGGGTTTATTAAGGATCGAATTTTAAAAAAAAAATTTAATTTAAAAAATCAACGAAATAAATGATAAATTAATAGAAACAGTAAAAGATTTTTGGATTTTTTTTAATATTAATTAATAACCAGAAATATTATTAGATACTCTTTAAATTACTTCGAGTTTTTACTCCATGAAGAGTGAAAATTGAACAACTCCAATCAGAGTGAGAAACCCACTATAAAAGAGTTACTTTCACTCTTAAAAACTCTCTAAATTTCTTGGAGTGAGTTTTCACTCCACGAAGAGTGAAAATTGAGCCACATTAATTTTGGAGTAAATTTCCACTCAAACTGGAGTGAAATTGTACTCTATAAGAGTGAGAAACCCACTCTAAAAGAGTGATTTCTCACTCTGATTTAAGTGGCCTAAATTGTACTCTTTACGGAGTGAAAACTCACTCCAAAAAATTTCGAAAGTGAATTCTTACTCTTAAAGAGTGAATTTTCGCTCCAATTCGAATGAAATTCCACTCTACAATTAGAGTGAAAGTCCACTTCGCTTGGAGTGAATTTCCACTTGATTTGGTGTAAAAAGTCACTCTATAGGAAAATTTTTTTTTATAAGAAATTATTCGCACTCTTTTAGACTGGCTCAATTTTCACCCTCCGTGAAGTGAATTCTCACTCTTCAAGAGTGAATTTTCACTCCAAAATTAGAGTAAAAGTGCATTCTTGCTTGGAGTGAATTTCCACTCTAATTGGTGTGAAAATTCACTCTATAGGAAACTTTTTTTTCTATAGGAAATTATTCGCACTCTTTTAGAGTGGGTTTCTCACTCTTAATTGGAGTGACTCAATTTTCACTCTTAATTGGAGTGAAAACTCACTCCAGAAAATTTAGAGAGTGAATTCTTACTCTTAAAGAGTGAATTTCTCACTCTCAATTGGAGTGGCTTAATTTTCACTCTTCGTGGAGTGAAAACACTCCAGAAAATTAAGAGAGTGAATTCTTATTCTTAAAGAGTGAATTTTCGCTCCAATTCGAATGAAAATCCACTCTAAAATTAAAGTGAAAGTCCACTTCTGCTTGGAGTGAATTTCCACTCCAATTGGTGTAAAAATTCACTCTATAGAAATTTTTTTTTTCTATAGGAAATTATTAGCACTCTTTTAGAGTGTGTTTCTAACTCTAAATTGGAGTGGCTCGATTTTCACTCTTCGTGGAGAGAAAATTCACTTTAGGAAATTTAGAGAGATTATTATTCATCTACAAAAATACCAAACGTTTTTTAATTTAAAAAATTCTAAAAATCAACCATTTTTAGCTTTTTGAACTAGTGATGTACGATTTGCAAAAATAACCTGACTTAAAATGTAATTTAATTCACCCAAAATAATCAACTGATTTGAATCTTAATTCGCCGTACTCTCTAACTCTGAATCAGTATAAAAAATTACTAATTTAATATTAAAACAGTAAACAAGATTTCCCCATTTCAATTAGTAGAAAATAACTAATTCTCACTTAAAAAATAACTAATTTATAGTATAAAACAACTAATTCAGTTGTTAAATTTGACTAATTAACAGTAAAAAAATGACTAATTAAATTAATATTAAACACAAATATACAAATTTATTCATAACCTCAAAATCACTTTGACTAATTAAATCAGTAATATTTTACTAAATTATTAATAGCAGAATTACTGTTTGATATGATACTTTTCCAATTTCTTTAGTGGTTTAACACAAACTCAAAATCACTTTGACTATAACCAAATTAGGAATTTTTTACTAAATTATCATCAGCAGAAATTACTACTTGATATAGTAAACCAAGTTTAACTGTGAAGTTACCAGTTTCTTACTAATTGAAATTAAGAGAGTATAAATCTGATATAAAAAAAAATTCTTTAATCACTTTATAACATTTGTCGATTGATAATTAAATTGTAATAAGTAGTTGTCGAGATAATTAACACCCCTCGAGGAAGATAATTACAATGTTATATAGGAAATTGTGAATGCTTGTTAAAAGCGTGAAAAGATGAAGTTCCACTTGTTATTTAGCGACAAGTATTGCCTCACATCCGACAGAAGCGTCTTGATTAGCATGACAGAATGTTCTTCCCACGCGAGACCGCGAGGAGGTACGTTCAAGTAGGGAACAACTATCCAAAGGAGAAAATCCTCAGCTGACATTTACGAAGAAAGCCACCGGCGAGCTCAAAGCCGCACCCTTGGCGCCCGCTTACACTTCAGTACGAGTAAACAAAAGATCTATCTCTCCACTTCACTTTTTCTTCCCGGAAAATCTCACCGCAAAGAGAACATTTATACTTTTTCAACTTTTCCACAAAGTAGGAAGTAATTACTTCATCTTTTAATCTCACAATTACTCCAAGACAGATATAACTTTAGTGCTATTATAAATTTTAAAATTTTAAACATTATTCTATTTTTCTAATTCTGGTTGATATTCTTAGATTATTATTATCTTATTAGATAATTAATTAGTAATTAGTATCTTGATAATGACTTTTTTAAATTTCGTAGATCGAAATTGAGAAGGCATAAATATTCTCAGAATTAATTTTTATTTTAGTCAATGGAGTGGTAAAAATTACCATTTTTGTCACTAGTTGAAAAAAGTATCATTTCTGCCACTAGTTGGAAAAATGGTCATTTTTGTCACAAGTTGGAAAATGACCTACTTTGACAAAAGTGGAAATTGTTGTCTTTATATTCTAAGTAGAGTTGCAAATTTCTCGGTAATTTAAAATCCGGTAACATTCTCGAGAATATAACCGAGAATATTCTCCTTCCGGAGAATTTATGAGAATTTTCTGTTTGAATGAGCTCTACTTTTTTGAAACACAAACAATTTATTGAAATAAAAATGGATAAATAACACAATGATTATCATTATAAAGTTGTAATTTAAACAACTATCTATAAGTCAATGAAGTGTAAAAATTATTATTAAATATAACAATTGTAATTTTAAAATAAAAGAAAATAGTTTAAATTTGAGAAAAATACTTCAAAATCTTAGAAATAAATTGAAAAAATTAGAGTAATGAAAAATTGGAGAAAATAATTGAAAATTGAAGAAAATGATTGAAATTGAGATAAATAATTACAAATTCAGATAATGATTAAAAATTTAAGAAAATTAATTCAGAAATAATGAAAATGATTAAAAATTGAAGAAAATAATTGAAAAAATTACATACTATATTTTAAATAAAAGAAAGGTTAAGAAAATAATTAAAAATTAGAGAAAATAAATGGAAAAAGATAAACATGATTCAAAATTGAGAAAAACAATTTTTAATTTAAGAAAATAATTGCAAAACATACAGAATATAGGTATATATACATAAAACACAAGAAAATCGTAGATATAATTGAAAATGGAAGAAATAATGGAAGATTATTTTAGAAAATATAAAAAAATTTTAGAAAATAGTTTATAAAAAAAAGAATAATTAAAACTTAGGCAAAATAATTGAAAAATTATTTTAAAATTTGAAACTTGAAGAAAATAACTAAAACATGGTAAAAACAATGATAAATTGAAAAACATTAATGAAATTTAAAATAAATAAATGAAAATATTGTAGAATTTTTTCAAAATTTTTAACGATCCGTTTCTCCATTTCAACGTTTGTATAGTCTCCATAATGGTCTATTTTTAACTGCAGAATATATTATGAAATAAATATATATAAATAAATAAAATTTAAAAAAAATTTAAAAGATTGAAATTTGAGAAAAATACTTAAACCTTTTAGAAGTTCACTAAAAAAAGAAGTAAATAATTAAAAATTAGAGAAAATAAATGAAAACAGATACCTAAACATTATTTAAATTTGAAGACAACTATTTTTAATTTATGACAAATAATTGCAAAAAATACAGAATATACATAAAATATAAGAAAATCATAGGTATAATTGAAAATTGAATAAAGTAATGGAAATGTCAGATAAATAGATAAAAACTTTTTGGAAATTATGAAAAAAAAAAGTAATTGAAAATCGAAGAAAATAATAAAAAATAATACTAATAATTGAACATTGAAATAATTAATTGAAATATCTGATTTAAAATTTCTGAAATTTTGAAAAATATTATAAATAATTAAAAAGCAAAGAAAAAAATGGGATATTTGAAAAAAAATATTTAAAAATCTTAGAATATAATTTTAAAAAATAAGAATAATTAAAAGTTGGGGAAAATAATTGAAATATGATCAAAACCATGGTAAGTTGAAAAAATCAATAAAATTTGATATAAATAATTGAAAAAATTGGAGATTTTTTTTTTAAATAAATAAAAATAATTGTAATTTGAGAAAAATACTTGGAAATTCGAGTAATTAATTGAAAAAAATAAGAATAATTAAAAATTGAAAAAAGAATTGAAAAAGACTAAGAATAATTGGATTTTTGGAAATTATGAAAACAGATGAAAATATTTAAAAATTGAAAAAAGTAATTTAAATATGATGAAAGTAATTAAAATTTTAGATATATAATTGAAATGTTTGAAAATTATACCAAAAGAATGAAAATAATTATAAATTGGAGAAAATAATTGAAAAATCGATTAAAAAGTTGAAAATTGAAGAACACTAAAAGATGGAGAAAATAATTGGAAAATGATAAAAGGAAATGAATATTGAACAAAATAATTGAAACTTGATATATATATATATATATATATATATATATATATATATAATTGAAAGTTCAGGATATTAATTCAGAAATAATAAAAATGATTAAAAATTGAAGATAATAATTGCATAATCTGAAAAGTTTTAAATTCGTCTAGTCTTTTTCAATTCTTTTTTCAATTTTTAATTATTCTTATTTTTTTAAAATTAATTTCTCGAATTTCCAACTATATTTCTCAAATTTCAATTATTTTTATTTATTTAAAAAAAATTCTGCAATTTTTTCAATAATTTATATCAAATTTCATTGATTTTTTCAACTTACCATGGTTTTGATCATATTTTAATTATTTTACCCAATTTTTAATTATTCTTATTTTTTAAAATTATTTTCTAAGATTTTTAAATATTTTTTTCAAATATCCCATTTTTTTCTTTACTTTTTAATTATTTATAATATTTTTCAAAATTTCAGAAATTTTAAATCAGATACTTCAATTAATTATTTCAAATTTCAATTATTAGTATTATTTTTTTATTATTTTCTTCGATTTTCAATTACCTTTTTTTTTCATAATTTCCAAAAAGTTTTAAATTATTTATCTGACATTTCCATTACTTTATTCAATTTTTAATTATACCTATGATTTTCGTATATTTTATGTATATTCTGTATTTTTTTGCAATTATTTCTCATAAATTAAAAATAGTTGTCTTCCAATTTAAATTATGTTTATCTTTTTTCATTTATTTTCTCTAATTTTTAATTATTTTTTTCTTTTTTTTTATGAACTTCTAAAAGCTATAAGTATTTTTCTGAAATTTTCTTAACCTTTCTTTTATTTAAAATATAGTATGTAATTTTTTAAATTATTTTCTTCAATTTTTAATCATTTTCATTATTTCTGAATTAATTTTCTAAATTTTTAATTATTTTCATCATATAGCAGTTATTTCTCAAGATTTTAAAGCATTTTTCTCAAAATTCAATTATTTACATTTGTTTTTAAAATTTTCAAAATTTTTTATTAATTATCTTAAATTTCAATTATTTTAAGCTTTCTTCTAGTCTTTTATTCATTTCTTTAATTATTCTCATTTTTTTCAATTAATTTCTCAAATTTGCAAGTATTTTTCTTAAATTTTAATCTTTTAAATTTCTTAGAAATTTTATTTATTTTTTTATATTTATTTCATAATATATTATGCAGTCAAAAATAGACCATTATGGGGACCATACAAACGTTGAAATAGGCAAACGGATCTTTTAAAAATTTTGAAAAAATTCTGCAATATTTTCAATTATTTAGTTTAAATTTCATTAATGTTTTTCAATTTATCATTGTTTTTCTCATATTTCACTTATTTTCTTCAAGTTTCAAATTTTAAAATAATTTTTCAATTAGTTTCCCTAAGTTTTAATTATTCTTATTTTTATAAACTATTTTCTAAAATTTGTCTCAAAGTTTTCCATTATTTTCTTCAATTTTTAATCATTTTCAATACTTTATCTGAAATTTTCATTTTTCTATTCAATTTTCAATTATATCTACGATTTTCTTGTGTTTTATGTACCTATATTCTGTATGTTTTGCAATTATTTCTCTTAAATTAAAAATTGTTTTTCTCAATTTTGAATCATGTTTATCTTTTTTCATTTATTTTCTCTAATTTTTAATTATTTTCTTCTTTTTTTTATGAACTTCTAAAAGCTTTAAGTATTTTTCTGAAATTTTCTTAACCTTTCTTTTATTTAAAATATATTATGTAATTTTTTCAATCATTTTAATTATTTCTGAATTAATTTTCTTAAATTTTTAATCATTTTCATTATTTCTGAATTAATTTTCTTAAATTTTTAATCATTTTCTGAATTTTTAATTATTTATCTCAATTTCAATCATTTTCTTTAATTTTCAATTATTTTCTCCATTTTTTCATTACTCCAATTTTTTTCAATTTATTTTTAAGATTTTGAAGTACTTTTCTTAAATTTAAACTATTTTCTTTCATGTTAAAATTAAAATTGTTATATATCTAATAATAATTTTTACATTTTATTGACTTATAGGTAGTTAATTTGTAATGATAATTATTGTGTTATTTATCCATTTTTATTTCAATAAATTGTTTGTGTTTCAAAAAAGTAGAGCTTATTCAAACAGAAAATTCCCATAAATTCTCCGGAAGGAGAATATTCTCGGTTATATTCTCGAGAATGTAACCGGATTTTAAATTACCGAGAATTTTGCAACTCTAGGATAAATTACCATTTTCTACAATAGTGAAAAATTAACAGTTCTGTCACTATAGTTGGAAAATGACCAATTTTGCCAAAAGTGGAATATCATTTATATTATCATTTATTAATATCTATTGGTATTTAATTAATTAATTATCAGTTTTCTAATGTTTCTAATGTTTGTAATTGTCCTTATGGGTCACCTAGGGCAAATAAATAAATAAATTTACAAATTTTATAAAATGCTTTAAATTAACTTTCCTCTGTCTAGAAATGTGTTATATGAGTTTCTGATCAAATACAAACAGGTATGTGTGTGTATGTGTCGTTTTTTTGTAAACACGATAACTCGAGAACGTTTTAACGGATTTAAATAAAATTTCGTATAGTTATTTTTACTAATAAAATCTAGAATTAGACACAAGGGTTTTTAAAAACAACAATTACAAAAAATTTTATTAAATTTTGTTCCTTAAAAAATTTGTTTTTCTTTTTTTTTAATAACTTTTAACCTACAAACACAATTTAATATATATAATAAATCGTATTCCTTGCTTCAAAACAAATCGATTAACCTATTCACAAAGTTCATATTTTGTCAAAATTTTAAGAAATAAATCGCAATTTTCAAAAAATTGAAATTATCATTTTTTGAAAAATTACTCTTTTGCTTCTTTTATGAAAAAGCAAATATTTGTGCTGACTTGGAAAAGCGAAATGTTTTAAAGTTTCTTAATAATCAAAAAATGAAAAATTGTTATTAATTCAGAAATCAGCAATCCCCGAATATAAAGAACGAGAATAATTGTGAAAACTGTTAAAAGTGTGTCAGTGAATGCGACAGAATATTATTCTTGAAATTCAGACGATACTTTTTAAAAGTGAAACCCAGACGGAAGGCATAGTGATGAACCTGGCGGAATGTCTTCGTGTATGACACCTGTGCCTTTATACACACATGTGTCAGATTCACCGAGCCACTCCGGAAAATTAATGACACATTTCGTGTCTTCAGTCAGACTCTGATGCTGAGTGCTGGACCAGCCACTCATACAATAATATATCTCGTGTCTCTACCCAACATTATATCTTGGAGGATGATTTTAGAAAGTTTCGAAATATACTCTCATCGCAGCCCCAGGCGTGTCCCAGGTTATTCGCAAAAAGAAGAAGAAAAAAAAAAAAGAAAAAATGTCCCCCCGTGAAAGGAATTTAACTTCCGTCCAAAAAAAATCAGCCGTTTAATGCCGAGTTCGCTACTTTTTAATGACGAACAATTATTCACATTTTCCGAGACTCTCACTGTCTTTCACGATTTGTTTTGAATATTTATGGACTTGCGACTGTTGACATCGAGAGGAACATTTACGATCAAAATTTGCATTTCATCGTCTTTCGCACATCTGGAAACCGGATGTTATTTGCATTTTTAATGCTGATTTTTAACTTTCAGGAAATTTTCTAGAAATTATTATATTTTAATTAATGAGCCAGAGTACTTTGGTTAATTAGATTGAATTTTTAACTGAATTGGAATGAAATGAGATTTTGAGTTTAATTGGAAATCGAAATTTGAGTCAAATTTGAATTCAATCAAACTTTAATCCTTTCAAATTTTTAAACGATCTGATTTTTAATTGCTTCTATTTTTAATCACCCTTAAATCCAATCGATTCCAATTTCAAATTAACCAAATTTTTCTCAAAATTTAAATTAATCTAGGTACTTTTTAATTAATCTGAATAATAATATGAAATGTTTATTAATAAGAAGTTTAATAAATTTTAAATTTAATAATTATTAGAATGATGGGAGTTTTTTGTTATATTGGTCATCCAAAATTAATTCATTCTAATTTTTATTAATTAAAATTTAATCGATTCAAATTTCAATGAATCTTAATTTCAATTATACAAATGATTCATTTAATAACGTTTTTATTGACTCTTAATTCAATTAATCCCAAGTTTTTACGGCCTAATTTCAATAAATTCAAAATTCGATTGATTATCATTTGAATTATAATAAATTTTTAATAAAGGTTGAACTCAATCCAATCAAATTTTAATAAATTTATTTATATTAATATTAAATTAATTTTAATCGAAATCTATTAAAATTTAATTTAATCCTAATTTAAGTATGTAGAACCAAATATTAATCACTTCTAATTTTTATTGGTTAAAACATGAAATTATTAAATTTGTCAACGATTCGAAATTGAATTCATTCAAATTTTAAATGAACTTAATTAAACTTACGCAAAATAACAAAGACAATGTTTGCCTCGAATTGGCGAAAAAAAATCTCTTAACAGTGAATTTTTTCTCCAAAAGTTCCGATATTTAATATATAAAAAAAATAAAAAATAAATCTTGCGCAATAAATAATAAATATGTAAGCTTCTTTCATATATCTACCTATGTGGAAATTAACTTTTCTTTAGGTCATATAACAATAAATTGAAAACGAATGTAACTTTTGTCCGTTAAAAATAAGTCAAACGCAATATTTTTTTATGAGCTTTTTAAAGACCAAATTTTTACGATTACCGTTAAAACTTCGAAGCTTTTCGTAATTTTATCCTGTCGTTCAACAATGTTATTTAAAATTTCATTATGTAAAAGAAAATTGATTCAAAAAATATTCACAGTTAAAATTTATAACTCGGTGAATTTTATTATTTTAAAATTTATTATTCTTCTCCTTTTATATTACCCTTTCAACCAAAGATGTTTTACTGCACCGAGGTTCAAATAACTCAAAAAACAAAAGAATCACGTTTTATTTATTTATAAAAAAAATCGTTATTAAAATTTACTTTACAATACTTTATTTTAATTATAAGCTCGAATTCAATTGCTGTGTACAAATTAAAAAAAAATCTTAATTTCATTTCATTTAAAAACATTGTGATTTATAAAAAAGTTTCCGTAATTTTCATTAAGCAGAATTTTTATTTTACTAAATTTTTATTTAAAAGATTTTTTATAAAACACAATTTCAATCTGTTTTTATTTTTTTATTGCCAAATTTTGTAGCTTCTTTATTTTCCATTAAACAGAATTTTTATTAAAACACATTTTTTATCATGATTTTACTTATTTACACAATTTCAAATTTGTCGAATTTTAAAATGACATAATTTGCATTTCACTGAATTTTTACTTTTCGCAACTTTTATTTGTTCGTAATTAAACATCCAAATGGAAGATTATGTCCTTGTAGCGCGAATTTTCAAATTGACCAATCACAATTTTCTAAATAATTTAATTTCTGATTGGTTAATTTTAAAATTCCTTAAACGTGTCACTTAGTAGTTTTCTACTATGAATTAGTGAAAAGTGAGCCAAGAATTTTACTAATTTTTTAGTAGATAACTACTAATTGAAATAGTAAAACTTTACTTTTAAAATACGTAGATTTTTTTACTAATTTAATTTGTAGTTTTCTACTAAAAATAGTAAAATTTTTACTAATTTAATAGTAGCTCACTTTTTGCTAATTTTAGTAGAAAACCACTTATGAATTTTGACAAATAATGATTTGGCGAAATATAAATTAAACCATTTCCATATTTTAAAATAGAAATTCGGTTAAAATATAAATTCCTTTTCAAAATTTTTTTATAAAAATTCGACTTTATAAAAATCGTTTATAAAATAAAAAAAAAAATATTTATAAAAATTTTGTACGATTCTGCCTTATAATTTATAAAATTAATATTCATGCGTCTACTAAGTTTAATTTAATGAAAAATAAATGTTTTTAAACATTAATAAAATTTATTCAATAAATTATTTTTTTAATAAATTAAAAATTTTCTTAAAAAATCCTCTACTTAAAATCCTCGAAAGACACATTCTCTAATGTAACAAAATGCTCAATACATTTTTCATTTAAAGAAAAAATACTTCTATTATAACCCAACATTAAATCAACTCTTTAAAGTGATAAATTCACTAAATTAAAAAAAAACCCAAATACGTAATTTTAGATTGAAACAAATCCTTTTCTGCGACTCAGGTTCTCTCTTAAATTTACTTTATTCACGTGAATTTCTATTTTCTCATTAAAATACACATTTACTTTCATTGGAGAATTGCTGAAATCGCATATTGAATCAATTGAGGTCTTTCAATCAGACCACCGATAAAAAAAGAGGATATAAGTGGAAAAGAAGCTATTTTAACGTGTGAAAAAAAATTGGTTGCAGAAAATCGGTAGAAATCTGGACATAGACGGGTATTGAATGGAAAGATGCCTATATCAAGTGATCCATGACGAATAATCGTGCAAGCATTTGCGAAAGTGAGTCTGTGTTTGTGCGTATAAAGCATCATTCGATTTCACGTGTATAAAGAGGAGCTACTGCATTTTCTAAACAACGATCTGTTCTTTTCTCCGGGTAATGATTCACTGGCACAAGTTCCTGACGTTTACGAGAATGATGATCACGATTTAAACATCCGCGATCTCGATCTCGAAATCAAAATCGTTTTGATATAATTTCCCACATTTCCGGACAAGAATAAGTCACTTCTTATATACACCGGTTTCATTGGAATTCAATTAATTTCAATTACACTTTCATTCACTTGACAATAATTTACACTTCCACCGGAAATTAATCCGATTGAAATCGATCACTCGACTCTTCGAAATTGTAAAATCGATCTTCGATTTGATTGAACTTTTTTATTCGATTATTGGAAATTTTCATTGATTTTTGGTTATTTGAATTAATTGTTAATTATAAATGTTATTATGTAATTATAGATTATCATTAATCAGGGCTGATAAAAATCGTAATTTTATTTTAAAAAAGCAAGAAAATCGGATTTTTTGTATTTAAATCGGATTTCTTTGATTTAAATCAAAAATTGGTTTTTTTTTAATATATCAAATCAGTATATAAAATTTTTCAATACATATTTGTAAGTAGTTTATTTTTTAAACTGAGAACATTTAATAAGAAATAGTGAAGAATAAAACAGTTAATTAAAATCAAATAAATTATGTCGAATAGATGAGAGAATTGCAAAAAAATATCTTTAAATTCATATGATTGTAAAATTAAAAAAATTAGGTAAAAGCAACTAAAGAATCATAAATTATAAAAAAATATATATATATATAAACGTTAAAAGATGAGAAAACAGCCTATTAAAGAAATGAGAACATTCTTTTTCTTTTAAATAAAAAAAAGTCATGGGCATTATTAAAGAAATAAAAGAAAAATTTAAGAAGAAACAACAGTAGAATAAAACAGTGAATATAAAAAAAGTAGAAACTCTTTTATAAAATTAAACTATTTACGGACATTTTTTAAAATTAAAAACAAGCCCAGGAATATGTTAATTTCATGATTTTATTTTAAAAATTTTAAATTTCAATCTTTTAATAATTTGAAAATTGCGATTTGTTTTTAAAATTTGGACAAAATATTATACTAAAGAGACAAAAATTTTAAAATCAGAAAAATTAGAGAATTATTATACAAATTTGAAGAAAAATAGAAGGAATAAAATTTTGGAAAATTTGAAAAAATTGTAAAAGAAAACAAATTCTATGAATATATGAACGATTTTAAATTGAGACTATTTAGTACAAGATTAAATTTACATAATATAAAATAAAGAAATAAAAGTCTTCAAAAAAGTAGAAAATTCAGAATTTTAAAAAATGCAAATAAAAATTTACATAATATAAAATAAAGAAATAAAAGTCTTCAAAAAAGTAGAAAATTAAGAATTTTAAAAAATGCAAATAAATTGAAAAAATGTTTTTAAAAATTCGTAATTACAAGATTAAAACTAAACTAAAATAAAAAATAAAAAAATAAAAATAAAAGAGAATAAAATGTTTCTGAGAAATAGAAAAATTATGAAAAAAATTGAAAAAAAAAAAAAATACATAAAATTTTGGGAAATTTAAAAATTTTTTTAAAGAAAACAAATTCTATTAAATAGATGAACGATATTAAGGATGTTTATCCAAAAAACCATTTTCTACAGATCCTTAAAAAATTTTAATGACATATTGAATACATTACTTTACATGTACTGTTACAATTTTATTGAATTTTACCGTTCTGTTTTTAAGATATAAATTTATAAAGTTGGGACTTTTACATGGGAAAAGTAACAAAACGCGCAAAATGACTATATTTTAATTAATTAAAAAAACACGGTTCTACAGATTTTTTTAAAAAACTAATATATTTTAAACTGTAATGGAATACAACTTTAACAATAATATTTAATTAATTTACCGTTCCGTTTTTAAGAAAATGTTATTTAAGGGTAGTAATCCTTCACTTTTTTGAAATAATCAGGAAGAAAAAATTTTAAAAAGTTGGAATTTTCAACAGAAAAATTTTTTTTCAATAGAATTTATTTGTGTAATGATTTTAACTACAAAATACTATTTAGAAACCAAATTATAAGACGAAATGAAATTAAAAAAATATTGACTAACATGGTCCGATAGAATGAGAACCGCTTGAGGGTATAAGCGTCCTTAAAATAAGACCATTTAGTACAAGATTAAATTTATATAATATAAAGGAATAAACGTTTTCGAAAAAGTAGAAAATTGAGAAATTTAAAAAATGTAAATAAATCGAATGTTTTTAAAAATTCGTAGTTAAAAGATAAAAACTAAACTAAAATAAAGATAAAAAAAATAAAATAAAAGAGAGAAACATGTTTCTGAGAAATAGAAAAATTATGACAATAAATAAAAATAAAATAAAAAAATGTATACATATAAAGATTAATTAAAAGTCCACATAAGAAATTTAAAAATTCTTTAAAAATAAAAAAGTTTCAGAAAATTAAACCCAACATTTTTTTTAAAGGTAATATTACACTTAAAACAAGTCCAACAATAAATTTAGAAAAATAAAGAAAATCTAAAAATTGTGTAAAAGAATAAGTACCTATAAGTTTTTAAAAAATACTCTCTAAATCTGAATTAGTGGTTTTCTACTAATGAATTAGCGAAAAGTGAGCTACTATTAAAATAGTAAGAATTTTACTAATTCTTAGTAGAAAACTACTAAGAATTAGTAGAAAACTACTAATTTTGTAGTAGAAAACTACTAATTAAATTAGTAAAAAAATCTACTTTTTTTTAAAAGTAAAGTTTCACTATTTCAATTAGTAGTTTTCTACTAAGAATTAGTATTTTTTTTTACTAAGAATTAGTAGTTTTCTACTAAGAATCAGTAGTTTTCTACTATATGAATTAGAGAAAAATGAGCCATGAATTTGACTAATTCATATTAGAAAACTACTAATTCAGATTTAGAGAGTAGACAAGATATGAAAACAAGTTGAATAAATTTACCAAAAAATGAGCGTACTTATTTTTAAGAATATGGAAATAATTAAGAAAATCAACGAAATAAGAAGTTCAGTGAATGTTATAATAGAAAAATTGTGACTTTGTAATTTATTATGAAAAATAAATAATTATTCTACCGACTTAGTCCGAAAGTGTTATTTGACTTTTTAAAAATATTAAATAATTTAGTTTAAAGAAAATTAAAGAAAATCCTAAAATAAAAAGGCAAGTACAAAAAAAGTATGAAAAGTAAAGGAAGAAAAAAAATCTTAATTTTTGTAAAAATAAGAAATTGTAAGATAAAAATTAAACAGTTTCGAAAAAGTGAAATCTCTTAGAAATCTTGTAAGAATTAAAATAATTTGGAAATAACAATAATATTATTTAATTATTATGCAATAATTAATATAAATTTAAATTTTAATAAATTGGAATGTAAAAGTTTGAAAAAATTCGAATATGAGTTAACATTTGGAATTCATTTAAATTATTATAATGACTTAAAGATATAAAAATTTAATACTATTTTTTGATATCTTCATATCAAAAATTCGTAGATCCTAGGTATTTTGATCCTAGGTATTTTATAACGAATAAAATATTAAAATTGAAATTTTTGAAAATTTCTCTGGCCTTTTGTTTATGGTTTGCGATTTTTTACATTAGAAATCCGGAGAATCATAAAGCTTTTTTTTTTTATTTAAATCATGATTTTAATGCAAATGCCCCAATGATTTAAATCATGATTTAAATCAATTGAAACCCTGTCATTTTATTCGAAATTTTTGTAGATGTTTGATTATTTAAAGTTGTCAGTGACTTCTGATCATTCGGAATTTTCATTGACCTTTAGTTATTCGTGATTTTCACTGATCTTCGATCATGTTCGAAATTCTCATTAATCTTTGGTTTAGAAGATAGATTTTAATTCACAAAAGAAAGAAAGAAAAAATCGTAACAGATAATTATAATAAAGTTTATCATAAGGAGTATATAATTATTAAAAAATTATAATTTTTGAAACTAAAAATCCTATTTTTATTTTAAATTAAAGTAAGAGTAATTAATTAAAGAAATAAATATAGGAAGAGGGAAAGAGATAGAAAATTGAAAGATTCAAATTTTCGACATTTGATGAATTGCTCGTTTTATCCGATCGCGAAATAAATCCCAGGAACATGAACTGTCAAAAGAAGCTAAAACCGTGTTTGGTCGATAGCAATCAATCGAAATTGTCAGGACAATAGATGGTGAGTAAAACACACTATTATAAAACTGTTCGGCACGTTGTCTTTCACAAATACCATTGTTATTTCCTCATCCCTAAAGGCTTCTTCTACATATTTACTTTCGATAAACAGGCAGATAAATAATGTTCTACAAACGATAAAAAAATTCTTTGAAAGTGTGCACAATTACTAAAGATTGATTAATGCTAATTAATAGATAATTAGCATTCTTTATTGTCATCACACTTCCGCATACTAATAAATTCAAAAGCTTTCTTTGGTGACACTCTAAATAAAGTCAATAAAGTATTTTTTCTTTATGTTCTTTTTCAATTTTTCTCATTTGCAGGAATCACAATGGTTTTTTGCTCAATTTTAGGTAAAAAAAGGGAATTTATTTTTAAAAGGGGGGATTTGGAAAATCAAGAAAAAAACATTATAACAAGTTTTATAACATATAGCCATAAACTATTTACAAACAGAATCTTTAGTACAAACAATTTTTTTTTACTAATGAAAAATTTCTTCAACCGTAAATAATAAAAAAAATTTCTTTTCTTTGTTTAAAAGTTAATTAAATTTTTAGAAAAATAATAACTGTATATGAAATGGAAGATGCAACATTGCAATGTTTGTTTTTAAAAACATTAGAATATTTTTATGACATTTATTAAAGATATAAAAGTAATTTATAAAATTTAAATAAATGTAGCTTAGAAAACTTGCTCGGAAATTATTAACAAGTTTCAAATTTCGATTTTATAGAATATATAAATTTTGAAATAATATTTAAAATTATGTTTATTATTTCAGAAATGATTTGTATTTTTATGAAACTTGGAGGATTTTAGTTGTTTGAATATAAATATAAAAGTATCTAAATAAAGTGTTGGCAAAACCATTTTTTTCAAGTCTGGATTTTCTTAGAATTACAATAAATTTTAATAAATACCTGTATTATGAAAAAACTTTTAAGGAATTCTAGGAAACGAAATTTTCTTCAAAAATTGCTACAAAATTTTCCCATAAATTTATTAGAAAATTTTGTAAGAATTCTTACAAGTTATTTTTTTCATATAATTGTTTCACGTGGATTAATAAAAAAAGAATTAACTGTTACCTATAATTTGTACGTTTAAAGATGTAAATTATTTACTAAAAAATAAGTAGTTTGTTGAATAAAAAGTAATAAAAATGGTAATTAAAAATTAATTAATAACTTTGACTTTCACTATTGTGAAAAAAATTGAAAATTTATTGGAAAAAGGTAAAAAGGGAAGAAAATATAGGAGTTTAGATGTTTTAGGTTTTAGGGGGAAAACCGTAATCTCTGCATTTGTATTTAAATATTTAAAAATTCTGTTTTATATTTATTTTCTGTGATAATAATTTATAAATTTTCAATTATGTTTTCTTTGTTGATAATTAGTGGTTTTTTCTTACAGAAAATTTTAATTTTGATGTTCTATTGTTCTTTTCTAAATAAAGAATCAAGTTAAAAATTAGCTCGAAATCTTATTGAATTGACTGTTTGTTTTTCTTGTCGATACAATGAAAGGATTGGTGTATTCAACGCTTGCATCGTGTGAGATTGATCCCATTAATTGGTATTTACATTCGAATAATTAGCGAGCTGATTACGGAAAAAAATCGATTCTCACGCGATACGAATCTGAGGAGTTTATTTAATTGCAACGTCTTTAAACTTGAAATTCCGGTGCATTCATTGGTTATTGAAGTTTGAATAATGTTTATGTTAAAAATAAAATAGTTATAAAAAAATAAAATACCCAAATAAAACTGAAATATTCAAATGAAAATATAATAAAATATATAAAAATGAAATACAAATAAAATCAACTATTTACATAAAAATAAAATAAACCATAGAGAAATAGAAATGAAATATTATGCAATAAAAACTGAAAATATTTACTTTCGAATTAGAATAAAAATCAGAAATTAATTAACCGACAAGTAATTAAAACACTTAGTGTCAAATTCACTCTAAATACCAAATTAATTTGATTTAAATCATGAATGATAAATAAATAAAATATTCAATAAAGAATGTGTAAATGTATACTTTTTAAGTTAATTTGATCATATAAAAGATAATAAAAATTTAATTAATCGGTATAAATTATTCAATTTACATTCAATTAAGATACCGAAAGATAATAATTCTTTCATCTGTATTATATAATAAATTCATTCATAACATTTGTATTCGTTTTATTGAAAAAGGTAAATAATAAATAATTAAATAATTTATGTAATTTCTAAATTACAATTAAATTAACGTTTCTCCACTCTGAGGAGAAAAGACAAAAAGAAACTATAATTATTTGAGAATATATATATTTTAAAATACTAAATTACTGAAAATGAGTAATTAAAAATAAAAATTATTTTGAGAAATATTGGAAAATTTTATTACTCAGTGATTAAATTAATTAGAGATAGAATCAATTTCTTGGAGTCAGTATAAATATTAAATTCATCTTTATTAAAAATTAATTATTGTCTTTTCTGATAGTTTATTTTAATGTTAATCATAAAATGAAATTTATTAATCTTTCCAAATCAATTTAAATACTTGATAAAAAAAATTATTAACTGGAAGATTGATGAATTGTACAATTATTATTAAAAAGCCATTAAAAATAAACTTTTCAATTTAAAAAAACATTCAAGTTTCAAACTATGATTCAAATCATCCTAAAAAGCTGATTTTACCTTTCGCTGAAAAAGATCATTATTAACAATTTTCGTAATCACAAACAAATCACAAAAAAACATAAATATTAGACATTTACGAGCTCTTACCGAGTTTAAAATTAATAAGTTGTCAATGTTTCATCTTCGACTTCACGGGAAAAAATTTCGTTTTTTAATTATAATAACAGTAATTAAATAAAAATAATTCATTCATTAGTCACAGAGCAGATCACATCACATATCGAAATATTTTAAAAAAATATTAATTAGTAAATAACTTGTCTTGTTTAAGAAATAATTTTTCACTAATTGGCATGTGAAAAAACTTTCATCTTGTTTAAGCTGATGAATATTCATCTCATTTTCTTATGTCATCTTGTAAAAAAAAGCATTTATAAGTTTATTAAATCGGCACAAAATAACTCTTTTTTAGAGAGATTTTTTTATTAAATTTTAATTATTTTAATGCAGAATTTTCCCTATTTTAAGGGACACGTTTTTCCCGTTTTTCAGTGAAAGAAATTTTAAAATAAATTTTTTTAATTTTTAATGGGGCGCATTATAAAAATTACAGAATTTCTCTTTAAACAACTTTCTTCAAAAGAATTTCAATTGAACCGAATTTAAATTTAGAAGAATCCGAATTTTTATTGATATTTGGTTAGAATTTATTAATTTTGTTAAAATTCTTAAAATGCTGAATTTTCATTTGGCCGAAATTCGCGTCACGATTTTTTTGACGGATTTTTGTTCAGCTTTTTGCAATTTCAGTCAATAAGAATTCTTTATAGAAAATTGGTTAATGAGAAATTCTGCATGAAAATTTTGAAAACTGAAAATTCTAATAAAATTTCTAATAAAAATCAAAATTCGATAATCTAAAAATTCCGTTCAGCAAAACTCGGGATAATTTAAATTCGTTTGATAACAAATTCGAAAAATTAAAAATCGGCTAAAGTTATTCAGATAAAATTTCTATAGAATGAAAATTCTAACTAATTTTATGGATTATTCTTGCGTCCCATTTTCCCTATTTCAATCTAAAAAAATGTTCCTCTTTCTTTTCTCATTTTCCACAATTCAAAAATACCTTCTCTCAAGAGAAAACAAAAACTCGTTTCTATATCCAATCCAAATTAATGATTATTGACATAATCAAGATGATCAATAGCCTCTATATATTCGTTAAAAGGCAGGATTCGATTTTCGAGATGGTTAACGGGAAGATATAGCTTCACGATCATCAAATGACCTCACGATTGGATGCATTTTATCGCGAGAGACTTGGTCTTTTACTTTTGCCAACAGCTTCTAACTTGACTTCAAAGGAGTAAGTCGCGAGGGCGTCTCAAAAAAAGGCGGGTGTGGGGAAGAGAAGAAGCCCGGGGGAGAACAGGGGGGGGGGGGCAGAAACTTCGGCCAAGCACTTTCACTTGATGAGTATGTCGAGGATGTGCAATGCACGTTCGTGAACTTGCCTCTTCCACAGAAGAAGAAGTCACAAGAATTATAGACGACAACAACGTTGCCAAGTTGGCAAAATTTCTCCCTTTTCATTTCCTTGATTTACTATTTTTACTCTCACATTAACTAATTTTCCGTCTGAGTACATTAAAAAAAAAAAAAAATGCACATACTTTTGACTGTTTAGAATCTTAAAAATTGAAAAAAAATTTAATTGCGCGGTTAAAGTTCTGCACATTAAAACTCTTTATAATATGATAACTTCTAGACGTTAAATTCTACAAAGTTAAATATTGTACATTTTAAAATTCTACACATTTAAACTTTGCTATGATAAATTCTACACATTAAAACTCTACAATAAGAGTCAAAATGATACTGAATCTACAATAGGATTTTGTATAAAACATGACCTGGTCGAGTCCATACCAAGTGATCACACCAATTTCAGTCATATTGAGTAATATTTACGAAATTGATATTTTGGGTTCCTTTAGGAGTAAAAAAAATAAATTTTAATTATTTTTAAAAAATTCAAAATATTTTCGAAAATATTCAAATTCAAAATTTTGAGTACTATTTTTTTTGTTTTATCATAACTTCTGTAATTTTGAAGCAATTGAGATCATTTTTTTTTTAAATTACTCGTATTTAAATACTCTTTCAAGAAAAATTATAATAATTAAGAAATTGTTTAGAATTAAATTTTTATTAAAAAAATTAAATTATTTATTTAAACAAAATCTAAAGTATATCATCGATCTTTTTCAAAAAATTCATAAACATAGCCTATAATGTGCTTAAAAATTTAAGCCAAAGAAAAAGATGGTATGTATTATAGTTTTTGAGAAAAAAATTATTAAGTTATGCTAGCGCGGCGCGGACCGGTGTCACCGCTACTCAACGCGTAGTTCCGTAGTAACCGAAATGTATGTATATTTTTACATAATATAAATACAGTTAATCGTCATGTTTATTTTTTTATTTTACAAATTGTGCTGTGCACAGAATTTGAAAAAATTTTTGTTTCAATTTTATTCTCAAGGGGTACGAAGGAATGAAATTTTTGTGTACCTTTAATGGTCATAGCTTGATTAAATCTTTCACTTAACAATTGTTTTTCAGCTTCATATTCTGCGTAATTACAAAATTCTACATTAATTTTCTCTAAACTGGATTTTGCCCACTCGTATAAGTCAAGAGGAGTAACAATTTGATTGTTTAATGGTCGTTGTAAACTTGCTTCTTTTAACTATTTTCAAACTATTTTTATCATTCTTTAAGGGGAGAGATAGGTGAAATTTTAACTCAACAAAATTTTTGATGCTCAGAGGTGTCATTTTTTTTCTTACATCAATTAAGATGTAGAATTATGGTATTACATAAAAATTAAAAAACAATATTTTTTGGTCATTTTCGAAATTTTATTTTTCAAAATCCATACGATGGATTGTAGAAAATCATTTAAAAATCCCACAAAAAAATTGTCGATGGAAAAAATGAAAATTGTGAAAGAGGTTTAATTTTTAAAATTTAAGTTTTTCTTAGAATAAATTTCTCAAACTCCGCAAATTATTTGTTTCTCTATTTTTGACATTACCCCATAATTTTAGGTCTAAAATTGCATAAGAAAAAAAATTAACACCCCTGAACATCGCGAATTTTGATAATTTTACCAGTCCATTATTTTTCTTTCTTCAGTTTTAAATTATTTTAATTATTCACTTATTTTCACTTATTTTTACCAGTTTTTAATTATATTAATTATTTTTCAATTGATTTAACAAATTTTCAATTATTATTCTTAAATTTTAATAATTTTCCCAATTTTTAGTTATTTTTATTATTTTTCTATAAATTACCAATTTTTTAATTACTTTTTTTTACTTTAATTATTTTCTCCGATTTTTTTAATTCTAAAGTTTGATGTCCATGTACTATGAAAAGATCAGTGTGACTTTCTGAAGCTTATAATTTAAATATAATACACTAACTATATTTACATTATGTAAAAATATACATACATTTCGGTTACTACGGAACTACGCGTTGAGTAGCGGTGACACCGGTCCGCGCCGCGCTAGCATAACTTAATAATTTTTTTCTCAAAAACTATAATACATACCATCTTTTTCTTTGGCTTAAATTTTTAAGCACATTATAGGCTATGTTTATGAATTTTTTGAAAAAGATCGATGATATACTTTAGATTTTGTTTAAATAAATAATTTAATTTTTTTAATAAAAATTTAATTCTAAACAATTTCTTAATTATTATAATTTTTCTTGAAAGAGTATTTAAATACGAGTAATTTAAAAAAAAATGATCTCAATTGCTTCAAAATTACAGAAGTTATGATAACACAAAAAAAAATAGTACATAAAATTTCGAATTTGAATATTTTCGAAAATATTTTGAATTTTTTAAAAATAATTAAAATTTATTTTTTTTACTCCTAAAGGAACCCAAAATATCAATTTCGTAAATATTACTCAATATGACTGAAATTGGTGTGATCACTTGGTATGGACTCGACCACCTAATATTAAATCCTACATAGTTAAATTCTACAATTTAAAATTGTACACATTTAAACTTTACAATGATAAATTCTACACGTTGAATATTCTACATAATAATATTCTCCGTAAACTCCTGAAGTTAGTTAATATTAATATTTATTCATCTTTTCTGTCCACGTTTTAAAAACTGAAGTGAAGTTAGTCCCTGTTATTTTATTTTGTGCTGGTTTTTAACTGTCATTTGAATAAAAAAAAAAGTTTCGAAAAATGATTTAAAAATTTATTATGGTTTTTGAAGAAGTTGAAAATATGTACACATGCAATTAATGTCCTAAATTTTCAGTTATTATCTCAAATTTAAATTATTGTCTTCAATTTTTCATTATATAACGATTTTTTAATTATTTTCTTTTGCTTCAAAATAAATTCTGCAATTTTTCTTAATTTTCATCAATTTATAATTAAATTCATTATTTTGTCATTACTTTTAAAACTTTCAATTATTTATCCGATATTGCAATTATTTTCATAAATTTTCGTTATTTCTGCGATTTTTTAATTATTCTCTTTAATTAAAATTTTTTAAGTAATTTTGTAATTATTATTTTTTTTTAAACATATACTCTATGATTTTTTCAGTTATTTCTCTCAACATTTATTGAATGTCTTCAATTTTTCATATTTAAATTATTTTCATCATAATTTAATTTTCATTCCCAATCTTAAATTATTTTCAGCATATTTCAATTATTTTTTTCAATTTTGAATTAATTTGATCATTTTACAATTATTTTTCTCGATTGTTAATCATTATTCTCATTTTCTAAAATTATTTTCTAAGATTTTTAAGTATTTTTCTGAAAATTCAAATATTTTCTTCCATTTTTAATTATTTTCATTTGTTATCAGAATTTCAGATTTTTTTTTAATTAATTATCGTAAATTTCTATTATTTTTAGCTTTCTTCCAGACTTTTCTCCAATTTTTAGTTTTTCTCATATTATAAAATTAATTTCTAAAATTTTTCAAGTAATTTTCTCAAATTTCTATTATTCTCTTCAATTTTTATTTATTTTTATTTGTTTTCATAATTTCCAAAAAATTTTATTAATTATCGTAAATTTCAATTATTTTTAGCTTTCTTCCTGTATTTTCTCTAATTTTTAGTTATTCACATTTTCTAAAATTATTTTCTAAGATTTTTAAGAATTTTTCTAAAATTTTAATTGTTTTCTTCAATTTTTATTTATTTATTTTTTTTTTTAATTGATTTCTAAGATCTTCATGTATTTTTTTCAAATTTTAATTATTTTTTCTTTATTTAAAAAAAAAATCTGTAGTTTTTTCAATTATCACACTTAAATATCATTTATTTGTTACAACTTATCATTGTTTGTATCATATTTTAATTATTTTCGTCGAGCTTTAAAATTTAATAACATTTTTCAATTATTTTCCAAAATCTATTTCCTTCAATTTTCAATTCTTTAAATTTGTTTCATAATTTCAAAAATTAATTATTATTTATCTGACTTTTCAATTATTTCATTATTTATATTATTTTTTATATATTTTTTTCTCATTCTTTTTTATAATTGCAGAAAATTTTTACTTATTTCTCTTTAATTAAAACTTGTTCTGTTCAATTTTAAATTATTTTTATCTTTTTTCATTTATTTTCTTTAATTTTTAATTATTTTTTATATTACAATAAACTTCTGAAAGTTTAAATATTTTAGTCAAATTTTGTTTAACTTTCCTTTATTTAAAATATTTTATGTAATTTGTTTAATTATTTTCTCAAATTTTAATTATTTTATTATTATTTTTTTTTTATTTATTTATCTCAATTTTTAATCATGTTTTTTCAATTTTCAATTATTTTCTCTAATTTTTCATTATTCAATTTGTAATTTACTTTTAAGATTCTCAAGTATTTTTCTCAAATTTTAATTATTTTTTTTATGTTTAAAACATTTTTATGATTATTTAAATTACTTTCTCCAATTTTTAATTGATTTAATTTTTTTTTCAATTAATTTTCAAAATTTGCAATTATTTGTTTAATGTCAATTATTTTTTGTAATTCTTTTTAATTTTAAAATATTATAAATTTTGTCCTAAATAAATATTTATTTTATTTATATTAACTGATTTTTAAATATTATATTTAAAATATTTATTTTTCTTATTAGATAAATAGTATTTACCGATTTTTTATATTTATTATTGTATTTTATAATTTGAAAATGTATGAGAAACTAATCGCGCGCTTGCGCGCGTTTTATTTTGCTAGTTCTACATAATAAAACTTTACAATAAGGTTTTTTTTTATAAAACAATTACAGGGATCACAGTGGATTCTTCGTTCAATTTTAGGTGAAAAAGGGGATTTCGATTTTCAAAAAAGGGGATTTTCTTTAATAAAAAGGGGATTTTGGAAATTAAGAAAAAAGGGTTATATTAATAATTCAAGTTTTCTTTTACAAAATTGTATTGTTTCTCTTTTGAAAACAGTTTTATAATTTAAAGTAGTCTTTTTTTTCTATTTTATGATTCAAAACAATTAATTTTTGTTTGAAATAAGTAAATATATTTCGTAAACAATTTTTTTTCATCCATTAAAATAAATTTGATGTATTTCAGCAAAAATACATGGTACTCAAAGCACGTTTTAATTTTAGCAAAAGTATGGCAGCAAAATTTTTATTACAAAAATATAATTAAATACATTAATATAATAATTTTCATAACGTTTACTTCTTTTTTAGCAGAATGTGACAGAATTAGTTTAAATTATTTTTATTAACCATTTTTATTATTTTATTTTATGATGCAAAACTAGTAATATTTGTTTAAAACGAGTAAAAAATATAAAATAATTTTTTTTTAAACAGTAAATTAATTTACTGTAATTAATTAAGAATGCGTGGTAATAAGAATATTATTTAACTTTTTAATTATGTTTATGCACTAAAAATGACTTTCTAGATTGGTAATTATTATTACGGCTTATAAACATTTTTTATTTTTAAATTTTTCTATTCAAATTGTTTTTAAATATATATTAAATAATAGGTATTATTAGTATCATGTATTTTATTTTAATTGCAGAGAATTTATTTTATTAAATAAAAAAATTATTATGTAATATAGTTTACTTGTTTCAGATAAACATTAATAATTTTAAATCATAAAATAAAATACCGAAAAAAATAAGTTAGTTATTATAAAGATAGCAAATTCTCAGCTACAGTAGCTAATAATTAGCTAAGGCTGCTAATCTTTTTTTTTTCGTGTATAATAAAAATTATTTGAATTAATTTTATCATATTTTGTTGAAAGATTTTCATGTTTGCTGTAAAAAATCTAAATAAATTTAATAAATAACAACAACACAAAACCATTTCAAGTTAAAAATTATTTTTTAACATTTAAATTCAATAACTGATTTCCCATCATTGTACAGGCACCCTAAAAAAGGATAAATTTTTGCATTTCAGAAAATGGAAAAATAGGAACTTTTTGAAAAAAAGAAAGTCAAAGAGGAGAAAAATCTTAATTTTTGGTGTTTTAGGTGATAAAATCTTGATTTTAGGTGTTTTAGGTGATTCTTCTAAAAAAAAGGGGAAAATAAGGGGAAAAGGGGGAAAAAAAGGGGATTAGGTGAAAAAGGGGAGAAACTGTGATCCCTGCAATTATATTTAATCCTACATAGTTAAACTCTACAATTTAAAATTGTACACCTTTAAAATCTACACACAATGTATATTATAAAATATAATTTTAGATGAATTATAACAATATTTATATTTCTGACATTATTCTTAATAAACTTTGCTTATAGTTAAATTACACAAAATGTAAAATTCTACACACGTTTAATTGTTTATTCTGTAATAATGAAGGAGGTTATAAAAATTGTTAAATTGGACATAAAGTGAAGTTAAAAAGATAAATAAATGAAAGTATTATTTTGTACAGTTACGATTTAACCGTGTCGAGTTTAACAATTTTAATAACATCTTTCATTATTAGCAGGGCTGTAATTGATTTAAATCATTGAGACATTTGCAAAATTATGATTTGAATAAAAAAACTCAACACTCTCTAAATCTAAATTAGTTAAAAATAACTAATTTGAAGGCAAAAACTCAGTCACTAATTCAAATAGTTATATTTCTACTAATCATTTAGTAAAAAATAACTAATTATTAGTCAAATTCATTTTTAGGTTATGTCAAAATAACTAATATTTTAGTAAAATTCTGTTTACTAATTCAAGTAGTCTAATTTTAACTATTTTTTAGTTATACTTTTTACTAAAAATTAGTAATTTTTTAACTAATAATTAGTAATTTTTAACTAATTGCAGAAATAAAAACTCATTCACGATTTTACTAATTATTAGTTATTTTTAACTAATTCAGATTTAGAGAGCAATTCTCCGGATGTCTAATACTCGCAAAAAATCGCAAACCGTAAAAAAACCGACAAATTTGTAGATTATTTTAGCCCTTCCTTGCATTTTAATTAATTCTTTAATTTTTGTCAAAAATTTTTTTTTTCTTTCAAAGGGAGGCACCGATGAAATTTCAACATTTCATAAATTGCCTTGTTTAGAGGTTCCAACTTTTTTTCTAGCAACATTTTGGATGTAAAATTATTCTACAGTGATAAAATAAAGCAAAAAAATTTTTGGGCAAGTTTTATAATTTTTAATATTATTTTTAATCGAAAATGTTTGAAATCCATGCTTAATTTTGTTCAAATTTGTATAAAAAAGCCCGTAAAAAAATTGGCGTTAAAAAAAATAAAAAATTGTAGAAGAAGATAGATAGTTTAGGAGGGTGGGGGGAGAGAACAAAATTTTAACTTATTTCTGAAGGGTAATTTTTTTTCTGGCATAATTTTATATCTAGATTTACAGTATATTGATAAAAATTGAAAAATAAACATTTTTAATGTAAAAAAAATTTCTTTTTTTTGAAAATTTTTATTTTCATATCCTTGCGTAATTTTGTTCAGAATTGTGAAAATATCCAGTAAAAAAATTGGCGAGGTTTGTTCAAATTTGTATAAAAAAGACCGCAAAAAAATTGGCGTTAAAAAAAATTAAAAATTGTAGAAGAAGATAAATAGTTTAAAGGGGGGGGGGGGGGGGGGAGAGAGAAAACAAAATTTCAACTTATTTCTGAAGGGTAATTTTTTTTCTGGCATAATTTTATATCTAGATTTACAGTATATTGATAAAAATTGAAAAATAAACATTTTTAACGTAAAAAAAATTTCTTTCTTTTGAAATTTTTTATTTTCATATCCTTGCGTAATTTTGTTCAGAATTGTGAAAATATCCAGTAAAAAAATTGGCGAGGTAAATAGTAGAAATTACGGAAGGAGATAGAGTTTTTAAAAGTTACATTTTTTCGAAAATAAAAATTTTAAACATGTCCAAATTCCTATTTTTTTTATTTTTGACATTATATAAGATAATTTTATATGCCCAAGTTAAGCTAAAAAAATGGCACCTCTAGGCGTTATAAATTTGGATGGGTTAAAATTTCACCGGTGCCTCCCCTTAAATTGTTTAGTTTTTATCTTGTAATTCCTAATTTTAGAAAACTTTTATTCAATGCTTTTATCTACATTTTTTTTAATTTCTCAATTTTTTACCTTTTTAAACACTTTTATTCTTTTACTTTATATTACGTAAATAAATTTCATCTTGTACTAAATATTCTCATTTTAACATCGTTGTTCTATTTTATACAATTTTTTTCTTTTAGAATTTTATTTATTTTTGATGCTTCAATTTGTAAAATAATTCTCTATAATTTTTCTAATTTTAAAAATTTGTTCTTTTTAGTAATATATTTTAACGTTTTTTAACCATTTTCTTATTTTTTTTTTAATTTAACAAAAATGCCCGTAAATAATTTATACTTTATTATGTCATTGTTTCATTTTTGTGTTATTTAAAAGAATTTTCTCATTTTTTGATAAACGGTTTTCTGATCTTTTTACGTGTTTATGGGTTTTTTTAGTTTATTATTTTTTCGTTGCTTTTACCCAATTTTCTTAATTTTGCGATCACATGAATTTAAAGATACTTTTTTTAAATTTTCTGATTTAATCGACATAATTTGTTTGATTTTGATTAAATGTTTTAGTCTTTATTATTTCTTATTAAATGTTCTCAGTTTAAAAATTAAACTACTTAGAAATAAACATTTGGAAATTTTATATACTGATTATATTAATAAAAAAAAAAATTAAAAAAATTGATTTTAATAAAAAAATCATGATTTTTATCAGCCCTGATTATTAGAAAATAAACAAATAAATGGGTATAGAATTTTACACATGCTGCAATTTAACTGTGCAAAGTTTAGTAAAGATAAAATCAAAAATATAAAAACACTGTTATAATTAATATAATATTACATTTCATAACATAAATTAATTAATTAATAGGTGTAAATTTTGAGGAAGAGTAAAAATTGTAAAATTTATCATTGTAGAGTTTAAATGTGTAAAGTTTGAAACTATGTTATTTAACTATGCAAGATTCAATATTAATCTTTTATAAAAAACCATATTGTAGAGTTTTAATGTGTAGAATTTTAAATTGTAGAATTCAACTATTTAGGATGTAATAATAATGTTTTATAAAAAAAGTCTATTGTAGAGTTTTAATGTATAGAATTTAAATTTTTAAATTTAACTATGTAGGATATAATATTAATGTTTTATAAAAAAAAGTCTATTGTAGAATTTTAATGTGTAGAATTTAAAATTGTAGAATTAAACTATGTAAAATTTATCGTGTATAATATATCATTGTAGAATTTTAAATTGTGAAATATATAACTAGGTATGTATAGGGTTTAATATTTAAGTTTTATAAAAAATTCAATTGTAGAATTTAATGTTTTAATGTGTAGAATTTTAAATTATAGAATTTAACTATGTAGGATGTAATATTAATGTTTTATAAAAACTTCTATTGCAGAGTTTTAATGTGTAGAATTTATCATTGTAGGTAGAGTTTAAATTTGTAGAATTTCAAATTGTGGAATTTAATTATGTAAGTGTAGGATTTAATATTGCTGTTTTATTAAAAAAATCCTATTGTAGAGTTTTAATGTATAGAATTTTAATTTGTAGAATTTAACTATGTAGGATTTATCGAGTATAATATATAATTGTAAAGTTCAAATTCATAGAATTTTAAATTATGAAATATAACTATGTAGGTATAGGGTTTAATATTTAGGTTTTATAAAAAATTCAATTCTAGAGTTTTAATGTGTAGAATTTTAAATTATAGAATATAACTATGTAGGATGTAATATTAATGTTTTATAAAAAATCCGATTGTAAAGTTTTAATGTATAGAATTTTAATTTGTAGAATTTAACTATGTAGGATATATGTTTTATAAAAAATCTTATTGTAGAGTTTTAAGGTGTAGAATTCAACTTGTAGAATTTCTCCTTGCAGAGTTTTAATGTGTAGAATTTAACGTGTGGAATTTATCATTGTAGAGTTTAATTTTTAGAATTTCAAATTGTAGAATTAAACTAAGTAAAATTTATCGTGTGTAATTTATTATTGTAGAGTCTAAATTCGTAGAATTTTAAATTGTGAAATTTAACTATGTATAAGATTTAATATTGATGTTTTTTAAAAAAATCCTATTGTAGACTTTTAATCTGTAGAATTTTAAATTCTAGAATTGTACTATGTAGGATATAACATTTTTTTTTTTTTTTTTAATTATATTGTAGAGTGTTAATGTGTAGGATTTAACGTGTTGATTTTATCATTATAGAGTTTAAATCTGTGGAATTTTAAAGTTTTTTGTCTTATAATGTTTTTCTGAAGGCGGTTTTAATGCCAAGATGAAAATATGTCGTATAAAATCATGATCGTAGGAAAAATGACGATACAAAATATATAACAATCGTATATTCAAATGAAATGGTGAAACGATTGAAATTGGATAAAACGATGATAAGAGTTGTGTTGGTGTGACATTATCCGACTTGAATCTGTAGTTATTTATATGTATAACTGTCAAATGTATATTTTATTGTGTGGTTTTGTAACAAAAGGGCAAATGTCGACAATGCTTTCTTGATGGTTCAATGGGCTTTTGAACTTGTTCCGGTAGCACGCTTTCTTTCCCAGACGCGACATCTTGTTCCAATGGATAAATTCAAAAGAATTAATTAATCTTGGATTATAATTGACTTAAACTTTCAATAGGGAGTGAAAAGCATATGTCAAGCCACATAATCTGTATTCCAATTACGTTTTTTTTTTCAAGTATAATTTAATTGGAGAAAATTCTATAGGTAACTATTTGAAACTGGATACTAATCGCTAAAGGCCAACATGATTTGATCATGCTAATTTATGATATTGATTAAACAATCTTTGCATAAAATGAAAAATTGCTAATTGATTTGGCGACTTTCGAATTTTGAGGCAAATTTAAATTGTATATTATAGGATTTTATATTATTACAATTTTGTACAATTTTTTGAATGTATTTTCACGGGTTTTTTTTATATATGCTATTTTTGTGAAATGATCGATTACTAAATTATGTCAGTAATTAGACACAATTTGAAATAAATTAACAATGAATAAATCACAATGAGAGTACTTCTCGAGATCAAGCTAAACCAGAAATCATGATTCTCTTTAGAACACAATGGGTAATAAAATAAATGAAATTGATTTACAATTACTATTATTATTGTTATTGTTATTAGTGAATTGTAGTATTTTCTATTGATATTTAGATAATATCTTTGTTCCTCATTTGTGGACTAGCAATTCCCTTTTCTTAAATTATATAACTTATTATATACTAGAACATCTTTTAAGCATTCTTTAGAACTTTAATAAGGATAATTTCAGAGAACGAGCATTATAGTAATTTCGAAAAGAAACCGCATGAGAAGATCGCAGTTTTCAAGATAAATAAATGAACCCACAACATTGTATACATATACTCTGTTGGGTTTTAAAAAGAATTATAAACATAATTTGAATATCATTATAAGTTATAAATATAATGAAATTTTTAATAACTTTTCCTCTACAAACCAAAATATCATAATTAAGTAAAAAAAAATGTTTACCTACTTTTTTCTAGACAAAGTATGTTTCTAAATTAATATTCTTAAGAATAAACTATTTGTTTTTAGGATCAATTTGTGGAGAAATTTTTTTTTGCTTTTTCTTTGTTAAATTCAAAATTTAAGGACCCATTCAGAATAAGAAATTATGTAAATTTAAATAAAAATTAAGAGATGTTGATATTTGCATCAGGAATAATTTAAAATTTAATAAAGAATCTTCATTTTGTCATGATACCATAAATTTCAATTTCAAATTATGAAAACTTTCATTGTTGTCAATCAATTAAGGAAATCATGTCTTCCTTGCCCCCTTTGAATCTGGCACTGATAAATATTTAAAAATCGATTTAAATTATAATAAATTATTAAAATTACAATATATTAAATTAAATATGTTCCTGAAGCTCTGAACGTTAATTTGAACGAAACTATTGTAATTTAAATTTACTTATTTATAAAAAATGGTGGGGTAAAGATTTTTGCATTTTAATATTGGATGAATTCAAAACTTGAAGATTAATAAAATATAAATATTCTCAATAATTCAACTTAATTTCTAAATGTAATTTATTCATCGTCAACAGGAATTAACACCTTTAAAAATTCCCAAGTGAGTTTGATACCTCATTATGCGCTAATAATAATATGCATCTGATCTGAATTTAAATTGTGAAAGTGTCGTAGACAAGTGCAGAGCGATTATATAATGCCCTTAATACTGAATAATGCGAGAATTCATAGGATAGTAACACACGACTACACATGTTGAAGAAGATACTTAAATAAGACAAGAAGCACGAACCGTCTAATTAAAAACACATACTCAATATGACTTGTCTTATATATATTCTTTATGTATAATGTACATCCTAGAATTTTCAAAGAGAAAGTCCAAGCTTTATTGGAAGTAAGTAAGTTTCAATGATGCAACTATAAACATACCTTTAAACTAAAGAAGTTATGATCCCTTAACTTATGTACAATCTTCAAGTACACACTTGCAAGATCATTCCTCAAGATAATATTCATAATTATAGGCGGCGTTCTTTCCATCGTTTTACATGAAATTAAAAACTAAAACCTTCCTAGCGTTACACGACAATGATTGAGAAAATTTCCTTTCATAAGCAACATCATATTTCATATTGTTTTCTCAGGTTATTAAATGTCTATTTCCGTTCTTTTCCAACTGACCTTAATGACGATTTCAAGACTCCGGGAAAAGAATCATGGATTTATTATACGAGTTTAAAAAAAATTAAACTAATTATTATTTTAATCTAAGACACATCTGGATTAAATTAAATTAAAACAGTGATGGTACATTTGTAACTTGAATTTTTTGCCTATTTTGTCGGTAAAAGGAAATTAGAATAATTTATTAATTTAAGATAATTCGGTTTAATTAATCAAGTATATTTCAAAGAAGAACAATTTTAATTTCAGGAATACTAAAAATTTGAATAGGGAAAAATTATTTAATCTGTTCAGATTAAAGTTTTGGTTTACTACCAAAATATATATAAGAAAAAATAATTTTCTTCTTTTTGGATAGACGAATTTTTCTTTAATTGTTTAAAGTAAGTTTTAAATTAATTTAGTCGTTATGTAAATACATGTATTTAAATAATTGTATATCTAGTCCTTTAATATTTTTGGGCGCATGAATATTTTACAAAAATGTATTAGTTACACTTTTTATTCTATAGAATTTCGATACAGAATTTTTTTGTATCCGAATTCTCATTTTCCGAATTTGTTATTAATCTAATTTAAATCAATCCTGACTTTTTACTGAAAAGTATTTTTAGATCATCGAATTTTTATTACCAGAATTTTCATTTTACAGAATTTTTTATTAACTGTTTATTTTAAATAATTCAAATTGAATCGAATTTTAAATGAATATATACTTTCTTTTAAACAGAATTTTTTAATGTGTCAAGTTTTTAATTGACAGAATTTCTGTTTTACCGAAATATACGTCAATATTGAAAATATCTTGTCTTTTAAAAATCCAATCAAATGAAAATTCGAGTAAATAGAAATTCTGGATTTTAAGAACTCGACTCATTAAAAGAAAATGTAATCAAAATTAGGTTCAATTAGAATTCTTTTAAATAAAAATTAATTAAAGAGAAATTTTGTTAAATAAAAATTCGACGAATTTTTTTTAGTAAAAATTGTGGTCAATTTAAAGTTTTTTAAATAAAAATTCGGCGATACAAAAATATTTTTTAGTGAAAATTGTGTGGTGAGTAAACAATGAGTTTGAAATTACTAATATTAATTTATTTGGGGCCTGTCAGTAGAAAAAGTAATTTAAAATTGAAGAAAATAAATCGAAAATGGCAAAAAAAATGTAAATTTGAAGAAAATAATTGGAAAATTACGAAAATAATTTAAATTTGAAAAAAAGATTGTAAAATAACAAAAAAAATTGATTAAAAACCAAAAAATGAAGACAAAAATTGAAAATTTGAAACGAAATAATTGAAATTTGAAGAAAATAATTGAAAAGTTTACAAATAAAAATAATTGAAGTTACAAGGAAATTAATGAAAAATTATAAAAAATAATTAAAATTTGAAAAAAAATTTGAGATTGGTGTAAAAAATTAAAATTTGGAGTACAATAATTGTGATATTGGCGAAATAATTAAAATGTGTAGAAACTAATTGAATGTCATAAATAATTGAAAGCTGGTGTGAAAGTTGAACTTTTTAAACAATAGTTTGAAAATTGAAAAAAATAATAGAATTTCAAGAAAATAATTGTGACTTGAAGAAAATAATTTAAAAATATCAAAAAAAATTATATATGTAGAAATTTGAAAAGGATAATTCAAAAATGCCAAAAAAAAAAAAAACTTAAATATGAAGAAAGTAATTAAAGTTTAAAGAAAATAATTAAAATTTGTAGAAAATAATTGAAAATGGCAAATATAATTTATCACAAGTGTAAAAAATTAAAAATTTAAAGACAATGGATTTTTGAAAAATCGACGAAAAATTTGAAATATTAAGAAAATGATTGAATAATGACATAAATAATTGAAAATTAGTGTAAAAATTAAAAAAATATTTGATTTTGAGGAAAATAATTGAAAGTTGAAGAAATTTATTAAAGTTTAAAAAAAATAATTGAAATTTGAAGAGAATAATTCAAAAAAGGGGAAAAAAATTTAAATATGTAGTAAGTAATTAAAGGTTGTAGGAAATAATTGAAATTTGTAAAAAAATAATTAAAAAATGTGTAAAAAATTAATAAATTCGTGACAATAATATAAGGAATGAAGAAAATGATTGAAATTTAAAGAAATTAATTGAAATTTGAAGAGGATAATTCAAGAACGGCAAAAGAAAACATATATATGAAAAAAGTAATTAAAGTTTAAAGAAAATAATTAAAATTTGTAGAAAATAATTGAAAAAAATATTAGAAGTTTAAGGAAAATAATTGAAAGTTTAAGAAATCAATTGAAGTTTAAGGAAAATAATTGAAATTTGAAGAAAATAATTCAAAAACGGCAAAAAAAATTAAATATGAAGAGCGCAAAAGCGCAATTAAAGTTTTTAGAAAATAATTGAAATTTGTAGAAAATAATTGAAAACTAATGTTAGAAATTGAACAATTAATGAGAAATAAAAAAATTGAATAAAATAATTGAAATTTTAAGAAAATATTTGAAAAATGACAAAAATAATTGAAAACTTGTGTAATAAATTAAAATATTCATGACAATAATTTAAAGACTAAAGAAAATGAAATTAATATTTGAAAAAATTATAAATTAAAAATCGCAAAAATACTTGAAAATTGACAAAAATACTATTAAGTTGGCAAAAATAGTTTAAAAATGACAAAAATAATTGAAAAGAGGCGTAGAATATAAATATTTGTAGACTGTGATTAAAAAAAAAATTGTAAAAAATTTTAATTTGAATATGAATAAACTTCGGAACAAACTAATTGATTTTCGCAGCTGGAATAGACATTTTACTAAAAAAGTGAGAAAAATAAGGTTTTTTTTTAATAAAGTAAGTAATAGTGAGCGATTTAAAAAAAGAAGTGAATGTCAGCCCTACGAATTGTCCGTCAATTGTAAATTCGGTGTTTTAAAAATTCTATCAATTATTTATCAATTAGTGCAAATAAAAATTCGAGTAAATAGAAAATCTGGATTTTTAAAATTCTATTCATTAAAAGAAATTCTGATTAAAATTCGGTTCAATTAGAATTCTTTTAAATGAGAAGTTGGTTAAAGAGAAATTCTGTTAAATAAAAATTCGGCGATAGAAAGATACTTTTTAAACAAAACTGTGATAAATTAAAATTTGTTGTACCAATTGTCTGACAATTATTGAAAATTCGGTTTATTAAAAATTCCATCACTGAAAAGAATGTTTTGTTCCTATGATTAAAAAATTGATTGTGTCAATCAAATTTTTGTTGATATGACTAAACATTTTTTTCAGTGATCAAATACCAATTCGCACAAATAAAAATCCGAGTAAATAGAAATTCTTGATTTTGAAAATTTTACTTAAAAGAAAAGCTAATTAAAATTCGGTTCAATTAAAAATCTTTTAAATGAAAAGTTTGTTAAGAACAAATTATGTAAAATAAAATTCTTTTAAATAAAAATTTGGCGAAATAAAGATACTTTTTAGTAAAAATTGTTGTTAATTTAAATTCATTTGTAAACAAACTCAAGGATTAATTATTTAATTAGTAGGACGAATTTATCACTCGGTAATTTAAAAATTGGTACACTCAAAACAAAAATTAGTTAAATAAATAAAAATTCAAAATAAATACACTAGTAAGATAAATAAATAAATACCTAAAAAAGGTGCTTTAAAATATAAATAAATGATCAAATTGTCGTGAAAGATCTGGAAATAAATCAGATATGACAAAGCATTCGAGAATTTCAATCGACTGGGAGAAAAACAAATAAGCGAGGATTTATCGAGAGCACCTGGATTAAATTTGTAATATGAATATAGATCTCTAATTACCCTAGTCGACTATAATTTATATATATATTGAATAGAAAATAAAGAAGCATTTGCGGTATGCAAATTGTGTATCTCAACAGTGCGAAGGAGCGAATCGGAGCACATTATTCTGGCTCAATAGAGGCTATCAAGAATCGAACTTGGCACATAATGCACTATGGTTCACCGTATATGTTAATGGTACTATTGATCTTTTACAGTTTCCGCATTTGCCCTCAAGCTGTCGACGAGTAGAGAAACTCGTGACCCAAGAAGTCAGTGATTGCGGTGATAATATGGAGCAAGGGTGCAACGTTCAGCACCAGAGTAAAAAGAAAATTCTCACACAAGATTCCTGTCAAATTTCCTGCTTTAAATCATCAGTGTGGTTAACAATTTTTCGATACAATCAACGAGAAAATTGAAATTCTGAACTTTATGGAGTAAATTTAAAATTTGATCTTTCAAGGAAGAATGACATTTGGTTATAGAGTAGAATTATTAAGGTTTGATCTTTATAAAGTTGATGTTAATTTCGGTTTGAGATATCAAATTAAAAGTTGATCTTTGTATTTGATCTGTTTAAAATGTCTTTTTTAGGCCCTAGAAAAATGTACAAGACTTACAATAGATCTAATTTTTCCTTCTGTGCAAATTAAAAAAGTTCCTGAGAATAAAATTGTGATGAAAATAAATTTATACTGATTTTGTATATTAAAGATAATAAAATTAAGTGAGTTGTAATAAAAGAGGACAAATTATAAAATAATTAAAACTAAGATAATAAAATCACGAATATTAAAAGTTTTATAATTAGGTAATAATAAAAAGAATTATTTAACCTCTTTTTTGGCCTATACGACTTTATATTATTAAATTTGCGTTTTTACATTAGACGCGTTAAGACGCAAAATATTACATCCTCTTTAGAAACTATAAACAAAATTTTTTTTCAGTTTTACATTGTCAAACTCGTAAAAGAAACTAATAACAATATTTTAAAAAGAATATAAATACAAAAAAAATATATAATACAGGGTGCCTACCGAAACATGATTTTCAAATTCCCGGTTTTCCCGGATTTAAAATCATATTTTTCCCGGATTTCTTTTATGTATGATTAATAGCTATAATATTAAATAATTATCGGTTAATAAGAAATATTAAGCAGATTGGGTATAAAAAGTCAATACACGTCTTTCTTAATTAGAAAAATATAATATAATTTATTTTATGAACTAATCAGTTCACAATTCAAAATCGCGGATTCAATATCAAATGTCAAAGATAATAGAAATTTGAGGAAAATAATTGAAAAATGACAAAAATAATTGAAATTTGAAGAAACAAAATGAAAGATGACAAAAGTAATTAAAAAATAAGTAAAAAATTAAAAATTTGAAGAAAAGACTTGGAAAATGACAAAAATAATTAAAAAATGGAAAAACAAAAAAAATTTGATGTCAATACATAATTAAAAAATTGGAGAAAAAATTGACGATTAAAGAAAGTAATTAAATAATTCAAAAAGCATAAAATTGATAGAAATTTGAAGAAAATCGGTACTGGAAAAATGATAAAAATAATTAAAATTAAAAAAAAAAACAATTGAAAAATGACAAAAATAATTGAAAATTACAAAAATAATCAAAAAACGGAACAAATAGTCGATAAATTACAAAAAGAATTGAACCCAGAAGAAAAAAAAAACAAAAATTATAAAACTAATTTAAAATTATGTAAAAAATGTATAGGATTATGTAAGAAGAGACATAAAAAATGACATAAATAATTGAAAAATGGAGAAATAAAATAAAAATTAGAAATCAATATTTGAAAAATTGGAGATAAAAATTGACGCCTTAAAGAAAAAAACTGAATAATGACAAAAAAATTGCAAAATCACAAAAAAAATTAAAATTTGAAAAAAATACTTAAAAAACGATAAAAATAATTAAATTTAAAAATAAAAAGCAATTGACAAATGACAAAAATAATTGAAAAATGAACAAATTAAATGAAAATTGAAGTAAGAAATTAAAGAATCCATGACAATAATCTAAAGATATAAGAAAATAAGTAAAATTTGGAGAAAGTAATAAAAAAATGTCGAAAATATTGATATTAATTGAAAAATGACTAAATTAATTGAAAATTTAAAAAAAAAACTATTAAAAAATGTCAAAAATAATTTAAAATAGTCGACAGATAACAAAAATAACCGAAATTTGAAGAAAATAATTGAGAAATCACAAAAAGATTAAATTTGAAGGTAATACGTGAAAAATAAAAAAAATAATAAAAATTTGAGACAAATAATTGAAAAGATGGCAAAACTAATTAAAAATTAAGTAAAAAATAAAAAATTTGAAGAAAAGACTTAAAAAATGATAAAATTAATTAAAATTTAAAGAGAATTTGAGAATTGACAAAAATAAATGAAATTTAAGTAAGAAATTAAAAAATTCATAAAAATAATTTAAAGATATAAGAAAATAAGAATAAAATTTGGAGAAAGTAACAAAACAATGTCAAAAATATTGACGACGATTCAGAAATTACTAGATTAATTGTAAATTTTAAAAAACAATTAAAAAATGACAAAAATAATTTAAAATAGGAAAAAATAGCCGAGAAATAACAAAAAACAGAGATTTGAAGAAAATAATTAAGAAATCACAAAAAATTTTAATTTGAAAGTAATACGTGAAAAATAACAAAAATAATAAAAATTTGAGGCAAATAATTAAAAAATGATAAAACGAATTTAAACTGAGGTAAAAAATAAAAAAATTGATGAAAAGACTTGAAAAATGATAAAAATAATTAAAAGATATAAGAAAATAAGTAGGTATAAATTTAGGAGAAAGTAATAAATCAATGTCGAAAATATTAACAGCAATTGAGAAATTACTAGATTAATTGAAAATTTGAAAAAACCATTAAAAATTGACAAAAATAATTTAAAATAGGAAAAAATAGTCGAGAAATAACAAAAATAACAGAGATTTGAAGAAAATAATTGAGAAATTACACAAAATTTTAATACATGAAAAATAACGAAAGTAATAAAAATTTGAGATAAATAATTGAATAATGACATAAATAATTAAAAGAATGAAAGATTGAAAAAAAAATTGAAATTTGAAAAAAGTAAATGAAATTTGTAAAAAATAATTGACAATAATTGTCAATTATTTTAATTGTCATAATAATAAAATTATTGCAGAAAATTGCTGTAATTTGAAGAAAAGAATTGAAGTTCGTAGAAAAAAATTGAAAACTGTAATAAATTGAGAAATTCATGACCATAAAAAAAAAGATTGAAAATTTTTTTGAAATTTGATGAGAATAATTTTTAAATGTCAAAATTAATAGAAATAAGTAGAAAATAATTGAAAAATTATAAAAATAATTGAATAATAACAAAAATAATTGAAATTTGATGAAATAATTGAAAGACGACGAAAGTAATTGACAATACTGGTTTAAAATTTTAAAATTTGTAGACATTAATTAAAAAACTTTGAAAGTAATTAATATTAGAGGAAACTAATTAAACAACGTAAAAAATTGTAAATGTTATTTACAATAAAGAACATTTCCAAAATTAATCTCTTTGTAAGACAGCTTCCATGTTGTAATATTTTAAAATTTTTTGATGAGAAGTTAGATAATTGTGATTAAACTCATTTGCATTTTTACAGAGAGCTGTTTTATAGTCATTTTTATTTTGTTGTGTTGCAAAATTCTGTCTTTTAAAAGTTGTTTTCTTTGCCCAATGTGCAATCTTTACAATTTATTTTGTAGACTAAATCCGTTTTTTTTAATTTGCAAACCAAGTCCTTAGGTAGTCTAAAAAGTATAGAGTTTAATCTGGTTTCGGATTTAACCACTTTTATATTATATTTTTTAAAAATTCTAAAAGCATTTGTTACAAATGATTAAACAACAATTCTAGAAAAGTTTCTTTCTTCTGTTCTAATATGTCTGTTTTATAAGATTAAAATCTTTTATTAATATATTTATTTAAAAATTGTTTTGGATATCCATTTTGTGTCAAAACTTTAAATCCCAAATCAATATTTTCTGAGTGACGCCATTATTAAAATCTAAGGACACATCCAAAAAATTGATCCTATTATTTTGCGATAATTCAACTATAAATTAGAGACTTTTACTTATATCATTAAATTTGTTTAATAAATCTTAAACTTTATCTTTAGGCAAACAAACAATTCAATCATCAACATAACTGTGATAAAAAATTACATTATAATCAGTTTTATTAAAATTTTTAATCAAGAGTCTCATTGAAGAAAGTACAAAGCATTGAGAGTTAAAAGGTGTTTGTATTTTTTTCACACGACTAAAATACAATTGGGTGGACATTTAATGGCTTGGTTAAAATTAATGTTCATATTTGTCATATACACGAACAAAAATAGCAATAACACGATTCAGCTTGCGCAGTTTCCAACTTTCTCTTCTTTGTCCTACAATATTGCTGCGAAATGTCACGAGGGACAGATAAAAATGTCACCTGATTACCGATATCGACCCAAAAGATGCTGCGAAGATCTGTATCTTTGAGATCGTGTTGTAGACTACAAAATTACGTGGAAAAATCTCCCTTAATAGGGAACAAAGCACATTCCTTTTATTTTTAACCAAAAGGTCACCAGCTTACAAATTTATTTGTCCCATTGTCTCTTTCACTATTAAAATTACTTTCATCGAATCCGATCGTTATCAAAAACAATTTTAGATATATTCATTTCTTGAAAAACCTTTAAATTAGATTAGAAACAGTAATCTTGCAAATTAGGTCAAAAAAAATAGTTGTTTATAGATTAGATCAAAAACAATTGTTCCTATAGATTAGATTAAAATCGACTCTTTTGAGATTGGATTAGAAACAGATATTATTTTCAGATTTTACCTTGAAAACGATTGTTTAAAATATTTCGAGAAAATTGGAAAAATATGAAAGAGTGGGTTATTATAACTGTTTAATTTTTAAATTCTTTGTTACACGATTTCACGTATTTTTGAATGAACCATTAATGAATCTTTAGTAGGTAAATATATTCAAGATTTGAGCATATGATAGAGACAATGAGGCTTGAGGTAATAATCGTGTCACGGTCATTGTCATAAAAAAAGATATTACTATTCATACGCGTGTCTGCGAATCTGGGAAAGAAAGTCGGCGTTTAATGTTTTGACCACAATTTAAGAGAGAAAATTGTCAAGGGAGAAGACATCATCAAAATGTCTATAACTAATCAATAGTTAGCAAACAAATGAATGTGAAATCACTGTCGATTTCAACACAGTCATTAATAAAAGTGAAGTTACTTTTCCTCTCGACAAGAATCTTTGGCAAATTACAGCATCTATTATTTTTCATTTGCAAAATTAGTGAATACAATTTTGTAAAATTAGACTAAAATAAATGACGCTGAAGTGCGTAACGTTTTTAAGAAACGAACAAAAAGAATAAATTAAAAATATATATTTTTAACTTAATAAATAAATAAAAAAAAAGTTAACATAAATACACAAACTAAAAAAAAAGATGTCTAGCGAATAATTATTTTCAAATTCCCGGAAAATTCCTAGATCGAAAGAAGTCAGAAAAAATTAAGAACATTTATTAAAAAATAGAATAAATAAAAAATTTAAACAGTGGAAAAAAAATTTTCTTGATGTAACAGTTTATGAAAAATTGATAAAATTAGAAAAACTTTTCAAAACATTTATCAGTGATTTATTATTAAAATTATATTATAATTTGTAGTATTAAATATTAACTATTAAATGGTGAAATTGAGAATAAAAAAAAGTGTAAAAAGGTAATTGAAAAACCCACAAAAAGGATGAAAATTACAAACTATCGTAATAATGTCTCTAAATATTAGAAATTATAAAAATAAATAAGAAAATCAACGAGAAAAAAGATAAAATTTTCTAAACAGAAAAAAACAATATTGTAAGAAATGACTAAAATAATTTGATTAAAAATAAGATAATTAAAGAAAATAAATTATCAAAAAAACAAAAACTGAAAGCAAAGGAAAAATTTTCAAAAGTGATAAAAGTGAAGAAATTGTTTAAAAATACATAAGAAAAACAAGATACTGAAAACATTTTTTAAAAAATAAGAAATTATAAGATAAAACTTGAATAGTTTGAGAAAGTGATACTTCTTGGAAGATTCTAAGGAGTAGAAAACTGATTATTAAATTTGAAAATCCATTAAAGTCAACGAATGATAAAAAACGATTAAGTAAAAAGAAGAAAAATTACCATAAAGTTAGAAAATTAAAAAGAATTGTAAATTTTTAAATTAAGTCAAAATGAAATTAAAAATTAACTTCCAATTACATTAATTATCAATTATTTAATTGATTAGGCATTAATTAAATACAAATTAAATTTGGATTTAATTGAAATTTAAAAATTTGAATCAATTAAAAATTGAATTAATTGGCGTTTGAAGTTTATTTACATTGTAATGAATTATTAAAAATTAATATCATTTCTAATTTCTTTCCCACCCCGAATTTTTAGTTCATATTCTGACAATTTGAAAACCAATTTGTAAAATTATTAAAAAGTACAAAATTGAAATTTTTGGAATTTATCTAAAAATTCCAGGAAGTTGTTAAAAATTCCCAAAACTTTTTACAAATTTGATAGACACCCTCTAAAAAGACAAACTGTACAATAAAAATCAACATAATAAAAAATTTAATCAAATTAAATGAAACGAACCTAAATAAACTATGACGAAAATAAAGAAAAGTAATATTATCAACTAACACTCCAATAACGAATTTTTAAAAACAAAAAAATAAAAATTTCGATAAAGACATTTTTACCTAATTCGACAAAAAAAATTAGAGAATTATTTGTCCAGAAAGAAATTTTATTTTGATGCTTTTATTTACAGAATTCTAGAGGAATTTTTTGGATAACTTTCTAGTTTCATTCATGAAAGAAAAATCAATTTGAATTCGATAGAACATGATGATTTTTTTTGAAGACAAGTTCTTTTACGACAAGAACATGATGGATTGATTTTTGTCAATGCATCCTACACCCGATTTGTGGCCAAGATCCTAGAGAATGTAAGATTAAGATTTACGACTTAATATGTGGCATCTTCTGAAAATTGTTTGTAATTACTTTCTCTCATAGGCGTTGTTATTCTGAGGTCAAGGCGCTTCTATGAGAAATTCTTCACTCAACTTTCAATGAATATTTTACATTAGAAAATTATTTATACGCAGTCAAATTAATTATCCAAATTGCAAAATAAGCCTATAATTATCCTAGAAGAGTTTAGTATTTTTATTCTTAGTCTCTAGACTTTTCAAACGAGTTTAGATATAATTTCCTTTTTGCCGAATTTTAATTTTTCTCATTTGTTTTTAATCAAAAGTGAATCAATTCAAATTGTTTCTCTATAGAATTTTTAGGTCATTGAATTCATATTTAATATAATTTTTATATCGTAGAATTTCTTTTTAACCGAATATTAATTTAGGAGAATTTTAAATGATGACAGAATATCCATGTGACCGAATCCTCGTTTATTTGAATTTTTACATGCATGAATTCATATTTGACAGAATTTTTAAAACACCGAATTTTTATTTGTTCGAAATTGCAAAGTTGACAGAAAGATTTTGGCGCGAAATTTAAATTTGACCATAAAAACTTGTCAAGAAAATTGTGATTTGTTAATTATAAATTTCGCGAGGAAATCTTTTTGACAAATTTAAATATATTCATTAATTTGCAATTTTTGAGTTTTGATAAATTGAAATTCGGCGTTTTAAGAATTCTATATCAAATATGAATTGGTGTAAATTCAAAATTCCAACAAATGAAACTTTGGTCAAATGGATATTCTGTCGGAAATAAAAATTCAAACTATTTAAAATTCTGCTAAATACAGAATCTGCTTAATTTACATTCGAATTAATTGGAATTCTTTTAAACATAAAGTCGGTTAAAAGAGCGCGGTTAAAATTCTAAATATTTAAAATCTGTAATAATAATGTTTACGTAGTTAAATTCAAAAATTCAAAATTCTACAAATTTAAATTCTACAATGATAATTTCTACACAACAAAACTCTACAATAAGATTTTTTATACAGGGTGTCTACTAATTTCGTCCCACAAAATTCCCGCTCATTTCCCGGTTTTTGTTCCTATTTTTCCCGGTTTTTTCTCTTATTAACTTAAAATTTATTTTAAGTTTTACAAATGGTTACAAAAATTGAATAAGACAGTTGATAATTGAAGAAAATAATTGAAATTCAAAGAAAATAATTGAGAATTGAAGAATTAAATATTAAACTTTACAAAAAATAATAATTAAGAATTAAAAGAAACAATTAATAATGAAAAGAAATAATTAATAATGGAAAGAAATAATTGAACAATGACAAAGATATTTGACAATTAGAAACAAAATTAAAAAAAAAAAGTAAATATTAATCTACAATTGAGCAATAATTGAAAAAATTGAACAATGGTTAGTAAATTCAAAAAATATAATTGAAAATTGGTAAACTAGATAGAAAATCAAAAAAAATAATTTAAAATTTAAGTTAATAATTAAAAATTAAAGAAATAAATTGGAAATTAAATAATCAAATTGAAATCAGAAAAACACAGAATTATTGAATTTAAAAAAAAAACAATTGAAAATTGGGAAATAAAATTGAAATTCGAATACAAAAATTGAGAATTAAAGAAAATTACTGAACAATTGGATTGAGAATAGAAGAAAATAATTTATAATTAAAAAAAAATGGAAAATGACAGAAATTATTTAATATTGAAGAAAACATTAAAAATTGAAGAATAGAATTGTTATTTAAAGAAATTAATTGAGAATTGAAAAACATAATTGAACAATTGAACAATTAAATTGAAAATAGAAGAAAATTATTAAAAATTGAAGGAGGTTTTGAAACATGAAATAAATAACTGATAATTGAAAAAAAAATAATTGAAAAAAGTCGAGATTACTGAATATTGAAACAAACAATTGAAAATTGAACAAAATAATTAAAAATTAAAGAAAATAATTGAAAATTGAAGAGAATAATTAAAAATTAAAGGAAGTACTTAAAAATTAAATACAATATTTGGAAACAGCAGAAAAATTTAGAAATCGACGGAAATAATTGCGAATTAATGAAAATAATTTAAAAATACTCAATTTAAATAAAAATTGAAAGAAAAACATAATTTAAAAAAGCTGAGAATTGTTAAATATTGAAGAAAATTGAGAAGAAATTGAAAATTGAAAGAAATTGAGAAACTGAAAGAAATATGGAAATTGAATAATTGGAAATTGAAGAAAATAATTGAAATTTAAGAAAAAAATTGGAATTTGAAGAAAATAATTGATGATTTAAAAAAAATCATTGAAAAAAGACTAGAGTTATTGAATATTAAAAAAAAATTGAAAATTAAAGAATAGAATTGAATGTCGAAAATTATAATTGAGAATTAAGGAAAATAATTCAAGAATTGAACAATGGGATTGAAAGTAGAAGAAAATAAGTGATAATTGAAGAAAAAAGAAATTGAACAACCCAGGAATTATAGAATTTGAAAAAAACAATAAAAAATGAAGAATGTAATTGTAATTTGAAGAAATCAATTAAAAATTGTAGAATACTATTTGAAATTGAAGAAAATGTGATTTTATGAAAATTGTTGAATAATAATTGATGAATTGAATTCAAGTTTCAAAAACATTATTGATAATTGAAAAAAAAATTGAACAAAGCCGAGAATTAATTATTATAGAAGAAAATAATTGAAAAATGGAGGAGTTTTAGAGATGTGAAATAAATAAATGATAATTGGAAAAAATAGTTGAAAAAAGTCGAGAATTATTGAATGTTAAATTAAATAATTAAAAATTGAAGGAAATAGTTGAGATCTGAAGAAAATAATTAAAAATTGAAGAAAATAATTGAAAATTGAAAAGAATTTATTATCCCAGAAAAAAAATTCCCGGTTTTTTCTGGTCAATTTAAATTCCCAGTTTTCTCGGTTAGTAGACACCCTGTTATAAAACAATTAATTTTAAATTCTACACAGTTAAATTCTACAATTTAACCTCTACAATGAAAAATTCTAAACTTTAAATTGCAAATTACGTTAAATATGAATTCGCACACCTAAAAATTCTATAAAGTAAAAATTGGGATCAATTCCCATTCGATTGATAATAATCGTTAATGAAAATTCGGCTAAAAGAAAATTCTATCTAAATTTCTATAGAACGAAAATTCTAACTATGAATTTTAGAATTTATATATTCCGTCTCATGAAATTTTAGACCCTTTGTCTAAAATTGATTTGAATTGAATTAATTGAGTATTGACTGAAGTAACGAGATTACAATATTGTGAAAGTCAACAATCAAGATGAAAAGAGTCCTCTTATCGAGTGTCTGCTGAAGAAGCGGTGACTAATATAATAAATAAGATGTTTCGCGAGAATATAAAACAATCAATCACGTGAGTTTGCGATTTGATGGGAATAATTCTTTTATCCAATTAACATAAAAATGAATCTCCTACGCTATTGTCGAATCCTGTCAACAAACAGTTGGCAATGGTTAGTTTATACTGGAGAGAGTGTTGTCAATTGACATACTATACAATTAGATCTATTAGAGATACGTTAGCCTCGCTAGAAATCTCTTTTTCGACGTCAGTACTGTCGATGTATACGACGTTTATTGCCTTTTCCACTCTCTACTTTATAAGGTAACTACATACATAAGCCATAATGAAATAATCGTTTTTTTGCGTAAAATTTGAAACGGCACGATTTTAAGTGAAATTCTGGCTAATTGATTATTTCTCTTGATATTCTCTATTCATATAGATAATCTTTAAAGCATCTCTTCGCTTCCCTTGTTGTTTTTTCTGTGACTTTTGGAACTTGTGTATTTTTAAAGTTAATTAACTGAACATTAAATCAGGGCCGGATTGGGAATTAAAAGCGGCCCGGGAAAAATATTCAAAGCGGCCCCTTTCTATATAATTGAAAATTTTTATTAACATTTAAAACTAAAATATAAAAATATTAAATTATTTTATTTAAACTTATCAATAATTTAATTATTTGGAATTTCTTGAACAGTAGCATTTTCTACTGCCATTTGTACGAAAGCAGCAGTAATTTCTTAGTTTAATGAACACCTCAATCTGGTTTTAACCAATTTTAAAGGACAAAAAATGGACAACTTCTATTAAACAAATATAATAAAAAAATTTTGAGAGAATTTCCTGTCTTTAAAAATTGCTCTGAATGTATTCCTATCTAACTTAACCCCTTCAATCAAGAAATGGACAATTTTTATTAAATAAATATAATAAAAAGTTTTTTAGCGAATTCTCCGGCTTTAAAAATCGCTCAGAATGAATTTCTATCTACTTTGCCCCCTTTAGCATAAAAAAAGTCGGCTTTCATTCACCTGAAAATCATTTTTTCAATATTTGAATACCCAATTACTTTCTTTAATTTACAATTATTTTCTTCAAATCTCAATTATTTTCTTCTATTCACAATTATTTTAATTAATTTTTAATCATGTTTTTCAATTTTCAAATATTCTCTTTAATATTCAATAATTTTCGGCTTCTTTCAATATTTTTATCAATTTTCAATTGTTATCTTCAATATTCAATAATTCTCATTTTTTCAATTGTTTTTCCAGTTTTCAACTATTTTCTTCAATTTTCAAATATTTTCGGTTTTTTTCAATTATTCTTTTCAGTTTTCAAATATTCTCGTTTTTTCAATTATTTTTTCAGTTTTCAATTATTTTCTTCGATTTTCAAATATTGTCGGTTTTTCAATTATTTCTTTTCAGTTTTCAATTACTTTTTCAGTTTTCAAATATTCTCATTTTTTCAATTATTTTTCAGTTTTCAATTATTTACTTGAATTTTCAATCATTTACTTGAATTTTTAATTATTTTAGTCAATATTCAATAATTCTCGATTTTTTTTCAATTATTTTTTCAATTTTCACTTGTTTCCTTCAAAAGGCAATTATTATCCAAGAATTTCAATCCAGTTCAATTTTTTATAATCCAATTAAATTTACAATTATTTTCTACAATTACTACAGTAATTTTCTTTCAATTTTTATTCATAGTTATTTCTGTTCTAAATTTTAATTTACATTCTTAACTTTTAAGATAATTCTGTTGAAATGTAAACTTTTTAATGTTGCAATTTTTCGAATTTTTTGCAATTGTCCTTTATTTTCGTCTTTTTTCAATTATTTTCTTTCATATTATTCAATTATTAATCATTTTCTTGAAATTTCAATTCAGTTCTTTAATTCTTTAATTATTTGTATCCAATCACAATTCTTGTCTTTTATTGATACTTTTTTTCATTTTCAATTATTCTCTCAATTTGGAAGTATTTTCTTCAAATTTTAATAAAGTTTAATTTTTCAAAAAGCAATTAAACTTTCAATTGTTTCTAGAACTATTCCTATCATTTTCTTTCTTTTTTAGTTTTTTTTTAATTTCATGTTTATCTTTTTCTGTTTAAAATTATTTCTGTCAGTTTTTAATTTAATAATCTTGCCATGTTTAGAATTTTTTCCAATTGGCAATTATTTTCTTCAATATTTAATAATTCTCGGCTTTTTTCGATGATTTTTTCAATTAACAATATTTTTCTTGAACTTTCAATTCAATTTTTCAACTATCCTCTTAAATTCACAATTATTATTTTCTTTAATTTTGAATTTTTTTCTTCAATTTTCAACTATTTCTTCTAATTTGAAATTATTTTCTTCAATTTTCAACCAACTTTAACTTTTTGAAATCCCATTCAATTTTCAATTATTTGTTATAATTATTCCTACAGTTTTCTTCAGTTTTTAATTGTCAATTATTTTCTTAAATATTCACCAATCCTGGGCTTTTTCACTCTTTTATACTATTTATATATTTATTAATATAGTAATTTGTAAATTATTTATTATCAATAATTTTTTTGAAATCTCAATTTAACTCCTTAATTCCTCAATTTTTCTGTCTAATTCACAATTATTTTCTTCATTTTTTAATTATTTTGGCATTTTTTAATATTATTTTCTTCTTATCAATTTGTGATTATTTCTTCAAATTTCAATCCAGGTCAATTTTTTAAAATTAAAATTTTTTTCAATTATTATTATTTCTGTAATTTTTTTCCTTTTTTAATTTCCAATTGTTTTTTTAAAATATTATATTTGTTCTTTAATTTTTTAAATTATTTTTGTCAATTGTCGATTTATTAATCTTGTCATTATTCCAATTTTTTTCATTTGTCAATTATTTTCGTCATTTTTTAGTTATTTTAGGTCGATATTATCAACTCGAGAACATTTTTGGATGGTCAAGAGATTTTGAGATCAATATCAATATTGCTCAAATATGATATCGTCTTGATATCGTAAAGCACTAAGAAATAATGGTCAAGAGAACAAAATAATTTAAAAAGTTAAAGATTAGTTATAAAATTTTTTGAGAATTATTGAGGATTGAAAAAATTGAAGGAGATAATTGAAAATTGAGGAATGTAATGGAAATTTAAAAAATGTAATTAAAAATTGAAAGAAGTAATTGAAAAAGTCTAGAATTCTTGAATATAGAAAAAAATAATAATTGAAAACTGAAGAATGGAATTGAAAGTTGAAGATAATAATAAATAAGAATTGTAAAAAATAGTTGTAGAATTGAACAATTTAATTGAAATTCTACAATTTCTGTGATTGAAAAGAACATAGAAAGAAGCCGAAAATGATTGAATGTTGTAAAATTAATTGAAAATAGAAAAGAGTGGGCACATATCGGAATATTCCCGAGAGGAGAAGTGCCTACCCCCACCACCGGGCACTACCGAGCATCCCAGCGCTCGGTCTGCCATTGTCTGCTAATGCGTTTTTCTATAACCTCATTAAAGACCATTAGGTCGGTAATGAGGTTTTACAAAAATTTTTTTTTTTTTAAATTTTGATATAAAATTACTTTTAGCGTTAGATTCGTAATCTGTGTTCCTTGACGATTACGAGCATATAAAATTTTTTTCAAAATTTCCAATTTTTAATGTTTTTTACTTTATAAACAAATAGTTTTCAGCCATAAAAAATTTGTTAATTTCCGTAATTTTTTAATATTTTTTTTAGGTATTTCAAATGTAAATACAGTAGGAACTCGGTTATCCGGATACATGCCTGCATCCATTAGTCCGGATAATCGAATCTCTACTGTATTTTATTTGTTGTACCACCTTTCGTGTCCGACCTTTCCATGTCAGTAAATGTCCACTTTTTTCCCTACTAATTTGAATTTTCCCTTCACACTTTTTCCAGGCTTAGGACTGGCAGCACGGTACTTCATTATGCTGGCGTGTTTAAAAAGTTTGTTTTTTCGAAAAACACAAATGTTGAAATGTTTAAAATTATAACCTTTTACAAGGTCTGAAAATTAATTGTATCACAGACGTTTTCTAACCTTTTACAAGGTCTGAAAATTAATTGTATCACAGACGTTTTCTAACCTTTTACTAGGTCTGAAAATTAATTGTATCACAGACGTTTTCTAATCTTTTACTAGGTCTGAAAATAACACATGTTTTATTGTTTAATTAGTATGTCTGTGCAAGTCAAGTATAACAAAAACCGATACTACTACAATAGTTGCTCAGCCGCAGCAAACGCATTGGCTCAAATTCGTGATTTTTATTGAAACGAGCGAGATTGATTGAAACGCTTTTAAAGTCTGTGATACAATTAATTTTCAGACCTTGTAAAAGGTTAGAAAACGTCTGTGATACAATTAATTTTCAGACCTTGTAAAAGGTTAGAAAACGTCTGTGATACAATTAATTTTCAGACCTAGTAAAAGGTTAGAAAACGTCTGTGATACAATTAATTTTCAGACCTTGTAAAAGGTTAGAAAACGTCTGTGATACAATTAATTTTCAGACCTTGTAAAAGGTTATAATTTTAAACATTTCAACATTTGTGTTTTTCGAAAAAACAAATTTTTTAAACACGCCAGCATAATGAAGTACCGTGCTGCCAGTCCTAAGCCTGGAAAAAGTGTGAAGGGAAAATTCAAATTAGTAGGGAAAAAAGTGGACATTTACTGACATGGAAAGGTCGGACACGAAAGGTGGTACAACAAATAAAATACAGTAGAGATTCGATTATCCGGACTAATGGATGCAGGCATGTATCCGGATAACCGAGTTCCTACTGTATTTACATTTGAAATACCTAAAAAAAATATTAAAAAATTACGGAAATTAACAAATTTTTTATGGCTGAAAACTATTTGTTTATAAAGTAAAAAACATTAAAAATTGGAAATTTTGAAAAAAATTTTATATGCTCGTAATCGTCAAGGAACACAGATTACGAATCTAACGCTAAAAGTAATTTTATATCAAAATTTAAAAAAAAAAATTTTTTGTAAAACCTCATTACCGACCTAATGGTCTTTAATGAGGTTATAGAAAAACGCATTAGCAGACAATGGCAGACCGAGCGCTGGGATGCTCGGTAGTGCCCGGTGGTGGGGGTAGGCACTTCTCCTCTCGGGAATATTCCGATAATCGCCCAAAAGAGTAATTGAAAGTTAAATGAAATTTAATTACATAAATTAAATTATTAATTAGACCTACAAAAATACCGGCCCGCCTGGCGGCGGCCCACCGGGATTTTTCCCGGTATCCTGAATGGCCAACCCGGGCCTGCATTAAATTAAACAGCAAACAAGTTACAAAACGGCAGTATGGAAAATAACACAAGTCGGATGATTTATTCAGTTGGATTTCAGAGAATGCAAATGTAGAATTTAAAGTTTGAAAAGTGGGAAATTTTTTAAATACCAATTTGTTATGAAACATTGGTAATTATAGAAAGTGGAAACGACGGAGAAATTCTAATTTGTATGCGAATGAGTGATTTTCCACCCTAGGGTTTTTGGCGCAACTGACGGGAAATCACAGAGATTATGCTCAAACGACTAAGTAAATGTGTGCCTTTAATCAAGGTGCACAGTTTGACTGATACTTGTATCTCGGCACACCTACTGACAGTCGATAGAAACGTGAGAAATCGTAATTTCTTATTCAATCTGTAATTTAATCTTCCAATTGCTCGTACAATTCCTATACAACAAAGAATTTCCCAGGATTATGATTGTCCCAATATTTATTATTTTAATAATACGTCTTCTTTAACTAGTTTAATAAGATTTTAATAATATGTGTAATAGATCTTTATTTGTTTAGGAATTTTAGTCGAATTAACTTTAATCATAAGTTAGATAAAAAAGCCTTGTTTTCTTCCATTATTCGTTGTTTTGGAAAAAGAGGTAAATGATCGTAGGAATGTCAGATGAATAAAAATTTATTCTTTCGTCAATATGAGACGTTTCATCGACTCAGGTTTGTTAACCTCATCAGGCTATAATTTTATTGATATATATCCTATACTAGGAAATTCTTCGCAAAGACGATTATAATGTAAAAAAAAAACTAATAGATACCAATGACCCAAAAGCAAAACAAATCACTGTAGAACAGAGATTTTAAATTTATACATTCAAATTACATAGTCAAGAAAAATAAGCTTTATTCACAGAAGAAGAATATTTCTTTTTGTTAATAGTGTGTCGAAAACAATTTATATGAATACTTTTAGAGATAATTCTTTTTTTCCTATTTTGTTCGAAGTTTTTAACAAGAGGAATAGATGTGATGTAATGCTCTTGTATAATTTTTGATAATTTAAAAAAAAAAAGAAAAGAATTCGAAAAAGGTAAACAAACCTTTGGAAGGCGTCTATATATGTCCGTTCCAATGTTTAGATTTTCGTTGTTAGGTATTAAAAATTTAACTTCGTTTTAACGAACTTTTATTTATTGTTTATCTACAAAATCAAAACGGTAGTTGTTAATTTTTAAAACAGATTTTACTTTTTTTAAATTGAAACCTTTTATGGGATAAAGTGATTGCTCGATCTACAAAACAAAGTTAAAAACAATGTTCTTTTTTTGTTGTATTGGATGATCAGAGAGGTAATTGATTAATCTGTTTGATGAGGTCGGTTTATTATACCAGTCCGTAATAATGTGATTGTTTTCTTTTATTAACTTCAGATCGAGGAAGTTAATTTTATTTTCTTCAATTTCAAAGGTGAATTTTAAATGTTTGTCATAAGAATTAAACATGTTTATAACACGTTCAATATATTTTTTAATACACATAAGATTGTCATCAACATATCGACAGTAAAAAATGGAAATAATATTGTATTTTTCTTTTAAAATCTTTAAACAATCAACCTAGAGATCATCCATTATAATCTCCGCGAAAAGAGGGAAAATAGTTATTTTAACTTTATAATTAAATTTAAGTTCATCTGTATATGTAATTTGAATTATTTTTTTTATAATTTGCATATAATTTTTATTTAAAATTGGTTAATTCTTTTATTTTAAACCAGTTTAGACAAAAGAAAATTCAAGTTTTGAAGCTAAATCTATCTTGTTTATAAATTTAATTGATATGTTATAAATTACAAAAAAAAACATCCAAATACAAAAATCGAAAGAAGCTAAAGTTCTGCTATAACCTTCAAATGAAAAATGATTGTTTTTACATTTTGTAAATTCAAATTTGACCATAAATAATGTTTTAAATATCAAAACATAATTTGAGTTTTTTATAGAATTGGATTTTCTTTTTATATTTTGTGTTGCAAAAATTATTTTTGGAAATATTTCCTTGGAAAAAAAGTTTTGATTAAATGAACGTTTAGCATTTAAGGATTAGAAAATCTAAAAGTCAAAAGAAGAATCACATTTCCATCTTGCCGCTAACTTGGTATAAATTTGAAGGTTTTTACTAAACTTAAAAAACGTGAAGTTATGCCAAATAAATTAATTCCAAAAAGTAGTTGAAAAATAAAAAGTGTAATTTAAATTTAGAAAAAACATCAATATTTTTTCGAAAAATTAACAGAATCCTTACTGGAATTTTCAAAAGTTGATTAAAAATACCAAGTTTTAAACAAAAAATCAGGATGAACAAAAACTTGATTGAACATTTCATCTACAAGTTTTTATTAATAAAATACTGGAATTTTTATTTAAAAAAAATTTTAATTGTAAACGTAACTATAACAACAGAATTAATGCGAATTCATGGGAACAATTTGCGAATTAAAGTATTAAAAAAATTAATTACAAACTAAAAATCTAATTAAAAATTTGTGCTTCGTTAACATGAATTATTGAAACAAGAGTGGCTTGAAAAACTAAAAATACTTACAAAATATAAAATATTTACAACTAAAATCTAGTCAAAAAATGAAAAACAAAAGAAAGTCAAAAACAAATCAAATTTTATTGTTCATGGATAATAAGAATAGTTGAACAATAACTTAATTTTTTTATAAAAAATAATCAAAACTAAAAAGTAGACTTAATAATCATAAAAGAATTATTAAAATTTTAAAAAGTTAATTAAAAAAAAAATCAGATCAATCAAAACTAATTATTAAACTTTAATGCAGAGGTTAATATTTTAATAAAACAATTAAAATAATTAGACTTATTTATAATTTCTTGATCAATATTAAAGAGAAAGTAAAAACAGTTCCAGAAAACTAAAGAGAAACAAAAAACCTCTTTTTTTTTGAATAAATAAACTTCCTTCTATCTTTTGTTTCGTTGAGAAGAATTTATAAAAAAAAGCAAAGAACTGAGAAACATAAACTAATAAATTTTGTTGTTCAAATTCTACAAAAGAATTATATTAACTGGCAAATGCGTTTTTAAAATTTTTTTTTATTTAAATCAAAACTAAAATATTAAAAATAAAATGTTTTCAGTAGAATGCATAGAAATAATAAATTTCACTGGTTTTTTAATTCTATTCTTTCTAAAAACTTAACACCTATTAAAAATAAACAAAAATTGAAATTCAGATTATTTAAAAATCGGATGAATTTAATTTAGATATAGTTGATCAAAATTTTAATTAATAAATGTTAAATGTTTTGAAAAATAAAAATAAACATTTGTTGGAAATTGAATTGTATGAAATTTTGAACGGTTAAATTTTGTAGCTGATTTAAATTTGGATCGATTACAATTTAAATTGCATAAAATTTGAATTGATTGAAATTCCAATTAAATAAAAATTTTAACAGATTAAAATCTAGATAAATAAAGGTTTGAAGAGAGTGTAATTATTTCGATTGATAAATTAAAATCTGCTTACATTAAAAGTGTACTTTTTTTAAAATTCGAATCAGTTAAAATATAGATTAATTGAAATTTTGAATGGACTGAAATTTAAATGTGTTATAATTTGAATGACATGAAATTTGATTTTGAATCAATTAAAATTTACCGATAGAAAAGTTGGATAATTGAAATTTTAATCGATTGAAATTTGTACCGTTTAAATTTTGGATCAGACTAAAATTTGGATAGCATAAAATTTAAATAGATTGGAATTTTCATAAATAAAAATTTTGAATAGATTGAAATTTAGAAAATAAAAAATGTTTATACTTTAAAATTGGAATAAATACAAATTTCAAGAGAATGTATTTTTAATAAATTAAAATTTGTGTAAATTGAATGTTATACTGCTTGAAATTCAAATTGATTAAAATTTAGATTAATTGAAATTTCGATTGAATTGAATGGATGTTTTGAAATTTAAATGAAATGAAATTTAATCGATTAAAATTTACGCATATTCAAAGCTGGATTTCTAAATTGGAATCGATTTAAAATTTAGATTGGATCGAAATTTGGATCGATTAAGATTTGCATATAGATAAACTTTAAATAGATTGAAATATGAATAAATAAAAATAAAAAAATAAAAATATTAATCAAAATTATAAATGTAACAAATATTTTTTACTACATTTTTTTAAAAATTTTATAACAAACATTGAAGACTTTTACGACACTTTCGCTGATTTGAATTTAGATGCAAGAATTATAGCAAATATTCTTTGACAGGAACACTTGTAATGAAGTTGTATTTTATACTCAATTTCAAGTGTCAAAAGTTGGATATAAAATAAAGTTTCTGAACCCCAAAGGATCAATTAACTGAGAATGTTTCGAACAGGAAGATGTGCATGTGCAGATAAAAACCGAGATGCATTTGAACATCATTCAGGAGTGAAAACGGTTCTTACGCAGGAGACCATAATTATTATTACTCTTTTTATTTACACTTTTTGAGGTACTTTTCTCTTTAAGAGCGAAATCGTATAGTGTCAATTTATATATATATATATATATATATATATAAACATAAAATATTACCTCTTCGAGATATGTAATGTGACAAAAAAATTGTCAGTAAACTTTAAATTCTCCACGTATAATAAAATTTTAATATTAATTAGTTTAAAAAATTATTCTTTTAATCAAATAAATAAAAAACTAAATAAAATTGACCGTTTCACCAAATTTTCCATTTAACCAAATTAATCAATCAATTAAAATTCAGTCAAATTTACAAATTAATCAATTGCCTGAAAAATTATTGAGTAAAGATATAATTTTCATCGAATTGGAAAATCCGGTTTTAAAAATTGAAAAGAAAAAAAGATTATTAAACATTTTTTTTAAACCGTGGTAAATAATTACTAGAAAAATTTTTATGCAAAAAAAATTGTTTTAATCTTTCGTAAACGAAAATGAGAAACTTTAACATCAGATTTTTTTTAGACTTTAATGATAATAAATTACACGAGAGGTGAAGAAAATTCAAAAGTGACACATATATTTAGAAAAGAAAGCAATTGTTTATTTGCATATTTTTCGTTTCACTCGGGCCGGATTATCGATTTACTTGAATATGCGAAAGAAGAAAGTTGTTGGCAGTAAAAATGCCTAAGGGCGCGTCGTGTGACTTGTCTTCTTCAAATTTGAATTTCATTATTTTTCATCTAACACGTGTCGTCGAATCATAGCGATTGTATTTAAAATAGGAAAAAAATTTGCATAAATCTGATTAGCGTTTCTTTCTTTACGACAATGATTTCCAAACACCCGGTGTTTGTAATCTTATTAAATTTTATCAATTTATCAATTTTGCACTTTCTAAAAAAAAAGATAATATTTTGTCTCTCGATAACCCTGATTTAAATAATAAAGATCCAAACAAAATTCAACATAAAACTAATTAAAAATAGATCAAATCTCGGCAAAAGTAGTCTTTCGAGTCAATTAACTCGCTATGATAAAATACCACGTTACTAATTGATTAAAATTTAATTTACTAATATTTAGATCAGAAATTATTCGCATTTATTTAACTGGAGTTTAACCCAGTTTCTTTACAAGTTCATTTAGTTTCCTTTTTTCTAAATTTCATTATTTTTTTCTTCTTTTAAAAAATTAAATTCTTTATTTTAGTTAGTTTCTCAAGCTTTTTAGTTTTTGAAAAAAGATAATATAAAGACAATAAAATAAAAATCACAATAAATAAATTTGAAAATTAAATTACAGGAAGTAATTTTTTAAACAAAAAATTCAGACACAAATAAATGAAAAGAGGTTACACAAATTTTTATAATAAAAGGTTTAATAATACTTTTCGATTCTTTTGATTCATGATTTAAAAAAAAAGATTGTACCAAATACTGAATAAATTAGAACAATTTCCCTTGATATTGAAATTGAAACCATAATGCTAATCAGACTATGGCAATTTTCACATTACACTTGACCGCATTTAATCCAATTTATTTAAATAGGCAGATACTTTCATTCTCGCGACAATGTGAATTCTCTGCTTTTACGAACCAACACGATTATCACCAACTTGTTTAGCATAACACATTTTATTCAGAAGGTGCTTTAATGGAACGTCTCAAAAACTTTCGGAAATCGCACATATCGATGACAATTCACGGATTTTATTAACCCACTTTCAGAGCCTGCAACTTTTTAGGCAACACTTTTTTTTTTAATTATAAATATATGAAAAAATATCGTGGGAAAAAACACTCACTGGCACTTTTGAATGATTTAAAAATACCTAACAAAACTACCACCACCTTAAGCAAAAATTAAATTCCTCAAAAATCTGGTTTTGAAAACTGAAAAAATCTATTAAAAAGTTTAAGATAAAAATTTCAATTTTGATAAATAAATTTATTTATTTATGTAACGATTTAATATGGATAAATCTTAATTTAATTTAAGAAAATAGAAACTGAATTTGGATAATTAAATTATCGAATTCGGATCATTTAATCACTTGATTTGACTAATAAATATTAAATCTTTAAATTCGGGTAGGATCTTTAAATTTGGTTAATTAATTTTTAAATTGGTTAAATAAATCTTTAAATTATAATTAAATTACTGAATCCGGGTAATTAAATCTTTAAACTTCGGTAATTGATTAATTTAATTTTTATCATTTAAAACTTTTAAATTGGGTAATTAAATATTTAAACTGGGACAATTAAATCACTGAATTCGAGTAATTAAATCCTTAAACTTCGGTAATTAAATAAATGATTTTTTGTATCATTTGAAATAATCCAATTTGTTAATTAAACTATTTAACTCTAGTAAAATTATTTAATTTTGTAATTTTCAGAAAATACTTAATATATTTTTTCATAATCAAACGATTTAATAATCACAAATAATTAGAAAACGACGATTTATTTTGGTTTCTAATCCGAATTTTTGTCATTTTTTCCCTTCACACACAATTATTTGACAAATTGAAAAATTAATTAACCCCAAAGATACAAAAATCTTTTTATTAAATCCAACTTTAATACTGCACTGTTTATTTATTTATTTAGCAAATACAATTCTCCGCAATCCATAAAGGATCATAAATGGGTAACAAAATATACATAAGTATAAACTTATTGTTTTAAAATTTGTATTCGAAACCAAAAATGTCAAATTTTAATAGTTTGAATAATCTATTATTAAATAAAAAATTTGTATTAAATTTATTTTCTAATTAAATATTTATTATTTGTTAATTTAGTATTATTTATATAAATTGAAAATTTTATTTTAAGATTACTATAATTTTAAAATCGAAACTTTTAACACTGAGCTAAAAATTTCACTAAAATTTGATTCCTTGATTAAGAGATTTAATTTTAAAAAAAACTTGTTAATAGTTATTTTTATAGAAGGTTTTCAGTTAAGGAAAAAAATGATAAAGAATAGAAATACGGAAGAAGGAAGAGAGAAAGTAAAATTAAAGTCTACTCACCAAGCGCATGATGCTGTCTGGCTCTCACCAAGAAGATGATCTGGTCTTAGGCAGGAACAGAAAACAGGAGGTGGGATCGTCCAAATAATGAAGGTGGTAAAGGTAATCCTCGTACTTTCGTTCATCAGAACACATTCTGTGAATGGGACCAAAAGATTGCTGGAAGCTATCCAAATTCCTTCTCCACCTTTACTTCCACTGTAAAAAGAAATTATGAGAATTCGACAATAAAATGGCAATCAATATGTAATATTTATTTATTTTATGTTAAAAATCAATTTCAAGAATCATAATTGATGTTTTAAAATTGCGAAAAAATTTTAATGACTTGTAAAAAGGATTAAGAGAAAAAAGTGTGTATTTACCTGGCGACTAAATGTTGAAATTTTCTGCTTAATTAATATGGTGACTGCGAACAAAAAACTTTGGACAGGTGATTAAATAGAGAGAGATGTCAAATACATAAGATTCATATTGTTTCTTGTGAATAAAAAATACTTTTATAGAGAAGGTACACTTATCTCTGTTAATTATATCCGATTTTCAAATGGACAAAAAATAGATGAAAGCTGTCAGAATTGGCGCAATTAATAAATTGAAAGTTTTAAACCTACCTTAAATGTCATTTTATTTCTTTTGTTTTAATAAGAAAAATTATTTAACACTGTCATATAAAAACACTGGAATATTGTTGAATTTTTAAAAAAATTTTGTTTATTGTAGACCTTTTACAGAAATAATTAGGTCTTTGGTCTTTTGTAAAAAAATGTTCTCGAATTTATTTTTGCAAATTAAGTTTATTATAATGTGACAACAAAATTTGTAATCAACTTACTTGTTTCAGCGTATTTTTTCATTTAATCGATATTTGCTCATTTATCGAGTATGCCAAGAGAGCAATCTGAATCATGAAATCATGTGATTTATTATTATTAACACTTTTTTTTATAAAAAATAACGGTCAAGTGAGAGAACAATTTTTAATGCAAAATTAGATTTTTATAACTGACGCCATTTTGATTTTTTCACTCGACTAAATTTACCGTAAAATAACCGCAAAATAAATTTTAAACAAATTATCGAACATTTTCGTGTTATTTTTGCCCGATTAACGGCGAACCTTAGTTAGTTGTATTCACTTTAGTTATCTATAATCTATCAATAGTTGCAGTTTCTTAAAAAACAAACACGAAGGGAACAAAAACAAAGAAAAACGTGCACATTGTTAACCAAAATTCGATTCTGCTTTTAATGAATATCACCACCAATTAACGACGATTTTACGAGATCTAACTTAAATCGGATTCGCGATTGAAAAGTTAATTAAGAATAGTAACACTCAGGACACGAATATTCCGTATTTATCACAAAAAAGAGGATTTTTTCAATAAACTATACCGGCATAATTTAGCATCCCCCCCCGCGACCGACAACAAGTGACGAAAAATTTGAATTGGTATCGATATATCGATATAATCGAAGTTAATGCCTTCGATATCCACCAGAGAGCGCTTTTTCCGGTGTGAAGTTGATTCACTAAAATGGGTATGTTATTTATTTTATTGTTTTTATTAAAATAAAAGTTAATTCAGAAAAATTGAAATTACTTTTTAGAAAATAAATAACCTGATAATTTAGCTGCACTTTTTTAAATTACATGGTTTAATTTTTCAACTTTTGAAAAGAAACATTGTTTGTGTAAACGTGTTCTTCCACGCATGACATCTATTTTGATTTGATTAATTTCTTTTTATTTTACTACTTTCAATGAAAAAATGCCGATTTTCGAGATATTATAATTATTAAAGTGGATTTTGTTAATATCCAGATAGTAAAAACTTTTTAAATACGTGTTTTCTACATCTTTTGTAATGTGAGGTTAGGTTTTTATGATAATGACAGTTTTGTGCTTAAATTAAGAATTTTTTAATTAAAAAAGTGTTCTTTGACTGGGAGTATTATTAGATATATTCATTAAAATTTAGAAATATATCAACATTCCTGAAAATACGCAATTTGAAAAGTAGTATCAATATTGTAATACGCCTTAAATAAGTTTGTTTATATTTTAAAATATGAAGTCAAAATTGTTTTTTTCCTTTCTTTTTTAATTATAAAATATACTGTTTACATCTTTTAAAATATAAAGCAATATCTTTTTTTCAATAAATGGCTTCCTTTATGTTTGTACAAAAATATCGAGTTGTTTTAAAGATATAAAAAAAGTTTTGACATCTTTTTAAATGTTTTTCTTAATAAGTAATTAACATCTTTCAATTGAAAACCAACTTATAACTTAAGCAAATGTACTACGAAAATTATACTGCTTTTTGGGAAATTTTATTTTCATTAGTTTTACTTTCCAATTGAAAACTCAATATTTCTATAATTACGTTATGTTGTATTTTATTAATAATTAATTCTATTTTACAATTTAGGTAAACCTCGTGGTCTTCGAACTGCCCGTAAACACGTAAATCACAGACGAGATCAACGATGGTGTGACAAAGATTACAAAAAAGCTCATCTTGGAACCAGATGGAAGGCTAATCCTTTCGGAGGTGCTTCTCACGCAAAAGGAATCGTTCTCGAAAAAGTGTATGCATTTATAGAATAACCAAGAAACTCAATTTATTAATTTCAGTTGAATTTAAATTTCATAAACCATAAATTTGATTTTTCTTTCAGAGGTGTTGAAGCTAAACAGCCAAATTCTGCCATTCGTAAGTGCGTAAGGGTGCAATTAATTAAAAATGGAAAGAAGATCACAGCGTTCGTTCCTCGGGACGGTTGTCTTAATAATATTGAAGAAAATGACGAAGTACTAGTCGCAGGTTTCGGTCGAAAAGGTCACGCTGTTGGAGATATTCCCGGAGTAAGATTTAAGGTGGTTAAAGTTGCGAATGTATCATTATTAGCCCTTTACAAAGAGAAAAAAGAACGTCCAAGATCGTAAATTTTACCACTTTTGTCACATCAATAAATTTAAAAAAAAAGAGAAAAAAAATTGGTGTGTTCATTCTATTGCAAAATCTGAAACCTATTAACGAATATTTTGCATTATTAATGTTTATTTCAATTGTAAAATCAAGCGATCCGAAAATTTAACACAGTTATAGATTATTTTTAACAGGGTGACCGCAGGTCAGGAAAAAACTGGAAATCAGGGAAAAGTCAGGGGAAATTAAAATGATATAATATGAGGAGCAAGCGGCCAAAAGTTGATAAGTCCATTTTTTGTTGTTTCGAGAAAATTAAACAAATGCAGTTTATCACTTAACCCTTAAAATTAATTACAAACTAAAAAAGCAATACTAAATTCTTTATATAAAAATTGTTTTTGGATTTCAGACCTCTTAGTATCAATTAAAGTGAATTATATATAAACAATATTTTAGTTTCAATAATATTCTTTCTATTAAAAAAAAAATTAAAATTGAAATTCATATTGGTTGTGTCTACTGTTTTTAAATTCGAAATTCTTTACGAAAAAAAATTGTTTTCTTTAATTTAACTGTGACTTATCCACTTTTGGCGGCTTACTCCTCATATATTATATATCACTGATGATATAGGCAAAATTTATCCGTAACTTCTTAAAGAAAAATGTCAAAAAACACATACAAAGACGATTTCAAAAATTTTAAATTAAAAATAAAAAAAAATGAAGTCAACGTTACGCGGTATTCCCAAGCGGTCACCCATCTAAGTACTAACCGCGCCCAACTCCGCTTAACTTACGTGATCGGACGAGAACGTGTGCAGTTTTTGCAGTTTGTAATTTGTTTATTAATTGCCAAGATCTATAATCATATACATATTTCATAATAAACAATGAATAACATTAATTCTTTTACATAAGACTTACTGGCTAATACAAGCTCTCGAAGCCGCGTACAATATTTTATGCCCACGAATGCATATTGGAGGTAATATTTTGTTACAGTTCTAGAAGGAAAGTGATAATATATTACCTACTTTTTGTAGGTAATAATATACAATATTAATATGCTGTCGATCAGAAAGGGCTTAGAAAAACTGATCGTTTCGTTTCGTTTTTGATTTTAGAGTAACAATAATAAATACTATAATATAATCTACTATGTACAATACCTATAAACTAAATCCTAAATAATAATAATAATAATAGTAATGTAAATAAATTAACAAGAAGATATTATAAGAATGTACATTGATAATTTACGAGCAAAAGTAAAATTATTGTTAAAAATTAAGAATGATAGAAATTAATTTAAAATAATTATAATTATATTTAAATAATTATCTTCTTGTTATTTAGCTTACGGTTGTGTATAACATATTTTATTTTACCTATGCAATCATTCTCCGTTGAGAAGCGCAGTTTCTCTATTTTAGTCATCTAACCAGAAATATTTTTTAATGTTTAACCTATGTCTATCTTTTTTTTTCTCTATTTGTAGTGCATGTGCTAAATCTCCATTCTTCATTTGGAATTCGCGTGTCTAAATTTTTTTCATAAAGAATAGCTTTCTTTCTGGCGTTTCTGTTATAATGGTATATAACAGGAGCGCCATGAACATCTTGAATGTAGCCATTTTTGTCTAGGTACGTAAAGGCTTCTGGAGGAACAAAGTCACTTTTAATTACATTTTCAAAGTAGTTGTCGTTTGGGTAACAAATTCCGTAGATTAGACTATTATTTAATACATTTCGGGTGTTTGCAAAGTAGTTTCTAGTAATTTTTATAATTTGGGTATCTATTTTACTAATGTTGGCCATATTATAAAGTTTTTCGTTCGAAATGTATTTCTGAAATTCCGATTCACTGGTTCTACATTTACCTAGGCACTTTCTTAAGCATTTTCTCTCTAAGATTCTAATTCTTTCCATAATGGATGCACTAATGTTGTACCAAATAGGACAAGCGTAAGTTAATAAGGGTCTGATAAAAAGCATATAACAGTTTACTTTGATTTTGTTGTTCAAGTGTTTGTTGTTCGTTAATCTATTTAACATGGCGAAAGCGTTAGATGCTTTTTTTATTTGGGTGTCTATATGTTTTATAAAATAAAGTTTTTGGTCCAAATGTAGTCCCAGATATTTAACTACAGTTTTGTTAGGGACCGGTTCCCCACCATCTTTTCGTTCTTTTATCTGAAAGGTTTTATAATGTTTTCTTGCATTTGTATTTGCTTTGCTAAGTGTTGGTCTAAACAAAATTGTTTCACATTTGGAGACATTTAATTTTAGTTTCCATGAATAAATATAATATTGTACATTCTCAAAAAGGTCCTGAAGTAATTCTTGTATTTCAGAGATCTTTTTGCTTATAATGTAAATAATCATGTCGTCTGCAAATGCAATTCCTTTTTTGTCTGGGTCTACATTTATGCCATACATTTTTAATATTTCGTTTGTATAAATATTAAACAATATCGGTGACAATACTGTTCCTTGGTGAAGCCCATTTAACACTAAAAATTCTTTATCTAATGTATCGATACCGTCTGTTATTATAAAACTTTTATTTGTGATCATATTTTTTATCAATTTAATTAAGTGTTTCGGTAATTTATTTTTGAGTAATTTAAATATTAATCCATCTGTCCACACAGTATCAAAGGCTTTTTCTAGGTCAATAAGACAAGCTCCCACGTATTTTTTATCATTAATTGCTCGACAAATGTCTGATGTTAGTTTGTTAATGGCGTGTAAGTTTCGGACTGGTGTGAACGTTGACATGTACATTAATTTAGAGTTTCTAGACTTTCTTTCGAGAACCTTATAAGAAAATGCACAAAAATCTGGCATTTATAACTAAAAATTAATTTTTTTGGCATTGCTTAATTTATTACTTCCTATATGAAAATAACAGTTTTTGTTTTCAATCGATTTTTTGACAGTTTTCAATATACAATTATTCTCTTTAAATAATTATTCTTTAATATTTTGTATTATTTTGTTCTGTTGTCGATTATTCTTGCCAGTTTTCGAATTTTTCTTTCGATTTATTTTTTTAATTATTCTCTTCAATTATCAATTATTTTCTTGAAATTTCAATTTAATTCTTTAATTTCGAATTATCGCTTCAATTTTTAATTATTTTCTTCAATTCTTAAATATTTTTTTAAATTTTCAATTAATTCCTTAATATTCAATAACTCTCGGATTTTTTCAATTATTTTTTTCACTCATAAAAATTGGTTTATAATTTCAATTTAATAATTCAATTTTAGAACTATTCTCTTTAATTCTCAGTTATTTTCTTCACATTTACTCATAAAATTTGGTTTAAAAATTCAATTCAATTATTCCATTCTAGAATTATTCTCTTCAATTCTCAATTTTTTTTAAAAATTTTTATTATTTTTTTCAATTTGAATTATTTTTTTCGTTTATTAATCCAGTGGTAAAATGTGCAATTATTTCCAACAATTATTATTCCTACAATTTTTTTAATTTTTCAATTTGCAATAATTTTCTCAATTATTTTCTTCAGTTTTTAATTACATTCTTCATTTTTCAATTATTTTATTCAATATTCGATAATTCTCGCATTTCCTCAATTATCAATTATTTTCTTGATAGTTCAAAACAATTCTTCAGTTTTCATTTATTTTCTACAATTTTTTCCATAATTTTTATCAGTTTTTAATTGACAATTTATTATTCTCCTTTAGTTTTATCATTATTCATTAATTTAAAAAAAAATGTTTGTTCGAATGCCGATTATTCTCATCATTTTTCAATTTTTTTTTTTCAATTGTTAATTTTTTTTTTAATAGTTAATTAATTTTGTCAATATTTTATTATTTTCGTCATATTGTTTTTTTTTTCAATTATCAATTATTTTCTTAAAATTTCCATTTAATTCTTTAATTTCCAATTTATTGCTTCAATTTTTGATCATTCTCTTCAGTTCTCAAATATTTTCTTTAATTTTCAATTATTTTTATCAATTTTAAATAAATTCCTCAAAATTCAACAATTCTTGGATTTTTTCAATTATTTTTTCACTCATAAAAGTTGTTTTAAAATTTCTATTCAATTGTTCAATTCTAGAACTATTCTTTTTAATTCTCAGTTATTTTCTTCAAATTTATATTCCAGTTTTCAATTTTCAATTATTTTCGTTAATATGAAAAAATTATCGCCTTTTTCTTTTTTTTTTCGATTATTATTAAGTTTTTTAATTTTAAATACAATTGTTCAATTATATTCTTTAATTTTTTAATTCCATTCTACAATTTTTATTTCCATTTAGTTTTCAATTGTTTTCTTCTATATTCGTTAATTCTCCTCTTTCTTAATTACTTTTTTCAATTTTTAAGTTTATTTACTTATTCTTTAAATTTCTATTTCATTCTTTAATTTTTAATTGCTTTCTTTAATTTGAATTTTTTTTCAATTTTAATTAGTTTTTTCGATTTTCAATCCAGTTGTTAAATTTCCAACAATTATTCTTATAATTTTCTTAATTTTTCAATTTGCAATTATTTTCTTTAAATTTAATATTTCTTGTTTAATTCTTTCAATTATTTTTTTCAGTTGTATATTATTAATTATTTTCTGCCATTTTCAATTATTTTCTAAAATTTTTTTCAATTTTCAATTATCTTAAAGTTTTATACTTAATTATTCTCTGATTTTCTAAATTATTCTGTTCTGTTGTCAATTATTCTCACCAGTTTTCAAAATTTTTCTTTCGATTGTCATTTATTTTCCTCATTTAACAATTATATAAATTCTTCAACATTTAACTATTTTAGTCATTTTGTAATTTTTCTTTCAATTACCAACTATTTTCTTAAAATTTCAATTTAATTCTTTAATATTCAATTTATTTCTTTAATTTTAAATTATTTTCTTCAATTTTGAATTGCATTTCTCGGTTTTTAATTATTTTATTCAATATAGTCAATAATTAAATAATTCTCACATTTTTTCAATTTTCAATTATTTTTTTGAAATTTCAATATAATTCTTCATTTTCCAATTGACTTCTTCAATATTCATTTATTTTCTACAATGTTTTCTACAATTTTCATCAGTTTTCAATTGACAATTTATTATTCTCCTTCAATTTTATGATTATTCATTAATTTAAATTTTTTGTTGGAATGCCGATTATTCTCACCATTTTTTTGATTTTAATTTAATTGTTAATTATTTTTTTTAATAGGGAATTATTTTCGTCATATTGTAATTTTTCTTTTAATTATCAATTATTTGCTTGAAATTTCCACTAAATTCTTTAATTTCTCAAATTTTTTCAATTTTTAAGTATATTCTTTAAATTTCAATTCTATGCTTAAATTTTTAATTTTCAATTATTTTATTAGATTTTTAATCCAGAGGTTAAATGTGTAATTATTTCCAACAATTTCTAGTCATTTTTCGAATTTTATTTTCAATTGACAATTATTTTTCACATAAGTATTTTCTTCAATTTTTCAATGATTCTCGTCATTTCTCAACTATTTCCTTCCATTATTAATTATTTTCAGCATTTTTCAATTTTCAATTATTATTCTAAAATTTTATAGGTAATTATTCTTTGATTTTTTTGAATTATTTTGTTCAGTTGTGTATTAATCTAGCATTTTTTGAATTTTGTTTTCAATTTTCAATTATTTTCGTCATTTTGTAATTTCTTTTTTTTGTATTACATATTATTAAATTAAATTTAATTTTTATGGTTTACCTTTTTAAACTATTCTTTTCAATTGTATAATTATATATCCTTTTACGAATTTTGTTCTAAATTTTCAATTATTTTCGTAATTTTATAATTTTTTTTAATTATGAATTATTTTTTTAAATTTTGAATTTATTTCCTCAGTTTTTTATTATTTTCTTCAAATTTTCTTCGATTTTTAATCCAGTTGTTCAATTTGCAAATTATTTCCAACAGTTATTCCTATAATTTGTCAAATATTTTGTTTAAATTTAATTTTTATTGTTTAGTTTTTTAAACTATTCTTAGTTTAAAGTTTATTAATGTTGCTAGTGGAATTATAATACGTAATTATTTTTAAATGTTTAAGATAAATTGTTGTCCAAAAATTTAGATTTTAATATTTTGTGATAATAAAACTTTTCAAGTTTGAATTATAATTAATAAGATTATAAGAGTAACTTTTAAATTAAAGTATATATAAAGTTACATTTTAAATATAAATCCGAATTTTGCAAAATAAAAAATACTGTTTTAATTATTCGAAAATCTGTGACCGGGAAAAACCGAGAATTTATTTTAATAAAAAAGTGACCACCTTGAACAAAGCAAGATTTAAAGAATCTGTAAATTTGGTAAAACAGAAAATTAGTCAGAGAAAAATCCGGGAATTTTGAAAATTAAATTTTGCGACCACCATATTTAAATATTGATTTCCATTTTAATTCTACTGTCAATAATATTTTTTATTTAGAATTTGGGATCATTTTGGGCGTAAAAGTAATTCCCAGTATTTCAAAAAATTAATTTTATCGACGGAAGATCGAGAACAATTTTTCCTCGATTAGAAATCGCAAATTAGTAAGCAGCCTAAATCAGATGACTTCATACTCACAGCAGACGAAATTAAAGGTAAACCGAATCTAATTTCCTGTAAGTAATTAATTACATTTATTACAATATTAAAATCCAATTTAATACATTTATTTTACTTAAATTCTCTTTTTTCCAGAAACCAAACACCCAATCGAGTGAAATAAAAAAATCTCCATAAAGAATAACACGACTAAAGGTAATAATGAAAGAAGTGGAGTATTATCCAAATGCTTGCAGCGTTTGTTACAGAACAACAAATTTGAAAAGATGCAGTCGCTGTCAGATGATTTCTTACTGTTGTTCGGAGCATCAAATAAAGCATTGGTCCGAGCACAAATTAATCTGCAAGGTGATTTCTTTCATGATGAAGAAGAGGGGAGTTTCGCATCTTTTTGAAAAGCTGAAAGGAGCCGATTTTGATACATGGAAAAAAGAGAGGATGCTGATGTTGATGGAAGCAAAGGAAATGATTTTCTACAGAGAATTGGAATTAAGTGAGGAATTCCTGTTTAAATTTCCTCGATCGTGTTTCGTGTGTCGTGAGAGCAGACAAAAATTATTAACAGCCTGTTCTGGCTGTCCAGCTGCCACTTTTTGCCAAGAACATCCCAGCAGTACAATTCACGATGAGGATTGCGCTAAAATGAAGGAAACTTTTGAGCTTCAGAAACGAAACGATAACGATCCACATGTCACACACAAGGGCGTTTTTTCTGTCCTTAATGAGAAAAAAATTTGTGAATCATCAAAACTGCCAAGTTCCATGAGAGAATTTATTTCCAATTTTCCAACTTCAATCACTTCTGAAGATCTGAAACTACACTTGACCGATTTATTCAGCATTGTTCTGACGTTATTCGCTTCATTAAAAAAACTCGAGTTTTCTCCGAATTCTAAACTGACGATTCACGCACACAGTGAAATTTCTTGTGTACATCCTTGGGAATTGTTTCTGCATTTATTTCCGAATGTGCAAGTTTTAAAAATTGTGTTGATTAAGTTTTCTTATTCAATGAGTGAACCACCGCCACAATCGCTAATTTGTAAAGAGTGCAGGAAGAAGAAGAAACGAATTGATGTTGTTTATGTTGAATATTATCAATACATTGGTGATTCTATGTTTTCATACGATGAAGAACCTGACGCTCTGATCTACTGTGATTTAGCTGTTCCGGAACAATTAAAGTTTTTCAAGATGTTGTCCAGTTTAAATTGTCCGCTGATTTTAACAACGTCGAATGAAGCTGCTCACAATATATTGAAAAAAGCTGTACAATCTATTGTGGAAAATCCTAAATTAGTCATTTTCGAGGGACTTAATAAATTCAAAGCTCTTGTTAATTACAGGGAAGATGATCGACTTTCGTGCAGCAATAATTATGTGATTATTTTGAAGTCTCGACAAGATTTGGAGGTGGATAAACTTTCAGATGGGAAAATTTCTACAGAGGTAACTCGAAATTTTTTCACGGCTGGTGTCTGTCAAGTTTGTGGATCTTCTGAGGATGTAGTGACATGTAAACGGTGCAAAATGATATTTTATTGTGGAGAAAGTCATCAGGATGAAAATAAAAATCAGCATGAGGATCTCTGCAGAAGTGTTTTTGAAGTTTTGAGTGAAAATGAAGCTCTAAATCTTGTTGATAAGTCGAAAATTGATGATTCGAATTCTTGGGTTAAAAATAAAGTTCGTTTGATGTCGAAAGTGAAATTGAAACTTGGAAGAGAGCTTTTGGATTTTGAAAAGCAAATGTTCCTTTTTCCGAAAACTTGCTTCGTTTGTCACGAGAGTGACTCAAGCTTACTAAAAAGCTGTCAATGTGGGGTAAGAAATTGCTATTAAAAAATTATCTATAATTAATTATTCTTTCAGTCTGTCTGCACCTGAAGTTTGTCTTTTAGATATTTGTTTGTATTAAATCAGTTACGTTTGAAAAATTGTATCTTTAAATTAAAATTAGAGTCTACTTTGATAAGAATCAATTTAACTGCACTGGCAGAAAATAAATTAATTAAAATATAGTTTACCCTAAAATATTGAACTGAAATTTCCATACTCTAAAATTTTGAGTAAATTAAAATTTAATTCTATCAATATAAATTAACTTGAAATGAGGAGCACTTTTTCAAAAGTTGATAAATCTACATTTTGTTATTTGGAGAAAATTAAACAAATGCAGTTTTGTACCAAACCCCTAAAATTAATTATAAAGTAGAAAAATTATACGAAATTACTTAGTTAAAAATGTTTTTTGCACTTGAGGCGATTTATTTTTAATTAAAGTTTATAATAATTAGAGAATTTGAATTTTTTTATAATTTTTTCTAGGAAAAGAAATAATTTTTTTAAATTATTTTGGTTAAGTCCAGATTCTTTTAAATTGAAAATTCTTTGTTAATAAATTTTTTTTCTCAAATTTAATAGTAATAAATCGATTTGTAAGTTTTTTAATGTGTTAAATTTGTGATTGTCTCTATTTTTTTGAAAAGTGGATTTATCAACTTTTGAAAAAGTTCTCCTCAAATGTTCTTGTGATTAAATTAATTAATATTTAGATAATTGAAAATTGAGATCATTAAAATTTTGAAATAATTATTTTTAATGAAAATCTGAATTGTTAATTAAGAATTAATGTATATTTAAGTTTTAATTTATTAAAGTTTGAATTCATCTAAATTTAATTTTATTGTACTTTTGAAAATACATATGTTAATTTTATAATAGTTCAAATTTGAATTAATTAAAATTTTTATTAATTAAAATTTAAAGAATTAACAGTTTAAAATAACTGAAGTTTATTAAATATTAATATTAAAATATGAGTAACTTTGTAATTCATATACTAATTAAAGTTTAAATGAATTTAAAACCGTATGAATAAAATTAAGTTTATATATGTTAGTTTGATAATGTAGAAAATTAAAATAATTAGGTATTTAAAAAAAAATTTAAATATAAATCTTAAGACTTTAATAAATAAAAATTTAAATTAATCGAAGTTGAAATAAATTTGAGTCAACATTTCGTTGAGACTTTTTTAGATTTGAAACTATTTTAAATTTGAAAAAATTAAATCTTAACTTCATTTCGTAATATTATTTTTTAATTATCAATTATTTTCCTGATATTTCCATTTAATTTTTTAATTTTTAAATTATTTCTTCAATTTTTAATTATTTTCTTCAATTCTCAAATATTTTCTTTAATTTTCAATTATTTTTATCGATTTTCCATTAATTCCTCAATTTTCAATAATTCTCGGATTTCTTATATTACTTTTTTCACTCATCAAAATTGTTTTAAATTTTCAATTCAATTGTTATTATTATTATTATTATTATTATTATTATCGACTTTTTTTATTATTATTTCGATTATCATTAAGTTTCTTTAATTATCAATTTAATTGTTCAATTATTTTCTTTATTTTTTAATCCCATTCTTCAATTTTTAAGTATATTCCATAAATTTAAATTCAATTCTTCAATTTTTTAATTATTTTCGTCATTTTTCAACTATTTCTTTCAATTATTAATTATTTTCCGCAATTTTCAATTATTTTCTACAATTTTTCACTGTTTAATTTTTTTATAATTATTTTTTTTTATTTATTTTTTTTATAATTATGCTTTGATTTTTTAAATTATTTTAGTCAATTGTGTATTAATCTAGACATTTCTTAAATTTTATTTTCAATTGTCGAATATTTTCGTCATCTTGTAATTTTTGTTCCAGTTTTCAATTATTTTTTCAAATTTTAATTTAATTCTTATACTTACAGTTTATTTTCTTAACTTTTTATTATTTTTTTCAATTTCAATTTTTTTTTTGATTTCCAATCTAGTTGTTCAATTTGCAATTATTTCAAACAGTAATCCCTATAATTTTTCAACTAATTTGTTTAAATTTAATATTCATTGTTTAATTTTTTAAACTATTAATTATTTTCGTCATTTTTCAGATATATTCTTCAATTAATAGATCTTTTTAACAATTTCAGGTATATCTTTGTAAAATTCACAAAAGTGATCCAGAACACAAAAATCTCTGCAATAATTTTTCTCTGGCGTTAAAAATAGGAAACACTGAACAACCTAAAATTCCAAAGGCGGCAGTTAAAATAATAAATTTGGCTGGAAATTGTGATGCATATATTTCAATGGAAAATTTCATAGATTCGTTTCTGTCTTTCGAGAAAAAGATTTCCGACTTTGAAATTCCTAAGTTGGAAAAGTTGCTTATTTCTGACTTTTTAACAAGACCTTTTACTTTCCTTTGGTGTCTTGAGAAACTTAATTTTAAAAACGAATCATTGATTGTTCACGTGATTGGAGCAACAAATTCTGAAGTTTTAGCTCATGAATATTGGAAATTGGTTTTGTTGCATTATCATCAACTGAAGAGCTTGAAAATTATCTTCATTGGACCGGAAATTTCGAAATCGTCTTCGATTGAAAATGGCCTTGAATTTCCAGCTTCATTGATTTTTGAAAGAACTTTACAAGTGGAATCTTATACCCTAAAATACGAGGAATATTTTCAATGTGAATCTTTCATTGAACCAAATTTTATTATTGGATTTAATCTTAATTTTCATGAAAGTAAACTTGGGACTGTCGATTGCGATTGGAAGGAAATGATTTTAACTTTGAGAAAAATTGATGTTCCTTTTATATTAACAGCTGCTTCAGAAATTCGAGCTCGTAAAGATCACGAAATATTTTGTGATCTTTCAGGAAGAATTATGGATTGTTTTTGCTATGAAAAGAATCCCTTTGCTGGACTTACTCCTGGACGAGATTTTGAAACTGAGAGACTTGTTTTTTCTAATCAGTATGTGATTATTTATAATGAGTTGTGTGAAGAAAAGCTTTCAAAATTGAATATTTCAGAAAAAAATTTCAAATCAGTGGTTGTTTCCGAACCTAAGAACGTAAAAGAAGTTTCCACAAAGAGTAAAAATGATTCTAATCATCAAAATGATAAGAAGACGGAACAGAAAAAAAAATAAAAATTCTAGTGAAAGAAGAAATTAAGTTTCTAAAACTAAAAATATATAGAAGATAATTTTCTGAATTAAGGTAATATAATAAATTTATTATTTATAAGCAATAATGTTTTTATTTTAACATTCATTTTTATTTATTTTATTTCGATAGAATAAATTTTCTCTAAAACTGATTTTTATTTGATATAAAAATAATGAAATTTGTTAACTAAAAAAGAAAATTTACTGAATTTCTGAATTGTATTTTCAAAAAGGGAATAAAATTTCAAAATTTTCAATACAGTAAATTATTGATTCTATTTTCCATTAATATTTATAGTTTACAATATTTATAATCTTATTAACAAAAGCTGTAAGATTAGTTATATGTATAATTTTCAAAAATTAAAATTGTTAACTTAAATAATTTTTTACAGATTATAAGATGATACTGTTGTCTCAGGAGACAATAATAATTATATTTTTCTATTCTAAAGAAGAAGAAAATCAAAGAAGAAATTATGTTACTAACTGTTTTAATTTAAGAAATCTTTTTACGTGCAAAAAATGAGTAAACATATTTTCTGTCGTTAATATCGTTTTCAAAAGTTTATATAACTTCGCCAGTTTATTATTTTTATAAATGCATAAAAGTATAATAATATGCAACTTTTCTTTATTATTTTAGAATTATTCCATAATTGTATGAACGTAGGTGTAAAAGAAATTTAATTTGTACATTTCATGAAATAAATTTCTCAAAAATGAACCTTTTTGTAATTTTTCAAAAAGTAGTTTTAACTAATAATTAAAAGAAAAGTTGTTTAAATAATTTTACAAAATAAATAAATTTCCAGAATTTACAAAAATACAATAAAAAGAATTATTAATATTATTTAGTTTAAATTGTTATAAATGTTTTTAAAAAAGTTTAATTTAAACATATTTTAAACATTTATGTACATATTATTAAATGAATAAAAGAACTCTATCGTGGTAATTTGAGGAATTAATTTCCATTAATTTAAAATTATTAATAATTCCTTATTTTTGATCTTTTATTAATTGAAAAGTTGATAAAATCAATTTTTTATTATTCTTACAGAGTTTTCATAAAAACTTATAAAATTAATTTTTTAATTTGTTTTTGTTATTATCTTGAAAGTTTATTGTTTTAAAATATTAAAAACTCATTTTTTTTGTTTTTACAATTTTTCAGACGAAATTTAATTAAATTACATTATGAATTTAAGTATATCCACAATAAAGAAACTATTTAAATAAATTCTGTTTTATCGACTGAATATCTCGATTTTATTGGAAACGGGGGAAACAGATGCAACTTCAGATCGTTGACCTGCGCAAAATTTGAATTTAAAGACAATTCTAAGTTTGATTTTAATTATACACATTAAGGTAAATGTCCCTATTTGTAGACACGTACCAATTTGTGCACAACTAAGTTCAAATGTTTAAAATTAAAACCAAACAATATAAAATAATATAAAAGACGAATGTTTTTAATATTATCTTTTATGTACTTCGTCTTGGTTTTTATTTTTCATGATTCTTGTTCATTTAGAAAACGAAAATTTAAATAAAAACCTTGAACGTGTCGTTCGTTTTGACAGATCAAGAAAAATATGACAATCGCAATGCATTTTTCATGTGTGTTCACAAATTGGTACAATAACATTATTTCGTTAAAAACCAATAATTTATTATATTTTGATAATAAAACCTTAATTAAAATTATTTTCAATTCAGAAAAGGATTGGCTTCATTTCAATGCAAATAAATATTTTTATAGAAGAATTTAAAACTAATTTTTTCTTTATTTATTTTAGCAAAATTCTTAGTAGTGCACTAATTGGGACATTTACCTTATAGTGGTCCACAAAAAAACAAATTATTAACATGATAGTTCAAAAATGTTTTTAACTGAAAAAAGATACCCTTATGTTTTCACTTCGAAATCACGTCTGATTGAAATTATAAGTGTTACCTTAAAGCCCATCAAGTTTCTCATAATTACTTATGCTAAAAAATTATGTATATATATTATTTTATTCTTATTAGTGGCTTTTTTAAACTTTAATAATTATTATTAATAACCAAAGTATTAATTTTTGTTAACTTTCTTTGGTTTTTGAAATTTCAAATAACCATTAATAAATTATAACAAAACGGAACAAACAATTGTTGAAACAAATTATATATAGATATTAATAATAAATAAGTAAATAATTATTAACAATTCTAATATAAATTTGTAATTGCATAATTTACAGATTTCTTTAACTTTGTTAATTAAAATTATATAAGTAAATTTTGATATTAGCAATTTTTTATTAAACAATTATTTAAATTGTTTATCAGTTATTTTTTTTTTTTTAATAAATCTTGTAACACGTAGTTTGTTCTAAATTGTTCATGTTGTCTAAATCAATTTAAACATTCAGAACAAACTATTAATTCGATTTGTTTTTATAAAATAATAACTGTTACAAAATAAAAACCGTTTGTTTGTAAAATTGTTAATGGCAATTTTTAGTTTAAAGAATATTAATGTCTGTTTTATTAAATAATAATTATTTTTTTTAATTTTAGTTTTAATAATCAAAATTTTAAAGAGTTTCGTGATTGTTTGATCATAAAATTATAAAAGAATATATATTTTTTTAAAATTATTTTATCGACAGAAGATAATATTTTAATTTTTCGACATGTCAACTGAAAATTACAAATCAGTTTGCTTCACAGTATAGTGTTAGATGAACGTGTGTAAAGACGAAGGACGAAACTAATTTTTTCAGTAAGTATATAATTAAATACCTAAATTCACCGTAAAAAGAGAATCTTAATTTAAGAAGTATCTTAAATTCAGCAAGCTCTGCTATGTAAATATTTATGTAAAACATATTATCGTACTTCACGTTTTTTTTTTTTTTGCAAATTTGAAGTTTTTAATTTTTTTGGCCCAGTTTAAAGCAAAAGAAAAATCTGTAAAATAAGCAAAAGCGGTCTTAAAAATGTTGCGTAAAATAAGACAGTTTTTCTGCCTTAAAATAAGACTTTCTTTTCACAGCGACATTGCAATTAAATTTAGATATGTAAAATTTAACTTCGAATATTCCTATAATACATTTAACATAATTGAGCTTTTTAAAAAAATATGATATCATTTTTTTGTGGGTGCTTGAATAAATCATTCAAAGACCGTTGGAAGGTATAAATTCTGGGTGGTACTGAGATTGCTAAAAAATTCAATGCTTTCATTATTTTATATTGTTCTTTCAGAATACCTGTTTCTTTTCCCGAGAATGGGTTATACGTTTTGCTACTTGTTAATAAATAAAGATTCTATATTATATTTTTAAACAATTATAATACAATTATAATTCTTTTTCTATTGAAGAAGAATGTATAAATTCTTTTTCTTCTTTAGTGACCAGTTGCAGTGCAAACGTCGATAACATATTCCATTGTTTACGTACCTATTAAGTTACAATGGACCGTGATATTGTCTTAAGTTTTAAAAATATTTTTTAATGTATGTACCTATATGTGAATTTAAATGTAGTGAAATCTTATTTAGCAAACATTTAACTTGAAAGAAAATTTACCTAAACCCACTTCTGTTAAACCAGCTACTTTTTAAAAAATGTTTTAACATTCGTTAAAATTTTAATTTAAAAATATCAGTTGAAAGAATTTTAATTTTATTATTCATAAATCTATAATTATTTTTATAATTGTCAACAGTTTTTAAATTACAATTTATTATTCTTCTTTAATTTTGTAATTATTCTTTAATGTTTTTAATTATTTTGTTCTGCTGTCGATTATTCTCGTTAGATTTAGAATTTTTTTTCAATATTATCAATTGTTTTCCTCATTTCTCAATTATTTTCTTTAATATTCAATTATTATCGTCATTTTGTCATCTTTCTTTCAATTATCAATTACCTCTTTTCTTAATATTTAAATTTAATTTTTTAATCTTCAATTTATTTTTATCAATAATTTTAATTTTTAATTATTTTATTCAATATTCAATAATTCTCGCCTCTTTTCAATTATCAATTATTTTCTTGGAATTTTAATACATTTCTACAATTTCCAGTTGATTTCTACAATTTTTTTTCTTTCCTACAATTTTTTCTTTAATTATCCATCTACAGTTTTTAATTAATTTATTATTATTCCTCAATTTTATATACTTTATTTACTCTCCCTTAAAATTATTTCTTTCCGATGCCCATTAATCTCGCCATTTATCGATTTTTTTTATCAATTGACAATCATTTTCCATAATATTTAATTATTTTCGTCATTCTGTAATTTCTCCTACAATTAAAAATTATTATCAAACAGCTTCAATTTAATTCTTTAATTTTCAATTTATTTCTACAATTTTAATTATTTTCCTCAATTTTTAATTATTTCCTTTTTTCCAATTATTTTCATGGATTATCAATTAATTGCACAATATTTAATAATTCTCGGATGTTTTCAATTATTTTTTCACTTATAAAAATTGTTTTAAAATTTCAATTCAATTGTTCAATTCTACAAATATTTTCTTCAGTTCTCAATTACATTCTTCAAATTCCCATTCCATTTTTTAATTTTCAATTATTACTTTAATATTAAAAAATTTCCGCCTTTAATCAATTTTTTTTCAATTATCAATAAGTTAATTTACTATTCAAATTCTCGGCTTTTTCAATTAATTTTTTCAATCATAAAAATTGTTTTAAAATTTCGTTTCAACAATTTTTTTTAATTTTCTTCTTTCTTCAATTTTCAACAAGTATTTTCTTCAACTCCTCATTATTCTCTTCAAATTTCAATTCCATTATTTAATTTTCAATTATTTTCTTTAATTATAAAAAATTCTCGACTTGTATCAATTATTTATTCTCTACATCAATAAATTTCTTTAATTTTACATACAGTTGTTCAATTATATTCTATAAATTTTAATTCAATTCATTAATTCCATTCTTCAAATTTAAATTATTTTCTTCAATTTCCAATCAATTCTTCAATATTCAATAATTATCTGATTGTAAAACTTTTTTTACAATCATAAAAATTGTTTTAAATTATCAATTCAATTGTTCAATTCTTTAATTTTCAATTATTTTCTACTTTCAATCCAGTTGTTCAATATACAAAATTATTTTCAACAAGTATTCCTATAATTTTTTTAATTTTTATTGTTTTATTTTTTAATTTTTTTTAGTTGTGTATTCTGTTCTACAACGGAAAAACACACGTAACCCAGTAAGAAGGAGGAAATTGAAAAAGATTGGAATTTTATGATTTTCGAAGAAAAAGTCAAATTATGTAATCTTTTTTAATACGTTTTCTGTCCAATCCATTTGTATCTGGTGATAACACCTACTTTTATCCGCAAATCAATCTTTATTAATATGGGTTCAAATATTTGTCAATCCAAATTAATCCCTTTATAAATACAGAAAATAAAATGAATATTTTTTAATGTCCGCAGTTCAGGTTATTCAATACAAATGAATCCCTTTATAATGAAATTAAAATTTCTGAAAAATCAATATTTTTGAAGACCTACAGTTCAGATTTAATTAATCCAATTGAAACCTTTTATAATTAAAAAAATGATATTAATATTTTTTAATACCTACAGCTTAGATTATTCAATACAAATAAATCTCTCTATAATAAAATTGAAATTAAAATAAAACTAATATTTTTAAATACCGACAATTCATTTCATCTCTACATGTGATTGAAACTTAATATTTGATAAATTTTTATTTATTTCAGATGAACTCATTTATAATGCGTCTTCGGCGCAAAATATTCGGCGCAAAAACTCTTACAGTTATAAATACTTGAAAAAATCGATTTTCTATGGATTAATGGATTTTCTTTAAATTGTGAGAAAACGTTATTTTATATGTGCCTTCTATCTGATTAAGATTTCAGGACCCTTTACCGTCTAAAATTTGAGATATTCTTGTTCGAAATTTCAATTTTTTATCATTTTGCATGTAAAATTGAAATTTTGAACAAGAATATCTCAAATTTTATTGAAATTTCGAACAAGAATATCTCAAATTTTAGACGGTAAAGGGTCCTGAAATCTTAATCAGATAGAAGGCACATATAAAATAACGTTTTCTTACAATTTAAAGAAAATCCATAAAAAACGATTTTTTCAAGTATATAACTGCAAGAGAAATACCTTAATTGTGAGTTAAAAAGCGAAAAATACGTAAATTTGAAGATAATTTTTAGTGATCTTTATAATTTATTAAGACGTTGATGAAAGTTTCTTAAAAGTGTTCATCAATAAAATTTTTTTTTACTTAAATATTATTCTTGAATACATTTTTAAAGAATTTAAATTAATCATCTTTTGAAGCTTTTTAAATCTGAATTAGTGGTTTTCTACTATTGAATTAGTGAAAGGTGAGCTACTATTAAATAGTAATAATTTTACTAATTTTTTAGTAGAAAACTACTAATTGAAAAAGTGAAACTTTAACATTTCAATTAGTAGTTTCGTAATATTTCAATTAGTAATTTTTTATTAAAAATTAGTAGTTTTCTACTAAAAAAATTAGTAAAATTATTACTAATTTTACTAATTTTTTATTAATTTTTCCACTTTTCAATAATTCATTAATAGAAAAACACTAATTCAGATTTAGAGAGAAAGTAATTAAATTTTTTTTTAGACTTTATTAAAAAAAACTTTTTTGAAATCTGTTATTGACAGTGTGTAATTTTTAAAAAAAAAACACAACTTCAATGTATGCCTCGATGTATGCTCAGTCAACATCATTCTTCAACTTAAACTTAAGAATAAAATAACACAAAGATGATGTTTATGAACCACCTAATTAATGGACTGCCTGTTTTGAGGACCATACTTTCTATTTTGATAAAGTAAAAATTGAGGCAAAAATTTTAGACAGAACGGGAAATTATAAAAACGTATGATCCTTGAAATGAATTAACGGATACAACAGCAGTTAACGAACGTAATGACAGTAACTTTTCTGTTTTTTACCAATCAATTTTATAGTTTTAATCTCAGCAATATTTCTGTTTATATTTTCACGAGTATTTTCATTTACATCGTCACAAAAATGTTTCCCGAGGTCTCTAAAATCTTCACCCCTTCAACAATGCACCCACACAAACAAGTTTTTTTTCCCTATCGAGACACCTGAAACTTTTTTTGAACCCTCGCTTGATCCTTTTATGACTTTTAACATGTGTTTCATCTCAACTGTCACTTTCTTTGTAAACTCAGTTTTCGTTAAATTTTGATCCGGTCAACACGTACTAAAAACGCTCATTCAAAACTAAAAATTAAATTATACTGACACAATTTTTTTCGGTTTTCATTATAAAAACTATAAAAACGGTTGTGAAAGTGCTATATGGACTGCCAGATTTTCTGGATAGAAAAATGGATACTATTACTATGTAAATTTCAGGTATATATTATTTTCGTTTTTTACACCACAAATTATTAGCAATAGTTATAATATTTAATAGTTAATTATTTTCGTCATATTGTAATCTTTCTCTTAATTATCAATTATTTTATTGAAATTTCCATTTAATTCTTTAATTTTCAATTTATTTCTTCAATTTTTAATTATTTTCTTTAATTCTCAAATATTTTCTTTAATTTTTAACTATTTTGATCGATTTTCAATTAATTCCTCAATTTCCAATAATTCCTGGACTTTTTCAATTATTTTTTACACTCATAAAAATTGTTTCAAAATTGCAAATCAATTATTCAATTCTAGAATTCTTCATTTCTCAGTTATTTTCTTCAAATTTAAATTCCACTTTTCAATTTTCAGTTATTTTCTTTAATATTAAAAAATTATCGCTTTTTTTCTATTATTTTGTTCGATATCATTAAGTTTCTTTAATTTTAAATACAATTATTCAATTATGTTCTTTAATTTTTAATGCCATTCTTCAATTTTTATTTCCAATCTTCAGTTGTAATTTTTTTTCAGTTATCAATTATTATTTTTTAAAATTTTAATTTAATTCTTAAATTTTCGATGTATTTCTTCAATTCACAATTTATTTCCTCAATTCTTTAATTTTCAATTTATTTCTTCAATTTTTAATTATTTTTTTCAATTCTCAAATATTTTCTTTAATTTTAAATTATTTTTATCGATTTTCAATTAATTCCACAATTTCCTATAATTCTTGGACTTTTTCAATTATTTTGTACACTCATAAAAATTGTTTTAAAATTGCAATTATTCATGTAATTTTCTTAATTTGTCAATTTGCAATTATTTTCTTTAAATTTAATATTTCTTGTTTAATTTTTTCAATTATTTTTTCAGTTGTCTATTAATCTAGTTATTTTTCGAATTTTGTTTTCAATTGACAATTATTTTCGTCATTTTTTTACTATTTCCTTCAATATTATTAATCATTTTCCGCAGTTTTCATTTATTTCCTACAATTTTTCAATTTTCAATTATTATCTTAAAATTTTATAACTATTCTTCGATTTTTTAAATTATTTTGATCGGTTGTGTATTAATCTAGCCATCTTTTGAATTTTGTTTTCAATTGTCAATTATTTTTGTCATTTTGTAATTTTGTTGTTTATTATCAATTATTTTTTTCAAATTTTCAATTATTTCCTCCATTTTTATTATTTTCTTCAATTTCAATTATTTTTATTGATTTTCAATACAGTTGTTCAATTTATAATTAGGTATTTCCAACAGTTCTTCCTATAATTTTTCAACTATTTTGTTTAAAATTAAAATTTATTGTTAAATTTTTTAAACTATTCTTTTCAATTGTGTAATTATGTAGCAATTTTTCGAAATTCGTTTTCAAATGTCAATGTATTGTTGTCATTTTTCAAATATATTCTTCAATTTCGTAAGTTTCATTATTTGAATTTGCAAAAATTTATGTTTTTAAATGACCAATAATGCAAAGGTTGTCGCGCGCTTGAGCGCGCATTAATATTGCTAGTAAAGGTGAATTTGTGAGTAATTAAACATTATTAACATTAATTTGTTTATAACAATTGCAATTGGTTGTTGTGGTTAATTTTACTGAATAAGTTATTGTTTTAAAATATAAAAAAATAGTCAAGTCAGAAAAGACTACAACTCGCTAGGTTTATTTGGATATTAGTTATAAATTAATAATTACATAAATTGTGTATAAATACCCCCCATTTATGGGAGTTGTTTATAACCCTATAAATCGAAATTAATGAAATTAATTTCAAAAATTGAAATTCTTTGTTCTTTGTTTACACCTTACAGTGATTTCAAATGTGCTCTTTTAATCTGAATTAGTGAAAAACGGTCACTAATTCGAATTAGTGTAACTTTCTACTAATTTTTAGTCAATTTTCACTAAAACTTTAGTAAAGAATTTAACAAAATTAGTAGAAATTTATACTAATTTGAATTTCTTCAGTGACTTTTCACTGATTTATTTTTAAAGAGATGAGTATTTAGAACAATGGATTTGGTTTTATTTATTTAAATTATAAAGAGATTAATTTGGATTGAATCATCTGAACTATGTGTATTCAAATATTAAAATTTCATTTTTTTTCATTATAATGGTATTTATTTTGATTAAATAAAACTGAATCGTGAGTATTAAAAATGTTCATTTTATATTTTTCAATTATAAGGGTATTCATTCGGATAAATTTTCATTTTATTTTAATTGCATTTTTATTATAAAAATATTCATTTAGATTGAATAATCTGACGTGTGGGTATTTAAAAATAACTAGTTTATTTTTTCATTATAAAGGGATTCATTTGTATTCAATAACCTGAACTGCAGACATTAAAAAATATTCATTTTATTTTTTTTCCATTATAAAGGGATTCACTTGGATTGACAAATTTTTTCAACCCATATTCATAAGGTTTGATTATCGTGTAAAAGTAGGTGCTATCACCGGATACAAATGTATTGGACAGAAAACGTATTCAAAAATATTAAAATTTTTTAATATTTTTTAATTACTCTCTTCTTACTGGGAAGTGACATTTTGGTGAAAAATGAGTTTTTGGTATCAATGGATTCGTGAGAGAAAACTGCATCTAACTGTACTAATTAGAATTAAAAATATTAATTATTTATAATGAATAATTAACATTGAATATATTGCAATTTGAGATGAGAAATTACAACGGAAAAAGACACATGAAGTTCTTTGCGGAGTCCAAAATCTGTAGGAGGTATCAAATACGTCACAAAATACATTGTAAAAACACACGCGAGGTTTGTTCCGCTCGAAGACTTTACAGCAGAAAAATACGCAAGTGATTTTGTGTTGGATTTCAACTAAAAAAACTACGCATGTGCTTTTTTTAATAGAGATTGTTTAAATAATAAATTTTTAATAGCAAAATTGGAAAGAGCGGATATGATTTACCCATATAGACTGACTTTTATTACTGAAAAGTGACTATAAACATAAGTTCTAGATGCAAATGGTTTTCCTTGAATATCTCCGTTCGACCTGTTTGTGGCTTACGTGTCTTTTTCCGTTGTGGGGCAGTATTAATCTAGCCATTTTTTGAATTTTGTTTTCAATTATCAATTACTTTCGCCTTTGTTTTTGTAATTTTTTTTTCAATTATTAATAATTTTTTTAAACTTCAATTTAATTTTAAATTTGCTTCTCCATTTTTTATTAATTTCTTCAATTTCAATTATTTTCTTTGATTATCAAACCAGTCTTTCAATTTTCATATATTTCCAACAGTTATTCCTACATAACTTTATTAATCTTTAAATTATTTTGTTTGAATTTAATTTATTGTTTAAATTTTTTTTTTTTCTAGAAACTAAACGCCAAACAGAAGAAACCAAAGAATATTCATAATAAGCGAAGAATAAAATAGCTCTATAAAGAGGAATAATGCTGTTATTGGAGTATTATGCTTGTATTGTTTGTTGGAAAACGACAGATTTAAAAAGATGCACTCGATGTCAAATGATTTCTTATTGCTGCTCGGATCATCAAAAGAAGCATTGGCCTGAGCACAGAAATATCTGCAATGTAATTTCTACTATGATGAAAGAGAGAGGAGTCTCGCATCTTTTTGAAAAGCTGAAAGGAGTCGACTTAGAGACATGGAGGGAAGAGAGAAGCCGTATAATTAATGAAGTACAACCACGAATGGTGGAAGAAACACTGAAAGAATCGAGAGGATTGTTTTCTAGAGAATTGGAATATAATGAAGAATGCTTATTTAAATTTCCACGATCATGCTATGTGTGTCGTGAGAGCAGACAAACGTTATTAAAAAGTTGTCCAGGCTGTCCATGCGCATTTTTTTGTGAAGAACATCCCAGTAGTTTAATTCACGATGAAGATTGCGCTAAAATGAAAGAGGCTATTGAATTTCAAAAATTGCTTCCTTTCAACTCAAATGATGCACACAAAGCTATTTTTTCCATCATTAACGAGAATAATGTTTTTGACGCTTCAAAATTACCAATTTCCATGAATGAAGTTATTTCTAAATTTCCGACTTGTTCAACTATTTCGGCAGGAATGAAAATTCACTTATCCGATTTGTTCAGCCCTGTTCTAACTGTTTACAAATCGTTACAAGTGCTCAAGTTTTCTCCTGGTTCCGAGCTGACGATTCATGCATACACTACTGTTCATTGTGCACATCCTTGGGAAATCCTTCTGCACCTATTTCCGAATGTAAAAGTTTTGAGAATTGGACTTATTAATTTTGAGTTTCCAATGTATAAAGACTCGGTGCTTCTTTGCAAAGACTGTAAAAATAAAAATAAGAAAATGATTGTTGATTCTTTGGAACTTGATGAATACTTCAAAGATATGGCGTTGTCTTCAGTGTTAAAAAATTACAATTTCCAGGAACCTGATGTTCTGATCTTTTGTAATTTATTTGTTCCTGTTCAATTTCATTTTTTAAGAACATTTCCTACTTTGACTTGCCCGATTATTTTAACAACGATGCATCAAAATGCTCACAATATATTGAAAAAGCTTGTCGAAGTTATGTTAAAATTTAAAGTACCAATCTTCGATGGCCCAAATATGTTTAATTCTCTTGTAAATTACCGGCAGGATGATAGGCTTGCATGCAGAAATAAATACATGCTCATTTTAACATCTAAATCTAAACAAGAAACAGAAATAACTCGAAATTCTTTCTTTGCGGGTATATGTCAAGTTTGTGGATCTTCTGAGGCTCCATTGAGATGTGAATTATGTAAAATGATCTTTTATTGTGGAGAAAGTCATCAGGATGAGCATAAAAATCTGCATAAGGAGCTCTGCCAAACCATTTTGGAAGTTTTGAGTCAAGATGAAGCTCCGAGGCTTGTTGATAGGTTGAAGATTGATGATTCGAACTCTTGGCTTAAAGATAAGCTTATTTTGTTGTCGAAAGTGAAATTGAGACTTGCAAGAGAGCTTTTTGATTTTGAAAAACAAATGTTTCTTTTTCCGAAAGCTTGCTTCATTTGTCACCAAAGTGATTCGAACATTCTGAAAAGATGCGAATGTGGGGTAAGAATAATACACCAGAATTTGTAAATAAAAAAGAAATAATCTCAATTAATATAAATTTCTTTCTACTTTAAATTTAATTTATTACTTTAAGCTTTAATTAAATTAATTTTATAATATTAACAAGCATCACAGACCTTTCACAGCCCGGCAAGAAGGCTGGAATAACCTAGAATTAATTTTATTAATTCTACTTAATACTTGAATTTCCCTTCATTATATGATTCTGCATTATGAATTAAAAATAACAAAATTCTATTCCTTATAATTCAGTTTTTGAAAAAATATTAATACATATAAGAATCGATCCCCAATTTTTATGTTACAAGTCCACGAAAGTAACCACTGAGCTACACGTGACTTGAAAAGACAAACATAAATGAGCTTTTTGAATTGAATGTGAGAAGAGAATTGCCAGGGAAAGAAAAAATGTCAACTGTATTTTCTATTACGGAATTAAATATTTTGTAGACTCAAATCAGAAGGAATTATTGGGAATAGAAAAATCATGAATGTGTATGCTGTTTTACAGAATAGAAGAAGTTTCTGGAAATAAAAACATTTTAATTCTATTCTGATGCATGGAATACAAAATCATTTTAGAATAAAGCAGAATCAATTTCAAAAATATTCTTTTCTATTTCTGGAAGTAAGTATTTGGGGGAAATTCAAGTATTTAATATAAAAGAAATAATTGCGAGTTTGAGTAAATGTCAAATAAATGTAATTCTTTTCTTTTCAAGGCTTCTTGCAGGGAGACCACGTCACCTTTTCATCTTTTTTCATCTGTTTTCAATTTTGTCACCTTTTTCACCTTTTTTGATGACTTGTCATATTTTTACATCTTCTTTCACCTTTTTTGGGATCAAAAATAAATAATTTTTTGTAAATATTTCGAAGTATGTTCATAAAATTTAGATTTAATGTTTGAATTTAGTGTTATTAATGATTGATACAACAACAAAAAATTCGATTTACTAATAAAGAAAAAGCCATAAAGAAGTATAGAGTCAAATAAATAGTTAATTAATCTTTTCTATGTTTCTGCTATGTATGTAAATAGAATTAACCATAACATACCATTTTCATCATTTTGTAACTTTTCTTTCAAATCTCAATTATTTTATTTATATATTTCAACTTAGTTCTTAAATTTTCAATTTATTTCCTCCATTTTTATTATTTTCTTCAATTCTCAATTATTTTTTTCAATTTTCAATTACTTTATTCAATGTTCAATAATCCTTGTTTTTTTTCAATTGTCATGCAATTATTTTTTTGAATTTTCAATATAACTCTTTAATTGAGGCAGTTGGTGCAGAAACCGCACAAGTCCATTTTTTTCGAAAATCACTTTTTTATGGAAAATTTATCTTTAAATGAAGCTCTACAATCTAGTAAAATATTACATATGTTATTAAACTCTAAACCCTTTAGAATAAATAAACAAATTTTCGTTTCGTGCAAAAACAGCACAAGTCCATGATGCCAAGCTATGCGCACAAAGATGCGCAATGGATGCAATAATATTTATTTGTGATATTTTTAAAGTCTTTTAGACGTTGTTAAGTAATTTATATTAAACAGTTTATATTATAAATAAAATGCACTGAAAGCGAGACAGAAAACAGTAACAGTGAATTATGTGATAATTGTTAAGAAAATGTTGGAAAGTGATTTTTAAAAAATGTTTATTATTTATAAAATGCTAATAAAAATTATCCAAATTAAAAATTTTTAATAAATGTTACTAAAACATTTTTATGTTAATAAAATTTTAAAAAACTGTGATACTTCACTTGATTCAATACATTTTCTGTGTTTTCAATTTCATTTTGTGCAGAAACCGCACAAGTCCAAAAGTTAATTTATTTTTTTTATACCCTATATTGATTAAAATATGAATCAATCATATTGAATTTTTAAACTTGTCGGTTATTAGAAAATAATACAAAACCCAGAATTAAAAAAAATTTCACATTTACAAGAAAAACAGTTTTTATTGATTCCTGAACAATTACGATTTATGGACTTGTGCGGTTTCTGCACCAACTGCCTCAATTACACTAGTTAACAAACAAAAAAAAATTTTTTGTACATTCAATGTCACCATTTTTTTTTATGTACTAAGCTTCTCGTTACTTAAAAATGACATTAAGAAATTTTTCTATGAATAGGTTTCCGAAATATGAATTTTTTAAATTTTTTTACGTTTTTTTCGGAGGTGACTTCACGTTTTAGGCCGTATCTCGAGTTACGGAAGTCCGATTGAGTTTTTCTAAGTGTCAAATTAAAGGTAATCAAATTCCAAACAATCGCTTTTAACATTATTTTTTAATCGGTTAAATATTTTAAGTGATATAGTCAAAAAAAAAAATAGAAAATTTGAGTTTTTGGCCCAAAATCTGAAAAACAAATTCATTCTACCGCCATGCAAAAATAGAAAACGACAAATTATGTCCAGTTTTAATTATTTTACATACATGGCTCACTTTTAGGAAGAAAAAAATGTATGGATGAAAAAAATCTATGTGTGATTATTTAAGTTATAAGCCAGGGTACTGAAATTCTCGTTTTACGCCATTTCGGTATTTTACCTCCTTTTATAGTGACTATGTTGATTAATTTAATGAATACAATATCTAATTAGAAAATTGACTTTTTTCACAGATTTTAAATAATTTTCAGTGCTTTACTAATTCAAATTTGACTGAAAAATTTTTTGGAGTTTTTGACAAAAATTTCTGAAGAGGCATAAATTGACTAAAATCTGCTTTTTTGACAAGTTGAATCAGATGCGCAGAGGTTCAATTTTTGTTGAATTTTGTTCGTTAATAGATGAAAAAGTTCCAAATTAGATACAGAAATATGAAAAATAAATGATATTTGACTGAAAAATTTTTTGGAGTTTTTGACAAAAATTTCTGGAGAGCCATAAATTGATTAAAATTTGCTTTTTTGACAAGTTGTATCAGATGCGCAGTGGTTTAATTTTTGTTAAATTTTGTTCGTTAATAGATAAAAAAGTTTGAAATTAGATAATAGAAATGTGAAAAATAAATGATATTTGACTGAAAAATTATTTGGAGTTTTTGACAAAAATATCTGAAGAGACATAAATTGATTAAAATTTGCTTCTTTGACACGTTGCATCAGATGCCTAGTGGTTTAATTTTTGTTAAATTTTGTTCATTAATAGATAAAAAAGTTTGAAATTAGATTTAGAAATATAGAAAATAAAAAATATTTGTCTGAAAATGTTTTTGGAGTTTTTGACAAAAATTTCTGGAGAGGCATAAATTGATTAAAATCTGCTTTTTTGACAAGTTGAATCAGATGCGCAGTGGTTCACTTTTTGTTAAAAACTCCAAAAAAATTTCCAGACAAATATCTTTTAATTTCTATATTTCTATATCTAATTTCAAACTTTTTTTATCTATTACTGAACAAACTACAACAAAAATTGAACCACTGCGCATCTAATGCAACTTGTCAAAGAAGCAAATTTTAACCAGTTTATGTCTCTTCAGATATTTTTGTCAAAATCTCCAAATAATTTTTCAGTTAAATATCATTTATTTTTCACATTTCTATATCTAATTTCAAACTTTTTTATCTATTAACGAACAAAATTCAACAAAAATTGAACCACTGCGCATCTGATGCAACTTGTCAAAGAAGCAGATTTTAATCAATTTATGACTCTCCAGAAATTTTTGGCAAAAACTCCAAAAAAATTTCCAGACAAATATCTTTTAATTTCTATATTTCTATATCTAATTTCAAACTTTTTTCATCTATTAACGAACAAAATTCAACAAAAATTGAACCTCTGCGCATCTGATTCAACTTGTCAAAAAATCAGATTTTAGTCAATTTATGCCTCTTCAGAAATTTTTGTCAAAAACTCCAAAAAATTTTTCAGTCAAATTTGAATTAGTAAAGCACTGAAAATTATTTAAAATCTGTGAAAAAAGTCCATTTTCCAATTAGATATTGTATTCATTAAATTAATCAACATAATCACTATAAAAGGAGGTAAAATACCGAAATGGCGTAAAACGAGAATTTCAGTACCCCTACCTTATAACTTCAATAATTACACATAGTTTTTTTTTATCCATACATTTTTTTCTTCCTAAAAGTGAGCCATATATATGTAAAAAAATTAAAACTGGACATAATTTGACGTTTTCTATTTTTGCATGGCGTTAGAATGAATTTGTTTTTCAGATTTTGGGCCAAAAACTCAAATTTTCTATTTTTTTTTTTTTTTTGACTATATCACTTAAAATATTTAACCGATTAAAAAATAATGTTAAAAGCGATTGTTTGGAATTTGATTACCTTTAATTTGACACTTAGAAAAACTCAATAGGACTTCTGTAACTCGAGATACGGCCTAAAACGTGAAGTCACCTCCGAAAAAAACGTAAAAAAATTAAAAAAATTCATATTTCGGAAACCTATCCATAGAAAAATTTCTTAATGTCATTTTTAAGTTTAGAGAATCATAGTACATAAAAAAAATAGTGGCATTAAATGTACATTTTGGCTGTAAACTAGTGTTATTATCTTCTTCAATTTTCAATTGATTTCATAAAATTTCATTTATTTCCTAAAATTTTTTCTATAATTTACTTCAGTTTTTAATTGACAACTTAATATTCTTCTTCAATTTTATACCTAATTATCCTTTAAATTGTTTTTAATTATTTTGTTCTGTTGTCGATTATTCTCGACAGCTTTCGAATTTTTTTTACTTTTTTTCCAATTTTCAAGTCTTTTTCTTAATATTTAATTAATTTAATAATTCAGTAATTTTTCTTTTAATTATCAATTATTTTCTGTTATGTCCGGAACGGACATTCGCAGGTTACAAATCTATCTATTTTAATATTTTACCCCTGATTCTGATTTCGCTCGTGATAAAAGCCGAGTAAAATTCTTAACTTACTGTGTTTATTAGTTGAAGAATGTCTCAGTTGAATTCTCTGAATATACAGAGTGATCGTTCAAGATGTGTAGAAAGAAGGGTCGATGAGATTTATTAGCTTCGCAGGTTCGTGCTCTCCGGGAGAAAAATAGAAATAGGCCGCGACTCAATTCAAATGAAGTAAGGCAGTGCGTAGGTGTTGTTCTCCACTATCCCAATAGCATGTTTATATATATCAGCACGAAGGTGAAACCTGGTCCTTTCTCAAGTAATTGGTGAACGATCGAAGACAGCTGGCTCGATGATTTACAATTTTACTGTTCAATAAACTGTTTACTGTTTTTTTTGACACAAGGATTAAAGTCAAGGGTTAGAAGGATTTAAATTGTTAAAGGGTTAAAGGATTGGAAATTGTTACTGACAAATTATGTCAGGAGTTCTTACACCTTCACTAGATTCACAGTTTCACTTAATTTCTATACCAACAGCACTCCAATTTTATAATTATAATATTATGAAAAGTTTCTCACTCGCTACAACACGTAAATAATTATTCGCAACCGACACAGTACGAATTGACAATATTAATCGCAGAAATATGTTACGATAAGTGTGAGAACTATGTTTGAATATAAGACTTAGAATTGTAGACTATGCTACCAGTCAATCTTTACAGAAAGTGAACCGGAGGTGACCGTGGTGAAGCAAGAACTATTTAAAAACGACAGTTTCGATTATAGCGAGTTCCTCGGAGTCACAATTTAACAAATCAATTCCATATAATTATGGAGTAGAATTTGATTATTTAACTCGACCAACAATGACTGATAGATATAATGTTGCCGAGATATAAGATTTATATTGTCGCGTTACGAGACCGATACTGGGGAGATACAATATTCGCGGAGCTTAAGAAACTTCGTTGCGACTCCGGTGATGGTAGCTGAGGAACTGATTTTTGGTTTTGCTTAATTATAAAAGAAACCTCGGTTCTCTGTATTTTCATCCCTTCCAGGATTTAGCGTGGGTTTCATGAAAAACGCAGGGAAAATCATACATCCCACGCGAAAAAGGGTGCTACACCTGAGGGTTGCATATCCGCATCCGGTTGGTCAATTAAACCTTCGAAAGAACAAATATTATTTAGACAAGGGGAGAGTTTGATCTCATAAATCTGTCTTAGCTCCCCTCGGTCATTTACCAAATCCCAAATTCTCAAACTCGTCAAGATTCAAGTATTGATTTTTAGAAAAATTCAAGAGTGTAGTATGATATTTGTAAAGTTCATTGGCATCTGAACTCAATAAGTCACGGGGACGTGACATTTCTTAGAAATATAATTTAATTCTTTAATCTTCAATTTATTTCTTCAATTTTTAATATTTTCTCCGATTATAATTCTCCTCATTTTTCAATTATTTCTTTAGATTATTAATTATTTCCTACAATTTTTTTAATTATTCTCTTAAAATTTTATAATTATTCTTTTTTTTCAATTTTTTTTGTTTTGCTGTGTATTAATCTAGCTATTTTGTGAATTTTGTTTCCAATTGTCTATTATTTTCGTCATATTTCAGATATTTTCTTCAATTTTTCAATTATTTTCGTCAATTTTCAATTATTTCTGTCAATTATTAATTTTTTCCGCAATTTTTAATTATTTTCTACAAATTTTTTAATTTACAATTATTCTTGAAGTTTATAATTCTTAAATATTTTGTTCTGTTAACAGTTATTCTGGACACTTTTCTAATTTTTTTTTCAATTGTCAATTACTTTCTTATAATTTTAATTTAATTCCTTAATCTTTAATTTATTTCTTCAATTCTTACTTAATTATTTTCTTTTCTCAACCATTATTTTTAATTTGAAATCCCAGTCTTCAATTCTCAATGATTTTATTCAATATTCAGCCATTTTTACCTTCCATCAATTATCAATTATTTTTTTCAAAATTGAATTTAATTCTTAAATTTTCAATTTTTTTTTATTTTATTTGTATTATTTTTTTCAATTTTAATTTTTCAATTATTTTCTTTGATATTCTACAATTTTCAGCTTTTTTAATTACTTTTTTTCAATTTTTGATTATATTCTTTAAATTTTAATTTCATTTTTTTCGATTTTCAATGCAGTTGTTTAATTTGTAATTATTTCCAACAATTATTCCTATAATTTGCTTAATTTTTCTATTTTCTTAATTTCCTAATTTAATATTATTTGCATAATTTTTCAATTATTTCTTTTAGTTGTCTATTAATTTAATCATTTTTTGAATTTTGTTTTTAATTATTAATTTTTTTGGTCAGTTTTCAGATATTTTCTTCAATATTTTAATTATTCTCGCCATTTTTCTATTATTTCTTACAATTTTTAATTATTTTCTTTGATTTTCAATTGTTTTCCGAAATTTTTCAATTATTTCCTGCAATTTTTTCAATTTTCAGTTATTTTCTTAAAATTTTATTTTTATAATTATTCTTGGATTTTTTTATTTTTTTTTTGTTCGGCTGTGTATTAGTCTAGCCATTTTTTGAATTTTGTTTTCAATTGTTCATTATTTTCGTAATTTTTTAGATATTTTCTTTAATTTTGTAATTATTCTCGTAATTTTCATTATTTATTGCATTTGCAAAAATTTATAGTTTAAAATGACTAAAAACAATGCAAAGTTTTTCGCGCCCTTGTGCGCGTGTTAATATTGCTACTTATTTTATATTTAGTCATGGAATTTGATGAAAAATGGTCTGGCATTGAATATTGAAAGTTTGAAAACGTAGCAACCCTGTTTTAAACACATATACCAGTTTGTTGTTTATTATATTTTTTGTCACCTTTCTGTCACCTTTTCCAGGAAAAAAATTCACCTTTTCACCTTTTTTATAAATAAAAGGTACTGTGATGCCTGTATTAAAATTTTACAAGCTTTTAATTTTAAACCCTAATAATATAAAAAAAAATAACAATTCTTTTCAATAATTTCAGATATATCTTTGTGAAATTCACAAAAGCGATCCAGAACACAAGAATCTTTGCAGCAATTTTTCTCTGGTGTTTAAAATAGCGAACACTGAACAAGCTGAAATTCCAAAGGCAACAGTTAAAATAATAAATCTGTCACGAAATTGTGATGCGTATGTTTCAATGGAAAATTTCATCGATTCGTTTCTGTCTTTCGAGAAAAAGATTTCCGAGTTTGAAATTTCTAAGTTGGAAAAGTTTCTTATTTCTGACTTTTTAACAAGACCTTTTACTTTCCTTTGGTGTCTTGAGAAACTTAATTTTAAAGAGGAATCATTGATTGTTCACGTGATTGGAGCAACAGATTCTGAAGTCTCAGCACAGGAATATTGGAAATTGATTTTGCTGCATTTTCAGCAACTGAAGAGCTTGAAAATTATTTTTATTGGACCGGAAATTTCAAAACCGTCATCGATTCAAAATGGCCTTGAATTTCCAGCTTCAATGATTTTTGGAAGAACTTTACAAGTGGAATCTCATGCCTTAAAATATGAGGAATATTGTCAAAGTGAATCTTTCATTGAACCAAATTTTATTATTGGATTTAATCTAAATTTTCATGAAAGTAAACTCGGGATTGTCGATTGCGATTGGAAGGAAATGATTTTAACTTTTAGAAAAATTAATGTTCCTTTTATATTAACAGCTGCTTCGAAAATTCGAGCTCGTAAAGATCACGAAACACTTTGTGAACTTTCAGGAAGAATTATGAATTGTTTTTGCTACGAAAAGAATCCCTTTGCTGGACTTACTCCTGAACGAGATTTTGAAACTGAGAGACTAGTTTTTTCTAATCAGTATGTGATTATTTACAATGAGTTGTGTGAAAAAAAGCTTTCAAAATTGAATATTTCAGAAGAAAATTCAGAATCAGTGCCTGTTTCTGAAACTAAAATCACAGAAATTGCCACAAAGAGTAAAAATGATTCTAATCATCAAAATGATAAGAAAACAAAACAGAAAAAAAAGAAAACTTCTAGTGGAAAAAGAAATTAAGTTTCTAAAACTAAAAAGATATACAGAATACATTTCAGAATTAAGGTAATGTAATAAATTTATTATTTATATATAAACGATAATGTTTTTATTTTAATTTTAATTTTTGGTTTTATAGAGTAAATTTGCTCCAAAACTGATTTTTATTCGAGGTAAAAATGGGGGAATTTTTAAACTAAAATAAAATCTAATATCTATTTCTTAATTGTATTTTTAAAAGGGAATAAAATTTGAAAATATTTAATACAGTAAATTACTTATTCTATTTTCAATTAATTTTTTTAGTTTACAATATTTATAATTTCATTAACAATAGCTGTAAAATTAGTTACATATGGTTTTCACAAATTTCAATTCTTAATTAAAATTTTTTGTTACAGATTATAAGATGACATTGTTGTCTCAGGAGACAATAAGTATATTTTTCGATTCTAAAGGAGAATAAAATCAAAGAAGAAGTTATGATAATAACAGTTTTAATTTAAGAAGTCTTTTTATGTGCAAAAAAAGTTTAATGTTCAATACGTATTTCTATAAAATATAAAATTAATTTACGTCTTGTCTTCTGAGATATGATTATTTAAAAGTCACTATTTTTACACAGGTATAGGTTAAAATACATCTTTTTGGTGACAATTTTTTTAATATCCAATAGATAAATCATACGCATCAAGTTGAAAAACTAGATTTCAATAATTAAAAGTTTGTAGATTACATAAATTTAAATTTTAACTTATTTCACCGCAAGATATTTTAATGATTCAGAAATTATTTTAAAATTTTCGTTCTTAACCTCTTTGTTTGACATTTGTAAATTAATGTTTACAATTAGTACAAAACAATTGAATGTAATTTTGAAGTTAATCTCTTTAAAAAAGCAACGTTGCCACTATAAACTATATGAAAATTACATCGGTAATCAAATTAGGTTTATTTTTCACACTTATTTGTATTTAATTAGTTTTTCATGTTGAAAGTTTATTATTCAAGTTTAAAAGATGTTTTTAATATTTATTGACTAAATCTAAATGTAGTTCTGATTACCTTTTTATCCAAAAAATCAATTTGACTAGCAACGTTGGCTAGAGAAAGAAGAAAATAAGTTTCTAAAACTAAAAATATATATAGAAGATAAGTTTCAGAATAAAGGTAATTTAATAAATTTATCATTTTTTATGTTTTCAGTTTGTTTTTTGTTTTTTATGTAACATATTTACTTTTATTTATATTTTTCTATAGAATAAATTTTGCTCCAAAACTGCTCTTTATTCGAGATAAAAATGAGGAAATTTTTTTACTAAAAGAAAAATCTCCCGAATTTCTTAATTGTTTTTCACAAATTTAAATGTTTAATTTTAATTATTTTTTACAGATTATAAGATGAAACTGTTGTCTCAGGAGACAATAATAATATTTTTCTATTCTAAAGAAGAAGAAAATCAAAGAAGAAATTATGTTACTAACTGTTTTAATTTAAGAAATCTTTTTACGTGCAAAAAATGAGTAAACATATTTTCTGTCGTTAATATCGTTTTCAAAAGTTTATATAACTTCGCCAGTTTATTATTTTTATAAATGCATAAAAGTATAATAATATGCAACTTTTCTTTATTATTCTGGAAATATTCGATAATTGTTTGAAAATAGGTGCAAAACAAATTTAATTTGTTATTTTTTTTATGAAATAAATTTTTAAAAAATGAACCATTTTTTAATATTATATAAGTTAATTGGAGAAGTTATTCAAAAACAAAATTTTTAAAGACAATAAAAAATGAAAAAATATGGATTGTTTTATGATTTCTTGATAAATTATAAACGGTACATAGGTCAATCGATTCGTTTTGAGGTAAGGAATACGATTTTTGTTTTCATTAGGTTGTATTTTTAGAATGGAAATTTTTTTTTTGCAAAAACGATTTTTTTTCTATGAGAAAAGGTGTTAAAAAAAATTTGGTTGGATATTTTCAAAAATCCCTGTGTCCAAATGTCATCTGGACACTTGCTTAAAACATTCATTTATTATTAAATGAATAGAAGTATAATCTATCTTGGTAAGTTAAGGAATTAATTTCTATTAATTTGCAATTATTAATAATTCCTTATTTTTGATCTTTTATTAATTGAAAAGATGACAAAATCAATTTTGTGTTACAGCGTTTTCTTTAATTCAAAGGTTTATTAATTGAAAAACTTATAAAAATCAATCTTTTAATTAATTTTGTCATTAATTTGAAAATTTATTGTTTTTAAAGTTTAAACACTCATTTTTTTTATTGTTTCTACAATTTTTTAGACGATATTGAATTAAATTAAATTATGTATTTAAGAAAATCTAAAATAAAGAAAATAGTTAAATTATTAACATAAATTTCATTTCATAAAATTTTTAAACTTAATTTATCAAATAAATTATTTATTAACATTATTAGAATAAATCCATAATTTTATTCTTTTCCTTTGTTAACTTTTCTTGATTTTTGAAATGTCAAATAACTATTAATTAACAAAACGGATCAAATAATTGTTTTAACAAATTATATATAGCTATTAATTATTAACAATTCTAATGTAAATTTGTAATTTCACTATTTTCAGATTTCTTTAACTTTTAAAATAAATCTTGTTACACATAGTTTGTTCTGATTTTTTCAAGTCCAAATAAATTGAAAAATTCAGAACAAACGGTATTTAATTCGATTTGTTTTTATAAAATAATAACTGTTGAAAAATAAAACTGTTTCAAAAATTGTTAGGTTATGGCAATTTTTATTTTAAAAAAATATTAATTTCTGTTTTATTAAATGAATAATTATTTGTTTTAAATTTTAGTTTTAATAATCAAAATTTTAAAAAGTTGCGTGATTATTTGATCATATAAAATTAAAAGAATATATTTTCAGTCTGTAAGACGAAACTAATCTTTTCAGTAAGTATAATTAAATACCTAAATTGCAATTCAATTTAAATATGTAAAATTCAACTTTGAATATTCCTATAATGCATTCAATATAGTTGAGTTTTTCTAAAAGAATTATATCCTTGTTTTTTGTATATGTTAAAAGCATCCAAACACCGTTGAAAGGTGTAAACTCTGGGTGGTACGGAGATTACTATAAAAAATTCAATGCTTTGATTATTTTGACGTTCTAGAATACCTGATACTTTTTTCGAAAATGGGCTATATGCTTCGCTACTTTTTAATAAATGTGTACGTTCACATGAAAAGGGTCCACTTTGTCAATTTTATTTTCCGAGATATTCGCATTTTTTTAAATGGTGGTTCAGATTTTCAATTTTTTTTCTTATTGCTGAAAAACAAACTCAGGAATGTCCCACACGTCGAATCATGTGTTTATCACAACTTTATCGTAATTAAAAACACAAAAAAAAATTATTTTTAATTTTTAAAATGCATAAGCGCTAATGGTAATCTAGAACTTTAAACTCGTTTTTTTCACCAAAAGGTTCTAAAACCTTACTTCAAAATCACTAATTTTTCACTAAATTTCTATCTACGTAAAAAGGCGCAAAAGTTAACATTTTCATTTATTATAATACAAGTAAAAACAACTAAAAAGTTATAATTTATTATACTTGTTTAGTTATAATTATCAACGATAGAACCCAGTTTGAAAAACTCTAAACGACAAGAGAGCGTTATTTTGCGATTTTTTTTATTGGTAGAAGGAAAAGTAGGAGGATAATTCGTTTCGAATTATCAAAAAAAAAAAAAATTTTTATTTAAAAAATTACAAACTGAAACTCTTCTCATACGGTTTTTAAGGGCTCCACTGCAAGCAGTAACGAGGTTAAAAATGAATGTGGAGAAAAATTAATTTTTTTTTCTTAATTTGCATTAGAAAAGCTACAGAAATTTGTAGTCGACATTAAAAATATTTATATTTGTTAAATTAGCGAGCATTCAACAATAAAAGTCAAATTTTCTACCAAATAAGAGTACTTATTTGTGTCTAAAAAATCGAAATTTTAACATATCAAAAATCTAACCCTTTATGTGTGCGATTTCAGAAAATACTGTTCCTTTCTCTGAAACAAACTCTTGAAATTTATTTAAGCCGTATGGAATTCTGTTCACCCTAAATAAGACAAAGAATTACCAAAGATATTACTGTCAGAAAAAGGTATGAAAGCGCCCTTAGTGAGGTTTTTTTAATGTTTAAAAAAAGAAAAACACTAAAATATTAAAAATCACTAAATTTTACACTAAATACTGTCAAAAATCACTAAATTGTGTCTTAACACAATCTCCTTTGAAAAAACACAACAGGCTTCTGAAAATCACTAGATTTGTGATAAATTCACTAAAATGGCAACCCTGGTGGGCCCTTTTCATGCGGACATACACAAATAAAGATTCTAAATAATATTTTTAAATAATTATGATAAAATAATACGATTCTTTTTCTATTGAAGAAGAATGAATAAATTTTTTTTTTTCTTTATAGTGACCTGTTGCAGTGCAAACGGTGATAACATTTCATTTTGTTTACGTATTAAGTTACAATGGAGCGTGATATATTTTCTAAACGGGTTTCAGAGTCTAAAAAGAGAATTTTTTAAAATAATTTTTTTTATGTAATAAAAAGAATTATTTATTGAGCCCTTTTCTCACAAAAAGTACAATATTTAAAGAATAAATTTGAGAAATTTCATTAAAAAATTATAAAAATTGAGCCATTGAGGACTGGCGACATTTTAATAAGAAACCTAAGCTTCTACATAAGCAGAAAAATTTGCTTCCTCATAGAGGAAGCAATAAATTAATAATATAAAAGTTAATTGGAGAAGTTATTAAAAAAAAGAATTTTAAATGCAAAAAAAAATATGTTTGAAGATAAGGAACATGATTTTTGTATTCATTAAGTTGTATTTTTAACATGGAAAAAAATGTTGGCAAAAAACGATTTTATCCGATGAAAAAAAGGGTCAAAAAAATTTCATCGGGTATTTTCAAAAATCCTTGTGTCCAAGTTAAGATATTTATGAGCTTAATAAGCCATCCAAATTTTATTGAAATCCGTTAAAGCGTTCTCTTTAGATATCCTGTCGACAAAAAAGTTAAACACACACACATGGTGGATTTCACGGAAAATGTCCTGTCCCAAAAATAAAATATGTCCAATCTATATTGCAAATTTTTTTTATGAGTTGTCCTATTGGATAGTAATTTATCCTATAAATATTTTAAAATTTTTTAAAAAATTGGGACAGTGGGAAGGGGGGGAAAGTTTGGCGTTTTTTGGTAATTCACTCTTCTTTTCATATTTCCACTGTTTTAATGAATGGATAAAAAAATTTTATGTGACATGATTTTTGTAGATTTTTGCATAACCTTTCGATTGAAATGGTTCATTTTATATTTTTTTAATAATTTGACCTTGATTTTTCAAAATTAAAAATAAATTTGAGTTTTTCTCAAAGATGGGCCTTTTTAATTTTTTTAACAATATTTTTAAACGAAAGCTAAGGTTTTTTCCTATAAGAACCAAAAATTTCAAAAATGCGTTTTTTTTTCGTTTTCGAGAAATTAAATGATGAATAATAAACTGAAAAAATATACATCAGGTAGAACATTTTAGACAAGTATATGTGTCTAATATGGCCAAAATGCAAGTCTTCAATTTATCTTATTTTTCAAATATATATAACTTATTCTTAATCGAATTTAATTGTATACAATCAATTAATTAAATATCAAAGTATAATTTAACATAAGTATTTATTTAGATTAAAGAAACTATATTTTCAATTAAATAATATGAATGACGTTAGGTAAATTAATCGGCTAACTCCATACTACATCTTTTGAAGGAGGTCCACAACATAATTGAATAGTTAAATTTTTTCTTTTTTCCAAATTCTGAATTTTAATAAAGCATAGAGTGGAAAAAAGCGGTTTTGTGGGCAAAATAGCCCCGCTCGACGGACAAATAAGGATATTTAAACTTCTTAAATGTTTTCTTTTTTTTCTAGAAACTAACCTCCCAACTGAAGAAAAAAAATTTGTAATAAGCGAAGAAGAAAATAGCTGCATAAATGGAGTATTATGCTTGTATTGTTTGTTGGAAAACAACAGATTTAAAAAGATGCATTCGTTGTCAAATGATATCTTATTGCTGCTCGGATCATCAAAAGAAGCATTGGCCCCAGCACAGAAATATCTGCAATGTAATTTCTACTATGATGAAAGAGAGAGGAGTTTCGCATCTTTTTGAAAAGCTGAAAGGAGTCGACTTAGAGACCTGGAGAATGCAGAGGATGCTGATAATGTATGAAGTACAAGCACAAATGGTGAAGAAAAGATTGAGAGGATTTGTTTCTGGAAAATTGGATGCACATGAGGAATGTTTATTTAGATTTCCACGATCATGCTTCGTGTGTCACGAGAGCAGACAAAAGTTATTAAAAAATTGTCCTGGCTGTCCATGTGCCTTTTTTTGTGAAGAACATCCCAGTAGTTTAATTCACGATGAAGAATGTGCTAAAATGAAAGAGGCTTTTGAATTTAAAAAACTACCTCCATTCAGCTCAAATGATAAACACAAAGCCATGTTTTCCATAATTAATGAGAGTAATGTTTTTGATACTTCAAAATTACCAATTTCCATGAATGAAGTTGTTTCTAGATTTCCGACATGTTCAACTGTTTCAGAAGTAATGAAACTTAAATTATCAGATTTGTTCAGTATTGTTCTGACTGTTTACAAATCGTTACGAGTGCTCGAGTTGTCTTCTGATTCCGAACTGACGATTCATGCTGCAAATACAAACATTGATTGTGCACATCCTTGGGAAATTCTTCTGCACCTATTTCCGAATTTAAAAGTTCTGAAAATTTTACTTGTTTATATTGATTTTCCAATGTATAGAGAAGACACTGTGATTCTTTGCAGAGACTGTAAAAATAAAAATAAAAAAATGATTGTTGATTATTTGTACCTTAATCAATACTGCAGAGATATCGTGTTGGCCTCGGGGTTTGATGCTCACAATTACCAGGAACCTGATGTTCTGATCTTTAGTAATTTATTTCCTCCGGATCAGGCTCATTTATTAAGAACATTTACTATTTTGACTTGTCCGATTATTTTAACAACGATGTGCCAAGATGCAAACGATTTATTAAAACAAATTGTCGAACTTACATGTGACGTGTATCAATAATCTTTGGTGGCCCTAATATGTTTAATTCTCTTGTAAACAACCAGCAGTATGATGGGCTTGAATGCAGCAATAAATACATGCTCATTATAACATCTAAATCTAAACAAAAAACAGAAATAACTCGAAATTCTTTCTTTGCGGGTATCTGTCAAGTTTGTGGATCTTCTGAGGCTCCATTGAGATGTGAACTATGTAAAATGATATTTTATTGTGGAGAAAGTCATCAAGATGAGCATAAAAATCTGCATAAGAAGCTCTGCGAAACCATTTTGGAAGTTTTGAGTCAAGATGAAGCTCCGAGACTTGTTGATAGGTTGAAGATTGATGATTCGAACTCTTGGCTTAAAGATAAGCTTATTTTGTTGTCGAAAGTGAAATTGAGACTTGCAAGAGAGCTTTTTGATTTTGAGAAGCAAATGTTTCTTTTTCCAAAAGCTTGCTTCATTTGTCACCAAAGTGATTCGAACATTCTGAAAAGATGCGAATGTGGGGTAAGAATAATACACCAGAATTTGTAAATAAAAAATAAATAATTTTAATTAATAGTAATTATAACAATTTGTCACTTGGTAAAATAATATAGACGGTGATAATTTAATTGAAATAAATTTCTATTAATTTAAAATTCAATTAATTACTTTTAGCTTTATTTAAATTAACTTTAGAATATTAAAATTTTACAAGCTTTTAATTTTAAACCGTAATAGTATAAAAAAAATAACAATTCTTTTCAACAATTTCAGATACATCTTTGTGAAATTCATAAAGGAGATCTAGAACACAAGAATCTTTGCAGCAAATTTTCTCTGGTGTTTAAAATTGCAACCACTGAACCACCTGAAATTCCAAAGGTAACAGTTAAAACAACAAATCTGCCAGGAAATTATGATGCTTATGTTTCAATGGAAAATTTCATTGATTCGTTTCTGTCTTTCGAGAAAAAGATTTCCGAATTTGAAATTCCTAAGTTGGAAAAGTTTCTTATTTCTGACTTTTTAACAAGACCTTTAACTTTCCTTTGGTGTCTTGAGAAACTTAATTTTAAAAAGGAATCATTGATTGTCCACGTGATTGGATCAACAAATTCTGAAGTTTCAGCTCAGGAATATTGGAAATTGATTTTGCTGCATTTTCAACAGCTGAAGAGATTAAAAATTATCTTCATTGGACCGGAAATTTCGAATTCGTCTTCGATACCAAGTAGCCTTGAATTTCCAGCTCGATTATTTGTTGAAAAAACTTTACAAGTGGAATCTTATGACTTAAAATACGAGGAATATTTTCAAAGTGGATTTTTTACTGTACCAAATTTTATTATTGGATTTAATCTTAATTTTCATGAAAGTCAACTTGAGACTGTCGATTGCAATTGGAAGGAAATGATTTTAACTTTGAGAAAAATTAATGTCCCTTTTATATTAACAGCTGCTTCAGAAATTCGAGCTCGTAAAGATCACGAAATATTTTGTGATCTTTCAGGAAGAATTATGGATTGTTTTTGCTATGAAAAGAATCCCTTTGCTGGACTTACTCCTGGACGAGATTTTGAAACTGAGAGACTTGTTTTTTCTAATCAGTATGTGATTATTTATAATGAGTTGTGTGAAGAAAAGCTTTCAAAATTGAATATTTCAGAAGAACATTCAGAATCAGTGCCTGTTTCTGAATCTAAAATCACAGAAGAAGTTCCCATAAAGAGTAAAAATGATTCTAATCATCAAAGTGATAAGAAGAAAAAACAGAAGAAGAAAAATTCTAGAGGAAAAAGAAATTAAGTTTCTAAAACTAAAAAGATATAGAAGATATGTTTCAGAATTAAGGTAATGTAATAAAGTTATTATTTATAAACGATAATGTTTTTATATTAACATTTACGATTATATTAACGCGAACATTGCAGCTATAAATACCTATCTTTATTCTATTAATTGGCTTTCTATATTTTCTTCCCTGCAAGTGAACGATGCGGTTGAAATCTTTTATCACCACTTGTATAACGCTATTAATTTATATACTCCCCTGAGAGTGACTCATCATCCGAGATTCCCACCTTAGTTTAGTGGCGATTTGAGACGATTAGTTCTGGCAAAAAAAATGGCACACTTGAAATATAAAAGCTCTAGAAATTCGTCAGATTATGATACTTTTTCATCTCTGCGAAGTGATTGTAAAGCGTGGACCAAACAGTGCTACGATAATTATGTTTTGCGCGCAGAAACTCGCCTTCAATCGGATCCAAAATACTTCTGGTCATTCATTACTAAAATGCGTAAGGAAAATCGTATACCTCGCTCAATGTTTTTTAATGGCGTAGCTGCTCAAGACGACTTTGAAATTTCACAATTGTTCTCATGCTACTTTGAGTCGGTCTACGATACCTCGAATTATAATACGAGTAAAATTGACGTTGGTTGCAATACTATAGATCTCAATTCTTTCTCTATTACAGAAGAACAGGTTTTTAAAAAAATAATGAATCTGGATTCTAACACTGGCCCAGGTCCCGACGGGATTCCGGTCTCCTTGATAAAGTCTTGTTGCTCGTCACTAATCTTACCACTTTTTTTATTATTTAACATGTCTTTAACGCAATGCGTATTCCCGGCTATATGGAAAACTGCTATCATTGTTCCAATCCATAAGAGAGGCGATAAAAATAATGTAGCTAATTACAGACCGATTTCATTACTTAATGGTTTTTCCAAGGTATTTGAGGGTATTGTGTTTGACAATTTTTATCGCGCCTCTTTGCCTTTGCTAATAGACGAGCAGCATGGATTTGTTAAAGGACGATCGATTGTTACTAACTTATCCATTTTTACCGAAGATTTGATTCGGAACCTTGAGAAACGTTTGCAAGTTGACGCTATATATACCGATTTTGAAAAAGCCTTTGACAGAATGAATCACGGTCTACTCCTGGCCAAACTTCGTCTACTTGGTCTAAATCCAGACTTAATTTCTTGGCTCGCTAATTATTTATCGAATAGACCTCAGTTCGTTAAAATTCGTGATTCTTTTTCGAATGAATTTATTGCTCCCTCGGGCGTTCCCCAGGGTTCAAATTTGGGTCCCCTTTTATTTCTTTTGTTTGTAAATGACGTTAAATTTGTTTTTAAATATGTAAAAATTTTGTTATATGCGGATGATCTAAAAATGTTTTATTTAATACGTAGCCTTCTTGACTGTTTTTTAATGCAAACTGACTTGAACCGCTTACACGATTGGAGTGTCGCTAACGGGTTGTCACTGAATGTCGCTAAATGCTCGTGTATATCTTTTACTAGAAAAACAGTGACATTTCGCTATGATTACGCACTCGACGATAGTTTTCTTAATCGTGTCTTTGATATATGTGACCTCGGTATTACCTTTAGCTATAATCTATCTTTTAACACGCATATGTCTAATGTGGTTAACAAGGCTGTCAGAACTCTCGGTTTTATACAAAGAAATTCTTCGAATTTCAAAAACCTGACAACACTAAGGGTTCTGTATTTCTCGCTCGTTCGCTCTATCCTGGAGTATGGTTCTGTGATTTGGTGTCCTTATCATAGTATCCATACTCTCAGGTTTGAGAGAGTACAGAATCGCTTTTTGAGGTTTGCTGCGTTTCAACTTTACATTGGTTTTGACTTGGAGAATCATGACTATTCTTTATTGCGAACGCAATTAAGAGTACCGGAGTTAAAATCTAGATTTCTTTACAACGATCTTCTGTTCATGTTTAAAACTATAAATGGATTTGTCAAATGTCCTCCGGTTCTGTCATTAATTGATTTTTCTGCCCCTCAGAGATCACTTCGTCACTTATTACCTTTTTACATCTCTTATCACAAAACTAACTTCGGTAAAAATTCTATTTTCAACAGACTTTGCATTGAAGCTAATTATTATAGTGACTCTCTAGACTTTTTTGACGGTAGGATTAATCTTTTTATTCAAACTCTTCGTACTATCATTCTATTTGCAACCAACAGTCGCAGCTAAATTATTATTTATTTTTTTACTACTAATTAATTTTATATCATGTTGTTTATTGATGCGGCCATACTCACACAGAGTTTTAATACGTTTGTTATATCTTTCATTATTTTATTCTTACTTGTTATTTCGTTATCGACTATTGTATTGTATGTATTCTCTTATTATTATCTTCTTTTTTATCTATAATGGGTTCTTCTACCCGTGCAATGTACAATAAATAAATAAATAAATAAACATTTATTTTTATTTATATATTTCAACAGAGTAAATTTGCTCCAAATTGATTTTGATTTGAGATAAAAATGGGGAAATTTTGTAACTAAAAGAGAAAATCTCCCGAATTTTTTAATTGTGTTTTCAAAAAGGGAATAAAATTTGAAAATGTTCAATACAGTAAATTACTTATTCTCTTTTCAATTAATTTTTATAGTTTACAATATTTATAATCTCATTAACAAAAGCTGTGAAATTAGTTATATATAGTTTTCACAAATTTAAATTCTTAACTAAAATTATTTTTTACAGATTATAAGATGAAATTGTTGTCTCAGGAGACAATAATTATATTTTTCTATTCTAAAGGAGAAGAAAATCGAAGAAAAAGTTATAACAATAGTTTTAATTTAAGTAATTTTTTTACGTACAAAAAATCTAGTTTTTCTCGTTAATATCGTTTTTAAAAGTTGATATAACTTCGACGTTTTATTATTTTTGTAAATGCGTATAAAGACATTTATACGCAAATTTATATGCAAATTTTCTTTATTATTTTTTAATTATTCCTTAATTGCATACGAAGAGTGACAAAACAAATTTAATTTCTAAAAGTTCATGAATAAATTTCTCAAAAATAAATCTTTCTGTCATTTTTCCAAAATTAGTTTTAACTTATTAAGAGAAAATGTCGAATAAATAATTTCAAATTACAAAATAAATAAATTCTCATAAATTACAATATACGAAAAAGTATATTATTAATCTTTTTAAAATTATGATTGTCATAAATGTTTTTAAAAAAATTTAATTTATACATATTTTAAATTAATGTAATTTAATTTAATAAATTATTTAAATAAAATTAAATAGATAAATATCTTAAACATATTGTTAAACGAATAGAAGAAATCTCCCCTTTGGTAAGTTGACGAATAAATTTTTATCTATTTAAAATTTTTAATAATTCATTATTTTTGCTCTTTTATTAATTGAAAAGTATATAAAATTAATTTTTTTAATATTCTTACAGCTTTTTCATTAATTCAAAGGTTTATTAATTTAAAATAAGCTTAATAAATGGTTTTTGTATTTGTTTTTCTTATTAATTTGAATGTTGATTATTTTAAAAGTTAAAAAACTTTTTTTTTAAATAAAATTTAAGTTAATAAGTTTTTTTTATTGTTTTTGTAGTTTTTTTAGACGAAATTTAATCTAGGTAATTAAATTATAAAGCTACCTACGAAAAAAAAGTAAATTAATTATTTAAATAAATTCTGTTTTATCGACAGAATATCTCGATTTTCGAAAAGTCGATATTGGAAACAGGGAAATAGATTCAACTTCTGATCGTTGAACTGCGCAATATAAGTGTTTCTAAACTTTAATTATTGTTAATAACAAAAGTATAAATTTTTATTGACACTTTTATAAATTCTTAAAATTTAATTAATCAAATAAATATAATATTTATTAACAATATTAGGTAAAATCCATAATTTTGGTTTTTTCATTTGTTAACTTTTCTTGATTTTTGAAATGCAAATAACCATTATTAATAAAACAGAACAAACAATTGTTAAAACAAATTTTATATATAGATATTAATTATTAACAATTCTAATGTAAATTTGTAATTGTACAATTTTTAGATTTTTAAACTTTTTGTTAATTGAAACTATAATATAAGTAAATTTTGATACAATTTTTTAAACAATTTTTATTCTTTATCAGTTGTCTTTTTAAAATAAATTTTGTTACACGTTAAGGTTTGTTCTGCTTTTTTCAAGTTGTCCAAATAAATATTATTCAGTCCAAATAAATTGAAAAATTTAAAACAAACTATTAATTCGGTTTGTTTTTATAAAATAATAACTTTTAAACAGTAAAAATTATTTGTTTGAAAAATTGTTAATGTCAATTTTTATTTAAAAAAAAAAAATTAATGTCTGTTTTATTAAATACCTACATAATAGTTATTCTTTAATTTTAATTTAAATAGTCAAAATTTTTAAAAATTCCGTGATTGTAAAATTAAAGAAATGATGTATTTTTTCAAAAAAAGTTATTTTATCGACAGAAGATAATATTTTTAATTTATTGACATGTCAACTGAAAATTACAAATCAGTTTACTTTCCAGTGTAGTGCTAGACGAAAGTATATATGTAAATCTTTCCAGTAAGTAATTAAATACATAAATAGCGATTAAATTTAAATATGTAAAATTTAACTTCGAATAATCCTATAACACATTTGACCAAATTGAGCTTCTTTAAAAAAAGTTATATCCTTTTTTTGTGGGTGCATGAATAAAGCATTTAAAGCGAGATTTAAAGACCGTTTGGAAGGTGTAAATAATTCTGGGTTATATGCCGGAGATAATTTCCTGAAAATGGGCTATATGCTTATCTACTTGATAATAAATAAAGAATCTAAATAATATTTTAAAATAATTATAATATAATAATGATTCTTTTTCTATTAAAGAAGAATGTATAAATTCGTCTATCTTTAGTGACTTGTTGTTATACTTTGCAAAAGGCGATAACATTTCATTGTTTACGTATTAAGTTACAATTGAGTGTGATATTTTCTTAAGTTTTAAAGATATTTTCTAATATATATGTGAATTTAAATGTAGTGAAGTCTTATTTAGCAGACATTTATCTTGTAAGAAAATTTATCCAAAACTCATTTCTTTTATTTACCTGAAAATTTGAAGACTCCAAAATGAAAACACGTAATTATAAGGCACGTAATTCACAAAAACAAATCAAAAGGTTCACTGCATAAACACTTTGTTTCCTTGAAAGCAAACATAACTTTGTATCCTCATAGAGGACAAAAAGTTAAAAACCTCTATATTATTTCTACCAATTTTAGGTAAAATGTAATATTAATATGTAATAAAAGTTAACAATCCCAGAGATTTCTCTGGAACTGTTAACTTTTCATTTCGGAAAATATAGAAAAAAATATTTAAAAGCACATTAATAAAAATTTGCATATAAGTTAAGATCAATATCTGGAATGAAATTTTTTAATTGAACATTTTCTATTTTAAAGATTTAATACATTTTTTTCATTTTTGAAATATCGATATTAGACAGGTTAGATAACTTTTTAAAAAATTAGCTGATTTTCGAAAAATTGAAAAAATTAATTTTAAGGCAAAATTTAAACAATGGTTGAGATAGACCTTTTTAATTATATTTTAAGTAATTCCACAAAGTTTGGTGTCAAAATATTTATTATTTTTAGAGAAAGTTTACGGACAAATTTTGTTTATACCAGTGACGTCATTCTCCATCACATGCCCTTAAAAATTAAAAATATATTCATGCCACCCCAAACCGTCAACTTTCAAATATAGTAGACAAAACATATTTTTCTATATAAAAAAAACAGTTCGCATATTTCCAAGAAGAATGAAAAATCTCACTGTCGTGGGTGGGGGGGGGTCCAGATTTTTAAAATAACTTGAGGGAGAATATAACATCTCCCCCCAACCCTAAATGACACCCTAAATTGACAAAAATTTAAACTTTGAAATGAAAAAATTCTAAAAATCAAACTAAAGGGTCAGACGATTGTATTTCGACCAAAGTCGTTGCGGACCAATTTTAAAAAAATCCGAAACTTTCAAAAATGATTCTTTATGGTTTCTAGAGTATGAAATGAAAAGAATTATGTTAACATGTCTTTTATTAATCTTATAATATGATTTTCAAGTGTAAGAGGTAAGGAAAAACGTCACTTTTTTAGCTAGTAGAAAGTATATAAGAAAATAAAGAATTATCCTGAAAAATGACTTTTTAAAGTGGAAAAATCATGTTTTGTATTTATTTAGAATTATTAATGATTATACTATTTGCCATCAGTCAAATAATATCTAATTTTGCGATTTTTAACCGTTATTTGTAAGAAAATGGAATTATTAAAATAAGTTTTAACTTACCCAATATGAATCAACTGAGTCAAACTTGAATTTTATTAGCATTTTTTAAATTTTCACTTTAAATTATAAGAAATATTAAATTAAAAACACGAATTTTCTTTATTCTCGATAATTTTGCGATCTCATAATTGGTTAAGGAATTAAAGAAAAATTTGGTACTTTCCAAATATTCAAATCGCACCTAAAACTAAATCTACTCACATTAAAAATTTTCCGTTGATTTTGAATTTAGTTTTTTTTAAAATTCTAATATATTTTCAGGTTGAAACGATCAAGAAAACCACCTTCAATTTTGAAAGTATCAAATTTTTATATATTTTCTCAACCAAGATGATATTTCTTACAGATCTTAGAACTAATAAACCACATTCTCTCTATTATTTTGTATCTTATTTAAGTTATTTATTAATTCAAAAGTAATTATTATTAAATAATAATAATCTCCGTAAACTCCTGAAGTTAGTTAGTATTTATATTTATTCATCTTTTTCTGTCCACGTTTTAAAGTCTGAAGTGAAGTTAGTAAGTATGAATATTTATTAATATTTATTCATCTTTTTCTGTCCACGTTTTAAAAACTAAAGTGAAGTTAGTCCCTGTTATTTTATTTTGTTGTGCTGGTTTTTAATTGTCATTTGTGTAAAAAAAAAAAGTTTCGAAAAATGCTTTAAAAATTTATTATTGTTTTTGAAGAAGTTTAAAATGTATACACATGCAATTAATTTCCTAAATTTTCAGTTATTATCTCAAATTAAGATTATTTTCTTAAAATTTTCCATTATATAACGACTTTTTAATTATTTTCTTTTGCTTAAAAATAAATTCTGCAATTTTTCTTGATTTTCATCAATTTATAATTATATTCATTATTTTGTCATTACTTTCAAAAATTTCAATTATTTATCCGATATTGCAATTATTCTCATCAATTTTCGTTATTTCTGAAATTTTTTAATTATTCTCTTTAATTAAAATTTTTTAAGTAATTTTGTAATTATTATTCTTTTTTAAACATATACTCTATGATTTTTGCAGTTATTTCTCTCAAATTTTATTGAATGTTTTCAATTTTTCATATTTAAATTATTTTCATCATAATAAAATTTTCTTTCTCAATCTTAAATTATTTTCAGCATATTTCAATTATTTTTTCAATTTTGAATTAATTTTATTATTTTTCAATTATTTTTCTCGATTGTTAATTATTATTCTCTTTTTCTAAAATTATTTTCTAAGATTTTTAAGTATTTTTCTGAAAATTCAAATATTTTCTTCAATTTCTAATTATTTTCATTTGTTATCAGAATTTAAAACTTCTTTTTTTTATTAATTATCGTAAATTTCAATTATTTTTAGCATTCTTCTAGTCTTTTCTCCAATTTTTAGTTATTCTCATTTTCTAAAATTATTTTCTAAGATTTTTAAGAATTTTTCTAAAATTTAAATTGTTTTCTTCAAAATTTAATTATTTTTATTTGTTTTCATAATTTCAAAAAAAACTTTATTAATTATCGTAAATTTCAATTACTTTTAGCTTATTTCTTCAATTCTTTTCTCCAATTTTTAGTTCTTTCTTTTAAATTGATTTCTAAGACCTTCATGTATTTTTTTCAAATTTCAATTATTTTTTCTTTATTTAAGAAAAATTCTGTAATTTTTTCAATTATCACACATAAATGTCATTTATTTTTTACAACTTATCATTGTCTGTATCATATTTTAATTATTTTCTTCAAGTTTTAAAATTTAAAAACATTTTTCAATTATTTTCCAAAAATTATTTTCTTCAATTTGTAATTCTTTACATTTGTTTCATAATTTCAAAAATTTTTAACTATTTATCTGACTTTTCAATTCTTTCATTATTTATATTATTTTCTTCAATTTTCAATTACTTTCATTCTTTTTCTCGTTCTTTTTTATAATTGCCAAAAAGTTTTTACTTATTTCTCTTTAATTAAAACTTGTTCTGTTCAATTTTAAATTATTTTTATCTTTTTTCATTTATTTTCTCTAATTTTTAATTATTTTCTTTTATTTCAATGAACTTCTGAAAGTTTTAAGTATTTTTCTCAAATTTTGTTTAACTTTCCTTTAATTAATAGTGTTTTATGACACTTATGCGATCGAAGTAATGTTTTATGGAAATTCCTCATGCGGAATTACCCTAAAACAGTAAATTCGGCATTATAATTGTGCATGCGGATTTATCATAAAACAATATTCCGCCTGCGGAATTCCGCATTATTCCGCATGTGGAATTATTATAAGACAATATTCCACCTGGCAATTATAATGCGGAATTCCGCATTCCGCATTTTATTCCGCATGCGGAATTCCGCATTCCGCATTCTGCATTTTATTCCCATTGCGTAATTATCTAAAACAGTATTCCGCCTGCTCAAATATAATGCAAAATTCCGCATTTTATTCCGCATGCGGAATTCCGTATTCTGCATTTTATTCCCATTGCGTAATTATCTAAAACAGTATTCCGCATGTGCAATTATTATGCGGAATTATCATAAAACATTATTCCGCCTGCTGAATTTCCATAAAACATTATTCCGCACTCGGAATTTTCATAAAACACTATTCCGCATGCGAAATTTTCATTAAGCATTATTCCGTATGCGGAATTTTCATAAAACACAATTCCGCATGCTTAATTATTATAAAACACTAGTGGTGGGCCTACTCTTCCAAGCGGCTAGTTTTTTCCGTAATTTACTTTCGCCACTGTTTTTAAGAGTTGTGAAAAGTATCACTTTCGCCACACTTTTTAACTTAGAAACTTGCAGTTTCAGAGCTGGTGTTGGAGAAAATATTTTATGTAATTTGTTTAATTATTATCTCAAATTTTAATTATTTTTTTTTAATTTTAATTTATTTATCTCAATTTCGAACCATGTTTTTTCAATTTTCAATTATTTTCTCTAATTTTTCATTATTCAATTTTGTTTTAATTTACTTTTAACATTCTCAAGTATTTTTCTCAAATTTTAACTATTTTCTTTATGATTAAAGCATTTTTATTTTTTACAATTCTTTTTAATTCTAAAATATTATAAATTTTGTCCTAAATAAATATTTATTTTATTTATACGAATTGATTTTTAAATATTATATTTAAAATATTTATTTCTTTTTATTATAGATGAATAGTATTTACCGATTTTTTATATTTATTATTGTATTTTATAATTTTTAAAACGTATGAAAAACTAATCGCGCGCTTGCGCTTGCGCTTATTTTGGTAGTTTCTAACATATTTTCTGCTAGCTAAAAAAGTGACGTTTTTTTTTTAAAATCATGTTATAAGATTAATAAAAGACATTTTAACATAATTCTTTTTATTTCATACCCAGGAAATGTCATTGACAATTCAAAATGGCTCTCTCGAATTCATCTTTATTTATCCTGGGTACTCTAAAAATCATCAAGAATCATTTTTGACAGTTTCGGATTTCTTTTAAAATTGGTCCGCCATGACTTTGGTCGAAATAAAATGGTCTGACCCATTAGTTAAAAAATAAGGATATATACTTAAACTTGTATAATCTCTTTTTTCTAGGAACTAAACGCCCAACAGAAAAAAAAATTAATATTAAGCAAAGAATAAAATAGCTACATAAAGAGAAAATAATGCTATTATTGGAGTATTGTGCTTGTATTGTTTGTTGGAAAACGACAGATTTAAAAAGATGCACTCAGTGTCAAATGATTTCTTATTGCTGCTCGGATCATCAAAAGAAGCATTGGCCCGACCACAGAAATATCTGCAATATAATTTCTACTATGATGAAAGAGAGAGGAGTTTCGCATCTTTTTGAAAAGCTGAAAGGAGTCGACTCAGAGACATGGAAAGAAGAGAGAAGACTAATAATGCAAGAAGCACAAGTACGAATGGTGGACGAAACACTGAAAGAATCGAGAGGATTGTTTTCTAGAGAATTAGAAACAAATGAGAAATGCTTATTTAAATATCCACGATCATGTTATGTGTGTCGCGAGAGTAGACAAATGTTATTAAAAGATTGTCCTGGATGTCCATGTGCCTTTTTTTGTGAAGAACATCCAAGTAGTTTAATTCACGATGAAGATTGCGCTAAAATGAAAGAGACTTTTGAATTTCAAAAACTGCCTCCTCCCAACTCAATTGATCGACACAAGGCCATTTTTTCCATCATTAACCAGAATGTTTTTGATGCTTCAAACTTACCAATTTCCATGAATGAAGTCATTTCTAGAATTCCGACTTGTTCAACTATTTCCGAAGGAATGAAAATTTACTCATCAGATATGTTCAGCCCTGTTCTAACTGTTTACAAATCGTTACAAGTTCTCAAATTTTCTCCTGATGATTCCGAACTGACGATTCATGCTGCAAAAACAAACAATATGTGTGCACATTCTTGGGAAATCCTTCTGCACCTATTTCCGAATTTAAAAGTTCTGAGAATTGTATTTATTAATTATGAGTTTCCAGTGCATAAAGACAATGTGCTTCTTTGCAATGACTGTAAAAATAAAAATAAGAAAATAATTGTTGATTATTTGGAATTTAATCAATACTTCAAAGATATCGAGTTGTCCTCGATGTTTGAAAATTACAATTACCAGGAACCAGATTTTCTGATCCTTTATAATTTATTTGCTTCTGAACAATTTAATTTTTTTAGGACATTTCCTACTTTGACTTGTCCGATTATTTTAACAACGATTGATCAACGTTCTCTCAATATATTTAAAATAACCGTCGAATCTCTGTTAAAATGTAAAGTACCAATCTTCGATGGCCCTAATATGTTTAATTCTCTTGTAAAATTACGGCTGGATGATAGGCTTGCATGCAGAAATAAATACATGCTCATTTTAACATCTAAATCTCAACAAGAAACAGAAATAACTCGAAATTCTTTCTTTGCGGGTATATGTCAAGTTTGTGGATCTTCTGAGGCTCCAGTAAGATGCGAGCTATGTCAAATGATCTTTTATTGTGGAGAAAGTCATCAGGATGAGCATAAAAATCTGCATAAGGAGCTCTGCCAAACCATTTTTGAAGTTTTGAGTCAAGATGAAGCTCCGAGGCTTGTTGATAGGTTGAAGATTGATGATTCGAACTCTTGGCTTACAGATAAGCTTATTTTGATGTCGAAAGTGAAATCGAAACTTGCAAGAGAGCTTTTTGATTTTGAAAAGCAAATGTTTCTTTTTCCGAAAGCTTGCTTCATTTGTCACAAGAGCGACTCGAACATTCTGAAAAGATGTGAATGTGGGGTAAGAATAATTTATACTAGAATTTGCGAATAATAATACAGGGTGTCTGCACTGAGAAAAATGGATGCTAAAAATTTAACTATATTAGATATTAAGAAAAAGATACTCGCGTACAATATCTAGATATTCATGCTTAATATATAAGATGTTTTTATTAAATATCTAATATATTCTAAAATATAATCTGTAGATGGTAAACTTGATCATCTGAGGTACTAAAATTTAATATCTATTAACAACAGCGCGCGTATTTACAAGTTCTCGTGTTTACATTATGCCGGCTTCAAATTCACTATTGAAATCAAAAAGTAAATATACAGTTAAAAATGTTGTGTTAAATTTAATTTAAATCACATGTCCCAAACCGTCCACTCAAAAATTTTGTTAATTTTTAACATAGGGATTTTTGTTGTTTTCTTTATCGTCTGCTTGACAGAAGTGTAAAATATAATCGTGTTGAGTTAAAGGCTCAACATTATTCAATTAGTATTAAACTTTACCTTTTACTAAAATCAATTTTCAAAATGAAATTTACGTTTTACAACAAACAATGAAATGTAAATTCGATGTAAATTACAGTGTTATTACTAAGAAATTAGAGGTTATTTTCAAGAATCAAACGACAGTTATCAAATCAACACGCGAAGTATGTTAAATTTTGACACAAAAAAAAAGTTTTTAAAGTTAGAAAATAAAAGGTGTTTAATATTTTATTAAATATATGTTTAAGTTTAGGGCAAAAAGTGTTTTTTAAGTGCGCGCAAGTAAATATCCTTGAAGACAAATCCTCCAAATTTCTATATTGTTTGTTTAAATAAACTTTAAACTTCTAACTCTTATGAAGTCACCATTATTTCATAAGGATAAAAAATTTGTAAAACATAAATCATCGACGAATCTGTAGTATCAATTATTCTAAAACAGTGGTTATGTTTTGACATATTTTCAATAAATATCTCGTAAATATCTGAAATATTGAATTTTAACATCCTAGATTTTAGAAATTAATATATCCTACCTAATATCTTTTGATACTAAATTTAAATATCTAAGATGTTTGTCGTATAGTTCACTATCGCAGATATTAATTATCAATATCTAGATATTAATTCTTAATGTCCATTTCTCTCAGTGTGCTAACCGGGAAAACCGGGAAATAACCGGGAATTTAAATTGACCGGGAAAAACCGGGAATTAACCGGGAATTTTCTGTCCAACCGGGAATTTTTTTCTGGGATAATAAATTCTTTTCAATTTTCAATTATTTTCTTCAATTTCCAATTATTTTCTACAATTCTCAATTATTTTCTTCCATTTGGAATTATTTTCATTAATTTAAAATTATTTCTTCATTTCTCAATTATTTTCTTCGATTTTCTACTATTTTCTACAGTTGCCAATTATTTTCTTCAATTTTCAATTATTTTCATCAATTTCTAAATTTTTATTTAATTCTGAAATATTTTCTACGATTTTCAATTATTTTAATCAATTTTTAATTATTTTCTGCAGGGTGTCTACTAACCGGGAAAACCGGAAAAACCGGGAAATAACCGGGAATTTAAATTGACCGGGAAAAACCGGGAATTAACCGGGAATTTTCCGTCAAACCGGGAATTTTTTTTCTGGGATAATAAATTCTTTTCAATTTTCAATTATTTTCTTGAATTTTCTATTTTTTTTACAATTCTCAATTATTTTCTTCCATTTGGAATTATTTTCATTAATTTAAAATTATTTCTTCATTTCTCAATTATTTTCTTCAATTTTCAATTATTTTCATCAATTTCTAATTAATTTATTTAATTCTGAAATGAATAAAAATAATAAAATAATTTTCTACGATTTTCAATTATTTTAATTTATTTATTTATTTATTTATTAACATATATTGATATTTAATCAATTTTTAATTATTTTCTTCAACTATAAATTATTTTTTTTGAATTGCCAATTATTTGATTCATTTTCAATTATTTTCTTCAATTTTTAATTATTTTCATCAATTTTTAATTATTTTCTTCATATCTCAACTATTTCCTTCAATTTTTAATTTTTTAATTTAATATTCAATAATTCTCTACTTTTTTCAACTATTTTTTTCAATTATCATTTATTTATTTCACATCTCAATAACTCCTCCATTTTTCAATTATTTTCTTCTATAATCAATATTTTTCGGCTTTTTTCAATATTTTTTTTCAATTATCAATTATGTTTTTGAAACTTGAATTCAATTCATCAATTACTATTTAACAATTTTCATAAAATCATATTTTCTTCAATTTCAAATTGTACTCTACAATTTTTAATTAATTTCTTCAAATTACAATTACATTCCTAATTTTTTATTGTTTTTTTCAAGTTCTATAATTCCTGGGTTGTTCAATTTATTTTTTCTTCAATTATCACTTATTTTCTTCTACTTTCAATTCTATTGTTCAATTCTTGAATTATTTTCTTTAATTCTCAATTATAATTTTCGACATTCAATTCCATTCTTTAATTTTCAATTTTTTTTTAATATTCAATAACTCTAGGCTTTTTACAATGATTTTTTTTAAATTCTTAATTTTTTTCTTCAAATTCCAATTTTTTTCTTTAATTTCAATTATTTTCTTCAATTTCCAATTATTTTTTCATATTTCTTTCAGTTTCTCAATTTTCAATTTCTTCTCAATTTTCTTCAATATTTAACAATTCTCAGCTTTTCTAAATTATGTTTTTCTTTCAATTTTTATTTAAATTGAGAATTTTTAAATTATTTTCATCAATTCGCAATTATTTCCGTCGATTTCTAAATTTGTCTGCTGTTTCCAAATATATTGTATTTAATTTTGAAGTAGGTACTTTCTTCAATTTTTAATTATTTTCTTCAATTTTCAATTATTTTCTTTAATTTTTAATTATTTTGTTCCATTTTCAATTGTTTGTTTCAATATTCAGTAATCTCGACTTTTTTCAATTATTTTTTTTTTCAATGATCAGTTATTTATTTCATGTTTCAAAACCTCCTTCAATTTTCAATAATTTTCTTCTATTTTCAATTTAATTGTTCAATTGTTCAATTATGTTTTTCAAATTTTAATTAATTTCTTTAAATAACAATTCTATTCTTCAATTTTTAATGTTTTCTTCAATATTAAATAATTTCTGTCATTTTCCATTTTTTTTTAATTATAAATTATTTTCTTTTTTCAATCCAATTGTTCAGTAATTTTCTTTAATTCTCAATTATTGTATCAATAATTCAATTTTATTTCTCAATTTTCAATTTTTTTTTTAATATTTAATAATTCTGTGTTTTTCTGATTTCAATTTCATTATTTAATTTCCAATTTATTTCTTTAATTTTGAATTATTAACTTAAATTTTAAATTATTTTTTTGGATTTTCTATTTAGTTGACCAATTTTCAATTATATTCTTTGAATTTAATAACCATTGTTCAATTTTTTCAATTATTGTTCAATTGTAGATTAATATTTACTTTTTTTTTTTAAATTTTGTTTCTAATTGTCAAATATCTTTGTCATTGTTCAATTATTTCTCTCCATTATTAATTATTTCTTTTCATTATTAATTGTTTCTTTTAATTCTTAATTATTATTTTTTGTAAATTTTAATATTTAATTCTTCAATTCTCCATTATTTTCTTTGAATTTCAATTATTTGCTTCAATTATCAACTGTTATCTTCAATTTTTGTAGCTTTTTGTAGGTCTATTTATACTTAAAATAAAATTTTAATCAACAAGAGAAAAAACCGGGAAAAAAAGGAACAAAAACCGGGAAATGACCGGGAATTTTGTGGGACGAAATTAGTGGACACCCGGTCCGGGAATTCCGGAAAAACCGGGAATTTGCCGGGATTTTAGTTTGACCGGGAAAACCCGGGAAATTGCCGGGGGAAAAAATTATATCCGGGAATTTCAAAAAATTTCAGATAATTCGTTTTCATAATTCTTCAAATTCGCTTGATACTTATTACTCGTTTTCGAAGTCTCTGATTGTGAAAATGATGTCAGATTTACCAATTTTTCAAAATTCAAAATGGCGAATCCAATATGGCAGACATATTGTGCAAAATTGCTCAAATTCACATCAAACTTGTTACACGGTGGTAATCCATGTTCCTAGTTACTAATCTAAAGTTAGATTTTCAAAATAATAAAAGTGTAACAAGTTTCAAGCAAATTTGAGCATTTTCAGGGCTGCCAGTGACTTACTTTTCTCATTTTTATTCATTTTTTTTTAAATCACTCACTATTACTTACTTTAAAAAAAATCACTTTTCTCACTTTCTTAGTAAAATAATAATAATAATTCTGATAATTTGTAGAAATTACCTTTAGGGTCCTGAGAATGCATATTGAACAATAATTTCCTGAAATTTTATTGACTTATTTCATAAAATTGATTTTAAAGTTGAGATTATAAATTCTTTTTATTCAAATAGATTTGTTGTATTTTTTCAATGTGATTAATAGACAGTTAACATTGTTAAAATGAATATTTAAAAAAAGAATGTTTATTGAAAAGTTTTAGGGTTTTAAGTATTTTGTTATTAAATTAAAATAATTTGATAAATTTAATAAATAGTCATAATTATTCAAATTAAATACTTGATCTAATTATAAACTAAATTTTATTTATTTAAATATAATTTTAAATTTGAATTAAATATCTGTTAAATCGATAAGGATCAAGCTATAACTTCAGTTCGATAATCTACTTGTTTTTGTAACCTTAAATTTCATTCAAAAAACGACTATTTTAAAATCAATTTAACTCAAGAATCGTCCGTCTCTCCAATGCCAAACTTTGAGATCAAGAAAAAGGAGGTCAATTTTAAATATTTATTCAAGAATGGGATTTTTCCGATCTTCTGGGGATGAGAAATTGGTATTTGAAAATGTGAGAAATTCATAAAATTTCAATTTTTAAGGTAAAAGATTGCATACTTCCAAATTAAGAATTTAAAAAAAGACTAGATCATATGTAACTAAATTAAAAGTACTTCATTTTAAGTAACGTTTTATTTGAAAATATTAATTCACATTCTAAAAAAAAATAGTTTAAAATTGTCAAATTTTGACATTTGACACTTCATATTTAATATCAATTTTCATAACTATAAGAAGTTACGATTAACTCAAAGTCTTCGGAATTTAAAAAGTAAACATTTTTAACAATTATAAAAGAAAAAATAATTCATTTATTAATTATTTGTGCGCTTTTTTATTTAATTTGTCCACCCGTCAAAATGACATTTTTATAGCTCATCTCAACTTTAAAATCAATTTTATGAAATAAGTCAATAAAATTTCAGAAAATTATTGTCTAATATGCGTTCTCAGGACCCTAAAGGTGATTTCTACAAATTATCAGAATTTTTAAAAAATAGGCCGCAACGGCTTTAGGTGAAATAAAATGGATTGACCCAAATAATAATAATAACTATTATTATTATATACAATTATGTTCTTCAAATTTCAATAAATTTTGACATTGTTTAATTAGTTTCCTCTAATTTTAATTACTTTTTCAATTTTTTAATTAATATCTACAACTTTTTAATTATTAAACCAGTATTGTCGATTACTTTCATCGTCTTTCAATTTTTCCATCAAATTTCAATTATTTTTATCATTTTTCAATTATTTTCTGCATATTTCTATTAGGTAGTTTTAACATTTCAAAATTATTTTTATCAAATTTCAATAATTTTTTTCAATCTTTTTTTTTATGATCATCAATTCCTCAATTTATTACCCAGTTTTTAATTTTTTTCTTTAAATTTCAGCAATTTTCTTCAACAATTTTATTATTATGAATCAATAATTTTTAAATACTTTACACCAATAGCCAATTAGTTTTTACAAGTTTCATTTTTTTTTTCAAATTTCAATTATTTTTTTTTCAATCTTACATTCTTTTAATTATTTACACCAGTTATCAATTATTCATGTCATTATTCAATTATTTATCTCAAATTTTTATTATTTTTGTTATTTTTCATGTATTACCTTCAAATTTAAATTTTTTGTTATTTCTCAATTTATTTTCTTGAAATTTCAATTATTTTTGTCATTTCTCGACTATTTTTTCCTATATTTAATTATTTTTGTCATTTTTTAATTGTTTTTTAAAAATTTCAATTAATTTAGTAATTTCTCAATTATTGTCAATATTTTCGACGTTGTTTTGTTACTTTCTCCAAATTTTATACTTATTTTCTTTTATCTTTAAATTATTGTCATGAATTTTTTAATTTCTAACTTTAATTTTTAATTATTTTTGTCATTTCTCAATTTCTTTTCAAATTTTAATTATTTTTATAATTTTTTAAGTCTTTTCTTCAAATTATATTTTTTACTTAATTTTTAATTAGTTTTGTCATCTTTCAATTATTTGTCTCAAATTTTTATTATTTTTGTTATTTTTCATGTATTACCTTCAAATTTAAATTTTTTGTTATTTCTCAATTTATTTTCTTGAAATTTCAATTATTTTTGTCATTTCTCGACTATTTTTTCCTATATTTAATTATTTTTGTCATTTTTTAATTGTTTTTTAAAAATTTCAATTAATTTAGTAATTTCTCAATTATTGTCAATATTTTCGACGTTGTTTTGTTACTTTCTCCAAATTTTATACTTATTTTCTTTTATCTTTAAATTATTGTCATGAATTTTTTAATTTCTAACTTTAATTTTTAATTATTTTTGTCATTTCTCAATTTCTTTTCAAATTTTAATTATTTTTATAATTTTTTAAGTCTTTTCTTCAAATTATATTTTTTACTTAATTTTTAATTAGTTTTGTCATCTTTCAATTATTTGTCTCAAATTTTTATTATTTTTGTTATTTTTCATGTATTACCTTCAAATTTAAATTTTTTCTTATTTCTCAATTTATTTTCTTGAAATTTCAATTATTTTTGTCATTTCTTGACTATTTTTTCCTATTTTTAATTATTTTTGTCATTTTTTAATTGTTTTTTAAAAATTACAATTAATTTAGTAATTTCTCAATTATTGTCAATATTTTCGACGTTGTTTTATTACTTTCTCCAAATTTTATACTTATTTTCTTTTATCTTTAAATTATTGTCATGAATTTTTTAATTTCTTACTTCAATTTTTAATTATTTTTTTCATTTCTCAATTTCTTTTCAAATTTTAATTATTTTTATAATTTTTTAAGTCTTTTCTTCAAATTATATTTTTTACTTAATTTTTAATTAGATTTGTCATCTTTCAATTATTTGTCTCAAATTTTCATTATTTTTGTTATTTTTCATGTATTACCTTCAAATTAAAATTTTTTGTTATTTCTCAAGTTATTTTCTTGAAATTTTAATTATTTTTGTCATTTCTCGATTATTTTTTCCTATTTTTAATTATTTTTGTCATTTTTTAATTTCTTTTAACATTTTCAATTAATTTAGTCCTTTCTCAAGTATTATATATTTTCGACATTTTTTTTATTACTTTCTCAAAATTTTACTTATTTTTTTATATCTTTAAATTATTGTCATGGATTCTTTAATTTCTTACTTACTTACTTTTTTTTAAATTTAATTTTAATTTAATTAATTTAATTTTTTTATTTTTCAATTATTTTTATCATTTTTCAAGTATTTTCTTGAAATTTCAGATTTTTTGGGATTTTGCAATTATTTTGTCATTATTTAATTATTTTCTTTAAGCGTCAATTTTTATCTCCAATTTTTCAATTACTGATTTCTAATTTTCATTTTGTTTCTCTATTTTTCAATTATTTATGTCGTTTTTTACGTCTTTTTTTCAAATCATAAATTTTTTACATAATTTTAAATTAGTTTTATCATCTTTCATTTTTTTTCAAGATTTAATTATTTTTGTCATTTCTCGACTATTTGTTCCATTTTTTGATTATTTTTGTAATTTTCAATTATTTTTGTTATTTCTCAATTGCTTTTTTTTTTAATTTTAATTATTTTTAGCATTTTTCAAGTATTTTTTTTTTCAAATTTCTATTAATTATTTTCTTTAATGGTCAATTTTTTCCTCCAATTTTTTAATTATGTATTGACATCAATTTTTTATTTTGTTTTTCCATTTTTCAATTATTTTTGTCATTTTCCAAGTCTCTTCTTCAAGTTTTTAATTATTTACTTAATTTTTAATTAGCTTTGTCATCTTTCATTTTGTTTCTTCAAATTTCAGTTATTTTTGTCATTTTCCAATTATTTTCTTCAAATTTCTATTATTTTTGCTATTTTGGAATTATTTTCTTCAAATATCAATTTAACCGTAAAAACTTATGTATTACGCACTAATTTTTTTCACTATTTTAATATTATAGCTATTAATCTTACATAAAAGAAATCCGGGAAAAATGTGATTTTAGATCCGGGAAAACCGGGAATTTTCCAGGAATTTGAAAATCCTGTTTCGGTAGACACCCTGTAATAAAGAAATAATTCTAATTAATATAAATTTCCATCTATTTAAAATGTTATTAATTACTTTTAGCTTTATTTGAATTAATTTTATAATATTAAAATTTTACAAGCTTTTAATTTTAAACGGCAATAATATTAAAAAAATAACAATTCTTTTCAATAATTTCAGATATTTCTTTGTGAAATTCACAAAAGCGATCCAGAACACAAGAATCTTTGCAGCAATTTTTCTCTGGTGTTTAAAATAGCCAACACTGAACAACCTGAAATTCCAAAGGCAACAGTTAAAATAATAAATCTGGCAGGAAATTGTGATGCATATATTTCAATGGAAAATTTCATCGATTCGTTTCTGTCATTCGAGAAAAAGATTTCCGAGTTTGAAATTCCTAAGTTGGAAAAGTTTCTTATTTCTGACTTTTTAACAAGACCTTTTACTTTCCTTTGGTGTCTTGAGAAACTTAATTTTAAAAACGAATCATTGATTGTTCACGTGATTGGAGCAACAAATTCTGAAGTTTTAGCTCATGAATATTGGAAATTGGTTTTGTTGCATTATCATCAACTGAAGAGCTTGAAAATTATCTTCATTGGACCGGAAATTTCGAAATCGTCTTCGATTGAAAATGGCCTTGAATTTCCAGCTTCATTGATTTTTGAAAGAACTTTACAAGTGGAATCTTATACCCTAAAATACGAGGAATATTTTCAATGTGAATCTTTCATTGAACCAAATTTTATTATTGGATTTAATCTCAATTTTCATGAAAGTAAACTCGGGATTGTCGATTGCGATTGGAAGGAAATGATTTTAACTTTGAGAAAAATTAATGTTCCTTTTATATTAACAGCTGCTTCGAAAATTCGAGCTCGTAAAGATCACGAAACATTTTGTGATTTATCAGGAAAAATTATGGATTGTTTTTGCTATGAAAAGAATCCCTTTGCTGGACTTACTCCTGAACGAGATTTTGAAACTGAGAGACTAGTTTTTTCTAATCAGCATGTGATTATTTACAATGAGTTGTGTAAAGAAAAGAAATTAAGTTCCTAAAACTAAAAAGATATGCAGAATAAGTTTGAGAATTAAGGTAATGTAATAAATTTATTATTTATATATAAACGATAATGTTTTTATTTTAATTTTAATTTTTGTTTTTATATACAGTAGAGACCCCATTATCCGGACTAATGAATGCAGGCACTCATCCGGATAATCGAAAAAAGTACGAAATAAATGAATTTTCAATTTATAATTTTAGGTATTTATTTCCAATGAATTTAAATAAGACTGAAACAATCTAAAACTCTTAAAATTGACATTAATAAATGTTTAGTTAGAAATATTTCGAAAGTCGATGATTTAAAAGCTGACAGTTTTCTGCTTTGTGTAAATTTCCACAGCTATGAAATTTTACCCTAAGGATATAAATTTTTCACGTACTTCATGGTTTCTTGTACTTTAAATATCAAAATACTAACTTTTAAAATATTCATGGTATTAAATGCTAATAAACTTTACAATTAAAAAAAAAAAAAAATTTGAAATTTATCCGGATAATCGAAAATCCGGATAATAGGGGTCTGGATAATGGGGTCTCCACTGTAGTAAATTTGCTCCAAAACTGATTTTTATTCGAGATAAAAATGGGGGAATTTTTAAACTAAAAAAAAATCTCATTTCTTAATTGTATTTTTAAAAAGGGATTAAAATTTGAAAATATTTAATACAGTAAATTACTTATTCTATTTTCAATTAATTTTTTTAGTTTACAATATTTATAATTTCATTAACAAAAGCTGTAAAATTAGTTACATATAGTTTTCGAAAATTTAAATTCTTAATTAAAATATTTTGTTACAGATTATAAGATGACATTGTTATTTCAGGAGACAATAAGTATATTTTTCGATTCTAAAGGAGAATATAATCAAAGTAGAAATTATGATAATAACAGTTTTAATTTAAGAAGTCTTTTTATGTGCAAAAAATGAGTAAACATATTTTATGTTGTTAATATCGTTATCAAATGTTTGTATATAACTTCGACGTTTTATTATTTTTGTAAATGTGTATAAAAATATAATAATATGCAAATTTTCTCTATTATTTTTTAATTATTCCATAATTGCATAAGATGGGAGTCAAAACAAATTTAATTTCTAAAAGTTCATGAATAAATCTCTCAAAAATAAATTTATGTGATTTTTCAAAAATTAGTTTTAACTAAGTAAAATCAAAAATTTGAATAAATAATTTTAAATTACAATAGAAATAAATTCTCACTCCCTTGGTAAGTTGACGAATTAATTTTTATTAATTTCAAATTATGAATAATTCATTATTTTTGCTTTTTTATTAATTGAAAAGTTTATAAAACCAATTTTTTATTATTCTTACAGCATTTTTAAATAATTTAAAGGTTTATTAATTTAAAATAAGCTTAATAACTATTTTCTAAAATTGTTTTTGTTATTAATTTGAAAGTTGATTATTTTAAAAGTTAAAAAAAATCAGTTTTTTAAAATAAAAGTTAAGTTAATAAGTTTTTTTCTTGTTTTTTAGTTTTTCAGACGAAATTTAATCTAATTAAATTATAAATTTACCTGCGAAAAAAAATAATAAAGAAATTATTTAAATAATAAATTCTGTTTTATCAACAGAATATCTCGATTTTCGAAAAGTCGATATTGGAAGCAGGGTAATAGACGCAACTTCAGACCTGGCTGGACCAGAGGTCAAACTTGCATTGTATTGATATAATTTCTGTCACTAGTGTCGAAAATAACCATTTCCATCACAAGTGATGGAAATTTTCTTATTTATTAAAATAAATAAGAATTCGAAGGTTTTTTAAATTTTCAAGTGCTTAATAAATAAAAAAGGAGAATTTGAGCGAGTAAGTCGAAACAGTTTTTATATCAATTTCTAAAAATATTAACAAATTCAATAACAAAAAAAAAACACGATATCGTAAATATATTATTTTTTGTTTCTAAAATGATAAAAATGAAGAAAATACATAACAAAAACGTATTAAAATGATGAATAATAATTAGAAGATATCAATTCTTGCGAGTTAATTGAATTTAAATGATGTTGATGTATTTTCGATGTACAAAAAACAGTATAAAGTCTTATTAAGGGCACATAATAAATTATGTCGTCACTGATGGTATAGGCAAAATTTGTCAGTAACTTCTTAAATTAAAATGTCAAAAAACACATACAAAGACAACTTCAAAAATTTTAAATTAAAAATAAAAAGTAAAAAAGCAAGTCAACGTTACGCGGTATTCCCAAGCGGTCACCCATCTAAGTACTAACCGCGCCCAACTCCGCTTAACTTACGTGATCGGACGAGAACGTGTGCAGTTTTTGCAGTTTGTAATTTGTTTATTAATTGCCAAGATCTATAATCATATACATATTTCATAATAAACAATGAATAACATTAATTCTTAATACATAAGACTTACTGGCTAATACAAGCTCTCGAAGCCGCGTACAGTATTTTATGCTCACGAATGCATATTGGAGGTAATATTTTGTTACAGTTCTAGAAGGAAAGTGATGATATATTTCCTACTTTTTGTAGGTAATAATATACAATATTAACATACTGTCGATCAGAAAGGGCTTAGAAAAACTGATCGTTTCGTTTCGTTTTTGATTTTAGAGTAACAATAATAAATACTATAATATAATCTACTATGTACAATACCTATAAACTAAATACTAAATAATAATAATAATAGTAATGTAAATAAATTAACAAGAAGATATTAAGAATGTACATTGATAATTTACGAGCAAAAGTAAAATTATTGTTAAAAATTAAGAATGATAGAAATTAATTTAAAATAATTATAATTATATTTAAATAATTATCTTCTTGTTATTTAGCTTACGGTTGTGTATAACATATTTTATTTTACCTATGCAATCATTCTCCGTTGAGAAGCGCATTTTCTCTATTTTAGTCATCTGACCAGAAATATTTTTTAATGTTTAACCTATGTCTATCTTTTTTTTCTCTATTTGTAGTGCATGTGCTAAATCTCCATTCTTCATTTGGAATTCGCGTGTCTAAATTTTTTTCATAAAGAATGGCTTTCTTTCTGGCGTTTCTGTTATAATGGTATATAACAGGAGCGCCATGAACATCTTGAATGTAGCCATTTTTGTCTAGGTACGTAAAGGCTTCTGGAGGAACAAAGTCACTTTTAATTACATTTTCAAAGTAGTTGTCGTTTGGGTAACAAATTCCGTAGATTAGACTATTATTTAATACATTTCGGGTGTTTGCAAAGTAGTTTCTAGTAATTTTTATAATTTGGGTATCTATTTTACTAATGTTGGCCATATTATAAAGTTTTTCGTTCGAAATGTATTTCTGAAATTCCGATTCGCTGGTTCTACATTTACCTAGGCACTTTCTTAAGCATTTTCTCTCTAAGATTCTAATTCTTTCCATAATGGATGCACTAATGTTGTACCAAATAGGACAAGCGTAAGTTAATAAGGGTCTGATAAAAAGCATATAACAGTTTACTTTGATTTTGTTGTTCAAGTGTTTGTTGTTCGTTAATCTATTTAACATGGCGAAAGCGTTAGATGCTTTTTTTATTTGGGTGTCTATATGTTTTATAAAATAAAGTTTTTGGTCCAAATGTAGTCCCAGATATTTAACTACAGTTTTGTTAGGGACCGGTTCCCCACCATCTTTTCGTTCTTTTATCTGAAAGGTTTTATAATGTTTTCTTGCATTTGTATTTGCTTTGCTAAGTGTTGGTCTAAACAAAATTGTTTCACATTTGGAGACATTTAATTTTAGTTTCCATGAATAAATATAATATTGTACATTCTCAAAAAGGTCCTGAAGTAATTCTTGTATTTCAGAGATCTTTTTGCTTATAATGTAAATAATCATGTCGTCTGCAAATGCAATTCCTTTTTTGTCTGGGTCTACATTTATGCCATACATTTTTAATATTTCGTTTGTATAAATATTAAACAATATCGGTGACAATACTGTTCCTTGGTGAAGCCCATTTAACACTAAAAATTCTTTATCTAATGTATCGATACCGTCTGTTATTATAAAACTTTTATTTGTGATCATATTTTTTATCAATTTAATTAAGTGTTTCGGTAATTTATTTTTGAGTAATTTAAATATTAATCCATCTGTCCACACAGTATCAAAGGCTTTTTCTAGGTCAATAAGACAAGCTCCCACGTATTTTTTATCATTAATTGCTCGACAAATATCTGATGTTAGTTTGTTAATGGCGTGTAGGGTGGAATGTTTAAATTTGAAACCGTACTGATATTCTGGAATTATATTTTTTTCTTCGCATACATGTGTTAAATTCTTTTTTAGTACTGTTTCGAACACTTTGCTTATATTTGGGAGGAGACTTATAGGTCTGAAATCTCCAACGTTTGTACTATTTTTTCCTTTTTTTGGGATTGGGATAATTTTTGATTTTTTCCAATTACTTGGGAAGTGACTATTATTTAATAGATTATTGAAAAGGATACAATAATTATTTACAATTTTGGGTGTTAAATGTTTTAATACTATATTTGGTATTCCGTCAATTCCTGACGATTTTTTATTATTCAAATTGTTAAAGATTTTTTGTAATTTATTTTTTGAAGTAAAATATTCCGGAGTTCGTTCGTTTAATAGTTCAATGTTAGTTGAATGTAGGTTATTGGTAAACTTAACTACTGTGATGTTATTTTCAATGTCATTTTTCATTTCCTGATCAAGTTCTGCTACTTTTCTTTGTACAATTCTATTTAATCCTTCCCTTCCGAAATGTAAAAATTTAGTGTGTGTGTTTTTAAAGTGTGTACCGATTATTTTAATTTTGTCTTCGTTATTTGCAATAATATATTTATTGTTACTTTTTAAAAGGGTTTGTTCTTCTATGTCTGATTCTTGTAAGAGAAGTGTGTTTTGATTGTTTACATCTATTTCCAGTTCTGGAATGGAAATTTTATTCTTGGTCCTAAATAACTGGTTGATTTGTGGAAACATATTTTTTGGGTCATTTACCGGAATTTTACTGATTTTTTCAGACCAGTATTTATATATAGAGTTAATATACTCTTGTTTAAGAAGAGCTTTTAAGGTTATTAATTTATTTTTTAGAAAGTTTAATTGTTTGTTATTATGGTGTTGAAAGTTTCTATATATTTTATTTATTTGTGTTATTACTTTACTTTTATGCTTTTGAATTTTATTGATTAAGGGTGTTTGATAACATTCCATTGAATTTTTGTTTTTTATTTTTGGTAATGCATTATTCATTGCTGTTATTATGCCTTCGTTTATTTCTTGGAGATAATTTTCTATTTCTTCGTTCGACAAGTTCCTGTTTACGGGTATGTTAGTGTCATATTTTTTATCTAAATTATGTTTAAACTTTTCCCAATTTGCTTGCTTGTAATTAATTTTATGGTTATGACCCGTTTTCTCTAATAAGAAATAAGGATGATTGTTAAATGCTGCTTTAATTAATATCGCATTATGGTCACTATCATATTGCAATGTTTCTAATTTTTCTGTATTGTTAAATTTTTCAATGGTTAGTCTATTATCTATTATCCCTAGATCTAAGTATGAATTCCCCTTAGGGAATGAGGGGAGATCAGAACCGTAGAGTTTTAATTTATAAGTGATTTCATTATCGTCTAACCATTTTTTTAGGAATGTTCCCCTAGTATTATAAATTTCATTTTGCCAGTTACTGTGTTTTGCGTTTAGGTCTCCCGCCATTATAAAGTAGTTATCTAGGTTATCTAGCTGGAGCTTGTGAAATAGATTTTCAATTTCCTGATTAAACGTTGTTTTTTTCCCGTAAGGAGCATAAGCCGCTATAATGTAAAGCCTTTGATTGTCTGGTAGAGGAAGATTAATAATAACTGTTTCTAAATTTTCAAATTTTTCTATTTCCGGTATTATTATCTGTTTAAATTTAATGTCTCTTTTGATTAAGATTCCTACTCCTCCTCCTTGTGTTGATTTGGGCCTATCCTTTCTGATAAAACAATAGTTTTTAAATTCTATTTTGTGTGTTAAGTTTAATTTAGTTTCACTTAGCATGACAATATCTGGATTGTGTGTATTTAAAAATTTTAGAAGATTGTTTCTTCTCTCGTTAGTTATGATTGAATTTACGTTTATCGATATTATTTTTAATTTCTTGATTTTAATTGAATTTATTGTATTATTTATATTTCTATTTTCATCCATTGTGAACAGAATTAGTTAAGAGAGAGTACAATTTGTCGATTCTTTCACTATTTTGTTTAACTAGTTGTGTGATTAGGAGAACTTGTTTTGTTAATGTTTCTAGTGTTGTTTGTTCGTCTTGTGTTTTGTTATTATTTTGTTGTGATTGTGTATGATTTTGATGTATGTTTGGTCTCATGATATTTGAATATGAAACTCCCGGTTTTGTGAAGTTCGAGGTAAAATTATTAATCACTTGATTTTTGGAAATTCTGCTCTCTTTTATTAAATCTAACTTTTGTTGTGCTCTAGCCCTTAACTCTATTTGTTTTTCGCATCCCCTGTAAGAAGCAGGGTGGCCATATTTTTGGCACGTAACGCAATATGCTTTGTTTGATTCGCCGGCATTCGTGGGTTTCGAAATTTCGCAATTACCTGGTGTATGTTTTTCGCAACATTTTACACATCTATAATCTAATTTGCAATTCGAGGCTACATGCCCTAATCTTTGGCAGTTTTTGCATTGTATGCTTTGCTTTTTTTTTAATCTTTCCCACCTAATTACTTGATGATTAATATATTTAATGCTATGCAATTTATTTACTTGACTGTCTGGTGATAATTGAATTAAGTAATATGGCAATACTCTATTTTCTTTAACTGAGTTTACGGTGCTGAATTCAGCTGCTTTTATAAAAGTTAAATTTTCAATATTTAAGGATTTTAATTCATTTAATAGTTCTTCTTTATTCATATTCGTGTTCAAACCTTTTAATAAAAAGGATAAATTTTTTTCCTCTTTAGGGGTGTATAAAAAGAATTTAGTTTCTGCAGCCTCGAGTTGCTGTTTAGCTAATTTAAATTCAAGAATAGTTTCGGTATACAATACATGTTTGTTCTTGTTTACATATTTTACATAGAAGTTACCTTTCGTAAGATAATCTGTCATTAAGCTTACCGTTTCAGATTGCTGTCCGTAGATTACAATGGGTGGAGGCTTTCGTTTCTTCTGGGAAGGCGGCTGGGTAGATTCATTATCATCGATTTGTTGTTGTTGGTCCTCGATGAGGTCATTTTCATTGCCGTTGGCACTTGGTTTTTCCGGAGGGTACTTTATTGCACTCGTTCCTGCCTTTGGAAGATCCAGATTTCTCGATCCTAATCCCTTTTGTTGTAGCTTTTCAGGTACTCCTTCTTCTGCATTGTCCATGTCCATATTGTCCATTTTATTGGTGTCTTTGCGATGTATTTTCTCTAGTTTTTCTATTCTTTCCGTTTGCATTTTAATAGTTTTCATCAAGGCCTCTATGGTTTGATTTCGCTCTTGATTAATTTGCAACAATTTTTCGTAACTTTCACTCGAAGATTCCATTGCGCTACTGATGCTTCCAGCGTCTTGTAGATATTTGGTTCCGTCTTCTGACGAATTGTAAGAAATAAGCGATTTCCTTCCTTTTTGTGGTTTTAATGGTTTTTCATATGGCTTTCGCGCTTCGGTTTTTTTGACGACAGCGCTTTTTATATTTTTTGGAGGTTTTTGGCTTGACATGACGGTCCTACCATATCTATCACTGAATTTCTCGGAATCTTCGGCACTTAATTTCCTTTTTAGAGTTGATTGTTCTTCACAATCACTTTTAATCTTAATAATGTTTTCACTATCACTTGCACATTTTTTATTTATTTCTCGCGGGGCATTTGTTTGCTTTGCAACCGCGAAACTTGGCCTGTGGCCTGTGGCCATAAATAAATTTATGTGATTTTTCAAAAATTAGTTTTAACTAAGTAAAAAAAAAATTTGAATAAATAATTTTAAATTACAATAGAAATAAATTCTCACTCCCTTGGTAAGTTGACGAATTAATTTTTATTAATTTCAAATTATGAATAATTCATTATTTTTGCTTTTTTATTAATTGAAAAGTTTATAAAACCAATTTTTTATTATTCTTACAGCTTTTTCAATAATTTAAATGTTTATTAATTTAAAATAAGCTTAATAACTATTTTCTAAAATTGTTTTTGTTATTAATTTGAAAGTTGATTATTTTAAAAGTTAAAAAAAATCAGTTTTTTAAAATAAAAGTTAAGTTAATAAGTTTTTTTCTTGTTTTTTAGTTTTTCAGACGAAATTTAATCTAATTAAATTATAAATTTACCTGCGAAAAAAAATAATAAAGAAATTATTTAAATAATAAATTCTGTTTTATCAACAGAATATCTCGATTTTCGAAAAGTCGATATTGGAAGCAGGGTAATAGACGCAACTTCAGACCTGGCTGGACCAGAGGTCAAACTTGCATTGTATTGATATAATTTCTGTCACTAGTGTCGAAAATAACCATTTCCATCACAAGTGATGGAAATTTTCTTATTTATTAAAATAAATAAGAATTCGAAGGTTTTTTAAATTTTCAAGTGCTTAATAAATAAAAAAGGAGAATTTGAGCGAGTAAGTCGAAACAATTTTTATATCAATTTCTAAAAATATTAACAAATTCAATAACAAAAAAAAACACGATATCGTAAATATATTATTTTTTGTTTCTAAAATGATAAAAATGAAGAAAATACATAACAAAAACGTATTAAAATGATGAATAATAATTAGAAGATATCAATTCTTGCGAGTTAATTGAATTTAAATGATGTTGGTGTATTTTCGATGTACAAAAAACAGTATAAAATCTTATTAAGGGCACATAATAAATTATGTCGTCACTGATGGTATAGGCAAAATTTGTCAGTAACTTCTTAAATTAAAATGTCAAAAAACACATACAAAGACAACTTCAAAAATTTTAAATTAAAAATAAAAAGTAAAAAAGAAAGTCAACGTTACGCGGTATTCCCAAGCGGTCACCCATCTAAGTGCTAACCGCGCCCAACTCCGCTTAACTTACGTGATCGGACGAGAACGTGTGCAGTTTGTAATTGCAGTTTGTAATTTGTTTATTAATTGCCAAGATCTATAATCATATACATATTTCATAATAAACAATGAATAACATTAATTCTTTTACATAAGACTTACTGGCTAATACAAGCTCTCGAAGCCGCGTACAATATTTTATGCCCACGAATGCATATTGGAGGTAATATTTTGTTACAGTTCTAGAAGGAAAGTGATAATATATTACCTACTTTTTGTAGGTAATAATATACAATATTAATATGCTGTCGATCAGAAAGGGCTTAGAAAAACTGATCGTTTCGTTTCGTTTTTGATTTTAGAGTAACAATAATAAATACTATAATATAATCTACTATGTACAATACCTATAAACTAAATCCTAAATAATAATAATAATAATAGTAATGTAAATAAATTAACAAGAAGATATTATAAGAATGTACATTGATAATTTACGAGCAAAAGTAAAATTATTGTTAAAAATTAAGAATGATAGAAATTAATTTAAAATAATTATAATTATATTTAAATAATTATCTTCTTGTTATTTAGCTTACGGTTGTGTATAACATATTTTATTTTACCTATGCAATCATTCTCCGTTGAGAAGCGCAGTTTCTCTATTTTAGTCATCTAACCAGAAATATTTTTTAATGTTTAACCTATGTCTATCTTTTTTTTCTCTATTTGTAGTGCATGTGCTAAATCTCCATTCTTCATTTGGAATTCGCGTGTCTAAATTTTTTTCATAAAGAATAGCTTTCTTTCTGGCGTTTCTGTTATAATGGTATATAACAGGAGCGCCATGAACATCTTGAATGTAGCCATTTTTGTCTAGGTACGTAAAGGCTTCTGGAGGAACAAAGTCACTTTTAATTACATTTTCAAAGTAGTTGTCGTTTGGGTAACAAATTCCGTAGATTAGACTATTATTTAATACATTTCGGGTGTTTGCAAAGTAGTTTCTAGTAATTTTTATAATTTGGGTATCTATTTTACTAATGTTGGCCATATTATAAAGTTTTTCGTTCGAAATGTATTTCTGAAATTCCGATTCACTGGTTCTACATTTACCTAGGCACTTTCTTAAGCATTTTCTCTCTAAGATTCTAATTCTTTCCATAATGGATGCACTAATGTTGTACCAAATAGGACAAGCGTAAGTTAATAAGGGTCTGATAAAAAGCATATAACAGTTTACTTTGATTTTGTTGTTCAAGTGTTTGTTGTTCGTTAATCTATTTAACATGGCGAAAGCGTTAGATGCTTTTTTTATTTGGGTGTCTATATGTTTTATAAAATAAAGTTTTTGGTCCAAATGTAGTCCCAGATATTTAACTACAGTTTTGTTAGGGACCGGTTCCCCACCATCTTTTCGTTCTTTTATCTGAAAGGTTTTATAATGTTTTCTTGCATTTGTATTTGCTTTGCTAAGTGTTGGTCTAAACAAAATTGTTTCACATTTGGAGACATTTAATTTTAGTTTCCATGAATAAATATAATATTGTACATTCTCAAAAAGGTCCTGAAGTAATTCTTGTATTTCAGAGATCTTTTTGCTTATAATGTAAATAATCATGTCGTCTGCAAATGCAATTCCTTTTTTGTCTGGGTCTACATTTATGCCATACATTTTTAATATTTCGTTTGTATAAATATTAAACAATATCGGTGACAATACTGTTCCTTGGTGAAGCCCATTTAACACTAAAAATTCTTTATCTAATGTATCGATACCGTCTGTTATTATAAAACTTTTATTTGTGATCATATTTTTTATCAATTTAATTAAGTGTTTCGGTAATTTATTTTTGAGTAATTTAAATATTAATCCATCTGTCCACACAGTATCAAAGGCTTTTTCTAGGTCAATAAGACAAGCTCCCACGTATTTTTTATCATTAATTGCTCGACAAATATCTGATGTTAGTTTGTTAATGGCGTGTAGGGTGGAATGTTTAAATTTGAAACCGTACTGATATTCTGGAATTATATTTTTTTCTTCGCATACATGTGTTAAATTCTTTTTTAGTACTGTTTCGAACACTTTGCTTATATTTGGGAGGAGACTTATAGGTCTGAAATCTCCAACGTTTGTACTATTTTTTCCTTTTTTTGGGATTGGGATAATTTTTGATTTTTTCCAATTACTTGGGAAGTGACTATTATTTAATAGATTATTGAAAAGGATACAATAATTATTTACAATTTTGGGTGTTAAATGTTTTAATACTATATTTGGTATTCCGTCAATTCCTGACGATTTTTTATTATTCAAATTGTTAAAGATTTTTTGTAATTTATTTTTTGAAGTAAAATATTCCGGATTTCGTTCGTTTAATAGTTCAATGTTAGTTGAATGTAGGTTATTGGTAAACTTAACTACTGTGATGTTATTTTCAATGTCATTTTTCATTTCCTGATCAAGTTCTGCTACTTTTCTTTGTACAATTCTATTTAATCCTTCCCTTCCGAAATGTAAAAATTTAGTGTGTGTGTTTTTAAAGTGTGTACCGATTATTTTAATTTTGTCTTCGTTATTTGCAATAATATATTTATTGTTACTTTTTAAAAGGGTTTGTTCTTCTATGTCTGATTCTTGTAAGAGAAGTGTGTTTTGATTGTTTACATCTATTTCCAGTTCTGGAATGGAAATTTTATTCTTGGTCCTAAATAACTGGTTGATTTGTGGAAACATATTTTTTGGGTCATTTACCGGAATTTTACTGATTTTTTCAGACCAGTATTTATTTATAGAGTTAATATACTCTTGTTTAAGAAGAGCTTTTAAGGTTATTAATTTATTTTTTAGAAAGTTTAATTGTTTGTTATTATGGTGTTGAAAGTTTCTATATATTTTATTTATTTGTGTTATTACTTTACTTTTATGCTTTTGAATTTTATTGATTAAGGGTGTTTGATAACATTCCATTGAATTTTTGTTTTTTATTTTTGGTAATGCATTATTCATTGCTGTTATTATGCCTTCGTTTATTTCTTGGAGATAATTTTCTATTTCTTCGTTCGACAAGTTCCTGTTTACGGGTATGTTAGTGTCATATTTTTTATCTAAATTATGTTTAAACTTTTCCCAATTTGCTTGCTTGTAATTAATTTTATGGTTATGACCCGTTTTCTCTAATAAGAAATAAGGATGATTGTTAAATGCTGCTTTAATTAATATCGCATTATGGTCACTATCATATTGCAATGTTTCTAATTTTTCTGTATTGTTAAATTTTTCAATGGTTAGTCTATTATCTATTATCCCTAGATCTAAGTATGAATTCCCCTTAGGGAATGAGGGGAGATCAGAACCGTAGAGTTTTAATTTATAAGTGATTTCATTATCGTCTAACCATTTTTTTTAGGAATGTTCCCCTAGTATTATAAATTTCATTTTGCCAGTTACTGTGTTTTGCGTTTAGGTCTCCCGCCATTATAAAGTAGTTATCTAGGTTATCTAGCTGGAGCTTGTGAAATAGATTTTCAATTTCCTGATTAAACGTTGTTTTTTTCCCGTAAGGAGCATAAGCCGCTATAATGTAAAGCCTTTGATTGTCTGGTAGAGGAAGATTAATAATAACTGTTTCTAAATTTTCAAATTTTTCTATTTCCGGTATTATTATCTGTTTAAATTTAATGTCTCTTTTGATTAAGATTCCTACTCCTCCTCCTTGTGTTGATTTGGGCCTATCCTTTCTGATAAAACAATAGTTTTTAAATTCTATTTTGTGTGTTAAGTTTAATTTAGTTTCACTTAGCATGACAATATCTGGATTGTGTGTATTTAAGAATTTTAGAAGATTGTTTCTTCTCTCGTTACTTATAATTGAATTTACGTTTATCGATATTATTTTTAATTTCTTGATTTTAATTGAATTTATTGTATTATTTATATTTCTATTTTCATCCATTGTGAACAGAATTAGTTAAGAGAGAGTACAATTTGTCGATTCTTTCACTATTTTGTTTAACTAGTTGTGTGATTAGGAGAACTTGTTTTGTTAATGTTTCTAGTGTTGTTTGTTCGTCTTGTGTTTTGTTATTATTTTGTTGTGATTGTGTATGATTTTGATGTATGTTTGGTCTCATGATATTTGAATATGAAACTCCCGGTTTTGTGAAGTTCGAGGTAAAATTATTAATCACTTGATTTTTGGAAATTCTGCTCTCTTTTATTAAATCTAACTTTTGTTGTGCTCTAGCCCTTAACTCTATTTGTTTTTCGCATCCCCTGTAAGAAGCAGGGTGGCCATATTTTTGGCACGTAACGCAATATGCTTTGTTTGATTCGCCGGCATTCGTGGGTTTCGAAATTTCGCAATTACCTGGTGTATGTTTTTCGCAACATTTTACACATCTATAATCTAATTTGCAATTCGAGGCTACATGCCCTAATCTTTGGCAGTTTTTGCATTGTATGCTTTGCTTTTTTTTTAATCTTTCCCACCTAATTACTTGATGATTAATATATTTAATGCTATGCAATTTATTTACTTGACTGTCTGGTGATAATTGAATTAAGTAATATGGCAATACTCTATTTTCTTTAACTGAGTTTACGGTGCTGAATTCAGCTGCTTTTATAAAAGTTAAATTTTCAATATTTAAGGATTTTAATTCATTTAATAGTTCTTCTTTATTCATATTCGTGTTCAAACCTTTTAATAAAAAGGATAAATTTTTTTCCTCTTTAGGGGTGTATGAAAAGAATTTAGTTTCTGCAGCCTCGAGTTGCTGTTTAGCTAATTTAAACTCAAGAATAGTTTCGGTATACAATACATGTTTGTTCTTGTTTACATATTTTACATAGAAGTTACCTTTCGTAAGATAATCTGTCATTAAGCTTACCGTTTCAGATTGCTGTCCGTAGATTACAATGGGTGGAGGCTTTCGTTTCTTCTGGGAAGGCGGCTGGGTAGATTCATTATCATCGATTTGTTGTTGTTGGTCCTCGATGAGGTCATTTTCATTGCCGTTGGCACTTGGTTTTTCCGGAGGGTACTTTATTGCACTCGTTCCTGCCTTTGGAAGATCCAGATTTCTCGATCCTAATCCCTTTTGTTGTAGCTTTTCAGGTACTCCTTCTTCTGCATTGTCCATGTCCATATTGTCCATTTTATTGGTGTCTTTGCGATGTATCTTCTCTAGTTTTTCTATTCTTTCCGTTTGCATTTTAATAGTTTTCATCAAGGCCTCTATGGTTTGATTTCGCTCTTGATTAATTTGCAACAATTTTTCGTAACTTTCACTCGAAGATTCCATTGCGCTACTGATGCTTCCAGCGTCTTGTAGATATTTGGTTCCGTCTTCTGACGAATTGTGAGAAATAAGTGATTTCCTTCCTTTTTGTGGTTTTAATGGTTTTTCATATGGCTTTCGCGCTTCGGTTTTTTTGACGACAGCGCTTTTTATATTTTTTGGAGGTTTTTGGCTTGACATGTCGGTCCTACCATATCTATCACTGAATTTCTCGGAATCTTCGGCACTTAATTTCCTTTTTAGAGTTGATTGTTCTTCACAATCACTTTTAATCTTAATAATGTTTTCACTATCACTTGCACATTTTTTATTTATTTCTCGCGGGGCATTTGTTTGCTTTGCAACCGCGAAACTTGGCCTGTGGCCTGTGGCCATAAATAAATTTATGTGATTTTTCAAAAATTAGTTTTAACTAAGTAAAAAAAAAATTTGAATAAATAATTTTAAATTACAATAGAAATAAATTCTCACTCCCTTGGTAAGTTGACGAATTAATTTTTATTAATTTCAAATTATGAATAATTCATTATTTTTGCTTTTTTATTAATTGAAAAGTTTATAAAACCAATTTTTTATTATTCTTACAGCTTTTTCAATAATTTAAATGTTTATTAATTTAAAATAAGCTTAATAACTATTTTCTAAAATTGTTTTTGTTATTAATTTGAAAGTTGATTATTTTAAAAGTTAAAAAAAATCAGTTTTTTAAAATAAAAGTTAAGTTAATAAGTTTTTTTCTTGTTTTTTAGTTTTTCAGACGAAATTTAATCTAATTAAATTATAAATTTACCTGCGAAAAAAAATAATAAAGAAATTATTTAAATAATAAATTCTGTTTTATCAACAGAATATCTCGATTTTCGAAAAGTCGATATTGGAAGCAGGGTAATAGACGCAACTTCAGACCTGGCTGGACCAGAGGTCAAACTTGCATTGTATTGATATAATTTCTGTCACTAGTGTCGAAAATAACCATTTCCATCACAAGTGATGGAAATTTTCTTATTTATTAAAATAAATAAGAATTCGAAGGTTTTTTAAATTTTCAAGTGCTTAATAAATAAAAAAGGAGAATTTGAGCGAGTAAGTCGAAACAGTTTTTATATCAATTTCTAAAAATATTAACAAATTCAATAACAAAAAAAAACACGATATCGTAAATATATTATTTTTTGTTTCTAAAATGATAAAAATGAAGAAAATACATAACAAAAACGTATTAAAATGATGAATAATAATTAGAAGATATCAATTCTTGGGAGTTAATTGAATTTAAATGATGTTGGTGTATTTTCGATGTACAAAAAACAGTATAAAATCTTATTAAGGGCACATAATAAATTATGTCGTCACTGATGGTATAGGCAAAATTTGTCAGTAACTTCTTAAATTAAAATGTCAAAAAACACATACAAAGACAACTTCAAAAATTTTAAATTAAAAATAAAAAGTAAAAAAGAAAGTCAACGTTACGCGGTATTCCCAAGCGGTCACCCATCTAAGTACTAACCGCGCCCAACTCCGCTTAACTTACGTGATCGGACGAGAACGTGTGCTTTCGGACTGGTATGAATGTTGACATGTACATTAATTTAGAGTTTCTACACTTTCTTTCGAGAGCCTTAGCACAAAATTCACAAAAATGTGGCATTTATAACTAAAAATTAATTTTTTTGCATTGCTTAATTTATTACTTCCTATATGAAAATAACAGTTTTTGTTTTCAATCGATTTTTTGACAGTTTTCAATATACAATTATTCTCTTTAAATAATTATTCTTTAATTTTTCGTATTATTTTGTTCAGTTGTCGATTACTCTTGCCAGTTTTCGAATTTTTCTTTCGATTGTCAAATATTTTCCTCATTTCTCAATTATTTTCATTTTAGTAATTTTGTAAATTCTCTTTCAATTATCAGCTATTTTCTTAAAATTTGTATTTAATTCTTTAATCTTCAATTTATTTCTTTAATTTTTAATTATTCTCTTCAATTCTCAATTATTTTCTTCACTTTTCAATTGCATTCTTCGTTTTTCAATTATTTTATTCAATATTCAATAATTCTCGCATTTTCTCAATTATCAATTATTTCATTGACATTTTAATACAATTCTTCAATTTTCATTTATTTTCTACAATTTTTTACATAATGTTCATCAGTTTTCAATTGACAATTTATTATTCTCCTTCAATTTTATGATAAGTCATTAATTTTAAAATGCTGATTATTCTCATCATTTAAAAAAAAAAATTCAATTGTTTATTATTTTTTTTTAATAATTATTTTATTTTCGTCATATTGTAATTTTTTCTTATAATTATCAATTATTTTCTTGAAATTTCAATTTAATTCTTTAATTTCGAATTTATTGCTTCAATTTTTAATTATTTTCTTCAATTCTTAAATATTTTTTTAATTTTCAATTAATTTCTTAATATTTATAATAACTCTCGGATTTTTTCAATTATTTTTTTCACTCATAAAAATTGGTTTATAATTTCAATTTAATAATTCAATTTTAGAACTATTCTCTTTAATTCTCAGTTATTTTCTTCACATTTACACATAAAAATTGGTTTATAAATTCAATTCAATTATTCAATTCTAGAATTATTCTCTTCAATTATCAATTTTTTTTCAAATTTTTATTATTTTTTTCAATTTGAATTATTTTTTTCGTTTCTCAATCCAGTGGTAAAATATGCAATTATTTCCAACAATTATTATTCCTACAATTTTTTTAATTTTTCAATTTGCAATAATTTTCTCAATTATTTTCTTCAGTTTTTAATTACATTCTTCATTTTTTAATTATTTTATTCAATATTCAATAATTCTCGAATTTTCTCAATTATCAATTATTTTTTTGATAGTTCAAAACAATTCTTCAATTTTCATTTATTTTCTACAATTTTTCCATAATATTCATCAGTTTTTAATTGACATGCCGATTAAAAATGCCGATTATTCTTACCATTTTTCAATTGTTAATTATTTTTTTTAATAGTTAATTAATTTTGTCGATATTTAATTATTTTCGTCATATTGTAATTTTTCTTTCAATTATCAATTATTTTCTTGAAATTTCCATTTAATTCTTTAATTTCCAATTTATTGCTTCAATTTTTAATTATTTTCTTCAATTCTCAAATATTTTCTTTAATTTTCAATTATTTTTATCAATTTTAAATAAATTCCTCAAAATTCAACAATTCTTGAATTTTGTCAATTATTTTTTCACTCATAAAAATTGTTTTAAAATTTTTATTCAATTCTAGAACTATTCTCTTCAATTTTCAGTTATTTTCTTCAAATTTAAATTCCAGTTTTCAATTTTTAATTATTTTCGTGAATATGAAAAAATTATCGCCTCTTTCTTTTTTTTTTCGAATATCATTAAGTTTCTTTAATTTTTAATTCCATTCTACAATTTTTATTTCCTTTTTAGTTTTCAATTGTTTTCTTCTATATTTGTTAATCCTCCGCTTTTTTCAATTACTTTTTTTAATTTTTAAGCATATTCTTTAAATTTCTATTCCATTCTTCAATTTTTAGTTGCTTTCTTTAATTTTCATTTTTTTTTTCAATTTTAATTATTTTTTCCGATTTTTTATCCAGTTGTTAAATGTGAATTATTTCCAACAATTATTCCTATAATTTTCTTAATTTTTCAATTTGCAATTATTTTCTTTAAATTTAATATTTCTTGTTTAATTTTTTTAATTAATTTTTTCTGTTGTATATTAATATTCCAACAGTTATTCCTATAATTTGTCAAATATTTTGTTTAAATTTAATTTTTATTATTTAATTCTTTAAACTATTCTTTTCAATTGTGTAATTATGTAGCCATTATATTTTTTGAATTTTGTTTTCAACTTGTAATTATTTTCATTATTTTTCCGATATATTCTTCTATTTCGTTATTTTAATTATTTGAATTTGCAAAAATTTATAGTTTCTTAAATGACCAACAACAATGCACAGTTTATGAATGTTGCTAGTGGAATTATAATTCGTAATTCTTTTTAAATTCTTAAGATAAATTGTTGTCCAAAAATTTAAAATCAGTGCCTGTTTCTGAAACTAAGATCATAGAATTTTCCACAAAGAGTAAAAATGATTCTAATCATCAAAATGATAAGAAGACAAAAGAGAAGAAAAAAAAATCTTAGTGGAAGAAGAAATTAAGTTTCTAAAACTAAAAATATATAGAAGATAAGTCTCAGAATTAAGGTAATATAATAAATTTATTATTCATATAAGCAATAATGTTTTTATTTTAACAAATTAAATTCTTATCTAAAATTATTTTTTTACAGATTATAAGATGAAACTGTTGTCTCAGGAGACAATAATTATATTTTCTATTCTAAAGAAGAAGAAAATCAAAGAAGAAATTATATTAATAACAGTTTTAATTTAAGAAGTCTTTTTATACGTGCAAAAAATGAGGAAACATATTTTTGTCGTTAATATCGTTTCCAAAAGTTTATATATAACTTCGACATTTTATTATTTTTGTAAATGCGTAAAAGTATAATAATATGCAAATTTTTTGTATTAGTTTTGAATTATTCCATAATTGTATGAAAATAGGTGCAAAAGAAATTTAATTTGTACAAGTTCATGAAATAAATTTTTCAAAAATGAACCTTTTTGTTATTTTTTAAAAATTAGTTTTAACTACAATAGAAAGAAAAAGTTGTTTAAATAATTTCAAATTGCAAAATAAATTAATTCCCATAACTTACAAAAGTGCAATAAAAAGTATTGTTAATATTATTTAATTAAGATTGTTACAAATGCTTTTTAAAAAGTTTAATTTAAACATATTTTAAATATTGGTAAGTTGAGGAATTAATTTTAATTAATTTAAAATTAGTAATAATTCCGTATTTTTTATCTGTTATTAATTGAAAAGTTGATAAAATCAATTTTTTATTATTCATACAGCGTTTTTATTAATTGAAAAACTTATAAAATCAATCTTTTAATTGTTTTTGTTATTAATTTGAAAGTTCATTTTTGTAAAAGTTTAAAAACTAATTTTTTTATTGTTTCTACACTTTTTCAGACGAAATTTAATTAAATTAAATTATTAATTTAAGAAAATCCAAAATAAAGAAATTATTTAAATAAATTCTGTTTTATCAACAGAATATCTCGATTTTCGAAAAGTCGATATTGGAAGCAGGGAAATAGACGCAACTTCAGAGCGTTGACCTACTGCACAGTAGTACCTGCTATTTTCGTCTCTAACCCCTTTCATTTTCTCATTCAAAAAGGTATAATTTTAATAGTAACAATGCAGGTCAATCTGTGGAATTTCATGTCTGTCACTATCAGGGTATGTACCAAGTTTTTATTTTCTTTAACTAGACATTTCTCTCAGTTTTTCAATTTGTCTCAAGTCTCCTTCGATTGCTCGTGAAGGACAATCATAAAGGAAAAATTATACTAATTTACAGAATAATATCACAATAATATAAAATATTTCCCGATTATTCAATTTTTTGTTTAATTACTGTTCTTTATTTGGATCTATGACGTTTTTGAGCACTCCAAGTTGCATTTCAAAATATTGGTTATGTCTGATTATGTCACATCAACATTACAGACCTTTATTCTGTTTCACGTGTCTAAATTCTATCACTGATGGTTTTTAAATAAATTCTGATTATTATTTTTTAATTTCACGCGCTTGAAATTATTGAATTTCAATTAATGGACGATATTTTGATTTTTGGTTATTTAACTCATTTTCAGTAAACGTAAGTACTTTTTTTTAGTTAATGTAAAGTAATTAACTTTTTCTTAATTATTTAATTCTTTTTCAGTCAACGTAAGTAGTTTTTTTCAAATAATATATTTTTCAAAAAAACATCAGTGAGTAGGCATATTATAATGCAAGATAAAATATTAAATGACTAATTATTTCTTTCTTTTTTAAAATAAACCAACTTACTTGATGAACCTGTACTTTTAATTTCGTTAAATTTGATACATAGTTTAAATAACTGCAGATTTTTAATGTTTATATGTACGTGGTTTAAAAAAATCTTTTATTTTAGCCCAACTGTATGAAACGTGCTATCAATCCCGCATTATCAGCTGTACAACAACGAAGGTATGCTAGTTCCATAGACGCAGATATTGTCGTGATTGGAGCTGGTCCAGGAGGATATGTGGCTGCTATTAAAGCTGCTCAACTAGGAATGAAAACTGTCTGTATAGAAAAGAATCCAACTTTAGGAGGAACATGTCTCAATGTAGGTTGCATTCCATCGAAATCTTTACTCAACAACTCTCATTATTATCACATGGCTCACAGTGGAGATTTAAATAATCGAGGAGTCATTGGTATGTTGAATATTCAAAATATCGTCGCTTTTTAGCGTATTTTTCGAATTTATGATTAAAGTAAAAAATCCCAGTAGATATTCATTTGGATTATCCAAAAATAATATTAACGATTTGGATAAAACAGGGCTGCCAGTGACTCATTTTTCTCACTTTTACTCACCTTTTTTAAAATCGCTCACTATTACTCACTTTTTCAAAAAAAAAACTCACCTTTTTTTAGTAAAATGTCTATTCCTACTACGGAAAAGGTGATGATTTGTTTATAAAATACATCAGTTTGAAATTTACCAAAAAAAAAAAGGAATTTTTTGACTATTGTTAAGAGTAATTAAGTAATAAAACAATTTTTTTTTCTTTCGCTCATTAAATATTTCTGATAATGGGTGCCTGATTAATAATTTACCTTATAAATCAATTAGTTTGTTCATATTCTATTTAATTATTTAAACACAATCTACAAATAATTAATTTTTACACTTCTTTTAAATTATTTTTGTCACTTTTAAAGTACTTTTATTAATTTTCAAGTATTTTTGCGCTTTTGAATTTAATATTTAATTTTTTCAAATATCTTTTATTTTCTTCAGTCTTTAAATTATTGTCATGAATATTTAAATTTATTACACAAGTTTTCATTTATTTTTGTCATTTTTCCATTATTTTCTTAAAATTTCAATTATGTCCTCAATCTTTAAATTATTGTCAAGAATATGTAAATTTTTTATACAAGTTTCAATTTACTTTTGTTATTTTTCTATTATTTTCTTGAAATTTTAATTACTTTTGACATTATTCAAGTATTTTTGTCATTTTCCAATTATTTTCTTCATGTTTCTATTATTTTTGCCATTCTAAAATTGTTTTCTACAAAACAAGAAGTCATTTAACTTATATCTCTCGGTTAAATACAAGCTAATCAGAAAAAAATCCAGTGTCCTTTAAAGGATTCAAAACTTTTTGGAAACTACATTTTTGGGAAGGGAAAATGTCTTTTTTTAGAAAAAAACATTTGTAATGATGAAAATGGTTTATTTACACACATTTTCTGTCAGTAGAACTTTTCTCTCACATCGCTTCTTTATAAATTTTTTTGATTGATGCGATTTTGATTTATAATAGCTCATTTTTTTCAGAAATAGATTATCTACAAATTCATGAATTTTCAAAAAACTGCACAGTTTTTCAAATATAATTATTTGTTTAACAAATAAATTGTTTTTATTTTTTTTTAAACACATACTCATATTTGAAAAATTGCAATTTTTTGAAAATTTATGAATTTGTAGATAATTTATTTCTGAAGAAAATGAGCTTTTTTAAATCAAAATCGCATCAATTTCAAAAATTTATAAAGAGGCAATGTGAGAGAAAAGTTTTATTGTCTAAATATGTGTGTAAATAAACAATTTTAAACATTACAAATTTTTTGTTATAAAAAAGGACGTTTTCCTTTCCCAAAAATGTAGTTTCCAAAAAGTTTTGAATCCTTTGAATGACAATCCTTTGAATTGTTTAATTATTTTCTACAAAGTTCAATCATTTTCTTCAAACTTTAAATACTTTCTTCACATTTTAATTTTTTTTTGACATTTTTGAATTTTTCTCTTCAAATTTCAATTATTTTCCTCAAACTTCTAATATTTTTTTCAATTATTGTCTATAAATTTTTAATTTTTACACCAGCTTTCAATTATTTATGTCATTCAATTAGTTTCTAAACATTTTAATTTTCCCCTCAATTTATCAAGTATTGTCTTCAAATTTTTAATTTTTTACACCAGTTATCAATTATTTATGTCAATTCTCAATTATTTTTTCAAATTTCAATTATTTTTGTTATTATTCAAATATTTTTGACATTTTAAAATTATTTTCTTTAAATGTAATTTTCTTCAATTTTTCTATTATTGTCATGAATTTATTGATTTTTACACCAGTTTTAAATTATTTATGTAATGATTCAATTAGTTTCTTCACATTTCAATTATGTAGTTAACTTATCAATTACTTTATACAATTTTTCAATTAATGTATTATATGTTTCATTTTTTACTCCATTTTTTAAGTATATTCTCATTTTTGATTAATTTTATCCTAATTTCAGTTATTTTTGTCATTTTTAACTGTTTTCTACATATATAATTTTTTTTTTTCATTTATAAATTATTTTTTCAACTTTCAATTACTTTAGTCATCATTCAATTATTTTTGTTATTTTTCAATTTTTTTCTTCATATTTTTGTTATTTTTGCTATTTTAGAATTATTTTATGCAAATTTCAATTATTTTATTTAATTTTTTTTATTGGCATAAAATTTTTAATTTCTTACACCTCTTTCTAATTATTTTCATCATTATTTTTATTATTGTCACGAATTTATTAATTTTTTATACCTTTCCAATTATTTTCTTCAAACTTTAATTACTTTTTTTATATTAAAATTTTTTTGCCATTTTTGAATTATTCTCTTAAAATTTCAATTATTTTCTTCAAACTTCAATTAATTTCTTCAACTTCCAATTATTTACCTCGAACTTCTAATGTTTTTTTCAACTTTTCAATCATTAATTATTGCTTATAAATTTTTAATTTTTACACCAGCTTTCAATTCTTTATGTCACTATTCAATTAGTTTCTTCACATTTTAATTATTTGGTAAATTCTCAATTAATCTACTCAATATTTTAATTTTTTACACCAGTCTCAAATTAATTTTTTTCAAATTTTAATTATTTTTATCATTTTTCGATTATTTTCTTCAAATTTCAATTACTTTTGTCATTATTCAAGTATTTTTGTTATTTTCTTCATATTTTATTAATATTTTTTTTATAGTAATGAATTTTTAATTTTCTTACACCAGTTTTCAATTATTTTCTTCAAAAAATTGTAATCATTTTCTTTATTCTTTTTATCATTGTCATGAATTTATTAATTTTTTACACCTTTTTTAATCAATTTCTACAAATTTCACTTATTTTCTTCAAACTTTAATTACTTTTTTAATATTTACATTTTTTGCCATTTTTTAATTTTTCTCTTTAAATTTTAATTATTTTCTTCAAACTTCTATTAATTTCTTTAACTTTCAAGTATTTTCATCAAACTTGTAATATTTTTTCAATCTTTTAATTACTGTCTATAAATTTTTAATTTTTACACCAGCTTTCAATTATTTATGTCACTAACTAATTGAACACAAACTAATTGAATCATGATTCAATTAGTTTCTCAACATTTCAATTGTTTCGTCAATTTTTCAAATATTGTCTTCAATTTTTTTTTATACAAGTTATCAATTATTTTTTTCATTATTAAAATAGTTTTGACATTTTAAAATTATTTTAATTCAATGTAATTTTCTTCAATATTTTTATTATTGTCATGAATTTATTAATAATTTTAACACCAGTTTTCAATTATTTTCTTCTCGTTTTCATTATTTCGTCAGTTTCTCAATTATTGTACTCAATATTTTAATTTTTTTACACCAGTCTCAAATTAATTTTTTTCAATTTTTACTTATTATTATCATTCTTCAATTATTTTCTTGTAATTTCAGTTATTTTTGAAAATTTTCAATTATTTTTTTCAATTTTCAATTATTTTGTTTAAATTTTTCAGTTTTTATCGTTATTTTTTTATTTTTAATTAATTTTGCTTCCTCATAGAGGATGCTTTGTGATTGTTAAGATTTTCGATTTTCTAATAACAGTCTAAATCGTCTTTTTTTTCATCTAAGAAAAGAAAATTTTTATTTTTATGCAAATGCCCATATGCATGTGTGTGTAGCTTTTATTGTCGCGTCGTCAGGATATCTCGAGAACGCTTTAAAGGATTTCAATAAAATTTTGATGGCTTATTAAGCTCATTAATATTTAAATTTGGACACAATGATTTTTAAAAATACCCAATCAAATTTTTTTGAGCACCTTTTTTCATCGCAAGAAATGGTTTTTTGTCGAAATTTTTTTCCATGATAAAGATACAACTTAATGAATGCAAAAATCTTATTTTTTTATCTGAAAATGAATAAATTGACCTATATAAAATTTATATCGGTCAAAAATTCGTAAAATAATTCATGTTTTTTTTTTCATTTTTTTGCATTTAAAATTCTATTTTTTAAATAACTTTTCCAATTGACTTTTATATTATTAATTTATTGCTTCCTCTATTAGAAAGCAAATTATTTTACTTACTTGGAAGCGAAATGTATATTTCAACATAATTTTCACCTAGTTGTGATTAGTTTTGTCATTTTACAACTATTTTGGTCATTTTTTAATTATTTCCTTCATATTTCAATTATTTTTGCCATTTTCGAATTATTCTCTTCAAATTTGAATTGCTTTCCTGTATTACTCACTTTTTTAAATTAAAAAACTTACTTTTTTTACTATTTTCAATATCTGCAAGTTCGCTGGCAACCCTGGTATAAACTTATATTCTAGTGGATAATTTTAATTAACTTGGATTAAGTAAATACTTTTATTTCTCCGTCGATATTATTAATCGCCTTGCACTAATTACATTTTTAATTTTAGTCGACAATGTGAAGCTCGATTTAAATAAGCTTCTGGAACAGAAAGATAATGTGGTTAAGGCACTTACTGGAGGAATCGCGGGATTATTTAAGAAAAATAAGGTTGAATGGGTTAAAGGTCACGGAAAGATTACAGGAAAAAATCAAGTGAGCGCATTAAATCCAGACGGTTCTGTAGCCAGTACAATCAACACTAAAAATATACTGATCGCAACTGGCAGTGAAGTGACACCTTTTGCAGGTATTGATATTGATGAAAAAACGGTTGTTTCGTCAACTGGAGCTCTATCTTTAAATCCCGTACCAAAGAGACTTATTGTCATTGGAGCTGGTGTAATTGGATTAGAATTAGGATCTGTCTGGCAAAGGTATTTAATTGTTTTTTCTCTATTAATTTAATTATTTTCTTTCCTTTGGCGGCTATATTTAAATTTAATACTCTTTTTCTTCAAGATTGGGTTCAGATGTGACAGCAGTTGAATTTATGAGTACAATCGGTGGCGCTGGAATAGACGGGGAAGTTAGCAAAACTCTTCAGAAAGTATTAGCCAAGCAGGGAGTAAACTTCAAATTGGGAACAAAAGTAACTGGAGCTTCTAAAAGTGGAGGTGAAATTCAAGTTACAGTTGAAGACGTCAAGGATTCTAGTAAAAAGGAAACTTTGGGCTGTGACGTTTTGTTAGTGTGTGTCGGCAGGAGACCTTACACGTCTAATTTAGGACTTGAAGAAATGGGTATCGAAAGAGACGAAAAAGGACGAGTTCCAGTTAATAACAGATTCCAAACTGTAGTACCAAAGTGAGTAGAAGGAAAATAATTATATATCTATGAATATAAATGGATATATATATTATATAAATCTATGGAATTTATTATTTGTCTATTATTTCGTGAACTGAAATTGTTCTACTTTATTTCTAGCATTTTTGCAATTGGAGACTGTATTCATGGACCTATGTTGGCGCACAAGGCTGAAGACGAAGGCATTATCACAGTTGAAGGCATTGCCGGAGGTAATATCAGTTTTATAGAATTTCAGATATTACAGATTTTTAATTCATTTTTTTTTATTTATTCCAGTTTTGATCAATTCTAAATTCAATTCATTCTAATTTAAAACGGCATCAAATTCAATCGATACAAATTTCTCTCTGATACAAATTTTAATTTATTCAATTTTTTAACTGATCCAAATTTCAATCTACCCAAGTTTCAATCCATCCAGTTTTCACTCATAAATGTTGATAATACAAATTTAATAAAGTATGATTGGTAACAAATAGGCAGGGTTAATAAAAATCATGATTTTTTAAAATATATAAAATCAGTATATACAGTTTTCAAATGTTTATTTTTTAAACTGAGAACATTTAATAAGAAATAAGGAAGAATGAAACATTTAATCAAAATCAAACAAATTATGTCGAATGAGAAAATTTCAAAAAAAAATCTTTAAATTCATATAATCGCAAAATTAAGAAAATGAGGTAAAAGCAACGAAAAAATAATAAATGATAAAGAGAACATTAAAACGTAAAAAGATAGGAAAACAGTCTATTAGAAAAATGAGAAAATTTTTTTAAATAGGTGAGTCTACTGAGAGTAACACTTCTATATTTACATTTTAAAAAGAAAATTTTTTAGAATTTTCAAAATTCCTTTTTCAGGATTATTAAGAATAATATTTAAAAACTTAATTTATTATAGTTCGCAAAATTAATTTCTAAGAGTTAAGAGTTTAAATTATTTTTACCAGCTACAGTTAAGTTACTAGCGACTTATTAACAGTTAACCAAAATACAATATTTAAGATAATATTTCTTAAAATATTTAAATATTATTATTTAAAAACTGAAATACATATTAAATAAATATGTAAAATATGTATATATGTAAAAATTTTAATTTTTAGTAGAAAAATTATCAATATTTAAGTACATACCAAGTTTTCACTTCATTTCAAATCAAAAATTACAAAAAGAAGGTTAAACTCTGGAAAATATTGAAAATAAACATTGAAAACAAAAGAAATCTTAATGGCTTCAAGAAAAAGGTTTTGGAGATTAAAAATGATAATTTTCTTATTTTTATAAGAATTGGGGCATCTGCAAAAAATAGTTTTCAGTTATTTATAAAAATAATTCACTACAATTTTATAATATGATGTTAATATTTAAAAACTGTCAGTTATTTACTAAAAGAAAAAAATAAATAAATAAGGCTTCAGAGATGAATTTGAATTTTTAGGCGGTAATTGTTTAACTTTGATTAATTATATAAGCAAAGTTTTCTCTTTAAATTATAAATTATATGAGAAAAATTATATTATCCAGAAATCTGCAGGCTAAAAATTTTAAACATTTAAATAAAAATAAGAAAAACATCCAAGTTTCTGAAACTGATTTTTAAGAATTAAAAAGAAGACAAGAATACTTTCAAAAAATTAATATAGTGATAGAATTCGTGTTGGAAATATAACAAAAAGGCTTCCGAGATGAAAATATTTTAGTGTTTTTATTAATTTGGTTTTGGCAAATAGTTTAATGTTTTTTTAATAAGTAAACGCTAAATATTAACTATGAATATTGACAATAATTATTGCTGAAAATTTTTTATAAAATTAATCGGCACATCCAAAAAAAAATTTTCCTTTTCAGTAGAATTTCCCAAATAAAGAAAGTCATGGACATTATTATTGAAGAAGTAAAGAAAAATTTAAAAAAAAAACAACATAAGAATGTATTAGTGACATAAAGATATATAAAAAAGTAGAAACTCTTTTCAAAAAATTAAACTTTTACGGCTATTTTTTTTAAATTAAAAAAATAAATAAGAAGATAATTAAAAAAGCATTAAAATATATTACTAGAGAGAATTTTTTTTTTAAAATTAGAAAAATTAGAGAATTATTTTACAAATTGAAGAAAAATAGAATAAATAAAATGTTGAAAAATTCTTTAAATTGTAGAAGAAAAAAATTCCTATAAAATAGAAGAACGATGTTAAAATGAGAATATTTAGTACGAGATTAAATTTACAGAATACCTATAAAATAAAAGAATAAAATTCTTCAAAAAAGTAGAAAATTGAGAAATTTAAAAAATTAAGATAAAAGGATCGAAAATCCTTAATTACGAGATAAAAACTAAACACTTTAAAAGAATGAAAAATGTTTCTAAGAAATAGAAAATGATGCCAAATTAAAGAATTAATTAAAATGCAAGAAAGGACTAAAACAATTGTGCAACAAAAAGAAAATTAAATAAATAGGAAGAAAATGGAGAAATGTTTTTTAGTTTCTTAATCTAACAAACTGTAAAAAAACGTAAAAAGTACAAAAAATAAAATAAAATAATGTATACGTATAAAGGTAAATAAACAGTCTACAAAAGAAATTTAAAAATCCTTTAAAAATAATTAAATAAAAATATTTTTATAATATCACACATAAAACAAGTTCAACAATAAATTTAGAAAGGTAAAGTAAATTAGCGGCAAATTAGTATATTTAAGCGGTGTTTTGTTTTTAAAGTTGTTCCGCTAATCAAAAAATAGACAAGATGTAAAAACAAATATATAAAATTCAGGATATAAAATTATTGATTTAGGTAATTTATTAAATTATAATAATCCTTTTCATTTTCAGGCATATCATTTATTATTAAATATATTATATTTTAAATAAGTTATGTCAAATAAAATTATGATCGCAGAATAGTATATTAATTTTAGAAATTAATAATTAATTTAAAATTATTTGTTAAATTACATTTTCAAACTAAGCTTTATTAAATTATTATAACTTTATAACTTTACCAAAAAAATGAGCTTATTTATTTTTAAAAATATGGAAATAATTAAGAAAATTAACGAAATCAAAATTTGAATCTTATAATAACAAAATTGTGTAAAATAATATTAAATAATTTGCATAAAAACAAGAAAATTAAAGAAAATTAAACAAGAAAAAGATAAATAGAAAAAAATATATCAAAAGTAAAAGAAGAATAAATCATAAAATTTTGTGTAAATAAGAAATTATAAAATAAAAGTTAAAGAGTTTCGAACAAGTGAAATCTCTTAAAAGTCTCTTAGAAATCTTGTTAAGAATTAAAAAAAGAATGATTGTGAATATGGAAAATAATTAATATTATTTAATTATTATGCATTTAAATTTGAATCAATTTAAATTTAAAAGTTTGAATAAATTGGAATATGAGTTAATTGTCGTTTAGAATTTAATTGAAGATATACAAATTTAATACTATTTTTTGCTATCATCATACCAAAAATTTGTAGATCGTAGGTATTTTGATAATCTGTAAGAACACAATTTTTTAAAGTTTATAAAGAATAAAATTCCACAAATTTCTGGTTTTTTTATATTTTGCGATTTTTACATATAGTATTACTCATCCTGAAAATTGTGAAGTTTCTTTTATTTAAATCAAGATTTCAATGCAAATTCCCCAATGATTTAAATCAATTTCAGTCCTGCAAATAAGATTCCATTAATGTGTTGAATTTCATTAACAAATTTATATTATTTTCAAAGGCGCTGTCCACATAGATTACAATTGTGTACCAAGTGTTGTCTACACGCATCCTGAAGTTGGATGGGTAGGAAAAACCGAAGAGGATCTCAAGAAAGAGGGAATCGATTACAAAGTCGGCAAATTCCCTTTTATGGCGAACTCGAGGGCGAAAACGAATTTGGAAACAGATGGTTTTGTCAAGGTTTTGGCGGATAAAAATACAGATAAAATTTTAGGCGTTCATATGATTGGACCAGTTGCTGGAGAATTAATTAATGAAGCAGTCCTTGCCATGGAATATGGCGCGAGTGCGGAAGATGTTGCTAGAGTTTGTCACGCACATCCAGTAAGTTTTTTTTTACAATTTATCATCTTTGAGAGAAATAAATTTATTTTATAAATTAATAAATTTGTTCCATAATAAATAAATTAAAGATTCAGTAAAAACGTTAATAAATAAAACAATAATTGGTAAGACTAAGGCGATAATTAGTATTTAGTTATTAATTAAATAAATTTAACTTTAGTCTAATTGTTTGTTTTTTAAATTTTTAGACGTGTTCGGAGGCTTTGAGAGAAGCCCACCTTGCTGCCTACTTTGGCAAACCTATCAACTTCTAGAAAAATTTCACACATCATGAAAGTAAAAGTGCTTTTTGAACAAAAAGTAGCTCCTAATTTGTCCATGAAATACAGGAAACTACACTCAGATCTTTCGTCGTACCATCACTAATGTGCATACTACTTCGAACTGTAAATAATATTAAGAATCGTTGATTTAGAGGGAGCGCCCTTTTTTAATAGATTTACCTTTTATTGTATTTATTGGAAATATAAAGAAATCCATATTGCGTTCATATGCGTTAATATGGGGCTGTGAAAAGACCACCAAATTTTGGTTTCTTTTATTCTGTGTCATTCATCAATTTGTAACTATTATTCAAATTTGTTATTATTTAAATTAATTGAAAAATGAGGGTAAGGCATTACTTTATTTTCTTTTTATAAATTTAATAATTAATGTCGGTGAAGTTTATGACCAATGATTTAAAAGAAACAATTTTTTTCTAGGCAAACTATTGTAAATTTTGTTCTGAAAAAGTTTTTCAAAAGAAAAATTTGTAGGGATAGAGTTTTCAGTAAAAAATTGAATGCTATTTTAGTTATTAAATAAAGAATTTTATTATTTTCCACGTGAAAAAAATCCTTCCAATTGTTGATCCTAAATGTTGTGAACTTCACCGACATCAAAATTATTCGTTAATTTAATCTTAAATTCAAATTTAAACAATACATGTTTTTAGTTTTGTTAATAAATAATAATACTGAAAAATAAGTTAAGTAAATATAAAATATAAATTATCTGGATTTGTTGTTCCGGTATTTTAATTTACTATAATATTGAAATTGTACTAGATATTTTTTAAATAATTAAATAATTTTTTAACCTTATAAAACGGGTAAGATAGAAAACTTTAATTGAAGTTTAATTTTTATAAATAAAACGAATTTAAAAAATTTTAAACTAAGTTTAAGTTTAAAAACGATTTGCCTTTGAGAAGCAGAAAGAAATATATTTATTTCATTTATTATTTTTTGAATTCAGAAAACTGAATTATATTATATTATACTGAATCTGTATTATATTTTTTGTTTATGAACACGAGAAGAAAATCTTAAATTTGTTCAAAATTCTCAACTGTCACTTTTTGTTGGCTATTTATTATAAGGTAAGTTTTTTTTATTTTTATTCATTATACAAAATTTTATTTTATTACGTTTCGTATTTTAATCGAACTTTCATTTTAGAAAATTCAAAAATATCTTGTTTTTTGAATAAACGGAATTCAAAATAACAACAATCCAAAAACCGGAAATCAAATAATATTTAAGGAGGTTCATTCCATTTACATAACCTCAAACTGGAAAGTCGTTTTTTACCCCAAAATACAAATATTATTCAAATTAATTTCAACAAATTTTGAAAGATCCAGTTGTACATTTTTTAGAAACAATTAGGTTGAGCTAAAATTTGTTGTAAAATAATAATTATTTAACATTTTATGCTTTTTCTTTAAATCTAGTTAAAATCTGTGTTTTTCGTATCAAATTTAAACAAATAATGGCTTATTTTTCTTCTTGAAATATTTTCTACAATTTTATTTGTTGGGTTTTGTTAAATAATATTCTGTTTAAAAGTTATTAAGCGAATAATATTTGTTTTTTATGTATTGCTTAAACAAAATACTATTTAACAAAACCCAACAAATAAAATTGCAGATAATATTTCAACGAGAAAAATGAGCTACTATTTGTCAAAATTGGATGAAAATGACAGATTTTAACTAGTTTGAAAGAAAAAGTATAAAATGTAAAATAATTATTATTTGACAACAAATTTTAGCTCAACTTAATTTTTTCTAAAAAATGTACAACTGGATCTTTCAAAATTTCGTCAAATTGATTTCAAAAACACTTTTATTTAGGATGAAAAACGACTTTCTAGTTTGAGGTTATGTAAATTGAGAGAACCTCCTTAAAAAGTTACAAATCTCAAACTATCAGTCATCAAGTTCATAAATACTAAATAATCCTAGTAAAATTCATCCAATTTACATATTTACATATTTTTTAAAAAAAATTATTAATTATTTTATTCAAAAAACAGAAAAAGGGTATTTAAAATTCATCAAATTCATACTTTTACCGCCTTTTCGGTTAAATTGTCAAGAATACCACGTGACAATGCATTGTTGCCTTTCATTGGATCCGGCAACAATGTAAAGAATACCGAGAATTCTGAAAGAACCAGTGGGCAAGCACACGTGAAACAGAAACACACCCAATGTTTGTGTTTTTGAAAATTTCGTGATAGATTGTTTTTGTTTCGGGAAGTATGTAGTGCCTGTGAAATATTTTTTTGAGATGTGGACGACCACGAAGACGACCAAGTACGGCGTCGGTGAGTTTGATTAGCGTTTCTTTAACCGAGCATCGTCATCATTTTGGAGCTGTCAAACTCCAGAACTTGGACATTTGACTCATTTTATTTCCGCTTGATTTAAACGTGATTCTTCATAAAACCTTAAAATAATATCAGCATCCCTTGGATACTGAATCATAAAGGAAGTTCGCCGGTTTCTCGAGTTCAATCTGCTGTGAAAGTTTGTGTATCCGTTTGATAAAAGTCGCAGCATCAAAGATACGAGAATATCCACGATGTAAATGTTCGTGTTTTAGTGACACGAATACGTCTATATTCAATGCTGTGTTGAATAAGTGTGTGCCTGCGCGTAGCTCATTCATGCATTGATCGTGTACGCGTAGTAAGATTGTATTGACAGACTAATTAACAATGAACAATTGTAGGGTGATGGAAAACAAACACTTTTATTCGGTTTTTTTTTTCGTTTAGTTTTCTGGAACAAAAGAACGTCCATTCACTTTTTACCCGCAGGGAATTTTAAATTGCAATTAGTATTTATTTGTGATTAAAAGTTAATAAAGATTTTTTTGTTAAACAATTGGATACAATTGTCAATTTTAAGTTTCAATTTTTTATATCCGGATATTAGGGAAAGGGAAAATTGTCTCTTTTGTTGTATTTTCTGAGATTGATTCATTATACTGCCTTTTTTTAATTAAAAATGTTAAAATTGTAAATTATAACCTCACTTTTTTACTTTGGGTGAAAAATGTCAATTTTCTGAAATTTTTTTTGCTTTGTTCTTCTAAAATTATTTTGTTATTATTCTTCGGTTCTAGGTTACACTAAACTAGTTTTTTTTTATTTTTAATACGATAACTTTTTTTTATTATAATAATTTGAATTAAATAATATTAAATTGAATTACTATGAAATTTTCTCGAAATCGGTAGAGAGAGTAAATAGACCATAATATTTTTTTACTTAATTATTAAATTAGAATTTTAATTTGTACACATGCTGGGTGTAAAAATACACAAAGGTGTATAAAGCTTTTAAAAGGTTCTCATATATTAAAAAAACGTCAAAACATTGTGTTTCAAGTGATTGACACTGTTTAAACATCTTTTACGAATCACCAATCTAAAACGGAAATGAATTATCTTTTCGACATTTAATATTAATGTTATTTCAGAATAAATACAAATTTTTATTTTCTTTTTTTTTTAAACAATTAATTTCTTTATTTAATAATCCAAACAATTTAAAGTTTCGAATGGAAGTAATATTCATAAATAAATAATAATAAAAAAAAAATAAGAAGAAAATATCTAAATTTTAATTTACTTTTTTTTTGTTAATTTTGTTATTAATATTATTTTGTTTATTTATTATTATTATTATTATTATTATTATTATCACTGCTACTCTGCTCAATATTTCGAAAGGATTATTTGAAATGACAGATGACTATTAAAGCTTGAAACGAAGGGGGTTTTTTATTCGTTGAAAATTAATTTTAGAGGCGTTTATTTATTTCTGGTCAGAGTATATAAAAGTTGAGGCCTTCTCTGTAACACATTAAGGTTGGTCGTTTAAGAGTATATTTTCGTATATGGCGTGGAGACCCTTCGCTCTCTCATCCAAGCCAAAGTCCCCTTCGCGAATGTGTTTTATACTGAAAGGGAGATATTGATTTAATTCCCGGGGAAAAGCTGGGAAAGCTAGGGTCTCGCAGAATTCAGAATTGCAGGATCAACTTGGCCAAGTATTAGACAATTCAAGATTTTTCATAGTTTTTAAGATCGAAAAACTTTTACCCCACAGAGCGCGAGATATTTTTAATCGAAACTCAACTAGTTCTGTCATTAGTGACCTAGAAAATATGGATTTTTAATTTATTAATTTAATTCGAAATATTCTTGAATTTGGGAATATAATTTCGTAGTTTTAACATTTTTTTAATAAATTTAGAGATTTTTGGCAAATTTTGTAAAAAAAAAAAAATTGTTAATTTAAAATATCGGAAAAATTTGTTTATTCATAACTAGCTAAATAAAACGCGCGATTAGTTTTTCATACATTTTAGAAATTATAAAATACAATAATTAATATAACAAATCGGTAAATAATATTTATCTAATAAGAAGAAATAAATATTTTAAAATCAATTAATATAAATAAAATAAATATTTATTTAGGACAAAATTTATAATATTTTAGAATTAAAAAGAATTGCAAAAAATAATTAAAGTTAAACAAAATAATTGCAAATTGTGCAAATTATTGAAAAAAAATAATGAAATCAATTAAAAATTGGGGAAAGTAATTTAAACAATCATAAAAATATTTTAAACATAAAGAAAGTAATTTAAATTTAAGAAAAAAACTTGAGAATCTTAAAAGTAAATTGAAACAAAATTAAATAATAAAAAATTAGAGAAAATAATTGAAATTTGGGAAAAATACTTAAAACTTTCAGAAGTTCATTGAAATAAAAGAAAATAATTAAAAATTAGAGAAATTATTGAAAATTGAAAAAACATGGTTAAAAATTGAGATAAATAAATTAAAATTTAAAAAAATAATTAAACAAATTACATAAAATATTTTAAATAAAGGAAAGTTAAACAAAATTTGAGAAAAATACTTAAAACTTTCAGAAGTACATTGAAATAAAGAAAATAATTAAAAATTAGAGAAAATAAATGAAAAAAGAAAAAAATAATTTAAAATTGAACAGAACAAGTTTTAATTAGAGAGAAATAAGTAAAAACTTTTTGACAATTATAAAAAAGAACGAGAAAAAGAACGAAAGTAATTGAAAATTAAAGAAAATAATATAAAAAATAATGAAATAATTGAAAAAGTCAGATAAACAGTTAAAATTTTTTTAAATTATGAAAAAAATATAAAGAATTGAAAATTGAAGGAAATATATTTTGGAAAATAATTGAAAAATGTTTTTATTTTTAAAACTTGACGAAAATAATTAAAATATGATACAAACAATGATAAGTTGTAAAAAATAAATTACATTTATGTTGATAATTGAAAAAACTACAGAATTTTTTTTAAACAAAGAAAAAAATAATTGAAATTTGAAAAAATACATGAAGATCTTAGAAATCAATTAAAAGAAAAAATAAAATAACTAAAAATTGGAGAATAGAATTGAAGAAATAAGCTAAAAGTAATTGAAATTTACGATAATTAATAAAAAAAATTTGAAATTCTGATAACAAATGAAAATAATTAGAAATTGAACAAAATATTTGAATTTTCGGAAAAATACTTAAAAATCTTAGAAAATAATTTTAGAAAATGAGAATAATAATTAACAATCGAGGAAAATAATTAAAAAATGATAAAATTCAAAATTGAAAAAAAAATTACATATAATTTAAGATTGAGAAAGAAAATTGAATTATGATGAAAATAATTTAAATGTGAAAAATTGAAAAAAATTCAATAAAATTTTGAGAGAAATAACTGAAAATCATAGAATTTATGTTTAAAAAAAATAATAATTACGAAATCACTTAAAAAAATGTAATTAAAGAGAATAATTAAAAAATCGCAGAAATAACGAAAATTGATGAAAATAATTGCAATATCGGATAAATAATTAAAATCTTTAAAAGTAATGACAAAATAATGAATATAACTATAAATAGATGCAAATCAAGAAAAATTGCAGAATTTATTTTTAAGCAAAAGAAAATAATTAAAAAAATTCAGGAGTTTACGGAGATTATTATTATTTTATTATTTAATTAATAATTAATTTTTATTCTTATTGAAAATGTTTCATTTTGTAATTTTTTCTTTTGTTTTAAATTAAATTTGATTATTTTGATTTCAACTCTATTTTCAGACTTTTCTTTTATTTTTAGATTTATTTCTATTCTTGGCGAATAATTTTGATTTATTTTCACTTTGAGATTAGTTTTTTACGTGAATTTGCAAAAGAAATGTTATTAAGCAAAATTGAATATTAATGGAACTTTGAACTGCAATTAATTTAATTAGATGACTCAGAATCTAAGAGAAAATTGCCAACTGACCACTAATGATTCATAATTTATAAGAAGCTTATTTATACGATTCAGCATTTATGAAATAAACTTTTTGCATATTTATTTTGTTCAATTTAAAAAAGTTAAAAGTTAGTTTTGCTATCTTTCTTAATTGATTTGATGGGAATTGAACGAGAATCTGATTAATCTGACAGCTCTTATTTCAATTGAACTTTAACTACTATCGATTAGAAATTTTAATAGACTCGAATTTACATTTGTTGCGATTTTAATTCATAAATAAAATTTAATTTGTTATCAACTACACCCAAACTTTATAGTTAATCTTAATTTTTGACTGGAAAAATTTTTATTCGTGAAAATTTTAATCGGTTTTAAATTGATTAGAATTTCAAATGATTCGAATTTTAATTTATTGAATTTTTAATCCATCCAGATATTGAGTCAATAAAATTCAAATTAACTAAAAATTTAATTGGTCATTTTTTTATCTATTTGAATTTTATTTGATCCGAATTTAAACAGAAACATTAATTGATCAAAATTTTGGTCGATTTTAATTTCCGTTAATTCAAAAATTCAATACATCGAATTTTTAATCGAACGTAAAATTTAATTCGGTTGAAATTTCAATGAATTCAAATTTTAAGCGATCCAGGTTTCAGCGAAACCAAATTTAAATTTATTAAAATTTTAATTAATCCAAAATTTTATTGGCAGAAACTGATATGAATGAAAATTTAGATTGAATTCTGTTTTTTAACGTTGATTCAAAACTTCAATTAATTTTCAACAATTTTTTAATTTTAGCACTTATTTTGCAAATTTTTCAGCTTTTTTAAAATAAATTCAATTGATCAAAGCATTTTTTTTCAAAATTTCAATGGATAAAATTCAACTACATCCAAATTTCAATTAAAAATTAATTAAAATTTCAATATTGATTAAAATTTGAATTTTTTAGGTTTTCAATTAAGGAATTTTTAATTTATCTAAATGTTAATTGATTCACTCAAATTTAAATTTAATAAATAATTTTCAAAAATAATAAAAATTTTAAATACTTGAATTTATCCTTATTTTAATCTGTTTTAATTATATTTTACCTTAATTTAAACAGATCGCAACTTTCATTTACCAAAATTTGTTATCGATTTTAATTTCCATCGATTTATAAATTGAAGAAATCCAAATTGAAATCAATCCAAATTTCAAATGGAACTTAAAATTTAACCGATTTCAAATTTCAATGAATCCAAAATTTAATCGATCCAAGTTTGAGCGGAACAAAATTTAAATTTATTAACATTTTAATCAATCCAAATTTTTATAGACAAAAACTGATATTAATGAAAATTTTGATCGAATTCTATTTATTTCAAATTGACTCAAACGTCAATTAATTTTCACCAAGTTTTTAATTTTGGCACTTTTTTTTCTAATTTTTCAGTTTTTTTAAAATTAATTTAATTGATTAAAGCTTTTTTTTTAATTTAAATGAATTAAATTCAACTACATCTAAATTTTAATCAATTTTAATTTAAATTTATTAAAATTCCAATTAATTAAAAATTTAATTTTTTAGTTTTTCAATTAACGAATTTTTAATTATTAATTATTAAAATTTTGTAAATATTAATTGATTCAACTGCATTTAAAATTATGCAAAAATTTAAATTTGATTGAATTTATCGTTATTTCAATCTGTTCTAATTTTATTTTACATTAGAATTTTAACAGATCGCAATTTTAATTTACCAAAATTTGTAATTGATTTTAATTACTATCGATAATTCTAATTTTATTTTAAATTAGAATTTTAACAGATCGCACTTTTAATTTACCAAAATTTGTAATTGATTTTAATTACTATCGATACAAAAATTTAATAATCCAAATTTCAAATGGAACTTAACATTTAACTAATTTTAAATTTTAATAAATCCAAATTTTAATCTATCCCAGTTTCAACGGAACCAAATTTCAATTAATCTCAGTTTTTTAAAAGACAAATTTTTATTGGTGAAAATTTTAATAAATTTTAATTTGAATTGATAAAAATTCCAATTGATTAAAATTTGAATTTTTTAGGTCTTCAATTAACAAATTTTTAATTTATCTAAATAGGTATTAATTGATTCAATCAAATTTAAAATTAATAAATAGTTTTAAAAATAATAAAAAATTGTAAATACTTGAATTTATCCTTATTTCAATCTGTAGTTATAATTTTATTTTACCTCATATTTTTTTATGTTAATTTAATATTAAATTTATTAAAATTTTAATCAATTCAAATTTTAATAGACAAAAACTGATATTAATGAAAATTTATATCGAACACTGTTAGTTTGAAGTTGATTAAAAACTTCAATTAATTTTTAACAATTTCTTAATTTTAGCACTTATTTTGCAAATTTTTCATCTCTTTTGAAATTAATTCAATTGATCAAAGCTTTTTTTCAAAATTTAAATGGGTTATATTTAACTACATGCAAATTATAATTAATCTCAGTTTTTGACAAAACAAATTTTTATTGATGAAAATTTTAATAAATTTTAATTTGAATTGATTAAAATTTGAATTTTTTAGTTTTTTAATTAACAAATCTTTAGTGCATCTAAATATTAATTGATTCAATCAAATTTAATATTAATCAAGATTTTAAATGCTTGAGTTTATCCTTATTTTAATTTTATTTTACCTCAATTTAGATTAAAAAAATTTAATAATCCAAATTCAATTGGATCTTAAAATTTAACCGATTTCAAATTTAAATGAATCTTTAAATCAATCCAAGATTCAGTGAAACTGAACTTGAATTTATGAACTTTTTTATCATGAATTTAAATTTTAATCGTTTTAAATTTCCGTTTTATCAAAATTCCAATTAACCCTAATTTTTATAGACTAATAATTAATTTTTTCTTTATTCATTAATTGTTATCTTTCATTTTCAATTTCTTTCTTTATTATTTAACTACTTATTTTCAAAAATTTTCAATAATTTTTTTCAATTTTCAATTATATTCTTTAACTTTTTCAATTAATAAATATTTTTAGTGTTTTTTTCGATAGCGTCGTCATTTTACAATTAAATTAAATTTCTTATCGATTTTAAATTCCATCGATTTAACAATTTAATAAACCCAAATTCAAGTCGATCAGAATTTCAGCGGAAATTAAAATTTAATCGATTTTAAATGTCAATGAATCCCTAAATCAATCCAAGTTTCAGTGAAACTAAACTTGAATTTATCGATTTTTTTATCATTTAAATTTTAATCGTTTTAAGTTTTCGTTTATCAAAATTTCCGTCAATCCTAATTTTAATAGAGTAATAATTAATTTTTGCTTCCTCGTAGCAGCTTTGTGTTCGTTAAGATTTCTGATTTACTAAAAATAGTCTAAATCGAATTATTTTCATCCAAAAAGTGTAAATTTTCTTTTTCAAGCAAAGTCCAGATGTCTGTGTGTATAGCTTTTTTTGTCGCCAGGATATCTCGAAAACGCTTCTACGGATTTCAATAAAATTCATATTGCTTATTAAGCTTATAAATATCTAAATTTTGACACAGGGATTTTTAAAAATACCCAATACAATTTTTTTGAGCTTTTTTCAATAGAAAAAAAATTGTTTTTTGCCAAAAATTCGAAAATTCATAAAATAATAATTTTTTTTTTTTTAATTCTTTTTTCTTTTAATAACTTCTTCAATTAACTTTTATATTATTAATTTTTATCTAATATTAATAATAATTTATATTATTAATTTAATTTAATTAAATTAATTTTATTTTATTAATTCCTCTATGTGAAAGCAAATTTTTTTTCTAACGTGGAAACGAAATGTCAATGAAATGGAAATAATTTTCACCTTCTTTATAATTTTTTATATTTAAATATTATTTTTATTAACAAAAATTTAGCTCGTTTTTATAAATTTAAAACTGATTCAAACGTCAATTTAAATTTTTATCAACAAATTTTCAGGATTTTATGATTCAATATTTTGAATTTATAGAGATCGATTCCATTTATATAAACCGTGGAGAATTGCAGGTACTTTTATTTTTTTGAAAGCGACGCGAAACTGCCTTTTAAGTGGTCTTTTCTTCGGTGAAATCGTGCGGATCATTTTGCACATGTGTGGTAAAATTGTAGGACATGTGATGATGAAGAAGCCACACTGATGGCTACTTGTGTTGTTTCTGTTCATTTCTGATAGCTTCTATATGTCGAGACACGAGAAGCGCACAGAATTGTTGAGAATGTTGAGGCAGGATGTTGTGTAGTCAACTAACTAACTCTGTCTCTGCTTAGCTTACATACGAATACATTTATCCATCTTCATTCAAATATATATGCTGACGAGTGCTACAATACTCATTAAGATGTATCTCGTGTCTCTCGCGTAAACTTCTCTGCCGGAAATTCCTGTCAGTTCCACTTGCAAACGATTTTCAAAATTTTTATACGCCACCTTTCCTTAAACGGCACAATTTGGAAACAATTTAATTGAGGTTAAAAATGCTGAAAAATTATTGAAAAATGTTTCATTTTTCAGAAAAACATTCAATTGGAAAAAATCCCATTTGCAAAACACTCAATTTCGAATCAATTGGAAAACATTCAATTTAGAATAATTTGCGAATATGGGAAACGATTTGAAAAGATTCAATTGAATTATTTTTTAAGTTTTTTGTAGTTTCGGCAATTTGATGGCAATTTTTTGTTAGTTAATTAAATTAATTTTGTAGTTAGTTAAATTCTTAAGAAATTTGTAAATTGTTTTTTATGTTCTTTACCTTCTTTTATTAAACTGTTTTATTTTTTTAGCCGTCTACAATTGGAAAGGTGACACGCGTTATGGTCTGCCGCTGGAGATAGGCGAAACAGTTCAAATTCTTGAAGAATGTGCAGGTACTGTCTTCATTATATTAAAATTAATTAAATTAAATTAATGGTTGAGGTAACCAGCTATCTTGAAGATCTTAAAATTTCCTTTTTTTCACTTTGAAAACTTTGAAATAACCTTGAATTTTAAAACAATCCCTTGAATTAGAATAATTATTATCACTTAATTTTTTTCACTTTTTTAAAATTTTGTCATCTGTTTCTTTTTTAGTTCATCAACATTTTTATTTATTGAAATTCAAATTTGTATTTTTTAAAAATTCAATTAATCTTTAAATATTCCTACTAAATGTGAATCGGTGTAAAAATGTATTTATTTATTTATATAGATTTACAGGCTTCAGGATGTTCAACCCATTGACATAACCTAAAACGAGAAAATAGTTTTTCACCTTTTCCACATAAAATAAAAATATTATTAAATTTTATTTCACCCAATTTTGAAAGACCGAGTTATAAATTTTTTAGAAAAAATTAGTTGGAGACCAAATTTGTTTATACTTGTTTGTTTATTTTGTTGAATTTTGTTAAAATACCTTTGTTTTAAATATATATAATAGTACAATTTTATTTACTTAATAATTTCTTAACAAAATATTATTAACAAAATCCAACGAACAGACTTATAGAGAATGTTTCAAAGATTAAAATGAGACATTATTTGTCAAAATTGAATTAAAAATTACAATTGTTCAAAAATTTTAATGAAAAAACACAAAATGTTAAATAATTATTATTTAGTAACAAATTTTGGATCACCATAATTTTGTTAAAAAATGTACAACTGTGTCTTTCAAAATTGGGTAAAACTAATTTTAATAATATTTTTCTTTTATATGAAAAACCATTTTCTAGTTTGAGGTTATGTCAATGGGTTGAACATCCTTAAGAAAACCTTTTACATTAATATCAACATAAATATTTCTGGCAATATATACAAAAAAGATATAAAGACTGAACTTTATAAACAAAATGAAAATTTTCCACAGTTTTTTAATCATTCTTTTAACTTTTTAATTCTTTTATATTATAATTTCAATTATTTTCTATAATTTTCAATTTTTTTTTTTTTCTAAAATTTTAATTGCTTTAATTATTTTTCTATTAATTTCCTAAATTTTCAATTATTTCCTTCATTACCTATTAAATCAATTTCTTTATTCATCAATTATTATCTTTCATTTCCAATTTCTTTCTTCATTTTCCAACTATTTTCATAAATTTTCATCTATTTTTGGCAAATCACAACTATATTCTTAAATTTTTTCAGTTCATTTTAATTATTATTATTATTTAATTATTTTTAGTATTTTTGAAATAATGTCGTCATATCACAATTATTTTCTTCTTTTTTCGATTATCTTCATCAATTTCTAATTATTAATGCAAATCTCAATGATCCATTGAAATATTTTCAATTGTTATCTATTTATATTTTTCAAATTTTTAAATTTCGTTCATCAATTTACAAATTGATTTTTTCAAATTTATTATCCTTTAAATTTTTCAGTTATTTTTATTTAAATATTATATTTTCTTTCATTTATCAATTATTGTCTTTAAGTTTCAACTATTTTCATAAATATTAAATATTATTTATAAATAAACAAATAAATATTTAATTATTTTCTCCAAACAATATTATATTTTTCAATTAGTCAATTACTTGCTTCAAAACTCAATTATTTTTACTATTTTTTAAATACTATCTTCATTTTTAAATTATTTTCTCCCTTTTTGAATTAATTTCTTCAATTTCTAATTGTTAATGTAAATTTCAATTATCCCCGTTAATATTTTCAATTATATTCTTCCATATTCAATTTTCTTTTCATTTTCCATTTTTCAAACTGTTTTAGTTTTTAGTTTCGATTATTTTAATACATTTTAATTTATTTTTTTGAAATATCACTTTTTTCAATTTTAAAAAGATTTTCTTCATTTTTCCATGCTTCTCTTTAGTTTTCATTTTTTTCTTTCGTTTTAAATCTAATCTTCAATACTTTTAATTATTAATTTAATTTCCAATTTTTTTCTTCAATATTCAATAATGTCCATCAATTTTTGGAATTTTGTTCATCAATTTTAAATTATATCCTTCAAATTTTTCAATTATTTTTATTTATTTATAATGCTAATTAAAAAAATAATTTAAAATTAATTATATTCTTCAATTAGTCCATTATACTTGCTTCAATACTCAATTATTTTTACTAGTTTTTAAATACTATCTTTATTTTCAAATTATTTTCTCCCTCTTTAATTTAATTACTTCAATTTCTAATTATTATTGCAAATTTCAATTATCCCCGTTAATATTTTTAATTATATTCTTTCAAATTCAATTTTCTTTTCATTTTCCATTTTTCAAACTGTTTTGGTTTTTAGTTTCGATTATTTTATTAAATTTTAATTTATTTTCTTGAAATATCATTTTTTTTCAATTTTAAAAAGATTTTCTTCATTTTTCAATAATTCTCTTCAATTTTCAATTATTTTCTTCCATTTTAAATCTAATTTTCAATTTTTCCAATTTTCAATTATATTTATTTAAATATTACATTTTTATTTTATTAAATATTGTTTTTAATTTCGCATTTTTTCTTTTTTTTAAAATTATTTTCTTTAAATTACAATTGTGTTCATTAATTTATCCAATTAATTTTGTCATTATTTAATTACTTTCAATCTTTTTTTAAAAATAATATAATCATTTATAGATTTTTTCTCCTATTTTGAATTCATTTCTTCAATTTTTAATTAATAATTCAAAATTTAATTATCCCCTTTAATACTTTTAATTGTTGTCTTTCATATTCAATTAATTTATTTATTTTCAAATTTGAAAATTGTATTGGTTTTTTGTTTCAATTATTTTAATAAATTTTTTTTTATTTTCAACTATTTTTCTTAATCATTTCAAATTTCTCTAATTTTAATTATAATCTTCAATTTGATATTTTTTTCATTTAATAATTAATTTCTTCAATGAATCCCTTTATTTTTTAACTGTTTATTTTTCAATATTATGTCTAATCTTTTATTTATCAGTTATTGTCTACCATTTTCAATTTAAATCGTCATTGCTTAATTCTTTTCTTCTTTTTCAAATAATTTCTTAAATTTTTAATCGTTTTCTGCAAATTTCAATAATATTTTTTAATATATATTTTTTCAATTATTTTATTAATTTTTTTTCCCTTTTTTTCAATTTTATTTCTTTATTGTTTTTCGAAAAAATGCTGGATATATAAATATTATAAAAAATGTCTTATTATAATTAAATAATTATATATTATTATTATATTATTATAAAATTTATTTAAATTTGTATTTTTTACGTCTCTTAATTTTACTGTGTAATTTTTACAGGTTGGTTCAGAGGCTTCTCTACGAAAAATCGTGCAATTAAGGGCATTTTTCCGAGTTCTTATGTTCACTTAAAGCCTTGCAAAATTGACAATGAAGGTCTCTATGAATCCGTTATACCCCTTGAAGACCCTGTTGTTCGAGAAGTCTCTCTTGTACTTCGAGAATGGGGTGGAATTTGGAAAAGACTTTATGTGGTACGTTTTTAGAAAATTTTTATATTTTTTATTTACCTAAATTTTTCATTTTTCATGTTAAATTATTTATTTAATGATAATTTAAACTTCATTTTCTAAAGTTTAATTTTATTTAAACAAAAATTATTACAATTTAAATGAAACTTACTTAATTTGAGTTTTAAAAATTTTGATAAATTTGTAAATTACTCAAAATACGATTTAAGTAAGATTAAAAAGATTAAAGTTGAAGGGAAAAAAGATTAAAGAATAAAAAGATTGAACTACTTGATAATTTTTCAAAAATATTCTAAATGCGATTCAAGTTAAAGATATAGAAGATAACTTAATTTGAGAGTTAGTATTTAAATTAGCAAAAGTACTTTAAATGTGAAATTTTTGGAAATTACGCTTAAAATGGTTTAAAAAACTTGGAATGTAATTTAATTTCAAACTAGATTGAAAATGGATTTAAATAAAAGTTTAGTAAGAATAAATATAGTAAAATAACAAATTAATGTAAAATAGTTATTTTAATACATTTTATAAAATGAGTTCTTGATATTTTTTTTTGTATTATTTCATAAGTTGATTAATGTCAATGCCTTCAGTTTTTTTACATTTTTTACTTTTTGTGACTTTTATGATACTTAATTGCTTATGTATTGCTCAAATTCGCAGGAACGGGAAATTTACAAATTCAATACACTTAGAAAAGTCATGCAAGATTTACTGGAATGGAGAAGACAACTTTTGGCTGGAACTCTAACGACTGATCAAACACGAGAATTGAAATTGCAAGTGATAAACAAGGTGGATTGGGGAAATCGGTAAGTCCATTTATGTAATCGTTACGTCAACCGACTGTTTAAAACCAAACTAGAAGCTTAGAAATGAGCCTAGAAAAAAATTCCTATTCAATTTTTAAAATTAAATCTCATTAGAGTGAAAATTATAAATTTTGTTTCTAGTATAAAACATCGTTTTAAATTAATAAATTAAAAAATTTTTAATTTAAATTTCGTTAGAAAAAATACACTAGTAAACATTTTTTTCTTTCTTTAAAAAAAAACACAAGTTTCTTTCTTTTTAATTTAAATTTTATGTAAACTAGCATAAATAGCTTTATTTCTCTATTGTGAAATATTTCTTATAATTTCGAAATTATGCATACATTTCAATGAAATGAAAATTTCTTAGAAATTCTTTCCAACTTTCTTAGAAAGTAGAAAAAGTATTTACAGAAAGTGCTTTAACGAAATTCATGCATAATTTTAAAATGGGTGAATTTTTTAGAAAAAAGGAAAAAGTATTTGAAAGAAATATTGAATAATTTTGAAACATATTAATAAGGAGTAAAAATGTTTATACTTTGTTAACTTTAAATATTGGAAGTAAAATTTGTACAAATATTTTTTCTAAAATAAGGATAAACCTTTTTTAATTTATTCTAAAACGATTCATTCGTTAAAAATAAAAGTTGCATAAATAGTGTTTTATTCTTTTTCATTGACTTAAGATTTTCTTAAAAGATTTGTAAGTTTCAAAAATATACATAAACTTTGTTAACATGAATATTTTTTAGAAATTCTTTTCGACTTTTTTGAGGCGTAGAAAAATAATTTAAAGAAATTTTCGTTTCAACGAAATTTTCGAGTAAAAAGTAAACGAGTTTTTTTTTAGAAATAAAGTAGAAATTTACGGATTTTTTAACTTTAATTTTCATTAAAATAAAAACTTGTTGACAGTTTTTTACTTTATTCTAAAATTCGCTAAAATTTTTAAATAAATAATAAATAAATATTTTATTTGCTTAAAAAGTATACATGCATTTCTAGATTATTGATTTTAAATTTCGATAAAACATAAATTAACTTAAATTATGCAAAAAGTTTTAAATTTTAAATTTAAATTTCTATAAAAATAAAACTTGCAAAAATAGTTTCTGTTCCTTTGTCTTAAAAGATTTATTAGTTTAAAAATTGTACGTAAATTTCGATTAAAAAAAAAATGGTCAGGTATTACTTTTAATTTTCTTGGAAATTAAAAACTTATTTATACAAATTTTCATATTACCGAAATGTAGGAGTAATTTTAAAAGAAACGAATTCGTTAAGAATAAAAAATAAATTTCTAGATTTTTAATTTCAAATTAGTTTGAAGGAAAATTTATTTAAATAATTTTTTTTTACTTAATGATAAAGTTAAAAAGAATTTCTAAAAAAATTTTGTTTTAACGAAATGTTTAAGTAATTTTTAAAGAAGTTTATTTTTTAGAAAAAGAGTATAAATTCCTAAATTTTTAACTTGAATTTTCATTTGAAGGAGAATTTTTATCCAAATAATTTTCCTGCTTTCTAAGGAAGTATAAAAGAATTTTTAAAAAAAATTTTTTTAACAAAATTTGTGCATAATTTTGAAATAGATACATTTTTTTAAAAAAGAAGAAATCTTTATGTAATTTACAAATTTTTTGTTGAATTTTTAAAAATACATTTGTTACAAAATATACCGACAAATATCTTATATTTAATATATCTTATATCTAATATTTAATTAAATTTCGTCAAAACAAAAAGTCCTTCACTTGAAGAAGGATTTTCGTCTAAATAATTTTTCTGCTGTCAAAAGAAGTTTAAAAGAATTTTTAAAAAAATTTGGTTTTAACAAAATTTGTTCATAATTTTAAAATAGATACCTACATTTTTTAAAAAAAAATAAGAAATCTTTATATAATTTATAAATTTTTAGTTGACTTTTTAAAAATACATTTGTTTTAAAATATACCCAAAATTTAATTAAATTTCGTCAAAACAAAATTTTATTTTAATGGCATTTCGGAATAATGTTGACAAAAATAAATCTTTTAAGAATAAAGTACATGAGTTCCTTGATTTTAATTTTAAATCTGATTTAAAAGAAAATTTCTATAAATAATTTTTCTACTTTATTCCTAAAAGTTTTAAAATTACGCATAAAATTCTGGATTTTTACTTAAAATTTCATAAAACTTTACTATAATCATTTCTAAATTTTCAATTTATATGTTTAAAATTAAAATTTGTACAAATAATTTTCTTTTTCTTCCTAAAAGATTTATCAGTTTCAAAATTAAACAGATATTAATAAACCATAACCTAAATTAAAACTAAAATTAATCTTTTATATTAAATTTATTATCTAAATTAAATTTATGAAGCTTACAAAAAACGCTACATGCGTGTATTTTAAAGAAATTTAATTTATTTTTGAAATACGTTCACAAGTATTTACGGCGTTGCACAAATTGGCAGTCTTCCTCTCACCTGATATAAAATTATGTCAAGTGAGCATATATTTCCATCTCTAAACTTATTATCTAAACTTTTCTTTTTAAAGTTTATTAAAGGCACATCATAGAAAATTATTATTTAATTGATCCATGTCGTTCTCTTCCTCGAAAGGCTATCTTAACATATCACTGCGGACAGGACCGTATAAAATAAACTATACATATATGTGTTTAAGCAATAACTAATAATTGCAAAAAAAAAACTCGTTGCGTTATTGTAATTGTCATTATTTCAATCATCTGCTCTGTTTTCTTACTCAAGATATTCGACAGTTGAAATTAAAAATCTCCAAACAATACGAAATTGATCGTAGTAAAAAATATATTTCTTATGTTTAAAATCTTATAAACTAAATTTCGTTGCTTTTTTTTTAATGTTTCGTCGACCAGGGCGCCAGTGAATTTTTGATCATTAATCCGAGAAATAAGTGAAATTGGATTTTCAGGATAAGAAAGTTGTTTTTTAAATTATTTACTAATAAATTTACATTTAATAGTAATTTATATTAAAATAGTAAATTTCAATTAAATTATATTTAAATTCGTGACAAGTTTAATTTGAACGCAACAGGCAAATTGTATGTAAATTTCAGTATCTCGACTCAAGGAAGACAGTGATAAATTAATCTCGGTTTCAATCAAGATCCCTGGACGGAATTCTGCATTACCAATCGTTAATCAATTACAAATTCAGCACTCTGCAGTCAAATACTGAATTTTACTTTTTACTCAATTGACCCAATATCTCGGCATGATTTTATAATAATAATAATAATAATTGTCTAATATTATCACGCGAGCGATAAAGAGCTATTTTGTGAGGTAAATAATTGTCTGTTTAAGATGAAGCCTAAAAAATTGGATTTCTCGTTGCATACAGAATATTCAAGTCACAGCCCATTGCTCCATTCGTCTAACTCTGTACGCATTTTTTACCATCGAATTCCCTCTTATCTTAAACTTCTACATCATATTGCTGAATTCAAAAATAGTGTCTCTGCTGAATTGTAAACAAAAATTGCACCAGTTTAGTGATTTCTACAAATGGACGTGTCTGAAATCACGTGTGATGCTTTTCATTACAAGAAATCCTTTCAATCCTGATTATCTTTTTTTTTATTTTTTAATCTCAAACCTCGTCCTATGGAAGCTGAAAGTTGGAATTATTTGTCGTCAAATCTGTCATTTCTTTTCTTCAATTTCTCTCGTTATTACTCGTTTATTTATTTGTTTTCTATTTTTTTTCCAGAAGAAATCAGGAGAAGGACTAGCTTTCCATTTGTATTATTCAGACAAACTTTTCACGACCTCGCGAGATTCAGAGGCAGCTTCTATAAGTATCACAAATATAATCTTGGATCTCTGTTTCGTTAGATTTCTGTGTCGTACTTCTTTGGATCGTACTTCTCGATTTCTGGATAAATAGGATTCATCTCCAGAGTGCTGGGCGCTGATGGCACTGAAGTTGGAGACGCGCCACTGCTTGATCCCAAAACAAGACGGTTGCACAATTCGTCCAACATTTCATTGAACATCATCATGTTCAAATTTTGACCCAGCAAGTGAATAAGCAGAAAGTCTCCCACCTGAAAAAAAAACCAAATGAATCAATTTTCAGTTTAAAGGATCAAAAATTAGCTCCTGATTTTAGGATTTCTATTCGTTTTCAATTTTGAGAGGATTTTGATTCGTTTTACTTCTAGAGGGATTATATTTTAATTTAGAAATATTTTTTTCAAATTGACAAAATTATTTTTTCCATTTTGATTAAACTTTTTGTTGAGTTTAAAGGTGCTTTTTTGCGGATTTGATATTACCTGAGTTTTTCGCACGAGAGCTTTAACTCCGGAGGATGTGTGAAATTTAAATCGCCTCTTAAGGATGAATTCTCGGGTGGCTGGCAAGAGGATAACGGACATACTGTAAAGAAGAGCAATTCCTGACAAAACAGCCAAAACGATCAACCAGAACCAAAGGAAAATGTAGATTTTCTCATTAAGAATATTGAGTGCCAGAACACAGAGAGTGTCTATCTTCTGGAGGGTTCCTGATGCTCCGAATTTGTGGAAAGTGCACTTTGTCACCCGAGGGAAAATCTCGATCATCGGATCTTGGCGATTTTCCTGATTCAGGTTACTGAAATTCCAAACTTCGGTTCCGTACGTGAAAAATGAGCCGCCTAGGAAACTGTCCATCATAAACATGTTGCAGATCTGAAAGAGAAAAATATATAAAGTAAATGATGTGAGAAAAATAAATCTAAACAAAATAAAATGACAAAAATTAATCTTTTTTGGGAAATTTTTAAAAATAAAAAACGATTTCTGAAAGAAATTTGAGAAAAAATGGAATATTTTTTAAGAAAAGTATATTTTAGGACTGAAATTGTTTTGAAGAAAAAACAGGAAATTTAGAACTTTTTAGAAGAAATTAAGATCTGAAAAAAATTGAAATCTCTTTTTAAAAATATTAAAATCTCTTTTTTAAGAAATTGAAATGTTTTTAAAAGAAAGTATACTTTAGAAAGTGCTGATATTTTTTCAAAAGTAACTGGAATTTTTGTTTGGAAATTGAGAGCTGTTTAAAAGAAATTAAGATCTGAAAGAAATCGACATCATTTTAAAAAAAGAAGCTGAAATGTTTTTGAAAGAAAGTGTATTTTGGAAAGTGCTGATATTCTTTTTAAAAGAAATTTAAATCTAAAAGAAACTGAAATCGACCCTCAAAAAATTAGAAATATTTTTTCAAGAATCTATACTTTTTGGAAAGTACTGATGCATTTTTAAAATAAACTGGAATTTTTGTTTGGAAATTGAAAGCTGTTTAAAATCTGAAAAAATTGAGATCATTTAAAAAAAAAACTGAAATATTTTTGACAGAAAGTATATTTTGGAAGGCTTTTTTAAAAAACTGGAAGTTTTGTTTAGAAATTGGGAGCTTTTTAAAAGAAATTTAAATCTAAAAGAAACTGAAATCGCTTCTCAAAAAAACTGAAATCTTTGCTAAAGAAATTATATTTATGGAAGTCACTAATGTATTTTTAAAAGAAACTAGAAATTTTGTTTAGAAACTAAGAGCTGTTTAAAAGAAACTAAACTTTGAAAGAAATTGAAATCATTTAAAAAAAACAGAATTATTTTTGACAGAAAGTATATTTTGGAAGGAGTTTTTAAAAAAACTTAAAGTTTTGTTTATAGATCGAGATCTTTTTAAAGAAATCTCAGTTTCTTTTTTAAAAAGTGAAATATTTTTAAAAGAAACTATATTTTGTCAGGTACTGACATTTTTCTAAAAGTAACTGAAATTTAGATCTAGGGATCTTTTTAAAAGAAATTATATTTAGAAGAAAATTGAAATTTCTTCTTAAAATACTGACAATTTTCTGACAAAAACAAAAATCTCTTTTTAAGGAACTGAAATTATTTTTGAAAGAAATTGAAATCTCTTGAAAAGAAATTAAAACCTCTTGAAAAAATTAAAAACCCTTGGGGAAAAAAATTGTAAATCTTTTTTGAAATAGAATGAATTCTCTTTAAAAATCCTGTTTAAAAACGCAAAAATCTCTTTTTTAAAAAACTGAAATTTTTAAAAATCGAACTCGAGATTAGTTGAAAATGAAGGTTTATAAAAAAAGGAAATGCACTGAAAATGATGTTAACAATGAAGAAAGACACTTACGACATTGAGGAAATTTAAAACCTCGCAGAAGAAATAGCCAGCCGCGTAACTATTGTGCAAATGTAAAGTATCGATGACGTAGTGAACGAGACGTTGAGCTCTGGCTTGACGTTCCTGTTTTGTTTCCATCATAGCACCCCTAAGTCCATCAGAAATCATTCTGATTTTTCCTTCCTCCCATTGTTTCCACATCCAGTGTGGAACGTAGAAAAGAACTCCTTGGAAAAAGAGCAAAAATGGCACCCACTGATAGTAAGAATGATACCTTCTGGGTCCAATGTCATTTCCTAATCCTGGATGAGCAACTTCATCTATTGGCCGATTCCAATTTGAGGGCATACTAAACGTATGCGTAATCCAGCAGAAATTATTTATCACGTGAATTGGAATAGCGTTTTCGGAAATGCAACTTATCGGCTCGCCTGTAAACAATAATTTTTTTTACAATCAAATTCTAAAAATAATTTTTTTTTATCTGTTTCTTCAACTTTTTATTTGGAATTTTGTTCAATTTTGTATTATTTATTTTGTTTTATTTATAGTTCTGTTTGTTTAACTTTATCTGGATATTTTTTTAAATTTATAATTGGATATTTTTAAAGACGCGTTACGAAGAAGAGACCTAGAAGCTAAAAATTTTAGGTTATGTTCAGTAGTTTTATCTTAATTAAATATTCCTTATTTTAATTATCTTAAATCAAAATCGGTTTTTATTGAATATTTTAAACGGAATGAAGACTAAAACATTAATGGCTTGTATTGAGAGTTGATCTTCTTTATTTTATTTTCATTCCAAAAATCAAAAAACATAACCTAAAATTTTTTTTTCTTAGAATCCCTTTCTTCGTAAAGCATCACATATATTTAGATATTTGTTTTAATTTTTATTTCAATGCGTATTTTAACTTTTTATTTGGTTATTTCTTTAAATTGACATTTGAGTAACTAATGAAAATTTGATTTATTTATAATATTCAACATTTATCGGAATTCGTACCCATTGAAAATTATATTAAAATATTTGTTAAAAATTTTCTTTTGTTTCTTTTTTCCTGTTTCTTTTTCTTTTTTTTCTCTTATTCTAATGAGTTAAGTTTCAATGTAACTGAATTTAATTGAAACATCAAATAATACGTCAGCGCAAAATTTTTATCCCAGATATTCAAGACTAAAAGTTTTTTCAATATTCTCTTAATTTTGAAAAGTTTTAAAATTATAATTACTTTCTTATTTATTAAACTTTTCCAACTTAAAATTTTTTATTTTACGAAACAATTCTTATTTCTATATATTGAAATTTAGTAAATTTTATTATTTATTTTTAGAAACGATTAAAAAAACCATTTATCTGGAGCAACGAAAATTTTTGCTGCAATAGGGAAAATTTTAACTGAATTAATTTAATAATCTTTAGGGTAAAGTTACTTTTTTAATATATATAATTTTCAGACAGTTGAATATAATTTCTAAATAAATTTCTTAGCTTAATTATTTGAAAAAGGAAAATTACCTATTAAATTATTGGCAGTGACGATGATACAACAGGTGAAAAAAATCGCAGAAGTCACTCGATAGTGAAATCGAAAGATCATATTATCAATAACAGCTTTGTCTATTAAGTATCGAACTTTAATAAAGCCAGCCACGGCTGACACCATCCCAAACACCGCCATCTTGTTTTATTTTCTGCAAAAAGAAAAAAGTAATTAGTTAATACAATTTTTTTTTATTTCCTAATTTAATTAAAATAAATAGTTGGAAACTTAATTTTCAATTGAATAAAACCGAAATTAATACATTGGAAAGAATTTCTAAAAATAATTATTAGAAATTGTATTACTTGGAGATTGTTTAGATTAATTAACGAAAAAAAAAAAATTAATAAAAAAAAACTCCCTCGAGGCCACGTGCTCGTTTAAAAATAACTAGGTCCATTTTTTAATTTCCGCCCCGAGTCGAATTATTATATCTCGTAACATAACTCTGTTTAGAGAAAAGATTAGACTCATCAAAAATATATTCAACTTCCGGAAGATAAATTGCTACCGTCATTTTTTTTTCATTGTTCGCGAGTTATAATTTTTTTATTGAAACTTAATTGAAATGTTCGATTGAGTTTCATTTCAATAAATCTGATAGTATTTTTATCAAATTGAATTTTTATTTACAAATCCTAAATATGTCTCTGTTAAAAATTTCTTTTTAATTGACTCAATTTTCTTGATGATGAAATATATTGTCTGTGTCATGATACGTACAGTAACAACTCGTATGTCACTAAGAGTTTTATTAATTGATTAATTGAAACCAAGCGGGGAGCACGTGCTCATCCACGAGGTCAATCTCCAGCTCGCAGATCTTAAAATGTGTTAAAACTTAAACAAGATCTTGCAATTGTTAACTTTAAATTTCTGTTTAGTTGAAAGCAATCTACATTCTGTTTTAAAAACTCTTCAATAAACTATTTTTTTTGTTTGTTTTCGATTCCAAAAATCACAAACATAACCTAAAATATGAAGTAACTTTTCCAAAGTAAAACATAAATTGTCTCGAATTTCTGCACGCATATCTGACAATTTTGAGAATTTTCGGAGTAAATTTTAATTATTTTACTAAAAATTAGTTTAGAAATAGTAAAATTTACTCAGGAAATCGTAAAAATTGCCAGAATTGCGCAGAAATCGGCGCAGAAGTTACAAAGTTTTACTTTGTAAATAGTTAAAGTTATTTTATATTTTTTTCCTTGTAGAAAAATCATAAAAACGGATTTTATCAACTTTACAATAAATGTCAAAGATTTTTTTTCGAAATTAGATTATAAAAATTGTAATTTCCTTTCTGTCAAATTTTAAATTTTCGACATTTAATTTTTCGAATTTGTAATCAATTGAATTTAAATAAATCCGAATTTTTACTTAAACGAATTTTAACCTCAACAAATTCATATTTATCAGAATTTATTTATAACTGACTTTTTATTTATCGAAGAATTAAACACGTATTCGAAAAGAGGTTATGTTTAAAAAAAAACATATCTTTATAAAAATTTTAATTAGTTAAATTAAAATTAAAAATTCATAATTGAATCAAATTATAAATTTGTTATTGAACCGAATAACAAATTTTTTAATTGTCACTTTAAATCTCTGCAATAAATCGTAATTGGCATAAATTTTTATTGTTATATAGCTATCGACAGTTGGAGTTGTTTCATTTGGTTGTATAAATATACAGGCATTAACATCGATATGCTGACTGAACACAAATTCTCTTCTAACTCAGAATTTTCCCAGTATTTCACTGCACGATCTTTAACCGACATCAGGGACATATAAAGGCATTTAATGAAATTAAACTTGAACGAGTTGAATTTCGTAATTCAAAGCTTTAATAGGAGATTCCTCACTAAGTCCCACGTATGAAATTCCATACCATTCTAACCGTACAATAAAATATAATCACACTCAAACCAATGATTTTTCCAAGCCAGTTTTATTAAATTTTTCATTTAGAAATTCTCGACAATTCACAAAAAATTGTTTTATCTTGTTAAAATTTCGTTATTTTTGTTATTTTGTTTTTTATATCTTGTTGTTTTATTATTTACTTGTCATTCTGTTATAAACTACATGATAGGTTGTACAGTGCTCTCAATGATTGGTCTAGTTAGGTCGTTTATTTAATATAGGTTCTCCGGAAGCAACAAGTTTCAAGTAGCTCTGCATGTCATTATCGAGATTAGGAATAAGAAATAAAATAATTTATGAACAACAAATGGTAAATTAGTGACAATACAAATTTAAATTCGAAACAAGATTTTTAGTTTTGGATAAATTTGCGTTGATTTTTGTAAAAATGGAAAGGAAGTTTTTCGAAATTATAAAGTTTTGTCGAAGGTTATCTATAAAGGTTCTAAAATCTGGTTAGGTTTCTTAAAAATTGTTTAGGAAGTTGCAGAAAAATTGTTTATAAACTTTCTTCAATTATTTGAACATTTTTTAAAGATTGTGTCTAAAATGTGTCAAGTTTTTCAAAGACTGTTTTAGTAGATACCCTATAAATTGTTTAGGAAGTTTCAGAAAAATTGTTTATAAACTTTCTTCAATTATTTGAACATTTTTTAAAGATTGTGTCTAAAATGTGACAAGTTTTTCAAAAGGTGTTTTAGTAGATATCCCATAAATTGTTTAGAAAGTTTCTACAATTGTTTATAATATTTTTTGAGCCATTTATAAAGTTGTGCATCTGATTGTCTCAAAATTCTTAGAAGGTTGTCTCTAAAGTTTCTAAAAGGTGGACAAGTTCTTCAGAAATTGTTTATAAAGTTCTTAAAAAAATTGTTTATAAAGTTTTTAAAAAACTGTTTTTCAAATTTCAAAATAAAGTTTATAAATTTTCTTTCATTGTTTATCATATTTGTTTAGACGTTTATAAAATTTTTAGAAATCGGTTAAGTTTCTCAATTTTTTTAACAGTTCCCCAACAAGTTGTTTATAGTGTTTTTACAATTTTTTGTAAAATTTTTGAGCCATTTTAAAATGTTTGTTATCTCAAAATTGTCTACAAACTAAAATTCCTAAAAGGGGTTTAAATTTTTCAAAAATTGTTTGTAAATTTAAAAACATTGTTTATAAACTCTTTTCAATTATTTATCAAATTTGTTTAGACGGTTATAAAATTATGCAACGAACTGTTTCAAAATTTTTGGAAGGTTGGCTCTAAAATTTTTATAAAGTTTCTACAATTTTTTATCAACTATTTTCAGCCATTTATAAAGTTGTGCAACAAATTGTTTCAAAATCTTAGAAGGTTGTCTGTCAAATTTCGAGAAAATGGTTAAAACTTTTCACGATTGTTTATAAAGTTTCCTAAAAGGTTGTTAAGAAAATTTCCTGAAAGTTTGTTTATTTTGTTTCTTTAATTTTCTAACACAATTTTTAAACTTTCATTAAGATTTGCAACAAATTCTTTTAACATTTTTTAGAAGTTTTATTAAGTTTCTTCAATTGTTTAACAAATTTTTTGAGGCGTTTAAAAAATTTAACCATACATCTCCAGTTTTAAGAAAGAATAAGTGTTTTAAGGATTATTTATAAAATTTTCTAAGAGACTGTTTATAAAGTTTCTTCAATTGTTTATCAAACTTTTTGAAATATTTATGAAGTTTTGCAACAAATTACCTTATAATTTTATATTGTTTATAAAGATTGTTATAAAATTGTTTATAAAGATTTTTGAAATATTTTTAACTTTGTTCGATGGTTGTTTATAAACATTCTTTCAATTTACAGTGCTGTTTATTATGTTTTATAAAACGTATCAATGGTCTTTAAAAGTTTGTTTGTAAATTTTTGAAAAGTTTGTTAAAGTTTTTTCAAAATTTGTTTATAAAGTTTACTCAATTGTTTATCAAATTTATTAAGACATACATTTTTGCAGAAATTGTCTCAAAATTTCTAGGTTATCCATAAAGTTATGAGAAAATGTTTAAGTTTTTCCACGATTGTTTAAAAACTTTTTGACAGGTTGTTTAAAAAATTGTTGGTAGATTGTTTATAAAATGTTTTGGGAGATTAATTGTAGGATTTTTAAGAAATTTTTTATATAATTTCCTTAAAGATTGTTTATGTTTCTTCAATTTTATCAAATTTGTTTAGACGTTTATTGTGTTTTGCAACAAATTGCCTCACAACTCTCAGGTTTATAAATTTAAAAAATATTATTAAGTTTGTTCAAAGCCTGTTTATAAACTTTCTTTCAATGTACATTTTAGTATAGAATGTTTTTGAAAAGGTTATCACATTTCGTCAAATGTTTTTCATACATCTTTTTAAAGATTGTTTAACAAACTTTTAAAAATGTCACCTTCTAATTTTTTCAATATTTTTCATTTTATAATCATTTTTTAAAATTTTGTTTAAATTAGTCTTCAAAATTTTTGAAACGTTGTTAAAGCTTTTTCAAATATTGTCGGTGAAATTTTTTAAAACATTGTTCATAAAGTTTATTCAATACTTGTTTATACAAACTTTTAGAACATTATTTATTTGATTTTTCCAGTGATTGTTTATACAAATTGTTTAAAGATTTTCTAAAGATTGTTTTTAAAGTGCCATAAAAAATAAAATTCCGTAATTTTTCCAATAGCCTCTTTCCTGAAATAACTTTATTTAAATCTATACAGACATTTGAATTTCTAATCAATTGTGAATAAACTTGAAAGACTGTAATCGATAATTATTAACAATTACCCCTTGTGGCGTAAATCATATTTCATATGCGTTTACATAGAATATGTATCATAAGAGTTGTTAGTGAGTAATTTTTATTCATGGACTTGTGTTTAATCTTTGATTGTAAAGGTCCAGTGAAAGGATAGAAGCGCTTCTGGCGTTTCTAACTGGTTGATTTTTTTTCTAGTTTAGTTTTCTATTTAAAGGACTTATTCCAAGATAATATCTACTTGTCACTAAACATTTCGATTAGAATATTCGATAGTTTTAAAATGAAATGGTATACGAGTTTTATGTGGTCGGTGGTTAAATTCTGACGAGAGTGTTGCAACCTATTTCATTTATTGCAATTAGTTGCAGCAAATTTATCGCTACAGACTCACTTTCCTGGAAGGAAATAATATACTAACTATAAAAATTCACAATAAGTTAAAATTATTTTCTCTGCACAATGTACATTCTCAAAGAGTGAATCGTGAAATTACCAAGGTTTCTATTAAATTGTACGAAGCACGTGGGAATCTATCGTTTTACCTTCATAATGATTTAAAATTTATGTTTATTTTTAACGGTCGTTTGGGTTTTTAAATTGTCATTTGGTTTATTGATTGGAAACATTCTTTTGTTCATACGAAACATTAATTAATTTGTTTAATTTTTATTAAAATATCATTGTATTGGTTTAGGAATCATTTAGTTTGTTTCAAATTTTGTTTGGTTTATTTTAGGAATCATTTAGTTTGTTGCAAATTTTGTCTGGTTTTTTTTTAAGTATTGTTTGTTTTGTTACAAATATTGTTTCGTTTATTTTAAATATCTTTAAACCTGTTTCAAATATTGTTCGTTTCTTTTTTTAATAAGATTTTTACGTTCCAAATATTGTTTGGTTTATGTTATGAATGATTTAATTTGTTACCAATATTGTTTGGGTTAATTTAAACATAGTTTGGTTTCTTGAAAATCTTGTGGTTTAAATTACTGTTTGGTTTTTTAAAAATATCATTTGCTTTGTTTAAAATATTGTTTTGTTTATTTTAAATACCGTTTGTTTTTTCAAATCTTGATTCATCTACTATTATTTAAATCTTGTTTGCCTTATACCAAATGTTGTTTAGTTTATTTAAAATGTTGTTTACGGATTATTTTTTGTTTAGGATAAAAAGTATTTAAAGTTAAATTAAAACTTTTCAAATTATATTTTACAAAAATCGAACTAAATTAAAAAGAATTGCAAGTTAATTTTAAAACGGTTTTAACTTTTGAATTTTACAAAGTTGTGCAATGATCCAAGCTTTTATTTTGTTTTTATAGATAACATCTAAATAAAGTGAAAGTAAAGGTAGCTATAAAATTATTTTATTCAGTCAGGTATATAAGAAATGTAAAAAAAAAGTTTACTAGAGTTTTTTTTTAATCGTCCATTGTAGCATTTATTTTTTACAGCAGCCATCTTATTTTCATTTATTTTGTTATTGTTTAATTTATTCACTTCTTTTATATCTCTTTCATTATTTTATTTGTTTTTTACTATTATATGTTTCTTATTAGCATTTTCTTTAATTTATTACTCTTTTCTTTATTTTATTATCATTTTGTTGTTTGTTTTATAATTCATAATTTTGCACTTTTATTCCTCTAATCGAAAACAAATGTTCAATAATCTTTTATTTATTAAGTTTTAATTAAATTGGACTTTTCTACATTATTTATTTATTAAGTTTTAATTAAATTGAAGTTTTCTACAGTTTTGATAAAAAACAATATTACTTTCTTCTCGTTAAAATCGGAAATTGAAACTTTGTCTGACTTCTTTTTTTGGGAACAATTTTACTCTTTATCTCGGAAGATAAGTTTTTATTCTTTTTTTTTTCTTTCTACATATTATAATCATGTTGAATAACAGGTGGGGTTTAAATAACTTGATCCATTGTTTCCGAGGAAATAGATTAGGTCATAGTTTATGATTCACGTCTATCAGACGGATCAAATTTTATCATTGTTGTAAAATAAGTAAATAATGGAGCAAAAAAGAATTTTTGAAAAAACGTCATTAACCTTTAGTTTATTATATAGGTTTTTTTTTTCTTTTTTAGAAACAAATGTTTTAGAACAAATTTTTTGTTTTAGAAACAAATTTTTTAAGTCTCTTTTTTAACAGCTAATCATCTTTTTCTAGAGCGATTGTTTCATTGAGAGTGAATTGTTTCTGCGAGAGGAAATTTGTTGCCTCATATAATGAGATAGTTTGAAAGGGTGTAACCATATGTGTTTTCGCGCTTTTTAGACCGAACCCGACATAAAAGATCTTTTATGATCTGCACACATGTTCTACTTCTGTTTTCTCGGAAAAAAAATCTGAAAAAAGCACTTTATTTGTTCTTTTTCCAAATTAAAAATTGTTTTATTTGTCACTTTTTTATCAAAATTTGTTTGACGTAATTTATCAACGATGATTTGATCAAATTTTTGCATCAAAAGAGTTCATTAATATTATTAATATATTAGTATTTTGTCACCTATTAATATAGTTTAAAAAAAATAAAAGAATGAATAAAATTATTATTAATGAATTTACAAATTAGTAAATCAATGAATTATCAATTCAAACTGATTTTCATAATATTACACGGCATTTATAATACTCATTTCTCACAAACAATTAACCATCACATGATTATTTTAACGATTCCATTTAAATGACATTTTTATTATTATTCCTTTTTTTTTTATAATCCATCACAAGCACTGCTGAGATTTGTTTCACACTCAAACCTGAGAGTATTCTCTAACAAAGGATTCCCGTTATTTGCCAAGTTACTCCAAAATAACATAATTCACTGAATTCTCACAAATCCCAGAAAAAGAGCGTAAATCACAACAACTTTCATTTCGTCTAATTTTTATTCACTTTTGTAAAAAAAAACCAGAAAATAAAAAGAAAGTTAGAATTGGAAATGATTCAAGTTTGAATTTAAATTCAGCACTTCTTCGGCACTCGCAGAGCGTCTTTTTCTCACCGGCAGGTTTTAAAAATGACCCACACTTTTTAAAAGCGCGTCCTCTCTTTTTTTGTTTGTTTGTTAATCCTTGGTTTTTAGGAGAAAGGAAAAAGAACTTGTTGGTCAATCAATACCTTCTTTTCTTTTAATGAAAATTCCGTCGCACACTGCTGGCTACAGTGGCGAAAAAAACGAGGAAAATCCTGACAAATTTCCGTTGAACCGTCCACTGATTGAGACGGCAGCTGGATTCGTTTTACAAGGCGCGTGTCGCGCCAACGGGGCCCGGATTGCGACTGACATAGCAAGGGACTCAGGGCCTCTACCTCGCTTGTTCTGTCGCCAGTGGCGTAATTACTCAGACTATCCTCAGAATTTTAAATCCTTCTTATGAATCTCGCTGTGATTTATCCTTCCTAGAAAAGTGTGCTCTTTTCGTTTTACAATTTAGGGGAGAGTAAAAAAAGACTGGAAGCTTTTTTTAGTTCAGGAAAGGCGCAAAAACTGGGATTTTAAAATTGACTGCACTGGGAGAAAACTTTTCTTGTGCCAATGCAAAAATGCATTGGATCAAGTACGAATTATGCTTATAATCGGTCCAAGCATCAAATATTATAGACTCAAGAATTTGAGGTTATGTTAAAATGTTTTGCGCATGACAGAAGCAGACGAAAGTTTACGGTAAATATCTTATTCTTGGAACAAGCATAAAAACGATTTCTTTCAATGCAATCAATGTAAACATCATTTTATTCTTGTCAAAAGAAATCTTTTTTCTCAGTGTGGGAATTATCCGGAAAATTAATTATTAAGCTATAAGAACAACTTGATACTAATTAATAAGTTCTAAAATTCATTAGATATTGGAAATCGCTAAATTCCGATACGCTATTTAGTGGTATGGATTTGAACTAAAAGAAGTAGGTAAAAAAAGTAAACAAACAGGTAAAAATTCTGTAAAAGGAGAAAAAAGTATAATTTTCTAAATTTATTGGAAAAAGTATATTTAATTTTGAGTACGGATAGATAAAGAAAATAAAATCCTACAATTCGACGCTTCTCTTAGATAAAATGCTTTTTCGAACGTCAATTTAATATAATTCTATCACGAAAACAATTGCAAACTTAGAAATTTTTTCAAAATAATTCTTAATAAATCGCTAGTTTATGATAATGATGTGTCAGTTTCAGGGTAATAAAATGACAAGTGAAGCTAGCGTTCAATATAATTTCTTCACGCCCTGTTTTTAATTAATACAAATTTATAATCTTATTGAATATTTTTTTATCTTTGAGCTCTGAAGATTTATTTCGGTCTTCTTGGAGCAGCATTTCTGATATCATTTGTATAGATACTCATATACTTAAAAGTATTTATTAAAATTGTTCCAAAAAAAAAAAATTATTTCTTTCGATCATCAATAATGTTATGCGTTCTCTAGAATATTATTTTTGAATGTGTTATTAAAATGCTTAAAAGAGTTTTCTCTTAAATTTTTTAGAAAGTAATCATATTTTTTAGAATGCTCTACGTACTCAAATTACAGGAATATATTTATAAAACTAATTTTACAGAATTTCAGATAGAATTTTTTTTACCCAAATTTTTATGTTTCGAATTTATTTTCAATTTAATTTTCACTTAACAGAATTCTTAGGTCACTGAATTAATATTTAACAGAATTTTCATTTTTACAGTATTTCTTCTTAAACAATTTTTTATTTAAAAGAATTCGAATTAAATGGGATTTGTTGATTTAGACGCTCGTTTAGACGTTTTATGAATTCTATTAAATATATTCGTACAAATATAAATCTGGAAAAATGAAAATTTTGTGAAATAGCTATTTTGGCATTTAAAAATTCGACTCACTTAAAATTCTCTTGAGAATTTTCACTAAATTAAAATTCTGTTAGACTTATGTTATTTGTATTCATAATTTTCACTAAAAGTTTAATAAAAAATTCAAATTTACCAATCCAAATAATAAAGTTTTTCTGTAAATTAATAGAAATTTTCCTTATTTTAATTTAGTAACCAATTTTTACTAATTCAGGTTTAGAGTGCTCTTTACTTTTAGAAAATTTAACAATTAAGAATCGTATTATAAAGGAATAGTTCAATTCATATTGCATTTGTTTTGACATAGAATTATATTGAATTGACGTTTGAAAAAGCATTTTATCCTAATCTATAAATATTTATTATTCTTTCAAAAAATAGACAATTAATAACCGCAAAACGTGCGCAGGATTAACGCAATAATAATTTTAATCGTAATTCAATAAATCCGAATTTTTAATCAACATAAGTTTTAGGTCGCCGAATAATAATAATGATATTTGTATCTTATATTTATAAATAAATTACGTAACTTTTATAGCAACTTTGGGCGCTATTTTAGGGAAAATTATTGCATTAAAAAGAGTAAAACATTGATAAATTGTAAATTAAAAGTAAATTACTCTACTTTTTAAAATAACCCTTTTCTCTCGAAATAAAATCTAAATATCTTTTTGTGTTGAAATTTTGTTAGTCAGTGATAGGTACTAATTGAATTTTTAGTTTCTGACAATTTCACAGCCAAAGAGTCCGCCCTTTTTGAATTAGTCAAAAATGACTAAGAAATAGTCATTAGTGAGTAATACATATTTAGAGATTTTTGTTTAAAAGAATTCCAATTTATCCGAATTTCTATTTAACAGCGAGTTCTTATTGAATATAATTTTTTAGTAAGTCGAATTTTCAAATGTGAAAATATCCATTTCACCGAATCTTGAATTGTCCGATATTTTATTAATTTGTACAAATTATTGTTTAATAGAATTCTTAAAATCGAGCTTAGAACGCTGAATTCCCTTGTCTGAAATTACAAATAGTCCGATATTTTTTTGATCGTTTGCAATTTTAAAGAAAAAAAAAAGATCAAATTTTAAGAATTCTATCAAATATCAATTTGGATAAATAACGAGTTAATGAAATAGATATTCTGGAATATTTAATAATTCATAAAATTATATCTCGAATTTTATTAAAAGAAAATTCTGCTAAATTAAGATTAGGTTAAATTGAAATTCTTTTAAACAAAATGTTTGTTTAAAACTAAAACTGTGCAAACAAGAATTCTGTTAAATGTGAATTCGGTGCCAAAAGTCTTTTAAGTAAAAATTCAGAATTATTTAAATTCGATTGAAAATAAATTCGAAGAATTTGAGACCGGGATATACAAAAAATTGTTCGTGAAATGACCAAAAATTTACCGTCATAAAAATTATCGCCACCCTGTATAATAGATTAAGTTTCTTAATTAATTTTTAATTAATTAATTAATTAGGATTTCAGTTTAATTTTTTTTACAAAAAAATCTTGTGAATTTTTATATTTAAGTTTTGGTGAAATAAACCAGAACTTCAGTTTGTTTTAACAGAATTTTGGTTAATATAACCGCAATAAGAAAGTTAAATTTCCAAAACTTGTGGTTATTATTATATCATAAAAAATACCAGAATTCTAGTTAAATTTACCAAAATACTAATCATTCTATCCAGAATTGCAGCTAATTTGACTACAATTTCGGTTAATAATTTAATAATTTTTATTAACTGATAATTATTTTATATTTTATGTATTGAGAAAAATTCCAGAGAATTTCTCTAAAATTCTAGTAAATCTAAGAAGAACTCTGCAGATAATTTAAACAGTTCCAGAAAATTTTTTTTTCCATAATTCTGGTGAAATTAACCAAAATCCTTTTATTGGACAGAATTTTGGTTTATTTAACTAAAAGTCTGGTTTTGATTTTACTAGAATCACAACCTTAAAAATGTCAAACTTTCGGATATTAAATTCAGAATCATAATGTTCGATTTGTCACAATTTTGATAGTTAGGTTAATCGAAATAAAAAATTAAAGAAGTTATTAACAAATATTCTGTTATTAAGTAGAATTTTATACAGAATTGTAGTAAATTTATCTATAGAATTCTGGAATGTTATTTAATTTAACCGAAATTCTGGTTAATTTAGCCTTTTTTTATTTTGAGATAAATTTACATTTTTGGAGTTGTATTAACTCACTTGTCATAAATATATCTAATTTCAGTTTCAATTACAAATTAAAACTCAATTAATTAAGTTTCAAGCCATTGCAATTGAAATTTCAAAATGTCAGATTCAAAATGGCGGACTATAACTTAAAAACCCGATTCGATTTGCAAAAAACTTATTTCTCTCAGAGGCTTTGAATGATTTTGATTATGAATCTAACAATAGATTTTTTAAATTCAAAATGGAATTTTTAATAAATTGATCGAATTTTTTTGAAACTTGTTACTTAGCCAGAGGTTATGTAAATTACTCCATAATATTGATAGGAATAAATAAATAATATTTCTTTAAATAAAAAACAAGTTTTAGGCCAATATTTCTTTAAATCGGACATAAATACCTACTTTCTTCTAACTGTTAAAAAAATAAGTATCTTTTAAAAATAGAAGAAAGGCTTCTTCTTGTCCAAATAAAATTTAAATTCCAGAGGAAAAATGAGGTGATTACGCCAATGAAGGTATCTCATGGATACCAGGTGTACAGTCGAGCTCTAAAATCCCAGCTTGCCGGACCAAGAAGATGGCATCAACTCTAGCCAGTATGTACCCTACATGTACAATTTCCAGACGATGCTGCTGCTGTCTTACGTTGCCATTCACGAAATGGCATCGAACCCGTGCGCCAACGTAAATCGGTAGCAACTTAACAACGTAACGGGAATTTAAAGAAATCATTCTTTATTCATCATACTAATCCATCCCTGTTTTTTAAAACGTTTTCAAATCTGTTTGAATGTTACTTTGGTTCTAGAATTTCAGAAGTGTTATTCGATTCAGTTAATCTGTTAATTAATCCACAAAAGAAATTGTTCCTCAAGAGATTGTTTATTTTCTAAACAAAAGTTGAGGATAGAAGTGAATTTTTTTAAAAATTGTTCAATTTTTAAGAAGTTTGTTACTTTTTAGTTGGTTCTTCTTTTATAATTTCAAAAAACTGATTATATTCTACATACAAAAATTGGTTATCTGTCAAGATTATTGTATCTTAAGAGAATCCCGCCAAAGCTTTCAGAGCTGTTAGAAAAATGTTTGAAATTCTCGTTACTACTAGTCGGAGATTGATTTGATTTATGAGAGTATTCCAATTATTGATGGAGTCATTAAGAAAGTTAAAAGAGGAAGAATCTATGACAATCATTTCAAAATAGCAACAGCCATTGTAAATATCGTTTAAGTATCACCTTGGACTTAATGCAGCCTGGTAATGATTCTCGTTTACAAAGAGTAATCTACTCTTGTGCGATTACGTCAATTTGTTAAAGCATGAACATCGGAGTGTCTTTAACTACAATTAAAACAACTGAAAACTTGTCAGATTATCAACCAAGAAGAAATAATTTTCATTCTTGAAAAAAAGCCTTTTCAAAGCATGAGTTGCAAGAAGTAAATTAAACGAGTATGTGGTTCATCTTCTTTAGAAAATTATTCGCAAATGGTATTGGTATGGTATTCAATTGGTTTGTTACTGTTTCCGGTGATTGCTAACAATCAATTCTGAAGAATGTTTAGTATCGTTTTGGAACAAAACATACCGTAAAGGTATATTATATTCGGTGATTGTTGACATTTGGATAAAACAACATTTACCAACTACACTTGTACAAAGTTTTTAAAAAATTAACTAATAACAATATTTAACAGAGAAAGCGCCTATTACAAATAAAATCCTAAAGTTCAGGAACTCATACTGAAATCTTAGACTTTCTGATATCATCTCTGAAATTCTAGACCCCAAATTTTTGCAAATTCTCGGGAACTAGAACGAAAAGTATCTGATCAATTAAGAATGAAGGTATTTAAGATTTATTTGTCAGGCGAGATGACTCGTTTTTGATCATGACAATTTTGCCCTAAAATTCTGTAGCCTTTTAGATATCGAGTGTCGAGCCTCGGATGGCTGATCACATGTCGGCAGCACATTGGCGGTCTCTTTCTTTTTTTTTCTTTCTCTATCTCTGTCCCCCCTCGTCTCTCACTCTTTCTCCCAGATAGTCAAGATGCATCTCTGACTTTCGGACCAAAGTTTTCAGCTCGGTGAATACGCAGTAACCAAGCCAGGAACCTGTTTTCCCGATGCGGCTCTTTAAAGATTTGCTCTCTCGCTTCCTCGTGGTCAGATTCAACTTCAGTTTCCCAGAGGCCCAGACGATTGTTATAATGCAGAATTTCTCACTGACTCTCCTCTCTGTCCATCTCTCTTGCAACTTTGCACTCTTCAATTTCCAGACTCTATCCCGCTCTTCCTTTTCATCTTGAATATCTTTCTGTATTTTTTAACCTCTTTCTCTTTCCTCATATCTTTTAGACATTTAGACTCTTTTACTTCGTTCCCTTTCCTTCTTCATCGTTTTTACTCTCTTCTTTTCTTCCTAGAAAGAAATTCATAGTCTGTTTCTCTCTTTTGTTTTTTAAGATTATGGTCTGTTTCTCTATTCTTCTCCTAAAGATTATGGTCTCTTCCTCTCTTAATTTCTTATAGATTATGATCCCTTTCTCTCCTCTTCTTATGGATATAGATTATGGTCTCTTTCTCTCTTCTCTTCCTAAAGAACATGATCTTTTTCTCTTTTCTCTTCTTAAAGATTATGGTCACTTTTTCACTTTTTAAGGATTATGGTCTCTTTCTCTCTTCTACTCTTTCTTAAGATCATTATCTCTTTCTCTTCTCTTCTTTTCCTGCAGATCATGCTCTCTTTCTCTCTTTCTCCAACTCTCAGTCTGTTTTTTCTCTCTCTTTCTACAGATCGCGTTTTTTTTCCTTTCACAACTCACGCCGTAGGTCTCTTTCTTCATTGACAAAGAGAGCCTATTTCTCTCTCTCTTAGTTCAGCATCCCGCGTGTCCGTGTAGCAGGCGGAACTCAGCAGAGTAGGATACCAACAGCTTTTGCCTTTTATTCATCGTAAACCTCGCCTACCTCTGTTCTTTGTGTCGGCGTAGCACGGTGCTGCTGCCGTAGTATAAAATAAAGCCTCACGGCACTGCGGCCTACAGGCTTCGTTTTCGCTGTACCAAACCAGGGGTTGATGCTTTCTGACTACTGAAGAGGCGATCATCGCTTTACCAAAGAAATTAATGAATGGCAGCCAGTCTCGAACTTAATAGTTCCCGAGTAATCTGGAAACTTTAACTTTAATCGGATTAAGACTTAAGGATATTGAATAGACCTCGCAATAGACTTCGAAACTGTTGCATAATTTGAATGAGTAAATTCATGATGATGATATTTTTGCGCGATTTTAAAGAATTTCAATGAGACATTTGAATAATATGAAGGTATTTGAAATGGTGGGGAAAAATTGAAGTAAAGATTTGAATGGTATGGAAGCATTTGAAATGGTATAAACAAATTGGAATGGTACAATATATATACAATATATATACAATATTTAAAATGGTATGAACGAATTGGAATGGTGTGATATGGATTATATGGATGATATGTAAGTTTTTAAAATGGTATAGAAAAATTGGAATGGTATGGAAACATTTGAAATGGTATAAGAACAAATTGGAATGGTATGAAATTGAAGCAATTGAAGCATTTCAAATGGTATGGAAAAATTCGAAAAATCCGAAAATATTCGGAAAAATTTTAATGATATGGAAGCATTTGATATGGTATGAACAAATTGGAATGGTATGATACGGATGATATGGAAGTATTTAAAATGGTATGTACAAATTGGAATGCTGTGATATGGAAGATATGGAAGTATTTAAAATGGTATAGAAAAGTTGGAATGGTATGGAAACATTTGAATGATATGAGCATTTGAAATGGTATAAACAAATTGGAATGGTACAATATGGATGATATGGAAGTAATTAAAATGGTATGAACAAATTGGAATGCCGTGATATGGATGATATGGAAGATATGGAAGTATTTAAAATGGTATAGAAAAATTAGAAGGGTATTGAAACATTTGAATGATATGAGCATTTAAAATGGTATGAACAAATTGGAATGGTATGGTAACATTTAAATAATATGGAAGCATTTGAAATTGTATGAACAAATTTGAATGGGATAGAAACATTTGATTTAAGAAATTGAACAATGCTGAAAAATTTTAGTCATACCACAGAATATAATACATACAATTTCGAGGACAATTTGACATTATCAAACTTTTTGATATTATTACAAATTATTAGAAAGAAATTAATTTAAAACCCAATGATGTTTTAAAGAACGGTGAAATTGTTTTTACGATTTTAAAGAATCAAGATATTCAAAGATAAAACTCGAAAGCGAATTTCAAGTCTGAGAACTCAATTTAGAGAATAAATTGGTGGATAAATTTGGACGATGACGAGTATGATGAAACTTTTGAGTGGTATTGTATAAGAATCTTGGAGATGAACGGAAAAGTAATTCAGAATCTACTATTTAATTTAAACTTCGTACACTTTGTGCTGCGAACAGCATACATTGTAAAAACAGGTGTCTCCTCACAAAAAACGTGTTTTTATACTCCAGCTTTTTATAGTAGTTGAATAATACATTATGTGTACACTTTTTCTTCTGATGATAAGAAACATTTGAAGACTTTCAGAATATGTGGCACACTCTAATTTTAACCAATTTTTACTTCTCTTTCTCTCACCCCTAACATTTGAACATGAGAATCACCCCCATTCGGCAAACTTGAAATTTATTTTAAGAAACACTGACATGAATCAAACCTTTAAAGAATACTACCCACTATACAAATTGTAAAAGAAACTAAAAAACTTTAATGCTCCTCAACAATTTAAAAGAAAAAAACTCAAAGAAACAACATCGTTTTTATTATATCTTGTTAAGGATCTTGATCTTTGTAAATAATGGTTTTTCAAAGTCTCGAAGGTTTCTGCGGCATGGGAGTAAAATTCTCCATAAAAGTCTCGAGAAAAGTGAAACGAGACTTTCAAACAGGTAATAGTTATTATTCACTTGAAAAGCGAGACGAGCATAAATAATTTTCAAAATAATTGGAAAGCATCGTAATATTAGGTTTACAAAGCCACAGACAACCTGGCAACACTAAAAACTAGACATTTATGAACATCTACACTTAATCATGAGCTATTTGATCTAATTGAGACTGTGGGGCTCAGGGTTTGACCCTGACATCTATTACCAGTACCTTTTACCGATCTTTGCAACGCAAGAACATGTCGAACGGGTTGTGCATTTCTGAATGTAGCCAATCTCTGCTACAGAAGCGAATTATCGTTTATATTCTCCAAGAAGAAGCGATTGTCGATGATAATAATTATTGAAGATATTCAAGAATGGGTTATTTGGTCAAAAATGTTGTAATTTCTACAAACAATCTTATGGTTTATTCAAACAACATTTTATTTGAATCTTTCATCAGTTGATGTAAGGTTTTTAAAAAAAGTTTTTTTTAAAATAATGATGTGATTTGTTCAAAAGACGTTTTTAGTTTCTTTAAAAATATTGTTTCTTTTCAAACGTTTTGTACAGTTTCTTAAACAAATATTTTTGCGTCCAAAATACTTTCTGTTGAAAATAAATGTTTCTGTAATTTCCTAAACAATTGTTTTTAATATTTTTGAATGATTTTTGAATGATGATCTTTAAAATGATATTCTTCATATGTTCTTTAAATGATACGTTCTTTAAACAATTTCTATAACAAATATTCAAAAAGTATACCTTTTTATCTACAAATAACATTATTTGAATATTTTTTTTTTTATAAAATATCTTTTAAAGATATCCTCTTCAGACAATTCTTATAGCAAATCTTTAAAAAAGTGTTCTCTTATTATCTTGAAATAATATTCTTAAAATAATATCTTTTAAACAATTAATCTGACAAACCTTCTTTAAGAAATCCAATTGGCCCTTATTATTATTATTTTCAAATACCATTCTTTAAATAATGCTAATAATTAGGTGGTCGAGTCCATACCAAGTGATCACACCAATTTCAGTCATATTGAGTAATATTTACGAAATTGATATTTTGGGTTCCTTTAGGAGTAAAAAAAATAAATTTTAATTATTTTTAAAAAATTCAAAATATTTTCGAAAATATTCAAATTCGAAATTTTATGTACTATTTTTTTTGTGTTATCATAACTTCTGTAATTTTGAAGCAATTGAGATAATTTTTTTTTTAAATTACTCGTATTTAAATACTCTTTCAAGAAAAATTATAATAATTAAGAAATTGTTTATAATTAAATTTTTATTAAAAAAATTAAATTATTTATTTAAACAAAATCTAAAGTATATCATCGTTCTTTTTCAAAAAATTCATAAACATAGCCTATAATGTGCTTAAAAATTTAAGCCAAAGAAAAAGATGGTATGTATTATAGTTTTTGAGAAAAAAATTATTAAGTTATGCTAGCGCGGCGCGGACCGGTGTCACCGCTACTCAACGCGTAGTTCCGTAGTAACCGAAATGTATGTATATTTTTACATAATGTAAATATAGTTAGTGTATTATATTTAAATTATAAGCTTCAGAAAGTCACACTGATCTTTTCATAGTACATGGACATCAAACTTTAGAATTAAAAAAATCGGAGAAAATAATTAAAGTAAAAAAAAGTAATTAAAAAATTGGTAATTTATAGAAAAATAGTAAAAATAACTAAAAATTGGGAAAATTATTAAAATTTAAGAATAATAATTGAAAATTTGTTAAATCAATTGAAAAATAATTAATATAATTAAAAACTGGTAAAAATAAGTGAAAATAAGTGAATAATTAAAATAATTTAAAACTGAAGAAAGAAAAATAATGGACTGGTAAAATTATCAAAATTCGCGATGTTCAGGGGTGTTAATTTTTTTTCTTATGCAATTTTAGACCTAAAATTATGGGGTAATGTCAAAAATAGAGAAACAAATAATTTGCGGAGTTTGAGAAATTTATTCTAAGAAAAACTTAAATTTTAAAAATTATACCTCTTTCACAATTTTCATTTTTTCCATCGACAATTTTTTTGTGGGATTTTTAAATGATTTTCTACAATCCATCGTATGGATTTTGAAAAATAAAATTTCGAAAATGACCAAAAAAATATTGTTTTTTAATTTTTATGTAATACCATAATTCTACATCTTAATTGATGTAAGAAAAAAAATGACACCTCTGAGCATCAAAAATTTTGTTGAGTTAAAATTTCACCTATCTCTCCCCTTAAACAATGATAAAAATAGTTTGAAAATAGTTGAAAGAAATAAAAACTATAATAAATTTAAAAGATGACAAAATTTTATAAGGAGAAAAATGATTAAAAATTTGAAACATAAAGTATGAAACATAAAATTTGTCAGTACTGCGAAGTACTGACAAACTTCGCAGGTGTTGACAGATTGAATTAATGAATGAAATTTGAAGATTATTATAAATAACTATTTTTAATCAATGTTTGTAAAAAAAAATTTCAAATCAATCTTATAAGTTCACATAATAGAAAAAATTATATGAATTTGTGTTGATATCTATAATTAAATTCAATATTTAATATTTTAAAGATTTCGAATTTGCCGCTAACATTTGTAGTTCTTAACTTGCCGCTAGGTGCGTGTATTTCTCGAAAGAGAGATCGTTGAGTATTTTCTATATAAGCAAGCAAGCTTTAATTAAAAATTCACTTATATACAGGTTTGTATCCTTTGATTTTTTATCGTTTTGCGTTTGTAGTTGAAGTGATTGAATTTGGGTCATTATTAGTACTAGTCTCACTTTTTTCTAATTTTTTGACCATTAAAGGTACACAAAAATTTCATTCCTTCGTACCCCTTGAGAATAAAATTGAAACAAAAATTTTTTCAAATTCTGTGCACAGCACAATTTGTAAAATAAATAAATAAACATGACGATTAACTGTATTTATATTATGTAATAATATACATACATTTCGGTTACTACGGAACTACGCGTTGAGTAGCGGTGACACCGGTCTGCGCCGCGCTAGCATAACTTAATAATTTTTTTCTCAAAAACTATAATACATACCATCTTTTTCTTTGGCTTAAATTTTTAAGCACATTATAGGCTATGTTTATGAATTTTTTGAAAAAGATCGATGATATACTTTAGATTTTGTTTAAATAAATAATTTAATTTTTTTAATAAAAATTTAATTATAAACAATTTCTTAATTATTATAATTTTTCTTGAAAGAGTATTTAAATACGAGTAATTTAAAAAAAAATGATCTCAATTGCTTCAAAATTACAGAAGTTATGATAAAACAAAAAAAATAGTACTCAAAATTTTGAATTTGAATATTTTCGAAAATATTTTGAATTTTTTAAAAATAATTAAAATTTATTTTTTTTACTCCTAAAGGAACCCAAAATATCAATTTCGTAAATATTACTCAATATGACTGAAATTGGTGTGATCACTTGGTATGGACTCGACCTCTAACAAATCTTATTACAAAATATTATTAGTTCTTATTATCTTTAAAAAAAATTGTTAATAAGTTTCTTTAAACAATTCTTCTAACAAATCCTCTTCAAACAAATTTCTTTAAAGAATGTTCTTCAAACAATTCTCATATAACCAAACTTCTTTAAAAGTATAGTATTCTTGGAAAGTATTCTTAACTTATAAAATAAAATTCTTCAAATGATTCTTTTAAACAATTCGTCAGACAAATCTTCAAAAAATGGCATTGGCTTTTATTATTCTCTTCAAATAAAATTAAAGTTTAAATGGAATGTTCTTCAAACAAATCATAAACAAATTTTAAAAGTATTCTAATCTTATAAAATAACATTCTTCAAATAATTCTTTTAAACAATTCGTCAGACAAAGCTTCTTTAAAAAGTGGCATTGGCTTTTATTATTCTCCTCAAATAAAATTCTTTAAAGTTTAAATATAATGTTCTACAAACAAATCATAAACAAATTTCAAAAGTATTCTAATCTCATAAAATAACATTTTTCAAATAATTCTTTTAAACAATTCGTCAGACAAATCTTCTTCTAAAAATGGCATTGGCTTTTATTATTCTCTTCAAATAGTATTCTAATTTTATAAAATAACATTCTTTAAATATTCCTTTTAAACAATTCGTCAGACAAATCTTCTTCTAAAAATGGCATTGGCTCTTATTATTCTCCTCAAATAAAATTCTTTAAAGTTTAAATATAATGTTCTTCAAACAAATCATAAACAAATCTCAAAAGTATTCTAATCTTATAAAATAACATTCTTCAAATAATTCTTTTAAACAATTCGCCAGACAAAGCTTCCTCAAAAAGTGGCATTGGCTTTTATTATTCTCTTCAAATAAAATTCTTTAAAATTTAAATATAATGTCTTCAAACAAATCATAATCAAATTCTTCCGAACAATATTCTTTAAATTGAGTTGTTCTAACAAATCTTAAAAAAAAATACTATTAGTTGTTATTTTTAAAAAACATTCTTGAATTAATGCTCTTTGAATAATTTTTCCAACAAATCATCTTAAAAAAATGTTCTATTCTTCTCTTAAAATAACATTTTATTAATATTGTTCTTTGAACAGTATTCTTCTAATAAATTACTTCAAACAATATTCTTTAAATAATGCTCTTCTAACAAATCTTCTTTATAAATAATGTTCTTTAAACAATTCTTGCAACAAATCTTTTTTAAAAAGTGTCTTATTCTTGTCTCCAAATAAAATTCTTTGCATAAATGTTTTTTTTAAATTACTCCAACAAATTTTGCCAAACAATATTCTTTACATAATTCAAATAATTCATGAGTATAACTAATCTTCAAAAAGAGTTCTCTTCTTATCTTCATGTAACATTCTTCAAATAATATAGATACTTTAAACAATTCCAACAATTTCTTCTGACAAATAATCTTCTTCAAAAAATTCTATTGACTCTTCTTATCTACAAATTAAATTCTTCAAATAATGTTCTTCTAATAAATCTTATTAAAAATGTTATTAGGTCCTCTTATCATCAATTCTCTAATATTATAACGTTTCTCAAACAACTCTTATAAAAAATCTTGTCAAAAAATGTATTTTGATAACTGGTGTCAAAAATCTAAGTATTTTTCTTTTTTCAAAAAGCCTTCTTTATTAAACAAGCAAATTATAACCAGAACTTAAAACTAAACTTTTTTACGCAGATTCTAGATCATAATAAATTTTACTCTTTTTGAATCATCCTAGTATTTTTCAAACTAGAAAAGTACTTTGTGCTAAAAAAATAAGATATTCACGTTTAACGGCAGTTTCTACGTGGTAGAAATGTATAATATTAAGCTCATTTATACATGGTCAGCAAAATGCCTTGACTCGATCGACAGTTCTTGCTTAGACGGTCATGAATATTCTACACAATTTGCATAAGATCATCCTCTTACTCGTTAATCATTGAGACCATTTTTGTTTCTTCGGCAATAATAAAAGCCGTGTGAGTGTTTGTCTTGTAATCTCTCTTTTTACGTTTCTGCGAATATAGATGAGAATAGAGCAGGTAAAGCAAAGTTGAACAAACCGACAGAACTGGTATTACAACTGAAAAGAGAGTTTGAAACTAGGAGGCTGGCTGATTTGTAATTATAACGTTCGTTTTGCTACTGAACAGTAACCGTACCCTTATATTCTGACGTAAATGCCGAGAGCAACGAAAATTCAACATTTCACCGATTCCCACGAGAAATTTTTATACGAACCTCCCCTTGTATGCCCTACAGCCATCGAGTTTCCTGTGAAGAAATGTTTTTCTTCAACTTGTGCAGAAACAATTTTAACTTAATTGACAATGATAGCTGTAAAGTTATTGTTATTGAACTTGGTTTAGAATTTTTTTTTCAGTTTATTTTGTTTCTGGCTTGGATGGATGGATCAGTAACTATAGATAAATTTAAAGATAAATAAATGAAATTATAGAAAAAGATACATATTGATAATGGATTTCTGTGTAGAGATAATTTACAAACAACTTATAGAATAGTGTACAAAATATTTGAAACATGCCATTATACATGAATTGACTTTATTCTTAATCTTTAACAAATATTATAGCTTACCAAAAACATGATCTTCAATTTTTATCTCGCGATCTGAGTAGAGTTCAAAAGTTTTTCAAAACTGTAAATAAAACAATGAAAGCACCACAAAATAATGAATAACCCATTTAAAAATTTATTATAATTCTATTTAGAAGTTTAGAATAAGTTTAAAACAGTTTCAAACTTGTTTAAAACTCTTTAGAATTAGTTGAAACTTTTTAAAATAGGTTTAAAAGTGTTTAAACTATTTAAAAGGAATTCTAAGTATATTTAAAAACTGTTTTAAATTGTTTAGGAATACATAAAACTGTTTAAAACTGTTTAGAACTGATTTAAAACTATTTATATCTAATTCAAAATTGTTAAGAACTATCGAAAACTAAGTAGTTAGAAGGTTAGAACGTCTATTTTCATTTCAAATCATACAGGCTGAATATTTTCAAATATCAAAATCATGTTTAACATGCTTTTTATTGTTCTTTAGGACAAGTAAAGAGACACGTATTTTTTTGTTTTGTGAAAAAAAAATTTGTCGCAAAGTTACGAGCATTTGAAAGTTTTAGGACTGGAGTTTTAGGAGTGGTTTTTTAATAAAAACGCTAATAAATTTTTTTTTAAACCTCTCTAATTTTTTCAAAAATTAATATTTTTCAATTTTATTTTATAATTTTACTAATGCTTTAGATGCTTTTTCTTAGCAATTTAAAATTTTAAAAATTTGTAAATTAACAAAATGGCGGCTATTTAAAAAAAAAAAAAATTCTCAAAAATATAATTCTTTACTTTTTTGAATGTTTCTTGTTGTATTTACTAGATAATAAAAGGAATTAAAAATTACATTTCTTTAAATAAAAAATATTTATTCATAAAGAAAATAAAAAAAATTCCATTTGCGGTTTTTCCTCGGAATTTTCCAAATGAAAGATACCTTTGCATTAACAAAAATAATGCCTTTTTGCATTTTCAGAAAAAAAATTATTCCGGCTTTTACGACATCTTAGTGAATATACCAAACCCATTGGAAAAAAATTCTCTTTTACATTTAATAACAAGAAAAATTTTTTTATGAAAATAGAAGATAATGCATATTTTTGAGAAAATAGAGTTTTTTTATTTTTCAATAAATGACCGACATTTTGTAAATTAAAAAGAAAATTTAAATTTCTAAATTTGCAGAGAAAAAGCATTTAAAACGCTATTAAAATTGAAGAACAAAATAAAAATATTAATAATATATGGCGCTGTATTAGCCAAAGAAATGACTTTTAGTATTTTAAAAAAGGAAATTTTTGCGCTTTTTGCAATGTTTTAGCTCACATTAGACCTATTGGAAAAAATTCTTTTTTTTATCTAGTAACTCAAAAATTTCAGAAAAATATAAAATAATGTTTTTGAGAAAATCGAGTTTTTTGATTTTTAAAAAAATTACCGCCATCCTGTAAATCTTTCAAATTTAAAAAAAAAATTAAAATCGCTAAGGAAGAGCATTTAAAACATTTGTTAAATCAGAAAACAATATTGAAAAAAATCAATTTTTGAAAAAACTAGACAGATTTTAAAAAAAGTTGTTAACGTTTTTAGAATTTGTTTAAAACTCTTGAAAACTGTATTAAACAAATTTTAAACTATACATAAAACATATAAGACTTGGAACCAATTGAATTCAAACTATATTCTAAATTTGTTTAAAGTTCTAAAACTGGTTTGAAATTTTTTAAACTATTTAAAACAACTTCTACCTGCTTCAAAATTACTCCGAACTGTTTGGAATTGCATAAAACTGTTTAAAACTGTTTAGAACTGGTTTAAAACTATTTAAAGCAGTTTAAACGAGAGTTTAAAATTACTTGAAACATTTACGAACTTGTTCAAAATTATTTATAGCTGGTTAAAAACTGTTTAAAACATGTTTGAAACTCTTTAAAACTGGTTAAAATCTATTTAAACTATTTAAATCGGTTTTTAAATATTTAAAAACTACTTTAAACTGACTAAAATTATAAAAAACTTTAAAACTATTTAGAATTGGAACTATTCCTAACTGTTTAAAAATAATTAGAACTGTTTTGATGCTGCTACAAATAGTTCCAAATTAGTTCTAATGAGTTTTAGACTGGTTCTCAACAATTTTAAATTAGTTTTGAATAATTCAAATATGTTTAAAACCATTTTTAGTAAATTTAGACTGTTTTGAACCGGTTGTGAAATGTTTTAAACAGGTTCTAATCAGTTTCGACTACAAATAATTCTGAACATTTTAAAATAGTTCTAAATTGTTTTGAATCAGTTATAAATAGTTTAAAAGTATTTAAAATAATTTTAAGTAAATTCAAACAGTTACAAACTGGTTCTAAAGTGTTTTATACAAGCTCTAACCGGTTTTGACTAAAAATAGTTTTAAATAGTTTTGAGTCAGTTATAAATAATTTCAAACCAGTTCTAAAAAGTTTGAAACTAATTTTGATTAGTTTAAAAGTATTGGAAACCATTTGAAGTAAATCTAAACAGTTTCAAACAAGTTTTCAACAGTTTGAAGAAATTCTAAATCTAAATAGTTTTAAACTAGTTTTAAATAGTTTATAATAAAACCAGCTGTAAAAAATTAAAACATTTTTTAAACAATTTGAACTACATATAAGCAGTTTTAAACCAATTTTAATTTTTAAACAATTTGAAATAATTATAGATAGTTCCAAATAGTTTTGAAGTAGTTATAAATAGTTCCAAAATGTTTTAAACTAGTTTTTAAATTTTTAAATGTGTTTAAAAACATTTTAAAACAATTTTGAACTGTTTCAAACAAGTTCTGAATAGTTCGAAATAGTTTTAAAGAGTTTTAAGTAGATTTAAAGAGTTAAAATGCGTTCTAACAGTTTAGAACCATTTATAAATAGTTTAAAACAAGTTTTGAACAGTTTGAAATAATTATGCATATTTCTAAATAATTTTCAATCAATTATAATTAGTTTTAAATTAGTTCCGAACCAGAACCTGTTCTAAAAAGTTTTGATCAAGAATTGAAGAAGTTTTTTACAATTTGAAGTAGTATAAAACTGTTTTGAACTAGTTTTAGACTGTTTTAAACCAACTTATATTTAATCAAGTTTTTCTAAAACAGTTTCTAAATTTTTTGAACCTGTATTCATTATAATTTAGTTCTAAACAGTATTAAACAAATTCTAACCTCTTTTAAATAGTTCTAAATTCTTTTAATTAATTTTGAACCAGTTCTAAAAGAGTAAGTAGTCTTTAATAGTTTTTATCTAAGTTTACATTTTTCGAAACCAATTTTAAACAGTTTTGAAATTGTTTAAAACAGTTTTAATTTACTTCTAAACAGTTTTAATATAGTTTTTGAATCATAGTCCAGATTTTAAATTAAATGTTTCAAGTTTTTCAGAAATTACTTTAAAAAAACTGAATTTAACAAATTTGTTAAATAATAAAACCTTTCGATGACATTAAAATAATAAAGTATTTTTAAATTTTGTAAGGAAACAAAATATAATTGAAGAACCGACATTTTTGACTAGTTTAGGGAGAAAAAATATCATTTCAGTAATTTACCTTATCTAATGATATTGAACTTGGTCTACGCTCTATTTACCTTGAGGGAATGACGGAAGATAAAATAATCTACCTTTACGGAGAAAAGGCAGATAAGTCGTTCAACTTTCTTGACGTTAGTTTGCGGTTGTGATCACGTTAATACTTTTCTCTCCATCTCCACCCATACACCCACAAAAGTACGACTATAGAAAAGGGAATGCGAAAGGTCATCGTACCGAAAGGGCACTTCAACTTTTTAGCAAACGTTCCACTGCAGTGGAATTTAACTCCCGGATGTATTTTTTTCAATACTTTTATCTTTTTAATAACCAAAGCGTGACCTAACCTATTTTCAGGCGAATCTTACTGTTAACTTACATTTAGAAATATAAATTAAACTTCCCGAAATGAAAATTATTTTTCAAAAAGCGCTCAAACTACCAAGAATATTTGTGAGGCGATATAAAGAAAGGGACCTAAGCTGCTAAAAATTGAAGGTTATGTTTGTGATTTTTGAAATGAAAATACACAAAGAGGATCAACTCTCAATACAAAAGATTTAGTCTTCACTCCGGGAAGCCGACATTTTGACCAAAACTCAATTGACAGAATGTGCGATTGAATATTCTTTATGCGAATATTTAAATTCACGAAAGTTCATTTGTCAGAATATTCAACTTTCCGAAAATGCATTTGTCAGAAATTGTATTTATCGGACTTACTGTTTGTCCAAATATTTAACCTCTCAAAATTCAAAATATTTTATCTGAATATTTAACCTCTCAAATTTTCATTTGTCAGAATGTTTAAATTCGTGAATATGTATTTTTCAGAAATATAGCCATATTAATTGGAATTACTGCTCTTTTCAATTATTTTTGTCATTTTTAAAGTACTTTTGTCAACTTTAATCTACTTTTTTCAATTTTAAAATATTTTTGTCAATTTTGAAGTATATATGTTTGCGATTTTGAATTTAATTTTTTCAAATATCAATTAGTTTCTTCAGTTTTTAAATTATTGTCATTAATATTTAAATTTATTACACAAGTTATCATTTATTTTTGTAATTTTTCAATTGTTTTCTTAAAATTTCAATTCTTAGGAATATTTAAGTTTTCTACACAAGTCTCAATTTACTTTTAATATTTTTCAATTATTTTCATCAAATTCCAATTACTTTTTTAATTATTCAAGTGTTTTTGTCATTTTCGAATTATTTTTTTCATATTTCTATTATTTTTTCCGTTTTAGAAATATTTTCTACAAATTTCAACTTACTTTATTCAATTATTTTTATTGTCATGAATTTTAAAATTTTTTATACTAGTTTTAAATTATTTTCTTCAAATTCCAATTACTTTTGTCATTATTCAAGTATTTTTGTCATTTTACAATTATTTTCTTCATATTTTTATAATTTTTACCTTTTTTGAAATATTAATTCAATAATTGAGTTATTTAATTTAATTTTTTTTATGGTCATGAATTTTTTTTATACCAGTTTTAAATTATTTTCTTCAAATTTAAATTACTTTTGTCATTATTCAAGTATTTTTGTAATTTTACAATTATTTTCTTCATATTCCTATTATTTTTGCCGCTTTAGAAATATTTTCAACAAATTTCAAATATTTTATTCAATTTTTTTTTATTGTCAGGAATTTTTATATTTCTTTTTCCAGTTTTTAATTATAGTTTTGTCATTTTACAATTTTTTTTCAAATTTGAATTATTTTTTTCATTTTTCAATTATTTTCTTCATATTTCTATTATTTGTGATAATTTAGAATTATAATTTCTACAAATTTTAATTATTTTATTCAATTTTTTTATTGTCAAAAATGTTTAAATTTCTTATACCAGTTTTCAATTATTTTCTTCAAATTTCGATCAATTTCTTCATTATTTTTCTTATTGTCAATAATTTATTAATTATTTACACTCTTTTCAATTATTTTCTGGAAATTTCAATTATTTTCTTCAAACTTCAATTAATTTCTTCAAGTTTCAATTATTTTCCTTAAACTTCATTTACTTGTTTCAATTTTTCCATTACTGTCTATCAATTTTTAATTTTTACACCAGCCTTCAATTATTTATGTCATTATTCAATTAGTTTTTTAACATTTTAATTGTTTTGTTAATTTTACAAGTAATTTCTTTAAAGTTTTAATTTTGTACACCTGTTATCAATTATTCATGTCATTTCTCAATTCTCAATTATTTTTTTCAAATTACAATTTTTTTTTGTCTTTATTAAAATATTATTGACATTTTAGAATTGTTTTCTTGAAATGAAATTTTCTTCAATCTTTTTATTATTATCATGAATTTATTAACTTATACACCAGATTTCAATTATTTATATCTTTATTCAATTAGTTTCTTCACAGTTTAATTATATCGTTAATTTTTCAATTAATGTATTAAATTTTTGATTTTTTACTCCTTTTTTGAATTATATTTCCCATTTTTCGTTAATTTTGTTTTTCAAATTTCAGTTATTTTTGACATTTTTAAATTAATTTCTTCAATTTTCAATTATTTTCTTCAAACTTTTATTATTGTTTTCATATTTTAAATTTTTTTCTTCAAATTTCAACTTCTTTCTTCAACTTTCAATTATTTTCTTCAAACTTTAAATACTTTTTTCAATTTTTTAATTATTTTCTATAAATTTTTAATTTTTATACCAGTTTTCAATTATTTATGTCATTATTCAATTAGTTTCTTAACATTTCAATTATTTCGTCAATTTTTCAAGTATTGTCTTCAAATTTTCAGTTTTTTACACCAGTTATCAATTATTTTTGTCATTTCTAAATTATTTCTTTCTAATTACAATTTTTTTTGTCAATACTCAAATATTTTTGATATTTCAGATTTATTTTCTTTAAATATCATTTTCTTCAATCTTTTTATTATTGTCATAAATTTATAAACTTTTACACCATATTTCAATTATTTATGTCATTATTCAATTAGTTTTTTAACATTTCAATTGTTTTGTTAATTTTACAAGTAATGTCTTTAAAGTTTTAATTTTGTACACCTGTTATCAATTATTCATGTCATTTCTCAATTCTCAATTATTTTTTTCAAATTACAATTTTTTTTTGTCTTTATTAAAATATTATTGACATTTTAGAATTGTTTTCTTGAAATGAAATTTTCTTCAATCTTTTTATTATTATCATGAATTTATTAACTTATACACCAGATTTCAATTATTTATATCTTTATTCAATTAGTTTCTTCACAGTTTAATTATATCGTTAATTTTTCAATTAATGTATTAAATTTTTGATTTTTTACTCCTTTTTTGAATTATATTTCCCATTTTTCGTTAATTTTGTTTTTCAAATTTCAGTTATTTTTGACATTTTTAAATTAATTTCTTCAATTTTCAATTATTTTCTTCAAACTTTTATTATTGTTTTCATATTTTAAATTTTTTTCTTCAAATTTCAACTTCTTTCTTCAACTTTCAATTATTTTCTTCAAACTTTAAATACTTTTTTCAATTTTTTAATTATTTTCTATAAATTTTTAATTTTTATACCAGTTTTCAATTATTTATGTCATTATTCAATTAGTTTCTTAACATTTCAATTATTTCGTCAATTTTTCAAGTATTGTCTTCAAATTTTCAGTTTTTTACACCAGTTATCAATTATTTTAGTCATTTCTAAATTATTTCTTTCTAATTACAATTTTTTTTGTCAATATTCAAATATTTTTGATATTTCAGATTTATTTTCTTTAAATATCATTTTCTTCAATCTTTTTATTATTGTCATAAATTTATAAACTTTTACACCATATTTCAATTATTTATGTCATTATTCAATTAGTTTCTTCATATTTAAATTTTTTTCAATTATTGATAAACAATTTTTGATTAATGTATTAAATTTTTTATTTGTTACTCTATTTTTGAATTATATTTCTCATTAGTTTTTTTTCCAGATTTCAGTTCTTTTTGACATTTTGTAATTGTTTTCTTCAAGTTTCAATTATTTTCTTGAAACTTCTTTTTTTTCAATTTTTCAACAATTTTGTAAAAGGTTTAACTTTTATACCAGTTTCAATTATTTATATTATTATTCAATTAGTTTCTTCACATTTTAATTATTTCTTCATTATGTCAATTATGGTACTCAAATTTTAAATTTGTTACACCTGTCTCAAATTTTCACTATTTTTGTCATTCTTTAATTACTTTCTTGTAATTTTAATTATATATATATATATATATATTTTTGAAACTTAACAATTATTTTCTTCAAATTTCGCTTCAATTTTTGTCTTCATTTTTTTTTATTTTTAATCAATTTTTCAATTATAGTTTTGTCATTTAACAATTTTTTTCATATTTAAATTATTTTTTTAATTTTTCAATTATTTTCTTCATATTTCAATTATTTTTGCCACTTTTGAAAGACTCTCTTCAAATTTGAATAGTTTTTCCTGCTGGCGGGCCCCAAATTAATATCAATAATATTAAACTCATTATTGCTTACCCACTTTTTTAAATTAAAAAGTCACTTTTTTCACTATTATCAATTTGCAAGTCGGATGGCAGCCTTGATAATGCAAATTTATTTTATTCACAAAAGTGATAAAATCGTGAATTGATTTCTATACATACGGTAAATATAGGTCTGAAAATCCTTTAAAGCACTTTAAAATGAAATATCTCTATATGGTTGAGATGCTTGAGTACAAAATAGGTTCTGTGTTTGTTGTAAGTAGCACTTTAATACTGGAAGTCCATTGTAAAGCGCAGAAGGTGCTCTATTTTCACAGTCTCGAGACTTGAAACGTGCTCTCAGTTCCTCTGTTTCATATGATAAATTTCCTCTCCAACATCATTTACTGATACTCTATGCTGATACCCTCACGTTTTCTACTACGCAGCGTGCTCTAAATCGATATTCAATTTGCATTTTTGTCAGTATGCACAATGTGCATAACAATGCTTTATAGAATAGAGTGAGCACCATTTTTTTTTTTTTTTTCAAAAAGAAACAAATTTACAAATTCTTTTTTTGGATTGTTATGAAACTTATGTACCTACTTCTTTTAGATGTAGTCAATCTTTTTATAAAGCAACATTAAGTCAAAATTATTTTTAAAAAAACCCCCCTGTGTCGAAATGTAGATATTTATCAGCATAGTACATCTGACAAATTTTATTAAATTTGGACAAATCGTTTCTCATATATCATGTTGACAAAAAAATTTTTTTATCCTTTTTCTGAACAGTTTTTAGGGATTATCTCAAAAAATTTAGCCAATCTGGTTATTCTGACTCCGGATTATGATTCAGAGGAGAAAAATACGTAGGAATACACTAGGGTAGTGTTCCGGAAAAAAAGAAAAAAATTTTTGTTTTTTTTCGTGTTTTTGATCAGTTTTTTGAGATTATCTCAAAACTTTTAGTCAATCTGGTTTTTTTAACTTCGGATTCGGATTTAGCGGAGAAATATACGTAGGCATACATTAGCATAGCGTCCCGGAAAAAAAGAAAAAAATTTTTTTTTCATGAAAAATGTCCTATTTTTATACTTTAAAATCACTCCAGAAATATTAATATCAAGAACATTTCAATGTACTCCCTAAATCTGAATTAGTAGTTTTCTACTATGAATTAGTAAAATTCATGACTCATTTTTCTCTAATTCATATATAGTAGAAAACTACTAATTGAAATAGTGAAACTTTACTTTTAAAAAAAGTAGATTTTTTTACTAATTTAATTAGTAGTTTTCTACTACAAAATTAGTAGTTTTCTACTAATTTTTAGTAGTTTTATACTAGGAATTAGTAAAATTCTTACTATTTTAATAGTAGCTCACTTTTCGCTAATTCATTAGTAGAAAACTACTAATTCAGATTGAGAGAGATAAATACAGTTATATGTGTATATTCTTTGTTTTATATAAAATCAGTAGAAATTGATTTTAGGAAATACAATTTTTTTTCAATGAATACATAGGTCACGTAAAATGACCTTGTTAGGTATTCATTTTTCGTTAGTTATAAAAAATAAAAGTCGAGAATAGCAAATCCTTGAAGAAGCTCATCATCTTTCTTTAAAAGTCCGTCAATCAAACAAAATCAGGATGCACGTTCCTTGTGTCTATCAGACATGATTAATTACGAAAAAAAGGTTCATTATCAGGTAGACTGCTAATGAAGCTAATAACTAATATATAAATGTATAGGTATATAGAAACCAGAATATCATTATCAAGATATCATCTTTATTAAGAAAAACAGGAAGGGGGAAAAATATGAAGAAGAGGAAGAAGAAGAAGAAGAAGAAGAAGAAGAAGAAGAAGAAGAAGAAGAAGAAGAAGAGGAAAAAGATGAAAAAGTAAAAGAGGAAGAAAAAGAAGGGAATGAAGAAGATGAAGAAGTACAAGAGGAAGAACAAGAGAAAGAACAAGAAAAAAAAGAGGAAGAAGAAGGGGATAAAAAAGAAAAAGTAGAAGACTTTTTGAACATTTTGAATCATTTTCATTAATTTCAAATTATATCTTCATTTCTCAATTATTTTGTTCGATTTTCTACTTTTTTCTTCAATTGCCAATTATTTTCTTCAATTTTTAATTATTTTCATCAATTTCTAATTAATTTCATTAATTTCTTTAATTCTGAAATATTTTCTACGATTTTCAACTATTTTAATCAATTTTTTATTATTTTCTTCAACTCTAAATTATTTTTTTCAATTGACAATTATTTGATTCAGTTTTCAATTATTTTCTTCAATTTTCAATTATTTTCATCAATTTTTAATTATTTTCTTCAGATCTCAATTATTCCCTTTAATTTTTAATTATTTAATTCAATATTCAATAATTCTCGACTTTTTTCAACTACTTTTTTCAATTATCATTTATTTATTTCACATCTCAATAACTCCTCCAATTTTCAATTATTTTCTTCTATAATCAATAATTCTCGGCTTTTTGCAATATTTTTTTTTCAATTCTTAATTATGTTTTTGAAACTTCAATTCAATTCATCAATTATTATTCAACAATTTTCATAAAATCACATTTTCTTCAATTTCAAATTATTTTCTACAATTTTTAATTAATTTCTTCAAATTGCAATTACAATCCTCATTTTTTATTGTTTTTTTCAAATTCTATCATTCCTGGGTTGTTCAATTTCTTTTTTCTTCAATTATCACTGATTTTCTTCTACTTTCAATCCAATTCTATTCCATTCTTCAATTTTCAAGTGTTTTTTTCAATATTTAATAACTCTAGCTTTTTTACAATTATTTTTTTTAAATTCTCAATTATTTTCTTAAATTTCCAATTATTTTTTCATATTTCTTTCAATTTCTTTTAATTTTCAATTTCTTCTCAATTTTCTTCAATATTCAACAATTCTCAGCTTTTTTTAAATTATGTTTTTCTTACAATTTTAATTTAAATTGATAATTTTTAAATTATTTTCATCATTTCGCAATTATATCCGTCGATTTCTTAATTTTTCTGCTGTTGTCAAATATTGTCTTTAATTTTTAAGTATTTTCTTCAATTTTCAATTATTTTCTTTAATTTTTAATTCTTTTGTTCAATTTTCAATTGTTTGTTTCAATATTCAGTAATCTCGACTTTTTTCAATTATTTTTTTTTCAGTTATCAGTTATTTATTTCTTGTTTCAAAACCTCCTTCAATTTTCAAGAATTTTCTACTATTTTCAATTTAATTGTTCAACTAGTCAATTATTTTTTTCAATTCTCAATTAATTTCTTTAAATAACAATTCTATTCTTCAATTTTTAATGCTTTCTTCAATATTAAATAATTCCTGGCATTTTCCATTTTTTTTTAAATTGTAAATTATTTTCTTCTTTTTTTAATCCAATTGTTCAGTAATTTTCTTTCATTCTCAATTATTGTATTCGAATTTCAATTTTAATTCTCAATTTTCAATTGTTTTTTTTTTTGTTTAATATTCAATAATTCTGTGTTTTTCCGATTTCATTTTCATTATTTAATTTTCAATTTATTTCTTCAATTTTGAATTATTAACTTAAATTTTTAATTTTTTTTTTGATTTTCTATCTTGTTGACCAATTTTGAATTATATTCTTTGAATTTAATAACCATTGTCCAATTTTTTTAATTACTGTTTAATTGTCGACTAATATTTCCTTTTTTTTTAATTTTGTTTCTAATTGTCAAATATCTTTGTCATTGTTCAATTATTTATTTCCATTATTATTTATTTCTTTTCATTATTAATTGTTTCTTTTAATTCTTAATTATTATTTTTTGTAAAGTTTAATATTTAATTCTTCAATTCTCAATTATTTTCTTTGAATTTCAATTATTTTCTTCAATTATCAACTGTTATTTTCAATTTTTGTAGCCATTTGTAGGTTGTTTTATACTTAAAATACAATTTTAATCAACAAGAGAAAAAACCGGGAAAAAAGGAACAAAAACCGGGAAATAACCTGGAATTTTGTGGGACGAAATTAGTAGATACCCTGAAGAAGAAAAGGAGAAGGAGATGTAAGAGGAAGAGAAACAGGGAATAAAGAAAAAGAAAAAGAAGGGGATGAAGAAGATAAAGAAGTACAAGAAAAGAAGAAGAAGAAGAAGAAAGAATAAGAATAAGAAGTAAAAGAAGAAGAAGAAGAAGAAGAAGAAGAAGAAAAGAAGGAGGTGTAGGAGGAAGAGAGAACAGGGGATAAAGAAGAAGAACAAGAAAAAGAAGAAAAGGAGGAGCTGTAGAAGGAAGAGGGAACAGGGGATAAAGAAGAAGAATGAAGGAGATAAAGAAGTACAAGAAAATAAGAAGAAGAAGAAGAAGAAGAAGAAGAAGAAGAAGAAGAAGAAAGAACAAGAATAAGAAGTAGAAGAAGAGGATGAAAAAGATGAAGAGGAAAAAGAAGTAGAAGAAGAAGAAGTAAAGAAGGAGGTGTAGGAGGAAGAGGGAACAGGGGATAAAGAAGAAGAAAAAGAAGTACGAGAAAAGAAGAAAAAGAAAGAATAAGAAGTAGAAGAAGAGGATGAAGAAGGTGAAGAGGAAAAAAAGTAGAAAAAGAAGAAGAAAAGGAGGAAGTATAGGAGTAAGAGAGAACAGAGGATAAAGAAGAAGAAGAAGAGGAAAAAGAAGTAGAAGAAGAAGAAGAAGAAGAAGAAGAAGTAGAAGAAAAGAAGATGAAGAGGAAAAAAAGTAGAAGAAGAAGGGGATTAAGAAGATGAAAAGGAAGAAGTAGAAGAGGAAGAAGAATTAATCAGCACAAAATTAAAAATGAGCTAAAACGAACGCGTTTCAGAATAAGTATAGTACACACAACTATCTCTTCAACTATTTGCATTTTTATTTTTTAATGTAGTCATGGTTCAGAGAATGAGTGGAGTTAGTGACTCATCCGGCAGGGCACCCTGGAAAGTTTGTTCGAACCTGAAGTCCCGAAAGGGTCCCCTTCCACCTTCCCACGCCTTGATGGAATGCAGGTGAGCCTGGAGACTTCAATGCGTGGAGACAGGTTCAGGCAATGTCTTGGGACCTACACTCCATTCCAAAGATATCGGATGAGAGCTCTTTACTTATCTTCCAATGCGAAACTGGGCCCCCGTAGCACAAGAGTATAGTATAAATATATAATAGGCCCTCTAGGGGCCTCATAAACGTGCACAATTTTTAATCAAGTCAATATATTCTGTACACACTTATATGAATTTATTTTTTATTATATTTCTTTAATCGAGTCTCGTTTAACAATCTATTGTATGACTTCCTAGTCGTAGGAGTTTATATTTATAGAGGAAATACAGCTGAATTAGAAATCAGAATTTTTCGAATGTAATTCTTGCAGGAAATTCCGCAGATCCTGTTTCAAACGTATTCACGCCCACTCAAGAGGTTCGAATTTATCAGTACAGCTCAACTGTTCTTTGTTACGAATTTGATTATTTAATTTTTTATGTATATTCTTTTTTATTTATCAGGATGTCGACTAGTTTTGATAAATTGAATTCTAATTCATAAAATAGTTATAAATGTGAGAATGTTACTATTTTTTTCAAGATTTTATGAATTTAAAAATTAATTAAAACAACTTTTTACATTTTTTTTTATCTTTTTGATAAGATTTTGGATTTTTCAAGACTTTGAAATGATCCAGAAATTTGGCAATTTTTTAAAATAGTTTATTTTTATTCAGAAATTAAAAATCTTACAAAGTAAACCAACTTACCTTGGACTAGGGTTGGTTGGTCCACGTTTGAAATATGTTCTCGAATATTTGATTTTTTCTATTGATACTGCAAATTTAAACTAAAATCTCTTGATTGTTATCTTTAAAGAAAACATTGATGTTCATGTAATACTAAAAATTTCTAAAATTTAAAATTAGATTTATATTTAAATTCCAAAAAAAAACTTCATAAAAGTCCGACAAAAAAGTAGTAAATTTTTGCAGAATAAAAAATATGGATATTCAAAAAATTAGGAAATTTAAATATTATGAAAACAAGAAAGAAACTTTAAAAGAATAAAATAATGGAAAATTTAAAAATAAATTTTTTAACAGTTAATATTTTTTGAAAAAAAATCATTGGAATGGAAAAAATTAAAAGAAAAAAGATAAATCGAAATCAGGACAGAAAATTGGAAAAGAATATTGAATTCTTCTCTTTTTAGAAAAAATAAGAAAATCGAGAAAAATGTGAAAATGTAAAAATAAAATAATAAAATGTTGAAAGATAAGTAAAAAGTATAAGGAATGATAAAATTCTTAAAAAATGAAAATAGTTCTGAAAACTGTTCAAAAAATGTGGAAATTTTGAAAAATATGAAAATTTTTTAATTTAAATTAGATTATTGTTTAATTTTTAAAAAATGAAAAAATCTTAAAAATCAACAAAATTAAACAAAAACAAATCCGAAAATTTTTTATTTTTTTTAATTACTATAAACTTTGTGAAAAAATTAATAAATTTGCAAAAAAATAGAATTTTTTTTTTTTTTTTTTTTAATAGAGAAAATCTAGAAAAATAATAAGAAAAATTGTCGAAATTACGTGGATATTTTAATAGATGTTTAAAAAAATATATAAAATAAACGAGAAAAATGTGCGCAAAAGCGAGGCAAAAGTGAGAAAAATATAACTAAAAAATTAGGAAAAGTCTGTAATCAAAGCGAAGAGAAAAAATAAAAAGGAAAAGAAGACACCATTTTTAAACTAAAGAAAAATAATAAAAATTATAAGAGACACTAAAAATTTTAGGAAAATGTAAATAAATTTGCGAAAAAATAGAAATATGTAAAGAAATTGAAAAAGATCGCAGTTTTAAAAATCTTAAAGAAGTTGAAAATTTAATTTAATAAGTTAGAAAATTCCAATCGCACCTCCTAAAAAAGAAATATTAAAAATTCTATTTATTTTTAAATAAAAAAAACTGATAAAAAGGGAAAATTACTTTTTTTAGAAAATTAATTTTACAAATAACTTAATTTATAGAAATGTGGTTACTTGAAATAATTCTCGCGAAAAAAAGTTTTACACGAGCACAACTTAACAGCTGCTTTTTAGTTTTTACATTGCAGCAGCTGCAAACCTTCAGATAAAGTGTCTGATACTTTCATGCTCTTCTTCGAAGAAAGGGTTTATTACTTCACCTTAATAAAATAACATTTAAAATTTTTAAACCCTTTTCTTCTCTCATTAAAAAATTTTCCAACGGAATTTTTTTGATAATTCAACATTTTTTTCATTTCTAATATATTTTTACTTTTTTTTTTATTTTATTTGTTTTTTTCTATACAGAAGACTAACAAAATTTCCGTCTTATCGGAAAATAAAATAATAACGATTTAAATAAATTCATTTCTTCAATTTTTAAAAAATAATTCTATAAAAATAATAATAATTTATTAAATATATATAATAAAAAGTCTATATAAATAAAATTTTTTTTTATTGATGTAACAAAGAGTTTTTACTCGTTTATTTTTGAATAAATAAATAAATAATAATTTCGGATAAATATAAAAATAAATAACAAATTTTTTTCTATATTTGACATTTTTTGATTTGAAAATAAAATTCCTGATGTGCAATGCTGTAAATTTTGTAAAAGATCGTTAAAATACTAAAATCTAAAACATTTTTAGCGTATTTGGTTCAAAATTTTTAATTTACATTTTTTTTATTTTTCAGGAAATTGGGTCTGGATTTAGTACCAAGACAAGGTGCTCACATGGTAGATCCGGATGATATGTCAGTAGTGGAACTTTATCATGTGGTAAATATTTTTTTCATTTTATTAAAAAAACTTTAAATTTAATTGAAAAATTTATTTCTTATGTTCCAAAGTGTTTTTTTCAAACTAGACAATATTTGTCTCTAAATTAAAAAATGACTTTTTCAAGTTCTAAACTTTTGTCTGAAATTCAAAAATGTTTCCAAGTGGTTTTAAGTTTTTAAAAAATCGAAAATCTTTTCTCAAAGTTAAATAATGGAATTTATTTTCTTTTTTAAAATTTATAACTTAATTAAAAGACAATTGTAGAATAAAAAAAATACCTGAATGTAAATTTTTAAATAATAATCTAACTTTATTAAAAATGATTTAATCAATTTTCAAGAGGAACTGGAAAAATGCTCGAGAAGAGGTTATGTTTGAAATAATTATTTTTTTCTTTGAAATAGAAAAACTAACTTTTACTGTGATTTTGTTTAGAAGTAAGATGGAAAAATTAAAATTAAACAAAATGAACAATTAAAACTCGTAATTTGATAAAAATTTAGTATTTTTTGTGGTAGAGAAACGTTATAGAGAAACGAGAGAAACTATAAATGTGCTCCTAATAGTTCTAAAAAATCTTTAATTTTTAGCTAATTATAAGTTTTACTGGTTTATTTTGTTTTAAATTGAATTTGCCACATTCTGTCTAAATTAAATTAGATTAAAAGTTAGTTTTTCTATTACAAAAAGCAAAATAATTACTTCAAACATAACCTCTTACTGAGCATGTGTCCAATTCCTCTTATTCTTTTTTAACTATTCAAAAGTACCTATAGGCGAAAAAGTCGATAATCCTTTCTCAAAGTAAAATAAATTAATTACTTTTTCATTTCTTTTTTAAATTTATAACTTAATTTAAAGGCAATTTAAGAAAATTTAAATTTAATTAATTTAATTTTTAATTTAAGACAATTTAAAAAATAATACAAAATGTATTAAGATAATTATCTAACATTATACAGAATATAGATATTGAATTATTATTTAATTAAATTCTAATTTTACCTCAATTAAATTAATTTTATTATTTTCAAATTAATTTATTAATAATATTTTTTCGATTTCAGCATGTCCAGAGTGCAGAAAATTCTCAAGGTTCTTCGGCAATTGGTACATTGAAGCGAAAAGTACAGAAGAAAGTTTTAACTCATCATTTGTACTTTTGCATGAGAGATTTTGGCCATTCAGTTGGAGAAGATACGGAAATTTATTTCTCTCTTTATGACGCGAGACGAAGCCAGTACTTGAGTGAGCGTTTTTTAGTGAAGATATCGAAAGAGGGTTTTTCAAATTATGTGGAAAAAATGCACAGCAATTGTACAATTTTCACTGATTTGGGTAACAATGATCTCAGTCGAGATTTGTATATGGTTGCACACGTTATGAGATGCGGTAGAATGCTCTATTCAGATTCTGGAAAAAATAAAGCCGGGGCCACAACTTATCGACGACCACACGGGGTGGCTATACTTAATCTTGTCGATGCCTCACAAAATCACACCGAGGAAACGGAACAGACTTTTAAGGTAAATTTCCCGAGATAATCGTTTTCTCACAACGAATAGTTTGTTTCTCGACTCGAATTTCATTAACATACTCAACAGCTAGTTTGTATAAATCCCTTGTGAGAAATTCTCACCTCTGTCTACAAACGTGACTCAAATAACAAATTCAACAAGTCGAGTCATTTCTTACAATCGTTTTCTGGTATTTTACATTCTTGGCGATTTCTTAAATTGTTTTATCTTTCAAGAAAGTATTTATTTTTTTATTTTTTTACTAAACAATTTGTACATTGGATCTCTCGGTAATTTATTTGTTTCTCAGGGTTTTAAAAAAAACAATTCAAGGCTTTTTTTAAATATTTTTAAGGTCAAAAATTAATTACATCGGGGTTTACTTTTTAATCGTTGAAATAAATGCTGAATATAATTTTTAGATGGAAAAAAATAATTAGATACTTTGAGGAAAATAATTGAATTTGAAGAAAAGAGTTAAATCTTTTCTTGCTTCAAGTTTCATTTATATCCTCCATTTAAAATTTTTTAAATGGAATTTAATAATAATTAAAAATAAATAAACAATAAATAATTTTTTAAATCAGGCAATTACTTTCTTCAATTTTCAATTCTCTTTCCCTTCTTGCTTCAAGTTTCATTTATATCCTCCATTTAAAAATTTTTACTTTAAGCAAGAAGGAAATGAGAATTGAAAATGTAATTAAAAATTGAGGAAAGTAATTGTACGATTATGTGAGTAATTGAAAATTAAGAAAATGGTTTTAAATATAGTAGGAGCTAAAATGTCATTAAAATTTAAAGAATATAATTGAATTTTAAAGAAATTAAACTGAAAATTAAAAAGCTTGCAATTAAATTTAATTAGACTTTAAAAAAACAACTAGACATGGATAAAAGAGCGACAATTGCAGAAAAATTGAGGAAATTGAAAAATAAAATAAAAATTGACAATTTTGCAAAATAATTCAACAAATTGAAAGAAAAATCATTGAAAAATAAGGAGAAATTTTAAGAAAGAAAATAACAGTTTAATAAATTAATTAAAAAAAAAAATATATATATATATATATATATTGAAGTGAATGCAATTGAAATTTGAAGAGAATAATTAAAGTTTAAAGGAACTATTTAAAGAAAGAAGTAATTAAAAAATTTACAAATGTAATTAAGAAATAAAATTGAAAATAAAAGACAATACTTGATGAAAGAAAAAATAGATTTAATATTGAAGAAAATAATTGAGAAATAAAAGAATAAATTGAAAAATTTAAGAAAGAAAGAAAGAAAGAATGGAAGAAAACATTACAGAATTAAAGAATATAATTGAAATTTCATAAAAAATGAAGAATATAATAATTGAACATTGACAAAAGTAATTGAAAAAAGGAAGAGAAGAATGTAAAATTAAGGAAAATAATTAAAAATATTCAGATTTCTATTTAAAACAAAAGAAAAAATTTTTAAATTCAAAATAATTATTTAAAAAATGCGTAAAATCATTTAAAAATTCAAAAAAATGACATTTCAAGAAAATAAATTAAAGTGTAATAAAATAATTTAAACAAAAAACCAATACAATTTGATAATAATTAGAAAATGGAAAAACTAATTTAATATGGAAGATGATAATCGGAAATATTGAATTGAATTATTAAAATTCGTATTCATAATTAGAAATTGAAAAAAAGAAAGAACATAATTCTAAAATGACGAGACTATTAATTAAAAAATGCTATAAGTAATTGAGTATTGATAACATTTATTAAAAAAAATTAAAGAATATAATAACGATTTAAAGCAAGTAATTGAAAAAACGAATTAATAAAAATAAAAACAATGTAATCAACAAAAATTTAATTTCAAAATTTGAAGGACATAGTTGAAAATTGATGAACAAAAATTTAAAAATTTAAGATTATAATTTGAATTTGAGAAATAAATTTAAAATTTAAGAATACATGTCAGAAATAACGAAAATAATTTAAAAATTAAACATCATTATTGGAAATTGATGGAAATAATTGAAAAAATTGAAGAAAAAATTTGAGATGGAAGGAAGAAATTTAAAATCGGAGAAAATCATTTGAAAACATTAAAAAATACAGTTGGTACTTGAAGAAAATATACAGAAATTTAATAAAATAATTAAATCAATAAAACGGTGTATTTTTAATATGAAAAATGAAAAAAAAATTAATATGGAGGACAATACTTGATAATATTGAAAAATGTAATTGAAATTTGAAAGAAATATTTCAAGTTTTTAAAAAGTAACTGAAAAAAGAAGAAAATAATTTTAAAATCATGAAACTAAATAAGAAATAATTTAGTACTGATAAAATTAGTGATTTAATTGATTGATCAATTTTTTAATTGAAAAACAAAATTTTTAGAATTGACGAATTTAACTGGATTTTGAGAAATGAATTGAAAATTGCACAGTACAAGTCGAAAATGAAGAAAATAATGTAAAATTTAAGAAAATAATTGAAAAATAAATATCATCGTTGAAAAAATTTTACATTTCGTATTTTACTTATTGTTAGATAAATATCATTATTGAAAATTGAAGATAATAATAGAAAACAGAGGAAAATAAATGAAAAAATTGAATAATAAATTTGAAATAGAAGAAAATAATGATTTAAAATCGAAGGAAATCAGTGGAAATAAACCCAGATTTATTAAAGACCTTACAAAACGGCCTGTCACTGTTAAATTAAAAAAATTTTTATTTACAAAGAATTTATTTTCAAAAATTAAAAACATTCGAGCTTAACTAAAATGATTTAAATGATTTAAATGATCTTCAGTTTTAAATTGTTTTCTTCTATATTCATTAATTCTTGGCATTTTTCAATTTTTTTTTTAATTTTTAGGTATATTCTTCAAATTGCAATTCCATTCAATTTCATCTTCAATTTTTAATTGCTTTCTTTAATTTTCAATTATTTTTTTCCTTTTTTAATCCAGTTGTTATTGTGCAATTATTTCCAACAATTTATCCTATAATTTTCTTAATTTTTCAATTTGCAATTATTTTCTTCAAATTTAATATTGCTCGTTGAATTTTTTCAATTTTATTTTCCTTCAATTTTTCAATTCAATTTTATTAATTATTTACCGCAATTTTCAATTATTATCTTAAAATTTTATATTCTTTGAATTTTTAAATTATTTTGATCTGTTGTGTATTAATCTAGCCATTTTTTTTAAATTTTGTTTTCAATTGTCAATTATTTTAGTCATTTTTTACTTTTTTCTTTTCAATTATCAATTATTTTTTAAAATTTTTATTTAATTCAAAAATTTTCGATTTATATCCTCAATTTTTTATTATTTTTTTTAAATTTTCATTCTTTTATTCGATTTTTAATCCATTTGTTAAATGTGCAATTATTCCCAACAATTAATCCTTTAATTTTCTTAATATTTCAATGAATTTTTTCAGTTGTCTGTTAATCTATCCATTTTTCTAATTTTGATTTCAATTGACAATTATTTTCGTCATTCTTCACTTATTTTCTACAATTTTTCAATTACTTTCGTCATTTTTCGACTATTTCCTTCAATTATATATTATTTTCCGCAATTTTCAATTATTTCCTATAATTTTTTCAATTTTCAATTATTATCTTAAAATTTTATAATTATTCTTTGATTTTTTAAATTATTTTGATCGGTTGTGTATTAATCTAGCCATTTTGTTTTATTTTGTTTTCAATTGTCAATTATTTTAGTCATTTTTTACTTTTTTCTTTTCAATTATCAATTATTTTTTAAAACTTTAATTGGATTAAAAAAATTTCTATTTATTTCCTCAATTTTTTATTATTTTTTTTAATTTTCATTCTTTTATTCAATTTTTAATCTAATTGTTAAATGTGTAATTATTCCCTACAATTTTTTCTTTATTTTTCTTAATATTACAATTAATTTTTTCAGTTGTCTATTAATCTAGTAATTTTTCGAATTTTGTTTTCAATTGACAATTATTTTAATCATTTTACACATATTTTCTTCAAATTTTCAATTATTCTTGTCATTTTTCAACTATTTCCTTATATATAATAATTTCAATTATTAATTATTTTCCGCAATTTTTAATTATTTCCTGCAATTTTTTTAATTTTCAATTATTATCTTAAAATTTTATTTATTTATTTAATTCGTATACGGGCGACAAGAAAAATGCTACAAAAAAAGTATAAAATTATAAATTTTATAATTATTTTTTGATTTTTTATATTATTTTGTTCGGTTGTTCATTAATCTAGCCATTCTTTGAATGTTGTTTTCAATTGTCAATTAATTATTTTTGTCATTTTGTAATTTTTTTTCAATTATCAATTATTATTTTTTTAAATTTTAACTTAATTCATAAGTTTTTAATTTATTTCCTCAATTTTTTATTATTTTCTTCAATTCTCAATTATTGTATTCCATTTTCAATCCAACTGTTTAATTTGCAATTACATATTTCCAACATTTATTCCTATAATTTTTCAACTATTTTGTTTAAATTTAATATTTATTGTTTAATTTTTTTAAACTATTCTTAATTATGCAGCCATTTTTCGAATTTTGTTTTTAAAATTTTGCTAGTGAAATTATAATACGTAATTCTTTTTAAATGTCCAAAATTTTAGATTTTAATATTTTGTGATAATAAAACTTTTTAATTATAATTAATAAAAAGATATTGTGGTATTGTTGTATGGGCTTAATACCACAATATCTATTAATACAAAGGATCAATATAAAATAAACTCATCATGAATTCTTATAATTAATAAAATTTAAAATTATAAAAATGTGTAAATTTTAAATTAAAGTTTAAAGTTATATTTTAAATATAAAAGCGATTTCGCAAAATTCAAAATACCGTTTTAATTGTTCGAAAATTTGTGACCGGGAAATTAAAAAAATTAAACAGTAATTTAATTTCATAAAAAAAGTGGCCACCCTGTTTTCTATTCATTTATCGGTATTTTATTTTTATTATTTGATTTATTTACATCTTCATTTATTTATTTACTTAAATCGTTTTTGGAAAACTTTGTTTAAGAATTAGTAAAAAAGTGTATTAAAAAAAATGTATTAAAAAAATTTAGATAAAATATTGATGAATGTTGCAGGTTTATCAGGGCGATGAGAAAGAATTTCACCAGTTACACGAGCAAATAATTCGTAGCAACAAGTGCTCGCTTCTGCCAGGTCAACCGAATTACGGAATAGTCGTTTCCTTTAGAGTTCTTCACGGTGAATTATCCCAGGTGCGTGAGGAGAATCCGTTACTGTTTAAGAACATTTGTTTGACCAAAAAGCTTGGATTTTCTGACGTCATAATGCCGGGTGACGTTAGAAATGACTTGTACCTGAGATTGGAACGAGGAGAGTTTGAGCGAGGTGGCAAGTCGACTGGAAAAAATATCGAGGTAAAGAAGTCGTCAAGATTTAAAGATACTATGTACCTATATAATGTAAATACCTCCTTTCTGACCTGGGGGAAAATTCTCTTTGTTCTTGTTCAGGTGACTGTCCTTGTCCTGGATGCAGAAGGTCAATCCTTAGAAGGTGCCTTGTTTGGAGCAGCAGGAACTGAAGGAAGTTCCGAATACCAAAGTTTGGTTATTTATCATCATAACAGTCCAACCTGGGCGGAAACTGTCAGGCTTGCGATACCAATTGATAAGTTTTACGGAAGTCACGTGCGCTTTGAATTCAGACACTGCTCGAGTTAGTTTATATTATCTTATTTACGTCTAGTTTCTTGTTTCTCGCCATTTTCAGTTTTCAATTGAAATTATGTTTTCCAGTTTAAAATTTATAGATAAATTATAATTAACTTGTATAATTATAGTTTTGCGCCTTTTTAAACTTTTTAATGTTTTGTCAATTTTTTACCTTTTATTCTTTTTGTTGATTCAGTTAATTCAGTTTAATTTATCCGAATTCTAATCTTAATTTTCATTAAGGGATTACTCGCAGTCACAGAGCGAAATTTTGATAAATTAATCATTTTTCTAGTTCTTAACCGAAGGGATTTGATAAAAAAGTTTTTTTGATAAAATAGTGGCAGGTCAAAGTCAAAACTGAATTTTTTAGAAAAATTTCTCCGTTTAATTGTTAATAAATGAGTCTGATTTTATCAAAACGAAAAATCCTTTGATTAAAGACTAGTTTTTAGTGTATTAAAAAAAAGACTACCAAATTTGAAAAGGTATTTTTGAGGCAATGTATTTTCATAAAATGTTAAACAAAAAAATCGATTTTTTTAAAGTTATAATTACGAGTAATCCTTTAAGAAAATGATTGATTGATTAAACGGGGATCCTACAAAACTGAAAAGCCTGGAAAACATTTAAATTAGTCATTGATTTTTTAAAGCAGCTCTGGAGAAACTGAAAAGTTATGAAATTTTAAAAAACAAACTGAAATTTTTGTTAATTTCCAGTCATAAAGCTGACAAAAGTAGAACAATCGGAAATGTTATAAAATTTTCAAAAACAATTTAGAATTTAATTTATTTGAATAATTTTCAAAGATAGAAAATAAATTCTTAAATTTTGTAAAAGTTGACCTGGAAATTTTCCGAAAATGACTCTGGAAAATCTGGAAAAATCTTATAATTTTAAAATCAGACATTTGTGTAAACCTCATTGAAATTGTAATTGGTTCTAAATTTAATTCATCAATTTTAATCAATTTAAATTTCAGTTTATTGTAATTTTAATCGATTTCGAATTCAGTCGATCTGAACTTTAATTTTCAGAAATTTCAATAAATGCTCATTTTTATTGATCGAGAACTTTTGTATGAATTTAAAATGGTTTTACATTTGGTTAACATTAGTTATTTTAACTCATGTTAATTTTAGATCATTATTATTATTGCCTATTTCCAGAAAATAATTCACTTTATCCCTCTTTATATTTATGTTAAAAATAATACTGTGGTTTCTATTTCTGTTTATTTATATTTTTAAAAAATTTTGATCTCGTTTCAGTCCAATTTTACTCGATTTTTGTTATGTTTGAAAATTTGGAGTTAATTTTTAAACCATCTCCACTTATATTGTACTATTTTTGCATGTGCATAAATTTACAGTTACACTTTAAAAAAGAAAAATTTTAAAATTTGTAATTTGATAAAATAAATCTTGTTTTATGATTTCAGCACGAGATAAAAACGATAAAAAATTGTTTGCCTTTGCCTTCGTTCATTTAATGGAAGCTGGTGGTGCTACGTTGCAGGATGGACAACACGAACTTTTTATTTACAAATGTGAAGAAAAAAGTAAACTTGACCCTCCGAATTACTTATCTCTTCCCAGCACCCCTCGAGATCCAAATTATCCAGGTAAATCTTGTCTAAACATTCAATTTTCCGGGCACATTCCATATTGGAAGAAACATCATCATACGAAAAATATTTTAACATTTTTGTATCATTTTTGTTGTCAGAATAAACATGGTTTGACACTTTAATTAGTTAAGTAATGATTTACTAAATAATAATCGAAATTTTTCTTGATTGTTTAAAAAGTCTAAAAGAAATTCAAATTTTAATATTTATAAATCTCAAATAATTGTTTCTATTTGTTTACAAACAAAATTTGAAATTTCAATTGTCTATAAAAATAATACCTAATTTGTTCTTTTCGTGTATTATTATTAAATCAAATTATTTATCTAATTTATTTATTTGAAAACAATTCTTTATTTATTTATTCTTTCATTATTTTTTAATCATTCTTTAACCTTTTAATAAAGTTTCAAATCCTGTCATCATTTATTTATTACTTAGAAATATTGTCTTTTTCTCTAAGTTGATTAATTTCTTTTCTTACGTTTTCTAAATTTATAAAAATATTTAATCAGAATTTTGTTCTTTAATTTTTTTCATAATTTCTTAATTTTTCTCATTCTTAAAGAATTCTCTTTTTCTTTAAGAATTTCTTCATTCTTTTATTGATTGTGTTATTTATTTCATAGTTCTGTAAAAGCGAATCCGTATAACCTTCAATTGTTTAAAAATATTTTCTGCATTTTTATGCCTTTTTATACTTTTCTCATTTTATACCATCTTTTTCATTTTAATATTGTTTTATGATTTTTAATTTTTCTTTTTTTTCGTAAATTCTCGCATAGTTTCTTGCTTAAAAATTGAAGTTTTTATATTTATTACGTAAAATGTTATTGTTTCTTGACCACATATTTATATTTCACTTTTTCATCTATATTTTGTTAACTATTTACACATTCTTTTTAAAATTTCTTTATTTTCTTATTTTATTCTTACTGATTTTTATTTTGTAGTTACTACAATATTTTTATAGTTATTGATACTTTTTATAATATTTTCATTATCGGTGAACCTTTTTTGCCTATTTTTTCATTTTTCAATGTATTGCTTTATTTTTATTTTATCTAGTAAAATATTAATTGATTCCAATTTACTTATAACCCGAACCTTAATTTTATCAAATTTTAAATCAATTCAAATTTTAATCGCTCCGAACTCCAGGGCCATAGTTTTTTTAAATCACTTTGATTTAAATCATTGGGCATTTGCATTAAAATCATGATTTTATAAAAAAAAATTCATAAATTTCCGGTAGTCTAATACTGCATGTAAAAAAATCGCAAATCATAAAAAAACCAAGATAAAAAATTGTGCTAATTCACATGATCAAAATACCTACGATCTACAAATTTTTAGTATGAAGATAACAAAAAAAGTATTAAATTTGTAAAGCTTCAAGTTATTTTAATTTAAATAAATTCCAAATATCAATTAACTCATATTCCAATTTATTTAAACTTAAATGCTTATTAATTAATACATAATTAAATAGTATTAATTATTTTCCACATTCACATATTTAAATATTCCATATTCCTTTTTTTTATTCTTACAAGATTTCTAAGAGATTTCACTTTTTTAAAACTGTTCAATTTTTATCTTATAATTTCTTATTTTTACAAAATTTTAAGATTTGTTTTTATATTTGTCTTTTTATTTTAGGATTTTCTTTAATTTTCTTCTTTACATACAATTTATTTATAATATTATTTTTTACAATTTTGTTATTATAACATTCACTAAACTTTTTATTTCGTTACTTTTCTTAATTATTGTCATATTTTTAAAAATAAATACACTCATTTTTTTGTAAATTTATTCAATTTGTTTTCACACCTTGTCTATTTTTTGTAAACTTACTTATTCTTCATACAGTTTTTAGATTTTCTTTATTTTTCTAAATTTATTGTTGGACTTGTTTTAAGTTTAATAATTAATATTATAAACATATTTTTGGTTTAATTTTCCTAAACTTTTTTATTTTTCAAGGATTCTAAATTTCTTTTGTGAACTTTTTATTTATCTCTTTATACACTTTTTATTTTATTTCTATTAATTTTAATTTTTTAGTAGATTCTTACCAAAAATTTTTATTTTTTGTATTTTTCAAATTTTTTTTACAGATTGTTAAATTCAGAAAAAAAACATTTTTTCCGAATTTTTTTTCTTGCTATTTATTTAATTTTGTTCCTGTTTCACAATTTTTTTAGTCCTTCCTTGCATTTTAATTACTTCTTTAATTTTTTACATCATTTTTCTGTTTCTCAGAAACATTTTCCTTCTTTTAAATTGTTTAGTTTTTATCTTCTAATTACGAAATTTTGAAAACAGTTATTCCGTGCTTTTATCTACATTTTTTAAATTTCTCATTTTTCTACTTTTTTGAAGACTTTTATTCTTTTATTTTATAATTTATATTATGTGAATTTAATCTGGTACTAAGTATTCTGATTTTAACATCGCTCTTCTATTTCATAGATATTTTTTTTAAATTTTCCAAAATCTTATTAATTTTTTTTTTCAATTTGTAAAATAATTCTCTAATTCTTCTGACTTTAAACATTTTTCCTCTTTAGTTATATATTTTAACGTTTTTTTAATTATCTTCGTATTTATTTTTTTAACTTCATAACTCCGCATAACTTCTTTTATTTAAAAGAATTTTCTCGTTTCTTTAATAGACTGTTTTCTTATCTTTTTACGTTTTTCTGTTTTTGTTTTTATAATTTATTCTTTTTTCGTTGTTTTTACCTAATTTGTTTAATTTTACAATTATATAAATTTGAAGATATTTTTTCAAATTTTCTCACTTATTCGGCACAATTTGTTTGATTTTGATTAAATGTTTTATTCTTCATTTTTTTTATTATTTTATCAGTTTAAAAATAAAATACTTAAAATTGAACACTTGAACATTTTATATAGGTATTGATTCTATATATTCAAGAAAAACAATTTAAAAAAATCATGATTTTTATCTGCCCTGTCGAATTCCTATTCTTATTGAGATTTATTAATTAGCTTTTATGAAATAAGAAAAAAAATTAAGTTTTAATACTTATTACATTTAAAGATGTTGTTTATATTTTTTTTTAAATAAGTAGTTCCACAATTCTTGCTTTGTAGTATTATTACATGTACGTATTTATAAATGAAATATTTTTTATCGTAAATGTTAAGAATTTAATAATACCAGAAGAAATACTATCTCTTTTAAAATTTGAGCTATAAAATGTTTGGTCCTGAAAATCAATTATGATACATAATTTATTTATCATTGTTTATAAATATTTAAAAGTTCCCTAAAATCCTATTTTTATCCTATTTATTTTATCCTATATCCTATCCTAAAATCCTAGGGAAAAGTTCCCCTTTTTTTTATGTATTCACTTCTCTATTTCCCCTAAAAATTTTAGGGGAAATTTTTTTTTATATTTAATATTCTTCATTATCACTTTGAAGCCCATAATAATTAATTAACTGCTTACAGGTATACCTCCATTCGCCAGATCTCCAAAGGAAGCAGTCTTCATCACAACATTACTGTGCAGTACAAAGCTAACGCAAAACGTCGATATATTAAGTTTATTGCAATGGAAAGCTCATCCCGAGAGGATATCTGACTCATTAACCAAAGTTTTAAGATTAGACGGAGAGGAGACAGTAAAATTTCTACAGGATATTCTCGACGCGCTTTTCTCGATGTTTCACACCGAAGATGGAAATTCTACCGCCTATTCGGGACTCGTCTTTCAAGTACTAGTTTCAATATTTAGTTTACTCGAGGACTCGAAATTCGAGCACTTCAAACCGGTCATGAATGCTTATATCTCGGGTCACTTTGCCGCTGCTCTAGTTTATAAAGGGCTCTTGAGTAGCGTTCAACATTGTGCCGATTGGGTAACAGCTTCCGAGCGACAGGAGTCAATCGTGAAATGTTTCCGATCACTGGAGTACATATTCAAGTTCATTATTCAGAGTCGATTATTGTTTGCGAGAGCAACGGCTGGACAATTTGAGGACAGTTTTAAGAGGGATCTGTATTGTTTGTTTACATCGCTCAATAAAATGCTTACACTGTCCTACGATATGGTTCTACAATCTCAAGTGGCGCTGCTCATGTCAATCCCAACTGTTTTTGAACAATTGATCGCAGTGTTGCCAGTTTTGGATGTTGTTAAATTGACCTGCACAATGTTGGATTCGATACCTCGAGAACCTCCTCCTCAATTGGTTCAAACTAAATTATTCGCGATAAAAAGTCTGGTAACTTCCGAGCTATTTGAGGACGACGAGAGCCGAAATCTTCTGCTAATCACGATCTGCAAACACTTGAGGATCCATTTGGCGAGAAGAGAAGAGCTGAGATCTTGCACCGATATCCTTGGCGATATTTTGAACTTTTTATACAAGAGGGCCAGGGATACCAACAAAATTAATAATTGCATTCACCATGACATTGAAACCCTGGTTCTGTCAATTCTGGACGTTTTGATACAAACAATTTTGATAATTGTCAATGCCAATGGCCCCGTTTTGGGCAATTTAGTGGCTTGTTTGATAAGCCTAATGCAACTTTTGGACGAGTATCATTACTCGAGATTGTGGGAAGAATTGACTTTGGGCGGTGACCGAAAAGCTTTAAAGGATTTTCTACTGAGGGTTTTCCTCGTTTTGAAGGATTTAGTCAGGCAGTCGATTTTTGCTGCCGATTGGCTTGTTATTAGAATGCAGGCCAATAATGTGATTTTGAAGTCTTTACAGGAACTCGCGCAACCATTAGCTTTCAGATTTTTACACAATAATTTCGATTTTCAACTGTGGTCCACGTATTTCAATTTGGCTGTTGCCTATCTCACGCAACCGTCACTTCAGTTGGAACAGTTCTCGGAGGTGAAGCGAGAAAAGGTTATTGAAAAGTATGGAGACATGAGAGTACTCATGGGCTTTCAAATATTGTCCATGTGGTCACGACTGGGCGAACGAAAGCTGGAATTTATTCCGGGTATGGTGGGACCATTTTTGGAAGTAACTTTAGTGCCAGAGAGTGAACTACGGAAAGCAACTTTGCACATTTTCTTCGACATGATGGAATGTGAACAGAAGGCTCGAGGTAGTTTCAAATCAGTTGAGTCTGAATTGATAGATAAATTAGACATTTTAATTAGTGAGAATAAGGGTGATGATGAGTACAGACAGCTGTTTAATACCATGTAAGTTGAACTTTTTTTAAATTGAAATATTTTATTAGATTTGTAGGTAGAGATTTGATTTTAATTTGAATTGAGTTCAGGGTGTCTGGCGATCCGAAAAATTTACGGGAATTTGTAAAAAGATGAGAAAATTTCTAGAAAGCTTCTCTATTTTTTCATCTTTAAGGAGGGTCGACAGCTTGACATAGCCTCAAACTAAGAAGTGATTTTTAACAGCAAATGAAACTATAATTACAACAATTTCACAAAATTCTGAAAAATTCAGTTGCACAATTATCAGAAAAAATTAGTTTGGACCAAAATTTGTTGTAAAATAATAATTATTAAACATTTTCTGTTTTTTCTTTAATAGTCAGTAACCAATTGAAATTTTCAATCAATTTTGACAAATAACAGCTGATTTTGCTCTTAAAAACATTTTCTATAATTCCACTCGTTGAATTTTGTTTAAAATATTTTGTTGAAAAGTTATTAAACAAATAAAATTTGTTTTTAACATATTTTTTTAACAAAATATTTTAAACAAAATTCAACGAGTGGAATTGTAGAAAATGTTTAAAAGAGCAAAATGAGGTGTTATTTGTCAAAATTGGTTGAAAATTTCAATTGGTTACTGACTCTTAAAGAAGAAAAACAAAATGTTTAATAATTATTATTTTACAACAAATTTTGGTCCAAACTAATTTTTTCTGATAATTGTACAACTGAATTTTTCAGAATTTGGTGAAATTATTTTAATTATTGTTTCATTTGCTGTTAAAAATCACTTTTTAGTTTGAGGTTATGTCTAACGGTCGACACTCCTTAAGGATGATCTCTCCACTTATATCTCCTCAAATTAAAAACACGTTTTTCTTCCCAAATAAAAATATTATTAAAATCAATTTCACCAATTTTTAAAAGACCCAATTGTACATTTTTCTGAAAAAATCAGGTTGAGCTAAAGTTTGTTGTTAAATAATAATTATTTAACATTTTATGCTTTTTTTTATATCTAGTTAAAATCTGTGATATTCATCCAATTTTAATAAATAATAGCTCGTTTTTCTCGTTAAAACATTCTCTACAATTTTATGTGTTGGATTTTGTTAAAAAATATTTTCTTTAAAAGTTATTAGATAAATAAAATTTGTTTTTTACGTATTGTTTAAACAAAATACAACAAATAAAATTGTAGAGAATGTTTCAACGAGAAAAATCAGCTAATATTATTTGTTAAAATCGGATGAAAATTATAGATTTTAACTAAATTTAAAGAAAAAGCATAAAATTTTAAATAATTATTATTTGACAACAAATTTCAGCTTAACCTAATTTTTTCTATAAAATGTACAACTAGATCTTTTAAAATTTGTCGAAATTGATTTAAAAAATCTCTTTATTTAGGGTGAAAAACGACTTTCTAGTTTGAGGTTATGTAAATGGAGAGAACCTCCTTAATTTAAAAAAAATCACTTAAAATCTAGTACTTTTCCACCTTTTTCATTCTTTTTTCATTCTTTTTTCATTTTTATTGATTTTAATAACTTAAACTTATTACAATCTAAAAAAAAATATAAACGTTACTTATTTCAAACTCATTTTTATTGAACTTTACAAATCTCAGTTAATAAAATTTCAATACATAAGAATAATTATTTTAATCTTTTCTCATGCTTGAGTAGGCCTTTTCATTTAATAAAATTTCTCCGACTTTATTCTAACTTTCTGATTTTCTCCATTAATTTTTTTATTTCTTTGTTAAATTTTTTGTTTTTTCATAATTTTTTAAAATCATTAATTTATTTTTTAAATTTTCATTTTATCAAAAATTTTCTTTCTTTTAGAAGTTTTTTAAAATTTTTTTTATGTTTATTTTTTTCTTATGCCTAATAACTTATTTCTTTTCCAAAAGGTGTTTATTTCTTCTTTTTCTCACAAATTCTCAATTCTTCTAAATTTTAAAAAATTTTCCTCTTCAGTAAAATATCTTTGTCAGTTCATTCATTGTTAATTTACTTACCAAATTAAAGATAAACGTTTTTATGAATCTTTTAATTTTTTAAATTTATAACACTTTCCAGACTGTATACATTTATTTTTTACAATTTCTTTCTAAAATTTCTAAATTCTTTTTCTAAAATTTATTCAATATTTTGTTTCCCCTTTTTCCAAATTTCTTAACATTTCTCGTTTTTAACGATTTTTCTTTATTAAAATATCGCCACGTTTTATCATTCGATTTTTTATAATAGTCTTTTTTTTTAAAGTTTCTCATATTTTATCTTTTTTTTTTCATTGATGCTCGGTTTCTGAATTTTTTTTTTACGATTCTACTATTTTATCGTACTCATTGTACACTTTCTCACTTTAAAAAAAATTAAATTGTTATTTTTTTACCCCGAATTTTGTCATATTTAAAAATATTTTTGTTCTGTGAAAGTTGTTTTTATATTTTTTTATATTTTCTCAAATTTATCGACTTTTTTTCTAATTTTCTAGAAATTTTTTTTTTAAATTCAGTTTTTATTTTTTCACCCTAAATTTTGTAATATTTAAAAATATTTTCTTTCTATAAAAGTTGTTTCCATATTTTTTTAAGTTTCCTCAAATTTATCGACTTTTTTTTTTGATTTTCTGCTTTTTTAAAAACTTACTTTGACGTTCTTTCATAGTTTTTAAATTATTGTTCGAACTTTAAAAAAAATTTCTAAATTTATCATCATTTTTTGACTTTTAAAAAATGTTAACACTTTCCAAACTGCATATTTATTTTTTACAATTTCTTTCTAAAATTCTAAATTCTGTCTCTAAAATGTATTCAATATTTTTTCTTTTCTTTTCTCTAAATTTGTTAACTTTTCTTGTTTTTAAAGATTTTTATTAAAATTGGCACGTTTTATCATATCATGAAATTTTTAAAATTTGATTGCCTTCATTTTTTAAAAATATTTCTCTGAAACATTTTTTTGTTTTAATTCCTGAAAATTTTATACTTTTCACTAATTTTTCATCTTTTTTCTTTCATTATTTCATAATTTTTTATTAATTCTTTTCCTTATTTTTGTAAATATTTTAATTTTATTAAATTTTACCTATTTCTTAAAATTCTTTTTTCTCCTTTCTCGTAATATTATCTAAAATTGTTTTTGTCATTTTCTTTACTATTTGAAGAGTTTTTCTTGTTTTTCACATACTTTTCTTTACTTTTTGTATTTCCATTATTCTTGTTCAGATTTTATTCTTTTTTTATTTTACCTTTTTTTGTACAGATTATTTCATGATTCCTTAATTTAAAAAAAAAAAAAACAAAAACAACATTTTAGTTGTTTAGATTTTTTCTCAAACTTTCAATAATTTAAATGTTATTCTTATTTTCTCAAATTTGTTATAATTTTTTAATTTCCTCAAATGTTTCAACTTTTTTTTCCTTTTTTCACATTTTTCATCGACTTTTTTTGTTTTTTTCTAATAATTTTTAAATCATACTTCGACATTTAATAAGTTTTCTAATTTTATCCAACTTATTCTTAAAAAATTTGCTCTTTCACAAACTGATTGTTTATTTATCATTATTATTATTATTATTTTCTTATAATTTGTTACTTTTTCAAAAAACTTATTTAACATTTTAATATAATGTTGATAAACATTAATACTTATTAGACACCCTGTCAGAAAAATTGTACAGAAGATATCAATCTCTCTGAGTCAAGTATGATTTAATTAATGTGATTGTAATATTACCAGTTTAGAACCTATTAAGATAATTGCATGTTTTTCAAATTTAAATATTAAGCTTTTGTATCCTTATTACAACAAAGTTGTCTTGTAATGCAAAGCCTTAAACTAAAATCATTTTTCGCATTTTCATGCCGCTTTAGGGAGCACTTAAGTGCAGTGTAAGTTTTTGCCTAAAATAACAATATTTTTCTCTCCACTAAGAAAAAATATCTTTTCTCATAATATTTTTTGAATTGCAAAAATAACAATTTTTTTATTCAATTCTCACAGGTTATTAAACAAAGTGCAATCCGAAGATCCAACTTGGAAAGACAGTGGAATTTTATTCATTACGTCAGTAACGCGATTATTGGAACGATTACTTGATTATCGAAGTGTTATCCAGGGTGACGAAAATCGCGACAAACGAATGTCGTGCACTGTCAATTTATTGGTAAGCAATTTATTTACTTTTTAAATTAATAATTAGTTTTTTAATTTTTGCCAGAAAAGTCTCTAAAGAGATAAAATTAATATTATTTTAATAAAGACTCGGAAGATGATAAATCAAATAGCATTGTTTAGGTATTTAATATAAAGGTGAATAGGGTTACAAAAAAAAAATTAGTAACTTTGTATGAACATTTTTTTTAAAGTCAGAATAAAAAAAATATAAATAAGAAAATATTACTAAGAAAGCGGTATTTAAATTTAAGTTTATTTAAAAAACAACCGACACATTCTTCTACGTTTCAAACACTTGTTAATTATTGTGTTAAATGCCAGAAATTAATTTCATTAAGCCACGTGTCGTTCGCGACTTTTTATTTTAATCTTAAATTTTAGCACTAGTCTTGCTTAAGATACTGACGTGAAACTTGTTAAAATGGGCATTTTTTTATTTTTCTTGCAGAATTTCTACAAAAATGAGTTCAATCGAAAAGAGATGTATTTGCGTTATATTTACAAACTTCATCAAATGCACTTGGAAGCTGAAAATTACACTGAAGCAGGATTTACGATGAAATTGTACGCTGATCAATTAGGATGGGGATCAACTGTTTTGCCGTCAGATCTTGCACATTCACAGCAACCTGAGTGGCAACGAAAAGAGCTCCTGTATCTTCAAATTATTCGCCATTTTGATCGTGGTAAATGCTGGGAAAAAGGAATACCACTTTGCAAGGAATTGGCCGTTTTATATGAAACTGTACTCTATGATTATGCACAATTAAGTAAGATACTGAAAATGCAAGCTCAATTCTTGGATAATATACTCACACAACTTCGACCAGAGCCGGAATATTTTCGAGTTGGTTTCTATGGATTAAGTTTTCCTCTTTTCGTGCGGGTAAGTTTTTGATAATTTGTTTAAAATAATCAGTATTAGTCTAGTTTTATCGCTGATTATATTACATAATAATTTACACTAATGTTAATTTAATTAATATTTGACTAATTATATTATGTAACGCTTTTTGCCAATATTTTAATTTTTTTAGAACAAGTTATTTATTTACCGAGGATTGGAATATGAAAGAATAGGAGCCTTCACGCAACGATTGCAAACGGAATTTCCAAGCGCACAAATTTTGATGAAAAATTCACCGCCTGACGAAAGCATTCTTACCTCCGAAGGACAATGTAATTAATTTTATAATCTTAATTTATTTCTTCGAGTTTAGTTAATTAATGTCATTTTGAAATTGTTTTTTTTTCAATTTCTAATTATTAATGCAAATTTCAGTTATTAGTTTTAATATTTTTAATTATTGTCTACCATATTTCATTTTTTTTTCATTTACCAATTTTAAAACTATTTTTTTTTATTTTAATTATTTCAAAAAATTTGTATTTGTTGTTTAATGATTTCAATTACTTAAACTACATTTTTCAACTATTTTTATCATTTTTTAATTATTTTCTGTAATTTTAGATTATTTACATTATTTCTCACTTTTTTCCCTAAATCTTAAATTTACCTTCTGCAAATTTCAATTATTTTCTTTAATTTCTTCAATCACTTTTTGAATTTTAATTATTTTCTCGTCGACATTAAATCAATTTCAATATAATTATTGCTAAATTTTATATTATTTATCTTAACTTAAAATTAATTTTTTTTAAATTACGATTATTATTTTCATTTTGCAATTATTATTTTCAATTTTTAATGATTTAGGTACATTATTTCTGAATTAATATGATGAACTTTAAAAAATATATTTCAATTTTCAATTATTTTGTTAATTCTTTTTATCATTTTGCAATTATTTTCTCCATCTTTTAATTATTTTTCAATTAGTTTCTTAATTCTCAGTTGTTATCTCAAATTTAAATTATTGTCTTCAATTTTCAATCACTTAAATGATTTTTTAATTATTTTCGTTTGCTTTAAAATAAATTCTATAATTTATCTATTATTTTCTCCAATTTCTAATTATTTTAATTTTTTTCGCTTCATTTTCAAAAATTTTAATTATTTATCTGAAATTTTAATTATTTTCATCATATTTCAATTATTTACTTCCGCATGAAGAAAGTTTTGTATTCGTTCAAATTTACATATGTGTGTACATATGTACATATGTGTGTGTGTGTGTAGTTTTTTTGTGAACACGATAACTCGAGAACGCTTTAACGGATTTAAATATAATTTGGTATGATTATTTTTACTTTTAAAATCTAAAATCAGACAGAAGGATTTTTAAGAATAATCATTATAACCTATTTTATTGAAATTTGATTTTTTGAAAAATTCATTTTTATTAAAAAAGAAATTTTTAACCTATAAATTCAACTTAATAAATAAAAAAATCATATTCCTTACGTCAACAGAAATCGATTCATCTATATAAAGTTTATATTTTGTCAAAATTTTAAAGAATATATGGCAATTTTCAAATTTTTAAAAAATTACTTTATTGCTTCCTCCAAAAAGAAGAAAATATTTTTCTTGGCGTGGAAGCAAAATAGTTATGAAATGAACGCAATCCTCGACTTGTTTTTTCAATTTTAAACATTTTTCAATTATTTCCGTCACTTTTTAATTATTATTCTCATTTTGTGAAATTATGTTTTAAGATTTTCAAGTACTTTTCTCAAATTTCAATTAATTGCTTCAATTTTTATTTATTTTTATTTGTTTCAATAAGTTCCAAAAACTGTCTATTAATTATCTTAAATTTCAATTATTTTTAGCTTTCTTCAATTCTTTTCTTTAATTTTTAATTATTCTCATTTTTATCAATTAATTTCCAAGATTTTCAAGTATTTTTTTCAAATTACGATTTATTTATTTTTTGATGAAGTACCTACAATTCCCAAATAATAAGTACAGATTATTTTTTTTTTTTTAATTCTGCAATTTCTTCAATTATTTATTTGAAAATTTTATTTATTATTTCAACTTACCATTGCTTTTATCATAATTCAATTACTTTCTTTAAGTTTCAAATTTTTAAAATTATTTTTCAATTATTTTCCCCAATTTTTAATTATTCTTATTTTTTAAAATTATTTTCTAATATTTTTAAATATTTTTCTCAAATTTTACATTAGTTTCTTCATTTTTTAATTACATTCAATTGTTATCATCATTTTCAAAATCTTTTATTAATTATCTTAAAATCCAATTATTTATAGCTTCCTTCAATTCTTTTCTTTAATTTTTAATTATTCCCATTTTTTTAATTGATTTCTAAGATTTTCAGGTATTTTTCTCAAATTTTGCAATTTTTTCAATTATTTATTTCAAATTTCATTTATTTTTTTTAACTTATTGTTTTTATCATATTTCAAGTATTTTCTTTAAGTTTCAAATTCTAAAATCATTTTTAAATTTTATTTACCAATTCTTAATTATTCTTATTTTTTAAAATTATATTCAAAGATTAAAATTTTTTTTTTCAAACTTGCCGTTATTTTTTCGAATTTTAATTATTTTCAATTTTTGTCCTAATTTCCAAAATTTTTTATTAATTACCTTAAATTTCCATTATTTTAAGCTTTCTTCAATTTTTTTCTTTCATTTTTAATTATTCACATTTTTTTCAATTGATTTCTCAAATTTCAATTACTTTTTTTTAATTAAAAAAAATTCTGCAATTTTTTCAATTATTTATTTCATATTTCATTTATTTTTTTCTACTTATCTTTGTTCTTATCATATTTAAGGTAATTTCTTCAAGTTTCAAAATTTAAAATCAGTTTTCAATAATTAGTTTCCCCAATATTTAATTATTCTTATTCTTTATAATTATTTTTTAAGATTTTAAAATATTTTTCTCAAACTTCCCACTATTTTTTTTTCAATTTTTAATTATTTTCATAATTTCCAAAATTTTAAACTATTTATCTAATATTTCAAGTATTTTATTCAATTTTTAATTATTTATATTATTTTTTCTTCAATTTTCAATTTCTCACGTTCTTTTTCATCAATTCATTCAATTTTCAAGGATATCTATGGTTTTCTTGTATTTTATATATATTCTGTATTTTTTGCAATTATTTCTCTTAAATTAAAAATAGTTCATTTCAATTTTAAATTATGTTTTTTTTTCATTTATTTTCTCTAATTTTCAATTATTTTCTTTTTCTTCAATGGACTTCTAAAGCTTTCAAGAATTTTTCTGAATTTTTTCTTAAATTTTAAATTATTTATATTATTTTTTCATTGCTTTCTTTAATTCTTAATCATTCTAATTATTTCTGAACTAATTTACTAAATTTTTAATTTTTTATCTCAATTTCAATCACTTTTTTCAATTTTCAATTGTCTTCTCCAATTTTTCATTGTTCTAATTTTTTTAATTGTTTTCAAAGATTTGCAAGTATTTTTGTCAAATTTGAATTATTTTTTGCTATTTTTTTTAATTCTAAAATTTTATAAATTTTGCCGTATATAAATAAAACTTGTTTTATTTATTTTTAAATAATATATTTGACTTGTTTATAATTGTCGATAACATAAGGTGTAGAAACTAATTGCGTGCCAGTAAGCATTGTTTAATCTCTAGTTAATTAAATAATTTTAAATTTCCATCAATTAATCTTGAATCTAAACTACTAAAATTTACAGATATTCAAATTTGCAACGTGAAACCAATTCCAGAAGAGGGAAGTCTAGGCTCTGGAGCAATTGAAGTTCCTGATCGAGTGATTGCGTTCTATCTTGTAAACGACGTGAGAAAGTTTACATTTGATCGGCCTATGCACAGAGGACAAGTTGATCGCGAGAATGAATTCAAATCACTTTGGATTGAACGCACAACACTTACAACAGAAGCTAAATTGCCCGGCATCCTCCCGTGGTTCGAAGTAATTGACAAACGTTCAGAACTTTTGGCCCCAGTGCAATACGCTTGCGAGACAATGCAAAGTGTTGAGCGAGAATTGAGACGATTAATCGTCCAATATACAGCCGAGCCGAAGAAGAATATTAATCCTTTTAGCATGCGACTGCAAGGAATTATTGACGCTAATGTTATGGGCGGTATTACCAAATATCAAGAGGCATTTTTAACCCAAGAATTCGCTAGACAGAATCCTGAAATGGTACCTCATGTCAATAAATTGAAAAATTTGATTCTCGATCAAATGAGCGTTCTCGAGTCTGGTTTACAACTTCACGGGCAAATTGCACCATCAGGCGTTCAACCGTTGCACAAAAGATTAATCGAAAGATTTACACAACTCAAGCGAAGTTTGGGTCCTTTGACGAGGCAGCGATTGTTACATCAAGATAGCATTATAAAGTTAGTGATTAATCGTTATTTTGTAATTAATTATTAATATATATAAAGGTCAAACCATTGACTTTTGTCTGAAGGCTGTCATATTTTTAAAAAAATGTAAGTTTAATTTAAATGAAACTCTATTTTTTTAATTTCAGTAACGATAGAATTATTGTTTAAATATTATTGCTTTCGAGATTTTAATTAATTAAATAGTATCTTAATTATAATGAATTTTAAAAAACTACCGCAATTAAGGTTACGAAATAACATCATGAACCTCTAAATTTTAATTCATTATAATTAATGTTGGAGTTTCATTTATTCTAAATTTATATTTTTTAAAAATATGACCGCTTTCAGAAGAAAGTCAATGGTTTTAACCAAAATTCTTTTTTTATTCTTGTTCTGAATTTATACAAGTTTTTACTTGAAATTAATCATTTGGCAGTAAAAAGACGAACAATGATTAAAAAAATGTATTTTTACTTTTAGTTCTCCTTTACCTCCACTTCCGATTGGTGAGAAGCAACATTCTCTTACTTTAGAAACAGCAGGATGTAGAATATCACACTCTGAAACCGACGGAGTGTTTGAGGATGAAGGATTTTATACTAAAGTTGATGGGGCTCCTCCACCAATTCCACAGAGGGAAGTTCGACCACGATCGGTTGGGTACGGAACAACTCCAACGAGACCAACACATCAGAGGACTCATAGTAAACCTTTGAGTCCGAAACTTCCTCTGAGGCATTCTTTACCAACTCCAACTGATGGTGCGGAACAAACAAATGTCAGGACTTCCTGGACTGAAACTGGATCCGAAGCAGCGCCGCCGCTTCCTCCAAGAAGCTGCAGTAAGAGTCAATTTCAATTTAGCATTAATGATCAGGATTGTGAACAAAAATTTTCTCACTTTATTTTAATATGACGGAGATCACAGAGGTTGTTTTTGTCCAATTTTAGGTAAAAAATGAGATTTTTTTTTAAGAACGATTATCCGCTCAAGCGGTTCTTATTTTTTCGGAACAAAATATTCAATATTTTTTTTTTATTTATCTCTTCTTATAATTTGGTTTCTAGATAGTATTTTATAGTTAAAACTAGCAACATTAATATTATTAACATAATATTAACACAATTAATAACTTTGCATTGTTGTTGGTCATTTAAAACTATAAATATTTGCAAATTCAAATAATGAAAATTACGAATTCGAAAAATGACTAGATTAATAGATAACTGAAAAAAATAATTGAAAAAATTAATCAAGAAATATTAAATTTAAAGAAATTAGTTAAAAAATTATAAGAATAATTTGAAAATAATTGCAAACTAAACAACTGGATTTAAAATTGAAAAAAATAATTGAAATTGAAGAAAATAATTAAAAATTGAGGAAATAAATGGAAAATTTAAGAAATAATTTGAAAATTTAGGAATTGAATTAAAATTTGAAAAAGTAATTAATAATTGAAAAAAAATTAAAAAATGACGAAAAAAATGGCTAGATTAATACACAAACGAAACAATAATTAAAAAAGTTTAAGATAATAATTAAAAATGGGAAAAATTGTAGGGAATAATTGAAAATTGCGGAAAATAATTAATAATTGAAGGAAATAGATGAAAATTCACGAGAAAAATTGAAGAAAATATGTAAAAATGACTAAAATAATTGTCAATTGAAAACGAAATTCGAAAAATGACTGGATTAATAGACAACTGAAAAAAATAATTGTAAAAGTTGAACAAGAAATATTAAAATTTAAAGGAAATAATTGCAAATTGTAAAATTAAGAAAATTATTGAAATAACTGTTGGAAATAATAATTGCACATTTAACAAATGGATTAAAATTAGAAAAAAATAATTGAAAACTGCAGAATGCAATTAAAAATTGAAGAATGGAATTGGAAATTAAAGAGTATACTTAAAAATTGAAAACATGTATTTAAAAAAAGCTGAGAATTAATTAATTTAAAAGAAAACAATTAAAAACTGAAAAATAGAAATAAAAATTAAAGAATGAAATTAAAAATTAAAGAAAATAATTGAATATATTGAATATATTTAAAATAAAAGAAACTTAATGATATCCGAAAAAAATAACAGAAAATCGTCGATAGTTTTTTAATATTAAAGAAAATAATTGAAAAGTGGAATTTAAATTTGAAGAAAATAACTGAGAATTGAAGAGAATAGTTCTAGAGTTAAATAATTAAATTAAAGTTTTAAAACAATTTTTATAAGTGAAAAAAATAGTTGAATATTGGGGAATTAATTGAAAATCTATAAAAAATAATTGAGAATTAAAGAAAATATTGGAGAATTAAAGAAAATAATTAAAAATTGAAGAAATAAATTGGAAATTAAAAAATTAAATGGAAATTTCAAGAAAATAATTGATAAGTCAAAGAAAAATTACAATATGGCGAAAATAATTAAATATTGACGAAAATAGTTAACCATTAAAAAAAATAATTAACAATTGGAAAAAAATTCAAAAAATGGTGAGAATAATCTATATTAGAACAAAAAATATTTCTAAATTAATGAATAATCATAAAATTCAATAATAAATTGTCAATTGAAAACTGATAAAAATTATGGCAAGAATTGTAGAAAATAAATGAAAAATGAAGAATTGGAAATTGAAGAATTGTATTGAAATTTCAAGAAAATAATTAATATTTGAGATGCGAGAATTAATGCAATTTAAAGTTGAAAAAAATATTTAAAAATTAGAGAAATAAATTAAAGATTAGAGAATTAAATTGCAATTTTAAGATAATAGTTGATAATTAAAAGGAAAATTACAAAATGACTAAAATAATTAAATATTAAAGAAAAAATTGACATTATTAAGGAGAATAATTGTAATTGAAAACAGTTGAAAGTTATAGAAAAAATTATAGATTTATTTGTTAATGAAATTAAAATTATTTGAATTGATATTTATAAATTTTAATCAATTTAAATGCATTTTTTTCAAAATTATCTGATTTAAAACAAAAAATATCTATGTGCCAAACTTTAGGTGTGAACAGACAAAAAATGAATGAAGGAATGAAAGAACTTGCGGATTATTATTATTATTATAATAGATTTGTGATATATGAAAAAAAAATCGATAGAAAATAAAATTTTTTTTTTATATAGGAAGTAATAAATTAAGCAATGTAAACAAAATTAATTTTCAGTTATAAATGCCAGTTTTTTTGTGAATTTTGTACTAAGGCTCTCAAAAGAAACTCTAGAAACTCGAAATTTATGTACATGTCAACGTTCACACCAGTCCGAAAGCACACGTTCTCGTCCGATCACGTAAGTTAAGCGGAGTTGGGCGCGGTTAGTACTTAGATGGGTGACCGCTTGGGAATACCGCGTAACGTTGACTTCTTTTTTTTTTTTATTTTAAAATTTTCGAAATTGTCTTTGTATGTGTTTTTTGACATTTCTATTTAAGAAGTTACGGACAAATAAATAATTATATAATTTATAATTATATAACGGACATAATTTATTATATGCCCTTAAGGAAGTTCTACCGTAAATCGATTAATCAAACAGATTTTGATAAAACTTAGTGTACTACTAAATAAAGTTTTTAAAATTTTGTAGTTAAATTTTTGAGACCTGTAGGTTCTTGGGAAAAAAGTTATGATTGATTTATTTTTTGACTGTTTAACCTGTTTAACATTGATTCTTATGAGAATTCATTACTCTGTCACATATATTTTCGTACTAAAAATTATTAATTGACCAGATAGTGATCAAAGTTTGTATAGTTAAACACAGATATGTAATGAACCGATATTGTATTTAAAAAGGACAATGGGTTCCTGTGAGAGTTGCAATAAATTAATTTGTAAAAATATTTCACGTTTTACACGAAAAAGTTCAGACGTTCTGACATTTTATAATGTTGATTTTGATCGCACATGGAATATAGTCATATTTAAAAAGTAAATAAAGTTAATAAATACAATTGTATAATTATATATCAGTTAAATTAAATTTAAACCTAACCAAAAAATAATGGTCTCTGTTTTGACTAGTATCGTCATACGGTAGAACCTCCTTAATGAGATATTATACTAATTTTTGTACATCGAAAATACACCAACATCATTTAAATTCAATTAACTCGCAAGAATTGATATCTTCTAATTATTATTCATTATTTTAATACGTTTTGTTATGCATTTTCTTGATTTTCATCATTTTAAAAACAAAAAATAATATTTTTTACGATTTCGAATTTTTTTTTTAAATTTGTTAATATTTTTAGAAATTGACTCACTCCCTCAAATTCTCCCAAACCATCATATATTTATTATTCTTTAACGAAAAATTCATGGGTTTAGAAGGATTAACTTTTTTAATTATTAAACACTTGCAATTTTAAAAATCCTTCGAATTTTTATTGATTGAACACTCGTGATGGAAATGGTTATTTTCGACACGAGTGACAGAAATGATATCAATGCAAATTATATTATATATTATATTAAAAATATATTTTTTGATAAAGAAAATTTTTGTTGAACAGCATTAGAAAAAAGGGATTCAATAGCGAGTTCCATTGGACCACCGGCGCCACCAAAACGACCAATTCAGAAACGTAGCACGGAATGGAGCGTTGAGGATGATTCTGATCAGCAAAGCGAAGCAAACGACTTACGAGACAGTGGCATTTCTACTGCGAGTCTTTTGGACTTTCAGTCACAATTAACACATTTAAATAACCTAAGTTACGAAGACTTTGAACCAAGAACGAGATGCAACGAGATAATGAATATTTCACCACCTTCTGTGATAAACGCTTTAAATACTTGTACAAGTAACAATTTCCCTAGTGGTACATTCCATGCTTCCCAAATTCTTCTCGATGAAGAGGTAATTAAGATAATTAAATTAATTAATTAAATTAATTATTTTAAATATTTTTAGAGTTGCCATAAATATTTTACTACAATTTTCCCTAACTTTTCTCTGATTTCCAGATGAATTTTTCCCCTCCTGCCATTTTTTGAGTTCTTAAAACTAATATTTCATATATTTACTACAGAGTTCTCAAAATATTTTTTGTGTTCTTAAAACTGATTTTTCGTATATTTACTATAAAATTGTGAAAATAAATATTTGTGGGTCAATATTATATTTCACCTAAAGTCGTTGCGGACTATTTTTAGAAAAATCTGATAATTCGTAATAATGATATTTAATATCCGTACAATTCATTTTTGGCAAATATTTTATAAAATTGTACTTGCTTAGAAATTTGAATTTTTAAGTTGAAGTACACGGAAAAAGGTTATTTTGACAGCTGTGTAAACTCAATAAAAAACCACAGAAATAATTTAGCAAATGATTTGATTTATATTTGTATTTGTTCAAAATAGTTTAAATTACTTATATTAATTGATTGCTCTATAAAAGAGTAAAAAATAATAGGCAAATTTTATATTAAAAAATGTATTACTACTTAATATGAAGTAGTTTCAATGTACTTTCATATGATGGGTTGACTTTTTAATTTAATTATGTAGAAAAATAAAAAATGTTACCTTGAATGTTGAAATTTCCAGGATTTTCGGTGATTTTGAACATTTGTAACTCCTCAGGTGCAAAATTAAAAAATTCAATTTTGGTCTTAACATTTAAGTTAGACCTTGTTTTCCATCCTATTAAATTTTGGCGATCGATTTCGAGCTATTTTACAGTTTTATTCGGTTTGAAAAATCAGCTTCCAAAAACGAAATTGAAGGTTAAAATTCAACCAGACTGAAGTGGGAAACGTTTCTGAGTAACGAATGAAAATTTATTTTTTTTAACAATTTTTTTTAGGGGTTGCGACCCTTAAATGTACTATTGAATGTTTTTTTAAGCGTTTTTTAACTGAATTGTGTCTTTGTAACAAAAATAATGTGGAAAAAGAAAAAAAAAGAAAAGAAAATTTTTCATTCGTTACTCAGAAACGTTTCCCACTTCAGTATGGTAATTCAAGTAGTTTTACGAAACTGACGTTAGCTATCTGAATATCATCACACAAACGAATTTTGTTTAAAAAAAAATTTTCCGTTCAGAACTTCAAGCTATTAAAATTACCCCTTCCTGATTATTTAAAAAAAGAGAAGAATTACTAACCTTAAATAACATTTTCTTAATAACCGTACTTAAATTAATTTAATATTATTATAAAAGTTGTATTATATTATAGTTTAAAATATATTAACTTTTTTTTTTAAATCATTAAAGCCGTTTTTTTTTAATTAATAAAAATATAGTCATTTTGCGCGTTTTGTTACTGTTTCCATGTAAAAGTTCCAACTTTATAAATTTATATCTTATAACAGAACGGTAAATTTCAATAAAATTGCAACCATACATGTAAAATAATGAATTTAATATGTCATTAAATCCTGGAAGGTTCAACATTCAAAGTAATATTTTTTATATTTCTACAAAGTTAAATTAAAATGTCAACGCATCATATGAAAGTACATTGAAAGTACTTCATATTAAGTAGTAATAAAGTTGTTAATATTTATAAAATTTCTAGGAAAATGTAATGAAAGTATTGTGAATTTTGACATTTGCCAGGTATGTTTAAAAATCTATTTTTACCTATTATTCTTAACTTTTTTTAGATAGCAATCAATTAATATAAGTAAATAAAACTATTTTGAACAAATACAAATATAAATCAAATTATTTATAATATCTAATTATTTCTGCGGTTTTTTTATTGAGTTTTCACAGCTGTCAAAATAACTTTTTTTCTGTGTACATTAACTTAGAAATGAAAATTTCAAAGCAAGTACAAATAATTTTATAAAATATTTGCCAAAAATGAATTTTACAGATATTAAATATCATTATTACGAATTATCAGATTTTTCAAAAAATAGGCGGCAACGACTTTCGGTGAAATATAATGGATTGACCCTTTTCAGATTGCAAATATTGATTATTTTTAAAAATATTTGAAATAGGACTTCCAAAAATTTATTTAGTAAATTTCTGAAAAATTAAATTTTTCATCTATTCTACATATTCTTTGCATTTTTTCAGTACTTTTTTTTTGTACAAAAAATAAAGAGACACGATTTTTTTTATATTTTCATAACATTTTTTTTGAATTTTTAAGATTATTATTTTTTTTTTTTTAACAAAAAAATAAGTTTTTTTATAAATTTTTTCTTAAAATCTCGCAATTTACACATTTTCCAAGCTTTTTAGTTGCTCTTTGGCTCATTTTTCTTTTTTTTTTATGCTTATTAACAATTTATCAAGAAAAGTCCTAATGATAAACAAAACAATACTTTGAATTTTTGAAAAAACAAAAAAATATTTATCTTAAAAAAGCCCACCTTTTTTTTCTTAAAATTTTCATGATTTATAGCTGCTGAAGTATACTACACACCTCAAAAATTTAATTTAGTATTTTTTTGTTTCTTAGGAGAAAAAAATTATTTTCTATTTTTTTCGTAAAAACCTTTAAAATTTTGCAATTTTTAAGATTCAAAATCGTTCTTTGGGCCTTTTGTTTACATTTTTAATGCTCTTTTTAAAAATATCATAAAAAGTAATAACAGCTGATAAATAGCAATATTATCCAACTTTCTTGTAAAAAGAAAAATTTAAAAGAATTTTTTTTTTGCTGTTTTAATATATTATTTTTATATATTTATTTCATGTAATATACTTTTCATAAAAATATAAAATATTTTTAATATGAATATATTATATTAATATATTGGCTTATAATATAAATTAGCTGATAATTTCCATTAAGAGTTGAAGTTACATTCATTCTATGAAACGAATTTTATATAAAGTAAAATTATAATAAATTATAATAAAATTTATATAAATATAATATTTTGAATTATTATTATAAGTTTTTTTATTAATTAATAAAATTTGAATAAATCTAAATAAAATTATTATAAATATAAATATAAATTTTTAAAATATCAAATTCAATTCAAATTAATTGATGTAGATTTATTTATACCTTTAAAAAAGGTTTTCAACTGAAAAACAACTTTTTTATCACACTTACATCAAAAGTTAGATTTTACGGCTTGTTTGGAAACCTTTAAGAGCTTATTTCACGGCCTAGGCTGTAAAGTAAATGAACTCGCAATCTGATTGGCTGATGCTGGTCAGCTGACCTTTACTTTATGGTACAGCTGCCCAAACTGGCCCAAACGTCACGGCTGTTCATGGGTTTCGCCGCCCTCCGGGGGCATTTCTAAGTCTGTCGACCTACTCCCACCTAGAAATGCCCGCTGAGGCCGTTTTTTACGATAATCACCTCTCCCTAGGTTCGAATTCTCAGTTTTTTGTGTGATAAAAAATGTTATATGACACTTGGACCCTTTCGGCACTTAAGTTCTCGTGTATCGTACAACTCGCCACAGCCACATCAGAGCCTCGGCTACTTTTCGGTGGAGCCTCGGCTTCATATCTTCACTTCACCTCGGCTTCGCCTCGGCTACGTTCAATGAAGCCTCGTCACCACCTCTACTTCGCCTCGGCTGCGATTGGACTTAGGCTCGGATTACGATACTTACTCGTACTATAAAGTGCCATTTCAGGTCCTTGTGTCATAAATAACTATTTTTTTATTTTTTTATTTTTGTTAAAATCGTAAAATAATCGTAAAAATTAAAAAAAATGTCATGAAAATTAAAAAAAATACGTGTCTCTTTATTTTTCGAGCAGAAAAACATACTTTTATATGAAGTTAATTCTCGATGCTCCATCGGACTGTCTGCATGATTTGAAATGGATTTGGTCCTGTGATTTTTCTCTGATTTCAATGACGTATTTCAGTTTCCCTGAATTCCCTGACCTATAGAAACCCTGTTTTTTATTTAATATTGTAATTATTACAGAAAGCAATTGTTTCTCCGGAATAAAATGTAAATTTATTTTTCAGGTCAGTCCTCCTCCAATACCCCCGAAGGCAAATCAAGACGTTCCTTCAGCGCCCACAACTCTGGAAAGGGTTTCCAGTCGAACATTGAATTCAACTCACGTTGAAAATTACTCGGTGCCGAAATTACAAACGCTCTCAGTGGCCCAAGATACGGAAAGTACCGTATAGCAATGTACCTCCTAGTCTTATACAATTAGTGAATAGTCGTCATACGTGAACACATTAGACATTGAATCTCTTTTGATTGCGATTGTTAGTCAATTAGCACAGCGCACCGACAACGAGAAGAGTTTTATTACCACAGAATTATTTGCGAGATATTTGCAACCAAAGCGCAATCAAACCAGGTTTGATGAAAGTATACAAGTCAATGATTTACGCGTCCCACGAAATCTTAATTTTAAGCAAATATTGTGTAATAATCTAAAATTCACTCTTGCATTAATTAATCAAAATCAAATGTTTTTTATAATCTAAATCAAATCTTTTCAATACGATATTCCCATATTTGCAAAAAAAACATGTATATCAATTTTTACCTCTGTGGACTCTCTCCGTTTCAACGCTGGACGTTGAGCTTGATTTAATTACGGTTTCCGCGTTGAAATGGAAAATGCACGTTGAGTTTACTTGAATGACGACACTCTTCCGAGTATTAATCTAACTATTGTAATTTATTTATATTTTAAAATAAGAATAAAAAAAAGTCATTTTTATTAATCGTGTATGTAAGCGGAAAATTAGCGCCAAATCGTCTATAGAATTCGAGGAATTATATACACAACAAGCCATAAGAAGTTCGGTATTTTCTATTGTGAAGAAGCAATTTTTAAGGTATATATAAATTATTTGTATTTTTTCGAATTTCTTCGTATATAAATATATACAAAAGTTTGAGTATTATATGACACTTATTATAAGTTTCTTCTTTTTTTTTCCTTTCTTTTACGAATTTGCTTGGCATGTAAAAAGAAATGGAAAGATATAAAAATCTAAATAAAAAAAAAAACTGGAATGTTTACATTGCACAGTACTGAATTACAAAGTAAGGTACAAAGTTTTACAATATTTAAGTACACAAGACAAAATGAGCTAGAGATCATGATTTTTCCGGAATTCGATGGACTCAATTGTCTTTCAGTCGAAAGGTTCATTGCAGATAATTAATACTTTTTAATTGATCAAAACTGAATTTGTCTTTTTCTATTCATTCAGTCTTATCAAGTTAACACGCACTCATGCATACTTTACCTACAGTGTGCAGACAATTGCCGACGAACCCGGATACTAATGAGCTTAAAAAATTCATATTACTAAATAGTAATTAATATCAGAGTAAATAAGCATTGCGTAGGTAATACAAATAGGCACTCACACATACTTGCTAATCAATATGGCTACGCGTCAAAGCACAGTCATGGCCACTGCCTAAAATATATATAGTTACTTAACTTTAATACACTTCTTGTAAATGGATACTCTAAAATATTTCTTTGTACGGCGTTTTTTGTAGGTGAAGATTGTCAGACAGACGTTTCGGCGTTAATATCCTTCCTGAAAATAGACAAACAATTTAGGATTCATTTAATTTTTAAAAATTCGGAATTTATTTCAAATAATTTAATAATTTCATTATCAATTGTTTTGAAAAATTCCCGAATAATTTGATAAATTGTACGTACCTCTTCACTGAAGCATCATTCGTCGAGGCAAGCAGAATACAGAAAAGACACTATGTTAGTTAAAAAGGTTCCAACACCATCTAGGTAATTAAACCAAATACAACCAAAACCAAAGAAAATAATAATTGTTACAAGCTGATGGAGTTAATTTAATCGAAAAATTTTTAAAAAATAGGGTCAAATCATTATATTTCACCCAAGTCGGTTGCGCCCAATTTTTTAAACAAATTTTTTGAAATAGCTATGTTAAAAAGTACTAATGTTTTAGGAAATTATTTTTAAATTTTATTTTAAAAATATTTAATAGTTTAATTAAAATCTTACCTCATTAGACGTGTTTTTATTTAAGTTTTAGAATTTTATACACGTTTCTACCAATTTGTAGCTCCAACGAGGAAATTGTACGCTGAAAATCCGTTTATTCGGAAATTTTCCTCATTTTTAAAGTCGAATTTCTCTCTTGGAAGGGAACGAAAAAATGTAAATCCTCATGTAAAAATTAAATTAATTCTAGCACTATTCACTATAAATTAATTAATCAGACGGCACACTAAAAGCTTTTTGACTTTGAGTGTGTTTGTTACGCCAATGAACCTGTTTAAATTTATTTTTAAATTTATGACAATAATATATAAAGATTCATGAAAGCTATCAAATTTGAAGAAAATAATTGAAAAATGGCAAAAATAATTGAAATATGAAAAAAATAATTAAAAATGACAACAATAATTCAAATTTAAAAAAAAATGTAAAATGACAAAACTGATTGAAGACATAAATTTATAAACTGAAACGAAATAATTGTAATTTGAAGAAAATATTTGAAGCATGACAAAAATAATTAAAATTTGAAAACAATAATTTGTGACTGGTGTAAAAAATTAAAATTTTGAATAATATAATTGAGATATAGACGAAATAATTAAAATGTGAAGAAACTAATTAAATAATGACATAAATAATTGAAAGTTTGTGTTAAAAATAAAAAATAATAGAAGTTTCAAGAAAATAATTGAAACTTGAAGAAAATAATTTAAAAATGGCGAAAAAAGTGTAGTAAACTGTTGAAAAATCAGAAAAGTAACTGAAATTTTTTAAAAAAAATTAACGAAAGATGAGAAAAATAATTAAAAAAGGAGTAACAAATTTAATACATTAATTGAAAAATTAACGATATCATTGAAATGTGAAGAAACATAATTGGAAACTGGTGTAAAAGTTAAAAAAATTCATGATAATGATAAAAACATTGAAAAAAAATACATTTAAAGAAAATAATTCAAAAATATCAAAAATATTTGAATAATGAGAACACTAATTGTTATTTGAAAAAAATAATTGAGAAATGACAAAAATAATTGATAACTGGTGGAAACAATAAAAAATTTGAAGACAATAATTGAAAAATTGGTAAAAAATATTAGAAATTTGAGGAAAAGAAAATAATTGGAAAATTACAAAAATACTTGAATAGTGACAAAATAAATTGAAATTTGAAAAAAATAATTCAAAAATAACAAAAGTAAATTGAAATTTGTGTAGAAAATTTAAATATTTCTGAAAATAATTTAAAGTTTGAAGAAAATAATTAAAATTTGTAGAAAATAATTGAAATTTGTAGAAAATAATTCAAAAGTGTGTAAAAACGTAATAAATTCATGACAACAATAAAGAGAATGAAGTAAATGATTGAAATTCGAAGAAAATATTTGAAAACTGGTGTAAAAAATTTAAAAATTCATGACAATCTAATAATTGCAAAAATATTTGAATAGTGTCAAAAGAAATTGAAATTTGAAGAAAGTAATTGAAAAATAACAAAAGTAAATTTTGTAACTTATGTAGAAAATTTAAATATTCTTGAGAATAATCTAAAAATTGAAAAAATTACTTGAAATTTGAAAAATATAATTGAAAAATAACAAAAGTAAATTGAAAGTTGTGTCGAAAATTTAAATATTTCTGACAATAATTTAAAGTTTGAAGAAAATAATTGGAAAATGTCAAATTGAATTGTGACAAAAGTAATTGAAATTTGAAGAGAATAATTGAAAAATAACAAAAGTAAATTTTTAAACTTGTGTAAAAAATTTAAATATTCTTGACGATAATCTAAAGCTTGAAAAACATGATAGAAATTTTAAAAAATAAATGAAAACTAGTATAATAAAATTTAAATATTCATGACAATAATTTAAAGACTGAAGCAGCTGGAATAGACATTTTACTAAAAAAATAAGAAAGGTAAATTTCTTTTTAAAAGTGAGTAAAAGTGAGCGATTTTAAAAAAGTTAGTAAAAGTGAGTCACTGGCAGCCCTGCAAAAGGATTTACACGTTTTCGTCGCCTTCCAACACAGATATTCAGCTTCAAAAATGAAGAGAATTTCCAAAAATATAATTTAATAATATATTTTTTAATAAATGCAGTTTCAGTCGACAATTTCCTCGTTGAAGCTATAGATTGGAAGAAAATAGCATAAAATCCTAAAACTTCAATAAAAAACACTTCTAATGGGGTAAGACTTAATTAAAAAAACTTCAAAAAATATACCTAGGTAAATAAGGTTTTTAAAATATCAAAAAACCTTTACTTTTACCTTCTTATTTAGTTATTTAAGTCACTTTTATTAACCGAATATAAAAATTTAATTATTTTTTAACATTGTTATGTAAATTAAATTAAATTTTCTCACATTCTAATCAATTTTAATCTATTATAAAAATATGCATAAAAATGACATGTCTCTGAACCTTCAACGATAAATTTTTTTTCAAAAAATAGCGCGCGACCCTCTTGGGTGAAATATAATGGTTTGACCCAATAATGTTCAACTTTTTACTCACTCTGCTTCAGCGATAGTTTGCTCATATTCCGGCTGTTGATGTTGTTCTCTGAGGGCTGCCAATTCATTACTGTACTGTAAATCGTGCGATAAAGAACTGGCTAATATTCTGTCGCTCATTGGCAAAATATATTCTGGCGCACCCTCCAATACCGTTGGCGTGATTTTGCCGCGTTTCAAGCTCCCGTATCTCTCTGAACTATTGAGATTATCGTGCTGTGAGCCATGCAAACTTTGTCCTCTCTTCAAACTCCCATATCTCTCGGATCCACTCAAATTTTCATGATTAGAATTTTGCGAATGGTGACTCAAACTCGAGTTTAATATTCGCGATGACATTGAGAGCAAATATGGCGTTGGAGACGCGGTATGATCTTCTTCAGCTGTATATGGGAACAGATACTTCTCTCCTAAATGATGCAATTTCTCATCTACTTCGGAACAATTCTCGTCTATCTGATTCTTCAGAGTTGAATTTATATCAGGATAAGGCAACGGATTTGGACTTGAAGTTTTATTAGAGGCTATTTCGTTGTCTGATATTGTACCACCAGACCATTGACTTCCTCGAATATCCACTGCTGTTAAAAAAAAAATTTTAATATGATGATAAAATAGTCTATTAATTGCATATTATTAATTTATAATAACAGGGCGTCTGGGGAATTATCTTTTTCAAATTTCTGGATTTTTTTGGATCGTAAATTATAATTTTAATTATAATTATAATTTTTTAAATTTTTGTTTGTTAATAATTAAGAGAACTGTATTATTCAAATCTTAAGTCAATTTAAAGAAATATTAAAAATAGTAGGTTTAGACATTTAATATACGTCATTTTTTAGAGATATAAAATTAGTTTAAAAAAACCAAAGAAACGAAAAATTATTAAAAGAATTAAAAACATTAGAAAGTTTAAGAAGAAATGATAAAATCAAGGAAAATTACGGACATTAAAGTAAAAGACAAAGAAACTAGAAAAAAATGAAAAAGTGCTTTTAATAAAAAATGAAAAAATAAATTAGAAAAACAGAAAAGATCTTTTTGAAAAATCTAAAAGATTATGAAAGAAATGATAAAATTTGAGAATAAAAAAATATGTAAAGGTTAATCTACTACAAAATGAGGCATTTAAAAAATATATATCAAGAAAATAGAAACAAAAATTCAAAAACCTATAAAAGAAATTAACAAATCTTTAAAAAATAAAAAAGTTAAGAAAATTATTAAAGAAAAAGAAGAAAATTTAACAAATATAGTATTAATATATTAAAATATTATAAAGTTTTAGAAAAAAATCCTTAAATGTGAAATAAATAAATATATTTAATAATATAAAAAAATAAACAATTAAAAAAGCAAGACTGAATATAAAAATAATCAAAAATTTAAAAAATTTTTTTAACAAATTTTAATATCTGCGGATAGTAACTCTTTTTAATAAAATAAGGAATATATAAATAAGAAAATTAATGGACAAACGTGAACATTTTTCTAAAGAACTCTTTAAAAAAATAGAAAAATTAAGATAATAATAAAAAAATTAAGCTGTTTTTACAAAAGGAAAATACTAGACACGTGTACTCGATAGGGTGAGTTTTAAATCAGAACCGCTTAAAGAAAAAGAAAATATTTCTAAGAAACAGAAAAATGATGACAAGATTTCAAAAAATATTAAAGAACGAAAAAATTGAAGATAAAACTAAGAAAATTTAAGGAGAAACCAAAAAGTCTAAAGAAGTAAATAAAATTAAAAATATCTAATAAAAAAGATAATAAAAAACAATTGAATTAAAAAAATAAGTAATTTAGTAAAAATAAAATAAGAAAATATAAAAGAAAAGTAAAAAGCCTAGAAAAGAAATGAGAAATTGATTCGAAAATAAAAATACTTAGAAAAATAGGTATTCAAAAAATAAAGAAAGTTAAAAACAATATAAAAGCAACTTAAAAAAGATGAAAAAGATCTCAAAACATTAGACACATTTTTTAAACAAATCTTAACAACTAAAATTTTTAAAACAAATCAAGAAAATCTAGACATAAGCAAATAAATTTTTAGTAAAATAGACAAAATGTACAAAAAAATTTAAGAAACTCACAAGAACTAAGAAAAAATAAAATTATTTAAAAAATGACAAAAAATATTAAAATATTATTTATAACAAGAAAATATATAAAGAAAGAAACAATTGGAAAAAGTTGCTGAATTTTTAATTAAGTAAAAATGTCTGCTGAAGAATGAGACAATTTATAAAAAAAAGTTAACATAAAATTAATTAATTAAATTGAAAGTATGAATAAATGAAAATTTGAATTAATTGACGTCTAGGATTTATTTAATTTATAATGACTTAGAATTATTAAAATTTAATATTATTTTTGACGTTCTTTCTATCTAAAAACTTACGGTCATATTTCGATCATCATAAGTTCAATGTGTTAAAGAAACAAAATTAATCAATTAATAATTAAAAAAAGAAGTTTTCGGGATTTATCTACAAATTTACGGTTTTTTTATGATTTACTAAATTCTCGTCAATTTCCCGGATTTTCCAGATCACTAGATACTCAGTTGTAATTATATTTAATCTAAATAAACAATAACTACATCAATACGTACCATTTGGCGGCAAATAAGCTTCTGGCAGCTGGGAGCTCCATCTTGGAGCATAAATTGGTTTAATATTCGGGAAAAGTTCTGTATTTGAGCAAAGGATATTCAAGTGTTCAGTGGCAGTGCTGTGTATATTCGGAAGATAACTGTGCGTAACAGGTTGTTGCGTGGAAACCCCTATATTTTTGTGCGATTTGGACGTAACGTCTTCATCATCTGAACTATGAGAACTGGCTAAATCTAAACTCCTGCCTCCTCCATCGGCTTGAGAACCATCTGAATCGGATTCTGAGTCTCGGCGAAGGGAGCGTTGATCTCCACCTTCTATTAAACAGATTATCATTGATAAAAATACATAAATCTTTTTTTTTCTCTACAAAAAATTGAATTAAAAATCTCTATTATTGATAATTGCATATTCAAATAATTGGATATATTAAATTAAATCGTTCATAATCTTAAAATTTATTTTTTTAATTCTTAATATCCAGTTGGCAAATTTACCTTGTCTAGATTGCAAATTGGAACGCTGGCCTCTGGAGGATGTGTACGGATCACGATCACTATTATAATTACTTGTAGAGGTTGAAGTATGACGAAGATGAGCATCACTACGATAAGGACTGGAACCAGTCTTATTTGTACTTCTCGAAGTTGTACTACTTGTTGAAACTCCAACATGGACTCTTCTACACACGGATTCTGTTCCGCTATATGCCGAAGAATATGCAAGTGCAGAACGCTGAAAATATATTTGTTTTTTTTTAAGACAAGAGTACAATAAAGATACAGGATATAATAAAGAAATAAAAACGGTGCCAGATTTTATAAAAAAAAAATAAAAAAGATACAAAAAATGAAAAATACACAAAAGAGTTTTAAAAAAGTCTCTTACCGAGTGACTATTTAAATTTTGATTACTGCTCGCATTTCCCATGCTACCCTCCAAAAGTGGAGTTTTCTTTCCTAGGCATCTCAGAATGCTTAAATACAAATTTCTCCTTACTCGACTGTTGACGAAACAATAACCAATCAGACTAAAGGCAGCGTGAATTACAATAGCAATACTGAGCAAATATGACAATGTGGGCGAATTTTCTGAGGCACTGAGAACGGCTAGAGTCCAAGTTGCTCCTAATAATGGCAAAGAGGCGACAGACAACCACAAAAGTGTTCTGAGATTGCCAAATCCTAATATATGCTCCTTCAGTGTAAAAGCTGCACGAACGGACATTATCAGTATGCAAAAGTTTAAGAAAATCGCTATGCATATTGGACCAATTAGTGCCCAAATCACCGTTTCGTAAATCGATAACCAGCAACTGAAAAAAGACAAAATAACGTTTTAATAAATCTCCCATTGTTTAAACCTGTTTGCTAACGTGACGATAATAGCATTTTACTAAATTTAAAATTAATACTAAAATTAAATATACATTAGGGTGGCCGTTAAAAATTAAATTTTTAAATTTAATCCATTTCCGCCCTCATTTTGTCACAAATCAAAGAAAATAGATACCTATTTTTAAATTTGTTTTTTATTAATATTTACTGGTGCCTGTAAGCTATTGAAAATTTGCATGTATTTTGAATGGAAAAAATACGTTTTTTCCTAGATTTCCTGTAAAATCGTTGAAAATTAATTTTTTTTCTGTATTACTAGGTTTCTCTACATAAATGCTCAATAAATAACATCTAATTATTTACTTTTGAAACTTGTTAAGTTTACTTTTTTCCACAGAACCCAACAGTTGACTAAAATTAAACCAAAATAGGTTGTTATTCAGGGTTGCTACGTTTTCAAAATTTTAAAATTCCATGACTTTTCCAGGTTTTTCAGACCATTTTTCTTAAAATTCCAAATATAAATAATTATCAATATTAATAAACGCCTAACGGCGTGAGAAACTTTGCATTGATGTTGGTAATTTTAAAACTAAAATTTTGCAAAGGCAAATAATGAAGATTACGAGAATAATCACGAAATTGAAGCAAATATCTGAAACATTATTAAAATAATGTACAATTGAAAAAAATTAAAAGAATAATTATAAAATTTTAAGAGAATAACTGAAAATTGAAATAATTGTAGCAAATAATTAAAAATTCCTGAAAACAATTAAGATTTGAAGAAACTGATTAATAATTGAGAAAAATAATTGAAAAATTACCAGTATAATTGGAAAATTAACGGAAATATCTAAAAAATGACGAAAGTATTTGACAATTGAAAACAAAATTCAAAAAATGACTAGTTAATAGAAAACTAAAAAAAAATTATTGAAAAAATTAAACAAGAAATATTAAATTTAAAGAAAACAATTGCAAATTGAAAAATTAAGAAAATTATAAGAATGTATTTAAATGTACATTGAACAACTGGATTGAAAATCGAAAAAAATTATTAAAATTGAAGAATGGAATTGAAATTTGAAAAATAGAATTAAATATTGAAAAAAGTAAATGAAAAAAGTCGAGATTTATTGGATATAAAAGAAAGTAATTGACAATTGAAGACAAATTCGAAAACTGGCAAGAATTATCGAGAACAGAGTAAAATAATTTTAAAAAATTAAAAAGTAGATATAAAATTTAAGGTAATTAATTGAAAAACTTCTAGGAAATCATTAAAAATTGAGGGAAAAAATGAATATTTAAAAGAAATAATTGAAAAATGAATATATTAATAGGCAATGGAAAAAAATAATTGAAAAAATTAAAAAAGAAATATTAAATTATGAAAATTATAAGAATAATTGTTGTAAAAAATTGCTTATTCAACAACTAGATTGGAAATCGAAAAAAAATCATTAAAATTAAAGAAAATAATTGAAAATTGGAGAATGGAATTAAAATTTAATAAATATAATTAAAAATTGAAAAGAGTAATTGAAAAATGGCGAAACTATTGAATACAGAAGAGAATAATTTAAAATTGAAAAATGGAATTTAAAGGTAAAGAAATGTAATTATAGTCGAAAAAAAAAATTTTTAAAAAGGCGACAATTTTTTAATATTAAAGAAAACAATTAAAAATTGACAAATAGATTTGGAATTTGAAGAAAATAATTAAAAATTGAAGAAATATATCGAAAATTAAAGAATTAAATTGGCATTTTAAGAAAATAAAAAAAATTACAAAATGACGAAAATAATTAAATATTGAAGAATAATTCAGAAATAAAGAAAATAATTTTCAATTGAAAATAAAAATTGAAAACTGCCGAGAATATTTTGGACAACACGACGAAATAATTGAAAAGTTGCAGAATAATTATAAAATTTAAAAAGAATAAATGAGAACTTACAAAATTGTAGGAAATAATTGAAAATTGAAGAAAATAATTAATAACTGAAAAAAATAATTGAAAAATAATGTGAATAATTGCACAATTGAAGAAAATATTTAAAAAATAACGTAAATATTTGACAATTGAAAACAAAAATGGAATATACAATTGGTAAAACTAATTTAAAAAATTAAACATTAAACATTAAATTTAAACTAAATAATTGAAATTAAAAAACTTATGAATATTATAGGAATAATTGGTGAAAATAATTGCAAATAGAAAAAAAATAATTGAACTATTGAATTTAAAATTAAGGAAACATTGATAATCGAAAGGAATAATTGACAAAAGGCGAGAATTTTTTAATATTAAAGAAAATAATTGGAAATTGAAAATATAAATTGAAATTGGAGAAAATAATTTAGTTGTAAAATTTAAGAATTAAACTGAAATTTTAAAACAATTTTTTTGTTTGGTCAAAATAATTGAAAATTGAAGAAAATAACGAAAATTGAAGAAATAAATTGAAAATTAAAGAATCAAATTGAATTTTTAAGATAATAATTGTTACTTTTAAGAGAAATTTCAAAATTACGAAAATAATTCAACATTAATAAAAGAAAATACTTGACAGTTGAAAAACTTCGATAAATGGCGAAAATAATCGAGAATAGAACAAACTTATTGAGAAAATTAAAAAAAAAATTATAAAATTGAAGGAGAAAATTCAATTGTCTATTGAAAACTAAAGAAAAAATTGAAAGAAATAATTGTAGGAATAATATAATTGAAGAAAATTATATTTGAAAATTTAATTGAAAATTGAAAAAAGGCGAGAATTATTGAATATTGAATAAAATAATTGAAAATTGAAGAAAATTAAAAATGGAGAAATTATATTGAAATTTGACAAACGAAATTGAAATTCGAAGAAAATAATTGATAATTGAAAGAAAAATTACAAAATGACGAAATAAGTAAATAGTATTAAAGAAAATAATTTAGAAATGAGGAAAATAATTGACAATTAACAAAAAAATATGAAAAACATGCGTAAAAAAAGTTAATTAAATTAATTTTTTAAAGCAACATTTTATAAAATTCCATGACAATTCCAGGTTTTCCAGGTTTTTTAGAACCGTAGCAACCCTGTAATATTGGCAAAAAATATTGATTCTCAAAAAATCGAAAGGTGTATAATAGCTTATTATGGTTTTTATTGTTTTTGAGGTCGCTGATTACAAATCTAAAGTCAGATTTCAAAAGTTTAAAATGCCAAATCCAAAATGGCGGTCATAAAGTTTAAAGAGGTTTTTGGGGTTCTTAATTCCTACTGGCTGTTGGTTATACCTCAGGCCAATAAACAGAAAAGAAGAAGAAGAAGAAGAAGAAGAAGAAGAAGAAGGGGTTCTTAATTACAAAACTGAAGTCAAAAATCCAAATGGAAGCATTCAGTATGGCAGAAATAAAAATTTTTAAATTATTTATTTTTTATGCAACTTTATATCAAATGATTTTTGCTTGTTGCTAATCAGGAATGGGATGGTTAAAATATTTTATTGAGTATATTACTGAGTTAGTGAAAAAGTAGCTCATTATTTTAAAAAATAATTAATTTCTAGTACAGAGTATCTAAAAAAAATTGTTCGAATAAGTTTGTGACCAGAAATTTAAGATACTTTTACATAACCTAAAAATGAACTTAATTCATTGTAATATTAGAAATATTACTATTTGAATCAATGATCGACTTTTGGTTATCAAAATATTTATTTCCAACTATTTCAAATTTAGATAAAATTTTCACAAAAATTGTGTTTGTTACTTGGATAAGATATTACATAAACAAGTTTCATAAGAAATCTAAGAAATGATCAATTCTTAATATTTCATGTCCACCTATTAGATCCGCTAATTATCATTTTTCAAATCTGATTTCAGATTTGTAATTAGGGACTTCAAAAACTCCTTGATACCAAGTTTCATAAAAATTGATTACTTTTCTTAATCTTTTGTCCACCATATTAGATCCACCATTTGGAATTTCTGAAATCTGACTTCAGATTTGTAATCAACGACCTTAAAAACATTAGAAACTATAATTAACCATTGTAAATTATTCGTTTTTTTAGAATTAATATTTTTTGCCACTAATAACATATTTTGGTTTACTCTTGGTCAACTTTTGGTTCCTGTAAAAAAAATAGTAAACATAACAAGTTTCAATAGTAAATAATTGGATGTTATTCTTTGAGGATTTATGAAGATCCGGTAAAATTCCAAATTGTCATTTTTAACAGCCACCCTAATATACATAAAATGAAATTTTAAAAAACTCACAAGTAAAAGTTCCCATACTGATCGGCTCTAACTCCAATACTTAATCCGACAATAATTGCTGGGAATCCGTAGCCCATAGTATAATAAAATCTCATTTGTCCGTGATTGACGTCTCTCATTTCCGTTAACATTCTGTACAAGTGAATAGAGTCGACCAGAGTCCAAGCAAAAGCGCTGAGCCAAGTGTAATGTAATCCAATGGCAGTCAGTTTACAGGGAAATTCATTTGTAATCAGTGGATTTCTGGCTTTTAAGGCGATTAAATACAATAGTTCACCCACAAAGACACAGAAAACTAAATTCTTGTGGATGCTATTGGAATTGGTGGCCGTTCCTCGAATTAATGCCAAAATAAGTAAAGCGGCGAGTAATAAAGGCAAGGCGAGCATAAAAGCGCTATAGCTCGTTACATCTTCTAATAAAGAAGGTTCTGGCACATATTCGAGATCTAAAACATCTGTCAACACCGCAAATGTGGATAAAGTCACACATGAACAATTTACTATTCTATCTTCTTTAAAAGTCACATCGTCAATTTCTGTGGTGCAACCCATTCGACTCCATTCGCCAAAACTGTAAAAAATGAAATTTTTATTAGTATAAAATTGATTTCGTATCTTCAGCAAATCATGTAGGTTAATAAATAAAATTCTAATTCTAATAAATCATAAATTTAGAAAATTATCCGATTATCAGTCTATTTGAATTTGAATAAATATCAATTTCAATTTATTTAGATTTAAATCAATTCAAATTTTAATTTACTTTAATTTAATCACATCCAAATTTCGGATAACTAACGGATTATTAACGTTGAAAATTTGTATTGATGACAATTTTCAATTTATCAACATTTTTAATAATTCTAAATTCATTACAATTTTAATTAACCTTAAATTTATAATATCCATTTAATGAATTTATCACTCGGTGAATAAATATAAAAAGGAATTTATCAATCTTTCCGAGTCAGTAGATTTTGGTTAAAAAATAGTAATAATAATAGTTTTAAAGGTTAATAGTTTTAACCTTTAATTTATATCATAATTATTTTTAATTCCATTTAATCCCAAATTTAATTGATTCAAATATCAATCGAACCGATTTTCAATTTATCAAAGTTGACATAGATTTAGATTTAAATTACAATTGAACAAAAATTAAATTTATTAAGTTTAATAATATGAATTAACTTAATATTAATTTTCAAACATTCTAAATATTAATTGATTAATTAACTAATCTAAATGCAACTCGATCCAAATTTTAACACTTTAATTTATTAAAATTTTAATCTATTCCAGCTTCGTCTGATCCTAATTGAAATATAATTTCTGCAAAACCTTATCTATCAAGATTTCAATAAATCCTAATTTTTATATTACAAAAGTCTTAATCGATTCTAAATTAAATTCATTACACATTTTTGACTTTTATGATTATTTTCCTCCAAAAAACTTATACCAAATTTAAATTTTAATTTACGATTCTTGTATCAAACTTCGTTAAAATTTCAGAAAATTAAAAATTGAAGATTTTAATTTCGTATTGATGTTAATTGAGATAGTTTATAATTCTAACGGACTAAAATTTCAATGACTTAAATTTTTATTGATTGTAATTTTTCCACTGGATATTAAATCAATTTTATTGTTCTATTTTTACATTATCTTTTTTAAATAATTTACCTTTAAATTGAATTTGGATTTCTCGAAATTTGGTTCAATTTTCAATTTTAATTTCCTATCAGTTTAATCTTAAATTTATTGCAATATCTTTTTTTTTTAATTAATTTATTACAATATCATTTTTCCATTTTTAATTGATAAAAATTCGATTGACTTAAATTTCTGAGTTTTAATAAAATAAAACGATTGTCCAAAACCATAATTTTATGGAAATACGATTAGTATATAAAATTTCACTAGAAATGACAAATTAAGGTATAAAAATGATTACCCTCTCGCCGTACTCCAATGTACACATTGCGGATTCGTACGAGTTTTTGTGCCATCGTCTTCGCTCAACCACAAACGAACTTGTACCGGAAATTGAAGAGGAACTCCACTTAAAGATTTATATCCATTTTCTGAAGGAATTAAAACTGATACGGTTATGATTGGAGATCCAACTGCTACTTCAACACCCCATCTTACAGTCACTGAGTCATCGAATCTAAAAAAAAAAAAATTATAATTATTTAAACATAACATTATATGGTAATATTGATAATTTTGAATTTATTATATGGTAATATTGCAGAATATTACTCAATATATATTTATAAATAATTATTATATCATGTTAAAATGATATAATTAGAAATAATTTTCTTGGAAAATTTAACTGGTATTAATTCAAATTTACCTCCGAGGCAGCAGTGCTCCCAATTCTCGATACTGAACATAACTCAAAACAGCTTTTCCTCCGTTCAAACTATTTTTCACATTCAGATCTCCCTGATCAACAGTCTTGATTCCCAATATTTTAACTGGTACGTGAATTTTCGAATGTGGATCGAATTTTCTAGGATCAGCCATGTAATTATTGTATTTAGGAAAGCTAACCGACTGTCCTAGATGACTTGATGTCGATAAAAAGGCCGATGTATCTGGGAGAACAACTTTTTTATCAGCTTCGAAAGGCCTCGGTGTAGAAACTAATGGATCCTCTCTATACTCCACTGCCTCAAAACCGTATAAACTCTCTGAAGTAACAACATCCAAGCCAAGAACTGAAATCATGAAAAAATTATAAAATCTTGTTAATAAAATTGTTAATTTTGCTATTATTAAAAGAATTTTTTAAAATGGAACAAATTAAATAGATTAGAATATTGTATTTAAAATATTAAAATAAAGAGATTTGAAAGATTAGATTAAAATAAATATCTATTGAAATAAATATTTCCCCTATACCAGAAATTAAAAACCTAATTATTCAGCCAAATGTAAGAAATCCTATTACTCACCAACATTAGGATCAACAACTTCAAACGGATTCGTAAACGTATCTTGCTGCGAAGCCGTCAAAGTTGTCAGATAATTATCCATTGCTTCCAAAATCGTGTCTGGCCCATTACTAGTAAGAGATTCAATCCTACTCCAGTTCTCAAGATGCTTCAATCTCAAAACCGCTCCAGCGATTCCAATCAAATGCGCAACATAGTCTTTATCCTGGCTATGAGTTAAATTCAAACCCCGTAAACTTTCTTCATAACGCAACAACATAGTCAACAACGACTCCGCCACGAGTATATCAGCTCCGTACATATTTTTCGTCACACTTATAGCCTCATGAAGCTCCGCTGCCGTTTGGATAGCCTCATACGTATTCAAACTCTTCATTTTTGCTTCCAGATCCGCCAATTTTTCCCTCTGCTTGATAAACGCTTCAGACGTGCAGTTAAATAAATCCGGAGGCTGCCAGCTGGTGAGTTTATCATCGCAGGACCTCGAGGCTTTTCCTATAGCTTTCCCAGGACAAAAGGCCAAAGCCATTGATCCGAAATCCGTCCTATTCCACCATAGTCCTTGAGCATACGATCTTGGACATCCAGTGTAAACCACCTGACAACCTTCGAACGTAACTTCCGCCAGAGCAGTCGGACAAGCCGTACACGATCTTCCACTGACTCCAGGTCGGCAAGGACACTGTCCCGTCTCAGGATCACATCTAGGACTGAAACTCCCCGTCAAATAACAATCACACGGAATGCATTCATCCTGTCCCGGAAGCTGGTAATGATTCTCTTTACAGTAGCACTCGCCAGTTGATTTATTACAAGCCGGATCGTATCCCCGGGACTCATCACAGTGACACGGACCACAGACCAAGGAACCCCACCAATTAGAAGGACACGGTTGATCTGCCTTGACTTCGCAATATTCCCCAGAATATTCAGGAGAGTTACAATCACACTTGTATCCTCTATCCATGTAAAAATCTTCCATACACGTGCCAGAATCACTGCACGGATTCACGTCGCAAATTCGTTCGCAATTTTGACCCACGTGTCCTTTTCCACACTGGCATTCACTCGTCTCCCACTTTTTCACGCAGATGGCAGTGTCTGGACAATCGGATCGACACAGATCTTCCGTTATGCAACCATTCTGAACATTTCTCTCGATCGTCGGCTCCTGGAGAATCGTCTGGTTCGTCCCGATCCGCACGTCTTGAATACAACCACTGAAGAACGGCAGATCCGTTCCAATTGTCTCGTCCACACCCGCGATCAGAATCTTCCCAATGTACAGGCCGTGCAATTTGGCAAGTAGCGAAGCCGCAATCGGCCTATTTCGGTAATCAATATCAAGCCACACCTGTCCACTCTGCCAAACAACCTCTATCCTATGCCATTCTCCATCCGCGATACTTATCCAGGTTTTTATAATCTCCATTCCGTCCAGCCTCACAATCACTTTCCCTTCTTTTATTTCAAACACGGACGAGCTATTCTGTCCAATCTGCACGCTCATGAGGAAAGTGTTCTGCTCCCTGGTGCGTAGACTGAAAGACGTCACCCACGGCAGTTGAATCAGCCTCAAGAGTGGATTGAAGCTCAGAAGACCATCTCCCTGTGTGACAAATTAAATTTATGAGAATATAAAATGGGTGTTGGGCAAACAAGAATATTAAAACGTGATATGAATGATCAGTAAAATATAGAGGATTTTTATAAACGGGTATTTTAGACAAATTGAAATGTTAAAATATCAATAATCGTAGAAATAAATTCATTAGACCAAGAGTTGTAAACAATTAAATATAAAATAAATATCATATACTTTCGAGATCACCAAATCATAGTAATAAATCGAAATTCATTCAAACAGACGATTACATGAAAATTATATAAATCGATTAAGTCTTAAAACCACTTTACCAAAATTACACAGCCCCACAAAAAGAAAAAAAAATTAATTGAGACTCTATAAAGACATATTTCTATATATTTTTCTTCGCTGAATCCGAATTCGAAGTCAGAATTGCTAGATTAGTTCTACTTTTTGAGATATTCTCAGAAGAATTTTCAAAAATATTTAAATTAAAACAAAACATTTTTTTTTTTACCGAGACACTACTCTAGTGTTTTCTTACGTATTTTTTTCCGCTGTGTCCGAAACCTGAGTCAGAATAACCAGTTTGTTTAAATTCATTTAGATAATCTTAAAAAACTGCTCAAAAACATGAAAAAAAAAATTTCCGGGACACTACATTAGTGTATTCTTACGTATTTTTTTCTGCCAGGGTGTCTACTAATTTCGTCCCACAAGATTCCCGGTTTTTCCCGGTTTTTGTTCTTATTTTTTCCGGTTTTTTCTCTTGTCACCTTAAAATTTATTTTAGGTATAAATAGACCTACAAATAGCTTCAAAAATTGAATATAACAGTTAATAATTAAAGAAAATAATTGAAATTTAAAGAAAATCATTGAGAATTGAAGAATTAAATATTAAACATTACAAAAAATATTAATTAAGAATTAAAAGAAACAATTAATAATGGAAAGAAATAATTGAACAATGACAAAGATATTTGACAATTAGAAACAAAATTAAAAAAAAAAGTAAATATTAATCTACAATTGAACAATAATTGAAAAAATTGAACAGTGATTATTAAATTCAAAGAATATAATTGCAAATTGGTCAACTAGATAGAAAAAAAAAAATTTTTTAAATAAGAAATAAATTGAAAATTAAGTAATAAAATTGAAATCAGAAAAACATAGAATTATTGAATTTAAAAAAAAAGCAATTGAAAATTGAGAAATAAAATTGAAATTCAAATACAATAATTGAGAATTAAAGAAAATTACTGAACAATTGGATTGAAAAAAGAAGAAAATAATTTATAATTAAAAAAAAAAATGGAAAATGCCAGGAATTATTTAATATTGAAGAAAACATTAAAAATTGAAGAATAGAGTTGTTATTTAAAGAAATTAATTGAGAATTGAAAAAAATAATTGAACAATTGAACAATTAAATTGAAAATAGAAGAAAATGATTGAAAATTGAAGGAGGGTTTGAAACATGAAATAAATAACTGATAATTGAAAAAAAATAATTGAAAAAACTCGAGATTACTGAATATTGAAACAAACAATTGAAAATTGAACAAAATAATTAAAAATTAAAGAAAATAATTGAAAATTGAAAAAAGTACTTAAAAATTAAAGACAATATTTGAAAACAGCAGAAATTGAGAAATTGAAAGAAATATGAAAAAATAATTGGAAATTGAAGAAAATAATTGAAATTTAAGGAAAAAATTGGAAATTGAAGAAAATAATTGAGAATTTAAAAAAAATCATTGTAAAAAGCCTAGAGTTATTGAATATTGAAAAAAAAAACAATTTAAAATTAAAGAATGGAATTGAATGTCGAAAATTATAATTGAGAATTAAAGAAAATAATTTAAGAATTGAAAAATGGAATTGAAAGTAGAAGAAAGTAAGTGATAATTGAAGAAAAAAGAAATTGAACCCAGGAATTATAAAATTTAAAGAAAACAATAAAAAATGAAGAATGTAATTGTAATTTGAAGAAATTAATTAAAAATTGAAGAAAATAATTTGAAATTGAAGAAAATGTGATTTCATGAAAATTGTTGAATAAAAATTGATGAATTGAATTTAAGTTTCAAAAACATAATTGATAATTGAAAAAAAATATTGAAAAAAGCCGAGAATTATTGATTATAGAAGAAAATAATCGAAAATTAGAGGAGTTATTGAGATGTGAAATAAATAAATGATAATTGAAAAAAATAGTTGAAAAAAGTCGAGAATTATTGGATATTAAATTAAATAATTAAAAATTGGACATAATTGAGATCTGAAGAAAATAATTAAAAATTGAAGAAAATAATTGAAAATTGAATCAAATAATTGTCAATTGAAAAAAATAATTTAGAGTTGAAGAAAATCATTAAAAATTGATTAAAATAACTGAAAATCGTAGAAAATATTTCAGAATTAAAGAAATTAATTAGAAATTGATGAAAATAATTGAAAATTGAAGAAAATAATTGTCAATTGAAGAAAATAGTAGAAAATCGAAGAAAATAATTGAGAAATGAAGAAATAATTTGAAATTAATAAAAATAAATCAAAATGGAAGAAAATAATTGAGAATTGTAGAAAATAATTGGAAATTGAAGAAAATAATTGAAAATTGAAAAGAATAATTGGCAGTTGAAGAAAATAATTGTGGATTTCTGAAAATAGTTGAATAATTGAAGAATTTAATTGAAGCTTCTAGAACGTAATCGATAATTGAAAAAAGCCGAGAATTATTTAATATCGAAGAAAATAATTGAAATATGATGAAAATAATTGATTATTGAAAGCACACAACAGAATTGCCCATAACTATATAAACTATTATGCAATGTACGGTGTAATAAAAAAACTGAAGTTCTATCTACATTTTTTCATAATAATTTGACTTTTTCATGTTTAAGGGGCCGTCCATTATCAACTTTTTATGGAACAACGCTAGAGCCTTGCAATATTTTCTCAATTTTGCGACTTTTTAAGTTTCAAGTAACCATAAAAGAATAATAACTTGGAAATTTATTTATAACTATTCGACGCCTTCCGTTGATAAAATGATTATTCAATTGTCAAAAATATATAATTCTAATTCGAAGCTCGGTGCAATATGAAGCTAGTTCGTGGTCTGTGTAATATGATTCCTATTCAAGGTTCAGAATAATATAATGCTAACTCAGAGTTCCGTTTAAAATAATTTAAATTCAAGTTTAAATACAGTAAATAATAAACTACTAATTTAATTATAACCATTCTTTATTGAACAATGGTTAGATATTAATAAATTTTAAAGTTAGTGTTGATTTTTGGTTACTTCAAGCATAAAAAGTTGCAAAATTCAGAAAATAATTGCATGTTTATTTTATGAAAAGTTGATAAATAGCATCTTATTAATTTTTTTAAACAAATTAACAATTACATGGATTAATTAGTAAAGGTTCATAATTAGATTCTTTATGTAAAATATTGCATGAAACTCCCAAAAAAATAATAAAGAACATTTTTTAACGATTTTTTCGCAAGTTTGCAATTTACAGGGGTTGTTTACACCCCTGTGAAAAATAGTTAATAACAAAAAATCTATAAATAAATTAGTAAATGTTATTCTTTGAACATTTATGAAGGGAAACAGCGTTAACCGATTAAAAAATATTGATTTTCGTGGATTCTATACCAAATTTTCGAAAACTCTTTATTCCCTTTGCAAAATACATGGGATACTTTATCGGCTTTGAGTTACCTCTAAATATTAATTAGTTTAAAAAAAATAATTCCCAATAACAAAATTTCCAATTTCTCTATTTACCAGTTTATCAAATTTTCTATATTGCTAATTTTCCAATTCACCAATTTTTTTACTTCGCCAATTATCCAATAACCAAATCTCTAATTTCTCGATTTATCATCAATTTAAAAAATTTTCTAATTTGCTTATTTCCCAATTTTGAATTTTTTCACTTTTCCAATTTGTCAATTTTCCAATAACCAGATCATCAATTCCTCAATTAACCAGTTTATCAATTTTTCTAATTTCCTAATTTTAAAATTTCACAATTTACCAGTTCAAACTACCTGCCATTCCACTATACCTATATTTGTTATCTGTCTCTATCTTAAGCTACCTAGTGTCTTTGTCTCTCTCCTGTAACGGACAAACATTCTTAAATTGCGTAACTGGCTTATAGCTACTGATTTCTTATATATGACTCTCTCTATCTTAAGCTATCTAGTGTCTTTGTCTCTCCCCCGTAACGGACAAACAGTCTTAAACTGGGTAACAGTTATTTGCGTAACAGGCTTATAGCTACCTGATTTAGAACGCGCTTTCAAATTTAATTTCTTGAAGTTCTTAAAATTTTAGACACATCTAAGAAAATATAATAATAAATTTTTTTAATAAAACGACACTTTCGGACTGAAATTTGGTTGTTTATTTACAAGAAGTTTTTTTATTTATATTCTGTTTTATTGTGATTTATAATTTTGTCTTTGAATATTGACTGTATTTTTATGAATGTTTAGTAAAAAAAATTTTGTTATATGTATTTATATTATAGTCCCTGAAGAGGAGAACAGTTCGTTCTCGAACTTGTACTTCTTGTAAATAAACAACCAAATTTCAGTCCGAAAGTGTCGTTTTATTAAATCTATAATATTCTCGGACGTAAAAGGATTAAAATAAATAAATTTTTAAAAATCTCTCACCTGGAATCGCCAGGGTTTTATGACTAAATCTGCGCACTGGGGACCACTGAATCCCTCCTCACACTCGCAGACGAATCCTGACCAGATCTCCCGACACTTGCCACCGTGGAAACAAGGTGAAGACTCGCAAAAAGCCTTCTTTTCGGGACAACCAGCCGTGGTGCCATTATCAGCCACAAATGAATTCAAGTCAACTAGCTGATGATCGATGTAGAAATCGCTGATGCAACCCGAGAAATCCTTATTTCTCACCTGGAAACTTGAGGGTATTGAGGGCAACCCTCCTAATTGTAGAGGACCAGTGAGATCCAGGAAACGGTGACAAGTTTCTGTGACAATATTGCAACGTGTTTCCAGCATCTGTTCGTTTTTACCAGCACAGTTCCACTTTGGACCGAGTTTCTCGCCGTATTTTAAAGCCAGGGCGACGTCGCAATTATCCAGCGAAACAACGACTGATCTGTTGATGTAGGAAATCTGAACCTCGTGCCATTGACCATCCGATACTCCTCCAGGAATTCTAGCCGAGGCTCTCGTCACCTCATCACCCAGAGAGAAGCTGAACTCAATCTGTGAATCGACAATTTCCAATGCTATGAAATCATGCTTCTCGTTGTATCTCCCGTTGTACAAAAGAAGACCATTAAAATCTTCCGTTGAGAATTTTAGCGTCAGATGAAATCTGTGTCGTTGTTTCAGTGACGGAAAGGTCAAAAAAGTCGTGGGACTAAAGCTGCGAGATTTCAATTCACAAAGTGAAGATGTACTTTCTACTGGAACTATTGGACAGCCCTCGCAAATAAATCCTCCGGTTGTTTTCACTTGGCATTGCGATCCACCTGTTGACAAAAAAGAATTTATTAATGTATTTACTCACTTGTAATTCAGTTATAATTATGTTTTTACAGGACAGTCATCAAATCTTTGTTTTGAATTTCCCTCAATTTTCCTGACTTTTTTTCTCGTGATTTACTTGTGTTATTTTGCAATAAAGTAGAAACATAAGGTTAAAAAGTGAACAGTAAATAAAATAAATTTTTTTTTTTTACACAATTAAGGTATTTTTATAAAAGAACCTAACCTAATTACTATTTTCAAATTGCGCCCTTAAAAATACAACGGAATTTAAAAAAAACTTCAAAAAGAGCGATTTTAACAAGTTAATACACGGAGTTTTTACTTACAAAATAGGGTAATGGGTACAATGATTGGCCCCCTTGATAAAATATAAATATAATAAGAAACAACTTACATCAAATCAGTTTTTAATTTAGGCTTAATAAACTTCACACAATTGAGCAACGATCATTACAATCGGGATTATCTGGTCCTTCATTATTAATTTTAATTAACTTATTTATTTACGTATACTGAAAAGAGAGACAGAAAGCAGAAAACACTATGGTCGTATGTAGTGTACCTTCGTAGAAAATTGTCATTTTTGATCGTAAAAATATGTTTTTGAGAGAAAATTTGTTCAAACATAAACTTACGTTGATTATAGAAAGACTATAAAGTAGTTTTTATTTAAAAATATAACGTTTTTTCAATTTATATGGGGGCCAATAATACCCTCTTCGAATTGCACGAAAACACAATGATTGACCGTAGTGGCTTAAGAGGCCAATGACTATATTTCTTAAAAATATTGTAAAATATTATTAAAAATCTTTTACAACATTGAAATACATGTTTTTAAATAAATCCTTCTATGTAAAAGTGTTAAATAATCTTAAAAAACAATTGTTGGCCCCGGCCAATCATTGTACAATCTAGGGGCCAATAACTAAAAATTCGAAGGTTTATTATGCCGGTAGTGTCTCCTCTGTTAGATAGGTTAGTACGCCTGTCAGCTGACAGCTGACACGGCTGGCACACAGTGATTTTATTTGGTTAATTTATTGAATTAGCATTACTTTAATTGATTATCTTTGACAATTTTGCTAGAGGTTAAGATGCTATTGAACTATTTTCAGTATTATATTGCGACGTTGGTTATTTTCTCTAGCCCAAAATGTAAACAAACTTGTGCCCATAAAGTGCATGCTTGTGTCTATATTAAACGGTTTTTTTTTCCAGTGTGGAGTTTTTTTAGTTGATTTTATAGATATAAATATTATTTTACATATATTTACAAGTGTTTGTGTAACAATTTTTGGATAAATCACTCGAGACAATCCGTTTTCTCACAACATGCCAAAAACTAATAGAAAAGGCTAGGCGGCCAATCTTTGTATTTAATAACTTTTAGAGGCCAATGATACAATTATTGGCCTCGGCCAATCACTATGATTTTAAGGCCAATAAATGTATTTTTTGACATTAATATTATTTTCTTTAAATATCGATTATTTAAATTTTTTCTATTCTTTTCTAATTATTTACATTTAAAATAGAATAAATTTGCTGTCGATCAGTGTTTTTCAAATAGTTTTTTGACAACTAGTGTAAATTTGACAATATGTCAAACATAAAAATTTTCTTAAGGGGCCAATCATTGTACCCATTACCCTATATAAGAATTTTTTTTTAAAACTAAAAAAAAACCCAACAATTTTAATTGAAAAAAGAAAGCCATAGAATCATGCGATACTTTTAGAAAAAATGGTAATATTTAAAACAAATTAAAATCAAGCTAGGATTCAAAACATAAAAAAAAATAATTAAATAGAAAGTTTAATAACTTAAAAAATCTTTGAAAATAATATAATAAAATGTGACAAATTACAAAAAAAAATATATAGAAGTCTTAGAAATGAATAAAAATTAGAAAGTGGGTCGTAAATCAAAAAATTTATTAGGATAATTAAATGAAATTAAATAAAATTTATGATACTAAAAAAAGCATTATAAAAAGGGAAAAGTTATTCAGAAAATGTAGGATTAAAAAACATACATGAAATGAGCTTTAAAAGAATAAAAAAAAATCCCAAAATTTTCGACAATTTAAATTAATTTGAAAAGAATGTAATAAAACATGAAAAAAACAAAATTATAATTTTAAAACTGAGTGCAAAAATTAGAAAATTTATCGAGAATTGGTAAAATTTAAAAAGATAATGAAAAACTCTATAAAAGAGTGAGAAATTCGTTTAAAAAAAGGGAAATTATTAAGGAAATGAGAAATTTAAAAAAAATACAAAAAAGAGTTTTAAAAGTAAACAAGAAAAAATCCTCTATTGTCCAAAAATTTAATTTAACTTAAAAAGGATGTAATAAAACATGAAATCAAAATTTTAAAAAACTTAAAATTTTAAAACTTATTGCAAAAATTATAAAATTCAGCTAGAATTAATCAAATTTAAAAAGATAATGAAAAACTCTATAAAAGAGCAAGAAATTCGATTAAAAAAAAAGAAAAATTATTAAAAAAATGAGAAAGTTAAAAAAAATACATAAAATAAGTTTGAAAAAAAACAAAAAAAATTCTCAAAATTCTGAAAAATTAATTTAATTTAAAAAGGATTTAATAAAATGAAAATAAAAAACAAGAGATACTTAAAATCTCAATAAATGGATGCAAAAATTATAAAATCGAGCGAAATCCAATTATATATGGATAAAAGGCAAATTAATTTAAAAAATGAGAAAAACGGAAAAAAATACACGAAATGAATCTTGAAAGAATGAAAAAATTCTTAAATATTTAAAACTTAGGAAAAAATCTTAAAACCGAAATTTATAAATGAAAATTAAATAAGATTTAAAAACTACACGAAATAAGCTTTGGAAGAATGAAGAAACTTTAAATAATAAAAAATTTAGGAAAGAATCTCAAAAACTGAAATTTACAAATGAAAATTGAAAACGATGCGATAATCTACGGAAAAATTGTTTAATTAAAAAAAAAAAAAAAAACTTGCAAAAATGAAATGCAAAGAAAAGAAAAGAAGTTTAAGAAGTAAAAAAACGTACAGAAAAATATGTAAATCCTTGGAGACACTATGAAATTTTTAATATAGAATTAGAAAATATAAAAAAAACAAATTCTAAAATCTTGAAAAAAAAAATTAAGAAATCACGTGAATTGTAATAATTTACGGAAAATTAGTAAATATACCAAACAAAACAAAAAAGAGAAAATTAATACTTCATAATAAAAAAAATAACAAATAGATAATAAGGAAACTAAAGAAACGTAATTAAAGAAAACAAGACAGTTTTTTAAAAATTTACGAGAAACACTAACTTTAATATTTTGAGAATAAAGGAGAAAATCAACTAAACCACGTGAAATTTTTTCTAGATGTTGTAGAAACAAAAATTCAATAAATAAAAGAATTTTAATTTAAATTTAATTTAAATTTAATTTTAATTTAAAATTGGGAAAAGTAAAAAAAATCTAATAAATAATAATAATAATAAATTAATGAGAAAATAAAATACCTACAAAAAAAGAAATATCATTAGAAAATGAGAATATAATCAAGAAATTCTGGAAAATGTTAAAAAGGCGAAATAAACGTTTTAAAAAAGTAAAAATTAAAAACAATATTAAATCGAAAAATTTTCTGTGAAATAAAATAATGAAGAGAAAAATAGAAAATTTAATAAAAAGGCAAAAAGTGATAAAAATATTATGAAAATGATTATTTTTGTAATCATTTCTTATTTAAAATTAATGTAGGTAATATTTGATTTAGGGTATAAATTTCGAATTATTCGAAATTTGTGGACAAAAGTAAATCTTTTTGAAAATTTCCGGATTTTTCCAAAACATATAAAATTTCCAGATTACTAGACGCCTTATTTTAAAATATCGTAAAATAATAAATATATCTATTATACTGAAGTGACAAAAATTGCATTTTGTAAATTTTTAAACAATATAAAAAAATATTAAAAAAAACAATAAACGAAAATTTCGTAATTTTCACTCAAAAATCTAAATCTATCTCATCTTTCACAATGGGTCTGAACTAACTTAAAATGTCTTTTTTTACTTCAATTTTTTTTGCATTTGATTCAGGAGTGTAAAAATAGTATGTAAAATAATTTTTAGCGAAATTCGTCGAGCCATTTTTAAAAACAGTAATCGTTTAAGTTAAAAAATTAATTTTTTAAAAATAAATGTGATAAATAGATCTTATATCCATTTATTCATTTTAATATTATGAAGCAAAAAGTTTTAGGTTATGTGCAGTGATAGTTTTACCTTGATTATAAGTTCCTTTTTAATTTTGCTTAATCAAAATCAGTTTTTATTAGATATTTTGGATGCAATGAAGACTTAAACATCAAAAGTTTGCATTAGGTGTGATCCTCTTTGTGTATTTTCCATTTAAAAATCACAAATATATAACCTAACAATTTTTTTTTCTTAGATCCCTTTTTAACATTGCATTTAGGATATATAAACGCTGAATTTCATTCTATTTAGAAAATAAAAACTATTATTTCAAGTTAATTTGCAACACTTCTTTTTTTCCATAAAATTCTACCATTTAATAAAAAAAACATTTTTTTACTAATTCACCTGTTTTTCTAATGAATTATTTGACACAATATCTATTTATCATACTTAATTTTTAAAGAATAAATTTTTGAATTCATAAAAATTACTTTCTTTAAAAACGGCTCAATAAATTTCGCAAAAAATTATTTTACACACTACTTTTACACTCCTGAATCCAATGCAATAAAAAAATTTGAAGTAAAAAAAGTAACCATTTAAAGTTGGTTCAGGACCAATTAAATTACTCAAATTTACTGACTTTTCTAGGAATTTGTTTCTAATTCATTAATTTTTTCTAATTGATGGGTACCTCGGTTTTAAAAAATCTAGTTAAAAAATAAAGAGAAATTAAAAAATAACTCTACACACCTTTACAAAGACCAGGCAAGCACGCATCATTATTCGGCGATATTTCGCAATTATCACCAATGAAATCCGCAGGACATGAACACGTGTATCCTCCCTCTCTTCGTTGACAAGTTCCCCCATTCTTGCAAGGATTAGAGTAACAAAGATTAACTTCAGTGTCACAAAGATAAGATTCCCTGCTGCCAGTAAATCCTCTCGCACACTGACAAGAAAATGTCGTAACAGGATAAATCGGTCTAAAAAGCACTGTATCACTGGTAGCAAATCCAGAAGCATTTTTAAATTTCAACACCGTTATGCACTCCTCAAAATTTAAACAAGGCTCTCGAACACACAAATTATCATCAAAAGGCAGCACAGTGACTCTGGCCAATCTCGCCAGAATTCCCCGATTCAAATAAACCCGTTCTTGCAAAAATTGCGAAGTGTAAAACTCATCAGCAGCACCAGGTTCCACTTTCCTTGCCGAGAAGCTCACATTCAAAATCTTTCCGTGCACATCCGTGTCTTCTTGGACGCTAAATATGAATATATTTTCCGTCGGGCAGGGAATAATTGCCGCCAAACCGTCCAAAAAGTATCCCAAAAGCGGGCTCAAAAATGCCTCAACTGTCATATCATCAAGTCTGACTGTGATGGAATTAAACAGCATCTTGTCAGTGATTAATCTCACGGACAAGGTCATGGTAGCTTTCACCTCATTGACTCCATCGGTCACAGAAACTTCCATTGTCGCGACTCTCGGCACATTAGTATTCAATTGAGGCGATAAAGTAATTTCTCCACTCGTTTTATTCAACGCTATCATATTCGCATTATTCCCCGCCAAAATACTATAAACCAGCTTATCGGTGACATCAGCATCAACTGCGGGAATTTTTCCAATCGGCGTTTGCGGGAAGAAATCTTTGAAATTGTTGAAAATGATTTGAAAGTCCTTCAGAACGGGAGCATTGTCATTGACATCAGTGACGAGAATTTGAACCAAAGCGTCTGATCTCAAAGGCGGTGAAGCCGCGCGTATAACCAGCTCGTATTTTTTCTTCGGCGACTCGTAATCTAATTCTTCGAGAGTCATTAATTCGGCTCGATCAGCTCCCGGTCTTGTGTGCAGCTGGAAACTGTTTGCGTCTTCTCCTCCTATGATTGAGTATTGCACGATTGCATTCGGTCCTTCGTCAGGATCGTGGGCGTAAATTTCACCGACTAGCGAGCCAATTGGCGAATTTTCAGCAATGTAGAGAAGTATTTTATCGCTCTCGAAAGCAGGAGGCGAATCGTTGATATCCTCGACTTTTATTATGACTGGCACGGAAGAGGAAAGACTTGGAGAACCTCTGTCAACAGCTATTGCTTTTATATTATATCTTTCCACTGATTCTCTGTCCAGGGTTTTCGCTGTGCGGATCACCCCCGTGACTGGATCAATGACGAATGCTCCATCTGTGTTATCTTCTAAACTGTAGCGTACCTAGATTGAAAAATAAAATTTAGTTAAATAATAAAATAAATACGATGTGTTTTTAAATGTTAAAACACTGTTAAATGTTAAAATTAATTCGTTTTCTATTACAAGAAACAGAATCAATAAACTAAGTAAATGTATTCAAAGAATTGTTTTAAAGATACGGAATTTTTAATGTTTATGAAAAATCTTAATTATTTCTGAACTAATGAGTAATTTTTAATACCCTTACTCTTATATTAAGATCAGGATGTCCACCATATTTTTGTTTTAATATTCCCTGACGAAAAGAATTTTTTCCTGGCTTTTGACAAGTTTTATTTTGCGATAAGGTTAAAAAAGGTTCGGTAAATAAGATAAAATATAACTTTGACAGAATTAACAGTGTGTTTTAATCAGGGAGTTTAACGAAATATTTTCAAATTCCTGGATTAAAAAGTTTTTTTTTCAAAAAAAAACGAAGGAACATTTAATAAAAAAAACTAAAAACAGAAAATATTTATGAATGAATGCAAAAATATGAAAATAATAAAAAATTCACTAAGAATTAAGAAAATGTAGAATAAAATAAGAAAATATAAAGAGATAATTAAAAAAGCTTACAAAAAAAAAATAAATAAATAAGCTGTTTAAAAATAAAAAGGTTAATTCTTGACAATATGAGGAAATTAAAAAATATATAAAAACAAACTTCTAAGAACGAAAAAAAAATTTTCAGATTAGAAATTTGTAGAACAAATTGTAAAATTAGAAAAAAGTATTGAAACCAAACAAAGGATCAAAAAAATGATAAATACTGCAACATACAAAAATTAAAGGAAGGAAAAAAACATTTTTAAAGAGTGATAATTTGAAATTGTGTAAAATTACAGAAAAAACAACAAAATATTGAAAACATTTTTTGAGAAATAAAAAATTCTTTGATTTTAATATCTTAACCAGTTGAAATTTAATTTTTCCAGATAAAAAATACAAGATTGAAATTTTCTGAATTTAAATAAGAATTCCCGAAACTTCTCCAAAATTTCCGGATATTCTTAAAAATTTCCAGATTTTTTTACTGATTCTCAACGAAATGTCGGTTTTTTCATTATGTACTAAAGTCCCGACAATTTCTCGGATCGCCAGACTCCCTGTATTTAGAAAATTTATTAATATTATTTTTGAGAATAAATTTCGAATTATATTCTAATTTATTAAAAAATACAAGAGTTGAATTAAACATTTAGAAGAGTTTCTACGAAATGTACAATTTTTGCACAATTCGAAAACTGACTAGATTAATAGGCAACTAAAAAGAATAACTGAAAAAAATTAAAGAAATATTAAATTTAAAGAAAATAATTGTAAATTGAAAAATTAAGAAAATTATTAAAATAATTGCCAATTGAAAAAAAATTACAAAATGACAAAAATGACGAAAACAATTGACAATTAAAAAAAAAATTTAAAGAATTGCTTGATTAATACACAACCGAACAAAATAATTTAAAAAATCAAAGAATCAAAGAAGAATTATAAAATTTTAAGATAATAATTGGAAATGGAAAAAATGGTAGGAAATAATTGAAAATTGCGGAAAATAATTAATCATTGAAGGAATTAGATGAAAAATGACGAGAACAATTGAAAAATTAAAGAAATTATGTGAAAAGGACAAAAATAATTGTCAATTAAAAAAAAAAATTTGAAAATGATTAGATTCAAAGACAACTGAAAAAAATAATTTTATAGGAATAATTGTAAAAGATAATTGTACATTTAACAACTGGATTAAAAATCGAAAAAAATAATTAAAATTGAAGAAGGTATTGAAAATTGAAGAAAGCAATTAAAAATTGAGAAATTAAATTTAAATTTAAAGAATATACTTAAAAATTAAAAAAAAGTAATTGAAAAAAGCAGAGAATTAATGAATATAGAAGAAAAAAATTGGAAACTGAAGAATGGAAATGAAAATGAATGAAAATAATTGAACAATTTTATTTAAAATTAAAGAAATTTAATTATAATCGAAAAAATAATAGAAAAAAGGCGACAATTTTTTAATATTAAAGAAAGTAATTGAAAATTAAGAAGTGGAAATTAAATTTGAAGAAAATAAATTAGAATTAAAGAGAATAGTTTTAAAATTTAATAATTGAATTGAAATTTTAAAACAATTTTTATGAGTAAAAAAATAATTGAAAAAATCCGAGAATTATTAAATATTGAGGAATTAATTGAAAATTTATCAAAATAATTGAAAATTGAAAAAAGTATTTGAGAATTGAAGAAATAAATTGGAAATGAAAGAATTAAATGGAAATTTCAAGATAATAATTGATAATTAAAAAAAAATTACAATATGACGAAAATAAGTAATTATTGACGAAAATAATTAACTATTAGAAAAAGCAATTAACAATAATTGAAAAAAATTTAAAGATTGGTGAGAATAAACGTCATTTGAACAACATTTTTTTTTTAAATTAATGAATGATCATAAAATTGAAGGAGAATAATAAATTATCAATTAAAAACTGATAAAAATTATGGAAAAAATTGTAGAAAATAAATGAAAATTGAAGAAATCCATTGGAAATTGAAGAATTGTATTGAAATTTCAAGAAAGTAATTGATAATTGAGAAAATATGAGATTATTGTATAAAATAGTTGAAAAACGAAGAATGCAATTGAAAATTGAAGAAAATAATTGAGAATTGAAAAAAATAATTGAAAATTAAATAAATAAATTGAAGATTCAAGAATTAAATTTAAAGTTTAAGAAAATAGTTGATAACTGAAAGAAAAATTACAAAATGACTAAAATAATAAAATTAGACACAGAAAGAAAATAATTGACAATCGAAAAAAAATTCGAAAACTGGTGAGAATAATCGGCAACAGAACAAAATAATTAAAAAAAAATTAAAGGATAAATATAAAATTTAAAGATATTAATTGTATATTGAAAACTGTTGAAAATTATAAAAAAAAATTATAGATTTATTTATTATGAAATTAAAATTATTTTAACTAATACTTATTTATAAATTGAAATCAATTTAAATTAATTATTTAAAAAGTATCTGATTTAAAACAAAAAATACCTACGTGCCAAACTTCAGGTGTGAACAGACAAAAAAAGAATGAAGGGATGAAAGAACTTGAGGATTATTATTATTATAGATTTGTGATAAATGAATAAAATTGATTTTAGATAAAATTTCTCAGAAGTTTTAGATTTACGAAAAAACTACCGGTTTAGTAACAAATTTCCCGATTTGTCTCGCACTGTCGGCCATCTCAATTTCTTAAATTTTCCTAACAAAATACTTTTTTCCCTGACTTTACTGACGCGTGGCCACCCTGTGATCACTATAGACACCCTAGTTTATAACTGTATATATAAATAAATAAATGCTTAAAAAAAAGTTGCGTAACTTTTCTCTAAAAAAATTAAAATTATTTCCTTTTTTTAATTCCCTAAATTTCGCTGTTTTTCTGACTGATGGGCACCCTAAAAATTGAATTCCTATAAAAAAAAAAAATTAATCAAATCAGTGAGTATCGAGCTTACTTTTCCATTTAATCCAATGTCTTCATCGATAGCTGTAACTTTGAGGACACTGGTGCCAACCAAAACGTCTTCAACGACTGAACCCTGATACTGTGGAGATTCAAAAGTAGGAGAATTATCATTGACATCAGTAATAGATATTTCAACATCAGTAGTGTCTGACAAAGGTGGCACTCCTCCGTCTTTGGCAGTGACAGTTAGTAAATAACCAGATACTTGTTCTCGATCAAGGAGCCGGGTAGTTGTAATAGCTCCAGTTTGCGGATTGATAACAAATTCGGAAGGTTCTTGATCGCCGCCATCGCTTCCCAAACTATAAGTAATTTGTGCATTTTGACCGACATCAGAATCTGTTGCTCCAACGATAAGAACCGTGGTCCCCACTGGAGCATCTTCAAAAACGGAAATCGAATACGGAGCTCGCTCGAAAACAGGAGCGAAATTATTCGCATCGGACACGTTTACATAAACCAGAGCAGTATCGCTTCTTCCTCCAGAATCTGTCGCTGTCACAGTCAATACGAATCTTTTCTCTTGTTTGTAATCCAGTGGTTGAGCGACTGTGATGAGTCCACGACCGTTTTGAGATGTTATGGAGAATCGACCTGTTGAAAAAAATATGTATTTAATTATAAACATAACTAGATTATAAAATACGCTCTAGCGCGCGATTAGCTCCTAAAGCTTGTTTAATCAACAGTTATGAATATTTTAAATATAAAATAAATAAATCAAGTTTTATTTTTATAGGACAAAATTGCTAAAATTTTAAAATAAAAAGAAAAAACTAAAGTAAATAATTAAAAATTAATCAAATAACTGGCTAATTTTTTAAACTAATTGAAAAATAATTAAAATAAATAAACATTGAGAAAAACAATTAAAAAATTATAGATATATTTTTAAATTACAGAAAATAATTGAAATTTGAGAAAAATCGTTGAAAATCTTATAAATTAATTAGAAATATGATAATAATTGAAAATTGTGAAAAGTAATTTTAAAATGAATAAAATAATCGAATATTGAAGGAAATAATTGAAATTTGAGAAAAATAATTCAAATTTAAGATAAATAATTGAACATTTTGAAAATTAATTTAAAAATAATGAAGATAATTGAAAGTCTTACAAATTATTTTAAAACATCAGAATAATTAAAAATTGGAAAAATTAATTGAAAATTGAAGATAATAATTGAGGAAATTAATTGAAAAATGGTAAAATACAGTTGGAAATTGAAAAAAAGAATTGAAATTTAAAATATTAAAAATTGGAGAAAATAATTGCATATAATGATAAAAATAATTAATAATTATTGAAAATAATTAAAATTTAAGGAGGAATAATTAAGAAAATAATAAAATATATTTGAAGTATAAGACAATAAATGCGAATTGATTTTAACATTTTAAGAAGAATAATTGTAAAAAATACAGAATATACATAAAATACAAAAAAATCATAGATATAATTGAAAATTGAATAAAATAATGGAAATTTCAGGTAAATCACTTATTGGAAATGATGAAAAAAGACGTAAGTAATTGAAAACTGATGAAAATAATATAAATAGTTGAAAATTGAATTAACTAATTAAAATTTCAAATAAATAGTTTCAAATTTTTGAAATTATGAAAAAAAATTGAAGAAAATAAAGGGAAATTTGAGAAAAATATTTTTAAATCTTTAGAAAATTCGAAAATTTAAAAAATAAGAATAATTAAAAATAGGAGAAAATAATTGAAAAATTATATTAAAATTTGAAACTTAAGAAAATAATTGAAATTTAAGAAAAATACTTGAAAATCTGAGATTTTTTGGATAAATAATTACAATTGTTTAAAATTATACCAAATAATGAAAATAAATAGAAATTGGAGAAAATAATAGAAAAATTACAGAATTTATTTTTTAGCAAAATAAAATAATTGCAAAATTTTTTTAAAAATTGAAAATTAAAGACAATAATCTAAATTTGACATAATAACTGAAAATGTATGAAATTATTTGAAATATAATTGAAAATTGAAGATAATAATTGAAAAAATAAAATAATAATGGTAAATTAAAGAAGTTAATTTTAATTAGCAATAAATAATCTAAAATTTATCAATAAATAATGAAATTGTTTTATTGTCGAAGAGAAAATAATTAAAATTGAAAAAGCGATTGAAAATTTTCGAAAGGTAAATTTAAGATTTAGGGAAAAAAGTGAGAAACAATGAAAATATTTAAAAATTAATGAAAATAATTTAAAAATAATGAAAATAATTTAAAAATAATGAAAATAATTGAAAAATTGAATAATAATCCAAAAATGAAGACAAAAATTTAAAATTTGAAACGAAACAATTGAAATTTGAAAAAAAAATAATTGAAGAATGACAAAAATTATTAAAATTTGAACAAAAAATTCAGACTAGTGTAAAAAATCAAAATTTTGAGTACATTAATTAAGATATTGACAAAATAATTAAAATGTGATGAAATTAATTGAATAATGACAATAATAAAGAGATTGAAGAAAATACCATTCAAAGAAAATTTAAAATATCTAATTCCAAAATGTCAATAATACTTGAATTTTGACAAACATAATTGGAATTTGAAAAAAAGAATTGAAATTTGTAGAAAATAATTAAATAATAACATAAATAGTTGAAAACTGGTTTAAAAGTTAATAAATTTATGACAATAATAAAAAGATTGAAAATAATGACATTTAAAGAAAATAATTCCAAAATGTCAAATATATCTGAATATTGACAAAAATAATTGCAATAATATTTGAAAAAAAGTAATTGAGAAATGACAAAAATAAATTGATAACTGTTTTAAAAAATTAAAAATTTCAAGACAGTACTTGAAAAATTAAGAAAAAATTGAAATTTTAAGAAACTATTTGAATGACATAAATAATTGAAAGCTAGTGTAAAAATAAAAAATTTATAGACAATAATTGAAAAATTAAAAAAAAAATTAGAAGTTTAAGAAGAATAATTGAAAAAAGTGTAAAAAATTAATTCCATATATTGACTGTTTATCCCTGAGTAACATCGGACTACTCCGTGTAAAAAATTAATAAATTCGTGACAATAATAGAAATAATGAAGAAAGTGATTGAAATTGAAGAAAATAATTTAAAAAATACAAAAATACTTAAATAATGACAAAAGTAATTGAAATTTGAAGAAAATAATTTAAAACTGGTACAAAAAATCTAAAAAGTCACGACAACAACCAAAAATTGAATAAATTAATTGAAATTTGTAGAAAATATTTCTAAAACGTCAAAAATAATACAAATATGAAGAAAATAATTCGAAATTGACATAGATACTTGAAAAATGACAAAAGTAATTAAATTTGAAAAAAATAATTGAGAAATAAGAAAAGAAAATTCAAACTTGTGTAGAAAATTTAAATATTCCTGACAATAATTTAAAATGTAAAGAACATAATTGAAATTTAAGACAATAATTGACAAATGACAAAAATAAATAAAAACTTGTGTAATAAATTTGAATATTCATGACAATAATTTAAAGAATGAAGAAAATGAAATTGATATTTGAAAAAATTAATTCCAAAATCGCAAAAATACTTGAAAATTGACAAAAATACTTTAAAAATGACAAAAATAATTGAAAAGTGGTGTAGAAATTAAACATTTGTAGATTGTAATTAAAAAATTGACGATGTAATGGGAATGTGAAGAAACTAATTGATTTATAAGGTTAATTATTATCAGGCACCCAATATCAGAAGACTAAAAAAGTGTTTCTAAAGAATTGAGAAAAGTGGGGTTTTTTCTAATAAAGTAAGTAAAAATGAATCACTGGAAGCCCTGAAATTGCTGTAAATTTAAAAGTTGACACAATTTTAAAAAGTTGAAAAACGATTTAAAATTTAAAGCAAAAAACATCTAGTGAATGAAAGAAACTTGTAAATTATTATATATAATAATAAGGAAAAGGATGTCTAACGAATCTGTCCTAACCTCTTGTATTGCCAACAGTGATATCGTAATGAATTCTCGAATCCTCATCAGGATCAGTGGCAGTAACAGAAGTGACAGGAGTTCCTGCTGGGACATCTTCGGAAACAACGACCTCGTAATTTTTCGGATCGAAATAAGGATCATTATCATTGACATCAGTGACTGTCAGAATAACAGAGGCGCTTGCAGATTGAGGAGGTTCTCCCGAATCACTCGCAATCACCGAAAATTGATACTTGGAGCACAATTCCCTATCCAACTGTTTCACCGTATAAATCCATCCAGTCTCTGCATTCACAGCAATTGGAAAATTTTCCGTGGACGCTCCCGAAAAATCTCTGGCGCCTATAACGTATCTAATCTGAGCATTTAGACCCTCATCGGCATCATAAGCTTGAACTCTGAGGATATTGTATCCTACAGGTTCGCCTTCGGACACAGCCTCTTGAAACAGACTCGTATAAAATCTGGGTGGATTGTCGTTAACATCCTTGACATGAACCAATAGCTGTGTTGTGTTGGATCTAGCTGGCAAGCCTCCATCCTGTGCGCGCACAACAATACGATAATTTTTCGCATTTTCATAATCCAAATTCTTAACTAAACTGACATCTCCACTCTGCGAGTCTATGGAAAAAGTATTTTGGAGATTTCCACCGATAATGTTGTACCGAACAGCAGCATTATTTCCAGTATCAGCGTCTGTGGCTCTTATCCTAGCAATAATTGGATCATCCGTATAATCAAGATCCTCAGGTACCGTGACTGAGTAGGTTCTTTCGGAAAATTGTGGATAATTGTCATTATCATCTGACACGCGAACCACCAAAGTAGTCGTTGCAGTTTTTCTAGCCGAAGGAGGTGTAGCTAGATCCGAGGCTCGCAAAATTACCGTGTAAACTTCAGTTTTTTCTCGATCAAGGGCAGATCTTGTTGATACGACACCCGATCTGAAAGAAAGATTAAATGATATAAATTTTGTTAATAATATAAATAATTTTTCAAAATGAACATTGTGACATTGTAAAATGTGTTTACATAATTTTACAGCTTGATTTAGTTTCGATTATTTAATTTCAATAATAATTTTTATTGTTAATGCAAATTTTAGGTAAATTCTATTTAATTTAGAATATTATTAATTTGTGCGATTAATTTTTCTGATCTTAAAGAAGGCTGCGTTTAATTTTAAGACTGGATTTATTAATAAATAATTTTTTTTTATGTAATTCTACGAAGAGTCAATCTGAATTATAATGGAGCTTTGAATTTTGAGAAGAAACGTAATGATTCCAGATTATTGTTTCTGTTAAAATTTAGAATTTATCGCTAATTAAATTTAAAGAAAATATTATTTTAAAGACTTTCCTGTTGTACAATGTTTTTTTAAGATACATTTATTTACGCAGATATTTCAAAATTATTAAAAGTACTTCATATCTTTATATGGGTGATTTTTTTAAATATGCCACTTTAATGTTCACGTTTTGACCACAATTTTTTTTAAACAAATTTTAATTCTAGTTTACATTAAAAAATTAAATATATATTTAATACATTTTAATTTTTAGTAGAAAAAAAATTAATATTTTACATACATACAAAAATTTATACTTCATTTCAAATCTTAGAAAAAAAGTTAAACTGTGCTAAACATTGAAAAGAAATATTAGCAACAAAAGAAATCTTAGTGTTTTCAAGAAAAAAGCTTCAGCAATAATAAAATTAAAATTTTTGTATTTTCATAAAATTTATTTTTTTTTTTTTATTCTTTCAACTATTTTGTAAAATAGTTCGCAATTATTTAAGAAAATATTTTATCCCAATTTTATATTATAATGTTAATATTCAAAAGATATAAGTTATTTACTAAAAAAAAAAAGACTTTAAAGATTAATTTAAATTTTTACTCGCATTTTTTACAATGTTCTAACTTTGATTATTTACAAAAGCGACATTTTTCCTTTTATTTAAAAATTGTATAAGAGAAAAATAAACTTTAAGCTCTTAACTTTCGTTTAACATGTCTATTTTATTTATTCACTTTTTTTTTCATTATAAAGGGATTCATTTGATTACAATACATTTAAAAAGTGGGTACATTAAAGAAGCCCAGAAATTTGCAGTTAAATCTTGAAAATTGAAATTTTTTATATTTTATTATTTATAAAATTTAAAAAATTATGCTAATACAGATTATCAAAATACCTACGATCTACAAATTTTTGGTAAGAAAAATATAACAAAATATAGTACTAAATTTTTATATTCTTTTAAGTCATTATAATTTAGATAAATTCCAAACATCAATTAAATCATATTCAAATTTGTTCAAACTTTTAAATTTGAATTAATTCAAATTTAAATGCATATTAATTAATGCATAATAATTAAATAATAATAAGAATATTTTTATATTATTTTATTTTTCTTAATTTATTGTTGGACTTGTTTTAAGTGTAATATAATAAAAATATTAAAATAATATTTTTGTTTTAAGGGCATGTGATGAAAAATGACGTCACTGGTATAGGCAAAATTTGTCGGTAAACTTTCTCTTAAAATAATAAATAAATTTTGACACCAAACTTTGTGGAATTACTTAAAATATCATTAGGAAGGTCTCTCTGACCCAAGTTTGTTCAAACTTTGCCTTAAAGTTAATTTTTTTTAAAAATAAGCTGATTTTCGGAAAGTTAAAAAAATTAATTTATCGCAAAATTTTAAGAGGAAGTTTACATACAAATTTTGCTTATACCAGTGACGTCATTCTCCATTACATGCCCTTAATTTTCCTAAACTTTTTTATTTTTAAAGGATTTTTGAAATTTCTTCTGTGGACTTTTATTTATCTTTATAATATGAATATATTTTTATTTTATTTTTATTAATTTTAATTTTTTAGTAGATTTTTACCAATTCTTATTATTATTTCTCCATTTTCTTCCTATTTATTTAATTTTCCTGATGTTTCACAATTTTTTTAGTCCTTCCTTGCATTTTAATTAATTTTTTAATTTTTGTCATCATTTTTCTATTTCATAAATGTTTTTTAAATTTTACAAAATTTTATTCATTCTTTTTTTATTCAATATGTAAAATAATTCTCTAATTTTTCTAATTTTAAAAAATTATTCTTTTTAATAATATAATTAAGGTTTTTTTTTAATTATCTTCTTATTTATTTTTTTAATTTAACAAAAATGTTCATAAATTGTTTAATTTTTTTAAAAGCTTTTCTACTTTATTATATATTTTTGTCACTGTTTCATTCTTATTTTTAAATTTTAAATTAATTTTTTAATCTTCAAAGAATTACTTTAATTTTTAATTATTTTTTTCAATTTTCAATTGCATTCTTTGATTTTCAATTATTTTATATAAAATTAACTAATTCTCGCATTTTCTCAATTATCAAATATTTTCTTGAAATTTCAATACAATTATTTAATTTGCAATTGATTTCTTTAATTTTCATTTATTTTCTACAATTTTTTCCATAATTTTCATCATTTTTCAATTGACAACTTATTATTCTCCTTCAATTTTCTGATTATTCATCAATTTTAATAAATTTTTGGTTTGAATGCCGATTACTTTCAACATTATTCAAATTTGTTTTTCAATTGTTACTTAATTATTTTTATTAATAGTTAATTATTTTTGTCAATATAAATTTCATTATTTTCGTCATTTTGTAATTTTTCTTTTAATTATCAATTATTTTCTTGAAATTTCCATTTAATTCTTTAATTTCCAATTTATTTCTTTAATTTTTAATTACTTTTATAGATTTTCAAAAATAATTCCTCAATATTCAATAATTCTCGGATTTTTTAAATTATTTGTTTCACTATTTTCTTTAATTTTTAATTTCATTCTTCAGATTTGAATTGTTTTCTTCTATATACATTAATTCTCATCTTTTTTCAATTGCTTTTTTTCAATTTCTACAATTGAACCCATAATTTTTATCAGTTTTCAAATGAAAATCTATTATTCTTCTTCAATTTTATGATTATTTATCAATTTTAAAAACTCTTTTGTTTCAATGTCGATTATTATCCTCATCTTTCGAATTTTTTTTTCAATTGTTAATTATTTTTTTTAATAGTTGATTATTTTCGTTTTTGTTTAATTATCAATTATTTTCTTGAAATTTCCATTTAATTCTTTAATTTCCAAATTACTTCTTCAATTTTAAAATTATTTTTTTCAATTCTCAAATATTTTTTGTATTATCAATTAATTTCTCAAAAATATTAATTGTTTTCTTCTATATTTATTCATTCTAGGCTTTTTTCAATTACTTTTTTTAAATTTTTAAGTATGTATATTCTTAAAATTTTAATTTCACTCTTCAATTTTTAATATCTTTCTTCAATTTTCAATTATATTTTTTAATTTTAATTATTTTTTTCGATTCTCAATCCAGTTTTTACATGTGCAATTATTTCCAACAATTATGATTTTATAAATTTTTCAATTTGCAATTATTTTCTTTAAATTTAATATTTTTTTTTTAATTTTTTCAATAAATAAATGATTAAAATAATTTTTTTTTCTGTTGTCTATTAATCTAGTCATTTTTTGAATTTTGTTTTCAATTGACATTTTCATTATTTTCTTCAATTTTTCAATTATTCTCGTCATTTTTCAAATATTTCCTTCAATTATTAATTATTTTCCGCGATTTTCAATTATTTTCTACAATTTTTCAATTTTCAAATACTTATATTAAAGTTTTATAATTATTCTTTGATGTTTTAAATTATTTTGTTTGCTTGTGTATTAATCTAGCTATTTTTTTAATTTTTTTTTAATTGTCAATTATTTTCGTCATTTTGTAATTTTTTTTCAATTATCAATTAGTTTTTCAAATTTTAATTTAATTCTTAATTCTTTAGTTTTTAATTATCTGCAATTCTCAAATATTATCTTTAGTTCTCAATTATTTTGTACAATTTTGAATATTAATTCCTTAATATTCAATAATTCTCGTATTTTTATAGGGGAGAGGGCCCCAAGTTGGACACCCTTTCGTCTTATTGCTGTAGAAACCAAACCAAATAAAATATATTAAAATGTTTTATACCCAATGAAAGTAGAATTTATAAGGTAACTTATGGCCACAGAGGTAAAATTTTATTTTGAACATAAACATTTTTTAAAGCGTTTTTTCTAATTGTTAAAATTGTCGGTCTAAAAAAAAGTGGCCCCAAGATGGACACCTTCTTAAAAATCTCTGAAAAATTGTAGTAAATAAAAAATTAACATCGTGTGACAATTCTTAAACTAATTTTTAATCATTTTACGGAATTTATCAAGAAATAACATTTCTAAAAACTTCAATTTAATAGCTTAACAGTAAAAAGTAATAAAATATAGAAAAATATCGATATATCATTTTCTCTAACAATAACATCACATTTTATGGTGGAAAATAAAAAATTTTAATTAATTGGCTCAAAAAATTATAGAAAAAAGTGTAAAATCGAAAATAAGCAAATAAATACATTGAGATTTGAGGCCTGTCCATCTTAGGGTACATGACACCATTTTTTAATCCCCAGTAAAAAATATATACGAACACTGAATTAGTAAAATCATCTTAGGATATTATTATACTATAAATAAAGAATATTATAACGTTAAGTACTCATTCTAAATCATAAATTTAAATAACTTTACCAAGTTGAGAAAAAACTGTCACAAAACTTTTTTTAGACACAAATATACGTGGTATGTGTAGAAGAAAAACCAACTGGTTTTTTTTCTTCAAAAGTGCATCAAAATCTTCGTCTATACAAACAATAAAAATGACAAAAAGCATAAGGCGCTGTCACCTTAAACAAAAATTTTATACGAAATGTCCATCTTGGGGCCCACTCCCCTAATTATTTTTTTCACTCATAAAAATTGTTTTAAAATTTCAATTCAATTCTTCAATTCTAAAACTATTCTCTTCAATTCTAAGTTATTTTCTTCGTATTTAAATTCCACTTTTTAATTTTCAATTATTTTCTTTAATGTTAAAAAATTATCCTCTTTTTTCTATTATTATTTTATTATTATTATTATTATTAAGTTTCTTTAATTTTAAATATAATTGTTCCATTATTTTCTTTAATTTTTAATTTCATTCTTTAATCTTTATTCAATCTTTATTTCTTTTAAATTCTCTTCTTCAGTTTTTACTTGTTTTCTTGTATACATATTCTTTATATTTCAATTCCATTCTTCAATTTTTAATTGCTTTCTTCAATTTTCAATTATTTTTTTCGATTTTCAATCCAGTTGTGAAACGTGCAATTATTTCTAACAATTTTTCCTATAGTTTTCTTAATTTCTCAATTTGCAAATATATTCTTTTAATTTAGTATTTCTTGTTTAATATTTACTATTATTTTTTTCAGTTCTTTATTAATCTAGTCATTTTTCGAATTTTGTTTTGGATTAACAATTATTTTCGTCATTTTCCACATATTTTCTTCAAATTTTCAATTATTCTCGCCATTTTTAAACTATTTTCCTCAATTATTAATTATTTTCCTCAATTTTCAATTATTTTCTACATTTTTTTCAATTATTAATTATTATCTTACAATTTCATAATTATTCTTTGATTTTTTAAATTATTTTGTTCGGTTGTGTATTAACCAAGCCATTTTTTGAATTTGGTTTTCAATTGTTTTTTTTTGGTTTATTTTTGTCATTTTGTAATTTTTTTCAATTATTATCTATTATTTTTTAATATTTGAATTTATTTCCTCAATTTTTTATTATTTTCTTCAATTTCAATTTTTTTTTTCAATTGTCTATTAATCTAGTCATTTTTTGAATTTTTGGTTGGTTTTTGGCCTTAGGCCCCAGTAGGTCAAATTTTGTTTTAAAATTTATTTGAAGGAATTCTTAATTTTTTTTTAAATAGAAATCTTATTTTTTTACGTTTTTCTGTTGTTTCTTTTATAATTTATTTTTTTTCGTTGCTTATGAATTTGAAGATATTTTTTTGAAATTTTCTCATCTATTCGACATAATTAATTTGATTTTGTTTAAATGTTTTATTCTTCATTATTTCTTATTATATATTTTCAGTTTAAAAATAAACTACTTACAAATAAACATTTGGACATTTACTGCTTATCTTAAAAAAAACATCAATTTTCCATTTAAATAAAAAAAAAAAATGTTTTTATCATTTTCGGTTGTCAATCAACTGCTCTAGCTACAAATTCATCTTCCAATAACTTTTACCTCGTTTCTTAGCCATTGTCCTTTAAATCTGATTTATTTCTAAATTGACCCAAAAAAGATCTAGCGCCCCGCAAATCAAATCATCAACATACCTTGAGTCTATTCTAAAAGTAGACGAATCCTCGGACAATGATGTAATTCCACCCCCGGCTGTCGACACAATGGCGTATTCAACTTCCGAGTTTCTCCCAGCATCCTTATCAGTAGCCTTAACCGCCACGACAGTGGAACCAACCGGAACACTTTCTCTAATCGTAGCCTCATACTCCGGCCACTCAAAATTCGGCTCATGATCATTCACATCCAAAACATTAACCTGCAGCATCGTCGTTCCAGTTCTCGGCGGAAAGGAGTCATCCACAGCCGACACCCTGAAGTAATGAACCTCCAAACTCTCTCGATCCAATCTAGCTCGAGTGCTCACTCTCCCAGTGACCGGATCCAGCAGAAAAAGCGCCTGGGATCTCCCATCCAAAAGCGACGTCATCGAATACCTCACCGAGCCACCTTCCGGATCCCTAGCTCTCACCACAGTCACCGACTCTCCCGGTTCCTTTTCCTCCTCCACCGCAGCCACATACAAAGCCTGCTCAAAAAACGGCGACTGATTTCTCAATTCCCTCCTGACTCTTCTCCCCAAATCCGAATCATCCAGCTGCTGATGATGAAACACAATCTTAAGTCGATGTTCCGCGTCCGACAAGTGCGGCGACTCACAATCCAGCATCATCGAGACCGAGATCTTCCACAGAGGATCCTTCAGACACTGCTCCGAGGCCGAAACCAGGTCCCCCGTTCCGCTCTCGATCAGGAACCGTGAATCCGCCACACCGCCCCATTTTGTCTCGCACTCCTTAATTGCCGTGTGAGGCAAAAAATCTCGCAAAGCTGCCACCAACTGGGAAGTTCTTAGACAAACTTCGCTGAACTTTTCCGTACTTGGCATCGCGTAGGAAGCGAGTGTTTCCGCCATCCAGCCGGTGGTTGCTGCCAGATCTTGATTCTCGCCGCCGCATCCTGTGATTAAAACTCTCAGCGGTAAACTGTAGTAGTCTATCATCGGTCTCCCGAGCCTCGAGCTGGTGGAATCAACGTAGAAGGTGAAGAGTCGAGGATACTGAAGGCCATCGCAGTTCAAGCTTCTTGCTAGAGTAACACGACCAGTGTGTGGGTGCACCTTGAGCAATTTTCGAGCGAACCAAGCTGTACGATCCTCGGAGACTTCGTATTTTCGCTTTCCGCCCAGCTGGGGAACGCCGGCCTCGAAAACGACAGTTCCTGGTCGCAGATCCGAGGAGAGAACTGCCAGATAGGCCTCCGCCAAAGCACACAAGCCCACCAGGCAGAGAACAATCCATATTGTCCTTGTCATGTCACCTTTCACGGACCGTTTTCATATCTCGGGATTGTCCTCATCATCAGCCTCGAAACGTCCTCAGTGACGTCGGCAACATTTTCTTCCTGTAAAAGAGAATATGATTAGTTAATTTTGTCAATTGAGGATAATTAAGTTGGGAAATATATTATAAACTAGATTATTCAATGCGCGTAGAGTTGCGAAGAAGTAATATTACCTGGAGAACGGTAATGAGAAAAAGAATATAACCGGGAATATTACCCACTAAAATTCTAATCGAGAATTTATGAGAATTTAAGTTTTTTATTTATTTATTAAATTAAGTCAAATTTTCTCAATCAGTGTTAAATTAAAATTTGAAAAAATAAAAGATAATTGAAAAATGACAAATATAATTGACAATTCAAAACAAAATTAAAAAAATAACTAGATTAATACACAACCGAACAGAATAATTTAAAAAAGCCAAGAATAATTATACAATTTTAAGATAATAATTAAAAATTAAAAAAATTGTAGGAAATAATTGAAAATTGCGGAAAATAATTAATAATTGAAGGAAATAGTTGAAAAATTGAAGAAACTATGTGAAAAACATGAAAAGATAAGATTTCTATTAAAAAAAAAAAATAAGAATTATTTCAAATAAATTTTAAAACAAAATTGGACCTTCGGGGGCCTAAGGCCAAAAACCAACCAAAAATTCAAAAAATGACTAGATTAATAGGCAATTGAAAAAAAAAATTGAAATTGAAGAAAATAATATAAAATTGAGGAAATAAACTCAAATATTAAAAAATAATAGATAATAATTGAAAAAAAATTACAAAATGACAAAAATAAAACAAAACAAAAAAACAATTGAAAACCAAATTCAAAAAATGGCTTGGTTAATACACAACCGAACAAAATAATTTAAAAAATCAAAGAATAATTATGAAATTGTAAGATAATAATTAATAATTGAAAAAAATGTAGAAAATAATTGAAAATTGAGGAAAATAATTAATAATTGAGGAAAATAGTTTAAAAATGACGAGAATAATTGAAAATTTGAAGAAAATATGTGGAAAATGACGAAAATAATTGTTTATCGAAAACAAAATTCGAAAAATGACTAGATTGATAAAGAACTGAAAAAAAATAATAGTAAATATTAAACAAGAAATATTAAGTTTAAAGAAAATAATTGCAAATTGAAAAATTAAGAAAATTATAAGAATAATTGTTGGGAATAATTGCACATTTTACAACTGCACTAAAAATCGAAAAAAATAATTAAAATTGAAAAAAAAATAATAAAAAATTGAAGAATTGAATTGAAAATTATGGAATATACTTAAAAATTAAAAGAAAAAAATTTTAAAAAGTCGAGAATTAATAATAATAGTAGAAACAATTGAAAACTGAAGAATGGAAATAAAAATTGAAGAATAGAATCAAAAATTAAAGAAAAAATATAATAAAAAAAAAAGAATAAAGGCGATAATTTTTTAATATTAAAAAAAATAATTCAAAATTTAAAAGTGAAATTTAAATTTGAAGAAAAAAACTGAGAATTGAAGAGAATATTGTAGTTAATAATAAAAAAATTAATTGAAAAAATAAAAGAATTGTTGAATATTGAGGAATTACTTGAAAATCGATAAGAAAAATTGAAAAAAAATTCGACAAATGGTGAGAATAGTCGTCATTGGTACAAAAAAATTTTGTAATTAACAAATATTCATAAAATTGAAGGAGAATAATAAATTGCCAATTGAAAACTAAAGAAAATTATGGAAAAAAATTGTTGAAAATAAATAAAAATTAAAGAAATCAATTGGAAACTCAAGAATTGTATTGAAAGAAAATAATTGATAATTAAAAGAAAAATTACAATGTGAGAAAAATAATAAAATTTTAACGAAAATAATTAATTAATTAAAAAAAATAATTAACCATCGAAAAATAGTGAGAATAATCGGCATTTAAAAAAAAAGTTTAAATCGATGAATAATCATAAAATTCAAGGAGAAAAATAAATTGTCCATTGAAAACTGATGAAAATAATGAAATCAATTTTAAAAAATAAATAAAATTAATGAAATCATTTGGAAGTTGAAGAATTATATTAAAATTTCAAGAAAAAATTTGATAATGCAGAAAATGCGAGAATTATTGAATTTTGAATAAAGTAATTGAGAAACGTAGAATGCAATTAAAAATTGAAGAAAATAATTGAAAATTAAAGAAATAAATGGAAGATTAAAGAATTAAATTCAAGATTAAAGATTTAAATTCAAATTTTAAAAAAATAGTTGATAATTGAAAGAAAAATAACAAATTTTTTTTCAACTTATCATTGTTTTCATCACATTTCAATTATTGTCTTCAAGTATGAAATTTTCAAATCATTTTCCAATTATTTTTCACAAGCTTTAATAATTCTTATTTTTTTAAATTTTAATTATTTTCTTAAATTTTAAATTATTTATATTATTTCCTCATAATTTTTTTTAAAATTTTAATCATTTTCTGAATTAATTTTCTAAATTTTTAATTATTTACCTCAATTTGAATAATTTTTTTCAATTTTCAATTATTTTCTCTAATTTTTCATTACCCTTATTTTTTTCCTCGTTTTTTTCAATTTATTTCCTAGATTTTTAATTTTTTTCTCAAATTTAAATTACTTTCTTTCATTTTAATATTGTTCATAATTGTTATAATTAATAATAATTTTTACACTTCATTGACTTATAGTTAATTTGTAATGATAATTATTTTGAAAAATTATAGGAATAACTGTTGGGAATTATTGCAAATTGAACAACTGGATTAAAAATCGAAAAAAATCATTCAAATTGAAGAAAAAAAAAATTAAGGAAATAAATTGAAAATTTAAGAATTAAGTTAAAATTTGAAAAAATAATTGACAATTGAAAAAAAATTACAAAATGACGAAAATAATTGACAATGGAGAACAAAATTCAAAAAATGGCTAGATTAATACACAACCGAACAAAATAATTTAAAAAAATCAAAGAATAATTATAAAATTTTAAGATAATAATTAAATATTGACAAAATTGTAGAAAATAATTGAAAATTGCGGAAAATAATTAATAATTGAGAAAAATAGTTTAAAAATGACGAGAATAATTGAAAATTTGAAGAAAATATGTGGAAAATGACGAAAATAATTGTTTATAGAAAACAATATTCGAAAAATGACTTCTAGATTAATAGACAACTGAAGAAAATAATTGAAAAAATTAAACAAGAAATATTAAATTTAAAAAAAATAATTGCAAATTTGAAAAATTAAGAAAATTATAGGAATATTTGGAAATAATTGCATATTTAACAACTGGATTAAAAATTGAAACAAATAATTAAAATTGAAAAAAAATAATTGAAAATTGAAGAAAGCAATTAAAAATTAAAGAATGGAATTGAAATTTAAAGAATAATTTAAAATTAAAGAAAATAATTGAACAATTATTGTATTTAAAAAAAAGCAACTTAATGATAATCGAAAAAAATAATAGAAAAAGGAGATAATTTTTTAATATTAAAGAAAATAACTAGAATTCAATAACTGAATTGAAATTTTAAAACAACTTTTATGAGTAAAAAAAATTTTTTGAAAATCAGATATTGAGGATATTAATTAATTAATATTGATGAATTAATTGAAAATTGATCAAAATAATTGAATATTGAGGAAAATAATTAATAATTGAAGGAAATAGTTGAAAATTGAAAAAAAAAATTAAAAATGGAAGAAATAAATTGGAAATTAAAGAATTAAATGGAAATTTCAAAAAAATAATTGATAATCAAATATCAAAATAAGAACTAAAAAATGACGAAAATAATGAACTATTAAAAAAATATTTTTGGTTCAATTTTCCTAAACCTAACCAATTTTTTTTATTTTTTTTTTTCACTTTTTACATTTTTTATACAGTTTGTTAGATTAAGAAAAAAAAAACATTTTTCCATTTTCATACTATTTTTTTAATTTTCTTGTTGTTTCACAATTTTCCTTACATTTTATTTAATTCTTTAATTTTTGTAATCATTTTTCTTTTTTCTATTTCTTAGAAAGATTTTTCCTTCTTTTAAATTGTTTAGTTTTTATCTCGTGTTAACGAATTTTTGAAAAAAATTTATTCGAAGCTTTTATCTACATTTTTGAAATTTTTCAATTTTCTACTTTTTTGAGGACTTATTCTTTTATCTTATATGACGTAAATTTAATCTTGTACAAATTATTTTCATTTTAACATCGTTCTTCTATTTCATAGAATTTTTTTTAAATTTTCCAAAATTTTATTAATTTTTTTTTATTTAATTTGTCAAATAATTTTTTAATTTTTCTAATTTTAAAAATTTATTCTCTTCAGTAATATAAGTAATTTAACGTTTTTTATTTATCTTCTTCTTTATTTTTTAATTTAAAAAAATATTCGGAAAGCGTTATTCTTATTTTTTCAAATAATTTATATTTTTAATATATAAGGTTTTCAGGTAGTTTTCACAAAATTTAATTAGTTTTTTCAATCTTTAATTGTAATAATTATTTTTCAATTAATTTACAAAATTTGTAAATTTTTTTAAATTTCAATTATTTTTTTCAATTTTTTCATAATCCTCATATTTTATCTACTTTGTTCTATATTAATAAAACTGGTTTTATTCACATTTATATCTATAATAATAATCGACAAGATTCATTTATTCATTCTTTCATTCTCTCCTCACTTAAAGTTTGACACATAAATATTTTTTTTTTAATCAGATACTTTTTAAAAAATGCATTTAAATTGATTAAAATTTAAATTTCCAAAATTTTATTTAAAATTATTTGAACTAATCAGTTTAAATAAGTTTAATGTCATTAATAAATAAATCTATAATTTTTTCTATAATTTTCAACAGTTTTCAATATACAATTACTCTGTTCAAATTTTATAATCATTCTTTAATTTTTTGAAACTACAATATTTCGTTCTGTTGTCCATTATTGTCGACAATTTTTGATTTTTTCTTTCAATTATAAACTATTTTTTTAAAATTTCAATTAAAATATTTAATCTTCAATTTAAATAAATATTAAATAAATTATTAAATAAATTAACTTATTTCTTTAATTTTTAATTATTTTCTTTAACTAGCAAAATATACGCGCGCTACAGCGCGCGAGAATGACGTTTTGCATTTGTTACTAATTTAAATATAAAAAGTATGAACTTTTTTATATTAGATAATTTATTATTAAATTAAATAAAAATATAACTCATTTTTTACTGTTACATAATTATTATTTAAATTTTATTAAATCAGAAAAAGAGTTTTGTTCTTTAAACTATGATTTGTTCCGTCAAATGCATTTCTTAAAAGTTAATTATTATTATTAATATACATCCTAATACATAATTGATTTAATTATAAAATAATAATAAAAAATTTTTAAATAATAAAAGTAATCCGATTTAGTTTAAATTAATTTTATTAGATCCTAAACAAATTAAACAAAAATTTTATTTTAACATATAATTATTATTTTAGTCCAGTTTAATAAGAAAGATAAGGTTTGTTAAAAGAGGTATGATTTTTTTGAGTTGAATGTTTATTAGCATTTCTTGACCCATAAATGCAAAAAAATGATTAATCAAAAAGTAAACAATAAAAGTTTATAGCAAAAAGGAAACGAGAAAAACGTAATGAATTATTTATTTTGAAATATACTAACATTATATTCAAAATTCTATACAAATTTCAATTGTTCCAAACGTCTATTAATCAAAGTTTCTTATTCTTAAATTTTCTTTAAACAATATAAATTTCAATTACTAACTTCTCTAGGTGCAAATTAATCGTCAAAACTTTTATCAACACAGATTTTAATTTTTCCAAATTTAAAATATTTTCCAACTTTTATAGATTCAAACTCTAATTATTTTAAACTTTAATTAAGCAAAATTTTAATATTTAACCAAAGTTTTAAGAGACATATATAATCCAATTTCACTTTGATTCTCAACAATGTAAACAAAATGTATTTTAACTTTATTATATATTTATAAACTAAATATTTTAAATTTAATTTTATTAATGCATTTTTAAAATGTGTTTCAAACTTTAAGAGCTTGTGATGGAGAATGATGTCAGTATAGTCACATGACCCAAAGCCAAAATTTCTCAGCGATTTTTCTGTATAAAACTAATGAATATTTTTATATAAAACTTAGTATAGAATTATATAAAATATCAACCGGAAGATCTTTCTGACTCTAGCGTGTGTTCTCATTTTGACTAAAAAGTTAATTTTATAAAATTGTTCAAAATTAGAAAAAACTCAAACAGTTAATTTTGGGTCAAACTCCAAATAAGTTAGGGGTACGCAGACCTTTCAGGTGATATTTTAGGTAATTCGACAAAATTGCATTGAAAAATATTCAGTACCTAGTTCTAGAGAAAACCGCTGAAAAATTTTGTTTGTGGGTCATGTGGTCAATGATCAATCTATCACATCCTCTTAATTATTAGGAACTTGGAATTATTTGAATTTTATTATTAATAAATTTCAATTATTATTAAAAACTTTTAATGCTTCAATTTTTAATCATTCTATGTTTTAATTATTATATCAACTTTAAATAATTTCAAATTCTAACAATATACATATTAAAATAATTTCAAACTTAAACCAATTTCTAAAAACGTTTTAATTGTAAAAAATTTACATACATTAAAACTAAAATAAATCCAAATTTTCTGATTAATTTTATAATTTTAGTCTTTCCAAAAAAAGTTAATTCTTTTATAGTAAAAACTGTATTTCAGTCTATCTCATTTTCTGTTAATCTAGTTAAACTATATAATTAGATTTATAATTGTCTTTAATTTTAAATGTATAATTAAATTGAATATTAAAGCAGTTTAATCATTTACTCACGCAATAAAAAATAATAATTTTTAGATAAAAATACTAAATTTTTTTAAAAGTAATTTAATGCAGTACCCATTTTTCTTTAAAAATTAATAGCGCAAAAAAGCTTCAAGAGTCAAACCACTGTCTTTCAACTAAAGCTCGTCGCTGACATATTTTAATAAATATTAAAACCCATATTATATGTATTATTGATGTGTCTAAATTCAAGTTCTGAAGTTGTTTTAGATAATTTTTTTATTTTCCAGCCGTAAATTGTAATTAAAGAAGCAAGTGTCAAGAAAAATTGGCGTTTTTAATGCATATTTCAAATATTTTTTATTTAGAAAGAAAACATTTCATTCTCATATTGTAAAGAAAATATGTTTAATTAACATCCAAATATTTATTTTATTTAATGTTATTTTGTATATAATGAATAATGATAAGAATAATAATAAAATTAATTTAAAGTTGATCAAAAGGCTGTCACTTTTAACCATTTTTAAAAATCTATTTTTTAGAAACCTTCTTAATAAATATTATTCAAACTTACCATAATTATTAATTTATACACTTTAATCATGTTTTCACTAGATTCAAGACAAATATTTATTTTATTACTAAATAATACCATCTTAAAACTTGAGAAGTAACCCCAAAACACAAAATTTTTAATCTTATATAAGTTTTTCTGGATGCAATTAACAAATTATTTCTTTTCACATATCTAAGTTTTTATAAAATCTTCAACATATTAAATTTTAGAGAGAGTAATTTGCTCAGTTTATGAATTATTATTCAATTTTAAAATGTACAAAATACACTCTAAAGTTTGACAATCTGTTATTTATTTTAAATTCAAAATTATTTTTGTCAATAATTTTAACGACAAATGTAAGAGTGTATTTTGTTCAATGAAAAATATGGTTTTTTCATTACATTTTTAAACTTTAATAATTCATAAACTGAGCAAATTACCCTCGCGAAAATTTAATATGTTGAATATTTTATAAAAACTTAGATATGTAAAAAGTGTTAATTTTTTAATATCATCCAGAAGAAACTTATATAAGATTAAAAATGTGTTTTGGGGTTAATTCCGGAATTTTAAGGTGGTATTATTTAGCAATAAAATAAATATCTGTCTTGAATCTAATGAAAATATAATTAAAGTGCATAAATTAATCATTATCGTAAGCGACCATCTTTGGTCGAAAGTCAGTGGTTTGACCCTTAAACTAAAGAAAAAAAAGTTCTCAAAAGGAAAGCAAATAATCAAAAAGGTAATTGAAAACCTTAAGCAATGTTTAAAACCTGTGCATAGCTTATTTTTCAATGATATAATTCATAATATTTCATTCTTTATTATTATTTTTATTGTATTTTTTAGAATTAATTAAAAGCTCGAAATAGGTGTAAACAGAATCAAAGACTGAATGAATGAATAAATGATAATAAAATTTTATTATTTCATATCTTCAAATCATTTATGAAATTTCATAGAAATATTAGATTTTCTGAATTAAAAAAACCAATATTCAATTTACTCAAAATATTTAAGAAAAACTTAATTTTACATAATAAGAACTTAAATAAATTTTGTTTAACATAAATTAAATTAAAATTGTAAAAAAATGTTAAATACAAAGCAGGTTATATACCTGCATAATGTATATATTTTAATCTTGTTTTCTTTTTTAATCCTATTATTAAAATTTTATTAGTTTATTTTAAAAATTTACCAATTTTATAGTTATGTAAGTCCATTGACTTTCGTCTGAGGACTGTTGCGGACATATTATTAAAAAAAATTGTTCCACAACACTTGAAACTTGAATATTTCCTGATTTCATTGGTCATAATATTATAGTGTAAATTGTATTTCTTATAATGTAATTATTAATCAAAAACCTTAAATTTTTGCAATTTTTTAAAAACATTATTATTCAAAAACTATTTGATATTATCTATTGGAACTTACCAGAAACATAAAATGCTTAATTTTTAATATATTAATGTTGATATTTTTATTAAAAAAGGATTATTTTAAAATAATATCTAAATTAGAAAAATTTTTACTTCGAAAAATTTCACAATCCTTTTCAGCTTACAAATTTTTTGTGTATAAAAGTATAAAATTTCAATATTTTATATCTCAAAAACGAAGTAAAACACGTTCATAAAATTTTAATAATAAGTAAATTTTATTAATATGTAATCAAATATTTACAAAAGCTGAAATTTGTAGGAGGTTCAGTAAAAAAGTTGTAAGCTGAAAATAATTGTAAAATTTTTCAAAGTAAAAATTTTTCTAATTTAAATATTATTTTAAAATAATCCTTTTTTAATAGAAATATCAACAATAAAATATTAAAAATTCAGCATTTTATGTTTCTGGTAAGTTCCAATAGATAATATTAAATAGTTTTTGAATGATAATGTTTTTAAAAAAATGCAAAAATTTAAGGTTTTTGATTAATAATTGCATTAAAAGAAATACAATTTACCCTTTAATATTATGACCAATGAAACCAGCAAATATTAAAGTTTCAAGTGTTCTGGAACAATATTTTTTTTAAAATAAGTCCGCAACAGTTCTCAGACGAAAGACAATGGACTTACCTAATTGACACAAACGAAAAACGTAACCTATTTTCAACTACATAACAAATTTCAAAACCAAGAAGCAAAACATTATTAAAAAACAATTGAATAGAAAAACGACCAACTTCAGGTGTGGACAGAATGAATGAAAGAATGAATGAAATTGCGGATTATTATTATAGATTTTCAATTGCATTCTTCTTTTCCCTATTATTTTATTCAAAATTCATTAATTCTCGCATTTTCTCAATTATCAAATATTTTCTTGAAATTTCAATACAATTCTTTAATTTTCATAACCTTTTTACAATTTTTTCCATATTTTCGTCATATTGTAGTTTTTTTTCCATTATTATCAATTATTTTCTTGAAATTTCCATTTAATTCTTTAATTTCCAATTTACTTCTTCAATTTTTAATTTTATTTTCTTCAATTTTCAATTGCATTATTCGTTTTTCAATTATTTTATTAATTAATTATCGCATTTCCTCAATTATCAAATTTTTTCTTGAAATTTCAATATAATTCCTCAATTTCCAATTGATTTATTTAATTTTCACTAGTTTTCAATTGATAATTTATTATTCTCCTTAAATTTTATGATTATTCGTCAATTTAAATTTTTTTTTGTTCTAATGCCGATTATTCTCACCATTTTTCGAATTTTTTTTTCAATTGTTAATTATTTTTTATAATATTACACTTAAGTCCAATACTAAATTTAGGAAAATAAAGATAATTCAAATATGTTATGATAGAATAACTGAATAAGTAAGTTTGCAAAAAATAGACAGGCTATGAAGATAAATTGAACACAAAAATATTATTAATATTGCACAAAGAGAAGGAAATTATAGAAAATCCTAAAATAAAAAAATATCAAAAGTAAAAGAAAAAAAAATCTTAAAATTTTTTAAAAATAAGAAATTATTATAATATAAAAATTAAACAGTTTCAAAAAAGTGAAATCCCTTGGAAATATTGTAAGAATTGCAAAAAGCATTTTTTTGAATATGGAAAATAATTAATATTATTTAATATGCATTTAATTTTGAATTAATTGAAAAGTTCAAATAAATTGGAATATGAGTAGATTGATTTTTGGAATTTATTTAAGACTTAAAGCTATATAAAAATTTAATACTACTTTTTGCCATCTTCATACCAAAAATTTATAGATCGTAGGTATGTATTTCCATCGTAAGTATTATCACAATTTTTTTAAATTTTATAAAGAACAAAACATAAAAATGGAAATTTTCCAGATTTATCCACAAATTTCTGTTTTTTTTTTTAATGTTTGCGATTTTTTACAAGCAGTATTAAAGCTCCGGAGAATCGTAAAGATTTTTTAATTAAATCATGATTTTAATGCAAATGCCCCAATGATTTAAATCAATTGCCCTGAAAGATTCAAAAACAAAAGTTTTAAAGACTAACTATTTTCTTAGACGAATTTTCAAAACCAACCTAAAAACGATATAAAAGAAATTGAAGAAAAATTTTAAATACATAATTAAATTTGAAAAAGAAGTTAAGGATGAGAGAAAAGACTTTAAAATATAATAAGAGATTTAAAAGATCTCTCTCGGGATGCCTATCTATATGCATTGAACGTACAGATTATGAGAATCGTTTCCTCGTTCATTCCTTGTTTTACCTTCCAGTCTTGTTCTTATCGTAATACACAGGTGACCATAAGAACGCGATCTTCGCATTCTCGTTTTACGCCCGAGGGTTATACCAATTGTAAAGACACGCACATCTGCAAGCGTCCAATTGCAAGACCGAATTTTCGCTCCACTAGTTCAAACTGTATATATATCGAGTCGAAGAACAGAAGATGGAAAAGAAAAGAATTAAAACGAATATAAGGTGGGCCGGTTTTGCAAAGAACTTTCATTTAGACGGGGATCATGGTCCTGCGTGCAAAGCAGAAGACAGAACACGCTCCGGGCTACGGTATATACTATGCACAAGGATGAGGAATAGAGGTAGGTATATTATTTTTTTAACGGCTCTCAAGAGAAGAAGAGGATAACTCCCGTCCCAAGGAACTATTAATTACGAGGACGCGAAGCCTGGAATCTGGTTCTTGCGTTTTCCAAAAGAAGTCTCGGCACCCAGAAAAAAATCATCCAACATTTTTAACAGCGTTACGAAACAGTGGATTATATTCTTTCCAAAAAATAACTATATTTAGGGTGAAATTTGTTAAATTTCTCGGATCGCAAACTACAATTTTCGCACATTTGTTTCACAATTAATTAACAATTTTACTATAATTAAATATCAGGGCTGTTAAAAATCATGATTTTTTTTTAAAAAAATCAAAACAATCCGATTTATTTGATTTAAATCGGATTTTTTTTTCTTTAAATCAAAAATTGATTTTTTTTTTAATATTATCAGCATATAAAATCTCTAAATGTTTATTTGTAAGTAGTTTATTAAAGAAATAATGAAAAGATTAAAAAAACAACACAAAAAATGAAACAGTGACATAAAAATATATAAAACAGTAGAAACTCTTTTCAAAAAACTAAACTATTTAATGAATTAGTGAATTGTTAATTCTGTATATTTTTTTTTGTAAAGGGCTTTTTGCCCGTTCATGTTCTCAAATAAATAAATAAGATGATAATTAACAAAACGTTGAAATACATTACTAAAGAGAACAACATTTTAAAATTAGAAAATTATTTTACAAATTGAATAAAAAAAAGAATTAATATAATTTTGTAAAATTTAAAGAAATTTTAAAAGAAAAGAAATTCTATATGGAATACAAGAGCGATGTTCAAATGAAAATATTTAGTAGAAGATTAAATTAACATAATATAAAATAAACGAATAAAATCTTTCAAAAAAGTAGAAAATAGAGAAATTTAAAAAAAAATAGGAATAAAATTAAAATTTTAAAATAGGAAGAAAATGGAGAATGTTTTTTACCTAAAAAATCCTTTAAGGTAGTTCTCCGGCAAATCGATTTTCTTTAGAATTTTCTGAAACTTTGGATAAATGTTCCTTTTTGTATGCTTTATGTGTGGTAAAAACCTCAGGGCCTCTTGCAATGCTAAAAATTGAGATATTTAGCTTCAAAGATTCAACATTTACATGGGAATCATATGCTGAACGTATAAAAATGGCATACTTTTATTAATATCTGGAAAACTTTTCTCTAAATATTTCTCAAAAACTAGTATGTTATAGGGATAAATAAAAGAAATAATATAAAAAAAATTTTAGTAGGGGTATCAATGCTCATTTTTTAATTATACTAACCTGAAATTCGAAACCAATGTGATTTTCCATTGAATTTACGAGCGAGAGAAAATCCAACGGTCGCAAATTGCCAAAATTCTTCCGTTTGAAGCACATGTGAAGTGTCACGAGACTAACATATTGCTTTAAATTACGTTTTTAGATTTAATTTATTTGTTTTTTTATTTATTTGTTTTTATCTATTTTTTTATAGTATTTGTGCGGCCCTGAAGCCGGAGAACTACCTTAAGAATAAAAAAGTTTAAGCAAATTAAATTAATAATAAACAGAAATTAGTAGAGTTGCATAACGAGCGAGAATCATATAGAAACGAGAATGATTCTCGTTTTCAAATCGGAAGTCTCGTCTCATTCTCGTTCTCGAAAACGAGATTATAAGTTAACGAGAATCTCGCCTTTTCTCGTTCATTTCTCGGCAAACAAAAAGAAATATGCAATGAATATGCCTTTATAGACACAAGTCATTATATTATTTTCTAAAATAACAGGATTTAATTAAACCAACTAACTTAGTCAGAATGCTATATTTATAATTTTTCTATATTTAAAATTTTTACAATTATCAATTAGCAGAATCGAAACGAACATTTTAAAGATTATAGTTTAGTTATTAAAATATTTGGAAAATTTATTGTTTAATTTTATTTTTTAATCATTAAGCATTAAAAATCTCCCTGGAATAACTTATTTTTAGTAACCCTTCTGGCTGACACATGAGTAAAATTTTCCTGATTTAATTTAATAGAAAATGTATAATATGCAATGTTTGATACATATTTTTAACAGGAAATAAAATAATTAATAAATTAATTGCTTCAATTGCATAATTTTATAGAATTAAATTTGTTTATTTGCAGATAATAATAATGTTCATAATTGAATACAAGACTTTTTTTTATCGAGCAACTAGTTGTTTTAGGGATCACAGCCTCTATTGCTGGTAAAAAAGGTGAATAGGGTCAATTTTTTTTCAAAATAGGGGACAAAAAGGGGACACAAATTTCGCTTTAAAGTCTATGATGTCGACTTCCATTGAAAAATTGAAGATGTTAAATATGGTCTTAATAGTTTGTACTTTTTAAATAGAAGGAAATTTAATGTTTACTAAAATGTCAAATTAATATTTTTTAAACAAATAGCGTTATTCATATAAACATTAAAATATTATATATACTAGAAACATTAAAGTGCGTTATGGCGCGCGAGAAACTTTGCATTGTTATTTGTCATTCAAAACTATAAATTTTTGGAAATTTAAATAATGAAAATTAGGAGAATTAAATTTTTTTAAAGTAACTGAAAAACAACGAAAACAATTGACAATTGAAAATAAAACTCGAAAAATATTTAGATAATTACACAATTGAAGAACAATTAATAAAATTACACAATAAACATTAACTTTAAACTAGAAAATTGGAAAATTACGAAAATTATAGAAATAACTGTCGAAAATGATTGCGAATTGAAAAACTGAATTGAAAATCGACAAAAATAATTTAAATTCAAGAAAATAATAAAAACTTGAAGAAATAAATTGAAAATTTAAGAATTGAATTGAAATTTGAAAAAATAAATTAAAATTGAAAGCAAAACTCTAACAATGGCCGGGTTAATCCAAAATCGAACAAAATAATTATTGAAAAAATTAAAGAACAATTATAACATTTTAAGAGAATAAATTAAAAAATTGTTGCAAGCAATTGAAAATTGAGGAAAATGAATAATAATTGAAAGAATTAGTTGAAAATTAGATTAATTTACAATTAGAAAAAATAATTTAAAAAATCAAACAATATTAAATTTAAACAAAATAATTCAAAAACTATGGAAATTATAGGAATACCTAATTGTTGGAAATAATTGAACAACTAGATTGCAAATTGAAAAAAATAATTACAATTAAAAAAAATAATTAAAAAAACAGGCAAAAAGTTTAAAAATTAAGAAAATAATTCAAAATTGCAAGAAGGAATTGAAATTTAAAAAATAAACTTAGAAATTGAAAAAAGTAATTGAAAAAACGATAATTATTGAATATAGAAGAAAATAATTGAAAAAAGCGAGAATCTTTTAATATTAAAGACATTAATTTAAAATTGAAAAATAGAATTTGAAATTTAAAGAAAATAGTTGTAGAATTAAACATTTGAATTCAATTTTTAAAACAATTTTTGTGACTGAAAAAAAAATGGATAATTGAATTAAACTGAAAAGTTAAAAATTAAATTAAAATTTAAAGAATATAATTAAAAATTGAAGAAAGTATTTTAAAAAAGACGAGAATCATTAAATATATTTAAAAAATGGAAATGAAAAATGGAAGTATTGTGTTAATAAATAAATAAATAAATTAAAATGAAATATTTAAAATTCAAAAAAACATTTGAGAATTGAAGAAAATAGTTGTAGAATTGAACAACTGAATTTAAATTTAAAACAGTTTTTATAATTGAAAAAAATTATTGGAAAAAGTCGAGAATTAAAGAAAATTTTTAAAAATAATTTTAAACTGAAAACATTATTTAAAGTTTTGAAAAATAATTCAAAATTAAAGAATTAAATTACATTTTTAAGAAGACAGATAGATAATTGAAAGAAAAATTACAAAATGATAAAATTATTAAATATTAAAGAAAATAATTGACAAATGAAAAAAATTTTGGAAACTGTCGAGAATAATTATCAAGAGAATTACGAATCAATTAAAATTTTAAAAAATAGTTATAAAATTTTGAGAGAATAAGTGGAAATTGAAAAAATTGTTAAAATTAATTAAAAATTGTGAAAAATAAATGAAAATTAAACAAATATCTGAAAAAGCAAAGTAGTTTTACGCTAACTCCCCCCCTACACTATGTGTTACATAGTTTTTTTTTCATAATGCATTTCGACGACATATGTAGCTATTATCGAATTTCAAGAAAGTCAATTATATCACAGTCAAATTATCTGAATAAAATTTTGTGTTCTCTGCATTACAGAAGCGTTTAAAATCAACAAAGCTAATAATTCTAAATCTAAAAATAAATATATTCTTAAACCATTGTTTATAATTTTCTTTTTAAAAGCGACTAGCTCTGCCTTTTTCATTAGGATTTTAAATTACGCGCCGTCTTTTAAAAATGTCAAACAAAAAAAAATAAACTGTGGTCAATCTCCCTCTCTCTTAAATAGCTCAGCGTGATTATTAAATGATACAAATTCAGAATTAAGTAAAAAATAACTTTGATAAATTATATATTTAAATTTGAAAATTATAAATAGGGGAAATAGGGACAAAACTTCAGAATAGGGGAAAAAAGGGGAATAGGGGACAGTCTGTGATCCCTGTGTTTATTAATTTCAAATTATACACATGAGTTAGAAAAAATAATTATAAACTTCTACATTTCGTAATTATCTCTCTAAATCTGAATTAGTAGTTTTCTACTAAGAATTAGTCAAATGCATGGCTCAATTTTCGCTAATTCATATAGTAGAAAACTGCTAATTCTTAGTAAAAAAAATACTACTTCTTAGTAGAAAACTACTAATTGAAATAGTGAAACTTTACTTTTAAAAAAAGTAGATTTTTTTACTAATGTAATTAGTAGTTTTCTACTATAAAATTAGTAGTTTTCCACTAATTCTTAGTAGTTTTCTACTAAGAATTAGTAAAATTCTGACTATTTTAATAGTAGCTCACTTTTCGCTAATTCATTAGTAGAAAATCACTAATTTAAATTTAGAGAGATTGTAATTACATTTTCAGCTGAAACAGAAACATTTAAACAAGTTCTTTTTAATATTTAAAATAAAACGTCCTTTAAAGTACCATTAAACGAAACAAATCCAAAAAGTTAGGAACAAGTCAAATAAACTTTCATCGACTTTAAACTCATTTTAAAAGATGATATTGTAACCTGACATAAAGAGAACCCACTTAAAGGTTTTTGAATCTTAAATTTTTCCATCTCTGATTTGTTACCAATTGAAAAAAACATGTATTTTGTAAAATTAATATTAAGTAATGGTGACTCAAAGCTTATAAACTTTTATGTGCATTTTTGCATTTAGAGAGAAAAGAAAAGTTACTTTTTCTGAGGTTTATTGTGAGATAGTCAAAAACAATATTTTTCAACCAGACATTTAAAAAAAAAAGAAAGTAATATGGTAGAACATTGTCTTGTGATGATTTTATAGTAAATCTCCGAAAAAAGTGTTTTTTCTCATGAAAAAATACGTATACAAATATAAATTCGTAGACTTTATGGCACAATTGAACAAGAATTTTAAAAAATATTTAAAATTACAAATTTTGTGTTCGAGTCTTGGGAAAAAGAGGTAGGAATATTTAAAATTTGAAAGTTCAAATTTGAAGGACCAACGTAATGTACGTATGGAGAAATTAATTAAATTTTTTTTAAGTGTTATAATAAAAACGATATTCTATAATAATATTATTTTTCACTTTTGCAGAAGTTTTATGATTTAATTTTTTATGGAATTTTAATATACAAATTTTTTTGGCAGTATAATTCATCTATTAAATTCATTTATATTATATATTTTTATTTTCTTCGGATTGTAGAGTAAAATTAATATCCTTAAAAATGAATGTATATTTTTAAGACACCAAGTAATACATAACTTAAATTTTTATAATTATAAAATGTAAAAAAATGCAAACTAAAATTGCTTATTTTTTATTTAGTTCTAAATATTGTAATGAAATGAAATTTAAAGTGTTTAAATTATAAAAAAAAAATTATTAAAGAAAAAATAAGATTTGTAAAAATTCTACTTTAAACATAATTATAACTAATTTTAGTATATTAAAATATAATCAATTCATAGATCTAGTACTACAGTGACTGATGGGAACACTTCAGGAGTCGAACGACATCTCAAGAGATATCACGAAAAGGAATTTAAGAATATTAATTTTACTCTACAATCCGAAGAAAATAAAAATATATAATATAAATGAATTTAATAGATGAATTACTGCCAAAAAAAATTTGTATATTAAAATTCCATCAAAAATTAAATCATAAAACTTCTGCAAAAGTGAAAAATAATATTATTATAGAATATCTTTTTTATTATAACATTTAAAAATATTTCATTAATTTCTCCATACGTACATTACGTTGGTCCTTCAAATTTGAACTTTCAAATTTTAAATATTCCTACCTCTTTTTCTCACTACTCGAACACAAAATTCGTAATTTTAAATATTTTTTAAAATTCTTGTTCAATTGTGCCATAAAGTCTACGAATTTATATTTGTATACGTATTTTTTCATGAAAAAAAAACACTTTTTTCGGAGATTTACTATAAAATCATCAAAAGACAATGTTTTACCATATTACTTTCTTTTTTTTAAATGTCTGGTTGAAAAATATTGTTTTTGACTATCTCACAATAAACCTCAGAAAAAGTAACTTTTCTTTCAATGCAAAAATACAACAATATTTTTAAAACTTTAAATATTTTTACGAAGCTAAAATTTATTCTTCTGTGTGTACTATGTTAGTGTTTCAGTCTCTACATGATCAGATGTTGATAAATCTTTAAGAGATTCATTGCTTTTTCTTTTTTTTTTTTGACATTTTATTTAAATACAAATCTTTTCTCTTCAAACTTTTAGTTTGACTTTGAAAATGATTTAGCCGAGAAAGAACAATTTGAAGTATGTTTTGACAAGACGAGTATAACAAATGACAATCTCTTTTCTCGTCATGAACATATTCTCGTTAATCGAGTATAATTAATATAAAAACGAGAATGTCTCGCTCGATATGCAACTCTAAAATTTACGGGGGAATTATCAACAAATGTGAGGAATTTTTGAAAAATTCCTAGATTTTTGAAAAAATTGCAAAAAGTAAAAAAAAAGGTTTAAAAATTAAGGGGGAAAAAATAATGTAACAAAGTTTTAAAAAAAAGTAAATGAAAAAACTAAAGTTTTAAGAAAATAATAATAAAAAATAAATAATTTTAAAAAATAGAAAAATGGTGAAAGGAGAAAGCATGAAAATATGAAATAAATTAAAAAAATAGTCTTCACAAAATTAGAAAAATTAAAAATAGGTAAATAATACGAAATTATGATATGTGAAAATATGATAAATTTCCGGATTTATATATGAATTCTTGAATTCTTAAAAAAATACACGGATTATTTTACATTCTGTATTTATGAATAGGTATTATTTTTCAGTATAAATTCCGAATTCTAATTTATTAAAAAATGCAAGAGTTGAATTGAAATTTTCAAAGTGTCCCTACAAATTCCCGGATCATTTTGAAAATGATTTTTTTCCAAAATGTATAAAAACCCAAGATTTTTAAAATCACTTGGAATTATTCAAATTTAATTTAATTTTTAGTTTCTTTCTCCCCAAAATTTTAAACTTGTATTCTGACCATTTAATCAATTTTTTAAATTATTCAAGAATCCAAGAATGAAATTTTCGGGATTTATCAACAAACTTCCGGAATTTCTGAAAAATCCCTAGATTTTGATAAAATTGCAAAAATAAAAAAAAATGTTTTAAAATTAAGGAACAAAAACAATTTATAGGTTAAAAAGGTTTTTTAAAAAACTAAAAGATTTCAGAAAAAGAAAAATAATTTTTAGAAATAGAATAATGACGATAAAATGAGAAGATTTGATATAAAATCAAATTTACATGAAATAAATTAAAAGAAGTCTTTTAAAATAGTCTTTACAAAATAATAAAAATTGTAAATATATAAAATTATGATATATGAAAATATGATTCCCTGTTTTTTTATTATGTATATTAATCTCGGCAAAATTTCTCGATTTACTAGATACCCTGTATTTTGTAAAAAAAAATTTGTATTAAAAAATGCAAGAGTTAAATTGAAATTTTCAAGTTCCTAACAAATTCCCGGATTTTGTTTAAAACGATTTTTTTTCATGATATAAAAAATTCCAAGATTTTTAAAATCACTTGGAATTATTCAAATTTAATTTAATTTTTAGTTTCTTTCTCCCCGAAAATTTTAATTCGTATTCTGACAATTTTAAAATAAATTTTTTAAATTATTCAAGGATCCAAGAATAAAATTTTCAGAATTTATAAACAAATATCCGAAATTTCTAAAAAATTTCTAGATTTTTGATAAAATTGTAAAAATAAAAAAAAATGTTTTAAAATTAAGGAACAAAAACAATTTATAGGTTAATAAAGGGATTTCTGAAAAATTCCTAGATTTTTGAAAACAATGCAAAAAATATAAAAAAAAAAAAAGGTTGAAAAATTAAGGAAAAAGAACAAACGTGTTTAAAAAATTAAATGAAAGCAACTAAAGTTTTAAGAAAAGGAAAAATAATTATAATAATATAATATAATTTTCAAGGTGTTCCTGCGAAATCCCATAATTTATTTATACAAATTCCCGGATCTTTTTGAAAAAGATTTTTTTTTCCAAGATGCATAAAATCCTAAAATTTTCCAAAAGACTTGGAATTATTAAAATTTAGTTTAATTTTTACTTTCTTTCTCCCCAAAAATTTTAATTCGTATTCTGACTATTTTAAAATCAATTTTTCAAATAATTATTGAAGAATACTAGATTGAATTTTTCGGGATTTATCAAAAAATTTTCGGAGTTTCTGAAAAATTCCCGGATCTTTCTATAAATCCCCGTTTTTTTCATGATATTGGCGATTCAAACAGCTAAAGTAGCACCTCTACTGGCCGGCTTTGAACTAATATGTACACGACTCTCTGTATGGTTCTGTATGCAAATCTGGTTGTTTTTTAAGTTTTTAAACTTTATTTCAAATTTCAACTATTGAATCGAGCTAATCTAATATTCTTTATATTATTTTAAAGTTTTGCAAATAAATTTTAATAAATATAGACGAACATTCGTACTTGCAAACAGGAAAAAAGAAAAAACGGGAACGAAACAACTGTTTTGTTCCTCAGTGTTCTATATTAAAAACACCGGAAAATCATCTCCATCAGGTTCCAAAAGATCTTGCACGACATGAACAATAGGCTATTGATATAAAAACGGGGAAAAAATTGACCGATAGGATAAAATATTGCAACAATCATTTTAAAACTGAGGACTACATACCAACTAGTATAAGTACATTTTTTGGTTATGTTTTTATATGATCTCCAAAAATTGTAGTTTTATATTATTAATTTAATCTTTAATTATCACAGGTGGGGCAGGATTAAAACCAAATTTAAAGCGAATTGATGTGCCTTCTCAAAACTTACAAATTAGAAATAAGCATGATATGTTGATATGGTTATTTCGTCGCCTGTCAACATTAATTAGTCTTTTTATTCATAAAAATTCTTTTAAATTTTCAATAATTCGATTATTCAATTCTAGAACTATTTTCTTCAATTTTCAGTTATTTTCGTCAAATTTAAATTCCACTATTCAATTTTCAATAATTTCCTTTTATATTAAAATATTATCGGGTTTTTTCTTTAAGGTTCTCTAATTTTAAATACAATTGTTCGGTTATTTTCCTTAATTTTTAATTCCATTCTTCAATTTTTGTGATTAAATTAATTGATATTTAATCATTGAAAATTGAGATCATTAAAATTTCGAAATAATTATTTTTAATGAAAATCAAAATTATTAGTTCAGAATCAATATATATTTATCTAAAATATTAAGTTTATTCAAATAACAAATTTCAATAATTTATTTATCTTATTTGTATTTGCAAAAATTTATAGTTGTAATGACCAAAAACAATACAATGTTTTTTCAACAGTTTTCAATATACAATTTTCTCTTTCAATTTTATAATTATTCTTTAATTTTTTTAGATATTTTGTTCTGTTGGCGATTATTCTCGACAGAATAATCATTTATTTTCTACAATTTTACCCATAATTTTTATCAGTTTCCAACTGACAATTTATTATTCTCCTTTAATTGAATGATTATTTATAATTAAAATTTTTTTGTTCAAATTCCGATTATTCTCATCATTTTTAGAATTTTTTTAATTGTTAATTTTTTTTTTAAATAGTTAATTATTTTTGTCAAAAATTTAATTATTTTCGTTATATTGTAATTTTATTTTATAATCAACAATTATTTTCTTGATATTTTCATTTAAATCTTTAAATTCCGATTTATTTTTTTAATTTTTAATTATTTTCTGTAATTTTCAAATATCTTCTTTAATTTGACAGGCGACGAAATAACCATATCAACATATCATGCTTATTTCTAATTTGTAAGTTTTGAGAAGGCACATCAATTCGCTTTAAATTTGGTTTTAATCCTGCCCCACCTGTGATAATTAAAGATTAAATTAATAATATAAAACTACAATTTTTGGAGATCATATAAAAACATAACCAAAAAATGTACTTATACTAGTTGGTATGTAGTCCTCAGTTTTAAAATGATTGTTGCAATATTTTATCCTATCGGTCAATTTTTTCCCCGTTTTTATATCAATAGCCTATTGTTCATGTCGTGCAAGATCTTTTGGAACCTGATGGAGATGATTTTCCGGTGTTTTTAATATAGAACACTGAGGAACAAAACAGTTGTTTCGTTCCCGTTTTTTCTTTTTTCCTGTTTGCAAGTACGAATGTTCGTCTATATTTATTAAAATTTATTTGCAAAACTTTAAAATAATATAAAGAACATTAGATTAGCTTGATTCAATAGTTGAAATTTGAAATAAAGTTTAAAAACTTAAAAAACAACCAGATTTGCATACAGAACCATACAGCGAGTCATGTACATATTAGTTCAAAGCCGGCCAGTAGAGGTGCTACTTTAGCTGTTTGAATCGCCAATACTGAATTCCCGGATATTTCCCAGATTTCCAGGATCGCTAGTTTGAATATAATTTTTAAAACCATTCTCACCGAAAAAAAAACTTTTTTTCTTTTGAGCGTATTTTCTCTACAATATAGTATCAAAATTATCATATCAAATTGAGAGAAATTCTAATTCTTTTAAAATTAATAGGTATATTTAATTTGAGAGAAATTCTTCATTCGGGTAAAATATTCTGAATTTGAGAAGAATATTCTTCATTTGAGAAAAGTACTTTTAATCTACGAGAATTTATTCTTGTTAAAATTTTTAAGAGGATTTTCTTCAATTAAGAGTATTTCCTCTAAAATAAGGAAATATCCCTCTCAAATTAAAAATATTTCTCTCAATTTAAGAATATTTCTCTCGATTAAGAATAATTCCTCTCAAATTAAGTACATTCCTTTTAAAATAAGTTTAATTTCTCTCAATTTTTGAGGATAGAATTTTAATACCTTATTATAGAAGAAATACGCTCAAAGAATATTTTTTTCGCTTCTTTTCCAAATAACTATTTTTTTGGAATTATTGTTTCCTCTTTACGAATAATTTTTTAATTTATTAGGAACAATTGTTTCTTTTATTCTTCGTCTTCTTCTTATTCTTCATCTTTTTTTACAATTCCAAATGATTTTTCTCAAAGTAAAAAATTTGTTTATATTTTAATTTTACAATTCGCATTATCTCAATTGTTAGGGATTTTTTTACGATGCCCTTATAATGGCCTTGTAAAATTTCTTTTCTCAATGATTTTGATCTATGAAACAATTCCGAATAATTTTCACCCAAGAACAATTCCTTTAGAGTGATTTTTTCTGGCCAAGATCACTTTATGGAAAAAAAAGTAGCGAGGGTCTGAAGCGACGATTATAATAACCGCACGTGTGAACTCCAAGCAGCCCTTCTTTTAGTCAAGGTCTTTTCAATCAGGATACGAGAATGCGCAGTTTGTCTAGAGGGTGATTTGAGAGGGTCCATCCTTTTCCTGTGCAAAGCAAGCAAAAAATTAGGCATTCGTCACTGAACCAGAACAAAAGGTATGGGAAATATTTTAAATGATTGCGAGGGATGTAAAAGAAGATAGTGGAAGAAGTTTGTATTCAAATTGGGCAGCCCGCTATATCGAGATACGTACTCGCGATAAAGGTTTCATGGAAGAACGCTCAATTTTATAGAACCTGTTCTTATCCAAACGGGATAAAGGCGCCTACATTTTACGCCTTGATGACACCTTTAAAACAACGAATTAACATTTTCTTTCACAGATGACTTCATAATAAGAAAAAAATGTTTCTCGAATTCTTTCAACATCTCAATTAATTTTTGACCATGTGATAACCAGAAAAAAAAAAAGAGAAAAGATTGAAATTAAAAGTCTTGAATACTCATGAAAATTAAAGTTTGTAACTAGAATTTAATTCAACGATTTGATAAAATTGGTATGAAGAGAATTTTCTTTACAAATAATAAAATAAAGTAAATAAAATAATAAAAGAAGGTAAAGTAAAAAGTTTTAAAGATAAAATAATGAAAAAAGTAATTTTATGTAAAAAAAATAAACAGTAGAGATTTTTAGAGTAACTTTTTTCTTTTAAAGATTTTTATTTTTTGTGTATAAATCTAAACGCAAGAAAATTAAAGAATAAATCAAATTTCTGAATAGATAAGAAATTGGGGGAAAATGACAGAATAATGAGAAAATGCAAAAGTGAAGTAGGACAATTTGAAATAATAAATAAAAGGCAAAAAAAAGAAATGGAAAAATTTTTCAAAAATAAAAGTTAGCTTAAGCAAAGGAGGGAAAATATGAGGAAATTAAAGTAATATAATGTAAAAAAAAATTTAAAAACACAAAAAATACATTTTTAAAAATCCTGAAAACTTAATTTAAAAAAAAAAAATTATAATCAAGAAATACTATCAATTCTGAGAGAAAGTAATCAATTTTCGAAAAAATAGAAAAAAATCTACAAAAACGATAAGCAAATGTAAAATACATAAATCAATTAATTTTAAAGAAAAAAGCAAAAATTCACGACCACCCTCTAAAAAACAAGGCAATATTTTTAAAAAATAAAAAATTAATAAACATTTTTCAGAAAGGAACTACAAAAAAAGAAAAATATTTAAGTGATTAATACTTAAGTATATAAATTAGTAAAAAAAGAAAGATTTAAAAAATTGTTAAATTAAAAAAGTAAAATAATAAAATTTAGGTACTTATGTAGGGTAATTTTTTTTTTTTTTAATTTACTAATGAAATAATTTTAAGGAAATGAGAATAGCTAAGAAAATGAAAGAAAAGACAAGAGAATTTACTAAATGTAAAAAAATAAAATTGCTTGAAATAATTTTTGAATTAATTTACGTAAGAATAAGAAAATTGACGAAAATCTTTAAAAAATGAGGAAAATTAAATAATTATACAAAAAAAGTAAGAAACAAATAGAAAATACTATAGATTTTTTAAAAATATTTAGAAACTACGTATAAAAAAAAACAATAACATAGATTTAAAAATCAAAAATTTCTGAGAAATAAAAATTGTTTAAAATAACTGCAAATATGATTAAAAAATCAGAAAACATCTTAAAGTCTTTTAAATAGTGAAAAAAATTACCTGAAAAATAAGATAATTTTTTAAGAAGTTCAAATACCTATTTGATGAAATATTTAAAAAAAATAACATTTAATAAAAGATCTTTCTGAACAAAATAAACAAATTAGATAGAAATGAGAAACTAAGAAGAAAAAATATAAAGTTTTATTAACAATTGAGGAAAAATATTGGAAAGAGCAAATTAGAAAGAATAAAATAATTGAGGAAAAAATAAAAACTTTATAGATAAAAAAGGAAAAACTAAAAAGACAATAAAAAAGTTGAAAAAAGAAATGAGAAAAGTAGTTAAAAATAAAAAAATTAAGGAAATTATTGAAAAGTGTGAATTGTTTCAAAATTTGTAATCAATTTTGAAAAAGCGAAAAAATCTTGAGTATTATATATTATATATATAAATTATACATTTATAAAAATTCCTATGTCAAATTTTGAAAAAGAAATATCACAAGAAACTTTAGGAATGTTTCGAGAAAAAAATAGAAAGTATTTTAAAAACTCATTAAAAAAAAGAAAGATTCGCAAATAATAAATAAATAAAATTCTCTACTCCTCTCCAAGAAAAAAAAATAACCTAAAAAATATAAATTTGACCACAGAAAACTGGAAAAGCTTTAGAGAAAGGGAGAAAAATATATTTAAGTGATTAATAAGTATATAAATATGCGAAAAAATTGTTAAATTAAAAAAGTAAATTAATATAAAAAAGTTACGTAAGGGTAAATTTTTTTTTTTCAATTTACTAATGAAATATTTTTAAAAAAATGAAAATAGCTAAGAAAATCTAGAAAAATTAAAGAAAAGACGAGGGAATTTTATTAAATGTAAAAAAAATAAAATTGCTTAAAATAATTTTTGAATTAATTTACACAATAATAAGAAAATTGACAATAAGAAAAATTAAATAATTATACAAAAATGTAGGAAACAAATAGAAAATACTACACTTTTTTTAAAATAGTAAGAAACTACGCATAAAAAAAAACAATAAAATAGTTTGAAAAGGCAAAAATTTCTGAGAAATACAAATTGTTTAAAATAAATGCAAAAAATGATTAAAAAATCAAAAAACATCAGAAAGTCTTTAAAAAAGTGAAAAAAAAATCAGCGGAAAATAAGACAATTTTTAAAAAAGTTCATATATCCGATAAAATATTAAAAAAAAAAAATTTAATAAAAAATATTTCTAAAAAAATTAACGAATTAAAAAGAAATGAGAAACTAACAAGAAAAAAATATTAATTTTGATTTATTGATTATAATTAAGCAAAAATATTGAAAAAAAACAAATTCGAAAGAATAAAAAACCCGAAAGTCTAAAAAAGAAATGAGAAAAGTCGTTAAAAATTAAAAATGAAGGAAATTATTGAAAAGAGTAAATAAGAAATAATAAATTTAAAGAAAATATTTGCGTATTGAAAAATTAAGAAAATTATAAAAATAATTGTTGGAAATAATTGCACATATAACAACTGGATTGAAAAAAAAAAAAAATTATTAAAATTGAAAAAATAATTGAAAATTGAAGAAACCAATTAAAAATTGAAGAATGGAATTGAAATGTAAAGAATATACTTAAAAATTGAAAAAAAGTAATTGAAAAAAGCCGAAAATTACTGAATATTAAGGAATTAATTGAAAATTAATAAAAATAATTGAAAATTAAAGAAAATATTTGAGAATTGAAAAAAATAATCAAATTTTGAAGAAATAAATGGGAAATTAAAGAATTAAAAAGAAATTTTAAGAAAATAATTGATGATTAAAAAAAACTTACAATATGACGAAAATAATAATTAAATATTGAAAAAAATATTTAATTATTAAAAAAAATAATTAACGATTAAAAAAAAGGTTGCAAAATTGTGAGAATAACAAAAAAATTTAAATTAATGAATAATCATAAAATTAAAGGTGAATAATAAATCGTCAATTGAAAACTGATGAAAAGTATGGATTGAAAATAAAAAAAAAAATTAAAAATTGTTAAATGGAATTGAAATTTAAAAAATATAATCAAAAATTGAAAAAAATTAATCAAAAAAGCTGAAAATTGTAGAATATAAAAGAAAATAATTGAAAACTTAAAAATTAAAATTTGAAGAAAATAATAAAAAAAAATTAAGAAATAAATTGAAAATTTAAGCATTAAATTCAAATTTGAAAAAAATAATTGATAATTGAAGAAAGGTAAGAATTACTAAATATTGAAAAAAATAATTGAAAATTGAAGACTGGATTTTAAAATTAAAAATAACAACTGAGAGAAGAAAAAAATTAAGAATTTTAAGAAAGTAATTGACAATTAAGAAAAAAATTAGAAAACTGTTGAGAATAATTGTCAACAGAACAAAATATTAAAGAATAATTATAAACTTCAAGAATAATGGAAATGTAAATTTATTGTAAATTGAATGTAAATTAAAAAATTTGTAGAAAATATTGAAAAATGACGAAAATAATTGAAAAATTGAAGAAAATATCTGAAATATGACGAAAATAATAGACGATTTATTGCAAACATAATTCGAAAAATGGCTATATTAATAGACAGCAAAACAAAAAAATTGAAAAAAAAGAATAATTATACAATTTTAAGAGAATAATTGAAAGAAATAATTGAAAAATGACGATAATTATAATTGGAGAAAATATTAAAAATTGAAGAAATAAATTTAAGATTGAAGAATTAAATTAAATTTGTAAGAAAAGAATTGATATCTAATTAAAAGAAAAATTACTAAATTAATTAAATTTTAAGAAAAATACTTGAAAATTGAAAAAAAAGTCAACAAAAATTGAAATTTGTCGAGGATAATCGACAATAGAACAAAATAATTAAAAAAAATTTAAAGGATAATTAGGTACAAAATTGAAGTAGAATATTAAGTTGTCAATTAAAAACTGTAGAAAATTATAGTGAAAATTTTAGGAAATAAATGAAAGTTCATGAAATCAATTGAAAATTGAAGAAGATAATTAAAGAATTATATTGAAAGTTCAAAAAAATCATTGACAATTAAAAAAAGACGAGGATTATAATTGAGCAGTGAATAAAATAATTGAAAATTGAATAATTAATATGAAATAATAATAATAATAATAATAAATAAATAAAATTCTCTACTCGTCTCCAAGAAAAAAAAAAACCGTAAAAATTAAAAAGTCGACCACAGAAGACTGAAAAGCTTTACAGGAAGGGAGAAAAATATTTTTAAAAGACTATAAAAAAGCAAATTAAAGAAGGGAAGAATTCAAATAACATACGTAAAAATAAGTAAATAAGAAAAAAAAAACAAAAATAAAAACAACTATAATTAATCAATAAAAAACAAAAAACGAAAAATCTTTTAAAAATGAGAAAAATTAAATTAAAAAATACAAAATACTGAAAAAAATTATTGAAAAAAGAAATTAGAAGAAATTTACAGTTAATTACATAAGAAAATTGAATTAAAAAAAGTTAAAATTACTTTAAAACTTTAACTTCCTTCAAAGTTTTAACTTTTAACTTAAACTTACTGACGTAAGTACATATTTTAAAATTATAAATTCGTTTAAAGTTTCATCAAAGAAAAAAAATCTCAAAACAAACCAAAATGATTTAGTTTTGAAAATTTAACTAAAAAAACCGAAATTACCTTTTAGGAACTATTGTGCCTTCCCTCAATTAATTGGTTTAAGTTTCTTGAAAATTAAAATATCAACATATGTTGCTTTTAAATAAAACCAAGATTAATTTTTTTTTTTACTAAAATGACAAAATTTAATATACAGCTTGATAAAATCTAATACTAAATTTGATAAAATCTAATAGGAAATTGGATGAAATCTAATCTACACAGTTTCGAATTAAAACTATCTTTTGAATCCTAATCGAATCTAAAGTTTGAGAAAGTCTAATCTATGATTTGAAAAAAGCTAATCTATAGTTTGTGAAAATCTATTAAAGACTTTGGATACAAAGTCGATTGAATGAAAATGCAGGGGGAGTGAAGATTTCGATCTGAAAGTGAATCTTGAAGATTATTGCGGGGGCACGAACACGTGCGGTTTGTTATTACGGGATCAATATCAAAAATGTGGCTTCCTTGTATCTGAAAAGTGAGGCTTAATTAAGAAGAAGCACTTGAGTGGTTGTAGAGACATGATAACAAGCAGAGAGGTACAAATGGAACCTCATCTTCAGGGGTGAGTGACTCATATGTATCGTGGCTACGTCGGCCGCCGTCGGGACGCCTACCCTTCAAATATTGATTTGCTGCTACGTACTGGGGGCGCGAGTCGGTCCTTGTCCTTCGTCTAAACTTTTTTTTTTACCAGCCGAGTGGTCAAGTTCGTCATAATTATAGAGAAATATATTCTTCTATTTTTTGGGGAGAATTGTAACGACCTAAAGAACAATTATGCATATGAATAAAATATATAAAAATGTACAGTATAATGCTAGACACAAACATGGATATTAATTTAAGAAAATGTATAATATAATTAAAATGGATATTAATTTAGTATACATAAACTTTAGTTATATATATTTTAATATAAGATAGATATATATGCAAATTATCATAATTTTTAAATTCATAAATAATGTTTCTTTTTTAATTATAAAAATATAAAACTTGAGAGAATGTAATTTGGAAATAAAATTAAACGTTTTATTAAAAGAAAACACGAAAATAATAAACTGTTCCCTTTTCTTTCGGGTCGAAATAATGTTTTCCTTTTTATGAATCTTTATTAATATTTATAGTAATTGGAATCCTATCGTTTTATAAGAAAAGTTATCGAAGAAGAAAATTTATTCAAATGAAACTACTCTACAAGAAGTGAAGTTTTCTGGAAAGATTGATTATTTTAATACAAGATCTTTTTTTCGCTTGAGTAGATTGAGAATATTTTAATTTTGAAACTGTAATAAACAGAGGGTAATAATAACGAAGTACTAAAAATGATTTTGTAAATTTCATACTAAATAAAAAAATAGAGTATTAAAAATTCAAGAAATAAACAATTCAGCGGAAATAAAACAAATCAGCGATTTACCACTCGAACATCGAATATTATACTTTTCGTAAATTATGATTCAAAGATAAAATAAATATTATTCACTTAAAAAAAAATTAGAGCCAATTTAGGAAAAAGAGAATGTAAGAATTTTCTAAAATGAGCGCAACGATTTAAAAAAGGTCTATACATCCTCTTTTTGCTAAATTGGCTCTAATTTTTTTTAAGTATAAGAGGTCATTACACAGTCCTGCTCTTATTAATAAATTACTTTTCCCGTGGGAAAGCACAGGTATGCAGAAAAAGGGTTGTGTGCGTGCCATCAAGTGCGTTTACGTACGTTATATGGTGTAAAAGGTACAGTTTACTTACACTAGACAAGAAGAAGATGCCATTCAAGAAGGTCATTCACCGCTCTTAGACGAAACTGTCACAATTGCAAAATCACATTGTTGGGTTTGAGAATTTATTGCACTTATTGCCTTTAGTAACCGCAGGTACCACTAAAATTATCAGTAACTTTTCTTAAACACCCCGAACGGCAAGGTGCACGCTCTTTCAGCTGCTATCGCGTTTTGAATACAGTTTGTTTGACTGCTACACTTCAAGTTCTACATTCTTGATTCAATTTTACTTTGGTGTTTGGTCCTTTGCGGATGATACAAAACTTTGTTGTGGTTTATCATCGGTCGGTATACTATCTGTCAGTTAAATGAAGTTAGCATTTGCGGCGGTTGCTAACTTCACAGCCTTCGCAGTTTGCCAACTTCATGAATAAAAAGATAAAAAGATCTGTCAAATTCTAATAAATAATCTTTTTTAGAAAACTCAGACGGTTTTGAAACACTCAGAATTGGTAATAACTTGTAATAACTCGATGACGAAATTAAGAAACAAAAGTTAATGAATAATAAATTTGGGTCTTCTGTGGGTAAGGTAAAGTTTGTGCATATCTGCAAGTGGTAAATTAAGTGGCGCTGCCTGTTAATAAAACGGCGCTAACGTCAGAACGTTCAAATTTTGAAGTGAACACGAGGTTGTCCGTTACATCTTTTTAATTTTCAGAATATTTATGTAAAAGTAATCCTGTTGGTATTAAAAAAACTAGTTTCAGAATTCAGAAATACAAGTATTTTATGAAAAAAGTATCAGAAATTACAAATTTAATGTGAAAATTGTCTTATTTGTAACGCAAAGAGGTTAGAACGCGTGGATGATTAACAACAAATTTTGGAAAAGTAAAATTAATTCAACTGCAGTTTAGAGTCAAAAATGAAATTAATCATAATGATAATATAATTTCCAGGTAATACAAAAATCATGAATGCAAATTGTGATATAAATCCTCAACAGAAGGAAAGTTGTTCCAATTATCAGGGCAAAAAAATAGATTTTGATAAAACTGTGTTGAAAATTCAAGAACTTGTTAACGATTCTGTTGCTTGTGAATTTTCTTCAAGGATTTGCTCTTTGTTGTACAATTTTCTTCATGAAATTGGAGAAACGGGATTTGTATCCTTTGTTATTAACTTAATTTATATTTAATCTTTATTATTTTGTTTCTAGGTTTGAATTATATTTTCGAGAATTTTTAAATCTATAATATAAAATTTCTTAACATAGAATATAGCAATTAAAACACCTTTCAGCCATTTCAGATATATTGGAGTTTCTGGCTCGGAAAACAAGAAATGTACAAGATTATGAGATCCATTTAGATCGTGTATTGGAATTATATTGTCAACCTCCGATTTTTGAAAAAAATTCAACATGCGTTGAAGTTTTGGAAAAATATTTTACAACTCTAGGCAGCCTTTTGATTATTTTACCCAACGAAAATCAAATTTGCAAAGTTTATCTGTCTCTTAGACGTCTGTTATTTCAATCAAAACCTATTTTCGGACCAAAAAAAGTTATTCCAGTCGAAATTTATCACAAAGCTGCAGAAAAATCACAATTGCCATTTATTTTAGTTAGATTACTCGAAATGGTACCTTCTGTTTTATATGTGAAGATTTTGGATCTGAGTTTAATTCTCGTTTCGATTTCATCTCTATGTTGTGAGTTTTATTTTAATACTTAAATTATTAATTTATTATTATTTTTTTTAGTATTAATTTTCATTATATTTATATTTAATATTTTTTATTGTTGAATTTGATATTTATAATCCAAGGTAGAATATTTTTACGAGCCGGAGCTCTAGAACATCTGCTAATTAGATTACATCCGTCTTATGTACCTGGATTTACTGCCGTACCACCCATTGACAATTCTAATTTGAATCTCGATAAAGAAGATTATTACGAGGAACTAATTTTGGCAACAAATATTGCGTGGGCTTTAGTAAAATTTTCCTTACCTCTTAGAGAAATTAACACAGAAAAAGAAAAATTACCAGCCCTGAGTAAAAATGCAATGAGGTAATTAAACAATTTTGAAAATTGTGAATTCTTTTTAACAGTGAAATGTGCAACATTTTTTTCAAAGAATTTCGACAAAAAAATAACTAACAAACAATTCAGTGGCGTAACCTTCTCTCAAGTTTTAAATTTATAGCAATTTTAATTTCATTAAATTTCAGTTAATGTGAACTTGCATTGATTAAAAGTTCGATTAATCCACGTTTCAAATATACTAAATTTGAATTTTAAACTATTTTTGTATTTTTTCAATTATTTTGTGCAATTTTTAAATTGTTCGCCTAAATCTTAAATTTACCTTTTTCAAATTTCAATTAATTTGTTTAGTTTTTTAATCACTTTTACAATTTTAATTATTTTACCCTTGACATTAAATCAATTTGATTAATTATTCATCGCAAATTCAAATTAGTTTTCGTAATTTACCATTATTATTGTCATTTTGCAATTATTACCTTCAATTTTTAATCATTTTCATAATTTTTGAATTAATTTATTTCTGAATTTATTTACTGTTTTCAATTTTTTATATTTAAATTATTTTTATATTATAGTTCAATTTTTTTTCTCAATCTTAAATTATTTTCAGCATAATTCAACTATTTTTTTCAATTTTGAATTAATTTTATCATTATTTAATTATTTTCTTAGATTGTTAATTATTATTATCATTTTTCAAGATTTTGAAGTATTTTTCTAAAATTTCAATTATTTTCTTCAATTTTTAATTTTTTTTATTTGTTTTCTTAATTTCCAATTTTTTTTTTTAATTAATTATCGTACATTTCAGTTATTTTTAGCTGTCTTCAATTCTTTTCTCCAATTTTTAGTTTTTCTCGTTTTTTTCAATTACTTTTTAAGATCTTCATGGATTTTTCTCAAATTTCAATTAGCTTCTTTATTTAAAAAATTTATGTAATTTTTTCAATTATTTCTCTCAAATGTTTTTTATTTTTTTACAACTTATCATTGTTTTTATCATGTTTCAATTATTCTCTTACATCAGTTTCAAATTTTACAATTATTTTTCAATTACGTTCTGCAATTGTTAATTAAACTTAAATTGTTTCCCTATATCTTCAATTTGCCTTTTTCAAATTTAAATTATTTTGTTGAATTTTTTCAATCACTTTTACATTTTTAATTATTTTCCCCTTGACATTAAATCAATTTAGTTACTTAATCCTAAACTTCATATTATTCAACTCAAATTTAAATTAGTTTTTTTAATTTACCATTATTAATGTCATTTTGCAATTATTACCTTAAATTTTTAATTATTTTCATAATTCTTGAATTAACTTCCTGCACTTTCAAATATTTCAAGTAATTATTTTGTTTAATTTTCATTTCTTTTTATAATTTTGCAATGATTTTCTCCATCTTTAAATATTTTCATCATTTTTCAATTAATTTCCTAAATTTACAGTTATTATGACAAATTTAGATTATTTCCATCAATTTTCCATATTTTCAACGATTTTTCAATTATTTTCATTTGCTTACAAATAAATTTTGCAATTTTTCTTTTATTTTCTTTAATTTCTAATTGTCTTCATTATTTTGGCATAATTTACAAAAATTTCAATTATTTACCTGAAATTCAATTTTTTCATCAATTTTCGATTATATCTGCGATTTTTTAATTATTCTCTTTAATTAAATTTTTTTAAGTGATTTTGTAATTATTTTCTGTTTTTAAACATATATTCTATGATTTTTTCAATTATTTCTCTCAAATTTTATTTACTGTTTTAAATTTTTTATATTTAAATTACTTTTATCATTACTTCAATTTTTTTCTCAATCTTAAATTATTTTAGCATATTTCAATTATTTTTTTCAATTTTAAATTAATTTTATCATTATTCAATTACTACCCTCGATTGTTAATTATTATTATCATTTTCTAAAATTTATTATTTTCCAAGATTTTGAAGTGTTTTCCAAAAATTTCAATTATTTTATTCAATTTTTAATTATTTTTATTTGTTTTCTTAAATTAAATTTTTTTTTATTAATTATCGTAAATTATTTTTAGCTCTCTTCAATTCTTTTCTCCAATTTTTAATTATTCTCATTTTTTATAATTAATTTTTAAGAACTTCATGTATTTTTCTCAAATTTCAATTATTTTGTTTAATTTTTTAAATCACTTTTACAATTTTAATTATTTTCCCCTTGACATTTAATAAATTTAATTATTTATTCCTGAATTTTATATTATTCGTCGTAAATTTAAATTATTTTTTTTAATTTATCATTAATTTTTGTCATTTTTCAATTATCACCTTCAATTTTTAATCATTTTCATAATTCCTGAATTAATTTCCTGCACTTTCAAATATTTCAAATAATTATTTTGTTCAATTTTAATTTCTTTTTATTATTTTGCAATGATTTTCTCCATCTTTTAATATTTTCATCATTTTACAATTATTTTTCTCAACTTGCAGTTATTATCACAAATTTAGATTATTGTCATCAATTTTCCATATTTTAAACGATTTTTCAAATATTTTCATTTGATTAAAAATAAATTTCGCAATTTTTCTATTATTTTCTTCAATTTCTAATTATTTTCATAATTCTGGCATAATTCACAAAAAATTTAATTATTTATCTGAAATTTCAATTATTTTCATCAATTTTTGATTACTTCTTCATTTTGTAATTATGCTCTGTAATTAAATTTTTTTAAGTAATTTTGTAATTATTTTTTTTTTTTAAACATGTACCTGTTCTATGATTTTTTCAATTATGTATTTCTCTCAAATTTTATTTACTGTTATCAATTTTTCATATTTAAATCATTTACATCATATTTTAATTTTTTTTTTCTCAATCTTAATTTTTTTCAGAATATTTCAGTTACTTTTTTCAACTTTGAATGATTTTCCTCGATTGTTAAATATTATTCACATTTTCTAAAATTTGTAAGTATTTTTATAAAATTGCAATTATTATCATCAATTTTCGATTATTTCTGCGATTTTTTAATTGTTCTCTTTATTTAAAATTTTTTAAGTAACTTTGTAATTTTTTCTTTTTTAAAACGGATATTCTATGATTTTTTCTCTAAAATTTTATTTTCTGTTATCAATTTTCCATATTTAAATTATTTTCATCATATATCAATTTTTTTCTCAATCTTAAATTATTTTCAGCATATTGTAATTCTTTTTTCAATTTTGGATTAATTTTATCATTTTTTTCAATTATTTTCTAAGATTTTTAAGTATTTTTCTGAAATTCCAATTATTTTCTTCAATTTTTAATTATTTTTATTTGTTTTCTTAATTTCCAAGTTTTTTTTTATTACTTAACGTAAATTTCAATTATTTGTAGCTCTCTTCAATTCTTTTCTCCAATTTTTAGTTATTCTCATTTTTTTCAGTTAGTTTCTAAGATCATGTATTTTTCTCAAATTTCAATTTTTTTTTTTATTTAAAAAAGATAAATCTGTAATTTTTTCAATGATTCTTTCAAATGTTATTTATTTTTTACAACTTGTCATTGTTTTTATCATGTTTCAATTATTTTCTTTAAATTTCAAATTTTACAATCATTTTTCCATTATTTTCATAAAATTTATTTCTTTCAATTTTCAATTTTTTTTTAATTTGTTTTATAATTTTAAAAATTTTAAACTATTTATCTGAGATTTTAATTATTTCATTCAATTTCCAATTACTTTCGCTCTTTTTTATAATTTCCAAAAAGTTTTTAATTCTTTCTTTTTAATTAGAAATTGTTCTCTTCAATTTTAAATTATATTTTTTTTTCATTTATTTTCTCTAATTTTTAATTATTTTCATTTTTTTTTCAAGGAACTTCTGAAAGTTTTAAGTATTTGTCTAAAATTTTCTATAACTTTCCTTTATTTGAAATATATTATAAATTTTTAAAAATTTTAAATAAATAGGAGTCTTCAATGGGCCTTTAGACGAGAAATCCTTCGCAGTCAGCGGAGTAAAAAAAGTGTCATGATGCGAAATGATCTGTCGAGCTTGATTTTATCTGGAATCGCAGCTCTGTCTTTATCTAAATTCTTTGAATCTGGATTAATCGATGATATAGCTCTTCTTGTGGCTATTGAAGTCGACTCTAAAAATTCTTGGACAAAGGATATAAAATTAACTTCCTCGAAAGAAGATTTACTCTTTAGAAAAGTATTACTTCTCGTTATTTCTCATTTGACAGAATCAGAAGTAGCAGTGAAGGTAAATATTGCAATAAAACCATTATTTCAATTTCGTTTCTTATTACTAAAAAGCGATTAATTCCTAGGAACTTTTGTTTATGAGTAAATAAATGAATAAATTAATTAATATTTTATCTTTTTTCAAGATCATGATTGACAGACTTGTACTTCCAGCGGTTCTTGAACTAATAAATCCGGAATTTCACAATTATAATCGAAGCCTATCACAATTTTGGTATTTAGCTCCATACGCAATGAATACTTTAACTTTTCTTGCACTGAAAATGCCAAGAGAATTTATAAAACACAAGGGTTCATTCCGGTATCTAAAAATTTTATTTCTATTTATTTATAATTTATATTTGTGATATTAATTTTTTTATATTTTACTCCTATTAGATTGATTACCATGCTCGAGTGGTCCATGACAATTGAATTGGAATTGGCAATATTTATGAATTTAGTAAAAACTATTTGCTCTATTATAACTCAAAATAGTCCTATGATCATAGAAGATTTTTGTGAAAATGGAATAATTATTTCTGTAACTAGTAATGTTATTTTACTTTTGAAAACTCTTCATTCAGAGTGTCTATAACATCTGAAAAATCTAAAAATTCTCAAAGAAATTAAAATTACCATGGTGCATCTGGAAATATTAGAAAAGTTCTTTCTTGGATTTTTTCGTACCTTTTGACAACCGTTAAAATATTTTTAATATTCGCAAAATAATTCAAGTTTTTAATTTTTTTCAGTCTAGTTGTAGATACCCTGAGTAATTCCTCTTTAAAACGCATTTCTCAATATATAGAAAAATTAAAATCTATAAAGAAAAATTATTACAATATTCTTACTTCATAAATTTTTGTTCCTAACATCGGTTTTGATATTACAAAACCTGGAAAATATTTTTGTCAATTTTCAAGTATTTTTGCAATTTTGAATTTAATTTTTTCAAATATCAATTATTTTTTTCAGTCTTTAAATTATTGCCACGAATATTTAAATTTATTACACAAGGTTTCATTTATTTTTGTCATCTTTCAATTAATTTCCTAAAATTTCAATAATTTAATTATTGTGTTCTTCAAATTTAAAATTGTTTTAAATGATTGCCATTTTAGAATTATTTTCTACAAATTTGAATTATTTTATTCATTTTACCATTTTTTTTCAAATTTGAATTATTTTTTAAAATCTTCAATTATTTTTTCATATTTTAATTACTTTTGTCATTATTAAAATATTTTTGTCATTTTTCAATTATCTTCTTCATATTTCTATTATTTTTGCCATTTTAGAATTATATTCTACAAATTTCAATCATATTATTCAATTTTTTTTATTGTCAAATTTTTAAATTTCTTACACCAGTTTTCAATTATTTTATTCAAATCTCAATCATTTTCTTCATCATTTTTATTATTGTCATGAATTTATTAATTTTTTACAACTTTTTCAATTATTTTCTACAAATTTCAACTCTCTCCTTAAACTTTAATTACTTTCTTCATATTTAAATTTTTTTGCCATTTTTGGATTATTCTCTTCAAATTTCAATTATTTTCCTCAAACTTCTAATATTTTTTTCAATTTTTCATTTATTGTCTATAAATCATTAATTTTTGCTCCGGATTTCAATTATTTATGTCATTATTCAATTAGCTTTTTAACGATTCAATTGTTTCGTCAATTTTTCAACTATTGCTTTCAAATTTTTAATTTTTTACACCAACTATCAATTTTTTTGTTATTTTCAACTATTTTTTTCATATTTTAATTACTTTTGTTATTATTAAAATATTTTTTATATTTTGGAGTTATTTTCTTTAAATGTCATTTTCGTCAAACTTTTTATTATTGTCATGAATTTATTAACTTTTACACCAGTTTTCAATTATTTATGACATTTAATTATAGTTTCTTCACATTTCTATTATATACTTAATTTTTCAAAATTTTATACAATTTTTCAATTAATGTATTAATTTTTTTATATTTTACTTCATTTTTTAATTATATTTTTTATTTTTCATTAATTTTTTTTTCCAAATTTCAGTTATTTTTAGCATTTTTCAACTGTTTTCTAAATATATAAATTATTTTTGCCATTTTTAAATTATTTTCATCAAGATTCAATTATATTCTTGAAACTTCTATTATTTTCTTCCATTTTTTAACTACTGTCTAAAAAGTTTAATTTTGGCGCCAGCTTTTAATTATTTAAATCATTATTCAATTAGTTTCTTAAAATTTCAATTATTTTGTCAATTTTTTAAGTATTGACTTCAAATTTTTTATTTTTTACACCAGTTATTTCTTTCTTTCTTTCTTACAAATTTTAAGAAATTTTAGGTTATCAATTTTTTTTCATTTTTTAATTATTTTTGTTATTATTCAAATAGTTTTAATATTTTAAAATTATTTTCTTTAAATTTCATGTTCTTCAATCTTTTTATTATTGTCGTGAATTTTTTAACTTTTACACCAGTTTTCAATTACTTAGGTCATTATTTAATTAATTTATTTACATTTCAATTTTATCCTTATAATTTTTCGATCATTTTGTACAATTTTTCAATTAATGCAGTAATTTTTTAATTTTTTATTCCATTTTTAAATTATATTTTTAATTAATTTTTTTTCCAAATTTCAGCTATTTTGGTCATTTTTCAACTGTTTTCTAAATATATAAATTATTTTTGCCATTATTTAATTAGTTTCGTCACAGTTTAATTATTTCGTCAATATCTCAATTATTCTACTCAAAATTTACATTTTTACAACAGTCTGAAATTATTTTTTTCAAATTTTAATTATTTCGTTTCAATTTTTGTCTTCATTTTTTGATTTTTGATCAATTTATCAATTAGTTTTGTCATTTTACAATTTTGTTTTCAAATTTGAATTATTTTTGCCATTTTATTATTATTATTATTTTTTTTTTTATTATTAAAATTGTTTGTTGACATTTTTGAATCTTTAAATATCAATTATTTTCTTCTAACTTCAATTAATTTCTTCAACTTTGAATTATTTTTCTCAAACTTCTAATATTTTTTTTCCAATTTTTCAACTATTGTCTAAAATTGTTAATTTTTGCACCAGTATTCAATTATTTATGTCATTCAATTAGTTTCTTAACATTTTAATTATTTCGTCAGTATCTCAATTATATTACTCAAAATTTTAATTTTTTACACCAGTCACAAATTATTGTTTTCAAATTTTAATTATTTTCGTCATTCTTTAATTATTTTCTTGTAAGATCAATTATTTCTCTTCAATTTTTGTCTTTATTTTTTGATTATTAATCAATTTTTCAGTTAATTTTGTCATTTTACCATTTTTTTCAAATTTGAATTATTTTTTACTTTTTTCAATTATTTTCTTCAAATTCGAATGGCTTTCCTAAATTTTTCTATTCTTATCATAGCAATAAATTTTTTCAAACACGTTTATTACTCACTTTTTTTAATTAAAAAATCTCTTTCTTTACTATTTTCAATTTGCAAGTTCGCTGACAGCCCTGATAGATCTATCTATTTATTAATATAAAATATAATCCTAAAATCGACATTTTCAGAATTAATTCACCGAGTTTTGAACAACGACACTCTAACTATGCAGCATCAGAGATTCTTAACTTTTCTCGTAATTATTATGGAGGGATCGATGAATAACAACAAGCACCTTCAGGAAATGTATGGCGAAGAAAGTATTAAACTCATTTTACGTTTGCTGCAAAGATGTTTTCACCAAAAGAAAGGAGAATTTCTACTTGACCAAAGGTAGCGTGTTTACATTTAAATGAACCTAAATTCAGAAACATTTAAAAAAAAAAGAAAATTTTTTTTTCAGAATTTTGGTTTCGATTGGATCCTTTATTTGGCGATGTATCGTCAAGTGTTCTTTGAATGTGCACAACTTCATAAAAAGAGGAGCAATTTATTTGCTGTTAGATATCATGGAAAGTGCCAATTTTTCTGCTCGATGTGTTTATCTTGGTCTTTTGACTGACATGTGCCAAGAAGCTTTTTGTGGTTCTCATTTGTGTACTTGGAGAGGAGTAGATAAAACTAAAGGATTTATGTCATTTTTAGCAGAAACTTGGAGAGAAGAAGAGAGAATTATTGGCGTAAAGAGAAACTATAAAGGATGTATTGAAGGTGGTTTAATTGCAGAATTTCAATTTTGATTTTTAACTTAAAAGCAGTACAAGTTTATCTTTAATTTAAATAAAAGGATAATTTGATTTTAATTTATTTTAAATAACTGAATACATTTGTTTTTAAATTAAATTAAAATTACGTTTTAAATAATACTCTATTAAATAATAGAGTAATTTTGTATAATAATGAAAAGTTAAGAGCTTTTGTATCAAATTTATTAAATTATTTAAATATGAAATAAAAACTCTGTGTAGATCTTGACGTACCGCTTATGGGAGAAAAACAAAATTTTTCTTGCGATGAATTTCGTGATTTGAGTCCTGCTTTAGTCGATATGATAGGATCGGCTAGATGTAAAATTTACGGCATTATGAAAATGATGAACAAAGAAGTCGACAAGTATGAAAAGACAAAAGAACATTATAAAGTTTTAATAGATGATATTCCTACAGAAGATATGGTAAAAATAATTTTACTATTTTTCTAAATATTTGTTCCTAATTTCATTTTTACTATTTTTTGTTTTTAAAATACATAATTCTATCTGACAATAATTTATATATAATTCTCTTATCGAATTAAATGTCAACTTATTATTTTCTGGAAATTCCGTATTTAAATTTAATTTAATTTTACATGCAGTCGTAATTGACGATTTTTTAATCTATATTTTTCAGATTACTCTGTGTATTGTTGAGAAATATTATCATTTGAAGAAAGCCGAAGTTCGAATCGAATTGGCTAGATTTTTAAGAGAAAATGGAGTAAATTCGCTAGAAATTGATAATGAAATGGAGTCTATTATGATCCAAAAACATCGCCGATGTGCAAAGGATATTAAAGAAAAGCAAGAGAGTATTTTGAGAGAATGTCAGAAAAAGGAGCTAATTAAAGAAAAAGAGAATTACACAAGAATACGAGATTCTACATTGGCGCCAACTTTAATAGCTCTCAGGGAAATTGACTTTATTCGAAAAACAACAGAAACGAGCTACACAAACCGACAAGAATATCTACGGACGCAGTTTATTGAAAAATCATTAAATTTCCCTCCTGATGCTGATGAGAAAAATTGCCATCAAATTAGTCACTATTTTATGGTAAAGAACTTAATTTTATAAACAAAACAAGAATAGATTTTTGTTTTTAGAATTTTAATTCTACGTATTTTCTAATTTTGAATATATTTTCTAATATTTTAATTCCAGGTAATACTAATTATATTCAAAATTAATTAAATATTTCTGTTCTTATATTTCGAATGCGAATGTGTCTAAATTTGAGCGCTGCTAAATTTAAACACTTCAATTTTCAGCCTTTTCCAAATATAACGCCTCGAAATTCGGACGTTTCTGACATTGGGGTGCTTCTAAAGTTGAATGCATTTGATTTTCAAACTCTTCGAAATTTAAATGCGTATTTATAATATTAAACAATTCGAAATTGATTAATTTGAAATTGGATTCAATTTTTAAAGTTATTTCAAATGCCTCAAAAAATGTGAGGCATTCTAAATTTAAGAGGCGCATGAATATTCCCTAAATCTCATTTAGCATAAATCCCATTAAGCCTAAAATCAAAAAGCCTAAAATGCATTCAGCCAAAATTCCATTTAACCTAAATTGAATTTAACCTAAATTTCATTTAACCTAAATCGCGTTTAACTTAAATTCCATTAAACCTAAATTTCATTTTACCTAAATCCCATTCAATCTAAATTCCATTTAACCTAAATCTCATTTAACCTAAATCTCATTTTACCGAAATTCCATTTAACCTAAATTCCATTTAACCTAAATTCCATTTAACCTAAATCCCATTTAACCTAAATCCCATTTAACCTAAATTCCGTTTAACCTAATTCTCATTTAACCTAAATTCCATTTAACCTAAATCCCATTTAACCTAAAACACATTTAGTATAAATTCCATTTAACCCAAAATGCATTCAGCCTAAATCTCACTACACCTAAATCCCATTTAACCTAAATCTCATTTAACCTAAATTCCACTTAACCGAAATCCCATTTAACCTAAAACGCATTTAGTCTAAATTCCATTTAACCTAAAATACATTCAGCCTAAATCCCATTTAACCTAAATTCCGTTTAACCTAAATCTCATTTAACCTAAATTCCACTTAACCTAAATCCCATTTAACCTAAAACGCATTTAGTCTAAATTCCATTTAACCTAAAATGCATTCAGCCTAAATCTCACTTCACCTAAATCCCATTTAACCTAAATCTCATTTAACATAAATTCCACTTAACCTAAATCCCATTGAACCTAAATTCCATTTAACCTAAATCCCATTTAACCTATATTCCATTTAACCTAAAAGGCATTCAGCCTAAATCTCACTTCACCTAAATCCCATTTAATCTAAGTCTCATTTAACCTAAATTCCATTTAACCTCAATCCCATTTAACCTAAAACGCATTTAGTCTAAATTCCATTTAACCTAAAATGCATTCAGCCTAAATCTCACTTCACCTAAATCCCATTTAACCTAAATCTCATTTAACCTAAATTCCACTTAATCTAAATCCCATTTAACCTAAAACGCATTTAGTCTAAATTCCATTTAATCTAAATACCATTTAACCTAAAACGCATTGAGCCTAAATCTCACTTCACCTAAATCCCATTGAACCTAAAAATTTTTTTAATTTAAGAATAAATATCGTTGAATCAAGTAAAGTTTTAGGTTCAATGGGATTTAGATGAAGTGAGATTTAGGCTCAATGCGTTTTAGGTTAAATGGAATTTAGGTTAAATGGAATTTAGACTAAATGCGTTTTAGGTTAAATGGGATTTAGATTAAGTAGAATTTATGTTAAATGAGATTTAGGTTAAATGGGATTTATGTGAAGTGAGATTTAGGCTGAATGCATTTTAGGTTAAATGGAATTTAGACTAAATGCGTTTTAGGTTAAATGGGATTTAGGTTAAGTGGAATTTAGGTTTAATGAGATTTAGGTTAAATGGGATTTAGGTGAAGTGAGATTTAGGCTGAATGCGTTTTAGGTTAAATGGAATTTAGGTTAAATGGGATTTAGGTTAAATGCAATTTAGGTTAAATGGGATTTAGGTTAAGTGGAATTTATGTTAAATGAGATTTAGGTTAAATGGGATTTAGGTGAAGTGAGATTTAGGCTGAATGCATTTTAGGTTAAATGGAATTTAGACTAAATGCGTTTTAGGTTAAATGGGATTTAGGTTAAGTGTTATTTAGGTTAAATGAGATTTAGGTTAAACGGAATTTAGGTTAAATGGGATTTAGGCTGAATGCATTTTAGGTTAAATGGAATTTAGACTAAATGCGTTTTAGGTTAAATGGGATTTAGGTTAAGTGGAATTTAGGTTAAATGAGATTTAGGTTAAATGGGATTTAGGTGATGTGAGATTTAGGCTGAATGCATTTTAGGTTAAATGAAATTTATACTAAATGCGTTTTAGGTTAAATGGGATTTAGGTTAAATGGAATTTAGGTTAAATGAGATTTAGGTTAAACGGAATTTAGGTTAAATGGGATTTAGGTTAAATGGGATTTAGGTTAAATGGAATTTAGGTTAAATGGAATTTAGGTTAAATGGAATTTCGGTAAAATGAGATTTAGGTTAAATGAGATTTAGGTTAAATGGAATTTAGATTGAATGGGATTTAGGTAAAATGAAATTTAGGTTTAAAGGAATTTAGGTTAAACGCGATTTAGGTTAAATGAAATTTTGGTTAAATGCAATTTAGGTTAAATGGAATTTTGGCTGAATGCATTTTAGGCTTTTTGATTTTAGGCTTAATGGGATTTAAGCTAAATGAGATTTAGGGAATATTCATGCGCCTCAAATTTAAGTACTTTTAGTTTTGATTAATAATTTGCTAAAAATTATCTATTTATTATAAAACGGAAAATTATCAAAGAATTAATATTATCATTTAATAATTATGTGTGTACGTAATTAATTAGTTATTTAATTTTTAATATAATATTTTATTGTCAATTCTTATTTGATTCGTCACTGGGTATATAACTGAATAATAGTAGATTCTGTCAAGTTATATGTAATCTATAATTGCTTATTACATAAGTTAGTATTTTCAAATTGCGATTTATCGCAGCCATTTCTTTATAACAAGTCGCTAAAAAGTGAGGTTTTGTGCGCATTAGTTTCAATTCTCAATTTTTTTATTCAAATTTTAACTATAAATTTTAACAAAAGTACAAATACGAAAGGTTGGTAAATATATTTAAAATAAAAAACGTTATTCATATTATTTAATTTTTCCAATAAATATGGAATAACAATTTTTATGAGTCTGCAATTATTAGAACCTCGATTAAAATGTACAGGTATTTTAAATTTATTCTATTAATTAATTCTATTTTGTTTATTCTATTAGTTTGTGATTCTTTGTATTTCCACAATTTTCATTTTCAATTTTAATGTATTTTGTTTAATTTTAATCTAGATAATTTATTAATAATCAATTAACACTTTTTCCTTTTCTAGATTTTTACTCCGTCTGAAACATATTTTCTTTATTTTCAAATGTTTTTCTCCATTTATTTTTAGTCTTTACTTTCCTATTTTCATCTACAATTTTCGGTCATTTTTCTTTATTTTATTTTTTTTAGTTTTACCTTGCTTTATTTATTTTCTGAAATTTTTCTCCATTTTCATCAATTTTTCCATATTTTTGTTATTTTAAATTATTTCTTAATTTTGCATTCACTCATAAGATTTTAAAAAAAAATTTAACATCATTTTCCTTCTTCATAGACATTCTTCAATTTTGGTAACAAAAAGTAATTTTATTCCTGAACAAATATTCTGTCGATCCGATCTCGAGAAAGTAAATTTTTTTATTATAATTTTGATCCTATTGTCAATCGATTTATTATATAATAAACAAATATATTAATTATTTATACAATTATACTTATTTACTGTAATTTTTACAGAATATTTCAAGACAAACCTTCTCGGTTCATGATCCAGAAATGCAGTACCAGGATTCTTGTCAAAATGATAAATTACCCAAAAATTCTGAAGACCAGTCATCGAATCGAAGGCAATTTTCAGAAAGTTCCCGAGTGTGAAAATATTAATTGGAATTGTAAAAATTTGCGGCAATACAAATCCAAAATTCGGATAAGTTAAAGGAAAACAGAACAGGTATACTACAAAAAATATAAGATAATACATATATAATCAAAGTTACTTAGTTACAATGAAAAAAATATAATATATTTAAATTAAATGAATAATATAATATCAGTTAGGGTGTCAAGTGACTTTTGAAGAAAATTGAAGACATTTTAAAAAGGTTTCAAGGTCAAAAATAATTTTTTTTTAAGTTTACTTTTGATGTAATATTTTTAATTTTCAGATTAAAGTTGATCAATAATTTCGTACTAAAAACGCAAAAAGAAATAATATATGCATATTATTTTTCATCAAATTCCATGAAAAAAAAATACAAAATTTTAATAGAAACTTTGCATTGTTGTTAGTCTTTTAAAACTATCAATTTTTGCAAATGCAATAAATAATGAAAATTACGAGAATAATTACAAAATTGAAGAAAATATTTGAAAATGACAAAAAAAAATTGACAATTAAAAACAGCATTCGAAAAATTATTAGATTAATAGGCAACTGAAAAAAATAATTGAAAAATTAAACAAGAAATATTAAATTAAGAAATTAAGAAACAAGAAAAACTAAGAAAATTATAGGAATAATTGTTGTAAATAATTATTAATTGAACAACTGAATTGAAAATCGAAAAAAATTGAAGTATGAAATTTAAATTTATAGAATACAATTAAAAATTGAAAAAAGGAACTAAAAAAGCTGAGAATAATGAAATATAGAAAAAAATAATTGAAAACTAAAGAATGGAATTGAAATTTGAAGAAAATAATAAAAAAATTAAAAAAGAAATTCAAAATTTAAGAATTAAATTCAAATTTGAAAAAATAATCAATAAGTAAAAAAAGGTGAGGATTATTGAATATTGAATAAAATAATTAAAAATTTAAGACTGCAATTTCAAATTAAAAATAATAACTAAGAACAGAAGAAAATAATTAAAACTTGAAGAATTAAATGAAAGATTAAGGAATTAAATTAAAATTTTAAAAAATAATTGACAAATGAAAAAATAAATTAGAAAACTATCGAGAATAATCGATAACAGAATAAAATAATTTCTAAAATTGTAGGATAATTATAAAATTTAAGAAAAATAATCCTACATTAAAAATTTGTAGAAAATAATTGAAAATTGGGGAAAAAAATTAATAATTGAAAGAAATAATTGAAAAATGAGTTGAATAAATGAAAAATTGAAAAAAATATTTGAAAAATGACGATAATAATAGACAATTGAAAACAAATTTCAAAAAATAACACGATTAATAAACAACAACAAAAATTGAAAACATTAATGAATAAATTTAAAATTTTAAGAGAATAATTGAAAAAATTGTAGGAAATAATTGTAAATTGTAGAAAATAATTAATAATTTAAAGAAATAATTGAAAAATAACGAGAATAATAATTGGAGAAAATATTAAAAATTGAAGAAATAAATTGAAGATTAAAGAATTAAATTTAAATTCTAAGAAAATAATATAATTAAGAGAAAATTACTACATGATTAAAATAATTAAATATTAAGAAAAATATTTGACAATTGAAAAAAAAAGTAAAAAAAGTTCAAAAAATGGCGAGAATAATCGACAATAGAACAAAATTATTGAAAAAATTAAAGAATAATTATAAAATTGAAGGAGAATATTAAGTAGTCAATTAAAAACTGAAGAAAATTGTAGAAAATAAATGAAAATTGAAGAAGATAATTAAAGAATTGTATTTAAATTTCAAGAAAATGATTGATAATTGGAAAAAGACAAGAATTATTAAACATTGAATAAAATAATTTAAAATTGAAAAAAATAATTAAGAATTGAAGAAAATAATTGAAAATGGAGGGGAAAAAAAGAAACTTAAAAAATTTAATTGAAATGTGAAGAAAATAATTGATAATAGAAAAAAAATTACAAAATGACGAAAATAATTAAATATTAAAAAAAATAATTGAGAAATGAGGAAAATAATTGACTATTGACAAAAAAAATTCGAAAGCGGTCAAGAATAATCGACAACAGAACAAAAAAATTGAAAAAATCAAAGAATAATTATAAAATTTTAAGAGAATAACTGAAAACTGTAAAAATTGTAGAAAATAATTGAAAAATTTCGAAAAACAATTGAAAATTGAAGAAAGTTATTAATGATTGTAAGAAATAATTAAAAAATAACGAGAATAATTGAAAAATTGATAAAAATATTTGAAAAATGACAAAAAAAAATTGATAATTCAAAACAAAATTCGAAAAATGATTAGATTAATAGACAATTGAAAAAAATAATTAAAAAAATTAAACAAGAAATATTAAATTAAGAAATTAAGGAACAAGATAAATTATAGATATAATTGTTGGAAATAATTACAAATTGGACAACGGGATTGAAAATCGAAAAAAATTAAACAATGAAATTTAAATTTAAAGGATATAATTAAAAATTGAAAAAAGTAATTAAAAAAGCTGAAAATTATGGATTATAGAAGAAAATAATTGAAAACTGAAGAAGCGTATTGAAATTTGAAGAAAATAATAAAAAATGAAAAAATAAATTGAAAATTTAAGAATTAAATTCAAATTTGAAAAAAATAATTTATAATTAAAGAAAAGTGGGAATTATTGAATATTAAATAAAATAATTTAAAATTGAAGACGCAAATTCACATTGAAAATAATAATTGAGAAGTGAAGAGAATAATTAAAAATTACAGAATTAAATTAAAGATTAAGGAATTGAATTAAAATTTTAAGAAAATAATTGACAATTGAAAAAAAATCAGAAAACTGTCGAGAATAATAACCGACAACATAACAAAAAGATAAAAAAAAATTAACAAATAGATATGAAATTTAAGAAAAATAATTGAAAATTGCGGGAAAAGATTGATAGTTGAACGAAATAATTGAAAAATGACGAAAATAATAGACAATTGAAAACAAAATTAGAAAAATGACTATATTAATAGACAACAAAACAAAAAATTTTAAAAAAATTAAAAATTTTAAGAGAATACTTGATTGAAAAAATTGTAAATTGTGAAAAATAATTGAAAAATTACGAAAATAATAATTGGAGAAAATATTAAAAATTGAAAAAATAAATTGAAGATTAAAGAATTCAATGGAAATTGTAAGAAAATAATTGATAATTAACAGAAAAATTACTAAATGTCTAAAATAATTAAATATTAAGAAAATTACTTGATAATTAAAAAAAAAGTAAAAAAAAAGTTCGAAAAATTCGAGAATAATCGATAATAGAACAAAATTATGAAAAAAATTAAAGAATAATAATACAATTTAGGAAGAATATTAAGTTGTCAATTACAAACTGAAGAAAATTTTAGAAAAAATTTTCGAAAATAAATGAAAATTGAAGAAGATAATTAAAGAATTGTTTTGAATTTTTAAAAAAATAATTGATAATTGAAAAAAGACGAGAATTATTGAACATTGAATAAAATAATCGAAAATTTAAGAAAATAATTGAGAATTAAAGAAAATAATTATAAATGGAGTAAATTATTTGATAATTAAAAAATTAAATTGAAATGTTAAGAAAATAATTGATAATTGAAATAAAAATTACAAAATGCCGAAAATAATTAAATATTAAAGAAAATAATTGACAATTGACAAAAAGATTCGAAAGCTGTCGTGAATAATCGACAACAGAACAAAAAAATTAAAGAATCAATATAAAATTTAAGGAGAATAATTTTTTATTTAAAATCACTCTCTATTCATGATTTCAATCAATAAAATTTCCAGGGCTGATAAAAATAATGGTTTTTTTAAAAAAATCAAAAAAATCCGATTTTTTTTTATTTCAATTGGATTTTTTTTATTTAAATCAAGAATTGATTTTTTTAAAAATATAACCAGTATTTAAAATCTTCAAATTTTTATTTGTAACTAGTTTATTAAAGAAATGAAGAAAAAATTAAAAAAACAACACAAGAATGAAACAGTGTCAAAAAAAATATACAAAAAAGTAGAAACTCTTTTCAAAAAATAAAAATATTTACGGACATTTTTTTTAATTTAAATAATAAATAAGAAGATAATTAAAAATAACGTTAAAATATATTACTAAAGAGAACAACATTTTAAAATTAGAAAAATTAGAGAATTATCTTACAAATTGAATATAACAAGAACCAATTAAATTTTGTGAAATTTAAAAAAAAAATTAAAGAAAATAAATTTTATGAAGTGCAAGAACGATGTTTAAATGAGAATATTTAGTACAAGATTAAAAATTAAGTTCACATAATATAAAATGAAGGAATGAAAGCTTTCAAAAAAGTAGAAAATGGGGAAATTTTAAAAATGTAGATAAAAGCACCAAATCAATGTTTTCAAAAATCCGCAATTATAAGATAAAAACTAAACAATTAAAAAGAAGGAAAAATGCTTCCTTCTTAGAAATAAAAAAATGATGACAAAAATTAAAAAATTGATTAAAACGCAAGGAAGAACTAAAAAAAATAGTGAAATATCAAGAAAATTAAATGAATTTAATTTATCCTTAATCAGTTGAAATGATCAGTTGAAAATGACTAAATTGCCATTATTTTTTTTTTTTGATTGATAGATGTAAATAATTTTTAATTTTAGGAACAGCATGGAAAATTTCAATTATTTTCTATTGATTAATCAGGTAAAAGTCACCGACAATTTAGCAGTTTTCAACTTATTTCAAATAAAACATCACTGATTGTAATAATAAAAAGATAAATTAATTAAATTAATTTTTTAAAACAAAATTTTATAAAATTCCCTGACTTTTCCAGGTTTCCCCGTTTTTCCAGAACCGTGGCAACCCTGATTTTGTAATTATTCTCGTAATTTTAATTATTTAATTAATTTGCAAAAATTTATAGTTTTAATAAATAACCAACAACAATGCAAAGTTTGTCGCGCGCTTGAGCGCGCATTAATTTTGCTAGTGTTATATTTAATTATTATTTGGTAACAAATTTTGTATTAACCTAATTTTTTAAAGAAAATACACAACCGAGTCTTCCAAAATTGTGTGAAATCAATTTAACTGATATTTTTATTTCATAAAATAAGATAAAAGACTAGAAAATGGTTTTCCACATAAATGTGAAAATGTGAGGTTATGTCAATCGATTGAATATCCTTAAAAATAAAAAATCAATTTTCACTGAAACTATTAAATTCTTTTTAAAGTTATAATGTCAGAAATAAATTCCTAAAACAATTATATCAACAAATACGAAATACAGAAAATAATCATCAACAAATTTGTTCGTAAAATAATCACAATTATCAACAAATAAGACCGTTAACGAGGGATCGTTTAGTTCTACATTCTCGGCAATGACGACGGCGATAAATTATTATATTGCGATTGTGACGGTCAGCGAAGTATAGAACCTCGGCATGGCACGTTCTGTATTTGAGTTTCAGTCCCAGTGTGTCTGCTGCAGGCGGAGCGCTGCAGGTCGATGTTAAAGTTTCCATCTGCGTCGTCTTTTCAATCCCAAGTACCGGTTTAGCAGACCCAAAGTCCCTGGCGCCTATCTTGCGTCGTCTCTGTGTGTTCCGTGTTTCGTGGAAGAAAGTCCTTCCATTCGTGTCTTGTAACGCGCAGTGCCTGTTGCTTCGTTTTTAAAAAATTCTTTTTATTTCTTGATCGCGCGGACTTGGCGAGAAGCAAGTCCGCGGGACGCGTGTTTTCCCAAACTTTTTTCACTGTCGGAACAAAGTTTTATTCCTGTTTTGATACTCAAGTTTTCTTCAAGGACAAGTCCCTTAACTTTTTAAAATGGGGTGTGATCAGTGGTGGTTTATGCGTGGAAGTGTTACTCTAAGGCAAATGTTGATACTTCAAATACTTTTAACACTTGGATTGTACAGAACGAACGCAGAAACAGGTCAGTTTCCAGAGGCTAACGTCTGGCATTTGCATTCTCTAAAAAGAAAAAAATAAATAGATACAGAAAAGGCCATTTTTCAATGTATTGAAGTTTTTTTTTCTCTCAAATTACTAGTACATGTATTGGTAAATACAGGTTTTTTGTACGAAGGATTAGGTGCAAGAGTCAAATACGTTTGGACATTATCTTCGCATCAATGAAGATTATTTACATTCTTGATTTAAATCTCCCCATATTTCTCTACTTTTTTTTTTTTTTGTATTAAACGAGTTTTTTTCAAGTCTCACATTCATAATCATTGAAACGGTGACAAACGCATTACAATAATTTATAGACGGAAGGAATATTTTAGATTGGTATGACGTTTCTTCTTGATTTTCCGTTTAGAAATGTGTCTTTTTGTTTGGCAGTTTTCTGCTCCGAAACGTTGGATATTCAACAGGTATGACTGTATTTGGAAAGGGATATATGTTTTGGAGTGGTCAGTCGCAGTTTTTCAGGCTCTCGTCACTTAGGCGTGATTAATAATAGATACTTAATAAAAACAGGTGTGATTTAAAATTATAAAAAACCGGAGTAAAAGAACTTTTAAATAAAAGAGCAAGGAGAACTTGTTTTAAAGTAGTTTTTTAAATATCTGTCTTCTGTTTTTATTTTTCAATTATTCGTTTTTATTATTTTGTCAAGTGTTTTTTTTTTTTTTTTAATTATTTTGTTTTGTTTTCAATCCTTTTCTGACGATTGTTAGTTTCTAATCATTTTTTATTTTTGTTTGTCGTCAATAATTTATTTCTAATCATTTTGTAGTTAAGTTTGTAATATTTTATAGTCATTTTTTATTCCTGTTTGTTTTCAGTAATTTTTTTCTGGTCATTTTTCATTTTTGTTTGTTTTCAATTTTTGAATTCATTATTTGCAGGTTTTTTAAGCGCCATAAATTTTACTTTTTTAATACTTTTTTAATACTTTTACGATTTTTTAACCGCAAAAAAGAGTTCTTCCGAGAAAAATATTCAATTTACTTTTGAATAAAGTCTTAGGAATTATTTCCATTTTTACGATATTTTAACCACAAAAAATCAAAAATAATTGATTTTTAAATAAAATCTCCCGGAAATAATCAATTTTCAGGAAACAAATTGCAAAATTTTAAAAATTAAGTAAATATTAAATGAAAAAGAAAATTAATTGTATTTAAAAAATATAAAGAAATATTATTTGCTGGTATACATTTTTTTTTCTTATACATTTTGATAAAAAAATAGTGCCAAATGTTACGTTTTTTAAAAATAATAATAAAAAAGAAACGACAAAAACTGAGATATTTAATTCTTTAATCCATAAATCTATTTATTAAATTCAATAAATTATTTTTTGCAATTTTTAAAAATTTTGTCCATTTTTAAAAATATTTAAATGCCCAGAAACAAATTTTCAGAAAAAATAATTCAATCGGCTTTTAAATAATTGAAACATTATTGTTAGTAATATTTTCCGGAAGAAAAAATATCAATTTTCGAGAAAAAGAATCGCGTTTGTTTTAAAATTTAATGAATATAACGAATGAAAAAAAAATATTTGTATTTAAAAATGTATAAACAAATATTTTTCTCAAGTTTTACGTTTTTTTTCTTGGAAATTGATATTTTTTCTTCTTCTGAATTTATAATTGATAATAATGTTTTAGAAGACAATTAAATAATTTTTCTCCAAAACCTGTTTTCATTTATAACTTAATTATTTTTTTTCCATTTTCAAGAATTGTTTCCTCATTTTTTTTTTTAATTTCAATTATAGTTTTAGACATTTATTTCACTCTAAACTACTTTCCTTATAATTTATTCCAAGGGTTTTTTGTAGATTCCGAAAGGGGCATAATATATTACCTCGAAACACGTAAAAGCAGTTTCAAGAACTATTAAATTAATAAAAGGTCATTTAAGTAAAAAAAAGAGGATAATATATTTAGGTATATTATCTACATTAAATTTTTTATAGGGTAGTAATTTTGTTACATTTCCAAGTAATTTTCTTTATTTTGAGTTATTTTCTCCAGTTTTATACTTGTTTGTCTCCACTTTCTATTTTTTTTATTTTTAGTTTATTTTGTAGTTATTTAGACAATTTTGTGTATTATTTATTTATATACGTTATAAATTATTCATAAATTCGTATATTTCATATTATAATAATTTTAAAAAATTCTTCTTTTGAGTAAATTTTTCTTTATCTTGTGCAAATATCTTCCGTTTCTGAAAATAATTTTAATTTCCGAAAGTAAAAAAGGTGGATTTATAAAAAATTCTAAGTAAGATTTTTTAAAAATCTTAATCCCCTTCCCTCTGAATTAATAAATATTTTTCTAATATTTTGAATAATTTCTTCTCTTCTGGTAAAATTTTTAAAGATATCCTATTAATTTGTTTCTTTATTAATTATTCCAAAATTTAATTAAAATTATTTTGCTGTTTGTTTCTTTTTTTAGAAAATTTATCAGTGTTTTTTTAGTTTAAATTGATTTTTCTAATGTTTAAAGTAATTTTTATTTTTTTCTAGAAACTTTCCATATCTTCTTAATTTTTTCGCCTACGAATTTCCTTTCTAAATTTTAATATGTTTTCTTAAATTGTTTAGTAATTTTGTATAATATCTTTTAATTCTTTTTCTTTTCTTAATTATAAAGTATTTTTCAGAAATTTAATATTATTTTCTATATTTCTTAAATACAAATTTTTATCTTTTACAATTAGTTTTTCTATATTTAGTTATTTTATCTATATTTTTCTATATTTAGTTCGTTTATTTATGTTTTTCTTTATTTATAATTTTCTGCATCTGTTAGATAATGTTTTTTTATTTATTCCTTAGCCACTGAGATAATTTAAATCCCAGTCGTTTAATTATTTCTATAATATTTTTTTCAGAATTTATTTGCACTTTATGATATTTTTGTTGTATTATCGGACAATTTTTTTATTTACTTTCCTTCAGTTTTATTTATTTTTAAATGATTTTTGAAAATCTTTTTAAATTTACAAATATTTTCCTAATTTTTTAAATAATCTTGCAGTCTCCTTCAGTTTATTTTCCACATATTTTCTACAAATAAATAAAAACAATAAAACCAGGCTTCTATTTTTTCGTCTATATTCTTTTTTTTCTACTCTTCGCTTCTTTTTCGTTTTAATTCATAAAAATGATGAAATTAGACTTCTTTTTGCTACATACTTTATGAATAATTTATATTAAAAAAAAAAAGAATATGTATGTTAATTTATGCCTTTTAACAACTTCAAATTTCGTGTTTGTCAATAAGAAAAACTTTTTAATATAGTTCCTTAAAATGCTAATTTCCACTTGATTTTGAAATAATACTTTTTAGATATTTTTTTTAAATTTAGGAATTATTTTTTTCAAATTTCAAGAAATTTGCTTTCAATTTTATTTAAATTATTTCTCGATTTTAAGAATAAGTACTATTTTTTTAAAAAATATTCAGTTACTTGTTTCCAGTTATTATTTAAGTTACAAATATTTTTTTTTCTTTTCTCGATTTGGAATATTTTTTCTTCAATTTACAAATAATTTCCCAATTTTTCGCATTGTTTCTTCCTACGTTTTACAGAAGATTCTCTTTCTTTTGCAATAAGACTGCTGACGATTGCTTCACTCATTCTTAAGAATTACTCATTTTTCAGAATGTCAGAATCTTTTCTTTTTTGTCTCAATGGTCTAAATTATAATACCCTCAATTTCTCTTTCAATTATGGCCTCAAGTTTAATAATCTAAATTATAATAATCTCCATAATGAGAATCAAAATTATGCACAATGAAATAATTAACAATGTTATCACAAAAAAATAGTTTTGTTGAATAATCTTTTCTTTTATTTGAGTTTAATATTTTCTTTTATTTGAGTTTATTAAAATCTTTTGTTGGCAGTCCCAAATATGTATAAAATATATATGGCGCATGCGCGGACAGAGCGAAATTTTTTTGAGCAAATGACACAGAACAGATTCTTATAAAAAGTTATTTATTATAATTTAATTAATGGTATAAGCAAATAACAGTAATTTTTTACTTAAAAATGCTCCAATTCTGTGATTAAAAGCTATATTTATAAAACAGTTATTAAATTTATTCATAAAAAAGCAAAATCAAACAAAATTACACAACATAACCTCGAAATCGAAATGTCATACTGTTGATTATAAGAAAACAAATTTATTAACAAAGAATTCTCAATTTAAAAACATCTGGATATAACCAAGACAATTTATAAATGTAATTTTGTTTACTAAAAAAAATTAACAAGACCTTTAAATCCCCTAATTATGATAGATAGACTTTAATTAAAAACAAATGATCTTAAATCCAGAAGAACCTTCTTTAATAAGTTTGATAAATAACTCATTACAATTTTTCTATTTTTAAATTGACTTTAGTGGTTATATTAGAATAATGTCATATGCTTAAATTTCTAGAAATAACAAAAAATGGATTTATTAACTTTTGAAGATCAAAGAACCATATGAAAATGTTCTTTGGTATACTCTGTATTTAACTTTTTTCTTAGTTTATTATTTTTTATACCTATAACCAACAAAATGTTTGTTTAGCTTAAAAAAGTTTTGTTAAGTTTAATACATTTTTTTGTTGATTCGACAACACCATTTTGTTGCTCGTATATCAACAACAAAATTTAATTGAGTCAACAAAACGCGTTCCAAACCTTTTTTTTCAGTGCAGCTATTTCCAAATTGAAAAAAAATTCCCCATTTCGAAAATATTCCCACTTTTAATTACTTTCACGCTATTAATTTATTTATAAACTGCAGGTTAATTCCGAAGAAGTAGTTTACTTGAATCACTTGTTTCAAGGAATACCGTACTGCCGTAGAAGTAAAACCTGACTTATTGCCGTATTAAGTAGATCTTACATGTATTTCTATACTACAAGTAGTCGAAGGCCATTCGTGACGAGAAAAACCATTCAACGAAAGAAAAACTTTTGTAATTATTTCTCCAACCGGAGCATTTAGTGATTTACAGGCTTCACTTACGAAATTGAACGTAAACTTGGATATTAAAATGTGTAAACTTGAATATTAAATCTAGGCTTGGATATATTGATTGTAAACACAGTGACTGCAGTTATAAACTTATTATAAAATGGACGAATCAATAATGCAGAGAGGAAACATCAAAAGCGTAATGGGATAAAAATATCTGAATGAAGATTATATTATCGCAAGAACTTCATAAATAGAGCCTTCAATCTTTTATCAAGTGATTAAAAATATCCATTTTCATTTCGCGTGCAAAAATATATTCCCAAAATATCCACAAGAAATACTTCTTTTTCTTTTAGCTTGTTTACATTTTATAATATCTGTCGATCTGGCGTCATAGCCACTGATTGTGTGGATCACTTTGGTTAAATGGCAATTCATCATTCACCAACTTACAGACAGTAATTTATTACCTTATAAACCTCTTGCTCAAATATATTGATAATAATCGTTGAAACCGTTACAACATTGATACTAAGTTAACAAAATTTTAACTTTATTCTCGAAGCAGAAACTCGACTTCAAAAACCAGTTTCAAATTTTTTGTATTTTTAGGCTGTTCGTGATTTTTATTTAACGTTTCATAGAATCAGTTAATTTTTCACAAAAAAAAGCAACGTTAATCAATATACTTAACTATATATAAAATTGTCGTGTTTATTGTTTAAAGTGTCATCGAGGTATTTTTTCTTTATCAGGCGTCAATTACCAACTCTTAAAACCTTTGTCGTGTTGGACAAACGATCGTAAAATTTGATTTCCTCGATTCAATTTCTTGCTTGGTTTTTATTTATATTTTATATGTAGGATTTACATAAATCTTTTCTGAATTGTTAAATTAAAACCAAATCGTTCTCTTTTCTCTATATAAAAATTCAAAAATTAGGATATAAAAAAATACTTGGAAATATTGTGGGATAAAAATCATATTAACTAGGAAAAAGAAACAATGAGGTTCATTGCTCTTTGTGCGTTGTATAGAATTTTAAATTACTAAAAGCTACTATCGACCTAGAAGACTATCTATAAACAGTACCATAGGGGAAGAACCTGAAGCCCTTCAAAGTACTATATATCGTGACATTTGAATAATCCGGTAGCAGGAATATTTTCTAATACTTTTAAATATAGAAATGTATTCAAATATTCCGTCGAAAAATTGAAACATATTCTACCAAGGAAATAAGTAAAAAATAAATTCTGGTTTAGTTATTGATCCTTTATTGCGTCTGTAGAAATACAGCGTGAAAAAAACTAAATTCAAGTTTAATTATTGATCCTTTACTATGTTTGTATAAAAACAACATGTCACTATTAAAAGTGAATTAAATATTAAAGACAACAAAAATGAAATATTGAAGGTGAAATAAGTTTCAAGCAAATAAAACTAAAAATTGCGTCAGAATAGACGGGGCGGAAAACAAAAAAAAAAAGAGGAAATGGAAAATTAAAAAAATTATTGTTTACGAAATATTTATTTCACAAGTGACAAAAGTATTTTTTGGGTATAACAATGCACCATTGTCAGTCCCGTATAAAAGAGATTTTATTTGGAACATCGGAACATCAAAACTGATGCTCGCGAACCAAACTCTTTTCTTATTGAGATCAGAATCTATGCTTTTAATTTAAGTAGACTATACCGTTATTTTTCTCAGCAAAAGATACACCGTCTATTTTCTCGTAGAAACTGAACCCAATCGAAAACAAAATGTAGAAGCGTAACAGTATTTGTGTGGCCTCTTCATCACCTAAGGCTTCTTATCGGATGAGCCAATATTATCTATTTGAAAACAGTAAAAAAAAAGCCTTCAAAAAATCATAATTTTAATTTGTCATCGTAAATTTAGATTAAGAAAAATGCACAAAAGAAAAGAAGAATTATTAGATTAGAATTTTTTTTAAAATCAAAAATAATATTTAATTCTTTTTAATATGATTTACATTTTATGAGAAAGATTGTAGAAAAATAATTACTAAATAATAATTAGGGAAGACTACCCAACAGTAGATAATTTTAATTTTCTGAAAAGTTAATCGACATTTTTATTTCTGCTTATTGTTAGTTTTTAGGATTAATCTAAAGTAGCCTGAACGTTTTTTATTGACAGAATACTCGTAATTAACATTTAAAAATAAAAAAACTGTTTAGCGGTATCGAAAAAAATTGACCATGGTTTTAATAAAGAATTTAAATTTCTTAATTGTGAATGTGTTATTATCAAATCCTGAAGCTTAAAAAATAATATATTCCTTCACTGAGCGTTTTTTCTTATTTGCAAATATTTCAGCACTTTTTTGGCTTTAACATAAATTCTAAGAGTGTAGATAATCAAAAAAATAGTCCAAAATAATCCCTAACCAAATTTTGATATGAAAATGACATTAAATTAAGTAAGAACTTATTAATTACATAAATAAGTAGTGACATAAAAGAAATTAAATAACTAATTAGTCATTTTTTTCATATGTAGGTTTCAAATTTCGAGCTCTTTTAAGCTCCTACGTTAGGTTAGGTGTATAGCAGAAAGAAAAAATACCAATTTCTTGTTCTTAGTCAACAAAAAGTGTCAAATGAATCTCAATTCGAATAATATTTTGTTTAAATATTATAGATTACAGTGCGTTTTCTTAACGAATCGATTATATTTGCCAGAAAGAGTATTTCGAAGGATTAAAATCTGTTTAAAAAAATCCCAAAAGAATTGCCGGAAAGTTACTCTTGGAATGATTAATCAAAGATTATTTTAGAGAATAAATTAAAATTATTTTTAAAGATCGATAATTATTTTAAGGATTCGATAAAAGAATAAGGTTCTAAAATTAAATTTATTAATTTTTTCATTTAATTTAAAATATATTAATGAAGTTTTTATTTTTCATGGAGATTATTTCTCGTGTAAGGAGAGGTGTGAAGAAAACTTCTCTGTATTTGAGATCGCGTAATGAATATAATGCGTGGGAGTTCATCTGTTTTGAAGCTTTCAGCTTCGCAAAAAAGCCAATGTAGTCAACATGTGTGTTCGTTGCACTCAAAACCGAGCCCAAACCGGAAGGTCAGGTCTGGAAAATAAGTAGGGTCCCTTTCAAGAGCTGCTGTCCTTTGAAAGCAGCTGTTGTTCTTTCAAAAAGTACAATACTTTCAAAAAGACATTAAGCTTGTCTAGTTCTTTGTTAACTCGCCCGAAAGCTTTATTGAGACGAAAAATTTATTTCCGATAAAACAATTAAATAATTTCAATTTTACAGAATATTTCAATTTCGTTATTAACTTCTTGTCTAATGCTATTTAAAAATCTTTTTTTCTACAATTTTTGATATCTTCTTTCTTTATTTATTTAAAGTTTAAAATTGTTTTTAATTCTCCTCAAAAAATGAATTTTTTTTGGGGTCATTTAATTTTTTATCAAATTATAAATGCTTGTAAAATAAGGATGAACTTTATTTATTATTATTTCGCACTTTATTGATAATTTTTATTGAATCTTTTCCTAAATTCAAATTCATTAGACATTTTGTTTTATACGTGAAAAAATTAACTTTATTTTAAAAACGAATTGAAAGAAAAACAATTCTAAGAATTGTTTTTAATTTAGATCACTTGAAATTAGGGTTAAAAGTTTGGATATTGAAATTTGAATTACTATAGATCAATTTTCAATTTAGATTAAAATTAAAATCAATTGAAATTTGGCTAAATTGAATTTAATTTCGATTGGAATTTTCACTACTAAATTAGAAATAGAAACAATTTTTATTTATTGACTAAATTGAAATTTGAATTTTGAATTAAAGTTATTTTTCCGGATTCCAGAAGATTGTTTCATTTTTTAAAAACTTCGTGAGAAATTTCAAAAATTCTTTAAAATTTACAAAATGACAGATTTTATAGAAATACATTTCCGCCTGAAATTATGCTGTCCCTTTTTATTGCTGAAAAAAAGGTTATTTTTAAATATATATTAATCAACTTTATTTTCCTTAAAGTTTCTATTGAAATTCCTAAAATAGAAAAAATTTATTAACAATCTAGAGCTAATTATTTTAATGGCAATTTTATTGGCATTAATGTATTTTTTTAAAAAAAAATCCTAGTTATTGAGGTTGATAAAAGAAAGGTTTAAAAATTTTAATAAATGTTTTAATGCGTTAAAAACATTTATCAAAACTATTCAAAAAAAATTTTGTTTTTTAAATTTTGTATAGAAATGTTATGTGAGAAATATTTATTTTTCAGAAAATTTTCCGACATTTTGTTAATTTTTAAGATTTTTGACATCAATTTTAACAAAGTTTTAAAGAAAGATTATCTAAGAAAATCAGGAAAAAAAATTTATCTAGAGATTTGGAAAATCTAGAAATTTGCCAGGAATAAAAAAATAAATAAAATATTGCAAATAAAATTTGCAAGAAAATACGGGAATTTTACTTTTTATTGGATTTTCTAATTTTATTATTATTTTCCTCTTTCTGAAAAATGTTTCCCTTTCTCAAAAATTGTTTAATTTTTTGCTCACAATTTCTATTTTTTCAAATATCATCTTTTGGTGAATAAATAGGATTTTTTATTAATCATTTTCATCTAAATTTTTTATTATTTCTTAGATTTCATTATTTTTTAAGATTTTCTTTTTGTTTTTCAAAAATTTTTCCTATTTTGCGTTTTTTTCTTCACACTTTACATTCAAATTTTAATGAGTTTTTATAATTTTTAAATAAACCCCAAATATCTAATTTTTAATAGTCAAATATTATTTTTCTTTTAATTTAACGATAATTTGCTATCAATTATTTTTGATTTTGTTTTTAAATTTGAATCTTCAAGATTTTTTCTGAAATTTTCTAATATTTTAAGATTTTTCGTTCTTTTAAAATTGTTTTAATTTTTTTTCTTATTCCCAATTTTTGTCTAGTTTTGTTAATTTTTTTATTTTTGAATAATTTCTTCATTTACTTTGTAGACCTTACACTTATTTTTTTACATTTTCCCATTTTTTAGCAGATTTTAAAAAAAAATGTCTAAGTAGCTTTTCTTTGGTTCTATCTTTTTTATTTTTGCAAAAATTTAGAGATGTTTTAATTATTTTCGTAAATTTTGACGTTGGTAAAGTTCACAACGTTTCTGATTAAAGATTGGGTTTTTTTCACATTTTTTCACAAAGCAGATGATCAAATTCGTTACCTATAAATTTTTTTCTTAAAAAGTGTTTATCTGTAAACGTTTAAAAAAATGTTTTCCAATCAAAATTTACAATATTTTTGCATTTAAAAGATTTTTTTTAAATCGTTGATCACAAACATTGCGGACTTTATCGACGTAAATTTTCCCATAATTTATAGATTTTTTTTAAAGCATTTTCTCAACTGTTAAAAATTTAAATCCAAGAAAATTGTATTTTACAGTTCGAGTAAAAAGACGAAAATCCGGAAAAATTCGAATATACAGTTATTAAAACCCTTTTGATTTAATTGATTAAGAAGGTGATAATTTTATATTTTCATACCACAGGATTAAAAAAAAAACAAACAAATTATTTAATTTGAATTATTTTTCATATTTAATTCTTTCTAAAATTCTTATTTACAAATTAAGACATTTTAAATATTAAAAATTCAAGGTTTTTTTTAACAGACATGTAGAATATATTACTCCATTGTGAGTTTTCTCACAATAATTGCAGACGTTTCAAAAATTGACAAAAGAATTGATATGTGTTATTGCTTGGAAAAAATGTCCTTGTCTTTACGTCATACCAGTCGATTAAAATTTACGCGAAATGCATTTAATTGCAAACATTTGCGTTCATTTTAGACTCGGTAGGTTTTCTGCTTCTTCTTAAAACAATTTTTCTAATAGAAGTCAACGTGCTGTCTATTCAGCACCCACACATCTTGTTCATTTATGGAATACGTGGGACGATAGGAAGACGGTACTTGAAAACTGAATAAACGTCGTCAATTTGTTTCCTTTCTTCAATTTCAAAAATTTCCAATCTTTAACAAACGTAAGAGAAAAGGATCCCGTTTTTTTTTTTAAATTTTACCTTTTAGTAGATTTAAAAAAAATTGTTTACACCTTTTAATTTTCTTTTCATATTTGTAAAATTTCATTTGAATCTGAAATTTCTTCCCCCTTCTCTTCTTCTCAATTAAAAATCTTCCTTTAATTAATTTACGATTTGAATGTTCTTTTTTTTCTCACCAAACCAAACTCAATTTTTTCGCCATTCTGCATTTTTCTAAACTGATTATTAAACGTTGTTTCATTTTAGATACGATAAAAAAGTATGACAGGAAGAGAAAGGAAAGGAAGTGGTTAAGAAGAGGGAGAAATATTATGATCTTCAGGTCGCACGACACACTAGTTGTCTTTAAGGAATCAAATCCAGCTATTGGAGATATTTAGTACGTGATGAATACAATGAACCGAAAATGCAACATTGTTCTCAACTCGTTCGAATTTTGATAGACGAGGGCTTTGACCCTATTTTTTTTATGGCTTTCTCCTTTATTCACCAGAGTCCTATTATATTTCTTTCTCTCTTTATCTCTCATTCAAACTCTCTCAGTCTCTTGTGTCCAGTCTGTTGCCCATGATACCGGTGCAATATAATTATCCTCTGCTCGCTGGCCTGAAAATCCTCCGTCTGTGTCACGTGTATCTTATTTGCACCATTGACCTTTCAAAAACGATCGGTCTTTTATTGCCGCAGTTCTTTATTATCATACTATTTGGCTAATAAAAATCTATTTATAATTTCATTGCAAGAAACACGATTATCAGAAAACTAGAGCGAGAAATATTAAAATTCGATCCACTAAAGATAAATTCTCTTTTATAGTTTGTTTCCTATTTATCTATCCCGGGAATAAAAACGTATTGATGAATTTTTTTGTGAAAAATAGATTTGAAGAAAGCTTGACGTTCTGAATAGTCTTGAATAGGAATTGTCTTTAATAATTAACTAACTATTGATGAGAAATGTACTGAATCAATTTTGACAAATTATGAATCAGTTTGGAAATTTTGAGGTTAGGTTGTCATATTTTACATAAATTAAACAATTGGATTGAAAATCGAACAAAATAATTGAAAATTTAAGAAAATAATTAAATATTGAAGAAATAAATTCGAAATTCAAAAATTAAATGGAGATTTTAAGAAAATAATTGATAAATAATAGATAAATTACAATATTACGAAAATAATTAACTATGAAAAAAATAATTAACAATTAAAAATTGAAGAAAATAATTAAATATTGAAGAAATAAATTCGAAATTCAAAAATTAAATGGAGATTTGCAGAAAATAATTGATAATTAAAAGAGAAATTACAATATTACGAAAATAATTAACTATGAAAAAAATAATTAACAATTAAAAATTGAAGAAAATAATTAAAAATTGAAGTAATAAATAATAATTGGAAATTAAAGAATTAAATGGGAATTTTAAAGAAATAATTGATAATTACAAGAGAAATTACAATCTGACAAAAATAAAAAAAATAATTATGAATTGAAAAAAAAAATCCAAAAAATGGCTAGTTTATTACACAAACGAATAAAATAATATAAAAAATTAAAGAATAATTATAAAATTTTAAGATTATAATTAAAAATTGCGGAACATAATTATTAATTGAAGAGAGAAGCTGAAAAAGAAAGAATGGATTTGAAATTCATGGAATATACTTAAAAATTGAAAAAATTGAAATGAATGAATATAAAAGAAAACAATTGAAAACTAAAGAATGGAAATAAAAATTAAAGAAAATAATTGAAAAATTGTAATTACCTAAATTTGAAGAAACTTAATAACAATCGAAAAAATTAATAGAAAAAAGGCAACCACTTTTTAATATTAAAGAAAATAATTGAAAAGTGGAATTTAAATATGAAAAAAATAACTGGGAATTGAATAGTATAATTCTAGAATTGAATAATTGAATTTAAATTTTAAAACAATTTTATGAGTGTAACAAAATATTTGAAAAAATCCAAAAATTATTGAATATTGAGGAATTAATTGAAAATCGATAAAAATTATTGACAATTAAAAAAAGTATTTGAGATTTGAAGAGAATAATTAAAAATTGAAGAAATAAATTGAAAATTAAAGAATTAAATGGGAATTTTAAAGAAATAATTGATAATTACAAGAGAAATTACAATCTGACAAAAATAAAAAAAATAATTATGAATTGAAAAAAAAAAATTCAAAAAATGGCTAGTTTATTACACAAACGAATAAAATAATATAAAAAATTAAAGAATAATTATAAAATTTTAAGATTATAATTAAAAATTGCGGAACATAATTATTAATTGAAGAGAGAAGCTGAAAAAGAAAGAATGGATTTGAAATTCATGGAATATACTTAAAAATTGAAAAAATTGAAATGAATGAATATAAAAGAAAACAATTGAAAACTAAAGAATGGAAATAAAAATTAAAGAAAATAATTGAAAAATTGTAATTACCTAAATTTGAAGAAACTTAATAACAATCGAAAAAATTAATAGAAAAAAGGCAACCACTTTTTAATATTAAAGAAAATAATTGAAAAGTGGAATTTAAATATGAAAAAAATAACTGGGAATTGAATAGTATAATTCTAGAATTGAATAATTGAATTTAAATTTTAAAACAATTTTATGAGTGTAACAAAATATTTGAAAAAATCCAAAATTTATTGAATATTGAGGAATTAATTGAAAATCGATAAAAATTATTGACAATTAAAAAAAGTATTTGAGATTTGAAGAGAATAATTAAAAATTGAAGAAATAAATTGGAAATTAAAGAATTAAATAAAGATTTGAAGAAACTAATTGATAATTAAAAAAGAAAGTACAATATGACGAAAATATTTAAATATTGACGATAATAATAACTATTAAAAAAAAAGAATTAACAATTAAAAATTTAAAATTAAAAAAAATATTTGAGAATTGAAGAAAATAATTAAGAGTTGAAGAAATAAATTGGAAATTAAAGAATTAAATGGAGATTTTAAGAAAATAATTGATAATTAAAAGAGAAATTACAATATGACAAAAATAATTAAATATTGACGATTAACAATTGCATTATATTAATATTGATATTAACAATTTGGGAAAAAAAATTCAAAAAATGGCTAGATTAATGCGAAACCTAACAAAATAATTTAAAAAACCAAAGAATAATTATAAAACTTTTAGATTATAACTGAAAATAACGGCCAATAATTATTAATTGAAAAAAGTTGTTGAAAAATAAAGAATGGAATTGAAATTTATGGAATATACATAAAAATTGAAAAAATGTAATTGAAAAAAATTGAAATGAATGAATATAGCAGAAAACAATTGAAAACTGAGGTATGGAGCTAAAAATTGAAGAATGAAATTAAAAATTAAAGAAAATAATTGAACAAATTTATTTAAAATTAAAGAAACTTAATAATAATCGCAAAAAATAATAAAAAAAGGCGATTATTTTTTAATAACTATTAAAGAAAATAATTGAAAATTTAAAAGTTTAATTCAAATATGAAGAAAATAACTGAGAATTGAAGAAAATAGTTCTAGAGTTGTATATTTGAATTTAAATTTTAAATAGTTTTTATGAGTGAAAAAATAATTGAAAAATACGAGATATATTGAACATTGAGGAATTAATTGAAAATCGATAAAAATAATTGAAAATTAAAGAAAATATTTGTGAATTTGAGAAAATAATTAAAAATTAAAGAATTAAATGGAATTTTCAAGAAAATAATTGATAATCAAAAGAAAATAGCTGAAAATTGAAGAGAATAATTCTAGAGTTGAATAACTGAATTGAAATTTTAAAATAATTTTTATGAATGAATAAAATTTAAAAAGTACGAGAATTATTGAATATTGAAGAATTAATTGAAAAACGAAGAATTCAATTTGAAAATTAAAGAAAATAATTGATAGCTGAAGAAAATAGTTAAAAACTAAAGAAATAAATTGAAGATTGAAGAATCAAATTGAAATTTTAAGAAAATAATTAAAAATTAACAGAGAAATTACAATGTGACGGAAATAATTCAATATTAAAGAAAATAATTGAAAAATGAGGAAAATAATTGACAATTGAAAGAAAAATTCGAAAAGTGGCGAGAATAATCGGCAACAGAACAAAATAATTTTACAAAATTAAGAAATAAATTATAAAATTTAAAGACAATAGTATTGAAAACTGTAGAAAATTGTAGAAAAAATTAAAGATTTTTTTTATGAAATTAAAATTATTTGAAATGGAAATAATCTTGTGGATTATTATTATAGATATTTTTTTAAATTAAACAAATATATAAAATTTTTGTTATTTTTTCTAAAAAGTAAAAAACACTTGGAAAAGTAAAATGATTTGAATCAGAATAATCGGTATTAAGGATGTTTAACCCATTGACATAACCTCAAACAAAAAATGGTGTTTTACATAAAATATTATTAAAATCAATTTTACCCAATTTTGAAAGATTCAGTTGGACATTTTTTAATAAAAGTTCGATTAACATTAAATTTGTTATGAAATAATAATTATTTAACATTTTGTGTTTTTTCTTTAAAGATTGTCAACAATTGTAATTTTTATCCAATTTTGATAAATAAAATAGCACATCTTAATTTTTTAAATACGCTCTAAAAGCCTGTTTGTTGGATTTTATTAACATTTTTTCTGTTTAAAAAATATATAATAGATCATTTTTATTTGTTTAATAATTTTTTAACAAAATCCAATGAACAGATTTGTAGAGAATGTTTCAATGATTAAAATGAGTTATTATTTGTCAAAAGTTTGTATAAAACTAATTTTTTTTTAAATGTACAACTGTATCTTTTAAAATTGGGTGAAATCAATATTAATAATATTTTTATTTTATGTGAAAAATCATTTTCTAGTTTGAGGTTATGTCAATGGGTCATCCTTTATTAAAAATTTCCTTTTAAGAATGCGGATTAAATTGAGCTCAGGACCGATTTAGAAAATGTAAATAGGTTTTTATTTCCGGGATTGACGATAAGAAGTAATTTGAAATTATTAACTAATTTGGGAATATTCTATTATATTTTGAATATGTTAATTGATTCCTATTATTAGAAACAATTGTTAAAAATTGAATAATCAACTTGAAAATTATTATTAGTATCATAATTATTAGTAGTTTAAATTTATTTTTTTTATCGAATTTTAACAATTAATAGCTCATTTTTCTCGTTTAAACATTCTCTACAATTTTATTTGTTAAGTTTTGTTAAATATTATTTTGTTTAAAAGTTATTATATAAATAAAATTGGTTTTTACGTATTGTTTAAACAAATTTATATTTAACAAAATCTAAAAAATAAAATTTGCAGAAAATGTTCCAACGAAAAAACTGAGCTATTATTTGTCAAAATTGGATGTTAACTGGATTGAAAGAAAAAACGTATAAAATGTAAAATATGATTATTATTTGACAACAAATGCTCAACCTAATTTTTTCTAAAAAATGTACAACCGGATCTTTCAAAATCCGTTGAAATTGATTTAAAAAATATTTTTATTTGGGGTGAAAAACGACTTTCTAATTTGAGGTTATGTAAACGGAGAGAATCTCCTTAATTTATCGTAATTATCAAATAAAATACATTTTTCTCTACTAACCTCGTTAATTCTTAAAATTTATTAATTTTTAAGATTTAAAAAAATGTTTTTCTTTCTATTTTCCTGATTTATTTCCTACTAAGACAAAGTTTAGGAAATAATTTTTTTCTTTTTTTAAAATTAATATTTCCGTATTTTTCCATTTTCTACTGAATTACGAATTCTTAAATTTTTATTCTGCCTTGCAGGGTTCTCAGCAAAATATTTACTCCAAACAAAGGTGTATCTTGTCATTTTTATAAAATGATGTTATGTGAAGATCATTTGAACAATGAACCTGCGGATTGAAATTCACACAACGTCTTCTTATCAGTCATGAATATATTTGCGACTGTGTGTGTGTATTAATTCGATACATCTTGATGAATTTTCTTCAAGAGTGACGTCGTTGGAATATACGTATAATTACATACATTAGAGATATTTTTATGCGTCATCGCAAAGTTGAAAAAAGCCTGCATATATCCAAGGGAAGTCGATATGATGATGACAAAATTTTATCTTTTTTTTTAAATTAAAATATCTGTAATCTTTTCTTAAAATTAAATTTCTTATCTTTCGCTTTAAATTTAGTACATATTTTTATTTAAATCTTTTTTTAAATCCTTTTTTAAATATTTGTTTAAATTTTTTTATATTCCTTTTGTTTTATCTTTTTTTTATTCTTCTTTTTAATTTCATAAAGAAGTAGATTTAATCATTTTTCAGTTTTGAATGTCTCTTTGTCTTCATTACATATATTTCACGTTACGTAATTAAAATTCAACATTGGTTTGTGAAAATTATAACTGTTTCTGACAATGTATGAAGGTCTCAACGTTACGTGGATCAAGTTTTTTTGTTTTGGTACAAATTTATTTATAAATTGAATTTGCAGTCGACAATTAAGTTGTTTTTTTTTTCTAAAAAAAAAGCTCGAAAAAAGTGTGAATATAAATCAGAAAAAGTAATATTTGTTTAGTCACATATCTATAGTAAACATATATATAATAATAAATGCGCAACATTTTCTAGTTAACAAATTATACGTTCCGGGAAATAAGGTTGGCATTGTTTGCATAATTACCAGCTGGAGTTTTGACGCAATTTGTCTAATTCGCTCGTAAATGTAATAATTACTTTTTCCTCTTATTTATCATTTATTTTTACTTAAATAAATAAATTTAAACAAATAAATAATCGTAAATAACTATAAGTAAAGAAGTATTTTTTAAATAGTAGTAAAAATAAAACTTATAAAAATGTAAATAAATAAGTAGACTTCTAATAATACATGAATAAACTAGTAATGTAGAAACGGTAAACTAGAGAAAATTGGTAAATTTCCAAGTTTTCAATATGCAAAATTCCATTAAATTTAAAAAAGTTGATTGAAATTTCTATGAAAATATGAAATTTTAATCATTTCTTACGGTGAATGTTGAAGCTATGTGTAAAGGAATTAAATTGAAAGGCGGTTACCGAGTCTTATACTTGGGAAAATCATTCTTTCTTGACATTCTAGTGTTTAACCGCTAGAATTCAATAGTTGTAAAGAACAAGAACCGCGGGATTGAAAGTATTTAATTCAAACAAGTATGTAAAAATTGATCCGTATCTTTCAGCAACTTCCGACACCAACTTTTAATTCAAAAGTATTATTGAGCACAGGCGAGACTTAAAATAGAAATTTAATTTAATCCGCCAACTAATTTAATTTTAATCTCATTCATGAAGCCTTAAATGTAAACATTTCAATTTTTAAATTAAAAGAAAATTAATTAAATCAATAAAATATAAACTAGAGATATAAATTAGACAGAAATAAAAATTATAAATTCATTTAAATTGGTCTATTAAAAGCTTATTTAGATAAATTTTGGTTTAATTTTCAATTAGATAATTTTTTTAAAATTTATTTTAGATTAGCCTTTGTTAAAAAATCATTTAGTAAATTAGTATTTGGTATCATCTCAAAGTAATTATTTTTTAATTAGATGACAAATTTAGTAAGATTAGAAATTTAGAAGATTTTAACCCTAAATTTTAAAAAAATCACAAAATTACCTTAAATTTGCATTTTTTTGCTTTCTAGTTTTTTAAAATTCAATCTTTAATTGAGTTTAATAAATTGTGCAAATTATAAATTATATACCTAATTAATATTATTTTTAACATTTTGACTTGGAAGATTGATATTCTTATCTTTCATCCAATTATTTGTAAAATAATTAAATTAAATAATAATTAATAATTATTAATTAAATTATTAATTATTATTAATATTAATATTATTATTAATTATTAATTAATTTAAATATAATTATTTATTAAACGTAAAATTTTAAATGACTAAAAATTTTTATATATTTAATTTTTAAATTTCAATTAAAAATCTAAATTTTAACACCAGGATTTTTTAAAATCTTGTCACCTGTTTCGTTACTTTTTTATTCTTTCTTAACTTATAAAAATTTCAATTAATTGGAAATTTAATTAAAAAAGAATTTTTCCATCTTTCGTTGGTCTTTTGATAATTAAAATTAAACAAGTTTAAAAATAAAATTAAGTAAGAATATGGCAATATTCAATCTTCAATTTTTTCTCTACTTTTTTTATTTTTTCACTTTTTCATGAAATTTCTAGTGTTTCTAGACTTTTTTTTCTATTTTTCTGACTCTTTTCTAAATCTTTTAACTTTTATTTGAAACTTCTGAAACTTTTTGGATTTTTTACATTTTTTCGTTATTTCATTATTTTTTCATAATTCTTTGATCTTTTTTCAAATTGTAATTATTTTTTTTATTTCCTAGAAATTTTTTTTCCTTCTTTCAAAACAGTTAAACTTTTTCTTATGCTTTATTCTTTTTGCAAAAAATTAGCCAATCAGTATTTTTTCCTAATTTTTTTGTCATTTTGTAATTTTTTTCAAACTTTATTTTATTTTGCATTTTTTTCCTTTTTATTTTATTTGTTTGTTTGTTTTTTTTTTCAAGAAAAAGTAAGCCCATAATTTCATTTTTTTTTCTTATTAACCTTTTCTAATTTTCTCTCTTTTCCACTTAATTATACCATTTTTCAAATAGATTATCGTATTGTTTTAATAATAAAGAGAGGATTTTTATATTTTGTTAACTTTTGGTTCTCTTAGAATTTGTTCATCTTTTTTTTAGATTATCTTCTTTTTAAAAATGTCCTTTTTTTCAAAAATTTATGAACTTTTTCATACAATTTCAAATTTTTTAAGAAAGTTAATATTATTAGAATTATTTCTTAAATTTTTAATAATTTGAATATTTTTCTTTTTTTTTCTCAAAGTTGTTTTTATATTCCAAAAATTTGTTATTTTTCCTAACTTCTTTTTTATTTTAAAAAAATGTTCTCTCATTTTCCTTAAAAAGATTTTGATAATTCTTTCAATATCTTCTTTGTTTTTATTCTTTTTCTAATTTTTTTGATTAAATTTCATAAAATATGTTTAATGATTCAATTGAAGATAATTTTCACATTTTTTGTTGATTTTCTTATTTATTTTCACTTAGCTTTTTTAAAATAATCCAATTTTTACATTTTTTCATAAATTTTTTCGTTCTTTCATAATTCTTCTATCATTTTTTGAACTGTTTGAAAGTAAATTTTTTCCCTTTCTAAAATCTTTAATTTTTCCCTGTAATATTTCTTATAATTTTACATTATTCTTTCACAATTCCCTAATTTTTCTAATTTCTTTTTTTTTAGATACCTATTTAATTTATTTTTTATTTCATTTCTCTTTTATATTTGCTTATCTATTTTCTTATATTTTCTCCATTTTTAAAAAATTTCTTACTTCTTTCCGAAAATTTATAAACTTTTTAAAAGAATTTCAAATTTTTAAAAAAAAGTTCATATTACTGGAATTTTCTCTTAAATTTTTAAATACTAAAATGTTTTCTTCCAAGTTGTTTCCATATTTAAAAAATGTGTTATTTTAAGCTTTCCAACTTTTCTCTAATTTAAAAGTATTTTCCCATTTCTTAAGATTTTTACCCAACTATTTTCTTACTTTTTTTGCTTTTTCTCATTTTAAAATTAAACTCAATGGAATATTTTTAATGACCTGAAGATGATCAACGATTTCTTCTCTAGTATCTCAAAGATCGTAATGACTAATAAATTACAGTTTAACGAGAATTAAGAGTCGGGGTTTTAATTTAATAATAAAGAAAAATTTTCTGAAAATCAGACTCTTTCCTGAACAGTCCGAGTCTTATTCATGGTTTATATTTATGCGATTCTATTTATGTATATAAGTAACGTCTGCCCTTGAACTAACTGCGACAACGTCAGATAATGAAATTTATTTAAATGTCGAAAAAATGTATTAAATCAGTTCTTAGTTTCCCGGTTAAAAGTATTTTGTTCTGCAGGTAGTATCAATGTTTCTTGAAACTGTTGAGATGAAAATTGGCCTACGACCCTTTCATAGGATCACGTCTACCAACAGGATTTGTATAAAAGAAACCAGTCTTGTATTTCTGATTCTTAATCATCCCGCATATGCGATGCAATATCCACTCACTTAAAATGAATCTTCATATTCCGAGGAAATTTTATTCTTCGCCTCGAGCTGCTGGATTTGCAGAATATAATCCGGATAATAATATTTTAAAAATTGTACATTATTTAAAGATAGAAAATTGTTTCTTGATTTGTTTTTCGGAGAAAAAAGCCAATATTCGGCTTTGGATAAATAGAAACAATTTTCCCGGTAAAATTAATGTAATTTTGTTTAGACAAAATGTGTCAAACTTAATTTAAAAGAAAATTAACCATTAAAATTCATAATTGGATAGTAATTTTTAATCTTTATCCTATCATGAGTTAATTTTCTTTTCAATCGAATTTGCCACCTTTCGTTTAAAAAAACCACACTAAAAATTAGTTTTATTTCGAAGAGCAAGAAATAATCAAACATAACCTATCTTCTCGAGTAAATGTCCAATTCATCATTTTCAATTTTGTAAAAATGCCCATGAATATTATTTATTTTTTAAAAACCACGTTACACATAGAGTTCTAGAATAAGACTTGCATCAGAAGAGAATAAATTTAGTCTTTTACGATAGCCAAAGAACGCTGGTCGTTGCTCCAAAAACGCTTTTAGCTTCACTAGAAAAAAAGTCGCGGAATCAAATGAAATTATTGATGTATATTCAATGCTCTTAAATAAATTAAATTTTATTTTTCAATGAAAAAAAAATCTAATAATCTTTTCTTGTTTTCAGATTCAGCGTATTATAAATATGAGGACATATCGAGAACACACAATTTTCTGGACGATAGATTAACACACGTCGACTTTTTATCGTTGGAGAAAAATAATTTTAATAGATTTGTGCGCAGTCTTGAGCCTTTAAGGACAACGTCGAAACCACAACATGAACCCAGTGAAGTTCAGGACATGCAACAACCGAAAGTACAACAAACAACTCCACAACAGTCAATTATTAGCATAAATAATCATTCTTCGGCGGATGTTCCGTACTCAACGGGAACAGTTTCTACAGCGAGTCCAACGCACGTCGAAACGTCTTCAATACCTTCGAAAAAATACAAAGCGGATGTCCTCAAACCTAAAAAAAATTACACGACGAGTACCATCGCACCCTTAATCGAAAATTCGACTCCACATATGGTAATTTTTGAAAAAATTGTTCAAAATTTTTTAATTTATTACATTATTTATCTGGAATTTGATAAAAGATTCGGGGATTTTTAAAACTATACGAGAATTTTTAAGAAACTCCGGGTAAGTGTAGATAAATTCAGAAAATTTCAATCTTGTATTCTTCAATAATTTGAAAAATTGGATTTGAAATATGGTCTGAATACGAACAACAAATTTTCTGAAGAAAGAGGGTCAATAATAATGTTAAATTTTAATAATTCCAAGTAGAAAAATTCAATTTAACTCTTGTATTTTTTAATAATTTAGAATATAATTCGGAATTTATTCTAAAAATTAAAATTTACGAAATACAAGGTAATTAGCGATTCGAGAAATGGACGAGAATTTCACCTTTAAAAAAACCGGGAATTTGAAGAAAGATCTGTAAATTTTAAAAAATATCCGGGGATTTTTAAGAAATTCTAAGATTTCGTAGATAAATCCAAAAGATTTCCATCTTGAATTCTTAATAATTTGAAAAATTAAATTAGAAATCTGGTCTGAATACGAACGACAACTTTTTTGAAATTGAATGGCAAAAATAATATTAAATTTTAATAATTTCAAGTCGAAAATTTCAATTCAACTCTTGAATTTCTTAATAATTTAGAATATAATTCGGAATTTATTCTAAAAAATTAAAATTCATGAATTTACAAAATACAAGGTAATGAAAGATTCGAGAAATTGACGGAAATTTAGTCTTTTTAAAAAAAACCGGGAATTTTTAAATGATCTGTGAATTTTTAACAATATCTCGGAATTTTTAAGAAATTCTAAGATTTTGTAGATAAATCCAGAAGATTTCAATCTTGAATTCTTGAATAATTTGAAAAATTGAATTTGAAATATGGTCTGAATACGAACAAAACATTTTTTGAAGTTCGAAAGTCAAAAAGAATATGAAATTTTAATAATTTCAAGTCTAAAATTTCAATTTAACTCTTGTATTTTTTAATAATCCAAAAATTAATTCGGAATTTATTCAAAAAATTAATATTTATTAATTTGCAAAATACAAGGTAAAAATATCGGGAATTTGTAGAAAGATCTGTGAATTTTAAAAAATATTTGGGAATTTTACAGAAATTATAAGATTTTGTAGATAAATTCAGAAGATTTCAAGCTTTAATTTTTCAATAATTTGAAATGTGGTCTGAATACGAACAACAAATTTTTTTAAGAAAAAGAGTAAAAAATAAAGTTAAATTTTAATAATTTCAAGTAGAAAATTTCAATTCAACTCTTCTTTTTTTTAAATAATTTAGAATATAATTCGAAATTTATGCTAAAAATTAAAATTCATTAATTTACAAAAGACAAGGTAATAAGCGATTCTAGAAATTGACGGAAATTTAGAATTTAAAAAAAAACGTGAATTTAAAGAAGAATCTGTAAATTTTAAAAAATATCCGGTAATTTTTAAAAGATTCCAATAATTCGTAAATAAATCTAGAAAATTTCAATCTTGAATTCTTTAATAATTTGAAAAATTGATTTTGAAATATGGTCTGAATTCGAACAAAACATTTTTTGACGAAAGAAAGTCAAAAATAATATTAAATATTAATAATTTCAAGTTGAAAATTTCTATTCAACTCTTGTATTGTTTAATAATATTTTAGAATATAATTCGGAATTTAGTCTAAAAAATAAAATTCATAAATTTACAAAATACAAGGTATCAATTGACAGGAATTTAGAATTTAAAAAAAAATCTTTGAATTTGTAGAAAGATCTGTGAATTTGAAAAAATATCCTGTAATTTTTCAGAAATTCCAGAAATTCGTAGGTAAATCCAGAAAATTCCAATCTTGAATTTTTGAATAATTCGGAAAATTAAATTTGAAATAAGCTGAATACGAACCAACAATTTTTGAAAGAAAAAGAGTCAAAAAAAATATTAGATTTTAATAATTCCAAGTGATTATAATGAAAATAAGTCCGAACAATCAAATTTTAATTATAGAATAGAGTATCTAGTAATCCGGGAAACCTTGAGATTTTATACATCTTGAAAGGAGACGGGAAATTTTCAGAAAGATTCGGGAACTCTTTAAGAATTACGGTGATTCGTAGGAACACCTGGAAATTTTAATTCAACTCTCATATTTTTTAATAATTTAGAATATAATTCGGATTTTATTCTATAAACTAATATTCATAATTTTACAAAATATAGGGTATCTAGTGATTCGAGAAGTTCCGGGAATTTATCTTATCATAAAAAAAACCGGGAATTCATAGAAAGATTTGTGAATTTTAAAAAATATCCGGGAATTTTGAAGACATTTCAAGAATTCTTAGATAAAACCCGGAAATTTCAAGTTGAATCTTGTATTTATTTATTTTTTAATATTTTGAAAAATTAATTTTAAAATGGTCAGAATACGAACTCAATATTTTGGGTAGAAGAAAATTCAGAAATAATATCAAATTTCCAGAATTCCAGCCATTATAATTTAAATAAATCCTAAACGCCAATTAAAACAAATTTTATTTCTTTCATAAAATTTCTAAATTTGATAAATTTTTTTTAAATTTGTTTAATATAAATTTAATCTTATAGGTATTACATTTTCTAATTTTATCATAATTTTTCTATTTCTTAGAATATTTTGTTCCTTTTCTTAAAACTTTAACTCCTTCATTGAATTTTTTATTTTTGTAAAAATGTTATTTATATTAGTTTTCTCTCATTTTTAAACCGATTTTTTAATATTTGCATAAAAGATGTTTCTTTTTATTGTACAATTTTGAACCCTCCTTAAAAGTGTCCTCGTAGTATATGAACAAAACTAAATTTTTGTCATTGTTTCTTAAATATTCTGCCTTTTTTTAAATGCCTCAGTCTTTTTAACTTTATATTTAATTGTTTCTATTTATTTTTCGATCATTTTTCCCCTTTTTCATAAAATTTATGATTTTTCCAAATTTTAAAATAATTTTTCTGATGTTTATTGTAGTTAATTTTTATACTAATTTTAATATCTCGTTGAAACCACATATTTAATTATTACAGTGATTAAAAAAGGAACAAATTTGGGAAAAATGTAATTTACGATACGAATTTGAAAATGATTATTTTTTAGACACTCTGTATTAATTGAATCACAGACTATTATTTCATCTATTAGTTTATTTTTTCTTTTTACGAAAATTTATGTAATTTATTTTATTCTAGATTTATTTAAGATTTAATATGTTAATTAATTAAATAAGATTTGTTAATTATTTATATTTATTGTTGTTTTTTTTTTGCAGAATAAGCCATTTATTTGGGCGAATCAGACAAGGTGGACTAATCTTACGCACGATGTTAAACTTACCACTGAGAATACTGAGACTGAAATTGAGGACATTCCAGACACCCTTTCTGAAATAACAAATTCCACGTTAGAGAAAAACAATATAACAAAAACTGTCAACGATACTCATCTGTACTACAATAGTACAATTATGGTGGACAAAGCTGCCTGGGAAAAATACTGGGTTAATATGGCAGAACATCCGAATTTACAAGTCAATCAAGTACTAAGTGAGAGTCACAGGAGAGCTGCTGTTAGTATTTTTAGCTAAATTTTAGTTAGGGTGACCGCAAAGTCCGTAAAAATGAGAATATGATAATAAAAAAACTGAATAAATTAATATACCTAGTAGATAGTAAATAAAATAATTGAATATATCAATATTTAGAATATTTATTAAAGTTTTCAATTTAAATTATTTTATTTATTAATTTTTTAAATTAGTAAACGACTAACGGGTTTAACCACTGACTTTCGACCAAAGGTGGCATATTTTGATAAATATTAAAACACATATTATATTTTATATTAAAGTCTCTAAATTCAACTTTGGAAGTTGATTTAGATCCATTTTTTATTTTGTATCCGTAAATTGTAATTAAAGAAGCTTGAGTCAAAAAAATGTCAATGCTTATTTAAAATGCTTTCAAAAAAATTGAATAACTATAAAAAAGACGATTATTTATTTTATTATTAAATAATTCCGTCTTGAAATTTTGAATTTAATCACAAAACACACATTTCTGATCTTATATAACTTTTTTCTGGATGAATTTAAAAAATTAGTTCTTTCGAAATGTTTGAGTTTTTATAAAGTCTACAATATATTAAATTTTCACGAGGGTATTTTGCTCGGTTTATGAGTTATTTAGGTTTAAAATTTAATTTAAGAAAGTTTATTTTTCATAATTCAAAATACACTCTGAAGTTCTTATTTAAAATAAATAATCAATCGGCAAACTGAAGAATATATTTTGAATTATGAAAAATAACCCTTTTTCATTGAATTTTGAACTTGAATAATTTACAAACCAAGCAAAATACCCTTGCGATAATTTAATATGTTGAACATTTTATAAAAACTTAAAAATATGAAAGTGCTAATTTTTTAAATTCATCCAGAAAAAAGTTCAAAAACTTGTGTTTTGTGGTTAAATTCAAAATTCCAAGACAGAATTATTTAATAATAAAATAAATAATCGTCTTCTTTCTATTGAAAATATTTTTAAAATACTCAAATTTATAATTAATACTAAATTGATTAAATTAATATTCAAGCAGATAAAAAATGAATTCGGAGAGAAAATATATTTAATGGAAAAACAAAGAATCTTGAAACTGAAGTTTTGCGGTCACCTGAATATTATTTTTACACTTGAAAATTTCTCATTTCTCAACGTTTGTTTTACAGACAATGAAGCTGAAGTTCGATTTTCCGTTTTATGGACATAAAGTACGTAATATTACGATTGCTACAGGTGGATTTTTATATACCGGAGAATACGTTCACAGTTGGCTTGCAGCGACTCAGTACATTGCACCATTGATGGCAAATTTTGATTTGCAATTGTCGAATCGTAGTTTCGTCAAATACGCCGATAATTGTGAGTAAAATTGTTTTTTGTAAATTCAATAAAATTATGAAGATTGTCTTCAATTTAAAAATAATCAAATTATTTTTCAATTTTTGTTTCAAAATTTGTTTTTAATTGTTGAAACAAAAATTCAGACTTCACAGGCTTAAAAGTCCTGAATTATTTATTTTTCACGAAAACTGGGAATTTGTAACATAAACTTCAACAAACTTTTGATCCCAAACTTTAATTTATTCCAAGTTTTAAATTATATTTTAAAAATTTATCAAAATTTAAGAGTTAAATTCAAAAATTAATTATTTTATGATTCATTTTAATTTAAGGAGGTTCTCTCCATTTACATAACCTCGAACTCGACTCGAAAATTGTTTTTCGTCACAAATAAAAATATTACTTAATTTAATTTCGTTAAATTTCGAAAGATCCAGTTGTACATTTTTCAGAAAAAATTAGATTGAACTAAAATTTGTAGTCAAAAATTAGATTTTTTTGTTTAAAATTTATTAAATGAATAAAATTTTACTTTGATATATTTTTTAAACAGAATATTCTTTATGAAAATCTAACAAATAAAATTGTAAATAATGTTAAAAACCGAAAAATGAGCTATTATTTATCAGAAATGGACGAAAATTGTAGTTGTTCATTAAAGAAAAAACATAAAATGTTAAAATATTTTCATGATTAAATAATTATTATTATTAGTTAATTATTAGTTCACAAACAATTTTAACTAAATCTAATTTTTTCTGGAATATGTAGAACTGGATCTTTTAGAATTTGGTGAAATTATTTCTAATAATGTTTTTATTTGTTATGAACAGTCATTTTTTAGTTTGAGATTACGTCAATGGAGAGAAACTCCTTAATTTTAAACCTTCCGATATTTTAAAAATTTTCTAAGTTTATTTTAAATTCTTTCCTTCTTTAATAATTTTTTTATCGCTGTTTGACTTATTAATAATGCATTTTCTAATTTTATTTAACATTTTTTTATTTATTTATTTTTTATTTTTAAAATAAAATCTCAGTATTTTCTTATTAATATTTCTTTTGTATTTTTATACAATTTCTTAATGCTAATCACTTTTTGAAGATATTTATTTTATTTGCTTCTAATATTTTTTTCTGTATTGTAAATTTTCTTTTTTTTCCGTAAAGTATTTTAGGTTATATAATTTTTCGTTTTATAACATTTCGAAAAAATTTTTTGGTTGATTTTCTTATTTAATTTTAGAATTTAAGGGGTAAGGGGACTACCTACAACTTTTTTTTTCATTTATTCGATTATTTTTAGATTAACAACTTTTTTATCTAAATTTATTAAATTTTTTTCTTTGCATTTTGTCTATTTTTTCGCAAATTTATTTATCCTTTTATAAAATCTTTAGATTCTCAGATTTTTTAAACAAATTTTTATTGTAAAAATAGTTTAAAAATTTGTTTCTTTTATTTTTTAAATTGATTTACATATTCTAAATTTTCTTCAATTTGTGAATAATTTTCTTTTTCGCTATTTTTATGTTTTTTCTAATTTTTTCATAATTTTCTTTTTTGAAGATTTTCTCCCATTTTTCAATATTATTCAAATTTTATTATATTCAAATTCTCATTCTTTTAAGAATCATTTAGCTTTTGAGAAATAAAAAAAATTTAGTTTTCATACTTCTTACGTTTAAAGATGTTTTTATTCATTTCATAATATTAGTAGTAACTCTTTTCAAATTTGTACTAGAAAATGTTTTATCTTACAAATTAATTAGGATATATATAATTTATTTATCTTTATTTATTAACTTTTTATAGTACCCTAAAAATCCCCTATTTTTTATATATTTTTCGCTATTTACCCTAAAATATTCGTCACTGTAAAGCCCGAAAATTATTTTTAAATTGTCAGACGAAAATTGTTGCTTATTTTTGAAAAAAGTAAAATTACTTTCAAATTCTTTAAATTTACCAATATTTTTCAATTTTCATTCAGCGACTTCGATCACGGTCGAGTGGGAAAATGTAGTGCTTCATGATAAACCGGAGGCTGGAGCTTTCACGTTTCAAGTAACTTTACATCAAAACGGTGACATTGTATTCGTCTATACTGCGATCCCTCTTGTTGTAGAACAAATAGAAGATTCAATGCATCCTGTCAAAGTCGGATTAAGCGACGCTTACATCATGGACAGAACAGTATTCTGTAAGAAACTTTTTTGTATTTTTGTACTTCGATTTTTTCTCATTTTATTTTTTTCGTATTTCAATTTGCTATTTATGCAGATTCAAAAGCATCGATTATTTTATTTCTATATATTATTTATTTTATTACTTATTGATTTAATTTTTTACATTTTAATTTGCAATTTTCTGATTTTAGTTATTCGCAAGAAGACCATCTACGAATATCACCGAGTTCAGTTTAAACGGGAAGATATAAAAAATTATACAGTAATATATTTGACGGCGTTGCCAACTTGCTTACAGATGAATAATTGCAAAGATTGTCTGACAAAAGTACCCGGATTTAGTTGCAAGTGGTGTCCTGAAATGCAGCAATGTAGTACAGGCCTTTCGCGGTTTAAACAGGATTGGTTGCTGAAAGGATGTGACAGAAAGAATATAAAAGATCTTTCGAGCTGTTCAGCTAAAACTACATCGTATACTGGTCGAATTGATGATCACGCACACGAAGGACACATCAACAGAGATGCCGAATTGTCGGCTAGTGTAAAACCCAGTCAGCATTCGAGTCCTGCTGTTGGTTCTTTAGAACACGGTAATTCTTTTCAATTATGAAATTACAAATTTTTAATTTTTAAACTGAAAATGATTACGGGTCAAACCATTTTATTTCGTCTAATGTATTTTTCACGTTTTTAAAAAATTTTAATACTTTGCGAGAATATTATTGCATGTTTTGAGACGACGAAATGAATGATGATTTTGAAAAAAGGAATTACTTTTCGTGTAAAAAAAATTTTTTAAACTGAGAAAACAAGAAAACATGACACATTGACAGACAATACAAAATAATAATTTGAGATACCGGTAATTACTTCTAAAAAGATAAAAATCCAATTGGCATTTATTTTTAAAGGCTTAATTTATGTTTTGCACTTGATAGAGTTTTTTAATAATATAAAATATGTAAAATATGGTACTTAAGTTTGTATTTGACATGTCAAAACATGTCAACAATATTTAACTATTTTTTCTGCAAAGTAATTTAATTTCAGCAAATCGGAATTATTTAAATAATAATTATTTTAATATTAACTTTTAATTATTATCTTCTAATATTATCACTTTAATATTATCTTAATAACTTTTTGATAATTATCTTAGAATTATAAAAACTTTGCTTCAAAAGTTGAGAATTCTTTATTTTATGGGAATTTTGAAAGTTCCTAACTTGCTTGCAGGGCAACCGGTCCAATCCAAATTTTTGGAATATGCAGATTGAAGTAATTTTTTAGAAGTAATTACTGGTATTTTAAATTATTTTGTATTGTCTGTCATTCTGCCATTTTTTCGTATTCTTCAATGAAAAGGACTTTTATATGAGAAGCAATTCTTTTTCTTTTAAATCATCATTCATTTCGTCATCAGAAAACATGCAATAATATTCTCGAAAAGTATTACATTTTTTTAAAAAGGTGAAAAATACATTAGACGAAATAAAATGGATTAAACCTTAAGAAATTACAAAGTTTTAAACTAAAAATGATTCCATGATTTTTTATTAAATGTAGTTTGTAAATTAGGGTTAATGAACCAGGGAAAAATAGAGAAAAACAATTTTTGAAAAATTTACTTAAAAATATTACAAAAAATTCTGAATTTTTCGTATTTTCCTTACTTTTTTGTTATTTAAGCTTCAATTAATTTTAATAATTTTTAAGTTTTGATTTAAGTAAAGACCACTTTCTGGTTAATTAAAATTTTAAGTTGTTCATATTTTAAAACTCTATGTTCTCGTAAATTTTGTAATTTTTGTCAAAATTTATTCTTTATACTTTGTTTTTTACATGTTTTTTGCTTACCTACTTACTTCTTTTTTTTACAATCACTCTTTTGTCATTTTTTTAAAACTTTTGTTTAGTTTTACTTGTTTATTTTTTTTTTGATTTACTAATTTTCTTTTATTATCATCTGTTTTTCATAATTTTTCTCGCTTTTTTAAAGAAAAGGGAGGGAAAGTATTTTTTTTTAATAATTGTCTGACTTCTTTCATGATTCATTTATGTTTTTGTAAATTATCTCCAATTTTTTAAATTTTAAAAATTTTTTTGTAAAGTTTCAATTTTGACATTTTTTTTTATTCTTTCCTGATTATAAGTCATTTTTGTCAATTTTATCATTTTTCGTTGAATCTTTTTAATTTTCATAATTATTTTATAATACTTCCGTTAAATATAATGTTTTAAAAAATTTGTTTATGTCTTTCAATACTTTCTGTTTTTTACTTTTTTCACTTCTCGTAATTTTTCTATTCCTTCCTAAATAAGTAATTATTTTTTCTTTTTTAATTTCTAGTGTTTCTTTATTGTTTTTTTAAATAATACATTTTTGGGACTTTTTAAAAATTTATTTTGTATTTTTAATTTAATAATTTTCGTTCTTATTCAAGTGTGTTTCTTAATTTTTTTCTGTGTTTAAAAAATAAAAAATGGGAAACATTTTCTTTAGTTTCTTGACTTCTTTTAAATTCAATTAAAATCCATTTAATTCATTTAATCTATTTTATCTTTCTTTTCTTCTTTTCTTATTTCTTATCTTCTTCATTTTCCTAAATTTTTCTCTTATTACAGATAATTTATATAATTATTAGGTCTAAATTTAATACTAAAATAATTGTTAAAAATCTCTTTATTTGCCTCTTTAAATAAATATTTCTTTAATTTGTACGGAAACCTTCCATTTTGTGTTTCTTAATTTTTAAAAAATATTTTTATTTTTCAGAAAACGCATTTTTACTCAATTTTAAACTTTCCGAACTTTTTTTTTCTATTTTTTCTGCCTTTTTTCAAGTTTCTCATTTTGTTATCAATTTTTTTCATTTATAATTTTTACGATCATTTTTTGTCCATTTAATACATTTTATTTCATCACCATTTTTCTATTTTTAATAGAATTTTTAATCATTTCTTGAAACCGTCTTTTTTTATTTGTTTACTTTTCTGTATAATTTATTATTGTTTATACAATCGTATACAGTATTTTTGTTTAAAATTCAAATAATTTCTTCATTTTTCTCAATTTACAAGATTTTTCTTCATTTGTTTTCCATTTTTCAAATTTTTATTTTTATTTGTTATAAGATTTTTGCTATTTTTTTTAATTTTCTCCCTTCTTGTAATTTTTCCATTTCTTCCTATTTTTAATTAATTATTCTTTTCTTTATATTTCTATCGTTTTTTCTTATTATTATTGATTTTATTCAGTCTTTTGGGGGGCGGGGGGGGGGGGGGGGTAGTTATTATTTTTCTTTTCAATTTTCTGTCTTTTAAATTTGCTCATCTTTTTAAAGATTTGTTTTCAATTTTTCAACCATTTTTGAATATTTTTTTTAATTTCTTTTACTCTGTCATGTAATTTCTACTATTTCTTGTTTTTTAATTAAATTTCTTAGGATTTTTTAAAATTTTCTAATATAATTTCGAAGATTTTTTTGTTCTTTAAAATTATTCTCATATTTTAATTTATTTTCTCATTTTTTGTACAATTTAATTACTATTTTTGTTTTCACAGTACTTTCTCATTTTTTTTAAGATACATTTCTTATATTTTCTTATTTTATTGTTAAAGTTACTCATTTTTTAGTAAATTTAGCTCGATTTTCAAATTTTTAAAGAATTTTTTTTATAATTTATTAAATGTTGGAAAACATTTTCTGTTTTTCTAAAGCGTTTTTTCACTATTTGTTCATAATTTTTGTATTAGTATTTACTTATTTTCTCACTTTTTCAGATTTTCGGAAACTACTTTCTTTTTTGCTAAAATTGCCTTACTGTTTTGTACATTTTTCATTTTAGCATTTTTTTTTTTCTTATTTTTTAGAACTTTGAATAACTTTTCTTATATTTTTGTAGATCTTTTTCAAAAATTTTTCCCTTATTTAATGTTTTTTCCTTGTTTTTTTTTCACTTTTCTCAATTTTTGTAATTTTTCCATGCTTGTGTAATTTTAATTCTTTACTATTTTTTTTTACTTTCCTCATTATTTTTGTGGATTATCACGTAGGTTTATTAATTTTTCTTTTTTAACCGCCGAAGAGGGGGGGGGGGATGCAAATTTTAATTTTTTTCAATTCTTTGGATCCTAAATTCTTTTCAATGCAATTGTTAATAGAATCTTCTTAAAAATTAATATATAAAATATGAAAAATTTCTTAAATTAATATCCTAATTTTTTTACAGCACGGGATGACATGAATATGAGTGTCTCTGGCATCATCGGCATCCTATTAATAATTTCTCTAGTTGTTGGTTTAGCCGGTTGGGCAGTGTATGCTTATCGTAATCCTCACAGTGCATCGGGTCAAATGTTAATTCGAGTAAGTACTATATAAATCAAAATTATAAGAAATATAAACAAAAACCTAAACTGTAATTTAAAAAATAAAATATTTAAATTCCAGATTAATAGATTTTTGTAATTCAATAGCTTTATTTGTTTCGTTAATAAACTTGATTTTCATTTGATATTCGTTAATTTATCTAGTTTAGCTAATAAATTTACTATTTAATTATTAAATTATTTAATTGAATAATTAATTTTTGTTTTTCAGTATCGACCAAGTCAATGGAGTTGGAGAAGAGGAGAAGCACGCTACACAGTTGCAACGATTCACATGTGATTTAATTCGTAATTACGATTCAAGTCGATGCGTTATGTATAAATTTATAGAGTTCACGAATTCTGTTTGATGGAGTATTGTACTTTATCGAAATCGTGATAGCGAAAGACTAAAGAAATAAAATTCTGTATCATGAAATAGAATTGAACACGGTTCAATGACTGTACGATGTATTTTAGAATTTTATTGTCATAAAACTCGTTCGAAATGAGTATAAAAATGTTTTCAAGTCAAAGATATCGGGAACATGGCAATTTAATAGAATACATATGTGGATTTTTATATAAATGGTGTTTCGCGCATAAAAGAACTCTTTATATGTATTATGCTTAGATCTTGTATTCAGTATTGTGCACAGTGCCTTAAAAAAAAACCGCGAAATTTGCATTTTTCAGCATTATTTGTGAGAAAAGACATTATACTGATATGAATTATAATTTGGAGTTATTATAATGTTCAAACAAAGTTTCTGTTTTTAAAGAATCATTTTTTAAGTGAGAAAAAGTTATTTTAAACAATTATTACTTTTTGAGTATTAACTATCGATTTGGATTTACGATGAGATTACTGGGATTTTTTTTTCATCGAAAATAGTCGAAAATTGTCGCCGGAACGCTAAAGCAAGAACAAACGATGTTTCTTGATCGTCGACAATAATGTGATTTTAACAGCGTGTGTTTTGTTATCGTTTAAGATTCGTTTTTACCGTTAGATAAAATCAATTTTATTGTTTTACATAAAAAGCGTGAGAACGTTTTTCAATCACTCGTAGCAATTATTTTCTATGACTGATAGAAGAGCGTTCTTTCATATATTTATATACGTAAATTCTCATAACCTCAAAAGTAACAATTGTCACTATATCGAAAAGGAAAGGAACTCGTTTTCAGAAATCATGAAACTATGGTCCAATCACGGGTATTAAGGACTTAAGACTTTATAGAAGAATTTAGAAAACTCGAAAAGTAAAGCATATTTTAGCATTTGCATGTATTTAAGAGAAAAGAATATGAAAAAAGAAACAAGTGTTAAAAATTGAGATTGATTTTTGACGAATTAAAATTTTAATATGTTGGTTTTTAATTACTAAATGGCGTTTTATTATTAAATCATCATGTCTGAGTACTAAATTTGAATATTTAGAATATTTTTCAAAACTTTGGGAATTATATATATATATAAAAAGAAATGTAATCTTTTTTCATCAGCTTTACAATGAAACCTACTTTCAATTGTAAATAGTGTTATGACTTGTATATATCTATAATTATAAAATATATACAAAACCATAGTTTCGTTACTTGATAAAGAAAAATTATTTTATAAACAAGTACGTATGCTTACATATAATTATAATTATATAATTATATATTTTACACAAAACTTTAGAAAAATCCCAAGAACTACTCGATGAACTGGGAATTGCAAAAATCATGTATCCGTCAATTAATATTATATCTTTATTGTATATATATATATCTAGTACTATTTTATAATAATGTAATTTTTACCTATTTTTAAGACTTTGAGAGGTGCCTTTAACAAAGTTTTTAGCGTTTTACTCAAATTTTTATTTTACAAAAAGCGATTAAACTTGCGAATGTAGAGTGAAAATTATAATTAATTATTGTAATTTTATACCTGAAATTACTTTTTAAAATGAAATTTCAATAACTAAGTTTGTCAGATTTCTTTCGTCTTTTATATTTAAAAATGAATCAAAAGGTTTAGTTTCTAAAAAAAAAGTCAAAAGAATTTTCTTGACTGATAAAATTCTACAAATTTTGATTATGTTTGTTATCTTGATAAATTTGCATTGCTTATATTTGATTAAATACACTACCATGACGAAATTATGCATAAGAATCGGAAATTTAATGCTTAGACAATTTTTTAAAATAATTTTATCTAGATTCAACTTTTAATAGGATATATTATAAGTTTAAATTTTTTGTGGTATATCGCAAATGTCAAAATATTTAGTTTTTATTCTAAGTTTGTTGTGTACGGTTTAATTGATAGTTTGTGATAATAAATACTTTAATTAAAAATATCTCTTATTATATAAACATAAATTTTAATTTTTAACAATTTTGTATGTAAGTTACAATTATGCGTACAGAAATAAAAATAAAATCTTTATTAATTTTGTAACAATTTCCAATTATTATTATTTTTATTATTTTTAGTATTATTTAAAACCTTATAAATCAGTGCAAAAGTAAGAAAATTAGAAAAGTTTCTACTAAAAATAAGAATATGAAAAATATAAGTATTTAAAAATAATACAAAAATATGAAAATAGTTTTGAGAGCTTAAAAAAATCTTTGGAAATTACGAAATTTAATAATAATTGTTTTGAATAAAGAGAAAAAACCTTTAAATATCTGATAAATATTAAAAAATGATAAAATTAATTTTTATATTATTTTCTTACAATTTAAATATTTGAAGATTAACGATGATTGCCGATTTTAATCGAATTGTTCCGACGTCGAATATTTTCAAATTAGTGCAGAAATGGCGGCGATCACGAAAGCAATACATGTTAGTAAAACAATAAATAATGTAGTTAAATTATTAACAAATTTGTCTGTAAAAACTGAAACGGCACCCTTATTAATTCCGGCAGTTAATAAAACGTAAGTATTATATTTCTAATTATTGTCAGTGAAAGAAAATCACACTTTACCAGATACAAGTTTCACTTACTTGATACTATTATTATTTGTTATTTTTCCTCAAATTTATTTACATTATTAATCAGTTTCTTTGTTTCTTGTTTGTTTAAATATTTTATTATCATTTAACTTTTACGAAATGTTTATTTGTGAAACATAATTCTTGTTTTTTAAATTTAGGTTAGGTTGTATAAATAAGCAAATTATTTTTTTACTATTAGCAATTATATATTATTCTGTTATTATTTTTTTCATGTAAATAGAAATTGTGATTTGTAATTAAATTTTATATATAAAGTGTACCATTTATTATAAAGCTTAAAAAATTTTTTTTTTATTGGACAACATAACCTAGAATATTTTCTAATTTTTATAAATATTGAATATTCTCTATAAATTTCAATAGCTTTAAGTACATAAGAAATATTAAAAATTGGTAGTTAATATATTTTATAAAATTAAATAACAATTATCAGGAAATTTATAGATATATAATTATTTTTTTACATTTTTTTTTTTTTTTTCTTTCGAATTAAACAGAAAAATTATTTATATCGACAGATATTTATTTTTTCTTGATTGTCTTCAAATTATTAATGTATAAATATTTTTGATTAGGTCTTTTAACCGACATTGTTTGGTACACACAACGTCGAGAAAGAATGAGTCTAAAAAGTTAATGCAATTTTTCGATGAAGAAATAAATTGGGGGAAGAAACATATAAAAGTTGGCCGTTCTTGGAATATGGATGAATTACGAATCAAGAGTAATGAAGATCTTCACAAACTATGGTAGTTCGCTAATAATAATTTGCAATATTATATTAAATTTTATTTTTAATTGTAATTTTTTCTATAATAATGTGAATTTATTTATTATAGGTATATTTTGCTGAAGGAACGAAATATGTTGCTAACAATGGAAGACGCTTGTGAAAGGCATGTAGAAGTATTTCCTAATCCTGAGAGAATAGACAAAGTTGCAATAAGTATGGAGAATTTAGAAGCCGTTGTTAGGGAAAGAAATAAAGCATATCATATGCTTGAAACTGGTAAATCAGGCGAACGACCAGCTAAAGTTGTGCGAAATGCTATTGGTTTGTATTAAATTCATTCGTTATAGTTTTCTTCAAGATATTTAAAATATTGTCTATGGCATTCGTATTTTTTTAAATAAAGTATTTAATTTGATACCTCACCTCTTTCAGGTTTGCCGTTCGTTTATCGTCTCCGTGAACACAATATTCCAATGTACATGAATACAAAGTGGAAAAAGAATCATATACATTCATTTAAAGGCTACGCAGTGACAAAATTCTTGAATTTATACGCTGAAAAGCATTCTCTTATGAGACGAAGATTAAGGAAGTAAGTGTTAATTTAGATTTTATAATAAAAATGAAATTTATATTGTCTAAAGAGACACTTCTCTAACTCCATTTCTTTTATTTCAGTCAAAATGCAAATAAAGTACTTCAATTTTTAAGACACTTTCCTAATGTAGACATGGAAGCAATAAAGGAACAATACCCAGATGTTGATATTGAAAGGGTTAGAAAAAGGAGAAGGTGTCGAGGACATTTCATTAATACAAATTGATGATCCATTTTTAAGTTCTCGTCGTGTGAGAAAGTATTTTGTTTCCTTTTATAAAATAGATTCTTATAATTATGGATTATTACCGAAAATAGCCAAATAAATTCTGTATAATATAATAGTCATGATTCTTTCATATAAATCTGAAATTTTGAAATTTAAATAAGTTTTTCAGGGTGTCAACTTTTTATGAAATTAAATTCCCGGTTTTTCCAGGTCACAAATTTTTGAATCATTACAACAGTATATTTAATTTTGCGAAATTTGCCTTTATATTTCTGAAAAATGACGAAAATAATTAAAATTTTAAAAATTAAACAATAAATATTAAATTTAAACAAAATAGTTAAAAAAAATTATAGGAATAACTGTTAGAAATAATTGCAAATTGAACAACTGGATTGAAAATTGAACCAAATAATTAAAATTGAAGAAAATAATAAAAAATTGAGAAAATAAATTGAAATTTGAAGAATTAAATTAAAATTTAAAAAAATAATTAATAATTGAAAAAAATTACAAAACGACGAAAATAATTGACAATTGAAAACAAAATTCAAAAAATGGCTATATTAATACACAATCGAACAAAATCATTTAAAAAATCAAAGAATAATTATAAAATTTTAAGATAATAATTGAAAATCGCGGAAAATAATAATTAATAATTGAATCAAATAGTTAAAAAATGACGAGAATAATTGAAAAAAAAAAAAAAATTAAACAAGAAATATTACATTTAAAGAAAATAATTGCAAATTGAAAAATTGAGAAAATTTTAGGAATTATTGTTGGAAATAATTTCACATTTAAACACTGGAATAAAAATCGTAAAAAATAATTAAAATTGAAAAAAATAATTGAAAATTGATGAAAGCAATTACAAATTAAAGAATGGAAATAAAATTTAAAAAATATACTTAAAAATTGAAAAAAAGTAATTGAAAAAAGCCGAGAATTAATTAATATAAAAGAAAACAATTGAAAACTGAAAAATGGAAATAAAAATTTAAAAATGGAATTAAAAATTTAAGAAAATAATTGAACAATTGTATTTAAAATTAAAGAAACTTGATGATAATTGAAAAAAATAATAGAAAAAAGTCGATAATTTTTTTATATTAAAAAATTTATTGAAAATCGATAAAAATAATTGAAAATTAAAGAAAATATTTGAAAATAATTAAAAATTGAAGAAATAAATTAAAAATTAAAGAATTAAATGGAAATTTCAAGAAAATAATTGATAATTTAAAGAAAAATTTCAATATGACGAAAATAATTAACTATGAAAAAAAATATTTAACAATTGAAAAAAAATCGAAAAATGAAGAGAATAATCAACATATAAACAAAAAATTTTTTAAAATTAATAAATAATCATAAAATTGAAGAAGAATAATAAATTGTCGATTGAAAACTGATGAAAATAATGAAACAAATTGTAAAAAATAAATGAAAATCAAAGAAATCAATTGAAAATTGAAGAATTGTATGTAATTAAATGGAAATTTCAAGAAAATAATTGATAATTTAAAGAAAAATTAAAATATGACGAAAATAATTAACTATTAAAAAAAATAATTAAAAATTGAAAAAAAATCGAAAAATGAAGAGAATAATCAACATATAAACAAAAAATTTTTTAAAACTAATAAATAATCATAAAATTGGAGAAGATTAATAAATTGTCGATTGAAAACTGATGAAAATAAAGAAACAAATTGTAAAAAATAAATGAAAATCAAAGAAATCAATTAGAAATTGAAGGACTGTATTGGGCGCGTTCGAGATTCCACCCTGGTGAAAAAGACAGACGTCTTTTTCTAACTAATAATAAAAGAGAAAGACAGAGATACACCCGGGTGCTCCCGGGTGGTGATTCTGAACGCTACCCTGGATAGAAAATAGTTGATAATTGAGAAAATTCGAGAATTATTTAACATTGAGTAATTAATTGAAAATCGATAAAAATAATATTGATAATTAAAAAAAATATTTAAGAATTCAAAAAAATAATTAAAATTTTAAGAAATAAACTGGAAATTAAAGAATTAAATGAAAATTTCAAGAAAATAATTGACAAAAGAAAAATTACAATATGACGAAAATAATTAACTATTTAAAAAATATAATTGACAATTGAAAAAAAATCGAAAAATGGCGAGAATAATAAATTGTAAATTGAAAACTGATGAAAATTATGGAAGAAATTATAGAAAATAAATGAAAATTGAAGAAATCCGTTGGAAATTGAAGAATTATATTGAAATTTCAAGAAAATAATTGATAATTGAGAAAATGCGAGAATTATTGAATTTTGAATAAAATAATTGAAAAACGAAGAATGCAATTAAAAATTGAAGAAAATAATTAAAAATTAAAGAAATAAATTGAAAATTAAAGAATTAAAAAGAAATATTAAAAAAATAGCTGATAATTGAAGAAAAATTACAAAATGACTAAAATAATTAAATATTTAAGAAAATAATTGATAATTAAAAGAAAAGTTACAATATGACGAAAATAATTAACAATTGAATGAAAAGTTTGAAAAATGGTGAGAATAATCGACATTTAAACAAATTTTTTTTAAAATTAATGGACAATTATAAAATTGAAGGAGAATAATAAATTGTCATTTGAAAACTGATGAAAATTATGGAAAAATTGTGGCAAATCAATGAAAATTCAAGAACTGTATTGAAATTTCAAGATAATAATTGACAGTTGAGAAAATACTAGAATTATTGAATATTGAGAAATTAATTGAAAATCGATAAAAATAATATTGATAATTTAAAAATATTTGAGAATTAAAGAAAATTATTAAAATTTGAAAAAATGAATAGGAAATTAAACAATTAAATGGAAATTTCAAGAAAAAAATTGACAATTAAAAGAAAAACTACAATATTACGAAAATAACTAACTGTTAATAAAAATAATTAGCAATTCAACAAAAAAATCGAAAAATGGAGAGAATAATCAACATTTAAATAAAAAAATTTTTAAAATTAATAAATAATCATAAAATTGAAGGAGAATAATAAATTGTCGATTGAAAACTGATGAAAATAATGAAAGAAATTGTAAAAAATAAATGAAAATCAAAGAAATCAATTGGAAATTGAAGAATTGTATTGAAAGAAAATAATTGATAATTGAGAAAATTCGAGAACTATTTAACATTGAGGAATTAATTGAAAATCGATAAAGTAATATTGATAATTAAATTTTTTTTTGAAAATTGAAGAAAATAATTATAAATTGAAGAAATAAATTGTAAATTAAATAATTAAATGGACATTTCAAGAAAATAATTGATTATTTAAAAGAATAATTACAATAAGATGAAAATGATTAAATATTAATGAAAATAATTAACTATTAAAAATAATAATTAATAATTGAAAAAAAAATTCAAAATATAGTGAGAATAACCGATATTCGAAATTTTTTTTTTTTTTTCAAGTAATGAACAATCAGAAAACTGAAGGAGAATAATAAATTGTCAATTAAAAACTGATGAAATTTATGCAAAAAATTAAATAAAATAAATGAAAATTGAAGAATTGTGTGGAAATTTCAAGAAAATAGTTGATAATTGAGAAAATGCGAGAATTATTGAGTACTTATTGTATAAAATAATTGAAAAACTTAGAATGCAATTGAAAATTAAAGAAAATAATTAAAAATTAAAGAAATAAATTTAATTTAATAAATTAAATTGTGATTTCAAGAAAATAGTTAATAATTACAAAAATACTAAAATAATGAAATATTAACTGTTGAAAATTATAGAAAAAATTATAGATTACTATAATGAAATTAAAATTATTTGAAGTGATATTTATAAATTTAAATTTTAATCAATTTAAATGCATTTTTTAAAAAGTATCTGATTTAAAACAAAAAAATATTCCCGTTTTTTCCGGTTTCCCTGTCAAAAGGACATCCTGTTACTTAGTTTTGCTAATAGTGTAATAATATTAAAAACAAAATGTCTTTGACTAGTTCATTGAAGTAATTTTATTAATTTCCGTATAGGTATTACAGATGAATAGCTACGATTTGTAGACTGTACGCGATAAGTACAAAGGCATATTATTAGCATGTATTTGTAGCAGTACAAAATTTATACCTTGTCCGAATCGCACATTACAACGTAATATTTGCACAAACTTTTAATCCTCGGAATATATTATTGTTTTTCCATTCATAAAAATCATTTCACGATTCATAACTAAGTTTGATAAATTGCCGATATTACATTCTGTTAATGATATATCACAATTCATTTCATAGCCACGTGATATATTCTTTCAAAATATTATTGTCAGTGTTTGTTTCACTGATATTCGTGGCTTAAAGCAGAAATTCTTGAAGAAAATTGAACTAAATAACGGTGTTTTTTTATACAAATAATACAAATTAATATTTTACACTTATTTAACAAAATATAATATTTTCATTCTAGTTCTTGCTCAAAATCTCTAGAAAAACAAACCTAGACACTTTAGAAAATAGATACATCTAAAATACAAGAAAATATATCTTTTATAAAATACTAAAGTATTTTATACAAAAGTAATTTTAAATTTGTCGTGAAAGTTTAATATAAAGCTATAATCAAAATTTAATATAGGCTAATAATAATAAAGCTAATAAAATTAATCCATTCTTACGTGTACTCTTTTAATTACAACATTTAATCGTATTATGCGAATTTTTTAAATCAAGTGAAAACTAGCAAAGCACCGCTAGCCATTTTTATGTCATTATTGTACATAAAGTGTTTTTTTTTTTACAAATAAACAATGGCTGGTAACAAATTCGGCTAAGAAAATTGTTTAAACATTTGAACTTTAAAATACATTAAAAGCACGTTTTTCTTTATGCTTAACAAATATTATGCTCAATAGTTTTTAACTTTTTTTAAAAAAGGCTGTTCTTAACTTTTTTTTTAACTAAAGCTATAACTTTTTTTAAAAAAGTCTGTTTATAACGAATTTGAAGATTAGGTCGCACCATTATTGCTAACTAATATATATATTCTTTGGTAAATGCGAATATACAGACACTCACATTATAATTACTACATTAGTTTTAATTGTAGATATATAAGTTGTTCTATAACTGTGAGTGATAACAGTGGTGTACTTGTAGCAAATTTCAAAAAAAAAAAAATTATTGCACTTGCTTATTATTTCTCAGTCAAGAAAATGATTGGTAAACTTCTAGCAAAGTTGCATCGAGTATTGATCGATTTGTATTTAATTATTTTTAAGTTTGATCCTCTTTATTATAAATCCAAATGATACCTCAAGTTCAAAACGATCACGTGAAAATTAAAAAAAAAATGCTCCTTTTTAATGCTTTACAAAATTAAACAAAATGTCAAGTAAATAAAAACATAAAAAAAACATTTAAAAAAGAAAATCTTCAAAATTGAAAATAGTACGAAATAAAAATATACAAAAATAAAAAAATATTTTTATCGAGTAAAAATATTAACAAATAATAATTAAAATAATTGTAAAAAAAATGAAAATGTTGAAAAATAAAATTAGTCAGTGTATAGAAATCGATATGAACTTTGAGAACTTGAGGAGCATTTTTTAAGGATCTTAAAAAGCTGTTAAGATAGCGTTTCTGCTTTTTAATAATAATGATCTGGATTTTGCGAGAATACCTTTGCAACTATCGATAATAGGAATAAAGGACTGATTATGTCGTTTTGAAATGCCACGTACTTTTAGCCACTATTCAGGTGATACAGGTAACAAATATTGCCAGGCATTTTCTAAATCTCTACAAACACCCATACACCGCTGATGAAGTGTGTCTTCAGATTGAATCGGTATCACCGGAAAATCATCCTGCAATTTAAATAAAATGTTAACATTAATTTTCAAACAATTTTATCATAATTGGTTCTTTTATTAATATTAAAATACAGGGTGTCTACAAAATCTGAAAAAATCCAAAATTCACAGGAAAAATTAAAAATTCCCTGAAAAATAAGGAAACATCGGTTAATTATTTTTTCATTTCTGTCTAAAATCAAGATGTCCAGCGAGATGTCTAGCGATTTTTGAAAAATCAATTTAAGGTCTTTTAAAGGGAAAAAAAATTTATATCAAGATGCATTTTTTCATAATCGAATTTACATTTAAGTTAGGGACAATAATTGAAAACTTTAAACAAAGTAATTGAATTTGAAGACAAAAAAATGTAAAAATGCAGGTTATGAATAAAACTTGAATAAAATAATTGAAAATTTGATAAAAGTTAAAATATCATTGAAATTTAAAAAACATAATTGAAAATTAAAGTAAATAAATGGAAAATTGAAGAAAAAATTGAAAATTAAGGAAAATAATTTAACAAATTAAAGAATGTATTCAAAATATGAGGAAGAAAATAATTGAAACTAGAAGTTAATGAAAAATTAAAAAGTATGATATTTCAAGGAAGAAGATACAAATTTAATAATAAAATAGATGGAACAAAAAAATAATACGATTTTAAAATTGAAAAATGAACAAAAATATTGAATATGGAAGACAATAATTGAAAATATTGAAAAATATAATTGCATTTTGCATTAGTAACCAGAAATTTAAAAACATTCATATAAAAAACCAGAAAATAATTTTAAAAATATCGACACTAATTTAAAAAATTATTGGAAATAATTCAGTATTGATAAAATTAATTGAAAAAATTAAGAATATAAATATATTGTTTGACGAAAATAATTAAACCATGATGAAGAAAAAGAAAATCAAAGAAAACAATTGATAAATAACAGCAAAATAATTGAAAAATAATTTATTGAGCAAAATAATTGAAGAATTTGAAGGATATAATTGAAAATTGAGGAAAAACACTTTTTAAAAAAGGAATATAATTGGAATTTGAAAAATCAATTTCAAATTAAAGAATAAAATTGAAGATATAATTGAAAATAATTGTAAGATTTAGTACCGTTATTGAAAATTGAAGAAAACAAGTGAAAACTGAAGAAAATAATTGATTTAAACATAATTGGACATTGAAAAAAATAATTGAAATTTGAGAAAAATAATTTAATAATTAAAGAAATTAAATAAAAATCAAATCAAATAAAAATTACTAAATTGAGTAAAAATAATATAAATAACATAGAAAAAATGAACTTAATAATTCAAGAATTTATAATTGTAATTTGACAAAAATAATTGAAAATTGAAGAAAATAATTTAAAGAAGAAAATAACTTAAAAATAATTGGACATTGAACAAAATAATTGAAATTTGAGAAAAATAATAAAAAATTAAAGAAATTAAATAAAAATCAAATCAAATAAAAAATTACTAAATTAAGTAAAAATTAATAAAAATAATATAGAAAAATGAAGTTAATAATTGAAGAATTTATCATTGTAATTTGACAAAAATAATTGAAAATTGATGAAAATAATTGAAAAATATAATTGCAATTTGCAGATAATAATTAAAATTTGAAAAAATTGACTAAAATAAAAAGAAAATGATTTTAAAATGTGGAAGCTTAATTAAAAAATAATGAAAATACAAAATTTGAGTATTGAAGAAATGAAAAATTGAAAAAATAATTGAAAATTTAAAAGAAATTAATTAAAATTTTTGTAAAGTAATTAAAAATTTGTAAAATCATTATTGAAAAATTATAAAAAATAATTAATATTTGAAATTTTAAAAGAATAGGCATATTTAAAATATTTTTGGATTTTCAATAAGGTTTCCAAGTTAAAAAAAAGTCCAAGGAAAACTTTAATTTTTTTTTTTCAAAGTGAGACACCCTGAAAATATTTACTTTTATTTCAAGAAAATATTTTTAAATTATAGAAATTTAAATTAACTTGCTATGATTTAATTTAATTGTTTTTTAACCCTGTTGATTTTTAATTTTTATAAAAAAAAAACTTGTAAAATTCGGGAAAACCTGGAAATATAACATTTTTCTTCAGGCAATTTGTAGACGCCCTTGTATAAATAAAAATAATTATATTTAGTTTAAAACATTCGAGAAATAAATAAAAAAGGAAACAGAAATAGAGAATATTTGAAAAAGAAATAAAATCAATTTTGAGATGAAAAGCAGATTAATCATTCAACTATAATCATTTAGTAGAAAGCAGTCTATTAAAATTTAATTAAAAACTAAAACTGTATTTACCTCATGAACGTTGTCCCAAAGGGTTTCTAAGATTTTTCTAAAAGTACAGAATTCTGCGTAGTTAGTGAAGTAAACTACCCAATCTCCGCTACTTTCGTGAACTTCACGACACGCAAATTCCTAATTCATCAGTCAAAGCATTAAAATTTATCCATGCATTCAAAACATTTTATATATATTTTTAAATCTCTTGTTTAAAAATAATATAAAATATTTATTTCTTTTAACGAAAATGGTATTTTTCATATGTAAGGACGAGATATTAAGTAAACAAAATTTTTAAAAAAGGATTTTTTGAATGTAAAGAGAAACAAAGCAGCTCACTTAATTTTTTTATTTTCAAATTCTTTTGCAAATAATAAATAAACAGAGAAACATCGAAATAATTGATAATTTTTGTTTGTTTGATGATTGATAATTTTGTTTATTTATTTATTGAGCGCTGCCAAGTGATAAATTCTCAAAATATAATTATCTTTGTAAATAATTACCATCAGTGCTTTTTGTACGAAAAACAAAACAACGATCTTTGTTTAATATTTATTTGCAAAGATTTTCGAAAATTGAAAAATTAAAAGACAATGGCCCTTTTTACCACAAAAGAAAATCGGTATTTAAAATTAAAAAATGATTAGTTATAAACGAAAATAACATTTTTAAAAATAAGAAAATCAGTTTAAAATAAATTTAACGAGGAATCAGATGAACAATCGGAAAATCAATTGTTTTGTATATTTTTAATTGAAAAACAATCTAAATTTTAAAACTGTTTCACAATTTTCTGTTTATTAGAAACGATCGTCAAATTTTAGGTTTCTTTGTCTATTGTCTTCATTGCTAATAAACGGAAAATTTTAATTTTTATTAAAACGTAACTTTGAATTAATCAAAATGTTATAAATAAAATTCCTTCGTCAAAACCCTTTAAAATATAGATATTTGTTATTTAAATATGTGACCTAGACAGTTAAAAAGTTACATATACGAAAATATAAAGTTGGGATAACTTTTTTTCAGATTGCAGGGATTACAGTAGTTTTTTTATTCAATTTTTAGGTAAAAAGAGGATTTAGACTTTAACAAACGGGGAATGAATTTTTAAAAAAGGGGATTTGTAAAATCAAAAAAAATCTAACAACAAGTTTGTTAACATATCCATAAACTATTAATAAACAGAATCATCAGAACACTTAATTTTTTTTACTAATGCAAAACTTCTTCAACCGTAAATAATAAATAAAAAATAAAAATTTCTCTACTTCTTTTTGTTTAAAAGTTCATTAAATTTTTAGAAAAATAGTGACTGAAAGAAATGAAAGATGCAACATTGCAAAATTTGTTTTAAAAATATTAGAATATTTTAAGACATTTATTAACTATATAAAAGTAATTTATTAAATTCAAATAAATGTAGTTTAGAAAACTTGCCCGAAAATTATTGCCAAGTTTCATATTTCGATTTTAAAGAATGCAAATTTTGAAATAAACCGAAGATAATAAAAAGATGTTTAATATTTCAAAAATGATTAGAATTTTTATGAAACTTTTAGAACTCCAATTTTTTCCTACATATAATTTATTGGAGTATCTAAATAAAAGAGTTGGCAAAAAGATTTCTTTCAAATCTTGATTTTCTTGGAATTACAATTACTTTTAGTAAATATCTCTATTATAAAATCTTTTAAGAAATTCCAGCAAAATTTCTTCAAAATTGCCAAAAAAATTTCCCATAAATTTCTACATGAAATTCCATAAAATTTTCTTTTTTTTCGTATTTTTCTGGAACTGCGGTAGAAATGTGTAGCACAATTTTGTAAGAATTTCTTATAAGTTTTTTCATAGAATTTTTTTATGTAGATTGTAATTGTAATTGTAATTACGCGCCGGCAGAGAGTTCGGCGATTGACCCCGGAAGTGGCCGAAGACTTCCGAGGGGGCCAATCGCCGAAACACGACGAGACGCATCACTTGTTGTTGTTCGTTTTCGTTTCTACCGCCCGGTCTTGTTTTGCAACCACGTGCACCACGACGAGAGTGAACCCGATTATTTAACTATTTTTCTCTGGCAACTCGTATTTGAGACTTTTGGTGTTGTGTGAGAGATTCTCCGCAAGCTTGTAAGTTTGAATAAATGGATTTATATTCTTAAATTGCTGCCTTCCCGCTTATTTTTCGTTTCCACCTCCCTTTAAATAATCATTACAGATTATAAATTGGCACCCAACGTAAAAAACCTGACTTTTTACCCTTTTTCCTAAAGTTGAAATAAAGGAAAATTCCCAAAATCCACTCAACCTGTCACAACGTTTTGGCCTAACCTTAAATCCAAAAAACCACGTTTTCCAAACTCCCAAGGCTAACAATATTTATTGTAATAATTAAGAGAAATTGTATTTTAGTAATAAGTCTTTGTGAATTATTAAAACATGACAAATTTTTGATTTCCGACGACACGAGACTTGACAAAAATTAATGAAACGCAAGGATAGAAATTCGCGAGAAAAATGCCGGTAAATCGAATCGTAGAAAAATAGAAACACTTGTACAAAAAGAAATCAGTGAAAATAGTGGAAAATTAAATGTGAAAATTCAAACTCAGTGAAAAATCCGGAAAAATCACCGGTTTAACATGTGTTTTGTTGTGCAAGGTCGCGTATAGAATAGCCAAGGTCGTGAAACGTAAACACAACAATACGCGAATTAAAGACAAATTTAATATTTCGAAAAGTCGAAATAAAATTTGTATACACGGTGTCAAATTAAAGTAAATTGTGAAAGTTTTAGAACTTTGAAAATAAAATGGAACACCGGATGTCACAAAAATAAAATTAAAATAAAACTAAGTGAAAATAAAGCAGAAAAATACAAAGTGACGTGAAATAGTGATTTGAAAATTTAGTGAAATTCCAACAATTTTCTAATTGACGATTAGAAAATATACCGGGTGTCTCAAGAATTTTTTAATTAAATTTTCTTTACTTTTTCGAAGCAAATGAAAAAGAAATGTGCGGAAAGTAAAGTGAAATAATTTAAAATAGTGAAAAATTTTAATATTAATTAAAATTTTGAAATTTTTTTTTTCTTTCCGGTACACAAACTAGTAGTTTTCGTGAAAATTTCGAAAATGCCTCCGAAATCATTTAAGTCAGATCAGTACGGTAAAGAATTATTGGGAAAAGAAAAAGAATTAGAAAAACTTAACCTAGAAATTAATAGATTGAAAAATACAAAAGAAAAACTAGGGACATTAGAAAATTCGAACAAAGATAAAAGTAGGGAAAATCCGAAAGATAAAGTTTAAGATCAGGAAAATTTTCAAGAAAATAGGTACCACCGGGTAGAATTTCCACTAAACCTTTTTTCCGTTTGGAATGATCCAAACACCTTTTCAAATTATGTCGAATTGGCCGATAAAATTCCATAATAACAAATTAGATAACTCTGTGCAATTGTTAGAAGAATTAACGCGTTTTACAAGAGGATACAAGATATCGGAAAATGACGTTTTGGAAAATATAGATGCGGTATTAGCAGACGAAGCTCTTGAGTGGTGTAGGAAAGTAAGAAATAACTGGTATTCACTCCGTGATTTTTGCAACGGAGTTCGCAAATTTCGCCAAAAATAATGTTTCAGAATCAAAAAGAGGGAAAAGAAATCCAAACTTATTTGATTGGAATAAGAAAATTATTCGGAAGATTATATCCAAGGAAAAATTTGCAATGGGAATTACGACGAGCATACGAAAATTTACGGATCGAATATAAAATGTATATTCAAAGAAACGATTTTCAAACATTCGAAGAATTGGAAAGTCTAGGAAAAGAATTCGAGATTGAGAGAAATAAATCGAAAATCCGAGGACAGTCATTAAACATCACAGCGGAAAAGAAAGATTTTTGTCAGCTTTGGGGTCATCCATAAAGAACGTTCCACTGTTGGAGGGAGGGGGGGGGGTCGAAAAATGTAACCATTTGTAACAAGGAGGAGGGGGGGTAGTTGAAATTTGGAACGTTCGAATTTTTATTTTTTCATTCTGAATTATTCTATTTTTTATTTCGTTTTTGAGCCTTTAATTTGAAAAGTCAGCAATATATGCCACAGCAGAAAGCGTGGCCGATAAGTTAGATATATATATTAGGTTGGTTAAAAAAAACAAAAGTCAGATATGTTATGCTCCTACCCCCAAATTTCTTCTAAATTGAAAAAAAAAATTAATTAATTAATTAAAAAATTACATTATTTTTTATTTGGAAATCGGACAATATTTAGAGGTGGCTCAAAGCCCATGAAGTTTCCCATGTAGTCTTTTAAAAGCAGTATTCTATAATTTATTTATTCATTTGTTGATATTAACTATTATTCATTTTTTTTAATTTTTGTGGTTTTTTTGAAATTGCATAAGAAATAGTCAGTTCCGATAAATTAATGTATAAATAATAGAATACTGTTTTTTCAACACTTTTCAAGAATTGACTCGGTGCATTAATGATTTAAGTGATTTTTGACAATTTTATTACAAATTTACGAAAAAGTGTGTTTGCCCATGCAAAATAGATGGGAAACTTCATGGGCTTTAAGCAACCTCTAAATATTATCCGATTTGAAAATAAAAAAATGGACGTATTTTTTTTTTTCAAACACATGTATTATCATAAGAGCCGATAATTATGACAAAAAAACAATTTGATTTAATGAATATATGAAAAAAAAATTTGATTTTTGAGGGGGGGTATAAATAATTTTTGAACGTTCCATTTAGGGGAGGGGAGATGTCATTTGTAACCAAGTGGAACAAAAGGGGGGGGGGGTAGGGGTCTAAAACCCCGAAAATTGGTGGAACGTTCTTTATGGATGGCCCCTTTAGATTTCAAACATTTTTTCACGTTAGAAACAGATGCAAGTGATACAGGACTAGGCGCAGTTCTTTCACAAGAAATCGACGGAAAACATGTAGTAATCGCTTATGACAGCAAAAATTTAAGCGAAGCAAAAAGAAGATATTCCACAACTGAAAAAGAGTGATTTGCGGTCAAAACATTCATAGAAAAGTTTAAGCATTATTTAGAAGGAAGCCACTTTAAAGTTATAACAGACCATATAGCCCTAAAATGGTTGCATAACTTGAAAAACGCAACAGGACGTTTAGCGCGTTGGGCGTTGGAACTATCTGAACACGATTTCGAAATTATTTATCGAAAAGGTTCAGCGAATGTAGTTCCAGATGCTTTGTCACGAATTAATAAGGAAAATATTGAAATAGCCGCAATAAGAAGAGATAATGGAAATAAAGCGGAAAATAAAAATTCGTTGTACAAAACGAAAATGAGAATAGTAAAATTGAAACCTCATGAAAATGAAAATTGGAGAATACGTGATGAACAACTTTATTTTTACAGACCAGATCCCTTAAAGTCAAAGATTTTGAAAGACGAAAATCCATGGAAATTAGTAATACCCGAAAATTTTCGAAAACAGGTTTTGATAGAAAACCACGACAATATGCAAGCAGCTCACTTAGGCGCAGAAAAAACGTTTCACAGAGTTTCGGAAAATTTTTTCTGGTCAGGCATGTACTCAGACATTGTGAGATACGTGAGAAATTGCAAAATTTGCCAATAAATAAAGGCAAACAATAGACCGAAGATAGGACCAATGGGAAAAAGAATCGTGGAGGAGCCATGGACGATGGTTGCCTCTGACATTATTGGCCCTTTACCCCTTTCCAAGAACCGAAATAAGTACATTTTAGTGTACACCGACTTATTTACGAAATGGGTCGAAATCATTCCAATCAAAAAATCAGACGGTAAAACGATCGAAACAGAATTCCATAAACGTGTAATTTCACGATGGGAAACGTCCAGAATTTTAATTTCGGACAACGGTACAGAATATGCGAATAAAGTTATAAGAGAAATGACGGAAAAATTCGGTATTAGACATTCATTTACACCAAATGAATTTTTGTATTACCCACAAGCTAACCCTACTGAAAAAACAAATAGATCGATAAAAACTGCGATAAAAGCCTATTTAGAAAAAGAACAAAATCTTTGGGATAAAGATATCGAAGATTTGCAGATCGCGTTAAATACGGCAAAACATGCCTCAACAAATTTCACGCCAGCGTTTTTGAATGTAGGTCGCGAATTAAAACCGTTTCAAACACTAAAAGTGAATTCGAAGATCCGGATGAAATCGAATTCCAAGGAGTTGACAAATGGACAGAACGATTAAGACGGTTACAGGTCGTAAAAGACGAAGTTTTACGAAACTTAGACAAAGCGAACGAAAGACAGGCAAAATATTATAACGAAAATAGACGGAATATAGAATTTGAAGTAGATGACTTAGGTCATCGATAGGTGTGTGGAAATTAACGATTTACGAAAATATGTAGATAACGGAGAAAATATCCAGAATTAGAGAAATAACGGAAAATACGCGAAAATGTTAGAAAAATAATAGAAAATGACAGAAACACAAAGACAAAGTTTTTAATTTTTCATTGACAAAGGAAAAGAAAAACAGGACAGATTAAAATTAGTAAAACACCACAAGACAGACGACAATTTTTTTTTTTTGACGAATGGAAAAAATAAACGGGACAAAACTCTTATGTTTCAGAAAATGGCAACACCCGACAATGAGTGGAGCAAATTACTAAAAAAACTAAGAGAAGAGAAGGAAAAATTGAGAAGAAAATAGAGGAAATGCTCCAAAGAATGGAACTGCTGAACGACATGATGAAAGAACATGCAAAGAAAACAAACAAACTAAAAGAAAAACATGCAAAAATAAAAGACAAAATACAAACAATAGAAAACATGAGAGAAGAAGAAGAGAACGATAAAGAAACGTCCGAGGAAACGTCAGAAGAAACTTCCGAAGAAATAGAAACAGAAGACGAAGAACAGAAAGACGAAGAAAAATCAATCAAAGCAGAAATTGAGCGAAAAAACGAGGAGGTTAGGGAAAGAGCCAGAAAAGCAGTCAGGGTTGCCACAGACCCTGGAAAACCTGGAAAACCTGGAAAAGGTATGGAATTACCAAAAGGGTATGGAAAATCTGGAAATAGTATGGAATTTAAAAATATTTCTGGAATTTTTTTCTTGAGATTTCAAAAATTCTGAAATTTGTGAAATTTCAAAAACTAATGGCACAAAAGACTTGAAAAAATCCTTCGATTTACCAATCAACATTTCCGTAAAATATAAACAATTCCATAAAAGAAGAAAAAATTCTTGCTTTACACAAGAATTATTATAATTTCTTTAATATCAACTTAAAAATTAAACTCATCAATAATATTTATTAAACAAATTCTCAGGGCTGCTATTATTTTAAATCACTTTGATTAAAATCATGATTTAAATCAAAAAAACTTTAAAAAAAACTCCACATGCCTAATATTTCATGTAAAAAATCGCAAATTCATGTAAAAAACCACAAATTTGTGGATAAACCTTAAAAGTTTTAATTTTAATATTTATATATTGAAAAAAAAAACATTAATACGCTCATTTTTTGTAAATTTATTTAATTTGTTTTCACATCTTGTCTATTTTTTGCGAAATATTTTTCAAACTTACTCTTCCGTAAAATTGTTAGATTTTCTTTATTTTTCTAAATTTACTGTTGGACTTGCTTTAAGTGTAATATTATAAAAATGTTTTTGGCTTAATTTACTTACAGTCTTTTATTTTTAAAAGATTTTTAAATTTCTATAGTGAACTATTTATTTATCCTGATATGTACATTTTTTATTTTATTTTTAATAGTTTTCATTTTTTAGTACATTTTAACCAAATTTGATTCTTTTTTGTACTTTTTACACTTCTTTTACAGTTTGTTAGATTAAGGAAAAAACATTTCTCCATTTTCCTCCTATTTATTTAATTTTCTTGATGTTTCACTAGTTTTTTAGTCCTTCCTTGCGTTTTAATTAATTCTTTAAATTTTGTCATGATTTTTCCATTTCTCAGAAACATTTTTCCTTCTTTTCAATTGTTTAATTTTTATCTCGATATATTTTTGAAAACATTTATTCAATGTTTCTTTCTATAGATTTTTTTAATTTCTCAATCTTCTACTTCTTTGAAAGCTTTTTTCTTTTATTTTATATTAAATACCGAAATTTAATATTGTACTAAATATTTTCAATTGAACATTGTTCTTCTATTTCATAGAATTTCTTTTCTTCTAAAATTTTTTTAAATTCACCAAAATTTTTATTCAGTCTTCTTTTATTCAATTTGTAAAATAATTTTCTAATTTTGCTAATTTAAATTTTTTTTTTCTTTAGTAATATATCATTCCTTGTGTTTTTTTTAAAATTATTTTTCATTTCTATAATAAACTACTTACAAATAAACATTCGGAGATTTTATATACCTACTGATTATATTTTAAAAACAGCAATTTTTGAATTACATAAAAAAAATCTGATTTTTTTAATTTTTTGAAAAAAATCATGATTTCTATCAGCCCTACAAATTATAGTCAAAAGTTTTAGTGCAATTCTAGTTGTACTAAAGCTTAAAATATTAGAGTAATTTACTCTGGAATTTGAGAGAATTTGAACCTGGAGAACCTGGAAAAAGCCTGGAGTTTCAAAAGATAATTTTTGTGGCAACCCTGTGGCAGTACAAGAGGAAAAAGCAAAACAGCTAAGAATAGAGAAACAGAGAAGAGAGGAAAACGAAGAAAGGGAATGGAAGGAGAAAAGTGAAAAGATTGAAAGGGAAGTTCAAAAATTAATCGACTGCTTAAACAATCACTTCAGTAAACATAATATTATTTTTCCTTTCAACCGCACTTGAAATAATCATTACAAATTATAGGATTAATAAAAAAGAATTTTATTAACTATTATCTAAACTTTGTACGTTTTTAGAAGTAAATTATGCACTAAAAAATAAGTTGCTACTTGTTATATAAAAGTTATAAAAAAGGTAGTTAAAAATTAATTAATAACCTTGACTTTCACTATAATATTGAAAAAAAAATGGAAATTTATTCGAAAAAGGTGAAAAGGGATTTTAGATGTTTTAGATAATTTTTTCTAAATAAGGGGGGAAAAAGGAATTAGGTGAAAAAAAGTAGGAACTGTGATTCCCCAGATTATTTGTCTGATTCCTCTTTAGTTAGTTGAATACAAAAATCGTGTTTTTTAATACATAGAAAAAGGATTCTTATATAAAAAGTAGTTAAAAAGAATTTGTATCTAAAATCGTGTCCTGACAAAAAAAAAATAAAACACATTTAAAAATTACAATTTACTCACCAAAACGCACCAGGACCGATGCGTTGAAGGCATTCTAAAAGCAGTCAAGTCCTGTATGGATGCACAGGATAAAATTTGACCCCTCTGAGTTCCTGGAAAGACTTCGTTCATTGCTATTAAATGTTTCGAAGTTGCCACCAAACTGCAGGGAAGAGGATCTCTTTTTTCAGAAGAATCAAATAATCCTGAAGCACTTTGGACGAAGCTCTGCAACCACTCCGAGGCGACATATTCATCGGGTGCGGCGAACTGAAAGGACTTATTTGACTTGAGTAGAATCTCAAATGTGTGAGGTCGATGAGAATTAGGAATTCTTCTGCATCCTTGACAAAGGCCACCTTTCAATGGAATAGCACGTTTTGGAAGTCTCTGACTAGAATCTGTAAACATATAAACTACTCCACCCTTCAAAACAAAGTAACCAGCCTCCCACGCATTCGTCGGTGCGTTTGGATGCAGGGTCTGATAAGTGTGAGGACGAAACATCAAATCTCCTTCTTTTGTAGGACCACAGGGTGTACTTGGAGGTGATATGTGCTCGTCTTCCATATAGATGATACTGTAGTGCTCGATTTTCTCATCCTAAAACAAAATTCAACATTAAATAAATTTTTATTCCATTTTTTAAAACTGTTTTTTTCACATAAATTTTTTTTCTTTATTTGATTTAGTTTAATGATATTTTAATCAATATTTTATAACAAATATTTTAGAATTTAGTTTCTAAGACTTATCGACAAAAAATATAAGTTGTAACTAAAAATCCAAATTTTATTAAAATCCGTTGAAGCTGTGAGACGATTTAATTAAAAATAATGGGGAAAAAATAAGAAAATCACTGATAGTACTTAAAACCTTCGGAATAAAAGCAAATAGAAAATCGGGGAAAATTTATTTAAAAATGAGAAAATGCACAATATAAAGCTTACAGAAAAAACGAAAACATTCCTCAAATAAAGAAAAGTTAAGGAAAAGTAAGAAAAAATTAATTTGGTAATTAATAAACATAATTTTGAAGAAACGACGAAATAATAATTAGATAAATTTAAAAAAATCCTAATTTCAATATAAAACAAAAATAAACAAGTAATACTAGAAATTTTGTGAAAAAGTTAATAATTCGCTTAAAAAAAAAGAAAAAATTGAGAAAACTGAAACAAGGTGTAGTAAAATATGAGAAAATCTAAAAGAATTCAGAAAATTTAAGATAATATGAAATTTTAATCCCTCCTCTAATAAAAAAAATTAAAGTACCTGAGCAATAACCTAAAAAAATAGTAAAATTAAAAAATATAAAAAAAAGCTTTAAAAAAAATAAATTTATTAAAATATATTTTTTTTTAATTATAAAAAGAAATAAGAAAATATACAAAAAAACCTGTAAAATGCGAAAATGTAAAAAACAATAAGTGAAAAGCTTACAAAAAACATGAAAAAATTCTTTGAGAAAAAAGTTTAGGAAAAGTGAGAACATTTTTTGAAATTTAAAAACAATTTTGAAATTTTACAGAAAATATTAAAAAACTTAAGTGAAAATCCTGAGTTAATTTGAGTTATTTATTTAAGAAATATATACGGATATGAAGAAACTTTGTGGAAAACTGACCATTATTTCTAAACCTCAAAAATTAAAGTAACTCATATTCTTGTAACACAGATTAAAAAGTTAATATACATATTTTTGTTTTAAAAAAACCCCAAATTCAGTTAGAGTTGCAGTCCCACTTATTTTATTTATTGTATTTTTTTTTTAAAAAACTACCCTTTTCGCAATTGTATGTGTGTTTTTTCATCAAAAATACCAAAAATACTTTAAGGAGGTTCTCTCCTTTTACATAACCTCAAACTAGAAAGTTATTTTACACCCCAAATAAAAATATTTTTGAAATCAGTTTCACGAAATTTTGAAATTTCCAGTTGTACATTTTTCAGAAAAAAGTAGGTTGAGCTAAAATTTGTTGTCAAATAATAATTATTTAGCATTTTATGTTAAATATTATATTTTAAACAATACGTAAAAAACAAATTTTATTTGTCTAATAACTTTTGAACAAAAAAATATTCTTTAACAAAACACGACAAATAAAATTGTAGAGAATGTTTCATCAACGAGCAAAATTAGCTATTAGTTGTTAAAATTGGATTAAAATCACAGATTTTAACTTGAATTAAAGAAAAAGCGTAAAATGTTAAATAATTATTATTTAACAAGAAATTTTAGCTCAACCTAATTTTTTCTGAAAAATGTGCAACTGGATCTTTCAAAATTTGGTGAAAAACGACTTTCTAGTTTGAGGTTATGTAAATGAACAAAACCTCCTTAAAGTAAGAATTTTCCTGACGAGAGTATCGGATCGGATTTCATTCAGTTTAAATAAGTTTTAATCAATATTTTTCCGTGGCAATCCGAAATTTGTTTCCGAGCCAATCAGTTTCTATCCGAATCTAAGAACAGATGTAACTTGACGAAAAATTATTTCTAAAGCATTCCGAATTAATCCGTTTCAATTCTAATCGAGTTTATTCGGATTTTGAAACGGATTGATTCGGAATGATTCTGAAAAAATTTTCGTCAAGTTAAATCTATTTAATAATTTATTTAATTTATTTAAATCTATTTAATAATTATTTTCTTCAATTTGAAATTACTTTTTTTCCAATTCTGAATTATTTTCTTCAAACTTCAATTATATTTTTCTATTTTTTATTCATTTTCCTTTATTTTTAGATTATTTTCTTAATTTAAAATTATTTTCTCCGAACTTAAATTATATTATTCAATTTTTTCAGATCTCAATTATATTTCTGAATTTAAAAATTTTCAATTTCTTCAATTCTAAATTATTATTTTTAAGTTTCATTTACATTTTACAATTTTTAAAAATAAATTCACAGTTTTCACTTATTTCTTCAATTCTTAATTATTTGCTTCAGTTTGTAATTATTTTCTGAATTTTACAATTAATTTCAATTTTAAAGTATTAACTTTATTTAAAAATTTTTTTTCCTTAATTCTTATTATTTTTTTTTTAATTTTTTGTTAGTTTCATTAAGTGGTGCAATTATATTCTGCAATTTTAATTGTAATACCTTATTTAATTATTTTATTTTCTACTTCTTTTTACTTTCGTGTTATTTTTTTCAAGTTAAAATAATGTTTTCTTAAATTTAAATAATTTACTTTAAATTTCAATTATTATCGTGATTATCAATTGTTTTCTTAAAGTCTCAATTATTTTTTTCCCATTTCAATCGAATTTTTCACATTTGTAGCAATTTCTTTACAATTTTCAATTATTTTCCTAATTTTTACATTTTTTTAACTTTAAATACTTTGTTCTATTTATAGTTATTTTATTTAATCTTTGTAATTGATATTTACAAGCGCCCTTATCTATTTTTATGTATTTACTGCGATTCCATTTAAACTTTATTTACACTTGTTTTCTTTAATTTACATTATTTTTGTCATTTTTCAATAGCTTTATGAATTTTCAATTATTTCCTTCAAATTTCAGTCATACTCTTCTATTGTAGATTTTTCATAATTACAATTATCCGTGTTCAACAACTTCCTTTCAATTTTAAATTATTTTGGTCAATTCAATTGTTTTCTTAAATTTTAAATTTTATCCAAATTTCAGTTACATTCTTCAATTTGTTGATCATTTTCTTCAGTTTAGTTTATACCACTTTTTATAATCTTTAAAGTACACTATACTATATTTTCCCGACATTTCCAAAAAATTCCCGTTTTTTTCACGAAATATTAAATTCCCTGCAAATTCCCGGATTTCTCGGATCGCTAGACACTCCGTAAAGAACATGTAAATTTTTTTTAAAAAAGTATATATAATTCTATATTTTAGTCTCAAGATCTGGGACATGACCTAACAAGACAATCGTTTTTCTCCAATGTCTGATTCTTTAGTATTTAAGGGTAGTTTTTCGCAATTAAAAGAATGTAAATCTTATTTCTTCCTTCCTCACGGAGGAAGCTTTGTAATTTGATGTCAATACGTAATTAAAAAATTGGAGAAAAAAATTGACCATTAAAGAAAGTAATTAAATAATTGAAAAATCATAAAATTGATAGAAATTTGAAAAAAATACTTGAAAAATGATAAAAATAAGTAAAATTAAAAAAAAAAAAAAACAATTGGGAAATAACAAAAATAATTGAAAATTACAAAAATAATCAAAAAATGGAACAAATAGTCGAGAAATGACAAAAATAATTGAACCTTGAAAAAAAAAATGAAAGATGATAAAACTAATTTAAAATTATGTAAAAAATTTATGATTTGAAAAAAAAGACGTAAAAGACGATATAAATAATTGAAAAATGGAGAAATAAAATAAAAATTAGAAATCAGTAATTGAAAAATTGGAGATAAAAATTGATGCTTAAAGAAAATAATTAAATAATGACAAAACAATTGCAAAATCCCAAAAAATTTGAAATTTGAATAAAATACTTGAAAAATTAAAAAAATAATTGAAAAATGGAAAAAAATAAAATACTAAGTCAAATTTGGAGAAAGTAATACAAAAAATGTCAAAAATATTCATAATACTTGAGAAATGACTAAATTAATTAAAAATTTTAAAAGCAATTAAAAAATGAGAAAAATAATTATAATAGGAAAAAATAATCAAGAAATAACAAAAATAACAGAAATTTGAAGAAAATAATTGAGAAAACACAAAAAATTTAAATTTGAAGATAATATGTGATAAATAACAAACATAATACAAACTTGAGACAAATAATTAAAAAATTACAAAACTAATTAAAAATTAAGTAAAAAATAAAAAATTTGAAGAAAAGACTTGAAAAATGATAAAAATAATTAAAATTTGAAAAGAAATTGAGAAATGACAAAAATAAATGAAAATTGAAGTAAGAAATTAAAAAATTCATGACAATAATTCAAAGATATAAGAAAATAAGTATAGAATTTGGAGAAAGTAATAAATTAATTGAAATTTTTAAAAAACAATTAAAAAATGACAAAAATAATTTAAAATAGAAAAAAATAGTCGAGAAATGACAAAGATAATAAAAATAGAAAAAAATAGTCGAGAAATGACAAAGATAATAAAAATTAAGAAAATAAATTGAGAAGTCACAAAAAATTTAAATTTGAACGTAATACATGAAAAATAACAAAAATAATAAAAATTTGAGATAAATAATTGAATAATGACATGAATAATTGATAACTGGTGTAAATAATTAAACGAATGTAAGATTGAAAAAAATGGAAATTTGAAAAAAATGAAACTTTTAAAAAATAATTGGCTATTGGTGTGAAGTATTTAAAATTGAAATTGATGACCATAAAAAAAAAGATTGATCAAAATTATTGAAATTTGATGAAAATAATTTTTAAATGTTAAAACTAATAGAAATATGCAGAAAATAATTGAAAAATGATAAAAATAATTGAAATTTGATGGAAAAATTGAAAGACAACAAAAGTAATTGACAATACTGGTTTAAAAATTAAAAATTTGTAGACACTAATTAAAAAAATTGAAAAAGTAATTAAAATTAGAGGAAACTAATTAAACAATGTCAAAATTCATTGAAATTTGAAGAACGTAATTGTATATAATAATAATTATTATTATTTTACCAAGAAAGTGAGAAAATTGGTTTTTTTTTAAAGTTAGTAATAGTGAGTGATTTAAAAAAAAATGAATAAAAATGAGAAAAGTAAGTCACTGGCAGCCCTAAAAATGCTCAAATTCGCTTGAAACTTGTTACACTTTTACTATTTTGAAAATATAACTTCAGATTAGTAATCAGGAACATGAATTACCCCCGAGTAACAAGTTTGAAGTGAATTCGAGCAATTTTGCAAAATATATTTGCCATATTGGATCCGCCATTTTGAATTTTGAAAAATTGGTAAATCTGACATCATTTTCACAATCAGAGACTTCGAAAACAAGTAATAAGTTTCAAGCGAATTTGAAGAATTATGAAAACGAATTTGCTGAAATTTTTAAAAATTCCCGGATATAATTTTTTTTCCTGGCAATTTCCCGGGTTTTTCCCGGTCGAACTAAAATCCCGGCAAATTCCCGGTCTTCCCGGTGAGTAGACACCCTGTATTTTAGGGTAATTTTTTCATTTATAAAAAAAGTAATGGGTCTGTGATTACAATTCAAGTAATTTACCAAATTAACTGCAGTTTCCGCTAAAATGGAATGTTTCAATGAATTCATATCATTGTAGTTTAATTCCCTAACAGCTGGCAATCTAGGCTTCGATGGTGATCTTCTCATAGCCATTTCCAAGTGAGCAACAAGTTCCCAAGTAGTTTCGGTACTTCCGGTTGAAAACAGATACTGCATTTCATTGTCTGCATTGGATATTAATATTGTTTGTGCATTCGGTCCAATCTAAAATAAAAAAAAAACCGAATTATTCACGTAAAATAGTTTAATTCGTCACGAAATGGATAATTCTTCTTCTGCAAACAAAAAAAAAGACAACAAAAAATAAACAAACAAACAAAACAAAAAGAAAGAACAAAAAACTCACCATTATAACATCCAGCTCATTATAAGGAATAACAAACTGATTCCTATACGAATGATCGGTCTTGGAACTCGTCAAATAAAGAGTCTTGTCGGTCAAAAGTGCCAGCATTGGCTTACTTTCGCCATTTGTCATGTATGAGCTTCGAACTTTATAAACCTTGTACAACTGTTCCGTCTTATCCCTGTAAATACTGCGTTTAAAAATCTCCTTCTGCTTAAAGTTTATTTTCTCCCCGCTGCATCGCCTTTTGTCCGGGTCTTTATTGTCCTCAATCTCCTTCTCCAGAGCTTGATTGAACTCCTTAAACGACTCCTGATCGACTTTACCGCACTTGATATAAAGCTGATTAGATTTCGGTTTCTTGCTCTTTTTCACGTCAAACTTCCTTTCCGTGAGCGAGCGAAGAAATCGGTTCAGAAGAGACGTCTTCGACGGAGCTTGACGCAAGGGCGGAATCAGCAATTTGCTATTTTCCCCGGACAAAATTGCCGTGACATTTCGCTTCTTCTGCGGCGAAGCCAAGTGTCTATTGCTCCTCTTTTCCTCAGAGTCGCAAGTGGTGACACTGTCCGCATCCGACCAATCACCACAGCTGATCGGTTTTTTCGAATTAGGCAACCTGGGCATTTCCAGCTTCACGGGAGGATCTTCAACGATATTCCCGTACTCTCTCTCCACAATGTACGCCTCTTGGGCCTCGTTATCTTTCATCTCAATTTCGATTTTCTGCCTCGAGTTGATCTGAGGATCTTCCTGACCCTCGGGCACTCCTCGCTCCGATATCGATAGACACGTGCATCTGTAATTTTTCTGGCAAATTGGATGATTGCACAATTTCGGTGTTATTTTTCTCTCACTCTCACTGTCAAATGTACTCAATGATGAACTCGAGGAATAATATTCCGAGTATGCGTTTCGGGTATCTATCGTCTCTTTGACAAAAGGCGAATCGCCGTTTCCACACCAGCTGTATCTTCCTTGCTGGGAGTATTTCTTATCGTCGGAATAAGGTGATCGGTAGCTCATTGAGAAGTCGTCGTCATTGTCGTCAAGTTTCATCATTTTAAAGATATCCTCGTGAAAGCTGACGCGTTTTTTGCCCTCGCCTCGCTTCTTTTTGCGCTGTCTGCGCTGCACAACGGTTTCAGAACTTGAGGTCGAGAGAATGCTGGTATCAACCATGTTGATAGTATTAAGGATACTGTAGGGTGCCTCGGTGCTATCACAATCCGAGATTGTCATGCTCAGTTCAAGCAAGTTTGTATCATTATTAATAACATACGAGTTGCGGGGATCAATATTTTTTTTGAAACTGTAGCCATTATCAGCGTAGTAGCTGTATCGCTGATTAATGCCATTGCTCACGTTGTCAAATTCATTGTTGACCTTGTCGAACTTTGACTCCTCGTGATTTTTACTGTAGTATGAATAGTCTTTCAATGTATCAAGACTCGAGCAATTCAACTCATTATCGTCGAGTTTGAGAGGAAGATTTTGATTAACGATGTCACTTTTTGTAACGACAGTCTTCTGAAATTTTGTCTTCAGAGCTGGCGACTGAAGTGGCGTCTTACCTTCTTCCCCGGAATCACTTGACGAAAAGGAACGATCCATTATTTTCGACTCATTTGTACAATTACTTAAAATTGTTTTGTATTTGTTGTTACGGTATCTGGGAATATCTTCGATTGAAGAATCCTGTAATTAGACAAAAAAAGTTAGATTTTTAGAAAGTAGTTAGGCGAACTTTGTATATTTTTAAAAATATGGAGAATTCCCTGCAGTGGATAAGTGTTTTGTAAGTTTTATTAAATTCATGATTATTTATAACTAGCAAAAAAACGCGCGATATTCCGGTTTTCACTGGCTAGCATAGTTTAAATACAATAAATAAACTATGAACTCTAATTATCAAATTAGATTTTGTGAATTAATTTTTATTAATTAAAAGTTGTTACAAATTAATGAATAGAAATAATTTTTAGAGAATAAATCACTTATTCTAAATCATTTCTTCCTGAGTTGAAAATAAAAATTTTTATAATATGTTACAAAAAGTTAGAATATTTTTTGAAATAGTATTTTGAACAAAATATATTTAAACTTCTATACAAAATTAAGGATGTGAAACCCATTGACATAACCTCAAACTAGAAAATGGTTTTTCACATAAAAGTAAAATATTATTAAAATTAATTTTACCCCATTTTGAAAGACACAGTTGTACATTAAAAAAAATTAAGTTGATCCAAAATTTGTTACTGAATAATAATTATTTAACATTTTGTTTTTTTCCTTAAAGTTTTTGAACAATTGTAACTTTTATCCAATTTTGACAAATAATTGCTCATTTTAATCTCTGAAACATTCTCTATAAGTTTGTTCCTCAAATTTTGTTAATAATATTTTGTTAAAATATTATTAAATAAATAAAATTATACTATTATATATATTTTAAATAAAAATAATTTAACATAATTCAACAAACAAACTTGTAGAGAATGTTTTAAAGATTAAAATGTCAAAATTGGATAAAAATTAGAATTATTTACTTAAACTTTAAAAAAAAAAATACAAAATGTTAAATAATTATTATTTGATAACAAATTTGGTCGCCACCTAAATTTTTTTAAAAAATGTATAACTCGGTCTTTCAATCGGTTGAACATCCTTAATTTATTCCAAACTTCTATTAATGAGAATTCTTTACTCTTAAAATTTCCTCAAATAATACGAAATTCAATTAATTTCATTCAAAATTTTCTTCACCATTCTTCAAAATGTCTATCAATCTAAATATTAATTTTTCCAAATTCAAAAATCCCCAGCTTCTATCGATTAAAATTTTAATTATTTTAAATTTCAATTAATCAAAATTACAATATAACCAAAGTTTTAAGATTTATAGCTCATTTTTATTTTAATTCCTAATGGGAATTAAACATTATTTCAATCCTTCGCCTTTACAAATTAAATTAAATGAAAAATTTTTTAAGTTTGATTTTATAAATACGAATTTAAAGTTCTTCAAACTTTAATTGATATGAACTATGAATTATTCGAGTTTCAAGAATAATAAACTTCAATTCTTTAAGTTTCCTAATGGTACAAAATTTAAATTAATTTATGTTAAAATTATTATAAACTTTAAATATTTTCAAATTTTAACAATGCATATATTATTAATAGGTTTTTCAAACTTCAATCAATATATAATTTACAGAAATTTGGTAGTTTCAAATCGATTCAAACTTAAATCAATTAATACTTGAATTTATCGATTCTAAATCCTTTTATCGATTCAGACTTCTATTAATAAAAAATTATTCGAAACATTTTAAGATCTTAATTTTAAAAAATTTAAATATCAATTAATTTAAACTTCTGCGCATAAACTTTTAAGGAATTTTTAAATTAAATTAAATAATTTTAATGAATCAAAATTTTAGTCTATTAAAAAAAAAAGAAGTTTATTCTTGTATTATTTTATTTTTATGCAGTTCTTTTAAGTAATGTGATTTTTGTGAATTTCACCCAATTTTGAAAGACAGCATTTTAAATTTATAAAAAAAAAATTAGATTGATATAGAAATTTGTTATCAAATAATAAATATTTAACATTTTGTGTGTTTTCTTCAAACTTTGTGAACAATTGTAACTTTCACCCCATTTTGACAAATAATAACTCATTTCAATCATTGAAATATTCTATACAAGTCTGTTTGTTGGATTTAGTTAAAATATATTTTTTTTTACATTTTATTTGTTTAATAATTTTTTAACAAAATATTATTAACAATATTAAACAAACAGACTTGTAGAGAATGTTTCAAAGATTAAAATGAGCCATTATTTGTCAAAAATAAATGAAAATCACAATTGTTAACAAACTTAAAAGAAAACACAGAAAATGTTAAATATTTATTATTTGATAACAAATTTTTATAATATTTTTATTTTATTTGAAAAGGTGAAAAACCATTTTCTATTTTGCGGTTATGTCAGTGGGTTGAACCCCCTTAAGTTTTATGAAGTGAGACTATATATACTGGAAAAAACTTTTATTTAAACTGTTACATTAAAGAACATTTATTAGTGACCATATTAAATATTAGAACTACATTTTAAATATTAATAAAGCATTCTTACATTCTTTTCTCTTTTCTATGTAACATTTTAAGGAGAAATTGGACACATACTCAAGAAGAGGTTAAGTTTGTAGTTATTTTTTTGCTTTTTCAAGTGGAAAAACTATCATTTAATATAATTTTATTTAGATAAAATGTGGCAATTTAATTTATAATAAAAAAAAATCATTAAAACTCAGAATTGGATGAAAATTAATAATTTTTTAGATTCAGAAACGTTTTAGAAAAACGAGACAAACTGTAAATTTGTTTCTGAAACTACAAAATCATTTATTTTTATCTAATTATGAGTTTAAATGATTTTGTTTTGTTTTAAATTAAATTTGCTACCTTTTGTCAAAATAAAATTATATTAAATGTTAGTTTTTACACTTCAAAAGGCAAAATTATTACTTCGAACATAACCTTTAAAAGTTTGTTACAAAAATTTAATTAATTATGTTATTTTTATATTTATTATTATTTTGTAATTTTATTTTTCAGACAAGACTATTTCCAATTTTATTTCAAATTGAGAAAAATGCTATCAGAAGTGCATGATAAATAAATGAAAGATAAAATAAAATTTTAAAAATAATAATAAAGATTAAATAAAGCAGTTTTAGAAAAATATTTATTTACAGCAATGATCTGAATAGAATAAATTTCATACAATTTTTAAATCTTATCCTGTCAATAATTGGACTTAAGGTGTCGATAATTGGGACATTTAATCTAGTTTATGATCACTTTAAGTTCATGTTACTATTCTTTTGTTACATCTTATTATTTTTCTCTCTTTATTATATTTTATTATTAAATTATTCTTATTATATTTCTTTATTTTAGTACAATTAAAATTCATAATTTATATCGCTTTTACTGAAAGTTATCTACTATTGAAACCGATGTCCCACTGTAGCAAAATTCCCCCTTATAAAACGTCAACAAAATTAAAAATTCTAAAAATTTATCTTTAACAAAATTCCATTATCTTTGGAAATTATCAAATTTACAAAATGAGGTTGTCTACAAAACTTGGAAAACTTGGAAAATCTTAAATTCTAAGAGAAATTATAAACCATTGAAAACCTGGAAATTTCAGGAAATTTATTTACTTATTTATTTAGTTAAAGAAAGTTCCTAAGGCTAAATTTGTCTTTTATTTTTGATTTTAAAGTCTGCAAAAATAATTGAAACAATTTTGGAATTTAAAATTTGTATTAAGGGGTAAGGCCACTGTCGATGCTTCAAAAAATTAATTTTTTTTTTATTAGCTAAAAAAATTCTTTGAACCTTCTAGAACACAGGGAAAAAAGTTTGGAACCTGTTTTTGTTTCAGATTAAACTTTTCAACAACTATTTTGGGTACACGAAGCGCCTCGTGCAAAACATGCTTTAAGAGAATGTCTCCATCGCCGCCATTTTGAAATATTTTTCAATCCAAATTATTGATTTTGTTCACTTTAAGATATACCTAATAATATTCTATAATATTATTATTCTCTTAATTTTCTTTCCACAAAAAAAAAATCGAAAAATGTGTTAACAATTTTCTCCGTCTTTAGTGGTGTAACACCAACGCGTTTTTCTCAAAACACGGCTTTTGAAATTGGCAAGCAGCACAACTCAAACAATTTTCAATATTTTTAATCGGGTTTTTTCCTACATCTTTATAATAACATTTCAAAGAGAATGACGTACGGGATTTTCGATAACTTAATTTAAGCAATTGTTATAAGCAATTAAGTGCGGTTTTTTTTGTCCAAAAATGGGTTTTTTTTTCAAATGCTTCCAAATTTCACAAAAATCAATATTTTTTAAAATCCGTACGTCATTCTCTAGCTATTCTCATGTAGATTAAGAAAAAAAAATTTATTTTGTTCTGGAATAAATTTTGCACCCTGTGTGCTGCTTGCCGCGGAGCTCCTCCAAGAAAACATGTATTACAAAAATGGCTCCAGTGCCGCCATTTTGAAATATTTTTTATTGAAAATTTGTCATTTTTTACTTCAATATGTAGATAAAAACTTCCCAAATCATTATAATTGTATTCCCTTTCCTTCCATTAAAAAAAAATTCTTGAAAAAACGTGTTTTTTTTCGCGTTTACAGTGGCCTTACCCCTTAATTTAACATTAACAAATGCTATTCAAAATAAAAAAAAATCCAGAGGTTTCTAGGTAGGTTACTTTTTTTCAAATTTTCTCATTCTTTTGTCAATTTTTTCGTTTTTCCTTCATTTTCTAAAATCATTCTTTGACCTTTTAATAAAAATTCTGATTTGATCACTATTTTCTTATATTAAACACATTTTTTCTCTTCTCGAAACAATTTAATTTTCTTAAAGAAGTTTTTTTTTTCTTTACATTTTTTAATAATTTTTTTTATTTTTCTCATTTTTAAAATATTTTCTTTTATTTATTTATTTTTGTTTTTTTGTTATAAAATTTTCTTTAATTTTCTCATTTTAAAGCAAAAATCGTATTAATTATTTTCATAACCATTTAAACCTTTTACTTTTCTTAAAATATTTTTCTTGTTCGTCAATTTTTTATTACTTTTCTCCCTTCTTATTTTTTAAAATCATTTTTGCGTAGTTTTAATTTATCCTATTGTAAAATTTGGCCATTCTTTTTCAGAGATTAACAAATGTTTTTCTTAATTTTTTTTTTTAGATTAGAGTGAAGGGGGGGGGGGCGATTTATTATTACTATTTAATTATGTGACTTATTTAAAGTTTTTGCTAATTTCTGTTTCTAGAGTTTCTTCAATTTTTTTCAAAATTTTTCTATTTTTATGAAAATTAATCAACTTTTTCCTAAAATTTCTAGTGTTTGAAAAAAAATTAAATTGTTGGGAGTATTTCTTAAATTTTGTAATTTACAACTTTTTATCCTCTTATTTAATTTCTTTTCCTTCCTCCCTTATAATTTTTGACAATTTATTAATTCCTTTTCTTTTTCGTAAATATTTTCAGTTTTTCACAGACTTTGCAATTACTCTTAGATCAAATAATAATTTTTTTTATTTTTTTTCTTTTGTTAATCGTTCTTTTTTAAAATTTTGATTAATATCTTTTTTTTAAAAGTTTTTCACATTCTTTCCTAAGTTTTTAATGTTATTTTCTTATTAAAATATCCATTTTTTTCACTGCAATAAACAAAATTTTGTGATAAGATTTATTCTCAAAAGAGAAATAAATAAAAATTGTCTATTGTACTTTTTGTAACCTATCAATGCTTATTTTGTTATACTCTGGAAAAATTGTTAGATCTAGAAAACCTGGAAATATAAAAGGATTTTTTGCACGTTAGTTCTAAATAGTCTGAAATAATAAAACTTATAAAATTGTAAAACTTAAATGAAATTGTACAATTTTTAAAATTGCAAACTTGATAAAATTATAAAACTCATAAATAATAAAACTGTGATTATATTATTTTACCTCTCTACAACTGCTGCCATCAGTTTCATTTGAAAGATCCATGTCGCTGTCTAAAGCACCTCCATTGTCTCCAGGAGAAGTCAAACTAGACGAAAAGTTAGAAGTTCTTAGATGAAGCGATAAAGCCGTGCCAGAAGGAGACCCACTCATGGGTCGTTGGGGCATATAATTAACAATATCCAAATAAGTAACATCCTAAAAAAGAAAACAGAAAAACACCAGATAGTTAAATATAATAAATATCCCACAAAACAGAAGACAGAAAACAATTAGAAAATTATTAAGCATTCATATTAAGACTACACTTTCTGGTAAACAAAATTTTTTCCAGAAAAGAAGAAAGAGAAAATTTTTATGCAATGTGTACGATTTATCGTAATTTATAGTTTGCAAAATTTTCCATGAGACTTTAAGTGATACATAATCCTCAAAAAAGAAGGTACAAACTGCGATAACATATTGCTCCGCTTGTCACGAAAACATATTTATCTTAAAGTTTCATTAAGTATAGGACGGATGTTATTTATTAGTGCGATAATTGTAACCGGGGGGTGATACTCCTATACAGAGTTAACTGAAGGCTAACAATAAAATTTTTATGTCTTTTTTATTTTATAGAAAACATCTGTCTCACATGCTAATCTCTCGAGTTAATTTATTCTTACATAAATAATTAGAAATTAAAAGCGAGATTACATAAATTAATGATGCATTATTTTAAAAACACGTGACTCGGGCATTTTTCTTATCTCCATTCGGTTTTATAAAAATAAACTCGTGTGATATCTTAGGTCAGTAATTAAATACTATTGAAATCCTCTGTTTTTTGATTATTAAGTAAGCCGAATATCAAGAATTAAATTCTTTTTAGAAAAATTACATTTTCTGGAAAGTCTTTTTGAATAATTTGAATACAAAAAAAAATGGTAAAATCTTACCAATTGCAGGGTAAAAGATACATTTTCTAGACCAGCTAACAAATTAATAAGTTGATTGGTTTTGTCAGGATTTCTAACAAGCGCATGTGGAAAATACTGTTTCTTTAAAGTCTGTGCATCTCGTAGAAGGCAAGCTAAGTAGCTTTCAAAGCTTCCTTCACTTAAAGTATGATACAGCCAAGCTCGACCTGAAAAAAATTAATTATTAGATCAATTATTAAAATAAATATATACAAAATAATATATAAATATAGAAATTTATAAATAATGTAATAAATAATAATATAATAATTTATTTTAATTAAAAATATACAATTATTATATTATGAATAAATATATTGTAAATACAATTTATGTATAAAGATAGAATATTTAAAAATTTGTTAATAATGAAAATAAGCAAGAGAAGAATGTGTTTGACAGGTATTGAGTTCAAGTTAACTTAAAGCAGCTTCGGTTAATATTTTAGCATTAGATGAGAGAAAATCTACTTAGTGAGATATTAATGCGAGATATACAGATGAAGCGAAAAAATACCTTTTCCAATAGATGTTAATACATTCTGTAATGCATGTATTACAACAACAGTGTCTTGGTGGCTAAGCTCTCGTGCTGTGCCCCAATATCCATGTCTTTCTATTCTTAAGCCGTGTCTTAAGGCTCGATCTAGCCAATAAACTAACCAAGAATCTCCATCCAATACCACCGAGCCATGAAGGCTTTGAGCATAAACCTGATTTCAACAAAAAAAAATCAATTTTAAGTACTTTTATTGATAAAACTGATAAAGAAACATTCACAAATTTACGACATTTTAAACTAATTTTCAATATTGGATTTAAATATATACAGTACCCTCCAATAGTGTGTGGCGACCTGTTTTTAGTTATTCAGATTAATCAATTTTTTTTTTCTATTTAATTCTAAAATAAAATTTTTTTCTCTGTAATTGGTTTGAAACTATCTTAATTCTGAATAAAATGAACCCAGGATAAAGTCGTTTTGTTCACTCTAAAAAAATTTATTGTAAATAAAGTGTAAATTACAGTTCTCTTTTTCAATTTTAAAGAACTTTTGAAATAATAGAGATTTCTTTATGTTCTTGGTGTGATTTTAAAGATAATTTTCTATAGAATTTAAAAAAATTATCACTATTATTGCACAATTTTTTTCTTAGACTTTTTCTGAAGATAAAGTGAGTACAAAAAAATTAAATATCTTTAATTTTAAAATTTGTTTCAATTTTAATTGATAAATTCCTTATTTGTAATTGAGATCCATTACAACAGTGATTAATACGAAAATGTAACAAAATATACCGAATTTGTTTTAAAATATGGAAAAAATTGTAAAGTTTAGGAAAATCTACGAAAATAAAAGAGGATATGAAAAAAAACCCAAAAATGCAAATAAACAATTAAATAAATTATATGGAATGTGAAAAATATCGAAGAATTTTAAATTAATTTTGCGTAATTGAATTTAAATAAATTATGTATTTATTTTTATTTAAAATACACTTTAATTCTAACTTGGAAAATTTAATTTAACTGATAAAAAAAAGGGGAACCAATTTACAAAAATCTAGGAAAATTTACAAGGATATAAAAAATAGGTATGAATAAGAAAAGGAAGACCAACCAATTAAAAGTAATTAAACATATCTGAGAAATTGAAAATTTTTTTTTTAATCCAACAAATGGTGAAAAAGAAAATCAAAATTTAAATATTTAAAAGTATAAACATTCAAAAATATTAAAACCAGTAAAATTCTTCTAAAATATCTAAGAAACAATAAGAATAAAATAATAAAGTGTAAAAAGACAATTAAAAGGTCTACAAAAAATAAAAAATTACTTAAAAAATAAAAAAGTTCAACAATTTATTTTAAAAATTAAAAAAAAAGATAAGAATCAAGAAAAAAATGAAACAAATTTTAAAACATTAGATAAAATTTTCAAAACAATCCTGGCAAATAAAAATGAAAAAATTTAAACTATGTGTTAGACTGCAAAAACATAGTTTAATAAAAAAATAAAGAATAAAAACTACACAGGAATTGGAAAGAAAATGCTTTATATGTATATAAAAATAAAAATAAATTTAAATAAATATTTTTGAAAATTTAAACAATGAAAATTACGAAATCGAAGATTATATATATGAAAAATTACAGTTGAAAACAAAATTCGAAAAATGTCTACACAATTACACAATTGAAAAAAATAGTTTAAAAAATTAAACAATAAATATTAAATTTAAACAAAATAGTTGAAAAATTATAGGAATGATTGTTCCGAATTTAATAATTGCAAATTTAAGAATTAAAAATTTGAGAATTTGATTGAAAATTTGAAAAAAAATGATAATTGAAAAAAAATTACAAAATGACAAAAATAATTGACAATTAAAAACAAAATTGAAAAAATGTCCGGATTAATGCACAACAGAACAAAATAATTGAAAAAATCAAAAAATAATTATAAAATTTTAAGATAACAATTGTAAATTGAAAAAATTGCAGGAAATAATTGAAAATTGCAGAATATAATTAATAATTCAAAGAAATAGTTGAAAAATGACGATAATTATTGAAAAATTGAAAAAAATATGTGAAAAATTACATAAATAATTGTTAATTTAAAACAAAATTCAGAAAATGGCTAGATTAATAGACAAGTTAAAAATTGAACAAGAATTATTAAATTTAAAGAAAATAATTGGGAATTGAAAAAATAAGAAAATTATAATAATAAATTAATATTAAAAAAAATAATTGAAAATTAAAAAGTGGAATAACTTAAAATTGAAGAGAATAGTTCTAAAATTGAATAATTGAATTGCAATTTTAAAACAATTTTTATGAGTGAAAAAAAAATAATTGAAAAAATCCGAGATTTATTGAATATTAAGGAATTAATTGAAAATCGATAAAAATAATTGAAAAAAAAGAAAATAATAGAAGATTAAATTGGTAATTAAAGAATTAAATGGAAATTTTAAGAAAATAATTGATAAATGAATAATTGGTATATAATTGATACACCTATAAAAAAATGCACGAAAATTAAAAAATATTTAAATAAATAAGTAAAGTCTAAATACTAATAAAACACTTTTTTTTAAAAAAAAAAGATTTTTTAAAGAATTTTTTAAAGAGATATTTTAAATTTTTGATAAATTACTTAAGAAAATGAGGAATCAACGTAGCTTAAATTTTTTGACGTATTTTAAATCTAATTCATATTTAAAATTTGATATAAAGATTTTTTAAAATTAATTTTTCAAAAAACTGAAATGTTGACTTTCATAAAAATAAATGAAATAATTAAAATTTTCAAATTTTCAAATTAATTTTAAATTTTCTATTTAAAATGTGTCAATGCTGAAATTTGTTTATATTTACATTTCTAGACTTTTTATTTTAATAAAAATTTTACGTTTGTTTTGATTAATACAAAGCTTTACAAAAATCAACAAAAATTTACCAGGGTAAACAAAAATATTAATACATAAGTTTGAAAAATACGTAAATATTAAACGATTTGAAATTAATTCTAAATAAACTAACGAAAAGTCATCAGAAATTTGTTTGAATTTATAAAAATTTAAATTTTAAATAAAATTGTACTTTACAATTCACTAATTGTCTAATTTGATTAAATTTTTAATAATATAAAATTTAAAATAAGTCAAAATAAAAATCTTTTCAAATTACTTTTGTATAAATTCTATTTAAAATGTATAAATACTACTTTCTTAAAATTTTATTTTACAATTTATTTTATCGTCAACGATAAAATTTTATCAATTTTTTTTTCAAAACTATTTAATTTATTATTATTACTATTATTATTATTAAACTAATTGCTTATTATTTCAAAATATTTTTTTCTATTTAAATTCTATTTCAATACAATTTTACACAAAAATAGTCTAAAACGTGCAAAAATCTACAAAAAAAAAAAACTATAAAATATTTTAAATTTACAAAGACATACATTTTTAAAAATTTACAAATAAAATTATGAAATAAATGAAAATAAAAAACAATCTCAAATTAATTTCGAATATTCTACTGAAAATTTGTTTACATTGAAACTTGTGTAAATTTACATTTCTGAACTTCTTACTTTTAATTAAATTCTACTTGAATCGTATTTAATAAAAAAAATGGGCAGAAATGTTTCAAAAGTTATGAAAATGTCCAAATTTATATCAAAATATACAAAAATATACAAATATTTTTCAAAATTTACAAATAAGTATATTTAAAATGTCAAAATTAAAAGTTTTTGATTAAAATTTTAATCATTCCCAAATTCAACCAATCTAAACTTTTTTTTATCAAAATTGTAATCGATTTAAATTTAAACAAAATAAAATTTTTTATCGATTAAAAGTTCAATCTGAATTTTAAATGATTCAAACTTTAATTTATCAGAAAATCAAAATAGATTTTAATTTCAAACAATTTATTTCAGATGTAATTGGTCACTTACTCGAGAAGAGGTTATGTTTGAAGTAATTATTTTGATATTTTAAATAGAAAAACTAACTTTTACTGTAACTTTTTTTAGACGAAAGATGGCAAACTTACTTTAAAACAAAATAAATCGATAAAATTCATAATCGGATAAACGTTAAAGATTTCTCACATTCAGAAACAAATTTATATTTTCTCTTATTTTTCTGAAACGTTTCTGAATGTCAGCATCTTTGATTTTTATCCAATTATGAGGTTTAATAGTTAATTTTGATTTAAATTAAGTTTACCACTTTTTCTCTCAAGAAAATTACAGTAAAAAATAGTTTTTCTACTTTAAAAACTAAAATAATGACTTCAAACATAACCTCTACTTGAGTAGGTGTCCAATTTCTCCTTAAAATATATCAGTACTGAAATCTTTTCAATTTTCACGTTCGAACTTTTTATTTCTATTTAAATTCTACTTTTATCTTGATTGATACAAAAATGTACCCAAAAAATATATAAATTTTGAATAATTAACAATAATTTACGATATTTACAAAAAAATACGAAATTATACCCAAATTTACAAAAAAAGTACCAAAAAGTAAAAAAAAAAATGAATAAGTAATAAAAATACGTAATTATCAAACAATTTAAAATCAATTCTGTATTTTCTCCATTAAAAATTCGTCAATTCTAAAATTCATTTTAAATTTTATTTCTATAAATTCTACTTTACTTCCCACTAATACCAAAAAAAAAGTTTACAAAAATGTTCAAAAATTCGCAATAATGCAAAGAATGGACAAAAATCCGCAAAATTCCAAATAAAAAAGTAAAATATCAAACAAATTGCAACAAAAATTTCCAACTTTCTGCCTGTTTTGATTCTACGACTACTGAAACTGACAATAAAAAGTGAAAGGGACAATTTCTAAAAATAATAAAAACAATGGAATATGAAATGAAAAAGTTTTGCTCTCGCTTGTCAATACTATTGAATGGAAAATGTTCTATAGATTAGTCCTCGACCTTTTCCAAGTTTCCCTCTCGAATCGCCATAAATTTTAATCAAAGCGTTAGTTGAATGGTTAGATATGATTATTCACAGAAAATAAAGAATAAGCAGCTAATAATAAAGACAAAGTAAACCGATTACGTTTTATAAACATATCAGAGAGCGATTATTGAATACACTTGTCAAAGATAAAGACATCAATTATGCGGACAATTATTTCGAAATGGACCAATGAAAGTAAATTTAGATATGACAGATTATTTAAACTCAACAATGACAAGGAAAAATCGCCAATTCTTATATTCTTAATTCTTAGCATTATTGGATTATATTCTTACATTATTTTCTCCGTACTTAATATTTACTATGATTCACACATTAAAAAAATTCTTACTTAAAGAAACAAAACATGAAAATAAACAATTTTTTAAATTCAACTATGCCAAAAGACTTGCAAAATAACCAATGTCAGACAATTAATTTTTTCCGAAAAATTGCTCCGAAATTTTAGAGAAAGATCGAATAAATATTAAAATTAAAGAATTATGTTTAACAAAACGGTATCAATTTGTCTTTTTTTTTTTTTTAAAGAAAGTCGAAGAAACAAAGGATAATTTGAATGAAAGTTTATAATAAAGTGGAGCTACTAGAGTCCCATCCCAATCATGCAGTAGTCCTTACCAATTTGATTGCTTTTGTCAATTCTTGTAAAATCCTGCTCTTTGAAAGGACTTTGTCCGTGCAAAGATCAATATCCTCTTGACCCGGCATTTTCGTTTTGATATTCACATTATTTTTTGCATCTTTTGCGTCCTTAAAAAACAGACTATACCTCTAATTTTCTTCTGACTGACACATTCACATTCACTGCACTCAGCAGTCGTCGCATTGATTTTACCAGTACGCAAGTTCAGCGGCAAATTTAATTCTTCACATTCTCCTCTTGTACCTGTAAACAGAAATTTAGATTAATTAACTGTCAATAAAACACGAAATTTCTTTACTAGTTTATTCCAATCAATTTATTTATCCCATTTTATTATTAATTTATCGATTTTAAAATAAATTTTTTTAAAAAAGAGCTCAAAACGTCGTTTTTTTGGTTAAATATATAAATTATTTAATGTATAAAAGTAAATTATGCAGCAATTACTTATTAATTGTACAATAATTAATAAAGTATTAGATAAAATAAAAGAAAGAAAAGAATTAAAAACTGTTAATTAATAATTTAATTTTCTTTTTAATTTGAAAATAAATAAAAAATTATTATTAACTTTACATGGCTAGGAATTATGTTATCGAATGTAGAACTCGATCTGTGAGCTCTTTTCGCATAACAATTGTATATATATAATTTCGCGGCTTATAATCACAAACGCAAAAAAAAAAATATAAAAATAATTTGAAGATTGTTGGTTTTGTCCTTCTCATATTTAATAGCAGATATAAGCACAACATTTATGTTATAGAGCCGATAAGTGCAATATATACAAAGTATAAAACACTTTTAAGCCGATAAGTTAATTTGAAAAGTACTTAAAAGTCGTTTACGTAAATACACGCTATTTTAAAGTTTGAGAATATTTAAAATCAGTATTTTTTATTACTCTCTTTATCACGGCAAAATTTATTTTCTAAAATCTGATAATAAAATAAAAATAATATTATTAAAATCTGCTCTCTTTAGAATTCTAATTTAGATATTAAAATTCAGCAAAAAATGAGAACGAATTATATTTTAGATAAGATATATTAAAAAAAATTGAATTTGCAATGTTTAAAAAAATAATTCCTAAAATATAAATCGCTCTTCAACGTTCTTTCGCTTATTTTAAGTTTTACATAGAATCAAAATAACTCTTTGACATTAAAGTGAACTTTGATACTGAATCGTTTAAAACTTGGACCAAAAAATGTGGAAAGTTTTGACATTTTTCATAATTAGGAAAATGATTCTAAAAGTTGAGAAAATGAATATTCCACATCATACATAATTCATGTATTTCTACGTAATTTTCATGAAAAACATAATCCTATAAGTTAAAAAAATAAATGTTTCACACTTTCAAATATTCATGTGAATTTTTCGACATTTTTTTTGAGGTCAACTGCAACATCTGACAGATTCATGAAAAAAATTTTCACATTAGTGTCAATAATTTATTTAGGTTGTGAATAAAGTTACTTTTAAAATAAGCGCAAGAATGTAAAAAATGTTTATCCGTTTGGGAATAATATTCTAAATTTATTAATAAATAAATAATTAAATTGATTAAAATTTAAAACAAAAACTTAATTTCCACCAGTTTTAAGAGAGTCATTAAACAAATGAATGGATTAAAAAAAAAAATGAAAACAAGAGCGAAAAAATGTGAAAATATAAGAAAATTGAAGAGACACTCCTAACAACTTGAATTTTTATTAAACATTAGATATATTCTATGAAAATCGCAAAAAAATTAACAAATTTAATAAAGGAGAATAGAAAATTAGATAAAAAATTTAAAAACCTCATCCTCTAACATACAAAATGAAAAAAAAATTTAAAAATTCGAGGAAGAAATTAAATTTACACAAGAATAAAAAACGACAAAAAGCGAAGAAAAACAAACAAAAAAAAACTACAAAATGAAAAAAAAATTATTAAATTCGAGGAAGAAATTAAAACTACACAAAAATCAAAAACGACAAAAAGCGAGAAAAACAAATTAAAAAAACATACAAAATGAAAAAAAAATTATTAAATTCGAGAAAGAAATTAAATCTATACAAGAATCAAAAACGACAAAAAGCGAGAAAAACAAAAAAAAACTACAAAAAGAAAAAAAAATTATTAAATTCAAGGAAGAAATTAAAACTACACAAAAATCAAAAACGACAAAAAGCGAGAAAAACAAATTAAAAAAAACATACAAAATGAAAAAAAAATTATTAAATTCGAGAAAGAAATTAAATCTACACAAGAATCAAAAACGACAAAAAGCGAGAAAAAAAAATATAAAAAAGAAAAAAAGAAAAATATTTTAATAAATCAGAATATTTACTAAAGCGTTTCTGAAAAAGTCGGAAATTCAGGAAGTTTAAAGAAAAACTAAAACAATAATAAAATAAAAATAACTGAAAATCCTCCCCCCCCCATCCCGGAATAAAAATTAGGAAATAAAGAAAAATATTCGTTAATTTTGGATAAATATAAAAAATATATTAACATTAGACAAGGATGACAAAATTTAAAAAAAGTAAAAAATTTTAAAAATTACAAAACTCGAGTAAATATTTTCTAATAATTCTGATAATAAATAGCGAAATCGACCAAAAAACGTAGAAATCGTACTAAATGTTAAAAAACAAAAATTCATAAAATAATTGAAAAATAATTGCCTAAAATGAGAAAATTCAACAAAATTAGAGAATATTAAATTTAAAAAATGTGAAATTAAAATAAAAAAACGAAATTTTTTGTCAAATTATGAAATAATAAAAAAAAACTTTGAAACAATTGGAGAATAATTTTTTTGAAAACAGAAAATTAAAAATGCCTTAAAAACAAAAAGACGAAATTCTTTTTAAATTAATGAAAATTATGTAATTGTGAAAAAATGTCGGATAAATAGCTAAAAAATTGTGAAAATAGGAAATTAAAAGGAAATTTAACAACAACATAACAATTTACAGAAATTTCGAAGGAAGGAAACAATTCCTAAGAAATTAAATTTAGAAACTATTACAATTTAGGTTCATTGAAACTTGGTTAAATTGAATAAGAGCTCGTGATTAATTAAAAATGAATTGAATTTAAATTGAAATTCAGGTGATTTTAATTAATAATCCATTAGAATTTCTATCAATAAAAGTCTAGACTAATAAAAAAAAGTACAAAATTTTGATAAATTAAAATTTATTTAAAATTTAGAATAACAACATTTGTAATCTAGGTATTAAAATTTTTATAAATTAAATGGATAAACCTAAATAAAATTATTAATAATATAAATACTAATTTTTAACAATATTAAATTAAATTTAAATTAATTTATTTTAATTTTTTATACCTTTGAATCGGACTATTAAAATTAATAAAGTTAATCCTAAAATTCTTTCACAAACAATAATTAATAAATAAATTATTATAAAATATTCTATATTAATTCTAAAAAATAGATAATTATATAAAATTATTTATTAAAAATTAAATAACAAATTTCTAAGGGTATATAAATATTTAATAGATGATTAAATTAAAAGGATTTAAAAAAAAATTAAAAATTAATAAAGTAGGTGAAACAGGTGATAAATGACAAAATACGAAAAAGCCACGAAAAAGGTTAAATATTTGTAAATTCTGATATTGAAATTTGGATTATTAATTGAAATTAGAAATTCTGAATAAATTAAAATTCGATTAAATTAAAATTTGCATTCTTATAGAAGAGTTTGATTAAATTGAAATTTGGACAAATAAAAGTTTACATCGATTGAGTTTGTGGCTTTTTTAATTGACAAATTAATGAGATTAATATTAAGTGAAATTTAGAAATAATATTAAAAAATCTGGTACCATTTGAATAATAATCAAAATTTTTTGCCCCGGATCTATTAAAATTCGGTCAAAATGAAATTTGGATAATAAAAATAAAAACGAATTAATTTAAATCGATTAGAATTTGGACGAATTAAATTTGCAGTCGATTAAAATTTTAATCAGTGTTTGTTTTGGTGAATTATAATTATTTAAATTAATTATTTATTTATTTATCAAGAATATACGGGCTATTAACCAGTAATTATGATGGATTAAAATAATGTTTAATTAAAATCAAAATAGATTATAACTTAGAATAATTAAATTCTAACCGATTAAAATTTTAATAAACACCTTTTAGAAAATTTTACAAAAAAGTGCCAAAATAGGTAAAAATATTCCAGAATTTAAAAAATACGAAAAAGATGAAATAATAATTCCTACTTTTGAAATTCGGATTATCAATCGAAATTCGAAAGATTAAAAAATTTACGTTAGGAATTGATTCAAATAATCAAAATTACCAATAAAATATAAGGACGAAAAACCGAGTTTTGAACACGCAAAATTTGAAAGTTTAAATTAACTTAAATTCTCGTTAAAAATTTATTCAAATGATTAAAATCAATTAAACTTTGAATGGAAAAATAATATCCGAAAAAGGACGATTTTGTGAAAAGATAGTCAACAGGGTGTTTACTGGAAACCTAATTTGAAATTCCAGGAAATTTCCAGGACTTTTTCAGGACAGAGTTTTTATTTTCTAGGACATTAAATTCAAAGATTTTATAGAAAGCACATTTCCTTTACAAGAAAACTAGAAAAAAAGCTAGAAATTATATTCATTAAGGTGTGAAAAAAAATTGTTTTTTTTCTGATGATACCCCCTAATTTTTTTCTATTATATAAAAAATGAGACACGTATGCTTTTATTGATTTTTTTTATTTAATATTTACCACTGCCGCTGAAGCCTTCAAAATTAACATTTAATTCTTATGGAAAAAATGCATTTTTTCATAAATTGGATGTAGAATCTATAAAAATTGTTATTATTCAACCTATAAGTCATATTTTTTTCAAAAATGCCCAGAAAATGAAACTACTATGCTTTATTCATTAATAAATTATTTTAATTATTTTTAATAACGTCCCAAACCCCTTCCCACCCCTCAAAAAATGAGAAAAACCCATTTTTTGCTCTATGATCTAGTTCTGTTTTTTAAAAATGTTTTTAACAATCTAAAATAATTTTCTGTGTTATTTTCAAATATTTTTTAAATTGTTCAAATTATTTATTAATTATTATAACTATTTATTTTTAGTTCTTTCTTAAAAAAACAGGGATTTCTTTTCTTAGTTTGTAATTTGGTATATTATTGAAAAAAAATAAAAAAAAAATAAAATGTATCAAAACAATTATATTTTTTTCTGGATTTTTGTACAGCGTGCCTGAGGTATACTAAAAAAAAAATTAAATTTAAAGTTGAGAAAAAATTGAATAATAATAACCATAATTTTTTTAAACAATTTTTAATCTACGTACTAAAAATTTTTGTTTTGTTTAATAATACACCGAATTATAAATTAGGAAGAAAAAAAGTTATGAAATAGTAGCAATAATTTGTTTAAACAATATCTAATATACTAATAATTTTTTTTTATTCGAATAAATATATAAAATTTCAAACTAAGAAGAAAAAACTACAATTCTCAAGGGAAAAGCTAAAAATTGTTAATAAATAATAACAATAAAATAGTTAAATCAATTAAAAAAATATTTAAAAATCTCACATTAATACATTTTTTATTAAAAGCATTTAAGTAACAGTAGACAAATTATTTTCTAAAACATCGTCAAATATAACAAAATTTAAATAAAAAACAATTCATTAAATTATATTTTGAGTTAAAAAATTATTTTTCAAACTAAAAAGTAAGTGAGTAAAAAAAAAACAAATCCCAGATATTTCCAGGGTATTTTCGATTTCCCCGAGAATCCTAGATTTTGCAGCTATTGTAGACAAGGGAATAAAATCAGTGGAAAAAGTTAGCTGAACTCTTGAAAAGTATTTAAAGACATTTAATCCTTAAGCGTTTTGACGGAAGGGCGACACATTTTCTTTCTTTTGCCGCAACGACTATTGTGTCTTTCATAAAAAGAAAATCAATGCTCATCCTTTTAAAAGTATCTTATGTTGGAGATTCCTGATTGATTATTCGACCTATAAACCTATTAGTGCCAAATGCCGCGAATAGAATGTCTCGTCGTCAACACATTGTTCAGGGGGTGTTAAATCTTGGCAATAATATAGATGGTAAACATTGTTATTGCGCATTTTTTATTTTTGAAGAGGACCAATCATGAGTACCTCTGTCATTGCGTTTGAAGTTGGTTCAAGCGCTCACGTCACTTGTATATATAGAAAGTAAGGGTTGGTGGGTGTTTGTATATGCTATAGGGGTGGAAATTCAAAGGGAGGGGCTGCCCGAAAATGGCTGTCACGCACGGAACAAGATATCCAGAAGAGGACAAGTGACGGCTCATTTTTGTCTTCCAAACTGACCAAATTGACGTTAATTTTACAAAAAATTGTTATGATTAACTAATCAATCTTGAGTATGTTGTCGTGTCGGAGAAGCATACCTCGCGGTCTCTGGAGATGTTCTCTAGACGCGTCGTCGCCGTCGCCGTCGCCCCTCAGTTCTCAAAGGTGAGTTTCTGAAAAAATTTTTTAATCATCAATTAAACAAATGCCATTTTTAACAATAGTTGCATTTTTTCCACTAACTTTTCCAAATGTCATTATCAATTATTGTTCACCTGATTCGAGAATAATTTTAATTCAATCTAGCATTTTGTGCTTAGCTTGCTAATTTTATCAATTTTATTTAAATCGAACTCTGGGGTGTATTTTTAAAATGACATTGTAACTGGTTCCTAAATTTACGTACAATTTTATTTCTTTTAGCTTGTGTATTATTCATGAGATTATTTTTTACTTTTTATAAAATTTATTTATATTTATGAAATTTACGAAATTTAGTTTTTTTGAATCTTGTTTACTATTTACTAAATTTGTGGAATATCGGTATTTTCTGGATTTTTAAGAATGTAGATGTAACTTATTTACTGTTTTTCTATTAAATCGTAATTAGTGTTTTCCAAATTCGGAAGGAAGTATTTTCTAAATTCGCAATTATCGATATTTTTCCAATTTCCATTTTATCGGTTTTTAAATTAAATTGTCAATTATAATTTGCAGTTTATCAGAATTTTAACTAAAAAACTTTTTTAATTTCTAAACCAAATTGATTATTATATATTAGCAAGTTTTGAGTATTTTTTTATATTTCACATTTTGAGAGTTGCTGCAAAAATTCGATTTTAAAATTTCATGACTTTTCCAGAAACAATTTGTAAAAATTTTCAGATCAAATTTATTTACTTTTAGAAAAATACAATTATAAATTAATTAAATAATATATAACTTTGAATTTTTTAAATTATTACTTGACTATCAACAGGGATAACAGTGTTTGTTTTTTTGTTGTTGTTAAATTAGAAATATAAAAGTAGACGTAGGTTTTTTTAAAAAAAGGGGGAAGTTTGAAGTTTAAAAACAGGATTTTAAAAAGCAAAAGATAATTTTACTTATATATAAAACTATATCAAATAAACTTAGTAAAAATTCGAAAAACTTTAAACAAAATAAGAAGATAAATGTAAAATTATTTTTTTTTAATTACGATTATAGAGTTTTTTTTAATAATAAATTTTTTATTAACAAAATATTTTTTTTATCAAAAGATATTATTAAATTCCTTTAAAAACTCGGAAAATCAGAAACTTTTTTAAAACAACATAAAATTCATAAAAAAAATTTTTAACAGAATTAACAACGAAAAAATATAAATAATCCATAAGAAGATAACAAAATAATTAGAAAATCTACTAAAAAATTAAGGAAAAGAGAGAAAAAGAGAAGTTACAGAAAAAATAATATAATACGAAAAGGTAACAAAAAGTAAAAATATTTAATAAAAAATATTTGAAAAATGGAGAAAATTTGCAATAAATTTAAAGAATTATAAATCGTTTAAAATAAAGATAGAAAAATTATTCAAAAATACGGAAATTTAAAAAATAAATTAAAACAATTTTGAAAGAACGAAAAAAGTAGACAAAGATTAGAAAATTGAATTGAAAATCTAAACAACTTAAATTTTTTTTTTTTAAATTGTTAATTTTATTGAAAGAGTTAATAAATTTATGAAAAAAATTCAACAAATTTTTTCCAAAAGGAAATCAAAAGTGATGAATAAATAGAGATCGGTAAATTTGAAAAAAAAGTAAATCCTCTTCCCCTACAAAAAAAAGATAAGAAAAATGAGGAAATTAAAATATAAAAAATCAGAAAATGTTGAAAGATAATAAAAAAGATCCCAAAAGAAATGAGGAAAGTCATTAAAATTAAAAAAGTTTAGGAAATTACTCATAGAATCAGGAAATTAAGAAATATTTAAACCACTTTCGAAGGGTGATAAAATCTAAAAGTAATTAGAAAAATTTAACAAAAATATCTTAACTACTTAAAATTGTTTAAATACTAAATTTTATGAAAGAGTTAATAAATTTTTGAAAATATAGAGTATTATTTTACAAATAAATAGAGAAAATTGAGAAATTATCTCAAAATTTAATACTTTTTCATTGCCTAGAATTTATTTACAATTTTCCGTCAATTTCTTTATTCGCTATTATTTTATCCAATTTTTTTTGTACCTTCTTCTAATTTTTTATTTTGTAGTTAATTACAATTAATTACTATTATTTTTTTAATTAAGTTTTTTTTAAATTGATTTTCTTAAATTTGACGATTTTCTCCTATTTCTTAAAATTTCCAGCTTTATTGGTCACGTATTTTCTTCAATTCTTAGATATTTTTTTCATTATTTAGTTGTTTTCAGCATGCTTCAGTTATCTACTTTAACAAGAAAAACTTTTTTAATTACATTCGTTCTTATCTTAATTTTGAAAAGCTACTTTTTAGATTCTTTTTTTTTTAAGAAAAATATTATTCATTTCATACTTTTTTAAGTTTTTTAAAACGCCCATCATTGTACCGCATTTTTTTAATTATGCCTAATATATTAATTCAATTTTTAGAATTGTTACCACTTTCTTGCTTCAATAAAGCAAAATAAATTGCAAGTTAATCTATTTTTAAATTAAATTTAAAAAAAAAGTTAATATTTTCAATAAAAAATCTTTTTTACAATTCAAGCAATTTTTTTCTTCCGTACGTTAAAAATAGTTATTTTTTTAGTTTTCTCTATAAATAATAAATCTGCAAGTCGTAAATTTATTCTAGTATATTTATGCAAACCTTATTTATATTTAGATTTAGGGGGATTTTCTTTCACTCGTTTCTTAGAAAACTGAACTAGTGCCACTCTTCCCAAATGAAATTCCGGGTTAATTTTAAAATTCCAAGATTTTTCCAGTTTTTCCAGGTCCTGAAGCAATCCAGATTTTCTAAATTCGTATTTTGTAATTTTTTTAAATAAAATTGCCCATGTTATTTGCATTCTTCTCCATTTTTTAAGTCCAGACATTTAACAATCTGAAAAATAAAATCATTTTTTAATTTCTATTACAATTAGCAATATTTATTATCAAAGTATCAAAATAAAAAAATGAAGAAACCTCGATATTTGATGTTTCTTAAAAGTCGAACAATCATTTGTACCAAATTTTTTATTTGTATTTAAAGATTTCCATAAATATCTTTCACATCAGGAAAGAAAATTCAATTCTTTCACTATTTAAAGAAATTTTTAATTATGCAGAACGATCTAAAATTTAAATTTAAAAAAAAGAGTAAAATACAAATTTGGTTCATTTGAATGTTGAGAACTTTTACGATAAATAAATAAAATATAAAACTAATAATTAATTACCTAATGGGTCATTCGAAGTATAATTATTTTCATTAAGTCTTTCAATTTTTATTTAAGCATGAAAAAATTTCTAAATTTTAGAATATTTTTTCTACAGTAAAAATTAAAAAGTATACCATCAACCGGGGCTATTTTGTGCACAAAACCGCTTTTTTCACTCTATTCTTTATTATTTTAGATAAAATAACCTAAAATTTGACAATCTTTTCAAATTTTTAAATACAAATAGAAAATCGTAATTTTTATTAAAATGCAACTTTTAATCGAACAAAATGCTAAAATTAAAATTGTTTATCCTTTCACCAAAATGTTTTTGAAATTAGAAAGTTTTTTTACGTAGAATAGACGAAAATATAACTAATTTTTTCCGATTGTTTTTCCGATTCCTCTTTAAGGATGTTCAACAATTCAACCCATTGACGTAACCTCAGAATAAAAAATGGGTTTTCACATATAAAATAATAATATAATTAAAATTGATTTCATCCAAATTTAAAAGACCTAGTTGTACATTTAAAACAAAATTAGTTTGAGACAAAACTTGTTATATCAAATAATAATTATTAACATTTTATGAACAATTGTAATTTTCAGCCATTTTTGACAAATAATAGCTTATTTTGATTTTTTAAAACATTATTCCCTACAAGTCTATTCGTTAAAATAGATAATATCTTATTATCTAATATTTTATTATCTTATTATATAGTATTTTATTTTATGTTAATAATATTTTATTAACAAAATTATTAGACAAATAATATTGTTGTTTGATACATAATTTTAAAGCAGAAAATATTTTACTAAAACCTAACAAACAGACTTGTAGAAAATGTTTCAAAGATCAAAATGAAATTTTTTTTATCAAAATTAGATTAAAGTTATACAATTGTTCACAAAATTTAAAGAAAAAAAACAAAAAGGTTAAGTAATTATTGTTTGATAACAAATTTCGCCTTAACCTAATTTTTTTTTAAAAATGTACAACTGGGTCTTTCAAAATTAAGTGAAATCAATTTTAACAACATTTTTATTTTATTTAAAAAACTATTTTCCAGTTTAAGGTTATTTCAATTGATTGATTAAAAATATTCAATAAAAACTGATTTTAATTTCACAAAATTAAAAAGAAACTTCTAATCAAGCTAAAACTGTCACTGAACATAACCTAATATTTTAAGCTTCTTAGATCCCTTTCCTCGTAACGCGTCAGAAATAAAACCTTAAATATTAAACAAAGTGCGTTTAAAAACAATATTAATTCCACATTTATTTAAAATAATGCATCAATCAATCCTACTAAAATTTGTTATTTGAAATTCCATATGAAATTTATGTAAAAATTTATATGAAAAAGGTTATGAAACATGATGTCAAAAAAATATATAAAAAATATATTTATTTTATTAAATTGTACCTATAAGTAACGTCAATCGTGTAATAATACATACCTAATATAAATTTCATAAATTTTTATTAAACAAATTGATGTTTATTATTAACATAAAGCTTATATGATAATGTAAATTCAAATATGTTTAGTTCTTAAAAGAATAAAATCACATCACTCACTATTTAATTTTCTGAAAATATAATATTTTTATAAAGGAGGAGATCTTTCCTCTCTGAGATTTGGTAGAAAACTATAAGGAAAAGGAACAAGTAATACCATTAGAAACGGTTCGTCTTTTCAAGAGCTCTACGCACATGTTAATCAGATTCCAATCAAGGCTCAGAGAGGAAGGATGTCGGGGAACGTTGTAGATAAAATAAAATTTAGAAATTGTGTTTTTTCCATTTTTATAAAAATAAAGTTTCTGCAAAATTAAACTCTGTGTAGGGGAAGGTGGGGCAAAACCGCTAGGTTTAAATTTACTGATGCACAAATTTTGAACTATACATTCAGTTGGAGTCATTTTTGTTTGTTACACGACTAAAACTAACCAGTAACAGATTTTAATAGTCGTTATTACATTTATCATAATCATAATTACATATTTAATTGTATTTAAAAAGATTCAAATTAGCGGCTTTGCCCCAATTGTTGGGGCAAAGACGTTTTTGCTAATATTATTATTGCAAATATAATAAATGATCTAAAATATACTCTAAATAACATTTATTGGTGCAATAATTATAAAACATAAATATTTTACAGATTTTTAAAGAGATTTAATCGATTTTATTGAAAATAATGACGACTTGTATTTTTAACCTCATATTTTCAATTTAATTGTTTTTTATTTTGTTTCAAAATCTACTTTATCGACTTTTCAAAAAAAGAATGTTTTTTAAATAACCATGCGAAAATATGATTAAATAATAATGCTTATTTAATATTCAAAATTTATAATTTTTTTTTCAAATTAGTAGTAAACGCTAATAAATAATTTAATGATTAAATAATAATAATAATAACAATAAATTTAACAGACAAAAATATTTATTTGTTTTGATGAAAAAATGCAGGTTAACAGTTGATTAGCATGAAGTTTGCATCATTTAAAATTACATGCTAATGTAGTTTTTAATATTCAATTGTTTTTTATGAAATATTTTCCAAGCGTCTTTGCCCCAAACGACAAACCTTTTTTTAATTTAAAATTTTATATATTTAGATTGAAAATTAAACCTGAATTCCACAGAGATTGTGTAGATAAATGATTACTCTATTAGAACGTGACATTTAAAAATTTTTAAAATTCACATGTAGATTCAAAATTTACTAGTTTTGATCAATAAAATTTTCATCTCATACTTGTAAAAACGATTTTTTTGGTATATTTGCTAAAGCATTTTATATTTTCAAGATTTTTTTTTATAAAACAATGGCTCCAGTTACAATTACGATAAACTTTAAACATAAGTTGAAACGGTCTAGAAATAAAGGAAATATTTTGAAAAACGTCTTTGCCCCGCTTAGCGGTTTTGCCCCACTTTCCCCTATAGTGAGTGATGTGATTTTATTCTTTTAAGAACTATAGGCTCAGTTGGGTTAATTCCGGACAAACGATATTTAAGCTAAATTTGCAGACTTTTAAATAAGTACGATATGAATATTTTAACCTCCGATCACCTACAAGAGCTTCTGAATATTTGCCAATTTTTCGATTTGTCAATTGTCAGCAAGGTATAGAAAGATAATTCATAATCGATAAAAAGTTGACAATAAAAAAAAACTGTTTCTGTGATTATTTCTTTTTTAAATCCATTTAGTGGTGTATTATCATTTTTTATTAATATTTATCAATTTTTACTTCAATTTTTATGGTATTTTTGACACAAAATTTTACGTCAATTTTCATATCATTTTTGACACCATTTCATTATGTCCTTTTTCCTATGAATTTTTATATACTTTTTGACATCATGTTTCATAACCTTTTTCATATAAATTTTTACATGAATTTCATATGAAATTTCAGATAAAAAATTTCAGTAGGGAAGTCTAGACGATTATTTTTCAAATGACCCTAATTAAATTGATAATGAAATATTTAAATTACTTAAGATTGTCGTTTTTGTTTTGTCCTAGACTACAGCATTCCAAGGACAATGTAGACTACGAAATTTGAAAAAAGAACAGAAGAGGGGTTGAAGATGATCGGCTCCTCCTGGGGAAGTCTAGTTATATTGTTAGGAGTTGTGGTTTGTTGGCAAGTTTCTTGCACGGCCGAGGGTGACAAATCAGCAAGATCATTGAAAAATCGCCTTAGATCGTCATCATGGCGTTTGGTTGTATCATTCACACAATCACAAACAGCTCATGGTCGAGTGATTCACGCGGCTACAAATTACAAAAATGAGATTCAAGCGGCTTGGGAGAAGACAAGATCAGACGCTTCCTTGGCTGACATCGAAATGTCGTATGTCGAGACACGAGAAATACCCGTCACCGATTCACTGTCTTATCCATTATCACTTTTAAATAAATTTTGCATGGATATCGAAAATGGAAAGACTATCCTAAGTATCGTAATCGGTGGCGGTCCAGCAGCAAGATTTCTCGTTTCGGCTGCATCATCTTTAAATCTTCCAACTCTATGGCTGCCGTTCACCTACAGAGATTTTCTCCAACAGGTCTGTAATTTTATTTAAAAAGATTAAAATTTTTGTTTATTATTTATAGTAAAGTTAAAAAGAACTAGGGGAGACCGACCAACAGTAGATAGTGGAAAATTCTAACACGTCATATGACTTGAGACTGAAGTAATTAATAACATTTTGTTTACTAAAATCAAGTTAATATATTCAATTAAGCAATGCAATAGTCAAACTCGCCGTAAAATTGGATATTTATCTATTTTTAATTAATTTAATAATAATGATATTTTAATCAGAGCAAGATAACCCTTAGGTTTTCAATGTAAACTAATTCTGACAGAGTACGTTTAATTTAAAGCTTTTCACAACTTATATGCTCGTAAAATTGGATTCTTTCTAAAATAACGCGATATAAAAACATATTGTGAGCACTAATACTCATTAACTTACTCATCTCGACTAATTGAAGAGTATATTCCAATCATATCTCTTTATAAAGAATATTTTAAAATTGAGTTATCCACAACCAGTTTAAAAATGTTCTCATAAATAAGTAATGAGATCTCAGCTTTGTAGCACGAATTTTCACTGTAATTCTCTAGATCACTCTTTAAAACTAAAACCTAATTGTTGATAAATAGAAGAATATTTTATAATTTTCAGGTTATTCTTTTATTATTAGGAAGATATTATCATTTTAATAGTTTAAATATGTGTGTAATATAATGTTCTTTATTAGTTTATTTTTATTTTATTGACATTATATTAATTATAAGTTACTAACTATTTAAATTCTAACCAAACAAAAAAACTTTTGCTATACAACTGTTTTAAAATTAATTCTGTAACTCTCATTAGATTTTTATTGACTTGAAAACATTCTAAATTAAAAATTTTGAAGAAGCATTCTTGCAAATATAATCGATTCGTTAAGAAAACGCACTGTCATCTATAATATTTAAACAAAATATTATTCGAATTGAGATTCATTTGCCATTTTTTGTCGACTGAGAAACTGAGAACAAGAAATTGGCATTTTTCCTTTCTGCTATATACCTAACCTAACGTATGAGCTTAAAAGAGCGCGAAATTTTAAAACCGTAAGGCCAACTTTTTATAGATAATCATTTTTTTTCATTTGTAAATGTTAATTACGAGTATTCTGTCAATAAAACACATCCAGGTTACTTTAGATGATTAAAACTAATAATAATAAACAGAAATAAAAATGTCAATTAACTTTCCAGAAAATTAAATTATATAAATTTAATAATCTATAAATACTATTGTTAATTTCTTTTCTTGAACCACTACGCATTTAAAAATATTTTTTACTTTTTAAAAAATTTAGAGAGGATTAATAAAAAAAAGATTTAGAAGAGAAAATGAAATATTTCATAATTGAAAATTTAGGAACTAAATATTAAAAACAAAATATTTTTTTTCCAGATGAATTTTTTTTTTTTTTAAAGAAGAACAAACTTTCTTACATTTTTAGATTTCAATTAATTTCGTATCTAAAATCGATTCTGGGTTTGAATAATAGAAGTTGATTTCGGATCAAAAACCAGTTAGGAGTACAAAACTTTTATGAATATGGGCCAATTTAGAATAAAAATTTGCTTTTTAATAGAAAGTTTGAAAAATATTTGAATGTAACTTTTAGATACTGAAATTTCAAAGGATTCTGACACTGAGTTCAAATTTTCATTGATCGAGATTTTAATTAATTTTGCGTTCTCTATTAGTTTAAATTGTAATTAATTCTAATTTCAATGGAGCCTAAATTGACCAAATTTTAGTCGATTCTAAATTTAACCCACTTGAATTCTAAATTTTAATCTATTCCAATTTTAATCAAATCCAAATTTTAGTCACTCTCCAAAAATCTATTGTTAATATAAATTTCAAAAATCCAAAACTGATTCCAATTTCCAAAGATTCTAATTTTCATTTATACAAACTTTAATGTGTACAAACCACCGATCCTAACTTATATCCAATCAAATTGTAATATAATTTAATTGACCCCAAGTTTAATCAATTTAAATTTGTTTCAAAGTAAATACCAAGAATTCTTGATATCAGTTAATACCGTTAATTCCAATCTAAATAGATTCTAATTTCGATCAATACAAATTTCAAATACACATATAAATTGGAATTATTTAATTAAAATTATAATAATTGTAAACTTTATAATTACCCACAGTTTTAATTAATCCAAATTTTAAACGATCTTGATTCTAAGTTCAATCGATTTCGATTTTGATCCCAATTTTAATGGAAATTTGTTTATGAATTTAAAATTCAATCGGTAGAAATTTCTAGAAACTGTAACTTTGTGAGTAATTTATTTTTGTTTTTATGCAATAAATTGAAATTTTAATTCATTCTAATTTAAAATGACCTGAAACCTTCATGCAAATATTTAACGATGTAGTTTATACTAATTTCCATCGAACCAAATTTTAGGCACTCGATATTGCAGTGGATGTAAATCCCAATTAATCAGAAATTAAACTGATCCTAATTTCAATCAGTTTAAAATGTCCGTCAATATAAATTTCAGAAGCCTAAACTTCCATTAATACAAATTATAGTTGATAGTAATTAACTCTGATTCTAAATTTCTTCGCCTTCTAAAATAATTCGATCCAAATCTTCTCAATTAATAAAAATTGCAATTATTTACATTATTATTATTTGATTCTAATTTCGGTAAATTTTTTTATTTTTATTGATAAAAAATACCATTGACTCTCATTGATTTTAATCTCAATCAACTCGAATCTGAATCAAATTTTCAGTTTTTTTTTCGTCCCGAGGTAATATTTTATCTTTATTTTCAAATTTGTTATACTTTTTTTTAATTTTCAAGTAATTTTTTATAATTTTCAATGATTTTTAAATATTTCTTAATAAGTGATTAAAATTATTATCTCAGCCATTAGTTATATTTTTCACCAATAAAAATTAGTTATTTTTTCCTAATTGATTTCTAGAGTAAATTTGTTCACGATTTTACTATTGAACTGGTATTTTTTTTTACTAATTCAGATTTAGAAAGTGTAATTTTTTTCATATTTTAGCTTTGAATTTTTATTTCTTATTTCCACCTTTCTGGTTATTTTGTAATTTTCTGTGAATTTTTTCTTACTTCAACAATAATTTTCATTTTCCAGTTAATTTTTAACTTGCTAGGAATTTGTTCAAAAATTTAATTATTATATCTTTTAAAATTGATAGTATTTGTTACTTTCTAATAATAATAAATGCCTCACCTTTTTCAAAAACAATTTTTCCTTCTATTTCTAGTTTCACTTTGATTTTTTAATCATTTTTAGTAAATTTTATTCAACTTCTTAGTGGTTTTTTTCTCTAATTTTCGATTTATTATCTAATTTTCTTTTCATAATTTCTAAATTATCCTCCCCTAATATCTATATATTTTTGTCTACATCATAATTTTCAGTTTTTAAAATTTAGTAAACTTCTGAAGCTTATTTCTAGTTATTTATCAAAATTCCTAGCACCTTATTAACTTCTTAGTGACTTTTTTCCGTTAGTAACCTTTTTAAATGAATATTCTTCTTTAATCAATTTAACTGTTAATTTTCTAGTTCGACGCCCCCCAACGATAAAATGTTCATTCAAATATCAGTGCAATAAAACTTTAATTCAGAAAGTTGTGCTATATCACTTCTTTTGAAAATTTTATCCAACATAATTTGTATTCAATAGTTTGTGTTATATAAAAATAATTCAAGCTATGGTCAATAAAATTTTAATTTAATCGTTAATTCAATATGTTGCTTATTCAAATAAATTTTTACTTTTTTTTTTTATTACTTACTTTAATAAATTTAATTTTTATAATATTTTGATTGTAAAATTTGAAAAAATATATGTTTCTTATTGGAAATTTTCCATGGAATTCTAAACTAATTTCAGATTAAAATCAGTCAATTTCATATTTTTTGGACAAAATTAGACCATTTAAAACCAAGTGATGCAATCATTAAAACCAATTTTTTTCATTTTTGCGTAAAAAACTCAAAAAGTTTAATTAAAAAAAGATCGCTCGAAGGATTCTTTTATCCGCTGATTTTTTAAATTATTTTAAAAATTTTTTAAAAATCAAAAGCAAAGTATTATAAAATTAAATTTATTAAATTAATACAATAAATTATTAATTTATATAATAATTAATAATAATAAATGTAATAAATTAAATAATTATATAATTAAACAATAATAAATTTATTAAATTATTTAAATAAATTAATTAATTGAAAATATTTAATTTCATAATACTTTGCTTGTAAAATTGAAAAAAATTAATATTTCTTATTGGGAATTTTCCACGGAATTCTAAACTAAATTCCCATTAAAATCAGGCATTATTATACATTTAGCGAAAACTTAAACCATTTAATTAGATATTATTAGAATTATTATTAAATTGATTCTATTTCCCATCAAGAATCATATTTAACTTTTTAAATGGCTATTTTAGTCAGAAGAAATAATTTTTAAATTTATTAATTTAGTTTTAAATTACTTTAAGGTTAACAAAATTTCCTAATTTCATGTTTACGATTTTTAGTGAAAATTACTATTATAGCTGTGTGAATTTTTCATTTATAAAGTTATAAAAAAATATGTATAAATTATTTGAATAACAATCATATTGAATTAACGATTAAATTAAAACTGTATTGACCGTAAATTGAATCATCATTATACTGCAAAAACAATGGAATAAAAATGATGTTGTATACAATTTCCAAAAGAAGTGATATAGCACAACTTTCTGAATTAACGTTTTATTGCGCTGATATTTGAATAAAAATTTTATCGTCGGGGGGCGTCGAGTTATTTTGTGAATTTCTAGTAATTTTGTTCACTTTTTAGTTATTTTCACGTTATTTTTTCCCTACTAAAAATTTAAAAGAACTTTTTCAATTTGGATCTTTTAAATTTCTAGGTATTTTTCAATTTTTTCAACTTTATTTCACAGTTTTTCCTTAAATTTTTAATTTTACTTTACTTTTTAGTGAAAATTTCTAGTTACTTTTTCAGTTTATAGTAATTTTTCTCTATTTTTGGGTTCTTTTGGTTCTCTTTTTTAATTTCAATACTTTAAAAATATACATTTATTTTTTCAATTTTTCTACATTTTGTTTATCAATTTCTAGTTATTTTCTTCATTTTTTAGTTATTTTTTTCCCATTTTATGAATATTTTTTTAAAATTTCAGTAATTTTAATCATATTAAAAATTTTTATTCATTTCGAAATTATTTTTAAAATCACTGTTTATTTTTTACAATTTTCTGTTTTTTTCTTCAATTTCTAGTTATTTTACACTTAACTTCCTATTTGTCTATTTCTAGATTTTTTGAACTTCTAATAACTTTTTACCTTTTATAATTATTTTTATTTTATTTATTTAATTAAGTGTTTACAGAGGGCCTAATAGAACAGATTTAGAAGAGAATATGGAATATTTTATATAATTAAAGATTTAGGAACTAAATCTTAAAAATATGGAATCTTTTTTACAGATGTGGAATAGTTTTATAAAAGAACAAACTCTTTTTCATTTTTTGCTTTTAATTAATTTCGTGTCTAAAAATGTCTAGGCATTTTTCACTTTTTTCAACTTTATTTCACAGTTTTTCCTTAAATTTTATTTCACTTTACAATGAAAAGTTTTAGTTACTTTTTCACTTTCTAGTAATTTTTCTCTACTTTTGGGTTCCTTTTGGTTTCCTCTTTTAATTTCAAGATTTTAAAAATCTACATTCATTTTTCCATTTTTTCTATATTTTGTTTATAAATTTATATTTATTTTCTTCATTTTCAAGCTATTTTTTTCTTATTTTATAGCTAAGTTTTATTAAAATTTAAATTATTTACTCAGTATTAAAAACGTTTTTTTATTTTAAAATTATTTTTAAAATCTTTATTTCTTTTTCACAATTTTTTGTTTATTTTTTTTCAATTTCCAGTTATTTTACACTTTCTTTTTGTCAATTTCTAGATTTTCTGAACTTCTAGTAATTTTTGCCTCTTAATTCATACAGGAAGCTTTGTGATCGTTAAGATTTTCGATTTTCCAAAAATAGTCTAAATCGACTAATTTTATTTTATTTATTTGTTACGCGTTACGAAGAAAGGAACCTAAGAAGCTTAAAATATTAGGTTATGTTTAGTGACAGTTTTAGCTTGATTAAAAGTTCTTTTTTAATGTATTCCATAATCAAAATGAACAACTGCCAGAAGTTGAGGTTATGTTTTAAAGGCATTTTTTTCATTGGAAAAACTTTTTAATTTAGCTTGAATTCCCAAATAGCACGTAATATTGCAGCAACGTTGCAGCAACATTGCTGTGCAATGTTGGCAATATTGCCGCGCAATGTTTCTGAAACGTTGCCTCAATGTTGTCCATGTCCAGTGTCCACATTGCTGCAACGTTGCACTGCAATGTTGCTACAACGTTTCCCTGCAATGTTGCCGCAACGTTGCACTGCAGCAACTTTCAAAATATAGCAGTTCAAAATTTTATAAAGGCTTCATTAACTTTTAAAAATAGTACTTAGTAAAGATGACATTTACGGAAAAAAAGGAAAGTTCAACCAATGCAAATTACGTAAACTGTTCATTTTTTTGTATAATCAACGTTGTATTTATGCGTTGTATTGAGCAACTATATTATTGCAACGTTGCAGCAACATTGCAGTGCAACGTTGCGGCAACATTGCAGGAAACGTTGCAGCAACATTACAGGGCAACGTTGCAGCAATGTGGACATGAACAACATTGTTGCTGCAACGTTGCTGCAATATTACGTGCTATTTGGGTTTTTGAATATAAAATGACCAGAATCAATTTATTATCAACAAACAAAATTTAGAACACACTTATTATTTAAATAAATTAGTTGCTACACAAGAGATACAAGAATTTATGTGATATTTAGTTTTCTTCGTTTCAAACTTCCCGCTCTTTTAAGCCCTTGGGTTTGGTAGGCGTGAAGAAGTAAAAATTTCTCGTATTTGCTCATATTTCAGTTAAATCAGTTAAATAATTAAGATTAAACGACTTTTATGAGGTCAAATTGATTTTATTTTGAAGAAGTCCTTTCAAGGAATGTTATTAAGCATAAAAAACTGCTCAACAATTTGTTTTCTTTAAATAGAAGCCGATTATCTACTGTTGGCAGAAGGTTCCTTTTCGAGTGATTGTTTATCGTGTCAAAAAAGTATTTAAAATGAAGAAAAGGTTAATTGTAGGCTTATTTATCTTTCTGCATTACTTTCTTGAATGTATTAGCTTCATTTTAGCGTTAAGCATTCTATTAATAACTCTTTCCTTAAATAATTACACCTATCAGAAATTTGTACTATCTACTGTTGTCCGGTCTCCCTTACTTATTCTATACTTTATGGATTGTTTCGATACTCTATTTTATTTTTTGTAAATTTAATTTCTCCGGTCATGTACTTAAAATTCTTTTACTAGACCTAGGAATTTCTTATTAAATAAATAAATAAATTTTCCATTCATAACAATTTAGAGCACCAAAAAAGCGCATTAATTTCAATCCTAAAATCAATTTCAACTTGTGATTAATTCGAGATCTAAAATGAGTTTAAAGTTACAGCGAAACAGGGCGCTTTTTAAAAGTTGTTTCAAACTTTGACAAAAGTTTGTCTGTTTAAAGAGTATGAACTCTGTTGAAGTGATTAAAATTTTTATTTCTGTTCAGGGACATAGAGCAAGATTCGAGAGTCGCTTGGGTTCAAGTCCGGAGGAAGTTGGAGCAGCTGCAGCCGCTCTGATGCACAAAGCCAATTGGCACGCGTTTACTCTTTTTATCGACACAACATTACTTCCCGTGCACCACCTTCTGCAGACACATCGAATGAACTTGATACCCAAAAAAATAATCCATCTTCCAACCAACGATAAGACTTTAAGACTAAGACTTCGTAGAATATCAGAAGAAGGTGGAAGCGGTGGTGTTCTGGTGATGGGCTGCGACTTGAGTAATGCTCGAAAAATAATAACGGCAGCCAGTAAATTTGAGATGCTTTCCGGGCGATTTTTGTGGTTGTGGCTCGACCTGAAAGAAGAATTAAGATCTAATGAGCCAAATTTAATTGATCCGCAGGTGTTGCACGGATCTCGTGTAGCGCTAACTTCAGATGAAAATTTGCCGCCCTTAGAGAATATTGAGCGTAATATTAATCTTGTTCCGGATAACGAAATAAATTTAGATTTATTACCTAATTTAGGAAGCGACATTCACCGTTTACAAGAACATCGATGGGCCAGTGAGAATAAGATTCTAAAGCGAAAGAGACAGGATAAAGCGGCTAATTTAGAAGAGGATGAAGAGCGTGATAAGCCGATTGACAAGAAACTAAATTCTAAAAATTTTATGCCAGTTGGAATGCTTGCCTTGACGCCTTCTAGTGTACATCTGACAAGTGGGGACGAGTCAAGAGCTTCCTCCAGACGCCTTATGAGTGGAGAAGATATTTTGCCGAGTATGCTGAGAGCAACTTCACAAGCACTAGAAGAAACTATCGCCCAACTCAAACCGAAACTTGCCCGAGTTCGTGATCCTCAATTAAAGGATTATTTTATACCTGAATGTCTCGCTCATAGTCAAGCTAAGTTCTCTGTTAACGAGTTTAGAGAAAATATGTCCAGAATTCTAACTACTAAGCTGCGCGATTCCATGCAGGAAATTTCTAGAAATAAAGCGGAATTTCAATTATTAAATCTACAAGGCGTTACGTTTGCTGGGAATAGAACTCTCTTGAAGTAAGTAAATAAAAGTAAATACGTAGGTTAAGTGCGTTAAATGAGGTGCTTTATAAAACAAAAATTTGCATTTTATTAAACACGGCTTTCGAAGGGGATAAAATTTAGTGCGGCAGAAATTATTTTATGCTTCCATTGACGCTCTGCGTTTTAGTATCAGGCTTTTAAATATGATATTTTTTTGGGGATTGTTTATAATAAATTAATAATTTTAACGTATTTAATTTTCCTTCACAATTGTAAAGGAATTTTAAAATTGGCTAATTTAGATAATATCTATTCTACTGGCTATTTGGGGTCAAGAGAATGATCATTTTGAAATTCCCTAATCGTAAAATATATTTTTTACAGATTTGCTCCTTTATTAATTATTAACTGAACTACAATTTAAATATCAAACGACTTTAAAACAATTTAAAAAAGCACATTTATACATTTAATAAACATTATTTGTATTTATAAAAGAGTAGTTTAAGAAGGATCTATGCAAAACAAAACAAAAATTACAAAATTTTAGAAAATCATAAAGTGTATAAAAAAACTTTTTTTTAATCATTAAGAAAAAATAAGATTTAAAAAGAAGTCAAAAAATCTTCAGGGGCGACGATAGTTGAAAACATTTAATTAAAAAAAAAGGTAATTAAAAAACCTATAAAAGATATGAATACATTTTTTAAATTTATACAAAAAATAGTAAAGTAAAAAAAATGAAGAATATTAAAAGTACACAAGAATGAAAAGAAAATTACAAAAGATATATGTATAAAAAAGTAGACATTAAAAAAAATTAAGTCTTCCATCAGGATCTTTTTTAAAAAATTAAGAAAATCAATAAAAGGCGTAAAGGTTTTACTTAAGAGCACAATGTTGAAAAAAATAAGGATAAAAACGATGAATACGTTTTGGGAAATTAGTGATTAAAAAAGAAATAATTCAATATTTAAAAAAAAAACTTAAAAAATTAATCAGTTTTGAGAAAAGGAAAGCTTTTTTAAGAAATAGAAAAATTATGATAAAATGAGAAAAATTATCACAAGATGATATTTAAATAAAAGAAAAGAAAAATCTTTAAAAATCAGAAAAATAAAAAATTTTAGAATGAAAATTCAAAATAAATGTGTAGAAAAAAATGATTAATTATATTATTAGATAAAAATTAAACAATTTTAAAAAGAGAAGAAACTTCTAACAATAAGAAATAGGAAAAAAAATTTATCAATTTATTAAATGTTCAGAAACAGGTAAAAAAATCGTAAATAAATGAAAAAATTCAAGAAAAAATTAGAAAATTTGAAGAGAAATTAAAATTTTACGGAATAAAAAGAAACGAAGAATATCCAATAAAAAATAATAAGTACAGGGAAATTGAAAAAGAAATACGAAACATGTTTAAAAAATATGAAAACAACTTTCCAAATCGAACAAAATTTTGTTTATCATTATTCAAAACAAAAATTCTAGAAACTTTATAAAAAAGTAAATAAACTTGTGAAAAAATATAGACAAAATGTGAAAATAAAATGTATAAATTTGCAAAAGAAGAGCTAATCTAATAAAAAAATCAGAAAAGTAAAAAAAAAGTGATTCCTCTAGCCCAAATAAAAATGAGCGAGATTTATTAAATTTAATCACGTGTTAATTTAGGAAAAAATTAACAAATTTTTTAAAAACAGTAGAAAAATAAAAAAATTAAATAAGAAAATAAAAAAATCTAAAAAAAAAATAAACTAAAATTTCCGTGAAAATCAGAAAATTGAAGAGAAAATTTTATAAAAAAATATTATAAATAATAATAGTAAGAATAATAGTAACTAAACAATCAAAAGCAAAAGGTGAAAGATTTTTTTAAAATGATAAAAATGAAGAAATCATGAAGAGAAGTAATAAAAATACTGAATAAGTTAATAAAATATGCAAAATTCATAATTTTCAACTATTATAATTTGGATTAATTGAAATTTGGAAATTTGAATAAATTAAAATTTGAATTAATTAACCTTTGGGATTTATTTAAATTGTAATAACTTAGAATTCTTAAAATTCAATATTATTTTTGTTTTTCTTGTACCCAAAATGTTTGGACCATATTCTGACAATGTTTACTTTAATTTTGCAAATTTTAAAAAATACTAGTTTGAAATTGAAATTTTCTATGAATTACCGGTACGTTTTAAAAATTAACGTTTAAAATTACGTTTTTTAAATCTCCGATTCTTTAAACAAATTTCCGATTTTTATTTCTATACGTACTAAATTAGCTTCAATTTCCCGGATCGATGGACATCCTAAGGCCAGTTTTATTCTAAAAATGACTTGAAATTAAACGTCTTTACCAGGTTAAATTCTTTAAATAAAGTTTTTGAACTTGAATTTCTATAAATTGGAAATTTTAAGCAGAATCATTATGCAATAAAGTTTCGAGTTTTATAACAATCGACCTAACAGTTCTAGTGTCGTATGAGCACAAAATTTTTCGTGCAATTTAAATCACAATATCTTGGTCAAAAGTTAATATAGAGACTTGAAACTTAAAAATTTGGAAAGCTTATAAAATTCTGCTTTAGATAACATACTAATAATTTTTTTTTAAATTTAAAGTTTAAAACTGATAAGTTAGAAAGAAAACTTTTTAAATTTTTCAATATTTAATATACGGCATTTGATAGCGTCCTTCTAACAGTAAATAGTCGCTTTTAATTTAAGGTATAAAAGCTATGAAACAAGTATTTACCCGTAATCACATTTGTTTACAAGTATTCTTGAAAATATAATCGATTCGTTAAGAAAACGCACTGTAATCTATATTATTTAAACAAAATATTATTCAAATTAAAATCCACTTGACATTTTTGTCTACTGAGAACAAGAAATTGGCATTTTTTTCCATTCTGCTATATACCTAACCTAACGTATGAGGTATTTAAAAGAGCGCGAAATTTTAAACCTACACTACTGGCCAAAATTGTGATCCCACTTACAAAAATCGGATTAAAAACATGACTGTCTTAAAATGTGATAACTCTGTCAGATATTAGCAAAATAAATTTTTTTTATTGACCATTGGAAAATTTATCAAATTTTCCGATAAATGGTCCTATTTTGAAGCTTTTTCGATTAATAGAAACGGATAATATTCAATGTGATAAAGACAGGTGAATTTTTCGTTTTTTGTGAATTTTCTTTGTTCAACTTTGGTGAGCTGCATTTTCTGGAAAAGTAATTGGAAAATTTTGAAATTAAGCTAAATAAGACCTTGAACTTTTAACTTCAAAATAAGCCAAAGAAAACTTAAATATCTTGACTGGTTCTAAAGTTTTATAATAAAGAGAACAAACGCTTAGTGAAGAAATATATTCTTTTTTAAGTTTCAAGCTTTGATAATACATTTACAAACCCTATGAAATTTTAATTCTTTATGAAAACCATGGATATAAAGGCCAATTTTTTTACGATACCGTTAATCAGTTTTTCTCATTTTTAAATGTTAATTACGAGTAATCTGTCAATAAAATACGTTCAGGTTACTTTATATTAATCCTAAAAACTAATAATAAAAAGCAGAAATAAAAATGTCAATTAACTTTTCAAAAAATTAAAAGTATCCACTGTATATCATTATCAACTGTTGGGTTGTCTCCCCTAATTACTTTAAAGTGCCCAAAAACAATTTATTAGTAAGCAGAAACAAAAATGCATTTATATATTTAAACATAAATCTTTATCTGCAGATGGACTAAGGTGGGCAACATCAAGGGAGGAAAGAGTGTTCGTCTCGATACAATAATCTGGCCCGGAGGAGGAATAATGCCAGCGTATCTGGAGCAAGGTGGTGAGAAAATCGGAATGCCGTTATATCGAATCGTAACTGCATTAGCTCCACCATTCACGATGGCAACAAATTTACAAGAAGGTCAGTGCCTGAGAGGATTGACCTGTCAGCAAGGAGATGTCACCAAATGTTGTTACGGGTTCACTATCGATTTATTGGTGCAAATGTCAAAAGAACTCGAGTATCGATTTGATCTCTATATCGTAAAGGACGGTTTCTTTGGGAGAAAAATTGGGAAAGAAGGTACCTGGAACGGTGTGATCGGAGAACTTGTTTCAGGTCATGCTCAATTGGCGTTTGCTCCGTTGAGTGTTTCCAAGAGGCGTGCAGAAGTGGTTGACTTTACAACTCCCTATTTTTACAGCGGAGTTAGCTATTTATCCGCTCCGAAACATAGTTCTGAAATTTCACTATTTGCCTTTCTGCAACCATTCAGTACAGAACTTTGGTTAGCAGTATTTTTCTCATTACACATTACAGCATTTGCCGTAGCTGTTTACGAATGGTTCAGTCCCTTTGGCTTAAATCCTTGGGGAAGACAGCGCAGTAAAAATTTCTCCATAGCTTCTGCACTTTGGGTGATGTGGGGACTTCTCTGTGGTCATCTTGTGGCTTTTAAAGCACCCAAATCCTGGCCTAACAAGTTCCTGATCAACGTCTGGGGAGGATTTTCAGTTATATTTGTCGCTTCCTACACCGCCAACATTGCAGCTTTAATTGCCGGACTCTTTTTTCATTCATCGGTCACCACCCATCGAAGTGTAAGTCCTGAAAAAATATTTAATTAAGTAGATTATGTATCGTGCGATTAGTTTCTATACCTATAAAACTTTAGAATTAACAAAAAAATTGAAGAAAATATAATTTAAATTTAAAAAAATAATTGCATGCTTTAAAATATGCAGTTTGAGTACGTCTAAAGTTATGTGGAAAATTAAAGTAATTGCAAATTTTGCAAATTAATTGAAAAATAATGATAACAATTAAAAATTTGGGAAACTAATTTAAAAATCACGGGAATATTTTTAAGTTGAAGGAACTATTACTAATTGCAAGTTAAAACAAATACTTGAAAATATTATAAATTATTTGAAAAATGAGAATAATTAAAAATTGAGGAAAATAATTGAAAAAAAAAAAGATAAAAATAATAGAAAATTCAATGTGATAATGAAAATTATAGAATAAATATGAATAAATGAATAAAAAATAAATAATTTAAAATTTAAAAAACTAATTAAAAAATAATTATAATAACTAAAAAGTAGAGAAAATAATGATAAAAATGATAATTATAAATGTAAAGTAAAAAAACGATAATTCAAAATTAAGATATATAGGCAATTGGAAATTAAGAAAATTAATCAAAAAATAATAAAAATGTTTAAAAATTCGAGAAAATAGGTACTTGCAAAATAATTAAAAATTGAAGAAAACAATTAAAAGTTGAGATAATTAACTAAAAATTGAAAAAAAAAAATAATTGGAATTTGAGAAAATTCAGAAAATTACTTGAAGCATAATGAAAATAATTCAAAATTGGGGAAAATAATTGTAAGATGATATAAATAATTTGAAAATTAAAGAAAATAATTTTAATTTGAAAAAAATAATAGAAAAAATAGCAAAATTTATTTGCAGTAAAAGAAAATAGTTGCATTATGATAAAAATAATGGTAAATTGAAAAAAATGAAATTTATAGAAGGAAGAAATTGAATAATAATAATAAAATTGAAGAACATAATTTATTGAAAAGTGATAAAAATTGTTGAAAATTGTAGTTGAAATCATAATATAAAAGATTGATTAAAAATTGAAGAAATTTTAAAATCATTTTAAATTTAGTATTTTTGAAGCGTTTTGTATTTTAATTCAACAATAGTCGTGAAAATAAATTTTGGAAGGTATCAAGGCAGAAAAATTGATCGATAATCAAAATGGCAAAGAAAACGAATTTCAAAAAATCACCAATTTAATTTATTTTAGTTTCTATTGATTTTTGAGTAGTTAAATAAATCAATCTAAAACCTACACAAGGAATAAAAAAATTCTTCAAGAATTAAAAAAAGATGTAAATGGGTATTAGAAAATGTAAAATAAAATCCGAAAAAATAAATTTTTTTTAATCGAGAAAATATTCAATATTTTCCGAAAAATTGAGGAAATGTAAAAAGTTAAGTAAAAAGTTAAAGGAAATGACCAATTATTACAAAAATGAAAATTTAAAACATAATTGTTCAACAAATGAGAATATTAATAAGAAAAGAAGATAAGTTTGAAAAAAATCTTGAAATACAAGAAAATTCGCCTGTATATGAATTAAATAAATAAATAAATAAAATTTAAGAAAAAACCTAAAACACTAAATTTTTTGATGTCATGAAACCATCTAATAATTTATAAAAAATAATATTGTTAAAAATCTTTTTAAAAATCTAACAAATTATTTAAAAATAAGAAAATTTTGGGATAGCTTATAAAATAAATAAATAAATAAAAATTATAAAGAAATTTAAAAACCTTAAGAATGAATGCCTAAGAAAATCGATAAAGAGTAAAAATGTAAAAATATAAAAAGTATAAGTAAAAATAAGAATTTATAAGAATATTAAGTAAAAAGCCTACAATGCAAGTCAGAAAAACTTTTTTTTAAATGTATAAGTCAAGATATTTATTAAAAATAAAATTTTTAAAAAATTGTATGAAAACAAATTTGAAGTAAAAAAAAAGAATATTAAGGAAAAATTCCGAAATTTAATTTCTTTTTAATCAAGAATTCAATTTTTTAAATAATTCAAATTTTCTGAAGAATTTTATAGAATAAAATATTTACGAAAACACTTTCAAAGAATTATAGAAATAAATAAGAAAATAAACGAAAAAAATTCGAAATTTTAATAACATGAAACAAAAATGAATGAAATGAATAAAAATTGTTTGTGTTAAAATGAGAAAATTTAATAGCCAAAATAGGAAAATCCAAAACAAATCATTAACAATTTAAAACGTTAAGAAATATTTTTCAAAATGTAAGATAAAAAATATTAAATTAAAAAAATAAATTATAAGAAAAAAATGAAATCGTTTTAGGAAATGGATCATTTTTCAAGAAATAGAAAAGTCGGCAAGAAAAATTATAAAAAGGTCCAAAAATAAGAAAATCAAAACTGTTGAATAAATGAAAAAATTGATGAAAAAATGAGAAAATTTAGAAGAATGTTGGAAAATTTATAATTAAGTGAAAACATCTTTACAATGATAAGAAAATTTACATAAAATAAATCAACATTCTTAACAATGAATTGGAATCTGAAAGTTTGAGTTAACTAAAATTTGAATTAATTGAGGTTTGGTATTTATTGAATTTGTAATGAGCTGAAATTATTAAAGTCAATTAAAGTTTGAACAAATACAAAGAAGGAAAAAAAAAAGATTTTCGGTATTTTAGGTGATTTTTTGGAATTAAAATTTGAGAAAAAGTTTGTCCTAACTTTTCAATATATATTAAAAGAATTCTTTACATTTTACTAAAGTAGCTTTTTAACTACTTTTTACATTTCACAGAATTTTATTAGCTACAGTTTTCTTTTAGTCGAATGTCAATTTTTCGAATTTGTTTTCAATCGAAATTAAATCAACCTGAATTTTTACTTAACATAATTTTTAGGGCAGCGAGTTTTTATTTATATGAATTCTAATAATTTATCCGAATTTTAAGTAAGTCTAATTTTTAAATGCCAAAAGTTCCGTTTTATCGAATCTTTATTTGTCCGAATTTTCATTTTCACGAATTGAAATTTGATAGATTTCTTCAAAAACGTAATTTTAATTTGACCAAAATTACAAATAACTGAACAAACATCTATCATAAAGACCTCGACGCAAATTTTATAATTAACCAATCACAATCTTCTTGATAATTTCCGATATGCAAATTTTAAAATTTACATACCTAAATCTTTTTCCCGAATGTTTGTTTTGTCATGTCATAGAGTCATAGAGTCATAGAGTGAGTCTATGTCTAAAAATATCAAGGTGGTGAAAAGATCAATTTGGACGCAGAAACAAATTAAAATGTCAATTTTTGACAATTTTGGGAAAAATGAATTTTTTTAAAGCAAAACCTAAATGACTCATAGACTCACTTAAAATTCTGTATAACGAGAATTTTGCTATGGAATAAAATTCGCTTAAATTAGAATTCATTTAAATAAAAATTCAAAATTGAATTTCGACTAAAGGAGAGTTCTGGGTTATGAAATTCTGTGAAATATAAATTCTAGTTAATGGACTTTATGGAATAATCACGCGCCCCTAAAAAATTATTAAATAAATAAAATATGCTTTATTTTCAAATACCACATAACATGCCTGCTCATAATATTGCTACAGAGTTGCTAGGTAATATTTAAAAAAGCTTTATTACTTTAAAAAAAATGAATATAATATTTTTATTAATTAACTTCAGCCCTTCGGAGCAAAAGTGGACTTGGTTTTATATACATACTAAAATAAACATTTAAAGTTTTATTATCGCGCGACACACATACCTTTGAAAATACTTTTTACATTTTTTTCTCTTTTTCTGATAAATTTTCCTACAAACCTTTATTTTACAACCAACATGACTGTTATCAGTTAACTTTTTTAATAAAAAAAAAAAATGTACATAATAAAAATACATGACAAAAGGAAAAGGGAGAAAGTTTATTAAAAAAAAATTCTGAAGTTAATAAGGCCTTTTTAAATATTGCCGAGCAACATTAGGACAACATTACAGTAATGAGGTTTTTCATGTTACAGCTATTGTCGCAAAGAGTAGGAGTTCCCAAAGCATCAGCAGCTGAGTATTACGTGCAACAGTACCATAAAGAGCTATGGTCCCATATTATTAAATACTCTCTGTCTGACGTAGAAGAAGGTGTCGAGAGGCTTCGAAATGGAAGTCTTGACATTCTTATAGCAGATACGCCTATTTTGGATTATTACCGAGGCACGGATAATGGTTGCAGTTTGAAAAAGAACGGAGATACAAACATGAATGAAGACACATACGCCATTGCCTTGTCCAAGGGACATCCTCTCACGGGAACCATTTCTAAAGTAATAGCCAATTACACAAGCAATGGCTTCTTGGATATCTTGCAGGAAAAATGGTACGATCTTTTATTACCTGAAATAATAAAAAAGCCATCAAAATCAAAACATTCAATTTATCAAATTGAGATATTTTTTTAAAAATATATATTTAATTATAATCGTTTTATTTCCCGTCAAATATAATTCGTTTATTATCCAGAAATTGATTATTTTCAAAATTTTATGATGATCAACAAAAATAATTCACCATTAAAAAATGAATTTATATTATCAGAAAAATTAGTTTATACAACTGAGACAAAATAAAATCAGGGTGTCTAGGAAATAATAAATTCCTGGTGAATTTCTGAATAACAATAAACTACCATTTTTCCGAATTTGTTCCCTGAAAATTAATAATTTATTATTAAACCAAACAAATTAACGCAAAAGAAATTTTTTTTTGGTTAAAATGCCATAGCGTGAAATTAATTTATTTTTCAAACATTAGGTACGGTGGTTTGCCTTGCATGAGAGACGGTGAAATTGGCATCGATCGAGAGCATGGAGGACAGCCCCGACCGCTCGGCGTTGCTTCAGTGGCAGGAGTTTTTTGCTTGCTCGGATTTGGGGTTCTTTTGGGAACCATAATCCTAATGGCAGAGCATTTGTTCTACAAATATACATTGCCGAAATTACGCCACGGGCCAAAGACTTCAATCTGGCGAAACCGTAATGTCATGTTCTTTTCGCAAAAACTCTACAGATTCATTAACTGTGTAGAGTTGGTGTCTCCTCATCACGCAGCCAGGGAATTGGTTCACACAGTTCGACAAGGTCAAATCACCTCCCTCTTTCAAAAGAGCGTGAAACGGGTAAGTTTATATTCATTAGATAAGAGACAGCAATATTGACAAACAGTTTGTTCGCGAATAGACTTGACAACAGGAACCTCTTTGGTTGTTTTGTCTATTCGAGGACATTCTGCACAATGATTCCAAACCATATCTTAAGATGCCTGTGTTCCAGAAGGAATATGAACAGCGTCGCCGGCGCAAAAGTAAAGCTCAATTTTTTGAAATGATTCAAGAAATTCGAAGGTATTATTTCTGTTTAGAAAATTGGTTACGGGTGAGAATATGTTGAAAATATTGTAATTTGTAAGTGGTCTTGGGAGTAATTCATAATCTGGTGAAATTGTACAGGGTAACAGGTACAGTGACCGACCCCCGGATAATGAACGACACGTGTCGTAAAAAAAGTTATTAACAAATTCACACATTAAAATATATTGTTTGGCATAAAATAGAGAAGAATGCTTTATATAAAAACTGTTAAAGTATACCTAATTATTTTAAATAATTAACAAAATTCAATTTTCTAAAAACGGTGTTAGTTTTTCCATCATCAAAATTTATGAAAACGACAAGAACATAGGTATTTTTTTAAACACAACTGTTTTAATAGGCTAGGTAATATAAATACTTAGCACAAAAATTTATTAAATTATTTAAACAATTTATTATTTAAAAAATCTATTATTGAATATACATATTACAGAGACCAACAATTTTTTCTCAGTTGTGCAATTAATTAAAAGTAAGACATTTAACTACATGAAAAAACTGAAAATATTATTTTTTAAATTGTTTAAACAATTACTTGTTTTTAGTTTTTCAATATAATGAATAGAAGGTCCAAAATAGGCAAAAGTTGTTCGTATAGCTTTTCTCTTAAAATATTGAATATTTTGTCACGAAACTTGGTAGAATTACTTAAAATATTGTAATATTATTATCTCTGATCCGAGTCTGTTTGAATATTCGTTCAAAATTAATTTTACAAAAATTTATTTTGAGACGATTTTTATCGCAAAAAAGTGCTTTTCGAACTCGTTTTGTGTAGACTTTGATCGTCAAATTAAATCTACGAATATTCACCTGAATTTGGAAATTTATTCGAAATAAAAATTTTGTTTGCAATGTCCCTATTTTCATATAACTTTGATAAGTGATTCAATACGAACGTTTAAAAATTGAAACAAACTGAAAATATTTTCCTTTCATGAACACTTTGCTTCATGAAAACAAAAAATTTTATTTTCATATAGGAAGTAATAAATTAAGCAATGCAAAAAAATTAATTTTCAGTTATAAATGCCAGATTTTTGTGAATTTTGTAATAAGGCTCTCGAAAGAAAGTCTAGAAACTCTAAATTGATGTACATGTCAACATTCATACCAGTCCGAAAGCACACGTTCTCGTCCGATCACGTAAGTTAAGCGGAGTTGGGCGCGGTTAGTACTTAGATGGGTGACCGCTTGGGAATACCGCGTAACGTTGACTTCTTCTTTTTTTTTTTTTTTACTTTTAATGTAATTGTAACTGTTTTATACATTTTTCGAAACTGTCTTTGTATATCTTTTTTGACACTTTTCTTGAAGAAGTTTTAAGTTACGGACAAATTTTTCCTACGCCAGAGACGTCATAATCTATCATATTCTCTTAATAAGATATTATAATATTTTTTGTACATCAAAAATACACCAATATTATTTCAATTCAATTGACTACCCTCCCTTAAAAAAAAAAACAAACAAAAAACCAGAAATGTTAATAAAATTATGAAACGTACTGATAAATATTTTAAAACATATAAGAAATGAAAAAAATTGAAAACACGTAATAGAAACTAATGAAAAACGGAGAAAATCTTTGATAAAAATCAAATTAATTACTAATAAATGTGGAAATTATAAAAAAAAATTAATCCTATGAATGTAAAGAAAACGGGTAATAGCTACTGAAAAGTAAGAAACTGAAAAAATGTAAGAAGATATGTAAACATTCTTCAAAAGAAATGAAAAAAAATGTTTGAAAATAAATAAAATATGGAAATAAAAAGATAATATTTTAAAAAATACTAAAAAAGCTTTTGAAAAAAGTAAAAATAATCTGAAAATAATAGAAAACTTATGAAAAAAGTCCAAAAAAAATACAGAAATTTAATGCAAAATTCCAAAAGTTTGAAGGGAAAGACAATATCATAACTTTTAATGAAAAACAAAATTGGAAAAATGGAGAAAATCTTTTAAAAATGTAACAAATTATGAAAGGAATATTAAAAGAACAAAAAATATTTTAAATATTGTATTTGTACCTCTGGTACAAAAGGGACATTTTATTTTTTTTGCTGGTCCCGTTTATGTATAAAAAAATAAATAAAAATAAATTATAATTTTTAAAAACTATGGAAAATTGCAATTAAAAACGAGAAAAAATTTAAAAACCATGTTTTAATCTACGAAAAAATATCAAAAGAGAAAAAATTAAAAATTAAAACTACTTAAGAATTTTAAAAAGGAGAAAAAACGTGTAAAACACAAAAAAATTGTAAAAAATGAAAAAATTTGCAGAAACTTTTTTTTTAAATAAAAAGAAAATTAAGGAGAAAAAAGTTTATTGCATGTTACTGAAAAATAAAATTGCATGAAATTAACTGAAATAATTTGAGAAAATAGAAGAAATTTAGAAAAAATCTTGTAACAAAGAAATAAAAATAAATAATTTAAAAAATTAACAAACAAAAGCAAAAAAAAAAATTAAATTGGCAAAAATGAAGAAAGTATGAAAAAATGTAGGGAAAACAATTCTAAATATTGAATACATTTTTGAAAAAAAAAGGAAAAATTATAAGAAAAAGAAAGGAATAATTTCATGAAGGGGAAATTTATTCACAATAGAGAAATGTTTCTTAAATTAGAAAATTGTTTAAAGGGTTAAAAAATTGTTTAAAAAAAATGAAAAGAGATAATTTATAAAGAATAAGTTAATACGCAAATTTCATAAAACACAAGATTGAAAAAGTAATTTTTGGGATTCCTCAACGAATTCCTGGTTCTTACAATTTTTATTTTCCAAAATATGCAAAATAATCCTCAGAACATTTACGAGCCCAAAAATCCAAAAAGCTTAGTTATAAAAAATACAAAAATCCTATGTTTGATTTAAAAAAGATTTCTCATAGAGGTGAAAAAATTTACTAACGTAATTTGGAATTTTTTGAGCGATGTATAAAATAGATCAAAATTAGGCGCATTTTTACGACAAATAATCTTTAAAGTTTTTAACGTTTTAAAAATTGGAGCATTTAAGTTTTAATAAGTATTTTTCCGAGGCATTTCAAAATATGTTTCTAAGCCAATCAGCTTTTATCCGAGACTAGAAATGAATGTAACTTGACGAAAAACCCTTTCCGAATAATTACGAATTAATCTCTTTCAGTCCGAAGCTAAATTTTAATCCCTTTGGATTTTGTTATTTCATTCCAAAACAATCGAGTTCAAATCCAAATAAACCCGATTAGAATTAGAACGGATTGATTTAGAATTAACTAATAGAGTTCGAAAGGATTAAAATTCACGGTAAAAAATTTATGAACGTGGATACAAAAAATTATTAATATAAGTAAATTAAGAAATTCAACTCACTCGATTGCTTAAATCGTTTATTCAGTTTAAATCAATGTTTAATTTGAAATATGCATATTCGTATTTTTACTTCCTTAACTAAATTGAATATTGTTTATGATAAATACAGGTTTATTATCTTTAAAGTACAAATGGACAACTTATAAAAAAGCAATACTCATTCATGAAATAGTTATAATATTTTTCGGTATATATAAATCAAATACCTAAAACAGTGATATTGAATATCAGTGCGTAGGTATTCACTTTTCACTTACTTCACAAATAACAGAATAAGCTATAAGGCGATATATCCAATTTTCTAATATAAAAACATTTAATCCTGCTATTTATATGTTAATATATTTCCACTATTGTGGTTACAATAATTTTTGTCCATCCAATGTTTTGATAATATTGTCACGTGGTTTAGTCGGTTTAGTCTATAGCAGACAGTCGCGAGGGAGCAGTATATTAATTTCTAAATTTCTTTTTATTTATACAAGTCTATTAAGATTTAACTTATTTTCTTACTTATTTTATTGTTGGTACATTTTCAGAGGAAAAATGTGTGTTGCATTTGTAAAATCTATTTGAATTAAATGGAATTAGAGGAAATACATAACCTCTGTTAAATCGATAATTTTTCTTGAATTTTGAAAATATACTTTATAACTTTCGATTTGAGGGTTGTTGTTGCTCCTAAAAACTGTAAATTAATTAATCCAGCATATAGGTAAGCAAGAATCTTTCTCTACTTTCCAAAAAAAAACCTTAATTCGTTATCATGAGTGCAAAAAAGGTTCCGAATTTTCGGATGGTATAATAAGTACATCTGACGAAAATACATACATTTGTTCAAGTTATAAAAGTATTACAATATTTATGATAGAGCTCATACTTTATTTAAGAAGTCCAGTTGTTAAAAGTTTTTAATTTAAGTTTGAAATATATATGACAATCTAACCCCAAATTTTTGAATCCGATTCATAATATAATTGGCAAAATAGAAACAATAAATATTTTATTAATCGGAAATATTTAAAACTATATTCAGAATGCCGTTTCGTCAATCAGCATTCTTAAAATTATGACTCTTGTTAAAAAGGTTTTTTTTAAAATCTCAAATCTTAGATTTGCATGATAATTATGTATGCATCTTACTTCAGTTATATGTTGATAATGACTATTTCGATGATTCTCAATATCACTATTTCAGACATATCGAATTTATACCCTATTCATAATGCATCTATAATGTAGTTAAATATCTTAAGAAATGTCATTTTCACTATTGTAGCGAATTTGGATTATCCATGGCTCCATTCTAGCTATAAGTTTACCTATTACAGTGAATACTTTTGATAGTTCATACGAACTTTTTTTACCGTGTTTCACTTCGAAATTAAATATATTAATTAGGAAAAAAATTTTCGTCAAGTAACATCCATTTTTAGATTCGGATAAAAACTAGAATCAGCTAAAGTTCTTTTTGTGGAATCTGATTTAGATAAAGAATTGAGCTCTCTTCTCTAGATTCTAGACTATACCTTTACTTTTTAAAAGAATCCTTGTCCAACTTAGACTTTCAAATAATAAATGATGAAGAATATTTATTTTTCGAATAAAAAAACTTATACTTTTCGTGTTGACGAAATCTGCCCTTTTTGTATAGACAAGAGGAGGAAAATCTTTTTCGTATATTTTAGTATATTGTTCAGCAGGCTTTCACCTTTGAGAATCGTTTTTCTCCGATCTGTTGGGAACGTCAGATATTATCTCGGGTTGACTAGACTTTTTGTCGACGAATAACCCTCGGAATATTAATCGTTTTATTAAATCGTTGATTTTGGTCTTATTTTCTCAAGATCTCATGAATATTTTGTAATTTTACCGAAACATTGTTGTATTTTTTATAAATTGTTTATAGTTTTATATAAGTTATATTTTCGCTTTTTTTAATTTGCCTACGATATTCTGTGACAGGCCTGTAACAACAATAGTTTATGTTATAAATAAATTGAACATGGCAAGCACAATTTTGAAAATGTTCAAGTACTTTTCAAGTTCAAATAATTTCTCTAAACAGCAGATTACTCCAACCACCACTTACAACTAGTGATATTTTCTACGTATTCTAACCCTCAAAATATATATTAACACATTTTATTCTATCAATGAGGCTGGTTACACCTTGACTTTATCTACTTATTATATTTATCTACTTATTCTTAATCAACTTAATCTAGCACAATATTTCCACAAATTTCGAGAAATCACCTTATGATACGCTCTTTCCTTACGTTACCGCACAGTAGGAAAAAATCAAAAAGTAGGGCTCAAATTGATTTCCTAGATGCAATTTTCAACCGATTTCAAATTTTTTTTTTAATGTTCACAAATAAATCTTTCTGAGATCTGTGAGAACAGATTTTAAAATCTTTTTACTATAAACAATTTATGTTAACGTAAAGTGTGAAAAAATTTGAGATTTTTAATATTTATCTATCTTATTCACTGACGAAAAATTTCCCATGTTTAATACATCATATGCGTAGTGTCCTGGAGAGTAGAAAAAGAAAACAACAGTTTGTTTTTTAAAAATATTGTTATAAACAAATAATATAAACAAATTTATTGTTTTAACACTTATGAGTAGGAAAAATCTCGTTTTCACTAAATTGTTCCTTTATTATGCAAATTAATGTATTTAATTAAAAAAATTTTATTTAGGTATCAATAAATTTTTATTTTTTTAAAAACAATTTATATAAAAAAATGCACTATTTGGTCATTTATAAGCTAACACTTGTTGCATTTTCTGGTAAATTTGACTAGAACATACAAAGTGTACATTCTTTATGTAAAATTTGATTTTACAAAAAATATATCTATTTCTATAAACAATCTATATTAATAAAGAAAATAAAATATCATTTTTGTGATAAAAATATCGCGTTTTTTAATATTATGCTTTGATTTGACAAACTAAAGTTTATTATTAAGGCAAAATTGTTGTGCCATAAATATCCTTTTTTTATAAAAAAATTATAAAATTTAATTTAAAGAAATAAATGATGTATTTGCGCATTTATAATCTAAAACTTTTTGAATTTTCTCGTAATATTGACTAGAACATACAAAATGAACATTCTTTTTGCAACATTTGATTTTACAATAAATTTATCTTTTTCATAAAAAATATACATAAACAAATTAAACTAAATTATCATTTTTGTAATAACAAAATTGCGTATTTTTCTATAATGCTTAGATTTGTCAAATTAAAGTTTATTATTTATTAAGAAAAATTTGTTTTGCAATAAATATCTATCTTTTATAAACAATCTATCTAAATAAATGCTCTATTGGGATATTTATAAGCTTAAAATTTTTGTATTTTCTGGTAGTTTTTACTAGAACATAATATAAAAAAACGCAATTTTTTGGTTACAAAAATGGTATTTTAGTTTCATTTGTTGATGTATATTGTTTATGAAAAAGATAAATTTATTGTAAAATCAAATGGTATAGAAAGAATGTACAATGGATATTCTAGTAAAAATTACCATAAAATGCAAAAAATTTTAGTTTTTTTGTCCAAATACAGGATTTGTTTATATAAATTGTTTACAAAAGTGAATATCTATTTTAAAACAAATTTTCCTCAATAAGAAACCTTTGTTTGACAAATCTATACGCGACTTTCCTGTCACAAAAATGATATTTTGGTTAGTTTGCTTATATAGATTGTTAATAATTATTTCTTTCTTATAGAAAGAACGTTCACTTTGTAAGTTCTAGTCAAAATAACGAGAAAACGCTAAAAGTTTTAGATTATGAATGACTAAACAGTGCATTTGTTTGAATATAAATTGTTTATATAAAAAAAGAAAAATTTATTGATAAATAGATTTTTTTTAATATTCATAAGTTTTAAAATACTGTATTTGTTTATATTATTGGTTAATAACAATATTTTTAAAAAACAATGTGTTCATTTCTTTTTCTATTTTCCAGGACACTACCCAGCATATATGAAGTATTATAAGGACGTTCTCCGGGACTTATACTTGAAAAAATCAATATTCTTAGAATTTTTTTTAAATTGTGAAAAAATGTTATTTTGTATGTGCCTTCTATCTGGTCAAAATTTCAGAAGCATGGGAAATATTTTTTCAGTGTGAACGGGATAGATAAATGTTAAAAATCTCAATTTTTCCACATTTTATATTAACTAATAAACTGTCACAGATCTCTAAGAAATTTATTTGTGAACATAATAAAAAAAAATTTTAAATGGGTTGAAAATTGCATCCAGGAAATCAATTTGAACCCTACTGTTGGATTTGATCCGACCGTGTGGCGTCTGCGCTCAATTTCGTTGTCAGGACAACGCACTTCTGCGCAGACGCAGTAACATAACCTAGCTTATCATAAAGTGCTTCTTCGAAAGTTGTTTATCTTAAGGCACACACTGTAAACAGCCTCTATATTTTTCTCTCCATTACTATTCTATCCCCAATTCTCGTTTTTGTGCATAAATAATTTTTTTTATTTTAGAGTGCAATTGGAAGAGAAGGTGGATGCGGCGCCAAAAGAACCTGATGTGCAGAGAACATCGAAAAAGGAGGAAAGGCCAGGAAGGGATCGGAGTCGAAGCAAAAGTCCGTTGATGCCAAGGAGTCCCAAAAGATCCGAGAAGTGCACCAGTTCGACAAATTTATCCAGTTCGAGGCTGGGCCTATCTCCCATTAATTTAGACACTTCCATGAAGCCCAGAGAGTTCACTCTGAGCAGCACAAATCTGCGTGCAAGAAGTCCACTGGAGACGGTGGGTCGTAGATTAAGTCACGGGGACGGGGATTCGCCTCCGCCTTATCCTGGTTCTAATTTTGGCGGGAGTGCGAACTTGCGACCAGTTGCTCCGCCGAGAGGTGAATCTCTTTCAGGTGCCAGCACACAGCCTCCCAAGTACTCTCGAAGTCCTGCAAAGAGAGGTCAATCATTCCCCGCTTTTGCAACCCTGCGAACTCCCCAATCATCGGGTCATCAAGCCTGCAAGAGCCCCCTACTCTCGCCGAACAGCGAGCTAACCTCGATTATAGGTCGCAAATTATCAAGAGAATGGGGCTCTGGCATTCTGGACATAACGAGATCATCCGAGGCCATCGGATCCTGCTCCACCTACACCTTAAACCAAGAATCGACTGAGGGCTCGAGACGCAAACAGAGCCAAGAGGACATTCTCAATTTGAAAAAGCCTATTCGAAGAGCGAGAAGTCACGAGAACAAGGACACTGGCAAACCGATGATTGATTTGCAGTCTCCAAGATTAAATGCCCAGCCCGTTGTGGGTGGTAAATTGGTGAATGAACGAACGAAAAAGCAGTTGGAATCCGAGTTGAAAGCCATTTTAACGGCACGAGCACATCATCGCGAGTTACTCGATCCTCCTTGATAGATGCTCGACATTCCGTAAGAATTCTATTAGAAAGCAACCAGCTTTAAAGATCGTCGCCTCTGAGGGGCTTTGATTGACATAAGCAATATCAGATTTATAGGTCAATTTATAGCAGAAACTGAAAAAATTTTAAAAGTGGTACCTTAAAGCAGAAGTGTGCAGTTTCAGAGGACAGAGAATTGCGCACATACTTCGTAAGGAGCATGGAGTTAAATTCAGGTCGAACAAACTCGTTTGTTCGTATGTTGTTATGTACATTGATAAAACAAAGAAGGAATAAGATTATATTAATAATAGAAAAAATAATTCTATCAATTTTGGTAGACGTGTCTTAAAAAGGAAAATAGCACTTGTGAAAATATTAAGATATTTTCTTGTTGGCAATTTTAACTCTACACTAACCGTGGGCCCGGGTGAGTCTCTCTTTCCATTGTAATAGATCTTAAACGCGTACTTATTGCCGTCAATCTTGATTATACGACATTCTGGAAATCAGAAATGAATTCTAGTTAACAGTTGATAATTGTTGATAAAAAGCTAAGTCTAATTTGTTGATAAAACATAAGTCTAGATTATCGAGAAGTCGAATTCGTCAAAAAAAGTCTAGTTTGTGCCAAAAAGTCTAATTTGTCAATAAAAAAATAAGTCTAATTTGTCGATTAAGCGTAAGTTTAATTTATTTGTAAAGAAAATAAGTTTAAAACGCAGATTTTAGAAATTTATAGAGAGGTAGTGATATAAGTGCGTAAAAATTCAAACGCTGCCATTTTTATTACACTGACATTTTCTTACATACTACTAAAGTTGCGATTCATTCATGTAAAGTAGTCGTAATCGTAGTTTTGTAGATTTTAAACAATTAGGGAATTGATGAGCGAAACCTCGTGTTTGCAGAACTGTACAAGTCTATTTCTGGGCCTGACCAGGAATCTTATTTAAAACGATACTTGATCTCTCTTTAAACTGCAAAAGAAATGAAAGCATTTTGACTTGACCAGTACTGACAATAAGGGTTTGACTAATTCGAAAACCAGAGTTTAATTGAAACGAAAACAAGGATTTGACTGAATCGAAAAATAGAGGATTTGATTGAATCGAATACGGGAATTTAATTGAAACTAAAACGAGAATTTTATTGAATCTAAAACAATGATTTAATTGAATCGAAAATAAGGTTTAAATTGAATCGAAATTGGGTATTTAATGAGTCGGAAATAGAGTTTAATGAATCGAAAACAAGGATTTGATTGAAGCGAGGGTTGAATTCACTGATCCGTGAAAAGATAAGAAACTCCGATTTGCAAATTCCTTGCATCAAACTGCCAATTAAATGTATTTACTATTGCAGAAGGAGAGGCTCACGTTGTAGGTTTTCGGCGTAGAATGACCACTTATAATACGCGTGATCTCTTAAAAATTATTGCGGCTATTGAGAAATAAAATTAGAAAAGACATTTTAGAATAACGAGTCATTTTCGTGCCGATTGTTGGGATTCAATTTTAAAGGATGATACGCACCGAACAAAATCTCTATTCTTTGATTAAATCTGCATTAATTACATTTATCCCTTTAAAGGATATGTTTAGAGAAACGGCCTCGAAACTAAAGATATCTTTGATTGAAAAAAAGAAAAGAACGACTTTTTTGTGAGGTCTGCAAAAATTTAATTTCAACCGGTTCAATAATTGGCCATAATGCTGAGACTGATATCTTCAACTACAACTATTTTGCGGGAATTGCTTGCCAACAATCATTGGAATTGAAAGAAAAGCATTAGCTAAGAATCCTGACATCCTTTCCGAATCCTTTCGATCGAGTGAAAGCGACACACGAACTTGTTTTCTTCTATTGTTCGACTAGGCTGTTAGAATGAATGACTAAATTAAACATTTATTACTTTTAAATGATTAATGAGCGAGGCCTTAGATGTAGTCGGTATCCGCCCAATATTTTGATAGTTCAATTATGCATAAGTACCTACCTACTCTATTGCAAGATCTCTCTATATTATATTAAGTAGCCTCTAGAAATTTAGTTTAATAGTTTGTATAGTTGGCTGTTAAAATTTAATATTGGGATTGGTCAAGTAGATCCTCTTCAATGTATATCGTATCAATTTATTTTTAATTAACAAGATCACTCATGGGAAAAAACCGAAGGCGGATCCAGGTGAGGGTTTTGGAGGGGGCGATATATGAGATAGAAAGAGATAACAATATAGTGTTATCTCATTCTCTCTCATATGAATTTAAGGCTTTTGGGATGGGCAACAGCCCCCTTCAACCCCCGCTTGAAAAATACATTTTTCAAAAATTCTTTCGTCTTCTTTAAAGATAATTGACTATTCTTGCACTACAGCAAAACTTTTGATACTCTAAATTTTGTTCTTATTTAAAATTACTCTTTCTTACATTGAAACGTACAACCCAAGTTGTTCTTCTTTTAGTTTTAACCTTATTTAATTTCTCCTAGCATTCCTGCACTACAGTAAAACTTTTGATACTTTAAATTTTTTTCTTCTTCAAAATTACTCTTTCTTACATTAAAACGTACAACCCAAGTTGTTCTGCTTTTAGTTTTAACCTTATTTAGTTTCTCCTCACATTCTTGCACTACAGTAAAACTTTTGATACTCTAAATTATGTTCTTCTTCAAAATTACTCTTTCTTACATTGAAACGTACAACCCAAGTTGTCCTTCTTTTAGTTTTCACCTTATTCAATTTCTCCTCACATTCTTGCACTACAGTAAAACTTTTGATACTCTAAATTATGTTCTTCTTCAAAATTACTCTTTCTTACATTGAAACGTACAACCCAAGTTGTTCTTCTTTTAGTTTCTCCTCATTTAGTTTTTCCCCCGTTTTCTCAAATATTCACTCGATAATCGTCATCTAAAATTTGATTAGAAGCAAATAAGTATTTTAGTTTGAAAATAATTTGAAAAACGACTTACCTATGAGTGTGATGTTTTTAAAAAAATCGGGTATATTCGCCAAAATGATTTCCAATGGAAAAGTCATCTTTGCTGTATTAGTGAATGCAAAGCGTTATATCCCATGTCCACATTGCACGTTAGAAAAATATGACTGACACCTTTGAAAGTCCTGAGCGATCGCTCTCTCTCTTTTTCGGATTATTGGTATTATAATGCAAATGTTTCGAAACTTGTGCGTATCGGGCGCATCGATTCCACCCTATCTGCAACTTACATAAATATATCATAGACTATTGTCAATAATTGTGAACTCGTCTGACGAAAAATTAGATTCAACCTAGGACAGATCAAGGCAATCCAAGGGACCAATTTAACACTAAATTGAACAAATTATCTTTTCTAATCTTATTTTAAAACAAATTATTTGTTTTATTAAAAAACAATCAATTCGGGAAATTATTCAAAAACGATAACAAATTACATAATTATCTGCCCAAAGTATATTTTTAATTATTCTGAAAGTAATTTCGTAAAATTATTCTAGCATCTAATTATTCCCTAAGACAATTTTTGATATAAATCATTTTCTAAGACAATTTTAGACAGAAAGTATTTTCTAAAATAATTTTAGATAGAAATAGTTTTTAAAGTAATTTTAGATAGTAATCGTTTTCTATAATTGTCTCAGAAAATAAGCTTCCTTAAAATAATTTTCAATAATAATAATTTTCTATTTTTGTCTTGTAAGAAGCGTTTCTGCAATTGAATGTAGAATAGCATTTTTAAAATTTATTTCAGAAACTCGAGTTTCCTAGAACATTATAAAGTATAATTTTTAAAAAATAAGAAAAATTTTAATTAATTTTAGGGAGTAATCGTCTCTTAAAATTATTTTAAACAGTAATCGTTTTCTAAAATAAATTTAGGCGGTAAAAATTTTTAAAATAAATTGCATAAGTGGTAATATTTTAAAAAGTATATTTAGTCAGTAAAAAATTTTTAACACAAATTAAGCAAATGGTAACTTTGTTAAAAATAAATTTTATCATTAAACATATTTTTTAAATAAATTAAGAAAGTGGTGTAATTTTATACAATAATTTAGTTAGTAATAATTTTCTAAAATAAATTTAATCAGTTATTTATGACATAAAACATTATTCATTTTGGAAACTAATGATTGAAAGAATTCATATACAGAAGATTATTATTATTTATAAAATTATTAGGATTTATATCTTCTACCTAATAACATTCATAATCATTATTATTATTAAAGATACCTATTGATAAAAAGATGTTTGCTTTCGACTCATTATTCCTAATTTACAAATTTGGAATAAAATAAATAATTTCATTTATAAAAATTTAGTTAAAACAGGCTCTAGTTTAAATTTCGGCCAATATTCATAAATTGATAATTGATCGTATTTTTTTTTTTAAAGTGCTCCCTTGCCTTGATCATTCCTGAAACGTGTCCTCAGCAGAGAATTGCGAGATTATAGGCAAATATTTGCGTATTTAACGTCTAATGTTTAAAAAGAATTCTTATAGTAGAGAAGAAATAGATCTATAATGCAATTAATTAAAGAGTGATCAAAATACAAATTATAGGGGGCCAGTCAAGAGTCACCCGAGCCTAAAAAATCAAAGATAAACTTACTAGATTAATTTTAGGTCTAAATCTTGGTCAGGCGGGATCTATCTGTGATTTAGTTAAGTTGCTATTTTTAGGATTTGGTTTGTATTTTATTAAAAAAAGACGAGAAGTTACCAAAGACTCTGCATTTAACAAATTCACGAGTAATCCCTGTAAATAAACAAAACAAAACAAAAAAAATATATTATGAAGAATTAATAGAGACTGTCTGAATCAGAGGTTGATCTCCCGTCTCTGTACGCCAACAAGCATCTTCCCTTTTAATTTTTCCTCTCCACGTCGATTTCTTAATTAGAGAAAATCGTTAATAATTAAACTAAACTATCGTAGTGCCTGTTAGGCCTTGATGGCGGCCTAGTCTTTTTTTATTTTGTGCCACGGTTTCTGTATATACTATTAAATCATCATTTTGAGAGTTATACAAAAAATATCCACGTTTTTAAATGTTCCCTTTTTTAAAAAAAGAACGAATTTTCACCTTTAAACGAGAAAGAAAAAAGAGTTTTTAAAACAGAATTTCGACTTTTAAACAAGAATTTCGTCATTAAAAGGGAATTTGGTTTTTAAAAAAGAATCTCGCTCCTTTCGAAAAATAACCTGGATATTTTTTCGGCAATAATGATTCCACAGTTGTGTAACTTTTTCTAAACCTTGAAACCGCCATTAACTCTCGCCAAAAAATCGAAAAATCAAGGATTTTTCGACGCTATGTATACTGCAATAAAAGTACGAAGATAATTTAAAAAATACTTGATGCACAAAGCAAGCTGTCCATAACGTACTTAAAAAATCATATTGTATTTCTTAAAAGAAAAGAAAAAAAAAGGAAGACATCAACTTCATGAAGAAAACTCATTTGTGACTCACATATATAGCCTTAAGAATACTTGAATCGATAAATCCATTAACTTCATAAAAACAACGATTGCGATTGAATTACCATTTATTCTTTGGGTTGAAAAAAACTTTTTCGCAAACTTATTCAATCATCGAAGGGAGTAATATTATTCTAAGCACTGCCGTAATTTGTCAACTATTGTCACTCATCAAAGTTGAAAATCATTAGCTTCATTTGACGATAAGAGATAAAATAAACAAATTCATAAAACTGTAGAAAGTAACATTCATAAAAATCACTGCGAAATAGATGATAATCTTCTTTTAAAACGAAGTCTGTTTTCATCGGAGTTTTGTCAAATAAAACTGATATTATTTTCGAGAATCTAGCAAAATAGTTGAAAAATTATTATATAATCATTATCTATTAAATAAAATGAGACATAAAGAATAAAAATGATATAAAGAAATGATTATATAGTCATTTTATAAAAAAAAGAACATAATTAATAACATAATGATATAATTTGCCAGATTTTACTAAATATAAACTACTGTTTCCGAAACGTATACAGTATTAATCGATTTTGTTTTTTGTTTTTTTAAATAGCCAATAGAGCATAAATATGAAGTTAATTCACGTGAGTAAGATTAAAGAATATTTTTAGTCTGAGATTAAAACAAACATCTTTTATTAGTAATAGGCATAAAAGTAAAATAACGTGTCAGTACAGACTAACGCATTTTTGGCGAAAAATAATTACATAAAACAATGTGATGCCCGAACGAAATCGGAGGATCAAAGACAAAGATCTTTTTAAACATAAGGGGAAATAATTGGTAATAGGAGATGGAAAGTAACGTACCTAATGTGATTCTTGATTAAAAATTAAATTTGGGACTTAATCCAAAATCATAATGGAGCCTTAATTTGAATTTTTATCAAGAATCGAAAGTTTTGAAGATCATTATGCTGTGGTGACTTGTTGGCGTGCGTATTAAAAATTCTCTTGTTATACGCGCCTACTACTATACTGTTATTGTTGATGAAAACTCCATATTATAAGAAAATAAATATATTGTCTCAATATAAAAATCTCGATTTATTTCCTTCTTCAAATACATAGTATTTGACAAAGTTAGAAAAGTCCTTGAAAATCTTCAAAACCTGAAACAGAATTTTTTTTTAGTCATTGATAAACAACTACATATTTTAAAAGGTAAATATAAAAAAAATTTACACAATCTAAAGTTTTTAGACAAAATTTAAATATTAAATTCAATAGATTCTCTTTTATTTCTTAAGTTTAATTATCTTACTTTTAAATATTCAATTTAAACTGCCCTTCATTTTCAATTGTTTTTAAACATTTTGTTTATTTATTAAAGTACATTTTGAAAATATTTTTAAAATTTTTGTAAACATTTCTAAGGCATTTTCAGTGATTTTTAAAATCTTTTCTTTGGTTTTAATCGACTTTTCTATTTATTTAGTAATTATCTACCTTCTCTATTTTTCATAATATTAGTTTTTTTATTTTTATTTTCAATTTTTATTTGTTAAATTCTCTTTTGTTAAATTCTTCATTCTCCAGATTTTTTCTTGAGTAGAAATATTTTTTCGTCATTTTGTTTCATTATATATCAATTTAATTAAATTGTTTAGCTAATAATACTTTTTTCCGGATTTCCCAGACAGTAAACTACAATTTCTCTAAATTTGGTCAATTAATGATAAAATATATTATAATCTTCTAAAGAACTAAAAATTTTAAGCATCTTTTAATGATCTTTAAATGAAAAAATTTAGTACTAATAAAATATTAAAGATGTGACAAGAAATATTTTAAAAAGCGATTTTAAAAAGTCAAGAAGTTTGGAAAAATTAAAATCAGTAAAAATATTGAATAAAGAAACAAATAAATCAAAATTAGTTGAAAAATTGAGAAATATTTTTAAAAAACTAACAAATTGTGAAAAAATAAGAAGGTCGAGAAAAATCTAAATGAGAAGATAAAATAAAATAAAATGTGGAAAAATAAGTAAAAAGCCTACAAAAGAATAAAGAAATCATTGAAAAATAAAAAAAAATTAAGGAAATTATTTTCAAAATTACAAAATTACAAAAGTCACAAAAATAAAGTTAAAAGAACGAAAAAACTACCAAATATTAAAAAAAATTAAGAAAAACTCTGAATAACTTGGATTAAAAAGAAAAAAAACCGTAAAATAATAAGAATTATTTGGGAAATTGAATAAACTTGCTAAAAAAAATAAAAACAGTTTTAAAAATTGGTTAAAATCTTCAAAATTGATAAAAGTGAAAAAAATTGAAAAGTATAAATTGAAAAGTAAAAAAAAAAGTGTACTTAGGTAACGAAAATAAGAATATTTTTACAAATTTTAAAAAACTTAAGGAAACATCTTTTTGAATTGGGTAAATTAATAACTTATAAAAATGTGAAATTTTTACTACTTAAAGGTTATAAAAACAAAAATGGATGAAATAATCTAAAATTGTTTTTAGAAATGAGAAAATTAAAAAAGAATTTAGAGAAAATCTGACGACAAAAAAACAAAACTATTATTAGGTAACAAATAAAAAGCAATAGAATAAAAATCTCTTAAAAATTAAAATAAAGGTATGTAAAAATCTGGGAAAAATTTTTGTCTATTTTTCCCTAGATTTCTTTTCAATTTTTTATTATCTCCCATTTATAAAAAATTTTTCTTCTTTTGTTTTTTCTTATTAATTATTAATTGAGAAATTTTTGAGATAATAGGAAATTATAAGAAAACAAAGTTTTAAGGAGACATTTATAATAAATAGAAAAATGTTACTAAAATTAATAAATTAAAAAAATGTCTAATTTTTGCAATTTTTAAGCAAAATGACAGATTTCTCCTATCTCTAGATAATCTAGTTATCAATTATAGTAACTTTTATAATTTTTTATAATTTTCTCTTTTACCATGATTTCATCTGACTCCTTAATTTTTCTTATTCTTTTCCATTGCCTGGTTATTTTTCTTTAATTTTCGATCTTAATTTTTTTTTTCTTCTTTTTACTCATTCCTAAATTATTTATATATTTCGTAAATTGCAGTTTTATGTTATTTTTTTAATTGTCTAGATATTTTCCCAAATATTGATTGTTTCTTTGTTTTTATCATTTTTATACATTTTTTCCATTCCTTCCTTATTTTCAGTTATTTAATGCATCATTTTCTTCAATTTTGCTTTTTCACTTTTCAATTATGTAAGTTATATATTTTAATTCCAAACGTTTATTATAATAAAATAAATAATTAAATTATTTTGAAACTGTATTTAGAAATGTTAAATGTTTACTTTTTCCCAATTTATCAGAATATTATATGACTCTTTGTCATCAAATTTTTAAAAAGGATCTCAAAAACCTAGAACAATCACAGAATATTTTATTCTTGAAACCATAGCAATCCTTTTGAAATTACCTAAAAACAAAAAATAAATTTGCAATTAAAAAACACGTACATTATATTAATTTACTTAAATTAAAAATATTAACATACAATTTTTACTCATTTCACTTATTAAACTATAATTATTTTATAAAATTTTCACCAAACAAGAAAATGATTTCCGCAAGAGTATTTAAAAACTCTGACTTTTACTCTCGTGACTATGAGTCATATTTTTATAATCTTGAAAACTGCGTGAATTTTTTGTGATTATAAAAATTCTAATTAATGTTGTTTGTTTTGAAAAAGATGTTAACGATGTGACATTAGTGAAAGTGCAATCTCAGAATGACTTATCAAAACGTCTTTTGCTGATGAGCTTTTCGTATCTGTTTATTTTTGAAAGATGTTAATTGATTAGATTATCTTACACTCGATTTTGAATATTTATTTTAAAAGACAGTCCCTTTATTAAAACATAAATTTTATAATAAACACAAGAACTTTTAATACACGAGGCGAAAAGTCAGTCAAGAACTTGAGCGTATTGTAGAAAATAATGCAAGTCATTCGTGGTCTCGCGTTCTGAACTCATATGTGGAGTTTCATACTGTACATATTCATTTATAAAACAATTTATATATTCACACACAAGGGAAAAAGTTATTAATCATTTAAGTACAGTTTATCTCAATTTAGTGTTACTTTTTCTTTTATTTCTGTGATAAAATTCAACAAATGAGAACTTGCCGATTAAGTATGTGATTAAAAAAAGGTATCCTATACATATATATTGATAAAGGAGATTTGTATACAGAGTTTTCAAAAACGTAAAGTGTTTAAATTTTCATTTTTTGATCAAAAATTAAATTTATATTTTTAAATTCAGATAATTAATTTTAATTAAAATCTTTCTTTCGAATTAATTTTAATATTTTATCTAAATTATTTTCGTTAAATTGATTAAAACTTTTAACTGCAATTGAGATTTTTATCCGAATTAATTAAAGCTTTTATTTTAAACCAATTCAAATTAATTTAAACGTTTTCAAACGTAAAATATTTCAAGTTTCGTTCTTTGAATAAAAATTAAAGTAAATAATTTAATTTCTTTATTAAAATAATCTAATAGTGATTCAAATTCATTTTAACGCTCTCTATTCAAATTAGAGTACTTTTTTAGTTTAATTAAGAAATGTAATCATCAATTTCTTATTCGGATTAATTTATTTTCTTGTATTAAACTTTTAACTTTAAAATGACAACAAAATAAATTTTCAATTTACTTTCAAATCATCAAGTTAAATTTTAAATAAATTCAAATTTAATCCTCAAATATCAATTTTTTAAATTAAAAAACAGAGGAGAAAATTAGTCAATTTCTCAACAACTTCATTAACAAAATAAAACAAAATAAAGTAATGAAAAATATTCAAATACCAATATTTTAATTGCAAAAACACTGTTTTGCAGGGAATTTTTTAAATATCCGTAAATTAATAATGTTAATTGGAAATAAAAATACATTTTTCCATGTAAACAATAAATCTGTCAGTCATGATATCTTCCATCTATAACCAGACATAGATGACGTCACGAACTTCCGTGTGTTTTGTAATGAATGTGCTACCTATTTTCCATTTACAATATTTATATAGTACAGATGTTACAATATAGTGGACAATTAAATTTATCAATTTCGAAGAAGGAAGATTGAGTGTTTTTTATAATGTGTTCAGTGTGAGAGATAATCGATACTTTATAGAAGCCATTAAGTGAAAAAAAAACTATATTGTTTCTTGCGCGTTTATAAAAAATAAATCATCCTTAATCACTCGAAAAGTAAATGATGATTCTCAGGACACAGCTAACAATTTCTAAATGAGTTTAAAGTTTATTTGTCATGGAAAGATGGACTGACCAGTTGCACTGACAAAAGTTTTTCAAATCTGCATTATTGATATAAATTGGTGAGAAAAGCTTCATATTTTAATAATCTATATACGTTTAAGTTAGTGATTACTCTTTTTTAAATGTAAAAATATAAGAATTTGAGATTTTATTACACTGAAGAAGATTTATTGTGTCAGTTTTTGTCAATTTGGAAAAGTCTTGAAATAAAACTGTAAAAAAAACCTGATGTAAAATTGGCTTTGAATTCACTGAAAACATGTCTTTAAACAACTTAAAAAGTTTTCTGGACTTTGTAAAATAATAAGAAAAAGTTTCTTTTTTAAATTACAAGTAGATTTAGTAAATTTTACAGGCGAAAAATCAGTGTCGAAGTGAAAACGTTTACGGAGTTTGGCAGCTTTTAAAGGTTATGTTTGACAGAATTTTATAACGTGTTTTGGATCATATTTATTTTTGTAATACCTTGTTTGGTGATAAATTTCGGAATTAGTTTGATAATTCAACGATGTGTAAATGTTAGAAATTGTTTACAAAGTTGTAAATTTTAAAAATTAAAACATTGTTTTTGTTTGATAACCCTAACCTACAAAATTAACAAGGAATCAGGAATTATAAAAGTTTTTGTATAATATTTACCGTAAATGTAATGTGAGGAAAAGATATTTGACATCTATAGTTAAAGATAAATCTTTAGTTATTATCACAATTAGTCCAATTTGTTAAAAATCACTGTTTCAAAATAATTAAATTTCAGTTAAAACCGTTAAAGCCCTTTTTTAAATTAAACAATGACAAAAGAGAAGGTGTTAAAACGCGGGAAAAACATGAAAATGAAAAAAGTATCAACATTAATATTCAGTTTTGTTTTAATTTTTTTAACTCCGCCTTTAACATTATTTTAATGGAAAAGATTATAAGAAAATAGCCAAATAAATGTTAAAAATGTAACGAATTTAAAAATAATGTAATGTAAGAAACGTTCTGACAAAGGAAAAAAAGAAAAGTTTCACAGATTTTTGTTATGATATAAATTTTCTTACAACGTGTAATTTTAATTACAGGTAATTTTAATGGAAGACGAAGAGAGCTTGCGGAGAAAAAGAGGATCTGGGTGTTATTTCCAGCCTCTGAAACGCAAATCAGGAACATCTTTTGAGCAAAATGAAGAACATGATTTAGATAGTATTATAAGTGCAGAAGAACAAAATGAACTTGGGGACATGACATTTTGTATGGCAAATTATCTCAAAGATGCCATGAAGATGATGTTTATGATGCGTAGTCATCATATGTTGACTGACGTTGTTCTTGAAGTCGGTTCCGAATTTTTTCATGCACACAAAGTTATTTTAGCTGCAGCAAGTCCATATTTTAAGGTAAATAATTTTATTATTAATTACTATTCTTAATTTACTTTTTTATTTATTATTTAATAACTAGCAAAATAAAACGCGCGCAAGCGCGCGATTAGTTTTTCATACATTTTAAACATTATAAAATACAATAATAAATATAAAAAATCGGTAAATACTATTTATTTAACAAGAAGAAATAAATATTTTAAATATAATATTTAAAAATCAATTAAAATAAATATTTATTTAGGACAAAATTTATAATATTTTAGAATTAAAAAAAAATTTTTAAAATAATTAAAATTAAACAAAATAACTGCAAATTTTGTAAATTAATTGAAAAAAAAAATGAAATCAATTAAAAATTGAGGAAAGTAATTTAAACAATCATAAAAATGTTTTAAACATAAAGAAAATAATTAAAATTTGAGAAAAATACTTGAAAAAAATTTTAGAAATTAATTTTATAAAATGAGAAAAACTAAAAATTGGCGAATAGTCTGGAAGAAAGCTAAAAATAATTGAAATTTACAATAATTAATAATAAAAAAAAGTTTGAAATTCTGATAACAAATGAAAATAATTAGAAATTGAAGAAAATATTTGAATTTTCAGAAAAATACTTAAAAATCTTAGAAAATAATTTTTGAAAAAGAGAATAATAATTAACAATCGAGAAAAATAATTGAAAAATGACAAAATTAATTCAAAATTGAAAAAAATAATTGAAATATGCTAAAAATAATGTAAGATTGAAAAAGAAAATTGAACTATGATGAAAATAATTTAAATATGAAAAATTGAAAACATTCAATAAAATTTGAGAGAAATAACTGAAAAAATCATAGAGTATATGTTTAGAAAAAAATATTAATTACAAAATTACTTAAAAAATTTTAATTAAAGAGAATAATTAAAAAATTGCAGAAATAACGAAAACTTATGAGAATAATTGCAATATCGGATAAATAATTGAAATTTTTAAAAGTAATGACAAAATAATGTATATAATTATAAATTGATGAAAATCAAGAAAAATTGCAAAATTTATTTTTAAGCAAAAGAAACTAATTAAAAAATCGGTATATAATGGAAAATTGATGACAATAATATAATTTTGAGATTATAACTGAAAATTTAGGAAATTAATTGCATGTGTATATATATTAAACTTCTTCAAAAACCATAATAAATTTTTAAAGCATTTTTCGAAACTTTTTTTTTACACAAATGACAATTAAAAACCAGCACAACAAAATAAAATAACAGGGACTAACTTCACTCTGGATTTTAAAACGTGGACAGAAAAAGATGAATAAATATTAATACTAACTAACTTCACTTTAGATTTTAAAACGTCGACAGAAAAAGATGAATAAATATAAAAACATACCAACTAACTTCAGGAGTTTACGGAGATTATTATTATTTAAAATTAAAATTAATGTAATAGCAGCGTTCCTACCTTAGGAAAAATTAAAAATTGAAATTTTTAGCTTTAAAGAAATGAAACTTTCAAGCTAAAGCAAATTATTTAAATTAAATTAAAAAATAGCAAATCACCTGCTTTTTAATATCTAAGATATTACGTTTGAATATCTAGATACTAGATATTAATATTAATTTTTCTCTTAGTACAAGTTAAAAATGTATAATTTCAGTAATACTAATTCATTAATTAATTATTCTAATTATCAAAAAGTTAATTAATTTAATTTTTCAATTAACCGAAAGTTAATCACCGCTAAAAACTACCTCTAAGTAAAATAATCGAAAATAAATATAAAAAAAAATTATCTATGTCAAGAAAAATATTATTCTCAGGTTCTAAAATGGTGGAACATGTACAGGAATATGCCCCCTTATTTTTCTAATAGATAATAAAACTTAAGAACCCCTAAAAACCATCCTTAAGAAAAATAATCGAAATTTTTTTTTAAAAACGTACCAATTTCTACAAAATAATTGTAATCAACTCCTAAAATGGTTCAATATACTCAGGAATATACTCCCTAATTTTTTAATAAATAACAAGAATAACAACTAAGTAAAATAATATTAAAAAATGTCCAATTCCTACACAAAAATCCTATTCAAGATCAATAATGGTGAAACATATTCAGGAATATGCCCTCTACTTTTAAAATTGATAACAAAAATTAACATCCCTTAAAAACCACCTTTAAGTAAAGTAGTGGAAAATAATTTTAAAAAATATTGTCAATTTCTACAAAAAAATTATAAACAAGTTTTAAAATGGTAGAACATACTCAAGAATATGCCCCCTACTTCTTCAAATTGATAACAAGAAATATCAACGCCTAAAAATCACCCTTAAGTAAAGTAATACAAAAAAAAATGTTGAAACAATTTTTATTATTTTTATGTTGAAATTTAACATTACATTTACGATTAAAAATCGTAAAAAAATTATAGTGCAATTATTCTGAAGCATGTTCTTTTGTAGAAATAAATAATTTATTTTAATTTATTTTTTTTTATTATTTTACTTATGAGTGTTTTTAAGGGATTAATAATTCTTGTTTTTAATTCTAAAATAAGGTGATGTATTTCTGAGTGTGTTTCGCCATTTTGAAACTTTAATAGAATTTTTTTATAGGAATTGATAATTTTTTTTCAAATTTATTTTCGATTATTTTACTTAGGGGTAAATTTTAATGGTTGATAATGATATCAATTTGAGAAAGTAAATTGCATATTTCTGAGTATGTTCCACTTTTTGGAACTTGATTAGTATTTTTTTGCCGAATTTAATAATTTTTAAAAAAAAATTTTCCATTATCTTTCTTAAGGGTTATTTATAAGGGTGTTTAATTCTTGTAGTTAATTTGAAAAAATAGAGGGTATATTCTTGAGTTAATTTTTGTTATCAATTTTGAAAGTAGAGGGCATATTCCTGAATCTGTTTCGCTAATATTGATCTTGAATAGATTTTTTTGTAGGAATTAATCGTTCTTCTCATTTTTTTTCGATCACTGTACTTAGTTGTTATTTTGAAAAATAAGATGGCGTATTCCTGAGTGTGTTTTACCATTTTGGAATTTGAATATACTTTTTTGTCGAAACTGATAATTTTTTTTAAAAATATTTTCGATTATTTTTCTTAAGGGTTGTCTTTCGAAGGTTGTTAATTCTTGTCATAAATTTAAAAAATTAGGGGGTATATTACTGAGTTTTAGAACTTGTTTATATTTGTTTTGTGGAAATTAATTTTTTTTTCGAAATTGTACTCGATTATTTTCTTTAGGGGTTGTTTTAAGAGGTTGTTAATTCTTGCTATCATTTAGAAAAACTAGGGAGCATATTCCTGAGTAAGTTTTACTATTTTAGAACTCGATTAGAATTTTTTTGTAGAAATTTATTTTTTTTTTTAAATCCTTTTCCGATTATTTTTCTTAAGGGTAGTTTTTAGGGGTTGTTAGTTTTCTTTTACGATTATAGAATTTAAATATAATTTTTTTAAGCTTATTAAGGTTAGTAAATTTTAATTTTAACATTAAAAAGAGTCTATTTATTATTAAACACTTAGATAATTAGTATACTTAAATAACGCTTCAAATTGATTCATTTTTATTTATTTATTCTTAAATTTACTGAATCAATAAAAGTGGCAATTTTACTAAAAATACGAATGAATTTTAAGTTAATTGAATTTAAAAAGCTTTTATTATCTCTCAAGTTGTAAGTTTTAATTGTAGAAAAAAAGCAAGCTGGATTAAAATTTTTAAAATATTAAAAATAACCTTAACGTCCGATACAAATATTAAAGAAATAATTTTGAATTGTTTATCAATTGTTTTTATTGTATTATATTTTAAATTTTTGTTAATTTGTTTTTAATGTTTATTTAATTCAGTATTTTATTAATAAAATTTGCCTGAAATGGAAATTTATTGAAATTTATTTACAAAATGTTTTTTTTTATTTTCAGGCAATGTTTACTGGAGGATTAAAAGAATGCGAGATGACCCGGGTAAAATTACACGGAGTTTGTCCAACAGCAATGGCAAGATTGATGTATTTTATGTATACGGGTCAAATTCGAGTGACAGAAGTTACAGTTTGTTCTTTATTACCAGCTGCTACAATGTTTCAGGTACACGAATTGTATTAATTTATTATTTCCTTGATTCAATTATTATAATTAACCTATAGTAGTCTATGTGTTTAATTTAATTTCTAATAAATTTAAACTGCATTTTTCATTTTAAAATAGTATTTCTTTTAGAATAGCGTAATTTTTCTATAAATCGCTGGATAATATAATTTTATTTTTTATATTTTGCTTATTTTTAGTTCGTTTCACTATTTTGTATAATTTTTTCAAACCTGTACTATTTCATTTGTTAATCAATTTTTCGCTTTTGAGAGATTTTTGTAATATTTTTAAATGTTTGCTTTATTTGTTAGTAACTTTGTCTATTTTATAATGTTTTAAATAAGCTTACTTTTTTATTTCCTCGATTTTTTCTCCAGTTTTCCAAATAGAATTTTATTTTTAATTGTTTTACCATTTTAGTTATTTTTTCTCTACTATTTTAGTGATTTTATTCTATTTTTAATTTTGTACTTAATTTCTTCAAATTTTAGAGAATTTCCAAATTGTTGAAAATATGTTCTTTAATTTTTAGCAACTTTTTTTCATTTTTCGTCATTTCTTTTATTTTTTGACACATTTGATTCAGTTTTAAATAATTTCTTTCAACTTTTTTTTTTATTTAAAAATTAAATATCATTTTTATAATTTTCCACTTTTAGGTGCCTTTTATACATTTTGAGCTATTTTTTAGCTTATTTTTCAATTTTCAACTTCTTTCTTTGTTTCAGAAACTAGTTTTAAAAAAAATTCTATATTTCTTGGATGCTTTATTTATTTATTTTTTTTTTTTAATACTCTCAGAATGTATACGTATTTTTAATTTTTTTTCTTCATTTAATTACCTTTGCAATTTTCAAGTTAATTTCTTTATTTTTCAATAATTTTCCTCTCGAGTTTATTTTTCATTTTCTGTATAATTTTTCTAACATTTTTCTATTTTTAAAATGATGTTCTTCCTTTTTTAAAAATTGTTATCCAACATTTTATTTGATTAAGAACCACTGTGTTTTTAATCAGCCAGTAACAATTGTTACTTTTTTTTCAAATAATTACTTAATGCATTATAATTAATTACATTAATAATTATTTTCCATATTCACAATAATTCTTTTTTTAATTCTTACAAGATTTCTCAGAGATTTCACTTTTTCGAAGCTGTTTAATTTATATCTTATAATTTCTTATTTTTACAAAAATTGAAGATTTTTTCTTCTTTTACTTTTGATATTTCTTTTTGTATTTGTCTGCTTATTTTAGGATTTTCATTAATTTTCTTCTATTTCTGCAAATTATTTAATATTATTTTACTGAATTTTGTAATTATAACAAACACTAAACTTTTTATTTTGTTGGTTTTGTTAATTATTTCCATATTTTTAAAAATAAAAACCCTCATTTTTTTGTAAATTTATTCAATTTGTTTTCATACCTTGTCTATTTTTTGCAAACTTACTTATTCTTTCATAAAAATTTTAAATTTTCTATATTTTTCTAAATTTATTTTTATACTTGTATTAAGTGTATTTTTGGTTTAGTTTTCCTAAACTTTTTTATTTTTAAAGGATTTTTAAATTTCTTTTGTGGAATTTTTATTTGTCTTTATAAACATTTTTTATTTTATTTTTATTAATTCTAATGTTTTAGTAGATTCTTAGCAAAATTTTTTATTTTTTGTACTTTTTACATTTTTTTACAGTTTGTCAAATTAAAAAAAAAATATTTCCAAATTTCTTCCTATTTATTTAACTTTCTTGTTGTTTTACAATTTTCTTAGTCCTTACTAGTATTTTAATTAATTATTTAATTTTTTTTTCATCATTTTTCTATTTCTTAGAAACGTTTTTCCTTCTTTTAAATTGTTCAATTTTTTTATCTTGTAAATACTAATTTTTAAAAACATTTATTCAATGATTTTATCTACAATTTTTAAATTTCTCATTTTTCTTCTTTTTTGAAGACTTTTATTCTTTTTACTTTAAATTATGTAAATTTTCTTTTACTAATTATTCTTATTTTATCGTTTCTTCTATTTCATAGAATTTTTCTTCTTTTAAAATTTTTTTAAATTATCCAAAAGTTTTTTCGTTCTCTTTTTCTTCAATTCTTTGTAAAATAATTCTTTAATTTTTCTGATTTTAATATTTATTTTAATTATTTTTATATATTTATAATTTATATATTTAATTATATATATAATTGAATTTATATTTTATAATTTATATATTTATCTTTTATATATTTTTATGTCACTGTTTCTCAGTTTAAAAATAAAATGCTTACAAATAAACACTTGAAAATTGTATATATATTTTTAAAAAATCATGATTTTTATCAGGCCTGAACGCTATATTTATCAACTATCATTTCTGTTTTCAGATCAATAACGTGATTGAGGCATGTTGCACATTTTTGGAAAAACAACTCGATCCAACGAACGCAATTGGAATAGCAAATTTTGCCGAGCAGCACGGATGTCAAACTTTATTGAATCAGGCGAATCAATATATTGTTCAGCATTTTGGACAAATTTGCCAAGAAGACGAATTTCTTCAATTATCAGCAATGCGACTGATCGCTCTTGTTAGAAAGGACGAATTAAATGTTCAAGAAGAGCGAGAAGTCTACAATGCTGTTTTAAAGTGGGTAAAATATAACGAGGAAGCAAGAGGACCAAAAATGGAGAATATTTTACAAGCAGTTCGATGTCAGTATCTGACACCGAATTTTCTAAAGGACCAAATGAGCAACTGTGATGTTTTGAAGAAAGTTCCAGCTTGTCGCGAGTATCTCGCGCAAATATTCAAGGAATTGACTCTTCATAAAAAGCCAATTGTGAAAGAAAGAACTCCTAATACTCCGAGAGTTATTTATATCGCGGGAGGATTTCTTAAACATTCCTTAGACATTTTGGAGGGATATAACGTCGACGATAAAACTTGGACTAGGCACACAAATTTGCTCGCTCCAAGATCAGGATTAGGAGGTGCTTTTGTGAAAGGAATGTTTTACGCTGTCGGCGGCCGGAATAATTCTCCTGATAGCAGGTCAATTAAAAATATATCGATCAGTTTTTATTAGTTGTATCGAAACTTGAAGATTGGTGATTACAGGGTGTCTAGTGTTCCGAAAAACTGCCGAGAAATTATGGTAGAGTACGAAAAAAAAACGGGATTTTGTAAAGAGTTCTGGGAATTTGCAAACAGTACCGGGAATTCGTAGATAAATGTTAAAATTTCAATTTCAATATATTTATTCTCTAATGTTTGAAAAATTAAACTATTGATTATCAGATTACGATATAAAAAATTTGGGTACAAGGAAAGTAAAAAATAATATTAAATTTTAATATCAGCAAGTCATTATAATTAAAATAAATTCAAAACGTCAATTATCTCGTATTTTAATTGTTCAAACTTTCAAATTTAAATTAATCTAAATGCTAATATTCAAAAATCAATTATGTCGCATATTAATAATAATTGAATTTTGTATTTCTTGGAAAGTTCTAAGAAATGTCATGTTTCGAAACTATTCAGTTTTTTCTTATAATTTATTTTTTCATTGATTGTTTTTTTTTTTTAAAGTATTGCTTTATTTTTTTTTTGTTTTTAAGATTTTCTTCTATTACTTTTAATTCTTGTTGTTTCTTTTCTATTTTCTCTAATTTTCTCCTTTTTAACCAAACTGTTTATTATTGTTTTGTATAATTTCTTTATAAAATTTAACAAACTTTTCTGTCTTTATTTTCCATTCTTTTTATTTTCATACTATTTAAAAAAAATGTTTCGGTAAATCTTTTTATTTTTTTAAAACAATTGTCTTGTTTTTTTCGTAGATTAATTACTTTTTCAATTTTTTTTTTTTTTTTATGAAGAAAGTAAAATATTTACGTCAATTTTCTGAATTCTTTTAATTATAATTTTATTCATGTTTAAGAACCAATTTTTAGTTTATGATTATGTCAAACAATTGAGCATCTTTAGCAGAATAATAATTTAATTTAATAATAAGTTAATTTGTTTATTTATAAATAACATGATTTTTTATTTAATTTAGGTGCGACAGCGACTGGGTGGACAGATATAATCCAATAACCGATCAATGGAGACCGTGTAGTCCAATGTCCGTGCCAAGAAATAGAGTTGGAGTAGCAGTTATGGATGGATTATTGTACGCAATCGGAGGAAGTGCAGGTTATGAATATCATAATACTGTTGAATGCTATGATCCTGAGGAAGATGCCTGGACAAGTATCAAACCAATGGACGTTAAAAGGCTAGGAGTTGGAGTTGCGGTTGTAAACCGGTAAAAGATATAACTGAAGTTAATAACGTTACTGCAGGAAGGAACGAAAAATAAATTTTTGTTTTGCGTTTTTCAAAACTAATAGATGCCCTGAGAATAAAAACAAACGTTAGAGATGAACTAGCCCCCTCAATGCAAAATTTCCAATTTTTAGTTTAAAAAAAAAGCCAACATTCAAACTAAAGCCCAGACCAAATTTTTGATCGATCTGACTTAAAGCAATATATTTGTGCTGCCAGATTAGAGAATTGAAAAATCTTCAAGTTTCTGAAATTATTCTTCAAAAATCTTCAAATTTGCTTGAAAAATATCTTCAAAAATATCTTCCAATTTTAAAAAAGTTGGTTAAGTATTCCGAAACTGTATAAAAAATAGTATTATTTTTTCAGATCATTTATTTTGTAAGTTTTACCGTTCTAATAGTTTTTTTTTTGTTAATTGACAACAATATTCACACAACAGACAAAACTTTACCTTGATTTAATAAATAAAGTCTGTCTCATAAGTATCGATGTAATCACCCGGAATTTAAAAAAAAAGTTTTTGATTTTGAAAAAGACCGTTTAAGAATTTCAAAATATTTAATTGTTTTTCAATTTTAAAATGAATTTTTTTCTGTAATTGGTTTAGAATGTAAAAAAATTTATTGATATTATTGCATAAATCAGTTGAATTTGATTTGAAGGAAAGCAAAAATATAGTTACTAATTGTAAGAAACATATTTTCAAAAAATATATTAAATTAATTATTGCAAAGTTTTTATAAATATTTTTTTAATTAATTACTTTATTATTTTATGAGTTGTTTGAAAGTTAAAAACATTGCTATTTATACTGTCTTAAAAAGTGACAAAATAATTCATTCTGGGCTCATTTTTTTTAAAATTTGAAGTTTTAAACCAATTGCAGAGAAATATTGATTAAAAAATTATAAAAACAAATTTTTTAAAATTATTTTGACATATTTACAAGAAAATTATTTCTTAAAAAAAAAAAATTCTCCAGATTTTGTCAAAAATTCTTTAAAAATCGCAAAAAGACAAATTGTTTTTTAAATTTGAAGAAAAATCTCCTAATCTGGCAGCACTGCAATAGATGCCCAAAAATGAATAATATGCGCACTTCGAAAACATACTTTATTTATATTGAGATACGAATTTCATTTAAAAATAATTTAATAATTTTAAACAAGTACACATTTTTGATTTTGAAACTTTGTTGTTAATTTTTTGAATAGTTTTCCAATAAATAAAAGTAAAACATTTTTTTTTTGTAAGAAAGTTAAAATTTCCAACGAGAAATAATAATAAAATTTTCCTACTTTTGAACTTTTAACACATTTTCTAACTTTCTTATGTTTTTTCAACTTCTTCAATATTTTATATTCTCTCGAAGTTGTTAAATTTTTGCTTACAATTTGTCAAGAAAAAATTGCTGATTCTTCGCGCAACGATTGTCTTAAAAAATTGAATAAAAAAAGTTTGGTCTAAATTTTAGTTTTTCTTTTTAGAAATATTTTATTTTTAATTTTTGAACTTTCACAAACCGGTATAAAAATTACAACAAACTTTATCCATTTTCTCATTATACAAAGCAACAAAATTCTTAAGTTGATATTAATTCATGAAAAAAAGATTTTTTATCAACTTTTCTTAAAAAATATTTAATTGATCCGAGTTTAATTTCTTTAACTTTTCTAACGAATACAAGTTTAAAATATCCAAACTTTAAGGTAGTTAGTTTGAATGAGCTAGTCAAGGAGAAGACTTTTTTTTCTAAAACGTCGAATATAAAATTAAAAGTTTTATGTAAAACTAAATTTTACTTTTTTAAGTAATATTAATTACTTAATTAATTATCAATTATTTATGTCATTATTCAATTATTTATCTCAAATTTTTATTATTTTTGTTATTTTTCATGTATTACCTTCAAATTTAAATTTTTTGTGATTTCTCAATTATTTTTGTTATTTCTCGACTATTTTTTCCCATTCTCAATTATTTTTGTCATTTTTAAATTGTTTCTTAAAATTTTCAATTAATCTAGTAATTTTTAAATTTTTGTCAATATTTTCTAAATTGTTTTATTACTTTCTCCAAATTCTATACTTATTTTCTTATATATCTTTAAATTATTTTCATGAATTTTTTAATTTCTTACTTCAATTTTCATTTATTTTTGTTAGTTCTCAAATTCTTTTCAAATTATAATTCTTTTGAACATTTTTCAAGTATTTTCCTCAAATTTTTTATTTTTTTCTTAATTTTTAATTAGTTTTGTCATTTTTTCAATTATTATTCATCACAATTTTTTATTATTTTTTATGTATTACCTTCAACTTTAAATTGTATGTGATTTTTCAATTATTTTCTTCTAATTTCTGTTATTTTTGTTATTTCTCGACTATTTTTTTCTATTTTAAATTATTTTTGTCATTTTTTAATTGTTTTTTAAAAATTGTCCATTAATTTAGCCATTTCTCAATTAATATCAATATTTTCGACATTTTTTTATTACTTTCTCTAAATTGTAATTATTTTCTTATATCTTTACATTATTGTCATGGATTCTTTAATTTTCTTTAAACGTCAATTTTATCTTCAATTTTTCAAATATTGATTTCTAATTTTTTTTTGTTTATCCATTTTTCAATTATTTATGTCACTAGCAAAATAAAACGCGCGCCAGCGCGCGATTAGTTTTTCATACATTTTAGAAATTATAAAATACAATAATAAGCATTACAAATCGGTAAATAATATTTTAGAATTAAAAAGAATTGCAAAAAATAATTGAAAATTTTGCAAATTAATTGAAAAAAAAAAATAAAATCAATTAAAAATTGGGGAAAGTAGTTTAAACAATCAAAAAATGTTTTAAATATAAAGAAAATAATTTAAATTTGAGAAATTAATTAAACGAATTACATAAAATATTTTAAATAAAGGAATGTTAAACAAAATTTGAGGAAAATACTGAAAACTTTCAGAAGTTCATTGAAATAAAAAAAAATAATTAGAAATTAGAGAAAATAAATGAAAAAAGATAAACATAATTTAAAATTGAACAGAACAAGTTTTAATTAAAGAGAAATAAATAAAAACTTTTTGACAATTATGAAAAAGAACGAAAGTAATTAAAAATTGAAGAAAATAATATAAAAAATATTATAAATAATGAAATGATTGGAAAGTCAGATAAATGGTTAAACATTTTTGAAATTATGAAACAAATGTAAAGAATTAAAAATTGAAGGAAATAAATTTTGGAAAATAATTGGAAAATGTTTTTAAATTTTAAAACTTGACGAAAATAATTAAAATATGATACAAACAATGATAAGTTGTAAAAAATAAATGACATTTAAGTGTGATAATTGAAAAAACTACAGAATTTTTTTTAATTAAAGAAAAAATAATTGAAATTTGAAAAAAATACATGAACATCTTAGAAATCAATTAAAAAAAAAGAAAATAACTAAAAATTGGAGAAAAGAATTAAAGAAATAAGCTTAAAGTAATTGAAATTTATTTACGATAATTAATAAACAAATTTTGAAATTCTGATAACAAATGAAAATAATTAGAAATTGAAGAAAACAATTGAAGTTTTAGAAAAATTCTTAAAAACTTAGAAAATAATTTTAGAAAATGAGAATAACTAAAAATTGGAGAAAAAACTGGAAGAATGCTAACAATAATTAAAATTTACGATAATTAATAAAATCTTTTGGAAATTATGAAAACAAAGAAAAATAATTTAAAATTAAAGAAAATACTAGAAATTTGAGAAAAATACTTATAAAATTTTAAAAATTTATTTTATAAAATGAGAAAAACTAAAAATTGGAGAAAAGTCTGGAAGAAAGCTAAAAATAATTGAAATTTACGATAATTAATAAAAAAAAATTTGAAATTCTGATAACAAATGAAAATAATTAGAAATTGAAGAAAATATTTGATTTTTCAGAAAAATACTTAAAAAAAATAAATTATAAATTAAATTAAAATTAAAATTTACGATAATTAATAAAATATTTTGGAAATTATGAAAACAAAGAAAAATAATTTAAAATTGAAGAAAATACTGGAAAATTGAGAAAAATACTTAAAAATTTTTAGAAATTAATTTTATAAAATGAGAAAAACTAAAAATTGGAGAAAAGTCTGGAAGAAAGCTAAAAATAATTGAAATTTACATTATTTAATAAAAAGAAAGTTTGAAATTCTGATAACAAATGAAAATAATTAGAAATTGAAAAAAATATTTGAATTTTCAGAAAAATACTTAAAAATCTTGGAAAATAATTTTAGAAAATGAGAATAATAATTAACAATCGAGAAAAATAATTGAAAAATGGTAAAATTAATTAAAAATTGAAAAAAGTAATTGAAATATGCTGAAAATAATTTAAGTTTGAGAAAGAAAATTGAATTATGATGAAAATAAATTAAATATGAAAAATTGAAAACATTCAATAAAATTTGAGATAAATAACTGAAAAAATCATAGATTATATGTTTAAAAAAAATAATAATTACAAAATTACTTAAAAAATTTTAATTAAAGAGAATATTTAAAAAATCGCAGACATAACGAAAATTGATAAAAATAATTGCAATATCGAATAAATAATTGAAATTTTTAAAAGTAATGCAAAAATAATTAATATAATTATAAATTGATGAAAATCAAGAAAAAATGCAGAATTTATTTTTAAGCAAAAGAAAATAATTCAAAAATCGTTATATAATGGAAAATTGATGACAATAATCTAAATAACTGAAAATTTAGGAAATTAATTGCACTTGTATATATTTTAAACTTCTTCAAAAACCATAATAAATTTTTAAAACATTTTTCGAAACTTTATTTTTACACAAATAACAATTAAAAACCAACACAACACCAGACTAATGAAAAAGGTTACCTTATTCTTTCAATTCAAGTTTCAAAATATTTCCTGATAAAGAAAGTCAAAATCAATAAAATAACAGGGACTATTTTTAAATGTGGACAGAAAAAGATGAATAAATATTAATACTTACTAACTTCACTTCAGATTTTAAAACGTGGACAGAAAAAATGAATAATTATAAATAGTAACTAACTTCAGGAGTCTACGGAGATTATTATTATTTAATTAATTTTTTAGGTTTTTTCTTCAAATCATAAATTTTTTACATAATTTTAAATTAGTTTTATCACCTTTCATTTGTTTTCTTTTTGTTTCAATTATTTTTGTCATTTATCGTCTATTTGTTCCACTTTTTGATTATTTTTGTATTTTTTAATTATTTTTGTCATTTCTCAATTTTTTTTAATTTTAATTATTTTTATCATTTTTCAAGTATTTTTTTCAAATTTCTATCAATTTAATGATTTTTCAATTATTTGATTATTTTCTTTAATCGTCAATTTTTTCTCTAATTTTTTAATTATGTATTGACATTAAATTTTTTTTGTTTTTCCATTTTTTATTTATTTTTGTCGTTTTCCAAGTCTTTTCTCCAAATTTTTAATTTTTTACTTAATTTTTAATTAGTTTTGTCATCTTTCATTTTGTTTCTTCAAATTTCAATTATCTTTGTCATTTTCCAATTATTTTCTTCAAGTTTCTATTATCTTTGACATTTGATATTGGACCCGCGATTTTGAATTGTCGACTTTTATTTAATAAAATAAATTATATTATTTTTTTCTAATTAAGAAATACGTGTATTGACTTTTTATACCCAATTATATAAAAAATTTATAAAAATAAAAAATTTGGTCTGGACTTTGGTTTAAATTTTGACTTTTTTTTTTTTGTTATAAAAATTGTAATTTTATTGCCTTAATTCAGAACGATAAAATATTTGGTGTTGGCGATAGTTTGGATTTTGTAGTTGGGATTTTTTTGTACTAAAACTTTGAATTTTTGTTAGTTTAGGGGATGATTGGGGAATATTGGGAAGAGTATCTAGTTTGTCTTTAACGCTTGTTTTTTTTTCAGTTCATCTATTAGTTTTAAAATATGGGGAATATTGGGAAGAGGATCTAGTTTGTCTTTAACGCTTGTTTTTTTTCTCAGTTCATCTATTAGTTTTAAAATATGCAAAAAAAATTAGTTTTTCGTTTGTTTCTGCAGCAGTTGTTAAAAGTCATCTTGAAATTTTAAAAATTATTAGTACTTTATTTAATAGAATAAATTATGTAATGCAGTTATTTTATAATTTTTTCTTTTACAGATTACTCTATGCTGTTGGAGGATTCGATGGAAAAAATCGATTAAGTTCAGTTGAGTGCTATCATCCAGAAAATGATAAATGGACGATGGTTTCGCCGATGAAGTGTTGTCGTTCTGGAGCAGGAGTTGCAAGTTTAGGTCAATATATTTATGTAATTGCGGGATACGACGGGACAAGTCAATTAAATTCAGTTGAGAGATATGATACTGAATCGTGTGTTTGGGAAACTGTTAGCAGCGTTTCAGTTGCTCGAAGTGCCTTAAGTGTTACTGTTTTAGATGGAAAATTATATGCTATAGGTTAGTGTACTAATTATAATTTTAAGACATAATTTCTCTGTTCGTAAAAATTTATTTCCTGGTACTTTAGTTTTGTATTTTTACTCGAAAAGCACGAAATTTAAATCAAATTTTAATTTTAAATTTCTGTTCCAGGTGGTTACAATGGTAATACGTTTTTAAATATAGTCGAAATTTATGATCCCGCTAAAGATCAATGGGAGCTGGGTGTACCAATGTCATCGGGTCGATCAGGACACGCCAGTGCAGTATCATATCAACAATGTCTCAGCCATTATGATCAAGTAGAAAATAATACATCTGCCGAAAAAGAGCCATCGTGACACCATTCAACGTGAAACCGTATTTTCAAACAATCAGTTTTTTAATCTTTCTGCGTTGAAAGAAAAGCAGACAAAATTGCTCAAAGAAAAAGAATCCGGACAGATTCAGCATTATTTTCTATTTAAACTAAAAGTCTTATTTTAATTACTTAATTATGTCTTCAAAATTATCCAATTTAGAATTAAATCTTCAAAATAACATCCTATTTTTCAATTTCGTCTTTTTAGTCTTTGAAGAGAAATATTTTACTCATAAAACACTTATACATAGAATTATGTGTTAAGAAATTTCATTTTTTATTTTTATCTGTCTTTCTGTTGTTTGTTTTTTATTTATTTAATAATTATTTTTCTTCAAAGATGATTTTTAATTTTTTTTTTTTTTTTTTGTATTCCTGAATGAACATTGATAATTTAAAAGAAATGTTATTATGAACCATTGTAATTGTTTTCTGTGAAATCAAATTGGTTCAGTGATATTATGTGTGAATATTTGAGCATGAATTGACATGCGAATCAGACTGAAAATGTAGTTTCTATTCGCTATATAATTGTTGACGAATTATTCCAATAATATGTAAATCAGATTGAAAGCTCCTCTTTAGTTTATGTAATAGAATAAACATAATCTTTTGAATGTTGCGAAAATAGTGTAATTAATATTTATAAAAAGATTATTAGATTATAGATTTATATAACATAACTTTTGTATTATTATTATTTTTTTATTTATTTCATATACATGAAAATTCCTAGATATAAACAACCGAATGTTAAAAATCAATTTGTTCACATTATTGATTGATAAAAACAAAACAAAATTAGCTGTAATTTTGTTTAAAAATTAATTACGAAATTATTGAAAATTAATTTTAAATTTGATTGGAATCACAATTTAGAAACATCTACAATAATACACGTTTAGAATAGTTTCTTAATGTTTGGTAGTTAGTTTAGATTGTTTGAAAGTCGAAAATAAAAAAGATGATATTGAGTTTTAAAAAATCTATTGACAATTTTAATTTAATTAAGAAATTGTTTGGCCTCAGAAAAGTGTTTAAAATTTTCGTGCTAGATTAACTGAAAGTGCCGGCCAATCAGCCTTCGGTGCCAACTTCACAGCGGTCGCAAGCGGTCGGCACACAAAAACAAAATGGAAAGAATGTCTGGCATTTTGTGGAAAAAAAATCTTTGAATATCCTTATCATCCTGTGTTTTTAAATGGAAATTTCTTCATAAATCAGTTTAGTAATACATAAAGAAAGAAAAAATGCAATAAGTTTGACTCCAATTTTATGTTAAATGTGAGTACTTTAGCAAAACTAATTGGTAAAATTCTAACCTCAAAATTTACAAATAGATATTTTTGGAATCAATTCTAAAATTTCTTTTTTTTAATATGTCTGCAGACAAATCGTAAAAAGGGTAAAAAGTATGTATTTTTGCATACTTACAATATACAATACAATATATAATTACAATAACTTACAGTTTTTTAAAACTTGGCATACTTTATTAAAATTATTTAAAGACAAATCGTATAGAATATTTTACATTTTTAAGTATACTACAATACTAAATCTTTTCTCTTTATTTGTACTATTTTTAAACAGATACATAATTATATATTCAGAATTAACAATTTTTAAATTGTTGCGTCCCTTGTGGATTGAAGTTACGATTTAATATCGAAATAATTTGAAAAAAGCCAATCAGAAGACTCGTTTAGAAAGCTTACTTTTCTAGGGTCTGGCAAATAGCCTAACGATTCGGTGATTTAAAAGTTCGAAGATTTAAGTGTTCGGATAAATACAAATTCGGATGAATGTAAGTTCGCGCGGTGATTTTAAAGTTCGGAGAAATGCAAATTCAGTGATTTCAAAGTTCGGACAAATGCAAATTCAGTGATTTCAAAGTTCTGGGATTTAGAAGTTTGGATAAATATACGAGTTCGATGAGTTGAAAATTTTAATAAAATATGAGAATGACTAATTCGATTAAATTTCGGGCAATTGCAAGTTCGGTCAATTGGGTTTTGGAGAAAATGCATGCGACCTAAATATTTGACTAAGGATCTAGGAAACGGTTTAACAACCAAAAAATTCCAAAGATCAGTACGTCACTACCACAGCTTTTCTCCAAGAAAGATTTAGCAAAACTTCAACGATACCTGAAATCCAACAATACCATTAATTTATCCCAATTTATAATAACAAAATGATTTTGAAAAAGTATTAATCCTCAAAAGAACACATCGTTTATTCTACAGAAGAACGTCCTTCACAGAAACGCCCGCACAAACAGCTAACTGATAAAAAATTGTCCAAACAAAAAAAAAAACGTATTTATAATTGCTAGGCTTGTTAACTTATAAATAAAATTTTCTGTTTGATTTTAAAAATATATCATTTAATTAAAAAAAAATTTTGTGTCAAAACATTAGTGCATTCTTTAATTAATTTATTTATTTATAACTAATACTATTTTAAATTACTAATCAAAAAATGATCTTGTGTTCTTTTACGATTAAAAAAATATTTGCATTTTATCATGGAGAAAGCAATAAAATAAAGTATTAAAAATTGAAAATTTCAATTTTTTAAAAATTCAAAAATTGCGATTTATTCTTTAAAATTTTAATAGAATATAAACTTTATATATGTCAATCGATTTGCTTTGAAGCAAGGAAAATGATTTTTTATATAGTAAGTTGAATTTATAGGCTAACATTTTTTTTAAAGGGTTCCCTGGCGAAAGTATCGGATTGAATTCCAATCAGTTTTTATCCGAATCTAAAAATGGATGTAACTTGACGAAAAATTATTTCCGAATCATTCCGAAATAATTTTTTTTATTTCATTCCGAATCAATACGTTCCAATTTCAGTCGGGTTTATTCGAATATGAAACGGATTGATTCGGAATAAAATAACGTGGTTTAAACGGATTAAAGTTTAGCTTCGAAATGAAACTGATTAATTCGGAATGATTCGGAACGAATTTTTTGTCAAGTTACATCCATTTTTAGATTCGGATAAAAACTGATTGGCTCGGAAACAAATTTCGGAATGACCCGGAAGAATACTGATTAAAACTTATTCAATTTTGCAATTTCTTGAGTTTTTATTGATTTTATAACCTTTTTTGCAATTTTCCAAGAGTGGTCCACTCAAGGTTACATTTTTTTCATTCCTCAAAAAAACGCATATTTTTTTAAGCCAATTATATTTTTTCTAAATAACAAAATCAAAGCTCTCATGACATAAACTCTTATCTAGGGATCTAAACTAAAGCTTGGAATAGAGAAGTACAATTAATTTACTTTCATAAAGAATTTATTCGAAAAAAAGTTTAAGCGGTCCACTCATGGTGACATTACCCTACCAAATTTGAACTCTCTAAGTCAAATAGTTTGCCTGATAAGAGGGGGAGGGGTGGAGATTCAGTCATTTTTTAGCAAAAATGCGTTTAATTTGTACCATTCCTGCCCCCTATCTGCCAAACTATTGTAATTAGAGGGCTGAACTTTGGTACACATAATATGTAGTTTGAAGTATAGATTACAAAAAAAAAAACTATAGAGAACCTTGTAGCAGGTTGTTATCATAGTGTTTTCGAGCAAAAAACAACGAATTTTTAACAAAAATGCTAAAAAATGACTGTATTTCCCCCCCCCCCCCCCCTCTTAACCTCCAAACTATTTGACTTAGAAAGTTCAAATTTTGTACACAAATGTATTTTCACGTATAGATTACAGGAAATATCATAAAGTCTTGAATTCATTCCTTTTTAATAGTTTATTTTCAAAATTAACCATAACTTATAAACTATTATTTAGGTATTTAATTTATTCTTTTTTTTTTAATGCAGGCAATTCGGATTTTGGTGTTCAAACTCGATCATGATGTGACACCACAACACAAGATAGGGAATTTCGCAGGGTCTCGTAGACTATAGATAAATCAGAGAAATCAAAGTTTAAAGTATACAGAAAGATGAAGACAGGAAGTTTTGCGGCAACTGAAGATAACCTCATTCGTGAAAACTGGGAAAAATTTTGCAAGGCAAACCTTGTAATTACTGTTTTAAATTTATCAAGTTTTAAATAGTTACAATCTATACCCATGTGGCAAAAATTCGTGGCCCTTTACAATTCCAGTCTAGACGACCTATGAAAGTCAGTGGTTTGACCCATTATAGCTCTTAGATAATGTTCAAAAAAGGAAATTTTTAATTTGTTATAGAAAATTAATAACTTGTACAATGGGTGACATTAAACGAGATATATTAAAACATGATTCGTATAAAAATACTGTTTGGAACAACATCTCAAAATTATGGCAATCAGGAGAATTGGTCGATTGCGAGGTGAAAACTGAGGGGAGACGCACAAAGGTGCACAAAATAATCTGTGCGCAAGCATTCTTTTTTTGATAAAATTATGAAAAATACAAATGAGGAATCCACATATAAAATTAAAGACGTCAAATATGACGATTTATATGCTTTTATTACATTCATATATATACCGGGAAAACCATAGTGCTAAAGCACAAAATTAATATATTTTTTACTACACTAAAACACTTAAAAATGGAATATGTCTTTGAAAAGGGGACATTCAATATCAGGACAAAAATAAGGGAGCAACAAAAAGAATTCTTCAACTCTCCGAAAGTGTTTCAGGTTAGAAAAATTAAAACTCTTTGATTTGGATCATTATATGTGTACGTCCATATGAAAAGGGCCTACTTTGGCACTATTGGACTTATCTATATGACCATATTCTTTATTAAATTTCGAACATTTTGAGAGGTCTTGGACCCCTTTAGATGAAAAATTCACAAAGTTATAAGCATTCAAAGTTAAAAGTATCAAAATCCTAGTTTTGAGAAAAACGAGTTTAAAGTTCAAGATTTCCATTAGCGCCCATGCATTTTTAAAATTAAAAATAAGATTTCTTTGTGTTTTTAATTACTATAAAGTTATTGTAAATGCATGATTCGACGAAGGACATTACGTAGTTTGTTTTTCAGCAATAAAAAAAATTTCGAAAATCTGAATCTTTAGAAGAATGCGAATATCTCGATAAATAAAATCGACAACCTGGGCCCTTTTCATGTGGACGTACACATATACAATTTTATTCATCAGTTTTTTAAAATTTTTATTGGTTTGCAGAAAAAATTCCCCCCCAAAAAAAAGGAATTAAAAAAAAGATTCAAAGTCTATCACAAATCATTAAATTGGAAACAATTATTGAGAAGATAGAGACAGGCGAGAACGAAACGGCTGTTTTGTCCAGCAGGTAAATATATGAATATAAAATATTTAAATATATAATATATAAATATATATAATAGAATAGGGGGGGGGGGAAATTCCTCAAGTGATACCGCCTGAAGTTTTTTTTTATATGGATCGAAATTTACTGATTTATAGTGTACTAGTTGACACTGCTTAAAATACAAAATTTTGTAATTGTGTATTGACCGGTTGTCAAACTACAGGGGTTCGAAATTTTGACTTTTCGCACGTTCCACAAGTTTATTTGACTTAAAAAGATCAAATTTGGCACAAATAATTTTTTTAATAGAAAACTACTAATTTTAAAGTGAAATATCTATTAACTGTAATAGTGAAACTTTACTTTTTCAATAAGTAGATATTTTACTTTTAAATTAGTAGTTTTCTACTAAAAAAATAATTGAATTTTTCACTATTTAATAGTAACCGATTTCTCGCTAATTCCATAGTAGCAAATGACTACACTTAAAAAAAAAAATTATTTGTTTCAAATAACCGATTACTTGACTATTATCAAATAAATATTTATTCGTATTAAATAATTGTCATTTGAATCAAATAAATCGTATTTGAATCAATAAATTTTGTATTTAAAACAAATACCATTTAATTGACGCAAATAATAATTATTTGATACAAATAAATATTTATTTCGTAATAGTTAAGTAATCGGTTATTTGAATCAAATAAATATTTTTTTCAGAGTAATTCAGATTTAGAGAGTACAAATTTTTAAACACAAAATACACTTTGAAAAAAAATGTTTACGAAAAGATTAATACCATTTTAAAGCTTAAGAAATTCTCTTTCAGAAGCACTAATTACATTTAATATTTAAAGAAATTTTAATAAAGTGATTCAAATTTACTGATATAATCCAGTCCTAAATTTATTCAAATTTTATTACATTCAAATTTTAGTCGATTCAAATTTTCATTCCTTTGAAAATTGTTCAGCTTTTAAGAAATAAGAAAAAAAATTAGTTTTCATACTTCTTAAGTTTAAAAATGTTTTTATTCATTTCATAATAAGTAGTCCCACATTTCCGACTATGCAGTCCTATTGTTTCATGAAGGTATTTATAAATAGAATATTTTTTATAATAAAAGTTAATAATTAAATAATATTAGAAGAAAAATCGCGACTCTTTTAAAACTTAGGCTAGAAAATATTTTTGTTTCCAAATTAATTAAGATATATAATTTATTTATCTCTATTTATTAACTTTCTAAAATTCCCTAAAAGTCCCCTATTTTCCCTAAAATATTCTTAATTTTCACCGTGAAGTCATGTTAAGGGTGTCTAGCGATCCGGGAAATCCGGGATATCCGGGAATTTGCCGGGAATTTGTAAATAGATCCGGGAAATCCGGGAATTTTATGGAAATGTCGGGAAAATATATTATAGTTTACTTTAAAGATTTTAAAAGGTGGCACGAACTAGAGCTTTTTAGCTCGGATAAATTATGTAATAATTAATAAATGATTTAATTGTTCGAATACAATTAGTGTTTCGTTTAAAATATTTATTTTTGTTCTGACCCCAAATTTATAGATATATCTTAAGAATTTCAATTTTAATATTTTAATCGTTATGAAATTAAAAAAATTGGGTTAGTACAGATGATCAAAATACCTACGAATTACAAATTTTTGGTATGAAGATATCAAAAAATAGTATTAAATTTTTATATCTTTAAATCATTATAATTTAAATAAATTCCAAACGTAAATTAATTCAAATCTAAATGCATATTAATTAATACAAAGTAATTAAATAATATTAATTATTTTCATATTCACAATAATTCTTACAATATTTTTAAGAGGCTTCACTTTTCGAAACTGATTAATTTTTATCTTATAATTTCTTATTTTTACAAAATTTAAAAATTTTTATTCCTTTCACTCTTGATATTTTTTTTTATTTGTCGTTTTATTTTAGGATTTTCATTAATTTTGTTATTATAACATTCACTAAACTATTTATTTCGATGATTTTCATAATTATTTCCATATTTTTAAAAATAAATACGCTCATTTTTTTATAAATTTATTTAATTTGTTTTCACATCTTGTCTATTTTTTGCGAGATTTCTTGCAAAATTACTAATTCTTTCATAAAATTTTTAGATTTTGTGTAATATTATAAAAATATTTTTGGTTTAATTTACCTAAACTTTTTTATTTTTAAAAGATTTTTAAATTTCTTTTTATTTTATTTTTATTAATTATAATTTTTTAGTAGATTCTAACCAAATTTTATTATTTTTTGTACTTTTTACATTTTTTTTTACAGTTTGTTAGATTATGGAAAAAAAATATTTCTCTATTTTTCTTCCTATTTATTTAATTTTCCTGATTTTTTACTATTTTTTTGTCCTTCCTTGCTTTTTAATTAATTCTTTAATTTTTGTCATCATTTTTCCACTTCTTAGAAACATTTTTTCTTCTTTTAAATTGCTTAATTTTCATCTCATAATTACAAATTTTTGAAAACATTTATTCCATCCTTTAATCTACATTTTTTAATCCTATTCCTATTCTAAAAAAGGCATGAAAGTAGGAGGAATCCATTTTAAGTCGAATATCGAAAATCTCGAAAAAACTCGAATGAAAGTTCAAGCATGGGAATAGAAAATTGTAATAGAAAGGCATTTCGAGTGCATATAAATCATAACAAGTAGATAAAGCTGTAGTCGAATAAAAGGTTTCTGCTTATGATTGGTTGGCACATTATATGACGTCATAATTCTGGGAGAATTTAAAAATATGCGATGTAATTTTCAAATTAATATAAGTTAAAGGAATATAAATAACATAAAGTTAATTGATTATTTTATATTTACAAAAAAATATACAGCTAAGTACCTAATAATTTTTAAATTATTTATAAATTTTAAAAAGAAAAATTCGAGTTAATTATTTATTTTTTTACAAAAAATTTTTCAATTTTCTAATTAAATCAATATTTAACTTTAATAGAAATCAAGGTGTTAATAATTAAAGTTAATGGAATAAATTAAAGGTAATTAAAACACAGCTAAGTAATAATTTTAAAAAAGAAAAATTAGATGTAAGTAATTTTTTTTTCAAACAAATGGTTTAACTTTCAAATTAAATTAATACCAACCTTTAAAAGAAATCAAAGTGTTAATTAAGTAAAATAAATTAATTATTTTATATTTGTAAAAATTACCCAGTTAAGTAGTAATTTTAAAATTATTTATAAATTTAAAAAAAAAAGAAAAATTAGAGTTAATTAATTAATTATTTTTTTACAAACAAATGTTTTAATTTTAAAATTAAAATTAAAAGAAAGAAATTTAAAGAAATCAAGGTGTTGCCTAATTAATTAAAGTTAATAACTTATATTTATAAACAAATACAAAGTTAAAGTAGGTACCTAATACAAAATTTAAATTATTTATAAATGTTAAAAAATTAAAATACAGTGAATTAGTTAGTTATTTTTTATTAACAAACAAATGCAATGTTAATAATAATTTTTAAATTAATTTTTAACTTTAAAACAGAAAATTAGAGTTAATTAATTATTTTTTTACAAATGTAAACTTGACGTCATAATTCTGGGAAGATTTAAGAAACACATACGTAAGCGATTTAGTTTTGAAATTAAATAATATATAATTTTTAAAAATAACTTAAAGAGTTAATTGATTACTTTTAAATACGTGAGCGATTTAGTTTTGAAATTAAATAATATAAAATTTAAAAAGAAATTAAAGAGTTAATTAATTACTTTATTTTTACAAATACAAACTTGATGTCGTAATCATTTTAATTTATTTCTACATTTTAAAAAAGCAAATTAAAGAGTTACTTTATTCATTGTTTTTTTTTACTAACAAATGTTAACTTGAATTTATGTGAATTTTAGGTCAATTATAGACTTTATATTGGTCAAATCGATTCGTTTTAAAATAAGGTATATAATTCTTTCATTTATTAAGTTGTATTTTTACTGCAAAAAAAATTTTTGGCAAAAAACTATATTTTCTGGTGAAAAAAGATGCTCAAAAAATTTGATTAGGTTTTTTCAAAAATCCCTGTGTCCAAATTTCGATATTTATGAGCTTAATTCGTAATCTAAATTTGCTTAAAATCAGTTTAGATGTTTTCGAGATATCCCAGCGACAAAAAGTGACCACACACTGCATCCGGACTTTTTCTTAAAAATGAAAAATTAGAATTTTTGAATAAATATAAATCGATTTAGACTATTTTTGAACAACCGAAAATCTTTAAGATCTTAAAGTTTCTTATATGAGTAGGAAGTAAAAAGAAATAAATGTGTAGCGAAGGGTTAAAAACCTTAAAACTTTAAATAAATGTAAATGTAATTTATATTGCGGTAAATAATTAATAATTGAAGGAAATAATTGAAAAATGACGAAGGTCAGTTGAAAACAAAATTTGAAAAATGACTAGATTAATCGACAACTGAAAAAAATAATTGAAAAAACTGAACTAGAAACATTTAATTTAAAGAAAATAATTGCAAATTGAAAAATTAAGAATATTTTATTATTATAATTATTACTATTATTATAGGAATAATTGTTAGAAATAACTGCCCCTTTTACAACTGGATTAGAAATCAAAACATAATAAAAATTAAAGAAAATAATTGAACAATTACATTAAAATTAAAGAAATTTAATGATAATCGAAAAAAATAATAGAAACAATGCGATATTTTTTTTAATATTAAAGCAAATAATTTAAAATTGAAAAGTGGAATTTAAATTTGTAAAAAAATAACTGAGAATTGAAGAGAATAGTTCTACAATTGAATAATTGAATTGAAAATTTAAAACAATTTTTATGAGTGAAAAAAATAATTGAAAATTCAAGAAAATATTTGATAATTAAAAGAAAAATTACAATATGACGAAAATAATTAAATATTGATGAAAATAATTACTATGAAAAAAATAATTATCAAATGGAAAAAAATCAAAAAATGGTGAGAATAATCAGCATTCGAAAAAACAAAATTTTAATTAATAAATAATCATAAAATTGAAGGAGAATAATAAATTGTCAATTGGAAATGGAAGAATTGTATCGAAATTTCAAGAAAATAATTGATAAATGAGAAAATTGAAATTTTAAAAAAATTGTCGATAATTAAAAAAAATTACAAAATGATTAAAATAATTAAACATTAAAGAGAATAATTAATAAATAAGGAAAATAATTGACAATCGAAAGAAAAATTCGAAAACTGGCAAAAATAATCGACAACAGAACGAATTACTTTTAAAAAATTAAAGAATAATTATAAAATTTAAAGAGAATAATCCCTGGCGAAAACTCTTTAAAATTATAGAGAAAATATAGATTTATTTATTAATGAAATTAAAATTATTTGATCTGATATTTAAATATTTTAATTTTCAGGGGAGGGGGTACACTGTAAAAACAGGTGTCTCAATGGTTTAAAATTAAGACACCTGAAAATGTCTTAAAAGTGAGGACAAAATAAGACACTTGTTTTTAGAGTGTATGGTATTTAATTTTTTTTGGAAATTTTTTTTTATTTTTTTAAGTGAATGCACAATATTTTAAGAATATTGTGTCCAAATTTTAAGTTGATCGGAGCAAAATTGTAGAAGTTACGAGTATTTGAGTGACCGTTCCACGGAACCGTTTCTATGCCGCGCCCGTGCTGAGCAGAAGCAAAAGTCGACAAAAGTTTAAATTTCCTTTCGTTCGCGTTCGTTGTTTTTTAGTATTTTAAATTGTAATGTATCTGGACGAAAGAACTTTACCCTATGGATCTGGCATTGACGACTCTAAGTGAGCTTTACAGAATTATTGAATTTTATTTTGAATTTCTTAGTGTGTAAAACTTTAAAGCTCTCTACTGAAAAGTGCCATTTTTTAAGTCGGTGCGCAACATAACTAAAAATCTACTGAACCAATCGTTTTTAAATTTTCCACAATACTTCTTCGCATAATTCCCCAGGTAATGTCGAGGGTTTTTTTGTTTTTTTAAATAATTGTTCATTTTACAATAACGAATATGTCGGTTTTTTGGTCGAAAATTGGTTTTTTGACTTCAAAGTGATACCAAAAATTCAAAACTTAAAAAAAAACAAAAATCCCCTCGATGTTACCTGAAAGAACATCTCTTTTAATAAATGCATTTTGATATTTTTTGTTTCTGATGATTCTGTTGCGAGTTACGCTGCGCACCGCAAGACAACTTTTTTTCGAAGCGCATCAGGAAATTTACATTCACTCGCTCAATTTTAAATACTTTTGAATGAGAATTTACCCAAAAATTTTTCGAATGTTGCTTTATTGTATGGAAATTGATTTAATAAACTGATACACTCTGAATCGCCAAAAACAATTCATAAAAACATGCCTTCTTTACCGTATTAAGCCCTATAAGCAAATTGAATACGCGTACGGGACCAAAGCATATGCTTTGGACAGAAAAGGACAGAAACAGTCTGTGTCCTTTTTTATCTCATGCCCTGCTCCCGTAACCGTATTCATTGTGCTTTGGGCTATAACCATACCCCCCCCCCCCCTTAATCAATTTAAAATGCATTTTTTAAAAAATATCTGATTTAAAACAAAAAATATCTTAGTTCAAAACTTCAGATGTAAATAGACAAAAATGAATGAAAGGAATGACAGAACGTGAGGATTATCATTATTATAGATTTGTAAAATATGAAAAAAAATTGATTTTCGATAAAATTTCTAATAACTTTTAGACCCACAAGGAAATTCCCGGTTTAATAACAAATTTCCCGGTGATTTTCCGGTTTTTTCCGGCTTCCCGGTCAAGTGACCATACCCTGTTTGTTTATTAGAACCAATCAGGAATTTAAATAGTAATAAAATCTTGACCTTTTAATTATGATTCCTTCAAGAAAAAATTCCCTGACTTTTCAAGATGTTTTTAGAAAATCCCTGATTTTTTCCGGACTTTGAATTTTCGCCCCAAGACTACGCGACCAGAATCTTGTGCGCAACTAATAAATGTTTTTAGAAATTGCAATATCTTTTAAATTAACAATTTCCAAACAATAAAATGTAGTTTCCAATCATTTCCAAACGATTTGGAAATCGTTTGATTTCCATGATGCGAAGTTGGTACTGTACTTTTTAAAATTTCTGTACTTTTTTAAGTTTGGATTTCCAATCAATCAAACAATTTAGTTTCCTATTATTTCAAAATAATTTTCAAATGATTCAAAAAAAAAAAAAAAAGATTGTAATTTTTATGGTTTAGGGTGCCGTCTCATACTAGGCATTAATGGATTAGGGATTAGAATAGACCAATCAGATAATTGGTCACGTTGGAAAGCATTTTCTGATTGGTCTATTCTAATCCCTGATCCATTAATCCCTAGCATGAGACGGCACCCTTAGTCATGATCCAACAACTTAAAGGTCTCGCCGATCTCGGTCCGAAATTTACAGCGCACTGCGCTTAGGCCAACGACGGCCATTTTGAATAAGTCAGCTGACTTGGCTACGTTGAAGCTCATTGGATGCTAAGATATTAGCGGCAGCGTGTTTCAAATTTTGAAATAATATTTGCATAAATAAATAATAGAAATTAGTTTCTAAGTTTTTATACCTAATTTTTTTTACCTTGAGATTTAAAATGCATAAAGGAATGTTAAGAAGTAAGGCTTCAAAAAAATAAAGTAAAATAAATTTATAAATATTATTTTATAATGTTAGATACACAAGTATATTTATTTATTTTTATTTATTTAAATAATATTATTGAGTACTCCAAATAATAATAGTTTTGTCACACATATTGTTAAAGTCAATAATGATAGTTATAGAATATTTTTCTAAAAAAGATGTACATTTCTAGAAACTCGAAATCATTATAGATTTTTAATTACACTAATTATACCATTATACTAATTGAGTTTAAATCATCTGCATTCCTACTCCTGCATTTATCAGCAGTCAGGTTAAAAAAGTTGTGTGATAGTGCTCAAAGAAAAGCATTCAAACGTATGCAAAAATTCGTACATTAATATAATAAACTTTTATACAGTAATTATCAGTACAGTAATTTGCCAGTATTGCACTAGTACTGGCTACGATTAATGTACGTCACTTCACATGTCACTTTCACTTTTTATTACTAAAATCTGGAATCAGATATATACAAGGGTTTTTAAAAATAACTTAAAAATATTTTTATTGAATTTAGACTTTTTTCACAATTTGTTTCTTTCAAAAACCAATTAAAAACTTTTGTGATAAAAAAAAAAAATATAAAAAATTCATGTAGAATTTTTATGTATAATTTTTCATAACATAAATTATAACTTTTCAAATTCAGCACCATTTACTAATAATGTGAAACATTTATTATTCTTACTACATTTTTAGATTTATCTTATGCATTTTTATAATAGCTGCAATCAATGTATTAAATTTATGGTTTATTTTCATTTTAATAAATTAAAATGTGTTATTTTGTACTATACAAATTTTGTTATTTCTGTTAATAATTTCCTTCTTTACTCTACATATGAATATACTAATAATAATTACATTAATAATACTAATATTATTAATATATTACGTTTCGAGCAATAATCAATTAAAACTTATTTTAATTCATCATTTTTAGTTTTTATTCTTTACATTCCTTTATGTATTTCATTCAAAAGCCAGCGCCTAAATAGCCCAACATGGCGGACGCTGGCCCTGGGGTTCTGATTGGACCACTTTTTTTTTACTTGCGTGCGGCGAGACCTTCTAGTTGTTGGATCATGCCCTTAGTGCTAACTTTACAGAGGTAAACTTTTTAAGGTGATGTCAGATGCACAGGCCAGATTAGAGGATCAGTGAAATAGAATAGACGAATCAGATAGTTGCACATTGAAAACCATTTTCTGATTGGTTTACTCTTTTCCCCTGATTCGCTAATCCTTCAAAACTGACTTTAACCTTAATAGACCTTTTCATTTAACTTTTCTGTCTTCTTCTAATGCATGTACCATTGCATAAGCTGGAGAAAGACAAGAACTAAAATGAAAAGGTCTATAGTATTATTAACACTTGATGACAATGGACAATATATAAATTTGCCTGTCATCATAATAATAATAATATAACAAAATTTATTAATTTAAGCATTTATCCAATGAGATTTTAAATTAACAAAAATAGAAATAGGATATTGCATTCAAATCAACGATGACGGCCGCTGGCGGCCGTCTGAGGCGCTAGTAAATTTATAAATTTTCAACATTTTTGAAAACTTTGATTCTTTTATTTTATATTATGTAAATTTAATCTTGCACTAAATATTCTCATTTTAACATCGTTCTTCTATTTTATAGAATTTCTTTTCTTTTAAAATTGTGTTCTCTTTAATAATATATTTGAAAGTTTTTTTAATTGACTCCTTATTTTTTATTTTAATATAAAAAAATGTCCGTAAATAGTTTAATTTTTTTAAAAGAGTTTCTACTTTTTTATATATTTTTATAACACTGTTTCATTCTTGTGTTGTTTTCTTAATTTTTTCTTCATTTCTTTAATAATGTCCATGACATTTTTTATTTAAAAGAATTTTCTCATTTTTTTTAAATAGACTGTTTTCTTATCTTCTTACGTTCTTATTTTTTTTATAATTTGTTATTCTTTTGCTGCTCGTACCTAATTGTCTTAATTTTGAGATCATATGAATTTTAAGATATTTTTTTGAAATTTTCTTATTTATTCGACATAATTTATTTGATTTTGATTAAATGTTTTTTCTTCATTATTTCTTATTATAATTATGTTCTCAGTTTAAAAAATAAACTAATACAAATAAACATTTTGAGCTTTTATATACTGATAATATTTAAAAAAAAACATTTTTGATTTAAATAAAAAATAGTCCGATTTAAATTAAAAAAATCATGATTTTTATCAGCCCTGTAATAAAAACATTAAAAAAGCTACTCAACTACTTTGCAATATATTATTTCAAAATTGTAATCTATAATTTTCATTTTTTAAAATCCGGGAAAATTGTGCTCTAAGATCCGGGAAATCCGGGAATTTAAAATTGCCAGTTTGCTAGACACTCTTATTTTACTTGTGTAAAAAACGTACTTCAAATTACGCGTAATAGTGTAAAGTGAAAATTTGGTTAAATTTTGGTGAAAAAGGTTGAAGATTTGAAGCAGGTGAATTGATGAACCCACCGTGGCACAAACTGTTTTACCGACCGTGCAAAAGGGAAGGTGTCATTTCAGCTAAGCACACGTCGCATACAAACCAATACCGACATCCGTACTAAAACCAGTCTTTTCTCTTTTTATTCACTTTTTATTGGAATGTGGACTTTAACCTCCAGTAGTTAGCTTAATAAAACCATTATATTATTTTCTTCAGTCAAAATTAATACATAATTCCTTCAGTGAAGTCATCAAAGTTTTATGTTGTCTATTATTGTTTTCAATAATTATTATTTTAAGTGAAATATAATTATTTTCAACAAAACAATGATGCTTGCAAAGGTAAGATATTTATAGTATTTATAAAATTTATTTATGAAAAAATAAAATATAAATAACTTAATATGCAATGTCATGATTATTGTTACTTTCAGTATAGAGTTTGAATTATTTATATAGTAGATTTATTCATATTATAACAATAAAATATTATCTGTCAAATGTTTTCTTTTATCTACAAAATTTACTGTTATGATTGTTAGATATGATAATAAATTTTATGTAATTTAATAATTTTTAAAGGTATTAAAAACATCTGCACGTCAATCTGTCAGACTGCTTTCGGCAAATGCATCTTCAAATGGACTTTGTTTTCGTAAGTCCACAATAAATCCTATTTTAGATTTAAACATTTTTTTTAAATGTTTTATTGACAATTTTTTCTTACTTCATAGTTCATACAACAGATTATTTAAATATACATACTTTATTTTTATATTCCTGTTATTATAAAAAGGATATTTCGTTCTTATTTACTATTTTTTTTACTAAGGTCAAACCATTGACTTTCGTCTGAGGGCTGCCGCGGACATTAATTGCTTTTAAATTAGGTTTAGAATTTACGAAACTTGAATTTTTTCTGAATTCAGTAACCATAATATTATGATGAAAATTTGATTTCTTTTCGCGTTATTATCACTTGAAAATATAAGTTTCGCGGTGTTTTTTTGTAACCTCAAATCTGACACTTTTCTTAATAACATTATAATTAAAAAATTAGTTTAAATTATAAATCAAAACTTACGCGAATTAGTAATTTTATTTATGTAAACTCTAGAAATGTTGTACATTTTATTAAAATACATGATTTTAATATAATAATATAATTTGAAAAATTATATGTTGTACATTTTATTAAAATACATGATTTTAATATAATAATATAATTTGAAAAATTTCTAGAGTTTACATAAATAAAATTACTAATTCGCGTAAGTTTTGATTTATAATTTAAACTAATTTTTTAATTATAATGTTATAAAGTCAATGATTTGACCCTAATATTTTTATTATGTTTCATTACTTCTCTTTACTTTATTTACACCACTTGTTTACTTCAATATATTCAATATTCAACAGTATTCTCTTTATATTTATCTTTTTTTATTTTTTGTTTTCTTTATCTCGTTTTATTTATTTTTATTTTTGACATTTTTTTTGTAATGGAAGAAAGAATTTAATTTCAGTGACAATTTGATTACAGGCTCAAAGTACATTTGTTCCGGAAAGATAATGAGATTAATAAAAAGTGATTGCAGAAAATATGAAATTTTTTTGCTGTTAACAAATGTAAAACTCACGTCGATTTTTTACATATCCAACCAATAACAAGTTATTATTATTAACAATTATAATGAAATTTGTACAGTCATTGTACCTAAATGTATAATCTCTAAAAACTAAACAAAGTCAAATGTTGTATGAACGTTGATAAAAATTGTTGAAAGAATACCATTTTCTTAAAATAATGTTTTTTTATAACTTTAAACGTCATGAAAATTTACATTTATAAGAAGTAAATAGAATAATATTTAAATTTATTTCAAAATATTTGTAAATAACACATTAGTTCTTTATTATAACTTTCATTATCATCTAATTTAATTAAATATTACAATTGTTTTTAGAATTGTCGGATACTCAACTGGAAATGCAGGAATTAACAAGAAAATTTGCTAGAGAGGAAATAATTCCAAAAGCCGCTCATTACGATAGAACTGGAGAATATCCTTGGGATATTGTGAAAAAAGCATGGGCACTTGGTCTTATGAATGGCCATGTACCCCAACATTGTGGTAAAAAAATTATTTTACATATTCGTTTTGTTCAGAATTTTAAAACCAGAAAATTAAATATTTGTTTATTTTTTAAATGCCACAGGAGGTCTAGAACATGGTGTACTCGATGGTTGTATAGTGGCAGAAGAATTGTCATACGGATGTTCAGGAATTGAAACCGCCTTAGAAGGCTCTGGTCTTGGTGTAAGAAAAACAATAGTTATTTTCGTATCCATTTTTTAATTTATTGTCCTTTATTTTCAATGTCTTTCTACATTTTTTAATTATTTAGAAATTTTTTTATTCAAATTCTTCAATTTTCCTATCAATTTCTTCAATACTCAATAAGTTTTATTATTTTTTATTTATCATCGTTATTTTTAAATTATTCTCTTCTTTTCTCAATTTATTTCTTCTAATATCAATTATCTATATTTTTCAATGAATATCATCTATGTTAAGTTTTTCTAATTTTTCAATTTTAAAATTGTATTTTTTTGTTGTGACTATATTTATTATATTTTTCGTTAATTTTCTTGAAGTGTCAAAGGGCTTTTCCAATTCTTTCAACAATGTTCTTTGATTTTCAATTATTTTTCTCTATTTCCTCAAATTTTTATTACTTCATTTTTAAATTGTTTTTCAGTTTTCAAAGATATTCTTCAAAATTAACTATTTTTAATTAGCAATGTAGAGCGATCAAACTGTAATTAATTAACTTTTTTTTAATATTAAATTTTTTTTTATTTATCAATCATTAATTTTAATTTTTTGTTTCTTCGTCATTTTTCGATCATTTTCTTTTTTTTTTTTCATTCATTTCTCTAACTTTTAATTAATAATACAAATTTCAACTGTCCATTTAAATATTTTCAATTGTTAGTTTCCGTATATTTTTTTATTTTATCATTTTAAAATTGTATTGTTTTGTTTTCTTTTAATTCTTTTAATAAATTTTTATTCGTTTTCTGGAAATGATAATTGTAATTTTTAATATTCAAATTATTCTTATTTTTTAATGATTCTTTTCATTCTTCAATTAATTTCGACAATGCTCAATTACTTTCTTCTTTTCAATTATTTTATTAAATTTTTATTTTCTTTCTTGAATTGTTAATTGTAATTTTTAATTTTTTCAATGATGGCCTTCAGCTTTTTGTACTTAATTGTTTTTGGTAAATATCGTTCCTTTATCTATTTATAGTTATTTGCTTTAACTTTAGTTACTAACTAAATTTTGAAGTTTTTAATTTTCAATTTATTGTATTTATTTATTTATTGTTTATTTATTGTTAAATTTTCAATTACATTCTTTAAATTCAATCACATTTTAACTTCTACTACATTTTACACTATTTTCTTCATTTTTAATTATTTACATTATTGTTCAATTATTTTCTTCAATTTGCATAATTATATTCTGCGTATTCTCCATTTTTTTCTTCAAATTTAATTATTTTCTACTAATTAAAAGCACACTCACCTATTGTTTCAATGATTAAAAATTTGTACTGGATATAATTTATTTTTGACCTTCAAAACCTTGAAAAAGCCTTGAATTATTTTTTCAAAACTGTGTGGACACCCTGAAAATGCAAAACAACCTCTTGCAATTAAATTATAATATCTTAAATTAATCTACAATCAAAGCATCTACTTCTTAATTATATTAATCTCTTATTTCTTACTTTCTAGCAAACACCATTAGTTAAATTTGGAACTAAAGAACAACAGAAGAAATATTTAGGAAGATTGCTAGAAGAACCTCTTTTGGCAGTAAGTTGTTTTCCATTTATCTGTAAATTAAAAAAGAGCATCATTTAAAAAAGGCAATTTTTTCTATATTAACAATTTTTTAATAAGGCTTACTGTGTCACTGAACCTGGATGTGGATCAGATGTTGCCGGTGTTAAAACGAAAGCTGAGAAAAAGGGTAACGAATGGGTTATAAATGGCACAAAAATGTGGATCACAAACGGCGGAGTAGCTAATTGGTAATTATTTATTTATTACTAAACAGGCAAAAAACAAAAATATTTCATTTAAATGTGTAGTAAAAATTGCTGTGTTACATTAATGAAAAAACATTTTAATTTTCTTATAATTAAAAACAGGTACTTTGTCTTGGCAAGAACGAATCCCGATCCTAAAGCTCCAGCTAGTAAAGCCTTCACAGGATTTATCGTTGAACGTGCCTCTGATGGTGTGACGCCAGGAAAGAAGGTTATTATTTTCACCAATATTTGTTTCTCAACTAATTCCAACATTTTTCTCAAATGAAAATATCTTCTAGGAAATGAATATGGGCCAAAGGGCTTCAGACACACGTATGGTAACTTTTGAGGATGTCCGAGTTCCGGAAGAAAATGTCCTTATTGGAGAAGGAGCAGGATTTAAAATTGCTATGGGAGCATTCGATACAACCCGACCTCCAGTTAGTTTTTTTTCACTCGAATCTTAATGAAGATTTTGTAAATGTAATGAAGTAATTTTGTAATGAAGTATTTTGTAAAGAAGGATTTAAATTTGACTTTTAGGTGGCGGCTGGAGCAGTTGGAGTGGCGCAAAGAGCTCTTGACGAAGCAACCAAATACGCCATGGAGCGCAAAGCGTTTGGTCAGCCGATAGCAGATTTCCAGTCTATTGCGTTTATGCTTGCCGATATGTCTATTGGAGTTGAAACAGCAAGACTTGCTACACATAAATCGGCTTGGGCAAGTGATAATAAAGATCCCAAAGCCACGATTATGGCTAGTATTGCAAAATGTTATGCAGGTGACGTTGCTAACAAGTGCGCCACTGATGCAGTTCAGGTACTTTGATGTATTTCACTTTATAATACTTAAGGGGGAAAAGCGCCTGAGACACCTAAAAAAAAACTTGGAGATTTTTTTTTTTAAGATCCTAATTTATTATTTTGTGCACAATTTTTGTACATTATTGACTAACTAGCAAAATAAAGCACGCGATTAGATTTCCATACATTTTAGAAATTATAAACTACAATAATAAATATAACAAATCGGTAAATAATATTTAATAAGAAGAAATAAGTATTTTAAATATAATATTTAAAAATCAATTAATATAAATAAAATAAATATTTATTTAGGACAAAATTTATAATCTTTTAGAATAAAAAATAATTGCTAAAAATAATTGAAATTAAACAGAATAATTGCAAATTTTGCTAATTAATTGAAAAAAAAAAATGAAATCAATTAAAAATTGGGGAAAGTAATTTAAGCAATCATAAAAATGTTTTAAACATAAAGAAAATAATTTAAATTTGAGAAAAATACTTGAGAATCTTAAAAGTAAATTAAACAAAATTGAATAATGAAAAATTAGAGAAAATAATTGAAAATTGAAAAAACATGGTTAAAAATTGAGATAAATAAATTAAAATTAAAAAAAAAATTCTAAATTTGAGAAAATATTTAAACAAATTACATAAAATATTTTAAATTAAGGAAAGTTAAACAAAATTTGAGAAAAATACTTAAAACTTTCAGAAGTTCATTGAAATAAAAGAAAATAATTACAAATTAGAGAAAATAAATGAAAAAAAATAAACATAATTAAAAACTGAACAGAACAAGTTTTAATTATAGAGAAATAAGTAAAAACTTTTTGGAAATTATAAAAAAGAACGAAAGTAATTGAAAATTAAAGAAAATAATATAAAAAATAATATAAATAATGAAAGAATTGAAAAGTCAGATAAATAGTTAACAATTTTTGAAATTATGAAACAAATGTAAAGAATTAAAAATTGAAGAAAATAAATTTGGGAAAATAATTGAAAAATGTTTTTAAATTTTAAAACTTGAAGAAAATAATTAAAATATGATACAAACAATGATAAGTTGTAAAAAATAAATGACATTTAAGTGTGATAATTGAAAAAACTACAGAATTTTTTTTAAATAAAGAAAAAATAATTGAAATTTGAAAAAAATACATGAAGATCTTAGAAATCAATTAAAAAAAAAGAAAATAACTAAAAATTGGAGAAAAGAATTAAAGAAATAAGCTAAAAGTAATTGAAATTTACATAATTAATAAACAAATTTTCAAATTATGAAAACAAATGAAAATAATTAAAAATTGAAGAAAACAATTGAAATTTTAGAAAAATTCTTTAAAAAAACTTAGAAAACAATTTTAGGAAATGAGAATAACTAAAAATTGCAGAAAAAACTTGAAGAATGCTAAAAATAATTGAAATTTACGATAATTGATAAAATATTTTGGAAATTATGAAAACAAAGAAAAATAATTAAAAATTGAAAAAAATAATAGAAATTTGAGAATAATACTTAAAAAATTATAGAAATTTATTTTATAAAATGAGAAAAACTTAAAATTGGAGAAAAACCTGGAAGAAAGCTAAAAATAATTGAAATTTACGATAATTTAAAAAAGAAATTTCATTTATTTTCTACAAATTTTTAAATGTAAATATATAATTATTTTTATTTGCCAAAAATACAGCCCACGATTGTAAAATCTTTTACGGGCACAAATTTACATAATTTAAGATATAAAAATACAAAAATATACAGTTATAAGTAAAGCTTTAGATATTTCTTATGGTAGAGAAAAACTTATTTAACATTAGTTTTAAAAGTGTAGGTGATTCAGAAAGAACAAATCAATATTCGGTACATTCTTACGATAAATAATAATATCAGAGCAAAACACTAAATCAAGTATTTTATCAAAGTTATTTTATATAAAATTGAAATTTTGTAATCAAAAAAAAACTCAGTTATATTTCTAATTGCCTCAATTTTAGCACACTAATTATTTTGAAGAGATTCATAAGAGACAAAAAAGAAACAATGTTGCAAAAACCGAAACTGATTTTAAACAATATGTATCAAACCTCTGGCGTTTTGATAAATATTAATATTAATATCACTTTTCAATTGACAATTTATTATTCGCCTTCAATTTTATGATTATTCATTAATTTTAAATATTTTTTGTTCAAATGCCGATTATTCTCACCATTTTTCGATTTTCTTTCAATTGTTAATTTTTTTTAGAAGTTAATTATTTTCGTCATATTGTAATTTTTCTTTTAATTATCAACTATATTCTTGAAATTTCCATTTAATTCTTTAATTTCTAATTTATTTCTTCAAATCTCAAATATTTTATTTTTTCTGTAATTTTCAATTATTTTTATCGATTTTCAATTAATTTCTCAATATTCAATAATTCTCGGATTTTTTCAATTATTTTTTCACTTATAAAAATTGTTTTAAAATTTCAAATCAATTATTCAATTCTAGAACTATTCTTCTCAATTCTCAGTTATTTCCTTCAAAATTTAAATTTGATTTTTCAATTTTCAATTATTTTCTTTAATATTAAAAAATTATCGCCTTTTTTCTATTATTTTTTTCTATTGTCATGAAGTTCCTTTAATTTTAAATACAAGAATGAAATTAGAAATTAAAAAAATTAATTTAACAATTGTTCAATCATTTTCTGAACATTTTAATTCCATTCTTCAATTTTTATTTCCATTCTTTAGTTTTTAATTTTTTTCTTCTATATTGCTTAATTTTCGGCTTTTTTCAATTATTTTTTTCAATTTTTAATTACTTTCTTCAATTTTCAATAATTTTTTTCGATTTTTAATCCAGTTGTAAAATGTAGTACATATTATTCCCAACACTTATTCCGATAAATTTCATAATTTATTAATTTGCAATTATTTTTTTTAAATTTAATATTTTTTGTTTAATTTTTTCAATTATTTTTTTCAGTTGTCAAATTAATCTAGTCATTTTTCACTCTTTTTCTTGAATTTTTCTCATAATTTTTTAAATATTTGCTGCAATTATTAATTATTTCCAGCAATTTTCAATTATTTCCTACAATTTTTTCAATTTTCAACTATTATCTTAAAATTTTATAATTATTCTTTGATTTTTTAAATTATTTTGTTCTGTCGTGTATTAATCTAGCCATTTTTTGAATTTTGTTATCAATTGTCAATTATTTTCGTCATTTTGTAATTGTTTTTTCAATTATCAATTATTTTTTTAATTTTTAATTTAATTCTTCAATTTTCAATTTATTTTCTCAATTTTTTTAAATTATTTTCTTTAATTTCACTTATTTTTCTTGATTTTTAATCCAGTTGAAAAAATCTTTTATTTTAAATGACCAACAACAATGCAAAGTTTGTCAAAAAGTTTAGATCTCAATATTTTGTGATAATAAAACTTTTTAAGCTTTAATTATAGTTAATAATAAGATTATAAAAATGTGTTGATTCTAAATTCAAGTATAAAGTTTTATTTTAAATACAAAGACGAATTTCTCAAAATTAAAAATACTGTTTTAATTGTTCGAAAATTTGTGACCGGGAAATCACTTTTCTTGAATTTTTCCTTTGCCAAAAATTCAAAAATAAAAATTTTTTCAATTCCCTCGTTTCCGTTTGCGTGGTTCTATGGGGCTCAATTTTTACTTCTTTTTAATACAAATTTCACAAATCACTCTTAAAGTATTAGTCAATAATGTGCAACAATTGTGCACAAAATAATAAATAAGGTTCTTAAAAAAAAATTGCAAAAAAATAATTTGTATTTTTTCTGGAATAAAAATTCTAAACTGGTTTTTTTAAAAAACAAAAAACTCAGGGAATTTTAAATTGGTGAAGTACAATACACTCTGAATGTTTATTTTACTTGGAGGTATCTTATCTTAAATTTATCTTAAATCTCATCTTTTATTTAAAAAAAATGTTTTATTTATTTCATCTTAACTATTTAATTTATAATACTAATTATTAATTTTTTATCACTTTTAGATATTTGGAGGAGCTGGATTCAATAGCGAATATCCAGTAGAAAAATTGATGCGGGACGCTAAGATTTTCCAGATTTATGAAGGAACTGCCCAAATTCAAAGACTGATCATTTCACGTCAACTTTTCAAAGAAGCGAAAAATTCAACTCGATAAACCTTTCACGTGGGAGGAAGTACAAATTGACAAACAAAATTTGTAAAGAATTTTTCATTCTGATTATTGTGTTCTTTTTGTTTAAACTGATAGAATATACATATCTACTTGGAGAATATTTTTCTATAAATTTACTAAAAAAAGAGATGAAGATACACAAGTTTAAATGTAGGATTTTTTTTTTTTTTTTAATGTATTTTGATTTATATGTGACAAATAGAGAATTGTAAGATTAATTTACATAAGTATAATTCTTGTTACTTCATTATTGAAGAGTTTGTTTCATTATTATTAATTTATGCAAAATTGTGTAAGGCTCCTCTAATATGTACATAAGTGTCTTCTAGTAATCTAGTACTGTTAACAGAATAAAGCTTAATTCGTTTATACAAAAGATATATATGTATAAATTTGTAATAAACATATTTTTACAGACAGAATTTTTGTTTCTTACAATGTTTAAATTTGAATTAGTTTAAAATAACTAATTATTAGTAAAAAAAATGACTAATTGTTAGTAAAAAAATAACTAAAAAATAGTTCAATTTTGACTAATTGAATTAAATAATAAATTAAATTAGTAATTTTACTAAAATATTAGTTACTTTGACGTAACCTTAAAATGAATTCGACTAATAATTAGTTATTTTTTACAAAATGATTTGTAGAAATATAACTACTTGAATTAGTAACTGAGTTTTGGCAATCAAATTAGTTATTTTTAACTAATTCAGATTTAGAGAGTAAATAAACATTTTTATACAAGTTAGGATAAAATTAAAAACTTTTTTAGGATAGTGAATGTGATGGAATCTTTAAAAATGTAACTTTCCAAACATTGTATAGTAGTATTTCTATATATTTTCAGGATAGATGCCCATTGTCAAGATAGTTGATAAGCCACAAATGATTCACATTTTTTTCATGTCTTAAATGATCCATTTAACATATTTCATTGATTCTCAACAAGTTCGTAAGTTATAATTATTATTTTATTTATTTAATAAATATAAAGTCTAACAGTATAAAATCAATAATAATAATTAAATTATTTATTTATTAATATTATTAACTTCTTGTTATTAATAATAATAAGTTAGGCCTGTTTTTATTCGCCCCAAAAAATTAGGAGTGTTTTTCTTCGCCCCGAAACAGTCAGAAAGTTTTTATTCGCACCAAAGAAAAATCAGGAGTATTAATATTCGTCATAATAATAATAATAAAAATTATAATAATTTGGAGTAATTTGAGAGTAAAATTTGAAAACTAGTATAACTAGTAAATTTTTTATTTAAATGTGAGAATTTAAATTTAATAATTTCACGTTCTAATAGAGTAATCATTTATCTACAGAATCTCTGTAGAATCCAGGTTTAATTTTTAAACTAAATATTTAAAATTTTTAATTAAAAAAAAGTTTGTCGTTTGGGGCAAAGCGCTTAGAAAATATTTCATAAAAAACAATTGAGCATTAAAATAAGCTTTATTATTTAATAATATTTTCGCGCGGTTATTTAAATAAAACTATTTTTATATAGTCGATAAAGTAGATTTTGAAGCAAAATAAAAAACAATTAATTTATTTTTTAAATTTTGTTGATAGGGTTGTGTTATAAATATTTATTTATAAATTGATACACTTAATAAATATACTCTTGAAGTATATAAAAAAAATTTTTAATTCATTTTAGTGAATTTCTATCCATGAAAATGGTAATTGCAGAGGAAAAAAAAAGATGGGTCTGCAGTGTTGATGAAATTTTTGAATTTATTTAAAACAAAAAAATCGAAAGGTTCAGTCTGTTAATAGTTATAGCGCCTATCATTTATTAAGTGTAACAATTTATATATAAATATTTCTAACGTAAACCTATTAAAAAACTTGTTTAAAAAAGGCCATATTTTTAGCGCTTCTAAATTGGGTAGACCCACTGGTAGACCCCTTAATAACGAGAAATTGAAAATAATGTGTTACATTAAATTTGCTGGAAATTTCATGGATTTTCCAGATATGCAATAAAAATTAATATATTTGCATGAAAGTACCCCAAAAAGTGAAATTAAAGTTAAAAAATGTTTTTTCTTAAAGAAAGACGTTATCGATTTCTAAATTTTCCGTGTCAACATAAACTTTGAAAAAAAAGGACTTTTTTTCCTATTTATGCAAATATGGATTTTTTTTTATATTTGTAAATTTTTAGCTTAGCGCACAGAGTTTAGAGCTGTATTATTCTTGAAAATCATTTGTTTTAATTTTTTTTATGTCTCAAAATCCGCTCTTTTGGCTATCGTATAATAAAGGCTTAACATTTTTAACCACAAATTTTTTAGACAATTGAATTTTCTAATAATTTGTGAATCCTACGTAATTTCTATTTATTTTTCATTTGTTTTCGAATGTAAATAATGATTCTAAAAAAAAATTTAATATCTTAAAATTCCTAGAATATGGTCAAGTCTTTTTTATTTTATCGCAAACATGAAAATATTTATACTATTTTAATAGAAAAACACAATTTTTTATATTCCATACAAAGTTAATACAGAAATTCTCCTTAAAATTTATTTCACCTTGAAAATTTTGAAATCCTATTAAATTTGGAAAATAAATCTTGAATTGGCATTTTTATTAAACATAATTTTGGTCTTAGATAATAATTCTTATTTAAGGTCCATTCATGAATTACGTAAGGCCTTAAGATAGGAGGGATGGGTAGGTTAAAATTTCTAAAAAAATCTCTTATGTAATTTATGAATGGCCCCTTGTAGAATTCCTATTTAATAGAATAAGTATATTTGAGAAATAATAATTTCTTTGGACTATTTTCATTTAATAAACATTAAATTTAAGGCGGGTTTCTTCATTAAAATAACCTCAAACTAGAAAGTAGTTTTTATGGACCAAATAAATAAATTTTTTGATCAAATATTTATCGAACAGAATTATTAATTTTCTAAATCATCATTAAAAAAATATTTTATTTTGACTTATTTCAATTCTATAGTAGAAATCATATAATTTTTATTTAGCTTAATTTTAATTCTTCGTTATTTTGTATATCATCAAATTTGTAATACCTAACATAGTTTTTTGTCCATATATTTTTGTAACATATTTTTTTATACATCTCAGAAATTTTAGAAGAATTGGATAAATTTTAATTCTGTTAAGAAATTTTTGTTGAAAAAAAAAATTATCTTATTATTAATAGAAAATTTGGAGGTTTAAAAATTATGACAAATAAAATTTCAGAAAGACAAAAATTAGACTTTCCAAAATTTTTATAAAATCGAAATCATGTAAAATAAAAGTTATGTTAACTGGTAATTCAGAATTGTGTGTATTAAAAATTGTATGTAATAAAAACTATGCAAAATTAAAAATATGTTAAATGGAAATTCTGAACAGTAAAATTTATACTTAATAAATATTCGAGTCCATAAAATCTATGAAGAATATTAATTTCATTAATTTCAGTCAAATAGAAATTTAGTTTGGTTACATTTGAGAAAATCTATGCAAAGCTTATTTTTTGTTGGAAAAGAATTTTAAAAAAATGAATAAGCAGGAATTGTTTTTTAAGAATTTCTTGACGCCTTGAAAATGCAACCATTAGACACAAAAAATATGAGAAAAGATATTAGGCAGGGATTTGTGCGTGAAAATAACAGTATTTCAGGCGCAATTTCTTCTAAAATATTTTCCTACGGTATTTTTTAATTTAACAAATAAAAGACAAATTATTTGTTATAAAATAAATAGTTTTTTCTTATTATTTAAGATTAAAAATTCATTTAACTTGTCAAGGAGTTCCTAACCTCCATTTTTGATTTAGATAATAACTTAATTTTTCCACAAATTTGACGCTATTTGTTAAAATATTTATTTAAAAACCCAGTCAGTAAGCAAATTACTGTTCAATTGATAAGTATTCTCAAAAGTATTACTTATTCTTTCATGAAACTAATTTGAATTTTACAAAAAAAAAATATATTTTCAATTTATTAAAAACAAAAACAAAAAACAATTAATTTTCATAAATAATTAAAATTTAAACTTTTTGTTGTTTATTTGAATTTGGCGCCACTTTAAATGAAAGAGCAAATAATATAGATATATATTACTAGACAAGTTGTGTCGATTGTTGTTGCATCGTTTTACATTAAAAAGTAGGTGTTTTTTATTTAATAATGTCCATTTGACTCATTTACAACGAATTATGCAACGTGAGATAAAAAAAAGCTCCGTAATCAGACTGCCAGACGTTAATATACGTGACCTACTTAAGAATATCAATTTCCTTTGTGTTGCCGGTACACAGCACGAAATTGAGAAACAAGATTTGCAACCTTTTGGACCTTTGTTTTAAATAATTTTTGTCTCATTGAAGAATAAATCGTGATACGATCCACAAGTCTTCCCAGGTACCTGGAAATAAGTGGAAAAATCCGAATGAATTGCGCCTTTTCGTGACATTTCGTGGCATACAGGTTAAACAGTAACGTAACCTCAAATTCTTGGAACCCGCGAGGTTTCAGTTAAAAGCCTCGCCATCACTCTCTCTTCCTTTCTCTTTCTTTTCATCTTATTATTTCATTAAATTTGATTAAACGCATCAGCAAAGTGTAATTTTCAAGTAAGCTCACTATCAAAACCTTTTTCTTTCTTATTTAGACACTTTACTTTCGAGAAAACTCCACCTTGTCTGCAGATTGATTCTTTTTAATTAGACCGGTGTTATTATTTAAAGGACGAAAAGTGAAAGTTTTTAAATCGTCTGTATGTAGAGATTTATTATCTAAAGAAGTCAATTGCCGGCTTTTTTCTCTGAATTGTCGATTATCTTCTGCTGGATTAAACTTTTAATTTCTCGATTTTTAGTTTCTTGCGACCTTTGTTAATTATTGACCTTTTAGAAACCTGTTTATGAATCATGTAAAAAGTACCCTAAAGTATATTTTGATCAAAATTGGTGAAATGAAAAAAATGTTGTATAGGTGATATTTTATAAATTCTCTTGTTATTTTTTACATGTTTCTGTATTTTTTAAAATTGTATAGAATGTTATAAAATTTATCCTACAGTTTGTGTAAACAATTTATTTACTTAAATAATGTATTGTTTACGATTTGTTTTCTTTTAATGTATTATTTACAATTTGTTTTAAATTTATTTTTAGATTTTTCTTAAAAAAATTGATTAACAAATATCTTATTTGTCACTTTAAAAATTTTCCTTTACGAATTGTTTTTAAAGTTATTATTTTTGACAAATTTCAAAATATTTCTTACGATAACTTTTTAAAAATTGCGAATAACAACAATAACAAATTCCAAGATAACCCCGCTTTTTGGAAAAAGGTTTAATTTATCTCAAGTCGCTTGAAATTTTGCCACAAATTGTCGCGAATTCCGAGAAGTTACATTGGTTTACTTGCAGATTTTCACGAAATTTCGGGAAAACCCCCCGCAGTCGGAGAACAATTGCCGAGCGCAGCGTGAATTCGTAACCCGCCCAAAATTGTAAAACGGTCGGAATTTCGAGTGCAGATTTTCCGTTGAGGGATTCCAAATAAAGCCGAGACTTTGACAGAAAGCTAAACAGATGTTATACAAGTGTAGAGCTTGTTGTTGATTTGAGATGGAAAAGTGTCATGTGAAGAAGGTTGGTGGGATTGAAAGCATGTGTGACGGTCCTGATGTGTAATGCGCCGCGACGGTTTAGTGAGGAACTAAGGGAGTGTCCGTCCCGTGTAAGATGGCCTACAGACCTACATTTGTCTAGCGTTCGATTTTTTTTCTACTGGCCCAACGACAATCGACACGGGGGTCGCGTGGTGATTGTGCGATGTCATATACATATACCACGGGACGGATATCCGTCTGACGTCGAGGTGACAGTTTCGTGACCCTCGCGAGAGGACGGGGCGCGAGCAAGAGAGAGACAGAGAGTGTAGGACAGAGAAAGGATTGAAAGACAGAAAGAAGTGAAAGACAGGAGAGAGAGTGTGTGTGGAATAAGGAGAGAGTGAGGAGAGAAAGGGCTCGAGTTACTGCGAATCATAGACAGGGTTTGAAATCACCAAAATCGCGTAGGTGTTTTTGCCAAGTGCGCGCGTGTGGCAAAAGACGACGTGTTACCGCTGGCAGTGTGTTTCGATTAAATCCGGTAGAATGCTTGAGGACCGAATGGCAGCAACCGGGGAAGCTGGTCTTCCTACCCTGGAAAGTACCAGTGATTCGACATCGACTATCTTGACAAACGACGGTACCGGAAATCTCGAGCTGCAGAATCACATCCGAGTGCAACAAACTCAAAGAATCGACCTGGTGGTGAACATAAATGGAGTCGAGAGTTCTGGTTAGTTCTTTTTGTTCTTTTTTTTGTGTCAATTAATTGTGCCTAATGCTGCTTCTGCTTTTCTTTTATTGAAATTGAATTCTACCTCGTGTGAATACGTCTATAATACCGTACAGTCAACTCGGTACTCTTTGTTGTCGCGCTGTGCTGCTTGCCCCTTTACCCGATTTACCTCGACTCCTTCCCTCTCAATCTATAGCTCTGTCTCGCTCCCTCACCCTTTCTCTCCATTCTAGCTCTTTCTCACTCCCGTCTGCTTTGCCGTCCGTCACTCTCGCCCTCAGTTTCTTTTCGTTTCCCTCGCCTCGCTCGCTGCCTCGTCTGGCTTACTCACACTCGTTTTCATTTCGTTTACTCTCACTCTTGTTCCTCTGATAGTCTCACCAAGTGTTAGTGAGTCGGCTCCGATCACTCACTGCTGAATTGCCGGCTCGCTTTAAAAACTTTTCGATCCATCGTTGCTTCTCTTTAACAACTTTATTACACTACAGTTTTTTTTTTCTCATTCTCTTTTGCGAATTTCAAGTTCTAATCTATTTATCTTCAGTGTTTTACAATTAAGAGTTAAAAATTTCTGAACTGGGACTGAATTTTCAAATTTGCAATACTTTTATAGGGGAGACCGACCAACAGTAGGTAGTAGAAATTTACAACAGGTGTAATTATTTCAGGCTGAAGTAATTAATAAAATGTTTAACACTAAAATGAAGCTAATCTATTCAATTAATTATTACAATTAACAAAACGGGCCTTAAATTAACCACATATTCATAATCAGTATTTTTATAATACGATAAAAATTTACTCGAAAATTACCTCCTGCCAACAGTAGATAATCCTTTCTTATTTGAAAAATATAAATTGGAACAGGAAGGAACTGGAACAGCTTTTTACCTGTAATACAGTTCCTTTATAAGTATTCTGGAAAATAATATCAATTTGTTGTTTATTGTTTAGTAATTAAATAAAATATTAGAAGTAGGAGAAATCTTGTCACGCTAAATCAAATATAGCAACTAAGGCAGCGGGAAATATATTATAGAAGTGTTTAAACTAAATTAAAACGTCTTTGAAAACAAGAAAATGATGTCTAAACATAACCTTAACTTTTCAAAGTACTATAATGGATTATCTACTGTTGAAATTTACTCTGGTTGATAAAAAGTGTTTAAATTATTATTAGTATATTTTTATAATTAGTATTATTTTTTAAGCCTTGCATTTTAATAATAACGCATTTACGATCCCTAAAATTTTTGTGTTCTTCATGAAAACTATAAATGTATTTCAGGTTAATTTTTATGCAACGTTAAAAAACGGTTTTTTTTTATTTGTATGCGGTAATTATTTACATTCTTTCAAAAAAACATTGTTAGGTTACCTTATTTTATTCCTAAAATCTTATTATAATAAGCTGAATTAAAATTGTTAAATCAGTTTTTAGAAAATTAATATTATTTACTGTTTACCATTATCTACTATGGTTTCCCCTACTCTCTAAATCTGAATTAGTAAAAAAACTACTATTTTAGGGGTGAAAACTCGTTTATCATGTCAAATAGTAATTTTCTACTAATAATTTAGTAAAAATCTATTAATTTAATTGGTCAAAGTAATTTTTAGGTTATATTAAACTACTAAAAGAATTAGTAGATTTCTATTCACTAATTACACTTGTTATTTTTTAGTATTTAATTAGTTAAATTTAACTATTGAATTAGTAGTTTTCTACTAATAATTAGTTATTATTTACTAATTGAAAAAAAGAAAACTCGTTCACGATTTTAACGGCCTAAATAGTAGTTTTTTACTAATTCAGATTTAGAGAGTAAATAATTTTTTACAGCCAGGTGGTACAAAAACATTTCCGGAATGCTTTTTTAAAAATTTTTATTTTTTAATTAGTTATAAGCAATTAAAGTTTGAAGCGCCTTTTTACGAAATTGACAATTCCTCTGTCGTTTTGTGATAAAATTAAATAATATTTGATAATTTTTAGTTTATAACAAATACAAACATTTTTTAAACAATTAGCTTAATATCAGAATTTGTTCTAAAATCATTACTTCAAAAAAATATTGTTTTGGTTAATAAAAATTATGCGTTTCATAAAAAATTAAATTGGTTTCAATTAGAAAACATTTTTTCTATCTTTAACATTTAATAAGCAAATAAAAATAACTATTTTTCAAAAAACAAAATCAGGAGTGTTATGCAGAATTTTGTTACCTTTAAAATAAAAAAATACATCTAAATCGGTTAATATTTTTGTGCCCTATATGTTAATTTTCAAAGCTACTAAACTTTTTTTTTTTTTTAATTAAAGTGCAGAAAACACAGATTTTTCTATTTTTGAATTTTTTTTTCATACCTACCCCAGAAGCTGTTTAAAATTCAAATTGTTTAATTAATTAACAATTTATTTTGCATAAATAATCACGAATTTTTAAAATTCTGATCGTGATTAATAGGCACACTATCTTTTTTGTGTCTCTACCAAATATTCAATTTTATCAAAAAACAGCAGAGCAATCGTAAATTTCGTAAAAAGATGGTTCAAACTTTAATTGTCTATAACTAATTGAAAAATTAAAAATTTTAAAAATGCATTCCGGGAATGTTTTTGTACCACCTGGGTGTAATAAATTATGTATAGAAGTACTGCAAATTTGGGAAATTAGTTTTAGGTGACCCAGTTAAAAAATTTTGACTCAGTAGGGGTACTGAAAATACAAAAAGGGCCTCTGCTTTTGTCAAAAATACTCAATTATTAGTCAGGTTTTTTAAAATTTTCCCTGTGTAAATTAACAATATAACATATGTTCGTCCACAAACTACATTTTATAAATTATGAATTTTATGAATAGAGAAATATACACTGAAAAAAAAATTATTTGATTCAATTAATTCAAATTATTTGAAAAATATTTACTTGGTTCAAATATTTTGTATTTAGATCTAAAAAATATATATTTGATTTAAATAACTTAAATTATTTGAATGACACTTATTTGAATCAAATAAATCGTAATTGAATCAAAAAAATAATTAATTGAATCTAATAAATGAAATTATTCAACATAAATAATAATTTATTTAAAACAATTTATTTATTTATTTCCCTCAAATCTTTGGTTTTTTGATATAAATAAAAATTATTTCACACAATAATTTCATTTTATGTATTCAAGTAAACTAAATTATTTGAAACGAATAATGATTTATTTAATGCTAATACATTATTTTATAAAAACAAATCAAAAATACTTTGATCAAATAAATATTTAATTGAAACTATAATAGTGAGTTATTTGTAACCATTAATTTATTTATTTCAGCCAAATATTTTTTTGTTTAATACAAATACAAATTATTTAAGATAATAACTTCATTTTATGGATTCAAGTAACTTTAATTATTTAATGCGAATAATGATTTAATTGAAACTATAATAGTGAGTTATTTGTAACCATTAATTTATTTATTTCAGCCAAATATTTTTTTGTTCAATACAAATAAAAATTATTTAATACAATAACTTCATTTTATGGATTCGAGTAAATTAAATTACTTAATGAATTGAATTGTTATTGTTCAATTTTGATTTAAATATTTAATATTCTGTTAAAGTATTTTTTATTAAATTAGTTATTTGTCATCTTTTATTGATTTCGGTCACATTAATATTAGAAAGAATTGTTTAATTTGCAAATAATAGTATTTAATGGTTTCTTCATAAATTACTATTTATAAAAAGTTTAATATGGTACTAAACATATCACAAATTAAAAAAGGAAGCACCCCTTACAGACCTGACGTACCAGTAGAAGATTTTGATATTTCTCACCAGAGCTTGCGTGTACTAGTGCTTAAGCGTTTGATTTGCGTGCGTAGCGTTGAGGGTTCGAATCCTCTGTAGGTGCAATTTTTAATTATAAGTATATAATTGTTTATATGTGCGAAATATGTTGTGTAAAAATTGTAAAAACCTTTATAAACAATGAATTCATTCGTTTAAAGGAAGAAAACACACAAATACTAGAATAATACCTTAAAAAAATAGAAAACCAGTTACAAATAAAGTAGAACTCAAGTATGAATAATAATTTAGAATTAATTTTATGATTTCAAAATTATTTTTAAATATTTTATTAGTTTCCTAACATTCTGGCACTCGAGAATTTTGAATTAAATAAGAAGTTTACTTGAATTAGATAATTTCTAATTAGTTACAAATAATTTATGTACTTAATGCAATTATACATTTACTTGAGATAAGTAATTCTTGATTTAAGTCAAATTTAAATTTATTTGAATCTAATAATTTTTTCACTTGATGCAAATAGATTTCATATTTGGGCTTAATAAAAAAATATTTGACAGAATTAAAGGGATTTTAGTCAGAATTAAAACAATTATTCGTGATAAATAATTAAATACTTGATACAAAAAAATGTTTAGTTCTTTCAAGAAAAACATTTTTTCCATGCAAATAAATATTTATTTGCATTAAATAACATGAATTATTGAATATGCATGTGAAGTTGGCCCCCCACTATCAACCAATTGGATTTCTTTTCGGAGTTCTGGCTTCCTTTCGAATAGTTCTAGAGTTCCTTATACATTTTAGAAATAGTTCTGGCGATTAAATACCAAAACAATCGATTTAACATGATGGGGGGCCAACTTCACGCGGCCCCCCTTTTTTGCAAAAATCGATATATTTTTAGAGTTCTGAGTAGTTTTTAAAGAGTTCTAGAGTTCCCTGTACTTTTTATCAATAGTTCTGCCCATTAAGGCAAAAAAAAAAATTTTTCAAAAAAATAGTCGGCCCCCACATTTTTTTTAAATTACATTATTCTAATCAAGAATGAACTAAAACAAAGAGTTCTAGAGTTCCCTACACATTAAACATAAGACAACTAACTCAAAGTCCTAAAATTTTAAAAACCATCACAATCCAAACTCAAAAGCAAATCAATAAACAACTTTGAAGTTGCAAAACTTATTTGAGTTTTTAAAAATTAAGAGTTCCAAGAGTTCTAATCAGAGTTCTGTTTACCCCCCCCCCCCCCCCCCCCCAAGAGTTCAACAAGAATTTCTAATAAAGTTTTTCTTTAGAATCAAAATCCAACAAACTATACAACTTTAAAGTTTCAAAATTTTTTTGAGTTTTTAAAAATTTAGAGTTCTAAGAGTTCTGATCAGAGTTCTGTTGGCCCCCCAAATAGTTCTACAAGAAATTCTAATAAAGTTTTTCTCTAAAGTCAAAATCCAAAAAACTACACAACTTTAAAGTTTCAAAAATTTTTTGAGTTTCTAAAAATTTAGAGTTCCAAGAGATCTGATCAGAGTTCTGTTGGCCCCCCAAATAGTTCTACAGGAAATGCTAATAAAGTTTTTCTCTAAAGTCAAAATCCAAAAAACTACACAACTTTAAAGTTTCAAAATTTTTTTGAGTTTTTAAAAATTTAAAGTTCTAAGAGTTCTGATCAGAGTTCTGTTGGCCCCCCAAATAGTTCTACAAGAAATTCTAATAAAGTTTTTCTCTAAAGTCAAAATCCAAAAAACTACACAACTTTAAAGTTTCAAAAATTTTTTGAGTTTTTAAAAATTTAGAGTTCCAAGAGATCTGATCAGAGTTCTGTTGGCCCCCCAAATAGTTCTACAGGAAATGCTAATAAAGTTTTTCTCTAAAGTCAAAATCCAAAAAACTACACAACTTTAAAGTTTCAAAAATTTTTTGAGTTTTTAAAAATTTAGAGTTCCAAGAGATCTGATCAGAGTTCTGTTGGCCCCCCAAATAGTTCTACAGGAAATGCTAATAAAGTTTTTCTCTAAAGTCAAAATCCAAAAAACTACACAACTTTAAAGTTTCAAAATTTTTTTGAGTTTTTAAAAATTTAGAGTTCTAAGAGTTCTGGTCAGAGTTCTGTTTGCCCCCCGAAGTGCTCTACAAAAACCATAATCACATTTTTCTCTAAACTCAAAATCCAAAAATTTATTAACGTTCAAAGTGACCCAAAAAATTTTGATTTCCGAAAATTTTAGGGTTCCAAGAGTTCTGGTCAGAGTTCTGTTTTCCCCCGGAGTGCTTTACAAAAAACCCTAATAACATTTTTCGCAAAACTCTAAATCCAAAAAGTTATTAACGTTCATAGTGATTATTTTCGCCCAATTATGAAAATTATCGGAGGTGGGGGCAAGACTGCTAAGGTTTGAAGCTCAATGACACTAATATTATCGATTCAAAAATATTTTATTTATTATAATAATAATCCTTGGTAATCAGTCTTCCATGAAAGAGTCTTATTTCGAATATTTGTTACTTAATTAAATATAGAATTAAGAATACGCAAAAAAATTCAAATTTTCAATTTTACAAAACATGGCGGTAAGATGGGGTAGTATAAAAATCAAGCTATTTTTCCTTACAACTTTCGCAAACACGTTTATTGGTTTTGTAAAATAAACTAAAGAACAAGTTTAATGCGTAATTTTAGTTCTCTCATGTAAAATTAAATTACAAAACTAACCTCAAAAAACAATAACTTTTAGAATAGAAATAAACAAGAGGTTACCTGCTCCTGTATTCTAAATGTATTATTTAAATAACAAAACGTTATAAATAGTGTGAAAAATCACCAAAAAAAGTTTTTTTTTTCATAAAATAAAAAAATGATTGGTTTTCAGTACCATATCCTGCCCTCACTTCCTATACCCCGTCTTGCCCCCACATACGGAATTTCATTAAAAAATTAATTTCTAAAAATTAAGTTTCGAAACGGAAATAAGCAAGTGCTTAACTTTAAGTCTAATCATTGTTGAACATGAATAAAATTATATAGTATATAAAATGTTGTTATTAAAATATCAAACACGTTCTAAATAAAATGCAAAAATGACAAGAAAATCGTCAAAAATAGTTTTTTCATGTAACAAATAAAAAACTCGGTTTCATCAATCAGTGACTTGGCCAATCAAAAACTATTGTAACGGTACTATGTTATGCAAAAAATGACCATGATTGGTTAATTAGTTTCTTAATTAAGGCAGGTACCCCGTCTTGCCCCCACCTCCCCTAATTACTTATTTTACTCTTTGAAACATTCTCTACAATTTTACTCTTTGAATTTCGTTAAAAATATTTTGTTAAAAAAAATTCTTAAAAACAAATTTGATTTTTTTAATAACTTTTGAACAAAATATGTCTCGCTATGCACTGAAAAAAAATTTTGTTAATTTAATATATGATTTGGTGAAAATTTCAATGCAGCAGAAAGTCACCCATATATGTAAATTTAACATCAAAATAAAGAGACATTTAGCAATGATCTAGAGTTAATCTTAAGAATTTCATTTACCTGAAAATCACATGCAGCAAAAATCGCAGTTAGATTTTTCTGTGTGAAGAAAGGGACCCTAGAGGGTAAAAATCGATTTTCGGTTTATGGTTGATTTAACTTCAATAAAAGTTCCTTTTTCATTATTTGAAGTCAGAAAATGTTTTTATTAATTATTTTCCAAGTTATGACAATTCAAACATCATCGATTTGTACAGAGCACCATACGCGCTCGTCTTTTCTTTTCGCTCTCCTGTAAAATTACCGATTTGCCTCTAAGGTCCCTTTCTTCAAAGCGCGTCACATATTATGAACAAAGTTAAATGAGTAGAACTGTAAAGAATGTTTCAAAGAGTAAAATCAGCTATTATTTGTCAAAATTAGATGAAAATTACAATTGGTTTAGTGACAAATAAAGACAAAACATAAAGTGTTTAATAATTATTGTTTGAAAATATTTTTTGCCTAATCTAATTTTTTCTGTTACTTGAACAAGTGAATCTTTTACAATTTCGAGAAATTGTTTATTTTTATTTGCTGTTTGCAAACCATTTTTTATTTTGAGGTTAGATCAAGCGGTTGAACGTTCTTAACACGAGTTCTGTTAAATAAGAATTGTTTTAAGTTAAAATTCGATTAAATTAAAATTCTTTTAAATAAAAATTTAATTTAAAAATTTATTTTATAAAATAAAAATAATGTTAAAAATTAATTCATTATTCCAAGAGTTTTATTAAGTAAAAATTTGTAATTCTTTAAATTAATTTGACAAGAAATTCTAAGAATTTAAATTCGCTTAAAGCGTGATTCAATCAAAGACATTTTAATTAATGAGTTTTAGAACATAGTCGTTCGTTCCAATTGTTGCTGTTCTAAAAATTTCTTTAAGATCCATATACAGGGTGTCCGCAAAAACTGTAAATCAGGGAAAAGTTCCGGGAAAGTCAGGTGTGTTTGAAAATGAAAATTTGCGGCCATTCTGATATATATAAATTAATTGTTACTTATGTCATGAATACAAATGTTCCTTACAATTACTAATGTCATAATAAGCTTTTTAAAATCTAAAGTTATTTTTAAATTTCCCTTAAAAATATAACCGGGAAATACAAAAATATCACTGCGAAAAACCTGGAACTTACCGGGAATTTACATTCATAAAACTTATGGCCACACTGATTATAATTTGTTTAAACTTGTTATAATTGTTATGTTTAGTTTGTTGTTAGTAACTGGTTACATTCGTCTTTTGGAGGACTTATTATAAAAATAGTGAAATAAACAATTTGGCAATACTCCTTGAAATGTTCTGAAGAGAAATATAGTTACCGATTTAAATTTTACTAAAAACTTTTTTTTTCACTTAAAATGCATGGAAAACTTTAAGCGCATTGAGTGACATCTAAATATTTTTCTATATATATTTTTTTTTTTGTAGTTTAGAAAATTCAAATTTAATCTCTGTTAAATTTACAAAAATTTAGAGTATTTTTATTTTATTTAAATAACATGTGTCATTTAGTATTGTGTGTGACATTAAGACTTATAGGACTATTTATCGTGAATGGTGTTTTTTAATTACTTATTGAGAAATAAACTTCACAATAGTTATTATTGGTTTTCCGTTATAACAATTTATAAATACTCGTTTTTGAAATTTAAACCAGATAAGAGTCGAAGAGTTTCCCTTCCATAAGGCATATATCCCCTCACATTGCCGATAATTTTCTTCACACGCTCCAATCCCAGACTACCTAGCTTGTAGGACTGGAGAGAGAAAAAGTGGAACTCTAAAATTTATGACAGTCAAAATTTTTTGGGTCACTTTGAACGTTAATAAGTTTTTGGATTTTGAGATTAGAGAAAAATGTTATTAAGGTTTTTTGTAGAGCACTCCGGGGGGCGAACAGAACTCTGACCAGAACTTTTGGAAATCTAAAATTTTCGAAATTCAAAATTTTTTGGGTCACTTTGAACGTTAATAAGTTATTGGATTTTGAGTTTAGAGAAAAACTTTATTAGAATTTCTTGTAGAACTATTTGGGGGGCCAACAGAACTCTGATCAGAACTCTTAGAACTCTAAATTTTTAAAAACTCAAAAAAATTTTGAAACTTTAAAGTTGTGTAGTTTTTTGGATTTTGACTTTAGAGAAAAACTTTATTAGCATTTAATGTAGAACTATTTGGGGGGCCAACAGAACTCTGACCAGAACTCTTGGAACTCTCAAATTTTTAAAAACTCAAAAAAATTTTAAAACTTTAAAGTTGTGTAGTTTTTTGGATTTTGACTTTATAGAAAAACTTTATTAACATTTCCTGTAGAACTATTTGGGGGGCCAACAGAACTCTGACCAGAACTCTTGGAACTCTCAAATTTTTAAAAACTCAAAAAAATTTTAAAACTTTAAAGTTGTGTAGTTTTTTGGATTTTGACTTTATAGAAAAACTTTATTAACATTTCCTGTAGAACTATTTGGGGGGCCAACAGAACTCTGATCAGATCTCTTGGAACTCTAAATTTTTAGAAACTCAAAAAATTTTTGAAACTTTAAAGTTGTGTAGTTTTTTGGATTTTGACTTTAGAGAAAAACTTTATTAGAATTTCTTGTAGAACTATTTGGGGGGCTAACAGAACTCTGATCAGAACTCTTAGAACTCTAAATTTTTAAAAACTCAAAAAAATTTTGAAACTTTAAAGTTGTATAGTTTGTTGGATTTTGATTCTAAAGAAAAACTTTATTAGAAATTCTTGTTGAACTCTTGGGGGGGTAAACAGAACTCTGATTAGAACTCTTGGAACTCTAAATTTTTAAAAACTCAAATAAGTTTTGCAATTTCAAAGTTGTTTATTGATTTGCTTTTGAGTTTGGATTGTGATGGTTTTTAAAATTTTAGGACTTTCAGTTAGTTGTCTTATGTTTAATGTGTAGGGAACTCTAGAACTCTTTGTTTTAGTTCATTTTTGATTAGAATAATGTAATTTAAAAAAAATGTGGGGGCCGACTATTTTTTTGAAAATTTTTTTTTTTTGCCTTAATGGGCAGAACTATTGATAAAAAGTACAGGGAACTCTAGAACTCTTTAAAAACTACTCAGAACTCTAAAAATATATCGATTTTTGCAAAAAAGGGGGGCCACGTGAAGTTGGCCCCCCATCATGTTAAATCGATTGTTTTGGTATTTAATCGCCAGAACTATTTCTAAAATGTATAAGGAACTCTAGAACTATTCGAAAGGAAGCCAGAACTCCGAAAAGAAATCCAATTGGTTGATAGTGGGGGGCCAACTTCACATGCATTTATTGAATTAAGTAATTTTCATACTTGATTTAAACCACTATTTATTAGTTTTAAGTATTCCATTTATTTGGTTAAAGTAATTTTTATTTGACGCAAATTACTGTTTATTTTATGCGATAAAATAAAATACTTAGGACCAGTAAATATTTATTTGAGTCAAATATATATTTAATGGATAATAGACAAGTAAATGATTTACTTGGATCAAATAATTTTTATTTGATTCAAATAATTTTTTTTTCAGTGTATAGGATAGATATTGCCAAAAATAGAAATCGCATAGTTTAACATTTTATAAATTTGTTACTTTTGTGTAAAATTTTACTTTTCTGATCAATAAAAAATATTTTCAATCAATCAAAATCCAAGAATACTTTAAGGTACATGCTGGAATAGTGCAGAGGCTTCTTTTATATATTAAGTATCTTAACTCACTTGCGAGAAAGGTAATAAGTGGTGCTATACGCAATTTTTGATAAAAATTAGAACCTTCATTTCATCTTTATTGAACAAATAGTAAAATCCTCTTAAGGATCTATTTATCTATTCATTTAGGAAGTACCTGCCAATAATTTTAGATTTTTTACATACCAAAAAAAATTTATGAAATAATTTTCAGAACAGTATTTTTTATTGCATGGGTTATTTATTACCGAATTGGTTCATATGAAATTTTTCTGCCGAAAGGCTTTTATAAAATGATTTTAATAAGAAAAGAATTTTTTAATATTTTGAGAAAAAAGTTGCGAATCCCCGGTTTGAAATACTATTTGGCTTCACAAAATTAAATTACAAAATTAAACACAAAAGCGTGATTCACTAGAGACACACACACACACAGGCTCGGACCTCTGCTTTGCTTTTTTTATTTCACGTGAACAGGTACAGGCGGATATAGCTAACGCTTCGAGAAAGAATCTCAGAAACTTCCTGCGAACAAAAACTAGAACTGATTTTATATTGCGAATGAGAGGCTTCAATTTAAATATCTTGTTTGGTTCTTCTTCAGTTTCTTTTGCAATCATATTTGCTTTTTATTATATATGTGCTTGAGTGCTTTTAGAAATTTTTATATTTTTAAACAACATTTTATGCAAAAATATTTTAAAATGTTTGCAAATCATCGCTTTACTAGCTTATATTAATTTGTTACCACTGATCGTTACTTTTTATGATAATTATCAGGGTTGCTACGGTTGCAAAAAGTCTTAAAAGTCTATGGAATTTTTCAAAGATCATTTTTGTCAAAATAATGTTATAGTTTATTGTTCGATTTTTGAAAAATACTTTTGCAAAATGTACAACAGTCGGATTATTTTTAATATCTGTAACTCTAGGAACCCTGATTAAACAAATTGAATAATTTGAAAAATTGGAAATTTCGAATAAATTTCTATAAATTTGTTTTTTCCACTTTTTCAAACAAAAAAAACCTTATTTTCAGAGTATCAGGTAAGATAAAATTTGATGTTTAAAGCCCTTGCAAGAAAATATAGATGTATAAAAAGTGTTATTGACCCAAAAAAATGAAAAGATTTAAATTACTGTTGCTGGTTTTTTGCTATTTTGAAACAAGACTGATTTCCTACAAGTACCGAAATATGTCGACTGTCGAGGTTCTTGCACTTCTTTCTCAACATGATTTATATGATTTAGGTTCATCGGAACGACCACTTCTTTATTGATTCATCGTTAAAAATACTTGCAGATTATACCTTATGTTTATTTTAAGCTCTCTAAACTGACGAATGTGGGAGTCAGGGCCTTCCAACCAAAACATTTTCCAATTAAATATGTTTAATTAATATATCGTTAATGACTGACATATTCATTACTAGAAGAAAAGTAATTAGAAGTATAAAAAATTAAATACGAATTTTTCCTCTTATTTTTATTCAACTATCGGGAAAATTAACATAATGAATCGCGAGGAGCCTGCAAAGGCCTACATCTACTATTTCTTTTCGCAATTCTAATTATGCAAGCTAAATTAATAGGTTATGAGCCTAAGGTTTATTAAGAAATTGGAACGTTTCAATTTATTAGACGATTGAAAAGGTAGAGTCGAAGTAAAGCGCAACAAATGCGGAGTAATATCAAACAAAACATTTAATATCTTTCTTAAATTTTAGCTCTTTGGCTAATTTTGTTCAGCAATACATATTTTTATATTTCGTGACAATATTTCAGAAAACTGTTGTAGGGAGGAAGCACATAATGTGGGACAATCCTTTATTAAAGAAACTAATAACGCCTCTTTACAAATTATATAATTTTCTATCTTCAATAGAGAGAAAGTTCTTTATTTAAAAAAAAAAAAAATCCTTTTATAACAATTGTCATACACACACACAATGAAAATCAATTCTCCACACTGAAATTTGTTCAGATATAGATGGTGACAGGAAAATGTCTAAAAGCACACCTCGTCTAGCGAGAGTACGAATTTGTGCACTTTGCTGTACTGAGAATTTATCCAAGCAGAACAGCTTTGCAAAGACCCAGTTCATTCTCTTGATCCGGCAGGGAAAAAAATTGATAAATATATTCGATATGAAACTATAATCGCTGAAATAGAAAGAAGTCTGCGACCGTTGCTAATGCGACGTGCTCCATCGAGTTGGCTATTTGCTGCTGAATACCATTGAATACTCAGGAATTTCTAGGTCCCACAGGTGCTTTTGTGACGCAAACAGCTTTCCCGCCTCTTTCCCTCCCCTTTTAAACTGCATCGCCCTCTTTTTTCACGCTATCCCTCTTGTTTTCATTGGTACCTGCACTGCCGGTAATTTATAACTATGTACCTTTCCTTTTTTCTCCTTTGCCCTTTTTCTCTCTCTATCTTTCATTCTTTCTTTCACTGTCTCCTATCTCTTTCTTTATTTCATTCTTTCACTCAATTTATCTCATTATCTCACTCTCCTGGTCCCTCTCCTTTTCTCTCTGACATGCACGCATGTTTGTACACAGACATCTGGCTTTATAGTCATCTCGACTCGTTCAGTTTCATGTATACGATGCATTTTAGTTTGTGCGATTCCTATCAGAACTTCTCCCTTTTATTGCTCTTTTTTTCGCCGGATACTCAGTGACATCTGTCGCAATATTACGTAATCTGCGGACCCTATAAAAAACAGACATTGCTACACTGACCTCTATTGAAACACCTGTCCTTTATGGCATCTCCTTTTAGCCAATTTTTGGGGGAACAAATGATGTGTATCACTGGCAAATTGCTGTATTTAAATGGAAAGTGATGTTGTTTGCAGCATTTAATGTTTTCTGCATTTATGCGCAAGGCAAAGTCATTTTAAGTAGGTTTCTAAACTAATTTATAGGGTAGGATCATCCATACACCTTGTTGACGTAACCATTCATCTCTATGGTTAAAACAACCATTGGGTCATTACCTATAGGCATCACATGTTAATTTTTTTTGATAATTCAAGTTTTTCGATAAGTCAAAGTTTTTAGCTATGGCCCCGAGTGTCGAGTAGTCTCTCGATAAGGCAAATTTATATTAATCATTCTGGTAATGAATAGACAATTTGATGGGGGTCATACTTTATGGGAATGTAAATAGTAACTCGATCAAATTTTCATCGAGTCTCTCAATTTTCGACTACTTTTAACCACACCGCAAAAAAAAGTATCTTATTTTAAGATGTTTTGGTAGCTTTTTTAAGATGTTATGGATTTTTTAGTTACTTAAAGTATCTAGTTTTAAGATGTTACAATAGGAATAAAGTATCTTAATATGAATATTAATAACATTGTATTAAATTATTATTGTGTATTGTTTATTAAGTGTTTAACAGAAATGTGTTTAATGTGAAAGTGTATAGTATCTATTAATGTGTTTTGTTTATTAAGAGTTTGTATTGAATAGTTTTAAATACACTGGGAGAAATAGATGGTAAGAACTTTACTATCTTTGATGGTAGAGAGGTTATGTTACACTCTACCATCAGAGATGCTACACCGTACCATCTAGATGGTACCCCGTAGCATCTATTTCTCTCAGTGTACGTGTTTATATTGTTTCATACGAATAAGTGAACGAAAACTGTTTAGTAAATAAATAATAATATTGTTATGAAGTGCTCAAATTGTCTGAGGTAAAGAGATGAGATAATCATGAGACAAATGAGACAATAAGAGACATGAAGTAAATATATGAGACAATAACATGAGACAATGGGATGAGATAAACAGATGAGACAATGAGAGAGATGAGACAATGAGATGAGATACAGAAACAAAAAAACTTTAAGAGTTGAAATAAGGAGATACTTTGATGACATAGGATAAAGAGGTGAATTAATTTAAAGTATTATTGATACATACATGTACGTGGAGTTAGATCGTGATTATATATAGTCCTCTAAATGGTATTAGGAATATCAAAATTTTTTATAATTAATCTTCATATTCTTCATTTTAAGATTACATCAATTTAAATTTATTCCAATATCTTCTTACCATTAATTTTCTTTTTTTATTATATTATGTATTTCTTTCATTTCACATATAATTATACATAAATGAAACATTATATTAAGAAATAATAAAATTTTGCGTGCGCTTTTTTCTAGTCAATCCTTAAACTCTCCATTTTTTGGTTCTCGGGTTTATTTTAAAATTCTAAGAAAAGAATCTAAAGTTGGACAGATTGCACTATATATGGCTTCGTTCATAAATTACGTTACACGATTTTAGAAGAATTGGGATTCTATATCATACTTTTCACATGGTCAAAATTAACACAGGATGTCACATTTCCTTGAATCCCCTCCCTTGATTTTTAGGTGTGACGTAATTTATTGATGAAGCCTATTGATAGATACGTCCCAATTATTTCATATTGTTGTGTTAGTTGGTGAAATTAATGATATAACCATAAGAAATAGAAGGATTGATTTAGCAATTATACATATAATTGTATCAACCATTCCTTTCTTTTCGTGTACATTTTGTATCAACCATTTTTTCTCCTTTTTTATTTAATCTAACATTTGTTTTCAAGAACTACATTAATTTTATTTATTAAATTATTTACTTTGATCAGTAGCCAGGTTTGCTAACATTACATGTGACGCTCTATGAAAGATGGGACTTTAGCTCCTTTTTCTTAAGTTCCATTTTCCCATGGCTAGTCACGGTAAAAGGGACCTTAACTCGAAAGAGCTAAGGTTTCTTATCACGTAGAGCGTCTCATATTAGGTTTGCATTTACAGGTTTGATTTCCTAACCTTTAGTTTAGAGTTTTAGAGGTTAGAAAAATATTTTTATTTAATATAATATTGTCAAAACATTAGTACATTATTTTATTCAATAATATTTGCAAATACAATATTTTTTTTTTAATTTATTAATTATTTTGAGAGTTGAATAATTTGTGCTTTTAATTTCTTAAATACAAGATCTAAAACACGCTACAAATTAGCATGGAATTAATGATTCAGCGTTTATACCAATGATGATTTCCTCATCTATAGAATTACAAATGTAATGAATCTATTAAAAATGTTTGAGAACTATTTTAGCATGACAATATTATTTTATCAAAGAACGATTTATTCAGGGTATTTTATTTTATTAATTTTCCAAAAAACCAATAAAATCTGACGATTTCAAATAGGTTCACTTTATGAAATTCATTATTTTTTACTAATTGAGATTTAGAGAGTATGTAATGTATATTAAAAAAACAAAAAGATACGAAATGTGAAAAATATTTTAAGTATTTAGATCTTAGGTATTATTAATAATTCGCGATTATGTTATTAATAATATTTCATATGAAAGGTATAACAGAAAAGTTTTAAAACATATATATTTAACTTTTAAAAACTGTTATATGCAATTCTATAAAATGCATTTTAACATTTACGTTTAGCAAAGAATCAGACAAAATAATATACATTTCATTGATTTGCTGAAGTAAAAAGTTCTGAGAACATTATACAGCTTTTTAGCTTGCAGGCTCTGTTTATATTCGTTTATAATACGTGTGATTATAATTAGAAGTTATCGACAGATAACATGCACAACATATTACTATATTATGTAAAAGTATCCATACATGCCAACAGACAAAAAATGAATTGTTAAAAAAATTGTTTTTTCACGTATGAGAATTGTTTTCTAATCAGTCAGAAAAAGTAATAGTTTTAAAATACTTAATTTTTGCCCCAAAACAAGTTTAGGAGAGGAAATCATCATTTTTAATATTATTGTAAATTGAAATTATTATTAATATTAAATCGAAATGTAAGTTTTTAATTGCTCTGGACACTATTTATGGATTTAAATTTTACAAAATCCCTTAAGTGGCTTCTGGCCCACTGTGAATTGGTGCCAGTCAATTCGACATATTCAAAGTTCGTGAGAATGCTAATAATTTAATTCGTGGATAGTTAGATGTTGATCAAAGATTGCACGCTGATTTATTAGAACTCGATGTGAATATAACACTTGATCTTTTATTTCCCAACTATGGTGTGCGAGAGCAACATCCACGAAGCTATATAATCAATACTTTCCATCAACTATTATCTGTCAGTGCCCTACTGATGTGAGCGCGAATATAATCATTTTCAAACCGGGAAAGTTGTGGCTTTCAGGCTTGCCATATGTCTTGACTTTTTAGTCAGGTTGTTTTGCTGATATCCAGTTACCGATTTTGTAACATAATCCCCGCACGAACTTGGAAAATAAAGGACAATAATGAAATGCCGGATACGTTAAAATCCAACAAACCATAACCATCATCTAACTCCCCTCGGAAGTTACTCCCCCCACAGAGCTAAAATCTTTATATCGATACACTTTACGAGCTACTATACTTCAAGACGAAAGAAAATTTCCTCGACATTTATTTTATGCATTTTACAATTTATTCAACTCTTGTATTTTAGAATTTACTTTACATCTTTTGTATTTTACAGTCTTGTCATCGTATAACGCACATTAAAAAAGATGGATATTGAACCACTTTATAGTAATTCTAAATTATAAATCTCCCCCTTCCTTGCTTCTTTTTTTTTAATTGTTTTAATTTTTTTTTCTTGGTTCTGTGTAAACTGTACCAACTTTATTTTACCTCTATAGAATGTATCTCAACGATTCCGTCGTATAGTGTATTATTTACTGAATCAATTTTACATATAAAAGTATCTATTTATTGTAAAAACTAATTATAAATTCAGGTTGGCCACTTGACCGGAAAATGACCGTAAAATTTGTTACTAAACCATGAATTTCTTCGCGGATCTAAAAGTTCTGAGAAATTTGATCGAAAATCAATTTTTTTTCATTTATCACAAATTTATAATAATAATAATAAAATCCGCAAGTTCTTTCATTCCTTAATTAATTTTTTAACTGTTCAGAGATCAAGTTTGGCAATTAGATATTTGTTGTTTTAAATCAGATACTTTTTAAAAAATTCATTAATTTTGATTAAATTTTAAATTTATAAATATCAGTTCACATAATTTTAATTTCATTAATAAATAAATCTATCATTTTCAACAGTTTTCAATATACAATTATTTTCTTTAAATTTTAAATTTATTATTCTTTAATTTTTTAAATTATTTTTTGTCGATTCTTCTCGAAAGTTTTCGATTTTTTCTTTCAATTGGCAATTAATTTTCTCATTTCTCAATTATTTCCTTTAATATTTAGTTATTTTAGTCATTTTGTAAATTTTCTTTCAATTATCAACTATTTTTTTAAAATTAAAATTTAATTATTCAATCTTCAATTTATTTCTTAAATTTTCAATTATTTTCTTCAAATCTCAATTATTTTCTTTAATTTTCAATTACATTCTTCGTTTTTCAATTATTTTATTCAATATGCAATAATTCTCGCCTTTTTTTCGATTATCATTAATTTTCATTATTTTTAAATACACTTGTTCAATTATTATTTACTTCAATTTTCAATTGCACTCTTCGTTTTTCAATTATTTTATTCAATATTCAATAATTCTCGCATTTTCTCAATTATCAATTATTTTTTTGGTATTTTAATACTTTTTTTTTAATTTTGAATTCATTTCTTCAATTTTCATTTATTTTCTACAATTTTTCCATAATTTTCATCGGTTTTCAATTGACAATTTATTATTCTTCTTTAATTGTATGATAATTCATTAATTTAAAAAAAAAAATTTTGAATGCAGATTCTTCCCACCATGTTCTGAATTTTTTTTTCAATTGTTAATTTTTTTTTAAAAGTTAATTATTTACGTTAATATTTAATTATTTTTGTCATATTGTTTTGGTAGATTTTGAACTAATTTTTCAATATTCAATAATTCTCTTATTTTTTCAATTATTTTTTTTACTCTTAAAAATTGTTTTAAAATTTTAATTCAAACATTCAATTTTAAAACAATTCTCTTCAATTCTCAGTTATTTTCTTCAAATTTAAATTCCAATGTTCAATTATTTTCTTTAATATTCAAAAATTATCGCCTTTTTTAAATTATTTTCTTGAATATTAAAAAATTATCACCTTTTTTCTATTATTTTTTTCGATTGTTATTAGGATTCTTTAATTTTAAATACAATATCAATTATTTTTTTTAATTTTTAATTCCATTCTTCAATTTTCTTTTGTTTTCTTCTATATTAATTAATTCCCGGCTTTTTTTCAATTTTTAAGTATATTTTCTTTAAATTTCAATTCCATTCTTCAAGTTTTCATTACTTTCTTCAATTTTCAATTATTTGTTTCAATTTTATTATTTTCTTCGATTTTCAATCCAGTTTTTAAATGTGAAATTATTTCCAACAGTTATTCCTGTAATTTTCGTAATTTTTCAATTTTTAATTAGGTATTTTCTTTAAATTTAATATTTCTTCTTTGCTTGTATCAATTATTTTTTTCAGTTGTCTGTTAATTTAGTCATTTTTCGTTTTTTTTAATGTTAATTTTTTTCGTCATATGGTAATTTTTCTTTTAAATATCAATTACTTTCTTTAAATTTTCCTTTAATTCTTTAATTCCAATTTAATTTTTCAATTTTGAAGTATTTTCTTTAATTCTCAAATATTTTCTTTAATTTTCAATTTTTTTATCAATTTTTAATTAATTCCTCATTATTCGATAATTCTCGGATATTTCAATGACTTTTTTTAAATTTTTATGTATATACTTGAATTTTTAATTCCATTATTCAATTTTTATTTCCATTCTTCAGTTTTCAATTGTTTTCTTCTATATTCATTAATTCTCGGCTTTTTTCAATTACTTTTTTTCAATTTCTTTTTTTTAATTAAGTATATTCTTTAAATTTCAATTACATTCTTCAATTTTTGATTACTTTCTTCAATTTTCAATTATTTTTTTCAATTTTAATTATTTTCTTCGATTTTCAATCCAGTTTTTAAATGTGCAATTATTTCCAACAACTATTCCTATAATTTTCTTTAAATTTAATATTTCTTCTTTGGTTTTATGAATTATTTTTTTCAGTTGTCTGTTAATTTAGTCATTTTTCGTTTTTTTTTTTTAATGTTAATTTTTTTCGTCATATTGTAATTTTTCTTTTAATTATCAATTATTTTCTTGAAATTTTCCTCCAATTCTTTAATTACAATTTATTTTTTCAATTTTTAAGTATTTTCTTTAATTCTCAAATATTTTCTTAAATTTTTAATTGTTTTTATCAATTTTTAATTAATTCCTCATTATTCGATAATTCTCGGATATTTCAATTATTTTTTTCATTAATTCTCGGCTTTTTTCAATTACTTTTTTTCAATTAAGTATATTCTTTAAATTTCAATTACATTCTTCAATTTTTACTTGGTTTCTTCTATTCTCAAATATTTACTTTAGTTTTCAATTATTTTTTTCGATTTTTAATTAATTCCTAATTATTAAATAATTCTCGGATTTTTTGATTTTTTCAATTACTTTAGTTCAATTTTTAATTCAAAAAATTATTCCTATAATTTTTTTAGTTTTTCAATTTGCAATTATTTTGTTTTTAAATTTAATATTTCTTGTTTCATTTTTTCAATTATTTTTTTCAGTTGTCTATTTATCTATCGTCATTTTTCGAATTTTGTTTTCAAATGACAATTGTTTTTGTCATTTTTCACGTATTTTCCATTATTAATTATTTTTCGACATTTTCAATTACTTCCTACAATTTTATAATTATTCTGTTCGGTTGTGTTTTAATCTAGCCATTTTTTGACTTTTGTTTTCAATTGTCAATGATTTTCGTCATTTTGTAATTTTTTTTCAATTATCAATTATTTCCTTCAATTTAATTCTTAAATTTTCAATTTACTTCCTCAATTTTTTATTATTTTCTTTAATTTCACTAATTTTCTTTAGATTTTCAATCCAGCTGTTCAATTTGCAATTATTTCCAACAGTTATTCTCATAATTTATCAACTATTTTGTTTAAATTTAATATTTATTGTTTAATTTTTTAAACTATTCTTTTCAATTGAGTAACCTCAAAATCAACTTATAGGTAAATTTGATGCCACACAACAGCACAAAATTGAATTTTTACGATACGATATTTTAGAGATGTAAAATACACTCAATACAGTTTAGTTTCAAAAATTTTTGTTAACACACTTTTTTTCGGAAGGGTCAAAATAAGAAATTTAAATTTCAAAAGTTTTTCCCCCTAAAAAAAAACCAATTTTCTCCGAATTCTTGAAAAATACCGCTTCCATTGAAATGGGGATGAACTTTCTTTGTCGAATGAAAAAGTTGTCGAACAAATGAAAACACTTTGTTCCACGACAAGTTTTCTACTTTAGGTGTATTCTCTTTTTTTTTTAAGAGAGAAAAAAAAATTCAATTCAATCGTAAATTCAGGTGACAAATTAGAGTCGTTGAGAAGTAATTTATGTTAACGTTTTCCCTTGTGAAGAGTTTGGCTTGTAAATTCCACTTCCTGTGAAAGTTTAGACGGGTGAGTAAAGGGACTGATGTAATGTCTATTTACAACAGTTTGTAAGCGTGGCAGCGCGTGCCAGGCATGATGTCCTGATTCGTGACATCCTCTCGAGAAAATGGTACAATCCAGGGCCATTTTCCCCTGCTGTGCTTGTTGGGCGACAAAGGTTTAAATTGTTTGGAAAACATCTACCTGTTGCTCCGTGCATTGTTGGATTTTCGACGCATTAGCCGTTGCTTGACGGAGATGCAATAAATCAGGATTATCTGCATTGAACTTCGGGGGGGTCCTCCTGCGTAAAAACAGGTCAACAAGAACGCATTCTGCTTCTGTTCTCAATTTACGTTCAAAGTTCCGATTTTACGAAAGGCCTGCTCCCTTCTGTTTGTTTACGGACGCTCTTCCTGAAAAAATATTTTAACCTGGCTCAAATTTCAACTGTCTTCACTTTCTTCCCCAAGATATATTATATTGTAGTATATATACTCAAGTCCGGAAATTAGGAGATTTGTTCCGCTTTTAAACTCGTGCAGTTATCCTCGAAATTTGGAAATAATACATTTATGGCCTCTTCATTACTAGCTTGAGCGCTTTTTTTCAATTGACAAATAATCCGGATTTATCTTCTCTTTTGTGACTTGTAAGCTTCTTCGTCTTGATATTAATCTGTAGGACAAAAAGATACAGATTTTGTTTAGTTTTGCGAAATTCAATCAGTTTATTACTCAAAAGCTATATTCAAAATATCAAAAATCTTAGATTCGTTAAATTTTGAATATCTTCTTCTAAAAAATTAAACAATGCAATTACGAAAATCCTCGAGATGTTGGAGTAAAAAATGTAGCTATTTAAAATGATTTTAAAATGGTTTTAAATTGTTTACATCTAGTCAAAAATTGTTTAAAACTATTTCAAAATTGTTTAAAATAAGTTCCAAATTGTTTGAAACTAGTCCGAAGCTCTTTAAAATAATTTCGAGACTCTTTGTAACTAGTTTGAAACCAGTCTAAAAAGGTTAAAAAATAGTTCGAAAACGTTTGATACTTTTTGAAACCAGTTCGGAATTGTTTAAAACTAATTCGAAATTGTTTGAAAGAATTACAAAACTGTTCGAAAGTAGTTTTAAAATGTTTAAAATTATTTCAAACCTGTTTGAAAATAGTGCAAACCCGCTTGAAACTGTACAAAACTAGTTCAAATCTGTTTGAAACTACTTCGAAACTGTTTTGAAACGAGTTGAAAAATAACTGTTTTAAACTGTTTAAAAAATGTTTAAAATTGGTCGAAATTAATTTGGAACAATTAGAAACTAGTTTAAAATAATAGTGCAAACACGTTTGAAATCTTTTTAAAATCCATTCAAAAGGTTTAAAAGTATTTAGTCTGAACTATTCCATAATTGTTTAAAACGACTTGATATCTGCTTAAAACTAGTTTTATAACTGATTTGAATAAGTTTAAAACCATTAGAAACTAGTTTAAAATTCTTTGATTTTGATGGAAGTTCACAACTTTTTAAAACTAATCCGCAACGGTTTGTTAGTAGTTTAAAACTATTTAAAACTGGTTCAAAAATGTGTTTTTTTTTGTTTTGTTAAAAAAAACCTCATGTAAGGGTCAGAGAGATTTTCTTCACCCCTCCCCCCCTCTACTTACGTAAGGTTTAAAAAATTAAGTCAAAATTTAAAGTCAATTGTAAATTTTATGGAATGGATTCCTGACTCCAAGGAATTTAGAGAATGTAAACATTTAACACTTAAAAACCATTTAATGAGTCTCTTTTAATTTCTTGGAGTGAGTTTTCACTCCATAAAGAGTGAAAATTAAGCCACTCCAATCAGAATGAGAAACCTGCTTTAAGAGAATGAGATCTCACGTTTTTTAACTTTTTTTTTTCCATTCCAGTTGGAGTGGAAATTCACTCCAAAATTAGAAGGGGATTTCACTATTTGCTTGGAGTGAAATTTCAATCGAATTGGAGTAAAAATTCACTATGTAGGAGTCAGATCTCACTCTCCTAAAATGAATTTCACACTCTGATTGGAGTAGCCTAATTTTCACTCTTCGTGGAGTGAAAACTCACTCCAAGAAATTTAGAGAGGTATGATGGCACAATTCAGCTTACATCCCCCTCCTCTCTTGTCTAAATTTCTTGGAGTGAGTTTTCACTCCACGAATCGGAGTGAGAAAAAAGAGTGAGATGTCACACTTATAGAGTTAATTTTCACTCTAATTCGATTGGAAATTCACTCCAAGCAATAAATGGACACTGACTCTAATTTTTGAGTGAATTTTCACTCGAATTGGAGTGAAATTTCACTCCAGAAGAGTAATATCTCATTTTTTTAGAGTGAGTTTCTCACTCTGATTGGTGTGCCTCAATCTTAACTCTTCCTTGGAGTGAAAACTCACTCCAAGAAATTTAGAGATTTAGAAAAATATCAGTGAAATTTATAAATTGAATTTTGTGACCACCCCGGTTTATTAAAATTATATTGAACTTGGCTTACTTTTTACCAATTGAGTAAAAATAACTTCAATTTATACGCTTTCAATAAAAAAAAATCTCGGTTTTCTTTGGGTTTCGTTATCTTTTACTTGCACTCAATTACACATGACTTGTCAATTAGGTTTAGATTGCGCGATGCATATGGTTCTTTTGAAAAGAATCTCTGTAAAGTTTCCTCTTGTATTTTTTTTAAGTATAGAATTTTAAAAATTAGTAATTGAAATATTCTGATTTCAGAAAAAGTGTCAATTTAAAATTGTCAATTATTTATTTTTAGCTTCGGTTGATATTTTCAACGTAGTTTTGGTTATTACTCTCGATTCTGTGAGAATATGCTCCAATTTTTAATTATTTACTTTTTAAAATTAATTTCTAAGATTTTCAAGTATTTTTCTCAAATTTCAATAATTTTCTTTAATTTTTAATTATTTTTATCTTTTTTCATAATTTTACAAAAATTTTTATTAAACCTCAAATTTTCATTCTTATTAACTTTCTTCAATTTTTATTATTCTCATTTTTTTCAAATATTTTTATCTGTTTTCGTAATTTCAAAATTTTTTTATTAATTAATTCAAATTTCAATTACTATTAACTTTCTTCAATTCGTTTCTCCAATTTTTTATTATTCTCACTTTTTTTCAATTAATTTTTAAGATTTTCAAGTATTTTCCTAAAATTCCAATTATTTTCTTCAATTATTAATTATATTCATCTGTTTTCATAATTTCCAAAAATTTTTATTAATTATCTCTTTCAATTATTATTAGCTTTCTTCAATTATTCTCTCCAATTTTTAATTATTCTCCTTGTTTTTCAAATAATTTCCAAGATTTTCGACTATTTCCCTTAAATTTCAATCATTTTCTCCAATTTTTAATTTTTTTTATCTGTTTTCATAATTTCTAAATTTTTTTTAATAATTATCTCAAATTCTAATTATTATTAGCTTTCTTCAATTATTTTCTCTAATTTTAAATTATTCTAATTTTTTCAGTTAATTTCTAAGACTTTCAAGTATTTTCCTCAAATTTTAATTATTTTTATCTATTTCGTAATTTCCAAAAATTTTTATTAATTATCTCAAATTTGAATTATTTTCTCCAATTTTTAATTATTTTTATCTGTTTTCCTAATTTCCAAAAATTTCTATTAATTATCTCAAATTTCAATTATTATTATTATCTTTCTTTCATTCTTTTTACTAATTTTGTATTATTCTCATTTTTTTCAATCAATTTCTAAGATTTCCAAGTATTTTCCTTTTATTTCAATTATTTTCATCTGTTTTCATAATTCCAAAAATTTCAATGATTATTAGATTTTTTCAATTGTTTTGTCTAATTTGTATTTATACTTATTTTTTTCAATTAATTTCTAAGATTTTCAAGTATTTTCCTCAAATTTCAAAAATTTGCTTACATTTTATTATTTTTATCTGTTTTCATATTTTTATAATTTCCAAAATTCTTTATTTATCATCTCAAATTTCAATTATTATTAGCTTTCATCAATTGTTTTGTCCAATTTTTAATTATACTAATTTTTTTAATTAATTTCTAAGATTTTCAAATATTTTATTCAAATTTCAATTATTTGCTTTAATTTTTAATTATTTTTATCTGTTTTCATAATTTCCAAATTTTTTTATTAATTATCTCAAATTTTAATTATAATTAGCTGTCTTCTATTATTTTCTCCAATTTTTAACTCCTCCCCTTTTTTAAAATTAATTTCTAAGATTTTCAAGTATTTTCCTCATATTTCAATTATTTTCTTCAGTCTGGAATTATTTGTATTTGTTTTCATAATTTCCAAAATTGTTGATCAATTATCGTAAATTTTAATTATTATTAGCTTTCTCTAATTATTTTCTCCAATTTTTATTATTCTTATTTTTTTCAATTAATTTCTAAGATTTTCAAGTATTTTCCTCAAATTTCAAAAATTTGCTTACATTTTATTATTTTTATCTGTTTTCATATTTTTATAATTTCCAAAATTCTTTATTTATCATCTCAAATTTCAATTATTATTAGCTTTCATCAATTGTTTTGTCCAATTTTTAATTATACTCATTTTTTTCAATTAATTTCTAAGATTTTCAAATATTTTATTCAAATTTCAATTATTTGCTTTAATTTTTAATTATTTTTATCTGTTTTCATAATTTCCAAATTTTTTTATTAATTATCTCAAATTTTAATTATAATTAGCTGTCTTCTATTATTTTCTCCAATTTTTAACTCCTCCCCTTTTTTAAAATTAATTTCTAAGATTTTCAAGTATTTTCCTCATATTTCAATTATTTTCTTCAGTCTGGAATTATTTGTATTTGTTTTCATAATTTCCAAAATTGTTGATCAATTATCGTAAATTTTAATTATTATTAGCTTTCTCTAATTATTTTCTCCAATTTTTATTATTCTTATTTTTTTCAATTAATTTCTAAGATTTTCAATTAATTTCTAAGATTTTCAAGTATTTTTCTCAAATTTCAAAAATTTGCTTACATTTTATTATTTTTATCTGTTTTCATATTTTTATAATTTCCAAAATTCTTTATTTATCATCTCAAATTTCAATTATTATTAGCTTTCATCAATTGTTTTGTCCAATTTTTAATTATACTCATTTTTTTCAATTAATTTCTAAGATTTTCAAATATTTTATTCAAATTTCAATTATTTGCTTTAATTTTTATTTATTTTTTTCTGTTTTCATAATTTCCAAAATTTTTTATTAATTATCTCAAATTTTAATTATAATTAGCTGTCTTCTATTATTTTCTCCAATTTTTAACTCCTCCCCTTTTTTAAAATTAATTTCTAAGATTTTCAAGTATTTTCCTCATATTTCAATTATTTTCTTCAGTCTGGAATTATTTGTATTTGTTTTCATAATTTCCAAAATTGTTGATCAATTATCGTAAATTTTAATTATTATTAGCTTTTTCTAATTATTTTCTCCAATTTTTATTATTCTTATTTTTTTTACTTAATTTCTAAGATTTTAAAGTATTTTCCTCAAATTTCAATTATTTTTTTCTGTTTTCGTAATTTTCAAGACTTTTTATTATTTATCCCAAATTTCAATTATTATTAACTTCCTTCAATTCTTTTCTCTAATTTTTTTTCTCATTTTTTTCAATCATTTTCTAAGATTTTCAAGTATTTCCCTTAAATTTCAATTATTTTCTCCAATTTTTAATTATTTTTATCTGTTTTCATAATTTTCAAAATTGTTTATCAATTATCGTAAATTTCAATTATTATTAGCTTCCTTTAATTATTTTCTCCAATTTTTTATTATTCACAATTTTTTTAATTAAGTTCTAATACTTTCATGTATTTTCCTTTAATTTAAATTATTTTCTTTAATTTGTATCTTTATTCGTTAATTTTAAATTTTTATCTGTTTTCATAATTTCCAAATTTTTTTTTATTAATTATTTCAAAATTCAATTATTTTTAGCTTTCTTCAATTATTTTCTCCAATTTTTATTATTCTCATTTTTTTCAATTAATTTCTAAAATTTTCAAGTATTTTCCTCAAATTTCAATTATTTTTATCTGTTTTGGTAATTTTCAAAACTTTTTATTATTTATCTCAAATTTCAATTATTATTATCTTCCTTCAATTTTTTCTCCAATTTTTTATTATTCTCATTTTTTTCAATTAATTTTTAAGATTTTCAAGTATTTTCCTTAAATTTCAATTATTTTCTCCAATTTTTAATTATTTTTATCTGTTTTCATAATTTCAAAATTTTTTTTTATTAATTATTTCAAATTTCAATTATTATTAGCTATCTTCAATTATTTATTATTTTCTCCAATTTTTATTATTCTTATTTTTTTCAATTAATTTCTAAGATTTTCAAGTATTTTCATCAAATTTCAATTATTTGCTTAAATTTTTAATTATTTTTATCTGTTTTCATAATTTCCAAAATGGTTTATCAATTATCGTAAATTTCAATTATTATTAGCTTTCCTCAATTATTTTCTCTAATTTTTATTATTCTGATTTTTTTCAATTAATTTTTAAGATACTCAAGTATTTACCTTAAATTTCAATTATTTTTATCTGTTTTCGTAATTTTCAAAACTTTTTATTATTTATCTCAAATTTCAATTATTACTAACTTCCTCAATTCTTTTCTCCAATTTTTTATTATTCTCATTTTTTTCAATTAATTTTTAAGATTTTCAAGTATTTCCCTTAAATTTCAATTATTTTCTCCAATTTTTAATTATTTTTATCTGTTTACATAATTTTAAAATTTTTTTATTAATTAACTCAAATTTCAATTATTTTTAGGTTTCTTAAATTGTTTTCTTCAATTTTTAATTATTGCTTCCTCTTTGAGGAAACTTTGTGAAGGTTAAGTTTTTTAGTTTTCCAAAATTTGTCTAAATCGACTCATTTTCATTTAAAAAGCGTTAATTTCCATTCTTCAGCAAATGTTCAGACAGAAGCGCACGCGCTTGTGTGTGTATAGCGTTTTTTGTCGACAGGATATCTATAGAACGCTTAAATGTATTTCAATAAAATTTAGATGAGTTATTAAGCTCATCAATATCTAAATTTGAACACAGGGATTTTTGTAAATATTCAATCAAATTTTTTTGAGCACCTTTTTTCGTCGAAAAAAATTGTTTTTTCCCAAAAAATTTTTCCACGCTATAAATGCAATTTAATGAATACAAAAAGAATATTCCTTATTTAAAAACGAATCGATTGACCTATATAATTTTCATAATTGATCAAAAAGTCGTAAAATAATTCACGTTTTTTCATTTTTTGTCATTTAAAATTCATTTTTTTTTTAAACTTGCCCAATTAACTTATATATTATTCAATTTATTAATAATAAATAATATGAATTTAAAATTATTTTACTTACTTGGAAGCGAAGTCCATGAAATTGACATAATTCTCACCTAGTTTAAGTTGAATTAATATTTTTGAAGTAATTTTTACTTGTGCCGGTACTTTGAGAATTTTGGTTTTCTCGATTCACTTTCTCTGAATAGGTTCGCTGATTCGCTCTGGGCGCGCCTTTTTCAGTGCCGTGTCCATTACAATGGAAAAACGTCTCCGTTTACAGTTCATGGCTTGTTTATTACCTCATTTCAGAACCGACTGCATGTAAGTTAAATTATACGCACGTACCTCTGGTTCTTGGCTGCTTTGGCAGTTATTGACATTGTGTTGTCCCAACTCTCACCAGGAGAGAAGAGCTCTCTTCCTTTGCCATAAAGATTGATATTTATGACTACGCGAGAGGCACACAGTTTACTATCGTTTTCACAATGGAAAGGGAACACAAACTACTCACAATGTCGTAAATGAAAACACTCGCTATATATGAAATCATTTTCTTTGTACACGCCACTTCCTTTGTCAGCTATTGTCTTTGTCGCCCAACGAATCAAGAATTAACGCTCATCACGTGCAACACTCAAACAAATAAAACCTACTTACCTCCTCACCATTGGGCAAGAGTTGATTATTTTTGGGGAAAGTTTGAGACGTCCTTTCTCTAAAATTGCATTTAACTCTTTACCAAACTTAAATATCAGTTAAACCGGGAGAACAAATTTTTCTTGTAAAAAAATCAACTTGCTTTTTTCAATTTGATCAGAGTGGCCACTTGACCGGGAAATTTGTTACTGGTTGAAAAATTCTGAAAAATTTTATCTAAAATCTATAATAATAATAATTTAAATTTATAAATATCAGTTCAAATAATTTTAATTTTATTAATAAATAAATCTATAATTTTTTCTTTAATTTTTCATGACGCTGAAGTGCGCAAAGTTTCTGAAAAACGAACAAATTTTTTGTAAACTATACTTAAAATTTTATGGGTAAATATGATTAATTATTATTCATTGAATTAGCTATATAATAAAACTGAAAACATTTTTAAAACTTTATTTGTCCAGAAAAATTTTAAAAACATATTTTTTCTAATTTATTCTTGTTGTTTTGTTTCTCAGAAACGTTGCGCACTTCAGCGTCATAATTTTTCAACAGTTTTCAATATACAATTATTCTCTTTAAATTTTATAATTATTCTTTAATTTTTTTTAATTATTTTGTTCTGCTGTGGATCATTATCGACAGTTTTCGAGTTTTTCTTTCGATTGTCAATTATTTGAGTCATTTTGTAATTTTTCTTTCAATTAACAACTATTTTCTTAAATTTTCAATTTAATTCTTTAATCTTCAAATTATTTATTTAATTTTTAATTATTTTCTTCAATTCTCAAATCCTTTCTTCAATTTTCAATTAAATTCTTCGTTTTTCAGTTATTTTATTTAACTCTCTTAATTTATTGGAGTGAGTTTTCACTTCACGAAAAGTTAAAATTGAGCCTTTCCAGTCAGAATGTAAAATTCACTCTCAAAAAGTGAGATCTCAGTTTTATAAAGTAAATTTTTACTCCAATTCGAGTAGAAAGTCACTCTAAAATTAAAATGAGTGTTCATTTTTTGCTTGGAGTGAATTTCTACTCGAAATGAAATGAGGTAAAAATTCACTCTATAAGAATGAGATCTCACTCTTTTAGAGTGAAGTTTTCACTCTGATTGGAGGGGCTCAATTTTTACTCTTTGTGGAGTGAAAATTTACATCAGTTTTCAAATGAAAATATATTATTCTCCTTTAATTATATGATTATTTATTTATTTTACAAATTTTTTTGTTCGAATGCCGATTATTCTCACTATTTTTCGATTTTTTTTTCAATTGATAATTATTTTCGTTATATTGTAATTTTTCTTTTAATTATCAATAATTTTCTAGAAATTTCCATTAAATTTTTTAATTTCTAATTTATTTGTTTAATTTTTAATTATTTTCTTTATTTCTCTAATATCTTCTTTAATTTTCAATTATTTTTATCAATTTTCAATTAATTCCTCAATATTAAATAATTCTCGCATTTTTCCAATTCTTTTTATCACTCATAAAAATTGTTTTAAAATTTTAATTCAATTATCCAATTCTAGAACAATAGTTCAAGAATTCTCTTCAATTCTCAGTTATTTTCTTCAAATTTAAATTCCAATTTTCTATAATATTAATAAAAATTATCGCCTTTTATCAATTATTTTCTTTAATATTAAAAAATGATCATCTTTTTTCAATTATGTTTTTCGATTCTCATTAAGTTTCTTTAATTTTAAAGAATACTTATTTTTTATATTCCTATAAGTTTCTTAATCTTTCAATTTGCAATTATTTTCTTTAAATTTAATATTTCTTTTTTAATTTATTCAATTATTTTTTACAGTTGTCTGTTAATTTAGTCATTTTACGATTTTTTTTAATGTTAATTTTTTTTTTTTTAATAGTTAATTATTTTCGTCATATTGTAATTTTTCTTTTAATTAGGTTTCAATTATTTTCTTGAAATTTCCTTTTAATTCTTTAATTTCCAATTTATTTTTTAAATTTTTAATTATTTTCTTCAGTTCTCAAATATTTTCTTCAATTTTCAATTAATTCCTCATTATTCAATTATTCTCGGATTTTTTCAAATATTATTTTTTTCACTCATAAAAATAGTTTTAAAATTTCAATTCAATTATTTAATTCTAGAACTATTTTCTTCAATTCTCAGTTATTTTCTTCAAATTTTAATTCCCCGTTTCAATTATTTTCTTAAATATTAAAAAATTATCGCCTTTTTTCTATTATTTTTTTCGATTGTCATTAAGTTTCTTTAATTTTAAAGAATATTTATTTTTTATATTCGTATAAGTTTCTTAATCTTTCAATTTGCAATTATTTTCTTTAAATTTAATATTTCTTTTTTAATTTATTCAATTATTTTTTTCAATTTGTCCATTATTTAGTAATTTTTCGATTTTTTTTAAATGTTAATTTTTTTTTTTTAGTAGTAATTATTTTTGTCGCATTGTTAATTTTCTTTTAATTATTATCAATTATATTCTTGAAATTCCCAATTAATTCTTTAATTACCAATTTATTTGTTCAACTTTTAATTATTTTCTTTATTTCTCTAATATCTTCTTTAATTTTCAATTATTTTTATCAATTTTCAATTAATTCCTCAATATTTAATAATTCTCGCATTTTTCCAATTCTTTTTATCACTCATAAAAATTGTTTTAAATTTTCAATTCAATTATCCAATTCTAGAACAATAGTTCTAGAATTCTCTTTAATTCTTAGTTATTTTCTACAAATTTAAATTCCACTTTTTAATTTTCTATTATTTTCTTAATTATTAAAAAATTATCGCCTTTTTTTAAATTATTTTCTTTAATATTATAAAATTATCACATTTTTTCTATTATTTTTTTCGATTGTCATTAAGTTTTTATCTCTATTCTTCAATTTTCAATTGTTTTCTTTTATATTCATCAATTCTCGGCTTTTTTCAATTTTTGAGTATATTTTCTTTAAATTTCAATTCCATTCTTCAAGTTTTCATTACTTTCTTCAATTTTCAATTATTTTTTTTATATTTTAATTATTTTCTTTAATTTTTGTCTAGTTTCTAAATGTGCAATTATTTTCAACAGTTATTCCTGTAATATTTTTAATTTTTTAATTTGCAATTAGGTATGTTCTTTAAATTTAATATTTTTTCTTTGGTTTTTTCAATTATTTTTTTCAGTTGTCTGTTAATTTAGTCATTTTTAGATTATTTTCGTCATATTGTAATTTTTCGTTTAATTATCAATTATTTTCTTGACATTTTTAGTTAATTCTTTAATTTCCAATTTATTTTTTCAATTTTTAATTATTTTCTTTAATTTTCAATTAATTCCTCATTATTCAATAATTCTCGGAGTTTTTCAAATATTATTTTTTTCACTTATAAAAATAGTTTTAAAATTTCAATGCAATTATACAATTCTGAAACTATTCTCTTTAATTCTCAGTTATTTTCTTCGAATTTAAATTCCACATTTCAATTTTCAATTATTTTCTTTAATATTAAAAAATGATCGCCTTTTTTCTATTATTTTTTTTGGTTATCATTAAGTTTTCTTAATTTTAAATACAATATCAATTAAAATTATTTTTTTAAATTTTAAATTCTATTCTTCTATTTTTATTTCCATTCTTTACTTTTCAATTCTTTTCTTCTATATTTATTAATTCTCGGCTTTTTTCCATTCCTTTTTTTTTCCTTCAATTTTTAAGTTTATTCTTTAAATTTCAATTCCATTCTTCAATTTTTCATTACTTTCTTTAATTTTCAATTTTTTTTTCAATTTTAATTATTTTCTTCGATTTTCAATCCAGCTTTTAAATGTGCTTTCCAAGAATTATTCCTATAATTTTCTTAATTTTTCAAATTTGCAATTATTTTCTTTAAATTTAATATTTATTGTTTAATTTTTTCATGTGTCTATTAATCTAGTAATTTTTTTAATTTTGTTATCTATTGACAATTACTTTTGTCATTTTTTACATATTCCCTTCAAATTTTCAATTATTTTTTTTATTCTTTATTTATTCTTTGTTTTTTGCCCGTTTATGTAAATAAATAAATAAATAAATATTTCCTTCAATTATTAATTATTTTCCGCAATTTTCAATTATATCCTACAATTTTTTCAATTTTCAATTATTATCTTAAAATTTTATAATTATTCTTTGATTTTTTAAATTATTTTGTTCGGTTGTGTATTAATCTAGCTATTTCTTGAAATTTTTTTTTCAATTGTCAATTATTTTCGGCATTTTGTTATTTTTTTTCAGTTATCAATTATTTTTTCAAATTTTAATTTAATTCTTAAATTTTTAATTTATTTTCTCAATTTTTTATTATTTTTTTCAGTTTCAATTATTTTTTTCGATTTTTAATCCAGTTGCTCAATTTGCAATTATTTCCAACAGTTATTCCTATAATTTTTCAACTATTTTGTTTAAATTTAATATTTACTGTTTATTTTTATAAACTATTCTTTTCAATTTTGTAATTATTTAGTCATTTTTGGAATTTTGTTTTCATCTGTCAATTATTTTCCTCATTTTTCAGATATATTCTTCAATTTCGTAATTTTAATTATTTTAATTTGCAAAAAATTATAGTTTTAAATGACCAACAACAATGCAAAGTTAATTTATTTACTTATTGTAATACGAATTATAATACGTAATCCTTTTTAAAAGTTTAAGATCAATTATTGTCCAAAAATTTAGATTTTAATATTTTGTGATAATAAAACTTTTAAGTATTTAATTGTAATTAATAAGATTATTAGAATGCGTAAATTTAAAATATAAAGGCGAATTTCGCAAAATTAAAAATACTGTTATAATTGTTTTAAGTTTTGTGACCGGGAAAAACCAGGAAATGACCGGAAATTTAATTTCATTAAAAAAGTGTCCACCCTGATTGATATTTAAAGATCAATATTATGAATTAATTACATTTATGAATCATCTCCACGAATTTTGCAAAGATGATATTTCTCGGAATTTTATTTTTTTTCCCCCAATGTAGGTTATGGAAATCGTAAAGGGATCTTTTTTTTTTCCACGAAAGAGCTATTGCGTCGGTGCGGTAATTTAATTTAAAAAATCTCTCGCATAAAATTGGAAAGAGAAGATAAATTAAGATGAACGACACCCCAGAGTGTTGGTCAAGTTATATATCCACCTCGACTGCCCTAGATGCTTGCTCAATTATTACAGTCTTGTGTGTTGATTTTGGTTTGAGAAATACACCGCACAGAAAGTGCATTGTATGATAATCGAAGGGTAAAATTTTGATATACTCCATTGCTCGTAATGTCCACATTAGATCATGCCAATACATAATGGACTATTATAGTGAGTAGCATACAAGTCATCCGTATACTCCCACGAGTTAAATACGGTCGCATTTATACTCTCCTCTGCATCAGCAGTCGCCTATTGAATCGCTTGACCCACTTTGATAAACTCGCATTGGAATAACTCAATAACACACAGAGTTAGCAATAATTATTATTTAACATTTCTTTCCTGACTTACACTCTTCAAGAATACACGACGACAACCTATTTTTCAGCAAATGAACAGCGTTTCTTTTAATCATGCACCGTCTCGAAGCTTTTGATTCAATGTCGCAGATTCATTACTACAAAAAGAAAAAAAAATGCAAATAAATAGAAAAAGAGTTATTGTCTGGAAAATTATTATTATTGTGTTGGTTTGGATATTAATTTAATTAATAATGTTAGTACATATTTACCAAATAATTCAGGCTTTACAGGTGTTACACTATATTTGTAACATTTTCTCCTGACATCCCTTATTTTTCATAAAAATCTATTTAAGAGGGTATCTACACGGAAAGAGAATTAATTATAAATTTTATAGAAGTATTTTACAATTTAAGGAAAAAGGATCAAAAAGAGAAAATTTCAGATTGATAATTACAAACTTTAAAATTTTTTTATTAAATTTGCTGTAGACTATATTAAAGTTTGAAATAACTTAGCAATGATTTGAATGGTTTTTTTAAAGCTTACAATTCCTTGTATGAAAATCTGTCTTTCTGGCACTTTTCTCCTAAATTATAAAGCATTTTAATAAAATTAATAATTTATTTTCTTTGCGTGTAGTTATTTGAGAAATTACTTACAATTTAGTACATCAATAAGATAAAAACTGGGAATTTGTAAAAATATTAGAAAATTTTTAAAGTGTACCGAAAATTTTTACGAAATTTCAGGAATTTTTAAAGTAATACAGAAAAAATTAATTTCAGTCTTGTATTTTTTAATAACTTGAAAAATTGAATTAAAAATGGTTCAGAGTACGATTTAAAAATTTCAGGTAGAATAAAAGTCAAAAAAATATCATAATTAATATTTCCATGTCGAATTTAGTAATTTTTTATAATTTAAATAAATCCCAAACTTTAGTTACATCAAACTTTAGTTTATTCGAATTTTTAAATTAAAATTATTTCAAAATTACACAGTTAAAAATTAATTTTTTTTTCATTTTAACTTCATTTAAATATTTACTACATTCTATAAATTTTCTAATTTTTTTTTTAATCTATAAAAGTGAGGTTTTACTCTTTTAAAGTGAGTTTCTCACTCTGATTGGAGTGAATCATTTTTCACTTTTCCTGGAGTGAAAACTCCAAAAAACTACTACCTTTTCAAAAATATAAAACAAAGTCTCTGACACATAAACAAGATATGGGTAAACATTTAACACATAAAAATCATTTAAGTAGTTTCCCTAATTTTTTTTTGAGGGAGTTTACACTCCATGCAGAGTGAAAATTGAGCCACTTCAATTAGATTGAGAATTCCACTCTAAAAGAGTGAATTTGCTTTCCAGTGCAAGATGAAATTCACTCCAAAATTAAATTAAAAGTTCACTCGTTGCTTGGAGTGAATTTCACTCGAATTAGAGTTCAAATTCACTCTATAAAAGTGTAATCTCACTTTTTTCAAGTGAGTTTCTTACTCTGATTGGAGTGGCTCAATTTTCACTCTTTCTGAAGTGAACTCTTAGAAACTACTACATTTTCAAAAAATAAAAAACAAAGTCTCTGAAGCAAGATCTGTGTAGACATTTAATATCTAAAAATCATTTAATTGTATTTCTGAATTTCTTGGAGTGAGATTTCACTTCATGAAGAGTGAAAATTGAGCCTCCTTAATCACAGTGAGAAACCACTCTCAAAGAGTGAAGTTTTACTCCATTGCGAGTAGAAATTCACTCCAAAAAGTTCACTTTTTGCTTGAAGTGAAAATTTTTTCTATATTATAATTTTGTTTTTATACAGTAGTTCCGACAAATTTATGTATTTACTCAATGATTTTCTTATCTATTTTGATAATTTAAGAAGGCGAAAGAGTACAATTTTTCTTCATTTATCTTATTGTTTTCTCATTTTTGTATTGTAAAATTGAAATCAAATTTTTCAAATTAGAATTTTTTTTTCATTTTGTTAAGTTATTTACACATTTATTTTAAATTTTCTTAATTTTGTAAATAATTTTCTACTCTTTGAAAAGTTGTCCACAAAATGTATTAGTAAAGATTTCTACTAAAAATTAGTGGAAAATTAGACATTATTTGTTAAAAAAAACTACTATAATTGTTTGTAAAAAATGACTAATTTACATTAGTAACTTTAACAAATGTGAATTAGCAGTTTTTTCTACCAATTTGTAGTTTTTTTACTAACAACTAGTAATTTTTCACTAATTTTTAGTACAAATTTTTACTAATTTAGTTTGTGGTCGACTTTTCATTATTTATAGTAGTTTTTCATTCTCTCTAAATCTGAATTAGTGGTTTTCTACTAATGAATTAGCGAAAAGTGAGCTACTATTAAAATAGTAAGAATTTTACTAATCCTTAGTAGAAAACTACTAATTAAATTAGTAAAAAAATCTACTTTTTTTAAAAGTAAAGTTTCACTATTTCAATTAGTAGTTTTCTACTAAGAATTAGTAGTTTTTTACTAAGAATTAGTAGTTTTCTGCTAAGAATTAGTAGTTTTCTACTATATGAATTAAAGAAAAATAAGCCATGAATTTGACTAATTCATAGTAGAAAATTACTAATTCAGATTTAGAGAGCTGATTCAGATATACTCTCTAAATCTAAATTAGTTAAAAATAACTAATTATTAATCAAATAGTGGCTGAGTTTTTGTTTTATCAATTAGTGAAAAATAACTAATTATTAGTATATGTCTAATTGTTGGTAAAAAAAGAAGTAAAAAATAGTTAAAATTTGACTAATTGAATTAGTAAACAGAATTTTTTCTAAAATATTAGTTATTTTGACTTAACCTAAAAATGAATTTGACTAATAATTAGTAATTTTTTACTAAATGATTAGTAGTAATATAACTATTTAAATTAGTGACTAAGTTTTTGCTTTCCAATTAGTTATTTTTGACTAAATTAGATTTAGAGTGTAAAGAATAAACTTTTTCGTTTTTAAATGAATTTGTCATTTCTTTTTAAATAAGTTTTATTTATCTTTTTACATTTTCGTATTTTATTCTTGCTGTTTTTTATTTTGTAGTTTATTTTCCACTATTCTTATACTTTTTATAATATTTTCATTGTTTGCGAAACTTTTCTTGCAGATTTTCTCAATTTTTCAATGTTTTACTTTATTTTTATTTCTATCTCTTTGAAATTAATTAGTTCCAACTTACTTATTAATCAGAACCTTAATTTATCAAATTTTCAACTCTCTTAATTTGAATTAGTTATAAATAGCTAATTTAAAAGCAAAAAATCAGTCACTAATTCAAATAGTTATTTCTACTAATCATTTAGTAAAAAATAAGTAATTGTTAGTAAAATTCATTTTTATGTTATCTCAAAATAAATAATATGGTAGTAAAATTTTGTTTTCTAACTCAATTTTTCAAATTATCATTATTTTTTAGTTATTTTTTAATAGCAATTAGACATATTTTACTATTAATTAGGTATTTTTCGCTAATTTCTGAAACAAAAACTCACGATTTTACTAATAATTAGTTATTTCTAACTAATTTAGATTTAAAAATGTTTTTTATTCATTTCAAAATAAGTGGGCATGTAATTTTGACTGACCCTAAAAATCCCCTATTTCCCCTAAAATATCCTTTATTGTCACTATGTGAAGCCTGACAATTTCTCTATATTTTTATCAACCATTTATAACATAAAGTTTATTCACACTCCACGTGCATGCGATAGATGCACGTATAATTAATTCTTTCAGTAAATAACCAAGCGATAAAAAAAATTTAATTAAATCCAAAGAGAATAGTGAAATTACAGGTATATTTTTAACATCAGTCAGGGTTCTAACAATGACACATTTGTAATATGTAATAGCCAGTAACTAACGGACTTTGAACCGAACTAAAAGCGTGACACGTGAACTTTTTAATGTTTTTCATTTGCATACTGTGTCGCATTAGCGTAATCAATTTTCCTTGAAATCATTTGTTTTACGGAAAGTGTTCAATTCATCATCAGGGATGCTTCTTTCATACTCGCAAGAAACACACGCTACAACGCCTTGATCCATTTTTCTTTCATAGAAAGTTTGATCCATCTTATTCAGGATCTCATTTCACCCGACTTATTTCAATCCATCTTTCATAAATTTGTTTCTCTTTTTTAATGTTGAATTATCGGCGGTTTTTCTACTTTGTTCAGCTCTTCGTATTCTCGAAGATAAGGAAAAAATTATACCACAATATTTTCATCCTTGAAATCTATATATTGCATTTTAATATATCTGGAGCATTGAGGTGCGAATGTGTTGCTTTTTGTTAAATGTGTGATAACTAGTCTGCTCGTCTTCTTTGTTTTAAAATGTCGAAATGATTCTGGAATAGTTTTTTTTTTTTTTTTTTAAATAGAGAGTAATATAACAACATTATTATTTGTTTATTCTATGTCCATTCTGTTCATTACTAAATTAACCACACTATCCTTAAGGATTTAAAATAATAAATAATTTAACTCCTTTTCTTTCTTTTGCAACTAAACATATTTCTCCGTGTACTCATTTCGATAAAACACAGTTCAGATTTGATTAATTTGTAATTTTGCGTACGATAAAGAAAAAAATGCATTTGTTCTGTATTCATACAACACGTGTTATATACATATTAAAAGCAAGAAATTCAAGAATTTGACAAAATTATCGTGGACATGTCTAAAAATATGTTGCAAAAACATTATTAAGCTACACGTGTTGATGGAGCGTATTATTAGTTTCATCTATGCCTTGTTACGACACTAATGAAAATATCCATTTTTCGTAAGACACTTTCTAAATTTGAAACCTGATAGTTTACCAATTAAGTAACAAGTTTAATTATTTGTTTTGTAATTTTTTTTACAAAATTTATCAAAATTTCTCGTATACAAATACGACTTTTTTCCTAAATTACAAAATAGGTACTTATTATACAGCGTATATGACTGTGTCAACTATTTTCTCTCTGTGATAACTTTTTTATCAATTGGACTACTGATATAAAATATAAAAGAAGAAAAATGATAAGGCAAGAGGAGGTTGGCGTTGTTCTAGATTTTTATGTTTCTGTGATTATAATAAGTGCGGGAGCATGTCATTCCAAAGGAGTATTTCTTCGTGTTTAATAAATACTCTAAATGGATACTGGAGCTCCGATAGCACCGAACTGGGTCGCGTAAACGAAGCTTGTGCGTGTTTCGTGACGGATAAGAGTTGTAAAAATGTATTTATAAGCCCCCCAAAAAACATAAAACCCGCGCCAATTAGCGCAGCCGATTAAATTCCAGTCCCCTTTTGTTAAATCGGGGTTACTTGAAGAGACGCGTTTTTTTTAACAATGCCTGGCCTAAAGATCAATGATACCAAATTTATACAATAGATGGCTCTTGCTGTCTTATTTCATTTGATTACACGCTTATTTCACTTTCACACTTGACAGGCTCTTAATTATATTCCGCTCTCAGTTTTACGTTATTAATTTCTCGTTTGCTATTCTATTGATTTTAATTATCCTGTTGCTTCAATTTCGTTCATTGATTTATTAATTTTTAGGGAAGCTTGCTTTGTTTAATTAATTAATTTTTAGATTATACGTTAGTATTTGTTTCTTCTAATTATTTAATTTTTATCACATTGTTTGAATTTCATTTTCTGTTTTAATATAATTTATTTATTATTTGATTGTTATAAATCAATTTTTTTTGTATTTTATTATTCTATTGTATTGTATTATTCTATTATATTGTATTCTATCTTTATTAGTTATAAACTATTTTAACCTTGTTAAATCGAAGATAGTTATAGTTTCGAATTAAATTAGTTAATAATAGTATAAATTTGACGATAGAAATTTAATTTTACAAATAAGGCAAATTCGAATTTCTGTTAAGAAGATCCGTTTCAATGTTTACATCAATTAACAGTGAGAATTATCAATTTCTCAATTAATTTTGTTGGGTATTACAGCACTTCTGCATCAGTTCTATTATTTCATGAAAATAGTTAAATTATTTAAGACATTAATCATGTTGACATTTCATTAGTCAAGATTGTCTAATTACAATTTATGATTATTGGAGCACAGTGGAAATTGTTCTAAAGTGAAACGAAAATAAATATTTTAGATTAAAATTTAAAAAGTTAATTATTTTGTATTAACAATTGAAACGTAAATAAATAACTTTAACGATTGGAAAATTCATGATTTTTTTAAAGAAAATGAAACACTATTAATCTATATATTTTTGGGATTAAATAAAATGGTTATATTGTTCAATCACATTAACTACCTCAATGGTTCCAATTAATTATTATTAGATAATTGTTATTTAACGACATTGTTTACTACATCAAGTACATTTAAAAACTAAATCTTTATTTGATTCCAGAAATTTATTCATAGTTAATTTGCACTTTTTCTAAGAAAACATCATGTTACATATTGTCAATTATTTTAATTTTTGGGTCATAGTATAATTTTTAATTTCCTAATGAGAACAGTTGTCTGCTGAGATAATAATGTTATATTAAATTTATTTATTCATCATATAATACTTTTTCAATTCTGATTATAAAAATTTGTATTTACTTTTTATTTTCCAAAATGTTATCTATATTATTTTATATAGTTATATTTCTTAGGTAATTTGTTGTAAATTTTCAAGAATTTTACTTTTTTAAATTATTTTCTACTGATCGCGTAAATTTTTCAAAAATTTGAAATCGATGTATTGTTATTATTTCATTAATTTCATAAACTGTCAATTATTTTCATCGAATTTCAATTACTTTATTCACTTTAAATTATTTTTTTTTATTCTAATTTTTTCCATAATTTTTTCATTGTGTTTATCATTTTTCAGTTATTTTATTAAATTTCGAAAATGTTTTGTAATTTTATCACTTATTTTTCGTAAATTTTATTTATTTTCTTTAATTTTCAATTATTTTTATAATTTTGAAAATATTTTCTTCTATTTTTAGTCTTAAAAAGTAGTTTTTCATTCACTTTCTACACTTTTAAATTATTTATCTCAAATTTCAATGATTTTTAAAAATTTATCATTATTTTTTCCATTTTTCAATTATTAAAAATTATTAACAATTATTAAATTATTATTATTCAATATTCTTGATTATTTTATTCATTCCTAAAATATTTTCCGAAATTTCAATTACTGTCTTTAATTTTCAATTATTATTTCAATTCTTTTTTTTTTCAATGTTAAAAATTAAAAAATGATGACAAAAATTGAAACGAAATAATTGAAAAGTTTCAAAAATAATTGAAGTTCCAAAAAAAAAAATTAAAGAATGACAAAAATAATTAAACTTTGAAACAAAAGTTTGAGGCTGCTGTAAAAAATTTAAATTTTTGCACAGTAATTGAGATATTGAAGAAATAAGTAAAATGTAAAGAAACTAATTGAATAATGACATAAATAATTATAAAAGCTGGTGTTAAAATTACACTTTTTAGACAAAAGTTGAAAAATTGAACAAAATAATAGAATTTTCAAGAAATAATTGAAACTTGAAAGCAATAATTAAAAAATTAAAAAAATGTATATGTGTAGAATATAGTAGTATAATGACAAAAATAACTGAAATTTAGAAAAAAAATTAATGAAAAATGAGAAATATATTCAAAAATGAAGTAAAAAAATAAAAAATTTAATACATTAATTGAAAAATTGTATAAAATAATTGAAAATTTAAAGATGTAATTAAAATTTGAAGAAACTAATTGAATAATGACATAAATAATTGAAAACTGATCTTCAAAAGTTAATAAATTCATGACAACAATAAAAAGATTGAAGAAAATGACATTTAAAGAAAATAATTCAATAATGTCAAAAATATTTGAATATTGACAAAAATAGTTGTAATTTGAAACAATAATTGAGAAATGACAAAAATAATTGATAACTTAAAAAAAAAAAAATTTGAAGAAAATACTTGAAAACTTGACAAAACAATTAAAATATTGAAATAAATAATTCAAAACTGGTGTAAAAATTAAAAAATTATAGACAATAATTGTAAAGTTAAATAAAATATCATAAGGTTGAGGAAAATATAATTGAAAGTTGAAGAAATTAATTGAAGTTTGAAGATAATAATTGAAATTTGAAGCGAATAATTAAAAAATGGCAAAATAATTCAAATATGAAAAAAATAATAAAAGTTTGAAGAAAATAATTGAAAAAGGTGTAAAAAAATTCGTAACAATAATAAAAATAATAATGAAAATAATTGAAAATAAGTGTAAGAAATTTAAAAGTTCATGGCAATAAAGAAAATTTAATAAAATAATTGCAATTTGTAAAAAATAATTCTAAAATGGCAAACATAACAAAAATATGAAAAAAATAATTGGAAAATGACAAAAATAATTGATTAATGACAAAAGCAATTGAAATTTGAAGAAAATAATTAAAAAATAACGAAAGTAAATTCTACTTGTGTAGAAATTTTTGATATTCCTGGCAATAATTTAAAGATTGAAGAACTTAATTGAAATTAAAAAAAAATAATTGAAATTTTAAAAAATAATTGAAATTACAAGATAATTGAACAAATTACACAATTAATTGTAATTTGAAAAAAAATAATTGAGAACTGGTGCATAAAATTAAAAATTTAAAGACAGTTCTTGAAAAATTGACGAAAGAATTGAAATTTTAAGAAACTGATTGAATAATGACATAAATAATTGAAAGCTGGTGTATAAATAAAAAATTTATAAGGAATAATTGAAGTTTGAAGAAAAAAATTAAAATTTGTTGAAATAAATTGAAAACTAATATAATAAATTTAAAAATCCATGGCAATAAAAAAATTGAATTTATTTATTTATTTATTTACGGGCAAAAGCCCATTATAATATAAAAATTAAAAATTTCTTCCCAGTAACAATAAAATTAAAATTTGATATAACAGTAATAATTACTATATTAAATATTAATAGATCGCATTGAATAATTTGAATAAAATAATAACAAAAGTAGAATAGAAACTGGTTTTGAAAATTTAAATATTCCTGGAAATAATTTAATGATAGAAAAAAATAATTGAAATGTTGAGAAAATAGTTTTAAAAAATGACAAAAGTAAATGAAAACTTGTGTAATAAGTTTAAATATTCATGACAATAATTTAAAGACTGAAGAGAATTATTGATATTTGAAGAAATTAAATTCAGAATCGCAATAATAATAAATTCGACTATTCAACACTTTAAAGAAATCTAAATTATTATTAAAATCCATATAAGTGAATAATATATAAATTATTGTTAGTCATAATCAATATCTCGTTATTATAAGGCTACCTCATCTGCATATTATTTGTCTATAAACTAAAACAATTTTAAAATTTCCTGATAAAGAGAATAAAAAATAATGAAAAAAATAGGCAGGGACTAACTTCACTTTGGATTTTAAAACGTGGACAGAAAAAGATGAATAAATATAAAAACTAACCAACTTCATTTCAAGTTTTAAAACGTGGACAGAAAAAATGAATAAATATAAATAGTAACTAACTTCAGGAGTTTATGGAGATTATTATTATTCAATAATAATAATTAACAACACTGTGTTACAAAATTTAAACGAGTAAAAAAACTTCTTATCGGACCTAGTGAAAGTTGTAGGTAATAAAAAACAAAAAAAGAATGGTATATATTAGATCTTTGATACACCCCCAAAATCTTGTTTTAGACAAGATTATTATATTATTAGATTATTATTATTATTATTAGATTATTATTATATCCTTTAATATATTTAAATTATATTTTTTCTCTACATACATAAAAAACGTAGTCAATTTGGCTTTAAATGACCCTAGATTGAATAAAATTTTATGAAAATTGTTCAAACTATGACAATTTTAACTTGGTAGTTACATCATTAAATTTTGACTTGTTGGAGAGTTTTTCTTTATTTTCTTCCTTTCATGGTTTATTTTCCCTGTTTTTCAATTTTTATATATTTCTGCAATGCTAAGAAACACTTTTTAAAGTTTAAGAATCCCTTTTCAAGTACATTATTATAACTTTATTAAATAATGATACATGTATTTATTAGATGATTCTTAAACTCTTAAAAGTGTTTTTTAGCATTGTAAAAATACATAAAAATTGAAAAACAGTAAAAATAAACCATGAAAGGAAAAAAATAAAGAAAAACTCTCCAGCAAGTCAAAATTTAATTATGTAACTACAAAGTTAAAATTGTCATAGTTTGAACAATTTTCATCAAATTTTATTCAATCTAGGGTCATTTAAAGCCAAATTGAGTACGTTTTTTATGTATGTAGAGAAAAAATATAATTTAAATATATTAAGGGATATAAATTTGTCTCAAAGTTGAAAAATCAATGAAAAAATCAAATTTTTGGATGGTTTTTGGTTCATATCTAAATGAATTTGAATGATAATGAAGAAAATCTTATAAAGTTTTAAAGGAGTGATAATAAGGTTTCAATTAAAAAAAAAACTTTTCAATTCGGATAAAAATGGCGATGTTTCGAGGTATGAAGTACGTGAATCTACCTAAAAACGGTTTTTTGACTCTAATACAAGATTTTGGGGGTGTATCAAAGATTTAATATAAACCATTCTTTTTTGTTTTTATTACCTATAACTTTCACTAGGTCCGATAAGAAGCTTTTTTACTTGTTTAAATTTTGTAACACAGTGTAATTTTTATCTTGAATTTTTAATTATTTCTAAAGTTCTGCATTCATTTTCTATAATTTTGAATTATTAATAATCAGTTTTAAATTACTTTCCACAATTTGTAGTTATTTTATTTTCTTTCTTTGATTAACTTAAAAATTTTGTAATTATATTCTCTAATTTTCTTTTTTTTTTATTCTAAAATTTTTTAATTTTTCCCTATCCAAATAAAATAATTGAGGTTCTACTATATTATATATGGGCCATTCTATTTCAAACCGTTGCACCTACAAAAGACGATCGCAAAAAAGCTTATTTTTAAATAATATTAATTTAATGAAAATTAATACATTGATAATATGTTATGCACTATTTTAAAAAGGAATTTAATGCTCTTTCGATTGGTCTTTAAGTTTTTAAAAAGTTTTCTCAATTTCATAAAGAAATTCTTGTTTGAAATCTAAAATTCTTGATATCTCAAAACACCCCTACTCAAATTTTCTTGAAACCTATGTGAAAAGAAAGCTAAAGTTTTATAGTTTCTAATCCCTTTGAATTTATTATGGACATTTTAGAGGATTTATGGATTAAAATAATAGAAAAATGTGTGTTTTTGAAAAATCTAACATAAAGTAAAGTTGAATTTTCCTAAGCCAGAGTCGAATTTGGTTGTCTTTTGTTTTTAAATTTTGAAAGAAAATACAATTATTAAAAAGAGTTTTCAGAAAAGAATAATTATTCGCTATATTAGTAGTATAGAATATACTTTAAAGTGATTCTAACAAATGAATTTCCAAGTTATTTTTCAAAAAAGAAAATAAATTACAAGAAAAATACATTTTGTACATTTTTTCAAAATTAAAAACAAAAGACAACGAATCTGGCTTAGGTAAATTCAACTTCACTTTATGTCAGATTTATCAAAAACACACATTTTATATTATTTTTATCCATAAATCCTCTAAAATGTCCATAATAAATTCAAAGGGATTAGAAACTATAAAACCTTAGCTTTCTTTTCACATATAGGTTTCAAGAAAATTTGAGTAGGGGTGTTTTGAGATATCAAGAATTTTAGATTTCAAACAAGAATTTCTTTATGAAATTGAGAAAACTTTTTAAAAACTTAAAGACCAATCGAAAGAGCATTAAATTCTCTTTCAAAATAGTGCATAACATATTATCAATGCATTAGTTTTCATTAAATTAATATTATTTAAAAATAAGCTTTTTTGCGATCGTCTTTTGTAGGTGCAACGGTTTGAAATAGAATAGCCCATATTATTTATTTATTAAGTTTTTAAACTACCCTAAAAGTTCCCTATTTTTGTACATTCACCCCTATTTCCCCTAAAATATTCTTCATAGTCACTATGTGAAGCCTGCACTGAGAGACAGCTTGTATGATTAAATAATATGACTATATCAAAGTTTAGTATAAAACCGTTTGAATTTAGGGATAACGTGAAAAACTATAAATACCAGGTATATTTGTATCAATATTTAAAATAGGAACTTTGGAATTTGATATAATGCATGCGAAAAATCATAACACTATATCAATCTTTCGCACGCATTATATCAAATTCCAATGTTCCTATTTCAAATATTGATACAAATATACCTAGTATTTATAGTTTTTCACGTTATCCCTAAATTCAAACGGTTTTATACTAAACTTTGAGATAGTCATATTATTTAATCATACAAGCTGTCTCTCAGTGTGGAATTGGGATTTTAGCCAAAAGTTGAAAAGCTTTGTAGAATTTGATAAACCCTTGCAGTTCTATTATATACTCGAACATTGTAGCAGCATTAAAATATCATTAGCACCGCAGTGGGCCACAGGTAGTAAATTTTGCGCGCGTGACAAGGAGCAGCGCTATCGCAAATTTTTGAGCCTCTTGTGATGAATTTGATTGAGTAATCTGCCTCTGCGAGAGATGGTAGCTAACGCGCGTATGACGCCATGTGTTACAGACTATACGCGTCCTACTTTTCGTTATCGCGACGGTAAAACGAGCAAACTCTCGCGATCTGCTCCTCTCTCTCTCTCTCTCACCGTCAAAGCTGAGTGAAGAAGCATTACAATAGACGTGGTTGGCGCGTGTCTGGCGTCCCTCGTTCTATCCCCTCTCTATAGACACCTTGCAATTATCACTACCATCCCTTTTCCATTATAATGACATATCCTCTTCTTTCCCTTCCTAGATTCCTATCGACAGCATCCCTTGCTCTCCTTGATAATGCCCCCCCCACCCCTAAACCCCCTCCCCCATTCTCAATTTTACACCCGAGTCCCCACTTGACTCGCCCTCAAACCATTTGAGATAACGCGACGCGCCACGCGGAGTTGCACGGCCAACAGAAGGACTGAAATCGAAAGTGGTTGTCCCACTGGCCTACTGACCTGATTACCCACTGACAATGACACCATTCCTCCCCCGCACTTTTCCCCACCTCCTCCCCCCCCCTGCGCCTCTTGTTCGATCTACGCGACGCCCGCGAGTCTCACTTAGCCTTCTACCGCCTCCCCTCGCTGACATCTTACCGCTAACTATTCCTCTAGGAAGAGTAAAACGAGACTTGTTTATACCGGATCTAATACATTTTATCTAAGATAGATTGAATTCGATGTGTTTAATTATGTTCCGTTCAAGGTGTCTAAGAAACCAACTTTTAAATAATATTTTTGTTTTTAGATGTAGGAAAACTAATAGGCTGATTACTCTCATTTTTTGTTTTCTAGAATCTTGTAAAAGTGGGATTTTTTTATTAGAGGACAAAATGTTGTTTTTGTATCTAGAGGCTGATACTTTTAATCTTTGGATTAAATGTAGAATTTCTATACGCTATGTTGCAAAGGAGCTTTAATTACACTGTGTTACAAAATTTGAACAAGTAAAAGACATTTCTTATCGGACCTACGAGAAATTTTAGGTAATAAAAAAGTAAAAGGAATGGTATATATTAAATCTTTCACTGTAAAAAATTTCTGTATTGTGCTTCACATACATGTATATAAAATTCAATATAACATATACAATTATATTAAATTTAATATACAAGTTTATTAGAATTCATTCAACGTTATGAATTCTCAGATACATGAATAGCAAATTTAATATACAGTATATTAAATTTAGGATAATTTATATTAGATTTAATATAATTTTATTTTGAATTGAATTTCATATACATGTATGTGAAGCACAATAAAGAAATTTTTAACAGTGTTGATACACCCTAAAAATCTTGTTTTAGAGACAAAAAAAATCGTTTTCAGGTAGATTCACGTAGTACCGGACGAATTTGTCAGTACAATCATTTTTTAAGAATTGAAAAACTTCTTTAAGCTTACAAAGTATAATTATTAAACAAAAGATTATTTTAATTTTCTAAAAGTAGACGAAATTCTGAAGAAAATAAGACCTGAGTAAAGTGATTTATATTGAAATATATTTAAAAAAATAGAATTTTTACTCTTTCTCAAAAATTCAAATTTCTGACGAAATAATTATGGCTTTTTTGAAGTTCCTATGCTTGTTTTCCAGGTAATTTTCTAAGGAATAAAACTATTAAATAAGCAATAAAGGACAATTTTTATCTTAGAATATATGCAGAGCTTAAAATTTGGACCAAAAAAGATAGAAAAAATATAATTAACGTCTTGATGTCAAATACAGCTACATAAAATACAACAAAGTTGTAATTGTCAACATATTTTAGAAAAAAATAATATATATTTATTAAAATTTTTAAAATTGTTTTTATGTTAATTTGTTCAAATTATTATAAATTGTTTTGTCTAAATTCCGAGCTCTGCATGTTCTAAAATAAAAATTGATCTTTAATGCTTATATAATAGTTTTATTCCTTAGAAAATTACCTTGAAAACAAGCATAGGAACTTTGAAAAACCATCGTTATTTTGTCAGAAATTTGAATTTTTGTGAAACAGTACAAATTCCACTTTCTTAAATATATTTCAATAAAAAATGAACTTTACTCAGGTCTTATTTTCCTCAGAATTTTTTCCACTTTTAGGAAATGAAAATAAATTTTTTTTTTAATAATTATACTTTGCACGCCTTGAGAAGTTTTTCAATTCTTAAAAAATGGGTGGACTGACAAATTCGGCCGGTACTGTAATACCTCGAAACCAGGGCTGATAATAATCATGATTTTTTTTAAAAAATCCGATTTATTGATTTAAATAAATTTTTTTTTTTTTAAATATAATCACAAGATAAAATATCCAAATGTTTATTTGTAAGTAGTTTATTAAAGAAATGAAGAACAAATTAAAAAAATAACATAAGAATGAAACAGTAACATAAGAATATATAAAAAAGTAGATATACTCTTTTCAAAAAATAAGACTATTTACGGACATTTTTTTTTTTATTAAAATAATAAAAAAAATGATAATTAACAAGGCGTTTAAATATATTACTAAAAAGAACCAAATTTTAAAATTAGAGAAATTGAAGAATTATTTGACAAATTAAATAAAAAAAGAATGAATAAAATTTTGGAAAATTTAAAAGAAAAGAAATTCTTTTAAACAGAATAACGATGTACAAATGAAAATATTTAGTATGCAAGACTAAATTTACATAATATAAAATAAAAGAATGGAAGCTTTCAAAAAAGTAGAAAATTAAGAAATTTTAAAAATGTAGAAAGAAGCATCAGAATGTTTTCAAAAATTCGTAATTAGGTATAAGATAAAAACTAAACAATTGAAAATAACGAAAGTTAAAAAGAGTCCAACAATAAATTTAGAAAAATAAAGAAAATCTAAAAATTCTATGGAGGGATAAGTAAGTTTGCAAAGAATCTCGCAAAAACTAGACAACATGTGAAAATAAATTGAATAAATTTACAAAATAATGAGTGTATTTATTTTTAAAAATTTGGAAAAATAATTATGAAAATTAACGAAATAAAATGTTTAGTGAGTGTTATAATAAAAAAATTGTGTAAAATAGCATTAAATAACTTGCATAAAAAGAAGAAAATAAAAGAAAATCCTAAAATAAAAAGACAAATACAAAAAAAAAAAATATCAAAAGTAAAAGAAGAAAAAATCTTTAAATTTTGTAAAAAAAGAAGATAATAAGATAAAAATTAAACAGTTTCGAAAAATTGAAATCTCTTAGAAATATTGTAAGAATTAAAAAATTTATGGAATTTTATGAATTAAAATTTATGGTTTGCGATGTTTTACATGCAGTATTAGACATCCGGAGAATTGTAAAGTTTTTTTTTATTTAAATCCATAACAGCCCTGCTCGAAACATCGCAATTTTTTATCCGTATCAAAAAGTTTTTTTTTATTTAAACCTTATAATCAGCCCTTTAAAACTACTGTATCAGATTTTTTACATTATCATTTAAATTCATTTAGATGTAGATCAAAAACCATCCGAAAATTAGATTTTTTCATTGATTTTTTAACTTTGAGACAAATTTATATACCTATCTCTTATTTTATTTAAAAAATATTTTTTTCTCAACGTACATCGAAAATCTAGTAAAAAAATGCTATTTAATAGTAGAAAACTACTAATTTTAATGTGAAATATCTATTAATTGCAATAGTAAAAGTTTACTTTTTCAATTAGTAGATATTTCCTTCTCAAATTAGTAGTTTTCTACTAAAAATTAGTAAAATCTTTCACTATTTAATAATAACCAATTTCTCGCTAATTAGTTAGTAGAAAATCACTAATTCAGATTTAGAGAGTAAACAATTTGGCTTTAAATGACCCTAGATTGAATAAAATTTTATGAAAATTGTTCAAACTATGACAATTTTAACTTTGTATATAATCACATAATTAAATTTTGACTTGATAAAGAGTTTATCTTTATTTTCTTCTTTTCATGGTTTATTTTTACAGTTTTTCAATTTTTATATATTTCTACGATACTAAGAAACACTTTTTAGAGTTTAAGATTCATTTTCTAGTTCATTATGATAATTTTATTACTAAATAATGATACAAGTATTTATTAGATAATTCTTAAACTTTAAAAATTGTTTCTTAGCAATATAAAAATACATAAAAATTGAAAAACAGTAAAAATAAACCATGAAATGAAGAAAATAAAGATAAACTCTTTATCAAGTCAAAATTTAATTATGTGATTATATACAAAGTTAAAATTGTCATAGTTTGAACAATTTTCATAAAATTTTATTCAATCTGGGCTCATTTAAAGCCAAATTGACTGTACGTTTTCGATGTAATTTGAGAACAAATATAAATTAAATAAGATAAGAGTTATAAATGTGTCTCAAAGTTAAAAAATCAAATTTTTGATTGGTTTTTGGTCCATATCTTAATGAATTTTAATGAGCATGAAGAAATTCTTATACAGTTTTAAGGAGCTGATTATAAGGTTTAAATATAAAAAAAAAAACTTTTCGATTTGTATAAAAAATATCAATGTTTCGAGGTATTACGTAAATGATTCTACACCGTTAAAAATTGAACACAAAATTTTTAACTTTGTACCTGAAAACGGTTTTTTGGCTCTAAATCAAGATTTTGAGGGTGTACCAAAGATTTAATATATGCTATTCTTTTTAGTTTTTTATTACAGCTGCAACTTGCACTAGGTCCAATAAGAAGTTTTTTTACTTGTTTAAATTTTGTAACAGAGTATTATGTAACATTATACAATGTTACGTTACAATGTGACATTGTAATTATATAATATTACAATGCAAGACTAGTTATGAAGCATTATAATCTAATAAAAATTTTGTAACATTTGAAAAAGTTGGGTTTTCCAAATATTTCTTATGCAATGTACTAAGTTTAATAAAGACTACTACAAAATTTGTAAAGGTTATATTGATATGCATGATCTTTTTTATGGAACTTCTTATGAATGATATAAATTTTCATGAAGAAGCTCTTGGACATAATTTTAACTTTTATAGAGGTTTATGTATTTTTAATAAATTAAGCGTCTTACTGAAGAAATATTTTTAAAAAACAAGTTTTTCCTAAACTGTAACGCATTATATATTAAAATGAGTACACTCAACAATTGTTTTGGGTAATTCATAGAATCATGAAATTTTGTACATTCCTTTGACATAAAATATCCTATGTGTACATGTGTATTTTTTACGAGCTATCATAGCTATGATATATAGATATTCTTTATAAAGAATTTCATGGTTGTTTCTTACATGGACGAGTTTGAAATTCTAGAGTCTTGCTAAATTGAAGGGCACATTGTTGAATAAAGAAAAAATGGTACAGTTATGGTCAACCTTAACCTAGACCGTCTAATAAAGTTGTATATAGAGTTCAAAACTTCAAGTGCATGGATTTTTTCACTCTATATATTATAAAAGTAGAAAAAATTTAAAAGCTATTACTATTTTCAAATATTGTTTTTTTGAAAGAAACATTGATGTTTTTCGAAATTATTAACTTGGTTTTTAATTACATAAATTATGTGATATACTTGTAAATTAGCTCACTTTTGGTGTTACTAAGTAATCAAAAAATAAAAAAGAAGTAGAATTTTAATTCATGTTAATATAAACATTACTACACAACAATGTTTTGGAACAATTTTTAAATTTAAAAAAGATAGTAAAGCTTTTTGTTTATCTTAACGTTAAGAACTTCAAAGACACATAAATTTCTCAGTGACACCATTTCTCTAAAATAAAGTCAAAATGAAGAAAATTAAAATTCGAGACATTGCTACAAATTTGTATTTAATTTTGTGAAAAAACGAAAAATATAATTTCAAATAAATACCTAATTCTTACTTAATATCAAAACTATTTTCATCAATTAATGAAATAATTTATTCAAATGTAGAGTTTTAAATAAGAGAAAACATATTTTAAATGTTTAAAAATAATTTTTTCATTAATAAATTTAAAAAATTGTATCTTCAAAAATAGTAATGATATTACTTTGTAAGGCATAGTTTAAATATTTTGAAATACGTGAAATCTTCGACACCCCTAATATTTCGAAATCGCTTGTAACTCCCAAATCGTTTTGCAATCTTGTGAAATGTATGTATAGTAAATGGGTACGTCATAAAAGAAAATCTACTGAATAAGTTAAAACTTTGTGGAATTATTAATAGTTTATTTATGTTATTATATTTATTGCATTGAACACAGGTAGAAAATTACATGTAAGGTAGAAGACAACGAGGTTTTGCGATAAAAAAAAGTAGACTGAAGAGTAAGGATGTCAAGGGCAGATATGACTCGAGATTGCGTTTTGGTTAAATGATGAATAGAAATCGTATGATCATGAATAAATATTGAGATATTATCTTATATGTAATGTAATTTTGGATATTATTATGACACATAACCTATATTATCCGAAAATAGTAATGTGACATAACAGTTTAAATGTTATAAATTCTTGTTTTTAAAAATGAAAAAAAAGATAGATATTCTCTATTTTTACATATTATATTTATACTATTATATATTAACTTAAAGTAAAAAAAATTGTTTTTCATTTTTCAAATCATAATATTTTATTTATTTATTCATTATTCATGCACCAATTCTATTTATCTACATACAAATACGTGTTTTGTTTACACTTACATAAATAGTTTTTTTTTTTCACATACTTGAAAAAAAAAGAATTTTTCTTTTTTCTTCTATCATACTAAATTCAAAGTTATACAATGCGCAGGATTGGTAATTAACCCATTTTCAACTTTTATTCTGGGTTAAAGCTTTTTAAAAGTGAAAAAGTAATTGGCGTTAACTATTTTATATTCACAAGAAGCAATAAATAAATAATTGAAGTGATATATAATAGAATAATCAAGGTGCAAAACGCGTTTGTAAAAACAATATGTCAATTCTTATCTATTAAAACTGATCTAATAAATTATTCCTATACATTACATTTTAAACGTTTGACATTTAATAAAACAATGACTTTGATAATTTGAACCTGATAAATCACAATGTAATTTTTACGAATGATCTGTAAATATCAATCAATGTCGAGAAAGTACTTGTGAAATTGGGATATTTTATATTTTCAGAAAGAGATATATCAATTTATTTATTAATATATATTTAAATTAGGGAACATTTTTTTACTAACAAGTCAATACAAAATTCAAGTTTAAAGATAACAATTAATTTTTTTTTCTTAAAATTACAATTGGCTATTATTTTAGTACTGATAATAATATAGTTATTTGTGGATTTCTGCCGAAAATTATTTACAGCTGCAAAATAACGATAATGCGCTAAATGAATGCGCAAAAGTAATCGCGACCTTCGTTCTGCGATTTTGATTTTTTACTGAACAAAGGCCGACAACAATAATTATTATGTTTCGCTCAAGGCTCCGCCTCTCCACGAAAAGAAAGCTTCACTTGGCAAGATATAATTTTATTGATATTTCTATTATTATTCATAATTGATTGCCTATTGAAAATAAATCGATTTTAAATTATACAAATTGTCAAATTTTATTTTTTGTTCATTCTTTTTGCACAGTTTTGGACAATTTTTACTTATAATGTTGTGTTTTTTAAAAACGGCTACTACTAAAAAAAAAAAGTTAATATAAAAATAATTCTTAAACATTAAATACTGAAAATTGCTGCTTTTACAATTTATTTCGAAGGTCACTGATCAAAGTTTTTTTAATTTGATAAAAATTGTACAATCATTTTCTATATTGCCGATTACGATGGTGGTCAGAAAAACGATTTGATAATTCCGTGGCAAGAATATATTTCATAATAGAATATAATTGCTTTTTATCGCCTTTACTACAACGTTTTCAAAACTCTCTCTTCTTACGACCTTGCTTTGTCAAGGTAGATATAGAAAAATATCACTTTCGAGATTTTAGTCTGGTCGTTAGAATTCGATTTCAATATTGAAGAACGTCAAATAATAAAATGAAAGTAAAAGTCTGTCTGAAATGATTGGTAAAAAATTCAAGATTTGGTTTTGTTGGCATTTGAAAAGAACCTTAAAAATAAAGAAAATAGTTTGTAATAAATGAATAATAACAAAGAACCGACTTTAAAAGATAATCTAAAAATAAATTAATAGAACAATTTGTTAACATAATTTGATAACAAATTAATTGAATGGTACGTGAGATTAATCATTTTTTCTATTAGTTGGTGCAATCATCAGTGATATGATCCGTCTGACTAATGTCCTCTATTACTACTTGTCTAACCTGATTTCAATGCGGACCTCATTCTACTTATTCGAATTGAATTGAGGGTTGAGTGTAATTGGAAAAATTTAATTTTCTTTTCATGCAACTTTTTCAAAAATGTTCTTTCTCTTTATAAAAATATAACATTCCAATTTGCTTATTTATTTAAATATCAAGAATTATAATAAAGTGGATAAATAAAAGCACAGTGTTATAATTCCAATTGTCACTAGACATAAATTGATTTTTCGAAAAATCAGTTTATCGCTTCTGTATTGTTTTGCAAAGTTTCTATATAAAAGATTCGATAAATTGATACTGTTGCGATTTAATGAATAATTTTTTTTTTTGTTGGAGTGATTTTCACCAACCCTGTCCCTATTCTGGCAACACTGGCCCAGATATTACTTCCAGCGTGGTCTTAAGCCTGGCCAGACTCACTCTATAAAGGTACGGGACGATTTCGCAACATTTTCCCAACCAACCGACCCAACGAACGAACAAACCGAGCAAGTGAGCGAGCGAACCAACACACACATAATCAGACTCACGGATTATTTCATCCTACATATATAGATATATAATAGCGTGGCAGTCACGTTACCGACGCCGCCAACCGCCTACTTTCGCTTGTTTTGCGTAAGAATATATACTACACATATTCCCCGGTTAGCTAATTCCCCTCGTATTCACTTCTGACAACTAGAAATGCTCTTAAATATCGACAAACTTCTCAATTTCACCTGCATTTCTTCTTTCGTTAGCTTGATTATCAAGATTTTCTCACTTTTTTTTTGTTTATTTACTCAAAATTTTATACTTAATTATACTGTGTTATACAAAATGAAAAAAAAAGTAAAAAAAGTTCTTGTTGGACCTAGTAGAGGATCTAGGTATTAAAAAAATAAAAACTGTGTAAAGAGTTTTCACAACACAAAAGGGAAAATTGAGCCACTCCAATCAGAATGAAAAAAAAACCAATTTAAAAAAGTGGAAATAAAAAAGTGAGAGAAATTTTTACTCCAATTCAAGTGGGAGTTCACTCCAAGCAAAACAGTATCTTGTATCACAGACTTGGTTTTATATTTTTTGAAAATGCAGTAGTTTCTATGAGTTTTTTGGCGTGAGATTTTACTCCAGTAAGAGTGAAAATTCAGCTACTCCAATCAGAGAGAAAAGTCCACTCTAAAAGAGTGAGATCTCGCTCTTATAGATCATCCCAAGTAAATAATATTCAAGGTAAATTCAGCTCGAACTGGAGTATAAATTCCAGGGTGTCTACTAACCGGGAAAACCGGGAAATAACCGGGAATTTAAATTGACCGGGAAAAACCGGGAATTTCCAATTATTTTCTACAATTCTCAATTATTTTCTTCCATTTGGAATTATTTTCATTAATTTAAAATTATTTCTTCATTTCTCAATTATTTTCTTCGATTTTCTACTATTTTCTTCAATTGCCAATTAGTTTATTCAATTTTCAATTATTTTCATCAATTTCTAATTAATTTATTTAATTCTGAAATATTTTCTACGATTTTCAATTATTTTAATCAATTTTTAATTATTTTCTTAACTATAAATTATTTTTTTTGAATTGCCAATTATTTGATTCAATTTTCAATTATTTTCTTCAATTTTTAATTATTTTCATCAATTTTTAATTATTTTCTTCAGATCTCAACTATTTCCTTCAATTTTTAATTATTTAATTTAATATTCAATAATTCTCGACTTTTTTCAACTATTTTTTTCAATTATCATTTATTTATTTCACATCTCAATAACTCCTCCATTTTTTAATTATTTTCTTCTATAATCAATAATTCTCGGCTTTTTTCAATATTTTTTTTCAAATATCAATAATGTTTTTGAAACTTGAATTCAATTCATCAATTATTATTCAACAAGTTTCTTAAAATCACATGTCCTTCAATTTCAAATTATATTTTACAATTTGTAATTAATTTCTTCAAATTACAATTACATTCTTTACTTTTTATTGTTTTTTTCAAATTCTATAATTCTTGGGTAGTTCAATTTCTTTTTTCTTCAATTATCACTTATTTTCTTCTACTTTCAATCCCATTGTTCAATTCTTGAATTATTTTCTTTAATTCTCAATTATAATTTTCGACATTCAATTCCATTCTTTAATTTTCAATTTTTTTTTAATATTCAATAACTCTAGACTTTTTACAATGATTTTTTTTTTAAATTCTTAATTATTTTCTTCAAATTCCAATTTTTTCTTAAATTTCAATTTTTTCTTAAATTTCAATTATTTTCTTCAATTTCCAATTATTTTTTCATATTTCTTTTAGTTTCTCAATTTCTTTCAATTTTTAATTTCTTCTCAACTTTCTTCAATATTTAACAATTCTCAGCTTTTTTAAATTATGTTTTTCTTTCAATTTTTATTTATATTGAGAATTTTTAAATTATTTTCATCAATTCGCAATTATTTCCGTCGATTTCTAAATTTTTCTGCTGTTTTCAAATATTGTTCTTAATTTTTAAGTACTTTCTTAAATTTTTAATTATTTTCATCAATTTTCAATGATTTTCTTTAATTTTTAATTATTTTGTTCAATTTTCAATTGTTTGTTTCAATATTCAGTAATCTCGACTTTTTTCAATTATTTTTTTTTTCAATTATCAGTTATTTATTTCATGTTTCAAAACCTTCTTCAATTTTCAATAATTTACTTCTATTTTCAATTTAATTGTTCAATTGTTCAATTATTTTTTTCAATTCTCAATTAATTTTTTTAAATAACAATTCTATTCTTCAATTTTTAATGTTTTCTTCAATATTAAATAATTCCTGTCATTTTCCATTTTTTTTTTTAATTATAAATTATTTTCTTTTTGTTTTCAGTCCAATTGTTCAGTAATTTTCTTCATTTCTCAATTATTTTCTTCGATTTCCTACTATTTTCTTCAATTGCCAATTATTTTCTTCAATTTTCAATTATTTTCATCAATTTCTAATTAATTTATTTAATTCGTAAATATTTTCTACGATTTTCAATTATTTTAATGTTTAATTATTTTCTTCGACTATAATTTTTTTTTTTTAAATTGCCAATTATTTGATTCAATTTTCAATTATTTTCTTCAATTTTTAATTATTTTCTTCAGATCTCAACTATTTCCTTCAATTTTTAATTATTTAATTTAATATTCAATAATTCTCGACTTTTTTAAACTATTTTTTTCAATTATCATTTATTTATTTCACATCTCAATAACTCCTCCATTTTTCAATTATTTTCTTCTATAATCAATAATTCTCGGCTTTTTTCAATATTTTTTTTCAAATATCAATTATGTTTTTGAAACTTGAATTCAATTCATCAATTATTATTCTACAATTTTCATAAAATCACATTTTCTTCAATTTCAAATTATTTTCTACAATTTTTAATTAATTTCTTCAAATTACAATTACATTCTTCATTTTTTATTGTTTTTTTTTTAAATTCTATAATTTCTGGGTTGTTCAATTTCTTTAATCTTCAATTATCACTTATTTTCTTCTACTTTCAATCCCATTGTTCAATTCTTGAATTATTTTCTTTAATTCTCAATTATAATTTTCGACATTCAATTCCATTCTTTAATTTTCAATTTTTTTTTAATATTCAATAACTCTAGTCTTTTAACAATGATTGTTTTTAAATTCTCAATTATTTTCTTCAAATTCCAATTTTTTTCTTAAATTTTATTTATTTTCTTCAATTTCCAATTATTTTTTCAGATTTCTTTCAGTTTCTCAATTTCTTTCAATTTTCAATTTCTTGTCAATTTTCTTCAATATTTCACAATTCTCAGCTTTTTTAAATTTTGTTTTTCTTTCAATTTTTATTTAAATTGAGAATTTTTAAATTATTTTCATCAATTCGCAATTATATCCGTTGATTTCTAAATTTTTCTGCTGTTTTCAAATATTGTATTTAATTTTTAAGTACCTTCTTCAATTTTTAATTATTTTCTTCAATTTTCAATTATTTTCTTTAATTTTTAATTATTTTGTTCAATTTTCAATTTTTTGTTTCAATATTCAGAAATCTCGACTTTTTTTAATTATTTTTTTTTTCAATTATAAGTTATTTATTTCATGTTTCAAAACCTCCTTTAATTGTCAATAATTTTCTTTTATTTTCAATTTAATTGTTCAATTGTTCAATTATTTTTTTCAATTCTTAATTAATTTCTTTGAATAACAATTCTATTCTTCAATATTAAATAATTCCTGTCATTTTCCATTTTTTTTTTTAATTATAAATTATTTTCTTCTTTTTTCAATCCAATTGTTCAGTAATTTTCTTTAATTCTCAATTATTGTATTTGAATTTTAATTTTATTTCTCAATTTACAATTGTTTTTTTTTTAATATTCAATAATTCTGTGTTTTACTGATTTCAATTTGATTACTTAATTTTCAATTTATTTCTTCAATTTTGGATTATTAACTTAAATTTTAAATTATTTTTTTTGATTTTCTATCTAGTTGACCAATTTTTAATAATATTCTTTAAATTTAATTACCATTGTTCAATTTTTTTAATTATTGTTTAATTGTAGATTAATATTTACTTTTTTTTTTAATTTTGTTTCTAATTGTCAAATATCTTTGTCATTGTTCAATTATTTCTTTCCATTATTAATTTTTTTTTTCATTATTAATTGTTTCTTTTAATTCTTAATTTTTTTTTTTTTTGTAAAGTTTAATATTTAATTCTTAATTCAACTATTATCTTCAATTTTTGTAGCCATTTGTAGGTCTATTTATACTTAAAATAAATTTTAAGTTAACAAGAGAAAAAACCGGGAAAAACCGGGAAATGACCGAGAATTTTGTGGGACGAAATTAGTAGACACCCTGAAATTCACTCATTTAGAGTAGGATACTCAATCTGATTGTAGTAGCTCAATTTTCACTCTCCATGGAGTGAAAATTCACTCCAAGAATTTTAGAAAACTATTTAAATGGTTCTTATGAGTTAAATATTTACATAGATCTTGTTTCAGAAACTTTCTTTATATATTTAGTTAAAATATAGTAGTTTCTAAGAGTTTTGTGGCTTGAGTTTTTACTCCAAAAAAAGTGCCAAGAATTTTACTAATTTTTAGTAGAAAACTACTAATTTTTAGAAGAAAATCACTAGTTTTCAGTATAAAACTACTAATTGACATAGTTAAACTTTACTTTTAAAATAAGTAGATTTTTTTACTAATTTATTTAGTAGTTTTCTACTAAAAAATAGTAAAATTCTTACTTATTTAATAGTAGCTTTATTTTCGCAAATTCATTACTAAAAAACTACTAATTCAGATTTAGAGAGATAAGAAGTTTTTTTTCACTTTCACTCACTGTTATTATTATTTGTGGATACATGAAAAAAAATGTAACAAAATTTTAAATAACGAATAAACCTTATTTATATCTAATTATGTGAAATGGAGAAAAAAGCGAGAAGTTTTTATATACTTGAGAATTCTGTTTGGATTGAAAAAGTTTTTTTCATTTAGAAAAACGTGTTTCCTGAGTTAAAAAAAAGTTTAGTTCTTAAATAATTTATGATAGGTGAACACCCCAGAGATCGATATCGAAACTTGGTTGGTGGTTTCAAAAGACTTCACTCTTCTCTTGGCCAGGATGTCACAATACCTTCGCCTTCTTTGCTCCTCGTGTCCCCAGGGTTCAACTGTAACAAGTGGCGAAACTTCCGAAAGTTTCTCGTTTAAAAGACCCGACCGCCAGTACGGATATTTGACCAATTTCAGTTTTCAGTCAGAGCCCACTGCGGTTAAAAGTATTTTTTGTTCAAAATAACCGCAAACCCATAATTCATTACATCGTAAAAATCTGATCCGTGTAATACGATTCAGTCGGTATTTCTTAAAAAGTCTCGAAATTTGATGGATTTCTTAACTAAAAATTTATTTTTTATTCCTGAAAGTGTAAAAAATTGGTTTCTATTTTGAAAAGGGTTTTGAAACAAACCTCATTTTGATTATTTTCATTATGATAACTTTCTAAAAAAAATAATTATAATATAATAATTACAAAAATAAAAGTTTACGAAAATGTCCTTTTGTTTACGAATTGTCTGACTATATTGTACAATTTCATAGATTTTTAAAAAATATTACTAATTTCATACCACTAATAGTCATTTTTGAAAAATATTTTAAGTAGGTTATTTTATTGTGAAGAAGTATAAAAAATAAAATGATGCTTTCCCGATCTAATGACGTCATATTTGTGACGTCATAAGTTAGCTATGAAGAATGTAGCTGTAGACATTACTAATGACAAATGAAAATTAATTTGTGAAAATTATGCACCCACATAAAAAAATGAATTGAAACCATTTTTACAAATATTTTCATTAAATTTTGTCATTAATATAAATATGTTTCATAGTTAATTTGAGACATTACATGTCTAACGTTATCAAAAAATTATTTTGTCATCTTTTTCAGAACTGAAAATGTTTATTTTGACAAATTTTTATTTTAATGTAGAAAAGTATAAATCTTAAAAATTATTATTTGAGCTTTCAATCAAAAGTACAACAACAAATAGAAATTCTTTCTATAATGCAATAAATAATCTAATAAAAATATCAAATAATTTAAATAAAAATAATAAAAGATAATAAAGAAAAAACTATGTAAAAAATTGCCAAAATTTGATTACATTTTTAGGTTACATTACTCTCTAAATCTGCATTAGTAAAAAATAACATATTATTGGTAAACTATGGCTAATTATTATTACTAAAAAAAATAGTTGAAATTTGAGTAAACGAATTAGTAAACAGAATTTTACTAAAATATTAGTTACTTTGAAATAACCTAAAAATAAATTTGACTAATAAAACAGAACAAAAAACTTTTTTTTTGTGCGAGACACTTTACTAGTGTATTCTATGTATTTTTTTCCGCTGAATCCGAATTTAAAGTAAATATAACCAGATAAGCTGGAATTTTTTAAATAATCTCAAATAACTGCTAAAAAAAACCCGAAAAAAATCACAAAAATATTTTTATTCGTCCGAGACAATAATGCTAGTGTTTATCTACGTATTTTTCTCTGCTGGATTCGAAACCAAAATGAGAATAAGCAGGTTAGCTGAAATTTGTGAGATAATCATCTCAAAAAAACTGTTCAACAACCAGAAAAAATACCAAAATATTTTTTTTGTACAGGACAATATGCTGGTCAATTTCAACATATTTTTCACCGCTGAATCCAAATCTAAAGTAAAAATAAACATATTGGCTAAAATTTTTGAGATAATCATCTCAAAAAACTGTTCAAAAACCCGAAAAAATACCAAAATATATTTTTTTTACAGGACAATATGCTGGTGAATTTCAACATATTTTTCTCCGCTGAATCCAAATCTAAAGTAAAAAAAAAACATATTGGCTAAAATTTTTGAGATAATCTCAAATAACTGCTAAAAAACCCCCCGAAAAAATTCCAAAAATATTTTTTTTCTTCTGAGACAATAATTTATGATAGTGTATTTTTTCTACGTATTTTTTCCGCTAAATTCGAAACTAGAATCAGAATATGCAGACTGGCTAAAATTTTTGAAATATTCTCAAAAAACTGCTCAAAAATCCGAAAAAATACAAAAAAAAATTTTTTTGTACGGGACAATATGTTGGAGTATTCCTATGTATTTTTCTCCGTTAAATCCGAATCTAAAGTCAAAATAACTAGATTCGCTAAAATTTTTGAGATAATCTCAAATAATTGCTAAGAAAAACCCCCGAAAAAATAAAAAAAAAATTTTTTTTGTTCAGGACAATATAGTAGTGTATTCTTAAATATTTTTCTCCGATGAATCCGAATCCAAAGTCAAAATAACCAGATTAGCTAAAATTTTTGTGATTATCTCAAATAAGTGCTAAAAAACCGGAAAAATTCAAAAAAAAAAAATTTTTTTCATCCGAGACAATAATTTAGTGAACTGCAACGTATTTTTCTCCACTGAATACGAATCTAAAGTCAAAATAACCAGATTGGCTAAAATTTTTGAGATTATCTCCAATAAGTGCTTAAAAAACCGGAAAAATTCAAAAAATATTTTTTTTTTGTCCGGGACAATATGGTAGTGTATTCTTACAGATTTTTCTCCGCTGAATCCGAATCCAAAGTCAAAATAACCAGATTAGCTAACATTTTTGAGATAATCTCAAATAATTGCTTAGAAAAACCCCCGAAAAATTCAAAAAATATTTTTTTTTGTCCGGGATAATATGGTAGTGTATTCTAACAGATTTTTCTCCACTGAATCCGAATCCAAAGTAAAAATAACCAGATTGGCTAAAATTTTTGAGATTATCTCAAATAAGTGCGTAAAAACCCGGAAAAATTCAAAAAATATTTTTTTTTGTCCGGGACTGTATGGTAGTGTATTCTTACAGATTTTTCTCCGCTGAATCCGAATCCAAAGTCAAAATAACCAGATTAGCTAACATTTTTCAGATTATCTCAAATTAGTGCTAAAAAACCGGAAAAATTCTAAAAAAAAAAAAAATTTTCGTCCGAGACAATATGTTAGTGGATTCCTACGTATTTTTCTCCACTGAATACGAATCCAAAGTCAAAATAACCAGATTGGCTAAAATTTTTGAGATTATCTCCAATAAGTGCTTAAAAAACCGGAAAAATTCAAAAAATATTTTTTTTTTGTCCGGGACAATATGGTAGTGTATGCTAACAGATTTTTCTTTGCTGAATCTGAATCCAGAGTCAAAATAACTAGATCAGCTAAAATTTTTGAGATAATCTCAAATAATTGCTTAGAAAAACCCCCGAAAAATTCAAAAAATATTTTTTTTTGTCCGGGACAATATGGTAGTGTATTCTAACAGATTTTTCTCCACTGAATCCAAATCCAAAGTCAAAATAACCAGATTGGCTAAAATTTTTGAGATTATCTCAAATAAGTGCGTAAAAACCCGAAAAAATTCAAAAAATATTTTTTTTTGTCCGGGACAATATGGTAGTGTATTCTAACAGATTTTTCTTCGCTGAATCCGAATCCAAAGTCAAAATAACCAGATTAGCTAACATTTTTCAGATTATCTCAAATTAGTGCTTAAAAACCGGAAAAATTCTAAAAAAAAAAAAATTTTTCGTCCGAGACAATATGTTAGTGGATTTCTACGTATTTTTCTCCGCTGAATACGAATCCAAAGTCAAAATAACCAGATTGGCTAAAATTTTTGAGATTATCTCCAATAAGTGCTTAAAAAACCGGAAAAATTCAAAAAATATTTTTTTTTGTCCGGGACAATATGGTAGTGTATTCTAACAGATTTTTCTTCGCTGAATCCGAATCCAAAGTCAAAATAACCAGATTGGCTAAAATTTTTCAGATTATCTCAAATAAGTGCTAAAAACCAGAAAAAATCAAAAAAAAAATTTTTTTCGTCCGAAACAATATGCTAGTAGATTCCTACGTATTTTTCTCCATTGAATACGAATCCAAAATCAAAATAACCAGATTGGCAAAAATTTTACAGATAATCTCAAAAAATGCTCAAAAACACAAAGAAAAATTTTTTCTCGGTAATTTTTCAGAATATTGCCAAAAATCGATTATACAAATAATTTCCAAAATTTGGCTACATGTTTTAGGCTACATTAAGTTCTGAATCCTTCTTATCAACGATCTGGATAATTTTTTTTTTAGAAAAACCAATTAGTGCGTCAGATAAAGCGTGAATATTTCTCTGGTAAATTAAAGCTTTATCACAATTTTGTAGTTTTTGTAAAAATCGGTAATTTCACGATAAATTCTCTTCGTACTGGATTTTTGTTTTTCAGCGTTATAAATCAGATAATAATATGAAAAGTCCTCGATTGTCGTCCGTGAAAGGTGTGTGCATCTGGTTTGGATGCCCCCATGATGATTCCTTGAGAGTCTCACGTCAGGTGTCGTATGTGGGTACATGGCGGCGAGACGCGAGTAAAGCTTCGCACGTAGGTTATAGTTGAGATAATGAGAAAGCACCTTTAAAGGTCCTCCCGCTGAAAATCGAAGGACGATCGCGGCAGCGGCCTCGAGATCGAAACGGTTTCGAACGTTGCGTGCGTCGCTTAAAATACCTACACCATGCACTATCACCCTATCCTATCCATTCCATTTCTATGGAGGTCACCCGGTAGCCAAAGTGGGTCTCGAGCACTTGGTTAGTATGTCATGGCATACCCGCTATTGAATAAACTTAAACTCAATACCGGCATTAATAAACGCCGCGATGAGTCGTAATCCCAGACTCGTCGACAGATTGCAAAAAAGAAGAAAAAAAAAAAACAATCAGTACATGATACTTGATTCACGTTACAGAAAAAAAAACCGCCACTAAAGGAGATTTTTATGGAATTCTTTATTTTTTGTTTTGGATATTTTTTAATTAGAAGATTGTATATGTAAACAATACACAAAATCTGAAGGGATAAAAAAAAGATACTGGGATCTGTTCTTAGAAATGATCCAAAGTATCGGGTAACATTTTGGATACATCAGGTTTTGTGGGATCTCAAAAATTATGTATTTTGACCGTATAGTATGTCAAAAATAATTGAAAGTTACTATTTCTTTTACCTTAGGTAAAATTTTCAACTACCATGCCTGATTTTATAGTTAGGTATTAAAATAAAGGAAAAAATTTGTCCCGTAAGGAAATATCAAAAATTCGGAAATATTGCAGAAGAAAACTGAAATTGTCAAGAATGTATTGAAAAAATTGAATTTTTCCTGAAAAAAAGAAAAAAACTACTTAACTTTTTCAACCTCCCCACCGGATTTTTTAGTTTGCTACTAAAATAAGTGGAAAAAAATTTGTCCCTTGAGAAAATATCAAAAATTCGGAAATATTGCAGAATAAAACTGAAATTGTCAAGAATGTATTGAAAAAATTGAAGTTTTCCTGAAAAATAGAAAAAAAACTACTTAACTTTTTCAACCTCCCCGCCGGATTTTTTAGTTTGGTACTAAAATAAGTGAAAAAAAATTTGACCCGTGAGAAAATATCAAAAATTCGAAAAAGTCCTTCTACTGCAATATTACAATTTTTTCTTATAATTTTTTCTTAAAATTACAACATTAAAAAACACGAAAACAAAATTGTAACATCTTTTTGTCTAAGATTGCGGAGATATATATCAATTCCAAAAAAAAAAAACGTCCGTTGCTTATAAGATTCCGAGCTTTCTAAAAAAAACAAAGACGTGAACAAAGAACCATTTTGTCGTTACATAATTTTTCTATATGTCTACGGGAAAAGATGCCTTGATTCCAAAAAATAGTTTTTTTTTACTGACAACTGACAGATTTTGATTTGCTATTTCATTTTCAAAAATTAGAAATGGTTGTTTTAAAGAACTTTTTGTATTATTAGGCAAGAAGCGTATGTTACACTGATTGTAATACATTGCTGCAACTTTAAACGCTCACCCTGTAAAATTTACGTTTTGGAGCTAAGGCACCTTTTCTCGTGGATAGTCACATATAAAATTGAGATATTATTCGGTAATTAATTAATTTTATATAAAATTGAATAGATTAAAATATTAGTTTGTATATTAGAGTGATTCTCCAAAAATATTGCTTTTGTATGTCCTCAAGATTTTCTCAATAATTATCATAATGTATGACAATTCTTCTCTATAAGTCAATAGTTTACCACTTTTTCTAAAAATCCTGCAAAAAAATGTATTTTTTTTAACAATTTAAGGTACTTTTTTTTGTAATTTCAACTACAAAAATACTACTACTTTACAAATATTTTTTAGAAGCTAAGTGATTGTAGAATTTTTGGATAAAGTATAGGGGAGAGTGGCCATCAATGTACCAGTTTTTTCAATGAACCATTTCAATTTTCTCAGAAACAATTAAATAAAAATTCTCCTAATTTTAAATATAAATTAATTTTGCGTAAACACACTACGTCCATAAATTTGAGACATGTGGATTTATTCTTTACTGAGAAAACTGAAAAAAACTGTTTTTGATGCACTGAAGAAAAAACTTACCTAAAATACAAACACGCTTTTTAATTAAAATAAGGCAATTTAAAAATAAAGGAACTTACGATTTATTTTGTATCGGGCCTTAACTACAATATTCTAATGAGATAAAGATTTTGAAATATTGGATTAAGTTATAAAAAACCATTTTTGTTGCAAATGTCATGTTGATTCAATGTACCAGGGAACAATGAACCACCTGGAATTTCAGTGTATTTTCGATTTCCAGAGTGGTATGCCTGATTATAAAACTAGGCATGCGTACAGCATGTGACAGCGATTGTTATCAGTACTCTTCTCAACATAGCAAAACTGAAATGCCATTTTAGCTAGTTAACTTAAATTTGAGGTATATTTATGTTATACATTATCAATTAAAAAGTGTTAAGTAATAATTTTTTTTAGTATTTGATAGAAAATAAGTTTTTTTACAAAGTGAAAATTGCAATATTATTATTGTTGAACATTTTTAGTGTTTTTATACAGGTGGTTCATTGTGTACCCAGGTTGTTGAAAATAAAAATAGCGGGTTAGTTTAGAAAAATCCTAAATTTTATTATTTAATCAAAATAAATCGGGTATAATATGTGTGCATTACCTAGAGAAGTGTTGCAGTTTTATATTGATGCAAAAAAGTGCTTAAAATTGGTGAAATTGAATAAATACTATGATCTTGAAAAAAACCCGGTACATTGATGGCCACTCTCCCCTAAATAAAATAGATCCTGTAAGTTTTACATAAATCAAATGAATTTTTGCAATTTTTCAACAATAAAGTTAACTTATATAAACATGATAAATTATTTTAAGTTTAAAAAACATTGCCTAATTTTAAATAAAATTTAAAAAATCTTTTTTAAATGCTACAAATTAGATCAAGTAGAGGTCTTAAATCTTTTATTAGTATTTTTATAAATTTTAGAGATCATAAAATGTATTTATTAATTTATCATTTCCTATTCACAAAAAGGAATATTTCTGGAGAATCACCCATTAATTCCTGCGATTAGATAAACTTCTATTTTACGGATTTTAGAATCCAATCATAGAATTAAAACACTTTTTTGCAAATTCTAAAGATCATGTAAAATGAAACTACATCCAATTATCGAAAGAGTAATTATTTTTTTAAAAAATTGGGATGCTGTTTGATTCTGATTTTAATGAAAGTGGTGCTTAATGCCTCGGTGAAAAATGGTGTTTCTCCAAAATGGTTTAAATGATCGGTTAAAAATTACACCCAAGTAACGATCATCGATTATAGGTACACGTATTGCAAATCTTTTGGCTTCAGTAGAATAACCTTGAGCTCAATTCTTCGATCCGTTTCGGAGATATTGCGCATTCACGAATAATTCGCGCAAACTTAACGACAATGTTACAAAACAGTAGATATCACTATTGTGCTTAAAAAGAAACGCTCGATACTAGACAATGCTCTTTTTATTCCTACTAACACTAAAGAGAAATCACTTGACACTCATTAGTTAGATAAAGAATGCGTTTTATTTGTTCCATTCATCAACTTATTTTGTTGCAAAGTATTTTTTACTATTTCTGTTACGGAGTTTTTTTTAGGTGTGCTTAAAAAATATATATTTTTATACAATGTGATTGATACGATTCTGAGAGATTTAAGAAATACTATATTTCGAGATTTAAGAAATACTATATTTCTAAACTTAAGAACCATAAAATTAAAAATTTGAGTGCATTGGAAAATTTAATTTGGAAGTTAAAACCTGAGTTATAAGATAATTGATGCAATTACCTAAGCAAGATTATAAAATTACAAAATATTAGGAAACCATATTGAGCATTATTTTGAAATTATATTTAATTTTAATTATGCGTGTATCGTAAGGTTTAAAGAATAATTTATTACTCTGATTTACTAAATTGCATGATAATGTAATACTAAACGTAAATAATGTGTAATTATTTATTTATTACTTATACAATCATAAAGGAACTCTTAAATCCCTTTTATACAAAAGAACTCTTGAGTATTTCAGTTAACTTAAATGTTTAGAAAAATTCTATTATTTCTTTATCTATACTCTTTATTATCTATAATCTAAAAAAATTGTTAATTTAAATAACCTATTAAATCTATTTATTAAAGGTGAAGTTAATTCTACTCATAGTTAACATACCTAAAAAAAGTAGTAATCCACTTAACTAACCTATCGCATGGTTAAAGTTACCATATTTTTTCAGTGAAAAGGCACAGTTTGTACGTAAAATTTCTATTAAGGGCGTGTGATGGAGTATGACGTCACTGGTATAGGTAAATTTGTCCGTAACTTTTCTCTCAAAATATTAAATATTTTGTCACCAAACTTGATAGAATTACTTAAAATATCATTAGCAAGGTTTTTCAAACCCGACTTTGTTTAAATTTGGTCACAAAATTAGTTTTTAAAAAAAATTAGCTGATATTCGGAACATAAAAAAAATTAATTTTAAGAAACAATTTAAACAAACTTGGGCCAGAGAGACCTTCCTAATGATATTTTAAACAATTCCACAAAGTTTCGTGAAAAAATATTCAATATTTTAAGAGAAAAGTTACGGACAAATTTTGCTTATACCAGTGACGTCATAATCCGTCACATGCCCTTAAAATCTATATTAATAAAATCAGACTTCTTTCAGTACATTGCTCAAAACTAGGAAACTTTTATATAATTTTTAGGGTTCCGGACACGAACTGTCAAAAAGGAACCCTTATTTTTTTACTAGGTTGTCTGTAGCCCAAAACCACCCCCGCCCCCCGGGCCAAACTAATAGAAAGTTTTTGGTACACATATGTATTTTCACGTGTAGATTATAGAAAAAATATAGAGAACTTGATTGGATTATTCGAGGTATTATTCATAGCTTTGTCAAAGAAAAAAAAAATTTTTTATAAACGTGTCCCCCCCTCCCTTATCATCCAAACTATTTAACTTAGAGGTTTGAAATTTGGTATACCTAAGTATTTTTACGTGTAGATTATAAGAAAAATATAGCGAACATTGCTGGACTGAGTTTTCAAAAGTTATTAACGAAATATTGAAAAATGACAAAATATTCCTATGCTAGAGCTCAGACTATTTATGTATTAAATGTATTTATTACATGTATTATATGTATTTATGTATTTACAACGTAATGTTCATAGCGTTGTTAAGAAAATAACAAGATTTTTTTAAAAAATTGCTTGGAAATTACTATTTACTCCCCTCTCCCCCCCCCCCTCTTTATCACCCAAATTATTTGATCCAGAGTATTGAAATTTGGTACACATATGTATTTTTACGTGTAGATTGCAGAAAAAAATATAGCGAACATGATTGAATGTGAATGGCATAGCGTTGTCAAGGAAAAAATTTGGTTTTTTTAAAACATGTCCCCCCCTTGCTTATCTTCCAAACTATTTGACCTAGAGATTTGAAATTTGGTATACCTAGGTATTTTTACATGTAGATTATAAGAAAAATATAGCGAACATTGCTGAACTTAGTTTTCAAAAGTTATTAATGAAAAATTGAAAAATGACAAAATACCCCTATGCTAGAACTCAGTCTATTTAGTTGAGAATTAGCTGTAATGTGTAATTTTATACAGAGACTTTTACATAACGATAAAACTTGTGGTTTAAATTTACCATCATACAATCTTTTTCAAAAAATTTAAATTTTACCGAAAAAAAGTTTTTTTGTCCGAAACAGCTACAATATTTCAGTTTCAGCTTCTTGTTTTGTACAAAATGTTTAGTTTTATGTTTAAACTACTCTTAAAGGTTAAAAAAAAAATTATATAAAAAAAGCTCAGTCTATTTGCTTGGAAGTCTTTGACCTTATAAAAATGTTTAATTTTGTATAAAAAAGCTTTGTTTTATATGTCTGCCCGTCGGCAAATATCTTAAGTTAACTTCTACAAACTTTAGTGTCAAAATATTTAGTATTTTAAGTGAAAGTCGACGGACAAATTTTGTCTATACCATTCCCTTAAAAATAATCAAGAAACGTATGACTAATCTTTTTTTTCCTGAAACGAAAACTTTTTTTTTAAATTTGTTCATTATATGGTGATTAATTATAAATTTGTAACCTTCTTCTTCTTTTTGCTGTTTTTTTTTTAAATCGATGAGCCGTCTATTTTACGTGAAAGAGAATTTAATATTAAACGAAGCGTGAGATTTTTTTCTCTCAAGTAACTGATCTGACACAACCGGAGTTTCATTTTTCGGTGCCTCTCTCGACATCGTTTTCGATATCGTTCAGGTAGAAAGTGAAATCAGCCTCTGATTGGTTGAGCAGACACTCTTGATGGTATATTACGGTGCGGTAATTTCGCGAGTACTCTCTCAACACAGGGACGAATTGTTGTATCGTGGGATAAGAATGTATGTCTAGTTTAGTGGGTAAGTGGGTCGCGAGGGAAACCGACGGTTCATTACGCAATGCAATTCCAGAGAGTTATACAAGTATTGACTCACCGGATTAACAAGTAGGCCGGGTGAAAACGAAAGCTACAGAGCCCGTTCTCGCTTTGTTCAGGACACCTTCCATCTTATACCTTTATCCATATATGTAGTCGTGTTATACACTTGATAATACACATGTATCCTCACGCACAGCTCGAGCTGCAGTCGCTTTGGACTTTGTGTCTCTGTCTCGACAAAATAATTACTACCATTTACAATAATAATGCTTTTTTTCACTTTTGCCCTTTTATTTGGTCGGATATTTATTTCTGTCGCATCTGATGCAACACTAAAATTTTATCATTTTTCTTATTCTAAAACCATCTCTCTGAATCTTAATTTAGTAAAAATAGGCATTTTAATGAAATATAAAATTCTTATTGTTGAATTTATAGGTTAGGGAAATTTGTTTTGGGAAAAAAAACGAATTTAGGAAAATCATAATTGAATAAAAAATTGGTTAATGGTTGTTTTTAAAAAACCTTGTGTGTGATTACAGATTTTGGTGGTAGAAATAACCGTAGCAAATTTTATTTAAATCCGTTAAACCGTTTTGGAGTTAACGTTTTAACAAGAAAAAGTACATGTATGTATGTATGAGTGTGGTAAATTTTTGTCCCCTTTAATATCTCGAGAACGCCTTAATGGATTTTATTAAAATTTGCATGGCGAATTAAGCTCATAAATATCTAAATTTTAACACAGGGATTTTTAAAAATACCCAATCAAATTTCTTTTAGGAACCTTTTTTATATAAAAAATTCGTTTTTTGACAACATTTCTTTTTTTTAAATTTTTTTTGTAAATAGAAATGATAGAACTCGTTAGATTTGACAAGATAGAAATCCGAGTTTGATCGTGAATTTTTTTGTAATGCGATAATAATCGATTCTTTGAAAATAGCTCTTTTAAAAAATCAATATTTCAATTGACTCACTCACGTTAAAAAAATTTTGTTATCCGCGAAATCGCTGGAATTTAAGAATTCAGATAAATGAACTGCTGTTTCGTAAATTAATGAGTAATGTGTCGCGAGAGATTCACAATTTGCGAAAGGATTTATATTATCTTAACCAATATAATTCTTTGCGCAAAATTTCGAACTCGTTAATACTTTTTATTTATTTACTTTTGTTCAAGATGAATCCAAGGCTAACGTCTTGCTCGCCTTGCCCTAGTCTCGCCGTCGGTCAGTCGGCTTTAAAGAAAAAAAAAAAGAAAAAAAATCATTTTTAAACTCCCGCCGAGTCACTGAAAATCAGGACTGTACTTATAGTTTCACTTTGAAAGAAATTTTATTTTATTTATATTTTCTATTCTGTTATTTCTAGCAACCAAAGTATTTATAAATAAACAATACAGCAATTAAAAGCACTTTTTTAGAAACGTAATTTTCTTCATTTCCTTCAGAAACTAATTAGTAAACAGAATTTTACTAAAATTTTACTTATTATGACATTACCTAAAAATGAATTTCACTAATAATTAGTTACTTTTTACGAAATGATTAGTAAATATATAATTACTTGAATTAGTGACTGGATATTTTGTCTTCAAATTATAGACATGTTTAACTAATTCAGATTTAAAGAGTATGTTATTCAGAATTAAAATTTTACATTTTATCATCTTTTTTTATATTAATAATGTTATTACTAAAATTTTGTTATTTAATCGTTGATTTAAATTGTAAACGAGTTTGAACCTTCGGGAAAATTTATCCGGTTTGAAAACTGTAGCGGCGCTAAAAATAGTGAAAATCATGACTGATGAATTGATATCCAGCGACCTTGCTTGGCTACGTACCTGAAGGAAGCGCAGCTTGTTATCGAGTTGTATCGAAGGTAATACGCGTCGCGATTATACGACATAAACTTCCATTGACGTTGCCGACCTGCCTCAAATACGCAAGTACATAAGCATTTAGCGCGCGTGAGCGTTGATATAAAGGTCGAGACGCACGAAAACTGTGTCGTCGCGACGTACATAAGTAAAAGAAGAAGGGGGATGATTTTTTCGACGATTGAAGGTTGCATTATAAATTAGCTCTTTCAATTTCACGTTCCAAGAATTCAGTATCACTATACTGCCAAATATAAATAATGAATTAAATTTTTTTCCTCTTTACAAAATGTAAATTAAATTTTTTTTTCTTTTTGAAAGCTTAAAATACACGCTTTCAAGCTGTACGAGAATTTCTTTATTATCATTTAAATTCATGAAGATATAGACAAAAATTTATCCCCCCCCCCCCATCTAGGGGACAAAATATTTGAGATAGAGAGTTCAAATTTGGTATACATATGTATTTTGATGTGTAGATTGCAGGAAAAATATAGAGAATGTGATTGGAGGTGATGGTCATAGCGTTGTCAAGGAAAAAAAACATTTTTTAAAAAAAACGTGTCCCCCCCTCCCGTATATTCCGAACTATTTGACCTAGAGATTTGAAATTTGGTTCATATGTGTATTTTCACTTGTAGATTACAGGAAAAATATGGCGAACATGATTTAACGTGATTTTCGTAGCGTTGTCAAGGAAAAAAAACATTTTTTTAAAAAAACGTGTCCCCCCCTCCCGTATCTTTTGAACTATTTGACCTAGAGGTTTGAAATTTGGTACATATATGTATTTTCACGTGTAGATTGCAGGAAAAATATAGCGAAAACTGATTAATGTTATTATGATTATGAATAATCGAAAATAGAAGAGAATGACTAAAATTTGAGGGAAATGATTAAAAATCCAAAAAAAGAAATTATGTAAATTCAACAAAATATTAAAGTTAAAAAAAATCAAGAAATTAGGAAAATAATTAAAAATTGTAAAGGAATTGCTAAAAATGTGAAAAATTCAATTAAAATGGGAAAAAAATAATTGAGATTTTAAGAAAGCAATTGATAATCACGAAAATAATTGAAATTCAAAGCTATAATTATTTAAATTTAAGAAAACATTATTTTTACTTGAAGAAAATAACACAAAAGTAAAAGAGGGTAAAGAATGAAATAATTAAAAAAGGTAGTACAATTAAAATTGCAGAATATAACTGCATCAGCTAATAAGGAATCTAATAAAAAATTTAAAAAAAAATAATAGGAAAAAAGGAAAAAAAATTTTAAATAAAGTTAATGCTTTAAAACTGAAGAAAATAATTGTAAAATAAAGAAAATTATTACAAACTAGCAAATTGAAACGCGCGCAAGCGCGCGATTAGTTTTTCATACGTTTTAGAAATTATAAAATACAATAAAGTAAATATAACAAATCGGTAAATAATATTTATCTAATAAGAAGAAATAAATATTTTAATAAAAACCAATTAATATAAATAAAATAAATATTTACTTAGGACAAAATTTATAATATTTTAGAATTAAAAAGAATTGCAAAAAATAATTTAATTGAACAAACAATAGCAAATTAATTGAAAAAAAATAATGAAATCAATTAAAAATTGGGGAAAGTAATTTAAACAATCATAAAAATGTTTTAAACATAAAGAAAATAATTTTAATTTGAGAAAAGTACTTGAGAATTTTAAAAGTAAATTAAAACAAAATTGAATAATGAAAAATTAGAGAAAATAATTGAAAATTGAAAAAACATGATTAAAAATTGAGATAAATAAATTAAAATTAAAAAAAAAATTAAAATTTGAGAAAATAATTAAACAAATTACATAAAATATTTTAAATAAAGGAAAGTTAAACAAAATTTGAGAAAAATAATCAAAACTTTCAGAAGTTCATTGAAATAAAAGAAAATAATTAAAAATTAGAGAAAATAAATGAAAAAAGATAATGTGTCTGAAGTTCCGGACGTCCGCACGGACGAAATTAAAAAAAATATTCTTTAAATTATTTTTCCGAGGGTGCTTTCATCCCCTAGAAGTACAAAATTAATAACATTTTATACAATTAAAACATATTTTTCAAGTATTTTAAAAGATATTGCGTTGGCAAAAGTTAAAAAATAGTTTTTTAAAATTTCGTCTGTGCGGACGTCCGGAACTTTAGGTACATAAAAAGATAAACATAATTTAAAATCGAAACAGAACAAGTTTTACTTAGAGAGAAATAAGTAAAAACTTTTTGGCAATTATGAAAAAGAACGAGAAGAAGAACGAAAGCAATTGAAAATTGAAGAAAATAATATAAAAAATAATATAAATAATGAAATAATTGAAAAGTCAGATAAATAGTTAATATTTTTTTGAAATTATGAAACAAATGTAAAGAATTGAAAGTTGAAGGAAATAAATTTTGGAAAATAATTGAAAAATGTCTTAAAATTTTAAAACTTGACGAAAATAATTAAAATATTATACAAACAATGATAAGTTATAAAAAATAAATGACATTTAAGTGTGATAATTGAAAAAATTACAGAATTTTTTTAAATAAAGAAAAAATAATTGAAATTTGAAAAAATACATGAAGATCTTAGAAATCAATTAAAAAAAAGAAAATAACTAAAAATTAGAAAAAGAATTGAAAAAATAAGCTAAAAGTAATTGAAATTTACGATAATTAATAAAAAAAATTGAAATTATGAAAACAAATGAAAATAATTAAAAATTGAAGAAAACAATTAAAATTTTAGAAAAATTCTTAAAAATCTTATAAAATAATTTTAGAAAATGAGAATAACTAAAAATTGGAGAAAAAACTGGAAGAATGCAAAAGTAATTGAAATTTACAATAATTAATAAAATTGTTTGGAAATTATGAAAACAAATAAAAACAATTAAAAATTGAAGAGAATAATAGAGATTTGAGAAAAATACTTTTAACTTTTAGAAATTAATTTTATAAAATGAAAAAAACTAAAAATTGGAGAAAAGTCTGGAAGAAAGCTAAAAATAATTTAAATTTACGATAATTAATAAAAAAAATTGGAAATTCTGATAACAAATGAAAATAATTATAAATTGAAGAAAATATTTAAATTTTCAGAAAAATACTTAAAAATCTTAGAAAATAATTCTAGAAAATGAGAATAATAATTAACAATCGAGAAAAATAATTGAAAAATGATAAAATTAATTCAAAATTGAAAAAAATAATTGAAATATGCTGAAAATAATTTAAGATTGAGTAAGAAAATTGAATTATGATGAAAATAATTTAAATATGAAAAATTGAAAACAATCAATAAAATTTGAGAGAAATAACTGAAAAAATCATAAAATATATGCATATTAATAATAATAGTTACAAAATTACTTAAAACTGTTTAATTAAAGAGAATAATTAAAAAATCGCAGAAATAACGAAAATTGATGAAAATAATTGCAATATCGGATAAATAATTCAAATTTTCAAAAGTAATACCAAAATAATGAATATAATTATAAATTGATGAAAATCAAGAAAAATTGCAGAATTTATTTTTAAGCAAAAGAAAATAATTAAAAAATCATTATATAATGGAAAATTGATGACAATAATCTAAATTTGAGATAATATCTGAAAATTTAGGAAATTAATTGCATGTGTATATGTTTTAAACTTCTTCAAAAACCATAATAAATTTTTAAAGCACTTTTCAAAACTTTTTTTTTACATAATTGACATTTAAAACCAGCACAACTCGACACTAACAAAAAAGGTTACCTTATTCTTTCAATTCAAATTTCAAAATATTTCCTGATAGTTAAAATCAATAAAATAACAGGGACTAACTTCGCTTCATTTTTTAAAACGTGGACAGAAAAAGATGAATAAATATAAATACTAACTAACTTCAGGATTTCACGGAGATTATTATTATTTAATTAATAATTCTAGCAAATAATTAAGAATTGAAGAAATAATTAAAGACTTTATTTTTAAAAATTGTAAAATGTAAATGAAACTTGAAAATAATAATTTAGAATTGAAGAAATTAAAAAGTTTTAAATTTAGAAACATAATTGAGATCTGGAAAAATTGAATAATATAGCTTAAGTTCGCAGAAAATAATTTTAAATTTAGAAAATAGTCTTATGTAAAAATTTATGAAACCTAATAAAAACATGAAAAACGCTACTCAAATACTTAGTAATATATTATTTCAAAATTGTAATCTATAATTTTCATTTTTAAAACTTTACTAACCTTTGTAATATTACTGAAAATATCATTAAAAAAGTCTTTCTGACCGAAATTTGTTTGAATTTTGCTTTAAAATTAATTTTTGTAAATTCCCGAAAATTAGCAAAATTTAATAAAAATTGATTTTAAAGCAATTTTTAAACAAATTTGGGTCAGACAGACCTCTTTAATTATATTTTAATATATTTAATTTAAATTAAATTAAATTAAATTTAATTATATTTATCTTTATTTATAATTCATTTTACAAAGTTTAGTGTCTAAATATTTATTATTTTTAGAGAAAGATTACGGACCAATTATGCTTATACGAGTGACGTCATAATCCATCACATGCCCTTAAATCTATTATCATAGCATTCTTTCCAAAAAACTGAAATTTTACCGAAAAAAAAATTTTTGTGACTAAACAGCAATAATATTTCACAGTTTTGGATTATTTTTTTGTACGTAATGTTTATTTTTATGTTTAAATTACTTAAAAAGTTTCAAAATAAAAAAAATTGGATAAAAAATTTTTTTTTCTTTAAAATTAAAAATTATGTAAAAAAGCTTAGGCTTTGCTTGGTAGTTTTTAATCTTATAAGAATGCTGAGTTTATACTTAAATTTTGGTGAAAGTAAAAAAATTATGATTGAAATTAATTATTATAGTATTTTTTTTCGAGAAATAAAACATTTCTATAAAAAAGTTTCCCTCTTATTTTAAAACAAAATTTTGTTAAATTGTTATTAACCTCAAAAGTTAAAAAATAAATTAATTTTTTTTTTCACTATTTCTGGTGAACCTTATTTATTGGTATATTGTATAATAAACATTTTATTTAATTAAATTAATATTAGGTACCATCAAGTAATTCTTAAAATTTAAAAAGTGTTTCTTATCCTTGCAAAAATAAATAAAAATTGTAAAATAGTCAAAATTATGTATATGAGGAAGAAAATAATGAAAAATTGTTCATACAGTCAAAATTTAATGATATTACTGCAAATTAAAAGTGGAATTTTTACAATTTTAATTGCATTTGATTCATTTTGAGGTCATTTAAAACTGCATTTACTAAGCTTTTGATGTGCGTTGAGAGAAAATATAATTTTAATAAGATAAGAGATTTAAATTAGCTTCAAAGTTGAAAAATCAATGAAAGAGTACAAATTTTTGATATTTTTTAGTTCATGTATTTGGGTGATTCTACGTCAGAAATATCATAATCTGCAAGTGGTTCACAGAATTTAATGAAACTTGGTGAAATTGTAGTATAAGATGAGAGAAATTAATCAGCAAAAAGAATCTTCAAAATATCATAAATTGTAGGAGTTACAATACTTTGAATTTTGATGCAACATTTTCTTAATTATTTTATATCTTGGTCAATTTTTAACCGATTTTGATGAGTCACTCACCATTTTCTTCATAAAATTGTGTATTTTTAGAAAATCATAAAGCAAAAAACAAAATTTATTATTTAGATAGTAAAAAAGTGAAAATAAAACTTTATTTATATTTTTTTTCAATTTTGACCCAATTCTTTAATTTTTTAATTTTTTAATAATATTCCCCTTTAATTCATCTTTATTTTAAAATAAAGATCGTCCTGGAGACTTTATTAGAATTTGTGATATCGTCCTTTTAGTATCATCATCTCAAAGAAAGATACTACGTAAATTTATGTTTTTACCTTCATTTGTTTTTTGACAGTTTTTTTTAAATTTTTTAAATTAGAAACTATTTACTGTGAAGATTTCTTTTCAATTTCTCTATTAAATAAAGTAAAAATCCAATAAAATTGTTATTCTATTAAGAGATTTGGAAATAATTATTAATTTTAAGTAAAAATAGAAAGATTTAATTAAATTATGGAAATTAAACAATTCAATGCAGAAAATATTTTGCTACTAAAAAAACCTTCAAATTTTAAGTCCAAGTATCATAAAAACGAAAGCGATAGATTTTAGGACAATTATGTAAATTGGTATACTATTAAATCAGTTATACTTGTTTTGTTACAAATTATTTAATATTTGAATTTTTTATTTAAGCAAAATTGCTTGCTAAATAAATCATTGTATAAATATTTATTATATTATATTATATTTATATTGTTATTAAATAAATAATGATTTAACTACCTAATTTATTTAATTATATTAAAATTAATTTTTAATTAAATGTTTTTATTTTTACTTAAAATTAATCATTATTTCCAAATCCATTAATAGAATAACAATTTTATTGGACTTTCACTGTATTTAATAGAGAAATTGAAAAGAAATCTTTACAGTAAATAGTTTCTAATTTTAAAAAAATGTCGAAAAACAAATGAAGGTAAAAACATAAATTCACGTAGTATTTTTCTTTGAGATGATGATACTAAAAGGACGATATCACAAGATCTAATAAAGTCTCCAGGATGATCTTTATTTTAAAATAAAGATGAAAGAAAAGGGAATATTATTAAAAAATTAAAGAATTGGGTCAAAATTAAAAAATATATAAAGTTTTATTTTTACTTTTTTTCTATCTAGATAATAAATTTTTTTTTTCGCTCTATAATTTTCTGAAAATACACAATTTTATGAAGAAATTGGTTGGTGACTCATCAAAATCGGTTCAAAATTGACCGAGATATAAAATAATTAAGAAAATGTTGCATCAAAATTCAAAATAGTATAACTCCTACAATTTATGATATTTTAAAAATTCCTTTTGCTGACTAATTTCTCTCATATTATACTACAATTTCACCAAGTATCATTAAATTCTGTGAACCACTTGCAGATTGTGATATTTCTGACGTAGAATCACCCATTTAAATAATAATAAATAAATTCTTGTACAGCTTGGAAGCGTGTATTTTAAGCTTTAAAAAAAAAAAAAAAAACTTTTTGATTCGGATAAAAAATAGCAAAGTTTCAAATGTACCTATATAAGTTTCATAAAATGATTAATAGAAAAGTTATTATTCTATCAAGTTTTTAATCAAAGAAATGGTTCTATTAAATTTCTATAATAAATAAAATTTTGTTTCATAAAAATCTACAATATTTATTATTATAGAAAATTTTTTTTTCCATTAAAACAGAATAGAATTAACGCTCTGTTTGCTACATTGAAAACAGATTATGCAAATTGTAAACAATATACTAAAGTGTCAAATGTCAAATGTGACTAATGACAACTTGTAGAAAATCAATTGATCTAATTTTTAATTAGCAAAAATCATATTACTATGTAGCAAATGTTCTTTTACTAAAGAATTTTTTTTTCCTTTCTTTAAAGAGACAAACTTTTTTCTCGTATTGAGAAACAAAATTAGTCTGAGAGTTTCACTTCAGTTTCTATTGAAATAAGATTGAATGCCGCCGGTTCACTCTTCGCCTTATCGCCATTAGAAAGTGTCAAAATCTTTTGCAATTATGTCCACAGAATTTAGAGTTTACTTTGAAATAACCTAAAAGCCTTTTTTGTCGAATTTCTGCTTAATTAACGAAATTTCTAACCAAATAGAAAAGTTAAAATTATTAAATGGTTACCATACCATATATGGTATTATATATAATGTATGGTTCATAGATAAAACTAAGAAAGTATAGTTTTCAAAAACGCATAGAAAATACTATTAAAAAAAAAGAAAACCATTCTAAAAAATAAAATCATAAATTGATAAAAATAATTTGAATTTTCGTAGCGCAAAGTTGAGATGAGATTCTGAATAGATAGCGTCATCGGAAATAATAGATGAGGGTCAAGAGAGTGAGATGTTTGTTCCCTTGATAGGTATCAATAGTTGCAGTATATTTGATAAAAGTATTTTTCAAGTGATTGTAGTATAGGAAAAAGTGGTAATAAATATGAAATAGAAAGACAATATGATGTCTGGTTAGAAAAAGATAGAGATGCAGCTTGCGAACACAAGTAGAGAAAAATATAGCAACAGTTTGCTTACTATAGGGCTGCAAACGATAAATGCAACCACAAGGGGCTGCGGGTAAATGGAAGATCAATAATGGTGACACGCTTACCGAGTAAACCTGGCCCAGTTTCAACTTGACCTCATTCTTACCGGTTTTCCTTCCTTCCTTCCTATCTATTTATCTATCTAACTTAGCTAACTCACCTTCCACCTACAATCATGACTCAAAGAAAACCTATTAATGCCGATCAGTGCTGCCATTTAGTGGCAGAATCAACAATCAACTTTTAAACACAATTCTATTATACTGTACTATGCAAATTTAAAATATCTATAATTAGTATGGTGATCCAAAAAAAAACCAAAGTTAGAAATGTTATGCTCCTACCCTCCAAATTTGTTCCAAATTGAAAAAAAAGTTACCCCTGTTTTTTTATTTTAAAATCGGACAATATTTAGAGGTGGCGCAAACACTATTAATAAATAAATCATTAAATCCTGTTTTTTAAACACTCTTTAGGAACTTATTCTGTGCATTAATAATTTAAGTGATTTTTTACTAATTTATTGCAAATTTACGAAAAAGTGCGTTTTTTCCATATGCAAAATGCATAGGAAACTTCATAGCGTTTGCGCCACATTTAAATTTTGTCCGATTTCAAAATAATAGAATAGGGGTAACTTTTTTTTCAATTTGGAACAATTTTGGCGGGTAGGAGCATAACATCTCTGACTTTGCTTTTTTTATGGACCACCCTAATAATAAGTATATTTATAATATACAAATTTAATTATAATATACTAATATACATTATAATTGCAAATTTACAGTTGAATTGCAATAAATTAAAAAACTCAACAACTTGCGTATAGCTTTTTTCTTTTAAAATTAAAAACTCAGTTGGCATGTTTCTAACCTCTTAAATTTCTCCCAGGAAAGTTAAAATTATATAATAATTTTTAAAAAGGTTAGAGACTAATTTAATCAATTTGGCGCACGGACAGAATGTCCATGTTTTTTTCTTGAAAATACAATTTTTTGTTTATTCAGAAATTCATCAATTTTGAAGTTAACATTGTTTGTCTATTTTGTAAAATAGTGTACCACGTCCTCGATAAAATACTTTAGCTTTCCCTCTTTTTCACTTTTTTTTTTTTTTTTAACTTGACAATCATTAGCGCAGTGTTTACTCGTGTCCTTTCCGGCCTCGCCTTGAAGACTAGTTTCTTTTCGACAATGCGGATAAACCGTGCGATAATTACAATAGTGATTAGGCAACAGCCAACCCCACACAGATTAACGACTCAATTGCTTCTCCTCTCTTTTTTTTGTTAACTCAACTGACAATAATTTATTCTGTACTAGTTACATGATTTTTTCTCACGTGATGTTTTTTCTTTCTTTTTATTTGACAAAAGAGATATTACCAGTGAGAAAAATGAATTGTTTATAAATTCGACGCGAATAATTATTGTGAATTCTTCAGCGAATTTGAATGTGCTTTATCGCGATTGAAAAGAATTTTTGTTGATAATAATTTTTCTTTTATATATACACGATTTTTTGTCGATTCTATTATAATGAACAATAATCTCTTATTGCACAATTTTTCTTTGAATGTGTAATTTTTATAATGTATACTAGTGTTGCACAATAGAAGAATGTTTTTTTATTACTTGTACAATATTTTCGTAATTAATTTTTGTTAAATGTGAATTAGTTTGGCTGTTTGTTAAATTAGTGATAAAATCTCTAAATCTGAAAAGGTTAAAAACTACCATTTTAACAGTGAAAACTCGTTTACCATTTTAAATAGTAATTTTTTACTAATACTTTAGTAAAAAACTACTAATTTAATTAAAGTAATTTTAAATTATGTTAAACTACTAAAAGAATTAGTTGATTTCTATTTAATAATTACATTAGTTATTTTTTACTATTTAATTAGTTAAATTTAACTGATGAATTAGTCGTTTTTACTTATAATTAGTTATTTTTTACTAATTGAAAAAGAGAAAACTCGGTAACGATTTTAACCCCTAAATAGTAGTTTTTTACCAATTCAGATTTAGAGAGTAGTGCTTAATTATGTAACTAAAAAAAATTTATTAATTTTGTTGTTGATCATTGTTACTTTATTGTTTGATATATTCAACTGCGAATAAAGTTTTCTGGACAAAAATACGTAGAAAAACACTATAGTAATTTTTTACTCTACGGCCAAAAAATTTTTTTTTGTGTTTTAAATGGTGTTTTTTAAATGTTTTTTGAGATAATTTTAAAAAATTTAGCCAATATGGCAATTTTGAATTTGGATTCGGATTCAGCGTAAAAAATACGTAAGAATACACTAGTGTAGTGTCTCGGCCATGACACTTTTCTTTTTTTGTGTGCCTGTGTTATAAATTATTTTCTTGAAATTTCAATTTCGCTTGTTACTTTTTAATATATTTTCTCAATTTTTTTAATTATTTTCTTCAATTTTCAAACATTTCCTACAATTTTTTCTATAATTTTCTCCTTCAATTTTATAATTATTCTTCAATTTTATCAATAATTTTGTTTTATTGTCGATTATTCTCTCAATTTATGTAATTTTTTTTAAAAGTGAAGTATTTTCTTTAATATTTAATTATTTCCGTTATTTTGAGATTTCTCCTTCAATAAGCAATTATTATCTAAAAAATTAAATTTAGTTCTTTAGTTTCCAATTTATTTCTTCAAATTTTCTTTATTTTCATCAATTTTAAATTATTTTCTGTAATTTTCAATTAAATTAAAATTTCAATTCAATTCTAAAAGGAAATTATATTTTCTTCAAATTTTAATTATATTTTTCAATTTTCAATTATTTTCTTTAATATTAAAAAATTCTCGCCTTTTTCAATTATTCCTTTCGATTATTATCAATGTTTCCATAATTTTTAATTCAATTGTACAATTATCTTCTTTGATTTGTAATTATTTCCACCAATTATTTTTATAATATTCATAGTTTTTTAATTTTCTTTTATACAATTTTGTAAATTCTCATTTATTGTTTTTAAATTTTAGAATTATTCTTTGACTTTTCAATTATTTCATCTTGTTGTCAAATATTTTCTTCACTTTTTAAATTTTATTTCAAATTGAAAATTATTTTTCTCATTTCTAAATTATTTTCTTACAAATTCCATTTAATTCTTTGATTTTCCATAATTATTTCTTCAGCTCTTGATTATTTTCTTCAATTCTGTTTATTTTCTTCAAATTTGAATTCCATTTTTCAGTTTTAAATTATTTTCTTTTGTATTCAATAATTCTCCCCATTTTTCAATTACTCTTTTAAAATTTTAATTATATTCATTGAATTTCGATTCCATTCTTCAATTTTTTTCTTTAATTTTAATTTTTTGTTTCGATTTTTGATCCAATTTTTCAATGTGCAATTATTTCCAACAATTTTTTCTATAATTTTCTTAATTGTTCAATTTGCAATTATTTTCTTTAAATTTAATATTTCTTGTTTAATTTTTTCAATTATTTTTTTTTAGTTGTCTATGAATCTAGTCATTTTCCAAAGTTTGTTTTCAATTGTTTATGTCTTTATGCATTTTTCAGATATTTTCTTCCATTTTCCATTTATTCTCATCATTTTTCTATTATTTACATTAATTATTCATTTTTTTCTTAATTTTTAATTATTTTCTATAAATTTTTCAATTTTCATTTATTTTTCTTAAATTTTATAATAATAATTATTTTTTTTCAATTATTGTGCTATGTTTTCTCCAATATCCAACAAATCTCGGCTTTTTTCGATTACTTTTGTCAATAGGTATTTAATTCTATTTTTCAAATTTCAATTCCATTCTTCAATTTCAATTATTTTATTCGATTTTTAATTGAATTGTTCAATGTACGTTTAATTACAATTATTCCCATAATTTTCTTAATTAATTTCTTTCAATTTAATATTTCTTGTTTAATTTTTTAAATTATTGTTTTCAGTCGCTCTAAATCTGAATTAGTGGTTTTCTACTAATCAATTAGCGAAAAGTGAGATACTATTAAAATAGTAAGAATTTTAATATTTTTTTGTAGAAAACTACTATTTTACTTTTTTTGTTTTGTTAGAAAACTACTAATTCTTAACAGAAAACTGCTAATTTTGTAGTAGAAAACTACTAATTAAATTAGTAAAAAATCTACTTATTTTAAAAGTAAAGTTTCACTATTTCAATTAGTAGTTTTCTACTAAAATTCTATTATATGGGTGATTCTTCACGGAGTGGTTACTTTTGATTCACCATTTAATAACTTTAAACCTTATCTAAATATATATTTAGTACTTCGTACATTTATTCTTTGTTAACATGTTTATTAATATCATGACTGAAAAACAATTTTTTTTATCATCAAAAGATACGAAATGGTTAAAAATGCCTCAAAATTGTACTTTTTTAGGTTCTCCACATAGGACTCGTGAGATTGAATACGTTTTATTTCAGATAAAACATATTTTAAACTATTTTCATCTATTCTAATCGACAGTTTATCTCAAAAGCTTCGTTTTTGTTGTATTGTTTTCCAGTTTGTGGTAATAACTTTTGCGAAAATCATTTTTAAATACTTTCTCCACCTTTTCATTATTTGGAACAGGAGTTTACATGTTCATTGTTTTTCAGTAATTTTAATCACATTTATATTGAATTTTCACTAACTAATTATGTTATTGAGGTAAAAAATTTGATTTGACATTAACTTACTTGAAGAAATAGGATATTTAGTTTTATAATTACAAAAATTATTATTAATTTACTGCGTATTTTAATGACATGTAAACTCCGGTTCGTCAAAAATAATTGAATTGTTCATATTTGAAATAAAATAAAAATAATAGTCATATAAAGTAGGCAAATCTATGCAGTACTCTGCAAAGGTCTTTATATTTTACTAAGTTTTACTGCTATAATAATTTATTTTCTTTAATTCGTAAACTCCGGTTCATAAAATTCGAAGTGCACGTGAATAGTGTTTTGTTTTCTAAAAAAAGTATCGTTAACCTGAATATTTAACCATAATATTTATTTATTTACACAATTATTTATTTCAATATATTCATTTCCATATATTTGTTCAATGTCCTAAGAATATCCGTGGATATACTATGTACATCCTTCAAATAAGCAAACATCCTTGGGATATTCGTTTAAGGTAAAAAATTAAACTTTTTAAATAAATTTTTTTAACCTTTCAAAGTTTAAACTTGAAAATTTTCCATATACGACTAAAGACGTTAAATTAAGCTCAAATTTTTGTAAAATTATGTTTTAAAATAATTTTTTTTAATTTGTACATAAGAAATATTTATGAAAAAATATTTTTTACTTAAAAATTAAATATTATCAAAAATTACCACTTTGTAGAGAATCACCCATATGAATTAGAGGAAAGTGAGCCATGAATTTGAGTAATTCATAGTAGAAAACTATTAATTCAGATTTAGAGAGGTTGTCTATTAATCTTTTCATTTTTCGAATTTTGTCTTTTCAAATGTCAAAAATATTTTTGTCATTTTTTAGATATTTCCTTCAATTTTCCAATTATTCTCATCTTTTCAATTATTAATTATTTTCATCAATTTTTCATTGTTTTCCGAACTTTTTCAATTTTCATTTATTCTCTTAAAATTTTATCATTATTCTTTTATTTTTCCAATTTTTTTTCATTTGTTCATTATTTTCATTATTTTTTAAGTATTTTCTTCAATTTTGTAATTATTTTTGTAATCTTCATTATTTGCGTTTGCAAAAATTTATATTTTTAAAATAATGACAATGTAAATGTCAACAATATAAAGTTTCGCTATCGTTTATAGACATTCTTTAATATTGCTAGTTATTTTATATTTGGTCATGGAATTGTAAGAAAAATTCTGGAAAACCTGAAAAAGTCATGGAATTTTGAAAAAGTATAGCAACCCTGTTCTATGGTTTATGAATAATCATTGGACAAGAATGATTCACTATCACCATAGTGCGCATTATTTATTGCTGCTAAAGTATATGTAATCTTTCGATAATACATGTATAATTTTGTGTAACACACACACACACACACTTGTGTGTAAGTACACACAGACAATCAAACAAACAAAGACACACACATATCGATAAACATGAATTGTCAGAAACGAAAAGAGACTTGAATACATTGAAAAATGATATTCATAAACAGTAAAGTACTTTGAAAATAAAAAAAAAAGGGAAAAGTGGGATTACTCTCTCACAAAGGAAATTTTATGTCTTGGCTTGAAAAAACTGACACAGACAAAGGCACACATATAGAAATTAGCACGCAACTGCGTAACCAACATAAATATAGAGAAAAACAGACACAAACAGGGAGAGTTTCACATAGACAGAGAAATACTTGGATGGTGGCATGCACACGTACGGCAATCGCTCTTTTTTTTCTCTGTCTCTCTCTCTCTCTCTCTTACTCACTCGTGTAAGAAACTGTGTCAAGGGCAAAACCAACAGGGCACCGGTCCGTGACGAGTAGAAACGAAACGCGATGAAAGTACCCGGCAAAGTTTTACCTGTACAGAGGTCCCTCTGTGTTAAGTGCGCATTTCGTGGTCAAGCTTCACGCCGAATTACCAAGCGTTTCGTTTCGTCGCGTTTCTGAAATCAGATGCCCCTCTTACTCTCACTCATTGTCTCTCCTTTGCCGTATACATTACGATAAAATTATCATAACGCAACGAATCAGTCCGAGTCGCTAATCACGTTACGCAATCTTTGGGCCCCTTTGCTTCTTGTTGCTACCTCGAATATAAAACAGTCCAAATGGATTTCCAAAAGCGTGTTTACTCCTCTTTGGCAGATTGGACAATTTTCTTCTTTTAACGGTCAAAACTGAAATAAAATCAAATTTTTCGGAGCATAGAAATAAAAATTTATCTCAGCAAGGGGAAAGTTGCCTAAGACGGGCTCCTATGTATATTTTGCAAAAAATTGTTTGTTAGTGAATTAAAAATTAAACGATAATGCACGTGTATTTATTTTTAACGTTTCCTGGAAATAATTGGTCAAATGAAAACATTTATAATTGTTTGAAAGAGAATTAATTTTGAGGTTTAAAAAAGAATTCATTTTAGTCCGTCTTATAGGCTACCTTTTAGAATAAGACGGGCACTTTTTAAATTTCTCTAAAACTACTTGCTGAACAATTTATATTGTTCAATTACAATTGTTTAAGGTATTTTAAGCAAAAGATATGCCTTTTTAAAGTCATATATTAGGAAATTTGGTGAAATAGAAGCAAAGAGACAACAAATAAGACTATACTGCAAAAACACGGTGTCTTAAATTGGACATAAATGTCTTAAATTAAGATACTTTTGGTGTCTAAGACACGATAAATGTCTTAATTTAAGACACCTGTTTTTGCAGTGTATTATGTAAAATATTATTTTGATGATATTAAAATAATAACTATGAAAAAATTGTACAGTCTTAAATGAGTTTACGATTAATTTCAGAATTTAACTGTTTCACAGCATAAAAATAGCTTTTGTTTAATATTCTGTTTAGTAATTAATAGTAATTTTTGAGGTTAGAAACACTGCAAAAAGAAGTATCTTATTTTAAGATGTTTTGCTAGCTTTTTTAAGATATTATGGTAGTAACTTTTTAGTTACTTAAAGTATCTCATTTTAATATGTTACAACAGGAATAAAGTATCTTAATATTAACATTAACATCTTATTCTAAAATTTTTATGATTCTAAGATACTATAAACCGTCTTACATCTTATTTTAAGATACAGAGAAGTTACCTATTTTACAGTTAGAAGAATCTGCAAATTTGAATTAATAACATTTTTTTTGCCTTATAGGTTATGATCACTTTTAGCACAGTACCTTTATAGGGTAAAAAAGATTTCATTTTAATCGACAATTTTGTAAATTGAAGGAGCCCGTCTTAGGTGACAGACTTGTTTCTAATATATTTACGTTTTTTTAATTATTTAAAGTAAATATCAATATTATTTATATGTCAGATTTTCAAACATTAAAGAAAATTCTTTGAGATAAAATCAATTCTTCCCTTCCAAATGACATTTAATTTAAAAAATTTCCAGTTTGAAAACTAGTTTATATTTTATCTTCTGAAGTGCTAAAAATATTTTTCCCTCTTATTATTTATATTTTTTTGAAAAGTACCAAAAATGCTCTTAAATTAATTAGAAACATCTCAACTACATATCTATATACACAATTGTTTAATAAGTTTCTTTATTTCAAAAATATTAAATTAGTGGTTTTTCACTTATGAATTAGAGAAATTTCAAAAAACAAAGATTTTTTTTTTAATTTGTCAATTTAAAAAAGATTTTTTTTGCAAAAAGTGCATTAAAATGATGAAAATGGATTTGTTGACAAATTTTTGAAGGCATTTAGAAAGAGCAGTAACCAGTTATTTAAAATTTAATTATAAAAAAAAATATGTATCTGAAAATGATTGGCAAGTTTAAATGTTTATGATGAAGACATAGTACACACTATTCAGTAGATTTAGCTAAGTTTAGTCAGACCATTTAAGGAAAGAGTCTTCTTTCACTTTTATTTTGCCTTCACCGAGCGCCACCAATTACTGAACATTATAAAAGTCTTTTCAGAACAATATATAATTTAATCTGAATAAAAATTACGTATTTTATTCTTAATAAAAACTTTCTAATTTCTAATTAATATTATTTTTATGTATTATATTGCATTATTATTATTATTATTATTATTATTATTATATTTCTCAATAAGGTAGCAAATGGAAGCTCTTAATCTTTCCGAGTCATTGTAAGCTGTAAAATTCAAATTTTTTAGCATTTTTACAGCGCACACAAAAAAAAAATAGTTTGCGCTATTTACAAGCTTATTTGAGTTTATCACAGACAACTTTATAACATAACCTCCAATTTTTAATGAAAATTATGTTTTCTTAGAATTTTTCTGTTATAAAAGGTGAAATGTCTATATTTTTTTTTTCACAAAATATAGTAATTAATATAATTGTAAATTATTATCTACTATTTACGAAGACTGGTGTAGATGTAAGACTAATTGTAGCATTAAGGAAATAAATTCTAACATTCTATTTACTATTTACATTTAAAAAAATACATTGACAATTAGTTTTTTAGAATAAGGTAATTATAATGAAATTTGATATAATTCTTTTTACCTTTTAGCAACTAAAATGAATTTTTCATTTGAGGTTATGTTATAACGCAATTTGTGGAAGCAAACCTATTTTTGAATATCACAAATAAATTTTTTGCTGGTAATTTTTCAACCTAAAATAATTTGTACTGGTGATGGATTTTTTACTAATTTCAGATTAAGAGACTATCCTGGACAAAATTTATTTGTCATTTTTGGTGAATTTGGGTTTATTGATACCAAAAAAAATAAATAATAATAATGTACTAAATACAATAAAAAACACGATATTCAGCTATAAGAATGATATAATTTCCAGTTGAACATTTATTTGCAATGTTTGGTTCCATTTAACCATAAATATTTCTGAATTATTTTTCCCAGTGCATTTGAACGTGAGTAGCATAAATATGAAAAACTTCCGAGCATGTGGTTCAGAAAAATACGGTGACCTTTACTGCTGAAATCTTGCACCATGGCTGCAAATGTTTTACACATGAAATACGCTCAAGTGCAATAAGGCATTAAATTCAATGTACAAATATCCCAAGAGTACGTGCGATGACGTTGAGAAAGTAGTAACGTCACTGAAATATATCGTTTCGATTCTTATTGGTTAATATTCATCTTAACGTTAATATTCCTAGTGTTTATCATTTAAAAGACACTCCTTTTTAATCGGTTTAATCTGAAAATTCTGGCATTTATATAGCACACTGATATATTGTACCTTTCACGAAAAACATGCGCCGTAAACTTTTAACTTTATCTTGTAAATATCGAGGTGCAGAGACCCAAGTTTTTCGATTTTTAAATCATTTTTATTTTCTCAGGCATATTGATGTTTTTAGCTCTTACGATTTTTACACTGGGGGGCGACCATAAATTGCGTCACACTTTTTTTTCTTTTTTCAACCCCCCCTTAAACTTTACGTCACAATTTTTTGAGCATCCCCTTTTTTATCTCACCTTGAAAAAATATTGGACTTCTTTTTTTATTGTTCAGTTTAACGAGTTGAAAATTATTATTTTTAAATTTTTAGAAAGTACTAGATTTTCAAAAAAATTACATAAAATAAAATAATAAAAAATAATAAAAATAATAAAATAATAATAAATAATCCTACGAACAGAATTGTAGATAAAAAATTTTTAAGATAAACATATAAAAATATTTTTTTGTTTAATATATATAATATATAAGTTTTATAATTTAGTTTTTTGCCCTGGGGCAAAAAGGAATTATGAATATTTTAAAAATATTCTCAAATTTAAAATTTATATAGCAATTTTAATTTCTTGAAATTCCAGTTAATGTGAACTTGTAACTATTATGATTTCAAATAATTAAACTATAAATTTGTACTATTTTTATCATTTTTCAATTATTTTCTGCAATTTTTAATTATTTTTAAATTGTTTCTCTAAATTTAAATTTACCTTCTTCAAATTTTAATTATTTTGTTTAATTTTTTTAATCACATTTTTAATTCTAATAATTATTTTTCCTTTGAAATTAAATCCATTAATTATTTATTCCTAAACTTTATATCAATAATTAATCGCAAATTAAAATTAATATTTTTAATTTACCATTATTTTTGTCATTTTGCAATTATTATTTTCAATTTTTAATCATTTTCATAATTTCTGAATTAATTTCCTAAACTTTCAAATATATCTCTCTAAATCTGAATTAGTTAAATATAACTAATATTTTAGTAAAATTCTGTTTACTAATTCAATTAGTCGAATTTTAACTATTTTTTAGTTACGCTTTTACTAAGAATTAGTCAATGTTTTACTAATAATTAGTTATTTTTACTAATTGCTAAAATAAAAAGTCAGGCACGATTTTACTAATTATTATTTTTTTTAACTAATTCAGATTTAGAGAGTATATCTCAATTTTCATTAATTTTCTTCACTTTTTATTTCTTTTTATTATTTCGTAATTATTTCCTCCATCTATAAATATTTTTATTATTTTTCAATTAATTTCAGTTATTTTCTCACATTTAGATTATTGACATCAATTCTCCATAATATAACGATTTTTCTATTATTTTCTTTTGCTTAAAAATAAATTCTACAATTTTTCTATTATTTTCTTCAATTTCTAAATATTTTCATTATTTTGGCATAATTTTCCAAAATTTCAATTACTTATCTGAAATTATAATTATTTTCATCAATTGTCGATTATTTCTGTGATTTTTTAATTATTCTCTTTAGTTTCAAAAATTTTAAACTATTTATTTGACATTTCAATTATTTCATTCAATTTTCAGTTATTTATATTATTTTTTATAGTATTTTCTTCAATTTTCAATTACTTTCGTTCTTTTTCATAATTTCTAAATTTTTTTATTATTTATCGTAAAATTCATTTATTTTTGTTTTTCTACATATCTTTTCTCCAAATTTTAGTTATTCTCATTTTTTTCAATTTCTAAAAAGTTTTTAATTATTTCTCTGTAATTCAGAATTATTCTTTTAAACATCAAATTATGTTTATCTTTTTTCATTTATTTTCTCTAATTTTTAAATATTTTCTATTTTTTTCAATAAACTTCAGAAAGTTTGAAGTAATTTTCTGAAATTTACTTGAACTTTCCTTTAGTTAAAATATATTATGTAATTTTTTCAATTATTTTCTTAATTTTTTTTCAATTTTAAATTCTATTTAATAAATAAAAAATAAACCAATAAAAATAAATTATTTAACTCAAATTTTCATCATTTTTTTTCAATTTTCAATTATTTTTAATTATTCAATTTCTTTCAATTCATTATTAAGATTTTCAAATATGTTTCTTAAATTTAAATTATGTATTTTCCTTATTTTTAAAATTTTTCTAGGATTTTTTCAATTACTTTTTCCAATTTTTAATTCATTTAATTTTTTTTCAATCAATTTGCAATTATTTTGTTTAATTTCAATATTTTTGTAATTTTTTGTAATTCGAAAATTTTATAAAAAATTAGAATTATTCAGATACTATAAAGTTAAAACACAAGATGTTAAATAATTATTATTTGATAACAAATTTAGTCTCAATCTAATTTTTTTCAATAATTTATAACTGGATCTTTCAAAATTGGGTGAAATCTATTTTAATAATATTTTTCTTTTATGTGAAAAACCATTGTTTAGTTTGAGGTTATGTCAATGGGTTGAACATCCTTAAAGAAAAGAAAACAAACTTTTTGATTATTTAGAATGTTTTTTTTACAAATTTCTCAATCTATTTCGTTATTTTTAAAATTTTTATTAATATAAGTAATAAACAATTTTCTAAATCAAAAAAGTCACAGGCAGGCGTTCTAGCAGAACAAATTACGAGTATTAAAAAAAAACTTTATATTTGGATGAAAATTGTTCTAAAAATCGAATTTATGCCAAAAATAAATAAATCAATCTGCGACCCCTGGGTAAAATTAATACATACTTTTAAAAACATTTTCGACTTTTTTTTTAAATTATTTGAACAAAGAAAAACACATTTAAAACTGCTTTAAAACTTGAAATTTTCAACTTGGTCTCATTTACTCTGTTGTGTATCATATCGAAATCGGTATCAAGTTGAGTTAGTACCAAACTTCTTTTTTAAACTGATACCAACAATATAGCTTGTTATCATCGTGAATAATGTGAAGTTTGCTGTTAACCCAACTTGATATTTCGATGCGATGCTACAACAGAAACCAAGTTTTTTACAAAAGAAAAAAAGTTAAATAAGTTTTTTATTTTTTTATTTAGTACATGAAACTGATTTTTGATCCTTTAAAATTGTAGCTAATATGTCACGATATTTCTTTTAATAAACTGCTCTGAAAACAGGCTAAAGCTGTTCAGGTCAATTTAATATGTATATATTATCTGTGAATTAACTTATACTTTAAAGTTGGTCAGGATGTACTGACGCGCATTTTAAAAGTTTAATCACACAAAAGAGTATAGTAACTCTAGATGTATTAGGACGGATATGGGTGTAGAATTGATCACTAGTTATATCGATTACTGTACTTAGAATACAACTGTTTTCACATAAGCACTGAAATTGAATTCAAAACCTTGAATAATAATTTATTCCGAAAATATCTCTCTGTTTACATTACAAATGGAAAATTATATATTCTTGTTAATATTTATAGTAATGAACGATTTACTTATTTCAAAGTTGAATTTCCTCAATGTCTTTTCAGAGGTTTTTTTTTTTTAAATTTAATAACACCTATTATTGCTTATTAATATTATTATATTATACTTGAGTGTTTGCAAATCTGAAAATTAGACCTTTTTCGAAAGTACACTCTTGGCTGTATTAAAATCGACTTCTTGGTTTCTGCACATTTCTCGATAATGAAGGGGATAAACATTACTCTTTCCAAGGAATAGAACACCCGATTTCCTCCAATTCAGAATGCGCACGGAGAAGCAGGATTACGTGTAACTAACACGTAAAATATACCACTCTCGTGCCTGTGTAATTTAGGAATTACGAAGTGAACACTCACTTCTCTTTTGCGTGAGAAATCTTTAGCTATAGAGATCCAATTTGACAGGATAGTCCTGCTTTTGTATCCTCAACGCAATATTTCAGACAATTTTTATTTTGCAGTGAGAAATAATAAGACGCACGGAGAAAATTTGTATTTGGAATTTAGAAATAAAACTATAATTTAAAAAAAAAAAATTTTTAATAAAACTCCAAAAACCTTATTGTAGTAATTTAAAGTTCAAATAAATTAAAAAACGTGCGCTGACGCGCGATTAGTTTCTACACCTTGTGTTATTAACAATTAATATAAATATTTTAAATATAATATTTAAAAATAAATAAATAAAATAAATATTTGTGACGCGCTCCGAAGAAAGGTGCCTAAGAAGCAAAACGGAAATTTTTCAGGAGAACGAAAACAAAAGTTGAGCGCGCATGGTAATCTGTACAAAACGCTGATGTTTGAATTGTCATAACTTGAAAAATATTCAATAAAAATGTTTTCTGACTTTTGATAATGAAAAAGGAATCTTTAATAAAGTTAAATTATTCATAATCCAAAAATCGATTTTTTGCTTCTTAGGTACCTTTCTTCGGAGCGCGTCACATTTAGATATTTAGGGCAAAATTTATAAAAATTTAGAATTACAAAATATTACAAAAATATTGAAATTAAACAAAATAAATAATAAAAAATAATAAATTTTCCAAATTAATTGAAAAAAAAATGAAATCAATTAAAAATTGGGAAAATTAATTTAAAAAATCATAGAAAAATTTTAATAATAAGAAAAATTAATTTAAATTTGAGAAAAACACTTGAAAACCTTAAAAATGAATTTAAAGAAATTGAGAATTGAAAAATTAGAGAAAATAATTGAAAATAGAAAAAAAATGATTGAAAATTGAGATAAATAATTTAAAATTGAAAAAAATAATTGAAAAAAAGTCATAATATATTTTAAATAAAGAAAAAGTTAAAAGAAGATTTCAGAAAAATACTACAAACTTTCTGAAGTTATTTGAAAAAAAAGAAAAAAATTAAAAATTAAAGAAAATAAATGAAAAAAGATGAGCATAATTTAAATTTTAAGAGAATAATTCTTAATTAAAGAGAAATAATTAAAAATTTTATGGAAATTATGAAAAAGAACGAAAGTAATTCAAAATTGAAAAAATAAAATAATATAAATAATAAAAAATTGAATGAAATAATTGAAATGTCAGATAAATAGTTTAAAACTTTGGAAATTATAAAACAAACGAAAAAAAAATTTAAATTAAAGGAAGTAAATTTTGGAAAATAATTGAAAAATGATTTTAAAATTTGAAATTTAAATAAAATAATTGAAATATGATACAAACAATGGTAAGTTGTAAAAATAAATGGCATTTGAGTGAAAAAATTACAGAAAATTTTTTTAATATGAAAAAATAATTGAAATTTGAGAAAAATACTTAAAAATTAATTGAAACAAAATGAGAGTATCTAAAAATTGGAGAAAAGAATTGAAGAAAGATAAAAATAATTGAAATTTACGCTAATTAATAAAAAAATTTGGAAATTATGAAAAAGATCGAAAGTAATTGAAAATTAAAAAAAATACTACGAGAAATAATATAAATAATTGAAAATTGAATTAAAATAATTGAAATATCAAATAAATAGTCTAAAACTTTGGAAATTATAAAACAAATGAAAAAAATGAAATCAAATAAAAATTGGGAAAAGTTTTTTAAAACATCGTAGAAAAAATTTTAAAATAAGGAAAACACCTAATTTAAATTTGAGAAAAATACTTGAAAAGCTTCAAAATTAATTGAAAGAAATTGAATAATGAAAAATTAGAGAAAAAATTTAAAAATGAAAAAAAATAATTAAAATTTGAGAAAAAAATTGAAAAAATTACATAATATATTATTTTAAATAATGGAATGTTAAAGAAAATTCCAGAAAAATGCTTAAAACTTTCTGAGATCATTAAAAAAATAATAATAATAATTAAAAATTAGAGAAAATAAATGAAAACAGATAAACATTATTTACAGTTTAAGAGAATAATTCTTAATTAAAGAGAAATAATTAAAAACTTTTTGGAAATTATGAAAAAGAACGAAAGTAATTGAAAATTGAAAAAAAATAATAATATAAATAATTGAAAATTCAATGAAATAATTGAAATGTCAGATAAATAGTTTAAAACTTTGAAAGTTATAAAACAAACGAAAAAAATTGAAAATTGAAGGAAGTAAATTTTGGAAAATAATTGAAAAATGATTTTAAAATATAAAATTTGAAGAAAATAATTGAAATATGATACAAACAACGATAATTTGAAAAAAATAAATGGCATTTTAGTGAAAAATTTTAATAATTACAGATTTTTTTTTAATTAGAAAAAAATAATTGAAATTTGAGAATAATACATGAAGACCTTAGAAATCAATTTAAAAAAATGAGAATAACTAAAAATTGGAGAAAAGAATTAAAGAAAGATAAAAATAATTGAAATTTACCCTAATTAAGAAAAAAATTGGAAATTATGTAAACAAATGAAAATAATTTAAAATTTGCAGACAATAATGGAAATTTTAGAAAAATACTTAAAAATCTTAGAAAATAGTTTTAGAAAGTGAGAATAATAATTAACAATCGAGGAAAATAATTCAGAAATAATAAAATTGATCCATAATTGAACAAAAATAATTGAAGTGTGCTGAAAATAATTGAAGATTTACAAAAATATTGAAATATTATGAAAATAATTTAAATATGAATAATTGAAAATAGTAAACAAAATTTGAGAGAAATAAGTAAATAAATCATAGAATCTATGTTTAAAAAAGGAAATAATTACAAAATTCTTTAAAAATTTTTAAAAATTACAGAGAATAATGAAAAAATCACTAAAATAATCGACAATTGATGAAAATAATTAAAATTTCAGATAAATATTTGAAATTTTTGAAAACTATGCCAAATTAAATAATGAAAATAATTTGAAATTGAAGAAAATAATAGAAAAATTACAGAATTTTTTTTTAAGCAAAAGAAAATAATTGACAATTCGTTTAATACATGGAAAATTGATGACAATGATGTAAATTTGAGATAATAATTGAAAATGTAGGAAATTAATTGAAAAATAATGAAAACATTAAAAGATTGAGAATGTAATTAAAGAAAGTTATAAATAAAATAAAATTAAATTTATTGAAAGTTCAGGTAATTAATTCAGAAACTATGAAAATTAAAATGATTTCAGAAAGCTGTTTTAATAAATTGGCATTTCTTTTATTATTGTTAAAATTAAAATTTCGTATTTTACTAAATTATGTATTCTTCTCAAATAACTAAAATAGAAAAACTTTTTAAATGTAACAGCGAAACGTTTTAATTTTAAAAAATAACAGTAATAACATAAAAAGCTAAAATAAAGTAAATAAAATACATTTAAAGCTAAAAGATTGTTACATTTAAATTAATTGATAAATTTAATTTAGGTTTAAGTACATACGTTATTTTTTGTATACATATTATAAGTATCTTATTGAATTTTGAAATACCTAAAGACAAACACACGTAAAATGAAAATTTAAAATCCAATCTTTAAACGTTAAAAAAACCTTTATTAAATAATATACATAGTGGTATTAAAAAGTTATTAAGTTTATATTTACAATTTTAATAAACCTACTTTGCAATAACAACTAATTTAAGTGAAACTAAGAATAACAAAAACTACTTATCAAAATATTAGAAAATCATATTAATTTAAACTTAAACTACATATTTTATGAAAAAATTAAATACATATTCAAATTTATTTATTGTTTTAGAAATAAAAGTACAAATACAAAACCATAATTTTGTCAACTTATTTTATCGTATTCACAGTTCTTCTTGATTCCTTTTTTATAGGTAACACTTTTATTGATTATATAATGTTTTAATAAAAATTGCAATAATTATTATGGGATAAAATAAAAATAAACAACACGAGAATAACTACGAGAATATTTTAAGTTGAAATTGTCAAAACATATTCATCTGCTTTTTTTTTGTAACTATCTATCAAAATCAAGTTTCTAGCTATTTTGAATTTTCAATTAAAGAATTTCCTTATCTTTCTTTTAAAGTAATAAATTTAAAGTAATATATTTTAAACTAATATATAAATTAATAATACACTTTCCCTAATGTAGAAAATTTGAGCGACGATTTTCAATTTCTCCAAAACAGTAATATTGTCAATATCGGATATCACTCCTTCGTTTTTGACTAAATGTTCTGCTATTATAGAGACAAGTTTAACTGATGCAGTTGCATTTTTTTCCTAGCGCGTGAAAATCGGAAGTTTTGCAAACAATATAAAAAAAAAGATAAGAAAAATAAATAGTTAATGATAAACAGATAAAAGATCGTTATGAAATTTTTATTTTCAGAATTAGGGTCAGATAGGCAATTATTAATAGGTTAAGGAGAGAATGTCTGTTCGCGATACAATTAGAATAAAATATTTATTTAAGATAATTGTTTTGTTTATTTAATTATTTATAATTGTTATTATTTAGCTGCGCAATCTTTTTTAATTAACTCGATAAACCAAAACGGCTACTTTTGTATTTTTTACATCCAACTTCAAACTACATACAGTTTTTTTTTTCAGGTTTATATAATTTGACCCATTTTTCCAAATTTGAACAAATACAAATTTCGACAAAAAAAAAACAGCATTAGAAACACTTTCTTTTTATGGTAATTTTGTTACAAAAATTCTCTCTCTAGTTTAGAAAAGAGTTTTTAAATTTGTAGAATTAGTTTTTAGTGAGGCTGTTTTGTGCAATAATGCGATATATTTTCTAAAGGATTCTTTCTCAGAAGAAACCTCAGATATTTTGAAAGTTGGGTGAGAGAGTCGTTAAAAATGAAATTATAGTATAAATAAGCGTTCTGAGTAAGCTGGCCGCACTTCCGTGAGGGCACTTTTACCGCTTAGCGTTAATTGGACAGGTTCGTATGCGTACACAATAATGAAAATGAGATTGAATCAGTCAACCTCCAACCCCCAGTTGGAATTTGGATCAAGGAGGGCTCTGTCTGACTTCTACCAAGCGTGACCGTTTTATGGAGTTTACACACGGAATGACCTATAGGTTCAAGCTGACTCAAGATACTCGCGTTAGATTACAGCGTGATTTAAAAATACAGAAGAATTTCTCCTGGCCGCCCGTCATATTTCTCGATATTGTGTTCTTGCATCCGAACCAACTCATAATTCACATTTTTACAAACTTTCTTTCTTTCAAGAAACTTTGTTGTATTCCTTTAAATAATACTTTTTACGGTTTTAACAGTTGAAAAATGACAAAAATAACTGAAATTTGGAAAAATAATTGAGAAATGACAATAATAATTGATAACTGGTGTAAACAATTAAAATTTTGAAAACAATACTTGAAAAATTGACAAAACAATTGGAATGTTATGAAACTAATTAAATAATAACATAAATATTTGAAAAATAAAAAAAATATATTAGAAGTTTAAGGAAAGTAATTGAAATCTGAGAAGAATAATTAAAAAAAAAAAATTACAAAAAAAGAAAGTAATTAAAAGTTGTAGAAAATAATTGAAATTTGAGGGAAATAATTGAAAAAGATGTAAAAAAATTAATAAATTCGTGACTTTAACAAAAAGAATAAGGAAAATGATTAAAACTTGAAGAAAATAATTGTAATTTGAAGAAGATAGTTCAAAAATGTCAAAAAAATTAAAATATTTTTAAAAAAAAATTTTTAAATTAAATTTTATACTTAAAATTAAGTAATTAAAGATTGTAGAAAATAATTGAAATTTGTAAAAAAAACAGTTGAAAAACGCCGGAAACAACTGAAATTTGGAAAAAATAATTTAGAAATGACAAAAATAATTGATGTAAAAAATGAAAAATTTGAAGACAATACTTGAAAAATGGACAAAACAATGAAAATGTTAAGACACTAATTAAATAATGAAATAAATAATTGAAAGCTGGTGTAAAAGTTGATAATTTTAAGACAATAATTGAAAAATTGAAAAAATATTATAAGTTTGAGGAAAGTAATTGAAATCTAGGGGGAATAATTAAAAAATGTCAAAAATTTACATAAAAAGAAAGCAATATAAGGTTGTACGAAATAATTTAAATTTGTAGAAAATAATTGAAAAAGTTGTAAAAAAATTCAAATAAATTCGTGACAATAGTAAAAAGAATGAAGAAAATGATTAAAACTTGAAGAAAATAATTTCAATTTGAGGAGGATAATTCGAAAATGTCGAAAAATTTAAAAATGAAGAAAGTAATTAAAGTTTGTAGAAATAATGGGAATTTGTAGAAAGTAGTTGAAAAATGACAAAAGTAACTGAAATTTGAAAAAAAAATAATTGAAAAATGACACAAATAATTGATAACTGGTGTAAAAATTAAAAATTTGAAAACAATACTTAAAAAATTGATGGAACAATTGAAATGTTAAGAAACTAATTTAATAATGACATAAATAATTGAAAGATAGTGTGAAAATTTAAAAGTTATAGATAATAATTGAAAAATTGAAGAAAATATTAGAAGTTTGAGCAAAATAATTGAAATCTGAGAGGAATCTGACAATGAAGAAAATTTAATAATATAATTGAAATTTGCAGAAAATAATTCTAAAATGAAAAAATAATAGAAATATGAAGAAAATCATTGGAAAATAACGAAAATACTTGACTTATGACAAAAATTATTAAAGTTTAAAGAAAATAATTGAAATTTAAAAAGAATAATTAAAAATGTCAAAAGCATTTTAAATATGAAGAAAGTAATTAAGATTGAAGTCAATAATTGAAAAATAACAAAAGTAAATTGAAACTTGTGTAGAAAATTTAAATATTCCTTGCATCAATTTAAAAATTGAAGAACATAATTGAAATTTTAAGATAATTGAAAAATGACAAAATAAAATGAAAAATTGTGTAATAAATTTAAATATTCAGGGCAATAGTTAAAAGACTGAAGAAAATAAAATGGATATTTATAACAAAATTAAATTCAAAATCGCAAAAATACTTGAAAATTGACAAAAGTACTTTAAAGTTGACAAAAGTATTTTAAAAATGACAAAAATAATTAAAAACAGGTGTAGAATATAAATATTTGTAGATATTTATACAATTTTTTTTTTAATTACAGTCTACAAATATTTATATTCTACACCTCTTTTCAATTATTTTTGTCATTTTTAAAATACTTTTGTCAACTTTAAACTTTAAAGTACTTTTGTTAATTTTCAAGTATTTTTGTGATTTTGAATTTAATTTTTTCAAATAACAATTTCATTTTCTTCACACTTTAAATTATTGTAATTGGAAAAGACATTTTACTAAAAAAGTGAGAAAAGTGATTTTTTTTAATAAAGCGAGTAATAGTGAGCAATTTTAAAAAAACGTGAGTAAAACTGAGAAAAGTGAGTTAATGACAGCCCTGAACTGTTTATAACTTATTTGAAGCTGTTTAGAATTACATATTTGAAACTCTCAATGAATTGTTTAAAACTTTATTACTAGTTTATAACTATTTGGAACAAGTTCAGTATTCAATACAACTGCTTAAAATAAAATTTTAATTGTTTCGAACTGTTCAGAACAATTCAGTACACCTTTAAAATTCTTTTAATGCAGTTTCAAAACTGCTCTCTAAATCTGAATTAGTGGTTTTCTACTAATAAATTAGCGAAAAGTGAGCTACTATTAAAATAGTAAGAATTTAACTAATTCTTAGTAGAAAACTACTAATTTTGTAGTAGAAAACTACTAATTAAATTAGTAAAAAAATCTACTTTTTTTAAAAGTAAAGTTTCACTATTTCAATTAGTAGTTTTCTACTAAGAATTAGTAGTTTTCTACTATATGAATTAGAGAAAAATGAGCCATGAATTTGACTAATTCATAGTAGAAAACTACAAATTCAGATTTAGAGAGTGTATTCAGAACTATTTAAAACTAATTAGAACTTGTTTCAAATTAATTAAAATTAGTTTAGAACTACTTTTAACTGGTAAGAACTTGTTTCAAACTGTTTAAAGCTTGTTTAAAACTTTTCATAGCTAGTCCAAAACTGTTAAAAACTACTTAAAACTGTTTAGAATAGGACAGAATTAAAAACTTTTTGAAATTGGTTAAAAACTGGTCAGAATTATAAAAACTATTAAAAATGTTCATAACATGTTTAGTTCTTCTTAAAACTATTAAGAACTTGTTTGAAACAGTTTATAACTATTAAAAACTATTTATAATTTATCTACTAAACTTTCTTTAAATCAGTTCGAAACAATTTTAAACCAGTATTAAGCCAATTCTAAATACTTTTAAGACATTATTAAACAAGCTCTAAAAATTGTCAAATAAGTTGTCAACAGTTTTAAACATATTCTAAACAGTTTTAAGTAATTTCAAAAATTCTAAATAGTTTTAAACCTGTTTCTAACAGTTTAAACAATTTGAAACAAGTTCTATATAGTTTAAAACAGTTTCAAATCAGTTTAAAATTAGTTATTAAGAGTTCTTAATCAGTTTTAGAAAGCTTTGAACATATTCTTAAAATGGTAATAACCAAGTTTTAAACAAATTCTAGACAGTTTGATACATTTTTTTATAACAGTTTTTTATATAAAATTATTTTTAAAATAAATAATAAAATTCATTAATTTAACTATTTCGGTATTGAATTTAAAAAGTATTCTGATTATAAAATATGAGTTTTAAAAGTGCCAGGAACAAAAATTGTAGAGAAAAAAGTATTATGAAATTTAATATGGTTACATTAAAAATGTTCCAAATTTGGTAATAACGTGTGAAATAAAATTAGTGTAGCTTCTTTGTTGAATTGAGTTACATCATACGAAACTTAATGCTGCTTAGGTTTCTTCTAACTTTTATCTACTTCTTTATTAAATGAGTATTACTTTCACTTTCAGCCGCAGGAAATACTTTCTTTCTCTGATTTCCTAAGTTAAAAGTCCTTTTTTTCCTTGTAATCGTGTGTACATTTTATTTTGAAATTTTTAATTTTTACCAAATTTTTCCATATTTTCAAGGGATGATGATAAATGGCAGAATGATATTAAAATATATCGGGGAGTTGGAAAGACATTAAATACAAAACAACACTGCGTCACTATAATTATACCCCATGAAAGTGTTATACATGTTACAAGTCGGTTATGGGTCAGTTGATATAGGTGAGCAAGCCGGAGATTAGTCTATCATAGACTTTTCTTCTTAACTTCACGAGGTCGCTTATGCACATGTTCTCAAGCCTTTCATGTACACTTTGAAAAGCACAAAATTATTTTTTAAAAAAACTTATATTATGTGTCGCGATATGGAGAAAGGGACCTAAGAAGCAAAAGATTTTAGGTTATATTTGTGGTTTTTGGAATGAAAATAATAATCAATACTCAGTGCAAATTATTTTGATGTTTAATCTTTATACCATAGAAAATATTCAATGGGGACTGATTTTGATTTTGTAACATTAAGGGCATGTGATAGATTATGACATCACTGATATAGTCAAAATTTGTTTATGGACAAATTTTGGCTACATTGAAAAAACGATATTCTATTTTTAGGAAGTGCAAACTTATAATTTATTTTATTCAACTAGTTGAATTGATTAGTATTATGAATGATTCTATTTTTATAGAGTGGCCATTAGGGTTAATTAAAAGTTGCAAAATTTATGAATTAATAAAAGTCTCGATATAAGTTAAAGTCTGAACGCTCTTTTATATATATAGGTAAACATAAAATTTCAAGTTATCTTCTCTAATAAACATTATTTTAAAAATATTCTAATTAATTTATCTAGAAAACTACACAAAAAATTACAATTACCTTTTCCTGCAAAATTAAGATGAAATTTCTAATTACTTGTGCTGTTTTCTAGTTAATTTTATTCCCGTATTTTTGCCAGTGTTGGAAAAAAATGTAATTGAGGAGACGTTTTCTCTGCAATTTGCTTTCTCGAGTATTAAATGTTTCTCAAGAGGGTGCTTGTCATTAAGTAAACTGACGACATTGAACGACACAAATTACACCTAGTTTGGGTTAGATTTCATTTGCTATTCAAGTGAATGTAAACAAGCGGTTTTCTGACGTCACAACCACACTGAAAACAATGGTTGCTTGCACTAACTATTTAGTTCATAAACTGTGTCACTGCTGTTTCATTTCTTTCCATTAATACCATCCTCTCATCTTATTTCTAGTTAACTATATTCAGGCTTCACAGGTGGTCCTCTATTTACCCTATATGTCCCCTATTTAGAAAATTTCACCCTAAAATCCCCTATTTTTCATGAAAATAATATATATTATTTATTTTCGACCTATTTACGAATGTAAATGACATTTTTACCCGAGGGTTGCTGTTCCTTTCTTATAAGTGTCTTTGCAACAATGTGTAACACTTTCTCCTGTTAAAATTGTAAATATAGGTTTCTTATCTTGTACACTTTACGATGTGGTTGTTCTGGAGGAAGTCGAAATCGTGGTACCGGAGACAATACTTTTAATACCAGTGCAAAATTAGGACAGTAGCTACACAGACATTAATGTTCTCTGTGTGTGGCTGGCCCTTTTTCATGTTTTTTTTTGTTCTCCAGAAACACATATATGTATATATATATATATATATATATATATATAGAGGTTTCTGAGTGTGTAACCGAGTGGAACTCTTTGTCTCGACGGACATAAACTCTTGATGGTGAGGGTGGGTGGAAGGAAGGGTCTGATGCGTACATGATTTTTCTCTGGTGAATGTGTGTGCGTTGGAAAATTAAAAAAATTGCGCACTTTGCAATTCCACCAAGGACGATGCACCATCGAACGCCGCACACAATCGTTCATCCGATTCACGTTTATTGTAATGTTTCACTGGAACCCGACAGATAAAACACGCTGATGATCCTTTGTAACATCCTCTCGACAATGCTAACAGTTAATTGGGAATAAAAAGCGTTGCAAAGGATTCACTGAAACATAAAAAAAAAGATGAGATTGTGCACTGTTATTGATAACACCAGTATTCATAATTATTAATTATATATAATAGTAGTAGTAGTTTTTTTTTAATTGAGAATTTATCATTTTTAATTGTTTAAGTAATATTATGTTAGTGATCTTATCAATTCTCTAAATCTGAAATGGTGAAAAATGACAATTTACTAATTGAAAAAGAGAAAACTCGTTTACCCTCAAAATGTTTACCAAAGTTTATTGCAAATTTTTACTAATGTCATTTAGTGGACGTTTTGGAAAATATCACCCAATTGATGTCAGGCTACTATGAAATGAATTTATGTATTGTAGAAAGTTAATGAAAACAACTCAATAATTTTTAATGTACACTGATTTTCTTTAAATCCAGATTGAGAAAAGCTATATTAGAGACTAGAATTGTGCATTAATGGTACATAGAACATAACCCTGGAGCGCAGTTGTTTGCACACCAGGGGTTCTAAGTGCAAACAGCATTTTTTAATCTTCTTTTTTTATTTCTCCATGTAATGGTTGTTTCAACTCTGTTCAAAAAGCTTTCCCAAGTGCTCCATATTCTTTTATTTTACAGTAATTTATATTTGTATTAGGTCATTCAATATAATACACGTGTATGTAGTTATATATAAAGAAATGGAAACGAACATAAAAGTTTAATCTCATAAAGTAATTTTATAATTTCTATTTATAAAAATACTCTGTATTTATAGAAGATAATGTATACATTGAAAATTATGTAACCATATTGGCTGTTATGAAATAAGTGTCGCCTTGTTGAGATATTAAGAAAGGTCCACCTTTAATTCTGCGATCGTTTATTTTTCTCATACAAGACAGAATTTGTCGCTATAGATTCATCATTTATTGAATATCTAAGATACTGAATCGAACTTTGCTAGGGAACTTTTTAGCGTATCTATATTTAGATAATGCAAAATTGTCGTTATAGAATCGTTAACACTCCTGTTTGCGTTTTCTAGGAACTTTGCTAAATAAACAGAAAGAGATGGCTGTATGTCCATTAAGACTGCGCGAAAGGAATACTTCTCGGCGTTACACATTCACTCTCAACCGCGGACCCTAAATCCTTTGGGCCCTACTTTTTATTTTCAGCTCTAATGATTTGACAAATAATAGCATTCTTTTAATAAAAAATAACCTTAAAAAAAAGCTATTATTACTATTATCTTTGCTATAATTAATTGGAATAATTACGTAAAGATATAAAATGTCGAAATTGCTCATATATGACGTTAAAATCCGGTATTGGAATATTTAATTTTTAAGACCCTTGATTAATCCTTTAATCGGATTACCACCAATAGAGGGATTTCCCGCTAAATGGCACACCCCTCGTTAAGTGGTAAAAAAAAAAAGGGAATTTCTTTTTCATTTTTAATAATCATGTCGGCATAACTTTGCACGGTGCGATACACGGGCGCTGCACACGTCGCTTAGAATTAATGCCTGTCCAGCTTTTAAAGCTACCTGTTATTCCGCGGCGACAAGGCCTATTTATATCGGCCTAGATTCCGCGTTTATGCCATGTGCTGCTCTTGCGCGCGTGTGCGCATTCGCATTACTACAACAGGTAAACTATCATAAAAAGAATACCGCTATTCTCACGATCTAAATTATGACCAACGATCTAATTTATGGAAAAGATCTTTTTTTTTTGCGAAATCATTTTACAAGACGTTATTTTATTTGCAACGTGTATGCGTGATTTTCTGAAATTTTTCAAACATTATTTTTTAACTGACATCTGATATAAAATGAGTAGATTCTCTCTAAATCTAAAATAGTAGTTTTCTACTATGAATTAGCGAAAAGTGAGCCAAAAATGATTTTAACCAATTTTGACCCCCATCTTGAATCAGCCATTTTGAATTTTAAAATTCTATTGTTTATTCTAAAAAAACAAGATCTACAAGTTTAAAAATATTTAAAATTTCACTTCCAGAGTTGGAATGTTAATCTCAAACATTTTATTAAAAGATGTTTCCCTTTGATTTTATGGTAAAATAAAGTTTATAATAATGCAAAGTGTATGGGCGTTTTTTTTTACAAATATAGTTCTCTAAATCTGATTTCGTAATTTTCTATACTAATGAATTAGAGTAAAAACGGTTACTGTTAAATAGTAATCTCTAAATCTTAATTAGTGGTTTTCTAATACTAATACTTTAAGGTATTAGTCGCGTAAAATGATTTTCGTCAGATTTTTTTAAAACTTTGTATCTGTATTCATGACGTATTTATCTATGAAATGAGATCTATCCTATTAATTTTGACCACTTCTGAGCTTCAAAATATTAATTCAAAGTTTATACCTTTTACATGCAATAGCACAAAATGCATGTAAAAAATGTCTCTTATATTCAATTATAAAAAAACAAGTCGTCAGTTTTTCAAATAAAACTACTAAGTTACACATTGAGATAAAATAAATCCTTTAAAAAAAAATTAATTTTATTGACCACGCCGTATAAAAAATACAATAATTTAAAAATTCATAATTTTTCATTTTCACATGGTTTCATTGAAAAATGTCGAAAACGTGTGAGCAATACATCACGATAACTTATAGTACCTGACTCAAAATCGTTAAAATTACATATATTACATTAGAAGAGGTCACAAGGAAGCAAATGAGTTGATATAAAAGTTAATTTTTTGTTCTTTTTATTTTGCGGGAGTTTTGCGGGAGCATTTACGCGACTAATACCTTAATATGTCGATTAATAGAAAACTACTATTTCAATTAGTAAAATTCTACTGATTCAGATTTAGAGAGTTAGTTAAACAATAAAGTTAAATATGTGAAATCTAACGTCACTTTTCGGTATGCTTAAAAATTGGTCAAAAACATCAAATATACTTGTAGTTATTTTTTGTATTAATTAGAAAAACTATCACGTATATCACGTGAGAAAGTACTCTCTAAATCTAAATTAGTGGTTTCTTACTAATGAATTAGCGAAAAGTGAGCTACTATTAAATAATAAAAATTTTACTAATTTCTTAGTAGATAGCTACTAATTTTTAAAAGAAAACAACTAATTGAAGTAGTAGTAATAGTTTTCTACTAAAAATTAGTAGTTATCTACTAAAAAATTAGTAAAATTCTTACTATTTAATAGTAGCTTACTTTTTGCTAATTCATTAGTAAAAAAAAAACAGTAATTCAGATTTACTCTAAATCTGAATTAGTTAAAAATAACTTATTTGAAAGCAAAAACTCAGTCACTAATTGAAATAGTCATATTTCTACTAACCATTTAGTACAAAATAACTAATTATTAGTCAAATTCATTTTTAGGTTTTATCAAAATTACTAATATTTTAGTAAAATTCAGTTTACTAATTCAGTTAGTCAAATTTTGACTAGTTTTTAGTTATATTTTTACTTATAATTAGTCATATTTTACTAATAATTAGTTATTTTTAACTAATTCAAATTTAGAAAGTAGAGAGTAATTCAGATTTAGAGAGTACTTTCTCACGATATTTTTTCTAATTAATACAAAAAATAAATACAGGCAGATTTAATGTTTTTGACCAATTTTTAAGTATACCGAAAAGTGAGGTTAGATTTCACATATTTAACTTTATTGTTTAACTAATCTAGTCATTTTATATCAAATTCCAGTTAAAAAACAATGGTTTAAAAGTTTCAGAAAATCACGCATACACGTTGCAAATAAAATAACTACTAATTTTTAGTAGAAAATACTAAACATTAGTAGTTGTCTACTAAAAAGTTAGTAAAATTCTTACTATTTACTATTTAATCATTAGTAGAAAACCACTAATTCAGATTTAGAGATTGACAAAAACTACTATTAGGGATTAAAATCGTGAACAATTTTTCTCTTTTTCAATTAGTAAAAAATAACTAATTATTAGTTGAAAACTTCTAATTGAGTAGTTAAGTTTAACTAATTAAATAGTAAAAAATAACTAATGTAATTAGTAAATAGAAATCTACTAATTCTTTTAGTAGTTTAAAATAACCTAAAAATTACTTTGACTAAATAAATTAGTACTTTTTTTACTAAATTATTAGTAAAAAATTACAATTTAATATCTCGACTTTTTGTATAATTTACTATTCTTTGACTTATTTCTTCGCATTAAATTACATTTTGGTTTGTTTATGAAATTTAAATTATGATTACACAGGCACACAAAGAAAATAATTTTTTTGGGGATTTTTTTTTTTTAGATTAGCTAATATTTTTTAGATAAACTAAAACTGGGTTTTTTGACCCAACTGGGTTTTTTGACTTTTGATTTGGTTTCAGTGGAAAAAATACAGTAGAATATTGTCCCAGAGAAAAATATTTTTTTTTTTGTTTTTTCGAGTTTTTGATCAGTTTTTTGAGATTATCTCACAAATTGTAGCCAATCTGGTTTTTTTGACTTTTGTTACGGATTCTGCGGAAAAATACGTAAGAAAATATATTGTCCCGGAGAAATTTTTTTTTATGTTTTTTCGGATTTTTGAGCAATTTTTTAAGATTATCTCAAAAAATTTATCTAATCTCGTTATTTTGACTTTAGATTCAGATTTAGCAGTGAAAATAAGTAGAAAATACATATTGTCCCGGACAAAAAAATTTTATTTTTTTATTTTTTCGGGTTTTTAGACAGTTTTTTGAGATTATCTAAAAAAATTTATCCAGTCTGCTTATTCTGACTTTGGTTTCGAATTCAGCAGACAAAAATATGTAGAAATACACTAGCATCTTGTTTTGGGGAAAAAAAAAATTTTTTTTAAATTTTTTCGGGTTTTTGAGCAGTGTCTTTTAGATTATCTTAAAAATTTTAGCCAGTCTGCTTATTCTGATTACGGGTTTGAATTTAGCGGAAAAAATACGTAGGAAAATACTAACATATTGTCCCAGAGGAAAAAATTTTTTTTCGAATTTTTGAACAGTTTTTTGCGATTATCTCAAAACTTTTATCTAATCTAGTTATTTTGACTTTAGATTTGGATTCAGCAGAGAAAATAAGTAGGAATAGTCTAGCATATTGTCCTGGACAAAAAAAATTTTTTTTTTTGATTTTTTCAGACTTTTGAGTTGTTTTTTGATATTATCTCAAAATTTTTAGCCAATCTTCTTATTCTAATTTCGGTTTCGAATTCAGTGGAGAAAAATATGTAGAAATACACTAGTATATTGTACCGGAAAAAAGATTTATTTTTATTATTTTTTTCGGGTTTATGAGCAGTTTTTTGAGATTATCTCAAAAATCCTAATTAGTCTGGTTATTTTGATTTCAGTTTCGAATTCATCGAAGAAAAATGCGTGAGAATATACTTGTGTAGTGTGTCACACAATTTTTTTTATGGGTCTGTGTTATTAATCTAAGAAATTTTCAATTTCGTATTTTCGATTATTGCGAATATTGATTTTTCTTATTTAATTGATTATTCGATTACACTTATTATGTAACCTAATTAGGATGTGCTTTTGCACTTTAAATTGCGTTTTGCTTTGTAATTCAATTCTCATAATGTATCTTTTAATTAATAGGAATTTATTAGGAAAGTTTTAAGAATATGCATCGTAAGATGCATATTTATTTCAAAAGAAAATTAATTTCTTAATAAAAACTGTGTGCATTAAGAATCAGTCACAAAAGTTTATAAGAATGGTAAATTGATTTGATAATTAAGAGACAGTTCTAAATGAAATAAAAGGATGTTAAGGTTAAAAAAAAGTTTCTTATTAGGTTAATAAAGTTGTCAATCGCTAATGAATAAACCATATCTTCTTTCTATACAGTTTATACAACATCTCACTAGTTCAATACTATACACACGACAATAAAAATAATTATAGGGATTGGTTTTATACACATAAAGATGTGTATAAAGCACTGATAATATTGCGAGTTTTTACCACACGTACAATTGCAAACAGACACACCCACATAATTACATTTAATAAAAGTGACACAATAAACATTTTTAGGATCGATTTTAAACTACTTTTGGTTTTTTAGGTTTCACTCCAACCCTTGTTTCAAGCTGAAAGATTTTTCAGTGGAATAATAGGGTTAACCCTTTCGACCTCAATTTGCCTAAGAGCAACTTCTGAAGCATTTATTTTTTAAAACTGTCTTATCCGTTTAAAAATTAAAGAATGATCATTTATGAATTTTTATTTTAGAAAACATAATTTTACATAATTAGAAAACATAATTTTTTTCTTTTTGGTTTACTTTTTTTATTTTCTTTCTTTTTAGTTAGATTAATAAAGAAGTTAGTTTAAACACTATTTTAAGTTAATTTTACAAAAAAATTGTATTTAACTATTATAATTATTTTAAAAGAATTTCGGGCTTTTTGAAAACAAAACAGGAAAGACCAACAATAGAGTGACCCATTTGCCTGGTGCACTTGGACGATGCATTCCCTGAGTCCGACATAGACGTTCTGGTACACTGAGACACGTGCTTGCAAACTCACGCACTTTAATTTATTTTGAGCAGATGCTGATACGAAAAAAAAGAAAACAGAAACGAAATTTTACGATCTTGTGGTTTGGAGACTGAAATACTGTAATTAAAGTCTGCTTTCTTTACTTGCGGTTTAAACTCTAAATTTAAAAATCGACTTTTAACAATCAGCGCTCAAGAAAAAAAGTACAGTTCAAGTAGTAAATTATTAATTTGGGCAGACATAGAGCTTGCTTACACTGTTGGCTTAAAAAGGAGGCTTAAAGTATTTTTTTTAAAAAAAAGTTTTTTTCCTTTAAACCTACTTTTTAAGCTGGCGGTGTAAACAAGCTCATAAAATCAACACTTAATACAATGTTTTGATTATTCCGTATCATTTGCTTTTCAATAATAAATAAATAAATAAATAAAAATAACTATAGATAAAGGACATAACGATAAATAAATAATAATAATATGGTCTTTAGTTTTTGGATAAAGCTATATTTTTTCAGAGATTTGATTTTGGAAATAAAGAATGGATATTGACAAAAATTGTATGCATCTTTTAATACATAAATAATAATAATTCTTGAAAAATAAAAATAGAATATAAAGAAGAAGAAATAATAAATTAAAAAGGAAACTAATACAAGCGCAAAGCAGAAAGAAAAAGATATACAAGATGGATAAAAATTGATTTATAAAAATAGAAACAAAAGTCGATATGTTAAGTTCAAAATATAAAAATCCAATAATGCAACAAACAATAGTAAAAAGCAGAATGAAGAATATAAATAAATAATAAAAATAAATTGAATCAATAGATAAAAATATATGTTTAAGATTTGAAACTATAAGTTACTTTAATAAAATGAATGAATTTTCATTAGTTTCGTGGATTTAAAGGATTTTTATTTTTTTTATTTTATGAACTCTTTACGTTACGGAATTATGCGCGACAAGACAATTGCGCCACTAAGATAACCTGAAAATGTCAGAATATTAGTTATTTTAAAAAGCACACTAATCGTGAAACGTTTACCACTTGAAAGTGAAATGATACATATCTCGCGTGTTATAATTGATTACAACATTTTCTTAAATTGCACTCAATTTGTTTATTTTGTTTTTATAATTGCTTATCATATATTAAATATTCTTTTATCGTAACAGTCTCGCAGAAAAAAATGAGTTTGGTGTAGGAAAATTTTTACGATCCCTGATAAATGTGAAAATCGAGGTGAAAATAAAACATATTTTATAAAGTGAACCTTGACATCTAAAAGGTCACTATCAGAAAAATCACCCTTATAATCTTTGTTTTCGTATTTTTCTTGATTGTTTTCACAGTAATATTCAATAATTGTCGCATTTTCTCAATTGTCAATTAGTTTCTTGAAAAAACAAATCCAACCTGGAATTTCACCCTTTTTAGTACTTTTTTAAAATTTTTCTAGACATAATCAAGTAGTAGTTATTATTGTCGTGAACATTTAAATTTTCTATACACAAGTTTCAATTTATTTTTTTAATTTTTCAATTATTTTCTTCAAACGTAAATTATTTTTGTCATTATTAAAGTATTTTTGCTATTTTTCAATTATTTTCTAAATATTATTCTCTTATTTTTGCCATTTTACAATTGTTTACTACAAATTTCAATAATTTTATTCAATTTTTTTATTGTCATGAATTTTTAATTTTTTTACACCAGTTGTAAATTATTTTCTTCAAATTTTAATCATTTTCGTCATTCGTTTTATAATTGTCATAAATTTAATAATTTTTTATACCTGTTTCAATTAATTTTTACAAATTTCTATTATGATTCTGAAACTTGAATTACTTTCTACATAATTAAATGTTTTTGACATTTTTGAATTATTCTCTTCAAATTTCAATTATTTTCTTCCAACTTTAATTAATTTCTTCAACTTTCAATTATTTTCTTTAAAATACGAATATTTTTTTTAATTCTTCAATTATCGTATTTACATTTTTAATTTTTACTCCAGCAAATTTATTTGTGTCATTATGCAATTAGTTTCTTCACATTTTAATTATTTCGTTAATATCTCAATTATCGTACTCAAAATTGTATTTTTTTACACCAGTCTCAAATAATTTTTTTCAAAGTTTAATTTTTTTTTATTCTTTAATTATTTTCTTGTAATTTCAACTATTTTGTTTTAATTTTTAATCAATTTTTAATTTAGATATTTTACAATTTTTTTTCAAATTTGAATTATTGTTGTCATTTTTAAATTATTTTCCTCAAAATTTAATTAATTTCTTCATATTATTATTATTATTATTATTATTATTTATGAAATAAATAAATATTTAAATTTCTTTGATATTTTTGAATTATTCTCTTCAAATTTCAATTTTTTTATTCAAACTTCAATTAATTTCTTTAACTTTCAATTATGTTTCTCAAACTTCATATATTTTTCTCAATTTTCCAATTATTGTTTATAAATTTATAATGTTTACACCAGCTTTTATTTATTTATTTTATTATTCAATTAGTTAATTAAATTAACTAAAATTAATAACTAATTTGCAATTATTAAAGAATTTTCAGATTTATACGATAACAATGAATTTTTATTTAAAATTGTCCTGGAATTTTCCCAAAATTTGTTCTGGAAAACCTGCAAAAGTCATGGAATATTTAATCCAGATTTTTGTAGTAAACATGCTTAGTTAATTATTTTCTTCGATATTTAATTATTTTCATCATTTTATAATTTTTCTTTTAATTATCAATTATATTCTTGAAATTTCCAATTTATTTCTTCAATTTTTAATTATTTACTTCATTTCTCAAATATTTTCTTTAATTTTCAACTATTTTTATCGATTTTCAATTTATTCCTCAATATTTAATAATTCTCTGATTTTTCAATTATTTTTTTAACTCATAAAAATTGTTTAAAAATTTAAATTCAATTATTCAATTCTAGAAATATTCTCTTCAATTCTTAGTTATGTTCTTCAAATTTAAATTCCACTTTTCAATTGTTTAATTATTTTCTTTCATTTTTAATTACATTCTTCAATTTTTATTTACCTTCTTTAGTTTTCAATTGTTTTCTTCAATATTCATTAATTCTCGTCTTTTTTCAATTACTTTTTTCAGTTTTAAAGTATATTCTTTAAATTTTAATATCATTCTTCAAATTTTAATTGCTCTTTTCAATTTTCAATTATTTTTTGCAATTTTCAATCTAGTTGTTAAATGTGCAATTATTCCTAACAATTATTCCTTTCATTTTATAAATTTTTAAATTTACAATTATTTTGTACAAATTTTATATTTCTTATTTAATTTTTTCAATTACTTATATCATTTTGTAACTATTTCCTTCAATTATTAATTATTTTTCGCAATTTTTTATTATTATTTTAAAATTGTGTAATTATTCTTTTGATTTTTTAAATTATTTTATTCAGTTGAGTGTTAATCTGGACATTTTTTAATTTTGTGTTCAAATGACAATTTTTTTAGTCATCTTGTAATGTTTTTTTTTCAATTATTAATTATTTTTTCCAATTTTAATTTAATTCTAAAATTTTCAATTTATTTCCTTAATTTTTTACTATTTCTTCAATTTTTTACTATTTCTTTGAATTCCAAATATTTTCTTCGATTTTCAATCCAATCGTTCAATTTGCAATTAATCCCAACAGTTACAATTTTTCATCTATAATTTTTCACATATTTTTATTAAATGTAATATTTATTGTTTTATTGTTTAAACTATTTCTTTCAATTGTGTAATTGAGGGGCTGGATGCAATAAGGGGATACGCGAGACTTTCGTTGGCCCCGCGTACAGCGAATCTCCAGCAGAAACGGGGGACTTCGAAAGTCCTCTATATCCCTTTATTGCATCCAGCCCCTCAATTATGTAGCCACTTTTTGAATTTTGTTTTTAACTGTCAATTATGTTCGTGGAACATAATTGATAGTGGAATTATAAAATTATAATACGTAATTCTTTTTAAATGTTTAAAATAAGTTATTGTCTAAAATTTAAGATTTTAATATTTTGTGAGAATAAAACTGTTTAAGCTTTAATTACAATTAATAAAATTATAAGAATGTGTAAATTTTAAATTTAAGTATAAAAGATACCTATATTTGAAATATAAAGACGAATTTCTCAAAATTAAAAGTATTGTTTTAATTTAGGTACTGATTGATTCAGTAACCTTACTGATTTAATCAGTTACATTTTGACTGACAATCAGTGAAATCCCATTGAAATTTTCACTGATTTGAATCAGTGGCTTATTCCCCACTGATTCAATATAGTGATATTTCACTGATTCAAATTTAGAGAGTATTTACATTGTAAAAAGAGAATCTTAATTTAAGACGTGTCTTTAATTCAGCAAGCCCTGCTGTATAAATGTTTATGTAAAAACTACTACCTTAATTAAGCTGAATTTACAACAATTACAAATTTACCTTTTTAAAAACATTAGTACTCTACATTTCTATACAGATTTCAAATTTTTTTTGTCACAGTTTTAATCAAAAGAAAAATCCCTAGAATCAGCAATAAAGCTGTTTTAAAAATGTTGTGTCTTAAAATAAGACATCTTTTCTGCCTTAAAATAAGACTTTCTTTTAACAGTCTCTAACAATAATCCAATTTGTAAATAAAACAATTCCTCATTCTCCGTGATGATAAATTGATCAAAATTTCTTGTATATGTTTAGATGATATCTCTGGATTTTATGAAGGTTTCGTTAGAAACTGACCCTCAAATTAGTAAACCAGGTCTGAAACGCGGATGCTTGCATTCGTGGGGGTTTTTGCTGATGCGCCAAGATTCTAGAATGATCAGCAGGCCGGCGGCGTGCGTTTGAATAGTCGCCGGTGATAATAATAGACACGGGATGGCACGCACAAATGTTAAAGTTGTATAGAGGAGAGCACCCGGCAAGGTGGTGTTATGCGCTTGTAGACTCTGTGCGCTTGGGCTTGCGCGTCTCTCGCTTCTCATTGACCCAGTTACCCAGTACACTTGACCGCGCTCTATTCCCCCCGTTTCAGCCCCTCGACCACCCTGACACTACCCTTCCACCCGCACTGATTACGCGTCGAGTTTTGCGCCATCCGACGTCCACCACACTCACCCCTCATCCTACAAAATCCACCCAACCACTCAAAACCGGAAATTCCAACCATCCACTTCCACCTTACCTCTACTAACCCCTCGCGATGTTGACGGCTATCTCCCAGACGCTCTTCTTCCTTTTCACGATAATATCGTGAGTCTCGTCTGCGAACCCCTTCTGCGCGTCGGCGTCGCGACGCCTTTTGCGTTAATGACGCGAAACACCACTATGTCGCGTCTCTGTGTTTTCATGCGTGTACAGCTCGATTTAGGTACAGGCCTATTATAAAGAAAGCTATTTTTGCACAAAATCCACTTCGTGGAAATATCAACACGGGGAGGAATGACTTTTCGAGTTTCATGTATCTTTTGCTGGCAATTAAGCTCATTAATTTTATTATACGAGGAGCAAATTAACTAGGTTCCATATCCCCTTGCATCTAGAAGTCATAAATTAACGAGGGTTGTATTTTGTGGGTAATGAACTTCTTTTATAGTTGACTTACTTTCAGTTCTTTCAAAGAAGCTAAAGTTTGTTATAGGAAATTATTTACTATTAAGGTGTTCTGGGTTGGAAAAATAATGTTTAGGTAAACAAGAATGTTGTCTGTTGGGTATATAGTTATGGATATTAACTTATTACTGGGTTACTAGGTTGATTAGTTTGGAAAAAAAGTTGTATTGTTTTCAATGTTGTATAGGCATTTTGGTATAATACAGGATAGTTAAGGGAAATTTGATGGTTCCAGGTGATATGAGGAAAATGTGTGATCGAAGTAGTAGATGTTAAAAAGTGGCTTTGGATGGATAAAAAAATGTATTTTTACCTTTTTGGCATTGTTGAACCCAAATATGTTACTAAGAATTTTTCAAAATATAGAGGAAGGTTTCGAAAGTTACTTCTCTTAGAATCTTTGGAATAAGGTTCAAACCAAAAAGCAAAAACAATGTTGCTGATTTTGTGGTTTTACTTTTCCAACAGAAATATGTTGGGAAAAACCCTAATGAACTAAAAAATTCTGGTATAGAAAACCTCCATTTTTACAGTTTTATACAGACCCTTTGCTCAAAACGGAAATTGATCTTTCAAATGTTTCCGTCCTAAACTAAAGAGCAAAAGAGCTTGATGATATGGTATCTTTTTCTGTTTTAAGAATAGGGACGAAACACTTGACTGCACTGAGAAAAATGGATGTTTAACCCTAACATCTAGATGTTAACGCTGAACATCTAGATCCTAACGCTTAACATCCAGATGTTAAAGCTTAATATTCAGATGTTACGGGTAAACATCCATTTTTCTCAGTTTGTCGGTTAAGCGCTTTATCAATTTCCGATTTGAGATGAAAAGGTCAATTGCATAATGACAACTATATAGAACTGTGCTGGTACCAATTTTGCTAAAATCGACAACATTTGACATGTTACAAAACCACACTTAATTCATCTCTTAACATTGTAGAAAGTAATATAACAGTTATATGACTTAATTATTGCTACTATTGAGATTAATCTGTTAAAGGAATAACTATGACAATAGCAAATTTTAATCTTGAACTCTTTGATGAATTAATCCATTCAATATAAAAAAGTCAAGGAGGATGGTTTTTCCGTATGATTGTTGTTGTTTTCATCATTAATTTTATTATACGAGGAGTAAATTAACTAGGTTCCATATCCCCTTGCATCTAGAAGTCATAAATTAACGAGGGTTGTATTTTGTGGGTAATGAACTTTTTGTATAGTTGACTTACTTTCAGTTCTTTCAAAGAAGCTAAAGTTTGTTATAGGAAATTATTTACTATTAAGGTGTTCTGGGTTGGAAAAATAATGTTTAGGTAAACAAGAATGTTGTCTGTTGGGTATATAGTTATGGATATTAACTTATTACTGGGTTACTAGGTTGATTAGTTTGGAAAAAAAGTTGTATTGTTTTTAATGTTGTATAGGCATTTTGGTATAATACAGGATAGTTAAGGGAAAATTGATGGTTCTAGGTGATATGAGGAAAATGTGTTCGAAATGGTAGATGTTGAAAAGTGTCTTTGGATGGATAAAACAAAAATGTATTTTTACCTTTTTGGCATTGTTGAATCCAAATATTTTATGGAATAAAGATTCAATTACATCAAAAAGAAAAAACAATGCTGCTGATTTTGTGATCGTTCCTTTTCCAACAAAAATATGTTGGGAAAAACCCTAATGAACTCAAAAATTCTGGTATAGAAAACCTCCGTATTTACATTTTTATACAGACCCTTTGCTCAAAACGGAAATTGATAAATTGGAAATTGATCTTTCAAATCTTTTGGTCCTAAACTAAAGAGCAAAAGATACTGATGATACGGTATCTTTTTCTGTTTTAAGAATAGGGACGAAACACTTGACTGTCGATTAAGGGCTTTATCAATTTTCGATTTGAGATGAAAAGGTCAATTGCATAATGACAACTATATAGAACTATGTTGGTACCAATTTTGCTAAAATCGACAACTTTTGACATGTTACAAAACCACACTTAAGGCATCTCCTAACATTATAGAAAGTAACAGTTGTATGATTTAATTATTGCTACTATTGAGCTTAATCTGTTGAAGAAATAACCATGACAATAGCAAATTTTAATCTTGTCCTCTTTGATGAATTAATCCATTGGATAGAAAGGAGTCAAGGTGTGAAATCCACTCTTTAAAAGTTAAGGATAAAGATCTCGATCTTTTAGAGTGGGTCTTTCACTCTTATTGGAGTGGCTCAATTTCCACTCTTAGTGGAGTGAAAACTCACTCCGAGAAATTTACAGAGTATCCCCTTGCATCTAGAAGTCATAAATTAACGAGGGTTGTATTTTGTGGGTAATGAACTTCTTTTATAGTTGACTTACTTTTAGTTCTTTCAAAGAAGCTAAAGTTTTGTTATAGGAAATTATTTACTATTAAGGTGTTTTGTGTTGGAAAAATAATGGTTAAGAAAACACAAATGTTGTCTGTTGGGTATATAGTTATGGATATTAACTTATTACTGGGTTACTAGGTTGATTAGTTTGGAAAGAAAGTTGTATTGTTTTCAATGTTGTATAGGCATATTGGTATAATACAGGATAGTAAAGTGGAAATTGATGGTTCTAGGTTCTAGGTTTTACCTTTTTGGCATTGTTGAAAACAAATATGTTACTAAGAATTTTTTAAAATCTAGAGGAAGGTTTAGAAAGTTACTTCTCTTAGAATCTTTGGAATAAAAATTCAAACAAAAAAGCAAAAACAATATTGCTGATTTTGTGGTTGTTCCTTTTCCAACAGAAAAATGTTGGGAAAAACCCTAATGAACTCAAAAATTCTGGTATAGAAAACCTCCATATTTACATTTTTATACATACCCTTTGCTCAAAACGGAAATTGATAAATTGGAAATTGATATTTCAAATGTTTCGGTCCTAAACTAAAGAGCAAAAGAGCTTGATGATAAGGTATCTTTTTCTGTTTTAAGAATAGGGACAAAACACTTGACTGTCGGTTAAGCCCTTTTTCAATTTCCGATTTGAGATGAAAAGGTCAATTACATAATGACAACTATATAGAACTGTGCTGGTACCAATTTTGCTAAAATCGACAACATTTGACATGTTACAAAACCACACTTAATGCATCTCTTAACATTATAGAAAGTAACAGTTGTATGACTTAATTATTGCTACTATTGAGATTAATCTGTTAAAGAAATAACCATGACAATAGCAAATTTTAATCTTGTCCTCTTTGATGAATTAATCTATTCAATATGAAGGAGTCAAGGAGGATTGTTTTTCGGTATGATAGTTGTTTTTTTCATGGTTAAGTTTATTATACGAGGAGTAAATTAAGTAAGTTACATATCCCCTTGCTTCTAGAAGTAATAAATTAACGTGGGTTGTATTTTGTGGGTAATAAACTTTTTGTATAGTTGACTTACTTTCAGTTCTTTCAAAGAAGCTAAAGTTTGTAAAAGGAAATTATTTACTATTAAGGTGTTCTGTGTTGGAAAAATAATGTTTAAGTAAACACGAATGTTGTCTGTTGGGTATACAGTTATGGATATTAACTTATTACTGGGTCACTAGGTTGGTTAGTTTGGAAAGAAAGTTGTATTGTTTTTAATGTTATATAGGCATATTGGTATAATACAGGATAGTTAAGTGGAAATTGATGGTACTAGGTGATATGAGGGAAATGTGTGGTCGAAATAGTAGATGTTGAAAAGTGGTCACATAATGACAACTATATAGAACTATGCTGGTACCAATTATGCTAAAATCGACAACATTTGACATGTCACAAAACCACACTTAATGCATCTCTTAACATTATAGAAAGTAACAGTTGTATGACTTAATTATTGCTACTATTGAGATTAATCTGTTAAAGGAATAACCATGACAATAGCAAATTTTAATCTTTTCCTCTTTGATGAATTAATCCATTCGATATAAAGGAGTCAAGGAGCAGGATGGTTTTTCCGTATGATTGTTATTGTTTTCCACATTAATTTTATTATACGAGGAGTAAATTAACTAGGTTCCATATCCCCTTGCATCTAGAAGTCATAAATTAACGAGGGTTGTCTTTTGTGGGTAATGAACTTCTTTTATATTTGACTTACTTTCAGTTCTTTCAAAGAATCTAAAGTTTGTAAAAGGAAATTATTTACTATTTAGGTGTTTTATGTTGGAAAAATAATGTTTAAGTAAACACGAATGTTGTCTGTTGGCTATATAGTTATGGATATTAACTTATTACTGGGTTACTAGGTTGATTAGTTTGGAAAGAAAGTTGTATTGTTTTTTAATGTTGTATAGGCATATTGGTATAATACAGGATAGTTAATCCAAATATGTTACTAAGAATTTTTTAAAATATAGAGGAAGGTTTAGAAAGTTACTTCTCTTAGAATCTTTGGAATAAAGATTCAAACCAAAAACAATATTGCTGATTTTGTGGTTGTTACTTTTCCAACAGAAATATGTTGGGAAAAAACCCTAATGAACCAAAAAATTGTGGTATAGAAAACCTCCGTATTTACATTTTTGTACATACCCTTTGCTTAAAACGGAAATTGATAAATTGGAAATTGATCTTTCAAATGTTTCGGTCCCAAAGTAAATAGCAAAAGATATTGATGATACAGTATCTTTTTCTGTTTTAAAAATAGGGCGAAACACTTGACTGTCGGTTAAGCGCTTTATCAATTTCCGATTTGAGATGAAAAGGTCAATTGAATAATGACAACTATATAGAACTATGTTGGTATCAATTTTGCTAAAATCGACAACTTTTGACATGTTTCAAAACCACACTTAATGCATCTCTTAACATTATAGAAAGTAACAGTTGCATGGCAATTATTGCTACTATTGAGATTAATCTGTTAAAGGAATAACCATGACAATAGAAAAGTTTAATCTTTTCCACTTTGATGAATTAATCCATTCAATATAAAAGAGTCAAGGAGGATGGTTTTTCGGTATGATTGTTGTTGTGCTCATTAGAGTTGTTACTAATATATACAGATATTTCATTAATATAAATATTAGCACATAAAGCATGCAATATAAAACGTGAATAAATGATAATTACAATAACGACTACTATTTTTCTACCTCCTTGATAAATTTTAGTCCCTCCTTTATTACAATTTGTACAAGGGTGGTTTTCTGACACGATAATTGTTTGTTTCGTACATCAAGCTTGTGACCCACATACTTCTAATATGGAAATAATGATCCGAAAATTATAAAACATTGTATTTTCATTCCCTTTGGGGCGGTCATTGCCCTACAAAGGATTAAAAAATAATAGGGTAGCTTTGGATTTGCTCTTTTATTTTCAAAAATCAAAACTTATCTCCCTTTGTACAACAATGGTAAGCATATAATTCATTGCTACGATATCAATTAATTATTGATAATTTTTAATTATTTTAAGACAACATATTTAAAATACCATAGGGGTGGTTTTTTTAAAACCTTCTAGTGAATTTTAAAGTCGGTTATACCAACATAATGCTACAATCGGATAAAAAATTATTTTCAATATTTTGCAATTGTTTTCTCAAATTTTAAATTATATTCAACGTTTTTTTTTATTTCCTTAATTTTTCAATTATTTTTTTCAAATTTCAATAATTTTTATCAATGCTCAATTTTAAAAATTATTTTTTCTATTATTTTCTTAAATTTTCAATTATTTATCAAAAAATTTCAATTATATTTTTTTATTTTAAATTATTTTCATCAATTTGAAATTATTTGCACCGATTTGTGAGAATTTTCAATATTTTTTAGACAATTTCCTTAATTTACAATTATTTATTTCATATTTCAATAATTTGTATTAATGTTTGATTTATCATATTATTCTTTAATTATTTTCTTATATTTTAAACATATATTATAATTTTATAAATACATTCTTCTGAAATTATAATAATTATTTCCTAGATTTTCAATTACTTTTACCATTTTAAAATTATTTTCTCCAATTTTTTAATATTTTAATTATTTTGTAACTAATTCACCAAACTTTTCTAATATTTTTCAATTAATTTAAGAAAATTTCAATTATTATTTGTACAAATTTTAATTATTTTCTTCTATTTTCAACTATTATTATTATTCTACCTACTGTTTTACGACACTTTTAATTAATTCTTTAAATTTCATATCTTTTTTACAATTTTTAATTACTTTTATAATTTTTAACTATTTTTCCTACAATTTCTATTATACTTTTTCAATTTTTTATTAATTTCCTAAATTTTCAATTACTTCTCTCACATTTTAATAACTTTCTTCAATTTCAAATTAATTTTGTAGTTTTATCACTTTTTTCCATAATTTTAATTATTTTCCTTAATTTTTAATTCTTTACCTCAGATTTTAATTATATCTTTCAATTCTTAAATATTCTCATCATTTTGTAATTGTCTTCTCAAACTTTAAATTATTTTTTAGTGAATTTTCCAAATTTCCAATTGTTTATCTCAAATTTCAATTAATTCTTTAAATATCAATTACTTTCTTCAATACCTTATTGTTTTTACCATTTTTTAATTATTTTCTTTAATTTTAATTTAATTCTTTGATTTTGCTTTTTCATACAGGAAGTATTATCAATTATTTTTCTTAAATTTCAAATATTTTTATTATTTTGCAATTATTTTCTCCAATTTTTAATTATTTTTCGATTAACTTTCTAAATTTTCAATTGTTTATCACTAATTTCAATTAAATCTTTAAATATCAGTTACTTTCTTTAATTTTCCATTGTTTTTACCATTTTCCAATTATTTTCTTTAATTTCGATTAAATTTTTTGATTTTGCTTTCTCATATGGAAAGTATTATGACTTTTTTTTTAAAAGTTGTAATTATATTTTTTACTCTTAAATACTCTTCATTTATCTTAAATTTAATTTATAATTATTTTCATTATTTTACAATCATTCTCTCCAAATTTTAAAGATTTTAATTGTTTTATATTAATTTTCTAAATTTTCTAAATATTTATCTCAAATTTTACTTATTTACTTTAATTTTCTGATGCCTTAATCATTTTTCAATTATGTTTTTTAATTTTAAATATATTTTTTACTTTTAGCACTTATTTTTTTCAAAGTGTAATTATTTTCTTTAGTTTTATTATCATTTTTTATCATTCTCTCCAATTTTTATTTTTTAATTAATTTTATAGATATTGCTTCCTCCTAGAGAAAACTTTGTGATCGTTAAGATTTTCGATTTTTCAAAAATAGTCAAAATTGACTCATTTTCATCTGAAATGGAAAAATTTTTCATTCTTAAGCCAATGTCCAGAAATGTGTATGTGTAGTGACGTTTTTTCTTGCCGCCAGGTTATTTCGAGAAAGCTTCAACGGATTTAAATAAAATATTTCTAATAAGTATTAAATATTACCTAATTTATTTGCCATTTTAAGATAAGGATCCTTCTTTATAGTTACAATTTCTTATAACATAGAAAATCATATTATTTTTAAAAATAAAATTTAGAGGGGGACAGGAGGAAGTCTTCAAAAGTCCACGATTGTCCACGAGGGGGGAGGGGTGAATTAAAAAGTGATTAAAAATTGTCCACTTGGTATAGGAACGACCCCTAACCTCTTTCCCACTTTTTGACACATTCTTCACAGCATATGGCATTTTTTTATTAAAAAAAAAAATTCCTTCGATGAAATTATGACCAAAAATTAGTAGAAATTGGCACTAATTTGATGCAGTAGCCAACTATTCCATAATTCAGTTTCAGAGACAAAATTAATTTAATGAATTCGTTTAACTCAAGTAATTGATACAATTTCTACAGTCCATTCTGTAAACTATTTTTTATATTACTCGACAGCAAAGAGTCGTATTGCGAAATACATTTTTGATGACAGAGTCACGTAATCCTTAAAATTAATATGCAAGATGATATTGTACTTTTGTATTATTATAAGCTGTATGGTTACTAGACTGGAATTCCGTCCATTGAAGTGAGTGTACTGCGAACCATCCAATTAATGCACGGAGAATTGTAAGAAACGCATTATACGCTTTGTGCTTTTAGGGTAACAGGTGAACACGCGCTAAAATTAAAACTGAATTTTCTTGCAAATAAAAATTCTTCAATCATTTTCTCACGATATTAAATTCTCTGTCGATTAATATTCGAAAATCCTTAAACAAATTGAAATCAGCTAAACAACCAAGTACGCTCATTATTATTTATAAATCAAATTTAATGAAAATTCTTCATTACTAACTAGTGTTTTTTTGTTAATTATCATTATAGTATACAATTTCGATAATAATTCAGGTCGACATTTATTTTCCCAGCGGAAATTTATTTCGGATTTAATTTCACGCCATAAACTATTTTCGGGTATATATCTCTGACCGAAATCCACTTTCCAAATGATCATTGCTGTTAAAGCTCTGTGTTAACAAGTGAGATACATTTGATAAAGTATTACGTGAAAATAGAATAGAAAACAATGCTTTATGATTTTTCTATGATGTGTATAACAATGACTCTTGACCAAAACTGTTGCACTCGGCTCAACACAATAATTCGTTTCTCTAAATGAATTATCACTTCAATTTATCATCCCTGAAATTTAGAAAAATAAAACTTCCTTGTCGAAATATTCGCGATTTTCCCAATGATAATGGAGATCAGCGTGAAATCTTGTTGTTTTTTTTTTTTCTATAGCGTCGAAGTACGAGCCGGAAACGTGTACTATTGCAGAACTCTGCCTACCCTGATGGAAAGAATGATCCTAGCGATGAGTCATTCTACTAAAGGCCATTGCAGAGCAGAGCATGCATTTATAAATAAATTTACCTGATGCTCTTAACTTTTACATAAACTTTAATTTAAACTATTTCTTCAAAATAATAAATAAAGTTGTTTTGTTCAAAATTAAATTTTGTTTATCTGTTAAAAATGTGGATTTTGACACAACATCAACAAGTTGCATGTTAGTTTCCCCTTTTCTGTCTCAATCCTTACGTAATTACAACTCTCCTTATTGGTCTATTTACATATGGACCGATCAATTGTTTCATGGGCGTTCACGCTTCGAGGATATGGGAAAATATTTATCTATTTTTATTGCACTCTTGCACAATAATCAATTTCAGTATGATTACTACACACACAAAAAAAAAGTAATAAATAAAAAATGTAAGTGTAATTTATTCCAAATTTCGAGTGCAGTTTCCACAAATGTTTTATAGGTTTGGTTGCAATCTCGAAGGCTTAATTCAAATTGTGATTCATTTTTGGAATGTTTTCGTAATTGGTTGCCTTGGATTTTAAATGATCGGAAAGTTAAGCGGGTCTAAATTGTTTCAAGTCGCGTGATTTTTATTAGTGGATAGATAAGAGAGGATATGGAATTTTGGATATAGTAAGAAAACAATTGAAAAGTTATTAAAATACGCGAAATGTGTTTGTAATTAGATTGAGATAATGTGGTTGTTGAAGATGATGAAGATCAAGAGTAAAGAAGAGCTAATCTTTGATTGTGAAATTTGGACGGTAGAAGCAACTTGTGCAAGTTCGCAGCGATGTCTCTAAAAGGATAGAATTTTTGTTGAAAAAGAGATCTGAAAATGCAAGAGGCAAGCAGTAAGTGGTAAGCAGCAAGTTGTGCGGTTGTGTGCAGTTACTTAGTGTTGCACCGTTGCAGCCTTGAGCCTATTCCACGCACGAAAGAGCCCGCAGCACGCCTGGCTGCTTGCCGCGCTCCAAGTCGAGACCAATGAGATATCCCGGACCACGGATCACCTGAAAAAATGACCGAAACGTACTTAATACACGATTTACACTCACGTTTTAACTTTTATTGCTAATTTGCTTTGAAATACAAATACATACGTTTTTTAATAAGCGCATTACACTGAGAAATAAATGCGCTACCAATTATTATAACGATGTTATCAGTTCAGGGATAAAATTGTATGATAAAAATTTGATGGGGATAAGAAATACGTTAGGATACCATCATTGTACTAATGATTGGCATTTGTTGGTTATAAAAAGGCATAGGAATATGTTTTTGGAAGCTAATTTTTAAGTTTAAAGTTACCGTGACTAACAAAGAAAAATATATTTAGTTTGCGAGGATAAAAATTATCAACAAATGGTTTTACAAATTAAAGTGGCTACTTTCATAAACATGCTGTTTGTTAATCTGTGTAAGAACCAGTTGTTACGAGATTTTTTGCTGTTGTAGTTATTAATATTTGTGATCGGCACAAAAAAATCTGTAAAATAACAACTGTATTAGCTTGTAAAATATGCTGTTGATACTTTATTTGTTGGTATAATATCTTGTATAGAACTAAATGTATGTATTTGTTTAGGATAAACAGAATGTTAAGATATCTCAATTTTACAGATTACAAAGAAAAATGTGTACATTTTGTTTGCGAGGTTAAAAATTATTAACAAATATTGAAATTATTAATCATATGTATTATATATTATTATTATTATAATATTATAATATTGTAGTTACCTTATCTCAATCTAATCAAAAAACAAATATTGTTTTAGTAACACCTTTTGGGTAATAAACAATATATAATTCTATTATAACGATGTTATCAGTTCAGGGATCAAAATGTATGGTAAAAATTTGATGGGGATAGGAAATACATTAGGATACCATCATTCTACTAATGGGTGGCATTTATTGGTTATAAAAAGGCATAGGAATATGTTTCTGGATGCTAATTTTACGGATTTTTTCTCATTTTTCGGATTATCATGCACAAACAAATATTGTTTTAGTAACAACTTCTGGGTAGTAAACAATAGATAATTTTATTATAACGATGTTATCACAGAAAAAACTATCTGTGATTTTTGCTGCATGTGATTTTCTGGTGAATGGAATTCTTAAGATTAACTCTTAGATCATTGTTAAATATCTCTTTATTTTTATGTTAAATTTACACATATGGTTGACTTTCTGCTGCAATGAAACTTTCACCCAAATCATATGTTAAATTAACAAAAATTTTTTTCAGTGATCAGTTGAGGGATAAAAATGTATGGTAAAAATTTGATGGGGATAGGAAATACATTAGGATATCATCATTGTACTAATGGTTGGCATTTATTCGTTAGAAAAAGGTATAGGAATATGTTTTTTGATGCTAATTTTAAAGTTTAAAGTTACCGTGATTAACAAAGAAATATGCATTTAGTTTGTGAGGATAAAAATTGTCAACAAATGAAGTTTGTTTCACAAATTGAAGTAGCTACTTTAATAAACATGCTGTTTGTTAATCTATGTAAGAACCAGTTGTTGTATAGAACTAAATGTATGTATTTGTTTAGGATGATCGGAATGTTAAAATATCTCAATTTTACTGATTAACATCCAAAAACAAATATTGTTTTAGTAACAACTTCTGGGTAGTAAACAATAGATAATTTTATTATAACGATGTTATCAGTTGAGGGATAAAAATGTATGGTAAAAATTTGATGGGGATAGGAAATACATTAGGATACCATCATTGTACTAATGGTTGGCATTTATTGGTTATAAAAAGGCATAGGAATATGTTTTTGGATGCTAATTTTAAAGTTTAAAGTTACCGTGACTAACAAAGAAAAATACATTTAGCTTGAGAGGATAAACATTATCAACATAATTTATATATATAAGAATCTTGGATCATATAACAATTTTACAATCTGAAACATTTATTTATATAGAATCTTTAATTTTACCATTTTCTGCTAGTAACTATTAACTTATAGATCCCAATCATATGGACTGGGATTAATGTCACAATTATTATCATTGTTTACCATTTATCATTTTTTTTTTTTTTGGTTATCATAATAAGATTATAGCCATAATATTATGAAAGTTTTACGGACAACCATCCCAAAACAAACATTGTTTTAATAACAAATTTTGAGTAGTAAAGAATAAACAATAAATGATAATCGGTAGGACAATGACAATTTCATGAATACTTATTATCAAATAAAAAATATTTTTTAAATAAATTTAAAAATAAAGTATATATTAATTTTGCAGATGTTGAAGAAGGTATATTAACAGGAGTAAATATGAGAAGGAAAGATATTATTAGATACAAACAATAACAGAGTTAGTTTCGTGAACCTTGTTATCAGCTCTTTAGTTTGTTACGCAAACTGCGTTCCGATTTGATTGAATCACTTTAAATAAAAATGGAAGGGGTAACAAAGAGAGCGTAAGTATATTTAAATAGTTTACTTATGTTCGTGTCCATTCTCCCTGACTCTTTATCCTGCACATTGCGATAAGTGATTTTAAATGAGATTGACAAACATAAAAAGAGACCCCTGTTTTTCTCGATTCAGAGAACGATCATGTTCTAATCACTTTGATGGGATTTTATAGAGCGCATTAAATTAATCCAATCCACGATGCACTCCTCTGAAATGAATTACAATTACTAAAATGTAGAGAATATTATATTTTAGATTGGCTTTGGTAAAAGCAGTACAATATGTATATATACATTCCGCATATTATTATGTGATGGAAATTTTTTAAAAGAGCTTAAAATTATTACACGATAAAAAAATACTGAAAAAATAAAGAATCTTGAAAGAAAATAAAATGCAAGAAAAGCTTGTATGACGCATCTTAAGAATTAGGTGCTGATAATGATGCATTTTTTTTGTAGTTTGAGCATTCCTTACCAATCGCGCTTGACCTACTTTGCTTAAAAAAAGGAGACTAAATCGCGGACGAGTTTATAATTTTACACTAACTCTAATGTTTCTCTGGACTATCGATCCTAAAACTAAATTTTATATGCGTGAATAAGATTTATGAGGTTAATTTATTTTCATTACCGGATATCAAATATTAAGCGAAATTTTGCAATTATTATTATTTTTTTTAATCGCAAATCCTAGTTTATGATTAAAAGATAAATTTTGAAGGCATCAAAATTATAAAATCAAACCATTTTTATAATTACCATTTTGTTATCAGTGAGACTGATAAAAAAACAAGAAAATTTAGATAAAATTTTATGTCAATTAATGATTCTGTTGTATGGAGATTATGTTTTTTCGATTATTTCGTTACATTTTTTCGCATAAAAACTATAATTTTTCAGTAAAGGGGCAACCCCTTTAAACGATAAAAATTAATTTAAATAGTGCATCAAATAAATATTAGTTTTACTTTCGCCTTTTGATTTTGGTTCATGCCTAAAAAATATCTTTAAAAAATGTTTATTTTCGGTTTCTACGGTCCTAGAAAACCTAGAAAATCTGGAAAAGTCAAGAAATTTTATAAAATATTATTTTAAAAAATTAATTTAGTTAATTTGTCTTTTTATGATTTCAATGAGTGAATTGTCATTTAAGCTAATTGTAAGTTAAAAATTGCTGAATTGTTAATGACTTTTACTTGATTAATCAATAGAAAATAACTGAAATTTTCAATGTTGTTACTGAAATTCAGTTTTCAATTGAAAATTTTTTATTATCCTTCAAAATTTTAATTTTTCTTTAATTTTTAAACTTATTTTGTTTTAATTTCGATTATTCTTGCCAGTTTTCGAATTCTTTTTTCAATGTCAATTATTTTCCTTAAAATTTAATTATTTTCTTTACTATGTAATTTTTCCTCCAATTATCAATTATTATCTTAAAACTTCAATTTAATTCTTTAATTTTCAATTTATTTCTTCAATTTTCAATTATATTTATCGGTTTCCGATTAATTCTTCAATATTCAATAATTTTCTGAATTTTGCAGTTATTTTTTTTTTTAATTCTAAAAGATAGTTTTAAAATTTCAATTCAATTCTATAACTATTTTCTTCAATTCTCAATTATTTTCTTCAAAATTCAATTAAGTTTTCAATTATTTTCCTCAATATCAATAAATTGTCGACATTTTTCAATTATTTTTTCAATTATCAATAAGTTTATTTAATTCTAAATTCAATATTGTTCAGATGTTTTCTTCAACTCTCAATTCTTTTTCAAAATTTAATTCCATTCTTCAGTTTCAACTTTTTTTTTTATATTTAATAATTCTCGGCTTTTTTAAAGTACTTTTTCCAATTTTTCCAATTTTTAAATATATTCTTTAAATTTCAATTCCATTCTTTAAATTCTTTTAATTCTTTAATTATTCTTTCTTTCCATTCTTTTAATTATTTAGTTTAAATTTAATATTTCTTGTTTAATTTTTAAAATTATTTCTTCCAATTGTGTATTAATCTAGCCATTTTACGAATTTTATTTTTAATTGGCAATTATTTTCATTATTTTTCAATTATTTCTTTTAATGATTAATTATTTTCTTCTTTTTTTCTTTATTTACAACAATTTTTTTCAATTTTCATTTCATCTCTTAAAATTTTATAATTATACTTTTTTAATTATTTTTCTGTTGTCGATTATTCTCGACAGTTTACGAATTTTATTTTTAATTGGCAATTATTTTAATTATTTTTCAATTATTTCTTTTAATGATTAATTATTTTCTTCTTTTTTTCTTTATGTACAACATTTTTTTTCAATTTTCATTTCATCTCTTAAAATTTTATAATTATACTTTTTTAATTATTTTGTTTTGTTGTCAATTATTCTCGACAGTTTACGAATTTTTTTTTCAATTGTTAATTATTTTCCTCAGTTTGTAATTATTTTCTTTTGTATTTAATTATTTTCGTCCTTCTGTAATTTTTTTTTAAATTTCAATTATTTTCTTAAAATTTCCATTTAATATTTTAATTTTCAATCTATTTCTTCATTTTTTAGTTATTTTCCCGAATTATCAATTATTTTTTGTTATTTTTAATTAATTTTTCAATATTCAATCTCGGTTTTTTTCAATCATAAAAATTCTTTAAAATTTTAATTGAATTATTCAATTCGATAACTATTTTCTTCAATTCTCAATTATTTTCCTCAAATTTCAATTCCATTTTTCAATTGTCAATTATTTTCTTTAATATAAAAAATTATCGGCTTTTTTCAATTATTTTTTTCGATTATCAATAAATTTCTTTAATTTTAAATTCAACTGTTAAATTATTTTCTTCAATTCTCATTTTTCTTTCAATTTCAATCCCTATTTTCAGTTTATAAATATTTTCTTCTACATTCAATAATTCTTGGCTTTTTAAAATTACTACTTTAAATTTTCAATTATATTCTTTAAATTTAAATTCTATTCTTTAATTTTTGAATTATTTGCTGCTATTTTCAATTATTCTCGTCATTTTTCAATTATTTCTTTCAATTATTAACTATTTTCCTCAATTTTCAATAATTTCCTACAATTTTTTCAATTTTCAAACATTCTCTTAAAATTTTATAATTATTCTTTAATTTTCAATTATTATGTCGGTTATGTATTAATCTAGCTATTTTCGTCGTTTTGTTTTCAATTGTCAATTAAATTCGTCATTTTATATTTTTTTTTTAATTCTCGGTTATTTTTTCAAATTTTAATTTGATTCTTAAATTTTCAATTTATTTCTTCTATTTTTTATTATTTTTTTCTACTTTTAATATTTTCTTTAATTTTTAATTATTTTCTTGAATTTTAATGATTTTTTTTTCGATTTTCAAACCAATTATTTAATTTGTAATTATTTCCAACAGTTATTCATATAATTTTCTTAATGTCTTAATTTTTTTTTGTTTAATATTTAGTATTTAATTTTTAAAATTATTTTTTCCAATTGTGTAATTATTTAACCATTTTATGATTCTGTTTTCAATTGTCATTTAATTTAGTTATTTTGTAATTCTTTTCTAATTATTGTTTATTTTTTCAAATTTAAATTTATTTCTTAAATTTTCAATTTATTTCTTCTATTTTAATATTTTCATCTATTTTTCAATTATTTTCTTTGAATTTTAATGCTTTTTTTCGATTTCCAATCCAACTATTTAATTTGAAATTATTTCCAACAACTATTCCTATAATTATCTTAATTTCTTAATTTTTTTGTTCAATATTTATTATTTAATTTTTAAAATTATTTTTTTCTATTTTGTAATTATTTAACCATTTTATGATTCTGTTTTCAATTGTCATTTAATTTAGTTATTTTGTAATTCTTTTCTAATTATTGTTTATTTTTTCAAATTTTAATTTAAATCTAAAAATTTTCAATTTTTTTTTATTTTTTATTATTTTCTTTTATTTTCAATTATTTTCTTGAATTTTAATGATTTTTTTCGATTTTCAATCAAATTATTTAATTTGCAATTATTCCCAACAATTATTCCTATAATTTTCTTAATTTCTCAATTTTTTGTTTAATATTTAGTATTTTATTTTTAAAATTATTTTTTTCAATTTTGTAATTTTATATTTAACCAGTTTAAAATTCTGTTTTCGATTGTCAATCAATTTAGTCATTTTGTAATTTTTTTAAATTATTGGTTATTTTTCAAATTTCAATTTAGTTCTTAAATTTTCAATTTATTTCTACTATTTTTTTTATTATTTTCTTCAATTTCAATGATTTTGTTCGATTTTTCAATCCAGTTATTTAATTTTCAATTATTTCCAACAGCTATTCCCGAAATTTTTTAATTTTTCAAATTTTTAGTTATTTTTCAATTGCCAATTACTTTTGTCATTTTTCAGATATTTTCAACAATTTGGTAATTTTAGGTGTATCTTTTTTCTCTTTTTTTATTAAATTGACAAAGATTGAAAATTTTTAATCCGCCCACGATAAAATGACTAATAAAAAAACACTTATCGTGTTTTTAAGAGTAGCAGTTTATTAATATCAACTCTATAAATATAAAATATTATAGTCTTGATATGATATAATGATAGTGATCGTAGAATAGTAATTTTGAAAAGCAGAGAAATTATAAGGATAGTATATAGATTAGGACCAGTCAGATCCTTCCTTTACGTGTCGTGACATGGGTTATGGAATGCTCCTAATAACAGGTTCACGAGCATAATTTCTCACACGGATGAAGCATGCAGGTACTCTATTATAGTTTTACAGGACGCATGCGGAGCATATGTATACACTCAAGCACGGTAACGTGGTGCCAGCCGGGAATCAGGTCAGTCGTATCAAACTGACCTACATACCGTTATCGCGCCCGTTATCTCCTTTGATAAAGCCTTTATTAACCATATGATTATATACCTAAGTCAGAAAATTTAGACATGTCCCGTAAACACATCCCAAAATGTCAGAGTCTCACCTCTATTTTTAACCTTTAAACTCGTCGTGGCAAATCAATTTTACTTAACTCTAAAAATCTCTCTTTCCGCATCTCTCTCCTAAAATTGAAACAGATGCTGATTTTTCATTTGGACGAGAGAAACAACACTAATTAAATCCAATGACTGCTATTTCATAAATCTGTGCATTTACATCTAGATGATGATTATTAAACTGTCACTGGTGTAAAAGGAAATATTTTACATTTATGTTATGTAGTATCCATGTACTCATCTAGAAAAATAAGCTTGAGAATTTTTTCTTTTTTTAATTTTTGTACTTTTTAAAATTTTGCCTCAAAACAGGTTAATGTCTATTTTTATCTACAGGTATTTTTATCTTATTACAATAAAATGTTAAGCGAGTTGACAAGATAATGTAATCTAATTCCCTTCTTTTGTATTGTTTAATTGATTAATTCAAGTACCTGCACAATTTTTTTAAATTACAATTATTGTATAGGCAGTTTAATCAATAACAATTGTTGTAACACTAATAAAACATTTAATGTTACATTCAGCAATATATAAACTTTTGATAATAAACTTTGTACTCTTTAGCCAACTTGTCAAGGTATATACACCTGACATAACTTTTACCTTATAATAGTATTCTTTACAACTTTATGCGCCACTTCATTATGTACTTTTAAACATTCTTTGCAATTTTAATGCTTTGGATTTTGTTTAAGGAATATTAACAATGTAAATTTTATTTTTTTAAATCGCATCATAAGCAATTTGAAACAAAAAATACCAAAAATTAGAAAATTATAGCAAACATAACCTCTTATTTATCCACAGATTTTGTGAAAGCAAATATAGAAAGCTTGAATTATGACCTTTAAAACACTTTTTTAAAAATTGTTCTACTATGATCTTCAACGAAGATATATATATTTTCTTAAAATCATTTTTTTCCGTAACTCACAATATTTAGCATTTGACAAAAGTTATATTTTAAGTAAAACATCATATCTTCGTCAAAAATCATCGTAGAATAGTTTTTAAAAAAGTGTTTTAAAGGTCATAATACAAGCTTTCTATTGACCTTAAACATGTATTAATTTTTAGTCGGGTTCAGATTCTATATAGTTGAAAATTGAACAAATGTTAAAAGTGAATTTGAGATTAGGTGCAATTTTTCGATTTTTTGTAATTTATATGATATTATATATATTCATATTCATATTAAACTGCTGTAAAAGTTGGACTATTTATTTATACATGGGTGATTCCACCAAAACATTACTTTTGCATGTCCTCAAGTTTCTCTCTATAATTATAATAATTTATAACAATTTCCTTCTATAGAACAATAATTTACCACTTTTCCCACAAGTCCTGCAAAAATTTTTTTTTTTTTTAAATTTTAAAAGTCAGTTTTCTAACCCGTTCTATGACCGTTTTTTATTCTTTCAACACGTAAAACAGCTATTTAAAATTTTAAAAACAGTACTTTATGGATATTTTCTAGAGTTTATGCGATTGTAAAATATTTTTCTAAAATATAAATAAAATACATTTCATAGATTTTTCGCACATAGAAAATAAATTTTGTCCTCTGGTTTCGCGTCATTCTCTCTAAATTTGAATTAGTTAAAAATAACTAATTATTAGTAAAAATATAATTAAAAAAGAGTTAAAATTTTACTAATTGAATTAGTAGACAAAATTTTATTAAAATATTAGTAATTTTGACATATAACTTAAAAATGAATTTATAACTAATAATTAGTTATTTTTGACTAAATAGTTAGTATAAATATAACTATTTCAATTAAGTTGAGGTTTTGCTTTTAAATTAGTTATTTTGAACTAATTTAGATTTAGAGAGTAATTTAATTACATAATTATTAATATTATTTAATATTTTTGATATAGGTTACTTTATTTATTTAGTTTCGTGTTGATTAATTACATTGATACCTCTGTTATTAAATCGTCAAGTAGATTTTGTAAAAATATAATTAGTTAAAGTAAAAAAAAAAAAATTGAGTCGTTTTCAGCGACTCACAAACTGAAGCGTCATTCCTCTGACTCAAATTAAAAATAGAATGACAATAGATAAAAAGTTTTTGCAATTTTTCTACAATAAAGTTAAAAAGAAATAAATAAATAAAAATATAAAAATATAAACATGCTATGGCAATTCAAGTTTAAGAAAAATTGCTTCATTTTACGTAACATGTAAAAAATGTTGAAATCATCATTCCTCTGGCTCAGATTTAAAATTAATACGAATATCAATTGTTTGCAAACTGTCAGTTAAATTTAAACCTGCAAATTTTAAAAAATAATTCTTAGTGGTAAAAATAGTTTTTATTATCTTAAGTATTTTAAAATCTACTCTCTAAATCTGAATTAGTTACAAATAATTAATTTGAAAGAAAAAACTCAGTCACTAATTCAAATAGTTATATTTCTACTAATCATTTAGTAAAAAATAACCAATTATTATTAGTCAAATTCATTTTTAGGTTATGTCAAAATAACTGTTATTTTAGTAAAATTCTGTTTACTACTTCAATTAGTCAGATTTTAACTAATTTTTAGTTATTTTTTACTAATTGCTAAAACAAAAATCCAGCCACGATTTTACTAATAATTAGCTATTTTTAACTAATTCAGATTTAGAGAGTACATATTATTTAAATTATGATTAGAATAAATTAATTAAATTGTGTAATTAATTAATAAATTGTTTGTGATAAATAAATACATTTTTAAATACTTCTTAATAAATGCAAAACTATTATAAAAGATAAATTTAAATGTCATGTGGTTGTTTAAAAAAAAAAAAGAAACGAAAAAACCTGCTCCACATTTTAACCTCTTGATTTTTCTTTTAAATTTTCTTTTTAAATTTTAATATTAAAATCTTTTTTAAAATTTACAAATTATCATGATCAATATGTAAAGGAGTTAAATCTTTCAAAGCTTAATATGTTTCTCAGTTTTAGAGGTCAAAAAATTTATTTATTATTTTCTCATTTTTTAAATACAAAAAGGAATTTTTTTGAAAAGAATCACCTACACATATATATAAGGGAACAATATCATTTTATAAACTAAAAAATAGAAATTTTCCATTTTTGCCTTACTACACTGTAAAAAGAGGACCTTAATTTGTGTCTTAAATTCACTTTAAATTTAAATTTAAGATAGTAAAAAATATTTATCTTAATCAAGATAAATTTACAATTATTACAAATTTACATTTGTAAATTGACCAGCACGTTCTTATGCAAATTTAAAGTTTTTAATTTTTTTTTTGGCACAGTTAAAAACAAAAGAAAAATCGGTGAAATAAGCAAGAGCTGTCTTAAAAATGTTGCATCTTAAAAATGCTATTTACTAAAATATTAGTTATTTTGACATAACCTAAAAATCAATTTGACTAATAATTAGTTATTTTTTACTAAATGTTTAGTAGAAATAAAACTATTTAAATTAGTGACGTGAGTTTTTGCTTTCAAATTAGTTATTTTTAACTAATTCAGATTTAGAGAGGCAATTTGAAATAACTACTATTTTAATTAGTTAAATGGAATAAACTAAGCCAAATACTGTATTACTAATTAAATTCGTCAAAATTCAGAGCATCAAAATACATAGGAAAATGTGGGTCTTATACCCAGATCAGAAAACTTTTTTTTTGTATTTTTTTATCAAAACTTTTTTGAAATACCGATGAGTATAAAATAACACAGTTAAAAATTTTGTGTTAATTTAGAGGTCATGTTCAAGAATCGAATGACAGTTGTATGTATTAAATCAACACACGAAAAATGTTAAATTTTGTCACAAATAATTTAACAAGGTTTGTTGCAAAAGTACACAAAATTTTCAGTTGTGTAAAAAAAACATTTTTTTTTTTTTTGTTAATAAATGTTTTAACAAATATTTTGAAGACGTTTCTGAAGAAGTGCAATTCGTGCATGTGGGTGTCGCGATTTTTTTTAGCACGGCATTAATATATATCGTAAACGCTTAAACTAACTTCACCTGCCACGCTAAAAATAACAAACGATTTATATATACACGTGGATATATAGGTGTGTGTTATAAAGTTTGACCTCGCCCTGACGGTCGTCCTTACTCGACTACACGAACTCTTCAACTTGACCTGAATCCTGTTTTGCAAGATATTTCGCAATTTTCCTGACTGTCCAGACTCCCCCCAAGAAACCCTTTCTGGCTAATTTGAGAGTTTTGTCTGATAGAAAAGGAGACAAAATACCAACTCATGACAATATTTTTTCTTGCTCCAGCAGCGCGGAAAATTGGCAAAAGGGAGATTTTAACATTGTTGGGGACACTGAGCTCGATTCAACTTTATTATACACATGTACATTTATATAAATAACGCTGCAACTAAACTTGGAGAAAAATAATATTTTTCCTTTATTTGGATCCAGAGTGATTGAATATTGAATGATGTAATGGAAAAATGATAAGAGGTCATAAATTGTAGTAATCATTCTTGATTATTTTATGAATGACTTTGATGCGTGATATTTTATCTTAAATCCAGAGTATACTTATTATTACGACATTGACACACTTTGGTTGCTTGTGACGTCATAATTAATTTAATTGCTGGATACTTATATTCTTTGGAAATATTATTTTCTTAGAGACATAGTGTAATATAATTATAGGCAAGCCTCGATTTGAAAAAAATTGTTTAATAGAATTGTTTCTTTCTGAAACATATTTCCCTTATGTAATGTAAGTTTTGGAAAATTGCTAGGATTTTAAAAAGAAGTTTTATTCTCCTAAGTTTGGTCTCGAAGCTTTATTTTTTCGCTTGTACTCGTTTTCCCGATAAGAGCATCTTTATCTCGACGGTAAATTATTGTTTCTGGAGCGAAACCTATCGCCTCAGTCTCTACATTTTTTCTTTCACTCATAATTATATGTGCTTGTCTCGTTACGTGCATTAAGATTAAAACCCCCAAAGAAATCAAGTAAATGGAAAAAAAAGGGGAAATAAACTACTAAATAATAATTTGAAGAAAGTACTTGATAAGAAATTGCAATAATTTAATGTAAACTAAATTGCAGTAACCATATTATAAATTCACCGGTCTTTAAACTCGAAATTGTTTCATAATATTTATACGAATCATTAAAATTGATATCAATAAAAAAAAAAGGTAATTAAAATGTAATTTTATATGAGTGCATTAAGAGAAAATTGTAACAGAGAAAGTTGAGGATAATATAATATTATTTTTGGCATTCTTTGTTCGTTGTACGACTTCCAGTTCGAGAGCCTATAAATATCTAAAATGGTAAAACCTGAAGAGAGAGCAAGCCGAGGCGCCGGATTCTATGAAATGGCAGCAATGTAGATAGAGAGAAAGAGAGAGGGAGAGAAAGTTTTCTGAAAAAGGAGAGAGCATTGGCTTACTTCATTCTCTTACGAGAGAGGTGTTACTGCTCTCCTCGTAACCGGTTAACGTAACAGACGTAACTAGTACCATTGCCAACGAAAGCGGCCAGCCAAGGAAAGTAAAAGCGGACGGACTACTTTTCAACGTGAGACGAGACTGTGAGAGTGAAAAGGTAATATAGCGGGGGCGAGAGCCGAGAGGAAAGCGAATCAGGGAAAGTGGTAGATGTGAAAGAGCAAGAGTGCCAGAAAGAGAAAGGCTTAGGGAGAGCCTAAACGAGTGAGACAGACGAACAAAGAGACAATAGAATAAGCATGAAAGAGAAAGCATTTCACCATGTGTGCCTCGCTTTAAATTCGATTTAATCGTCAATTTCAATTGTATTCGAGAGCTGGCTTTTTCAAAAGTCTTTTTTCACATCTCTCACATACGAATTTCTCTTTATCTTTTCATTATGTCAATTTTTTTTTCTCCTCATTTTTTTTTTAAATTATGATTATTGCGCAAATTACATTTTACCCTCGATTTTTTATGCGGCTTTAAAATCATGCCTCGACATGGCAGTAAATTTAAACTTTTTGAAAATTGACAATTTATGTTATTCGGGTTAATATTTGATAATTAAATCTAATTTGAATTTATCTGAATATTGTCGAATATAATAACTATATTCGAATTTACATAATATTAGCTTTCTCAAACTGAAATTTGTTATGTTTTTCTTTTATCCAAATTATCAATACACAGGTCTGAAAAATTTTCGTTTATGTCTGTTACAAAAAAATGGGAGGTGATTCTTGTAGATTTTTTTAGGCAGAATCAAAATCTGTCTTTAATAATGACCTATCAGGTCAGGATTTTTTGTAATATTAGCTTAAATGGTCTAAAAATGACAATTTTTGTAAATTTTTTGTGATTTAAGGGGGGGACACTATTTACGTAAGCTATTAAGGGGTGGGGGAGGGTTTTACGAAATCTTACATATGGGGGAGGGGGGCTCCTGCAAAATCTTACGTAATATTTTTTTAAATAAAAAAATACGTTTTTCTGAATAAAATTTAAAAAGAAGTTTAACTGATATATGTATTTAAGACTGTAATAATTAAAATTTTGTAATATAATTTTATAATTTTATAAATATCAGTTCAAATAAATTTAATTTCATTAATAAAAAAATATATAATTTATAATTACTTATAATAATTATAATTACTTTCTTTAATTCTTAATTATTTTTTTTCAATTCTCAATTCCATTCTTCGTTTTTCAATTACTTTATTCACTATCGAAAAATTTTCGCATTTTCTCATATTTTCTTGATATTTCAATATAATTCTTACATTTCCAATTGATTTCTTTAATTTTTCATTTATTTCCTACAATTTTCTCCATATTTTTCATTAGTTATCAATTAACAATTTATTATTCTCCTTCAATTTTATGATTATTCATTAATTTTAAATATTTTTTTGGTCAAATGACGATTATTCTCACAATCTTTCGAATTTTTCGATCAATTGTTAATTATTGTTTTTTTAATAATTAATTATTTTCGCCATATTGTAATTTTTCTTTTATTTATCAATTATTTGCTTAAAATTTCCATTTAATTCTTTCATTTCCAATTTATTTCTTCAATTTTTAATTTTTTTTCAATTCTTAAATATTTTAAGTTTAAGTTTCAATTCATTCTTCAATATTCAATAATTATCGGATTTTTTCAAATATTTTTTCACTCATAAAATTTGTTTCAACATTTCAATTCAATTATTCAATTTTAGAAATATTCTCTTCAAATTAAAATTCCACTTTTCAAATGTCAATTATTTTCTTTAATATCAAAAAATTATTGCCTTTTTTAATTGTTTTTTTTTTATTATGATTAAGTTTATTTAATTTTAAATACAATTGTTTAATTATTTTCTTTAATTTTTTATTCATTTCTTCAATTTTTATTTCCATTCTTCAGTTTTAAATTCTTCTGTACTTATTGCTCCAGGCATTTTACAATTTTTAATTGCTTTCTTCAGTTTTCAATTATTTTTTTAAATCTTTATTATTTTTTTCGATTTTCAATCCGTTTGTTAAATTGAAATTCTTTTTAAATTTAATATTTCTTGTTTAATTTTTGAATAATTTTTTTCAGTTGTCTATTAAAGTAGTCATTTTTCAAATTTTGTTATTAATTAACATTTTCATTATTTTTGTCATTTTTCACATACGTTCTTTAATTTTTCAGTTATTTTCATTTTTTTTTTTAACTATTTCCTTCAATTACATTGATTATTTTCTGCAGTATTCAATTATTTCCTATAATTTTTTCAATTTTTAATTACTATCTTATAAAATTTTATATTTATTCTCTTCTTTTAAATTATTTCGTTCGGTTTCATATTGATCTAGCCATTTTTTTTAATTGTCAATTATTTTTGTCATTTCTCAATTATTTTCATTAGGATTTAATTACTTTAGTCATTTTGTAATTTTTGTTTCAATTAACAACTATTTTTTAAACATTTGCATTTAATCTTTTAATCTTTAATTTAATTTTTTAATCTTTTATTTATTTATTTAATTTTTAATTATTTTGTTCAACTATCAATTGCATTCTTCGTTTTTCAATTATTTTATTCAAAATTCAATAATTCTAGTATTTTCTCAATTATCAAATATTTTCTAAATATTTCAATACAATTCTTCAATTTCCAATTGATTTCTTCAATTTTTATTTATTTTCTACAAGTTTTTCCATAATTTTCATCAGTTTTTAATTCACAAATTTTTATTCTTCTTTAATTTTATGATTATTCATTAATTTTCAAAATTCTTTTTTCAAATGCCGATTATTCTCACCATTTTTCAAAAAAAATTGTCAATTGTTAATTATTTTTTTCAATTTATAATTATTTTTGTCATATTGTAATTTTTCTTGTAATTTTTCAATTTTTAATTTTTCTCTTTAGTTCTCGAATAATTTATTTAATTTTCAATTTTTTTTCTCGATTCTCAATTAATTCCTCAATATTAAATAATTCTCGTATATTTTCAATTATTTATTTCAGTCAAAAAAGTTTATTAAAATTTCATTTAAATTATTTAATTTTAGAACTATTTTCTTCAATTCTAATTTATTTTCTTAATATTTAAATTCTACTTTTCAATTTTCAATTATTTTTTTAATATTAAAAAACTATCGCCTTTTTTCTATTACTTTTTTCGATTATCATTAACTTCCTTTATTTTTAAATACAATTGTTCAATTATGTTTTTTAACTTTTAATTTCATTCTTCAATTTTTTAATTGTTTTCTTCTATACTCATTAATTCACAGCTTTTTTCATTTACTTTTTTTTTAATTTTTAAGTATTTTCTTTAAATTTCAATTCCATTCTTCAATTTTTAATATCTTTCTTCAATTTTCAATTATATTTTTAAATTTTAATTATTTTTTCGATTTTTAATACAATTGTTAAATGTGTTAAACGCAGTTGTTAAATTATTTCCAACAATTATTTATATAATTTTCTTCATTTTTTAATTTGCAATTATTTTCTATAAATTTAATATTTCTTATTTAATTTTTCCAGTTGTCTATTAATCTAATCATTTTTCGAATTTTGTTTTTATTTAACAATTACTTACGTAATTTTTTACATATTGGCCTCAATTTTTCAATTATTCTCGCCATTTTTTAACCATTTCCTCCAATTATTAATTATTTTTCTCAATTTTCAATTATTCCCCACAATTTTTTCAATTCTTAATTGTTATCTTCAAATTTTATAATTATTCTTTGTTTTTTTTTAATTATTTTGTTCGGTTGTGTAATAATGTAGCCCATTTTTTCAATTGTCAATTATTTTCGCCATTTTGTAACTTTTTTTCTAATTATCAATTATTTTTCCAATTTTTAATTTAATTCTCAAATTTTGAATTTATTTCTTAAAATTTTAAATTTATTTTCTCAATTTTTCATTATTTTCTTCAATTTCAACTATTTTTTTTCGATTTTCAAACCATTTTTCAATTTGCAATTATTTGCAACAGTTATTCCTATAATTTTCCACTTATTTTGTTTAAATTTAATATTTTATTGTTGAACTTTTTAAACTATTCTTTTTAATAGTGTAATTATGTTTCCCTTTTTCGAATTTTGTTTTCAAATTTTATTTTGCAGATATATTCTTCAATTTCCTAATATAAATTTTACTTTAATTAGATTTAAAAAAGGCATTTAAAACAAAATGCCTTTTTAAGTAAAACATAATATCTTCGTCAAAAGTCATTGTAGAATAATTTTTAAAAAAGTGTTTTAAAGGTCATAATGCAAGAGCATCAAAATACTTAGGAAAATATGGGTCTTAAACCCAGATCAAGGAACTTTAATTTTTTTGTGAGGCTGTGTAGTATAAAAAAGACATTTATATGTAAAAAAACCTGTTGCTTCAAAATTATGCCAAATAATAATTCGATTAACCGAAAACAATAACAAATGACAATTTAAACGACAAATTTAAATTGCAAGAAAGATTTTCAAACGAAAGATTTTTAATTAGAAAACGAGTTTTTGATTTAAGAGATTAAAAAAAATGGATTTATATCCCCTTTTCAGGATATTTAGTATCTGTTTAAATGTGAAAATATTTTCTACAATTGACAGAAAAAATACATTTGTAGACTCGGATTGCCGACGCACGCCTCAAGCAGAACAATTTAGTTTGCACAGTAAAATTGAAAAAGTTGAAAGGGACCGTGATTCTTTTGAATTTTAGACCTCGTAAAAGGGCCAGTTCGGTAAGTTTGGGGCACTGGGTCAGTAGGGAAACTTCCGTTACAAATTGCATGCAATAAGTCGCTAAAAGCCAAAGCCAGTATTCGTGTTTGGGGCGCTTCGACGTTACTCTCAAAATATTTACACCTACCCTAATTTACTACCGGTAAGTGTCTCACGCTGTGAAGCTCGTCTTCGCAAAATCCTCTTGTGTTCCAACTCAATCCGATCGCTCTTAACAACTACTAGAGCGAGAGAGGTAAAAAAAAAAGGAAAGAAAGAAAATTGCCTAAGAATTCAGAAACTCGAAAATCTTGATTGAATAGAAATAAAAGAAAAAGATAGTCGACCTGACAGCAAAGAAGTTTATTGCCTGGTATTCTATTATATTTTCCTAATCCGTAAGATTTTCGAAAATAGTACATTGTTTTTCTGCAAGAAATTGTTGAAAAGGTTTATTTTCTAATGAGAAATCGATATTTTCAGTTCTATTCTTTTGCAGTGTGAAATGAAAAGTATTAATTAATAATAGAATGGAAATTGTATTTTAAAAAATTTGAATGAAAAAAAATTAAGTTTGAATATACGTAATAGAGAAAAAAAAGACAATATGTATTGTTGTAAAGATAATTATGACGTTACAATTCTGGCATTTACATTTTTTGACCCATTAGAAATTACTGATTTCTACAGCCACTTTCTAAAATTACACAAATGGAAGTAGTGGAATAGATGATCCAACTGATAATCAAACTCAGAATCCTTTATGGAACTTTAAAACATGAAGAAATAGAGATTTGAGAATTATATTAATTTATCATGCTGTTGCATAAAATTAAATTAATTTGCGGCCTTCTTTTGCAGTTCGATTAATAATTTAGATTTTATGATAGAATTGATAATTGTTTAATTTTTTTTAATTTATACGAATTGATAATATTAATATTTTAATACATTTTAATTAAAATTTGAAGTAGCCCCCCCCTCCCCTCTCTTGGTCATGCTCTTTTGCATAGAGTTAAAACATTATGTCACGTTTAGGTAAGATTCCCCTTCCCTAGACTATGACGTCATACGTGAACGTTCCCTAAATTGAATTTTATGAATTCAAGCATGTGTGACTGAATTTAAAAGTGCGTGACTGAAAATTATTTAAAAAATAAAACTTACAAATAGTACTATGAATAGTTTCAGAATATGTAGATAGAAAAAAAAAGAAATAATAAAAAATAGATAATAGAGAATAATCTGGAAATTGAATAGGATAAATTAAAAATAGTTTATTAAATAATTAATTATTAATTAAATAAATAAATAAGATTATTTAATTTCATTAAAAGTTGAAAACCAACATTTTATTAAAAATTAAAATTTCTGTTTTGTTGTGATACTTTGACAAAGATCTAAATTTCAAAGAAGTTTAATTTTCCTTAAAACGATGATTAGCTTCAAAGTCAAGAAAACACTTGTGAATATCAAGAAATTTTTTCGGATACTGAAATGGCAGTAAATAATTCTTAGTAAAAGGAAATAGTCACAAACAACTAGATTACAGTGAAGGAAACGAATTGATTTCAGTCGAATAACAAAATATTTTTTTTATTTTTTCCTTTCCTTTCTACTTTTATCAACAATGGATTTCAAATTGATCAACAATGGATATCGTAATATGTCAAAAACAAGTTTTATTGCCAAAAAGGAATGGAGAATAGGTTAGAAAGTGATAGCATAAAAATAAATTGCGATTGTGCAACATTAGATTCCAAGAGAGCAAGAATACATTTCAATGGATCAAAAATAGATTTCAATAATCCAGAAGTAGATTCTAGGTAAACAAAAATAGATTTTAATAGAACTAAAATAGATTTTAATAGAATAAAAATAGATTTTAATAGATCAAATATAGATTTTAATAGGATAAAAATAGATTTTAGTAGGTCAAAAATAGATTTTAATTCACTAAAAGTAGATTTTAGGCTAATAAATATATATTTCAGTAATTCTACCAAAATTGTATAAATTATCTTTCCAAAATTGTACTGTATGTATCCCTTCCTTTCAAAGATGTACCATTTACCCTAATATTCTTTTAAATTATACCATGCACCTTATATCTTTTCAAAATTTATCTTGTACTCGATTTTTCAACAACAGTACCGTGTATTTTGTTCTTTAAAAATTGTACCAAGAATTCTATTCATCCAAAATGTACCATTTACTCTTTCCTCCCAAAATTGTACCATGTACCCTATTTTCCCAAAAATTGTAATTATATATTTCAAAATTGCACCTTACGCTCTTTTCTTCCAAAATTGTACCTTGTACCTTATCCTCCCAAAATTGAACACTATCTTCCCAAAATTGCACCATGTACCCTATTCTATCAAAATCGTACCGTTTACTCTTTCCTCTCAAAATTGTACCATGTACCCTATCCTCCCAAAAATTGTACCTTTCGCTCTTTCCTTCTAAAATTGTACCACGTTCCCTATTCTTTCAAAATTGTACCTTACGCTCTTTCCTTCCGAAATTGTACATTGTACCTTATCCTCCCAAAATTGAACAGTATTTCCCCAAAATTACACCATGTACCCTATTCTATCAAAATCGTACCGTTTACTCTTTCCTCCCACATTTGTACCAAGTAACCTATCCTCCCAAAAATTGTACCTTTCGATCTTTCTTTCTAAAATTATACCTTGTACTCTTTCATTCCAAAATTGTATCATGTTCCCTATCCTCCCAAAAATTGTACCATGTAACCTATTCTTTCAAAATTGTACCGTTTATTCTTTCCTTCTAAAATTGCACTATGAACCCATCTTTCCAAAATTGTAGCATATGCACCGAAAAACTTTTAAAATTGTACCATTTATTCTTTCCTTCTAAAATAGTACCATGTAGCTTATCCTCCCAAAAATTGTACCTTTGGCTCTTTTGTTCTAAAATTGTACCATGTACCTTATCCTCCCAAAAATTGTACTATGTAACCTATCCTTTCAAAATTGTACCTTTTGCTCTTTCCTCCCAAAAATTTTACCTTTCGCTCGTTCTTTCTAAAATTGTACCTTTTGTTCTTTCCTTCCAAAATTGTACCTTCTACTCTTTCCTTCTGAAATTGTACCATGTACCCTATCCTCCCAAATTTGTATGTTATACTTTTTCCTTTTAAATTTGTACCATGTACCTTATCCCTCCAAAATTGTACCATGTATCCTATTCTTCCAAAATTGTACCACGTACTCTTTCCTTCCAAAATTGCATCATTTACTCTTTCCTCCCAAAATTGTACCATTTATTCTTTTCTTCTAAAATTGTACCATGTACCCTATCCTCCCAAAAATTGTACTTTTCGCTCTATCTTCTAAAATTGTATCATGTACCTTATCCTCCCAAAAATTGTACCGTGTGGCCTATCTTCCCAAAAATTGTACTCTTCGCTCTTTCTTCCAAAATTGTACCTTGTAGTTTTTCCTTACAAAATTGTACCATGCACTCTATCCTCCCAAATTTGTACCTTGCACTTTATCCTTCCAAAATTGTATTACCTACTGTTTCCTCCCAAAATTGTACTATGTACTCAATACTCATCCTTTCAAAATTGTGCTATGTAGTCAATACTCATCCTTCCAAAATTGTACCATATGTACCGACAACCTTTTAAAATTGTACCATGTAGCCTATCCTTCTAAAAAATGTACTATTTATTATTTCCTTCTAAAATTGTACCATGTACCTTATCCTTCCAAAAATTGTACCACGTAACCTATCCTTTCAAAATTGTTCCTTTCGCTCTTTTCTTCCAAAATTATACCTTGTAGTTTTTCCTTTCAAAATTGTACCATGTACCCTATCCTCCCAAATTTGTACGATATACTTTTTTCTCTCAAATTTGTACCATGTACCTTATCCTCCCAAAATTGTACCATGTACTTTTTCCTTCCAAAATTGTATTATTTACTCTTTCTTCTCTAAATTGTACTATGAACCCTATCCTTCCAAAATTTCACCATATGTACCGACACCTTTTTAAAATTGTACCATTTATTCTTTCATTCCAAAATTGTACCATGTACTTTTTCCTTCCAAAATTATACCATTTTATCTTTCTTCCCAAAATTGGACCATGTATCCTATCCTTCCAAAATTGTACCACGTACTCTATTCTTCTAAAATTGTACCTGTGCCTCATCCTAATCAAAGCATATCACGTACTCTATCCATCCGAAATTCTGAGCTATATTTCTAACGAAATATTTTGCCTTGTATTTTCCATAAAATACAAAAAAAAAACATGATTAAAATGGCGTCAACTATCTCATATACAGTAGAACAAACAATTATTTTTTATTTAAGCAAACAAATAGTCATTCCTAGATCCAACTCTAACAAACAAATAATCATCACTCTAACAAACAATTATTATCATTCTACCAAACAAAATATATCACTTCAACAAACAAATAGTTATCTCCTTCACAAACATACATGATTTGAAACAAACAAATTTCAACGAAACATTTTTTTCTGATTGTTTTAACCCTGGGAAGTTGTGTCTGGAGTCCCGGGAGTTCCGTCAAGTCTGATAAAGTGCGTCTGTGTTATCTTCGTCAATCAGATAACGTTTCGCGTCGAGATAATAATCGTCATCTTGCACAACGCAACGCATAGTATACCGGTCATGGCTTAAGGTCCATTTCGAATTCCGCGGTGGCCCAGTTGCAGGCGCGGCAATAAAAATGGACAGCGTAACGCGAAAGAGACACAGAGAGGCTCGTCAGCTTGGCGCAAAATATATACCTGTATATCGAATAAGATGCATATAAATATACGCATACTTGGACGCATTTGCGTCCGTACCTACGTTAAATACATTGTTGCAGATCACGGATTGTACACTGCTTGGATAGAAAGAGCGCACGCGCACAATTTTGTTAACATACTTTACAGGAGACGCGTGTGTCTATGCGATCATCAGTGAGCGTAGTGATACGTCTGTATGAAACATTATAGACTTACATACACAAAGAAAACTCACTATACGAGTCTCGTGGTATCCCATCTGGGTAAGTGTGTCAAGGACGTGCGAACTGGGCTGCAAAACGGCGGTTTACGTATTGCCGATGAAACGCTTGCTGATGAAAAAGAATATATATTTGTAATAGGCAAAGTGGCTTTGCGACACTTGACAATTTATCTAGCAAGAGAAAAATGGCCCAAGGGACCTTTCCACTGATAAGGTTCATCATTTTTCCCACTACTGTGGGTAACGAGCTTTCGCGCATATATGCAAAGAATAATGCTCATACATTGAGCTGAAAAATTAATTTAGACGCTTGCAATGTTTTTGTTACAATGTGCACTGCCACTCGGATAATACCAGGTCAATCATTATATGTTTATTGAGACCCGTCATTTTTCATCATTTTTATAATATACAGATGATTATATTTTGCTGGAAAATGGTAAACACGATAGTTAGCCAATTTTTTTTTTTATATTAAATAAGCTCAAGGTGAAGAATAGCTTTAGATAAATCTTCGTTAGAATTTCATTAGTTGCTGATCGATTTTTATGCAGTTTCAGAACTGTAAATTCTTTATAATCTCCTTCTATGCTACATTTATTTATCTCGAATATCTGCACCCTTTTAGGGTTTCACATTTTATTTTGCTCTTTTTTTTTTCTCTAAAAAGGGTACTAATTAGGAAAATTTTGTTTAAATTAAATTTACTCACGGTCAGACTAAAAATATACCTAATCCAAATAAATATTCATTTCATTGAAGCAAATTTTATTCAGGGACAGACTAAAAATATACTCAATTTGATACACAAATAGATTTTTGTCTATCATGCAAATTTTGTTCGATGCACAAAAAATGTTTATTATCCGTAGAAAACAATCTTTTCTTTATTTTTTTCGAGGCGATGTTTAAATGTTCTTTTGAAACAAATTTTGTGCGGCAATTTCTCCAAACAATTTTGCACAAGTTGTAAATTTAAAAAAACTTATGATTAATGAGAAATATTGAATATGAATCTATTTTGATAAACTATTATTAGCTTGGAGATAATATTTCAATTAAAATTCTGAGCTTAAATTTAAACTGAACATAAATTGAATACTCGAGATAAAACTTGCAGAAATCAAGAATTGTAATTAGTTAAAGAGACAGCTGTGAGGCTTTCTTGAAATCGTGTTAAACAAGTTTCAATTTGCATATTAAAACAAATTATTGACTGGTGTTGATCTACACACACCATTCCAAAAACTAGACGTTTTATTATTTATATATTATTTTTAAACCAACATTTCACTTGCCGCGGTCTTGTTGTAAAACTTATAAATATGTATCAATCGTTCATATTTACAAAATCGGCTGCATTAATTACGTGAAAATTGTCTATCTGCACTAAAGTTTATTTCAATGTTAAAATATTTATTTTTTAAATTGAATTACTCATTAAATAAAATAAACACAATTTCGATCCAATTGTTTAGTAATTAGAATAATTATCAATAATGGTTGTAGGGAAAATTTTTTAAACCTCTTACATATGTTACCAATTATCAGTAATTCATAATTGCGGTAGAAAAATTATGTTAACACAAAACTCTTACATGCAATTTAACATTTTTCATGAACATATTTTTTTTTATGGAAAGCATACATAAAGGATATTAACATATTAGTTTAATTGTATCCAATTTAAAGTTAAATGCTTGAAGTCAATTAGTTTTCGCCTTCATAAAACGAAACAAATTAAAAGATGTGACAATATAATATATTGTCATATTTTTTTAAAGGGATTAGATAATTTGGTAGTAGGCGAGTAACTCTGAGGCAAATTATTTTGTTTGCGCATAAAATTGCCTCATCCGGGGTATTAATCTTGGATAGACTTATATCTAGATAATGCCTATGGGAAATCGTTACAGCAATCGTAACTCCGTCATATTGCAATCGCTCACGGACGAATGGCACTTACGATGTATGCTAAATATACATATACCATAAATGATAGCCGCACTTTTCTATTCGTTGTTCTGAACATACCTATATTTTTTTCAATAAGAGAAATTATTTTTTTCACTTCACACGAAAAGGAATAATTAACTGGAACTTTTCATAACCTTGGGCCGTACTTTGTACAATTATTTTTAGGCAAGATCAACTTATTTAGAGAAATATATCATTAACTTTCTTAAAAAGAGACACTATGCTGTCTTAGAATTTTTACTGGATACCTACAATTTTTACTAACAAATCCGGTAAAAATTGTAGGAAAAAAACCCAAATAAAACTCCCATTAATATTGATTTTATTTAAATTGAAATTTCCATTCGATTAATTTCAAATGAAATTGGCTCATTTTCCTTTTTATTTGATTTATTTTCATTGTGAAATTGAAAAGCTGCGTGGAATTTTCCAGAATCTGTTTTCGAGATCCATGAATGGAGAAAATGATTGATCTTGCGCGGGAAAATTTCACGGCATAGTTGCGGGTTCCACGCCTGCTCTTGATATTCTAAACGATTGATCTAATCGCATTCATAACGCGGCATGTTTAACGCGACAAAAATATATATTACGGTAACGCTCCTGGTAACGACACAAAGAGTTAGATTTTACTTTTAGTTTCGAAAATGGGATTACAGAGTGGGGCAGGCCTTGGCACACTTTGCACACCGAGACACGCTACCAACAGAGAAAGATAGAACGAGACAGAGGGAGAGAATGCTTGAGCGGAATAAAGACAGCGGAGGGAGAGAGAAAGAGAGGGAAATAGAAATAGAGAGACTCGCACGTGCTTATACTTGCGACAAATATTACGAGAATTGCAGGTACGACACTTGTCTCTGATTAATTCACATCCTTTTTTTATTTCTTAATCCTCCAGTCTTTGAAATCTTTCGATTCTCGCTGTCTCGAAAATCTGTCTCTAAAAATTGGTAAAGAAAATTCTTTAAAATATTTCTTGTCGAAGGATGGTAAATACATTTAATTATTCGGAAATTGTTAGTGAAATTTTGTTTTTACAAAAATGCGGTTAATTTTCTTTTGTCTTGTTATGACAATACGCAAAGTTCCACCACAAACTTGGGTCATTAGTTTCCTTTTTTCTCTCTCACTGTGATGGTTACGATTTCCGGTTACGTATTTCGCACAAAAAAAAAAGAAGGTGGAGAATACGACGTTTTTTTTTTTATTCTTCTCCGGCGTCTGCTTTAGGGACTTTTCGTTTTTGTAGGTCAGGGCTTTCACTTTCGTTCGACGCATTCTTTTTTCAACATCCGCCCGTACTCACTCTTTCGCTTTCGATTGACCCTTTTTCTGCGATACGTATAGGTAGAGGATGGTTAAAGTACATGAATTCGATTACGATCCTCATTCTTTTATGTAGTCCCTATAGTTATATGAGCCCCTAAATTCTAAAACCCAAAACTTTCGCAGACTCGTCCTTTTTACAGGTGAATGAAAAAAAAAGAAAGAAGAATCAAGATCAGAACTTATAACCCGAGTACCTGCTGCTATCAAGCAGGTATACCGAATTTTTGCGCCCACAGAATATAAAAGTGGTCTTCATTTGTGTTTTGTGCAAGAGCCTGTAACGTAAGACAAAATGGTTCGATCGATTCAGAGAACTCTTTAGATTCCCCTTTGCCCTCTTTATGTCTCGAGGGAGAAACACTTTGGCAACCATGAGCGTTTAATAATTCTACAGGTGTCTGAGAAGACGGGGCTTTAGTGTATTGTAGGCGATTTTTAGGTGAAATTGTAATTTTACATGGAGAGAATTAGAATTTGATGATTGTTAACATACTGATGGTAGAAGTAAGTATAACCATTTTAATAAATAGCTTGAGGGTAACAGTTACCATCTTGATGATACGGGGTACACTAAAAATCTGGTTATCATCCGTTTAGTGTAATGCTGATTATGAATATTAATATCCATATGGTCACTATTGCAATCATGATGATAACCAGATGATAACCATCTTGATGTTGTCCAGTACTATAAATTGAGTTTGATATGGATAATGCAGTAATATTTACAAGTCTGATAAGTAACTCCTCAAGATAATTAATTTGTTTTGGATAGTAACCATTAAAATCCATACGGTAACAATCACAAACCTGATGATAACCAAAATTGAAGTTATCCAAAACCATAAATCAAGTTTGATATGGATAATCAAGTAATGTTCATAAGTCTGAGAAGCAACTCCTCAAAAATTTTAGTGTAAAACCGGATGTTGATTATTAAAATCCAGATAGTAAATATCACAAACCTAATGATAACCTACTAGATATCATCAACCATTTTGATGTTGTTTAGTACCACAATTCAAGTTTGATATGGATAATCCAGTATTTGTAACAAATCTGAAGAGTAACTTCTCAAGAGTTTTAGTGTAATCCGGATGATAACCGTTAAAATCCATACGGTAACAATTAAACATTTACAAACCTGATGATAACCAGTACCATTTTGATGTTATCCAAAACCATAAATCAAGTTTGATATGGATAATCAAGTAAAGGTTACAAATCTGATGAGTAACTCCTCAAGAGTTTTAGTGTAATCCGGATGATAACCGATAAAATCCATACGGTAACAATTAAAAATTTATAAACCTGATGATAACCAATACCAGTTTGATGTTGTCCAGTAATGCAAACCACTACGCTAGAGTATTTCTACGTATTTTTCTCAGCTGAATTGTCTCGAACAAAATTTTTTTTTAGTGAAGCTTCGTAATTGTAATTACTATTGATCCAAGAATAATTATTCTTCAGCTAAGCATATTTTTCTTTTAGGTAACAGAAATTTATTTTTGCATATAATTCAAATTTTGACATTAATATAGGAGAAATGACATTAAATGGACATAAAAATATTCGATTTTGTGATAGAGTTGGTAAACAATTCGGCCCCTGAGTAATTTACAAAGAAATTACAATATTTTAATTTGTGTACAGCTTGTATAGCACCTATAACTCTGTGAAATCTATCACGTCGGATAAATAAATACATAATTCATTTGCTTTGAATCTTATTTGGGTTAAGAGCACTTACGATAATCAAAATATCGATTAAACTTTACCAAGTGCATTGCCTATAGATAAAAGATTATACTCTCATTAGACTATTCTTTTATGCTCAATAGAACTGACGTTTTTTTTGTTAACTTTCTTGAAAACTATACTTATACTCAAAAATAGATATTTTTGATTAAAAATATAACACTCTGATAAACAGAGATTCATAATTCAATATGTAAAATTCATAAAATTTTATAAAATTGGATCTGAAATGATTTTTTTTTATTTCTAACTTTTTGTTCGTAGTAACTCAAAAATAAAACAGTTATTAATTTTTATTAAAAAGAAAAAAATACAGTGCGAAAAGTATAAAGAAAAAAGGTCTTTTTGTAAAAAAAAGTTTCAAAAATGTAAAAATATACATTTTTAAGCAAAACTTCTCGCTATTTTTAACTTATTATAAACATATGTATAAAAATCATATATTCATTGAAGATATTTCTGAGATCAATGTTTTAAATTTGAAACCGTATTTCTAACGCGGGATTTTGCAAAGATAATTTTAAATCAATATGCGCATAAGATATTGGATAAGGAAAAGGTGAACAAATTTCCATTTCGTATAAAGTTATTTTTTGCTTCTTGGATAGAAAAGAAATGTATTTCTATTCGAAGGATATGTGGACACATTTCTAGATAAAACGACACGAGCAACAATCTTTTCGTGCATCTGATCAAAAGTCTCTATAATTTTTTAATTACACCAGTATTCAAAGTATTTTTCTTAACAAACTCGAAGAAAAATCGCAAAAAGTCAAAATAATTATTATAGGAATGTCAAAAATAGAAATTGAACATTAATTATACTTTTTTGCCTTTAGTCTTTTTGCAATTATTTTTTAACAATCAGAAAAATGAGGAATTACAAATCAATCCTTTCAATTGTTTGATTTAGTGACCTATTTCCAATTGTCTTAATCAACGAAAAATCAGCGGATTTTCTCTTACTCGCAATCAGAATTTTTTATAATATTTCAGAAATTACGTATAAGCCACTTTTTAGGATTTTTTAACCCCCCGCACCATATTGTTAGACACCGGAAGATTTTTTTACCCTCCCCCTCCTTCCCTAGCCATGAAATTTTACTAAGATCCAATTTTTTTTTATTTTGTCCACAAAATGTTTTAAAAGCGTTTTCTTAATCTAAGTAAAATTCTTATTAGGTAAAATATTTACAGTGTATTTTAAGGCTAGACAGCATAGATTATTAACAAAAAGTATTTTCTTTTAATTAAAAATATATTACGTAAGATTTCGTAGGAACCCCCCTCCCCTATGTAAAATGCCATTAGATTTCATCAACCCCCCCCCCCCCCTAATGGTTTACGTAATTTTTGTTCAGTCACTAAAGAAACAATTTTTTTTTTTAAATAAGTCTGATTTAAAAAAAAAACATTAGTTTCAAATTTAAATATACACTTTTTTTTAAAAGTATGGATTTTATGCTTATACAATAAATTTTCAAATCCAAACTCTGGTTTCAGAGAAAGAGTCATTGTATAAGTTACCATTATACAAATTTTCAAATGCCAATATTTTTTGTTACATTCTAATTCTGGAATTTTTTGAAGCGTTAATGTTATACGAGATAAAAATGTTTCGAAATGTCAGTTTTATTTTATTCTATAAATTTTAATTTTCCCCGTATTTTTTGAAGCGTTTTAACACAAAAGAAAAATTGTGATAAAGATTTAAAAAATAACAAACGGGATCAAGCGCCAATTTATCGAATTTGAGATTTTTTCGTTAAAAAATAAAAAAAATTTATTTACACATTTTTGCAAAAGGATTTTCTTTTGAATTGTGTTTTTAAACCAATTTTTAAACAAAATATTGAAATCACAAATGGATAAATTTTTACCTACAGTCACAAATCAATTGAAAAACAGTAGAAGAGTAAAGTGGATGATAATATGTAAATAAGGTTAAAAAAATTGAAAAAATTTTATTTTTACAACGAAGGTGCCACATAAATGCAAAAAATACTTTCTATAAGAAAAAAATTTGTAAAATGAAATACTATTAGGGATATGATATTAGGATTTTAATAAATAGTTGTAAAAAAGATACGTATTAAAGTTTAACCTATAAATTTTATTTCTCGACTTTAAGAGAAACATTTATTAATTCATTATTTTCTTAAAAACAATCAATGTTTGTTTAATAAACTTTTTTGCATTTTATTCATTAATTTGTTATTCAAAACTAATTTCCCAATTTTTCTTTAAATCCTATACTTTTTTTTCTTTTTTTTTTTGTTTGTTTGTGTCAAAACATAGTTTTTAGGTCACCGAATTTATATTTAATAAAATTTTCATTTTGATCAATTTTGTTTTGACCAATTATTTCTTCAAGAGAATTCCGATTTAACTAAATTTTTATTTAACTGATTTTTTATTGAGAAGAATTTTTAATAAGTCGAATTTTTAAATTTTAGAATATCCGTTTCACCGAATCTTCATTTGTCTGACATTTTAGTTGCATTAATTGTTATTTAATATAATTAATAAAACGCCATCTGTTTGAAATTACAAATTGTTGGATGTTAGATACTCTGTTATATTTAATAGTTCGTTTTACTTAAACTTTTGTTGAAAGAAAATTCTGCTAAATTAAAATTTTTTTAAATGAAATATCTGTTTAATAAAAAATTTGTTGAAACAAACATTTTGTAAAACAAAATTTCTGTTAAATATAAATTTACTAACTAAAAATTCTGTTAAGTAAAAATTCAGACTTATTTAAATTTGATTAAAGACAGACTTGAAGAATGATAATTCGTCTAGAAGAAATTTTTTTCTAATGAGGTTCTCAAAAACTGAAATTATAACTAATAATTTTTAGAACTTATTATGATTCTAATTCCTTCGCTTTTCTTAAAAAAAAAATTAAATTTTAAAAAAACGTAACATGGAAAAATTTGAAAAATCGATAAGAAAAACCCGTACGGAAAAAAATTAATCACAAAACTTGAAATAAGTTGAATTCTTAATTGCAGAGAGTTAAAAATATATCTAATTTAAGCATTATAATCAAACTTTTTATAATAAGTTATGCTTCATTTTGCAAAACGTTATATCAGAAAATGACATTTTTGTGAAATCTCTAATTTAAAGATATGTTCATTTGACAACCTATAAACCTATAACAAAGGTTATGCTAAAACATATTTTATTATTCGGAAATATAATATTTAAAAAAGTTCATTTTGTGGGATTTAAAGAAGATTTGACTAAATTTAAATCAATTTATTTTTTCATTAATAAATTTGTTTTCCATTAATAATTATTTTTGTCGATTACTTGTGAACAAAACGTTTTACCATTTCTTTTAAATTTCAAAACACGTACATTCTATTAATTCATTTTTGCTCTATAAATTTGAATAATAAATTAAATTTTATTTATAATGTGCTATTATAGAATGTTGAATTATACCTACAGTCTATATCATTAAAATATTATTTCTTATTCTAATAATATTAAAAATTTTCTACAAAGGATTGAAAAAATAAATAATTGTATAAACTTAAAATGAACGTTCAAATGAACGAAATTATTATTTTGACATTTTTTAGATTCAAACTTGATAAAAAATTATGTTTTAAATATGAATTAATTAATTGCAATATTTTAAGAATTATATTTTTTTTATATTTTGTGTAGCAATAGTTACTTTTGAAAATATTTCCCTGCAAAAAAGTTTCGGCGATTTCGAAACTGCAGGAACGTGATAATCATAATAGTTGTGAATGTTGCTGCGATACATTGGCTGGATCAGTCATTTGCTGTTTTTTCCATATATTACAGAATTAGAGATTTCTAATATCGTTTTTTGGCATAAGAATATGTTTTCTTTACATTATTAATATTTTAAACAGATATAAATCTTTATTTTTATTTTAAAGAATTAATTACATCTTACTTTTGATTTTAAAGATAATTTATGCTTGAATCTCATATTACATGCCAAATTTTGATATTAATTTTTTTCCGTGCGGGAATCATAAAAATTAAAATAATTTTAAAACTTAAAATCATAAAAATTATCGCTACTCTGATATTTTTACTTTTTCTAGTTTTGTATTTATAAATTTGGTAGTATTTTAAAAACTTTTCTTATTTTTTTTACATTTTACAGTTTAGTTATTACTTAATTTTTAAAAGAGCAAATTTGGGAATATTAAATTTTACAACTCGAAAAATGGGTCGATTTGCGGAAAGTTTGAAAATAATATTTCGACAGAAGTCCTGTTTATAAATTGTCGATTTTATTCAATTTTATAAACGTTGTCAAAAAAGTTAAAAAAAATTTATTATCTTATTATTGCCAATGAAAGAAAGTTTAAAAATTAATTAATGCTTTTAAAATGTTTAATATAATAATAAATGTTAGTATGTTTTGACAAATGTTGATGTTTACATATTTTATTAATTATCTTTTATGTAGACCCTACTTTTGAGGGGTATGCAAAAATATCATTTAAGGTTTGGAAAACCAGGAAAAGTCATGGGATTTTTTTCTAAGAAAAAAGCTAGCAATTTAAAAATATCGTTTCTATGTTTCTATGTAGTTTTAAATTTTGTTCTTTTTTTTTAATTATTATTTATGCTAGTAGACCCTACTTTTGAGGGGTATAAAAAAATATCATTCAAGGTCTGGAAAACCTGGAAAAGTCATGGAATTTTTTTCTAAGATAAAAGCTAGCAACCCTGATCAATTCAAAAATATCGTTTCTAAGGATTGATTATTTTGTTCTTTTTTTTTTTTTTTAATTATTATTTATGCTTTGGAAACAGGCGCTCTTACAATTTTCGAAAGATGTACGCCTGAAAGAATATTATAATATACTTTCGTGCTGGCTATCATTTAAGGTCTGGAAAACCTGGAAAAGACATGGGATTTTTTTCTAAGAAAAAAGCTAGCAATTTAAAAATATCGTTTCTAAGTTTCTATGTAGTTTTTAATTTTGTTCTTTTTTTTTCAATTATTATTTATGCTAGTAGACCCTACTTTTGAGGGGTATAAAAAAATATCATTTAAGGTCTGGAAAACCTGGAAAAGTCATGGGATTTTTTTCTAAGAAAAAAGCTATTAATTTAAAAATATCGTTTCTAAGTTTCTATGTAGTTTTTAATTTTGTTCTTTTTTTTCAATTATTATTTATGCTAGTAGACCCTACTTTTGAGGGGTATGGAAAAATATAATTTAAGGTCTGGAAAACCTGGAAAAGTCATGGAATTTTTTTCTAAGAAAAAAGCTAGCAATTCAGAAATATCGTTTCTAAGTTTCTATGTAGTTTTTAATTTTGTTCTTTTTTTTCAATTATTATTTATGCTAGTAGACCCTACTTTTGAGGGGTATGGAAAAATATAATTTAAGGTCTGGAAAACCTGGAAAAGTCATGGAATTTTTTTCTAAGAAAGAAGCTAGCAACCCTGATCAATTCAAAAATATCGTTTCTAAGGATTGATTATTTTGTTCTTTTTTTTTTTTTTAATTATTATTTATGCTTTGGAAACAGGCGCTCTTACAATTTTCGAAAGATGTACGCCTGAAAGAATATTATAATACACTTTCGTGCTGGCTACATTATTGAATGAAATATTTTTGCTCAGTGTGCCATCAAGAATTCCTATGGCGTCTGACGAAACTTTGAGAAACTCGGAGAAGACAAAATTGGAGAGAAAACATGAGCCGAGAGAAGAGAAAAGGGGGAAACGTGTATGTAGTAAAAAAGTAAACTGGCAAAAAGTCGAGAAAGAAACACATATTGAATATATGGAGAGAAACGGATGAGGCTGGAGGAAGGAGAGAATCGTAAAACGGAAGAAGAGAGAGAGAGTGAGTGAGAGAGAGTGAGGGGGGGGGGGTGGAGGGAGGTGATCAGAAAAAAAGGGAGAGTTAAAGACGAAGATGAAGATAAGGACAGAAGAGAAACAAAGAGAGAAGAGGCAGGCGTCGTTAAAGAACTGAGAGGGGAAAAAAAAGAGACGGAGCGCGATAGAAAGAGAGAGAGAGAAAAAGAGAGACATAATAAGAGGGAGTGAGTCGCGGCTGCGTCATGTTCTCATCGAACTGGGTCAGTGGGTCTCCCCTCCAAGTTTGATCGCACACAACACGGGCAGACTGTACCATAGACTGTTAGTAAGTACATACAGTGAGAGGTACCGGTACTATCAGTGGGGAGTGCCAACAGGGTTACTGTTGACCCAGCCACAGTCTGAACAACTTTGCAAGAGCCGATCTCTTGCCTGCTCTTTGAAAGCAAGAGTTTTCTGTAATTCGCCTTCTCTCAATCACTCTCTCTTTCTCTCTCACACACTGGATCAGTCTCTCTTATTATTCCTTCGATACACCTATCAGTTTACCTATCTCTTTGTACATCTCATCACCCACACCTTTCTTCTGCTCCATCACTACTCAAGGTCCCTGCGGTTATTGAAAATCAAATTCACTATCTATATATTACACACTTGGAAGAAATCACAATTGCTAAATCAAGGAAAAGTCGGGGATTTGGTATATAGACCCATACCAAAAATAAAAACTGTCATTCTCAATTATTACAAAATCCATTCCCGAAACTAATCGCTTTTTGTAACCTTGAAGTAGTCAGGGGAATTATTTATTTGATGATATACTCTCTAAATCTAAATTAGAATTTCTGAAATCTAAATTAGTGATTCTGAAATCTAGGTAATTAATAGTTGCAATTCGTTTATGGGTCAGAATTCCTTGAGTTGGCCCGCCTAACAGTTTATTTAAGAAAGTTGATAATGAATTTTTGAGGCCCTTGATTAACCCTAATAGACCTTTTTTATTATTTTGTATTTTTAATAAATTCCGAAAAACCTAAATAATTGTAAAAATTTAAAGTTTGACCAAATTAAATAAAGAAAAAATAATTTAAATTTGAGAAAAATACATGAAGATTTTAGAAACCAATTGAAAAAAAATAAAAAAAAGAATTGAAGAAAGCTAAACATAATTGAAATATACGATAATTAATAAAAATTTTTTGAAATTATGCAAACAAATGAAAATAATTAAAAATTGAAGAAAATAATTCAAATTTTAGAAAAATATTTAAAAATCTTAGAAAATAATTTTAGAAAATAAAAATAATAATTAACAATCGGTGAAAATAATTAAAAAATGATAAAATTAATTCAAAATTGAAAAATATAATTGAAATATGCTGAAAATAATTTAAGATTGACAAAAAAAGTTGAAATATGATAAAAATAATTTAAATATGAAAAATTGAAAAAAGTAAATAAAATTCAAGAGAAATAATTGAAAAAATCTTAAAATATATGTTTAAAAAAAAAATACAAAATTAATGACAAACTTTTAATAAAAGAGAAAAAAAAATCGCAGAAACAATCGAAAATTGATGAAAATAATTGATAATTCAGAGAAATAATAAAAATTTTGAAAATAATGCTGAAATAATGAAAATAATTAAAAATTTTTTAAAATATAAAAAATTGAAATATGATGAAAATAATTCAAATTTCAGATAGATAATTGAAATTTTTGAATATTATGCAAAAAGAATGAAAATAATTAGAATTTATAAATAATAAAATAATAGAAAAATTACAGAATTTATTTTGAAGCAAAAGGAAATAATTGAAAAATCGTTCAAAAAAAATTGAAGACAATCTATATTTGAGATAATAAACGAAAATTTAGGAAATTAATTGAAAAATAATTAAACTAATTAAAAGACGGAGAAAATAATTGACAAATGATAAAAAGAAATGAATATTCACTGTAAAAACAGGTGTCTTACAAGTGTCTTATTTTAAGACATAAGACGTTTAGAAAGCGTCTTACAGGTATTTTTAAGACACTTTCTCAATGGTTTAAAATTAAGAAACCGTAAAATGTCTTAAAAGTGAGGACAAAATAAGACACTTGTTTTTAGAGTGTTAAACAAAATAGTTGGAAATTGCGATATATATTTGAAAGTTCAGGATATTAATTCAGAAATAATTAATATTACTAAAAATTGAAGATAATAATGGGAAATTTAAGAAAAATATTTAAAAATCTTAGAAAATAATTTTAAAAAATAAGAATAATTAAAAACTGGGGAAAATAATCGAAACATGATTTTAAATCAATTTTCAATTGAAGAAAATAATTGAAATAACATAAAAACAATAATGAGTTGAAAATAAAGAAATTTTGAAATAAATAATTTAAAAAATTCCAGAACTTTTTTTAAACAAAAAAAAAAGATACTTGTAATTTGAGAAAAATACTTAAAAATCTAAGAAATTAGTTGAGAAAAAGAAAATAATTAAAAATTAGAGAAATCACATGAAAAAAGATAAACATAATTGAAAATTGAAGAGAACAATTTTTAATTTAAGAGAAATAATTTCAAAAAATACAGAATATACAGGAAATACAAGAAAATGATAGATATAATTGAGAATTGAATAAAATAATGCAAATTTCAGATAATTAATTTAAAATATTTTGGAAATTATGAAAAAGAATGTAAGTAATTAAGAAAAAAAAAATAATAATATAAATAATTTAAAATTGAATTGAATAATTAAAATATCAGCTAAATAGTTTAAACTTTTTGAAATTATGAAAAAAAATGGAAAATAATTTAAAATTGAAGAAAATAATAAGAAATTTGAGAAAAATAATTTAAAGAATATAAGATTAAATAAGAATTGGGGAAAATAATTGAAAAATGATTTTAAAACTTAAAACTTGAAGAAAATAATTGAAATATGATAAAAACAATGATAAGTTAAAAAAATAATTGAAATTTTATAAAAATACTTAAAAAGCTTAGAAAATAATTTTAGAAAATGGGAATAATAATTATCAATCGAGGAAAATAATTAATTGAAAAAAATAATTGAAGTATGCTGAAAGTAGTATAAGATTGAGAAAAAAAATTGAAATATGATGAAAATTATTTAAATATGAAAAATTGAATACAGTAAATAAAATTTGAAAGAAATAATTGAAAAAATCATAGAATATATGTTTAAAAAAAGAAAATAATTACAAAATTACTTAAAAAATTTTAATTAAATAGAATAATTAGAAATCGCAGAAATAATCGAAAATTGATGAAAATAATTGACATTTCAGATAAATAATCGAAATTTTTAAAAATTATGCCAAATTAATTAAAATAATTGAAAAATCGTTTAAAAAATTGAAGATTGAAGACAATAATGTAAATTGGAGATAATTACTGAAAATTTAGGAAATTAATTGAAAAGTAATAAAAAGAAATGAAAATTGAACAAAATAATTGAAGATTGAGATATATAAATATAAATTTTGATCGTTTATCTCAAGTACGATTCCTAACTGGCCTCTATTCCAAAAGTTATCAAAATCGGTAAATTCAAACATGAGAAAATTCATATTTTTTTTAAATTTTTTTGTCAATACCGTATTTTTAATGGACTTCCGATTAAGAAGGAATTGGACACGTACTTGAAAATAGGTTAATTTTGAACTCATTATTTTTTTTTTTAAATTAAAAATTAACTTTTAACCTAATTTTATTTAAAAAAAAAAAGTGACAAATTTAATTAAAAACAAAATAAACCATTAAAAATCATAAATGGAGCAAAATGAAAGATTTTCGACATTCACAAACGTTTAAGAAAAGTTATAAATTTGTTTCTGAATGTCAAAGATCTTTTATTTTTATCCAATTAAGAGTTTCAGTGATTTATTTTGTTTTAAAGTAAATTTGCCACACTTTGTCTAAATAAAATTTAATTAAAAATTATTTTTTGTATTTTAAAAAGCAAATTAATGATTTTAAACATACCCTCTTCTCGAGTAAGTGTCCAATTTCTCTTTAAAGTCACAAATGTATAGAATTGTGCGAAAAGGTTATTTCTATATTTCTGGTAATTTTGATGAATTAGACGCTTTTGAAGATTAAGTCAAAAAATACCCTGGAAAATCTGAAAACATAAGGGAATTTTATTCAGAATAGTTGTAAAGACAGAATTTAAAAATTGTATTGTATTAAAATTCTATTGGAGAAATAAAAAATTGTAGAAAAGAAACTAAGTGCCTAAAAGTTTTTGAAACCAATTAAAAATTGGAATTGAATGAAAATTAGAATTTCCAATTAGAACATAGAAATGTATGTGTGGAGCAAAGTTGAAAAGCTTAATTAAATGTCTGATTTCTGATTTGTGACAAGAGAAAGAAAAAAATATAGGCAACATAGAAAACAATCGTAATTATTCCCTGAAATAATTTTCGAATTTCGAACCTACATTTTAAAAAATCCAAGAATTTTAATTAAATTTTTAAAATCAAATTAAAACGAAAAATTTGTTTCTAAGAAATTTAAAATTTGATTATTTTCTAAAACGTAAGTTTGTTTGGTTCACGTTTGTATTCACTTAATTCCTTTATTCAAAACGAAATGCTTCAAATCTAAATATTTAACATTTACAGACGCCAATGTTGAAATTTAAATGATCCATGTTTGATTCATTTTAATGATTACAATATAATTGAATTCTTCTTTCAACGATTAATGAGTATAATTTCAATAGCTTGAACAAAAGAGAATGTAGAATATTGTAGAGAATCAAAAATCTTTAATTTTCTAAATTTAAAGAAAGAATTTTTTTTTTTAATCCATTTTTCAATTTTACTGAAGTATTGATGAAAAGTGATTCGTCAAATTGCAGGTTTGAAATATCTAATTCAATCGATTGCAAATTGTATGTACGTTAAAATGTTTTTGTCTTGTTGATTAGGTCTTGTTTTCCACTAGTATATCTAGGTTCATTTCATTCGTGTAAAATTAGGGGACTTTGAGCTTCCGTGACTCATTTTTAAAACAGGAATAACAATCGTTAGTTTATTTAAATTAGAGTTCGTTAAATTGCTAAAATCACTGGTGATATTTAATTGGACTTAGTTTTTTTTTAATTTAATTGAGTACCCTTCATTATAATTTAAGAGATTTTCATAGTTTTATCAAAATATCTAAACTAATCAACAAGATTTCAATTCATTAAAAAGTATATTAATGATTTAAGAAATATTTCATTTTTTTATTTAATCAAATCTCCTAAATATATGTTCTTAAAGAGACTCTAAGTAATTGAAACTTATTTTCATCTTTTCGATTGATTAAATTCTGTGCAATAATTAAAACTTTTTTAGTTAATTTGAATCATTTTTTCAACTTCTTGATATTTAAATTATGAGAGCAAAATGTGATAAGTGATAAGAAGTTAATAAAGGACTAAAAGTTAGAAAATTGAGAGTGGGATTAAAATTTAGTTCGTATTAAATTAATTTGGCTTGTTGGTCATGCGAACCTCTAATTTCTAATACCTCAACGTCTTTAAATATAATTTATTAGACACGAAAAGACTACCAGTGAAAGAAATGTTCTTTCAAAGTAAATATGAAAATTCCTCTCTAGATATGAAATAGTATATAAACAAATTTTTTTTTATTTTTGTTAATAAATATTTAGTCTAATTTTTTTATTTCTGCAGTCCGAACAGAAACCTACTTTATACAATAAAATGTTAATTACCGTTTCAATAGAGTAGTGCTTTTTATTATGCCAATGATAACAGAAATTTTTAAATTTTTGATGACTTTCCGGGTATTTGGGAAGAGAATTAATATAAAGGAAATGTTAAACTGTCTGTTTATTCATATAATATAATATAAGCAAACGCTCGAAAGCCTTTGAAGAATTTCAATAGATTCATTCTTATGCGAGTAACGTTGAAGCCCTAAGTCCCACATTCGTCACACAAATTGCCAAACTTCCGGAAAAAATGTCTTGAGTAAAAGTTGCGGCACCTGACAAAGATGCAACCATAGTTTTATGAAAGTTATCACAATCTTTAACTCACCAGAAGCAAATCAGTTGCTTTCCTTATTTGCCACGTCATTTTATTTTTTAAACGGGATACTATTAAGGCACATGAATATTCCCTAAAACCCATTTGGGATAAAATCCGTTAGACCTAAATCTATTTAGCCTGAAACTTGTTTGGCATAAATTTCATTTAGCTTAAAACAAATTTGGCCCAAAACTCATTTAGCCTAAAAACCCACTTGTCCTAAATCCTATTTAGCCTAAAACCTATTTGACCTAAAACCCGTTTGACCTAAAACCCATTTGGTCTAAATAACATTTGACCTAAAACTCATTTGGCCTAAGACCCATTTCGCCTAAAACTCATTAGGCCTAAGACTCATTTAGCTTAAATCCCATTTAACCTAAAACTAGTTTGGCTTAAAACTCATTTAGTTTAAAAGTCATTTAGCCTAAAACACATTTGTCATAATACCATTTGACATAAATTTTACATTATAACTTATGACAAATAAGAATTATGTCAAAGGGTATTATGCCAAATGGGTTTTAGGTTGAATGAGTTTTAGGCCAAATGGGTTTTAGGTTAAATGAGTTTCAGGACAAATGAGCTTTAGGTTAAATGGGATTTAGGCCAAATGGGTTTTGGTCTAGATGGGTTTTAGGTCAAATAGGTTTTTAGGCTACATGGGTTTTAGGCTAAATAGGATTTATACGAAATGCGTCTCAGGCTAATTGAGCTTTAGACCAAATGGGTTGTAGGATAAATGGGATTTATGCTAAATGAGTTTTAGGATAAATGTGTTTCAGTCCAAATGGGTTTTAGGCTAAATGAGTTTTAAGTTAAATGGGATTTAGGCCAAATGGGTTTTGGTCTAGATGGGTTTTAGGTCAAAAAGGTTTTTAGGCTATATGGGTTTTAGGCTAAATAGGATTTATACGAAATGGGTTTTAGGCTAAATAGGATTTATACGAAATGCGTCTTAGGCTAATTGAGATTTAGCCAAAATGGGATTTATGCTAAATGAGTTTTAGGATAAATGTGTTTCAGTCCAAATGGGTTTTAGGCTAAATGAGTTTTAAGTTAAATGGGATTTAGGCCAAATGGGTTTTAGGTCAAATGGGTTTTAGGTCAAATAGGATTTAAGCTATATGAGTTTTAGGGTAAATAGGATTTAGGACAAATTGGTTTTTAGGCTAAATGAGTTTTAGATCAAATAGGTTTTCGGCTAAATAGATTTTAAAAGGTTTTTAGGGAATATTCATGCGCCTCGGATGATTCATTAATCGTTGACTGGAATTTAAAAAATGTTGAGTTAAAATTTAAAAATCTTTGCGTGGGACTCGAATACCCTGGAAATTGAATTAAAAGGAAATGTTTGCTGAAAAGGAAAATCAGATTGGCGTAAGGTAATCCTTTCTTTAGAATATTTAGAATTGATTCGTTGGTTGAGCTCTCGCGTCCTTTTAATACAGGTTCACTTTCTTTTGATACAGGTTCACTTCCTTTCGATATCAAAGGTTTTATAGGCTCCAGGCACGTAATAGATGTTTCCCGCGACGAAACATCTGCACCAAAAAGGAGTGGCTTTCGTACATAAGTATTATATAGACATTCTCTTATTGTTGGCCTGTTCAATTGCTTCCTCTCTTCGATAGTGAGATGAATCCTTTGGACGGAAAAAAGGAAGGAGTGATGCTTACAAAATTGAAGAGCATAAATTATGGATAGTATATTACGTAGATTGACCCACTTCTCGTCACTAATACCAGCCCGATTCTTTCCTTCTGACGAGTTAAATTTGGATCAGTGTGTAATCAAACCACAGATGCCATGTGAATATTGGTCTCTTAGGCGCCACAAATACTTCTTTGAGGAACACTTCTTTTTCTTTTCTTTTCTATTTGACATTTTTATCTGATTGCATTCATTTTAAGTAAATTAGTTTTATCGTTAATTAATTCCTATTTTATTATGCCTGGAAAATTCTTTTCTTTACGATTAAATTGTACTTTGCAGTTGAATGCTTTTATTTCGAGTTAAGTATTGTCTTTTCAATTTAATTAGGATTTTATTGCTAATGAATTTCTTTTATTTCGAGCAAAATTATTTTTCTCTTTTGAAATAAAATTTTCACCTTGTAATTAAACTATTATTTATTCATTATTATTATTATTTTGTTTAATGAATTTATTACTTTCAAAACGAATTTTTCATCATCTATATAAATGCGATTTGTCGTCGAATTGAATTTTCTATCTTTTAAATTTCTAATTTAACTTTCAAAATCATTTCATTTTTTTTAAATGGATTTTAACTTTTGTATAATCAAGTTTCCATTTTCAGAATGAAAATTGTACAAAAATGCATTCATTTGGGCGTTAATGGGACAATTAACATAAAAACCAAATAGGCTTTTCCTAATGAATTTAAATTACATTCTTTTTTAAGTAGTTTCGAGATTCTCATTCGAAATCGATTGAACTTTGACATTCTTTTTTATATATGGACTGACAATTCCCTTGGATTATATTATGAATGAATAGAAGGATCTTTAAATTGGTTAAAATAAAACTATGAATAATAGTGAAAGTGAAATACTAATAACATTTAAAAATTATTTTATCGTTGGCTGTTACAATTTATTTGCCGATGGTTTGATACATTGATTATCGATTTTTGATTCGATATATCAATATCAATTATCTCTGTCTCTCTCTTGCACATGAACGCAATGTGAACAACGGACGGACCGACGGACGGACAAACGCATAAGTCTTGTTAAAAGGGTTTCGGTTCTCGACTACAAAACCCTAAAAACGGATCAAGAATTATTTAATATCACTAAATAGTTTCAGTAATAAAATTACGAATTTTTCTCATAACGTCAATAAAATAATTCTGTAAATGAAAGGCTTGGATAACTTAACTTTCCACAATTTCGAAAAACATGTTTTTGTTTCTTTTCTTAATTCTGTGAAATTATAGTTGCAAAATTCTCGATAATTTAAAATCCGGTTACATTCTCGAGAATATAACCGAAAATATTCTCCTTCTGGAGAAATTTTCTATGTTTGAATGAGCTCTATTTTGAAAGACAAGCAATTTATTGAAATAAAAATAGATAAATAACAAAATAATTATCATTACAAATTAACTATAGGTTAGTTTATTGTAAAAATTATTATTAAATATAACAATTATAAACAGTGTTCTATATATATTATAAAAACTGAAATTTTTTTTACCTAAATAAATTAAACAACTAGATTAGTTTCTATACTTTGTGTTATCAACAATTGTAAATATTTTAAATATAATATTTAAAAAAAATAATGTCAAATTTTGCAAATTAATTGAAAAAAAAAAAAATGAAAACAATTAAGATTGTCGTAAGTAATTTAAAAACCGATAGAAATTTTTTAAAATTAAAGAAAATAATTAGAATTTGAGGAAAATAGTTCAAAATCTTAAAAATAAATTGAAAAAAATTAGAATAATGAAAAATTGGAGAAAATAATGGAAAGGGGGAAAAAATGCTTGAAATTGAGATAAATAATAAAAATTTTAGAGAATTAATTCAGAAATGATTAAAAATTTGAGACAATAATTAAAATTTGAGAAAATAACGGAAAAAATTACATAATATATTTTAAATAAAGGAAAGCTAAAGAAAATGTCAAAAAAATAATTAAAAACTTTTTGAAATTGTGAAAAAGAACGTTAGTAATTGAAAATTGAATTAAATAATTGAAATATCAGATAGTTTAAAATTTGGAAATGATGAAAAGAATTGAAAATTAAAAATGGAAGAAAATAATGGGGAATTTGAGAAAAACATTTAAAAATTTTAGAAAATAATTTAAAAATATGAATAATTAAAAATCGGGGAAAATAATTGAAAAATGCTTTTAAAATTTAAAACTTGAAGAAAACAATTAAAATATGATAAAAACAATAATAACTTGAAAAAATTACTTAAATTTAAAATAAATAATTGAAAAAATTGCAAAATGTTTAAAAGATCCCTTTGGCGGTTTCAACGCCCAATTTTATAATGCATGTAACTAAGTAAATAAAATGTTATGAAATAAATTAAAATAAATAATTAAAATAGAAACAAATTGAAATTTGAGAAAAATGCTTGAAAATCTGAGAAATAATTGAAAAAAATGTGAATAATTAAAAATTGAAGAAACGAATTGATGAAGGCTACAAATAATTGAAACTCAAGAAAATTAATAAACAATTTTGTAAATTATGAAAACAAATGAAAATAATTAAAATTTGAGAAAAATACTTAAAAATTTAAAAAAAATTTACAAAATGAAAATAATAATTAAGAATTTAGGAAAATAATTTAAAAAGTGATAAAAATAATTGAAATGTGATGAAAATAATTAAAAACTTTTAATACTAATGGAAATATGATGAAAAAATTAAAAAATTTTTTTAAAATAATTGAAATATGACAAAATAAAAAATTTTCGAATATTATGCAAAAAGAATAAAAATAATTAGAAATTAAAGATAATAATAGAAAAACTACAGAATTTATTTTTAAGCAAAATAAAATAATTGATAAATCGTTAAAAAAGATGAAAATTGAAGACAATAATCTATATTTGAGATAATAACCAAAAATTTAGGAAATTAATTGAAAAATAATTAAAGTAATTAAAAGTCGGAGAAAATAATTGCAAAATGAAAACAATAATGGTGAATTAAAAAAAATTAATTTTAATCTGCGACAAATAATATGAAATTTAGCAATAAATACCTAATGAAATTGTTTTATTGTCAAAGAGAAAATAATCAAAATTAAAAAAGTGATTGAAGAGACTAAAAAAAATAGTTGAAATTTGCGGAAGGATTTAAGATTAAGTGAAAAATCTAAAAAACAATGAAAATAATTTAAAATTTCAGAAAGTAATGAAAAATGATAAAAATAGTTGAAAAATGTAGTTTAAGTAATGTAAATCATAAGAGAAAAGAATTATTAAAAATCTCAGAAAATTTTAAATCACTTCAAATTTAGTATATTTGAACCATGGATTAATTAAACTTTTAATTAATACAAATTTAAATAAACAGAAATTTGAAGAAATTAAAATTGCTTTAAATTTAAATTTTGTGAACATTTTGAAAAGGTGAAATATTATGTAAAAATTTTAAACAAAAAAACATCTATAGTGACAAACTTTAGGTGTGGACAGAATGAAAGAATTAGTGAATAAAAGAAACTTGTAAATTATTATATATAATTCTTACTTTTAATATTGAAATTTAAATCATTACTAATTAGAATGACTCTAAAGATTCTATTTTCGTACATTGATTGAGAAAATTTGACTTAATTGGATAAATAAATAAAAACCTACTCTCTAAATCTGAATTAATGGTTTTCTACTGATGAATTAGCGAAAAGTGAGCTTCTATTAAAATAGTAAAAATTTTACTATTTTTTAGTAGAAAACTACTAATTCTTAGTAGAAAACTATTAATTTTATAGTAGAAAACTACTAATTAAATTAGTAAAAAAATATACTTATTTTAAAAGTAAAGTTTCCTTATTTCATTTAATAGTTTTCTACTAAAAATGAGTACTTTTCTATTATATGAATTAGAGAAAAGTGAGCCATGAATTTGACTTATTTATAGTAGAAAACTACTAATTCAGATTTAGAGAGTAAATTCTCATAAATTCTCGTTTAGAATTTTGGTCGGTTATATTCTCGTTCTCATTACCGTTCTCCAGGTAATATTATAACTCTATATAAAATTCGACAAACCAACAAATATTTTTGGTATTTGTCAACTAATCCAGCGCATATTTTAAATCTGTTTATCAATTGCCATAAAATGTAACAAATTCAAAGAACAACATCAATTTATTATTCTCAATTTAAATGATAATTATACACGATTATATTATTCAATAATTTCTGCATAAATAAACATTTAACTCATTTAACCGTTGCAAAGCTTTAGAGAAAGGATTACTAAATATAGAGAAATCTGATATTATCTCAAATTTGATAAAATGTTAGTTATCCTATATTATGCCTTACATCCACCTTTAATGAAATAATCTCACTATAGGTACACTATATTTAATAGCAAATAATACGTGAATTGTGCAACAGTTTGGAGCTTAAGTTTATTCCGTTAATTATAATGAAATTGATTGAGAAAACACAGGATTAGATTTTGGCAGAAGGTTAGAAATTATCGAGAAAATGGATTATAAGACAGCAGAGGGAGAATTGTCTGAAAATGAAGCTTTTGACTCTTGGATTCCTTTATTACAATTTGCTCATTCCAATTGGAAGTTGACCGCTCTCAATTTGCAAGCGTTATGCCTCTTTCCGATATTTTCAGTATTGTCTCAGTTGATTAATAATTGAATTAGCCTTCCCGAGCTAGGATCTGCTCATCTATCTCTAACTTTGCAATGAGTCCACCCCCGCCTCCTCGCCAGGAAGGTACACGTGCTTACGTTGCTCGGCTCTTGGCGATAATGCCAGCGCGCGAGTCTCGGACAATATTTCTGCAGCCGACATAGACCTGGTTCCGTAAGTAGGTCAACCCCACCTTCGTTGTCGCGTTCCTCCCCCCGGGCCCCCGCTGCCGCTCGGCTCGTTCGCGCCACCACCATTGCACAGCCCCTTGCCCCACGACCCTCCCCCCGTGCCCTGGTATGATCGCCCCTCTCCTCTCTGCACACTGACCCCCGCCTCTTCGGCGGGCACCTGGCCGCGCGCACTGGCTTACGCTGCTGAATCACTTTCACTTATGCTGTGCACTGTGTTGCTGGTCTCCGTCGGTAAGGGGCCATGAGCGCAAAAATTAAACGTGAAAAATAAATAATAATATCGTCGAGACCTAATTTCCGAAAAATTGGTGTTTCAATTGAACAAGAAAAAAAGAAAAAGAGTCGTGGCTGTTGTGTGTGCAGAAATAATTGGGTGCCGGTTGAGGCCGCAAAGCGCGTGGGAGCCGCCTTCCAATTTAGAGTGACGTTGTGCACGGCATCGGCACGAATACGCGGCACTAGGGTGACAGAGGAAGGGTGGGGGTGGGCCCTTCAGGAAAAGCAACGAGGCGAGAGACAACAGTCGCACGCAGATCGTCGTGTTGTCAGGCCGTGTACTTTTGAGGGGAATAGTACAACACTACACGATCTCGACTCTCATTCACTCCAATTTACACACAACTCGGACTCCTCTCGGCCTAGGAATTTCGTTTTATTTATTTAGCCGTTATTTATTAATAGGCGACCCGAGTCTATTTTTAAAACCGGTCGCGCTCTTACAACAGTGCGAAAAGTGAGTACCTGCCTTTGAGGAATATAAATAAAATATACTCGTGTTTGGTTGTGCATCGCGCGTGTGTGATTCCATCAGGTTGGATTGCAGTGCTCGAAACAAGGAGTTAAAAAGGTGTCGTTGATCCGCAAGTTTGTCGTGACTAATCAGTGACAGAGGTTATTTCGTGATTTTGCACTCTGATAATTATGCTACGTACGTGTCGCAAACTCTCCATTGGATTTGATCCTGAAATAGTGCCCTGGCTTCTTCTTCCCTGAGACTTAACTCTAATCGGCAGTTTATTATTGTTTTCATTCAGTTTAACATCCATGATTATTCACCTTTTACTTACCAAGTGGTCCGGTTTATAAACAGACGGCTCTTTTCAGTTTTTGTTGTGAATTGGAGAAATAGGTCAATACTGTTGTTTTGGAGAAATAGGATCGTTAAGGAATACAGTTTTGTTGCGAGAAGGAAAAGCAGGTCCAGACAGTTTTTGTAGGAAAGAGAGAAAAAAAATACTTCTTGCACGAAGGAGAAACAGTTCTTGTAGAGAACGAAAGTAAAAGTTGAGCTAAAGATTGTAAACAGTTGTTGCAGGAGAAGGTGACCAACTTTGTAGCAAGGAAAGAAGGTGTAGAAAAAAAGATCGAGTATTGAAATTGCAAGAAGATAGAAAAAAAAATAGGAAACTTAAGTTTAAGAAGAAAGAAAATTGAGGTATAAGAAAGTAAGAAGTTAGTGTACCAAGTTAAAATTTCATACCCTTGTAGTAAAAGACAGTTATCAAATTTGTAGGCAATTGTAGAAAAGAAACAAAAAGGGGAAACTCCCTGTAAGAGAGAAAGACAAAGGCTGTGAAAGAGGTATAGAAATTTAGGGAAAAAGGGGGGTAGAACAAAATTTTAAGAAAAGGGTGTTTGTAGGTGTGGAATTTAAAGTTAGTGTTATATATGCTTGGAGAGACGAGTCGCGGTGTGTCACTCTTGGAGGGGTGATATGTTATTGGAGATGGAGCAACATTCGGGCCTGATATCCCTAAACATGTCGCCGTTTCATTTGAGCCCACAGGCCAGTCCTCAGGGTGCTGGTACGGGTCAGCAACAACAACAACAGCAACAGCAGTCGCAACACTCGAGCCAGTACGGATCGTCTCCGTATGGAAGTTGCGCGCAAAGTTCCCCGTCAAATATGTGTCATCCCCAACAAAATCAGCAACAGTCCCAAATGTCTAGCCACAATCAGTCGCAGGGTAGTGGTGGAGGTGGGGGTGGTATGTCTAGTTTTGAGGCGGCGTTTTTTGACGCGACGAGCCTCGAGGAACGCTGCCCCATGTGTGGTGATAAAATGTCGGGTTATCAGTACGGTCTTCTGACCTGTGAGTCTTGCAAGGGCTTTTTTAAACGTAATAGCTCACCCTGCAGTAGTAAAAAGGTCTATACGTGTTTATTTTCGCCAACAGGCGGAGGTGGCTGTGGTACATCCTCGGCCTTGGAGGGTGGCACCTATGCCGGCGGAGGCACTGGCGGAGGTAACAACAACAACAACAATGGTGGTGCAGCCGCTGGAAGTGGTAACAACGCAGGTCCAACTGGTGCCGGCGCCAGCGGGAACGTCCCTATCTCTGGTACACTTTGTCATCCGAGTCTAGCACAGGCGGGTGTGGGTGTCGTGACTGGTTCCATTCCGGGACCCTCGGACTTTCCTGATACCAAGGACGTGATCGAGGAACTGTGTCCTGTGTGCGGGGATAAGGTATCCGGATACCACTATGGATTACTCACTTGCGAATCCTGCAAGGGATTCTTCAAGAGGACGGTGCAGAATAAAAAAGTCTACACTTGCGTTGCTGAGAGATCCTGCCACATTGACAAAACTCAAAGGAAACGATGCCCCTTTTGCCGGTTTCAGAAGTGCCTCGAGGTTGGCATGAAACTTGAAGGTGAGTCTTTCTCTTCTTTTTGATTTTTACTAACAGCCCGATTGGGATCATCCATAAAGAACTTTCCACCAATTTTCGAGATTTTTAACCTCCCCTACTGCAAAAATTAATGTCTTCTAAATGCCTTATTTTAAAACAATTTGGTGTCTTTTTGTATCTAAGACTTGTCTTAGATGTCCTAGATGTCTCATGTCTTAAAAGTCTTAGATGTGTCATTTTAAGACACTTATTGCTTCTTAGGTACCATAAAGACACCAAAATGTCTTAATTTACGACACTTGCGAGACACTTGCTTTTACTCTGCCCATCCCTATGTGTTCCACTTGATTGCAAATGACAATCCCGACCCCCAAATAGAACATTCAAAAATGCTTTGTAACCCCCCTAAAAAATTGCTGACTAAAGTCTCAAAGCCGAAAAAGAATAGTAGAATAAAAATATGTATGTTCTAAATTTAAACTACCCCCCCCCCCCCTTGTTGCAAATGACTGCATTTTACAAACCCTCTAAAGATGGAATGTTCTTTATAGATGATCCCTATAACGATATTGTCATTTTCATGGCGACAATTTGATTATAAATTTCTAAGACCTCTTGCAAAAAAGGAAAATATTTCCAATATTTTTTGAAACTTGAAAAAAATGTCACCTTGTCAGTATTATCATATATAGGTCACTTTATTTCACCCACATTGATTGCGGTTTTTGGAAACAAACTTTTTGCAAGTTAAAAATTTTTAAATTTTAATTCATGCAATTTTTTAATGTTTGTAAGTAAAACTCATGTGGATGTACTGTTTAGATTTTAAGTTTCTTTTGCTAGTGATGACGAAAAAATTCATAATTAATCTTGAGATTTTCATCAAGGGCATACGTTACAAGAAACCACATTTTTCACATAACTCCTGTGACAAACATAGTCTCCACATGGCCTTAATTTTACAAGCTTATATTTCTGTTGGAGAAAACTAAAATAACTTGGGGTTAATGGCACTGTTTATAAGTACGTTTTTGAACTATCAATTTAAACGGTGCGATATACACGAAGTTATTTAGTTTATCTTAGTAAGCGATAAAACGATTACTTACTATACAGATATGCTGTAAGTAGAAATGCTGGTTTTCATCACCTCACAACAATTAGTGCGACCATTTGCAGAAAAATCCCTTTATTATAAATAATGGTAGAAAAAGATTCTGAAAATGTACTTTCAAATCCATTTTTAATTATGGAATTAACTTGAAACGTTTTAGAGTTAAGGCTGGTAAATGAAACTTAATGAGTATAAAATCTAGTTTTTACCTATCCAGGTAAATTTTCCTTCACAACTAACAATATAAAAATATTGCTTTAAATAAAAATTTTGAAATTTGTAACCTGCAAAGTGCAAACAGGACATTTTCATAAACAGTAGCAATCGAATTAGTTGAAAAGTAATTACATATATTTACATTCAGCTTTATTGCATTTATGTTGAGCTTTCCTGGAAAATGCAATTTATCCAAGGATCGTGATCACATTCAATTTTCTGAGAAATATTTGAAAATAAATCTTCCATAATCTAAATACAAACGTAGTGGAAATATGATTTATATATCGATTTTTGAAGATATTTTTCAATTATTTTTCAGAAAAATAGATTTAATTGTCCCGCTGAATGCACCACCTGAATTTTATTGTGATCACTAAGGTCAAGCTTGCAAATAGCTATTCGTGATAATCTTAATTTAGAAGAATTTCCATATGACATAATATCTATTTGTAATACATACCTACAAACATTTTTATAATTCAACAGGTTAGTTGTATTTTTATAATTTAAACTGATTGTTTTTCCCAAATATTATTGATAGATTTCAAAGAAAAATTTGTCTCACAAAAGAATAACATAATTTTGGAACCTAATGACAATGTTTTGAAAAATTATACCATCTTGGTTAAAAACAAAAAAGGTATAATCAATATGAGAGTATACTTTTGTACCAATAAAGGGTCTTTTATTAATCATTTCTCCCATTTAGAAAGAGTGAGGATTTTTCTTCCTAAAAACTTATCCCCCCCCCCCTTGACGGTACTAAAATTTCATAAATTTATATAAAGTATGTATAATAATGATTTATTCAAATTTATATATTACGCAATTTTTATTTACTCGGTTTGAATTCTTTTTTATTTTCCGAATGATTGATTAACATGCATTTCATATTTCAAAATAGCCACATAACCTAAATTTCCAAATAGTCACCTAACAAAAATTTCCAAATAATATAACACAATCTTATTTCGAAAGAATCACATGGCTTAAAATTTTAAATAGCCTATACATATAACCTAAAATTCTTTTGTCCGATTCACCATGTAAAATAATCTTTTAATCAAGGAAATTTAATTTTACGGAAACTTCATTTGTCCTAACAATAAAGCCGACATAACTCCATATCCGGTATTTTGACACAAAATTTTTAATTAGCCGGAGGCGATCGTAAATGACAATTTTGTTCAATAGAAGTTATGTCATATGGAAATTCCACTAAATTGAAATTATAGTAAATACTTATTTGAAAGCTTGTTTTTGGTATACATGAAATTTAAGGTAATTTTTTGGAAAATAATAATAATTTATCATTTTTTCCGAGTTTTTTTATACCTGTGTTACGCTTTTTTTTTACATTATTGCAGGTTAATATAATTTTCGTGGAATTAAATGAGATATTTATTTATGTTATATATTAAAAAAAAAAATGTATTGTTTGTAAAATTTACTATTTTAATGCTTAAATTCAAGAAATTTGAAAATTAAAAGTAAAACCCGTTGAGGAATGTTTTATAAATAGGTTACGTGTTTTGTAATAACTCTATTAAGTTAGAAAAGTTTGGTTTTATTGATCAGATAGAATTAAGGCGACCGGAAGTTAATATTACTTTTGGCAGTAGATATAATGCCTAAAATGGTCAAAGGCCATTGATTATGGAAGCGAGTGAAAATTCTAAGCAATCAGATATGTATCGAAAAGCTACCAAAAAAAGGCCAGTGAATTATTTATGGCCTTTATGCGCTTAAAACTGTTTGACAATTGTCGAAAATTCTTGACATTATTAGTAGTTTTATTTCGAGAATTATTTTCTAATTTTTTGTATTCCAATTATATTTTTTGTTTAATGTTAATTAAAAAAAAGTAAATCCAAACTGCTAAAAAAAAAACTACAAATTTTTAAGTTTTTTTTTTCTTTCAAAATGACGTTAAATAGCACTAAAAAATTGCTTATTCAATTGAATAAAATGTTAATAAAATATAAATCTAATAAAAAATGAAAAATTCATGGCTCATATGTAATTATGATAATCTTACTGAATAATTCCCAGAATAAATAGCAGTACATTGTGAAAAAATAGTTTAAATAGTCTAATGATAAGAATACTGGGCTATATTTTCAAAACTTTTTCTGACGTAACAATATTTTTCCATTTCAAAATATCAACTATATCACAATTCTTTGATAAATTTGTTCTTTTTTATTTTTTTTTATTTTTGAAACTAAAGCAATATTGATAATTTTTAAAGAATCTATAATTACATTGTTATAAATTATTCACTTAATTATTAAATTAAAAAACCGAATACTTTTATTTTAGGAATTTGAAATTTTAACCCTAGAATTACAATTTTTTGTTTCTGACACTGAAAGTAATAAAAATTATTCGTTTCAAAATATCACTTTTTCTAATAAATGATTCGAATTTTTTATTTATAATTACAGTTTTAGAATTATTATTGTCAATGAATAGTCCAATGAAAGTAATTTTCAGTAATCAAATCAAATTTAGTATCTGTTCCTTTTGAATTTATATATAATTTTCTAATCATTGTCTGCAATAAAGAATCTAGTCAAACTCACCACTTTGAATAATTGATTCAAACTTCTAGTCCATTCGTTTTAAATTTAATTTTAATTTTATATCCAAACTCATCCATTTTAAAAATGCATTTAGGAAAATTATTCAATGCTTATTTGAAAATTATAAATTGTTGTAAAATGAATATTATTAATTCATAGTATTTTTAAAACTAGGAATTTTTTCAATAATTCTTATTTCGATAAAATTAACACAAAATTTCATTATAATTAATTACATGTAATTTCATTATTTTGTAAAGAACCTGAAAATTATTTTCATTTCAAGCACATTTCTTTCATGTAAACTAAACAATTTTCTTCCTTATAGAGAAGTTATAAATTAAATCAATGTAAAATAAGAAAATACATAAAGTAAATAATTTTAAATATTATAATAAATTATTGTACCAATTTTTCGTGGATTATAGGTACAACAATAATTATTTATTTATTAAATTGTATTTTTAATATGAAAACTATTTTTCTCGAAAAGCAAAATTTTTAGCTGGAAAAAGGTGCTTAAAAAATTTGATTGGGTATTTTTAAAAATCTCTGTGTGAGATTTTAGATATTTATGAGTTTAATAAGCCTAACAAATTTTATTGAAATCCGTTAAAACGTCCTCGAGATATCCTGGTGACAAAAAACACTACACACACACACACACACACACATACACATATCTCTGAACATTCGCTTAAGACTGAAAATAAGAAAGATATTTTTCTATGACAAGATGATTGTTACTATTAATCGAAAATTTTAAAGATAAAAAGCATAAATTTTTATTTTTATTCAAAACTCTGGATGTGTGTGTGTGTGTGTGTGTGTGTGTCTGTGTGATAACTTTTTTAGTCATCAGGATATCTTAAAAACATTTCAACGGATTTGAATAAAATTTGTTAGACTTATAAAACTCATAAATATCTAAAATCTCACACAAGGATTTTTAAAAATACCCAATCAAATTTTTTATGTGTCTTTTTTCATCCAAAAATATCGTTTTTTGACAAAAAATGTTTACACGTAAAAATTCGAGTATATCAATACTCTTTTCAGGGTAAAATTTATTTAGAATTGTGTTATTAAGTCAATTCTTGATCATAGTCAGTAGAGAATTGCTTGTAAAAACAATTAATTATCTCAAGAAAGAAATAGTTATCAATTAATTTTATTAATGAATTAATTGGAAATAGCAATTTGGAATAAAAGAAAATATCGCTATTGGAGTAGGCATCTATCACTTTTCTAAATGTTAAATGAAACTCGTGGTTATATTCCTTTCTAGGTAGGTTCGTGAACGTCTGTTTTACATATGTTGCACAATACGTGTTCATAAACATAACCCACATAATGGAAAGAATTTATGAGTTTCTTTTTCGATTCGGAAAAGTGACAGGTGACTAAGCTAAAACTTACTCTGTAAATCTGAATTGCTGAAGAAAAACTACTAATGAAATGACGCAAAATCCACTAATTAACCACTAATTTAAAATAATTAATGGGTTATTTCATTCCATGAACAGTTCCTTGGTCCAAATTGCTTGAAAATTAATTCACTGATCATTTACTTGATCCAAGAAATAGTCAATCGAGTAAACAGATTTATTTAGACATTGATTAAAAAAAAAGAAACAGAAAACTAGAATTTTGTATTCTCGGATTTATTTTATTTTATTTACAAAATTTACCGTTAAATTCAAAATTTTAATTAAGTAATTAAACAAGATTTGTGATAAAATTAATTTTTTTTTAGTTTTAAGATGGTTTACATTTATTAAAGGATCAGTTTGTTGTTTTTATTTATTTTTAATTTATTTATTTTATTTATATGTTATTTATGTGAGTAAAAAAAAAACGGTAGAGAGAGAAACGAATTCCAATAATAAAGCAAACATTGTATACCTATATTCTATACTGTAGAATAGTCAATAAAAGCAGTACGTTACATGCCAAAAGGTCAAGATGTCAAAGTAGGTCGTAGAAATTATAGCCAAATTGTAACAAGTTAATTGGTATCCTTAGACATTTAAACTTTTATAAATTAAATGTTTTACACTTAAAAATGAAGTAATCGAATATTTTTGAGAAAGTAATATCCCAATATGGCAATAACGTTTTATATAATTTCACTCTTGACTCAAATTCGTTTCAATATGAAGAAAATAATTTCGTCAATTTTTAAACATTTACGTTTTGTATTACATATTTATATTCTGATTGGTAATTTAATGATTGATTTGTCTTGTTCTCGAATTATCAGACTAATTCAAAATAAACACGCTGAAAGCACAAAACTTGAGAAAGTCTGTTTTTTCATGACTATGTAAAAAGGTTTATCATGAATTTTTCAAGAAATTGCTCTTTCGAGGGAAACTTTTTGGTCTTACTGATTAGAAATTGATTTTAAACTGTTAAAGTTTAATTTTTTTTTATATTTAAAAATTGATTCTTTTTTCTAGATGATGAGATAATGTTGAAATGTCACGATATCTGTGACACAAATTATGTATGAAATGCTCCCATCATCAACATAAATGGCGACAGTTATTGCTAAATAAGTTAAAACTTTTCATAATCTCCGATTGAAAAGCATTATCAAATATCTTTTTCTGCTTGTTATACGGCATTGAAAATGTAATTGCCGAAATCGATTTCTATGAGAAACCACATCCACCTACGCCCTTTTCGGTATACTTAAAAATACACGTAATTTTTAATGATTCCCCGACCCGATTTCTCTTATGAACTTGAATTTTCTATAGTTTTGTTTATGTGTTTTATATACCTTGTGGTCAATATTTTTTGCCCAAAAATTAGGCTTTTTTCAACTAGTTTTTGTCAATATTAATTGGGTTTTTGGTTTGAGGTTATGTTAACTGTTTAAACCACCTTAAATATCCTTTATCGTGTTTTTAGTTTTTACAAAAAAGTGTGATTTAATACGAACCAATGAAGAATTTGAAAAGTTAAATAGAACCAAAGATAGCCATTAAAAAAAAATTTGCAAAAAATTGGTGTTATTCATCATGTCAATCAATCATTAAATTTATCAGATTTCGGCTGTTTTTATTTTTTGTCATCAATGGAAATTCGTTTATTTTATTTTAACATTTGGCATTTTTCCATTAAAAGAAAAAGTGTCAAAATTCCTTCATTTGACTGTTATTTCGACACTGACAGCTCTTATCATTGTGCTACTTCTAAACACGTGGGTGGTGGGTTGTCGCAACGGAGGTCAAGTGCGGGAAATAGTAACTGGGTGGAATTAAATGATGCTTCTGACACAATTAAATTTGCTGACACTGACTACTCGGATCAATTAAATGCCGGACTTGGATCAAAACAAACAATAAAACACCTAAAAGTTTGACCAATAAAAATCACCAGTTTGCTCTGAATTTCGTGACTTTGATCCAATTTTACCACAAAATGACACACTTCTATTTTACTATATATATCTGTGCGAAATGGCCTTTTGCAAAATATATAGTTCGCTTGATTTACAAAAGCTTGAAATGGTTTCTTTGCCATCTCTTTTTAATTCTTGAACAAATTTATATAAAAATTATCTCGTACAATTTTTTTTTAGAAATTAACTTCTGATATGATACTATTTTTATTAAATTAACGCTTGAAAAAATTACTAAAAAAAGTTCCGAGAAGTATTTAGAGGTAAAAATTATTTGGACTTGTATTTGCATGTTGACTGAATTGACGATTATATCAGACGATATAACTCTTTACTTCATATGAGGCACATTTAACCCAGATTGTGGACGTGGAATACGTAACACAACATACCTCTTTGTCGACTCAACCTCCTCACACTCTTCTTTGTCCACTCGACAAAAATCTTTCATTCACATCGTTTCAGTTCACCAAATTTTTCAACTTGACGTAATTATCTCAATTTTTAGTCCCTACATTTCAAATATTACATTTATATAAAAACATGTTCAAATAAAACAATTTACCTTTTTTTCTGTTTTATTTATTAAACACTTTTTACTGGAAATGATTTCGGACAATAAAACCTTTCAGTATTATGTTTCGGGATACTTTTTTAGGAATGTTTTTTTTTTCTTTTTCTTCAACACTCAGTGTCTATTTAAGCCGGTTGCTAAAAGTGTCTGTGGGAATGAAAGAACCCTATCAAAATCTGAAAGAGCGAGTCATCTTGGGATAGAGTTGGCGAGACCAATCACGACTCGAATCGGTCACATTCTTTGCAATTTTTTTGGGGGTCTTTTTTTCTAACTGGATACGAGGGATTGAAGACTGGATTCGCGCGAACCGGAAACCGCCGCTTTCCATTCAAGATGCTCGGTTCCTTTCGTTTAAATTCGCCAAAATTCGCTGATTCACGATCTTGATCCGAAGCGTCATTCATACGATACTACTAGGCGCTACCTACATGCATTCTCTTGTCAGAAGACTAGCCTTTAGGCCTCATAGTCTTCTAGAATCTAGATAGTAATAAGCTCTGACTCACTCATCCTTCTCCTTCTCCCACTCATGTATCATATCACTCTCGATTTTCAAGTCGGTGGCGCCTAACTCGTTTATAACAGCTTGAAAAACGTTATTGGGTATTTGTCGCAGAAATAAAAATTAAAAAATGCATTTATTTATCATTCTCGCAAGTGAGCTACTTAATAAATATATAAAAAGAGCCTTTGCTGCTATTCAGTGAACCTTTAACCATAATTGGGAAAACATTGATCCCGTATTGGTGGTTCAATATATTGAGTAGTAGCAAAGGCTTCTCTTATATATTCAGTAGCATCAAACCTGAAAACTGCGTTTGTCTATTTTTAGAATTCATTCGTTTTTACAGTAAAGAAAATGTGTTACAGAAAAAAAAAACTTTAAATATCTTGTAAACATAAACGGATTTACATTCCGAACCACAATATAGTTAGATCTGCATGATTAATTATAATAGGAAGTTGTTTGATCCTTGAAGCCAAGGTTTTCTCTTGATTTTAACACAGTTTTTACTGCGTTTAAACAACAGAATTAACAGTATAATTATTATTCTCCATATACCCAAATAGAATATTTTTCTCGTGTTATAGCAAAACAATGTTGATGTAATGCAATTTAACAGTAATTGGCCTTTCCTAATTTCGTGCACGTTTCTCAACTGATTTCCCGACATTAAATAAACTCCGAAGAAAGCAATTACTTGAATTTAAGAAAAAATCATTAATCAGAAGGTATACCCTGATAATTTTTTAAAATAATATGATTCATTTTATTAGTTATTGGTAGAGGAGAGTGTTAGTTAATTGGTCTATATATGTGTATTTTGCGAGCGAGTAGTTACTTCACGCCTTTATCGTCGAGTCGGATCAGGTATTAAGTCGTGCGACGTTAAAAGTAAGAGTAAAGTTATTTATTATCAGAAACGAGCCGCCCGCTTTTGTATCGTTTGCGTAAACGCGCCGAGTTGCAGAATCAACTGTGTCACTGTGTTGCGACCGTGTAAATGGCAATAAAGAACGAGCCATCGAAATCCTGAATTTCAGGACAAGACATCAAACAGTTCGAGAAAATCTCGCGCTGCTCTAAGTGCAGCACAACTTTACCTATCGTGCAATACAAGTAGGTCTAGGCCCCAAGGCCCAACGATTAAGAGAATCTCGAAACGCTTTCTGTCGTAATTCCCTCTTCGTTTCTCTACCTTCTATTCGTTTTCTACCGCGGTTCCTCCAGCGTGTCGACGATTGCACAAACACGACAAAAACGTGCTCATTTCTTTACTTAAAATATCTCACTTTAAGTATTTTTCGTATTTGGTTATACCTTTTGATATAAACAGAGAAAAATGTTAATTTAATATAGGCTGTAGAAACAGAAATTTACAAACAGAAATTCCACTGCTCAAAATTGTTAGTGGTAGTATCTGTACCAAAAATTGTTAGTAGCATTTTTATCAAAAATTACTGAAATTACCAAACATTGTTACTGATATGTCCATCAAATATTGTTGGTAACATCACAACAAAAAATTATTGTTAACATCTGTACCAAACTTTGTTACTGGCGTCTTTCTTAGATATTGTTGGTAACATGTTTATCAAATATTGATCATGACCAAACATCGTTCGTAGCATCTCTATTATCAAACATTGGCATATCTACCAAACGTTGTTATTAGTATCTCTATCCAAAATTGTTTATTGTTGATAGCATCTCTACCAAACATGTTAGTAGCATCTTTATACCAAAACATTGTTAGTATCATCTCTACCCAAAATTATTCATAGCATCTTATCTAAGCATTAATGATAGAGATACCTAATCTTATCTAATCTTTGCTAAGCGTTACGTATATTCCAGTCAACTGTGCTTTTCACTAAAACATACCTAATGGTTGGTAAAGATTAGGTATCTCTATCATTAATTGTGGGATTAGACGCTATGAATAATTTTGGGTATAGAGATGATACTAACAATGTTTTGGTATAAAGATGCTACTAACATGTTTGGTAGAGATGCTACCAACAATGGAAAATTTTGGATAGATGGGGAAATGAATTTTTTTTTTAATTAATGCTTAAATGTTAACAAATTTAGTAGATAGGGATTAGGATTAAGATATGGGTTAGGATCTATTTAAAATGGTTAGGTAATGGTAACAAATTTAGTGGGTAGGGATTAGGATAGGAATTAGAATTATGATAAGGAATAGGTTAAGGATTAGGATCTATTCAATATGATAAGGTTTATGGAATTTGTAACAATCATAGTTAGTAGTATCCTGATCAATTATTGTCGGTTCCATCTCTGACAAATATTTCTGCTAACATCACTACTATAAGTAACTTCAGAACAAAAAATTATTGATAATATCTGTACCAAACTTTGATACTAGCATCCTCATTAGATAATGTTGGTAACATATCTATCAAATATTGATCTATACCAAACATCGTTATTAGCATCTCTAATATCAACCATTTGCATATTCACCAAACATTGTTAGTAGCATCTCTATCCAAAATTGTTTATTGTTGGTAGCATCTCTACCAAACATGTTAGTAGCATCTTTATGCCAAAACATTGTTAGTATTATCTCTATACCGAAAATTATTCATAGCATATCATCCAAGCATTGATGAAAGAGATACCTAATCTTATCGAATATTTGTCAATAATGCTTGGATGAGATGCTTTGAATAATTTTGGGTATAGAGATGATACTAAAAATGTTTTGGTATAAACATGCTACTAATATGTTTGATAGAGATACTACCAACAATAAACAATTTAAGATAGAGATACTAATAACAATGTTTGGTGGATATGCAAATGTTTGATAATAGAGATGCTACTAACGATGTTTGGTCATGATCACTATTTGATAAACATATTACCATTAATATCTAATGAAACCGCCTGTAACAAAGTTTGGTAGAGATGTTATCAACAATTTTTGTTGTGATGTTACCAATAGTGGTGATATTTATTAGCAATATTTAATAGAGATGGGACCAAAAATAATTTATAAGGATACTACTCTGATTGTTACAAATCACATCAACCTAATCATTTTAAATAGATCCTAATCCCTATCCTAATCCTAATCTCTATACCTATCCACTAAATTTGTTACCATTTAATCATCAATTTAAAAAAAAACAATACATTCATTCCCCATTTAGAAATTCCCTTTAAATTAAATTAACCTTCCAAACAGTGTGCAAATTATTTATAAATCCGTTTCCATACGATAAAATTAGTCCCGCAATTTTCACACCAGAAATGGTTTCAATTTTGTCTCGAGTGAAATTTCGGTAAACTGTTTTCAATTGAAAGTTTATGGGATGTTTGCTGAGCACGTGAATTGTATAATTAGCGATGTATCAAGACGGTTGTCGATCCAGCACTTAGCCATCAAATAAAATCCGATCATCGTTTCCGCACGGCTTCCAATTTACCGTAATCCTCAATTAAATTAAAGGGAGTGCCTTATACCGAACACTTTTCTACAAAGACACTCCCTGTAATCGATCGTTATAATTTTAACCGGAATACTTTTACTTTAATCTACTCTCATTACAGTGGAAACTATGATCAATAAATTCCTTGTGCTTGAATGATCAACTTTTGCGGTTGAGACGCACTGAAACCGCATCAAACTTACTTAACCCCTTGGCTTTGCTCTACTTTTGGATTAGTCTTTCAAGTTCTGACAGAATGTCTTTCACATTTTCATCACAAATTACAAAAAAAAAAAAAAACCATGTTTCTTAATTATCACACCACATTATCAGTAACAATGTATACTCTCTAATACAATTTCTATTTTTCATACGTAAAACGTTTCTTTCTTTTAACATTTCTTACGTAATCGTTCTTCTCCCTTGTGTTGAAATATACACGCACTGTTCAAATGATTTAAAAAGAAGAAAAAGCTGTTCAACTTTCAAAAATGAAGTGTTAAATGAACTTTTTCAAAGAAGAAAGTCATAACTCGATTCTTTGGTAATGATACTTATGTCACTTGAATCGTTAAATCTTATGTTGGACCGGGCCAAGTGTGTTACGAATGAAAGTACTTTTTAACTTTTCCTCGGAAGGTGAAACATTACGAGCGTCACGTAACTGTTTTAAAAGAATTATGTTCATCGCACGAAAAAAGATTTATAAATCGTAATGTGGTCCTTACTTTAATTATGTAAAAGTTGGTTCTTTTCAAACAAAATTTATCTCACTTTCTACTGAAAGAATCCGACATGAGATCTGATCAAAAGTTTATACATTTAACGGAACTTGTGTACACGAAAAAGTTTTCGCCTTGTTAAGTCTGAATTTTAACTGGTTATGTCTGATTTTTGGTTGGATTTAAAATGTAACAGAAAAACATATACCTTTATCAATGATACATTCCTTTTTTATTTTATCTATTTATTTTCCTATTTTATTATGCAATAATCGTAATAGTAAAAAATAGAACAGGCATTATTCAAAAGGTAGTTAATTTCATCTCAAACTAAACATTGCTTTCCAATGTTTAGAGTTTTCTGAAAATGTCTGATATTGTTGAATTTTAAATGCATGCAAATTTTACAAAACTGAGGGATGTTCGTTTTATTACACTATTGCAGCTGGGAGCATACTTCAGGTTAAAATCATAAATTTAGGTTTTTAACGTTTTATAACAGGGTCTAGCCCGGAAGTTTTACACTGGAAGAAAATAGTTAAAAAATCTTAATAAAGTGGTTTATGATTTTGGGAAAAAGTGACAAAATACCAAATCCAAGAAATTCTAAACTTTTATTAAACTTCAAAAACAATATTTGCAGCTTTACTGAAAGTTACTCTAATCCTAAATACAGAATTTTTTTTGTGTATTTAGTATACATTTTTCCAAACTTATCAAAAATTTCACTTCTTGACAGCTTTGTTCTAAATCGTAAAATACTTTTCAACCTATTTTCCTTTCAAATAAACATCATAATTCTTCACACTTTGTCACTTTTATTATCGAAATTTTAGATTCAAATTCGTTATCCTTCTTTGTCTTTTTTCCAATTTCTGGTAATACTACAAATTGTCGCAGGTAAACTACCTTTACCCTTTGCCACTGATAAAATTGTATTTAAAAATTGTTATTTTTAAAGCTTTCCAACGAACCTGCCTACCTGACTGTTGAAGCCCCAATAAAATGGAAAAGAGCCGTTTAAATTTATGATCTGAAAATGTGTTCGTGTTTTTCTTGTCGAAAATTTTACAGCATCCGACTATTAGGTAGTAAATGTAAAGGAAGGGATTACTCCACTATAGAAAGGTTAATTCAGTGTGTCAACTGATAATTGTCGAAAATTTGGTCTGCCACGTGGTTCCAAGGTTTAAAATCCAGATGGCGTCGAGGAATGTTTGCAATATTTGCTCAACATGCTTATTATTGCTATTCTATTGAAATTCGTTTCTCACGTTTCTCAAAAATGTGTATATACTGATGTTTTCTAATGTTGACCTAAACTGGTGCTTGTAAAAGTGAGAGCGTCTCGCGTTGATTGCAAACATATTTCGTTAAAGGTATATATATATATATATATATATATAAATACTCAAAGTGCTTTGTATCGATGACGCGAAACTCGAGGAAAACTAATATACAGGGGATAAATATATGGCTTGTTTTGTGACCCAAAGAATCCTCGACCCATGAAAATAATGTGAATGTCAGGCACTGTCCTGGCATTTAGAAGAATAAAAGTTTCCGATTGCCATTACAGATAAAGCAACATTAATGCATTCTGCATTAGTCGGTGAAGCTGATTCTTTCAAAGACCAAAAATAAGTACATTTCTTTGAATTGATTAATATTTCACGAGGGTTCAGTTATTGTTGAAATGATTTTATTGCTTCATGTTCTTTCTATGTGTATTTAGACATTTTTTGTTAGAGACTTATTGTCTTTACAAACTAATTCGTTAAAATTGATAGACAGGTTTGTTAAAAAAAATATTGTACATAAATTACTGACCAATGAACACGATCTATTTTTGGTCACTAAAAGAATGTACGAAAAATGAAGTTAAAATATAAATTTTTTCCGAAGTTATCGGGTATTAAATTTTCGTCCACAGACAGACGGACAGACATTGTGGTAAAACCCATTTTTTCATAGAATGTCCTAAAAAGCAGAGAAATGTGAAAATTACGAAAAGTTTAAAATCGCACGTTCTCATTCTGAGATAAGAATGTAAATTAAAGAAAATATAACCTATAATAATAATTATTATTATTATTACAATGAATAATGCACGGTAAATTTAAATTCAAATTTGATAAATATAAATATTATACTAAAGTTATTTTTTCTTAATTTAAAAACGGGGAAATTATCTTGCCATGCTCCCAAGATAATTTTATGATTTTATATAGTTACTAAAAGTGCAAGAACTTTTTTAAAACGAGATTATTATTGTTACGTACATTTTATCACAGCGAGGATTAAATGTTTCAGCATAAATTTGAATTCGTAATTGCAATTTATCAACAATTTTTTTTTTTTTTTTTTTTGCAATTTGTCACTTGGGAAATTTGTTGTGGTATATATTAAGTTGCATGTAAAGAGGATATTTTCTCGTGAAACAAATTTTTCTTTCTACAAGAATAAATAATAATTTATTCATTAACCCGAATTTTTGTGCTTGACTCTGGTTGTAAATGAGGGCATGATAAATATTCCAAATGTTTGTCATAAATTCATTATTATTCCGATCTGATAAATTATTTATGCAATCTACCCACAAAAAAAATACGATAATGTTAATAATATTGATAATTAATAATGTAAAAAGTTCGTAATGTTGTTAAATTAACATCTTTCAAAACTTTTTAAGTAACAATTTATTTTCATTGGAAAAAGCATGAGTTTTGATTGTTTTCAACGTGCAGTTCTGATTACTAATCTAATATATTTAATTTGTAAAGTGGCATATATCATAAAGTTGGTTCGACGCTATTATCACTTCCAGCTTCCGTTAAATGACATTCTAAAAGATAATTTACGTAACACTTTCATTTATGTGAAAATTTTAACACCAGAATTTTTAAAAATCTGCTTAATTATACGAGAGTTTCTTCTAATGAAAAATAAAGATACGGAATGAAAGTTATTAAAGATGATAAAATACTTGAGAACATCTTAAAGAATGAAGCTTTTGTGGTATATGAAATAACTCTTGCATTTATAAAAATGATCAAATAGTGTTTCATAGTATTTTCATAGGATTTTAAAATATTTAAATTCGTATTAGTTAAGTAAACAAATCTTTTGTTGGAATATTGAATTTGAATAATTATAAACTTTCTTTCGGCTAGAAGAGAAATTAGTAAAATAACCCTTAATTAAAAAAATATTACTCTTAAGATTCTATTGGCTGTTGAAGGCCATGAAACAGCAGCCAATCGACGCGTCGACCTTGAACAGTAGCCAATAGAAAGACAGGTAGCCGCGTTTCTTATCCCCACTCCGATCTAGTGTTCCGCTTTCCTCAATTTAGTTAAAACAAGGCAAATTTGTTATAAGCAATTTGAAACCACATTAGCGATAGTTCAGTGAGCATAATTATTTCTTTATCTCCATGTGTGATGAAAATGTTGATTTAGATCAGGAAAGCTGAATTTTATATTGTTGAAAAACGTGAGGACTTTGTGAAATAATAGAGGACAACAGAAATCGCTGCGTCGTTACACGTCTATTTAGAAACTCACGAATTTCATAATTATTGTATTATGTTGCAAGATCGTGTCTATACATGCTGCCCGCCCGCTTGGCCTGTAAGCCCATTTTCTCGTTTGCCTGCTCGCCTCTTTGCCTGACTCCTACCTGCCTCGGTCGTGCGATCTGGTATGGGGAAGGGAGAAAGGTTAGGTTGAGGCGGGGAATTGTGTAATCCTTTACTCGTTGAGAGTTGGAGCCTCACCGTCTTCTTTTCGCCCGATGCCTGCTTCTGCTGCTGCTTTTTATTATTCCTCAATTCCTCTCGCAAGCATCTCTACAGATCCTCCGAGAATCCAACAAGTCTCGGCCTAACATCCGCCACAGAAATAAAAACCACATGTGTCTCATCTCCCGGATATTGTTAACTAAATCCACCAGCTCCAGTAGAGGCAGAATTTCAAAAATCACTCCCTATTTATTCCCAGACGCTCAACCACAAAAAACTTCATTACACTCTTACCGAATATCGATTTTCGAAATTTGAATTTAAAATTAATTTATTATGCATACTGCCTTTGCTCGATCGATTTGATTGAGTTTTTCTCATGAGTTTTAATCTTCTGAAACAAAAAATATATTGCAATTTTTAATTAAAACGTTGTTTGTTATTTTGTAAACATAAGATAACTTTAGAGCGCGGGGCTCAAGTTGAAAAATTCGTAGATTAAAGTATTCTGTATATTTTATTGGTTTGTGTTCAAAAAGAAAAAAGTGGTTTAAACTGTAAAATTTAAGAAATACTTGAGCTTTAACGGAAGATGCGAAAACGCTTAATCAGCTGTTTGTCAGTGCGCATGCGTGAACGCTTAATCAGCTGTTTGGCAGTGCGCATGCGTGAACGCTTCGAAAGCGTCTGCGCACGCGCAATGTCAATCAGCTGATTCAGCGTGCTCGAATCTTCTCTAAGCGGTCTAGTTTTTCTTAAATTCTAATAAAGTTTACAGAGTGTTCCACTTTTTTCTTCTTGAACATAAAACAGTGCAACATACGTAATATTTTAACCTCCGAATTTTTTACCTTCAATCATGCGTACGACAGTTATCTACAATGAAAATAATTATTCAAAATAAACTCATAAACAAAAGCTAAAATTGAATTAGAAAACAAATTAAATATAAATTATTTAGCTCTTTTTTAATAAAACTGAAGAAAGTCCCAGGGATTTATTTTAGATAAACGTATCAAATTGATAGATACAAAATCAATTTTATGGATTTTCTAATTGATATATTTATTAATTAAATTACTCAATTTTGTGACAGGATATAAATAATAAAATCAATAGATTTAGTATTTTTAAATAGAATTTGATTAATTATAGACTTTTCTAGTGTGAATTTCTTACAAATGATAAACCGCGCACATGTGTTCATACCGACGATTTCTACAAGCAGCGCCAAATAAAGAATAGGCCGGTTTACTCACTTCTTACTATAAATAGACTATTAGTGCTCTCGATTGCATTCATATAAAGTGCCCAGTCTCAGGCATACCTAATCGACTTTATAAAGTGGCGTCTTACCCAGTTTACAGTCGATTCCAAGATACTATTTCCTCGCGTCTATTTGAAATTTAATTCTATTAACAGTCTCCAAATTCGTGGTTGTTTCATATTCTACGTTTAGAAAATTACTCAAAAAAAATTTGTTACTCAAATATTTTAAAACGAGGACAATTGAATAAAAAAACATTTGAAATTTGATCAATTCTACACAGATGATTTATAAAAACACGAAAAAATAAAGTAAAACAGTTTGATAGAATTAAAAAAAGGATTTATTTAATTTAAACAATCATTAGGGATAGACCAGGATTACATTTTTGACAAATTTGGTTATTTTATTCAAAAAATAAGCATTGGTACCTTAAATATGGGGATCAGCTGTTCTAGGTCCGCCATTTTGATTCAAGCAACACGTGACTTTTTTCAAGTCAGAGAAAAAAAGAAATTTCGTCAATTTGGAAATTAAAATTCACAAAATTGAACACTCGGACCTAAATCTCGTGAAATTTAAAAATCAAATGTTTTTTTTTCTTTATTTTAGTTTTTTTTTTTCGATATCAGTAGCACATTCATGTAATCTAGTGATTATGCTAATGAATGGTAGAACAGGTTTTTCTCGCTATTGACTGAAGAATCGATGCACTCGATGGATAACAATATAGTCGGCATAACTGTTTCGAATAGAAGAAAAATTCCAATCAAATATACATTTCAATAAGATAATTAAGAATTCAAGCGCATCGGTTTACGGGAGATTTGTTTAGTATTTAAATTGCAAAATTGCTTGGTACATATTTATTGTAATTGATGAAAAGGCACGAAATAAAATTGGAACACCCCTCGATTTTCTATATAGAATATTCCCATTAATCACTCGCACACCTATTTCTGAAGGAAAGGAATTATGAAATGCGACGCGATCGATACTCTAAAGTGAATGGAAATTTTTCTTTTAAATTTGTTCGCAAAAGTGATACACAAGTTCTGTAAATTTTTATAAATTAGGGCTTAATTTTGATAAATGAAATTCGAATAAGTGAATTGTAAATTTTAAGAAAAGGAACCCAATATTTCAATCAAAAAATAGAATTTGGCAAAATGAATGCATTCAAATGAAGAAAAAAAGGTTTGCCTATTTTTGGTTCCTTATATTTCTTTCGAAATTCGTAAAAATTATCATTTTCTGATAAAATAATAATAAATAACACGCGCACAAAGACACAAAATGTTGTTTTGCTTTGTTATCGCATTTTTTAAGTTTCGTTTTGATTTGTAGGCTGAGAATTTACTGATTTCTTGAATCACACAAGAAGCAGTTGCAGTGGACATATCGTGCGTTCCAAAACCCACATATTTTATTATGCAAATTAATTATAGATAATTCTGTTCACGTTATTATCGTACGGTTAACTTTGATATTCATACATAGTTTTCAATGCGTCGAATAACAATTGGATGCAACTCAACATTAGAAAAACCTTCCTCGTAAAACAATAACAAAACTATCAGAGATTTCCTCAGTAAACACATTTTTAGAAAAAAGAAAAAAAAATGAAAAAAAAATGAAAGTTATAAATCTTTTCAAGAAACGCTAATACATTTCAGTTTAACATAAATCAGTTTTCAGAATGGACAACTAGACGAAACAAAAATACTGAATTTAAGAAAAATAAGAAAAAAAAACAATTTTTTTGTGAATTCTTTTTATTCTGTAAATCTTAATTTAGGTAAATGCACCAGTTATCGTCACGTTTTTTAAAAAAAAAATTGGGTAAATATTCTTTTAAAATTGTTTTTTTATGTTTTGTTAGTTAACAAATAAGTTAAGATGAAAATTCGTAATTATAATTGAATAAATATGTGACGCTTTACTAAGAAAGGGATCTAAGAAGCAAAAAATTGTAGGTTATGTTTGTGACTGAATTCGTGAAATAAAATATTTGATTTTAATTTGCGAATTCAGAGTGAAAAACTTATTTTTGCAGGTTGGAAATAAAAATTAGTTGTCAATATTTTATAAATAAATAAATTTATATCAATTTTCACGACTTAAGCTAGAGCAATTGAAAAAATGTGTCGATGCAGATATTATAGTTATTCACGCATGCCGAACATATATAAAATGGTAATTCAGCTTTAAGTGTTTACCCCATTAAAGTTGCATGCAATTTTAATTCTGAAATGCATTGCCATATGACATCGTAATTTATTCCTGTTCCAAATTGACCCGTGAATATGAATTCTCTTGTTTATGGAAAAAACTGGAATAAGTCACTTGGAACAGTTATTAGAAATTTTTTCTCAATTTTAATTTTATAAAAATAGTTTATAATTAGATAGAAGGAATTAATAATTAGATAAAAATAACTAATAATTAGTTTAAAAGATAAAATTAGTTAACAGGAATGTACTAAAATTAGTTATTTTGACATAACCTAAAAATCAATTTAACTAATAATTAGTTATATTTTTAACCAAATAATCAATCAAATCTTTATTTTTAATATATTTTTCAACATTCTTGTAATAAAGATTACTTATTTAATTTTAATTTTTAATTTAATAATGAAATTCATTCAATATGACAACTTTTTTATCGCGCCTTTAATATAATACCATAAAATTGTCTTTTGATTTAATCTTCCTTTGAGACTGAAAAGTTGTGATGAAATTTTACATAATTTTGAGTACAATTCATTATCACGCAGATGCTAAATAGTATTAAAAATAAAATGCACAGAATATTACAATGCAACACTTTTGTGTGCACTCGTAAACCTCGCAAAACGAGTCCTACTCGAACCCAACAACCCACGTATAAATACCACATTCACTATGAACGAGAATTCGGCTTCGAAAAAAAGAAACGATAAGCATAAACATAAAGTAGTTCTATAATAGAACTACTTGAGAAACATAAAAAATTATATAACTGTTTATTGAAGTTGAAAAATTTAATTTATTTGACGTCTTTATTTTAATTTGAACAAAAAATGCCTCGGTTATTGAATATATGATTTACTCGTGATTGTAATTTCAATTTATTATTATTTAAATGATTATTATCATTGCTTGATATTTGCCGGAAAATACCCCCTGGAAATTTTGTAAAATTATTCTATTTTAAATTTTAGGAAAACTTGATGGAAACTCCTTGTAATTTCAAATTGAACAATTTTTAAACGAACTATTTCTAGTTTAAGAATAACGACAAAAATAGAGACATTTTTTTTAAAGCACAATAAACTATTGTCCGTAAAAGCATAAACTCAAATCATAAATAAAACATAAAACGAATAGTTTTTTTCTTTTTTTAGATTTTGTAGAAAAGAAGTGTCTATAAACAATTCACGCTCAGTTTTTTCGTTTTCAAAAACAAAAGTATTGAAAACTCTGTTTACTTTTATAATTGACAACCTTTTGCGCGTATTGTCCAATGTTTCTAAATGATAATAATTATTTAGAAGATGGTGATTATACCTAAATATAAAAATAAGATATACGTAGGAAGGGAAGAAATTCTTCAATAGGTTATATGATTTGCAATCGAAGAATCAATTATAATTCAAGATGGCATTGTTTTGTGAACAATGGCGTCTTGAGATTCGCGCACATAGTAAGCGCGCATTATTAAATTAGGCTCTCAGAATATAACATATTATACAATTCGAGTTCACGCCTACCGGAAAAGTTTCATTTTCGCGGAATTGATGTTTCGAATATCCAGCTTGAATTCTTTTCTCTCTGTATTCCGTTTGCCATTCAAAGTTTTTCACAGAAAGTGCGCATTTTTCCAATTAGAAAAAAAAATGTAATACAACTGTAGTAATTTGTAATAGCGCCTTTCATTTTCATTGAGTGGAAAATTAGTATATTGTAAATATATCAGCGGTTTTTGAAATAATCAAAAACATCAGATAGAAAAGCAGAAAATTAACCTATTTTTTAATTATTGTTGATGTTGAATCTTTTTTGTATTTATTGTTTATTTTGTAGCTTGTTATTGTTTTCGTAGTAGTCGTTGTTATTGTTATTGTTTTTGTGTCTTTCTTGTAATTGTTATTGTTTTTGTGTTGTTGTTTATGTTTTGAATCAGAACTTCTGTTTAAGCAAAACATACCTAATCTTTTAAAACCAAGATACACTTCGATAATTACGTTTTTTTTTTTTATTAAACCTTGTTTTATAGTTTTACACAAAAAGTTTACCTTGAAAAACGAAAATATTGAACTAGAGTTTTGGTTGAAACAATTGTTTTTATTCAAGTTTTATTTGTTGAGTATTAATTATCTTAGAATTTAAATTAGCGAAAAATTTCCAATTTGATACTTTCAATAATTTTACAGAAAATTGAAATGTCTCATTGATATCGAATTTTATTTTAACATTAATTAATCTTTATTTTAACAGATGAAAATGATTAAATTTAAAATGAGAAATTTAAAGTGTTGTTGATTTGAAAAGTCGAATTTACTCTTTTTATGTCTAATATAATGATGCTGACTCCAATTCAGAGTGTTCATAAAATGATGACTTTTAATTGAACATTAATTAAACGATAATTAAAAACTGTATATGGGAGGTTCATATTGCTGCAACTTTTAAAGTTTTTCGATTAAATCCACTAATTATAAATTTAAAAGTTATATTGACAAAATCTAGAATTGGTAATTTATGCAACAATTGATCATTTATATTTCTGTTGTTTTTGTACAAAAAAAATATATATACTTTTATTGCTGATTATATATGTTCCGAGATTTAGGTACCTGTATAAAATTAAAACTCACTTTTATGTTTCAATCTTGTTCTTCAAGTTCTCGAGAAGGTTGACCTTTTCGAAATTAATTATTTGGAATTTAATTAAGCTTCTATTTTTCTTTATCGAATGTCTATTATGGAAAAAATTAAGAATTGAAACCTACTTGAATTTATTTTAGTTTATACCGAAATAAAATTGGCAGAATTTACAAAGTAAATTAATAAAAGAAATAACCAGTTTTTTGTAGATTAAATTAAGAGGTTATATAATTTAACTAATTTCTTTGGTTTAATGAGCAGCAAAATTGGTTAATTTGACCAATTTTGTGTATTTCTACTAAAATAAATCAAATAATAAATTAAAATGTTTAAAAAAGACTTGAACAGCTTGTTTCGTTTTCAATTTTAAAACCATTTATAAAAAATTTTAAATCTAAATAAAAATTCTCGTTCAAATGAAGGATCAGAATTTCAGGAATATGATTTTTAATTTAAAGATTGAGATTAATTAAACTAAAATTAAAGTATGATTTTTAAGGTCATTTGTATCCGCAGACAAAGTTTTAGATTATTTCTAAAGAAATGTACGGAATGAAGAATCGTAGAAATAAAATTGAAAAGAATTTTTAATTTTTCTCTATAAAGATCTTCGATGAGGAAAAATAGGAATTTAACCTTTTCAAGAATTTCAAGATCAAGATTTAAACATTAAAGTAAATACTTTTCAAACGAATTTCTGTTAACTTTTTATCATTTCTCGTTAATTTAACGTTTATATTTAAATTGAAATTTAAAAAACCTTTTTTTTTATTTAACATAACTCGAAGTCTAAGAATACTTTAACAATTGGGGTTCAACAATATTTTAAATACAATTTAACAATTTTTATCGATGATTTTGAGTTTCTCTTTCCTTCCCGTTTTTACAAACACAAAAATCCGGGTAAATTGCCCTATGAAAACTTCTCTACTTTAGTAACTTAAACTAAAATTGGAAGAGAGTGAGAAACTTTCTCGGGTTCCTATACTTCTGAGTATGATTTAGATTTCCATTCTGGACAAAAATTCGTGATTCATTAAGGGCATGTGATGGAGTATGACGTCATTAGTGTAAGCAAACTTTGTCCGCAAACTTTCTTTAAAAATAATAAATTTTTAGAAACGTCACGAAATCATTTGGTTTTTGCAGTTTTTTCAAAATATCTAATATCTTTTTAAAATATCTAATTTGCCTTTCATTTGATGAATTGAGTTCAATTTTTGTTAAATCTATTTTCTTCTACCAGATATTTTTAAAAAAACTCCAAAAACCAAATTAATTTTGTGACGCTCTCTGATTGTGATTTTTAAAACAAAACTTTGAAGAATTAGGGGAGATCGACCAACAGTAGATAGTAAAAATCTCCATCAGCTGTAATTATTTCAGGCTAAAGTAATTAATAAAATGTTTAACACTAAAATTAAGCTAATCTCTTCAATTAATTATCACAATCAGCAAAATGGGCCTAAAATTAACCACTTATTTATAATAAGTATTTTTATAATACGATAAAAATTTACTCAAAAATTAACTCCTACCAACAGTAGATAATGCTTTCTTATTTGAAAAATATAAATTGTAGAACAGATTTTTACCCATAATACATTTCCTTGATAAGCATTCTTCAAAATAAAATTAATTAATATAAGAAAAATGAAAAGATAAGTGTCCCATTTATTGGACTCGAAAAACATTGGAAACCCAGTTATTGTGCCCCAGTTATTCGATCCTTAAAATGTATAATATATTTAAAAATTAGGTGATGTGGCTTAATTAACAAGCATAATAAAATTTTAAAAATTTATAAAGAGATAGTGAAACAACGAAAGAATGAAATAAAATAATTAAAGATAGAAAAAAAAACTCAGGTTTATAATTCAAACAATTTTTAGGTTAGAATCAAGTATAGAACATAATATCTATAGACTTAAATTTTGTTAACAATCTTCTTTTAAATAACGAATTAAAACAGTTAGTATTAATACACTTCTCATATTTATAAATAAAACATTTTTTTAATTTATAATCACAATATAAAGAACTGATCTATTCATTAGCTTATTAGAATCTAATAACTGGCACTTAGTAAAAAAATTGCTCCAATTATCCGACATTCAATTAATTTGCAAAATAATTATTAAAACCTCAATTTTCTTGTTTGCATGATTAATTTAAAGTATACTGAACCAGCTTATCACGCAGATTTATGATGAATAACTATCTATAATAATAATCCGCAATTTCATTCATTCTTTCATTCATTCTGTCCACACCTGAAGTTGGTCGTTTTTCTATTCAATTGTTTTTTAATAATGTTTTGCTTCTTGGTTTTGAAATTTGTTATGTAGTTGAAAATAGGTTACGTTTTTCGTTTGTGTCAATTAGGTAAGTCCATTGTCTTTCGTCTGAGAACTGTTGCGGACTTATTTTAAAAAAAATATTGTTCCAGAACACTTGAAACTTTAATATTTGCTGGTTTCATTGGTCATAATATTAAAGGGTAAATTGTATTTCTTTTAATGCAATTATTAATCAAAAACCTTAAATTTTTGCATTTTTTTAAAAACATTATCATTCAAAAACTATTTAATATTATCTATTGGAACTTACCAGAAACATAAAATGCTTAATTTTTAATATTTTATTGTTGATATTTTTATTAAAAAAGGATTATTTTAAAATAATATTTAAATTAGAAAAATTTTTACTTTGAAAAATTTTACAATTATTTTCAGCTTACAACTTTTTTACTGAACCTCCTACAAATTTCAGCTTTTGTAAATATTTGATTACATATTAATAAAATTTACTTATTATTAAAATTTTATGAACGTGTTTTACTTCGTTTTTGAGATATAAAATATTGAAATTTTATACTTAAAAAGGTTATTTCTAAAACTTGAAGTTAGTATAGACCAAGTTCACATCGCTCTATTCAACTTGTAATTCAAATTAGACAAGCATTATTACAACCTGCCTAAAGTTTAAAATATCAATTGAAAAATAGAAATCTAGATATTTATACCACCAGTTCTTTTCCATTTTCTCCATTTGTAGGAGGTTCCACAAAAAATTTGTAAGCTGAAAAGGATTGTGAAATTTTTCGAAGTAAAAATTTTTCTAATTTAGATATTATTTTAAAATAATCCTTTTTTAATAAAAATATCAACATTAATATATTAAAAATTAAGCATCTTATGTTTCTGGTAAGTTCCAATAGATAATATCAAATAGTTTTTGAATAATAATGTTTTTAAAAAATTGCAAAAATTTAAGGTTTTTGATTAATAATTACATTATAAGAAATACAATTTACACTATAATATTATGACCAATGAAATCAGGAAATATTCAAGTTTCAAGTGTTGTGGAACAATTTTTTTTAATAATATGTCCGCAACAGTCCTCAGACGAAAGTCAATGGACTTACATAACTATAAAATTGGTAAATTTTTAAAATAAACTAATAAAATTTTAATAATAGGATTAAAAAAGAAAACAAGATTAAAATATATACATTATGCAGGTATATAACCTGCTTTATATTTAACATTTTTTTACAATTTTAATTTAATTTATGTTAAACAAAATTTATTTAAGTTCTTATTATGTAAAATTAAGTTTTTCTTAAATATTTTGAGTAAATTGAATATTGGTTTTTTTAATTCAGAAAATCTAATATTTCTATGAAATTTCATAAATGATTTGAAGATATGAAATAATAAAATTTTATTATCATTTATTCATTCATTCAGTCTTTGATTCTGTTTACACCTATTTCGAGCTTTTAATTAATTCTAAAAAATACAATAAAAATAATAATAAAGAATGAAATATTATGAATTATATCATTGAAAAATAAGCTATGCACAGGTTTTAAACATTGCTTAAGGTTTTCAATTACCTTTTTGATTATTTGCTTTCCTTTTGAGAACTTTTTTTTCTTTAGTTTAAGGGTCAAACCACTGACTTTCGACCAAAGGTGGTCGCTTACGATAATGATTAATTTATGCACTTTAATTATATTTTCATTAGATTCAAGACAGATATTTATTTTATTGCTAAATAATACCACCTTAAAATTCCGGAATTAACCCCAAAACACATTTTTAATCTTATATAAGTTTCTTCTGGATGATATTAAAAAATTAACACTTTTTACATATCTAAGTTTTTATAAAATATTCAACATATTAAATTTTCGCGAGGGTAATTTGCTCAGTTTATGAATTATTAAAGTTTAAAAATGTAATGAAAAAACCATATTTTTCATTGAACAAATTACACTCTTACATTTGTCGTTAAAATTATTGACAAAAATAATTTTGAATTTAAAATAAATAACAGATTGTCAAACTTTAGAGTGTATTTTGTACATTTTAAACTTGAATAATAATTCATAAACTGAGCAAATTACTCTCTCTAAAATTTAATATGTTGAAGATTTTATAAAAACTTAGATATGTGAAAAGAAATAATTTGTTAATTGCATCCAGAAAAACTTATATAAGATTAAAAATTTTGTGTTTTGGGGTTACTTCTCAAGTTTTAAGATGGTATTATTTAGTAATAAAATAAATATTTGTCTTGAATCTAGTGAAAACATGATCAAAGTGTATAAATTAATAATTATGGTAAGTTTGAATAATATTTATTAAGAAGGTTTCTAAAAAATAGATTTTTAAAAATGGTTAAAAGTGACAGCCTTTTGATCAACTTTAAATTGATTTTATTATTATTCTTATCATTATTCATTATATACAAAATAACATTAAATAAAATAAATATTTGGATGTTAATTAAACATATTTTCTTTACAATATGAGAATGAAATGTTTTCTTTCTAAATAAAAAATATTTGAAATATGCATTAAAAACGCCAATTTTTCTTGACACTTGCTTCTTTAATTACAATTTACGGCTGGAAAATAAAAAAATTATCTAAAACAACTTCAGAACTTGAATTTAGACACATCAATAATACATATAATATGGGTTTTAATATTTATTAAAATATGTCAGCGACGAGCTTTAGTTGAAAGACAGTGGTTTGACTCTTGAAGCTTTTTTGCGCTATTAATTTTTAAAGAAAAATGGGTACTGCATTAAATTACTTTTGAAAAAATTTAGTATTTTTATCTAAAAATTATTATTTTTTATTGCGTGAGTAAATGATTAAACTGCTTTAATATTCAATTTAATTATACATTTAAAATTAAAGACAATTATAAATCTAATTATAGTTTAACTAGATTAACAGAAAATGAGATAGACTGAAATACAGTTTTTACTATAAAAGAATTAACTTTTTTTGGAAAGACTAAAATTATAAAATTAATCAGAAAATTTGGATTTATTTTAGTTTTAATGTATGTAAATTTTTTACAATTAAAACGTTTTTAGAAATTGGTTTAAGTTTGAAATTATTTTAATATGTATATTGTTAGAATTTGAAATTATTTAAAGTTGATATAATAATTAAAACATAGAATGATTAAAAATTGAAGCATTAAAAGTTTTTAATAATAATTGAAATTTATTAATAATAAAATTCAAATAATTCCAAGTTCCTAATAATTAAGAGGATGTGATAGATTGATCATTGACCACATGACCCACAAACAAAATTTTTCAGCGGTTTTCTCTAGAACTAGGTACTGAATATTTTTCAATGCAATTTTGTCAAATTACCTAAAATATCACCTGAAAGGTCTGCGTACCCCTAACTTATTTGGAGTTTGACCCAAAATTAACTGTTTGAGTTTTTTCTAATTTTGAACAATTTTATAAAATTAACTTTTTAGTCAAAATGAGAACACACGCTAGAGTCAGAAAGATCTTTCGGTTGATATTTTATATAATTCTATACTAAGTTTTATATAAAAATATTCATTAGTTTTATACAGAAAAATCGCTGAGAAATTTTGGCTTTGGGTCATGTGACTATACTGACATCATTCTCCATCACAAGCTCTTAAAGTTTGAAACACATTTTAAAATTGCATTAATAAAATTAAATTTAAAATATTTAGTTTATAAATATATAATAAAGTTAAAATACATTTTGTTTACATTGTTGAGAATCAAAGTGAAATTGGATTATATATGTCTCTTAAAACTTTGGTTAAATATTAAAATTTTGCTTAATTGAAGTTTAAAATAATTAGAGTTTGAATCTATAAAAGTTGGAAAATATTTTAAATTTGGAAAAATTAAAATCTGTGTTGATAAAAGTTTTGACGATTAATTTGCACCTAGAGAAGTTAGTAATTGAAATTTATATTGTTTAAAGAAAATTTAAGAATAAGAAACTTTGATTAATAGACGTTTGGAACAATTGAAATTTGTATAGAATTTTGAATATAATGTTAGTATATTTCAAAATAAATAATTCATTACGTTTTTCTCGTTTCCTTTTTGCTATAAACTTTTATTGTTTACTTTTTGATTAATCATTTTTTTGCATTTATGGGTCAAGAAATGCTAATAAACATTCAACTCAAAAAAATCATACCTCTTTTAACAAACCTTATCTTTCTTATTAAACTGGACTAAAATAATAATTATATGTTAAAATAAAATTTTTGTTTAATTTGTTTAGGATCTAATAAAATTAATTTAAACTAAATCGGATTACTTTTATTATTTAAAAATTTTTTATTATTATTTTATAATTAAATCAATTATGTATTAGGATGTATATTAATAATAATAATTAACTTTTAAGAAATGCATTTGACGGAACAAATCATAGTTTAAAGAACAAAACTCTTTTTCTGATTTAATAAAATTTAAATAATAATTATGTAACAGTAAAAAATGAGTTATATTTTTATTTAATTTAATAATAAATTATCTAATATAAAAAAGTTCATACTTTTTATATTTAAATTAGTAACAAATGCAAAACGTCATTCTCGCGCGCTGTAGCGCGCGTATATTTTGCTAGTAAAATAATAATTTTACACTTTTGAAAAGTGTCTATAAATCACAGATTTCGTACATGGTAATATTCAATATTTTTTTTTCAAATCTCTTTACGTATTACTATAATATAATTACTGTGACATATAAAAAAGCTTTCAACTTGTTTAATAAAAAATATTAGACAATTAGTAAATCGTTTTGTATTCTAAAATCATAGAAAATTAAAATTTGTCTAATAATTACACTGAGAGAGAATTTTGGCATTTCTGTGCTGTTCACTATAAAAACGTCATAACTGACAGTCACCTAAATTTTACAATGTTGTCTTGCAATTTTTACCGGATTTCCCATAATTTTTATTAAAAAATCCGGTAACTATTTTAGGAGGCTGTCAATTGGGGCCTTTTTATAGTGAACAGCACAGGAATTTTCATTAGAATTTTTTCTTAGTGTAGGACGTGTCTAATAAATTGTACCTTTACCCTAATTCCACAAAATTTGGTGGCAAAATACATATTATTTTTAGCGAAAATTTACGAACAAATTTTGCCTAAACCAGTGACGTCATTCTCCATCAAATGCCTTTAATAAAATTTTTTGAAGAATCCGGGATCAAGATTTATGAGAAAGTTGCCGCCTTTTTCAAGAACAAATTTTTTCCGTGATGTTTCCGACTGGCAGGGACACCCAGTATATCATATAGATTAACAGGGTTCCCTCAGCCTCCAGAGTCAAGTTTACTTGCGATTCGCGTCATAGAACCTCGTGTCTATGGCACTCCCTCCCCTCTATTTTCTCTCTCTCTCTTTCCCTCCCTCTTTCTCCTTTTAACATATGATATTAGGTCTGGGCGTGGTTTCGTCCAAACATTTCTCGTTACTTTGTAATAGAGTGCTGTGAACTGTTGATAGCAATTGATAGTAATTTCTTTGTAAGGGTAAAAAGGAACGGGAAACATTAATAGCAATGTATATAATAGACTATAGGTATATATAATTATGTATAAAGTTTGACATAACATTAAAGTCATTGTTGTCTGCGAGGGTGTGAGGGGGGGGGGGAATAAAGAGGAGGATTTGGGGGTTTGATTTGAGTGTAAATGTGTATGTTTGTTGGTGAGGGGAAGTGAGGTTTGCAAGGGTGAGGGAATGAGACGAGAGGGAATGAGACCTCCTTTCACTTTCAACGTGCACTCTGCGCTCTGTTCCAACTCGCGACGACGAATGCGAATAGCTTTGGCGAGATTCATTCGAAAATGCTAAAACACTGCTAAATATTTTGCAGTCTTTTGTGTTAAAACAGAGGCATTTTTATTCAATCGTGGGAATTTTTCAAAAAGAGGCAAAGTTTATTGTTAGTTTTTATATATTATTTTTGTTAAAATCACGAGATTTCTTTTTAAAAAGTGTAATTTGAAAGAAAATTGGTCAATTGTTTATATTGGTATTGTCGTTTTTATTCTGATTGTCACCCCCCACTCCTTGTAGTATGGGTTATATTAAATATCATGATTTAAATTATTATTATATGTAGATGAATTTATCACTCGGTCGAGAAATATTATATACTATATAATATTATTATTATTATTATTAAATAGGAGAAGTAAATAAACGATCTTTGAAAGGAAATTTGAATACAAATTCAAAATTCTATTTTGTTACAAGAACGACATTTTGCAGGCCAGGATTTTCAGGAATTTTTAATCGGTTAGAAATAACTAATTCTGTAGTAAAAATTCAGTCACTGATTCAAATAGTAATGTTTTTTCATTCAGCCAAAAATAACTAATTATCAGTTAAAAATGACTCAAATTCCATTAAATTTTGTTAACTAAGTCAGTGAAATCAGTAATTTTTAACTGACACGTTACTTTTTACTGATGTTACGGATGTATTTATATACGTATATAAAATTTTGTACGTGTTGGCAGTGAGGCGCTACTTGTTTCAAAACAAATATGGTCGACGTAAGAGTGTTTTTCAGACAGTGCAATGTTTGAAGTTTATTTTTACAATAAATTATTAGTGTTATGAATTAAAAGCATTTTAGCTTCAAGCTTAAACAGTTCGTTTTGCTTCTGTAAAGCCTTTTATGATAAAAGGTGAATTGGGAACTTTTGTTTGAATTTTATTGTTTTCACACAAAATAAATAATTATCACTATTATAAAATGATCATTCACCTCTGAAAACACCTCAGAATCTTCTTTTATTTACAAAATACTAATCGCCGTGTACAAATAACGTAAATTTTCACTCTGTTGTCACTCTTATGTCGGACATATTTGATAGTTCCTAAAATAACCGATAGGGGCGTTTTGTAAATTTAAACTGCCAATAATTAAAATTGTTCTGTTCTTTTAATAATTCCTTTCTAAATCAGTTAATAATTTATTATTGAATATTTTGTGTTTTTTCTTAAAATCTAATGAAAAATTGAAATTTTTATCCAATTATGTCAGATAATGGCTCATTTTACTCTTTGTGAACAGAAATAGAAAAAAAATATAGAAATGATTGCATTTCATTTTTTGTTGTAACTATCAATCACATCAAAGAAAACGAGTGTATTTGACAGAAATGGAATTCAGAAATATTGAATAAATCTCCTTCTACCATTGATGCACCAAAATTTTTCGATTCTTTTGAATTTATTATTATTTTTATTATATTGATATATATTCATTGTTTCATTATCATAATAATTATTAATTTAACTACTAAATCGAAGAAATTAATTCTCTACTTCAATTATTAAAAAAAAACCCACCATCAATTAATAATTTTAACCGAAGTCAGATTTACAGAAAAGAGGGGGTAGTTTAAAATAATTTTTCTTTTCCTTAATTTATACCCATTGATTAATTCATCTTAGAAATTAATTTTTCATTCGAATTAGTCGCAATTGAAAAAACGCAAATGGTGGTCTCTGATTCTGTTAATATGTAGCATCCCAGTGGTCCCTTTTCTGATGGACGTGCTCACAGTTATAAAAGAGATACACAGTAGGGGATTCACGATTTAACATGGGTGATAAAACTAGAGCCGTGATTCGAGCGAGAGCGGCCTTTGTCCTACTTTGGTGCAATTAGCCCCGACTTCCGCTTTCATCGGTCGCGGCCTTTAGAAACTTCGCTTCGTCAAGGTTGCACGGCGTTAGCCGCTTCGCGCCTATGAAAATCAACCGATCGCACTCTCCGGTATTTGATTAACTTTACATGACTCACCCGTGCTAGTCAACATTTCAAAAATATACTCGTTAAACCCACCTTCTCAAATCCCCTAATTATTATAATCGATTCTCTCACACACGTTTCATTTTATTTTTTTCGACGAAAAACAATATATCTCTATTAGAACAATTTTTCTATTAGATTCCAAGAATCCAATAAAATTGTGTTAATTTTATTGGAATTTTATTCAAATTTTTGTTGACAAAATATTTCTTGAAAAATACGAAAATCTTTACAATATTCTGAAAATGAATTAATTTAACTGGAAAAGTCAGGGAATTTACGAGTTGATCAATATTAAAAAAAATTATCCCTAAGATATTAATCAGAGAGATAATTTTTTATTATTATTAGACTGGTTTTGTTTATTGGCATGATAAGATTAACAAGTACTTGAATTTGTCAAAATTTATTAAGACGAATGAAAAATGAAAATTAAAAAGGACAAGCAATTTCGGTACCCCCCCCCCCTCCCTTCTTCAAAAATACTTAAGTAATACTTAACGTGTGACGTCATTTTTGGACGACCCAAAAATTGTCCCCCTCTAATCTAAATTAAACATTAGGAAATCAATACTAGATTAATATACTGTTGGCAAATTTGGTTAGGGGACATTTCTTGATTTTTGTAGACCCTTTCCACCTCTCAAAAGGGTTTTCAACCTCCCCCCTCCCTCTTACATATATTTTTTAACCCCCCTTAAACATTATGTTTCACATAAAAATTATAAATATTATCATATCTCAATACAGATTACTTCTCCCCACCCCCTTGTCAGCAATAGTCACAAAATCTACAACTCCCCCCCCCTGACGTTACTTGTGGACGACCCCAAAAATTGTCCCCCTCTAATCGTCGCTCTAATCTAAATTAAAGATTAGAAAATCAATGCAAGATTAATATACTGTTGGCGAATTTGGTTAGGGGACATTTCTTGATTTTTGTAGACCCTTTTGCACCTCTCAATAGGATTTTTAAACCCCCCTCTCCGTTGTCACATATTTGTCAACCCCCCTTAAACATTATGTTTCACACAAAAATTATAAATATTATCATATCACATTACAGATGACTTCTTCCCACCCCCTTGACAAATTTAGTCACAAAATCTACAACTCCCCCCCCCCCCTTAACGCGTGACGTTATTTGTGGACGACCCTAAAAATTTTCTCCCCTCTAATCCTCGCTCTAATCTTAATTAAAGACTAGAAAATCAATTCCAGATTAATATGCTGTTGGCAAATCTGGTTCGTGGACACTTCTTGATTTTTCTTAGACCCCTTCCCCCTCCCAAAAGGGTTTTTTAATCCCCCCTTCCCCTTGTCACATATTTGTCAACCCCCCTTTAACGTTACGTTACACATAAAAATATAAATTTTGTGGCATAACACTACAGCTGACCTCTCCTCTCCCCCTTGCCAGAAATTGTCACAAAATCTACAACCGCTCCCCCCCTTAACGTGTTACTTTATTTGTGAGCGGTCCCCAAAATTCTTCCCCCATAATCAAAATTAAAGATTTGGAGATCAGTGCTAGCCTCATATACTGTTGGTAAATCTGGTTAGTTGACATTAAAATTCATTGAATCGTGAACATTTTTTTACTTTTCTAGTCCCCCACCCTTCGCAAATGTGTCCACGTGGTTATAAATGACCCCTAAACGTGCCCTAGGTAAGGTGACTTTTGGTATGCCTTATTTTAAGTTTCTTACTTTATGTCAGAAGTTTTAAATCTGCTCACCAAGAACACTTGTAGTCCTTTTGACTAAAAAATTTTTTAAAATACTTTAAAAAAACTTTTCACTGTCTAAAAAAGTGTTAAGGAACGTTCACATATGACGTAACGCAATTTTACCACATTTTTGATACCCCCTCCTTTCTGTCATGTACTTTTAGGTGAAAAGACAGAGAACATATATTGTGCAACGTTTGGGAGAGACCCCCACCACCTAGAGCTTGACGTCATTTGTGAACGTGCCCTTACGTTCTTCAATAAATTCCCAAATGTGTGTATGCCACATTTTTTGTAAACTCGTTAACTCAAAAACGATTAATCAGATGTTAATAAAACTTGGTAAGCATATTTTTTCCACCAAAACCCAAAATCAGACACAAGGGTTTTACAAAAAAACCACTATAAAAATATTTACTATTTTAAAATTCACTTTACCTTCTAAAAGACAATTATTGTTCCCGCAAATCCTTTCACTGATATGAAATGAACACAATTTTCACCTTGTTTTATTTTAGTTAATCGTTCATTTGATTAAAATCAACTGATTTGTATGTTTCAGCTGTGAGAGCAGATCGAATGCGAGGAGGTAGAAATAAGTTTGGGCCAATGTACAAGAGAGATAGAGCGCGGAAGCTGCAAATGATGAGGCAGAGACAATTGGCTCTGCAGACGATTCGTGGAAGTCTTGGTGACCCGTCGAGTTATCCTTCGGCAGTGACGCCGTTCCTTCACATAAAACAGGAGATCCAGATACCTCAGGTCTCGAGTTTGACGTCATCGCCGGACTCGAGTCCATCGCCTGCAGCAGTGGCTGCTGGTTTAGTTACGACGCAGGCAGGAAGTGGCGCCGGTCAGCATCAGCTGATAGCACCATCATCACAGGCCAACATCTCCGGTGGTAATCACCTACACAATCCCAATCCCAGCCTGGAGAGTAAACTCTGGGCAGCCAACTCCACGACGCCCAGTCCCAAGGCCTTCAACTTTGGAGAACAGTCGACACAACCCCACGGAACCAATGCAACCAACACAGCCACCTCAACACCCTCCGCCGTTGCGGCGCTCAAAACTAGTCCCATGATCAGAGACTTTGTACAATCAGTCGATGACCGCGAGTGGCAGACTTCCCTATTCGGGTTGCTGCAGAACCAAACGTACAATCAGTGTGAAGTGGACTTGTTTGAACTTATGTGTAAAGTGCTCGACCAGAATCTCTTCTCGCAAGTCGACTGGGCGAGGAACTCTGTTTTCTTCAAAGATCTCAAGGTTTGTTTACTTTTTTTATTTTATTTAGTTATTATACACTCGTTTAACGGCCTTACAGGACCAATGAGTCATTTGTCTGGACTACCCGGTATATTGGGTTTGCTCGCCAGTGAAGAGGGAAAACTGTAGAAAAACCTCTCCTGAGTACAACCGGTTTATCGACAGACGAGTTCTTGTGATCTGCACAGGTCGATTACCGACAGTGCATATCATTATAACTCGACGTCTTTACCTTCCACTGAAGTTATCTCACAGCCGAAAAAAATTCCACGCTGGCGAGCTTGACGCTTGACTTGGCGCGACCGTAGAGTCCAGGACCTTAACCAACTGAGCTAACTCCGTGGTTACTTTATTCTTAATACAGTCCATATCCGTTAACGTCCGATAAGTTGCACTTCCCCTCAACACGTGACCACTCGTATTCTCTCTCACACTAACATGCCCCACTGTCTGTTACCGAAATCCTGCGACTAGTTTTTCTTCAAAAATCTCATGTTTGTTTACTTTGTTCTTAATACAGTTTAAGTCCGTTAAGCATCCGTCCGTTAAGTTGCACTTCCCCTCAATACGTGACATATTCTCTCTCACACTAACATACCCCATTGTCTGTTATCGAAATACTGACTAGTATAGCGACTAGTTTTTCTTCAAAGATCTCAAGGTTTGTTTACACTATTCTTAATACAGTCCAAGTCCGTTAAGTATCCGTCCGATAAGTTGCACTTAACCTCACCAAGTGACCACACCTATTCTCTCTCACACTAACATACCCCCACTGACTGTTACCGAAATACTGAGAATTTGGGAGGTTGATTATTCTGCTAAATGCGAGTTGGGTGATTTCAAAGTTCAGACAAATGCAAATTTGGTGATTTCAAAGTTCGGACAAATGCAACTTCGGTGATTTAGAAACTCAGACAAATACGAAATCGGTGCTTTTAAAGTTATCACAAATGTAAATTCGGGAAGTTAAAAGTTCGGACAAATGCAAGTTGGGGGGATTGCAAATTCTGACAAATGCAAGTTCGGAGAATTACAAATTCGGACAATTAAATTTCGGCCAATTGCGAATTCGGTGAATCGTGTTTTGGAGAAAATGCATAAATTTGGCAAAATTTGGGTATGATGACCTTTGTAAAATACTGAAAATTTAATACAGCGGCTAGCTATCCGCACAAAGCGTTTGACCTCTGTCATATAAAAACTCGAGTTCGAATCTTTCGACCGACAATTTTTTTTTATTCTATTAAAAGTTGTTACTAATAGAAATTAACTCCAACAACGTAATTTTCACTAATCATGTGATTTTTATTCAAGAAAAAAAAAATAATCGCGAAAAGTATAGATAGATTTTTTAAAGTATTTGAATAATTGTCTCGAGACTAAATTAACGTTCCTGAGGAAATGTTTCCTTTCATGAATGCTTTTACTCTAAACGCTAAATAGCTTAACTTGTAATTTGTTATTGTTCTTGTCAAGAAAATACCTGGAATTAAATCATGTTTGCAGTTTTTTTTCGGTATCTCTAAACAGGCTCTAATATTTGGTTCTAGCAAGAAAAAGTAGTCTCTAATAACGTTTTTTTTCCTGAAAGGAAAGGTTTTTTTGCCACGGCTTTTTAAAGAGGTTTATCTTTATGTTTCTTAAACATAACTGAAATCGATTGTTCTGCTTTGCTAATAGATAAATTAGTAAGTAATTTCTAGTTTCAACAATCTTTTGAAATATATTATAATCGACGTTTTCTGTTTAGAAAAAAAAAATTTCTTAAGGAAGAAAACGTTTATTTTTGCATTGCAACACATTTTAATTGATTTTTAATATTGTATATTTGTTGTTTTTTTTCTGACAAAATTGCAAATGATAACAAATGAGACAATAGAATTAAGTTTGGCATTGCACTAAAAATAGGAATAGATTATCTAGTATTCTGGTACTATAAATAAGTGTTGCCGTCTTCTTTAACAAAGATAGGCCTGTGGAAATTATTACAGCATCCCACCACTAATGGGAAATTATTACGACTGCAAATTTAAAAGTATAATTCTCCATAGAAACAACATTATAATCTAGATTTCTAGACTATTAAGAGAACTGAACTATTTCTTCTCTTTTTTTTTTCATCATTTTCAAAGTAAACTACTTGTGAGAAATGTCTCCTACACAATATTAATTTTTCATTATACAACTTGTACTTGAATTAATTTTTTAAAATGCTGAATCCTTCAAAATAATATCTAAATTGCAAATAAGAATATCCTTCATATTTACAAGAATAGTCTCTCAAATGATTGATTGGAATATTATTTTTAAGGTTTTTTTCAATTCAATTTCAATTTTATAACTGTACAGGATTTTCTAAACTCTTTTTCAAAATATTTCATGAAAGTATAGGATAATATTTTGATAAATTTTAAATTTGCAAATATTGAAAATTTCTTTAAGAACTTGTTTTTTTAAACAGACAGGAAAAATATTCAGATGTAGAGTTTTCGTGATAAAATTAAAAATACGAGTTTTTCACATTTTCTAGTTCTTTTCAAAGATTAGAAACATTAAATTTTTTTTTAATTAACTTTCAAAGTGGAAAATAAAATAAGATTAATACCTATATTAAAAAATTCATAAAAAATTGATTAGAAAATGAAGAAACTAGTTAAAAAAAATTTACTAGAACATTGAAAAGAATTACTAAAATTGAAAAAAATTTTGCAAAAAAAAACTAAACTTGAAATATTACAAGAATTTTAAGAAGGTCTTTTTCAAAATTTAATTTAATGAAATAAAAATAAAGGTTAGTTAATTGAAAAAATATGATATCGATAAATGTTTTTCGAATAAATAAATAAAAAGATTAAAAAATGTTAAGAAAAAATATTTAACAAGAATAAAATAATAATTAACTGGAAATTATGAAAATAATAAAATAATATTCTTGATAAATGTTAAACAATAAAAGAAACAATAAAAATTGTTTAATTTAAAAGGAAAAAATTATTTAGACGAGAAAAGAAATAATTTAAGTAAATAATTGCGAAATGAAAAAATTCTCCAAAAATAAAAAAACATGATAATGATAATAATAAAAATAATAATAAAGATAATAAATAATAAAGATGAATTCTAAAAAAAAGAAAATATTTTGTAGAAACTGACTAGAAAATAAACAATATATCTAGAGTATTAATTATCGAAGAAGTTGAAAGATACATAAAAAAAAATAATAGAGAAAAAAAAAGGAGGAAAAAATAGAAGAGTTTTTAAAGAGATTTGCATTCAATTTATTTCAAAAAAAAAGCCTCGTAAAATTTCTGAACAAATTAACAAAAGCGAAGTGTAAAAAACGTTTTGACAACAATAGAGAAAAATATTAGCAAATGAAGAAAAAAATATAAAATAACTAAAGATTGAAAAAATTATGTAAAAATGATAAAAATATCTTAAGTATATGGAAAAATCAAAGAAAATTACTTAACAATGTATATAAGAAAACTTACTAAATATATATACAAAAAAATTCAGGAAAATAAATGTATTATCTTCTTTTTTATGACTCAAGTTCGCAACATTTATCAATAAATGATAAAAATAGAAATAAACATTTGTTTATTGATAAATAATTTTTCTAATTATTTTCTGCGTTTTTAACACGTTTAAGGTAATAAAAATTTTTGTAATTTTGAAAAGAAAATTTATAAACAATAAGCAAAATTATTTTCTTAATTGTTAATCAAAAAACGTTTTAAATAAGTTAAAATTCTTGTTTGGCTTATATTACTTATTATTAATATAATTTTCGAAATTGTTTAAACTCCTTTTTAGCATTTCTACATTATAAAATCAACGTAATTAAAATTAAGAAAAATCGAAATTAATCAAAATCTACAAAGAAAAGACTTAGAATCAATTTTTTGATTAAAATAATTTATTAAATTATAGAAAGAGGACAACAGTGACGCGATGTGAAGAAAGGGGCCAAGAAGCAAAAAATTTTAGGTTATATTTATGATTTTTGGAATTAAAATACACAAAGAGGATCACACCTAATGCAAAACTTTTGATGTTTAAGTCTTCATTCCATCCAAAATATTCAATAGAAACTGATCTTGATTAAGCAACATTTAAAAGGAACTTTTAATCAAGGTAAAACTATAACTGAACATAACCTAACATTTTTTGCTTCTTAGGTCCAACTGTAGAAACCAATTCAATTTTTCAAAAAAGTTCAAAATGAAAAAAATCATTAATATCGGATTTATCTCCGAAAAAAATAAAAAAGTAACTTATTGAATTTAATAAGTTGATTTATAGACAAAAAAAATAAATATTTAGATCCTCTATATTTCATTTATATTATTTTTTTTTAAAGAAACATTTAATATAACTTTTGATAAAAATTAGTAGAGTAAACGCATATTTATAGAACAAAAAGTATAATAAAAGTAAGAAGATCCTGCATTTTACGGCTTGTATTAAATCGGAAAAAAAATTAAAGAAACGAATAATTTACCAATAAAAACTAGATTTTGTTAAAAACTCGCGTGTAAAGTCGCCAATAATTATTTTCCTAGGCACTAAAATTTTTAATTTAGTTTTTAAATAATTAAAAATACGTGGGGGGAAGTCAAAATTTATGTGACGTAAATTATGGACGACCCTTTATGTGAGATCTATAAATTTTCAAAATTTTTTTTAGTATTTTTAAACTATCAAGAATAATATCGCTTTCGAGTTTTCTTTTTATTACAAAATAATTCCTCAATTATTACAAGTTTTCAAGCTTTTCTTGATTGTGACAACTCCGATTTAAAATTTCATGTCTTTTCCAGATTTTCCTTGACTGAAAAAAAATTTCCTGTCTTTTCCAAGTATAAAAAATATTCCCTGATTTTTCCAGATAATCCGTGACAAACATAAGTTTGATGTTTCGATTAAAGCACAACACAAATTTAATTTTGCATTTAATTTGAATTTCATATCGTTGAAAACTTAATTTAAGTTGTATATCCGTCAAAATTTTATTTAAATTTTATTAAATTTATTTCATAAAAAATTTCATTTCATTAGAAATTGTATTTTAAAATAAAAATTGTTAATTGTATTTTATTAAAAATTGTAGGTATTTTAATTTAATTACAATAAAAAATGTAATTTAAATTCAATTTAATGAAAAATGCCAGTTAATTTGAATGGTTATTTAAATTGAATTTGATTTAAAATTAAATTCTATTGTAAACGAGAATAAAAGTAAAAAATGTCTTGTGTTGTAAAAGTAAGTCAGCGTAAAGATTATTGATTATCAGAGAAAGCTGTGTTAACAATAAAATATGCAATATTTAATCTGGGAACGTAATGGGTGGAAATTCGTAATTGAGCGAAAGAATTAAATTTTAATCGTTAACGATAAGTTACTCGTTGCTGGGCTGTTAGCTGTGTGAGTGGCGGGGATGTGAGGTAACCGTAACCGGCAGCATTGCACAATCGCTGAATGATTTCAAGCATCGCCTCATATCTAGGTCATAATAAGATACGTTTCTAGGTTATGGCACTTACCTCAAAGCGGGTTCACAATAATTCTTAACTACAATTATCTGTGTGCACTTTTAATAATGATCTAACATTATAATAGATGATTTTATCCTCTTGATTCTCTCGTGCAATATAGTTTTTCTTTATTTTTTTTTTCTCCCGCCTCTTTCACTGTCACCTACTCTTTAACCGGTTTCTTTTTTCATTCTAAATTGATTTCCATAAGTAAGACACACTCGATTGTAAATAACTTGTGAAAAGGAGCTGTAGCGACTCTTTTTTTCTCTCTCTCTCTTAAATAAATATAAAACACGATGTGTACCAGATAAAAATGAAAGTAAAAGTCTTGTAGAAAGACTTTTCAATCAACCGGCCTTTCAGGGACGTATGAGTAATGATGATTTCAAAGGCGTTTGCGCATTATATTACTCGCTTTCACGTAACTGGACATTCTTTTTATATTGGTAGCTGCATTCCTATCATTTTAAAGAACGCACCGCTTAATTAAAAATAGGAATTAACTTTAAAATACATAAAATTCAGGAATTGACTGACAACTTTCAAATATGTGATAAAAGTACGTTATAGAAGTCGCCATTTTATTGTTGAAAATTAGTGCCGAAATGGTGCATTCGAGGGAGCCACTTGTTTGGAGGGAAATTTGAAATTTTAATTAAGAGACCAATCAGAATTGACCTATTTAATTATCTACGCGTAATACAGAGTTTTACATAATTTTCGTAATACTCGGTGTATAACTGACTAAATTTGAAATTCAGATTTTTGTAACAGTTTTAAATTTTTTTTTATATTGATTTGTTTTAAGAAATTAACAGTTCATTTTTTTAATTTTCTTTGTAGTAATTATTAGTTGTTTTTTATTATTGTTGTTATTTTGTTCGTTAAAAGGGTTAAAAAACCATTAAAAGGTCAATTAAATTAGCATAACCGGCATAACCTAAAAACTTGTAATTTATTTTAAATAATTCAACCATTAGTGAAAAAAATTATTAAGGTTATTATAGTAAAAATAGTAAATAAGTAACTGGTGATTTTTAAATAGTTTTCTGAGAAAAGAAACAATATTTATACAAGTGACAAATTTATTTAAATTTCGGTCAAAATGATATAACCTATAAATCTACTTTAGTTTTAGATCCGGAGTATTTTAATTGTTTTAGTATTTTTTTTTTTACTTTTTATACTTAAAATAATTAGTTTTGTTAATTTTCTAATTAACAACATTTTTAAAAAAGTTATTTGCAATAAATAACTAATAATAATTACTAATTATAAAAAAAATTAATTATGGCACGTTTGAGTCAAAATCTTTTGCAAATAACGATTTTTGAAAAATTATATTGTCATTTAATTGACAAAAATTCGAATTTTTGTGTTTTTAACTTTTTGTATTATGATAGGAATTAAATAGTAAACAGTACAAAAGGACAGTTGATTTGTAATAATGTAAATAAAGTATTAAAATGATATTTATTAAATATTATTTTTGCAGGTTGATGACCAAATGAAACTTCTTCAACACTCCTGGTCGGATATGTTGGTGCTCGATCACCTTCATCAAAGGTTACACAATAATCTGCCAGACGAGACTACACTTCACAATGGGCAAAAATTTGATCTCCTTTGCCTTGGCCTATTGGGGGTGCCGTCTTTAGCGGATCTATTCAACGATCTATCCTCGAAACTGCAGGAATTAAAATTTGATCTATCTGATTACATTTGTATGAAATTCCTAATGCTGCTTAATCACGGTAATTTGACACTCTTTTATCACAATTTTCACAATTTTCCATTCATAAAATAGAAATAAATCAAATTTACAAGAAAAAAAAGCTGAAAAAAATTAAAGGTTAACAGTTACCATCTGAGTAGTGACAATTACCATTTAATAGTAGATTTTACTTTTTGAATAGTAACCATTACCATCTGAATAGTTACAATTACAATTTAAATAGTTACAGTTACATGATATCTGTTTCTATTTGTGTTATTAAATTAAAAAGTGTAATTATCTGAATTATTAGCTTCTTTTAAACACAAAAATTCGAAAAACAAAATTAAAATATCCTTTTTAATTTACAGACGTTCGTGGATTGGTAAACAAGAAACATGTGCAAGAGGGTCACGAACAGGTTCAACAGGCTCTCCTGGATTACACGATGACCTGCTATATATCCATACCTGTAAGTCACGCAAAATTTACATTTTGCACAAAGTTATTTCATCTGAGATGATTATCCAATCTGGGATCATTACAACTTAATTATTTAGCAAGCGTTTAAAGCATTAAATCACAATTAATGTGTAAAAATAAATTTAAAATGAGAGAATCGTTAATTTCTAAATTTTTCTAGACAAGATTTGAAAGAATTTTCTAGTTAAAATATTTAAAAAAAATCTTTCTAAATTAAATAACAAAGGTTTTTTTTAAGGAGGGTTAAAAATAGGTTTCGCTTAAGGCTGATGATTTAGTTATGGTCACTTTTTAACAAAATATCCTTTGGGAAATATTTTGTTTCAGACAAAAAACGGTATGAAAAACGAACTTTCAGCTTGGACAGAATGAAAGAATAAATAAACAAGGTGTCCAGTAAAGTTTGGATTTAAAAATCAAGGTTTTTTCCGTTTTTTGAAAAAAGTTTCAAGATTTATAAAACAATAAGTAAAATAGATCAAATTTCAAGGCTTTTCCCGGTTTTGAAAACAGTTTTAAGAATAATAATAAAGAAATTAAGCCGCGAGAGGAAGAGAGATCTAACTGTTAAAACATGATAATTTGGGTAAAATTAAAAGAATTGAAATTTCACTTTTTTGGATATTTTAATATATTTTAAAATGAGGTAAAAAATATATAATACATCGATATCGGTAATATTTTAGCTGATTTATGTTACAAAATTGCGAAAACGTTTTTTATATTGGAAGAGGGATCTAACCGACATTTTTACTTAGATCCCTTTTCAAAGATACAAAATTTTCTATTTCGGTTTCAATAAAGTTTTCATTATTTAACGTCCTTTAAAATACTATATCTGTTATTAAAAGTATTTATATACGTTTTTGAAAATATTTCAAAAAATATATAATTATTATTTTAGGTTATCAATCATATAAATTAGATCACTCTTCCCCAAGCTTTTTTTATTCCAGAAATTCTAAGAGATACCAATTTTAAAATAATTTATTTATTTGGTTACAATTTGATTAAATACGCCTTTTTCTATGTACGGCCTTAATTATAGAAAAGAAAATTATAATAAAAAATTCCATATGGAAAAAAAGTTAACATTTTGAGGCAAAAATTTATTTAAAAACAAACTTGTTTGAAAAAGTAATTTTAATTAATATTAAATTGGTAATTAATATACTGGGTAAAAATATTATTATTAAGATAAATTAAAAAAGGTCTATCAATAAATATTTTATTTGTACCTCTAATTATTTTAAAATCGTACAAATAATTATTAATAAAGATATTTTTATAAATCGATTTCTTTATTCAAGTTTGTTTTTATGCACTTATTTGATTTTTATTTTAATCTCATGCTGATTAGAAATTCAGATTTAGAAAAATTCAAGGTTTAAAGACAATATGAAGGCGAATTCACGATTTTTTTTCAAGGAATAACAATGTTTATGTTATTTCATGATTTTCAAGATTTTAAAGTTTACTGGACACCCTGCAAGAAACTAATTTAAAAGATTATTATATATAGATAATAGATAAATGACGATAGGTCACAGATAAATATTATTGATTAAGGATGTTCAACCCATACATATCCTCAAACTAAAAAATGGTTTTTCTCATAAAAGAAAAATATTATTAAAATTGATTTCCCACAATTTTAAAAGACACAGTTGTATATTTTTCAACAAAAATTAGGTTTTATTTTGAATTTTACAATTCGCTTTTCTTTTAAATTGTTAGGTTGATTCAAAATTTGTTACTAAATAATAAATATTTAACATTTTGTGTTTTTTCTTTAAAGTTTGTGAACAATTGTAATTTTTATCTAATTTTGACAAATAATCGATTATTTCAATTTTTGAAACATTCTCAAGTCCGTTCGTTAAATTTTGTTAATAATATTTTGTTACAAAATTATTAAATAAATAAAAAATTAATATTATAAGTTTCTTGAGCAAAAATGTTTTAACAAAATGCAATAAATAGACTTGTAGAGAATGTTTCAAAGATTAAGAAAAGCGATTATTTGTCAAAATTAGATTAAAATTAGAATAATTTACAAAGTTGAAAGAAAAAACACAAAATGTTAAATAATTATTATTTCATAACAAATTTGGTTTAAACCTAATTTTTTTTGTAAAATGTACAACTGGGTCTTTCAAAAATGGGAGAAATAAATTTTAATAATATTTTTATTTTATGTGGAAAACCATTTTTTAGTTTGAGGTTATGTCAATGGGTAGAACATCCTTATAACGTAAAAACCCTAAAAGGATATAAATAAAAAAAAATAAATAAATTTGACATTCCTCGGATTATTTATATTTAAAAATTATATTTGCCGGAAATATGAAGTTAATGAAATTTACAGAAGTTATAAATTATTAAAATTTGATGTTTTCAACAAAAGGGTATTTTTTTAACCTGTTTTCAAATTTCGTGAACTTTCCAGATTCGCAATAAAAATATCTGTATTTGCAATGAAAATACCACAAAAAATAAAATTAAAAAATGTTTTTTTTTTCTCAAAGAAAGACGTTATTGATTTTAAAAATTTTCGGGTCAACATAATCATAAATAAAGAATTTTTCCCCATTTGATATAAGAATATAACTCAGTTTCGTTTTATTTGCGTTAAAAAATAAAACTTTCAAGACAAATAGACCAAAATTAAATTATATTGTTATATATATAACAACTCCGAACTGAGCTAAAAAATTGCAAATATCAATTAAAAGAATAAAAACGCCATGTTCGCATAAACGAGAAAAAAATTCCTTATTTTTCAAAGATTATCCTGACACAACAAATTTGAAAATTGATAACGTCTTTTTTTAAGAGAAAATACTTTTTTTTTTTTTTCGGAAGGGAATCTGTCTTTTAATTAAAATACTTTTTATCATTCATTTTAACTTTTGATGTACTTTCATTGGAAATATATAATTTTTTATTGAATATTCATGTAACAAATTTCTTTCAATTTCTCGTTATTAACGTAGAAAAAAGCGTTTAAAAAATACCCTTTTATTAAAAACATCAAATTTCAATCATTTATAATTTCTGCAATTTTCATCAAATCACAAAAAACAAATTTTTTAAAATTATTAAAAATTTTAATTTTTAAATTACAAATTTATTGTAATTCATTAAATCTTAATTATTTAACTACATATTGATTTGAATAATTTTTTAATATATACAAAATTTAAAAATTATTTTTATGAAAAATTTTTTTAAACAAAAACATATAAATCTTAATTAAAATAAGTTTATTTCATTGTGGAAAATCAATTACTCCACAAATTCCCCTGAATAATATTAAATACCGTCAAATTTATTAGTTTAATTATTTAAATTTATAATTTATTAATAATAAAATTTAAATTTAAATAATAGAATATCTAATCCTACTTTAATTATTAAATCTTTTAAAATCTTTTTAATTATTATTTTTGAAAATTAAATTATAAAATAAAAAAACATTTATGTATTATTTTTCAATATTCATGCAAAAAAGTTATTTCACGAAAATTTATAATATTTGAATGTAAATAATCCGAAGAATGCCCAAATAAAAATAGATTAATAATAGAAGGATAATAAATTATAAAAACAATTATCATAAACTCATAAGGAATTTTTTAATTTATTTAAGAACAGAAATTATTAATGAAACAATAATACAAAACCTAATACAGTGAAACCTCGATAAGTAGAAACTCAAGAGATTGGACAAAAAATTTTACTTCTTCAGACTCGACTAATCGGGGTTCAACTGTATATTAATTAAAACTTTAATTACAAAATATTTGATTAACATTTTCTCTGTTGCTGTTTCAGGACAAATTTAATAAATTGTTGGCAGTATTACCAGAAATCCACGTGGTTGCAAGCAGGGGAGAAGACCACTTGTACCAAAAACACTGTAATGGAGGCGCTCCAACGCAAACTCTTCTCATGGAAATGCTACACGCAAAAAGGAAATGAAACAACTTGCTCGGCCGGCTAATTTGCCGGGCAAACGAGAGTTCGGAAACCTTAATGTTTTATTGCAAAGGTCCTGATAATGCCCCTTACCGACGGACCTCAATTTCTCGGCGTTTGGGAGCCGTTTAAAAGTTATCAGTTTCAATGCCAGGTTGGCATTGAAACTCTTGAGGCAAAAAAAAAAAAAATCAAGTATAGACATACTTTACACAGTCTATGTATCATAATGTGTATATCTAAAAAAAAAAATAAGATATGTATACATATGTATTAATATATACCATGTGTATATATTTATAAAAAAAATTTATATATACGTGTGTATATATTATTGATATATATATGTATAACGACATATATTTTCTATATTTGATGTTGAAGTTTTAGAGATGTATCTGTGGAGAATCGGCTCCCCGTAAAAGGTGTCGAGAGGGGATTGGGGTAAAAAGGGGGGAGGGGGGGACGACAAGCGCAGGGAAAATAGTAAGCGAGATGCCTTGAAAAACAGTACAAAGGGTGGTTTAAACAAATTATCGGTCAAAGGGCAGGCAACTTTTGTCTAAATAAGGATATAAAAAAAAAGCTATTTTTCTAATAACTTAGAGAACGATTTATTTTTAAGTACCAATACCACTGAAGCCTTGCTCTCAAATTATAAGAAGGACAAAAATACAAATATTACCCTGTAACGATCCAACTTTTCCATTCTACTTTAAAAAAAAAGTTATTCTCTCACCCCCCTTAAACTCTGCCTTACTCGAGATTATTTTCTTACACAAAAAAAAAATAAAAAGACAAGCTTGGACAACTTTTCCAAGTGAGATATATTTTCAGTGTTATTAAAAAAGGAAATATAGCCGAAAAGTGTGGCGCGATTTTTAGTTGAAAAAAAAAAAATTGATACCTTTTTATTGGAGATGAGAATGTAAAAATTATCGAAGCAATAATCAATGCTCTGACTTTTGTTATTGTTATAAATAAAGATTTTATTTTTTATTAGTTTATTGAAAAAAAAAAAAAAAAAAAAGATGATTTTAGATTATTTAAAAGAAAAAGAGATGAAAGCAAGAATTAATTTTAGAGTTAGCGCAGAGTTTATGGGCTTTAAACAGGATGGGAGGGAGGGGGGAAAATCTGACTCGCCAGCCACTTGTGTTTCTGCAAGGGATTCAACGGGCATACTTGAGCGACAGTTAAATCGAATGTGATATATATATATATAGATATATATATAATAATATTATATATATGTATATATATGTAGGAATATTGTATCTGTACGTGTACGTTTACCACACAGCCACCTAGGCATCCTTAGAACTTCCTGTCGAATGAAATCTGCATTTTTTGTCACATTTGCACAGCAGCAGGGCTACTACTATTCTGTATTGTAAATACTAGTTAACACATTCCAATTATGTTGTATAGTATACAAAAAATCATGTTAAATATGTAATTATTATATGGATATTTCGTGTATAGAGTTTAAATGAAATAAATATATTTCTGTTGCTTACTGAAAAGAAGATGAAGGAATCATTATAGATACTTAAATGTCTTCACTAATTTTAGGTCTTTAATTAATTAATGTAACTGCCTTTTTTTTCTCTCTGTCTTTTTCAGTGTATCTCTGCCTCTCTCACTTTTAGTCTCACTTTCACTCTCACTCTCCTCTTTCACTCTCTTTCGTTCTGTCCGTCTGTCTGTCTTTTTCTTTCTTTCTTTCCCTCTCCCTCTCTTTCTCTCTATCTCTCTCTCTATCTATTTTTCTCCTATCCCTCTCTTCAAAAATAGGTGGCGGAAATTAACCCTAAATCGCGATATTTTATTATTGTACATTGTACAAGAAAAGAATTGTTCTTAAGAAGGATAAGAAAAAAAAAATAAAGAGGAATCATCGGAGCAAGGTTCACGTGGTTCTACATTGTCTAGTTGTTAAAAATAAATAATATATTGCGTATATGTGCTCGTATACATATATACACACACATAAGAAAAATTATTGTCTAAACGCGATTGTTAAACATAACGAAGTATTTACGATATATATACATGTTAAGACATAGCTATATCTATCGTAGTTATTTTTCACTTTACAGATAATAATGAATTATATAATATTAAATTTATTATTAATAATTATTGTTTAGGAGTTAGTCAGACAATTTCTCAGCGCTGTGAAGGTCGTCTTTCGACGCCTGTGGTACCTAAGCCATCGGTTAATACACATGCTAGATTCGAGAGTCAAAAAAAAAGTCTTTTAAGAAGGATCATCTCATTAACTCAAACGCAAAAAAGAAAAAAAATTTAAAAAAATTTTTTATTGAATTGAGCGAACAATTTCAAGGATGTTGCTTTAAAATCCATTCAATTTTATTTAAATAATAAATACAATTTTTAAGTCTATTGAATTGAAAGTCAATTAAAACTCAATTAATGCTAAAATCCATTCAAATAAAAGTCAATCAATTTAAAATTTATTTAATTTTCAATTTAAATCTATTGATTTGAAAATAAATTAAAATTGGGTAGAATGTAGTTCAATTAAAAATGCAATTAAAATGTAATTTAAATCTATTGAAATAAAATTGAATTAATTTAAAGTCCATTAAATTAAAATTCAATTAATTTCAAAATTGTTAAATTAAAATCCACTGGATTCAAATGAAATTAATCCTTAATTTCTTATCTAGTCTTTGGTACTCAAAAATATATATTGAAATATAAACAATTTTTTAAATGAAGCAAATAAATACTTTCGTAAAAAGTTACAAAAGATTTGAAATATTTACAAACAATGTAAATAAGATCATATTTTATCAAATAAGAGAATCAATATCAAATTTCAGAACTAATATTTTGAAAATTAAAACAAAAAAAAATGTAAATCATTTAATTTAAATTCAATTAATTGTTTAACACTCTACATTTTAAAGAAACGAAATTTTTTACCTTAAAATATTGTTTGCAATATAAAAATGCAAAAAATGAAATAATACTTTTGTTAAAAATTAGAGAAAAGAAATTTTTAAAAAGAAGCAATCTCTCTAAATCTGAATTAGTATTTTTCTCATAATGAATTAGTGAAAAGTGAGTTACTATTTAAATAAGTAAGAATTTTATTATTTTTTAGTAGAAAACTACTAATTTAGATTTAGAGAGATTAAAAGGGTTAAAATTAAATTTAAATTTAGTGGAAATTTGTGGAATAAAATTAATAAATAAGTAGTAACAAGTATTGAACCTAAAACAAATTTTTGTTCTTTGAAATTTTACAATTTGGGAAATTATAATTTCTAAATAAATTTGTAATTCTATCAATAGGTTTTACAATAGGTTAAAAATAATTATTAATTTTTTGAAAAATGTAATGTAAAGTTAAAATAATAATAATAAAAAGAATTTTGAAAATAAAAATTACAAAAAATCACTAAAATTCAGATTCAAGTACCTGAAAAAATCTATGGAACATATTTTTGAGTCACAAATAAAATTAAAATACTCTAGTATTTATGGTAAAATTAATACATTAAACACAAAAGTTAATTTGAATGATTAATTGAATTTTAATCGAAATTAGTAGCAGAAAATAAATATGAAATAAAAAAATATTTTTCAGCATAAATTCTACTCAGGGTATATTTAAACTTCTGGTTCAATTGAGTAGAATTCTGGTTATTTCGACCAGAAGGATAACCAAAATTGTAGTTAAACTAACAATAATTTTGGTAGATTTAACTAAAAGCAAAACAAAGTTAAATTCTTAGAATTTTGTTTCTTTTAACGCTTTAATTCTGCTTAATTTAACCAGAAAATACCCTATCTTAGAAATTTGTTCGTTACTTACAAAATTTTAATTAAATAATCCTATATAATTAATTACTATATTATTTTTTATAATAATAATTGAATTCGTTCAAATGTATTTTTTTGTAAATAATAATAAAAATATCAAAGAATGGGATTTTTTGTTAAAAAATGTAGTTTGAAGACAATGAGTCGATCCTCCTTAAATTGGACAAAATCAATTTTCAACGCTTTAAGAATTCAAGTCTTTGCTCGTCGTATACAGTTAACTTTGTACAATATAAATATGTGGATCAGTTTATATTATATTGTCTAAAAATTGTGAAAACCTATTTTTAGAACGAATATTTAATAAGCAAAATTTGTCTTTTCGGATATTTGATCCATTAAAAACAAAAAAAAAATGGTCTCTAAGAGCAGAAAAAATTTAAAATAAATGTAATATTAAAATAAATTTAATTTCTGTTGGTAGCTAATAATATTTAGATTAAAAAATCTTAGCGATACCAAAATATTGAAAAAAATAAACTTTGATATTTTAATCAAGAAAGATTTTTACAAGAAAATTGAAATTCAATATTTAGTAAATTCTAATTTTCTTGTTAACAAATCGAAACTACAGTTATTAGAAATTATTTTAAATGAAATAATTGTAACTAAATTAATTTTTTCGCTCTTATGAGTCCTTTTTCAAGTCAGTGGATCCTTAAAATTAATTATTATATAATAAAAAAGAGAAAAAAAAATAGAAACAAATTTTAGTCAAATATAATTGACACTAATTCATGTAGAATTAATAAAATCGCTATGCGAATTCTCCATTAACGTACTAATTCGTTCCATGCTCGTCTTGAGAAAGTACCTGAATGTCCTAGTGTTAAAAGAACGCTATTTTATTATTACCACTTTACCAGCACCTTTTGCAATTAAACCATAGAGATAATCTTAATCAATTCTCGAAGAGCGAAGCTTGGAAAATAAAAGAAATAATCTCAACAAGCAAAGACTTGATGTAAATAATGGAAATTATTCATAAATTAACGTCTTATTATATTAAAAATTATATAATTTTGGCTCTTTTCTTTTTTTCTTCGTTTTTGTTTTTTCTCTCATATATATATACAATTATAAATAATTATATTTCTGGAAAAAGAATCGCATTTGACTCCGACGCGAATGACTACCTCTTCGTAACTGTATTAAGTTTTTATACTTTTACATTATTAGCAACCACATACCTCAGACGTATAGACACCCAGATAGCAATTTAATTCGTAAAAAGAAAATGAAAAAAAAAATATAATAACTTGGGATGAGACGGCGCGTTCATGAATATTTTCAGTCCCTTAATTATGTGATTATTTAATTATCTTGTGATTCTCGAGTCTCTTTGTGATTTTATTAGTGTCTTTTTATTATTGTCAAGTTTTTTTTAGCAATACACCCGTCAAACTTGTTTATTTTTAAGCTATTGCTGTTTGGGTAAAACAACGGAAGTGAAAGACGCGGAACATTTTTATTTATTGTAGCCTTGTTCGCCGATTTGCAACATAAATCAAACGTTGAAATAATATTTTCGACAACAATGTAATTTAAAGAAGAAGAAGAAGAAGAAGAAGAAAAGAAAAATGTTTATTTTAAGCAAGCGCCTTCAGACATTTAATTTTAAAAAATAATAATAATGATATGCTCTTCTCAAAGTGCAGTTATCAATGAAAAGAAATAAAATGGAAAAGGAAATACTTTTTGTCACGTACACGCGTCCATCCTGTTCAATCGTCCGATGAATTCCGTTATGATACGCATATATACGATATAAATATATACAATATGTTTATTAACCATAATTGTAATTAGGGAGCTATATGCTATACATTACGATGTTATGTATATTGTGTTAAATATCGATGTACAGTTACCAATTACAATTGGCAAATGCTCTATAAGTTAATGTCAAATATCATTCTTCTCTTTTATTATTTGCCAACCAGACTCTCGTCGTTTTTCAAGATTAATCTTATGTTTACGAGCGACACACTTCCTACGCGTTGTTGTTGTTGACACTGCCATTAGAAATTGGCAATTGTAAATTATGTAGAAAACAAAAACCTCAATGTGTAAATACATCTTTATTATTAACATACATGACGATTATCGTTGCTTATCATGGTCAGTGATTTTTCATTTTTATTTCTTATTTCATAGACTTCTTTTTTTTTTTTTTACTTTTCAAAACCCTTTCTCTTGTTTGAGAGAATTAAAATATTAATATTGATAAGTATTTAATTGGAATTTATTTAAATAAAATATTTAGTTAAATAAACGGAGTATTTTGTTAAATAAATAAACAAGTACTTTTTTTAATAACCAGAATTTGTTTTAAATAAGTAAACAAGTATTTACTTGAATAACTAAACCGGTATTAATGTAAATAAGAGAATATTTATTTAACCAGGTAAATTTACTTATTTGTATATTAATATTTTAGTTTCGATAAAAATATTGTTATTAATTAATTCTTTACGACACAGTGGGATTCCAGATTTTCAACTTGAATTTAAAAATATTTTTTCGTATAATTTTTGTTGTTAAATTTTAAGTAAATAATTATTTTCAAAAAGGAGAAAATATTTTTAAAGAAAAGAATTTTAAACACTTAAAGAAAAAGTATTATAGATACACATAAAAAGAAATACACTAATTTTCAAAAAATAAAAGAATTTTCTTAAGGATTCAAAAATATCACCAAGAATTCGACAAAATTCAAAAGTAAAAGAAAAAATTAGAAAATGAATGACAAAAATTAGGAGCAAATCAAATATACTTAAAACTTTTTACAAAAATACTTTGTAAAAATTTGGAAAGTGAACAGTAAAACAAAAAAAGAAAAATTATTTTTAAAAAAATCTAATAGTATCGACAAGTTTAAAAAAATAAAGGAGAAAAATTTACCAGAAAGTTAGAAAATTAAGGGAAAAATGAAAATGCTTAAAATAATTCAAAAATAAGAAAACATGCTGTAAACGTGTTTCAAAAATATGAGAAAATTTTTTAAATGTTTAGAAGCTTCATGAATAATTTAAAAAATTTCACTAAAAAATGAGAAAATGTAAAAAAAATAAGTAAAAAGCTTGAAAAATATCTTTAAAAATAAAAGAAATTAAGAAAATTATTTAAAATGTTTTAAAAATATGTCCACAACTTTTTAAAGTAACGAAAAAATCGTCAAATATTTAAAAAAAAAAAAAAAATCTCAACTATTTAATTGATTAATATTATTATTTATTTATAATTTTTATTCTTGTTATTAATAATAATAAGAAATAATGTAAAATATTCCTCCTCTAAAAAAAGGGAGTATTATTATCAATTAAAATACACTAGAAATTTTAATTAAAAAAGAGATAAATTAACAAAAAAAATTGGAGAAAATCTACAAAAAATGTGCTATATTAAACTTTTAAAAATTTAAGAAATAATGTAAATTATTCCTCCTCTAAAAAAAGGGAGAAAAAAATTAAGAAACCCTTATGATAACCAACAAAAAACAGTAAATTAAGAAAAAGAAGAAAAAAAACCCCCAACAAGAATCAAAGAAAAAATGCCAAATAATAGTTAAAAGTAAAGAAATGAGAAAAGCGAAAATAAATATTAAAACAAATGAAAAGATTAACGGACAAAAATTATTATTTTTTATTATTAATAATATTATTATTAATAATGAAGTTACACTAGAAATTTTAATGAAAAAAGAGATAAATTAAAATATAAATTAAAAAATTGGAGAAAATTTACAAAAAATGTGCTATATTAAAAAACTAAAAATTAAATAATGTAAATTTTAAAATTATTCCCCCTCTAAAAAACAGGAAGAAAAATTAAGAAACCCCTATAGTAACCAACAAAAAATTAATTAAATTAAATTGAATTAAATTAATTAATTAAATTAAATTAAATAAATTAAGAAAAAGAAGAAAAAAAAACCCAACAAGAATCAAAGAAAAAATGTCAAATAATAGTTGAAAGTAAAGAAATAAGAAAAGCGAAAATAAATATTAAAATAAATTAAAAGATTAACGGACAAAAATTATTATTTTTTATTATTAATATTATTATTATTAATAATGAAGTTACACTGGAAATTTTAATGAAAAAAGAGATAAATTAAAATATAAATTAAAAAATTGGAGAAAATTTACAAAAAATGTGCTATATTAAAAAACTAAAAATTAAATAATGTAAATTTTAAAATTATTCCCCCTCTAAAAAACAGGAAGAAAAATTAAGAAACCCCTATGGTAACCAACAAAAAATTAATTAAATTAAATTGAATTAAATTAATTAATTAAATTAAATTAAATAAATTAAGAAAAAGAAGAAAAAAAAACCCAACAAGAATCAAAGAAAAAATGTCAAATAATAGTTGAAAGTAAAGAAATAAGAAAAGCGAAAATAAATATTAAAATAAATTAAAAGATTAACGGACAAAAATTATTATTTTTTATTATTAATATTATTATTATTAATAATGAAGTTACACTGGAAATTTTAATGAAAAAAGAGATAAATTAAAATATAAATTAAAAAATTGGAGAAAATTTACAAAAAATGTGCTATATTAAAAAACTAAAAATTAAATAATGTAAATTTTAAAATTATTCCCCCTCTAAAAAACAGGAAGAAAAATTAAGAAACCCCTATGGTAACCAACAAAAAATTAATTAAATTAAATTGAATTAAATTAATTAATTAAATTAAATTAAATAAATTAAGAAAAAGAAGAAAAAAAACCCCAACAAGAATCAAAGAAAAAATGTCAAATAATAGTTAAAAGTAAAGAAATGAGAAAAGCGAAAATAAATATTAAAACAAATGAAAAGATTAACGGACAAAAATTATTATTTTTTATTATTAATAATGTTATTATTAATAATGAAGTTACACTAGAAATTTTAATGAAAAAAGAGATAAATTAAAATATAAATTAAAAAATTGGAGAAAATTTACAAAAAATGTGCTATATTAAAAAACTAAAAATTAAATAAATAATGTAAATTTTAAAATTATTCCCCCTCTAAAAAAAAAGGGAGAAAAAAATTAAAAAACCCCTATGATAACCAACAAAAAATAGTAAATTAAGAAAAAGAAGAAAAACAAACCCCCCAACAAGAATCAAAGAAAAAATTCCAAATAATAGTGAAAAGTAAAGAAATAGTTAAAACAATAAAATAAATATTTAAACAAATTAAAAGATTTACGGACAAAAAAAATAGTGAAAAATAAATAAATAGATCAAATAAAAAACAAATATTCCAACAAATTTAAAGAATTACGGAAACTTGTTTTAAAAACTATAAAAATAAATAAAAGGGTCATCGAAAGAAAGTGAATATTTAACTAATGTTATAAAAAGTGTATGAAATAGACTAAAATAAGTTGCGAAAAAATTCAGAAACTTATTGAAAATCTGAGAACAAAAAAAGGAAAATTAAAATTAAAAGGAAAAATTTTTGAAAAATGAGAAAAGTTGAGAAATTATAAAAAAAATACTGAATAAATTGTTTAATTAAATAATTAGCAGACTATAATGTAATGAATAATATCAATGATTATAAATTATAAAAATTAAATTGAACACTTTCGAGAAATGGAAAAAGTTTCCCATGCACAAATTATGATAAAATTTAAAATTTATTAAAAGGTCAAAGAATGATTAAAACATTATGACAGAACAAAAGAATCAACAAAAACATGAAAAAATTAGAAAAAAAGTCTAAAAGTTATTAAGTGAAAAGAATAAAAAAAAAATAATAATAAATAAATTAACATACTTAATTAATATTCGACTAAAAATTTGGATTAATTGAAATCTATAAGTTTGAAAAGAGTAAAATTTGGATTAACTAAAATCTGTGGATTATTTAAGTTAGGAGCTAAAATAAATCAATAAAGATTTGAATCGAAAAATTAAAATATAAAATGTTTTAAAAATTTAAGAAAAAATTCCAACTATTCGACTTTTTTTCTTAATTCAGAAATTTTCTAAGAGAGTGAATGATTTTGTAAAAAAATAAAAAAAAAGATTGGTGGAAGTAAATCTAAAACATCAAAAAATTAAAGCAAAAGTGCATGAAAATAATTTTAAATAATGAGAAAAAAATGAGAATATTTAAGAAAATTACAGCTTTTTATATTATCTAATTTGAAAAAAGTAAAATAAAAGAAAGGGAAGAAAAATCTCTAAAAAAAAATGAGAAATTAAAAAAGGAAAATTTAACAATGTTTTAATATTTAAAAATAAGCAAATTTACATAAATTAATTTGCAAAAACAATAATTAACTTGACAGTTTTGGAGATAAATATTTGTAAATGTTTAAAAATTTACTCATTTTCTTCTTTTCCATTTCTATTGACTAAATATTTAGCATGGAATCAAGTCTTATAAGTTTAAAAAATGCGAGTCGTAAAGGGTTAAAAACTTTCTTTAAACAATCCTAGAAAAGTAGAAAAATATTTTTAGTTTTCTTAAATCTATTTTTAATTTGTTTAAAACTATTGTTAATTTCCTTAAACAAATTTATCTCTAACAATTTTTTTTAAGTTTTATCAAAACTATTTTTATTTTTCTCATTTTTCAAAATTGATGTAGTTTTATATAAAAAAATCTATTAAAAAATCGCTACAAACTGAAATTATCAAAATATTAAAATTATTATTTATTTGCTTCTACTTTTCTTTATTAAATTATTTATTGTTATTTCTATATAGACTAGATTTATTTAAATTCTTTTATTTTTTACAATATTTTTTCAAGTGAACCTATTTAAATTCACCTTATTCGAACCTTTTTGTTTAAACTTAATCAAACCTATTTTATTTATCTGAAATTATTCAAATTTACGTCACTTACTTGAACTTATCTGAATAATTTATTAAAAACTTTCTTTCCATACAGTTTCGATAGCAAACATATGCTATTTATCTTACAGTTAATAGTGGTTTTCTGCTATTTTTAATTAAAAAAAACTGTCCTAATGTGGATCAGATTTGAGAAATTCGTTGTACGTGTTTTCATCCATTAGAGACTTCAATTCGTCAGGACTTTCGAGCTCAATTTTAAAAAGCCAACCATCCTCGTAACACGAAGAGTTTATTAAACTAGGTTTATTCTCGACTGCTTCATTTTTCTCGATTACTTTTCCAGAGACAGGACTTATTATTTCAGAAGCTGCCTTTACAGATTCTAATGCTCCACATTCGTCTAGAATTGAAATTATATTATTTTTTTTACCACCAACAATATTGGTCCAAAGAAAAGTCAACAATTACTACCTTCTTTTTTAATTAACGAACCAACGTCTGGTAATTGTGCATAAACAACATCACCAAGAGAATCCTGAGCATAATTCGATATTCCAACAACGCCTATTTTACCATCAACTTCTACCCACTCATGTTTTTCCGTATATTTCCTTTCTGGAAAATAATCCGATTATTAAATTAAGTAATTTTGTATTTTACAGGAATTTCAAATTATTTTTAAAGTAGGAAATGTTCTGAATGTTTTTTTTTATCTTATTTTCTTTTTGGAAACATATTTTAGCAAGGTTATGTTTAAAGGGAACGTAAATTTGCTCCCAGAGGAAAAAAATACAAATAATATTTGTTAATTGAGACTTTGCTGTGCTTTTAACATAAAAAAATTGCCATAAAACGTGAAAATAAACATGTACCTGCTTTTTGAAGAGCCTTTGATGAATGTACCTGACGTATTAAATTATTAAACGTTTTCTGTGCAATTACTCGACGAATTTCTGTTTTTTGTGTTCTAATTGCTGCTCTAGCTGTATATCTTGCAAACTGAGTCACTAATCCTGTCATCTTCTGTTTAATTCACTACTTTTTTCGCAACTATTTTCTACTATTTCGTGATCCCAACTGGAGAGAGAAATCAAAACTTAACCTCAAACCTCCTCTCGAATCGACACGCGGTCTCATAATGCGCAATGACCCGAAGAAATAAAAAAACATTAGAATCAGAATCAAAGATTACAGTATCTCACAAATGATGTAATAAAAAAATCTTCTAATCTTCTTTCTCTACACGATTTAATATTATTTTTCTGTATTTACATCTACCTTCAATACCAAAAATTGGCTTTATTTATTCTTCAAATTTTTTCAAATACTATTGCAGGCTTCACAGTGACAATGATGAATATTTTAGGGGAAATAGGGGACAGAATATACGAAAATAGGGAACTTTTAGGGTACCTACTTTAAAAATTTTATGAATAAAAATAAATTAATTATATACAGTAGAACCTCGATTTTATTTGGGTAGGACAAAATTACAAAGTTGTAGGATAAAAAAAATATAATTACAGAATTTTCAAATTAATAAAAAAAGAAGAAGGAAAATAACTACAAATTGTGGAAAGTAATTTAAAACTGATAAATAATAATACAAAATTATAGAAAATGAATGCAGATCTTTAGAAATAATTAAAATAATATAAGAATAATGGTAAATTAAAAAAAAAAATGAAAATTTAGGTAATTAATTAAAAAATAATTAACATAATTAAAAATTGAAAAAAAGCAATGAAAAAAGATTTTAAAACTAATCAAAATTAAAAAAAAGAGTTCAGATTTGAGATAAAAATAATAATTGAAGATTTAATAAATCAATTTAAAACATTAAAAATTGTTTCTATAATTGCAAAATTATTAAAACAACTGAAAATTCAGAAAATTATTGAAAATTGAAAAAATTAATTTAAAAATGATGAGAAGAATTGAAAAAAATTCAAAATTAATGAAAACAATCGAGAGTTGAGAAAAATGATTGAAAATTGAAGACAAAAATTAAAAATTATAAGAAAATATTTGGAAATTAAAGAAAATAACCGAGATTTGAGAAGAATAATTTTGAAAAATTACAGAATATATTTCAAATTAAAAGAAATAATTGAAAAATAGCAAAAATAATGATACATTTTTAAAATAATTGAAATTTCAGATAAATAATTGAAAATTTAGGAAATTAATTACAAAACACCGAAAGTAATTGTAAATTTGAAAAAAATAGTTGAAAAATTCTAAAATTTATTAACAATTTTTTTAATTAATTGAAATTTGAAATATATAATTAAAGGTTTAGTAAATCAGTTAAAAAATAATTGAAACATTTATAATTTCGAGAAAAAAACTGCAAAATTATAGAAATAATTGAAAATTGAAGACAGTAATTAAAAATTTAGAAAATATTTCAGAATTGAAGAAAATAATCGAGAAATTTGAGATAAATAAATAAAAAATGTAGAAAGTGTATGAAAAAATACTTTTCAAAACTAAAAATTGGAGAAAATATTTTCAAACTTATAGAAATAATTGAAAGTTTAAGAAAATAAATAAAATTTATGAAAAATAAGTGATAATTTTACAAAACTTTGCTAAAATTTAATAAAATAACTGAAAAATGATAAACAAAATGAAAAAATAATAAAAAAAATTAGAATGTAAAAAATTGCAAGTTTTGGAAATTAATTGAAAAATAATAAAAATATTTAATAAATTGAAAAAAATTATTTTAATTTTAATAAAATATTTGAAATTTGATGAAAATAATTGACAGTTTGTGAAATTAGTCAAATAATAATACAAATAAGTATGAATGGTAGGAAAAAATTAAGAAATAATGATAAACATAATTGTAAATTGAAGAAAAGAATTGGAATCTGAGATGAAGGATTGAAAATTCAGAAAATTCACTGAAAAATAATTTTATAAATGACAAATTGGAGAAAATAATTTAAAAATTATAGAAATAATTGAAGATTGAAAAAATAATATAAATTCAGAAAAGATTGAAAATAATTGAAAATTGACTTTAAATATACTTTTGTGAAAAAAAGGGGGTTTTAGGGTAAAGTTTTCTAAATAGGGGACTTTTAGGGACCAATCGCAAAATAGGGGACATTTAGGGGAAATAGGGGACGGTTTGTGAAGCCTGCTATTGAAGTACAAGTCTTTTACTTTAATTATATTATTACATTTTAATTAACAATAATTACTTTTATTATTCCTTTCCTTTAATTAAAAATTATTGTATTTAATTTACTCTATATTTAAAAAGTGTTTAAAACCAGAAAATTTGAAATTTGGAAACATTTTTTACAAATTCAAAAGTATTTTATTTCCAAATCTTTTTCTATTTAAAAACTTGATTTTTCGGCAAAAAATCAAGTTAAAATTTCATTAAATTAACACAATAACATAAGGCAAAAATGCCTTTTATTTATTATTTTTAATTTCTTCACTATAATTAAAGACAAAGCGTGACTGTTCGACATTCACAATCACGTGAGGTCAAAAAGTTAAAGATAGATGATAACCCATCATTTTTTCAGAGGAATTTAGTTTGAAATATTGTACTGTGACCTCGGAATTCGGAACAATTATTCATAGATTTTCTTACTGCAAAACACCGAATTCATTTATTTTTTACCTGGAAATTAAATTCATCTCTTCTTTTTATTTCTCTCTCTTTTTTCTCTGACAAAAGAAACTGTAAAATTAAAAAATATTAATACTATTGAATATAGAAAAATGTTTAAAAGAATCTGCCGATTGAAAATAAAAATTGTCTGAAAACAGTTCAAATTAATTACACCTAATTTTGTCATTTTGTTGAGAAAATTATTTTCCTACAATTATAAATTATTATTTTCAACATCTCATTTGTTACATGACACGACCTCGTGTGAGATTGAATGTTTTCGAAACAACTGTTTACGCAAAATATGTCTCTAAATATATAATTGATTTTTCTAAAAATTTTCTTCGCGATAGAATCAAATCAAGAATTAGATAAAAATTTATTTTAAAAATAAATTAATTACACGAAATTTGAGTGTTGGAAATTGGATTTCTCAAAGTTCGGTTAAATTTGTGAATAAAAAACAGCGTTTTTATTTTATTTTAAAAAAACGATAAAAATATTTTTTATTTAACTGCGGCATCTTGTTATAATATTCAATCACAATTAAGAAGGATTCTATTTGGCAAAATCCTAAAATTTCATCACACAACCTTAATGCGTAAGGAATACTGAAAGTTGTCGTTACGTGAATATTATCTCTTTTGATTGTAAATCATTATAATCCAATTGTGTAAGATCTACCATTTGGATTGTGAATTCCAACAGCTACTGGTTTACTGATACTCCACTCGTACCAGACATTTTTTGTGTTACATTGTCGCCAAAAATGAACACAAATCTCATCACCAGCTTTCACGTGAATTGGCTCCTGTTACAAAAATTCAACATTTTAATAATTGGAATAATTTTAAATCGATTTTAATCAATACCAACTGAGTTTCTGAATACAGGATTGACACTTGAAAATATCTCAAGATAGATATTAATAAATTAATAAATAAATCGCGAAAGTTTTTTTAAAAAATTGATACTTTTAGAAATGATAAGGTGATATTTTTTAAGTATAAAACACAAGGAATTATTGAAAAATTATTATTTCTTTTAAATTATGAGTTTAAAGCGTAGAAGTAATGGAAAACTGGGATTTTTTCAGCTATTAGAAATTGCGAAAAAAGAACCTAGAATTATCCTTAGAAATGTGAAAAAATTTATTTGTAATTGGCTAGAATAATTGAATTTATTATTTCTAAATGATTAAAGCACTTAATTGTACACAATAATAAATTAAATATGATTTCAAAGTTCACTTAAAAAATAATCTAATTTAGTGTATTTCAGAAGTTATTTACAGAAAAAGGTGAAATTATGAAAAAAGTTTTAACTCACTCAAATTGAAGTAATTACGTTGAACTTTTAAATTTTCTTTGCACTTTTCTAATTTTCTATTTAAAAATATAGAGATTTTTAAACTAAAAATAAAAAATTTCTTCAATTTCGCGAAATTTGCAACTTAATAATTTTGTTAGAAGATGTAACATAAATTGTGCACTTTTGGAACAATTGAGGAGGTTTTCTCCATTTACAGAACCTCAAACTAAAAAGTCTTTTTTCACCCCAAATAAAAATATTATTGAACTCAATTTGACCAAATTTTGAAAGACCCAGTTGTACATTTTTCAGAAAGAATTAGGTTGAGCTAAAATTTGTTGTTAAATAATAATTATTTAACATTTTATGCTTTTTCTTTAAATTTAGGTAAATTTAGGTTTTTTAATTTAAAAATTTATATATTTTTAAACAGAAATTTAAAAAAGTACCAAGAAAATTTGAAAGTTCTACGTAATTACTTCAAATTGAGCAATTTAAAACTTCTTTTAATAATTATTTCATTTATTATTATTATTATTGTATATAATTAAGTGATTATTTCTAAGGATAATTCTAGGTTTTTTTTCGCAATTTTAAAATTTGTAATTATCATCCAACTTTTACAAAGAATGGATCATTTTCCTTTTTAAAACATTCTCTTCAATTTTATTTGTTTTATTTTGTTAAATAATATTTTTTTCAAAGTTATTAAAAAAATAAAACTTATTTTTTACGTATTGTTTTAATGGTTTTAACAAATTATAATATTTGACAAAATTTAACCAAAAAAATTGTAGAGAATAATGAGAAAAATGAGCTATTATTTGTTAAAATTGGATAAAAATCAGAAGTTTTACCTAAATTTAAAGAAAAAGCATAAAATGTTAAATAATTATTATTTAACAACAAATTTTAGCTCAACCTAATTCTTTCTGAAAAATGTACAACTGGGTCTTTCAAAATTTGGTGAAATTGATTTCAATAATATTTTTATTTGAGGTGAAAAAAGACTTTCTGGTTTGAGGTTATGTAAATGCAGAAACCTCCTTAAATTGTGAATTTAAAGCACAGGAGTTATGGAAAACTGCAATTTTTTCATTTAGTAAAAATTGCGAAAAAAGAATCTAGAATTATCCTTAGAAATGTGAAAAGATTTATTTCTAATGTCTAGAATGATTGAATTTAATATTTTTAAATAATTAAAGCTCTTAATTATATACAATAATAATAGTAGATGAAATATGAATTCAAAGTTCATCTAAAAAACAACCTAATTTAGCGTATTTCAGAAGTTATTTACAGAAAGGTGAATTTATTAAAAGAAGTTTTAACTTACTCAATTTGAAGTAATTACGTTAAACTTTTAAATTTTCTTGACACTTTTTTAAATTTCTATTTAAAAATATATGGATTTTAAATTAAAAAACAAAAATTTCTTCATTTTCGCGAAATTTTCAACTTAATTATTTTGTTGCAAGACTTTTAAATATTAAACAATTAAAATTTATTTTTTAGGTATTGTTTTAACAAATTAATATTTAACAAAAAATAAAATTGTAGAGAATATTTCAACGAGAAAAATGAGCTATTATTTGTAAAAATTGGATAAAAATCATATGTTTTATCTTGATTTAAAGAAAAAGCATAAAAAGTTAAATAACACTCCTAAGAATAATTCTAGGTTTTTTTTTCGCAATTTCTATTAGCGGAAAAAATTCCAGTTTTTTATAACTTCTATGCTCTAAACTCATAATTTAAACGAAATAATAATTTTTAAATAATTCCTTGTATTTTATACTTAAAAAATATCACATTTCTGAAAGTATCCATTTTTTTAAATTTCTTCCGCGACCACTTTGGTTGAAATAAAATTGTTTAACCCAAAATCTTTCAAGATTTTCAAGATTTTCAAGATAAAAATATAAGAATTCGAAACATTTTGAGTTTAGAAGGGTTTAAATAATTAAATAATTAATTAATTACCTTCAAAGGGAAAAATATAGGAAACCAACTGATCATTCCAGGACTATGAGTGTTTGGTTCTATACTCAAGGTCACATCTTCGAACAGAACAGTATCAAAATATCCCGAAAATCCGTGTAACATCGCATTTTGTTGGGCGTTAAATTTCGTCACTGCGTATCTCGTGTTGTCTATTATAGGATCTAAAATCAAATTGAATAATAAAAATATTAATTAGGCGTCTAAAATATTCAGGATAATAAAAAGAATATAAAATGTACCATTTTTTTCATAAATGGGGAACATTCAAACAAAAATTACAATTTATTATCGTAATTTTAATAATTTTAGAACTTAAATTCGAAATTTAATTATAAATTTTAAGAATCTAACCTCTGTTAGGATGATGAAACGTGAATAGTGGTTGTGTTTGTGCAATATCATACTTATTTTGAAGATGAACAACATACGGTGTTTCAAAATGAGCCAAAGGATGTTTATCTTTATCTTTACATTGTTTTACTTCGTTGAAAAGTTTTGAAGATTGTACAGGTGCTATGTAAGATGTGTAAGATTCCGGTATACTAATTCCATCGGCTGAAAATAAAATAAAAAATGTATTTTAATAAATACACAAAAGTATAATTTTATATTATAAATTAATTACAATTTGTCTCTTTGAAAATACGAAACTAAAAAAGAAACGTAAATACATTTATTATTTATTTTTTTCTTTATTTTTTTCATTACTATATATCAGTAAAATTTCCACCTTTCAGATGTTTTTGAACACCATCGAGACACTCGGGGGAAAGTTCGTTATCACCAAAAGATCCCAGCAATTCAGAAACTAAAATATCCGCTTTTTCGGGGGCAACCCAATTTCTCATATCGGACGAAACGACGGTAACTCTGTCGAACCACATTTCTTTCTTGAGTGCTTGTAATCTGTAAAAACAGAAATAATAAATATTCTTTAATTTTAAATAATCATTATTAAACATTAAATCAAAGTAAAATTAAATTTGTAAATTATTGCCATTTCTTTTTGAAAATAATAAATCAAATTTTTTAAGCGAAATATTAGGAAGAGCAGTTTTAAATATTTAATACACGTCATTTTTATTTGGAAAAAAAAAATTATTGAAAGATTTACAAACTCAAGGAATGAGAAAAAATTAGATCATTTAGCAAAGAATAATGAGAAATGGAGAAAATTTGTAATCAAAAACTAAGAAATTATGAATAAACGAGAAAATTAGAGAATAATAATGAAAATCTAAAAACAAAAAAATTGTTTGGAAGAAAAAAAAATTCTAGAAAAGAAATAAGAAAGCAAAAAAACGTAGTCTCTAGACCAAATCAAAGTGTTTTTTTTGCTTTTTTGACATTATTTTTCAGACGTAATTGAAAAAATTAAACAAGAAATATTAAATTTAAAGAAAATAATTGCAATTTGAAAAATTAAGAAAATTATATAGGAATAATAAATTGTAATTAAATGTACATTGAATAACTGGATTGAAAATCGAAAAAATAAATTAAAATTGAAGATTGGAATTGAAATTTGAAAAATAGAAATAAATATTAAAAAGTAATTGAAAAAAGCCGAGATTTATTGGATGTAGAAAAAAATAATAGATACCTAACTAAAGAATGGAATTTAAAATTGAAAAAAATAACTGAGAAGTAAAGAAATAAATAAAACATTAACAAATTAAATAAAAATTTTAAGAAAATAATTGACGATTGAAGAAAAATTCGCAAAATGTCGAGAAAAATCAACAACAGAGCAAAATAATTGAAAAAAATTTAAGAAAAAAAAATTTAATAATAGAAAACAAAACAAAATAATTTTAAAAATTGTAGCAAATAATTGAAAATTGAAGAATAAAATTGAAATTTGAAAAATAGAATTAAAAATTGAATAAAGTAGTTGAAAAAGGGCGAGAGTTATTGAATACAGAAGAGAATAATTGAAAACTGAAAAGTGGAATTGAAATGGGAAAAAAATTTATTTTTATTAGTGAAAATAAGTTAACAATTGAATTTAAAATTAAAAAAACTTATTGATAGTCGAAAAAAAAAATTGTCAAAAGGCGACAATGTTTTAATATTAAAGAACATAATTAAAAATTGACAAATGGAATTGAAATTTAAAGAAAATAATTGAGAATTGAAGAAATAAATGGAAAATTAAAGAATTAAATGAAAATTTTAAGAAAATAAAAAAGAAATTACAAAATGACGAAAATAATTAAATATTGAAGAAAATAATTTAGAAATGAGGAAAATAATTTTCAATTGAAAATAAAGTTCGAAAACTGGCGAGAACATTCGATAACAAGACGAAATAATTTAAAAGTTGAAGAATAATTATAAAATTTAAAAAGAATAAATGAAAATTTACAAAATATAGGAAATAAGTGAAAATTAAAGAAAATAATTAATAATTGAAAAAAATAATTAAAAAATAATGAGAATAATTGCAAAACTGAAAAAAATATCTGAAAATAACGTAAGTATTTGACAATTGAAAATAAAAATGGCTAAATTAATATATAATTGGTAAAACTAATTAAAAAAATGAAACACTAAATATTAAATTTTAAATAAACAATTGAAATTTTAAAAATTATTTATATTATAGGGAATAATTTGTGAAAATAATTGCAAATCGAAGAAAATAATTGAACAATTGAATTTAAAATTCAGGAAACATTGATAATCGAGAGGAATAAGTGACAGAAGGCGAAAAATTTTTAATGTTAAAGAAAATAATTGAAAATTGAAAAATGGAATTGAAATATGAAGAAAATAATTTAGTTGTAGTTGAATTGAAAATTTAAAAAAAATTTGTGTTTGAACAAAATGATTAAAAATTAAAGAAAATAATTTAAAATTGAAGAAAATAATAACGAAAATTGAAGAAGTAAATTGAAAATTAAATACTTAAATCGAATTTTTGAAATAATAATTGATAATTGAAGGAGAAATTACAAAAATAATTAAATATTAAGGAAAATACTTGACAGTTAAAAAAAATTTGATAAATGGCGAGAATAATCTACAATAGAACAAAATTATTGAAAAAATTATAGAATAATTACAAAATTGAAGAGAAAATTAAATTGTCAATTGAAAAATAAAGATAATTATTGAAAAAGTTGCATGAAATGTATGAAAATTGAAGAAAATAATTGAAGAATTGTATTGCAATTTGACAATATAATTGATCATTGAAAAAAGGCGAGAATTATTGAATATTGAACAAAATAATTGAAAATTGAATAAAATAATTAAAAATAAAGAAAATATATTGACAATTTACAAATGAAATTAAAATTTGAAGGAAATAATTGATAATTGGTAGAAAAATTACAAAATGACGAAAATAAGTAAATAGTAAAGAAAATAATTAAGAAATGAGGAAAATAATTGACAAAAAATACAAAAAAGTCCTTTAAAAAGAGAGACGTTAATTAAATTAATTTTTTGAAACAACACTTTATAAAAGAATGCAATGTTGAAATTAAAAATTTCAAAATAAATTCTAAAATTTCCGTGCTTTTTGCAAAATTCCGGATTGATTTAAAAATTCACGGATTTTCTTTTACAAATTTCCGGGTTTTATCAAGCTAGATTAAATTTTCGGGACGTATGATTAAGTTCTAAAATTAATTATTTAGAATATTCATTTCATAGCATTTTATTAGAAAGAATCTTTTTTTAGTCGAAATTTCACATTTTCGAATTTGTTTTCAATCAAACATAAATAAATCCGAATTTTGACCTAACAGAATTTTTACGTCAAATTGGAATTCTTTTAAATGAAAAATTGATTAAAAGGATTTCTGTTGAATGAACATTCTGTTAAATATGAATTCGGGTACCTAAAAATTCTATTAGGTCAAAATTCGGATTAATTTATGTTCAATTGAAAACATTCGAAAATGTGAAATTTCGACTAAAAGAACATTCTTTCTAATAAAATTTTATGAAATAAATATTCTAAATAATTAATTTTAGAACTTAATCATACGTCCTAAAATTTCACCAACTTTTCGAATCGCTAGATGTAATTTTCGAAAAAATAATTAAATCTATCGATTTCTTTTCTTTTTTTTAATTATTAAGATTAACTTACGTTAATATCGCATTTGGATTTTTTTCGACTGCGTATACTTTTACATCTACACGTGCCGAATGAGAAGCATTCAAAGTAGCACGAACTAAAGGACCTCTTCCTGCTCCAACTACCATAACGATCCTAAAAAAGAAATATTGAAAATGTATTTTAATACACAATTTTTAAATAATTTTAATCAGTTTTTGAATTATTGTTCTGAATAATTGCAGTGGTATCATAAAAAAAATTAAAGCTTCATCATTTGTGATATATTTTAAGCTCTTGCAAAACTGACTTTAAAAATTGGTTTATTTTTTTTTAAAAACTAAAAATTTATCACAACTTACACTGGTTTTACTTTATCCTTTGCTTTATTTTCTGAAGCTTTAGCATGAAGCGCTTTATAAATAGCGAGCTGATACTGAGAATATTTCACCGGATCTTTTTCGAAAACTTCATACGTTCCAGATTCAAGATTATCCATCAATGGTTGTAAAGGACATTGTAAGAAATCCTCGTAACCACGAGCGTAACGTTCGATTGGACCATCGTTCTGTCTACCCTGAAAATTTAAAAATAAAGTTAGTTTAAATTTAAACTTCAATTCAATTTCTATTGATACTTAAAAAAAAAAAAGGTTTATAAAAGTATACAATTTTTAGTTTCTTGTTTTAAAATTTTAATTTCAACAAAGTTATTTATTTAATTTATTTAAATTTGTTAAAATTTATTTAAATTAATTTATAAAAGGAATTTTGAAATTACAAAACACTTACTTTCCAAATAAATTCAAGATACTGGTGATAGATATCAATGCTTTTATAACGATTAGCACCTGTAACAACATACTGTATGTCCAACGCACAAAATCTCTTAAAAACTACCTGATGCGCTTTTCCCAAAACTGGAAAACCTTTTTTATTACTAATGAACAGAGTTGTTGGTATAATTAAACATTTGATTGGCTCGCCTAACCATCTACTTATCTGGAAATTTCAAAAATATTCGTAAATTTTATTATATTAATTATATTTAAGGATTAAAAACTAAAAAATTTATAAAAACCTCTTCTTCTTCAGGAAGATCGTGACTCATAATCAAAGCAACACCAAGTTTTCTGTCATAATCACAAACTATTCTGAAAGAATTCCACCATTCCCAGGGACTTTCAGCCTCAATATCCAAAAAATTGTCTTCATCTCTGTAATAACTCACTCTTCTTATTGAATTTTCCATTGGAACTTGAAGCCATACCTGAGAAATAACAAATTTTAGAAGATAAATATATCAATTAGAACAATAAAATCATGTAATTTGTTAATTACAATAATAAACTCTTAAAATGGTTGCTACAGAAGTCGGGATTAAAAATTCCATGACTTTTCCAGGTTTTTCAGAACAAATTTTGGGAAAATTCAATTTAAAAAAAAAATTAATTGTTTTCGTATAAATCTGAAACTTCTTTAATAATCGCAAGTTAATTATTAATTTTAGTAAATTCAATTAACTAACTGAATAATGATATAAATAAATAAAGCTGGTGTAAAAATTACAAATTTATAGACGATAATTGAAAAATTGAGAAAAATATTAGAAATTTGGGGAACATAATTGAAAGTTATAGAAATTAATTGAAGTTTGAAGAAAATAATTGAAATTTGAAGAGAATAATTCGAAAATACCAAAGAAACTTGAATATTTATTAAATTCATAATAAATAATAATAATAATAATAATAATAATAATACATAATATGAAGACAATAATTTTAAAATGACCAAAATAATTCAAATTTGAAATAAAAATTGTAAAATGTCAAATCTAAACGAAAAATTGATTAAAAATCAAAAAATGAAGGTAAAAATTGAAAAATTGGAACCAAATAATTGAAAAGTTTAAAGAATAATTAAAATTACAAAAAAATAATTGAAAAGTGAAAAAAATTAAATTTAAAAAAATTAATTGAGACTGGTGTCAAAAAATAAAATTCTGAGTATGATAATTGAGATATTGACGAAATAATTAAAATGTGAAGAAACTAATTGAATAATGACACAAATAATTGAAAGCTGGAGTAAAAATTAAAAATTTTAATACGATAATTGAAATTTAAACAAATATTACAAGTTTGAGGAAAATACTTAAAAGTTGAAGAAATTAATTGAAGTTTGAAGAAAATAATTTAAAAATGACAAATAAAATTGAAATTTGAAAAAAAAACTGTAAAATAACAAATCTAAATGAAAAATTGATTAAAAATCAAAAAACGAAGATAAAAATTGATAAATTGGAACGAAATAATTAAAATTTTAAGAAAATAATTGAAAGTTACAAAAATAATTGGAATTACAAGAAAATAATTGAAGTTTCATAATTAATTGAAATTGCAAGAAAATAATTGAAGAATTGAAAAAAAAAATTAAGATTCGAAAAAATTATTTGGGTCTGATAAAAAAATGAAATTTTGAGTACGATAATTGAGATATTGACGAAATAATTAAAATGTGAAGAAACTAATTGAATGACAAAAATAATTGAAAGCTGGAGTAAAAATTAAAATTTTAAATACAATAATAAAAAAATTAAAAAAATATTTAAAGTTTTAGGAAAATAATTGAAAGTTGAAGCAATTAATTGAAATTTGAAAAGAAAAATTCGAAAATATCAAAGAAACTTAAATATTATTTTATTCATAATAAATAATAATAATATTAATAATATGAAAAAATTAATTAAACTTTGAAGAAAATAATTAAATTTTAAAAAAAAATTGTAAAATGACAAAACTAAATGAAAAATTGATTAGAAATCAAAAAATGAAGATAAAAATTGATAAATTGGAACGAAATAATTTAAATTTGAAGAAAATAATTAAAAGTTTCAAAAATATGTGGAATTACACGGAAATAATGGAAGAATGAATTTAAATGAATTTAAATTTGAAAAAATTATTATATACTGATGTAAAAAAATAAATCTTTGAGTATGATAAAATTGAGATATTTATTTATTTAATTTAATAAACGGGGGAGAAAAACCCTATTTAGTACATAAAAAAAATATGTATACAATATTTTTTTTAATATTGATAAAATAATTTTTGTATAAATCTGAAAATTCTTTAATAATCGCAAATTAATTATTAATTTTAGTTAATTCAATTAACTAATGGAATAATTATATAAATAAATGAAAGCTGCACTGAAAAAAAAACTATTTAAGGTTTACTTGAGTTAAATGTAATTTTTACTTTTTTACTCAAGCAATGAAAAAAAAATCAAAAATTGCTGTGAAACCAGGCAAATTTTACTTTGTTTATAAAGAAAAAAAAACAATTGACACTTTTGAAGCAAAATTTGACGTTTATGTGTCAAACTGTTAAAATTAAATTTTCAATACATTCCAGAAGATTTAATAGTGGAAGAATAAGTAAAAGTGAGTAAAAACGTTAATTGCATATTAATTTATTGTTTATTTCTTTTAATTAACTCAAACATTGTTTTAAAGTACAATATGTCAAATTTGTTTTAAAAGTGACATTTTGTTTTCCTTAAAAAACAAAGTAAGTTTTACTTTTTTTTGCACTGCTTGAGTTATAAAGTAAATTTTACTTGACAACTCAAGCAAATATTCCATTGTTTTTTTTTCAGTGTGGTGTAAAAATTAAAAATTTATAGACAATAATGGAAAAATTGAGAAAAATATTAGAAGTTTGAGGAACATAATTGAAAGTTAAAGAAATTAATTGAAGTTTGAAGAAAATAACTGAAATTTGAAAAGAATAATTCGAAAATATCAAAGAAATTTTAATTATGTAGAAAGTAATTCAAGTTTCAGAATCATAATTGAAATTTGTAGAAAATATTTAAAAAAAAAGTATAAAAAGTTAATAAATTCATGTCAATAATAGAATGACGAGAATGATTGAAATTTGTAGAAAATAATTTAAATCTGGTGTAAAAAATTTAAAAATTCATGACATTAAAAAAATTGAATAAAATAATTGAAATTAGTAGAAAGGAATTCTAAAATGTCAATAATAATAGAATATGTAGAAAATAATTGAAAAATAGCAAAAATACTTAAATAATGACAAAAGTAATTTTAAGTTTGAAGAAAATAATTGATAAATGACAAAAATAAATTGAAACTTGTGTAGAAAATTTAAATACTCATGACAATAATTTAATTAAGTCTTAATTATGATCATCTCTAAAAAAAATGAACTTTTAGAAATTTCCGATTATTATAAAGAAACAAACCTGAAAGGATATAGGACTGGCAAGTTTGTCAGCTATAATTCTAGCCAGGTTGATATTCTGCTGGAGATTGCCTTTTAGTTTTAAAGTTACTGCAATAAGCGCTAAATGTGAAGCTAAATTAAATTCTTGATGTAATGACTCTTCACTGTTTTTTGCAATAAAAGGTATCGAAGAATCAACATTGATATGGGAGGAAATTTTTCCAACAACCAAGGAGCTCCAATCTGGAAAAATTTGTATTTTAAAATATACTGAAAGCATAATACTTAAATAATAAAATAATTCAAATTTACCTGAATTACAGAGAATCATATCAGGTCGAGTAAATGGCTCGGTTCTTTTTTTTGCAGGACCGGAGATAAATTCTCTTTTATATCTCGGATGTACCAGTGGTACAATAATAAACTCATATCTGCAAAATGATAATTAAAGTGATTTAAAAACCTTTTCAATGAATGTCAACTAAATTTGGTCATTTTTATATTTTATACTGAAACATTTGATCTAACGATTAATAAACATTATAATTAATATTCTATTTTTAAATCATTTACAATAATCGAATAAATCTTACCTGAAATCCTTAGCTATAAAAAGACATTTTTTCAGATCTGGAGCGGCACAAAATTCCAAACCGCAAGAAATATGTCTTTCACCAGACATGTCTGGAAAATTATCACTTATCTGGCAAAATAAAGAAGAATTGTTTATAACACAAGAGTTATTATTAAATTTAAAAAATTCACCGAGTAACTGTTTGATTGAATATGAATTATTTAACAAAAACTGTAAGAAAAGTTTAATCTTTCAAGAAACCATTGTCAAATGAATTCTGATATGATATTTTACGTACAGGCTAAAATAATAATAAAGATTACAAAAGTTTTAGTAAAGAAAATTAATTTTTAACAATTAGCGTCATTTTTAGGTTAAAACTCACCAAACGCAAACACGTTTCGGAATACACAAAATGACAAAATGTAAGGTTAGGTAAATCTGATATAAACCGGTAAATTGCGTATCTAACCGTAAATTAGAACAGTTTTTGCTCGTTTTTTAAACTTCGTAATTTTATAAATGTATAAATTAAATTTAGAACCAAATAAAGCTGTAATTAATTAACATTTTAACAAAATAATTAAAAATTAGAATCGACTGAAAGTTGCACTGTTTTCGAATTTGAATTTATATTTTAACGGTTCGAGTTTCAAGATTTATTGAAATCAACTTTATTTTTCTAGTTAAAAAAAATAACTTTTGGTAATTTGTTTGATAATTTTCCCTTGTTTTTAAATAAAACATCTGAAATCCGAAACAAAAGAAAAATTTTAAAATTATATCGGGAAAATAAAAACTCCATTTCTTGATTATACAAATTTATTTTTTTAATATACAATGTTTTAAAGACAATTTAATTCAACAATCGATGCACCTATAAGTTAGTTTATATCGAATTTGACTCACAAGACTTAATTTACATTTCAGTTCTGCTTTTAACATTAATAAACAACTTTTTATAAACCATTTATAAACGTTTAAGTACAAATTGTGAAGTAGCACATTCAAGATAATTAAAATAAAAAAAATAACACTACAATTAAAAAACATACACTTTTTCTTTACTGAATTTGATTCGAGAATTACACTGACGACAAAAAATCACAATCATTTAAAAAATTTCATTATTAAAACAACAAAAATACTGTGAACATTCGAGTAAAAATCGTATAAAAATTTCTGATAAAAATCGACAAATTTTGCAATTGACTAGAAATAATTTTTTTTTAAAAAGAGTATTAGCTTCCATTTTACTTTTTTTTTTCAGAACAAGGTAAATTTTTATCACAAATTCACTTTTATTTCTTATAATATATATATTAGTAAAAAAAAAAAGAAGTAATTATCAACAATAATTGGTTGATATTTGAATGTATTTTTCTCATTAATAGTAATTCGAGAAATGCTCGTCTTCATTTTTATTTTTTTGTTTTGTACCGTCTTAGACTTTTATCTTAAATGCTCAGTATTTTTACTGAAGGCGTGTTCGAAATAAATAATAATTTTGAATTTGCTAAAAAACTCGATCTTGATAGCCACTGTCGGCTACACTTGTACTGGATTTACTCGGACCACTCGAAACGTTATAATGTGGATGCCTCAATTGATTTGATCTTCTGGGTGGAGCCAAATATTCGAACATACTTTGTGTATATTGCGAGAGCATTTTACTGAGATCGCAGGGCATTGGATCATTCCAAAAAAATTCGTGGTCCATCGCTTGATTTGCATCAATTCTTCTGCTTGGATCGAGTATTAAAAGTTTATCCAATAAATCGCAAGCGTAGGCGTCTTTCACGTACGGCTTCAATCTGTCCTTCACCTAGAAAAAAAAGATATTGTTTTTGAATAAAGAAATAAAATTGTTTCTTTGTGAATTGAATTTTCTGTTAAATAAAAATTCTACTTAATGAAAATTCTGTTAAAAGTAAATTCTGTTGAATAAACAAACTTTTCTCTTTTGTCCTCGAATCAGCTCCATTTTATTGTAAAGGTCTAAAAATTCCACTCCAGGCCAGACTTCCGGTGTAATAGATCCGCACAGTTGAGAAATAAGAATCAATTGTTGCTGCTCGGTATTTCCTTGCATAATTGGTGATCTGTAAAAATTAAATTTGCATTAATTAAACAAGTTTTTAAACAAAATTTATTGTAGCTATTATTTAAATTGAAGAAAATAATTGAATATTGAGGAAAATAATTGAAAAATCGAAAAATATAATTTATATTGCAAGAAAGAAAGAAAGAAAAATTAACAAAATAATTGAAAACTAAAATTAAAATAAGATGGAAATAATTTAAAATAGAAGCAAATAATTGAAATTTAGAAAAATAATTTTAAAAATTAAACAATACATTTTAAATAACAGAAAATAATTGACAATAGTTAACATATTTGAAAAATGAAAAAAAAAAGAATATTGAGAACAATAATTGAAAATATAAATTTGAAGAAATTAACTGAAAAAAATAGTTGAAAATGATGAAGCTAAATATAAATCAATAAAAATAATCGTGTAGTGAAGAAATTAACTAAAGAAAAAAGAAAATAATTAAAAAATGACAAAGCTAATTGAAAAATAATAAAAATAATAATGCTCTGAAGAAGTCAATTGAAAAGTTGAAAGTTATTTCTAAAAAATACTTCAAATTTAAAGAAAACAATTGAAAAATTACAAAAGAAATTGAAAATGAATTACAATTAATAAATAAAGAAACAGATTTAATATTGAAGAAAAAATTGATTGTTATTTCAAAAAAATATTTCAAATTTAAAGAAAACAATTAAAAGATTACAAAAGAAATTGAAAATGAATGATAATTAATAAATGAAGAAACAGGTTTAATATTGAAGAGCATCATGAAAATAAAATAAAGGATATAATTGAAAATTAAAGAAAACATCTTTTTTTAGTTCAAAATGTTAATTCAGTTCGAGAATTCAATTTCAAATTGAAGAATACAATTTATTGTTGACGAAAATAGTAAAAAGATTGAAGATAGTAATAAAAAATTATGGGAAATAATTAAATATTGAAGATAATTATTTATAAGTAAATATATTCATAAAAAAACTGAAAAAATAGAATTTAAATTTAAAGAAAATAATTAAAATTTGAAGAAATTAACTGCAAATGAAGAAAATCGTTAAAAATGATGAAGCTAAATACAAAATAATAAAAATAATCGTGTAGTGAAAAAAAATTCAAAGCTAATTGAAAAAAAATAAAATAAAAATAATGATGCTTTGCAGAAGACAATTAAAAATTGAGGATGTGATTGTTATTTCCAGAAAATATTTCAAATTTAAAGAAAATAAATGAAAAATTACAAAATTCGAGAAATCAATTTCAAATTTAAGAATACAATTTATCGTTAAAGATAATTGTAAAAAGATTTAAGAAAGTAATCAGAATAATCGAGTATAATTAAATTGAAATTTGAGAAATTAACTTCATATTGAAGAATGATAATTTAATAAAATAATTGACACAATACAACAGAGTATTTTTAATAACGAAAAAAGAAAAAAAATAATACAAAAGACAATAATTAAAATATATTAAAGAAAAGAATTAAAATTTGTATAAAATAATTAAGATTTTCAGAAATTGACTGAAAAAAAAGAAATAAGTAATTAAAAAATGACGAATTTGAATAAAACATAATAAAGATAATTGAGTATTGACAAAAATAATTGAAAAAATCAACAACAGAATTGTAATTTTTGAAAAAAAAAATTTATGAAACTATTTGAAAAATGAAAAAATGAATTAAATACGAAAGACAATAATTGATAACTGAAGAAATAGAAGAAAACAATTAAGAAAGTTAAAGATTGCAATTAACATTTTCTGAAAACAAATTAAAATTTAGGAAATTAATTGAAAAATAATAAAAATAATTTTATTAATCGAAAAGAATAATTGAAAATTGAAGTAAATAATTGGTATTATATAATAAAAAATAATTAACATCTTAAAAGAATGAATAAATGTTCAAGAAATTGACGAAGTGAAAAATTCTTATAATTAATAAAATTAAAGAAATTTTTAAATCAATTCAAATTTATTACACTTAAGGCCTAGGATCAAAGAGAAACTCCTAGATTAATTGAATTTTGAAATTGAATCGATTACAGTTTGAATAAATTAATATTTTTGTAAAAAGAAAGAACATGACGAAATTCTGAATAGACAAAAATTTGAATAAGAGATAATCTGTGATGTCTATTGTTTTAAAACTTAAAGTGATCTCAAGGCTTCTAAGGTGGAAAAAAATTCAAAGATAATACAACGTGTTCAAGGTTTTTAAAGTAACTGGAAATACTGTTAATATACAAAATTTAAATTAATAACATTTAAAAAAAATTATCTATATTTAAAAAAAAATAGAAATACATTTTTAGAATTCGAATTAAAAGAGAAATTTTACAATACCTTGTCCACATTTCTGCCATTATACAACCAGCTCCCCATAAATCAACTGGTGGACCATAATTTCTGTCTCCGAGTAATAATTCTGGTGGTCTGTACCATAAGGTCACGACCCTATTTGTATAACGATTAGGCTGTCCATTTTTATTAGGACTGAAAGCTCGAGCTAGGCCAAAATCTGCCAATTTTAAAATTCCAGTCTTCGTTATAAGAACATTAGCAGCCTTCATGTCTCGATGTAAAATCTGTTAAAAAATCGAAATTAATAAAATCAAATAATTATTTAAGTAAAAGCGAAACTTGCGCTAAGCTAACATTTCTTAATGAGGGTGGCCACTTTTTTTATGAAATTAAATTCCCGGTCATTTTCTAATTTTTCCGGGTCAATTTTTTGGATTTCCTGGTCACAAATTTTAAAAAGAATTCCATATTATAATTCCACTAGCAACATTAACTTTGAATTGTTGTTGGTGATTTAAAACTATAAATTTTTGCAAATTAAAATAACGAAAATTAAGAAATTGAAGAATATATTTGAAAAATGACGAAAATAATTGACAGTTGAAAACAAAATTCAAAAAATGACTAGATTTATACACAATCAAACAAAATAATTAAAAAAATCAAAGAATATTAATAAAATTTTAAGATAATATTTGAAAATTGAAGAAATTGTAGGAAATAATTAATAATTGAAGGAAATAGTTAAAAAATGACGAGAATAATTTGAAAAATTGAAGAAAGCATGTGAAAAATTACGAAAATAATTGTCAATTGAAAATTGAAAACTGAAAGAAATAATTTCAAAAATTAAATAAGAAATATGAATATTATTAATTTATTGAATTATTAAATATAAATAAATAATTTATTAATTATTTTTATTTGAATAATATATAAATTGAGGAAAAATTTCCTATAACTTGTTATTTATTTAAGAAATATTAAATTTTTTATTTTTTATTTAAGAACATGAAAGGGCACATAAATTTAAAGAAAATAATTGCAAATTGAAAAATTAAGATAATTATAGGAATATATTGTAATATTATGAATTTATTTCCATAATATTATGAATTTATCACTCAGTTAATAATTATTGAAAAGATATTATCGATTTCACTGAGTCAAATAAAACGAAAAAATCTTCACTTTTTTAACGTTTCAACAGCTATGCTGCCCTCATCAGAAACTAAAATTTATTAATAACATGTTTAACAAAAAATTAATTTACAAATTATGCATATAATAAAATGAAATGGTGTCAACAATAATTACCGTAAAAAATTAACAATAAATAAATTAAATATAAAGACGATGACAAATTTTTGACAACAAGTGTCTCGTCCGTTTACTAAAATTAAACTGAGGTAATTAGAATATTATTGAACTAATCAATGCGATCGGATTATTATAAGTCATTGTGTACAAAATATAAGGGTACATTCTTGATTGTCGAAAGTTAAAATAAAATTAAATTTAAATTATACTTTGAAAAAATATTACAAACTTAAAAATTTGTTTATAAATTATATGAAGTAGATTATTTAAAAAAAAAAAACCCATTTTTTTACATAAAAAAATATTACCTAGTCAATCAAAACCTTGAGAAGGAAATAAACAAATTAAAGAAAGTAATAAAAAGATAGTAAAAAATTTTTTTCTTAAAATTTATTGTTTTTGATAAAATTATTGTGTTATTTTAAAAGTAATGTTAATATTCATTTCGATATCTATATTTACGTTCATTAAGAAAATGAGTATAGGTCTTACTAAGATTCTTTGTGTCATCTTTTTTGTTAATTGGATTTCTCTGCATGTTGATGTGAATCATTTCTGAAGTTAATCTTTTATCTAGATTAGATTCTTTGTCTAGAATTGAAAAATTATCCCAGTCAAAATCATGTTTTAAGTCATTTTTGTGAATATTAAACACCGAATTTTGATTTTTTGACGTTCTGTGTTCATTAATTCTTTTCAAAGTCCTTCTTTTTGTTTCCCCGACGTAAGATGCTGTGCAATTTTTGCAATTAATTTTATATACTGTATTGTTTGTTTCTGTTTTTTTATTTTTATCTTTTCCTTTTTTTATTAAAGAATTTTTGTTTTGTTGATTTTTTGTAGGAATAGATGAAATTAAATAATTTTTTAATGAATAAGCTGTTTTTTCAAAAAGGCCATTGACATATGGTAGAAAAACTTTAGGTGATCTTTGATAAAGAAGTTTATTTTCATTATTGTTAATATTTGATTTAATTATGTTAATACGTTTATAAATAAATTTTTTAATTAGTTGTTCTGGATAATTATTGTTTAAAAGAATCTGTTTTATGGTTTTTATATTTTTTTCATGAAATTTTTGATGTGAAAGTTTTATGGCTCTATCTGTTAGATTATAAATAATAGCAATTTTTTGAGCCTGAGAATGTTGTGATTTAAAATTTAAAATACGTCCAGAAAACGTGGGCTTTTGATACCAATCAGTGATAAGTTTGTTATCACTTTTTATTACTAAAACATCCAAAAAGTTGAGACTATTGTTTTCTTCTATTTCATAAGTAAATTGAAGTCTATTGTCATAACTATTGAAAATATTAATTGTTTCATGTAATTTGTTTTTTGGTATGCATGTAAAGATATCATCAACATATCGAACAAAAAATTTTGGTGTGTAGGACAATTTCTCAATGCAAGACTCCTCTAAATCTGACATAACAATATCAGCAAACAAACCTGATATTGGTGAACCCATCGGTGTTCCATAAATTTGTTTATAATATTGGTTGTTAAACTTGAAATATGTGTTGTGAAAAAGGAACTCAACTATTTTAATTAATTCATCAAGAGAAATATCCACCATTCGTGTAATGTAACTATAACGTTTTGTGATACTATCAACAACATGCCGAGAACCCACATTAGTGAATAATGATTGAACATCAAGACTGATTAAAATATGGTCATCTGGAATGCTAATATTTTGTATTTTGTTTATAAAATCAAAACTGTTTTTTACATATGATTTTGGTTTGGTAATGGCTTTATTCAGTAAATTAAATAAAACTTTAGATAAAAAATGAGTTGGTGAACCTATGGAAGAAATAATAGGTCTATAAGGACATTCTATTTTATGAATCTTAGGAAGACCGTAACATTTTGCTAGACTGGTATCTGTCTGTGTGAGTTCTTCATTTTTATATTTTTTATTGAGTAAACCATTATCATTCAGTGTACTTAGTAACTTGTGAGTTCCCTTCTGTACAGAACTTAACGGGTTGGTTTTGATTTTTCGATAAGTGGTGGTAAATTGAAATCTTATTGAGTGATACCACCACTTATCGAAAAATCAAAACCAACCCGTTAAGTTCTGTACAGAAGGGAACTCACAAGTTACTAAGTACACTGAATGATAATGGTTTACTCAATAAAAAATATAAAAATGAAGAACTCACACAGACAGATACCAGTCTAGCAAAATGTTACGGTCTTCCTAAGATTCATAAAATAGAATGTCCTTATAGACCTATTATTTCTTCCATAGGTTCACCAACTCATTTTTTATCTAAAGTTTTATTTAATTTACTGAATAAAGCCATTACCAAACCAAAATCATATGTAAAAAACAGTTTTGATTTTATAAACAAAATACAAAATATTAGCATTCCAGATGACCATATTTTAATCAGTCTTGATGTTCAATCATTATTCACTAATGTGGGTTCTCGGCATGTTGTTGATAGTATCACAAAACGTTATAGTTACATTACACGAATGGTGGATATTTCTCTTGATGAATTAATTAAAATAGTTGAGTTCCTTTTTCACAACACATATTTCAAGTTTAACAACCAATATTATAAACAAATTTATGGAACACCGATGGGTTCACCAATATCAGGTTTGTTTGCTGATATTGTTATGTCAGATTTAGAGGAGTCTTGCATTGAGAAATTGTCCTACACACCAAAATTTTTTGTTCGATATGTTGATGATATCTTTACATGCATACCAAAAAACAAATTACATGAAACAATTAATATTTTCAATAGTTATGACAATAGACTTCAATTTACTTATGAAATAGAAGAAAACAATAGTCTCAACTTTTTGGATGTTTTAGTAATAAAAAGTGATAACAAACTTATCACTGATTGGTATCAAAAGCCCACGTTTTCTGGACGTATTTTAAATTTTAAATCACAACATTCTCAGGCTCAAAAAATTGCTATTATTTATAATCTAACAGATAGAGCCATAAAACTTTCACATCAAAAATTTCATGAAAAAAATATAAAAACCATAAAACAGATTCTTTTAAACAATAATTATCCAGAACAACTAATTAAAAAATTTATTTATAAACGTATTAACATAATTAAATCAAATATTAACAATAATGAAAATAAACTTCTTTATCAAAGATCACCTAAAGTTTTTCTACCATATGTCAATGGCCTTTTTGAAAAAACAGCTTATTCATTAAAAAATTATTTAATTTCATCTATTCCTACAAAAAATCAACAAAACAAAAATTCTTTAATAAAAAAAGGAAAAGATAAAAATAAAAAAACAGAAACAAACAATACAGTATATAAAATTAATTGCAAAAATTGCACAGCATCTTACGTCGGGGAAACAAAAAGAAGGACTTTGAAAAGAATTAATGAACACAGAACGTCAAAAAATCAAAATTCGGTGTTTAATATTCACAAAAATGACTTAAAACATGATTTTGACTGGGATAATTTTTCAATTCTAGACAAAGAATCTAATCTAGATAAAAGATTAACTTCAGAAATGATTCACATCAACATGCAGAGAAATCCAATTAACAAAAAAGATGACACAAAGAATCTTAGTAAGACCTATACTCATTTTCTTAATGAACGTAAATATAGATATCGAAATGAATATTAACATTACTTTTAAAATAACACAATAATTTTATCAAAAACAATAAATTTTAAGAAAAAAATTTTTTACTATCTTTTTATTACTTTCTTTAATTTGTTTATTTCCTTCTCAAGGTTTTGATTGACTAGGTAATATTTTTTTATGTAAAAAAATGGGTTTTTTTTTTTTAAATAATCTACTTCATATAATTTATAAACAAATTTTTAAGTTTGTAATATTTTTTCAAAGTATAATTTAAATTTAATTTTATTTTAACTTTCGACAATCAAGAATGTACCCTTATATTTTGTACACAATGACTTATAATAATCCGATCGCATTGATTAGTTCAATAATATTCTAATTACCTCAGTTTAATTTTAGTAAACGGACGAGACACTTGTTGTCAAAAATTTGTCATCGTCTTTATATTTAATTTATTTATTGTTAATTTTTTACGGTAATTATTGTTGACACCATTTCATTTTATTATATGCATAATTTGTAAATTAATTTTTTGTTAAACATGTTATTAATAAATTTTAGTTTCTGATGAGGGCAGCATAGCTGTTGAAACGTTAAAAAAGTGAAGATTTTTTCGTTTTATTTGACTCAGTGAAATCGATAATATCTTTTCAATAATTATAGGAATATTGTTGGAAATAATTATTGCACATTTAGGTAACAACTCGATTGAGAATCGAAAAAAATAATTGAAAATTGAAGAAAGCAATTAAAAATTGAAGAATGGAATTGAAATTAAAATAATATACTAAAAATTGTAAAAAAGTATTTGAAGAATAAGAATAAGAATTGAAGAAAATAATTGAAAATTGAAAGTGGAATTTAAATTTGAAGAAAATAACTGAGAATTGAAAAGATTAGTTCCAGAATTGAATAATTGAATTGAAATTTTAAAACAATTTTTATGAGTGATAAAGATAATTGAAAAAATCAGAGAATTATTGAATATTGAGGAATGAATTGAAAATCGATCAAACTAATTGAAAATTAAAGAAAACATTTGAGAATTGAAAAAAAGAAATTGGAAATTAAAAAATTAAATGGAAATTTCAAGAAAATAATTCATAATTAAATGAAAAATTCCAATATAACGAAAATAATTAAATTATGACGATAATAACTAACTAACAAAAAAAAATAATTAACAACTGAAAAAAATCGAAAAATGGTGAGAAAATATAGGCAATCGAATAAAAAAATGTTTAAATTAATGAATAATCAGAAAATTGAAGGAGAATGATAAATTGTCAATTGAAAACCGATGAAAATGATAGAAAAAATTGTTGAAAATAAATAAAAATTGAAAAAATAAATAGGAAATTGAAGAATTGTATTGAAATTTCAAGAAAATAATTGATAATTGAGAAAATGCGAAAATTATTGAATATTGAATAAAATAATTGAAAAACGAATAATGCAATTGAAAACCAAAGAAAATAATTTAGAATTAAAGAAAATAGTCAAAAATTGAAAAAATAAATTGGAAATTAAAGAATTAAATGAAAATTTATAGAAAATTGTTAATAATTAAATGAAAAATTACAATATGGATTATAGAAAAAATTGTTGAAAATAAATAAAAATTGAACAAATCAATTGGAAATTGAAGAATTGTATTGAAATTTCAAGAAAATAATTGATAATTGAGAAAATGCGAAAATTATTGAATATTGAATAAAATAATTGAAAAACGAATAATGCAACTGAAAACCGAAGAAAATAATTGAGAATTGAAGAAAATAGTCAAAAATTGAAAAAATAAATTGGAAATTAAAGAATTAAATGAAAATTTATAGAAAATTGTTAATAATTAAATGAAAAATTACAATATGGATTATAGAAAAAATTGTTGAAAATAAATAAAAATTGAACAAATCAATTGGAAATTGAAGAATTGTATTGAAATTTCAAGAAAATAATTGATAATTGAGAAAATGCGAAAATTATTGAATATTGAATAAAATAATTGAAAAACGAATAATGCAACCGAAAACCGAAGAAAATAATTGAGAATTGAAGAAAATAGTCAAAAATTGAAGAAAAAAATTGAAAATTAAAGAATTAAATGAAAATTTGTAAAAAATTTTTGATAATTAAATGAAAAATTACAATATAACAAAAATAGTCAATTGAAAACTAATGAAAATTATGGAAAAAATTGTAGAAAATAAATGAAAGTTGAACAATTGTATTTAAAATTAAAAAAACTGATAGATAATCGAAAAAAATAATAGATAAAAGGCGATTAATTTTTAATATTAGAGAAAATAATTGAAAAGAGGAATTTAAATATGAAGAAAATAACTGAGAATTGAAGAGAATAGTTCTAGAATTGAATAATTAAATAAAAATTTTAAAACAATTTTTATGAGTGAAAAAAAAATTCCGAGCATTATTGAATACTAGCAAAATAAAACGCGCGCAAGCGCGCGATTAGTTTTTCTTACCTTTTAGAAATTATAAAATACAATAAAAAATATAACAAATCGGTAAATAATACCTATTTATCTAATACGAAGAAATAAATATTTTAAATATAATATTGAAAAATCAATTAATATAAATAAAATAAATATTTATTTAGGACAAAATTTATAATATTTTACAATTAAAAAAAATTCCAAAAAATAATTGAAATTTACAAAATAATTGCAAATTTTGCAAATTAATTGAAAAAAAAAAATGAAAACAATTAAAAATTAGGGAAATTAATTTAAACAATCATAAAAATGTTTTAAACATAAAGAAAATAATTTAAATTTGAGAAAAATACTTGAGAATCTTAAAAGTAAATTAAAACAAAATTGAATAATGAAAAATTAGAGAAAATAATTGAAAATTGAAGAAACATGGTTAAAAATTGAGATAAATAAATTAAAACTAAAAGAAATAATTAAAATTTAGGAAAATAATTAAACAAGTTACATAAAATATTTTAAATAAAGGAAAGTTAAGCAAAATTTGAGAAAAATACTTAAAGCTTTCAGAAGTTCATTGAAATAAAAGAAAATAATTAAAAATTAGAGAAAATAAATGAAAAAAGATAAACATAATTTAAAATTTAACAGTACAAATTTTAATTAAAGAGAAATAAGTAAAAACTTTTTGGCAATTATGAAAAAGAACGAGAAAAAGAACGAAAGTAATTGAAAATTGAAGAAAATAATAAAAATAATGAAATAATTGAAAAGTCAGATAAATAGTTAAAAATATTTTTAATTATGAAACAAATTTAAAGAATTGAAATTTGAAGGAAATAAATTTAAGAAAATAATTGAAAAATGTTTTTAAATTTTATAACTTGCCGAAAATAATTAAAATATGATTCATTTAAATTATTTAAATAAATAAAAAAAATAATTGAAATTTGAAAAAAAATACATGAAGATCTTAGAATTCAATGAAAAAAAAAAAGAAAATAACTAAAAATTGGAGAAAAAAATTGAAGAACTAAGCTAAAAGTAATTGGAATTTACGATAATTAATAAACAAATTTTGAAATTATGAAAACAAAGAAAAATAATTAAAAATTAAAGAAAACAATTGAAATTTTAGAAAAATTCTTAAAAATCTTAGAAAATAATTTTAGAAAATGAGAATAACTAAAAATTGGAAAAAAGACTGGAAGAATGCTAAAAATAATTGAAATTTACGACAATTAATAAATTTTTTTAGAAATTATAAAAACAAAGAAAAATAATTAAAAATTGAAGAAAATAATAGAAATTTGAGAAAAATACTTAAAAAATTTTAGAAATTTATTTTATAAAATGAAAAAAACTAAAAATTGGAGAAAAGTCTGGAAGAAAGCTAAAAATAATTGAAATTTATGACAATTAATAAAAAAAATTTGAAATTCTGATAACAAATGAAAATAATTAGAAATTGAAGAAAATGTTTGAATTTTCAGAAAAATACTTAAAAATCTTAGAAAATAATTTTAGAAAATGAGTATAATAATTAAAAATCGAAAAAAATAATTGAAAAAATGATAAAATTAATTAAAAATTGACAAAAATAATTGAAATATGCTGAAAATAATTTAAGATTGAGAAAGAAAATTGAATTATGATGAAAATAATTTAAATAATATAAAAACTTGAAAACATTCAATAATATTTGAGAGAAATAACTGAAAAATAGAATATATGTTTAAAAAAAATAATAATTACAAAATTACTTAAAAATGTTTAATTAAAGAGAATAATTAAAAAATCGCAGAAATAATCGAAAATTGATTAAAATAATTGCAATATCGGATAAATAATTGAAAATTTTAAAAGTAATGCCAAAATAATGAATATAATTATAAATTGATGAAAATCAAGAACAATTGCAGAATTTATTTTTAAGCAAAAGACAATAATTAAAAAATTGTTATATAATGGAAAATTGATGACAATAAACTAAATTTGAGGTAATAACTGAAAATTTAGGAAATTAATTGCATGTGTTTATGTATATTTTAAACTTCTTCAAAAACCATAATAAATTTTTAAAGCATTTTTCGAAACTGTTTTTTTTACACAAATGACAATTAAAAACCAGTAAAACACGACACTAACGAAAAAGGTTACCTTATTCTTTCAATTCAAATTTCAAAATATTTCCTGATAAAGAGAGTCAAAATCAATAAAATAACAGGGAGTAAGACTAACTTCACTTCAGTTTTTAAAACATGGACAGAAAAAGATGAATAAATATTAATACTAACTAACTTCACTTTGGATTTTGAAACGTGGACAGAAAAAATGAATAAATATAAAAAGTAACTAACTTCAGGAGTTTACGGAGATTATTATTATTGAATATGAATATTGAGGAATTAATTGAAAATCGATAAAAATAATTTATAATTAAAGAAAATATTTGAAAATTGAAGAAAATAATTAAAAATTGAAGAAATGAATTGGAAATTATAGAATTAAATGGAAATTTCAAGACAATAATTGATATTTCAAAGAAAAATTACAATATGTATAACGGAAATAATTAACTATTAAAAAAAAAATTAATAATTGAAAAATAAAATTGAAAAATGGTGAAATAATCGGCACTCCAACAAATTTTTTTTTTTAAATTAATGAATAATCATAAAATTGAAGGAGAATAATAAATTGTCAATTAGAAACTGATGAAAATTATGGAAAAGATTGTAGAAAATAAATAAAAATTGAAGAAATCAGTTGAAAATTGAAAAATTGTATTGAAATTTCAAGAAAATAATTGATATTTCAGAAAATTTGAGAATTAATAAATATTGAATAAAATAATTAAAAAACGAAGAATGTAATTGGAAATTGAAGAAAATAATTTATAATTAAATGAGAAATTATAATAATGACGAAAAATTTTAATTAAAAACTGATGAAACTTATGGAAAAATTGTAGAAAATAAATGTAAATTAAAGAATTGTATTAAAATTCCAAGACAATTGATTACTGAATAAAATAATTGAAAAACGAAGAATGAAATTGAAAATTGAAGAATATAATTGAGTATTGAAGAAAATAATTAGAAATTAAAGAATTGAATTGCAATTTTAAGAAAATAGTTGATAATTGATAGAAAAAATACAAAATGACTAAAATAATTAAATATTAATGAAAATAATTCAGAAATGAGGAAAATAATTGACTATTGAAATAAAAATTCGAAAAGTGTCGAGGATAATCGACAAAGGAACAAAATAGTTTTAAAAATTAAAGAATAATTATAAAATTTAAAGAGACCAATTGTATATTGGAAACTGTTGAAAAGTACTAAAAATTTATAGATTTATTTATTAATGAAATTAAATTTATTTGAACTGATATTTGTAAATTTTTATTTTAATCAGTTTAACTGCATTTTTTAAAAAAGTATCTGATTTAAAACCAGGGCTGATAAAAATCATGATTTTTTTAAAAAAATCAAAAATATCTGTTTTAATTGATTTAAATCGGATTTTTTTGATTTAAATCAAGAATTGGTTTTTTAAAAATATAACCAGTATTTAAAATCTCCAAATGTTTATTTGTAAGTAGTTTATTAAAGAAATGAAGAAAAATTAAAAAAACAACACAAGAATGAAACAGTGGCATAATTATATATAAAAAAGTAGAAACTCTTTTCAAAAAATTCAACTATTTACGGACATTTTTTAAATTAAAATAATCAATAAGAAGATAATAAAAAATACTGTTAAAATATATTACTAAAGAGAAAAAATTTTAAAATTAGAAAAATTAGAGAATTATTTTACAAATTGAATAAAAAAAGAATCAATTGAATTTTGGGAAATGTAAAAAGAAAATTTAAAGAAAATAAATTCTATGAAGTACAAGAACGATGTTTAAATGAAAATATTTAGTACAAGATTAAAAATTGAATTCACATAATATAATTAATTAAGGAATAAAAGCTTTCAAAAAAGTATAAAATTGGAAAATTTTAAAAATATAGATAAAAGCACCAAATCAATGTTTTCAAAAATTCGTAATTATAAGATAAAAACTAAGCAATTAAAAAGAAGGAAAAATGCTTTTTTCTTAGAAATGAAAAAATTAAAGAATATTAATTAAAACGCAAGGAAGAACTAAAAAAATAATGAAACATCAAGAAAATTAAATAAATTTAATTTATCCTTAATCTAACAAACTAAAAAAATGTAAAAAGTACAACAACAACAAAATTAAAAAATGCATATATCAAGATAAATAAAAAGAAAGTCCACAAAAGAAACTTAAAATCATATAAAAATAAAAAAGTTTAGGCAAATTAAACTAAACACATTTTTATAATATTACACTTAAAATAAGTTTAACAATAAATTTAGAAAAATAAAGAAATCCTAAAAACTGGATGGAAGAATAAGTAAATTTGCGAAAAATCTCGCAAAAGATAGACAACATGTGAAAAAATTGAATAAATTTAAAAAAAAAAATGGGAGTATTTATTTTTAATAATATGGAAACAATTATGAAAATCAATGAAATAAAAAGTTTAGTGAATGTTATAATAACGAAATTGTGTAAAATAATATTAAATAATTTGCACAAAAAGAGAAAAATTAAAGAAAATCCAAAAATAAAAAGGTAAATAAAAAAAATAAAAAATATCAAAAGTAAAAGAAAAAAACTTAAAATTTTGTAAAAATAAGAAATTATAAGATAAAAATTAAACAGTTTCGAAAAATTGAAATCTCTTAGAAATCTTGTAAGAATATTAAAAAAAGGATTATTGTGAATATGAAAAATATTTAATATTATTTCATTATTTTGTATTAATTACATTCCTATAAATTTAAATTAATTGAAATTTAAAAGTTAGAAGAAATTGAAAAATGACTTAATTGACGTTTGAAATTTATATAATTATAATGACTTGAAGATATAAAAATGTAATATATCTTCCAAAATACCAAAAATTTGTAAATCGTAGGTATTTTGATCATCTGTATTAGCACAATTTTTAAAATTTTTTAAAGATTAAAATATTAAAATTGAAATTTTTAACATTTATCTACAAATTTGTGGGTTGTGTTTAAGGTTTGCGACGTTTTACATGTAGTATTGGACTTCTGGAGAATTGTAAAGTTTTTTTGATTTAAATCGTGATTTTAATGCAAATTTTCCAATGATTTAAATCATGATTTAAATCAATAACAGCCCTGTTTAAAACAAAAAATATCTGTACTAAACTTTAAGTGTGAACAAACAAAAAATGAATGAAGAAATCAAAGAATTTGCAAATTATTATTATTATATAGATTTGTGATATATGCAAAAAATTGATATTCGTTTAAATTTCTCAGAATTTTTAGACCCACGAAGAAATTCCCGGTTTAGTAACAAATTTCCGGTCATTTCCCGGTATTCCGGTCAAATGACCACCCTGTTAATATATAATTACACAATTTCTTACTTTGTTACTATGAATATAATGAAGTCCATTTAGCAGTTGCACCATTACTTTTTTAATTTCTCCTAAACTGAATTTGACGTTCACATTGGAAAGTAATCCCGCCAGGTCGTGTTCACAAAAATCGAAAATAAGATAAAATGTAGAACGGTAGCGATTACCTGGAGTAGCTGTAAAATATTTCAAAATTTCGATGATATATTTTTAAAAGAACAAGATTTCTAATAGTCAGAGTATCTAGCGAAATTTTAAATTATATTTTAGTTTAAAAAAAAATCCCTGTTTTTGAATAAAGAAAAAATAGGACGTAAAATGGTTTAAAACCCACCTTTCGTTCGGCATATTTCGATTAAATTAATAATATTGTTGTGTTTCAGTACTTGTAAAATCTTGATTTCTCTCAGTGCTGTTATTGGAAACTGTAATAAAATAAATTACAAAATTAGAAGAAATTCGGATTACTATACAAAAAAAAAATTAAATCTACAGGTTCTTAATAAATAAATTCTCTAGGATTTATTTCTGGATAAAAATAGTCGTCCCACCTTTTTTAATAAAAACGTTGATATTCAAAAATAATTCCCAAAGAATTTACTTATTAAAAAATATCAACTGATTTTTAAAAGAACAAGAATTTACTCAAATTTGTAAACTTACACCCTCTTTTTCATTATCCATTAGAACTTTCTTCATAGCCACGAACTTTTTACTCGTTTTCTTGTCCCTGGCTTTAAAAACCTCACTAAAAAAAAAGTAAGAATTGTAAATTAATTCGAAGGATAATATACTGATAAAATAGCAATTTTATATATCTTACATTAAATAATTTTATCTAATCAGTAATCATAAATTTGTTCATACCCAAAAGTTCCTTGACCAATTTTCGCGACTTTTTCATATTTGCTGGACTCGTCGCAAAAAGGAAAATTGAATTCTTCAATGTACTTTTCTTTTTCTTTAGGATTCATTGAAACTGCTGTATTTATTTCTTTCGATTAATTTGTAAAATTGACGTTACAACTTTTTAATGACATTTTTACAAATGTGTCAAAAACGGTATATACAACTATACAAAAAATGTCAAAATACAACCTATATTTTTATTTTTCTGTTCTTACTAATAATTCCAATTGAAATTTCAACCTTCAAAATAGTTCTTCCGTTTTCAAATACTCAATTTGTTGGTGTTTATTTCACAATATTGTTTATAAAACGAGATAATCCGAGACGAAAATGCAAAGATATTTGGCAACTGAACAGCATAACCTCACTTTTTCAGCTTTTTGAATAAAAATCCGTTATCACTGACAATTATCAAACTAGTGCTGTATACTTTTAGTAACAAGTCATTAACGAGTAATTAGGCATTTTGTAGAATTCGTTGATATCCAAGGTTTAACAGAGATATAAATATTTTAACAATGATAATTTCATCCTTGTCAGGGACGACTTTAGAAAGTAGTGTCCCCTAGGCATTTATATTTTGGGCTTAAAACACACAAATTTTACATTTGATGATAAAAATACTATAATAAATAATAGGTAATTGATCTACTAGAAAAAATCTATTAATTTTATTTAATATTCACTATATTTTTTGAATGAAATCATGTTTATTTCATCGTCGCCCCCAAACTGGCGCCTCTTTAATCCGATCTTAAAGTTTAGGGACGCCAGTGATTTTTTGACATTTATTTAATTATATCTGATATAGAATTATAGATATATATATACAATATAGGTATATGAGATAAGAAAAATAATAAAAGATTGTAAAATTATCAAATTTTTTACAGAAATTCAACATTTTTTTTTATTTTCAGCTTATACTTTTATCAACAGTTTTATAAAATTTTATACTAGTATACTATTCTACAAGACGATTATGTTAAAATAAAAAAATATTTACATCGTACATATGTATAATTATAATCTTTTCTTAGATTGAGCTAAATTAAAAGATTATACAAAATAAAGAGGAGGCTATTATAAATCTTTTAAATAATATCAATTGTAGAACTGAAATAAAGCTTCAATAGAAATTATACTCTCAAGTATAAAACTTACATTTCTTCTTGAATTAAAGTTGAAATCTTTACCAATAGTCAGTCTTTTTCCAATATTATTGCAAAAAATTGGAATAAATTCAAATTATTTATTTATTATTTCCTTATTGTTCGATAAAGTTTTTAAAATAATTACTTATAATATTTATTTTTTTCTATTGGTTGAAGGAAAATTATTTTTCATGGAAAATTTAAAACAAACGTTTATTATCGAAAAAAAACTTATTTGACCAAAACAGATTATTGAAATCGAACTTTTCTTAAGCAAAGCTAGTGTAAATAAAATATTTTCTTAAAAGTTTTAACTACCTATTGTACAGAATCTTTTAATTTAAAAAAAAATATCTTCTTTTAAGGAAATTAAAATTAAATTTATATATTCAAAACAAAAATAACTCATGTTACTAAATAAATAATATTCATTTGTTTTAAATTATTTCCCCGAATAATAAAGTTCCATTATCAAATATAATTCCAATAAAGAATAATTTCAATAAAATATAAAAAAATAAGAACCATATTTAAATATTTGATTATAGAATTTTTTCAACTTTTATCCGAGACTGACTAAGATAAAAATTACCCTAAGAACTAGTGCTTTGATCATTGAAAAAAACGACAAACAAAATTCATGGCCTAAAGTTGATGGAGATGAATGGAGAAGTCTTTGAGTTTTGAAATTATTAGAAAACCCAATCCTTATATCCATTATCGTTTACTTTACTCGTACTGGGTTTTGAGGGTCCGCCGTTCACTTGTAGTGGATTTTTCATGTACGTTCGTCTTCTTGGTGTAAAATATTCAAACATACTTTGAGAATGTTTGGCTAACATTGGTCCCAGATCACAAGGCATAGGATCTGTCCAGAAAAAGTCGTGATTTAAGGCAGTGTCAGAATCAATTCTTTTACTCGGATCCAGTAATAGAAGCCTATCCATCAAGTCACAAGCTAGATCATCATTCACGTGTTCCTTTAGTCTTTCTACAACCTGGAACAAAATTAGTTATTTAAAAATTATAATTTACTACAGTACTAGTAAATTTAATTAATTTATTTACTAATAGTTTTGTTGGTCATTTAAAACTATAAATTTTTGCTAATTTAAGTAATGAAAATTACGAAATTGAAGAATAAATCTAAAACAAGACGAAAATAATTGACAGTTGAAATGAAAATTCGAAAAATGACTAGATTAATAGACAATTGACAAAAATAATTAAAAAAATGTAACCGTAAATATTAAATTTAAACGAAATAGTTGAAAAATTACAGGAATTTTTGCTGGAATTGCAAATTGAACAAGTGGATTGAAAATCGAGAAAAAAAATGAAATTGAAGAAAATAATAAAAAATTGAGGCAATAAATTGAAAATTTAAGAATTAAATTGAAATTTAAAATAATAATTGATAATTGAAAAAAAAAAATTACAAAATGACGAAAATAATTGTCAGTTGAAAACAAAATTCGAAAAATGACTAGATTAATAGACAACTAAAAAAAAATAATTGTAAAAATTAAAAATAATTTCAAATTGAAAAATTAAGAAAATTATAGGAATAATTGTTGGAAATAATTGCACATTTAACAAATGGATTTAAAACCGAAAAAAAATTAAAATAAAAAAAAATTGAAAATTGAAGAAAGCAATTAAAAATTGAAGAATGGAATTGAAATAGAAAGAATATACTTGAAAATTGATGAAAAGTCTAGAATGAATGAATATAAAAGAAAACAATTGAAAATTGAAGAATGGAGAAAAAATTGAAGAATAGAATTAAAAATTAAAGAAAATAATTGAGTAATTGTGTTTAAAATTAAAGAAACTTAATGATAATCGAAAAAAATAATAGAAAAAGGCGATAATTTTTTAATATTTAAGAAAATAATTGGTAATTGAAAAGAGGAATTTAAATATGAAGAAAATAGCTTAGAATTAAAGAGAATAGTTCCAGAAGAACTACCTTCCTCTTTACTTGGAAGCGAAATGTCCATGATATGGACATAATTTTCAACTAGTTTTTTTTTTATTATTTATCTCAAATTCCAGTTTTTTTTTCAATTTAGAATTATTTTTATCATTCTGCAATTATTTTATTTTATTACAATTGTATATTGCAATTTTTTCAATTATTTTTCACAAATTAAAATTATTTTCTTCAATTTTTAATTATTTTTATTACTTTGCAAATATTTTCTCGAATTTCTTTTATTATTTTCAATATTCTTTAATTAATTTCCTTTATTTTAAAATATTTTTCTTAAATTTTAATAATTTCCTTCAATTTTCAATTATTTTCTTTAATATTAATTATTTTTACTGTTCCTCAACTAAATTCCTAAATTTTCAATTATTTATCTCATTTTACTATTTTTTTTTCAATTTTCATTTTCTTGTCTTTTTCCATTTATTTTCTCCACCTTTTAATTAGATATAATAATTATTTTTCAATTAAATTCCTGAATTTTCATTTATTATCTCAAATCTAAGTTATTGTATCCACTTTTCAATGTTTTAATCATTCTTAAATTATTTTTCTCAAATTTGAATTACTTTCGACAATTTTTAATTTTCTTTTTTTTTGCTTGTTCATAGTCCTCTATGAATTTTTGTGATCGTTAAGATTTTTGATTTTCCAAAAATAGTCTAAATCGACTTATTTTCATCTAAAAAGCGTAAATTTTCATTTTTAAGCAAATGTCCATGTGTGTGTGACACAGTGATTTTTGAAAATACCCAATCAAATTTTTAAAGCGCCTTTTTCAATCGAAAAAAATCGTTTCTTGCCAAAAATTTTTTCTATGCTAAAACTGCAATTTAAATATATATCCACAAAATGGACATAATTTTCACCTAGTTTTTCTCCTCTTTTCAATGTTTTAAATAATTTTTTAATTACTTTCTTTTATTTCAAATATTTGTTGTAATTTCTTCAATCATTTTTCTCAAATTCCAATTATTTTTTTAATTTTAAATTATTTTTAATTTAATTTTCAAACATTTAATATTTTTTAAATTTCAATCCCTTCTTTTAATTTTTAGTTAATTTGATCACTTTGCAATAATTTCCTCTAATTTTATATTTTTTTCTTTATTTTTTAATTAATTTCCAAAAATTTCAATTACTGTTTTCATTTTTCAATTACTTTTGTAATGTTTTAATTATTTTCATTCATTAGAATTTTTTGATATTATTTTGCAATTTTTTTTATTTCACATTGTATATTCTGCAGTTTTTTCAAAATTACTTTTTTAAAGTTTCAATTTTTTTTTCATTTTTCGATTATTTTTATCATTTTGCTTCCTTAAAGAGAAAGCTTTGTGGTCGTTAAAATTTTCGATTTTCTAAAAATAGTCTAAATGAAAATAATTATGTAAAAATATATTTTATTAATCTGAAAATATTTTTAGCTAGCAGAAAATATGTAAGAAAATATAGAACTCTCCTGAAATGTGGGAAAATTATGATTTGTATTTCTTTACAAATATTAAAATTATTGTTTTTGAATGAATAAATAACTATAAAGATATAAAATAATAGATAAAAAAATATGGTTTCAAAGTTCGCTTATCAATTAACGTAAATTTGCGATTTTTAAATGTTATTTATTTTAACCTGAAAATTTATTTCAATGTTTAAACTTCATTATTTCAAAAATTAATTTCAGAACCAAAATGAAAATTTTAATCTAAGTAGATATGATTTGAATACTTTGAAAGTATTAAATTTTTATATATTTCCGATTTCCTTAAATCAAGATATGCATAAGGTCGTAAAGTTAGCAAAAAAGAAGACAATTCGTGTTTGCAATTTCATGTTTCTGGTAATTTCAAGACAAAAAATTTAAAAAGTGCTAAGAAAATTTAAAAGTTAGATTCACTTGCTTTATATCAGGCAAGTTAAAACTTATTTTAATAATTTCATTTTCATATAAAAATAACCGATAAAAATCGTTAAATTAGGTTATTTGATAGGCGAACTTTGAAACCACATTTTATGTATTACATATTTTATATCTTTAAGTTATTTATTCATAATAATTTCAATAATTTTAAACAAATAGAAACCATAATTTTTCACTTTTTAGGACAATTCTATATTTTTCTACATATTTTCTGCTAGTTAAAAATATGACATTTTTCCGTAACTTTAAAATAATATTTTAAGATTAATAATAGAGATTTTAACATAATTCTTTTCATTTTCCACCCTAAAAACCATAGAGAATCATTTCTGAAAGTTTCATAATTTTTTAAAATTGCTCCGCTACGACTTTGGTCGAAATAAAATGTCAATTAATAATATCCACGAAATAATAAAAAATTTACTTTTCTTTTCTGTCCAGAAATTAAATGCATTTGATGAAAAAGTTCCAGGGATTCCACATTAGGCCAAATTTCACTTGTTATTGAGCCACACAATTCGGAAATTAGCGTGAGTTGTTGTTGCTCTGAAGCTCCTTGCATTATTGGAGCTCTGTAAAAAAATTAATATTATTAAATATTTTTATCAGGGCTATAATTGATTTAAATCAATTGGGCATTTGCATTAAAATCATGATTTAAATAAAAAAAAAAACTTCACAATTCTCCGGATATAATTTGTGGATGAATCTTGAAAATTTCAATTTTAATATTTTATTCTTAATAAAGTTTAAAAAATTGTGCTAATACAGATTATCAAAATACCTACGATCTATAAATTTTTAGTATAAAGATAACAAAAAATAGTATTACATTTTTATATCTTTAAGTCATTATAATTTAAATAAATTCCAAACGCCAATTAACTCATATTTTAATTATTCAAACTTTTAAATTTCAATTAATTCAAATTTAAATGCATATTAATGAATGCATAATAATTAAATATTATTAATTATTTTTCATTTTCACAATAATCCTTTTTTTAATACTTACAAGATTTCACGTTTTCGAAATTGTTTAATTTTTATCTTATAATTTCTTATTTTTACAAAACGTTAAGATTTTTTCTTTTACTTTTGATTTTTTTTGTATTTTGTCTTTTTATTTTAGGATTTTCTTTAATTTTCCTCTTTTTATGCAAATTATTTAATATTATTTTACACAATTTTTTTATTATAACAATCACTAAACTTTTCATTTTGTTGTTTATATTTTTAAAAATAAATACGCTTATTTTTTTGTAAATTTATTCAATTTATTTTCACATCTTGTCTATTCTTTGCAAACTCTTTTATAAAATTTTTAGATTTTCTTTATTTTTCTAAATTTACTGTTGGGCTTGCTTTAAGTGTAATATTACAAAATTTTTTTTGTTTAATTTCCTTAAACTTTTTTATTTTTAATTAATTAATTTAATTAATTCTAATTTTTTTAGTACATTCTTAACAAATTGTTTTATTTTTTGTTCTTTTTACATTTTTTTACAGTTTGTCAGATTAAGAAAAAAACATTTCTCAATTTTCTTCCTATTTGTTTAAATTTTTGTTTTACAATTTTGTTAGTCCTTCCTTGGATTTTAAAATTAATTCTTTAATTTTTTGTCATCATATTTCTATTTCTTAGAAAAATTTTTCCTTCTTTTAAATTGTTTAGTTTTTATCTTGTAATTACGAATGTTTGAAAACATTTATTGCTTTTATCTACAATTTTTAAATTTCTCAATTTCTTACTTTTTTGAAGACTTTTATTCTTTTATTTCATGTTCTGTGAAATTAATCTTATACTGAATATTTTCATTTTCAAAGCGTTCTTCTGTTTCATGAAATTTTTTAAAATTTACCAAAATTTTCTTCATTCTTTTTTCTTCAATTCTTTATAAAATAATTATCTAATTTTCTTAATTTAATTTTTTTTTAATTATCTTCTTATTTGTCTTCTTAATTTAAAAAGATGTCCGTAAATTATTTAATTTGTTGACAAGAGTTTTTACTTTTTTTATATATTTTTATGTCACTATTTCATTTTTGTGTTATTTTTTTAAATTTTTCTTTATTTCTTTAACAATGTCCATTTGTTTTATTCAAAAGAATTTTGGCCTATTTTTAATAGACTGTTCTCATATCTTTTTATGTTTTTATGTCTTTTTATATAATTTATTATTTTTTCGTTGCTTTTACGTAGTTTTATTAATCTTGCGATCATGTGAATTTGAAGATATTTTTTTTTAGTTTTCCCATTTATTCGACATAATTTATTAGATTTTGATTAAATGTTTTATTCTTCATTATTTGTTATTAAATTTTCTCAATTTAAAAATAAAATACATACAAATAAACACTTGAAAATTGTATATACTGATTTTGTATATTTAAAAAAATTAATTTTTGATTTAAATAAGCAAAATCCGATTTAAAAAAATCATGATTTCCATCAGCCCTGACTTTTTATTAAATACCTTGTCCACATTTCGGCCATAATACAGCCAGCCCCCCATAAATCAATAGCAGGACCATAATTTCTGTCTCCTAATAATAATTCTGGTGGTCTGTACCATAAGGTCACGACCCTATTTGTATAACGATTCGGGTGATGAATTTTATTTTCACTAAACGCTCGTGCTAATCCAAAATCTGCTAATTTCAAAAGACCATTTTTTGTTATAAGTACATTGGCAGCTTTCATATCTCGGTGCAATATCTGTTAAAATAATTTTTTAAATCATGTTTAATTTAAGTTAACAAATAACTTACTAATAAATTAATAATTAATCGGAAAATTAAAATATTAGACGCAATTTCAATTATTTAAAAACTCACTTTGTTATTGTGAATATAATACAATCCGTTCAGCATTTGCCGCATGACATTTTTAATTTCACCTAATGTAAATTTGACTTTCGGATTAGCGAGTAATCCAGCAAGGTCGTGTTCACAAAAATCGAAAATAAGATAAAATGTAGAATGGTGGCGATTGCCAGAAATTGCTGAAAAAAGGGAAAATAGAGTTAATTTGTTGCTTGAAAAATTACAAATAATTGAGAAAGATTAGAAAAATTAGAAGTAAATTCGAAATAAATTAGAAAATAATATTAGTTTAAAAATTTTGTTTAAATTCACTTCCTTAAAATTCCCTTCTCTTAATTTGGCAAATTAATAATTTACTTAAATAATTGAATTAATTAATAATTCTCTTACCTGATTTTTTACAGATTTCGATCAAATTTACAATATTTTTATGCTTCAGTAACTGCAGTATTTTTATTTCCCTCAATGCAGTTATTGGAAACTGTAAATGTAAAGAAATACATTAATAAAATAAAAAATACTTTTTTTTTTGTAATGTAAATTTTGTAAATACAATTTAAACTTGAATTAAATTTGTCAATGTAATTTATTCTCATTTATCTGATTTTACTCACCCCTTCTTTATCATTATTTAATAAAACTTTTTTCATTGCCACAACTTTTGTACTATTTTTTCTGTCCCTGGCTTTAAAAACTTCCCTGAAAAGAGTGAAATTTATTGTAAGAAAATTTACCTTTAAACGTATAAATATTTAATGCACATTAATCGATTAATTTATTTAAAGTAACAAAAATTTTTTTTTTACTTACCCAAATGTGCCCTGACCGATTTTAACCAAAAGATCATACTTGTTGATTTCTTCACAAAAAGGAAAATCAAATTGTTGGATATATCTTTGCCTATCCATTGTATTCATTGTCGGTGAATTAAATGAATTGCTTTCTTCGCGAAAAGAAAAATCAAATTGTTGAATATTGTGTGTTGGTGGATTGCCAGGTGACATTTTATAAAATTAAACAGATCTATTGCAAAAACTCTCTAAATAAAACTAGAAATGGCCAAAAATGCACCGTATTTTTGTCTTCAATAAAAAACCAATTCTCAGATTGTATTACATCGAATAATTATTGTATTTTCTTAATTTTACACACTATCCAATTCTCTCCGAGTGGCACCAGAACATAACCTAAAAACACACGATAATGAATTTCACGCTTTTATCTGTTTTTTTTAAATCTTATTTCGATAAATTGTTTCCTTAGTTTCAAATTTTTAACAAATTAAGCGAGATTGTATTATTATATTCAGGAATTTTATATTTACTGCAATAAAAGCAGGACTTTCGAATTAAATGAATTAAATGAAAAGAATTTGGAAAGTAACGGGCGGTAATAAATAGTTGATTGCAATTATGCAAGGTGTTTAAATTACCGGATTATGGAAAAGTGTCGTTATAGTAAAACATTTTTTAAAGACTTTTTAATAAATGTTTATTTTATAATACGTGCCCTACAAATGTCAACTGGTATCAAATTGTCAGTCAATAAATCGAAAATTAACAAAATTCGTATTGTAAAATTTAGTTTTTATTTAATTTAGAACAAAATTTTACTAATTTCCGTTTAAATAAATTTTACCCATATAAAATTTGCTTTGTGTATTTTTATTTACGGGAATATTAAACCAAGAGTTTAAAAAAACCGCTAATACGATAGCCAATGAAAAATCCATCCGTAATGTCGTCTGCTGGAAAAGTTTTTAAATTTTGTTCTAAGTAAATAAACAAAAATGAAATAAAATGCATACCGTACAGTTTTAGAAAAAAATCTATTTATTTACAAATTTTAACCACAACTCGTATTTTTATCTTTAGTTAACTGTTATTTACAACGTTTACAACATTTCCACAAACCGATGATTTAAAAAGTCCGCGATAAGGCCAGCCAATGAAAAATCCCGTCGTCTGCAAGAATATAACCCTCAAATTAGGAAATTTCAATTAAAAAGTAATTAGGATTAAATAAGCGTTAATTAGTTGCTTCTCGTGTCAATGGTCCGAAAATGTGGATTTTCCCCATTAGTAAAAATCACTTTTCTAAATGCATTGAATTCGGGTGAAAACGGGAAAATTTCGTACTTCGGAAAAGTTTAAATGTCCAGTTGTTTTTTTTTTTTTGACAGCAGCGCATGACGATTGATTGTGGCACCTGCCAGTTGTGGTGTACAGTTGAAAGGAAGGAGAATGTCTGAAGAATTATTCCCGGAACAACAATACAACGACGTCTGCTCAGTGGTGTAACAATAATTGTCGATGCGCGCGGGTGAGGTCGATGTTGAGAAAACACCATGGGATTCTCTCAAGCCTTCAAAATGAAATACCTCCGGTTACTGCGTCTGCAGGATCAATAAATCATCGGAAAAAGGCGCATCCGAGGAGACGTTTGATTAAACAAAAGAAAGAGTTTTCAGTGAAAGAATAGTGGCTCGGGACGAGGCTTGAAATTGATGGTATTGTCTACAATGAGTTTGTTGTAGGTCACTACTCGAAAAGTTGGTGAGGCTTCTGTTCAGTGATCTGTTTCAGGAAGTGGATGACATTTGCGGACAAGAAAGGCGTGTTCTTCAAACGCACGTTGTAATAAAGACAAGTGTCAGTGAGACAGGCGATTAGGCACGTGTGACCGCATTTTCTTAAAGATCGCAATGCGCTGCAAACTTGAAGTAAGTAGATATTTTCAGTGTCACGATTTTTAGGAGGCAACTCACGTCTTGCATGCCGACACGCAGCTTTGCTTTTTTTGGTCAGCTAACTTGCCAAACTCTATCCTCTCCAAGAATCTTTTGTTCTGTGCGAGATTTCATTAATTGGCCAATTTTTTTTTCGTTTTATTTTATATTTTCGATAATTTCTGGTTGTTTTATTTAAATTTTCGTTCAGTCAGCAAGAATAATGACTTAATTACTTTTATACGACTTTTAAAATAGAACTTCTCGTCACTCGTTTCGTAATGATTGTTTAAACAATGGTGTGTTAAACTCGGCTATATATATTTTAATAAGAAAACTGATAATGTTTTGTTAATATTCTTTTGTTGTGATATTCAGCAGTTTCAGAGAGCGAGGAAAATACTCTTTTATTTTATTGTTTAAACGTATAGTATCTAATCCAGAAAAAGTCGATTTATCGAATTTTTCTTTTAAATTGTAAAAATTACCGATTTGTGATATTTTGCCAGTGAAATGAATAATATTTATTAGTCTCTAAATCGATTAAGCTTGAGTTCTATTGTTAGAAACTAATTTACGAAATGCTTAAAAATGATTGATTTTAGAGATAAACAAACTTAGAATTTAAAAAACACTAAAACGGAAATAACATTATAAATTATATAACTAATTATGATTTTCGCTTTTACTCCAAGCTCAATAAACTTTCCAATCCATTAAGTGAAATAATTTCCACAATTCGAAAATTGTCCCATAAAATTCACGACCAAAATAAGAAACTAAATACCTTACTTTCTAAATGTTAGATTATTGTAAATTGGAAGCGAGTGACAAGAAAAAATAATAGAAAAGACGATTTATCTTTTATCTTTTCTATTATTTGAAATAGAGAGTTTTTCTGTAAAATTGGCCATTAAGTAAAAATTAAAATGTCATTAATAATTAGTTTCTCGTCATTTGGACGGTTAAGGCTTAAAGTTAATTATTTGAAGGATTTAAAGTAGAAAAAAGTATTTTTAATAGATCTTAAGGTCAAAAACTAATTATTGGCAATTTGTGACCATTTTTTATTATTTCTCTTATTTTGAAAGGAAACATTTTATTGTGATATTAAAAATCAATTATAATAATTTTTTTAGGTGGACTAGATTAAATTAGGAGACATGCCTCATGGCTGGAGGCAACGACCACATCAAACAAGGTGGAAGTTTCGTCAAAACGAATGTATGGCAGCAATATCATCGTTATCGCGATCCTTGTTTTATATTTGAACCTCCTGCGAGTGAAGGTTTTCGACGACGTCATCGAAAAGAGAGTAATCGCCTCGCTTTACGAGGTATTGATACTTTGCAAGAAGATATTTTCCGGTAAGTTCTTTCTTCACGCAAAATAGATCTCGAAAGGAAAAAGAACTCTAAACTATAAATAAACCTCGATCATGATTTTTCAATTTTTATTCAACTATTATTACCGATTTCTCTCTTAATAATATTCTGAAATTTGGAGCCCTTTTTTAAATTTTCAGGGTGTCTACTAACCGGGAAATAACCGGGAATTTAAATTGACCAGGAAAAACCGGGAATTTTCCGTCAAACCGGAAATTTTTTTTCTGGGATAAAAAATTCTTTCCAATTTTCAATTATTTTCTTCAATTATCAATTATTTTCTACAATTCTCAATTATTTTCTTTCATTTGGAATTATTATCATTAATTTAAAATTATTTCTTCATTTCTCAATTATTTTCTTCGATTTTATACTATTTTCTTCAATTGCTAATTATTTTCTTCAATTTTCAATTATTTTCATCAATTTCTAATTAATTTATTTAATTCTGAAATATTTTCTACGATTTTCAATTATTTTAATCTATTTTTAATTATATTCGTCAACAAATTATTTTTTTTTAATTGACAGTTATTTGATTCAATTTTTAATTATTTTCTTCAATTTTTAATTATTTCCATCAATTTTTAATTATTTTCTTCAGATCTCAACTATTTCCTTCTATTTTTAATTATTTAATTTAATATTCAATAATTTTCGACTTTTTTTAACTATTTTTTTCAATTATCATTTATTTATTTCACATCTTAATAACTCCTCCATTTTTCAATTATTTTCTTCTATAATCAATCATTTTCGGCTTTTTTCAATATTTTTTTTCAAATATCAATAATGTTTTTGAAACTTGAATTCAATTCATCAATTATTATTCAACAATTTTCAAAAAATCACATGTTCTTCAATTTCAAATTATATTTTACAATTTTTAATTAATTTCTTCAAATTACAATTACATTCTTTACTTTTTATTGTTTTTTTCAAATTCTATAATTCTTGGGTTGTTCAATTTTTTTTTCCTCAATTATCACTTATTTTCTTCTACTTTCAAACTTATTGTTCAATTCTTGAATTATTTTTTTTAATTCTCAATTATAATTTTCGACATTCAATTCCATTCTTTAATTTTCAATTTTTTTTTAATATTCAATAACTCTAGACTTTTTACAATGATTTTTTTAAATTCTCAATTATTTTCTTCAAATTCCAATTTTTTCTTAAATTTCAATTATTTTCTTCAATTTCCAATTATTTTTTCATATTTCTTTCAGTTTCTCAATTTCTTTCAATTTTCAATTTCTTCTCAATTTTCTTCAATATTTAACAATTCTCAGCTTTTTTAAATTATGTTTTTCTTTCAATTTTTATTTATATTGAGAATTTTTAAATTATTTTCATCAATTCGCAATTATTTCCGTCGATTTCTAAATTTTTCTGCTGTTTCCAAATATTGTATTTAATTTTTAAGTACTTTCTTCAATTTTTAATGATTTTCTTTAATTTTTAATTATTTTGTTTAATTTTCAATTGTTTGTTTCAATATTCAGTAATCTCGACTTTTTTCAATTATTATTTTTTTTTTTTCATTAATTTAAAATTATTTCTTCATTTCTCAATTATTTTCTTCGATTTTATACTATTTTCTTCATTTGCTAATTATTTTCTTCAATTTTCAATTATTTTCATCAATTTCTAATTAATTTATTTAATTCTGAAATATTTTCTACGATTTTCAATTATTTTAATCTATTTTTAATTATATTCGTCAACAAATTATTTTTTTTTAATTGACAGTTATTTGATTCAATTTTTAATTATTTTCTTCAATTTTTAATTATTTCCATCAATTTTTAATTATTTTCTTCAGATCTCAACTATTTCCTTCTATTTTTAATTATTTAATTTAATATTCAATAATTTTCGACTTTTTTTAACTATTTTTTTCAATTATCATTTATTTATTTCACATCTTAATAACTCCTCCATTTTTCAATTATTTTCTTCTATAATCAATCATTTTCGGCTTTTTTCAATATTTTTTTTCAAATATCAATAATGTTTTTGAAACTTGAATTCAATTCATCAATTATTATTCAACAATTTTCAAAAAATCACATGTTCTTCAATTTCAAATTATATTTTACAATTTTTAATTAATTTCTTCAAATTACAATTACATTCTTTACTTTTTATTGTTTTTTTCAAATTCTATAATTCTTGGGTTGTTCAATTTTTTTTTCCTCAATTATCACTTATTTTCTTCTACTTTCAAACTTATTGTTCAATTCTTGAATTATTTTTTTTAATTCTCAATTATAATTTTCGACATTCAATTCCATTCTTTAATTTTCAATTTTTTTTTAATATTCAATAACTCTAGACTTTTTACAATGATTTTTTTAAATTCTCAATTATTTTCTTCAAATTCCAATTTTTTCTTAAATTTCAATTATTTTCTTCAATTTCCAATTATTTTTTCATATTTCTTTCAGTTTCTCAATTTCTTTCAATTTTCAATTTCTTCTCAATTTTCTTCAATATTTAACAATTCTCAGCTTTTTTAAATTATGTTTTTCTTTCAATTTTTATTTATATTGAGAATTTTTAAATTATTTTCATCAATTCGCAATTATTTCCGTCGATTTCTAAATTTTTCTGCTGTTTCCAAATATTGTATTTAATTTTTAAGTACTTTCTTCAATTTTTAATGATTTTCTTTAATTTTTAATTATTTTGTTAAATTTTCAATTGTTTCTTTCAATATTCAGTAATCTCGACTTTTTTCAATTATTATTTTTTTTTTTTTCATTAATTTAAAATTATTTCTTCATTTCTCAATTATTTTCTTCGATTTTATACTATTTTCTTCATTTGCTAATTATTTTCTTCAATTTTCAATTATTTTCATCAATTTCTAATTAATTTATTTAATTCTGAAATATTTTCTACGATTTTCAATTATTTTAATCTATTTTTAATTATATTCGTCAACAAATTATTTTTTTTTAATTGACAGTTATTTGATTCAATTTTTAATTATTTTCTTCAATTTTTAATTATTTCCATCAATTTTTAATTATTTTCTTCAGATCTCAACTATTTCCTTCTATTTTTAATTATTTAATTTAATATTCAATAATTTTCGACTTTTTTTAACTATTTTTTTCAATTATCATTTATTTATTTCACATCTTAATAACTCCTCCATTTTTCAATTATTTTCTTCTATAATCAATCATTTTCGGCTTTTTTCAATATTTTTTTTCAAATATCAATAATGTTTTTGAAACTTGAATTCAATTCATCAATTATTATTCAACAATTTTCAAAAAATCACATGTTCTTCAATTTCAAATTATATTTTACAATTTTTAATTAATTTCTTCAAATTACAATTACATTCTTTACTTTTTATTGTTTTTTTCAAATTCTATAATTCTTGGGTTGTTCAATTTTTTTTTCCTCAATTATCACTTATTTTCTTCTACTTTCAAACTTATTGTTCAATTCTTGAATTATTTTCTTTAATTCTCAATTATAATTTTCGACATTCAATTCCATTCTTTAATTTTCAATTTTTTTTTAATATTCAATAACTCTAGACTTTTTACAATGATTTTTTTAAATTCTCAATTATTTTCTTCAAATTCCAATTTTTTCTTAAATTTCAATTATTTTCTTCAATTTCCAATTATTTTTTCATATTTCTTTCAGTTTCTCAATTTCTTTCAATTTTCAATTTCTTCTCAATTTTCTTCAATATTTAACAATTCTCAGCTTTTTTAAATTATGTTTTTCTTTCAATTTTTATTTATATTGAGAATTTTTAAATTATTTTCATCAATTCGCAATTATTTCCGTCGATTTCTAAATTTTTCTGCTGTTTCCAAATATTGTATTTAATTTTTAAGTACTTTCTTCAATTTTTAATGATTTTCTTTAATTTTTAATTATTTTGTTCAATTTTCAATTGTTTGTTTCAATATTCAGTAATCTCGACTTTTTTCAATTATTATTTTTTTTTTTTTCATTAATTTAAAATTATTTCTTCATTTCTCAATTATTTTCTTCGATTTTATACTATTTTCTTCATTTGCTAATTATTTTCTTCAATTTTCAATTATTTTCATCAATTTCTAATTAATTTATTTAATTCTGAAATATTTTCTACGATTTTCAATTATTTTAATCTATTTTTAATTATATTCGTCAACAAATTATTTTTTTTTAATTGACAGTTATTTGATTCAATTTTTAATCATTTTCTTCAATTTTTAATTATTTCCATCAATTTTTAATTATTTTCTTCAGATCTCAACTATTTCCTTCTATTTTTAATTATTTAATTTAATATTCAATAATTTTCGACTTTTTTTAACTATTTTTTTCAATTATCATTTATTTATTTCACATCTTAATAACTCCTCCATTTTTCAATTATTTTCTTCTATAATCAATCATTTTCGGCTTTTTTCAATATTTTTTTTCAAATATCAATAATGTTTTTGAAACTTGAATTCAATTCATCAATTATTATTCAACAATTTTCAAAAAATCACATGTTCTTCAATTTCAAATTATATTTTACAATTTTTAATTAATTTCTTCAAATTACAATTACATTCTTTACTTTTTATTGTTTCTTTCAAATGCTATAATTCTTGGGTTGTTCAATTTCTTTTTTCCTCAATTATCACTTATTTTCTTTTACTTTCAAACTTATTGTTCAATTCTTGAATTATTTTCTTTAATTCTCAATTATAATTTTCGACATTCAATTCCATTCTTTAATTTTCAATTTTTTTTAATATTCAATAACTCTAGACTTTTTACAATGATTTTGTTTAAATTCTCAATTATTTTCTTCAAATTCCAATTTTTTTCTTAAATTTCAATTATTTTCTTCAATTTCCAATTATTTTTTCATATTTCTTTCAGTTTCTCAATTTCTTTCAATTTTCAATTTCTTCTCAATTTTCTTCAATATTTAACAATTCTCAGCTTTTTTAAATTATGTTTTTCTTTCAATTTTTATTTATATTGAGAATTTTCAAATTATTTTCATCAATTCGCAATTATTTCCTTCAATTTCTAAATTTTTCTGCTGTTTCCAAATATTGTATTTAATTTTTAAGTACTTTCTTCAATTTTTAATTATTTTCTTCAATTTTCAATGATTTTCTTTAATTTTTAATTATTTTGTTCAATTTTCAATTGTTTGTTTCATTATTCAGTAATCTCGACTTTTTTCAATTATTTTTTTTTCAATTATCAGTTATTTATTTCATGTTTCAAAACCTTCTTCAATTTTCAATAATTTACTTCTATTTTCAAATTAATTGTTCAATTGTTCAATTATTTTTTTCAATTCTCAATTAATTTCTTTAAATAACAATTCTATTCTTCAAATTTTACTGTTTTCTTCAATATTAAATAATTCCTGTCATTTTCCATTTTTTTTTTAATTATAAATTATTTTCTTTTTTGTTTTCAGTCCAATTGTTCAGTAATTTTCTTTAATTCTCAATTATTGTATTCCAATTTCAATTTTATTTCTCAATTTTCAATTGTTTTTTTTTAATATTCAATAATTCTGTGTTTTTCTGTTTTCAATTTGATTATTTAATTTCCAATATATTTCTTTAATTTTGAATTATTAACTTTAATTTTAAATTATTTTTTTTGATTTTCTATCTAGTTAACCAATTTTCAATTATATTCTTTGAATTTAATAACCATTGTTCAATTTTTTCAATTATTGTTCAATTGTAGATTAATATTTACTTTTTTTTTTTAATTTTGTTTCAAATTGTCAAATATCTTTGTCATTGTTCAATTATTTCTTTCCATTAATAATTATTTCTTTTCATTATGAATTGTTTCTTTTAATTCTTAATTATTATTTTTTGTAAAGTTAATATTTAATTCTTTAATTCTCAATTATTTTCTTTGAATTTCAATTATTTGCTTCAATTATCAACTGTTATCTTCAATTTTTGTAGCCATTTGTAGGTCTATTTATACTTAAAATAAATTTTAAGTTAACAAGAGAAAAAACCGGGAAAAATAGGAACAAAAACCGGGAAAAACCGGAAATGACCGGGAATTTTGTGGGAGGAAATTAGTAGACACCCTGATTTTATTTACTTATTTGTTAACAAAATTTTTTATTGTTTTTCAATTCTTGATGAATTTTTTTTATTTTTGAAAGTAAGTTTTAAGTAATTAATTCACAATTGAGCCAATCAACACTAATAACATTCCTGAATAGTGCATTTTTATTTTAGAATATTTTCGGAGTCTCTTCATTGCGATCTAAATATACAAATCGGATATGAAGTGATTCGCACAAATCAATGTATAATTAAAACGAGATCACCGTTCTTTTTTAAAATCATTGAACCGTACTTTGACTACAGTCAAGAAACGACCACTTGTTGTCTTAATACACCTGGAATATTTCACCAAGTCGAACACTTTGTGAGGTACAACTTTCTGAAAATGAACAAATTAGAAAATTAAATTATTATTCTGTTTTAATTTATAATTAGAGGATATTTTCATAAGTATTGTTTCAATGAAACTTTTTTCAATTTAATGTTTCAATTTTATCTTATTTTAAAAATACTGTTTCTTTACTTTTTTAATATTGTTAAATTTATGTACTTAAATTTAATTTGCAATTTTGTAAAATTCAATTAAGCTTGTTAAATAATTTTAATTTGATATTTTTTAAAATTAAGTTTGACTTTTTAATAGTATTATTTTTTAAAAGATTTATTTTTTTAAAAGAGGTTTTTAAAATTTTAGTTTGGCTTTTTTTGGCATGTTGTTGTTTTAGTCACATTAAACGTTCAACTTGAATTAATCATTGTTTGATTACGAAATTTTAATTTCAGGCTTTTATACAGTAATTTGGAAATTTGTCAAGAAGAAAAATTACTGGTACAGCTCATTTTGAACGTTACTTGTGAATTTAATTCTGCAAAGCTATCTTACACAGATGAAAATTCCAACGACAAACAAAGGTCCTTAAGCTTTTTAAACAAATTAATTATTATTCTTTTGTTTTTTTCGGCGTATTTGCAGTCAAAAGTTTTCTACTGTTTTTAAAACATAATAAAGTTTTTAAAACTTGTCTTTAGCTTTCAACAAAGTTAAAAATTTCGAAATTTGGTTTGATTGATTAAAATTTCAATCAATTCTAAGTCAGTTTTGTCAAAATTTTGAAGGAATTAAATAGCAATTTATTATTTATTATTATAACTGATCCAAATTTTAGTTTAAAGGAATTTCAATAATTCCAAATTTTTATCATTTATAATTTGAATTAGTAAATAATTTAATAAATTCTAATTTTTATTGTCCAAAGCTTTTATTGGCGGATCTATGTTTTTACAAATTAATTAAAATATTTCAAACAGTTGTTTAAATTTGTACTTCTAAAATTATAATCAAACTCAATCATTCTCAACTTAAAACTATCCAAATTTAAATCTATCCCGTTTTTATTTATTACTCCGACTAATCAAAAACTAAATAGATTAATTATTAGTTTTTTATTTTTGTTATAGAAGTTGACTTTATACAAAGTGTCCAGCGATTTTAAAAATATTGAAAACCTTGATTTCTACTTGAACTTTTTTTTCACCTTGAGAACTTTGAAATCATCTTAAATTTTAAAACAAATCTTTGAATGCAATAGACATCACAGTTTATCACTCATTTAACTTTTTTTACCGATTTAAAATTTCGTCATCTTTCTTTTTTTTAATTAATAAAAATTTTATTTTATTCATAATTCAATCGATTCGAATTTTTATTGATTAAAAACTCAATTAATCCAAGCTTAAAGTTGAGCTAAATTTGAATTGATTTCAAAATTTCTTCAATTTTTAATAATTCTTTTAAATTAAAATTTTTTTTCTATTACGATATCAATTGTTTCCATGTTTCAAATTTTTAATTATTTTTCAATTAATTTCCTAAGTTTTAATTCAATTTTCCCGCATTTTTTTCAGTTAACTTTTTTGTTCAAATATTAGATTTATTTTATAATTTATTAATATATTATTTTTTTATTTTTTTTATTAAGGGCATGTGATGATAATGCTAAATTTGTCCGTAAACTTTCTCTTAAAGTACTCAATGTTTTGACACCAAACTTTGTAGAATTACTCAAAACACCATTTGAATGGTCTCTCTGACCCAATTTTGTTTCATTTTTGTCTTTAAACTAAATATTTTTCAAATTTACTTTTTTTTCAAAATTTTCCAAAAATTGTAAAATTGAAAAAAAAATTAGTTTAAAGATAAAAATGAAATAAATTTGGGTCAGAGAGACCATTCTAATGGTATTTTGAGTAATTCTACAAAGTTTGGTGTCAAAACATTGAGTACTTTAAGAGAAAGTTTACGGACAAATTTAGCATTATCATCACATGCCCTTAATTTCTTTAAAACTTAGTCACTTTTTTATGTTTTATTCTTTTGTTTAGGTTAGTCGTTTTAAAATTATTTTATTCATTTTTCAATTAATTACTTCAAATTTCAATTATAGTTTTTAATATTTTCATTTATTGTTTTCTATATTAATTTTTTTTCATTTTTCAATATTAAAAATGTACTGTTTTTGCTTCAATTTATTATTTTATTACATTTTTTTTATTTTCTTAAATCATCAATTTTCATAAATTTAGAATTATTTTCTTCAATTATTACCTAACTATTTTCATTATTATTCAATTAATTTTCTAAATTCAAAATTCTTTTCTCTTTTCTTTTTAATATTAATATTCTTTAAATTATCTTATTCAAATTTAAATTATTTTCTAAATTTTTAATTAGATTCTTTATTTTTGTATATTATTATTTCAGTTTTAATTATTTTCTTAAATCATAAATCTATTTTTTCATTTATCAATTATTATCCTTTATTTTCAGTGTCCTTCATTTCTCAAATTTTTTCATCAACAATTTATTTATTTATTTTAATTATAAATTAGTTTCTCGAAATTACAATCATATTCTTAATTTTTTTTATTATTTTCAGGCAAATATCAACTATGTTTTTCAATATTATTAATTAACTATTGTCATCTATACTCATATTTTTCAATTTTCAACTTAAATTTATTGTTTTACATTTTTAAAATGTTTTTTGAAATGTCAATTTTTTCCCTCATTTTTTAATTACTTGGTACAAATTGCAATTAGTTTCTTTACTTTTTTTAATAAATTTTACCAATTTTAAATTATTTTTAGCAGTTTTTAATAAATAATAGATAAATTTTTATTTCTTTGTTTAAAATGTCATTTTTACTTTTCAATTTGTCAATTATTTTCAGCAATGTTGAATTGCATTCTTTAATTTTTTAATTATTTTCTTTAATATTAAATTTATTGTTCCAATTGATCAATATTATTGTCTTTTTTCAATTTCTTTCGTCATTTTTGAATTATATTTATTTATTAATTTTTAAATTTTTTCTTCAAATTATATTTATATTCTTGAATATTTCAGTTACTTCCTTCAATGAGTAATTATTTTTTTCATTTTTTAATTAGTTTCTTTTTTTAAAATTCTTTTCTTTCTTCCTTTAATTAATTGTTTTCAATTTTAATAGTTTTCTTTTCAAATTGTAATTACATTCTTGAATTTTTTTTCAATTATATTAAAACTTTTTATTTTCTTTCTGGAAGTCTCAATTGTATTTTTAAAATTTTCTATGATTTTCTTCAACTATTGTAATTGTTTTCTACAAACATAGCTATTTTATCTATTTTTAGTTATTTTCTTTAATTCTAGTTGCTTTAAAATTTTTAATTTTTAAATTTTCTTTAATTTTTCATTATTTGCATTATTAATTACTCTTTTGACGATTTTCAGCTATTTTCTTTTATTTTAGTCCTAACTTCATCAATTTTTAATTATTTTCTTTAATTATCAACTATTTTCATTATTATTTAATTAATTTCTTAATTTCTTAATTTAAAAATTCTTTTCTTTTTTCGTTCTAATATTAATATTCTTTAAATTATTTTATTCAAATTTAAATTATTTTCTTCATTTTTTAATTATATTCTTTATTTTTGTCAATTGTTATTTTAGTTTGAATTATTTTCCTAAATCTTGAATCTATTTTTTTATTTATCAATTATTATCTTATTTTTTCGATATCCTTCATTTTTCGAAGTTTTTCATCAATTATTTATTTATTTACTTATTTTAATTATCAAATTTGAATTTCTCTAAATTACAATTATATGCTTAAATTTTTTATTATTTTCATGCAAAATGCAATTTTTATGCAATTATGTTTTTTAATATGTTATTTTATACTTTACATTTTTCAATTTAATTTTTTGTTTCAACTATTTTTTTAGCAATTTTTATTTTTCAATTTGTCAATTATTTTCTGCAATGTTTAATTTTTGTTATATAGGCCAAAAGCATTTTAATTTATTATTAAAACGACTTAAAAGAATAAGGTTAAACCTTTTAATCTATTTTTCAATTATATTTATTAATAATAATATTTTCCTCAAATTATATTGATATTCTTGAATATTTCATTTACTTTTTTCAATGCGTAATTATTTTTGTTCATTTTTTAATTAGTTTTGTCTTGTTAAAATTTTTCTCTTCTTCCTTTAATTATTTGTTTCTAATATAAATGTTTTTTTTTCGCAAATTGTAATTATACATTCTTGAATTTATTTTTAATTTTATTAAAACTTTTTTAATCGTTTTCTACAACTATAGCTCCTTTATCTATTTTTAGTTTGTACTTCAAATTTTCTTTAATTTTCCATTATTTGCATTATTAATCACTCTTTTATCAGTTTTTTTGTTATTTTCCTCATTTATAGTTTTATTTGTCCCAATTTTCAATTAGTTTCTTCATTTTTAAATTATTTCCTTTAAATTTAAAATATATTCAGCTAATTTTATTCAATTATTAAAAAATCAATTTATAAAAAAGTGGTCCTTGATATAATTTCTTTTCAACCTCGAAACAATTATTCAGGGTGTCTACTAACCGGGAATACTGGGAAAACCGGGAAATAACCGGTAATTTAAATTGACCAGAAAAAACCGGGAATTTTCCGTCAAACCGGGAATTTTTTTCTTGGATAATAAATTCTTTTCAATTTTTAATTATTTTCTTTAATTTCCAATTATTTTCTTTAATTTCCAATTATTTTCTACAATTATTAATTATTTTCTTCCATTTGGAATTATTTTCATTAATTTAAAAAAATTTCTTCATTTCTCAATTATTTTCTTCGATTTTCTACTATTTTCTTCAATTGCTAATTATTTTCTTCAATTTTCAATTATTTTCATCAATTTCTAATTAATTTATTTAATTCGTAAATATTTTCTACGGTTTTCAATTATTTTAATGTTTAATTATTTTTTTCGACTATAAATTATTTTTTTTGAATTGCCAATTATTTGATTCAATTTTCAATTATTTTCTTCAATTTTTAATTATTTTCTTCAGATCTCAACTATTTCCTTCCATTTTGAATTATTTAATCTAATATTCAATAATTCTCGACTTTTTTCAACTATTTTTTTCAATTATCATTTATTTATTCCACATCTCAATAACTCCTCCATTTTTCAATTATTTTCTTCTATAATCAATAATTCTCGGCTTTTTTCAATATTTTTTTTCAAATATCAATAATGTTTTTGAAACTTGAATTCAATTCATCAATATTATTATTCAACAATTTTCATAAAATCACATTTTCTTCAATTTCAAATTATATTCTATAATTTTTAATTAATTTTTTTAAATTACAATTACATTCTTCATTTTTTATTGTTTTTTTTTTCAAATTCTATAATTCTTGGGTTGTTCAATTTCTTTTTTCCTCAATTATCACTTATTTTCTTCTACTTTCAAGCCCATTGTTCAATTCTTAAATTATTTTCTTTAATTCTCAATTATAATTTTCGACATTCAATTCCATTCTTTAAATTTCAATTTTTTTTTAATATTCAATAACTTTAGGCTTTTTACAATGAGTTTTTTGAAATTCTCAATTATTTTCTTCAAATTCCAATTTTTTTCTTAAATTTTAATTATTTTCTTCAATTTCCAATTATTTTTTCATATTTTTTTCAGTTTCTCAATTTCTTTCAATTTTCAATTTCTTCCCAATTTTCTTCAATATTTAACAATTCTCAGCTTTTTTAAATTATGTTTTTCTTTCAATTTTTATTTATATTGAGAATTTTTAAATTATTTTCATCAATTCGCAATTAATTCTGTCGATTTCTAAACTTTTCTGCTGTTTCTAAATATTGTATTTAATTTTTAAGTACTTTCTTCAATTTTTAATTATTTTCTTCAATTTTAAATTATTAACTTAAATTTTAAATTATTTTTTTGGATTTTCTAACTAGTTCACCAATTTTCAATTATATTCTTTGAATTTAATAACCATTGTTCAATTTTTTCAATTATTGTTTAATTGTAGCTTAATATTTACTTTTTTTTTTAATTTTGTTTCTAATTGTCAAATATCTTTGTCATTGATCAATTATTTCTTTTCATTATTAATTGTTTCTTTTAATTCTTAATTATTATTTTTTGTAAAGTTTAATATTTAATTCTTCAATTCTCAACTATTTTCTTTGAATTTCAATTATTCGCTTCAATTATCTTCAATTTTTTTAGCCATTTGTAGGTCTATTTATACTTAAAATAAATTTTAAGTTAACAAGAGAAAAAACCGGGAAAAATAGGAACAAAAACCGGGAAAACCCGGGAATTTTGTGAAACGAAATTAGTAGACACCCTGCTTTCAGTTTCTCAATTTCTTTCAATTTTCAATTTCTTCCCAATTTTCTTCAATATTTAACAATTCTCAGCTTTTTTAAATTATGTTTTTCTTTCAATTTTTATTTATATTGAGAATTTTTAAATTATTTTCATCAATTCGCAATTAATTCTGTCGATTTCTAAACGTTTCTGCTGTTTCTAAATATTGTATTTAATTTTTAAGTACTTTCTTCAATTTTTAATTATTTTCTTCAATTTTAAATTATTAACTTAAAATTTAAATTATTTTTTTGGATTTTCTATCTAGTTTACCAATTTTCAATTCTATTCTTTGAATTTAATAACCATTGTTCAATTTTTTCAATTATTGTTCAATTGTAGATTAATATTTACTTTTTTTTTTAATTTTGTTTCTAATTGTCAAATATCTTTGTCATTGATCAATTATTTCTTTTCATTATTAATTGTTTCTTTTAATTCTTAATTATTATTTTTTGTAAAGTTTAATATTTAATTCTTCAATTCTCAACTATTTTCTTTGAATTTCAATTATTTGCTTCAATTATCTTCAATTTTTGTAGCCATTTGTAGGTCTATTTATACTTAAAATAAATTTTAAGTTAACAAGAGAAAAAACATGGAAAAATAGGAACAAAAACCGGGAAATGACCGGGAATTTTGTGAAACGAAATTAGTAGACACCCTGATTATTTTCTCCAAACTCGCTGGACATTTTGTATAATAACTTTACATAATAATCGTCATATTTTCAAACAATAAGTAATAAAGAAAAACTTTGTCAAATTTGTAAAATAACAATAATTTTTTTTGCAGAAACCAGAGAAAGGCCCCTGGAGGATGTAAAATTTTTCTGAATTGCGATGAAAGAAGCGACTCGATAGATGTGATTTCAATATCATCCGACATGGCAGACTCGGGATTAGAGACGGGATCGGCAAGTCCTCAGGAAACGACAGTTTCCGACAATTCAGTCACGGATTTCGAGGAGTCTCAGGGAGCAGAGTACACGTCAATGGACAATGATTTAAATAAGCTCACTTGCAATGATTCCAACTCAGAAAATCACAGGACAATACAATTTGAGAAATGTCGCTTCAAGTCGAGAGCCAATGACTGTCCAAAAACACCAATTTCAAATCACGACGCAACTTGCTCGTCTTCAGAAGCCGAGCTCCCGCAACAGTCCTCAGGATCATTTGAAGAAAATGCCCAAAAACAAGAATCTGCCGAGGAAATCTTCCAGTACGAGAATCAAGTATTAAATGAACCTTTCTACGAATCTGACAACAGCGACGACAACAATCAGGATAATTCTCCAATGCCGTCGGATTCCTTTGAATTTGTTGATCCCGAACATCTTTCTTCCCTAGATTATAATGGCGACGAGAGGCCGGAAAATTACAAAGAATTCCAATCGGAGGAGAGTGAGCATCGCAGAAGTGAGAAAAAGTCGGCTGCCGAGAACTTCCAGAGTGAATTGCTGAGAACCAATGAGTCCATTAAGAGCAGCACTACCTCAATTAACAGTTATTTCTTCATAGACGCGTCTAGTTTGAACGACGACGTGTTTCCCGTTTCGGTTAATTCGAATAAGGAGCGTGGTGACAGTTTGCCACCTTATTTTTGTCCCTCTGAAACATACGTTCCAACGAGAACCGTTGACTCGACAGTTGTTCAGCAGAGATTTACGAATTTCAAGCCGACTAATTCGCAGAGTGAGCAGGAGGGAACTGCCGAGTTTGAGCAGGAATTAAAACTCAATGAGTTTTTGAAACCCGTGTCGGAGACGAGGAAAATAAAGAGAGTGGATTCGGTTCTGGAGGATAAATTAAGTGAGAGGGAGACGGTGAAGGAGGCTCTTGTCGTGGAGATAAAAGAGGCTGACAGCGGAGAGAGCACGCAACCTTCTCCTTGTCCTGACAATACGGATGTTCGTATTAATAATGAGAAAATTAGGCTTGGAAAGGAAGAAGAAGAGAGAGAAAGAGAAAGAGGGAAAGAGAAGGAAACGGAGGAAAAAGAAGAGAAGGAGAATTTAGATGACGATTCCGAAATTAGACGACCTTCTCTCATCCGGAGAAATACTTTCGAACTGGATTCGAACGACGAGAAACTCTCGGCCTTGAGACAAGAGTACGAGAGACGTCAAGGGAGTCTAGTTTTCCAGAATTCAATCCCTCAATATTCGGGACACAGGGTCGATAATGATTCCTGTTACGGCTCACCTCTGCATTCCAGTTTGGGACCTTGTCCAGCTCCCGGTGAAGCTGAATTCCTGTCTCTGAATAAATTGGAGAAGGAGACGAAGTGCAATTACTTTTTAAATCGTGGATACGAGCAGTCGGAGATTATTTTCGCGATGCAGAGAAGCGCGAGCGATAAAAATGTCGACAAGAATACAAATTCGCAAGAAGATCTGTCGGAAAATTGCAACAGTTTGCCAGTGACTCTGAACAGTGTTCTGAGACGGGAAAATAAGAATCATTTAATCAGAAGAACGGCTCGGGACGAAACTATTCCAATTGTTTCCGGGGGAGTTAGTTGCGCGGATTTTACAAAACCCACGGATAGTCCAACTGTTCGTCGAAAAACCGAGTCAACTCCAATTGTCTCGGGAGGATCGGTTTTAATTTCCGAGTCCGAGACGAAAGTCAAACCTAGAATGTCTTCCTCGATGACTGCTTGGGTCGTGGACATGAGCACGGTGACAAAAACAACCAGGAGTCATTCCCAGAGCATGTCGCAAAGTTTTTCCAGCTCTGATTGTGTGCAGAAACCGACGAGGAAGAAGACTCACGAGAAGCAGAGTAGTTTTGGTTTCTTTGTGGATCTGAGTGATGTTAATCCGCCTAAAGAGCCGAAAGTAATTCAAGCCAAGAAACAGGAGAAGCAGTACTGTGAATTTTTTATTGATATGTCCGATAGTGATGTTTCGGTGAAAAAACCCGTGACTAAGGTTGCTAGTGGGAAGAAAAATTCGATTGATGATAAGAAGAATATTTTCTCGATGTTTATTGATTTTAAGGAACCGAGAAGATCGAGGGAAAGTCTGCCGGGATTGAGTAAAAAGCGGTCGATTGAGAGGGAAACCTTCGAGAGGAGTAGTACTGATGAAACTTCGGTGACTACTGAAGAGGATGAGGTTTATTGTGGTAGAGTAAGAGGGAATTTAGACAGAGGTAGTACAGAAAGGGGTAGTTTAGAAAAAGGTAATTCAGAAAAAATTAATACAGAAAGAGTTAATATAGAAAGAGTTAATACAGAAAGTGATCGAACTGATGAAAAAGAAATCGTTCACGAGACTATTCCAAAAATCGAAACACCTCTGAAAGAGAAAAATAAAGGAGTTTTTATGTTTATCGAGTCTGATTCCCCGGTGGTGAGAAGAAAGAGCCTTTCTCGAGCGCCTTTCAAGCGACATTCCTGGAATACTGACAAAGGTAATCAAGATGGGACTGAGAATGAAAACGATACCGGAAATGGTCCCAAAAATGGACCCTTGAAGACTGTATTGTTTCGCAAGGAGCACAAAAGAACCCAGAGTCTTTCGATTGATAGGCGAGATTTTCGCAAATTTCACGGGAGAGTGAGTAATTCGAGCCATTCGCTGAGCGAAGCTGCTAGAGTTGATTCGGTGAATGGGATTTGTAAAACAGAAGAGGAGAATAGTAAAAATCTCGACACTTCAACTGAGGATGTTTTCGAGTATGATATCAGAGACACGCCGCCCAATTCTCACATTGAAATTATCAACGAGGAGATTCGAATGAGCGTGAAACACAACGAAATTAAATCGACTGAAGTTAGTCAAGGTATTAAAATTCAGGAGAAAAATTTCGAGGATGAGTCTTCGGAGATTTGGGATAAAACGGCAACTGAAAGTACCGAAGGTCAGACTCGAAAAAGTGAAACTTTTGACATTAGCAGTGGAAGTGGACCATCTCCAGGTAGCGAGAATCGTGATTTTGAATTGGCGGAGCTCTTGAATGGAGAGAGAGCGAATTTTAATGATAGAACGCCGATAATTGCGCCGACTGGTGCGAAAATATTCGAGACTCACAAGTCGTTGAACGAGAAGATCAAGAGGATTGAGAGTGAATTGAAGGGACCGGAGTTTGAGCTGAAGCAGAAAGAAGATTTGAAGGGATTGGCTGGTGATTTTGTGAGACTGTCTGATTTGGACACTACTCCGACTAAATGCTCGAGTTCTAATATAACGGTCATCAAGGAGACTGAGGCTTTTACTCATCGCATGAGCAACAGCATTCCGGAAACTTCTTGGATTGAGAGTAAACTGGTGATTTCCAGGACAAATGGACCGATTAGGACAAGACCGAGGCAATTTTCCTGTCATATGAGCACCTCTCTGCCGTCTAAGCAGAAATCTCCTCTCGAGGATTTGACTGGCGAGAGAGATGTTGAGGGGATTATTTCCGAGTCGGATCTTAGCAGTATGCAAAGCAGTATGGGACGATCTGGAGCTGGTAAATAATAATTGGATTTAATTTAAAATTTAGGGCATTATGGAAAACCTGGAAATGTCAGGGAATTTTAACAGATATCATTAATTATCACCTTTTTACCGTTTTTCACCTATTTAACATTCTTGTTATTCACCTTTTTTAAAAATAATTTAATTGATAAAAGCTTACATTTTTCCAATTTTCGTGTCGATTCAATATTTAATTAGTCAAAATTGCAATAAACCTCAATTTAAATTAGTCGAAATATTTGTTAATTAATAATTTAATTGATTTAAATTTAAATTAATTCTAATTCTAATCAATCTTCACTTTAATCAATCCAAAATTTAACCTATCCAAATTTTAATCTATTTAATTCAGGGTGTCTACTAACCGGGAAAACCGGGAAATAACCGGGAATTTAAATTGACCGGGAAAAACCAGGAATTAACCGGGAATTTTCCGTCAAACCGGGAATTTTCCGTCAAACCTGGAATTTTTTTTCTGGGATAAAAAATTCTTTTCAATTATCAATTATTTTCTACATTTCTCAATTATTTTCTTTCATTTGGAATTATTATCATTAATTGAAAATTATTTCTTCATTTCTCAATTATTTTCTTCGATTTTATACTATTTTCTTCAATTGCTAATTATTTTCTTCAATTTTCAATTATTTTCATCAATTTCTAATTAATTTATTTAATTCTGAAATATTTTCTACGATTTTCAATTATTTTAATCTATTTTTAATTATATTCGTCAACTATAAATTATTTTTTTTTAATTGACATTTATTTGATTTAGTTTTTAATTATTTTCTTCAATTTTTAATTATTTGCATCGAATTTTTAATTATTTTCTTCAGATCTGAACTATTTCCTTCAATTTTTAATTATTTAATTTAATATTCAATAATTTTCGACTTTTTTCAACTATTTTTTTCAATTATCATTTATTTATTTCACATCTCAATAACTCCTCCATTTTTCAATTATTTTCTTCTATAATCAATAATTTTCGGCTTTTTTCAATATTTTTTTTCAAATATCAATAATGTTATTGAAACTTGAATTCAATTCATCAATTATTATTCAACAATTTTCAAAAAATCACATGTTCTTCAATTTCAAATTATATTTTACAATTTTTTATTAATTTCTTCAAATTACAATTACATTCTTTACTTTTTATTGTTTTTTTCAAATTCTATAATTCTTGGGTTTTTCAATTTTTTTTCTTCAATTATCACTTATTTTCTTCTACTTTCAAACTTATTGTTCAATCCTTGAATTATTTTCTTTAATTCTCAATTATAATTTTCAACATTCAATTCCATTCTTTAATTTTCAATTTTTTTTTAATATTTAATAACTCTAGACTTTTTACAATGATTTTGTTTAAATTCTCAATTATTTTCTTCAAATTCCAATTTATTTCTTAAATTTTAATTATTTTTTCATATTTTTTTCAGTTTCTCAATTTCTTTCAATTTTCAATTTCTTCTCAATTTTCTTCAATATTTAACAATTCTCAGCTTTTTTAAATTATGTTTTTCTTTCAATTTTTATTTATATTGAGAATTTTCAAATTATTTTCATCAATTCGCAATTATTTCCGTCGATTTCTAAATTTTTCTGCTGTTTCCAAATATTGTATTTAATTTTTAAGTACTTTCTTCAATTTTTAATTATTTTCTTCAATTTTCAATGATTTTCTTTAATTTTTAATTATTTTGTTCAATTTTCAATTGTTTGTTTCAATATTCAGTAATCTCGACTTTTTTCAATTATTTTATTTTTTTTCATTAATTTAAAATTATTTCTTCATTTCTCAATTATTTTCTTCGATTTTATACTATTTTCTTCAATTGCTAATTATTTTCTTCAATTTTCAATTATTTTCATTAATTTCTAATTAATTTATTTAATTCTGAAATATTTTCTACGATTTTTAATTATTTTAATCTATTTTTAATTATATTCGTTAACAAATTATTTTTTTTTAATTGACAATTATTTGATTCAATTTTTAATTATTTTCTTCAATTTTTAATTATTTCCATCAATTTTTAATTATTTTCTTCAGATCTCAACTATTTCCTTCTAATTTTAATTATTTAATTTAATATTCAATAATTTTCGACTTTTTTCAACTATTCTTTTCAATTATCATTTATTTATTTCACATCTCAATAACTCCTCCATTTTTCAATTATTTTCTTCTACAATCAATAATTTTCGGCTTTTTTCAATATTTTTTTTCAAATATCAATAATGTTTTTGAAACTTGAATTCAATTCATCAATTATTATTCAACAATTTTCAAAAAATCACATGTTCTTCAATTTCAAATTATATTTTACAATTTTTAATTAATTTCTTCAAATTACAATTACATTCTTTACTTTTTATTGTTTTTTTCAAATTCTATAATTCTTGGGTTTTTCAATTTTTTTTCTTCAATTATCACTTATTTTCTTCTACTTTCAATCCTATTATTGAATTCTTGAATTATCTTCTTTAATTCTCAATTATAATTTTCGACATTCAATTCCATTCTTTAATTTTCAATTGTTTTTTTTTAATATTCAATAACTCTAGACTTTTTACCGTGATTTTTTTAAATTCTCAATTATTTTCTTCAAATTCCAATTTTTTTCTTAAATTTCAATTATTTTCTTTAATTTTCAATGATTTTCTTTAATTTTTAATTATTTTGTTCTATTTTCAATTGTTTGTTTCAATATTCAGTAATCTCTACTTTTTTCAATTATTTTTTTTTCAATTATCAGTTATTTATTTCATGTTTCAAAACCTTCTTCAATTTTCAATAATTTACTTCTATTTTCAAATTAATTGTTCAATTGTTTAATTATTTTTTTCAATTCTCAATTAATTTCTTTAAATAACAATTCTATTCTTCAATTTTTAATGTTTTCTTCAATATTAAATAATTCCTGTCATTTTCCATTTTTTTTTTAATTATAAATTATTTTCTTTTTTTTTCTGTCCAATTGTTTAGTAATTTTCTTTAATTCTCAATTATTGTATTCCAATTTCAATTTTATTTCTTAATTTTCAATTGTTTTTTTTTTAATATTCAATAATTCTGTGTTTTTCTGTTTTCAATTTGATTATTTAATTTCTAATATATTTCTTTAATTTTGAATTATTAATTTTAATTTTAAATTATTTTTTTGGATTTTCTATCTAGTTAACCAATTTTCAATTATTGTTCAATTGTAGATTAATATTTACTTTTTTTTTAAATTTTGTTTCTAATTGTCAAATATCTTTGTCATTGTTCAAATATTTCTTTCCATTATTAATTATTTCTTTTCATTATTAATTGTTTCTTTTAATTCTTAATTATCATTTTTTGTAAAGTTAATATTTAATTCTTCAATTCTCAATTATTTTCTTTGAATTTCAACTATTTGCTTCAATTATCAACTGTTATCTTCAATTTTTGTGGTCATTTGTAGGTCTATTTATACTTAAAATATATTTTAAGTTAACAAGAGAAAAAACCGGGAAAAATAGGAACTAAAACCGGGAAATAACCGGGAATTTTGTGGGACGAAATTAGTAGACACCCTGAAAATTTAAATGCTTTACTATATAAATTTAAATTTATATAAATTCCAGTCAATCTTCATTTTTATTGTTAAATTTATTATAAGTAACTTATTTAAATCGGTTCACATATTAATCGATATAAACTTTAATTTATCTAAATTGTAATTAAAAACTTAAAAAAGTATATATGATAAATTTCCATTGATTTAAAATTTAATTAATCTGAATTTAAAGGATCCAAACTTCAATGTATTCAATTTTCAATCTATCCAAATTTTAATCGATCCGTACTTAAAAAATTCGTTGTTCTATCAAAATTTGCAGCTATTCAAATTTTACTTAAATCAGAATATTAAAATTTAAATATATATATTATAAAATTATTAAATATTAATTCAATTAATTTGAATATCAATTGATCCAAACTTCAGTTTATTCAATTTTCAATATATCCAAATATTAGTCGATTCAAATATTCATTAATCTAAATTGTAATCGATTCAAATTTCCATAAATTCAAAATTAAATTAATCCAAATTTTAATCAAACCAAACTTCAATTAATCCAATTCTCAATCTATATTGAAATTTTAATATATTTGAAAGTCAAATGTTTTAAATTTGTATTGACTAAAATTTAACTCGCATCAAATATCAATTAAATCCAATTAAAATCGATTCAAGCATCGGACAATCTAACTTGTAATATAGTTCCTTCAATGGATCAAAAATGTAATCTTTTCACATTCCATTTAATCTCAACTTTAATTGATCCAAATTTTAATTTATCAAAATTTAAATTTTCAAACTTCAGTCAACTCAAATTTACATTTATTAAAAATTCAGTTAATTCAAACTTCAAGTAATCTAAATATTGAAATTGATTAAAAACTTCGATTCGTATTTCAATTAATTTATTGTTGAGTTGTTAAAAATTTATTTCTATTTTAATTTTAATGAATAAAAATATAATTCGATTCAAATTTCAAACAATCCAAACTTCAATTTATCAACATTTTAATCGATAGAAACTTCCAATAATATAAATGATAAATTTCCATTAATTCAAAACTTAATTAATATGAATTTCAAATATCCAAACTTCAATAAATTCTATTTTCAATCTATCCAAATTTTAATGGATTAAATTTAAATTGATTCAAGTTTAAAAAAATGCATTAATCTAGCAAACTTTTCAGCTATTCAAACTTCAATTAAATCCAAATTTAAATCCATCCAATTAACAATCGATCCAAATCTCAATTTATTTATAAAAGTGATTATTGTTTCTAATTTATACTAATACTTTTGATCTATTGAAAATTCAATTTAACCTAAATATCCATATTAATACAAAATTAAATATATTCAATTTATCCAAATTCATTATAAAATCGGTAAATCCAAACTTCTAGTAATCTAAATATTTGAATTGACTAATTATCCAAATTCCAATTTATTAAAATTTTAATTTATTTAAATTTTGAATTTGTTTTCGTTTTATTTCTTTAAATAATTTTTATTTCACAATAAATTTTAGCTCTACCAAATTTTTTCTGAAAAATGTACAACTGGGTCTTTCAACATTTGGTGAAATTTAAAAAATTATTTAAAAAAAATATTAGAAATAATTTTATTTGGTGGGAAAAGCCATTTTTTAGTTTAAGGTTTTGTCAATAGGCACAAAATTTAAAATTCTTGACATCTCAACACTCCTCCTCAAATTTTCTTGATAATTAAAAAATTTTAAATAATTTAAAAAATTAAAGAATAATTACAAAATGTTAAGAGAATAACTAAAAATTGAAAAAATTGTAGGAAATAATTGAAAAATTTAGGAAAACAATTGAAAATTGAAGAAAATTATTAATAATTAAAAAATGACGAGAACAATTGAAAAACCGGAGAAAACATCTGAAAAATGAAAAAAAAATTGACAATTAAAAAAAAAATTCAAAAAATGATTAGATTAATAGACAACTGAAAAAATAATTTAAAAAATTAAGCAAGAAATGTTAAATTTAGAAATTAAGAAACAAGAAAAATTAAGAAAATTTTAGGAATAATTGTTGTATTACTGATGATAGATGATCAAAATATCTACGATCTACAAATCATTTTGGTATGAAAATAGCAAAAAATAGTCTTAAATTTTTATATTTTTAAGTCATTATAATTTAAAATTTTAAATAAATTAAAAACGACAATTAACTCATATTCCAATTTGTTGAAACTTTTAAATTTCAATAAATTCAAATTTAAATGTATATTAATTAATGTACAATAATTAAATAGGTAATATTAATTTTTTCCATATTCACAATAATCCTTCTTTTAATTCTTACAAGATTTCTAAGAATAAATACACTCATTTTTTGTAAATTTATTCAATTTGTTTTCACATCTTTTTTATTTTTTTGCAAACTTATTTATTCTTTCACAAAATATTTAGATTTTCTTTATTTTTCTGAATTTATAGTTGGACTTGTTTTAGGTGGAATATTACAAAAATATTTTAATTTTTCTAAACTTTTTTATTTTTAAATTTCTTTAGTGAACTTTTTATTTATCTATATACATTTTTGTATTTTATTTTTATTAATTCTAATTTATTAGTAGATTCTCAACAAATTTTGTTGATGTTGTACTTTTTACATTTTTTTTTTACAGTTTGTTAGATTAAGAAAAAAAAACATTTCTCCATTTTCTTCCTATTTATTTAATTTTCTTGTTATTTCCTAATTTATAGTTATTTAATTTTTTGAAAAAAGTTTCTACTTTTTTATATATTTTTGTCACTGTTTTATTCTTGTGTTGTTTTTTAAATGTTTCTTTGTTTCTTTAACAACGTCCATGACTTTTTTTATTTAAAGGAATATTCTAATTTTTTTAATAGACTATTTTTTTTTACGTTTTTTTAAATATACTTATTATCCTTTCGTTACTTTTACCGAATTTTCTTAATTTTGCACTCATGTATGAATTCGAAGATATTTTTTTTTTAAATTTTCTCATTTTTCCGACATAATTTGTTAGATTTTGATTAAATTTTTTATTCTTCAGTATTTCTTATTACATTTTCTCAGTTTAAAAATAAAATACTTGCAAATAAATACTTCAAATTTTTATATACTAATTTTGTATATTTAACAGAAAATCAATTTCTGATTTCAATAAAAAAATCGGATTTTTTTGATTTTTTTAAAAAAATCATGATTTTTATCCTAAAACTTTTTTATTTTTTAAGTATTTTTAATTTTTTTTTTTTGTGGACTTTTTATTTATCTTTATATACATTTTTTTATTTTATTTTTATTAATTATAATTTTTTAGTAGATTCTTCTCAAATTGTTGTATTTTTTGTACTTTTTACATTTCTTTTTTACAGTTTGTTAGATTCAGAAAAAAATCATTTCTCCATTTTCTTCCTATTTATTTCATTTCCTTGTTGTTTCACAATTTTTTAGTCCTTCCTTGTATTTTATCATTTTTGTTATTATTTGATCTTTAAGGAAGTTCAACTTATTGACATAACCTTAAGCTACAGATGCTAGTTTTTTACAATAAAAATATTATTTCTTTCAATTTTGTGAACAATTGTAATTTTATTTCAATCTTGACACAAAATTGTAGAGAAAAATAAGCTATTAGGTATTTGTCAAAATTGGATGAAATTCACAATTGTTTACAAAGTTTAAAGACAAAATACAAAATGTTAAATAATTATTATTTTATAACAATTTTTGTCTAAACCTAATTTTTTTAAAAAAATGTACATTTGGGTATTGTAAAATTAGGTGAAATCAATTTTAATAATAATATTTTTATTTTATGTGAAAAACCATTTTCTAGTTTAAGGTTTTGTTAGTGGGTTGAGCATCTTTAATCCTTCATGATTTTTTGAATTTAATAATCAGTTTAATAAACAAGTACTCGAATTAACTGACTTTTTAGAGTTATTTAAATTATAAAGGCTTGAATTTATTAAAATTTTATATTATTTGTAACTTTCTTTCTATCAAAAATTTTTAGATAAATAAAATAATAGAATTTTATAAAATTTAAAATTTATTTTTTCTATTCTTCTAAACATCTAAGAACTTTTACTTTCTCGAAACTGTTTAAATTTTTACTCCTATAGTATTCATAATTTCTCAACTTCTCTCATTTTTAATTTTCTTTTCCTTTTGCTTTACTTCTTTGTTTCTTTTTTAAATATTAGATTTTCTCTTAATTTTCTTATTTTAAGTAATTATTTTAGTTTAATTCATGCAATTTAGTTCTTATTAGTAAATTCTTAGTAAAATTTCTTCATTTTTTTCGTTAATATTGTTATTTTTTATTTTTCCCTTTGTTTTTTATTTTTTCATAAATTAATGCAAGGTTTTTTTGATTAATTATTCTCTTTTTTTGCCAGGGAGGGAAAGGGGGGTTTCTTTTATATCGTCTTCATTTTTTTGAACTTAAAAATGATTTAAAAAACTTTATTTTTGCATTTTTTTCTACTTTCTTTTTTTATAATTTTAATATTCTTATGTTTTTAAAAAAAAAAGTTTAATTCTTTTGTTTTAATCCTTTTCTTTTTTTTCATAAAATAATTTAAGGTTTTTTTTTTCATTTTTCTCTTTCTTGGGAAGGGAAAGCGTAATTTTTTTTTTTTTATTTTCTCCTTTTTTTTTAAATTCTTTAGCTATGGTTTCAAAAACTTCATTTTTAAATTTTTTCCTCTTGTTTTTATAATCTCATAATTATGCTTACATTTATTCAAATTTATTTATTTATTTATTCAAATATTTAAAAAAAAATTTCTCTTTTTTGTCTAAGTTTTCCCTTTTTTTTTTATTATAAGACTTTCTTTAATTTTTTTTATTTCTACATACCTAATTAATTTAATTTATTTCATACAATTTCTTTTTCCCGTTGATTTTCTTCTTTATTTTCATAATTTTTAAAAAATTGTTAAAATAAATCTTAATTTAGTAATCCATTATTTTTCCTTTTTTTAGCATTTAACAATTTTTTTTGTATATTAACACATGGTTTTAATATTTTTTCTTATTTTTATGGCGGAGGAGGACAGTTTTTCTTCAATTTACTGATGTCTTTTAGATTCGTTTATCTTCTTGTAAAACTATTCAATTTTTTTTTGTACATTTTGCTTATTTTTTCCCAAATTTATTTACTCTTTTATAAAATTTTTAGATTTTCTCAATTTAAAAAAAAAAGTAGGTATTTACATTTTATTTTTATAATGAATTTTTTCCATTTAATAATAGTTTCTCGATTTCAAATATTTTTTCCTTTTCTCAAAACTAGTTTATTTTCTTCTTTTAATTTTTCCGAAAATGAAGAATTAAAAATATATTTACTGTATTTTTTTTAATTTCCTGCTTCTTTAAGAATAATAAAAAAATTTTATTTTTATATATTTTATTCAGTTCTTTTGTAAGTTTTTTAATTATAATTTTTGTATTAACTTTTTTTCAGAAGGAAGTACTGAAGAGACGGAAACCTCGAGTTTTGCTGGTGTAAAGCCGTACAATAGACTTGGCGACGATCTTTTGAGAATGTTTTTAGAGGAAATAAATCCAGATGTTACAATAGACGTCGCTGGACGTAAAATTAGAGCCCATAAGTGCATTTTGAGTTCAAGATGTCAGTATTTTGCAGCCATTCTGAGTGGAGGTTGGATTGAAAGCACAGGAAATATAATTTCTTTACAAGGGTGAGCTCTTTTTATTTTTAAAAATGCTTTCCTTATTCAAATATTTTCCAAATTAATTTATTATATTTTTGTTAAAATTATTCAATTTTTATTTAATTTTCCCAATATTTGGTCTGTTAACTTAATTTTCTTTTAATTACCTACTTTAATTTTGATTCATATTCTTGAACTTTTATTCTAGTTTTTTAAAAATTTTATTAAAATTCTCAATTATAATTTAACTTTTATTAATTTTTTAATTACAGTTATTCCTACAATGCAGTTCACTTTGCGTTATGTCACATATACAGCGGCGAGAGCAACATTCCTGATACAATTAGTATTATGGAATTGGCCACTTTAGCTGATATGCTTTGTTTAGAAGGACTGAAGGAAGTGATAGGCTACACTCTGAAAGTTAAATATTGTCACTTGTTTCATAAAGTAAGTATATAAGTATTGTCCTACAAAGAAATTGCAATTATCTCTTAAGGAGGTTCTCTCCATATACATAACCTTAAACTAAAAAATGGCTTTTCTTAAACTAATTTTTCTAGAAAAGGTAAATCTTTCAAAATTTAATGAAATTAATGTTAATAATAGTTTTATTTGATAAAAAAAGACATTTTTTAGTTGGAGGTTAATTCAGGGTGTCTACTAACCGGGAAAACCGGGAAATAACCGGGAATTTTCCGTCAAACCGGGAATTTTTTTCTGGTATAATAAATTCTTTTCAATTTTAAATTATTTTCTTCAATTTCCAATTAATTTCTACAATTCTCAATTATTTTCTTCCATTTGGAATTATTTTCATTAATTTAAAATTATTTCTTCATTTCTCAATTATTTTCTTCGATTTTCTACTATTTTCTATAATTGCCAACTATTTTCTTCAATTTTCAATTATTTTCATCAATTTCTAATTAATTTATTTAATTCTGAAATATTTTCTACGATTTTTCAATTATTTTAATCAATTTTTAATTATTTTCTTCAACTATAAATAATTTTTTTTGAATTCCCAATTATTTGATTCAATTTTGAATTATTTTCTTCTATTTTTAATTATTTTCTTCAGATCTCAACTATTTCCTTCAATTTTTAATTATATAATTTAATATTCAATAATTCTCGACTTTTTTCAACAATTTTTTTCAATTATCATTTATTTATTTCACATCTCAATAACTCCTCCATTTTTCAACTATTTTCTTCTATAATCAATAATTCTCGGCTTTTTTCAATATTTTTTTGAATTATCAATAATGTTTTTAAAACTTGAATTCAATTCATCAATTATTATTCAACAATTTCATTAAAATCACATGTTCTTCAATTTCAAATTATTTTCTACAATTTTTAATTAATTTCTTCAAATTACAATTACATTCTTTACTTTTTATTGTTTTTTTCAAATTCTATAATTTTTGGGTTGTTCAATTTTTTTTTCTTCAATTATAACTTATTTTCTTCTACTTTCAAACTTATTGTTCAATTCTTGAATTATTTTCTTTAATTCTCAATTATAATTTTCGACATTCAATTCCATTCTTTAATTTTCAATTTATTTTTAATATTCAATAACTCTAGACTTTTTACAGTGATTTTTTTTAAATTCTTAATTATTTTCTTCAAATTCCAATTTTTTTCTTAAATTTCAGTTATTTTCTTCAATTTCCAAATATTTTTTCATATTTCTTTCAATTTTCAATTTCTTCTCAATTTTCTTCAATATTTAAAAATTCTTAGCTTTTTTAAATTATATTTTTCTTTCATTTTTTATTTATATTGAGAATTTCTAAATTATTTTCATGAATTCGCAATTATTTTTGTCGATTTTTTTAAAATTTTTCTGCTGTTTCCAAATATTGTATTTAATTTTTAAGTACTTTCTTCAATTTTTAATTATTTTCTTCAATTTTCAATGATTTTCTTTAAGTTTTAATTATTTTGTTCAATTTTCTATTGTTTGTTTCAATATTTAGTAATCTCTACTTTTTTCAATTATTTTTTTTTCAATTATCAGTTATTTATTTCATGTTTCAAAACCTTCTTCAATTTTCAATAATTTACTTATATTTTCAATTTAATTGTTCAATTGTTCAATTATTTTTTTCAATTCTCAATTAATTTGTTTAAATAACAATTCTATTCTTCAATGTTTAATGTTTTCTTCAATATTAAATAATTCCTGGCATTTTCCATTTTTTTTTAATTATAAATTATTTTCTTCTTTTTTCAATCCAATTGTTCAGTAATTTTCTTTAATTCTCAATTATTGTATTCGAATATTTTTATTTCTGCTGTTTCCAAATATTGTATTTAATTTTTAAGTACTTTCTTCAATTTTTAATTATTTTCTTCAACTTTCAATTGTTTGTTTCAAATTCAGTAATCTCGACTTTTTTCAATTATTTTTTTTTCAATTATCAGTTATTTATTTCATGTTTTAAAACCTTCTTCAATTTTCAATAATTTTCTTCAATTTTCAATTTCTTCTCAATTTTCTTCAATATTTAACAATTATCAGCTTTTTTAAATTATGTTTTTCTTTCAATTTTTATTTAAATTGAGAATTTTTAAATTATTTTCATCAATTCGCAATTATTTCCGTCGATTTCTAAATTTTTCTTCTGTTACCAAATATTGTATTTAATTTTTAAGTACTTTCTTTAATTTTTAATTATTTTCTTCAACTTTCAATTATTTTCTTTAATTTTTAATTATTTTGTTCAATTTTCAATTGTTTGTTTCAATATTCAATAATTCTCGACTTTCTTCAACTATTTTTTTCAATTATCATTTATTTATATTTCACATCTCAATAACTTCTCCATTTTTCAATTATTTTCTTCTATAATCAATAATTCTCGGCTTTTTTCAATATTTTTTTTCAAATATCAATAATGTTTTTGAAACTTGAATTCAATTCATCAATTATTATTCAACAATTTTCATAAAATCACATTTTCTTCAATTTCAAATTATATTTTACAATTATTAATTAATTTCTTCAAATTACAATTACATTCTTTACTTTTTATTGTTTTTTTCAAATTCTATAATTCTTCGGTTGTTCAATTTTTTTTTTCTTCAATTATCACTTATTTTCTTCTACTTTCAAACTTATTGTTCAATTCTTGAATTATTTTCTTTAATTCTCAATTATAATTTTCGACATTCAATTCCATTCTTTAATTTTTAATTTCTTTTTAATATTCAATAACTCTAGACTTTTTACAGTGATTTTTTTTAAATTTCACAATTATTTTCGTCAAATTCCAATTTTTTTCTTAAATTTTAATTATTTTCTTCAATTTCCAATTATTTTTTCATATTTCTTTCAGTTTCTCAATTTCTTTCAATTTTTAATTTCTTCTCAATTTTCTTCAATATTTAACAATTCTCAGCTTTTTTAAATTATGTTTTTCTTTCATTTTTTATTTATATTGAAAATTTCTAAATTATTTTCATCAATTCGCAATTATTTCCGTCAATTTCTAAATTTTTCTGCTGTTTCCAAATATTGTATTTAATTTTTAAGTACTTTCTTCAGTTTTTAATTATTTTCTTCAATTTTCAATGATTTTCTTTAATCTTTAATTATTTTGTTCAATTTTCAATTGTTTGTTTCAATATTCAGTAATCTCTACTTTTTTCAATTATTTTTTTTTCAATTATCAGTTATTTATTTCATGTTTCAAAACCTTCTTCAATTTTCAATAATTTACTTCTATTTTCAATTTAATTGTTCAATTATTTTTTTCAATTCTCAATTAATTTCTTTAAATGACAATTCTATTCTTCAATTTTTAATGTTTTCTTCAATATTAAATAATTCCTGGCATTTTCCATTTTTTTTAATTATAAATTATTTTCTTCTTTTTTCAATCCAATTGTTCAGTAATTTTCTTTAATTTTCAATTATTGTATTCGAATTTCAATTTTATTTCTCAATTTTCAATTGTTTTTTTAATATTCAATAATTCTGTGTTTTTCTGATTTCAATTTCATTATTTAATTTTCAACTTATTTCTTCAATTTTGAATTATTAACTTAAATTTTAAATTATTTTTTTTGGATTTTCTATCTAGTTGACCAATTTTCAATTATATTCTTTGAATTTAATTACCATTGTTCAATTTTTTCAATTATTGTTCAATTGTAGATTAATATTTACTTTTTTTTTTTAATTTTGTTTCTAATTGTCAAATATCTTTGTCATTGTTCAATTATTTTTTTCCATTATTAATTATTTCTTTTCATTATTAATTGTTTCTTTCAATTCTTAATTATTATTTTTTGTAAAGTTTAATATTTAATTCTTGAATTCTCAATTATTTTCTTTGAATTTCAATTATTTTCTTCAATTATCAACTGTTATATTCAATGTTTGTACCTATTTGTAGGTCTATTTATACTTAAAATAAATTTAAGGTTAACAAGAGAAAAAACCGGGAAAAACCGGGAAATGACCGGTAATTTTGTGGGACGAAATTAGTAGACACCCTGCGGTTATGTCAAAAAAGAGAACTTCCTTAAATCCTTAATAATTTTTAATTATTTTCGATTTTTTTCAGCCTTGTCAAGTCTGCGCTGTAGGAGTTTTAGAGTGTATGCCTTTAGCTGCTGCTTACGGCTTAGACGAGTTGTATCGAAAATCTCTTAAATGGGTTACTCGACACTTTGTGAGAATTTGGCCTTGTAAAGCTTTTGCTACTTTGCCCAGAGAACTGATGGATAAATGTTATCATCAGCACATCGTTCACATGGTATTTTTAATTTAATTAATTTGAAGCAAGTTAAATTCAAATAAAATCAACTTTAAATTCAAATTGAATTGTAATATAAAATAAAATGTTTTTGTGTTTTAAATTTCCGTATTATTGATTGAATTCAAAATAAAATAAAATTCCTATTTCTAATTAACCAAATTGACATATGATTCCAGTCTTCAGAAAATGTACTCCAAACCCTGATGGATTGCGATAAGTTGCTGGCGACTTTACCGAACGTTCGTTGGGCTGAACCAGTTTTTCGATTAGTCTCCGATCTTTTAGACACTTCTGTAAAATTCCTGTCCGATAATTTTGCAGGAGTTATTGGCAGTGACAATTTTCAAGCGTTGGGAAGAGATTTAACCTGGAATATCAGTCGATTAGAAGATAATTTCCTCTTAGCTGCTGAACGATTACCACCGGAACAGGCTTGTAAAAGCTACTCAAAACTTCATAAAATGCTGGCAGCGTCACAAGCAGACGATTCGCAATTAAAACTCAAATGTGGACCTCTCTTTGTTGATTTTCTGAAGAGAATTCAAAATCGAGTGGAAAAGTGTTTGGTGCGAGAGGCTGCGAGGGCTTCGAGAACTACAATTTGGTTGAAGATGGACCTGGAATTACGAAGAAGGATACAGGAATTAGCTTGTCTTGTAATTTTACCTCATGAAACCGCTAAACGACAGTCTAGACATTCGAATTTCCTCAAAGTGAGTTTCATTAAACGAATCATTTATTTTCATTGTATTTTGTATTTACTATATTGATATTTGTCTACAACAAAAAATGTATTATTACTTATTTCAGGATCCGAAAATCCCTCCTGGTAAATTATCAACTAATCGGAATGTAGACATTAAAAAAGTGAAAACAGCAATAGCCGATTGTAACGGAAAAACTGTTAAATCAACAACAGTAGCGCCACAGCAAACGAAACGAGTATTTAGTAAACCAAAAACCGATCCTCTTGAACGAAAAATGCAAGAGGAAAAACCGACTACGGACAGTCCTCTCAGACCAAAATCATGGCCGAATAAAATGGAGGTATGCTGTTTTTATTATTATTTTAAAGAATCAAATTTTTCTGTTAAAAGCATTGTAATACATTAAATCAAAAATTTTAAAAAATTAAAAGGTTATTGGATAAAAATTAAACAATTACGAGCAAGGGATAATATTTTTAAGAAATAGAAAAATGATGCTGAAATTTATATTTAACTGAAAATTTAAGGAATAGTAAAAAACTTTGAAGAAAAAGTAAGGAAATTTAAAAAAAAGTAAAAATATTGGAAGCATTTAGAAAAACTAAGAACATTGAATAAAAAATAATTAAGAAATAGAGAAAGTCTTCTTAAAAAAATCTAAAAAACTATGTACCTAAAAATAAAGAAATTATCAAAAATAAATAAAACTTAGTAAAAATGTATTAAAAAGTAAGAGGTAGAAATAATAAAAAAGAAATAAAAGAATCCTTCAAAAGTAAAAATGGTTAGGTAAACGAAATTAGAAACTGTAGGATAATATTTTACCCCCCTCCCTCTCCCACCCCTTTAAATAAGAAATAAAAATGAGGAACATTATAAAGCCTTGTTATATTCTACGAAAAAATTGCTTACATTAAAAAAGAAAAAATAAAGAATTTATGCAAGAATTAAAAAAATTAATTAAAAAAAAAGAAAAAAGACAAAAACAAAGTAAAAAAAAATAAATTCTTTGAATGAAAGAATGAAAAAATTTACTAGAGCATTAAAAAATTAAAAATTAAAGTAAATATAAACATTATTTAACGAAAAAAGAATATTTTCTGAAATGTAATAAAATAAAATTGTATAAAAAAATGTTCATAATTTGGGTAAAAATAATAAATTTAGAGAGAATTTAAATAAGAAATTATAGAAAATAACTGAAAATTGAGGAAAGGAATTAAAAAAATTCAAAAATAAATTTCTAATGTGTGATAGAAAATAATTAAAAATCGAAGGAAAGCTTTGAAAATTGAATAATTTATTTAATTAAATTAAATTAAAATTAAGTAGCATAGCTGATAAAAATCATGATTTCTTAAAAAAATCAAAAATTGATTTTAAAAAATTATAGTATTTACTGACATTTTTTAAAATTAAAATAATAAATAAGAAGATAATTAAAAAACGTTAAAATATATTACTAAAGAGAACAGAGTTTTAAAATTAGAAAAATTAGACAATTATTATACAAATTAAATAAAAAAAAAAAAAATGAATAAAATTTTGTAAAATTTAAAAAAAATTTAAAAGAAAAGAAATTTAATGAAACACAAGAGCGATGTTCAAATGAGAATATTTAGTACAATATTAAATTCACATAATATAAAATAAAAGAATAAAAGCTTTCAAAACAGTAGAAAATTGTTAAATTTAAAAAATGTAGATAAAAGCACCAAATAAATGTTTTCAAAAATTCGTAATTATAAAATAAAAACTGAACAATTGAAAAGAAGGAAAAATACTTCTTAGAAATTAAAAAATTCATTAATACGCAAGAAAAAACTAAAAAAATAGTGAAACATAAAAAAAAATTTAATAAATAGGAAGAAAATAGAGAAATGTTTTTTTCGTTAATCTAACAAACTAAAAAAATGTAAAAAGTACAAGAAATAAAATTAAAAAATGTATATGTCAAGATAAATAAAAAGAAAGTGCACAAAAGAAACTTAAAAATCCTTTAAAAATAAAAAAGTTTAAGCAAATTAAATCAAACATATTTTTATATATTACACTTAAAATAAGTCCAATAATAAATTTAGAAAAATAAAGAAAATCTAAAAACTTTATGGAAGAAAAAGTAAGTTTCCAAAATATATCTAAAAAAAATAGACAAGATGTGAAAAAAAATTAAATAAACTTACAACAACAAAAATGAGCGTATTTATTTTTAAAAATATGGAAGTAATTATGAAAACCAACGAAATAAAAAGTTAAGTGAATGTTATAATAAAGAAATTGTGTAAAATAATATTAAATAATTTGCATAAAAAAAGAAAATTAAAGAAAACCCTAAAATAAAAAGACACATAAAAAAATATATATCAAAAGTAAAAGTAGAGAAAAGCTTAAAATTTTGTAAAAATAAGATATTATAAGATAAAAATTAAACAGTTGCGAAAATTGAAATCTCTTAGAAATCTTGTAAGAATATTTAAAAAAAGGATTATTGTGAATATGGAAAATAATTAATATTATTGAATTATTTCGCATTAATTATTATGCATTTAAATTAGAATTAATTGAAATTTAAAAGTTGGAACAAATTGAAATATGACTTAATTGACGTTTGGAATTTATATAATTATAATGACTTAAAGATATAAAAATGTAATACTATTTTTTGCTATCTTCATACCAAAAATTTGTAAATCCTAGATATTTTGATCATCTGTAATAGCACACTTTTTTAAATTTTGTAAAGATTAAAATATTAAAATTGAAATATTTAAGATTTATCCACAAATTTGTGGGTTTTGTTTATGGTTTGCGATGTTTTACATGCAGCATTAGACATCCAGAGAATTTTAAACTTTTTTTGATTTAAATTGTGATTTTAATGCAAATTTTCCAATTATTTAAATCATAAATAAATAATAAAAGTGGTTTAAATCAATAACAGCCGTGCATAATAGAAAAGAATTAAACGTTTATAGATTTATTAAAAACTAAAAAAAATTTGTAATTAACTCAAATTTAATATAGATACTTTGGATTAATTGCATTTTTAATAAGAGCGATTTTAAATCGTTTAAAGTTTGAAGAAATTAAAAAAAAGATGATGAAATTTTAAATAGTTAAAAAAAATTCATTAAGTGATAATCTGTAATGCCTATTATAATTCAAGGATTTATTTAAAAGTTCAAGGTTGATTGCAAGGTTTTCAAGATAAAAAAATATTTCAAAGAATAATTAAGATTTTTTAAAGTTTCCCTGTACACTCTGTTTTTTATTACCAAGTTTTATTTAAAATCTGAATTTTATCCAATTACAGGCTTTGAAATGCTACACTTCTCCACTTTTTTGACACTTTTTTATGACTATTTTTGGTCAAAAGCTACTAAAATACACTTTTTTGAAAAAAAAAGAAATGTATTATCATGTACATGATCAAAGATCAATATAGAAAATTTTTACGAAAACTGAGAATTTGTAAAAAAAAAAACTTTAAAAAACTTTTGATCCCAAACTTAAATTTACTCAAAGTTTTCAATTACAATTATTTCAAAATTTAACAGTTAAATATCAAAAATTAATTATTTGGTGATTCATTTTAACTTAAAAAGGTTCTCTCCATTTACATAACTTCAAACTAGAAAGTCGTTTTTCACCCCAAAAAAATATTATTAAAATTAATTTCACTAAATTTTGAAAGATTCAGTTGTATATTTTTCAGAAAAAATTAGGTTGAGCTAAAATTTTTTGTTAAATAATAATGATTTTACATTTTATGTTTTTTCTTTAAATCTAGTTATAATCTGTAACTTTCATCCAATTTTTAATAGCCCATTTTCTCGTTGAAACATTCTCTACAATTCTATTTATTAGATTTTGTTAAATAATATTCTGTTTAAAAAATACATAAAAAGCAAATTTTATTTGTCTAATAGCTTTTAAACAAAATATTCTTTAACAGAACCCAATAAACGAAATTGCAGAGAAAGTTTCAACGAGAAAAATGAGGTATTATTTGGCAGAATTGGATGAAAATTGCAATTTATAAAATTAAAACAAAAAATATGAAATGTTAAATAATTATTATTTGACAACAAATTTTAGCTCAATCTATATTTTTTTTGAAAAAAGTACAACTGGATCTTTCAAAATTTAGTGAAATAGTTTTAATAATATTTTTATTTGGGTTGAAAAACGACTTTCTAGTTTGAGGTTATGTATTTGGAAGAACCTTCTTATAATTTAAATTATTTAAATCTTTCTGATATTTTAGAATTTTTCTAACTCCATTTTAAATTCTTTCCTTCCTTGATAATTTTCTTTTATCATTGTTTGACTTATTCATAATGATTTTTCTAGTTTAATAATCATATTTCTATTTCTTTGAAATTTTAACTATATATCTTTTTATCAAAAAACTCAATTTTTGTCTATAATTTCTTTTTCTTAAAAAAACAAATGTCAGTATTTTATTATTTTTATTTTGTAATTTTATACAATTTCTTAATGCTAATCATTTTTTGATTTGTGTAAATTTATTTAATTTTCTTTACATTGTTTCTATTTTTCGCAAATTTATTTACCACTTCAAAAAATGTTAAGATTGTAAATTTTTTCATTTTTAAAGAAATTTTTCATTCTGTTTATATAATGTTTACATTTGCTTTATTTATTCTTACTGTTTTTTATCTTGTTGTTCATTTTTCGCTATTATTATATTTTTTTTACTTTCTTCATAGTTTGTTAAACTTTTTTTTTTCAGATTTCCTCCCATTTTTCAATATATTGATTTCTTATTTTTTCTCTTTTTTTACTTTATTTCTTTTAATATTACTCGTTTCAAATTTACTAATAATCCAGTCGTAAATTTATCAGAATTTCAATCTATTCAATTTTTATTACATTCAAATTTCAGTCGATTCAAATGTTCATTCTTTTGAGAACTGTTTCGCTCTTAAGGAGGTTCTCTCCATTTACATAACCTCAAACTAGAAAGTCGTTTTTCATCCCAAAGAAAAATATTATTAAAACTAATTTCAGCAAATTTTGAAAGATTCAGTTGTACATTTTTCAAAAAAAAATTGATTGAGCTAAAATTTGTTGTCTAATAATAATTATTCAAAACTTTATGTTTTTCCTTTAAATTCAACGAACAACATCAATTTTCATGTCATTTTGACAAATAATAGCTTATTTTTCTCGTTGAAACATTCTCTAACATTTTGTTTGTTAGATTTTGTTAAATAACATTCTCTTTAAAAAATACGTAAATAACACATTTTATTTGTTTAATAACTTTTAAACAAAATATTATTTAACAAAAGCCAACAAATAAAATTGTAGAGAATGTTTCAATGAGAAAAACAAGCTATTATTTGTCAGAATTGGATGAAAATTGCAGTTGTTCATTGAATTTAAAGAAAAAACATAAAATTTTTAATAATTATTATTTAACAACAAATTTTAGCTAAAACAATTTTTTTCAAGAAAATGTAGAACTGGATCTTTCAAAATTTGGTGAAATTAATTTTAACAACAGTTTTATTCTGACTATGCAATCTTATTGTTTCATGTACGTTTTTATAAATAAAATATTTTTTATCATAAAATGTACTAATTTAATAATATTAGAAGAAATATCGTAACACTTTTAAAATTTGTACTAAAAAATATTTTTATCTTGCAATTTTAGGATATATAGTTTATTTATCTTTATTTACTAACTTTTTAAAGTATCCTAAAAGTCCTCTTTTTTATACATTCAGTCCCCTATTTCCCCAAAAATATTTTTCAATTTTTTAAATGCAAAAAATTAGTTTTACATGCGCATTTTTGTCTTGAAAGCAAATTTTCTTGTATTTCAAACAGGGCTGTTATTGATTTAAATCACTTTGATTAAAATCGTGATTTAATGTAAAATGTCGCAAACCTTAAACACAACCCACAAATTTACATTTTTATATCTTCAAGTCATTATAATTATATAAATTCCAAACGTCAATTAAGTCATTTTTCAATCTTTTCTAACTTTTAACTTTCAATTAATTTAAATTTAAATGCATCTTAATTAATACAAAGTAATGGAATAATATTAAATATTTTTCATATTCACAATACCTAATATTTTTTTTTAATATTCTTACAAGATTTCTAAGAGATTTCAGTTTTTTGAAACTGTTTAATTTTTATCTTATAATTTCTTATTTTTAAAAAATTATAAGTTTTTTTCTTCTTTTACTTTTGATATTTTTTCTTTTTTTTTTTTAGTTATTTATTTATTTTTGGATTTTCTTTAATTTTGCTTTTTTTTGCAAATTATTTAATATTATTTCACACAATTTCGTTATTATAACATTCACTAGACTTTTTATTTCATTGATTTTCATAATTGTTTCCATATTTTCAAAAATAAATACTCCCATTTTTTTTGGGAAATTCATTCAATTTTTTTCACATGTTGTCTATCTTTTGCGAGATTTTTCGAAAATTTACTTATTCTTCTATAAAGTTTTTAGGTTTTATTTATTTTTCTAAATTTATTGTTAGACTTATTTTAAGTGTAATATTTATTATAAAAATGTGTTTAGTTTAATTTGCCTAAACTTTTTTATTTTTATATGATTTTAAGTTTTTTTGTGGACTTTCTTTTTATTTATCTTGATATATTCATGTTTTAATTTTTTTTATACTTTTTACATTTTTTTAATTTGTTAGATTAAGGATAAATTAAATTGATTTATTTTTCCTTCTTTTTAATTGTTTAGTTTTTATCTTATAATTACGAATTTTTGAAAACATTGATTTGGTGCTTTTATCTACATTTTTAAAATTTCCCAATTTTCTACTTTTTTGAAACATTTTATTCCTTTATTTCATATTATGTGAATTTAATTTTTAATCTTGTACTAAATATTCTCATTTAAACATCGTTCTTGCACTTCATAGAATTTCTTTTCTTTAATTTTTTTTTTTAATTTCACAAAATTTAATTGATTCTTTTTATATTCAATTTGTAAAATAATTCTCTGATTTTTCTAATTTTAAAATTTTGTTCTCTTTAGTAATATATTTTAACGTTATTTTTAATTATCTTCTTATTTATTATTTAAATTAAAAAAAAATGTCCGTAAATAGTTTAATTTTTTTAAAAGAGTTTCTACTTTTTTGTATATAATTATTCCACTGTTTCATTCTTGTGTTGTTTTTTTTAATTTTTTCTTCATTTCTTTAATAAACTACTTATAAATAAACATTTGGAGATTTTAAATACTGGTTATATTTTTAAAAAAAATCAATTCTTGATTTAAATAAAAAAAATCCGATTTAAATCAAATAAATCGGATTTTTTTAAAAAAAATCATGATTTTTATCAGCCCTGATTTCAAATATGCTATTTTTTCTGACACTTTTAAAATTTTTTTTAATCTCCTACTACGCTTCGAAGCCTGCAATTACTTTTACCTATTTCTAATTTAAATCAATTCAATTTTAATTTTCATTTTAGGTAAAATCCCGCTACTTGGAGCCGAGAACCAAGTCCGTAACGAAAGGACCAATTGCGCAGGTCAGTCAGGACAAAACAACGACACAGAGGAGAAAAATAATGATATCGTCATCAGATTCCTCACGAACCTCAAGTCCCGCGATGAAGCGTGCAATTGACAAAAAGCCCGTTGCCAAACTCAAATTACAGGCGAAAAAAGACTCAAAAACTCTCTCTTCCGATAGTCTAACCGACTCGAACGCAACTCGCACCAAAAAGGACATAATCAGCAAAAGTTGCGGAATCACCAGACCCGAGTCGCCTTCCTTCAAGCGAAAAAACGTCGAGGTTGGATTGTCCGTCGATTGTCTGTCAGATTCAAAGAAGAAATTGACCGTGAAGAAGACCAACAAAATGGACACTTCAATGTCCACCGACAGTTTAGCCACAGAATTAACAGGAACGCCGAAATCCAACATTTCCAATAAACTCTCGCCAACGTTGAACAGGGGCCTTAATAAATCCCAGGTCTATGATCGCACCAAAAAAGCATCGCCGCCAATGCAGTCGAAAAATTTGGCATTGTCACGAAGACCTGTGAGAACTCTGGAAAGTTCAACGGCGGCGAGTAGAAGCAAAGCTGCGGCCACAAATCCCTACCACGGATCGCCGAATCTTCGAAGAAATCTTCTCGAAGCTGCAAAAACTCCCGATATTCCGGCAAAGCCTTTCAGTAATGTTGCGCCGCGCACAATTACCAGGCACACTGCACAATCAGCGGCCGCGTCTTTTAACGCCAAACGCGAGAAAAAGGAATCGCTCTCTAATAGTGTTGACAGTCCGGGAAAAAGAAACTCGCCGAAGCTAAATTCTACCCACAGATTGAGCAAATCGACTGTCGTCAACAAGACAAAAGTCGCAAAAGGAACTGAGGACAAGGGAAAACCAAAATCCGATACTCCGAAATTACTTACGGTTGGTTCCAGGTCGGGCACCTTCCTCAAGGACGAACCTACGATCCTGAAAAAATCGGACATTAAATCCTCACAGATAGATACTTAATTTCTATATATAGATATATATAGAGAGAGAGGGAAGCGTTATAACGTTTTTGAAAATTCACTTGTCGGGTCTTTATTTGAAAAACCGAAAATCAGTGAGTTTATTGCTATTTTTGTTTTTTTTTTCTTTCAAACTCGAGGTTCGTAATACCGGGAAAATAATATGAAACGAAATTAAAATTTTGCTGGTCAGAATCTTTTTTCGTCTGATGATATTCTTTTTGAAATAATCTCGAGTTTGTTAAATTTGGTGGTTTATAAAAATAGGAAGGGAGATTGGAAAATAGGGAAATAAAAAAAATTCCGGATGCCCAGTGATCGTGAAATTTAAAAATCCGGAATTTTTTGGAGGAAAATTTAATTTTTTTTTATTTGTTTCCTATTAATTAGAAGTTTGTTCTTATTTATTTTGTTCAAGTTTGGCAAATTTTGTTTTATTGCTTCTTTATAGGAGTATTTTGTTTGTAATTATATTTTTTTGTTAAATCGAGGAAAATGTTTTTAAATTTCAATTTACTTTTCTTTTTGTTTTGTAGTTTGGTAAAAAAAGAAATAATAAGATGTACGTAACAAAATTAAATTAAAAAGTACAATTTTCTCGATTGATTTTTTTAAGGAGGTTCCCTTCGTTTACATAAACTCAAACTAGAAAGTCGTTTTTCACCGCAAATAAAAATATTATTGACATTAATTTCACGAAATTTTGAAAGATCCAGTTGTACAGAAAAAATTAAGTTAAGGAGGTTCTGTTCATTTACATAACCTGAAACTAGAAAGTCATTTTTTACCCCAAATAAAAATATTATTCAAATTAATTTCACAAAAATTTGAAAGATCCAATTGTACATTTTTAAAAAAAAAATTACGTCGATTTAAAATTTGTTGACAAATAATAATTATTTAACATTTTATATTTTTTCTTTCAATTTAATGAACATTTGCAAGTTTTATCTAATTCTGACAAATAATAGCACATTTTTCTCGTTGAAATATTCTCTACAATTCTTTTTTTTTTTTTTTGATTATGTTAAATAATATTCTGTTTAAAAAATACGTAAAGAACAAATTTTATTTGTTTAAAAGTTATTAAACAAATAAAATTTGTTCTTTACGTATTTTTTCTCGTTGAAATATTCTCTACAATTTTTTTTTTTTTTTGATTATGTTAAATAATATTCTGTTTAAAAAATACGTAAAGAACAAATTTTACGTATTTTAATAACTTTTAAACAAAAAAAATGTGTTCTTTACGTATTTTTTAAACAGAATATTATTTAACATAATCAAAAAAAAAATTGTAGAGAATATTTCAACGAGAAAAATGTGCTATTATTTGTCAGAATTAGATAAAACTTGCAAATGTTCATTAAATTGAAAGAAAAAATATAAAATGTTAAATAATTATTATTTGATAACAAATTTTAGATAAATCTAATTTTTCTGGAAAATGTACAACTGGATCTTTCAAAATTTGGTAAAATTAATTTTAATAATCTGTAATTTTAATCCAAGTTTGATAAATATTAATTTATTTTGCTCTTTAAAGTATTTAAATAAATAAAATTTATTTATTAGATTTTGTTAAATATTATTTTGTTTAAACAATACGTAAAAAACAAATTTTATTTGTTTAATAATTTTTAAACAAAATATTCTTTAAGAAAAACCAACAAATAGAAATGTAGAAAATGTTTCAAAATATTCTATTATTTGTTAAAATTGGATGAAAATTACAGATTTTAACTAGATTTAAAGAAAAAGCATAAAATGTTAAACAATTATTATTTGACAACAAATTTAGCTCAACCTATTTTTTTCTGAAAAATGTACAACTGTATGTTTCAAAATTTGATGAAACTAATTTTAATAATAGTTTTATTTGATCGGAAAAGCCAGTTTTAGTTTGAGGTTATGTCAATGGAGAAAACCTCCTTAAATAAACAGATAAAAATTCTTTTTTTTTGATAAATTTATTTGAAATAAAGCCCAGACAGAAAACAATGAAATTTGATGACATTTGAGTAAAAAACTTCATAATAAAATATTCCAAAGTGTTTAGAAATGTTTAAAATTGTAACGTAGACAATATTTTTTTAAATTACAAAACACTGGAAGTAATAATAAATCTCAAAAAAATAAATATAAGAAATAGGTATTTGTCGCATATTTGTCGCATATTTTTCGTAGTAATTTTGTTATTTTCAGAAATGTGTAAAATTTTATTTTAAAAATTGGCAATTGAAGGCCCAGGTTAAAGGAAAATTAAGAGAAATACAAATTTTTATTAAAAATCAGTTGAACAAACTGAAAGTAAAGAAACTGAAATTTATTTTAAATAATTAATTAGAAATTGAAAAATAACTTTAATTTTTCTTTTTTTTTAAGACTATTAACTTCAAAATCTGGGAAAAATTCAAAAAATGCCAATTTCTTAAATAAAATTTTGTATTTTTTTAAGGTGAAAATAACAGTGAAATTTGAAAAACATGATACAAAAATACATCTTATCTGGTAAATTTAAATTTGTTTCTATACTTTCAATGTCTTACAATTTTTATTTTATATTTTACATATTTTTACATTGTTTAATGTTAATTTCCGAAATAATTCAGGAGCACATTTTACTTATTTTTAAACACTTTAAACATTGCAATTGGAGAAAAAACATAAAAATAATTTTTGTATTCCGTACGCAAAAAATGGATGTTTGGAAAAAGTCATTTAATCGGCTTTTAAATAATTAAAATATTATAATTATATTCTTCGGAAGAGAAAATATTAATTTGTTTAAAAATTCGAAAAGTGAAGTTGTAAGGAATCTTTTTTCCGAAAAAATAAGACTTTTAACTAAAAATCGCTTAATTAAAAAAAAAAACTTGATAAATAACGATACGAAAAAAATGTTTAGATTATATTTTTTGCTGGTTTTACGTTTGTTTCATAAAAATTGATATTTTTTTCTTCCTAAGACTATTATTAATAATATTTCAAATATTAAAAAGCCAATTAAGTAACTTTTTTCGAAAATTCATTTTTTCTCGTTTAATCGACTTTAATACTTTAAATATCAATCGAGAAAATTATACTTTTTGATCAAAATATGAATTTTTTTCGCATTTTCCATAACTTTAGTTTCTTTAATTTAAAACTAAATTTCGGAAGAAATACAAAATTCGTTGTTTTGGAAGTCACGTATATTTTACAAAAACTACAAAAATTACAATTCGAAAAAAAAAAGATTTATAATTTAGATAAATTGAAAAGTGATTGAAGTTTAGATTATTGAATATTATTAAGATCTATTGAAATTTGGATTAAAGGATCGATTATAATTTGGGTATTTGATTATTTACTTTAAATCGATTATATTATTATTTTTTGTATATAACTATATTTGTAGCAAAAATACATTTTTTCTTTTTGAATACAAGACCATAAAAAAGTTAATCAGTCTTGAAAAGCAGAAAAAAAATTTTTTATCAAAGATTTCGTTGGACAGTAAAAAAAAAATATTTATAAATTAAAGATGCTGGCAAATGAATTTTTGAAAATGATCCTGAAAGCTATGTATGCCTTTGTACCTTGCATTAGTGATCAGCGAAACCAGAGATATTAAAAAACGTAATTATGAAAGGCTGGAATTTAAAAATCCTTAAATTTTCGAAAAGGGCGTGAAATAGTTAAGGTTATTATAGTTCTAGGAACTAAGATTAAGAAAAAAAAAGTGATTAGAGGCTCTTTTTTATTGAGTTGCGTCGAATTGATCCTCCAGCCTCGTAGTTTTCACAAAAATGTTTCATGTTACTGCTTATTTAGTAAAAATCGTAGTTTTCTTGACAATTTTCTAGATAAACAAATGCTCTGTGTACCTTTTGCACTCGATTATTTTCTATTGCTTTTATTGTCGATTAAAAAAAAAAAATGTTAGAGAAAATTACGATTCTTGCTTCAAATACAAAAATATTGTTAAATTCCGAAATAAAAAAAATGCGAAAAATATTCCTTAATATTAAAAATGCTCGTAAATATAAAAAAGAGTCTGGAGAGGAAAAGTGCTTTCAATAAAGAATCGTGTGTATGATGAGTCTCTCATTTTTGTACAAATAAAAATGACAGAAGCGAGATTAACTATAAAGTAAAATTGTTATTTTGCAATTATACGTTTTATAGATTTTTTGTGAATGATATTGTTTCGTTAGAAAAAAAAAGAATCAGTGGATTATTTTTGATAGATAATTATTACGGTTGATAATATCAACTGTAAATCGAATTAGTTTATGATTGTGAAGCCAAATAAATTGAGGTTTTAGTTTATAATCGTATGCGACAAAGTCTTGGTGATAATTATCTGAATTAGAATTACGAAGTGAAATAATTTCGATCACTAATGCAATTAGTGTAACTGTATACTCAGCTAAGATAAAACTTTGGCGTAGTTGTATAAGTTAATATCGCGTAGAATAATATGCACTGTATATCCATAATCGCTAGAGCAGCAATGAGGCCAGTCCTTAGAAATTTTTTTTTTTAATTTCGAGAGTACAGATTCGCACACGAATCAATTAAACTTTCAAACAGCCATATCAGTCGAGTTTCTTTGTTTCAATGTAAATGAAACATCACAGCTAGTTTCTGAAAAAAAAAAAATCTGATCCAAATTTTGTTTCAAATTTTCTTTATGTATATGGAGTTTAAATTGTTTTTCGGTTGGCTTAAAATATTGTTAAAGCGAGAAATGCTGAATTGTAGCCAGTCATTATATTTATTTATATCAAAAATCTATCTCTATTTTGCAATGTACATTTTTATGCAATATTTATATCTAGTCATTTATATATTTTGAATATTTACTTTATGTAATGTTATGAAAATATCTCGATATAAAGATAGAAAGTTGTAAAATTAACTTGTTCTTTATTTACATGCTCGATATTTATCTTTATGTTTTCATTAGTTCTTCATTATAAAATTGAAGATAAAGTTTCAGGGTTGCTTCGCTTTCAAAATTCCATGAACTTTCCAGGCTTTCCAGACCATTTTTCTTGAAATTCCATTTACCAAATATAAAATTGTTTTAATAAATTGTTTAGCTTATTGCAGGAAAAATATAAAATAATTGAATTAAATTAATAATAAAACATTAATATTGATATTACTTATCAAAATTAATCTATTTATATAATTTGAATCAAATTGTTATTAGATTTATTTTAAACTAACAACATTAACGCGTGCATTACACAATTGAAAAAAATAATTTAAAAAAGTAAACAATAAACATTGAAATTAAACAAAAAAATTGAAAAATTACACGAATAACTGTTGAAAATAATTGCAAATTAAATCACTGGATTGAAAATCGAAATAAATCATTAAAATTGAAGAAAATAATAAAAAATAAAAGATATAAATTGAAAATTTTAGAATTATATTGAAGTTTGAAAACATAATAAAAAAAAAAATTACAAAATAACGAAAATAATTGACAATTGAAAACAGAATTCGTAAAATGCTTAGATTATTACACAATTGAAAAAAATAATTTAAAAATTTAAATACTAAATTAAAAAAACAAATTGAGAAATTAAGAAAATTATGGGAATAATTGTTGGAAATAATTGCAAATTAAATAATTTGATTGAAAATCGAAAAACAGCATTAAAATTCAAGAAAATAATTGAAAATTGAAGAAAATAATAAAAATGGAAGAAAATAATAAAAAATTGAAGAAATAAATTAAAATTTTAGAATTAGGGGAGAGTGGCCATAAATGTACCAGTTTTTTCAATGAACCATTTCAATTTTCTCAGAAACAATTAAATAAAAATTCTCCTAATTTTAAATATAAATGAAGTTTGCGTAAACACACTACGTCCATAAATTTGAGACGTGTGGATTTATTCTTTACACAGAAAACTGGAAAAAACTGTTTTTTATGTACTGAAGAAAAAATTTACCTAAACTACAAACACGTTTTTTAATTGAAATAAGGCCATTTAAAAATAAATGTACTTACGATTTATTTTGTTTTGGGCCTTAATTACAATATTCTAATGAGATAAAGATTTTGAAATATTGGATTAAGTTATAAAAAACCATTTTTGTTGCAAATGTCATGTTGATTCAATGTACCGGGGAACAATGAACCACCTGGAATTTCAGTGTATTTTCGATTTCCAGAGTGGTATGCTTGATTATAAAACTAGGCATGCATACAGCATGTTACAGCGATTGTTATCAGTACTTTTCTCAACATAGCAAAACTAAAATGCCATTTTAGCTAGTTAACTTAAATTTGAGGTATATTTATGTTATACATTATTAATTAAAAAGTGTTAAGTAACAATTTTTTATAGTATTTGATAGAAAACAAGTTTTTTTACAAAGTGAAAATTGCAATATTATTATTGTTGGACATTTTTAGTATTTTTATAGAGGTGGTTCATTGTGTACCCAGTTTGTTGAAAATGAAAATAGCTTGTTACTTTAGAAAAATCCTAAATTTTATTATTTAATCAAAATAAATCGTGTAAAATATGTGTGCATTACCTAGATAAGTGTTGTAGTTTTATATTGATGCAAAGAAGTGCTTGAAATTGGTGAAATCCAATAAGTACTATGACCTTGAAAAAAACCCGGTACATTGATAGCCACTCTCCCCTAAATTAAAATTGAAGAAAATAATAAAAATGGAAGAAAATAATAAAAAATTGAAGAAATAAATTGAAAATTTAAGAATTAAATTAAAATTTGAAAAAATAATCGAGTATTGAAAAAAAATTACAAAATGACGAAATTAATTGACAATTGAAAACAAAATGATTAAAATAGCTAGATTAATACATAATTGCCAAAATAATTGAAAAAATTAAAGAATAATTATAAAATTTTAAGAGAATATTTGAAAATTGAGGAAAATAATTAATAGTAGAAAGAAATAATTGAAAACTAGATTCGAAGAATGACTAGATTAATAGTCAACTAAAAAGAATAATTGGAAAAATTAAACAAGAAATAATAAATTTAAAGAAAATAATTGCAAATTAAAAAATTAAGAAAATTATAGGAATAATTGTTGGAAATCAATAAACATTAAAAAACTGGATTAAAAATTGCTAAAAATAATTAAAATTGAAGAAAATGATTAAAAAATGAAGAAAATAATTGAAAATGGAAGCGAATAATTAAAAAATTAAATAATAGAATTGAAATTTAAAGAATTATAATTGAAAATTTAAAATAGTAATTTTAAAAAGCCAAGAATTATTGAATATAGAAGAAAATATTTGATTACTAAAAAAAGGGATTGAAATTTTAAAAAAAAATGAGAATCGAAGAAAATGATTGAACAATTGAATTTAAAATTAAAGAAACTTCTTGATAATCAAAAAAATAATTGAAAGGTGATAATTTTTTAATATTAAAAAAAATAATTGGCAATTGAAAAATGGAATTGAAATTTGAAGAAAATAATTGAGAATTGAAGAAAATAGTTATAGAATTAAAAAAGTATAATTATAAAATTTTAAGAGAAGAGATCAAAATTGAACAAAATTGTTGCAAAAATAAAGAAAAAATGAAGAAAATAATTAATCATTAAAAGAAATAATTGAAAAATAAAGAGAATAATTGATATATTGAAGAAAATATTTGAAAAATGACGAAATTAATTGCGAATTGAAAACAAAATTCATAAAATGGCTAGATTAATACACAATTGGAAAAAATAATTTTAAAAATTAAACAATAAATATTGAATTTAAACTAAATAATTGAAAATTGATAAATTAAGAAAATTATAAGAATAATTGTTGGAAAAATTTGCAAATTGAATAACTAGATTGAAAATAGAAAAAAATATTGAATATTGAAAAATTAATTGAAAATAAAAAAAAATCATTGAAAATTCGAGAAAACTAAAAAATGAAGAAATAAATTGGAAATTAGAGTATTATTAAATAGAAAATTTTCAGAAAATAATTGTTAAAAAAAAATTACAAAAGGACGAAAATAATTAATAATTGAAAAAAATAAATTCGTAAACTGTCGAGAATAATCGACAACAGAACAAAATAATTAAAAAAGTACAATTATAAAATTTTAAGAGAAGAAATGAAAATTGGACAAAATTCTTGTAAATAAAGAAAAAATGAAGAAAATAATTAATTATTAAAAGAAATAATTGAAAAATAAAGAGAGTAATTGATATATTGAAGAAACAACAATTGAATTTATAATTAAAGAAACTTATTGATAATTGAAAAAATAATTGAAAAATGTCGAGAATTTTTTAATATTGAGGAAAATAATTGAAAATTGAATTGAATTTTGAAGAAAATAATTGAGAATTGAAAAAAATAGTTGTAGAATTGAATTGAAAATTTAAAACTATTTTTTACAATTTAAAAAAATAACTGCAAAATTCCGAGAATTATTGAATATTAAGAAGTAATCCAAATCGATAAATATAATTAAAAATTGAAGAAATAAATTGGAAATAAATTAAAGAATTAAATTGAAGTTTTAAGATAATAATTGATAATTGGAAGAAAAATTACAAAGTGACGAAAATAATTAAATTTTAAGAAAAATAATTGACATTGAAAAAAGAATTCTAAAAATGACAAGAATAATCGACATTAAAACAAAATAAGTTTCAAAATTAAAGAATAATTTAAAATTTGAAGGATAATAATAAATTGAAAAATGAATTTTAGTAACAACATTGAAAATTTCATTTTTTTTTCTGTTGATCAATCAAGTAAAAGTCACTGACAATTAAGCAATTTTCAACTTACAATTAGCTCAAATGACAATTCACTCATTGAAATTATAAAAAGAGAAATTAATTAAATTAATTTTTTATAAAATTCTCTGACTTTTCTAGGTTTTTCCTGACTACAAAAAGTTCCATAACAATTACAGGTTTCCCAGGTTTTTCAGGACTTTAGCAACCTTGAGTTTCCAACAAAAATTCTCGAAAATCTGGAGAAGTTAAATTTTAAAATCGAATTTTTGCTGCAGACGTTGGTTCAAAATTAATTGCTTATTTTTGTAAAAACAACAGAATTTTATTATGTAGATAAAATTATATGTACAAAAATTGTTTAATCTTATTTAGACTGATTTACACATCTAATAACGTTCCTCTTGGTCTTGTACGTTTTGGATCTGCTTCTGGCGGTGGCATTGCTTTCCGTTTATTCATGCCTTTTCTTTCCAATTGCTTCTCAATTATCCTGGCATTATTTGCATATGAATCAGCAACTTCTCTCTGTAAAAGATGTTAATTATACATATATGATAGAAAATAATAGAAGTAAAATACAAAATAAAATAAGTTACTAAAGTAACAAATTTTAAATTAAACAAAATACTAAACTATAAAGACAACAAAATTATTAAAAGTAGTAAAAAAAAAGTCTCAAGATTTTTAAGATATTTTTAAGTAAGTTACAGCTTCGATTTCATCTTCTTCTTCATCGATTGTCGAGACAGTAACAGAACTGAATTTGCCCATATTTTTTGTGTGTTTTGTGACCATAATCTTCTTTGGTTTTTCCACCGCTACTTGGTTGTAAATATCGGTCATTGGACCTTCTCCAGAACTTTTAATTACTGATCCTTTGACGATGAAAACAATATTTGCCGTGAGGTCGTGTTTGTAATAAAGTAACAGACCACATCTGTAAAATATAATATAATTTTTAAAAACGCTTAGATTCTGTTAATATTTTCTCAATTATTTAAATTTTAAATTAAAATTAATGCAAAATTAAAGTAAAAGATTGAAAGAAATCTTTTAATACAAAAAAAAAAAAAAAAGTAAAAAACAATTTAAAAATGTAGTTATTAAAAAAAAAACGTACTTTTTACACTTCAATCTGTGCTGTTTCTCGATGCCTTCTTGACGTTTTAAAAAAACAGGTTCATCTTGTTCAAAAGTCATTTTATGTGCATGTTTACTTCCGTCAATAACCCTCGCACCATCTCTTTTACGAAGAGGTAATTTTTCTAAAGCACAATCTGAAAAATAAAAAACATATATACATAAATATGTAAAAACGAATAAACTTTGTATTTTCGAATAATGAAAAAGTTGGGGCAATTTAATTCTTATAAATTAAATATTTATAAACTCTGGGAACTTAATATTTTTTATATAATTATTTTAATAAATTTAATTGAATTTTTGAGTTTAATAAAATTGAAAGGTTAACAAATTTATTTTTATTAAGAAAAAAAATAGGTATTATTATTTAGTAATTAAAAAGAAAAAAATTATTTAGTGTAATAATAATAATAATAATAATAATAAGAATTCCTCAAATAATTAGATTTTATATAAAAAGATTTATATTGTTGTATTTATTAATTATATTATTATTATATTATTAATTATATTTTCTGTAGGATTAAAATTTTGTTAAGTTCAATAATTTTTAGAATAAGAAATAATTATTTGAATATAAAATTGATAAATTTAATAATTTTGATTAAATAACTTACTAAATTAACATTTATTAAAAACAAAACATTTACAACAAAAAATTAAATTATACACGAAATCCGGAATCACTAAAAAAAATATTAATTCAATAAAATTTTGTATATAAAATGAAAATATTTTATTAAATTGACGCAATCATGGGACAAATTTGTTAAATTAATAAAATCGTTTTATAAATGTAAAAATATTTATAAATTGTTATAGTAAATTCAAAGAAAATCTAATCTTTCACAAAATAAGGTTATGTATCTCAATGTGAATATAATATTTATAATATAGCGCACATAGATAAACGTTATAATTGCTATGAATTAAATATGCAAAAATAATTAAATGAAAGGAAATTACCTAAAATTAACGTCATTTGTCCACAAAGACAGTAGTAAATATGCAAAGGTTTTTCTTCACTGTATTCCTCTTGATCTTTCGTGTCTGAACATATTATACTTCTTGAAACAACTTTTGGCATTGTTAGTATCTATTTATACACAATTTTAATTAAAATAATCTTTGTAAATTACGTTAATTTCACTTTAAACAGACAATAATAAAGAAATGTTGATTAAACGTCAAAAACACGAAAATAACAACAACGGAAATGAACTTTGCGCGTGCGCTGTTTCCGAGACATCTGGTGAGAATGAAATGAACTAATTTTAAATTACAATTTTTTATATTTGTGAAAATAAATATATAGTTATATTTTTAAATAACCCAAAATACAGTTTTGTAAACCACGTAAAATTCACGAATTTGATCATTTTGCAAGAAGACAAAAATTATTCTTATTTTATAAAAACCTGGTTTCAAAAGTTTGTCTTAAAGGACTACATCAGTCAAGCTTACATCTTAGGCTATTATTAACAGTTTTCAAAAATTAATATCTTATGATAAATGGAATAATTAGTTTACATTATAAATCGTTTATTTACTCATATTTGTAATCTTTCTCTTATTTCAACTATAAAAAAATAATCAATGTTCTACGTTCATTTCTGAAACTAAAATTTGAATAATATAAATTGGAGGGAAACGATGCTTCCGGTTGGTTTCCGGTTGACGGTTAAAATCAGCTTTGTTTGTTTGCGGACACTTCTTGAGCGTTTTAAAAGAGTTTTTTTTATCATTGTAAGTCATTTTTTGTGTTAATTATTAACTTTATCAGTAATTCTTAAACCGTAGCTTTCGAAGAAGTTGTTTCCGTTAGAAAAATAAGTCAATTTCATGCCATATGACGCCTGGTTTTATTGATCAAATATTCGACAATTCTCTATTTCTCTTGAATTATTTTATTTTTAAATCAAATATTTTTTACTATTTAAACGTGAATTTCACTGCATGAATTGCATGAATATATAATCAATCTTGTGCATTTTGAGTTCGAATGAATTCAAATTGAGGTTATGTGTCTTATTTTTACTACAACACTAAAGAATTTTTCTCAACGAATTTATTTGTTACAATTTGATACCGAAAAAAAAACGGTAGAAGAAACATTTTTTCAAAGATTTTCAAAACTTAAAAATATATAATCTAATGTTAAATTTGTAATTTATTATTTAAAGAAAAGGGCAAAAAATGACACATGTTATTAAAAACTATATCTTTTTTTAATTAGAAGCATTTCGATATTTATGTTTCAGCGTGTATAATATTAAAGTATACAGTTATAGCTTCCAATAAAAAATATACATGTTTGTCTCTTATACACATAAATTTATATATTATTACTTTTTTTGTCTATATACTCCATTATAGAAACGCAAGTTATGAAGCTTTAATTTCAATAAATTCTAATTATTAAAATTAAAATTCAGTATTTTTTCAAACAATCCAAACTTTATAAATTCTAATTTTTAAATAGTTAATATCGAAAACAATTCGATTTGTTAAATATTTTACTTGTAACAATTCGTATTTTAAACAAATTTTACCTTCAAAAGGTATAATGTTTCTATATTTATTTTTATAATGAAAATAATTAAAATCTCGATTAATACATTTTAAAATTACAATCTTACAGAAGCATTTGTGATAATTACAGCATAAATTTTGTTTGAAAACAAAATTGATTGTTTCTAAACATGATTTATAATCAGTCTTGGAAAGAAAACTTCGTGAGGATATTATTGTTGCAGATTGATAGTTTTTTTTTTTTTGTACAATAATTGATCTCTTAGTAATGTTATTTACGTTGAATATCAATTAATCACCTTAGTTTAATAAATATCGATGAGTTCATTTCCCATTACAAGTATTTTTTCAGTCAAGCAAATTATTTTCGAATATACAATATTTCAATTAACTCAAAAGAAATATCGGATAATTTTTATTCTTACAAAAATTTTATGTAATTTATTATTCTTACATAAAAAAGTATATCTTTAAAAAATTATTTTAAGTAAATTGTATTGTGAGTGCGTTAAGAACAGTTAAGAGTTACTTTAAGAAAAAATATAGCACCTTTGTACAAAATTAAATTGTTAACTGTATAATGGAATATTTATCTTAATATCTGTATTTATCCGAATTTCTTTCTCAACAATAATCTCTTGATAATTTCAATTATTTACGATTTCGTTAAATACACATGTTTCTCTAATGAAATTTGTTTTCGTTCTTTATTTTCTCATTTATTATCGCAATTTTTTTTTAAATAAAATTCTTAATTTTAAATTAATTAAATTCTCCAAATTTCGTTTCCAATCATATTTTTTTAAATAAATAAAGGCCTAATTCTTAAAGTACACTTTTCAAGACAAATAAATATTTCGCCAGAGTTTTTCGAAAAATTTATTCGCTGAAAGATTACTTGGTTTTGTTTGATATCACCGACCAACTCGAGCAATCATTTTCACTAGAATAAGTACACTGAAAAATTGGGTGAATTTGTGCATCCAGTATAGTCTGAAAAGTAATTTATAAAATTAATATTTGTATAATAAATGTGAGAATTAATATAAATTACATTAATTGTTAAAAATAATAAATTCAGAATTTACTTCAAAAGTCGACTTCTAGCTTTGCTTAAAGAGTCTGGACCATCTTTTAATATATATTTTCTGATTCCAAGCATATAACGATGTACATAAGTGTCCCAATCTAAAGTTGCAATATCAACATTATAACATCCTGCATCATTTGATTCTTTGACTATTTTTATTAATTCACTCATATTATTTCCATGAAAGTACCATTCATTAACAGTGAAAAATTCGCCCGTAAGAGCCGCTCTTTGAAAGCGTTTTGTGATTTTCATCATTCTGAAAAATAATTAGGTTTAAAAAAATTCTTTCGTTTTTTAATTCGTGTAATTTAGAAATTAAATTAGAAAAATGTTATTTCTGTATTTGTTTTTTTGAATGTATTACCCTATTTATATACATAAGATATTTTTTAATTATTATCAAATTTTTAATTTAATTTAATTTCTTTGCAGAAATACTTACTTGGGTTTACCTCCTTGGAATTTTAAAACTGTATCTACCAAAAAGGCAGGTAAAAAATGCAACACGGTAATCATGACTTTGTGGATAAATTTATTCGTCCTGAAGGTAACTCCTGGATACCACATGACATATTTAGAAGGAGATTCAATCGCGTGCTTTCTAGTGAGTTGACCAAATTTTTCCCATCTGGAATTAACAAAATATTACAATTTTTATGAATTTCACAATTAAAATACATTTCATGATAATTGTTAATGGACTTTTCTTGTATTGATTCCTTAAATATTAAATTTTTCTTTTACATTAAATTAATTCTAATTGAGTTCTTTTGTTCTGATTTTCGGTTTAATGAAATTTTGTTTCGACCCTTTGTCTTGCAAGTTATTATTACAAAATTTTGAGTCCCTTTTGTATTTTAACCCTTTTATATTTTTATCCTTAATCTTGGAATATCGGTCCGAAAGATCAAAATTTTAGTTCTGGAATTATTTCTTTGGCTTTTAAAAGTGATTCATTATAATTTGGATTTTAGTGATAAGATATTATTATGAATTTAATTACCATTTATTATTCATTAATTAATAGTATTTTATTCTTTTATTTTAGAATCTCGCAATTTAAAGAATCTCTCCTCTCTATTTTTAGCCAAATTTGGAACTGAGCATTTGAAGTTATTTCCTGTCATTTATATGGGGCAAACTTTCTCAAGTGTACCAATCAAAAAAATGAAAAAGGCTAATATTTGCACAAAATTTAGTATTGTAGGTAAGTACTTAAACCACCAACAGTGATGTATTTCAAGACAAGAATTTCTTGATTATCGACATATTTTTTCTTGGCGATTCAAGACTCTTGAAGTTAGGAAATTATTGCCTTCTTTTGTTTTTTCTTGGTTATATTTGTCAAGAAATTTACAAAAGATTGTCAAGAGATTAAATAAATTATAAAATATAATTCTTGGATTGTCTTTGAATCTTCGTCAAATTAAAAGAAAAATTATACGTTTTACAAAATGGAAAAAGCAAGTTTTAAATCAAAGAATATCATGCCAAACAAATGGAAGGTACGAAATACAAATAACTATATAATAATTATTTTTAAAAGACTAACCTATTAAATTAATAGTGACACAATTAATGCAATTAAAAGGAAAAAAATAAAATAAATTTTTGAGTTTTGAACCGATGATAGCCAAAAGTTTGTAAAATGTTCTCTTTGCAAAAAAAAAAAAAATTAAAAGGGATCGAAAAAATTATTAAAATGAAGAATAGTAATACCTCAGGAATAAAAAGACTTGTTAAAAGCTTTTAACAGGAATTATTTCAAGAAATTTATAGTGGTTTATCTAAATCACCAATATTTAAAGTAATAATACTTTTGAAATAATAATATTCACTTTATTATTTCTTTTATATACCTACTTTGCATTAAACTTTGCAATTTGCAGTTAGATTGCTTGAAATTTAATTTTTTTACTTCATTTAATATTCACTTGAACTTTGTGTAGACAACAATTTGCAAAACTATTGTCCCTTAAAAAAATTTTAAAATATAGTTTTGTATATTATGTATTTATTGAAGTAATTCGTTAACTACAAATTCTTGAAATATTGATACAATTTATTGCAAGATATACAAAAAATATTTAAGTTGTAAATATAAAAATTAAAAATAGCAGAATTAACAGAATTATTTATTTATTTTAATGAAAAAATACTAGTTTTTTAGTTTTTAAAAGAACTCAACTAACTTCTGTTTTTCTTTTTTTGGAAATTGTTTTACAAACATTGAAGAGAATGTTTTACAAATGATTTATCATGAATTTTTAAATTCTGTTTTTCTTATTTTTTTTTAAACTTGAATCTAGTCAAGATTTTCAAAAGCGTTTTAATAGTGGAATGTGAAGCTTACATAACGGGGTTGAATGTTCCGCTGGTGCAATTATAAACTCTGAGTTTATTAGTACGTTCAATTGCATTGTGCCAAGAAGCACAAATGAGGGTATCGACAACATAATCGACAGGTACAACATCAACAACCATTCTTGCATTGCAAACTATACTTCTGATGGTCCCTCTACCTATTTCCATCATGATTCCTGAAAATATTTTCAATTTATTAAAATTACAATAAGTTTTTACAAATATCAAAGTAAGAAAATATTCCTAAGTAAATAATTTCCGTTTATTTTTAAGTGTTTTCATTAAAACAGCCGGTTTTTGGTTTTTTAAGTAAAAAATAGACTGTTTTTAAGATTTTTTATAAAAGCAGACTTCTACACTACTGCCCATAATTAAGATAATTTTATCTTAATTTTAAATAATAAAATTTTTTCACTTTTAAATAACTTATGAAATAATGAAGATTTTTTTATGTTCTTTGTCTCATTTAGAAGATAGTTTTCCATAGAATTTAAACAGTTTATTGGTATTGTTAGACTATTATTCTTCTACATTGGGGGAAGTTAAACTTGATCTGTAGAAAAGCAAAAAATGTAAATATTATAGATACTATCTATAGATCTATATTTGTAGATACTGTCTAAAATATATGGTCTACCAAAAGTCCACAAAAAAGATGTTCCTTTTAAACCAATCTTCAGACCAAAAAAATCTTTGTTTTATAACGTATAAGTGAGAGTCATTATAAGACGTTAAAGAGAAATTGCAGCTTCATATAACATCCCATTAGATCTTTTGTTAGATGTTTGTAAATTCCTAATGCAGAACACTTATTTCTCGTTTAAGGGGAAATTTTTTATACAAAAATGTGGTACCCCAATGGGTACTTTTCATATGAAAAAATTTTAATTGAATTTTAATTGAAAATTTCTTTTGCCAATTCCGAACGCAATTACCTACCACAAAATCCGAAACAATCAACAAGGTTTATAAAATAAATTGTAAAAATTGTTGTTCAATGTCATCAGTCGACACAGACAAATACATAAACATAACTTCGATTGAGACAAATTTCAAATTGTAGACAGAGAACCTAACGAAAGTAGACGACTTATCTCGGAGATGATACACATTAATTTACAAAAAAATGGAATAAATAAAAAAGATGATACGAATAATTTAAGTTTAAGATACAAACAATTTTTCATAAAATTCCTCTGAATCAAATCACCTAATTTGTAATTACAAATTATATATTGTCTTATACATTTTAAAGTATAATATAGTATATAAAGTCAGTTTTTACTAATCACTCACAATAACTATGTCAGTAATTTCGTAATTTTAAAGAAAATGAAAAATTTTATTACATTCGACTTATTTTTAAATTTTAATTTATTTATATTAATTTCGTTTCGATGTGACAAAAAACATACAAATGTTTTAATTAGTGACCTGATGATGGTAGCGAACCAAGCTACCGAAACGTCGTCATAATATAAAAATAGCGTCACCTATTTTTTATTCCTTTTCTTCCAAAATCGAAAAATAAGTATTTATGTACATTTTAAAAGTTGTTTCTCTGTCCTTGTTTATGTACTTATCTTTCCTTGTTATTATTTCAAGTGTTTAATGAACGTTAATAGAATTAATTAATTTCCCTCGGTCGCTATGAAACTAGTGAAATAGCCAGACCAGGATGGCTTTTAACTCGACGATTTTTCCTCGTTGTGAAATTGTGTTTTAAAATTTTTGACAATTGTCTCTCTTGACATAAAAATCTAAGACCGATGTATTCACTTGTAACCATCCTTTTAGTAATTTTCTTTTTTAAAAAAAAACTTTTTTTTAATTTTATACAATTTCAATTCAAAAATTTTTCAAATTGTATTAACTATTATTTTTTCTAAATAAATTATAGTTCTGAGGTGGACATCAGCATAAATAAATAAACAAATAAATATTAGTCAACCGAGTGATGATTTCCACTAGATATTCTTTTATAAATATCTTTTAAAATACTTAATTATTTAATTTACATTGTTTTTCCAAACCAACCAAATAACTCTAAATTAAAAAAAAAATTTGTCGCACTTCAGTTTCTTCCATAATGTAAGAAAAAATATGCTTTAAGTTACTGATGAAATAATCAAATTCTGTGGAAAATTATCTTTAAAATGCGATCAAGAACAAAAAAAAAACTTTACTATTTCATAAGTTATTTGAAAGTTAATAAAGCATTGAAATTTTCACTCTTTTGAGAATATAGGTTTTAAAAATGAACAAAACAACTTCAACCTGGACTTATATTATTCAGAATTTAGATACCTTCAAACCAATTACAGCGATAAAATGTTATTTTAAAAATAAAGTCAAAAAAATTAATTTTTATGAAATATTTAAAACGGGTACCCATTTAATTATGGCCTGTAGTGTACTTGTTAGGCAGTATATTACTTAATTTTTAGTTTCAATTAAAAAGTTTGAATAACAAACAAAATGAAATTTTCAATTAAATATTTAGATTTTCAACGAAAAAAAGACAAACAAAAAACAATTTTTTGTTGAATTTTTTACTTTAATAAAAAAAAAAAAATTGTACATTGTTACAACTTTAGACAACTTGTTTATTGCAGAAAATGTAAAGCGAAGTAAAAACTATCTGTATCACGAAGACCATTTAGTTTTTTTTATGTTACTTATAAAAATAGATTTTTATGATTTTATATGTTTTAAAAAAGACATAATACTCACCGGTTATTCCGCAAATATTATCGACCCAGCCAGGAAACGGTTCTTGATAAGCGGCACATACAATACTTGGTCTTACTATTGCAATTGGTAATCCAGCTCCTTTCGTCATTATTAAATTTTCGGCTAATCCTTTTGTCAGAGTGTAGGTGTTTGGATGTCCTCCCATTAATTTCTTTTCCAAAATTCTTATCGTTTCGTCGTCAAGATTTTCACACATGTCGATTACAGTATGAGGCTTCACTTTTGTACTGAATAAATAAAATAGTAAACAATGTGTAAAATATTAAATTAAACATTAAATCTTGTGGACTGTTGTAAAAATCCAGAAAAATTGTTTATTTGATATTGATTTGTTTTTTCAAAAGAAACACGTCGTCAATAAAAAAATGTAAAAGAAATTACTTTACATTGAAAAATCATTTATATTGCGGATATTGATTTTTTTTTCAAAAGAGACTTGTCGGTAAAATTCTGTTTATGCAAATTTGAAAATTCATTTACATTATGAAGCGTTTGGAATAAAAAAATTAAATCTACATTTTACGCAGTATCTATAATAGCAAGAAAAAACAACCTGTACTATTACTAAAGGTTATGTGAATTACTGTTTTTTATCACTATAAAAAGTGTGTTGGTTCAGTTGACTGTGGATCATTCAACAGATTCATTAATTTTTTTAAATCTATTTTAAACAACTAGCGTTTGTAATTTAAAAAGAACAAATTTTAATTAGGATTTTCGGTAGTGATAAAAAAAAATCTGGATATAATTTCTATGGATTGTTTACCTGTATACTTCTTCCTTTATTTCGTATAGATCAGCATTACTATAAGCAGTGCTAACGTGAACAATACTGATGAGATTAGACATACTTTTACAAAAATCTATCATTCTATCGGTGCCTTTTGTATTCAAGTTGACTGCTACTTTTAATGGTTCGTCGAATCGAACTGTCGCTGCACTGTGAAAAACTATATTTACTTGTTGCATTAACATCGCTTTGTCTTCAGGACTAAGGCCCAATTCCGGTAACGCCATGTCCCCTTTTATTGGAAAGACCTTGCTTAAGGCTCCTGGAAACTCCCAGCGAATTCTGTCGAATACCTATACAATTCCTCTTATAAAATAATGTGTCTATTGTTACTCTAAATTCAAGAAATTACACATCCCTCGAAATTGGATTTTTTTTAAAGTATTGAGCATGCGACAGTTACTTACAAAAATTAGTGCTTTGTAAATTCAACGTCTCATTAAAATCAAAATTATTTTTTGAAATTCGTTCTCTATTTTGAGTTTTTCAAAAATAAGTTTAACAGCGTCCCCAAAAATCTAAGATACCAAGTATCGTTAAAATCGAACCATTTTTTAAAAATTCGTCGACATTTTGAGCATAAGGGTAAAAAGTAAAAAATTTTATTAATAGGGTAATGACACCATGAGTCGACCGCTTAAGCTTTTTTTTCGAATAAATTCTTTATAAAAGTAAATTAATTGTACTTCTCTATTCCAAGCTTTAGTTTAGATCCCTAGATAAGAGTTTATCTCATGAGAGCTTTGATTTTGTTATTTAGAAAAAATGCAATTGGCGTAAAAAAATATGCATTTTTTTGAGGAATGAAAAAAATGTAATCTTGAGTGGACCACTCTTGAAAAATTGCAAGAAAAGGTCATAAAATCAATAAATACTCAAGAAATTGCAAAAGTCTTTTAAGATTTTTAATTTCTTTCAGTAAATTATCTAGTTTTGACTCCCTGTTATTCTATACTGTTTTCGACAATACCTATTTAGAAATCACAAAAAATAATAAAGAACATAAAATATAGTTAAAAACAAGTTTATTTTCAATTTATATCCATAAGAATGGTAAATAGACATTAAAAATTAAAAAAATTAGACGGTTTACTCAAGATTATAAACAATGGACCACTCAAGGTGACATATAGCTTTTTAAGGAAGCCACAAAAAAGCATTTTTCTTTCGAAACAAAACGTATTTTGTAACGTATTTGTTCACTGCAAAACATAATTTCTTTTGGTTTCCGGGTGCGGCGCTGCTGTTTGAACTATTTATTTCACGTTTTCCCTGTCAGATCACTAAAAACTTTTAGGCGGTCCACTCATGGTGGCGGTCCACTCAAAGTGACATTACCCTACAATTACCTAATTACCCTAATTGTTTTAAATGGACACTATCAATTTTTTGTGACAAATTTTTGTATGCTACAGTCGCAGGTAAACTACCTTAAGAAAGATTATATTTTATTCCATACGTAATAAAGTACACAAAGAAAAATTAAAAACATTTATCTAACCGGATTGTCTATGAGTTCCATAAATCTTTGCTCCACTGCTTGACCCTTTTTTGGACGGATTAGAATAAATATAGTGGCGAGTCGAGGACATGATCGTAAAAGTTTTTCCAAAAGAGCTTTTCCTAAAAACCCCGTTGCACCTGTTATCAAAATCACTGATTCAGCATAAAAAGCCTCAATGGAACTCCCACCTGGATTAGCATTCTCGTTCTGCTCTTCGCCTGTGAATGTATTTGTTTTTCCCATTATGGTGAAAGTTCTTTTTACGATTATCCTTCCTGAAATAAAGTTCAATCGTTAATTTTTTACATTTTTCTTCTCACTTTCTCCATTTGGGTCTTAACTTTATTTTGTATTCTTTTTGAAAAGTGAATTGTTTGTTTAAATTCATACATTTCCTGATCATTTATTTTATAATTGTACGTTCGTGTAAATAAAAAAAGTACTTATTTATATCAAATTTTAATTAAAGCTACAAATCAGTTATTTATTTATTTATTAATTTATTTATTTATTTAGAGAGAGTATACGGGTTCCTGTAGGACTTTATATGTTAGAAGTACTAAAAAATATATTTATTAATACTCAAAAGTAGTTTTAAATTGTTTTAAACACTGTTGAATGGTTCTAAGCAGTTCTTCACAGTTTTGAATGAGTTACAAGTAGCTTCAAACATGTTTTAAACAGTTTAAAAACAGTTCTGAACAGTTTTAATCTTGTTCTAAACAGTTTTAAGTAATTTTAAACAAGTTATAAACAATTTTAGGTAGTTTTAAGCAGTTCTAAACATTTTCAAAGATTTTCTAAATATATAAAATCACATACCTAGTTCTCAGTATTTATTTGTAACATTTGTTTGTAATTTATATCGCTGGTTTCTTAAAATGTACACAATATCGTTATTGTGCACGTTACTGGGAAATCGTTACTTTTCTCCTTTACCCCTCTTTAAAAAAAAAGTTTAGATTACAAAAAAGTATTTTACATTTTTTAATTATACATACTGCACGACTAAAAGGCAGATTATAGGCAATAAAGCTACAAAATAACAAGAAGCATCTTTTAAATATTTATAAAATCATAGAAATTTATTATATTTTTAAAATTTAGTCAAAAAGTTACTTTTGGTCGCTGATTATTATTAATCCGGTGTTAGTTTTTAAAAATTCATATTTAACTGTCCATAGCCATTGAATTTTTAAAAACAAGTTAATCCTATTCTAAAAAGAACGGACGTTGTGGTTAACTTCAGACATGTAACTCCATTTCTGAGTCTCCCATTAGTTAGTAGATATCAAACCTCACTATCGATAGTTTTCAGTTTCGATTTTTTGTTTTGCAGACGAATTAAAATCTTTTAATTAAATATTGTTACTTCAAGTTTATTTTGTAAAATTTCTTATAATATTAGCAATCTAAAATAACAAAAAATTATATTAAAATAATTAATACATAGAAATTAGCTTTGACCTTGACTTCCCTATACGAGAACCCTTTCGACCAACTTCAGAGGTGTAACGAGTTATATCGGGCTTCTGATTGGCTAGCAGATTTTCGATATTTTTTGTCAACAATAACATCACAGTTTAGACGTTTATTTGTACTATTCTTCAATTTATTTAAAATCTTCGTTTATTGAATAATTGCATTTTATGAAATAATAATAAATTGAAAATAAATTAAATTGTAATAATTAAGGAGTGATAGTTTAAGAAGTGACTGTGATTTTAGTGAAGTTGTTAAGGTTATAGTGTTTTGAGTGAAATCATGTTTTGTTTACATTGGCATTCGTTTCTGACAGGTGAGTAATGATAATAATATTAATAATCTTTTATATATTTTTATTTTATTTCTAACTTATTTATCTGTTTTTTAGTTTAATTATTTAAATGTTATTTTTTTTTCTAAAAGTATCATAATTATTTATGTCATTTAAGGTTTTGATATTTTTTTTTATTGGAATGCACGTGGTGATTATTATCGAGTTTCTTTTCGGTTAAGTGGAAATGGTGAAACTGGTAAGTAATAATAATTTTTAGTTCTTTATTTTGTTTTAAGTTTCTGTAAAATAAAAATATTATACTTTCATGTTTAAGGTTATGTTTTTTGTTATTATTCTCCAGTTAGGTAGAACAGTAGGATAAAATGACAAAATTTGGTTCAAATTGACTTTTAGACCGCAATTTTAAACCAAATTAAAAAATTCTTCTTTGCTCTAACGCAGAACTAAATTCTAAAGAGATCTGTGAGAGTCGATTTTTTAATTATTGTTTTATAAATTTTTAATGTTAATGCAAAAAAGTATAATAGAAATGATTTTTTACAATTTTTGATTCCTTTTGCACATAAATTTTTTTGTATACTTTATAATGTATGCATTTGATGTTTGGGGGTGTGTCAATAGTAAAAAGAAGGTTTTGCGCTTAAAAATTGTTATTAACAATTTATATAAATAATTACACTTTATGAATTTTCTTAAACAGTTCACATTATAAACATTCATTAAGAAAAAAATAACAAGCGCGCCGCGGCGCGCGGTTCGATCTCGTTTCATTTAAAACTAAAATATTTGGTTACCAGAAGTTGTTATAATGTTGCTTATTTTCAAACTTGGGTCTTTTGGAAATTTTACATTTTGAAATATAATTTATTATAAAACAAATAAATGTTGGGGTTTTGTCGGTTCTTCTTATCCGCGACTAATATTCAAAACCATATATTATTATATATGATCAATCAATCAATACTGGATTCATAATTGGAGAATTCAAAAATCCCTAAGTAATAAATTTCAAGTGAATCTGAACAGTTTTAAAAATTCTTCCGACATATTGGAACCGCCATTTTGAATTTTTAAAAACGAATACCGGATTCGTAATCAGCGAACCCGAAAACCAACGAGTAATCAATTTCTGAACAGTTCTTCAAAATTCGTCTATACCATATTGGATCCGCCATTTAGCATTTATAAAATCTAATGCCAAAATCGTAATCGGTGATTGTAAAAACACTATTAAGAGACAAATTTCAGTCAAATTCAATAAATGTATAAAAAATGGTCGCCATTTTGAATTTTAAAAATCTAATGCTAAATTCTAAATGAACCAAAATATATTGTCAAACTAGTGATATAAGCGATAATAAAAATCCCGGAAAACAAATTTCAAGTGATTCTGATGAATTTAAAAATTTTTTTCGCCATATTGGATCAACTATTTGTTTAAGCTGTATTTTAAGCGTAAGATCATTAAAATGCAATAAAAATTACACCAGAGAAACAATTTTTACCGCTTTTGCTTCCTCATAGAGGAAGTATTTTGTCATGTATGAATGCATGAATGAGATCACATAACGAAGTATTATACATTTCAAAGAGGAACTAGGAGCAGATAAATATTTTAGAATTTGTTAAAGAACACTTTAAAGTAAATTTTGATACCAATTGCATGTCGTCGTAATGTGTCGTTTTCACTTAAAAAGAGTTGAAAGTCAATATTTTGTTATTTTCAACTCTGAAACCATAAGATTTATACAAGACAAGTTTAAGAAAGTATTAAACTAATTGTCAACTTCGTCCATAAATAGCAAAATAAACAAGAATTTTAGTGTGTGGGTTTAAATGTAAATCTGTCAATTCAATAATTGGTGAATTTGACTTTTGACCGCAAGAAGTAAGTTTTCGCCCACTGTGAGTCTCCCCTACTGTTTACGTATAAATAATTTTAAAAGGTTTATAACTACTTTAAAACTATCTAGAACTTGTTTCAAACTATCATAATTGGTTTTAAAAACTGTTTATAATGCCTTCAAGGCTATTAAAAACTGTTTAGAACTGGATACAAACCATTTAGAACTAGTTGTCATCTGTTTGGAACCGGTTTTAATCTATTTGAAACTATTTAGAACTTCTTAAAACTGATTAGAACTTTATGATGTATATACCCTGTTTAGAACTCATTAAAACTTGTTTATAGTTGTTCAAATCTGATTTAAAACTGTTTGCAACTAGTTCAAATCCGAACTACTTAAAACTGTTTAGAACATGTTTAAAACGAATTACAACTGTCATTTAATAAATAAATTTGGACATTTTTCAAAAGAAATATAGTTTATAAAACAAAAGATACTAATTTTTGAACTTTTTGTACGTGTCTTATTTTGAAGGAATGTTACTTTTCATAGGTTCAGTAGTAAAAATAAATATCAAATAATAAAATACAAATTTTTTTTCACCGCACAGAACAAAATCAAGGCAAGTGTTGAAGAAAAATCAATATTTCTTTTTTCTGGTACACCATAACGTAATAATAGCATTACTTTTTTTTGTTGAAATTGTCGCGCGACAACTGTGCTTATAAATTGGAAGAAATTTGTAATTATGATAAATGTTGAATCGGGGAAATAAAAAAAACAAAACTAGCTTCCATTAACCCATATATAATTTTGAATTATTAGCGTCAAATTACTGAGTCATTTGCATCGACATTATTGATTCATTACACGCAGAGAAGCTAGTTCTCTAGGCTTATAAGGAATATCGATTACATATTTTAGCTCTGGGTTTTATCGTGTTCTTGAAAATAGAATTTCTGGATACTAGAGATAAAGAAAATACACTAAAATTATAAACGTGGCGTGAAATAATTTTATTATTTATTGTAGTCACCTTATCGCTTTCTATAAGCGGAAATTGCACGTTGCAATTTGTCTCAGGGACGAGAACTTTTAGCCAATAATAATTGTTAAGACATGACTCGATGTCTTATAATGTTTTACTATAAATATATATATATTTCAGTGTCAGTTTTCTTTACTCAATTCTAATCGTTTATACTTTCCGCGTGTCACAGCTATTGATCATTATAAAGCTATGTGTAATAAAAAAAAAAAAAACGTAAATAAAAAAAACAAACAAATAAAATAATAATAATAGTAAAAACTTCAGGTATCCAAAATCCAATTGCGTATAAAATTTTTAATTTCTGTGTATCATTAAAATTTGTAAATTTCATATCTTCATTTCGAGATTAAGTTTAAATAACTTTTAAAGATTTAATTTTATTTTACTTAATGATTTAATTGAAAGTGTGATTGCAGATTTTTACTTAAATTTATCGACTTACTTGCGGCCCTGTAAACAATATAACTTTTTTTTTAAATAGTGTTCTTAATTAGTTTAAAAAGAAAATAGTTTTCTAGAGTCGGATTTATTTTAATAATACAACGTAATTGAAAACACAACCGGTTTCTAATGTTGACTTATTTTTACGTGTTAGATAAAATTTTGCTTCTTAGATAATGAGAAAGTTTATAACAGTTTTAATTAAATAATCCTGGAGTGATGTAATTTTACGAACCTTTGCAAACATATTTATTTGCACTTACAATACTTGCATAAATTTCAAAGAGCTTCTAACTTTTGATTATTTAAAATTTATTTATTTACTTTCTTAATATTATAACTTGTACATTTTTTTCATTATTATCATATTATTTTATTATAATTCATATTTATTATTTAAATTATTAAAAACAATTTGTTTTAGTTTTGTCTACTTTTTCTTAAAAAATTCGGGGAAAAAATGTGAATTAACTTGTGACTTCAATTTACAGAAGTTTAAGAAATGGGTTCAAAAAACAAGTTTTCTCATTACAAACAATTTCGAATTCTCAATTTTTTTGCCAATTTAAATTAATTGTTAATAAAAAAAAATGGTAAATTTTAATTATTCGTTGTAAGTAATAATTTGTGCACTCGGTGTTTACAAAAAAAAAGTACTAGCTTTAAATGCTTAAATGCTTTTAAAATTAAAATAAAAAAATCGTATAATTAGCATTCTCCTGTTTTTACATGAATTAATTCTAATTCAGTAGTATAGTGCTAGGTATGATTATTGTACTTACAAACTTCTTATTTAAAATTTGATTCAGCAAATTCATGATTTTTTTATTTAGAAACAATTTTTGTAATAATAAGTCTTATTTTATAACAATATAACTCTTTAGTACCAAGGACAAAATAAAGAAATGAGCACAAACGACTGGTATAATTTTCTTAAAGAAGTAAAAAAAAAGAAAACAATTATTCTAATTCTTCATTTAAGTATTGCGAGTGATTATGTAAATTTTCTATAATTTTCTCACCATTCTTCTGGAGGTTATTTTTTATATTTTTTGCCGACATTTCAAAAGATGTTATTTTGACATTAAAGAAGCTAACATTTAATCTATATATCTTACCCACCTGTGAACTAGTGCAATATCGATTTTAAAAGTACTGTAAGTTCTTGACCTGTATGATTTCCTAAATAGATAACAAATGACATTAACTATTGTTTTTAATAAAAGATTTTTTTTCTATTTTGAAAAATATGTTGGTTTATCGAATTAATCCAAGTATTTATTGTTATTTATTCATTACTATTTTTTGTATATTAGTAGTTTATTGTATATCGATAATAATTTTGAATTAATTTTATTGTTTACCGAACATGTTTTTTTATGTTTTTGGTCCCGATATTTACTTACAACAATATAAGTACATATGTACTTTATATTATTATTTTTGTTATTATTACTTATTTTTAAACTAAAATTATCCTTTCAAAATATTATTTTAATTGTATTTCTATTACACTAATTAATCTAGTTAAAGCACCTATTAAATTTTATAATTTGCTCATTCAAATTACTCAACATTAGTTTCCAGTTAGAAATTACATAATTTATTTGGAATTTAATACAAATTCTATTTTTAAAATTGAAAGTTGTAGAAAGTAAATTAAAAAGCTGTTAAAAAAGACATAGGTTGAAAGTTTGCACAGATGATGCGTTTATATATGATTTGAATCTTATACACTTTCTCTTGAGAAGTTTATCACTGATATCATCTTTATGCTTGTTTTGCACTTAAATAAATAAAAGATTATATATAGAACACTGTTACTAAAGAGTGCTGTTTCATTTTTTAAAAAAATTACTTCAAACCAAAAATATTAAAATGATAATAGCATTAAACACCTGTTGATAATTTCAATTCACGTAACATTGAATTATAACTATCACTGAAGTAATAATTAAGAAAAAATTTAAATTCCGCTTAACTTAATTTTAATTTTTAAATTCCTTTAATTATTTAACAACAAGTTTTAAACAACACAACTTTCAATTTTCCGTTTTTTTTTAATTATCTATTTCTTATTATATTATTATACCCTTATTTATTGTATTTTTTTAAGTTTAAGAGAGGAAAAAAAATTATTGTTATTGTTTAAGTATAAATAATTTTAAAATCCTAATTCAAATTCTCTCGGAAATTTTAAATAGTTTTAAAATCCGTTTTTTTTTCTCTCTCAAGAAGTAATGTTTTTAGTTTTTCTTTCCATTGCCAAATCTTGAATGATTCATTTTTAAATTAAATCGCATAATAACAAAAAAGAGACTATTATATAGTAAAATAATAAGAAAATTAATTTAAATGATTTCTACCCTTATTCGTTGTTTTTTTCTTTCAATCAAACTTTTCTGGTACATTGCCAATTATATTATTGCTGGATTTTTTTTTTATATCGAAAACACTAACACATTGTAGTACACCAAAACACGCGCTTAAACATATATGGATTAACACCTTTGAAATCGTCGCAATTCTCAACAACTACTGATAGAACTTGCCAAAGGACTACATGAGTTATCATTCCATTCAATTGTATTTGAAAAGGAAGGGGTTACGAGAGCGACTTTGTCGATATAAACGATTACGGGTATATTTAACAGTTTCAAAAAACAACTAGAGATGGCAGTAGGTGGAGGGGATAACAATTCAATTTTCTATTTAAAAAAAACAATTGTTTATTTTTTAAGTTTTAGATTTTAAAAATTAAATTAGTTAATCAGAATTTTTTTTAATAGTATCTTTATTTTTAGTTTAAAATTGGATACCTTTATTTCCGTCTTTGTATTGTTATTACATTTATTTATTTTTATTTCTTATGTTTATTAAGTGATTCAAAAATAACTATTTTTCATAGAGTTGTAAACAAGTGTGACAAATGAAAAAAAAAAGATTTTTATTTTTAAAACACTGGTTAATAGTTTCTGTAGGTTTTTTATGAGAATTGTTATCCAATGTCAAACTTTAAACTGTTTACATAGTTTTAGTCATTTTTCGTTTGTTTAAACAATTTATTATTATTAATTTATAACTATTAATCTAATATACCTTGTAGTTTTTTCTGATCTTTTCAATTTTTCATTTAAACAAATTCAGCAAAATTAACCACGACCATCATTTGCTATGAATTATTACTTAATATCGTTTTTATTTAGAGTTATTGTTTGATTTATAAATAGACATTGAAAGTAAATTTTAGGTTATTAGGTACATATTTCGGAATTTTAGTTCCGAATTTCGTATAATTCCTTTTTTAAATTGTAATGATTTTAAATAAGATATATTGATGTACCTAATACATATCTTTTATTATAATCTGTGTAACGTTCTAAGTATAAAAAAGAGCAAAGCAGTTGTTAGTGAGGGAAAGGGGAGAGTGTTTTCTCAATATTCAATGTAAGAGAATAATTATGTAAGTACGCGGGACGCACGAATATTCCACAAAATTCAAAAAAATAATTTCGATTAGTATCGAAATTCTATTTTTTTTTTCTATTTTTCGCATAAGCAAACTATTCCTTGATCAATTTTTCTGTTTTTAATGATTATTTTCTCCAAAAGTTGTAACTTGAATATTATCTAACATGTGATAATTAGACTCAGTATTATTTATTGTCATAGTATTCTCAGTTGTAAGAACCGTTACCATGATAATCGTATTAAAAGTAACAGTTGTCATAACAACCGTCACCTTGGTAACGATATTTTGATAAAGATTGCCATAGTAACGGTTGCTATGACTACGATCACCATGGCAATAGTTGCTACGACAATGATTGCCATAGTAACGGTTGCTATGACAACTGTCAATACCCGCTAATTCTCTCTCATCATTAAAATTATAATAACTAATGTTTCCAGAAAAATAAATGAATAATCCGTTAACTGATTAAAGTAAACATATGATTATTTTAAACGATAGTTTAAATTATATGTATAGTAGGAAGACCATCAAACAGGTCACCCACTTTTTATTTGCGTAAGTAATATTTACTAACAATCAAAAAATAGGGTCGGACTTATATAGTTTAATTTCAATAATTTTATTCAGATAATTTGTTTAGTAATCGAATTAGTGAAATTTCACTAAGAATTAATAACTATTTTCATATTATTAATGAAATTGTAACTTCTCTAAGGGAGACAGAATTCACACTAATCCATTAGTAATTTTATTTACCAATGCAAATTCTGAAAAAAGATTTAATCTGAGAAGAACTCAACAGAACAAGAATTTAACACATTTTTTCTCATATTAATACTCCTGAGATTTTTTAAAATGAAGAAAGTAGGTGACCGGCTTGATGATCTCACCATATAATGCATACTAGTTTAAAAGAAACTGGAAAAAGAAGACCAATGTCTTTGTGTATAATGCCTTTGCACACTTGTTGAAATTATAGAAACTATAAACTAAACACCAATCTTGTACAATTATTGACATATAAGTATTTTAATTTTTTACAATTATTCTAAACACTGACTCTACCAATCAAAATTCGTTTCAGCCTAATTCAAATTTAAAAAAAAATGTTATGCGTAAATTTGCAAGCAATTCAATGGATAAATAATTGAAAAAATTATTTTAGTAATTATGTATTTTGATAGAATTAATAATAAATAATAAACATTAAGCACAGTTAGCCGTAGATGGAAATCAAGAGCGTAAAAAAATTGCAATTGTAACAAATAAAAAATAAAGGAAACAATGTAATGTTATCTATGGTTTTTTGATTACTCACTGTATCGAATATATAAAAATGCAGGTTAAATATAATTCGCATAAATAGAACATAGAAGAAACAAAATTTCGGTAATATGGATTATGATCGAGAATTTTAGCACGTTTTGGCAAATATTCATGCGTCCCTGTAATTACAACGGGCTTGTACAACCCGGATATACTTTCTTCGGATACATTCATGTAATGCACTTTTCTCCACATCCACATATGAACATACCTGGTTACATGCAGAATCCGTCTTCATGAAAAGAGAGAGTGAGCTGAGTATCTGACATACTCGCCGTTCTTCTTCCAACTGAAGTCCAACGAGCTTGTATACCTCTCTAAATAATAACTCTTACTAACAATATTCCCCTACCATGTCCTGCAATTGTTCTCATTTCGTCCTTAAGAAAAAAGCTATACTTTGTTCTTAAACTTGTTCTTCAAAATATCTGACTTTTTCCCACAGAAATAATCATTTTTAGGAAAAAATGTCTTATTTCTATAAAACATTATTATTGTTTTTCAAAACAGATAATTTTAAAAAATTATCGTTCTCCAACATTTGGAAACTTAATTTTTTTTGGCATGGTTAAAATTCTACAATTTGAAATTCAATACAGTTACATTCTACAATTTAAATGAGTTTTCACTCCAAGAAGAGTGCAAATTGAGCCTTTCCAATCAGAGTGAAAAACACACTCTAAAAGAGTAAGATCTCACTCTTATTTAGTGAAATTTCACTCCAGTTCGAGTGAAAATTCACTCGAAAATTAAAGTGAATGTTTAATTTTTGCTTGGAATTGTTGGAATTTTGTCCAAAAAAATGGGTTTCTTTAGAGAGAACTCTTTAGAGTTGAAATTTCTCTAAATTTCAGTGGGTTTTCACTCTACGAATAGTGAAATTTGAGTCACTCCAATCAGAGTAAAAAACCCACTCTAAAAAAGTGAGATCTCACTCTTATTATAAGTGAAATTTCACTCCAGTTCCAGTGAAAATTCAGTCAAAAATTAGAGTAAGCAGTGGCAAAAACTCGTTTTTGCCCCCAGACAATAGTTCATTCGTTTTTGTTTTGCGAATTCCAATATTAAATAATTTACTCCAGCTTAATAATTTATGCAGACATCCTAAATTATAATAAAAGCCTTTAAACTTTTATTTTTTTTTTTTAAATCAACATATTTTTAATTGACTACTATGTCAATAGAAATTTCCGGACTTCCGTGCGGACGAAATTTTTAAAAAAATATTTTTCAACTTTTGCTGACGCAAATTTTTTTAGAATACTTAAAAAATATGTTTTAGGTATAAAATATTATTAATTTTGTATTTTTAGGGGATGAAAGCACCCCCGGAAAAATAATTTAAAGAATATATATTTTATTTTTCAAAAAAGCTTACGCGTTTAATTCGTCGTTTTAGTTGGCTCCTGGAAGACATATTTTTACATTGAAAATTTTAATATTTGAATTACATATCATAATAGAGAATTTTAAGGCTCATATTTTTCCTCCAGAACAATATCTTTTATCTCTATTGGTTTTCAAGATAATTGCAAAAAACTACATATTGCTCAAAAGCGAAAAATGTAATTATTTTTCTTTTCAAAATAAGGTTAATTTTTGATCGATTCTAAATTCAGACTTAAAATCAAAATTCATGAAACCTAGTAAAAATGTTCAAATTCATAAAATTCGTAAATAAACAATCTAAAGAGCGTGACACTTTAAAAAAAAAGGACACTTAAAAAGTTTTTACCAAAATTTTATTTAATTCTTCAAAAAATTTTAATTCTTGTTAAAATAAAAACCCAGAGGATCACATAAAAATTATTGAATAACTAATTCTAATACATTAGCAAATCTAATGACATGAATGTTTTCTGAACAGATTCCACGATTGATAAAAAAAAACAATTTTCAGAAAATATTCAAAAATTTGAAAAGTTCCCGAGTGCCCTCAAGTTTATGTTTTGCTAATAAGATTCTCAATTTAGTGAAATTATTAATTTTAATGTTTTACTTTCTTTCTTCAATTTTATCTGCAAGTCTGAATTACAAATAGATGAAAAATGAAGTTTAAGGGCATGTGATGGAGAATTACCTCACTGGTATTTCTAAACATTTCTATTAGGTTCTCTGAATTTTAATACTTTAAGTCTGAATTCAAAATCGAGGAAAAATTAAATTTAGTTTTTAACATCTTCTGGAAACCTTTTTATAAATTAATTGTACGTTCTTTTTGAAAACTTTTATGTTATTAAGTTTGTTAGTTTAATAAAGATATTCTTTTAATACTTATTATTACATTCACTGGGTTTTTATTTTAATAAGGATTTAAATTTTTTGAAGGATTAACAAAAATCTAGAAAAATTTCTTAAAAACTACTTAAGAATTAACCCTAGGACTTTTTTTTAAATTTGTTATGCTATTTAGATTGTTAATTTACTAAATTTATAAATTTGAACATTTTTATTAGGTTCTATGAATTTTAACTTTAAGTCGGAATTTAAAATCGAGAAAAAATTTAATTTATTTTTGGATATTTTCTGGAAATCGTTTTATAAATTAATCGTAGGTTCTTTTTAGAAAATTTTTGTGTTGTTAAGTTTGTTAATTCGTTTAACAAAAAATTATATTATTTTATCTAAATTGCATTTATAGTTTGAAGAAATTTAAAGTATTTTTTTAGTAACACAAAAAATAATAATTTTTGCTTAGCATAAACAGTTTTTTTTATTTTTTCGATGTTTGTCACATTTTTTTTAAAGATACAATTTAATATTTTTTAAAATATTGCTGTATTATTTTTAATATTTGTTCTTAGTTTTTCTCATTCTTTCATACTTTTTGACGTTTTAAATTTCTTTTACTTTCCTTTGATTTTTCAGTTCATTTATGATTTTTTATCAATTTTTGAACATTTTGTAAATTTATTTAATTTTAGTTTCCTTTTTGTATTAAATAGTTTTTTTATCACTTTTTTAAAATTTTTTAATTTTTATCTTATAATTTTATAATTTTTTCAAAGCATTTATTATATTATTATACTCAATTCTCATACTTTTGAGTTCATAAAATCAATGTTTTTTATAGAAAGTGTTTAATAATTATTTAAGTACAGTTTTTAAAAAATGTTTTCTAACATTTAATAAGGTTATCTTTGTTAGTGAATCTTTTATTTTATTTTGCTGTTCATACGATTTTTTTAAATTGTATTAAAAGAAAATATACGTAAATTAATTTATAAACAAAAGCGAATCGAAAAATGAGTTCGGGCAAAAACGGAATATATTCGTATTTCGTTTTTGCGCCCATTGAAATCTTATCCCGGTTTTCTTCTGAGAAAGAATTAGTATTCGTTTTTTATATGATACAAAAAAAAAATTTTCTGTAAGACGTAACGACAGTTAAGAAAAAAGTTATTAAATTTTACGTAATACGAAATTTGCGATTTTCGGACTTTATCAAGAGTGTATAGAATTATCATTTTATTGTTTTTCACTTTAAATTTATGATATACTGGTATAGTATACTTTTAATTAATCATGCAAACAATAAAATTTTTAATTTAAGAATTATTTTATAAAATAATTAAATTTAATGTCTAATACCATTAACATTTTCATTTTCTTCACGTTCTTTAAAATTCTTCTCTAATCTAAAAGATGCTACAATTTTTCTTCAATAGTTTGATGTATTTTTAACCCAGGATCGACTGATAAAAGTTTTAAAATATTCATTTTTATATTAATTATATAAAAACAAGTTATTTTCTTTTTAAATTAAAAATTTGGTCACCTGAAAATTATGCTAATGTAGAAAAATTTTCATTACCTTGTTGCACGTGTGGCTCGATAGAATACAGAATGTTGGGATCTTTTAATATAGTTAAAAATAATAAGGCTTATGTCGAAATAGGTTAATTAAACATTTTTAAGAATTAAACCTAACAAGCTAATAATTAATCAAGTGCAGTATGTACAATAATTTAATACCGTTAATAATTTCGTTTTCTCCATTTCCTTTGAATTGGTCATCAACATCAAAGTAATTTTTAGAAAGAAATTAATTTTTCTCCTGATGAAGGTAAATCATTTTCAAGAATCTGCTGTGCTTGTGTACCATTATACAAAATGTCAGGATTTATTATTAGTGATGCATTTGAGCAAGAATATGAGAAATGAGCAACTTTGATAAAGATGATCGTCTTTTTTTTAAAAACACTCATCTCATTTCGTATCATTAAAACGAGCTGCTCGAATTATCGTTATATTTTTTGATCAACCAACCTGTTGCATTAAAATATGACATGCATATAACTGTTATGAAAGTAAGTTACTTTTTGTAGTGTTAAAACTATAGTTACGAAAAAATAACTACCAAAACTAGATTCAAAAGCATTAGTCACGCCTTCGGCAAAGATGCCAGTATTTATATGTATAGTTAATAATGCTCTATTGTGTAGGGCTTACTGTCAATGTAACTCAAAAATTATTTTAATAAATTGTAAATAAAAGTGTCACACTTACCATCGCTATTATTCGAATTTCTATTTTAAGTAACTGTTATTTAATCTAATTGTGATTACGCGTATATTATATATGTATTTAACCAAATCTTATTTTTCTCTAAATTTAGCTAAAAATATAATTAATAATTTAAAAACTGTATACAAAATAGGAGGTATCAAATAGAAAATTTTTTAATTTTCAAGAAAAAGTATACAATTATAGAGAAAGAGAAAGTGAGAAACTAATACTATGAGTGAAAATTTTTAACTTAGGTATTATGTTTTTATCTGAGCATATATTGCATTTGTGAAGTGAATCTGTAATAGACGTTTTATAATATAAAATTAGAAAAATGCTATTCAACATTTGAAAAAATGATTACTTAGGAAATTAAGAATTTCAAGAAAACTAAGATGCAATATAAAGTATTTTTTAAAGATAAACATTAATGCTATCCAAGTCCGAATAAAGTAAAATTTATTTGATTTAATTTCAAGATATATTTAAAATTCATTATTTCTTTAGTAATTTTGAATCGTTTTTTAAAGACTTGAACCAACTTTTAGTAAAATTTAATTAGTAACAAAATATTACTGTTACATATATAAATGCGTTTATAATCCTTTTTAAGTATAAAATATTAAACAAAATGTTATTTAATTACTTTGATCAGTAATTGTAACTAATTAATTTAATATGAATTTTTAATGCTTTCAATAACTTTAACAACAATGTAATAATTATTTATTTTTACTTTTTGTCATCATAAGTATACATAAATTAATAAATTTAAATTTATTCTAAATGTAAATTAAAAAAAATTTACTGAAAACCTTAATAATATGGAAATCAGACATAGGTCGTAATCCTTAGTTTAATAATCAATAAAACAAAACAATAACAATTCTAAACAATATGTCAATATTTTAATATTTTTTGTATATTGTGACTTAATTAATTAATATTTGGATTCAGAAACCATTTTCTTAATTAATTCATTGAATTTTCTAAGCGAACGTTTTCTCAGTTTCTTCAATTTTTTCTGCCAAGGTGCAAGTAACCCAAGAATTCAAAGTCATGAGTTGTCTAGCGGAATCATCATTTAATCGATTTCTGTGTTTTCTTATTATGAGGGAACTTTTTGAAAAAACACGCTCAGAAGGAACAGAGGTCGCTTGAATTGATAAAAAATCTCGAGCCATTCTGGCAAGATTCGGGTACAGATTTTAATGTAGTTTCCACCACTCCAGAATGTTTATTTCTCTTTCCACTCTCTTTTCTTTCAAATAAAGATCAATTTCGTATCTCCATTGATTTCTACCCACTTGGGCAGAAGGGGACTGTTTATCACTTTTGTAAAAAGATCCTACATCCAAAACGTCATTAGCATCATCATCAGCACTAAGAACATCATCCGAATTATTGTGATGGCTTTTTGATATGTTAGAAGTTTCTAAAGAATCCTGTATTAAATGGAATTAGTTATAACAATTTTAATATTGTTACACTGAGAAAAATTTTTGGTAAAAATTCCTGTGCTGTTCACTATAAAAGCGTCATAATTGACAGTCCCCGAAATTTTACCGTGCTGTCTTACAATTTTTACTGGATTTCCCACAATTTTTACCAGAAAACCCGGTAAAAATTGTAAGACAGCACGGTAAAATTTCGAGGACTGTCAATTATGCCGCTTTTATAGATAAGGCACAAGAATTTTTACCAAAATTTTTTCTCAGTGTAGAGGCTTAAAGTTCTAAATAAATTGTGTTATCTTGTTACATTTTTAACCCTTTGTGGCATTGAATCTGTCAGAAACTTACCATATTTTTTTTTATTTTTAAGTATATAAGTGAGCCAAAAAAGTCGTCAATACTTTTTGAAAAAAAAGTTTAAAAGTTTAGTAATTAAAATTTTTTTTAAAGTATTAGTTTTTATTGTTTTTTATCATAAATTTTCTAAAAGAGTGGAGAAAATTAGTTTACTGTTTAAAAAAATGTATACCTCAAAGGGTGAAAAGGTTACATTTATTAATTATTATAACTAAAATAATTTTTTTTTTAAAGAAACACACTGATAGAATTCTTAATATAATAGAAGTTTTTTTTACATTCGTAGGAAGATAATAATTCGCCCTAAAAATATCTTCAAATGTTCTTATGGAATAGGCTGACATTTCTCGACCCCAAGCTGTTTTTTCAAATTGCTCAATCTTGTGTCTAGGGTCAAGAATTAACACTGCACAATAAATCCAGTTGCTCTTATCACAATGTTTTTTAAGTTTTTTTTCAGCAGCCTCAAGAGCTTGAAGAATTCTTTTGTCGACGGGTGTTTTTTTGCTTTTCAGGTTTTCAATAGATTCTTCCAACTTATCGAGAAGCATATTAAATCCAACTATAACGTAAGGCAAAGTCACATATTGATCGCCACTGAGCATGGTTGAAAGTGCTTTAAAGTAACGCAAATATTTGCATATTTTTTGAAGAATCAACCATTTTTCCACATCTAGGGATAAATGTTTTAGAATTTTGTTATTGTGACAAAGCAAATCAATTCCAGGTTGCATTTTAAGTGCTAAGTTGATCATGTCTGACGTTGAATTCCACCTGGTACTAACGTCCACATTAGGAGAAAGCATTTTTATATTAGTTGACTCACAGCAACTACTTAACTTGTTCCTCCACTTTTCTGACCTTTTCAAAAATTTGAAAAGTTTTCTCAGTTTTGAGAGAGGTGACTTTACTTCAAAAGTAGACAAGCTGTCTTCCAAGTCTGTTGTTTCTTCTATTCCTTCAGTATCAATCTCATTTCCCTTTTCTACGCTTTCCTCTTCTTCTTTCTCTTCTTCTTCATCTATAGAAAAATCTTCTAGTTTGAGATCTTTAAGTAAATCTTGAACAGCAAGATTTAATATATGAGCGTAACATCTAAAATGCTGGTTCACATGATCAAACTCCATTAGTTTTGATAACTCCCACATGAAGGTTGTGTTTGACCCAGTGTTGTCTACCGTGATACCTAGGATTTTTTCTTCTAAATCGTAAGATTTGGCTGTCGTGTGAAATACACTAGCAATATCCTTGCCAGAATGCAATCCTTTCGAAGGACAGAAATCAATGAGTAAAGAGTGAAGTGTCCAATCTTCGCCAATAAAATGTCCTGTGATACAATAATATGAACGGCCAGCAATTGATGACCATCCATCCAAAGTACAAGAAATTTTTGATTTATTATTTTTTAAAATATACATGACTGATTGTTGTTTTCTATTAAAACTATTTTCTACTAGTTTTTTTAATTGGTTGCGTTTCGGCACTTTCGCTTCAGGATTCAAAAAGTGGAAAAATTCTTGTGTTTCATTGTCATCAAAGAAATTGTAGGGTAAATATTTTTTAGCTACCCAATTGACTGCTTTAATTTCCAAACGTTCTTGGCTAAATTTCTATGTGTAGTAAGATAAGTATGTAAATAATAATAATTATAGCAATGATAACGATTAAGTTAAATTTTGACAATATTTATTACTATACAGTCTATGGCCAAACGATTGAAGCAAAAGGTAATATAGTTCAATTCTATGTTTTTGTTTATGGATTACGTGAAAAAAAAAATTAAAAACTTTAAATGCGTTACGGAAAAAAAGTAAAAAAAATTAATTTTAACATTTTAAACAGCGGAAATTTGCATTTAAATAAAAATTTTATTTTTCTTTTCATACAGGACGATTTAGAAAGAATAATTTTAAATTTGAGTCTGATTCTTGTTTAATAAGTGTTAAGATTACAATTTACCGTTTTAAAAAAATTTGTAATAGATTTAAGAATGAAAATTTATCAAAATTTAGAAATCACAATATCTTATAGTAAAAAGACTAGGTATTAAAAGGTTATAACCCTCTACATATATTTATTCTAACAGTTTTATTGCTCTGTTTATTTTACACGAATATAACAATTTACTAAAATATATCAAAATAAAATTGAAATTATAATCCATTTATTTTTAATTGTAACTGTAATCATTAATTTTTTTTAATATATTTAAAAATAAACATCAAATTATACTTTAAACTTATAGTTTATAATATACTTATAATCATCGAATTTTATAATGCAAATAATAAATTATATAAATATCAATTTAGAATCAATTATTTTCATTTGGAAATTAGAAAAAAAGTCCTTTAACTTTTTGGATATTAAAAAAAGAAAGTCAGAAGTGGTAAATAGAAACTACTTATAAAATTAAAATAAATTTTTATCGAAATAAGATAATTAAATTAAAAACTGTAGTAATAAATATTATTATTTAAGTTAAGTAAAAATAATAACTACTTCAGCTGAGGAGGGCAAAACTCGGTATAAATCTTCATATTCCTTAACGTGTTCTTTTTCCAAATGTCTTTTGATACCAGTCGTGTTTCCAGATGTCATTTTAATGATAATTTCAATGTCTTTTTTTTCTAAACAGAGTTTACATTTAGCCATTTTACAATTTTCATTGTAAAAATATTCAAAATATTCAGCGTACGATTTCCCACATTTTTTTCTTCTCTTATGAGAGTTTTGAATCCTTGCTTCATTGTCACAGCTAAATTAATATAACTTTGAATAAATTGTTTAACATCTTGAATTTTAAATATTTACCTTTGTCTCTTTTTATTTGCAAATTCATTATTTTCTTTATTTAGTGACATTATCAATTGTATTAACCTTCGACTGTAAAGGAATGTTTTGACATTTGCAAAACAACAACATTTGATCAAAAATTTGAACGAGATACGAGATGAAATGAGACGATAAAAAAAAAGAAAATCTAGGTTTTTTAGCTATGAGAAAAGGTTACAATCAAGCAAATTTGAGAAATAATTCGATCATCTCGTATCGGAGTGCAACACTATTTATTATGCTAAAATTTGTCAGAAATTTAATTACTTTTATGTGTCAAATAAGAAAATATTTACTAACAATTCATTTTTCCTTCTTACTTTTTACATCTAAAAAGGAACACGATAAAATATTTTCAATGAATAAAATAATAAAGTCTTGTAATTAAAACAAACTTAAACAATTTTCTTTTATTTTTTAATCTTATTGAACATTATCAAAAAAAAAAATTAATGCGACGCTCCAAGAGAAATTTACTTTCAGGGAATAATAACTTTTTTAATATTAAAATGATAAAACATTGTCCTAAAATACAATTATTTTTTATATTTTTCTGGGCAGTTTAAAAAAAAAAGAAAACCTTGATACGACTGATAGAACGGAAGATATTGCAATTTAAAATTTCTTTTTGAAATTTTAATTTTCGTAAACTAATTAATAATATATTTAGGCCTAAATATTTATGTAAAAGATTAAATATTTTGTCTATTTTTTAAAACAATTTAAATTGTTTAAAACAACTTTTCATTAAATCCTCTTAGAAGCATTTCGATTTTTGCCTTCTTCATTTAAAGAAATATCACAAATTTTTCCGTCTACAATTTTCAAGACTTTGTAATTGTTTAAACAATTTATTTTTCCCATATACCCCATCTTGCCCCCACCTCCCCTATCCTAAAAATATTTTGCCTAATAAATATGAATTTTTTTTAACCTTGAATGATTTTATTTCTTTACTCTTCTTTATTTTTAAAGATTTTTAAGGTTCATGTTTGATAATTAAACAATAACACTTAACTTTCAAATATTTTAAATAATTTGATGAGTCCAATTACTGGTGCAAGTGACTTATCTTTTTATTTTCCTTGTATTTTTTTTGTAAATTAAGGATAAATATTTTGTATTGACAAATATATTTCTATTAATCATATCTTTAATCTCAGTTACAAAAAGAATGTTATTATATTGTTAATTATTACCTAAATATTAGAAATTTACAATAAGGTGTATATGTACCTTACATTTTCATAATTTGTATATTTTTTTAATATACCTTAAACCAATAAGCAGTATTATGCATTTATAAATCAATAATTTAATTAAATTAACAATATTACCCGGGCGGAAAAATTGGGTATAATCCTCTATATTCAATAAACTTCACACTGATTACTTTGGATGGTTTTTATATGAATAGAGTTAATTGAATATAATATATATAGATTATGCGAATTTTTTCCGCATGGATTAATAATCATAATATAAGGGGTCATTCGACAAAAAGCTCCCCCCTCACACCCCTCTCGGAATTAGCCGACATAAAACGATAATTTTCATATAAAGCTTTCTCCTTCAAAATAAATATCTTTGTCGTGAGCAAAGTTTAAAAAAAATATTGTAAACTTAACGATGGAAAATTTTAGTTTCAAAATTTATCATAAAATGAAGCATATTACATCTTTGCATTTCAGCTATTTTGAGATAATTAATTTTTTATATGCATTAATTAGTCTGTTGGGTATCGATTTCTTATTTTTTTTTATTTTATTAGAAATTTATTTGTTTTTAAAAATAAAGGTATTTATTTAAAGAAACAAAACTTTATTGGAAAATTATTGTTTTATGTCATTTGTTTCTTAGGGTACAATTTTATAAAAAGTTGATTAAATCTGATATAAAAAATATCAATTGGATATCATTAATATTGACAGTTTCGACAGATTAAACATGTTAAACGATGCATCTTTAAACTTAATTTGATCAATTTGCAAACAATTAGAATGAAAACGTGTTGAATGAGTTTTTTTTACACCTGAATTTGATCAATTTGCAAACAGATGACATTTAAACGTGTTAAATGAGTCGTTTTAAACTTCATTTGATCTGTTTATAAACATTTGAAGTTTTTAAGATGCAATGTGTATAGTTCATTTACTAATTATAAAAAGTTGATAAACATTTTGACAACATAGTTTTAAACTTTATCACCTGAAAATACCTGTCTTTGATATGATGACAAATTATTATTATTATTATTTAAACAAAATATGGATCTTTAAAAAACAAAAATTATACCTTGAATTATTACTTTCTGATGAATAAAAGTACAAATTTTTTTGTATTATAAACTAAATTATTAATAATTCTAAATATATACATTCTTACTTTAACTATAATTGTTTAAACAGATTTTAATTAACAAATTCACTGATTTGGTAATACAAAAATTTATTGAAAAACATTTTGATATTGATATAAAGAAACGCATCTTAAAGAAATTTATCTTTTAACTATTTTCTTATATTATCATTATCAAGACTATAATAGTTATTTGCAGTTCATTTTGTAAAGGAAACAGTATTTTTCCTAAGAAAAACTGTTGCCAAGTTAAAGCATGAATTTTTGTGTTCATTTCATTAACTTTTTGTTCTCTCTCAAAGAGATTTTCATTAGTTTTTTTATTCGAATGAAAAAGTTTTATAATGATATAACCAATAATTTTTCACTTGTGGGTCATATAAATTGTTTGCAATTAGAATAATAATTGAAGTATTTTTATAGCGTTTTTTAATTGTAGTAACTATACATATATTCATAGAGTTTCAATAAGGAATTAATACTAAAATTATACATTTTTAGACATTTTAAAAGCAATCAATAATTGTTAATTTAAGTCTTATTAAAATTCAAAAAAGGTTTGGTTATTTTTATCGAAAATCTAAAAAAGGTTCGAACTAAATAATATTCTTTAACAGAATTTATTTTTTATTTTTTATGTTTCAAATTTCTAGAGTAAATATTTTAGTTTTTTATATATGTCCAAGCTTTGTAACAGCTTTTTTAAAAACATATTTTTATTCGCGTTTGAAATGATAAAAGAAATTAAACTTTTTATTAGAAATAAAGAATTAGGTTGATAACTTCGTGAAGGAAGAAAAAATAAAATTTTTAGATAGGTATAATCTTTATTGTAAATAAAAACTATTGTTCTTTACAATAACTTTTGTTTTTGTTATGTGCCTTATTTGAGATACGAAAAAAATTAAGTTTTACTAAAAATCATATTTTATTAGAATATCTAGTAAGTGATGTTTTTATTAGTTTTTTTTTTAAATTTGTTGAATACATTATTTTTTCTGCAAGGTCAACTTGAATTTTAATAAAATGTCACCTATAATATTATATAGCCACAAAAATAATAAAGAATTTTTTTCTAAAAATAGTCAACTTGGTTTTTTAAAAAGTTTTATCTCTTTGTTTTTTTTCCGCTCTGTGCGCCTATAAGTCTGCTACCTTCCATTCACTTTTGTATTTCAGTTGCATTATTAATATATAGATATACATTATATTGTATATGTTTAAATTATACTAATAATATCTATGTTAATGTTTTTTTACAATTACTTTTAAATTCACGTCAAAAATAAAAAATAATAATAGATAATAAAAATATTGTTATATTTATAAATATTTAATTAATTTTTCCAGTTTTTTTTTTCAATTCGAAAATTGTTTAGACATAATTATAAAGATCTTGTTTCTTAATAGGACATTTTTTTCAGCACCTTCAAAAACTGTTTTTTCTTTATTTCGGGATATTGAATATTTTAATATTAATTTTAAAATTAATAATTTTTACTATTTTAATTTTTATGATAATGTTTCTATAGTAAATAAAGATTTTTTATTTATGCATAAGATCTTTTTATAACTTTAAAAAAAATTCTGTATGGTCTGGAAATATTAGAATTTTTTTTCAAAATAGTTTTTTAGACACCATGATAGTCAATCCAGATTGACACCTTTTTTATGTACTCATACTTATATATTCAAAATCCATTTAAAAAACTGATTCAAAAGTTGAAGAATGAAAATTAAGTTAAACAAGGCTTTTACATGTTATTAAAAAATTAAAAAGCACATGATCAAATTAAAATTAATAAAACTATCAATAAAAAATTAATAAAATTACAAAACAATCATTTCCAGTTAAAACTATATATTTTAATAATTTACAAAAAACCATTGGTAAAATGATTAATTTATAACTAAAATTTCTGTATTACCTACAATATTTCCTGTTAAATGTATGTCTTATCATCAGAATCACGAATAAAGAGAATAAATCTCTCGTATGGTTATCGCGTAAGATTATGTGGAAACAATATGTTGAGCTTTAAAGCTCTATTTTTTAATCCTTAAACAAGGTCTTCAAAGACCTACACATCTAAAGAGAATATAACTTTCATTATACTAAAACGAATCCAATAATTTTTGTCTCATATACAAAATTACGTTTACACTTATCGAAATTATAAAATTGGCCTTTAATGAAAATTAATAAAAGTATTTGTTAAAATTATTTTTCATCACTTTCAGTTCTTTATTTTTTTTTTTAAATTTCATCACAACCTTTTACTTTACATGATTATGCAGAGCTTCCACTTGGAGTGAGTAATTTCAGGAAATCGATTGTAGAGATCATTAATCATTGTTAAGAATGTAATTGAAGTAGAGGAGATTTTAAGATTTTTATCTTAAAAATAATGTCGGAAATAATTATTGCTCATAAGCGTTCCGAAAAATGACAATCTTTAATAGATTATTAACAGATCTTCAAAAATAAATTCCCACACACGTCATCAGAAAACAAAAGATTGTTATCCATTTGATTTGTCAAACTGATGTCCTTTTATATATAATTTTTTTCGAAATTTTTCTATATTTTACGTGCAGATAATTATCATAAAATAATACATGCGATTAATCATCAATACCAACTTTTCATAAAAATTGGAATTTTTACTTTTTTTCATAATCAAAAGAATTTAACTTTCATTTTCTTACGCCTTTATAAATGTATTGTGATTTTATACATTTTAGTAAAAAAAAGGAAGAACAATAAAAATAAGTCAATAATTATATTATTATTATTTATTTATTTATCAAAACTATAAGTTCATAGAGCTAATTATTATTATTGTTATTATATAATTTATTAATTTTTATTTAATTCCCTATTAATTATTTGTCAAAGACTTTGCCGATTTTACTTTGATGATAATTACTTATCACTTTTTTATTAATCTTAGAGAGTAATGACATTTCGAATATTATAGTAATTATTAAATCTTGATTTAATTGGGTTTTGTCTTATCTTGTAATTCATGTTCATCTATTATCTCTCACTAAATAATTAGAGTTGTTAATTATAACATTTGTTATATTATACCCTTCGCTATTAGTGAATATACAAATCATTAATCAAAAAATTAGACTTGGTAATAATAATTATAAATTTTCAATATAAATATATTGTAATATCATTTTATACAATATAATAAAAATTATATAAGGTTTTTACCATGTTCTTCTTACAATCGATTATAAATTACATGTTTTATTACTAAATTATTAAAAAGAGTGCTTTTTAAAATCCAATTTTTAAATACATTTTCTAGTTCAATTGATAAAAATTTCTTCAATTACGATAGGCTACAAAAAAAGTTTAAGATTCAGGTTATTTGTTAATTGTTGTTTTTTTAAATGATATTACCGAATTGATATGCTTATGCATTATCATGAGAAAATTTTTCCGCTGAGGTCTAATTCTTCTACATAACAAATGTATACATGCATAACGGTCATTTAATTATAAGATACTAATTTAATCAGTCATTCCTTAATTATTTTTAGAATTGGGAAGATTAATTGTGCCACAAATAACATAGAATTATTTGAGTATCGTCATATTGACACATTCCTCACATATTATATTATTTACTAGCTGCAAAATTAAATTTTAGAAAAATTTAACCTAATGTTTTTTGAAATAATATAAAATCTAAACTCAGACTTTGCGAGTCATGAGTCACTGATAGCAAATTCCGAGATTTTGAGATTAAATTTCTAGACATTCTATAATTTTATTACAATGCGTTAATTTCTAGGGTGCGTTTAAAACTGAAAAAAATTCAAGAAAATGTAATTTTAAGATATTTTTGAAATTTATCTAATTTAAAATTAACAAATTAGAATTATATATACTGAAAATTTGGTTAATTAAAAAGCATTTCATCTGTAAAATGTTTTTAAAAACGTTCAAGTTTTTCATGAAATTAGAACACTTTATAAGGCAAATCCGATAATAAAATTATTTTCCACAATTGATATTTAGGAATCGAAATGGTGTCAAAATAAGATCTAAAGTCCAAAGTGAACCCAAAGTCCAAAAAGTGAATTTTTTTCCTTTATTTCAACTGATTTTTTCTGCAAATGCACAAAAATCACCTGATTTTTATTCATATAACTTCCCGAAATCAGTTTTTTTTTATTTTTAAAAAAAGTATTTATTGTTAATTGTTATTTATTGCTATTTATTATTACTTACTGATTTTTAGAGTAATTTTTGCTTATTCATAGAGGAATTTCTGTGATCGTTATGTTTTTTATGCTATGAAGTTTCGAACCTCTTACTGAACACATTGTTGGATAAAATTTTCTTTTATTTAATAAAACCAGATTGTCATTGTTAAAAGTAGTTTTGAAAGGAAATTTTCTGAAATTTCAATTATACCAAGAATTTAAAAGAAGAATTACATACTTTTTAGTATTTGAAATTCGGTGCAACTACTTTGAATTTTAAATTTCCAAAAATTTATTGAATACGTTGTTTTAGATTGTATTAAAAAGTGAGTTCTTTTAGGAAATGATAAAACACACTTTTATTTCTATATTATATTAAAAATTTTATATAGAATACCATTTTTACGAAGTTTAAAGTCAACAAAATCAACAATATTTGTACAAATATCTTGTATATATATGTTTTTTTTTTAATTTTAACATTCGTTTTATTTTGTTTTTTACAGATTATAAAATAGACGTAGCACTGATCTACAGGTGCCGTGTGATGGTAATAAGATATTCTGATTCCAGCTCCTGGATGGAGGTCAGGTACAGATGAACGCAGATCATTGTGAGTATACATTTTTTTAATTTTGATCGAAAATTTTAACTTCGACTAGTTGCAGTTAAGAACGAGAGTTTAAAATATGGAGGAGAAATAGTAAGGAAGCAAATGTGGAAAATATTAAATAAAGTATGGAAGTGAGAAGGATGGTCAGAAGAATAGAAGAAGGAAAAATGACGGGATTAGAGGTGCCTCTAGTTAAGAAAGAAGAACAGAAGATAATAGGAGAGTATAGAGGGATAACGCTAATGCCGGTGGATTATAAGGTGTCCACAGGCAGGGTTCAGAAAGGGAATGGGGACAATGGATAATGTATATGTTTTAAACTATCTAATAGAAAGAAATCTAAACAAGAAACAGGGAAATTTTGTAGCACTATTCGCAGACTTTGAGGCAGAATTTCCGTCTTTGAACAGAGGCAGGCTGAGGAAAGTGGTAGAGGATTGTTACAAGGGTGTCCGCTAAGGCCCTTGCTATTTAACTTATTGATGTCGGATCTAGAGGAAAAGTTATGGAGTAAGGTAAAGAAGGGGTGGTATTGGGAAATACGAGGATTTTTTCCTTAGCATATGCGGACGATGTGGTGTTGCTGGCGGAGGATGAGAATGGTATAAGGCTGAGGATGAGTGAATGCGAGAAGTATGTAAGAGAAAAAGATTTATTTTATTTTTATTTTATTTTATCCACTTATTGTGCCCACAATACCAGATCATTTAAGGGCAATACAAAATAAATACATGTACAGATTCGTAACATAGAAAATGAAATTAAGTCATTGTACAATGTCTATATAGATTAAATAATAAAATTAAAAAAGGAGAAAAAATTGAAATATTAAAATGAGAAAAAACATAAATTATATAAAAACGTAAAAGATCCCATTACTGCATGCATTAAGGAAAGAATAACAACCAATAATACTGGACAGTTATGGAAAAATTCAAAAACAATGGCAAAAATGTTATAAGAAATAGATGGAGGAATGTACAATAATAATATAATACAGGTCTCTTTATGAAAATCAAATGGACTCTACTACACAATTATTTTAAGAAGAAATAACCACAATGATGTCTAGATTTAAAAACGATACCGACAATTGAATCATCGAAATTTTTAAAACACTTGATAAGCGGTTGTAGTAATGAGGTCCTTCACATTTTGATAATAGAAGCTTAAGTGTCCCTCTCCTTCCCTTCTACAATCCTGGGCGTTCCGTAGACGTAACGTATGAGCAGGTTCATCTCTCCATTGGCTATTCGCTCTTGCAGGACTGGTTTCAGTTGATTGTAGAGTTGTTGCTGTTTCCTAGTGCGATCTATTGCCAATGTCACACCTTTGAAATCGTTTGAAAGATTTAAGGTAGTTTTCATTTGTTTGGCAGAACTAAGAATTTCCATTACCACTGTCTGGGATTTGCAGAACAACTTCAAAGAACGTGGATTAGGTCCTTTATGGGTGATATATGGGCGAATGTGGAAAAAACGAAGATAATAAGATTTAGGAAGAGAGTGGATGAGGTAGCAAATGTGGAAAATAAGAAATAAAGTATGGAAGGGCGAGGGATGGCCAGAAAAATGGAAGACGGGATTAGTGGTGCCTTTAGTTAAGAAAGGAGAAGAGAAAAGAAGAGTTTATAGAGTTTGCTTGGTAAAATGTAACAATCACATATCACGAGAACTTTAATGTAAATGATATTCGATAAAGGTAAAGAACCGACCGTGAAATATGAAACCTTTTGTTTCAGGAAATTGTCCGTTAAACTGTGAGATTTCTCAAAGCATGTAATTGAAAAATAGTAAAGAGAGTTCATAAAACCAATCAGTCCAATCAAAGAATTGAGCGAGATTAAGCCAAGAATGAGAACTCTAGAAGGTTCACAAGGTTACCTTGAAAGCTAGCGGGTTAACTCGAGAGTAGCTCAAGGGTGCGGGTAAACCAGACCTTGTGAACGCGGGTTTGACGGGTCCAGAGAACTCCCCAAGAATTGAAAATAATCTCAACCTAAGAAAATCTGATTGATTTTACTGAACCGCTTGAAACAGAGCGTATAACTTTAAGATAAAGAAGCGAGTTTAACAATTATATTTTGGCGAGGTTATCTCGACGAAAGCCAAAAAAGGACTGACAAATGATGACCTGACCCCTTCTCTCGTGCAATTAGGGGGCAGAAGGGAAAGGGTCGAGTTTTTAGATGGAAACGGAACTGAATTTTAATGCATTTTCCCAGTGTCGTGCTCAAGAATTTTTATGACAGTACCTGGGTCAGGGAAGAAAACGGTCGGAGCGTCGCGAAACAACATTTTTAACGATAAAAAAATATCTCATGTTTTAACAGACAAAATTCTCAATTTAGAAAACTAATCAGTCTTTTAACATCTTTTAACATTTCCCGCCCGCCTACGTTGACCCAGATAACGAACATCTCAAAGAACATCAACTTCAATTGGTAACAAACTAATTTTAGTGATCGGACGTTTAAATACAGAAGTTTGAGTTTTAACAGTTACAACTCCAACGTGGCCATCCTTTCCGGGGTGAACCTCAAGGATCCTTCCTAAAGGCCACTTTGAAGGAGGGTACCTTTCGTCTATAACTAGAGTCAAGGCACCTTTCTGAATTGAAGGTGAAGGTTGATTCCACTTATAGATAACTTGGTAGCGTTGGAGACACTCTCGAGACCATCTGGTCCAAAAACTGTCCAACATTTGCCGCAGAAGTTGCCAGCGAGTCAGCCGGGAAACTTTTAGATGCTCTAAACTAGGTTCTGGGACAGTGGTTAGTGGTGCGCCAATCAGAAAGTGTCCAGGCGTGAGAGCGCTTAGATCATCTGGGTCCTCAGTGAGAGGAGCGAGAGGTCTGGAGTTGAGAACTGCTTCTATCTGTAACAGAAAAGTGTTTATTTCCTCGTAAGTGAGAAGGTGATTACCTAGTACTCGTCGAAGATGATGCTTCACGGATTTGACTCCAGCTTCCCACTTTCCACCACAATGTGGAGCTGCAGGTGGATTGAACAACCACTGGGTTCCGTCGTTGGATAGAAGGGATGAGAGTTTTCCCAACTGGTTTGATGCCAAAGAGAACAATTCCCGAAGCTGAGAGTCTGCACCTTTTAAGTTGGTCCCACAATCACTGCGAAGAGTCTCACAGATACCCCTCCTGGCGGTGAATCTCTTATAGGCTGCTATGAAGTCTCCACTGTAGTCGGTAACCAGGTCCAAGTGAATTGCAGAAGTTGAATGGCAGACAAAAAGTGCAATGTATGCCTTGTAGGTGCGAGCATTTCGTCCTTTCCAAGTTTTCAGTAAGAATGGTCCAGCGTAGTCTACGCCGGAGTGTAAAAATGCTCGGGAAGGAGTTACTCGATCGGCAGGTAGTTGTCCCAGCAGTTGTTGTGCACGTATTTTTCTGAATCTTGCATATCTGACGCATTTTCCAATGAATGAGCTGACAGGAACTCGTCCGCCCAGGATCCAAAAGTTGTTCTTGATAAATGTGAGAGTTTCCTGAGTTCCTCCGTGAAGATTACGCTGATGAGCATCAGAGATGATCAGCTGAGTTAATGGAGAATCATTCGGCAAAATGATCGGATGTTTGATATTATAAGGCAGAGGTGATGTTTTTAGTCTTCCGCCTACTCTCATAAGTTCTTGAGAATCCATGAAAGGCGTCAGGCGAGCGAGATGATGAGTTTGTGGTACGGAATCACCTCGCAAGAGAAGTTTTCTTTCTTTGGTAAATGATGCTTGTTGAACACGTAGAACCCAAAAAAGCTTAGCTTCCTCTAGTTCTTGGGTGGTGAGCGGAGTTTTGACGATTGACGTAGCTTTCTTCCGAAGACATAAACCGAAGCGCTTACATAGTGCGGTCACTCAAAGAAGTTTGGTTAGGTTCGAATATTTTGAGAGAAGATTCCAAACATGATTTGGCACTGCAGAAGTTGCTACATTTGCTCGAACTGGCCGTTCTTCTAGATCCTCGTTGCCTCTTGTCGCAAGGTCAGCAGGGTTTTCCTTTCCGGGAATGAAATGCCACGTTGCCGAAGGAATGGTTTCTTGAATAAAAGCCACTCGATTGTAAATGAAATCCTTCCAGCGAGACGGGTGATTATTAATCCAGGTATAGGTAATCGCCGAATCAGTCCACATATGAACCGGCAAGTTACCATAGTTTAAAACTTGAAGGAGATGTTTCACTAACTTAGTGATAAGAACGGCTGCAGATAATTCCAGTCTGGGAATGGTCAATCTTTTAATTGGTGCCACTTTTGTTTTAGCACAAACAAGAGTAGTTCGAATATCGTTGTTGAGATCGGAACATCGTATATAGACGACAGCAGCTAGCGCATGTTGAGAGGCGTCGCAGAATCCGTGAATCTCGATGGGCGTCTGTGATGACGTTCCAAACCAACGTGGAAATGAGAGGATATTAATTTCTTGAAGATGCTGCTCGAATTGTGTCCATTTTTCAACGAGATGAGGGGGTAGCGGATCATCCCACCCAAGTTTTAGTGACCAAAGATCTTGGATAAAAATCTTTCCAGTTATTACAACTGGAGATATGAAGCCCATGGGATCATAAAGTTTGGCAATTGTAGATAATGTCGTTCTTTTCGTAATGGTACATTGTGGTGAGGGTATCCACGAAAAGCCGAAAGTGTCAGAGTGGGGATTCCAACTCATGCCAAGGATGTGAACGGTGGAGCGTTGATCAATCGGGACTGATTCTGGAAAGAGTTGAATTTCTGACGGTACTTGCGAAAGTATTTTTGGCTCATTGCTTGCCCATTTTTTCAAAGTAAATCCGCCCGCCAAGCACAGGCCGTTTACTTGTTGAATAATGATTTGAGCTTCGTCGGTTGAATCAGCTCCTCCAAATATGTCATCAACATACCTTCCTTTGATTAACGTCGATGTTGCTAACGGAAATTTCATACCTTCATCCTCAATTAGTTGCTGAACGGTGCGAAGGGCTAGGAAAGGAGCACAGGCTATTCCATAAGTAACGGTGGTGAGTTGAAAGGTATCAGCTTCATTAGGGTTTTCACTCCACAATATCCGTTGTAGATTCCGATCTTCGGGGTGCACTTTTATCTGGCGATACATTTTCTCCATATCTGACGTAAACACGAATCGGAAATGACGAAACCAAATTAAAACATCGATGAGTTCCGTTTGAAGCTTAGCACCAGTGTGAACGATATCGTTGAGTGATACACCTGTTGACGAGCGGCTGGAAGCGTTGAATACAACTCGGAGTTTGGTCGTCGTGCTGCTTTCACGAATTACTCCGTGGTGGGGAAGATAGTAAGCAGTTGAATCTTGATCGATAGCTGAAGACGAGACCCGTTTCATGTGAGTTAGAGACTCGTATTCCCGTAAGAATTCAGTGTAAGCATCTTTTAATTTTGGATCATTTTCCATTCTAGCGGATAATCGAAAAAACATTTTATAGGCGGCATTCCTTGAATTTCCAAGTAGACTTGTCGATTTTTTCAATGGAATTCTTACTACATAACGACCATCAGCATCTCTCGTGTGAGTCGATTTAAAGTGATCCTCACACTCTTGATCTTCAATTGACAGAGAAGGTATTGATGTAACAGGCATCTTATCTAGCTTCCGAAATTTCTGAAGTACCTCCAGAAGTTCTTCATCAATTGAAGTGTGATAGCTTTGGATTTCCGTTGATGATGGAGATTCTGAGGGTCCAAACAGTATCCAACCAAAACTTTTCGCTTGAGCGGTCGGAGAATCAACTGGACCACGACGGAGCCCTTCTTCAAGAATCCGTCCATAATAATTAGCACCGATAATGATGTCAATTTCACCAGGCAAATGAAAGTTAGGATCTGCAAACTGAATATTCTTTAAGTGTGACCAACTGCTCAATTCCGTATTAGTAAATGAGAAATGAGCAGTTAACTTCGAAAGAATGTGTGCTCTAATATTGCATTTAGTGGGAGATTTAAAATGGGGCACAAGGTTAACAGAGACTTCACCACGTGTGCGACCAGCTTTAACGCCTCCGATGCCACGTAAACAGGTTAACGAGTGTTGTCTTGATAATTTCAACGATTGTACCACCTTTTCCGAAATGAAGGAAATTTGTGATCCTGGATCAACAAGAGCTCTAACTTTCATTTTATCCCCATTTTCTGATGATACGATAACTTGAATGGTAGCTAACAGAGTTTCAGACGGTGATGATGTCTGATTCCTGCTGGCGAAATTAACTTGAACGGTTGAATCGGATGTTGAAGTTTTGGCTTGGCTGGAATCGTTGGAAGTATGAATGGTAGTATGACGCTTTGAACCACATTTGAGGCAACGTCTAGGGGAACGACAGTCAGAAACTCTGTGCTGTCCTAGACAGTTAAAGCATAATTTATGTTTTTGAATAATTTCCCTTTTTTCTGGCACTGTTTTTCCCGAATATTCTGGGCACTTAGATGTATAGTGATCAGATGAACAGATGATGCAAGTATTTGTAAAAGTTTGATCCTCAGAAGAAACATGAGCTTTTGCTGAATATTGAGGAGGTGAGGCCCCAGTTCGTCGAGATTTCTCGACGGCTTTTAAGGTTAATAATCGCTCTAATAAGAATTCGAGAAATTTCTGCCAAGTAGGAGGTTCTTGACTAGGTCCTAATTTTTGTTCCCAAAGTTTGATAGATTCCGTATCTAATTTTTGTGCTGTAACAAATACCAGAAAATCGTCCCACAAACTTACCGGGCGGCCAAGAGTTTCTAACGAGCGAAATATTTGTGTAACACTTGAGTAAAGACTTTCGATTTCAACTGACGACTCCTTAGTTATCCGCTTAAGTGTCAGAAGCGAATGCAGTGCTGAATTAACTAACAGTCGTTTGTTTTCATAAAATGAAACAAGAGCGTCCCAAGCCTTTTGAAAGCTGTCCCTTTTAAGCTTTGTTTAAGATAATGCAATTTCCAAACGGGGGTTAAAGTTGAGTTTGATAGAACCATAGAGTCGAACAAATCCTTAAATTGAATCCACTCCGAGGGAGATCCATCAAAAGTAGGAAGGGTTAATTGCGGAAGTCGAGGACCGTAATTATACATATTAGGAAAACTAGAAGCTTGAGATCCAGCACAAATCGAAGGAGAACACGTATCCTTTTGAAGTCTCTCCATCATAGAACTCATGGCTTCCAGAGCTTCCAAATATCCTTCTTGCGTAGCTTTGAACATATTTCCCTTGAAGTATGCATTCTTTAAAAGGTGTCGTTTATCCCTTGTTCCTAGTTGTCTCATGGCGATTCGAATGGCATCATGTTTTACCGAAAATTTAGACCACGCTTCCTTGAGCGCGTTTCGTCGAGTTTCAACACGATGAGATGAAACGTTTGAAATTCCAACACTAGTTAGATTATTCACTGAACTCGCGATAAACTCCATATATGACGATTGCTCATCAATATAATGTTCTATATGATCCACCCTCATTTTAATGAGTACTCACTTCACAAAAAATGTCGAAGACGAGCACTATTTATGTCATGTGCACTAAGAGGTTCACTATAATCCAGATGATGCACTTGAATACACAGTTTCTTTAAACTAGGTCAACTAAATAATCCGGCTCGAAGGACCAAAATGTTTGAACTATCACTAGGATTAGGTAACTTGAAGAAAGGAGACCCTTTAATTAAATCAAAAATCACAATGTTTATTAATATTAATGTCAAGTAAGGCACAATTAAAATTTACACAGTTTGCTTGGTAAAATGTAACAATCACATATCACGAGAACTTTAATGTAAATGATATTCGATAAAGGTAAAGAACCGACCGTGAAATATGAAACCTTTTGTTTCAGGAAATTGTCCGTTAAACTGTGAGATTTCTCAAAGCATGTAATTGAAAAATAGTAAAGAGAGTTCAGAAAACCAATCAGTCCAATCAAAGAATTGAGCGAGATTAAGCCAAAAATGAGAACTCTGGAAGGTTCACAAGGTTACCTTGAAAGCTAGAGGGTTAACTCGAGAGTAGCTCAAGGGTGCGGGTAAACCAGACCTTGTGAACGCGGGTTTGACGGGTCCAGAGAACTCCCCAAGAATTGAAAATAATCTCAACCTAAGAAAATCTGATTGATTTTACTGAACCGCTTGAAACAGAGCGTATAACTTTAAGATAAAGAAGTGAGTTTAACAATTATATTTTGGCGAGGTTTTCTCGACGAAAGCCAAAAAAGGACTGACAAATGATGACCTGACCCCTTCTCTCGTGCAATTAGGGGGCAGAAGGGAAAGGGTCGAGTTTTTAGATGGAAACGGAACTGAATTTTAATGCATTTTCCCAGTGTCGTGCTCAAGAATTTTTATGACAGTACCTGGGTCAGGGAAGAAAACGGTCGGAGCGTCGCGAAACAACATTTTTAACGATAGAAAAATATCTCATGTTTTAACAGACAAAATTCTCAATTTAGAAAACTAATCAGTCTTTTAACATCTTTTAACACCAGTGGTTTATAAGGTGTTTGCGGAGATCTTAAGGAAGAGGCAATAGAAGAAAGTGGAAGAACTTAGTTGTATTCCACACAACCACGCAGGGTTCAGAAAGGGAATGTGGACAATGGATAATGTATATGTTTTAAACTATCTAATAGAAAGAAATCTAAAAAAGAAAAAGGGAAAGTTAGTAACATTATTGAGAGTCTTTAAGGCAGCATTCCGTCGGTAAACAGAGGCAGGCTGTGGAAAGTTTTGAAAGAAAGAGGAATAGATGAAAGTTTAATAAAAAGGGTTAAAGAGGTATATAAAAACACGAAGGTAAAAGTGAAAATTAGAGAGAGATTGGTAGAGGAGATTCGGTTATAGGTAGAGGATTGTTACGAGGTCGTTATTAATGTCGCATCTAGAGGAAAAGTTATGGAGAAGATGTAAAAGAAAGGTGGTATTGGATAATACGAGGATTTTTTCCTTAGCATATGCGGACGATGTGGTGTTGCTGGCGAAGGATGAGAATGGTATAAGGCTGATGATGAGTATGGAAGGGAGAGGGATGGCCAGAAAAATGGAAGACGGAATTAGTAGTGCCTCTAGTTAAAAAAAGAGAAGATAAGAGAAAGGAAGAGTTTTTAGGGATAACGCTAATGCCGGTGGTTTATAAGGTGAATGCGTAGATCTTAAGGAAGAGGCAATAGAAGAAAGTGGAAGAACTTGGTTGTATTCCACACAACCAGGCAGGGTTCAGAAAGGGAATGTGGACAATGGATAATGTATATGTTTTAAACTATCTAATAGAAACAAATCTAAAAAAGAAAAAGGGAAAGTTAGTAGCATTATTCATAGACTTTAAGACAGCATTCCGGTCGGTAAACAGAGGCATGATGTGGAAAGTTTTGAAAGAAAGAGGAATAGATGGAAGTTTAATAGAAAGGGTAAAAGAGGTCTATAAAGAAACGAAGGTAAGAGTTAAGATAGAAGAGAGATTGGGAGAGGAGTTTTGATTAGGTAGAGTATTGTTACAAGGGTGTCCACATTAAGCTTTATTTTAAAAAAAATGTCTTTTTTCAAAAAAAGTAAAAATTTTTTTTTATTTTTTAAACAAATAGGTTAGATTTTAAATTTTTTTTACACCATTGAAAAGAGGAGGAAAAAAGCTTTCGAAAACATATAGGTCAATTTTTTGTCCACCCTGTTGCATAATAGTTACACTTGACCAGAATCTTCAACCCCCTCCCCCTTCTACAATTTTCATTAAAATTTCATAATAGGGGAGGTGGGGGCAAGACGGGGTTGGGGGCAAGACGTGGTACCTGCCTTAATTAACAAACTAATTAACCAATCATGATCATTTTTTGCATAATATAGCACCGTTACAATAGCTTTTGATTGACGAAGTCACCGATTCTTGAAACCGAGTTTTTTATTTGTTACATGAGAAAAACTGTTTTTGACGATTTTCTTGTCATTTTTGCATTTTATTTAGAACGTGTTTGTTATTTTAATAACAACATTTTATATGCTATATAATTTTTTTCATGTTCAACAATGATTACACTTGAAGTTAAACACTTGTTTATTTCCGTTTCAAAATTTAATTTTTAGAAATTAATTTTTTAATGAAATTCCGTATGTGGGGGCAAGACGGGGTATAGGAAGCGACAGCAGGTTATGGTACTGAAAACCAATAATTTTTTTATTTTATGAAAACAAATCTTCTTTTGGCAATTTTACACAATATTTATAACGTTTTGTTATGTAAAGAATACATTTCAAATACAGGAGCAGGTAACCACTTGTTTATTTTTATTATAAAAGTTATTGTTTTTTGAGGTTAGCTTTGTAATTGAATTTTACATGGGAGAATTAAAATTACGCATTAAACTGGCTTTTTAGTTTATTTTATAAATAAATAAAGGTGCTTGAGAAATTACTAGGCAAAAATAGGTTGGTTTTTATACTACCCCATCTTGCCCCCAGGGGGTACCCCATCTTACCCCCACTTTTTGTAAAGTGGAAAATTTGAATTTTTTTACTTATTTTTAATTCTATATTTAATTAAGTAACAAATCTTTCAAAGAAGACTTTTTCATGGAAGACTAATTGCCAAAGATTATTATTATAATAATTAAAATATTTTTGAATCGATAATATTAGTTTTATAGAGCTTCAAACCTTAGGTACCCCGTCTTGCCCCCACCTCCCTAATTGGTGGTTTGAGTACTGACATAGAATACTACATTTTGTGCAAATATTAGCCCTTTTAATTTTTGCGATTGGTACACTTGAGAAATTTTGCCCCACACTGAGAAAAATGGATATTCGTAGATATTCAAATTTAACATCCAGATATTAAAACTTAGTATTTAGATATTCAAAATTATTATCCAGATATTAAAATTAATATTTTTTAATATCCAAGATAGTAAGTTTAAATATCCATTTCTCTCAGTGCATAAACTAATTTAATGAAAGTCGCTACTTAAAATATTAACTTCAATTTCTATTTACTTAATAAATATTACATAATCAGTATTGTTATTGTTTTAAATTCAAGGGATTTTTTACAATGCAGCAATATAGTGTAGATAATAATCGTACCCAATGGGAAATTGCCAATGATCACCATTGGCTAAATAATGGTCCCATGATTGGCGGCCAACAGTTTTTTCTTGGCAAACTATTGGCAACCAATATTGGACCACAGTTGGTCAATCCTTGGGATGATAACGGGTTTGCCAGTCATTGGCAGCCATCATTGGTTCAATATTGGTTGCCAATGATAATGCCAATAAATAAAAATTTTTAAATTAACAATATTAAAATCTATATTTTTATATTGTTAATTTATTTATTGTTTAAAAAATTTTTTTTTTTAATAAATATTTTAATTTATTTATTAATGCATGTCAAGTATTGGTACAATAATTGGCTTTCAATATTGGTCCATCCTTGGGAGCCAATGAATAACCAACAATCTTATTTTTACAACTCTATATGGAAACAGAGTTGTTAATTTAATCTTCAGCCAATATTTGACAATGAAGATTTGAGTGTTGGACACATTAGAAATGTATTTTCAGAGGTACGGGATCAGGCCTTATATAAAAGAGCTGAAGAAACTCGATCGTGAGAGAGGCTGACCGATGCGCGCCCTATGCCAGTTTCCGAAACCACAAACGCGTGAGAATCCTCGGCGCGCAGACGCGGCAAACTTCCACTATTTGAATTTGAATTTTTTATGCATTTAATCAAAAACAAGAAAAGAAATACAATAATACAAAAATTATACAAATTCTTAAATTTGTATAGTTTTCTGATTGTTATTAAAAAGTAATACGCTTAATTATAAAGAAATACTTATAATAAATATCCTCCATAAATAATTGTTCAATTCTTGAAGATTTGAAAAACTCTTAAAGGTGTGTCCTAAGGTTAAAAATTATTGTTCTAAATCTACTTTAATCGATTTTCATGTTATATAAATTATTTAAATAAATTAATTAGTTTTAAAGAAATCAGAAAGAAATTAAATTGATGAAAAAATAAACATTTAATATTAAAAATAATATTAATAAAAATAATCACATTAAAACTTTGCTTGTAAAATAAACAGAACGAAAAATTTTAAATTAAAAAATTAATGAACAATTACAAAATATTAAAGAAGACTTTAATTTTATTAAAATGTAAACTTAAGTCACATAAATACAAATATTCATGTAAGTATTTAAATTTTATATTCACCATTTTTTCTGTTTAAATTTAAAGTAAAATTTAACAAATTGTAAAGAATGATAGTTAATAAATATTTAACTTTATTTGTTATTCTTTTCGTTTTTCACATGCAAAAAATAATCATTTTTTTTTATAAAACTAAGAAACAAATTCTCTAAATTTGAATACAAATTAAAAATGAAAAAAATTTAATATATGTAAAAAAATTTTAAATTTGAATCATTTAATTAAATAATTTATTTTAACAAAATGACTTTCTAAATATAACTATCCAGAATATATAAAAAATATGAGCAAAAAAAATCAAAATTGGTTTTTAAAAATAAAAAAATAAACTTTTTAAAGTTCAAATTAAATAAAATTTTTTTTAAATTTTGTTATTCTAAAATTAATATTAAGCTTGAATAATAATTTTCAATACAATTTCTTAAAGTTAGTTTTCAAAAAATTCAATTATCATTAAAATGAATCTTTCCAAATAATAAAACTTAAACAGAAAGAATTAATGGTTTCTTTTAAATTAAAGAAATAATAGAGCATTAAACATAGTTAATTTAATATTTTGAATACTATTAAAAAAAATTTAAGTTTATAAAAATTAATGATATCAAAAATATTATTTTTCGATCGTAATTTAAAAAAAAAATTCAGTTTAATTTAGCTTTATTGAACAGTGTTGATTTTTAAATTTTAAAATTTGTGTCTAGGTATTAAGCTTTAAATTAGATTACATCTTATTTTTTTCATGTCCATATCTTTTATTAAAATTAAATTAAAATTTGTTTTTAAAAATAAAATATAAACATTTTAAAGTTTAAAGTTGAATTGAAAATTTTTTAAAATTCGTTATATTAAAATTATAATATTAATCTTAAATAATAATTTCAAATATAATTACTTAAAGTTAGTTTCCAAAAACTTGAATTAATTTTAAAACGAATCTTTACAAATAGTAAAACTTGAACAGAAAAAATTAAAGGTTTCTTTAAAATTAAAGAAATAATAAAGAGTTAAACATGGTTAATTTAATGTTTTGAATATTATTAAAAAAAAATTAAGTTTTAAAAAATTTAATGACATCAAAAATATTATTTTTTATCTTAATTTTAAAAAAAAATTCATATTAATTTAACTTTATAAAACAGTGTTGATTTTTAAATTTAAAATTTTTAAATTCGAGTCTAGGTATTAAGCTTTAAATTAGTTTACATCTTATTTTCTTTTTTGTCCATATCTTTTATTAAAATTAAATTAAAATTTGTTTTTAAAAATAAAATATAAACTTTTTAAAGTTTAAAATTGAATTGAAAATTATTTAAAATTCGTTATATTAAAATTAAGATTAATCTTAAATAATAATTTCAAATATAATTACTTAAAGTTAGTTTCAAAAACTTGAATTAATTTTAAAATTACGAATCTTTACAAATAGTAAAACTTGAACAGAAAAAATTAAAGGTTTTAAATACTATTAAAAAAAATTTAAGTTTAAAAAAATTAATGACATCAGAAATATTATTTTTCGATCTTAATTTAAAAAAAAAATTCATATTAATTTAGCTTTATAAAACAGTATTGATTTTTAAATTTAAAATTTTAAAATTTGTGTCTAGGTATTAAGCTTTAAATTAGTTTACATCCTATTTTCTTTTATGTCCATATCTTTTATTAAAATTAAATTAAAATTTGTTTTTAAAAATAAAATATAAACTTTTTAAAGTTTAAAGTTGAATTAAAAATATTTTAAAATTCGTTATATTAAAATTAATATTAATCTTAAATAATATTTTTAAATATAATTACTTAAATTTAGTTTCCAAAAACTTAAATTAATTTTAAAACGAATCTTTACAAGTAGTAAAACTTGAACAGAAAAAATTAAAGGTTTCTTTTAAATTAAAGAAATAAAAGAGCATTAAACATGGTTAATTAAAATTTTGGAATAAAATTAAAAAAAAATTAAGTTTAAAAAAATTAATGATATCAAAAATTTAAAAATTTTAAAGTAACCATTTCGAATATTATTAAAAATGTGCTCAGAAAGTAAAAACTTTGTTTAAAATTTTTTAAACTTTTAAGTTAAACTGGAAATAAGATGTGAACTAAATTAAACCTTTCTATACAAATTTAAATTTTAAAACTCAATGCCGTTTTGTAATAGCTAAATTGAAATAAGTTACATTTTTTAATTAGGATCGAAAAATAATATTTTTGATATCATTAATTTTTATAAACTTAAATTTTTTTTAATAGTATTCAAAATATTAAATTAACTATGTTTAATGCTCTATTATTTCTTTAATTTAAAAGAAACCATTAATTCTTTCTGTTTAAGTTTTATTATTTGGAAAGATTCATTTTAATGATAATTGAATTTTTTGAAAACTAACTTTAAGAAATTGTATTGAAAATTATTATTCAAGTTTAATATTAATTTTAGAATAACAAAATTTAAAAAAAATTTAATTTAATTTGAACTTTAAAAAGTTTATTTTTTTATTTTTAAAAACCAATTTTGATTTTTTTTGCTCATATTTTTTATATATTCTGGATAGTTATATTTAGAAAGTCATTTTGTTAAAATAAATTATTTAATTAAATGATTCAAATTTAAAATTTTTTTACATATATTAAATTTTTTTCATTTTTAATTTGTATTCAAATTTAGAGAATTTGTTTCTTAGTTTTATAAAAAAAAATGATTATTTTTTGCATGTGAAAAACGAAAAGAATAACAAATAAAGTTAAATATTTATTAACTATCATTCTTTACAATTTGTTAAATTTTACTTTAAATTTAAACAGAAAAAATGGTGAATATAAAATTTAAATACTTACATGAATATTTGTATTTATGTGACTTAAGTTTACATTTTAATAAAATTAAAGTCTTCTTTAATATTTTGTAATTGTTCATTAATTTTTTAATTTAAAATTTTTCGTTCTGTTTATTTTACAAGCAAAGTTTTAATGTGATTATTTTTATTAATATTATTTTTAATATTAAATGTTTATTTTTTCATCAATTTAATTTCTTTCTGATTTCTTTAAAACTAATTAATTTATTTAAATAATTTCTATAACATGAAAATCGATTAAAGTAGATTTAGAACAATAATTTTTAACCTTAGGACACACCTTTAAGAGTTTTTCAAATCTTCAAGAATTGAACAATTATTTATGGAGGATATTTATTATAAGTATTTCTTTATAATTAAGCGTATTACTTTTTAATATCAATCAGAAAACTATACAAATTTAAGAATTTGTATAATTTTTGTATTATTGTATTTCTTTTCTTGTTTTTGATTAAATGCATAAAAAATTCAAATTCAAATAGTGGAAGTTTCCCGCCGCATCTATGCCGCGTCTGCGCGCCGAGGATTCTCACGCGTTTGTGGTTTCGGAAACTGGCATAGGGCGCGCATCGGTCAGCCTCTCTCACGATCGAGTTTCTTCAGCTCTTTTATATAAGGCCTGATCCCGTACCTCTGAAAATACATTTCTAATGTGTCCAACACTCAAATCTTCATTGTCAAATATTGGCTGAAGATTAAATTAACAACTCTGTTTCCATATAGAGTTGTAAAAATAAGATTGTTGGTTATTCATTGGCTCCCAAGGATGGACCAATATTGAAAGCCAATTATTGTACCAATACTTGACATGCATTAATAAATAAATTAAAATATTTATTAAAAAAAAAATTTTTTTAAACAATAAATAAATTAACAATATAAAAATATAGATTTTAATATTGTTAATTTAAAAAATTTTATTTATTGGCATTATCATTGGCAACCAATATTGAACCAATGATGGCTGCCAATGACTGGCAAACCCGTTATCATCCCAAGGATTGACCAACTGTGGTCCAATATTGGTTTCCATTAATGCGCTAATATTGGCACCATTGGCTCCCAATACTGGTCCATTAATGCGCCAATCGTTAGTTTCCCATTGGGTATAGATAATTTTGTCTGTTTTTTAATTTTTATGCATTTTTGTAATGATCAAACTCTTTTTAAAGCTTAAGAATTACCTGATAGTACCTAATATTAATTTATTAAATAATGTTACATGGAATTTATTAGATGGTTCTTAAACTCTAAAAATTGTATCTTAACATTGCAAAAATACATAAAAATTAAAAAACAGACAAAATTATCAATAAAAGAAAAAAAAAAGATAAAAATGTTCATAAAGTCAAAATTTAATGATGATACTACAAAGTTAAAAGTAGAATATCTTTGACAATTTTAATCGAATTTTATTCAATCTGAAGTCATTTGAAACTGCATTTATTAAGCTTTTGATGTGCATTAAGAAAGAATGTAATTTTAATAAGATAAGAGATTTAAATTAGCTTCAAAGTTGAAAAATCAATGAAAAGAATGAAATTTATTGATGAATTTTGGTCTATATCTTCATGAATTTAAATGATAATAAAGAAACTCTTGTACACCTTGGAAGCGTGTATTTTAAGCTTTTAACAAAAAAAAACTTTTTGATTCGGATGAAAAATGGTGAAGTTTCAAGGGGTGATGTATATGAATCTACCGGAAAACTGTTTTTTGGCTCTAAAACAAGATTTTGAGTGTGAATCAGAAATTTAATATATATTATTCTATTAAGTTTTTTATTACCTAAAATCTCCACTAGGTTCAATAATTTTTACTGCTACACAGTGTTATTATTGTTCAATTTCATCTTTTTATCAATTTAAGCTACAGAATTGTAACTTCTTCTTAATTTTGCAACTTTTCAAGCTAAATGATACTAATTACTTACAACAAACTGAAAATAACATTACCACCATTATACAGAGATGCAATTTTTGCAGCTGAATGATACCAATTACTAACAGCAAACTAAAAAAAAACAATACTACCAAATGTTGAAACAAATTATCACTGTTTCATTTCAACTTTTTATCAAATTAAGATACAGATTGCCAATTTCTTCAATTTGGCATGTTTTTTTTTTTTTTTTTTTAAGAGGTAAAATTGTTATTTTTTTTTCTGTTGCTTAATTTGATATAAAGTTGAAATTAAACAATAATAATTTGTTTAAACATTTGATGGTATTGTTATTTTCAGTTTTTTGTTAGTAATTAGTATCATTCAGCTTGATCAGTTTCAAAATTGAGAAAAGGTTGCAACTCTGTAGCTTAAATTGATAAAAAGTTGAAATTAAACAATGATAATTTGTTTAAACAATTGGTAGAATTGTTATTTCTAGTTTGTTAGTAACTGGTTACATTCATCTTGAAAAGTTGTAAAATTAAGAATAAGGATGCAACTCTCTAGCTTAATTTGATAAACAGTTGTAAATAAACAATAATAATTTGTTTAAACAAATCAGCAATTACATGAAATAATGGTTAAAAGTCTATATTTATGTTATTTATTGAAAAACGTACAAATAAATGTCAAAAAAATAATAATAAATATTTTTAAACTATTTTCCCCTGATTTTGCTTCCTCATAGAGGAAGCGTTGTGATCGTTAAGATTTTCGATTTTCCAAAAATAGTGTAAATCGACTCAGTTTCATCTGAAAAGTTCAAATTTTTATTCCTTAGAAAATGTCCGGATGTGTGTGTGTGTTTGTGTGTGTGTATGTGTGTGTGTATGTGGTAAATTTTTTGTCGCCAGGATATCTCGAGAACGCTTCAACGGATTTTAATAAAATTTGGGTGACATATAAAGCTCACAAATATCTAAATTTGGACACAGGGATTTTTGAAAATACCCAATCAAATTTTTTTGAGCATCTTTTTTCATCGAAAAATATCGTTTTTTGGAAAAAAAATTTTTCATGCTAAAAATCCAGACAAATGAATGAAAAAATCATATTCCTTGTTTCAAAACGAATCGATTGACCTATATAAAGTATATAATCGACCAAAAACTCACGTAATAATTCATGATTTTTCAGTTTTTTTCATCAAAAAATCTCGTTTTTGGAATTTTTTTTAAAAAAAAATTTTTTTCATGCTAAAAATTCAACCAAACGAATTACAAAATCATATTCCTTGTCTCAAAACGAATCGATTGACCTATATAAAGTATATAATTGACTAAAAACCCACGTAATAATTCATGATTTTTCATTTTTTTCAGGGACCGTCACGAAATTAATTTGGTTTTTGGAGTTTTTTCAATATATCTAGTAATAATCAATAGATTTTACTTAAAGATTGAAATCATTTCATCAAATTTAAAGCAAAAAATGATTTTACGTTGTTAAAACTTCAAAATTGATTTTTAATTTTTTGTTACTTCGCTTGAACCGTAACTCGAACCGAAACAAAATAATTAGGTTTCGAATTACGGTTCAAGCAAAGAATAAAAAAATTAAAAATCAATTTTGAAATTTTAACAACGTAGAATCATTTTTTGCCTTAAATTTGATGAATTGATTTCAATCTTTAAGTAAAATCTATTGATTATTACTAGATATATTGAAAAAACTCCAAAAACCAAATTAATTTCGTGACGGTCCCTGATTTTTTTTCATCGAAAAATCTCGCGATTTGCCAAAAAAAATTGTCATGCTAAAAATCCAACCAAACGAATTTCAAAATCATATTCCTTGTCTCAAAACAAATCGAGTGACCTATATAACTTTTATATTTGAATAAAAACTCACGTATTAATTCATAATTTTTAATTTTTTTTTATTGAAAAATCTCGTGTTTTGCAAAAAAAAAAAAATTTCTTGCTAAAAATCTAAACAAATGAATTAAAGGATCATATTCCTTGTCTCAAAACGAATTGACTAAAAACCCACGTAATAATTCATGATTTTTCATTTTTTTTCATCGAAAAATCTCTTTTTTTGACAAAAAATTTCTAACAATTATTATTTTTTGACCACTGTTCCTTTTTTAAAAAAAATATTCTATTTTAAAAAACGAATATGCTATAAAAAAATTTTTAATATTAACTATTCTCTATATTACACAAATTTGGTTATAATAAATAAATAAATAAAGTTTTGGAAGATAGAAAAAAAATATATATATTGATTTATTATTATTTTATTATTATTACTTATTTGCATAAAAATAAATAATAATTAATTTAAAATTAAATTATTATTTTTTATATTATAAATAAATTTATTGCTTCCTCTATGAGGAAGCAAATTATCTTACTTCCTTGGAAGCGAAGTGTCCATGAAATGGACAGAATTCACACCTAGTTTTATTTTATGCTGCTTTTTGGGGCCTCTTTAAAAAATAGTTATTTTCAAAATACTCAGAAAAAAATTATTGGAGACCACTTTTTAAACATTTTTCAATAGAAATAGAGAGTAGTCCGATAAAAAAAATTTCTTTTTTCATGATTTTATTGCAAATCTACGAAAAATTGTTTTTTTTCCCCCCATTCAAAATACATGGGAAATTTAATCGTCGATGAGGCACCATTAAATATTAAAATAAAAAAAATTAAAAAATACGTGTCTTCTTTTTTAAAGTGCAACAAAATGAGGGGTTACAAACTTTAAAATTAGAAAATTTCATTTTTAAGGGCCACCTTATAGGGGTCATCCATAAAGAACGTTCCACTGTTAGGGTGGTGGGGAGGGGGGGGGGGAAGTTTAAATTTAGAACGTTCGTATTTTTATGTTTTTATTCTGACTTATTATAATAATGTTTTTCGTCTTTGAGCCTTTAATTTAAAAAGTCAGCAATTGATATTATTATACTATCGTGTTATAATTACTATTAATGATAAATATATATGACAAAATAAAAACAATTTGATTTAATTACAATAAATGAAAAAAAAAATGATTTTTGAGGGGGGGTATAAATAATTTGTGAATGTTCCATTTAGGAGGGGGGTTATCATTTTCAACTACTTAAAACATAGGGGTTAGGCGGGGGTCAAAAACCCCGAAAATTAGTGGAACGTTTTTTGTGGATAATCCTATAGTACATACTAATATTAATATTTCATCAGGATAATATTGAGTTACATATTTAATAGTAGTATTTAATAGTATATATAGTATCCAATTTTTTTCAATTAATTGTTCTCTAATTCCATTTTTTACACCTCTAAATTTTATAAATTGTTTCACCTAATATTGTCACGTTTTTATCTAATTAAAATGTACATTTCATTAAAAGTTTATTGATGTCTCGTGAATTTTCTTGATACGAGCGAGTCGAATGACCTCAAGAAAAAAGGGGTTAGGTGTGAGTGAGGGTCAGTCTCAAGTTTGTAAAACGTTTCGCGGCCACAATGACGTTATACCATCACTTTAAGAAAACGTGCGAATTCGCATGTTCACTTTTGAATTTCGGGCACAACTCTTCTCAGAAGACGACGTTCCTTTACTTCCGGTCGTAAAACACGTGATCTCACACTGTCACTAACTTATAGACTTTGAGCCTTGCGGTTCTAAAAATACTATGCAATTTTAATATTTGATAAATCAAATCATGACTTCTCGTCATTCAAGCTTTTACTCAATATATCAAAGTTCATACACTTGTATCTAATGCAATTTGTCGTCGTTTTCATTATTTTTTTCTTTTTCATCCGCATATCTGCATAATTCACAAAATAGTACGGTTTTTGCGAAAAATAGAATTTTATTAAAGAAACAATATTTAACAATTTTCCAGAAAACTCAATTTTCAATTTTTATTGAAATTTAACTTTATACTTGAATTTCAATTTTTTATATTATCCAATTTTATTATTTTAGAATATAGGTATCATATGTAGAACTTGACTTTTTTTTAAAAAACCCAAAATCTACAAGACATTTTTTTCTAAAAACAGTTCCGGTTTTCATTTCTGCTTTCACCATAAAATTTTCCGTAACTCTATTCAATATCGAGTTGGATATTATATCATAACAGATTGCAAAACCTTTATGGATGACTTTATTAATGATACTAGAGTTTCCAGGTCATTCTGATATATGTAGTTCCTTAGTAAACTTATCATACTTACGACAGCTGTTCCACGGAAGAGAAAATTTTTATTCGATCTTTTTAATTACCTATTCAGCATTTTTTTCCATAAAATACAATGTATTCTTTTTTTTTTGCTACTTTTTTTTTTTAGATGACACATCTATTTTTTCATTCTTTTGTGCAATATGCCACAGGCAAGGTCGTACTTTCTCGAAAAGGATTCGAAAATTTTGGTGGGAATCAGGTTTTATCAGTTTTAGAATTCTCGAATCTTTTTTTTTTTTTTTTTTTTTTTTAATACGGAGTGCCGGAGGTGGTTCTATAAATAATGTAGATTCGACTATTTTTAATTCCACGATGTCGCGTCATCGATAGGAAGCAGACAAGAGTTAGTTGACCGATCTGTGAAGGCGGAATGCGAGGTACTTAGAAACTGACCTTACTTTTTTCCCCAACATTCTCTTCAATCAGTTTTCGACGATTTGAAACGTTTGCCAAATCGTAACATTGGTAATTACTAAAATATTGGTTATAAATTAGTTTAATTGTTTTTTTTTTCATTTATTACAAATGTATTATATATCTATAATCAATTGTTTATTCACAGTCGAAGAAAATTGTTATTTTGTTCCTTTTTCATGGTTTCGAAAGCCAATACAACACTCTGGAAAATTAAATTGATGAAATTAATTTTATAAAATTTTTTTTTTAAATTAAGGTCAAGAAACAATCGATATTCTAATTTTAAGAAAAAAAGTCATCTTGTTATTTAACGTTAGATAGTCTTGTTAAAATTGATTTTATTTGAGCCGAACAAAATTTAATTGATTCTATAGAACTGCAATATACAAAAGGATGGTAATTGAAGAGAATCTTTTCTTATTTGAGTATCTTAAATGAATAAAAAAATTCAAATTTAAAAGTAAGCACTATTCTAGAAATTCTTTTGTCGGTTTTTTTTTTCTTTACAAAACCAGTTTCTTCGCGTTTTCCATATTTACTATAAATACGCACGAAATCAATGAAAATAGAATAAATAAAATTAGAAGATGAAAATAGATTTGAAAGAAGCTCGCAGTTGAAAATAAACTTTATTTTGTGTATTATTAGTTTATTGTAATATTTAATAATTGAAAACATTTGGAAAATATTCTATTTTTAAACATTATGAAGTAGGTCAATATTTAAACATTATTGAATAGTTTAATCGCCTATGCTACATTTTATTGAGTTGAGAAAGGTAAGCGTCTGGGGGAGACTAAAATATATTTTTTCCTTCGAGAATTTTAAAAATTCCACGACAAAGAATCTTTTATTCTATTTTACGGCAAAACGGTATAAATTTCTAATTTCAAATTTAGATATGCAGATTATTTCAAGGTTGATTTAAAATTATTGATTCCAGAAAACAGAAACTCTTACAATATAATTGGCAAGTAATGTTTTTTAAAAACTGTTTTAACATTATAAAACATAATTGAACATAAACATTAACATTCTTTTGATGTTAAAATTAATTCTCATTTTATTATTATTTTAACGTTACTCTCAAAATATAGGTTTATTGATCTGTTATTCCATTTTAAAAAAGTTTTAAACTGGTTATGGAGATTTAAGAATTGAGAATAAACTGTTTTTTTTTCTTTTCTTTAGATAAGCTTCAGATTAGTCATTCTGTGTTAGATTTTACACAAATTATCTTGCGAAAATTATTTCATTTACTTTCTACTTATTGTTTTCGAAGATAGTCTGACTAGATATGGTGAATACTTAATAATAATGATATTTTCAAACGAACGATTTTTCGATAAATTGAAGTGGCTATGCCGTACCGACTCATTATTAAATTCTCAATTTCCAAATGGAAATTGAATTTAAAATGGCAGAAGTTCGTGAATTCTTTAGATTGTTTCGAGTAAACCGGAGGTTATTTTCTTTATATCATGCCCTCAGAACGTGAATGATTTCATGGTTAATATCGGACTTTGATCACTGCTTTTCTTAAAAAAAAAAAGTAATTTATATACGTTATATCACTACGAAATTTGTAGGTCTTTAACCTAGTAACTGTTTCATCAGTATTTTACAAAAATTATGTGATAATTGTTCTAAAATCTATTGTTTTATTGCAAATAATTTCTAGCAATTCTGGACAAATAAATAATTAAAAAAATCTAAAATGAATATTTCGAAGTGTTAAGTATTGAAAAACTACCAAAAAAACAAAATAACCGAAATTTTGGAACCGATATAAAAAATTTTTGGTTTTCTTAAAAGTTTTCTTGCATTACGTGGCAAAATCTCTATAAAAGTAAAACAGTGCTTTTAAGTAGGTTCTAGAATTGAAATTCCGGATTCCAAAGACCTCGACCACCTTTTATTGAAATTTCGCTTCTCTTAAAGTTATCTATTAATATACCGGGATTCCCCCTTGCATAACATATGATTTACATTTATCCAAAAAAGGTATATTACTCTTCAATCATCTTCAATTAAATTGCATTTATTCGTCACCAAACTAGCTATTAACTTTTACTTTAAAATCAACTGTTTTAAAAATTCTAATCTTAATAAAAGTAGCGAAATTAATTTTAAAAAAAAACAGTTCATTGATTTTTGTTTTGACCTAAATTTATATAATTGATATACTCATTGTACTCGTAAAGTTTTCTGTTTTTCATTTATAATTATATTTAAACTAGATTACACGCGCGCTATGTATTAATTTTCACGACTTGTATTTAAACCATTTTAAATATTTTAAATATAATACGTCAAGATAAATAAAACAAAATTTATTTGACAAAATTTATAAAATCTTAGAATTAAAAGACTTTGAAAATATGTAATTGGAATTTAAAAAAATGATAGAAAATTTTGGAAATTAATTGAAAAACAATGAAAGCAATTAAAAATTATAGAAAGTAATTAAAATTAGGTGAAAATTATGCTCTAGAGTAAAATAATAAAAAACAGGACAATTTAAATTCTGTTAAAAATAAAAAAAAACGATTAATTCTATCAATTTCCGGGAAAATATATACTTTATATAGACCAATTATTTTGTCGTGTAATCTAGAATATTTTCCCCAAAGGAACTATGGTTAAAAAATAACAATTAAAGAAGTTATAGGAAGAAAAACATGTTAAATGTAAAAAAACATGATTTGTTATGCGAATTTTATGAAAAATGGTGCTTAAAAAATTTCGTTGGGTATTTTCAAAAATCCCTGTGTCCAAATTTATGTTTTTATGAGATTATTAAGTCATCCAAATTTTATTAAAATCCGTTCAGGCGTTCTCGAGATATCCCAGTGACAAAGAAGTTACCACATACGCGCGCGCGCGCGCACTTTTGGACATTTTCTTAAAAATGAAAATTTAGGCTTCTTAGCTGAAAATAAGTCGATTTACACTATTTTTGGAAAATCGAAATTATTAACAATCACAAAGCTTCGACTATGAGGAAGCAAAATAATAAAAATAATCGAAAATTAAAAAAAAAATAAATAAAAATTTTAAAAAAATAATTTTGAACAAATTACAGAATATATGTGTAATAGAAGAAAATAACTGCAAAATGATTTCAAATATTTTAAATATTTTAAATTGAAGAAACTAATTAGAACATTAGAAAATTTATTGAAAATTAATGAAGATAATTTGACATTTTTGTAAATTAATTAAAAAATAATGAGAATAATAAAAAATTAGAGAAAAACATTGCAAAATGATAAAAATAATTAAGAACTGAAGAAAGGGATTGAAATTAGAAATTAATGGAAAATTTTGCAAATTAATTTAAAAACAATTAAAATAAATAAAAATTGGGAAAAGTAATTAAAAAATGGTAAAAATAATTGAAGATTAAAGAAAATAATAGAGAAATCGTTAAAAGAATTTATTATTGTAGAAAATAATTGAAAAAATTACAACATATATTTGAAATAGAAGATAATAATTGAAAAATGGTTTAAAAAATTGTAATGTGGAGAAAATAATTTGGATTTGAGATAGTAAATGAAAATTTAGTAAATGAATTGAAAAATAACTAAAATAATTAAAAAATAAAACATGCAGAAAATAATTGCAAAATGAAAAAATTTGGGAAATTAATTTATGAATAATATTAAGAATTAAAAATTCGAGAAAATAATTGAGAATTGAAGAAAATATTTACAACTCAGGAGAATTAATTAAAAATTAAAGAAGATAATTAAAAGTTTTGGAAATTATTAAAAAAAATAATTAAAATAATATTAAGTTAGAGAAAATCATTGCAAAATGATAAAAATAATTAAAAATTGAAGAAAGGAATTCAAATTTGACAAAAATTGACAATTTTGAAAATTAATTTAAAAATAACTAAAATAATTAAAAATTGGGAAAAGTAATTAAAAAATTGTAAAAATAATTGAGAAATCGTAAAAAGAATTTAATATTGTAGAAAATAATTAGAATTTGAGAAAAATAATTGAAAAAATTAAAAAATATATTTGAAATAGAAGAAAATAGTCAAATATAGTTTAAAAAATTGTAAAGTGAAGAAAATAATTTTAAGTTGAGATAGTAAATAAAAATTTAGTAAGTGAATTGAAAAAAAAAACTAAAATAATTGAAAAATAAAACATGTAGAAAATAATTGCAAAATGAAAAAATTTGTCAAATTAATTTAGGAATAATAATAATAATTAAAAATTCGAGAAATTAATTAAGAATTGAAGAAAATAATTACAAATCAGGAGAAAAATTACTGAAAATTAATCAAGATAATTGCCTTTTTTTTAAATTAATTAAAAAATAATTAAAATAATATAAAGTTAAAGAAAATCATTGCAAAATGATAAAAATAATTAAAAATTGAAGAAAGGAATTAAAATTTGAAAAAAATGGAAAATTTTGGAAATTAATTTAAAAATAACTAAAATAATTAAAAATTGAGGAAAGTAACTGAAAAATGGTAAAAGTGTTTATTGAAGATTGAAGGAAATAATTAGGAAAAATAATTGAAAATACTTCCTCTATGAGGAAGAAAAATTACAAAAGTATATTTGAAATAAAAGAAAGTACTTAAAAAATGATTCAAAACATTGTAAAGTTGGAGAAAATAATTTAAATTTCAGATAATAATTGAGAATTTAGGAAATTAATTGAAAAATAGTTAAAAAGTGGAGAAAATTATTGAAAAAATAACAAAAGCAAATGGAAATTGAAAAAAATAATTGATAATTGAGATAAATAATTTAAAAAATAAGAAATTAATTGAAAAACAGTAAAAATTTAGGGAATTAATTGAGGAATAGTAAAAATAATTAAAAATTCGAGAAAATAATTGAAAATAATTGAAAGTTGAAAATTATAATTAAAACTTGGGCGAATTAATTAAAAATTTAGGAGGATAATTGAAAATTGAGACAAATAATTTAGCAAAGTAATTGAAGAATTTTGAAAATAATAAAAAAAATATATAAATATAATATATAAAATAAAACACAAAAATACAATATATTAAATATAAATATTTATAAATAATATTTTGTAAAATGATAAAAATAATTGAAAATTGAAAAAAATTAATTTGTGAAAAATAATTCAACAAATTACAGAACTTGTTTGAAATAAACCAGGCTACTTGAAGAATGATAAAAATAATTGCAAATTAAAGATAATTATAAAAATTTAAGAAAAATAAATGAGAAATTAAATTAATTAATTAATTTAAAATTAATGATTGAAAAAAACATTAAAATTTTAATGTCCTGAAAAAGTGAAAGATAAAAGAAATAGTGTTTCCGCGATAAACGATAGAAACAAGTCGAGACGAGAGTATTTTTTTATCCATCGACAAATCGATACAAGACGAGAAAAATATCACGAGAGACGAGAATAAAAAATTGTCCGGAAATCTAAATTTTTTTAAAATCAGTATTTTTCAAATTAAAATTTTTTAAAATGCTCATAATTACGAATAAAATTGCACAAATTTCAAACTACAAAGTTTACAAATAATTGAATCTATTCGATTTTTATTTTAAAATAAAATAAAATTTTTATTAAAGAGATTCTTTCCATTGACATAACCCCAAACTAAGAAGTTCTTTTTTATCTTTTTTTCTTTTTCATTAAACTAGTGGAAATATGCAATTTTCATTAAAATTGACAAATAATAACTCATATATAAATAATAACTCAAATAATAACAATAATAAATAGTAATAATTTTTCTCCTTAAACCATTATTTACAATTTTATTTCTTGGCTCTCGTTAAATAACATTTTGTTTAAAATAATAAATGAAAAACAAATTTTGTTTATTTAATAGCTTTTGAATAAAATATTTAAAAAATCCCACAAATAAAATTTTAAAAACTGTTTCAACAAGTAAGATTTATCAAAATAGGTTGAAAATTACAGTTTTTAACCGGATTTAACAAAAAAACACCAACTATTGAAAAATTATTATTTGAAAACAAATTTTAGCTCAACCTAATTTTTTCTTAAAAATGTATCTTTAAAAATTTGGGGAAGTTATAATAAATTAAGATTTTTGTCAGTTCAACATAAAAGCGAATAAAATGTCTACAAGTATTATGTGATAATTGTCAAGGAATTCTAAAACAGGTATCTAATTAAAAAATTAAAATTAAAATTAAAATTGCATTAAAACAGTAAAAAGCAAACCTTAGAGTAAATTACTTGATTTTATAAAATGTATTTTTTTTCAATTATAGCACAAATTTTTTCCAATAAAGTGAAATGTTAATTTTTCAACTTTATTTGAGTAAAATTTTTAAAGTGATTGAATTGTTCGAAGGAAAACAAATTACAGATAAATATAAGTGAATTTTGAGCACAGGAAAGCCATTTGTTAAATCGTAACCTACGATCTAGTGATTTTGATTAATAACTCTCCTGTTTTAGACACGATTTATCTTTCTTGTTTTACACTTTGACTTGGGATGAAAGCATGAGTTTTGACAATGCGTGTGGAAGAATAGCAGAATTTAGGTCATTCTTTTTCTTTCATTTTCTAACCAATCACAAATTAAATTAAAATTCATTTTATATTTTTATAATGATATTTGCCTTAATATTGCATACTTTAAAACTTTATAAAAAAAGAAGAGTTTTATTTTTCAAAAATAAATGAATGGAAATGTTTTTGTCGACGAAATATTTTCTGATATAATGATTATTTCCACCAAATTTCATGGCCATCAATTTATTATTAAAGAAAAAATAAATAACTGAGATAATGACGCTTTTAAATGATAAATTTTGGAATTTTCAATTTTTATAAATTATGTAAAATTAAATATAGAGGATAAATCAATATTTTATTTAAATTGCAAATGAACAGAATAAAATTAGGGGAGAATTGATATCAACGAGACACTTTTTTTTAATGAAGCATTTTAATTTTTGTAAGCTTTTATAAAACCTTTTTTTTTTTGTTAAAAAGATGTATTTTTTTTCAATATTTTCTAATTGTTATTTTTACATGTTTTCTATTTTTTACATACATATACAATTGTATGTAATTGATCGTAAAATTGTTCACTTTGTGAATTCAATACGTCAGACAAATCGTCGCGTCTCCTGTTACGGTTTTATTCCTTCTGTGACGCAATCGTATTCTCAACGTCATGATTTCTTGTAATAAGTGCGATATCGACTTTGCGCTAAGATTAGCACAGAATGACTTTGTACTTCTTAACTTCGCGCCTCCGATTCCGTGTTTGTTACGTCACTTTTTATTAGGAGATTCGTTAAATACTTTCATGTCTAATCACGTTTGAAAGGTATGCACATTATTTATGCACGCACTGTACACTCGATTATCAAATCTATTTTCACGTTTTCTAAAGATGACTTTTATTTCATAACGTTTTAATGAGAACAGGAAAATTATTCTCCAATAAATCCTGAAATTTTTATATTCTTTAAAATTATTTTCTTTATTATTATCATCATTCTTTTACCCTTTTAATTACAACGCTCAATTTTGATAATACACGTTTTTCAATTTTCAGATCAAAAAGTTGTCGAGAAAATTTGTAGCCTGTGAAAACTTCCCTCGATGAAATTTTACCTTTATCGTTAAGAAAACTTTTCCCAAATTTTGAAATTGATCGGCTAAATAATTTATATGAAAAATATATTTTTATATGAAAAAAAGAGTAAAATTTTTTTTTTCAGTTTTTTAATATAGTTTTTATTCAATAATGATAGTACATCTGTTCGAAACGCTAACATTGTATCATATCAATTCAAGTATTGCACGTTAATCAAAGTAGATCAAATATTTAATCATTGTCAAAAAAAAAAAAAAAATGATAATCTCATATTGACATGTGCGGTGTAAAAATGATTTAAAGAATGTTTGGAAAATTTATGAGAACAATTGAGTAAAAAGCTACTGGTTTTAGTTTCTCTGTAATTAAAATCGAGACACTTTTTTTCAATATTTTAGAAAATTGAAAATTTTTATTAAATAGTGCCTCTTGATGTTGAATCTCCTCTATTTTATACAGTTTAGGTACAAGTGCCAAAAAATGAAATTTTTATACAAGAAATTCCAAATTAAAGACAAGTTTACATGAAATAATTAAATTTAATTTTGAAAAAAAATTTTATCGTTATTAAATAACTTCCTGTCGGATCAAATTCTTGAGTACCTGAATTTTTCAAGTACGTACTCGAAATAAACAAGTGTGATTTTTTTTCAAATTAACGTTCTACTTAAATTACGATAACAAAAAGCATTTTCTAAATTTAATCGATTATTAAGATTTAAAAGTATTTTTAAAGTTTGCGAAACATTTTTATATAATTAATTCTTGGGAATTTTTTTTATTTTCTAAAAAAAAGTTTTGAGAGGATTTTTCTAGAAGATCTTTTAGAATTTTTAAAAAAATGCGACCTGTAAAACTTAAGGTTACAGTTGCAATTAATTCTACCTATAAAAAAAAGTTTTCTATTTGCAAGTTTTTTAATCTATTAATTTTTTAGATTAAAAAAGTACTTTTATAAATAGCTCATTTTAAACATAATTGGAATTTACAATTAAATTAGTAGGCTCAGATTAGACATATTTGGTTAGATATTAATCAAGATCATACGTGCAATCTCGAATAACTCTTATCAAAATGTGGTTTAATTAATCCTATAATTTTATGTAAAATACAAATTTAGTTCAATTTTTGATCGAGAAATTGATTTTATCTAGAAATCATTTCCTCTTTCTAAAAATCGTAGACATATTAAAGAAAATTCATTTCAAAAATTGAAAGTGTCCGGAATAAAAATTGACCATTTTGGTGATAATTAAAAATTATATAAAATTAATTCTTCTATTTAAGTTTGAATGAAAAACTTTCGATTACCAAGAAGAGGTAGCTAAAAAAAGTCTCTTTCGCTAATACAAAATTCTTGTGAATTATCCTCTAAAAATGTACAAATGACCTCTTGAATGAAAGATAAAAATTGTGAAAGTTAAGTATAATTATGAAAGAGCAGGATGCGAGAATCAGACATGTGACGTGATTTTACGCGTCAAAGGTTACTCCTTCCCAGAAAAAAACTGCCTTACATTGACGAGGTCATGTACCAATTCTATATCATTGATCTCGAAAGTTATTCCAAGAAAAAAGGAGAATCTTTTTCTGATTCAAAAAATTTGGTTTTATGAATCACCTTAGGATTATTGTAACATTTCTAACTGAAAAACTTTTTGAAAATTAATTATCATTCGTGAAATTTTTTAAATTATCTCATACAGTTTTACAAGAGTTTGAGTCATTAAAAATGAAAAACTATATTTTTAGACAAAACTATAGAAATTTTGATATACGTGAATCATCATCATCGACTTATCATCGAGTTTCTCCGATAGTTCGTAAGACAGATATTAAGAACAATTGTTTCACTTGCTTAGTTACAAAAAAAAAAAATGTGAAATTCTATGACGTATTTATTGAGAAAATACCGATTTTATCAAATATCAAATTCCGTTGTCGATAGAATCTTTTACTAATCATGTAATGAGGAGCATCAAAATCATTTTTAAGTGCGTTCAGCATCGTGCCACTTCACACCTTCGTGATAACTTAATGAATCATAAACATGATAATGATAATCCGATAAAATCAAAAAATATATTAGAAAAATAGTCTCGGAAATTATAATCTTCTGCCTGTTTGTGTAACTGGGCTCAGATTTTGTTAATTTAAAATGCCTTTATTTAAAGTAGTTTTAAGACAACGTTGCTATAGTAAAGTTGAATTTTTTGTTGAATTTTGCAGAATTTTACTCAAGATTTTAATCTGAGATAAATATATGGTAAAAGTTACCCAAAATTTTTTTCCCGTGTTTTGTCACATTTCTATTGAAAATGAATATAACAAATTTGTCTTTTACATAAAAGATAGTTTGGTCATTTACAAGTATATATTTTTTTAATTGCAAGTGAGATTAAAAAATTAATAAATTTGTTATTTACTGAAAAAACTGTATTGTTACTTTGAGAATTATTCTTGGCGCCTATTTAAGAATAAAATATTCTCACATTAAGGATATAATATTCCTAAATAGAGAAATAAGTAAAAGTAAATAAAAAGTTTTGTAAAAAACACGAATTTTTCATTTTTATATTTGAAAAAGAAAAAATAAGCGCGCGCCATAGTGTAAGTAGGTACGTTAGAAAAATTTGGACTATTTTTGTTAAGAAAATGTTTTTTTGGACAAAGTGTATTCAAACTTCTATAATTTATACGAGCTTCAATTATTCAAAAATTGTCTATTACGGAAAATTTCTTATTCATGATTTATAATTAAACAGTACAAACTTAAATTATTACAAACTTAAAATTTTTATTTTTCAAAAGTTCTATCAATACAAATTTTAATTTTTTTAAACTTATAGAATACTTCCAACGAAATGTTGACTAAAATTTATTTTATCTTTAATTGATTCAAGTTTTTACACACTCAAAGTCTTAAGACTTATATTGTATTTTTTTTAAATGCCTAATTATTTTAATCTTTTACATTTACAAATTAAAATGTTTAAACTCGATTTTATTTATACATACGATTTGAAATTGTTTTAAACTTTAATTAGTACTGCAACTACAAGTTATTCATATTTTAATAGTAGGTAGTAAACTTAAATTATTTTAAACTCTTAATTCTTCAAACTGTTTAGAGCTTTTTAAAACTCTTGGAAACTGATTAGAAACTGTTTCGAAAATATAAACATTTTTTTAATTGTTAACTAGTTTAAAATTGTTTAAACCTATTTATAACTATTTAAAAGTGATGAAAAGGTTTTAAAACTTATTAAGAACTTATTGTTTTAAATTGTTTATAACTAGTTCATAACTGTTCAAAACTGTTCAGAACTCTTAAAAACTATTTATAACTAATTAGAACTTTTTATTTTTAATTATGAGTATAATTATCATTTTGACACAAAACTTATCATAAAGATTATTCTATTGAACCTAAAAATCTTTTAATTTTAGTAGTTGTACAAAATAACATTTACCTATTTTTGTACAGAATAACAATCTTTATGATAAGTGTTTTGTCAAAATGATACTTACTCGCTTAATTATTTATATACATAGCAACTGTTTACTCGAGTAAAAGATAATAATCAAAGTTTGAAGTTGTAATATGATTTTCTAGCAAATAATAAAAATACAAAACAAAAATCTAATATGAAAATTAAGGATGTTCAAGCAATTGACATAACCTCAAACTAGAAAATGGTTTTTCACATAAAATAAAAATATTATTAAAATTTATATCACCCAACTTTAAAAAGCCAGTTGTACATATTGAAAAAAAATTAGGTTGAGACAAAATTTGTTACCAAATAATAATACAGCCTCACAAAACAAAATTTTTTGTGCGATTTTTTTTGTACACTACACTAAAGTATCTGGTGATTCAAACTTCGGATTCGAATTTAGAAAAATACGTAGGAATACACTAGCATATTGTCCCGGACAAAAAATTTATTTATTTTTTTTTCGGGTTTTCAGGAGCTTTTTGAGATTATCTCAAAAGTTTAAGCTAATCTGGTTCTTCTGACTTCGGATTCAAATTGAGAGGCAAAAAATACGTAGAAATACACTAGCATATTGTCCCGGACAAAAAAAATTTTTTTGTTTAGTTTTTCGGGTTTTTAGCAGTTTTTTTGAGATTATCTCAAAAATTTTAGCTAATCTGGTTATTTTGACTTTTGATTTGGATTCATCGGAGAAAAGTACGTAGAAACGCACTAGCGTAGTGTCCAGAAAAATAAAATGTTTTTTGATTTTTTTCGGGATTTTAGAAGTTTTTTAAGATTATCCAAAAAATGTTAGCTAATCTGGTTTTTCTGACTTCGAATTCGAATTGAGACGCAAAAAATACGTAGAAATACACTAGCATATTGTCCCGGACAAAAAATTTATTTATTTATTTATTTCGGGTTTTTAGGAGTTTTTTGAGATTATCTCAAAAGTTTTAGCTAATCTGGTTATTTTGACTTTGGATTTGGATTCAGCAGAGAAAAATACGTAGAAATGCACTAGCTTAGTGTCCGGACAAAATAAAATGTTTTTTGCTTCTCTTTCGGATTTTTAGGAATTTTTTGAGATTATCTTAAAAGTTTTAGCTAATCTGGTTCCTCTGACTTCGGATTCGAATTGAGAGGCAAAAAATACGTAGAAATACACTAGCATATTGTCCCAGACAAAAATTTTTTTTTTTTTAGTTTTTCGGGTTTTTAACAGTTTTTTGAGATTATCTCAAAAATTTTAGCTAATCTGGTTATTTTGACTTTGAATTTGGAGTCGGCGGAGCAAAATACGTAGAAATGCACTAGCTTAGTGTCCGGACAAAATAAAATGTTTTTTGGTTCTTTTTCGGATTTTTAGGAATTTTTTGACATTATCTTAAACGTTTTAGCTAATCTGGTTCTTCTGACTTCGGATTCAAATTGAAAGGCAAGAAATACGTAGAAATACACTAGCATATTGTCCGGGACAAAAAAAATTTTTTTGTTTAGTTTTTCGGGTTTTTAGCAGTTTTTTGAGATTATCTCAAAAATTTTAGCTAATCTGGTTATTTTGACTTTAAATTTGGATTCAGCGGAGAAAAATACGTAGAAATGCACTAGCTTAGTGTCCGGACAAAATAAAATGTTTTTTGGTTCTTTTTCGGATTTTTAGGAATTTTTTGACATTATCTTAAACGTTTAAGCTAATCTGGTTCTTCTGACTTCGGATTCAAATTGAGAGGCAAGAAATACGTAGAAATACACTAGCATATTGTCCCGGACAAAAAAAATTTTTTTGTTTAGTTTTTCGGGTTTTTAGCAGTTTTTTGAGATTATCTCAAAAATTTTAGCTAATCTGGTTATTTTGACTTTTGATTTGGATTCATCGGAGAAAAGTACGTAGAAATGCACTAGCGTAGTGTCCGGACAAAATAAAATGTTTTTTGCTTCTCTTTCGGATTTTTAGGAATTTTTTGAGATTATCTTAAAAGTTTAAGCTAATCTGGTTCTTCTGACTTCGGATTCAAATTGAGAGGCAAGAAATACGTAGAAATACACTAGCATATTGTCCCGGACAAAAAATTTATTTATTTATTTATTTCGGGTTTTTAGGAGTTTTTTGAGATTATCTCAAAAGTTTAAGCTAATCTGGTTCTTCTGTCTTCGGATTCAAAATGAGAGGCAAAAAGTACGCAGAAATACACTAGCATATTGTCCCGGACAAAAATTTTTTTTTTTTTTAATTTTTTGGGTTTTTAACAGTTTTTTGAGATTATCTCAAAAATTTTAGCTCATCTTGTTATTTTGACTTTGAATTTGGAGTCAGCGGTGAAAAATACGTAGAAATGCATTAGCTTAGTGTCCGGACAAAATAAAATGTTTTTTGGTTCTTTTTCGGGTTTTTAGGAATTTTTTGAGATTATCTTAAAAGTTTTAGCTAATCTGGTTCCTCTGACTTCGGATTCGAATTGAGAGGCAAAAAATACGTAGAAATACACTAGCATATTGTCCTGGACAAATTTTTTTTTTTTTTAATTTTTCGGGTTTTTAGCAATTTTTTGAGATTATCTAAAAAAATTTACCTAATCTGGTTATTTTGACTTCGGATTGTAATTAAGAGGAGAAAAATACGTAGGAAAACACTAGCATATTGTCGCGGACAAAAAATTTATTTTTTTTTTTTCGGGTTTTCAGGAGTTTTTTGAGATTATCTCAAAAGTTTAGGCTAATCTGGTTCTTCTGACTTCGGATTCAAATCGAGAGGCAAAAAGTACGTAGAAATACACTAGCATATTGTCCCGGACAAAAATTTTTTTTTTTTTTAATTTTTTGGGTTTTTAACAGTTTTTTGAGATTATCTCAAAAATTTTAGCTAATCTGGTTATTTTGACTTTGAATTTGGAGTCAGCGGAGAAAAATACGTAGAAATGCATTAGCTTAGTGTCCGGACAAAATAAAATGTTTTTTGGTTCTTTTTCGGGTTTTTAGGAATTTTTTGAGATTATCTTAAAAGTTTTAGCTAATCTGGTTCCTCTGACTTCGGATTCGAATTGAGAGGCAAAAAATACGTAGAAATACACTAGCATACTGTCCCGGACAAATTTTTTTTTTAATTTTTCGGGTTTTTAGGAGTTTTTTAATATTATCTCAAAAATTTTAGCTAATCTGGTTCTTCTGACTTTGGATTCGAATTAAAAGGCAACAAATACGTAGAAATACACTAGCATATTGTCCCGGACAAATTTTTTTTTTTTTAATTTTTCCGGTTTTTAGCAGTTTTTTGAGATTATCTAAAAAATTACCTAATCTGGTTATTTTGACTTCGGATTGTAATTAAGAGGCAAAAAAATTTATTTTTTTATTTTTTTGAGTTTTTAGCAGTTTTTTGAGACTATCTGAAAAATGTTAGTTAAATTGATTATTTTGCCTTCGGACTTGAATTAAGTGGAGAAAAATACGTAGGCATATACTTACATAGTGTCACGGACAAAAAGAATTTTTTTTTATTTATGTTTTAAAAATTTTTGTTTAATTTAATTTAATCTTAAATAATAATAATAATAATATCCTTCATCTTATTTTGTTAGAAAATTGTTATAGAAATAAAATTTGTCTACTATATATTATTTAAACCAATAAAAATAACATAAAATAACAAAATTTTGTATCAATCTAATATATTTTTAAACATTCAATTGTGTCTTTAAAAATTGGGTGAAATCAATTTTAATAATATTTTTATTTTATGTGAAAAACTATTTTCTAGTTTTAGTTTTTTGTCAATGGATACATCCTTAAAAAAAGTTTACCCCGACGAAATTTAATTCAAAAAAGTTATATTACTTAATATTTTGGAAATATTCATCTACACAAAAACCAGAATATTTTGTATACCTAATCATAAACAACTGATAACAATTTTTAATTGAAAATCCTAATCCTAAACTTTACACATTAGTAATTTTCGAGTTTTCATGCAAATTTTAATTAAATTGTATTAAATGTATTAAGAAGTATCTCAAGCTTTGATGAAATACATATAGGTATATGTCAGACGGTATTTTAGGCCACGCATTCAACAAGTTAGAACCAGTTCAGTGAATTTCTTTCACGGTGATGAAAGATTCGTTAATATTAAAAACTGTATCTGCAGTAATTCTTTTTTTAAATTTATATTATCACTCATTTATTTAATTTCTAATTTCTACATAAACAGTTGTTTACATTTTCGTAAAACTCACCAAAATTTTATGACGGGAATCTCAAGTAAAATCAATATTAATTAACACGATTTGTCAAGTTTTTCAATTTTTAATATTTTCTCAATCACCAGTCTTTTTTTTTTACTAATAAAAGTTAGGTATTATAACATTTTTTTTTTAAATTTCTATTTTCCATTTCGCAATGTGAGGTCATGATTGCGCCTGAAATTCCATTGCGTTCTTCACCCTTTACAAACTACAGCAAGTTCCGAAACGATGTTTCACGTCTTTCGGAGAAATGGTCTAATTACCAAATTTGTTGAACCTCTTTGAAGCGCTTTTAGATCCTTATTTACATTTTAAATCGCTGTTTATTTTTCTGAGCCTAAATTAGCATAAAAATGGGAAACGGAAAATCTTTATGTATCACTTTAATTTTCCCAAACTAGAAAGTATTTTTTCAAAGTTTTAAGTTCTTTCTTTTTACCTATTTTTAAAAATTGTTCCATACTCAATAGCTGTTTTCTAATATTAAAATAATATTTTCGATATTTTTTACATAAAATAATTAATGTGATTGGCGTTAGGTTAAATTTATCTCATATTCGAAAACTTCATCTCTACTCTTAGAGTACAAAGACCCTTTAGGAATTTTGCTTAATAATCGTCCTCTGACTCACTTCATCTTTTATAGAAAAGTTCGGCCACAGAGCAACAGGTGGTTTATCCATATCCTTCAAATGCACAGATTCTTCGATATTAAATTTGCAATTAACTTTTTCGAATTTTTAGTTTTTTATAATATTATTCTCCTTCGCTAAATATTTATTATTTTTCGTATCTTTCTTTTCTTTCACTTTCTCTTCATTAATTAACTAATTTTCTTATTTAATCTCTAAAAATAAATAGTTAAAAAAGTAGATAAATTCCAAATTAAGGTCAAGTGATGGAGAATGACGTCACTTGTACAGTAAAAATTTTTTCGTAAAATGTTCCTTAGAATAATAAATATTTTGACCTCAAACTTGGTAGAATTACTTAAAATATAATTCAAAAGGTCTGTCTGGCATAAATTTATTTAAATTTTCCTTTAAAAATAATTTTTTTTATAATTTGCTATTTTTGGATAAAAAAATTATTTTTAACGCAAAATTTAAACAAAATTAAGACAGACAGACCTTCTTAATTATATTTTAAGTAATTCTACAAAGTTTGGTGTCAAAATATTCATTATTTTAAGTGAAAGCTTACGAACAAATTTTTTCTACACTTGTGACGTCACAATTGATCACATACCCTTAAACAGAACTTGTTTTCAAATAATCAACTTGCAAAAAAGCAATCTTTTTATGTATGAAAAACACGCACTCGAGACAATTATATCTATTATATACATCTTTAATCAAGAATTAAGTAATGTTGAAAAAAATAAGTTTCTATTATTGTTTATAAAACGTTGAGTCGCAATAGAAAGACGATTAAAGTATCTGTTATCGAAAATTAATAATTTTAGACTAATCCCGATCTTGAGTAGAAAATTAATAGATAGATGATGGTCCGATTGTTTAGTGGGTGTTTGAAATTTTTTTTTAGTATAATGATTGAATTGCTGGCACTTTTTACATCATGCGAATAACAAGCGCTATTTACTTTACGTCAGAAATTTAAGATAATAATTTTTTCTTTATATCGAAAGTGTAATGTCGAAAACTTCTATTTATAGTTGAAGTGATTTCTGTCTATTGACGAATTATATAAATTATATTTTATAAAAAAAACAGACAAATCTCCAACCGAGTAACAAATTTCAGGTAAATTCAATCGATTTTTCAATAATCGTCCGCCATTTTTAATTTTTAAGATTCGATCTCAAATTCAAATTTAACGAGTCCAAAAATCCTCGACTAACATACAAATTCCGATCATTTAAAAAAAACATGTCTGACATATTTAATCCGCCATTTTGAATTTTTACAATTTGTCAAATTCAAATTTACCGACCCTCGAGTAAATAAATCTATAGTTAAAAGATGAAGAAAATAATTGCAGAAAGATATAAAAAAATGAAAATAATTAGGAATTGAAGAAATTAATTTTAATTTGTAAAATTTAATTGTCAAAATTATATCAATTGCGGATTTAATCAACAAATAATCAAAATAACGTAATATTTGGGAAAATCATTAAAAATTAAAAAAAATAATTAAAAATTGACGTACGTAATTTAAATTTTAGGAATTTAATTGAGGAATATTAAAAATAATTAAAAATTCAAGAAATTGATTGCGAAATAACAACAATAATAATTGAAAATTGAAGGAAATTATTAAAGTTTGAAAGAAATATTTTAATAACTAGGAAATTCATTGAAGACTGATGAAAATAATAAAAAATATGAGAAAAAAAAAGAATTAAAAATTGAAGGAGATAATTTTAATTTGTAAAAATAATTGAAAAAATTACAATATGTATTTGTAATAAAAGATAATAATTACAGAATGATAAAAATTATTGTAAATTGAAAAAATAACTGAAATTTCAGATAAATAATAAAAAAAATTAGAAAATGTATTAAAAAAGTAATTAAATTGAATTGAATTAATTGAAAAATGATGAAAATAATAAAGAATTTAAGAAAAGATTTGCAAAGTAATAAAAATAATTAAAAATTGAAAAAAATTTGTGAAAAAGAATTGAAAAAATTGCAATATATATTTGTAATAATGGAAAATAATTATAAATGATAAAAATTAATTGGAACTAGGTGAAAATTATGTCAATTTCGGAATTCATCAACAAATAATCAAAATAATGTAAAATTTGTGAAAATCATTGCAAATTAAAGAAAATAATTAAAAATCGACAAATGTAATTGAAATATAAAAAAAATGATTGAAAAACGAGATAAATAATTGAAAATTTAGGTATTTTATTGAGGAATAGTAAAAATAATTAAAAATTCAAGAAATTTATTGCAAAATGTTAACAATAATAATTTAAAATTGAAGGAATTTATTAAAGTTTGAGAAAAATAATTTAAAAATTAGTAAATTAATTGAAGAATGATGAAAATAGTAAAAAATTCGAGAAAATATTTGCAAAGTAATAAAAATAATTAAAAATTGAAGAAAATAGTAAAAAATAAATAATAAATAAAAATAAATAATAAAAAATGCAAGAAAAGATTTGCAAAATAATAAAAACAATTCAAAATTGAAGACAATTGTGAAAAATAAAAAAATAATAAATAAAAATAAATAATAAAAAATTCGAGAAAAGATTTGCAAAGTAATAAAAACAATTAAAAATTAAAGAAAATAGTGAAAAATAAATAAATAAAAATAAATAATAAAAAATTCGAGAAAAGATTTGGAAAGTAATAAAATTAATTAAAATTTAAAGAAAATTTGTAAATTGAAAAAATGATTGATATTTGAGATAAATAATAAAAAAAATTAGAAAATTAATTAAAAAGTTATGAACTAAATAAATAAATAAATAAATAAATAAATAAAAATAATTGAAAAATAATAGATATAATTGAAAATTGAAGATAGTAATAAAAATGTGTAAAGAATAATAATTGTAAAAATCACAGAATATATTTGAGATAAACAAGGCAAATGATACAAATAATTGTTAATTAAAGATAATTTTAGAAATTCAAGAAAAAAAATTGAAAAAATTATAGAATTTTTTTTATATAAAAGAAAGTGATTGAAAACATAATTTAAATACTTGAAAAATACAACTAAAATTTGAAATCAATAAATAAAAATTTAATAAAAATTGATGAAGCATGAAACTGGTTTTTTAATTATCATATTGATATTAAGGAAATTAATTGTAATTTGAAGAAAAAAATTACAATTTGAAAAGCAAAAATCATATTTTGAAAAAATAATTGAAAAATGACGATTGAATTGAAAAAAATTGAAAGAATTAAAAAATGGAATTGTTTGAAAAAATGAAAGAAAATAATTCAAACTTGTTGAAATTGAATTTAAAATCTAGAGGAAAAATTGAAAAATAATTAAAATAATTAGAAATTGAATAAAATTTTTGGAAAATGATAAAAGTAGTTGAAAATTGTAGCAATAATTGAAATCATAATAGGAAAGAATTGTTAAAAATTAGAGAATAATAATTTTTTACGTGGAATAATTAAATTTTTCATCAATGAAAGTTCAAATTAATTGAGGTTCGAAAAAATTAAAATTGTTATAAGTTATAAAGTTGCCAAAATTTAACGTGGGTGATAAATGATTTAAAATTTAAAAGAAAAAAAAATAACTAGTAACAAATTTCAGGTGTGGACTGAATTAATTTTTTGCCCTATGGAATATTGCAGACGTACCATATACAAGAAAAAAATATTGTCATTTTGAGACAAAAAGCGAGTCCACAAATAACAACGACCCGAGATTAAAAATTAATTAGACACGAATTATGTATAAAGTTCTTGTTTTTTATGAAGGTTTCAGTAATTTCCCAAAGCTGCTGCTTAACTTGGAGTTTATCTGCCCTTTTTATTCATTGATAAAATGTCTTTCTTAGTCGAGAGGGTGATTTCTGATGCATTTTTTATTCTTGTTTCTTACATTATAAACTTACTTCTTCCTGCTCATAGATTTTAAGGAAATTTGCATACAAATAGAATCGCCTTTTAAATTTACTCCCAAAATATGCAAAGTGACAATTTTAAATTTTTAGTTAGATATATTTTGCAAACATTGTATTTTTCGAAAAATTACTTTCTGAATATCACCTTATCAAAAAATAAGATTCTCAATGTCGTGTTATGAAATTAGTTTCTAAACTCAATAAATAAATCCTTAGGAGAAAAAATCTAATCTTTTTTTTGTTGCAACTCACTTTCTCATTTGAAAATTATTAAATATTTATTTTATAAATTAATTTTTATACGAATAAAAAATAAAAATTTAAGGTGGTTTATTTCTGATGTGGTTAAAATTGAGTAATTTACACTACTTAATTTGATCTCAAGTTTTTTTTTTTGGGACTTTATAAAAGTTTCTAAACATCATATCTACAATAATAATCCACAAGATTCATTTTTGAAATTTTAACTTTTTTCTACAATTTTTTCCATAATTTTTATCAGCTTTCAATTTACAATTTATTATTCTCCTTCAATTTTATAAATATTTTTAAATTTTACAAATTTTTTTGTTCAAATGCCGATTATTCTCACAATTTTTCCAATTTTTTTTTTTTTTGAATTGTTAATTATGTTTTTTAACAGGTAATTATTTTCGTCATATTCTAATTTTTTCTTTTAATTATCATTTATTTTCTTGAAACTGCCATTTAATTCTTTAATTTACAATTTATTTCTTCAATTTTTAATTGTTTTCTTCAATTCTCAAAAATTTTCTTTAATTTTCAATTATTTTTATCGATTTTCAATTAACTCCTCAATATTCAATAATTCTCTGATTTTTTTCAATTATTTTTTTCATTCATAAAAATTGTTTTAAACTTTCAATTCAATTATTCAATTCTAGAATTATTCTCTTCAATTCTCAGTTATTTTCTTCAAATTTAAATTCCACTTTTCAATTTTTAATTTTTTTTTTAATATTTAAAACTTATTGTCTTTTATTTTATTTCTTTTTATTATCATTAAGTTTATTTAATTTTAAATACTTTTAAATACTTTTTTCAATTTTTAAGTAGGTATATTTTTTAAATTTTAATTCCATTTTTCAATTTTTAATTGCTTTATTTAATTTTCAATTATTCTCGTTAATTTTTTTTTTTCGATTTTCAATCCAGTTGTTAAATGTAAATAATAAAATAATAATTTCGCACAATTATTATTCCTATAATTTTTTCATTTTTCGATTTGCAATTAATTTTATTGAATTTAGTATTTCTTGTTTAATTTTTTCAATTATTTTTTTCAGTTCTCTATTAATCTAGTCACTTCGAATTTTGTTTTCAATTGAAAATATGAAATTATGATTTTCGACATTTTTCACATATTTTATTCAATTTTTCAATTATTCTCGTCGTTTTTCAACTATTTTAGTTATTAATTATAAATTTTCCGCAATTTTTAATTATTTCTTGCAATTTTTTAATTTTCAATTATTATCCTAAAATTTTATAATCAGTCTTTGATTTTTTAAATTTTTTTCTTCGGTTGTGTATTAATCTAGCCATATTTTGAAATTTTCTTTCAAATGTCATTGATGTTTAAATGATTCATTGATTCAAATGTCATATTTTCGTTGTTTTGTTATTTTTTGTTTAATTATTAATTATTTTTTTCAAATTTTAATTTAATTCGTAATTTTTCAATTTATTTCTGCAATTTTTTATTATTTTCTTAAATTTTGATTATTTTTTTCGATTAATATCCAGTTGTTTAAATTGCAATTATTTCCATCAATTATTATTCCTATAATTTTCTTAATTTTTTAATTTGCAATTCAATTCATTAAATTTAGTATTTCTTGTTTAATTTTTTCAATTATTTTTTTCAGTTGTCTATTAATCTAGTCACGTTTCGTATTTTGTTTTCAATTGACAATATGATTTTCGTCATTTTTCACATATTTTATTCAATTTTTCAATTATTCTTGAAATTTTTCAACTATTTCCTTTAGTTATTAATTATTTTCCGAAATTTTCAATTATTTCCTACAATTTTTTTAAATTTTCAATTATTTTTATTATCTTAAAATTTTATAATCATTCTTTGATTTTTTAAATTATTTTGTTCCGTTGTATCATAATCTAGCCATTATTTGAATTTGTTTTTCAAATGTCAAATATTTTCGGTATTTTGTAATTTTTTGTTTAATTACTAATTATTTTTTTCAAATTTTAATGTAATTCGTAAATTTTCAATTTATTTCCGCAACTTTTTATTATTTTCTTAAATTTTAATTATTTTTTTTTTCGATTTTCAATCCAATTGTTTAATTTGCAATTATTTTCATTAAATTTAGTATTTCTTGTTTAATTTTTTCAATTATTTTTTTCAGTTGTCTATTAACCAAATCATTTTTCGAATTTTGTTTTCAATTGACAATTTTCACATTTTTTCTTCTATTTTTCAATTATTCCCGTCGTTTTTCAACTTTTTCCTTCAATTATTAATTATTTTCCGCAATTTTGAATTATTTCGTACAATCTTTTGAATTTTCAATTATTATCTTAAAATTTTATATTTATTCTTTGATTTTTTAAATTATTTTGTTCGGTTGTGTAATAATCTAGCCATTTTTTAAATTTTGTTTTCAATTGTCAATTATTTTCGTCATTTTGTAATTTTTTTTTATTTTCAATTATTTTTGCAAATTTTAATTCAATACTTAAATTTTCAATTTTAGCCCTCAATTTTTTATTATTTTCTTCAATTTCAATTATTTATTTTTCGATTTTTAATCCAGCTGTTCAATTTGCAATTATTTCCAACAGTTATTCCTATAATTTTTCAACTATTTTGTTAAAATTTAATATTTATTGTTTAATTTTTTAAACTATTCTTTTTAATAAATTATCTAATAGTGCAGCTATTTTTCGAATTTTGTTCTCAATTTGCCAATTATTTTCTTCATTTTTCAAATATATTCTTCAATTTCGTAATTTTCATTATTTGAATTTGCAAAAAATTTATAGTTTTAAATGACCAATGACAATGTAAAGTTTGCCGCGCTCTTGGGCGCGAATTAATGAATTGCTAATTATAAAAATAATTTTCAAACAAATATTTGTCTAGTTTAATAGAACCTTTTTTGTTTCAACTATTAAATTCGACAAATTTGCATCTACGTCATTTTCTATTATGACTTTCTTGTGGGAAAAAATGAAAGTTGCGGTAAAAATCACATATGAATCTTCATTCAATATCCCTGACTTGGTTTGAAGTGCTTTAGCACAGAGCAAAGAGAAATGACATCACGCCTGGAATTTCAAAACTACTTTTGGCATTTCCGGCTCACGTCGAAAAACCAATTCACCCTAAAAGGTATTAATCGATGATCTTTCTTCGCCGAAAATCATCTCTTCGGGTTTGTTCTTTAAAGTTTTTTTTTCGTTTTATTATACTGTTTTAAATGTACAATTTTATAGCTTTCTAATACCTGAGTTAAAATACTTTCTAAAGGGTTACAATGTTTAAGGTTCATTTTCTAAGAAACTCGTCTAGACGATTTATTGAAAGATAGAAAGGGTTGAATTTATACATATATAGCGTTTGACAGTTCACTGAAAACGATTTTTAATTTGATATTTCGTGCGAACATTGTATCATTTAATATCCGGATACTAAGATTGAATATGTATATTTTTCGGTGAATCATAAAAAAAAAAAAATACCGAAACCACGTGAAATAATTGGATGAAAATTCCATCAGAAATTTCCAAAAATAGTTTTAAACATTTTCAACTAGTTCAGAGCAGTTCTAAACAGTTTTGAATCCAGTTCCAAACAATTTTGAACCATCTCTAAACTTGTTCTAAACTAGATTTGAATCACTAAACTTGTTCTAAACAGTTTAAAACTAGTTCCGAACAGTTTAAAACTTGTTCTGGGCAGTTTTAAACAATCTCCAACAGGTTGAAACAAATTTTACACAATATTAAACTCTAGACAGTTTTCACCGGTTAAAAATATTTCTAAAAACTTATAAACCAGTTTTTAAGAGTCTTTTACAATTTCTAAACAATTTTCATTTAGTCCGACATATTTGATCCTCCATTTTGAATTTTTACAAATTAACGTCTCCAGGAACCCCCGAGTAACAAGTTTCATGCAATTATGATTAAATTTTAAAAATTTGTTTGCCATATTGGGTCCGCCATTTTGAATTTTATTTCTGACGCCATTTCGTACATTTTTTGTACAGTTTTAAAAAGCTCTATAAGTGTTTAAAATAGGTCTTAACAGTTTGAAACAGTTTTGAAATAGTTCTAAACAAGTTCCAACTAATTCTGAACAGTTTTGAATACAATTTTACAGATTCAAACTAATTCTAAATAGTTCTAAACAGTTTTAAACCAGTTTTAAGAAATTTTATACAAGTTCAAAACAGCTTTAAACTGGTTCTAAACAGTTGTAAAAAGTTTTAAATAGTTTTTAAACTAAATTAGCTTTAAACAGTTTTAAACAATATTGAACTAGTCGTAAACAGTTTTAAACAAATTTAAACAAGTTTTAAATAGTTTTAAACTAATTAAAATTTAATTATAGTTTTGAACCAGTTATAAAGAGTTTACAAAAATTTTTAATTTTCTTTAACCGTTTCGTAAAATTTAAAAAAAATGTTTAATAGTTCGAATCAGTTTTAAATTAGTTATAAACAGGTTTTTATCTATTTTTAGCTGTTTGGAACAATTTTTTAACAGTTTTTAACTACTTTTAAAGAGTTTTGAATCTGTTTTTGAAATTTTTAAACAAATTTCGAACAATTTTAAATAATTCTAACCTTCTGCTTTCTCGTAGAAGAAGCTTTGTGAGCGGTAAGATTTTTAATTTTCCAAAAATAATTTAAATCGATTCATTTTCATCTGAGGAGCATAAATTTTCATTCTTAAGCAAATATCCGTATGTGTGTGTGTAGCTTTTTTTGTCGACATAATATCTTGAGAACGTTCCAACGAATTTCAATAAAATTTGGGTGGCTTTTTAAGCTAATAAATATCTCAATTTGGACACAAGGATTTTTGAAAATCCCCAATCAAATTTTTTTAAGCATTTTTTTTGACAAAAAAAAAATTTATGATAATAAAAACCAAAATTCAATTTTGCGTAAAATTTCTAATAATCACTTTATGTGGAATTTTTTTACATGCGAATTGTGTGTATTTTTTTCTTTTTTTTATTTATATAAAAGATAGATTCTCTTCCGAATTATTGTGTCATGGAAATGAAATTCGATTCATGTAAGTTAAAAATAAACATAAACAATTTACGTAATTTTTTAAAAGTCAAAGCGATGTTTTGATTCTTTTTTTATTTAAAGTAATGGGATTTTTTGTTTTAAATAATGAAAGATAAAATCCACTGAAAATAAAATTTTAAATCAAAAAGTATACTCAAGATTTTACATGCATTTTCATGAAGTCTCGAAACTACTTTTGCTTCATTATAAAATAGAAAATGGATATTATGAGCTTGAAATAATACGTTAAAACTACATTTCTTCAGAATTCTTGATGTGTTTAAATACTTAATGTTTATAGTAGGGTTTCCGGACTGTAATAAAGGTGCGTTTTTTTCATGAAAAGTTTCATCTTTTATAAACGAGTTCGTGCTATGAAATAAAGAACACAAGCATCTTTTCTCCAAATGCAAAAAATATCCTTGCAAACTTTTTTATAGTCATTTCTTAAAGAACTTTTTTATAATCGTCGACTTTCTCATAAATCGTTGTATCATTATTAAAAATTTGATTTATTATTTATAAAGTATTTAATAACTGTTTAAAATCAAGAAGAACATTTAAAATCAGAAAATTAAAGCAAATATTAAAATTGAACATAATTCTATAAAATAAGGGATGAAATTTTGTTGCTAATAAAAGATGTATTTTTTAAAATTTTTATTACAAATTACATTCAAAAACTTGTATTATAAAAAGGAAATTTTTCAAAATACGATTTAAATTAAACATAAATAAAATGAATTTAAATATAAGTATTTTATACTTTTTTTCTATTAGCCGACAGTCACTGAATCAGATCTCAAAATTAGAAAATGGTTTTCGAGTCTTTAGTACAAGATTTAGTTACCACATTATTTTTATTTTAATCGCATTTTTAGACTTGACCTTGAAGAAGTTAGATAATTCTATATTTTTGCAAATCCATCAATTAAGAGAATTCTTATTTTTGTCGAAAGAAGATTATAAAACTTGTCTAAATGTTGTCTCACTGTCGTCTAGGCGATATTTTTTCGAAATTTGTTATGTCACGTGGAACGGAATTTTTTATTTTATCTTTGCGTTTTCTCTAAAAATCGTTTGCTTTGGACAGGATTCAGACAATTTTTTTGCTCTATGCAATTAATCTTGAAAGAAATAATATCAACAAAATTCTATGCCTTGATCTTGAAAACTTTCTGATTCAAAATAATGGCTTTTATAAAGCATTTTTGTAATTATTATGAATTTTGAATGCTCATCAAAAATAAAATCAACCAATACAATAAATGACACACTTTATTTATCTGTTATCCTATATATTCATTTACTAAAAAATAGTTAAATAATCTGCCATTTGTCGCAAATAAATTTTTTTTAACGATATGAAGAGTCAAAGAAACGTATTTTTGAGTACATTTTTCTGCCAAATCTTCTGTGCAAAAAATAAAAGAAATCTTGGCTAAATTAACTAGATACAGAAAAAAAAAAGTTTTTTTTTGTTGTGGATTCTAAAGCAATTTAAAATAGTTTTTAACAGTTAAAACCAGTTCTAATCAATTTTGAATTTTTCAAACAGGTTTCAAAAAGTTATGAACTAATTATAAACAGTTTTAAGTCAGTTCTGATCAGTTTTAAACCAGTCATAAAATTTGTTAACTAATTATAAGCAATTTTTAACAAGTTTTAAATGGTTTTTAATTTTTTTTAAAAATTTTTTTCATAAAATTGGAAGTGGTTCTAAACGGATTTGTAACAGTTCGAAAAAAATATTTATATGAGTTCAGAACAATTTCAAACAGATTGTAAGCAGTTCTAAACAGTTTTGAACATATTATGTCCAGTTTTTAACTTGTTTTCAATAATTTTAAACTAATTAAAAATAATATTTAGTTCTAAGCAGTTTTAAATAGTTTTAAATAGTGCCGAATAATTTGAATCAGTTCTAACAAGTTTTTAAGAATTTGAACCTTTTAAATATTTTTGTAATACTTATAAACAATTTTAAACTCGTTTTAGAAAGTTAAAAAAAGTTTGAAATTTGTTTTCAATAGTTTGAATCTATCCTAAAGTATTTTTTAGAGTACGAAAGAGTACTAAGTATTTTGAACTAGTTCTACACAGTTTTTGAACTAGATATAGACAATTTTGAATTGGTTATAAACATTTTTACTCCCATTATAAATTATTCTAAGCTAGTTCGAAACAGTTTTTAGTTGTTTCAAATTTGTTTGAACCAGTTCTAAAGAACACTATAGAGTTCCAAATAGTTTTAATCGTTTCTAAAGAGGTTTTAACATTTTGAACTAGTTCTAAACAGTTTTGAACTATTTATAAACAGTTTTGAGCTAGTTATAAACAGTTTTGAGCTAGTTATAAACAGTTTTGATCTAGTTATAAATAATTTTAAACCAGTTATTAACAGTTTTGAATTTTTTATAAACAATTAAAAAATAGTTCTCAAACGCTTAAAACTTTTTATGAATAGTTTGAACCAGTTCTTAGAAGTTCTAAACAGTTTAAAACTTGTTATGAATAGTTTGAACCAGTTCCAAAAAGTTCTATAGAGTTCTAAACAGTTTTGAACTTGTTATGAATAATTTTAAATCAGTTCTTAAGAGTTTTATAACTAGATTAAAATTCTTTAGAACTATAAGGAGCTATTTCAAAATGTTTAAAACTTGTATAAAACTGTTAAAAACTTTTCCAAACATGTTAAGAATTAATTTATAATTGTTTGTAATAAATTCAAAATTGTAACCTGTTTTCAGTGATTTTAAACTGTTTTGAACCAGTTCTTAGTTTTGAAGCAGACCTAAAAATATTTTTAAAAATTTTTAAAGTTTCGAGTTTTTTTAAAACATCATTTGCTTCCTCATAGAGGAAGCAATAGATAAATATAATAAAAAAAATAAAGAAAATTTCGTTACAAGTCAAAAATACACATTAATTCTATTAATTTATTCATTATTTTATTTTACTATTATTTTATTCATTAAGTTGTATTTTTAGCTTTAAAAAAATCATCTATGAGGATGCAAAAGTGACTAATTATTAGTAAGAAAGTAACTAAAAAATTGATTAAAGTTGACTAATTGAATTAGTAAAGAGAATTTTACTAAAATATTAATTTTAATTTTATAATTTATTAATATCTGACATTTAAAGAAATAATGTAGATTCTTTATTTATTTATTTATTTAAGATTATAAACGGGTGGCAAAGACTCATTAAGATAATAAAATAAATATATAAAAATATAACAATAATTAATAATTATTATTAATAAATTAATTCATAATTCTTAATTTTTAATGTAATTTTCATTTAATTATTAATTATAATTAAATTCATTTGGATTAAATAATATGAAGAGTGGGTAATTAAAAATATTTATTTTACTTTTTTATTGTAACGGGATTCAGTTGGATTGAGTAAATCTAAAAAAATATTTATATTTTTTTAATTTTCTTTTTATTCTAAAGAATGTAAATTCTGAATAATGTCAACTGTGGGTATTCAGAAAAATTAATTTCATTTTTTTTCCATTATAAACGGATTCATTTGGATCAAATATATACAAACTGCAGGCATTGCAAATATTCATTTTACTTTTTTATTCTAACGGGATTCATTTGGATTAAATAAATCTAAATTGTGGATATTAAAAAATATTCGTATTATTTAAATTTTCTTTCTATTCTAAAGGGATTCATTTGAATTCAATGATATGGGTATTCAGAAAAATTAATTTAATTTTTTTTTTTCATTATAAACTGATTTATTTGGATAAGATAATTCTGAACTGCGGAAATTGCAAATATTTATTTTATTTTCTTGATTATTATAAAAAGATTCATTTGGATTGATTAATCTGAAGAGTGGGTATTCAAAAATATTCATTTTACTTTTTTATTCTAACTGAATTCATTTAGATTAAATAAATCTAATCTGTGGGAGTTTAAAATATTCATATTATTTGAATTTTATTTCTATTCTAAAGGGATTCATTTGAATTCAATAATGTCAACTGTGGGTATTCAGAAAAATAAATTTCATTTTTTTTTCGTTATAAACGGATTCATTTGGATTAGAAAAATGTAAACTGGGGTCATTCAAAAATATTAATTTCAATTCTTTCATTATAATCAGATTCATCTGGATTAAAAAAAATTGAAGCGTAAATAAATAATAAAGTACAAATTCAATAGTATTCATTTTATTTGTTTCCTTATAATGTGATTTATTTGAATTATACAAATCTAAACTATGGGCGTGTTAAAAAATATTAATATTATTTTCTTTTCTTTTTATTATAAAGGGATTAAAAAACATGGGATCAAAAATCATACAAAACGGTAAAAATTGATTTTTGGATAAAAGTATAAGTTCTATTACCCGATACAAATGAATTAGTAAAAAAAAAAAAACGTATTAAAAAATATTATAAATTTTAATACTTTTCAAATTTAATAAAAAGTTTAACAAAGTTTTTTCATTATCCATTTTGGAAGCAAAAACTCAGTCACTAATTCAAATAGTTATATTTCTACTAATCATTTAGTAAAAAATAACTAATTATTATAGTCAAATTCAATTTTAGGTTATGTCAAAATAACTAATATTTTATTAAAATTCTGTTAACTAATTCAATTAGTCAAATTTGAACTCTTTTTTTAGTTTTTTTTTACTAATAATTTTACTAATAACACAGATCTGCAAAATTTAAATTTTTTTTACTTACAAGAACTTGCTGGAGTGATTATTGCAGATTTTTTTGCGCTGAACACGAATCTGTTTTCCAAAATAGTCTATCACTTCAGGATTTTGAGTAATTCTAGGTCAAATGTTCCAAAACATGGAAGACCGAAATTTTTCCTTTTTTTCTTTATTAAAAATATATCAAAAAATATATCCATTAATATAAATTTTTTGCTTTATTTTTTTGGGGTCGCTCTACAAGATTGCAGCCACAGATTTCATTTTTTTTCATATGCAAAACCAATATGGCGGCTTTTTTTGCAAAAATTTACCAAAAAATCGACAACTTTTTGTTTTTTAATCATTATTTCTTACCGAATTTTTTTTTTTTTTAATGTGTAATAAAATGGCACAAACAGTTGGAAGATTAAAAATATGCATTAGTTGATAGTAAAATTCAAGATGGTGGCGTCAAAATGGTGGATACTGTAAAAGAAAAGTACAAAATTAATATTAGTTGGACCAATTTTTAAGTTTTATATTAAAATTAATGAAATTTGGTACATTGTGGTTTTTAGAGTCGCAGATTACGAATCTGTTAATAATTTTTCAAAGTTCAAAATAGCGGATCCAATATGGCGGACGAAAATGCAAAATTTTTGCCATAATTTATGAAACTTATCATATAGGAGTTTACGGGATCGCTCATTACGAATCCAATTATAATGTTTTAAAATTCAAAATGGCGGATCCAATATACCAAGTTTCATAAATTTTGGCAAAAATTTTGCATTTTTGTTTGCCCTATTGGATCCGCCATTTTGAATTTTAGATGTTAATGTGGTTAAATGTCATAAATTCAAATATTTATAACTTATTTAAAAATCATATTAATTAAATTTTAAAAGTGGGTTTTAGAGCTGACAATGCGCACTATATGAAGCCAATATAGAAAATTAAAAAAAAAAATTCGGTCCTCCAGAAAAGATTCACAAAAATGTCGAAAATAACCATTTTTGGGACAAATGCAGTTTTGAGAAGTTAAATGTTCGATTAAATGGAGTTTCGGTTTTTTAAACATCTGGACAGAAATTAAATTTTATAAATACAATTTCTGATTTTTTCTTTAAATTTAATGATCAACTGCAATTTTCATCCATTTCTAACAAATATAATAGCTCATTTTTCTCGTTGAAACATTCTCTACAATTTTATTTGTTAAATTTTTTTTAAATAATATTCTGTTTAATAAATACGTAAAGAACAAATTTTATTTGTTTAATAAATTTTTAACAAAATAGTATTATTTAACAAAACCCAACAAATATAATTGTAGAGAATGTCTAAACATGAAAAATGAGATATTATTTATTAGACTTGGATGGAAATTGCAGTTGTTAATTAAATTTAAAGAAAAAACAAAATGTTAAATAATAATTATTACTTGACATATTATTATTATTTCTAATTTTAGCTAAACTTATTTTTTTCTGGAAAATGTACAACTGGATCTTTCAAAAGTTAGTGAAATTAATTTTCATAATAGTTTTATTTGTTGGGAACAGTCATGTTATGTCAATGGAAAGAACCTCTTTAATTCAAATTTTTCCGATATTTTAAAAATTGTCTAATTATTTTTTAATTCTTTCCTTAATAATTTTCTTTTATCATTGTTTGACTTATTAATAAGGAATTTTCTTATATAATAATCTTGTTTCTATTTCCTTCAAATTTCAAGTATATACATCATTTTATCAAAAAATTACATTTTTTTCTCATAACTTCTTATTCTTAAAAGAAAAATATCAGTGTTTTATTATCATTATTTGTTTTGAATTTCTAAACACAATTTCTTAAAGATAATCACTTTTTTAAGATTTTCATTTTATTTACTTCTAATATTTTTCTTGTGTTGTAGATTTTCTTCTTTTTATTCGCGAAATATTTCAGGTTATTTTATATAATTTTGGTTTCATAAAATTTCGAAAAAATTATTATTTTTATTGATTTTCTTATTTAATTTGATAATATAAGAAGGTTTTTGTTGTTTTTAATATTAAAGAAAATAATTGAAAATTGATAAGTGGAATTTAAATTTGAAAAAAATAACTGAAAAATTGAAGAGAATAGTTCTAGAATTGAATAATTGAATTTAAATTTCAAATAAATTTTTATGAGTGAAAATAACAATTGCAAAAAATCTGAGAATTATTTAATATTGAGGAATTAATTGAAAATCGATAAAAATAATTGAAAATTAAAGAAAATAATTTAATATTGACGAAAATAATAAACTATTAACAAAAATAATTTTTAAAAAAAATCGAAAAATGGTAAAAATAATCGGCATTTCATCAACAATTTTTTTTAAATTAATGAATAATTTAAAATTTAAGAAACTATTTGAAAAAATTACATAATAGATATATTTTAAATAAAGGAAAATTAAAGAAAATTTTAGAAAAATACTTAAAACTTTTACAAGTTCATTAAAAAAGAAAATAATTAAAAATTACATAAAATAAATGGAAGAAGATAAACATGGTTCAAAATTGAAGAAAATAATTTTTAATTTAAGAGAAATAATTGCAAAAAATACAGAATATACATAAAATACAAGAAAATCATGAAATTAATAAAATAATGGAAATTTTAGATAAATAATTAAAAACTTTTTGGAAATTATTTAAAAGAACGTGAGTCATTGGAAATTAAAGAAAGTAATAATGAATTTTATTATATGATAATTTTGTTTCTATTTCCTTGAATCTATTTCCTAGAATAATTGAAAATCGAATTAAATAACTGAAATATCAGATAAATAAGTTTTAAAAAATAAATCAAATTTGAAATAAAGAATAGAAAAAATTGCAGAATTTAAAAAAAAACAATAACTGAAATTTGAGAAAAGTACTTGAAAATCTTAAAAATTAATTGAAAAAAATGAGAATAATATTTGAAGAAAAGAATTGAAAAAGCTAAAAATAATTTAAATTTAAGAAAATAATGAAAAATTTTTGAAAATTATAGAAGCAAATGGAAACAATTAAAAATTTAAGAAAATAATTGAAATTTTGAAAAAAGTACTTAAAAATCTTAAAAAGTAATTTTACAAAATGAGAATGAGAATTAAAAATTGAGGGAAATTATTTAAAATTGAAGAAAATAATAGAAATATTACACAATTTATTTTTAATCAAAAGAGAATAGTTGAAAAGTCGTTTAAAAAATTGAAAATTGAAGACAATAATCTAAATTTGAGAGAAAGACTGAAAATTTAGGAAATAACTAGATTAATACAGAACTGAAAAAAATAATTGAAAAAAATAATCAAGAAATATTAAATTTAAAGAAAATAATTGCTAATTGAAAAATTAAGAAAATTATAGGAATAATTGCTGGAAATAATTGCACATTAAACAACTGTATTAAAAATCTAAAAACATAATAAAAATTAAAAAAAAATAATTGCAAAATAAAGAAAGCAATTAAAAATTGAAGAAAAAGTAATTGGAAAATACGAGAATTATTGAATATTGAGGAGTTAATTGAAAATGGATAAAAATAATTGAAAATTTAAGAAAATATTTGAGAATTGAAGATAACAATTAAAAATTGAAGAAATAAATTGGAAATTAAAGAATTAAATGGTTATTTCAAGAGAATAATTGATAATTAAAAGAAAAATTACAATATGACGAAAATAATTAATAATTGAAAAAAAAAATTGTATTGAAATTTCAAGAAAATAATTAGGTAATAATTGAGAAAACGTGAGAATTAATTGAAAATCGACAAAAATAATTGAAAATTAAAGAAAACTTATGATAATTGAAAAAAATAATTAAAAATTGAAGAAATTAATTCGAAATTAAAGAATTAAATGGAAATTTTAAGACAATAATTGATAATTCAATGAAAAATTACAATATGACGAAAATAATTAAATATTGACGAAAATAATTACCTATTAAAAAAATAATTAATAATTAAAAAAAATCGAAATATGGTGAGAATAATCGGCATTTGAACAAAAAAATGTTAAAATTGATGAATAAACATACAATTTAAGGAGAATAATAAATTGTCAATTGAAAACTGATGAAAATAATGGAAAGAATTGTAGAAAATAAATGAAAATTAAAGAAATCAATTGGAAATTGAAGAATTGTATTGAAATTTCAAGAAAATATTTGAGAATAGAGAAAATGCGAGAATTATTTAATTTTGAGTAAAATAATCGAAAAACGAAAAATGCAATTAAAAATTGAAGAAAAGAATTAAAAATTAAAGAAGTAAATTCAAAATTAAAGAATTAAATTGCAGATTAAAGATTTAATTTGTAATTTTAAAAAAATAATAGATAATTAAAAGGAAAATTACAATATGATGAAAATAATTAACTTTTAAAGAAAGTAATTAACAATTGAAAAAAAAATTCTAAAAATTATGAGAATAATCGGCATTTGAACAAAAAAATTTGTAAAATTATTGAAGATTCATAATATTGAAGGAGAATAATAAATTGCTGATTGAAATCTGATGAAAATTGTGAAAAAAATAGTAGAAAAAAATGAAAATTAAATAAATCAATTGAAAATTGAAGAATTGTATTGAAATAAAATAATTGATAATTGAGAAAATGCGAGAATTAATAAACATTAAGAAATTAATTAAAAATCGATAAAAATAATTGAAAATTAAATAAAATATATGAGAATTGAAGAAATAAATTGGATATTAAAGAATTATCTAAATGGAAATTTCAAGAAAATAATTGATAATTCAAAGAAAAATTACAATATGACGAAAATAATTAACTATTAAAAAAAATAATTAACAATTAAAAAAAAAATCGAAAAATGGTGAGAATAATCGGCACTTGAACAAAAAAATGTTAAAATTTATGAGTAATCATATAATTTAAGGAGAATAATAAATGAGGAGTACTTTTTCAAAAGTTGATAAATCCACATTTTGTTATTTCGAGAAAATTAAACAAATGCAGTTTCGCACCTAACCCCTAGAGTTAATTATAAAGTAGAAAAAATATATGAAATTATTTATATACGAATGTTTTTTGCACTAAAGGAGATTTATTTTTAATTAAAGTTTATAGTAATAAAGGAATTTAAAGGTTCTTGTAATTTATTCTAGGAAAAAAATTAAAATTTTAAATCATCTTGGTTAAGTCCAAGTTTTTTTTAAATTGAAAATTCTTTGGTAAAAAAATTTTTTCTTCAATTCAACAGTAGCAGATCGATTTGTAAGGTTCCTAATATGTTAAATTTGTAATTATCTCAACTTTTATGAAAAATGGATTTATCAACTTTTGAAAAAGTACTTCTCAAATTACCAATTGAAAACTGATAAAAATAATGGAAAAAATTGTAGAAAATAAATTAAAATTGAAGAAAATCGACAACAGAAGGAAATAATTTTAAAAAAATAAAAGAATAATTCTGTGGCTGAAAGGCATAACATCATAACTAACATTTTACCGAATTTCAGAAAACATCAAATTTGAGTTTATTTAGTAATGTTTTTTAAAGTTCCATAACAGAACAGTGATTTAAATGTTTATTTACGTAGAAAATAATTAATAATACAACAGCATAACTGCATTCAAATCGAAAAAAAGAATTGATATTCTTCTTTGAAGCGTTCATATTTTATTAAAATTGATAAACAGACGTAAAATCTACACTAGAAAATAGGATACAATGCCAAACACCAAAAATATTGGTTGGTTTTTCGAATTTTACAAAACCAAGAAAATAAACAAAAACAGGTTTTTCTCAAAACTATGAAAATGCAGTTATGTTATTCTGCCTTTCAGCCACAGAATTATGAGATGTAAAGAGAATAATTGTATGTATATTGAAAACTGTTAAAAATTATAGAAAAAAATATAGAATAATAATTAAATAATTATTTGAACTGATATTTATAAATTTTTAATTTTAATCAATTTAAATGCATTTTTTAAAAAGTATCTGTTTTACGCCAAAAAAATATCTAAGTGCTAAACTTCAGGTGTGAACAGAATAAAAGAATGAATGAATCTTGCGGATTATTATTATAGATTTAATTAGGATATTCATTTATTTATCTTTATTTATTAATTTTTTAAACTACCCTAAAACTCCCCTCTTTTTATATATTCAGTCCCCTATTTCCCTTAAAATATTCTTCATCGTCACTGTGAAATCTGAACAATTGAAGTTTCAGGAAATTAAATATTTTGACAAATGAAATTTCGAAAAGTTAAATATTCGTCTAACAGGGTGTCTACTAACCGGGAAAACCGGGAAATAACCGGGTATTTGAATTGACCAGGAAAAACCGGGAATTAACCGGGAATTTTACGTCAAACCAGGAATTTTTTTTCTGGGATAATAAATTATTTTCAATTTTCAATTTTTTCTTTAATTTTCAATTATTTTCTTCCATTTGGAATTATTTTCATTACTTTAAAATTATTTCTTTATTTCTCAATTATTTTCTTCAATTTTCTACTATTTTCTTCAATTGCCAATTATTTTCTTCAATTTTCAATTATTTTCATGAATTTCTAATTAATTTATTTAATTCTGAAATATTTTCTATGATTTTCAATTATTTTAATCAATTTTTTATTATTTTCTTCAACTATAATTTTTTTTTTTTGAATTGACAATTATTTGATTCAATTTTCAATTATTCTCTTCAATTTTTAATCATTTTCATCAATTTTTAATTATTTTCTTCAGATCTCAACTATTTCCTTCAATTTTTAATTATTTTCATCAATTTTTAATTATTTTCTTCAGATCTCAACTATTTCCTTTAATTTTTAATTATTTAATTTAATATTCAATAACTCTCGACTTTTTTCAACTATTTTTTTTCAATTATCAATTATTTATTTTACATCTCAATAACTCCTCCATTTTTCAATTATTTTCTTCTATAATCAATAATTCTCGGCTTTTTTCAATATTTTTTTCAATTATCAATTATATTTTTGAAACTTGAATTCAATTCATCAATTATTATTATTCAACAATTTGCATAAAATCACATTTTCTCAATTTCAAATTATTTTCTACAATTTTTAATTAATTTCTTCAAATTACAATTACATTCTTCATTTTTTTTTCAAATTCTATAATTCCTGGGTTGTTCAATTTCTTTTTTCTTCAATTATCACTTATTTTCTTCTACTTTCAATCCCATTGTTCAATTCTTAAATTATTTTCTTTAATTCTCAATTATAATTTTCGACATTCAATTCCATTCTTTAATTTTCAATTTTTTTTAATATTCAATAACTTTAGGCATTTTACAATGGTTTTTTTTTAAATTCTCAATTATTTTCTTAAATTTCAATTATTTTCTTCAATTTCCAATTATTTTTTCATATTTCTTTCAGTTTTTCAATTTCTTTCAATTTTCAATTTCTTCTCAATTTTCTTCAATATTTAACAATTCTCAGCTTTTTTAAATTATGTTTTTCTTTCAATTTTTATTTATATTGAGAATTTTTAAATTATTTTCATCAATTCGCAATTATTTCCGTCGATTTCTAAATTTTTCTGCTGTTTCCAAATATTGTATTTAATTTTTAAGTACTTTCTTCAATTTTTAATTATTTTCTTCAATTTTCAATTATTTTCTTTAATTTTTAATTATTTTGTTCAATTTTCAATTGTTTGTTTCAATATTCAGTAATCTCGACTTTTTTCAATTATTTTTTTTTCAATTATCAGTTATTTATTTCATGTTTCAAAACCTCCTTCAATTTTCAATAATTTTCTTCAATTTTCAATTTCTTCTCAATTTTCTTCAATATTTAACAATTCTCAGCTTTTTTAATTATGTTTTTCTTTCAATTTCTATTTATATTGAGAATTTTTAAATTATTATCATCATTTCGCAATTATTTCCGTCGATTTATAAATTTTTCTGCTGTTTCCAAATATTGTATTTAATTTTTAAGTACTTTCTTCAATTTATAATTATTTTCTTCAATTTTTAATTATTTTCTTTAATTTTTAATTATTTTCTTCAATTTTCAATTGTTTGTTTCAAATTCCGTAATCTCGACTTTTTTCAATTATTTTTTTTTCAATTATCAGTTATTTATTTCATGTTTCAAAAACTCCTTCAATTTTCAATAATTTTCTTCAATTTTCAATTACTTCTCAATTTTCTTCAATATTTAACAATTCTCAGCTTTTTTAAATTTTTTTTTTCTTTCAATTTTTATTTATATTGAGAATTTTTAAATTATTTTCATCAATTCGCAATTATTTCCGTCGATCTATAAATTTTTCTGCTGTTTCCAAATATTGTATTTAATTTTTAAGTACTTTCTTTAATTTTTAATTATTTTCTTCAACTTTCAATTATTTTCTTTAATTTTTAATTATTTTGTTCAATTTTCAATTGTTTGTTTCAAATTCAGTAATCTCGACTTTTTTCAATTATTTTTTTTTCAATTATCAGTTATTTATTTCATGTTTCAAAAACTCCTTCAATTTTCAATAATTTTCTTCAATTTTCAATTACTTCTCAATTTTCTTCAATATTTAACAATTCTCAGCTTTTTTAAATTATGTTTTTCTTTCAATTTTTATTTTTATTGAGAATTTTTAAATTATTTTCATCAATTCGCAATTATTTCCGTCGATCTATAAATTTTTCTGCTGTTTCCAAATATTGTATTTAATTTTTAAGTACTTTCTTCAATTTTTAATCATTTTCTTCAATTTTCAATTATTTTCTTTAATTTTTAATTATTTTGTTCAATTTTCAATTGTTTGTTTCAAATTCAGTAATCTCGACTTTTTTCAATTATTTTTTTTTCAATTATCAGTTATTTATTTCATGTTTCAAAAACTCCTTCAATTTTCAATAATTTTCTTCAATTTTCAATTACTTCTCAATTTTCTTCAATATTTAACAATTCTCAGCTTTTTTAAATTATGTTTTTCTTTCAATTTTTATTTTTATTGAGAATTTTTAAATTATTTTCATCAATTCGCAATTATTTCCGTCGATCTATAAATTTTTCTGCTGTTTCCAAATATTGTATTTAATTTTTAAGTACTTTCTTCAATTTTTAATCATTTTCTTCAATTTTCAATTATTTTCTTTAATTTTTAATTATTTTGTTCAATTTTCAATTGTTTGTTTCAAATTCAGTAATCTCGACTTTTTTCAATTATTTTTTTTTCAATTATCAGTTATTTATTTCATGTTTCAAAAACTCCTTCAATTTTCAATAATTTTCTTCAATTTTCAATTACTTCTCAATTTTCTTCAATATTTAACAATTCTCAGCTTTTTTAAATTATGTTTTTCTTTCAATTTTTATTTTTATTGAGAATTTTTAAATTATTTTCATCAATTCGCAATTATTTCCGTCGATCTATAAATTTTTCTGCTGTTTCCAAATATTGTATTTAATTTTTAAGTACTTTCTTCAATTTTTAATCATTTTCTTCAATTTTCAATTATTTTCTTTAATTTTTAATTATTTTGTTCAATTTTCAATTGTTTGTTTCAAATTCAGTAATCTCGACTTTTTTCAATTATTTTTTTTTCAATTATCAGTTATTTATTTCATGTTTTAAAACCTTCTTCAATTTTCAATAATTTTCTTCAATTTTCAATTTCTTCTCAATTTTCTTCAATATTTAACAATTATCAGCTTTTTTAAATTATGTTTTTCTTTCAATTTCTATTTATATTGAGAATTTTTAAATTATTTTCATCAATTCGCAATTATTTCCGTCGATTTATAAATTTTTCTGCTGTTTCCAAATATTGTATTTAATTTTTAAGAACTTTCTTCAATTTTTAATTATTTTCTTCAATTTTCAATTATTTTCTTTAATTTTTAATTATTTTTTTTATTTCAATATTCAGTAATCTCGACTTATTTCAATTATTTTTTTTCAATTATCAGTTATTTATTTCATGTTTCAAAACCTCCTTCAATTTTCAATAATTTTCTTCTATTTTCAATTTAGTTTTTCAATTTTTTTTTCAATTCTCAATTAATTTCTTTAAATAACAATTCTATTCTTCAATTTTTAATATTTTCTTCAATATTAAATAATTCCTGTCATTTTCCATTTTTTTTTAATTATAAATTACACTAAAACTCCTGTCGAGCGGACAGCTCGGGTGAGTGTCCGCTTGATAGGATTCCGCCCGATAGAAGTTGTAGTGTATTTTCTTCTTTTTTCAGTCTAATTGTTCAGTAATTATCTTCAATTCTCAATTATTGTATTCGAATTTCAATTTTATTTCTCAATTTTCAATTGTTTTTTTTTTAATATTCAATAATTTTGTGTTTTTCTGATTTCAATTTGATTATTTAATTTTCAATTTATTTCTTCAGTTTTCAATTATTAACTTAAATTCTAAATTATTTTTTTGGATTTTCTATCTAGTTGACCAATTTTCAATTATATTCTTTGAATTTAATAACCATAGTTCAATTTTTTCAATTATTGTTCAATTGTAGATTAATATTTACTTTTTTTTTTAATTTTGTTTCTAATTGTCAAATATCTTTGTCATTGTTCAATTATTTCTTTCCATTATTAATTATTTCTCTTCATTATTAATTGTTTCTTTTAATTCTTAATTATTATTTTTTGTTAAGTTTAATATTTAATTCTTTAATTCTCCATTATTTTCTTTGAATTTCAATTATTTTCTTCAATTATCAACTGTTATATTCAATTTTTGTAGCCATTTGTAGGTCAATTTATATACTTAAATTAAATTTTAAGTTAACAAGAGAAAAAACCGGGAAAAATAGGAACAAAAACCGGGAATTTTGTGGGACGAAATTAGTAGACACCCTGAATTTAAATAAATTTCGATCTGTTGCATATTCTGTCAATTGAGTTTTGGCCATGACTACCCAAAAAGAATACAGAATCGATGTATCTCGTTTGATTGAAAGAAAGCTATGATCTTCAGTCAATTCTCGGGGAAAAACTGATATCCATCTTTTTTTTTCGTAATTTGATGACCCCTTTTTAATTGAAGATGTGTGGGGGTTTTTAAGGGAAGAAGGGGGGCTCTGCAAACGTAGAGAGGACTGGAGAACAAGCGTCAGATTAAAGTGAGGGAGGATTCGTGAGTGGGGAGCAGCCATCGCGCAACTGAGTATATATGCTGAAAATCACCAAGCTCCACGTTACAGTTCCAGAAGACACAAAACGTAAAGGATCTAGATCAATTAATCATTAAAGGGTGCAATTTCAGTGAAACAATCATTCGGCAAAATAGTGATTAGCGTGTGTCATTTAGTTGAGAAACAAACTTTTTTTTTTCAGTGTTTAGATATTTTTTTCTTGTGATATACAAAATGAAGAACCAATCTTTGGCAACAGTGACTGCGGGTCTTTTGCTTCTTCTTCTTGTTCTGGTACCGGAACCAGCACATTGCAGGCCTTCCGGTTTCATCAGGTAATATTTTTCACCCTCAAAACATTTTAATTCACATCAAAATTTATTTCCCGGTCATTTTTCTGTTATTAATATCAATGCATTTTTTTTTAATAGTATTTTTGTGCCCGTATCATTTTGCCACAAAATTTTTCTAAGCACTTTTTATATTGTTCCTAAGAAAATGTTATTTTTTGCTCTTTTTTAAAGTGAAAAATATTTTTGAGTTTAATATTAATTTATTGTATTAAAGGCAATTATTTAATAAATCAGGATTAAAAATCTTTGATTTTAGTAGAAGTAGAAAATAACATTTTCTTAGGGAACAATATAATATGTGATAGGAAAAATTTTGTGTAAAAATGATACGGGCCCCTATTTTTGAAATTGAAGAAGTTCCTAAAAAAATGTTTTTGATTAAAAAAAGGTTCCCGAATTTAAAAAACAGTTTTTCAAAGAAATTTTATTAAAATTGTCACTTAGAACTTTTATTAACTTTAAAATAATGTATATTTGACGCAAAAAATTTTGGATTCCAATTTTTCGACGATATTTTGAAAATCTTTGGGAACTTGAAAAATACATCGAAATCGTCATTGAATTAAAAATTTAGTTCAAAAACACTTTCTTTCATCTTTCATGACAGATGAAATTCAATTTTATCTTTTCAATTTCGAGAAATTGTTTTCAATTTTTAAAAAAAGGTTGATTTAAATTTTTTTTTATAGAAGTAGTTAAATTAACAAAATAGTTAATCTCATGAAATTTATTCCTTAATTTAATTTTAATTATTATTATTATTTTTTGATTTTAATTATTAAAATAAGATTAATTGAAAAAAAGATTTAAAGAATCAAGAAAATTAGGAAAATTTTGTCTATGATTTTCTGCAAATAGTTGAATAAGATTGTTTTCATTTGGCAAAGTGTTGTATAAAAAATTGATAAATGCTCGGGCAATTTTCAAAGAAACGTACAGCAAATAAGTTTTTTTTATTAAAAAAAAAAAGTAACTATAGATTCCAATTTTCAGGAACTTTATCTCGTTTCTTTGAAATCTGAAACAGAAAATCATTCTCATATTCATGCGTATGAATTTAAATCTCACTTTTTGAAGATTGGATAACAAAATTTTTTGTGATTCTGTAATTATATTTATAATAACAATTATTATAAATAATAATTAATTAATAATAATAGTAATAATAATGTAATAACAATAATAATAGTAATAATAATATAACAAAAATAATCGTTATCATTATTTTGAGACCAATCTTTTTTTCCGAATTAGTTTAAATCTTTATTTTCTATTTATTAAAAATATTATACTTTAGTGTTTAGTACATCTAAATACGAGAAAAAATGACTTAGATACTTTTTAATTCCATATATTAAGATATTCTCATGATTAATAAGATAATTATGACACTCTTGGTGATAAATTATCACTCGTTCCCAACCTCGGTCAAGAATAAATTACAAATTCTTATGACATTTTTATTAAGTTTGTCTCAATAATTTTATAAGACTAGACAATAGTTATAAGAAATTATGTATATGCTAGTAATTATATTATTTTTATTATTATTATTAATATTATTATTATATGTATCGTATATTTTACTCTGTAAATCTGAATTAGTTAAAATTTAAAAAAAAACTAATTTAAAAGTAATTTAAATAGTTATATTTCTACTAATAATTTAGTAAAAAAGACTATTTATTAGTCAAATTATACCTATTTTTAGTTATTTTTTTTTACTAATAATTAGTTATTTTTAACTAATTCAGATTTAGAGAGTACAGTAATCATACATTAACATAAATATTATAATATATATTATTATTATTATTTCATTAAAAAGAAATAATGTTCCTTCAGGATTATCCAAATTAACATAAAATAAATTTCATTTTAAAAAACAATAGAAAATTCATCTTTTTTTTTTACCATTTTAATATTTTTTTTAAATATTACAACTTAACTAGATTTTCATATATTTTGCTATTTTTTTTTATTCTGCATCTTTTTAGATATTTATACATTTTTACAGAGGCGTGCATTTTCGATTGATTTATATACAGAGGAAATTAAATTTGACTAGTAAACGAATCCATTGTGCATAAAATACGGCTTATTTTGAACTTTAACCCTTTTTAAATTGTATCTTTTGTATGTGCATCTCGCATCTGAAACGGCCTCAAGTAACTCGATCGAAAAATTCTTATACTCGAAGAAATTTCTTTTGCAAATAAATGCTGCTTTCTCGTATACTTGTATTCTAGTGATATTTTGTATAAAAGCTTTTTCAACCCTTTCGACCCCAATACGCAGTGTGAGAGCTTAAGTATTTATTTTTTTTATTAAGCATTCATCTGAAATCTTGTTTTCTTTCGCTTCGTTTTAACATTAACATTCAATTTAGTTTATATTTTATGACGCATTTTTTTTTCGAATCGAATAGTTTTGGTGTATTGTTTTTTTTAATTTATTTTCTATTTCATTATAAACGAATTTTTTTTTTTTTTAGACACAGAGAAAATCTGAAATTATTTTTCACAAAACTGCTGTTTTAGGTGATTTTGTAAAAAAATCCCATGACGTCAGAGAATGATTTAAAACTTTCTACCTGACGGTGATTAAGGATGGAATGTTTTTTGATTTTTGAAAATCGGCAAACATGTTATGATAAAATAATGATAATTAACGCGTGGCAGATGGCTCGTATTTGATAAGAGGGTCACAATTAGATTCAAGTGCGTGACAGAAATATCGATATTTTATAAAATCCCTATTTCGCATCTTCACTGTTCTTTTCAAGAGAGAAGACTCTTATCGCGAGAAATAATCTAGAGTGAAACAAACTTGATAGGTAAAGAAGATTGTGTCGATTGTTTCATGTTAGATTATGCTAATTTTATCGAAAAAGAGGTTGAATGAGAAAAAAGGATTTTTTCGGTTAGTTTTTACATTTTTGGGAATTTTTTGCAAATTTTTTCATGTATTTTTTAAGCTAGGATATTTTTTAGAGTATTATTTTCATGTACACTTTTTTAATAGTGTTTTCAATTTTCTAATCCTTTTTTCTAAAAATTTAATTTTTAAATTGATGATACGTTTGTTTTTAGTAAAAAAATTAAATTTAAAAAATCATTTAAGAAAATTAATTATAATTATAGGTTTATATTTATATTATATTATATTTATATATATTTATCGTAAATTAATAATTATAATTTAAAAGAATTAAAATTTTATCAATTTTCTTCGGTTGTGAATATCTTATGGTTACTATAATACTTTTCGGTTTCAAATACTCTTTGGTTTCAAAAATTTTTTGGTTGGGAATATATTTTGGTTTTAAAACACCTTTTGATTTGAAATACTTTCTGTTTTTAAAAAATTTTTAAAAAGAATGATTAAAAAAATGTTTCTTTAGTTTTCAATACTATTTGGTTCAAAATACTTTTTGGTTTTATGTAACTTTTGATTTTAAAATAATTTTTACTTAAAAACTTCTTCGTTTTTAAAATACCTTTTGGTTTAAAACTCTTTGAGTTGAAAATACCTTTCAATTTCAATATTTTTTCACTTTAAAATACCTTTTAGTTTAAAATACTTTTCGGTTAAAAATACCTTCTGGTTTCGAGTACTCTTTTGTTTTAAAATACTCTTTGGTTTAAAATAGTTTTTGCTTACAAATACCTTAGTTTTTAAATACTCTTTTTTTAACTCGACTTTTGGTTTAATAAACTTTTTGGTTGTAAATACCTTTTGATTTGAAACACTTTCTGTTTTTAAAAAATGTTGGTTTTCAATACTCTTTGGTTTTAAAATATCTTTTGGTTCGAAATACTTTTTGGTTTTATGTAACTTTCGATTTTAATTTTAATTTAAAATACTCCTCTTTTTTTAAATACATTTTGGTTTGAAATTCTTTGAATTGCAAGTATCTATTAATTTTAATACTCTTTTGTTTTAAAACACCCTCAAAAATTCTTTTTAGTTTGAAATACGTTTCGATTGAAAATACCCTTTGGTTTTGAATACTCTTTTGTTTTAAAATATTTTTTGGTTTCAGAAAGCTTTTTCTTACAAATCCCTTTTGGTTTTAAATATTCTTTTTTGTAATTCAACTTTTGGTTCGAAACACTTTTTGGGTTGTAAATACCTTTTGGTTTCAAATACTTTTCGGTTTCAAATACTCTTTGGTTTCAAATATTTTTGAAATTTTTTATTTTTGGGTTGTTAATACCTTTTGATTTGTAATACTTTCTGTTTTTAAAAAATGTTGTTTTTCAATTTCCTTTGTCTTTTAAAATATCTTTTGGTTCGAAATACTTTTTGGTTTTGTGTAACTTTCAATTTTCATTTTGATTTAAAATACTCTTCTTTTTTAAAATACCTTTAGGTTTGAAATTCTTTGAGTTGTAAGTACCTTTCAATTTTAATATTCTTTCGTTTTAAAATACCTTTTAGTTTGAATTACGTTTCGGGTAAAAATACCCTTTGGTTTCAAATACTTTTTTTTTGGTTTTTAATAGTCTTTTTTGTAATTCAAATTTTGGTTTGAAACACTTTTTGGTTGTAAATACCTTTTGGTTCTAATTACCATTTGGTTTTAAAATACTTTTTGGTTTAGAATTCTCAGAATTGAAATTATTTTTAAGTTTTATACACTTTTTTGTCTTAAAACTCCTTTTGGTTTTCAATTTTGGTTTTAAACTCCTTATGGTTTTAATTACCATTTGGGTTTAAAATACTTTTTGATTTAGAATTTTCTGAATTGAAAATATGTTTTAATTTTAAACACTCATTTGTCCTAAAACTTCTTTTTTGTTTTAAAACATTTCATGGTCCTAAGTATTCATCAGTTTAGAAATACTGTTTGGTTTAAAATACATTTGGGTTGCAAATACTTTTTGGTTGTTGTAATATATCTTTTGGTTTTAAATACTTTTTGATTGTAAATATCTTATGGTTCTGAATACGTTTATATTTTAAAACACCTTTTAGTTCGAGATACTTTTGGATTGCAAATACCTTTTGGTTTTAAATGTTCTTTTTGGTTTGAAATACTTTTTTATTAAAAATATATTTTGGTTCTAAATACATTTTGGTTTTAGGTAGTTTTTGGTTTTAATTACTTTTTAGTTTACATACTTTTTTATTATAAATATATTTTGGCTCTAAATACCTTTTGCTTTTAAATATTCTTTTTGGTTTTAAATACTTTTTGTTTTTAAGTACTTTTCGGTTTCAAATACTTTCTGGTTTTAGGTACTTTTTGTCTTTAATTACTTTTTAATTTCAAATACTTTTTTATTATAAATATTTTTTGGTTCTAAATACCTTTTGGTTTTAATTACTTTTGAGTTTCAAATACTTTTTTATTATAAATATCTTTTGGTTCTAAATACCTTTTGGTTTTAATTACTTTTTAGTTTAAAATACTTTCTTATTATAAATATATTTTGGTTTTAAACACACTTTGGTTTTTAAATACCTTCTGATTTAAGTTACTTTTCAATTTCAATACCTTTATATTCAAATAACTTTCGGTTCTAAATATCTTGTTCTACAAATACCTTTTCTCAAAACTCTCTTTCTCTATCCATTTTACATTAAAAGCACCTTTCTATTTTACCATAAACCTTTTTTATCAACATTTCCCCAAAATTTTCAATAATTTAAAATAAATTACAAATTATTTAATATTTTTTTATGTCTTGCTTCCATTAGAAAATAGATCCTTTAAAACATTTATGAGCTAAGATGAAAAGTAGTTAGATTATCGTATGGTAATGTCCACTAGGATTTCCCAAGTGTAGTCTATTTATTGTATCTCATATACTTTAAGTAGCAAAGTTGCTTCTTTCGCATACAATCGAGAAGCTGTTTTTGCATAATTCCTTTTCTCAAAGCACCTAAACAGTTGAACTTGATGTCTTCTCAAAACAATTCCGTTCAATTTCATATCGACAATTGTTGTTCAATTTCAATCTAATTTCAAATTCATTCGATTCCTGTGAATTTCTTTACCTACATTCTTTTATTAATATATAATTTATTAATAAACAAACATCATTTATCATAAAAATTTACTTGATTATTTACTCAATTAATTTAAAAATGTGTCCATTAGATTTTCAAGATTTTAAATATTTTTTATTTTAATTTTTGTCCCTTTATATTTGAAGATAAATTATACTGATCTAGATCGAGTTTAAACTGCATGACGAAATAATGAATTGTCTTGGGACGAGGAATGCAAAAAACTGCATCCTGAGTTCCCTGACCACGTGAGTGATTTTTGCTGATCAGTCGAGACGCTGATTCACACACGCAAAATGATAGCAATTTGCAGAGAATGATGCAACAAGTGTGTGAATTAAGGCGTCGTGTAAACTAGAAATTTATGTCACTATTTATTTTTTTTTTTATTTGTAAATTAATAAATCTCAAAAATCTGATCATAGTGTATTTTAAATTATTACAATTTTTTTTATTTTTATCCAATTGTCTGTTGCAGACGACAGAAAAGAGTTTCTGATCAAAGACTAGCAGAACTTGAAACACTGATGGCTTTGTCAAGATTAAAGGGGAAACTAGTCACAGTTCCTGTGGGATTTGGTCGCGTGGATCCTGCAAAAATGTAAGTTAACATTTTAATTTAAAAATTTAAATTTTACTCCGACACTTTTTTTTTTTAATTGTACACCAAAGGATAGGTATACTTGACACAAGTTTCAGAAGAAAAAAACGTTTTGCTCTATTTAGTTATTGAATTTTTTTTTATACTAAACAGAGACTGTAAAAAATCATGAGTAACAAATTTCACGACAATATGGTCGATTTTTAAAAATAATCCGCTTGGTAGAAATTTTATAATCTAATTTCAGTTTCATAATAAGCGAGTCGCAAAACCCTCAGGTAATACGTTTCAAACAAATCCAATCAGTTTTTAAAATTTTCATCCGCCATTTTGAATTTTTTAAATATAACTTCAGATTCGTGATAAGAAACTTTAAAAACCTCTGGAAAAAAATTTTCAAGCAAATCCGGTCAATTTTCAAAAATTCGTCCGCCATTTTGAATTTTTGAAATCTAACTTTAAATTCATAATAAGAAACCCCAAAAACTTCAAGATAACAAGTTTCAAGAAAATTAGGTCAATTTTTAAAATTTTCTTCCACCGTATTGGATCCGCCATTTTGAATTTTTGTAATCTAACTTCAGATTTCTAATAAGAAACCTCAAAAACTTCTGGATAACAAATTTCAAGCAAATCCGATCAAAAAATCATGCGCCATATTAGATCCGCCATTTTGAATTTTTAAAATTCAACATTAGGTTTTTATTCAGTGACATGAAACTCTCTAATAAAACAGAATAAAACATTTTCTATTCAAATTGTAACAAATTTCAAGCAAATCCGACCAATTCCTAAAATTTCCTTCCATCATATTGGATCCGCCATTTTGAATTTTTGAAATCTAACTTTAGATTCATATTAAGAAACCGGAAAAATCCCTGGATAACAAGTTTCAAGCAAATCCGTTCAATTTTCAAAAATTCATCCGCCATATTGGATCCGCCATTTTGAATTTTTAAAATTTAACTTTAGTTTATTGTTTAGTGACTTGAAACTCTCTAGATAAAACGGAATAAAACATTTTCTGTACAAATTGTAACATGTTTCAAGCAAATCCGATTAATTTTCAAAAATCTGTCCGCCGTATTGGATCCGCCATTTTAAATTTTCAATGTCTAACTTACGATTCGTGAATATTGAGCTCAACAACTTCTAGATACCAAATATTTTATAAACTGTACAGTATTTTTACAAAATGTTTTATTTTTAACCCACTTTTTGTTTTGTCACTTATTACAAATTTGAAGTTAAATTTTCAAAATTCAAAATGCCCGGATCAAAATGTCGGATGAATTTTAGAAAATTGATCCGATTAGTTTCAAAATTTTTGTTAAAAATAATTTATTTCCATACCTCTTGATATTTAGATAATTTTTTATCGCTTTTCACGAATCGGAAATTATATTTCAAGAATTCAAAATGGTGAATCCAATATGGAGGAAATTTTTTTTTTAAAATGATGGGAATTATTTTTAAATTATTACAATTTTTGGTAAAAAATGATCCTTTATAAAAATGCAATGTTTTGAATTATTAGGATTATAAGTTTTTTATAATTTAATAAATTTTGAATAAATGTAAATAAAATTATTATAAACATGAATATCAATTTTTAAAATATTAAATTAAATTTTAATTAATTTAATTTATTCATACCTTTAAATTGGATTATTAAACCATTTAATACCTTGAGATCTTTATGACCGTTAAATACGAATATGACAACAGAATTTAAAAATTGAAAATGGCGGATCCAAGATGGCGGACGAAATTGTGAAAATTGATCCAATTTGTTTGGAACTTTTAACGATTTTTGTTATAAATGTTTGTTTTCAAACCTCTTGATATTTAGATAGTTTTTTTTCGCTTTTCACGAAAATCGGAAATTAGATTTCGAAAATTCGATTTCGAAAATTCAAAATTTTAAAATTGAGGGGATTTATTATAAAATTATTACGATTTTTTGTAAAAAATGATTCTTTATAAAACTATTTAGTACCTTGAGGTAGAAGACACGAATTTGACGACAGAATTTAAAAATTAAAAATGGCGGATCCAAGATGGCAGACAAAATTTTTAAAATTCATCGGATTTGCTTAAAAATTGTTACTATAGGGTTTTTTGGGTCGCTGATTCCGAATCTGAAGATATTTTTCCAAATTTCAAAATGGCGGATCCAATTTGTCGGATTAAATATTAGAAATTAATCCCGTTTATTGAAAAACTGTCACGACTTTGGTAAAAAATAATTTTTTATCGCGTCGCTAAATACGAATTTGAGTACAGAATTTAAAAATCAAAAATAACTTGTATTGAATAAATAAAATAAATAAATAAATAAATAAAAAATGGCGGATCCAATATGGTGGAAAAAATTTTTTTAAATTGACCAGATTTTCTTCAAAATTGATACTCGTTGTTTTTGGAAGTTTCTTATTAGGAATCTGAAAATAATTTTTAAAAATCCAAAATGGCGGATCTAAAATGGTGGACGAAATATCGAAAATCAATTGCATTGTTTTGAATTAAAAGAAAAATCTTTTAAAATTTTAAATAATTGTTATTAATAATAAAATAAATGTAAATTAAGCAAGTTATTATTAAACAATAAATTAACTAATAATTTAAATTAATAAACTAAAAGTCCTAAATTTATTCAAATTCTAAAAAATCTAAAAATCACAATTTCCACTAATTTGAATTCTTCTGAGATAACAGCGCACTTAATATACTAATAATAAAATCAATGCAAAATATTGTACCCAGTAAATATTATTTTCTCCATATTTTTTGTAATAAAAAAATCCAAGTAGAGGATATTAATTTGAAACTCTCGTTAAAAGTTAATTAAGTTTGTGATCCGAGGAATGTTTGATATATATTTTTAAAAACAAAAAAAAAAAAAAAAACAAGAAAAACCTGGAGATAAAGTTGAAAGCTTTTGTGCTCTGATAAAAGGTTGGCGGAAGTGTTCAATTAATATTTCATAAAAATAAAAATCATCGGATCAGGTGCGGGGCAAGAGAAGCTTTAAAATATTCATAGTCTCATATCCGAGCCAGTACATGTTTTGTGGAACTGTATATCAGCAGAATCTTTGGTTTCTTTATACATCCTTTTTTCGGCAATGCGTTCCAATCTTTTTTGAGAGTGGGTGTGAGCTCTGAGAAAATTTCAGTCAATAGACTCAGTCGATTGGAATGAAAATCGCATAGGGCGATTTTATACAAGTTTATACACGATTCAGAAATTACTCCAATGATTCATGTGCCAGAAATTTAAACATCGTCCACCTAAAATCATCATTTCTGGAAATAAAACGAAATCAGATTCTAATTTTTCATCAAAATAACTCTTTCTTTCTGTTTTGCACTTTTTATACTTTCTCAGGTTAAATTTACATTTTCAATCTATAACAAGCTAATATCTAAAAATTTCATCCTTCTGTACTTTGAGCCGCATGTAAACAAAATTCCAATTCTGATTGGAATCTTTGACAAACTGGTTCAAATAAATACGTGTATTTATGAAAATTTCAAATTTTCTCGATATATATATATATATATATATATATCTTTACAAAAGTCAATTTATGTCGAAAAAATGGCACGGAATTTAATTCGGCAATAAATTTATGCGATTATTTAGCTTTGAAAATAAATACAAAATTGAGAAAGAGTTATTGTTTTGCAAGGATTGAAAAATAATTAATATGTTTACAATAATCCTTTATGTAGTGATTATGCAAATTTGTTCCGATAAATAAATTAATGTAACTTTTATCGGTTTCGATGATCAATTTAATCATTTAATGTAATGTCGCGTAGCGTGTGTATTACATTAATTGATAAATAATTAAAAAAGGGTAGAAATAATAGAAGTGATAATAGTAATAATAATAATAATAATAATAATAATATAGTAATAATTATAGTAATTGCTAATTTGATGGTAAAAAGTCACTCACTAATTCAAATAGTAATATTTTTACAAATAATTCAGTTAAAATTTAGTTAACTATCGTTTTTAGTTATTTCTCATTATTTAGTATTTTTTTATTAATAATTACACTCTAAATCTGAATTAGTTATAAATAACTAATTATTGAAAAAAAAAAAAACTGAAAAATAGTAAAAAATAACTGAAATATTTGTTATTTTGACATAACTTAAAAATGAATTTCCCTGATAATTATAGTTTTTTTTTACTGAGTGGTCAGTACAAAATAGAAATATAACTATTTGACTTAGTGACTGAGTTTTTGCTTCCAAATTAATTATTTTTAACTAATTAAGATTTACAGAGCAGCCACTTTTTACTAAATAATCAGATCTTTTTAAAAAATTGAAATTCAGAGAGTAAATGCGCTTTTACTCTTCTCTTAAAATTGACTCAACAAATATCATTGTAATTAATTTTATTGTATAATTGTTCTCAAATTATTGGATAATTATTATAAAAAGCATTGTGTGAAAAATTATTATCAAAGTAGCGTAAATTAATTTTTCAATTGAGTCAATTAATTTAATTAAATTTTCGATAAAACCAATCATTTGTTATTAACATTGTTTTTTATCATTTCCGCCTTATTGCTAGAATTATACGTTTTTTATTTTAAATTTTTGTTTAACTTTCGAATAATAATTCGCTCCATTTTAAATGTCCTAGTTTTTTTTCAATGAAAGTTTGCCTACAGAAAACAAGGAAAATTCGTTAAATTCACTTCTCGCGAATGATAAACAAAAATATTAATTGCACAATTTTTTCCAATAGTTTATTTTTTATTTGGAAAAATGTTGTGAAAATTCAACCAGATTGTTTTATTTATAATTTGCATGCTCGCGCATATCGAGAATCAAATCAAAATCGATCAGAGTTTACTCATTTTTTCACTTTATTATTTATAGTTTTTTTTTTATATTTCAAATATTATTTTACAGTTTATTATTTTGTTAAACTTTATTTTATTTGTTTGTTATTAAATTTTTAAAGAAAATTTATTATTTTTAATTGTTACTCTTAAAATTTAATTGTTTATTATAAATTTTATTATTATTATAGATTATAGATTATTATATATAATTAGTAATGTTTAAAAATTTTCCTTCTTTTATTTATTTAAGTTATTTGCACATTCTTTTAAAATTTTCTTAATTTTAATGTTAATTTCCTAAACTTTTTCATTTTTAAAGGAATTTGTCATTTTTTTAAATATAATTTTTACACTTTCTTATTTTATTCTTACTGTTTTTTATTTTGTAGTCTATTTTCTACTGTTTTTATATTTTTGAATACTTTTTATAATATTATAATTGTTTTTCTGAATTTGTTTTTGCAGATACTCTCTATTTTTAAATGTATTGCTTTATTTTTATTTTATTTTTTCTCTTTAAATGTTAATTGGTTTCAATTTATTTAATTAAATTGTTTAATTCCAAACTTTAACTTATCAAATTTTTAATTTGTTCAAATTTTAATCGGTCAAAATTTCCATTCTTTTTGAGCATTTTATTTGCCTTTTATGAAATAACAAAAAAATTAAAGTTTAAAGTTTAAAGATGTTTTTTATTCATTTCAAAATAAGGAGTCCTACAATTCTGATTGTATAGTATTGTTACAAGTATTTATAAATAATTATTGCATTTATATTAATAATTATTATAATAATTGTGCATTGAAAAATAATTTTTAGTATATTTTTAGAACATAATTTCAAATAAGCGCGGGATTAATCAGAAGAAGTGCGCATGCGCGAAATAAATGCGCATGAGTGCGAGAGTTACTTGAGTATCGAGATTAAAGAATCATGACGAATTAACCTCTCATATTTGGCATTGAATATCAAATTTTAAATTATCTTTCTAAAACTCACGCTTTTTTGAATCACGCATGTATTTATATAATCTATTAAAGTGTTAGAAATCCAACTTTACAAGTTATTTCAATCACAGAAACTTTATATATTTTGTATAGTCTTTTTTCTACAATATAAAGCACCGTTTTTCGATGTCACTTCAGTTTCTACAGAAAAACTTTATATTCCCTGCATTAAAAGATAATTCTCTTTATAACATTAATAAGACAATTGATTTTAGAAAACAAATAAATGAAAATTTTTAAAAATAATTTATTCTATCAAGTTTTTAAAATTATAAATGTGCTTTAAAAAGAAATCTGATCGTTTTGATTGCGAGGAAGCCGTTTTGGATGAAAATTGGGAAAGTTTAGTCTTTTCTTGAAGGCGGAAACCTTCTACAACTAAAAGTTAGCAAAATTGACGACAATTGAAATGCATTTTGTCAAGGAGAAAAATAACACAGGAGTAATGGAACGGAAAACGGCAATAGAGTCCCTAATCAGTTTATCAGTCCTCGAGAATATATTTCGAATAAATTTCTATTCTATTCAGTGTCGCGTTACTGTACCGGAAATTTGTTTACGATACTTGAAGAGATGCGCAATGCACTCGGGGAATTCCCTACTTTTGCACTAAAGAAGAAATGAAGCGTATACACACTGCAAAAAATATGTTTCTCGATTATTATACCTCCCTCGGACAATTTTTCGTCTCATTAAATTCAAATCACAAATCAATATTAAAAATAATTATTTTCATTTATTCCTCCCACACGAAAAATCCACGTGTAAAAAAAACTTAGAATTGAACATTACAAAAATAAAAGTTTTCCGATCTAAAACTATAAACATGATTTATTTCGAATTTTCCCTTAAATTTCAGTTTAAGAATTTTGAAAACTAAATTTTTAGAAAATTAAAAAACTCATCCGGGAAAGTATACCAATCTTGTGTAAAACACGAGGAGAAAACTTTATATAGTTGAACTTCGACTTTTTCACGCCGACACAGAAAATGAAATTTCGGCTCTAGATATATATATATATATATATATATATATAGGGCAAAATTTATTACACGAAGTGAAAATATTTTTAATTTTGTAAGAGAGATAAGATGAATTTTTATTTCTTATAATAATTAAGCTGAGTTTGAAAAGTTTTCTAAACGCTTGAATATTGAAGATGGAGGAAAAACATGATTGATTTAAAGTTTGATAAATGAGCATCTTGAAGATTTAAGAATGGCATTTCCTTCGAAGAGATTTATGCGAAACTGACCTTACATCATACAAGGCAAACAAAATGCGGTCACGACTAGTCGATCAATGGGATGATTCAGAGTTGCTTAAAATTCAGTAGCTTTTTCTGATTGACTAATTAAATTTCTCTGCTGGATTTACTCGTTTCATTGAACGCTTTACGTGACCGAATCTTATCCTCTTATCACTTCCGCATACTTTTATTCGTCCAAGGAAGTGAATTGTCTCAAAAATTGTCCCGCAAAGATTAAATAAAAATGTTTATTTTGCTTTAAATACAATTTACTTTGAATTTTTTTTTTTTTTTTTTTAAGAAATAAACTACAATTACTTTGAAAAATTGTCAATCCTGTTTAATTGAAAGTTACGTCAAGTTACAATTGCATTGAATCTAAAGTGAAATTTAATTTGACAATGGAAATTAGCATATAAATTATCCCTTTTGCTAATTAAATGTAATTTCATTCATTTTCCACTGATTTTATTAGTTTTCGAGTTAGTTCTAAAGGTTAATTAACTATAGATCGATAATTAATTAATTATGGACGAGAATTTATTTATTTTAAGTTATTTTACTTACTTTCTTGGCATTATTTTTTATTCGTGTCTTTTTTTTTCTGTATTGTATATTCAAATATTTTATTTATTCCATTTAATAGTACCGTTTATTTATTTGTGTATAAAAATAAATATAATAAATAAATTTTTGAAATAATAATTAATAATAATTTTAATAACAACCATAATACCTAATAAATTAATAATAAAATTTAATAAATAAAAAAATTGTTTTTAAAAGCTAAACTAATTTTTAAAAAAATGTTTATTAGCCCGAAAAACATATTTTTATCTACTCAATATAAATTAAATTGTGATCTAACATTATTCTTTATTTATTGATTTATTTCTTTAATTTTATATATTTTCTGTATTTACTTATTTCCTGTTTAAAAATTAGATTTACGAATACTAACATATTACAAACTTTTTTGTGAAACTTGTGCAAATTTACGAAACTTACAGACAGACTTTAAATGGATTTACAAAACGTGAAGAAATTTTCTCTTCGTCACGTGCTGTTTATTTGTGGAAAAAAAATAATATTCATCTGAACACAAATAGATAAATAAACATCGAGAGTTAAAAGAATTAAAAGATTCTTAAAATACAGTTATAGTATTTTATCTAGTGTCCAATTTTAAGCCTTGCTTTTCTATACATATACACGAAATTTTATAAATAAGTGACTTTTTAAAATAGACTGAACTTTGCCTTCACGTGGGTGAATTTTTTTTTATTATTGTTAATGCACTTTATTTATTATTTTATTAAATTTGTAAAAATATTTATAATATTCGGTGATTTTTTTTATAATTATAATTATAATTTTATTAGTTACATAAAATGTTAATTACTATTGAAAGTACTATTTATTAAAAAATTAATTTTTTCAATTTTATACTAATTTTAGACTTTTTTTACTTTCAGAGGTCGCAAACGAAGATCAAATACTGGAAATGATTTCCAGAGATTTCAGCGTTTTTTGAGAACTATTTTGGATTCTGAATTGAGTGAAGATGACAGCAGAGACATTTCTTCTGCTTCTTGGGTAAGTTTTAAATTTTTTTTTAAAAAAAGAGCAATCCAATTCCGTTAATTAATAATTCATATTCTTTATTATTTTATTAATTTTCACTGTAAATTATATAAATAAATATTATCGTTAATTATTGAATATTAAAAAAAATGAATAATAACAAAATTATCCAATTTTTTTGGATTTAAAAAATAACACTAAATTGAAAATATAACTTTTATTGGTAATTGTAGTTTAATTTTAATTTCAGTTTATACAGTTTTTAATAAAAATAATCAAAAAATAAAAACAAATTTTAATCTGAATAAAATTAAAACGGTTAAAAAATTATAACAGTTTTTGTCGACTTGCGTCGTAGAAGATAACATTTCAATAAACAATGACTAACGCCATTAATTAACTTATCACATTTGAAAAAAATTAGAATTTAAATATTTATAATTTAGAAGAAGTGTTTTGATTTTATGCAATTATGACACGTTTTTCCTTCTGCATAGACGTAAGATTGCATCATTAATAAAAATTATTAAACGGTAGTTTCAGTTTATACAAATTTTCAATTGCATTAATAATTTGCAGAATTTCGTATCCCTATGTTTCCCAATCGGAATTTTTTATTATATTTTTAAATTTTTCCAAAATTAATTATTTTCATCATTTTGTATCAAATTTTTCCTAATCAGAATTTCTATATTTAATATTTGTTTATTTATGTTAAATTTTGTTTATTTATCCGGACATTAAAGAAGTCAAATAAAACTAACATTGAAAATAAAAAAAACAACTGATTTAATTAGATTTCAAAATGAGCTCCTTTTGGTTTAAAAAATATTATAATTAATTATTTTAATACGACAAATAATATGAAACTAATTTAAAAAAAAATAAATACGATAATCATTTTAATATCTTAATATTGTTTTATAAATTTTACACAAAATTAATTTATAAGTTGTGAACATTTATTATTTATGCAATATTTTTATGAAAATTCTGAATAGTTTGAAAAATTGCAAATTTAAGTCGAAATTAAAATCATTAGAATACATTAGAATCATTTATACATTAGTTCTATTCAATTTATTATATTATCAAATAATTAAATTCATTAAGAATCTTGGTCTGATAATATTTTCTTTTTTCAGTTTCAGTAATAAAAATTATTGAACGATATTAGTTTCAGTTTATAAAAATTTTCAATTCCATCAATAATTTCCAGAATTTCGTATCCTATTTTTCCAAATCGGAATTTTTTATTATATTCTTAAATTTCTAATTTTGCCAAAATTGATTACTTTCAACATTTTGTATCAAAATTTGTTAATTGGATTTTCTTTATTTAATATTTTTTTATTTATGTTAAATTTTGTTTATTCACCCGGGAATTAAAGAAATCAAATTAATTGGATTTAAAAATAAATATGTCAATTATTAACTATAATTAATCTTTTAGTTTTAATAAAAAAAATATTATAATTAATCATTTTAATACAAAAAGTGATATAAAGTTAATTAAAAAAACAAATAAATAAAATAATCTTTAATATTATTTTATAAATTTAAACCAAAATTAAATAATAAGTTGAATATTTACTATTTCTGCAATATTTTTATGAAAATTCTGAATTTGGATAATTATATTATCAAATAATTAAATTCATTAAGAATCCCAGTCTGATAATATTTTCTTTTTTCAGTTTCAGAGCGATGTGGATAATCAGCTAGGCGATGAAACGGACGACCCTCCTCTCTTTTAATTAAAAAAAGAGATAGACAAAAAAAAACCTTAAATAAAAGACAAATGGTTTTTTTTTTAAATTGTGAGGTTCTCAATTCTCACCGCCGAAACAGTATTAGCGGATTGTCTGCCGTCCGAACTTGAACTCTACATTGAAGTTAATTTACAATTATTAATTAGGAGAGTGAATAATCAATTAAGTTTTAATCGATTCTTGCAAATCTGGTCGGATATTATAGAAGAAATTAATCAAACTCGATTATATGAAATTGATAAATAATTATTTTTACAAGAGAGGGTTTTTAATGAATAATAATGTTAATCAGTTTTAATAAATTAAAACTGAAAGTTTAGTTTCAAAACAAATTTCTAACATCAGAATGGAGATAAAATTTGCTTTTTACCTGACTATTATATAATTTTGTATAATTTTTTTACTTTAGTCAGTATTTCCCGACAAGATGTATAAGATGCATTGCATTTTTAGTTAGTTATTTATATAATTGTATTAGCAATTTGTATTTATTGTATTAGTTTTTAAGTAGAGAATGCAAAATTAAATCTCGAGAAAGATCTGCTGCAAAACAAAAATCTTTTTCGAGATCTAGAGAGTTTTACCGAAAGGGAAAGTGACTCCTGTAATTTAATAGAATTTTAGATTTTTTTTTTTTTATATCAGATTTTAATTAGTTCGACGAGAAAACGTGATATTTGTCTGATGAAATCGTATTAGCGGTGGCGTTTTCTTTTTATTTCTTGTGATGCAATCGATATTTTAATAGTATCGTTTACATTAAATTACAGAAATTTGCAGCAACGTACTTTGTCGATAATATGTAAAGAGAATAAAAGTCTTGTCAATGTTTTACTGTATGGTATGCGTCGAAAGACCTGATGAATGAAAACTCATCGAGATCATAAAATTAACTGTATTAGCCAATTTTCTTTATCTATAGGTATTTATTAGCAAAGAGACAAGATATCATTGAAATTAATGTTGAATTAGTTTGAAACAGTAATTTAATTAAACTCGTTTCTCATCTGAAAAATCTGAATTTCATTATTTTTTCCAATCAAGATTTAAATCAGTATTTCACTTTCGATGATTTCTTTTCTCATTAGTTTTAGTTAGTTTTTTCAATTTTAAATTATTATTTTATTGAGTTTTTCCACAAAAATCAATTAAATTTCAAAATTTGTATTAGGTTTTCTTTTAAAATACGTGTTTTACAAATATTGAAAAATATTTGCTTTATAACCGAAATAGAACCAATAAGTATTGAATTATTATTGTTAAGAACAAAGCCAGGATTTTAAAAGCAATAGAAATAATTAATTGTAAAAATGAATTTTGAGTGAAAAATGTTCATGTAGCTAGGTAAATTATTTATTTATACATGCATTAATTTATTGTCTTCATTTATCGTCTTCATGTATGTGAACGTATTTATTTCATAAATGATTACGAATGTGTGCAAATTCGGATGCAATAAAAAATAGAATCCTCTGAATTTGCGAGTTATTAATTATCCTTTCACTTTTTTCAAAAATCACAAAATTTAACTCTTTTATAATTAACCAAAAAAATCAAATCAAATAAACAACTGAAAACTATTTCTCTAGACATAAATAAATAGTGAAGATATTTTAAAATTATCGACTTACTTTTATTCAAGTATAAAAAAATGTGTAAAATACATTTTATAAATTTGACAAAGCAGCAAAACTCAGTTTAGTGCTTTAGTAGAATTTTAGGTATTTGATTTGTGCTTAGTTGTTTATCACGTTTTCCAAAAATGTGGATTCTGCTGTAGTCTTCTTTCAAATCTCTCATACCAACTTTGAAGTGTTGAAAGAGGAATATAATTCTCAGTTGGATTCGCGGTCATTTGACTTTGAGTCACTGAATAACTAGAAATATAATTCACAAAGTTTGATAGTGTTTTTTGAGCAAATTCCAGGAAGGTATTTGTTGTTTGAATAGTAAGTTGAGTCGCTTGTGGTTCAAGTGTTACCAAAGGCTCCACGGAAATTCCAACTTGTGCGACATGCGATATTTTGCTCATTCCAAAAATGTTTAAATTCTGATTTTCAAATTCGTGATTTTTCTTCAAGCTGGAGATTTTAAAAATCGCCGAGGGCTTGGAATTTGAAATATAACCTAAAAACTGCCAATTAGGAGGTGCATTTGGATCCGGCCAACTGAAGTAAACTAAAAAAGAAAGACAATTGTTATAATATAATTAAGTTAATTGACAATAATCTATAATAAAATCTGCAAGATTCATTCATTCTTTTAATATATGTATTTTAATATATGTACATATATTTTTAAATTAATTATAAATTAGCAATATTAACGCGCGCCCAAGCGCATTTATTTATTTATTTTTTTAAATTAAAGAATAAATATTAAATTTAAAAAAAATATAGTTGAGAAATTATAGGAATAACTGTTGGAAATAATTGCAAATTAAACAACTGGATTCAAAATCGAAAAAAATAATTGAAATTGAAGTAATAAAAAATTGAGAAAATAAATCGAAAATTTAAGAATTAGATTAAAATTTGAAAACATTATTTACAATTGAAAAAAAATTACCAAATGACGAAAATAATTGACAATTGAAATAAAAAATTACAAAATGCCTACATTACTTCACAACCGAACAAAATAATTTAAAAAATCAAAGAATAATTATAAAATTTTAAGTTTACAATTAAAAATTGAAAAAAATTGTAGGAAGTAATTGAAAATTGCGGAAACTCATTCATCATTGAAAAAAAAATAATTAAAAAATGACGAAAAAAATTGAAAAATTAAAGAAAATATATGAAAAATGATGAAAAAAATTGTCAATTGAAAACAAAATTCGAAAAATGACAACTATTACAATAATAATAAAAAAAAAACTATTAATAACAATTAATAGACAACTAAAAAAATAGTGGAAAAAATTAAGCAAGAAATTTAGAAAATTTAGAAAATTTAGAAATTAAGAATTAAGAAAATTATAGGAATAATTATTGCAAATAAAATAACACATTTATCAACTTTATTGAACATCGAAAAAAAACAATTGAAAATTGAAGAATGGAATTGAATTTTAAAAAATATACTTCAAAATTGAAAAAAGCCGAGAATTAATGAATATAAATAATTGAAAACTGAAGAATGGAATTAAAAATTAAAGAAAATAATTGAACGCTTGTATTTTAAATTAAAAAAAACTTAATGATAATCGAAAAAAATAATTTAAAACAGAAGAAAAATTTTTTAATATTAAAAAAAAGAATTGAAAATTGAAAAGTGGAATTTAAATATGAAGAAAATAACTTAGAATTGAAGAAATAAATTGGAAACTACAGAATTAAATTGAAATTTCAAGAAAACAATTGATAATTAAAAGAATAATTACAATATGACGAAAGTAATTAAATATTTACGAAAATAATTAACTATTGAAAAAATATTTCAAAAAAATGGGAAAATAATCGGCATTTGAACAAAATTTTTTTTTAAATTAATGAATAATCATAAAATTGAAGAAGAATAATAAATTGTTAATCAAAACTAATAAAAATTATGGATAAAATTGTAACTAATAAATGAAAACTGAAAAATTGAGAAGAAAATAATAAAAAACTAAAGAAATAATTTGAAAATTAAAGAATTAAATTGAAATTTTAACAAAATCGTTGATAATAATTGAAAGTAAAATTACAAAATGATTAAAATAATTAAATTGTACAGGAAATAATTGAGAAATAAGGAAAATAATTGACAATTGAAAGAAAAATTCGAAATCTGTCGAGAATAATCGACAAAAGAACAATATAATTAAAAAAATTAAAGAATGGGTTATAAATTTTTTAGAGAATAATAGTATATTAATAAGTGTCTTAAACAACTTTCTAAAATAATTTTTTCATTTCATAAAGATTAAAATTTTTTTTTAAAACTTCCAACTTTTTATTAAAGAAAACTTCTAAATTAAATTTCTGTAAAAAATGTTGTATTTTAGATCTCAAAATGTATCTTTTTATTGAATAAGGAAATTATTATTGGATTTATTTAATTCTTAATTAAAAATTAGATAAAAGAGATCAATTAAAATTAGAGTCTATTTTGATGAGAATCAATTTAATTACATTTACAAAAAATATAGTTTACTCTAAAATATTTTTTTTATTTATTTAATTCTATCAATACAAAAATTACTTAAAGAGTTTATATGAAGAAGATTAAATTGATTGACATTTAAATGATTGGAAATTGAGATCTTTAAATTTTCGAAATAATTATTTACTAATGGAAATCTAAATTAATAGTTAAGCATCGATATTTTTAAGTTTTGATTTATTAAATTTTCAACTAAATTTCAATTTTAATTGATAAATAAAAGTTTTAATTTAAACTTCTTTTATTCAAACTAATCTTTATTTTGTCAATATAAAAATAAATTATTGCAGCTTCTAATCAAAACTTTCTTTGATGCTAATAATAACTCATTTAAATTTTTATTGGTTTAGGCTTTAATTATCTAAATATTAATCAATCATTTCACAATTATTTTCTATATTATTTAATTATTTTATTCATTTTATCAGTTTTCCTACAATAATTAGCTATTTTCTTAAAATTTCAATTTAATTCTTTAATCTTCAATTTATTGCTTTTATTTAAAATTATTTCCTTCAATTCTCAATTATTTTCTTCAATTTCAATTGCATTTTTCGTTTTTCAATTATTTTATTTAATATTCAATAATTCTCGCAATTCCTAAATTATCAATTATTTTCTTGATATTTCAATACAATTCTTCAATTTTCATTTATTTTCTACAATTTTTTCTACAATTTTTTCCATAATTTTCATCCGTTTCCAATTGACAATTTATTATTCAGCTTCAATTTAGTGATTATTCATTAATTAAAAAAAAAATTTTTTTCAGATGCTGATTCTCAAAATTTTTAGATTTTTTTCAATTATTAATTATTATTATTTTTTTTTATTAATTAGATCATTATTTTCGTCATTTTGGAATTTTTCTTTTAATTATCGTTTATTTTCTTGAAATTTCCATTTAATTCTTTAATTTACGATTTATTTCTTCATTTTCTAATTATTTTCTTTTAATGTCAATTATTTTTATCGAATTTCAATTAATTCCTCAATTTTCAATAATTCTCTTTTTCAATTATTTTGTTTACTCATAAAAATTGTCTCAAAATTCCACTTTTCAATTATTTTATTTAATATTAAAAAATTATCGCCTTTTTTCTATTTTTTTTTTTATTATTATTAAGTTTCTTTAATTTTAAACACAATTGTTTAATTCCATTTTTCAACTTTTAATTGCTTTCTTCAATTTTCAAGTATTTTTGGCGATTTTTAATCCAGTTGTTAAATGTGCAAATTATTAAATTATTCCCAACACTTATTCTTATCATTTTCTTAACTTTTCAATTTGCAATTATTTTCTTTAAATTTAATATTTCTTGTTAAATTTTTTCAATTATTTTTTTCAGTTGTATATTAATATAGTCATTTTTCGAATTTTGTTTTCAATTGTCAATATTTTTCGTCATTTTTTTGTCATTCTCTTTATTTTTTAACTATTTCCTTAAATTATTAATTATTTTCCTTAATTTTCAATTATTTCCTACAATTTTTTTAATTTTCAATTATTATCTTAAAATTTTATAATTATTCTTTGAATATTTAAATTATTTTCTTCTGTTATGTATTAATCTAGCCATTTTTTGATTAAATGATTAAATTCCTAAATTTTTAATTTATTTAATTATTTTTTATTATTTTCTTCAATTCAATTATTCTTTCACCTACTTTATTTAAGTTTTATATTTATTGTTTAATTTTTTAAATTATTCTTTTCAATTGTGTAATAATGTAGCCATTTTCCGTATTTTGTTTTCAAGTGTCAATTATTTTCGTCGTTTTTCAGATATTTATATTCTTTAGTTTCGTAAATTTCATTATTTGAAATTGCAAAAATTTATAGTGTTAAATGACAAACAACAATGCAAAGTTTGTAAATACTGCTAGTGATTTTAATAATAATTTCAAGATCAATGTTTGTTATTTATAATAAATGTTACTTATTTATAATACAAAATTCAAGCAAATTAATAAAGAAAAGGTTATACCTTTAGCTTCAATTACTCAAACTAATTTTATTGATTATATTTAAAGATTTAAACTTTATATAAAATTACGGGTTAAGAGAATACAATTGAATATTTTGTATACCTGCTCCTCCGGTTCCTTCTGGAAAAGGAATAGTTCCTACGAGAAATATAACAATATGATTAATATCGTCAGCATCTGGAACTGTGAAAAGGATATGTGTCTCAGACAATCGTTGAAAATCGGTTTGTACCTGAAAAATTAAAAGTTGGTGTTAAAAATACAGAAAAATACCAATCAGTGTTTGGTTTTATAAATGAATTTAAACAATTTTGTAAAATAAACAAACAGATTTTACTGTTTTTATGAGATAAACAGGATTCAAAGTGTTTATAAAATTTATTAAATTTACTTAAAATTGTCAAATTAATCAGATTAATCACTTAATTATATTTTAAACTCACCAAACGTCCGGAAACAATTAAACCGAACATGTTTTGCTAGAAATTTCTAGAAAGATCGATTTTTATTTTACTCTGTTCTACACAAGTTTATGTGTTTACAAAAGTAAACTTGTCACAAACCGGTAAAATCGATAATCTATTAATGTAGAATATAATTTGTTTATATAATATGTAAGAATTATTAGCAAATAACGCAAATAACATACAAACAATGTGTAGATTCTTTGTTTTCGTTTTTTTATAGGTTAAGTTAACTCACCGGTTTGTATGTGTTTGTATATAAATCAAATTGATATTTTGATTGGCTGCAAACCTTTCCAATAAACATTATCAGCCAATTAGAAAAGCCTCAATTCGAGATATCGAAGTTTTTGTTGTTATCAGGTTGGTGACCCTGAAAATTACTATGACGGCAAAAAACGCGGGCTTTTCGTGTATTTGGTTTTTGAAGTGTTACATAACCTAAAAAAAGTTATAAAAAATATCAAAGAACAGATGTAAATAGTGTTTTTGAACAAAACTAGTTTATTATTATCGTTTTCCTTAATTATTTACTAATCTAACATGTCGAAAAATACAGAAAAATCGAAAAATCTTCTATGGTAAGTACATTTTTTGAATTTAAACCAATTTAGACTGTTTTGTAAATAATTTTTTTCCAGGGTGGAAAAATACCGTCCAGCTCAATTAGACGATCTTATATCACATGAAGAGATTATAAGAACCAGTGAGTAAATTTAATTTATTTAATATACGCTTTTATCTGGAATTTGTCATCATTGTCATTTATTTTAGTCAACAGATTCATTGAAGAAAATCAACTACCTCATCTTCTTTTATATGGACCACCAGGAACTGGAAAAACAAGTACAATTTTAGCTTGTGCTCGAAAATTATACACACCGGTTCAATTTAATTCAATGGTGAATTATTTAAAGTAAATTAAATTTAAGAATTGGGTCAGAATTTCTCAAACGGATCACCTGGACAAAATTTTTCTTTTTTTATACCAAATATAATTTTTTTTACTCCTCATAGGGTCGAAAAAAGGCCTCAAATTTGTAGGCCAAAAAATTTTTTTTTCTAAATGTTATTAACAATTTAATTTTTTAGTAGTCTTATATAAAAACATTTTTTTCTCGAGATCTAGTTGACCGATTTGAAAATAAAAAAATGGGTTTTCTTCGGCATGAAATGCACTATTTAAAAATAATATTGGTTTCTTAAAAATTTTATTTTTAATAGTTTTTTTAATAATTTATTTATAAAATGTTAATAACAAATGGTGTTCTTCATGTCCTAGAGAAAAAAGAAAAATTGTATTTTATTACTCACATATCCCTAAGTATTCGTGATTAAGACTCATTTTTTTTCTCAACGGTTTTATACTTAGGGATATGTGAGTAATAAAATACAATTTTTCTTTTTTCTCTAGGACATGAAGAACACCATTTGTTATTAACATTTTATAAATAAATAATTAAAAAAACTATTAAAAATAAATTTTTTAAAAAACCAATATTATTTTTAAATAGTGCATTTCATGCCGAAGAAAACCCATTTTTTTATTTTCAAATCGGTCAACTAGATCTCGAGAAAAAAATGTTTTTATATAAGACTACTAAAAAATTAAATTGTTAATAACATTTAGAAAAAAAAATTTTTTGGCCTACAAATTTGAGGCCTTTTTTTCGACCCTATGAGGAGTAAAAAAAATTATATTTGGTATAAAATAAAAAATTTTGTTTTCTTTTTAGGTGATCCGTTTGAGAAATTCTGACCCAATTGTATTTTTTTACATATTTAAATTACGTATTTTTATTAGGTTCTTGAATTAAATGCCTCTGATGATAGAGGTATTGGTATCGTAAGAGGACAAATTTTAAGTTTCGCCAGTACTGGAACTATTTATCGGTCTGGATATAAACTTATTATTCTCGATGAAGCCGATGCTATGACTAATGATGCCCAAAATGCTCTTAGAAGAAGTTTGTATTAAATTTTGGAATTTAATTTAATCAACAAAAAATTATAATTGTACGATTATTGTACATTTTTATTTAAATTTACTTTTATGTTTTCAGTAATAGAAAAATATACGGAAAATGTACGCTTTTGTATTATTTGCAATTATCTGAGTAAGATAATCCCTGCGCTTCAGTCTCGTTGTACGAAATTCAGATTTGGTCCACTAGCGCCTGAACAAATTTTGCCGAGATTAGAACATGTCATAGAACAAGAAAAGTAAGTTTTGTCAGTTTATTTGTAATATTTGCAGGGCTGCCAGTGACTCACTTTTACTCATTTTTTTTTTAAATTGCTCACTATTATTCATTTTTTTTTTTTTATAAAAAAAAAACTCATTTTTCTCACTTTTTAGTAAAGGGGAATATTTATGAAATCATTCAATTGATGAATTTAAATAGTTTTTAAATAAAATTAAGTGTCTTATTTCTACACCTGTTTTCAATTATTTTTGACATTTTTAAAGTACTTTTGTCAACTTTAAAGTACATTTGCGATTTTAAATGTAATTTTTCCAAATATCGATTATTTTCTTCAATCTTTAAATTATTGTCAAGAATATTTAAATTTATTACACAAGTTTTCATTTATTTTTTGGCATTTTTCAATTATTTTCTTATAATTTCAATTATGTTCTTCAATCTTTAAGTTATTGTCAGAAATATTTAAATTTCCTACATAAGTTTCTACTTATTTTTGTTATTTTTCAATTATTTTTTTTTTACTTTAGAATTATTTTATACAAATTTCAATTATTCTCTTCATATTTTTATTATTTTCTACAAATTTCAATTATTTTATTCAATTTTTTTTATTGTCATGAATTCTTAAATTTCTTACACTAGTTTTCAATTATTTTCTTCATTCTTTTTATTATTGTCATGAGTTTATTAATTTTTTACACCTTTTTGAATTATTTTCTACAAATTTCAATTATTATTCTCTTCAAACTTTAATTTATATATTTTTTTAAATTTCTTACACCAGTTTTCAATTATTTTCTTGAAATTTAAATAATTTTCTTTATTATTTTTATTATTGTCATTAATTTATTAATTTTTTACTTCTTTTTCAATTATTTTCTACATATTTCAATTATTTTCTTCAAACTTTAATTACTTTCTTCATATTTAATTTTTTTTCAATTTTTGAATTATTCTCGTCAAATTTTAATTATTGTCTTCAAACTTCAATTAAGGAGGTTCTCTCCATTGACATAACCTCAAACTAGAAAATGGATTTTCACCACCAAATAAAAATATTAACATTAACTTCATAAAATATTGAAAGATCAATTTTTCCATTTCTTAGAAAAAATTAGGTGGATTCAAAATTTGTTGTCAAATAATAATTAATTAATATTTTATGTTTTTTCTTTAAATCTAGTTAAAATTAGTAATTTCTAATTTTTAACCAATTTTGAAAAATAATAATTCATTTCCCTCTTCCAAACATTCTCTACAATTTTATTTGTTGAATTAAATTTTGTTCCGAAAATATATAGAAAAAAAATATACTTTTTAATAACTTTTGAATAAAATGTTATTTCACAATATTCATCCAATAAAATTGTAGAGAATGTTTCCAAGAGCAAAATGAGATATTATTTGTCAAAATTGGATGCAATTCTTTTCATTTTTCAAGAATGGTGTCTTCAAAGTTTTAATTTTTTATATTACTTATTAATTCTTTTTTGTCATTTCTCAATTTTTTTTTTAATTAAATTTTTGTTATTATTCAAATATTTTTGACATTTTAGAATTATTTTCTTCAAAGGTCATTTTCTTCAATCTTTTTATTATTGTCATTAATTTATTAACTTTTACACCAGTTTTCAATTATTTAATACAATTTTTTTAATTGATGTATTAAATTTTTTATTTTTTACTTTATTTTTGTATTATATTTCTCATTTTTCATAAAATTTTTTCCAAATTTATTAACTGTCATTTTTTAACTGTTTTCTACATATATATACATTTTTTTAGACATTTTTAAATTCTTTTCTTTCTTATTTTTCCAAATATTAATTATTTTTTTCAGTTTCAAAATTATTGTCAGAAATATTTAAAATTTCTACACAAGTTTCAATTTATTTTTGTTATTTTTCAATTATTTTCTTAAATTTTCAATTATTTTCTTTAATCTTTAAATCATTATCAGAAGAAATATTTAAATTTTCTACACAAGTTTCAATTTATTTTTGTTATTTTTCAATTATTTTCTTCAAATTTCAATTACTTTTGTCATCATTAAAGTATTTTTGTCATTTTCCAATCATTTTCTTCATATTTCTATTATTTTTACCATTTTTGAATTATTTTCTACAAATTTCAATTATTTTATTTAATTTTTTTTATTCTCATGAATTTTTAATTTTCTTACATCTGTTTTCAATTACTTTCTTCAAATTTCAATCTTTTTCTTCATTCTTTCTATTATATTGTCATAAATTTATTAATTTTTTATACCTTTTTGATAATTTTTCAATTATTCTCTTCAAAGTTTATTTTATATATTTTTTTAATTTCTTACACCAGTTTTCAATTATTTTCTTCAAATTTCAAGTCTTGTGTCTCCAAATTTTTAATTTTTTACACCACTTATCAATTCTTTTTGTCATTTTTCAATTATTTTTTCATATTACAATTATTTTTGTCATAATTCAAATATTTTTCACATTTTTAAATTATTAACTTTTACAACAGTTTTCAATTATTTAATACAAATTTTTTAATTAATGTATTAAATTTTATATTTTTTACTTTATTTTTGAATTATATTTCTCATTTTTCAAAAACTTTTTTCCAAATTTTTTAACTGTCATTTTTTAACTGTTTTCTATATAATTTTTTTTAGACATTTTTAAATTCTTTTCTTCAAGTTTCAATTATTTTCTTGAAACTTTTATTGTTTTTTTCAAATTTTTCAACTATTGTTTAAAAATTTTAATTTTAATCTTCACCAGTTTTTAATTATTTTCTTCAAATTTCAAACATTTTCTCCATTCTTTTTATTACTGTCATGAATTTTTTAATTTTTTACATCTTTTTCAATTACTTTCTGCAGATTGCGTTTATTCTCTCTAAACTTTAATTTTTTATTTTTCTAAATTTCTTATACCAGTTATCAATTATTTTTTTCAAATTTCAATAATTTTCTTCATTCTCTTTATTATTGTCAAAAATTTATTCATTTTTTACATCTTTTTCAGGAATTTTCTTTAAATTTCAATTATTTTTTAAACTTTTCAATTATTTTCTTCACATTTCAATTATTTTGTTTCAAATTTTCAATTTTTCTCCTTATTTTTTGATTGTTAATTTAATATTCAATTAGTTTTGTCATTTTACAATTTTTTTTCCAAATTTGAATTATTTTTTTAATTCTTCAACTATTTTTTTCATATTTCTGTTATTTTTGCCATTTTAGAATTATTTTCTACAAATTTCAATTATTTTGTCTCAAATTTTCAATTTTTGTCTTTATTTTTTGAGTTTTAAATAATTTTTCAATTAGTTTTGTCATTTTACAATTTTTTTTTTTAATTTGAATTTTTACATTATTTATTTATTTATTTTTTTTTATATTTAATAAATTAAATTTTTTTTTCATATTTTAATTATTTTTGACATTTTTGAATTATTTTCTTCAAATTTGAATGTCTTTCCTGAATCTTTATATTTTTGTCATGAATTAAAAATTGTTTTAAACATGTTCATTGACGTAACACTCTCAAAAATTAAAAACTCACTACCTGTTTACTGACTTTTTCAAATTAAAAAATCACTTCTTTTACTATTTTCAATCTCCATTTTCGCTGGCAGCCTTGTATATTAGTCAAATAGAAGTTTTCCTTTGAGTTTTGGGAAATATCTTCAAAATATATTTCTGGAAAAGTTGAACTCTTTTAAAATTGCAATTCACTTTTAGTTTAAAGGTAACCGAAGATGGAAAAAGCGCATTAATGACTTTAAGTGGCGGTGATATGAGAAAAGTAATTAATGTGCTTCAAAGTACCTGGCTTGCGTTCGGATCCGTTACAGAAGAAAATGTCTACACTTGTGTCGGTCATCCTCTGCCAGTCGATATAAAAAATATTTTAGCTTGGTTGCTCAACGAAACTTATCAACTCGCTTACTGCAGTATCCTTTTTTGAACATTTTTTAACACTTTTTAAAAAATATTTTCTCTTGAATTTTGTTTACGTTAAGCACGTTTTATTATTCCTTAACTCTTTCTCAGAAATTCAAGACCTTAAAACAAAAAAAGGTCTGGCACTTCAAGATATTCTCACGGAACTTCACGTATTTGTCAACAAAAGTTTGTATATCTTATTTTATTGAGAGTCAATTTAAAAAACGTTTAAATTAAATTACTAATCTTTATTTTTAGTTGAGTTTCCGGAATCGATTCTAATTAATCTTATAATCAAGATGGCAGAAATTGAAAAAAGATTGATATTGGGAAGCAGTGAAGCGGTTCAACTTAATGCTCTCGTTGCTGCTTTCCAACCTCCACGTGAGATTGAAACTTCATAATTCATATTTCTAGAAGAAAATTCTCAATCCATAGAAAATAATTTATTATAATTCTCACTTATCTTTTTGTACAACTTCTATTTTTATACCATGGAAATAAAAAAAAACGACTGCAGTTTATTTTATAAATATATTTGTGAAAAAAACACTTTTCAAAGTTCCAATTCATTTAACTATTAAATATTCTTACAACTTAAAAATTGGATGTTAACGAGAAACATCTTTCAATTGATTACATAATTCGTTTTTAAATTAGAAGATGATATTTCACAAAATTAAAAGTATAGTTTTTTTTTTTTAAATTTGTTCCTATTTTTAACAGAGAAAATACTTCAATTTTATAATTTTTCTATAGAATGGGAGAGAATATTGTTATCCCAGGAACAACTTAACAATTCTTTTTTATGCCAAGCAAGACCTCTGACAAAGTCTTGATGTCTCGAATCATCATAAATTATTGCAAGATTTTTTTCTATGTTGACAACTTGAATAATATTCCCATCGCAGCATCCAGCTAATTGATTCGGACTGAAACATAAATAATTAAAATAAGCATCATTTTTCAAATAAATTGGACAATTTTCAGAGTTTTTCAGGTCATTAAAATATGAGAAAATCACAAAATACTTACATTAACGGGTTAAATTCAAGTTTATAAACCCCTCTGTCAAAAATGATATCCTGAATAATTTCAGATTTTGGTTTTCGAATATCAATAACGGAAATGCTTCCATCCTCGGCACCAATAGCGACTATATTTTCATCATCCGGTTTCCAAGCGATCGCAGTGAGTCCACAATTGCTTTTCTTAAATAAACCTTTAAAATTAAAGTAATGATTTTAAAAAATGCAATTTTTAGTAATTGGACAATTATTTTTTTAAAAATATTTTCTACCGTGGGCTGGTTTTGAGTTTCTAACGTCCCAAGTAAGAGCTTCGGAATCCATGGAAGTAGACGCGAAAACAAAATTACTTCTGGGTTGAACATTAACGCAAGTAACAGTATCACAATGGGCAGAATCATAAGTATGTTCAGATTGCAGCGTATCTGATATATTCCACACTTTAATACTGAAAAAGAAAAAAAATACTTTAGAATATTTTGAGAAATTTTAAAAATTCAATTTGTGTTTTACGCAAATTATTTTAGATTACTATTAACGCGCGACAAACTTTGCATTGTTGTTGGTCATTTAAAATTAATTTTCAATTTAAATTTAATTTAAAAATAATTAAAATTAATTATTACACAATTGATTTTTAATTTTAAATTTAATTTAAAAATCATTAAAATTAATTATTTACACAATTGAAAAAAATAGTATAAAAAATTAAACAATAAATATTACATTTAAACAAAATAGTTGAAAAATTATAAGAATAGCTGTTCGAAATAATTGCAAATTGAACAACTGGATCGAAAATCGAAAAAAATAATTGAAATTAATGAAAATATTAAAAAATTGAGGAAAGAAATTGGAAATTTAAGAATTTAATTAAAATTTAAAATAATAATTTATAATTCAAAAAAAAATTACAAAATGAAATAAATTCACAAATTGAAAACAAAAATCAAAAAATGGCTAGATTAATGTACAACCAAACAAAATAATTTAAAAAATTTAAATAATAATTATAAAATTTTGAGATAATAATTGAAAATTGAAAAAATTGTAGGAAATAATTGAAAATTAAGAAAAATAATTAATAATTTAAGGAAACAGTTAAAAAATGACGAGAATAATTGAAAAAAATGTAGGAAATAATTGATAATTAAGAAAAATAATTAATAATTTAAGAAAACAGTTAAAAATGGCGAGAATAATTTCAAAAATTGTAGGAAATAATTGAAAATTGAGGAAAATAGTTAATAATGGAAACAGTTAAAAAATGACGAAAATAATTGAAAATTGAAAAAATTGTAGGAAATAATTGAAATTAAGAAAAATAATTAATAATTTAAGGAAACAGTTACAAAATGGCGAGAATAATTGAAAAAATGAAGAAATTATGTGAAAATTGACGAAAATAATTGTCAATTGAAAACAAAATTCGAAATTCGAAAATAGATATATATACAACTGAAAAAAATAATTGAAAAAATTTAACAAGAAATATTAAATTTAAAGAAAATAATTGCAAACTGAAAAGTTAAGAAAATTATAGGAATAAGTGTTGGGAATAATTGCACATTTAACAACTGGATTAAAAATCGACAAAAATAATTAAAATTGAAAATAATAATTGAAAATTGAAGAAAGCAATTAAAAATTGAAGAATGCCAGAAAGTGCCAGAATTATTGAAAATTGAATAAAATAAAATAAATAGTAATTGAGAATTTAAGAATTAAATTAAAAATTAAACAAAATAAACTGAGGATTAAAGAATTAAGTTGAAATTTGAAAAAAGTTGTTAATAATTAAAAGAAAAATTACAAAATGATTGAGATAATTAAATAATAAAGAAAATGATCGAGAAATGTGGAAAATAATTATTTTCATACTCCTGCTAGAAAAAATCATAACTTAAAAAAACATTTTTAAATTTAGAAAAATTAAAGAAGTATTTTACAAATTGAAGAAAAATAGAATGAATAAAATTTTAAAGTAAAAATAACCTAAAATAATAATCAAAATCAAAAATAAAATAAAAACTCTTCAAAAAATTAGAAAATTGACAAATCTAAAAAATTTAGAGAAAAGCATCGAATAAATGTTTTTAAAAATTCTTAATTACAAGATAAAAACTAAACAATTTTAAAGAAAAAAAATGTTTCCAAGAAATAGAAAAATGGTGACAAAAATTAAAGAGTTAATTAAAATGCAAGAAATAAGGACTAAAAAAATTGTGAAATATTAAAAAAATTAAATAAATAGGAAGAAAATCGAAAAATGTTTTTTTTTTCTTAATCTAAGAAACTGTAAGAAAATGTAAAAAGTACAAAAAATAAAATAAAAATTTGGTAAGAATTTACTAAAAAATTTGAATTAATAAAAATAAATTAAAAACGTGTATATAGAGATAAATAGAAAGTCCACAAAAGAAATTTAAAAATCCTTCAAATTATTTAATTTAATTTAATTAAAAATTTTTTTTAGGAAAATTGAACCAAAAAAATCTTTATAATATTTCTCTTAAATTAAGTCCAACAATGTTTTTAGAAAAATAAAGAAAATCTAAAAATTGTATAAAATAATAGGTAAGTTTGCAAAAAATAGACAAAATCTGAAAACAAATTGAATAAATTTACAAAAATTAAATTCTTCAAATTAATTAAAATAAAATTCATGAATAATAGTTAAAATATTAATAATATTTAAATTGCATTTTAAAATTATTTTTCATAAAAATTTTTTTCTGAGTAAATCTAAATACCTATATTAGAATTTAATTTTGACCTAATTAATATGAAATAAACTTTATAATAAAATTAAACTTCTAATTTAATTTAATATTATTAAAAAATTAAAAGATATTAGAATTTAAGTTTGATTTAAATTTAAAATTAAATTTGTAATCTATTCAAAACTAATTAATATGAAGTAAACTTTATAATAAAATTAAACTTCTAATTTAATTTAAAATTAATTAAAAAGCAATTTTATTTCTTTAATTTAAAATAGTTTTAAAAATCCAATCCAGTTAAATCCTAAAAACCATTATTTTATTCTATTATAAATAATTTATTTTTTGAGTCTAAATTGCGTATTAAAATAATTATTAAAACTTCTTTTTTTTTGCCTCTTTAAAAAAAATGAGCGTATTTATTTTTAAAATATAGAAATAATTAAGAAAACCAACGAAATAAAAAGTTTCGTGAATGTTATAATAACAAAATTGTGTAAAATAATATTAAGTAATTTACATAAAAAGAAGAAAATTAAAGAAAATTCTGAAACATTAAAGACAAATAAAACAAAAAATAATATCAAAAGTAAAAGAAAAAATCTTGAAATTTTATGAAAATAAAAAATTATATAAGACAAAAATTAAACATTTTTAAAAAGTGAAATCTCTTTAAAATTTTGTAAATATTAAAAAAAAAGATTATCGTGACTATGAAAAATAATTAATATAATTTAATTGTTATGCATTTATTTATATGCATTTAAATTTGAATTAATTGAAATTTATAAGTTTGAATAAATTAGAACATGAGTTTATTTGTTTTTTTTTGGAATTTATTTAAATTGTAATCGACTTAAATAAAAATTTAATACCGTTTTTTGCTATCTTTATACCAAAATTTGTAAATCGTAGGAATTTTCATCAACTATATTAACACAATTTTTTAAATTTTATAAAGAATAAAATATTAAAATTTAAAATTTCAAGATTCATCCACAAATTTCTGGCTTTTTTTGTATAGTTTGTGATTTTTTACACAAAGTATTGGACATCCGGAAAATTGTGAAGTTTTTTTATTATTTAAATCATGTTTTTAATGCAAATGCCTCAATGATTTAAATCAATTGCAGCCCTGTTTCATTTTTATAACATTTAATAAACTTTTTATATCTTTGATTAGCTTAATTTTATATTCTGCAATTTTAATGTTTATTCATAATTTGTACGATTTTGATTAAGTTTTCTCCATTTTCAAATTTTTTTTTGTTAAATATCATTTTTTCTCATTCCATAATACTTTTCAACTTATTTTTTTAATATACTTTCCAATATTTTTAATCTTTTAATAATAGTAGGCAGTTATTAATCATTAGAGGAATAAATCTGGGAAAATTGTAAAGTTTACGATCCCGAGAATTTGAAAAGAATCTTTCTCTAAACACCTTGCACTTACCAGCAATCCATTCCTCCGGAAACAATGCTGGTGCTATTTTCAAATACTGATAACGATATTAGGCTATCGTCATGTTGACAAGCAAAATGCAAACTATCGAAATTTTTTAAATAGCACATCTCACTTTCTGTATTAAGCAACCGTACAATTTGAATTGATCCACTGTCTTCACCAATGACAAATGTATCATGTTGTCCTAAATAAGCTGCATCCGAAATTCCACTTTCTGTTCTCATGGCTCCGTACGGATCGTCTTTATTAAAATTGTCTACTTTATTAAAGTACCAAAGAGTACCATTCCATTTGCGATCAGTCATGTTACTGGCGCCAACAAACAAGCTTTCATCTAAAAACAATTCAATATTTTTACCGATTTCTCTTTTTTAAACAAGTATTTTCATATTTTTAGATATTTTTCCCAAAAGAAAACAATTTTTATCTATGTAGAAACTTGTAATTGAAGAAAAATAACATCTTTTGATTATTATTGTAAATTATTTACTTATTTAACTGAAAAATTATATTAACAATATAATTAAAATATCTATTATAAGGCTCCACTTTTATATAATTTAAAAAGTATAAATATATCTACTTTTTACTATTTAGTAACAGTTCAAAAAGTGTAAACAAGTATTCAATTATTTAACCTTTATTTACAGGTTAACAGTTTTTAAAATATCGTGGCGTGAAAACTTAATAGTTTAATAATCATGTTTTAATAATTTACATTCTCTGTCAATGCTCGTGTTATTTGGATCTTTGAAAATAAAAATTGTTTAGTTTTAGAAACCGGTTGAGAGAAACTTAACCCTAAAATGTATTAAGCACCTTTAAAAACTTTAATCACTTCTAATTGTTTATCAGGTAAAGGTGGTCGGTCCGCTTCACTTAAATTTCTATATTCCTCCGCATTCATATTAGGGATCACATGATTATATGGAGAGTCCATTTTTCAATTAATTAAATAAATTATTCTCTAAATATTATGCGTGAAACATGAACAAAAAACGGAAACACAACAATTCCCAACTCGGCGCATGCGTAGAGATTGGTCAGGTTTGCCAACCGGAAATCACCAAGTAAAAATAATAAAATCACCAGATGTTTTTTAAACCAATTTTAAAAATTGTTTTTAAATTCTTATTAAATAAAATAAAAACGAAATTTGTTAAATGTTGACAACTTTATGTTTATTAAATATTTTTAATTAAAAAGAATTGTACAAAGTAATAAAATATGTCAATTTAGAAATAAAGATCTAAGAATCTAGAAAATCGTTGGGGATAAAATTTAAACTAGATTTCAGGATCCCAAACAAAAAAGTTCCTAGGTGTGCAGTTTAAATAAATGAAATTCCCTATGATTTTATTCAAAATAAAATCTTTTTAAAAGTGTAAAATCTTATTTAAAATATTATAATTAGTGCAATTCTCCAATGAAACACGAGTTATTTTAAAATAATTAATAAAAATAAAAATGAGAATCAAATTTATAAACCAAAAAAAAAAAAAAATAACCTTCTATACTTCTTACTCGTGTTATTGACGCTTGTTAATGCAATTGAATATTAGTTATTTAAATTCTCCTTATCTGATTTCCAAAAGAGTAAACATCTTTTATAATGTAATTTTTTTAGTTAATTCGAATGAACTTTGTCAAAAGCCGACCAGCAGAACTTTTGTCCAATAAAATAATCGAATAAATTAAAAATTTTCAATTGAAAAAAAAATCCGTTTGAGTCTACGTGACAAAATAATAATAGTAGAATTATCATTCTCAAATAATAAAATTTCTTTTCAAAGAATTTTAATTTAATTCAAAAATGAAAAACTAATTGTTTTTGTAAAAGTGATTGAACTCATTGAAAAATTAGATGAAATTTATAATCGCTATCAAAAGCACCTAAGAATAACAATTCATAAATTGAAATAAAAACACGTGTGTTTTTGGAATTTGATATGATAATTACAAATTATTATAATCAGTTGCAAAGAATATATAAAGAGAAAGTACACGAAGGAAATTTATAAGTTCACTGATTGTTAAACCAGCTTTCTGAAAACTACAGTTCAAATTTTTATTCTTATACATTTTAATTAAATAAAAAATTATAAATAATTTTAATTATGTGGTTTTTAAATTTAATTAAAAACTTGGTGTTCTTTTTCGGAATTTCCAACATTTATTTACCGTATTTTAATGCTGGAAAAATTGGAATGATACATTCTGTAAATGCAGCTGATTATCGTAAGTTTTTGAAATAATTTTTAAATTTTTGGTAAACGGAAAGTGAATAAATAAAAAAATAAATAAATAACAAACTAAAGCGGTAATTTTTATTATTTAGAAATTATGAACTAAATGTTTTTAAAATTTCGCGCCTCTTTTTTATAACGACGTGAGTCATTTTTATTCGTTTAAAAACATAACCTCTGCTGTCAAAATCAGATTTATACACTTATACATTTTATTATTTTTTAACTTTTGTTTTTCAATAAAAAAAATCTCGTTTCTAACAGTGATTGAAATGAATAAATATTATTATATCTTTTAAACAATTTATAGCCCCCCTTCTCTGGTTTTTGTAAATGCTATATATTAAAACTGAAACTTTTGTTCCAATTAGAAAATAAACACTTTTTAAATTGACACTTGCCTTAGTTCCAATTAAAAAAATACCTCGTTTTAATAAAGTTTAATACAGTTTCCAAATAAAATGACGCATTTTTTCCAGAATGTAATTATGGAAACAGTCTCACTTCGAATGTATTAAAATTTATTTTGAGAAAGTATCGATCAAAATTCATGTCTACGGGATTACCAGAAATTAAACTTCCTTCAATGGAACCCTTGAAAATAGAGGAACTTAATTTTCAAACAAGACATCCAGAAGTAATAACGTAAGTTTAAAAAACAGAAAAAAATTTACAGGCTTAATTAAACAATAAATTTACATTAAGAAATTGTTTAAATTTATATATTTATAAAAAAAAGTACGAAAAATTAAAATTTCACAAGAAAATATAAAATTATCGAGAGAAATTATGAATTTGAATGTTGATATTGCCGAAAAACTAAATTATCAAAATTTTTTTTCAGATTGGATTTACAATTGAGAAATTTAACTGTCAACGAATTGACAACTTTTAAAATCGATAGTGCATGTATGTTTTCATCAGGTCAGAAAATAATTATAAATCTGTCCATACCAAAAATTGTGGCTAAAGGATTTTATAACATATCTGGATTGATAGGAAATATGTATCTTATAGAAGGATTCGGTCCAATGACTTTTACACTAAATAATTTTCAAATTTCCGCAAGTCTCTTTATTAATTTAGGTTCACCTTTAAGTTTAGAACAATTTGATATCGATTTTTCTATAAAATCGGCCGATTCCAATCTTGAAAATTTATACGACAAGCAAAATGTCAGTCTAATTATGAACCAGGTATGTCGAAAAAAAAAAAGTGAGATAAATATTAATAGTTATGAATTTAAAAAAATATTAAAATAATTATATAACTGAGAACAATTTTTTTACAGGTTATAAGTGATATTTTTCCGGAAGCTATTGTTAAACTAAAGCCGGAAATTTTACCCAAAATTCAAGAATTAATTGCAGGTAGTCTCAATAATACTCTGAGAACTATAAGCAATTCAGAATTAACGAAATTAATTTTCAAATTTACATCTATTTTCTAAATTTGCTCAATTCGAGAAAATTGATGTATTTATAAAAGCGTTATATATTATTTATTGAATTAGTTTAAGCAAATATATTATTATATATTTACCAATCATCGCATACTTGTAATATATCATAAATTATTGTAAATAAATCTTTAGAATTTATAAATTAAAATTTGACATTGACAAAAGATAATTTTGTGCGTATATATTTTATTGAAGATGATTATTTTACAACTACAACAGTCATTACTGTTTTATAAACAGTAATATTCGCCTTACATTTCAGTTAAAACTTAATTTTTTAATCTTACTTTTATTCTTTTAGAGAAAAATAATAACTGCTGCTTTTTTTTTATTTATAGTGTAAGCGACTATATATTTTCTCAGACTTATAATAAACTTATATTATTAAAACTTATACTATTAAAATTTACAAATTACTCAATATTGCTCAATGGAATTTTTATAACAGGATAAAAGTCACTTTTATAAGAAGTTAAAACTGTATAAAAAGTTTAAAACTAGATAATATTTAAAACTATACAATTCTCTGGTACCTTACAATATTTTATGATAATTATAAATTATAATTTCTATTTAATATCAAAAGTACCAGAAAAATGTTTACATATAGGCAATTATTTGGAAAGCAATTTTTTTAAGATTATTTTAATCAGCAGCGGCTAAAATCACTGAAGAAACAGTATTAAAAATGTATTTGCTTGTAAAATCATGCGCGGATCATTGAGCATTCATTTCAATATCTATACTAAAATATTTCCTTTACTTTTTGTACTAAGAGCTGTTTGATTATGCTAATATTTGGCAAACATTGTATGGCTAATTCTAATTTTTTTGGCATGTGAATACTTTAGGTTTTCGTTAGGTCTGCATTTCGAATTAATTAACACAAAATTAAAAAACAATTAATTTGTGTTAATTTTGAAAATAAATTAATCATTTGATAATTTACAAAATATAAATTTAAACACTTTTCTAAAGTTTTGATTAAATCGATTAAATTAATGACATAACCTTTAAAAATTAAATTTGTTGAAACTTTTCTTATTTTATATTAAAGTAATTTTCATTTTTTTTTCGCCTCAGATAAAAAAAAATGAATTTGTATTTTCGATTAGGGAACAAATGCTATTAAATGAAATTTAGAAGCAAAACTAAATGAAAAAAATAAAAATAGGATGTCTAGCGATCCGGGAATTTTTAAGAAATTTCGTAAATTCGAAGATAAATCCCGGAAATTTTAATCTATTTTTTCTTCAATAATTTAAATTTGTAATTGTCAGAATGCGAGCTAAAAATTTTGGGCAGAAAGAAAGTAAGAATTATTAAATTTTAATAATTCCCAGTCATTATATTTTTTAAAAATTCTATATAAAATTTTAATTTATTCAAATTTTAAAATTTTAATTAATCTAAATTTCAATATAGTAAAAAATTAGTTATTTTTCATTTCATTTAGACTTGATTAAACTATTTCCGACTTTTTTTTAATTTTCTAAGTTTAAAATAAATTTTTTTCTTAGATAATTATTTTTTGTCATTCTTAGACTTTTTAATGAATTTTCTAATTTAATAATCAATTTTCTAATTCCGAGAAATGCATAAGAAATATTATTTTTTCAAACAATTTAACTTTTTTCTTAATATTTTCTTGTTTCTCCAAAAAATTTTTCAGTATTTTTTTTTCGTACTTTTACACAATTTCTTAATTTTTATCACTTTTTAAAGATTCATCTTTCTTTTCGTTTTAATTAATTTTAGTGTTATAGATTTACTTAAATTTTCTTTTTTCGACACAAAATATTTTAGCTGATTTTACAAATAATTTTGTTTTTATGACATTTAGAAAACATTTATTTTCTCATTGAATTTCTTATTTATTTTCATAAATAGAGGAAGGCGGCGAAAATACAATTTTTTCTTCAATATTCTGATTTTTTTATATTCGCTTTTTTTTCGTTATTTATTTAAGTTTCTTTACATTTTGCATATTTTTTCGCAAATTTATAATTTACTCTTTAATAAAATTTCTAGATTTAAAAAAATTTGTTGTTAGATACGTTTTAAAAATTAATCTTATGTTTAAACAAATTTTTCTTTCATTTTTAAGTTGTTTCCACTTCTTTTTTAAAGTTTCTTCATTTTTTATATAATTTTATAAACTTAAGAAATTTGTCTTTTCTTTTATAGGCTTTTTGCTTAACTTTTGACATTTTCTTGTTTTGAATAGTTTATTCAAAATAGTTTATTAATTAATAGTTTATTTTGTTTTAACATTTCTTATTTATTTACAAAATTTTTATACTTTTTGATTCTTTATGGAAATTTTACAAGCCTAACACTGACTAATTTAATTTTAAATATTAATAAATTTTTTTTTTTTTTACTTTTTAAAATATTTTTTATTAATTTTCAAGATTTTTTCATAGTTTATTAAATTTTTTTAAGATTTTCTCCATTTTTCGAAATATTGCATTTTTATTTCTTTAAAATTTTGACCTTTCCTTAAATTTCTTTAATTTTCCTTCAATTTATTCGTTTTTTCATAATTCTTTGAATTTTTAGTAAATTTATTAAATTTTCTCTGCTTTTTATGTTTCTTAACAATTTTTTCAATTGTTTTTTTTATACTGTTTAATATGTTTATCTTATAATTAATCATTTTTTCAAAACATTTATTCTATATAATTTTATGTATTTTTCATTGCCTATTCTTCATTTTTCTGTTTTAAGACTTTTCTTCTTTTAATTTATTTTATTATCTTCCACTAAATTTTATCATAATTTTTCTATTTCTTAAAAAAAAAAATTTTTCTCAAAATTTTAATTTTTGGTTTTAAAAGAACTTTATTTACTGCCTTTTCCTTAATTTTTAAAAAATTCTACTCTTTATAACAAAATTTTGACGTTTTTTCATTAATTTTTTCATTTATTTTCTTAATTTTTTATTTCTAGTTTTCCTTTTGCTTTATTTGTATTCTTTTACTTTTTCTTCTATTTTTATGTAATAAAGAGATCTTTTTCCCGTTTATGTTACAAATAAATAAATAAATTTAATTATTTCTTTAGACATATTTTTCTTTGATTTTTTTTCTCTTTTTCATAGAATACAGAAATTAAAATGTCAAAAATTTAAAATAATTTTAATAACAAATTCGGAAATTTAATAATGATTATTCGCTAGACAACCTGTAAAAATCCGAGAAAAAAATTGGAAAAACCAAAAAACGATAAATAAATAAATTAAAAGTAAAATATAAATAGAAAATAAAAAAAAATATACAGTAAACAAATATGTAAATATAAAATTTGTTGACCTTAGGAAGAAAAAATCGAAATTTATTGTCGGCATTCTAAAAGAGAAGCGCGCGTGTAATGAAGATTTATGAAAGTAACAGAAGCAATTGTATAATATCATAATTTGCATAATTGTTGGGAATCTTTTGAATAATAGCAATGCAATACAGCGAGGATATAAATATTTAAATTCTCCAATTTGACTTCATTGAGACTAACATAATATACGCTCTGTTAATTCAGTTCCTTAACAATACAATCTTCCTTTAATCATCAATCTATTATTATTTTTATCAGATATTATTTCTACATCCATTAATATACATACATTAAAAAATAATGCGTTATAACAAGACTTTGAAAATTGCAATATTCTGTTATTAAAATAAAATATCGATATTGCTTTAATTGCAATAACTTGAGAAAACCGGACGTTATCGTTGATACTGTTATAGGAAACGTGATTATTGTTTTTTTTTTATATTTTACCTATTTGCAAAATTTACCTTTCAACTAATATGCAAAAATAATTTCTTTTCTCAATTTCATTCACTGAAATTTGTTCTCTTCTAAATAAATATTGAAATAAATAAAATAAATAGTAAATAATCAGTAAAAAATAACAAGTTAGAATTATTTCTAACTAAAGCTAGTATTGGAAATTACGATTTCGAAAAAAAAATCGTACTTAAAGGGGAAGTATTTTTAACAAAAAAATTTTTAAAGAAGCAGCTATTTTAAAATTTTCTGTTTTGTGTTTTGCACGAGATCACTAAATTTTTCATTAGACTTTGGTCTTTTTGAATTTTTGCTGCCTTTGGGAAGCACATTTTATATGATTTTTTTTTTTTTTTTAGTTCACTCATATATCTTTGGGCGGATTTTGTTTTCGTTAATTGATTTCGCTAAAAAAACTATCAACATTTTTTCAGTAAAATTCAGTTTAGAATGTCGATTTACCTACAGAAGGACTCGCTCTGAATAGATTCAGATTGAATGATCTGATAAGGTGGCAAAGTTTCTTTAAAATGAGATTTTGTCAACAATCCTAATCCGAGAAGAACAACAGGAAGACCGAGAAGAGCACATATTAATTCACCTGTGACACCAGGCGACAAGGAAATCCATCCTGGAAATTAAAAATAAAATTATTACAAAAATAAATAAATAAATTGATTTTCTTAAGATTGGATAGAAAAATTCGCAAATAAAACAGAATTTATATCTTAAATTTCAATAATGATTTTAAATTGAAAGGGTAAAAAAATGTTTTTAATTGTATGGAAATTCCGACTGGATTAAATAATTATTTATTGATAATAAAGTACCTCCATTTACGCCAATATCCATTTTATAGATGCTCCACCAAATACCTGACAATGGCAGAGAAACTGTAGTTGCTGCGACACTAAAAACGGCACTTTCACACATAGACAGGAAATTTAAAATTGAAATGGCAAACACCACATAAGCGGAAAGAAAAGTCCAAGCGTGTCCAGAAACATTGGAGCAAGAGCTGCTTCCCTTGACGTGACACATTAAACCATATTTGATTGTGTGATACAAATCTGCCGGTGGAAGGCCCTGAAACACAAAGAGCAATAAATAAAGGCCATTAACTTAAATAATAAAAAAAAAAAAGGATTATCATCGTCTTATTAACGTCAGACAATTTATCTTTTTAACGTTTTGTGTTTTAAAGAGGTTCTCAACCCCAGGCTTCACAGTGACAATGAAGAATATTTTAGGAGAAATAGGGGACTGAATATTAAAAAAATAGGGAACTTTTAGGGTACTTTAAAAACTTCATAAATAAAGATAAATGAATTATAATATACAGTAAAACCTCGATTATTTTATTTTGATAGGGCAAAATTACAAAGTTGTAGGATAAAGAAAATAAAATTACAAAATATAATTACAAAATTTTCAAATTATTAAAAATAAAATGTAAATAACCACAAGTTGTGGAAAGTAATTTGAAACTGATAAAAATAATGATTCAAAATTATAGAAAATGAATGCAGAACTTTAGAAATAATTCAAAATTCAAGATATTAATTGAAATATAAATGATGAGAATAATTAAAAATTGAGGAAAATAATTGAAAAATAATAAAAATCATTGACAATTGAAGAACATAATTGAGAAATAAGAAAAATAATTTGAAAGAGTACAGAATATATATAAACTAAGAGAAAAAAATTGAAAAAAGATAGGAATTAAAAAAAGATTGAAAATTTGGGTAATTAATCGAAGAAATGAATGAGAAGGTTATAAAACAAAATAAACATTTAAAACAAAGAATTAAAATTTAAGATTAAGTAAATCAAATTGAAAATAATTTTAAAAATTAAAAATTGAAGAAAATAAATTTGCAAAATTATAAAAATAATTGAAAATTGAAGACAGTAATTTAAAATTAAGAAAATATTAGAGAATTGAAGAAAACAATTGACAATTGAGAAGAAGAATAATTGAAAATTTAGGAAATTAATTATAAAGTCGCGAAAATAATTATAAAATACCGAAAATATTTGCAAAATTCTAAAATTCATTAAAAATGTCTTTAAGTAACTGAAATTTGAAATAAATAATTACAAGTTTAGTAAATCAATTGAAAAATAATTTAAACAATTAAAGAAATCAATTTAAAAATGATAGAAATAATTGAAAAATAATACAAATATGTAACTGAAATTTGAGATAAATAATTGAAAATTTAGGAAATTAAAAAGTAATTGTTAATTTGGAGAAAATAATTGAAAAATTCTAAAACTCATTACAAATTTTTTTAATTAATTGAAATTTGAAATAAATAATTAAATGTTTAGTAAATCAGTTAAAAAATAATTTTAAAAATTAAAAATTGGAGAAAAAAATGGAAAAATTAAAGAAATTAATTTAAATTTGATGAAAATAATTGACAGTTTATGAAATGATAAACATAATTGTAAATTGAAGAAAAGAACTGGAATTTGAGATATAAAGGACTAAACATTCAGGAAATCTAATGAAATATAATTTAATAAATTAAAAATTGGAGAAAATAATTAAAAAATGATAAAAATAATTGAAGATTGAAAAATTAATAAAAATTTAAAGATTGGAAATAACGGAAAATCTCCAGATGCCTTGACTTAAAATATTTTTTCGTGAAAAATAGGGGATATTAGGGCAAATTTGATTAAATAGGGGGACATTAATAGGGGACATTTAGGGGAAATAGGGGACGGCCTGTGAAGCCTGCTACCCTGGAAAAAAAAACTTATTGAACAAAACCTCTAGTGAATCGAAGATTTTAAAAAAGCAGATTAATGATTGACATTTTGAATAGTTTTGGATCGGAGTTATTTTTAATAAGTGATTTCCTATTAGTACAAAATTTATTGACAATTATGTTTTGACAATTATGAATCGGTTTGGAAATTTTGAGGTTAGATTGTCGTATTTTACACAAAATTTGGCATTTTTATCGTGAGCTACTTAAATAAATTATGTGCAGGGCTGTTAGATTTGATAATACTTTTTAAAATTGAACAAATATATAAAATTTTTGTTGAACATATTTCTGAAAAATAAAAATTATTTGAATCGGAGTTAATCGGAAATTTCTTTTTAAGAAAGCAGATTCACTTGAGCTCATGACAGATTCAGAAAAAACGGGATAGGTTTTTATTTCCTGGGTACAATTCAGAAATCATAGGTGGATTTTAATAAAACTCGGCTTTCTGATAGATATTGCTTTAAAAAAATGCAGTTAAATTTTTAGAGGTCTGTGGTGCTTACAACAAAAGTTATAAATGATTTTATTTTTTCACATACGCACGCTCTCTTATGGGAAAATGCACTTTCGTGATCTTTATTTTCAAATTGTGAGAAAATTGATAGGTATTTATTACTACAAGGTTTTTTTAATCAAAGTTAAATAACCAGTGTTCAAAAATTTCCCTTATAAATTACCTTGCACTCAAAATTAATTATTTTGTTAAATTGCCTTTTTTACAATCAGCTGCCGGAAACGCAAGTACGCTTGTCTTTTGTTTCTGCTGCCACTGGTAGAAAAGCGCGCGTTGATTTGAAATAATTTGAAACAGTTTTTTAAAAATAAGTATTTTATTACTCTAAAAATAATTTTATTTCAAGACAAAGCAGCTTGGAAAAATATATTTAATACTTTAAAAAACATACAAATATTTTCAGCTTTTTATTTTGTATTATATTTTATTTTGAAATATTTTATTTCAAATCAACGCGCGCTACTCGGTTATCCAAATAAAAACTTAAATAGATGGTTTTTGTTTTGATTACCAATGCATGAAGAGAACCTCCTTAAAGATAAAGTGTAAAATGTAAAAATCGTTGATAATATAGAAAAACGTTAATATGAAAATTGTTTAAAGTTAATTCGAAATTGACGGAAATGAGAGGATTGTTTTTTTTTCTAATTGACTGGATTTGCCATGTGGACGGTATAGAGAATTGTATCAATTTTATTTAAACAATAATTTTGACAACTTACTCTTCCAATCCCAGGCAAAGTATCGATCCAGGTGAAAAGCAAAATCGTAATAAAGGTGAAAATGTGAATGTATAAAAGTGTTTCCAATACCGGAGGTTTTGGAAAAACTTTTGGCTTTATTGTTGGATCTGGATCAGTAACGTGCAATAATCTTCCGCCATCCTCAACAGTTCCTCTTCGTCTAACGTCTCGAGAAGACACTAGACGTGACACAGTTTGTAGAAAATTACTGTGATTTGTAGGCAGAAAAGATGTCTGTGAAGAAATCTTAAGATTAACTTTATTAATTTTAATAATTCAATTTAAAAGTATAAATAAATTAAATTTAATTAATTTAAAATTAATTTCATATTTTAAAAACTGATATTTACATTTATAATAATTTTATTGAGATTTATTAAAATTTTATTAATTAATAAAAAACAACAAAATAATTTACTAATCTTATTATAAAATGAATGATAGAATTTAAAAATAAATTGAAATTAAAATGAGAGTAGAAACAATTGGAAATTTATTTATTTATCTTTTCACCTATAAAATTATTATGAAAAATTATTAAATTACGAAAAAATTATTGGAAGTTAAAAAATATATAAAGAGAAGAGTGAATAGAAATTCAAAACTGAAGTTAAAAAATTTAAAAAGTACGGGAAATCTATAAAAAATAAAGATAAGTAGAAATTATAAAAAAGAAATTCTAGTAAAAATATAAATTAATATTGAAAAAAAGGAACAAAAAATTAAAAAATACAAGAAAATTAGTAGAAATTAAAAGTAAAAAAAAGAACAAAAAAATATATATAAAATAAAAGAAAACAAATAGTAAACGTGAAAATCCAAAAAAAAGTCAAGGTATTTAATAGAAATAAGAATAAGTCGAAATTAAAAAAAAATTCAAGAGGTACGAAAAATCATCAGAAAATAAAGATAAAAAGTTAAAAAATAATAAAAAGTAAAAAGTACCTACAAGAAAATAGCAGAAAGACAAAATAAATAGAAATTAAAAATTAAATTAAAAATACATACCAAAAAAAAAAAAAAAATGGTAAATATGAAAATCCAAAAAAAAATCTAAATAAAAAATTAAAAATCAAAAGTGTAAAAAATAAAAACTTAATAGAAATTTAAAAATAAAAAATTATTAAGTACGAAAAATTAAGAGAAAATGAAAATAAGTAGAAATGAAAAATCAAATAAGTTAAATACAAAAATAAAACTTTTTAATGTTAATTAAAACTGAAAATGTAGAAATAAAAAATTTTAAAATTCAAGACAATTAATAAAAAGAAAAAATAAGTAAAAATTTAAAATCAAAAAAGTTGAAAACTAAAAAAAAATAATTTTAATTGAACATGTAGAAAAATACAAAACACACAAAAATAAAAAAAAATAATAGAAAGGGGATATATTAAAAGTAGGAATAAAAAAAAATTTAAATACGAGAAAGTTAAAAGAAAGCAGAAAAGTAAAAATGCATGAAAGGAAATAAACAAAAGTAAAATGTACGAAAAATTTATAAGGAATAGACAGTACTTTCTCAGTAATAATGTTAATGTAATTAAAAAATTTAAATAAAAAATTTCAAAATTAATAAAAAGAAGCAAAATAAATGGAAAATATAAAGTGAAAAAATAGAAAAAGTAAATGAAAATAAAATAATATGAAAAAATGCATGAAATAAAAAATATAAAAAATAAGTAAAAATAAAAAAAATAATTAGAAATTGACATAATTTTTTTGAAAATGATTCAGAAGTTTACAATTAATCCAAATAAATTATAATTGAATTTATCGATTGCATAATTTGAGTTAAATTTGAAGATAACTTTAAATTATAAAATTAACTTAAATTTAAATAAATATAAAACAAAAATCGTATATTTCAATTGTTACAAACTGTAAAATAGCTAATTTTGTTAAAAAGTGACTACTTTGTTGAATTGATTGGGTTGGCAATCACGAATCAAATCGATTTATTTAATTGCAGTTAATCGTCTATACGTGATTAAATTCGAACAAATAAATCGATACCAGATGTAACTTACAGTTAGTATAATCAATTACATGCGTCACACCTAATTGAATACAATTAAATTTTTAAAAAAATACCAATACAAATAAATCAGTTACAAATTTCTTAAATAAGAAATTTAAAAATGTTGCTTTTCAAAAATAAAAAGTGATTTTTAAAAAGTTTAAAATCTATGTTTTAAAATCGAATCATTTTTAAATTATCAATTATAATTATTTTTAATTAAATTTTTTTTTTGTGTTTATTTTCTTTTTACGTAAAAAGAAAAGAAATTAATAAATTCGTCCCCTTAATTTTAAAAGCAGCTAAATTTCAAAACCTCGTATTTGAATTATTTTCATTTCTCGATTTTTAAAATCTTTGAACTTTCCAATTTAAAAAATACGAATTTACAAAAAATTTGTTCCTTTAATTCTGAAAGAAAATAATTTTTTAAACCTCGAATTTAATCTACTTTTATTTTACAATTTTGAAATTCTTTGACAGTAATTTTCAATTTGAAAAATATGAATTAAAAAAAATCGTTTCTTTAATTTAAAAGAAGATTATTTTTTATCTTTTAATTTTAACTGCTTTAAAATTCCAATTGACATTAAATTCGTCAAATTTAAAATTTTTATTCAGTTACAGTTTCACATTATTCCAATTTATTAAGTTCCAAACGTTGTTAAAGTTGGTTAATTTTTTAATTCTTCGAATTTTGATTTTCAGGACTGTAGTTTTGTTAATACACGAGTTTGAAAAAGTTTTATTTTAAAAAAAGTCCCTACTTGTTTGCTCTCAATTCTCAGCTCTTTTAAATTTCAATGAATTTAATTTAAATTTTATTTTGTTTTAGTTTGTTGAGATTAACTTTCAACGTTTTGAAATTAAATAAACCCAGTTTTCAAAATTTTTGGAATTAAAGTCAAGTTTATTTCATATTAAAAATAGAATTATTTTATAATATTTGGTTACGTTTAATTTTACTTGATCCGAATTTTAAATCCCTTATGCCACTTTACGTCAGGAAATTAATGTCAGGTGTGTAATTTTTTCGAAACGCTAGGAAATAACACAAAATTGTTTTTTACTGTTAATATTAATATTGAAATTATAAGATATTAGGTTAGTAACTGCGCATCTTTTAAACTAACCGCGTAAACTAACCTGATACTTATAACGAACATGGCGGTACTTTCTTCCCCTTCTCCTCACAATTTTACATGTATACAAAAATGGCGTACGACCACGTACAACAACGTTCGACTCTGACAAGTTCCTGTTAATTATCCGCGACTTTTCTTCTAATTTTCTTGTTAAAAATTCAACGAAACACTGTTTCATCGAAGGTTTGTATTTTAAAACAATTTATGCGCTTTTTTTTCTTAAATGGCGAAATAATAAGAAATTTGTCCGCTGACAAATTTGATACGTCCTGACATAAATTTTCATAATTCATGCATTTAATTTTTTAAGATTCAATTGTCCGTTTATCTTAAAAGTTTTACAAACGAATTCACTAATTTCCTAATAAATAAATAGAAAATATTTACCCCAGTGGTAAAAAGTCTTTCAAGTATTGTGAAGAACATGGCGAAAGCTGCAAGTGCCAAAACATAAACAAAAGTCCAGACAGCTCTAATTCCCCAAGATCCTCTCATTAACATTGTGTGACCTGAAATTTCCCTGCCTCGGCATCGAAACTCGTCACAAAGTCCGTAGTCGACACTTATAAAAAGTCCCACAATAATGGTTGTACTCGAGAATATACGTTGGAGGCTCATCACTAAAAAAAAAAAAACATTTCACATGAATACATATAGTCACTGATTATGAAAATGAGATATTGTTACATATTCATAAATGGATAAAAATTCATATCTCACTTACTTTTGCGACAAAAGAAGAAATAGAAAATGAGTGAAAATACAAGGACGATGCCTTTTATCGGATCTTGTAAATGACAAAGGACTCGATTTTGGTCCAAGGATAATCCAATAAGAATACCTGAAGTCGCATACAGCAAACTGATTTTTAAAATAACATTACGTGGTATTGTAATTTTAGTGCTGCTTGGAATTGGAATTGGTGATGGTGAAACCTTTTCTTTCACGAAATAAACGACGGCCAGAATACAAACAGAACCAAATGCGGTGAATAGAAGCGCTGGAAAATAGATATAATTTTTTTTTTAACTTTATTTTTCGGTTTTTTAAACAATTTTCATGAAAAATAAATCACTAGAGATTTTTTTTTTAATATTTCTCTCGACTACTGATACGATTTTAAAAATTTGGGGGAAATTCGGCATCAGTGAACCACTGCTTTCAGTAGTCTTCTTACAAAAAATATTTCGTGAACATTTTTCTTTCCTATTTTTTTTTAAATATATTTACTTGGAAAAAAAATTTAAAAAAACATTACTTTGATATTATCTTTTAAAAAAAAAACTCTTACAAAATTGCATGACTGGAAAAAATAATTTGGAACTGCCTTGTAATGTTGTTTTCTTAAATAATAAATATGAGAAAAAATATTACAACTTTCGACCTTGAATATTTCACTGAACTGAACTTTCACTAGTGTCGCCCCTTGAAACTTTCAAGAATGTTAATTGCAACTTAACTAAATAGCTTTTAAATTACGGGTTAAGATTGGTCTTGTATCAAACTTGATAAAAGCAAAATTTGGAAAATTGGAAAAACAAGAGAAAAGAATTTGTAAAAATAAGAAAATTAGGAATTTTATGGAAAAAATAAATAGATAAATTTCTGTAAACAGAAAAAACTTTTTGTTTAGAAATAAGAGAAACGCTACAAAAAGTTGTAAACACCCCCCCCCCCCCCCCTACTTTCCCCTAACAGAAGAATTGGGAAAAAGAGTTAAGAAAATTATTTTAAAGTCTTAATTTAATAATTAAATTATGAGGAAACAATTGAACTGTTCCAAGGAAGAACAAAAATATGTAACAACAAGAAATGTAAGAAAAAATTATTAAATGGATAAGGAATTATTTTAAAAATTATAGATCGAAAAAAATTTTAAGATATTAAAAAAATTTAAGAAAAATTACTAATAATTAAAAAATTTGTTTTTAAAAATCGAGAAATATTAGAAATTTTATTAAACAGTCCATTTTGCAGAAAATAGGAAAAATGTAAAAAATGAAGAAAATTTGCAAAAGGAAATAAACAAATTGAAAAAAATTTTTAATCCGCTATTGTTTAAAAAAGATAAAAAAAAACTATCAAAAAGCTTAGGAAAAAATACTGCATATAGATTTCTTGAAAAAAGCATAAATTATAAAAAACAAATTTAAAAGTTCAAGAAAGGAGAAAAATTGTTTAAAATGTGAAAAATAAATTCAAAATTTATTAAAAGGTTAATGAATTATTTTAAAAATTATACACTTCTGACGATTAAAGAATTTGTTTTTAATAATCAATAAACACTAGAGATATTATTAATATGAAAAAATTCTGCAAAAGTATTTTCGAAAATTGAAAAAAAAAAAAATTATTTCCCCACTCCTCCTAAATGAAAGAAATTTTCCGAAAAATAGAGAAAATGTAATAAAAATTCGACAAGAATATAGGTACTTCGTAAATCTAAATCAGTAATGAATCCACATTATTTGAATTTATTTAATTTTTAATGTAAAAAAGGCGAAGAAAATTGAAAATCAAAAGAAAAAATAACTAAAAAAAAAGGAAAAAAAAATTTACGGAAAATAAATTAAAATGCAAAATTGTAATTCAATTAATTAAAATTCTTTAAGAAACAAAAATGTGTGAAAATTGGAAAAATGATAAAAGGCGGGAAAAAATAGTAAATAATTTTTTTTAGGAAAATAAATTATAAGAAAAAATTAAACAAATTAAGGATATAATTGTCCAGAAATAGAAAACGGTGATAAAATTAGTTGAATAATTATTTTCCATTAAAATCTTAACCATTAATTAATTAATTCAGAACACTTAAAATATTAATCGTTAACAAATCAAATAAATAAAATATCTAAATAGATAATAAAAATATAAATAATATAATAAAACTAATATAATTAAAACTAATTGACATCTAAACTATCAAATTAAAAAAAAATTCTGTACAGTGAAAATTCCGTTGAATATGAATTTGGGGACCTAAAAATTCTGTTAAGAAAAATTGGGATTTATTAAAATCGAATTGAAAAGAAATTCGAAAAATTTAAAATCGTTAAAAAAGAAATCGTATATTTTATAATTTTATAAAATGAAATATCGGCTAATTGGGAATTTTTTTAAATAAAAAGTCTGTTAAAAAAGAAATTCTCTAAAATGAAAATTCTGTTAAATATTAACTCGGTGACTTAAATATTCTGTTAAGTAAAAATTGGGATTTACTTAAAATTAATGAAAAATAAATACGATTAAACAAAATAAAACAAATCCGAATAATGAGTAATCGACTAAATAAAATAAAGCAAATCTATAATAATAATCCGCAATTTCATTCATTCTTTCATTCATTCTGTCCACACCTGAAGTTGGTCGTTTTTCTATTCAATTGTTTTTTAATAATGTTTTGCTTCTTGGTTTTGAAATTTGTTATGTAGTTGAAAATAGGTTACGTTTTTCGTTTGTGTCAATTAGATAAGTCCATTGTCTTTCGTCTGAGAACTGTTGCGGACTTATTTTAAAAAAAATATTGTTCCAGAACACTTGAAACTTTAATATTTGCTGGTTTCATTGGTCATAATATTAAAGGGTAAATTGTATTTCTTTTAATGCAATTATTAATCAAAAACCTTAAATTTTTGCATTTTTTTAAAAACATTATCATTCAAAAACTATTTAATATTATCTATTGGAACTTACCGGAAACATAAAATGCTTAATTTTTAATATTTTATTGTTGATATTTTTATTAAAAAAGGATTATTTTAAAATAATATTTAAATTAGAAAAATTTTTACTTTGAAAAATTTTACAATTATTTTCAGCTTACAACTTTTTTACTGAACCTCCTACAAATTTCAGCTTTTGTAAATATTTGATTACATATTAATAAAATTTACTTATTATTAAAATTTTATGAACGTGTTTTACTTCGTTTTTGAGATATAAAATATTGAAATTTTATACTTAAAAAGGTTATTTCTAAAACTTGAAGTTAGTATAGACCAAGTTCACATCGCTCTATTCAACTTGTAATTCAAATTAGACAAGCATTATTACAACCTGCCTAAAGTTTAAAATATCAATTGAAAAATAGAAATCTAGATATTTATACCACCAGTTCTTTTCCATTTTCTCCATTTGTAGGAGGTTCCACAAAAAATTTGTAAGCTGAAAAGGATTGTGAAATTTTTCGAAGTAAAAATTTTTCTAATTTAGATATTATTTTAAAATAATCCTTTTTTAATAAAAATATCAACATTAATATATTAAAAATTAAGCATTTTATGTTTCTGGTAAGTTCCAATAGATAATATCAAATAGTTTTTGAATAATAATGTTTTTAAAAAATTGCAAAAATTTAAGGTTTTTGATTAATAATTACATTATAAGAAATACAATTTACACTATAATATTATGACCAATGAAATCAGGAAATATTCAAGTTTCAAGTGTTGTGGAACAATTTTTTTTAATAATATGTCCGCAACAGTCCTCAGACGAAAGTCAATGGACTGACATAACTATAAAATTGGTAAATTTTTAAAATAAACTAATAAAATTTTAATAATAGGATTAAAAAAGAAAACAAGATTAAAATATATACATTATGCAGGTATATAACCTGCTTTGTATTAAACATTTTTTTACATTTTTAATTTAATTTATGTTAAACAAAATTTATTTAAGTTCTTATTATGTAAAATTAAGTTTTTCTTAAATATTTTGAGTAAATTGAATATTGGTTTTTTTAATTCAGAAAATCTAATATTTCTATGAAATTTCATAAATGATTTGAAGATATGAAATAATAAAATTTTATTATCATTTATTCATTCATTCAGTCTTTGATTCTGTTTACACCTATTTCGAGCTTTTAATTAATTCTAAAAAATACAATAAAAATAATAATAAAGAATGAAATATTATGAATTATATCATTGAAAAATAAGCTATGCACAGGTTTTAAACATTGCTTAAGGTTTTCAATTACCTTTTTGATTATTTGCTTTCCTTTTGAGAACTTTTTTTTCTTTAGTTTAAGGGTCAAACCACTGACTTTCGACCAAAGGTGGTCGCTTACGATAATGATTAATTTATGCACTTTAATTATATTTTCATTAGATTCAAGACAGATATTTATTTTATTGCTAAATAATACCACCTTAAAATTCCGGAATTAACCCCAAAACACATTTTTAATCTTATATAAGTTTCTTCTGGATGATATTAAAAAATTAACACTTTTTACATATCTAAGTTTTTATAAAATATTCAACATATTAAATTTTCGCGAGGGTAATTTGCTCAGTTTATGAATTATTAAAGTTTAAAAATGTAATGAAAAAACCATATTTTTCATTGAACAAAATACACTCTTACATTTGTCGTTAAAATTATTGACAAAAATAATTTTGAATTTAAAATAAATAACAGATTGTCAAACTTTAGAGTGTATTTTGTACATTTTAAACTTGAATAATAATTCATAAACTGAGCAAATTACTCTCTCTAAAATTTAATATGTTGAAGATTTTATAAAAACTTAGATATGTGAAAAGAAATAATTTGTTAATTGCATCCAGAAAAACTTATATAAGATTAAAAATTTTGTGTTTTGGGGTTACTTCTCAAGTTTTAAGATGGTATTATTTAGTAATAAAATAAATATTTGTCTTGAATCTAGTGAAAACATGATTAAAGTGTATAAATTAATAATTATGGTAAGTTTGAATAATATTTATTAAGAAGGTTTCTAAAAAATAGATTTTTAAAAATGGTTAAAAGTGACAGCTTTTTGATCAACTTTAAATTGATTTTATTATTATTCTTATCATTATTCATTATATACAAAATAACATTAAATAAAATAAATATTTGGATGTTAATTAAACATATTTTCTTTACAATATGAGAATGAAATGTTTTCTTTCTAAATAAAAAATATTTGAAATATGCATTAAAAACGCCAATTTTTCTTGACACTTGCTTCTTTAATTACAATTTACGGCTGGAAAATAAAAAAATTATCTAAAACAACTTCAGAACTTGAATTTAGACACATCAATAATACATATAATATGGGTTTTAATATTTATTAAAATATGTCAGCGACGAGCTTTAGTTGAAAGACAGTGGTTTGACTCTTGAAGCTTTTTTGCGCTATTAATTTTTAAAGAAAAATGGGTACTGCATTAAATTACTTTTGAAAAAATTTAGTATTTTTATCTAAAAATTATTATTTTTTATTGCGTGAGTAAATGATTAAACTGCTTTAATATTCAATTTAATTATACATTTAAAATTAAAGACAATTATAAATCTAATTATAGTTTAACTAGATTAACAGAAAATGAGATAGACTGAAATACAGTTTTTACTATAAAAGAATTAACTTTTTTTGGAAAGACTAAAATTATAAAATTAATCAGAAAATTTGGATTTATTTTAGTTTTAATGTATGTAAATTTTTTACAATTAAAACGTTTTTAGAAATTGGTTTAAGTTTGAAATTATTTTAATATGTATATTGTTAGAATTTGAAATTATTTAAAGTTGATATAATAATTAAAACATAGAATGATTAAAAATTGAAGCATTAAAAGTTTTTAATAATAATTGAAATTTATTAATAATAAAATTCAAATAATTCCAAGTTCCTAATAATTAAGAGGATGTGATAGATTGATCATTGACCACATGACCCACAAACAAAATTTTTCAGCGGTTTTCTCTAGAACTAGGTACTGAATATTTTTCAATGCAATTTTGTCGAATTACCTAAAATATCACCTGAAAGGTCTGCGTACCCCTAACTTATTTGGAGTTTGACCCAAAATTAACTGTTTGATTTTTTACTAATTTTGAACAATTTTATAAAATTAACTTTTTAGTCAAAATGAGAACACACGCTAGAGTCAGAAAGATCTTCCGGTTGATATTTTATATAATTCTATACTAAGTTTTATATAAAAATATTCATTAGTTTTATACAGAAAAATCGCTGAGAAATTTTGGCTTTGGGTCATGTGACTATACTGACATCATTCTCCATCACAAGCTCTTAAAGTTTGAAACACATTTTAAAATTGCATTAATAAAATTAAATTTAAAATATTTAGTTTATAAATATATAATAAAGTTAAAATACATTTTGTTTACATTGTTGAGAATCAAAGTGAAATTGGATTATATATGTCTCTTAAAACTTTGGTTAAATATTAAAATTTTGCTTAATTGAAGTTTAAAATAATTAGAGTTTGAATCTATAAAAGTTGGAAAATATTTTAAATTTGGAAAAATTAAAATCTGTGTTGATAAAAGTTTTGACGATTAATTTGCACCTAGAGAAGTTAGTAATTGAAATTTATATTGTTTAAAGAAAATTTAAGAATAAGAAACTTTGATTAATAGACGTTTGGAACAATTGAAATTTGTATAGAATTTATTTTGAATATAATGTTAGTATATTTCAAAATAAATAATTCATTACGTTTTTCTCGTTTCCTTTTTGCTATAAACTTTTATTGTTTACTTTTTGATTAATCATTTTTTTGCATTTATGGGTCAAGAAATGCTAATAAACATTCAACTCAAAAAAAATCATACCTCTTTTAACAAACCTTATCTTTCTTATTAAACTGGACTAAAATAATAATTATATGTTAAAATAAAATTTTTTTTTAATTTGTTTAGGATCTAATAAAATTAATTTAAACTAAATCGGATTACTTTTATTATTTAAAAATTTTTTATTATTATTTTATAATTAAATCAATTATGTATTAGGATGTATATTAATAATAATAATTAACTTTTAAGAAATGCATTTGACGGAACAAATCATAGTTTAAAGAACAAAACTCTTTTTCTGATTTAATAAAATTTAAATAATAATTATGTAACAGTAAAAAATGAGTTATATTTTTATTTAATTTAATAATAAATTATCTAATATAAAAAAGTTCATACTTTTTATATTTAAATTAGTAACAAATGCAAAACGTCATTCTCGCGCGCTGTAGCGCGCGTATATTTTGCTAGTATATAATAATAATCCACAAAATTCATTCAATCCTTCATTTTATCCACGCCTGAAGTTTGTCACATAGATATTTTTTTGTTTTAAATCAGGCACTTTTTAAAAAATGCATTTAAATTGATTAAAATTAAAATTTATAAATATCAGTTCAAATAGTTGTAATTTTATTAATAAATAAATTTATAATTTTCAACAGTTTTCAATTCACAATTATTCTCTTTCAATTTTATAATTATTCTTCAATTTTTCAAAATTATTTTGTTCTGTTGTCAATTATTCTCGACACTTTTTGAATTTTTCTTGCAAATGTCAATTATTTTCTTTAACGTTTAATTATTCTTGTTATTTTGTATTTTTTCTTTCAATAATTAACTATTTTCCTAAAATTTCAATTTAAATCTTTAATCTTGAATTTAATTTTTTAATCTTCAATTTATTTCTTTAATTTTTATCAAATATTTTCTTGTAGTTGCAATACAAAACTTCAATTTCTAATTGATTTTTTTAATTTTCATTTATTTTCTACAATTTTTCCATTATTTTCTTCAGTGTTCAATTGTCAATTTAATATTCTCCTTCAATTTGATGATTATTCATCAATTTAAAAATTTTTTTGTTCGAATGCCAATTATTCTCACCATTTTTCGAATTTTTTCTTCAATGGTTAATTATGTTTTTTAAGAGTTAATTATTTTCGTCATATTGTAATTTTTCTTTTAATTATAAATTATTTTCTTCAATTCTCAAATAATTTCTTTAATTTTCATTTATTTCCTAAAATTTTTTATATAATTTTCATCATTTTTCAATATTGGCAATCTATTATTCTTCTTCGATTTTAAGAATATTCATTAGTTTAAATAAAAAAATTTTGTTCGGATGCCGATTTCTCACCATTTTTGTATTTTTGTTTCAATTGTTAATTATTTTTGTCATATTGTAATTTTCCTTTTATTCATCAATTATTTTCTTAAAATTTCCATTTACCTAATTCTTTAATTTCCAATTTATTTCTTCAATTTTTAATTATTCTCTTTAATCCTCAAATATTTTCTTTAATTTTCAATTGTTTTTATCTATTTCGAATTAATTCCTTAATGTTCAATAATTCTCGGATTTTTTCAATTATTTATTTCGCCCATAAAAATAGTTTTAAATTTTCAATTAAATTATTCAATTCTAGAACTATTCTCTTCAATTCTCAGATATTTTCTTAATATTCAAATTCCACTTTTCAATTATTTTCTTTAATATTAAAAAATTATCGTTTTTTTTTCTATTATTTGTTTTTCAATAATCATTAAGTTTCTTTAATTTTAAATACAATTGTTCGATTATTTTCTTCAGATTTTAATTCCATTCTTCATTTTTTATTTCCACTCTTCACTTTTCAATTATTTTTTTCAATTTTAATTATTGTTTTCGATTTTCAATTTAGTTGTTAAATTTGCAATTATTTCTAACTATTATTCCTATAATTTTCTTAGTTTTTCAATTTGCCATTATTCTTTAAATTTATTATTTTTCTTATTTCATTTCTAAAATTATTTTTTTCATTTATCTATTAATCTAGTCATTTTTCGAATTTTGTTTTCAATTGATAATTATTTTCGTAATTTTTCACATATTTTTTTCAATTTTTCAACTATTTCCTTCAATTATTAATTATTTTCCGCAATTTTCAATTATTTCCTACAATTTTTTCAATTTTCTATTATAAATTCTTTGATTTTTTAAATTATTTTATTCGGTTGTGTATTAGTGTAGCCATTTTTTGAATTTTGTTTTCAATTGTCAATTATTTTCCTCATTTTGTAATTTTTTTTAATTATCAATTATTTTTTCAAATTTTATTTAAATTTTTAAATTTTAAATCTATTGTCTCAATTTTAATTTTTTTTTTTCGATTTCAATCCAGTTGTTAAATTTGCAACAGTTCAAGTAAATAAAATATTTAATAGCTATAATATAAATATAAATAAAGCTATTTAATAATATCTAAACTATCAAATTTGCAAAAAAATACCACTTTTTACCTGAATATCCATTGGAAACAGCACTGACACTTTCGAGATAAAGAGGAAAACTAATAACCAGAATGGTAACGGAGATAATGACAGTTGTAAGTGTAAAAATGAAATAAAATTTTCTCCAATTGGGTCCATCGGTATCAAAGGGTTTTTCTGATGATTGATAACCAACATAGGGTGGCTCTTCCGTGTCAGAATATTCTTCAATGTCACTTCCAGTGCAGCGAAGCTCCTCTTGCTCATCATCCTCCATAATTTTAGTCAGACGGATTTTCAGCTTATCCACAATTGACTTTCGATCTCTGCTGAATGAAAGAAAAGAGAGAAAAAATCACCACGCTCCAATAAATCTCCGTGTAGACGAAACAATCAGTCAGTGATTATTGGAAATGTACGATATATAATAATCAACAATGAAACTCACCTTCACCTTCACTGATAACAGATATCTGCCAATATCTGAAAACTTAACCTGCCACCGCCCAAGAGAAATAAAAGACGCAGCTGATGCTTCCGGAAAATTTGCAAATACAAAAATACATTTGGAAGGGACAATTAATTAATAATAATTCCCTTTGTAAAATTTAATTTAATCGGAATTTGTATAAAAAACACTTGTCCTGTTATTCTGTTAATGTGCGTCGATGCAGAATTTTATGCTCTAGAATCACGCTTGCGCATCTCTATTTTTGTTATTATTCAATTCTTATACGGTTACGTCTGCGTTATGCATCGCTTTTCCCTTATTTTCACTTTTACAATTAAAAAATAACTTTATCTTGAAATTCTTGACTCTTTAACCAAAGGTAAAGTTCCAAAGAACGAAGGTGAAATATTTATTTTATTATCATCAGTCGTATTTCTAGAGCTTTTATTTATTTATGATTATTTAATCTTTTTTTTTATTTTATTTTCGTATCTTTGTTAAAGTTTATGCTTTATGTTTATTTTTATCTATTTTTATTTGTTTTTGGTTTTTTTTTATTTCAATCTATTTTCCTTCAATTTCACTCTTAGGTTAGTTTTCTTTTTATTAGAAAATTTTATTCTTATTTATTTGGGAGTTTTTAATTTAACTTTCTTTTTTTTCACCACATATAAATCTCTCTTATTTTAGTTTTATTTTATATAAATGTATTTTAAGTACTTTCTTTAAGCGCCTTTTTTTCAACTTATTTTTATTTATTTTTGTATTTTAAATTCCTTTCATGTTAATTTTATTTTCATTCCTTTTTAGTTTTTCCGTCTTTATCTAAAATATACCACCAAAAATTTATTTTTATATTTTTATTTTGTTGTGTAATACTTACCATGTTTCTAAATTAATTTTAATTTATTAATTAAATTAATTTCTTTCACTGTTGGTAGTTGCTAACAAAATGGATGAATTTAAGTGTATATAAAATTTGGAACTTCGAACATTTTTAGCAATTGTTTTTATAAAAGAAATCATCTCTTTGTCAAAAATCACGTTGTTTTTTTTTTTAATTTTAACTGAATTAACAATCGGCCAATGAAACGAAAGCGAGTGTCGCGCCTCTATAAGGTTAGTTAAGTACTAACCTATAAAAATGTCGCCTACAGAAAGGATACTTTACATATTTTATTTTTGTTGTATTTATTTATACGTTTCATATCGGTGAACTGAATTGGCTTATTTAGATTGTCATTTAAGAAGAAGAAGAAGAAGAAGAAGAAGAAGAAGAAGGAAGAATTTATACGTTTCAAAATAAGTTTCTTCTTAAGTTTTGTGCTGGTACCAAAACGAGTATTTATTCTTAAAAATTCGGAAAAAAAATCATAAAAAATAGAACAGTTGTCATTTTTATTTACATTTAGGTTATATTTGTCAACAATTGAATCAAATTCAAAACGAATTAACATTTTCTTACAAAATGTTAATTAATTCATGATTGAACACAGCTTATTGGAGCCAATATTCCAAAATTAATTTTTCAATGATTTTGTATGGGCAGTAAAATAAAAAAATACACTAAATGGAAAAATATATAAATAACATTACTTTGTAAAGAAGCAACTTTTTAAATTTTAATTTTCTTTATTATAATTTTTATTATCTTTCTTATTTAATTTTTTGAAATTTCCATTTACCACGTTCAATATTAACAGATCATTTAGCAAATAAAAGAAAAATTGACATAATGCATAAAAAACTGTTTCTTCTAGACTAGGGAGAAAATTTGCATGTTACAATATTATTATTGATAACACCTCTCGAGTTCAAAAGGTTTCGCGCATTTTAGATAAAGTTTCTGAGACTTGTACTTTATTAGAATAATTTAGCCGGTTTGCGTAATAATTGTATGTAGAAGGATTTTTTGCCAACTCTACACGTCAGGAATATTGACCATGACCGAATGATCAGAGCGGCCTATAATCTTGAATTTTTCCCTTATTTACACTTATGACTAAACTTGATAAATTATGCGTCGCTTATATTAATAATCTCACCTACGTAATTCGAATAATTATATTTTCTGTTCATTTATCATTGATTTTTAACTGATTATTCGAAATTTAATCAATTTGCTAATTTTCTCATTTTTTTTCATTCATAAAGATAAACAGACAGATAATAATTCTTAACTAAATTAATAAAATAACCGGTATAGCGATTCGTTAATTTTTATTAACAATATGCAAATTTTGTTGAATGTTTTTTTAAATTAAAAATATTTCTCTGGAGCTTATAATATTCTTTGTAATTTTCCTGTTTTCTTCTAAATTGGTTAGTTTTTAAAAATAATTTATTGTTTTTTATACGTTTTTCTTAATACTTGTCCTTAATTCTTACATAGTTTTAATTCCCTATTTTTATTTTACAATTTTTTTCAAAAAATGTTCAAAAATAATGATTATAAATCAAATTTATATAATTATATTTTATGATTTTAATTTTCTTTATTCTTTGAGAGATTATGATTATGATTTTAGGTTATGATTTATATTTAAATTTCCTCACCTTTACGTAGATATTTTTCGTTTTTTCATAAACTTTCTGATGTTAAAATTCAAAATAATTCATCAACGTATACCACAGTTTAGACTTGACTTATATTTAATATTTATGAGTTTAAAAAACAATTTATATATTTTGCTAAATAAAAATACTGTTTATTGGCTTCAGAATGTCAATAAACGGATTTTTTTTCACTAAATTTGAAATTTAAATAGTCTATGTTTGAATCTACGAAAATAATTAGACAATTATTTAATTTATTTTAGCAGAATTTTAATTTTTCGAATTCGTTTTCAATTGAATTTTAAAAAATCCGAAATTTTAATTAACAGCATTTTTAAGTCACCGAATTTATATTTAACAAAATTTTTATTTTACAGAGTTTCCTTTTAACTGACTTTTTATTTAACAGAACTTTTTAGTTAATTGAATTCGAATTTAACCGAATTTTTATTTAAAAGAATTTGGATTTAACTGAATTTTCATTTATCAGAATTCTCATTTTACAGAATTTTGAGATAAATTTTTTAATGACAGAATTTTTATTTGACAAAAGTTTCATTTGTCCGAGTTTATATTTGCTCGGACAAATATGTCGAATGTTTGGCCATTTGTAATATTGGACAAATGAACATTTGGCGTTTTAAAATTCTTCAAATAAATAAAAAGTAGGTTAAAAAGAAATTCTGTAAAGTGAAATTTGGCTAAATTTGAATTTTTTTTAAATGAAAATTCGGATCAAAAAATTCTGTAAAATGAAAATTCTGTTAAACGTGAATTCGGTGATCTGAAAATTGTGTCAAGTAAAAATTGAGATTTATTTAAACTCGGTTGAAAAATTCGAATTCTTTTAAATTCTAAATTCGAATTCTTTTTTTTAAAAAAAGTCGATTTAAAAAGAGATTCTTTAAAATGAAAATTCTATTTAAAGTGCATTCGGTGACCTAAGAATTCTGTTAAGTAAAAATTGGGATTTATTTAAAATTAAATTCGATTGAAAACAATTTCGAGGGTTTAAAATTCGGTAAAAAGGAAGTTATATCTAATAAAATTTTATAAAATTAAAATTCGGCTAAATTTGAATTATTTTAAATAGAAGGTCGGTTTAAAATAAATTCTGTTAAATGTTAATTCGGTGACCTAAAAATTCTGTTAAATAAAAATTAGGATTTGATTAAAATTAAATTCGATTGGAAACAATTTCGAGAGTTAAAATTCGGTAAAAAGGAAATTATATCTAATAAAATGTTATAAAATAAAAATTCGGCTAAATTCGGTGACCCAAAAATTCTGTTACGTAAAAATTGTGATTTATTTAAATTCGGCTGAAAAATTCGAATTCTTTTAAATAAAAAGTCGGCTAAAATAGAAATTCTTTAAAATGAAAATTCTGTTCAACGTGAATCGGTGACCTAAAAATTCTGTTAAGTAAAAATAAGAATTTATTTAAAATTAAATTCGATTGGAAACAATTTCGAGAGTTTAAAATTCGGTAAAAAGAAAATTATATCTAATAAATTTTTTTTAAATTAAAGTTTGGCTAAATTCATATTATTTTTCATAAAAGGTCGGTTAAAAAAGAAATTCTATAAAATGAAAATTCTGTTAAACTTGAATTCGGTGACCCAAAAATTCTATTAAGTAAAAATCGAGATTTGTTTAAATTCGGCTGAAAAATTCGAATTCTTTTAAATTCAAAATTCAGCTAAATTTGAATTCTTTCAAATAAAAAGTCGGTTAAACAAAAAATTCTGTAAAATGAAACTTCTATTAAACTTAAATTCATGGACCTAAAAATTCTGTTCAGCAAAAATTGGGATTTATTTAAAATTAAGTTAGATTAAAAACAATTTCGAAAAATGAAAATTCGGGTAAAAAGTCCTAAAAATTATATCTAATGAAATTTTAGAAAATGTAAATTCTAACTAATTAATTGTAGAACTTATTTAAGCGCCTTACTAAAAAATACGTTTGACTAAATAGTTCATTTTTAACTAAATAATTAGTAAAAATATTACTACTTTTTCTAATAACTTTTTACTATACCAAATTAGCTATTGTTTACTAATGCAGATTTCATTTTTTTTGTAAATTAATCGAAACTTTAACATTCCGTGTCATCCAGTCTTGAAAAAAAAACCTGGAAAATCTGAATTAGTCATACAATTTTTTATTCCTGAAATCGTAACAATTCTGAATTGGTTCCGAATAATTGCCGTACATCTCATCTAATCACAATTAATTCTGATCAATTCCAGTTAATTTTTTCAAAAATAATTTTTTTTTTTAATTATAATTTTTTCTTTCTTTCTTTAATTAGACTACCAATTGCATCCGATAATTCAGAATTTGTTTGAAACAAGTACATTAGCATTTCATAATAGCTAAACTAACGCATACATACTCAGTTGCATTGAGGCACATTGCCATGTTTTTCAACTTGTCTGTCAGTCTGCCTTCCTGATTACTCGAGTGCGGTTCGGTCTCTATAGTTTGCAGAAATATCGTTGAAAGTATTGCCAGGCAAAATGTTGCTTTCAAATATGACACAAAAATTCATGTCAATTTTGGTCCTTGGAATTTGTAACATTGTCATTGTGAAATCAGTTAGTCCCGCCACTACTATTATTGGTGGAATTACAAATGTTGCCACAAGTGCCACAAATTTCCGTAAGTTTTCGTATAAACGTTTCTTGACTTTCTCTCTCGATGGTTTTACAATTACATAGCGAATTATGTGCCGCTAGTATATAGTGAAAATATTTTACCTATGAAAGGAAATCAACATTCACGTGAAATTCAATTTCGGAACAATCTCAAGGATCAGCATAAATATACAAAATTATAGCCAATTTTCTCTGTTATGCATGCGGCATTTTTCAATTTTCCGTGTTGTAGGGTATATTCTTTTTAAAAAAAACCCTAGTATGGTATCACTTTTTTTCTACTTGTCAGTTTTTGTGCTTTTTGAATAAAAAAAAGATCCTCAATGCTTTTTTCTGTCAATTCTTTTCTATTTTATGATTCTTGAAAAAATAGGGGTTTTTTAATATTTTTTTTATGAGTAGTTTGTATGGTGTTGATGTGTATTGTAATGAGCGTACAAATATAATGTGTGTATAAATATAATATATGTGGAAATGTATTATAGAATATAATATGTGTACAAATATATATTAGATATAAATATAATATATACATATATTATACATGTATAAATATATTATGCGTATATAAATATGATATATGTACATATATAATGTGTATGCAAATATACACATTTTATTTTACGCTTTTCCAAGAATAAAGCTTCTAGGAATGATCTTTTTCTGCCAACTAAGTATTATTCTATTTTCCTATTTTACGCTTTTAGTTCAAAAGTGTTTTTAAATTCTTTTATGAGTATTTTACATAGTGTGTGTTAAGGTATAATATAAAATGCATACAGATATAATTTATGTGTAAATATAATATAGACATACAAGTATAATATACATAGAAGTAGAATATATAAAATATACGTATTTGGGTGTATAATATACATAATATATGCATAAATATAATATACAAATACATTTAATACCATTTATAATATTTTACATATTATACATTATATTATATTTTTTATATTATACATTATATTATATATATTATTATATATTATACATAAATATAATATGCATATAAATATATTATAATTAGAAATCTAATATATATATTCTTGTATATAAATACAAATATAATATGCATATAAATATAATATAATACAAATTTAATATACATATTCTAGTATAATATGCATACAAATATAGTACACAACATCGGTAGAAATTATAGATATAACCACTTTTTTATACCCTGCAAAAACTCGGTTTTTTTCCAATAATATATATATTTATTAATAAGCATCCAAAAATATCAAATTCAAAAATACAAACGACTTAATAAAAAGTATTCAATAATTCAGAAACGAATAAGGACACACAAAAATTTCGATGAATTCATTTTTTATTTTATTTTAATATACGTAGCCAGATATAAATTAAACAATATAATAAAACTGAGCTAACAATTAATTTTTAATAAAAGAATAAAATGAGAAAAAAAAATATTATGATATATTATTAGAGAAAAAACTTCATGGTTTCTAAGATTATGATAAGTTAGATCAAAAACAAGGATATAATAACAATAATTAGAATATCAAATATAAAAAGTCAAACCAAGAAATTAATTAATAGTTTAACTGGAAAAAAAAATTTACAAATAAGTGAAGTTAAACATTGAAATGAAAAAAAAAACTTAAGAAATTTATTTTAAAATTTTTGAAATATATTTTGTTGAAAATAAACGATTTTTAAAAGAAACAGGTATACTGATAATTTCTGACGATAGTGTACAAAAATATAATAGAAAATAATTTAATGTAATATTAAAAATTAAAATAAATTGTTTATGCTTATTTTTATTAAATGGACCGAATTCAATTTCTGTGATATATTAATTGGGAAGGGAATTCGTCATTTGTATAAAAAAATATTAGTATTATATATAATACTATAGTATAATGTATAATATAATATACTATAAAATAGTGTGTAATATTATATATTATAATATATGTAGAATTTAATTTACAAAAAAGTAATATATAGCATAATATACAGTAATATAGCATACAATTTAATTTACAAAATTTTTTTACCTGACTCGGAGTATTCGTTATAATTATCTTCAATATTAATATACAAAAATTTAATATAGAATATAATATACAGTAATATAGCATAAAATATAATATACAAAAATGTTAAATATAATATCATGTACAGAAATATAGTTTATACACTTTATATAATAATATAATAGTAACAATATAATAGGCAATAATATAATATAAATTAATGTATTACATTACAAGTATACAAATATTATAACATAAATATAAATTAATAGTTTAATAGTAAAAAAATGTTCATTTTGAAAAAAATCTTTTGCCATTTTCAGCTGCTTGTTTAAAATAAGAAATACCTACATAATATAATAAAATACACAATTAATATAAAAAGCATTGATAAATGTTTATTAAATTCAATAAAAACTACTATATTATAAATAAATAAAAATTAATATTTGTTTTTCAAAGATACAATGTACAAATAGTGCAACATTTTTAAACAACAAATAAAGTTTAATCACGATTAAAAAAAAAACTTTTAAAAAAGTATATATATAAAATAATTATCTAATCTTATATATATGTAAACAAAAGATATTTTGCTAGAGTATTCAAATAAATTGTGTGTACAAATCGCATTTGTCGTATAAAAAATTGCAACATTTCCTTGACTTGGATACTGCTTTCAATAAATAATATGATTTTCTTATGCAACAAGTTAACAATAAATAAACTTGAAGGCGTCCTTAATTTAAATAATCTGCACTGATTTCCGCATTGATACAAGATTGTGTTTTTTTCAAACCGCCTTTTGTGCAATTTCTTAAAAATCATGATTCCTTTGTTTATCTTTTTTTATTTATTGATTTAAGAAAAAATTTATGATACTTTTAGGTTACTTTTTTATACTGATCTTGCACTTTTTTATACTACATACTTATTCAGAGAGAAAATATGCATTCTTTTTTGTGTTATGAAAAATTAATACAATATCAAATATTGTTATTTCAATTTTGTTTTCTTTATTTTTTTTTATCCGAATTTTTATATGTATCCAAATAATAATAAAAGTAATATAATAATACATTCTGCAAATCTAAATTAGTGATTTTCTACTTATGAATTGGAAAAAAATCGATTACTATTAATTTTTTTAGTAGAAAATCACTAATTCAGAGTTAAAGAGTAAATAAGGCATTAATTAAACAATCAACAATAACTAAATATTGTTATTAGTTCAATTATTTATTTTTAGTTTTATATTTTGATATATAGTATATATAGAGTATTATATTTGTTATATTTTATGTTACTGTATATTATGCCTGTTGTATTATACTTAATATATATTCTACCTGTTATACCTCTTGTATTATATCATTTATATATTATATCTGTTATAATATATCTTCTATATTATATATAGATTATATATTTATCATATATTCTACCTATTATACCTTTTCTATTATATCATTCAAATATTATATCTGTTACAATATGTCTTCTATATTATATATTTTTTATATTATAACTATTATATTATATCTGCTTGGTTTCATCTTATTTTCTAAAAATAATCTTATTTCTAATTTACTTTTCATTTTATTTATTATTGTTTTTACCATTTATTTGTTTTCCATTAGCATTATTCTTCTTTTGACATTTATTTATTATTTTTTGTCATTTATGTTTTTCTTTCCTGATTCTAAAGTTCACAACATTGTTTTTCTTTACGAAAGATAAAAAAGCAAATTTTTCTTTAACATTATTTAATTAGAGTGAAATCGTCATCAACGAGACATTTGTTTTCAATAAGACATTTTAATTTTTCGTAAAATTATTGAAAAAACATCGAATTATTTTTGCGAGAGTTTGATTAAACAAACCAAAAATAAATTTTTTGTTCGAATAATTTTTCATAAAACAGAAAATGTCCCATTGATGTCGACTCTCCCCACCTCATTTCTATATAAATAATCAAAAAAATACCTTTGTGATTTATAAAAAAAAAATATTTCAAAAATGCAAAAATATAAAAAATTTGTTTCTTATAGTTTTTCGGAAATGAATCTTTTGGCTTAGGTTACTTGTTTTCTTTAATCAATTTTCTTTATTCAATTTTTGTGTAAACTCCTGTAATTATATCAATTTTTCCCAAAAGATGGTAATTTACCAACAATAAAAGGAAGTGACGCCTGATAATGATCATTTCCTGTTAATTTATGCTTCTTTGGAATTCCCACCAAGATGATTAACAAAAACAGCATGCACAAATTTCTTAATAAGAGAATTTAAAAACAAGGCACGATCGCCAAGTAATGGAACTAACTTGTGGTTTCTTGAAAGAATGACTTTAAAATAATAATCGAAATTTCGTCAAGTGTCAATTCTACGAAAAATGTCTTAAAAATTCAAGCATTGTACAAAAGTTTTGTGTTTTCCAGTATACAAAGAAGGATCAGATATTATGAGATTCTGTAAGTTTTGTTCACTTTTATATCAGCTTCTTTTTCCAATTTTATGTTCAAAATAACTTGGACATTTTTTATATCAATTCTATACTGTTATGTCAGCAACTATAACAGTTTACATTGTTGCATAACCTGCGCTATACAACCCAGAGTGCAATCTAGCTTCGCACTAAAAAAAATTTACTCTAAAAAAAAACAAAAATTCGCATGTACAAAACTTACATTTTGTAATGTACAATTTGTCCTATTTCGAATGAATAAACATAAATTTTAATTTTTTTTTGTTGCTTGTTTTATTTTTTAATGTTTCCGACTTTTTTTTCAAGCGAGTTGAAGAGGAAGTGAAGTTAACCGCCTTGCGTAAAAATTTGTTATAACAATGCGTGTCGCAATTAATGAAAATAACTCAATTCCTGTACGATTATTATAAACTTTGTTATTTTTAGTGGAGAGGGCTGTCGATAAACCGAAAAATATCATCCTCAATGCGACCAGAGTGACGACAGACTTAAGTAAGTCTCTATAACGAACTTTATTTGGCATTTCAAAAAGTTAAAACTAATTTCAAAAAGATCAGTCGACAGTGCCGCATCAAAGGGATTTGAGTTCAAACTGAGGAGGTTTCTTGAAAAATTCCGTTCTCGGATGCCCTACGGAATACCGGATCTTGGGATTCCCCCTTTGGAACCGCTCACAATAGAGGAAGCAGTTTTTATAACTGAAAATCCCGAAATTGGAAAGTAAGTTGCTTTTTTTCATAAATTACAAAATTTGAGTTATAAATTATAAAATGAATAATTAAAAGAAGCACTGAGAAAAAACTTTTCTTGCGCCAATGCATTTGAGGTTATGTTAGACTGTTTTGCGCATGACAGAAGCAGACCAGAGTTTACGACAAATATCTTATTCTTGGAACAAGCATAAAAACGATTTCTTTCAATTCCATCAATGTAAACATATTTTTTATTCTTGTAAAAAATTTTTTTTTTTCAGTAAACGTCAATTTAAAACAGGTAGCACCCTGGAAAAAAAACTTATTGAATAAAACCTCTAGTGAATCGGAGTTTACAAAAAAGCAGATTAATATTGACATTCTAAATAAGCATAAATTATTGGTATTTAGTTAGCTTGTTAAATTTATTTGAAAAAGAGTTATTTTTATAATAAATATTATAAATAATTTTTTTTTTTTTGATAAAATTAGTTTATAATAAGATTCATAAAAAGGATTGTTTAATTGGTAGAAAATGATAATAACAAAGCAAAATATTATTTATAAAAACAATAAATTAAAGTGATGAGAGTATCACCAATTTTATTAAATAATATGAAATAAATGAATTTTTAAAATAAAAGTTGAGTTTTTATAAGGAAATTGTAAATATATTTTTATGAAATTTATAACGAAATGTAGAGTAGAATTTTTAGAATATTTAGTGAAAAAGAAGAATGGATTTATCAGTTTTTTAAGGGGGGAAAATTGGAATAGAAATTACGCGGAAATTTAAAATTTGGAGTTATTAGCGGTTATCGAACTTTGTGAAAGTTTTTGGGAGTAAATCAAGGGTATATTAAAATTATTTGATTTACTTACAAAATATTAAATAACAAATTAAATTACATAGCGTCATAAAATTTAACATTTTTATTAAATATTTAAGGAGTGCATAGCACCACCCGAAAATGTAATTAAATAATTCTTTATTAATGAATAATAATTTTTCCTGTAAGTTAAGTAAAGATTTTGGATATTAGATATTAAATAATTGCATTTTAGCAATTATCCCGAAAAGTATACAATTTTTATTTTTGTTTAAGGAAAGAAAAATTAATTAACAGAAGGAAAATTGAATTAATTAAAAAAAAAAAACAAATTATAAAGGAATATTATTCAATTCATTTATTTCAATTATTTATAATTTTTGTTTAGATAAAGAAAATAGATTTGCTAAAGGAAAAAAAATTAAAGAAAGATTAATAAACTCTGTTTTGTTTATTTTAAATATTGAAAGTAGAAGTCTCATCAGAAATTATATCAAAATAAAAATCTAAAAGGCAATGGTAGAGAAAAGTTTTATTTTATTAATTTATAATTTTTTTTTTATTTCTGTTAATATAGCAAAATCAATTATGATCTTTTTGATACATATTATATTATTTAATAGGAATTATTATACTGAGATTATTTATATTAACAAAATAAAATTTTAATATTGACTGATTATTGGAGCAGAAATAGAATAAGCAATTACCAAAGTAATAATTAAATGTCAATTTAAATTTAATATGAATAGAATTTTATATTATTACATAATACAAATACTTTGATACTCGATAAGGAAAAGAGATAGGAAGTATGCTTCAGTAGAATTTCTAAAGGAGCCTTCTGATTGGCAGGTAATTTTTCCAGGAATTTTACCAGCCAATCAGAAGACTTATTGAGAAATTGTATATTCCGAGGGTCGGGCAAATACAAGTACGGTAATTTTAAATTTCGGAAAAATTCCAATTCGGTGATTTCACAGCTCGGACAAATGCAAGTTCGGTGATTTCAAAGTTCGGACAAATTTATTAGAACAAGGTATTTTTTAATTGAAACTGGCCCTAGTTCCAATTAAAGTACTGCTTTTTTATTATTGGAACACAAGTTCTAATTTATGGGGTTATATTTCTTACAAAAAATGACAGAAAGGATACTTTAAATTGCATAAAAATATATTATGCAATTATATTTATTAATGATAACCACTTTTATGATATTAAAAATAACGTTTTTTATAAAAAAACTAAAGTCAAATAATAAAACTGATTAGCGAAACTTCAATATTCAGTTTGATAGACGCCACTGCATTTTGACAGTAAAGGTTATGTTTCTCAATTAAACCACTGCACTGATTAGCGTCGTAAATGTATTAAGGCGCGCAGTTTTGAAAATATTTTGTAATCAACAGTGATTTTCGTAATATTTTATAAATAATTATTTAGAAATTTGGATATTTATTCATATTAATTGAAGATTTTAAAATAATTATTTAGAAAATATTACGAAAATCACTGTTGATTACAAAATATTTTCAAAACTGCGCTTCTTATTGCAATATATAATTTTCTGTAAGAAATACAATCTGATTATTTGGAACTTGTGGAGTATTTTTCCAATTAAAAAAATACTTTCTTCTGATAAGTCTGTTTTTACAGAGTGACGAATTTGTCTGGAGATTGCGTGTTTATTTTTAACAAAAATGTTTCTTAAATTTTAATTCTGCTTATTAATTATAATGAGATTTTAGAAATAATATGAGATGTAACGTAATATGAAAATAATAATAATAATATAGTAATATTATAAAAAACAAAAGAAATGAAAAAAATTGTTGAGTGTTAAAAAGAAATTGACCTGAAACATATTTATGATTTTCATGAAAAAATGTATAAAATCCAACAGTAGATAATCCATTTTAGAACTGTCAGAAGTTGAGGTTATGTTTTGATAGCATTTTCTTGTTTTTAACAATTTTTTAATTTAGTTTGAATACTTCTATATAAAAATATATTTTTATATAAAACAAAATTTAGAAAACATTTATAAATATAAATAAGTTAATACACAATAGATATAAGAATTTATTTGATTTTTTATTTTCTTGCTTTCAAAATTCCCGCTGTCTTAGTTCCTAGGTTTGGTTAGGCGTGTGACAAAAGTGTGGCGAGTGACTGACACCAAGATCTTGTGTATTTCTAATATTTTATTGAATTATTAAAGAATAAACAACTTTTATGTTGACAAATTGATTTTATTTTAAACAATACTTGTCAAGGAATTGTATTATACGGGTAGAAAGCTGTTCTACAATTTTATATTCTTTAAATAAGAAACGATTATCTATACTGCTGTTAGGAGGTTATATTTGAGTAAATTTTTAAAGTATTATAAAAATACTCAAAATAAATAAGTGATTAATTTTAGGTTCATTTTGCTGATTGTGTTAATGAATTGAATAGATTAGATTCATTTTAGTGTTAAACATTTTATTAATTACTTGAGCTTGAAATAATTATACCTGTTAGAAATTTTTGCTAATTACTGTTGAGCGGTCTTTCTTACATTCTAATTTAATATAAAACAATTGAATAATCAATTTTCAACATTTAAAAAGTTGAAACAGTATACCTATGCAGAAAAATTTTTATTGTCTTTGAATTATTTAAACTCAATTTATATTTTCACTTTTTAGTAAAAATCTCGAATTATTTTATACTTCCTAATAAATTTTCTTAATTTTTAAGTTATTTTTTTTTAATATCAAGATTTTTTTAAATTAGTTTTTTTTCTAATTTACTAGGTAGGTACTTATTTTTCATCGATTTTTTGTAAATAAATAAATTTTAGTTATTAATTTCTAATAATCTTTTTCTCTCCCAGTTATTTTTCGTAAATTAAAAAAAATCATTTAAAAATCTTCAGGTCCATTAATAATTCAAATTTCAAATTTAATTTGTTTTGTAAAAAAAAATCTATAAAATTTATCAAACTTTTAAACGAATTACTTACTTGGTAAAAAGTCAAAACCTTATAAAGTGTCAAAGAAATAAAAAAAAATGTATAAAACTTTAAACATTGAATTAAAAGTCTTAACAAATTTGTTTATAAATCTTCAAGAAGATACAGGAAAACAATTATAATTATAATCGTCGAGAAAGTCGCAGCTGAGAAGTCATTGGGCTAATCACAAGCCTTTAATGATAATGGCAAAGAATATTATTGCTATTTCTCAATCAATGCTGATAATATTTATCTTCTTTTTTCCCTTCGAGCGGAAATCCTGCTTTTTATCCGAATTTAACGTCTTATAATTCAGATTACGACATTCAGGAAGAAACTTAACATTTTTTTTTTCATTAAAGATTCTTTTAATATTCCGAAAATAAATCCTCGGTTTTTGTCACAATTAACTAATATCGAGAAATTAAATAAAATGATTTATGCGAATAAGCGGAAATACTTCCGAATCATTTCAGTTTTAATATTACGTTAAAGAATAATTATTGGTAATTTTTCCGGGCTCTTAAACGTTTTCTTCACAAATGATTATGCAGTGAATTATTCTTTTGTTAGGAACGTAATCGCGACGATTAAAATTAAAAAAGACAGGTTTTTATTTTGTTATTTTTTAATGAAGTGGTCGAAGATCAAAATGGGAAGCATTAATGGATGCTGTTTTTTCGAGTCTAGTAAATTTGTAAACATGTTACAACATTGAATAAATTAAATTGATAAACAAATCAAACAAATAATTAATTTGAAATTAATTTATAATTATTATCGATTAATTTGTTATTAAGGAGGAATTGCATACGTACTCGATAAGAGGTTATGTTTGACGCCATTATTCTGCTTTTTGAATTAGAAAAAATAACTTTTAATGGAAATTTATTAGATAAAATTGAATTTGAATCATTTTGTTTAAATAAAATTATGTTTAAAGTTGGTTTTTCCATTTCAAAAAGCAAAATAATCACTTCAAACATAACCTATTTTCGAGTATGTGTCCAATTTGTTAATTCTGAATTAATTTTTTTTTAGGGTCAAATTAGAATTGAGGGACGTGGATATTGATCATTTATCGTCTTTTGTGGTCGATAGAGCAAGATTATCTTTGAAAGGTCCAACAATAGCGGTCAATATAACAGTACCTACAATTTACGCACATGGAGATTATAATATTTCCGGAATATTGGGAAATATGTTTCCCTTGAAGGGATCTGGTCCATTTCAAGTTTTAATTTACGGATTCAAGGCTTACGTTCACACAGTTCTTGGATATTCAAGAGGCATGTACATGAAAAGTTTCGAGCTCGATTTTTCTCTCGAGGCAGTTGACCTTGCTCTTGAAAATTTAATGGGAAATGAACAAATCAGTAAAGTCATGAATGAGGTAAGTCATCAAATTGATGTGGTAATTTCCTTTAAAAAAAATTGAGTTTTATTTATAAGAAAATTTTTTCTTGTTTAAAGATAACTTTTTCTTAAATAAATAAACAATTTTCTTTTCTAATTGTTCTTACACTGTTGAAAATTTCTAAAAGAATTTTCTTGTCAGAGAAAATACGAAAATTACCTTGTCAAAAATTTAACATAACCTAATTCCACGCATGTGCGATATTAAAATTGTGTCATAAATTCCTGTAATTGTGTCAGAAATTATTCTCTGTATTTGCAAAATATTTTCAACAGTGTAGTATAAAAAATCCAAGAGCAAAATATTTTAGACATTCTTTCAGGTCGTGAAGGAAATTGCCCCGGAGGCGATAGAACTGATAAAGCCAGAAATTTTGCCGAAAATTCAAGATTTCATTGCAGCCCAGGCAAACGATACGATTTATCATTTAACCATGCGGGAGATATTGAATGTTCTTCTAGGAGAAACTGAAGTTCGAGATTTTATAGTTCTTCCATAAATTGCTAGTTTTTTTTTTTTTTTTTGTAAATGCCAAAAATGGATATTTATCAAAACTGACACCCAACTACGATTTAACGAAAAATCAATTTCAGTTGTTAGTGACATACCAAAGTGATTTTTACAATTTGTCTTTTTAGCTCGATTATTGAAGCACATTTAGTTATCAAGTGCCATTTTTATTATATTTTTAGAGTAAGATACTGTATTTTACAGAAATTGTGAGAAATTTACCTAAACTGTACAATACAGAATCATAGTATTTTTTAGTTTAGTAATATACTTTTTTTTTTTTTAAAAAAAAAAAGAGATTGACAATAAATTGTGAAATTTTGTTTTATTTGATCCCTGTGTACTTTTTTCTTTCCTCTTGTCAGTGGAAGTTTTCAACCTCTCAACGGCCGGTGATAAAAATTTTGGTCGTAAAATATTTGCCAAGGCAGAAAAATGAATTTGTTCACATAATTATTTTATAAATAAATTTGTGTACGTAAAATTATATTGAATAAAGTTCTTGAACATAAAAAAAGAATACATTGTTTAGTTTCTTAAATTCATTTTCACAATAAAATAAAATTTTGTAATAAATTTTCCAAGGACTCTTACGATTTTAGTTTTTTATAATGTAAATTTTTATTGTGACACAAGTTTCGAAACTGATAATTCCTCCTTTTGTCATTTTTGAGTCGTTAAAAAAAAAGTAGACATTCGTATTTAGGGGGAATGCCTGAAGGGTTTCATAACGAAAAAATTGATCTAAGGTTTTTTAAAATCGATTAAAAAGAACTCGAGTTATGCAGATCATTAGAACTCGACTGTCGATAAACCGGTTGTACTCAGGAGAGGTCTTTCTACAGTTTTCCCTCTCCACTGGCGAGCAAACCCAATGGACCCAATGGAGAATGACTTAAACAATTAAAACCAGTGATATCGTTTAAACATTTAATTAAGTAAAATTACTATTAAGATAATTAATCTAAAAAAAAGGTAGTTTAAACAATAAAAATATCGTTTAAACAATTAAATCTGCAAAAAATACCTAGAAATATAATTAAATCATTAATATTTAAGTAATAATAAGAACAATTGGATATTGTAAAAAAATAAAAGATCCTTGATTTGCATTGTATAATTTTCTATTTGGAGAGCAGTCTTGGAATTTTGTACAAAAAACGTACAATAAGCAATTTTCATTGGTATGTTGATTCTTTGTGTTGACACTTAGTTAACATTATAACAGTCAAAAACCAAACAATGTTAAATATTTTATTTAATTAAATTCGTTATTCAGAGTTACGGTACAATTCAGAAAATTTCTAAGTCTTTCGCTTCGCTATTACGCACGATTTACTAAATTCTATTTAGATATAAATCATTCTATCGTGCACATGTATCAGTCCCAATTGCGTGTTTGCCAATAACTCGCCCAAACTCATTTTGCACAACTTCAATAAACGCTCCTCACTAGACGCATTTTTTTTTTTTTTTTGTTTAATCGATATTAATAGCAATACTTGATAATAGTTGGATTCGCAGTTTCCCGAAGGTTTAACCACAGAAGATTTAAATTATTTTATATCGCAACTTGTGCCGTTAACAACACAATAAGTCTATCTTTTATAATCGATCACTCGACATTTTTGACTATTAACCCTACCAATAGTCCGATTGAGATAAATAAAATATTCTCCACTCTCTCTCATATAGGTTAAAAATTCATTTTTTATTAAAATTTTTTATAATAATCATTAATTAAGAATTATTAATGGAGAATTATTAATTAATGTTAATCATTAATTAATGTTAATAATTATTAATCAATGTTAATAATCATGATCCGGCAAGAAGCCTTGGAAAAAAAAGAATTTGATTTATTTGACATTTACTCAAAATTACAAAAATTTTTCTACCTGATTAGTTTCCCTTAATTACTTGTTTTTAGAAATAGAAAAGAATATTTATGGAATTGATTCTGTTTTATTCTCGAAAATGTCAAGATTAATTCCAAAAATTGTCGTGTCGTAAGCAAATAACTGGATTTTGTCAGCAGAGGTTATGTGCTTCAACCTCAATAAATTAAACCGCTACACTGATTCACGTCGTTATTGTATTAAGGCGCGCATTTTTGAAAATATTTTGTAATCAACTGTGATTTTCTTAATATTTTCTAAATAAATACTTTGAAATGTTGAATTAAAATGAACTAATAACCAAATTTTAAAGAAATTATTTAGAAAATAAGAAGAAAATTGATTACAAGATATTTTCAAATCTGCGCGCCTTAATACAATGACGACGTGAATCAGTGCAGTGGTTTAATTGAGGCTGAGACACATAAGGGATCATTCACATATCACGTGATACAAATTTTAGCTAATTTGAACGCCCTCCCCCCTCCTCGTGATACTTTTTCTATTCCTAAAAAATTTAATTTCCATGGACCGTGATATTTTGCCTACCCCCTCCCCCCCTAAAGATATCACGTGATATGTGGACGACCCCTAACCTCGGTTGCCATAATCCAGTAGTTTTTCGTTATAGGGTATTTTGTTGTCCAAATGGAGAATAAAATTCGGTAAATTTTTGTAGATTCAGAAAATAACCTTGAAAATATTTGTAATAAGTACAATATAAATAAATAATGGATTCCTCTAATACAAATGACGGACACGACATATATTAGAATCCAAAACCTCGTCAAAATGACCCCTCTTGCGGCAGCCATCTTGATTTGTTTTCTCTTTCTGTAAATGAAAATCCCTAAGCACAATGAAAATGGCTAATCGTAAAAAATGAGAGGAACTAGGACAGACATATATCTCTGTTCTACTTTCTCTCATTCTTACAATTAAGAATTAGCAGGCGGTAGGTACTGCATAGATGAATGTGTCGTGAATCATGACTAAATTGTAGGGGGCGCTGATTTACCTCTAGGCCGAGATTTAAAATAACGCATGGGAAAATTCCTAAAACACAATTTTCTTATTATGAAACTTATTGTCTGTATATATTCTTACCTTATGTTAAACTATAATATTTGTAGCAACTTGAACAATTATTATATTTATGAGAAACATTGGTTAATCTGACTTTTTGACAGAAAAAGACTTTTTAACATAACCTCCAAATACATTACAGAACCTTCTGCGCAGACTCGAATTTTCGATATCACATTCGGTTTGCATTCGATATTAACATCGATATATTTCGCGCGTCTGCGCAGAAGGTTCTGTAATGTATTTGGAGGTTATGTTAAAAAGTCTTTTTCTGGGAAAAAGTCAGATTAACCAATGTTTCTCATAAATATAATAATTGTTAAAGTTGCTACAAATATTATAGTTTAACATAAGATAAGAATATATACAGACAATAAGTTTTATAATACGAAAATTGTGTTTTAGGAATTTTCCCATGCGTTATATTAAATCTCGGCCTAGAGGACAATCAGCGCCACGGTGGCTTCTAGTCACCTTTCACGACACTAATTCTAACGCAAAACATATCGAGTACCTAGGGCCCGAGGATTAGTGATTACTATAGCCTAACGCACAATGAATCGTAATCGCTAATCCTTAATCGTAATCGCTAATCCTTAATCGTAATAATGAGAGGAAGCAGGACAGAGATATATGTCCGCCCTACTTCCTCTCATTCTTACGATTAAGGATTAGCGATTACGATTCATTGTGCTTTAGGCTTATTGTAACAATTGTGCGTTAGGCTAAAACTTAAAGAAAGTTGGTAATAGAAAACAGTTACCACAAGCTAGATGCGGCGATAACACTAGCGACAACTACATTTGTCATACGCAACTACAAAAATCATATTGGATAGAAAGAGACAGCGATATCTCCATCTCTCTCTAGCCAAAGAGATTTTTGTAGTTGCGTAAGATAAATGTAGTTGTCGCTAGTGTTATCGCCGCATCTAGTATATCTTTGCCACAAGAGGGTAAACACCAGATGGCGTATCGTAGTTTTTGTGTTTCTCAGTACTAAAACTATCAATTCCATTTATTTTTTTTCACCTTCCTCACACTGCATTAAATGAAACATAATTTGTAAATCTCTATAAAAATGGTTTACCCCTATTATCCTCCACTGGGAGGAAATTCAAATACAATAGAAACAATTTATTCAAATTCTACCTTATTCCAGCCCTCTTGCCGGGGTTGTAAATGATCATCAAATGATCTCATTTATCTCAATATCTAAATATGTAAATATTTGAAAATACATAAGTCACGATAAAAAACTGTTACTTTGGCCTTGAACGGAACACAACCAAGAAGATTGTTTATCAAAAGGGTACTCTTATTGTAACGTCGACTTGAATGGCAATAGTGATGAAATATTGACCTTATCCCAATGTAGAAAATCTGACGAGACGCATAATTTTCCGGTCACAGAATATCAGTTTCGTAAATTTTATTCGTCGTGGTTTGATTTCCAATCGCGTTCTGCAAATTCTGATTGGAGTTTTGTGACAGATTCGAGTTCTGCTGCTGATTTGGAACATGCTGATTCGCGTTCTGCTCCTGATTTGATTTGGTTGCCAGCAGACTGGTCAGGGAGCCGGAGCTGGTGGTGCTCAAGCCAAGACCCATTTTAGCCAGTAGATTGCTCTCGGATCCGGTTTTTTTCAGGAGATCTGATGGTGCCGGTGGAACATTCTGGAACTGTTGTAGTCTCGTGTACTGTTCCTGAAGGACTTTCTGTCTTCGCAAAAGTTCCTGGTGTCGTTGCTCCAGCTGCTCGTGTCTTCCTTTCTTGTTTTGAATGCCTTCCTGGGAATTGACACTCTCGCATGAGCTCGAATTGCTGGTGGAGACGATATTGTTGGCTGGTGGTTGTTCGTCTGTTGTTTGATTGTTGGCTGGCAGAGCCATTGGGGGTTTTCCGTTGTTTCTGTTTCGGCGGAGAGTGCCCCCGGTGGGGTTTCTGGGGGGCAGTTGGGGGCTTGTTGGACTGGCGAGTGGTGATCGTGAGCTGGTCCTGGGCGGAGGTGGGGGCGGAACTCTTCGGGTGGTTGTGGCCAATTGGAGTAATTCGGCGTTTCTCTCGGGCACGGGTGGCTTCTGGGGTGTCACAGAATTGTCGGATACTTGGAGTCTTGCGATTGGTGGCGAGGTGTCGGTGTCGGAACTGGATGGATAGGAGTGCAGTCTGCGCAGAGTGTTGTTCGTCCCTGGGGTCAAAATAACAAGACTGGTGGTTGAGTCTATGCTGCCTTTTCGGCCGATGTCGGACATGTTTGGCGCTCGACTTGTCTGAATGATGTGACTGGCGGATCTTCCTAAATCGGCCAGGGTCGGCGGATGACTGGTGTTTGACACCTGGCTGAGCTGAGAGGCTGGTCGAGAAAAGGTCTGCAGCTCGTCTAGCAGAGCGTCGAGTGCGTTCTCCGGACGCTGCTGATTGGGGGTGGATGAGTCGGCAACGTGGGGCCCTCCCCCAAGGATGACCGTTGACCCCACAATAGTGCGTTCCGCTGGCACAGGGGCTGTGGTCTGTTTCAGAGATTAATATTCATTAATTAATTTTCACATTCACTAATTATGATTGATTTGTTTTTATAGCCAGGGCTGGCTGAATTTATTATTTTTGTGGAGTTATGGCTGGTTACAGTGTCTAACTTATGATACGGATATTTCGAAAAAGCACCTTATGGCACGCTCTTTCCCATGAAGTGGTATAAAGTAGGTCACACTGCTTTGTCTAATCTTGTTTTTCTGTTTCTCTCATAGACATATAAGAATAGACCGCGCGAGTTCCACGATTTCCATGAGAGGAATGTGCTATAAAAAGAGATAGGCAGAGCCTAGGTTCCGTCTTTTTACTCTCTCCCTCCAAAGCATGCCTTGAGCGAGAAAGAGACAGACAACAGAACCTCAGCTATTGTTTCTATGGTCTGTCTCTTTCTACACCACAAGCTTATTTACAGCCCTCTTGCGCAGTTTATTCTTATATGTCTATGGTTTCTCTTACAAATTAGGGGTCGTCCATAAACTACGTAGAACTTCAAGGGGGAGGGGGGGTCAAGCTATTGTCTACGATAAGAGGAAAAAATGGCGCTAATACATGTAACAGCGTCTACGCAGGGGGTGGGGGGGGGGGGTTAAATTTTCCAAAAAATGAGGCTACGTAGTTTATGGACGACCCCTTAGTGAAAGTGGAGAACCTAGTGGAAAAGCTTAGAACTAAACCACACAATATCGTTTTTGCTTAGATATAGTTACTAACACACGTGAAATTCTTTTTGCAAATGGCTGCCTACAAACAGCTGAGTGATCACTTGGGTCACGTGAGTATAACTTAGTCCAACGCAGAATAAAACGCGAACGCAAGCATGTGATAGAAAAGGACAGATATATTGTCTGTCCTTTTCTATCTCATGCTTGCGTTCCGTTCCCGTTTTATTCTGACGCGAACGCAAGCAAGTGATAGAACAGGACAGAAATATTGTCCGTCCTTTTCTATCTCAGGCTTGCGTTCCGTTCCCTTTTTATTCTGCTGAGGGCATTAGCAGACGAAATTTCGAAGTTTTAAATGTTCTCGCTTGGTTTTCCACGTTCGCTAATTTGTAAGAGAAACGGAAAAATCGGCTTCAACTTTTCAAGAGAGTGGGGCCTCCTTATACTACTTAATGCTATTTCCTTATGTTAGCGTCTGCGCACAAGTTTGTTGTCATGACGACGAACTTGTGCGCAGATGCAGTAACATAAGCTACCTTATCATAAGGTGCTCTTTTGAAAATTCTGTATCTTAAGGTAGACGATGTAACCTGCCTCTCAGGTATATGAATAATGATCGCATAGGTGGAGTTTTGCTTTGCTCCACATCATCTCTGCCGGCCCTGTTTGTAAGTTTGCTTCCCAAGTGGCAAAATATCCTAAATTCATTTAGTCATGGATTTGTTTTTTGTTTTTTTCTTAAAAAATAATCAATTGTTTGATGCACGAAGGAATCTTATTATTCCTTCGTGGTTTGATGAAGTTTCGAAAAATTGTACAATATAAAATAGGGGGAATTGGATTGAAAAGAAACAAAATATGAACCTTAAAATTAAATTCTGAAAATGTACAGTTTGATTAGAAAATTATATAAACATTTCTTGTGAATCTTGTCTAAATAATCGAATATTGTTTAATCAAGGGTTAAAGAATTAAATTCGATGAAAATGTAAAAATTGACTTTGGTTAGAGAAATAGTTAAAATAATTGAGTTTTATTGTAAATGTATCGTTTAAATGATAGAATTTAATGGAAATATTGTTTAAACAATTGCATTTTTCTGATAATGTCGTTTAAACAATTGAATTCGGTATGAGATAAAAACTTTCAATAAATGAATAATTGATTTTGGCAGACGGATCGTTTAAACAATTAAATTTAGTTAAACCAGTGTTGTTCAGATAATTAAACTTGGTTAAAAAAACTGTTAAAATAATTAAATTTAATGAAAATATCGTTCAAATAAATGAAAATTATAAAAACGTTGTTTTAAAGTCAAATTTTCTAAGAATGTCGTTTAATCAATTAAATTTGATCCAAATATCGTTTAAATCTAATTTAAATTAGAAAAATATTATTCTTCAAATGATTAAATTTTGTAAATATTATTCACATTGTATCATTTAAATATTGGGCTTTAGTAGAAACATTGTTAAAACAATTAAATTTTCTCAAAATGTGTAAACAATTAAATTCGCGATAAATATAACATTTAAACAATGAAATTTAGTTTAAATATTGTCGAAATAATTTTATTTTTGAAAAATATTGTTTAAATAATTAGTCTGATAGAAATATTGTTTAAACAAATGATTTAAAAAGAATATTGTTTAAACGTTTGATGTATATATTATTTAAATAACCGAATATTTTACAAACATGGTTTAAACAATTAAATTTGATGAAAATAGCATTTAGAAAATTGAGCTTGGCTCAAATATTGTACTAATAATTTAATTTGGTTCAAATATAGTTTAAACAATTGAATTTGGTTGAAATATCGTTTAAGGCAATTGAATTTAATTAGAATATTAATTAAATAATTGAATTTAGTAAGAATGACTTTGAAACAATTTTCTTTGATAGAAATATTATTAAAACAATTAAATTTCTTTTAAATATTGTTTAAAAAACTAAATTTAGTAGAAATATCGGTAAATAATGGAATTTACAATAAATATTTTTTAAGCAATAGAATTTGGTATGAAAGTGGTTTAGACAATTGAATTTCTTAAAAATATCGTTTAATCAATTAAATTTGTTTAAATATCGATTAAACAATTACATTTTGTAAAAAAGACGTTTAAACAATTGTATTTGGTCAAAATATCAAGTAAAGAATTATATTTGGTGAAAATATTGTTTAAACAATTATATTTGTAAAGAATATTTTTACAAATTTATATTTCATAATAATATCTTTTAAACAAATTAATTTTCTAAGATCAGCGTTTAAACAATTTTTGTTAAATTATCCAGAATTTTGAGTAATTTAAGGACGATCATAATAATTTTAGTTATTTTAACGAAAAACGAATGCTAGAATTGCATTATACTTAAGAATCACAGTATTAGAGATATCCAAACTAGAATTCTGGTTATTTTAACTAAAATTTTTTAAAAGCAAATGTTCCTATTCAAGGACAATTTAATTATTTTAATTAGAGTCGATTAGTTAAATCTCACTTATACGTGGAAAAAAATCAGTTATCTTTGCAGAAAAATCTATGATTTTTACTGATTAGTGTCTAGCAGAAAATTCATCAGTAAATTCTGAATTTTTCTAAAATAGAGTTGCAGATTTCTTTAATGTAAAACATTTTCTATTTTCTATCAAAATAATTCTCTTAAAAGCAAAAAAAGTTATTTTTTCAAAAATTCAAGATTTTTAGTCTAGAAAAAACAATTCAAAACGAATTCCAGATTTTAAAGGATTTTAAGGTCGTTCAACACTTTGAGAAAATATTCTTAAAATAAAACGATAAATTAAAATGCTTGAAGTTGAATACAGGACCTGTTATTATAAACTGCTGACGTAAATTATAATTTTTTTGTGAATTTCAACCATTCTAATCAAAGAAATAAAAATAGCCTTGAGCAGAAACACTCGATACTTGTTCACTTGGTTTAAATATTTTTTTCACGTAACATAATAAATTACACGACACACTCAATTCTTTGTTTAGACATTAGAAATTCAATTTATCATATGATACAAATCAACAATGTCAACAAATTATTCAAATGTGTCTCATCTGAATGAATCATCCAAAGGATCTGTATATAAATTTAAATTATAAAATAATTTTTAAATTAAAAAAGCAAATAATTTAAAGGGAAGTACAATATGACTTAAATCTAACCAGAATATTACTAACTAAAAAATTTCCTAATTTTAAAAATTACTTTTATAACATTTTTAATATACCTTTTACAGAGATAATTGAAAATTCAAAGATATTTTGCCACTGCATACTAAAAGTACGCTACTGTCTAAATCTGGCCGAGCCATTTTTAAAAACTGAAGTCATTTGATAAAAAAAAATATATATATATATATGTATGTACATTCGTTACTTTCGAAAGTGGTAAATCGAAGTTAGGAATTTGACATTGTAAAGGCGGAATTGTCTTCGATGTACCATATTGATAAAATTGTTTTTTGTTTCTATCTAATGTTGAACGTCATGCCAACAAAGGTTGCACAAACATGCGAGTGAAAGGCAATATGAAAAACAGGTGTGATAATGTTAATAAGTAATAATAATATTAATACTAAAAATAACATTTTGTGTTAGATAGTTACCTGCAGTCAGTTAAATTTTTGTGTTGTACGTGTTTACAAGTCAGTACTCATTTGTGGCTGTTTTACATTGAGCACCAATTGCTGTCCGGTATTAGTCAACTTAAAAAAATCAAAAACCAAAAAATTCAAATTAGAAAACATGGTTAAAGAAACAAATCTCTTCCCATAAACCAATCAGTCATCAGGCGCTGTAAACTGTCTGTCATTGTTGGACGAATTTAAAAAAATAAATAATAATTAACAATAATCCCCAATTTTCCTGTTTCAATAAATGATTCACTAAACTTTAATTAAATTACTCTTTTAAATTTTGAAAAAAAGTTTTTTTTATAAAATTTCATTTATTGAGACACCTGAAATAACACAGGCACATAAAAAAAAAGGTTTTAGCCGAGAAACTATACTAGTGTATTTTTATATGTATTTTTATCCGATGAATTCGAATCCGAAGTCAGAATTGTTAAATAGTCTAAATTCGTTGAGATAATTTTTAAAAATTACTCAAAAACGCAAAAAAAAAAATTTTTTTTGCTGGAACACTACATTAGACAATTCCTATGTATGCTTATCCACTGAATACGAGTTCGAAGTTAAAAATGCCGGATTGCCAAAAATTTTTGAGATAAGCTCAAAAAACTGCTAAAAACCAAAAAAACATTTTTTTCGACTGGACAGTACGCTAGTATATTTCTATGTATTTTTCTCTGGTGAATCCAAATCTAAAGTTAGAATTGTTAGATTGGTTAAATTGTCTGAGATAAACTCAAAAAAATATTTTCAAAACTTCTCAAAAGTTAGCTCAAAAACAAAAAAAATTTTTTTTTTGGTAGAATACTATGCTTGCTTATTCCAACTAATTTTTTTCACTAAATCCAAATCGAAAATCAAAATTGCTGTACTGCCCAAAGTTTTTTTTACATAAACTGAAAAAACTGCTCAAAAATAAAAAATATAAAAATCCAAAATAAACATTTTTTTCGACAGGACATTATGGTAGTCAATTCCTACGTATTTTTATCCACTGAATTTGTATCCGCAATTACAATTGCCATATTGCCTAAGATTTTTTAAATAAATTCAAAAAACTGCTCAAAATCCAAAAAAATTCATCAATATTTTTTTTCGACTAGACAGTATATTCCTACTTATTTTTCTTCTGTGAATTCAAATTCAAACACCGAATTGTAAGATTGCTTATATTTTCTGAGATAATCTCAAAAAACAGCTAAAAAATACATAAACAAAAATTTTATGACGGTACACTAAGCTTTGTTTATTCATACAGATTTTGTTTCGCCGAATCCAAATCTAATATCAAAATTGCTGTATTGCCTAAACTTTTTTATATAAACTCAAAAAACTCCTCAAAAATACGAACAAACAAAAAATCCAAAATTAACATTTTTTTCGACAGGACACTATGGTAGTCAATTCCTACGAATTTTTATCCACTAGATTCGAATCCGCAATTAGAATTGCCATATTGCCTAAGATTTTTTAAATAATCTCAAAAAACTGCTCAAAATCCAAAGAAATACAACAAAATTTTGTTTCCGACTGGACATTACATTCCTACGTATTTTTCTCATTTGAACTTGAATCCAAACTCCAAATTGTTAAAATTGTTAAATTTTTTAAGATAATCTCAAAAACCTCTTTTAAAAACTTCTCAAAAAAATAGATAAAAAAAAAAAAAAAAAATTTCATGACGGGATACTAATCTTGTTTATTCATACATATTTTTTTTCGTCGAATCCAAATCCAATATTAAAATTGCTGTATTGCCTAAAGTTTTCTATGTAAACTCAAAAAGCTGCTAAAAAATCAAAAATATAAAAATCCAAAATTAACATTTTTTTCGACGGGACATTATGGTAGTCAATTTCTACGTATTTCTATCCACTAAATACGAATCCGCAGTTAGAATTGCCATATTGCCTAAGATTTTTTAAATAATCTCAAAAAACTGCTCAAAATCCAAAGAAATACAACAAAATTTTGTTTCCGACTGGACATTACATTCCTACGTATTTTTCTCATTTGAACTAGAATCCAAACTCAAAATTGTTAAAATTGTTAAACTTTCTAAAATAATCTCAAAAACCTGTTTTAAAAACTTCTTAAAAAATAGCTCAAAAACAAAAAAACAAAAATTTTATGACGGGATACTAATCTTGTTTATTCATACATATTTTGTTTCGCCGAATTTAAATCCAATATTAAATTGCTGTATTGCCTAAACTTTTTTATATAAACTCAAAAAACGCCTCAAAAATACAAACAAACAAAAAATCCAAAATAAACATTTTTTTCGGCAGGACATTATGGTAGTCAATTCCTACGTATTTTTATCCACTAAATCCGAATCCGCAGTTAGAATTGCCATATTGCCTAAGATTTTTTAAATAATCTCAAAAAACTGCTCAAAATCCAAAGAAATACAACAAAATTTTGTTTCCGACTGGACCTTACATTCCTACGTATTTTTCTCATTTGAACTCGAATCCAAACTCAAAATTGTTAAAATTGTTAAATTTTCTAAAATAATCTCAAAAACCTCTTTTAAAAACTTCTAAAAAAATAGCTCAAAAACAAAAAAACAAAAATTTTATGACGGGATACTAATCTTGTTTATTCATACATATTTTGTTTCGCCGAATTCAAATCCAATATTAAATTGCTGTATTGCCTAAACTTTTTTATATAAACTCAAAAAACTCCTTAAAAATACAAACAAACAAAAAATCCAAACCAAACATTTTTTTCGGCAGGACATTATGGTAGTCAATTCCTACGTATTTTTATCCACTAAATCCGAATCCTTAGTTAAAATTGCCATATTGCCTAAGATTTTTTAAATAATCTCAAAAAACTGCTCAAAATCCAAAGAAATACAACAAAATTTTGTTTCCGACTGGACATTACATTCCTACGTATTTTTCTCATTTGAACTCAAATCCAAACTCAAAATTGTTAAAATTGTTAAATTTTCTAAAATAATCTCAAAAACAAAAAAACAAAAATTTTATGACGGGATTCTAATCTTGTTTATTCATACAGATTTTGTTTCGCCGAATTCAAATCCAATATTAAATTGCTGTATTGCCCAAACTTTTTTATATAAACTCAAAAAACTCCTCAAAAATACAAACAAACAAAAAATCCAAAATAAACATTTTTTTCGGCAGGACATTATGGTAGTCAATTCCTACGTATTTTTATTCACTAAAACCGAATCCGCTGGTAGAATTGACATATTGTCTAAACTTTTTTTAATAATCTCAAAAAACTGCTCAAAATCCAAAAAAATACAACAAAATTTTGTTTCCGACTGGACATTACATTCCTACATATTTTTCTCGTTTGAACTCGAATCCAAACTCCAAATTGTTAAAATTGTTAAATTTTCTAAAATAATCTCAAAAACCTCTTTTAAAAACTTCTCAAAAAAATAGCTCAAAAACAAAAAAATAAAAATTTTATGACGGGATACTAATCTTGTTTATTCATACATATTTTGTTTCGCCGAATCCAAATCCAATATTAAAATTGCTGTATGTATTGCCTAAAGTTTTCTATGTAAATTCAAAAAACTGCTCAAAAATCAAAAATATAAAAATCCAAAATAAACATTTTTTTCGGCAGGACATTATGGTAGTCAATTTCTACGTATTTCGATCCACTAAATCCGAATCCGCAGTTAGAATTGCCATATTGCCGAAGATTTTTTAAATAATTTTAAGAAATGTTAAAAAAAATATTTTTCAATAGGACCCAATGCTAATGTATTTCTACGTATTTTTCTCTAATGAATTTAAATCCGAACTCAGAGTGAACGGATTGGCTAAAATTCTTGAGATATTTTTTTAAAAAACCAATTTTTTCCTCTTTTTTCAAGTTTTTTTTAGTAGTTTTTTAAGATTATCTTATAAATTTTGACAAATTTGGTTACTCTGAATGCGAATTCGTCAGAGAAAATTACATAGAAATACAGTAAACTAGTTTCTCGTTTAAAACTTTTTATTTTTGCGTGCCTGTGTATTAAAAATGAACATAAATTTTGTCAAAATTATAAAAAAAAATAATGAATAAAATAAAATATAAAAATAACCGTAAAATTAAAAAAAAAATATAAATTAAAAAAAAAGTCGTTCAATTAAAGAAAAAAAGCGTAAATTAAAAAGTGACTACTCACTTTGTTTGATTTGTTGCTTATAAAAATAGCATGCGGAAAAAAAAGTCTATAAAACGTGCTTCATGCGATTTCATGCACGTTAAAACGCATTCAAATTGAAAAAAGATAAAATCTCAAAAATATATACCAGTACAAAGAGACAAAGACAAAACCTTCGGTCCAATCCTTATAGTAAGGCAATAGTGATGAAATTACATGGAAAAATAGGCGTGTAAATAATGTCAATGCGGAAAAATATAAAATAGAAGATAATGAAGATGAGCAAAAAAGATACGAAATTCGATATTCTAAGGATAAAGTACGATAAAACAAGACATATGAGAAAGCTGATGAATGAAAACAAAAAAATTAATAAACAAAATCATAGGAAATGAGTGTAATTTTACAAAAAATAATTGATGTTATTCCAAAACAGATTTACAATATAGCTCTACAATTTTTGCGACGATATATCACCAACAAATACGTTTTTGCGAGAGACACATTGAAATGTTACCGTTTCTAGTTTCTGAATTTTTTTTTTTTTGCAAAATTTGATAAGTTGTAAAAACTTATTTTTATTATTTTACTCCAAGTATTACAATTTTATAAAAATGTAATAATTAGCTCACAATTTTATAAAAATATAATAATAACAGTATAATTATTAAAATTTTACAAATAATTGTAAATTGAAAATATTTTTCCATATTTTAAATCAGAAAAAAGAAAAGGTTATTTGCAAAATTTGATAAACGGTAAAAAATCTTTCTCATCGTCCAATGATAATAATTGAACTATTGATACATCAAACATTGCCAATTCATTAAAAATACGCATATATATAAATTTTTACTATGCATAAATTTTCAGAATGTATTTATATGTACATATACCTAAATACACTTATTTTTCATTTTTAAAAATCTTTACAAACACAAGAAAAAATTATAATTGCGTGCTATTTTAGAATTTATTACAGAATTGAATGCCGCTGGAAATTATTTGCAAAGATTTTTGAGAATGAAAAAAGTAAGTGGCTGACTTGTTGGTGTATATTACATATATATACATATGCTGGAATTTGAAAAATATTAATAATTTGACTAAGATCCAATTCAATTGGATATTTTAGGAAGGATAGTTTTTAGGTTTTTTCTTTTTTTTTTTTTTGCAGAGATCAACGCACTATTAAAATAATGCATTACAATTGAGCTATAATAATAATGTTAATAATACCAATTGCCATAATGAAACTAGAGCTATTTTAAGAAATCCAATGTAAACCTTGGACAACGGGATACCTTACTATAAGAAATGGATTGGAACGTATGTCTTTTTTGTGAAAAAGAGTATAATTATGGTTTCGTATCTCTCTTTCTATTTTTAAATGTGATTTTGTAAAATTTTATAATTAGAAAAAATAATTGTGAATTATAATCATAAATTATAATAATCATAATTATATAATTAAAAACACAATTATATCATTATGAACCAAAAAAACATAATCTTACAATTAAATATTGTACATAATTATATGATTACGGAAAAATACAATATAATAAAACATACAAATTATAAACAAAAACACAATTATATAAATAACACGTAATTAAATATTATTTATATAATTTTAATTGTACAAATTACATTAAGAAAATACGAAACCTTAAGACTATTGTACGGTAATTGTAGTGGTCTTACAGATATAACTAACCAGGATTTGACAAAAGTGATATATTCGAGAACAAAAAAATAATGTGATCCAAGAAACAGCATTTAATAAAAGAGAAAAATACCATATAGCGATTTAGAGTCGTAGCAGAAAAGTGGTTTAGTCAAAATCTCGTTTAAGGTGCAATTTGTCATGACCTTAATGCGCATTGTAGAAAAATATTGAATCAGCAAAAATGTTGTCTTTTTCTAAAAAATTTTACTTATCTCTTTCTTTATTTTCTTTATTATTTCTTTCTTTGTTTATTCTTTCTCTATTTTTCTTTCTTTACAATTTTTTTTTTCACAAATTCTCGACAACATTTCTTACTGAAATGCATTTTTAACTCAAAAACTTTTCTCACAGCAGTGCGAATGAAGAAGTCGCAAGAAACTGAGAAATAACTTTAGAATCTTTACAAATTAAAGAACAAGCATGAATTAAGAAATGGAAATATATTGAAATTACTATAGCACGTGTAATATAAAAATATTAACCGCATCTTCCAATATTCTGCCGAATAAACTAAAGAATTTTAATTCTATTTTTTCTGTTTCCAATTTTTTTTTCCATTTCCATTTCTATTTTATTTTCGAATTTTTGACCAGATTTCCCTTCTCGATCCAATTTTCCCAAACCAATTTCTATATTTGCCTTCAATTTTCAAAAACAACAAAAAGAAACAAGCTAAAAGTTGGAAAAATAACACTAGAAATAAAATGTGCGTTTCTGAATTTTGCTAAAAGTTTAAATTGAAACTAGACATGCTCAAAAAGTTCATACAAACGACATGTGTTTCAAAAACACACAAATTGTCTTTTAAAAGTAATATAAAATAAAGAAAAAAAAAAAAAAAAAAATTGACAAATTATTCGGCAGAATAGTTTCAGTGCTAGTGTATGGTAGTAGCTTTGAAAATGACTTATGAAAAAGACATATCGAACAATGAGAAGTATATATAAAATAGTATAGAATAGTAATGAATTAATATGAGATATTAAAAATTACTCGTGACTGGTCTGTACGGCCTCCTTGAAGTTTCTACTCTTGATCCAGTCATACTATAAAAATTAATATTAGGTTCACTAATCAGGTTGTGCACTGGATTCAGTTGCTTCTTGTTCCGATTTTTACTACGTCTGTTTCATCGCAATTAAAAACAAAAATTAACACAGTTTCTGCCATCAACAATGCTTTTCAGTAAAAATCATTGTTGGTCCAGAATCATATTTAAAACTAACACAGGATTTTTTTTTTCATGATTCACAGCTAACATTTAATGATTTGACAAAACATTGTACAATTCTGCAAAAAGGATAAAATTTTCTGTTTTTAAAAATTATTAAATGTCATTTTTAATAATAAAATAATAAATTGTAAACTTAAATTTAATTACAGTTTTGTCAATTATTCCTAAAAATTAAACACTAATACAAAATAAGGCGTATAAACTAAATTTTTTACATAACTAAAAATTCGTAGAATTAACATTTTTCTGTTCAACCTAAAATAATTTGCTGTTCGCGTTTATAAAAATGTTTTGTCACATCATGAAGTAAATGTAAAAAGTCTATGCTATCGGGAAACAGCAAACATTTAAATTGGTCTTGAGGTTTCATGGAGCAGGAAATCGTTGATACAAAAATTGCAGGAAATAATCTGACATATGGAGTCCTTAAAGGCAAAAGAAGACATTTTCCATGTTTTTGTTTTTTTTTTAATTGCAACATTATTCTTCCTAAGCATAAAATACAGTAAAACGTATTTGAGCATTTATAATTACCAGAGTCCAGATAAGATTACGTAGACAAGTTCCTTATGTTTAAAAAGTAGAAAACTTACAAAAAGTTTTTTTTTTTCAAGCAAAGGAATTTTATTTTTAAATCATGATATTGTAAAAAATAAACTAAAAGATCACAATAATTTGTTAATTGCAATTAATACATCTAGAGAACCTCACAAAATACGCCAATTACGTTTACTCTTTTCTCTGTGCTTAGCCTTTTCACAAAAATAGAAAAAAAAAGATTGTTTTTTTTTTCCTTGAAAACAAGATGTATTTTCGAAGGGTCAAGGAAAAAAAGAAACGCCGGCTATTTGGACTTATATAAGAAGGTTTACATTAGATTTCACATTTATAATAACAATCATATTGTTAAAATTAGACAATCAAAACTAAATAAAGGCGATAGGTATCACATAAACATTGACGCGATATTATAAACTTAAAAACAAAAAATAATTTTAACTAATTTCAAAAAGTACATAAAATTATTCTAAATAACATTCAAGCACGGATAGATATTAAAAGACAAATTACGCGAGAAGCGTAAATGGAAAATAATTTCTGCACAACTTATACAACTAAAAATATTATTTTATAAAAATTGTAGAGATCTATTTTTTACTAGAATAAGTTTCAGTAATTATTGTCAAAGCGCTGAATCGATTAGAAAAAATAACATATTTCGTAAGTTCAATCTGTCCTACTGCATCAAGGAAAGTAGTTTTTTTTTTAAAAAAACATTAACATTTTCTAAAGTACACGTTTGAGAAAATGGGAAAAATATTTTAAAATGCAAACAATTGAGAAATGCTATAAAGATAATAATAATTTATAATGCGATAATAATTTTATAATGTAATAACAATTTACATAATAAAATATTTCAATGTCATGCAGTAAGACAGAAAACCAGACTTTCAAAAGCAATATGTAACAATTGAAATAACAAGTTTTTATTATTACTTAAAGCAAATTTTCAATTACGTCGCGTCGTACAAAAATAATGCTCAATATGAAATAATAAAATTGAAGAATCTGCATGCGCTGTTTTATTCAAAATCAAATTCCAAAAATCATTTCAGAAAGGGAAAATTTAAAAATTGTGTTACGCATTTAAAATTTTAAAAAAGGTACCATACAATACTATTTAAAATAATGATCAATGTTAATGTTTAAAAATATTGATCAGTGTTAAAATTTTCAAAAATATTGATCACTGTTAAACTTCTTTAAAATACTGATCATTGTAAAACTTTTTAAAAATACTGATCAATATTGAACTTGTCGAAAATATCGACCGACGTTAAAATTATCAAAAATATCGATAAATCGAGAACTTTTCTAAAATATTGATAAATGTGTAACCTTTATAAAAATACTGATAAATGTTCAACTTTTCTAAAAAAAAAATCGATAAATGTAGAACTTTTTAAAAATAATTGATTTGAACTTTTTAAAAATATCGTCAGTAAGTAGTATAAACTTTTTGTACTAAAAATTACCCTGTTATCTTTCTTTTTTAAATTATACCACAGATGTTTTTTTTTTCTACAAATTAGATCATACATAATATATTCTGTTAAATCCTTTTTTTTTCTCAAGGTACTTTGTATCGCCATATAATGTAATAATCTGCTGTTTTACATGTCCCTTAATTGATATCATCTTAAATTATAATAACGTTATAATCCAAGCAGATATTTAAAATAAAGCAAGTTTCATGCATTGGCAGTTTGCGAACAAGGATTAAATCAAAATTTGGAGAAAAACTGAAGGATTACACGATATCAGGCAGTTCGCTTAATTACCTTAGAGTGTTGCGTTGAAGTTGGTGTTATCGGTGGTGTCTCCTCTACATCGACACTTCCTGCGTTTGGTAATCGCTGCTCTTGCACCGATGCTAAGCTGTTGAAAAAAAATATATTTTGTTTAAACGTTCTGCACATTAAATTCCATTAATTAAATTTATATTTTATCATTTTATTTTATATACTTGATATTATTCAAGTTCAGGAATAGCTGTGCCTTTTTTCCTTCAAATTATAAAAGTAGGGTTAGGAAATAAAATTAGATGCAAATAAAAGAGTTGATTTATTTTTTTCTGCTTTTTTGAATTCTTTAAATTGACAAATTAAGGCGCATGAATAAATTATAAAATTTATTAGTTAGAATTTCCATTTTACAGAATTTTTTTGATAGAATTTATTTCTCCAAGTTTATTTATTTTCAACCAAGTGTGTATTATCCGAATTTTTACGTAACAAAATTTTTAGCTCAGCAAATTTACATTTAACATAATTCTTATTTTACGGAGATTCATTTTAAACGATTATTTTACAGAATTCTCTTTTTTTATTTAAAAGAATTCCAAATTAACCGAATTATAATTTTTGAGAATCTTCATTTAACAGAATTCTAAATGAGACAAATTTTCAAATGAGAAAATATTTATTTGAGCGAATCTTTATTTATCTAAACCGAGATTTAATTCATCAGTTTTTATTCAAAAGAATTTTATATGAGCCAAATTTTCAAATGAGATTAAATATTCAAATATTATCCACTTGACAGAATCTTCATTTGTATAAACCGACATTTTATTTAAAAGAATTCTAATTTAATCAAATTTTAATTTATCAGTATCTTCAATTAATAGAATTCTTAATGAGTCGAAATTTTAAATGAAAAAATAATTCATTTGACCGAATCTTCATTTCTCTAAACTAAACTTTAATTAAAAAAAATAATGACAATTTAACCAATTCTTAATTTATCTGAATCTTCATTTAACAGAATTTTAAATGAGCCGAATTTTGAAAAGACAGAATATTATCCATTTCAGTGAATCCTCATTTGTCTAAATCAACATTTTATTTAAAAGAATTCAAATTTAACCGAATTTTAGTTTATCATAATCTTCATTTAACAGAATTTTAAATGAGCCGAATTTTCAAATGATAGAATATTATCCGTTTTACCGAATTTTCATTTGTCTAAATCGAGATTTTATTTAAAGGAATAATTCCAATTTAACCGAATTCTAATGTATCAAAATCTTCATTTAACAGAATTTTAAATCAGTCAATTTTCGAAATGTCAGAATATCCATTTTACCGAATTTTCATTTTCTAAACCGACCTTCAATTTAAAGAAATATTTACAATTTAATAGATTTTTAATTTATCAGAATCTTCATTTAACAGAATTTTTAAATAACAGAATATTATCCATTTAACCGAATCCTCATTTAACAGAATTTTAACTAAGCCGAATTTTCAAATAGCAGAATCTGTATTTGACCGAATCTTTAATTGTCTAAATTGACGTTTTACTTTAAAAAAATTGCAATTCAACCGAATTTTAATTAATTAGAATCTTCATTCAACAGAATTTTATATGAGTTAAATTTTCTAATGAGAGAACATTATCCATTTGACCGAATCTTTATTTGTCTAAACTAACCTTTTATTTAAAAAAATAATATCCATTTAACCGATCTTCAATTTATCTGAATTTTCATTTAACAGAATTTTAAATGAGCCGAATGTTCAAATGACAGAATAGTATCCATTTGACTGCATCTTTTTTTAACAGAATTTTTAATGAGCAGAATTTCCAAATGTCAGAATATCCATTTGATTGAATCTTCATTTTCTAAATCAACATTTTATTTAAAAGAATTCAAATTTATCCGAATTTTAGTTTATCATAATCTTCATTTAACAGAATTTTAAATGAGCCGAATTTTCAAATGATAGAATATTATCCATTTTACCGAATTTTCATTTGTCTTAATCGAGATTTTATTTGAAGGAATAATTCCAATTTAACCGAATTCTAATTTATTAAAATCTTCATTTAACAGAAGTTTAAATGAGTCGATTTTCGAAATGTTAGAATATCCATTAGACCGAATCTTTATTTTATAAACCGACCTTTTATTTAAAGAAATGATTACAATCAACCCGATTTTTAATTTATCAGAATCTTCATTTAACAGAATTTTAAATGTGCCGAATTTTCAAATAGCAGAATCTGTATTTGACAAAATCTTCATTTGTTTAAACCGACATTTTATTTAAAAGAATTTGAATTTATCCGAATTTTAATTTATCTGAATCTTCATTTAACAGAATTTTAAATAAGCCAAATTTTCAAATGACAGAGTATTATCTATTTGATCAATCTTTAAGGTTCTAAATCGAGATTTTATTTAAAGGAAAAATTTCAATTTACCCAAATTTTAATTAATCAGTATGTTCATTTAACAAAATTTTAAATGAGTCGAATTTCCAAAAGTCAGAATATCAATTTGACCGTATTGTCATTTGTCTAAACAGACCTTTTATTTAAAAAAGTTCCAATATAAGCGAAGTTCAATTTATCAATATTTCTAATTAACAGAATTCTAAATGAGTTGAATTTTTAAATAAAAAAAATAATTCATTTGACCGAATCTTAATTTGTCTGAACCGACTTTTTATTTAAAAAAATTCCAATATAACCGAAGTTTAATTTATCAATATCTCCAATTAACAGAATTTTAAATGAGTTGAATTTTCAATCGAAAGAATAATTCATTTGACCGAATTTTCATTTGTCTAAATCGACTTTTTATTCAAAAGAATTTCAATTGAACCGAATTTTAATTTAACAGATTCTTTATTCAATAGTATTTTAAATCAGCCGAATTTTCAAATGACAAAATATCCATTTGACAGAGTCTTCATTTGTCTTAACCAACTTCCTATTGAAAAGAATTTCGATTTAACTGAGTTTTAATTTATCCGAATTTTCATTTCGGAGAATTCTAAAGGGGTCGAATATTCAAAGAACAGAATATTGTCCATTAAACCGAATCTTCATTTGTCTTAAACGACTTTTTATTTTAAAGAATTCTGTTTCAACCGAATTTTAATTGATTATAATCTTCATTTACCAGAATTTTTAAATGAGTCGAATTTTCAAATAACAGAATACTATCCATTTGACCGAATCTTCATTTGTTTTAATCGAGATTTTATTTCAAAGAATTCCATTTTCACCGAATTTTAATTTAGCAGAATCTTTATTTAACAGAATTTTAAATGAGTCGAATTTTCAAATGCCAGAATATTGTCCATTTGACCGAATCTTAATTTGTCTTAACCGACTTTTTATTTAAAAGAATTCCAATATAACCGAAGTTTAATTTATCTGAATCTTCATTAAAAATAATTTGAAATGAGCCGAATTTTCAAATGACAGAACATCCATTTGACCGAAATTATCAATTCGGTGACTAAGAAATTCTGTTAACTAAGAATTCGGATTGATTCACGTTCGATTGAAAGCAAATGCTGTAAAAAAAATTTAACTTAAAGAAAAATCTATCTATTAAATTTTGGTAAAATCGAAATTTTAATTGTTGAATTTTAAGAACTTATTCAAGCGTCTTGACAATTTTTTTTTAAAATCTGGATGAAGGAAATTACAACAACAAAAAATAAGTGATAAATTTGAATAGATGACAACCTGTGATGCCTGCGAGTTTAGAATTGATAAAATGGAACAAGAATAATTTGTAAATTTACTTTTTATTTAAATTTAAGTTTTTGTGAAATTTATAAAGTACCGTTTAAGAGTGACGAGAGTACCAGTCAACTTTTTGCAACGTTTTAATACTGATTCTAATCGTTCAGGCTCCTCCTTAAGAAATTTCTCTTCTCGCATGACTTTCTCCATTTCTGAACTTAGAAGGCCCTTCATACCTTCCTGAAGACTCGGGAATCGCACTTTAAGGTCAGCAACTGTTTTGCTAAAAATAACAGAAAGAAAGTGAAGTTAAAAAATAAAATTTTCAATTAAAATACGAATTTTGAAATAAAAAACCAAATTTAAAATAAAAACCAAAATTTAGAATAAAAAACAAAATTTAAATTAGAACCAAAATTTAAAGTAAAAACCAAACTGTAAATAAAAACCAAAATTTACAAATGAACACAAATTTAAAAAGAAAGACAATTTTAAAATATAATAAAGACTAAATTACAGATCTAGATTAAGATAGAAATCACTTTTTAAATAATTCAATTGAATACCTTGCTTTATTGAGAATCAATGCCATATTTTCAACATCCGACATATTAACACGAGTTTTTCTATTAATGACGTTGCCTCGAAGTTCCTCTACGGTACTTTCAAGACCGCTGTAAATTTATTAAATTTTTTTTTTTAGAAATAATTCCATTAATTTGGGACAAAAGAATAAATATAGATAAAAAAAATAATAATTAAGAATAAATATTAAAATTTTATTTTGTGATGTTTTCCTTTCAAATCGATGGAAATTCCAATGATGAAATCATTGTTTTCGTATTTCAAAACGGAAAATATGTATTTTTGCATTTTTTGTCTAAAAAACGGATCCTGTATGATCAATCAATCATTGATTATTTCGATAAAAAATCGTAAAAAGAAGCAGAAACTTACGTGAGATCTTTTTCTAACCACAGCATTTCCTGTTTATAAAGATCTTCCTCTCGACTTAACCTGAGCTTTTCTGAATCTCCAGCTGACCATGCGTTTTCTCCCAGAGACATTAGCATTGCTCTGGAAAAAAAAAAAGAAAAATGATAAACGTGAGGAGAGGAAAAAAGTTGAATTAACTATATCGTCAGAATCGATTTCTCGACTTCCGAGAAATCATTAAAGATACAAGATATATTTTAATAATAAAAAAATAAAAAAATACAGTTCCTTCCGCAAATTTCCCTTTGATCGTTTTGTGCCAACTCAACAAAGAATATGTATTTTTATGCTTCTTCTGTAACCTTTCTGCTTTATATCGGGACAAAAAGTTCAAAAGGTTGGAGAAAAAATTTTTCTTGTGAATTTATGATGGAAAATAATATAAAATTGAAATACGATTTAGATATATTGATAAGATTTATTGAAACTTGATGATTATTTTGTTGCTGAACGATATTTCATTGGATAAAGAAGAATAGCTTTGATGATAATATAATAAATCGTATCAATTTTATTTAGGTCACATGAAAACTTGGTAAAATAAAATAAATAGAAAATATTTCAATGTAACTGAATAGAAAATTTTATTTTTACTTGATTCTGAAATTTTTAGGATTTTTCCAGAAAAATTTATCAAATTTTCTAGACATTTCTTTCATGATTAATAAATTAAAAATTTTTTTTTAGAAAATCAGTCAAGCTACACTGTACTAGAAAAAATAAAATAAAAAATAAAGTTGTAACTTTCAACCATGAAATATAAATTATTATCTAAATTGTGTTTAAATAAGATCAAAATTATGAATTTTAAAAAAAAAGTGGTGAACATTTTCAATAAATTATCAAAAATAAAAGTGTCTACTTATAAAAATTATAACTAATTGAAAATTTGATTAATTAAAATTAAAGTTGATTAAATCTAGAATAATCGAGAATTTTAATATTTAAAATATTGATGAATTAAATGTAGAAACAAATAAAATTGGGACAAATTTAAATTTAGATCATCTTAATTTAGGCCTGATTAAAAATACAAGGAATTAAGATAATAATAGTTTATAATTTAAATTAATTAAGTTTAGAGAAAATCAAAAATTTACTAGCGAATGTTTTGATTTAATCAAAATAAATTTTTTTAAATTTGGTTTTATTCAATTTCAGTTTTTGAAATGAATTAAAATTTAAATGAATTAAAATCATTAAAATTAAAATTGATTGAAATTGAAAATCAATTAACATTTTTAACAGTAAGTGTTTTTATTAATTAGACAAGGAATTAAGATAATAATAGTTTAAAATTTGGATTAATTAAGTTTAGAGAAAATTAAAATTTTACCAGTGAATGTTTTGATTTAAGCAAACTAATTTTTATTTATACTTGGCTTTATTCAATTTCAGCATTTCAGTTTAATTAAAATTTAAATGAATTAAAATCATTAAAATAAAATCGATTGAAATTGAAAATTAATTAAAATTGTTAACAATAAGTATTTTGATTAATTTTAGCATTAGGATTTATTGCAATTTTAATAAATTAAAATGAGGTTGCTCAAATGATTGAAATTTTGATAATTTAAAATTAAAATCCATTACAAATTGGAAAAATGGATTTGAAATTTGGTCCGATTTAGTTTAGAATCAATTAAAACTTGGATAAAATAAAAATTTATTTATGTCGATTAAAATTTGGGTAAATTCAAAATTAAATTTATTTAAATTTGTTTGGTTCAGAATAAAATCGATTCAAATTTAAATGGATTAAAAATGTAATTAATTAAAATTTGGACATTTTCAATGTATATTAATTAGATTCAATAAGATTTGGAATTAAAATCGATAAAACTTAAGATAAATGAAATATAAATCCAAGTTTCAATCGATTAAAAGTTAATTTTTTAATGAATTGAAATTTGGATAAATTTAAAATGAATTTCATTAAAATTTGGATAAATAAGAATTTAGATAGATTATATTTTGAATCAATTAAAACTTGGATCGACTCAAAATTAAAATGATTACAATCTGTATAAATTGAAATTTTAATTAATTGAATTTATGGATTTGATTAAAAAATAGAAATAATTCAAATAGTGATCGTTTAAAATGTGAATGAACTAGATTTAAGGAAAATTAAAATTTAAATGAATGAATGTTTTGATTACAAAAATTCATATATTTTTTTAATTAAGACCCATTCAATTTGAGTCTTTGAGGTTAATTAAAATTTAGATAAACTGGAATAAAATCAATGGGAATTTTTAACCATAAGAGAAAAATTCAGAAAAATTCAGAAAAAGTTATAATTTACTGAAATTTGGATCGATTGACATTTGAATGATTTAAATTTAGTATCGTTTTTAAATTGAAATTTGAATTAAATATAATCTGGGATAAATGGCATTTTAAATGGACTGAATCTGAATTTGAGGATAATTTAAAATAGAATAAATTAAAATATACCTAGATTGTTTAAAATTTGGATAAATTGAATTTCGGATATTTTAAAAATTTAGTCGATTACAATTTTCAACAATAAACACTTTGATTAACTAAAATGAGGGTTTCTAAAATTTGAATCGATTCAATGTTTTCAGTATTTTCAGAACAGAAATCGTTTTAATTTGGATCCAATAAAATTGAGCCTGGGAAGTTAATTAAAATTTGGATGAATTGAAATTAAATTAAAATTTTAACAATAAAATATTAAATCAAAAAAAATTATAAATGAGAGAAATTTGGATTAATCGAAATTTTAATGAATGGCATTCAGAATCGATTATAAATTGAAATTTTTAAATCAAAATTTAAATAAACTTCCAATTTGAATAAATTGAACTTCAGGATGATATAAAATAAAAAAACAAACGAAATACCTATTCCTACATCGTTTAAAATTTAATTTCGATCATTAATAATTTGCATTAACTATAAATTGCGATTGTTAAAAATTTCCTAAATTAAATTTCCTATGTTTTAAAAATTTAAATAGATTAAATTTGCTCGATTACAATTTTAAACAATAAATATTTTTGATCAATTAAACTAAAAATTTATTGAAATTTGAATCTATTCAATTTTAGGTTCATTAAAATAAAGAGTGAATTAAAATTTAGAATTAGATTGTACAAAATTTGGAGAACTCGAATTTAGATTCAAGATTTATATAAACTTATAGGTAAATTAACGAAAATTAAAAACAAATATTGAACAATAAAATAGTGAGTAATAATTTTGTAACAAAATTATAATTGACTAAAATTTAGATTAATTAGAATTTTAATGATATTTAGTATCGCTTTTAAATTGAGATTTGAATTAAATATAATTTAAATAAATTAAATATAAATTTAATTAATTTTAAAATTTGAATAAATTAAATTTACTCGATTACAATTTTTAACAATAAATATTTTAATCAACTAAACAAACAATTTATTGAAATTTAAATCTATTCAATTTTAGGTCATTAAAATAAAGAGTAAATTAAAGTTTAGAATTAGATTATTCAAAATGTGAATAACTTGAATTTAGATTTAAGATTTATATAAACTTATAGGTAAATGAATTTCTTTTTTATTTATATTTACAATTTTATTGATATATTGTTTTTTATTGAAGAATGTGACAAAATTAAAAAAAAAGATAAAAAGTTACCTGATCGTAATATAAGCATCTCTAATACTTTCTCGAACAGTGTGCGATTGAGCTTGAGCCATACGTCGTAAATTCCTTTTTTCTTGATTGAGATCTTTTGCCTTTTTTTGAAAAACTCTCAGTTGATTATACATTTCCGGCGCTAGGGTTAAATCTCCATACATATATTGTCCAGTCGTTAATGCAACCGGCTTCGGAGGTGGTGTAGGTTTGTGCCTCTCTCGTTCTCTTTCTGCAATAATTTAATAAAAAATTTAATATCCAGATTTTAATTCAATATTTCACTTAAATTTCTAACACAAGCATTCTAACATTTTGGCTACATTTCTCTTTTCTCTGGCTACTCGCTAAATATTTTACCATCAATTTGACTACATCTCCAAATTTTACACCTAAATACATCTTTAATTAGATTTACTACATTTAGTTAAAAAGCACTTTAACTAAATTAATTAATTAATTTGCAGGTGAAATAAAACAGCTGAAATTGTGTGTACCGAAAAAAATAAAATAAAACACTTAAAAAAAAATTTCTCTTTTTTTTTACCTTGCGAAGACATTCTCGGTAAAGTTGAAGATTTGATAGCCGGTTTCGTAGGCTTTGTATCCGCTGGGTTTTGTAGCATTGCACAATTATTCAATAAGATTTTAAAAGTGTTGTCATGTATTTATTATTGATTTTTTTATTGTACATTATTGCAGAGATTGAAATTTTTTACTCTTGGATTTAGTTTCATTCTTTTTAAATTGTGATTTTAATATTAAATCTAGTTTCATTTCCTTTCTATAAATTTTAGATTTTTAACTTTTTCTTTTTCTACAGTGAAATTTTAGATTCAGTTTAATTTTCTTTTTATATAAATGGAATTTTAGATTTAGTTAAATTTACCATGATTCGAAGTGATCGGAATTATGATACTATAAATATTAAAAATTATGAAAACATTTTTATTAAAAATTACGTTAATAATAAGAGTACTGTATTATAATATAAAATTAATTCTATTGATTGGATTTAACAAATAAAATAAATCCATTATATATTTCCATTAAAAATTATAGCTTCAATCTCTGCGGGAATTTTAAGATGCTTAATATTTTTATAATGTACCTGCATGCTGGGGTGAGTGTTGCTTCGGAGAATTCATATCCGGCGGCTCGTCACTGAAGGACACTGATTTTTCGAACGACACTGACTTATCTGAAATAAATTTAAAGAAAACGAAATTTTACTAACATTGGAAAAAAGTCGAGATAAAAAACATTAACATGCGTTTCAGAAATAAAGGAATAAATAGAAATGTTCTAATTATAAAATAGATCATTAAAGAATTACGTTGATTAAATTATTTTTAGTTGAAATTTTTAAAATATGAAAAAAATATGAAAATATGAAATATAAGGTTAAAAAATAAAGAATTAGTAAATATTAATATAATACAAACTTGTAACATTTACTAATTAAGTTTTAATAAATATTACACATTTTTTTATAGAATCAACAAATTAAATTTTAAGGTGAGTTTTCGAAATTTACAAAAACTTCACGAAAATGTTTCTGTTAATTGAGCGATATTTATGAAAAAGTGTTAAAAGGTTTTTCTCAGGATTTTAAAACTATTTATCTTTTATCGTATTCTATATTTGCTTTATCACTTAACCCTTTAACGCACCACTTTATCTTTTCCATATAACATACAATTTATCTTCATACTTTATATAAAACGTATTTAAATAATGTAAAATTCTGTAAAAAAAAAAATATAATAATTTAAGGTTTAAAATCCAGAATTAATTATTTAAAAACCTTTTTGTCACATTTAAACATTTTTTTCTCAACAACTGATTTTTTAATTTAAATTTTTTAATTACAATTTATAAAATATTAACTTTATTTGATAAAAAAATTTAAGGCACCTGAAAGGGTTTATTTATCAAAATTAGAATACATAATTTCAATAAAAATAAGTAAATTCACTATTTGAAATAAATTTAAAAAATACTGAAAAATATTATTTCAATATTTTGTAATTAGTTTATGTTTAAATTAAAATAAATTAATATTATTAACAATATTTAAAATATTGATTTGCGGTCATTTAATATTTTATAAACCGGCATTTTTTTGCCAAGATTTGGCCTTATTTGTAGTCTTGTAGAATTGCCTGAAAGAATAACTGGATTTCAAGCTTATTTTCTTATTTTTTAAATCGTGGAAGATATTAAATTTAATTAAAACTTGATTAAGTTGTGCATGCATGAGATACTTTCAAATAATTTATACAAAAAAGAAAGAAAAATTTATTTTTAAGATTATAAAATCAAATTATGTTTCGAAATTTGTAAATACATTTTTTAAAGTAACAATGCAAAAAGGAAAATTTCTCTCTTAACCAATTTTTTCAAATATTGACCTTTTTGAATTATTAATACCCAAATTTAAAAAGGCTGTGTTTATAGAAAAAAAGTCTATAAAATGTTTAAAAATTCTTTAAAACCACGGCAATTTTTTAAACATTTTTTAAATTACAACAATTTTTTAAATAACTTTAAAAGTTTTACTATGAATTTCGAACAAATAATGTGAATAATGTGGTGATTTTTTTATAAAATCTCATCAATTTAAAATTAATCGAGAACAGTGTAAAACTTTTTTTTTAAGAGCAATTAAACAATAAATAATCATTTAAACTTTTTAACTAAAATACATTTTTTTTAATTTTTAACTTTTGTGTTTTTGCAAGAAACTATAATATAAAAAACTTATTGTAATATCTTTAATTGTTATGGGCAAAAGCGCCTGAACGTAAATTTAAGTAATTCAGAATTATTAGCCTGAAATATTTTTAAAAATGTTTCATGTAGCTTGAAACATTTAAAGGTCACTTGAAATATTTTGAAATATCATGAAGTATCATGGAATTTCCAGAAATAAATCAAAATATTTAAAAAATATTTAAGATGTTTTTACATAATTGAGATATTTTGATATAGATATTTCACAACATCTAAGTTAATGAGATATTCTCAAGTCCTTGAAGTAGCTGGAAATATTTTTAAAGTATCTTAAACTATTCGAAAGTAGATTTAAATATTTAAAAACTTTTTAATATTTAAATCTCTTTAATTTTTTAAATATTTCAAAGTAGCTCTAAATATTTGTAAATTTCTCAAAGCTTAAACTTTTTTATTTACTTCTAACATTACTTTTTATTTAATTTTTTAAAATATTTCCAGATACTTTGAATATTTGATAAAATGACTTAAAAGTACTTTTGACAAGATCTGTCCCATTCCACGATAATTTTCGAATTTGTTCACTCCTCCAATTAAATATTAAATTTCAAGATAAATACATAAGTTCTTGAAATTTAACATATTTGCAATTAAAAATAAAAATTAACAATTATGACAATAAGACTAAATAAAATAAACAAGCAGACAAACTATAATAAACTAGGGTAGAGTTGCTATCAATAAGACACTTTTTTTAATCAATATTTCGATTTTTTGAAAAATTATTGGCAATAATAATAAATCAACTTAAAATTTTTTATGTATTTTTAAATTTAGATTTTTTTTTAATGATATTTCAGAAAAATGAAATGTCTTATTGAAAAGAGTGTCTCATTGATGTCAATTTTCCCCTAAATAAAATTTGCAACATTTTTTTTAAACATTGATGTTGCTTCGATTGCGCCAAATTACATGCTTAAATACTGCCATGCACTAATTAATTAATTTTCCAACGTTTATTACAATTTTTCTAAAAAATACAAAAATACAGAGTACAAAAACGTAATTTATAAAAATGCAATGTACAAAAATACGACATTTAGGTAAAAAATGCAAAATATAAAAAATAACATACATTAAAAAATAACATTGTACGCTACATGTAAAAAGTATTCATATACGAGAAAATTTTAGGGGAGAGTAGTCATCAGTGGAACACCTTTTTCAACGGGACATTAAATTTTTTTTAATTATTAAAAAGAATTTTACCTTAAATTCTATTAAAAATGTAAGCTATATGAAATAATTTTTTCAATAATTTTTCATATAATTTAAATGTCTCATTGATTTTGACTCTCCCCTAATATAAAAAAAAATATACAAAAACATATTAAATGTAAAAAAAACATAATATGAAAAAGGCAACTTATAAAAATATTGTACAAAATTGTAAGAAAATTAAGAAGCAGACACGTTAATTATAAATTAAAATTTGTAAATTAAGGATAAAAATACTTTAGATACATATTTTACAAAAAAGTAAAATTACGTCAAAGGATTCTATTTAACAGGGAATAAAAAATATTTATAGCGTAACAGTATAATATTTGAACTTAAAGTTATAACATAATTTTAACTTTATAGCGTAATAAATAAAACCCTCCGACAAAATTAAACTTTTGATTGAAAGAGAAAATTTTACAAGAAAACAGGATTAAAAAATATCCGTTTTCATAACAAGTCGTTTACTTTTTTTATTAGCCAAAACAACTCCTAAAATTAACTGTAGCAAAATAGTTTATAAAAATTTAGTAACTCTTTATCGAATAATTTTTAAGGAGGTTTTCTCCTTTCACATAACCTTAAATTAAAAAACGTATTTTCACATCAAATAAAAATATTATTAAAAATAATTTCAACAGATTTTGAAGGGTCCAGTTGTGCATTTTTAAATAAAAGTAGGTTGAGACAAAATTTGTTATTAAAAAATAATTAATCATTTTGTGTTTTTTCTTTAAAGTTTGTGAACAATTTTTTTTATCTAATTTTGAATAATAATAACTTATTTTGATCTTTGAAACATTCTCTACAACTGGATTTTTCAAATTTGGGTGAAATAAATTTTAGTAATATTTTTATTTTATGTAAAAAACAATTTTCTAGATTGAGGTTATGTCAGTGCCTTTTCACATCAAATAGAAATATTATTAAAATTAATTTCATCAGATTTTAAAAGATCCATTTTTTAGAAAAAATTAGGTTGAACTAAAATTTGACGTCAGAACAATTATTTAACATTTTGTGTTTTTTCTTTAAATCTCTTGTTAAAATTTGTAATTTTCATCCAATTTTGACAAATAAAAGCTCATTTTACTTTTTAAAACACTTACTACAATATTTTTTTTATACTAAATTACAAATATTTATATTATTATAAATAATAAAAACATATAGAAAATTTTATTTGTTGGATTTTGTTAAATAATATATTATTTAAAAAATATTAAGCAAATAAAATTTGTTGTTCATACTTTCATATATTTTTCTCAAAGAGAAAAATGAGCTATTATTTGTTAAAATAGGATGCAAATAACAAATTCACTGACGTCATTCTCCATTACATGTTTTTAAAATAAAAAAATTATTCAAATGCACCTAACTTTAAAAGATCTAGTGGTATATTTTTGTTTAGAAAATTAATTAAAATTTGTTACCTTAATTTTTAATAATAGTTTTATTTGGGATGGAAAATCACTTTTTAGTTTGAGGTTATGTTAATAGAGAGAATCTCCTTAACAACTATATCAATTTTTTTTTTAATAAAAGAATAAAAAATAATAAAATTAACAAAAAAATTTGTAGTGCCGGATCAAGTTTATCAGATTTCTTAATTTTCACAATATTTTATTAAACTTGTCATTAAAATAATAAATATAAACAAATAAAAATTTAAAAATCCAGTTCGGTAAATCTCTTCTACATTTTACTATCTTTCATTTAAAAAATAATAAATTAAAATCTATTAAAAAATAAAGGCTCTTGATGTTTTTTAATAGCAGATTTCGCTTTTTTCCCACTGCGCGTCGCGTGCAGAAACCGCCCGTTCGCTCGAAATTAGACGCTTTCTGCACGCGACGGCTCAATTAATCAAGAAAATCGATATTTTCTAATCCAACTTTTAAAATATTGAATTTTTCTCTCAGATACAAGCTCGAGTCGAACGATATAATACAAAATAAATATAGTATCTAAAATGTACATTAGGGTGGCCCAAAAAAAAAAAATTTTCGATTTTCATAAACCTTACCCCCCATTTTGTTCTTTGGCGAAAAATATGAGATACGTATTTTTTTATTTTCTTATTTTTTAATATTAACCCGTGCCGCAAAGCCCTTGAAAATTACCATTGAATTCCCATAGGAAAAATGCACTTTTTCGTAAATTTGACATCAAATCGTGAAAAATTGACCTTTTTCTTTCTATAAACAAACCCCATAAACGTAAAAAAACCTGGAATTTATTAAAAAAAATAATAATTATTATTTTAAATGCTTTTTCTTCATTTATTGATGTTATTATCAAAATATATATTATTGTTTATGTTTTACCATGTTACATAATTTGTTTAAACAATTTATTGTTGTTATTTCCTTACAAAATGACAAATAAATCGAGCGTTTTTGCAATTTTCTTAAACTTTCTAACTTTAGACGCCTAATAAAACAATAAATTTATATATATTTATGTTATATAAATATTTAATATCAAATTAAGACGCTAACAATTGTTTAAACAAATTATTGTTGTTATTAATTAACTTTTTCAGAATTGCTTAAAAAGAGTTGTAGTTTTTTATTAATTTTGCAACTTACTTTTCTTGAATTAACCACATTTTAATAAAATAAAAAAAATTATTATTATAACAATTATTTAAACAAATTATTGTTGTTATTTATTAACTTTTGCAAAAATGCTTATAAAAAGTTGTAGTTTTTTTTTAGTTTTGCAAATTGATTTTCTTTAACCAACCACATGTTAATAAATTAAATAAAATTATTATAAAAATAATTATTTAAACAAATTATTGTTGTTATTTTTTTAACTTTTTCAAAAATGCTTAAAAAAAGTTGCAGGTTTTTCTTAATTTTGCAAACTGCTTTTCTTGAATCAACCACATTTTAATAAAATAAATAAAAATTATTATTATAACAATTATTTAAACAAATTATTGTTGTTATTTATTAACTTTTGCAAAAATGCTTATAAAAAGTTGTAGTTTTTTTTTAGTTTTGCAAATTGATTTTCTTTAACCAACCACATGTTAATAAATTAAATAAAATTATTATAAAAACAATTATTTAAACAAATTATTGTTGTTATTTTTTTAACTTTTTCAAAAATGCTTAAAAAAAGTTGCAGGTTTTTCTTAATTTTGCAAACTGCTTTTCTTGAATCAACCACATTTTAATAAAATAAATAAAAATTATTATTATAACAATTATTTAAACAAATTATTGTTGTTATTTTTTAACATTTTCAAAAATGCTCATAAAGAGTTGTAGTTTTTTCTAAATTTTTCAAATTGATTTTATTAAACCAACCACATGTTAATAAAATTATTAAAATTATTATTCTAACAAATATTTAAACAAATTATTGTTGTTATTTATAAAATTTTTAATAAATGCTAAATAAAGAGTTAAACAGTTTGTTTAAAATTTTGTTATGTTAAAAATTTATCAATTTTTTTAAATTGTGGTTGACTTAAGAAAAGTAATTTGCGAAATTAAGAATAAATTATAACTCTTTTAATGCATTTTTAAAAAAGTTAATAAATAACAACAATAAGTTGTTTAATTGTTATAATAATAATTTTAATAATTTTATTAACATGTCGTTGGTTTAATAAAATCAATTTGCAAAATTGAGAAAAAACTACAACTCATTATAAACATTTTTGAAAAAGTTAAAAAATAACAACAATAATTTGTTTAAATATTTGTTAAAATAATAATTTTATTATGTTTATTTACATGTGGCTGGTTTAATAAAATCAATTTGCAAAATTGATAAAAAACTACAACTCTTTATAAGCATTTTTGAAAAAGTTAAAAAAATAACAACAATAATTTGTTTAAATAATTGTTTTTATAATAATTTTATTTAATTTATTAACATGTGGTTGGTTAAAGAAAACCAATTTGCAAAACTAAAAAAAACTACAACTTTTTATAAGCATTTTTGCAAAAGTTAATAAATAACAACAATAATTTGTTTAAATAATTGTTATAATAATAATTTTTTTTATTTTATTAAAATGTGGTTAATTCAAGAAAAGTAAGTTACAAAATTAATAAAAAACTACAACTCTTTTTAAGCAATTCTGAAAAAGTTAATTAATAACAACAATAATTTGTTTAAACAATTGTTAGCGTCTTAATTTGATAATAAATATTTATATAACATAAATATATATAAATTTATGGTTTTATTAGGCGTCTAAAGTTAGAAAGTTTAAGAAAATTGCAAAAACGCTCGATTTATTTGTCATTTTGTAAGGAAATAACAACAATAAATTGTTTAAACAAATTATGTAACATGGTAAAACATAAACAATAATATATATTTTGATAATAACATCAATGAATGAAGAAAAAGTATTTAAAATAATAATTAATATTTTTTTTTAATAAATTCCAGGTTTTTTTACGTTTATGGGGTTTGTTTACAGTCATATAAAAAATAGTTGAAATAATTTATTTAATAAATATACGACAGATTTTTATTATTTGGACATTCATGAACAAAAATATCGTTTACAGAAAGAAAAAGGTCAATTTTTCACGATTTTATGTCAAATTTACGAAAAAGTGCATTTTTCCTATGGGAATTCAATGGTAATTTTTAAGGGCTTTGCGGCACGGGTTAATATTAAAAAATAAAAAAATACGTATCTCATATTTTTCGCCAAAGAACAAAATTGGGGGGTAAGGTTTATGAAAATCGAAATTTTTTTTTTTTGGGCCACCCTAGTGTACATAAATTACAAATATACAGAAAATACAAAGTACAGTCGAACCTGAATAAGTGGAACCTGAAGTTACGAAAATTCTAGTTTCACTTATAGAGGTATTCCACTTATCCAGATACACTAAAGCTTCACTTATTTTAACCCGGTCGACGCAAATCCATGGGAAAAGTCGCACTTATTTTAACTTCCACTCTGATTGGCTGGTCCAATTCGCAGCAACCAATGAAAATTTTAGTTAGTTCTGATTGGTCGCCAAGTGAAAAAAAGTGAGACTTCGAATCGCTAAAATAAATGCGACTTTAAACAAGCGAAACTTTAAATAAGTGAAGTTTCAGCGTAGTTTGAGGCCAAGTTACTTTTGCAGGGTCCGCAAAGAAAGTTCCACTTAAAGAGAATTCCCACTTATCCAGGGACCACTTATCCAGGTTCGACTGTATAAAATTTTTAAACAGTGATACAATAAGCATTTTTCTGCAAATAGCGAGCGATGCACAGTCGATCTAGACAAAAAAAAACTGATACTTATTTGTAAAATTGAAAAGCGCACCTTTCCCTAATTTTGGTGGCTTAGCGTCAGTCCTTAAGTAAGAGTCATCTGTAACGGTAGGTGAGACACTTATTTGCAAGGTGGCGAAATACTGACACTGAGGTAACAACGATAGAGTGACACTGTAATCGGAGGAAAATAGAGATAGAGATTAAAGACACACCTGGCAGTGAGGCAGAGCTGGAACTAGATTGTTTGTCGAACTCGTCCCCTGCGCCTGGTGTGCATTAGTCGAAATTACAAAGCAGTTGTACAGCAGGTTTTAAGAAATTTTTTCACCAGTAGCCAGACATAGTTACATCTAATTATATTCTTCTCTCTTTTTTTTAAAAAATTAAATTAAAAATTAAAGCTTATTTGCAAATTGCGTCTAAAAATTAAACACTGACGAATTTCATTATTAGCGCATGAATTTCATTCTTTCTAGGGGGAAAAAAATGTGACGCGCTATGAGAAAAGGGACATGAGAAGAAAAAAATTCTAGGTTATGTTCAGTGATACTTTTATCTTGGTTCTTTTGATTATATAAAATCAATTTTTATTAAACATTTTGGATTGAATGAAGACTTAAACATGAATCGTTGGTATTAATTGTGTATTTTTATTCTAAAAATCACAAACATAACCTAAAATTCTTTGCTTCTTAGGTTCCTTTCTTAATAGAGAGTCACAAATATTCTTTATTTAAGAGAATTCAAATTCTGATAACTAATTATTTATCATTACTATATTTATTCAATATGTTACAATTCATGAAAAAGGGGTTAAATGATTATTTCATGAAACTTATTAGATAAAATTTTTATTTTAGAGTTTTATTAGATAGATTTTTCTATCAGCCGAATTTTAATTTTAAAATATTTTTAATCTGATTGAAATTGACCTAATTTTTTTAACATAATTTATTTGAATTTTAATTTACTCTAAGTTTAATTAGCCAGAATTTTAATCTACCCGAATTTTAACTAACACGAATTTTAATTTACCAGAATTTCAATTTACTTAAAATTTAATTAAACCAAAGTTTAATTATAACTTTATAAATTTATTCATAAATAAGCCTAATTTTAATTTAACCGAATTTTAATTTACCGAATTGAAAATTAACAGAATTTTCAAAACGCTAATTTTTATTTGATCGAATTTGAACATGACCGAAAAAACCTCAGATAGACAAATTTCGGTTCGAATCTCAGAGAGAAATTAGACAAATACTCAAAAAGAGGTTATGTTTAATCTGATTATTTGGCTTTTTGAAAAAGAAAAACTAACTTTTAATGTAATTTTTTTTTAGAACAAAAGTGGCAAATTTAATTTTAAACAAAACCAGCTATTGAAACTCATAGTTGGATGAAAATTAGAGAATTTTGAGATTCAGACTCGTTTTAGAAAAACGAAAAAAAACCACAAATTTGTTAAAAAAAAAAAATTTTTTTTATCCAATTATTAATCTTAATGGTTTATTTTGATTTAAATTAAATAGCACACATTTTCTCTAAATAAAATTACAATTAAAGTTAGCTTTTCGAAAGAAAAGGAAAACAATTACTTTAAACACAACCTCTTCTTGAGTCTTTCAATTCCTCGATCAGAAATTGATAATTTCTGATTGGTTACTTTTAAAATTCGTCACAAAATCTTTTTGTCGAATGAATATTCGACTATTTGTAATTTTCGACAAATAAACACTCGACGTATTAAGAATTCTTATTAAAATTAATTTGTGCTTCTACAAATTCAGATAATTAAAGATTTAGTGAAATGGAAATTTGAACACTTAAGATTCTATGCACTTAAAATTTTGTTTTATAACAAATCTGATAAGTTAAAATTCACCTTAACTATAAATCCGGTTAAATTAAAAGTCGGGTTAATTTAACTTCAGGTAATTAAAATTCGAGTTAATTAAACTTCGGGTAAATTTAATTTTGGTTTAATAAAAAGTCGGGTTAATTAAAATACAGGTAAATATTATTTTGATTTAATTAAAAGACAAGTTAATTAAAAAACAGGTAAATTAAACTTAGGGTAAATTTAAATTCTGGTATATTAAAATTCGGGTTAATTAATATTCGAGTACATTAAAATTCAGGTAAATTAAAATTCGAGTAAATTAAAATTCGAGTTAATTAAAATTCGAGTTAATTAAACTTCGGGTAAATTAAACTTTGGTTTAATTAAAGGTCGGGTAAATTAAAATACGAGTAAATTAAACTTCGAGTCAATCAAAATTGGAGTACTTTAAAATTCGGGTAAATTATCATTCAAGCAAATTAAACTTTGGTTTAATTAAATGTTTGGTATATTAAAAATCAGTTAAATTTAAATTCCGATAAATTAGAATTCGGGTTAATTGAACCGCTGGTAAATTAAAATTCGTGTTAATTAAACTCTGGGTAAGTTAAACTTTGGTTTAATTAAAGGTCGGGTAAATTAAAAATCAGTTACATTGAAATTCTGATACATTAGAATTCAGGTTAATTAAACTTCAGGAAAGTTAAAATTCGATCAAATTAAAATTCGAGTAAATTAAACTTCGGGTAAATTGAACTCTGGTTTAATTAAAGGCCGGGTAAATTAAAATACGGGAAAATTAAAATTCGGGAAAATTAAAAATAGGTTAAATTAAAATTCTGGTATATTGAAATTCGTGTTGTTTAAACCTGGGGTAAATAAAAATTCGAGTAAATTAAACTTCGGGTGAATTAAAATTCTGGTATATTTATATTCGGGTAAATTAAAATTCTGGTATATTAAAATTCGGGTTAATTAAAATTCGAGTACATTAAAATTCGGTTAAATTATAATTCTGATATTTTAAAATTCGAGTACTTTAAAATTGAGGTAATTGAAATTCGAGCAAATTAAAATTCGAGTTAATTAAACTTTGGTTCAATTAAAGGTCGGGTAAATTAAAATGCAAGTAAATTAAACTTTGGATAAATCAAAATTCGGTTAAATTAAACCGCGGGTAAATTAAAATTCGAGTTAATTAAACTCTGGGTAAATTAATCTTTGGTTTAATTAAAGGTCGGATAAATTAAAATACGGGTAAATGTTCGTATGAAAAATAAATAAACTTAAGTGTCTGAGAAAAATTCGTTATTTTTCCAAAACTGAATTTTTAACGAGTTATCAAAGACCAAAATGGAAAAAAAAATTAACAACAATTTCGTAAAAATTTAAACTTTACATTAGTTTACAACCCATAGTTCTCTAAAAATTAAAAAGCAGTTTTTTTCATTACAGACGAAAATTTGTATTTGTAAAAAAAAACTCTCAAACGAGAAAATTCACATTAATTTATTCTCAATTACTTATTCTCTTAATTAAAAAATGTTTTTCCGGTTCTATTTGCTTTGACAATACATGCTCAAACAATTCAACAGTTGCCACTAATTCTATTAAAAGAAACTGCTAACATTAAAAAGAAAGCTTTCACATTTTCAAGGTCATGGTACGAAATTAGAACTGTTCAAAAACATTTTTTCTCGAAAAATAGACAATCTTCGAAAACAAGATTAATATTTCAACTAAATTGAAATTATTTTCCGAAATAATTCTAATAAAAATAACTTAATTGTAAATACCCAAAAAGCAAGAATTTGAAAATTGTCGATTTTAAAAATTGAAAAAATGTTAAATTTGATCAGAATTAGAACAATTTACATATCATTGATATTTTTTTGAACAATTCTAATGTGCAAAATAACAAAGTCACTTTCACTATTGCATGCTTAAAAAAGCGTTGGTGATAAAGCATTTCTTACAAAATTTGTCATAAATATTAATATTATTAGAACTGTTAAAAAATTCCAAGTAAAGTGATTAAGGCCATGTAGTTTGTTTTATGGTATCACTTTTACATAAGCGTGGTTTGAAGCATTATTAAAAATTCAGAGCACGTATTGAATTTTGTATTCTATAAGGAAGAGTGGAACATACAGGTTTTTCAATCTAATTATCTTCAATTTTCACAGCCTTTTGATTTGACGATACGAATTCATAAAATAGAAAATAAAACTAGCGCAATCATCTTATCGAAACAGTAAATTAAATTATGCAATGTACTTTTATCCACTCTTTCATTGTACTACATTTATATAAAAATATAAACACAATATGTTAAAATAGAAAATTTTTGCATAAACACCTATGTGTGGCTACTTGCTTGAAATAAAGCGTTTAATAATGACGCTAAAGAAAGAATTTAACTTGTTATTTTCCCCAATAAATATGGTATCCGAATCCAGTGACATTTTTTTTTTACATCGGGATTTCATATGATTTTTCAATATAAATATTAATATTGAATTTTAATTGTGGAAAGATACTTACACTAATCTTATATAATTTATCAACTATTAATCTAACGACTTAATTTTAATTAACACAAATTTTAGCAATTGTAGGTTTTTTATTTATTTATTGAATCCAATTTATTTATTCTCTAGTACCTTCATTTAAATATCTTATAATTTATTAATTCTAAAATCGTTCAGTCTAAAATTTGTGCTTTTTAGTAGAATTTTAAATTAATTTAATGACTCTAGAGAAAATATTAAATTGCAATAATTTAAAAAAAGTTTAAACTTTGATAGAGTTTAAATTTTATAATAATTTTAAATGTAAAACAGAATTTCAGTTTTAAATTAATATTTTTGCTTTAAAATCTTGGTTTTAAAATATCTTTAATTCTTTATTTTAAAACAAGGTTCTTTTATTTTCGATATATTCGCTAATTTTATATTTTCCTAAGAGTCATTAACCAGATTAAAGCTAGTTATGTACGCAAATTACGTCTTAATTATTTCTATTCCTTCTTGTCTGATTTCGATACGTTCTAGCGAACATTTTGATAAAACGTTCCATTATTATTGAAACTGAATATTAATAAGAGGCAGTACATAAATTACGTAAATTACATAGAAAAGAGGGAGGGAGTTTTGAAAAACCTCAAAAAAAATTTTATTTTCCAAAATTTCTCTGTAACTTAAAAAATAAATAAATCAATCTTTTTAATTTTTATTTAAAAGAATAATAACTTAACCGAATTTTAATTTAGCATAATTCTCATTCAACAGAATTTGAAAAAACAACAATTTTTGAACAACAAAATTTTTAAACGACATAATTTTCATTTTACCGAATCTTCATTTATCCAATTTTTTTATAGACTCCTTAAAAGGTCGAATTTATTGGCCAAAATTACAAATGATCGAACAAACATTCGAGGAAAAGAAAAAGAAACCGTTTATAATTTTAATCTACTGGAAATTCGGCGTTATTATAATTCTATCAAATATCAATTCGGGCAAATAAAAGTTTTGACAAATAAAGATTCGATAAAATAAGAATTCTGACATTTAAATTCTGTTAAATTTGGACTAATAATACAAAAATCGGTATTTTAAATTTAATTCCGTAAATTAATTCGGTATTTTAAATTTTAATTTTAATTCGTGCAAATGAAAATTCGGACAAATGAAGATTCAGTCAAATCGAAACTCTGGTATTTAAGGATTCTGCTCACTTAAAATTTTGTTTGATAATAATTCTGCAAAATTAAAATTCGTGTAAATAAAAATTTAATCGAGTAAAAACTTGGTTACAGAGAAATTCTGTAAAATTAAAATTCCGTTAATTAAATATCCGATCACCTAAAGATTTTATGAAGTGAAATTCTAGATTAATTTTGATTTTATTGAAAAACAATTCGGAAATTGAAAATCCGAGTAAGAGGGAAATCTAATCAAATTATGTTAAATAAAAATTAAACTGAGAACAAATTCGAATAATGAAAATTTGGCTAAAAAAAGTTTCTTTAAAAAAAAAATCTCCCGATTTATAAAAAAAGATTCTAAATTGTCTTTAGTAATTTATGTACGAACCCTAAATACAAATAACTTTTAAAAATAAATTTCAATATATTCACGTCTATTTATAACATTTTTTCCTTTTATTATCAACAGAATTTTAATTCTCCTTTTTTTAAAACCAAAATCAGTTTATTTCTGATTTTCAAATCGTTTAAAAATGAAGATTAATAATAATTGAATTGAATTTTAAATTACATAAATTATAAATTTTAAAATCATACTGTATAAAATTAGAGAATTGTATTGCACAAAATTATAAAATTGAATGAAAACTAAAAATTGTATTGTATAAATTTATAAAAAAAAGGCGACTACTTACTGTTTAAAATTAAAAAATAGTATTTTTTTTAAAATTAATTTTTTTAAAAACTATTGTTGAGAATTACAAAATTAGATTTCACGAAATAAAGGAAAATTCTTAAATTTATTTTTTTAAAAACAATTTTCTCATAAAATTGTAGTGAGCAAATTCTAAAAAAAAATTTTTTTTATTCAATAGCTCAGTAAATGAAAGATAAAACAAAAAAAGTTAAATTTACAATTTAATTAAATTTTTCATAAAAGAAAACTCACAATTTCATTTACAATAAGGGTTCAAGTAAACCCGAAATATACTAAAATGAAAATTGAAATTTAATAATCACATTTATCTCTAATTAAATTGAATTTACAATTTATGAAGAACCGTTTTAATTAAAAAAAGAAAAAAAAACATTTTTCCGCAGAATTTCTTCAATAAAATGCAATCGAGACTGCAATTGTTACAATTTATGATGTTATGAAATAAATATTTGCGTACCTTGTGTTCTCGTATATGGCTCACGTCCAGCGGGAATTTGCAAATAATCCCTCGGAGATGGACTGGTATGTTGTGGATGTATTAAAGCCTTTTGCACAATCCCAGTTAAATTAGCAAGCTGTCGTTCCATATTCTCCACCCTCAACCTATTAAAATGATTTTAATTAAAATTAAGCCCTTCACAATAAATAATTTAAAAAAAAAAAACTTAATCGACTTGACACTCTTGAAATGTTCTTTTCTCTTCAATTTGTCAAATTTACTAATTTCCTTTTCCTAAATTTTCTCATTTTTCTAACGCAATTTGACATTTTACTCCTAATTTAAATTTTTATTCGTAATTTCCTTTTAAATTAAATTTTTTTTTAAAATAACTAATTAATTAGTGGTAATTATTAACTAACATGAGTTTAATATCAACTTAAGAAACATGTTCTTATCAATAACGAGCAATTTCCAATTAATTACTATTATTATTATTTAAATTTACGAGTCAAGTCAAACAGGGTCAAATGAAATTGACCTCTAGTTTGTTTTTACTTTTTAATATTTAATTTAAAATACTGTCTAATCATTCCAAAATGCAACTAAACCGATAGAAACTGTTTTTTGAATTGTATGCAAATGATCATAAATTGATCAAAGTATAATGGAACTTTATTAATATTAAACTATAGCCCACTCATTTCTCTGCTCATTAAATCAATGAGTGAAAGTGGACTTTAGTTTTTTCACGTGCATGGTTAATAACTCACATTAATTTCAATGAATCAAGAATTTTTAAACTAAGTCTATTTCGAAAATTCACGAATTAAATCATATTTATATTCGTCACTAATTGATGTTTTTTACTTTAGTAAAATATTTATACTTAGGAATAAAATAAATTTACAATTTGGAATAAAATAAATTTATACTTTGAAATAAACTAAATTTATACTTTGAAATAAAATTATTTGTATATTTTCCAATAAAGTTCATTTTAATATAAATAAAGTAAATATTTTAGAAAAAATGGATTAAATTAACGAACTAAAGATTAAGAAATTTTGTTCATTTTAATCAGGCAACGAAACAGTAACTATCCTAAATTCTTACGAATGCAAATAAACTATAATGTATGAAAAAACAATGTAATGAAAATATAAGTACAAAATTGAGAGAACCTCATTTTGATCATTAAACTAATGCAGATAATTAATGATGCATGTAATGAAAATTTCGCATGCTACAATTTCACATTCACCTACCTATAGCAAAATTAATATCGCGTCGAGCAAAAGAAAAATTTTTCATCCACGCCTACATTTTGCATAAATGTTTATTAATACCACTTCTTTATTTACAAAAGAAAAAAAAAACAAAAATCTACGAAAAACTTCTACTTGCACGACAATTAAACTCGAATAATTAACTCATTAACAAACAAAGGATTTTTACTCAAAGTTTAATAAATTTTGAAAAAAGTTTTTTCTTTATTCGTTTCAAATAATATTGAATAATTTATTCAGGGATGTTAAAAATTTTATATATTTTACAATTTTATATAATATAAATTCTACAGTATAATTTTATAATTTTTATAATAATAAATAATTAAATAAAAGAAATTTCAAATTTTATTTAATAAAATAAAATATTCACTTTGAGTGAAAATCTAGTGTTTTTTTACGTTAATGTGTTAAATAAAAAGACTAACAAAAAATTGTTTAAATGTAGCAAAAAAAAAATCCGAGTTTTGTCACTATTAATATTTTACTCATTCATCGTTATTATTCAGTTCATGCAGTTTTGAAAAAAAAAAAAAATTTTATCCAAATTCTACTTTTACCTATGTATACTTTGCTTTAAGAAACGAGCGAATTTACGTTTTTTACCACAAACAAAATTTTAATTAATTAATCAAGTTTTAAACAATTCGAATCAAATGAAAAACAGGAAACATTTATTTTTCTAACTGTCAAAGTTTAATTAATTTTAGCCAAATAAAGTTATAGATTGAATAAATTACTGGTGACCGTAACATAACCTCAAATTAAGAAATTATTCTTAGCGCAAACAAATATAATAATTAAAATTACGAAATATCTAGTTGTAAAGTACTCAGAAAAAAGTACGTTGAGAGAAAACCTGTAGTCAAATAAAAATTTTATTGAACATTTTATGTTTTTTCAGTTCAGACAAAAATCACAATTTTCAGCAAATTTTTATAAACAATAGCTTATTTTACGTTTTGAAATATTTTCTACAATCGTAGTCATTTTAATATGGTTAAAAGTTTGTGTAAAAAATAATTTATGACGCTTGACGAAAAAAGAGATCTAACAATTTAGGTTATGTTTTTGTTTCTTAGGTCCCTGTTTTCGAAACACGTCACATTTAATAAATAAAATTTATATTGTTTATACTTATTTTTTTAAAAACAAACTTTTAATGAGAGGGATCAGTTACATTAAACAATTGTTCTAAAATCTAAATAATCTGCAAAATTGATTTTTATAATAATTTGTGAGAGAAATTCAATTCTCATAAAATCGAAAAGGTAAAAAAAAATTTCTTACTATTTATCAATTTTTATTTTGGTGAAAAATTAAATATTCTAAAATCCATTCGTAGCTGCCTAGAAAAGTTTTTTTTCCAAAAAACAAATTGTGGATAATGAATATTAAAAATGGTGAAAAAATTCAATATTTAAAAAAGAACACCAGTGAAATTTGATTAAAAGTGTGATTTTTGTCTGAGTTGAAAGAAAAGAATATAAAATGTTAAATAATTAAAATTCTTAATTTCGGCTCTGCGTATTTTGTTCTGGAAATTTTAGAATTCAATCTTTCATAATTGTCTAACATTATTTTTTATTATATTTTTATTTGCGTTAAAAAGCATTTCCGAGTTTGAGGTTATGTTTCAAAATTCATCCGTAATTCTTTAAAAAATTTGTAATTCTTCCAGAAAACAAATTGTCGATAAGAAATATTAAAAATTGTAAAAAAATACAATATTAAAAAAAGAACACCAGTGAAATTTGACAAAAAGTGCAATTTTTGTCAGTGTTGAAAGAGGTGTTACGGTCAAAATCATTCTTAATAGAATTTGGCCAGATTTGGTGTTATTATTGTTAAATAAATTGTCTCGGAAATAAGTAATTTGTAATGAGCAATCAATCTGGTGATAATTGTTACTATCAATATTGCAAATATAACCATCTGGATGGTACCATTACTAATTATATAGTATTTTTTACTATTCGGATGGTAACTATTACTATTTATATAGCACCTTTAACCATCCAAACAGCAAATGTAACTATTTAACATAGTAACTGTTACCAACCGAGAGGTAATTTTGACTATTTTACTATTTCAGATAATAACTATTACAATTTAGACCGTAATTTTTACCATTTCGATAATAATTACAATTTTTTTTGTTTTTATCCGATTTTTTTTTCTTTTTCTAGGAGAAAAACGTAAAAATCGCTCGTAATATTAAAAAAAAAAAAATCTAATCCGTAGGTAGACGAATTCTAAAAGCAGATGTCGATGCAGGCACAGATTTGATATAATTTGATATGAAAATGATACCGAGTGACATCATCCCGGGGCCCAACAGGGGGTAGTGTGGGTGCTCCTGGAGGAAATGGGGATCGAGCGAGGGGGCCAGATGGTGGACGACCTGACGGTTTCACACCGTAAAGACTGTATGATTCCTCCAATAGTTCCGTATCACTGCATCATTCACAACAAACACACATCCACTCGATCAGCAATTAGAATATTCCCAAAATAAGAATTGACAAGGTTCACCCCCCAAAATTCAATTCATTTCATTTTTAAAAACAATTTTTTCTTCTTTTTTTTCTCAATCAATCGAACAATGCATATATATATGATATTTAAAGTCAGTAATGATAACATAGACAGAAAATAATTTTTACTCAGGGTGGCCACTCTTTTTACAAAATTAAATTTTAAAATTCACAAATTTTTGAACTATTAAAACCAGTATTTTTAATTTTGCGAAATTCGAATTTATATTCAAAATATAACTTTGTACTTAAATTCAAATTTTACACATTCTTATAATCTTGTGGATTATAATTAAAGCTTAAAATTTTAGCAAATTCAAATACTGAAAATTAGGAAATTGAAGAATATATCTGAAAATGAGGAAATAATTGAGAGTTGAAAACAAAATTCGAAAAATGGCTATATAATTACACAGTTGAATAGAATAGTTAAAAAAATTAAACAATAAATATTAAATTTAAATAAAATAGTTGAAAATTATAGCAAATAATTAAATGTGGGAAATAATTGCAAATTTGAACAACTGGATTGAAAATTGAAAAAAATAATTGAAATTGTAAAAAATAATAAAAAATTAAGGAAATAAATTAAAAATTGAGGAAATAAATTGAAATTTGAAGAATTAGATTAAAATTTGAAAAAATAATTGATAATTGAACAAAAAATTACAAAATGACAATAATAAATAACAATTGAAAACAAGATTCAAAAAGTGGCTAGATTAATAAACAACCGAACAAAATAATTTAAAAAGTCAAAGAATTAATTAGAAAATTTTAAGATAATAATTGAAAATTGAAAAAATTGTAGGTAAGAATTGAAAATTGCGGAAAATAATTAATAATTGAAGAAAATAGTTGAAAAATGACGAGAATAGTTGAAAAAAATATGTAAAAAATGAAGAAATTAATTGTCAATTGAAAAAAAAATTCAAAAAATGACTAAATTAATAGACAACTGAAAAAATATTTGAAAATATTAAACAAGAAATATTAAATTTAAAGAAAATAATAGCAAACTAAAAAATAAAGAAAATTATAGGAATAAATGTTCGAAATAATTGCACATTTAACAACTGGATTAAAAATCGAAAAAAAGAAAATAAAATTGAAAAACATAAATGAAAATTTAAAATTGAAGAATGGAATTGAAACTTAAAGAATCTACTCAAAAATTGAAAAAAATTAATTAAAAAAAATCGAGAATTAGTAAATATTGAGAAATTAATTGAAAATCAACAAAAATAATCGAAAATTAAAGAAAATATTTGAGAATTGAAGAAATTAAAGAATTAAATGGAAATTTCAAGAAAATAATTGATAATCAAAAGAAAAATGACAATATGACGAAAATAAGTAACTATTAAAAAAAAAAAATTAACAATTGAAAAAAAATCGAAAAATGGAGAGAATAATCGTAATTTCAATAAAAAGAATTCAAATTAATGAATAATCATAAAACTGAAGGAGAATAATAAATTGTCAATTGAAAACTGATGCAAATTAAAGAAAAAAATTGTGGTAAATAAATGAAAATTGAAAAATTGTATTGAAATTTCAAGAAAATAGTTTGATAATTGAGAAAATGCGAGAATCATTGAATACTGAATAAAATAATTGAAATACGAAGAATGCAATTAAAAATTGAAAAAAATAATTGAGAATTGAAGAAAATAATAGAAAATAAAAAATAAATCAAAGATTAAAGAATTGAATTAAAATTTGTAGAAAATAGTTGGTAATTGAAAGAAAAATTACAAAATGACTAAAATAATTAAATATTAAAGAAAATAATTGAGAAATAAGAAAAATAATTGACAATCGAAAGAAAATTTCGAAAACTGTCGAGAATAATTGACAACAAAACAAAATAATTTAAAAAATTAAAGAATAATTATAAAACTTTAAGAGAGCCAGTATCATTTTGACACATGACTTAATTTTAGATTGTTATATTGTACAGAATGGAAATGTTATTTTGTACAACTGCTAAATGTTATTTTGTACAGTTTTGAAAAATGAATTTGTTATTTTGTACAATTTTTTAAAAAAGCAATAAAACATTGGAAGTACAATATTTTAGCTTTTTTAAAGAATTGTACAAAAAAACAAATTCATTTTTCAAAATTGTACAAAATATCATTTAGCAGTTGTACAAAATAACATTTCCATTCTGTACAATATAACAATCTAAAATTAAGTCATGTGTCAAAATGATACTGGCTCCTTTAAGATAATAATTGAAAATTGAAAAAAAATTAGAAAATAATTTAAAATGGCAGAAAATAATTGATAATTGTAAGAAAGTAATTGAAAAATCCAAGAATTAATGAATATAGAAGAAAACAATTAAAAAATGAAGATAGGAAATAAAAATTAATGGTTGAAGGGAATTAAAAATTAATGAAAATAATTGAACATATGTATTTAAAATTAATGAAACTTAATGATAATCGAAAAAAATAATTGAAAAAAGGTGATAATTTTTTAATATTAAAGAAAATAATTGAAAATTTAAAAGTGGAATTGAAATTTGAAGAAAATAACTGAGAATTGAAGAGAATAGTTCGAGAAATGAATAATTTACTTGAAATTTTAAAACACTCTTTATGAGTGAAAAAAATAATTGAAAAAATCCGAGAATTATTGAATATTGAGAAATTTATTTAAAATCGATAAAAATAATCGAAAAGTAAAGAAAATATTTGAGAATTGAAGAAAAGAATTAAAAATTGAAGAAATAAATTAGAAAATTTGAAATCTTAAAACACTTTTTATGAGTGAAATAAATAATTGTAAAAATCCGAGAATTATTGAATATTGAGAAATTCATGGAAAATTGATAAAAATAATCGAAAATTAAAGAAAATATTTGAGAATTGAAGAAAAGAATTAAAAATCGAAGAAATAAATTAGAAATTAAAGAATTAAATGGAAATTTCAAACAAATAATTGATAGTTAAAAGAAAAATTACAATATGATGAAAATAATTAAATATTGACAAAATTTTTTTAAAATTAATGAATAATCATAAAATTGAATAATAAATTGTTAATTGAAAACTGATAAACATTATGGAAAAATTGTAGAAAATAAATGATAATTGAGAAAATAATTGAAAACTGAAGAATTATATTAGAATTTCAAGAAAATAATTGATAATTGAGAAAATGTGAAAATTATTGAAAAAATGGTAAAGAATAAATAAAAATTGAAGAATTGTATTGAAATTTGAAGAAAATAATTGATAATTGAGAAAATGAGAGAATGATTGAATACTGAATAAAATAATTGAAAAATAAAGAAGTAAATTGAATATTAAAGAATTAAATTGAAATTTGAAGAAAATAGTTGATAATGAAAAAATTATTAAAATATTAAATTAGAATTAAAGAAAAAAATAGATTGAAAAGAAAAATTACAAAATGACTAAAATAAATAATTAAATAATAAAGAAAATAATTTAGATATGAGGAAAATAATTTACAATTGACAGAAAAATTTGAAAACCGGCGAGAATAATCGACAGCAGAACAAAATAATTTTAAAAAATTAAAGAATTTTATAAATTAAAGTTTATAAATTTATAAATTAAATTTTAAATTAAATTTAAGTTAAATTTATTTTTAAATTAAAGTTTTAAGTTTTATAAATATATTTAAAGAGAATAATTGTATATTGAAAACTGTTGAAAATTATAGAAAAAGTTTTAGATTTATTTATTAATGACATTAAAATTATTTGATCCGATAAAAATATCTATTTGCTAAACTTCAGGTTTGAATAGACAAAAAATGATTGAAGGATTGAAAGAACTTACGGATTATTATTATTGATTTGAGATTTATAAAAATAATTGATTTTACAGAACTTTTAGATCAACGAAGAAATTCTCGGTTCATGAACATATTTTCCGGTTATTTCCTGCTTTTTTTTGTGAATTTTTTAATTCCAGTAATTTCCCGGATTTTCCCAGTTTCCTGGGCAAGTGGCCACCCTGTTACTACAAATTTTCATTTTTTAATTAGTTGAATTTATTTATTTATTGAACAATTGAACGCCTGCGAATAAAGTGAAATAAATGTATGATATGAAATACGTGATAGAAAAAATACGTGATAAAAAATTCAAAATTATATAACAGGATAATATATCCTGTTTTAGAAAAAACGAAGTTTTTTATTTTTCTTTAGAACAAAGCTACAAAAACCTACCTTTATTTTCAAAAAACTGTTTATTAACAAGTACTTCTATTTTCTTAAAACTGTACTTTTTTAGCGAATACTTGACATTTTTTTAGAATTTTACTGTTAGAAAATTGCTGTTAATTACCTACCCAAGTTCCACTTAAAAATAAGTAAACTGGGCTGCAATTGTGATGAAAATATTTAGTTTAATTATGAATTACCTTGACCTATTAATCCCTGTTTTTTTTCAAATGTGAGATGATTATTTCCAATTAATAACTAGTTACTTATTAATAAAACATTGGAGATTAATAGAAGGCAATAGTAGGTGAAAATTTCTATGGGAAAGGGAAAATTAATTATTTGTAATAATTTTAACCTTCAAAGGACACATTTTGCACTATTAATAAGAAATAAATATAAATCTTAAAAAAAAAACTTTAAATATAAGGAATTTTTTTTTTCTTTAAATAAATAAATAAATAAAAATAATTATACAAATAAAATCACAACAAAGTAGATTCTATTTCGAATTAATGACAGAATGTATTTTTACCAATTCTCATTGAAACAGCTCTTAAAATCTAAATGAGTAGAACCACAAGTTAACAAAACTTTCTATCGATTTTTCGATTCATTTATTTAAAAAGTTTTTAAATTTTCAATAAAGTTCAGGTTCAATTAAAAATTTTAAATTAGCTTTTAACGATAAAACATTTCCTGTAATATTGAATTTCAAAGCTTTCATATACTTTTTATTTATTTACTTGTTTTCTATACAAAGCAAGTATTCGTTTTTTATTTTTTATTACATACTAGAATAGCGATTTTAAATTAAATTTTATTGCAAACAAAAATTTACTTTAAATAATTAATTCTCAAATGAACGCCGTTTTCAAACAATATTTAGCGGTTTTGCTTTATATATTTTTTTCAACCATAAAAAAATTTAAGTATCATCATTTTTATCGTAAAATATTTTGCTCCTTTAAAAATCAGCTTTCAAAGAGTTTTAAACTAACAAAGCTAACAACATTACAGTCATGTTTTTAAAACGAGATAGCTGGAAGTTAATCCAATTTTTTATAAAAAATGTTCGTATCAAAATAAATTTAAAAGTAGGTATTTTTTAATTTAACAACATTTTTTCCCCTTTCTGCAGAATTTTAATAAATATATGAAATTAGATAAAGGGATAAGTACTTTTTCAATTTTAATTTTGAAAATCAACTTCTATATTTAATTTCAGATTAATTAAATTAATTAATTTATTATCAAAAAAACTTTTATTTAATTACTGAAGAAAATTAAATTAACAAATTTTTCACTATTTTTCATCCGATATTTCGAAAATTCATTATTGTGAAATAATTCAGAAAGAAAAAAATTAAAAAATACAAAATCGGTGTTTTAGTTGGAATACGAAGAATATTAGAAAAATGAAAGAAATTTAAAGACTCAAATTTGAAGAAGAAAATCAAGAAACAGTGTGATAATAATTTACAGAAAAATTGTAAAAATTTAAGAAAATTTAAAATTAAAAAAAAACTGACAATAAATGAGAATTTAAAAAAAAAACGTATAAAAAAAAACAAGAAAACCTAAACAAAATTTACCGAATCATTTTTTAAATAAAAATTATGAAAATAAATATAAAAGTTAACGAATAAACGTGGAAATGTTACTAAATGTCATAAAAAAAAATTCCAATAAAAAATGTAATAAAAATGATTTTTGAATACCCATAATTTTTTAATTTAATATAAATTTCCATTATCAATTTTTAAATTATATTTTAAGAAAAGAAAAATTAAATTAATTAATTTATTCTTGGAATATTACCACCTACATAAAAAAAACCAGTATTATGAAAGTATGTCTGTTTGTCTGTCCGTAGAATAATTTTTCGTGCACAACTTGAGTAAAAATTTAGATATGTGACGCTCCGCGAGAGAAGGGACCTATCGTGAAAAAAATCAATTTTTATTTTTTTATGCTAAAAGATAGTTTTTGAGTTGTTCTTTCATTATCATGTTTCAAAAAAATTTTTTTTTAATTACACTTTTGGTTATAATGCTTCAAACCTAGGCGTACAAAGTGTATCGCCTTTTTTGGTTTTTCTTTGAAAGACCGTCCCCTGAAATTAACAATTAATTATTTTGATTTTTCTATGGTAATTGATAGTTTTTGAGTTGCTTTTTGAGTTCCAAAAATCAAAATTTGATTTCTGCAATTAGTTTTCTTGTTATAAAGCTTTAAACATGAGGATATTAAGCATCACAATTTTTCTTCCTCCTCTTTACCCGTCCATCCTTTAAAGTTTGCTTTCTCAGCGATAGGTCCCTTCTCTCGCGGAGCGTCACATATGAACTTCATCTTTGGAATACTTTGTAAGTTGCAAAAACTGAAGACCAAGTTCGTTCAATAGCCATTTTGAATTAAAATTGTAAGAAAAAAATTTCAAAAATCATAAAATTTATCATTTTTGTAATTTTTTTAAACAGTCTTTTACTATTATTTTCTTCTTAAAATAATACATTAAAAATCAAATAAATGTTTAAATGTTTTTATAAATAATTAAATAATTAAATGCCTCTAAATAATTTAGAGGCAAATTTAAAATTCTGTGTATAAATTTTTTTTTATAAATTATCGATCGGTGTTGAATTTATCATAATTTAAATTAGTTTAATTTATTAGACGCGTTTTAGTGTGCTTTGAAGGATAACAATTATTAAAAATAAGTAATTTATAAGTTAGTAGGAAATTATTTAATAAACAAAAACAGAGTTGTTACAAAATTATTATTTTAAAATTTCGTAACTTTTCTAGAGTTAAACAGTTTCGAACTAGTTTCAAACAGTTTCGAACAAGTTTCGAACTATTCTAAACAATTTTCAAACTAGTTACGAAAAGTTTTGAACTAGTTTCCATCAGGTTTTGGACTTTCTTAAAAAATTTTCAAACTTGTTTCAAAAAGTTTTAAACTTGTCTCAAACAAGTTTTAAACAGTTTCAAACTATCATTTCAAACAGTTTTGAACTAGTTTCGAACTATGCTCAAAAAGTTTCGAACTGGTTACAAAAAGTTTTGAACTAGTTTCCATCTAGTTTTGGACTTGTTTCAAAAAGTTTAAAACAGTTTTGAACTAGTTTTCAGCAGGTTTTGAACTTGTCTCAAACAAGTTTTAAACAGTTTCGAACTAGTTTCCATCAAGTTTTGGACTTGTTTCAAAAAGTTTTGAATTAGTTTCAAATAGTTACAAATTATAATTTCAAACAGTTTCGAACAAGTTTCGAACTATTCTAAAAAAATTTCAAACTAGTTACGAAGAGGTTTGAACTAGTTTCCATCAGGTTTTGGACTTTTTTAAAATAGTTTCAAACTATTATTTCAAACAATTTTGAACTAGTTTCGAACTATGCTTAAAAAGTTTCGAACTAGTTACAAAAAGTTTCGAACTAGTTTCCATCAAGTTTTGGACTTGTTTCAAAAAGTTTTAAACTTGTTTCCAAGCAGTTTTGAATTAGTTTCAAATAGTTACAAATTATAATTTCAAACAGTTTTGAACAGGTTTCTAGCAGGTTTTGAACTTGCTTCAAAAAGTTTCGAATTAGTTTCAAACAGTTTGGAACTGGTTACTAATAGTTTTGAAGTTGTTTCCATCAGGTTTTGAACTTGTTTCAAAGAGTTTTTTTTTAATTAGTTCTAAACAGTTTTAAACAAGTTAGAAACAGTTTTAAATTACAATTTTACCGAAATTTTCCAAATTTTGTAGCAACTTTGATCCAACCAAAATTAATATAAAAATTATAAATGAATTGAGTACTTAATTGGCTAAAATTGTAAATAAATGCAATAATTACCTAGCTTCCTCATCAATGACCGGTGTGACAGTTCCAGAATACTGAGAATAATATGGATCTTCATAACTACTGGCACCGCTGTACGGTACTGAAGGATACCTTCCGGATCCAGTTCCAACTCCACTTCCTCGTTCAGGACTACTCATATATCCGCCTTCTCCATGAATTCTATCTGTATGATCATTTATCAATTATTATGACAATGCACAAAATTAAATTGGAATAAAAAAAAATCAGAATAAGAAAAAATTGAATTACAAAAAGAAAAAAATTCATATAACAAGAAATATATATAGTATATTAAGAAAGAAAAAAAAGTTGAGAATACAAAAAATAGAATGACAAATTATAAATCTTAAACTCGAGACATAAAATTGAATTAGACGCAATTTGAATTTAAGATATCTTGTGAATTTGAACGAAGTATGTTGAAGCCTTAACATGATTTGACAAGTTCTAATGGTATGAATTCTACCCAATCCAGACCAACAACTACAGAATATTACAGGAGACTTATCGCAATGATCAACTATTCAAAGGCATGCATTACTTGAAGAAAAGTTCAGTAGTTTAATACTCAAATGGACAAGAGACAAGACACTCTTTCTCAAGAGTTACTTAAACCGTAATAGGGAAGGACAAGAAAGGTTTACAGAAATCTCCTCATTACTTAATCCTTAATTGCTGAGTCAGTACTTGTGCCACCTTAAAATTTATTTCTTTTTTTTTCTCTTTTTAGACTCCTAGTATCGTTTCAATGATGAAAATAGAAGTGTTTATAAAACAGCTCGGAGCCCCACTTGGTCGCGGGTTCGTTGATCCAAAAATTGTTTGATTTTCTTTTAGTGAAAATAAGATGTGCAAACACAAAGGTAGCTTTAATCAAATCTGAGAATTTTATACCTTTCCCTCGCTTTCAGTTAAACTTTCTACTAACCTGGTATACTATAGAGGGACACCGAGCTGTCTCTCGAGAAGCGAGATGAGCCACCCTGGTAGCTTCGAAGCGGCTTGGCTGGTGCCACCCCGCCACCTATCCAATCACCGAAATCATAATAATTTAATAATCTCGATTATAGCTTGAAGTGCTTCACTTGAAAGACTTTATTTCCACTGCTCAAGGTAAATGTTAGTCATTGTTGTTTGTTTTTTTATTAAGATAATTTATTGTTATTCATGAGAGAAAAGATTTCTTTTAATAAGAATAAAAATATGCTTGGAGCAAGGATAATTATTCTTGGTCGAAGAATATAATGATTTTGGAGGAAAAATAATGATTACTGAAACAAGAATAATAAAATTGGAACAAGAATAATATTAATATTCTTAATATTAATAATTCCTGAATCAAACATAATGATTCTGAAACAAGAATAATCATCCGGAACCAAAAATAATGATCATGGACAAAGAATACTGATTTTTGAAACAAGAAAAATGTTCTTGTACCAAGAATAACAATCTTGGAAGAAAAATAAAGATTCTTTAATAAATAATAATGATCTTAGGTCAAGAATAATGATTTCTGAACCAAGAATAATAATTCCTGAATAAAAAGCAATAATCCTAAACCAAGAATAATGATCCTAAACCAAGAATAATGATCTTGGGAGAAGAATAGTGACTCTTTAATCAAGAATAATGATCTGAGGCCAAGAAAATGATTCCTGAACCAAATATAATGGTTCTGAATCAAGAATAATAATTAATGAATTAAGAACAATAATCTTAATACAACAATAATGATCCTAAACCAAGAATTATGATCTTGGACAAAGAATATTAATTCTTGAATCAAGAATAATGATCTTGTACCAAGAATAATGATCCTTGAACTAAGAATTATGATCTTGTATCGAGAACTATTATTGTTGAATCAAGAATAATGATCTTGGAGGAAGAATAATGGTTCTTTAATCAAGAATAATGATTTTAAGCCAAGAATAATGATTCCTGAACCAACAATTATTATTGTTGAACCAAGAATAATAATTAATGAACTAAGAACAATAATCCTAAACCAAGAATAATAATCTTAGACAAAAAGTATTAAATCTTGAATCAAGAATAATGATATTGTACTAAGAATCATGATTCTTGAACCAAGAATTCTGATCTTATATCAAGAATAATGATCTTGGAGGTAGAAAAATGATTCTTTAATCAAGAATAATGATCTTAAGTCAAAAATAATTATTCCTGTACCAAGAAAAATAATCCTAAACCAAGAATAATCATCCTGAACCAAGAATAATAACCCTGGACAAAGAAGGATAATTCTTGAATCAAAAATAGTGATCCTGAACCAAGAATAATGATCTTGGACAAAGAATATTAAATCTTGAATCAAGAATAATGATCTTGTATCAAGAATTTTTATTGTTGAACAAAGAATAATGATCTTGGAGGAAGAATAATTATTCTTTAATCAAGAATAATGATTCTTTAATCAAGAATAATGATTCTTTAATCAAGAATAATGATTTTAAGCCAAGAATAGTGATTCCTGAACTAACAATTATTATTGTTGAACCAAGAATAATAATTAATGAACTAAGAACAATAATCCTAAACCAAGAATAATGATCTTAGACAAAGAATATTAAATCTTGAATCAAGAATAATGATCTTGTACTAAGAATCATTATCCTTGAACCAAGAATTCTGATCTTGTACCAAGAATTATTATTGCTGAACCAAGAATAATGATCTTGGAAGAAGTAAAATGATTCTTTAATCAAGAATAATGATTTTAAGCCAAGAATAATGATTCCTGAACCAACAATTATTATTGTTGAACCAAGAATAATAATTAATGAACTAAGAACAATAATCCTAAACCAAGAATAATGATCTTGGACAAAGAATATTAAAAATTGAATCAAGAATAATGATTTTTTACTAAGAATCATTATCCTTGAACCAAGAGTTCTGATCTTGTACTAAGAATTATTATTGCTGAACCAAGAATAATGATCTTGGAAGAAGTAAAATGATTCTTTAATCAAGAATAATGATTTTAAGCCAAGAATAATGATTCCTGAACCAACAATTATTATTGTTGAACCAAGAATAATAATTAATGAACTAAGAAAAATAATCCTAAACCAAGAATAATGATCTTGGACAAAGAATATTAAATCTTGAATCAAGAATAATGATCTTGTACTAAGAATCATTATTCTTGAACCAAGAACTCTGATCTTGTACCAAGAATTATTATTGCTGAACCAAGAATAATGATCTTGGAGGAAGTAAAATGATTCTTTAATCAAGAATAATGATCTTAAGCCAAAAATAATTATTCCTGTACCAAGAAAAATAATCCTAAACCAAGAATAATCATCCTGAACCAAGAATAATAACCGTGGACAAAGAATGATAATTCTTGAAACAAGAATAATAATCTTGTAGCAAGAATAATGATTTTTAAACCAAGAATTATAATCTTGTACAAAGAATTATTTTTTTTTGAATGAAGAATAATGATTTTGGAGGGAGAATAATGATTCTTGAAATAAGAATAATGATTTTGGAGGAAGAATAATGACTTTTGAACCAAAAATAATGATCTTGACGCAAGAATAATGATTCCTGAACCTGAACAATATTATTTTTGGTCCAAGATCATTATTCTTGGTTTAGGCTAATTAATCTTTGTTCACGAACCGATATTTTTGGTACAAGAATGAACCAAGAATAATGATTTCTGAATAAAGAAAAATGATCTTGTATAAAGAATAATGATTTTTGAACTTAAAGAATATTATTTTTTATTTAAGTTCATTATTCTTCTTTCAAGATCATTATTCTTGGTTCAAGGATCATTATTCTTGGTTTAAGATCATCCGTCTTGGTTCGGTAATCATTTTTGGTTTAAAATCATTAATCTTGGTTCAGAAATTATTATTCTTGAACAAGGAATAATGATTTTTTACCAAGAATAATGGTACTTAAACCAAAAATAGTGATTTTGTCAAGAGTAATGATTTCTGAACCTAAAGAATATTACTCTTGGTCCAAGATCATTATTTTTATTTTAGGATCCTTCTTCTTTGTTCAGAAATTATTATTCTTGGTTTAAGATCATCATTCTTGGTTCAGGAATCATTTTTGGTTCAAGATCATTATTGTTGGTTCAGGAATCATTATTCTTGATTTAAGATCATCATTCTTGGTTCAGGAATTATTTTTGGTTTAAGATCATTATTCTTAGTTCAGGAATCATTATTTATGCATGATTCAGGATCATTATTTTTGGTCCATGAGTAATGATTTTGTAACAAGAATAATGGTCCTTGAACTAAGAATAATGATCATGGACTAAGAATGATTCCTGAAACAAGAATACTGATCTAGAACCAAAAATAATGATCTTGAACCAAGAACAACAATTGTTTAACCAAGAATAATGATTTTATGTCAAGAATAATGATTTCTGAACCTAAAGAGTATTATTTTTGGTCCAAGATCATTATTTTTATTTTAGGATCATGCTTGTTTGTTCAGAAATCATTATTCTTGGTTCAAGAATCATTAATCTTGGTTTAATATCATCATTCTTGGTTCAGGAATCATTTTTGGTTCAAGATCATTATTGTTGGTTCAGGAATCATTATTCTTGGATTAGGATAATTATTTTTGGACCAGGAATAATTTTTTTTTGACAAGAATAATGGTTCTTGAACCAAAAATAATGATCTTGGACCAAGAATAATTTCTGAACCAAGAATAATGACCTTGAACAAGAATTCAAGAATTCTTAATCGAAAAGTAATTAAACTTTTTCCGATTTTAATTTATACTTCATCTAATTTAAAAATGGATTGGTACAAGAAATTATTTCTCTCAGTGATGGAGAAGTGAATGCAAGAACTAGGTTTTTAAATTATTTCACTCAATAGAGATCAACCTTGGTTTTATAATTTTATAAAGTTTATTCCACATATTATAAATATCATAATACGAAAAATTTTCTTTCTACCATTTTCGGTCCAAGATGATGACAGGAAAAGTTTTTAAAAAATTTTTTAATGACAGTGTGGATTCCAATCATTTTAAAAAAAATATATATATAATAACCTCGATAATAACATAAAAGAAATTTTTTTTGCTTCTTTTGTATTTTGCTACAAGCGAAACTTCGAAATTTAGAATATTTTTCCCTACCCCCTTTTTTATATTTTGTAAATAAATTAAAATTGAAACCAATTAAAATTTAAAGGAATTAAAATTAAAAAGCAAAATAAACCGAAAATTTATTGGTATAACTAAAAACGTTTTGTTGTCAAAACAAAATTGTTTATTCAGAATATCAAATTGAATAATAGCCGATGATTGAAAAAATAAAGTTAAAAAATCGTAAATAATCAAAATCAAATTTAATTTAGTGTTTTGTCTTCAGTTCGTGGTCATATAGTTTTTTATTATTTTCTTTACAGTCTTTTCTTTCAGTTGTCTGAACAACTACTTAACTGGAAGTGCTTTCATTAAACTTTACTCATTAAAGGAAACTTCTTAAGTTCAAGTTTCACAAATTCTGTATTAACTTGTAGAACAATTTTTAACTTTCTTATAAAAAATGTATCAATTCTTCTCTTGTTTCATCATTTTAAGACCAATATAAAAAATATTTTATGCAAATTTTCTAATAAAATATATGTCAAAAACTCTGGATGTGAGCATAGGTTGTTGGCAAAAATTAATCATAATTTTCATTCTTTTTAATTTTCCAAAATAATTTTTTATGAATATAAATACTATAAATATTTATTAGTTTTTATAAATACAAAAATAAAAAATAAATCATTTAACTTAGTTTCTTTATTGTCTAAAAATGCAAATTACCTTAATTCTTAAATATTAAAAATTTATATTTCTCTTAATGTTAATTTGCTCAAATATTCATTTATCAGAATTTTCAAGAACAAAAGCTAAAAATTTTGTGATAATTGATCAATTAAGATGGCGAATTTTTTCTATTTATTTTTTATAAAATTATAATAAATAAAATGTCGAGTAAATAAATAAATAAATGAAAATTAGATTTTGTCGATAATTGGAAAAACAAATTTTCTAGTTCTTGCATCTAGCTTCTTATTTTTAGACAAATTAAAATTAATAAGAATTAAGTTAATAGGAATTAATTTTATTTTTAAGAATATTTTATCAATTTTCTAATTACTGACACTCTTTACGGATTTAGAAAATATTTTTTTTATTTAAATAATCTGAATTTTACATTTGAAACTTTCTATACAAATTTTAAAATTATTTTTCGATTGTTAGGATCATTAAATTTAAATAACCAGAATTTTTTATGAATTTATAAATTGTAAAACTTCTCACAATTTTTTTTTGTGTAGGAAAAAAATTGCTCAATTTAATTTAATACATTTTTAATTTAATGTAATTCACGAAAAATTCTTAAGTTTTTTATTTAATTTTTAAAATTTATAAGAATTTATTTATTAAATTTTAATTAAAATTGAATTACATTTTTTTAAATTGTGAAACTACTTAAAAATGTGTGAAGTGGTAAAATCATCAATAATAATTCATAATTTCTTAAATGTTTAGAACTTATAAATTTTTTGCTTATTTGCAAATAATAAACACTTAAATTAATGTCTCATTTAATAATAAAACAACTTACAAATTTTCAAACTAAGAAATTTCTTCAAAGCTTTTCTAAACAATTTTATCAATATTTTTCTTGGTTATAGAATTTAATGATTAAATTCTGAATATTACCTAATATAAAAATTTCTTTGCATTTTTATTTAATCACTTTTCAAATTTTTTTACATAATTACAATTTTTTAAATTATCATATTAGTAGTATTTCGTATACACTTTTCAGTTAATAAAATCCAATGGATTTTTTAAAAAAGTCTTTAAAACACAAATCTTTATTAAGACACTATTTTGCTCTCATGCAAGATTTGTCTATTGTTATAGTTTCACAAGTATTAGAAAAAGCCAATATAAGTTTTAGAAATGTCTTTATCATGCTGCAAAGAAAAACTATTGGACCCAGAATAGCCGCTTAGCTAGCATGATTATTAAAAAGTAGTAAATTAAAATATTTATCTGTACTATTTAAAAACAAAAAGAAAAAGGATCATTTTTATATAAATAGTCTAGTTTTATCCCACCTCGAAATCTAAAACAACTCGAACTGAATAGATTAGAAATTTAATTTCTAAAACTAGTTCACGATATAGGTATTAAGTTAGAAAATTTTTATCAGAAGAAAAAGGTTTCGGCAACACTATTAGCACAATCACGAAATTTTTATAGATTTTACAATAGAATTCTAATAAACAATCAATACTATAATTCTACAAATTGATTACATGCAGAAAAAAAGCAAATATATTGCATTCATTTTCAAGCATTTATAAAGCAATCACGAAACCAATCGCTCTTTAAAGCCCATAACTGAAAGAATTGTAATCAGCCAAATAAATAAAAAAACTAAAATTCGTTAACAAAGGAGACTATAACATGCAAATATTTTATGCAGATGAAGATTGTTTTGTTTTACCGAATCTGATTAGGTTTATACATTAACATAAACTTCAGTTAAAATGCTCGAGATGTGATGAGCCTTATACATTCAACGATTAACGATGAAGCATGATAATTAAAATGAGATTGTAATATATGATTAGCGTCTTTTGTTAAATAAATTTCATATCGATTATCTACTCTCGGTTCAAATACCAATTGTTGTGGTATTTTTTTTTCTTTTTTTTTTTTTTAAATATAAACTTCGATTATGTTACTTTTACTTTAATCGTTTGAAGTTAATTTTTTATTCTTTAATTCTTGGAAATTTGGTATTTATTATTATTATTGTTATTTTAAAAAATGAAACTAATTTACTTGCCTGGAGTAGTCAAAGTTTTGGATTGTGTTGGTGTCGAATTTGTACCAACTGATGAGGCTGCTGGACTATATGCTCGAACAATAGATCCTCCACGTGGAAGTGTGCTGCTGCCGCCAATGTAATAACTCCCGGATGTGGAATTTTTTACATTCTGAAATTAAAAAGATTTTTAATAAATACATTTTGTAATTTATTTCTAAAAAAAGTTGTAAATATATTATTTAAAAAATAGTAAGATTTAATTATAAGCAAATATAAAAAATTATAAACATTATCGACGTCTCCCGCTGATAAAATGCTTATTCAATTGTCAAAAATATATAATTCCAATTTAAAGCTCAGTTCAATATGAAGCCAGTTCATTGTCCGTGTAATATGATTCCAATTCAATGTTCAGAATAATAAAATGCTAACTCAAAATTTCGTTTAAAATAATTATAATTTAGTTTTATGGACAACAAATATTAAAATATCAATTAAACTATTATATTATTTTATGCTTTTTCATTTTTAGGTGTAAAAGTAATAAAAATTTTCCAATTATAATCAATAATTTAATTACTCATATTTCTAGTTTATAAACAAGTAACATAAAATTAAGGTCTTGAACAATTAGATTTAGGATTTTTTTAGAAAAGCTAACTAGTTTTTTATTCTTCTAATTAAAAATAACAACATTTTAGGCAGATTTTTGTATAATTAATTGTAGATTATTATAAATATTTGAAATGCTTGATATTGAAAATATAATTTTTAGTAATTCTTTATAAATGATAAACAAATGTAAGATTAATAATAAATTTTATTAATTATAGAAATTAAATTTTAAATATAAAGCATTTAAAGTATTTATAACCTAGAACAATAATACTAAGAAATATCTAAAATGTTGATATTTTTAAAAACTTGTTTATAAACTAGAAATATCATTAATTACATTATTGACAATAATCAGAAAATTTTTATTACTTTTACACCTAAAAATGAAAAAGCATAAAATAATATAATAGTTTAATTGATATTTTAAAATTTATTGTACGAAAATTTTAACTATAATTATTTTAAACAAAATTTTGAGTTAGCATTATATTATTCTAAACATTTAATAGGAATCATATTACACGGATCATGAACTAGCTTCATATTGAACTGAGCTTTGAATTAGAATTATATATTTTTGACAATTGAATAAGCATTTTATCAACGGGAGGCGTCGTTATAAAGAAAATAAACATAAACATTATAAACAATAACAAAATAATTAATATTATAAATAAATAATATTAGACAATCTTTTGGATATTGTATAATCATAATTTTAAAGGTTTTTTTATATCCTCTACTTTCCGCCCACAATTTTTATATATTTTGTTTCTCCTCTTCAAAGTACTTGAAAAAATTTATTTAAAATTAATAAACAATTCTGATTAGGGAATACTTGATGTTTTAATTACAGTAAGAATGATAGAATTCTGGAAAATACAATCAGACAAAAAGTAAACTAGAATTTTGGTTATTCGAACCAAAATAATGTAGTTAAAGAGCTTTAAACGAATTCTAGAAAGTTTTAAACCAATTGAAAACAGTTTAAAAACCAGTAATAAATAGTTCTAAACAAGTTTTAAGTGGTTTTAAAAAGTACGAAACAGTTTTAAAAAACTTCAAAACGGTTTTGAGTATTTCTAAAAGTGTTTTGAACAAGTTGTTAACATTTTTGAACAAGCTTAAATAATTGTAAGTATTTATAAATAGTTCTAAACAACTTAAAACAAGTTTCGAACAGTTTTAAACACGTGCTAAATATTTTTAAAACATGTAAACAATTAAAACTAGTCATAAACAGTTTTAGGCAAGTTTTGAAAGCTTCTAAACCAGTTTTGTATCAGTTATACCTAGACCATTTTAAACAGGTTTTAAACAGGTTTGAATTAGTTATTGAACATTTTTAACAGGTTCTAAATAGTTTCTAATAGTTTTTAACAATTTCAAACAAGTTCTAAATAGTTTGGAATAGTTTAAACCAGTTATAAACAATTCTGAACAAGTTTCAAACTGGTTACCAACATTTTGAAACAAGTTCTAAACAGTTTGAAATAGTTTTAAATGGTTTTAAGTAGTTTGAAATAGTTTGAAACTAGTTATAAACTGATTTAGGTAAGTTTTGAAAGTTTCTAAACCAGTTTTAACCAGTTTTGTATCAGTTGTCGACCATTTTAAACAAGTTTTAAACAGGTTAGAACTGGTTATTGAAAACTTCAAACAAGTTCTAAGTAATGTTTAATAGTTTTAAACAGTTCCAAACAAGTTCTAAATAGTTTTTAGTAGTTTAAACCAGCTATAAACAGTTTTGAACAAGTTTCAAACAGTTTCCAACTGGATATCAACATTTTTAAACAAGTTCAAAACAGTTTGAAATAGTTTTAAATGGTTTAAAGTAGTTTGAAATAGTTTTGAACTAGTTATATAATGTTTTAAAAATTCTACTTAATTCTAAATAGGTTTAAACAAGTTTTAAATGATTTTTCATGGCTTAAAACAGTTTTGAAACTAGTTATAAATAATTGCTAACCATTTCTAAATATTATTAGACAAGTTTCAAACTAATTTGAGTAATTTAAACCATTCTAAACCGTTTTTAACTAGTTATACAAAATTTAAAAAGGTTATTAATGATTTTAAGTAGTTTGGAACAGTTTAGAACTGGAAAGAAACTGATATATGCAAGTTCTAAATGTCTTTGAGTAATTCGAAATAGTTTAGGACTAATTATAAAATATTTTAAACCATTTCAACAATTTGAACAGTTTAAAACAAGTCTTACAAGCTTTTAAACCAGTTTTAAACAGGTTTGAACTGGTTATTACAATTTTCAAACAAGTTATAAATAATTTTAAATAAGTTTAAAACAGTTCTGAACTGGTTATTAACATTTTTAAACAAGTTGTAAACATTTTTAAATATAATAAAATCGTTGTAAATAGTTTCTAAATTCTAAATGGTATTTAACGATTTGCAATAGCTTGCAAACATGTTCTAAACAGTTTAAAATAGTCCTGAACAGTTTTAAACAAGTTCTAAATAGTTTTAAGTAGTTTGCACTGGTTATAAACAATTCTGATCAAGTTCAAAACAGTTTTGAACAGGTTATTAACATTTTTAAACAATAGTTCTAAATGGTTTTAAATAGTTCAAAACAATTTGGAACAAGTTAGAAAATGTTTTAAACAAGTTCTAAATAGTTCTAAATAATTTTCAATAAGTTCTAAATGGCTTTTAATAGTTCAAAACAGTTTAAAATTTTTTAAATATTTAAAAAATTTTTGAACTAAATATAAAATTTTTAAATATGTTCTAAATGGTTTTAAGAAGTTTGGAACCGGTTGAAACAAGTTCTAAATGGTTCTCAGTAGTTCGAAATAGTTTGAAACTAGTTATAAACTGTTTTTAACAAGTTTTAAATAATTCTAAATAGTTTTAAATAGTTATGAATAGTTTTAAATAAGCACTAAACTTTTTTAAATATTTTAAAACAGTGTAAAACTAGATATTAACAGGTTTTAACCACCTTTTCCTTTTCTTTAAATGTATTTTAATTTTTTTTTTTTAATGCGGAGATTTGTATTAAATAAATAAATTACGTATTTCCAAACAGTTTTAAATAATTATAAATTGTTCCAAATAGTTTTGAACAAGCTCTTAACTTTTTTAAGTAATTTAAAACTAGTTAGAAACATTTTTTAACCACTTTCAAATAGATTATAACAAATTTGAAATGGTTTTAAGAACTGCGGGGAATTATATTCAATATATAAAGTAGTTTCACACAGTTTTAAACAATTTCTAAGCAATATTAACAAATTTTTTAATGCACAGTTATAAACAGTTTTAAACAAGTTACAAACAGTTTCAGACAAGTTACAAACAGTTTTAAAGAAGTTTCAAACAGTTTTAAAGAAGTTTCAAATAGTTTTAAACAAGTTTCAACTATAGTTTTAAACAAGTTTCAAACAGTTTTATAAAACCTTGAAAAATTTTAAACAAGTTCTAAATGGTTTTAAGTTGTTCGAAACAGTTTAAATCTACTTGTTAACAATTTTATTTACTTTTAAATATTTTAAAACAAGTTTGAAACGATTTTAAGTAATCCGAAACAGTTTGAACTATTTATAAACATTTTTAAAAACCCGTACATTTTTCTTAAACTAGTTTTAAACAGTTTTTGGTAGTTATAAACAATTTTAAAAAATTGTTTAACGTTCTTAAATAATTCTAACTAGTTTTAAAAAATTTGTAAACAGTTGCAAGACATTTTTGACAGTTACAAACTCTATTAAATCGTTCTTGATATTTATAAACAGTTATAAACTAGTTATAAACAGTTTTAAATAATCCTGAATAGTTTTAAACAAGTTCTAAATGGTTTTAAGTTGTTCGAAACAGTTTAGATTTAGTTGTTAACAATTTTATTTACTTTTAAATAGTTTAAAACAAGTTTGAAACGATTTCAAGTAGTTCTTAACTGTTTTTTTACTGTTTTGAACAAGTTATAAATAGTTTTAAACAGTTTTTAACAAGCTCTAAACGGTTTTAAGTCATTCAAAACAGTTTTAAACTATTTATAAACAATTTTTTAACAATTTTCTTTTTATAAACAAATTTTAAACAGTTTTAAGTAGTTCTAAACAATTTAAAAAGATTTTTAAACGTTCTTCGGTAATTCTAACTAATTTTAAACAATTTTTAAACAGCTGCAAGTCATTTGCAACAGTTTTAAACCTCTCTTAATTCGTTCATGACAGTTCTAAACAGTTCTAAACTAGTTATAAACAGTTTCAAATAAATTTTTAACACACTTTTTCCCCTATATCGTAAATAATTTAATCACCATAAAAAAGAAATTCGAGATAAGGACTCTTTTGGGACAGTGAAGAAAAAAAAAATCTGTCCACGGTAATTTCTCGGTAAAATAAAAAGCAAAAAAAGAATAATAAGACAAAGAGACGGCAATTTAAAGTACTGTGGAATCACTTTGATTTCTCGGGTAATTTTTGGTTGTCAGACACCGTGTAAACGCGAAAAAAAGATAAATTTAAGATTGTTAACTAACAAAGGTAGATACTCGGTCCTGATTATTTCTTTAAAGGTTTAATGTCAGTCGCCTGTCAACCTTGCGCCATTGTATACAGCGGTAGTACACGTGCATTAAAAAGACGAAATTTAAAGAGCGGGGTTAGTACCTATCTGCGTATTCTGGCACGAGGTCTCCTTTTAAAACTGTTTGATTTCTACCACAGAACAGACAGGCTCGAACGATACGTCTCTGTTCTTTTGTACTCGATTCAAACTTGATGTTTAAAACGTCGCACGATCAGTTAAACATTCACGATCAAGTCTTCAAAGTTGAAGTGAAAAAAGAAAAATGAGAAAGTTTCATTTCTCATTAAAATCTTGTCTTATTGCTCTAGTCTCGGTTTCATGCATAAACATGGAAACGATTTCAGCAGATTATCCGGCAATTCCAACAAAGGGAACGTTTTTTGACGGTGGGCAAAAATTTAAAACGCCGATGCATAAAGTGCAAATGACGCAACGGGGATATATTCAGGTAAATGTCTCAATTTTACTTTTTTTAATTTTTTAATTCTATTAAAAAAAAAAAAATATTGCAATTTAAATTTTTAAAGGGTGATTTTTAAATTGTTTTTTTAGCCGGTGACTTGTGCAAATTATAATTTTCTAAGGGTAACATGTGACTAATAACATTTTTTTAGTGTAGTTTGTAAACTTTTAAAGGGTATTTTGTGTTAAATAAAATACGTGGAGGATGAATTGAAAAATAAAAATTTGTGTTTACTTAATTATTTAAAAAGCGATTCGTATCAAATGAAACTTTTTGAGGGTAAATTATTAAAAATCAGATATGACAAATAATCTATGACAGTAAAAAATAAAAATAGGTTTAAAATTTTCAAAAAATTGTCTATATTTGAAATTTAAAACTAAAAAAAGTGTACACTTATTTTCATTATCTTTTTAGTAATAAACAATTATCGAAAATTTTTCAATAGTTTTTAAGGTGGGGAATATCAGTTCCAGAAATTACTGAATTCACCTTCTGTCTTTGGATCCAGTCTACAAATACAACTTACGCCCAATCGTTTTTTTCATATTCAAGTAAGAAATTTTCCCTTATGAAAAGTTTTAGATAATCAAGATTTAAGTAATATTTTGTCTCAAGCTTTTTGAAATAAAAGAATCTTTAAATAGTTTTTTACTTGGAAAAATGTATAAATATATATTTAAAAAATTGGTAAAAGTTATTTTTACCTATTATAACAAAAATATTAAGAAAAATTTTGGAAAATTCTTTGTCAGGAAACGAAAAGGAGAGGTTGATACGGTCTTGGATATCTCCACGTGGACAAAGTATATTTTTGGAAATAAACAATGTGCAAATTTTTCAACTTCCTTTTTCAATGGAGGAAAATCGTTGGTACCACTTATGTCAGAGTTGGCGAAGTAAAGATGGTCGTTACGCCATGTGGATTGACGGAAGGCTTGCAACTGAAAATTACGCAAGAGAGGTATGATTTGACAATTTTTTTAGATTCATAAAAAATAACTGGAACTTTTTTTGGAAAACAATTAATAAAGAATTGAAAGCTTTGTTTTTAATATTATTTCGAGAATCAAGTAGCAGACTAATAATTTTAATTTTAATTAAAAATAAATGTTGTTAGAATATTTTAACAACTAATAAAATTAATAAAATAAATAGTAAAATAAAATAAATAAATACTTCTTGAATTTACAAATAAGAAAATCAAAACTCTTTATATAATTTAAGCTTTCTCTTTAATATTAATTTCTCTTTCTAAATCAATTTTTCTTTTTACTATTTATACATAAATTAGTAAAATCAAAATAGTCAATTAAAACAACATATTTTCTGTCTTCATGAGGAAGAAAAATAATTAATCAATTATGATATTTAAATCAAATTGTAAGAAAATCAAATTTTTTACTTTAAATTAATCGTTCTTTCTCAATTAATCATTCCCTTTTAATTAATTCTTCTTGAATCAATTTTTAATTAATTTTAGCTACAAATTTGAAAATAAATAAATAAATATTGAATCAAAGGTAGGAAATTAAAATTCACATTAAACAAATACCCGTTTCTAAATTTAAATTAATTACTCTTAATAAATTTAGCAACAAATTAGTAAAAATGCAATAAGTAATTAATTGTTTGATTTATAGAAAGACAATATAAGTTTTTTATCTAAATTAATTAATTAATTACTATCTAATTAAAGAATTGTGTCCAAATTAATTATTCTCTTTAAATAAATTTTTCTATAATAAATTTTAAAATAAATTCTAATTATAAATTTATAAAATTAAATAAATAAAAAAAAACTATTTAAATCGGAGAGAAGAAAACCCCAATTCTCTATTTAATTTAAGTTTTCCCTTAAAATGTTAAAATTAATTCCTCTTTATAAATTAATTTTTATTACTAATTTTAGTTACAAATAAGTGAAAAAAGATTAAATATTTGAATCAAAAAAAGAAAAACAAATTTTTTTATCCAAATTAATTACAGACTTTAACTAAATTCCTGTTTTATTAATTTTATAATTAATTTTTATTACAAGTATAAAAATAAATAATTGATTATTTAAAAAAGTGTAAATCCAAATTTTTTGTCAAAAATTATTATTAGTCCTTTCTAAATTAATCATTCGTTAATACCACTTTATAAATTAATTTTTATTATTAACTTTAGCCTACAATTAATAAAAATTATTTAAAAATTGAATTTTATCCAAATTAATTGTTCTTTACATAAAACAATGATACTTTTTAAATAAACATTTGTTCAAACAATTTTTAAATTTTTTCGATATAAATTAAAACAATCCAAAAATTTTGTTCACTTCATGAAAATTTTGCTTCCACTTTAGCAAAAATATTTGCCCCCTCATAGAGGAAGCAATAAGTTATTTTTTTTAAAATTAAAAATTTTAATTTTTTCAAAATTTGAAAATTGCTATTTATTTAATAAAATTTGCACAAAATATAAACTTTATACAGGTCAATCGATTTGTTTTGAAGCAAGAAATATGATTTTTAATATATTAAGTAAAATTTATAGGTTAAATTGAATTTTTTTTTTTTTTTTAATCAAATTTAAATAAATTTTTTTTCAATGGTTATATTTAAAAACCCTTGTGTCTGATTCTAGATTTTAGTAGTAAAAATAACCATACCAAATTTTATTTAAATCCGTTAAAGTGTTCTCGAGTTATCGTGTTCACACAAAAAAAAGTACACACACGCATACACATACATCCAGAAATTTGATCAGGAATTCATATAACACATTTCTAGATAAAAGAAAATTAATTTGAAGCATTTAAAAAAATGTGTAAATTTGAACGAATACAAAGCTTTCTCCCTGAGGAAGCAATAATAATTAATTATTTATTTTATTTAAATTAAATTGAAAAAAAAATTTCTATCTAAATAATTTGTTTTTTCGAAATTAATCTTCTTCTTTAAATTAGGTCCTGTTTCTGAATCAATTTTTCGCATTGATTTGAATCTGTTTAAATATCTTATGAGATAAAATAATAACTTGAATTAAAATTCCCTTAAGGATGTTCGACCCATTGACATAACCTCAAAATAAAAAATGGTTTTTCACATAAAATAAAAATATTATTGAAATTAATTTCACCCACTTTTAAAATACCCAGGTGTACATTTTTTAAAAATATGTAGATTGAGACAAAATTTGTTACGAAATAATAAATTTTTAACATTTTGTGTTTCTTTAAAATTTTGTAAATAATTGTAATTTTCATCCAATTTTGACAAATAATACCTCATTTTAATCTTTAAAACATTCTCTAAAAGTATATGCGTTGAATTTTGTTGAAAATTTTGTTGTTTAAAAGATATTTATTGTTATTTGTTTAACACAATTTTTATTTGTTTAATAATTGTTTAACAAAATATTATTATCAGAATCAAACAAACAGATTTGTAGAGAATGTTTCAGAGATTAAAATGAGCTATTATTATTTGTCAAAATTTGGGTGAAAATTACAATTCTTCACAAAATTTACAAGAAAAACACAAAATGTTAAAAATAATCATTATTTGGTAACAAATTTTATATCAGCCTAATTTTTTTTTCAAAAATGTTCACGTATCTTTCAAAATCAGTTGAAATAAATTTTAATGCTATTTTTATTTTACGTGAAAAATCATTTTCTAATTTGAGGTTATGTCAATGACCTAAACATCCTTAATATTAATAAAAAAAATTTTAAAAATCCCGATGTAGATTAAAGAGGAAAAAACATGAAAAATAAGAATCTTTTTAATACGACAGCTTTTATAATTTTCAAAATGTAAATACGGTAAATAATATAAATAATAAGAATGTGGAATTAATAGCCTAAAACTTGTTATTTATTTAACAAACATAAATCCACAAAAAATTGACATTCATTAAATATCATATTTTTTACTTGTTCCAAAAAAAACTCAATTTCATTTATCTCTCCTTTTTTTCACAAAACAAATAAAAAACATTTTTAGATGATCGGATACGTGATTCCAAGCAAAGGAGACATCGTGGTCGGTCAAGAATTCACCGACTTCGATAAAGGACTCGAGGAAGGAATCGAGGGATCAATTTTAGGATTTAATTTTCTACTTGCTTCGGCTTTTCATCTTCAAGAACTGCCCACAACTGCACCAGCAGTTGAAAACATATTACCAATTTTCCCAATCTCAGAGGGATTATACAGTGTTCCAAATTTATTTTCGCGATTCACTGAAAGACTTGATTTGCCCTCAATCAATCAAATTGGCAGAAGATCATTTCAAAAGAGATCAGCGCAAAATCCATTTATTTTCTTTAAATCGAATCAAGAGACGAGCGATAAACAACAGCGGGATCAAATTTCATTCAGAGATCAGGGAGCAGAGAAGAATACTAATTTGGAATTAAATAATGACGGAACAATAACAGAGCCACCGCTGGGATTGCAATTAGTGATTATTTCTTTCTCTCGTTGTGAAATTGGAAGAGGAAGTCCCTTTATTGGAGGACATTTGATGCTAATTTCCTGGACGAGAAGTTCAGTTCGAGTATTTGGCGGAGCTCTGGTGAAACCAGTTAAGAGTGAATGTGGTAATTTTTAAGTTATGAGAGTCGAAGCGAAAATTAGCCATGAAAATTGAACAAGGAGTGCCTGATCTAAGTTCCTATTAATCGATAGATTATTCCGCTATTTAGAGTATTAAATGAGTATTATTTAGAAATATAATGAACTTGATAATGCGAGTGATGAAAGAGAAAATGTATTTATGTAATTATTATATTTTCATTTTTGCAACTAATTTTATTACTTTTTTTTTATATACGATGATTATTTTATACCTGCAACAATAAACACGCTCTTTAAATGCGTGCGAAACAGTATTTTTTCAATGTAATTATTTACTATCCGACAATAATGATAATGCAAACTGTAACTTTTTATTATTTTATTTTCATTCTATTTTATCGTAATTGCAGGCATTACAGAACCTTTTATCTTCAAAAAAGATGAAAAGGTGAATTTTATCCCTGGAAAAGGTGACAGAAAGGTGACAAAAAATATAATAAAATATAATAAATTGTTTTCAGTCATTTAAAACTATAAATTTTTGCAAATGCAATAAATAATGAAAATTACGAGAATAATTACAAAATTAAAGAAAATATCTGAAAAATAACAAAAATAATGAGCAATTGAAAATAAAATTCAAAAAATGGCTAGACTAATACACAACCGAATAAAAAAATTTTAAAAATTCAAGAATAATTATAAAATTTTAAGAAAATAACTGAAAAATGAAAAAATTGCAGGAAATAATTGAAAAATTTCGGAAAACAATTGAAAATCGAAGAAAATAATTAATAATTGTAAGAAATAGTAGAAAAATGAAGAGAATAATTGAAAAATTGAAGAAAATATCTGAAAACTGACCAAAAAAATTGACAATTAAAAACAAAATTCGAAAAATGATTACATTAATAGACAACTAAAAGAAATAATTGTAAAAACTAAATAAGAAATATTAAATGGAAAGAAAATATTTGCGTATTGAAAAATTAAGAAAATTATAGGAACAATTGTTGGAAATAATTGCACATTTAACAGCTGGATTGAAAATAACAAAAAAATTATTAAAATTGAAAAAAATAATTTAAAATTGAAGAAACTAATTAAAAATTGAAGAATGGAATTGAAATGTAAAGAATATACTTAAAAATTGAAAAAAAGTAATTGAAAAAAGCCGAGAATTACTGAATATTAAGAAATTAATTGAAAATCGATAAAAATAATTGAAAATTAAAGAAAATATTTGAGAATTGAAGAAAATAATTAAAATTTGAAGAAATAACTTGGAAATTAAAGAATTAAAAAGAAATTTTAAGAAAATAATTGATGATTAAAAAAAAATTACAATATGATGGAAATAATAATTAAATATTGAATAAAATATTTAATTATTAAAAAAAATATTTAACGATTGAAAAAAAGATTGAAAAATGGTGAGAATAACAAAAGAACTTAAATTAATGAATAATCATAAAATTAAAGATGAATAATAAATCGTCAATTGAAAACTGATGAAAAGTATGGATTGAAAATAAAAAAAAATTGAAAATTAAAAAATGGAATTGAAATTTAAAAAATATAATCAAAAATTGAAAAAAAGTAATTAAAAAAGCTGAAAATTGTAGAATATAAAAGAAAATAATTGAATACTTAAAAAATTAAAATTTGAAGAAAATAATAACAAAAATTAAGAAATAAATTGAAAATTTAAGCATTAAATTCAAATTTGAAAAAAATAATTAATAATTGAAGAAAGGTAAAAATTGCTGAATATTAGAGAAAATAATTGAAAATTGAAGACTGGAATTTAAAATTAAAAATAACAACTGAGAGAAGAAAATAATTAAGAATTTGAAGAAAATAATTGCAAATTAAAAAAAAATTAGAAAACTGGCGAGAATAATTGTCAGCAGAACAAAATATTAAAAAATAAACGTAAATTGAAAAATTTGTAGAAAATAATTGAAAAATGACGTGTAATTGAGAAATTGAAGAAAATATCTGAAATACGACGAAAACAATAGACAATTTATTGGAAACATAATTCGAAAAATGGCTATATAAATAGACGCCAAAACAAAAAAATTGAAAAAAAAGAATAATTATAAAATGTTAAGAGAATAATTGAAAAAAAATAATTGAAAAATGACGAGAATTATAATTGAAGAAAATATTAAAAATTGAAGAAATAAATTGAAGATTGAAGAATTAAATTAAATTTGTAAGAAAAGAATTGATAATTAAAAGAAAAATTACTAAATTACTAAATTAATTAAATACTAAGAAAAATACTTGAAAATTGACAAAAAAGTAAACAAAAATTGAAATCTATCGAGAATAAACGACAACAGAACAAAATAATTAAAAAAAATTTAAAGGATAATTAGGTACAAAATTGAAGTAGAATATTAAGTTATCAATTGAAAACTGAAGAAAATTATAGTAAAAATGTTAATAAAAAAATGAAAATTCATGAAATCAATTGAAAATTGAAGAAGATAATTAAAGAATTATATTGAAAGTTCAAAAAAATCATTGACAATTAAAAAAAGACGAGGATTATTGAACATTTAATAAAATAATTGAAAATTGAATAAAATAATTGAAAATGGAGGAAATAAATTGAAAATTTAAGAATTAAATTGAAATATAAATAAAATAATAGAGATCTGAAAGAAAAATTACAAAAGTGATGAAAATGATATGTTATGGTTATGTTAATTCTATTTACATAAATAGCAGGAACATAGAAAAAATTAGTTAACTGTTTATTCGACTCTTTTCTTTTTTATAAACGTGCTTCGAAATATTTACAAAAAATTATATATTTTTGATCTCAAAAAAGGTGACAAGTCATCAAAAAAAGTGAAAAAGGTAACAAATCATCAAATAAGGTGAAAGGGTGACTGTCTGTGATGTCTGTAATTGACATAACCTCAAACTAAAAAATGACTTTTTCCTTAAAATAAAATTATTATTGAAACCAATTTCACCAAATTTGGAAAGATCTAGTTGGACATTTTCTAGAAAAATTAGGTTTAGCTAAAATTTGTTGTCAAATAAGAATTATTAAACATTTTATGTTTTTTTTTTAAATCTATTTAAAATCTGTAATTTTCAGTCCAATTTTAACTGATGGCTCATTTTTGTTGTTGAAACATTCGGAAGTGTTTTTACGATTAAAAGTATGTTAGCTTTAAGCTTAAAGAATTTATTTTTATTCACTAAAACTATTCCGTCGTCTGAAAATATTGTAGAGGGTCAAAATGTTATCAATTCGCGGAACTAGCAGTACAACTAAAGAAATCGAAAACCCATTGTATATATTCACAAAATAAATAATTCTCACTATTATAAAATTATAATACACTTTCAAAAACACTTTAAAATTTTGTTTTTAAAATAAATAACGAATTTTTGTGTACTAAATACGTCAATGTTTTCTCTGTCGGCGGCCATATTGGATAGTTCCTAAACTAACCGATAGGGGCGTTTTGTAAATTTAAATTAAAATTGGATGAAAATTACAGATTTTAAATTAAAAAAAACATAAAATGTTAAATAGAACTAAATGGACAGAATCTCCTTAATATTTAATTTTTAAAATTTTAAATTATGGAATTTAATTAACAAATTTGAATTAACTAGAATTGATCCTATAAAGTTTACTCGATTTTTATTTCGATAGAATTTAATCCAAGAATTTGTGTAATTTGTAATTCTTCGTAGATAATTGGAAAATCAGTTAATAGACAAATTGAAAAATTAGTAGGTTGTAAAATCAGTTTGTAGATAAATTGAAAAAATTTTTAGTAGACGAGTTTTGTCTATTGACGATTAAGGAAATCGGTTCAAGAAAAAATTACAAAATCAATTAGCAATCAAACTTAAAAAATCAATTAAAAGGCAAATCATAGTTTAGATGCAATTAAAACGGATTTTAATTTTATTTCCTACTAATTTCAAGACGAATTTCAATTTTCAATGTTACTAATTCCAATCGATTTAAAATTTAATTTATCCAAGCTAATCGGCAATATTTCGACATTTCAATCGACTTCAACTTCAATTTACCTAATTTTTAATCGATCTCAATTTCCATTGATCAAACTTCGGTTTATTCAAATTTCAAACTGTCTCGATTTCCTTTTAAATTTCAATAAATGCAAATTTAGTAAATTCAATGTTTACTTTGATTTATATTTTAACCATTACAAATTTTAATTAAATTAGTTTTAAACTAAATTTGGATGAGAATAATAAATAAATAAATATAAATAAAAATAAATAATATTAGTAAAAAATAAATTGAACGGAAAATAAATTATAATTTCATTCATTAAAAAGACATGAAAAATATCGGTTTAGTCTTAATTAAAGGAACGAACGATTCAGAAAGACATAAATCATTCTTTTATACTCTATTATAAAGACTTTAATGTACGAATCGAAAATTAGATATAGTAAAAATAGAGGTTTCTTTAAAAGTCAAAATCCGCCGATTAACTCTTTAATGGTAAAAATATGTCAACACGGACAGTAAAAGTTTTCTACCCAACATTCCGAAGACAAAATAATGAAATGTGGAAAGTGCATGCATACATTTCTCATTTCGCTAAGACTGATGACGATGACCGCGATTTCGCCAAGAATTCAACCAAATTATTTTTGTCTATTTACCGTTCTGGACGACAAAAATTCTATTCTTCAAAATCAATAAAATAAAAATTGTTTATGATCAACAAATTAAAGCAGAATAGATGTTTTCTATATAATAAATAAAAATTGAAAAATATTTATTTAGTTTGTCCTATTCCCAAAATTATTTGAGTTTTTACAAAATGCTTCATAACATAACCTCAAATTTTCTGACGATTACCTTTTTTATTTTTATTATTTGCAAAAAAAATTCCAGCTGAAAAATCCACAATAATATTTAGCAATTGGAAGTTATGTTTAAATGATTTTTTTTTTAAATTGTTCAAGGTTATAAAAATAATAATAATTTTTGTCAATCAATAATGGCAAAAATAAGATTTTTTTAATTGTTTCTTCTAAAAATGATTTTTAACCAGTAATTTAAAAAAAATTTTAATATTAAAATGTACTGTAACGAACTAAAAGAAAAATATAAAAAAATTAGAAATATTCTAAAAAATTTGGAATTTCCAAATTCTTGGAAAAATCCTCATATTTTTTGTTCTAATTAGAATAATTTAACTCTCTAAGTTTATAAACCTAACTTGGATCAGTACCTAATACACCACCAAGTTTTGCTTAAATCGGTTCAGCCGTTTAAAAGTTATTGACGCACAAAGTTTTGTTACAGACAGACCGACAGACGTATACAGACAGAGATGCAAATTTTTTTTATCATTTTTCGATTTCTTGTTACTCAAAACGAACATTTATGTTAAATTTACCGTTTTAAGCAATATAGAGCCAAAATTCTGATTTTATTTATTTAGATTAGAGGTTATGTTATGAAAAAATTTTCCGGATACAGGAAAACGGTTTATGAATTCTAGTCTTTCGTGTGTGTAAAAAAAATAAAATAAATGCGTAATAAACAAATAAAATTAATTTTTGTCTAGGACAAATATTTTTTTAAAATATTTTTAACATCCAATTAATGAGATAATACTCACATAAAAACTGGATCATTTGCGCAATTTGACATTGAATAAAACGAGACCTGTCGGATATTTTCCGTCATGAATCTTGCAATAGTTTCAGAACTGATTTCTGGTTACTATCGTAATTTGAATCAATGATTCACAAGAATGATATTTGGCCTTTACTTCTAACCATTATGAGCACTTTCACCTCAATTTATAAAATAACAGAGCACATTGTAAAAAGGTGTGCATACGTTGCCATGTCAAAAGTTGCCCGCCTCATGGTAATTTCAAGTTGACAAGTTACCATGAACTTGTTCATTTTTGCCGGGATTTTTTTTCCCAATGACAGTTACTTTCACCAAAAAATACGTGAGATCTTATGCAGCAACAGAGGGCATTAAAAGTGAATACGAGATTACCTTTTATAGATCACAATGTTTTTTTTTCTTTACTTCCTTTTTGTTATTTTATCTCGTTATCTTCTTGTATTTACGAAAATGTTGCGATTAATGGCAAAAAAAAGTATAATTAAAATGTAGGCTCGTAGTATTTCGATTTAAAAAAAGTTCATAATTCATTAAATTCTGACATAAAATTTTAATAACATTTTTTCCAAGCAACAAATTTGAAATTTTAATTAAAATTACTAATTTTTTGGAAAAAAAAAATTTAAAAAAGCCATTAATATCGATCAAAACTAGTTGAATTTCAAAAAAAGGAATAATTGTTTTTTTTTTCTTAAGTACTAGAAATCGAACCTCAAAGTGAAAAGTAGTTATTAAAAAAATAAAATTATATTTTAAATTAATGTCACCAAATTTTGAAAGATCCAGTTGTACAATTTTTAGAAAAAATAATTTTTGTCAAATTAACAATCTATTTGTTGTCAAATGATAATTATTTACCATTTTGAGTTTCTTTGAAATTAATGAACAATAATTTTAGATTTTATCCAATTTTTATTATCAACAGGTCATTTTTCTCTTTGAAATTCCAACAAAATTGCAGAGAGATTTAACATTCTCCACATTTTTATTTTATGATTTTAGTCAATAATATTTTGTTCACAAATTGTTAAACAGATAATATTTTGTCAAAAAATTATTAAACAAATAATATTTTGTCCAAAAATTGTTAAACAAACAAATAAAATTTATGTTAATTTAAAACAAAATACGTCAAAAAATCCAGTGAGCAAAAGAAGAGAACATTTAAAGAAAAAAATCATCAATTGTTTGTAAAAACTACATAAAATTCACTAAAATAAAAGAAAATACACAAAATGTTTAATAATCATAATTTTACAATAAATTTTGTCTAAAAATATTTTTTTCTAAAAATCGTCAAATCAAGTCATTTAATGCACGGTGAAAACAATTCAATTATAGTTTTATTTTCTTTGAAAAACCACTTTTTAGTTTGAGGTTATGTCTAGGGGTCAAACAACCTTAATTTCGAAATTTTTGAATTTTTTATCACTTTCAATTAATCGAAACACATAATTAAAAATTCTAGATGCTGGTAAAAATTATACATTTTTGAAAAAACTACCCAACCTGTAATTTTAATTATAAAAATTTGAGCTTTTCAATCAATCAATTTATTAATCAATTTCAGAATTAATTAATAAAAAGATTAGTTAAACTTCACTATCAATTAAAAATGTATCAAAATAGATAATTTGTAATAAAAATAATAAATAATTGTAATTAAAATAAAACTAATCAATCGATTTAATTCTTTCCTGCTTCAAAATTTTTGTTTACAGGGAAAACTTTCTGACCGTTAAGATATTTTCGATTTTCAAAAAATGGTCTAAATCGATTAACTTTCATTTAACATTTTTATTCGTTCTTCAAATTTCTGATTTATTTTATAAATTCGTTCATCTTTTTAAAGATTATCTCCAATTTTTTTAAACTTTTTTCTTGCAAATATATACTTTTTTGTCAAATTTCTAACCGTTTTCTTGATATAATTTTTATTAAATTTAATTTAGAATTTTTTCTCAAATTTTCTAATAATTTAACATTATTTATCGTTTTTCTTATTTTTTTTTACTTTTCTAATTTTAAACATATTTTTTTGATAGCTCGTGAATTTTTGAATTTTTCTCATTTTTTTGTTGGGGGAGGGGGGATTAACATTTTTTTCTTTTAATTTCTGATTTCTATTATAAATCCACTAATCTTTTTTGTTACCCTGTTTCTTTTACATTTTTTGCAATATTTTCCCTTTCATAAAATTTATAGACTTTTTTTAAATACATTTGTTGAAATTAGATTTTTTCTTAAATTTTATAAGATTTTTTCGCTCATTCAATGTTGTTTTTACATCTTTTGCAATTTTCTCATATTTTTGAATAATTTTCTAAATTTACACGATTTTCTTAATTTTCTTAATTTTTGTTTTCAAAAGGGGGGAGATTTTTATTTTTTTCTCCAGATCAATTTTTCATTTTTTGTTTCTTCGACTTTCTTCTATTTTTATTTTTTAAAAAATTTCCTCACTTATATTGTAGGCGTTTTACTATAAGTATCTTATGTGTTCTAATTTTTCAGTAACTTTTACCCAATTTAATTATTTTTGCATTCATTTATAAAATCTTTAATATTTTTTCTAATTTTCTAATTTTTTCCATGAATTGTTTTCTCAAACTCTTTAATAATTTAACATTATTTATTGTATTTATTCATTTTTTTTAATTTTCCCAATATTAAGATATATTTTTCTCAATCACATGGATTTCTTAATTTTTCTCATTTTTTGGGTAGGAGGGGGGGGGGGAGAGATTACCAATTTTTTCTTTTAATTTCTATTTTTTATTATAAATCCGTTAATTTTATTGTTTTTCTGTTTTTCTTTACATTTTTTTGCAAAATTATTTTCTCTTTCATAAAATTTATAGACTTTTATCGAATATATTTGTTGAAATTAGATTTTTTCTTAAATTTTAAAAGATAAGATTTTTTTGTTCCTTCGACGTTATTTTTATAACTTTTGTAATTTTCTCCTTTTTTTTTAATAATTTTCTAAATTCTCACGATTTTCTCAATTTTTGTTTTGAGAAGGGGGTTTATTTTTTTTCATGTTTCTTTTGGATTTAATTCTCTGCTTAGTTTTCTAACTTTTTTTCTATTATAGGTATTATTTTTGTTTTGTTTTCTATTTCTTATTTTTAAATACTTTTTTTACTTGTTTTCTTTTTGTTTTGAAAAGGGGGGAAATTTAAAGTTTTTCTTTAAATCAACTTTTTATTTTGTTTCTCCAACTTTCTTCTATTTTTTATTTTTAAAAAATTTTCACACTTCTTTTGTAGGCGTTTTACCGATTTTCTTATGTGTTCTAATTTTTTAGTAACTTTTACTTAATTTAGTTATTTATGCATCAATTTATACAATTTTTAATATTTTTAATAATTTTCTAAGTTTTTTTATTAATTGTTTTCTCTAACTTTCTAATAATTTTAACATTATTTATCGCTTTTATTTATTTTTTTTTATTTCCTCATTTTTAAGATATATTTTTCTAAATCACGTGGATTTCTAATTTTTCTCATTTTTTGGGCAGAAAAGGAGGGGGGGGAGATTACCATTTTTTTCTCTTATTTTCTGATTTTTATTATAAATCCACTAATCTTTTCGTTTCTCTGGTTTTTTTACATTTTTTTTGCAAAATTATTTTCCCTTTCACAAAATTTATAGACTTTTTTCAAATATATTTCACCAAAAATTCTCAAATAATTCATGATTTTTCAGTTTTTTGGACATTTAAAATTCTTTTTTTTAGTAAAACTTCTTTAATTTTTCCTTTTTAACCACAGTTCTAACAATAGATTAAAATTTATAACATATGACATGAAGAAAGGGAGCTAAGAAGGAAAAATTTTTAGGTTATGTTCAGTGACAGTTTTACCTTGATTATAAGTTCCTTTTTAATGTTACACAATCAAAATAAATTTCTATTGAATATTTTCAATAGAATTAGAACAATAGTTTGCATTAAGTATTGATCCTCTTTGTGTATTTTCATTTTAAAAAATCACAAATATAACCTAAAATTTTATGCGTCTTGGGTTCCTTTTTTTTTCAAATCACACGCACTGATCAATAATTTTTCGGATAGAAAAAAAATACAATGTACAAATTGAATTTAATTTATAAATTGATAGAATTCCAATTTAGAAATAATCTCTTATTGTCAATGAATGTCTGGGTGTAATTGGAATTAAGGAATGGTGTCCATTTACTTTTAAATTGACTGGTTTATTTATTGAAAGAATTGGAAAAATGTTATTTTTCCTGTTTAGCAATTGAACTGAAATTATGCCTAGTTATGGAAACTGGACAGTTATCTCACGATTACAAAAGCTTTTTTACACATCGGCGTTCCCATTAAGGACAGTCAAGTGCACTAAGAATTAATTACGTCTACTTTCTATAAATATAAAAAACCGGTTGATCTATTTTTCAAATCAATTAAAATTTTAAACTGCTCTATGCAAATCTCGAGACGACAAATTCTGCTTTATTGTGCCAAATTTCCAGTTTTTAATAGTAATTTTTACAAAAAAAAATTTAATTTAAAATTCTTTAATTAAATTTACGTTTTTAATAAACAAGCATCAAAATTTAAATTAAAAATAAAGAATCATTATTAGAAACTAAATTACGATTGCACATTAAAACAATTAAAATAATCTTTCCCAATTCAACACTAATTACACAAATAGTGTCCAGACTTATTTTTTTTTTTTTTATAAGACATTTTTACGTAATTAATTTTAAACAGAAGGCTCATTACTTTATTGCTTTGTCGATTTTTTCAATTTTTCTCGTTTCTGCAACTGCCGTTTCGTCGAATGTGGAATTCATGAATGTTTGGTCGTTTTTATAAAAAAAAAAGTAAACGCACGTTGATCAGAAATATCGCAATGAAATCGAATGCGCAATGAGCGCTGAATTGCTTCAGGGAAAAAAAGCGTCCGGGTTTTTTTTTTGAACAGATCAAGTCAAAGAATCTTTGATTATTATTATTACTTTAAAACTGGTAAAGTAAATAAATTCTCCATTTGAGCAGAAAATCTAAACGAGTTGATATTAATTTGTCGGGGGATTTTGTTTTTTCTTTCTTATTTACATTTATAGATTTCACCAAATTTTTTTTTTTATGGAAATTTTAATCTTTTTTAACTGTCGTTTTCATGTAATCTAAACTTGTCTACATGTACATGAATGAAAGTTCTTGCACATACAAAACAGTGTAATGTGCAATTTCATGAGTTGTTGTTTTCCTTCAATACACAGACAATAGCATTCTCTTCCTTACTTGAATTCCTGTTTAAAAAGGTAGATAATAAATTCTTGAAAAACACGTAATATACTCTAATCATTCCAACATTCCGTAAATTTAAATAATTATATTCTAATGTTTATTGATGTTTTCAGGTTGAAAAGAGGGTGTTTTATTTGTTATTTACATTGCAATTATCCGTCGTTATGAAATTGAGATTTTAAAGGATAGAATTTCCAATTTTTTATTGTAATTTTATCTTGAAATAAAACGTTTAGAAATAGCCAATAATATTAATAGGCTTCGCAAATCATTTTATTTGTTTATTTAAGTGAAAACACTAATTATTCAACGCTTTTTAATTTTTAAAAAAGGAAAAAAATATTTTAAATATAATAAAAAAAAATGTATTAATTCTGTCGAGAGCAATTTAAAGAAAAAAAACCTGCAATTTTTTATCAAGTGATCGTGAATTTCTATTCTGTTTTATTGCATTCGACATGAAAGTCGATCTAAAACTAATTAGTTTTTGTATAAGTATCTTTGTAGAGTAATAACAACAAGATTTAATTCCAAGATCGTAGGATTAGATTTTTATTGTTTTTGTCATTTTACATTTTTCCTTAAGTTTTTTCAAAAACCTTTTTTCAATGTTTTAAACATTTTTTAGACTAACCTAAAACTTAATTAATTATCTTTATTTTAAAAATTCAAGCAAAAAATTAAAATTTAAAAAAATTAAACATTAGAAAAATTAAAATGTAAAGAAATTAAACTTTACAGAAATTAAAATATAAAAAAATTCAGCCTGAAAGAATAAAAGAAAGTTTCATTAAATAATTAATAAATTCACTATTAAATAAATTAAAAATAATTAAATTTTAAGGAATTAAAAAATGAATAGAAAAGAATTTAAAAAAAAAGTCTAATAAAGGAGTAATAACAAAATACTTTCTCCATAATGATTTGGAAATTTTGATCTTTATAAAAGGCACGATAATTACTCCTAATATGGAAATTGTTGTACATTAAAAATTGTTCTATCAATTTTTCGAGCTGTGTTATAAATCATAAATTTAACATCATACCTAATTGACTACTCCCATAAAATATTGTATATTGTTAGTTGTAAAAATTATGGTAAAATGTCTCAATTTTGTGCTATTTAAGGTTGTCAGCTGTGATTTTAATGAAGTGTAACATTTTCTCAAAGACAGGAACTGTCATTTCACTCGTTTATTCAAACACAATCATTTTGAAATCAATCATTCAGACACATTTAGCCATAAATCAATCGTGTGAAAATTTCCGAATTGCACAATTTCTAAACTAAACGTTTTAACCTTTTGTGTGTAAACTGATTTGAATATTTTATTTTTATTGTTCCGTCACAAAGAATTGATAGAAATATATCACATTTGAAATAATTTTCTTGCTTTCTTTTGACTGATTGCACTTTTTTTAGAAAAAAAATTTTTTCTTGCAATTTTTTATTGTTAAAAAAATTTTTTTTAACAGGATTTATGAAAATTTTGTTTGTCTGGAAGAATATTTTTGATTTAAATATAAGACATTTGTTAAAATAACTAGGAATTAAGTTTTCAAAAATAGAACTGGTTAAAATGTTAACTAACAAAATACTGGTCAAAATCTTAAAATTTCTGGTTAAAATTGCTTCTGTTTTTAAAATTAGAAAAAAATTATTATAGTTTAGAATTCTGTTTTTTAAAAAAACTAAAATTTTTGTTAGTAATTAGAATAGAAAGAACACAATTTCTGTTACGAACTGTGGTTTAAATAACTATAAAAATCTGGTTATAATATCAAGAATTATGGTTTAAATATATTCTGGTTAATATCACTATAATACTTCGTTGGGATAACCAAAAAATTGATAAAAATAACTAGAATTCTGGCCAAAATGACTAAATTGATGGTTCAAAAAAACTGATCAAAAACCCGGAAAAATTCCAAAAACAAATTTTTTGTCCGGGACAATGTACTAGTCTATTTCTTCATATTTCTCTCCCCTGAATTTGAATCCGAAGTCAGAATACCAGATTGGCTTAATTTTTTGGGATAGTCTCAAAAAACTACTCAAAAACCCAGAAAAACCCCAAAAATAAATTTTTTTGTCCAGGACACTATGGTAGTGGATTTCTACGTATTTTTCTTCGCTGAATCCGAATCCGAAGTCAGAATAACCAGATTAGCTAAAATTTTTTAGATAAACTCAAAAAACTGCTCAAAAACCCGGAAAAACACCAAAAACAATTTTTTTTGTCCGGGACAATGTACTAGTGTATTCCTACGTATTTTACTCCGCAGAATTTGAATCCGAAATCAGAATAACCAGATTGGCTTACATTTTTGAGACAGTCTTAAAAATACTGTTCAAAAACCCGGAAAAACACCAAAACCAAGTTTTTTTGTCCGGGACACTATGGTAGTCGATTTCTACGTATTTTTCTCTGCTGAATTCGAATCCAAAGTTAAAATCATCAGATTAGCTAAAATTGGTGAGATAATCTCAAAAAAGCGATTTTTTTGTGTTTTTAATCGCTTTTCTATGATTATTTTAAAAATTTGTGCTAATCTGATTGTTTTGACTTTGAATTCGGATTCAGCAAAGAAAAATACGTAGGAATACACTAGCATAGTGTCCTGGCCAAAAAAAACTTGTTTTGGGGTTTTTCCGGGTTTTTGAGCAGTTTTTTTTTTTTTTTGAGTTTGTCTCGAAAATTTTAGCTAATCTGGTTATTTTGACTTCTGATTCAAATTCGGCGGAGAGAAATACGTAGAAATACACTAGCGTAGTGTCCTGGCCAAAAAAGTTTGTTTTTGGGATTTTTCCGGGTTTTTGAGCAGTTTTTTAAAACTCAAAAATTTTAGCCAATCTACTTATTCTGACTTCGGGTTCGGATTTAGCAAAGAAAAATATGTAAGAATACACTAGCATACTGTCCCGGACAAAAAAAAATTGTTTTTGGGGGTTTTCAGGATTTTTGAGCAACTTTTTGAAATTATCTTTAAAAAAAAAGCCAATCTGGTTATTCTGTCTTCAGATTCGGATTCAGTGAAGAAAAATACGTTGAAAACCACTACCATAGTGTCCCAGACAAAAATTTTGTTTTTGAGGTTTTTCCGGGTTTTTGAGTAGTTTTTTTGAGTCTATCTCAAAAATTTTAGCCAATCTAATTATTCTGACTTCGGATTCAAATTCAGCGGAGAGAAATACGTAGAAATACACTAGGGTAGTGTCCTGGACAAAAAAAATTTTTTTTTGATTTGTGTTTTGAAACTTTTTAATTAGATTATCTCAAAAATTAAAATTAAATTATCAATTCTGTCTCTAGATTCGGATTCAGTGAAGAATAATACGTAGGAATGCAGTAGTACATATATAGTAACACGGACAAAAATTTTTTTTTCCTGGGTCTGTGTTATTATTTGACAAAACAATTTTAATTTAAGGACATATGATGGAGTATGACGTCACTGGTGTAGGCAAAATTCTTCCGTGACTTTTCTCTTTAAATATTAAAAATTTGTTCACAAAACTTGGTAGAATTACTAGTAATATCATTAGGGAGGTTTCTCTGACACGAGTTTCTTTCAATTTTGCCACAAAATTAATTTTTAAAAAATTTGCAATTTTTTTTAAATTTTCCAAAATTAATTTAGGGCAAAAATTAAAATAAATTTAAGTGAGAGATACCTTCCGAATGATATATTAGGTAATTGTACCAAGTTTCGTGACAAAACATTCAACATTTTAAGAAAAAAGTTACGGACTAATTTTGCCTATACAAATGACGTCATAATCCAACACATGACCTTAACCCAATTTTATTCTGAAAAATGTTAAATTAAATGTTTGAAAATTTAATAAAATCAATTTTAATAATATTCGATTTGACGTGAAAAATTATTTTCGAGTTTGAGATTATGACAATGGAGAGAACCTTCTTAAGGGCTTGTGATGGAGTATGACGTCATTATTATAGGCAAAAATCTGTCCGTAAACTTTCTCAAAAAATAATAAATAAATTTGGCACCAAACTTTGCAAAATTACTTAAAATATCAATAGCAAGGTTTGTCTGACCCAAATTTGTTTGAATATTGCCTAATAATTCATTCTTTTTTCAAATTCGCCGATTTATGGAATATTAAAAAAATTAATTTTTATGGCAAAATTCAAATAAATTTAAGCCAGACAAACCTTGCTAATGATATTTTAAGTAATTATACAAAGTTTTGTGTTAAAATATCTATTAGTTCAAGAAAAAGTTTCCGGACAAAATTTTGCTTTTTCCAGTGCTTCTCAACTTATACTCGTAATTCTCAATCACATGCCCTTAAAAAAATTAATTTTAAGGAAAAATTCAAATAAATTGAAGCCAGACAAATCTTGCTAATGATATTTTAAGACATTATACACAGTTTGGTGTTAAAATATCTATTAGTTCAAGAAAAAGTTTCCGGACAAATTTTGTCTATACCAGTGATTCTCAACTTATACTCGTAATTCTCAATCACATGCCCTTAAAAAAATTAATTTTAAGGCAAAATTCAAATAAATTGAAGCCAGACAAATCTTGCTAATGATATTTTAAGACATTATACACAGTTTGGTGTTAAAATATCTATTAGTTCAAGAAAAAGTTTCCGGACAAATTTTGTCTATACCAGTGATTCTCAACTTATACTAGTCATTCTCAATTAAATGCCCATAAAAAATTATTTTTAAGGCAAAATTAAAACAAATTTAGGCCAGACAAACCTTTCTAATGATATTTTGCCTATACCAGTGATTCTCAACTTATACTCGTCATTCTCAATCACATGCCCTTAAAAAAATTAATTTTAAGGCAAATTCAAATAAATTTAAGCCAGACCAACCTTGCTCATGATATTTTGAGAAATTATACAAAGTTTAGTGTTAGAATATCTATTAGTTCAAGAAAAAGTTTCCGGAAAAATGTTGTCTATACCAGTGTTTCTCAACTTATACTAGTCATTCTGAATCACATGCCCTTAAAAAAAACTAATTTTAAGGTAAAATTCAAGCAAATTTAGGACAGACAAATCTTGCTAATGATATTTGAAGACATTAGACAAAGTTTGGTGTTAAAATATCTATTAGTTCAAGAAAAAGTTTCCGGACAAATTTTGTCTATGCCAGGGATTCTCAACTTATACTAGTCATTCTCAATCACAGGTCCTTAAAAAATTTATTTTTAAGGCAAAATTCAAACAAATTTAGGCCAGACAAACCTTCCTAATGATATTTTGCCTATACCAGTGATTCTCAACTTATACTCGTCATAACTTATACACATGCCTTTAAAAAATTAATTTTAAGGTAAAATCCAAACAAATTTAAGCCAGACAAACCTTGCTAATGATATTTTAAGTAATTATACAAAGTTTTGTGTTAAAATATTAGTTTAAGAAAAAGTTTTCAGTCAAATTTTGCCTATACCAGTGATTCTCAACTTATACTCGTCATTCTCAACCACATGCTCTTAAAAAAATTATTTTTAAGGCAAAATTTAAACGAATTTAGGCCAGACAAACCTTGCTAATGATATTTTAAGTAATTATACAAAGTTTGGTGTTAAAATATTAGTTCAAGGAAAAGTTTGCAGTCAAATTTTGTCTATACCAGTGATTCTCAACTTATACTGTAAAATATTTTGGTTTCAATAATCACAATTATACTCACAATATAACCAGATTTATATTAATAATGAATCACTCAAAAAGAAATACAGCAATAAAAAAAAAATAAGAAACCGTTTTAACCTATTTTACCAACAAACAACACAGTCGCCAGTCACTAACTAAGTAATAACCAACAAATTATTAAAAGTTTCTTAAAATCACTTCAACTACAAGTACTTACTTTTGTCCAAGACTATTGCGCGAGAACTACCTTAACAACTCTATGAATAAAGAAAACAAATAGCTTATGGCAATTTTTATTTGCTTTTTGTTTTCTGAAAAATGCATTGTTTTTATTGTTACAGTGTGCCGAATGAAATCATAAACTAAAACGAATGTGGGAATCGGAACAAATTAATTTGAAAACGGTACTTGATGTAGGCTGAAGTGCAAAATTCGTAACAATACCGTGGCGTGTTGTAACGGATGTCCAAATATTAATATCCGGACGTGAAGGTTCCCGAGTTCCTATCAGAACTTGTTACACGAGACTTTGCAAGAGAAGGAAAAAGGAATAGGTAGGAGGTACCTCATGGGTTTCTCAGGTGTATAGAAAACACTAAGATCACTTGAAACAGTCAGTTACCTTTTCGTTTTAAGACCGTAAGGATCTACCAGTCACGCGAGCTTTCGGATCTCTCACTTCCACTCTCTTGTAAGTCATGAATAATCGAGTCAATTGCATCTAAACAGTTGCCATTTTTTCCCCTCCTTTTTTCTCCATTTTTAGAGTCAATTTTACGGAACCGACCTACATGTCAAGAATTGCAACCATTTTTTTTTTTTTTTATATAAAACGGTACGGTAAAATTTAAATGAAAAGTGAACTAATTTTGTTACTGTTTGGAAAACTTGGAAAAAATGACTGTAAATAATAAATATTAAACTGTGTTATTACAAATTTAATTTAAAAAAAGGAATTTAAGTAAATTATAATATAGGTAATTATATTTAGTGTAAGTTCTTTTCAATAAAATTGGGATATTAAAATTTATCCCTAATACAATATTTTTATTTTTAAATTTAGTTTCAATTTAATTTTTTTTAAAATTTTTAAATTTAGTTTTAATCTTATCATTTTTATTTAAAAGAAGTTTTTTTAAAATAAACGTTTTTCCCCGACTTTTGAAATATTAAAAAATTGGCTTAGAATTTAACCACCAGTTTTTATGTTTATAAAATGAATAAAATAATTTTGTTACCAACAATATAATTAATTATTCGTATAAATAAATTCATATTTAAAATTATTTATTGAAATAAATTTCGTTTTTATTTAAATGTAATTTAAACAATTTATTATTGTTAATTTTTAACTATTATTCAAATAAACCTTGTAAGTTGTAGTTTTTTCTTACTTAAATATTTTTTATATTTTTTTTTTTTTAGTTACTCATTCATTTAAAAAATTTGGATGTCACATTTTAGATTTATACTTTTTAATACGTTTCAACAGACAAAATAACAAATAAAAGTTTTATTTATTTAGACATTTAAAGCGACAATTTTTCAGTAAAAACCACTTTACTTTTTTAGAAAAAATAACTTTATTTTCCTAGGAAATAAAAAAGGCATTTCATCCTTTTTATTTGACCAAAATTAAACAATTTCTTTTACAATAAACGCAGTAATAAAAAAGTTTTTATATTCTATAAAACTGATTTTACAATTTATTTATTAAATAGACTTATTTTATAAATAAATTCCAAAACTTATTTATTCTATATTTATATTTATTTATTGACTATTATATATATATTTAATATAATTTATTTAAAAAAATTTTTATTCGACAAAATATAAAAACGGTTTTTACAATTAAACATATTTTAGGAAACGAAAATTCGATGCAAATGAGTTTTAAAAAATGTTTTAAATAATAATAATATTTTATTCATTAATGATATAAATTATTGTTTCACAACCATTTTACACTTCCACCGTTTTCATATTTCTATAATATATAAAGTAGAAAAACAAAATCTACATTTAACTTAGAAAAGTACAAACAAAAATTAACAAAATTCACAAAAAAGCTAATTTTTATTATTTCTATAAAAAAAAAATTTATAAATTTTTTTTTTAATATTCAAACGTTCAATATAAAGATTATCTTATAATTTAAGGTTTTCTATACTCAAAAATGGCACTATACAAACATTGCTTTATAATTTGACGTTTTCTACAAATTCTTAATGACATTAAAAATTAGATTGGCAAGAAAGGATTAACAAACTAGAGAAAATTTGTTATTAAAAAGGCATTATCGTTTGTTTGAAAGTCCAAAGATCGTTAACCATAAAAGCAGGTGATCTAGTATTTATTGCTGGTGATTCCATGACTTACATACGTTTACAAATCAACTTTCAATCGTAGAAAATGAAAACATTTTTAATGTCATCAGAAAAAGAAGAAAACACTTTTAACTTTTCTGCAAGCGACAAAAGAAACACCGATACAAACCAATTCTCAACATTTTTACAATAATTGTTATGAAAAAAAAAAAAAAAAAAAAAAATTAATACATAATTCCAATAATTATGTCGGAAGAAAACAATTAACTTTTAAAATATCCTTTCTTCGTCCCAACATTTTAATGGTCAAAGTTGAAGTTTTAAACAAGAAAAGAGTTCAGACAATAGTGAATCTGATGCTGATGTGTTGGAAACAACCGGAAGTGGGCACTTTTCGTTTTAAAAAAAAAGAAAAAAGGGTTCGTGTACCTTGTACAGTTTTAGCTTAAAAGTGCTACAGTCACAGTCTTCAAATGCGATAATTCGATTTAGAAATTTAAACAGTCATTGATAAATTGCATTTACTTTCACTGATTATTAGCATAGGGAGATAAATTCTCCGACTTTTCTTAATAATTAATGAGAATTAAAACAATTCATCGTGAAAAAAAAACTAAATGTATTTTTTGTCGGTATTTTATTGAAATTAATAAGATAATTGTTTTATAAAAGTTTTCGTTCTTAAATTGGTATAAGAAATTAGAGCAACGATAAAAGAAACTTAAGTTTTTTTTTTTATTATTATATTCATATATATAATTTAATGTACCGTAGGAAATTATGTAAAAGCCATTTCCTTTTCGAGGAAATAAAAACAATATTCTCAGGTTCCCGGGACAATATTTGTTTAAATTAATATAATAAAATATTCAGATGGATTTTTGATTAGAAGTTGACATTTTAAAGTTGGTTTTTGTTTAAAGTTTTATTATTAAGTTTTTTTTTACTGGAAAATTTTTTTTATTGAAGGTTATGTAATTTTTTTTTAATTAAAAATGCCCTAGAAGTTAGAAGCGCCATCTTGTTTTTTCGAAAAAGGTTTGATATTTTAAGTTCGTTTCTTAAAATTCATTAACTGCTTATATTTAATTTTACTTTAGAATTATTCTTATTTGAAATTGATTTTTTAGGTGAAGATGTATTTTTATTTCAAGTTAATTTTTTAAAAAAATAAAACTGATTTTTTTTTAAGGTTATGTGATTTTTTAATTAAAGATATCCTAAAATGTAGGAGCGCCATCTAGTTTAAAAAAAAATTTCAATTAAAAAAGACAATTTTTTTAATCGGCAATTTAAAGTCAAATTTTCGAAATTCTTTTTTGTTTTATGATTTTTTTTCAAAATTTCTTTTCACTTCAAAAACACTATTTTCCTTTCAAGTCATTCTTTTTAAATGCTTCCTTTCAATTTAACTTTTAATCTAAACCAGCTTATTCTCATTATTTCACTTAAAATTATTTTGTTTCGTCTTTTTTTCTCAACTTTAAACTTCATCTAACTTCAGCTCTTTCAAGTTGATTTTAATCTCAATCCCCTTTATTTAAAACTCTCTATACTCGTCATTATTCTCCTTCACTTCAACACAAAAGTACTTTTTTATTATTTCACCTGCCATTAGATTGAAACTTCTTCACAAGATTCTTGATACTTTGACCCGATATTTTCAAATTATTACATTATTTCCAATTATTGTTGCCGGTAACATGAATAGTGTAGCGAAGTGAATGTATGACTTATATTTCGCGATAGAAAAAAATACCTGACCATAAGTTCCTTGAATGCACTTCCGGAAGTTTGCATCATAACTCTGCGGGTTTACCCCATCGATATATTACTTTTGCTTGGGAAGAAACTCACACCTACAAATATTTTATAACAAGTTCAACGTCCCGGCAATAAAATTATTAAAATTGCTGACAATAAATAAAATAGTAAATTTGATTCCAAATGACCGCAAACAATTTTTCAAAAACCTCAAGACAATTTCAAACCGCGCAATATACCACATCTGAGGCATATTTTAAAATAATTCCCCGGCACCCACCAACAGTTGGCAAAACTTAATAACTCATTTGTCTTTAACAGCTCTAAAAGTGTGTAACTGCGTGCATGAAATGAAAAGATTTACATCAATTCTAACATATGAAAAGCCTATCATTCTTTTTAGAGAAAGTGAATTTCTTACTTTCTTAGTAAATTAATTCCCATGAGTTGCCGTCGGTAGATTAAAATTTTGTCAAATTGATCAATTTATTTTCGCTATTGATACAATTTTTATTTTATTTATTTTTTATTTATTTTTTTTTTTTACTTCTTTCCTTCTTTCTTTCTTTTATCCTTCTTTTTCTTTTATTCTTTTTTTCTCTCAGGCTTCACAGTGACAATGAAAAATATTTTAGGGGAAATAGAGGGCATTTAGGGTACTTTAAAAAGTTAATAAATAAAGATAAATAAATTATATGAAATAATTGATTTTCAGGACCAAATATTTTCTAGTCCAAATTTTAAAACAGTTCCTCTGATACTATTAAATTATTAACTTGTACGATAAAACGTATTTTATTTATAAATACATACATGTTTTAAATGTAATAAGTATAGGAAAACTTAAATTTTTTTCTTATTTCATAAAAGATAAAAAAGGTTCGAATATTATAAGCAAATAAACAGTAATAAACAGATACTTTTTTATGAAAATTTATACCAAAATGTAAAAAATTCCTATTTTCTTTGATTCATTGACTCACATCTCCGTTTATACAACTCAAAATGATGTCAAACTAATTAATCGTTATCTTGAAACCTTAAAAAAAACCTGTAAATCGGTTTAGTAGTTTCAAAGAAAAATGTACAGAAATGTTCACGAGTAACTAAAAAGAATGAAAAACTCATAGTTTTTGGAAAATACAACCGAAATATTGAATCTGACATTTTTAATTTCTGAATTATGTCTAGAAATATAAATGAGTCAGAATTCGTGAAATCAGCGGTCGTGATGATTTCTTTTTTAATTAAATAATGAAAAAATTATTGTGATCGATCCTAAAAATGTTTTTACGAAACGAAAAATTTTTCAAACATTTTTTACAAAAGTTATTGCAAAATGAAAATTTTAAACACTTTTTAAATAGAAGCTTAGATTTCTTAAATGAGTTTACAGATTTAAGTTTACCTTAGATAGCTGTAAATTAATAATAAAAAATTGTTTAAACAAATGAAAAATACATAAAAAATTCCAAAATTCGTAAGAAAAAAAAAATATTAAAATATTAAAAGTAAGAATTATATATAACAATTTACAAGTTTCTTTCAATCATTATTTCTTTATCCACACCTGAAGTTTGTCACTAGATGTTTTTTTGCTTCAAATTTTTACATATTTCACCTTTTCAAAATGTTCTCAAATTCTAAACTTAAAGCAATTTTAATTTCTTATAACTTCTGTTAATTTTAACAAACAGTGAGATAAAAATTTAATTGATCCAAGGTTCAAATGTACTAAATTTGAAGTGATTTAAAAAGTTCTTCAATTTTTAATTATTCTTTTCTCTTCTGATTTCAATTACTTAAATTACAATTTTTAATTATTTTTATCATTTTTCAATTACTTTTTTAACTTTTAATTATTTTCATTGTTTTTCACTTTTTCCCTATATCTTAAATCTACCATCCCCAAATTTCAATTATTTTTTAAAATTTTTTCAATCACTTTTTCAATTTTAATTATTTTCTCTTCGACAATAAAACAATTTTATTATTTATTGGTAAATTTCGTATTATTTATCGCAAAATGAAATTAATTTTTTGAATTTACCAATATTATTTTCATTTTGCACTTATTATTTTCAATTTTTAATCATTTTCATTATTTCTAAATTAATATACCGAATTTTCAAATATCTCAATTTTCAATTATTTTTTTCTATATTGATTTCTTTTTAACATTTTGCATTTATTTTCTTTATCTCCTAATTATTTTAATAATTTTTCATTAATTTCCTAAATTTTCAGTTATAATCTCAAATTTAGATTATTGTCTTTAATTTTCAACTTTTTAAACAATTTTTCAATTATTTTCTTTAGCTTAAAAAAAAATTCTGTAATTTTCCTATTATTTTCTCCAATTTCTATAATTATTTTCATTCTTTTTGTATTATTTTCAAAATTTGCAATTATTTAACTGAAGTTTCAATACTATCATCATATTTCACTAATTTTATAAGATTTTTAATTATTTCTATCATATTTCAATTATTTTTTTCAATTTTAAATTATTTAAATCATTTTTCAATTATTTCCCTAAATTCTTCATTATTATTCTCATTTTGTAAAAATAATTTTTAAGGTTTTTAAGTATTTTTCTCAAATTTAAATTTCAATATTTTCTTTAATTTTTAATTACTTTCATTTGTTTTCATAGTTTACAAAATTGTTTATTAATTATCTGGAGTTTTAATTATTTTTAGCCTTCTTCAATTATTTTCTACAATTATTAATTATTCTCAATTATTCTCATTTTTTTCAATTAATTTCTTAAATTTTCAAGTATTTTTCTCAAATCAATTGAAGAATCAGAATATTAATTCTCGATCATTTATTGTGACGTTGAAACCGACAAACCAATCTTTTAAAAATGTTAAAAAAATTCTGCTACTTTTTCAATTATTAATTCAAATTTAATTAATTTTATTTAACTTATAATTGTTTTTATCATATATTTCAATTATGTTTTTCAAGATTCAAAATTTAAAATCATTTTTAAAATTATTTTCCCCAATTTCTAATTATTCTTATTTTTTAAATTATTTACTTAAATTTTTAAATATTTTTCACAAGTTTCCCATTATTTTCTTCAATTTTTAATCATTCTGAATTCTTTTCATAATTACCAAATTTTAAACTATTTATCTGATATTTCAATTGTTTAATTTAATTATTTGTTAAATGGATATTTATTAAAATAGTTATATTTTTTAGTTTATAAAATAAATTAATATAATAATAAAAATAAATAAAGAGATAAATAATCTTAGACAATTAAATTGTATTAATGATAAAGTTAAATAAATTTTATTAAATATGATTTTAAATAAAAAATTTCCATAAAATTCATTTCAGTATAATTCATAAAAATTTAATAATTTTTTTGTAGATTTTATTAAAAAATAGTTTATTATTAACGTTCTGTTTCTGAATTTCCAAAAAGTTTTTGTTTACTTATCTGAAATTTTCATTTTTTTATTCAATTTTCAATTATACATATGTACGATTTTCTTCTTTTTTATTTTTCTATATTCTATATAGTTTTAACAATTATTACCATTTTATTAAAAATTGTTCTTTTCAATTTTAAATTATGTTTATCTTTTTTCATTTATTTTGTCTAATTTTTAATTATTTCCCTTTTTTTTTGCAATGAACTTTTAAAAGTTTAAAATATTTTTCTGAAATTTTCATTAGTTTTCCTTTATTTAAAATATATTATGTCATTTTTTTCAACTATTTCCTCAAATATTAATTATTTTCTTCAATTTAAAATTATTTATTTTTTCTTTTTTTTAAATTTTTAATCATTTTCATCATTTCTGAATTAATTTTCTAAAACTTTAATTATTTATCTCTTTTTCAATCCCTTTTTTCAATTTTTATTTATTTTCTCCAATTTTTCATTAATTTTTTAAAATAAATTTATTTCTAAGATTTTGAAGAATTTTTTTCAATTTTTAATTATTTTCTTCAATTTTAAATTATTTATAATTATTATTTTTTCATTTTCATCTTTACTTATTTTCGTTATTTCTGAATTAATTTTCTAAAATTTTGATTATTGATTATTCATCCCATATTCAATCCCTTTTTTCAATTTTTAATTATTTTATCCAATTTTTCATTATTCTAATTTTTTCAGTTTATTTCTAATATTTTGAAGAATTTTTCTCAGATTTCCTATTATTTTTTTCAATTTAAATTTATTTATTTTTTCTTTTTCATTTTCTTGAATTTTTAATCATTTTCATCATTTCTGAATTATTTTTCTAAAATTTTAATTATTTATCTCATGTTTAATCTCTTTTTTTCAAATTTTTAATTATTTTCTCCAATATTTCATTATTTTAATTTTTTTCAATTTATGTCTAAGAGTTTGAAGTATTTTTCTCAAATTTTAATTATTTTCTTCAATTTAAAATTACTTATTTTTTCTTTTTCATTTTCTTGAATTTTTAATCATTTTCATCATTTATGAGTTAATTTACTAAAATTTTGATTATTTATCTCATTTTCTATCACTTTTTTCAATTTTTAATTATTTTCTCCAATTTTTTATTATTCTACTTTTTTTCAGTTTATTTCTAAGATTTTGAATTATTTTTGTCAAATTTTAATTAATTTCTTCAATTTTAAATTATTTATATTATTTTTTCATTTTCTTGAATTTTTAATCATTTTCATCATTTCTGAATTAATTTTCTAAAATTTTTTCATTATTTATCTCATTTGCAATCTCTTTTTTCAATTTTTAATTATTTTCTCCAATTGTTCATTATTCTAATTTTTTTCAGTTTATTTCTAAGATTTTGAATTATTTTTGTCAAATTTTAATTATTTTCTTCAATTTTAAATTATTTATATTATTTTTTCATTTTCTTGAATTTTTAATCATTTTCATCATTTCTGAATTAATTTTCTAAAATTTTTTCATTATTTATCTCATTTGCAATCTCTTTTTTCAATTTTTAATTATTTTCTCCAATTTTTCATTATTCTAATTTTTTTCAGTTTATTTCTAAGATTTTGAATTATTTTTGTCAAATTTTAATTATTTTCTTCAATTTTAAATTATTTATATTATTTTTTTATTTTCTTGAATTTTTAATCATTTTCATCATTTCTGAATTAATTTTCTAAAATTTTTTCATTATTTATCTCATTTGCAATCTCTTTTTTCAATTTTTCATTATTTTCTCCAATTGTTCATTATTCTAATTTTTTTTTAGTTTATTTCTAAGATTTTGAAGTATTTTTCTCAAATTTTAATTATTTTCTTCAATTTTAAATTATAAAGTGCAAAAACAGCTGTCTTAAACTAAAACGCCTTTGGTGTCTAGGACGCGAAAAGTGTCTTTACATAAAGCATTTTTGCCGACTAAGACACACCGAAAGTGTCTCAATTTAAGACACCTATTTTTTCAGTGTATATATTATTTTTTCATTTTCTTAAATTTTTATTTTGTAATCATTTTCATAATTTCTGAATTAATTTTTTAAAATTCTAATTATTTATCTCATTTTCAATCATTTTTTTCAATTTTCAATTATTTTCGACAATTTTTCATTATTCTAATTTTTTAAAATTTATTTCTAAGACTTTGAAGTATTTTTCTTAAAATTGAAATTATTTTCTTTACATTTAAACCATATTTCTATGATTTTTTAAATAACTTTCGGCAATTTTAATCGTTTTCAATTTATTTTTCAAAATTTGACATTATCTTTTTAAATATTATATATTTAAAATATTTACAATTGATGATAACATAAGGTGTAGAAACATCATTCAAACATAGAAAATTCTTATATATTCTCCGGGAGAAGAATATTCTGTGTTAAATATTCTCGAGAATGTAACCGGATTTTAAATTACCGAGAATTTTTCAACTCTTAATATCCTGTTCTCTTTCAATTTTTTTTCTGTTTTACATTTTCATTAATTTGCAATAAAACAAAAATCGTATATAAATATATGAAGGTATAATTTTATTTGTCACTGGTGTTGAATTTGCCGAAAATGTCTCAAGAGTGTCTTTCTTTGTTTTTTTTTTGTTGTTGTTATTAACTAAACAGAGAAAGTGTAACAAACTCATGCACGTAGCAAGATACACATTGATTGGTTAATTACAATCACACGGAGTTTACATCCTGCGTGTAACGGCGTATGATGTAAGAAATGCTGTGTAATCGTCTCGTTTCATCTCTTTTCAATGCCTCAAGGAGCTATTGGCCCATTGCAAAATGAACCAATCGTTTACTTCAAGTCAACCTAATTAAGAATGATTTAATGTTTTTCCTAAAACGGTTCAACTTCAATCAGCCACGAATCATAAAGAATTTTCGCCATATATACGTCTCAATGATAATAATTGATGATCAAAGAATTCGTTTAATGACTCCTAATGAGATTTGACATATATGAAACAAGAAAAAGGGCTTTTAATTGCCTTCCGCGTTATAAATAAAATCAATTTACAATTAAATTCACTTCACTGAAAGAAGTTTAAAATTAATTTTAGTTAGGTAATTTAATAAATTTCTCCAACTGAATTAGATCTATATAATCTTAATTAATTAGCAAATTACTCTGAATTAAATGGTTTTTTTTTTTTTTTTTTTGATATCTTGGTTAAATAAAGAAGTATTTTCTTTATAAAACGAGGCTTATAAAAAGCTGGAGTGGGGGAAAAAAATGGAAAAATAACTAGAGAATCATAATTTACTTTTTGCAGTATTAAGCGAGAATGAAGTGGAACGAAGTGCTAGTTGTTTTATGGATTTTCTTTTCACCTTCGATGGGAGTTTCCTCTTCCTGGAGGCCGGTTTTAACATCACAGCTTGGATCTAGTATTTTGCATCAAGAAGCGGCAATTTATGGGAATACACCGTACACGGATAATTTTTTTGGTCAAGAGAATGACCAGTGCGCTCTTTACAAAGTATCAATGAATCAACAATTATATTTCGAGGTAAGTTTATAGAATTAGAGGGCTCAACCTTGATTTATCAAGGCAAACTTTGTTTCATAATGATTGTTCCCAAGCAAACTTCAAACTCTCTAGCAAATTATCTCATACGCAAACATCTATTTCACACACCGTATCTCGAGACCAGTTTATTTATTACACCTGTTTTCTCGCTCACTCTAGTTCCGAAGGCAAACATTCATTTAATTTTTCTCCACGGGGCATACAATTATTATGGAAAGACCATACATAAAGCTGTAACACATTCGCTCTGGAATTTTCATGATGAAATCTATATCTTTGAAGATTTGCTTCCATTCTGTCACAAGACAAGAGTATTTGCATTATATTTCATTGTAAATAATATATTTGTTTTTTTTTTTTTAGATTTAATGTGATATAAATTGTGTAACTATTGTTAAACTGAATTAGGTAACTGTAGTGTTAAAACAGTAGTAGTGGTAGTATAAGTTTAAATTTTTATAACTATTTAATATATTAAAAATATGTTAATAATTTATATTTACTAACTTAATCATTATTTTTATAAAATTATTTAATTGAATTTTTAAATTAAATTAAATTTTTTTATATAAAACAGATTTACTTAAAACACTACGTTTAAATCTAGAATTTCGTAATTTCAATTTTTTATCACAAAAATCAATGTCTAGAGAAAAACATTATTCATAACAAAATTGTAAATTACGAAAAAATAAGAAAATTTCAAAAAAGATCTAAAACTCTATAAGTAACAAATAAGAAATAAGAAAAAAAACTATTTTAAAAGGTAAAAACTGTAGAACTGTAAAAATTAGAACAGAATTTTTTGATAAAATATGTTAAAAGACCACAAAGGAAATGAAGAAATCCTTAAAAAATTTTAAAGTTAAAAAACTAATTCAGAACCGTTTCAAACTAGTTTAGGCCTGATTCTAATTAATCCAAAACTGTTTAAACTTAGTTCGAAACTGTTTGAAACTACAGTAAAATTGTTTGAATCTATTTTAAATAAAACTGTTTCAAACTAGTTTCAAGCTGTTTAGAAATATTTCGGAACTGCTTGAAACTAGTTCGGAACTGCTTGAAACTAGTTCGGAACTGTTTGAAACATCACCAATATTTGAACCTGTTTCAAATTAGTTTAAAACTGTTTAGAACTAGTTTACAATCCATTGGAACTAGTCCCAAACTGTTTAAAACAATTTCGGAGCTGTTTGAAACTAGTTTGGAACTGTTTGAAACCTTTAAAACATTTGACAATATTTCAAACCTGTTTTAAATTAGTTTGAAACTAGTATAAAACTGATTGGAACTAGTCCCAAACTGTTTAGAACCATTTCGGAGCAGTTAGAAACTATTTTGGAACTGTTTGAAACATCTCTAACATTTAAACCTATTTCAAATTAGTTTGAAACTGTTTAGAACTAGTTTACAATCGATTGGAACTAGTCCCAAACTGTTTAAAACAATTTCGGAGCTGTTTGAAACTAGTTTGGAACTGTTTGAAACCTTCAAAACATTTGAAAATATTTCAAACCTGTTTTAAATTAGTTTGAAACTAGTATAAAACTGATTGGAACTAGTCCCAAACTGTTTAGAACCATTTCGGAGCAGTTAGAAACTATTTTGGAACTGTTTGAAACATCTCTAACATTTAAACCTATTTCAAATTAGTTTGAAACTGTTTAGAACTAGTTTACAATCGATTGGAACTAGTCCCAAACTGTTTAAAACAATTTCGGAGCTGTTTGAAACTAGTTTGGAACTGTTTGAAACCTTTAAAACATTTGAAAATATTTCAAACCTATTTCAAATTAGTTTGAAACTTTTTAGGACTATTTTAAAACTGATTGAAACCAGTCCTAAACTGTTTAGAACCATTTCAGAGCTGTTTGAAACTAGCTTAAAATTGTTTAAAACTAGTTTAAAACTGCTTGAAACTATTTCTGAACTATTTGAAACTAGTTCAGAACTGATTAGAAATAATCTAAACCCGTTTTAAAGTTGTTCATAACTGTTTAAAAGTTGCTCGGAACTGTTTAAAACTGGCTCAGAACAGTTTTAAACTAATTTAGGATTGTTTGAAGCTACTCTAAAACGTTTTAATCCTATTTCAGAGCTGTTTCAAATTGGTTTAAAACTGTTTACAACTAGTTTAGAACTGATTGAAAATGACCCTAAACTGTTAAGAACCATTTCGGAGCTGTTTGAAACTAGTTAAAAATTGGTTAAAACTAGTTTAGAACTGACTAAAAATAGTCTAAAACTAAAACTAGTTCGATGTTGTTTTAAAATGATTTGGAACTGTTTGCAACTAGTCTAAAACTTTATGACACTTGTTCAGAACTGTTTATAAATTGCTCGGAACTGTTTGAAAACAATTCAGAACTGTTTAAAGCTACTCTAGAACTGTTAAAAACCTATTTCAAAGCTGTTTCAAACTAGTTCAAAATAGTTTTAAATTATTTTAATCTGACTGAAAATAGTCAAAAACTAAAAACTAGTTCGAAGCTGTTTTAAATTAGTTCAGAATTGTTTGAAATCACTCAAAAACTGTTTTAACCTGTTTTAGCACTGTTTAAAACTTGATCAAAACTGTTTGAAACTAGTTCAGAATTGTTTGAAATCACTCCAGAACTGTTTTAACCTGTTGTAGAGCTGTTGAAAACTAGTTTTAAACTGTTTACAACTAGTTTCGAACTGTTTGAAATTAAAACCATTTTGGAGATGTATAAAACTAGTTCAAAACTGTTTAAAACTAGTTTAGTGTTAACTGGAAATAGTCCAAAACTGTTTGGAATCATTTAGAAGCTGTTTTAAATTAGTTCAAAAGTATTTGAAACTAGTTTAAAACTGATTGAAAATAGTCAAAGACTGAAACTAGTTCAGAATAGTTTAAAACGAGTCCAAAACTGTTTTAACCTGTGTCAGAACTGTTTGAAACTAGTTGAGAATAGTTTGAAAACACTCCAAAACTGTTTTAACCTGTTTCAGAGCTGTTGCAAACTAGTTTTAAACTGTTTACAACTAGTTCAGAACTGATTGAAATAAGAACCATTTCGGAGCTGTGTAAACGTAGTTCAAACCTGTTTAAAACTAATTTAGAACTGACTGGAATTAGTCCAAAACTGTTCGGAATCATTTTAGAGCTGTTTGAAACTAGTTCAGGACTGCTTAAAACTTGTCCTAAACTACTTGAATTTAGTTCACAACAAACTACTTTAGAACTTATCGTAACTAATTTAAAATTGTTTAAAACTAGTTCAGAACTGTTTGAAACTATTTCAAAGCTGTCTGAAACTATTTTAAAGCTGTCTGAAACTAGTTTGAGACTATTTGGAACTGGTTCAGAACTAGTTTAGGACTACCTGAAACTAGTCCCAAATTGTTTGTAACCATTTCAAAGCTGTTTGCAACTAGTTTGGAAATATTTAAAACCAGTTGATAACTGTATGGGACTATTCAAAAACTGTTCCCAACTACTCTAAAACCGTTTAAATATATTTTTCAGCTGTTTAAAAATAGTTTGAAACCAGTGCACAACTGTTTTTGAAGCTAGTTCGGAACTATTTAAAACTAGTTCAAAACTGGTTGGAACTAATCCAAACCTGTTTGGAATTATTTCGGATTTGTTTGAAACTAGTTTCGGAACTCATTGAAACTAGTTTAAATTATTTAAAAACGGCAACAATTCCAAAATTAATGAGAAACTTTTATAAATGAATTTCAAAATAAGAAAATTGAGATATATCTTAAAAATGTAAGAAAATGTAAAAAGATAAATAAATTAAATAAGGAAGCAATTAAAGATATTATTTGAGAATAAAAAAAATTCTAAAAAACTTAAACTAAAAATCAAATTAATTAATTTAAACGAAAAATAGAAAGAAATACAAAAATGTTTAAAAATTGTATTAAAGATCAAAGAATAACAAAAATATTAGCAATATTTATTGTTTTTGGTAATTATTTCTTATTTTAAATTAATGTAATCCTATTTTTTTTCTGGCTTTAGTATTTTCTTGTGTTTTAATTATAAATAAAAATTGTTGTTTGTTAATATTTTAATCACACACATATTTAAAATAATTTTATTTTTTGCTTTTTTGCGCACTTCTTCTGAAGTAATTTTTTTTATATGTTTTTTATTAATTGATTAATTTTTTTTTTTTATTGAGGTTAGAAAGTTTAAATTTGTTTCTTATTTTTATTGTAAGTTAAAAAGAAATTTTATTTGTTTATTATTCGAAACATAAACGGTAAAGATCCCTTTATTACATAAAAAGAGAACAAAAATAAATTTAAATAAATAATTATTAAATAATTTACAATAAATTTCAAATTATTATAAATTATTGAATAATACAAGAGTGAAATTTAAATTTTTTGAATGTTTTTAAGAATTTTGGGAACATCCCACAAATTCTCGGATTTTTGGCAAATTCGTGGGTTTTTATTTTAAATGTGTAGAAAATTTTCGGCAAATTCTTAGATTCCACGAATTCCCATGCTTCACTCCCCTATAATAAAAATAAAATAAAATATAAATAAATAAAATAACAAAAATTATTCACTTTTAACGGTAAATAATTAAATAAGCTAAATTATAAAAAAAACTAAATCAACAAATAGGGAAATAGTTTATTTAAAAGCAAATACAAAGAAAAAGAAAACTAAATTATAGATTGCGCAAATATGGTGAAATTAACTAAAATACAAGTTCCATGACCATATTTTATACAGTGCTCGCACTCTATAATATTTATTTTTTGTTCGCCTTCACTGAATCTTTGTTACAATTATTATACGTTTACGGGAATTATTTTTGCATAGGCGAAACTACACTATATAATTCTTTACGTACGTTAAGTGAGAAAAATATTGCAACAGATTCGTACAAGTAAGACTCGATAATGGAATTCGTTGGGCAAGGCAGTTAGCAATTTATTACATTATTTTAAAGTAACTTTTTTTTATGTAATCCTGTAAGGATGATATTAGAAATCCAATTTGTAGATTTTAAAGAAAAGTTAAGAATTACCGTGTTGTTCTTTCGCGTTATTCAATAACCCTGTTAGTGTTTATAAATAACTAATAGTTTTTTTTTTATGATTCATTGCACTTTATGTAAATTGGGGTTCAGAACCTATGCTTGAATAATTTAAAACTAATAGTGATAATTGACCAACACTTATTGAATTGATCTTATTAAATTTAACATTTCAAAAGTTTTATTCCTTGATATTTATCCTTTTCTAAACTAATATTAACTGTTTTATCATTATTTTTTATTTTTAAATTATAATTAAAAAAAATAAAAAATTTATTTATTATTTATTTATTTATTTACACGTAAAAAATTAGTAAAATTAACAAAATAAATATTTTACTTTTACAAAAGTAATAAAGAAAGTTTTTTTTAAACAAAAATATATAAATAAAACATCGAAATTCATATAAAGAAAAATAACCGAGACAATAAATTAACGTTTGCCTTGCGTTGAAAGTTAAAAATTAATTAAATAGAAATCAAGTTCCGTTTTATTACTCAGTTCGGACTCCTATACTTTCACAGGGTCTTTCCGAAAAGTGTTAAACTCGTCATTTTGCAGGTGATAAAAAAATCAGGATCGTGAATAATAAACTATAATATTTTTGGAAAGTCCCGAGATTGCGTAATTCGTGAATATTCAATTCTCAATAATAGAAAGTGTGATTACTAATGTGGAATTATTTTTCTTGCAGTATATTCAGTACAAAATGGATTTCCCATCGATGAAAGAATTTACTTTGTGTATGTGGACCAAGTTCAAAAATCACACCAACGATCATCCACTTTTCTCCTATGCAGGTATTAAATTACAATAAATTTATCAGTTTTTACCCCTTGACAAAGAAAAAAAACTATCGAACCAAAAATAATTAAATTAATAAAATTAATAAAATAGTTTGGAAATAATTGTTTCTATTTAACGAATTGGATAAATTTCAATTGGCAGAAAAGTTATGATATCTAAAATTTATAAACTACCAAATTATGTTAATAAATTCATAAAAAAAATTTTTTGTAAATTGGACAAAATTAGATAAAACAGTAAAAATTGAATAGAAAATTTAAAAAAAATAGACAAAAAATACAATTATTGTTTAAATTTAAATGTAAAACACAAAATGTTGAATATAAGTTTGGCTTTTTTTAAAATTTTACAATCGGATCTTACAAATTTTGATAAAATGAATTTTTATGACGTATTTTATGAGTTGCTGTCATTTTTTCAAAAACTTAAAAACATGCAATAGACCGAAATGTATTTATCCGAATATTTAAATTTGCGAAATTCTATTTTTTATTATATTACTTTTTTCGGAATTTACATTTGTCAAAATTTGTATTTATCAGATTTGTCATTTGTCCGAATATTTAATTTCCCAAAACTCAATTTGTCAGAATAATTAATTTGCCGAATTTGCGTTTATCAGAAATTGTAATTATCAGATGTAAAATTTATCCAAAAATTTAATTTTCCCGAAATTCTATTTGTCAGAATAATTAACTTTCCGAATTTGAATTCATCAGAAATTGTAATTATCAGATCTGAAATTTATCCGAATATTTAATTTTCCGAAACTTTATTTATCTGAATATTTAAGGAGGTTTTCTCCATTGACATAACCTCAAACTAGAAAGTGGTTTTTTATCTCAATTAATACTATTAAAATTAATTTCACTTAATTTTAAAAGATCACTGTTTAAAATTCTCAGAAAAAATTAGGTTGGGCGAAAATTTGTTGTTAAACAATAATTATTCAATATTTTGTATTTTTCCTTTAAATCCAGTGAAAATCTGTAATTTTCATCCAATTTTGACAAATAATAGCTCATTTTATTCGTTTAAACGGTTTTTAGAATTTTATTTGTTGGTTTTTGCAAAATAAAAAAAAATAAATATATAAACATATTTATATCGTCTTAATATAAAAACACATTTTATTTCTTTAATAACTTTTAAATAAAATATTATTTAACGAAATTCAACAAAAATAATTGTAAAAAATGTTTCAAATTGAAAAATGAACTACTATTTGTCAAAATTAGATAAAAATTACAGATTTTAACTACGTTTTAAAAAAAAGAACAAAATATTAAATAACTATTATTTGATAACAAATTGTAGCTCAACCTAATGTTTTCTGAAAAATGAACAACTGGTTTCTTCAAAATTTGGTGAAATTAATTTTAATAATATTTTTATTTAGTGTGAAAAACCATTTTTTAGTTTGAGGTTATGTCAATGTAGAGAACCTCCTTAACTTCTCGAATTAATTTATTTCAGAATATTTAACTTTCATAATTTATATTTGTCAGAATATTTATTTTTCCAAATATGCATTTATCAAAAACTGTATTTATCGGATATAAATAAATTTGTTCGAATATTTAATTTCCCGAAACTTCATTTATCCGAATGTCTAACTTCCCGAATTCATATTTCTCAGAATATTTAATTTTCATAATTTATATTTCTCAGAATATTTATTTTACCGAACATGCATTTGTCAGAAATTGTATTTTTCAGAATCCGAGTATTTAACTAACCGAAAACTCATTTCTCAAACCTCAAATTTCTCAAGTTAATTATTCTGAAAAATGTAGTTTCGGTAAATTTCGGACAAATTTCATATCTGATAAATGTGACGAAGAAAGGGATCTAAGAAGCTAAAAATATTAGGTTATATTCAGTGATAATTTTACTTTAATTAAAAGTTCCTTTTTAAATGTGAAATTTAAAATCAATTTTTACTGAATATTTCCGACAAAATGGAGACTTTAATTTTAACTTTCATTCCAAAATCACAAACATAACCTAAAATTTCCCTTTTCTTAGGTCCCTTTCTTTATAACCAGTCAGAAAAAAATATTCGACATTCGCTAATTCGGGAAGTTAATTATTTCTATCAAATAAAGTTTCGTCAAATTAAATAATCACATGAATGATAAATTCGATAAATGCAAATTCTGACAAATTCATATTTGCAAAGGTTAAAATCCTCATAAATGGAGTTTCAAGAATTAAAAAATTAGGACAAATAAATTTCATTACATATTTTGTCAATGAAATTTTCCAGAAAATAATTAATTTCCTGTTAAAAATCATTTTTGATTTTTTTCTTGTCAAGGGGTTGAATCGCCTTAAGAATTAACTCTTAACGGAAAATGAGAGCATTAGTACTTTGAGACTCGTATGATAATCAATTTTCTTTTCAATTATCCAATAAAGTCAAGGTTCAATTTCAGAAAAATATAGTTTCTAGTTGTGGAAAAAAGTGAAAAAAGTATTAAAAAAAGAATAAAAAAAAAAAAAAAAAGAGTGAATTGAGTTGAACGAGGTATTAGTGCGACGTGATCTAGAATTAACATGGAATTTAAATTTACATACTTGTTTCGCGATTCCAGTCGGTATTCAACCGAGGGGTATATTATCCTGGGTAGCCAACACTGCTAGGAGTTCGTATTACATGCTCAACATAGATGGGCATAACCTTTATAGATTAAATTATCCTTTAAGATTGAATAAATGGTACCACTCCTGTCAGAGTTGGAACGGACATACAGGAGAATGGCAGATCTGGGTCAACGACGAGCGTGTTGGTCGTGGTTTCAATAATAGGGTAAGTTTTCAATTTTTCGTTTCTGGCTAATAAATTAAAATTTTGCAATACAATAACGAGATTAGAAAACTAACAATAAGTCATTTATTCCCGGGTATTTTAACCCAAGTATCCACTTTAGCTATAAGTGCACCCGGCGAAAAAAAAAAATTCTTCATACTTGTTTTGATAATATTGTTTCAGTTTCATTCACAATATATATAATATTAATGTGAAATTGAAACAAGAATAACAAATTTTTTCCTTCGAGGATTTATGTGATTTGTGTTTTTTTTATTTTTATTTAAGGGTGTGTGCCAAAGACGTGACTTTAGACAGAGTATTTTTTTCAATTTTAGATTAAAAAAGAAAAGCTGCATTTTTAAAAATGGAAAACTTTTTTTCTTAGAAAAGGCAATATTTGAAAATTGAGAAAATTTGTATATAAATCTGATAATTAATGGAAAAAAGTAGAAAATTATAAAAAATATTAAAAATTGTATAAATGAAGGCAAAAATAATTAAATTGGGTAAAAGTTAGTTAAAACTTAGTTGTTAGTTACAAAATTAGTTAGTTAGTTAAAAATAGTTGAAAATTGAGAAAATTGGTGCATAACTTTAACAGTTAATGGCAAAAAGTTGAAAATTATAAAAAAAAATATTAAAAATTGTATAAATGAATGCAAAAATAATTAAATTGGGTAAAAGTTATTTTTTAGTAATTTTTACCCAATTTAATAAGATCGCATAAGAAAATTAGTAAAATGCCGACAAAATAAGTGAGGAAATTTTTTAAAAATGAAAAATTGGAAAAAGTTGGAAAAATAAAAGAAGAAGTAGATCCGAAGGAAAAAAATAAAAATCTCCCCTTTTTTCAAACCTAAAAGAAAACAAAAAAGGAAATTATTTAAAAATAAAAAGTAAAAGGAACAATAATAATATAATAGAAAAAAATTTGAAAACCAAGCAGAGGAAAAAATCCAAAAGAAATCAAGAAGAAAAAATAAAAATCCCCCCTCTCCCTCCCCACCTACTTAAAATAAAAATTAAGAAAATCCTGTGAATTTAGAAAATTATTCAAAAATATGACACAATTGCAAAAATTATAAAAACAACGTTGAATGAACGAAAAACTCTTATGAAATTTAAAAAAAAATGTAATTTCGAAAAATATATTTAAAAAAAAGTCTATAAATTTTATGAAAGGGAAAATAATTTTGCAAAAAAATGTAAAAAAAAACAGAGAAACAAAAAGATTAGCGGATCTATGATAGAAATCAGAATTTAAAATATAAAAATCTTAACCCCCACACCCTTTGAAATATGTAAAAAATTAAGAAATCCACGTGATTTAAAAAAAAATATTTTAAAAATGAGGAAATTAAGAAAAGAATAAATAAAAACCATAAAATAATATTAAATTAGTAGAGAATTTGAGAAAAAATCTTAAATTACATTTTCTAAAAATTAAATCAAGAAACTGTAGAAATTTGACGGAAGAGAAAGAAATTTTTTTTCTTTTTTTTTCTTTGTAGAAATTTTTTTTTTTTTGCAAGAAAAACGTTTAAAACAATTGGAGATAATTTACAAAAGGATGAGCGAATTTATAAAAACATTTAGAAATTTGAAAAACAAATAAAAATCCCCCCTCCTCCTGTCTTTAAAAAAATGACTAAAAAATGAGAAAATGTAAAAAGACAAGTAAAAAGGAATCAAAAAAATTGGAGATAATTTATAAAAGGATGAGCGAATTTATAAAAATAATTAGAAATTTGAAGAACAAGTAAAAATCCCCCCTCCTCAAGTCTTTAAAAAATTTACTAAAAAATGAGAAAATGTAAAAAGACAAGTAAAAAGGATTCAAAAAATTGGAGATAATTTACAAAAGGATGAGCGAATTTATAAAAATAATTAGAAATTTGAAGAACAAGTAAAAATCCCCCCCCCCCTCCACCCGTCCTAAAAAAATTTACTAAAAAATGAGAAAATGTAAAAAGATAAGTAAAAAGGATACGTAAAAATGTGGAAATTCTTGAAAATAATACAACTTTTTTTTAAAATTGAAAACAAATTCCTTCAAAAATAAAAATTAAAAAAACCGTGTGTTTTAAGAAAAATGTTTTAAGAATGAGAAAATTAAAAAATATATATATAAAAACAAGAAACAATATAAACTTACTAGAAAGTTTTAGAAAAAATTGTAACTTAATTTTTTTAAAAATTATATTAAATAAATAAATTGTTATGCAAATATGTGTAAATTTATGTGTAAATAAATAAAATAAAAAATTAAGAAATTTCAGAAATTTTATGAAAGAGTAAATAAATTTGAAAAAATAACAATGTAAATAATTGGAGAAAATATACAAAATGTAAAAAATTTGTAGGAAAAAAAAAATCCCACCCCCCCCCCCCTTTTAATCAACACATACCAAACAAAAGTGGGAAAAATTAAAAGTACTACGTCATAATTTGCGAAAATTGATAAAATTGACAAAAAGATTTTAACTATCTACTTAAGAATGAGAAAACCTGACAAAGAGAGAAAAATATAAAAAAACCAGTTTAAAAAAAAGGAAAATATTTACCGAAACACGATTTTATAATTTTTTCAGATTTATGGAAGTATTTTTAAAAATTATGAAAATAAATGAGAAAATCACTGCAAAACGTAGAAAAGTTACTAATAAATCACAATTTTTAGTTAAAAAATATGAATAATTTTTATTTAATACATTTTTTACTTAACCGAATATTTATTGTACATAATTATTATTTTTCCGAATCATCATTTAACGTAATTTTTATTACGCATTATTTCGATTTTACAGAATTTTTAGAAAGCATAATTTTCATTTAGGATAATTTTCATTTTTTCGAAAATCGACTTATCGTAATTTTTCGTAAATCATTTCTTGATACAATTTTTGTTTGACCGAATATTTATTTAACGTAATTTTCAAAAAAAATGACGATTAAAAATTCTTGGACACATTTTTGATTAATCAAAATTCTGATGGAAGAAAATTTTGTTTAAAAAATTATAAGTCAAACAAAGAAGTTAAATTAATTAAGAATTCCGAGGTATAGAAATTACGGTAAATTCAATTTTGGTGAAATAAAAATTATGTTTAATGAAAATTATGCTTTCCAAAAATTTCATGAAATCAAAATAATGCGAAATAAAGATTATGTTAAAATGTTGATTTGGAAAAATAATAATTCTGTTGAAGGAATATTTGATATATTAAAAATCAGTAAAATAAATATCTTATAAATATTCTGTGGAATAAAAAATTCCAAAAAACGTAAATCATCAAAAATCAAAAATTTGTTACATAATTCGCTAAAAACAAAGATTTGTCAAAGTAATAAATCTGTTAAATGAAAATAAATTAACATGCAAACAATTTTGGGGGTATTTTGTGTGATTTTTAAAAATTAAGGCGAGGGGAGTGAAAAAGAAGCCAAAATAGAAATTTATTCGGAAAGTAATAAAATTAAATAAATTTATAAAACAATCCGGATGAAGAATTTTAGGCTCAAGTCACATAAAATATAAAAATATAAAATTATTATTAAAAATATTAAGAATAAAATGTTTTACCAAGCTCTAGTTTTAAATTCATTTCAAATTTATGTAATATTCCATTAAATTTAATTATCTAAAATACCTAAAGTTAAAAAAATCAACTATTTACAACTAAATCAAGGTTAAAAAATCAATCTAGAATTTTTCATTTCGCTTTTAAAGTTAAAAAAATATATTTAACCTTTTCTCTCTTCTCAAATGCTGAAAACCTCCGCATTATAAAAATATAAATTCAAATTTAATAATTACAGGTATAATGAATCAAGAATTTAATTAACTTAATTAAATTCACGTAAAAGCCGGATAAAAATGTGGGTGAAAATCAAAAGGATTATGTCTCTTTTCTCCTGATCTAATCTCGCTAATTACAAACTGAAAGTACATATTTGCCTGTCTATAATTACAGGATATTAATAACTTTAAAACCACCACAGATGTTTATTAATATTTACAAAATTTCCCTTTATTTTCCTCGCAAATTTCATAATTTCTCTTTTGAATTTTTGAAAAAACGACCGCGACAGGATTTCAAGTATGAAATTGTACATTCATAAGGTTTATAAAAATAAAATGTGTCTCGTCTGGTCACACGCTAGACTCTGAAACAGACTAATTGATGGCAATTTAAAGTTGAAACTCGGTTACGATGAGAAAGAGCAACTTTAACTTGAAAAAAAAAAAAAATGTTATTTAATTAAATAGATAAAATCAGTGGTATTAAAAATCAAGAATAGAAAACTTTTACGCAATACTTGTTACACTTATTTCTGTTTCTATATAAAGGATGTTCAACTAGACAAATGGATTCACTCTTTTATGTGTGTTTTCACGACAATTTCTGACTTTCCCTGACCGTTTTTAAATTCCCTGACCTGTGGTAACCCAGGGACCAGTTCCGGAATATTAATTAACCTCTATACCTATATATATATGATAGTTTGTGTCCACATGAGATAACGAGATCACCTTTAAGTCATTCAAGTTAAGAAAATAATTTATCGTCAATCAATTTCGTCGTCTCGGCAAACTCGTTTATTATTTAATCGGACACATTTCCATGTCAAGAGTTCAACACGTGCTCATAATATCAGTTTCAATTTTCTTAATTATTTGCTTCACTTATCTAGGTCAACATTATTTTTGCTCAATTCGTGCTTGAATTGTTGATTGACTAGAATTTTACGTGAAGAAAAAAAAGGCTATAAATAGATATTTTTAATGGTGGTAGATTTTTGAATTTTTATTTATTTTTAACAATTTTTTGCTTTGTGTTTTTTTATTTTGATTTAATTATTTATTAACAAAACAATATTTTAAACGGGAGTACATAAATATTGTATATAATTTACTAGTTAAAATTTGCATTCTATAGAATTTTATTAGATCAAACTTGTAGTTTGAACCTGTTTGGAATTAGTTTAAAACTAATTTAAAATTAATTTGAAACTAATTTAAAACTGTTTATAACTTGACTAAAACTCTTAAGAACTAGTTCAAAACGATTTGGAACTATTAAAAATTTAAAAATCGTTTCTAACTTACTTAAAACTTTTTGAGCTAGTCTAAAATTGTTTAAACTAGTTCAAAACTGTTGAAAACTGGTCAGAAATCGTTTGCAACTAGTTCAAAATTGTTTGTAAACAGTTTGCAACTAGCTTGAAAATATTTTTAATTTAAATTAATTTGAAACTAGTTAGTAACTGTTTCACCTTTTAATCTAGACTAATATTGTTCAGAACTAGTTCAAAACTGTTTAAAACTAGTCAAAACCGGTTTGTAACTAGTTCGAAACTAATTGAAAATAGTTCGTAACCAATTTGAAACTATTTTTGTAAAAAATAATTTGCAACTAGTTGTAACTGCTTGAAAATAATGCAAAATTGTTTCAAAACTGTTTAAAACTAGTCAAAACCCGTTTGTCAGTAGTTCGAAACTGATTGAAAATAGTTAGTAACCAGTTTGAAACTATTTTTGTAAAAAATTAATTTGCAACTAGTTAGTAACTGCTTGAAAATAATCCAAAATTGTTTCAAAACTGCTTGGAACTAGTTTGAACTTGTTTTGAACCAGCTAAAAACTTTAAAAACTAGTTTAAAACAATTTGGACCTATTAAAAAGTTAGTAACATTTTAGAACTTGTTTGACAATTTTTGAGCTAGTTTAAAATTGTTCAAAATTAGTTCCAAACTGTTTAAAACTTGTTAAAAACCGTTTTTGACTAGTTTGACTTTGTTTCAAAATAGTTCGGAACTAGTTTGAAACTAATTCGAAACTATTTAAAACTAATTTGAAGCTGATAAAAACTTTCACAAAATGTTTGGAACTGTTTAGGATTGTATAAAACCATTTAGAACCTGTTTTAAACCTTTTAGCCAGCCTAAAATTATTCACAACTAGTTTAAAACTGTTAAAAACTTGTCAATACTAGTTCGAAACTATTTAACAATAAACAAAAATTTTTTAAAAATATTTGGAATTTGTTTGAAACGACTTCGAAACTACATACTTGGAACTAGTTTGATACTGTTTGTAATTAGATTAAAATTATCTGAAGCTAATTTTAATCTGTTTAGACCTGGTTTAAAACTCTTTAAACCTAGTTCAAGACGGTTTGGAACTATTTAGAAATTTAAAACCAGTTAGTACTTATTTAAAACTTTTTGAGCTATTCTAAAAAAAGTTTAAATTAGTTAACAACTGTTGAAAACTAGTCAGAAACCGTTTGCAACCAGTTACGAATTTTTTTTAATCTAAAATCGTTTAGATCTTAATTAAACCTGTTAAAAACTAGTCAAAAACCGCTTGTAACTGGTTTGAAACTGTTTGTAAAACGGTGGGAACTGGTTTGAAACTAATTTTAATTCAAATTAATTGGAAACTAGTTATTAACTGCTTGGCCTTTTATGCTAATCTAAAATTGTTCAGAATAAGTTCAAGACTGTTAAATATTAGTCAAAAACCGTTTTCAACTAGTTCGAAACTGTTTAAAAATAGTTCGGAACTAGTTTGAAACCATTTTTGTTTTAAATTAATTGGAAACTAGTTAGTAACTGCTTGAAAATAATTCAAAGTTGTTTCAAAACTGCTTGGAACTAGTTTGAACTTGTTTGTAACTAGCTTAAAACTTTTGAAACTAGTTTAAAAGAGTATTGAACTATTTAGAAATTAGGAACATTTTAGAACTTGTTTGAAACTTTTTAAGCTAGTCTAAAATTGTTCAGAACTAGTTTAAAACTGTTAAGAACTTCCTAAAAACGGTTGGTCAAAAACTTTTTGGTCTAACTTGTCTAAAACTCTACAGAACTAGTTAAAAACGGTTTGGAACTATTTATAATTTAAAACCCGTTTTGAACTTATTTGAAACACTTTGAGCTATTTTGGAAATAGTTTAAACTAGTTCAAAACTGTTGAAAACTAGTCCGAAACCGTTAGAAACCATTTAAAAATTTGTTGTAATCTAAAATTGTTTTGAACTTAATTGAACCTGTTAAAAACTAGTCATAAATCGCTTGTAACTAGTTTGAAACTGTTTATAAACAATTCGGAACTAGTTTGAAATTATTTTTAATTCAAATTAATTGGAAACTAGTTAGTAACTGCTTGACCTTTTAAGCTAATGTAAAATTGTTTAGAACTAGTTCAAAACTGTTAAAAACAAGCCAAAAACCGTTTGTAACTAGTTCGAAACTGTTGGGAACTAGTTTGAAACTTTTTAGATCCGGTTTAAAACTGGTTCAAAACTGTTCAGAACTGTTTAGGATTTTATAAAACAATTTATAACTTGTTTGAAACCTTTTAAGCTTCTCTAAATCTGTTTCAACTAGTTTAAAACTGTTAAAAACTAGTCGAAAACTGTTTGTAACTAGTTTAAAACTGGCTGAAAATAGTTCGGAACTAATTTGAAACCATTTTTGTTTTAAATCAATTGGAAAGTAGTTAGTAACTGCTTGAAAATAATTTAAAGTTGTTTCAAAACTGTTTGGAACTAGTCTGAACCTGTTTGTAACTAGATTAAAACTTTTAAAACTAGTTTCAAACATTTTCAAACTATTTAGAATTTAGAAAAATTTTAGAATTTGTTTGAAACTTTTTTAGCTAGTCTAAAATTGTTCAGAACTAGTTTAAAACTTTTAGAATCTTTTTAAAAACCGTTGGTCTAAAACTTGTTGGTCATTTTTCTGATTTATTTTCAATCGAATTTAAATTTACGCGATTTTTTTCACTAAAAAGCACTTTTAGATGACAGATTTTTTAATTATATACAGAATTTTCATTACATAGAATTCTTTTATTTTTAAGCATTTAGTAAAATGTTCTAAGAAAATTTTTAGACGATTCGAATTAAACTAATTTTTTTTTTTTTTTAAGAATTCTAATTGAAGGGAATTTTAATTTAGCAGAATTTTCTTATAACCGAATTTGAAACGAGTCGAATTTTCAAATGAGAGTATTTGTATTCACTCGAATTTTTATTTGCACTAATTGATATAAAATAGAATTCTTAAAATTCATAAAATTTGTGCCAATAGAAATTCTGTCATTAAAAAATTCGACTTACTTAAAATTCTGCTAAATTAAAATTCGGTTTAATTAAAATTCTGTTAAATAAAAAGCTGGCTAAAGAGAAATTCTCATAAAATATATATTTTTTAAAATTACCAGTGTGAAAGTTTCACCTTTTCAGACCTTAAAAACACAATTTAGTTTTGTAAAAAAGTTCTTAAACTAGAAAAAAAGTATTTTTAATGTCTCGAAACAAGAAATGTAAAAAAAAAAACTATAACATCTTTGCATATCGAAAACGAATTTCTAAAATCTATTAAAAAAAATATATTTTCACCATCTGGTATGAAGAGAACAAACAAAAAAAAAAGACTTTCTTATCTGAAAAATAGACTTTCCAATGATTCAAACTTGAAAAGAAAAATCCACTTTCGTTGCAATTTAAAGTTGAAAAATGGACTTTCCTATCTGAGAAAGACAAATGAAAAATGAACTCTTTTTCGCAATATAATATAACTTGTTGGTTGTCATGAATAAATCTATTTGATTTTCACCCATACAAATTAATCGTTTCGATTTCCGCGTCAGATAAGAGGTGAGCAGACGTTCAATTTTCTCGCTTTTATAATCTGGCTCATGTCCAGTAGATTACATTAACGGATAGTAGGCGTTTGCCCGTGAGATTGCAGGTCGACAATACAATTTCAAGTACGCATTTTTGTGGTTTAGCGTAGACGTGCAAACACGTTCTCGAAAGTTAGTGCGGCGTAACCGGCGAAAGTAAGTATATTTGCGGCGCGTTGTTTGAGGCAGTTATTTCGGTTAGTCATGGTAGCCAAGTGGTCTGGCATTGTTTACACGTTCAACTCATATAAGATCTCTTTTCATTCTATTGTTAATTTAATCTCGCTAAACGCGCCAAGAATTATTTCGTCGAGTACGCTTCCGGCACTTTCCGATCACACGTTTAGTTTATCGGGACAATTGTACAGGTTGCCATCAGCAGCAGCAGCAGCATCATCATCATCATCATCATTTATATGTATATATGTGTACGATACATTACGCAGATTTGCCTCGGCCGTCAAACTCAGCGAACCATAAAAGTGATATGATCACTAACCAGTTAGAAAGTCATTTTTTTTTAAAAATTGCAACTGATGCGGAAACATTTTATAATATATGTAATTATCAGAAATTATGGCTAAACGCATCCATTTTTAGTAAATCGACGATTCTGAACATACTTTATCATATAAAAGTGCACACATGTCCTTTTTGGCTCTTCTGTCAATGACCTTGGAAACTTTTATGTCGGTCTGTTTGTCCGTCCGTTGTCTATAGACAATAGTTATTTTATTTCCGGTTCTGGCGCCGTTTTAACAGACAATTTTCATACTTATTTCAAACAGTTCCGAACAGGTTTCAAATTAGATTAAAATAATTTTGTTTTAAATAATTTCTAAACGTTTTTTTAAATTCTAGATAGTTCCAAACCGTTTTAAACTAGTTCTAAAGAGTTTTAAGCAAGTAAGACAACCGTTTTTAAGAGTTTGAAACTCGCTTTGAACAATTTTAAACTAGCTTAAAAAGTTTCAAACAAGTTCTATAGTTTTTCTAATTTCTAGATAGTTCGAAACTGTTTGAAACTAGTTTTAAAAGTTTTAATCTAGTTACAAACAGGTTCAAACTAGTTTCAAGCAGTTTTGAAACAACTTTGAATTATTTTCAAGCAATTACTAACTAGTTTCCAATTAATTTTAAACAAAAATGGTTTCAAACTAGTTACTAACTAGTTTCCAATTAATTTGAATTAAAAATAATTTCAAACTAGTTCCGAATTGTTTATAAACAGTTTCAAACTAGTTACAAGCGGTTATTGACTAGTTTTTAACAGGTTTAATTAAGTTCTAAACAATTTTAGATTACAAAAAATTTTTACCTGGTTTCTAACGGTTTCGGACTAGTTTTCAACAGTTTTGAACTAGTTTAAACTATTTCTAAAATAGCTCAAAATGTTTCAAATAAGTTCAAAACGGGTTTAAAATTATAAAAAGTTCTAAACCGTTTTAAACTAGTTCTATAGAGTTTTAGACAAGTTAGAACAAAAAGTTTTTGACCAATCGTTTTTAGCAAGTTTTTAACAGTTTTAAACTAGTTCTGAACAATTTTAGACTAGCTTAAAAAGTTTCAAACAAGTTCTCAAATGTTTCTAATTTCTAAATAGTTCGATAGTGTTATAAACTAGTTATTTTCAAGCAGTTACTAACTAGTTTCCAATTAATTTTAAACAAAAATGGTTTCAAACTAGTTCCGAACTATTTTCAAACAGTTTCGAACTAGTTGAAAACGGTTTTTGACTAATATTTAACAGTTTTCAACTAATTCTGAACAATATCAGATTAGCTTAAAAGGTCAAGCAGTTACTAACTAGTTTTCAATTAATTTGAATTACAATTAGTTTGTAACTAGTTCCGACCTGTTTACAAACAGTTTCGAACTAGATACAAACGGTTTTTGATTAGTTTTTTACAGTTTTGATCTAGTTCTGAACAATTTAAGATTACAAAAAATTCTGAACTGGTTGAAAACGGTTTCTGACTAGTTTTCAACAGTTTTAACTAGTTTAAACAATTTCCAAAATAGCTAAAAATGTTTCAAATAAGTTTAAAACGGTTTTTAAATTATAAATAGTTCCAAACCGTTTTAAACTAGTTCTATAGAGTTTTAGACAAGTTAGACCAAAAAGTTTTTGACCAACCGTTTTTAGCACGTTTTTAACAGTTTTAAACTAGTTCTGACCAATTTTAGACTAGCTTAAAAAGTTTCAAACAAGTTCTAAAATGTTTCTAATTTCTAAATAGTTCGATACTGTTTTTAAACTAGTTTCAAAAGTTTTAATCTAGTTACAAACAAGTTCAAACTAATTCCCAGCAGTTTTGAAACAACTTTGAATTCTTTTCAAGCAGTTACTAATTAGTTTTCAATTAATTTTAAACAAAAATGGTTTCAAACTAGTTCCGAACTATTTTTAAACAGTTTCGAACTAGTTGAAAACGGTTTTTGACTAATATTTAACAGTTTTCAACTAATTCTGAACAATATCAGAATAACATAAAAGGTCAAGCAGTTACTAACTAGTTTCCAATTAATTTGAATTAAAATTAGTTTCAAACCAGTTCCGACCTGTTTACAAACAGTTTCGAACTAGTTACAAACGGTTTTTGATTAGTTTTTTACAGTTTTGATCTAGTTCTGAAAAATTTAAGATTACAAAAAATTCTGAACTGGTTGAAAACGGTTTCTGACTAGTTTTCAACAGTTTTGAACTAATTTAAACTATTTTTAGAATAGCTTAAAAAGTTTTAAATAAGTTCTAACTGGTTTTTAAATTCTAAATAGTTCCAAACCGTCTTGAACTAGTTTTAAAGAGTTTTAAACCAGGTCTAAACAGATTTAAATAAGTTTCAGATAATTTTAATCTAATTACAAACAGGATCAAACTAGTTCCAAGTATGTAGTTTCGAAGTCGTTTCAAACAATTTCCAAATAGTTTTAAAAAATTTTTGTTTACTGTTAAACAGTTTCGAACTAGTTTAGAATTAATTATAAATAGTAGGGGTTCCGAACTAATCCCAAACTATTTATAAAGAATTTCGAAATAGTTACTAACCGTTTTTGATAAGTTTTTAACAGTTTTAAACTAGTTCTGAACAATTTTAGACTAGCTTAATAGGTTTGAAACAAGTTCTAAATTGTTTTATACAATCCTAAACAGTTTTAACAGTTTTTATCAGCTTAAAATTAGATTTTAATAGTTTCGAATTAGTTCCAAACTAGTTCCGAACTATTTTAAAACATTGTCAAACTAGTCATTTACGGTTTTTAACAAGTTTTAAATAGTTTAGAACTAGTTTTGAACAATTTTAGACTAGCTCAGAATTTTTAAAACAAGTTCTAAAATGTTACTAATTTCTTAATAGTTCAAAATCCAACCCGTTTTGAACTTAATTAATTTTAAACAAAACTAGTTTTGAACTACTCTTAAACAACGTCGAACTAGTTAAAAACGGGTTTTAACTAATTTTAAAAAGTTTAGAGCTATTTCTGAAAAATTTTAGACTAGCTCAAAAATTTTCAAATTGGTTCTAAAATGTGTCTAATTTTTAAATAGTTCTAAACTATTTTAAATTAGCTTTAAAAGTTTAAAGCTAGTTCCAAACAGGTTCAAACTAGTTCCAAGCAGTTTTGAAGTTGTTTTAAACAACTTTGGATTAATTTCAAGCCGTTACTAACTAGTTTTAAATTGGTTTTAAACAAAAATAGTTTCAAACTAGTTCAGAACTATTTTTAAACAGTTTTAAACTAGTTACAAACAGTTTTTGACTAGTTTTTAAGAGTTTTGAACTAGTTTAAACAATTTGAGACAAGCTTAAAAAGTTCCAAACAAGTTCAAAATTGTTTTATATAATCCTAGAACAGTTTCAAACTGTTTTGAACTACTTTTAAAAGTTTTTAACAGGTTTTAAACAGTTTCGAACTATTTACCAATCGCTTTTGACTAGTTTCTACCAGTTTTAAACTAGTTCTGAACAAATTTTAGACTAGCTTAAAATGTCAATCCGTTACTACCTAGTTTCAAATTAGTTTTAAATTAAAATAGTTTTAAACTAGTTCCGAACTGTTAACAAACAATTTTGAACGAGTTGCAAACGGTTTCTGACTAGTTTTTAACAGTTTGGAACTAGTTAAAACAATTTTAGATTAGCTTCAAAAGGTTAATGGACAAGCTTAATTGTTTTAAAGAAGTTCTAAATCGTTTTATATAATCCTAAATAGTTCTAAACTGTTTTTAACTAGTTTTAAAAATTTTAAACAGGTTTTAAACAGTTTAAATATAGTTTCAAACAGATTCTAACTAGTTTTAAATTAATTATAAATAGTTTCGAGCTATTTTAGAATTATTTTAAACAGTTTCAAACTTGTTATAAACGGTTTTTGACTTGTTTTTATCAGTTTTTAACTGGTCCCGAACAATTATAAATTACATTATAGATTACACCACTTTTCATGCTGACTTCTTTAAAACTACATTGAACTTGGCTTTTGTCAGATCATCTTTGGTTTATTGAAGCAATAATGTATTCTTTTTTTACAGTTAGTTGGTCACGTGATTAAAGGGGGCGGTGTAGCAATTTCCGGTCAAGAGCAAAGACAACCCGGAGGAGGATTTCTCGAAGGAGAAGATGCACCTCCAGGTAATAAAATCAATTTTTTTCTTCTTTTGCTTTCTTTTTAATTTTAGATTAATTCAATCTTTATCTATTCATATTAATATTAAAATTTTATTTATTTATTTATAAAAGTATAATTTCTCAGGGCTAACGAGCCCTTCAAGGAACAATTACATATAATAATTATAATAATTTTTAAATTCAGGATTTGTTCCTTTAATGATTAATAACTGATTATTTGAATATTATTTTTTACCTAGAGCAGCTTTAAAAATTTTATATGCGTTATTTTTATTAAAAAAAAAAAAAAAAAATTGACAAATAATAGTTCATTTTCCTTTTTAAAACATTTTTTACAATTTTGTTTGCTGAAATTTGTTTAAATTTATTCAAATTTTATTAAACAAATAAAATTTGTTTTATATATATTTTTCAAACAAAATATTTGACAAAATCCAACGAATAAAATTTTAGAGAATGTTTCAAAGAGCAAAATAAATTACTAATTGTCAAAATTGGATGAAAAATACAAATGTAAAGAAAAAAAAAAAACATAGATCGTCAAATAATAATTATTATTTGATAACAAATTTTGGCTCAACCTAAATTTTTCTGAAAAATGTACAAATGGATCTTTCAAAATTTGGTGATGTGAATTTTAATAATATTTTTATTTGGTAAGTAAAAAAACCCTTTTTAGTTTGAGGTTACGTCAATATTCCATGGGATTTATGTAAATTAGAATTTTTACTTAAAACCCGACTTTTTATTTAAGAGAGTTTGAATTTAACCAAATTTTCATTTAGCAGAATTCTCATTTAACAGAAATTCAAGAGATACGAATTTTTAAGGGCTAAAATATCCATTTGATCGAATCTCAATTTTTCCAAAATTATATTTGCACGAATTGATATTTGATAGGATTCTCAAAAAGCCGAATTTTCATTTGTACGAAATTGCAAATGTTCGAAAAAACATTCGACAAACTTTTTCTATCGAGTATTTTTTATTCAGACATTTTTAATTTCGCACAAATGAATATTCGGAGTTTTAAGAATTTTATTAAATATAATTTCGTGCAAATGAATTTTCCGGCATTTAAAAATTCTCCTCACTCTTCATTCTGTTAAATGAGAATTCTGCTGACTGAAAATTCGGTTAAATTAAAAATCTTTTAAATTACTAATGGTCTTTCTTGTAAAACTATTAAAAAAATATTCCTAAAGTTTAATTAATAATTTTACATTGTTAAAAAATTAAGTAAAAATTAATAATATTCTTAATTTATTAGTTAAATAACTACTTTAGAATATTTTCACTACCTAAAGTTGTTCTTAAAAATTATTATGAAGAAAAGAATAATATTCTTAATTTACTAGTTAAATAACCATTTCATAACATTTTCACAAACTTAAATTATCCTCAATAATTAATTAAATTTATTTTTAATTTTTAAATATATAAAATGATTAATTGTAACTTGGTATAAAGAAAGGAATCTAAGAAGTTAAGAATTTTTGGTTGTGTTTGTCTTTTTTTTCTCATTAAACATAACCTAAAATTTTTTGCTTCTTAGGTCCTTTTCTTTACTCCTGCCAAAATTTCCAAGAACTTTTTTTATACTGGATTTGTCAATAGAATGCCAAAAATCAACGTAATATTTTCAGTTAATAATAACAAAAATAAATAAAATAAATGAAAAATTGTAGGTTCAGGTGGAATGCTTGGAGAAGTAACTATGGTACAACTGTACGGTGTTGCTTTAACAGCAGGGAAAGCTCATCGGGATCATAAGCATCATCATGTTCATCATTATGAACACGATACAAGCAATAACGTGCCTCCTACAACAACCCAAGCGCCTGTTACCGGACCCCCATTACCGATGAATCCTTACTTAACTGGCGGTCAAATAAATCATCAGGTACGTTCATTTAGAAAAAAAATCTATCTATTCCATAATAATTACTTGGAAAGTAGTAATCGTTTCAAGTGTATTTACCGTCGTTTTAAACATCAAACGAAAGATGCAAGAGCCGATTATAGGCTCTAGATTGAAAAGGGGCAAAAAAAAAAAAGGCAAATCATTTTCGATTTACTGTCACTTACAGAAAAACGATAGGAACCTGCTGAATAATCATGGAGTTAATTTGCATATAACAAGCTTGAAACGGATCACTTATGAATAAAGAAAAAAAGGTCTTTTCAAGTCGAAGAAATTAAAGGGCATAATATACAGAAGGGATTAAAAAAGTAATTAATTCTTTCAATAAAGAAAATTGATCGTTTAAACGTTTACGGTAAATACATTTTTAGAAAAGAGAAACAGACTCTACTTTTGATGACAAGTTTTATTAAATTGGAAATTTTTTTACGAAGAAAATTGCGAAAAATTCGAAATAAGCAAAGTTATGTGACAATAAACCCAAGACAAATATTGTGAAGTTCTTTTGTTATATTTTACAGGTGAAAATTAATCCTGGTTCTCATCTACAAATTGTGAAGAATGGAGTTACACTACGTCATCCAAATATTCCATCTCCACAGGTGCCGGCGCTACAACCGTTTCCTCCTCAAAATCCTATTCCAATTCCCACTGCCTCGCCATCCCAAAATTTAATACCCGGATTTTTGTCCACTCTCAATTCATACAAGCCTCCGCAATTCTTTAGCAATAAAATCCCACAAATTCCCAGCTTATCACCATCATCAATAGGCAATCCTGTGAATGGATTTAATTTCATTGATCGAAGGTATCGAAGCACTCATCGACAATCAAAAACTCTATTAAAAAGGGAAAACTCTGATGAGAGAACAGAGTCGATGAGAAATTTGCCAATCGGCAATGACAACAAGGTATGTTTAAAAATTCATTTATTATCTGGAATATTAGTTAAGGGCTGATAAAAATCATGATTTAAAAAAAAAATTTAAAAAATCGTTTTTTTTAAATTTAAATCAAAATTTTATTTTTTTTTAAGATAATAATTTAAAGTTTCCAAATGCAGGCTTCACAGTGATAATGAAGAATATTTTCGGGAAAATAATAATAAAGAAAAAAAAAGGAAAATAACTACAAATTGTGGAAAGTAATTTCAAAACTGAGAAATAATAATTCAAAATCATAAAAAATGAGTGCAGAACTTTAGAAATAATTGAAAATTCAAGATAATAATTAAAATATAAATGATGAGAATAATTAAAAATTATTATTCATTAAAATTATTATTAAAAATAAAATTGAAAAATAATAAAAATAGTTGACAATTGAAGAATATAATTGAGAAAAGATAAGAATAATGGTAAATTAAAAAAAAATTGAAAATTTAGGAAAAATTAAATTTTTGTTCTACAATTCCAAAATTATAGAAACAACTGAAAATTGAAGAGAATAATTAAAAATTGAGAAAATGATTGAAGATGGAAAAAAATAATTTAAAAAGGATGAGAATAATTGAAAAAAAATTTAAAATTGATGAAAACAATCGAGAACTGAGAAAAATAATTGAAAATTTAGGAAACTAATTAAGAAATGATGAAGGTAATTTAAAATCGAAGAAATCAATGAAAAGGTTATAAATAAAAATTTGAACATTGAAACAAAAGAATTGAAATTTAAAATTAATAATTGAAGATTAAGTAAATCAAATCGAAAATAAATTTAAAAATTGGAGAAAAAATTGCAAAATTATATAAATAATTGAAAATTAAAAACAGTAATTGAAAATTAAGAAAATATTTGAGAATTGAAGAAAACATTCGAGAATTGAAAAAATTACAGAATATACATCAAATTAAAGGAAATAAATAAAAAATGTCAAAAATAATTATATATTTTTTAAAATAGTTTAAATTTAAGATAAATAATAGAAAATTTAGAAAATTCATTATAAAATACCGAAAATAATTGTAAATTTGAAAAAAATAATTGAAACATTCTAAAATTCATTAAAATCTTTTTTAATTAATTGGAATTTGAAATAAATAACTAAAGGTTTAGTAAACCTGTTAAAAAATAATTTTAAAAATTATAATTTTGAAAAAAAAATTGAAAAATTGAAGAAATTAATTTAAAAATGGTAGAAATTAATAGAAAAATAATGGAAATATTTAATAAGTAGAAAAAACAATTTAAATTGAATAAAATAATTAAAATTTGATGAAAATAATTGAAATCTGAGATGAAGGACTGAAAATTCAGGAAATCTATTAAAATATAATTTAATTAAAAATTTGAGAAAATAATTTAAAAACGATAGAACCAATTGAAGATTGAACAAATAAGTAATAAAAATTTAAAGAAAATTGAAAATAATTGAAAATCTCTAAATATATTGACGTTAAATATATTTTCGTGAAAAATAAAGGATTTTAGGGTAAAATTTTCTAAATAGGGAACTTTCAGGGATCAATCGTAAAATAAAACATTTAATTAAAATCAAACAAATTATGTCAAATAAATGAGAAAATTTCAAAAAAAAAAAAAAATCTTCAAATAGATATGATTGCAAACTTAGAAAATTAGGTAAAAGCAACAAAAAAATAATAAATTATAAAAAACCAACACAAAAACGTAAAAAGATAAGAAAACAGTCTATTAAAAAAATAAGAAAATTCTTTTGAATAAAAAAGTCATTGACCCTATTAAACAAATAAAGAAAATTTGAAAAAAAACAACTTATGACTGAAACAGTGGCATAAAAATATATAAAAAATTAAACTTTTTTCAAAAAATTAAACTATTTACGAACATTTTTTTCTTAAATTTAAAGAAGACAAAGAATTGTATGAAATGGAAGAAAGATGTTAAAATGAGAATATTTAGTACAACATTAAATTTAAATAATATAAAGTAGAAAATAAAGAAAAAAAAGAAAAATCAATTAGAAAATTGAGAAATTTAAAAAATGTTGATAAAAGCATTGAATAAATATTTTTTCAAAAATTCGTTATTACAAGATAAACACTAAAAAATTAGAATTAATAAAAATAAAATATATCTATATAAAGATAAATAAAAAGTGCACAAACAAAATTTAAAAATACTTTAAAAATAAAAAAGTTTAGGAAAATTGAAGCAAAAGTATTTTTATAATATTATACACTTAAAGCAAGTCCAACAATAAATTTAGAAAAATAAAGAAAACCTAAAAATTTTATGAAAGAATAAGTAAGTTTGCAAAAAATAGACAAAATGCAAAAACAAATTGAATAAATTTACAAAAAAATGAACGTATTTATCTTAAAAAATATGAAATTAATTAAGAAAATCAACGAAATAAAAAGTTCAGTGAATGTTATAAGATAACAAAATTGTTTAAAATAATATTAAATAATTTGCATAAAGGTTTTTTTAGGTAAAAAAAGAGGATTTAAATTTTAAGAAAAGCGATTTGGAAAATCAAGAAAAAAAATTTACAAGTTTTTTGACATATCCATAAACTTTTTACAAACAGAATCCATCATCATATTAAAGATATAAAAGTAATTTATAAAATTCAAATAAATGTAGTTTTTAGAAAACTTACCAAAAAATTATTAACGAGTTTCATATTTCGATTTTATAGAATATAAATTTTGAAATAAACCTAAGAACGTAGAATAAAGTTTATTATTTCAGAAATGATTTCAATTTTAATGAAATTTTGAAAATTCCACAGTTTTTTGAATATACATATCTAGAAGTATCTAAATATAATCTATCCGTAATTTCATAAAATTTTCTTTCTTTTTTATGTTTTTTTGGATCTTTTAAATAAGATAATTTAAAAATGTATTTATTCGTTTATTTATAAAACTTAACAATTTACGGTAACATTATTTTTAAAATATAAAAATCAAGGGGAAAAATACACTTTTTCAAAAATTTTAACCTAATTGCAGAAAAAAAAAATTGTGTAAAAATGAGAAAATTGAAAGCATTTGATAATAAATTTATTAACGAAAGAAGATATGAGAAGTAAAAGAGAAAAAATCTTTTAAAAAATGCAGAACATTTTACAATTACGAAAAATTGTAGCTTAAAAATACCTATAAAATACTCCATAAATTTTTCGAAATAATAATAAATTATGACTAAAAGATTTACAAATTTTTTACAATATTTTTCCGCCTTCTACTTTATTTTCTCACTTTTTTTCCTATTTTAACTTTCTTTAAATTTCTCATTTTTACACAAGATATTTTTATTTATTTCGTGCATTGTATAAAAACATTTAATAAAATTTCAAAATATAGTCATCGGATTTAATTTCGAAATTTTTTTAAAAACATTTCAGTACCTAAATATTTTATGTTTCTTATAGAGAATATTAATTTTTCTACTTTTTAAAAAGAAGGGGGAGGGAGACATTTTACTATTTTTTTCTGAATTTCTGATCATTTTTTTAAACTCATTTATCTTCTTCTAAATTTTCTTGTTTTAGAAACATTTGTTCTATTTTATCGTAAATTTATTAACTCTCTCATAAAACTTTAAGTATTTAAAGAAGAAGTTAGTTGTTAAGATTCTATTTTTTATTTTTTTAGTTATATTTTGAGGGGGAGGGGAAATTTTTCTTGTTTTATAAATTTCCTATCTTTTCGAAACTAATTTATTCTTTTCTAGATTTTCTTTTTTTTAAGAAATTTTTGTTCTATGTTATCAAATTTAAATTTGATAAAATTTCATTTATCAACTCTTTCATAAAATTTTAGGTATTTAAGAAAACAGGTTAGTTGTTAAGGTTTTTTTTCTTATTTTTTTCAGATACTTTTTAGGGGGGTGGGGGGAGATTTACTTTTTCTTATGAATTTTTCATCTTTTTACAGATTTTGTTTTTTTTATAACATTTGTTCTATTTTATAGCAAATTTATTAACTGTTTCATAAAATATTAAGTATTTAAAAGAATTTTCGTTTTTAAGATTTTTTTCTTACTTTATTACATAGTGTTTCAACATTTTTTCTATCTTTCAAAATTGTTTTCACATTTTTAAAATTTTCTAATCTTTAAAATAATTTAATTGTATTATTTTTGAAAAATGTTTTTTAAATTTTCTTTAAATCCAATCCCGAACTTTTCTTTCTTTCTGTTTACATTATTACATTATTTTAGTTATTAATTTTTACATTTTATCATTTTGCAGTATATTTTTCTCGATTTTGTTATTTTTGCATTCATTGATAAAATTATTAATTTTTTTGGTAATTTTACATACGTAATATTATTTATAATATTATAATAACGTTATTTTATGTCAAACATTTTCTTTCATTTTCCGATTATTTTTCAATTGAATTATTATTATTGTTATTTTTCAATTGTCCTCACTTTTTTCAGTCCTTTCCTTTTTGACTTCTTAAATTTCCTTATTTTTTCACAGACTGTTTTTATAGACTCTTTAATAATATTTGATAAATATATTAACAATTTTCCATACTCTATTTTGTTACATTTTTCAAAACTTTTTTTACTAATTTTATATTTTCCTAAATGTTTTCTTCGCTATTCACTCATTTTTTCATTTTTTCTCCATCATTTTAAATCTTTCAGTAAATTCTTTTGTTAATTTTCGTAAATAACTCTCTTTTTTTTCTACTCGCCAATACTTATTCCCATATTTCCTAGAACATTAATAAAAACAAAATTTCTAAATTTTCAAAAATTTTCATCCTTTTTTTAATCAACAAATTTAACAAAAAAACTCAATGAATTTGTTCAAAAGTAACTAATATAAAAAAAACCTCTAATAACAATCTTCATGCACAAATGAAGTAAATAAATCTCGAATTTTATAATAAAAATAATTTCTCTTAAAAATCCCCTGATGCTATAAAAGAAATTACAATTTTTGTCCTTACAGAAAATAATATCACATCTATAATTTCAAAAAACGATCTCCTCTATTTTAGATTTTACTCAATTCTAAAAAATTCGAATTTTCTGATTTTTAATATAGGTCAGTTTCATTCCTGAGAGTGTATTTGGAAGGAAAAATGTGACAAAGCGAGGAAGTGAAGGAAAAAGAAAACGAGCCCTGGTACATCTTTCCGATGGATCTGTCGTGGATGATGCTTTGATAATACAGCAGAATCTAGATAACGATTACTTTTCTGGTTTGGCCAACTTTGGCGCTGAATTAAAAAGTCCAGGAACAAAGGAAGAAGAAGTGAGAGAGCCAGCCGAAGGAGAAGTTAGACAAGTTATGGATATTTGTGATGGTTGTGCTGGTGAACCCTTTGAAAGAGCTCTCATTATGGGCTGGAGAAGTGTATCAAAAAAATTATATTCAGGAGCAATGCATATTCCAACAGTGCCAGTTTGCAAAGCTTTTTAAATTCAATCATTTAGCAAAAAAAACAAATTAAGTCAGTATTGATTTTTTTTTCTCGTTTTTTTTTTGTTTTCATGAAAAGCAAAATAATTATCATTAATGATAATTGCAATTGACGTGCTTCAAACTACCTCTTGATTTAATAACGTCACTCAAATCATTGATTTATTTTTAATTTTTTAATACTCAAAATTGATATTTCGATCTGAGTTATTTACTTTTTTATTTAAAAAGTTATTGTTTGTTTAAAATTTATTATCATTGTTTATTTAAAAAGTACTTTTAAGTTTGATTTTTTTGAAAATTTTATAAACTAAAGGTATTTGATAATCGGTTAAAAGGAGAGTAGATTATATTTTTTTTATAAACAGAAGATAGACAAATTTATTGTATAATGTTGCTAGTTGTAAGACACAAAAGTTATGATAAAACTTAGTCCATTTTCTACGTACTCTAAGACAGGTTTGCTCACCGATGTGTAAAATTAGTTTTCTCAATAGACAAATAATAGATAATATGGCAAATAATGACATCGATTGTAAGAATCGCCATAAGTATTCGTAGAATAAGTTTCCCATTAGACTTGTATAGAGAAAGTATTGTGATGACAAAGAAAAAAAAATCTTTTTTACATATATATTTCCCACGAATTTTCTAATGAAAATACGACTAACTTTTCTCCATAGTCTTAATTTCATTTAAAAATTGAATTCTTTCGTGAACTGACTTTTTTTACATTCTCATCTCTAATTTCAAGGTATTAAAAAATTTGTTCGAATTTTTTTTTCTGTTTTTTTTTTTACTCGACTCAAGTACCTTGAAGAGTAGGCTTATTTTATTTATTTAATAATGTTAATGTATAATCGCTCTTTTGTTAAACGTGTAATAAAGAACGTATTGTGCAACGATTGCTGCAGAGCATGAATAAAATTATTATTATTATTATTTTTAATTGAAAAAATTCAACTTACCTTTGATTTGTGAATGTGCTGATGTTGGAATTCACTGTCGAATTCAGGTTCACTGAAGTAACTTTGATCTTCCCAATGAGGTGGAAGACCAGCACCACCAGCATGACCTCCAAGAGGTCCTGGCATTCCATCCGAGCTTTCAAACAGTCTAAGCACGCTTCGATCTCTGATGTCTCTCAAATGAGATCTGAAAATTTCACAGAATTTAACATATTTAAGTATGAGGAAAGAATTTTAATTATAGTTTGAGTATGCGTCAATTTAAAAAAAAAAAAAAAACTTTTATCACCTTAAATCCTCGAGTTCGTAGAACATGTCCTTACTGCTGTCGTGAATGTAAACTTTAACGTGGGGACTGTCTAAATATTCCATGGTAAGTTGTTTTGGAAAACTCCTGACAAACAGAGCTTTCACCGTGTCTATACTTGTAATCTCGTTCGGAAGCAAAGCCCGTTTCGTCTCACTTCTGTATTGTAGAAACACCAATCCTGAAATTTAAAAGCAGAATGTTTGAATTTAGTTTTGTTTCAAGTTTTTGCTTACAAATAAAATTTTCTTTTTGTTTAAAATAGAATGTATATATGTTTTAGAATTTTAAAGCGTTGACATTTTTATATAAAATTAATCAAGGAATTGAATCATTTTGTGAAATAATTACAGGGTGCCTAGCGAATAATGATTTTCAGATTTTTCGACAATTTTCCCGGATTTAATATTTAGATAAGTTTAAAAAATAACTGCAAAAATATAATTTGGGAAATTATTTAAAAATTTTGAAACAAATATTTTATATATATGAAAAAAAAGAAGAAAAAATCAAAGCAAAATTAAAGAAATTGAAAAGGAAGTCAAAATTTTTTAAAAAAATAACAAAGAGAGAATATTTAACAAACTTCTCTCTAAATTTGAATTAGTGAAAAATCGGTTACTAATTTTAAGTCGAATTATACTATTTAAATTAGTATATTTGGTATATATTAATTTTATACTAAATTTTTAGTAAGAAATGACTAAAAATTAGTAAAAATTTTTACTAATTTGAATTAGTGACCAATTTTTCACTACTTTAGATTAAGAGGGCATGGAAACAATTTTGAACAATGCAAAAATCTCCAACAATCTAACAAATTATTTATTTACATTAATAAATTATGAAACTAGGTAAAAATTAATATTTCGCTTCCATGTAAGAAAAATAATTTGCTTCCTCATAGAGAATGCAAAAATTGTTATCAAGATTATATTAAGATTTTAGTGAAAAAAAAAAAAAAAATTTAATTTCGTTAAAAATAAAAAATAGCCATAAATTCTATCAATTTCCAAAGAAATATATACTTTAAATTAACCGAATAGTTCTTCTTTTAATCTAGAATATTTTATTCAAAGGACCTATGCTTATGAAATAAAAATTGGAAAAGTTATAAATTAATAAAAAAAAAGAATTTTAAATGCAAAAAAATTATTTTACGGATTTTTTATCAATTATAAACTTTATATAGGCCAATAAATTCGTTTTGAGATAAGGCATCTATTTATTAAGTTTTATTTTTAGCATGGAAAAAAATTTTGGCAAAAAACGATTTTTTTCAATAAAAAAATGTGCTCAAAAATATTTGATTGGGTATTTTCAAAAATCCCTGTGTCCAAATTTAGGTATTTAAAAACTTAATAAGTCATCCAAATTTCCTCTATGAGGAAGAAAAAATGATAAAATTACAAAAACTATTAAAAACATTATTATGAACACAAAAAATGAGAAAGACGAAAATACACTATTTTAAAGTGGAGAATTAAAATCAAAAAGAAAATGTAACAAGATAATTGAAAAACCTACAAAAAATAAAGAAGTTAAAAAAATTATTACAGAAAAAAGGGGTAAAATTAAAAAAATATAATAATAATGTCGTAAGGTATAAGAAACTTTAAGAAAAAATGCTTATAATGTTTTATTTTAAAATTAAGACACCAGCCGATAATATACAAAGAAACAGTAAAATTTAAAGAAAAACAAAGAATTAAAAATATAAGAAAATGCATTTTTTTAAAAAAATATTTAGCGATTTTTTTTTTTTTAAATTAAGAAAGTAAATAAGAAATTCAATGAAAAAGCGTCTAAATTTTACTATAAAAAGAAGAATTTTTGAAAAAATTGCAAAAATTTGCAAAATTGATTTGAAAATTAAGAAAAAAGCAATAAAATAAATTGTTTTAAAAAATGAAAAATTAAATTTTTGAGAAAAGGAAAAAATTGGTAATAAATATTAAAATACTTTCTCTGTGAGAAAGTAATAATAATAAAATGAGAAAAATTAATATAAAACCAAATTTACATAAAATCAATTAAAAGAAGGAAAGTCATTAATTACAAAATTAGAAAAATTAAGAATATATGAAAAGATACAGAAAATTACACCGAATAAATGTTTTGAAAAAATTAGAAATTATAAGATAAAAGAGTACTACCAAAAAAAAGTGAAAACTTTTTAAAAGAAATAGAAAAAAGAAAAAATTAAATAAATTTATTAAAAGTTTAAAGAACAATAAAAGAAACTTATGGAAAAACGAATAAATTGAAGAAAAAGTAAAAATAAATTTAGGGTGAAGTCAAATGTTTAAAGGAATAAGAAAAACCAAGAACATTCGACAAAAATAATTAAGCAATATTTTTAAAAATGGAGAAAATTTTTTAAGAAAAAAATATTTAACAAACTATGCAAAGATGAAAAAATATTTCAAGTGATAAAAAATATAAAAATTGTGGATAATGAGCTGAAATAAAAGAAATAGTAATAAGAAGAGAATTTAAAAATGTAAAAAGAGAAAAAGACAAGTAAAAAGTTTATAAAACGGATAACAAAATTCTTTAAAAATAAAAAAATTGAGGGAATTATTCGCAAAATATAAAGAAAATTCAAGAAGAATATGAGAACAACTAATTTACAAAAAAGAAAAAAAAACATATGAATCTAGAAAATAAACAGAAAATTGAACGAAAAATTTAACTTTTGCTGACTCTTCCTAATTGTAAAAATAAATAAGAAAATAAATGAGAAAATAAAGAAACTTTTCTAAATGTTATAAAGATAAAATTGTATAAAATAAACCAAAATAATTTGCGCGAAAAGAAGAAAATTAAAAAAAATTAGAGTAAAAGAAAGAAGAATCTATCAAAAGTGATAAAAATTTAGATATCGAGTAAAAATACAGAAAAGAAAATTAGAGAAACAGTTTTTAAGAAATAGGAAATTACAGGAAAAAACTTAAATAAAGCGAGAGAGTTTATTAGAAATTTCTCTAAAATAATATTAAATAAGAAAACTCATTTAATAAAAAGAAAAAAATTCATTACGATTAAGTTAGAAAATTGGAAAAAATTTGAAAATATTTCAATCAAGTCTAAATGAAATGTAAAATAATTAATTTTTGACGATTGAAATTTGGATTAATTGAAATTAACAAATTTGTATAAATTAACATTTGGGTAATGCAATTAATCTTTGTGATTTATTTAAATTACAATAACTTAGAATTATAAAAATGTAATGTTACTTCTTACTTTTTTTTACACAACATTTTTAAATCGTATGCTGACGATTTTTCTCTGAACATTTCAAATTTAATTTTTTAAAATATTCAAGAATCTTATCTACAAATTCCCGGAAAGTTTTAAAAAATCCCGTTTTTTAAAAAGATGCATTAAATTCACGGCAATTTCAAAAATCGGACTTCCCAAATCGCTAGAAACCCTGGAATTATTCCAAAAATAGTTAAAATTTATTATTTATTTTAATTTTTTCAGAAATTGTTATTATTATTTCAAAACTTTGGACAATTGTTTCTAAGATTGGATGCCAATTAAGATTTATAATTGTAAACTTAAATGTAATTTAAATTAATTCTCTATTACTTTTTTTTACACAAAATTTTTAGATCCTTTTCTGACGATTTTTTCTGTCTATTTCAAATTTAATTTGTCAAATTATTGAAGAATACAAGATTGAAATTGAAATTTACGAAATTTATCTACAAATTCCCGGAAAGTTTGAAAAATTCACGGTTTTTCAAAGATACATTACATTTACGGCAATTTTCAAAAGTCGGATTTCCCAAATCCCTAGAAATCCTGGAATTATTCCAAAAATAGTTAAATTTTTTATTTATTTATTTATTTCATTTTTCCAGAAATTGTAATTGTTTTAAAACTACTGACAACTGTTTCTCAGTTTGGATGCCAATTAAGATTTATAATTATAAACTTAAAAAATGTAATTTAAATTAATTCTGTATTACTTTTTTTTTAAAACAAAATTTTTAGATCGTATTCTAAAGATTTTTTTCTGGACATTTCAAATTTAATTTTTTAAATTATTAAAGAATACAATATTTGCAATTTTCGAAATTTATCTACAAATTCCCGGTTTTTTAAAGATGCAATAAATTCACGTCAATTTTTAAAAATCGGATTTCTTGAATCACTTGAAACCCTGGAATTATTCCAAAAATAGTTAATTTTTTTTAACTACTCTTTTAACTATATTTTAACATTTTTTTTATTCATTGATTTCATTTTAATTTTTCTAAAAATTGTAATTGTTTCAAAACTACTGACAATTGTTTCACAGATTGGTTTCCAATTATGATTTATAATTGTAAACTTGATTTTAATTTAAATTAATTCTGTATTTAATTTAAATTTTTTCACCTAATGGTCGTTCTAAAGTTTTGCTAGGAGTCCGTACTACGGGCAGGCTGCTTCGTTGTTTTCCACCTCTTCGGAAACCGGTACTGGAGGTTTCCACTTCGGACATTATGCCCGGATCATCATCAAAAAGCATCGCCGTCGAGGGAGGTGGATATCCTCGCGGCAAGGGTACCTGTAAATTATAATATTTCTTTTTAAAAAATTATTCCTCATTTTGAAAGTAAAAATTTGTTTTAATTTCATAAAATCTGAATAAAATGTAATTTTTATTAGATCAGGGTTTCTACAATTAATTTTTATTTTCTCAAATTCTAAGAATTTTTCATGAATTCTAGAGATTAAGATTCAAAAATTTTTTCCGATCTGTAGAAACCCCTTAATCATAAAATTATGTAAGTTTATTATAAGTTAACAAGTTTTAATTAGATAAAATGTAATTTCAATAAATTTCTTCTAGAATTTTTAGAAAAATTAATTCAACTCGGTTATTTGAAGACTTTTGTATATACACTGGATTAGGTAACAATTAAAATAAAAATACAATTAGTGATCAGGAAAACAAAAAAACAAAAAATACGTGCTTTAGATAGTTTTTAGGAACTTATCTGAAGTTTTGATCATTCACGAGAAAAAAGAAATAAATTAGAATTTTTTTTTAAAATTGTTATTTAAATATTCAGAACTTCAGGTGTAATAAAAATTATCTATGAAGATTATTATTTATAGAAGAGAGAACTAATTAAACTAATTATGGAAGGATTTTTATTTACAAAAATTATTTGTTAAAATTTGATAAAAAGTAAGAAGAAAGAAAAGGTTTTGGAAAAATTACCTTTCTCTGTCGAGATTTGGTCCCCATCTGTTAGCAAAAGTCACACAAAAATACACATAAATAACAGGTTAAAGTTTGAGATAAAAATATTATTTAAAATTAAAAATAACACATTAAATAAAAAGAAATACATATCATTCAAAATCATTCTCAAAAGCCGTAAAACAGGGATAGAGAAAACACGTACTAAAAAGAATTCAGAAACAATTATTTTCTTTAATTATTAACGACAAATTGGTCCTTTAGTTGGTAAAACTATAATCGAAAATTTTTATACAATTTTGATGTTTAATTACAATTTTTCAACGATTCATGTTATAAAATAAAAATATTATTTTCATTTCGAATCATATTGACATTTTTTATTTACATTATTTAAAAATTTAGTGAAATGCGCTAAAACTTAATTTTTGAAAATTTATGTAATTTGTGTAAATTTAGTATTATTTATTCAGTCATTAATTTGTCAAAGATAATAGGAAATATGACAGTTGATAAAAAATTTAGAAAAACTAAAATTTGAATTTATTAAAAATTGAAAACTAAACTGACCAAAAAGTGGATAAATTGCATTTTAAATCAATTGATATTTGGATCGATTTAAATTGGAATTTACAGAAATTTCAATCAAGTTAAACTTCAATCCATTAAAAATTAAATTAATTAAAAGTTGAATCTAGTTAAATTAATTCAAATTGAGATTGATTAAAAAATCCATAGATTGAAAATTCGATTATTAAAGTTTAGAATTCTAAATCAATAGAAAATTAAAATAATTGGATTTTGAAGCAATTAAAACCAGATTAGATAAAATAATCGGTTAATTAAAATTTACATCGATTGAATTTTGAATCGATTTATAGGATTTACTGTTAAATGAAATCTTTATAAATTAAAATTTTCCTGAATTAAAGTTTGAATTTGTTTAAATTACGATTATTTGAAGTTGGAAACCATTAAAATTTTAATAAGTTAAAGTTTGGAACAATTTACAATCGATTTAAATTTGGGTTTTAAAGAAACTTAGAGCAATTAAACTTTTTATAAATTAAACTTTGGGACGACTTAAATTCGAATTAAATTAAATTATAATTCAAAATTTATAAAATCAAATTCCTCTGTTTCATCCAATTTTTTTTTATTACACAAATTATTAACCCACAATTTCCATTTAACAAAATTTATAAAAACCAGAATTTTTATAAAAGAGAATTTCCAATTCACGAAAATTTCAAATAACACAATTTACATCTAATCGATATTTTATTTATCTAAATTTCCATTTGCACGAATTTAGCTCCAAAATTTTTAAGAAAACAAATAAAAATAATTAAATAGTGAGCAAAATAAATAAAATTTCTGAAAAAATATGCAAAAATAATTAAAATAATTAGAAATTGACGAAAATAATAGAAAAATTGCAAAATTTATTTTTAAACAAAAAAAAAAATAATTGAAAAATCGTTTAAAAAGTTGAAAATTGAAGACAATAATCTAAATTTGAGATAATAACTGACAATTAGGAAATTAATTGAAAAATAATTAAAATATTAAAAGATGGAGAAAATCATTGCAAAATAATAAAAAGAAATTAAAATTGAACAAAATAATTGAAAATTGAGATATTATCTTGAAAGTTCAGTAAATTAATTAAAAAATTATAAAAAATGATAAAAAATTGAAGGCAATAATTGCAAAATGGCAAACAAAAAAATTACTTTAAATTTAAGATGAATAATATAAAATTTAAGAATTAATAATTAAATTGATTTAATGTCAAGGAAAAATAGTAATTAAAATTAAAAAAGTGATTGAAAAAACTAAACAAAAAAATTAAAATTCGAGGAAGGTAAATTTAAAATTATAGAAAACAATCTAAAGATAATTAAAAGAATTAAAAACTGCGGAAAATAATTAAAAAATGATAAAAATAGTTCAAAATTCAAATTTAGTATATTTAAAACGTGAATTAATTGAACTTTTTAATCAATGTAAGTTCACATTAACTGAAATTTGTAGAAATGAAAATTGCTATAATTTAAAAATTTGTGAACATACATAGAAACTCAGTTGAATAAAAATTATGATAACACAGGCACACAAAAAAAAAAAAAGGTCAAATACCAGAGGGCAGACCAACATATTCCTAGGTTTTTGGGGTCGCTGAAACCGAATATGGCCATGAAAATATTATCTGCTTGCCCATTTTCCCCCTAGCCCCCCCCTTACACCCCTCGGGGGGTGACATTTCAGTTTTTCCAAAAACGTCAAAAAGGCAGTCTATTCCTATGTTTTTTGGGGCGCTGAATCCGAAAAAGACCACCAAAAGCCAATCCCCCCCCTCCTGCACCCCCTAACACCCCCTGGGAGGGGGTTGGAATTTCGAATTTCACGAAAAGTCGAGTTCGGTGGCTATTTCTATGTTTTTTGGGGCGCTGAATCCGAAAAAGACCACGAAAAGAAAATTCCCTCTCTCCTTCACCCCCTATCACCCCCTGGGAGGGGGTTGGAATTTCGAATTTCACGAAAAGTCGAGTTCGGTATCTATTTCTACGTTTTTTGGGGCGCTGAATCCGAAAAAGTCCACCAAAAGCCAATTGGCCCTCCCCTTCACCCCCTATCACCACCTGGTAGGGGGTTGGAATTTCGAATTTCACGAAAAGTCGAGTTATATTGGAATAGACTCTAAACTCGATTTTTCATAAAATTCGAAATTCCAACCCACTCAAGGGGATATTAGGGGCTTAAGCGGGCGGGAATTAGCATTTGGTGGTCTTTTTCGGATTCAGCGCCCCAAAAAACGTAGAAATAGACACCGAACTCGATTTTTTGTGAAATTCGAAATTCCAACCCCCCTCCTAGGGGGTGATAGGGGGTGAAGGAGAGGGGGAATTGGCTTTTGGTGGTCTTTTTCGGATTCAGCGCCCCAAAAAACATAGAAATAGACACCGAACTCGACTTTTCGTGAAATTCGAAATTCCAACCCCCTCCCAGGGGGTGATAGGGGGTGAATTTTCTTTTCGTGGTCTTTTTCGGATTCAGCGACCCAAAAAACATAGAAATAGCCACCGAACTCGACTTTTCGTGAAATTCGAAATTCCAACCCCCTCCCAGGGGGTGTTAGGGGGTGCAGGAGGGGGGGGATTGGCTTTTGGTGGTCTTTTTCGGATTCAGCGCCCCAAAAAACATAGGAATAGACTGCCTTTTCGACGTTTTTGGAAAAACTGAAATGTTACCCCCCGAGAGGTGTAAGGGGGGGGGCTAGGGGGAAAATGGGCAAGCAGATAATATTTTCATGGTCATATTCGGTTTCAGCGACCCCAAAAACCTAGGAATATGTTGGTCTGCCCTCTGGTATTTGACCTTTTTTTTTTTTTGTGTGCCTGTGTAATTGAAAATTAATTTACCAAAAACTTACTAAACTAGAAAATCAGCAAAAAAATTCCGAATAAGTAAAAATTCTCTTAAATAAAGCTTCACATAAATAAAAAAGGAGGAATTTACTTTAACTGGTATTTACACCGAAAAAAACAAAAAATCGTCATAGAATTTGCCAAGAACCAAAGGACCAGATAAAAACATATTTCATGCGAGATTTAAAAATGAGGACTTTTTATTTCATCTGTCGTGATGAATTATTGCACTAGTTTGAAATAGAGAAGGATAAAATCGTGGTATTGATTTGAGTGTTTTTTTTTTATTTTTTTTTTTATTACTGAGGATGAGAACTAATTGTTATATACCTCAAGATCCATTGTGTGCCGACCAGTTAGTGTCCCGTATTGGCTATGAGCCGATGGCAGGTGATGTGGATGAAGTGGATGAATTTGTTGAGCAGAGTTGAATTGTTGATGATGTAAGGATGGCTGATGATCGCCGCTGAGGGTATGCCTCCGAGGTTCGTCCCTCGAACGAATCCCACCGCCACCTCCGGGAATATTGGAAGCCCTTGTCCCACCCCCAAAAACTCCACCACCACCAGTTCCACATCTATTGGAGAGGTCGTTCGCACCTTCACCCTCCGTTCTTCCGGTTCCGCCTGAAATCAGTTTTTAACCATTAAAATCGATTACTTATTGCTTTTCAATCTATTTTTTCATTATTCACTATTTTCATCTGCGGTCAACTGAAAACCATCATTCAATTTCTAGGATAACAGAGTTATGCAAAATTTGCAGGATAAACAACTTATTTAAGTTTCTAAAGAATTAAAAAGAAATTTTTTGTTTTTATTTAGAGGAGAGTCGGACAAAATTCCTATATAGTAAAGTTTGGAGCAAAAAAAAAAGTATTTAATTATAGTTTTGAAAAATATAAACCATCATATATTTAGAAAACAACCTTTAAGAATATAATAAGGTGGTTATTTTAAATACTTATTTCAGAAAAATAATTATTTAAATACTAGCAAAATAAAACGCGTGCCAGCGCGCGATTATTTATCTAATAAGAAGAAAAAAATATTTTAAATATAATATTTAAAAATCAATTAATATAAACAAAATAAATATTTATTTAGTACCAAATTTATAATATTTTAGAATTAAAAAGATTTCAAAAAATAATTGAAATTAAACAATTTAAATGCAAATTTTAAAAATTAATTGAAAAAAAAATAATGAAATCAATTAAAAATTGGGGAAAGTAATTTAAACAATCATAAAAATGTTTTAAACATAAAGAAAATAATTGAAATTTGAAAAAAATACATGAGGATCTTAGAAATAAAAAAAAAAACTAAAAAGTGGAAAAAAGAATTGAAGAAATAAGCTAAAAGTAATTGAAATATACGATAATTAATAGACAGATTTTAAAATTATGAAAACAAATGAAAATAATTAAAAATTGAAGAAAACAATTGAAATTTTAGAAAAATTGTTAAAAATCTTAAAAAATAATTTTAGAAAATGAGAATAACTAAAAATTGGAGAAAGGACTGGAGAAATGCTAAAAATAATTGAAATTTACAATAATTAATCAAACTTTTTGGAAATTATGAAAACAAATAAAAATAATTAAAAATTGAAGAAAATAATAGAAATTTGAGAAAAATAATAAACAGCCCATAATCAAAAGATCTTTAACGGGCACTAATGAGTAATACAAAAGTTTCATGTTTATATAAAATTAAAAAAAAAATAACATTAAAACTAAATTATTCAAACTCTCTTAAAATTAATGTAAACACTGATGAATAACTGAAAAGGAAAGAAAATTTGGTATCTATGTAACAATTAATATAAAATTTAACAAATCTAATCAATTGTAGAAAATATTTGAATTTTCAGAAAAATACTTAAAAATCTTAGAAAATAATTTTAGAAAATGAGAATAATAATTAACAATCGAGAAAAATAATTGAAAAATGATAAAATTAATTAAAAACTGGAAAAAATAATTGAAATATCCTGGAAATAAATTAAGATTGAGAAAGAAAATTGAATTATGATGAAAATAATTTAAATATGAAAAATTGAAAACATTCTATAAAATTTGAGAGAAATAACTGAAAAATCATAGAATATATGTTTAAAAAAAAAATAATTACAAAATGTGGAAAAATATGAATAAAAGTAAAAAAAAATGTGTATATTGTTTTCTTTAATCAATCATTTTGCTATTTTTAAAAAAAGAGCGTTGAATACAAAAATATAATCTTTTCATCATAAACAGTTCCAATCCAAAGCAGTCCGACAAAAAATGGAAATGAAATCTATAACAAATAAATAAAGCTTCTACAATTATAAAATAACTTGCAAAATTAAATTAAACACTGTAATAAATTACACAAATTCCAGCTTGCTTTAAAATAGCGTGAGTTTTAGAAAGAAAACTTCAATGACAAATGTGACAGGATAATCCGCCATGATTCTTTATATCTTTATAATCACGTGACTCGCGTAACTCTCGTATTTTTCCAGCGCATGCGCACTTCTATTGATTCATCCCGCGCTTATTTAAAATCATGTTTTAAAAATATATTAAAAATGATTCTTCAATGGAGAATTATTATAATTATTATTAATATAAATTCAATAATTAATGTAATTAATTTGCCAAAACACTGATTTTCTATGCAGAAGTAGTAACAACTTGACATTTAGTTTCTGTATCTAAATATACGTAAAACGAGAGATTTTCCGTATCGTACGTATCTTGCTTAGAAGTTTTACGGAAACTGGCAATTTACCCAAAAACACACGATGATTCTGAAATTTAAAATTGAAAAAATTATACTAGGAATATAGAGCTGCAAAATTTTCGGTAATTTAAAATCCGATTCATTCTCGAGAATATAACCAAAAATATTCTTCTTCCGGAAAATTTATAAGAATTTTTTATAAATTTTTTTAGCTCCACTACTTTGAAACACAAACAATTTATAAAAATAAAAATGGATAAATAGCAAAATAATTATCATTAAAAATTAACTATAAGTCAATAAAGTGTAAAAATCTTTATTAATTATGACAAATATGAACAGTGTTTTATATAAATTTTAAAATTTGTAATTTCTTTTACCCAAGTAGATTAAACAACGCTCGATGGAGCGCGAATTGTTTTTACACCTTATGTTATCATCAATTGTAAATATTTTAAATATATAACATTTAAAAAAAATAATGTTAAATTTTGAAAAATAAATTAAAAACAAATATAATGAAAACGATTAAAATTGTCGAAAGTAATTTAAAAAAGCATAGAAATATGTTTTAAAGGTAAAGAAAAAAATTTGAATTTGAGGAAAATACTTCAAAATCTTGGAAATAAATTTACAAAAAATTAAAATAATGAAAAATTGGAGAAAATAATTGAAAATTGAAAGAAATGATTGAAAATGAGAAAAATAATTAAAATTTTAGAAAATTAATTAAGAAATGACGAAAATGATCAAAAATTTAAGAAAATAATGGAAAAATAATATAAATAATTTGAATTTTCAGAAAAATATTTTAAACTTTTAAAAGTTCACTGCAAAAAAAAAAGGAAATAATTAAAAAATTAGACAAAATAAATGAAAAAAGATATAAAATAATTTAAAATTGAAAAGAAAAATTTTTAATTTAAGAGAAGTAATTACAAAAAATACAGAATATAGGAACATAAAATAGAAGAAAATCGTAGATATATAATTGAAAATTTAAGATAAGTAATTAAAAACTTTTTGGAAATTATGAAAAAGACTTTAAATAATTGAAAATTGGAGAAAATAATAAACAAATAATATAAAAATTCAATTAAATAACTGTAATATCAGATAAATAGTTTCAAATTTAGTAATTATGAAAAGAATTCAAAATGATTAAAAATTGAAGAAAATAATGGGAAATTTGTGAAAAATATTTTAAAATTTTAGAAAATAATTTAAAAAATAAGAATACTTAAAAATTGGGGAAAATAATTGAAAAATGATTTTAAAATTTGAAACTTGAAAATAATAATTAAAATATCTGATAAAAACAATTATAATTTGAAAATAATTAATTAAATTTGAAATAAATAGTTGAAAAAGTTGCAGAATTTTTTCAAAATTTTTAAAAGGTCCGTTTGTTCCGGATCCTATAATGGTCAATTTTCGACTACGGAATATATTATGAAAAAAATAAAAAACAATAAAAAAGAATTGAAATTTGAGAAAAATACTTGGAAATCTGAGAAAATAATTAAAAAATATTAAAATAATTAAAAATTGAGGAAAAGAATTGAAGAAGGCTAAAACAATTGAAACTTAAGATGATTAATAATTTTTTTTTTGTTGAAATTATGAAAACAAATGAAAATAACTAAAAATAGAAGAAAATATTGAAATTGAAATTTGAGATAAATACTTTAAAACCTTAAAAAATAATTTTACAAAATGAGAATAATAATGAAGAATTTAGGGAAATAATTGAAAAAAGATAAAAATAGTTTAAAATTGAAAAAAATAATTGAAATATGATGGAAAAAATTAAAAATCTTATAAAATTAGTGAAATATGATGAAAGTATTAAAATTTCAGTTAAATAATTGCAAATTTTGAAAATTATACAAAAAGAATGAAAATAATTAGAAATTGGAGAAAATAATAGGAAAAATAGAGAATTTATTTTCAAGCAAAAGAAAATAATTGAAAAATCGTTTGAAAAGTTAAAAATTGAAAACAATAATCTAAATTTGAGATAATAACTGAAAATTTAGGAAATTAATTGAAAAATAATTAAAATAATTAAAAGATGGAGAAAAAATTTGCAAAATGATAAAAAGAAATCAATACAGAAGAAAATAATTAAAAATTGAGATATTTGAAAATTCGGCATATTAATTCTGAAATAATGAAAATGATTAAAAATTGAAGATAATAATTTCAAAATGAAAATACTAATGGTAAATTAAAAAAATTAATTTCATTATGCGATAAATAATACGAAATTTACCAATAAATAATAAAATTATTTTATTGTCGAAGAGAAAATAATTAAAATTGAAAAAGAGATTGAAATTTTTTTAAGAATAATTGAAATTTGCGGATGGTGGATTTAAGATTTAGGAAAAAAGTGAAAAATAATGAAAATAATTAAAAGTTACAGAAAGTAATTGAAAAATGATAAAAATAGTTCAAAATTGTAATTTAAGTAATTGAAATCATTAGAGAAAAGAATTATTAAAAATTATTGAAGAACTTTAAAATCACTTCAAATTTAGTACATTTGAATCTTGGATTAATTAAACTTTTAAAAAATCAATCTAGGTTCAAATTAACAGAAATTTGAAGAAATTAAAATTGTATTAAATTTAAAATTTGAGAACATTTTGAAAAGGTGAAACATGATGTAAAAATTTAAAGCAAAAAAACATTTAGTGCCAAACTTCAGGTGTGTATAAAGAATTAATGGATGAAAGAAACTTGTAAATTATCATATATAATTCTTACTTTTAATATTTAAATTCAAATCATTACTAATTAAAATGAAACTACACAGTTAAAAATTTTGTGTATTTGTGTAGAAAACAGTCCTTGTTACATTTTTTGTGTTAAAATTTAACATTTTTCGTGTGTTGATTTTACACATTCTTCAAATGTCATTTGATTCTTGAACATAACCTCAAATTTTTTAGTAGTAACTCTGTAATTTATGTTTATTTTTTTGTTGCAAAAGCATAAATTCCTTATTGAAAATTCATTTTAACTTGCAAAAGATAAAATACAATAGTAATTGCATAAAATATACACGCTTTAAATTATTATAATGCTTAAAATAAGAGGTTAAAATTTGTGTACAAAATTCAACATATTTTTTTGTGTTGAATTAACACAAAGTTTTGAGTGGACCGTTTGGGACATGTGAAAAATGTTAAATTTAACACAAAATTTTTTACTGTGTGGAGATTCAATTTTCGTACATTAATTGGGTAAATTTAACTAAATCTGATAAATAAATAAAAAACTTAGATTCTCATAAATTCTCGATTAGGATTTTGGTAGGTTATATTACTTCTTCGCAACTCTAAGATTTGCCCACTAGAGGCGGAAATAGTCACTTTTCCCACTAGTGACGAAAGAGGTCATTTTTTCACTAGAGACTAAAATCAACATTTTTCACACTAGGGACGAAATTAGACAATTTTACCTCTAGTGATGATAATAGTAGTTTTTGTGCACCAGTTTTGTAAATGTAACTAACGACTGAAGTGTAATTTTAGACGGAAAAAAATGTCCTGTGTAATTCATAGAAACTCTTGTGCTATCTACAAATGGAGATTATTATAGTTTCTATAAACACACAGTTAAAAATTTTGTGTATTTGTGTAGAAAACAGTCCTTGTTAAATTTTTTGTGTTAAAACTTAACATTTTTCGTGTGTTGATTTTACACATTCTTCAAATGTCATTTGATTCTTGAACATAACCTCAATTTTTTTAGTAGTAACTCTGTAATTTATGTTTATTTTTGTTGTTGCAAAAGCATAAATTCCTTATTGAAAATTCATTTTAACTTGCAAAAGATAAAATACAATAGTAATTGCATAAAATATACACGCTTTAAATTATTATAATGCGTAAAATAAGAGGTTAAAATTTGTGTACAAAATTCAACATATTTTTTTGTGTTGAATTAACACAAAATTTTGAGTGGACCGTTTGGGACACGTGAAAAATGTTAAATTTAACACAAAATTTTTTACTGTGCAGCATAGTTTGTGGAATTTACAAATAAGTTTGTGGAATTTACAATACTGTTTGTGGAATTTACAAAACAGTTTGTGGAATTTGCAAAACAGTTTGTGGAATCTACAAAACAGTTTGTGGAATACACAAATCAGTTTGTGGAATACACAAATAAGTTTGTGGAATTTACAAAACAGTTTGTGGAATACACAAATAACTTTGTTAAATTTACAAATCAGTTTGTGACTGACACAAACCAGCTTCTGACACAATTGTACGTATTCTAATAATAAAACAAACAAACAAAATAACATTCCAATGATAAAAACGGTCATCAGAGTCAATAAACGAGAACATCATGCGACTAATAATTTTCAGTGATAAAGATTAGGATGTGTCTGGACCCTTTTCGTAATGAGACTATCAAATCGTGAACAGTGGTAGAGCATAGAAAAGAATTACCCCTCCTTGAGTTGAACCCTTTCGACCCTGCCGTAATAGTGATCCCTTCTTCAGAGACCATTTACTTCCCCCTTGGCAGTGCAGAGTGCGTGTCCAATTAATAATAAGTCTGCCTGATCTTTGCAGACTCCTTTTAAGGGGGATGTACAAATTAATTATGAATTTTTTTCAATTGCCGACATGATGACACGTCTACTTATATTCAAATCCTCTTTCATTATACCAGTAGCAGAAGAATATTTTTTTTTTTCAGAGAATTTTGTCAATACTGGGGTTATGCTGCTAAGTTTTATGCAAATTGGAAAAATTCTGGTCCTATGCATATTAAATCTAACGGATTGAGCTTTCATGGTAATTAGTAACTCGACACGCTCTCTCGCATATAAGAAAAGCATTGCAGCGTACTTTATGAGTTGCACTATTATGCAAACTCACACTCCTGATAAAGTCAATAATTGCCTTTTTTTAAAAAAAAGAAAAACACGTAAAAAACATATTTTCATGATTAAATATATCAAATATCAAATTAGTTAGAATCGACATTGAAAAGTAAGAAATATCAAAACTTGAATAAGTGGACAAATTTAATGATACACAACCAGGGTCGATAAAAATTTTGATTTCTTAAATTTAAATCGGATTTTTTTGATTTAAGGTAACGGTACCTATACTCGATCAGTGATGATTTAATTGGATAAAATTAATTAATAGTTTAATAATATTGATACCAAATAATACATCGAATATTACAAGATTTATTTTTACCAATACAAAAAAAAAACTATTAATTAATTTTGTCTAATTAAATCATTACGGATTGAGTATAGGTACCGTTACCTTACTTCAAAAATTGACTTTTTTTTAATATATATATAAAATCAATATACAAAATTTTCAGATGTTTATTTGTAAGTAGTTTATCTTTTAAACTAATAAATAATAATTCAAACTCATTTAATAAAAAATAATGAAGAATTATAAAGCATGTAATAAAAATCAAACAAATTATGTCGAATAAATGAGAAGATTTCAAAAAAATATCTTCAAATTCATATGATCGCAAAATTAAGAAACATAAGTAAAAGCAACAAGAAAAAATAAATTATAAAAAATATGTAAAAAGATAAGAAAGCAGTCTATTAAAAAATTCTTCTAAATACAAAAAGTCATCAAAATTGTTAAAGAAATAAAGAAAAAAAAAAAAAAAAACACAAAAATAAAATAGTGACATAAAAATATATAAAAAAGTAGAAACTCTTTTCAGAGAATTAAACTATTTACGGATATTTTTTTTTAATTAAAAAAATAAATAAAAAGATAATTAAAAAAATTTTAAAATATAATACTAAAGAGAAAACATTTTTAAAATTAGAAGAATAAGAGAATTATTTTACAAATTGAAGAGAAAAAGGACGAATACAAGTTAAGAAAATTTTAAACAATTTTAAAAGAAAAAAAATCCTATGAAATAGATGAACGATGTTAAAATAAAAATATTTAGTACAAGATTATATTTACACAATATAAAATAAAATAATATAAAAGTCTTCAAAAAAATAGAAAATTGAGAAATTTAAAAAACGTAGATAAAAGCATCGAATACATGTTTTCAAAAATTCGTAATGGCAAGATAAAAACTAAACAATTCAAAAGAAGGACAATTGTTTCTAAAAAATAGAAAAATGATGACAAAAATTAAAGAATTAATTAAAATTAAATTAAAATTCATGTTATTTTTCACAGAACAAATTTTGGAAAAAACTCAATATTTAATAGACTCTGTGTTGAGGCAAATTATTATTCCGATGAATTAGATTTTTTTGACGGTAGACTCAACACTTTTATATCGGTCACCCGAAACTGTATATTTGGTCGTTGGTAATATAGATATTTTTCGACTAATAAAAAATCGACCACAATTCACTGCAGTTAATATTATAATATATTTGTAATTTAATTAATGGGTTTTCTGAATCCGTATATATGTATTAAATAAATAAAAAATAAATAAATAAAATTCAAGAAAGGACTAAAAAATTGTGGAACAATAAGAAAGTTAAATAAATAGGAAGAAAATGGAGAAATTTGTTTTTCTTAATCTAACAAACTGTATAAAAAAATGTAAAAAATACATTAAATTAAAAAATTTAGTAAGAATTTACTAAAAAACTAAAATTAATAAAAATATATAATAATTTTACCTATATATAAAGAGAAATAAGAGAGTTCACAAAAGAAATTTTAAACTCCTTTAAAAATAAAAAAATTTAGGAAAATAATTCCAAAAATATTGTTATAATAGGCTAGATGTACCTATTACTGCGAATGCGCCAATTACTGCAGTTTTTTGAAAACAGTTATTATGCAATTTTTAAGAGTATAAAATTGATTTAAATTGAAAAAATTATTTAAAACCTTACTCGATACAATTGCCAATAAAGGTGTACATTTAAATGATTAATTATTTAGTTATTGCAGTTTAAATTACAACTTACCGCAGTAATTGGAACATAAATGTGTTTCTATTACTGCTCAAAACCTAAACCTCGAAATTCACGTTATTTTCGCCGCACTAATTAAGACACAGTAATTGATGCAGACCCGCAGTAATACCAGCACAGAGTATTTTTTATAAATTTGTTATTTTTAAGAATACACAATTTCTTTTTATATTTTAATTAGTAGTTTATCTTTATACTTGAATAGATAACAAGAGTGTTTTTAAAATTAGTCAAATATTTAGCTTTCATTTATATTTATCTTTTTTTTTTATCTTTTATCGGACTTCGATTTCACACCACAGTAATTGGTACATTTACCCTATTACACTTAAAACAAGTCGAAAATAAAAATCGAAAAATAAAGAAAATCTAAAAAATTTATAAAAGAATGAGTAAGAAAAATAGACAATATGTGAAAACAAATTGAATAAATTTACAACAAAAAAATTAGCGTATTTATTTTTGAAATATGAGAATAACTAAGAAAATTAACAAAATAAAAAAAGATAAAATAAAAGTAAAAAAAAAACATTTCTTAAAAATCTTGTAAGAATTAAAAAAAGGACTTAATTATTTCATTTATTTTTTTATATACCTACCATCTATTTTATATTTTATTTTTTAAAAGATTTAATTGAAATTTAAAAGTTTGAATTAATTGAAATTTACAAGTTTGAATAAATTAGAATATGAGTTAATTAACGTTTGGAATTGATTTAAATTACAATATAAAAATTTATAAAATACTCTTTTTTGCTATCTTCATGACAAAAATTTCTAGGTATTTTCACCAACTGTATAAACACAATTTTTTTAAATTCTATATGAAGAATAAAATATTAAAATTGATATTTTCGAGATTTAATCACAAATTTCTGATTTTTTACATGCAGCATTAAATATCCTGAGAATTGTGAAGTTTTTTTTATTTAAATCATGATTTTAATGCCAACTCCCCAATGATTAAAATCATGATATAAATCAAAATGACTTTAATCAATTCTACAGCCCTGTACACAACATTAAAAAAATTTTATAAAAAAGTATACACTCTCTAAATCTGAAATAGTGATTTTCTACTAATGAAATAGCGAGAAATCGGTTACTATTAAATAGTGGAAAATTCCACTATTTTTTAGTTAAAAACTACTAATTAATAGTAGAAAACTAGGAATTTTAAATTTAAATTAATTAATTTAAAATTTTTATTTTAAATTGAATTATCTATTAATTGTAATAGTGACAGTTTACTTTTTCAATTAGTAGATATTTCACTTTTAAATTAGTAGTTTATTACTAATAATTAGTAGTTTTTTTCTCTAAATTTGAAATAGTAATTTTCTACTAATGAATTAGCGAGAAATCGGTTACTATTAAATAGTGAAAAATGCCACTAGTTTTTTAGTTGAAAATTACTAATTAATAGTAGAAAATTACTAATTTTAAAGTGAAATATCTATACTAATTGTAATAGTAAAAGTTTACTTTTTCAATTAGTAGATATTTTACTTTTTAATTAGTAGTTTATTACTAATAATTAGTAGTTTTTTCTCTAAATCTGAAATAGTGATTTTCTACTAATAAATTAGCGAAAAATCGGTTACTATTAAATAGTGAAAAATTCCACAAGTTTTTAGTTCAAAATTACTAATTAATAGTAGAAAATTACTCATTTTAAAGTGAAATATCTATTAATTGTAATAGTAAAAATGTACTTTTTCAATTAGTAGATATTTTACTTTCAATTAGTAGTTTTCTACTAATAATTAGTATAGATTTTAACTAAAAAGTAGTGAAATTTTTCACTATTTAATAGTAACCGATTTCTCGCTAATTCATTAGTAGAAAATCATTATATTAGATTTAGAGAGAATATTATCATATCATGAGTAAAATATTTTATTTTTCTACAACCACAAAATTATCTCGGGCGCGGTTAATGTGTTTCAACTCATCAACATGAGTTCATTTGAATACTGCTTAATTTGTCTGAATTTAAGATGCAGAAAATGGGATTCACGTGAATTTAGCACGTTAATTTAGAGCATCTCTCTCATTTTTCCAGAGATAATACACTCGACATTTATCTAGCAATATTTTCATTAAAAAAAAGAATGTTTTTTTTTTTAAAAAGAAATTCATGTGCAATTGTTTTTGTCTAATGTATCAATATTCAATTTTCCGTAGTTTAAAAGGACTTATTCATAAAATAAAAAAATAGAAAATTACACAGATGAATGAGTGCATGAAACTTGAAATGATTCTGCGAGAGGATTCAAATCATATTGAATAAGCTTATTGAATGCATGTCTGTCACAACTTGAATTGAAATACGTACTACACACATGTTATCGTTTGAAATACGTATTTGCTCTAAAAGTCACTTGTTTTCATTTTCCTGAAAAATAATATTAAAGCTTGAAAAATAAAAAATAAAAAACAGGAGAAAACAACGTCTTTACAATTTTATTACATACCTTCTGCTCTAAATGGCAGTGCATAAAAACGAAATTACTCTGCGTATATATATATAGTGCACCAAAGATAATTGAATTTGATTTCAGGCATTTAAATAAAAATTGGTATACATTAAAAATCGCATTGCGAGGCAAAAATTTCGGTAAAAATACCAGTTTATATTCGAAAATGAAATTTTACTTTTAAATTTTACTTTCAAGGAGGAAATTTTCTACACTGAAAAAAATGTTTAGTCATATCAACAAAAATTTTGTTGGCTCAATCAAATTTTTAGTCATGGCAACAAAAATTTGGTTGGCTCAACCAAATTTTTGTTGATATGACTAAACATTTTTTTCCGTGTAGGACAGTATAAGGATTTTATACTTGAAAATAGTGCTCGATAGTAGCTTACATATGCAAATGACATTTTTATATGTTTGAAATAAAATTTTACGTTTTAAAAATATGCTACTCCGAATAAAAAATTTGTTGAATCTATATATATAGTAATGGTGGGTTTAATATTTGATGAGAATTTACTCAATTCAGGTTTAAAGCAACAATTTTATTTACCATTAACCTTTTTTCAAAAGCAACAAATATTTGCTTCATTTATTTATTTTTAATTTAATTTTTTACTGAAAATTGATTTATAGATATTTATTTACGATCTAAAAAAAGACACGTGAAAAATGCAAATTTTTTTTTTTAATTCAAGAATTTTTTACATTTACTTCTTTGATGTTTTGAAGAGTTCTAAATTGAAACATATCTCTATCTCACTCCAAATAAAAGTAGTAAGATGAATCACTTCCTTAATCTTTGCAAGAATTTGAACTAGATACTTTTCGAGAAAAAGATGTATTGGTACAGTTGGAAAATATAGACATTTTTGTTCATAAAAATACTGCATTTATAAAAAAAACATGTTTCATATGAATGGAATTTAATATAGTAAAAAAACTAATACGCGGCAATAGTATAATAATGATTAAAGATTTATTTTTGAATTTTAATTTTAATTTAAGTATTATTGTACTTGTTGCTTAAAAACCGAATTAAAGAAATTTTCAAGCAGAAAGAGAATAAACTGATTTTGAAAAAGTAATAAATAGGTTAATATAAGAAACAATCTTTTGGTATATTATTGACTTTTATCATTAATTTTCACTGCATTAGAAACAATTATTTAACTTTTGTAAAAAAATTATTTTATTACAATTTTTTTTCAGGTTTTTTAACATAAAATATTATTTTAAGTACTCTCTAAATCTGAATTAGTTAAAAATAACTAACTATTAGTAAAAAAAATACTAAAAAATAATTAAAATTTGACTAATTGAATTAGTTTAGTAAAACAGAATTTTACTAAAATTTAGTTATTTTGACATAACCTAAAAATCAATTTTACTAATATTTACTTTTTTTTAACTAAAATTCAAATTACTATTTGAATTAGTGACCGAGTTTTTACTTTCAAATTAGTTATTTTTAACTAATTTAGATTTTGAGAGTAGAAAACATAAATTTCTCAGAGTAAAATAAAAAACTAATTCTCCTGGTTTTAACAACCGCACATTAAAAAATAACATAAATAAATTGAATTTTCTTTATTTATACAATATACTTTTACTATTCTTTAACTATCTTTTTAAATACAAAACTAAAAAGAATTATAAATTATAATGCAGGAATAATGATAAATTATCCAATTTTTCTTTTGGTCGATACGACTCGGATAAATTGGATAATTCATTATTATTCCTGTCTTAAAAGTCACGACTTGCAAACAGTAAAGGTGAGAACCTTTCAACAAACAAATTTTAAAACCTATTATAAACTAGGATATTAATTTTATCACAAGTTTCCAACTTTTTTTCAATCAAACTACTGTTTTTTTTGTAAAGGAATTTAAATCAAATTTTCTAAAATAGGTTTCAATTATTGTTACTAATTATTAACATAAAAAAACCATTTCATTGTCAATTAACATGTATTTATTTTTCATTGAAAAAGATTCTAAAATATAGAAATACTGTTTATAATTAAATTAACATTAGAATTAATCAAACAAAATAACGATATAAATAAATTATAAATTGACGTCAATATATTTTCTATATAAAATTTAAAATTTTTATACCATTGAAAAGTTGCAGTTTTACGCGTTTTTCTTAAATCGTAACGGATTTTAATGGGCAGTAAATTTATTGTAATAAAAAGTGAAATATTTCATTTTGTGTTAAAGCGAAATTACTTCCTGCTTCCAAGTTGCAGGGAATATTAACCCTAGATGTATAATTACTACACTGAAAAAAATGAATAGGCGATTTGACTATGCTCCTAGTTACGAGAGGAGCCCACTAGGAATTCAGAGTCACATTAACTAGGATCCTGGATATTTTAACCAGGATTCCTAGTTAAAGTAACTCTGAATTCCTAGTGGGCTCCTCTCGTAACTAGGAGCATAGTCAAATCGCCTATTCATTTTTTTCGGTGTATTTTTTATTTTCTTATTTTTCATATTAATGAACTGTTATTATTATTATTATTTTTTTTATTGTACTACTAATAACATTATTTCTTTTTTTTACAGAATATATATTTTTTATTATTATTATTGTTTATATTATTAATGTTTTATTCATATTTTTCTAGGTTAAACTCCTAATATTTTAGTTAAGAACGACTATATTATTATTACTTCTTATTTTTAATTTAAATTATTTACTGTTATTAGCAACTTGTTATTTTTTAAGGATTTGGACAGAGGGAAATATACTACTATTATGTAATTATTAATCATAGTTTTTTTCTATAAATAAGCTCTCTAAATTTGAATTAGTTAAAAATAACTAATTTGAAAGCAAAAATCAGTCACTAATTTAAATAGTTATATTTCTTCTAATTATTTAGTAAAGAATAATTAATTATTAGTCAAACTCATTTTCAGGTTATGTCAAAATAACTAATATTTTAGTAAAATTCTGTTTACTAATTTAATTAGTCAAATTTTAACTATTTTTCAGTAGTTATTTTCTTACTAATAATTGGTCATATTTTATTAAATACTTAGCTATTTTTTATTAATTGTTGAAACAAAAACTCAGCTACGATTTTACTAATATAATTAGTTATTTTTAACTAATGCAGATTTGGAGAGAGAGAGTAATTTTTAAAAAAAATTAATAAATAATTATTCTCAACAAGAGGCACAATTTTTATTTTAAAAATGTCTCATAAATGGTAAAAAATTAAGGTTTACTATTTTTTCTTTTTCTATATTCTATATACCACATTCCGAATAATACGTCTTATTTTCTAAATCTGAATTAGTTAAAAATATCTAATTTGAAAGCAAAAATCAGTCACTAATTTAAATAGTTATATTTCTTCTAATTATTTAGTAAAGAATAATTAATTATTAGTCAAACTCATTTTCAGGTTATGTCAAAATAACTAATATTTTAGTAAAATTCTGTTTACTAATTTAATTAGTCAAATTTTAACTATTTTTCAGTAGTTATTTTCTTACTAATAATTAGACATATTTGACTAATATTTAGCTATTTCTTACTAATTGGTGAAACAAAAACTTAGCCACAATTTTACTAGTATAATTAGTTATTTTTAACTATTCCAGATTTAGAGAGAGTAATTTAAAAAAAAAAAAAAAATAATCATTCTCAATAAGAGGCACCTTTTTTTAGTTTAAAAATGTCTCATAAATGGCAAAAAATGAAGGTTTACTATTTTTTCTTTTTCTATATTCTATATACCACATTCCGAATAATACGTCTTATTTTCTAAATCTGAATTAGTTAAAAATATCTAATTTGAAAGCAAAAATCAGTCACTAATTTAAATAGTTATATTTCTACTAATCATTAAGTAAAAAATCACTAATTACTGGACAAATTCATTTTTAGGTTATGTCAAAATAACTAATATTTTAGTAAAATTCTGTTTACTAATTCAGTTAGACAAATTTTAATTAATTTTGGTAATTATTTTCTTACTTATAATTAGTCATATTTTATTAATATTTAGCTATTTTTTACTAATTGTTGAAACAAAAACTCAGCTACGATTTTACTAATATAATTAGTTATTTTTAACTAATGCAGATTTGAAGAGAGAGTAATTTTGAAAAAAAATTAATAATTAACCATTCTTAACAAGAGGCTCAACTTTTATTTTAAAAATGTGTCTTAAATGACAAAAATGAACGTTGTCTCTAAATCTGAATTAGTAGTTTTCTACTATGAAGTAGTCAAATTCATGGCTCATTTTTCTCTAATTCATATAGTAGAAAACTACTAATTCTTAGTAGAAAACTACTAATTCTTAGTAGAAAACTACTAATTCTTAGTAGAAAATTACTAATTCTTAGTAGAAAACTACTAATTAAAATAGTGAAACTTTACTTTTCAAAAAAGTAGATTTTTTTACTAATTTAATTAGTAGTTTTTTACTAATTCTTAGTAGTTTTCTACTAAAAATTAGTAAAATTCTTACTATTTTAATAGTAGCTCACTTTTCGCTAATTCATTAGTAGAAAACCACTAATTCAGATTTAGAGAGTTTACTATTTTTTTTTCTATATTCTATATACCATATTCTGAATAATAAGTATTACTTTCTACTCTCTAAATCTGAATTAGTAGTTTTCTACTAAGAATTAGTAGTTTTCTACTATATGAATTAGAGAAAAATGAGCCATGAATTTGACTAATTTGACTAATTTATAGTAGAAAACTACTAATTCTTAGTAGAAAACTACTAATTGAAATAGTGAAACTTTACTTTTCAAAAAAGTAGATTTTTTTACGAATTTAATTAGTAGTTTTCTACTACAAGATTAGTAGTTTTCTACTAATTCTTAGTAGTTTTCTACTAAAAATTAGTAAAATTCTTACTATTTTAATAGTAGCTCACTTTTCGCTAATTCATTGGTAGAAAACCACTAATTCAGATTTAGAGAGTAAATCCGAATTAGTTAAAAATAACTAATTCGAAAGCAAAAACTCAGTCACTAATTTCAATAGTTATATTCCTACTAATCATTAAGTAAAAAATAACTAATTACTGGTCAAATTCATTTTTGGGTTATGTCAAAATAACTATTATTCTAGTAAAATTCTGTTTACAAATCCAATTAGTCAAATTTTAGCTAATTTCTAGTTGTTATTTTCTTACTAATAATTAGTCATATTTATTAATAATTAGTTATTATTCACTAATTGGTGAAACAAAAACTTAGCCACAATTTTACTAATAATTATTTATTGTTAACTAATTCAAATTTAGAAAGTATAACACCAAATTAAAATTTAGTTTATAATGCCGAAATTTATAATGAACCTTTTTTAATTATTAACAAAATTTTAATAAACAAACAACAAGTAAATAAATAAAATATATAATAATGAGAAAACGATTTTTCGATCCAAATGAGCAAAAATTGTGTAGTTACCTTCTAAATATATATTAATAATAAAAAAATAATAATAATAATATCAACAATAATATATAACCAAACATAACAATAAATTACTTAACTAATATCCCAATTTTCCAAATAACCAAAAAAAAACCATAATACAATTTTTCTAATATCAACCTTCAATATTCTCCTCATCTTTTTCAGTGTCATGAAAGAAATTCTAATGTCAATGAATAATAATGAATGAATACCCATAATCAATATTAACCATTACTTTAACACAATCACAACATTACATAATTAATTTCTCACAAAGTCATACACCTCAACAACACAATCCAAAATTTAATTACAGTTTCTAGGATTAAAAATCACTTTTCACGGATTTTCGTCTTCATAATATAGTCTATGAATAAAATACATTCACCGACTCGTCCCAAAATAGTATTGCAACACTATTTATTACATTCCAAAAGTCCAGCACAACTTTTACCCAAACTCTGAATAAACAACAACAACAAAAAATCCAACAACCAAATCCCAGAAAGAGAGAAGTAAGTGAAAAAAAAATCCTTAAATTAAAGCCCAACACGATAACAGTCTCGTAAATTGACTTACATGTCTGTAGCAAGTGAGCGCGCCTGCCTTTCTATCAGTAAGGTTCAGATGATGTTACAAGAGTAATAAAGAGTCACACTGGTTATTTCAATTGAGGATTAATGAAAGCAGTGGCAGATGGCAGACGCTTTTAATAAGAATTTAAAGGGCTAACTTGTCACAGTATCCGTCGCGTGCACTGCCGGGAGGCTGAGCGGCGAGAAAAAATCGTCGACACACGACCACGGTTTTATAATCAATATTAGTTGTCTGACGGACCGCGTCGTGTCGCCGCGTGTCATTGACACAGACGTATATATAAAATAGTGTTGTATATATATATATATATCAAAGACGTGTAAAAAATGCTCAACATAAATTGAAACGTGCGCGGTTCCTTTGAGAAGAATCGATTCTGTCCTAGACTTTGAGAATGAGTAAAAAGGCGGATCTGTTGAAAATATTGAGCACGCCAGTCCTTGAGTTTTCTCCCAAGAGAATCCGCGATTCTCTACAAGACCGGTCCAGCGACAGGGTGTGGCGAAGCTATTGAAGGAACTTGAAGCTATTTCACCCGGCATCCGTCAGAGTGCGACTCTAGTTTATTGTGCGAATTCGACGCATGATCACTAATATATATTGTAAATTTCAATTTCCGCAAAAGTATATAGCTTGAGATTATGGTTCAATGTCCTTAAAAGTTGTAAGAGGTTAGGATGCACACACGCACGCAGGATGTTGGGATTTTTAGTTAAACATTCGAGTATACTCAACTAATACAAACATCAATCAGGAAGTTGTTTCGAGCAGATGGAAGTTTAAAGCGAGTCTAATTTAAGTCATCGTCTGGGTGTGGAACCCAGGAACTTTCGTTTTCAATTCTAATGTCTATAATCTATTTTTGCAAGTAATCGGGGGTGGACACTTTTTTTATGAAATTAAATTAATTTTTTTGGATTCCCAGGTCACAAATTTTCGGAGAATTAAAAACAGTACTAGCAAAATAAAACTTTTTCATACGTTTTAAAAATTATAAAATACAGTAATAAATATAAAAATTCGGTAAATACTATTTATCTAATAAGAAGAAATAAATATTTTAAATGTAATATTTTAAAATCAATTAATATAAATAAAATAAATATTTATTTAGGACAAAATTTATAATATTTTAGAATTAAAAGGAATTGCAAAAAATAATTGAAATTAAACAAAATAATTGCAAATTTTGCAATATAATTGAAAAAAAAAAATGAAATCAATTTAAAATTGGGGAAAGTAATTTAAACAATCATAAAAATGTTTTAAACATAAAGAAAATAATTAAAATTTGAGAAAAATACTTGAGAATCTTAAAAGTAAATTAAAACAAAATTGAATAATGAAAAATTAGAGAAAATTGAAAAAACATGGTTAAAAATTGAGATAAATGAATTAAAATTAAAAAAAAAAAAAGAATTAAAATTTGAGAAAAGGTGTTAGACGACAAAAAATTTAGAATATTTTTTCCACTTTCTTCCTCTGATCGTTCCTACTAAATCAATAAAATATTTTAAATAAAGGAAAGTTAAACAAAATTTGAGAAAAATACTTAAAACTTTCAGAAGTTCATTGAAATAAAAGAAAATAATTAAAAATTAGAGAAAATAAATGAAAAAAAGATAAAAATAATTTTAAATTGAACTAGAGTTGCGAAGAAGTAATATTACCTGGAGAACGGTAATGAGAACGAGAATATAACCGGGAATATAACCGACCAAAATTCTAATCGAGAATTTATAAGAATTTAAGTTTTTTTATTTATTTATCAAATTAAATCAAATTTTCTCAATCAATGTATGAAATTAGAATCTCTAGTGTCATTCTTATTAGTAATAATTTGAATTTAAATGTTAATAGTAAGAATTATATATAATAACTATTGCAACATTAAAGACAAACTTTGTAGTGTTGTTGGTCGTTTAGAAACTACAAATTTTTGCAAATTCAAATAATGACAATTACAAAATTGAAGAATATATTTGAAAAATGACAAAAATAATAATTGACTGTTGAAAAAAAAATACGAAAAATGGCTAAATAATTACACACTCATTGAAAAGAATAGTTTAAAAAAAAACAATAAATAATATTATATTTAAACAAAATAGTTGAAAGATTATAGGAATAACAGTTGCAAATTAAACAACTGGATTGAAAATCAATAAAAATAATTGAAATTGAAGAAAATTTAAAAAAAAAATTGAGAAAATAAAATAAAAATTTAAGAATTAAATTAAAATTTGAAAAAATAATTTATAATTGAAAAAAAAATTACTAAATAACGAAAATAATTGACAATTTTGTAAAAAAAATTTCGAAAGATAGCTAGAATAATTCACAACCGAATAAAATAATTTAAAAAATCAAAGATAATAATTATATAATTTTAAGATAATAATAATTAAACATTGAAAATTGCGGAAAATAATTAATAATTGAAAACAAAATTCAAAAAATAGTTAGATTAAAAGGCAACTAAAAAAATAATTGTAAAAATTAAACATGAAATATTAATTTTAAAGAAAATAATTGCAAATCTAAAAATTCAGAAAATTATAGAAATAATTGTTGGAAATAATTGCACATTTGACAACTAAATTGAAAATCGAGAAAAATAATTAAAATTAAAAAAGAAATAATTGGGATTTGATGAAAGCAATTAAAAATTGAAGAATATTATTGAAATTTAAAGAATATATTTAAAAATTGAAAAAATTCGAGAATTAATGAATATAGAAGAAAACAATTATTGACAACTGAAGAATGGAAAAAAAATCGAAGAATAGAATTAAAAATTAAAGAAAATAATTGAACAATTGTATTTTAAATTAAATAAACTTAATGATAATCGAAAAAAAATAATAAAAAAAGGCGATAATTTTTTAATATTAAAGAAAATAATTGAAAATTTAAAAGTGAAATTTAAATTTGAAGAAAATAACTGAGAATGGAATAGAATGGTTCTAGAATTGAATAATTGAATTGAAATTTTAAAACAATTTTTATGAGTGAAAAAAATAATTGAAAAAATAAGAGAATTATTGAATATTGAGGAATTAATTGTAAATCGATAAAAATAATTGAAGATTAAAGAAAATATTTGAAAAGTGAAGGAAATTATTAAAAATTGAAGAAATAAATTTGAAATTAAAGAATTAAATGGAAATTTCAAGAAAATAATTAAAAATTAAAAGAAAAATTACAATATGACAAAAATAATTGAATATTAAAGAAAATTATTAACAATTGAAAAAAAAATCGAAAAATGGTGAGTATAATCAACATTTAAATTTTTTTTTTTTTAAATAATGAACAATAATAAAATTGAATTAGAAAAATAAATTGTCAATTGAAAACTTATGAAAATAATGAAAATAATGGAAACAATTGTGAAAAATAAATAAAAATGAAAGAAATCATTTGGAAGTTAAAGAATTGTATTAAAATTTCAAGAAAATATTTGATAATTAAGAAAATGCGAGAATTATTGAATTTTGAAATAAGTAATTGAAAAAAGTAGAATGCAATTGAAAATTGAAGAAAATAATTGCAAATTAAATAAATCAGTGGAACATAAAATAATTAAATTAAAGATTAATAATTAATAATTAAATTAAAGATAATTTTCTAATTATTTTCTACAAGTTTTAAATATTCTTATTTTTTTAAATAATTTTGTAAATTTTTTAAATATTTTTCTCAAATTTTTTTTATAAAATGTAAATTATTTTTATACATTTTTATATTTTTACATTTTTATATTAGCGCTTATGCGCGAAAGGGCGTTTATTTGAAATTATGTAAGCCCGTACACTGCTGAAATAAATAAAATAAATAAATAAATTTTCCATTATTTTCTTTAATTTTTAATCGTTTTCAATTCTTTAATTCAATTTCCTATTATTTAATTCAATTTTCAGTTAATTATATTATTTGTTTATTATTTTTAATTTCTTACGTTCTTTTTCATAATTTCCAAAAAGTTTTGAATTATTTATCTGAAATTTTCATTTTTCTATTCAATTTTCAATTATATCTACAATTTTATTGTATTTTACGTACCTATAATTATTCATTACCCTAATTTTTTTCAATTTATTTCTAAGAATTTGAAGTATTTTTCTCAAATTTGTTCATAATTGTTATATTTAATAATAATTTTTACACTTCATTGACTTATAGTTAATTTGTAATGATAATTATTTTGTTATTTATCCATTTTTTTTTAATAAATTGTTTGTGTTTCAAAATAGTGAGGCTCATTCAAGCATAGAAAATTCTCATAAATTCTCCGGAAGGAGAAATTTTCTCGGTTATATTCTCGAGAATGTAACCGGATTTTAAATTGCCGAGAATTTTGCAACTCTAAATTGAACAGAACAAGTTTTAATTAAAGAAAAATAAGTAAAAAAATTTTGTCAATTATGAAAAAGAACGAGAAAAAGAGCGAAAGTAATTGAAAATTAAAGAAAATAATATAAAAAATAATATAAATAATGAAATAATTGAAAAGTCAGATAAATAGTTAAAAATTTTTGAAATTATGAAACAAATGTAAAGAATTGAAAATTGAAGTAAAATCAATTTTGGAAAATGATTGAAAAATGTTTTTAAATTTTAAAACTTGACGAAAATAATTAAAATATAATATAAACAATGATAAGTTTTAAAAAATAAATTACATTTAAGTGTGATAATTGAAAAACTACAGAATTTTTTTTAAATAAAGAAAAAATAATTGAAACTATTTATTTAGAAAATTAAAAATTTATTTTAAAACCGTTTAGAACTTATTTGAAACTATTTTAGCTAGCCTAAAATTGTTTAAACTAGTTCAGAACTGTTAAAAACTAGTCAAAAACCGTTTGTAACTAGTTCGAAACTGTTTGAAAAGAGTTTGAAACTAGTTTGAAACCATTTTTGTTTAAAATTAATTGGAAACTAGTGGGTAACTGCTTGAAAAAAATTCGAAGTTGTTTCAAAACTGCTTGGAACTAATTTGAACCTGTTTGGAACTAGCTTAAATCTTTTAAAACTATAGTTTAAAACAGTTTGGAACTAATCAGAATTTATAAACATTTTAGAACTTGTTTAACATTTTTATGCTAGTCTAAATTGTTCAGAACTAGTTACAAACTGTTTAAAACTTGTTAAAAACCGTTTGTAACTAGTTCAACATTGTTTAGCTTGTCTAAAATTGTTTAAATTAATTCCAAACTGTTAAAAACTTGTCAGAATCCGTTCGAAACTGTTTCAAAATTGTTTGTTAACAATTCGGAACTAGTTTGGAACTATTTTTATTTAGAACTAATTTGAAACTAGTCAATAACTGCTTGAAAATAACCCAATTTGTTTAAAAACTGCCTGGAACTAGTTTGGACCTGTTTGGAACTAGATTAAAACTTTTAGAACTAGTTTAAAACAATTTAAAACTATTTAGAATTTAGAAATATTTTAGAACTTGTCTAAAATTTTTTAAGCTGCTCTAAAATTGTTCAGAGCTAGTTCCAAACTGTTTAAAACTGGTTGAAAATTTTTTTAGATAGTTTGAACCTTTTTGGAATTAGATTAAAACTATTTGAAACTAATTTAAAACTGTCTAGAAATTGTCTAAAACTCTTTAGAACTAGTTTAAAACAGTTTCAAACTATTCAGAATTTTATAAACCTTTTGAATTTTTTTGAAACTTTTTGTGCCTTTTTAAAATACAATAATAAATATAAAAAATCGGTAAATACTGTTTATCTAATAAGAAGAAATAAATATTTTAAATATAATATTTAAAAATCAATTAACATCAATAAAATAAATATTTATTTAGGACAAAATTTATAATATTTTAGAATTAAAAAGAATTGCAAAAAATAATTGAAATTAAACAAAATAATTAAAACTTGAGAAAATACTTAAACAAATTATATAAAATATTTTAAATAAAGGAAAGTTAAACAAAATTTGAGAAAAATACTTAAAACTTTCAGAAGCTCATTGAAATAAAAGAAAATAATTAAAAATTAGAGAAAATAAATGAAAAAAGATAAACCTAATTTAAAATTGAACAGAACACGTTTTATTTAAAGAGAAATAAGTAAAAAAAAATTTGGCAATTATGAAAAAAAGCGAAAGTAATTGAAAATTGAAGAAAATAATATTAAAAATAATAAAAATAATGAAATAATTGAAAAGTCAGATAAATAGTTAACAATTTTTAAATTATGAAACAAATGTAAAGAATTGAAAATTGAAGGAAATAAATTTTGGAAAATAATTGAAAAATGTTTTTAAATTTTAAAACTTGACGAAAATAATTAAAATATGATACAAACAATGATAAGTTGCAAAAAATAAATTACATTTAAGTGTGATAACTGAAAAAACTACAGAATTTTTTTTTTTAATAAAGAAAAAATAATTGAAATTTGAAAAAAATACATGAAGATCTTAGAAATCAATTAAAAAAAAATAATAAAATAACTAAAAATTGGAAAAAGAATTAAAGAAATAAGCTAAAAGTAAATGAAATTTACGATAATTAATAAATAAATTTTTAAATTATAAAAACAAAAAAAAATAATTAAAAATTGAAGAAACATTCATTTAAAAGAATTTCAATTTAAATGAATTTTAATTTCGAAGAATTTTTATTTTACAGAATTTTGCGTTTACCAAATTTTTAAATACCATAATATTCATTTGACAGAATCTTTATTTGTCCGAAATTGTATTAGTACGAATTGACATTTGATAGGAAACTTAAAATGCGCAGTATGTTCATTTGTCCGAAATTGCAAATGATGGAAAAAGAGATGACAGATATATTATGGCGCGAATTTTGAAATTGACTAATCAGAAAATATGAAGAAAATAGCAATTGGTATATTTCAAAATTCGCGCCAAAATATTTCTGTCAGATACTTTTTCAGCCATTTGCAATTTCGGACCAATGAACATTCAATTAACCCAAAATTCTGTAAAACAAAAATTTTTTGAAATTAAAATTCGTTTAAATTGGAATTCTTTTAAATGAAAAGTCGATTAAAAGGATTTCTGTAAAATGAAAATTCTGATAATAATTCTTCCTAATGAAATTCTATTAAATAAGTAGGTATTCTAAATAATTAATTTTAGAACTTAATCATACGTCCTGTTAAAAAAATTAAACAATAAATATTAAATTCAAACAAAATAGTTGAAATTTTATAGGGTTAAATTGAAACTTTAAGAATTAAATTAAAATTTAAAAAAATAACTGATAATTAAAAAAAAATTACAAAATGACGACAATAATTGATAATAGATAACAAAATTCAAAAAATGAACTAGATTAATACACAACCCAAGAAAATAATTTAAAAAAGCAAAGAATAATTATAAAATTTTAAGATAATAATTGAAAAAATTGTAGAAAATAATTGAAAACTGCGGAAAGTAATTAATAATTGAAGGAAATTGTTGAAAAATGACAAGAATAAATGAAAAATTTAAGAAAATATGTGAAAATTGGAGAAAATAATTGAGAAATAAAGAAAATAATTAAAAATTAAAGAAATAAATTGAAGATTAAAGAATGCAATTGAAATAAAAAAAAAAATGTTGATAATTGAAAGAAAAATTACAAACTGACTAAAAGAATTAAATATTAAAGAAAATAATTGAAAAATGTGGAAAATAATAGACAATGGAAAGAAAAATTGAAATTATTGAAAATGATATTTATAAATTTTAATTATAATCTATTCAAATGCATTTTTTAAAAAAATAGATTTAAAACAAGAAATATCTGAGTGCCAACTTACTTATTGGCACTTTTTTAATTTTCTATTTAAAAATATTAAAATTTTTAAATTCAAAACCAAAGATTTCTTTATTTTTACGAACTTTGGAACTTAATAATTTTGTTGGAAGACGTTACAAAAATATGGCACTTTCGGAACATTTAAGTTAAACATAAATTTGTTCGCCTTAAAAGTTTTGAGCTGGTCCTGCAGATATTTGTGGAAATAATAAAGTTTAAAATTGCCTTCTATTTTTAGGTTAAAACTATATTCGTTTATTCTTTGAAGGTAGTTTATAACGTTCGACAATTATAGTTTTAATCTGAAAATGCAAGAAAATTTTTAAACTTTATTAATTTCAAAAATATCTGCAGGATCAGCTCAAAACTTTAAAAGGCGAGTAAATTTATGTTTAAGTGTTCCGAAAGTGCCAAATTTTGTAATGTTTTTTTAAAAAAAATTAATAAGTCGCAATTTTTGCGAAAATGAAATTTTTGATTTAGAATTTAAAAATTCCTATATTTTTAAATAAAAAATTTAAAAAATGCCAAGAGGATCATATTTTAATAATTGAAAAAAAGAAAACTCGTTTACTCTCACAATAGCGAAAATGGTAAAGTAAATTAAATATAAATTTCATTAACATGTTTAACAATGTAAGTGAGAAAGGTGTAAAAAAGGGAAAATTTTAATTAAGCAATCTCCAACTTTAAAAAAATTGTATTAAATCTGCTACACAAAATTGTAAAACATTTTAATAAAAAACTAATTAATTTTCTCTCCGTGTAGAATGTGTCACTTCGGCTGCTGTTTTGAAGCATTTTAATTGTTTTTTGTAATTTCTTAATTAGAGAAAATGTTTTAAATTGTGAATCAATTAAAAATCAAAATAGTGCATAAATATATATACATAGATATAATTATTTCTATAAAAATTTCTTTGATTCAAATCAGTGAATCTTTTTTATCGACAGAGGTTATTGATTTCACTGTTTTGTTTTTTATTTCAATTGACAAATTATAAAAATTACGATTCAATTATTTATCACAGCTAAATATGATTTTAAAAATATTTTATATACCTAAAAACAATTTATAGAATATTATCATAAAGATTTAAATTATGGAATATGAAAAAAATTCTAGTTATCATATAATCACAATTAGATATTAAGAAACATATAAAACTTATGCAATTGATGTAAAAAGTCTTTTAATTAATGTAATTGGAGTGAAAACCTCATTGAGCCAAAAAGTTCATAACCTTGTGCAGCTAATGCAAAAAGTTCACAAACTCGTGCAACTAGTAAAATAAAAGTTCAAAAAATGTATACAACTAGAAAAAATTTCAAAAGTTTGTGCAATTAAAGGAAAAATTTGAAAAGTTTATAAAATTAAAGGAGAATTATGTATTATTAAAAAATAATTTAGGATAAAATTCTCGGAAAGGAAAGATTACAAAAAAGAAACTGATATAATTATTTTATTATTAGAATGAAGAACAATGCAAAGATAATTTTCCATATAAATATATAATGTACAACTTATCTTTTTATAAAAAAAGATTTTTTTTATCTTTTTTTTTATCTTTTGTTAATATAAAAATTTCTATAAAAAGCTAAATTGTAAAATTAAATTTATAAGTTCTTATGAAGTATAAATGATATATTCAATTTTGACATGTGAAGCATTTGAGAATATAACATTTCAAAGGTCATAAGTATTTCATGTTCTGAATATTCAAATTTTCAGAAGTACTTCATACTTCAGAATAATTCATCGCAAAAGTACATTTTTACTTCCAAGTTCTTTGCCCTTTTAAAAAGTTTAAAAAACCTATAAAAAAAGGTCAACAATTTATGCCACAATGGAAAAAAAAAACTTATGGACTTATGCAATTAAAACGAGAAACTGTTTTACTAATAAAAGTAGTAGAGCAAAGTAATAAAAGTTAGTATCCATCTCTTCATCAATTTACACGTTCACTGGCAATATTTTTTAATTATTAAATCAGCTATAATTTAGAACCTCTTTACTATGTGTTACATAAAGCAATTTGTAATGGTTATAATTATAATAAAAAAATATATTCTCAAAAACGGATTAATAATTAAATTCGATCCAGAAATATTAAACTAAGTAATTATTCTTAGTTAGTTCTTAGTTAATTCTTAGAAAATTAGTAGTTTTTAATACTTTTTTATTCTAAAAATAATTTTATAACTTTGATTAAAAACACAGGTTATAAGATTGACACATCCGTACTTTGTGAAAACTTAATATCAAACGTGTTATTTCCCAATGGGAAAAATACATATTTCTCTCACAGAAGAAACACGATATTTAATTCTTATTCTGCAACCCTATCATCAGTCAAATTTTAAGTACATAATTACTTCCGGTTCCGAGGATTGAAAGGTAATTTGACCCCCATACAATGTATTTTTTAACACGCCCGAATAATATAAACGCTTTTTGATCTTTGCCCCGTGAAGAGCTATTGAATTGAAAGAGGGTCTTGCAACAATCAAATTTGCGAAGGGTCATGGAATTTTTCCAGTTTGTCCCCTATAAAGTTTAGGGGACCTGTAGATGCGAAAAGAGCCGAAACTAAATGACCCTTATTTATAGATAAAAGTGTAAATAAATAGATAGCAATCAATTAAAATACCACACAATGACAAACATATATCGTACAAAAGTATATATATTTTTTATACATTCAAAGTGCAATGGTACATCAAATAAATGAGCAGGTATCATTTTGACACAAAATTTAACATAAAGATATTTTTATATTGTACAAACATATAAAGTAAATGTTATTTTGTACAACTTCAAAGATTAAAAGATTTTTAGTTGAAAAAAATTCGAAAAATGGCTACATAATTACACAATTATAAAGAATAGTTTATAAAATTAAACAATAAATATTTAAACAAAATAGTTACAAAATTATATAGGAATAACTGTTAATAATAATTGCAAATTGGAAACCGGATTGAAAATCGAAAATAAATTGAAATTAAAGAAAATAATACAAAATTGAGGAAGTAAATTGAAAATTTAAGATTGAATTAGAAATTTCAAAAAATAATTGATAATTGACAAAAAGACAATACTAACTGACGAATATAATTGATAATTGAAAACAAAATTCAAAAAATGGCTAGATTAGTACACAACCGAATAAAGTAATTTAAAAAATCAAGGAATAATTATAAAATTTAAACACAAATATTAAAAATTGCAAAAATTATAGGAATTAATTGAAAATTGCGAAAAGTAATTGAAGGAAATAATCGAAAAATGAAGAGAATAATTTAAAAATTGAAGAAAATATGTCAAAATTAAACAAGAAATATTAAATTTAAAGAAAATAATTGGAAATTGAAACATGAAGAAAAATATAGGAATAATTCTTGGAAATGATTAAACATTTAACAACTGGATTAAAAACCGAAAAAAATACTAAAAATTAAAAAAAATAATTGAAAATTGAAGAAAGCAATTAAAAATTGAAAAATGGAATTAAAATTTAAAGAATATAATTGAAAATTGAAAAAAAGGAATTGAAAAGCAGAGAATTAGTTAATATAGAAGAAATAATTGAAAACTGAAGAATAAAAATAAACATTGAAGAATAGAATTAAAAATTAAAGAAAATAATTGGAAATTGAAAATTGAAGAAAATTACATAGGAATAATTGTTGGAAATAATTGCACATTTAACAACTGAATACAAAATCGAAAAAATAATTGAAAATTAAAAAAAACAATTAAAAATTAAAGAATAAAATTGAAATTTCAAGAATAACCTTAAAAATTGAAAAAAAGTAATTGTAAGAGTCCAGAATTCATGAATATAGAAGAAATATTTGAAAACTGAAAAATTTAATTAAACATTGAAGAATGGAATTAAAAATTAAAGAAAATAATTGGAAATTGAAAAATTAAGGAAATTATAGGAATAATTCTTGAAAATAATTGCACATTTGACAACTGGATTGAAAATCGAAAAAATAATTGAAAATTGAAAAAAGCAATTAAAAATTGAAGAATTAAAATAAATATTAAAGATTGGAATTAAAAATTAAAAAAAGCCGAGACTGAATGAATATAAAAAAAAACAAATGAAAACGGAAGAATGAAAGAAATTTGAAAAATGGATTTAAAAATTTAAAAAAATAATTGGAAATTGAAAAATGAAGAAAATTATAGGAATAATTGTTGGAAATAATTGCACATTTTACAACTGGATTAAAAATCGAATAAAATAAAAAGAAATCGAAAAAAAGAATTAAAATTTGAAGAAAGCAATTAAAATTTGAAGAATAAAAATGAAATTTATGGAAAATACTTAAAAATTAAAAAAAAAAAAACTGAAAATGAAAAAAATCCGAGAATTAATAAATAAAAAAGAAAACAATTGAAAATGGAAGAATGAAAAAAAATTGTTGAATGGATTTTAAAATTTAAGAAAATAATTGGAAATTGAAAAATATAGATAGTTATAGGAATAATTGATAGAAATAATTGCACATTTAACAACTGAATACAAAATCGAAAAAAATAATTGAAAATTAAAGAAAACAATTAAAAATTGAAGAATTGAATTGAAATTTATGGAATATACTTAAAAATTAAGAAAAAGTAATTGAAAAAATGCGAGAATGAATGGATATAGAAAAAAACAATTGAAAACTGAAAAATGAAAATAAAAAATTGAAGAAAGGAATTAAAAATTAAATAAAATAATTGAAAATTGAAAGATGAAGAAAACTATGGAAATAATAATTGGTAGAAATAATTGCACATTTAACAATTGGATTGAAAATCGAAAAAATAATTGAAAATTGAAATAACAATTGAAAATTGAAGAGAGCAATTAAAAATTGAAAAATAGAAATGAAATTTAAAGAATATACCTAAAGATTGAAAAAGGTAATTGAAAAAGCCGAGTATGAATGAATATTAAAAGAAAATAATTGAAAACTGAAAAATAATAATAAACATTAAAGAATGGAATTAAAAATTGAAGAAAATAATTGAAAATTGAAAGATAAAGAAAATTATGGAAATAATAATTGGTAGAACTAATTGCACATTTAACAACTGGATTGAAAATCTAAAAAAATAATTAAAATTGAAATAACAATTGAAAATTGAAGAGAGCAATTAAAAATTGAAGAATAGAAATGAAATTTAAAGAATATTCTTAAAAATTGAAAAAAAATAATTGAAAAAAGACAAGAATTAATGAATGTAGAAGAAATAATTGAAAACTGAAGAATGAAAATAATAATTGAAGGATGTAATTAAAAGTTAAAGAAAATATTTGAACGATTGTGTTTAAAATTTAAAAAACCTAAAATGATAATCGAAAAAAATAATAGGAAAAATACGATAACTTTTTCATATTAAAAGAAATAATTGAGAATTGAAAAGTGGAGTTTAAATTTAAAGAAAGTACCTAACAATTATTTTCTTTAATTGCAAATTATTCTTATCAATTTTTAATTATTTTCTTCAACTCTTAATTATTTTCTTCCATTTTAATTTATTTTCATTAATTTTAAATTATTTCTTCATTTATCAATTATTTTCTTCGATTTTCTACTATTTTCTTCAATTGCCTATTATTTTCTTCAATTTTAAATTATTTTAATCAATTTTTAATTTTTTTCTTCAACTCTAAATTATTTTTTTCAATTGCCAATTATTTTATTCAATTTTCCATTATTTTCTTCAATTTTCAATAATTTCCTTCAATTTTTTAATTATTTAATTTAATATTGAATAATTCTCGACTTTTTTCAACTATTTTTTCCAATTATCATTTATTTATTTGACATCTCAATAACTCCTCCCAATTTTCAATTATTTTCTTCTATAATCAATAATTCTCGGCTTTTTTCAATATTTTTTTTCAATGATCATTTATATTTTTGAAACTTGAATTCAATTCATTAATTATATTATTATTTAACAATTTTCATAAAATCACATTTTCTTCAATTTCAAATTATTTTCTACAATTTTTAATTAATTTCTTCAAATTACAATTACATTCTTCATTTTTTATTGTTTTCTTCAAATTCTATAATTCCTGGGTTATTCAATTTCTTTTTTCTTCAATTATCACTTATTTTCTTCTACTTTCAATCGAATTGTTCAACTTGAATTATTTTCTTTAATTCTCAATTATAATTTTCGACATTCAATTCCATTCTCTCTAAATCTGAATTAGTGATTTTCTACTAATGAATTAGCGAAAAGTGAGCTACTATTAAAATAGTAAGAATTTTACTAATTCTTAGTAGAAAACTACAAAGTATTAGTAGAAAACTACTAAGAATTAGTAGAAAACTACTAATGAAATTAGTAAAAAAATCTACTTATTTTAAAAGTAAAGTTTCACTATTTCAATTAGTAGTTTTCTACTAAGAATTAGCAATTTTCTACTATATGAATTAGAGAAAAATGAGCCATGAATTTGACTAATGAATTAGAAAACTACAAATTCAGATTTAGAGAGTTCTTCAATTTTCAATTGTTTTTTTTAATATTCAATAACTCTAGGCTTTTTACAATGATTTTTTAAAAATTCTCAATTATTTTCTTCAATTTCCAATTTTTTTCTTAAATTTCAATTATTTTCTTCAATTTCCAATTATTTTTTCATATTTCTTTCAATTTCTCAATTTCTCAATTTCTTTCAATTTTCCATTTCTTCTCAATTTTCTTCAATATTCAACAATTCTCAGCTTTTTTAAATTATTTTTTTCTTTCAATTTTAATGTAAATTGATAATTTTTAAATTATTTTCACCCATTCGCTATTATTTCCATCGATTTCTAAATTTTTCTGCTGTTTTCAAATATTGTCTTCAATTTTTAAGTACTTTCTTCAATTTTCAATTATTTTCTTTAATTTTTAATAATTTTGTTCAATTTTCAATTGTTTGTTTCAATACTCAGTAATCTCGACTTTTTTCAATTATTAGTTATTTATTTCATGTTTCAAAACCTCCTTCAAGTTTTAATAATTTTCTTCTATTTTCAATTTAATTGTTCAATTATTTTTTTCAATTCTCAATTAATTTCTTTAAATAACAATTCTATTCTTCAATTTTTAATGTTTTCTTCAATATTAAATAATTCCTGGCATTTTTCATTTTTTTTAATTATAAATTATTTTCTTCTTTTTTCAATCCAATTGTTCAGTAATTTTCTTTAATTCTCAATTATTGTATTCTAATTTCAATTTTATTTCTCAATTTTCAATTGTTTTTTTTTTAATATTTAATAATTCTGTGTTTTTCGATTTCAATTTCATTATTTAATTTTCAATTTATTTCTTCAAATTTGAATTATTAACTTAAATTTTGTATAATTTTTTTTTATTTTCTATCTAGGTGACCAATTTTCAATTATATTCTTTGAATTTAATAACCATTGTTCAATTGTCGATAATTATTTCCTTTTTTTTAAATTTTTTTTCTAATTGTCAAATGTCTTTGTCATTGTTCAATTATTTCTTTCATTTATTAATAATTTCTTTTCATTATTAATTGTTTTTTTTAATTGTTAATTATTATTTTTTGTAAAGTTTAATATTTAATTCTTCAATTCTCAATTATTTTCTTTGAATTTTAATTATTTTATTCAATTATCAACTGTTATCTTCAATTTTTGTCGCCATTGGTAGGTCTATTTATACACTTTAAATATATTTTAAGTTAACAAGAGAAAAAACCTGGAAAAATAGGAACAAAAACCGGGAAATGACCGGGACTTTTGTGGGATGAAATTAGTAGATACCCTGAAATTAAATAAAGAAATTGAAGATTAAAGAATTAAATTGAAATTTTAAACAAATAGTTGATAATTGAAAGAAAAACTACAAAAATAATTAAAGATTGAAGAAAATACTTGAGTAATAAGGAAAATAAATGACAATTGAAAAAAAAAATTCGAAATGTGTCGAGAATAATCGACAACTGGACAAAATAATTATAAAAAATTAAAGAATAATTAGAAAATTTAAAGAGGATAATTGTATAATGAAAACTGTTAGAAATTATAGAAAATACTATAGATTTATTTGTTAATGAAATTAAAGTTATTGAAAATGATATTTATAAATTTTAATTTTAATCTATTTAAATACATTTTTTTAAAAATCTGATTTAAAACAAAAACTATCTGAGTGCCAAACTTTAGGTGTGGACAGAATGAAAGAATGAATAAATCTTGTGGATTATTATGATAGATTGATTAATGTTAAACCCTTTAATTTTAGCTGTTGTACAAAATAAAAATTACCAATGTTTGTACAGTATGACATTCTTCATTTTATGTTTTTTAGTTATTTTTTCACTAATAATAGGTCATATTTTACTAATAATTAGTTATTTTTCACTAATTACCGAAACAAAAACTCAGCCACGATTTGACTAATAATTAGTTATTTTTAACTAATTCAGATTTAGGGAGCAGATTTCAAATAAAACATTATTTAAAATTGTTTCTTTTTACTGCACAGAAACTAAATCGATTTCTTGCGAAATGTAACAAGGATTGAACTGATTTAGTAATAACAAAAGATGAAGATAAGCAGAGGGGTGAGAGAATTGGAAAACAGAAAGCTAGAAACCACACTTTGCACTCTTAAGTGTAACTAGGAATAGATACCATGCAATTTGGTTGCTTATACAATTTAACACATGTTTCTGTGATGTTGCTAAAAGAACAGCATGAAAACGCGCGTTTAATGGTAAACGGATCTCAACTTTCTGGTCACGTTTATTTCTGATCGCACATTATGTATTCATGTAGGTAACGATGATAATGTCATAGTTGAGCCCATTAAAGTGGCGAGTTACTTATTAAAGAGAGCGACAACCCATAAAGACCATTTTAATTGTATTTTGGTAAACCTCTTAGTAGCAATTTATCGAAAAATAAACACGAAAAGATTAAACAAAAAATTAAATAATAAATTTATCGAAAAGATTCGATAAATAACCTATATGCGCAGTTTCAAAGGAAAAAGAAAATATTCAACGATCTTGACAAAATTAGTAAAATGAAATTACCTCAAAAATTAAAGCAATTAAAAATGTGCAGATAAATTGTCATAACATAATAATACTAAAAGTAACATGCAGTAACCTACTTTTCATCATTCATTTCTTTCTCTAAATCTCTCGAAAATTGTCCGGAAAATTTTTACAAAGCAGTCCACAGAGAATCCATTTGTAATAAAAAGAAGAAAATGAGGAGGATTATCTTTATCTCTCGTCGGGATTTGAAATTCTTTTGACCCTGTTTTTTTTCTCACTGATTCCTGTATATATAATATTCACAGAAAAACAAAGGATAAAGTTCTTTTTGTTGAGGCGCGTTAAAATCTGTTCCATCCATATAGATACAAATGAAATGTTACTTTGACATCCAATTCAAGGTGACATATTTCACATCAATATCAACCGTTATACTGACAATGAATTTCATCTCGTTTTTTTCCGTGACATGCAACGAAAGTTAAACTAGTTGACTGACATTATTTTGTATCAGTTTCGAACACTACCTATCTGGGTTTTCATCAAAGGGTTTGGGAGAGAGAAAAGGTGAAACATGAACTTGGAAACCCATCAAAAGTTCTAACAATTTCAAGGGTTAAGTTAAGCTTATGATACCCTTTCAGAGGACGTGAAAAGTCAACGTTATATAATTAATTGTAAGTTGAAATTAGTTTCGTTTGATATTAAAGTGTTATTGGACTGTGATTGTGGCTAATTTCAAAATTGTATTAGGGATGTTAAAAATTGGTTGTGATTTAAAAATTAAAAGGGTAATTTTAAAAGTAAAGAGATTAGGTTAAAACGTTTCAAATTGTAATTATATAAATATCCAACTAATTAGAAATAAATGTTCAAGATAATGAAGGTGAGAAATTAATATAAATATTTCAAAAAAATGCCATAAAGACGTAACAAAATTCATTTAATCCAATATAATCTTCTAGTTATTATATACGTACTTTGAATATACTGGATGAAATATTATATTATGTTCATTTTTAACAGACGTTAAGAACTACACTTCTCTTATTACAATTATTTAAATGCGAGAAAAAGTTCTTTTTAAATAAAGAAACTTTTGCGGCATTGCTACGCTTTCAAAATTTCATGACTTTTCCAGGTTTTCCAGACCATTTTTTTTAAAATTCCTGACCAAATATAAAATTGTTTTAATAAATTGTTTAGTTTATTGCAGTAAAAAAAAAATGTATATATAACTCTGCAAATGCAAATAATGAAAATTACGAGAATAATTACAAAATTGAAGAAAATATCTGAAAAATGACAAAAGTAATTGAGAATTGAAAACAAAATTTGAAAAATGTCAAGATAATTACACAACTGAAAAAAATAATTTAAAAAATTAAACAATAAACATTGAATTTAAACAAAAAATTTGAAAAACTAAAAAATAACAGGAATAACTGTTGGAAATAAATGAAAATTAAATAACTGGATTGAAAATAGAAGAGAATCATTGAAATTGAAGAGAATAATAAAAAATTGAGAAAATAAATTGAAAATTTAAGAATTAAATTGAAATTTGAAAAAATAATCAATAATTAAAAAAAAGATGCAAAATGAAGAAAATAATTGATAATGGAAAACAGAATTCGTAAAATGGTTACATAATTACATAATTGGAAAAAATAATTTAAAAAATTAAATAGTAAATATTAAACAAACAAAAATTGAGAAATTAAGATAATAATAGGAATAACTGTTGGAAATAATTGAAAATTAAATAATTAGATTGAAAATAGAAAAAAGTTATTGAAATTGAAGAAAATAATTGAAAATTGAAGAATATAATAAAAATAGAAGAAAATAATAAAAAATAGAAGAAATAAATTGAAAATTTAATAAAAAATTTTGTTTAACGTCTGGGAACAATATAATCTTTGAAGAATGAAAAGTCGTAATCTCCAGACAAATTTAAGAATTAAATTAAAATTTGAAAAAATAATCGAGAATTAAAGAAAAATTACAAAATGACGAAATTAATTGACAATTGAAAACAAAACGACGAAAATAGCTAAATTAATACATAACTGAAAAAATAATTGAAAAGATTAAAGAATAATTATGAAATTTTAAGAGAATATTTGAAAATTAAAAAAATTGTAGAAAATTATTGAAAATTAAGGAAAATAATTAATAATTGAAAAAAAAAAAAATTAAAAAATGACGAGAATAATTGAAAAATTAAAAAAATTGCTAAAAATAATTAAAATTGAAGAAAATGATTGAAAAATGAAGAAAATAATTGAAAATTGAAGCAAATAATTCAAAAATTAAAGAATGGAAATGAAATTTAAAGAATATAATTACAAATTTAAAATAGTAATTTTAAAAAGTCAAGAATTATTGAATATAGAAGAAAAGATTTAAAAACTGAACAAAAAGGGATTGAAATTTAAAAAAAAGAATTTATGAAAATAATTGCACAATTAAATTTAAAATTAAAGAAACTTATTGCTAACCGAAAAAAATAATTGAAAAAAGCCGACAATTTTTAAACATTAAAGAAAATAATTGACAATTGAAAAATGGAATTGAAATTTGAAGAAAATAATTGAGAATTGAAGAAAATAGTTTTAGAATTAAACAATTCAATTAAAATTTTAAAGAATTTTTATGATTAAAAAAAGCCGAGAATTATTAAATATTGTAAAACTAATTGAAAATAAAAAAAATAATTGAAAATTCAGGAAAATGTCTAAAAAATGAAGAAATAAATTTAAAATTAAAGTATTAAATGGAAATTTTAAGAAATAATTGATAATTAAAAAAAATTACAAAAGGACGAAATTAATTAAATATTAAAAAATAATAATTAAGAACTAAGGAAAATAATTAACAATTGAAGAAAAAAAAATTCGTAAAATGTCTGGATTAATACACAAGTGGAAAAAATAATTTTAAAAATTAAACAATAAATATTAAATTTAAACTAAATAATTGAAAATTTATAAATTAAGAAAATTATAGAAATAATTGTTGGGAAAATTGCAAATTGAATAACTAGATTGAAAATCGAAAAAAAGTAATTCCAATTGAGGAGACGATTCAAAATTGAAGAATATAATTGCAAATTGAAGAATGGAATTGAAATTTAAAGAATACATATAATTAAAAATTGGAAAAAGTAATTGATAAAAGCCGAGAATTATTAAATATAGAAGAAAATAATTGAAACTAAAGAATGGAATTGAATTTTGAAAAAATAATTGCGATTTAAATAAAACATCTGAACAATTGAATTTAGAATTAAAGAAACTTATTGACAATTGAAAAAATAATTGAAATATATCGAGAATTTTTTAATATTGAGGAAAATTGAAAATTGAAAAATTGAATTGAATTTTGAAGAAAATAATTGAGAATTGAATAAAATAGTTGTAGAATTGTAGAAACGAATTAAAATTTTTAAATTATTTTTTACAATTTAAAAAAATAACTGCCAAATTCCGAGAATTATTTCAATATTGAAGAATTAATCGAAAATCGACCAATATAATTGAAAATTGACGAAAATAATGAAAAATTAAAGAATTAAATTTATGTTTTAAAATAATAATTGAGAATTGGAGGAAAAATTACAAAGTGACGAAAATAAGTAAATTTTAAGGAAAATAATTGACATTGAAAAAAGAATTCGAAAAATGTCAAGAATAATCGACATTTAAACAAAATAAGTTTAATAATTAAAGAATAATTAAAAATTTGAAAGATAATAATAAATTGTCAATTGAAAACTGAATTTCTGTAACAAATTTGAAAATTTCAGTTATTTTCTATTGATAAATCAAGTAAAAGTTACTAACAATTCAGCAATTTTTAACTTACAATTAGCTTAAATGATAATTCACTCATTGAAATCATAAAAAGAGAAATTAATTAGATTAATTTTTAAAAAAAATATTTTACAAAATCCCTTAACTTTTCCAGGTTTTCCCTGACTAAAAAAAATTCCATCCTTACTTTTTTTTTCGATGATATTGTATCGGATCAGTGTCGGCGGTGATTGACATAGTATCAATACTTTTTGACAGCGACGCCCATCTCTATTTGCGATTTGAGAAAAGTTTTAAATTGTAAATTTCAACTTGAGGTAAATCATTTTTAATCAATTTTTTGGATACTTTTTAATGCATCTTTTCTTAATAGAATGCATACTGTAGAATAATATTTTTATCTTGCATATTTTTGCATTGTTTGTATTCTCGAGAAAATAAAAGCGGAAAAAAAACAAAAATAAAAACATTCTTTCATTTTGAAAAATGTTAGAAAATAATGACACAACTCACCGATATCATTTCCTTGACGTCCTTTACCATCTGGATTCCATTCTTCATCTAGAACAAAAAAATAAACATTTTTATTAAAGTAGAGTTTTTGATTACGATTAAAATGTTTATTTTTTTATGTTCTGAATGAATAAAACAGATGAATATAGAAATTATATTGTATATTATATTGCATAATATAGAATTTAATTTGCAATTAGTCAATGATCATTGTTTTGAGCCATTAAACTTGACTGGTTCGAAAGGAAAGCGTTTATGAAGAAAGAAATATTGAGTTGTATCTGAAGGGTCATCCTATTGTAATGGTAAATTAAAATTTAATTGACTTTTGATTTAGACAACAAACAGTTTGTTAATCTGGTAACATTACTTTATCAATATCATCAGTTTTTAGGGTTTCGTGGTCAAGGGCAAAAATTATATAATGAGACTTTGATCTCTCTAAATCTGAATTAGTAGTTTTCTACTAAGAATTAGTAGTTTTCTACTATGAATTAGTCAAATTCATGGCTCATTTTTCTCTAATTCATATAGTAGAAAACTACTAATTCTAATATGAATTAGAGAAAAATGAGCCATGAATTTGACTAATTCATAGTAGAAAACTACTAATTCTTAGTAGAAAACTACTAATTCTTAGTAAAAAACTACTAATTCTTAGTAGAAAACTACTAATTGAAATAGTGAAACTTTACTTTTCAAAAAAGTAGATTTTTTTACTAATTTAATTAGTAGTTTTCTACTACAAGATTAGTAGTTTTCTACTAATTCTTAGTAGTTTTCTACTAATTCTTAGTAGTTTTCTACTAAAAATTAGTAAAATGCTTACTATTTTAATAGTAGCTCACTTTTCGCTAATTCATTAGTAGAAAACCACTAATTCAGATTTAGAGAGATGTCCGTCCGTCCGTCCGTCGTTCCCAGGTAATAGCAATTCATTTGTTTTGTACGCTCTCTAAATCTGTATTAGTAGTTTTCTACTAATGAATTAGAGAAAAGTGAGCTACTATTAAATAAGTAAGAATTTTACTATTTTTTAGTGGAAAACAACTTATTTTTAGTACAAAACTACTATTTTTTTTAGTAGAAAACTACTAATTAAATTAGTAAAAAAAATCTACTTATTTTAAAAGTAAAGTTCCACTATTTCAATTAGTAGTTTTCTACTAATAATTAGTAACTTTCTACTAAAAAATTAGTAAAATTATTGGCTCACTTTTCGCTAATTCATAGTAGAAAACTACTAATTCATATTTAGAGAGCGCGAGAGAGATAGAGAGAGAGAGAGAGGGGGAAGAATAAAAAGAAAGACAGAGACAGACAGGGTGTCTACTAATTTCGTCCCACAAGATTCCCGGTCATTTCCCGGTTTTTCCCGGTTTTTGTTCCTATTTATCCCGGTTTTTTCTCTTGTTTACTTAAAATTTATTTTAAGTATAAATAGACCTAAAGATGGCTACAAAAATTGAATAAAACAGTTGATAATTGAAGAAAATAATTGAAATTCAATGAAAATAATTGAGAATTGAAGAATTAAATATTAAACTTTACAAAAAATAATAATTAAGAATTAAAAGAAACAATTAATAATAAAAAGAAATAATTAATAATGGAAAGGAATAATTGAACAATGACAAAGACATTTGACAATTAGAACCAAATTTAAAAAAGAAGTAAATATTAATCTACAATTGAACAATAATTGAAAAATTGAACAATGGTTATTACATTCAAAGAATATAATTGAAAATTGGTCAACTAGATAGAAAATCCCAAAAAATAATTTAAATTTTGAGTTAATAATTCAAAATTGAAGAAATAAATTGAAAATTAAATAATCAAATTGAAATCAGAAAAACACAGAATTATTGAATATTACACTGCAAAAACAGGTGTTTTAAATTGTTTAAAAATTCTTAAAATAAGACATTTTTCATGTCTTAGACACCAAAAGTATCTTAATTTAAGACATTTTTGGCCAATTTAAGACACCATGTTTTTGCAGTGTAAAAAAAAAACAATTGAAAATTGAGAAATAAAATTGAAATTCGAAAACAATAATTGAGAATTAAAGAAAATTACTGAACAATTGGAATGAAAAAAGAAGAAAATAATTTATAATTAAAAAAAATGGAAAATGACAGGAATTATTTAATATTCAAGAAAACATTAAAAATTGAAGAATAGAATTGTTATTTAAAGAAATTAATTGGGAATTGAAAAAAATAATTGAACAATTGAACAATTAAATTGAAATTAAAAGAAAATTATTGAAAATTGAAGGAGGTTTTGAAACATGAAATAAATAACTAATAATTGAACAAAAAATAATTGAAAAAAGTCGAGATTACTGAATATTGAAACAAGCAATTGAAAATTGAACAAAATAATTAAAAATTAAAGAAAATAATTGAAAATTGAAGAAAATAATTAAAAATTGAAGAAAGTACTTAAAAATTAAATACAATATTTGGAAACAGCAGAAAAATTTAGAAATCGACGGAAATAATTGCGAATTGATGAAAATAATTTAAAAATTCTCAATTTAAATAAAAATTGAAAGAAAAACATAATTTAAAAAAGCTGAGAATTGTTAAATATTGAAGAAAATTAAGAAGAAATTGAAAATTGAAAGAAATTGAGAAACTGAAAGAAATATGAAAAAATAATTGGAAATTGAAGAAAATAATTGAAATTTAAGAAAAAAATTTGAATTTGAAGAAAATAATTGAGAATTGAAAAAAAATCATTGTAAAACGCCTAGAGTTATTGAATATTAAAAAAAAATTGAAAATTAAAGAATGGAATTGAATATCGAAAATTATAATTAAGAATTAAAGAAAATAATTCAAGAATTGAACGATAAGTTTGAAAGTAGAAGAAAATAAGTGATAATTGAAGAAAAAAGAAATTGAACAACCCAGGAATTATAGAATTTGAAAAAAAACAATAAAAAATGAAGAATGTAATTGTAATTTGAAGAAATTAATTAAAAATTGTAAAATATAATTTGAAATTGAAGAACATGTGATTTTATGAAAATCGTTGAACAATAATTGATGAATTGAATTGAAGTTTCAAAAACATAATTGATAATTGAAAAAAAAATATTGAAAAAAGCCGAGAATTATTTATTATAGAAGAAAATAATTGAAAAATGGAGGAGTTATTGAAATGTGAAATAAATAAAGGATAATTGAAAAAAATAGTTGAAAAAAGTCGAAAATTATTGAATATTAAATTAAATAATTAAAAATTGAAGAAAATAATTGAAAATTGAATCAAATAATTGGCAATTCAAAAAAAAAAATTTATAGTTGAAGAAAATAATTAAAAATTGATTAAAATAATTGAAAATCGTAGAAAATATTTCAGAAGTAAATAAATTAATTAGAAATTGATGAAAATAATTGAAAATTGAAGAAAATAATTGGCAATTAAAGAAAATAGTAGAAAATCGAAGAAAATAATAGAGAAATGAAGAAATAATTTTAAATTGAAGAAAATACTTCCAAATGGAAGAAAATAATTGAGAATTGTAGAAAATAATTGGAAATTGAAGAAAGTAATTAAAAATTGAAGAATAGAATTGTTATTTAAAGAAATGAATTGAGAATTGAAAAAAATAATTGAACAATTGAACAATTAAATTGAAAATAGAAGAAAATTATTAAAAATTGAAGGAGGTTTTGAAACATGAAATAAATAACTAATAATTGAAAAAAGTGGAGATTACTGAGTATTGAAACAAACAATTGAAAATTGAACAAAATAATTAAAAATTAAAGAAAATAATTGAAAATTGAAGAAAGTACTTAAAAATTGAAGACAATATTTGAAAACAGCAGAAAAATTTAGAAATCGATGAAAATAATTGCGAATTGATGAAAATAATTTAAAAATTCTCAATTTAAATAAAAATTGAAAGAAAAACATAATTTAAGAAAGCTGAGAATTGTTAAATATTGAAGGAAATTAAGAAGAAATTGAGAAACTGAAAGAAATATGAAAAAATAATTGGAAATTGAAGAAAATAATTAAAATTTAAGAAAAAAAATTGAATTTGAAGAAAATAATTCAGAATTTAAAAAAAATCATTGTAAAAAGCCTAGAGTTATTGAATATTAAAAAAAATTGAAAATTAAAGAATGGAATTGAATATCGAAAATTATAATTGAGAATTAAAGAAAATAATTCAAGAATTGAACGATAAGTTTGAAAGTAGAAGAAAATAAGTGATAATTGAAGAAAAAAGAAATTAAACAACCCAGGAATTATAGAATTTGAAAAAAAAACAATAAAAAATGAAGAATGTAATTGTAATTTGAAGAAATTAATTAAAAATTGTAAAATATAATTTGAAATTGAAGAACATGTGATTTTATGAAAATCGTTGAATAATAATTGATGAATTGAATTGAAGTTTCAAAAACATAATTGATAATTGAAAAAAAATATTGAAAAAAGCCGAGAATTATTTATTATAGAAGAAAATAATTGAAAATTGAAATGTGAAATAAATAAATGATAATTGAAAAAAATAGTTGAAAAAAGTCGAAAATTATTGAATATTAAATTAAATAATTAAAAATTGAAGGAAATAGTTGAGATCTGAAGAAAATAATTAAAAATTGATGAAAATAATTAAAAATTGAAGAAAATAATTGAAAATTGAATCAAATAATTGGCAATTCAGAAAAAATAATTTATAGTTGAAGAAAATAATTGAACCCACCGCGATCAAAAGGGCTTACGCGTGACTTTCGTTGGCCTCTCGTACAGCGAGTCTACGGCTGCGCCAGGGGACCTGCGCACTCGTTCACATGCCCTTTTGATCGCGGTGGGTTCAATTAAAAATTGATTAAAATAATTGAAAATCGTAAAAAATATTTCAGAAGTAAATAAATTAATTAGAAAATGATGAAAATAATTGACAATTGAAGAAAATAATTGGCAATTGGAGAAAATAGTAGAAAATCGTAGACAATAATTGAGAAATGAAGAAATAATTTTAAATTGAAGAAAATACTTCCAAATGGAAGAAAATAATTGAGAATTGTAGAAAATAATTGGAAATTGAAGAAAGTAATTAAAAATTGAAAAGAATTTATTACCCCCGAAAAAAATTCCCGGTTAATTCCCGGTTTTTCCCGGTCAATTTAAATTCCCGGTTATTTCCCGGTTAGTAGACACCCTGGACAGAGATATATGTAGGGTAAGGTCAGGTAAAGTCAGGTAGGGCCGGGTAAGATCGGGTATCGTCGGGTAAGGTCAAGTAAGGTATGATCGGGTAAGCTAAGTTCGGGTAGGATCAGATAGAGTTGGGTTTGGTATGGTCGGGTAAGGTTGGATAAGATCGGGTAAAGTCGGGTAGAGATGAGTAAGTTCGGATAGGGTAGGGTCGGATAAGGTAAATTCGGGTAGGATTAGATAGGGTCGGGTAAGGTCGAGTAGGATAAGGTCGGGTTAGATAGAATCGGGTAGGGTCAAGTAAGGTTGGATAAAGGCGGGTAAGATCAAGTAAAGTCAGGTAGGGCTGGATAAGATCGGGTAGCATCGGGTAAGGTCAAGTAGGGTAGGATCGGTTAAGGTAAGTTCGGGTATGATCAGATAGGGTCGGGTTTGGTAGGGTCAAGTAAGTTGGAGTAGGGTAAGGTTGGATAAGATCGGGCAAAGTCGGGTAGAGACGGGTAAGGTAGGGTAGGGTAGGGTCGGATAATGTAAGGTCGGATAGGATCAAATAGGGTCGGGTAAGTTTAGCCCGGCTAGGATTAGGTAGGGCCGGGTAAGGTCGGGTTCGATATGTTTGGTTAGGGTCAAGTAAGGTCGGATAGTATACGGTTGGATGAAGTCGAGTAATATCGGATATTGCCAAGTAAGGTCGGGTAAGATGGGGTAGGATCGGATAAGGTAGGATAGGCATGGTTGAAAAATGTTGAGTAGGGTTAAGTAGGGCCGGGTTAGGTAGGTTTAGATACAGCAGGGTAAGATCAGGTAGCGTTGGGTAAGGTAAGGTCGGGTAGGGATAAGTAGGGTCAGATTAGGTAGGCTAGGGTTACATAAATAGAGGTAAGATCGGGTAGCGCCGGGTAAGGTTGAGTAGGATAAGGTCGGATTAGTTAGATTTGGATAGGGTCAAGTAAGTTTGGGTAAAGCCGGGTAAAATCAGGTAAAGTCGGATAAGTACAGGTAAGATCGGGGAACACCGGGTAGGGTAAATTAGGATAAAGCCGGGTTTGTGTAAGAACGGGTAGAGCCGGGTAAGGTTGAGTAGAATAGGGTCGGGTTGAGTAGGTTCGGGTAGGACTAGTTAGAACAAGTAGCTTAGGGTAAGGTCAAATAGGATCGGGTAGGGTCAAGTAAGGTCAAATCGGGTATTACCAGGTAATATCAGGCAGGAAAAGGTCGGGTTGGGTAAAGTCGGGAAAGGCTGGGTAAGATAGAATAGCTCGGGTGAGTTAAGGTCGAGTAGGGCCGGGTAGAGTAGGGTTATATAAGGTAAGGTCGGCTAATTTCGGTTAGAGTCGGGTAAGATCGAGTAGGATAAAGTCTATTCGGGTGAGATCGAGTTGATTCGGGTAAGGTCAAGTTGGGTCAGATTGGGTTACGTAAGGTTGGGTCGAGTAGGGTTGGGCAGGGTCAAGTAGCCAGGTCGGGTATTCCCGGGTAGGATCGGGTCGGGTAAAGTCGGGAATGGCCAGGTCAGATCGGGTAACTCCGGGTAAGTTCGGGTAGGCTCGGATGAGTTATTTTATTTCAAATGAATAGAATTAAAACAATCATTGTCCTTATTTATATTTATCCCCAAAACTTCATTTTTTTGTCTTGTTACAATAGGAAAATCTTGTCATTTCAATTCTATTTTTTCATTGAATTAGAACAGACTACTAAATTTAAATTGTGTACATTTTTTCAAGTGGACAAACTTTCCGTGCAATTCATTCACCCTCACGCAATATGAAGCGTGAGGATGAGATCAAGAATGAGTTTTTCTTACAGCAAAGAGGATTATAATTTATGTGTGCACATGTGAATTTCTAAAGATGTGCACGGATGCTTTCGTGTCTCTTTACCCTTCTCTCACAAGGGATACATGAATCTAGACTTCATAGAATGACAGACCTAATAACTTGGGTGCTTTGTGTGAGGCAAATTGTCTAACGTACTAATTAAGACGCCAGCAGAGAAACATCATCAACACAATAAAGAAAATATAGACAGGTAAAATAAGCTTCATATGCGTTAAAAAATCATGTGTAAAAAAAATTCGAGTTTGGTTAAAAAAAAATAAGTTGGTATTCAATTTTTAACAGATTTAGATTGTTTGAATTTTTACTTGATTATTTTACAATTTTGGACAGTCCAAAGTGTTTTTTTAGAATAAAGTCTAATATTTACATATTGGTAGAGCATCAAAAAAGGATCTTTTTCTTTTATCATTAGGTTAATAATGTTCTAAAATTTCTAAAAAACACTTTGGTCTATTCTTTTCATAGTTGTCTCTTTTTTTACCATTATTAGGAACTTGTTTATTGAAAAATTACCTGAACACTCGGAACTACTTTCAGGCGTTGGACTAGTATCCACACTATGTCTCGCTTGGCAGCATTCACTGCATTTACTACACATTTTGACTTTTTTATAAATTTACTTTCAATTTAATTTCGATTTCAGAATCATGTCAATCGTTTAATTCACTTCCTTAGCTTTATTATTCTATATAGTTATAAAAGATCGTTTAGTAAATTAAGTTTTTTTTTTCAAAGCCACCGCATTCACTGCACATTTTGAATACACTTTGACTTTTCATTCGCTCAATTCACTTCTTGGTCGTTTCTGCCCTATAAATAGTTATAAAAGAACGTACATTGAATTAAATCCTTCACAGAAAAAATTTTAATTACTCTATTAAAAAAAAGCCTTTCAATTTGTTTTTTCTAATTTCTATTTAGTTTAACTATTTTCCAATAAATTACATTAAAAAATGACTTGTGTTTTGCATTAATAATATAATAAAAACTTGTTAATCGTTGAATTGAAAATGTAATTGAATAATGGTTCGAATTTTTACTTGTTCGCCGAGGAAGTAGGTTGAATTTTTCACAGCAAAGAAGTTTTATTACAATAATTTAATATTTATGAAAATTCTCAGATTATTCAGAATGTAGATAATTCGGAGAGAAGTGAGTAAAACTTAAATAAGCATAATCTATAAGTAAGACCAAAGTATTAGTAAGTAAAATATGAGTAAAATGAAAATAAGTAGATGTAGAAAAATCTAAGTAATAGTAAAACTGAAGAAAGTATAGAATCTAACTAGTAAAATCGAAGCAAGTAAAATCTAAATAAATAAAACTTAAACAATGTAAAACATAAGGTAAATAAAACAATTACTATAACTTTACCCTAACTTAAATTTTTTATCCAAGCACAAAATTTGCCTAAGAGAAAAAAAAATGTCAATGGGATTAGAATTAGACGTTTGAGTGAATCTGAGAAGATTAATATAACAGAAACGTGCAAACGGAAAATGCTTGACGTCATAAAATAACAGTCGTTCACTAGTTCAAAGGTACATGACCTAATTGTACCTTGCGCATGTGCATTAAAGTCGCGGCTGGTGTGCTTTCACGAAAATCAATGAAAATTCAAGATCTCGGGAGTGCAGATTTCAAGCAAACGTTTTTAATTTTCTCGATAATGCACCCTTTCAACAAAAGTTCACCACCAGAAAAGAGTCGCCCGATCAAAACATAAAACAAGATTTAGTGGTCACTTTACGAAATCAAGAGCCAACAACAAATGATCAATGAAATTCTAAAAGATTGATCTCGACAAATAGTTGGGAGTAAACTTTAAAGAGGATTTTTCATTCAGGAAAGTATCTCTGTCTCTGTGAAAACTTTCAATACTGCTCTTTTCAAATAGAATAAACTTCTATATAGAATAGTACATAAACATATATATATATATGTGTGTTTTATTGGCTTAGAGATCGTTGCTCTTCAAATAATGCATGTCCAGGAAAATTATATCACTGCATTTTAGATAAAATGACTATTTCGTTCCAGACTATAATCAGTGCATTATTAATCATTTTATAATCAAATCATTCGTATTTTTTATTCATCAAATATGAGTTGTACATTCGCTACTAAATAATAATTTCAAATAAAATAATCTGTATGCTTTTGAAATATAATAATCTGATAATTCCATATAAAAATAATCTGCGAATAATGAACTTTAAATGAAATAATTCTCCAACAATGCATTTTAAATAGGCTTTAAATAATGCCACTTGAAATTAAATCTCTCGAAATTATATGATGTTGAGAGAACGAGAAAAACTGGGAAGCCTTTTAGACTGGAAGAGAATCTTGCTAAAGATTTAGATATGCGTCACTTGGGGGAACTCCCAGTATCTAGACGAAACGTCTCCCTAGAGATTGGCTCTAATTATGGAAACTGTACAGAACTAGGATCAACTACAAACCCACTTACACATTCAGGAATGCAAGTAAATACGACAGAAGAAAAATAAAATGTCATTTTTAACTGTTAAAAGTTTCTAAATTGGGTATTGTTAAAATTGTTATTTATCATGTTGTGTGTGGATTATAATTTAATGATAATAATAATAATAATAATAATAATAATAATAATAATAATAATATTAAAAGAACAATAATAATGATAAGAATAATAATAGTACAAAACAAACAATAAAAATAAATAATAATAAACAACAATTTCCCTAAATCTGAATTTGTGGTTTCTACAAATGAATTAGCGAAAAGTTAGCTACTATTAAAGGGCCCGTATCATTTTGACACAAATTTTGTCGGGCAACTTGTTATATTGTACTCCCGAAGATGAATGTTATATTTTACTCCTTCTAAAATCAAAGGTTTTTTGAGTCTTATTTATTAAATAATTGATTTTAATACATTAAGTTAATATTAAAAGACTTAATTAATCCAGTAAGCTCAATTATTAAATAATTAAGACTTAAAAATCTTTAATTTTAGTAGGAGTAAAATATAACATTCATCGTCGGGAGTACAATATAACAAGTTCCACGAACAAATTTGTGTCAAAAAGATACGGGCCCCTATTAAATAGTAAGGATTTTACCAATTTTTAGTAGAAAGCTATTAATTTACTATTTTAATTGGTAGTTTAACTAAAAGATTAGTTGATTTTACTAATTTTTAAATAGATTTTTTTAATAGTGTTTTTGTAGGTTAATTAAACTACACTGCCAAAATTGCTGGCTTCTTAGTGTTTTATTTAAAAATATTTTGGTGTCTTTTTTGTATCTAAGACGCAAAAAATGTCTCGTTTTAAGACACTTATTGCGTCTTAGATACAATAAAGACACTAGAATGTTCAAAGTAAAAAATTAATAAACTTCTTACTATTTAATAGTAGCTCACTTTTCTCTAATTCATTAATAGAAAACCACTAATTCAGATTTAGAGATAATAACAACAACAATAATAATAATAATAATAATAATAACAATAATAATGCGTAAATGCATTTTTTCCTCTCCTAAACTTGTTTTGTAAGAAAAAAAAAAAAATAACAATAGTACCTAATAATAAAATAACAGACTATTTGTTTCTACAAAATACTAACTTTTCTTTTTTTATGACCATAAAGCCAAATAAATCTTACAATACTTTTTGTTTTGGACAAAATAGAATAAGACTAAAAAACGAATAGAAATTTCAAATATATGTGTAGCCAATAAAGTGGATTTTTTATAAATTCTCAAAATGGGACAAAAAGAAAATTAAATAACTTTCTTAACTGGACTGAAAAATAAAATAAACTTAGTAGAAATACACAATGATAGTAGGGTAAGTGTGACAATTATTGCGGACTTTCAGCCACTTACTGATTTAATAAACTAGTAGTGTTATTTAGATGTGTATACAAAAATCAAAACCCTATAAAAATCGATTATTTAAACAAATTTAAGAAATTAAAGATAATAAAAAAAGCATTGGAGTTGAACCTGTTACTGCGCATCAATTACTGCGTCGAGAAAAGACGTATAAATAGAGGTTAGGTTTCCCGCAGTAGTACAAACAAATACAAAACAACTCATTGTATCAATTGTTAGTAATAATTTAAATAATTATATAAATATTAAAGGCTTGCTTTAGAGGCAATTTTATACTAAGCAGAGTTTAAATTAAGTTTTTCGCACTTTTTGAAATAGTATATTTTTCAATAGAAAACAATACTTTACTAAAAACCGCAGCAATTGACACACCTTGGTAAATTTATTATAATTCAAGGATATTTTTGGCTAATTTTCAACAAAAAATATAATTTAAAAGAACCAACTTCACACGATTTTGAGAACCGACAAAATTTATCGGTTATTTAAATCCTTAATTTATTTAAATCTTTTAACTAAAAACTTCCCAAAGAAACAAATACCAAATCATCAAATTTTATCGCTTCTAGAAATTTTTCCTCGGTTAGCCACTACAAAAACTGCTGTCTTCTAAATGTCTCATTTTAAGACGTTGGACACTTTTAAAATGTCTTTTTGGAAAAAATCGCTGAGAAAATTAGACGTCAAATGTAGACAAGAAAGATGTCTTCCTTTAAGACAAATCAACCATTCTAAGACATCTTCGCATCTTGATATCTAAAATGTCCAAAAATTCTTAAAAACTTCCAAAACACACATTATTGACATGTACATTTGTCATGAAGATATTTATAACATCTTGAACGAAGACATTTAAAATATCTTTTTCTTTTACAGACACTAGAAAAAGTAATAAAAGTAAAGACAAAAGTGTCCTAAAACAACCATTTAAAATGGTCTTAAAACCATTTTTAGTGTGCTAATTAAGCGTATTCATTTCTAATCATTTCAACGAATCTAATCATTTAATTAATCATCACTTATTATGTGATAATAAAGAAGTAAAAGTAAATAATAAATATCGAACAATGTTTACAATAAACAACTAATATAAAAAAATAATAATAACATAAAATACTACACTGCAAAAACATGGTGTGTTAAATTGTACAAAAATGTGTTAAATTAAGACATTTTTGTACAATTTAAGACACCATGTTTTTGCAGTGATAATAAATAATAAAAAATAGTTGTAATAAATAATAAACACTGTGTGAAAAAATCATCTTTATCAAAAATAATATAAACAAACGTATAATACAGAACGTGGTTTTTCAAAATATAACCACTTGGTCTACGATTGTTCACTATAATGATGGGATATAAAAGACCTTCCGGCAAATGGTCCGTTTGCATGTCATCTTTTATGATTACAAGTGAGAGAAATGATGAGTTTGAAAATTGTCGACACGCAGAACACGTGAACGCGAAATTCTTTGAGAACTGTCAGAAATGAAAATTTTTGAAAATAAGCAGCGTCGCGTGCTGCTCTGCGACCGTGTATACACTGTCGATAGCACATTGTCCTTCGTCTGCCGTCACCCCTTTGAACCACCCTGGCACTTTGCCGCCCTCCCCACTCCACTTTTCCCAACCAACCAGTGCTCACTTCCCTTGCACTGATCTTCCCCATGAAGAAAAATTTCTTATATACGCGTTTATGCATAGATGTGATTAACATATCGACTATATAACAATCAACTTTGTCCAATTAGATAATTACTGTAATTGTGTAGAAAAACAAAGTTCTAGACAATCTGGCAAATTGTTTGCAGTGTGTATAAATCCCAGTGTCTATACGGCTTGCAATTGTAGGAAAAGTTTACTTGTCCAATTCGAGTTCCGAGTAATTGAATGAAACATAATCAATTCAATTTACCTTCATCTGTTTTCATTAGCAGACATAAGCTTATGTAAATTAGAATAGATATTCAGTGGAATTCAATGAAGAACAAGAGTATTGGTTAGCAATAATTGAATTTGCATCAATCATTCGGTATAGTAAAAACTACTACACTAATACTAATTGATAGTATTAGTGTAAAAAAACCTTCTTGAAATGCATTGTAGTCACTTTTAAGTTATGTTTAAAGTATCTTGTAAGTATTTTCATTTTCCATGTTAAGAAATTTTAAGAACTAGATATGTTTTTAACTACAATAAGTTTTGCTAACTTATTGGAAACATCTTAAAAGTGACTAAAGCTATATCTTAAATTAAGATGCCTACTTTTGCAATGGTCACAGAGAAAATGGAATTGTTAATATAGGAAGTAGCAATTTTGTTTTGTTGTAGTAACAAAACATTTCAGATTTTGACGTGACAACAAACCTATTGGTTGATACAAAAAAAACAAATTCGTTATAACAACAATTCAGGTTTGTTAGTTCTGTGTTAACAATCAGATAGTAAATACAACAATTCCTTTTTCTCTGTGATAATAGCTCAAAATTTAATGTTGTTTTTGTGGATATTTTGAAAAAATTATGTATTTTGTTTTTATTAGTCTTTTTATTAGTTATTGCTCAACAACCTTTTTCTTGGTTGTTAATCTATTTTGTTTTCTAATTTGAGCTTCTATTATTTTTGGTTGTCAATCGTATTTCTTTCTTATACCAAACTTGCTGAAAGTTGGTCCTCTTCTTGAATGTTATAATTATTTTGTTTCTGGAAATAATCCAGATTATATGGCGCCCAACTAATCAATTTATTAAAGAATCTTTTTTTTTAGTAGTTTTGCTTTTGCCCTTTTAAAGATTCTAATTAAAATATTTTATAACTCATTTCATATAACCAAATTTTAAAATAAAGATCACAATTTGGCGCCCAACGTGGGGCGACCAAAGTTATTTTGAAACATAAAATTTCGATTTTCTGATAAATTAATCAGTTGGGCGCTAAAATTTTTCTTGGATCAATTCCACAAACAAAATAAAAATAAAATTCGAACACCAGCATTAAGAGGCTAAAATAAATTACAGAATTTGTTAATAAATATAAATACTATTGAATGTTACAAAATGATACAATTTTTGGGTTGTTAATTATTCTAATAAATTGTACAACATCAAAAATGTGATAATCTTCAAAAAAGCTTATGTGATTTTCGTATTATAATTAATTTTTCAGCATTAAATTTGGTTAAAAAATCGAGATCCAGAAGATGGATAAAATGATACTTAATTTTTATGATTGCTCTTTATTGCTCAGTGAGTGGTCGTTTTCATAACTAATTGATTGTACGTTGGACGTTAAGAAACAAGATAATAATGAACTATTATTGAATGAAAACAATTGAAGATTAAATGAAAACAGTTATATATTGAATGGAAACAATTAAATGTCGAATAGAAAAGTTAAATAATGAATGAAAACAATTAAATAAAAGAAATTCTTTATTTGAGAGTATTTTCTCTATAAATCTCAATTTTGACAGGAAGTAAGAAATAAACAGGTTTCTTGATAAATAAGACGGAAATATTTTTTAAAATGAAATTTACAATAAATAATAATTTTAAAACACTATTTTCTGTCGATTATAGCATAATTCAGTTATAACCGGAAAATCTAAAAATTGAAGGATCACCAGAGCTCAAAGGGTCAATTTTGAGAATACCATCAAACAAAAACAGACAAAATGGAAGAAATTTAATTTTAAAACTGACAACAATATTAAAAACAACGAAATGAAAAAGTTAAAAATTACAAAATGAAAATAATCGAAAATAGATGTATGAAAGCAACGACTGTAAACCGACTTTGTCTCTGTGTCAAAAAACAGAAAACAAGATTAAATACAAAATTGAAAACAATCTATAGCAACAATTGAAAGTAACTGAATAAACTCAATGTAAAAATGTAGTCTGAATAGGAAGAATTTAAAACTGGAGCAAAAAATAAAATCAAATGTCAAATAAAACGTTCTTTGATGACATTTATTCTTTTTCAACATAAATAAAAAGTGCTATTTTTAATTTCTATTTTTAATGACACTGTATCAGCGATAAAACAGGTTGTAAAATAACAAGCATTGATGCAAAGTAGACCGTGATAATCGCTTGATTATATAGTGCACTCCGGTTTACTTCATACTATCTTTAGTCCATAAAAAACCCATGTTAATACGACCTTGAAGAATTGTCTTATTCAAGAAAAATAGATGATATTAAAAGTGAATTAACTGCTTTACGTTACCGAGTGTACGGGAGAACTGGACAAAATGCCTGTGTAAAAGTTTTAGAGTAAAAAAAAATTATTTAATGCTATTTTTGGAAAATATATAAACCATCACACATTAAAATAAAAACCTTTGACAATTAAATAAGATAATTATTTAAAGATTTTGTTTAAGATAACATAGAATAAATTATTTTTCAAATATCTTAACTTAGATTCAACATTTTCTATATGTCTGGGGTAAGTTGGCAAGACAAAAATAATGTCTAAAAATGCGGATAAAAATAAGAAAGTTTCGTTAATTTGTTTTCTAAAATCAATTATCTTAATAATGTTATAAACAGAATTGACTTTTAATACAGGAAATATAAAGTTATTCTCTAAATGCTTTTTCATTTTTTTTTAATTTTTCGTTTTTAATAACTTTTTTAATTAACTTTTATATTATTAATTTATTGCTTATGAGGAAGCAAATTAATTTGCTTACTGCTCTCTAAATCTGAATTAATGGTTTTCTACTATTGAAGTAGCGAAAAGTGAGCTACTATTAAATAGTAAGAATTTTACTAATTTTTTAGTAGAAAACTACTAATTTTTAAGTAGAAAACTACTAAATAGTGAAACTTTACTTTTAAAATTAGTAGATTTTTTTACTAATTTAATTATTAGTTTTCTACTACAAAATTAGTAGTTTTCTACTAAAAAATAGTTTTTTAGTAGAAAACTACTAATTTTTAAGTAGAAAACTACTAAATAGTGAAACTTTACTTTTAAAATTAGTAGATTTTTTTACTAATTTAATTATTAGTTTTCTACTACAAAAATTAGTAGTTTTCTACTAAAAAATAGTACAATTCTTACTATTTTAATAGTTTCTCACTTTTCGCTAATTCATTAGTAGAAAACCATTAATTCAGATTTAGAGTCATTATCATTGAAAAAATACATAAAAATTGAAAAATAGTCAAAATGACGAATGCGAGGAAGGTAAAAATGAAAAACTATTCATAAAGTAAAATTTTAATGATGCATGTTACTACAAAATTAAAAGTGTAATAACTGTGACAATTTTAATCGAATTTTATTCATTTTAGGTTCATTTGAAAATGCATTTACTAAGCTTCTGATGTGTATTGAGATAAAATATAATTTTAATAAGATAAGAGATTTAAATTAGCTTCAAAGTTGAAAAAATAAATGAAAAAATGAACATTTTTGATGATTTTTGGTCTATATCTTTATTAATTTAAAAGATAAGAAAGAAATTCTTGTACAGCTTAAAAGCGTGTATTTTAAGCTTTCAAACAAACAAAAAACTTCTAGATTCGGATAAAAAATTACAAAGTTACAAGGTACATGTATATGAATCTACCTAGAAACGGTTTTTTTGGCTCTAAAATAAAATTTTGAGGGTGTATCATAGATTTACAGGTTTGCCACAAATATTTTATAATAATTTTCCCTGACTTTTTCCTGATTTCCAGACCAATTTTTTTCTTTTTCCCTGACCTTTATTGAGTTTTTAAAACCAATTTTTCGTATATTTACTATAAAAACTAGATTATACAGATTAGTTTTTAAGGGTTGTGTTAGCGTCAATTATAAATATTTTTAATATAATATTTAAATATGAGTAAAACAAGTTTTATTTATAAATAACATTTTAGAATTGGAAAAAGAAATTAAAGATAATATAATTGAAATTTAAAAATTTGCATGTTTAAAAATGTGTAGTTGGACTTCAAATACTGGTAAAAATCAAAATAATTACAAATTTTGCAAATTCATTGAAAAATAATGAAAACAATTAAAAATTGGGGGAAATGATTTTAAAAATCACAGAAATATTCTCAAACTGAAGAAACTAATTGAAAGTTGAGAAAAATACTTGATAATATTATAAATTATTTGAAGAAATGAGAATAATTAAAAATTGGGGGAAAATAATAATAATTGAAAAAATTACAAAATATCTATGAAATAGAAGAAAATAATTGATCTTTCATTAACATTATTGAAAATCTCAGAAATTAATTAAAAAGAATTTCAGAACATATATTGAATAATAGAAATAAATTAAAATTTTGGACCACAACTTTAGAAATAATGATAAATAATGAAAAAAAATAAAAATTCGAAAATTTGGAGAAAATGTTTTTACTACCAATAAAATGGAAAAATAATTGGAAATGAATAGAATTAATTAAAAGTTGAAGAAAATAATATTGCATAAGAAGAAAATTAATGAAAAATCATTCAAAAGTAATTAAAGTTTGAGAGAAATAATTGAAAAATCAACTTAAAATTAGAATCAATAGACAACTGAAATTTTATAAAATTAATCGAAAAAAAAATAAAAATGTTGAAAAATTGGAATAAATACTTGCAAAATGAAATCCTTGAATAATTATTAAAAATTGAAGAAAGCAATTCAAAGTTGAGGTAATTAATTAAAAATTCAAATTTGAGAAAATTATTTGAAGTATAATGAAAATAATTAAAAATTGAGAAAAATAACTTTAAAATTATATGCATAAATTGAAAACGAAGAAAATAATTTTAATTTAAAAAAAATAATTGGAAAAAATACAAAATATACTTGAAGTGCAGTGGAAGAAAATAATTGCATTATGATGAAAATAATGGTAAATTAAAAAAAAGATAATTGAAATTTTCGAATTGTTAAAAATTGAAGAAATTGATAAGTTGTGAAATATAATTATTTTTCAGATTGCAAACATTATTTATTTTTAGTATGTTTAAAATATGACTTCCAAAAATTTGCTTAGTAAATTTCTCTACTTAATAAATTTCAGAAAAATATAATTTTTCATCTTTTTTACAGATTCTTTGCATTTTTCCAGTATTTTTGATGAAAATCCCTGACTTTTCCCTGACCTTTCCTTGAATTCCCTGACCTGTGGCAACCCTGATTTAATATAATACCCTTCTTTTTAGTTTTTTATTACCGACTAAGTCTGATAAGAAGTTCTTTTACTTTTTTATTTTATATTTTATATTTAGGGAAAAAGTATCAGAAAGCAAAATTTCATACAAGAAATTTTAAACTTTAGAAAAAGCATTTGAATCATTGCTAAGTTATATTAAAATTTAATATAGTCTGTATCAAATTTAATAGAATTTTTTTTTAAAGTTTGAAATTATCAATATGAAATTTTCTTATTTTTATCCTTTTTCCCTAAATTGTAAAATACTCTTATAAAAACAATCATGTTTAATATTTATTTTTACCCAAGTTATATTAACCAAAGCCAATTTACCCAAATAGTCATTTTACCCGGTTCTCTCCTAAAAGTCGCAAAAATCCCTTTTTACAAAAGCACAAAAGGTATAATATAATTTTTCATTTCATCCGGCTAATAAAGTATTGAAATAAAATGTAAAGGAACATCCTTATTCAATTTTTAAAAAAATTGGATTACTCATCACTGTCTATTAGTCTCGGATGCTGCGATCAGGAAAATCTGACACCTGGTGGTGAGCCAGATAGTTCTTTTTTTGTGGTATAGCTTCAACTTTTATCTGTCTAGTTATTACTTTAACTGATAATAATGTCAATTATTTTCTATTCTATATTTGATATAAAAATATGAGATTCATCAATCGATTGTCACAAACATGACAAGTAATTAAAAATCTGAAAAGAGTTAAATGTGTGCTGAGGTAAAGGATGTGAGACTGGGTCGATAGCCAAAGTGGGTGCGGTTCTAGCCAACGTAAAGCTTCTCCTTACAATCAGATTCTATTTTTCCCTATTTCCGTTTTTCTAGGCGCTTCCTGACGGGTATTGACAGGAAAAGAAATTTTTACGATTAAAAACTAGAGATTCTGTCGAGATTCTGTTCAATCAATGTTTCATGCGCCTTTTTTTTGAGTAAGTATATATCTATATCAGTATCTTTTTTTTTATTCTACTCGTGAACAAAAAACAGGATAAAACTAAATGGGAATAATTTTTTCTTTTGTTTTTGCTTGCATGTAGGTTTTTAAGGATTGAAGTTTAACGCTCAAGGCTACTTCTGGGTGCAGCTAAATGTTACCTCAAATTGAGTTAATTAGCCTCAGTTTTTTCTGGATTATGTTGGTATAAATAAAAAAAAATTATAAACATAAAGTATTCATGTAAATCATTAAATTATTGTATAAATACTAAAGGTTATCATTTAATAATATTATAAGTATTTAGTTTCAAACTTTAGTTTAAAAATTCTAATTAAATGATTTATGCGAGGAAACTAATGTAAATAAACAAATGTATTAACATGCGGGGATAAATTGGATTAATTAAAAAGATGATACGGAAGATTTTAGCAAGATAAATGTTTTTTACCAAAGAGACAGAAACAGAATAAACGAAAGTAAAAAGATCAAACAAGATTAATTATTTCATTATTTACTTTCTTTTATGAAGTTTCCTTTTAATATTTGAAATGATAACACACAAAAGATTAAAATTAGTTTCATAAAGATTTTCCTAATTTACAAAAATTAAATTTATTCAACTGTATAAAATTATTGTTTAAAATTATATTCATTATAATGCATCAAAGCTTAATTTATTCCATTTAAAATTATCAGATTCTGTCTGCGGGGCTATGTTTGTCATTATTATTGTTGAACTTACTAATTGCGTTTAATTAATTAAACCAATAATAATTGATTACTTTCTAATGACTGGTGAGGTTATATTTAACAAACAAATATAACTTAATTCTCAATGTATTTTTAAACTCCTGACCTAAAATATGATATTTATCTGTAATTTGTATTATTTAAATAAACTAATTTGCATAATATGTTGTTTTAATTTTGTTTCTACATATAAAAAATCACAGATGAGAATATATGTTTTATTTTCATTATTAATTTACTGTTTAAATTTCAATTATTAAAAAATTACAAATTCATAGTTGGGCGTAGCTCAGAAACCTTTAACTTTTCAATGAAAAAATATATTGCAATATTTTTTTTAAGCACACTATTTAAAATTTACATAACTAAAGTTTAAATTCCAAACTTCTAAATTTTATTCACGAACAGATAAATGATTTTATCTCCAATTAATTATTAATGATTTAAAAATACAAACATCTTTAACCTATAATAAAGAAAAAAATCAACAAGTGGTTGTTTATTAAGCTGAGAAATAATTGGTCAATTTCCCGCACATTTTAAAATTTGGAACTTTTTTTAAACTAGTTTTCAGAAAACAATTACTTTTTATTTTAGTTTCTTAGCAATAAGTATAATTTTAATATTACTTTCTAAATCACAATTTGTGAAAAAATAATAATGGTTTAGTAAAAAATTATTAAATGAATTATTTAAAGTAATTTTTAGGTTATAAACTACTAAATAAATTAGTAGATTTCTGACTATTAAATATTTTCATAATTTTTCATTATTTATTTTATTTTTGAATTTTTAGGTTATGCTAAACTACTAAATAAATTAGTAGATTTCCGACTACTAAATATTTTTATCATTTTTCCGTCCTTATACAGAAAAGCTTTATGATAATTGTCATTGTTACAATTTTCAAAAACTATGTTTTAATAAACCCATTTTTATCTAAAATGCATCAATTTTCATTCTTAAAAAATATCTAAATGTCTGTGTAGTAACTTTTTTGTCACCAGTATATCTCGAGAACGTTTTAACGGAATTCAATAAAATGTGGTAGGCTTATTAAACTCGTAAATATCTAAAATATGTCACAGGTATTTTCAGAAATATTGAATCAATTTTTATTTAGAACCTTTTTCATTTAAAAATACCGTTATCGCCAAAATTTTGTTTCATGCTAAAAATTACGACTAATGCTAAAATTGAATTAAAAAAATCAGTTTCCTTGTCTAAAAATGAATTAAATTAAATATATAATCCACCAAAAATTCATGTTTTTTTTTGCTCTTTAGCCATTTAAAATTCATTTACTTTCTATAATTTTTCAAATTTTATAATTGTTCCTTCAGAAAAAAAAAATTTAAATCACAGTTTTACTATTAATTAGTAATTTTTTTTACTAATTCAGAATTAGAGAGGAAATTTTTGTAAATTCTTCATGCAACTGACAAAGACAATAAATACACTTTTAATTTTTCGTGTAGTATCCGTCTCATTAAAAAATTCAATTTTCTAATTAACTCCATCCTAAATAATTTACATAAGGTTTCTAACGTGGTGAAGTTAGTTGAATAAAAAAATATTTCATAATGGGAAGGATACTGTGCTTTAAAGTAAAGATGCTGCACAAAAAAAAATGATAAAAATTAGATTTATTGTACAAATAAACGTCAGTTTCAATAATTTGAAAGATAAGAAGAATAAAGAAAATAATAAAAAGAGCATTTTTCAAGCAAATATAATATCATCCATTATAAAAATAAAACGTATTTCTTACCATCAAGTGACACGCACTTCCTCCAGGTAAATATACGCATTTCCGATAAAAATTGACGTATCCTTTTTGCCACAAAGTAAGTATTATTTAATAAATAATTATATTTGAATTCTCCTCTGAATATTGATCCTGAGAAATTCTCGTTAAATTTATCAAGGTTTTATTGGTCCCAAGACAATTTAAGAACATTACTTATGAATGTATTTTTATTGAAGTATACGAAACACGCAGTTTTTTTATCACAGATTATTTAATGTTTAAGATAAGAAACATTGGCTTATTGCAATGAATGAACTCCTTTCATTACGAATACTTGTCTTTATAATCCACGAATTAACTGTTTTCTTTATTCAAGATCCTTTTTATATTCTTGATTAGTTTCCAATTATAAAAAGATGACACTAATTTAATACTTGGTCGTTGTAGATAAAAATCTCGAAACAAAATTTCGTACAAATTATATAGAAAATGCTCACAATTATTTCAGTTAAAAATTAATCACGCAAATTATCAATTTTTTCTGATCTTTTATAAAAATTATTTTTCCATCTACTTTCCAATTTTTCACTAATTTTACATTCATCTTATTTGTTATTTAACTTTTCGATTACTTTCATTTACCACTTAATTTTAATTTCTAATTTTTATCTATTTATTATTATATTATAATTATTAAATTATTATTCTACTTTTATTACTTAGATTTGAGTTTACAATTTAAATAAATTTTTCCTCGGATATTTTAAGTCAAGAAACGCTATTAAAAGCGGGTATAAAAGTGACAAATACTATTTTTGTGAGTGGTACTAATGTAACAATTTTCAACTCTATCGAGGGTTGAAGCCGACCGGAAATAGAGGAAAATGATCTTACGTAGCGAACAGTTGTTTTGATACTGTTCTCCAGGAGTTTTGTTGATGTGACACTAGAGGGTGAGGCGTCGTCAAAATAGAGGTCATGAGATGAAAGACACACATATATATATTGCTTCGCAACTACAAAAATAGAAGAAACAAAAAATAAAGAAGAAGCTGCATTATGCAAATTTTTTATCAAGCCTAACTCAATAAAAGAGCATGTCAAAAACAAGAAAACAATTCAAGAAAATATATAAATTTGCACGCAAGCGCAGACACGTGTTGCATTCCCAAGGGTGTAACTACTTTATACATGAGAAAGACCAAAATTCATCTATATTTGTTTCATTAACTCAATTAATTATTAACCCACAAGTGTCGCCGATATCTGGGACACGATACGAAAAATAGATTTAGTTGATTAATTAATTTGTCGTGCTTAGAAAAGAAATCAATATTATTTACTGACTATAATGGCAAATCTACGGAACTGTACGTTTTCATGTATTATAAATTTTACAATTTTACAATTACAAGCACACTCTTTATTTATAGATATATAAGTAAGAAATACATTCAGAACTTATAATTTTTTTGTGTGATCTTTTTTCATTTATGAAAGAATTGTAATGAAAAAAAATTTAACAGAATTTTTTATTAAGAAATACTTTTTCAAAGAAAAATTCCTTCACGTGAACCATTTCTCTTTAGTGCTTGAAGAATAATTAAAAAAAATGTAATGAAATTTTGTTGCAAAGAAATCATTTCAAAAATCGAGGAAACAAATGCAGACTAATACACTGAAAAAAATGTTTAGTCATATCAACAAAAATTTAGTTGAGCCAACCAAATTTTTGTTGCCAGGACTAAAAATTTGGTTGAGCCAACAAAATTTTTGTTGATATGACTAACCATTTTTTTTCAGTGTAGCTGTGTTCAATTTTGGTTTCTTTTAATGACGAAAGGGTTAAAAAATGTTATCATTTTTTTAATGTTCTAATTGTAGTTAAAATTTAGCATTTAGAAATACGATTTTTAATAACGGTTTCGTGTTCTGCTGAAAAAATTACTGATAAAAGTAAAAAAAAATACAGAAAGTAACAAGTCAAACATGATTGTTGAAGTTTCTATATAATTTTTAATTTAATTGAAAAATTATAAATATTAGGATTCAATCAGCTGTTGTAATTAAATATAATTTTAAAAAGGCACTGATACTTTTAAGACTATTTATAATATATTATTATAAAGGTTTAAATCACGAATAACATGAAATTGTAAGGATTTGTTCATATCGCATTATTATTGATAATGTAGTGACCTGGACCCATTTATACGATTTTACTATAATCTGTGAGAAAAGCTAATTATTATTACCATAGTATTTATGTTAATTAAACTTTTTGCTAACATTGAGCGTTAAACTGAATTAATAAATTAAATTACAGTGCGACTCTATTGTTACGAATTTCATTGTCCCTTTCTTTACAAATGGCTCGTAAAAAAAAAGAAAGATAGAAAGAAGTTCTTTACAATGAAGTTACATTGTAAACAAAAACTTAAAAATAGAGAAAGGTACAAACATTACGTATATTCCAGAAAGAAGAAGGAGGTGAAGGGGTCGACAAAATCTTATGCAATATTCTTTTCATCATGGAGAATACGCATTTTTCTGTTTTTTTGAACCAACATCTCTTTTTGATTTGCTATTTCCAAGTTTAAAAAGAAAATTGTAGAAAAAAGTTTACATAAGATTGAAATGAAGGGTCTATAGAAATCTCACTGAAAGGGAATTTTACGTAATGGTCAAGTTTCTGAGATTATTTTATTAGCGAACATTTTAAAAATTTAATTTTAGTTTTAATTTATCGAGAATATTTAATTTATTCTAATCTCTATATTTTCACAATTTATTAATTACCAGAATTTGTAGGTCACCGGATTCATATTAAACCGAAATTTCAATTTACAGAATTTGTGATCAACCGACTTTTTATTTAAAAGAACAAAAAATTAACCGAATCTTAATTTAGCAGAATTCTCATTTCACATAATTTTAAATAAGTCGAATTTTTAAATGATAGATTATCCATTTTATCAAATCTTCATTTGTCATTTAAAAATTCGACTTATTTAAAATTATGTGAAATCAGAATTCTGCTAAATTAAGATTCGGTTAATTTCGTTTTCTTTTTAATAAAAAGACGCTTGAAAACAAATTCTGTAAAATGAAATTTCGGTTTAATATGAATTCGGTGACCTACAAATTCTGGTAATTAATAAATTTTGAAAATAGAAATTAGAATAGTTTAAATTTTAGTAAAAGGAAAATTATGTCAACTAATAAATTAGATAAATAAACAGAATGGAGATGTCTACTTATGCTAGAACAATTTATGTAAAATAATATTTCTGCAAAAGGAAAATTAGAGCTAATGGATAAACAGTAGAATGTTTATTTAATTTTCTTCTTCTCTCACGCAAATTATTTCAAATTATTTTTTACAATTTTGTAGTTTATACAATTAGGAAAATTCATTTATTTGGTTCAGTTTGGTGGAAAAAACAATATTTTCTTCGATTTTATGATTTCTTTTAATTCACTCGCTTTTTGTAAATTTATTTAATTTTCTTGACATTTTGTTTATTTTTCGAAAGTTTGTCTACTCTTTCATATAACTTCTAGATTTTATGATAAAAAAAAAAGAATTATTGTTAGACTATGTAGTTGTTTTAAAAATATATTTAACGTTTTAAACAAATTGATCTTTTTTTTTACACTTTATTTTGAAACCTTCTTTATTTTGGGAAAAATTTGCTAAAAATTGTTATTTTTAAAGGGATTTTTTTTCGAGACTTTTAAAATATTTATTTACATTTCCTTATTTTTTTCTTTCTGGTTTCTATTTTTTTACTTTATTTTCCACAATTTTTATACTTCTTATCTTTTTTTTTAATTTTTTCAAAGCTCATTAAAATAAAAAAAAACTTTTTATATTTTTCAAAATATATTGCTTTAATATTTTCTTATTTGGTGTTCTTAGATTTTTCTAATCTTTGAAATTTTTTGAATTTGCCTTAAATTTCTCTGATATTTCTTAAATTTATTGATTCTTTCAAAATTTTGTTAATAATTTTTTGTACTGACCGGATGTATGTATGTATGTGTGTGTGTAAGTGTGTATGTTGACCTATATAAAAAAAATAATTCACTAAAAATTTGCATAATAATTTATATAACTTTTCTATTTTTTTAATATTATAAAATGTTTCTCCTTCATTGACTTCCCTAATTTTAATTTTTTAACCATATTTCATTATTTCTAATGAAAATATTCTAGATTTAAAAAGGAACTAATTCGTCTACATAAAAAATAAATTTTCCCAGAAATTTATAGACTTATTGGCTATATTTTATTTTTAACGAAAAAAACATTGCTTCTTTGCTTCAAAATGTTTAATTTTTTTTATTTAATTTTTCACTTTTAAAAGAAATTTATTTATTGTTTCTTTTCCTTAATTTTTAAAACAATTTTTTTAAACTTTTTCTTCTTTAGTAAAATTTTAACATTTTTTCATGAATATTCTTATCTGTTCTTTTAATTTGACAAAACATATCCTTAAGCATTTAATTTTTTTCAAAATGTTTTCTTTTTATTCTTTGTAATTTTAATTTTTTAAATTTTACTATTTTTCGTATATTTTTACGTCTTTCGTATTTAAGTGTCTTGATTTAAAACAAAAACAATACAAGCATTTTTTCCTAAAATTTTAAAATATTTTAAGACATTTTATTACCAATTTTTGGATTATCCGACTATTTTCTTAATTTTCTTAACTTTTTCATTTTTAAAAATTTTATTTATTTTTGTAGGCTTTCAATTATGTTTTTAAATTTCTTTTTGGATTTCAAATTTCCCATTTTAAAGTCGATTATATTCAACTTTCTTATTTTTGCCTATATAATAATGTTTTTAACAATTTTTGTTAGTTTATCATTTTTTAAAATAATTTCTCAGATTTTTAGAAGTTTTTTATTTTTTCATTGTTCATTAAATAATCTCACTTTTTTTTTAATACTTTTCAGTATTTTTGATTCATTCAAACCCCTGAATATGTAATTAGTATTATTATTAATTATTAAGCGAATAAATCCGGGAAAATAGTAAATTACGATCCGGGAAAATCATAATGATTATTCGCTAGATATCCTGTTATTTACATTAAATTTACATATATATTATATTTATATTAATCCTTAAACAAACAAGAAAATTGTGAAAGTAGATATGAGCCAGGGCAATACAATTTTTAGTGTTTTAAGAACACAGTGAATTTAATATAGTCAAAATTTTGATTAATGACAATTTGATAGTTGTCAAAAGGACTGTCAAATTTACTAAAATGTGACATGCTTAAATTGAAATAATATTAAGTGGCTTTTGAGATATCACTGATCATGAATTTAATGTCCAATTGACAGATGGCACTATCTAAATTTCTTGGAGTTATTTTTCACTCCACAAAGAGTGAAAATTGAGCCACTCCAATCACAGTGAAAAGTCCACTCTAAAAAAGTGAGAACTCACTCTTAAAGAGTGAAATTTCACTCCAGTTCGAGTGGAATTTCACTCCAAAATTAGAGTGAGTGTTCACTCACTTTTTTGCTTGGAGCCAATTTCTGCTCGAATTGGAGTGAAAATTCACTCTATAAGAGTGTAATCTCATTCTTTTAGAGTAGGTTTCTCACTATGCTTGGAGTGGTTCAATTTGCACTCTTCGTGGAGTGAACTCTTAGAAACTACTACATTTTCAAAAAATATAAAACAAAGTCTCTAAAATAAGATCTGTGTAAACATAATACACATAAAAATCATTTGAATAGTCTCTCTAAATTTCTTGGAGTGAGTTTTCACACTATGAAGAGTGAAAATTGAGCCACTCTAATCAGAGTGAGAAACCCACTCTAAAAGAGTGAATTGTCACTCCAGTTCGAGTGAAAACCCACTCTAACATTAGTGTTAGTGTTCAGTTTTTGCTTGGAGTGAATTTTCACTCCAAAATTGGAGTAAGTGTTCACTTTTTGCTTGGAGTAAATTTTAACTCCAATAGGAGTAAAAATTCACTCTATAAGAGTAAGATCTTACTCTTTTTTAGAGTAGGTTTTTCACTCTGATTAGATTGGTTTAATTCTCATTTTTACTAGAGTGGTTTAATGTACACTCTTCATGGAGTGAAAGCTCACTTTAAAATATTTATGGAGACTATTTTAATGATTTTTAAGTAATAAATGTTAACATTTTCTTACTTCCTTGGAGTCAGGAATCCATTCCATAAGAGTGAAAATTGAGCCACACAAATCAGAGTGAGAAACTTACTCCGATCTTACTGTTATGGAGTGAATTTTCACTCCAGTTCGAGTACAAATTAACTTCAAAATTAAATTGAAAGTACACTTTTTTCTTGGAGTGAAATCTCACTCTTTTAAAGTGGGTTTCTCACTCTAATTGGAGTGGCCGAATTTCCACTCTTTCTGGGGTGAACTCTTAGTAACTATTACATTTTAAAAAATATAAAACAAAGTTTCTGAAACAAGATCTGTGTAAACATTCAACACATGAAAATCATTTAAATAGTCTCTCTAAAGTTCCTTGAGTCACTTTTTACTCCATGCAGAGTGAAAAGTGAGACACTTTAATCAAAGTGAAAAACCCACTCTAAAAGTGTGATTTTTTACTCCAGTTAAAATGAAAATTCACTCCATAATTAGAGAGAGTGTTCACTTTTTGCTTAGAGTGAATTTCCGCTCGAATTGAAGTGACTTAATTTTTACTCTTCATGGAGTGAAATCTTACTTCAAGAAATTTAGAGTTATTTTGACATAGATTTGTAATCAGTGTCCCAAAAACTACAATAACCATAATTCTAAGTGCAGTTAGAGTAAAAGATATAGATTACTGCAAACTTTACGAATGAACAGGGAGCGGTGACCCGGAAGATTAGAATGAAACAATGAAAGGCAACTATTTAGAAATGAAACTAATTACACCCCTTTACGATCATTTGTCGTACACAGTCTAATATAAAAAATTAAGAAATTGGTGCATTAACAATCATAGATATATGATCTCACCTTCTCTACCAAATTTTCGTTTCCTCTTGCTTCCACTTCCATCACCAGAGGAACTCTTGTTGGAAGCCTTATCCTTGCTCTTCCACCGAGTCAACATTTTTCGGAATGATTTTAATGATTCTATGGGAATGACATCACTTTTCTTGCGAGGTTCACTTCGTGAACGAACGTATGCAATTTTCCGGTAATGGATTAAGTTTTCGTATGTCCGCGATTCTAATTCGTCGTTCGAACGTGTCCATTTTTTATCTAGAAACAACTTGAATAGTCAGAATTCCTCAGAAACGAAAAGCTAACTTTTTTTCATTAGAAGGTAGTAGCAGATAACGTAAAAATAAAAAGAATCTTTTTTTATAAGGAAGAACTTTTATTGGGTATTTAATAAAGAATTTTTCTCAAGAAAGTTTTTTTTATTAAAAAGAGAATCTCTTTTATAAGAAACGAAATTATTTTCTTATTATTTTATAAAGAGGAATATGGTTCTTTTTTAAGAACCTTTTATTAATTAAATTTAATGAATTTTAATTCCATTAATATAAACAATTTCCCGTATAATTAATTTTCATATAATTTAACGACAACTTTTTAAGAGACACAACTTTGTAAAAATAGTATTTTTCTGCCTTTAAACTTTCACGGAAGCCTTTGAAGAAAAATATATAGTCTACAAGTAACCATTTATGGTAAGTGTATCCTATAATTTACGGATAAATTCAGGTACCTGCAAGTTTCAATGAATAATTTAGTCAAGTACTCATCAGCTAGGCATGAATTTACCGTACAACTTTTGCCAATAATTGCCGCAAGATGTAGAGTTACAAAATATCATGTATAAGTGAACAGCTGTGTCCAAAAACTAGGTTTACATTTTAAAGGTAAAAGCTTCTAAAAATTACGACTCTCTATTTGTTCCGATAAAACGGAAAATATTTTCAGTTTAAAATTTTCGAAATCCCACAGCTCTAAATTCAGTTGCATTCAACTTTTATGAATTCTGGAAGCTTATCTCTTGGCTCCATTCTCATTTGGGCGTTGACCCGAACTCAGACTGCAAATGTTGGATTTTGGTACCACTAGGTTTAGAAACTTTGCACAATCGATGTTTCATTTCTTTCTAAATGAACTTTTCGATTTCTGTGCATTTTTCTGGATTAGATATTTTACATATTTCTATCAATTTGACACAATTTTTATATTATTTCACTTTATGGATTATTTTATATTATTACGAATCCACACAAAATGATATAAAAAATAGAATCAGTATACAACGTTTTGATACTTTTAGGTTTTATGAATTATAGATGTTTGTGTCGTACAAGTCTTAATGTATTTTTACAAAGTTTTAAAAATTTAAATAAAGTGGTACTAGACAAACTTTTAGATACTATTTTCAAATAATTAGAGAAATTAATTTTAAAACGACACTTGTGAACTTTTAGAATTTAGACCGAGAGCGAAGGATGTTAAATTAGTTAACAAATTAGCAAGGGAATAAGTGATGACAATTACATTTACAAGTATTTTAGTAACTGGGCCACCATAAATAAGGATTATTGAATGTGATAATGATAAATATGTTAAATTAAAAAGTAATTATATTTTACTGACATTAATAAACATTAAAAAGTCATAGTACATCATCGTAATGTTAATACCCCGAACAATTGAACAAAATTATTGGCAACATCCTTATCAAAATAACCCAATGTAGTAATTGCGCGTAATTTTTTTATCCTTCCAATACAAATCATCAAACAAAAATTCCAAAAGTCATGTCTCTTAAAAAGTAGAAAAAGCCATAATTTACGTCTTTAATTACATCTAACCTTTCTTTTTCGTATCTGCTACGACCTTGACTCCTTGCGCCATTCGTTAGGACACTGACTTTCCATAGTCACAACTAATTGTAACTACATATGTGTTCAGGAGCATCGTGAGAAGAAATAGTGCAAGAGCCACACGAAAAGGTGCCAATTGGAAACGCCCCGGATTTATTCGGTCGTCAGATTAATTTTGCCCATTGATTGTTATCACGTAGATAAATGAGATGAAAAATCACTTTGCATCTGATCAGCTGTCACTCACCGGTTAAAGGACTAAAATGAGCAAATGTGAGGTTAAGACTTTATGGTTTAAGCGCAACCTCAGACCACGGAAATTTGATACCGACACTGGTGTTGTGGTCTTGTTGAAATTGACAGCGACACATCGTCCGCACAAATTCAAACATAAAATATAAAATAATGAATTAAGTGAGATGAAATTAATTTGTGGTCATGGTACCGAGCCTTCTTGAGAAATGATCGCTTTTCAACTTCATCGCGCCGGCTCGAAGTTCACTGACATTTCTCTCTTGGCGCGTTATGATTCGCAGTACAAACTTGTGATTCTCTTTTTATTTCCACCCCTCTCTTTGACTCCCTGTTTCGCGACTTTGTTCGATTTTTCCATCCCTCTCTATCTTGCGACACCTTTGACCATTGGTTCTGACTGTCATCTCGAATTGTTTTTTTTTTTTTGTCCTTTCACTAAAACAGCCTCTTGAAAATTAAATTTTCAATATTCTGGTCGGAAACAAAAAATTTTGCCGAACAATTGCTTTTAACGGGGAAAATAAAAAAGAAAAAACAACGGGAAAAGCGGGAATAATAGTGCACGACACCGTAATCGCGACCGTGTTGCCTGGCCAAGTCCCGGCTTGTGACGTCACGGGAGTAGTTGGGAAATCGATCCCGAAACGTTCTCTCCGCACGTCTACTGCTCGGTTCAAAAACGTTCGCCGACCTCCTTGTCCCGGAAATCCCGAAAATTCACGAGATGCGACAACGTCCGGCTTCGTGTGTTTTCGACTAATCCGGGATGGAAACTAGGGTGGCATGCTGCAGTCTCGAGAGGAATTCTTAAACTTTTTTTCCCTATATATGGTTCACTGTTTTCCCCTAGATTGTATATATGATACCGAGAGTTCAACACTGACCTTGTTTCGGTTCAACTTAATATAAGAAAACTGATATATAAATTTATATTGTCAAGATTGCCAAAATGGGTTTAAATTAGGTTGATGGTTTAATTTATACTCTAGTTACAGTGAATGAAAATTAACAACCGAGTTTCATGAATACAATATCAGAGAAGGAAATTAAAGGGATCATGATAGAATTTGTAGAAAGGTTGTAGGAACTTTTTAAGTTTAGATTTAATCCTTTAAAAGGGTTATTTAAGGAGAGGAAGGTTCGATACTACATATGTCACTGTATAAGTGTTAGGTTATATAACGATAATATTAATACAAATTAGTGCATTGTTAAATTCTACGAAATAGGAGGGGGGGGAAGATTAAATACAAATAAATCACCCAGTATTTTCTAGAATTCTATAAAGAACGAGGGGTTAAGATATAATAAAAAAGAATCCACAAGTATTTTGTAGAATTCTATAAAAAACACGGGGTTAAGGTTTAATGTAAAAGAATCCCCCTTTACTTCGTAGAATTCTACGAAATACTAGGAGATTTATTTATATTAAATCTTAACCGACTGTACTTCATAGAATTCTACGAAATACTTGGGGGGGGGGGGGTTTATATTAAATCTTAACTTAATATTTAAATCTTGTTAAATTCTACGAAACTACGGGGGGGGGGTAATATAAAAGAAACACCCAGTATTATGTAGAAGTCTACGAACAACAGGGGGGTAAGATTAAATATAAAAGAAACCCCCAGTATTTCGTAAAATCCTACCAGAACAGGGGGATTCTAATTTTTATTAAATCACAACCCCCCACAGTACTTTATTGCATTCTCCGAAATACTGGGGGATTTATATATATAAAATTTTAACCTTATATTAAAATCTTTTTAAATTTTACGAAATACAGTTGGGGGACTTAATATAAAAGAATCACCCAGTATTTCCTAGAATTCTACGAAAAACAGGGGGGGGGGGGGGTAAGATTTAATATAAAAGAATCCTCCAGTATTTCGTAGAATTCTACGAAGAACAGGGGTTTACGATTTAATATAAAAGAATCCCCAGTACTGCATAGAATTCTACGAAATACTGAGGGATTTATTAATCTTAAATCTTAACTTTATATATTTAAATCTTATTAAATTTTACGAAATTCGAGAGGGGGGGGTGGTATAAAAGAAACACCCACTATTATGTAGAATTCAACAAAGAACAGTGGGGTAAGATTTAAAATAAAAGAATCCCTCAGTATTTCGTAGAATTCTACGAGTACACACAGAAAAAAAAGATATTCTTCTTTTGAGCGTATTTCCTCTACAATATGGTATCAAAATTCCATCCTCTCAAATTGAATAAAACTTTGCTTGTTTTAAGAGGAATATACTAAAATTGCCAGGAATAATTCTTCAATTAAGTTAAATATTCTTCATTTGAGAGAAATTTTCTTCATTTGAGAAGATGCTCTTCATTGCAGAGGATCCTCTTAAAAATAGTATCAAGAGTAAATCCTCTAAGATTAAAAGTACTGCTCTCAAATTAAGAAGATTCCTCTCAAAGAAATAATATTCCTCTCAAATAAAGAATATTTCACTTAATTAAAGAATAATTCCTGTCAAATTAAGTATATTCTTCTTAAGACAAACACTGTACTTCATTGCATTCTACGAAATACTGGGGGATTTAAATATATAAAATTTTAACCTTATATTTAAATCTTTTTAAATTTTAAGAAATACAGTTGGGGGATTTAATATAAAAAAATCACCCAGTATTTCCTAGAATTTTACGAAAAACAGGGGGGGGGGAAGATTTAATATAAAAGAATCCTCCAGTACTTCGTAGAATTCTACAAATAACAGGGGGTTACGATTTAATATAAAAGAATCCCCAGTACTTCATAGAATTCTACGAAATACTGAGGGATTTATTAATCTTAAATCTTAACTTTATATATTTAAATCTTATTAAATTTTACGAAATTCGGAGGGGGGGGGGGTAATATAAAAGAAACACCCACTATTTTGTAGAATTCAACAAAGAACAGTAGGGTAAGATATAAAACAAAAGATTCCCCCAGTATTTCGTAGAATTCTACGAGTACAGGGGGATTCTATTTTTTATTAAATCTTAACCCCCTGTACTTAATAGAATTCTATGAAATAATAGGGGATTTTTAAATATTAAATCTAAACATTATATTTAAATCTTGTTAAATATCACGAAACACGTGTGGGTGGTAAGATTTAGTATAAAAGGATGAACCAGCATTTTGGAGAAGTCTACAAAAAACAGGGGGGCTAAGATTTCATAGAAAAGGATCTTCCAATAATGGAGAATTTATTTCTATGAAATGTTAACCTTATATTTAAATCTTATTAAATTTTACGAAATACAGTGGGGGGATTTAATCAAAAAGAATCACCCAGTGTTTTGTAGAATTCTACGAAATACAGTTGGGGGATTTAATATAAAAGAATCACCCAGTATTTCCTAGAATTTTACGAAAAACAGATGGGGGGGGTAAGATTTAATATAAAAGAATCACCCAGTATTTCCTAGAATTTTACGGAAAACAGGGGGGGGGGGGGTAAGATTTAATATAAAAGAATCCTCCAGTACTTCGTAGAATTCTACGAAGAACAGGGGTTTACGAATTAATATAAAAGAATCTCAGTACTTCATAGAATTTTACGAAATACTGAGGGATTTATTAATTTTAAATCTTAAATTTATATATTTAAATCTTATTAAATTTTACGAATATTGGAGTGGGGGGGGGGGGGCGGTAATATAAAAGAAACACCCACTATTTTGTAGAATTCAACAAAGAACAGTGGGATAAGATTTAAAATAAAAGAATCCCCCAGTATTTCGTAGAATTCTACAAGGAACAAGGGGGACTATATTTTTTATGATATTTTAACCCCCTGTACTTAGTAGAATTCTATAGAATACTGGGGGATTTTTTAATATTAAATCTTTACTTTATATTTTAATCTTATTAAATTTACGTAATACGGGGAAGGGGAGATTTAATATAAAAGAATCACCCAGTATTTCCTAGAATTCTACGAAAAACAGGGGGGGGGGTAAGATTTAATATAAAATAATTCCCCAGTATTTCGTAAAATCCTACGAGTTCAGGGGGATTCTATTTTTTATTAAATCTTATCCGCCTGTACTTAATAGAATTCTATGAAATAATAGGGGATTTTTAATATTAAATCTAAACTTTATATTTAAATCCTGTTAAATTCTACAATACACGTGTGGGTGGTAAGATTTAATATAAAAGGATGAGCCATTATTTTGAAGAATTCTACGGAAAACAGGGGGCTAAGATTTAATAGAAAAGGTTCTTCCAATATTTCGTAGAATTCTACGAAGTACAAGAGGATTCTATTTTATTTTAAATCTTAACCCCCTGTACTTCACAGAATTCTACGATATACCAGGGGGGGTGTTAATATTAAATCTTAACTGTATATTTAAATCTTGTTAAATTCTACGAAGTACGGGGGGGGGGGGAGATAGTATTAAAGAATCCCCCATTATTTTGTACACTGTTTTGTATTTTTTGTAGAATTCTACGAAGAATAAGGGGGTAAGATTTAATATAAAAGAACCCCCGGTATTTCGTAAAATCCTACGAGTACAGGGGGATTCTATATTTTTTATTAAATCACTATCCCCTGTACTTCATAGAATTCTACGAAATACTGGGGGTTTTAGTTATATGAAATTTTAACCTTATATTTAAATCTTATTAAATTTTACGAAATACATTGGGGGGATTTAATATTATCGAATCACCTAGTATTTTGTAGAATTCTACGAAAAACAAGGGGGTAAGATTTCATTTAAAAGAATCCCCCAGTATTTCGTACAATTCTACGAGAACAGGGGGATTCTATTTTTTATTAAATCACAACCCCCCATTGTACTTCATAGAATTCTACGAAATACTGGAGGATTTATTTATATGAAATTTTAACCTTATATTATATCTTAATAAATTTTACGAAATACGGGTAGAGGGATATTTAATATAAAAATCCAGTATTTTCTAGAATTCTACGAAAAATAAATAACTTCCTGTACTTTAATTATTATCAATTGATAATTAGTATCACATTTTCTTTATAACTTATCTTTTGGCCTTTTGGTGCAGAGATTAAATTAAAGTTATTTGGTTAATTAAGCAAAAAGACAACAGTTTCGCTACACCTTTAAAATATATTTTTAATAGTAATTAAACAATTTAATTTGGTTCTTTGATTTACCATTTCTATAACTAGTCCGAATGAGAAATTACCCATGTTAACGATTGACGAATTATTGGATTATTATTGGGAGCCAAGATTCGAATATTTGCCGAATATAACTATACCCAGCATTGGACCAATCACGATAAAAGCTTGGCGTGTAGACACTGCTGCCAATAATTCGTAGGCCAATATTGGTCCAATAGTTTTCCGAACATTACTTCAATTACCTTTCTCGCAAGTGAGTTGAGCTACTGAATATAAAAAAATTGCTACCGGACAAAAAATTGTTTGAATGGATTTACGCGGTTCTTTTTTTTTTATACAAAATCGAATTTAAATAATTTGAAATTGTATTAAAATGAAATCGTTGTAGGTTATTAGAAAGACAAACTTTAAATCTGAACACAGTATGTTTTTTTTCAATTTTTGGAATTTTTTTGTACTTACCATTCAATACCCTTATTAACATTTTCCTGTACTTTAACGAAACCGGAATTGCCTGTCATTGATAGATAAAATTTACTATCGCCGGCAAAAATAGTTGATAAAAGCAATCTAAATTATCACCGGTGTCATTAATAAGGATAGAAAACAAAAGCAGCCCTAAGTTAAATCGATAAGTTTTTTTTTTTCTTTTTGAACGACACTATCTCATTGTTCATCACTAAATGAGAATGTAAAATATTTATTATCAGTACAAATATATTTGGAAGAAAGAATTACTATAGAATCAATGAATAAATATCATTTTTACAACAGCTAAAATTAAAGGTTTTAAAACATTAAGAAATTAAATTAATAAATTAAATTAATAATGAACACTTCAATTTTCATAAAAATAAAATATTTCATAATTATAACCTAAAAATCTTCTAATTTTAGCAGTTGTACAAAATAACATTTAGTTTGAACAATATAACAATCTTCATGATAAATTTTGTTTCATGTAAATTTTTTCATTATCATAAAATGATAATGAGTTGAATCAATAAATCTATGTTTGGATGAAAGAATTACTAAAATTAATAAATCTGTTTGGATAAAAGAATATCTAATCCAAATAACTAGTGTCTATAACTAAATCCAAAACAAGTTTTGTGTAAAAATTATGAGTAGCAGCTCCAATAATATTTCAATTTTGGCAGTTTTTAAAGTAGGTATTCTAAAAGTAGTCTAAACTGATCTTTTTGGTTTTGATGATTACAAACCTTGAGTCAACATTTAAAAATTCAAAAAAATGTGTAAACTGGAATTTTTTTTTTTTAAATGGTGGATATAGAAATTAGTCTACTATCCTAAAAATGGCCCTAGTTTCCAAATTCTCAGACCGTGCAAAGCAATTTTCAAATTTCAATTTTGTTTTTTCTATGTCAAAGACGTTCAATTTATTAATCTTAGAACATTCATGCATACGGATAATAATTTTATTCTTTCCTATGATTAATTAAATATTATTTATATAGATCTATCTATCGGAACTTTTTGATTAAATTACGTACCTAAATCCATACATATATTCATACTAGTAATTCTTTCATCCAAACGGATATATTGCATATTTTATATTCTCATTTAGTGATGAACAATAAGATAGTGTCGTTCAAAAACTCCTCATCGATTTAACTTATAGGGCTTCATTTGTTTTCTATCTTTATTAATGACATTGAGATAATTTAGATTGCTTTTATCAACTGTATTTGTTGACGATAGTAAATTTTATTTATCAATGACAGTCAAATCTGATTGTGTTAAAGTACGGGAAAATGTGAATAAGGATGTTAAATTGTAAGTAAATGTGCAAAAAAAAAAAAAAATCTTTTCTTATTTCCAAGTTAAAAATTGTGTAAAAATTGTAACCATAAATTACGTCAGATGTTAAGGGCAAGAGGGGGGCTGTGACATTACATTATTTATATATTTTTTGTGTTAAATGTTTATTTATATTTTGTGTCATAAACTTTGTTTCATAATTTTTGAAAATGAAGTAGTTTTTAAGAGTTTAAAAATTAACATTTTTAAACTTTTAAATTGTATAAAAGAAAAATTTTAATATTTTTTTTAAACATGATATATAATGCGAGGAAGGGGGGGGGGGTCAAGAAAATTTAATGTACCTTTTAAAGGGGGAAATATTACAGTTTAATTAATTTAAAACAATTTTTTGAGATTACATTACACAGTAGTTTAAGAAAAAACATAATAAATTTATGTATAAAAAATCTCGTCAAGTTTTCTTACCCCTTTTTTAGAAATAAAATGTAACTATATCCAGAAAGCTTAAAATCTTTTTTTTTAAATTGAGTGTGTCTGATGTCAATATTATGTTTGAAACATTTTAAATTATAACTTTGAAAACTATTTTATCGCAACCAAAGTGTGCTGGTGAAATGAATTTTTGAAAAAAGACATCATAGAACGTTATTTAATTTAAAATACGAAGCTTTAAAGGAAATAAAATTTTATTCAATTTTCTCTCAAACGCAAATTTACTCGAAAATATTAAATCCCGAAGAAAATAGTATTTTATTTTAATAAATATAGCTTTATTTTCAGTTCCGGTGCAATTAATGCAAATATTAGAATATAAAATTTTTATTTTTAAAACCTTCTGATATTGAAAGTTCTCTACTTTTCACTAGTTATAGACTTCATCTTGAATTCGCTGCATTTATCTGACCTTCGTATTACGAGTGCCATAAACTTAGAATTGAAAGAGAATAGAATAGATTTTTAAGATTCGCTCTTTTTCAACCTAGATTATCTTAAGAAAGGCTTAAAAGACTAGTTTTTTGAAAATTACACCCTTCCATTGCATTTATTTGGTTAATGACCTACATAAAATTTAAAGCTTTTAAAATTTTCTGTAAATTAAAAAATAATTGAACGATTTATCTTTAAAATTTTCGGAGTTGTAACCTTTAAACTGCAAAAAAAATGTTTAAAAATAAATAAATTTCAGTTTTTGTGAAATGATTAGTTACCATTAAATCTAAGAAAACTACTCTTTAAATCTGAATTAGTGGTTTTCTACTGATGAATTAGCGAGAAATTGGTTACTATTTAATAGTGAAAAATTTCACTAATTTTTAGTAGGACATTACTAATTATTAGTAGAAAACTAGTAATTTGAAAGTGAAGTATCTACTAATTGAAAAAGTAAAATTTCACTATTATAATTAATAGATATATCACTTTAAAATTAGTAGTCTTTTACTAAAAAATAGTGAACATTTTGACTATTTAATAGTAACCTATTTCTCGCTAATTCATTAGTATAGAAAATGACTTATTCAGATTTAGAGAGTACTACTTCAGGATAATTTAAAGTAGACTTAATTTTGATGAAATTCATAAAAAGTAGAGCATAATTAAAATCGAAGTTATGACTGTCTAAAAATTACTCTTGTTCTTTTGACTTCTAAAACATTAATTATTTAAAGTTTGTATGTGACAATGTTGGTTGAAAATTAGTCATTAAATTAACTAAATTAGAAAATATCACATCTATTATTTTTATTATTCTTATGACCAAAAAACACAACAAGCAAATTTGTTGCCTATTTACATCCTGCGTTTTTGCGTAAATTTTCGACATTTATTTTATTTTTATTTATTTATTTTATTAATCTTACATAAAAGGGCTATAAGTTTATAAAAGTAAGAAAGCCCTTTCGTACATAAGTACTAAAAATTTATGAAAAAGATGTAATGATCACACAACAATTAAAAATTCTTAGACAATAAATAGAGCACTCATACATAATTGTCACATTGCAAAAATCGTAAAACTGTAATGAATCTGTTCAGAATGATACCAAAGAAATCAATCGATCAGTGCACTGAATTTGCTTCCCTACAAATTCTATTTAGAACACAGTTTTCCTCGTAATTCGTTCTATGAAAAGACAATCTAACAAGTTTTTATTTCTTAGATTCCTTTTTAAAGCATAAAAGTTTATTTTACTGAGAATTCGAGAGCAGTTTATGACACCGTTAATTAATTTAAATAAATATAACAAATCAGGACAAAAAAATCTTGAAGCTAAAGTGGGAATGTCAAATTCAGATATGAGATGAGCATTTATATTATTATGAAAATTTCAAATGACACATATAACGCTCGCAAACTTTGATTTTAATTAAGCTCTACTTTTTATGAATTTCTTTTTACTGAATAAGGATTCCTGAAGTGTATCTATCATTTTCAAAAGATATTCTGATTTTATTCAAATTTTATATTTTGATAGTAAATATTAAGATAAACAAAACCCTATAATATTATTGAAAAATGTTAATATTTCAATAGTTATTAACACTCAAAGTTTTTTGTAAACAATCCAATTGCTTCCGTTCTAATTAACAGAATGTTATAAAAATTGGAACTATTACTTAAAAATAGGCGCTTGTCGAAATACTAAAAGTTTTTTAAAAAACGCATGCAATTTGTTTAAATAATCAACACTTGTTGTAAACAAATTAAAAATTAAGACTGTTCCTAATGAGGTATTGACTTCGTTCTTTTTCACTATTATTCTGTATACAATTGTTCACATTTTACCAAAAATAAAATTTTGGGGCCCACATTGTAGGAATAAAATACTTTTAATTCTGTTTAAAGAAATATTTTACTATAACTATATTTTATATTTTACTATATATTTCACTATACTATATATTACTATATATATACTCTGTTTTTCTTTGCAATAATAAAATGTTAAATCATATTTAAATAATAACATTTAATAGTAACATTTTTACAATTTTAGAACACAACAAAACGAGATTATATATTAATTGTGTTCAAAAATTGTAAAAATGTTATTATTAAAAATTATTATTTAAATATAATTTAACATTTTATTATTGCAAACGAAAACATATTATATGTATTACATAATATACACTGCAAAAACAGGTGTCTTAAATTTTTCAAAAATGTCTTAAAATAAGACAGTTTTCGTGTCTTAGACACCAAAAGTATCTTAATTTAAGACATTTTTGGCCAATTTAAGACACCACGTTTTTGCAGTGTAGTAAAATATTTACAAAACATATTTTAATCTATCAAATTTATTTTTAAAGAAACATGAAATTAAAATTTTTGTAAATGAAGATTTTAAACATTTATAAAATATTTACAAGTAACCTAACTTTTTAACTATCATATGTGTATACTGTATCTTTCCATAATATTTATTTTAGAAATTAATATAACTTGTATTTTGCTTTTTTCGATTTAAAAGTTTCTGACGATTCAGCATATTTAAAGAAAAATACAAAAGATATGGATAGCATATTGTTGTTGAAAACTTCACATTAGTAATTAAACAGTATTTCTTTCAACAAAATTAAAAGTATTTTATTCCTACAATGTGGGCCCCAAAATTTTATTTTTGGAAAATTCGAACAATTCAGGGATCACAGGATATATTGCTATTGAAAAAGGTGAATAGGTGCGAATTTTTTAAAAAATAGGGGACAAAAAGGGGACAGAAAATTTGCTTTAACTTATGTACTTGAAGATTTTTTAGGGCTTTTTTATTTACAAATTTTAAATATGGAAAGATTATACAGGGCTGCCAGCGGACTTGTAGATTGAAAATAGTACAAAAAAGTGACTTTTTAATTTAAAAAGGTGAATAAATAAATAAATAGGGAGTTTTTAAGTGAAAAAGGTGAATAAACAATAATTTGCAATAATAGACAAAATATTATTGATATTAATTTGGGGACCGCCAGCAGGAAAATAATTAATCAGGGCTCCCCAATATCAAATTTAAAAAAAAAATTGTTAAATGAGAAAACTAATTGGAAAATTAATTAAAAATCAAGAAATGAAGACAAAAATTTAAAACAAAATAATTGACATTTAAAGATAATAATTGAAAAATTTAAAGAATACTGGTAATTAGAAGAAAATAATTGAAGAATGACAAAAATAAGTGAAATTTGACGAAAAATAATGATTCAAACATAAAAGAAATTAATTTCAAAAATGATAAAAAAAATTTACATATGTAGAAAATATGTAGAAAACAGTTGAAAAATTACAAAAAAAAAGTTGAATTTGGGAAAAAAAAATTAATGAGAAATATAATTCAAAAAATGAAGTAAAAAGTAAAAAGTGTATTACATTAATTGAAAAATTTAGGACATAATTGAAACGTGAAGAAACTAATTGAATAAAGTCATAAATAATTGAAAGCTAGTGTTAAAATAAAAAATTTATAGACAACAATAATAAAAATATTAAAGAAAATAATTCCAAAATGTCGAAAATATTTGAATAATGACAAAAATAATTCTAGTTTGAAAAAAATAATTAAGAAATGACAAAAATAATTGATAACTGATGTAAAGAACTGAAAATTTATAGACAATAATTATTGAAAAATTGAAAAAAATATTAGAAGTTTATAATTAAATATAATATTTATATATATTAATTATTAAATTAGTAATATAATTATATTATATTAATTATATATTATAATATTATAATTAATATTATAATTGACGTTTGAAGAAAATAATTGAAATTTAAAGAGAATAATTCAAAAATGTCAACAACAAAAAATAAATATGAGGAAAGGAATTGAAATTTGTAGAAAATAATTGAAAAAAGTGTAAAAAATATAAATTTAAAGACAATACTTGAAAAATTGACGGAACAATTGAAATATTAAAAAACTAATTGAATAACTAGATAAATAATTGAAAGCTGGTTTGAAAATTAAAAAATTATAGACAATATTTGAACAATTGAAAAAAATATTGGAAGTTTGAGGAAAATAATTGAAAGTTTAAGAAATTAATTGAAGTCAGAAGAAAAAAATTGAATTTTGAAGACAAAAATTCAAAAATTCCATAAAATTTAAATATAAGGAAAGTAATTGTAATTTGTAGAAATAATTGAAAAAATAATTGAAAGAGTTGTAAAAAATTAATAAATTCATGAGAATAATAAAAAGGATAAAGAAAATGATTGAAATTTGAAAAAATTTATTTAAAACTGGTGTAAATTTTTTTTAATTTCTTGACAATAAACAAAATTGAATAAAATAATTGAAATTTGTAGAAAATAATTTTAAAACGTCAAAAATAATAAAAATATAAAGAAAATATTTGGAAAATGACAAAAATAATTGAATAATGACAAAAGTAATTGAAATTTGAAGAAAATAATTAAAAAATAACAAAACTAAATAGTAATTTGTGTAGAAAATTTAAATATTTCTGCCAATAAAATAAAGATTAAAAACGTAATTGAAATTTTAAGAAAATATTTGAAATATTACAAAAATAATTGAAAATTGGTGCAATAAATTAAAAAATTTATGGCAATAATTTAAAGTTTAAAGAAAATAATTTAAATTTGAAGAAAGTAACGAAAGTTTAAAGAAAATAATTGTAATTTAATAGACTAATTAAAAAATGTCAGAAAATTTAAATACGAAGAAAGTAATTAAATTTTCTAGAAAATGATTGGAATGTGTAGAAAATAATTGAAAAAGTTGTAGAAAATTAATAAATTCGTGACAATAATAAAAAGAATGAAGACAATTTTTAAAATTTAAAGAAAATAAATTAAAACTGGTGTACAATTGTAAAATTCATGACAAAAAAACTTGAATATAACAATTGAAATTTTTATAAAATAATTCTAAAATGACAAAAAAAATAGAAATATGAAGAAAATAATTTGAAAATAACGAAAATACTAAGAAATATAACAAAAGTAATTGAAATTTTTAAACAAATAATTAAAAAATGACAAAAGTAAATTGAAACCTGTGTAGAAAATTTAAATATTCTTGGCAATAATTTATAGATTTTAGAATATAATTGAAATTTTAAGAAAATAATTTAAAAATGACAAAAATAAATGAAAACTTGTGTAATAAATTTAAATATTCCTGACAAGAATTTAAAGACTGAAGAAAATAATTGATATTCGAAAAAATGAAATTCAAAATCTTAGAAGTACTTGAAAATTGACAAAATTACTTTAAAAATGAAAAAGATAATTGAAAAGAGATGTAGAAATTAAATATTTGTAGACTGTATTTAAAAAATTGATGATGTAATATAATTTTTTTGAAAACTGAATTTTTTACACGAGATTTGTCATTTGGGAGGCCTCGAAAATCCTCGGCAATCGTGATTCAAGATGATTAATTCGAAAATGTGGAAAGTCACAATTTTGAATGTACATCCAAAATTTTAAAAAATTAATTTTTGACATCGGAATCTTTATTTGCGACCTCAAAAATCTTCAAATAAGACTTGTTAAATTTCCCTGAATATTTGTGTGATAAAAGATTGCACATATTGCAATGTATTACTTCTACATAATTTTTGTAACATCCGACATTTTGAAAATTTAATTTTTTAAACATCATATCTTAAAATATGGCTAAAAATGAAGAAATTTATGACATAAAATATTTTTAGCTTATAAATTAAAAAATTTGGGATTTTTTTTTAAAATGTTATTTTTCGTCATGTATTTTTAATGGGGATTTTCTATCGATTTTGGCTGTAACTATAAACTTTAGTACTGAAAATAAGAAAAAGGGGAAATAGGGGACAATTCTTTAAAATAGGGGAAATAGGTGCAAAATTTTTAAATAGGGGGAAAAAGGTGAATAGGGGACAACCTGTGATCCCTGACAATTGTATACAGAATAATATTGAAAAAGAACGAAGTCAATACCTCATTAAGAACAGGCTTAATTTTTAATTTGTTTATAACAAGTGTAGATTATATAAACAAACTGCATGCGTTTTTTAAAAAACTTTTAGTATTTCGACAAGCGCCTATTTTTAAAAAAGTTTCAATTTTTATAACATTTTGTTAATTAGAACGGAAGCAATTGGATTGTTTACAAAAAACTATGATTGTTAATAACTATTGAAATATCAACATTTTTTTAATAATATTATAGGGTTTTGTTTATCCTAATATTTTCTATAAAAATATAAAATTTTAATAAAATTAGAGTACCTTTTGAAAATGATGGACACACTTCAGGAATCCTTACTCTACTTTACTTATTCTACCTTTAAAATCGCACATTTTAATTAATATAAATTTGCAAATGAATCTAAATAAGAATAATAAAATTCAACCGATAATAAATCAAGAAAACAAAAATAAAACAAAAGCCATATTTGATCGTCGATAATTAAAATTATATTTCATCAAAGATTAAAAATAAGATTTTCTTTTTAGCGTGGATCACTTTTGGTTGCCTTATTATTCAGGTTAACACTGCAAAAATAGGTGTCTTAAATTGTTCAAAAATGTCTTAAATTGAGACATTTTTCGTGTCTTAGACACCAAAAGTATCTTAATTTAAGACATTTTTGGCCAATTTAAAACACCATGTTTTTGCAGTAAATCGAACATTTTTTAGCTGCATTTCTTCTCAGACAAAATCCACCCCATCGTTCTCCATTGTTTAGAAATCGTCGCATTTAAAAATCGCCACACTGATTCAAGAGGATAAAAAACAAATAATTAACAAAAATTGCAGGAATACACTATAGAAAACCCAAAAAAAATAAAATAAATAAACACCTCCGTGTTGCCGGCGACACACAAAGCCGTGACGATTTCGATTATTTGAATGCCAGAAAACGATTGTGAGAACGATGGGTGCGGAAGGATTTTAATTAACACAAAATTTACCCCCTCCCCTCGTCAGGTACCCACGCCCTTAATACCTCTTGGCGCCCATGTAATGAAGAGACTTGTCATATTTCTAAAATTCAAATTAAATTATTTTTCGTCGACAAATCGAATTCCTTCAATTGAAAAAGGAAATAAGCCACAATTAATAATGCTGAAATGCTATTCTAAAAATTCACTCTTCCCAATCAAGTTTAGAATGCAATTAAAATCTCTCGCATATTTTACAATCATATCCAATAAGAGCAAAAATTTGACTCACCAGGTCGATGGAATATTCGTTGCACTTCTCCAGCCTCGCTTCCACTCTCGCTCTCGCTTAGCCCTGTCCACTTTCTGCCCACTTCATTCTTCAATTGAACTGGTTCGACTTTCGGAGAGCGTGAAGATTCCCTTAAACTTGCTGTTCGCCTCAATGACCAAGTGGCATCTCTCGGTGGAGGTGGTAAGGGTTTATTAGCATCATATTCACCTTCCGGCCTCAAATTATTCACCTTGGCATTTTTCTGATTAACCGGCACATTGCTCGGATAACTGGAATAAATATCCGAAGATTGACCCAAATTACCGTAAATTTTCACCTGGCTATTCAAATGATCAGGAGGTGGTGGTCTCCCCTCGTCTTCTTTATTTCTTCTAGTAGGAGGTTCTGGAGCCATTCCATGCTTAGTTGGCCATTTTCCATAACCAATAGTAGGACAATTAGCCTGATTCGAGAAACTCACACGTTTAGGCCCCATAGTACCGTACTCTATTGAACTATTAGAACTGCTGATTAAACTTCCTCGTTTGAATATTGGCGGCGGTCTTTTATCAAGATCAATATCTTCTTCATAAATTGGTGGCGTTTGCGGTTTTCTAACAAGGGACGCGTTTCCCTTATCCTTAACAGTTCTCGAGTATCCTTTATCGTCAATTTCAAAACTTTTATTTGTCTTGTAATCATCGTTGACAAGAAAACGTGGCGAGGCACTCTGACACCTGTTCACTTCCTCTATTGATGTTGAATTCGGGGTCATTTTCTGCGCCCGTTCCTGTGCGACAGGTTGGGGTCGAACCACAAGCACCGGTTGATTTTGCACCTTTTGACCCATGATTGGTGGCTTTCCGACGACGTTGTCGCTTAATCTCTGACCCTTATTTTCCCAGTATAAACTCTCGTCCTGAATTCGAACGGGACAAGTTTGATGAAACAGGCTGGGAGCAGAACCGTGAACTTTCCTGGTCGGGGAACTTTGTAACTTCTTCTTCCAATAAGTGGGGTCATTTCTCTCGTCTCTTTGATTTTGCTCGTAGAAGAGTCGCTGCTGCTCTTCGTCCAACTTTTTTAATTTTTGCCAATAAACAGCGTCTCGCATCTCGGGAGCATCGTGATGAATTTGCGGCTGGTGCTTTATAATTGTCGGCGAATTCTTTTTCTGGGCATCGAGTGCCTTTTGCTGCCAAAAGTAATTTTCCAAATGGTGCATAGTTTGTTTTTTAGATGGTGATGCAATCTTTTGAATTACTTCGGGCTGTTGGACACTTTTGTACAATTTCTCGCAAATGCCCTCTTGTTTTTCAGATTGCATCTTCGGAGAATTTAAATTAATTGGCTGATTGTGAGCAAGCCTTGAATCCGAATAAAGAGGTTCGTTGCTACTTTTAACTCTCTCGCTATTTTTAGCACTTGCCTCGGCAGAATTTAGAGATTGCACATTCCTTTGCGATCGCTGGACGTAGATCGAATTTTGGTTCTGGAAATGCTTCGGTGCATCATTCAGAGGGATATTAATGTCTTGTTTGTTTGGTGGAAAATTCTCTTGGCTGTTGGGGGGAAAATGTTCTTGTCTGTTGGGTGAAAAATTTTCTTGTTTGTTTGGCACAAAATTGCTTTGCTTGTTTGGCACAAAATTCTCTTGTTTGATAGGTACAAAATTTTCCTGCCTATTTGGCACAAAATTCTCCTGTCTGTTTGGCACGAAATTGTTGGGTGCAAACTTTTCTTGACTATTCGGCACAAAATTCTCTTGTTTTATTATCAGCATGTTCTCTTTCCGGTTGGGTACAAAATTCTCTTGTCGGTTCATCTCCCTTCTCTCGTCAATTGTTTCCTTATTTAAATCCAGAGACTTAAGGGAATCAAGAGCTTGTTGATCTGGTGATCTTAGATAAACCGCTCGCTCAGCAACAATATGTTTCAAAGGCTGTTTCGTGTTAAGAGCTTGACTCGGGGAGTCTACAAATGGAATGGGCGAATCTGGACACACGAGTTCTGATTTTACAATCGTGTGGGGTTTCGGTGAGTCGTAGATGATATCTCGCTTCGGAGAAACTATGAGTATTTGATCACTCGGTTGTGCCTTCCTAGGGGTCGTTGGATGTGGTGCGGGAATTCTCGTTTCGGAATTTTTCAAAGTTAAAGGAGACATTGGTTTCTCTTGGTTGGTTTCTTTAAGTATACCTTGCGAGTTGCCGGAATTTGGTGAAGCGTTGTTGAGGCTCAAGAGGGGACTGATGGGTGGAATTATCATCAAGGGAGACGTGACCCTCTTTACTCTATCAGGGGGAGTAATTACTTTTATTCTATCAGTAGAAGTAGTTCCTTGTATTCTATTAGGAGAACTAATTCTTTGTGTGCCATCGGGAGAAGCAATTCTTTGTATCCTATTAGGAGATGGAATTTTTTGAATTCTATTAGGAGAAGGAATTTTTTGTATTCTATTAGGAGAAGGAATTTTTTGTTTAGTAACAGGAGATACTCTTTGCATTCTGTCGGGAGAAGTAAGTTTCTGTACCCTGTCGGGAGAAATATTTATGATTCTATCAGGAGACGTAATTTTTTGTACCCTATCAAGAGAATTAAGTAATCTGTTAGGAGAAGGTATTATTTCAACCGGAGACATGGTCCTTTGTACTTCTCCGGGAGAAATAGTCTTTTGTTCTCTGTCGACAGAAACAATTGTTTGGGGAGACGAAACTCTTTGTACTCTATTAGGAGAAGTGGGCCCTTGCATTATCTCAGGGGAAGTACCTCCTTTTACTCCTACAGGAGAAGCGACTCTTTTCACTCTATCAAGAGAAGCTAACCTCTTTACCCCATCAGCAGGTAAGACTTCAAAATTTCCCTCATTTTCCAAAGATTCGGAATTATTAACTCTCCCTCTGTCTTCTGATTCCCTCACATCACTAAAAGACTCATCTTTAGACATTTTCGACTCAATATGCGTTTTAATGAAGCTGCCATAAACTGGAATATTGGGACTACCTTTTGATACAAAAGAAATTTCGTGATTCCCGCTACTTCCCACATTAGACTCTTTTTCACTAATTCTCGTCTCATAAAAAACCTCCTGGTTTTCAATGTTTGATTTTGAATAAGAATCCGAAGTCTCGATTTGTTCACATTTGTCTCCGGAACTATTAGAAGGTGACGCGTGAGGAGAATGCAGATAATATTCTCCACTTTTCGAACTGGTTGGAGAGAATCCGCTCTTTTGACTGGAATTTGGAGTATAAGAAGAATCCGCATAGTCTCCGGATTTTTGGCTAAAACTGGGAGAATATTTTTGGGCTCTACCACTAATGGAACCTTTATCTTCGGAATATATTTGTCGTGATTGATGAACCTGTACAGTGCTTTGATTAACATCTGAGTCAATAAATTGATTTCGATGAGCTTCTAGTCTCTTAATACTGTCACTGTCATAGTATTCAGATCTCGATTCACGATAATTTACTTCTTGTAGCGCGTGATCTTGAATAACACGTGGACAATTGCGAATCTCTTGTTGATTCTCGCCAAGAAATTGTATCCTTTGTGGAATGGCTGGAAGTGGTCTATCAATTGGATGCACAGCTCTTGATCGAATCATGTATCTTTCTGAAGGTGGAGCTGATATCCTTCCAGAAGGACCATGATTTCTGATGAAACAGGACTGAACCGGTTCCTGAAAACTGTGTTTTCTTTCCAAATTGGAGTGTCGCTCGGACTCGATTTGCCTTGAATTTTTCAATTTCCTCATATCGGGAGAGCCGCTAATTATATTCTGTTCTATCCACTCGGTCTCGGGAGAGGTAAAATTGTAGGTAGGATTGGCATCGTAATGTCTCTGAACATGTCGAGCTGGAGAGTAATTCGACTCGCTTTGCAGAAAGTGATCGGGCGTGCTCGTTATTATACCTTGAAGAGGAAAAATATTTTGTTTCATTTCATGTATTCTGTCATCAAGCATATTCGGATCTGATGTCACGTTTCTTCTGATATCTTCATTGAGTTTCATGGAATCCAAAGACTTGGAGTAATTTCCATTCTGTTGATACTGTGCCAGATGTTTATCGTCCCTTCTCTTTCTCTCCCTTGTATCTTTTCTGGGCGTTTTGCGTGATTCCTTTGGGGAAAAGATACCGGGAAGAAGACGCCGTATTCCTTTTTTCTTCTTTTCCTCCTTCACGGACTTGGAAGAGCACGGCTCCATGGTGATTAAACGAATCAAATTTGCGTAACCGTCTCTTTCAATCAAATTCAAATCATTACTTGAATTAATATTTAATTCGAGTGCAGGTGAAAATTCATATTTATCGTGTTTTAAATTCGCAACCTTTACAGTTTCTTTTTTCTCTGCTCTTTCTTCTTTCTCTTCTTCGATAAAAGTTTTTTCAATCGAGTTATCACTCAAGGTTGAATTATTTTCATTTTGTTTTCCCGGATGAGATTTTGATTTGCCGCTATCTTGGTTATCGTAATCACAAGACGATATACTGTCTAATTGTTCGATATAAGATTTTAAAGATTCCGACGAATTATTTTTGATTAAATCTTGACGCAACTCTTCTGCTAATTCGGATACTTGTTTGCTTAAAGTTTCTTTAACACTAGTATCTAAAACTTGATTCACTTCCGGTTCCTGAGCTCGATCAACATTATTTCCCCTTAATCTGTTTTCCTCGATTCTAAGTTTTGTACAAATTTTAAGTTTATTTAGAAAACTCTTATCAAAAAGTTGCTCGATTTCCTTTTGACTGGAATTATCGCCGTCAGTGATGGGCAATATTTTCACCGAATTTACGTCAAACGTCGGAAGTTTCTCTTTATAAATCTGAGCTGTGTCAACGTTGATTTTAGTTCCTAAAACTTTTTGAAGTTGTTCAATTTGATATTGGCATTTCTCGAGATGATTATGAGCTGTTATATTTTTGTCCTTATCTTCAATACCCTCAGGAGACTTTATATCTTTATTATGGTTTGAATCCACTTTTACATTGTTCTGGTCAGATAATACTTTACTCGTTTTTTCTTCAACCGAACTTTTCAGAACAGTTTCATTACCCACATTAGAAATAAAATTTTCCTCTTCTTCTTGAAATGGTAACTTGGAGGGAGTTTTATTCGTTTGAAAATTTAATCTTTCCGTATTTAAATAACTATCATTAATAGAAGTCTTTATTAATCGCAGAGGTCGAATTCTTATTTTATTCGAACTAGGAATACTGTTGTTTCGTAATGATAAAATTGGCACTTTCGACGTATTCTTAAAAGCCCTGACCTTCTTTTCATTAATACGTGAGTTGGATTGAGTGTTTGCTTTTAATTTGAAAAAATTCTTGGTATCAATAACTTTTGGTTCTTGGGACAAATTGTTATTTTGCTCGGAAACAATTCTCGAACTTTCGCTTTTTGTTAGGAGAATTTTTCGACTTTTACAAGTTTCTAACACAATCTTTTCTACAGTTACCCTATCCACCGAGAGAATACGCACACCCTTTTCACTATTTTTGTCACCGCTGTTGTCTGTGAAATTCCGAGACTCTGATGTTGAGGAATTGTTAAAGTACTTTGGAATCTCCATCCCAATAGATCCAGCTACTAATTAAGAACTCCTGTAACAAATTTATAAAAAATTTCTGTATAATTAATCTCAGTGGGATCAATGATTAATCAACTGTTTACTAATTACTTATATCTTATGACCAATTTAAAATAATCTTCTTTGATTTCAATGCAAAATAAATCAAATCAATTTATCGAGGAGCCACATTGCACTTGAACATTTAAACACTTGTAACCAAAGACAATAAATAACGGAGAAAAATAATATTATCGTTTAAAGATTCACAGAAACGGCGATTGAACGCGTACCTCTATTAGCGTCTTTTTACAGACTGAATTGTTTATGCAATGTTTAAAGAGTCAACCAAAAGAGGAAAGGGAAACAGAAACTTAAAAAGTTGAGAAGGGAGTGAGAAAAGAGAAGGGGTTACGTTCATTGACATAGAAATTCTCAAGTTTCAACAACAGAGAATTCGTATCAAATATTCGCTTTGGTATTTGAAGGTAATAACTAGATTATGAAACATAACAAATATAGACTCTTTCTGAACAAGACACTTGAAATACTTTATTCCTTGATTATTTTTCTTGTGCCCTTTCAAATCTTTTTCAAGTCAATATACAAGAAATAAAATTAGTTGATGAAATAAAGAAGCAAATCTTCAAGAGCAAAAAACTCAAAGAAAAGAATGTGGAATGATATAATGTGTATTGAGAAGAGAATGGTAAAAAAAGCATACAAGGCAAACAACACACATTACATAAGTAATGTCAATATATAGTCAAAGTTGATTTAAAAATATTTTAAATTTCACTTGTCTAAACAGTAATTCCTATTGAAAATGAGAAATTTAATCTAGACCCACACCTGTTGTTTTATCCGTTTTAAAAATTAACAATTTGAAGGATGAGTAATTCGGAAATTAGAGATTGATAAGATACTGATTTGTGAGTAATGGGAAAAGATAACAGAAGAATACACAGAAACAAAAGTCTGGGAAATAAATCGAATTATTTTTAGTTGCAGAATTACCTCCTGGAAATTTGTCAAATGATGGATTAATGTTAAAACAATAAAATTTGTTATTTTCATCTTTTGTTAATGGTGAAAAAATATTTCAAATAATAATAATAATAATAACTTTTAACAATTTAAAATAAAACCAAACATGTATTTAATAAATTAAATAAACAAAATTATAAAATATTCTACATTAAAACAAACTAGCAACATTAACGCTTAAATAAAAAAACAGGCTACATAATTACACAATTGAAAAGAATAGTCTAAAAAATTAAACAATAAATAATAAATTTAAACAAAATAGTTGACAAATTATAGGAATAACTGTTGGAAATAATTGCAAATTGATTGAAAATCGAAAAAAATAATTGAAATTGAAGAAAATAATAAAAAAATTCAGGAAATAAAAAGAAAATTTAAGAAATAAATTAACATTTGAAAAAATAATTGACAATGAGAAAAAAATTTTAAAATGACTAAAATAATTGATAATTGATAACAAAATTAAAAAAATGTCTAGATTAAAACACAACCGAACAAAATAATTTTGAATAATCAAAAAAGAATTATAAAATTTTAAGATAAAAATTGAAAATTGATAAAACTGTAGGAAATAATTGAAAATTGCAGAAAAAAATTAATAATTGAAGAAAATAGTTGAAAAATGGCGAGAATAATTAAAAAATTGAAAGAAATATGTGAAAAATGATTAAAAAAAATTGTCAATTGAAAACAAAATTCGAAAAATGACTAGATTAATAGACAACTGAAAAAAATAATTGAAAAAATTAAATATGAAATAATTAAAATTGAAAAAAATAGATGAAGATTGAAGAAAACATTTAAAATTGAAAAATGGAATTGAAATTTAAAGAATATACTTAAAAATAGAAAAAAGTAATTGAAAAAAGACAAGAATTAATTAATATAGAAGAAAACAATTGAAAACTGAAGAATGAAAATAAAAATTGAAGAATGGAATTAGATATTAAAAAAAATAGTTGGAAAATGAAAAATGAAAAAATTTTTAGGAATAATTGTTGGAAATAATTATACTTTTTACAATTGGATTGAAAATCGAATTTGAAGAAAGCAATTAAAAGTTGAGCAATGAAATTGATAGGTATAATTGATAGAAACAATTGCACATTTAACAACTGAAATTTCGATTTAACAAATCAAAAAAAAATAATTAAAGTTGAAAAAAATAATTGTAAATTAAAGAAAGCAATTAGGAATTGAAGAATGGAATTGAAATTTATGGAATATACTTAAAAATTGAAAAAAAAAAAAAATTGAAAAAAGCCGAGAATTAATTAATATAGCACAAAACAATTGAAAACTGAATAATAAAAATAAAAATTAAAGAATGAAATTAAAAATTAAAGAAAATAATTGAAGAATTGTATTTAAAATAAAGATACTTAATGATAATTGAAAAAAATAATATTAAAAAGGCGATAATTTTTTAATATTTAAGAATATAATTGAAAATTGAAAAGTGGAATTTAAATTTGAAGAAAATAACTGGGAATTGAAGAGAATAGTTTTATAATTGAATAATTGAATTGAAATTTTAAAACAATTTTTACGGATGAAAAAAATAATTGAAAAAATTTGAGAATGATTAAAAATCGATAAAAATAATTGAAAATTAAAGAAAATATTTGGGAATTGAAAAATGAAATAAAAATTGAAGAAATAAATGGGAAATTAAAGAATTTAATGGAAATTTTAAGAAAACAATTGATAATTGAAGGAAATAGTTGAAAAATGACGAGAATAATTGAAAAATTAAAGAAAATATATGGAAAATGACGAAAATAATTGTCAATTATCGAAAACAAAATTCGAAAAATGACTCGATTAATAGACAACAGAAAAAAGTAATTGAAAAAATTAAACAAAAAATATTAAATATAAAGAAAATAATTGCAATATAGAAAAAAACAATTGAAAATTGAAGAAAGCATTTAAAAATTATTAAAGAATGGAATTGAAATTTAAAGAATATACTTAAAAATGGAAAAATGTAATTAAAAACTGACAAGAATTAATAAATAAATATAAAAGAAAACAATTGACAACTGAAGAATGGAAATAAAAATTGAAGAAAATAATTGAACAATTGAATTTAAAATTAAAGAAACTTAATGATAAATTATCTAAAAAAATAAAAGAAAAAAGGCGATACTTTTTTTAAATTAAAAAAAAAATTATTGAAAAGTGGAATTTAAATTTGAAGAAAATAACTGAGAATTGAAGAGAATAGTTCTAGAATTGAATAATTAAATTGGAATTATATAACAATTCTTATGAAAGAAAAAAAATTGAAATATTCTGAAAAATATTGAATATTGAGGAATTAATTGAAAATTAAAGAAAATATTTGAGAACTGAAGAAAATAATTAAAAATTGATGAAATAAATTGGAAATTAAAGAATTATAAGTGGAAAATTGAAGAAAATAATTGACAATTAAAAGAAAAATTACAATATTTTTGAAAACTGGCGAGAATAATCGACAACAAAACAAAATAATTTTAAAAAATAAAAGAATAATTATAAAATTTAAAAAGAATAATTGTATATTAAAAACTGTTGGAAATTATAGAAAAAATTATAGATTTATTTATTAATGAAATTAAAATTATTTGAACTGGTATTTACAAATTTAAATGCATTTTTTAAAAAACATCTGATTAAATAAAAATATATATCTAAGTGCTAAACTTCAGGTGTGAACAAAATGAAAGAATGAATGAATCTTGAATTGGATTATTATTTCTTTTTTTTAGTAAAAAAGAAATGACTTTAATAATAATATTTCCGCATTAAAAGTGATCAAATTAAAGTTAATAGTTAAAATGAAATGTAATGTTACAAAATTTCATAACATTACTTAATTATTAGATAAATAAATTATTAATAATTTGAATAAATTTGATTTTTGTTTGAAGTATAAAGTTGAATGAAGAAGGTAAATCACGATCTTTACGTTCAAAAGACGATAAAGATTTAAAAGTTTGTCGGAAAGATGAACTGGTGATACAGTAGTTACCTGCTACAATACCTTATACTTTATCTGATAGATGTCACCGTTTGAATGAATTTTAACCGCGATAAACTCAACATGTAAACAAAAACTACTACACGCTTTTTTTTACTATAAAAACTAATTAGTTTTAAAAATAAAAATAAATAATAATCTAAATTTGGAAAACAAAAACATGTAACAGGAAAAAAATAGCTCAAATAAATTCCTTCATAATTTTACTTTTTTATTAATTTTTTTTTATTTAATTCAAATAATAATCTAAATTTGAAAAACAAAAACATGTAACAAGAAAAAAATAGCTCAAATGAATTCCTTCATAATTTTACGTAAAATATTGTTTTACAAACTGTAATAGTTAATTTTAATATTAAAGGAAAGAAAACAATTATTATTATTATTTCATTTTAATGTTTATATTTTCTGATGCAAAAGTAATTTATAAAAACACGGAAGCGGAAGCAAACAAGAGTGTTATGATCTTTAGAATTTTAATCAAATTCTGAAAATTTACAGCAATGGAATTTTTATTTTTGAATTCGGTAACATAAATTACGTTTTTTTTTATAACATGAAATCAAAGATAAAAGTATATTAATTAATAAATTAAATGTCATTTTTTAAATCGAAATTAGTGAAAAGATGGTAATTAATTAAAATTCGCAAAAATTACCACAATTTTTTATAAAAATCCACTATTTATTTCAGTAGATTTTTAATTTTTAAATAAAGTTATAACAGGTTTGATAGTTGTACAAATTATTTTTGAGTCACTAAAAATTAATACAAATTTTCAATGATTTGTATTAGAAACCGACTTTCACTAATTTAGATTCCGAGAAATATTAACCAAACAGAAAAATGAATTACTATTAGAAGTCAACATTAGAATAATGAATAATTTGAATGAAAAAGTCAAAATTTCGAAAAATCAAACACAAATTTCGTACATTCAAAGTTAAACAGAATTTCATTATTTGTCCGAGTGTTAACTTTTGTTATCAGTTTAATTACAAGAACATCATTTGAACAACACCATCAATTTTCAAAACAGAAACATATTTTATCAGTTACAAACTTTCTGTTAAAATAATTATATATTTTTACAAATCTCAATATTTTAATGCACAAAATGCAACTAATTTTTCTTAATTTTCCCCCTTGCGATTATCACTCTATAATCCATTTACAACTCTTGCGAAACAACTGAACTTTTAATTACTCTTCTAAGAAATGAATATTCTAAAAATAATCCTCTTTGTGGAGAATTAAAAATTGTGACAACAGAAAGGAGGAAATCGTAGTAAGATAATTTTAGATCAAGTGAAAACATTCGAGAGCCTTGAGTCGATTTTTTTATACTTTAAAATCAAAATCTGTGAGTGATGTTTGACATACACAATCTTTCATTGGTTTCATTAAACTCTGCCTATTTTTGGTCCAGACACGCTTTCAATCTGTTAGGGGAGTTGGAATTATTTTGAGCACCCGCACTTATGCACACAGGCCTCAATGTCAGAAGAAACTTTCTGCAGGAGTAAAATTGCAAAACTAAAACCTTATAAGAGGATGCGTTTTATTTGAGCAAACGACACAGAAACTAGATACACAATTTTTAAAAGTGGCTATACAAATCAGAGTGCAATAAAACTTGTATTGTTATGGTTTTGAGTTAATTTTTCTGAGACAAATTTGAGGCCTAAATGTAGTTTAAACTATAAGAGTCGACCTGCAACTTTTCGTGGAAGCGTTTTCTTTATAGTTTACACTTACATTTTGCAGTATACAATAACCAAGGGGATAACGGAACTAAGGATGAATGCAAAAGAAACATTCCTTACGGCCTTTCGCTTTACCTTACGCCCTGCTGACGTTACCTGTAAAACGTCTTTGACCTGCGAAACATCTCGGAAAGTATTATACTAATACTGAAATGGTACCTCTTTAGAATGAAGACCTTCAGTGTCAATTTCACTGTCAGGAAAAAATATAGTAACCTTCTTTGCCCTTCTTTGTTTAATTCTTGTTCAGTAATTGTGAATTAATTAAACTAGAGTATTCTAAACGACCAAATGAACGAAATTATTGTTTTGACAAATTTGATGAAAAATTTTAAATACCAATTAATAATTTGGGATATTTTAAGAATTGGATATCCTTTTTAGATTTTGTGTTGCAAATTAAAACAATTTTTTTTTCTGTAACTGCTTGGTATATTTTTTACAAGTCGGTGAAAATTTGTAGAACTGTATTAAATAATTGTGAAAAGTTTACACTTGTAAGAGTAAAGAACTATTGTTATAGTTAATAGTAGTGTACTCGATAATATGTTAAAAATACTAATAATATGTTTAAAAAAATATTGATAAAATATAACATGTAAATGAGAGTATATTTTTCAAGCTGTCTGATTTTAAATAAAGATAGACATGTTGTACCGGAGCATTAACGGTTAGGATGTTAACATAATAATAACAGTAAAAAGACATGTCTGAACTCATTATGAGACCTCTTCAGATCTTTCACATGTAAACCATTAATGACAAGATAAAGGAGCAAAAGATGAAAAATCTTAAAAAATTAAAAAAATGTTAATATCGGATAGGTACCTATATTATGCAAATGATACTCTTTTAACTGACACAAAAAAACATCTATTTTATTTCCAATATTAACTAAAATGTTTTTGCCATTTAAAGCTGCGCAAATATAGTTAATTTTTAAATATATCACAAAAAAAATTGAATTCTCAATGTTTCCTTAAAATTGGCATTATTCTTAAAATAATTAAAATATTATGATGTTTCGGGTTCATTTTAAAGATAATTTTACCTCGAATTTTATATACAAATGTCTGATTATCAAAATGAGAAAGGTTTTTCAAAAGTTTTGTTATTACGAGAAAATTAAACAAATGCAGTTTTGCACCTAAACCCAATAGTTAATTATATAGTAGAAATACCTACGAAATTATTGATAAGAAAATGTTTCTTAGACTTCAGGTGATTTGTTTTTAATTAAAGTTTATAATAATTACGAAATTTAAAGGTTTCTGTAATTTTTACTCGGAAAAAATTTTAATTTTAAATCATCTTGGTTAAGGCCAGATTTTTAAAATTGAAAAATCTTTGCTGATAACATTTGCTTCTTTAATTTAACAGTGTCAGATTGATTTGTAAGTTTTGTAACATGTTAAATTTGTGTTTATCTCTACTTTTTTGGAAAATGGATTTATCAACTTTTAAAAAATTGATCCTCCAAAATTAAAATACATATCTGATTGTATGTTATGATTTTTTTCAAAAATATGCAATTATTTTAGGAATAATGTTAATTTTACGGAAACATTGTAAATGCAATATTTTTTGTGTTATCTTCGCATTTAACAATTACCCAAATCATTTCGAATAATTCTCACTTTTTCCGCAATTTCAATAGCTTTTAATGTTTTAAGATGAAAAAAGTTTAGTATATTTTGGAAAAAAATTAAAAAAGTCTCGTTCTCACAAAAACTAAAAAGTGGTTTTTCACATCAAATAAAAATATTAAAATAGACTTTACCAAAATTTTGAAAGATTCAGTAGTAGATTTTTTAGAAAAAGTAGGTTCAGCTAAAATTTGTTGTCAAATAAAATTTTTGTGCATATTCTGTTTTGTCTTTAAACTTAGTTAATATTTGTAATTTTCATCCAATTTTGACAAATATTAATTCATTTTGCTCTTTAAAGCATTCTCTATAATTTTATTTATTAGATTATATTAAATAATATTTAAAAATACATACACAAAAATCGTTATTTAGTAGATGATTTTTATAATTCGTATTTTTTAAACTTGTGGTAAAACTTTTTACGAGGTCTAATAACAAATAACTAATAACCTCAAAAATTATTTATTGGATGTTAAAAGACAAAATATTTCGACATTAATGTCCTCATCAGGTAACCACAAAAATAAATATTCAAATAAATCAAACAAGAAAAGCCAATAAAATTATAATGAAGAATGATGGAAATCTGCGACTAAAATATAATAAATTAAAAGAATAACAAATTTTTAATATAACAAAATTCACTAATATAACGAAATTCTTACCTCCAGAAAGGAGATTTCCTAATTATAAAGAGATTACATAATTGACTATAAAAAATTACTTGATTAATAATAAAATCAATATTCTGAGGTATATTTATAATTTTATATTTATTTGTTATTGTTTAACAAATTTTAAATAAAATAGCTTGAAAATTACTAATTTCTATACTAAATAGAAAAATCACAAAAAGGTAAATTATTATTATTTGACAACAAATTTTGACTCAAAATAATTTACTCTGAAAAAAAAATAAATAAAAAACAAAAATTTAACACCCTTTTTAATAATATTTGACGTGTGTTTTGCAGTTCTCCTAACTCAACAAAGTTATTTCTGCTATTCTTTGAATCTAAATTAGTCAAAAATAACTAATTGACAGTTATTTTTATTTTATTTATTTTTTTCAAGAAATAAAATTACTTTTAAATGTAGACTAATTTAGTTTTAGTTACAAACTTATCTAAGTTTTTGTCTAATTTAGGAAATAATTTTTTCTTGAAACGCGCTTAAGGGGAGACATTTTCAGCTAAATTAAATAATTATTCTAAATGGTCAAAAAAATTAAATTTATAGTCATTTTCTGCAAGAAACTCAATAATCATAAAATTAATAAGGTCAACAATTTTTTGACTACTTATCAATTTTGATTTTCAGTGAAAAATTAAATATTTCAAAACTCATCCGTAATTTTGTAGGAAATATGTTGTTGTTGTTGTTTTTTTTTTGTAGAAAAAAATTGATAATATTGTGAAAGTGGTTCCATATTTAATGGAAAAAAATGAAATTTCAAACCGTTGCTGAGGGGTGCCAATTTTTTTTCTTTCTTAGTTTTGGATGTAAAATTACCCTAAATTATCAAGAATTAAAAAAAAGTGTTGACCCTTCTAGAATTATTATTTTTTTCTTAAATTAAAATTTTGGAAAATCCATCCTCTAGATTGTGAAAAATTCTTAGAAGAGTACAAAAATAAATTAGCGATGAAAAAAAAATAAAAATTGTTAATCAAGTTCAATCATAAAAAATCAACATTTTTTCATAGAAATTTTTAATTTGGTCAAAAATGTATTTTTAAAATTTATGACACCGTACTTTAATCTTAGGTGCTTAATTGTGTTAGAAAAAAAATTGACACCCCTAAAAAACACGAATTTTTATGTGTTGAAAATGCCACTGTCTCCCCTTAAATTTAAATCATAATTAAAGGTTATTTTAGGTTAGGTTCGCATTTCAAAAATATACTTCACAACCACATTGGTAAAAATTTGACTAATTTAGATTCAGAGACTAGAATATTATTCCCCTATAATGATTTTGCAATAATAAATTTCAAAATAAACTCCTGCTTTCCCAATCAGCACGTATTTACCCAAATATTTTCATTTTTCAAAATCAATCACAAAATAAAGAAAATCGACTAGTTAAATAATCTTTTTTTTCTACTAGAAAAAAAATTTCTAATTCAATTCACAAAATTAATTACTATTAATAGTAATAAATAATTCATGACGAAAATAGCCGGGGAAAAATGACATTTAAAATGTTTCTATCAAATTCTGTTTACATTACGAGAATTCAAATTTATTCTGATTCAAATGTTTCCGAATCGAGTTTAAAGGAAAGAGTGTTTGACATTTCACTCGCTTTCATATTAAATCTTTAGACAATTGAGATTTAAAAATACAAAGTGAATAAAGAAAAAAAAAAAAAAGCATCTTGACTCGTGCATTGTCATAAACACACTCCTTCTGCGGAACTAAGAGAGCACGTGCATTTTTCACACAAAGGCAATTAGATGCAGCTCATGCATGAAACAACATGTTTTATAATGTGCATCATACAACATCATATAATATTAGGTGCTTGATATGCATATTTAATGTTATGCTGTCATAATTAGATTATTAACCCTCTTTAAATAATAAATATAGAGTTCATGGGAGCGTGTTTTAATTTAGTGCTGCCTCCGCGAAAAAAATTTTTACAGAAGCAGGATAATCAACACGTATCAGCAAATTTTTCAACACATCCGTAATTATTCTGTTATTTAAGACATTTCACTTCCTTTCAAGTTTCTATTAGTGAATGTTTAGAAAAAAAGAAAAAAAAGTGAAATAGTATGTGAAAACATTTTCAAATTGCTTATTTTATGAATGTATTTTCTTAAATAACTATATTTTCGGATTAATTGTATTTTAAATTAACAGCAATTATTAGAATAATTGATTATAATTGTAATTTAAATAAATTATGCAAAATTAATTTAAAAATTTTTTCTAAATTGGAGGTTAGAAAAATAGTAAAAATAAACAACCGGAATGTCATTTTAGATAACAAGTAACAATTCGAGTACCTTGCAACAATTTAAACAAGTTTAAATTCTACACGCAAAACAAGTTTTTACTCACGAAGAAAAAAAATCCTTTTCCTCTCGAGAAAAATGCACTCTCGGTATGAAGGAAAGATTGAATTTATAATTATAACATTGCTCCTCTTTTCACTCTAAAGAAGAAAATACTGAATGCATACAATTTGCTTCTTTATTTGAAATTTTGTATTTTAAAAGCATTTCAAAAAGGAAATTTTCGTTCGTATTTGTATGCTCTGCACGTAGAATTGAACGCTTCGCACAATGACAAATTCCAGACTATCATTTAGATTTCTTGCAATGAACTGGCCAATTAAACCAATTAATTGAGGGCTAAGAAGTCAATGAGACAATAACAGGACATTCTCCCTTTTTAGTTTTTTTTATCTTTTCTTACCATGATTTTAGTGGCTGATAAGGAAAGTAAACAAAACGAATATCCAAAGACGAGGAAGAAATTGGTACACGCGTTCATCCGTTATGTATCACACTCACATTAATAACACAAATCACTCATTACACAAGACGTTAAAAACTGGATAAAAAATGTAAAAAACCTAATAAAAAAGTAACAATAAAAGAAAATAAAAAATCGCGTCACCGCGTCTCAATGTGAGACGTGCCGGAAGACGAATCAAGACGATTCAACGAGGAGTACATTCAACAAGTGATCCTGCGGTGGATGGAATTTCTTAGTTCCTGTGACGTCCAATTGGCGCCACTAGGCAATAAGTTGTTCCTGTATTGTGTATTCTAAGAAATTTCTTGCTGTATTTTCTATTTATCGACATTAATAGACAAGGGTAAATGTTATTATGAATTATTTCCTTTTTATAAATTTATTTCTTCGATACTGAATAATTCGGATCTGTATAATTTTTCAGACTGTGCAGAGATAAGTAATCATTTACCTTCTGCAACTCTGTTCGAGAGTGGTATAAATTTCTAGGCTAGATGGCAGCACGTACTTTGAAATGCGATAATAAAATGTCGCGGTACCTGTTCTACCTGTGCTCATTTAATTGTAATTAACTTTTTAATGCAATTTTAACTTGACGTGAAATTAGAGAATACCTTGTAATTTCAAGAAATTGTTGAAATTTTACTGTAAATGAAATGAATGCAATCACATTTTATGTAGCATGAAATATTTTTTGAAAAAAAAAATAAACAAAAAACAAATAAAAGATGATAAAAAAATATAATTTTAGAAATATTTCAATATTTAAATATAATATTTTTAAAAATGTTGTTTTAATGAAAGCAAATGTAATTTTTGGGTATTTTGTTGAATTTGGATAAATTGACATTTTAGGGCAACCAAAAAATTACTAAAATAGAATTTTGTGATTTCATATTTTATTAGGATAAACATAATTTACAATTCAAGAAAGTAATTTTTAATTAAAGAAAAATAATTAAAAACTTTTTGGTAATTATGAAAAAAAAACGAAAGTAATTGAAAATTTGAAGAAAATAATATAAATAATTGAAAATCGAATGAAATAATTGAAATTTCAGATAAATACTTTAGAATTTTTGATATTATAAAACAAATGAAAAAACTTGAAAATTGAAAGAAATGAATTTTGGAAAATAATTGAAAAATGATTTTAAAATTTGAAACTTGAGGAAAGTAATTAAAATTTCATACAAACATGACAAGTTGACAAAAATAAATGTCATTTGAGTGAGATAATTGAAAAAATTACAGAATTTTTTTTTAATAAAGAAAAATAATTGAAATTTGAGAAAAATTCATAAATGTCTTAGAAATTAATTTAAAAAAATGAAAATAACCAAAAATTGGAGAAAATAATTGAATAAATCTAAAAGTAATTGACATTTACTAATAATTTATAAAAAAAATGTTGATGGTATGGAACTATCTTAGAAAATAGTTTTAACAAATGAGAATAATCATTAACAATTGAGGTAGATAATTGAAAAATGATAAAATTAATTCAAAATTGAAAAAAAAAATTGAAATATGTTGAAAATAATAATTTAAGATTGAGAAAACTAATTGAAATATGATGAAAATAATTCTAAATGATAAATTGAAAACAGTAAATAAAATTTGAAAGAAATAATTGAACAAATCATAAAATATATGTTTAAAAAAAGAAAATAATTACAAAATTACTTTAAATTTTTTAGTTAAAAAGGAATAACTGAAAAATCGCAGAAATAACGAAAATTGATGAAAATAATTAAAGTTTTTAAAAATAATGCCAAAATAATTAAAATAATTAGAAATTGAAAAAAATAATAGAAAAGTTGCAGAATATATTTTTAAGCAAAAGAATATAATTGAAAAATCGTTTAAAACCTGGAAAATTGTTGACAATAACCTAAATTTGTGATAATAACTAAAAATTTAGAAAATTAATTAAAAAAGAATGAAAATATTAAAAGGTGGAGAAAATATTTGCAAAATAATAAATAAATAAATAAATAATAATAATAATAATAATAATAATAATAAGTGTCAAAAAAAATGGCATTTTTAATGCACATTTAACCCTTACATGCACACATTTTTTAAAAATAGAAAAATATTTTTTTTCGATTAAAATAGGTACTTTATAATCAAAAGAAGTTAAAAATATGAAAATTAGAGAATCGAAAAAAATTTGCTATTTTCAAATTTTTTTCTAGGAAACTAAAAAACATATTTTATTCGAAAACTATAGTTTGGAATCGGAAATTTACTGAGGAACCTTAAAATTGGGTCTATAAATGTAAAATAGTGACTGTATTCCAATCTATAATAATAATCCGCAATTTCATTCATTCTTTCATTCATTCTGTCCACACCTGAAGTTGGTCGTTTTTCTATTCAATTGTTTTTTAATAATGTTTTGCTTCTTGGTTTTGAAATTTGTTATGTAGTTGAAAATAGGTTACGTTTTTCGTTTGTGTCAATTAGGTAAGTCCATTGTCTTTCGTCTGAGAACTGTTGCGGACTTATTTAAAAAAAAATATTGTTCCAGAACACTTGAAACTTTAATATTTGCTGGTTTCATTGGTCATAATATTAAAGGGTAAATTGTATTTCTTTTAATGCAATTATTAATCAAAAACCTTAAATTTTTGCATTTTTTTAAAAACATTATCATTCAAAAACTATTTAATATTATCTATTGGAACTTACCAGAAACATAAAATGCTTAATTTTTAATATTTTATTGTTGATATTTTTATTAAAAAAGGATTATTTTAAAATAATATTTAAATTAGAAAAATTTTTACTTTGAAAAATTTTACAATTATTTTCAGCTTACAACTTTTTTACTGAACCTCCTACAAATTTCAGCTTTTGTAAATATTTGATTACATATTAATAAAATTTACTTATTATTAAAATTTTATGAACGTGTTTTACTTCGTTTTTGAGATATAAAATATTGAAATTTTATACTTAAAAAGGTTATTTCTAAAACTTGAAGTTAGTATAGACCAAGTTCACATCGCTCTATTCAACTTGTAATTCAAATTAGACAAGCATTATTACAACCTGCCTAAAGTTTAAAATATCAATTGAAAAATAGAAATCTAGATATTTATACCACCAGTTCTTTTCCATTTTCTCCATTTGTAGGAGGTTCCACAAAAAATTTGTAAGCTGAAAAGGATTGTGAAATTTTTCGAAGTAAAAATTTTTCTAATTTAGATATTATTTTAAAATAATCCTTTTTTAATAAAAATATCAACATTAATATATTAAAAATTAAGCATTTTATGTTTCTGGTAAGTTCCAATAGATAATATCAAATAGTTTTTGAATAATAATGTTTTTAAAAAATTGCAAAAATTTAAGGTTTTTGATTAATAATTACATTATAAGAAATACAATTTACACTATAATATTATGACCAATGAAATCAGGAAATATTCAAGTTTCAAGTGTTGTGGAACAATTTTTTTTAATAATATGTCCGCAACAGTCCTCAGACGAAAGTCAATGGACTTACATAACTATAAAATTGGTAAATTTTTAAAATAAACTAATAAAATTTTAATAATAGGATTAAAAAAGAAAACAAGATTAAAATATATACATTATGCAGGTATATAACCTGCTTTGTATTTAACATTTTTTTACAATTTTAATTTAATTTATGTTAAACAAAATTTACTTAAGTTCTTATTATGTAAAATTAAGTTTTTCTTAAATATTTTGAGTAAATTGAATATTGGTTTTTTTAATTCAGAAAATCTAATATTTCTATGAAATTTCATAAATGATTTGAAGATATGAAATAATAAAATTTTATTATCATTTATTCATTCATTCAGTCTTTGATTCTGTTTACACCTATTTCGAGCTTTTAATTAATTCTAAAAAATACAATAAAAATAATAATAAAGAATGAAATATTATGAATTATATCATTGAAAAATAAGCTATGCACAGGTTTTAAACATTGCTTAAGGTTTTCAATTACCTTTTTGATTATTTGCTTTCCTTTTGAGAACTTTTTTTTCTTTAGTTTAAGGGTCAAACCACTGACTTTCGACCAAAGATGGTCGCTTACGATAATGATTAATTTATGCACTTTAATTATATTTTCATTAGATTCAAGACAGATATTTATTTTATTGCTAAATAATACCACCTTAAAATTCCGGAATTAACCCCAAAACACATTTTTAATCTTATATAAGTTTCTTCTGGATGATATTAAAAAATTAACACTTTTTACATATCTAAGTTTTTATAAAATATTCAACATATTAAATTTTCGCGAGGGTAATTTGCTCAGTTTATGAATTATTAAAGTTTAAAAATGTAATGAAAAAACCATATTTTTCATTGAACAAAATACACTCTTACATTTGTCGTTAAAATTATTGACAAAAATAATTTTGAATTTAAAATAAATAACAGATTGTCAAACTTTAGAGTGTATTTTGTACATTTTAAAATTGAATAATAATTCATAAACTGAGCAAATTACTCTCTCTAAAATTTAATATGTTGAAGATTTTATAAAAACTTAGATATGTGAAAAGAAATAATTTGTTAATTGCATCCAGAAAAACTTATATAAGATTAAAAATTTTGTGTTTTGGGGTTACTTCTCAAGTTTTAAGATGGTATTATTTAGTAATAAAATAAATATTTGTCTTGAATCTAGTGAAAACATGATTAAAGTGTATAAATTAATAATTATGGTAAGTTTGAATAATATTTATTAAGAAGGTTTCTAAAAAATAGATTTTTAAAAATGGTTAAAAGTGACAGCCTTTTGATCAACTTTAAATTGATTTTATTATTATTCTTATCATTATTCATTATATACAAAATAACATTAAATAAAATAAATATTTGGATGTTAATTAAACATATTTTCTTTACAATATGAGAATGAAATGTTTTCTTTCTAAATAAAAAATATTTGAAATATGCATTAAAAACGCCAATTTTTCTTGACACTTGCTTCTTTAATTACAATTTACGGCTGGAAAATAAAAAAATTATCTAAAACAACTTCAGAACTTGAATTTAGACACATCAATAATACATATAATATGGGTTTTAATATTTATTAAAATATGTCAGCGACGAGCTTTAGTTGAAAGACAGTGGTTTGACTCTTGAAGCTTTTTTGCGCTATTAATTTTTAAAGAAAAATGGGTACTGCATTAAATTACTTTTGAAAAAATTTAGTATTTTTATCTAAAAATTATTATTTTTTATTGCGTGAGTAAATGATTAAACTGCTTTAATATTCAATTTAATTATACATTTAAAATTAAAGACAATTATAAATCTAATTATAGTTTAACTAGATTAACAGAAAATGAGATAGACTGAAATACAGTTTTTACTATAAAAGAATTAACTTTTTTTGGAAAGACTAAAATTATAAAATTAATCAGAAAATTTGGATTTATTTTAGTTTTAATGTATGTAAATTTTTTACAATTAAAACGTTTTTAGAAATTGGTTTAAGTTTGAAATTATTTTAATATGTATATTGTTAGAATTTGAAATTATTTAAAGTTGATATAATAATTAAAACATAGAATGATTAAAAATTGAAGCATTAAAAGTTTTTAATAATAATTGAAATTTATTAATAATAAAATTCAAATAATTCCAAGTTCCTAATAATTAAGAGGATGTGATAGATTGATCATTGACCACATGACCCACAAACAAAATTTTTCAGCGGTTTTCTCTAGAACTAGGTACTGAATATTTTTCAATGCAATTTTGTCAAATTACCTAAAATATCACCTGAAAGGTCTGCGTACCCCTAACTTATTTGGAGTTTGACCCAAAATTAACTGTTTGAGTTTTTTCTAATTTTGAACAATTTTATAAAATTAACTTTTTAGTCAAAATGAGAACACACGCTAGAGTCAGAAAGATCTTCCGGTTGATATTTTATATAATTCTATACTAAGTTTTATATAAAAATATTCATTAGTTTTATACAGAAAAATCGCTGAGAAATTTTGGCTTTGGGTCATGTGACTATACTGACATCATTCTCCATCACAAGCTCTTAAAGTTTGAAACACATTTTAAAATTGCATTAATAAAATTAAATTTAAAATATTTAGTTTATAAATATATAATAAAGTTAAAATACATTTTGTTTACATTGTTGAGAATCAAAGTGAAATTGGATTATATATGTCTCTTAAAACTTTGGTTAAATATTAAAATTTTGCTTAATTGAAGTTTAAAATAATTAGAGTTTGAATCTATAAAAGTTGGAAAATATTTTAAATTTGGAAAAATTAAAATCTGTGTTGATAAAAGTTTTGACGATTAATTTGCACCTAGAGAAGTTAGTAATTGAAATTTATATTGTTTAAAGAAAATTTAAGAATAAGAAACTTTGATTAATAGACGTTTGGAACAATTGAAATTTGTATAGAATTTTGAATATAATGTTAGTATATTTCAAAATAAATAATTCATTACGTTTTTCTCGTTTCCTTTTTGCTATAAACTTTTATTGTTTACTTTTTGATTAATCATTTTTTTGCATTTATGGGTCAAGAAATGCTAATAAACATTCAACTCAAAAAAATCATACCTCTTTTAACAAACCTTATCTTTCTTATTAAACTGGACTAAAATAATAATTATATGTTAAAATAAAATTTTTGTTTAATTTGTTTAGGATCTAATAAAATTAATTTAAACTAAATCGGATTACTTTTATTATTTAAAAATTTTTTATTATTATTTTATAATTAAATCAATTATGTATTAGGATGTATATTAATAATAATAATTAACTTTTAAGAAATGCATTTGACGGAACAAATCATAGTTTAAAGAACAAAACTCTTTTTCTGATTTAATAAAATTTAAATAATAATTATGTAACAGTAAAAAATGAGTTATATTTTTATTTAATTTAATAATAAATTATCTAATATAAAAAAGTTCATACTTTTTATATTTAAATTAGTAACAAATGCAAAACGTCATTCTCGCGCGCTGTAGCGCGCGTATATTTTGCTAGTAATCTTTAATAATCTACGAAAAAATAAAAAAAATAGGTGGTCAGTGGGACTGACCACTGTGCAGCTAAGGGTTAAAATATTTTTTATTTATAAAAAAATAACAAAGCTAGTTTGTTTTCCGTACAATATGATTCCAAACAAATTTTCAGAATAATATAATGCTAGCTCAAAGTTGCTTTTAATATAACTGAAATTCAAGTTTAAATAAAGTAAATACATTATTTAATTATGATATTACAAAACTCGTTTTCATCTTCAGATGTAAAAATAATTTAAGTTTCCCTATTATAAATAATTTAATGTATAATATTTCTTATTATAAACTATAAATTACATGAAAATAAGTTCTTAAACTTCTATTATTCATTCACTAGAATAAATTTAATTCAAGATTTAAAACAAAGCTTAATAATTTTTTAATATTTTAACCTAAAATATTAAGAGTCAAATCTTCAGTAATATTATTCAAAATGATTATAAACATTGTTAGTGTTTGATATCATAATGTTATAATTCAATATAATTTAAAGTCAAGTTTAAGTATATCCAATAAATAATAAAACGCTAATTTAATTATGATATTATTTCTCGCTTTTTCGACTTAAGATGTAAAAATAATTTACTTTTTCCTATTAGTATGAATAATTTAATGTATGGAATTTTCAGTTTATAAACAAATAATTTGAAACTTAGATCTTACACTTTTTAAATTTAAAATTCAAAACCAAGTTAACTAATTTTTAAATCTTTTAATTGAAAATATCAATAATTTAGATAATTCTTAGTATTATTATTCTAGGTTACAAGTATTTTAAATGCTTGATATTTAAAATATAATTTTTTCATTAATAAAATTTATTATTAAACTTATATGTAGTTATAATAATTTAGAATTAATTATACTAAGATCTGTCTAGAAATATTTTTATCAAAGTATTAAAAAACTAGTTAGTTTCTTTAAAAATCCTAAATCTTAATGTTTAAAAGCTCTTGATTTTATGTTATTTGTTTATAAACTAGAAATATAATTAATTAAATTATTGATAATAATTGGAAAAGTTTTATTACTTTTACACCTAACAATGAAAAAGCATAAAAGAATATTATAGTTTAATTGGTATTTTAATATTTATTTTACGTAAACTTGCACTGTAAAAAATAATGGAAAATTTTCCATACAAAAGTAACGAATTTTTTCTATACTTGGTATGGAAATATGTTTTTCAGTACATCAGTATGGAAAAATTTCATGACATTATGGAAAATATTCATTCTTATAGTAAAATACCCAATTTGAGTATGGAAAAATTACCTTACGACAAAATTCCATACATGGGGATGGAAGAATTACAATACATTACAAAATATTTTCATACGTGTTTGGAAAAATTCCAATTTTTTTAAAACAGTAATAATGATAAATTATATGTAATTATAAGTGCATAATTTTTACAATAGTTAATAAAATAAAAAGCTAATGATATAATTGGAAGAAAATATACCTATTATTACGTGCTAGATAGCGTAATTTTGTAAAATCATTTATTTCTAAAAAACTTTAATCATATAAATTAAATAAATTCTATTTATTTAAATAAAAATCCCCCTCAATATATTATATGTAAATAATTTTTATAATTTACTTTTGTATTAAGTATTATTGAAATTAATTATTTAAATAATATTTTATTTTTAAATAATAATATTAAATTAAAATTAAAATTAATAAATAATAATTATTTGTTAATTTTGTTTACATATATTGCAATTATTATATTAGAATATTTATTTATAAAATATTTAGAAGTTAGGAGATTGGATTGTATAAACTGTGTATCAGTATATACAAAAGATAAATAAATTCTATTAATTTATTTTAGATAATTAATACGTTCCAGAATTATTATAATTTAAATAGCATGTAATCCAGGCCTGAACCTCCCAAAGTTATGTCTATCGACACTCAACTACCCGGCATAGCCGAGTGGTACTAATAGCGTGCGTTCACCGCGAGCGAATTCGTCTATAGGGCCGTGGGTTCGATCCCCCCTTGAGCGTGCGATATTTTAATTCATAGGTTAAGTGTTTATATGTATTAAAATTGTTAATTAGTCTTAGGTCTATAATAATTAAGTGTTTAAATGTACACTTAAGATTAAATTATAAAAATAACAATCTAAAAATATCAATTTAAATAATTATAGATTCTGCTTCTGTGGAAACAGACTTGACCATACAACGTATGGGTTTTTTTTCCATACAATCGTATGGAAAAATTGCAACAAAGTATGTTGATATAACTATACAACGTATGGTTTTTTTCCATACAATCGTATGGAAAAATAACAATAAAATATACTAATATAACCATACAATGTATGGTTTTTTCCATACAACTGTATGGAAAAATTACAGTAATGTAAGGGTTAATTTACGTCCAGTACATGTATGGAAAATTTACCACAAAATTTTTTTACAGTGTGGATTTTAGGTATTTTAAACGAAATTTTTAATTAGCATTATATTTTTCTGAACATTGAATAGAAATCATTTTACACGGACCATGAACTAGCTTCATATTTAACTGAGCTTTGAATTAGAATTATATATTTTTGACAATTGAATAAGCATTTTATCAACGGGAAGCGTCGATATTGTAAAGAAAATATGTTCAATTAACATCCAAATATTTGTTTTATTTAATATAATTTTCTATATAAAGAATAATAATAATAATAATAATAATAGAATCAATTTAAAGTTGATCAAAAATCTGTCACTTTTTACCACACTGTAAAAAATTTTTGTGGTAAATTTTCCATACATGTACTGGACGTAAATTAACCCTTACATTACTGTAATTTTTCCATACAGTTGTATGGAAAAAAACCATACATTGTATGGTTATATTAGTATATTTTATTGTTATTTTTCCATACGATTGTATGGAAAAAAACCATACGTTGTATAGTTATATCAACATACTTTGTTGCAATTTTTCCATACGATTGTATGGAAAAAAAACCCATACGTTGTATGGTCAAGTCTGTTTCCACAGAAGCAGAATCTATAATTATTTAAATTGATATTTTTAGATTGTTATTTTTATAATTTAATCTTAAGTGTACATTTAAACACTTAATTATTATAGACCTAAGACTAATTAACAATTTTAATACATATAAACACTTAACCTATGAATTAAAATATCGCACGCTCAAGGGGGGATCGAACCCACGGCCCTATAGACGAATTCGCTCGCGGTGAACGCACGCTATTAGTACCACTCGGCTATGCCGGGTAGTTGAGTGTCGATAGACATAACTTTGGGAGGTTCAGGCCTGGATTACATGCTATTTAAATTATAATAATTCTGGAACGTATTAATTATCTAAAATAAATTAATAGAATTTATTTATCTTTTGTATATACTAATACACAGTTTATACAATCCAATCTCCTAACTTCTAAATATTTTCTAAATAAATATTCTAATATAATAATTGCAATATATGTAAACAAAATTAACAAATAATTATTATTTATTAATTTTAATTTTAATTTAATATTATTATTTAAAAATAAAATATTATTTAAATAATTAATTTCAATAATACTTAATACAAAAGTAAATTATAAAAATTATTTACATATAATATATTGAGGGGGATTTTTATTTAAATAAATAGAATTTATTTAATTTATATAATTAAAGTTTTTTAGAAATAAATGATTTTACAAAATTACGCTATCTAGCACGTAATAATAGGTATATTTTCTTCCAATTATTTCATTAACTTTTTATTTTATTAACTATTGTAAAAATTATGCACTTATAATTACATACAATTTATCATTATTACTGTTTTAAAAAAATTGGAATTTTTCCAAACACGTATGAAAATATTTTGTAATGTATTGTAATTCTTCCATCCCCATGTATGGAATTTTGTCGTAAGGTAATTTTTCCATACTCAAATTGGGTATTTTACTATAAGAATGAATATTTTCCATAATGTCATGAAATTTTTCCATACTGATGTACTGAAAAACATATTTCCATACCAAGTATAGAAAAAATTCGTTACTTTTGTATGGAAAATTTTCCATTATTTTTTACAGTGCATTTTTAAGAGTCTATTTTTTAGAAATCTACTTAAGAAATTTTATTGAAACTTACCATAATTATTAATTTATGCGCTTTAATCATATTTTAACTAATAGATTAAAGACAAATATTCATTTTATTACTAAATAATACAATCTTAAAATTTCGGAATAAAGCCCAAAATACACATTTTCAATCTCATATAAGTTTTTTCTGGATAAAATTAAAAAATTTACACTTTTCACATGTCTAAGTTTTTACACGGAAAATAGGAGAACAATGCCAAATCTCCGCCCATTTTGAAACGAAAATTTTCAGCTAAAAGGACACTGGCAAATTATTATATAGGATTTTACAATTTCAGGAAAAAGGATCAAAAATAGAAAATTTCAGATTGATAATTTCAAACTTTAAAAAAATTATATTAAACTGCTACAGACTGTATTAAAGTTTAAAATAACTTAGCAATAAAAAATAATCTTTTTTTACTTTTAAACTTGAATAATTCCTAAACTGAGAAATTTTTTTTTTTTATCAACTTTAAACTGATTTTATTATTATTATTAATACACATTATATACAAAATTATATTTAATAAAATAAATATTCGGGTGTTAATTAAACGTATTTTCTTTACAATATGGGAATTAAATGTTTTCTTTCTAAATAAAAAATATTTGAAATGTGCGTTAAAAACGTTAGTTTTTCTTGACACTTGCTTCTTTAATTGCAATTTACGGCTGCAAAATAAAAAATATATTTAAAACAACTTCAGAACCTGAATTTTGACACTTCAATAATACATGTATTACGGGTTTTAATAGTTATTAAAATATGTCAGCGACCACCTTTGGCCAAAAGTCAGTGGTTTGACCACAAATTCAAATAGTGAAATTTGACTAAAAATTAGTTAAAATTTCTACTAATTTGAATTAGTGATCAATTTTTCACTAATTCACATTTAGAGTGTCGTAACTCCATTTGATGCAACTTTACAGGAGAGCAAAAAAACTATTAACATGCACCATTGTTTCCTGTACATTTCGCGATTTTGTATGATGATTTTTTGCCATTATTTACTGTGTTATAATGATGTCTTTTAAAATATGTATTTACACATTATGAAATCCTACTTACAAGTATCCCCACTTCTATATTACTCTTTTCATTTTACGAAATTCAATAACACCAATCACATTTTTTTCTTCATTTTGAACACTCGTCTCCTTTTTAATTTCTACTTTTTGAAAACAAATTATGCTCAATTATCCAGGGAAACGCTTCTTTTGTAGGCAGATAACTGAAACAACATAATAAGAAGATTATTATAGATAATTAATATATATTCGGTTAAGGGCATGTGATGGCTTATGACGTCACTGGTATAGGCAAACTTTGTCCGCAACTTTTCTCTTAAAATATTGAATATTTTTTTATGAAACTTGGTAAAATTACTCTAAATGGCATTAAAAAGGTCTCTCAGACGCGAATTTGTTTAAATTTTGGCCCAAAATTAATTTTCGGAAATTTCTAAAAAATTGCAAACTTTTTCAAAAATCAATTTTGAGACAAAATTCAAACAAACTCGGGTCTGAGAGACCTTCCTAATGACATTTAGAGTAATTTTACCAAGTTTCATAAAAAATATTCAATATTTTAAGAGAAAAGTTGCGGACAAATTTTGCCTATACCAATGACTTCATAATCCATCACATGCCCTTAAGTAAAGGTTTTGTTCAATGAAAATTGAATAACTTAAAGTTTTGTTAAAATCAGTTTCTGTTAACTAAATATTATGTTACGAGAATAGAAAGGAAAAATGCACAAAATATATTTGCGCGAAGGAAAAATGGTTCATAAATATTATGAAAGTGCATTAAAATTTAGGGTTAAGGTACCAAAAACGAAATATGAATATTGAAGATCACAATTATAGGTGATAAAGATATATATATAAGGATCATTGACAGTTATGATGACCACTGGAGATTACAACTGAAGAAGATGATAACTAATTATTATCACAGATAATTATATGGTTAACGATCTACTTTATACACTGCAAAAATAGATAACTTCTTGGTATCTTAAAACAAGAAGTAACATGGTAAATAGTATCTTAGAATCATAAACATTATAAAATATGATTGTTAATGTTAATATTAAGATACTTTATTCCAATTGTAACATCTTAAAATGAGATACTTTAAGTAACTAAAAAGTGACTACTATAACATCTTAAAAAAGCTACCAAAATATCTTAAAATAAGAGACTTCCTTTTTGCAGTGTGGTGTCAACTTTGATGACAATTATAATGATTAATATGATGAGCGCTGATTGTTGGAATTGATGATTGTAGATAATAAGAAATCATGACCATCACTTTAACAAACAGGTAATTATTGTTGCAGATATTTATACAGTGAAGTAAGTATATATCATGTCAGCCACATCATATTGTATTTGCAGGAAGAGTGACTAACATGATAATTACCTTAATGTATTAGAGAGAAAGGTAACATTACTGATAATGATGATTACTGATTATTGGCATTAATGATTACAGTAAACAAAATTAATTGTGCCGACTATAAAAAACAATGAATCCTGGTCATAACAACTGATGCAACAACCACTGATAACAACAACAGAAGGAGAAAATATGTTAAATAACGATGACCACTGATAATGACGATTAACGATGATGATAATCGATTATTATTGGCACAATTGATTATAGATAAATAGGAAACATGACTGATTATAAAAAACAATATTAATGATTAACACTAAATATAATTTCAGATGATGTGTCCCAACATTATAATCACTTATATACATATTCATATATGAATAATAATCAATTCATAATATAGTTATAGTAATTATCTTTAGTGGTAATCATTAATATTGTTTTTTATAATCAGTCATGTTTCCTATTTATTCATAATCAATTGTGTCAATGATAATCGATTATCATCGTCGTTAATCATCATCATCAGTGGCCATCCTTATTCATCATATTTTCTCCTTCTGTTGTTGTTATCAGTTGTTATTGCATCAGTTGTTATGACCAGGATTCATTGTTGTTTATAGTCGGCACAATTGATTTTCTTTACTGTAATCATTAATGCCAATAATCAGTGATCATCATTATCAGTAATGTTTCCTTTCTCTCCACATGAAGGTAAGTATCATGTCAGTCACTCTTCCTGCAAATACAATATGATGTGGCTAACATGATACTTACTTCACTGTATAAATATCTACAACAATAATAATTACCTGTCTGTTATAGTGATGGTCATGATTTCTTATTATCTCCAATCATCAATCCCAACAATCAGCGCTCATTATATTAATCATTATAATTGTCATCAAAGTTAACACCATAGTAGTGTTACCTTCTGCCTTCTGTGACAATAATTAGTTGTCTCCTTCTTTAGACGCAATCGCCAAAAGTCATCAATGTTTATGATCAGTGCTCAGTAATCATCGTTGTCAAAGGTCCTTATCAATCTTTATCACCTGTAATTGCCAGTTATAATATTCTGCCCGCTAGTAACTTGAGGTCATCCAACAGTCTTTACCAACATGTTGCTATATGTTTATCACATTTTAGATTAAAAATAAATCTCATAAATGAATTCCCAGCGCATCGATTTTCCATTGACACAAATTCAAAGTATCCTTCTAAAAGTGTTCGCGAAGGTTATTAGCAGCTTCAACCTTATAATTTATACCAACAAAGTTCCCTAATTCCCAGAATAAATTATGCAGAAAGGATTAAATTTAACACACAATCTGTAACACCTGAGAACACAAGAATCTAATTAACCAACCCAGTAATTGTACTGGAGCTGAATAATCATCAAAATGTTTAATCAAACTTTAAACCTTGCATATAATGACCTTGTGCGATATAATACATTGAATCCTGAAATAATTGTACTGGGGGATACTTTAAACTTAGTCGCGCGAAGAAGTAGTTTCAAGAAGACATAAAGAACAATGAATAGCCTCTTTCTTAAACATAGTTCCCAGAGTTTTTACAAATTAGGAACCGAGACAATTAAGTCAAACTTTTCAAATCTTATGCATAAATGATCATATGGATATTATGTCAATGGTCTAGGTTCTTCGTAATCTTAAGAGTGAGAGTACCAATATATAAATGGAGAGAAGGGGAAACTGAGCTCGGCACTCTCAAATACTCTGCCTTAGCGATTGCAGTGGTGTGTGCTTCATTCTTTCTTATTTATTCTCCTCGGCTCCACCTCCATAGCAACAGATTGTTACATTGGAGATCAAACGGATTTGGCTGCTGATTAAACACACAGTGAACAACAATGAACCTCAAACTTTTAACGTGAGTACAATTTTCATTTTCATTAGAAATTACCTTCATTTTTCAACATCCACCCCTCAATACTATAAGCACCGCGCTAACGCACATAATAAAAGGTAAGCGGATGAAGTGGGAACGTTCTTAGATGACGGTATCGATTTCATTGGTAAAAAGTGAAAGGTGTTAATTAATTGCATGCATGTGAGAATAAAAGTTATTTCAATTGACTGAAAGTGTGACTTACTCGAGTATATATATATAATACTATAAAAGTAAAATTTCCCAAATAATTATAATACCAAGTTTATTTATTACACAAGTTTATTTATTAAGCCATTTAACAAATATAACGTAAATAGTTGGTAACACAAGATTTACATGCATCTGAATACCCATTAAAAATTCATTTTAATTAATGAAAATTTCGACAGAACTGTCAAGAGAATCTTTTAAATTGTGCCAGTTGATTTAAACGAGAATACAGTGATGGCACCTTTACAAAATTCAATGAGATGAATCCTTATTTTATTCAGAAAGGTGATCAGAATGAACGGGTTGAAAGTGAAAACATATGGTGAGGACGTAAAATGGAAAGTGGTTTTAGCAGAAAATCAGATGCCGCTCTTGTCATATACATAGACATAACCGGTAAATGTTTGTTGACCGTGAGATCGAAGCTGCATCAGCGTAGCATATTATCAATTACAAAGATATTATTATGTAAAACTTTTACGAGATATTTTCATAAATTAATAAGTAACATTTTCTCCATAGTTAAAAACGTATACCAAGATACAGAAAAATCGGATTAAGTGTATCATGATCAAATTTCATGCCACTGTTTCATAATAACGGTCAATTTCACTTAAAAGTTCTTACAGAAAAACGTTTCACGGAAAAAGAATTGACATTAGTTTAATTAATTGCGTTTACTTGGCCAATTATATTTGTAATAAATTCATATTTACTTGAATTAGGTTCATGTTTACATGGTTCGATTCTACCATCTTGGATTCGAGAAAATATTCATACTTACTTCCCGGAAAATATAATTTTAAAACTAATCTCATATAGTATGGTTTGTATTCGTAACAACCATTTTTTTGATCTTTCAACTTTTATATTAATTCAATTCCTTTTCCGGGCAAAATGATAGTTTCAAGCAGTTTAGGTTACACTAATAATTTTAAATTAAAGTAAAGTGTTATGGAAATCAAATTTTGTGCAGAAGCTATGAAAAATTGTGTCACCATAGCTAATGGAATTAACCGACATTTCTAACTGATTAAATTAATAGTAAATTTAATTGTAAGTAAATGAATATATTTCTATAAAAAATTGAGTTAAATTTCTTATGCAAATTTTGCCAATGAATCCGAATATGAAGTTAAATAGTAAGAAAGTAAACAGTTTCTGAGATAAAACTAAATTTCAATTTTTTGAATTTAAAAAAAGTGCATTTACTAAATTGAATTATTTGCAGACACATGCAGCCAATTTTAAACTTTTATTTAAGTTAAAGGTAATTTAATTTTCTACCAAAAATATGTACAACACTTTTTTATCAGATGATTATAGTTTAGGGCATATTTATAAATTTATCGACAATTTCTCTTCATTTTTAATAAATTTACAACAACTAAATTTCTTTTGGTGTAAATTTTAACATGAAAAGAGATGTTTATTTCTGATTATATTTTTTGTCACTAAAGTATAATATTTTATAAGGAAAATAACATCTTACTGATCAAAATTGCATTAAAACTGCAAATTAAATATTATTATTAATTAATTTATTAATATTATATATTGCACACTAAAAAATTAAAATAATTTTCAATATTAAAAATGGGTTAAGCTCAACATAATCAGTTTAAACAAATCTCACCAAGATTTATAAATTTATTATTGTATTTGAATATAAATTCAGAAGTACCTACGTTTAAAAAAAAGAATATTTGACTTTTTAACATTTTTATCTTCTTATATTCAACAAAACAAAATCCATGTAACACTGAAGAAAATGATGCAAATTGTTAAAAATTTAATTCCTTTTTTTTACTCAAGGATTTATATCTTCTGCAGTTTTAATGCAATTTTGATCAGTAAGATATTATTTTCCTTATAAAATATTATACTTTAGTGACAAAACGAGAAATCAGAAATAAAAATCACTTTTCATGTTGAAATTTACACCAAAAGAAAATTTTTTGATGAAATTTTATTAAAAATAAAGAGAAATTGTACATATTTTTGGTAGAAAAATAAATTACCCTCAATTTAAAAAAATGTTGAAATCTGCCGCATATGTCCGCAGATAATTGCAATTCAATAAATGCACTTTTTTTTAAAAATTCAAAAAATTGAAATTTAGCTATATCTCAAGAACTGTTAGATTTTCATATTATTTAACTTCATAATCGGATTCAGTGGCAAATTTTGCATAAGAAATGACTGTAAAATCTCAATGGTTAGAACAAGAATTTAAATTTGTCAACTAGTAAAAAAATTAATATTTTAAAAAAATTGTTTAAAAAATAATTAAGCTTCCTAAAGCACAATAAGAGAAAAGTGATACTAATAAATAATTTTTGTTTATTTTTAAACATTTTTAACCTAATTTTCGTATTAAAATCTTATGTATAAAGAATCAACTTATATTTTTTTAAATCTTTTTAATTTTAAAAATTGCTTTTTGTCAGGAAGTAACTTTGAATTGATTTGCAGAAAATTTTGTTACATCAAAATAATCTGAAACGGTTTTATTTAAATTTAATTTTTTACTTGAATTTGATTTGGTATATAAAAAAGAAGCATTGAAGCCTCATTAAATCTAAACAATATCATATGGATTAACTTTTTAATATAATTCACTTTCATTCATTCCATTTTTGTTGCTTTTAATGATAAACTATTTACATTTTCATTAACTATCATTCATAATTTTTATGAATATTTTTCTGTATTTTGACTGATTAATTAGTTAAAAATAATTTAGGAAAGAATCGATATTAAAGAGACACTTTCTTTCAATTAGATATTTCAATTTGTTGAAAAATTATTTTAAAAATTTTCACTAAATTCTAAATTTAAATTAACACATTTAATTCAAAAATTTTAAAAATATTGATTTCATATTTTTTCAATCATTCTTCAAAAAATGGAAATATCGTATTGATATACTCTCCTTTAAAAAAAAAACCAACTAAATTGCTTAAATTTTTGTTTCTTTTTTCTAGCAGATTTTTGTGGAATTTAATAAATTGTCATTGGAATTAAATAAAATTTTCCTGTATTTTTTTTATTGGCATTATAGTTATTATTACAGGAATAATAATTCAATATAATAAATAAAATTTAAATTTTAATTATTTTATTGAAATTAGAAGTAAGGTAGTTGTTCGAGTTAAAAGATATTTAGCCAAAATTAGTATTATTTTTAATGATTTTAAATTATTTTACTACTTTACTCACTAAACCTCAATTAGCCACTTTTGACTATTTTAATAGTACCATTCGCTCATTGAATGAATTAGAAAATGTTTTAAATGATTCTCAGTTAAAAATTATGAATTAAAATTTTTAATAAACTACTGATTCATTTAGTAAAAATTATACGATTAAAAAAAAAATTTCTATTAATATTTTCTGTCAACTATGTCAGCATTTTTTTCTGATCACATGTAACAGAAGATTCTGTCACTGTGTTAGAAATTAGTTTCTTTTTCTAACATTTAGAAAATTCTATTACAATCATAACATAAAAGTTTCGTGAATTTCAAAATATTTTTTGCAGTGTAATTGAATCAATAGTTTTATTTTAGTAGCTAGTAGTTATTTTGACTAAAAAAATCCAAATTTATTTTTTCGAGAAAATTATACAAATGCAGTATTGCCTCTAACTCTTATAGTTAAATTATAAGGTATAAAAACTATGCGAAAATATTATCAGAATGTTTTTGACCTAAGACGCTTCAGTTTTAATTAAAGTTTATCATAATTAGGGGATTTAAACGTTTTTGTAATATTTTCTAGAAAAACAAATTAAAAATTCTAAATCACCTTGCTTAAGTCCAGATTTTTTAAAATTGAAAATTCGTTGAAAATAAATTTGTTCTGTTAATTTTAACAGTGACAGATCTATTTGCAAGGTTCTTAATATGTTAAATTTGTAATTATCTCTACTTTTTGGAAAATGGATTTATCAACTTTTGAAAATTTGCTTCTCATTTGAACAATCGTTTAAGCAAATTGGGTAAAGAAGTAATTTTTTAAAAACAAAAAATAGAGATAAATTTTTGTTCGATTATGTTATATGAGTCCATTAGTAAATTAGTTCAGCCTTTATTGAGTTAAATTAATCAAACCTGACTAATTAAAATTTAGAGAGTAAATAATTGCTGACTTTAAAAGATTGTTAAATATTATTCATTTATTCCATCAGTTGACATTCTTTTCTCTAAAAATTTTTTTGTTACATTGTAAAATGCATGACATGGGAATGCTGCAAGGATCCGAACCGGATTCCAGTTTTAAATAACTTTATATCCATTCCACAAATAATCTCTTATTTTTTATTTTCCATGTGTCCTGTATCTCTTGAATCTTATGGAATTCCTTTTACCAGTTATTTAAGCAGTTTTTGTTATTTCTACCAGGATGATAAAAAATTATCTTCTGAATAAAAGAAAAAATTAATTAGAATGTAAAATAAAAATAATAAATAAAAGAATTGTTTCTGAAAAACCATAAGTTTTGGAATATTTTTCGAATTGTAGTTTGACAGTATATATAAAAATTGTTTTATATTATTGTTATTAATTCTTTTTTGTAGAAAATAGATATAAATACAAGAGTGTGTGTAATTAATATATAAAAAGAACCAATGAGTTAACAATACCATTTATTCTAACCATGTATGAATTCATCCTAGAAATTGATGTTACGAATTATTTTTGATTCCTTAGTGAAATTTGTCTCTCAATAAGAAAAAAAATGCGTAAACAGTGTATATTTTCTTGAAATCGATCTGTAGTCAATTTATTGAGAAACGTTGATTATCATTTTTCATAGTCCGTGCACTGTTGCTTGTTACGACTTTAACATGATTGCTAAACAAGTATTACATGAACTTATCTACAGTTCATAACCACTCTCGAATTCTGAGAAACGACTCTTTTACGAACTTTAAATAGTATGCTTATAATACATAATTACATATGTTAGATATTATAAATATTAATTCTACATTGCTATTCGTTATACGTTTGTCATCGTCTTTGTACAGAAACACGGATTAATTGATCATGTTACACTCTCTTATGTTCCCCTCAATCGTAAAATTAAAATTAGTTACATTTTCTACATGTTATTAACCACTTTTTGCCATAAAATCTCACGGAAAAAGTCAGAATTCAATTTTTCATTCTGAAAATCAAGTTATGTTGAGTAGCGTTCGATACTTTGATTTTAAATGTTTCTTGAGTTGTAGAAAACATAAATATGCACTTATGTCGCTCTAAATTTGAATTAGTGAACAACTAATGAAATGATGAAAAGTAGTCCTCAAATTGAATTAGTACAAATTTTTACTGAGAACTAGTGAAATATTACTAATTTTTAGTAAAAAGCTATAAATTGATAGTAACAAAATTAGTAATAATTTACTAGTTCTTAGTAGAAACTTTTACTGATTGTTTTTGTGGACTACTTTTAATTATTTTATTAGTATAGTTTTTCAGATTTAGAGGGATTAAAATACAGACCGAAAAGTAGAAAGATATAAAGGAAAGTATAAAAAGAAAGAAGATAGAGAAAGAAAATGAAGGTAAAACGAAATAAGAAGAAAGGAAATGAATAAAGGATTTACAGAAATAAAACAAAGAACATCATGTATGTAAATAAAGAATTTAAATTTATCAATCAGCAATAGATTGACAAAAATTAATCAAAATTACACTGATTGCTCAAAAAGAAGGAAAATGATTTAAAAAATTAAAAAAACCAATCAAAAAGTGAAAAAGATCAATTAAAAAGAAAAAAATGTTGAGTAAAAAAAGGTAAATTGCAGAGAGGAAAGAAGATATGTCAAAAAAAGGAAAAAGCCATATGAAAAAGAAGAAAAAAAACATATAAAAATGAAAAAAAGACAGATTAAAAAAGAACTTTTGTCACGAATTGAGCAGGATTCTTCCGAATGTTTTTGCTTGCAATAAGATTAAGAAGGCTCTTTATAATCAGTACACGTGACCATCAAATAATTTCACAGTTCTCGATTGAAGTTCTTGGCTGGTTTTCTTGACATTTGTAAACTTCCACACGTATGAATCCGACTTTGCGATATAGCTAATCTCGAGAATAACGTCCAGCCAAGCAGAGAAAGTAAGTTTCATACCTGAATGTCACAGGTCAAAATCCGCCTGAACTACCTATCGAATGCATGTTTTACTTTAACACTTTTATGCGTGCATTTTCAATCTCATCACTACTATTTCAGGAATTTTTTCCTATAAACCTTATACACTCAATGTCATCATTAAAATTTTATTTATAAAATATGCGGATTTGTTTTAATTTAAGATAAATAAAATTATTGCTGTGCACTACTTGAAAGAAATCTATATAGAATTTCACTTTATCAAGACACTTTTCTTTTTCAGAATTCTACTATTTTGTCTAATAGCTGTTTCTAAATCAGCCGAGGAGGAATATGATTATGAAGAAGAAGCAGCACCCGCTCCAGTAACACCTGCTCCTACAAAACCTGCAAGTAGATTAGGAGGGCTTCTTGCAGCTCGAAATAGACCGATTCCAACCAAAAAAACCACACAAGTAAGTTCTTAATTGATGAAAGTTAATTTGATATTGGTTATAAAAATAAAATGAAAGAAATGAGTTTATAGAGAAAATGAGATTGTGACAGGTATGATCTAAATATGGCGCAATATGAAGAAAGGGACCTAAGAAGCAAAAAATTGTAGGTTATGTTCAGTGATAAAAAATTACCTTGATTATAAGTTCCTTTTTAGTGAAATCAATTGATAAACTCAGCTAAAAAGCAGGATTTTATCTGGATAAGTTTTTTATTAGAAACTTATCATCCACACTGAAAAAAATAATTTCATGGTACTCACGGAGAAAAAAAATTAGCAGCCAAAGCTAAGACTTAGCTACCTTAGCTAACTTTAATTGCTATTATATGGATAGCTAATTTTTTACCTAACACAACTATTAATTAGCTTCTACAGCTAATTTTGTTTGCTGAAACAGCTAAATATTAGCTACCATAGCTAAAAATTAGCTATCCATATAGTAGCTAACTCATTTTTTTCAGTGCTGCCATAATTATGGATAAATCATCCATAATATCCTTTTTAATGTTTCATAATCAAAATCAGCTTGTATTGAATATTTTAGAACTAGTCAATTAATTTCCGATAATAAAATTAATATCTTACTTATAAAATGATTCGTAAAATAATCAGTTCTTTGTAAGTAAAAAGTGTTATATTTGTGACAGTTACACATAATTGAAAGACTAAAGCATGACAATTAATATACAAAATTGTTTACCTTTATAAAAATGTCGATTTTATTGTCACGTGACTTAAATTTTGAGTTTTTAATTAGAGAAACATAACCTGAAAATTTGTAGTGTCTTCAAGTATCTGAATTTTCAATAACAAGGTATTCAATTTTTATCAACATGTTATTGAAATTTCAATACTGAATTTTTGAAAATTCAATAGTATGAATTGTAAAAAACTTCATGTACAAGTTAGTATGAATCATAGTGATCTTCTTTTTCTGTCTTTTTATTCCAAAAATCACAAATATAACCTAAAATTTCTTGCTTCTTAGGTCCCTTTCTTTATATCGTATCACAAATTAGATTATAGATATAATTAGATTATATATGATGATTTTACATCGAAAATTGTGTATAGAATTATATGATAGTTCATTCTAATAGGTATTATTAAAAAATATCGCCATTCGAACTATTTTAGTGATACAAACTTGCGAAAATGTAAACAAGTATATAGTGGAAAAAGCATGACATTGAAAAAAGCATAAAAAGAACGTAGTATTTAAAAAAGCTTAACGTTAAAAAAAGCATGACATTAAAAACAAACAAATGGTATTAACCAGATTACAATTAGTATGCTCCGTTTTTTATATAATCTACATTTTATGATTCATTTTTTCCTTGCGGAATTCGAAAATTTAAAAAATGTTCATTTGCTATTCTATAAACTTTCAAATGAAGAATGAAACAATATATCTAACAATGACTTCTTACAATTTCGAAATAAAAATTCTATGACCTTTCTCTGACTTATGAGCATATCTCTGGAAATGACTTTTTACTTTTAACTTTTAAGTACGTCTGATATATTTGAATAATTTTAACAAATATTTACATGGCTTTTGTTGGGGATATTAATTTTCGACGCCAGCAATATTTTCCATAAAAAATTCACATTAATTTATGTTTTGAATAAAGAATTATTTCAATTTTTATGTGTAATTGTCAACAATGTATTTTTATTCTTAACCATACTTTCTGATGCTTTAAATTGTAAAATTTAGCAATTAATGAAAATTATTAATTCTAAGTTACGTTCATTTAAAGTTAATGAAATGATTGACACATTTTTACAAGAAAATCACTATTCAGTTTATTGTAAAGAAAGTTATAAGCTTTCAAAGATTGTCTTTCACTTTTAACCTTTTCGACGGTACTTCTCATATTTAGGACTTTTCTTTTTGAAGACAATTGGCACATTAAAATTAATTATGGGAAATCAGACTTGAAATTATTATAATTATTTTAAGAAATATGAAATTAACAGGCTTCATATCTTCAAAAAAATATTGTCATATTTATAACTGATATTGTCATATTTATAACTGAAAATATGTGTGTATGACACTCGCAAAATTTAAAAACTCGTTGCTTAAAAATCTTTACAAATACATGTTTCTAATGTTTAATATGCATAAGTAAAAACAATTAATAAAACATTGAAGATAAATATTTATTTTAATTACTTGACCATAAATTTAAGAAAATTATTAAAATTCCCTGATTTTTCTCCCACAATTAAACATTCTGATTGTAACAAAACATTGTAAAAACATTGTAACAAAAATTCGTCTTGATTTTTATACATAACACATATAATTAATATTAAAAATACATATAATTAATTATTAAACAAATGATTCCAATTGTATATTCGATTGAAAAATTCAGAAAGACAATTTAAATGTTTAATTTTACCGGATTAATTTAAATGTCATGTTTAAATTTAAACCCATAAAGGATGGGATTTTCAAAATTTTCCATGAAGTTCGAGACTAAATTTAGGCATTTAAAATGCATGAAAATTTTTTCTAAATATCGTTTCTTAAAAACTCCCCTTTAGAATGTAACATCTTTTTTGTCGAAAATTACAATTTGTTTTTTGAAAAAACAAAATTAATGTCCCTTGAACCAAAATGAAGCTAAATAAATACTGAATAGAGGAAAATTATAATTAATTTAATTTTTTTGACTTGAAAAACATAAGAGATATATTTTTAAATACTTCAAAAACCTCCGAATATAACAAACTTTCAGTAAATCGATCCAAATTTTTAATGTTACTTGGTCATTTTAAATTTTGAAAATCGGTCTTCAGATTCATATTCAGCGTACCAAAAAAAAACTTAGAGTAACTTGTTTTAATCGATATCATATGATTTAAAAAAATTCGTACACTGGACTAACTTTACCAATAAAAATCTCATTAAAAAAAAATTAATTTCATTTCAAAACTTTGGAGAAAAATCAATTTTAAAATGTCGACCAAAATTGTTTGTTGTTTATTTTCTTTTAACGTGACATTTGTCACATTAATGTAAAATTGTTTCCATGCATTTTAAATGCTAAAGTACAGCCTTAAGCTTTATAGAAAAATGCTGTATATCCAGTTCTTAATTGATTAATTTTGATTACAATTATTATTGATTTTACAATTAAAATAATAGAAAAAGAATGCGCAACTAAAATTTGGAAATAAAATTCAAAATCAAGATTTAAAGTATTTATTTAATTTTTAATTTTAGCTACCTTCTACAACAGCGAAACCAGTAGAACATCCAGTAGAAGAAGCTGCTGAGGGGGAAGAAGGCCTTGAAGAAAAACAAGAGGAAGATGCGCCTGTTACTACCACAGAAGCTTCGAAAAAATTGAAGGGAGGAGTGATCAGACCTTTCAGGTATTTACACCCAAAATATAAAATTTAATAAATAACAAAAAAAAAATTGTTTTAAAATAAATAATTATTTTAAAAAAGCTTAACACCGTTTTCAAAATCTACATTAAATCAAACAGAAAACACATGAAGTCATTTCTTTCAGTTTTGTAATTTGATAAAAATTTCATTCTTCAATTTCTCATTGCGACTGAATTTTTTTAATGCATTCTCAATTCTTAATTGCATTTCTTATAATTTGGTTTCTAAATAGTATTTTATAGTTAAAATCGTACGGTAAATTAATTTAGTATTCTTGTAAAAGTTGTATTCTATTAAAGTTTAAAACACATTTTTTTTAAATTTGCAAAGCCGTTTTTTTAAATCAATTAGAATATAGTCATTTTGTTACTGCTTCGATGTAAAAGTTTCCAGTTTATAAATTTATATCTTAAAAACAGAACGGTAAATTTCAATAAAATTGTAATCATACATGCAAAATTATACATTTAATATGTCATGAAAATTTTATAAGAATCTGTATAAAATCGATTTTCGGATAAACCTCCTTAAGTCATTACATATAATCTACTTGATCAACTCTTTTAAAAAACGACTTTATACAAATTGTATAAAATTTAACAACACTTTCAATTGGATTTTGAATTTTTTTGAACTGAAAAAAAATGAATAGAATGTATAGAAATAAAAGAAGAGACAAAAATTAAAAATTAACTATTTTCTGACTTTAGGTCAAATGAAGAGCTATTGGCTGCTTTAAAAAGAAGAAGAGCGCAAGTTAGTCAGTCTAAAGAACACAGTTCAACGCATGCTCCAGCAGAATCTACATCATCATCCAAATTTAAGTGAGTTGAATACAATGAACCTTTTTATCAAAAAATGAAAACCAGACTTAATAAGATATTTAAAAATTCACCGACTTGTCAGTACAATAAATAATAATTACAAATGTATAAATTCTAGATCTGGATCCAGTGGGCGTAGTAAACATAGTGGAAATACAGAAAGCACATCGAAACCAAGTCGCGGAAGATTTGGATCATCTCGAGGTACAAAACCAGTTCAAGAAGACGTAGAGGAGACTCAACAAGACGAAGTTCAAGTAAAACCGAAAACGTATCGCAGAGGTTAAGTAAAATTGAGTGGGTGAATTAATGTTATACGAACTTTCGAATCTGTTGTTCCTTTGCGTTTAAAAGAAAGTTGTGATATGTGCGGCATAATGAGAAAACTGGGTTTCAAAATATAGACTGACACCGCCTCTATTATTGCCTCATCAACTTCTTTTTAATTTTACTTTCCAGATTAAATTTAATGATTCAATATTTATTAAAAAGAATTTTTTAACAGTTCATGAATAACATGTCAATTATATATGAACAGATTTAAAAGATTATCAGTGACTCATTTACATGTGCCTTAAATAGTAGAATTATACACATTCTGTTTGTAATGAAAAGTAAACTTGTCAAATTGCATAATAATTTGACAACAACAAAAAGAAAAAACGTGTGATTTATCCATAAAAAGTAGGATTATGTCCGATAAATTGAGAATTGTTATTGTTAGAATTGAAAAATTTTGACAAATTTGAGTACCAGCAATTTAATGAAATTAATGAATAATTGTAAGATAATATCCTTTTTTTGTGCAATGTATCAAGTGCCTTTGTACAGATATTGGTTAATGTTTTGCTTTTCCCAAAGCAAAAGGAAATGAAGATAAATGTAAATCTTTTAGATTCAGCGCCATTGTGGAGAAAACGTTGTGACGGTTGATTAAAAAAGTATTCATAATACAATAATTTGTGCATTTTTTGATTCCTGATTTTCCTGAAGCTTTTCCTTTCTTTTCGTAATTGATGATTTTAATTTTTCCGAAATAGTCTACAATTTTTGGATTGTTCTAAAACAACTCCTCTACAGCAAAATCCGCCCAAACATCAATCTTAAAAATCGGATCATTATTTGTGACGCGATTTTTTATTTGTATGCATTATTTGTGAAGAAAGGGACCTAAGAAGCAAGCATTTTTAGGTTATGTTCAGTGATAGTTTTACCTTGATTGAGTTCCTTTTTAATGTTGCATAATCAACAACCCTCCGGTATTTCGTCAAACAATTTTATTATGTTTTTTCACATCCAAAACAAAAATGGCCAAAGATAAAACTTTTTATGTTGTCTCAATTTAATGTAATATCACTTAATTAAGCACGACTAATAGATTAAAATGTACACACTGTTGAGATACAACCGTATTTTAAATTTATTAACAATTTAACAATTATACTATTTATATACTTCGTCATAACCTAAAATTTATGATCTTTAAACAACATTTTTTTCCATGTACTTATGATTGTTGATACAGATAAAAGATAAAACTATATTTAACTTCTTGAACTGCGAAATTAATTAAAGATAATCTAAATACGAAATCCAATAAAGTTCAAACCGATGACATTTGTACAATGATTTAGAACCAAACTACATTTCAAGAATAGAAATTCTGATCATTCTGCAAGATATCTTTGATTGAGGGCGTATTTCTTCAGTCGTGATAGACCTTGATGTGAAAAATGTCTCTTACTAAAATAACTTGTAAACATTAAAAAAGAAATTGACGCAATTTTTAACAAAATTAATACCTTACGAGAATGTAAAAAAAAAAATTATCTGTAGTTTTAAAGTTAAACAAGTTAAATTGTAAAGACAGTTTTCCCAGGCTAATTTTGATAAGAGGAGAACAACGCCTAGTTTTAACCTCGGGGGAAGAACATTTTAAAAAGTGATTCATAATTTTTTAAAAGGAGAGGCTACGAAAGGTAACGAACCAACTTACTTGAAAGTTCAGTGTGGTACGAGACTCTTAGCGATAGAGAGATGTTCTTTCAAAAGACCTGAGAATACAGTTAATAGCATCTTTCTGTAAGAAAACAATGGATGACCTTAGACGCTCCTTTTCGTTATACACAATTGCAGTCAAATCAAGTAAGAGATGCATCATTAGGAAGATACCGGCTTTTATTCTGGAGTACCTCTATCTTTGGGAAACAACCTTTATAGGCACTTATAGCCAGATCAAAAATGGGTCAGAAGATAATAAGAATCGCTTTAACAGATAATGCTATTCCGATTGTAACGATATTTCTTTGCTAATCTGTACGACATATAAGAGATCAATGTTGAAAGATCGATCCAAAAGAGCAGAAAGAGTGAAAGAGCAAACAATTGTTGTAAAATTGATGGTATACAAGATCTGGGGAAAATGTAGAAACATGATGTGGATGATTTTGCTTATTTAGGTATAAATATAGGATATCATCATTGTTACTATAGTTCATATACACTACAGGCCAAAATTGTTGGACCACTTACAAAATGTGATTCTATTTGTCAGAAAATCTTTAAAATAGGACCATTTAACGGCAAATTTTATAAGCTTTCCAATGGTCTGTGAAAATTTGCATTTTGCTAATATTTGACAGAGTTATCAACATTTTAAGACGGTCATGTTTTTAATCCCATTTTTGTAAGTGGGCCAACAATTTTGGCTGGCAGTGTAGTGCTAAAGAAAAGATTTTTTATTCCCTACTTATTTAAAAAGAGCCATCTGTGGTTTTATACGTGAATGGTCTAAAATATCTCGTTGACCTTGAGGTTTTATTTAAATCATTAAATTATCCTCACTTTGTTTTAATCACTGAATTGAGTTAAATTGAAAGAAAAAAGATGTTCGATGTTTATAAATAACTAAGAACTTATATATATTATACAAAAGGTGTTTCTTTGCTAATGTGTCGATTTTTCTTGAGTGTAAATAGAAAGTTGATATTGAATAATCGCCGAGAAAAGTCAGTCACTGAAAAGAAGAAAATTCAATGTCGCTTGTTCTATAGGGTGTCTCGAGACAAACCAATAATTTTCTCAATACCAATTTATAGAAGAAAATATTCCAATCTCGATTATTAAAACCATAATAACAATTTATTACCACTTTCTAATTTATCTTGATAGTAACGATGAATTATTCTGACAAACACTATACAAATTCTATCATTATTAATTTATTATTTTATGCATTATGATTATTTATTCATGATGAATTTATAATCGTCATTGATTTCTATTCACTATGGAGGTTTATTCACACATGATTTTTTTAAAATTGAATATAATGAGAATTATTATTGTGAAGCACTTTCCTTTTTTGTGTATATATGGAAGCCGTGCAAGTTTTCAAGGAGATCAACACTCCTTCCGGTATCATTGCATACGTATATCCGTTCTTTCGTTTTTTCTTTAGAAATTTTTACAAAGGTCAGAAAAGGTAGATGGTCTAATTTGAGGGAGAAAAAGTGCTTTAGCAATTATTGAGAGAGAATCCGGTAACATGTTCAAATTGAATGATAAATATACCACACACATCTTTCACTTTCAAGGATACAGATCGACCTTTTACAAAGGAGACTTTTTGGAAATACTGGTGCAAACATATTCGTTTTATTTCTTGGTAATAAGGCCAATCATCATGAATATAATAAATGACTGTAAATTAAAACATGAATCCTATAAACTGGAATTTCGAATGAAGGTTATTCGACTTACCAGCCATCCTTGATTTAATCGACATTCCGACAGTAAAATTTCCCGATTCACATGATGAGCTAACGGTCTGCCCGTACGCAATCTTGAACTACTTACTACCTATCTTACACGCGGATGTTTCTATTGAAATTCTGGGGATGAATTTTCAATCAAGCTATAAATTCATTTCAGTAATGTAAATTGAAAAAAAATTGTTTACTATTAATAGAAAATTTTGTTTAATCCTTTATAGGATACATTTAAAAAAAAATGTTTGGTTATGGAAATTTTTACAAAAAAAAATTTGTTCATCGCAGAAATAATTGCTTTATGATTTAATGAATGAAAAATGTCAAAAATAAAAAGAATAAAATTGGATGGTTAGGAAATATTATTTCGTAAATTGACTTTTTACTCGGAGACTTGAATAAATACTTTACTGCACCAGAAAAATCAATTCTAAAAATAGGAATAAATGGGTGATTCTACTGAAGGGTACTTTTTGGATGTCCAGATTAATTTTATAGAAACTATTCAGAAGCAAGGTGGCCACTTTTTTTATGAAATTAAATTCAAGGTCTTTTCCCGGTCAATTTTTTTGATTTTCCGGTCACAAATTTTCGAAAAATTAAAACAGTATTATTAATTTTACGAAATTCGCCTTTATATTTGAAATATAATTTTATACTTAAATTTAAAATTTATCAATTCTTATAATCTTATTAATTACAATTAAAGCTTAAACAGTTTTTTATAACAAAATAATAAAAACTAAATTTTTGGACAATAATTTATATTAAACATTTAACAAGAATTACGTGTTATAATTCCACTAGCAACATTAACGCTTTACAAAATTGAGGAATATATCTGAAAAATGAAGAAAATAATTGACAGTTGAAAACAAAATTCAAATAATGGCTACATAATTACACAATTGAAAAAAATAGTTTAAAAAATTAAACAATAAATATTAAATTTAAACAAAATAGTTGAAAAATTATAGGAATAACTGTTGGAAATAATTGCAAATTTAACAAACGGATTAAAAATAGAAAAAAAAATAATTGAAATTAAAGAAAATAATAAATAAAATTGAGGAAATAAATTAAAAAATTAAGCAATAAATTGAAAATTTAAGAGATAAATTGAAATTTAGAAATAAAATTGAAAATTTAAGAATAAAACTGAAAATTAAAGATTAATCAAAATTTGAAAAAATAATTGATAATCGAACAAAAAAAATTACAAACTGACAAAAATAATTGACAATGGAAAACAAAATTCAAAAAAATGGCTAGATCAATACACAACCGAACAAAATAATTTAAAAAATCAAAGAATAATTATAAAATTTTAAGATAATAATTGAAAATTGAAAAAATTGTAGGAAATAATTGAAAATTGCGGAAAATAATTAATAATTGAAGGAAATAGTTGAAAAATGACGAGAATAATTGACAAATTAAAGAAAATAATTGAAAAGTGGAATTTAATTTTGAAGAAAATAACTGAGAATTGAAGAGAATAGTTTTAGGATTAAATTATTGAATTAAGATTTTAAAACAATTTTTATGAGTGAAAAAAATAATTGAAAAAATGTGAGAATTATTAAATATTGAGGAATTAATTGAAAATCGATTAAAATAATTGAAAATTAAATAAAATAGTTGAATATCGAAGAAAATAATTGAAAATCGAAGAAATAAATTGAAAAATTAAGGAATAAATTGAAGTATGAAAAAATAATTGATAATTGAAGAAAAAATTACAAAATGACGAAAATAATTGACAATTGAAACAAAATTCATAAAACGGCTAGATTAATACACAACCGAACAAAATAATTTAAAAAATTAAAGAATAATTATAAAATTTTAAGATAATAATTGAAAATTGCGGAAAATTATTAATAATTGAAGGGAATAGTTGAAAAATTACGAAAATAATTACAAAATAAAGAAAACATACGTGAAAAATGACAAAAATAGTCAATTGAAAACAAAATTCGAAAAATGACAAGATTAATAGACAACTGAAAGAAATAATTGAAAAAATTAAACAAGAAATATTAAATATAAAGAAAATAATTGCAAATTAAAAAATTAAGAAAATTACAGAAATAATAATTGTTGGAGATAATTGCACATTTAATAACTGGATTAAAATTCGAAAAAAATAATTAAAATTGAAAAAAATAATTGAAATTTGAAGAATGGAATTAAAATTGAAAGAATATATTTAAAAATTAAAGAAAAGTAATTGAAAAAAGCCGAGAATTAATGAATTTAGAAGACAACAATTGAAAACTAAAGAATGGAAATAATACTTGAAAAAAGAAAATAAAAATTAAAGAAAAATAATAAATAAAAATAAATAAAATAATTAAATAATTGTATTTAAAATTAAAGAAACTTAATGATAATCGAAAAAAAATATAAAAAGGCGATAATATTTTAATAAAAAAAAAAAAAAAGTAATTGACAATTGAAAAGTGGAATTTAAATTTGAAGAAAATATCTGAGGAATTGAAGAGTGCAGTTCTAGAATTGAATAATTGAATTGAAATTTTAAAACATTTGTTATGAATGGAAATAATAATTGAAAAATTCTGAGAATTATTCAATATTGAGGAATTAATTGAAAATCGATAAAAATAATTGAAAATTAAAGAAAATATTAGAGAATGGGAAAAAATAATTGAAAATTGAAGAAATGTATTGTAAATTAAAGAACTAAATGGAAATTTCAAGAAATTAATTTATAATTAAAAGAAAAATTCCATTATGACAAAAATAATTAAATGTTGAGGAAAATAATTAATTATTAAAAAAAATAATAAACAATTGAAAAAAAAATTCGAAAAATAGTGAGAATACTTGGCATTTGAACAATAATATTGTTTAAATTAATGAATAATCATAAAATTGAAAGAGAATAATAAATTGTGAATTGAAAACTGATGAAAATTATGGGAAAAATTGTAGAAAATAAATGAAAGTTTGAGAAAACAATTGGAAATTAAAGAATATTTATAATTGTTAGTACCCAGTGTACGAAAGGGCTCTTCTTTGTTTTTTGCCCGTTTATGTAAATAAATAAATAAATAAATAAATAAATATTGTATTGAAATTTCAAGAAAATAATGGAGAATTGAGAAAATGCGAGAATTATTGAATATTGAATAAAATAATTGAAAAACGAAGAATGCATTGGAAATTGAAGAAAATATTTGAGAATTGAAGAAAAGAATTAAAAATTAAAAAAATAAATTGAAGATTAAAGAATTAAATTGAAATTTTAAGAAAATAGTTAATAATTGAAAGAAAAATTACAAAATTATTAATGTTGCTTTTCTAAATAATCAACTCTCTAAATCTGAATTAGTAGTTTTCTACTATGAATTAGTCAAATTCATGGCTCATTTTTCTCTAATTCATATAGTAGAAAACTACTAATTGTTAGTAGAAAACTACTAATTGAAATAGTGAAACTTTACTTTTCAAAAAAGTAGATTTTTTACTAATTTAATTAGTAGTTTTCTACTACAAGATTACTAGTTTTCTACTAATTCTTAGTAGTTTTCTACTAAAAATTAGTAAAATTCTTACTATTTTAATAGTAGCTCACTTTTCGCTAATTCATTAGTAGAAAACCACTAATTCAGATTTAGAGAGAAAGTTAGAAAAATAGGTCGAGTAAAAAATCAAATTCATCTCTGAAACCTTATTTTTTAGCATATAATTGGAATTTATTGAATTTTAGCATCATAATATATTATAAAATTGTAGTAAACTTTTAGTATAAATAACTGAAAACAATTTTTTGTATATGTCCAAATTCTTATAAAAATAAGAAAATTATAATTTTTTCATTTACGAAGCCTTTTTCTTGAAACCATTAAGATTTCATTGGTTTTCAATATTTATTTCTAATGTTTATTTCCAATTGTTTAAAGAATTTAGGATTTTTTAGGATTTGAAATTAAGTAAAAACTTGGCAAGTATTTAAAATAATCATTTTTCGATAAAAATTGAAATTTATTTAATGTATACTTACTTAAGTTTATAAAGAATAAGATTTCAAAATTGTAAGAAATAATATTATCTTAAACATTGTTTTTTGTTTAACTGTCGCTCTTTTAGTAAAGATAATTCAAACTCTTAATTCTTAGAAATTTTGTATATAGATACTATTCTTTAAAAAAGAATATACTCTAAGTATTAAAAATATATACCTATTTAAGAACAATATTCTAAGCATTTAGAATAAATCCTTATTTTAAGAATAGTAATTCTAAATTTAAGTATACAATATTCTAAAATAAAAGCCAAGTATATTATATATTCTTAATTTTAGAATACATTTTTTCGGTGTGAAAGAATAAAATATACTTTCATTTTTTTGAAAAAAAAAGATATATATCTTCTTGAACTATAAAGAAACTTCAAAAATAAAGCAAAGGACTTTGGGTAACAAAGAAAGTTTTTGTGTTCTTGACACAGAATTTATTTTAATTAAATACTAAATATTGACTGGATTGTATAATATTCAATTAACTTGAAATAAAACATGGAAATTAAAATTCATTCAATTGCGAATCCTTATCTAAAATGCATCTAAATTAGAGTCTTGATTTTTTAATGCATGCAAATTTAGATGTATGTATGAGAGATAAAATCATTCTAGACTTGAATGCAATCAAGTTATTAAAGGTTTCAAATTCAAATGAGATTTATTTTATAAACTTTCGAAATTTTAACATTCTCCAAATATATTGATTCCAAATTATTATTGAAAATTGCACAACGTTGCATAATTTATATTTAAAACTTTTCAACTCTGCAAAATTGTTTTTTAAAATTTGATAACGATTTAAAACTAATATAGTAATGGTATTAACTTTTAAAATTCTTAATTTTTATTATTAAATTACAGAATGCCTGTAAATTTAGAAAATTCAAAAACTCAAAAATTTAGCTACATTTAAATTTGAATATTGAAATATTTTTATTGTAATTGGTTCTATGATTTTATTCTCATTTCCTTAATTTTAGTTAGTTTGATTTAAATTCAAATTCTGTTAACATTTTTTTAAATTTGAACTTGATTTTAATGTAATAATTAACTTTTTTCTGGAATTAAAAAAAATTCATTCAACTTTTTCCAACGAAATTTTTTTTTAAAAAGATAAAAATAAAGAAACTTGGACAAGAAGTTTAATATTTAAAAATGTTCTCTGACATTTCGAAATTTGACTGATTCGGGAATCTAATTATAAAATGAATATTAAAAAAATAAAAACAAAAACAAATAATAACTAAGTAAATAAATAATATTAACAACATTATAAAAGAAGGTAAATCAATAATATAAAATTTACTGCAGCTTTAAATTAATAAAATAATTGATATATAAAAGAAAATATTTTTAAAAATTACCACAGATTTAAAAATACAAAATTAAATTAATTCTTGAAATTTTCTACATAAAAAATGAAGAAATGTCTCACTTGAAGTACACAATAAAAAATGTTTAATCTCTTAAAATAATAACTCACTGAAAAATTGTAATGACCCTAATTTTTGGAAAGTTACATCCTATGAAAGAAAATATGTTTTATTTTATATTTTTAACCGGTATCATTTTACAAATTTTAAAATTTGTCACTGGGATCTACGTAAATGTCACCGGCTAAACGAGCTTTGTCAAATATTATTTCTAGGATCTGTGTAAATGTCATCGACTCAGCGAGCTTCGTCAAACATTTTAATCATTTAATTACTACTCAACAAATTCTAGAAGATCCTGATCCTTTTATACTATGCATTTTCAATTCAGGGAATCACTAAACTTTTTTAAATTAAATATTATTCAATAGTTTAATTTGTTTGAAAATAAATTTGACACACTTTGTCAAAATAAAATGAGATTAAAATTTAGTTCAAACATAACCTCTTCTCGAGTATGTGTCCAATTCCCGGTCAATTTTTTAGATTCCCCGGTCACAAATTTTCGAAAAATTAAAACAGTCTTTTTAATTTTGCGAAATTCGCCCTTACATTTAAAATATTACTTTAAACTTAAACAAATTTGCACATTCTAATAATCTTATTAATTATAATTAAAGCTTAAAAATGTTTATTATCACAAAATATTAAAACATAAATTTTTGCAAAAAAAAAAAAAACCTAAAAAATTCTGCAACGGCTTTTCCTTTATTCTTCGTTCGCTCCCAAAATCAGAAATTTTAAATTTTCAAATGTAAATTCACGAAATTAACAACAACACTCAATAAAGAAATTCTTTTAAATGATCTAATAATTTACTTTCATTTTCTCTATAAAAATACACTTTTACAAATTATTTATCTATCCATAATTTATAATAAGAAAGCATAATTTGAAAAGGTATATTACCTATTCAGCACCATTTCAAAAACATTAAATTATCTACTGTAGCGATTTTTACTCGCTTCATAAAAATGAAGTTAATTTTCAATTTTCATCACTGTACAAGTTTAAAGTATAGTAGGTTAATAGGATTGCTATTTTTATGAATTAAATATGCGACATTTATTGGAACTATCCCAGTTGTTATTGAGTCAAAGGTGAGAGTGAAATGAAGAATAAGTTGCAACTTTTGAAAGGATAATTTATCTCTCGTGAAGATATTAAATTTGGTCGTTCTACTTTTCTAATTCGTTTTCTGCACAAGTGAATTCACTTATTAAAAAGGATCTCGTAGCATGATAGACATAGCAGCACTTGAAACTATTAAAAGTATGCAAATTTTGTTTGTCTCATTGTAATTAAACCTTCGAGTTTCGAGACCAAGAGCAACAGACTGTCATGCACCGTTAGTTTCTGCATTACAATGTGAAATAATAACTCACCTAACTGCACCCCTACTGCTTTATGTCACTTCACATTTTCATAATTATTTCCTTGTTTCGCAGCACTGGCTTTTCTTTTGCAATACTATCACTTGTCCACTGTTGCCGTATCTTGCATTCAGATTGCTCAAACATCTTTTCCAATATTAGTCATCCGTAAAATTTCAGCTCAAAAAGTAATATATCATCTTATAAAAATGCATTAATACACATATGTTTATCATAAAAAATCTATTGGTACTTCTTGAAACAAAATTTTTCTTATTGACATTGTTGGAAATATTAATGATTAATAACTTACCATTAATGAATAACACTGTGTGACAGTTAAAAAAAATTTCTTATAGTGGAGGTTGTAGGTAATAAAAAACAAAAAAGAATGGTACATCTTAAATCTCTGATACACCCTAAAAATCTTGTTTTAGAGCCAAAACCCCGTTTTTGTCTGTTTTTTAATTTTTATGTATTTTTGCAATGGTGAAATACAATTTTTAGAGTTTAAGAATTATCTGATAGCACCTAATATTAATTTTATTAAATGTCACATGTATTTTTTAGATGATTCTTAAACGCTAAAAATTGTGTTTTACCAATGCAAAAATGCATAAAAATTAAAAAGTAGACAAAATTATCAATACGAGGAAAGAAGTTTTAAAAAAATGTTCATAAAGTCAAAACTTAATGATGTTACTACAAAATGAAAAGTAGAATAACTTTGACAATTTTAATCGAATTTTATTCATTTTAGGGTTATTTGAAACTGCATTTACTAAGTTTTTGATGTGCATTGAGAAAAAATATAATTGTAATATATACCATACCTTTTAGTTTTTTATTACCTACAACCTCTACTAGGTCCGGTAAGAAGTATGTACTTTTATTTTTTTTATTTTGTAACACAGTGCAATCTATAGTTAAATTATACTAAAATTACAGACAATGAAGAATATTTTAGGGGAAATAGGCTATTGAATACATAAAAAATAGGGGACTTTTAGGGTACTTTAAAAAGTTTATAAATAAAGATAAATTACATAGCCAGAATTCTGAAACTACTTATTTTGAAATGAATATAAAATAACATCTTTAAACATAATAAGCATGAAAACTTAATTTCTTTTCTTATTTCATGAAAGATAAAAAAATTCCCAAAAAGAATGGGGATTTGGATCGATTAAAATTTGATAAATTAAGGTTCGGATTATAAGTAAATTGGAACCAATTAATATTTAAGGAGATAAAATAAAAATAAAGCAATACATTAAAAAATGGAGAAAATCTGCACAAAGAAAAATGTTCAGAAACAGTAAAAATATTATAAAAAGTATTAAAAAATATATTAATATTGGAAAATAAAGTATAAATAAAGTATATAATAATAAAGTATAACAAAATGAATAAATAAAAATCCCCAATATTAGATTCATTTTTAGAACAATTTTAAAAACAAATTTTGTTAAAAAGTCACAGAATCTAGAAATTATATCAGAGGGTAAATAAATTTGCGAAAAAATAGATAAAATGTTAAAAATTTTGAATAAATTTACAAAAAAAACGAGTTAATGTTAAAAAAATCAGACAAATAAAAAAAAATTGTATACTCTCCCGCCCTCTTAAAATATCAAATTAGATCAGTGATTTTACTGAAATTGACACTTTTTAAAATGAAATGTTTTTTGGATTTTTCATAATTCCTTTTGCAGGATTATATTTAAAATAAAATTCAAAAACATAATATAGTTCGCAAAATTAATTTCTTAGAATTAAGAGTTTATATTATGTTGACTAAAAGAGCAATAGTTAACCGAAAAAGAATATTTAAGATAATATTATTTCTTGAAATATTTAAATCTTATTATGTATTTAAAAACTTAACATTAAATTAATTTTAATTTTTAGTAAAAAAATTATTATTTTAAAAACATTTCCCAGTTTTCACTTCTTTCCAAATCATAAAAAAAGGTTATATTTTTCAAAACATTGAAAAATAAATATTAGAAACAAAAGAAATCTTAATGATTTCAAGAAAAAGGCTTAGAAGATGAAAAAAATGATAAATTTCTTATTTTTACAACAATTTGGATATCTTACACAAAAAATAGTTCTCAGTTATTTATAAAAATTTTTTACTACAATTTTATAATATGATGTTAAAATTCAACAAATTTCAGTTATTTACTAAATAATAAGGCTTAGAGGAGATAAATTTGAATTTTTACTTTCACTAGTTTTTTAACTTTGATTATTTATAAAAGCAACATTTTTCCTTTATATTATAAATTTTATGAGAGAAAATGAACATTAAATTCTTAACTTTCGTTTAACGTATATTAAAAATTTGTTTAAAATATTTTTAACATGTTAAAATATGATTATACAACGCAAAACAATTTTAACCTAAAAATAATAATAAAAATAATAATCCAAAAAGCTGCAGTCTAAAATTTTTAAACATTTAGATGAAAATAAAAAGCATTCAAGTTTCTGAAATAAATTTTTAAAAATTGAAAAGAATAGAATAGTTTCTACAAAATTAATTGGAAGATCCAAAAAGTCACTTTCAGTAGAATCACCCAGATAAGAAGATCAATGAGAGAAGAAATACATTTTTTCGATAAGTTCTAAAAACAAAATTATATAAAATAAAAAAAATATTTTGCGTAAAAAGAAGAAAATCTATAACACACAAAAAAAATTAGAAGCTAAAAGCAAAAGAAATAAAAAGAAATATTACCTAATATAAGAAATATAAGAATTAAAAAAATTGTTTCCAAATACCGAAAAGAAAAAACAAAATACTGAAAAACTTTTTGGAAGAATAAAAAATTATAAGAACAAAATTTAATTGTTTGAAAAAAAATTATAGATCTTAAAATTTTTAAAGAAATAATAACAATAATTATTATATTAGAAATTTTATTAAAAACTCAAAGAATAATAAAAGAAACCTGTCAAGGAAGAAAATATGTAATAAAGTTATAAAATTTTAGGGGACGTATGATTACCTAAGTTCTAAAATTAATTATTTAGAATATTTATTTCATAGAATTTCATTAGGAAAAATTTTCTTTTAGTCGAAATTTCACATTTTCGAATAGGTTTTCAATCGAACATAAATTAATCCGAATTTTGACCTGACAGAATTTTCAGTTCACCGAATTTATCTTTCATAGAATTGTCATTTTAGAGAAATCCTTTTAAGCAACTTGTCATTTAATAGAATTCCAATTTAAACGAATTTTAATTGAGAAGAATTTTTAGTTTACAGAATTTTAGGTTAATCGAATTTTTAAATACCAGAATATTCATTTGACCGAATATTCATTTGTCCGAAATTGTTGTAGTACGAATTGACATTTGATAGAAAACTTAAAATGCAGAATATTTATTTGTCCGAAATTGCAAATTGCCGAAAAATTATCTGCCAGAAATATTTTGGCGCAAATTTTGAAATTGACCAATTGCAATTTTCTTCATATTTTCTGATTGGTCAAATTCCAAATTTGCGCCAAAATATTTCTGTCAGATACTTTTTCGGCCATTTGCAATTTCGGACAAATAAATATTCTACATTTTAAGTTTTCTATCAAATGTCAATTCGTACTAATACAATTTCGGACAAATGAAGATTCTGTCAAATGAATATTCTGGTATTTAAAAATTCGATTAACCTAAAGTTCTGTAAAATAAAAATTCTTCTAAATTAAAATTTGTTTAAATTAGAATTATTTTAAATGAAAAGTTGGTTAAAAGGATTTCTGTAAAATGAAAATTCTGTTAAATGTGAATTCGGTGACCTAAAAATTCTGTTAGGTCAAAATTCGGATTAATTTATATTCAATTGAAAACATATTCGAAAATGTGAAATTTCGACTAAAAGAAGATTTTTCCTAATGAAATTCTATGAAATAAATATTCTAAATCATTAATTTTATAACCTAATCATACGTCCTTATTTTAGAAATGTCTTAAATATATTTAAATTCAGTCAAAATGAAACAAAATAATTAATTTTCTACTATTAAATTTGGAAATAATTGTAATTGAAAAGTTTGAATATCAACTAGAGTTTGGATATTTATTTAAATTATAAAAAATTGATAAATTAGACATGAAATTATTAAAATCTAATATCTTTTTAACTTTCTACCTAAAACTTTTAGACCGTACTCTGAACCATTTTAAATTTAATTTTTTAAATTATTGAAGAACACAAGATTGACACTAAATTCTTATGCATTATTCTACGAATTCGTGGAATTTCTTAAAAATTTCCCGATCACTTAACAAATTTTCTAATCTTTTTTTCCAAATTCCCAGTTTTTTTCTTGACCTACTAAATTTCTAACAATTTCTCGAATCACTAAATACAATTTTAAATAGACTTTTGTGAAAAATAAGGGATTTTTAGGAAAAGTAGGGAACGCCTGTGAATTAATTACAATTAATGAATTTTGATTTACATATACTTCTAATTAAATAAAATTAGTATAATTCTTAATTAAATTAAAAATTTTAAAAGGTATTTGAAGAGTTTCACGTTTTGAATTCGACCCTGCTTAACAACTATAAATGATGCTACAATAGGACCTTCTGGCATTACAGAAAGGTCAGTGAAATACAAGATATTTCTATCTTAAGGAAGGTGCCTTAAAAGTCAATGCATAGATCAGCCTCTTCTCTTATCCAGTCAAGTTACGTAACGAAAAGATATTTATTCTTAAACGACACAATATAAATGTTATTAAATTACATTTACAAAAAATTGAAATAAATTGCATTTATGTATTAATCATTGATTTTTGTATTTCAACTTGTCAATTTGTAAAATTGATTTAATTTATCAATCAAATGGTTGTATAATTTAAGAAACAGTATTTTGTATAACTTTTTATCTGCTGCCAAAGTTATTAAAAAAAAGAATTTTAAATGCAAAGAAATAAAAAAAAACATGAATTATTTTACGAATTTTTTATTAATACAAATTTTATATAGGCAGGGAATTATGGAAACTATTCTAATTCAGATGTTCAGTACAATTTTTAAATTAAATTCGGAAAAAACTCTTAAAGTTACGTTCTATAAAAAACTTATTTAAGGTAAATACTTGAAAAATTGTAGTCAAATAATTACCAAAATTTGTTAATTAAAAATATTCTCAAGATTAAAATTCATAAAATGTAAAAAAAGAAGTCTTACAAACAGATTATTAAAACTTACACAAAACTAGTTTTTTTAAGTCCTTCTTTTTGAAATATTTCAAGATTTTAGTAATGAAAATGATTCGATTTAAACTATTTTTTAAAAAATCGAAAATCTCAATGATTATAATTCTCTTCTAAGAGAAAGCAAAGTGAAAAATGTTCAAAATTGAAAAAATCTAATTTGAGAATACTCTTTTCAAAGATCAAAATGTTGTGAAAATGAAACTGATGCAAATGTTGGTGATTTTCTTTAATTAAGATACACTCTCATTAATTTAAATTACGACAATTATGTATTGAAATGTTTTTGCTAATGAAGATTATTCATAATTTTTTTTTTTAATACACACAATGTAACAAGAAACCTTTTGAGATTCAACCCACTTGGGCGCTGATGCGCTTCTTTACAATAGACACAGAATGTAAGCACTGCACTCTTTGTAACTGTGACAAAGAAATTTTTTTTCTTTATAAGAGTAATTTATACGAGCTTAAGAACAAATAAAGTAAAGCGTATGGAAAGACAACGAAGAGCGAAAAGACTTTCTCTCGGTCAGAAATCTTTATTAGCTTTCCCTGATTTACGCACGTATCCATACACGCGTCGTGATCTTTATAAATCGTGAACTAAAACGATAAAGTCCATTTAAATGTTTAACATATCTTAAATCTTACATTTTAGAGACCCAATAATTTTCCCCTTGCTACCAGAAAGTTTCTAATGTTAAAATATATTAATCCATATTATTAAATGCTTTTAACAATCGTGAATTGAATTCATAAGGAGACAAAACATTTTGACACAAAACTTATCATAAAGATTGTTATATTGTTGAAAACATACAGGTAAATGTTATTTTGTTCAAATTAACAGATTTTTAGATTCTAATTATTAAATATTTTATTTCTATGAATTAACAGAAGTATTTATTATTTGTTTAATTTACTTATTTAATGTTAAAACCTTTAATTTCAAGTGTTGTACAAAATAACATTTACTATTGTTTGTATAAAATAACAGCTTTAAAAGTAAGTTTTGTGTCAAAATTATACTTATACTCAAACATCAAATTTATCGAAGCTTTTAATGGCTAATCTTCATAATCTTTAGAAATCGAAAGAATCAGATATTTTATAAAGATTCGTTAACATGCGGATAATTATACATTAAAGACTGGATCAAATTATTTGATTATACAGAAAGTAATGGAAACAAGGTGAAAATGTTTCACTTGTTTACAATCACGTGAGAAGATATTTGCCAATAAAATATTAATTACTGAATTTATTAAATTTAATTAAATATAAAAATTAATATCGTCGGATTTATTTACCGTTTATATACATTTGTGAGGATAGAAATAAAAAGAACGATTTCCGAGTTGGTTTTCAATTTTGATTCCGGATGGTGTACTATAGAGGTTTGCCATTTTTTTAAAATACAGAAAACATGTTTATGGAGCCATACAAGACCCCGCGAAAGTGCAGCCAAGGTCTCTGAACACCTTTTCACATGTATGCATAATATAGGATGCGTGTAGGTTTGTGGTTCCACATTAATTTTATTAATGTTTGACAAGAAGTGTGTTCAATTTCCGCCTTACTTTGTAAATTACATTATACTGTAAATTGCAATAATATATCAAATGCAACATTACAAATGACAAAAAATAAAAACACAACATTGTAAACGATAATGATATAACTTTATTATAAATTAATTTACGTACTTTATTATATTTACTTAATTTTGCGCTTGACAAACATTTTTTTGGTTAGAAATAAAAGAAAATAAACGAGGAAAGAAGTTAAATACACAAATGATATTTTCATGTGTAACTTTCTTTTTAATTGTAACTTAATTCTTTTTATTTATATTATGCCGTTTTAATTAATTTTGCGTTGAAATAAATTTTGACTGACAATTGACATTGTTAATTTTTTCACTGATCAAGTTGTAAGTTTACGTAAGCAGTAGAATTTTAAAACAATATTTTCTATTAAATTAATTTAAACTGTTGATAAATATACTCTGCAGTATTGACCGGTAGTATAAATTAAATTTTCACGTCCTGGATGCTGAATTTTCCTATCACTCATGTCTCAAGTTCCGCATTCATAATAAGACACTCACAATAATTAATATTCTCAGCGACACGCATAGCGTATCCGTTGCAACTAAGCCTTTTTTGTACTCGTATCGAAGGTTACTATAAGTCACAAAGGATAGGCCATTGACTGAACTTCAAGTCAACGGCAGCCACAGCATTGGAAAAGTAAGATTGACTATGATTGTTATCTAAACAAGCAATCATGGAATGTACTTTCAGACACTTATTTTATGCATAAAAATAATTATACTGTAGTGAAACTGCACAGACGAAAATTGAAAGATAGAACTGCATAATGAAATCATCAAAAAGAAAATGAAACGATTCAGAAAGAAAGGAAAGAAATACATTATGAACTAGATGAAAATTGTGTCTATTTCGTGAACATTTCGCTTCCACGACAAAAATCGGCTTCCTACTTAAGGTGGTTCGAAAATACATGGGAAAAAAGTAAAGTCGGATTTTTAATGCTTTTAACTTCTAGGATTATTGTTCTATGTCGAAAAAATACCCCCGTTTTTTTTAAATCAAAAAATATTTAGAGGTCACAAAAAAAACTTTTTCGCAAAAATGGTTTATAGAATCCTTGAAAATCAATATTTTACAAATGCTAAACTCTTTTTCTTCAGAAGGCTTCTAAGAATAATGCCAAATTGTTCATTTAACCATTTTTTAATATTGAATATTTTATATGGGTCTCCAAAAAGGAACAAAAAATACAAAAACAAGAGTTAAAAAATATTGTTTACTATTTTTTTGAACAATTTTTTGCACTATTTTCAATAAATAGCATAAATATAGACATTTAACAAATACAAAAACAAGAGTTAAAAAATATTGTTTACTATTTTTTTTAAAAATATTTTTTGCACTATTTTCAATAAATAGCATAAATATAGACATTTAACAATTGTTTTATGTAATTGCTAATTTGTTTAAACAAATTATTATTTGGCGAAAGATTTTCCGTAACGTACGTATCTTGCTTAGAAGTTTTACAGCAAAAAGGCAAATTCGGCAACTTACCCAAAAACACACTATGTAATTAAGCTATTTTTTTCTTAATTTTAAGACTCATTTTTATAAATTTAATTATGGTGTTTAGAAATCTAAATGTTTATGGATTAATTTAAAAAAAATCACATACGTCTGTGATGTAGAAGTGCATATTTTCTAAAATATAAAAATGAAAAACTTATCTTTGAAAAACATCATTTTCACAAAATCACAATTCTTTTATAAATTCTTTAATAATAAACCGCTAAACATAAAATTTTATAGAAACCATCTTTACCTTAATATATATACTTCATTTATAAAAACAATTATGTTTAATATTTTTTTTTTGGACAAGTTATTAACGATTGCCAATTTTCCCAAGTTAGGCACCTTACCTGATTCTCCCCTAAAATTCGCAACTTTTTCTCAATTTTGCAAATTTTGAAGACTAATGTAACCAATTACTAACAACAAACTAAAAATACCAATTCTATTAATTGTTTAGACAAACAATTATTGTTTAATTTCAACTGTTTATCAAATTAAGCCACAGAATTGTAACTTTTTTCGATTGTGCAACTTTTCAAAACGAACATAATCTATTACTAACAACAAAATAAGAATAACAATTGCATCAATTGTTTAAACAAATTATTATTATTATTTAACTTCAATTTTTTATCAAATTAAGCTACAGAGTTGTAATTTTTTCTCAATTTGACATGCTTTTATTTTTGGGGAGTTAATATTAACTGTAAGAGGTTATCATCGATTAAAAACTTTCAACAATTTATTATTATCAAAATGTTCTTTTTATACAAGCTTTTATTTTTACTATAGTAGCAAAAACAAAATTGTTTAAACTGCGGTTTCTTCAATTTCAAGAGTATACATTTGTTTAAATAATTGATAAAATTGTTAATTTTAGTTTGTTATTAGTAATTGGTAGAAAAATTGCAAAATTGAGAACAAGCGGAAACATCTGTACATTCGTCTTGAAAAGTTGCACAATTGAGAAAAAGGTGCAACTCTGTGGCTTAATTTGATTAAAAGTTGAAAATAAACAATAATTATTTGCTTAAAATATTGGGTAGAATTTTTATTTTTGTTCGTTATTAGTAAATGGTATCATTTAGCTTGAAGAATTTCAAAATAAGAAAAAAATTGCAATTCTGAAGTTTCATATGATAAAAAGTTGATATTAAACAATAATAATTTGTTTAAACAATTGATAGAATTATTATTTTTTGTTTGTGGATAGTAATTGGTATCATTCAGCTTAAAAAGTTGCAAAATTGAGAAAAAATTGAACCTAATTTACGAAATTAATAAATAGTTGTAATTAAACAATAATAATTTGTTTAAACAATTAATACATTTGTTATTTTTAATTTGTTGTTATTAGTTGTTTACACTCGTCTTGAAAAGTTGCAAAGTTGAGAAAAGTTGCAAATTTGCAGGCTAATTTGATAAATAGTTGTAAACAAAGAATAATAATGTGTGTAAACAATTTATAGCAATTATACATAAAACAATTGTTAAAAGTCTATATTTATTCTATTTATTGAAAATGGCGCAAAAAATTGTCAAAAAAATAAAAATAAATATTTTTTAACGCTTGTTTTAGTATTTTTGCTATTTTTGGAGCACATAAAAAATAGTTTTTATTTAAAAATGGTTAAATAAGCAGTTTGGAATTATTCTTTAAAGTCTCCTGAAGAAAAACAGAGCTTAGTGATTGAAAAATTTTGATTTTTAAGGATTCTATACCATTTCTACGAAAAAGGCTTTTTTACCCTATATGTAAAATACACAAAGAACATTGAGCGAACTGTAAATATTTTTTTAATAAAAAAATAAGGGTATTTTTTCTTTTTTTGACATAGAACAGTCCTAAAGGGTGAGAGCATTAAAATTCTGACTTTACTCTTTTTGGATCACCCTATTCCTTATAGAGAAAGCAATAAAGTAATAATATATAAGTGTTAATTAGAGAAGTTATTAAAATAATAATTTTTAATGCAAAAAAATTTTAAAAAAACATGAATTATTTTACGTATTTTTGATCAATTTTAACCTTTATATAGGTCAATTGATTCGCTTTGAGATAAGGAATACGATTTTTATATTCTTTAAGTTGTATTTTTAGCATGGACAAAATTTTTGACAATAAACAACACATCTGATCATTTGCTTAAAAATGAAGATTCTTCTTATATCTTCTTAGAATCTTCTTAGATTAAAATGAGTCGATTTAGACTCATTTTGGAAAATCGAAAATCCTAAAAATCACAAAGTATTTTCTATCAGAAAGCAATAATTAGAAAAAAACTCACAACACTCATTTGTTTTTAAATATTGAACTTGAATATAATGAAAAGCACAAATAAAAGCTAAATTCCCTCTCAACCGAGAGAAAGCGTCTAAATTAATCCTCATCTCAAAGAATCACGTTTCCTGATGTTTCTAAGACGAGAATTATAATTAGCTAGTCTTCATTTTGATAATTAAGGAAAAACATGCCTGTGCGCTTTTAAGAGCAGCGTTGGAGAAAATAGAATATTTCATTATGTCAATAAATGGGTTAATGTTATTAATTTTAATGGCGCTGCGTTTCTGGAGAATTTAAATTGAATTTAAATAAATAAAATAGTTAAATTTAATTTGCATTGAATTCAATATATTATAATGTTTGACGAAGATCTTTTATTTAACACGATATAGTGTAAGTGAGAATGGGCTTTGTTATTTATTCTGTGGGTAGTAGACACAGCACCACTGCATACATATACTTCTTCGTATTTCGAAGACGGATATGCATAACTTAACCAGAAATTCCTTCGTTATTTGTACAAAGAGAATAAAAGTTAGCTACACCTTATCTATTTTTACAAACTCTTCTCACATTTCAGTCATGCAAAAATTATACGAAATATATTTTTTATTTTATAATTTATAGAGTTTATTTCACATATATATAGTATATGTGTCTAAACATTTGTCGAGAAGGTTTAAAAAAAAGTAGCACGAGAATGAGTCGAATGTTTAAAAAAATATATAGAGCCTGATATTCATAAATTAGTACTTCCATATAAAACAGATCACAAACTGTTTTTTACGAGCTTTCAGTGGAGAAAAAAATTTTGTTTAATTTTTTAATTAAAAAGTATAAATTTTAATTTTGATGCGTAACCTTTTGTCACTCCCAAATTTACATGTTTCCAATTTTGAATGTTCAAAATTTTAGATAGGGTTGTTTTTAAGATAAATATGAGACCCATGTATCAATTTGTTTTTGGCACCCTTGTTTTCCAAATTTTATTTCTGTGGCGCCCAACGAGTGTCACTCAAATCATTGCGCCCATGTGGGTCGTATATTAAGTACGATTTAATATCCTAATTTTTTTAAAACTATTCTTCGTCAGTTAATAGTAGCCTCTTTCATTGAGAAAAAATTCATAAATTTTTAAATTTGACTTTTTAAGAAACTTTTTCTCTAGGAAAGAAGAAATTGTTTATTGAAAATAATTTATTTACCCTGAAATTGACTTGGCATAACATAATTAATTTGAATTAACATTAAAATCGTTAAATTGATTCAAGCGTTAACTTACCCCGGGGCAAATTGACGCACCTTGTAAGACTGTAAAAAGACCGTAATAAATTTGATATTATCGAAGCTTAACAACCAAATGCGAAAAATGCGTCAATTTTATTGCCTTCGGTCTATTCAATACAAAGCTGTGAAAAGGGATCAAAATTTTGTATTTATTTCTTATTTCAGTAAAAAAAAAAGTAAAAATGCGCCTGCCCCGCTCATTATTGTAAAAAAGGTATCAATGTTTATTACTAAGTTTCTTCTTATAATTATGAGTCATACATATTCGTTTTTAATAAAAAAATGTTTTCCATATTCAATGTCGCGGGCCGGGGTAAGTTGGCGCTATCTACAAAAAAAGCAGTTCTAAAAAGAAACTAAAAACGGGACTTACTTTTCTAAAGTAAAAGCTGAAATATCGGAGCAAGATTTCTATGCGAAAATCTTTTTATAAAATTAACATTAACGAAATTAAGCAACAAAAAGTGAAAATGCGTCAAATAGCCTCGGATTCCTCTACTTATAATTGCAAAATAGAATCAATATATTTTTATAACTCATTTTTTTTTGTAATTATAAGCTAGATAACTTAGTTTTAATGAAAAATCTCTTTTTTGCGTCAATCTACGACAGGCTGGGGTAAGTTGACCCAGGTTGTAGAACTACAAAACATAACACTTCTAGAAAGAAACGAAAATTTATAACCTGATTTTGAGTGTTTTTAAAGTGAAAGACAAAATATCAGAACAAGTTTTCTTTACGATAAACTTTTTGAAAACTTGTTATTAAGGAAATTTAACATCAAATGCTCCGAGTAGACCTAGTCTCTTTTTTTCGTAATTGCAAAAGGTATAAAGGTTTTTTCATATCTCCTTTTGGTAATAAATCATTTTTATAACAGATTTTTTCACGAGTCAACTTACCCCGACCCGAGGTTCCCTTGTTCAAAATTGCAAAGAGATAATAATAGTTCTTTCTTAACTCACACAACCGCTCATAATTGCAAAAACATATTAAGCTTTTTTTATATCACCTTTTTGTATTAAAAAATCGTTATACAAGTTTTCTTTTATGCGACTACGACCCGACCCTACGTTCTCTTGTTCATAATTGCAAAAATGTATTAAGGTTTTTTCTTATCACCTTTTTGTATTAAAAAAATTTTATACAAGTTTTCTTTTATGCGTCAACTTACCCCTACCCTGGGTTTCCTTGTTCATAATTGCAAAAATATATCGAAGTTTCTTTCTTAATTCACTTCTTTGTAAATTACGAGTCATATATTTTTGTTTAATGAAAAATGTCTCTCATACGTAAACCTAACCTAGATTGGGGTAAGTTGACTCACCTTGTAAGACTGCAAAAAGAAACAAAAAAGAAAAGAAATTAAAAGTTATAATTGGACTTTGTGTTTTTAAACTGAAAGTTAAAATACCAGAGCAAGTTTCTTATCTTATAAACATTTTGTAATTTTTTTATTAACGTAATTTGACATCAAATGCGCCGAATAGCTCCAGTCTCCTATTCTCATTATTGCAAAAAGCAATGAATTTTTTTGTTATCTAACCTTTTTGCAATACATAAGCTACATTTGTTTTACAATACAAAAAAATTTGTCATGCGTCAATTTACCCCAGCCGAGGATTTCCCAACTCATAATTGCCGAAATGCATCAATATTTCTTTCTTATCTAACCTTTTTATAATTTAAGCGATATATCTTCTTTTTTAAATAAGAAATATATTTCATATGTCAACCTATCCAAGACCGGGGTAAGTTGACGCACCTGGTAAAACTGCCAAAAGACAGTTCTAAGAAAAACGATATAACGAGACTTAGAGTTTTTAAATTGAAAGCTAAAATATCAGATCAAATTTTCTATGCAATAAACTTTTTATAAATTTGATTTAAACGAAGTTTAAGATAAAATGCGTCGACTAGTTTCGATCTCAATTTTTTAAAGATGCAAAAAAGTATCAATGGTATTTTTTATCTAAAATTTTTGTAACTACCACATAACTTTATTTTTCAATCAAATTCTTCTTTTAGCAGTAAATCCCTAAAGGATTTACGTTTGCCTTACGTTTTGCCATAAAAATTACCATTCTTCATAAATATACTATTTTTCCATTTAAATCATAAAATTTCATTCATGAGTCAACTTGCCCCGGCCCAGTGGGACAAAACCGACTTTTCGTAGACAAAGTAACTTGTAGGTCAGAATTCTTGACGGATTAACATGTTCTTTTTTTTTAATTTAAAGCTTAATAAATTGTACAAAGATCTGTCGTGGCCGATTTTTAAATCATTGCTTCTGTCGAAAGTTATTAACAATTAAGCAATAAATAATAGAATATTTTTTTTAAATTTTTTATGAAAGCTTTTAAATCCAATGAAATTACACATTCTTACAATTTCAGTTTAAATTAAACAATTTTTGTCATAAGTATTTGTTATAAACAATTTTTATAAACAATTAAGCAAGAATCCATAATTTTGAAGAGTTAAAATTTCTTTTTTAGTCTAAGTGCCTAAATTCGTTCATCATAAATGGGTATATGCCAGAATGTGACAAAATATTAATAATTTCATTTGTTATAAACAATTTTTATAAACAATTAAGAAACAATGCATAATTTTAATGCATTAAAAATTGTTTTTTATTCTAAGTGCTTGATTTGGTCTTCTTAAATGAAAATTTGCCCAAATGTGATTAAAGGTCAACAATTTAATTTGTGATAAATAATTTTGATAAACAATTAAGCCACAATTTATAAGTCTAAAAAAGAATGTTTAATTTATAAAAATTATGGATTGTTGCTTAATTGATTATAAAAATTGTTTATAACAAATAATATTATTAACATTTGGTCACATTCTGGCAAATACTCATTTATGATGAACGAATTTAGGCAGTTAGTCTAAAAAAAATCTATTATCCATTAAAATTATGAATTTTTACTTAATTGTTTATAACAAATTAAATTGTTGACATTTACTCGCATTCGTGCAAATGTCGATTTATGAACAACGAATTCAGACACTTAGTCTAAACAAGAATTTTTTTATTTATCAAAATTAAGAATTGTTGCTTAATTGTTTATAAAAAATATTGATAACAAATGAAATTGTTATTGACCTTTACTCATATTTGGGCAAATTTCCATTTAAGAAGACTGAATTCAAACACTTAGAATATAAAACAATTTTTAATGCATTAAAATTATGCATTGTTTCTTAATTGTTTATAAAAATTGTTAACATTTGGTCACATTCTGTCAAATGCCTATTTATTAAAAACGAATTCAGGCACTTGGTCTTAAAAAAAATTTTTCTGTCATCAAAATTATGAATTGTGGCTTAATTGTTTTTAAAAATTGTTTGTAACAAATAACATATTAACATTTGGTCACATTCTTGCAAATGCCCATTAATAAACAACGAGTTCAGGCACTTAGTCAAAAATCGAATTTTTAATTCTTCAAAATTATGAATTGTTGCTCAATTGTTTATATAAATTGTTTATAACAAATTAAATGTTGACATTTACTCACATTCGGGCAAACGTCCATTTATGATGAATGAATTCAGACACTTAGTCTTAAAACGAATTTTGAATTTATTAAAATTAAGAATTGCTGCCTAATTGTTTATAAAAATTGTTTATAAGAAATGAAATTATTAACATTTGGTCACATTCTGGCAAGTATCCATTTATGAAGAACGAATTTAGGCACTTAGTCTAAAAAAGAAATTTTAACTCTTCAAAATTATGGATTGTTGCTTAATTGTTTATAAAAATTGTTTATAAAAAATACTTATGACAAAAATTGTTTAATTTGAACTGAAATTGTAAAAATGTGTAATTTCATCGGATTTAAAAGTTTTCATAAAAAATTTTAAAAAAATATTTCAATTATTTATTGCTTAATTGTTAATAATTTTCGACAGAAGCAATAATTTAAAAATCGGCCACGACAGATCTTTGCACAATTTATCAAGCTTTAAATTAAAAAAGAGAACATGTAAATCCGTCAAGAATTCTGACCTACAAGTTAATTTATCCACGAAAAATCGGTTTTGTCCCACTGTGCGCTCCCTTAAAAACTATTTATGTGACAGAGAAAGAGATAACACTATATGTCCATCTCTTTCTCTCTCATAAAATAGTTTTTCCAAAAACCTTATCTGTATCCGTCACTGAAAATATCTGAGATTTTGAGTATTTTAAGTAGAACTAAAAACGAAAGCTTAAAAGGGGGTCCTTTAGTCTCCGATTACAGGAATGAAAAAATCGTCAACTTGCCCCGGTATCCCCAATTCGAGATTTTAACCACCTTTTTGTTGACCAAGAATGTAACATTATGTCCTGTTAGTTTCAAAATAGCATTGCCAATATAATCTATCTAAAAAAAATCGCGCAATTACGAGTAAAACTCGTAATAAAAACGATGGAGTCCGTACCTTCACAGTTTTTGTTTTCTACTATATGAGCTAGAGATTTGAATTTTTGGTTAGAAAACACTACGAAGACCGCCTTTTCTAAAGTTCTTTATAATTTTCCTGTAATCTGCACATCAACCTTCATAAGTGTACCAAATCTTAGCACCCTAAGTCAAATACTCTGGCAGTTAAAGAAGGGGGGGCAGGGTCATTTTTTCGATTTTTTTTTCAAAAAATCATAGATTTAAGCTAGAAAATACTACGAAGACCACCTTTTCCAAAGTTCTCTATAATTTTCCTGTAGTCTACACATAAAACTCCATATGAAAACCAAATTTCACCACCCTAAATAAAAAAATTCTGACAGCTAAAGAAGGGGGGGGGGACAAGGTAATTTTTTCGAATTTTTTTAAAAAAATCGTAGATTTTGGCTAATGAACGCTATGAAGACCGCCTTTTTCAAAGTTCTGTATAACTTACTTACTCCAAGTACTTACCCCAACTTACCCCAAGTCAAAAACTCTGGAAACTAAAAAAAGAGGGATAGGGTTATTTTTTTGCATTTCAGGTTGAAAATTTTGGTTTCTTTACCAAATTTGAGGTTTCTAGCTCAAATAATTCGAAAATTAGAGAGGGTGCGAAAACGTTCATACATATAGTGTTTTTAATAGAATTCTGTTTTACTTCACGGAACCCTAAAAACCAAAGTACTCTTCCAAATTATAATAAATAAAAGAAAATTTCGCACAAATAATACTTTCTCATTAGAGATGAGAGTGTAAAAATGCTTTGCAAAGACTCTAAATAAAACACAAATGATTGACCCTAATCACCTTCTGCTGACAGGACAATAATGCAATTCTGCAGCAAATAGCAAGTTAAAGTAACCCACACACGAGTGCAACTTTTTTTTTTTTTTTTTTTTGACGAATTACACAATTCGCTACACTTTGACCCAGTTAAATGAAAAAATTGGCATTTTTCTTGAGATCTAAATTTGAATATTAATGACAGTGAGGAATTCATGGTGTTGAGTTTTTGATGGTAAACTGGTGGGGTATTCCTTGGTATCCATGGTGGGTGGCGGTATAAGTAGACGGCAGCGTCTACCAACGTTCTCATATACACTCACTACGTCCTTCGAACCTCTATTCTTACTTTTACTTTTTACGACTTTCGATCACGATCCACTGGATCTTCCTGTGCGACTTGTGTCAACGCTTTTAATTATAATTAGTTACCAATAATTAAATACACCTAAAAGGATACCCAATCGGCCTTATAAAGTGACGAGTCAAATGCAGCAGAAAAATGAAGTTAATTGCGGTCAATTAGTGTAAAGTGAATTAAATCGTTTTCAACGGTGTTGTTCGACATAAGGTGCTCGCGAGGATACTTTGTGGATTTCAGTATCCTTTCTCTTTCTTCTCTGGCCGACGTGAAACAGAGAAAGAAAAAGGAAGGGAGCCGTAGAGAGTGAGAGATAATTCAAAGAGGATCAAAGAGAGGCATTCAAAAAGATCCGCGCACCACTTGAAGATTACGAGAGTGTAAAAGAGAGAAAGAGGAAAGTGCATAGTGCAGACATGTGGCTGAAGGGCGCGCTTTTGTAAGTCATTTTTTTATTTATTTAAACATTAGGATAATTAAAAAAAAAAATATTATTATTATTATTTAAAACCCTCTCTCACTAGAGATAAAAATGATGAAATTTGTCAATTAAAATTAAATTGGGCGCAAATGATAAAACAGGATGTAAAAATAAAAATAGAGAAATAATAAACCGGAAATATCTTTTTACGTAAGATTTTGTCAATCTCTAAAAAGAGTTTTCAGGTAGTATTTTATGTTTGGTACAAAGTTACATATTAAAAGAGAAAAGCGCTTAAAGACAAGTGTTGCTTCTTGTGTTACTTTTATGCTACTGTACTTAATGCAGACATTACTTGATAATAAGTAGTTTATTTTCATATAAGTAAATTATGCTAGAAAATGTCTAGACTCTTGTATTTTATTAACCCTTGGAGGAGTCATAAATTGTGCGGCTACAGGTTACACAAGTCCAAATTTTAAGTTAAACAAAAGGTAAAATTAAAAGGAAATTTATTGCTCCAGTAACACGCAACCGTTTAGATTTCTCTGTTTAACGATTTTACTAGTTCACGTGGAGAAAATCGATTAACACAAAGATATAAAGATAAAAATGTTATATACAGTTTTTGCTCATAAATAAGAATTTTTTTCCTTGTAAGAGTCGAAAGTAATGATAAATAGTTTTACTTATAAAATTGTGGAGAAATATGAAAGATTTGTTATTACTTTATTTCTTGTTTGTTATTACATTATTTCTACTTGGTATTATCATTTTGTTATTAAATTATTACTTCTTATCACTTTATTTATTATTTGTTATCATTTTATTAGGATAATCTAACTGTAAAATCATTCTGGAAATTGTTATCGAATTCTGTTTACACTTTTATCAATATTTAAGAGTGTATTAATTAAGTTAGTAACAAATTAGATGATAGGTTAATATTTCCAGAAAAACGATATACTAGTTTCAAGAATATAATATTCTAAAAATATTCTTAACTAAATAGGAAATTTTCTTACTTTAAGAATATGTTATTAATTAGAATTAAAAATATCACTTAATTTTATTTATTAGCATATTTGAAATAGTAAAAAATATTGACAGTGACAATGAAACATAACCTCCCTTAAAAGTTTATGATAGTAAAATTTTATTCTGATTGTTTTTAGCATTAGTTAAAACTTTTTAAAAATAAACTAAATTAGTGGCTTTTTTTATATATATATTGTACTTTTTTATATAAAAACATAATTTGTATTCAATACATTGAAAATAGTATTTCGTTTGGCTTGAAGTGACAAATATTCTTAAAAATAGGGGAATATTCTTAAATTTAGATTATCTATTTTCACTTAGAATATCTTTTATCAGTTTTGATTCTGCAATAATTTTAAACAAACACGGAAATGTTTAGTCTGTTGACGCAACTTGCAATTATTATCCTCTACTATTATCATAAATTTCTTATTTTAATTGCAGTCTGATATATTCATATTCCATAGTTTTTAATTAAAATTAATTAATTATATATAACGGCATAATGAATTCAATTAAAGATAAATAGAATTTTATTTTATTTCTAATTTAATTACTATTTCAAATTTATAATTTAATTGTCATTTTATATTTAAATTCGCATAGATCTAAAAAAAACTTACTACAAGCTAAAAATACCGAAAATTTTTGACATTTAGTAATTTTTATCTCGTAAACTAACATTGAAATTTTTCTTTAATTATGGGAGAATTCAGAGCAGTAAATCATTCTATTTCTCTAAGCAATGGAACGAAATCACAACTACTTAAATTATTCAAAAAAAATTTAATTAATTAAACACAGAATCAAACGAATATCCATTAAATAGAATTCAATAAAAGTGGTAATTTTTAATTCATTCACGTAATAAAAAGGAAATAAAAAATATCAACATTGACAAGAAAATAAAAGTGATAAATTTAAATACATCTACGTATTGAAGAGATAATTAAAATTCTCGACATTCAGAAGAAAATAAAAGTTACATGCTTAAAAAAAACTGATCAAATTCGAGATTTAGAAAATGTCTGAAATTAAATTTAGAATTAAAAATCAGTAAAATAAATTAAGAATACAAATGAGATTATAATATGAATTTAAATATTAAATTAGACCACAATAAAAGTGATAAATTTTAAATACAGACACGTAATGAAAGTGAAATTAAAATTTGAATATTGAGATGAAAATAAAAGTGAAATTATTAAAAAATAAAGCTTGTCAAGTGGGAAGGGGATTGACGAGAAAAATGAACTTATTAAAATGGAAAGAAATTTTTAAGATGTTTCTCTTGACAAAGTGAGAGGCATATAATTACTGCTACATCAATCGCCATCAATGAAGTTAGTTCAGTCCAAGGTCGGTAAAATGTCAACATGGTGAAACGATTTCTAAAGCAAAACTGCTCTTACTTCTCGTTTTCAGGGAGGCGCTTCGAGTCGAATGTCTGACTTGAAAGTAAATTATACGACCGTCTAGAATGTCAACTTTGAATGTCAACCAAAGTATAACTGCAGGAAAAAATGCTACATTTAATCGGCTAGGCTTAAGGGCTTAAATTGGTCAGTTTGAATAATTCATCAGTTTTTGAATGCCTCCTTGCGAAATACTCAATTTTCAACTGATAACCCAACTATGTACTTCCAAAAGAAGCAATTTTGTCGAAACTTCAATATTGACTTTGACGGATGTGAATTCACTCGATGCAAATTTCCAAATCTAACATCTTTGAAATTGTTTTTATAAAGAGTTTCCTGCTCTATGGCCCCGTTTACAATTTTTCTCTATTTTTATTGTGACAAAAATTTATGTCATATCAGACAAGCTGAGCATGGTCGGAACTGAAAATCAATTTTCTATCCAAAATGTTGTTTTAAAAAGAATTTTAAACAATACGTATTTCTTTGGTTAGCTGAACAAATTTTAGAAAAATTTTAATTTTTAAAGTCGGAATTCTCGTTTAGTTAAAATTTAAGATAAAAAACCTTGTGAGTGCAATAATTTTTTAAGTGATTGGGATATCTTATTCTTTTTTTTGGGTCTGAAAGGGTTTTTAGTCCTCTTTACAAATCCATTGAAAAATTTTAAAAAGGTTCTAAAATAACAAAATGGCGACAGTTTTACTAAAAAAAATTTGAATTAAAATTACTCAAAACCTCAACACTTTTTTGGTTGAAACTTTTTTTTTGTAAATTGTCCATATTAAATGTTATTTTTCATAAGATTTTAATTTGTGCCCAATTTTGGTAGAAGAGAAAACAGTTATTTTTTATTATTTTAAAGGGAATTTTCATTTTTCTAGAAAAATACACTAGAAAAAATGTTCTAAATAAAAGTTGTTTCGCTTCAAAAAATATAAAAAAAGTTTCTCTTTATGTTTGTTTCTATTTCTGGTGTTTTCAACAAATTTCGTCAGAATTCGATTAAAAGATATAATTTTTTTAAAACTTTGCAGTCTTTTTGGAATCAAATAAACAAATAATTATTAGAAAGTTTATAATTGATTAATATCGTTTATATTTTAAACGGATCACATTTTTAGCTTGATGATGTTCTCTCCATTGACATAATATCGAATTAAAAAATAGCTTTTCACATCAAAAAATAAAATAAATAAATAATTTCACATAAAAATGCTATTAACATTAATTTCACCAATTTTTAAAAGATACACCCAGAGAAGTGATATATTTGACTCAAACATATGTTATTTGTGCCAAATAAAAATATATTTGTCTCACAGCCTAGTAAATTTTTTATTTGTTTCAAATAAAAGAATTTATTTGAATCAAATAAAAGTTTATTTGACACAAATAAAAATTTATTTGATTCAAATAAAAATTTATTTGAAACAAATAAAAAGTTACTTGGCTGTGAGACAAATATATTATTTCTCTGGGTGTACAAGTGTTTTTAAATAAAAAGTAGGTTCAGCTAAAATTTGTTGTTATTATTATATTGTTGGTGTTTTTTTTGTGTTAAATCCAGTTAAAAACTCATCATTTTTTGACAAATAATAGCCTATCTTGTTGAAACATTTTTCTACAATTTTATTTGTTGGAATTCCTAAAATATTTTATTCAAAAGTTATTAAATAAACAAAATTTGATCTTAATGTATTTTTTCAACAAAATATTATTTAATAAAAGCCAACAAATAAAATTAGTCCAAAAAAAAAATTTTGTCCGGAACAATGTGTTAATGTATTCCTACGTATTTTTCTTCCCTGAATCCGAATCTAAAGTTAAAATAATCAGATTAGCTAAAATTTTTTAGATAATCTCAAAAAATTGTTTAAAAATCTAAAAAAATTTTTTTTGTCCAGGACAATATGTTAATGTATTTTTCTCTGCTGAATCCGAATCTGAAATTAAAATTATCGGATTAGCTAAACTTTGCAGATAATATAAAAAAAACGATTTTTTCGTTTTTTGCAGCAGTTTTTTAAAATTATTTAAAAAATTGTAGCCAATCTGGTTTTTTTTACTTCGGATTCAGATTTAGCGGAGAAAAATATGTATAAATACACTAGTGTATTGATCCGGGAAAAAATTTGTTTTTTTTCGGGTTTTTGAGCAGTTTTTTGAGATTATCTTAGAAAGTTTAGCCGATCTGGTTATTTTGACTTTGAATTCTGAGTCAGCTGAGAAAAAAAGGTCAAAATACTCTAGCGTATTGTTTCGATAAAAATTTTTTTTTTCAAATTTTTAAGGCATTTTTTGAGATTATGTTAAAAATTTTTAGCCAATCCGGATCTTCTGGCTTCAGATTCAAATTCAGCGGAGAAAAATAGTTAGGAATATATTAGTGTAGTGTCCCGGACAAAATTTTTTTTTTCGTGTTTTTGAGTAGATTTTTGAAATTATCTCAATAAGTTTAGCCAATCTGGCTATATTCTGGCTCCAGATTTGGATTCAGCGGAGAAAAATACGTTGGAATACACAAGAGTAGTGTCCCGAAAAAAAATTCTTTTGGTTTTGATTTGTGTTTTTAAAATGTTTTTGGAGAATATCTAAAAAATTTGGTCAATCTGGTTATTTTAATTTTGGATTTTTGTGGGGCAGTGTAATGTTTCAAAGAGAAAAAGGAGCTTATCAAGATTGAATAAAAATGACATGTTTTTACTAGACTCAAAGAAAAAACATAAATTGTTAAATAGTTATTATTTGACAACAAATTTTTACCCAACCTAATGTTTTCTGTTTAAATTAATTGATAAATTTAATGCAGGTTTAAGAACAAACGTTATTTTTTGTATATAATAAGTATCTTATTGAATTTTGAAATACCTAAAGAAAAAAAAACATGAAATTAAAGTTTAAAGTCTAATTTTTGAACGTTACAAAAACCTTTTAATAAATAATAATATAATATGTAGTGATATTGAAAACTTATTAAGTTTATTTACAATGTTAATAACCCTACTTTCAATCAAAATTAATTAAAATGAAACTAAGAATAAGAAAGAATACTTATAAAAAAAGTATATAAATTTAAACTTAAATTATATATTAATGACGAAACTAAATACACATTTAAATTATTTAATTATTGTTTTGGAAATAAAAGTACAAATACAAATTTATAACTTTGGCAATTATTTTATCGTATTCACAGTTCTTCTTGATTGCTTTTTTTACGTCACTACATTTCACAGCATTTCTCTGAAGATAATTAAAATCTTTTTATTCATTATTATATAATGTTTTAATAACAATTACAATACTAATTATATGTGATAAAATAAAAACAAAGTATTTAAAATTGAAATTGTTAAAAAAATTAAAAATTTGAAAGTCAGTGAGATGAGATGAGAATTACGCAACTTGTCCGCTAACTTTTCATAAACACAATTTTAAATAACCTTCTATAAAATTAAGTATAATTGCACAAACATATTCATTTGACATTTTTTTTACTACTTATCAAAATCAAGTCTCTAGATATACATTTTAAATATTTGAATCAAAGAATTTCAATATATTTCTTTTAAAGTGACAAATATGTGACGCTCCACGAAAGAAGGGACCTATTGCGGAAAAAATCAATTTTCATTTTTTTATGCTAAAAGATAATTTTTGAGTTGTTCTTTCATTTCCATGTGTCAAAAAATTTTTTCTAATACCCTTTTTGTTATAATGATTCAAACCTAGGCGTGCTAAGTGTATCGCATTTTTTGGATTTTCTTTGAACGACCGTCTCGTGAAATTGGCTTTTATTGATTTCATTTTTTTTGGTAATTGATAGTTTTTGAGTTGCTTTTTGAGTTCCAAAAATCAGAATTTGATTTCTATAATTAGTTTTCTTGTTATGAATCTTCAAACATGGGCGTCTCGATTTTTCTTCCTTCTCTTTACCCGTCCGTCTTTAAAGTTTGCTTTCTCAGTGTTATAGGTCCCTTCTCTCGCGGAGCGTCACATATATAAATTACACAGCCCCACAAAAAAAATAAAGTTTTCGGATCTGGGTATGAGACCAATATTTTCCTATGTATTTTAATGCGCTGAATCCGAATCCACCATCAAAATTGGTCCAGTGAGTCTGATTTTGGACCTAACCTCAAAATCAATAAAATGGTACTTTTTGTTCAATAGCGTCTGAACCCGACCTAAAATTTATACAAGTCTAAGATCAATAGAAAGCTTGATTTATTCCCTTTAAACCCCTTTTTTAAAAATGGTTCTACGATGATTTATAATGAAGTTATGATGTTTTATACTTAAAATCATTTTTTCCATAACTCACTATTGATGTGTTTTTAACATTTGGAAAAATCATATTTTAAGTAAAACATCATAACTTCGTTAGAAATCATCGTAGAACAGTTTTTAAAAAAGTGTCTTAAAGATAATAAATCAAGCTTTCTATTGATTCTAGACTTGTATCAATTTTAGGTCGGGTTCAGACGCTATTGAACAAAAAGTACCATTTTATTGATTTTGAGGTTAGGTACAAAATCAGAACCGCTGGACCAATTTTGATGGCGGATTCGGATTCAGCGCATCAAAATACATAGGAAAATATTGATCTCATACCCAGATTCGAAAACTTTTTTTTTGTGGGCTGTGTAATTTATATATGTGACGCTCCGCGAGAGAAGGGACCTAACACTGAGTGGGGCTATGTTAATAATACACTTTCCCTAATATAAAAAAATTGATCCACAATTTTCAATTTCGCCAAAACAGTGATATTGTCAATATCTCTCTTTCGCTTTTAGCTAAATGTTTAGCCATTATGTCGAAAAGTTTAACTGACGCAGTTGTATTTTTTACCATGCACCTTTTATCATATATATCTAGATGACACTGTACCTTTGCCGAAAGAAAACCAACTGTTTAAGCTTAAAGCTAAACTGCTTTTAATTTACAACACTTAAAAACTTATAATTTGTTGTAAAAATAAACTTCAAACATTGCACTGTCTGAAAAAACACTCTTATGTTGGCCATATTTGTTTTGAAACAAGTGGCGCCTAAATGTGGTAATTTTCTTTGCCAATATTTTTTTGTAATTTATTCTGTTTTCTTTGCCTACAAACCAAGTCCATTTCTGGACCAATGGTCTAAAATTATGATCAATAATTGTTAGTTCTTAACCAACTATTTTTGTATTTAGTCCCTCCAGAGAAGGCATGTTGTGATCAACTGCTTTAAAGCAATTAAAATTCACTTAGATCGATGCATAAAATCGGAATTCCCCTTCAACTGACCTTATTATCTTTTATAACTACAATTCATCATTCCTGGCAATTTTACGAGAATGCAGTGTAGAAACAGAGGTTGTAAAGGTTACTAGTTACGGCCTGTCTTGTGCTTCACGAAGCACTGCCTCCTTAACAATTTAATGCTATACTTTATTCAAATTGATCAACCGAATTCTTTTTGTGATTTTTGTCTAGTTTTGTTGGGATAAACACATTTTGCGGGCCAATCCAAGGTTTTTTGCGGTTACGTTTATAATGCTTGCGTAAGATGGTCGCCTCGAACTGTTAGAGATACTCGTACACCTACACGTGTATGAAAGAATATAACTACCTGGATAAATATATGCATATACGAGAGACCGCTTTCTCCATAAGGTTTCATGCTGAGAGTATTTCATATCTAACACCCCGATAACGCCCACTGAAAACTTTCCTCAATCATTCCTGCGAGAGAAGTTTCAACTTATCCTCGCAGCCAATCGGTAGTTATCAACTGGAACACGCAGGAGTTTAAAAAAAAAACATCCTACTTCCGGTGTGAACTTCACCCTGAGATCAACCGTTTTCTACCTTGACCTAGTGAATAATAAGGATTCACACAACCTGTGATTGTTATAACACTTGAAATTAGACTTTCTGATTACAGTCAATGGTGACCTGTCAAGCAGCACTGATTTTTCAAATTTCTCGTTAAAATATTTTGCAATTTATCTTTTGTTTCGAAATGATTGTTCCTACTCGATTACAACACAATTGTTTCGGTTTAAAGGCACTGGTGGTTTCTGTATTTATGCAATGCACAAGATGTTGCAGATTTTTCGCATTAAAGAGATTTTTCCCTCGTTAAGATTATCTTAGTTCGTGTTTTTTTTAAAAAAGAGTTTTTTTTTTTAACTTTTTGTAGACTTTGGCAAAAGTTGATGAGAATTTTAGATGAAGAAAGATGGAAAGGAGAGAGAGAGTGATAAATTGTTTTTTTAAATTGAAATGTGTTAATATTGGAATGGTTTTTAAAGTCCTTGTTAGATATTGTTTTCTTATTACCTTTATTATTGTACTTTCTATTACTTATTTAATATTTTTCTTTTATTGTTAATGTTCTAATCAACCAAAACCATTATTTACAAAATGTACACATTTTACGCTAAACAAAATAAAACGTTTCTTGAATCAGTTTAACAATGATGAAAAAATGAATTTTGACTTAAATTTTCCATATTAAGCAAACTAAATGAAAAAAGATAGTAATAGTTTGAAGAAACTGATAAATCTTAAGAAAGAGGATAAACTTTTCAAAAGTATAAAACTAGTGTAGTTACAAAACTCCGATTTTTAAATTCTGCTTATATCTAAATTTAGGTCAAATTTGGAATATTTTCTAGGTCCTAACTAGGTTTTCTAAATTTTCTTGTAGAAATTTCCGATTATTTCTCGGTTTATAATTATAGATGTATTTCTTATTACGAATAACTTATATAACAAATCCTATTTTTATTTTATATATATTTAATTAATTATTAAATTAATTTAAAAACTTTCAAGGAAACGAAAGTTTTCCCGGTTAGTAATTCTTAATCTCGGGTTTGTGATTAAAAATTATTATCAAATAAATATTTACTTTAAAGCATATGAAGATTCCCCAAATTTCACTAGATATCAATTTTATGTGACAGAAATTTAAGATCCAGAATGACAATTTACTGTAATTTAAATTTATTATTTGAAATTTCACCCAACATCACCTGAATTGTTGAAAATAATTTTACAATTCGTATCTTAATTATTGTTAGATTTGATCATTCATTATAATTTGTATTATAACAGAATGACAGAATTTTTATTTCGTGTAATTTTCACTTCTTCTAATCTTTATTCGATATAATATTTACTTTGCATAATTTTCATTTCAACTTTATTACGTATGTGACACAAGTTCTATTTGTCATGTTTTCACTCTATTAGAATTATTAAATGTCATATACACTTCATTTATCTGCGTAATCTCATAACATGGAAATCGCTTAAGTCACTTAACATCTGTCAAAATCTTTAAAACATACAATTATCATTCTTTGTATTCATACACTTTCACTGTTTTTGAAAAAAAAAAATTTCCCCTTCAAAATGTTTCTTTCAATACTTTTATTATAAATTTATAGTAAAAAAATAGTTTATAACATACCATAATGTTTTAAAGTTTAAATAACAAACTAAATGAACCAACTAATGAACTTTTTGAAAACACCTTTTTACATATAAAAATATCATTTTTAGCTAACAATTTTTCTTCATGTAAAAAAATGCAACCTAATAAATTAAAAAATATAATTCCTTGACTTAAAACGAATTTATTTACCTATATAAAATACATGTACGTAGTAATAATAAACAAAAAATTCGCACAATAGTTTATAATTTTTCATTTTTTCTACATTTGAAATTCTTTTTTTTTCTATAACTTCAAAAATTCTTATTTTTTGTCAAAATAGTCTACAAATCGCAGTTTTCATTCAAATTAAATAATTTTCTTTAAAAAATCTTCGTTATTAAATTCCTTATTGATCCCTCGAGCCTAACTTAAAATTTTTGTTTATTTATATTTATTTTTTAATAACAACGTATGGAAAAATCAAAGTGTTGCAAAAAACGAAGTTTTAAGTTATTAGAAATTGCTAGAATGTTTCAGAAATCGTATAAGAATCATTTTAGAATATTCGAGGTATACAAAAGTTTATATAATTACATTTTTATTAATTAAACATCACCTTAAGTAACTAATACATAGAAAAAAGAAAATAAATGAAAAAATTAAAATTGTGGTATATTTCTTATGTAATTTTCTATTGCAATTTTAATAAATAATCAAAATACAAATCTTCAATAATGGTTTCATAAAATTTTTATTTGTTTAAACAATTTTTTATTGTTAGTTGCAATTGTTTTTAATTTAACTCTACAGAATTCTAGTTTTTTTTTACATTTTGCCACGTTTTTCGCTTATAATAATTAAGTATAAAAAAGAGGACAGCGTTTAATGTTTAGCAATTGTTTAAACAATTGTTTGTTGTTAGTTGTAATTCTTTTCAATATAACCGTAAAGAATTCTAGTTTTCTTACATTTTACCAAATTTTATGCCTGAGATAATTATATATAAAATGTAAGAACAATTTTTAATGTTTAACAATTCTTTACACAATTGTTCGTTGTTAATTGTAATTTTTTCAAAAGAAATCTAAAGAATCTAGTTTTTTTTACTGTTTACCAAATGTTATACCTGAAATAATAAATATAAAATGAAGGAACAATTTTTAATTTTTAAAAATTGTTTTAACAATCGTTTGCTGTTTAATGTAATTTTTTCAATATAGACCTAAAGAAATTTAGTTTTTTTTTACTGTTTACCAAATTTTATGCCTGAAATAATTAAATATAAAATGAAGGAAACATTTTCAATGTTTAAAAATTGTTTAAACAATTGTTTGTTGTTAGTTGTACTTTTTTTCAATACAAATAAATAGAAATAAAATTAATAATAATGCTTTTTTTTTAATATAACCCTTAAAAATTCTATTTTTCTTGCATTTTACCAATTTTATGCCAAAAATAATTAAGTATAAAAAAGGGAACAATGTTTAATGTTTAAGAATTGCTTAAATAAACTAATAATTTCATTAACTTGAAATAGAATTTTAAATTTATTCTTATGTTCCTTACTTTCATTTTAACCATATAACAAAAAGCGAATGTAAAACTGTACACATAAATTTGAGAAATCTGAAAATTACTTTTAGTGTTAATTAAAAACTTAGCAAATTATGTTTACTAACAGCAATTACTGTTAGCATTTAATTAAAAAGAAAAGAGAAGAAATAGAAAAAAAAATTAAAAGCAAAATAAAAAGAAAAAAATTTTAACAAATGAAATTAAAAAAAAAAGGAAAAAATATCAAAAATATTTGTTAGAATACCTACATTGTTTTAATAGATTATGTTAATTGGGATTTAAATTTTACTCCTATCAAAGTTTTAGTTATGTAAAAAAATTGAAATGTTATTTTTAATCCATTTAAAGTTTTTGAAAATAATAATTTATAGAAACTATTGATAAACTTTAAACTTAGTCCTTGCTTTTTATATTTAATTATTTCAGGTATAAAATTTGGTAAAATCACTGCAAAAACTGCTGATTTCTAAGTGTCTTATTTTAAGACGTTTTGGTGTCTTCGACGCATAAAATGTCTCATTTTAAGACACTTACGGCGTCTTAGATACAAAAAAAAAACACCAAAATGTCTTAAAATAAGACATTTAGAAGACAGCAGTTTTTGCAGTGATGTAAAGAAAGTAGAATTCTTTAGGGTTATATTAAACAAAATTACAATTAACAACAAACAATTATTTAAACAATTGCTAAACAATAAACTCTGTCCCTTCTTTCTATACTTAGTTATTTAAAGCGAAAAATGTGTCAAAATGTAAAAAAAACTAGAATTCTGTAGAGTTAAGGGGTTACATGGGTTTTAAAGGCCCAAAAAAAAACACTTTTTTAATAATTTTTTTTAATGTAATAAACGAATTAATTTATTGAGCCCTTTTACCACATACAAGTACAATATTTAAAGAATAAATTTTATAAATTTCATTAAAAAATTGAGGGGCTGGGTGCAATAAGGGGATACGCGAGACTTTCGTTGGCCCCGCGTACAGCGAGTCTCCGGCAGAAACGGGGGACTTCGAAAGTCGTCTATATCCCTTTATTGCATCCAGCCCCTCAATTATAAAAATTGAGCCATCGAGGACTGACGTTTTAACACCACTGAGAAAAAAATGTTTTTGCGGTAGACATGATAATTCCATATAGCTTCATCCGAAATCAAAAACCGAACGATTTTCTGTTAGAAGGTGAGTCTGGCTGGTGCCTGAACGAAGGATTTAAAAAATTTTTGATTTTTGAATTTTTGACAGAGTTTTGTGCAAAAACTACCATTTTTACACACTTTTTGACTACATATATCTTTATAAAATTGGTTGTGATTAAAAAGAAAAAAAATCCTTCGTTCAGGCACAAGTCAATGCTATTGACAAGAAGTGTACCAAATTTCAAGAAGATCGGTGCATAAGTTCTCAAGAAATCGTGTCCACCGTCTTCAAAAATCGAGTTTTGAGAAAAAAGCAATTAAAGTTGAAGGTTCAAAAAGTTGGATTTTTCAGGATATTGGCGGATTTTTTGTTATCCATGAAAAATAATCAATTGATACTTGCTAATTGGAAATATGAAATTATAAATTTCTGAATTTAGAATGATAGGCACGATGTTTTTCGATTTCAAACCATTGAGTGCCAGTCGAATATAATGAGAGAAAATTCAAAATTCTCTTTCTTTCTCTCTCTCTCTCTCTCTCTCTCTCTCTCTCTCTCTCTCTCTCTCTCACCTAGAGTTTTAATCAGATTAACTTGAAACTTGGGGGAAATATTCTTGACATGTTATACTATTAAATAAAACATTTTTTTAAAGATTGATTTTTTGAAGCTTTAAAACCCATGTAACCCCTTAAGTGAAAAACAATTACAACTAACAATACAAAATTGTTAACACAGTTGGTCGTTTCCATTTCAATTCAGACAGGCTACGTATGTAAAAGTCAGGGAATCATTTCTCATTGAAATATATTGTTTTTCAGATAATTTTAGACGACACGTATTTTCCCGATTTGGTAAAAAAAAATTTTAACGAAGTTATGCGGATTTCAATTTTTTAAGTTGTTAAAAAGTGAGATTACAAGAAAATAACATTAAAATTTTTTAAACTTATTATATATTTTTTGCTATTGTATATATTAAAATGATCTTTTCTGTGTCTAATTGAGGCTTTAATGTTCTTTTAAATTCCATAAGAGAATTAAAAATATTTTCATATTTAACAAAATGGCTGCGTTTTTTCGAAAAAAATAAAAATCAGATTTTCTCAAAAACCCCACCGTTTTTTTACTCTCAATTTTTTTACTACTTTCTGGAAGTATAATGATTATTTTCTATAAGAATTTATTGGAGTCCCGCTTCCTGGGGAAGAATAAAAAAAAATTTCTTTTTAAGAAAAGAAAATTCAAAGTTTTTTTAAACCCTCTACTAGATACAACAAAAGTTCAAATAGAAAAAATGTTCCTTTTAAAAAGTAGAGTAAAAAAGTCTCATGACTTTTATCTCTATCTTGTGAATCTTTCGAATTATGAATTATAACACGAATTACACCCATAAATTTTGCATTTTAGCAAGTATAATTTATGCTTACAAAAATTCAAAACATTTTCTCTCCATTTTTTACTACTTTTTAGTTTTTAAGGTTATATAATTTAAAATAAATTTTTTTGCATTTTTGCAAGTATAATTTTTACTTGTAAACATGCAAAATTGTTAATAATTCGAAAGATTTTCAAGATAGAGATAAAAGTCATAAGACTTTTTTACTCTACTTTTTAATAGGAACATTTTTTCTATTTGAACTTTTGTTGTATCTAGTAGAGGGTTTTAAAAAACTTTGAATTTTCTTTTCTTAAAAAGACATTTTTTTTTATTCTTCCCCAGATGCGGGACTCCAATAAATTCTTATAGAAAATAATCATTATACTTCCAGAAAGTAGTAAAAAAAATTGAGAGAAAAATAACGGTGGGGTTTTTGAGAAAATCTGATTTTTATTTTTTTCGAAAAAACGCAGCCATTTTGTTAAATATGAAAATATTTTAAATTCTCTTATGGAATTTAAAAGAACATATGTGCGTGCAGAGCCCTTAATACATTTTGTAATTATAAGCTACATACCTTTTTTTTTTTTTAATACTTCTTTATCAATAAATTCAAAGAGGAAGTTCGTACCAGTTTCAACACGTAGAGTTTCTGTGAAATTTAATTGCAGTTTTGTCTTTATTGATCGTTTTTCCTAATTAAAGTTAAACCTGTCTAATTGCACCATACTGTTTGTCATAAAAATTAATATTTTTTCTATATTTTATTTTCTTAAATTAAAGATTATTATTCTGTTACCTATGTATAGTTTGAAAGTAATCACAAGTATCCACGGTTAAAAGATATTAATTTCAGAAAAATTGACAAAATGTAAATTGCAATCAGACAGGATATACTGTTGTAAAATTTAATAAACCGTAACAATTTCCTTTTCGGAAGTATTTCATACTTTTAAAAATGTTCAGACGTCACGGATTATTTGGTCCAGAGTTTAAAAATGGATAGATGGTGTCGTTATGGAGTGCTGTAAGATGTCACGAGTCGGTGAAACGTGTAGCGAGTGGAATGCATGGTTAAATACCAATAAGCATGGTGAAAGTTCACGCACAGCTACTCGCAAAGATGTGTACTTACTCGCCGCAAGGATACATCGGCCGCACGCAATTCCGGACAAGAATTCGCGTTATCGCCGTAAAAATTACTAAGAATCCTACTTCTTTTTAAAAATTAAAAAAAAAAGTCAAACACTGCAATTATCGTTATTAATGTGGTATAAATTTTTAAAGACTTGAAGGAGAAACCTATTATCCCTGACTGAAAACTTATACGTTAAAAGTTCTTTATGGTTCAAGGGGTTTCGAAAGATTCTCCTAAAATAGAACGACAGGATTGTTGACAATCTTCATAAATAATTAATTTTTTCAGAATATGCTGCGCTGCGTCTACACTGGGAGATGAAAGAATCGTGCCAAAGTTAAGGCCAGCTCAAACTTACTCAAATATCCAATCAGAAAATATTGAAGCTGTTACTTTTCGGGACAGGTCGATACCAATTGAAGGTATATACTAATTTTAAATTTATTAATTCTTTAGTATTATTTTTCCAAAGTTAAAATGTAATTTTATATTATTATTTTGAAAACGTGTAATTAATTTTAAAAGCTGTTTTCTCACCAAAAAAAAAAAGAAAACAAACTTCACTTTCGTACACTTTCATTTTTAGCAAGTGAATGGTAATGAGAACTAGAGACTTACGTAACAAATTCTTGCTACTTAATTAAACTTCCTCGAAAATTCTTGAAACAAATAAATTGCTTGGTTCATTTTCAATTTGCGTGTTTTCCTGAATTTCAGAACTTGTATGTTTGTTGTCTTGATTCAAATAATGTCTTCGTGAGAGAAAAAAAAACAATTCTATTAACATAATTATGTATTCTTAACATAGTTATTTTCAATTCTAATTTTTTAATTACAGAATATGTATCAGCTCGAAAAATACACTCGCAAAGATACGTAAACGTTGAGGATGATGAGGAATACTATGGAGACGAAACCGAATTTAAATCCGGGAAGAATCAAAATAAAAAGGTTTCCGAGAATTTAGAGAAGAAGTCGAGTTCTTTCAAGGAAAATGACAGAGTTGTGCCTAAAAAGCAAACTCGCGTCGAGTTGGAAAATTTTAGTGATACAGGTGTATTGCACGAAGAGGGAATCAAGAAAGTTGACTCGCATAGAGCACAGATTGCTCGGCAAAGAGATTCTGTTATTCCTGGCGTTTATGTCAGGTACTAATTCTTGCAATTTTCTTTTTTATTTTTATTTCCTAAATTATATAAGAAAGGAAATCGACAACTTTTACATGTTCATCAAACGAAAGAATCACTTTCATTTTATCCACAAGTCTTGGAAATTAATTTCAGTAACGAGTTAGAAAAAAAATCTCAAATTCAAGATAATCAGTTAAGTTGTCACACTGTTGTTATTATTGTCATTATGTGAAAGCTTATGGATATTATTCCCAGTAGGCGAAACTAACCAATGTAGTAAAACCGGTTCCTGATGAAATGCTAAGTGATTCTTTTTTTTTTGCAAACGAAATATTTTGTAGGCGCCAAGCAAAAGACGCAACTTTTTTTTAAGAAATTTAATTATAGATTTTGTAAATTGTAATTTAATTGCCTTTTACAGCAATGAGTACGCGACGACAATGTTACCCACATTAACAACTCCACGAGAAGCTCGTTCCTTTGACTTTATTCCGGTAAATATAATTCGAGAGGACAGCAAAGATGCGTACACTTCTTATGCAGATCGACAATTTGGTGACCTTAGTGACGTTAGCTTAGTGCCAGCAGGGACAAGTTCTCGAATTCAAGTGAAGAAAGGACCAAATGGAAAAGATTATGAATATGAATATGTTTACTATTACTATGACGAAGACGAAGACGATGAGAGAAAAGCGAGTTCGTCTGCGAGCTCTCCGGATGCTCCCAACAAAACGGCAGCGCCTCCAAGACGAGGTGCAACCAACAGCAACAGAAGTAAATACACAAACGTGGAAAGATCCACTACAGCTGAACCTGTTAGCAATGAAGTGATTCCAAATAGAAATAGAGGTAGACAACTTGCAGAAGCTGATGAAATTTCTGAAGAACGCCTGCCGACCAATACACGTTTTCCACCGAGGTATTTGTCATTCATTTTAGGTAACAACTTTCAAACCAATTGCAAAACTAATTGATGTTGATTTTTGTTAGATCCCGATCGAATCATAATACAGGAACAACTGAATCGAGTAGAGTGCGGGGCAATCGACCAAGACCGAGTTTGGAGCTCGTGGACTCGAGCAGTTTTCGTACCCATCAAGAGGGACCAGAATTTCCACAGAACTTGCCAAAAGGACCGGTAAGATTTATTGGAGTCACTCCTAATGAAGATAACGAAGAGAAACCATCTAAAAACCGAGCAAGACCTCATCGGGTACAAGAACCTGCTCCGGTAGAAGAAACTATTGATGATGCTCAGCCTGCTTTTAGAAGACGACCTGGTTCTAGTGTCGAGCATGAGGTATGTGTGAATCTGATGTTTTAATCTGTTTTGATTAGGAAAAAAAAGAAGAAATGAGAAATAGTTTTTTATGACAATCCAGGCTTCACAGTGACAATGATGAATATTTTAGGGGGTCGAGTCCATACCAAGTGATCACACCAATTTCAGTCATATTGAGTAATATTTACGAAATTGATATTTTGGGTTCCTTTAGGAGTAAAAAAAATAAATTTTAATTATTTTTAAAAAATTCAAAATATTTTCGAAAATATTCAAATTCAAAATTTTGAGTACTATTTTTTTTGTTTTATCATAACTTCTGTAATTTTGAAGCAATTGAGATCATTTTTTTTTAAATTACTCGTATTTAAATACTCTTTCAAGAAAAATTATAATAATTAAGAAATTGTTTATAATTAAATTTTTATTAAAAAAATTAAATTATTTATTTAAACAAAATCTAAAGTATATCATCGATCTTTTTCAAAAAATTCATAAACATAGCCTATAATGTGCTTAAAAATTTAAGCCAAAGAAAAAGATGGTATGTATTATAGTTTTTGAGAAAAAAATTATTAAGTTATGCTAGCGCGGCGCAGACCGGTGTCACCGCTACTCAACGCGTAGTTCCGTAGTAACCGAAATGTATGTATATTATTACATAATATAAATACAGTTAATCGTCATGTTTATTTTTTTATTTTACAAATTGTGCTGTGCACAGAATTTGAAAAAATTTTTGTTTCAATTTTATTCTCAAGGGGTACGAAGGAATGAAATTTTTGTGTACCTTTAATGGTCATAGCTTGATTAAATCTTTCACTTAACAATTGTTTTTCAGCTTCATATTCTGCGTAATTACAAAATTCTACATTAATTTTCTCTAAACTGGATTTTGCCCACTCGTATAAGTCAAGAGGAGTAACAATTTGATTGTTTAATGGTCGTTGTAAACTTGCTTCTTTCAACTATTTTCAAACTATTTTTATCATTCTTTAAGGGGAGAGATAGGTGAAATTTTAACTCAACAAAATTTTTGATGCTCAGAGGTGTCATTTTTTTTCTTACATCAATTAAGATGTAGAATTATGGTATTACATAAAAATTAAAAAACAATATTTTTTTGGTCATTTTCGAAATTTTATTTTTCAAAATCCATACGATGGATTGTAGAAAATCATTTAAAAATCCCACAAAAAAATTGTCGATGGAAAAAATGAAAATTGTGAAAGAGGTTTAATTTTTAAAATTTAAGTTTTTCTTAGAATAAATTTCTCAAACTCCGCAAATTATTTGTTTCTCTATTTTTGACATTACCCCATAATTTTAGGTCTAAAATTGCATAAGAAAAAAAATTAACACCCCTGAACATCGCGAATTTTGATAATTTTACCAGTCCATTATTTTTCTTTCTTCAGTTTTAAATTATTTTAATTATTCACTTATTTTCACTTATTTTTACCAGTTTTTAATTATATTAATTATTTTTCAATTGATTTAACAAATTTTCAATTATTATTCTTAAATTTTAATAATTTTCCCAATTTTTAGTTATTTTTACTATTTTTCTATAAATTACCAATTTTTTAATTACTTTTTTTTACTTTAATTATTTTCTCCGATTTTTTTAATTCTAAAGTTTGATGTCCATGTACTATGAAAAGATCAGTGTGACTTTCTGAAGCTTATAATTTAAATATAATACACTAACTATATTTACATTATGTAAAAATATACATACATTTCGGTTACTACGGAACTACGCGTTGAGTAGCGGTGACACCGGTCCGCGCCGCGCTAGCATAACTTAATAATTTTTTTCTCAAAAACTATAATACATACCATCTTTTTCTTTGGCTTAAATTTTTAAGCACATTATAGGCTATGTTTATGAATTTTTTGAAAAAGAACGATGATATACTTTAGATTTTGTTTAAATAAATAATTTAATTTTTTTAATAAAAATTTAATTATAAACAATTTCTTAATTATTATAATTTTTCTTGAAAGAGTATTTAAATACGAGTAATTTAAAAAAAATGATCTCAATTGCTTCAAAATTACAGAAGTTATGATAACACAAAAAAAATAGTACATAAAATTTCGAATTTGAATATTTTCGAAAATATTTTGAATTTTTTAAAAATAATTAAAATTTATTTTTTTTACTCCTAAAGGAACCCAAAATATCAATTTCGTAAATATTACTCAATATGACTGAAATTGGTGTGATCACTTGGTATAGACTCGACCAGGGGAAATAGGGGTCAGAATATACGAAAATAGGGAACTTTTAGGGTACCTACTTTAAAAATTTTATGAATAAAAATAAATTAATTATATACAGTAGGACCTCGATTTTATTTGGGTAGGACAAAATTACAAAGTTGTAGGATAAAAAAAATATAATTACAGAATTTTCTAATTAATAAAAAAAGAAGAAAAATAACTACAAATTGTGGAAAGTAATTAAAAACTGATAAACAATAATACAAAATTATAGAAAATGAGAAATTCAGAAATAATTAAAATAAGATAAAAATAATGGTAAATTAAAAAAAAATAATTAGAAATATAGGTAATTAAATAAAAAATAATGAACATAATTAAAAATTGTAAAAAAGCAATGAAAAAAGATTTTAAAACTAATCAAAATTAAAAGAAAGAGTTCAAATTTGAGATAAATAATAATTGAAGATTTAATAAATCAATTTAAAACATTAAAAATTGTTTCTACACTGAGAAAAATCTGTTGCTATTATTGCTTGAAATCATTTTTGCATTTTTTCCATAATTCTATTGATGCTATATTTCTAACAGCACGTATAGTTATTGCTCGGACTTGGCCTGAAAACTAGGCGGAGCGGTCTAATAATTAGGTGGATTCTTGCAATTTGTGTATAGTTAGTGTCTATGCTATATTCATATCATTTGCTCATGCGATAATCGCAACAGATTTTTCTCAGTGTATAATTGCAAAAATTATTAAAACAACTGAAAATTCAGAAAATGATTGAAAATTGAAAAAATGAATTTAAAAATGATGAGAATACCCACATAACATGTAATATTCCAGGGACATTCCTGGAATATTTTTTTGTGACATTCGGAACATTCCAATGGAATATTGCAGTAACGTTACTGGAACGTTGCTATGTCCGACTCAGGGAATATTTCAGTGGAACATTCCATAAATATTAAATTGTAATGTTTCTGGAACATTACAATATAACATTGCAAGAATATTCCATTGGAATATTCATAAGTTTTTTAAAACAAAAAAAAAATTTAGTCTTTAAATTTATTAATTCTTATTAGAATTATTTATCATTTTATTTTTACATCTTAAAACAAATTAAAAATTCTAAACGCGACGGGAGGATTCGATCCCTAAACCTAAGACCTATCTAACGATTAACGCTCGCGGCTATTATCGGTATGAAAATAAGAATCTAAACCGAGTAGATATACTTTTAATACATATCTAAAATAGTTGAACTTCATCCAGCTTTATTGTAGAATTTTTATACCGATAAAATAACCGCGAGCGTTAATCGTTAGATAGGTCTTAGGTTTAGGGATCGAATCCTCCCGTCGCGTTTAGAATTTTTAATTTGTTTTAAGATGTAAAAATAAAATGATAACACTGTGCATGAATTTTGAACTTTTTTTTTTGAACAAAAATGGGGCCTAGTGGGTATAGCTAATTCGGGTATGCAGAAATTAATGGCGCTAGCCGATTTTCCAAATTGGCTCTAGTTTTCAAAATATTTGAATTTAAAATTTTTGGTTTTTGACCCAAAAACGTAGTTTTACCACTAAAACTTGATCCATTATTCAATTGAGAGCACTAAATTAAAACAAACTGACTAAAACTGATCACAAAAAATGTCAGAGAATTAAATTTTCAGGTCTCGTCCCTTTATGTCCAAAACAGCCCCAACACTAACCCCTCAAAAAATGCTTTTTTTTTTTTTAAAAATGCAAAAAAATGTGAAATTTTTTATCAAATATATTTAATTACATTTAATTTAATTCGAACATACACAATAATATATGACCTTAAAACTCAAAAATTTACCCCAAAAACATCCCCTATTCTAAATTTTAAACTGAACTTCTATAAAACATAAAAAGCAAGGTAGTTTTCTAGAATAAGGGAAAAAATATATAATCATACAATGTTTTTAATTTAGTAAAAAAACGCAAACTAAAAACTACAACTATTACCTTTACCCCTCTAACTAAAAATCATTTAAAAAATAAAAAAAGAAAGTTACAAACATTTTTATGCCTTTTCATATTTTATTTCTTATAAGCTTTATTAAATCTAAATTTATTTAAGAAATTTATTTTTGAGTTGTTTACTGTGATTATGATTGCAATCTTCCACAAAGAGCAACCCTTATATTGTCAAAGTGTTCGGTACCCCTAACTTTTTTCTATAGTATATTAAAAGGTTTTAGGGGTTGCTCATTTTAGTTAATCACATGTCACCATTTTTATATGTCTCACAAGTAGATTCCAACTTATAATGAAGCTTTAAAAAATTTAATATCTTCTAGAAGTAAATAAAATTATAGGGGTTGCAAATTATGTGTTAGAGTTGGTTTTAAGCGTTGATAATGTTAGCTAGTCACATGACATCATTATTAGATGCCCCACAAATACATTCCAAATTATTATAAAGCTTTAAAAAAAGCAATATGTTCAAGATGTAAATAAAGATTTTAGGGGTTGCAAATATTGAGTAAGGGTTGGTTTTGGGGTTTAACCATGATAGGTTATCACGTGCCATCATTTTTAAATATCTTACAAATGGATTTCAACTTAAAAGGAACCTTTAAAAAATCAATATATTATTGGATGTAATTAAAAGTTATAGGGGTTGCAATTCTTAAGTTACAGTAGGTGTTAAAGGTTGATCATGTTAGCTAATCAAATGTCATCATTACTAGATGTCCCACAAATAAATTTTAACTTACAATTAAGCTTTAAAAAAATTAATATGTTCTATAAGTAAATAAAAAGTTTAGGGGTTGCAAATCTTGAGTGAAAGTAGGTTTTAAGGGTTGAACATGTTAGCTAATCACATGTCATCATTACTAGATGTTCCACAAATAGATTTTAACTCACAATAAAGCTTTAAAAAATTTAATATCTTCTCGAAGTAAATAAAAATCATAGGGGTTGCAAATTTTGAGTGGAAGTAGGTTTTAGGGGTTGCTCATGTTAGATAATCACATGTTATCATTTTAAGATGTCCCACAAGTAGATTTAAACTTCAAATGAGGCTTAAAAGAATTCAGTACCCTTCTAGAAGTAAATAAAAATTGTAGGGGTTGAAAATTATGAGTTAGAGTGGGTGTTAAGGGTTGATCACGTTAGCTACTCACATGTCATCATTACTAGATGTTCCACAAATAAATTTCAACTTACAATGGGACATTAAAAAAATCAATACGATCTATAAGTAAATAAAAATATCAGGGGTTGCAAATTTTGAATGAAAGTAGGTTTTAGGGGTTGCGCATGTTAGCTAATCACATGTTATCAATTTAAGATGTCTCACAAGTAGATTTTAACGTATAATAAAGCTTTAAAAAAATCAATATGTTCTAGATGTAAATAAAAATTATAGGGGTTGCAAATTATGGGTTACAGTGGGTTTTAAGTGTTGATCAATTTAGCTTATCACGTGTCATCATGACTAGATGTCCCACAAATATATTCCAACTTATAATGAAGCTTTAACGAAATCAATATGTTCTATAAGTAAGTAAATATTTTTGGGGTTGCAAATCTTGAGTAAGAGTACGTTTTAGGGGTTGTTCATGTCAGCTAAACACATGTCATCATTATTAGATGTCCTACAAGTAAATTACAAATTATAGTTAAGTTATAGAATAATCAATATCTTCTGGATGTAAATAAAAATTTTAGGGGTTGCAAATCTTGAGTAAGGGTTGGTTTTAAGGTTTGATCATGATAGGTTATCACTTGCCATTATTTTTAGATGTCTCACAAATAGCTTTCAACTTACAAGGAATCTTTACAAAAATCAATATTTTCTTGGTTCCGATTAAAAGCCATAGGGGGTAAAGATAATAGGGGTAGTTTTTAGTTTGCGTTTTTTACCAAATTGAAAACATTGTATGATCATATATTTTTTCCTTAGGGGCCGTCCATAAATTACGTAAGCCTGTTAGGGTGGGTGGGTAGTCAAGCTATTTCTTAAGACCAGCAGAAAAAATGGCGCTAATGTATGTAAAAGTGTCTTACACACGGGGGTGGGTGGGTTAAAATTTTTAAAAAAGGCCTTACGTAATTTATGGATGGCCTATTATTCTAGAATACTACCTTGCTTCTTTATTTTTTGTAGGTGTTTAGTTTAAAATTTAGAATAGGGGATTTTTTTGGGGTGAATTTTTAAGTTTTAATGTCTATAATTTTGTGTATGTTTGAACGTTTTTTTTTTTCAAGTTTATAATCAATAATCCACTAATATTTTTATAATTAATCTGATAAAAAATTTTTAATTTTTTTTGCATTTAAAAAAAACAATTTTTAAGGGGTAAGTTTTGGGGTTGTTTTTGGTATTAAGGGATGCAACCCGATTATCTTAATTCTTGACATTGTTTGTGATCAGTTTTAGTCAGGTTGCTTAAATTTAGTGCTCTCAATTGAATAATGAATCAAGTTTTAGTTGTAAAACTACTTTTTTGGGTCAAAAACAAAAAATTTTAAATTCAAATATTTTGAAAACTGGAGCCAATTTGGAAAATCGGCTAGCGCCATTAATTTTGGCATACCCAAATTAGGTAAACCCACTAGGTCCCATCTTTGTTCATTTTTTAAACTTACACAGTGTAATTAATTCTAATAAGAATTAATAAATTTAAAGACTAAATTTTTTTTTTGCTTTAAAAAACTTATGAATATTCCAATGGAATATTCCTGCAATGTTATATTGTAATGCTCCAGAGACATTACAATTTAATATTTATGGAATGTTCCACTGAAATATTCCCTGAGTCGGACATAGAAACGTTCCAGTAACGTTACTGCAATATTCCATTGGAATGTTCCGAATGTCACAAAAAAATATTCCAGGAATGTCCCTGGAATATTACGTGTTATGTGGGTAATTGAAAAAAAATTCAAAATTGATTAAAGCAATCGAGAATTGAGAAAAATAATTGAAAATTTAAGACATTAATTAAATAATGATTAAAGTAATTTAAAATCGAAGAAATCAATGAGAAGGTTATAAAACAAATTAACCATTGAAAACTAAGAATTGACATTTATGATTAATAAACGAAAATTATAAATAAATCAAACTGAAAATAATTTTAAAAATTAAAAATTGAAGACAAAAAATTGCAAAATTATAGAAATAATTGAAAATTGAAGATAAAAATGTAAAATTATAAGAAAATATTTGAAAATTAAAGAAAATAACCGAGATTTGAGAAGAATAATTTTGAAAAATTACGGAATATATTTCAGATTAAAAGAAATAATTGAAAAATAGCAAAAATAATGATAAATTTTGTAAAATAATTGAAATTTGAGATAAATAATTGAAAATTTAGGAAATCAATTACAAAACACCGAAAGTAATTGTAAATTTGAAAAAAATAATTAAAGGTTTAGTAAATCAGTTAAAAAATAATTGAAACATTGATAATTTCGTGAAAAAATAATTGAAACATTGATAATTTCGTGAAAAGAACTGCAAAATTATAGAAATAATTGAAAATTGATGACAGTAATTTAAAATCTAGAAAATATTTCAGAATTAAAGAAAACAATCGAGAATTGAGAAGAATAATTAAAAAATGGCAAAAATGATGATAATTTTTTTAAATTAATTGAAATTTTAGATAAATAATTAAAAATTTAGGAAATTAATTACAAAATACCGGAAATAACTGAAAATTTCAAAAAAATAATTTAAAATTCTAAAATTTATTAACAATTTTTTTAATTAATTAAAATAAATAATTAAAGGTTTAGTAAATTAGTTTAAAAATAATTGAAAAATTCATAATTTGGAGAAAAAAATTAAAAAATTAAAGAAATCAATTTAAAAATGATGGAAATAATTGAAAAATAATACAAATGACTGAAATTTGAGATAAATAAATAAAAAAATGTAGAAAGTGTATGAAAAAATATTTTTCATAACTAAAAATTGGAGAAAATATTTTCAAACTTATAAAAATAATTGAAAATTTAAGAAAATAAATCAAATTTATGAAAAATAAATGATAAATTTACAAAACTTTACTAAAATTTAATAAAATAACTGAAAAATGATAAACAAAATGAAAAAATAATAAAAAAAATTAGAATGAAAAAAAAAATAATTGCAAGTTTTTGAAATTAATTGAAAAATAATAAAAATATTTAATAAATTGAAAAAAAGATTTTAATTTGAATAAAATATTTGAAATTTGATGAAAATAATTGACAGTTTGTGAAATTAGTGAATTAATAATACAAATAAGTATGAATGATAGAAAAAAAATTAAGAAGTAATGATAAACATAATTGTAAATTGAAGAAAAAAATTGGAATCTAAGATGAAGGATTGAAAATTCAGAAAATTCATTGAAAAATAATTTTATAAATGACAAATTGGAGAAAATAATTTAAAAATGATAGAAATATAAATAATAAAAATTCAGAAAAGATTGAAAATAATTGAAATTTGACTTTAAATATACTTTCGTGAAAAAAGGGGGTTTTAGGGTAAAGTTTTCTAAATAGGGGACTTTTAGGGACCAATCGCAAAATAGGGGACATTTAGGGGAAATAGGGGACGGTTTGTGAAGCCTGCAATCTTGTTATAAATAAGGAAGTTAATGAAGAATAAATAGAGGATATTTAAAATCATATTTAAAATAAAAGAAAATTAGCTTTTAAAACTGAAATGCGCTTGTAAAACTAATTTTTTGTATTTAAACAATTGAAGGGAAACAAAATAGTAGATGATTGAAGTAGATTGATTCTACTTTTAAGAATTATCTAAAAAAAAATTAAAAACAGAAATCATAACCAAAAAAGGTTTTTCTCTTTTTTCCGAAACTTTACCCCAGTGTATTTCTATGTATTTTTCTCCGCTGAATCCAAATCCGGAGTAAGAATAACCAGATTGGCTAAAATTATCGAGATAATCTTAAAAAACTGATCAAAAACACAAAAAAAAATTATTTTGTCCGAGACATACACTAGTGTATTTCTATACGTATTTTTTTCTGCTGAATCCGAAACCAATGTAAAAATGGTCAGTTTAGCTAAATTTTTTTAGATAATCTCAAAAAAGCGATCTTTTCGTGTTTTCATTAGTTTTTTAAGATTATCTACAAAATTTTAGCCAATCTGGTTATTCTGATTTCGGATTCGGATTCAGCGAAAAGAATACGTAGAAATACACTAGCGTATTGTTCCGCCAACAACATTTTTTTCTGTTGCTTTTTTTGTGTTTTTGTCGTTTGGTTGTTTTTTCATTTACTTCAATAAAATTTTTAATAGTGCACTAATTGGGACATTTACCCTAGTACAATCGCATTTTTTCGTCAAATCTTTGCCTAGTATGACAATAATTAAATTTTTCTTAACCAGTGGAATGGACCAAATCTTATAAATTCCTTAAGAATAATAAATAATTTAAAGAAATTAAAAGATAAACTTTTGGAATTTGTTTATAAATTCTCACTCTATAATTCTGGTCTAGATTGTCATTATTTGTGATTTTGCAGCCACAAGTAGAACTTAGCAGAGGTCAGCCATTACGACAGCCATCAAATGACGATGATGTAGAGTCTGCTACACCAGGAATAATTTATCATAACTCAGGTGATAAAAAAGTGCAATTGACTGAGAAACAAGATACAGAATCTTCAGACTATACGACAACGGATAATCCAACAACTGAATATCCCTCTGCCATGGATAAAGTCGCTTTAGACCTTTACGCGTTTTTCCAACAAGGTCAGAGCAACTTGGTTGAATCGAGTCCCGAATCTGATCCTTCAAACGACAGCACTACTTTGTCAGAGGGCAATGATGCTACAGAATTAGTCACAACTACTGAGTCTGAAAGTACAGTTGTTGTTACAACAGAGTCTACAACTACCTCTACGGAACCATCAACAACTAGTACCACCCCAGAACCAACAACTTCTGCAACCACCACTACTGGTAGAGGAAAATTCAGACGGCCAGGAATTCCAGGTGGTGCTGTTTCGAGAAATAGGTAAAAATATAAATTTGAGATAAAACGGATGGGTTTAATTTTTTCGGGCTATGAGTCATACCTCCCATTTTTGCATATTAAATCAATCCTTATTTCGGTTAACACAGCTTTTGCAAAGTTTTAACTTTAGAATCTATTTAATGAAATTTTACCTCTTACAAAATTTCTATTCTCTAAGTCATATTATGTCATAAAATATTCTCCACCCTTTTAATCCATTGAATTTACAAATTCAGACTCTCACATTTTATTCACATAAAATCATTTTAACGACATAATATATCCCTATTGTAACAAATTTTGTGTTTATATTTGTACATCAGTTTATTTTTTATTTAAAAAGGCAAAAAAAAAATCAAAAAGACTAAAATAGTAAATTTTCGTCCATATAATTTAATTATCAAAATAAAGATTCAATAATAACATAACTTAGTCCCGCTGCAAACATGTACGCATTTTAGACATAAAAGTATCAATAAATAATAACCGCACGATTCAGGCCTGGAGTTTTATAATCAGAAAATACGAGAACACATTCATATAAATAGAATAATTACAATTTTATAATATTAGTCCACACAGAAAATAAATAAATTATAAAAAAATTGAATTTTTTTTTTAATTTTTATTAAAAAGCGGAGTGAAACCCTATTTAGAAAATAAATAAATTATGTTCAATGATGATGAATATTATTGATAGAGTCAATCATAAACCATGATAATATATATATAATCGATACTTGTCAAATAAAATAAAAGTGACTTATCCCAAATTGTAGATTTGAACAAGATGATATTTAATGAACAATCTTTTTGCTTCCGACCTAAACAGAATATTCTTAGGAATCAGTAGAATTCATCTGCATCTCAATCTCAAGATGTTCAATCATCAGATTATAAAATTTTATATCCTTAGGTTCAAAAAAGGTGAAAAGGTGCATTTTTCCCTGGAAAAGGTGACAGAAAGGTGATAAAAAATATAATAAACAACAAACTGGAATATGTTTAAAACAGGGTTGCTACGTTTTCAAAATTTCAATGTTCAATGACTTCCAGGTTATCCAAAACATTTTTCATCAAATTCCATGACTAAATATAAAATAAGTAGCAATATAATAATAATAATAATATAATATAATAAGTAGCCAAAACACGCGCCCAACGGCGCGAAAAACTTTGCATTGTTTTTAGTCATTTAAAACTATAAATTTTTGCAAATGCAATAAATAATGAAAATTCCGAGAAAAATTACAAAATTAAAGAAAATATCTAAAAAATGACGAAAATAATGAACAATTGAACAAAATTCAAAAAATGGCTAGACTAATACACAGCCGAACAAAAAAATTGAAAAAATCCAAGAATAATTATAAAATTTTAGGAAATTAATTGAAAATTGAAAAAATTGCAGGAAATAATTGAAAAATTTGGGAAAACAATTTAAAAACGACGAAAATAATTAGTAATTGTAAGAAATAATAGAAAAATGACGAGAATAGTTGAAAAATTAAGGAAAATATCTGAAATTTAATAAAAAAAATTGACAATTAAAAACAAAATTCGAAAAATGATTAGATTAATAGACAACTAAAAGAAATATTTGAAATATTATGCAAGAAATATTAAATTAAGAAATTAAGAAAATTATAGGAATAGTTGTTGGAAATAATTACAAATTGAACAACTGGATTGAATATCGAAAAAAATTAAAAATTGAAAAATGTAATTAAAATTTAAAGAATATAATTAAAAATTGAAAAAAAGTAATTTGAAAAATCTAAAAACTGTAGAATATAGAAGAAAATAACTGAAAACTGAAATATTAAAATTTGAAGAAAATAATAAAAAAATTAAGAAATAAATTAAAAATTTAAGAATAAAATTCAAATTTAAAAAAAATAATTGATAATTGAAGAAAGGTAAGAATTACTTAATATTGAATAAAATAATTGAAAATTGAAGACTGGGATTTCAAATTAAAAATAATAATTGAGAAAAGAAAATAATTAAGAACTGAAGAAATAAATTAAAGATTAAGGAATTAAATTAAAATTGTAAGAAAGTAATTGACAATTAAAAAAAGTTAGAAAACTGTCGAGAATAATTGTCAACAGAACAAAATATTAAAGAATAATTATAAACTTCAAAAATAATTGTAAATTGAAAAATTTGTAGAAAATAATTGAAAATTGCAAAAAAAATTAATGATTGGAAGAAATAATTGAAAAATTGAAGAAAATATCTGAAATATGTCGAAAACAAATAGACAATTTGAAACAAAATTCGAAAAATGGCTAAATTAATAGACAGCAAAACAAAAAATGGAAACAAAAGAATAATTATAAAATTTTAAGAGAATAATTGAAAAAATTGTAGGAAATAATTATAAATTGTGAAAAATAATTAATAATTGAAAGAAATAATTGAAAAACGGCGAGAATTATAATTGGTGAAAATATTAAAAATTGAAGATATAAATTGAAGATTAAAGAATTAAATTAAATTTGTAATTAAATAATTGATAATTAAAAGAAAAATTACTAAATTAATTAAATATTAAGAAAAATACTTGAAAATTGAAAAAAAAGTAAAAAAATTCTAAATCTGTCGAGAATAATCGACAACAGACCAAAATAATTAAAAAAAATTTAAAGGATAATTGGGTACAAAATTGAAGAAGAATATTAAGTTGTCAATTAAAAACTGAAGAAAATGATAGCAAAAATTTTAGGAAATAAATGAAAATTTTTGAAATCAATTGAAAAATGAAGAAGATAATTAAAGAATTATATTGAAAGTTCACAAAAATAATTGACAATTGAAAAAAGACGAGGATTATTGAAAATTGAAGAAAATAATTGAAAATTGAAGAAAATAATTAAGATTAAATCTGAATTTTATGAACATACTTCGAAATATTTACAAAAAATTATATTTTTGATCCCAAAAAAGGTGAAAAAAGATGTAAAAAGGTCATAAGTCATCAAAAAATGTGACAAATCATCAAATAAGGTGAAAAAGGTGACAAAATTGAAAAAAGGTGAAAATGTGACTGTCTGTAATTCAATTAATTACATACCTCTAAAATACTCTACACGTCTTTAGAGTGTGATGCAATTTATAAATATAGAAACTCAAGAACAGCTCATAACTAACTAATAAACGAATTCTCGACCATACTGAAGTGGGAAACGTTTCTGAGTAACGAATGAAAAATTTTCTTTTCTTTTTTTTTCTTTTTCCACATTATTTTTGTTACAAAGACACAATTCAGTTCAAAAACGCTTAAAAAATATTCAATAGTACATTTAAGGGTCGCAACCCCTAAAAAAACTGTTAAAAAAAATAAATTTTCATTCGTTACTCAGAAACGTTTCCCACTTCAGTCTGGTAATTCTCGCCTACCTGAGTGAAGCTTCGAAACCACTAAATCTTTAATTCTCCTCTTTTATACTCAATTGACAATTCATCAATTCCTCAATCATAGAAGGAAGTTTGCTTACATTTATCATGGAGTATATATTTCTCGAATATTATTACGAAGAAATTAAATAACATGAAAAATAATCATTTACATGACTATGTACTCTTTTACTGTAATGCAAACTTTATGTTGCACACAGGCGTATTTGCAGCTACACTCATTTAGATGACGTCCAAGATGCGATGAATCCTCAAAATTAATTTAAAAATATTCCCAAAGATTGAGTGCACTTCGTACAGTCAGTTCCGCTTACTTTGGTGGCCCACGACCCCTTATTCTCATTCAGACCAATCTCATATCCTTACTCTGGTAACAACTAGAGCAATTCATTACTGGAACAGACCTAATGAATAAATTCACAATTATTAATATGATTAAATAACATACAATTCATATGATATTTAAAGCCAATACAGCTTACTAATCGGTACTGCCGTTCTTCATATCTCTTCCGCCTGAAAAGCCATCGTCCTAGGTCACGTAAGTCCCCCAAATTTGCAAGAAAAAATATATATTGTCTGGGCATTCGTGGCCATTCCAAACTAATGAAAACTATCAAAATTATTTCAAAATATCTAAACAATTTAACACTACCTAAAATTTTTCAAACCATCTACACAATGTCAAACTAACTAAACAATTTCAACAAACAAAATAATTATACCTCTTTTTACAGATTTAAACTCAATGGAGGAGGCGCATCAACAACTGAATCCAGCAACACTTCTGCAGAACCAACACAAAAAGTTAGAGGAAGGTTCGGTAACAATGGAAACAGCGGTTTCAAAAGACCCAGGCCTGGACAAAAACACGCAGTCGAAGAGGAAGTTCATAAGGAGAATTCTGCTCCGGTGAATGCCGAGAAGCCAAACGGTTCACGCAACAGATTTAGAGGAAGTGTTACACGAAATGTACCAGCTACTACTCCAGGATCCGTTTCTCCTCCAACCTCTGGAGGTGGTTCAGCACCAAGTCCTCCCAGACCTACATTTAATAAGCTCAATATTAATCGCAGACGAGGCAGACCTTCAACGGCATCTCCAGCATCTAATGAAGAAACCCCAGAAGGAAGTGAAGCTGAGACACATGAGACTGCGACTCCAAAGCCAACACCCAAATCAAAATTACCGGCAATTGTTCCTAGACCGGGTGTACGACCGGGTGCTAGGGTCAGTTTGAGACCAAGACCAGGCCAAGCTAAAAGCACAACTCTAGCCCCTGAAGTTCCCGAGATTCCAGTTGATGAACCAGCCAGTGAAGGAACTGAAGAAGAGACTCACGCAGTAAGAATAGTATTTAGCAATTTTAATTTGAATACTAATCCAGCCCTTTTCACGGCGAATCTTAATTAACTTCAACCCATAAGTACTTGCCAGCTCGGTTCTTTCTTGATTTTGTTTCTGAGATGCCTCCTGATGATTTTAAGCATAAAATGAAAAATATCGATTGGACCGTTTTTAAAAAAACTGATTTTTTCAATTTTTTAAAGAGGTTAATTAACATATTTTTACTAGAATGAGTGCAAATAATCGCTACATCGACTTGAGTCATTAAAAATGGTATCAGAAAATAGATCCTAGATGTTAAGTATCTTTGAGCAACTTTATACTATAAAAATTTATGAAAAACAGTGAAAAATCGGTATAAAAATGTGTTTTTTCAATATTACTCCCTCCCAGTATATGCAAACCTTAAATGACCTATACAAGAATTAAAGAGTATAAAATTTTAAGGTATATCTCTTGATTACATTCACTCTCAAAAATTTATGAAGCAGTCCATATAAAGTTTACCATCACAGCATATGATATATATCCTAAAAATGTTTTCAACTGACTATCGCTTGAAAACAATGTATTACATTCACACTCAAGAATCATGCTAATATTCCATGTATGTGTGTTCACTATTCTCACTTCAGACCACTGTTTATGCTACTGCGCATGCAGTTAAATCAAAATGATAAATTTTGATTATATTTTTTTGTTTAAATGAGCCCGCTAGTAATATTCATGTTTTCAAATATGACGTTTGGCCTAATTATAAATAACATATTAGTTTTTCTTTAAATCCTAAAGAAGAATTTTTAAGTTTACGTGTAAAATGTGAAATTTCAAATTTTAATATCTCCGTTATCGGTCCGCTAGTCTACTTGGAATTTTGCAGGTACATAAATCTTATCTTTTTTAACTAATTTCTAAAGTTTAAAGGAAATCTAAAGAAAACGACTTTTCGAGAGATATACTTTAAAGAAAACAAACAAATAGAGTGCTTTATCTTTAAAACTTTCGGATTTATGACCTTCTTAAGTCAGATTTCAGCATAAAATCTTTTGAAGAAAAATTTTAATTTTAGTTTCCTGTGATTAGACCATCATTTTATCTCTAATAGCATCGGAGTTATGATTTTTTTAAAATCAATTTTTTTTTAATTTCTTCATTTTTCAGGATGTTAATTGTAAAACTGCTGTCACCATATGGTTTTATTATATGGTATTAAGGAACAAAAAAATTGTTTTTGTTGATCGTTTGCAAGCTTTAAGTGAAAAGATATTAAAAAAAACATGCCATAATTAATGGATAATTATTAGAATTTCTTTAATAATAATTAAATAATTTAAAGTTATTTTAGACTCTTAACTTCTGTTTTTCTCGTTTTGGAAAATTATTTTATGAACATTGACGAATATTTGATAACGTCCGATATTAAAATAAAATTGTAGAAAATAATTTAAAAAATAAATGGGTTAAATAAGTCAAATCTGTAAATTTACAGGCACCCGCCGAAACGAGTCCACCTAATAAACTGACAACCGTCAATCCGTTAAATAAGCTTCGAAACAAAAATCGACTTCAGGTGCAACCAAAAGCTACAACACGAGCACCAATTTCAACAACACCAAGAAGATCTCCTCTATTACCTCGTCGTAAAACAACAGAGATTCCAGTAGAAGAGATTGTTAATGAACAGGAACCTGAGGAGGAAACTGTTGCGGAAACAGAGCCAACGGAAGTTTCGATTGGAGAAACTAGTACAGCTGCAAGCACTAAACACGAAGAAGTTCGCGGACTGAGTGGTCTTTTGGCTCCAAGAAGAAGGATAGCACCACGTCGTCCTGGCCAAATAATATCTCGAGAATAGACTTTTTGAAATCTTATTTTCAACTTTTCAAAGACATTCTACACTTTTTTTTTAAAACATTTTTCTTTTATGGTTATTTTAAAAATTTCAAGTTTGTCTTATAAAAAATTGACTTTAAAAAAAAAGAAAAAAAAATTAATAACTGATAAAATAGAAATTGGATGTACGGACATTTGCACTTTAAGCTAGTCTCTAATCAGCGCACTTCCTGAAAAATGAAAGTGCCATTAACAAACTGAAAGAATGTAATTAAATCGACTGAAAAAAAAATAACTTTGACAGCTTTATATTTCTTGAGTGCACATAAAAACATAAAATATAAGTCCGAGTTGATACAACAAAACGAATGAAACTATCAGACTTTAAATTTTGTTATGAATTTTGTAATCGTGTGATCATATACAATGCCTGCAGTGCGAACTTTTACGATATAATTATAGGAAAACGTAACTGCTTCGTAAAAGTTTTAACTGTATAACAATAGTGATGGTAATTATATATTTAATTCGACATGACTTGCGCGTGTATTTCTTATTTAATGATCTTTTATGTTTTATATTCTGATGTTGTATATGTACGTTTAAAGCATATGTAATCGTATTTTTAATAATTGAAGAATCATGTGCTTTTTTTTTTTTATTTTGTTTTTTTTTTTTCAAGTACGAAAAAGTTGGCAATGATATGTGCCTTATTGCGTTGCTCTTACTTTTATAGAATAGCTTAAGCTCCAAAAATAATGTAAATATTATTATTAAATTCAAGTCTGTATGACAATAATCTTACCTTGATTTTATTTCTCCTTCTCCTTTTTTTTTACATCTATAAAAAATCCGAAAATAATTCCAGGAAGTGTTCATGATCGAATCACGAGAATTGGTTCTGAAGAAAACATTTTTAAGCAGATGTAATTTAGATGTGTCTTTCTGTTCCTGAAACTGTAAAATATGATTTAAAAAAAAAAATATATCAATTAAAAAAAAAACTTAGTATTAATCTTGTCGTCAAGAAAACTTTATATTGTAAATTCAAAAAGCAGAAAAAAAAATTGAATAAGATTAAGAAAGAAAAAAACTTACATATTCAAACATGGAATTTTCTTAATAAGCTTAAGAATCGATGACTTTTCTAAATTTTCTAGACCTTAGTTTTTAAATTTCTTAATAAGGTAGATAATATTTTAATAAACTTTTAAAAAATATTCTTCAGAAAAATTAAATTTTCTAGATAGACACATGAAAGAGAACTGTCATGAAAGAGAATTGTCATAGAAATATCAAATTCATTTTTTAAATACCTACTTTGTAATTATTTAGAAAAAATATTCAAAATTTTTACTGCAGGTGTTTTTGTAAATAATTAATTAGAAACAAAGAATTTCTTTTAAGTTTACTTGTTTTGGAATTGCTAAACAGTAAAAAAAAATATTCTAAGTTTTAAAATAGAAAATCTGCGTGATACGTAAATTAAAAATTTTATGATTTTTCCAAGTTTTCTATTGCTGTAAAACGTCGTTGACTATTCCAGATTTTCCATAAAAAAGTTTAAATAATGTTGAGTTGGCATTATCGAAATTAATAAAATTTTGAATAGAAAAAAAGGAAAAAAAAATACGTGAAAAAGAAATATTTCGAACAAATAATAAAAATTATAAGAAATAATAATAAATACATTTTTTTAAAAAATTGAAGTTTCAAGAAAGAAAAAAATGCCTAATTAGAAAAACAAATGATTTATCAAATGATCAAATTAGGGGATCCTTGTTTATAAATTACCGTCATTTCTCTATCACTGGACATTTTATTGTTAATTTATTTTTAATAATAACAGGGTTATCTGGTAATTTTCATCAAATTTTTATTTAATAAAAGCACTTTTATTTAACTTTAATTTGTCAATTTATTTATTCAAATATAAACGGGTCATAATATACAATTTAATAAAATCAAATTATTTTTTAAATAAAATAATAAATTAATTAATGCTCTGTTTGCGATTAATTGACGCTTTAATAATGGAAAACATTGTTTTATTGATAAAAAGAAAACAATAAATAAAATATTCATCTTTTGACAGAAATTGTTAATTAATATTGGACCAAATGTTTCAAAATTCGAAACAATCTAGCAAATCATGTTTGAAAAAAATTTTAACCTTTGAAATCAATCTAAAAATACATATTTTAAGACTTTTAAAATCGCTTTTAATGAGTTCATTCTTAATTTTAAAAATTTTAAAATAAATAATTCACTTTAGCTTATTTTGAAGTCAAAATTTTGGTTAAAATTTGTGAAACTTGGAATGAAATTTGACTTTTTTGGTTAAAGTTATGACAATAACACTTAGATTTATAACAACTATTATAATTATTAGGAAATTATTTATTTATTAACATACTCGTTTAAAATAAAAATTCGGAATTTTCCACAGAAACGAAGTTTTCTTAAATTTTTCTTAACCAACGCATAATTGAAAGAATTTCTCTAAGTGCCTTATTCTTTAATTATCAAATTGAAACAAAAAATTACTTAAATTTTGTCAACATTATTAGGAGTATAAAGAAAATTAAATTTTTCTTTACATCTTTGAAATTTATAGACAGACTGCAAATTTATATCTTATACCTGCGCGCTGAATCTATGAAATATATCGCAACGATTTGTTTCTCATTTTCGTATAAAATTTCAATATAATTAACAAATTATTTTAAAGAAAAACAAATAGTATCTTTTCAGGCTAAGGAATTTATGTGAGTTAACAAAACGAACAAAATAATAAATAAACAATAAAGGTTAGGGAAAATGTTTTACCTTTTCAGCGAAGAACACATCTAAAATTGATATTTCCATTAAGGATTTTCGAATAAAATTGCACATAAGAAATTATATAGCTTTTTTCGGTTTATTTTATCACGAGCTGATAAATATTTCAATAATAATTAATGTTAAAACAGATCTTACTGAAGAGACGCCACAGGGGCTGAAAAACCGCCAATTTAGTGATAACCGTTTTAGCACTTCCGGTTGTCTTTGAAGCTAACTTCACTATTTAATAATTTCAAAAAAATTTTTTAAATAATTTCATAAATTAAGTTTACAATATATAATTTTCATCAAAATAATTAATTAAACAAACTGTAAATATAAATTTCTAACAACAAACAAAACTAAACATAACTTATTTCCATTGTATTATCAAATCTATTTGTTATTAATTTTTAAAATAAAAATTCAATATCTTCGACGAATTTCAGTGTTTTATTCGCAGATGGTAAATGATCAGCGACATCTATTGTCCATAAAACCTACTTTATCGATAGAAGTGCGCAACATCTAAGACAAGTTAAAATTACAAATGGAATACAAAGAAGCTAAAATGGTGAGACGCAAGCAACGAGTAAGGCTTTTTTAAAAAAATAAGTGTCTAAATTAGCAGTGAATAATAGCATGCAGTACAGGCAATATGTGAGTGTGCAGTTTGGAGTGTCCTCTTGGAGAAATATTGGAAATAGTCAAGCCTGAAAAAGAACAGACTGAAAAATTGCTGACGAAGGTAGGATGGTTGTTTATGGAAATCAGCTGTATAACTAAACATTTATGTCAGATTCAGTCCGTACATTTTTTAACTTACTATTTTTACCAATAAACGCTCGTTTACAAAGAACATGATTCGACAATAATCATCAGATTTATTAACCAAGAAACTTATTTTTTGACACTTGACACGCAAAACTTAGCTATACAGTTGTATTGCAAAATTTGTTTATGTCGAAATGTCGAATTTTTGATTATTACTTTTTCAAACAAAGGAAATAACGTCGCATTTGTATGACATACGATATATAGTTCATAATCATAAGTTAATAATATGCAACTGCTCATGATTGTATTATTCTCATGAAAACAAAGATGGAAAATAGTAATTTGTTTTTGTTAATTTTTCTTGTTAATGCGTTTTAATCTCGAAACTATATAAAAGAAGCTTATCAAATCAACTTCAGTTTCTTCTCGAGGATTTATCAATATATTTTTTTTAATTGTTTTTTTAATAACATTTGAAGATAGTTGATTATTTTACCTCACACGTAAAAATTAATCTTAACCGTATTTATTATTAGATTTGAAACTTGTTCATAAAAATAGTGGTTTTATTTATTACTTTATTTTTATTATTTTCCGTATCATTTCTCAGAAATACATTACATTTTTTATAATAGGAAATAATTAAACAGTAAATTAAATTTTGTTTAAATTAAATTAAGTTTGTTTCGATTAATTGATGTTATTCGGTTAATTATCACGATTCTTGGTAGATTATTCAAACTTTCATAATATCTCGCTTTCTGTTCATGCAAATCATATACAAAAGAAGAGTGGAAGGAACCATGTAGGAGTATTCCTAAAAAAACATTCATAAATGATCATTATAATTCGGTATTACTTATTACATGAATGATTTTGGTGTTCAGAATGTATGAAAGTATTGAATTGTTTGATCATTAACTAGACAAATAACCTGCATATTTACATGTATGGAGCTGTCATTGATTTCATTTCATTAAAGTTTATAACATGAAAGAATGAAACGAGACACTGTAATTACCTGTGTGGAGCCAAACCGCAGAACACAAACGGTAAGGCTCCAAAATCAATAAAGATATTCGTATAATGTATGTTTTATTTTGCACGAGTGTCTTGACTTTTTAAATTAACTTTTCATTTTTACTAATTTCAAAAAAACACTTTAGTTTTTAGCTCACTTAAGCGTGACATCAGCGACAGAAATTGACTGGACTCTTATTTTGTTATTACTTTTTAAAAAAAACTCGTTTATTTTCTTAATTTTATTAACGAACGTTATATTTTTCTTTTTAGGTGTTAATTGCTGTTAGAATTCTGCAAAAAAAAAATGAGCCATAAACAAGAGGATTTGATTGATTTTTGAATTAGAAACATGATTGGATTTTAAATTATTTTTTAAAATTGATATTTGCAAAATAATAAACCCTGGATCACTCTTTTGGAAATTGTTCAATTGTTTAGAAATCAATTTTTTATAATATTGAGTAAAAGTCGAAAATTTTACCCAAAAAATGGAAAAATAGAACAGAAAAAAAAGAAAGAGGAAGAAACTGAAAAAAGTAGAAATTTGTATTTAAAAGTTCAAAAATTTACAAATTTGAAAGTTGTTTTTCGCGCTAATTTTTTTGCAGAATTTTAATTGCAATTAAAAAGCCGATTGCTGTTTAGGAAGTAATAAAAAAGAAGATATTTTCTGTCGTTGGTGTAACTGCATTTTTATTTAAACTGGAAATAATCATAATTGGAAAAAAGAGACAATCTTCAGAGAAACATTTCTTAATACAAATTATGAAAAATTATTTCTCTAAAGATTATTCTCTATTTCAATTTTGATCATTTTTAAATTTATTAACGTTTGATTTAATAAACGTTACACGTTAATTTATTTAATGAATTTTACATCAATTTATATACTTTTTCACTTGCTATTTTCTTCAAGTTCGAAAGGTGCGAATGAATGAATTTTAAATATATATATATATAAAACAGATTTTAAATTTAATCATTTTCAATTAAATTATTTTTAATCTTGATGATAACACGGAAAAATTCTAAATAACTAAATTTACTTTTTCTCTAGATGACAACAATACTCGATGTCAATTACCAGCAACTGGAACCTTTCTCTGAAGGTGATGGCGAAGATCAAGATGAAGATCGAGAGGAAACGCCACAAGAATCTGGCATTATGATCCACGTAGTTCCAGAGAGTAATAAAACCAGATGGAATCATATAAAAAATTTAGATTCATTTTTTACAAAAATGTACAATTATCATCAAAATAACGGCTTTATATGTATGATGACTAAAGAATTTTGTGAATTAGGACAATTTATCTTCGTAGTCGTTTTTACGCTTTTCTTGTTTAACTGCGTCGATTATCCAGTACTGTTCAGGTAAGAAATTGATGATTAAAATCAAATTTAATTTTTTAAATAAAGAAATTGTTAATTCAAGGTGGCCACTTGACCGTGAAACGACCAGGAAATTTGTTTTTAAACCGGGAATTTCTTCGTGGATCTAAGAGTTCTGAGAAATATATATATATTTTTTCATATATACAAATCTATAATAATAATGATGATCCGCAAGTTGTTTCATTCCTTCAATCATTTTTTGTCTATTCACACCTGAAATTTGGCAAATAGATATTTTTTGTTTTTAATCAGATACTTTTTAAAAAATGCATTTAAATTGATTAAAATTAAAATTTATAAATATCAGATCAAATAATTTTACTTCATTAATAAATAAATCAATAATTTTTTCTATAATTTTAAACAGTTTTCAGTGTAGATTATTCTCTTTAAATTTTATAATTATTCTTTCTTTTTTTTATATTTTATTCTGTTGTAGATTATTTTCGCCAGTTTTTGAATTTTTCTTTCGATTGTCAATTATTTTCCTCATTTCTCAATTATTTTCTACAATATTTAATTATTTTTGTCATTTTGTAATTTTATTTTCTATTATGAACTATTTTCCAATCATTCAATTCAATATTCAATCATTCTCGCATTTTCTCAATTATCAGTTATTTTCTTGAAAATACAATACAATTTTTCAAATTCAAATTGATTTCTTCAATTTTCATTTATTTTCTACAATTTTTTTCATAATTTTCATCAGTTTTGAATAGAAAATTTATTATTCTCCTTCAATTTTATCATTATCTAATTTTAAAAAAAATTTTCGTCAAATTGTAATTATTTTTTTAATTATCAATTATTTTCTTGAAATTTCAATTTAATTCTTTAATTTCCAAGATGGCAATAATTAGATGTAAAACATTATAAATGTAGCATTAAAGAAAAATAAATCTTATCTTTAATTTCAAATTTATTTCTTAAATTTTTTATTATTTTCTTCAATTCTCAAATATTTTTTTTAATTTACAAGTATTTTTATCGATTTTCAATTAATTCCTCAATATTCAATAATTCTCGGATTTTTACAATTATTTTTTTCACTCATAAAAATGGTTTTAAAATTTCAATTTAATTATTTAATTCTAGAACTATTCTTTTCAATTCTCTGTTATTTTTTTCAAATATAAAATCCATTTTTCAATTTTCAATTATTTTCTTTAATATTAAAAAACTATCGCCTTTTTTCTGGTATTTTTCTCGATTATCATTATGTTTCTTTAAATTTAAATACAATTGTTTAATTATTTTCTTTAATTTTTAATTCCATTCTTCTGTTTTCAATTGTTTTCTTCTATATTCATAATTCTCTGCTTTTTCAGTTACATTTTTTCAATTTTTAAGTATATTATTTAAATTTCAATTCCAATCTTCAAATTTTAATTGCTTTCTTTAATTTTCAATTGCATTCTTCGTTTTTCAATTATTTTATTCAATGTTTAATAATTCTCGCATTTTCTCAATTATCAATTATTTTCTTGAAATTTCAATTTAATTCTTTAATTTCCAATTGATTTCTTCAAATTTCATTTATTTTCTACAGTTTTTCCATAATTTTCACCATTTTTCAATTCACAATTTATTATTTTCCTTAAATTTTATGATTCTTTATTAACTTAAAAAAAAATTTGTTTAAAAGCCAATTATTCTCATTATTTTTAGATTTTTTTTTCAAATACTGATTATTTTTTCAAATACTGATTATTTTTTTAAATAGTTAATTAGTTTCGTCATATTGTAATTTTTCTTTTAACTATCAATTATTTTCTTAAAATTTCTATTTAATTCTTTAATTTCCAATTTATTTAATCAATTTTTAATTATTTTCATCAATTCTCAAGTATTTTCTCTAATTTTCAATTATTTTTGTCGATTTTCAATTAATTCTTCAATATTAAATAATTCTCGGATTTTTTCCATTATTTTCTTTAATATTAAAAATTCATCGCCTATTATTTCTTTTGATTGTAATTAAGTTTCTTTAATTTTAATACAATTGTTCAATTATTCTCTTTAATTTTTAATTCCATTCTTCAATTTTTAATTGCTTTCTTCAGTTTTTATTCATTTTTTTCAATTTTGATTAATTTTTTTCGATTTTTAATCCAGTTGTTAAATGTGCAATTCTTTCCAACAATTATTCCTATAATCTTCTTAATTTTTCAATTTGCAATTATTTTTTTTAAATTTAGTATTTTTTGATTAATGTTTTCAATTATTTTTTCAGTTGTTTATTAATTTAGTCATTTTTTGAATTTTGTTTTCAATTGACAATTGTTTTCGTTATTTTTTACATATTTTCCTTAATTTTTTAATTATTCTCGTCATTTTTCAACTATTTCCTTCAATTATTAATTATTTTCCGCAATTTTAAATTATTTTCTACAATTTTTTAATTTTCAATTTTTTATAATTTTTCTTTGGTTTTTTTAATTATTTTGTTCGGTTGTGTATTACAATCCAGCTAAAAAATTTTGTTTTCAATTGCCAATTATTTTTTCAAATTTTAATTTAATTTTTCAATTTATTATTATTTATTGTTCAATTTCGTAATTTCCATTATTTGAATTTGCAAAAATTTATAGTTTTAAATGACCAACAACAATGCAAAGTTTTTTGCGCCTAAGGCGCGCGTTAATAATGCTAGTAGAATTATAATACGTAATTTTTTTAAATGTTTAAGATATACCATTGTCTAAGAGTTTAGATTTAAATATTTTGTAATATTAAAACTTTTTAAGCTTTAATTATAATTAATAAGGTTATAAGAATGTGTACATTTCAAATTTAACTATAAAGTTATATTGTAAATATAAAGGCGAATTTCGCAAAATTAAAAATACTGTTTTAATTGTTGAAAAATTTGTAACCGAGAAATCCAAAAGATTGACCGAGAATTTAATTTCATAAAAAAAATGTCCACCCTGTAATTTCTTAAAAAGTCTGTTAATTAAAATTATTAAAAATTGTGTTTTTTTCATGTTTTAGGGATAAAGTAACAGCAAATAGTACCTCTTTCAAGACAAAGATGACGGATGCATTTTTGCCAGTACAAAAGTGCTCTCAAAATATGGGCCTAATTACTTGGATTTTTATTTCTGTAGCAACAATCATTTGGATTCTACGCCTAGGCAATTGTTTGTATCAATTAGTTCAGTTCTGGGACATTAAGTTATTTTTTAATAGTGCACTGAAAATTGAGGATAGAGAATTACAAAATGTAACGTGGTACGAGGTTCAGAAGAAAGTGAGAGAAGTTCAGAAAGAACAAGAGATGTGTATTCACAAGAAAGAACTTACCGAATTAGATATTTATCACAGAATATTAAGATCTAAAAATTACATGGTAGCTATGATCAACAAATCTTTATTACCAGTGAGACTTAAATTACCTATAATAGGAGAATTCATTTTTCTAACTAGAGGTTTAAAGTATAATGTGGAGTTATTGTTATTTTGTAAGTAATTACATCGAATATTCAGAAATAATAATTTTAGGATTTGTTAACTTATACTTTAAGATTTATTAACAACTACTTGGGATTTTTAGGGGGTCCATGGTCACCTTTTGAAAATTATTGGCATCTGAAGGAGGACTATAAGAAGCAAAATAAACGCCAAGAGCTGGCCAAACATTTGTCGAAACATATTCTTTGGGTTGGAGTGGCAAACTTCATTATGTGTCCATTAATTCTATCGTGGCAAATTTTGTACTTTTTTTTTAACTACGCTGATGTGAGTATAAATCAAAGCTGATAAAAATCATGATTTTTTTATTTAAATCAAATTATTTTTTTAAATATATTATAAAATCAGTAAATAAAATGTTCAAATATATATTTGTAAGTAGTTTATTTTTTAAACTGAGAACATTTAATAGGAAATAATGAAGAATAAAACATTTACTCAAAACCTAACAAATTATGTCGAATAAATGAGAAAATATTTTAAAAAGAATATCTTCAAATTCATATGATCACAAAATTAAGAAAATTGAGTATAACGAAAAAATAATAAATTGTAAAAAAAATATATGAAAACGTAAAAAGATAAGAAAACAAAAATCTTTTAAATAAAAAAAGTCATGGACATTATTAAAGAAATAAAGAAATCGTGATTTAAATCAATTAAAGCCCTTAAACTAATTATGCATTCTTTAAGTAAAGAAAAGTTGCTTCGTTTTTTTTTTTTTTTTTTTTTTTTTTTTTTTTTTTTTTTTTTTGAAAAAGTAAAATTTTCGAGATAAAATTTTGTAAAAAAAAAAGCCTGCAAAAATATTTTGAGAATTCTCTTAAAATGTAAAAGGACTAATAAAACAGTAAAAGAAACAATAAATCTCTAAATCAGAAAATCAGATCTCGATGAGGTTTTAGGTGATTTAAAGATAATTCTCAGTTCACAGTAATCATTAAAGTAATAATAATAAAAATCTTGCCTGACTGCAAAATACGAGAATTCTTTTTAAACTCTCTCAAATTTTATAGAAGATAGGAATTATATTTCTTGTCATTTAGATCAGATATTATAAAAGTTCTCTTACTATAACAGTTTAATACCATTTCTCTCAATTTTAATCACGAGACATCGTTAACGTAATTTTTTATACGTTTAATAAAACGAAAAAATATTGGGAAAAAGTAGAACATATTGTTAAAAATCCGACAAATTATGAACAAAATTACAAAATGTATTCTAAATCTTACAAATTAGTGCAAAAATAAGAAAATTTTGAGAAAATGTACTAAAAACTGAGAAAATGTAAAAAAGATAGATAAAAAAATTATAAAAGAAAGAAAAAATTATTTAAAAAGGCAAGGAAATTATTTTTGAAAATGAGGAAATAAAATAGAAAAAAATGAAAAGAACAGAAAAAGTATAAAATATTAGAAAAAAGTATAAAAAATTCTAAAACAGTTTAATTTAAAATTAAAAGCAAGATTCTGTGCGATAATTTAAGGAAAAATAAAAGAAGCTCTCCAAAGCTGAGAAAACAGAAAAAAAGAATATGAAGAGAATTTTAAAACACTACAACAAAATGTAGAAATTCGCGAAAAATAAAAAAGATAAGGGAATTATTTAAAAAACAAGTAAATACAAAATATGAAAGAGAAATTTGAAAGAACAAATAAAGTTTAAAAATTGAGTAAATATAAAAGACGTTCAAAAACGGAAGAAAAAATTAAAATCCCCTTTTCCTTCCACCTAAAAACGATAGGAATTATGAAAATCATAAAATAATCTATGAAAAGATGATGAATAAAAAAAAGAATTAAAACTGAAAGACTAAAAAAAGGGAGAAAACGGTTTTTTATGATAACATTTTTAATAATTTACAAAAATTAATAAGATAAACCGTGTAAAATCATGAAAATTTTACTGAATATTAAAAAACCTAAAGTAAGTTAATAGGTATAAGAAAATTAAAAAAGTAAGATCAAAATCTGATTTTAAAAAACGAAGAAATTAAAAATTAAAGTGAATTTAAAAAAAAAAGTTAAAACAACTAAGAAATGTAGGAAAAAACACTGAATAAATTTATTTGTTGAAAACGGAAGAACTTAATAACAACAAATTGACAGTTTTAATAAAATAAACATTGAAGATAAAATTTTCAGAATTAAGAGATCGAAAAATTGATCAAAAACTGCAAAATTTTCACTTAAAAAATATTATTTTCACGATTTTTAACCTTGTAAATTATGTCAACAATTGATGATTTTATGACAGACCATAAAGTTTCTTTCGCATATCATATGAAAATAAAATTAATTTCCATAATTTTGTTATTATAACAAAATTAGTAAACTTTTTATTTCGTTGATTTTCTTAATTATTTACATATTTTTAAAAAGACATGTGCTTATTAGTTTGTAAATTTATACAATCACATCTTATCTATTTTTTGCAAACTTAATTATTCTTTCATAACATTTTTAGATTTTCTATTTTTTTAAATTTATTGTTGGACTTTTTGGAAAATTTTACCCCCCCCCCCCCCCCCCCTCCACCTAAAAAACATTACGTAATTTGTGAACGCTCCCTTAAGTGTACTACAAAAATATTTTTGGTTTAATTTTCCTAAACTTTTTTATTTTTGAAGGATTTTTAAATTTCTTTTCCCGGTTTTTTATTCATCTTTATAAACATTTTTTTATTTTATTTATTAATTCTATTTTTTTAGTAGATTCTTACCAAATTTTTTTATTTTTTGTACTTTTTACAGTTTGTTAGATTAAGAAAAAAAAACATTTCTTCATTTTCTTCCTACTTATTCAATTTTCTTGTTGTTTCACAATTTTGTTAGTCCTTCCTTTCACTTTAATTAATTCTTTAATTTTTGTCATCATTTTTCTATTTCTTAAAAACATCTTTCCTTCTTTTAAATTATTTAGTTGTTGTCTTATAATTACGAATTGTTGAAAACCTTTCTTTGATGCTTTTATCTACATTTTAAAAACGTTTTAATTTTCTTCTTTTTTTTAAACATTTTTTTTTAGTAATATATTTGACGTTTTCTTAATTACCTTCTTATTTATTTTTTCAATTTAAAGAAAAAAGGTTCGTAAATAGTTTAATGTTTTGAAAAGAGTTTATACTTTTTTATACATTTCTATGATGATTGAGATTTGAATGGATTAAGAGATTGACAAATATTAATGCATTAATTAAAAATTATAATGAATTTTAATGAAAACCGATTAAAATTAAGAATAATTCAATTTTGAGTCACCACAAAATTCCATCAATAAAAATGTGAACTAATAAAAATGTAGATTTATTGAAGTTTACATAAGTTCAATTTGAGGTTGATTAAAATTACAATAAATTGAAATTAAAGTCACAGAATTAAAACTTGAGTGAATTCATTTTACAATCAATTTAAATTTCCATCAATGCAGATTCATGACATTTAAAATTAGTATTATTCGAAATTCGGATCCATTGAATTTAATTAAATTAAAACTAAAATGCAATTATTCGTTGACTTTCTTAATTATTTCCATATTTTTGAAAGTAAATAACCCTATTTTTTTTATAAATTTATTCAATCTGTTTTCACATCTTGTCTATTTTTTGCAAACTTATTTATTCTTTATTAAATTTTTAGATATTCTTTATTATTTCTAAATTTATTGTTAGAGTTGTTTTAATTGTAATATTAAATATAAAAATATTTTTTGTTTAATTTTTCTAAACTTTTTTATTTGTAAAGGATTTTTAAATTTCTTTTCTGGATTTTTTATTTATCTTTATATACACTTTTTTTTTAATTTTTATTAATTCTAATTTTTCAGTAGATTCTTACCAAATTTTTTTAGTTTTTGTACTGTTTACATTTTTTTACAGTTTTTTAGATTAAGAAAATACCATTTCTCCATTTTCTTCCTATTTCATTAATTTTCTTGTTTCACAATTTTTTAAATCCTTTCTTGTATTTTAATTAATTTTTTAACTTTTGTCACCATTTTTCTATTTCTTAGAAACATTTTTCCGTCCTTTAAATTGTTTAGTTTTTATCTGATAATTACGAATTTCTGAAAATATGTATTCGATGCTTTTATGTATATTTTTTAAATTTCTCAATTTTCTACTTTTTTGAAAACTTTTATTCTTTTATTTTATATTATGAAAATTTAATATTGTACTAAACATTTTTATTTTAACATCGTTCTTCTATTTCATAGAATTTTGTTTCTTTAAATTTTTTTTTCCAAGATTCTATTAATTCTTCTTATCTTCAATTTGTAAAATAATTTTCTAATTTTTCTAATTTTAAAAATATTTTCTCTTTAGTAATACTTATATTTTAACGTTTTTTTTAAGTATCTACTTTTTTATATATTTTTATATCACTTTAATTCTTGTATTGTTTTCTTCAATTTTTTCTTTTTTTCTGTAATAATGTCCATGGCTTTTTTTGTTTAAAATAATTTTCTCATTTTTTTAATAGACAGTTTTCTTATTTTTTTTTTATATTTTTAAATATATATATTTTTTATAATTTATTTATTTTTTGTTTAATTTGTATGCGGGCTACATAAGAAATGCCCTTTTGTGCAAAGTACTATAATTAGAAGTAAATTAATTTGAAATGTATATATATATATAAACAAACAAATCGCTTTGGCTGCTTTGTGAAATGATTTACAAAGCGTAAAATAGAACACGCAATCCTGAGATAAATTTTGAAATATAATTCATTATTTATTATTTAGAATTATTTAGAATTTATTATTTTTTCGTTGCTTTTACCTAATTTTCTTAATTTTGCAATCATATGAATTCGGAGACATTTTTTTGAAATTCTCTCATTTATTCGAAATAATTTCTTTGATTTTGGTTAAATGTTTTTTCTTCATTATTTCTTATTAAATGTTCTCAGTTTAAAAAATAAACTACTTATAAATAAACATTTAGAAATTTTGTACTCTGATTATATTTAAAAAAAAATCAATTTTTGATTGAAATAAAAAAAATCGGATTTTATTGTTTTAAGAAAAGCATGATTTTTATCAGCCTTGCTTAGTTTTGATAATAAATATAGCGTATTATAATATTATTTATTGAAATATAATTGATAAAAATTTTTATTTTCCAGTTAATCAAAAGAGAGCCAGGCGCTCTTGGTTTACGAATGTGGTCACCATTCAGTCGTTTGTACCTCCGTCATTTTAACGAGCTTGATCACGAATTAAATGCTCGCCTGAGTCGTGCATACCGTCCGGCAAAAAAATACATGGATATATTTACATCACCACTGATTACAATTATCGCTCAAAACATTGTGTTTATTGCTGGTGGCATTTTCATTGTTATGTTGGGATTGACAATCTATGACGACGGCGTTCTGTCAGTAGAATATTTCGTAGCAACAATGACTGTTTTCGGAAGTGTGGTTGCAGCAGCAAGAGCCTTTCTGCCTGACGAGAATTTAGTCTGGTGTCCGGAAACTTTATTAACTGCAATTTTAGCGCACACTCATTATAGGCCCGACAGTTGGAAAGATCGTGCTCATACTCAGGCAACGAGAGCCCAAGTCGCGCAACTCTTTCAATTTAAGCTTGTACATATTTTAGAGGAACTTGTCTCACCTTTACTGACTCCGTTTATTTTGTGTTTTTATATGAGGCCACGGGCATTAGATATCGTCGATTTTTATAGAAACTTTACCATTGAAGTGATTGGAGTTGGCGATGTGTGTAGCTTTGCACAAATGGACGTACGAAAACATGGAAATCCAATGTGGCAAACTGTCGGTCAAAGTGTTTTGGAGGCTCGAGTAACAGGATTCGACAATAATTATGGAGCCGACCAAGACAAACTTTATCCCTTGTCGAATCAATATACTCAAGCGGAAGATGGAAAAACAGAATTATCATTAATTCACTTTACTCTCACAAATCCCGAGTGGAAACCGCCTAGTCATGCTGAAACTTTCGTAACTGCTCTTAAGGAAAGAGCTAGAAGAGAGGCAGCTAGCAATCTTAATGATTTGAATCCCCTTTACGCCAGCTTGAATAGCTTGTCTAGTCTTGGTCCAGGCGTAAGTTATTTTTTTATATTTCGGTCAATATTGTAGTTTAGGTCAGTGACAATGTTTTCAGGGATCAAAGTTGCTTCCTTTTTTTTTTACCTAAACTACCTTTTTTCTTTTTTTCCCCATTTTTAGAAAAAATTACCTAAAACACCTAAAATCTTGTATTTCGTCCCCTTTTCACCTTTTTCCAATAAATTTCCATTCCTTTTCACAATCATACTGAAATGCAAAGTTATTAATTAATTTTTAACTGCCTTTTTTTATGAGTTTTATATAAAAATTCGACTTATTTTTTAGTAAATAATTTACTTCTTTAAACGTACAAAGTATTGATAATAGTTAATTATTTTTTTATTAATAAGAAAATAAGAAAACAAACAAATTTTTACACAATTTTCCAAAAAATTTCTACCAAAATTCCAAAAAAATATGAAAAAAAAAGAGAAACTTTTGGGCATTTCCACGAAAAAACGACATTCTGTCTGTGATTAAATTGGTCTCTGACTTTTTAAAAATGATTATATAATAAAAATTCAACTTTCCGCTGATAAATTTAACCCTTAGCTGCACAGTGATCAGTCCCACTGACCACCTATTTTTTTTTTTTGAGTTTTTCGTAGATTATTAAAGATTATTGGAATACAGTCACTATTTTACATTTATAGACCTAATTTTGAGGTTCCTCAGTAAATTTCCGATTCCAAACTATGGTTTTCAAATAAAATATGTTTTTTAGTTTCCAAGAAAAAAATTTGAAAATAGCAAATTTTTTTCGATTCTCTAATTTTCATATTTTTATCTTCTTTTGGTTGTAAGAAGATAGAAACATGTCCAACTGAGTTTTTAATTTTATAAAAAAAAAATTAAAAAATGTCTTATTTATTGTGACGCATGGACGAAAATTAACAGGCTATCGTGGAAATGCCCTTTTATGAAATTTCGTAAAGAAAATAATGGAAAAATTTTGTATCAAATTTTGAAAAAATTTTGTTGTAATTTTTTAAAAGTTGTTTATAATATAGGTATTTATTAAAATTTATTGTAATTCTAAGAAAATCCATACTTAAAAAAAATGGTTTTGCCAACACTTTATTTAAATACTTCTATATTAAAAAAAACTGGAATTCTAAAAGTTTCATAAAAATTCAATTCATTTCTGAAATAATAAACATAATTTTATGTTCTTAGGTGTATTTCAAAATTTATATTCAATAAAATCGAAATAAGAAACTTGTTAATAATTTTAGGGCAAGTTTTCTAAACTACTTTTCTTTAAATTTTATAAATTACCTACTTTTATATCTTTAATAAATTTCATAGAAATATTCTAATTTTTTTAAAACAAATTTTGAAATGTTGCAATTTACATTTCTTTTAGTTATTATTTTTCTAAAAATGTAAAAAGAAAAGAAAATTTATATATATATATTTTATTTTTTTATTATTTACGGTTGAAGAAGTTTTGCATTAGTAAAAAAAATTGTGTGTACTGATGATTCTGTTTATAAATAGTTTATGGATATGTTAAAAAACATTTTGTAATGTTTTTTTTCTTGATTTTCCAAATCTTATCTTTTAAAAATAAATTCGCCTTTTTGTAAAGTCACTTTTTGTGGTTTTTATAACTATTTTTTTGCAGTTTTAACAGGGCTGCTAGTGACTCACTTTTCTCACTTTTACTCAATTAAAAAAAAAAAAACTCACTTTTTTAGTAAAATGTCTTTTCTTCTGATATTGGATGCCTGATTAATAATTTACCTTATTAATCAATTAGTTTATTCATATTCAAATTACATCCTCAATTTTTTAATTATTCTACAAATATTTAATTTTTACACCTCTTTTCAATTATTTTTGTCATTTTTAAAGTACTTTTGTCAATTTTCAAGTATTTTTGTTATTTTGAATTTAATTTTTTCAAATATCAATTGTTCTCTTCAGTCTTTAAATTATTGTCATGAATATTTAAATTTAGTACACAATTTTTTATTTATTTTTGTCATTTCTCAATTATTTTCTTAAAATTTTAATTATGTTCTTCAATCTTTAAATTATTACCAGGAATATTTAAATTTTCAACAAAAGTTTCAATTTACTTTTGTCAGTTTTTAATTATTTTCTTCAAATTTCATTTACTTTTGTCATTGTTTAAGTACTTTTGTCATTTTTCAATTACTTTCTTCATATTTCTATTATTTTTGCTATTTTAGAGTTGTTTTCTACTAACTTCAATTATTTTATTCAATTTTTTTATTGCCATGAATTATTAGATTTTTTCCACCAGTTTTAAATTAATTTCTTCAAATTTCAATAATTTTCTTAATTCTTTTTAATATTGTCATAAATCTATTAATTTGTTAAACCTTTTTCAATTATTTTCTATAAATTTCATTTATTTTCTTTAAAATTTAATTACTTTCTTATATTTAAATATTTTTGCCATTTTTGAATTATACTCTTCAAATTTCAATTATTTTCTTCAAACTTTAATTAATTTCTTCAACTTCTAATTATTTTCCTCAAACTTTTAATCTTTTTTTTTTTCAATTTTTCAATTATTGTCTACAAACTTATAATTTTTACATCATCTTTCAATTATTTAAATGGCATTATTGAATTAGTTTCTTAACATTTCAATTGTTTCATTAATTTTTCAAGTATTGTCTTCAAATTTAAAATTTTTACACTTGTTATCAATTATTATTTTTGTCATTATTCAAATATTTTTGACATTTTTGAATTATTTTCTTTAAATGTAATTTTCTTTAATCTCTTTATTACTGTTAATGCATTTTTTAATTTTTACATCAGCTTTTAATTATTTATGTCATTATTTAATTAGTTTCTTTACATTTCAATTACATCGTTAATTTTTCAATTACTTTATACAATGTTTGAAAATTTATGTATTAAATTTTTTATTTTTTACTCAGTCTCAAAATATTTTTTTTCGTATTTTAATTATAACTGTCACTCTTCAATTATTTTTGAAACTTTTTAATTAGTTTCTTCTAATTTCAATTAGTTCGTTACAATTTTTCAATTATTGTCTTCATGTTTTGATTTTTAATTAATTTTTTAATTAGTTTTGTCATTATAATTTTTTTCAGGTTTGAAGTATTTTTGTCATTTTTTAATTATTTTCTGCATATTTCAATTATTTTTGTTATTTTTCAACTGTTTTCTACGTATGTAAATTTTTTTTGCAATTGTTAAATTATTTTCTTCAAGTTTCAATTTTTTTCTTGAAGCTTCTCTTATTTTTTAAAATTTTTCAACTATTGTCTAAAAAGACACCTTTTTTACACCTGCTTTCAATTATTTATGTCATTATTTAATTAGTTTCTTCACATTTCAATTTTATCGTTAATTCTTTAATTATTTTATTCAATTTTTCAAAATTTATGTATTAACTTTTTTATTTTTTACTCCAGTTTTGAATTACATTTCTCATTTTTCATTAATTTTTTCCAAATTTCAATAATTTTAGTCAATTTTGTCCTTTTTCAACATATGCACATTCTTTTGACATTTTTAAATTATTTTCTTCAAGTTTCAATTATTTTCTTGAAACTGATATTATTTTTTACAATTTTTCAACGATTGTCTAAATAGTTTAATTTTTACACCAGCTTTCAATTATTCAATTAGTTTTATTTTTACATCAGCTTTCAATTATTCAATTAGTTTCTTTACATTTCAATTATATCATTACTTTTTCAATTATTTTTTTACCAGTTTTTAAATAATATAATAAATTTTTTTATTGTTTACTGCATTTATGGAATTATATTTCTCATTTTTCAATAATTTATTTTCAAAATTTCAGTTATTTTTGTCTTTTTTCAACTGTTTTCACCTACATAAATTTTGTTTGACATTTTTTAATTATTTTCTTCAAGTTTCAATTATTTTCTTGAAACTTCTATAATTTTTTTCAATTTTTCAACTATTGTCTAAAAAGTTAAATTTTTGCACCAGCTTTCAATTATTTATGTCATTATTTAATTAGTTTTTTTCCATTTTAATTCTAACTTTAATTTTTCAATTATTGTACTCAAACTTTTAATTTCTTACGCCAGTCTTAAATTATTTTTTTCTTATTTTAATTATTTTTGTCATTCTTCAGTTATTTTCTTTAAATTTCAATTATTTCCTTTCAATTTTTCGATTTTTTGTCTGCATTTTGAATTTTAATTAATTGTTTAATTACTTTTGTCATTTTTGAATTATTTTCTTGAAATTTGAATGGTTTTTCTGAATCTTTATATTATTGTCATGATTCACTTAAAAACTCATTATTCACTCACTTTTTTAAATTTAAGTCACTTTTTTTTACTATTTTCAATCTATAAGTCCACTGGCAGTCCTGAATTTTATTAACCATTTTTTTTGCAGTTATAATAACCATTTTCCGTTTTGAAGATTTAATAACCATTTTATTTTTGGCAATTTTAATAACCATTTTTTCTTTTTGCAGTACAACGACATTGTAACGAACATTATTCGAAGTGTGATGCCGAACCAAATGAGTGTTCCAAATATGAGTAATGCGATGTCAGGACAAGCAGGAACGTCATCATCGACGTCCGTGTGTGCAGATGAAACCTGCAGCGTCAGATCTAACATCCCGACGCGAACTTTCATGGGTCGTCTTCATAAAGCTGAAGGACCCCTGCACAGCGACAAAGGATTGCTTTACAGTTTGCAGCAGGGACTGTCAAATCAATCCCTTGGTGCTTCAGTATTCGGCTCTGGACAGGAACTAGTATCCGATTTAACAGTTCCGATTGAAATGACTGCTGCTGATATGTCTTTATCTACGTTGTACCTGCACGAACTTCATCATAGACAAGTAAGATTTTCTTTTTATTCTCGACATTTTAACTTAGCGCCGTCCCTCGTCGATAAAATGTTTATTAAAAATCCAGTGGAATAAAATGCTAATTCGAAAAAGGGTGCTATATTATTCTTATTCAATTATTTGTACAATAGAATGTTAATTCAAGTTGCCTGACATGAAATGCTGATTTAATCAAACATTCAATTATAATGAAGTTTTATTTATAAAATTGTATTTTCACCTTTAATACAATATAATATTAACGCAAAGTTACATAAAAGATATTTCTTTTATCCTTGCACCTAAAAAGTTAAAATATGAAATATCTCTACTGTAAATTTATTTTATTAAACTTTGCATTCAATTAAATTAAATATAATTCCATTTTTTTTTAAATTATACAGCTAAGCAAAATATATATTAACTTGCAATATTATTATATAGTTCTTATTATGTATATTGTATAAGTTACAGAATCCCTATCTATTTATTATAAAAATAAATTATGATTAAAATAAAATTTTCTGCACATAAGCATTTATCATGGCAAAAATATTAAATTTTTCAAAAAATGTACTAAAATTCTAAAAAAAAAAAAATGGTATTGCGTTTAATTCAAATGGATACAAAGTTTAATAATATAAATTTAAAGTAGAAATTAGTAAAATATTAAATATTTCAATTCTAATACTTTAAACTACAAAATATTATTAATTAAAACAGTTTTTAAAATATGATCAGATTAAAACTTTTTAGGTGCAGTTTTTTTGTTTTTAATAAACATTTTATCAACTTTACATTAATCCAAATTTTAAACGATCAAAATTTAATAAAAACATTTCTTGGTTACAATTTTAATCGACATTAAAAATCCTATCCAAATTTTAATCAATTTAAAATTAAATTTATCTGAATTTTAATAAATAGTAATTTTTATTAATTCAAACATTAGTTGTTTACATTTTTAACTGACTCTAAATTTCGCAATATTTTGAACGATCGTTATTTAATTCCCCTAAATTCAAAAAGAACTCAATTTCAATTTATCGAATTTTTAATTGATTTAATTCTAGTTTTTTCATAATTTATTTTAAATAATTCAAATTTCAGAGAATTCTAATTTTTATTTTATTTCAATCAATCTTGTTAAAAAAGTAAAATTTGAAAATTCTGGGACAATTTCAATTCTTTTTCAATCTTACTTTTATTTTAACTAATTAAAATATTTATTGATTAAAATTTTAGTCGACTGTAAAGCTGTAAATTCAACTTCTAAAAAATTAAAATTTAATTCATCCAAATTTTGAGCGATTTTATTTTCAATTCACACAAATTTTAAATGAACAATATTTAATTCCCGCAAATCTTAAAAGAGGTAAATTTCAATTCTTTCTATTTTTTAATAATCACAGATTCAATAGACTTTAGTTGCAGTTTATTCAAATTTAAATTGATATAAATTCCAATCATTCCACATTTTAATTAATAAAGTTTCGATTTAAACGATTTTAAAAGCTCATTTAACTTTAATTAATCTCAAATTCCGTAGATCAAAATTTTAATAAATCTTCATTTTAATTAATTCAAACATTAATTATTTAATTTAACTTCCTGATAGAAGAAGCTTTGTATTTTTTAATTATTTCTAAATTTAATTCATCCACATTTTAAACGAACTAAATTTTAATCCCCCCTAATTTTAATTAGGTAATTTCAAATTCAGTTCATCCAAATTTTAATAAATCTTCATTTTAATCAATTTAAACATTAATTGTTAAATTTTGCTTCCTCACAGTGGAAATTTTGTTTTTTTTAATTGTTTCTAAATTTAATTCATCTACATTCTAATTTATCTAAATTCCAATCCTCCCTAATTTTAATTCGGTAATTTCAAATTCAGTCGATTCAAATGTCAATAAATCTTCATTTTAAATAATCAAAACGTTAATAATTGTTTACATTTTTTATTGATTCTGTTAAATAAGTATTAGACTGGGTAAAAGTTTAGTGGAAAAATATAAAAGTTTTGATAAATAAAAATTTGCTTTTAGACAATTGGTAAATAATCAGAAAATTCTATCAACCGGTAAAATGAGAATAACACATTTTTACTGAAAAATATTTTACATTATTGAAATTTGAAACAAATAATTTAATTAATTTTTAAAAATTATTCTGAATGGTAATTATAATAAATTAAAAAATGTACCTAACAATAAAAAAATCGTGATTTATGAGGAAAATTAATTCTTAAATTATAGTTATTCAATCATTTGATTTTCAGACAAATTAAAGAAACGTAGAATAAATGAATTTATGTTGTCTAGAATTTGTTTCTTTTTTCTTTGGTTTAAACTTAAAAAATTAGAACCATATAAAGTATTTTTTTTAAATGTAGCATCAGGTGTCAGCTGTCAGATCAATGATCCGAAAAATTCCGAGTGTATCCGAATGCACTTCGACTTTTTTCAATGTATGTTGTTGTGAGTGTTCGAACAGTTTATTTTCAGATTTATTTCGAGAGAAATTTCGATTGTTTATTGCGATTGGACTGGGAAAAAAATCTGTGTGTTTTTATTTATTATGTTCGACTTAAGAAGTAAGTTTCTCGTGGTAATCTAACAATGTCACAGTTAACATTTAACTTTTATAACGCCTTAATGTCCTTTATAAAAGACATTTAGGTTATGTCGCACGTAAAAATTTGACAACTTTCGTATTAAAAGACTATTTTACATTTTTATTCTCTTTTTTTTTCTTTATTATTTTATTAAATCTACAGATTTGTCTACCTGAGACTGCATGTTGTTTATTTTAAAATTGTACAATTTATCCAACTTCCAAACAAAAATATCTTTAACCTTTTATTTTAAATAAAATTAATAACAATTAATTGTTTTAAATAACTGTACACATTTTTAAAATTAAAACTTCATGTTGTTACGAAAACGTGGGTTATTATAATTTAAATTCTATTATTTCTTTTTGTTTATTAATATCAATATTAATAATTTAATTCACAGGAAATATTTTCTGGATAAATTTTATTGCAAAATGTTGCCACATTAGCAAAAATTCAAAAATCGTCTTATACGACGTTTTCAGGTGTAAATAAACTAATATGCAATTTAAAAAACTTATTAATCTAACATAACCTAACTTTAATATTAATTCACAAATTTTCTCTTTTTAAAGAAATTTATGAAGTATCATTATTACAACTAAGATTAAATTAAAATTCACTAAAAACGTCCTGTGAGGTGATTTTTATTTTTTTGCTAATCTGGCAAAATCTATAATAATAATCCAAAAGATTCATTCATTCTTTCTTTCATTTTGTCCACACCTGAAGTTTAGCACATAAATATTTTTCGTTTTAAATCAGATACTTTTTAAAAAATGCATTTAAATTGATTAAAATTTAAATTAATAAATATCAGTTCAAATAATTTTAATTTCATTTATAAATAAATTTATAATTTTCAACAGTTTTCAATATACAATTATTCTCTTAAAATTTTAAAATAATTCTTTGATTTTTTAAAATTATTTTATTCTTTTGCTGATTATTCTCGACACTTTTCGAAATTTTCTTTCAATTGTCAATTATTTTCTTTAATATTTAATTATTTTTGTCATTTTGTAATTTTTCTTTCAATTATCGACTATTTTGTTAAAATTTAAATCTTTAATCTTCATTTTATTTCTTTAAATTGTAATTATTTTCTTCAATTTTCAATTGTATTCTTCGTTTTTTAATTATTTGATTCAAAATCCAATAATTCTCGCATTTTTTCAATTATCAAATATTTTCTTGAAATTTCAATACAATTCTTCAATTTCCAATTGATTTATTTAATTTTCATTTATTTTCTACATTTTTTTCCATTATTTTCATCAGTTTTCAATTCACAATTTTTTATTTTCCTTCAATTTATAATTATTCATTAATTTAAAAATTTTTGTTATTCAAATGCTGATTATTCTTACCATTTTTCGAATTTTTTATTCAATTGGTAACTATTTTTTTATTAATTAATTATTTTCGTCAATATATTATAATTTTTTTTAAATATCAATTATTCTTGAAATTTCCATTTAATTGTTTAATTTCCAATTTATTACTTCAATTTCAAATTATTTTCTTCAATTCTCAAATATTTTTTTAATTTTCAATTATTTTTATCGATTTTCAATTAATTCCTTAATATTCATTAATTGTCGCATTTTCTCGATTATCAATTATTTTCTTTCAATACAATTCTTCAATTTCCAATTGATTTCTTTCATTTTCATTTATTTTCCAAAGTTTTTTCCATAATTTTCATCAGTTTTCGATTGGTAATTTATTATTCTTCAATTTTATAAATATTCATTAATTTTTAAATAATTTGTTTAAATGACGATTATTCTCTTCATTTTTCGACTTTTTTTCAATTGTTACTTATTTTTTTAATAGTTAATTATTTTCGTCATATTGTAATTTTTTTTTTTTAATATCAATTATTTTCTTGAAATTTCCGTTTAATTTTACAAGTTCCAATCTATTTCTTCAATTTTCAATTATTTTCTTCAATTCTCAAATATATTCTTTAATTTTCAATTATTTTCATTGATTTTCAATTAATTCCGTATTATTCAATAATTTTCGTATTTTTTAAATTATTTTTTTCACTCATAAAAATTGTTTTAAATTTTTAACTCAATTATTCAATTCTAGAACTATTATCTTCAATTCTAAGTTATTTTCTTCATATTTGAATTCCACTTTTCAATTTTCAATTATTTTAATGATTATTTTTTTGTTTTTTTGTTTTTATTCTTTAGTTTTCAATTGTTTTCGTCTATATTCATTAATTCTCGGTTTTCTTTTATTACTTTTATTCAATTTTTAAATTTATTCAATAATTTTCAATTCAATTCTTTAGTTTTTTATTGCTTTTCTTAATTTTTCACTATTTTCTTCAATTTTTCACCTATTTCCTTTAATTATTAATTATCTTCTGCGATTTTCAATTATTTTCTACAATTTTTTCTATTTTCAATTCTTTTTCAAATTTTAATTTAATTCTTCAATTTTATATTTATTTCTTCAATTTTCAATTTATTTCCTCAATTTTTTATTATTTTCTTCAATTTAAATTATTTTTTGTCAATTTTCTTTAAATTTAATATTTTACTTGTTTAATTTTTACAATTATTCTTTTTAATTGTGTAATTATGTAGCCATTTTTCAAATTTTGTTTTTAACTGTCAATTATTTTCGTCATTTTTCAGATATGTTCTTCAATTTCGTAATTTGCATTGTTTGAATTTGCAAAAATTTATAGTTTTAAATTACCAACAACAATGCAAAGTTTGTTAATGTTACTAGTTTTTCAATAAACTTTATCCAGAAAATATTCCCTGTAAATTAAATTATTATAATGCAATGATTACTGGAGGATATTTGTTAAATATAAATATTTGTAAACAATATTATTAATTTACAAGCTGTGATATAGATAAGATTACCAAGTCAATAAAATAACACAGATTTTTGTTTACAGTATAGTATCACGTAATATCGAAAAGTGACTGTTATTTCATCAACAATGAACAAAATGAAGCGTAACACTTTGACAATTAAAGAAAAAATTGCCATTTTTGCTAAAATCGACGAGAACCCTCATCTGACACAAGTTAAAATTGCCAAAGAATTCAACATATCGACGTCTACCTTACATTCCATAATTTCAAAAAGAAAAGAGATTGAGGATGCAGCAAAAACAGGAAGTGTAAAAAGAAAGAGAGTAAAAGGTGCGAAATTCGAGGAACTCGAAAAAATTCTAATCGAATGGGTTCAACAAGTGAAGTGTAAAAATATCCCCATCAGTGGATCTATCATCAGGCAAATGTCGTTAGACATAGCTAGACAGCTAAATCTCGAAAACTTTACCGCATCGAATGGCTGGATTGATCGATTTCGTAAAAGAAGTGAAATTAGGTCAAAAGAAGTGTCCATCGAATCTCAAGTTGTCCCAGAAAACACCACCGATGTGGCGAAAAATGATGTTTTTTCGAGAATTTTCAACGAATACGAACCAAAAGATATTTTTAACGCGGACGAATTTGGATTATTTTTTAATTTATTGCCCGATAAAACCATGGCTCATCGTATCGAGTCTTGTTACGGAGGAAAACGTAGTAAAGAACGTGTTACTATTTTGTTGGCTTGCAATATGGATGGATCTGAAAAATTAAAACCTCTGGTGATTGCCAAATCCAAAAAGCCAAAATGTTTCAAGAATATCGTCAATTTTCCCTGTGATTACGCGAGTCAGCACAAAGCTTGGATGACAAGTGAAGAATTTAAAATCTGGTTAAGGAAAATTGATTCTCAGATGCGGGCAAAGAAGCGTCAAATTCTTATGATTGTCGACGATTGTCCGGCTCATTCTAAAGATTTGGAATTTTTGACAAATGTCAGAGTGGAATTTCTACCACTTAATACAACTTTTTATACCCAGCCACTTGAAATGGGTATTGTTAAGGTAGTTAAGCATTATTATAGGAAAAGAATTGTTCGATGTATTCTCACTGCGCTCTCGTCTCAATCCGACAAATTCAATTCTACAGAAATGGAATTCAACTACAAAGTCAATTTGCTCGAAGCTATGCACTTTATTGGCGCAAGTTGGGAAATTGTACGACCAGAATTTATTCAAAAATGCTTCAGGAAGGCGGGGTTTACGAGAGATTCTGATTCTATGGATTATGGACAGGAGAATGAAGATGGTGAGACGTTCCAGATAATGGCAATTGATGCGACAGACTGTCCGGAATCTTCCGAGATCACGGAATACTGGAATGATGTTCAACAGCTCTTTAACTCCTCAGTGACGTTTGAGGAGTTTATCAATATTGATGATTATACGCCTGTCTGCGAAATTCAATATATTGAAGGAACCATTGCTGATTTTATGGCAAATAGTCGGAATGAATCTGATGATGTAAATAATTCGGATAGTGAGAATTCTGATGCGAATGATGAGACAGATGTTCTTGTTACGAGGTCGGAAGCTATGGAGTCTATAAAGACAATTCGTCGTTTTTTTGGACAGCTTGAAGAAGCAGATGAAAGTGTGTTTTGTTTATTGAATAAGATTGAAAATCTTGCACTTGTCAATGCGAACAAGAAACAAACTAACAACGTGGATAGTTAGTTTAAGTAAATATTTATTTATTATTTATTTGAATAGGGTTAATATTTTTTAACATTTTAAACGACCACAGTTTATCCCAGGGCTGATAAAAATCATGATTCTTTTTGTAAATATATAAAATCAGTATGTATATAAAATTTTCAAATGTTTATTTGTAAATATTTTATTCTTTAAACTGAGAACATTATATATAATTATAATTATGACGAATAAACGAGAAAATTTCAAAACAATATCTTCAAATTTATATTTGATCGCAAAGCTAAAAAAATTAGGTAAAACCAAAAAAAAAAAAAAAAATGTAAAAAAAATACGAAAACGTAAAAGGATAAGAAAACACTTTATTAAAAAAATGACAAAATTCTTTTAAATAAAAAAAGTCATGAACATTATTAAAGAAATAAAGAAAAAATTTAAGAAAACAATACAAGAATTAAACAGTAATATAAAAATATATAAAAAAGTAGATACTCTTTTCAAAAAATTGAACTATTTACGGACATTTTTTTTTAATTAAAAAAATAAATAAGAAAATATTTAAAAAAAAACGTTAAAATATATTACTAAAGAGAAAATATTTTTAAAATTAGAAAAATTAGAGTATTATTTTACAAATTGAAAATAAAAAGAATGAATAGAATCTTGGAAAATAAAAAAAATAAAATTTTAAAGAAACAAAATTCTTTGAAATAGAAGAACGATGTTAAAATGAGAATGTTTAGTACAATATTAAATTTTCATAATATAAAATAAAAGAATAAAAGTTTTCAAAAAAGTAGAAAATTGATAAATTTTAAAAATATACATAAAATCATCGAATACATATTTTCAAAAATTCGTAATTATCAGATAAAAACTAAACAATTTAAAGGACGGAGAAATGTTTCTAAGAAATAGAAAAATGGTGACAAAAGTTAAAGAATTAATTAAAATGCAAGAAAGGATTTAAAAAATTGTGAAATAACAAGAAAATTAATGAAATAGGAAGAAAATGGAGAAATGGTATTTTCTTAATCTAAAAAACTGTAAAAAAATGTAAACAGTACAAAAACTAAAAAAATTTGGTAAGAATCTACTGAAAAATTAGAATTAATAAAAATTTAAAAAAAGTGTATATAAAGATAAATAAAAAATCCAGAAAAGAAATTTAAAAATCCTTTACAAATAAAAAAGTTTAGAAAAATTAAACAAAAAATATTTTTATATTTAATATTACAATTAAAACAACTCTAACAATAAATTTAGAAATAATAAAGAATATCTAAAAATTTAATAAAGAATAAATAAGTTTGCAAAAAGTAGGCAAGATGTGAAAACAAATTAAATATAAATTTGTTAAAAAAATGAGCGTATTTATTTTTAAAAATATGAAAATAATTAAGAAAATCAATGCAATACAAAGTTTAGTAAATGTTATAATAACAAAATTGTGCGAAATAATATTAAATAATTTGCATAAAAAGAAGAAAATTGAAGAAAATTCTAAATTAAAAGACAAATACAAAAAAAATCAAAAGCAAAAGAAAAAGAAAAAAAAGTCTTAAAATTTTGTAAAAATAAGAAATTATAAGATAAAAATTATAAGATCTTAATTTAATCAAATTCAATGGATCTGAATTTTAATTAATACTAATTTTGAATGTAAAAAATATGTATTGATGGAAATTTAAATTAATTGTAAAATAATTTCATTCAAATTTTAATTCCGTGACTTTAATTTTAATTCATTGTAATTTTAATCAACCTCAAATTCAATTTATCTAAACTTCAATAAATCTACATTTTAATAATTCCAAATTTTTTTACCAGAATTCTGTGGCGACTCAAAATTCAATTCTTTTTCATTTTAATCGGTTTTTATTAAAATTCATTATAATTGTAATTAATGCATTAATATTTGTCAATCTCTCAATCCATCCAAATCTCAATTTATTCAAATTTTAATTAATAAGAACACAAATTCATCCAAATTTTAACAGATTTATGTTTCAATCAATATTAATCATAATTATCATGTAAAAGATTTATTATTGAACCTTTCATTCAAATCGGAATTTAATTCTACGTACATATTTGTACATTGCAATTTTTTATTTTAATAAACTTTATATTTAAATAATACAAATTTCGATTTATCAAAATATTAATCAAATCAAATTAGAATCGATGCCATTCATGCTTTAATTAAACCCAATGTAGTTTAATTCAAATTTTAATACATAAATTTACAAAAATTTTAGTTTATCCCAATTTAAAACAATCTAAATTTTCAGTAAAGAAATTTCAAGCTATTAGAATTTTAATTGCTTTAAATTTCCATCCATTCAAAATTAAATTTTATCCCTATTCCAATTAATCAAAACTTCAATTTATTAAAATTTTTATCGATTTACATTTTTATGGATTCAAAACACAATTTCTTCAGATTTTTAATATAAAATCAAAATTTAAATTCATTTCATTTTTAATTCATTCAAACTTAAATGCTCGGAATTTTAGATTTAACCTAAATTTGAATTCGTCATTAAAAGTTACTGAATTTAAATAGTTTCAGTTGGAAATTAATCCAAATTTTTATTGGCCCAAAGTTAAATTTAATAACATTTCAATCGATTTAAATTTCAATGGATTCCAGAAAATTTCCAAAACTCAGAATCTTAATTTATCCAATTTTCTATTTTTTTAAAATTTTAATTATATTTTTAATTAATCTCAAATATTTTATTTAAACTATCAAGTCTAAATTTAATTTGCCCAAATTTCAATTAATCTAAACTTCTATTTTTTCGAATTTTAAAGGATTAATTTTTGAAATTGTCTACATTTGAAATGATTCAAAATCAAAAGAATCTAAATTTAATTTGATTCAAATTCAAATTAATCTCAATTTGAACTAGATCAAATTTAACTACATTCAAATTTAAATTGACCTAAATTTTAGTTGATTAAAAATTAACTCAATTTAAAATTTTATTATTACCTACCAACTTAAATTGTTCCATACGTCAATTTATCAAAATTCTAATCCATTCGAATTTCAATTATTACAAATTTCCATTGGTTTAAAATTTAATTTTCAATTAATCTAAATTTCAGTTAATACAAACTTTAAGTTAAAAAAATATCAATCTATCCAAATTTGAATCGATAACATTTAGATTTTAATTTCATTTAATTCAAACTTTGATACATTAATTTATTCAAGTTTTAATTAAACCAAATTTAAATTGATCCAAACTTTCATTAACGAAATTTCCACCATTAGAATTTTAATCGATTTAAATTTCCTTTGGTTCAGAATTTCATTTATCCAAACTTTAATTTATTAAAAATGTTTAATTAATAGAAAAATTTTTTGATTCAAAACTCGATTTATCCAAATTTCTAGTAATCGAAACTTCAACTATCAAATATTCAAATTTTAATATTTCGAATTTCAACTAATTTTTAACTAATTTAAATTTCAATCATTCTAAATTTGAATTAACTTTTTTTTTAAAATATTTTTTTTTTTTTGAACCACATTAGTGATCAATATATTGACCATTATTATTTATACAATTTTTTTAAGTACACGTTTTGTCAAAATCTTTCTTTTACATAATTTTTCTTTTTCTGTAATGTTATTTTTCATAGTTTCCATTTAGCGACGTCATTATTATACTCGAATTTTTCAAACAACTATAAATAATCTTAAAATTCCATTGTACGAATCGACATTTGACATAAACCATAAATCTCAGAAATCCCATTTCACACAGTATAATTATCACGAAAGCCACATTTTTTAAAAATATTGGCATAAAATTTAAAATTGTCCAATAACAAAATATAGAGAAAATTTTGATTGACTGATTTTTAATTTTGTGCCATTTTTTCCAAGCGAATATGTCTTTTATACAAATAGCACTTTTATGAAATGAGATTTCTGTGATTTATCGTTTATGTCAAATGGCGATTCTTACAAAGGAATTCTATATTATGCAGTTATTTGAAAATATGAAATATACGCAAAATAATGGAGCGGATAAATGAAAAATATGGAAAATGACATTTTGACAAATCGTGAGTTAAAAATATAATACAATCATTATTATTATTAAATATAATTTTTCTTTAAGTCCAGTAAAATTTCAATTTCAAAGAGTTTTTAAAGCAGAAATTATTTTTAATTTCTTAAATACAAATTTACAATGTTGAAAAACTATTTTTTTAATAATTATTTTTCGTTTAAAATATCATACAAAATTGTTTTGAAAAAAAATCGATTCTGGAAAATACTAAAATAATAAATTTCCAAGAAGTTCAGTATAAATTTTACCTGAATTTTCTACCGAAATTTATAAATCCGATATATGTGAGAAAATCTAGCTTAAGGGGCTTTAAAATATATTATAAGTTTAACTCAAGAAAAAAACTGAAAATGAAAATTGATTTAATAAATAAAAAATAAAAAAAAATAAATCCAAAAAAACTATAACAATATCCGATACGTGTTGGTTTTATCTTAATTAGTTATTCAAATTTTTTGAATTTTAAAATTAAATTTGAAAATTTTCAAACATGAATGTCCAGAAATTGTTGGTTATTTTCACTTGCAATTTCTAATTATTTTTAAAAACCTGAAAATTTATTATCTTTTCAGACAATAATTTTCATCAAAATAGAATTTATATCCTTTTTTTTCTGAATTTCAGGTAAGAAGACGAGGTTATCACGAAGTAGCCACAAGAAGCATATGGCAACCAGGTCCAGTTCAAGAATTAGCTACTCTTCCTGAATTAAAACAAGAACGAGCACCCTTGCTCCTTCATCAAGATTCTTCAATTAGAAATAAAAGAGAATCTTAACTGATTTTTTTTTTTGTTTTGACTAAGTTGCGCAATTTTCTTGAAAAATAAACTATTTTTATCTACATTCTAGTTCGTTAATTCGCACCTCTGCATAATAATTTCAATTATGTATTTATTATTAAATTTAAATAATTTATTCTCAAATATGAAAAATCCTCTTTTCAATTAAAATGAAAATACGGTGAAAGCTAACTTAGTATAACAATATTCTTGAAAATACTTCATTTATTTTAAAAGCAATATCCTGACTTCAATTGTTTTTTTTTTAAACTTAAAGTAAAAAAAAAAGTTTGCTATCATGGAGAACTTTCAGAAAAGTTCTAGAGTTTATAATCTGCGATGTAATCGAAGTGTAAGTGAAAAAATGTTGAAAGAGGACTTTGTCTACGACATTCGACGTCCCTTGAAAGTTATTGAGAAAAAGCCCGCTGTAAGTTTTGTAGATAATGAAAATATAACCTTAATTATTGTTCAATCGCCAATTCGTGCCATCTGCAAAATATCATTCTGTAAAATATATATATATATATATATAAATACCATTTTGTATAATATTCACCTGTATAAATTTACATTAATTAAAAGTGTATATAGAAATTGAAATTAACATTGCTATATATATATATCTAGCCTGACAAAAAAAAAAAAATTCGCGAAATTTATTTGTATTTTAATAAATTTATTATAAATGTAGAAATAATTTTTAGATTTTAGCAAGTGACAAATTCTATTCTTTATTTCTAGTTACCGGAGCAACGAATTTTAAAATATGAGTGCAATCTTTGCCGTGAGCAGATCGCCACTTTTTATTCTTTATCGACCCATGTGAAGTTTCATTGTCAAAAATATTGTAAAATATGCTTCTGGATTATTCAGCCTAATGAAACAATAGAACAGCATACAAAGAAATCCCACTGATTTAATTCTTAGGAAAGTATTACTTTCTATTAATTTTAAACGATTAATTAATTTAATTACTGATTTTGTGTCTAAGTAGTCTAGAATTTTGTTAATGCGTTTTTGTAATAATAAATTTGACATTATGCACGATCTTAATTTTTAATTGATAACCTACTTATTTGTATTTACCTATTTTAACAATTTTTAACTAGAAATTAAACCTTTCGGGATTATATTGCTTCTAAATCTTCTAAATTGTATTGTTTACAAGTTTAAACGCTTTTTAATTAAATTGAAAAAAAAAATTACATATGACTACTACAAATTAGGAAAAATACTAATCACTTTTACAAAAAAGCAAATTTATTTTTTCTTATTCAATTAAAAAACAATTTTGTTAATTAATTAAAAATTAGACATCTTAACCTAAAAAAAATAATTTATGAAATATAACAAGGAATTCTAAACGTTGACTATATATGAATTTCTAAAACTTAGTAAAAATAAATAAATAAATATTCGTTAGCAAACAAAATATTAGAAAATAAAATAAAGAAAATATTAAAAAAAGTTAAGATAATTTAGGTTTTTTTTCGTTTATTAAATTTAAAACAGTCTGATTTAAAATTTATTATTTATTTAATAAAATGTTTTTAGGTGTTGAATTTAACCTAATTTACTGTATACAAGTATTAAAAATTTGTAAAGGTTATTTTTTAAATCTACCTGAAGTTTAAGTATCGATTGATATCGATAATATCGAAAACTCACCACATCCGCTTCCAGAACTGAATTGAATGTTGTTTTTTTTCGGACGTCTCCTCAGTTTTTTAATTAATTACAATTGGAAATCTTAAAAAAAAAAAATTTTAATTGAGTAATGAAAAATTAGAGAAAATAATTGAAAAATGGAAAAAATGACTGAAAAATGAGATAAATATTTTGAAATTGAAAAAAAAAATTATTAAAATTTGAGGAAAGAATTGAAAAAATTACATAATATATTTTAAATAAATGAAAGCTAAAGAAAATTTCAAAAAAATACTTAAAAATTTGTAAAAGTTAATTGAAAAAAAAAATTAAAAATTAGAGAAATTAAATGAAAAAAATAAACCTAATTCAAAATTGAAGAGAATAATTTTTAATTAAAGAGAAATAATTCAAAACTTTTAGGGAAATTATGAAAAAGAACGAAAGCAATTGAATATTGACGAAAATAATACAAAAAATAATTTTCATTAAAAACTGAATGAAATAATTGAAATGCCAGATAAATAGTTTAAAATTTTGGAAATTATAAAACAGATAAAAAAAATTGAAACTTGAAAGAAATAAATTTTCGAAAATACTTGAAAAATTATTTTAAATTGTGAAACTTGAAGAAATTAATTGAAATATGATAAATACGATAAGTTGTAAAAAACACGACATTTGAGAGAAATAATTTTAAAAATTACAGAATTTTTTTTAACAAAAAAAAATAATTAAAATTTGAAAAAAATATACGAAGATCGTATAAATTAATTTTAAAAAATAAGAATAAATAAAAATTGGAGAAAAGAGAGTTGAAGAAAGCTATAAATGATAAAAATTTACGATAGTTAATAACATTTTTTAGAATTTATGAAAACAAATTAAAATAGTTACAAATTGAAGAAAATAATTGAAATTTTAGAAAAATACTTAAAAATCGTAGAAAATAATTTTTGAAAATGAGAATAATAATTAACGTTTGAGGAAAATATAATTGAAAATTGATAAAATTAATTCAAATTCGAAAAAATAATTTAAATATGATGAAAATAATTTGAGATTGAGAAAAATAATTTAAATATGATAAATTGTAAACAGTAAATAAAATGTAAGAGAAATAATTGAAAAAATCATACAATATATGTTTAAAAAAAAGAAATAATTACAAAATTACTTAAAAAATTTTAATTAAAAAGCATAATTAAAAAATCGCAGAAATAATCGAAATTGATAAAATTAATTCAAATTCGAAAAAATAATTTAAATATGATGAAAATAATTTGCGATTGAGAAAAATAATTTAAATATGATAAATTGTAAACAGTAAATAAAATGTAAGAGAAATAATTGAAAAAATCATACAATATATGTTTAAAAAAAATAATTACAAAATTACTTAAAAAATTTTAATTAAAAAGCATAATTAAAAAATCGCAGAAATAATCGAAAATTGATGAACAAAGTAATTGAAAATTGATATGTATAAGAAAGTTCAGGAAATTAATTCAGAAATTATGAAAATTATTAAAAATTTACGGTAATAATAAATTGCAAAATGACAAAAATAATGGTAAATTAAAAACTTAATTTTTTGGGATGAATAATGTAAAATGAAGGAATAAATAATTAAATTGATTTAATGTCCAGAGAAAAATAATTAAAATTGAAAAAGTGATTGAAAAAACCAAACATAATAATTGAAATTTGAAGAAGGTAAATTTAAGATTTTGGGAAACAATTTAAATAATTAAAAATTGCAGAAAATATTGAAAAGTGATAAAAATAGTACAAAATAATTGTAGTTTAAGTATTTGAAATCATAATAGATAAGAATTATTGAAAATTGAAGAAATTTTTAAATCACTTTAAATTTAGTATGTTTGAAACGTCGATTAATTGAACTTTTAATCAATGTAAGTTCACATTAACTGAAATTTGAAGAAATTAAAATTGCTATTAATTTAAAATTTGAAAACATTTTAAAAAGATGAAATATGATTTAAAATTTCAAAAGAAAAAAACGTCTAGTGACTAGACTTATAGACAACTGAAAAAAAAATTGAAAAAAGAATACAAGAAATATTAAATTTAAAGAAAATAATTGCAAACTGAAAAATTAAGAAAATTATAGGAATAATTGTTGGAAATAACTGTATATTTAAAAACTGTATTAAAAATCGAAGAAAATATTTAAAATTGAAGAATGCAATTAAAAATTGAAGAATGCAATTAAAAATTGAAGAATGGAATTAAAATTGAAAAAAAGTAATTGAACAAAGCCGAGAATTAATGAATGTAGAAGAAAACAATTGAAAACTGAAGAATGGAAATAAAAATTGAAGAATGCAATTCAAAATTAAAGAAAATAATTTAGCATTTTAAATTAAAGACATTTAATGAAAATCGAAAACAATAATAGAAAAAAGGCGATTATTGTTTAATATTAAAGAAAATAATTGAAAATTGAAAAGTGGAATTTAAATTTGAAGAAAATAATTGAGAATTAAAGAGAATAGTTCTAGAATTGAATAACTGAATTGGAATTTTAAAACAATTTTTATGAGTAAAAAAATAATTGAAAACATCCGAGATTTATTGAATATTGAGGAATTAATTGAAAATCGGTAAAAATAATTGAAAATTAAAAAAAAATATTTGAGAATTGAAGAAAATAATTAAAAATTGAAGAAATAAATTGGAAATTGAAAAATTAAATTGAAATTCCAAGAAATATATTGATAATTAAAAAAGGAAAATTTCAAAATTACTAAAATAATTAAATATTGATGAAGATAATTAACTATTAAAAAAATAATTAACAATTGAACAAAAAATTTGAAAAATGGTGGCAATAAACGCATTCGAATAAAAAAATTTGTTAAATTATGAATAATCATAAAATTGAATGAGAATAATAAATTGTCAATTGAAAACTGATAAAAATTATGGAAAAAATTGTAGAAAATAAATGAAAATTGAATAATTGTATTGAAATTTCAAGAAAGTTATTGATAATTGAGAAAATTATTGAATATTGAATAAAATAATTGAAAAACGAAGAATGCAATTGAAAATTGAAGAAAATAATTGTGAATTGAAAATAACTAAAATTTCAAAATCATTTTGAATAAATAAATCTGAACTGTGGGTATTTGAAAAAATACATTTTTTTTATTATAAAGGGATTCATTTAGATTAAATAAATTTTAACTGCGGGTATTCAAAAATGTTAATTTTATTTTTTTAATTATAAAGAGATTTATTTAGATTTAATAAATCTGTACTGCGGGTATTCCAAAATATTCGTTTTACTTTTCTTCTATTTTTATTATAAAGGGATTCATTTGGATTCAATTAATGTTAAGTGTGCGTATTACAAAATATTAATTTTTTTTTTTATTATAAATGCATTCATTTCGATTGAAAAATATTTACAAACGTATATTAATAAAGATTGGTTTTCGAATAAAAGTAGATGCTATCGCCGGATACAAATGTATTGGACAATTGAAAAAATAATTTTTTTTTAAATTTGAAATCGGATAATATTTAGAGGTGGCTCAAAGCCCATCAAGTTTCCATTAAAAAAAATTAATATCTATCAATTACTCTCTTCTTACTGGGAATGAAAACATAAATTTTCATTTGAACTTAGGGACAAGTCAAAACCAAATTTGGTCAAAAACACATTTTTTGACTTTGAAAATTTGCTCTTATTTCTTCAGATGAAACCGCCTGTTTGGAATATATCAACGTCTCGATATTATTGTAATTATTATTTATTTATAAAAATCGTTATTAGAATTTGTGTGTCTTCTTTCCGGAGAAGAATGTCTCGAAGAAATGAAGTTCTCTGATTAAAAATTTGTAGGTGTTACATCATTTGACAACATGCTCATTAAGTCCCAAGTTTCAGTATCACTATTTACATCTACATCATTAAATACTAATTGATCTGGAGCTTGTTTCGGGAATGTAATAACTTCCTTATTTGATAATTCGCATTCATCATCAAAACAGGATAAATCGTCCGAATCCAATGACTCACTTTTATCGCTGATTGGTACGCGGAGTCCTCTCTTCATTGTTTTGATCTTCACGAAAGAAATCTGATTAAATTCATCATTCGAATTCATCTCTTTTGAGATAAAATCTTTCTGCAAGGGAACCTCCTCTTCCAATTTTGCCTTATTATCTTTATCTTCTTTCTCTAATTTATCCTTTTTCTCTTCCAAATTCTTCCTCTCCTCACTGAATAAACGTTTAGAATCATTCTTTTCACTTAAATTTTCGCTGTTATCTTCATTTTGATTCTCTCCTTTTAATACCTTTGCGATTCTAGAAGAAACTAGAACCGAAATAGACTTGGAACTATTGGACTGAAGTCTTTGCTTCAACTTCAGTACAGGTGATACACTTGCTGTGGTAGTTTTAATATTTCCTGAAGGCACAAATCCTACATTGTTTTCATAGAAAGTTGACTTAGAATCCTTATTAATAAAGTTTGATATTTCAGATTTAATCAAAGGAAGATTTTGTTTCCAGACTTTTGGAGCATCAACAGATTTTGTCGAAGTAATAGAAAGTTTTAGTAGATCCTCGGGAGAGTCTTCAACATCTTTTGAAGAGATGGCAGCAGGTTTTTCTGAATTATCTACATTCTTTGAAGTTGTTTCTTTTACTTCTGTAATGCTAGATGATTCCGGTTTTCTGACAGAAGTATCAACTTTTTTAAGATTCGGAATATTTTTCACTTGGGTATCAACATCATATTTTTTCTTATCACGTTGAAGCTCTTTGCTTTGAATATTATTAGCTAAATTCACATTTTTTGAGATACTTGAGTTAGAAGATTTAATTTGCGTTTTAAGAAACAATTTCTGAAGAGAATTAAATCTATCGGAGGAGCTAGTTTTAGGAGTATCTGAAGCAATTTTTACAGAGCTTGAAGTTGCTCCAAAGGAAGAAGAAAGACTCGAACTTTCTCGATTTTGTTTTTTTACCTTTTTTTCTTTTGGTAATGGAAGAGAATGTCTAGGCGCGTTTTTTGACTCGAAATTGAAATCACGACACAATATAGGGTCTTCGATATTTACATTACTGTCGCTAAGATTACGAATAATAGAGGGATCGTAACCTTTTTGTTTAAGGCAATCTACGTAATAATTAAAAGCAAAATTTCGATTTTTGGTATGAACTAAGCGTCCTTGTTTCGCAAACTTAATTTCCGTCATCCAGTCATTTATATGAAAATCTTCAGTTTTTCGAGTATCAGTGAGAGAAACAAGCAACGAATTATTCTGAAAAATTAAGAAATTAGAAAACATTGATAACACTTTTTTCAAAGAAAATATATTCAGGCTTCGAAGACTAAAAACAGTGTACAGGGAACTGAAAAAATAATTGACAACAATTTTTGTATAGAATCATTTAAAATAAAAAGATTCTAAAAAATGAAAAAAAATTACCGGAGATTAAAAAAATAACAAGCAAAGGAAAAAAAAGAAATTTTAAGGAAATAAATTACTAGAGAATACCAAAATAACTCGAAATTGAGGAAAATAAATGGAAGCTTTTGAAAACTAAATGGAATATTTTAAAAAATAACTCTAACATGAAAAAAAAAAATAATTGAAAAATGAACAAGTAATTGAAATTAAAATAAAACTGAAAATAGAAGAAAAAATTATTAAGTGAGTAAAGTAGGATTGTTTTAAAATGAAGAAAAAAAATGTAGGTAAGAGATATTTTTTAAGAAATTAATAATAAATCATAAAGTAGATTTAAATTATACATAATAACTGAAAAATAGAAACAAAATTATTAGAAAATTTCAAAAAAATCATAAATTGATTGAAGAAAATTTAAAATTTAAAGAAATCACTGGAAAGATATATAAATAACTAAAAATGCAGATAAATTACTAGAAATTAAAGAAAAACATTTACAAAAATAAAATTAACTAGAAAATGAAGAGAAATTATTTGAAAGTAAAAATTATATTGGAATTGAAAAAAAAACACTAGTAAACCTTGAAAATTACTATAAAATAAAAAAATTTAAATAACTAGAAATTAAAGAAATAGAAAATAAAATAGAAAGGAAAACACTTAGACCTTTAAAGAAAAATTAGAAAAAATTAAAATCCGAAGAGAAAATATTATCTATGAGATGAATAAAAGTGACTTTCTAGAAAAGAAATTTGTAACAAGAAAAGAAGTAAAAATTCAAAAGTGCAAGTGCAATTAACAACTGAAGAAGAAAAAAATTATAAAATGGAGAAAAAATAACTGTAAAGTGAAAAAATATTAGAAATTTAAGTCGTTTTAGTATAAAATTGTAATTGTTACTAGCAAGCAAAAAACATATTATAAAATAAAAAAGATAATTAAAAATTAATTAAAATTACTATTACTAGAAACTTAAAAAATAACTAGAAAGTGAAGAAAATAATTATAAATTAATGAGAAAAATAAAAAATAAAATTTTAAAACAGTATAATATTAAATCATACATATTTAGATTCTACATATTTAATCTCCACACATTTAAATTCTAAACGTTAAATAATACACCGTCAGATTTTACACGTTACCTTAAAAATCTACACATAATTTATCAAGACTGATAAAAATCATGGTTTAAAAAAACATATATATATATCATTTTTTTGATCAAAAAAATCAAAAATTGGTTTTTTAAAAAGATAATTAGTATATAAAATTTCCAACTGTTTATTTGTAAGTAGTTTTTTTTAGACTAAAAAAATTTTAAAATAAATAATGAAAACTAAAACATTCAATCAAAATCAAATAAATTATGTCTAATAAATGAGATATTTTCAACAAAAAATTTTCACATTCATAAGATCGCAAAATTAAGAAATTTAGTAGTAAAAGAGTGTAGAAACTCTTTTTGCAAAAAATTAAAGAAGATAATTAAAAAAACGTTAAATTGTATTACTAAAGACAACAAATGCAAATTAGAAAAATTAGAGTAGGTATTATTATACAAACTGAAGAAAAAAAAGAATGAATACAATTTTGGAAAATTTTAAAAGAAAAAAAATTCTATGAAATAGAAGAACAATGTTAAGATGAGAACATTTAGTACAAGATTGAATTTACATAATATTAAAATAAAAGAATAGAAGTCTTCAAAAAAGTAGAAAATTGAGAAATTTAAAAAATGTAGATAAAAGCATTGAGTAAAAAATGTTTTTAAAAATTTGTAGTTGCAAGATAAAAACTAAACAATTTAAAAGAAAGAGAAATGTTTTTAAGAAATAGAAAAATTATGACAAAAATTGAAGAATTTATTAAAATCCAAGGTAGGACTAAAAAAATTGTGGAACAATAAGAAAATTAAATAAATAGGAAGAAAATAGTGAAATGTTTCTTCCTTAATTTTACAAATTGTAAAAAATGTAAAAAGTGCAAAAAATAAAAGAATTTGGTAAGAATCTACTAAAAAATTAGATTTAAAAAAAATTCCTTTAAAAATAAAAAAGTTTAGGAAAATTAAACCAAAAATATTTTTTATAATTTTATACATCAAAAAAGTTCAACAAAAAATGTAGAAAGATAAAGTAAATCTAAAAATTTTATGAATTAATATGTAAATTTTCAAAACATAGACAAAATGTGAAAACAAATTAAATATACATTTTTAAAAAAATGAGCATGTTAATTTTAAAAAATATGAAAATAATTAAGAAAATCAACGAAATAAAAAGTTTAGTGAATGTTATAATAACAAAATTGTTTAAAATAATATTATTTAAATTGCATAAAAAGAAAAAAATTTAAGAATATCCTAAAATAAAAGGACTAGTACAAAAGAAAGTATCAAAAGCAAAAGAAGAAAAAGTCTTAAAATTTTGTAAAAATAAGAAATTGTAAGGTAAAAATTAAACAGTTTCAAAAAAATGAAATTTCTTATAAATATTTTCAGAATTAAAATTAGAGTTTTAATTGTAGAATTTAATATTACTGTTTTATAAAATATCGTATTATAGAATTTAAATGTGTAGAATTTAACGTGTAAAATTTAAAAGTGTAGAGTTTCAATATATATAATTTTAAATTGTAGAATTTAACTGTGTAGGATTTGGTATTACTATTTTATAAAAAATTGTTTTTTAGAATTTTAATGTGTAGAATTTAACGTGTAGAATTAAACTGTGTAGAGTTTAAATGTGTCGAATTTTAAATTGTAGAATTTAACTTTGTAGGATTAAATGTGTAGAATTGATCAATTCAGAGTTTAAAAGTGTAGAATTTTTTACAAAAATTTTGTTCCTGGTTCCTGTCAATTGTTTTACATTTGTTTCAAACAGTCCTATTTAATAACTTTCAATGAAAATAATTAGCGTCGCCCAAAAACAATATCAGAAAATTAAGAAAGTGTGTCACTTTGAAGCCTGAATATTAAAATAGCATAAATAAATGTTAAAATATCATATTTACCTCTATATTAAAAAAATCATTGTTTGTAGTATAATCGCTGGCCACAGTAGCCATTAGGGGAATGTTCCAAACTTTACGTTTGAACTCGTAAATAATTCTGGCATCCCATCTTTTTGAGCTACGAGGTTTAGTATTATACAATCCACAAGCAATTGCTTGGGCTGGCAAATAAGAAAATCGTCGATCAAGGAAGAATAATTTTTCTGGATTATAGCTTTTCACTGTCCCAAAATCGTAAAAATATATCTAAATTGAACACATAATAATATTAATTTTACTTCAATAATAATTTCTAAAAACTTTTATAAAATTTGTTTTACAACTTACCAAACAACGTTTATCTTCTCCCACAGATTTAATTATTCCTCGATGCCATATTTTCTCATAAAGACAGGCAATATTTAAATTCTTTTCTACCATAATGGGATGAAGTCCGTATTTTGTTTTTTTTTCTTCATAAAAGGCTCTGAAAAATAAGAAAATTAATTTATACAAATTCTACTGAAAGTGACTTTTTGGAAGTTCCGATTTATTTTATAAAATAATTCAGAAATAAAAATTGTCAAAATTCACAGCTGAATACATTAAAATACTTTCATCTCCGAAGCCTTTTTGTTATGTTGTATTCTTTTTAATCTTTAAAAATTAAATTCAAAAACTTGAATGTTCTTCTTATTTTTACCTAAATGTTTAAAATTTTTATCTCGTAGATTTCCGGATAATAAAAGTCTTTAAACTTTATCTTCCGTTTTAGGTTAAAATTGTTTCGCGATGTATAAATCATATTTTAACATGTTAACATTATTCTAAACAAATGTTTAATACATGAAGAGTTTAACCTTTTTTTTATGATTTTAAATGAAGTGAAAACTTGGTATGTATTTAAATATTAATAATTTTTCTATTAAAACTTAAAATTGCTTTAATATGTATTTCAGTTTTTAAAGAATAAAATTTAAATATTTTAAATATTGTGTCTTGGTAAACTGTCGCTCGTTCAGTATGTACAATTCAAACTCTTAACTCTTAGAAATTAATTTTGCGAACTAGTAAATTAAATTTTTAAATATTATTCTGCATAATCCTGCAAAAGGAATTATTTCAAAATTATTATTTGTTTAGTCAATTTAGGTCGTTGTTTCACACAAATCATTATAAATTAAAACAATTCTTTTATTTTACGAACACTTACTGTAGATCAGACATCAATTTTTTAAATTCCAATTGTCGTCTTTTTAATTGAATGTAGAAGTTTGTTGGTGTGTAAAGTTCGCTGAGAAAAATCTCTTCATATTGTTTATCTTTAAATAGTTCTATCACACTAATATGACCCACAGATTCATTAATTTCCATAGCCCCTTTAGGAATCAATTTTTTAAGAATATCAGGATCCTATAACAAAATTACAAATAATTAAAATGAAGAAATATTATAATTCTCTGGAAAACCTGTTCAATTTAATCACGTAAAAAAAATTGTACAACTTCGTCGAATAAGTATCAAAATTATCAGACTTACAAAGAACATAATATTTTTAAAAGTTATTTCTAATCAAAAAAAAACCAAAAAACTCACCAATTCCTTTGGAAAAGCTGCATCTTCGTGTTTTTTACACGGCTCTTCAGACTGCGGAATACGTCTCTCAACCTTCTGAATAACCGGAAGAGGTTCTTGAGCATTGAACAATTTATAATCTCCTCCTTCTACAAGCTTAACGCAATGGAAAATTTCAGGAAGTTCAGAGGCAACTTCCCGAACAGAATTGAATCCTAAATCTGCGTAATTAAAGGTTACACAATAAGTATCTACAAATTTTGCAGGCAATTCTGCACAAAGAATTCCTTCTGGATGTTTTTTAATGAGATTACGAAGTCGGTCCTTATTCTTGGGACTGATTAACATACTTCTGTTGCTGCTGTTCATTTTCTCACTTTTGGCATCACAATCGTCAGCAGAATGGTTACTCATACAAGAAGTGTTTGAAATTTGAGACGAATAACTGCTGTTTGTTTCAGGGTCAGAAACGCAAGTCTTGGATTTAATTTCTCTTACCTCAGGTTCATGGCTCTTCTGTCGATCAGCGTAATATTTTTTAACACTTTGTGCAGGTGTTTTCTTTTTTTCTTTGTGATCAGCTTCATGCGTTGACTGTCGACAAGGGTGATAATTTTCTTTATCTTCCTCTCTATGGATCGAGTTTCGCTTAAAATAATCATTGTCAGACATGGCTGCACTTTTTCTTGATTGATGGTAATTATCTTTTGAAGAATTTTTTGAATTTCTTCCACGACTCATGCCACGATCAGAATCCATATGTTTTTGCTGAAATAAAAAATAAATTTAGTAAATTGTTTGATGTGAAAAATTAGATGATTTTTAAAATGTAGGGATCTGGGTATTTTTCGCCAAATAGGTTAAAATAAAAGTGACTAAGTAGTAAAAAGGTGACAAAAATATGTTTTACATTTATTGAATAGATTGAAAAACGGATAAAGACTTCAAATGATAATTAAAATTCGGATCAGTTGAAATTAATTGAATTTTTAATCAACGGAAATCTATATTCGTTCAATTTTATATTGATAAAAAAAATTATAAAATACGAAATGTAGTAAATTTAATTAAAATATTTGCGTATTACTTTTTCAATTTTTAAAATTTTTATAAACTTATATATTATCAACCTTCAACTTTTAAACAAGCTTCAAAACTTAAAATGAATAGATACCATATTAATAATTTAAATTTGATTTACTTAATTAAAATTGATAGCATTAGGAATTAATTGGAAATTAAACTGAAAAATTCTTGATTATATTTTAAAATTAATAAGTAACTTATTATTTTTGTTATTAATCTGCCTGAAGTTTTAAAATTAATAGTTAAATACATTCAATTTTATTAAATTTTCAAAACTGACCTATTACTAATTTTTACCTTAAATTTTTTCATATAATTTCGAAATTTCTGGAATGTTTAAATATATTCAAGTTTTTATAAAATATTTCACGGAAGCAAAATTCATTAAATTTTACAATTCCTAATTATATTACTTGAAAAACATTAAAACGAAAAGTAATTAATTAATCGTATGATAATTAGTCTGGTGAAATTAGTTTTAATTAGATGTTTGTATTCAAGAAACGATTAAAATCTTAAACGTCTTAGAAAAATGAATGACGCTATAAGATAGAGAAAACTTGTATAATTGTATATATAAAATAAGATTATAAGTTGTAAAAATACCTGTGTTTAAAGAAACTGTGAGTTTTAGAAGAAATAATGGGCAGCTCGAAAATTAAAGTTCTAGACAATCTAGAAGAAGACAATCAAGAAGATTATAAAGATCCTTCTGTGTGCTAAATTGATGCAAGCGGAATGCGGACGTGCAATGACACGTCGTAACCCGCAGGGTTGCCAGATTTCTGCTTAGTTGTCCCGCAACGTTGTTAAAAAAATTGTACTCACCAATCACAAGCCTTTATTTTGGCGGTCAGATTAAAGTTTTAATTTAAATAATTTAAAGTCAGATTGAAGTTTTAATTTAAATTAATTTTTAAATAATTTATTTAATCTGAAGTAGAGTTAGAAGCTATTATTAATAATTAAATAAATATGATTAGTTATAAAAATTCAACAAAATTTAAGAAAAAGTTACTCAAATAATTTGCATCGACTTTAATCCGGTCCTTAGGTTTTAAATAATTTTTTCAATTTATTTTAATTACTTTTATAATCTTAAAATGTGCATAACAATACCCTTTTCAAAAAACTGCAGTAATAATTGGTGCATTCGCAGTAATTGTTTTGCATATTTTTTTTTATTTATAAAAATTACAATTAAATTTTTATTTATTTTTTTAAACAACATTTTCACAGACAGAAACTAATTTCAGGGCAAATATTGAAAAAAAATATCAGTTAAGTTCTCATCAGGAGAGAATTTTTTAGAATAACCCATATAGGACAAAATCCCTCAACTGTCCAGGTTAATAAATAAGATTTATTCAATTTAGCTTAATTTTTGCTAGAGTGAAAGCGCAAATATCAAATATTTTTAAGTTTCATAAAATAATTTCTTAGTTACGCCTTAAAATTTTTGATTTTTTTCAAAGGAAGTTTTCTAAATTTAATATATTTCTAAGTAAATTGCATAAAATTGCAAATTTTGCAACTTAATTGAAAAAAAATAATGAAAACAATTTAAAATTGGCAAAAGTAATTTTAAAAATCATAGAAATGTCGTAAAAATAAAGCAAATAATTTAAATTTGAAAAAAATACTTAAAATTCTTAGAAATAAATTAGAATAATGAAAAGTTGGAGAAAATAATTAAAAATTGAAAAAAATTATTGAAATTGAGAAAAATAATTTATTTATTTATTTACATTCACGGGACATGCCCTTTTAATTAACCTAAAAATTACAACCTGTAATTTATTTTAACAAATGCATCACTTTAAGGCTAGGATTACACATCAATAATTTAAGTTCATAATAATAATAATAATTTAAAGTTTAGGAAATTAATTCAGAAATAATGAAAATGATTAAAAATTGAAGAAAATAATGACAAATTAATATAAATTTAATTTAAAATTTAAGAAAATAATTGAAAAAATTACTTAATATATTTTAAATATAAAGATAAGTTAAGGAAAATTTCAGAAAAATACTTGAAACTTTTAGAAGTTCATTTAAAAAAAAATAATAATTAAAAATTAGAGAAAATAAATGAAAAAAGATAAACATAATTTAAAATTTAAGAGACCTAAACTAGACTTAAATTTTTAATTTAAGAGAACAATTGCAAAAAATACAAGATCATAGGTGTAATTGAAAATTGAAGAAAATATTAAAAAAATAACATAAATTATTTAAAACAGAATTAAATAATTGAAATTTCAGATAAATAGTTTTAAAATTTTGGAAATTATAACAAAAATTGGAAATAATAAAAAATTGAAGAATAATATTTTAAAATCTTAGAAAATAATTTTAAAAAATAAGAATAATTAAAAATTGGAGAAAATAATTGAAAAAAGATTTTAGAATTTGAAACTTGAAGAAAATACTTGAAATATGATAAAAATAATAAGTTGAAAAAAATTAATGAAATTGGAAATAAATAATTGAGAAAATGGCAAAATATTAAAAAAAAATAATAATTTTTGAAATTTTAGAAAATTATGTCAAGAGATTGAAAATAATTAGAAATTGGAGAAAATAATAGAAAAAGTACAGAATTTATTTTTAAGTAAAAGAAAATAATTGAAAAATCGTTTAAAAAATTGAAGGCAACAATCTAAATTTGAGATAAAAATTAATATTATTAAAATATGGAGCAAATAATTGCAAAATGATAAAATGAAATGAATATTAAACCAAATAATTGAAAATTGAGTTATGTATATAGTCCGCACCCTGGAAAAAAAACTTATTGCTTAATTTTTTGGTGAATCAGAGATTTTAAGAAGAGGCGAATTAAAGATTGAAATTTTCAATGGTGTTGAATCGGAGTTGTCTGTAATCAGTGATTTCCTATAGCTGTCCTATTTTGAGAAATTTTCTGAATCTTTTGACAATTGTGAATCGGATCAAAAATTTGTAGGTTATGTTGTAAAAAAAAATAATTGGAAAAAGTGAATCGGAGATTTCCTATTAAGAATTTGTAATATCACATTCTTAAAACGAATTCTCCGACTTACTATTTCCAATTTTTTTGACAACCGAACCTACAAATTTTTTATCCGATTCACGATTGTCGAAAAAGATTTAGAAATTTCCTCATCAATAGCACATACAGCCATAGGGAATCAATGATTATAAAGACAACTCCGATTCAACATCATTGAAAATTTCAATCTTTAATCTGCATTCTTAAAATCTCCGATTCAACAAGAAATTAATTATTAAATAATAATAATCTCCGTAAACTCCTAAAGATAGTTAGTATGTATTTATATTTATTCATATTTTTCTGTCCACGTTTTAAAGTCTAAAGTGAAGTTAGTTAGTATTAATATTTATTTATCTTTTTCTGTCCACGTTTTAAAATCCAGAGTGAAGTTAGTCCTTGTTATTTTATTTTGTTGTGCTGGTTTTTTTTAATTGTCATTTGTGTAAAAAAAAAGTTTCGAAAAATGCTTTAAAAATTTATTATGGTTTTTGAAGAAGTTTAAAATATATACACATGCAATTAATTTCCTAAATTTTCCGTTATTATCTCAAATTTAGATTATTGTCATCAATTTACCATTATAGAACGATTTTTTAATTATTTTCTTTTGCTTAAAAATAAATTCTGCAATTTCTCTTGATTTTCGTCAATTTATAATTATATTCATTATTTTGTCATTACTTTTAAAATTTTCAATTATTTATCCGATATTGCAATTATTTCCATCAATTTTCGTTATTTCTGCGATTTTTTAATTATTCTCTTTAATTAAAATTTTTTAAGTAATTTTGTAATTACTATTTTTTTTAAATATGTACTCTATGTTTTTCTCAGTTATTTTTCTCAAATTTTATTGAATGTTTTCAATTGTTCATATTTAAATTATTTTCATCGTAATTCAATTTTCTTTCTCAATCTTACATTATTTTCAGATTATTTCAATTATTTTTTTCAAGTTTGAATTAATTTTATCATTTTTCAATTATTTTTCTAGATTGTTAATTATTATTTTCATTTTCTAAAATTATTTTCTAAAATTTTTAAGTATTTTTCTGAAAATTCAAATATTTTCTTCAATTTCTAATTATTTTCATTTGTTATCAGAATTTCAATTTTTTTTTATTAATTATCGTAAATATCAATTATTTTTAGCTTTCTTTCAGACTTTTTTCCAATTTTTAGTTTTTCTCATTTTATAAAATTAATTTCTAAAATTTTTTTTAAAGTATTTTTCTTAAATTTCTATTATTTTCTTCAATTTTTAATTATTTTTATATGATTTCATAATTTCCAAAAAATTTTATTAATTATTGTAAATTTTAATTATTTTTATCATTCTAGTCTTTTCTCCAATTTTTAGTTATTCTCATTTTCTAAAATTATCTTCTAAGATTTTAAAAGAGTTTTTCTAAAATTTCCATTTTCTTCTTCAATGTTTAATTATTTTTATTTGTTTTCATAATTTCAAAATTTGTTAATTAATTATCGTAAATTTCAATTACTTTTAGCTTATTTCTTCAATTCTCTTTCCAATTTTTAGTTATTTTTTTTTTTTTAATTGATTTCTAAGATCTTCATGTATTTTTGTCAAATTCCAATTATTTTTTCTGTATTTAAAAAAAATTCTGTAGTTTTTTCAATTATCACACTTAAATGTAATTTATTTTTTACAACTTATCATTGTTTGTATTATATTTTAATTATTTTCGTCAAGTTTTAAAATTTAAAAACATTTTTCAATTATTTGCCAAAATTTATTTCCTTCAATTTTTAATTCTTTACATTTGTTTCATAATTTCAAAATTTTTTAACTATTTATCTGACTTTTCAATTATTTCATTATTTATATTATTTTTTATATTATTTTCTACAATTTTCAATTACTTTCGTTCTTTTTCTCGTTCTTTTTCATAATTGCCAAAAAGTTTTTACTTATTTCTCTTTAATCAAAACTTGTTCTGTTCAATTTTAAATTATTCTTATCTTTTTTCATTTATTTTCTCTAATTTTTAATTATTTTCTTTTATTTCAATGAACTTCTGAAAGTTTTAAGTATTTTTCTCAAATTTTGTTTAACTTTCCTTTATTTAAAATATTTTATGTAATTTGTTTAATTATTTTCTCAAATTTTAATTATTTTTTTTTAATTTTAATTTATTTATCTCAATTTTTATCCATGTTTTTTCAATATTCAATTATTTTCTCTAATTTTTCATTATTCAATTTTGTTTTAATTTACTTTTAAGATTCTCAAGTATTTTTCTCAAATTTTAATTATTTTCTTTACGTTTAAAACATTTTTATGATTGTTTTAATTACTTCCCCCAATTTTTAATTGATTTCATTTTTTTTTCAATTAATTTGCAAAATTTGCAATTATTTTTAATTCTAAAATATTATAAATTTTGTCCTAAATAAATATTTATTTTATTTATATTAATTGATTTTTAAATATTATATTTAAAATATTTATTTCTTCTTATTAGATAAATAGTATTTACCGCTTTTTTATATTTATTATTGTATTTTATAATTTTTAAAACGTAAAAGAAACTAATCGCGCGCTTGCACGCGTTTTATTTTGGTAGTTTAGCAATAAGTTTTTTTTCCAGGGTGGTCACATTTTACTAGGTACCGGGAGGTTGTTTTAAGTTGTAAGGTGAATCGAGTTGAAATTCCCGAAGAATTTAACCGGTTTAATGTTTAACCCCATACGCATTTCATCCAATTTTTTTTACTGTGTCAATATTTTACTATCCAATTGTTTTATTTAACAATATGTTGTAATTCTGAATAGAAAACATAATATAAACATTAATATACTTACTGATTCACACTGATTTGTTTGCATTTTGTATTTTTATCTTCTACTACACTTTTTCCAAATTAAATAGTTTTAGATATGCGGGAAACCAGAAAGCAAATCGTGATGTGCTATACGGTTTGATGTATTTTGCCCGAAAGCATGTTGAAGTGGAATGGGAAAAAAAGAGAAATATGACTCTAATGAACGTAAAACTCAATCAAAATCAACCAATATTGAGTAACATACCTAAATTTGTCAATTTATGAAGATAACGCAAACGTTGCAAGAAATGTTACTATTTTGTTTGACGAATAATATTGTATTGTTGGTAACGTCGCTTTTGACAGCTTCTCATAAGTCGGTTAGATGGTGTTCGTACTTACCGTCAGTGGTTATGAATTAAAGGCGCGTTTTTTGTTTCAACTTAAGAACTAAAACTACAAAATAATAATAAAAAGAAAATTTTGTTAAAAAATTAAAATATTTACGTACATATGTTTTGTTAAATTAAAAAAATAAATAAGGAAACCAATGAAAAAAGTAAAGAATTTTAATAATGAGAAAAAACTTTAAAAAAATTGTTTTACAAATTTATTAAGGAAAGAAACAATAAATAGATCTTTGTTAAAAGTAAAAAATTAAATAAAAAAAGATTAAACATTTTTTAGAAAAGAAAAAATATTTTTTTAAAAATTGAAAAATGAAAACTTTGTTATAAGATCAAATTTACATAAAATAGAAAAGAATACTAGTTTTTAATAAATTATAAAAATTAATAAATTATAAAAACAAAAAATACAGAAAAATATTCTAAATAAATATTTTGAAAAAATGGAAAATTATGAGATAAATTTAAATATTAACGTCATTAAAAGTTCAGAAAGTGATAAATAAAATTATGAAAGAACGAATAAATTGAAGAAATTTAAGGTGAAGTTAAAAAGTTTCAAGTAAAAAATACTAAGAACATCAAATAAAAAAAATAAAGCAATATTTTGAAAAAAGGAAAAAAAAATTAAGTTAATAAATTGTGAAAAAAGTTGAAAATTCATAAAACGGTAACAACAATATAATTTGCTGAAAGTAAAATAAACAAATAAAAACTAGAAAGAATAAAATGATAAAAATTAAAAAAAAAATAAGTCAAAAAAGTTTAAAAAAGAAATAAAATATTCTTCAAAAATAACAATTTTTAGCAAATTAAACCCAAAATGAAGAAAATTTTTAATTAAATTGTAAGCAACTGATATAAAAAAAGATTAATTTGAATAAAACATTAAATGCACTAATAAAATAAAATAAATAAAACTAAAAATCTTGGGCACAAAGAAAGTGAAAATAATATTACATTTTTAAAAATTTCATCAAGTCACTCTAATTAAATTAATCCCAAACGCCAATTAAATCCAACTTTAGTTAACTACAACTTTTAAATTTAATTTAATTTCAATTTCAATTGTCAAAAATTAATTAATTTGCATTACATTTTTTTTTTCAAATATTTACAACTTTTTCTAATTTTCTAACATTATCATTAATTTTTTTTTACATAAATGATTCAAGTAAGTATATTATATCTATTTCTGTTATTAAAACATTTAGGAAACATTATTTATTTTCCGAATTTGGTGAGAAAAACAATATTTTCTGTAATTTTTTGATCCTTTTTAGATTCACTTGTTTTCTAGATTTTATAATTGAGAAAAAAAATGTATTGTTTGAGTTCTTTTAAAAATATATTTCATGTTTTAAACAAATATCTCTTTTTTTGGGAGGTTGCTTAGAATTTATTTTTAAATTTTCTTAATTTTGGGTTTAATTTGCTAAAAAAGTTTTTTCAACACCTTGACATGGAAGATTGATAAATTTTTATTTCTCATCTATATTATTTTACCATGTGACAAATTCTTATAATTATTATTATTTTATTCCTTTTTGAGACTTTTGACTTTTTTTTAAGTTTTTCATTTTATTCTTTCTAGTTTTTATTTTTTTATTTTACTTTCAGCAAATTATATAATTTTTATCTTTTTATGAATTTTAAACTTTTTTCATAATTTATTAAATTAACAATTTTTTATTCCTTTTTTCAAAATATTGCTTTATTATTTTTATTTGATGTTCTTAGTTTTTTTTTTCCTTGAAACTTTTTAACTTCACCTTAAATTTCTTCAATTTTCCTCCAATTCATTCGTTCTTTCATAATTTTGTTTATCACTTTCTGAATTTTTATAATTACTTCGTTAATATTTATTTTATCTTATAATTTTTAATTTTTTTAAAATATTTATTTAGAATATTTTCCTGTATTTTTTTTTATAATTTATTAATTTTTATAATTTATTAAAGACTCTTCTTATTTTTTCTATTTATGTATTTTTAATTTCTACTTTCATTCGGAAATAAATCATTATTAATACTTTTTAAAACATTTTTTAATCTTAATAAATTCTTTTATAATCACAAAAAAGGAATTAATTTTTTTGAATACCCATAGTTCGGGTTATTGAATACAAGTGAATCCCTTTTTAATAATTTTTTTTTTCAAGTAGCTTCCCCTAGAAGGAATGCTGTAATAAATTAAATTATTTGTACTCTATAACATATTCATTATATTATTAAATTGTTCAAATTGTTAAAGTTACAATAAAAGTGGAATGTCAGTCCTTGAAAGAATGTTTGTAATAAATTTCATTATTTTGACTCAATTAATTCGTAACTTTAAAACTCAGATAAACCAAAAATTGTTAAGACACATATTTCTAAAAAAATCAAAAGAAAAGTTCCATTCATTAAATTGCATTTATTTTCGTTTTCACTTATGGCCTTTAAAAAAAAGCCAGATTGAAAAGCAATTTAAAATCTAATAAATTTTTTTTTCCAAGTTTTTGTGCATATTATGCAACTTGCTGTGTTACTGAAAAAAGCTGGAAAAAGCCTTACAATACAACCATGGAGTAAACATTGGAGGAAAATTACTTTTTACGTAATACTTGAAGGGTATTACGTATATTCTGCATCGGTACTGCGTTTTTTAGAGAGCTATGAGGGTTTTTTTTTTTGCGGGATTATTAAAAAACACATTACTTTCAACTTATGAATTTCTCATTTCAGATCAAGATTTATGATTATTTAACCCAAAGCTAAAATAGAAATACAAGATATCTATATAAGGGATATATTAAATTTTTATGATAAATTAAATTTTACTCGAATTCGTATAAATAGCAAAATCGATCTCTTTATTACGTCCATTTACCATTTATTAATGTACATTAATTATTTTCACTTGTAGTGCTAATTTCTGGTAACAAAATTTTGTTCATTAATTTAGGTGCAATTTCCTGTATCACTTTCCTCACAGTTTCCGTGCAATTTATAAAATGAAATTCTTGCCCTCTTTCGTATAGGTCGTTAGATAATAATTTCATGTTCTGGAATAAAAAATAGTTGAGTTTATTTCGGTTCACGAATTTTAAGATAAAAAAAAAATGTTGATCAATCGACGACTTTTTAAAGAAATTTTATATTTTTTTAAACTTTTTTATAACAGGGTGACCAAAACATTTTGAAAACCCGAAAATAAAAGAGAATTTTTTTCTAAATATTTTTCTACAACCTGTTAAATGTTGACAAACAGAAAAAGAAAAAATAAAATAAAATTTAATAATTTTATAAGATAGAAAATAATGTATATAATATTTCTTTTATCGTAGATTGATCTAATCAGTTCAGAAAAATAAATAAAAATTTGAGAATTGAAGTAACCAGTCGTATTTTGAGATTTTTTTTATTACTTTAATATACATACCGTGACAACAGTGACATCAATCCTTTTTAAGTTTTTACAATCGAATATAACCGTGCAGGGATTTTCTCCTGATAACTCTGTTATCTTACTTCGTAAATTTTCTGACGCTGGGAACGAAACTGTTTCTTCCGGCAAAACATAAATTATTCTATTGCCATTATCCTGCGAATTGACAAAAGCAAAATTTTGAAAATCGTAAAACATTATTTAAAATTCAACAGTTAAACATCAATCTCGCTAATTAAAAGACTTTTCAATAATTAACTTACATTTGATGTCTGAATATTAACTGAAGGTTTCGCAGCAAAATAAAGTAGATATGATAAATTTACTGATATTCCGCTGAGAATACCAATTTCCAATCCAAAGATGATGGAGATTAAAAATGTTAGCAACATGACTAGAAAATCGGTTTCTGCAAAATATTTCATTAGTTATTTTATAAAAGTTAGTCTAAATATTACATTAAAGAAAATTTATAAGATATTCTAAATAGGCCTATTATTTTTTTCTATCTTCTGTTTCCTGTCATTTTTTTGCAACGATATTTATTTTTTTATTTCTTATTTATTTATGGTCTATAAACATTAGGTCAGTTTACGCTCGCATAAAAAATTAGTTAATAACTTAGCCAAAAATAAATCTTAAACATAATTGTTTTAATTAATGAAATATGTTAAGGTAAATTTGGTTTCTATAAAGTTTCATATTTATCAGTTTCTTGTTAAAAAATTTATTAAAAACATTTAGCTTTTTAAACACCCTGATTTAATTTATGAAAATGAGTCTTAATATTAAAATAAATTAGTTTAATTTAATTTTTCTGCAAAGAAAATCAGTGTTTTAACTAGTTAATTATATTAATTGTTGCGTTTATATTAATAATAATTATACATTGAAGGCTCATTTTTACAATACATACTTTTAAATCACAATTTTAAATAAGCGCGGGATAAAGCAAAAGAAGTGCGCTTGCGCAGAAAAGTAACGTGATCAATGAAACATGGCGGATTAACCTGTCACACTTGTCATTGAATCTCAAATTTTAGGTTTTCTTTCTAAAACTCACGCTTTTTCGAAGCAAGCAGGTGTTTATATAAACTATTAGAGTGTTAGAAATTCAACGTTACAAGTTATTTTAATCGCAAGAGTCACATATTTTTTATAGTAATTTTTTTCCTTTATGAAGCAACGTTTCTCGATGTCACTTCAGTTTTTAGAGAAAAGCTTTATATTTCCTGTATTAAAAGGTAATTCTCTTTATAATATTAATAAGATGATTGATTTTAGAAAACAAATGATTCGACCGTTAAAGAAAAAAGAATTACTAAAAATGTGTTTAAAAACTTGTATACACTAAATATTATAACATTTCACAACAAATCCGGGCACATAATCTCCATTTCTGAAGTTTAACAAAAACAAAAAAGTATTACGATAATAAGTTCGTAAATTAGTGGGGATTTTTGTACATTTTCTTCAAAATTGATATGTTAAAATAAAAAGCATTATGAAAATGTATATCTTTTTAAACAAGATAATTTAAAGGTTATGAAGATTGAAGCTTGATCTGTCAAGAAAAGTTGCCTTGAAGAGAAATACAATTTAATGAATTAAAGTCAATTAATAAGTAAATGAGAATAGTGTTAATAACGTGTTCATTTAAAAAATTATTATTATTATTACTAGCAACATTAACGCGCGACAAACTTTGCATTATTGTTGGTCATTTAAAACTATAAATTTTTGCAAATTCAAATAATGAAAATGACGAAATTGAAGAATATATCTGAAAAATGACGAAAATAATTGACCGTTGAAAACAAAATTCGAAAAATGGCTGCATAATTACACATCTGTAAAGAATAGTTCAAAAAATTGAACAATAAATATTAAATTTATACAAAATTCTTACAAAGAATTGTAAGAATAACTGTTTGAAATAATTGCAAATTGAACAACTGCATTGAAAATCGAAAAAAATAATTGAAATTGAAGAAAATAATAAAAAATTGAAGAAATAAATTAAAAATTTGAGAATTAAATTAAAATTAAAAAAAATAATTTAGAATTGAAAAGTTACAAAATGACGAAAATAATTTACAATTGAAAACAAAATTCAAAAAATGGTTAAATTAATACACAATCGAACAAATTAATTTAAAAAATCAAAGAATAATTACAAAATTTTAAAATAATGATTGAAAATTGCGGAAAATAATTAATAATTGAAGGAAATAGTTAAAAATGACTAGATAAATAGGCAATTAAAAAACATAATTGAAATAATTAAACAAGAAATACTAAATTTAAAGAAAATAATCGCAAATTGAAAAGTAAGAAAATTGTAGGAATAATCACATTTAATTACTGAATTTAAAATAGAAATACATTACAATTGAAAAAAATAAATGAAAATGAAAATAAAGCAATTAAAAATTGAAGAATGGAATTGATATTTAAAAAATATATTCAAAAAATAAAAAAAAAGTAATAGATAAAAGCCGAGAATTTATGAACAATTGAAAACTGAAGAATGGAAATAAAAATTGAAGAATGGAATTAAAAATTAAAAAAAATAATTGAACAATTATTGTCTTTAAAATTAAAGAAACTTAATGATAATCGAAAAAAATAATTAAATAATCGAAAATAATAATCGTGAAAATTAAAAAGTGAAACTTAAATAGAAGAACATACTAAGAATTCAAAAGAATAGTTTTAGAATTGAATAATTGAATTGAAAATTTAAAACAATTTTTATCAGTGAAAAAAATAATTGACAAAACCGGGAATTACTGAATATTGGGGAATTAATTGAAAATCGATTAAAAATAATTGAAAATTAAAGAAAGTATTTGAGAATTGAAGAAATAAATTGGAAATTAAATAATTAAATATTGTAAAAACTGTCATAAGGAAATTTGTCTTCTAACAAGGAGAAATATATACAACTTGATGAATGAAAGTAAATTAAAAAATAAATACGAATTTTTTTTAACCGATAGCTTAATATTCTTCTTCAATTTTGTACCTAATAATCCTTTAAATTTTTTTAAATGATTTTGGTCTGTTGTCGGTTACTCTCGACAACTTTCAATTTTTTTTACTTTTTTTCAATTTTTAAGTATTTTTCTTAATATTTAAATAATTTAGTAATTTAGTAATTTTTCTTTTAATTATCAATTATTTTCTTACAAATTTAATTTAATTCTTTAATCTTCAATTTATTTCTTCAATTTTTAATATCTTCTCCAATTATTATTTTCGTTATTTTTCAATTATTTCTTTCAATTATTAATTATTTTCCACAATTTACAATTATTTCCTACATTTTTTTCAATTATTCTCTTAAAATTTGATAATTATTCTTTAATTTTTACAATTTTTTTGTTTTCTTGTCTATTAATCTAGTCATTTTTTGAATCATGTTTTTAATTGTCTATTATTTTCGTCATTTTTCTATTATTTCTTACAATTATTAATCATTTTCTTCGTTTTCAATTGTTTTCCAAAATTTGTCAATTACTTCCTGCAATTTTTTTAATTTTCAGTTAATTTCTTAAAATTTTATAATTATTCTTGAATTTTTTCAATTTTTTTGTTCGGCTGTGTATGAATCTAGTCATTTTTTAATTTTGTTTTTAATTGTATATTATTTTCGTCATTCTTTAGATATTTTCTTCAATTTTTCAATTATTCTCGTGATTTTTTAATTATTTCTTTCAATTGTTAATTTTTTCTGCAATTTTCAATTATTTTCTACAAATTTTTCAATTTACAATTATTCTTAAAGTTTATAATTATTCTTTAATTTGTTCTGTTGGCAATTATTCTCAACAGTTTTCTAATTTTTTTCAATGGTCAATTACTTTCTTAAAATTTTAATTTAATTACTTAATCTTTAATTTATTTCTTCAATTCTTAATTATTTTCTTTTCTCAATTATTATTTTTAATTTGAAATCCCAGTCTTCAATTTTCAAATATTTTATTTAATATTCAGTAATTCTTACCTTTCTTCAATTATCAATTATTTTTTTCAAATTTGAATTTAATTCTTAAATTTTCAATTTATTTTTTAATTTTTTTATTATTTTCTTCAAATTTAAATTTTTTAGTTTTCAATTATTTTCTTCTATATTCTACAGTTTTCAGCGGTTTTAATTACTTTTTTCAATTTTTAATTATATTCTTTAAATTTCAATTCTATTTTTCATTTTTCAATTTTTTTCGATTTTCAATCCAGTTGTTCAATTTGTAATTATTTCCAACAATTATTCCTATAATTTTCTTAATTTTTCTATTTTCTTAATTTAATATTTCTTGCACAATTTTTTCACTTATTTCTTTTAGTTGTCTATTAATCTAATCATTTTTCGAATTTTGTTGTTAATTGTCAATTTGTTTGGTTAGTTTTCAGATATTTTCTTCAATTTTTCAATTATTCTCGTAATTTTTCTATTATTTCTTACAATTATTAATCATTTTCTTCGTTTTCAATTGTTTTCCGAAATTTTTTAATTACTTCCTGCAATTTTTTTAATTTTCAGTTAATTTCTTAACATTTTATAATTATTCTTGAATTTTTTCAATTTTTTTGTTCGGCTGTGTATTAGTCTAGCCATTTTTTGAATTTCGTTTTCAATTGTTCATTATTTTCGTCATTTTTCAGATATTTTCTTTAATTTTGTAATTAGTAATGCACTTCAAGACAAGATTATCTTGAATTTGTTTCAGATAACTCGAAATATCGAGAAGTTTGTTAACCCAAGATTATTGAATATTCAATTGTTCAAGACTTGACAAATCTTGATTCAGATAATAAAATTTTTTTAATAAATGTAATAGATACAATAAATGCATCTAAAGTCTTTATTGTTTCTGTTTCCATCAATTTTTAATCATTTCAACAAAATAGTAGTTTAAAAATATTTGTAAACGATTTTTTAATTTAAAAAAAAAATTATTTTAGCTTAATTTTTACTGTTAAGAGTAGTATTTATATTTAAATAAATATGTTGAAAAATAAAGTTATTTGCTGCTGATTAATATTTAAAATACAAATTTACTGAAAGAAAATATATAACAAATTTTAATAAAAAGATTTTCAATCGATTGTTACAACTTGGATTATATTTTAGGAAAAGCGTCTCAACTTGGAAAAATTTGATATAAAAGAAAATAATTAATCTTAAAAAAAAGTTCATTTTTTATATAAAATCTCTTTCCAATAATTGGTATCTATCATGTGGGGTTATGACAATTTTTATTTTCTTATAAATTTCAGATTGTGTTGTAATATTTTAAAATAAATATAAGCAGAATATAAAAATTCATTTAAAAACTACAAATATTGGAAATTATTTGCTACATAGGAAAATATGCTACCTTATAAAATCTAAAAATTAAGCTAAATAAATAAATCTAAAATAATAAATCTATACTCAAAAGAAATTTTTGAGTCAGCACAATTTTAAAGCAAAACTTTTTTGAAGATTGTTATATTGTATAAATTAAGTAAAATGTTATTTTGTACAATAGCTAAAATTAGAGATTTTTAGGTTATAATATATAAATATTTGATTTAAATAAATAAATTGAAAGGGTATTATCAATTTAACTGATTAATTTAATTAATTAAAGTCCAAATCTTTTTAATTTTATCAATTGTACAAGATAATGTTTTACCTAATTTGTATAATATAACAATCTTCAAAAATGTGTTGTGTCAAACTCATATTGACACGAATTTTTTCAAGAATCTTGGTTAAAACAATACAAGATCAATATTTTGTCTTGGCAGACGATACAAATTCTCGATCTTGAAATTCTCTTGTTTATTCTCGCTTGAATGCATCACTATTTGTAATTATTCTCGTAATTTTCATTATTTATTGCATTTGCAAAAATTTATAGTTTTAAATGACTAAAAACAATGCAAAGTTTTGTTTGTTAATATTGCTACTTATTTTATATTTGGTCATGGAATTTGATGAAAAATGGTCTGGAAAATCTGGAAGTCATTGAATATTGAAATTTTGAAAACGTAGCAACAATGTTTTAAACACATTCCAGTTTGTTGTTTATTATATTTTTTGTCACCTTTCTGTCACCTTTTTCCAGGGAAAAAATTCACCTTTTTTAAAGATAAAAGGTACTGTGATGCCTGTGATTTAACTTTAATAATTTATTGTTGTTTTCGTCATTTTGTATTTTTTTTCAATTATAAATTATTTATTTAAATTTTAATTCAATTATTAAATTTTCAATTTATTTCCTCAATTTTTTTATTATTTTCTTCAATTTTGTTGTTGTTGTGAAATGTTATAATATTTAGCGTGTACAAGTTTTTAAACACATTTTTAGTAATTAGTGTAGTGTACGATTCTAATAATTTCGGTTTCTTTATGTATTTTCTTTAAATTTGTTTTTATTAATTACAATTTTATGCTAAAGAACTAGTTAATAAAAATATGCAAAATACAATAATTAATAAATAACTTACTTTTTGCTCGCCAAAACATTACGTATGTACTGAAATCTAACATATAATACATAGCACATATAATAACCCCTGCTAAAGTTGCTTTTGGTATGAAGCGAAAAGTAGAAGTCAAAAGACCAGCTGCTAATAGAACAAGTGCTCCTGAAAATATTTATTTGCTTTAAATTACAATTAAAATTGTCAGTTTAAAAGTAAACCATTTTTTTTTTTGCCAAAAAACATACACGCCATTTTAGAAAATCTGTTATTTCTTAATGTTACTCGATGCTAATTTTATATCTAAATTTAAAATAATTCGCATAAACTTTTTATTAGTTTGTTTTATTTGGATTTATATTTATTGATATATTTAATTATAATATCTAATTATAAAATCATTAGGTAACTAACAAAAAATTAATAAAAACAGGTGAAAAGTACAAAAATGAAATTGAAAAAAGACTTGTTTATTTGATTTCTGAATAGAAAAAATTTTATAATGTGATTTTAAGCTTCTGAAGAAAATTTCGAAGTTTGCACTTCCGTATATGAAAAAGCATTGCATGAATAGTTTTTCAAATCATGTTTTAATACGAAGTTGTTCAATAGCAGAACTCATGACGTATCCTGAATGCGAAATAATATATTTTTACTTGTCGTTTTACCCGGGACTGACACTCTTTTCATAGTGAAACAAAGAAAAAGAATAGAAATGGAACAAGACAGTAAAAAAAAAACGAATGAAAAGTTGAAAGAAAGGTATATATAGGTATGACTATATAGGATTATAGAGAAAGACTATTTTTATTTCAGAAAATGGATATGTGATGTTCTTTATTTGGAATTTTTAAACTACAAAATAAATCAGTGATTGTAAAAATAACTTGTTTTGTATAAATGTATTTTATACTAATTTATTTGGATTAATCAATGAACAATCGGTGTAATCATTTGCGTAATTAAAAACAGCAGTATATACACAATTGTTGAAAAGGAAATGTATACTGATAATTTTCAGAGGCAGTGCACTTTATTAAGGAGTTAGCAAACAAAAAGCATTTTCAATTATCCCTTTGGGTTTCGTAACAGAGGAAGCAGTTTTGAATAAATTACAAAAGTTACTGGATAATAATTTCAACAATCTACAGTTTGTTTTTCATATTATTATAATTTTACACGATAAGTAAAATCAAATCTCTCGGGAAATACTTAATTATTTATTTTAACCTGAAAATTATTTATGTCGCGCGGCACGATTAAAGATAGAAATTTAACTTAATATTTCGAGTACTCTTTTTTATATCTTGAGGTCAACGTGTAAAATCCAGATGTCACTCAAATTAATGTTCCTCTTTTATTTTAAAATTAAACTTTCAAATATTTCACGGTACTGTTAGTTTCATCCTGGCAAACTTTATACAATATTTCATATAAAATATGTTGCAACGCAAAAGAAAAAATCTGTTATAGTTACAAATTTTCGTGATAAAAGATTTTTTTTTTCTACTTTGCTAATAAATATATGCGCAAATGTTGTAGAAACATTTATTAAAATTTACCAGAAAAAAACAATGTTACATTATGTTGATTAATGAATGAAATTCACTTCTCTGTTGTCTGCAATATTGTCTAATGAACCATAGATTCAAGAAGACGTGATGTTAAAAAATCGAATTATCGAAACCCTGAATCCGAATGCAGAGCATTTCTTTTAAAATGGACAGACTTGTGTTGATTTAGCCAAAGGAAATAAAAGAATAGAAAAAAAAGTAGATAAATAGAATCAGGGCTTGTGAATGTTTGTTGAAAACTGAAAATTAACCCAAAAGTTATTTATCATATATATCTTCTATAATAATGGTAAATCAATATAATAAATGAAAAAAATAATCTCATTTTGCTGAAAATAGAATGATGAAAATAAAGAGAAAACGATTCAAAGAGTAATATATTTTGAAACTTATCCAAAGAAGAATAAATTACCTGTGAAAATTCCCCCAAGAGGTGATTTTACTCCCGATGCGTGATTTACTGCTGTTCTGGTAAAAGAACCTGTTACAGGCATCGAACGAACAAAAGAGCCCATAATGTTACAAATACCAAGTGCTAACATCTCTTGCGTGACATCTAAAGACTTGCCCTTGGCTGTGAAAAAAGAACTTTTAATACATTGAAAAACGTCTTTCTTTATTTACAGAAACTTAAAGCAAAATTATAATAATGATATTAAATCTGTTTCGTTTTAAGTCCATATAATATTATATATTATTTATAATAATCTGTTTATTCTTTTTTTTTCAGTTATCTGTCCACAAGTGAGCAGTTCCCTGGGCATGGCCTAATTCTAAAAAGTAGGAATTTTTGAAGTGTTCCAGATGATGAAAAAAAATATTTCGTGATTTTTGAATTTCGTACATTGAGAAGATTATTTAGAGAGTGGAGAGAATGAGATTTTTCATGGTTCTCTAAAAAGGAGGAATTTTTTAAGTGTTCGAGATGACGGAAAAAAATATTTCGTGATTTTTGAATTTCGTACATTGAGAAGATTATTTAGAGAGTGGAGAGGATGAGATTTTTCATGGTTCTCTAAAAAGGAGGAATTTTTTAAGTGTTCGAGATGACGTAAAAAAATATTTCGTGTTTTTTGAATTTCGTACATTGAGAAGATTGTTTAGAGAGTGGAGAGAATGAGACTTTTCATGGTTCTTGGTTTTGCTACGTATGTATTAAATTATTTCTCTTTTAATTTTATTTAAAAAAGCGATAAAAATGTTCTATTTTTCTCTAATTGAGTTTCAAATCAATTTTTTTTAATTATAGTATTGCTTTCCTGTAGAGGAAGTTTTGTTTTTCCCCAAATTTTCCGGTTACGATTTTTGATACTTACTTTGATTTGATTTTTATCGCTGGTCGCGAATCAGTTAATATAACAATCTTTTATAGCTTTCAAAATAAAAACTTGTTATAAATCCAGTTTTTTTCAAAAAGTAGACCAATAGCCAAAATTTTTGAGGTAACAAGATTTAGTTACAATTAACATAAATCCGTAAAAATAAAACATAAATCCAATTAACGTAAATGTGGGAGAGATGGAACACATTTTTTAATAACATTATTTATAAAGGCAATAATGTCTCAAGTTATTAATGAAAAGAAAGATGTAAAGATGGAAAATATAAAATCGTAAGGATAGCGCCAGAAAAAAAAAACAATGCGTAAAAGTATAAACAAAAAACAAAATAAGGAAAAGGGTTCCTTTTCAGATATTAATAGTACATTATAATGATTTAGTATTATCACCGGATAATTTTCTGAAAAAAGATTGAATAACACTTGTTCTTATTAATTGCTTTTTAACTTCCTCACCGAAAGCTTTAGAAATGGCGATATGTTCGATTGTTGAGATAATGGGGACTGTAAATAGAGTGGCACCCATTGCTTTTGTCATCTGAAGAAAACTGACTGTATTGTTCCGAGTCGATAAGGGAGGAAAGGAGAACGGTGGTAAACCCTGAATCATCGTGCCTGAAATTATCAGAAGCTCACTTTAGTGAATAATTTTTTTCTTTATTTTCTACTCAATTCTAATTACCTGTCAATTTAAAACACTCTACTCCATTTAAATAAAAAACATAGGCCAATAGTGCTCCCCCAGTAACAATTATTGCATTTCGGCTAATCACAATTATCCATAATAATTTTTGATACCATAGACCAACTCGTCGTCCAGGAAGATTCTAAAAATTAATTAAATGTTTGATGTCACCCACTGCTTTAATTACTGAATTTTACTCGTTTATGTAGATGAGATACACTCATTTAAATAAATGTAAATCTTGCAATTTAGATTCCAATTTTTAAAAAAATTGAAGGATTTTAAAAGTAATTGGAAATAGAATGTAGCCAGAAAGAAAGTAAGTGTATACACTCTGTGACATTAAACAAGAAATTACGGAAATTTAATCAATACCTTTATCAGCACTAAGAGGCCAATAGTGCAAACACCAAGAATCGTATCCCACAGTCCAAATTCATCAAAATTCAAGTAGGGGCCGGAAATTCCCAAGAGAGGTTTCAATTGAGAAGAAGCTATGCTAATAGCGGCTGCAGCCGTGAAACCTGTGATAACCGGAAGTGATATGAAGTCGAGTAAAAAGCCTGAAATGATAAAAAAACAATCCAAATGTAATTGCACGTTTCTGAAACGATATAGGTAGACTCGTTATTGAAACACAATACACATGATTGGAGGGATCCTTATGCAGAAGGATTTATTTGTTAGGTAACGCATTTAGTCGCCTTTAGGAATCAACCAAATGTAAATTTAATTCCCCTTGCGTAATATCTAATAGATAGTTCCATTAACAAAGTGTATATAGTTAGATATGTATATGTATATTTTACGTCTGTATCTGTTGATGGTATTCCACGGTAGCAAGTGTCCTGTGAATTTCTTTGATGATCACCGAGTTTCAGTGAACTTTGAAATCAGAAATCGTAAGAGCTACTCACCTAAATGAAAGATTCCCAGGAGTGTGATGAAACAACCTTTTAGAAAGCATATCAGAATTGCTATATCAGGTCCAAACTCTAAGACAAGTGGACGTATCATCACTGCCATTATTGCAGTTGGGCCTATTGTTATATTTTTACACGTTCCGAAAAATATATAGATGAACGATGCCATGAAACTTGCAAAAAGGCCATACTATAATTTCAGATTATGGTAAAATTAACAAATGTACATTTTTTAATAGAAAATTTATTAAAAAACAAAACACATAGTACAAAAAAATTATAACCTTATTCGGAAATTATTCTTCATAAAGGGAGAATAGAATGTAGAATAAAATACAAATTTAGAAAGAGGCCTTACAGAGGAGAAAATAATATTATCTATGTAAATAAAAGAGGAATAATTTTGAAAAAGATTTTGAATAATCATAAAGCGGCAATTAGGGGCACAACGTGATATAGAATTTAATTAATTACATTTTCAATGATGGAAAATATAATATCAGTTATTATTGGAATGTCCCTGTGTCACGGTTGATTTAATTTCAATTTGCATTTTAATATTTTCAGCATGTTTACAGATCAATGCTATTTAATCTGGAAAAGTCTCCCCTTTTGGTACGAAATTACATCCTAAAATAACAACGTTGGCGTATAAGAAATGCTAATTTTCCCTAATATTAAAACCTATAAACTTTGTCTTGAAAATAAACAGCGAATCTTAAAGGCAACCATATAAATTTTATATCCGAAAAAATGTGTCTCTAGAAGATTGTTTTCATTATGATTTTAAAAGTTTCGTGGTAATAAATTTTAAATATTAAAAATATAGTTTTTTTTTAAATTTACCAATTTAACTCTTTTAGATATTTGGCAAATGAGTGCGTCGTTAAAAATTCCCGGAGAATTTGAAATAGCTTAAATTAATTTTTATTAACTGCAATGAATAATTTTTTAATCGTTTTAGTTTCTATAACAAATGACACTTTTAGTCGTAAATGCTACATACCTCTGGACCTAAGCCTGCCACAATTCCATAAGCTATTCCTTGAGGAATTGCTGTTAGACCAACTGTAATTCCAGCTAATGCATCCGGAAGTATCCAAGTTTTTTTATAATTTGGTAACCATCTTAAAATGGGAAGTCGTCGCAAAATATATTGCTTAGAAGTAGAACTTGAACATCCCTCTAAAAAAATCGGAATTTTTATATTTGACGTAAATAAACATACGTAAATATTTTTTAATGCATATATTTCATACATTATTGCTATAAATTAAATTTATGTAAAATGCTGCCAAGTTGTATTAACTTTTTTTTTGTGTAAAATAAGCAGTAAATAAAATGATTTGAAGGTCAAAACCCTGACTTTCGACCAAAGGTGGTCGCTGACATATTTTAAAAAATATTAAAACCTATATTATATCTATTATTGAAGTATCTAAATTCAACTTCTGAAGTTGTTTTAGCTAAATTTTTTATTTTCTAGCCGTAAATTGTAATTAAAGGAGCAAGTGTCAAGAAAAAATGGCGTTTTTAATGCTTACTTTAAACGCTTTTAATTCAGAAAAAAAAACATTTAATTTCTATGCTATAAAGAGAATACGTTTAATCAATATCCAAATATTTATTTTCATTAATATAATTTGGTGTAAAATGAAAAATAATCTCTCTAAATCTGAATTAGTGGTTTTCTACTAATGAATTAGCGAAAAGTGAGCTACTATTAAAATAGTAGGAATTTTACTAAGAATTAGTAGAAAACTACTAATTAAATTAGTAAAAAAATCTACTTTTTTTAAAAGTAAAGTTTTACTATTTCAATTAGTAGTTTTCTACTAAGAATTAGTAGTTTTTTACTAAGAATTAGTAGTTTTCTACTAAGAATTAGTAGTTTTCTACTATATGAATTAGAGAAAAATGAGCCATGAATTTGACTAATTCATAGTAGAAAACTACTAATTCAGATTTAGAGAGATAGTAATAAAGTTAACTTAAAGTTAATAAAAGAACTGTCAATTTTTGTCACTTTTAAAAGTCTTTTTTTAGAAATCTACTTAACAAATATTATTGAAACTTACCACAATGATTAATTTGTGTACTTTAAACGTATTTTCACTGAAAAGAAGACAAATATTTATTTTATTATTAAATAATTCCGTCTTGAAATTTCAAATTTAACCACAAAACACGCATTTTTGAACTTACCTAACTTTTTTCTAAATGGATTTAAAAAATTAAGACTTTCCACATATCTACGTTTTAATAAAATCTACAACATATTAAATTTTTGCGAAGGTAAGTTGCTCGGTTTATGAATTATTTAAGTTTAAACTTTAATGAAGGAAAGGTTATTTTTTATATTTCAAAATACACTTGGAAGTTTGACAATCGATTATTGATTTTAAATTCAAAATTTTTATTTATATTATGTCAGTTTATAACGATTAGTTTAGGTAACCTATTAATTAAAACATTAATTAAATCAGTTTTAAATTTTGTGCAATGAGATGGATTCGAGAAATTAATGGAAAATAACAGGGCTGATAAAAATCATAATTTTTTTAAAAACATCAAAAAAATCGGATTTATTTGATTTAAATCGGATTTTTTTATTTAAATCAAAAATTGATTTTTTTAAAAATATGATCAATATAGAAAATCTCCAAATGTTTATTTGCAAGTAGTTTATTAAAGCAATAAAGAAAATTTAACAAAACAACACCAGTATGAAACAGTGACATAATTATATATAAAAAAGTAATATATAAAGTTATATATAAAAAAATTAAACTATTTACGGACATTTTATTACATTAAAATAATAAATAAGAAGATAATTAAAAAAACGTTAAAATATATTACTAAAGAGAACAGAATTTGAAAATTAGAAATATTAGAGAATTATTTTACAAATTAAATAAAAAAAAAATTAATTAAATTTTGTAAAATTTAAAAAAAATTTTAAAGAAAAGAAATTCTATGAAAATTTAGATAAAAACTAAACAATTAAAAAGAAAGAAAATGGTTTTTAGAAATGGAAAAATGATGACAAAAATAAATTAAAGAATTAATTAAAACGCAAAGAATAACTAAAAAAATAGTGAAACATCAAAAAAATTAAATAAATAGGAAGAAAATAGAGAAATCTTCTTTTCCTTAATCTAACATACTAAAAAAATCTAAAAAGTACAAAAAATAAAATTTAAAAATATATATATCAAGATAAATAAAAAGAAGTCCACAAAGAAACTTAAAAATCCTTTAAAAATAAAAAAGTTTCAGCAAATTAAGCCTAACACATTTTTTTATTATTACACTTAAAATAAATCCAACAATAGATTTAGAAAAATAAAAAAAATCTAAAAAACTTTATGGAAGAACAAGTAAGTTTGCAAAAAATCTCGTAAAAAATAGAAAAGATGTGAAAAAACTTGAATAAACTTACAAAAAAAATGAGAAATAATTATGAAAGTTAACGAAATAAAAAGTTTAATGAATGTTAGAATAACGAAATTGTCTAAAATTATATTAAATAATTGGCATAAAATGAGGAAAATTAAAAGAAACCCTAAAATCAAAAGACAAATAAAAAACAAAAATATCAAAAGTAAAAGTAGAAAAAGACTTAAAATTTTATAAAAATAAGAAATTATGAGATAAAAATTAAAATTTCTTAGAAATCTTGTAAGAATATTAAAAAAAAATTATTGTGAATATATAATACCCAAAATTTATAAATTGTAGGTATTTTGATTATCTGTATTAGCACAATTTTTTAAATTTGACAAAGATTAAAATATTGAAATTGAATTTTTTTAGATTTATCCACAAATTTGTGGGTTTTGTTTATGGTTTGAGATGTTTTACATACAGTATTAGATATCCGGAGAATTGTAAAGTTTTTTTTGATTTAAATCATGATTTTAATGCAAATTTTCCAAAGATTTAAATCATGATTTAAATCACGATTTAAATCAATAACAGCCCTGGAAAATAATAAAGATTTTTTTAAAATTATAGTGAAATTGTTCTTATTATATATTATTTATAATTTGTATAGTAATACATATAGTACGTATTTAAAATTTTGTATTTTATTTATGATTTTATTCAAATTCATAATTATTTTTATTAATATTTATTATTTATTAAGGTTTATTAAATTATTAATTAACGGAGAGAAATATAGAATAAAAAATATAGATTTCTTTTTCCTAATTATTTTAACAAATTAACATTGCAAATTGAAAATGTTGCTTATCATTAGTTGTTGAGATTTATTTGATTAATTATTATAAACTGACAAAATATAAATAAAAATTTTGAATTTAAAATTAATAATCGATTGTCAAACTTCAGAGTGTGTTTTGAAATATAAAAAATAACCTTTCCTTCATTAAAGTTTAAACTTAAATAATTCATAAACCGAGCAACTTACCTTCGCAAAAATTTAATATGTTGTAGATTTTATTAAAACTTAGATATGTGGAAAGTCATAATTTTTTAAATTTATCCAGAAGAAAGTTAGGTAAGTTCAAAAATGCGTGTTTTGTGGTTAAATTTGAAATTTCAAGACGGAATTATTTAAAACAACTTCAGAAGTTGAATTTAGATACTTCAATAATAGATATAATATAGGTTTTAATATTTTTTAAAATATGTCAGCGACCACCTTTGGTCGAAAGTCAGTGTTTTGACCCTTGAACATTTTATGATAAAGATATTTGAAAAAAAAAACGTTTGCAATGTGTGGTCACTCAGAGAGAGGTCCTTTTAAACAACAGGAATCATTTTGACACAAATGGAATTTCTTCTTATTTCAGGACATAAAAAAAAATTTTTTTATTCAAATCATACTTTTTTTTAACGCTTAAGGCAATAGGATTTAATCTTAAGGGTCGTTGTAACACACGAATTTTAATGAATTTAGATACCCGCTTCCACCCCTATGTCACACTTTTTAAATTGTGATCTTCAAAATGTTATATAGGTTATCACACGTCCCTAAAAATTTCCCTAAAGTGTCACCTAATTTATGCACTACTTCTTATCACAAAATTTATTTTTTATATTTTGATTTAAACATTTTTATGTAATTAAATTATGTTATATGCAAAAATTGGATATCTTTTTCTTAAAACTGCTTTATACAACCAATGAGAGAAGTTCTTACAAAATTATTGACTAATAATTTAACTTGAAATCGCTGTAAGACTTTTTCTAAATGTCTTATGTCTTAAAATAAGACACCTGTTTTTACAGTGTATTTAGTAGTCAAATTTAATTAATTAATAATAACAAAAACCTAAAATATTTAGTAGGTAGAAAGCTATTAATTTATTCCGTAATTTAACTTAACCTCAGAATTACTTTTACAAATTTAATTATCAATTTTTTACTATAAGTAATAAGTCTTGATTAAAGTTTTTACAGTAAAACTAGGTGTAAATTGTTGCAGTAAATATGGTGTGTCTTAGGGTGGCCCAAAAAAAAAAAATTTCGTTTTTCATAAACCTTACCCCCCAATTTTGTTCTTTGGCGAAAAATATGAGATACGTATTTTTTTATTTTTTTATTTTTTAATATTAACTCGTGCCGCAAAGCCCTTGAAAATTACCATTGAATTCTCATAGGAAAAATGCACTTTTTCGTCAATTTGACATAAAATCGTGAAAAATTGACCTTTTTCTTTCTGTAAACGATATTTTTGTTCATTAATGTCCAAATAATAAAAATCTGTCGTATATTTATTAAATAAATTATTTCAACTAATTTTTATATGACTGTAAACAAACCCCATAAACGTAAAAAAAACCTGGAATTTATTAAAAAAAATATTAAATTATTATTTTAAATGCTTTTTCTTCATTCATTGATGTTATTATCAAAATATATATTATTGTTTATGTTTTACAATGTTACATAATTTGTTTAAACAATTTATTGTTGTTATTTCCTTACAAAATGACAAATAAATCGAGCGTTTTTGCAATTTTCTTAAACTTTCTAACTTTAGACGCCTAATAAAAACATAAATTTATATATATTTATGTTATATAAATATTTATTATCAAATTAAGACGCTAACAATTGTTTAAACAAATTATTGTTGTTATTAATTAACTTTTTCAGAATTGCTTAAAAAGAGTTGTAGTTTTTTCTTAATTTTGCAACTTGCTTTTCTTGAATCAACCACATTTTAATAAAATAAAAAAAAATTATTATTATAACAATTATTTAAACAAATTATTGTTGTTATTTATTAACTTTGTCAAAAATGCTTATAAAGAGTTGTATTTTTTTTAGTTTTGCAGATTGATTTTCTTTAACCAACCACATGTTAATAAATTAAATAAAATTATTATAAAAACAATTATTTAAACAAATTATTGTTGTTATTTATTAACTTTGTCAAAAATGCTTATAAAGAGTTGTATTTTTTTTAGTTTTGCAAATTGATTTTCTTTAACCAACCACATGTTAATAAATTAAATAAAATTATTATAAAAACAATTATTTAAACAAATCATTGTTGTTATTTTTTTACTTTTTCAAAAATGCTTAAAAAAAGTTGAAGGTTTTTCTTAATTTTGCAAATTGCTTTTCTTGAATCAACCACATTTTAATAAAATAAATAAAAATTATTATTATAACAATTATTTAAACAAATTATTGTTGTTATTTTTGAACTTTTTCAAAAATGTTTATAATGAGTTCTAGTTTTTTCTCAATTTTGCAAATTGATTTTATTAAACCAACGACATGTTAATAAAATTATTAAAACTATTATTATAAAAATTGAACAACTTATTGTTGTTATTTATTAATTTTTTTAAAAATGCATTAAAAGAATTGTAATTTATTCTTAATTCCGCAAATTACTTTTCTTATGTCAACCACAATTTAAAAAAATTGATAAATTTTTAACATAACAAATTTTTAAACAAACTGTTTAACTCTTTATTTAGCATTTATTAAAAATTTTATAAATAACAGCAATAAGTTGTTTAATTGTTATAATAATAATTTTAATAATTTTATTAACATGTGGTTGGTTTAATAAAATCAATTTGCAAAATTGAGAAAAAACTAGAACTCATTATAAACATTTTTGAAAAAGTTAAAAAATAACAACAATAATTTGTTTAAATAATTGTTATAATAATAATTTTTATTTATTTTATTAAAATGTGGTTGATTCAAGAAAAGCAATTTGCAAAATTAAGAAAAACCTGCAACTTTTTTTAAGCATTTTTGAAAAAGTTAAAATATAACAACAATAATTTGTTTAAATAATTGTTATAATAATAATTTTTATTTATTTTATTAAAATGTGGTTGATTCAAGAAAAGCAATTTGCAAAATTAAGAAAAACCTGCAACTTTTTTAAAGCATTTTTGAAAAAGTTAATAAATAACAACAATAATTTGTTTAAATAATTGTTATAATAATAATTTTTTTTTATTTTATTAAAATGTGGTTAATTCAAGAAAAGCAAGTTGCAAAATTAAGAAAAAACTTCTTTTTAAGCAATTCTGAAAAAGTTAATTAATAACAACAATAATTTGTTTAAACAATTGTTATCGTCTTAATTTGATAATAAATATTTATATAACATAAATATATATAAATTTATGTTTTTATTAGGCGTCTAAAGTTAGAAAGTTTAAGAAAATTGCAAAAACGCTTGATTTATTTGTCATTTTGTAAGGAAATAACAACAATAAATTGTTTAAACAAATTATGTAACATTGTAAAACATAAACAATAATATATATTTTGATAATAACATCAATGAATGAAGAAAAAGCATTTAAAATAATAATTTAATATTTTTTTTAATAAATTCCAGGTTTTTTTTACGTTTATGGGGTTTGTTTACAGTCATATAAAAATTAGTTGAAATAATTTATTTAATAAATATACGACAGATTTTTATTATTTGGACATTAATGAACAAAAATATCGTTTACAGAAAGAAAAAGGTCAATTTTTCACGATTTTATGTCAAATTTACGAAAAAGTGCATTTTTCCTATGAGAATTCAATGGTAATTTTCAAGGGCTTTGCGGCACGGGTTAATATTAAAAAATAAAAAAATAAAAAAATACGTATCTCATATTTTTCGCCAAAGAACAAAATTGGGGGGTAAGGTTTATGAAACTCGAAAATTTTTTTTTTTTTGGCCACCCTAGTGTGTCTGCTTCCACTCAGAATGTCCGTCTCGAAAAATTGACTTTTACTACTTACTTTTCTTTGTGCAGAGTCTCATTTATGTCTGTACGAAATAGAAATTTCCACTTCCGCTGTAATTTCCTGTATACGCAACTTTACTATATCTATGCGAAGACCATCAAAACAGTCACTTAATGTTTTTTATTTTAAAAGATATTTACAAATACAAATATTGTTGAGAATTTAATACAACTAGAAATAGTTTACCACTTTATGTTTGGATCGAACAAAATGTGTTTCTCAATATATTGAGTATATCATATATTCGATAATTATTACAATTAAGTCGAAACCATCAAGAATGACTGAAAATGACTAATCAAACGATAATTACTGAAAGCCACGCGAAATGTTTTCTATTATTTAATAGGTAATAAATTCATTACACAACACGGTATTAATTAAATTACCACAAAACCATTCAGAATAGTACTCTCTAAACCTGAATTAGTGAAAAGCCGGCCACTAAATTAAGTAGTTCAATTTTACCAAAAACTGTCTAAAAATCATCAAATATGATTTATAACATATAAATGTAATGTGTAATCTTACATAGTGCATTTTTCAAAACAATACAGTCTTCTAAGAATAAAAAGTGCAAAAAGAAGAAAAAGTGCAAATACAATATGTCACAGGATCGAATTTTTGACATAAGAAAGCAATCTCACAAGTACACCGACAAACTTCCAAATTCGTGTGCACCTTTCGAATAATGTTGAGTGTTTCCACGTTTTTTTTTCTTGGTGCAAAATGTTTAATAAACATCTTACTTTATCGCTGAAAATGTATTCGAATGTCTTGAGGGTGTCTTTTGTCTACCGGTAACACTTTTTCCTGAGACACATTTTTTTTTTGAGAAAAAAAAATGTCATGTATACTGGAAATGCAGCAATCCTAGCGCGTGCGCAAATTAAAAACGTAAACGGAATGAATGGATGTTACCGTTCTCAGTATCGCGCAATACGGCAGCGAGAAATGTTGCCAGAAATTCGCATGAAAAACGAAAAATTTGTTATTAATTTGAGGTCCTCACAGAAATATTCATTTTAACATTATAAACTTTATATTAAAAATCTCATCTATTAAATTATTTTACCACACATTTTTTCTTTACTATCAAATTTACTGTGACAAAAAGTCACTCACATCAACAAATTCGAACAACAATTCTCTTTCAAAATTACGAAAATTGACAATTTTAGAACAAGGAAATTTCCACAGGAATCTTTTTCGAAATTTTCCTATTCGTTAGATTGAAAATTTATAAAAAAGATTTATCATACAGGAGTTAATTGAGAAAACTATTTTCTTGAAAGAGAAAGACGTTCAACAAATTCTAAAACATGAAAATACATTAAATTTTGCAACAATTAAAACACAAGTATAATATAGAGTTAAGACAAGAATTTATGAAAAACACTGATTATTTTGCGTTCTTATTAAAAGAAATTAAAAGATAATTACAAGCTTCTCTTTGTGAAGTGAATCAGTGAATAATTCAGTTTCACAAAAGGAGGAATGTCGTTTTAAGATTGATGACAAATTGCAGAGGAAAGGAGGCCAAAAAGACTCAATAATTTGTACATAATTTATATAGGAACGATTGGCTGTATTACTTTCACTAAAGTATATGAAAAATAATTGATGTGTGCAGAAGAATATAAAACGTGATATCGCGTGCATTAAAGCAATTGTGATTCTAACAATAAGTTTTAACAGTGATCTTTGATAGGCATAAGTGGACTATGAGTTTGAAAAATGTTATGGAAGAACCATGTTCTACAGAAAGGCTCGATCTACAAAAATTAATTGTGATTAAGAAAAGTCTGACCAAGCGAAAAATAAAGCAAGTAAAAAGAGATTCTTTAACTTGATCACAAGGTGTGGAAAATCTGCACGATTTTCAAAAATCTCATTTACTTTATCGCAAAATTCGAATATAGAGGGCTTTTAAACGTCTTCACAATGCGTGACATGAAACGGATCAATCAGAACAGATGCGAAATGCAAATCCGTCAACGAAAAGCTCGATAACGAACAAATGGAAACTGAGGGTAATTTCAGGTAATCACTTTCGTTCCTTTTTACTTGAAATTGTATAATTTTTCCGAAATAATAGCAATTATATAACAAAAGTGACATAAAGAGATGTATTATTTAAATTCTTTTTTTTTTTTTAATATTGACATCCTTTTAAAAAGATGTTTTAATGAAAAGAAGAGAATTTGACGAATTTCGATGATTAAAAGTTTGAAATGTATCTGGGTTTTTTTTTGGTTCGAGATTACTTTCTTCTCTGTATAAAAAAATGTAGAAGTACTAATTAAAGAAAAAGTACATATAACTAAAGAATATATCTAATTACAAAAAAAGTGAATTTATAAAAGAATAGCACTTAATAACAGAAATGATTAATTCACTTTGTCGTGCTTTAAGTATTTAATGCATTTATTTCAGAGTTGTATTGTTTCGTTAAATTCATTTATCTTCTAGAAAATACGTGATTTATATTTAAATGCAGAAAGAGACCTGTTGTTAAATCATTTAAAGAAAAATGAAGAAAGGAGAGCAAGCTTTGTAATTTGCAATTCCGCTGATTTATTTTGCGAAAAAAGTTAAAAAAAAAAATTATGCATAAAACATATAATGCTTCGGTGCTATTTTATTATCCGATTTTCACCACTCTTTACTATATCTCCGACTGAAGCCGCAAATTCAGTTATCGAACAATGAAATTTCTATCTAGAAAACTGAATGGACAAATTTATGACTACGTTATACACTTATTTTTTTGCGAAAAAATACACGAAGATTCACTTTGTTCTGTAAAAGTAGACAAGAGGTGGAATTTTAATTGAAAATTGAAATTAGTTAAATTAGAAAGATAAAATGGGTGAAAAATTATTTTACTATTAGGTGAAAGTTGATATTGGTAGAATTTAATTAGTAGCTAGTTTTAGGTTTTTTTTTTGTATTGAGCTTAATTGCGAGTGATTTTAGTTTTAATTAAATTCAATTTTAGAAGATTTCAAATTTTAATTCATTGAAATTTTAATTTATCCAAATTTTAACTAACACAAATTACAATTTATTCTAATTAAAATAGACTCCAATTTCAATCGATTCAAATTCCAATCAATTCAAACTGATGTCAAAAGCAATTTCAAGAAAAGTTGATATCAATCGTGTCGAATTTTAATTCTTACGGATTTCCGTTTAGTGGAACTTTCGTGAATTATCACCGGAAAATGAAAATTCCAGTTGGAAAAATAAAATAATATTTATTTAGGACAAAATTTATAAGATTTTTAAATTAAAATAAATTGGCAAATTTAATTGAAATTAAACAAAATAATTACATATTTTGCAAATTGAAAAAAAAAATAAAATCAATTAAAAATTGGGGAAAGTAATTTAAAAAATCATAGAAATGTTTTAAAAATAAAGAAAATAATTTAAATTTGCGAAAAATACTTGAAAATCTTAAAAGTAAATTGAAAAAAAATTAAATAATCAAAAATTAGGAAAAAGAATTGAAAAATAAACAAAATGATTGAAAATTGAGATAAATAATTTAAAATAAAAAAATAATTAAAATTTGAGGAAAGAATTGAAAAAATTACATAATATATTTTAAATAAAGGAAAGTTAAAGAAAATTTCAGAAGAATATTTAAAAATTTTAGGAGTTCAGAGAAAAAAAAGAAATGAATTAAAAATTAGAGAAAAAAAATGCAAAAAGATAAACATAACAAAAAATTGAACTATTTTTAATTAAAGAGAAATAATTAAAAACTCTTTGGAAATTATGAAAAAGAACGAAAGCAATTGGAAATTAAAGGAAATAATAAAAAAAATATTAATAATTAAAAATTGAATGAAATAATTAAAATGTCAGATAAATAGTTAAAAATTTTGAAAATTATAAAACAGAAGAAAAAAATTGAAACTTGAAAGAAATAAAATTTCGAAAATACTTGAAAAATGATTTTAAATTTTGAAACTTGAAGAAAATAATTGAAATATGATAAAAACAATGATAAGTTGTCAAAAATAAACGACATTTCAGCGAAATAATTTAAAGTATTACAGAATTTTTTAAAATAAAAAACAGTAATTAAAATTTGAGAAAAATATATAAAGATCTTATAAATTAATTTAATAAAACTGAGAATAAATCAAAATTGGAGAAAAGAATTGAAGAAAGGTAAAAATATTTGAAATTTACGATAATTGATAAAAACTTTTAGAAATTATGAAAACAAATGAAAATAATTACAAATTGAAGAAAATAATTGAAGTTTTAGAAAAATACTTAAAAATCTTAGAAAATAAGTATAGAAAATCAGAATAATAAATAACATTTGAGAAAAATAATTGGAAATTGATAAAATTAATTCAAATTTGAAAGAGATAATTAAAATATGCTGAAAATAATTTAAGATTGATAAAAATGATTTACTTATAATGAAAATATAATATAAAATATTAATTAAGATAAATTGTAAACAGTAAATAAAATTTTAAAAAAATAATTTAAAAAATCGTAGAATATATTAAAAAAAAAAATTACAAAATTACATAAAAAATTATATTTAAAGAGCATAATTAAAAAATCACAGAAATAATCGGAAATTGATGAAAATGATTGAAATTTTAGATAAATAATTGAAATTTTTGAAAAGTACGCCAAAATAATGAAAATAATTAGAAATTAAAGAAAATAATAAAAAAGTCATAGAAGTTATTTTTAAGAAAATGAAAATAATTGAAAAATGGTTTAAAACATGGAAAACTGAGGACAATAATCTAAATTTTAAATACTAACTAAAAAAATAATGAACATATTAAAAGACGAAAAAAATAATTGCAAATTAATAAAAAGAAATGAAAATTGAACAAAATAATTGAAAATTGATATTTATATATATTTGAAAGTTCAGGAAATTAATTCAGAAATTATGAAAACGATTAAAAATTGAAGATAATAATTGAAAAATGACAAAAATAATGATAAATTAAAAACTTAATTTATTGCGATGAATAATATAAAATGTAGGAATGAATAATATAATTGATTTAATGTCGAGGGAAAAATAATTAGAATTGAAAAAGTGATTGAAAAAAACCAAACATAATAATTTGAATTTGAAGAAGGTAAGTTTAAGATTTAAAGTAACAATTTAAAAATAATTGAAAATTGCAGAAAATAATTGAAAAATGTGAAAAATAGTACAAATTTTAGTTTAAGTAATTGAAATCATAATAGTTAAAAATTATTAAAAATTAAAGAAATTTTTAAATCACTTCAAATTTAGTATATTTGATACGTAGATTAATTGAACTTTTAATCAATGCAAGTTCACATTAACAGAAATTTGAAAAAATTATAATTGCTATAAATTATAAAAATAAAATAAAATAAATAAATATAAATAAAAAAAAATGCAAATAAAAAAAAAAAATTAAAATTTGAGAACATTTTAAAAAGGTGAAAGGGCCCCAGGGCCTTTGCTCTTCCAGTTACGCCACTGGTTAAAACTCGTTTACTATATTAAATAGTAATTATTCAAACGAATTTTGTAGAAAAAAATTTTTCCGTTGAGAACTTCAAGCTATAAAAATTTCTCCTTCCTCGTTATTAAAAAAAAGAGATGAATGAATAACCTTGAATAACATTTTTTTATTAACCGTACGGTAAATTAATTTAATATTGTTTTAAAAGTTGTATTATATTATAGTTTAAAATATATTAATTTGTTTTTAAAATTGGTAAACCCGCTTTTTCTTTATTAATTAAAATATAGTCATTTTGCGCGTTTTGTTACTGTTTCCATGTAAAAGCTCAAACTTTATAAATTTATATCTTAAAAACAAAACGGTAAATTTCAATAAAATTGTAAACATACATGTAAAATAATACATTTAAAATGTCATTAAAATTTTATAAGAAACTGTAGAAAACCAATTTTTTGATTAACCACCTTAAATCACAAAATAAATTAGTAGATTTGTGCCAATTAAATATTTTAGACATTTTTGCTTCCTTATAGAGGAAACTTCGTGCTTTAAGATTTTCGATTTTCTAAAAATAGGTTTAATCGACTCACTTTGTTAATAATTAAAATATCCTTATGTGTGTGTATGTGTATTAATTTATTTTATCACCAGGATATCTCGAGAAGTTTTTAAAGGATTTCAATAAAATTTGGTAGGCTTATTTAGCTTACAAATACCTAAATTTCGACACAAGGATTTTTGAAAATACCCAATCAAATTTTTTTAAACACCTTTTTTCATCGAGAAATATTGCTTTAATTAAAAAAAAATTTCATGCAATTTTTCTCTTAAACTACTATAAATATTTTTAAATGAAACTCTCTAGAACTACTTAAAATATAATCTTTGTGGTCTCTTTGACGCTAGTTTGTTTTTGTTTTGTCTAAAAAATTAATTTTGTAACATTGTTAAAAATCAGAAAAATTAAAAAAATTGATTTTAGGACAAAATTAAAATAAATTAAGGCCCACAGAGTTTCCAGATAATATTTTAGGTAATTCTACAAAGTTTCATTTAAAAATATTCAGTAGTTTAAGAGAAAAATCACTGAAATTTTTGCCTTTGAGTCACGTGACCACTGTCACGTCATTCTCTATCACAAGCTCTTAATAAAAAATAACTAATTATTATTAGTAAAAAAAAACTACAAATTTTGTTATCAAATCTAACTAATTAATAGTAAATAATTACTAAAATATTTAGTATATAGAAATCTACTAATTTTCTTTCTGGTTTAACCTAACCTCAAAATTATTTTGATTAATTTCTGAGTTTCGAATATTTCTGCATTATTTCTGAATTATTCTGTCGTTAATATCCATTTATCCAATTATTTTAATTAATTTCAATATCAATCAATCCAACACTTTTGTCGATATAAATTTCATGAAACTGGATAATTAAAAAAAAAATCTAATATTGTAATTAACGCCAGAGAGTATGCTAATTAATCCTAATTTCTATCAATACAATTTTCAGTTAAAGGATAAATTTCAATTAATTAGAATATTAATTGTTTTATAAATTGAATCGATTGAAACTTAAGTTTATGTAAATTAAATGGCTTTATAATTTAAACTATTTTAAATCAATTAAATCGAGTTTAACACTATATAGTTAATATACAAATTTGCGAGTTTGATAGCTTACAGACAAGATTAGAAATTGTGTTTACATTTATACAATTAATTTTATATGTATACGTATACAAAACATGTACATATAAAGTTAGACACAAAGTAAATACACTTAATATAGTTTTTATTTGTACATACTTAAAAAAAAACACAAAAAAAAAATAAAGAGCAATTAGTCTCGCAAATTCGTTAAAAAATTCTATTTTTTGATAGCGTAAATCTTAAAAAACTGATTTACTGTCTTAATTCTAATTTCCAATAATTAAAACGGTTGTAAAAACTTGTAATAAGGTGTTGTACAATAACTTTTTTTTATCTTACAATTAAGCCAATAAAAAATGTTTGAAGTACAGTTCTAAAGTTTCTGGAAATCTTAATTAAAATACGGAATATCCGAACATAAAATGTGTAATTTTTAAATTTATAATTTAAGACGTTTTATATATTTGTAAAATTCTATTTTAAAATATTTCCAATAAAATTTTAACCTGTCAATTAAAAAAGAATAGAAAAAAAGAAAAATCGTTAGAATATAGGTGAAATGGGTGACAAATTTTAAAGTAAAGGAAAAAAAAGTTGACATCTGTGATGTCTAAATATATATATAGTTGAATTTTATTTCACAATTTAATAGTTGTAATTTATCTCAAAATGTAGTAGTCGAAATTTATTTCAAAATAAAGTAGTTGAAATTCATTTTAGAATTAAGTAGTACACATTTATTTCTAAATTAAATACTTGAATCTCGTTTCAAGATTAAATACATGAAACTTACTTCTAAATGAAATAGTTCAAAATGTGCTCTTTTGAAATAGAATAGTTGAAAACAAAATAACTAAAATTGATTCTGCAATTAAAATAGTTGACATTTTTTATGTTTAAAGAATCTTTAAAAATCTTCTTGAAAAAGGATATCAAAGAAATTCCTCTAGAAATGTGTAACATTTTTAATCAAGCATTTACGTATTTCATATCAAGAAAATGATAAAAAAAATCAGCTAATAAATTAACATTTTTGTTATAAATGAAAATAAAAAAAAAAATAAAAAATAAAAGAAGAAAAAATTATCAAATAGTTTGTACGCACCGAAAGAATCCATGACTATATCAAGATACCTTTTAAAGGCACTTCTTTTCTTCCTGAATACTACTTCATTCTTTATCAGCTTATGATTTATTCAATGTACTGATTCTTCTATCCAAGGCATTACAGATAAACTCTCCCTCTCTCTCTCTCTCTTCTCTCTGCGTCAGAACTAGAAATTCTTCAAATCTTGACTTCTTATTGTTTCTTCTTTTGACGTTATATGTATATATCCTTTTAAACAAATTGAAATACGAAGGATATTTTTATTTCCATTCTCAAAGATAAACTAAAAAATTTGCGAGAAATTTGAAATATGTGCATATAAGATAGAAACAATATTTGCATATGTGTAAAATATTTATATGTAAAATGTGCTCACTCAAAGTATGAAATATACCTATAGAAACAAAATATTTTATTTCAATATTCATAAAAAGTTTAAAATAATAATAAAATTATAAAATACTCCGTACAAAGTGTAAAGTATTAACATAAATTAATAAATATTCATACAGAAGTATGAAATATTCGTATAAATTATTAATCATTCATAAAAAAATGTAAAATACCAAGAAAAAAAATTTTAAAAATTATAAAAGTAAAAAGTACATGAAAGGTTTTTGGCCAATACAGTTTAAACAATCAACACTCTCCGGTTAACATTTTTCTGAGCCTAAGAAAGTTTTAAACGTCGAAAGAAACAGATTTTGGAAAAGAGCACGTTGAAAAAAAGTTACTTAAATATTTAAAAATTTTGCATTAAAAACTTGTAATCTTTAAAATAGTTCTATCTATTTATTAATTAGCATGTTTTATACTATTAATTGTCGATTTTTAAAAGAATAATAAAAATTTATAGGTTAGGATTTTTGACAGATCAGCTGTTATATCCATTATCCGCATATACCGAGTAAAAGATATTAATTTTTGAGAAATTTGTTTAAAAAACTGTTCTATTTTTCCCCATCTATTCCTACTCAAAATTAAATATAGGTAGTTTTTTCAAAAATTTAGAAAATTACACGATTTTATCTCTTGCAGACTTTTTTTTTATTCGTTTTTTTTACTTTTTTTTGCCTATTTCGTTTAGTTTAAATTTACACCACCAGATAGCGTATCGGAGTTTAGCCACTTCCAATTCGGCGCTGAATCCGAAATCAAAATTGTTAAACTAGCTTATTTTTTTTAGATAAACCAAAAAAAAAAAATTTTTTTGTGTTTTTGAATTTTTTTGAGATTATTTAAAAAATGTGACAATTTTACATTCAAATTCGGTTTCAGAGGGAAAAATACACAAGTGTAGTAACCTTGCCAAAAATATTTATTTTTTATTTTTTAAAATTATCTTTAGGCTGTTTTTTTTTAGATAATCTATAAAATATTTGTAAATCTAGTACTTGTTATATTTTGGATTTTGAAATAAAAAAAAAAACAATTTTTAATATAATTTTATTTAGCAGGGTGGCACATAGATATTTTTTGTTTTAAATCAAATACTTTTTAAAAAATGTATTACAAATTGATTAAAATTTAAATTTAGAAATATCATTTCAAATAATGTTAATTTTATTAGTAAATAAATCTATAATTTTTTCAATCATTTTCAACAGTTTTCAATATAGAATTATTCTTTTTGAATTTTATAATTATTCTTTAACTTTTTTAAATTACTTTGTTATTAATTTAATTTAATTAATTTAATTTAATTTAATTACTTTAAATTACTTTGTTGTCAATTATTATTCTAGCGAGTTTTTGAATTCTTCTTTCGATTGTCAATTATTTTCCTCATTTCTCAATTATTTTCTTTAATATTTAATTATTTTAGTCATTTTGTAATTTCTCTTTCAATTATCAACTATTTTCTTAAAATTTCCATTTAATTCTTTAATCTTCAATTTATTTCTTTAATTTTTAATTATTTTCTTTAATTCACAATTATTTTCTTCAATTTTCAATTGCATTTTTAAATTTTTAATTATTTTATTCAATTCAATAATTCTTGCACTTTCTCAATTACCAATTATTATCTTGAAATATTTATTTTTAATCTTACAAAAGATTTATTTATTTCATTTATTTTCTACAATTTTTTCAATAATTTTCATCACTTTTCAATTGACAATATTTATTATTCTCCTTCAATTTTAGGATTATTCATTAATTTAAAAAAATTTTTTGTTTAAATGCCGATTATTCTCCCTATTTCTCGGATTTTTTTTAATGGTTAATTATTTTCGTCATATTAGGATCTTTCTTTTAATTATCAATTATTTTCTTGAAATTTCCATTTAATACTTTAATTTCCAATTTATTTCATCAATTTTTTATTAATTTTTCGATTCTCAAATATTTTCTTCAATTTTCAATAATTTTTATCGATTTTCAATTAACTCCTTCATATTAAAAAATTCTCGGATTTTTTCAATTATTTTTTCACTCATAAAAATTGTTTTAAGATTTTAATTCAATTATTCAATTCTAGAACTATTCTCTACAATTCTCAGTTTTTTTTCTTCTAATTTAAATTCCTCCTTCCAATTTTCAATTATTTTCTTTAATATTGAAAAATTATAACCTTTTTCTAATATTTTTTTCTATTTTATTTTTTATTCATTTATTTACTTATTTATTATTATTACTATTGTATTTATTTTCGATTATTAATAGGTTTTTTTAAATTTTTAATTCCATTCTTTAGATTTTATTTCCATTTTTTAGTTTTAAATTGTTTTTTTCTATATTCATTAATTCTTGTCTGTTTTCAATTTCTTTTTTTCAATTTTCAAGTATATTCTTTAAAATTGCATACTTCAATTTTAAATTGCTTTCTTTAATTTTCCATTATTGTTTTTCAATTTTAATTAGTTTTTTAGATTTTGAATCCAGTTGTTAAATGTGCAATTATTTCAAACAATTATTGGTATAATTTTTTTAATTTTTAATTGCAATTTTTTTTTTTTTTAAATTAATTATTTCTTGTTTAATTTTTTCAATTCTTTTTTCATCAATATTTAATTATTTTTTTCAATTCTCAAATATTTTCTTCAATTTTCAATAAATTTGATCAATTTTCAATAAATTTGATCAATTTTCAATAAATTCCTCAATATTCAATAATTCTCGGATTTTTTCAATTATTTTTTCACTCATAAAAATTGTTTTAAGTTTCCAATTCAATTATTCAATTCTAGAACTATTCTCTACAAATTTTAGTTTGTTTCGTCAAATTTAAATTCCACTTTTCAATTTTCAATTATTTTGTTTAATATTAAAAAGTTATCGCCTTTTTTCTATTATTTTTTTTTCGATTATCAGTAAGTGTCTTTGATTTTAAATACAATTGTTTAATTAATTTCTTTAATTTTTAATTTCATTCTAATTTTTTATTTCCATTTTTCAGTTTTCAATTATTTTCTTCTATATTAATTACTTCTCGGCTTTTTTCAATTACTTTTTTTTCAATTTTTAAGTATATTCTTTAAATTTCAATTCAATTTTTAACTGCTTTCTTCAATATTAATTTTTTTTTATTTTCAATCCAGTTTTAAATGTCCAATTATTTCTAACAATTTTTCCTGTAATTTTCTCAATTTTTTAATTTGCAATTATTTCCTTTAAATTTTATATTTCTGGTTTAATTTTTTGAATTATTTTTTTCAGTTTTCTATTAATCTAGTCATTTTTTGAATTTTGTTTTCAAATGCCAATTACTTTTCTAATTTTTCACATATTTTTTTCAAAATTTTAATTATTCTCTTCATTTTTTAACTATTTGATTCATTTATTAATTATTTTCCGTAATTTTCAATTATTTCCTACAATTTTTTCAATTTTAAATTATTATCTTAAAGTTTTATAATTATTCTTTGATTTTTAAATTATTTTGTTCGGTTGTGTATTAATCTATTAATCTACTTTTTTATTGAATTTTGTTTTCAATTGTCAATTATTTTCGTCATTTTTTAATTTCTCTTCAATTATTTTTTTAAATCTTAATTTGATTCTTAATAAATGCAAATTTCGCAGAATTATAAAATATCGAAATTTTTTGACAGGAAAATCCAAAAAATTGACCGGGAATTTAATTTCCTAAAAAAGTGGCCACCCTGTTTTAGACAAAGTGTGGCAAATTTAATTTAAAACAAAATAAATCATTAAAACTTATAATTTGATAAAATTTAAAGGTTTTTTAACATTTAGAAATATTTTAGAGGAATGAGATAAAAATTGGTTTCTAAATGTAAAAAATGTTTAATTTTTATCTAATTATAATTTTTAATGATTTATTTTGTTTTAAATTACATTTGCCACGTTTTGTCTAAATATTAATTAAATTAGAAGTTAATTTTTCTATTTCATAAAAGCGAAATAATTATATTTAACATTGCCCCTTTTCGAATAGATCTTAAATTCCTCCTTAAAAATTCACGCAAAGCATATATATATATATATATAAAATAGCATTCTAAGTTATTAAATATTTGTAGAAAGTATAAAATATGAGACACGAAAGGTACAAACATTAAGAAAGTAAAAAATTATAAAGAATTTGGAGAGATTTGTTAGATTCTCTTCCGAGGGTTGAAATGATTGATTTTCCTCGCAACTCGAGAAATAAGATTTTTGTGGGTAATTCATATATCATAAAAATATTTACATTCCGAAGAAAAAAGCTTGAATAGCGTTCCCTTCAACATTTCTTGAATATTAAACATCGCGAATTTCATCATTTTTATATTTTCCTTGATTCCTTTCTTTTTTCCTTTAAAGTAATATGTTACCTTTTCCTCGGTAAATAATGTCACATTTATAACAAAAACTGAGAAAAAAGATCTATTTGCAATTCATTTAACAGTTTTGAATGTAGTTGATTTCGTTTATAATTTTCATTTTTGTAAATTAAAAATAAAGAAATTACGCCAAACTTTCTGGAATTTTTATTTTTATATTAAAACGGTTGAAGTAATATACAGTTTCTATTTTTAACCAATTTTTCCATGAAAAGCGGATTTTAAAAGAAGGTTAAATTGGCATGCTTTTAGATAAAAACGTTTTTCAAATTAAATGTGAATCAATTTGAACTTTAAAATGAATTAAAGTTGGATTTATTATTGAAAAAATCCCCAATTTTTTAGATTTATGGAATTTATTATTTCAAAAATATTAATAATAATAATAATAAAATTTATCACTCGGTAAAATTATTTAAAAATCTGAATAAAGATCACAGGTCTCTTTTTCAGACTGCACAAAAATGTGAAATTGTTTTTCAAAGGGTTTTTCTCGAGCCAAAATGATGCAAATAACTTACTTTACAATCACACAGTTCAATTCCAGTAGAAATTTTCTTTATTCAAGAAATTTTTATTTACTGAATTTCCGTTCAGAAAACCATTTCTTTACTGAATCAAACGAATCTTTTTCTTCGTGCAGAAATAAACTTTCGTAAGAAACGAATTGAATTACTCTCAGTGCGCTTCTTTAGAGGTTTTAATTCTTGAAAATTTCAATCTTAACCTTCTGACAGGCAAGTGTATTGTCAGAATTGTGTTGCGTTGTTGTGACTAAGCCTTTGTTAAAAGTTAAAGTTAGTTAAAAGTTAAGAGTGAAAAGTTATTCGAGCTTACATATAATTTTTTTTTAAAAACAGAAACAAAAAAATCACCATTTCAAATATGAAAAGTACATTATAATCTTTAAATGGAAAACTGCTTCCAATTACATTAGAAATGAAAAATCTTATTTCCGAATGAATTAAAGTTGATTGGGTTGATTTTTAATCTTCATTTTATCGCCGTCTTTTCTATTAAGTTGATAGTTTACGACAAATCCAATGTTGAACTGCGTTCAATGAATTCTTATATTTTTCAGTGAGACAAATAAAATTTTATAAGAAATTACAGTTTTTATTCTAGATTAAAAAATGTATTTCTTTCACAAAATTCCAAAGTTTTTAATCAGTATATAGAGTACATACCTTGCTTTATTTGTCACCAATTCATACTATAAAAATGTATTCTTGTTACTTTTAACACTGAGATTTGTACACGTGAGCATTTATAAAAAATTAACTCTTTTATTTTGAGTGAGATTAAAAGCCAGCGCGCGTGTTGAACTTGAAAATTGATAAATGAGTATTACGTGTATTATATGGAAACCAGAATAATTGACGCCCCGTAACTGAAGAATCAAAGATACTAAAGTATGATTTAAAAAGTTCGATATAAGCGTATAAAATTTCAAGAGTGGGAAAAGATATTCGTATAATCACTTTTTCTGTCTATCAAGTAAAATAAATCTGTCAGTTTTTAAATTGTCTTGGATTTAAACTGTTATCTATATTTTCTCAGCTCTTGTGTTTCTTAATAAATTTAAGAGTACTTTTATGTGTATATTTAATGACCTATTTGATTATTAAAATAATGAAAATATAATAATAGGGTGGACATTTTTTTTCTAAAATTAAATTCCCGGTCAATTTTTTGGACTTCATAAATTTTTAAACAATTAAAACAGTATTTTAAATTTTGCGAAATATGCATTTTATATTTAAAATTGTAACTTTATACTTAAATTTATAATTAACAGATTCTTGTAATCTTATTAATTATAATTAAGGCTTAAAAAGTTTTATTATCACACAATTTATTAAAATCTAAATTTTTGGACAATAATTTATTTTAAATATTTAAAAAGAATTACGTGTCATAATTCCACTAGCAATATTAACAAAATTGAAGAATATATTATTATCTGAAAAATGAGGAAAATAATTGAGAGTTGAAAACAAAATTCGAAAAATGGCTACATAATTACACAATTATTGAAAAGAATAGTTTAAACAATAAATATTCAATTTAAACAAAATAGTTAAAAAACATTACCGGAATAACTGTTGGAAATAATTGCAAGTTAACAACAGGATTGACAATCGAAAAAAATAATTGAAATTAAAAAAAAGTAATAAAAAATTGAGGAAATAAATTGAAAATTTAAGAATAAAATTAAAATTTGAAAAAAGAATTCATAATTGAAGAAAAAATGCCAAAATGACAAAAATACTTACAATTAAAAACAAAATTCAATAAAAAAGTAGATTAATAGGCGGCCGAACAAAATAATTTAAGAAATCCAAGAATAATTATAAAGTTTTAAGATAATAAATTCAAAATTGAAAAAATTGTAGGACATAATTGAAAATTACGGAAAATAATTAATAAATTAATCAAATAGTTAAAAAATGAAGAGAATAATTTAAAAAATTGAAGAAAATATTTGAAAAATTACAAAAGTAATTGTCATTTAAAAACAAAATTCAAAAATAGACTAGATTAATAGACAACTGAAAAAAATAATTCAGAAAATTAAACCAGAAATATAAAATTTAAAGGAAATAATTGCAAATCGAAAAATTAGGAAAATTATAGGAATAATTGTTGGAAATAATTGCACATTTAAAACTAGATTGAAAATAAAAAAAAATTAATATTGAAGAAAGCAATTAAAAACTGAATTGAAATTTAAAGAATATACTTAAAAATTGAAAAAAACGTAATTGAAAAAAGCCGAGAATTAATTAATATAGAAGAAAATAATTAAAAACTGAAAAATGGAAATAAAAAATTAAGAATGAAATTAAAAATTAAAGAAAATAATTGAACAATTGTATTTAAAATTAAAGACACTTACTGATAATCGAAAAAAAAAATTTAAAAAAGGCGATAACTTTTTAATATTAAAGAAAATAATTGAAAATTGAAAAGTGGAATTTAAATTTGAAGAAAAAAACTGAGATTTGTAGAGAATAGTTTTATAATTGAATAATTGATTTGTTAATTTGAAACAATTTTTATGGATGAAAAAAATAATTAAAAAAATTTGAGAATGATTAAAAATCGATAAAAATTATTGAAAATTGAAGAAAATATTTGAGAATTGAAAAAAATAATTAAAAATTGATGAAAAAAGAATTGAAAAAATTATACGAGAAATATTAAATTTAATGAAAAAAATTGCAAAATAAAAAATTATGAAAATTATAGGAATAATTTCACATTTAAAAACTGGATTCAAAAAATCGAAAAAAATAATTGAAAATTGAAGAAAGCAATTAAAAATTGAAAAATGTAATTAAAATTTAAATAAAATATTTAAAAATTGAAAACAATGTAATTAAAGAAAAAAAATTAGAGAAACTTACTGATGATCGAAAAAATTAATAGGAAAAATGCAAACATTTTTTAATATTAAAGAAAATAATTGAAAATTTAAATGACTGAGAATTGAAGAGAATAGTTCTAGAATTGAATAATTGAATCGAAATTTTAAAACAATTTTTATGAGAGAAAAAAACAATTGAAGAAATTCGAGAAGTATTGAATATTGAAGAATTAATTGAAAATTGATCAAAATAATTGAAAATTAAAGAAAATATTTGAAAATTGAAGAAAATAATTAAAAATTAAAAAAATAAATTGGAATTTTAAGAAAATAATACTTAATAATTAAAAGAAAAATTACAATGTGACGAAAGTAATTAACTATTAAAAAAATAAAAATCAAAAAATGGTGAGAATAATCGGCATTCAAACAAAAAAGTTTTGAAAATTAATGAATAATCATAAAATATAAGGAGAGGTAATAAATTGTCAATTGAAAGCTTATAAAAATTATGGAAAACATTTTAGAAAATAATTAAAAAGTGAATTAATCAACTGGAAATTAAAGAATTGTATTAAAATTTCAAGAAAATAATTGATAATTGAGAAAATGCGAGAATTATTGAATACTGAATAAAATAATTCGAAAACGAAGAATGCAATTTAAAAATCGAAGAAAGCAATTAAAAATTGAAAAATGGAATTAAAATTTAAATAACTTACTTAAAAATTGAATAATTATTGAAAAAATAATAGAAAAATGACAATAATTTTTTAATATTAAAGAGAAATAATTGAAAATTAAAAAGTGGAATTTAAATTTGAAGAAAATAACTGTGAATTGAAGAAATTTGTTTTAGAATTGAATAGTTGAATTGAAATGTTAAATCAATTTTTATCAGTGAAAAAAAAATTGAAAAACTCCGAGAATTATTGAATATTGAGTAATTTTTTGAAAATCGATCAAAATAATTGAAAATTAAGGAAAAATTCTGAGAATTAAAAAGAATAATTAAAAATTGAAGATATAAATTGGCAATTAAAGAATTTTATTGAAATTTTAAGAAAATAATTGATTATTGAGAAATTGCGAGAATTATTGAATATAGAATAAAAAAAATGCAATTTGAAAATAGAAGAAAACAATTAAAAATTGAAGAATGAAATTGAAAAAACAGAGAGTTAATGAAAATAGAATAAAACAATTGAAAATTGAAAAATGGAATTAAAAATTCAAGAAAATAATTGAACAATTGTATTTAAAATTAACGAAAGTTAATAATAATTGAAAAAAATAATAGAAAAATGGCGATAATTTTTTAATAAAAAAAAAAAAAATAATTGAAAATTAAAAAGTGGAATTGAAATTTGAAGAAAATAACTGAAAATTGAAGAGAATAGTTCTGGAATTGAATAATTGAACTGAAATGTTGAATCAATTTTTATCAGTAAAAAAAAAAAAAAAAATTGAAAAAATCAGAGAATTAATGAATATTGAGGAATTGATTAAAAATATCGATCAAACTAATTGAAAATTAAGAAAAAAATTTGAGAATTGAAGAAAATAATTAAGAATTGAAGAAATACATTGGAACTTGAAAAATTAAATGGAAATTTCAAGAAAATAACTGATAATTAAAAGAAAATGTACAATGTGACGAAAACAATTAAATATTGATGAAAATAATTAACTTATTAAAAAAAATAATTAAAAAAAAAACAAAACGAAAAATGGTGAGAATAGTCAGCATTAGAGCACAATTTTTTTTTTAAATTACTGAAAAATCATAATATTCAAGGAGAATAGTAAATTGTTGATTGAAAATTGATGAAAATTATGGAGAAAATTAAAGAAGATAAATGAAAATTGAATAAATCAATTGAAAAATTGTAATTGAAGAATTGTTTTTAAATTTAAAGTAAATAATTGATAATTGAGAAAATGCGAGAATTATTAAATAATAAATATTGAATAAAATAATTGGAAAACAAAAAATGCAATTGAAAATTAAAGAAAATAATTAAAAATAAAAGAAATAAACTGAAGATTAAAGAATTAAATTGAAAATTTAAGAAAATAGTTGATAAATGAAAGGAAAATTACAAAATGACTAAAATAATTAAATATTAAAGAAAATAATTGAGAAATGAGGGAAATAATTTACAATCGAAAGAAAATTTCAAAAATTGTCGAGAATAATCGACAACAGAACATAATAATTTAAAAAAATTAAAGAATAATTATAAAATTTAGAGAGAATGATTTTATATTGAAAACTTTTGAAAATTATAGAAAAAATTGTAGATTTATTTATAAATGAAATAAATTTATTTGTACTGATAGGTATTTATAAACCTAAATTTTAATCAATTTAAAATTAAAATGCATTTTTTAAAACGTATATTTGATTTAAGACAAAAAATATCCATGTGCCAAACTTCAATTGTAAACAGGCAAAAAATGAACAAAGGAATAGCAGGGATTATTTTTTTTTTAAAAAACATTATTATTATTATTATTATTATTATCATACATTTGTAATATGGAAAAAATGGATTTTCGATAAAATTTCTCAGAACTTTTAGATTCACTAAGAAATTCCAGGTTTAGTAAAAAATTTTCCGGTCATTACCTGGTTTTCCGGTCAACTGGCCACGAGTAATTTAAAAGCGGATAGATAACGAAAAAAAGGCTGAGAATTCTAATAATTGAAAATTTGGGAGTAAATTAAATTAAAAAATTAATTATGATATTAATAATAGGAAAAATAATAAAGTTGATAAAATCCAGAGCGTGAAGTTGCAATTTCTAATCAGGATGAGTGTACATTTTTTTTATCACTAATACACATGATGCGAAATTTATATACTTTTTGATTTGAACACTTCTCGTAAAGATAAACTAATTATCATCAATTGAATTTAGTTTGATCTTAAAATAGAACTTTGGTATCGGATAAATAAAGTTATTACTGCTTACAACTGCCAACAATGGGAACTCGGCGAATTATTAATGATATTATATGCTGAATTGGGAAAATTTTGAAGACGTGTAATGTCTATATATATATATACATATATACATCCGTGTATACATGATTAGGAAAATAATTTAGATTACGTTCCCCGAATAAAACCGAGTAGAATTGTTATTGTAATTAGTTATTGCCAATTTGCAGTGCACTATAAATTTGACTAGATTATAAGTTGTTTGCAAGATTTATATTAATCTTTAACCCAATAAAATTTGAATTTCAACGTGTTAATTTTATCCGGATGAATATGCTGATTTTAATTTTAGAACATATTGGTTTTCGACGCTAAGTTACAGTTCATTGAACATGCGAAACAATATTGTTTTTTTCAGAATTTGATTTATGAAAATATATAGATATATAAGTAAAATCAATTTTGTTTGTACAGTACTTAGAAACTCAAAATTTTTACATAAATTTTCGTGTTGGGCATCAAAGGACCTAAAAGTGACAATTTTGTCTGTCTGTCTGTCTGTGACAAAATTTTGTACGACTATGACATTCAAACGACTAAACCGATTTAAATGAAACTTGGTGGTGTATTCAGTATTGGCTTAAATTAGGTTTATAAACTTATTGAGTTTAAAAATTTTAACTAGAAAGGGAGATATAACAATTTTTCTAAAAAGTTAAAAAACCAATAATATGACGGCTTTTTTGCAAAAAAGTACCGAAAACAACAATTGTTGGAAGATTAAAAATATGAATTAGTTAATACATAAAATACAAGATGGCGGCGTCAAAATGATGGTTATTGTTTAAAAAAAAAAATATATTTAATACCTGTTGGACCAATCTTTAAGTTTTATAATGAAATTAATTAAGCTTGTACATAGGGGTTTTTTAAGTCGCAGATTACGAATCTGTTAATAATTTTTCAATATTCAAAATGGCGGATTTGGAAACCCCCATGTATTAGATTTCATAAATTTTGAAAAAAATTTTCATTTTTGCCGCCATTTTCAATTTTGAAAATTTTAGAATTTCGGTACTTTTTTTGCAAAAAGCCGCCATATTGGTTTTGCATATGAATAAAAATGAAATCTGAGCTTGGAATCTTGTAGAGCGACTCCAAAAACGTAAATAAACTCTATTCTTTTTTTTTACAAAAATTTTTCCTGCTGATAGAAATATTCTAAAGGAAGGCTACGATTTTTGTGATTTCAGGCGTTTAATAAAACTTATCTAATTTTTAAAAAAGGTTTTAAAAATACTTTTTCGATGCATTTTCCTTTCATTTGAAAATAGGCCTTGCTAAAATTTATCCAAGAATGTTTCTTATTCTTATATAAATTTTTCTGTTTGTTCTCAACAATTAATTCTAAGAAATGCATTTGTTTATTAATTAGAAACTGATACTGTACATCTTAATCTTTTCGTATTTTCCAACATCGATAAAATATTATTAGATTACGGAACATAATTAATGCTAAGCCGATATATTAGGAAATTCAATATTGGGATGGGTGTAGGTGCAATAGCATATAGATACAAGCAATTATTGATGATACAGTGGGCATCCAGTTCTGATAATCCTTATCGGTAAACGGTTTAAAATATTCGGAAACACTTTTCCCGGTAAATTGTAATTTATAGGGAAGATTCAACGAGATAAGAATCTTTACTTTTACCTGAAAATTTGCAAAATAGTTTATAAATAAAGATATCTAAAAATGTGGGAAAGAAATTACCGTTTTGTTTATTGCGGAATTCGTGTTTTAAAAAAAATGCAAATAAAAATTATTAATGCCCTGTTGAAAAACCGAACATCAGATATGACATCAGAAATTACATAAAAAATTTCATCAGAAATTACATCGAAAATAACATCAGAAATATCATCGAAAATGACATCGAAAATGATATTAGTAATGATATCAGAAATCACTGCAGAAATCACATAGGAAATGATATTAAAAATGATATCAAAAATGATATCAGAAATTGCATCAGAAATAACATCGAAAATGATATTAGAAATTATTTCAAAAATTACTTCAAAAATGAAATCGGAAATGATATTAGAAATTACATCGGAAATTACATCAGAAATAACGTCAGAAATGATGTCAAAAGTTGCATCGGAAGAGAAATGGGAAATGACATCAAAATGATACAAGAAATTAGATCCTTTCCTATATTATTTTTAATCAATATATCCAAAAGACGAAACTAAAAAATTTAGATTTTGTAAATGCAATAAGTTTTGTCAAAAAATAAAAATTTAGCCATTTAGCCTAAATCCCATTCACCCTGAAACCACATATCCTAAAATGCATTCAGCCTAAATCCCATTTAACCTAAAATGCATTCAGCCTAAATCCCATTTAACCTCAAATGCATTCACCCTAAAATTCATTCAACCTAAATCCCATTTAACCTAAAATGCATTTAGCCTAAACCCCATTTAATCTAAATTACATTAAAACTAAATCTAATTTAACCTACATCCCATTTAACCTAAAATGCAATTCAAACTAAAATGCATTCAGCCTAAAACTCATTTAACCTAAATCCCATTTAACCTAAAATGCATTCAGCCTAAATCCCATTTAACCTAAAATGCATTCAGCCTAAATCCCATTTAACCACAAATGCATTCACCCTAAAATTCATTCAACCTAAAATGCATTTAGCCTAAACCCCATTTAATCTAAATTACATTAAAACTAAATCTAATTTAACCTACATCCCATTTAACCTAAAATGCAATTCAAACTAAAATGCATTCAGCCTAAAACTCATTTAACCTAAATCCCATTTAACCTAAAATGCATTCAGCCTAAATCCCATTTAACCTAAAATTCATTCAGCCTAAATCCCATTTAACCTAAAATGCATTCAGCCTGAATCCCATTTAATCTAAAATGCATTTAAGCTAAACCCCATTTAATCTAAATTACATTAAAACTAAATCTCATTTAACCTAAATCCTATTAAACCTAAAATGCAATTCAACATAAAATGCATTTAGCCTTAAACACATTTGACCTAAATCCCATTTAACCTAAAATGCATTCAGCCTAAATCCTATTTAACCTAAAATACAATCAGCCTAAAATCATTTGTCCTAAATCCCATTAAATTTTAAATTAACATTATAAATTATGTTCAATGAAATTTGTAAAGAATGATTTTAAGCTGAATGCATTTTAGTTTCCATGAAATTTAGGCTGAATGCATTTTAAGTTGAATGGGATTTAGGTTAAATGAATTTTAGGTTAAATGGGATTTAGGTTGAATGTGATTTAGGTTAAATGAAAGTATAGTTAAATAAGATTGAGGCTGAATGCATTTTTAGGTTAATAGGATTTAGGTTTAATGAGTTTATGGTTAAATGGGTTTTAGGCTAAATAGGATTTATGTTAAATAAGATATAGACTAAATTCATTTTACGTTAAATGGGATTTAGGTTTAATGAATTTTAGGCTAAGTATATTTAAGGTAAAATGAGTTTTAGATTACATGGGTTTTAGGCTGATTGCAATTCAGATTAAATCGAATTTTGGGTAACTGGGATTTAGATTAAATTAATCTTAGGCAAAGTACATCTATGGATAAATGCGATTAAGGTTAAATGAGTTTTAGGTTAAATGGGTTTCAGGCTGAATGCAATTTAGGTTAAATGGAATTTTGGGTAAATGAGATTTAGGTTAAATAAGATTTAGGCTAAATTCATTTTAGGTTGAATGGGATTTAGGTTAATTTAAATTTAGGCTGAATACAATGTAAGGTTAAATGCGATTTAGGTTAAATGAGTTTTAGGTTACATAAACTTTAGGCCGAATAAATTTGAGGTTTAACGGAATTTAGGTAAAATGAGTTTTAGGCTAAATGCATTTTAAGTTAAATGAAATTTGAGTTAAATGGGATTTAGGTTAAATAAGATTTATGTTAAATGAATTTTTAGTTAAATGGGGTTTAGACTAAATGCATTTTAGGTTAAATGGATTTTTGGTTAAACGGGATTTAGGTTGAATGGGTTTTAGGCTGAATGGATTCAAGGTTGAATGGGATTTATGTTAAATGAAATTTGAGTTTAATGGAAGTTTGGTTAAATAAGATTTAGGCTGAATGAATTTTAGATTATATGGGATTTAGTTTAAATGAATTTTAGGCTTAATACGTTTTAAGTTAAATGTGATTTAGGTTAAATGAGTTTTAGGTTAAATGGGTTTTAGGCTTAATGTAATTTAGGTTAAATGAAATTTTTGCAAAATGGGATTTAGGTTGAATAAGATTTAGGTTAAATGAGTTTTAGGTTAAATGGGGTTTAGTTTAAAGGCATTTTCGGTTAAATGGATTTTAGGTTAAACGGGATTTAGATTGAAGTGGTTTTAGACTGAATGGGGCTAAATGGATGTGGGTTTCAGGCTGAATGCATTTTAGGTTTAATGGGATTTTGATTCTGATGAAAAAAAAAACAAAATGGCGGATGTTTAAATTTTTTAACCCTTTTTTTAAAACTTAATTTGTTTAAAAAAAGGGTTAAATTTTAATGGATTTTTATAATCCTAGTTTATGCCGAAGGGGCACGTTGCATAAAAGAATCCCTGATAATTTAAGATCAATCGGTTCAATAGTTTTTTTAATCGTGTCGGCCAGGTCGAAAAACGTTGTTTTGAGAAAAATGCGTTTAACATTCTCACAACCAAAGGCTGCTCGGGCTGGTCACGCAATATGAATATTCTATTATACTTTTGATTTATATGGTTAAAACGACTTAAATACATAAATACTTTTCTCTAATATTGCAGTGTATGATCAAATAATAAATTTTTCTCATAATGTTACAATGACATCTGTTTAAACAATTTTTCATTGACATACTATATGCCGTTATGCTTCTGCAGTATCGCGTTTTTAGCATTTTTTCTAACTGTTCTATCTATATATTAGTTTTAACCTTATTTTTACAGGTATATAGGATACGAAATTAATGTTTTTGAAAAAAGAATTTCTTTTAAAAATCAATCCATACCGACACCTTAAGGCTAAATGTATTTTAGGTTAAATAGGAGTTAGGTTGAATGCATTTTAGGTTAAATAGGATTTAGACTGAATGCATTTTAGGCTATATGGTTTTAGGGTAAATGATATATAGGCTGAATGAATTTTATGGTAAATTGGGTTAAGGCTAATTGCATTTTAGGTTAAATGGGGTTAAGGCTAATTGCATTTTAGGTTAAATGGGATTTGGGCTAAATGCATTTTAGGTTAAATGGGATTTAGATTAAATGCATTTTGGGTTAAATAGGATTTAGACTGAATGAATATTAGGCTATATGGTTTTAGGGTAAATGGTATATAGGCTGAATGAATTTTATGGTAAATGGGATTTGGGCTAAATGCATTTGAGGTTAAATGGGATTTAGGTTAAATGCATTTTGGGTTAAATAGGATTTAGACTGAATGCATTTTAGGCTATATGGTTTTAGGGTAAATGATATATAGGCTGAATGAATTTTATGGTAAATGGGGTTAAGGCTAATTGCATTTTAGGTTAAATGGGGTTAAGGCTAATTGCATTTTAGGTTAAATGGGATTTGGGCTAAATGCATTTTAGGTTAAATGGGATTTAGGTTGAATGCATTTTAGGTTATATGAGATTTAGACTGAATGCATTTTAGGCTATATGGTTCCAATGTCATTTCTTAGGGGCCATACTTAAATTACGTAACGCTCTAGAGGGGGGGGGGGGGTTCTGAAAAGTTGTTACACCTGTAGAAACTGTCAAAAGTTTACATTATAAAAACTGTTACAGGGGGGAGGGGGGGTCTAAAAATTCCTGAAAAAAGCGTTACGTAATTTAAGTATGGCCCCTTATATCATTTCTGATATAATTTCTCATGACATTTCTGGTATCGTTTCTGATATCATTTGTTATATTTCCAATATCATTTTTATGTCATTTCTGATATCATTCCCGATGTAATTTCTGGTATCTTTCCTATGTTATTTCTGATGTCTGATTTTTTAGCAAGGATGACATTATTATTGGTAATTTAAAAAAAATTCACTTTCAATTTAAAATATTTATATAGTCTCTATGTACGGAATATTTTGGGAATATAACTGTAGTGTGCTTCCGGAATACACCTGATGTGCTTTAGATGTGTACGTTTTGATAAGACGAGGCTTTTTCTCTGGTACATGATCCTTTTTAAAATTGCATTCGCCACGAATCTGATGCTTTTTGTATTCATTGAATTTTCGAAAGCAGTTGAGTGTGGATTGACATAAAGTGCAATTCTCCACGTGACAATTTAACATATGAGGAATGATAGTAGTGATAACTTACATACAAAATAAGCATCACTTCCAACCAAACGGAAATTCAGACAATTCTATTAAAACAAACGAGCGTTACAAGTAAACATTCAATTGTTCTAAATGTCACACTTTCTTTTTTGTTAGAAAAGATCCTATCTGTATATATATGTAATTTTGTATATTTAATTTTGTCCGCGTGAACTTTCCAAAAACAATTTTAAAATAATCTCCATAAAAACTTTATTAATAATATAGAATTTAAGATAAATAGCAATTCAGTTTCGTAAATATTTGATTTAATAAATTTTTAATCGAGTTGTAATTTGCATAAGTATCCGTTTTCCAACTTTTAGATTAAAAAATTGTCGAGGTGATTTTCATGCTGTGAAAATTCTTTGCGATAAATGTTCTCTAATTTTAAATTTATAGCAATTTTTATTTCTTCGAATTTCAGATGTGAATTTACATTGGTTCAAATTTCAATTAATCCACGTTTCAAATATACTAAATTTGTAGTGATTTAAAAATTTCTTCAATTTCTGTACTACTTCAATTTGTACTACTTTTATCATTTTTCAATATTTTCTGCAATTTTTAATTATTTTTAAATTGCTTCCCTAAATCTTCAATTTTTCTTCTTCAAATTTTAATTATTATGTTTCGTTTTTTCAACCACTTTTACAATTTTAATTATTTTTCCCTGGACGTTATATCAACTTTTTATTCCTACATTTTACATTACTCATCGCAAAAAATTAAGTTTTTAATTTACAATTGTTTTTGTCATTTTGCAATGTATTATTATCGTCAATTTTTAATCATTTTCATAATATCTGAATTAATTTCCTGAACTTTCAAATATATATAAATATCAATTTTCAATTATTTTGTTCAATTTTAATTTCTTTTTATTATTTTGCAATTATTTTTTCCGTCTTTTAATATTTTCAGTATTTATCAATTAATTTCATGAATTTTTAGCTATTATTTTAAATTAAGATTATTTTCGGTATTAAAGATATATTCTATAATTTTTTCAATTATTTCTCTTACATTTATTGTTGTGTTTACAATTCATCTTATTTAATGTATTTTCATCATATATTTCAATTATTTTTCTCAATCTTAAATTATTTCAGCATATTTCAATTATTTCTTTCAAATTTGAGTTAATTTGATCAATTTTCAATTATTTTCCTCAATTTTTAATTATTATTCTCATTTTCAAAGATTTTTGAGTATTTTTCAAAAATTTCAATTATTTTCTTCAATTTGTAATTATTTTTATTTGTTTTCATAATTTCTAGATTTTTTGTTATTAATTATGGAAAATTTCAATTATTTTTAGCTTTCTTCAATTCTTTTTTTCAATTTTTATTTGTTCTCATTTTTTAAAATTAATTTATAAGATCTTCATGCGTTTTTCTCAAATTTAAAATTTGTTTTTTTATTTAAAAAAAATTCTGTAATTTTTTACAATTATTTCTCACAAATATCATTTATTTTTAATACTTATCAATTGTTTTTAGTATATTTCAATTATTTTTTTCAAGTTGTAATTTTTAACATCAATTTTCAATTATTTTCTCCATCTTTGAATATTTTCATTATTTTTCAATTAATTTCCTAAATTTTCAATTATTATTTCAAATTTAGATTATTGTCATCAGTTTATTTGTTTTAAACTATTTTATAATTATTTTCATTTGCTTGAAAATAAATTCTGTGATTTTTTTATTATTTTCTTCAATTTCTAATTATTTTCATTCTTTTGGCAATTAATTTTCAAAATTTTCTATTATTTATTTGAAATTTCAATTATTTTCATCAATTTTTTATTATTTCTGCGATTTTTTTATTTATGCTCTTTAATTAAATAATTTTAGATAATTTTGTAATTATTTTCTTTTTTGAAACATAGATTCTATGATTTTTTCAATTATTTCTCTTAAGTTGTATTTACTGTTATAATTTAAATTTATCATATTTGGATTATTTTCATCATATTTTAATTATTTTTCTTAATTTTAAATGAATTTCAGTATATTTCAATTATTTATTTCAAATTTGAATTAATTTTATCAATTTTCAATTATTTTCCTCAAATGTTATTTATTTTTCTTATTTCCTAAAATAATTGTTTAATTAATTTTTGAGTATTTTTCAAAAATTTCAATTATTTTCTTCAATTTGTAACTTTTTTCATTTCTTTTCATAATTTCTAAATTTTTTTATTAATTATGGAAAATTTCACTTATTTTTAGCTTTCTTTAATTCTTTTTTTCAATTTTTATTTGTTCTCATTTTTTTAAATTATAATTTATTTATAAGATTTTTTTGTATTTTTCTCAGATTTAAATTATTTTTTTTTTTTATTTAAAAAAAATTCTGTAATTTTTACAATTATTTCTAACAAATATCATTTATTTTTTAACAATTTATCAATGTTTTTATCATATTTCAATTATTTTCCAAAATTTATTTTCTTTAAATTTCAATTTTTTTCTGTTTTACAATTTCTAAATTTTTAAACTTTTTATTTGACATTTCGATTATTTCATTCATTTTTCAATTATTAATATTATTTCTTTTATTAATTTTCCCAATTTTCAATTTCTTTCCTTCTTTTTCATAATTTCGAAAAAGTTTTTAATTATTTCTCTTTAATTAAAAATAGTTCTCTTCAATTATTTTAACATATTTTTATCTCTTTTCATTTATTTTCTTTTTTTCAATGAACTTCTAAAAGTTTTAAGTATTTCTCTGAAATTTTCTTTAACTTTCCTTCTTTTTAAAATATATTATGTAATTTTTTCAATTCTTTTTTCAAACTTGAATTCTCTTTTTTAATTTAAAATTATTTATCACAATTTTCAATCATTTTTTTTTCAATCTTTTCCTCTAATTTTTCATTATTTAATTTTTTTAAAATTTATTTTCAAGGTTTTCAAGTATTTTTCTCAAATTTAAATTGTCTTCTTTATACATTTCTATGATTTTGTAAATTACTTTCCCCAATTTGTAATTGATTTCATATTTTTATTTCAATTAATTTGCAAAATTTGCAATTATTTGGTTTAATATCAATTATTTTTTGCAATTTTTTTTAATTCTAAAATTTTATAAATGTGTCCTAAATAAATATTTATTTTTATTTCTTTATATAAATTTATTTTTTAATATTACATTTAAGATATTTATAATTGTAGACAACACAAGGTGCAAAAATTTAGTAAAAATTTAAATTACAAAAATTAGTAAGGTTTTTGGAATTTCTTAAAAAAAAAGTCTATTAAGTTTGACCAAGGGTTTTTTAACTTAACAATTACGCCACAGTTCAAAATATCATTTTACTATCTTCCCCCTAAATTCTTTATTTTTCAACAAATTAATTTCAAAACTTTTGCAATAATTTCTCTAATGATAAAGAAAAAACTTTCTCGTAAGAAGTTTTCACAATATGAAAATTCCCTCGAGACTTGTTTGATCCAAAGATTCGAGAATGTGTGTTATCAGAATTACAACTTTGTTGTAACTCATTATTAATCAAAACTTACTTTAATTTTGTATTTCCTCTATATTCCATTTGTCTATTTTCCATCTTATATAATTTTCCTAGTTTCTGTATTCAATATGCCACGTTTGTTTAGCAAGCGTTGAAAACGATTAGCAATTTGAAACAAAGAAAACTTTTTCGAGACATCTCAGTTTCCGTATAAAGACGCAGAAACGTACTCAAAGTTCCATTCGAGTTGAATTAAACGTTTCTGAGATATCTTCCTTATATTTCTATCCAGGACAAGTTTCTGACACATCTCTCAACTTTACATAAATTAAAATTAATTTCAAACTATATAATGATTAAGCAGGCGAAATTTATTATCTTTGACTCAGGCTCCGGTTCAAGTATCCAAGTTTTACTTTTATTCAGATCAAAAACTTGCGAGACTTGCAAGTATAGCGTAAGACAAAATTCAAAAGTTGACCGACAGTCAACAAAGTTTATTACGTTAACAGAGCAGTAAAGTGCCAGGGGAAAAAAAAAGTCATCGATGTACTTTACAACTTGACGGACCTCTTTTAATAAAAGCCTCAATTTGCAGTTTCTCTATATAACGAAACTTTGAAACTTTGCCAGCCAGTTTTCCCGATCGAGTAATTAGCTATAGAAAATACTATTTTTCCACGAAATATTGGAAGAAAAAAGTGCATGCGCATGCATTATAAAATGTCCATGTGGACCAAGTTTAGAAAAGCACCTTTCTCGAATCGATAAAATGAGAAAGAAATTAACAAGAGACAAACTGCCCTGGGAGTTAAATTCTCGATACACTATTTTCTTTCCCGAAATAATATATAAATTGGAAAATTTGAGAACATCTACTTTATCACTGCTACTGATTCCATGTTTTCTTTCTTTTGGCAACGACTCACTGCAAATTTTTTTTTCAAGCAGCTGCAAGCTTAATGAAATGCTAGATAAATCAATCTTAAATTTTTTTATTCCCGTTGAAAGCGGAAAAGAAATTTTTACTGAATCAATAACCACCTTGTTGCTACCGTTTGCAAGCATCTCTTCAATGTTTAAAACTCAGTTCGGATATTAAAGTGAATTTAATTAAGATTTTTATAAAGAAATAGTTTATGATGAAAATGCTTTGTTCAACTTTTTTTAGTTCAAGCAGGAGATTGAAATTTTTATGATATTATAATAATCAACATGAATGATTAATTTTAAATAATTCTAAGACTTTGTCTTAGAATTCTAAAACTTTGTCTTAGAATTATTAAAATTATGAAAATAGAATTATTAAAACTAAATAAAAATAATTTTCGTAAACTCTCGAAGTTAGTTAGTATTTATATTTATTCATCTTTTTCTATCCACATTTTGAAGTTATTTCTGCGACTTTTTAATTATTTTCTTCAATTAAAAATTGTTAAGTAATTTTGTAATTATTAGTTTCTTTTAAACATATATTCTATGATTTTTTCAGTTATTTCTCTCAAATTTTATTGAATGTTTTCAATTTTTCATATTTAAATTATTTTCATCACTAGCAAAATAAAACGCGCGCCAGCGCGCGATTAGTTTTTCATACATTTCAGAAATTATAAAATACAATAATAAATATAACAAATCGGTAAATAATATTTATCTAATAAAAAGAAATAAATATTTTAAATATAATATTTAAAAATCAATTAATATAAATAAATAAAATATTTATTTAGGACAAAATTTATAATATTTAAGAATTAAAAAAAATTGCAAAACATAATTGAAATTAAACAAAATAATTGCAAATAAATTGAAAAATAATAATGAAATCAATTAAAAATTGGGAAAATAAATTTAAACAATTATAAAAATGTTTTAAACATAAAGAAAATAATTTAAATTTGAGAAAAATACTTGAGAATCTTAAAAGTGAATTAAAACAAAATTGAATAATGAAAAATTAGAGAAAATAATGGAAAATTATAAAACCATGGTTAAAAATTGAGATAAATAAATGAAAATTAAAAAAAAATAATTAAAATTTGAGAAAATAATTAAACAAATCACATAAAATATTTTAAATAAAGGAAAGTTAAGCAAGATTTGAGAAAAATACTTAAAACTTTCAGAAGTTCATTGAAATAAAAGAAAATAAATGAAAAAAGATAAACATAATTTAAAATTGAACAGAACAAGTTTTAATTAAAAGAAATAAGTGAAAACTTTTTGGAAAATAATTGAAAAATGTTTTTAAATTTTAAAACTTGACGGAAATAATTAAAAAATGATACAAGCAATGATAAGTTGTAAAAAATAAATGACATTTAAGTGTGATAATTGAAAAAACTACAAAATTTTTTTTAAAAAAAGAAAAAATAATTGAAATTTGAAAAAAGTACATGAAGATCTTAGAAATCAATTAAAAAAAAAAGAAAATAACTAAAAATTGGAGAAAAGAATTGAAGAAATTGAAAAACAAAGTAATTGAAATTAACGATAATTAATAAACAAATTTTGAATTTATGAAAACAAATGAAAATAATTGCAAATTGAAGAAAACAATTGAAATTTTAGAAAAATTCTTAAAAATCATACAAAATAATTTTAGAAACTGAGAACAACTGAAAATTGGAGAAAAGACTGGAAGAATGCTAAAAATAATTGAAATTTACTATAATTAATAAAAAAAAATTTGAAATTCTGATAACAAATGGAAATAATTAAAAATTGAAGAAAATATTTGAATTTTCAGAAAAATACTTAAAAATCTTAGAAAATAATTTTAGAAAATGAGAATAATAATTAACAATCGAGAAAAATAATTGAAAAATGATAAAATTAATAAAAAATTGAAAAATAATTGAAATATGCTGAAAATAATTTAAGATTGAGAAAGAAAATTGAATTATGATAAAAATAATTTAAATATGAAAAATTGAAAACATTCAATAAAATCTCAGAGAAATAACTGAAAAAATCATAGAATATATGTTTAAAAAAAATAATAATTACAAAATTACTTGAAAAATTTTAATTAAAGAGAATATTAAAAAAATCGTTATACAATGGAAAATAGATGACAATAATCTAAATTTGAGATAATAACTGAAAATTTAGGAAATTAATTGCATGTGTATATATTTTAAACATCTTCAAAAATCATAATAAATTTTTAAAGCATTTTTCGAAACTTTTTTTTTACACAAATGACAAACACTTACGAAAAAGGTTACCTTATTTTTTCAATTCAAATTTCAAAATACTTCCTGATAAAGAGAGTAAAAAACGATAAAATAACAGAGACTGAGACTAACTTCACTCTGGATTTTAAAACGTAGATAGAAAAAGATGAATAAATAATAAATACTAACTAACTTTAGGAGATTATGGAGATTATTATTATTTAATAATAATTCAATTTTATTTTCAGCATATTTCAATTTTTTTCAATTTTTAATTAATTTTATAATAATTTTCAATTATTTTCCTCGATTGTTAATTATTATTCTCATTTTCTAAAATTAATTTTCAAGATTTTTAAGTATTTTTCTGAAATTCCAATATTTTCTTCAATTTCTAGTTATTTTCATTTGTTATCAGAATTTCAAATTTTTGTTATTAATTATCGTAAATTTCAATTATTTTTAGCTTTCTTCCAGACTTTACTCCAATTTTTAGTTTTTCTCATTTTATAAAATTAATTTCTAAAATTTTAAAGTAATTTTCTCAAATTTCTATTATTTTCTTCAATTTTTAATTGTTTTTATTTGTTTTCATAATTTTCAAAAAAATTTATTAATTATCGTAAATATCAATTATTTTTAGCATTCTTCTAGTATTTCTCCAATTTTTAGTTATTCTTATTTTCTAAAATTATTTTTAAAATCTTTAAGAATATTCTAAAATTTCAATTGTTTTATTCAATTTCTAATTATTTTCATTTGACTTCATAATTTTAAATTTTTTTTATGAATTATCGTAAATTTCAGTAACTTTTAGCTTATTTCTTCAATTCTCTTCTACAATTTTTAGTTATTTTCTTCTTTTTTAATTGATTTCTAAGATCTTCATGTATTTTTTTCAAATTTTAATTATTTTTTCTTTATTTAAAAAAAATTCTGTAGTTTTTTCAATAATCATACTTAAATGTCATTTGTTTTTTACAACTTATTATTGTTTGTATCATATTTTAATTATTTTTGTCAAGTTTTAAAATTTAAAAACATTTTTCAATTATTTTCCAAAATTTATTTCCTTCAATTTTCAATTATTTACATTTATTTCATAATTTCAAAATTTTTTAACTATTTATCTGACTTTTCAATTATTTTATTATCTATATTATTTTTTATATTATTTTCTTCAATTTTCAATTACTTTCTTTCTTTTTCTCGTTCTTTTTCATAATTACCAAAAAGTTTTTACTTATTTTTCTTTAATTAAAACTTGTTCTGTTCAACATTAAATTATGTTTATCTTTTTACATTTATTTTCCATAATTTTCAATTATTTTCTTTTATTTCAATGAACTTCTGAAAGTTTTAAGTATTTTTCTCAAATTTTGTCTAACTTTCCCTTATTTAAAATATTTTATGTAATTTGTTTAATTATTTTCTCAAATTTTAATCATTTTTTTTAATTTTAATTTATTTATCTCAATTTTTAATAATGTTTTTCCAATTTTCAATTATTTTCTCTAATTTTTCATTATTCAATTTTGTTTTAATTTACTTTAAAGATTCTCAAGTATTTTTCTCAAATTTAAATTATTTTCTTTATTTTTTAAACATTTTTATGATTGTTTAAATTTATTTTCCCAATTTTTAATTGATTTTTATTTTTTTTTTTCAATTAATTTGCAAAATTTGCAATTGTTTTGTTTAATTTCAATTATGTTTTGCAATTTTTTTTTAATTCTAGAATATTACAAATTTTGTCCTAAATAAATGTTTATTTTATTCATATTAATTGATTTTTAAATATTATATTTAAAATATTTATTTCTTTTTATTAGATAAATATTATTTACCGATTTGTTATATTTATTATTGTATTTTATAATTTCTGAAATGTGTGAAAAACTAATCGCGCGCTTGTGCGTGTTTTATTTTGCTAGTAAAATAATTAAAATCGTTTAAAAGAAATTGAGCACAATTTTTAAACATTTTAGAAGCATTTAAAATATGCCTTTTTAGAGATATTCACTTCCTTCTTTTATTTTCTTTTAAACTTTCTATCGTATCTTAACCCTTTCAGTCGTTCTGGTCAATATATACTGACCACCTTTTGAATCTTTTCTTCACGATATCTTTCAGTTTATACATGCAAACTCATGAATATTTTTACATTCTTCTGTTTGTGAGAATCATAACCTACAATTTATATTTGATCTATAAAGTTTTTAAAAACTTCATTTGTTCTAAATACAAAATAATAAAAAACATAATTTTGTTGGTTTGATTCGTTTAAGGAAAAAATTTAAAAACAAATGTTCACTCAAAATCGTTGCTAGATCATCAGATTTTTAAAATTCAAAATGGCGGATTCAATATGGCGTTTCGAAATTGAAAAGTTAACAAATCTACAAAAAAATTATTATGGATTTTTTTAAAGTCATTGTGTACGAATCTACAAAATTCAGTATGAACAGTTAAAAAAATTTAAAAAAACTCACACTGAGAAAAACAATTTGTTTGATATACAGTCAATTAGAAAATATGTTTTTTTTAACTACATAATATATTTAACTTAAACTTATTTTGTGGTTGACCAATATTATGTTTGAATCAAACAAACTTTTTTCTCACTGCATCAAAGATGTCAGAATTAAATTTTTAATAGCATTACTACTTGCTCTTTCGAAGTGGGGTGGGGCGGGGGACTCTAAAAAATTAAATCTAAAAACAAATATTTTTTTAATCTCTTAAGTTTGTTTCTATCTATATTTATTTGCTTCCAGTTGCTTTTTCTTCGATTCCTAGTCATTTCTTAATTTTTCAAATTCCTTCTTTATTATTCATTTGTTTTTTTTTAATTTTTAGTTACTTTTCATCAGTTTCTATTTATCTTCATTCCTTGAGAGTTATTTACTCGGTTTCTAGCAATCTTTCCTTTATTTTAGTTCTCTCTTTTATTCTCATGTTATTTTTTTAACTTTATGTTAATTATGCTTCCTCATAGAGAAAGCTTTGTATTCGTTCAAATTTACAAAATTTTTAAAATGCTTTAAATTAATTTTCCTCTATATAAACTAGGTGAAAATTATGTCCATTTCATGGACATTTCGCTTCCAAGTAGCAATAAATTAATAATATAAAAGTTAATTTGAGAAATTAAAAAAAAAAAAGAATTTTAAATGACAAAAAAAATGAAAAACCATGAATTATTTTATAAATTTTTGATCAATTATAAATATAAGATAGGTCAATCGATTCGTTTTCAGATAAAGAATATGATTAAGTTGTATTTTTAGCGTGGACAAAATTCTTTGCAAAAAAAGATTTTTTTCGATAAAAAAAGGTGCTCAAAAAAATTTGATTGGGTATTTTCAAAAATCTATGTGTGTTAATTTAGATATTCATGAGCTTAATAAGTTATCCAAATTTTACTAAAATCCGTAAAAGCGTTCTCGAGATATCCTGGCGACAAAAAACGCTATACACACTCATATACACACAAACGCACACACATATCTGGAAATTGGCTTAAAAATGAACATTTGCACTTTCTAGATGAAAATAAGTAGATTTCGACTATTTGTGGAAAATCGAAAATCTTAACGATCACATAGAGGAAGCATGTATTGTTTAAGTTCCTGATCAATATTCGGATGTGTGTGTGTGTGTGTGTGCGGATGTGCTTTTTTTGAAAACGATTTAACGGATTTAAATAAAATTTAGTATGGTTATTTGTACTACTAAAATCTGGAATCAGACACAAGGGTTTTTAAAAATAAACACTACACAAAATTTGTATTAAATTTTGATTTTTTGAAACATTTGTTTAAAAAAAAAATTTCACTTTAACCTATACATTAAACTTATTTGTATAAAACAATCGTATTTCTTGCATCAAAACAAATGGGGTGATCTGTATAAAGTTTATATTTGGAAAACTTTAAAGAATAAATCGCAAATTACATATTTTTTAAAAGTTGAAATTTGCAATTTTTAAAAAAATATTTTATTGATTTCTCCATGAAGAAGCAAATATTTTTGCTGAAGTGAAAGCAAAATGGTCATGAAGTAAACATAATGCTCGGCTTCATTGTTATGTGTTTCTTTAATTTTAAAATTTTTTAATCATTCTTCAAATTTTTAATAATATTTTCTGCTTCCAGATATTTTTTAAACTTTTAGTAATTTTTTTCATTTTTCATCAATTTCTACACTGATAGAAAATACGAGCAATTAAAGCATGTGATCGAAGAATCTCCTAGAATGTGGTGTCTGAAACTGTAATCGCATGTGGACAACCTAAGCCGGGATGGAACAAAAGCTATCATAGCTTTTGAAGAAGCTAAGTTAGCTTTTGTTTTCACATCCTATGATATCTACTATGAAAACCTATAGTTTCTCGTCTCACACGAGAGAATCATTCTGCCAAATCCGCCACCTCTGAGAGCATGTCAAATCGGCACAATCATTCTCTCGTCTCACATATTCTCAGAGGTGGTCGAATCGGCAGAATCATTCTGTCGTTTAACATGCTCTCAGAGGTGGTGGAATCGTCAGAATCTTCTTTTAAAAACCATGTACATATCCGTACCAGTGTTTTATTAATTAAATAAATGGACAATAGTTTTTTACTGATCAAATACATGCGCACTAGTTTTTTATTGATCGAATACCTATGAGTAGAAATATTAATAATTTCAAACGTTTAATTCGGTAAACCACAAAAATTGTATACTGCTAATATAAGTTAAAGTCAAATATCTCAAGAAATATTAATCTAAGCGGTTGGGTCCATAGGACCTTTTTTGTAGGCAATTGAGTTTCCAACAAATTTGTCATTTACATTTTGTTGGTCGAAATAATTTTTTTAGAGATAACAGGCAAAAAACGAGAATTTTGTGTAAAAATAATATTTAGCGATTCATATCAACTCACATGTACAACTTACACTTTTGTGCCAATGGACACTTTTGTAGAGTGTTCAATTCTGAGTTAATCAAGATCAAGACCAATGGAATAGCATAAAATAGGCAAAAGAAAAAAAGTACGTCGACTTACGTGTATTTTATATGGAAAATCTTTTAATTTAAAATGGTTGTTACATCCCTGAACATTCACTCACTAATAGCATCTTAACGATCTTCTCTACCACAGAAACGTCAAATTGCTTTCCGCCGTTTGGAAGTTTGACTGTATTTAGGCTATAGGTAGCAACATATTCTTGGATCTAGAACATTTGTGTTGTATTGAATAAAAAATAATTCAAGACAAACAAAAAATTATTTTCTTCAAGAAAATAATTTTTTTTACCTCAAGTACTTTCTTTAATGCTAATATTTTCTTGGGACAGGCGCATCCGTGATTTTATGTGCGATTCCCACCCGTACGGGCCTATACCACACAGAGGCGCATGAATATTCCCTAAATCTCATTTAGCCTAAATCCCATTAAGCCTAAAATCAAAAAGCCTAAAATGCATTCAGCCAAAATTCCATTTAATCTAAATTGCATTTAACCTAAATTTCATTTAACCTAAATCGCGTTTAACCTAAATTCCATTAAACCTAAATTTCATTTTACCTAAATCCCATTCAATCTAAATTCTATTTAACCTAAATCTCATTTAACCTAAATCTCATTTTACCGAAATTCCATTTAACCTAAATTCCATTTAACCTAAATTCCATTTAACCTAAATCCCATTTAACCTATATCCCATTTAACCTAAATCCCGTTTAACCTAAATCTCATTTAACCTAAATTCCATTTAACCTAAATCCCATTTAACCTAAAACGCATTTAGTATAAATTCCATTTAACCTAAAATGCATTCAGCCTAAATCTCACTTCACCTAAATCCCATTTAACCTAAATCTCATTTAACCTAAATTCCACTTAACGTAAATCCCATTTAACCTAAAACGCATTTAGTCTAAATTCCATTTAACCTAAAATGCATTCAGCCTAAATCTCACTTCACCTAAATCCCATTTAACCTAAATCTCATTTAACCTAAATTCCACTTAACCTAAATCCCATTTAACCTAAAACGCATTTATTCTACATTCCATTTAACCTAAAATGCATTCAGCCTAAATCTCACTTTACCTAAATCCGATTTAACCTAAATCTCATTTAACATAAATTCCACTTAACCTAAATCCCATTTAACCTAAATTCCATTTAACCTAAATCCCATTTAACCTAAATTCTATTTAACCTAAAACGCATTCAGCCTAAATCTCACTTCACCTAAATCCCATTTAACCTAAATCTCATTTAACCTAAATTCCACTTAACCTAAATCCCATTTAACCTAAAACGCATTTAGTCTAAATTCCATTTAACCAAAAATGCATTCAGCCTAAATCTCACTTCACCTAAATCCCATTTAACCTAAATCTCATTTAACCTAAATTCCACTTAATCTAAATTCCATTTAACCTAAAACGCATTTAGTCTTAATTCCATTTAACCTAAATTCCATTTAACCTAAAACGCATTGAGCCTAAATCTCACTTCATCTAAATCCCATTTAACCTAAAACTATATTTGATTCAACTATATTTATCCTTAAATTAAAAAAATTTTTAGGTTCAATGGGATTTAGGTGAAGCGAGATTTAGGCTCAATGCGTTTTAGGTTAAATGGAATTTAGGTTAAATGGAATTTAGACTAAATGCGTTTTAGGTTAAATGGGATTTAGGTTAAATGGAATTTAAGTTAAATGAGATTTAGGTTAAATGGGATTTAGGTAAAGTGAGATTTAAGCTGAATGCGTTTTAGGTTAAATGGAATTTAGGTTAAATGGGATTTAGGTTAAATGGAATTTAGGTTAAATAGGATTTAGGTTAAGTGGAATTTATGTTAAATGAGATTTAGGTTAAATGGGATTTAGGTGAAGTGAGATTTAGGCTGAATGCATTTTAGGTTAAATGGAATTTAGACTAAATGCTTTTTAGGTTAAATGGGATTTAGGTTAAGTGGAATTTAGGTTAAATGAGATTAAGGTTAAACGGAATTTAGGTTAAATGGGATTTAGGCTGAATGCATTTTAGGTTAAATGGAATTTAGACTAAATGCGTTTTAGGTTAAATGGGATTTCGGTTAAGTGGAATTTAGGTTAAATGAGATTTAGGTTAAATGGGATTTAGGTGAAGTGAGATTTAGGCTAAATGCATTTTGGGTTAAATGGAATTTATACTAAATGTGTTTTAGGTTAAATGGGATTTAGGTTAAATGGAATTTAGGTTAAATGAGATTTAGGTTAAACGGAATTTAGGTTAAATGGGATTTAGGTTAAATGGGATTTAGGTTAAATGGAATGTAGGTTAAATGGAATTTAGGTTAAATGGAATTTCGGTAAAATGAGATTTAGGTTAAATGAGATTTAGGTTAAATGGAATTTAGATTGAATGGGATTTAGGTAAAATGAAATTTAGGTTTAATGGAATTAAGGTTAAACGCGATTTAGGTTTAATGAAATTTAGGTTAAATGCAATTTAGGTTAAATGGAATTTTGGCTGAATTCGTTTTAGGCTTTTTGATTTTAGGCTTAATGGGATTTAGGCTAAATGAGATTTAGGGAATATTCATGCGCCTCACCACACAGATCCGCCTACGGTTCCTTAACGGGGTTGATTACGTCAACCAAACGCGGCCTTGTGCAGTGCAAGACACCCCGAATTGCAGACGGACTCCTGTTACCTTTGAGCTCACATTTCGCTAGCCGTTCGCCTTACTAACCCCGAGCTTAACTATGCCACTCGGACCCTTCGGACTACTAGGATAGTTACTTTGATCGCCGCCAGGTCAGCCTACCCTTCATGACAAGACAGGATAGAATTGCAGCTGGACTCCTGTTTCCTTTGTGCTCCCATTTCTCTAGCCGTTCGCCTTACTAACCCCGAGCTTAACTATGTCACTCGGACCCTTCGGACTACTAGGATAGTTACTTTGATCTCCGCCGGGTCAGCCTCCCGGGACTCTACACATACCTACCGATTTTTACACTAAGGTGGATTGCCCTTAGTGTGACCCCTCGGTGGGGGGGGGGGGGGGCGGGCACCTTCCAGACCCTCGCAGTTTGTGCATAACTGCTAAACCGAGTCGAAACATGCGACTCACACATCGACACTTCAGACACTGACTCCTTAACGCTATACAATCGTCAGTGGGAAGCCGAGTCCACTTCCTTATTTCTAGGATTTACCAAACATACTTGCAATGTGCACTTCCCCCGCGGCCCTACAAGGGACGAACGAAGAGAACCATTAGCAGGCCCTTGATCGTGTCCTAACACGGCAAGAGCACACACCGCACGTCCATTAACCATTAGCCTATAGATTTCTTCACTTTGACATCAGGCGGCATTTTGGGACGCTAAATTCTTGGTTGGCGGCTGCATAAACAGCAACCAGGATCGTACCCTAAAGACGTTCAGGCCGTTTTCCCAGTATTCCTCCAGTACACCACGCGGGGACGCTCACTACAGCATGAATTGGAATGCCCAGCTGCTCATCACAGAGGCGCCTAAGCGGACTAAGGCTAACCTCTTCACAGGTGTCAACAAGTAGCTTTGGCGCTTACTGACTTAGCTACAGTGTAAAAACAGTGTATTCCCGATTGACACCACGAGGAGGTGCAGCAAGCACTTGAACACAAGAGGCTATGTAATCGCTTAGTGTCCCTATTAAAATTCGACAGAAATTTTTACGTTCCTGTGACTGAACTTTTGTCAATCACAAATCAGGCACATAGCGTTATGTGCTCAAACTCGCAGAAAATCGGTTCACGGTCAAGATGCAAAAGTGTGTCAAGCTATCAGTTTTATTTAGTCAATTCAGTTTTTATCACAACACACTCAAGCTCTTTACGCGTTCCTCATTACTGCTACCAATAGTAACCAGCCTAAAGCCAGAACATTTTGATTGGTCACGACTGGTGCCGAAGCACTTCCCATGTACGGAGATGGGCCAAGCCCATACCGTCTGGGTATACCTAATTCGTAGGTGTATACCTACTATTAATAGTAACTGACTTGTTGCGCCAGAACATTTTAATTGGTCTCGTTGCGTGCCGAAGCACATACCTATAACGTCTAGGGGGATTCCCTTATCTTATCCTTTGCTTAGACGCTTAGGTGGTTGCCAGAGGACGACAGACTGGTCACTGTCCGTATCGAGATATTCTTAATACTACCAATAGTAACCGGCTTACAGCCAGAACATTTTGATTGGTCCCGTTGCGTGCCGAAGCACTACCCATCTCACGGTGCGAGGGAAGGGTACCCTATCGCGTGGGTTTGGATCTGTGATTTAGCCACTGAGACCCGGGTACGCTTGCACGTCCCGACTACAGTGTTACCCGGCGACCACGACGAGGACATACACAGAATTTGGCCACCATTTTCTTGGGACAAGAAAATAAATTTTTTCAAATAAATAAATATGACCTTACCTCAAGTAACTAGTTTGCATGTATTTGACAAATAGAAAACTAGTGCGCATGTATTTGATCAATAGGAAACTAGTGCGCATGTATTCGATTAATAAAAAACCAGTGCGCATGTGTTTGATCAATAGGAAACTAGTGCGCATGTATTCGATCAATAAAAAACTAGTGTGCATGTATTTGATCAGTAAAAAACTATTGCCCATTTATTTAATTAATAAAACACTGGTACGGATATATACATGGTTTTTAAAAGAAGATTCTGCCGATTCCACCACCTCTGAGAGCATGTTAAACGACAGAATGATTCTGCCGATTCAACCACCTCTGAGAGCATGTGAGACGAGAGAATGATTCTGCCGATTTGACATGCTCTCAGAGGTGGCGGATTTGGCAGAATGATTCTCTCGTGTGAGACGAGAAACTATAGGTTTTCATAGTAGATATCATAGGATGTGGAAACAAAAGCTAACTTAGCTTGTTCAAAAGCTATGATAGCTTTTGTTCCATCCCGGCTTAGGTTGTCCTCATGCGATTACAGTTTCAGACACCACATCCTATGAGATTCTTCGATCACATGCTTTAATTGCTCGTATTTTCTATCAGTGTAGTTAATAATTTTTAACTCTAGTTATTTATTTACTTACAAGTGTTTTTTCATTATAAATGAATTTCAATTTCTACTTTTTTCATCAATTTATAATTATTTTTTTCATGGTTACAATTTTTTAATTTCTAGTATTTTTTTTCTTTTCAGTTTTTAGTTATCAGGTTATTTTTGTATATTTTTTTTGCTTACTAGTAATTTTTAAAAATTTACTAGTAACGTCTCTTAAATTTTAAAATATTTTTTTGACTTTTTAGTACTTTTTCTCGATTTTACAATTCTTTTTCTTTATATTCTGATTCTACTTTCACTTTTTAGTAATTTTCCTTCCTTTTTTAGTTACTTTTATTCAACCTCTAGTTATCATTTTACCTTTTAGGAATTCTGATTTATTTTCCACTTTTATTCTTAATATCTAAGTAATTTTCGTTTTTTAAGTAGTTTTCCTGAAATTTTTTGTTATTTTTTAACTTTTTCGATTTTTTGTTATTTGCAAAATAATTTTTTAAAATTTCTAGTTACTTTTCTTAAATTTCTGTTTATTCTTATCACTTTATAATTATTTCATCGTCTTCTAGTATTTTTTCTTTTTTTTTTGTTCTCACTTTTTTTCATGTTATTTTCCTTTTTTTAAGCAGTTCGTCTTAATTAACATTGTTTTTAATTTTTAGTAACTTTTTAATTTTTGAAATAGTTTTTGTTAAAACTTCCAATAATTTACTTAGTTCTTTGGCTGATTTTCTTAAATTATAAAATATTTTTTACTTTCTAATAATTTTTTTAAACTTTCTAATTATTTATCACTATTCCTAGTTATTTATTTACTTACCAGTGATTATTCTTCATTTGTTAGCAAATCCTTCAAATTTCTAGTTTTTTTATATATCAATTTTACCAATTTATATTTTTTTTTCCACACTTTTTAGTTATTATCACATTTTCTGTAATTTTTTCCACTTTTTGGTTAATATTTTCATTTTAAAGGTACTTTTTCATTTACTATTAATTTTATAATAACAATATTAATAAATTATAAAAATTTATCTAATTTTCTTATTAATATCTTTTTCATTTTTTCGCATTTCTTCATTTGTCAGTAATTCTACTTGATTTAATATTTTCTTTTCTTGATTTCTAATTCTATTTATCTACTATTTATTTATTTAGTTTTAAATTTTTTATTCATTTCATTTTTAATGCAAACCTCTACACTGAGAAAAAATTTTGGTAAACATTCCTGTGCTGTTCACTATAAAAGCGTCATAATTGATAGTCTCCGAAATTTTACCGTGCTGTCTTACAATTTTTACCGGATTTCCCACAATTTTTACTACAAAATCCAGTAAAAATTGTAAGACAGCACGGTAAAATTTCGGACACTGTCAATTATGACTCTTTTATAGTGAACAGCACCAAAATTTTTACGAAAATTTTTTCTCAGTGTAGTTATTTTTCCACTTTCTAGTAATTTTTCTTTATTTTTATATTTTGATAATAAGGTTTTTACTTTTTTTTATTTTTACTTTCTTCATTTTTACTTTCTAGTAATTTTTCTTTATTTTTATAATATTATTTTGATAATAAGATTTTTACTTCACAGTCATTTTTTTAAATTTACTTATTAATTTTACTTATTACTTCTTATCAATTTTTAGTTATCTTTTTTTTCTAGTTATTTTTTCCAATTTTCTAGTTCTTTTAAATTTAATTTCAACTACTTATTTACACTTTTTAGATTTTTTCTTATTTTCAAGTAATTTTAAAAAAATTTCTATTTATTTTTCATAAACTTCAATTTTTTTTCTTCAATTTATACTTATTTCGACACTTTCCAGGAATTTTTCCTTATTATTCTTTTCCTTTTTTTCATTTGCTTGTTTTTTTACCTCTTAATAATTTTTTCATTCTTCTTTTATTGATTAATTATTGTTTTAGTTTTCAGTAATTTTTTTGAATTTACAGGTGTATTCTTAACTTCTAGTCATTTTTCTCCCTTCTCTAGTTATTTTTCTAAAATTTTTTCTAAGTGAGAAGTGTGAAATTCCGTACAAAACTTTAACAACTAATTTTTTCTATCATGACTTCAAACTTTGAATTAACCTTTTTCAAGCGGTTTCGTTAAATTTCAGTTTTTGAGCCGCCATATTGGATCGGCCATTTTGAACTTGAAATCTGACACTATTCAGCGACCTCAAAAAAAAAACCTCTAAATTATTCTTAATAATTTATTACAGATTTCTATAAATATGAAATATAATAACAATAATTACTAATTAACTTAATATCCAGTTTTCTATTGGCTTTTCTGAATTTTTCACGACAAATCTAAAAAAATGGATACACTAAAAATTTGAAGAACAACTATTAACTTCGCTCGTATAAAAGTCTTTAAGTTCATAACTAGAGCTTTTGTGCTTTCGAAACGAATCTGTTTCTTCAACTTAATTAGAAAGTACATCAAGAAAGTTAATCGATTTTCGATTAAAAATGTTTTGTCTCTAGCAACAAACAGAATTTTCGGAAGATTTAATATCATCAATTTACTTTGGATATAACAAGTTTGTCTTTTTCATTATAAAGTAAGAAAATTCTATACTCTATCTATAATTTCTTCTGTCTAATAAACCAGATTTATTTTTTACTGACAAATGAAGGAATTTTCGTTTTATTACAATAAGATAAGAATTTTTCATTCCAACAAAATATGTTATCAATCCTATCAGTATTATTGGGCTGTCAGTCGCTATCGAATTTCTAAAAATCACATGCATCGTTGCGCATCTGTACTAGTAGTTTTCAAATCACTATTACCATTTTTGCAATCAGAGACTTTCATTTCATTTTTGTACAAATTTCGATCAAAATATGATTCTTTATTTGCCAATTAAACAAATAATTGAATTTTTAATCGATTTGTAAATTGACAACAGTTTCCTGGTCGTAAAATATTCCCTTTTACCGCATCATGCAAGAGATCAATTTATTATTTAACACTGTTTTAAAACTTTTGGCGATAATAAATTATTCTGACAAACTTTTCCAAATTACATATTGAACATTTTCTTGTTACTTTTATGCTTGAGTGAAAATTTCGTAAAATTGCTTTTTCATTAAGAAACGCTTATTATAAAATTGAGTGAAAACTATGTCAATTATATGAAATTCAGAGAAAATGTAGATCAATTTTAAGTAATGGACTACTTGCGCAAGTTGAAAATTATCATAGAAGAGCAATTAATGTTGATTAAAACCCTTTTAGTAATCTTTTTTTTTTAACTCAGGCAAAGGCTCTATATGCATCGATCAATGTAATAATTTTCAGCTCGCACATGAAACTGTATTATTGACATTATCATAATTAAAACATGTTTAATTTTCATTTCGTAAAAATCAATTAAAGGTCAGTTTGTCAAATGACAAATTGTCAGATATGAATTATTCATGATAAATTGTGATTTCTTTATTTTTTTGTACAGAGGGAAAAATTATTTGTCAATTTGTTTTCTAAAATTTTTGTATAAAAGCACCGAAAAACATTATTCGAGCATGAAACTAATTGGCATAAATTTATGTTAAATTGTGTTTATGTATAAATAAGACAAGCAATACAACTGAGAAATGTTTACTTCTTATCATAAGTAGATTCAAACTTACAGAAAATTAGTTTTACTAGTGAAAGCTTTATAAATCAACAAAGAAATCATGCAATTACAGTTCACTTTTGATGTTAAAATTATTTTAATGAAAACTTAGATTGAAACTTTAATCCTGTTAGTAATACACAGAGGGGTGCGTATAATAATTATTTTAACAAAAGAAAAGATTCTTTTGTGTTTAATTTCTTTATAAAAGGCAACATTTGAGAATAAAACTATTCTGCTTTTCTTACAGTTTGTTTCGAAATTTGGTCATGGATAACTATGGAAACGAAACTTACAACAACGAAACCATTTTTAATGAGAATTCAACGCTGAACGAAGATTATATTTTTGACAGAATTGAAGTGAAAATTATATTTATTACTCTCTACTCGATTGTCTTCTTTTGCTGCTTTTTTGGTGAGTAGAAAAAAAAAACGCAAAATAAAACAAAAGCTAAAACCTTTTTCTTAAGTTCTATCCGCGAGAAAATTTGCAACTTTATTTCACGGAGAAAATGCAATTTTATCAGCAACTTTCAAGCAGAATGTTTGATTCTATATATATTCTACAACGGGAGTGCATTTAATGTCATTTTCTCTATCTCATTTATGCATTAAACATCCCTAATTTTCTTTGCATTGAAATTCAACATTTTTTTAATTCAAGCCATATTTCTTCATTTAAAATAGACACCGCACGGTATTGTGATATATATATATATATATATATATACATATGCACCTAGAGTAAAATTTAATATATAATGTGGGTGTATTGTACACACATGCAAAACAGAAAGTAAATCAGAGCAGAGATTGCATTTTGTCAACGTACTAGGGGAGAGTGGGGCAAAACCGCTAAGCGGGGCAAAGACGTTTTTCAAAATATCTCCCTTATTTCTAGACCGTTTCAACTTATGTTTAAAGATTATCATAATTATAACTGGAACTATTGTTTGGAAAAAAAAAATCTCGAAAATATAAAATGTATTAAGAAATATACGGAAAAAATCGATTTTACAAGTCTGAGATGAAATTTATACTGATCAAAACTGGTAAATTTTGAATGTAAATTGTGAGCATTTAAAATTAAAATTTTCACGTTCTAGTAGAGTAATGATTTATCTACACAATCTCTTTGAAATCTAGGTTTAATTTTTAATCTAAATATATAAAATTTTAAATTAAAAAAAGGTTTGTCGTTTGGGGCAAAGACGTTTGAAAAATATTTCATAAAAAACAATTGAATATTAAAAACTGCCTTATCATGTTATTTTAAATGATGGAAACTTCATGTTAATCAACTGTCAACCTGCATTTTTTCATCAAAATAAATAAGTATTTTTCTCTATCAAATTTATTGTTATTATTATTATTATTTAATTTTTAAATTGTTTATTAGCATTTACTACTAGTTTGAAAAAAAATTATGCATTTTGAATATTAAATAAGCTTTATTATTTAATCATATTTTCGCGCGGTTATTTAAATAACACTCTATTTTTGTAGAGTTGATAAAGTAGATTTTGAAACAAAATAAAAAACAATTAAATTGAAAATATGAGGTTAAAAATACAAGTCGTCATTATTTTCAATAAAATGGATTAAATCTCTTTAAAAATCTGTAAAATGTTTATGTTTTATAATTATTGCACCAATAAATGTTATCTAGTATATATTTTAGACCATTTATTATATTTGGAATAATAATATTAGCAAAAACGTCTTTGCCCCAACAGTTGGGGCAAAGCCGCTAGTTTGAATCTTTTTAAAAACAACTAAATAATGTAATTGTGATTATGATAAATGTAACAATGACTATTAAAATCTGTTACTGGTTAGTTTCAGCAGTGTAACAAACAAAAATTACTCCAATTGAACGTATAGTTAAAATTTTGTGCATCAATAAATATAAACCTAGCGGTTTTGCCCCACTCTCCCCTATATGTTCTAAAAAAGCATTGGCTTTTCAACATTCTACAAGGAATGAAAACAAAGTGGAAAGTAAATTTAATCCCCAAGCAAATCAATATGGCGTGTGATGTCTGTAATTATCTGCGAACTCTCCCTCTCGTTTAGACTCCACTAGATTTATTGTTTTTCACTTTTTCTTCAAGCAAATAACCTGCTCGCGTTCCAACTATTTGTCCAACACTGATTTGACTTGAAAAAACACATTTTTGACATTTTTCTGGAAACTGAAGTTTTAAGTAAAGTCGATTTATTATACTTGTCAGAATTTAATCTAATTATGTCAAAGGAAATTAAATTCTAATCGTAGCTAATGAATTGTTAACCACAGGAAATGCAGGCTTCGAAGTGCTACACTTTTACACTTTTTTGTGCATAACCAATTTTTTACTATACTATTTTTGGTCAAAATCAACTAAAAGACACTTTTTTCAAAAAAAAAAAATGTATTATCATGTACATGATCAAAGATTTACATATTTTCAAAGCAATTTGTTGAATTTGGAAAACCCGCCAGGTTGAGTATACAGCACAAAAAAAATTGTTTTTGTCCGAGACACTATCATAATAATGTATTCCTATTTTTCTCCGCTGAATCCGAAATTGAAGTCAGAATATCCAGATTTGTTAAAACTATTGAAAAAATCTCAAAAAATTACTAAAAGAGACGAAAAAAGCCCAAAAAAAAATTTCTATTGTGCACGGACAATATGCTAGTGTTTTTCTACATATTTATTTCGCTAAAACCAAATTTAAGGTCAAAATAAACAGATTAGCAAAAATTTTTTCATAATCTCAAAAATTAGCTCAAAAAGGGTCCGTATCATTTTGACACAAATTTTTTCGGGCAACTTGTTATATTGTACTCCTAATGATGAATGTTATATTTTACTCCTTCTGAAATCAAAGATTTTTAAGTCTTATTTATTAAATAATTGATTTTAATACATTAAATTAATATTCAAAGACTTAATTAATGCAATAAATTCAATTATTGAATAATTAAAACTTAAAAATCTTCGATTTTAGTAGGAGTAAAATATAACATTCATCTTCAGGAGTACAATATAACAAGTTGCCTGAAAAAATTTGTGTCAAAATGATACGGGCCCCTCAAAAACCTGAAAAAACGCAAAATAATATTTTGTTGTTCCGGGACAATATGCTAGTGTATTTCTACTTATTTTTCTTCCCTGAATCAGAATTTAAAGTCAGAGTAACCAGATTGGTTAAGATTTTTTGAGACAATCTCAAAATTGCAAAAAACAAATTTCGTTGAATCCAAATTTGAGGTCACAATAACCAGATTGGCTAAAATTTTTTAGATAATCTCAAAAAAAGCTCAAAACCTGAAAAAAACCCAAAATAAATTTTTGATGTCCCGGGACAATATATTAGTGTATTTCTACGTATTTTTTTCGTTGAATCCAAATTTTTAGTAACAATAACCAGATTGGCTAAAATTTTTTAGATAACCTCAAACAATTGCTCAAAAACGTGAAAAAAACAAAAAAAATTTTTTTTCCGGGACAATATTTCTATGTATTTTTCTCCGCTGGATCCGTATCCAATATCAAAATTAACCCAAATTGGTAAAAATTTTGAGATAATCTCAAAAAATTGCTCAAAAACCTGAAAAAACAAAAAAAGAATTTTTTTCCGGGACAATATGCTAGAGTATTCGTATTTTATTCTTTTAGGTCCATATTTAAAGTCGAATTAACCAGATTACTTAAATTTTTTTAGATAATCTCAAAAAATTGCTCAAAAAACACAAAAAAAAGACCAAAAAAATTTTTGTTTCGTTCCGGGACAATATGTTAGTATATTTCTACGTATTTTTTTTGTTGAATCCAAATTTGAAGTTACAATAACCAGATTGGCTAAAATTTTTGAAATAAACTCAAACAATTGCTCAAAAACCTGAAAAAAAAAATTTCCGGGACAATATTTCTATGTATTTTTTTCCGCTGGATCCGTATCCATTATCAAAATTAACTCAAATCAGTAAAAATTTTGAGATAACCTCAAACAATTGCTCAAAAACCTGAAAAAACCAAAAAAAAAATTTTTTTTCCAGGACAATATTTCTATGTATTTTACTCCGCAGGATCCGTATCCAATATCAAAATTAACCCAAATTGGTAAAAATTTTGAGATAATCTCAAAAAATTTGCTCAAAAACCTGATAAAACAAAAAAAGAATTTTTTTCCGGGACAATATGCTAGAGTATTCGTATTTTATTCTTTTAGGTCCATATTTAAAGTCGAATTAACCAGATTACTTAAATTTTTTTAGATAATCTCAAAAAATTGCTCAAAAAACACAAAAAAAAGAACAAAAAAATTTTTGTTTCGTTCCGGGACAATATGTTAGTGTATTTCTACGTATTTTTTTTGTTGAATCCAAATTTGAAGTTACAATAACCAGATTGGCTAAAATTTTTGAAATAAACTCAAACAATTGCTCAAAAACCTGAAAAAAAAAATTTCCGGGACAATATTTCTATGTATTTTACTCCGCAGGATCCGTATCCAATATCAAAATTACCAAAATTGGTAAAAATTTTGAGGTAATCTCAAAAAATTGCTTAAGAACCGGAAAAAACAAAAAAGAATTTTTTTTCCGGGACAATATGCTAGAGTATTTCTACGTACTTTGTTCTTTTGGTTCCATATTTAAAGTCGAATTAACCAGATTTGTTAAAATTTGTGAGATAATCTCAAAAAATTGCTCAATAAACACAAAAAAAGACCAAAAAAAATTTGTTTTGTCCTGGGACAATATGCTAGTATATTTCTATGTATTTTTTTCGTTGAATCCAAATTTGAAGTTACAATAACTAGATTGGCTAAAATTTTTGAGATAAACTCAAACAATTGCTAAAAAACCTGAAAAAATAAAAAAATAAATTTTTTTTCCGGGACATTATTTCTTTTTCTTTTTCTCCGCTGGATCCGTATCCATTATCAAAATTAACCCAAAATGGTAAAAATTTTGAGATAACCTCAAACAATTGCTCAAAAACCTGAAAAAAACCAACAAAAAAAATTTTTTCCGGGACAATATTTCTATATATTTTTCTCCGCTGGATCTGTATCCAATATCAAAATTAACCCAAATTGGTAAAAATTTTAAGATGATCTAAAAAAATTGCTCAAAAACCTTAAAAACTAAAAAAAAAATTTTTTTCCGGGACAATATGCTAGAGTATTTCTAATATTTTATTATTTTAGGTCCATATTTAACGTCGAATTAACCACATTACTTAAAATTTTTGAGATAATCTCAAAAAATTGCTCAAAAAACACAAAAAAAGACCAAAAAAATTTTGTTTTGTCCCGGGACAATATGTTAGTATATTTCTATGTATTTTTCTGTGCTGGATCTGAATCTGAAGTCAGAATAACCAGATTGCTGAAAATTTTGAGATAATCTCAAAAAAAGCTCAAAACCTGCAAAAAATCCCAAAATAAATTTTTGTTGTCCCGGGACAATATGCTAGTGTATTTATACGTATTTTTTTTCGCTGAATCCAAATTTCAAATCACAATAACTAGATTGGCTAAAGCTATTGAAATAATCTCAAAAAAGCTCAAAACCTGAAAAAACCTAAAATAATTTTTTTTTTTCCCGGGACAATATGTTAGTGTATTTCTACGATTTTTTTTCTGTTGGATCTAAATTTTATTACGAAGCAACTAGATTAGTTAAAATTGTTAATATCAAAAATTTGATAATCTCAAAAAATTGCTCAAAAACACGGAAAAAGGACCAAAAAATTTTTTGTTTTGTCCCGGGACAATATGTTAGTGTATTTCTATGTATTTTTTTCCGTCGGATTTGAATCCGAAGTCAGAATAACCAAATTGGACAAAATTTTGAGATAATATCAAAAAATTGCTCAAAAACTTAAAAAAAACCAAAAAAAGAATTTTTTTTTCCCGGGACAATATGTATTTCTAAGTATTTTTTTTTTTGCTGAATCGAAATTTGAGGTCACAGTAACTAGATTGGTTAAAATTTTTTAGATAATCTCAAAAAAAAGTCTCAAAAACAGAAAAAAGAAACCAAAAAAAATTTTTTTTTGTCCCGTGACAATATGCTAGTATATTTCTATGTATTTTTCTCTGCTGGATCCGAATCCGAAGTTAGAATAATTAAATTGCCAAAAATTTTGAGTTAATCTGAAAAAAGCTCAAAACCTAAAAAAAAAACACAAAATAAATTTTTTTTTTTCCGGGACAATATGCTAGTGTATTTCTACGTATTTTTGTCCGTTGTTTCCGAATTCAAAGTTAGAATAACTAAATTGGCAAAACTTTTTAAGATAACCTCAGCAAATTGCTCAAAACCTGAAAAATAACCCAAATAAATTTTTTTTGTCTGGAATAATGTGCTAGTATAATATTTCTACGTATTTTTCTTCGCTGAATTTTAATTCGAAGTTAGAATAACCAGATTGGCTAAAATTATTTAGATTATCTCAACAAAAAGCTATTAAGTCTGAAAAGAACCCGAAAAGAAATTTTTTTTGTACAATATGTTAGTGAATTTTTACCTATTTTTTTCGTTGAATCCGAATTTTAATTTAGAATAACCAGATTGGGTAAAGTTTTTTATATATCTGATCTTAAAAAACTGATAAAAACACGAAGAAATCGCTTCTTTGAGATTATTTAAAAAATGTGAGCTTATCTGATTATTTTGATTTTGGATTCGGATTCAGCAGAAAAAAATACGTAAAACTACACTAGCATAGTGTTTCGAAAAAAAAAATTTTTGTTTGTTTGTTTGTATTATTGAATACAATTTTACAGTCAAACTTAATTTGATTTTTTCTTTTTTGGAAGTTGTATTTATTCAGGGGTTAAGACAATTTTAATAAAGGTGTTTTTTGGATGCAGAAAACTACTTTTTGAAAGTGTTTTTTTTTATACAAGAAATTAGTTTTACATGCGCATTTCTATCTTAAAAGCTAATTTTTTTATATCTTAAATATGCTATTTTTCTGACATTTTTTTTTAAATTTTGAGGACACTTTTTACACTTTTTTCAGTCTCTTACTATTCGTTTCGAAGCCTGGAAATGAAAAAGAATTAAACTGTTCAAAAGTAAAAAAAAAAAGAAAAAAGAGTAAAGTAGTTAAAATTGGAAGATATAAGAGACGAAGCCGTATGAATGGCAAAGAGCTTTCTTTATCGACTTTTTCTTTTAAAAAACCTTTATTTTGGAGAAAGTTCGATCTTTCGGGTCTTTATTTCATTAGGAGGAAATTTTATATCAAGAAGCTCTTTTTCCTTTGATCTGTTTTAGATGTCGTTTTATTAGTTTTTAAATCGTTACACAAAATACGAACATTATAGTTATTGTTGTATGTCAATAATTAGCACAGAGGAAAATAAAAAGTTCTTTATTTATACAGCGAACTGATTATTTATAAAGCGAACAAAGTTACGTATAATAGATAACTTTTTGGAAAAAAACATGAACTGTGGTATCTAGAAAGTTTGCTAATACCACCGAGTGGTTAGCAGTGATAATCATCTTCTCATTACTTTAAAGAATACTCCCCTTTATTTCTCTTGTGTTCATTTTAATTATCCTAATACATTTGATCAACTATACAACTATCATACTAATCGAATATAATACTAATAATTCTTTCTTTTTCGTGATTTCTATCCAAATCGATATGTGTCATAACTTTTGTTTGTCCTAATTTTCATTTTTGGCACTGTTTACGAAAAATGTGAAATAAACTACTTGAAATTTGACCAAAAACACAGACTGCATGGAAATTAGGACAAGCAAAAGTTAAGACACGAGTCGATTTAGATAAATAAAAATATAAAATAATGATAAATGTTCTTTCGGATAAACAGAAAAGACAATTGGCAGTGTGAGTAAATAAAATTTATGATATTTAACTATTTAATCAAAGTTGTACCATTCGACTAATCGATAACATAAGTTTAGGATGAATTATTAAAATTTTTAACAAATAAAATTTGAAGAGTAACAAACACATATTGTATTTTTTGTTGTTATTTCAATTAGGTATTAGAAAAAATATAAGCAACTAATCTTATAAAAATAATAAAATTAATTATGTTTATTTTATTTTTAAATTATATTTAAAATTGGTTTTTTACATAAAATAAAAATATTATTAAAATTAATTTAACCAATTTTTGAAAGATCAAGCTGTACATTTTTAAAAGAAAATTAAGTTAAGACAAAATTTGTTATGAGATATAATAATTATTTAACATTTTTTGCTTTTTCTTTTAAATTTGTGAACAATTGTAATTTTCATCTAATTTTAAGTTTTATTTTATTTTAGTTCATTTAAATCTTCAAGACATTTTCTGTAAGTCTGTTTGTTGAAAAATCTTTTACTTAGAAAACATGTAATAGAAAAATTTGATTTGTTTAATAATTTTTTAACAAAATATTATTATAGGTTATTCAACTTTTCTCACTTTCGTAATCTTCTTTTTTAAAATAAGAACATTTTTAATTTATTAAAACTTTAATCGGATGTTTTAAAAATTATACTGTCAATTATTTTCTTTAATTTTCAATAATTTTTCCATTTTTTGCATCCTCATAGAGAAAGCTTTAATCGATTTGAATAAAATTTAGCATGGTTATGTTTACTACTAAACTCTAAAATCAGACACAAGGTTTTTTTTTAAAATAACAATTGAAAACATTGTTATTGAATTTTATGTTTAAAAAAATAGTTTTTTCAAAAAATAATATTCTTTAAATAATATTTTCCAGTATTTTCAATTATTTTCTTTAAATTGGAATTACATTCTCCAATTTTTTAACTAATTTCTCTAATACTGCATTATTTGTATTTAGCTTCTTAATTTTTAATTATTTTTTTTCTTTTTTAATTCATTATATAAAATTTTATTACTTTGCCCAAATTTCAATTATATTTTGAAATATTTTCAATTATTTACTTCGACATCAATTTCTTTTTTTTTCTAATACGAAAAGTATACTGCTTTTTGTTTCCATTACTTTATTAAACTTTTATCTATTTTCTTGATCTCAGTTGTATTTTTCAATTTTTATAACTGACACATGACTTCTTTCGAATTTCAATTAATTTCTTCAATTTCAAATATACTCCATATTTTTTCAATTTTCTATTATGTTCTTTAAAATTTGCAATCATTTTTCTAAGTTTTCAATTATTTTGTTTAATTTTCTATTTTCGTCAATGTTTAAATGCTTTCTTTAATATTAAATTGTTTTCTCAAATTTTGATTAGGGATATTAGGATATATCCTTCAATTTTAAAACTTTGAAATTTATTTATCAATTATTATTTCTAGTATTCTATGTTTTTGTCATATTTCAATGATTTTGTTCAAATGACAATTACCCTTCAATTTTTTCAATTAATTTGATCAATATTCAATTATTTTACTTTTTTTTAATTAGTGACGTAATTTTTCAATTTTTTTCTGCTTTTTTCAATATTAGTTTCAAACATACTGTTCAAAATTTTTCAGTTATTTTATTCAATTTTTGACTATGTTCTTGAATTTTTCAATTATTTTCAGCAATTTTCACTTTATATTTCAATTTTAAATTTATTTTTCAAATTTCATTTCTAATCTTCAATTTTTAAATTTTCCTTTGAATTTTCAATAATATTTTATAATTTTGTAATTATTTTCATCAACATTTACTTTATCTTTATTTATCAACTGTCTTTTGTTTTCAATTTCAGAAGTCATTTTTCAATTATTTTCTTCAATATCAAATTTTTTTTACAATTTTTTCTACAAATTTTACAACATTTTTTCAATTTTGGATTACTTATTTCGAATTCTAATCTTTTCGTTTCTTCAATTTTAATTTAAATTTTTCTTTTTTATTTATTTTCTTTGAAATTTATAATTATTTTCTCCAGTTAAAAACTGTATTCAGTATTTGTTTCTATTATAAACTATTACTGTTATATTATCACCTGAATATATTTTATTTTCGACCTCGTAAACCTTTTGAGATGGTATTGAATTTTTTTCCCCCAAAAAATCTCTGGACAACCAGGATTTAAATATAATTTTAAAAATGAATTTTTTCACTAAAATCTCGTCAGATTATTGTGTTTTTTTTTTTGCAAGTCACCAGTATTGAAAACAACAAAATTTCGCAATACTTTTGATTTAAAGTTGGTTCAGTTTCAACGTGCAGTGAATGTTAGATGGTTTCGAATTTTCCGAGAAATATTAATTAAAACTTCCGAGTCGTCTGGAATTGAATGAACTAAAATTGTGCGGGTGTATGGAAAGAGAAATTAAGGGCGTTTGTAAAGAAGGGAAATAGTAAGTAAAAATGATAAGATTTCAGATTGCATTTCCTCCAAAAACCCAATTGACCAAACTTAAAATTACCCGTAATTTAATTGTCTGAATTTGTAATTATCCGAAAAAAAATAACTTAAAAAAATTTAAACATTATAAATTATATGAAAAAATATACAACAAAAAAATAAATAAATTTACAAAACAGTCAAAAAGTCTGAAGAAATAACAAAAAGTAAGATCATTTATTAAACAATATAAAAAATTTTAAACAATGGAGAAAATCGTCAAAGAATCTAACAAAATGTGAAAATTAAAAAAAAAACTACAAAATTTACAAAATTTTATTAAACCCAGTATTATGAATGAGTAGATAAGAAAGTTAGGAATAATTTCCATTGAAATGGAAAAATTAAAGCAAAAATATGTAAAAAATATAACAATTTAAAAACCTGTAAAAAAATGAATAAATTTTCTTCTAGGGAACAAAAAAGGTAAAAAAATCATTGAAGGAAAAATGAGGGAAATTAAGAAATATGTTAATAATGTTATAAAATATTGAATAGTTTAAGAAACATTGATTAAATTGCATTTTTTAAATCAAAATACCACGCGGTAGTATTTGAAAAAATAGTAAAATTTTTTAAAAGAAAAAATTAAATCTACAAAAAAGAGGAAATGAAGGTTTTTAAAAAGTTAAAATTTATAATTTTCACGGATATGTTTTTTTAAATGATAAAAAAATAAGATAATCAGTAAAAACGGAAAAATGTTACTAAAGAAAAAAAAATATTAAAAACTTGTTTTGAAAATTAAGCAATAAACAATAATTTCTTTTAAATGAAAAACCAAATAAAAATAATTGAATAATTTTAAGAAAAAAGCAAATATTTCTAAAAAATAGAGAAACTATGATCAAATGAGAAAATTCATTATAAGATCAAATTGACATAAAAGTAAATAAAAAAAGAAAAGTCTTTAAAAATTATAAAAATTAATAAGTTATGACAAATTACAAAAAAATCGAATGAATGTTTAAAAATCCATAAAATTAAAAAAATTATGTTTCCCCACCTCTTAATTATAAAATTAATAAAAATATATAAAATTATAATACAAAATTATAAAGTATAAAAATAATTTACTAAATTATTAAAATTCCATTAAAAATTTTCAGGATTCCTTTGAATTATCGTTACAACTTTTATAATTAAAAAAAGTAAATAAAATTTTCTAAATATTATAAAAATAAAACTTTTTGAAATTAACTGAAGTAGTCAATTTACGTAAAAAGAAGAAAAATTTAAAAAATCCAAAACATAAAAGTATTATTAAACGCATAAAAAAAGAAAAAAATTTTAAAAAGAGATAAAAGTTAAGTGACTATAAAAATGTAGAAAAACAATGCAAATCCAAATACTCACAAATTTTTTTTGTAAAATCAAAAATTACAAGAAAAAAAATTAAATATTTCAAGAAAACATATAAATTAGTAAACAAATCTACAATTTTTTCTATAATTTTCAACAGTTTTCAATTTACAATTATTCTCATTAAATTTTAAAATTTTTCTTTAATATATAAAATAATTTTATTCTGTTGTCGATAATTGTCCTCAGTTTTCGATGTTTTTTTTTCAATTGACAATTATTTTCCTCATTTCTAAAATATTTTCTTTAATATGTAATTATTTTTCTCGTTTTATAATTTTTCTATCAATTGCTTTTTCGAGTTACAATTTAATTTTTCAATTTTTATTATTTTGTTTAATATTAAAAAATTCTCGCCTTTCGACAATTATTTTTTTCGATTATCAATAAGTTTCGATAATTTCAACTTATTTTCTTCAAATCTCCATTTTTTTAAAAATTCAATTCCATTTTTCTGTTTTCAATTATTTTCTTCTATATCCAATAACTTTCGGCTTTTTCAATTAATTTTTTTCTTTTTTAATTATATTCTTTTAATTTTAATTTCATTTTACAACTTTCAATTATTTTTTCAATTTTAATTATTTTTTTCGATTTTGAATCCAGTTGTTCAATAGTCAAATATTCCCAACAATTATTTCCATAATTTTCTTAATTTTTAATTTGCAATTATTTTCTTTAAATTTAATGTTTCTTGCTTAATTTATTCAATTATTTTTTTCAGTTGTCTTTTAATCTAGTCATGTTTCTAATTCTGTTTTCAATTGTTTTCAATTATATTTGTCATTTTTCAATTATTTTCTTTAATTTTTTAATTATTCTCGTGATTTTTAAATTATTTCTTTCAATTATTAATTATTTTCCGCAGTTTTCAATTATTTCCTACCAGGGCTGTTAATGATTTAAATCATTGAAAAATTTGCATTAAAATCATGATTTAATTAAAAAAAAATTTACAATTCTTTGGATATCTAATACTGCATGTAAAACATCGCAAACCATAAAAAAAAATCCACAAATTTGTGGATAAATCTTAAAAATTTCAATTTTAATATTTTAATCTTTATAAAATTTTAAAAATGGTGTTAATACAGATGATCAAAATAAAAATTTTAAATTTCAATTAATTCAAATTTAAATGCACATATTAATTAATGCAAAATAATTAAATAATATTAAATATTTTTCATATTCACAATAATCCATTTTCTTAATATTCTTACAAGATTTCTAAGAGATTTTAATTTTTCGAAACTGTTTAATTTTTATCTTATAATTTCTTATTTTTACAAAATTTTAAGTTTTTTTCACTTTTACCTTTGATATTTTTATTTTAATTTTTTTTTATTTTTGGATTTTCTTTAATTTTCTTTAATTTTTTTCTTTAATTTAATTTAATTCACTAAACTTTTTATGTCGTTGATTTTCGTAATTATTTCCATATTTTTAAACAATAAATACTCTCATTTTTTTTGTAAGTTTATATTGAATTTTTTTCACATCTTGTCTATTTTTTGCGAGATTTTTTGCAAACTTACTTATTCTTTCATAAAGTTTTTAGATTTTCTTTATTTTTCTAAATTTATTGTTGGACTTATTTTAAGTGTAAAATTATAAAAATGTGTTTGGTGTAATTTGCTTAAACTTTTTTATTTTTAAAGGATTTTTAAGTTTCTTTTGTGTACTTTCTTATTATTTATTTTCATATATACATTTTTTAATTTTATTTTTTGTACTTTTTACATTTTTTTTCGTTTGTTAGTTTAAGGAAAAAAACATTTCTCTATTTTCTTCCTATTCATTTAATTTTCTTGATGTTTCACTATTTTTGTAGTTTTTCCTTGCGTTTTAATTAATTTTTTAATTTTTATCATAATTTTTCCATTTCTAAGAAGCTTTTTTCTTTTTTTCAATTGTTTAGTTTTTATCTTATAATTACGAATTTTTGAAAACATTTATTTGGTGCTTTTATCTAAATTTTTTAAATTTCCCAATTTTCTACTTTTTTGAAAGCTTTTATTCTTTTATTTTATATTATGTGAATTTAATCTTGTACTAAATATTCGCATTTAAACATCGTTCTTGTATTTCATAGACTTTCTTTTCTTTTAAAATTTATTTAAATTTTACAAAATTTTATTTATTCTTTTTTTATTTAATTTGTAATATAATTCTCTAATTTTTCTAATTTTAAAACTTTGTTCTCTTTAGTACTTAATATATTTAAACGTTTTTTTAATTATCTTCCTATTTTTTATTTTAATTTAAAAAATATTCGTAAATAGTTTAATTTTTTGAAAAGAGTTTCTATTATTTTATTTATAATTATGTCACTATTTCATTCTTGTGTTGTTTTTTTTAATTTTTTCTTCACGTTTTGTAAATTTTTTTCCAATTAATAATTATTTTTTCAAATTTTAATTTTATTCTTAAATTTTGAATTTGTTTTTTCAATTTCTTATCATTTTATTCAAATTTCTATTATTCTTCTTCAATTTTCAACTGTTTTCTTCAATTTTGTATTATTTTCTATAATTTTTAATTATTTTCTTTAATTTCAATTTTTTTTCGATTTTAATTTTTCGCGCACTTAGAAGCTCGTTATTACAGCTAGAAATTAATATTTTACTCTCTAAATCTGAATTAGTTAAAAATAACTAATTTGAAAGCAAAAATTCAGTCACTAATTGAAATAGTTATATTTCTACTAACCATTTAGTAAAAAGTAACTAATTAGTAGTCAAATTCATTTTTAGGTTATGTCAAAATTACTAATATTTTAGTAAAATTCTGTTTACTAATTCAATTAACTAATTTTTAGCTATATTTTTACTAATAATTAGTCATATTTTACTAATAATTAGTTAATTTTAACTAATTGCAGAAACAAAAACTCAGGCACGATTTTACTAATAATTAGTTATTTTTAACTAATTCAAATTTAGAGAGTACTATTATATAGTTTAATAATTTAATTAATGTCTACTAATTACGTCCCACGAAATTCCCGGTCATTTCTCGGTTTTTCCCGGTTTTTGTTCCTATTTTTCCCGGTTTTTTTTCTTGTTGACTTAAAATTTATTTTAAGTATAAATAGACCAACAAATAGCTACAAAAATTGAAGATAACAGTTGATAATTGAAGCAAATAATTGAAATTCAAAGAAAATAATTGAGAATTGAAGAATTAAATATTAAACTTTACAAAAAATAATAATTAAGAATTAAAAGAAACAATTAATAATGAAAAGAAATAATTAATAATGGAAAGAAATAATTAAACAATGACAAAGATATTTGACAATTAGAAAAAAAATTGAACAATGGTTATTAAATTCAAAGAATATAATTGAAAATTGGTCAACTAGATAGAAAATCCAAAAAAATAATTTAAAATTTAAGTTAATAATTCAAAATTAAAGAAATAAATTGGAAATTAAATAATCAAATTGAAATCAGAAAAACACAGAATTATTGAATATTAAAAAAAAACAATTGAAAATTTAGAAATAAAATTGAAATTCGAATACAATAATTGAGAATTAAAGAAAATTACTGAACAATTGGATTGAAAAAAGAAGAAAATAATTTATAATTAAAAAAAAAAAAATGGAAAATGAAAGGAATTATTTAATATTGAAGAAAACATTAAAAATTGAAGAATAGAATTGTTATTTAAAGAAATTAATTGAGAATTGAAAAAAATAATTGAACAATTAAATTGAAAATAGAAGAAAATTATTGAAAATTGAAGGAGGTTTTAAAACATGAAATAAATAACTGATAATTGAAAGAAGTCGAGATTACTGAATATTGAAACAAACAATTGAAAATTGAACAAAATAATTACAAATTAAAGAAAATAATGGAAAATTGAAGAAAATAATTAAAAATTGAAGAAAATACTAAAAAATTAAATACAATATTTGGAAACAGCAGAAAAGTTTAGAAATCGACGGAAATAATTGAGAATTCATGAAAATTATTTAAAAATTCTCAATATAAATAAAAATTGAAAGAAAAACATAATTTAAAAAAGCTGAGAATTGTTAAATATTGAAGAAAATTGAGAAGAAATTGAAAATTGAAAGAAATTGAGAAACTGAAAGAAATATGAAAAAATAATTGGAAATTGAAGAAAATAATTGAAATTTAAGAAAAAGATTGGAATTTGAAGAAAATAATTGAGAATTTAAAAAAAATCATTGTAAAAAGCCTAGAGTTATTGAATTATTGGAAAAAACAATTGAAAATTGAAGAATGGAATTGAATGTCGAAAATTATAATTGAGAATTAAAGAAAATAATTCAAGAATTGAACAATGGGATTGAAAGTAGATGAAAATAAGTGATAATTGAAGAAAAAAGAAATTGAACAATCCAGGAAATATAAAATTTAAAGAAAACAATAAAAAATGAAGAATGTAATTGTAATTTGAAGAAATTAATTAAAAATTGTAGAAAAAAATTTGAAATTGAAGAAAATGTGATTTTATGAAAATTGTTGAATAATAATTGATGAATTGAATTCAAGTTTTAAAAACATTATTGATATTTGAAAAAAAATATTGAAAAAAGCCGAGAATTATTGATTATAGAAGAAAATAATTGAAAAAATGGAGGAGTCATTGAGATGTGAAATAAATAAATGATAATTGAAAAAAATAGTTGAAAAAAGTCGAGAATTATTGAATATTAAATTAAATAATTCAAAATTGAAGGAAATAGTTGAGATCTGAAGAAAATAATTAAAAATTGATGAAAATAATTAAAAATTGAAGAAAATAATTGAAAATTGAATCAAATAATTGGCAATTCAAAAAAATAATTTATAGTTGATGAAAATAATTAAAAATTGATTAAAATAATTGAAGATCGTAGAAAATATTTCAGAATTAAATAAATTAATTAGAAATTGATGAAAATAATTGGCAATTGAAGAAAATAGTAGAAAATCGAAGAAAATAATTGAGAAATGAAGAAATAATTTTAAATTAATGAAAATAATTCCAAATGGAAGAAAATAATTGAGAATTGTAGAAAATAATTGGAAATTGAAGAAAATAATTGAAAATTGAAAAGAATTTATTATCCCAGAAAAAAAATTCCCGGTTTGACGGAAAATTCCCGGTTAATTCCCGGTTTTTCCCGGTCAATTTAAATTCCCGGTTATTTCCCGGTTTTCCCGGTTAGTAGACACCCTGATTCCAATCAATTCAACTTTAATTTTTTAAAATTATTATTAAAGAATACAAGATTAAAATTGAACTTTTTAGAATTTATCTACGAATTCTGCAAGTTTCTTAAAAATTCACAGATCGTTTTCAAAACTCGCGGATCGGTAATTCTAAATTCCTAAATTCTGAAGAAAAAAGACGCGATAGAGAATTCCCTACAAGATATAGTAATTACAAAATTTTGTTTCTTAACAATCAATTTCAAGGTGGTATGGAGTTAAAAAATCATCAAAAAACTGTCCACGTGGTTTATGGCCGGCCACTTATACACGGAAGAACTTTTGGTTTTAATAGTTAATATTATAATATGTATTTTTACAAAATTTCGATTGTAAATCAGGATATAACTGTAAAATGGTATTTTATACTACAGGACTAGAAGAATATACTTTTTCGACAGATAATATTTATATATTTTGAAATTAAAATTTACTATTTAAAACTGGAAAGATTGCTTTTTTTAAAAGGAAAATGAAATTAGGAAAAAGTGTAATCTAAAAAAAATAATTAAAATTATTTAATTTTTATTAAATAATAATTTTTATAAAAATATTTACAAAAATAGCTTAAAAATATTACTATATTCAATAGGAAGCAACAATAAAATAAGTTCATCTTGAACATCTTACTATTAAAAAGATTATATTTCAAAATAATGCTTTGTTGAAATTCCATTAACTATTGGAAAATTGGCGGCCATGACAGTTTAACCGTTATAGGTTACCACAGGTAACCTATAATAATATAATAATCATGAAGATCGGTTTATTTGCCTTTTTATAGGAATTACTTATTAATCTCGATTTTACTAATTCCAAAACTCAATAGCAATTTTCCCAACAAAATGTCGATTCACGTTTCTTTTAACATTTCCTATCGAAAATAGTAAATATTAAATAGAAATAGTAAATTCTGAAAATATAACGATATATCCTGGTTTCCTATCGAAATTTTGTAAAAATAAATACTATAATATTAAGTATTAAAATCGAAAGTCTTTCCGTGTAAGATTAGGCAAAAAGTGAATAAGAAAGTGTTGAGGTGAGACATAAAAATAAAAGGAACCTCTTATACCACTAAAAAAAAAGTGGTTAAGGCCGTTGGAGACACAGAGTCCGCCGAGAATCTGTAGGGGGGAGCAGTGGTTCTCAAAGACTGTCCCCATGCGTTTTGAAGACTTAGGAATTTTTCGCGACAAAGTCCAACACTTTTCCCACAAAAGAACATCGTACTGCAAATTCTATTGAAATAAAGATTCAGAAAAATACTTACTTTTAATAAATCAAGTATTTCCTGAGCTTTAGTGTCTCGAGGAAATTCGTGTGATGAAAACAACCTCCAATGATGTTCCATGTTTGGCAATTTTTTCCAATAAAACCAGACACTTTTTCCGAAAATGAAAATCGTAGTGAAAATTTAAATTTAATTAGCACTTTTTCACTTATTTTGTTTTTGGCATATGAGTTTTTAAATCGCGTCAGTCTCTCGAGGAAATACAAAATCACTTGACACTTCACTCACTGATTCCCACTTTGACAATTTTTTTCGGCAAAACCAGACACTTTTTCCGAAAATGAAAATCGTAGTGAAAATTTAAATTTAATTAGCACTTTTTCACTTATTTTGTTTTTGGCATTTGAGTTTTTAAACCGCGTCAATCTCTCGAGGAAATACAAAATCACTTGACACTTCTCTCACTGATTCCCACTTTGACATTTTTTTTTGGCAAAACCAGACACTTTTTCCGAAAATGAAAATCGCAGTGAAAATTTAAATTTAATTAGCACTTTTTCACTTTTTTTGTTTTTGGTATTTGAGTTTTTAAATCGCGTCAATCTCTCGAGAAAAGTAAATTTTTTTCAATTTCATCAATGAAAATGTCAAACAATGTAGCAGAATATAGTTTGTCGTGCGCTGTTCTGATACGGCATTTTCGGGTACTATAATTCACACGGCGCCGCCTTTGAAATTATAGACAGGCGTACATTATATTCATTATATTAATCAACCTATTTATAAAATTCAATGTTTAGATATTAATTGTAAAAATTTAATATAAAAAATTAATGTCAAGTTCCAAACATAATTTTGCTAACTTTGTACAAAAAATAAAAGTTGTTTGTTATTTGAAGTGTAATTAGCTCTATTGAAAAGACGCATTTAAAATAATTTAAACCATTCAAATGCAACAAGTACATTATTTATTGTAAATCATGCATTAATAATTTCTAAACAATTTAAATATTTTTTAAAATCTAAGAGTTGAAGGAAAAATAGTAGAGCTTATTTAGTTTATCAGAAGAATGCAACCCGACTTACAGAGGAGATGGGAAATAGATATTGTATAGGAACTGAAATAAGTGTTTCTTTTAATTTTTTAAAATTAAATGGACAGAGCATTCGATAAATATTTTATACATAACGTAAAAATTAAAGAAATAATTAAAACGCAAGAAAGGACTAAAAAAATAGTGTAATATCAAAAAAATTAAATGAACAGGAAGAAAATGGAGAACTTCTATGTAAGTCGGGTTGCCTTCTTTCTCTGCACTAAATAAACCATAAGGATTTATGATGTAACTCTTAGTATTTGAGAAATAATTTAGCAAAAAAAAAGATAAAATTTTTTCCTACATAAATTTTAATTTGTTAATTTTAAATTATGCAATTCTTTATTACAATATTAAATATAATAAACAAATTAATAATGTTCTAAAACAAGTATTAAAGTAAATTTCTTATTTCTTCAAAATAAAAGGGAGAATTTTTGTTACATAATATAAATATTATATAATTTTTTTTTAATATATTGAATGTTTTAAAAATAAAATAAATTAGTTCAAAAATGATATTAGATTAAACTACATATCTTTTAAAAATAAAATGTAAGAAACTACTTGGTAAATAAATTATATTTACTTATTTAATTTTAAATCATACATTTTTTAAACCACGTTTTTTTTCTTATAAAAAAAGAGATATACATTTATCTGTGTAGCATAAAATATATACAATTTATTGACAACATTTTCAGAAAAAACTGTCTCAAATTCGACCAATGCAGATGAAAATTCTAAACATGACAGTTAAATTTCAAAAATATTTGTTAACATGCCCAAGTTATTAAATATTTAACAAAAAAGATCTATAAAAACGATTTAGCTTTCAAGAAAGTGCAACATTCGCAGTTTACAAAATTTTTCCACGACATTTGTAGAAAAGTTTAATTTTTGCTTCGGTCAGTAAGCACAAAGTTTCTTATTTCTGATCTAAATTTGTTAAATATTTGATAACATGACCCAATTAAATTTTTCTACAAATGTCTTGGAAAAAATTTTGTAAACTGGCGAATTTTGCACTTTCTCGCAAGATAAAACGTTTTTATAGATCTAATTTGTTAAATATTTAATAACTTGGTCATGTTATCGAGTATTTAACAAATTTAGATCAGAAATAAGAAACTTTGTGCTTATTGACCGAAGCAAAAATTAAAGTTTTCTACAAATGTCGTGGAAAAAGTTTTGTAAAATGTGAATTTTTCACTTTCACGATAGGTAAATCGTTCTTATTGGTCAATTTTGTTAAATATTCAGTAACTTGTGCATGTTGTCAAATATTTAACAAATTTAGATCAGAAATAAGAAACTTTGTGCTTATTGACGGAAGAAAAATTAAATTTTTCTACAAATATCGTGTAAAGAATTTTGTAAACTGCGAATTTTCTACTTTCTCGTAAGCTAAAACGTTTGTATAGATTTAATTTTTTAAATATTTAATAACTTGGTCATGTTATCGAATATTTAACAAATTTAGATCAGAAATAAGAAACTTTGTGCTTATTGACCGAAGCAAAAATTAAATTTTTCTACAAATGTCGTGGAAAAAGTTTTGTAAAATGTGAAATTTTCACTTTTACGATAGGTTAATCGTTCTTATTGGTCTAATTTGTTAAATATTTAATAACTTGGTCATGTTATCAAATATTTAACAAATTTAGATCAGAAATAAGAAACTTTGTGCTTACTGACCGAAGCAAAAATTAAACTTTTCTACAAATGTCGTGGAAAAAATTTTGTAAACTGCGAATGTTGCACTTTCTTGAAAGCTAAATCGTTTTTATAGATCTTTTTTGTTAAATATTTAATAACTTGGGCATGTTAACAAATATTTTTGAAATTTAACTGTCATGTTTAGAATTTTCATCTGCATTGGTCGAATTTGAGACAGTTTTTTCTGAAAATGTTGTCAATAAATTGTATATATTTTATGCTACACAGATAAATGTATATCTCTTTTTTTATAAGAAAAAAAACGTGGTTTAAAAAATGTATGATTTAAAATTAAATAAGTAAATATAATTTATTTACCAAGTAGTTTCTTACATTTTATTTTTAAAAGATATGTAGTTTAATCTAATATCATTTTTGAACTAATTTATTTTATTTTTAAAACATTCAATATATTAAAAAAAAATTATATAATATTTATATTATGTAACAAAAATTCTCCCTTTTATTTTGAAGAAATAAGAAATTTACTTTAATACTTGTTTTAGAACATTATTAATTTGTTTATTATATTTAATATTGTAATAAAGAATTGCATAATTTAAAATTAACAAATTAAAATTTATGTAGGAAAAAATTTTATCTTTTTTTTTGCTAAATTATTTCTCAAATACTAAGAGTTACATCATAAATCCTTATGGTTTATTTAGTGCAGAGAAAGAAGGCAACCCGACTTACATAGAAGTTCGGAAACAGAGATCAAATTATTCATCAAAGATATATGTATAGATTGCTTGAAATAAATAAAATAAATGTAATCTATAAACAGGGCTGTTATTGATTTAAATGGAAAAAAAACTTTTCAATTCTCCGGATGTCCAATATTACATGTAAAGTATCGCAAATCATAAAAAAAACAGAAATTTGTGGATAAATCTTGAAAATTTTAATATTTTATTCGTTATAAAATTTAAAAAATTGTATTAATACAGATGATCAAAATACCTACAATTTACAAATTTTTGGTATCAAGTTATCAAAAAAAAAAATTAGATTTGTATATCTTCAAGTCATTAAAAGTTATATAAATTCCAAACGTCAATGAACTCATATTCCAATTTGTACCAACTTTTAAATTTAAATTAATTTAAATTTCAATGCATCTTAATTCAATAATATTAATTAATTTCCATATTCACAATAATCCTTCCTTTGGTAATATTCTTACAAGATTTTTAAGAGATTTTACTTTCATTTTTATATTATAATTTATTATTTTTACAACATTTTTAAAATTTTTTCTCCGTTTAGGGATTTTTGATATTTTTTTTTTGGTATTTGTCTCTGTTCTTTTTAGGATTTTCTTTAATTTTCTTCTTTTTATAAAAATTATTTAATATTATATTACACAGTTTTCTTATTTATACATTCATTAAACTTTTTATTACGTTAATTTTAATAATTATTTCTATACTTTTAAAAGTAAATACACTTATTTTTTTGTAAATTTATTCAATTTCTTTTCACATCTTGTCTATTTCTTGAGAGTTTTTTTACAAACTTACTTACTTATTCTTTTTTACTTTTTACATTTTTTACAGTTTGTTAGATTAAGAAAAAAACATTTCTCCATTTTCTTCCTGTTTATTTAATTTTTTTGATATTACACTATTTTTTTAGTCCTTTCTTGCGTTTTAATTATTTCTTTAATTTTTACGTTATGTATAAAATATTTATCGAATGCTCTGTTTATTTAATTTTAAAAAATTAAAAGAAACACTTATTTCAGTTCCTATACAATATCTATTTCCCATCTCCTCTATAAGTCGGGTTGCATTCTTCTGATAAACTAAATAAGCTCTACTATTTTTCCTTCAACTCTTAGATTTTAAAAAATATTTAAATTGTTTAGAAATTATTAATGCATGATTTACAATAAATAATGTACTTGTTGCATTTGAATGGTTTAAATTATTTTAAATGCGTCTTTTCAATAGAGCTAATTACACTTCAAATAACAAACAACTTTTATTTTTTGTACAAAGTTAGCAAAATTATGTTTGGAACTTGACATTAATTTTTTATATTAAATTTTTACAATTAATATCTAAACATTGAATTTTATAAATAGGTTGATTAATATAATGAATATAATGTACGCCTGTCTATAATTTCAAAGGCGGCGCCGTGTAAATTATAGTACCCGAAAATGCCGTATCAGAACAGCGCACGACAAACTATATTCTGCTACATTGTTTGACATTTTCATTGATGAAATTGAAAAAAATTTACTTTTCTCGAGAGATTGACGCGATTTAAAAACTCAAATACCAAAAACAAAAAAAGTGAAAAAGTGCTAATTAAATTTAAATTTTCACTACGATTTTCATTTTCGGAAAAAGTGTCTGGTTTTGCCGAAAAAAATTGTCAAAGTGGGAATCAGTGAGTCAAGTGATTTTGTATTTCCTCGAGAGATTGACGCGGTTTAAAAACTCAAATGCCAAAAACAAAATAAGTGAAAAAGTGATAATTAAATTTAAATTTTCACTACGATTTTCATTTTCGGAAAAAGTGTCTGGTTTTGCCGAAAAAAATTGTCAAAGTGGGAATCAGTGAGTGAAGTGTCAAGTGATTTTGTATTTCCTCGAGAGACTGACGCGATTTAAAAACTCATATGCCAAAAACAAAATAAGTGAAAAAGTGCTAATTAAATTTAAATTTTCACTACGATTTTCATTTTCGGAAAAAGTGTCTGGTTTTATTGGAAAAAATTGCCAAACATGGAACATCATTGGAGGTTGTTTTCATCACACGAATTTCCTCGAGACACTAAAGCTCAGGAAATACTTGATTTATCAAAAGTAAGTATTTTTCTGAATCTTTATTTCAATAGAATTTGCAGTACGATGTTCTTTTGTGGGAAAAGTGTTGGACTTTGTCGCGAAAAATTCCTAAGTCTTCAAAACGCATGGGGACAGTCTTTGAGAACCACTGCTCCCCCCTACAGATTCTCTGCGGACTCTGTGTCTCCAACGGCCTTAAAGAATTGTGATGATCCATAGATTATGGAGCAATGATTGAGAAAGATAAAAATGAAAAGTGGATTACGATAGGAGAGTCAAACTTGAACAGATGTTATAAGACGACAAAAATTGTAGGAAAAGTGGAGCTATTTGGAAGGAAAAACAAGAAAGAAGAAACGTGACGAGAAAGAAAAGAGAATGTAAGTGGAGAATAGTTATACAGAATAGATAGAGTGGTTTAGAATACGAGAAGGGATGAATGATGGCATGAAACCAGAATGATGAGCAGGAGAAATTGAGTGTGAGGGTATGAAGTGGAAGAGGTCGCATGTGTTGAATAAATCTATGATAGAGAGAAAAAGGATAAGCGAGAGAGCTATATATTATATTAGGGAAGAAAGTTTTGTGGATTTTTTATGTGAATGGCCAGAGTAAAGGATTCATGATTGAATTGGACTATATAGCTGTGGATTATTCCATCCAATATTCTTCTAAAATCTACCCTGCAATTTGAAACTAACACTAAATTTTATACATTTGAAGAAGAATCCGAAGAATTTATATCCTGAATTTTTCAATTCATTACAGGTCCTCCAATAAGAAGTTTTTTTCAATATAGCACACAGCGAGCATTAAAATTCTGTGAAGTAAAATCCAATTTAGAATGGTGCGGGAAGCATTTGCTTTCAACGGATGATGGTGTCCTTTTAGCTAAAGTCTTTTATTTTTTACCTTGAAATTTCGAATAAATTGCTAGAAGGCTGAAAAAAGAAGAATATATATATATATATATAGATATATATCAATTGTCACGCAGTGCCTCTTCAACCAGTTATAAAATCCGTCACGGAAAATATTCGCATGATATATTACAGGCGAAAGTAGGGGAAAAATTGGATTACTCAGATACGAAAGCACAATCAAAAGTTTCACTTTAGAGCAAATAAACGAGTCAAATATATACTTTCAGGCGTATTTTATTGATTTAGGCTCGAAAAGAAATATTTCAAGTTGAAAATTACGAGGAAAGTTATTAAAAGAAAGCTCAGTTCATCATTGTAGATACTTTATATATAATTTTGTTTCGACATAAATAATGGACAGATTTACTCGAACGGTGTACAGAAGATTTTTTATAAAAAAGAAAGATTTCATTTCAAACTCCTTATAATAAATTTGCCATCATTAATCTTGCTCGGTTGTTTAAAAAATTTAGTGTACATAAAGAAATATTACGTCTTCGTTTTTGAAATACGAACATTCTCCGTTTTCACATGCAACAAACGCATTTATGATCTCTCTCCCACTTTCTTTTTCTACTTTCATATATATTAATGTTTAAACTTCCGTCTTTGTCAGAGTTGATTATTATAGATTCTAAACAGAATCCCTAGTTTTTTAAATTATAGGGTGTGATTACATTACATAGGGTATTTTTATTTATTTATTCTTCATACACTCTAAAAACAAGTGTCTTATTTTGTCCTCACTTTTAAGACATTTTAGAGTGTCTTAATTTTAAACCATTGAGAAAGTGTCTTAAAAATACCTGTAAGACGCTTTCTAAACGTCTTATGTCTTAAAATAAGACACTTGTAAGACACCTTTTTTTACAGTGTATGTTTTTTATATTCCTTTATCAAAATTTACTTTATGTATCCACATTGTAAAAACATTCTGTTAATTTACTTATTCTTTATTTAATTTTCTCTAAATTCGATAATGATCTATTCTTCAAGACATTCGCTACTTTTGCGAAAAACAGTTTCAATGTACCTTCATTTCCTCAATTTTATTTGAATTTCTTTATAATGAACTGTATAACACCTTCTTTAGAATTAAAAATAAAAAGTATGGGCTTTAAGAGATTAAGTAAAAGAATAATTGATTCTCACTGAAGAGTCTGCAACTAAAAGTCTTCATTATTGTTGTACTGACAATAGGAGTAATCCTGCATTTGTTTTAATAATTTAATCCGATTAGTTGTTGTAGTCTCGTTTGTTAAAAGACAATGGTAAATCAGGCAAACAATTATAAATTGAATTGTTCACAATGAGTTCCCGAGGATAAGATTTCTTAATTATTTACCTTCTTACTCATTTACTTATTTGCGTATTTAATTTATTTACTTATTTAATCTTATTTACTTAATTAACTAGATTATAAAACGCGCACTAGTTTCTGAGGCTTGTGTTATCGACAATTATTATTATATAAATATTTTAAATATAAAGAAAACAAGTTTTATTTTTATGGAACGATAAAATAAATAAACTTTTAGAATTAGAAACAAATTTAAGAAAATAATTGAAATTTAAAATTAGGTGGATGTATCTATTACTGCGAATGCACCAATTACTGCAGTTTTTTTTTAGAGTATAAAATTAATTAAAATTAATTGAAAAAATTATTTAGAACCTTACTCGGTACAATTGCCAATAAAGATGTACATTTAAATTATAAATTATATTATTCTAGTTTAAATTACAACTTACCGCAGTAATTGGAACAGCCATGTGTTTGATACTGCTGACAACCTAACCTCAAAATATATGTTTTTCTCGACGAAGTAATTGCGGCACAGTAATTGATGCAGAGCCGCAGTATTACCAGCACAGAGTATTTTTTATAAATTTGTTGTTTTTAAGAACACATAATTTCTTTTAATATTATAATTAGTGGTTTCTACTTCAATAAATAACCAGAGTGTTTTTAAAGTCAGTCAAATATTTATCTTTCATTTATATTCTTCTTCTTTTTCAAACATCTAACCGACTTGGATTTTCAACCGTAGTAATTGGTACATTTACTCTATGTTCATTTTAAATGCAAATTTTGTAACTTAATTGAAAAATAATGAAAACAATTGAAAATTGGGGAAAATAACCTAAAAATCATAGAAATACTTTAAAATTGAAGAAACCAAATTAAATTTGAGAAGAATACTTGGAATTTTTATAAATTATTTGAAAAAATGAAAATTATTTAAAAATTGTGGAAAATAATTGAAAAATAATGGAAATAATTGAAATTTGAAAAAAAATAATTGAAAAAACTACAGAATATCTATGAAATAAAAGAAAATACTTACAAAAAGATATAAATAATTAAAAATTAAAAGAGTTGAAATTTGAAAAAAATTTCACGTTTTAGAAATTTATTGAAAATAATTAAAAATTAGAAAAAGTAATTGAAAAATGATAAAAATAATTGAAAATGAATGAAAATAATTAAATTTAGAGAAAAATACTTGAAAGTCTTATAAATTATTTTAAAAAATGAGAATAATTAAAAATTGTGGAAAATAATTGAAAAATGATAAAAACAATTGAAGATTAAAGAAAATAATTTAGATTTGAGATAATAAAGGGTTTTGAGCTCGTAAATTGAAAAATAAATAAATGAATAAGAAATAAATAATTGAAAATTTAGGCAATTGAAAAGTAGTTAAAACAAATAAAAAGTTGAAAAAATAATAATAAAATTATGATAAAAATAAATGAGAACAAAAAAAAATATTCAATATTAAGATAAATAATTGAAAATTGGGAAATTAATTGAAAAATAATGAGTATGTTTTAAAATTGAAAAAATACTTCCAAAATGATAAAAATATTTAAAAAATGAAGAAAACTGAAGAATGAAGAAATTAGAAGTTGAGAAAATTAATTAAAAATTGAAAACAAAGAATTAAAATTTAAGAAAATTAATTGAAAATTTACGAAATTAATTGAAAGATACAGAAAATAATTAAAAATTGTAAAAAATAATTGTAAAATGATATAAATAATTGAAAACTAAAGAAAATAATTTTAATTTGTAGAAAATAATTGAAAAAGTTACAATATATTTTTGAAATACAAGAAAATGTTTGCATAATGATAAGTTTAATGGTAAATTGAAAAAAATAATTGAAATTTTAGATAAAGAATTAAAAATTTAGAGATTAATTGAAAAAAAAAATAAATATAATTAAAAATTGAAAAAAGTCTTTAAAATTGAAGGTTAAAGAAAATAATTTCGATTTGAGATAATAAAGGGTTTTGAGCTCGTAAAGTGAAAAATAAATAAATGAATAAGAAATAAATAATTGAAAATTTAGGCAATTGAAAAGTAGTTAAAACAATTAAAAAGTAGAAAAAATAATAATAAAATTATGATAAAAGTAAATGAGAACTAAAAAAAAAATATTCAATATTAAGATAAATAATTGAAAATTGGGAAATTAATTGAAAAGTAATGAGTATGTTTTAAAATTGAAGAAAATACTTCCAAAATGATAAAAATATTTAAAAAATGAAGAAAACTGAAGAATGAAGAAATTAGAAGTTGAGAAAATTAATTAAAATTGAAAACAAAGAATTAAAATTTTAGAAAATTAATTGAAAATTTACGAAATTAATTGAAAGATACAGAAAATAATTAAAAATTGTAGAAAATAATTGTAAAATGATATAAATATTTGAAAACTAAAGAAAATAAATTTAATTTATAAAAAATAATTGAAAATTACAAAATATTTTTGAAATAAAAGAAAATTTTTGCATAATGATGAAAATAATGGTTGATTCAAAAAAGTAATTAAAATTTTAGATAAAAAATTAAAAATTTAGAGATTAATTGAAAAAAAAAAATAAATATAATTAAAAATTGAAAAAAGTCTTTAAAATTGAAGATTAAAGAAAATAATTTAGATTTGAGATAATAAAGGGTTTTGAGCTCGTAAAGTGAAAAATAAATAAATGAATAAGAAATAAATAATTGAAACTTTAGGCAATTGAAAAATAATTAAAACAATTAAAAAGTGGAAAAAGTAATAATAAAATTATGATAAAAAAAAATGAGAACTAAAAAAAAAATTCAATATTAAGATAAATAATTAAAAATTGGGAAATTAATTGAAAAATAATGAGTATGTTTTAAAATTGAAGAAAATACTTCTAAAATGATAACAATATTTAAAAAATGAAGAAAACTGAAGAATGAAGAAATTAGAAGTTGAGAAAATTAATTAAAAATTGAAAACAAAGAATTAAAATTTTCGAAAATTAATTCAAAATTTACGAAATTATTTGAAAGATACAGAAAATAATTGAAAATTGTATAAAAGAATTGTAAAATGATATAAATAATTGAAAACTAAAGAAAATAAATTTAATTTATAAAAAATAATTGAAAATTACAAAATATTTTTGAAATAAAAGAAAATTTTTGCATAATGATGAAAATAATGGTTGATTCAAAAAAGTAATTAAAATTTTAGATAAAAAATTAAAAATTTAGAGATTAATTGAAAAATAATAAATATAATTAAAAATTGAAAAAAGTCTTTGAAAATTACAAAAAATAATTGAAAATCGAAAAAACCACAAAAATTGCAAAAGTAATTAAAAATATTACTTAAATAATGATAAATTTAATTAAAACTTGATGAAAGTTATTCAAATTTAAGAAAAACAATTAAGAAAATTACAGTATATATTTGAAATTAAAGAAAATGATTTAAAATTGAAAAACACTAATCAAATAATTGAAAAATACAATTAACATTTTAAGAAAATAATAAAAAAATTAATAAAAATTGAAGCAATAAAAAAGTAATTTTAATATCGAAAAATATTTGAAAAATGATTAAATAGAAAACAATCATTGATAATATTAATCTAAAGAAGTTAATTGCAATTTTAAGACAATAATTATATAATTTGTATAATTATTAGAAAAATAATGAAAGAAATTTTAAATAAATACTATAATTAATAAATAATGAAATTGATTTAATGTTGAAGAAAATAAATTGTAAAACTGAATAAGAGCTGTTAATTGGAATTAACAGAATTAAGTTTAAAATTTAGGGAAGAATTAATTGAGATTTGAAGAAATTAAAATTAAAAAAATGAGCCTGTTTACACCGACGGCTTAAAAAAGAAACTTACTTCAAGTGTGGCATGAATTTAAATTTAATTTTAAAAAGTAATTTTTGAGAGCGAAAAGACACTATTAATGTTTGTTTCACTTTTTATTGCCTTTCTAATTTTATTTTAAAAAATAAATAAAGCTCAAAGTCGGCTCTTCCAATAATCCTGCCTTTAAGCCGACGTGGTGTAAACAGACTCAATAAAAAATAAAAATCTTCAGTTGAAATTTTGACTACAATGTTCTACTAACATTTTTTCCTATTGAAAGCGAATTTCTCTTGTAAAGCACAAAATAATTAAACTAAGAACAAATGAAAAATTTTCCTCTACATTTACTGACTATTATTTATGAAAATTCATATTAAAAATTCTTGCCTGCATTCTCTCTATAATTACATTCAAAATTATGCTCCTATCATGTTCCTCAAATTCTAAACAATTCATTTTGTTCGTTTTGAAACAGGAAAATATTGATTAATATAAATAATTATTTCGCAAGAATGAGGAAAATGTAATTTGAAAGACATTAAATTATTCGCTTTTAATACTTCTCTCAAGAAAAAGTTTTATTGTAAACAATAAACTCATAATGTGAAAAACGAAATAACTGAACAAAGAAGAATAAATATAGAATTCACATTTTAAAATGAGTTGCAATTAACTTTGATATTTAAAATTATTATTTTATTTTTCTTTATTATTGCTCTTTCAAGAGTGTGAATTCTGTTATATAAACTATTATGCAAAAAGAAATATAATTGCAATGATTTAAATTCGTTTTACGTAATTTTTATTATTTTTAATTAACAACCAGATCTTTTCAAGCGCACTTTCATCTTTATTGTGAAAGTCACAAATTTTAGAAGATTTTTTTTTACAAACGGATTATAATTTATCAAGAAATTGAAATGAAACAGAATTAATAATATTAAAGCCAATTAAATTTTTTTAATAAATAACATATCTACCCTGAAAGATTCAAAAACAAAATTCGAAAAATTATTTTTATTTCTTATTCATTTATTGAAAAAATTCATAAATGTGTTTTTCCTATTTTTATTCCAAAAAGTAAAAACCAGCTCTGTAGAATAAAATGATTAAAGTAAAAAATCCGCTTTGTCGACTTAGTTGCAATTAACTTTATAAACTTATACTAGAACGGATAAAAATCCTTTTGTTTTTTGAAATCGGATAAAGATTGTTTTAATTAAAAAAAATTTTTTTTATAGAAAATTTAGTATAAAGGGAAGATTACAGGATTTCAAAAAAGTTACAATATTTATTTTATCTTTTCAAATATTAATTGATTCCAATTTACTTATAATCCGAACCTTAAGGTGGTTTTTTCCATTTACATAACCTCAAACTAGAAAGTCGTTTTTCATCCCAAATAAAAATATTATTAAAATTAATTTCACCAAATTCTGAAAGATCCAGTTGTACATTTTTTAGAAAAAATTAAGGGGCCCGTATCATTTTGACACACATTTTTTCGTGCAACTTGTTATATTGTACTCCTGAAGATGAATGTTATATTTTACTCCTACTAAAATTAAAGAGTCTTAGGTTTTAATTATTCAATAATTGAACTTACTGGATTAATTAAGTCTTTTAATATTAGTTTAATGTATTAAAATCAATTATTTAATAATTAAGACTTAAAAATCTTTGATTTTAGAAGGAGTAAAATATAACATTCATCTTTGGGAGTACAATATAACAAGTTGCCCGAAAAAATTTGTGTCAAAATGATACTGGCCCAAATTAAGTTGGGCTCAAAATTTGTCATTAAATAATAATTATTTAACATTTTATCCTTTTTCTTTAAATCTAGTTAAAATTTGTGATTTTCATCCAATGTTAACAAATAAAAGCTCATTTTTCTCTTTGAAACATTCTCTGCAATTTTATTTGTTGTATTTTAATCCAATTAAAATCTGTTATTTTTCTCCAATTTTGACAAAAAATAGCTTATTTTTCTCGTTAAAGCATTCTCTGCAATTTTATTTATTAGATCTTGTTAAATATTATTTTGTTCAAACAGTAAGTAAAAAAAAAAGTTTCATTTGTCTAATAACTTTTATATAATTTTTTTTTTAACAAAACACAACAAATAATAATTTCTAAAAAATTTACAACTGGGTCTTCCAAAATTTGGTGAATTTGATGTCAATAATATTTTTATTTGGGATGAAAAACGACTTTCTATTTCTAGGTTATGTTAAAGAAAAAGAACCTCTTTAATTTTTCTATGTATTCAAATTTTAATCGACCCAACTTCCCATTCTTTTTCAGAATTTTTTTAGCTTTTAAAGGAAAAAAATTAATTTATGTTTTCAGACCTATTTCCCCTAAAATATTCTCCATTGTTATTATAAAGCCTGTAATTACTATCGGAATTAAATTAAAAATCACAAATCCCAATATTTAAATCATAAATAATAATAACAAATGAAATGCAAAATCTTATAAAATGACAAATTGTCGTCTCATCTTAATGAAGTTAAAGAGCCTTTGAGAACAAATTAATCGAATCATATCGAGACCGATTATAATCGAGAATTATTATTGTAATCAATTTATTTAATTGGGTTCAATCTGGTTTGATGAAATCCAATTAAACAAATCGGTTCAACGGATGATGCTGAACTGGGTCAAAAGGATCTATATCGATCGATATAGGATTTAATTATTTTTTTCCAGGATACAACCAGGAAGAGCAATTGCATGTTCGTGCTTTTAGCACATGCGCTGAATTTAAATATACTATCTAGAACATCTAGATTATGCAGATAACTGCATAAGGTACATTGTTCTCGTCAAGTAACATTTTCTTTAGTACAAAAATTAAATGGCAAGTGATCATTCTTATAAAAACAGATACTTCACGATATTCTCTCTCGGCAAAAATAATTGAAAAAATTTAACGAGAATTATTAAATTTAATGAAAATAATTGTAAATTGAAAAATTAAGAAAATTGAAGGAAGAATTGTTGGAAATATAATTGCACATTTAACAACTGGATTAAAAATCGAAAAAAATAATTAAAAATTGAAGAAAGCAATTAAAAATTGAAGAATTGAAATTAAATTTGTGGAATATACTTAAAAATTGAAGAATGGAATTAACAATTAAAGAAAATAATTGAACAATTAACTTTGAAATTGAAGAATTTTAATGATAATCAGAATAATAATAGAAAGTAGGCGATAATAATAATAATAATAATAATTGAATTGAAATTTTAAAACGACTTTGATGAGAGAAAACAGTAATTGAAAAAATCCGAGAATTATAGAATATTGAGGAATTAATGGAAAATCGATAAAAATAATTGAAAATTAAAGAAAATATTTGAGAATTGAAGAAAATAATTAAAAATTAAATAAATAAATTGAAAATTAAAGAATTAAATAAAAATATCAAGAAAATAATTGATAATTAAAAAATAAAACTACAATATGACGAAAATAATTAACTATTAAAAAAAATAATTAACAATAGAAAAAAAACTGAATAATGATGAGAATAAAAGGGATTAGAAAATGTTTTTTTTTAAATTAATTACTGATGAAAATTATAAATAATAATATAAATAATTGTAGAAAATAGATGAAAATTAAAGAATTGTATTGAAATTTTAATAAAATAATTGAGAATTGAAAAAAAGTTTTTAAAATGATTAAAATAATTAAATATTAAAGAGAACAATTTAGAAATGAGGAAAATAGATATAATTTAAAAAAAAATTTAAATCTGTCGAAAATAATCGTCGGCAGAACAAAATATCTAGAGAAATTAAGGAATAATTATAAAATTTAAAATAAAATTACAATATGACGAAAACGATTAATTATTAAAAAAAAAATTAACAATTGAAAAAAAACCGAAGAATGGTGAGAACGAGGGGGTATTTTCTTGCGTATTGGAGTGTACACCACTTTGGTAATAGCCATGTATTACTCGTAATATCACGTAATAGTGCGTAATAGTCAGTAATATTGCGTATTGATAGGTAATAGTTATGTAATAGTAAGTAATATTGTGTAATAGTCCCGTAATAGTGCGTAATAGTAACTGTTCTTTGCATAGCTTAAGTCATTAAATGATTAATTAATTAGAAAAGAATATATTGCACTTCCAATTGCTTATATTTGGATTTGAATTAGGCGCCAATACAAGCTAATAATACTACACTGTAAAAAAATTCGTTGTATTTTTCTCGTTCGTTTTATACATTTTTATTCTTGTAAATTAATGGAAATTTTTCATTTCGTTCTATGTGAGTTATTTATTTATTTAAAGTAAATAATAATATGTTCTTATGACTACTGTGTTCATTAAGCTTGATTTTAAATGTTTCGTCAATTGTTTGATAATTTTTAATAAACTGTTCTCGTTCGTTTTATACAACGTGTTAATTCGAGAAAAAAAACCGAAAATTGGTTCGATTTATCATCTTCCTAAAGAAGGAAATTTTCAGGTATTTAAAAAAAATTATCTAAAATGAAAAGAATTAAGTTTTTTTTATAGTATTAGACTTTAATTTGTCAATTTTTCATCATAGAAATAGTCATTTAAAACAAGGAACAAACCATGTTCTCAGGACTGTTATTGATTTAAATCACTTTGATTTAAATCGTAATTTAAATCATGATTTAAATCATTGGAAAATTTGCATTAAAATCATGATTTAAATCAAAAGTTTACAATTCTCCGGTGCATGTAAAACATCACAAACCATAAACAAAACCCACAAATTTGTGGATAAATCTTAAAAATTTTAATATTTTAATCTTTATAAAATTTAAAAAATTGTGCTAATACAGATGATCAAAATACCTACGATTTACAAATCTTTGGTATGAAGATAGCAAAAAAAATATTACATTTTTATATCTTCATGTCCTTATAATTATATAAATTCCAATTAAGTCATATTTCAATTTGTTCCAACTTTTAAATTTCAATTAATTCAAATTTGAATGGATATTAATTAATGCAAAATAATTAAATAATATTAATACTTTTTTATACTCACAATAATCCTTTTTTTCAATATTCTTACAAGATTTTCAAGAGATTTCAATTTTTTTAAACTATTTATATTAATTTTTATCTTATAATTTCTTATTTTAACAAAATTTTAAGTTTTTTTCTACTTTTACTTTTGATATTTTTATTCGTCTTTTTATTTTTGGATTTTCTTTAAATTTTCTCTTTTTATGCAAATTATTTAATATTATTTTAAACAATTCTGTTATTATAACATTCACTAAACTTTTTATTTCGTTGATTTTCATAATTATTTACATCTTTTTAAAAATAAATACCCTTATTTTTTTGGTAAGTTTATTCAATTTTTTTTAATAATAGAATCTTGTCTATTCTTTGCGAGATTTTTTGCAAACTTACTTATTCTTCCATAAAGTTTTTAGATTTTCTTTATTTTTGTAAATTTATTTTTTGTACTTTTTACATTTTTTTAGTTTGTGAGATTAAGGAAAAAAACATTTCTACATTTTCTTCCTATTTATTAAATTTTCTCAAAGTTTCACTATTTTTTTAATTCTTTTTTGCGTTTAATTAATTCTCTAATTTTTGTTATCATTTTTCTATTTCTAAGAAGCATTTTTCCTTCTTTTCAATTGTTTATTTTTTATCTTGTATGTAATTACGAATTTTTGAAAACATTTATTTGGTGCTTTTTTTACATTTTTAAATTTCCCAATTTTCTACTTTTTTGATTTTCCATTAAAATTATAAAATAATTCTCTAATTTTTCTAAATTTAAAATTTTGTTCTCTTTAGTAATATATTTTAACGTTTTCTTAATTATCTTCTTATTTATTATTTTAATTTAAAAGAATGGCCGTAAATAGTTTAATTTTTTGAAAAGAGTTTCTACTTTTTTTATATAATTATGTCACTGTTTCATTCTTGTGTTGTTTTTTTAATTTTTTCTTTAATTAACTACGTACAAATAAACATTTAGAGATTTTAAATACTGATTATGTTTTTAAAAAAGTCAATTTTTGACTTAAATCAAAAAAATCCGATTTAAATCAAATAAATCCGATTTTTTTTTTAAATCATGGTTTTTATCAGCCCTGCATGTTCTATTTCACCCGGACAATTTCGTCTCTCTCGGAATTGTCTTTTTTTAATAATTTTTTATAAACTGAGAAAAAATGAAAGAAAATTATAACGGCTTCACAAGCCAATGTATATAGATGTTAATTAATATTAAAGTATTTTACAAAAATTTAAAAAAGCTATTCCAACTCTTCCGGACTCACTCTTAATTAAGTTTATTTCGTTCTATATGTGAGTTATTTATTGTAGATTTAAAGAAAATACGTTCTTATGACTGAATTTTTAGTATTTATTTATTTATTTCATTCAAAATATTTAATATTACACCTGTAATATTGTGTAATACTCATGTAATGTACCGTAATATATCGTAATATTTTGGTAATATAGCGTATTGGCGTAATACTAGCGTAATAGGCGTATTAGATACGTATTAGTCGTAATATACGTAATAGGGATTACTCTGTACGTCTTTTTTTTAAAGAAAATACCCCCTCGGGTGAGAATAATCGGGATTAGAATTTTTTTTTAATTTAATGAATAATCATAAAATTGAAGGAGAATAATAAATTGTTAATCGAAAAATGATGCAAATTATGGATAAAATTGTAGAAAATAAATTAAAACTAAAGAAGTGTATTGAAATTTCAATATAATAATTGATAATTGAAAGAAAATTTACAAAATGACTAAAATAATTACATATTAAAGACAATAATTTAGAAATGAAGAAAATAATTTACAATCGAAAGAAAAAATTAAAATCTGTTGAGAATGATCGACAACAGAACAAAATATCTAAAAAAAATTAAAGAATAATTATAAAATTTAAAGAGAATTGAAAAACTGTTGTATATTTAAATACATGTATATTGAAAACTGTTGAAATTGTTTTAAATTATTTCCCACTTACGTAAAATTTTGTCAACTTTATAATTTCTTCGAACTTTCATTAATTTGAAATTTCATTGATTTAAAATTTAAATAATCCACGCAATAAGAATAGTAAATATGAAATTAGTTAAAAATTTCTTCAATTTTTAACAATTCTTTTCTATTATCATTTTAATTATTTGCTTTTTTAACTATTTTTATCATTTTTTAAAATTTTTATTCAATTTCTAATTATTTTCATTATTTTTCAATTTTTCCCCTAAATTTTAAATTCAATTTACGCAAGTGTCAATTAGTTTCTTTAATTTTTTCAATTAAAACTTTTCCAGTTTTAATGATTTCCTACAATATTAAATAAGTTTCACTATTTTATATTTATTAATAAATTTTTAATTTCTTTCATCATTTTTCAATTATTTTTACAAAATACGATTTTTGGTTTTCAAATTGTATTTTTTCTCATTAAATTACAATTAATTATTTCAATATCGAATTATTAATATCAATTTGTAATGACAATTAAATAATGGAAAGGTATAGCTTATCAAATTTATTAATTCAATTATCAGATTCTATATTTTCGTCGTTTTCCATAATCATTTTGCAAATCATTTTCAATATTAAAAAATCTGTTTCATGCTTCATTAATTTTTATTACCAAGTTTTATTAAATTTTTAATTATTGTTTTTAAATTTAAGTTGTATTTTTCCAGTATTTAAATTAAGTTCTTTCATTTTCAGTCACTTTCTTTTATATCAAATAAATTCTGTAATTTTCTGAATTTTTTTTCTTCAATTTCTATGATATTCTTTAATTTCCAGTTATTTTTATCATTTTTCAAGTAGTCTTGTTTATCTCAAATATATTCTCTACTTTTTATAATTACTTTTTACAAACTTTTATTATTTTCTTCAATTTTCAATTATTTCTATCATTTTTCAATTACTTTTTGGCATTTTCAATTATTTTTCAATTAATTTTCTAATTTTTATTATTATTTATCTCAAATTCCAGTTATTTATTCAATTTACAATAATTTTTATCATTTTGCAATTATTTTCTTTTATTATAAATATCTGTTGCAATTTTTTGAATTATTTTTCATAAATTAAAATTAATATCTTCAATTTTTAATTACTTTTATTAATTTGCAAATATTTTCTCGAATTTCTTATTATTTTCATTATTTTTCAATTAATTTTCTAGATTTTTAAATATTTTTCTCATATTTTAATAATTTTCTTCACTTTTCCATTATTAGCGTTATTATTTTGCAATTAATTTCTTCAATTTTTAATTATTTTTACCATTCCATAGTTAAATTCCTACATTTTCAAGTATTTCTCTCATTTTTCAATTATTTTTTTCAACTTTCAATTTCTTTTATCTTTTTCCAATTATTTTCTCTACCTTTTAATTATAGATATAAGAATTATTTTTCAATTAATTTCTTAAATTTTCGTTGGTTTTTCTAAATCTAAGTTATTGTATCCAATTTTCCATGCTTTAATCATTCTTCAATTATTTTCCTCAAATTTCAATTACGTTTATCAATTTAACTTTTTTTTTTAATTTGCAATGATTTTCACAAATTTTATATTATTTTAATTATTTGTTGATTGTTTCCGAATATTTCAATTAATATCTCAAATTCACATTATTTTCTTCAATTTTCAATTATTTCGATCATTTTTCAATTACCTTTTGTCATTTTCAATTATATTTTAATTAATTTTATAATTTTTGGATTATTTATCTCAAATTCCAGTTATTTCTTCAAAATACAATTATTTGTATCATTCTGCAATTATTTTCTTTTATTACAAATAAAATTTGTAATTTTTTTAATTATTCTTCACAAATTAAAATTATTTTCTTCAGTTTTTAATTACTTTTATTACTTTGCAAATATTTTTTAAAATTTTTTTTATTGTTTTCATTATTTTTCCATTAATTTCCTGGGTTGTAAAATATTTTTCTCAAAATTTAATAATTTTCTCCAATTTTGAATTATTTTTGTTATTATTTTGCAATCAATTTCTTTAATTTTTAATTATTTTAACTATTTCTCAATTAAAATCCGAAAATTTTAATTATATTTATCTAGTTTTTCATTTATTATTTTAAATTTTCAATTTCGTTTATCTTTTTGCAATTATTTTCGTAACTTTTTAATTATAGTTATATTAATTATTTTTTAATTAATTTCTTAAATTTTCATCTATTATCTCATATCTAAGTTATTTTATCAACTTTTAATTTTTTTAATCATTCTTCAATTATTTTTCTCAAATTTCAATGACGTTCATTAATTTTTACTTATTTTTTTCATTTGCAACGACTTTTTAAAAATCTATATTTCTTTGATTATTTGTTGATTAATTCCGAAAATTTCAATTATTTATCTCAAATTTCCATTATTTTCTTCAATAAATTTTTGATTATTTTTATAATTAATTATTTTTCTGAATTTAAAATTCTTGAAATCATCTTGTAATAAGGTACTTTCTTTTACTTCAGAAATATTCTGTATTTTTTCTAAAATTACAATTATTATCTACTAATTTCAACTATTTTGATCATTTTTCAAAAATTCTCTTCAATGATTCTGATTATTTTTCAATTTTTTCCCTAAATTTTCAATTCACAATTTTCGCAAGTTCCAATTATTTTCTTCAATTTTTTCAAATAAAACTTTTTCAGTATAAATTATTTCTTTCAATATCAAATTAGTTTAATTATTTATTAATTAACTTTCAATTTCTTTCGTTATTTTTCAATTAATTTTACAAAATATGATGTTTGTTCTTTGAATTTTAATTTCTTCAAATTACAATTAATTTCTTTAATATCGAATTATTAATGTCAATTTGTAATGTTAAATAATGGAAGGACATAACTCATCAATTTGTTAATTTAGTTATCAGTTTCACTATTTTCATTGTTTTCCATAATCATTTTCCAAAAAATTTTTAATATTAAAAAACTTGCTTCATCTTCCATCGATTTTTATTCAATTTTTAATTACCGTTTTCATATTTTAGTTTTATTTTTTAATTATTTAAATGATGTTCTTCGATTTTCAATCACTTTCTTTTATATCAAATAAATTCTGTAGTTTTCTGAATTTTTTTCTTAAATTTCCATAATTAAATTTAATTTCTAATTATTTTTATCCTTTTTTAGGTAAATTTAGTTACCTCAAATATATTCTGTAATTTTTACAATTATTTTTTTACAAATTTTTATTAAATCCCTAAATTTTCAATTATTTTTATTATTCTGCAATAATTTTCCTTTATTACAAATATATATGTTGTAATTGTTTTAATTATTTTTCAAAAATAATAATAAATAATTTATAAATTTTTTAAATTATAATAATAATATTTTCTTCAAATTTTATTATTTTTAATACTTCGCAAATATTTTTTTCAAATTTTAGTAATTTTCTTCAATTTTTAATTATTTGTATATTCCTCAATTAACTTCCTAAATCTTCAATTATATGTATCTCATTTTTCAATTATTTTTTTCAATTCTCAGTTTCTTTTATATAATTTTGCAATTATTTTGTCCATCTTTTAATTAGATATATTAATTTTTTCAATTTATTTCTTAAATTTTCATTTCTAATCTCAAATCTAAGTTCTTTTATCCACTTTTCAATGTATTTGTATTCTTTAATTATTTTTCTCAAATTTCAGATATGTTTGTTAATATTCACATATATACTCTGTATTTTTTTCATATATTTTTCTAAAATTGCAATTATTTTATTCAATTTTCTATTTTTTTTTTTTATCATCTTTCAATTATTTCACCCATTTTTTAATTATTCTCATTTTTATCCATTAATGTTAAGCATTTTTTTTCTCAAATTTCTATCATTTTTCAAATTTATTTTTGTTTTCTTTCTCCCCCCCCCCCTCTCTCCTCCCCGATCTACATTAAGTGTGCAGATCTAAAAAATGTTCAAAAATGGCATGTTCGACTTGTGATTATTTTTACAAGAACGAAAAGAAAAAATTTCCCTCGACACACACACACACACACACACATGGCAAATTTTAAACTTGAGGTCAAAATTATCATAAATGAGTTGAGTGATACGAAATGATGAAAAGGAAAAACAGTTTCTTTCACAGGATATAACCTTGGTACCTTAATCTCCTTCGGAGTTGAGAGTTTCTTTCGCTGGATTAAGGAATAGAAGTCCGGAAAGATTAAAGTTTAGTGGCTTCTCTCTAGCTCCCAGATAATCCTCCATTATAAGACGAAACTGGACCTACTTTACCTAATATATACATTACAGTGTTGAAAAGACATTTTCATAAATTTGGCACTTTATTGACGCAAGATTTGTGGATATGTTGAAAATTTTGTATATTTGTGTAACGATCGGTCCTTGTTAAATTTTTTGTGTTAAAATAATTAAAATTTTTCGTGTGTTGATTTAATAACTGTCATTTGATTCTTGAACATAACCTCCAAATTCTTAGTAATAACACTGCAATTTACATTTAATTTTTTGCTGTAAAACGTAAATTTTGTTTTGAAAATTCATTTTAATAATCAGAAGGTAAAGTTTAATACTAATTGAATAATATTGACTCCATAACTCGATTATATTTTACATCTGTCAAGCAGACGATATATAGAAAACAACACAAATCCCTGTGTTAAAAATTAAGACAAATTTTTGAGTGGACCGTCTGGAATATGTGATTTATGTTAAATTTAATACAAAATTTTTAACTGTTTGCATAATGGGACTTAATTGGAGAAGTAAAACAAGAGTTTTTGAAAAAAAATGTCGCAATTTGTAAACGACTGCATTAGCGAGAGTATCCTGCACTTTGTCTCAAATCTCTCATTTCCCTTGGAAGAGTTGACTGATTTTCTCGGATTCTCTCATTTTCTACTTTTCACCTTAATTGAATCTCACCAAATCCGATAATCCAGTTACGTAATCGCTTTATTCTAAAAACGCTCTTGACCTCTAGAAAACGATTCTCTCTTATTTACCATATTCATTTATTCAACTCGTTTTGTTATTGTAACTTGTTATATTCACTTTTTCAACACGAGAGAGCTCATCTTTTACAATTGAATCAACTTTGTCATGTGGCCAAGAAAAGTTCTAATTTGAGCATTTTTACAAAATAAATTTCTTTTGTTACAATTTTTATCATCTTTTAGCATTTTTAGCAATTTTTGGATTTGAGCTAAAATTACAATTTTCCGTTCTTTGGAAACAATTTAGTTAAAGCAATAAACAATTTGACAATTGTTCCCAATAAACAGAAAATTGTAATTGTTATTCAAATGCAACTTTGAATTCATGAATATGTAAAAAATTAAATTATTTACAGAAAAATGTTTTCCAAATTTAGATAGTTTTTTTTTTTTATGTAAAAGAAATTGAAATATAGTGGAAATTATTTTTAAATTTGTCATAGAAAAACTACATTTTTATTCTAGAATAATTTTTAAAGAAGATAGAGATTTAAATCAGATTTTTTTCAATACATAAAACGGGCATTTAAAATTTTCAAATATTTATTTTTGTGTAGTTTATTCTATAAACTGAGAAAATTTGTTAGGGTATAATGAAAAATAGAAAAAACGTTTCAAAATTAAACAAATTATGAATGAATGAGAGAATTACAGAAAAGAAATCCTCAAATGCTTATAAAAGCAAAATTAAGAAGATTTAGCGAAAAGTAGAGGAAAAATGATAAATTATAAAAACAAACCATAAAAAGTTTAAAAATTCGAAAAATTGAAGAAGAAAAACAGTGAATAAAGTTTTCGAAAATTTGAAAAAATGAGAATTTAAAAGAAAAAAATTCTAAGAATTAGAAGAACGATGTCAAAATGAGAATAATTATTTAGTACAAGATTAAATTTACATAAAATAAAAAACTAAAAGTCTTTTTAGCAAAAAATAGAAAATTAAGAAATTGAAAATAATGTAAATAAAAGCATCGAGTAAATATTTTCAAAAATTCGAAATTAGGTACAGGATAAAAATTAAACGATTTAAAGGAAGGGAATTTTTTTCAAAGAAGTAGAAAAATGATATCAAAATTTAAAAATTAATCAAACTGAAAGAAATGATTTTATAAAAATTGCGAAACGACAAGAAAATTAAATAAATAGGATGAAAATGGAAAAATATTATTTTATCTATAAACTATGAAGAAAAAAATTACAAAAGAATTTTTTTACTAAAAAATAAGATGTAATAAAAGTAAAATTAAAAAATGTATAAAGATAAATAAAAAGTTCACAAAAAAAATTTAAAAATCCTTCAAAAATAACAAAGTTTAGGCAAATTAAACCAAAAATCTTTTTATAATATTTAGACTTAAATCAAGTCAAATTTTTAGAAAAGTCTAAAAATTTAATGAAAGAATAAGTAAGTTTGCAAAAAAAGACAAGATGTGAAAAGAAATTAAAAAATTTGCAGAAAAATGAGCTATATTCTTTTTAAAAATATGAAAATAATTTAAAAAATCAATGAAAAAAAGAAAGTTTAGTAAATGTTGTAATAAGAAAATTAAGTATAATAATATTAAATAATTTGCGTAAAAAGAAGAAAATTAAAGATAATCCTAAAGTAGAAAAACAAAATCTAAGACAAAATATCAAAAGCAAAAACAGGAAAAAAAACTTAATTTTGAAATATATAAGAAATTAAAATAATTTGGTATTTAAAAAGAAATTAAATATAAATCTTAAGACTTTAATAAATAAAAATTTAAATTAATCGAAGTTAAAATAAATTTTAGTCAACATTTCGTTGAAGCTGTTTTAAGTTTGGAACTATTTTGAATTTAAAAAAAATTAAAACTTGAGTTGATAGAATTTTTGAAGAATAGAAATAATCCTCAATAGAAGTTTTGAACGATTGAAGTTCGTATAAATTATAGCAGTTTGAATAAATTTTGTTCAAAAAACTATTCTTTCAACAAAAATATTTCAATTTTTTTTAATGTATCTACCTACGCTATTTTCTCCTTTTATTTATTTATTTTTTCTTTTTTAAATATAAAATTGGAAAATTCGTGCTCTTTTAAAACATTTTTTATTTAATTTTATTTATTTGTCTATTTCTTGAAATCGGCAGCGATTTTAATTTAAATAGAATGAAAGTTATATTTTCTGAAATGGTAAGTTTATGAAAATAACAAATTTTATTAAATTATTATTAATCTTATTTGTACTTTCAAAAATGTATAGTTGTAAATGACCAGAAACAATTCAATGTTTTTCAATGTTTATGTTGCTATAATTTTCAACAGTTTTCAATATACAATTATTCTCTTTAAATTTTGTAATTATTTAAAAAATTTTTTTAGATATTTTGTTTGGTTGTCGATCATTATCGACAAATTTAAAATTTTTCTTTCGATGGTCAATTATTTTCCTCATTTCTAAATTATTTTCTTTAATATTTAATTATTTTAGTCATTTTGTCAATTTTCTTTTAATTATCAATTATTATATTGAAATTTCAATAGAATTCTTCAATTTTATGATTATTCTTTAGTTTAAAAAAAAAGTTTCTAATCCCGATTATTCTCACCATTCTTCGATTTTTTTTCAATTGTTAATTATTTTTTTTAATAGTTAATTTTTTTCGTCATATTGTAATTTTATTTTTTAATTATCAATTATTTTCTTGATATTGGCATTTAATTTTTTAATTTTCAATTTATTTCTTTAATTTTTAATTATTTTCTTCAATTCTCAAATATTTTTTTTAATTTTCAATTATTTTTATCGAATTTCCATTAACCTCTCAATATTCAATAATTCTCGGATTTTTTCAATTACTTTTTTCACTCATCAAAATTGTTTTAAAATTTAAATTCAATTATTATTATTATTATTATTTCTATTATCATTAAGTTTTTTTTTAATTTTAAATTTAATTTTTAATTATTTTCTTTAATTTTTAATTCCATCCTTTAATTGTTATTTCCAATCTTCAATTTTTAAGTATATTCCATAAATTTAAATTTAATTCTTCAATTTTTAAGTGCTTTATTCAATTCTAAATTTTTTTTTTTCCAATTTTAATTATTTTTTTCGATTTTTAGTCCAGTTGTTAAATGTACAATTATTCCTTTAATTCTCTTAATTTTGCAATTTGCAATTACTTTTTTTAAATTTAATATTACTCGTTTAATTTTGTCAATTATTTTTACAGTTGTCTATTAATCTAGTCATTTTTTGAATTTTGTTTTCAATTGACAGTAATTTTTATCATTTTTCAAATATTTTAATAAATTTTTTAATTATTCTCGTGATTTTTCAACTATTTCTTTTAGTTATATTAATTAATTTCCCACAATTTTTAATTATTTTCTACAATTTTTTCAATGTTCAATTATTATCTTGAAATTTTATAATTATTCTTTGATTTTTTAAATTATTTTTCTCAGTTCTGTGTTAAATCTAGACATTTTTTTAATTTTGTTTTGAATTGTCAATTATTTTCGTCATTTTGTAATTTTTTCCCATCAATTATCAATTATTTTTTCAAATTTTAATTGAATTCTTAAATTTTCAATTTTTTTTTTCAACTTTTTATTATTTTTTTCAATTCTAATTATATTTTCGATTTCCAATCCAGTTCTTCAATTTGCAATTATTTCGAACAATTATTCCTATAATTTTTCAACTATTTTGTTTAATTTTAATATTGATTGTTCAATTTTTTAAACTATTCCTTTCAATTGTGTAATTATGTAGTCATTTTTCGAATTTTTTTTTAACTGTCAATTTTTTTTGTCATTTTTCACATAAATTCTTCAGTTTCGTAATTCCCATTATTTGAATTTGCAAAAATGTATAGTTTTAAATGACTAATAACAATGCAAAGTTTGTGTTGCTAGTGTTAATAATAATTCATCGAAGGATGTTCATTAATTCATTATCACAATTATTAGTACTCACTTATAAGAAATTTTGTCAATTTACTGTAAATTTCGAAAATATTTAGTAATTGATGGGAATAACAATAATTATTTCTTGACTATATAGACTTATCGATGAATTGGTATATAATACTCTGCTCATTAAGAGTGATTGGTGAAGATTTATTCGATCCTTATTAAAGCCGACCCTCCTTATCATTTTTTTCAATATGAAGTCTCTTGAATGAAAAACTGATATAAAAATAGAAGGCAACCTGATAATCGTGACGGTAATTTAGTATTTAATAAATTCAAGCTTATATATTTATATATTTTATTTATATATTTAGGCTTGTATAAAGTTTCGAAAAGTGTTATTTAGGTGACATGCTTTAGAGAATTTGATTGCACGAAAGCGTCCAGAGAGATCACAAGGTCAAAGCAGTATGCAAATTCATCCAAGTTCTAGTAACTCGTCGCCTATTTGACATGAACGAATAGATCAGAAGGTTTATGATGCGACAATTACTGTCAATTTCGATTAGGGTCTATAATCCATTTTCAATCATGGTGCTTTGACATATATCAAATCTCTATTATAATGGTAAATACATTTTTTTTATTAAAGAATTTGTATATGCGTCTAAAGTTAATTTGAATATCCAATAATCATGAGAGTACAGATGATATATATATACCTTAAAAATGGATTCGATAAAAAACTAATTTTGTGTTTAATTTAAAATCTACAGAGACAAGGATGCACAAATTTTAATACTTTTGCTTCCTCATAGATGAAGCTTCGTGATCGTTAAGATTTTTGATTTTACCAAAAATAGTCTAAATCGACTCATTTTCATCTTAGTAAATTTTCATTTTTAAGCAAATTTATCAAATTAGGCTACGGAGTTGCAACTTTTTCTCAATTTTGCAACTTTTTAAGACGAATGTAAAAAACTACTAACAACAAAATAAACTAGGTGAAAGTTATGTCCATTTCATGGACATTTAGCTTTGAAATACTTTCGTAGTTCTTTTATCTGCTTTTTCAAAGTCAATATAAATTTTTAAATTGGTTTGAGGATCTATTGAATTACCTACTTCGGGTAGTTAAAAAGTATAGTCAAATCTACTATGAATTTTTTTGAGTGTAAAGGTCCATAGATTCATTTTGAGATAAGAAATATGGTTTTTGTATTCATTAAGTTGTATTTTTAGCATGGAATACATTTTTGGTAAAAAAACGATTTTTTTCGATAAAATAAAAATGATAATAAAATTTTGATTTGCTAAAAAATGAAGATCTACGCTCTTTAGATGAAAATGAGTCTATTTAAACTATTTTTGGAAAATTGAAAAACCTTATGATCACAAAACTTTCACTATGAGGAAGCAGAATAAAAATTAATCAATATTAATATTAATTAATCAATTGTTTAAACAAAAGTTATTATTGTTTAATTTCAACTTTTTATCAAAATAGGCTAAAGTTGCAACCCTTTCTCAATTTGCAACTTTTCTTTCTAAAAGATGCCAGTCACTGACAACAAACAAAAAATAACAATTCTACCAATTCTTTAAACAAATTATCATTGATTAATATCAACTTTTTATCAAATTAAGCTATTGAATTGCAATTTTTTCTCAATTTTGCAATATTTTAAGCTGTAATACCAATTACTAACAATAAAATAATAATAACAATTCTACCAATTATCTAAACAAATTATTATTGTTTAAATTCACTTTTTTTCAATTTTTTTATCAAATTCAACAACAGATTTTCAACTTTTTCTCAATTGTGCAAGACGAATGTAACCTGTTACTAATAACAAACTAAGAATGACATTTATATCAATTGTTTAAACAAATTATTATTATTAAAATGTTCTATTTTTACTTATTTAGGAGTTCTATTTTTATTATAATGGCAGAAGCGAAATTTTTTACATCAGTAGGGATTTAAGTTTCTTCAATTTCAACAGTATGGATTTGTTATATATGATAATTTTAATTTGTTATTGTTAATTGATAGAAAAGTTGCAAAATTGAGAAAAAAGTAGCAACTCTATAGCTTAATTTGATAAAACGTTGAATTAAACAATAATAATTTGTTTAAACAATGGATACAATTGTTATTTTTAGTTTGTTGTTAGTAACAGGTTTCATTTGTCTTGAAAGAATTGCACAATTAAAAAAAAGTTGCAACTCTGTGGTTTCACTTAAAAAAAATGTAAATTAAACAATAATTATTTGTTTAAATAATTGGTAGAATTTTTATTTTTAATTGGTTGTTAGTAGTTCGTATTATTTAGTTTAAAAAGTTGCAAACTTAGGGAAAAATTGCACTTTTGTAGTTTAATTTAATAAAAGGTTGAATTTAAATTTTAAACAATAATTATTTGTTTAAACAATTGATAGAATTTTGATTTTTAGTATGTTGATATTAATTTGTATCCTTTAGCAAGAAAAGTAGCAAAATTAAGAAAAAATTGCAATTCAACAGCTTAATTTTACAAAAAATTAAAATTAAACAATTATAATTTGTTTAAACAATTAGTAAAATTAGTATTTTTAGTTTGTTGTTAGTAATAGGTAATAGGTATCATTCAACTTAAAAAGTTGCAAAATTTAAAACAAATTGAAATTCAATAGCTTAATTTGATAAAAAATTAAAATTAAACAATTATAATTTGTTTCATCAATTAGTATAATTGTTATTTTTAGTTTGTTGTTAGTGATTGGTATTATTCAGAAAAAAAAAGTTGCAAAATTGAGAAAAGGTTGCACCTCTGTAGTTTAATTTAACAAAAGGATGAAATTAAACAATAATTATTTGTTTAAACAATTAGTGGAATTTTTATTATTAATTAGTTGTCAGTAATTGGTACCATTCAACTTAAAAAGTTGCACAACTTAAAAAAAAACTGCAACTCAATACTTAGCTTAATTTTACAAAAAAATAAAATTAAACAATTATAATTTGTTTAAACAATTAGTAAAATTGGTATTTTTGGTTTATTGTTAGTAATTGGTATCATTCAACTTAAAAATTGGCAAAATTTAGAAAAAATTGCAACTTAATAGCTTAGTTTGATAAAAAATTAAAATTAAACAATTATAATTTGTTTCAAAAATTAGAATATTTGTTATTTTTAGTTTGTTGTTAGTGATAGGTATTATTCAGGAAAAAAAGTTGCAAAATTGAGAAAAGGTTGCACCTCTGTAGTTTAATTTAACAAAAGGTTGGATTAAACAATAATTATTTGTTTAAACAATTAATGGAATTTTGATTTTTGGTTTGTTGTTAGTAATTGGTATCATTTAGTTTGAAAATTTGAAAATTTAAGAAAAAATTGCAAATTTCATAACTTAATTTGATAAAAGATTAAAATTAAGCAATAATAATTTGTTTAAACAATTAGTAGAAAGTTATTTTTAGTTTGTGTTTAGTAATTGGTATCATTTAGCTTGAAAATTTGCAAAATCGAAAAAAAATTGCAAATTTAACAGCTTAATTTAATAAAAAATTAAAATTTAACAATTTAAATTGTTTAAACAATTAATAACATTTTTACTTTTAGTTTATTGTTAGTAATTGGTCTAATTCAGCTTAAAAAGTTGAAAAATTTAAAAAAAAATTGCAACTTAATAGCTTAATTTGATAAAAAATTAAAATTAAACAATTAAAATTTGTTTAAACAATTATAATAATTGTTATTTATAGTTTAATGTCAGTGATTGGTATTATTTAGAAAGAAAAGTAGCAAAATTGAGAAATGTTACACCTCTGTAGTTTAATTTAACAAAAGGTTGAAATTAAACAATAATTATTTGTTTAAACAATTAGTGGAATTTATATTCTCAGTTTGTTGTTAGTAATTGTTATAAGTTAGTTTAAAAAGTTCCAAAATTAAGAAAAAATTGCACCTCTGTGATTTAATTTAATAAAAGGTTGAAATTAAACAATAATTATTTGTTTAAACAATTAATTAAATTTTGATTATTGGTTTGTTGTTAGTAATTGGAATCATTTAGCTTAAAAAATTGCAAAATATAGAAAAAATTGCAACTCAATAGCTTAATTTGATAAAAAATTAATATAAAACAATAATAATTTTGTTTAAAAAATTAGTAGAATGTTATTTTTAGTTTGTTGAAGGTAATTGGTGCCATTTAGCTTGAAAATTTGCAAAATTGAGAAAAAAAATTGCATTTTAATATCTTAATTTGATAAAAAATTAAAATTTAACAATTTAATTTGTTTAAACAATTGATAAAAGTTTTATTTTGCTACCTGATAGAGAAAGCTTTGTGATCGTTAAGAATTTCGATTTTCCAAAATTAGTTTAAATCGACTTATATTCATCTAAAAAGCCTACATTTTTAGTTTTAAGAAAATGTCCGAATGTATGTGTGTGTGTAAGTGTAAGTGTAAGTGTAAGTGTATGTGTGTGTGTGGAAGTACTTTTTAGTGAATACGATAATTCTAGAACACCTTAATGGATTTTAATAAATTTTGTATGGCGAATTAAGCTTATAATTATCTACATTTGGACATAGGGATTTTTGAAAATACACAACCAAATTGTTTTAAACATAATTTTTCAACAAAAAAATGTCGTTTTTGCCAAAAAAAATTTTCACACTAAAAATGCAACTTAACGAATAAAATAATCATATTTCTTGTCTCAAAACAAATTGATTGACTTATATAAAGTCTATAATTGACCAAAAGTTTGCCTAATAATTTATGATTTTTTATTTTTCTTGACATTTAAAACTCTTTTCCTTTTTATAACTTCTCCAATATTTATTTTATAATCATAGGTCTTTTGGACAAAATATTTTATATGAAAAAATGGATCAATTTATTTAATTATATAAAGTATACAATTTATCCTAAATTTGAACAAATAGTAGAGATTCCGCATTTTTATTGTAATTTTAATTTTTATTTATTTAATATTACTTTTCCAATTGTCATTTTTAAGTAATGATGCCTTTATAAAAAATTTATTCCTTATCTTTTAACGATTTAATTGATCTATATAAAATTTATAATTAATTAAAAATTCGTAAAATAAGTCATGATTTTTCATTTTGTTTTTTTTCATTAAACTGCTATTTTTAAATAACTTCTCCAATTAACTTTTATTTTATTAATTTATTGCTTCTTCTATGAGGAAGCGAAATTTTCACGAAATACACATAATTTTCATCTAGTTGGTAAAGTTTTTAATCGTATTTTTTAACAAAGATTCATGTTTAAAAAATTTGTTTCTTTCAAAAATGAACATATTAATTAAAAATAATTATACATGTTACCTTTAATAATAAATAATAGTTTTTAATTAATAAATATTAATTAAAATTTTTTCATATTATTAATATATTTATGATTTATTACTTTTATACTATATATAAATTTATTGCATCCTTTGTAAAGAAGCAAATTTTTTTTGCTTAGTTGGTTGGAAGCAAAATATCAATGAAAATGATATAATTTTCACTTATTTATTCTTGACTTTCTGATTTTTTAAGTGATGTTGAATTGAAAATAATATTCGAAATATCCCAATTTATTATTTACTTGTTTGAAATTTTTCGATAAAACAAAAAATGCGATAATTAAAATTCTTATTCAAATTATTCCTCTTTCGATTAAAGTGATAATTGTTGACAAAATTGCATTTTCATAAGAGTTAGATTTTAATTTCACATGTCGCTCTATAGCTTGACTGAGTTAAAAAAGTTGAAAATAGCAAAAATTGTATTTCTATTATATTTAAAAATAAGTTAATTACACTTCGTTTCATTAAATGAAAAAAAATGAAAAGAACTTGAAGTGGAAGAAACGAGTTTTTCAGGGATAAAATGAGCTGGTTTTTTGCATCATTTGTCGAAGGAACTGAGCAGTAGATTTTTTTTAAAACCCCGGTGTTTCAACTGCAAGAGTAATAAATTATTCTAAAAGTTGTATGGACAAGTCTCGGATAAATTTGTAAGTTTTAAGAAGAACTTCTTACTGTGAATGGAAATTTTCTCTTTCTATATTCAAACCATCTTACGACGAACTACCTGAATTTGCACCTTACTTTTATTAGTTTAACATTATTAGAATAGAAATGTTTGTATTATACATGCATATAATTCAAGATTTCCATAATCCATCGACTTTAAAGAAGATTATAATTGCTAAATTAAGTTTACTTTTTGCTTAAGCAAATTGCGCTCATTTGTTACTAAAGTTAATTAAATTTAATTACTGCTAGAGTAACTTATATACATTAAACCATTAACGCCTAAATGAATGTAATGTTGGAAAATTTTTCAACCCCTATAGGGAGCATCCTTAAACAACGTTCCATCTTTAAGGTGAATCCTTTTTTAAAGTTCCATTTTTGTTTTGCGAATTTTTTTAACCCTTTGCGGTACGAATTTTTTTAAAAGATTTTTTTTCTTGGCATAAACATTTACTTTATGACCCAAAGGAGTAAAAAATAGCAAATTTAAAAAAAAATCAAAATTTTTGACATTTTTACTAATTTAATTTGTGGACGACTTTTCATCATTTCATTAGTTTTTGACAAATTAAGATTAAAAGTTGCAGCTGTTGGATATAAAACTTATTTTTAAAAAATCTATCTTTAGCTAAAAAAATATTTAGAAATTTCCACTTAAAAAGTAAAAAAATAATGATTTGTATTATTTTGTTTTGAATTATTGAATTTATTATTCTTAAATGTATAAATCACTTAAAGATATAAAATAATAGATAAAATATAGTTTTGCGAAAACTTTATAAAACAGTACTATATCGTTTCTTTTATCACTTTAACCTAAAAATAATAAATATATTACAATTTTTAAACTTTATTGTTTCAAAAACGAAATTCAGGAACAACTTGAAAATTTTAATGTAAGTAGATTTAAGCTTGATTTGAATATTTTAAAAGTAGCAAACTTGTATATTTTTCGTTAACCAAGATATTAGGTCGAAAAAATAAAAAAGATTCGTGTTTTGAATTTAATATTTCTCATAATTTAAAGTAAAAATGTAAAAAATGTTAAGAAAATTAGAAATTTAAACTCACTTTCTTCATATTGGGTGTGTTAAAACTTATTTTATAAATTTCATTTTCTCACAAATAACGGTTAAAAATCGCAAAATTATAGGTTATTTAACAGTCGGATTTTGAAACCATATTTTATCTATTATTTTACATCTTTAAGTGATTTAAACATTTAAGAATAATACATTCAATAATTCTAAACAAATACAAATAATTATTTTTCCACTTTTAAAGCTAATTCTATACTTTTGAAAATATTTTCTGTTAAGTAAAAATGTGGCATTTTTCTGTACCTCATATAACTTTAAAATTATATTTTAACATAAATAAAAGAAATTTTAACATAATTATTTTTATTTCATACTCTAGAAACCATGCAGAATCATTTCTAAAAGCTTCAAATTTTTTAAAAATTGTCTCGTAACGACTTCGATCGAAATAAAATAGTCTGACCCATTAAAAATATATAAGTATAATTATAATTTATGTTTTTTTACCTTTGCGTGTATAATTAATACAATTATTTTCTATAAAATTGTAAAAAATAAATAAAATGACTTCTACAAAAATATTTTTTTGTGAAGCATTTTTTAACGTAAAATTTAGGAGGGGGTCACTTCGGACTATTTTTAAAAAATTAATACTTTAGGCTAATAATTTTGTTTTGTTTTTAGATAACATTCAATAAGGTGTGAAAATTATTTTTCAATATTTTTGTACCAAAGAATTATGTTTTTTTTTTATATTTTAGAGGTGAAGGAAGGCGAATGTGATAATAAGAAAATTTATTAATTTTTTGAATTTGGAATTATTTTTCAATAAACTCGTCGTTTCTTCCTCTAAACCTGGTATTTATGTACTTTTTAATAAAAAATTAATAACATAACTATATTTTTTATAGTTTTATAAAGGTCAAAACTAAAAATTGACTAAACCTCGGAAAGTGATTTTACTATTCTCACCGTATCTGTCACAGTCACTCGTGATGCCATTTAGAACTTCCCACTAGCAAAGTGATTAATTTAGTGGAATTCGATGAACTCTAATTACTAATCCAGTTTTAGACACAACGATTAAATAAAATGTTTAACATTGCAATGTTAAACATTTGTTTAATAAAACAATTAAAATTTTTTTTAACAATCCAATTTAAAAAATGTGTTTGATAAAACGACGTTTTCTGCAATTCAATATTTTGAAAAAATAATTTTCGTTTTAAATTGTATAATTTTTTGTTTATTAGCTAGAAAGTAAAAATTATATTCTTTGCACATTCCTTGAAAAAAATGTGGATATTCTCGATTTGTTATTTTGAATTTTTGATCATTTAAATCTATCCAAACAATTCTCATCTCTTTCTATCCAAAACATTCTGTTTCAATTTTTATGAAAATTTGAAAATTTCCTAAAAATTTGTATTAAACATATTATAGACCATTTTTTATATAAAATTCTATGAATAAAGGCCACAAAGTATTCATAAAATTCCCTAAAAATATTCTTATTTTTTTCTATCCATGTTATATTATTTTGTCTATTTTTTTTATATTATCTGTCTATTTTAATTTATTTTTAAAGTATCCTCGACATATTGAGATAAATGTTTAGAGTAAGAGATTAGTTATATATAGTGGATAGAAATTTTTTGTTGAGAAAGATTGAAATAAACTAAATAGGATAAAAATAGAATTTCGGACTGATTCAAAAATATTTTTTTTATATAGAGGAATTAAAAGGATTTATTGTTTTTCAGATTTGGAAAGAATAAACAAAAATTAAGATGGATAAAAATGATTTATTTGGACTTGAAAGAAAAGGGATTGAAAAAGATTGGTTGTTTTTCAGATTTGAAATAAAAAAAAAGGATTAAAATGGATATAAAGATAAATTTGAATATCCTCTACTGCTTTCTAATTTTAAAAGGGGATAAAAAAAGATTTAGGTAGGATTGAAACTTATTAATTTGAATATGGAAAAAAATGATTGGAGAAGACTGTTTGTTGTTCAGATTTGAAATGGACATAAAAAGATTAATAAAATGGACAAAGAGAAAATAAATTTGGGTAAATTAAGGTGGGATTCAAAATTATTCAGATATGATAAGGAGGGATTGAAAAGGATTGTTCGTTACTCAGATTTGGAGTGGGGGAAAAATTAAAATGGATAAAGAGAATATAGATTTGGATATCTTCTTTTTTCTTTTTAATTTTAAATGGGATTAGAAAAAAGATATAAATTGGATTCAAAATGATTTATTTGGATATGAAATAAAGGGATTGAAAAATACATGAAACATCTGCTTTTTGGTTTTAAATGGAATAAAAAATATAGGTGGGATTCCAAATGATTTATTTGGAAATGAAAAAAGGGATTGAAAAAGATTGGTTGTTATTCAGATTTTGAGGGGATAAAAAAGTATATAAATGTATAAAATTATGATAAATTGGGATTCACATTAGGGATAAAATTTAATATACTGTTTATTAGTTTTAAATGGGGGAAAATGTTAAAGGGATTAAAAATGATTTATTTGGATACTTAAATGAAATATGTGAAAAAATTATTAATCAAATATGTTAGGGATAAAAAATATTAAAGTGGATAAAGAGTAGATAAAATTGAACTACTGCTTCCTAGTTTTAAGTGAGATAAAAACATCTAAGTGGAATTGAAAACGAATTATTTGAATATGAAAAAGGTATTGAAAAGAATTCGTTCTTAATCTGATTTGGAAGGGATAAAAAATGATAACATTGTATATATTTTAAATGGGATAAAAAGAATTTAAATGGGATTCAAAATAATTAATTTAGATACGGAAAGGAAGGATAGAAGAAGATTGTCTTTTATTTAGATTTTAAATGGGATAAAAAGGAATAAATTTTAAAAGGTATAAAAAATGGACTTAAAGGGGATACGAAATGATTTTCTTGGATATATAATGAAGGGATTAAAAAAGTGATTATTGTTTAGATTTGAATGGGATAAAAAATATTAAAGTGGATAAAAAGAAGATAAAATTGGACTACTGCTTCCTAGTTTTTAATGGGATAAAACAAAATTAAGGTGGCATTGAAAATGATTTATTTAGATATGATAATTAGGTATTGTAAAAGATTGGTTATTATTCAGATTTTGAAGGGATAACAAGTGTACAATTTTAAATGGGATAAAAAAAGATTTAAATGTGATTCAAAATGATTTTCTTGGATATGAATTAAATAAAGAGATTGAAAAAGAATGATTTTGTTTAGATTCAAAAGGGATAAAAAAATGTTAAAGTAGACAAAGAGAAGATAAAATTGGACTACTGTTTACTAGTTTTCAAAGGGATAAAACAAAATTAAAATGGGATTGAAAATGATTGCTTTAAATATGAAAAGAAGGCATTGAAAAAGATTGGTTATCATTCATATTTTGAAGAAGCAAAAAAGATGCAAATGGATAAAGAGAAGATCGAAAAAAATTTATCGAAAAACCCAGAGATAAAAATGGATATACTTATTCGTAGTTTTTAATATATAATAAGAAAGATTTTGGGGATTGAAATCTATTCATTTGGATATGAAAAGGATAGATTGAAAAAGATTGATTCTTATTCAAAATTGTTATTGATAAAAGAAAAAGATTAAAGTGAATAAAGGATAGATTTTGGGTAGAAAATTGTAAAATTAAATTTCATTAAAATTAAATATAGAACGAATTAAAAATATTTTAAAGAATTTAAAGTGAATTTTTAAGTTTGTGTACGAGTTGAACTCAAACTTGTCCATACTGTTTTTATCTTTATTTGAAAAGTAAATGATTTTTATTTGTTCGTCAATTTAAAAGTACTTTATTTTCCAACTTTTGCACTTTTCTTCAACACTTGTCACTTGATCAAGTATCAGTTGATTGTAACTCACTGTGAACGCAACTCATGGGAATTTGAAGGGACAGTTATCACCTTTCGGTAGCTTGTCGACCATCGACAAGTGAAAAATTCAGAAAGGCAGAAAAATAAGTTTTTAAAAAAAAAAGAGAAAGTTAGGAAACGAGATAGAAAATCAAGTTTCACGCTTGCTGCACCTTATTGAATTTCTTATTCTATGCATGTCTATATGCAAAATTCTCTGTGTGAGCAAATTCACCCTTTGATAAAGTACCGAATTTTTTCAATCTAATTCTAAGGTCGTCTAGAGTTATGTTATAACTTTACTCGATTTTCTCAACTTTTAGCATTGATGGATTTAACACTTTTTAAATGAGAGAAGAAAAAGTAATTTCTCCATTCTCACGAAGAGAATAAATCACTGGAAATTTGTCATACGGTTATGAAATTTACTAGGACCAAGAAAATGTGTTAAGTAACGTGTTTTACATTAATACACTTCATGCCCTTTCTATGAAAATTATTTTCCTGGTTCTACTTGACAATACTAATTAATTAAAATCTTGGACAAATTTAATTGAGTCAGAGTAATCTCGTTATTGAGTTGCGACAAGGGAAAATTGTTTCTTAATCTAAATAAATCTAATTTACTTGATTTATGAGAATATAATTTTCTTAATCTGGAAAATATAGTAAATTTACGTCTTCTGAGAGAAAAAAAGTTTTTTTTTTTTACTGAAAGTTTACAGTCTTTTTTTTCAATAAACTTTTCTACTTAAAAAATATTATTTTTTTTATTAAAAACAATTTCGGCGAAATTATATATATTTAAATATATATTTTAACTCACAAATTTTTTTTTTTTAAAGAGAGATTTATTATAGGCAATGTGTTCAAAAAATGAACACAAATAAAAAAATAATCACCAAAAATAAATACTTGACGTACAACTTGGCAGCGGTTTTTCTTCTTAATTTATTCGTCATAAATTACACAGACGGAAAAAAAAATTTTCCGTTCAGTGAACCGAACGAATCAATTTTTACGGATTTTGGTTCGAGAAATCCAAAGCTGAAATCGGAATTTCTCACTGAAAAAAAGTCATTGTATCTCAATAAAATGGTTATTTTTAAATAAATAAATATTTGATACAAATAAATATTATTCGAAGAAAATTTTTTAGTTTTTTTTTCCGTTGAACAATATTTCTCTTATACAGATTAAGAATATAAATACAAATTTAGTATTCTAAACATAACTTGTGTTTTAAATAATGCTATTAAAAAGTACTTTTCAATAAAAATAAAAATATTATTATTATTACGATTTTTTTTATTCGATACTAATGTTGATCGTAGGGTACAATTTTGAAATGAAAACAGCTTTATCGATGTAATAAAACTTATTTTACGATCACACATATTTTATCAAGTCAACATATCAAAAATACTGCACAATTCTTTTCTCCAAATGGAAATTTTGTGCACTTAAAATAATTCACGTGTCTGAAAAAGTTCTCTCAAATTTTTGTAAAAATTGTGTGTGGATGAAAGAACCTAATAAGAAGGCCAGAATTGGGAAGTATTACAATTATAGGGTTTTCGAAGAAAAGTAAAATTTATTTAATTTTTTTTTAATACCTCTTTGTCTGTCCATTTTTAACCAGTGATGGCGTCTACTTTTCACTGTAAAATGAATCTTAATTATTACAATTTTAAATTTCAATTTATTTTCCAATTCTTTTCAATCCCAAAATAATAAAGTTATTATATTTAATCCTATAGTGTAATATCTTCAAAATCCAAAATTTATCAATTTTTGCAATTCTGTTAGGCTAGAAACATGAATTAAAACCTTCGGATTGATGTTTTTTCTATATGTATATTTTTAAAAGCTAAAATATTATTCTAGAAAAAAGAAAAATTGGAAAAATATATTAATATTAAAAAATGGTATTAGTAAAGATTCATTTGGAGGTGAAAGTAGGTTCTATTATAACATACAAAAAATGAATTGGCAAAAAAGATATTAAAAAAAAAGATACACTGCTAAAATTAAGAAAAAAAATGTAGTTCACTAGATTAAAATTTAAAACAAATTAAAATTAAAGTAATAGTAAAATAATAAAATATTAATAAACAAAACTTGAAAATGTCTTTTTTGTACTTAAGTTCGTTTAAATATAAAATTTTAAATACGTCAAAAATGAATTTTTGTGTCGAGACAATTAATTAATAAAGTATTAATATTACAATTAATTCGAATATTATCTTTATATTCTGCGATCCAAAAATCATCTAAATTCCCAGTTTGGTAAAAATTGAGTATTAGTTTGAGAATTTAAGCAGACATATTTGATTCAACATATTGAATTTTAAAATTTAAATATTATATTTACATTCTGCGACCTAAAAAGCATCTGAACACCAAGTTTGGTAAAAATCGAGATTTTATATTTACATTTTCGACCCAAAAAACATTTAAAGACCAAGTTTAGTAAAAATGCTTTATCAACTTTTATAAAAAAACTAAATTATTAAATTTCTATTTATTGTTTTTAAATTTTAGTTGTATTTTTTAAGTATCTAAATGATGTTTTTGATTTTCAATCACTTTCTTTTCTATCAAAGAAATTCTAAAATTTTCTCAAATTTATTCTTAGATTTACATAATTTTCTTTAATTTCCAATTTTTTAATCATTTTTCAAGTAGTTATGTTTATCTTAAATATATTCCGTAATTTTTTCAATCTATTTTTACAAATTTTTATTATATTCTTCAATTTTTAATTAATTCTATCATTTTTTAATTACTTTTTGTCTTTTTCAATTTTTTTCTAAACTTTTTATTATTATCAAATTTCAGTTTTTTTTTTTTAATTAACAATTACTTTCTTAATTTTAAAATATTTTTCTCAAATTTTAATAATTTTCTTTAATTTTCAATTAATATTGTTATCATTTTGCAATAAATTTCATCTATTTTTAATTATTTTTACTATTCCTCAATTAAATTTCTAAATTTTCAATAACTTATCTCATTTTTCGATTATATTTTTCAATTTTCACTTTCTTCTATCTTTTTGCAATTATTTTCACCACCGTTTAATTAGAGATATTAATCATTTTTCAATTAATTTTTTAAATTTTCACTTATAATATATCTTAAATATAAGTTATTTAATCCACTTTTCCAAGTTTTTATTATTTTTCAATTGTTTTCCTTAAATAACGGATAAGTACGTTAATTTTAAATTATTTTTTTTAATTTGCAATGATTTTCACAAATTTTATTATATTTATATTTTGATTATTCGTTGATTAATTCCGCAAATTTTAATTAATTTTCTCAAATTTTCATTATATTCTTCAATTTTTAATTATTTCTATCATTATTCAATTACTGTTTGTCATTTTCAATTATTTTTTATTAAATCTTGTAAATTTATTTATCTTAAATTCCAGTTATTTTTTCAATTTTCAATTATTTTTACTAATCTTCAATTATATTTCTAAATTTTCAATTAATAATCCCTTTTTTTTTTTTTTGCAATTTTATTTTCACTACATGTATATTAATTATTTTACAAAATTTCCTATATTTTTATTTATAATCTCAAATCTAAGTTATTGTATCCACTTTTCAATGTTTTAATCATTCTTCAATTATGTTTCTCAAATTTCAATTACGTTCGTTAAATTTGAATTATTCTTTTCAATTTGCAATGATTTTCATTTTTCAATTATTTGTATCATGTTTCAGTTACTTTTTGTCATTCTCAATTATTTTTTATTTTTTATTTAATCTTCTAAATTTTTTATTATTTATCTTAAATTTCAGTTATTTTTTCAATTAATAATTATTTTTATTATTCTGCAATTATTTTCTTTTATAACAAATGTATGTTGTAATTTTTTCATTTATTTTTCACAAATTAAAATTATTTTCATCAATTTTTATTTATTTATCGCTTTTTATCGCTCCATTTGTATACTGATTTAATTTAAATGGAGCGTTGTGAAATTGCTGTGTTTACTTAAAATATCAAAATTAATCTTTTTGAGTAAGAAATTATATTCAAAACCTTAAATTTGTAGGAGGTTCCACAAGAAAGTAATAAGCTTCGAAAAATAGTTAAACTTTTCACAAGTATAAATATTTTAAATTAGAGTATCTCTTTATAAAATAATAAAATTTTATAATAAATCAGTCTTTTCTGTGTTTAGAATTAAATGATATATATTTCTAATAAGTTCTGATAAATGTTATATTAATTAGTCTAAAAATTATAACATCTTTAAAAAAAAGCATCAGATTTAAGGTTACAAATGAAGTTGTGAATCTTCATTTTTTGATTAGTAGTAACACGAAAAGCAATATAATTTATACCATTGTAATATGCTTACTGAATTTAGAAAATGTTGGAGTTTCACATATTTGAAAATTAGAATTTTTAAAAATATGGTCGTAACAGCCTCCATCACTGAAAAAAGTATAACTGCATCAGTGAATTTTTTCTTCATAATAGCTAAACATTTAGCCAAAAACGAACGAACGATATTGCCAATATCAATGTTTTGGCGAAATTGAAAATCGTCGCTTAATTTTCCTATATTAGGGAAAGTGTATTATTAATTTATATATTTGTCACTTTAAATGAAAGATATTGAAATTCTTTAATTGAAATATTCAAAATGTATAGCTAGAAATTTGATTTTGATGGATAGTTAGAAAAAGCAGATGAATGTATGTTTTGACAATTTGAACTTCAAACATTTTCGTGGTTAGGTGTTATTTATTTTTATTTTATCAGATAATAAGTATTAAAATTTTTACTAAGACCTTAATTATAATTAATATAAGTGTTTAAATTATATTTAGTAAAATGTAGTGACGTACAAAAAAAGTATGAAGAAGGAAAGTGAATACGATAAAATGATTTGACAAAAATATAATTTTGTATTCGTACTTTGATTTCCAAAACAATAAATAAATTTAAATATGTATTTAGTTTCGTCATCAATATATAATTTAAGTTTCAATTGACATGATTTTCTAATATTTTGATAAGTAGTTTTTGATATTTTTATAGTTTCATTTAAATTAGATTTTATTGAAAAGTAGGATTATTAAAATTGTAAATAAACTTAATAAGTTTACATAATACCACTATATTTATCATTTAATAAAGGTTTTTTTAACGTTTAAATATTGGATTTAAAATTTTTATTTTACGTTTTTTTTTCTTCAGAGATTTCAAAATTCAATAAGATATATAATTATTGTATGCATACAAAAAGTAACGAATGCACTTAAACTTATATTAAATTTATCAATTAATTTAAATGCAACAATCTTTTAGTTTTAAACATTTTATTATTACTGTAATTTTTTAATATGAAATCATATGATTTATTGTTTATTAAAGTAATAACACTTTTATGATTGTAAACAAAAATTAAAGTTTATTTTAATAATTTTTAATATAAAAAAGCCATTTATCACATTGTGCAAAATTATATTAATTTGCATTTTAATTAATAATTAATAGTAACTGATAAAACTAAATAAATATGTAAATGTATTTATTGTTTTGAAAATATAAATATAAATACATAATTATAATATTTTATTAACTCATTTCTTCTTCTTCTTTCTTCTTTTCACCTCAATAATTTTCACTAATTTGGCTCAAGATAATCATATATTAATATTTTTATTTAATTAATTGTTAAATAAAATTAAAAATTTTTATTATAAAGAAATATAACCACTTGAAAGTTAAGACTGAAGCTGTCAGTTTTTATGACTGTTTATTTGTTTCGAAATTTTTCACTATCGCTAAATCACTAAAATTCGTATCAACAAATTGACTATGCCTATAGCTGACCTAAAGGTGCATTTCACTGTTATATTTAAAAAGTTTTATTATTTTGGTTATTTAAGAAAAATACATAATTGACTAAAATACGAAATTTCAAATTTTAACAATAACAAAAGAAATATCAATTTATTAAAACAGTTTACTGAAAATAGTAAAAACATTTATATAAATTAACTGTACATTTTCTTAATATAGCTTTATTTCTAAATTCAGTGGTTCGCCACGCTAGATTGTTTTCCGTGCAGACGAAAGCCAGTGGATTGACCCTTAAGTATTGTATTTAAAATATGTACTCTCTAAATCTGAATCTATCTCCTACAAAAAATTAAATAAATATTTTAGTTAAAAAATTAGTTTTTAATTAATAATGTTCATAAAAGTTTGTAAATTTGTTTATTTAGGTCTTCTTTTTAACATAGAACCAACCATGTATGTGGTTTTTAATTTTTATACATTTTAGCTTCAAAAAAATTTTATTTTTGAATTTGTCCTTTTTAAGAGATGACCCTAAATATCCAAATATTATTTAGATACACCGAAAAAAAATAGTTTTAGAATGAAAGGATCCTCTCATTCCAAAACTATTTATTTTTGGGTGTAAATTTTCTGTGAGTAGAAATGTTAGACATTTTGATGGATAAAAGTATAAATAAACATGTATTTGTAAATTAAACGGAGGATAGAAGAAGATAGGCGTGGATACACTGAGAAAAAAAGATGTTTAAATTGTAGATTTATTCCGTTTATTTTAACCGGACTGTTTTTTCAGTGTAAAAGATGTTAAAAGTAAGCATCTACAGGTTTAATGCAAGTATCAATATATCTAAACGAAGAATTAATATGTATGAGATTGTAACAATTTTGTTTATAATTGTACATAAATTTAATTAATCACTGAAATTAAAATGAAAATTAAATAAGAAAATTGATTTTCATAAATGTAAAAAAAAAAGCAATCGAATAATACAAGACGATCAAAAATATAAACACAATGAAATAAATAAATTTAGTCAAAATATTATATTCCGTCCATTATCATATAATAATACACTCTTAGCATTTCAACATTTACATAAACTATAGTCACGCAATTTTAACAATGACAATAATTTAAATAAAAAAGAAAATAACACTTCAAGCCTGAAATTCTAGTTTAACCAATATAAGAATACTTTTTATGAAGAAACAGTTAAATAATTAAGTCAAATGAAAAAATACATAAAATAACAAATACGATGATAACATTAATTATTCGTATATTCAAAATTATTAATCAATTATGAGCATATGAGAATAAACGATTTAATAGACTTATACAATTAAAATAACTTATCCAAAAGTGAAGATGTACTATTCTGAGATTTTAACAACGGCCTCTGTGCTTCCGTCCGTAACAGGATTCTTGGGGATCAATTAGAAATACCTGCATTTCAGCCTCGAGACTTTTTAATCGCCAGAACATCGTACTCTCCAAACAATTGACTTAAACAGAATTTGGCGTCATAAATGTAGGTAATTGATATCAAATCAAAACCAAAATAAAACACCACACTCTAAAACACTTGAATCGTTCTCTGAGTGTGGTGTAAATTTGTTATTATTATCTCAATTCAACAGCTCATAACTGACTAATTAATAGAAATTTAGCTTCGCTACGAGAATCGTCAATACCCCCGAATCAAAATCTCCCCTCTTACTCGATTATTACTTATTCAATCTTTCAATCGTAGGAAGGATTCCATCTATAATTTCTAACACGTATACAAACTGAAATATCTATAAAAATAACAATTTACATGATTAGGTATCCCTTCAAGATAAACATATAGATACTCAACTTGAACATAGATGTTTGTCCTTATTTTAAGCATTAATTCTTCTCAGTGTACTAATAACACTAGTTTACAGACAAAATGTACATTTAATGCCACTATTTTTTTTATGTACTATGGTTCTCTAAACTTAAAAATGACATTAAGAAATTTTTCTATGGATAGGTTTCCGAAATATGAATTTTTTAAATTTTTTTACGTTTTTTTCGGAGGTGACTTCACGTTTTAGGCCGTATCTCTAGTTACAGACGTCCGATTAAGTTTTTCTAGGTGTCAAATTAAAGGTAATCAAATTCCAAACAATCGCTTTTCACATTATTTTTCAATCGGTTAAATATTTTAAGTGATATAGTCCAAAAAAAAATTTTAAATTTGAGTTTTTGGCCTAAAATCTGAAAAACAAATTCATTCTACCGCCATGCAAAAATAGAAAACGTCAAATTATGTCCAGTTTTAAATTTTTTACTTATATGGCTCACTTTTAGGAAGAAAAAATGAATGGATGAAAAAAATCTATGGATAATTATTGAAGTTATAAGCCAGGGTACTGAAATTCTCGTTTTACGCCATTTCGGTATTTTACCTCCTTTTATAGTGATTATGTTGATTAATTTAATGAATACAATATCTAATTAGAAAATGGACTTTTTTCACAGATTTCAGATACTTTCCAGTGCTTTACTAATTCAAATTTGACTGAAAATTTTTTTGGAGTTTTTGACAAAAATTTCTGAAGAGGCATAAATTGATTAAAATCTGCTTTTTTGACAAGTTGAATCAGATGCGCAGAGGTTTAATTTTTGTTGAATTTTGTTCGTTAATAGATGAAAAAGTTTGAAATCAGATATCGAAACATGAAAAATAAATTATATTTGACTGAAAATTTTTTTGGAGTTTTTGACAAAAATTTCTGAAGAGGCATAAATTGATTAAAATCTGCTTCTTTGACAAGTTGAATCAGATGCGCAGAGGTTCAATTTTTATTAAATTTTGTTCGTTAGTAGATGAAAAAGTTTGAAATTAGATATAGAAACATAAAAAATAAATGATATTTGACTGAAATTTTTTTTGGAGTGTTTGACAAAAATTTCTGGAGTGGCATAAACTGATTAAACTTTGCTTCTTTGACAAGTTGAATCAGATGCGCAAAGTTTTGAAAAGCATAAATTGTATTATATTACACAAAGTAGTTAAGAATATTTTTTTTTTAATGGGAAATCAGAGAAAATTGATTCTTTTTTAATTAATAAGGAGAAAAACCATTGACTTTCGTCTGAAAGCTGCTGCGGACATATTTTTTTTAAAAAAAAAATTAATTTCATATTTTTATATCTAATTTCAAACTTTTTCATCTATTAACGAACAAAATTCAACAAATCTGTTTCAACTTGTCAAAAAAGCAGATTTTAATCAATTTATGCCTCTTCAGAAATTTTTGTCAAAAACCCAAAAAAATTTTTCAGTCAAATATCATTTATTTTTCATATTTCGATAGCTAATTTCAAACATTTTCATCTATTAACGAACAAAATTTAACAAAAATTGAACCACTGCGCATCTGATTCAACTTGTCAAAAAAGCAAATTTTAATCAACTTATGCCTCTTAAGAAATTTTTGTCAAAAACTGCAAAACATTTTTCAGACAAATATCATTTATTTTTCATATTGCTATATCTTATTTCAAACTTTTTCATCTATTAACGAATAAAATTCAACAAAAATTGAACCTCTGCGCATCTGATTCAACTTGTCAAAAAAGCAAATTTTAATCAATTTATGCCTCTTCAGAAATTTTTGTCAAAACTTCAAAAAAATTTTCAGTCAAATTTGAATTAGTGAAGCACTGAAAATTATTTGAAATCTGTGAAAAAAGTCCATTTTCTAATTAGATATTGTATTCATTAAATTAATCAACATAATCACTATAAAAGGAGGTAAAATACCGAAATGGCGTAAAACGAGAATTTCAGTACCCTGACTTATAACTTCAATAATTACCCATAGATTTTTTACATCCATACATTGTTTTCTTCCTAAAAGTGAGCCGTATATGTAAAAAATTTAAAACTGGACATAATTTGACGTTTTCTATTTTTGCATGGCGGTAGAATGAATTTATTTTTCAGATTTTGGGCCAAAAACTCAAATTTTCTATTTTTTTTTGGACTATATCACTTAAAATATTTGACCGATTGAAAAATAATGTGAAAAGCGATTGTTTGGAATTTGATTACCTTTAATTTGACACTTAGAAAAACTCAATCGGACTTCTGTAACTCGAGATACGGCCTAAAACGTGAAGTCACCTCCGAAAAAAACATAAAAAAATTTTAAAAATTCATATTTCGAAAACCTTTCCATAGAAAAATTTCTTAATGTCATTTTTAAGTAACGAGAAGCTTAGTACATAAGAAAAAAATAGTGACATTGAATGTACATACAATTTTTTTTTTTTTGTAAACTAGTGCACGGAAAGAAGAAATCTTAAGAATATTTTAATATTCGTGTTAAAATGTTGGACGAAAGTGACAATTTGTAATATTTATTTGATTTCCTAAAGTTTTTTTTAAGACATCTTAGCAATTTTATTTTACGTATGATAAAACGTTTAAGACGTATTAAAGGAATTACTAATGATTATTTTCATCAAATAGTAAAAGGAATATTTTTAAAAGTATTAAAATTAATATTATATGTCATGAAATAATCATTATACAGAATCTAAACTTTTTTAATACTTATAAGAAAAATGATCGGAGAGAGTTTTTAAGTCGAGTTTAAGAAAATTATTATACAGTTTTAAACATATTGATGAATTGCGCAGGCGCAGTAAAATATATCACGTCAAAAGATTCTATGGAAATTGGAAATCGTTCTATGGAAGTTTCATATGATCACTATTATAAAATCTTTTTACCTGAAATTATTTTGTAACATCAAAATAAATGTTTTTTTTTAACTTTGAAACTAACACAGGGTAGAGGTACAAGTTATTGGACATTTAGTGAGAATGACATTTTTTGAGAATTGCGCATGTATTTATGGAAGATTTATTCGTTGGAACACATATACATTAAGTGTTTCTGTAAATGAACAAATTTTTGTTGAAGTTAAATATTACATGTTAAAAAAAATATAAGGAAAATAAGCAGATAGTAACCTGTTCTAGTTATTGAACTCGAAAACCATTGAAGATCCAGTTATTATTATTAATTTTCTAATTTTCATGAAACTGCAATTTTTAATTACTCACCATATAAAAAATATAATTGTTCACACTTTCACTAAAAAATGTTACATGAAAATATGAGTTTTCTAGTTCAAGAATCAAAATAATGCATTTGGACTAACTTTTCTTCTGACTGTCTGTTTCATTCCTCTTTAATATTTTCTGCGTACATAAATATTATCATTTTGCAATTATGATACTTTAAAAAGCACAACTAAATGTATAGAAAACTGATGTTAATATCTCATAATTGAAAAAATGACAGTTATGCTTTTTTACCTTTCAGCCCGAATTTATCAGTATTGTTGCACACAAATTTCTTATATTTTGGAAAAAAATTCTCTAAATTATTATAATTAAATTTATTCTTTTTGTTTTAAATAAATTTTAAGTTTTTTTTCAAAATTTAAGACAAATTCTTATAGCTATGTACTACAATACTATAATACTTATAGCAATACTTAAACCGATAAATCCTAACAAAAATTATCGACATTATCGTATCTAGTTTATTTCAATATTATATATGCACATATTTAATATACATTTTACTCTACAATCTGTATCTACTATAGTAAGAATGTCTTCTACTATTTTACGAATCCCCGTAGCGAGCGTTGCGTGGTTAGTTGGTTAGGGTTGCGTATTGTTATTGCTAGGGTCGTGCGTTCAATTCTCGCCGTTTCGGGGATTTTTTCTGTTAGGCAAGCGATTATAAGGTATAAATAACCGTAAGTGATATATAATATATGTGTAAAGTGGTGAATGAAAAACGAATTCTGAAATTAACCTTAAGAAATACAATATAACTCCAAAAACCTCTACAATTGATATAAAAAATAAATCCTTTTTTTTTTGTCAAATCCGACGTTTTAAGACAGTATTGTAATTTACTTCATACTGATCTAACGAAATTACTATACTGTCTCAAAAAATTTTCAATGAATATAAGGATTCAATATTTCATTGGAAGATAAATCATTTTAAAACAGTATTGTAATTTATTTCACACTGTTTCAAATTTTCTTTATATTTATCTTTATTTTCTTTATACTTTATCACAAAAGTTTGAACGGGTTAAATTAAGATATAGTATTAAATTTTTCTTAAAACTGGCACTTTCGTCCAACATTTTAACACGAATATTAAAATATTCTTAAGATTTCTTCTTTCCGTCTGTAATTATCATTATAAAATTTTATTCATCATATAACATTTGACAATTCACTCTTTATAATTACTTTGCGCAGGAAATCTGATGGTGATCCTAGTAGTGACATTTTCACGAAGACTGAGAAGCATGACAAACTTCTTCCTGGCAAATTTGGCAGTTGCTGATTTGTGTGTCGGAATATTCTGTGTCTACCAGACTCTAACAAACTATCTAATGAACAGTTGGCAATTGGGTGACTTTCTGTGCAAAGTGTATATGTTCGTCCAATCACTGTCTTACACAGCAAGTATCATGATTCTTGTAGTTGTATGCACCGAGAGATATTTGGCAATAATACATCCCATAAAGTGTAGATCAATGTTGACTCGAAATCGTTTGAGGATCGTTATCGGAATGGTGTGGCTGCTGGCAGCAATCTACGCATCGCCCAGATTTATATACGTCGAAACAATAAGGCATCAATTGGACACTGGCGATATCGATGTTATTTGTATAGCTAATTTCAAAAAGCACAACAAGGCTGTACTCGACGCCGTTAATCTCATCTTTCTCTATCTCTTTCCGCTTTTTTTAATGTGCTGCCTGTACACGAGAATTGCCGTGTCTCTGTGGAAAAGTGGCGCGACTCTTGGAGGACCGGGTCTTGTTGCAAGGACGAGGAATGGACGAGTTCAACACATTCACACTTCAAGTAGAAATGTCCTTCGGGCAAGGCGCGGTGTCATAAGGTACGTTTCACAAAATTTCTATTCTCTCTTTAGCAATATCTCACCAAATCCTGAAAATTCACCTCATCTGCATAATTTTCCTGTAGAGTTTCAAACTTTGTTATTCAATTTGGCGAATATTTACAGCGTACGATATTTTAACACGGAAATGCTTTTTGAGAGGAGAATGCTTTATGTGTGCCTCTCAGGTTTTGTAAATTGAATAACATTTTGGAAATTAGTGCGAGAATTGGAGCAAATTAGTAGGGAAATTGTAGTCAATTGTAGTAGGAGAATGACAGAAAAGTAGTAGGGAGTTTAAAAGTTTAACAGGGTGTCTGCAACTACGACATGTACAACAAGCTGAAAATTATGTTTATTTCGTGTTAATTTTGTTTCCTTGTATAGACGAAAAATTTGTCTTGTCTGAGATTTGTAATCTCTAAATCTGAATTAGTGATTTTCTACTGAGGGACAAACCACTGATTTTCGACCAAAGGTGGTCGCTGACATATTTTAATAAATATTAAAACCCATATTATATGTATTATTAAAGTGTCCAAATTCAAGTTCTGTAGTTGGTTTAGATAATTTTTTTATTTTGTACACTGAGACAAAATTTTGGTAAAAATTCCTGTGCCTTCACTATAAAAGCATCATAATTGACAGTCTCCGAAATTTTACTGTGCTGTCTTACAATTTTTACCGGATTTTCTGGTAAAAATTGTGGGAAATCTGGTAAAAATTGTAAGACAGTACGGTAAAATTTCGAGGACTGTCAATTATGACGCTTTTATAGTGAACAGCACAGTGTAGCCGTAAATTGTAATTAAAGAATCAAGTGCACGAAAAAATGGCGTTTTTAATGCACATTTCAAATATTTCTTATTTACAAAAAAAAAGCATTTAATTCCCATATTGTAATGAAAATATGTTTAATTAACATCACAGAAAAAACGATATTCTTACTCTAAGAAACACTTCTTAAATATTCTTGGCGCCTATTTAAGAAGTGTTTCTTAGAATAAGAATATCGTTTTTTCTGTGATCTAAATATTTATTTTAATTAATGTAATTTTGTACATAATGAAGAGTAATATTAATAAAATCAATTTAAAGTTGGTCATAAATCTGTCAATTTTTACCATTTTTATGAGTATATTTTTTAGAAACTTACTTAATAAATTTTATTGAAACTTACCATAATTATTAATTTATTCACTTTAATCATTTCGTTGACCCGTATATGTACTTAAATAAATAATCATGTTTTGACAAGAAACAAGACAAATATTTATTTTGCTATTGAATAATTTAATTTTGAAATTTCAAATTTAACCACAAAACACACATTTAAATCTTTAATGAGTTTTCTCTGGATGAAATTAAAAATTCAACACTTTTCACATAACTAAGTTTGTATGAAATCTTCAACATATTAAAATTTCGTGAGGGTAATTTGCTTAGTTTATAAATTATTTAAGTTTAAAAATACACTGAAAAAAGGTTATTTTTCAGTGTACAAAATACAGTCTGAAGTTTGACAATCGATTATTTTTTTTCTAAAATTCAAAATTATTTTCCTAAATATTTTTAACGACAAATTTTACAGAGTATTTTGTACAATGAAAAATAACCTTTTTTCAGTATATTTTTAAACTCGAATAATTTATAAACTAAGCAAATTACCCTCGCGAAATTTTAATATGTTGAAGATTTCATAGAAACTGAGTTATGTGAAAAGTGTTGAATTTTTAATTTCATCCAGAAAAAACTTATTAAAGATTAAAAATGTGTGTTTTGTGGTTAATTTTAAAATTTCAAAACTAAATTATTCAATAGCAAAATAAATATTTGTCTTGTTTCTTGTGAAAACATGATTAAAGTGAATAAATTAATAATTATGGTAAGTTTCAATAAAATTTATTAAGTAAGTTTCTAAAAAATATACTCTTAAAAATGGTAAAAAGTGACAGATTTATGACCAACTTAAAAATTGATTTTATAATTATTACTCTTCATTATGTACAAAATTATATTAAATAAAATAAATATTTAGATGTTAATTAAACATATTTTCTTTACAATATGGGAATTAAATGTTTTTTTTGTAAATAAGAAATATTTGAAATGTGCATTAAAAACGTTATTTTTCCGTGCACTTGATTCTTTAATTACAATTTACGGCTACAAAATAAAAAAATTATCTAAACCAACTACAGAACTAGGGAGGGGGGGGGGGGGAGGGAGAAATAATACAATTTAAAATTAAAGAGTTTCTTAATTAGCGTAATTATTGTAACGCGAAATTTGACAATTTATTTTATTTCAAGTAAATTTTCCGAATTAATAAACGAATAATCAAAATGATATAAACTGAGTGAAAATTATTACAAATTACCTAAACACAAAACAAAATTAAAAAATGACGAATGTAATGTTAAATAATGGAAGGACATAATTCATCAATTTGTTAATTTAATTATCAGTTTCATTATTTTCATCGTTTTCCATAATCATTTTCCAAATAATTTTCAATATTAAAAAAACTTGTTTCATCCTCTATCAATTTTTAATCAATTTTTATTTACCGTTTTCATATTTTAGTTGTATTTTTCAATTATTTGAGTGATCTTCTTCAATTTTCAATCACTTTCTTTTATATCAAATACATTCTGTAATTTTCTCAATTTTTTTCTTAAATTTCAATAATTACTTTTATTTCCAATTATTTTTATCCTTTTTTATGTAGTGTTGTTTATCTCAAATATATTCTGTAATTTTTACAATTATTTTTTTACAAATTTTTATTAAATTCCTAAATTTTCAATTATTTTTATTATTTTGCAATAATTTTATTTTATTACAAATATATTTGTTGTAATTGTTTCAATTATTTTTCAAAAATAAAAATTATTTTTTTCAAATTTTATTATTTTTAATACTTTGCAAATATTTTTTTCAAATTTTAGTAATTTTCTTCGTTTTTCAATTATTATTGTTATCATTTTAAATCAATTTCTTCAATTTTTAATTATTCTCAAACTTCAATATTTTAATTAAATTCCTACATTTTCAATTATTTATCTCATTTTTCAATTATTTTTTTCAAATTTCAGATACTTTCGTTAATTTTTTTTAAATTTTTTTTTTTAATTGCAATGATTTTCACAAATTCTATATTATTTTGATTATTTGTTGATTACCTAAATCCGTAAATTTAAGTTAATTTTCTTCAATTTTAAATTATTTCTATCATTATGCAATTACTTTTCTTCATTTAAAATTATTTTCTAATTAATTTTCTTAATTTTGCTTCCACATAGAGGAAGCTTTGTGATCGTTAAAATTTTCGATTTTCCAAAAATAGTCTAAATCGACTCATTTTCATCTAAAAAGCGAAAATTTTCATTCCTAAGCAAATGTCCAGATGTATGTGTGTGTGTGTGTGTGTGTGTGTATGTGTGTGTGTGTGTATAGCGTTTTTTGTGTACAAGATATCTTGAGAACGCTTAAACGGATTTCAATAAAATTTGGATGACTTATTAAGCTCATGAATATCTAAATTTGGACACAAGGATTTTTGAAAATACCCAACCAAATTTTTTTGAGCACCTTTTTCCATCGAAAAAAATCATTTTTTGCCAAAAAAAATTTTTATGCTAAAAATACAACTTAATGAATACAAAAATCATATTCCTTATCTCAAAACGAATCGATTGACCTATATAACTTTTATAATTGATCAAAACTTCGTAAAATAATTCATATTTTGACATTTTTTTGCATTAAAATTTTTTTTTAACAACTTCCCCAATTAACTTATATATTATTAATTTCTTGCTTCCTCTATGAGGAAGCAAATTATTTTGCTTACGTGGAAGCGAAATGTCCATGAAATGGACATAATTTTCATGTAGTTTTATTATTTATCTCAAATTCCAGTTATTTTATAATTTACAATTATTTTTAAATCATTCTACAATAAATTTCTTATATTACAAATGTATGTTGTAATTTTTTAAATTATTTATCACAAACTCTTCAATTTCAGATTCAAACAAACTCATAGAGAAAGCAATAAATTATTAATATAAAAGTTAATTGGAAATTTATTAAAAACAAGAATTTTAAATGCAAAAAAATGAAAAAAACATGGATTATTTTACGAATTTTTGATCAATTATAAAAGTTATATAGGTCAATCGATTCGTTTTGAGATAAGGAATATGATTTCTGTATTCATTAAGTTGTATTTTTAGCATGGAAAACATTTTTGGCAAAAAACGATTTTTTTCGATGAAAAAAGGTGCTTAAAAAAATTTTAGTGAGTATTTTCAAAAATCCCTGTGTCCAAATTTAGATATTCATGAGCTTAATAAGTCATTGACATTTTATTGAAATATATTCAAGCGTTCTCGAAATATCCTGGCAACAAAAAAAGGTATACACACACACGTACACACGCACACACATACACACATACATCTGGACATTTGCTTAAAAACAAAATTTACGCTTTTAAAATGAAAATGAGTCGATTTAGAGTATTTTTGGAAAATCGAAAATCTTAACGATTATAAATCTTCCTCTATGAGAAACCAAAATGATTAAGACACTGAAAAACTGAAAAGTAAACACAATAACTTAGATTTTAGATAATGAATGAAAATTTAGGATATTAATTGACAAAAATTAGTAGATCTAATAAAAAGGTGGACAAAATAATTGCAATAAGATAGATGAAAATGAAAATTGAAAAAAAAAAATAATTGAAAAATGAGATAAATAATTGAAAATTTAGGAAATTAATTGAGAAATCGCAAAAAATAATTAAAAATTGAAAAAATTGATTGCAAAATGATAACAATATAATTGAAAATTGAACAAAATTATTAATATTTGAGAAAAATATTTTAAAATCAAGGAAATTAATTGAAAAATAATGAAAATAATACAAAATTTGAGAAAATATTTAAAAAGTAATAAAAATTAAAGAAAAAATTTTTAATTTGTGAAAAATAAATGAAAAAATTACAACATTCATTTTTAATACAAGAAAATAATTGCAGAATAATAAAAATAATTGTTAATTGAAAAAATAACTGGAATTTAAGATAAATAGTAAAAAATTTAGAAGACTAAATAAAAAATAATTGAAAATGACAAAAAGTAATTGATAAATGATAAAAATAAATGAAAATTGGAGAAAATAATGGAAATTTGAGATAAATAATTAAAATTTTCTGAATTGATCAAAATAATAAAAAGTTTGTGAAAATCATTGCAAATTAAAAAAATAATTAAAAATTAACGAACCTAACTGAAAGTTGAGAGAAATAAATAAAGAATGATTAAAACATTGAGAAGTGGAAACAATATAACTTAGATTTGAGATTATAAATAAAAATTTGGGAAATTTTGAAAAATAATTAATATAGGTATATATAATTAAAAGGTACTAGTAGTGAAAATAAAATTGCAATAAGATAAAAAAAACTGAGAATTGAAAAAAAATAATTAAAAAATGAGATACAGAATTGAAGATTTAAAAACTTAATTGAGGAATAGTAAAAATAATTAAAAATTGAAGAAATTGATTGCAAATGATAACAATAATAATAAAAAACAAAAAATAATTACTAAAATTTGAGAAAAATATTTTAAAATTTAGGAAACTAATTAAAGAATATTGAAAATAGTTTAAAATTCGAAAAAAGATATTTGCAAATTAATAAATTAGAGAATTTCTTAAAATATAATTGAAAACGACGAACACTAATTGAAAATTGGAAAATTTAATAAAAATTTGTAAAAAAATAATTGTAAAAATTACAAAATATATTTAAGATAAACAACACTCCCTAAAAAAGGATAAAAATAATTGAAAATCAAATTTAATTATGATTCTTAATTAAAATTTAAGAAAAAAATTGAGAAAATTAAAAAAATTTTTTTATATGAAAGAAAGTGATTGAAAATCGAAGAACATCATTTAAATAATTGAAAAATACAACTAAAATATGAAAACGGTAAATAAAAATTGAATAAAAATTGATAGAGGATGAAACAAGTTTTTTAATATTGAAAATTTCATATTTGGAAAATGAGTATGGAAAACGATGAAAATAATGAAACGGATAATTAAATTCATAAATTTGATGAGTTATGTCCTTCCATTATTTAATATTACAAATTGACATTAAAAATTTGATATTGAGGAAATTAATTGTAATTTGGAGAAATTACAATTCAAACAACAAAAATCGTATTTTGTAAAAATAATTGAAAAATAACGAAAAAAATTGAAAATTAATTATTAATAATGAAAGTATTTTGATAATGAAAGAAATAATTTATACTAAAAAAGTTTTATTTGGAAAATTTGAAGAAAATAATTGAAACTTGCGGAAATTGTAAATTGGAAATTTATTTATTTATTTATCAAATTTATACAGGCTGTAAACAACAAATTTTCGGAAATTAAGGGGAAGAATTGAAAAAAAAAAGAAAATCATTGAAGAAAATTTTTGAAAAATGACAAAAATAGATGAAATTTGTAGATATTGATTGCAATTTTAGAAAAATAATTTTAAAAAATACAGAATATTTTATGAAGTAAAAATTACAAAATGATTTTAAAAATTTTCAATTCAGGAAAATAATTACATCATAATAGAAATCATCGAAAATTTATTGAAAAAAATAATGGAAATTTGAGATAAATAATAAAAAAATTAGAAAATTAATCAAAAAATAATTGGAAAAGACAAAAAGTAATTGAAAAATAAATTTAATAAAACTATAATTGATAGAAATAATTGTTAATTGAAGAAAATAATAAAAATTTATAAAGAAATAATTGAAAGAATTGCAGAATATATTTAAGATACAATTACAATTACAATAATTACAATTATATATTATAATTCTTGGAACTTCAATTAATTTGAAATTTTATTGATTAAGAATTTAATTAATCCATGCTTTGAAAATAATAAGTTAAAATTTATTTCAAAATTTTTTGAGTTTTCAACAATTTTTTTTTATTATGATTTCAATTATTTGCTCCAATTTTCATCTATTTTTATCATTTTTCAAAAATTTTCTTCTATTTCTTATTATTTTTTAATTTTTCCCTTTAATTTTAAATTCAATTTCTACAAATTGCAATTATTTTCTTTAACTTTTTAAAATGAAAGTTTTTTATTTTTAATTATTTCCTACAATATCAAATTAGTTTAATTATTTATTAATTAATTAATTTTCAATTTCTTTCGTCATTTTTCAATTATTTTTACAAAGTTTGATTTTTGTTTTTTAAATTTTAATCTTTTTCTTCGAAATCTTGAAGCCCTGAATTCAATTTAAAATTAAAAAACCTTTAAACCTTTTAAATTGTGTTTAATTGAGCCGAAAGGATTCAAAATATGCAAATGCTTTTCTTCGAAATCGGGGAACAAGTTCTTTTTCATTCAAGACAGGTGCGTGTTTTAAGGAAGCAAAATCACGTTAAAAAATTATTATATTATATTGTGGATATTGAATATATTTTTTTTAAAGTAAGACATCTTTGAATTTCTTCTTTTTTTGAAGAAATTCCAGAAATTCTAAAAAATTCCTTAATATTTCTAGATTTTTCAAGGTATTTTTATTTTTCCTGAAAATTCCAAGCTCTTTAGATCCTTCAGTTGTTGTAGACACCCTGTTAAAACAACTTAAAAAAATTGAATTGTAGAAAATGTAAATTTTAGAACTAAAAAAAAAAAATACTAAATATTTTGTCACCAAATTTAGTAAAATTACTTAAAATATCATTAAAAAGATCTGTCTGATCCAAATTTGTTTGAATTTTACTTTAAAATGAACTTTTTTAAAAATTTATCCATTCTCGAAAATTCCAAAAAATTAATTTTCAAACCAATTCAAACATTTTAAAGTTTATTCTAGTACAACCACAGAAAAAAAACAGAAAACAAATCCAAAAATGTTTCTCCAACTTAGATTTTTTGTTTTTGTTTATGAGATGCCTCCTAATCATTTTAAGTCTAAAACAGAAAAAAAATCGATTTGACAGTTTTTGAAAAAAAAAAAAAATTTCCATACATTAAAGAGGTTTATCAATATATTTTAACGAAAATAGGTTCAAATTAAAGCTAAATCGTTAAAACTGGCATCAAAAAATATGTCTTAGGTGCTGAATTATATTTTGCGATATTTTTTCCAAAAATTTCAATTTAAAAAATTAACTTTTCAATTTTTTAAATAATTTTTTTTTTCTACATCTTTTTTATGAGCTTTTGTTATTGAAAATGTCCCTTTTTAGTGGAGTTTTAATTAAAAAAATACCCTTATCATTCCTCGAACCATCTGAACAACAAACATTAGAAATTAAACAAATAAAACAATAATTTAATTTTAATTATTGAATTTAAATTTTAAGTTAATAAAATTTAGTTATAAAGAAAATCAGGAAATTAGAATTATACCTTTTTGAAATTTTTCAAAATAAAATAATTTAATTTAAATGTCTTTATTTCTGCATCACAAGAAACATTTATTTTGACTCAAACTTGCTTCTTAAGAATTTAAAATAGCAACTTTGGCCAGTATAATACTCAAATTACGAATTTTTAATTCCAAAATTCTCTAGATAGTAATCAGAGGAATTATTTATTTAATAATTTATTTATTTAATTTCTCCTACAGTATTTATTTAAAATTTTAATTGCGAATTATTCTTCTATATTTTAATTGCCATTATCTGATTACAAACTTACAAAAATTTAAACAATATTTCTTATCTTAATTAATAATTTTGAAATAAACAAATTAATATTAATTATTTATTGCTAAACTTTTAGAAATCTCCTAGACTATTTGTTTTTATGTTTTTTATTTCATTAAAAATCTTTAAAATTAGCAATTAATTTCATTCTTAATTCTTACTATATTTTTATCAATTATTTTTTTTTATTTATTTTCTCAGTAACGTTAATTGAAATGGTTTTAACCATTGAAATACTATTTCAATATTTTTAATTCCAATACAATATTTAGAAATGAAATCAATTTTAATAAAATAAATATTTAATAAAATAAAATCTCGTTTTATCCCTTAAAAAACCAATTAAATTCCGTGTAGAACGTAAAAATTCGTAATTCATATTTTTCAATATTTATAATTCATTTTTATCAAACGGAATGAAAATAGATTAAAATGTTTGGAAATAGGAGCAACATTAATTTAAGAATAATGTCATTTTTTAACCTTCTCTTAACTATTTTTAATCTATTTTAAAATAATGTTAATCAACCTATTTTTCCCTGGTAATTTTGAATAATTCCAGACATAATTATGGCTTTAATTTGAACTTATTTTTGTAAAAATATCTTGATTAGCCTTTTTTAAAATATTAGTTGGAATCTCATAAACAAAAAAAAACGAACTTTTGGGTTGAAGTTATAATTCAAAAGAATTGTCTGTACAAATGCCAGTCATTTGCGTAAATTTTCACAAGTTTTGCGAGAAAAAACAAGCCGGTAATTTACCGCAATCTTGTTTCTCTTCTCTACCTAAATTACCATCTTTAGAACTATAATCTAGTTTCAACTCGAAGCTAAGCATCGTTGCATACATCTTATCATTCTGTGGCTGTTCTAGTGTCACAGTTGCCTCTCTTAACATTAATTTCTTCCGCCAAATATAATAATATCCTCAGTTTTTATCGTGCATTACAATCGATTTTTATACAACTCCGAATCCCATTTGGTTTTATCTGTTGTTCTCTTTTAGTATCGAGTGTTATTTTTACAATACGATTTCAAAATTTGAAACATTTAACATACTGCACATTAAAGTATTGTTTTATTGCGAACAATTTTTATGTTAGACAAAGTATTAATAGTTTTCTAACCGTATTTTAAAAAAAAACACGAAATTAAAGCTCTTAATAATATTCATAGTTGTATATTATTGTTGCTCAGAATTATTTTCTATAATTTTTCCCGATATTTTTCGTGTCATTTTTTTCTGTCATTATTCCTGTGATCGCAAAGAAATACCAAAAATAAATCACATGTCATTTTTTCGATCATACATTTTCATTAGGATATCAGAATATTTTCAAATCTAGAGCAAAATGGTTTGAAATCTGCACATATTTAACTTTTTCGTTACATCAATTTTTGCGAAAACGACACATGAATTTAAAAAATTGATTAGCAAATTGTTTTAAAATAATTGGATTTTTTAAAATAATAACAATTGTTTTTTATCTAAAAACAAATTTTTTCCGCATATTCTTCAATTGTTATAATATGCGCAACCTTCTTTTGCTTTTAATTGAAATTTAAATTCGATCAGTGAGAAGATAAATATGATAAAACTATGTAAAGCTCTGGATGAAAAATCCTTTATGGAATTTTCAGTGATATCGATTTAAAATATTCGCCTCAAAGGATCAGAGAAAAAAATAAAATTATACTAAATGGCTAGTGATAAATAGATAAAAGAACTTTCAGTCTAATTATCATTTTTGATCCTTTGAGGAGAAAATTTGAAATTTATATCACTAAAAATTCCATAAAGGTAAAAGGATCGTTCCAAAATGTTATTAATAAACATTCATTCCATTGAGGCTGGATTCCAGACAAATTTGATAGGAATTTATTAATTTAATTTTGTCTTATTCAACGTAATTATTAATAAATTGAATAACGAGAAAGCGTCTCTTTTGTTTTACATACAATAGGTTCTTAATAAGACGAACCTCTTTAATTGTTAAATTTATTATATAAAGTACGTAAAATATTCGGAATAAAACAAATCGATGTTTCCTGTTTATACAAATGGTTTTTCGAATATTAATAAAATGTGATTATTTTAAAAATAGATGTAATTGTACAATATAACAATCTTCAAAATAAGTTTTGTGTCAAATTGTAGAATTGGGGAAAAAACATTTAAAAATTAAAAAAAAGAGAAATTTGTTTTTTTTATACTTTGAGAATACAAGTTATTGGTCTTAAAAATATTTTAAAAATGGCTAAAATGTAGCAAAACAAATTTTCTTTTTAATTTTCAAATATTTTTTAGCACCACTGTATGTATGTGGGTGAAAATCAAAAAATCGTCAATATTTGACTAACTTTATTAATTGAACCGAAATCTTTGAAATGTCGAATAACAACTTTTTTATTAGTTTTATTCGAAAATATACAAAAAATTGTAAAACTCAAGATCAAGTATCATTTATCTAATTATTAAAACTGTTTTTTAGTATTAACGTACATTTAACCTTTTTTCAGGTAAAGAATAATTCATTAATTGACTGTACAAAAAAGTTTATAATAATTAAATTGACATTATTAATTTGCATTTTTATTAAATTTATGTATTATAAATGATAACATTATTTAATGCGTTAAACATATTAACATAAATATTTTGAAAAAATTGCATTAATGATTTTAAGATCTCTTTTAATGTAAATAGGGACATAGGGCAAGATATATTTTTTTCATCAAAGTTTTTTTATACCAATTTTTTTACTTTATCATTTTTTCAATAACCAAATTTCCAATAACTCAATTTACCAATTTAAACAATTTTCTAATACCGTCAACCGGGGTAATTCTACCCATCCAGGGGTAATTATACCCATCTCCAGTTTTCAATTAGTAAAATTTTTTTATTAAAATGTATTAAGTTGCCGCTAGGGGTAAATATTCTTTGATAGTTGTACTACAGAGTAAATATAATGTAATAACCTAATTCTTTGTCAGAAAGTAGAAAAAAATTCGTAAAGTTGCGAAAGCTAGGTTAAAAATTTCGGAGGTGCGCCAAACATTATACTAGATCTCGTAAAATTTTCTAGTGTTTCACAAAATATTGCAGATAAGTATTGTTAATTTAGTTGTGAAGATGTATACGTGATGTCCTAACTTTGTATTGCATATTTTAAGAGAAAAGTGTAAAAAACTGACGAACCAGCATTCTCTGGGTAATTATACCCATTATTTAAAATCAATTATTTTACGAAAATTTGTTTCGTAGTAAGTAAATAAGTGTATAGTACATCGTTTTTATACATTTTTGATTCACTTTTGCGTCAAAAGTCTAGAAATAAGTTATATAATTAGAAACAAATTATAAGTTTACAAGGGATGCAACATAACCTCAAAAAGTAACTGTCATTAATATTTATATGTTTTTCAAGTTAATTTTTGTACTTCTTCTTTTAAAATAACTTAGAAACCTTGTTAGTAATTATACTAAGTTATTTACTTAACCTAAAAAAATTTAACGTTAATTTTTTAGTAGATATAGATTTCAGTAAAATTTCAGTGTTTCACTCACGAATTAGTTGAATAATTTCTACAAAAAAGCTTTTGTTTTAGTTATTTCTTTTTTCATTAGACTCTAGATCATCTACAGAAAAGATTTCAAATAATCAAAACGATCAAAAATTTTATTTAGGCTATTTTATAAATAAACAAACTTTGTTGGGTATAATTGCCCCAACCCCGGGGAAATTATACCCACATTTTTAAGCCTCTATAATTTCAACAAAAAAATTTTTTTTTTACTCCTAACTTACAGGAATCCTTTAGAAAGATGTCCACAACAACACCCAATAGTTAAAAACTTTTTTTTTTAAATTCTGATTTTTAATGAAGTATTTAATAAAAGAAGAGCGTTTTTTTTTGGGTATAATTACCCCGGTTGACGGTACACGGAAAAAAATTAATCACAAAATTTGAAATGAGTTGAATTCTTAATTGCACACTGTAAAAACAGGTGTCTTAAATTGTTCAAAAATGTCTTAATTAAGACATTTTTCGTGTCTTAGACACCAAAAGTATCTTAATTTAAGACATTTTTGTCCAATTTAAGACACCATGTTTTTGCAGTGCAGAGAATTAAAAATGTATCTAAATTAAGCATTATAATCAAACTTTTTATAATAAGTTATGCTTTATTTTGCAAAACTTTATATCAGAAAATGACATTTTATGAAATCTCTAATTTAGAGATATGTTCATTTATCAACCTAGAAATATATAAAAAAAGGTTATGCTAAAACATATTTTATTATTCGAAAAAGTTTAAAAATGTTTAGTTTTTGGGATATAATGAAGATTTGACTGAATTTAGATCGACTTTCTTTATTAATAAATTTGCTCTGAAAAATAATTATTTTTGTCGAATACTTTTAAACAGAACGTTTTACTATTTCTTTTAAATTTTTAAACATATACATTCTAAGTTTCTAAGTAATCCGTTTGCTCTAAATTTCAATAATAACTTAAATTCTATTCGTAATGGGCTATGCATAAAATGAGGAATTATACAATGTGTAACATTAAATTACTTTATTTCTTATTCTAACAATAATATTAAAATTTTTTACCAAAGAATTGAAAAAATAGACAAAAAGCATAATAATTGTGAATGTTGCTGCGATGCATTGGCTGGATCAGTCATTTGCTTTTTTTATTGTGTATTTTCCATATATCACAGAATTAGAGATTTCTAATATTGTTTTTAGGGATAAGAATATGTATTCTTTACAATACTAATATTTTAATCTGATATAAATCCATATTTTAATTTTAAAGATTTTATCACATCTTACTTTTGTTTTTAGAGATAATTTATGCTTGAATCTCATATTAAATATCTAATTTGGATATTAATTTTTTTCCGTGTATGCCAATCTTCCAATTTACCAATTTTCAGTTTCTCCAATTTTACAATAACCACTTTTCCAATTATCTAATTTGTCAATTTTCCATTAACCAATTCTCCAATTTCTTAAGTTACCAGTTTACCAATTTTTCTAATTTCCTAATTTTCAAATTTACCAATTTTTTCTTCATCAATTTTTCAAAAACCTAATTAACACTTTCTCAATTTACTTGATTAAACAATTTTCTAATTTGCCAATCTTCAAATTTACTAATTTTCATTTTCTCCAGTTTTACAATAACCACTTTTTCAATTTTCTAATTTGCCAATTTACCAATTTTCCATTTACCGCAATTCTCCAATTTCTTAATTTACCAGTTTACCAATTTTTCTAATTTCCTAATTTTAAAATTTACCAATTTTTTTACTTTATCAATTTTTTAAAAACCAAATTTCCACTTTCTCAATTTACCCGTTTAAACAATTTTTTAATTTGCCAATCTTCTAATTTCCTAATTTTCAGTTTCTTTAATTTTACAATAACCTTGTGCCACTGTATTATTTTTGATAAAACAAGATTCACTAATTCATATATGGTCTTTTAAGAGCAAGAATTATCAACATTGAAATCAGGTGAGAGAGTTTTTGTTCTCAGGTTTGATGATCCTTTATGACTAAAGTTTTACATAAATAATTAGGTCAAAACATTAATTAGTTTACGATTTACGAGAATAGAAATTTCGAAAAAAAAATTGAAATAGTAATATCTTTTTTTCTATTGATCATAACAACGTTTTCTTTTTTTTAAAATATTCAGAAAAATACAAGGAATATTTCTTTTTCAAGGCAATTTTTTATAATTTTAATATTAAATAAATTATTAAATAAAAATTAGGTTAGATGTACCGTTTGTGGCCAGTGTACCTTTAGTGGCCACTTTCAAATATTTTTCTACATATTATTTTTTTAAATTTTGAAATTTATTAATATATTTCAAAATTCATTTAAATTAAATCAATGTTTAATGTTTGTAAGTTATTTTCTCTCTTTATTTATTAAATAGGCATATTTTTTTTCAAGTGGCTACTAATGGTACTAAGATGGCCAAAACCGATACTTCTACCCTATATAACTTTTAAGCGGCAAGAAAAAATTCAATGACCCAAATGCTAAAACGAACTTACCTGTGTTCTTTTCAAGATTTCAAAAGAAATGAACTACACAGTTACTTGCTTGATATTTAATTTTAATAAACTATAAATGTAAACATTGGAGATTTTTGTTGGTAAACAAATCAATATCAGGGTTTTCAATTTTTTAATTAATGTCTACAAATTTTTAATTTTTAAACCAGTATTGTCAATTACTTTCGTCATCTTTCAATTTTTCCATCAAATTTAAATTATTTTTATCATTTTTTTATTATTTTCTGCATATTTCTATTAGTTTTAACATTGAAAATTTATTTTTATAAAATTTCAATAATCATTTTCAATCATTTTTTTTTTATGGTAATCAATTTCTGAGCCAGTATCATTTTGACACAAAACTTATTTTGAAGATTGCTATATTGTACATAAGGAGAATGTTATTTTGTACAACTGCTAAATGATATTTTATACAATTTTGAAAAATGAATTTGTTATTTTGTACAATTTTTTAAAAAAGCTAAAACATTGTACTCCCAATGTTGAGTCAGTATCATTTTTACACAAAACTATTTTTAAAGATTGTTATATTGTACAGAATAAGAATGTTATTTTGCACAACTGCTAAATGTTATTTTGTACAATTTTGAAAAATGAATTTGTTATTTTGTACAATTTATTAAAAAAACCAAAAAATTTTTGGGATTACAATTAAGTCCATTTTTTAAATAATTGTACAAAATAACAAATTCATTTTTCAAAATTGTACAAAATAACATTTAGCAGTTGTACAAAATAAAATTTCCATTTGTACAAAATAACATTTCCATTCTGTACAATATAACAATCTTCAAAATAACTCTTGTGTCAAAATGATATTGGCTCCAATTTCTCAATTTATTACACAGTTTTCAATTTTCAATTTTTTTCTTCAAATTTCAGCAATTTTCTTCAATAATTTTATTATTATGTATCAATAATTTTTAAATACTTTACACCAATTGACAATTTTTTTTTTCAATTTTACATTATTTTAATTATTTACACCAGTTATCAATCATTCATGTCATTATTCAATTATTTATCTCAAATCGTTATCATTTTTGTTATTTTTCATGTATTATCTTCAAATTTAAATTTTTTACAATTTCTCAATTTATTTTTTTCAAATTTCAATTATTTTTGTCATTTCTCAATTATTTTTTCCTATTTTCAATTATTTTTGTCATTTTTTATTTGTCTTTTAAAAAGGTTCAATTAATTTAGTAATTTCTAAATTATTGTCAATATTTTCGACGTTGTTTTATTACTTTCTCCAAATTTTGTATTTATTTTCTTATATCTTGAAATTATTCTCATGAATTTTTTAATTTCTTACTTCAATTTTAATTTATTTTTTATTTAATTAATTTAGTAATTTCTAAATTATTGTCAATATTTTCGACGTTGTTTTATTACTTTCTCCAAATTTTGTATTTATTTTCTTATATCTTTAAATTATTGTCATGAATTTTTTAATTTCTTACTTTAATTTTCATTTATTTTTGTCAATTCTCAATTTCTTTTCAAATTTTAATTAGTTTTATCATTTTTCAAGTCTTTTTTTCCAATTTTTTATTGTTTACTTAATTTTTTAATTAGTTTTGTCACTTTTCAATTATTTGTCTCAAATTTTTATTATGTTTGTTATTTTTCACATATTACCTTCAAATTTAAATTTTTTTGTGATTTCTCAATTATTTTCTTCAAATTTCTGTTCTTTTTGTTATTTCTCGATTATTTTTCTATTATAATGATTTTTCTCATTTTTTAATTGATTTTAATATTTTCAAATAATTTAGTCATTTAATTTTTTAATTTTTCAATTATTTTTGTCATTTGTCAATTGCTTTTTATTTTTAATTTTAATTATTTTTATCATTTTTCAAGTATTTTCTTCAAATTTCAAATTTTTTTGGATTTTGCAATTATTTTGTCATTAATTAATTATTTTCTTTAAACGTCAATTTTTATCTCCAATTTTTAAATTATTGATTTCTAATTTTTATTTTGTTTCTCCATTTTTCAATTATTTGTCATTTTTTACGTCTTTTTTTCAAATCATAAATTTTTTACATAATTTTAAATTAGTTTTATCATCTTTCATTTTTTTTCAAGGTTTAATTATTTTTGTCATTTCTCGACTATTTGTTCAATTTTTTGATTATTTTTGTAATTTTCAATTATTTTTGTCATTTCTCAGTTATTTTTTTTTTAATTTTAATTATTTTGATCATTTTTCAAGTATTTTTTTTCTAATTTCTATCAATTTTATGATTTTTCAATTATGTAATTATTTTCTTTCATGGTCAATTTTTTTCTCCAATTTTTCAATTATGTATTGACATCAAATTTTTATTTTGTTTTCCATTTTTCAATTATTTTTGTCATTTTTCAAATCTTCTCATCAAATTTTTAATTATTTACTTAATTTTTAATTAGTTTTGTCATCTTTCATTTTGTTTCTTCAAATTTCTATTATTTTTGCCAGTTTGGAATTATTTTCTTCAAAGATCAATTTCACCTTAAAAACTTATATATTACGCAATTAATTTTTTTTCACTATTTTAATATTATAGCTATTAATCATACATAAAAGAAATCCGAGAAAAATGTGATTTTAGATCCGGGAAAACCGGGAATTTGAAAATCATGTTTCGGTAGACACCGTGCAATATGGTTGCTCGTGCATTTCCATCTAAGAGGAACGAAGTCATGGTTATACGAAGTTGCGCGCAACCATAATGATTTGTTTACTAACAGAAGTCTCCATTGTTTACATTTATAATTTATTAAAATTAAATATCAAGCAAGTAATTGTATAGTCCATTTCTTTTGGAATCTTGAAAAGAACACAGTTAAGTTAGTTTTAGCACTTGGGTCATTGAATTTAGTCTCGCTGCTTAAAAGTTATATAATTTTTATTTAATAACTTTTTTAATATTAAATTTATAAAAAATTGCCCTAAAATAGAAATACTCCTTATATTTTTCTGAACATTTTACAAAGAAGAAAACGTTGATACGACTGATAGAACCAAAGATATTGCTGTTTCAAAAGTTTTTTCTAAATCTTAATTCGAAATCGCACTTAAGTGTTATTTATTCAAGACAAGATTTAAACGTATTTTTGATTTTCACCCATATAATGCCAATAAGAATAAATTCTAATACAATAGTATAATAATAATACCTTTATTTTCAGAATGTTAATAACAGTGGTAGTGATGTTCGCTGTATGTAACTTACCGCAACAAGCGAGAATAGCTTGGCTGCATTGGGACCCAAACTACAACAGGACATCAGACTTCAGTACAATACTGACAGTGTCAACGTTTCTAGTGTCATACATGAATTCATGTCTGAATCCAGTTTTGTATGCTTTTCTTTCAAGAAACTTTCGAAAGGGGATGCGAGAACTCTTGATATGCAGTGCTCGTGATCAAAGTGGTAGATTGGGTATCGGTTGTACAAGTGGCGATGTAGCGCGTCATGAAAGTGGTCTCAATACAAATGTAGCTCATAGCTCAATGGTGAGATTAAGTTCGGTGCACGATAGTCCTTGCTCAACACAAACTGTCACCAGACAAGAAACTTTGGGTGCATGCACCTAAGCATTGTTGTCCACAATGAACTCGTTAAATTCCTTCGAGAAAGACATTAATGCAGGACACTGCAGTTTCAATTTCAATCTGCTTGTCACGTTCGTCTTCCCATAAGAGACCTTTAATTAGTATCCTGCAGAATACTTAACTTCAGGCCAAAGTTTCCACAGTAACTATTAAACCAGAATATCGGAAGGGATAGTGTCGCATGTGAATGTTAATGTCCCTCGAGCCCAACCATCGACCTTTACTTTTAAAGGTACCTTTACTTTTATCTTTCAGCGAAACTGCTATCTTTATGTGCACTCTTTGAAAGATTTCTTCTCCAGCAAAATTAACATAAATTGGCACTATTTTTTTCTGATATGGGTCATACCATTCTATTTCACCCAAAAACGTTGCGGATTAATTTTACAAAAATCTGATAATTTGTGATACTTATATTTGACGTGTGTACAATAGGGGAGAGTCGGCCAAAATGCCTATAGTAAAGTTTAGAGCAAAAAAAAAGTATTTAATTATAGTTTTGAAAAATATAAACCATCAAATATTTAGAAAACATCCTTTAAGAATATAATAAGATAGTCATTTTAAGTGTTTATTTCAGAAAAAGTAGAAAAAAGAATTATTTAAATAGTGATGTCAAAATTCGCCATTTTGACACACGACTGGGCAAATCGCCTGTGCACAAAAATATGGAAAAATATGAATAAAAGTAAACAATTTTTTTTTATATATTTTCTATAATCAATTATCTTGTCTATATTAAAAAAAGAACTAGCTGTGAATACAAAAATATAATCTTTTTGTCATAAAACTAAAATTTTAATCCAAAGCAGACCGACAAAAAATGGAAATAAAGTCTATAACAAATAAATAAAGCTTCTACAATTATAAAAAATCATACAAAAGTAAATTAAACACTATAATAAATTAAAAAAATACCTGCTCGATTGAAAACTGCGTGAGTTTTAGGAAGAAAACGAAAATTTTGGCATTCAATGCCAAATGTGACAGGTTCATTCGCCATGATTCTTTATAGTCACGTGACAACACGTATCTCTCGTAATCTTATGTATTTTTCTGCGCATGCGCACTTCTTTTGATTCATCCCGCGCTTATTTAAAATCATGTTTTAAAAATATATTAAAAATGATTCTTCAATGCATAATTATTATAATTATTATTAATATAAATGCAATAATTAATATAATTAATTTGTTAAAACACTGATTTTTTATACAGAAGCAGTAACAACTTGATATTTAGTTTCTACATCAAAATATACGTGTAACCCGAGAGATTTTCCGTATCATACGTATCTTGTTTAGAAGTTTTATAGCATATAGGCAATTTAACCAAGGCAATTTACCCAAAAACACACGATGTAATTAAACTAATTATTTTCATTTTTCAACTCATTTTTATAAATTAAGTCAAAGTGATTAGATAGCTAAATATTCAAGGATTAATTTTAAAAAAAAATTATGTACGTATGTGAGATAGAAGTGCATGTTTTCTAATCTTTAAAAATGAAAAAATTATCGTTGGAAAGCATCATTTTCACAATTCTTTAATAAATTATTTAATTATAAACTGATAAACATGAAACTTTACAGAAATCATCTTCACCTTAATATACTTCATAATTAAAAACAATTATGATTAATATTTATTTTTGGCCAAGTTATTAACCATTGCCAATTTACCCAATTAGGCATTTTACCCGACTCTCCCCTACGTTTTTGACAGATACACAGGTTGAAAAAAAAATGTTTGCACGAGATACTACAGTAGTGTATACTTTTGTATATTTCTCTCCTGGATCCGAATCCAAAGGCAGAATTACCGGATTGTCTAAATTTTTTAAGATAATCTCAAAACATTGCTCAAAAACCTGAAAAAAACCAAAAAAAAAGTTTTTTTTGTTCGGGACAATATGCTGGTGTATTCCTACGTGTTTTTCTCTGCTGGATCCGAATCCAAAGTTACAATAACCAAATTGGCAAAAAATTTTTAAAAAATCTAAAAAAATTACACAAAAAACTGAAAAAAATTTTTTTTTTGCCGGGAAATTATTTTAGTGTATTTTGAGGTATTTTTCTCCGCTAGATCCAAATCCGAGGTTAGAATAACTAAATTGGCAAAAATTTTGAAATAATCTCAAAAAATTTCTCAAAAACCTGAAAAAACCCAAAAAAAAAAAAATTTTTTATCCGGAAACAATATGCTAGTGTAGTTTCTACTATTTTTCTCCGATGAATCCGAATTCGAAGTTCAAATGACCAAATTGGCAAAAATTTTGAGATAATCTGAAAAAATTGCACAAAAACCTGAAAAAAAACAAAAAACCAAAGTTTTTTGTTTAGGACAATATGCTAGTCTATTCCGACGTATTTTTCTCCGAAAAATTCGAATCTGAACTCCAAATAACGAAATTAGCTAAACTTTTTGAGAAAATCTAAAAAAAATAGCTCAAATACCTGAAAAAACAAAAAAAATAATTTTTTTTTTTTGTCCGGGAAATTGTTGTAGTGTATTTTGACGTATTTTTCTCAGCTGGATCCGAAACCGAGGTTAGAACAACCAAATTGCCAAAAGTTTTCAGATAATCTAACAAAATTGCGCAAAAACCTGAAAAAAAACAAAAAACTAAGTCTTTTTTTACCGGGACAATATGCTAGTGTATTCCTACGTATTTTTCTCAGATAAATCCGAATATGAAGCTAGATTCACCAAATTGGCAAAAATTTTGAAATAATCTCAGAAATAGTTCAAATACGTGAAAAAACAAAACAAAAATTTTTTTTGTCTTGGTAAATATGCTATTTACAGATAATCTCAAAAAATTGCCCAAAAACCTGAAAAAAAACAAAAATCAAAATTTTTTTGGTTAGGAGAATATGCTAGTCTATTCATACGTATTTTTTTCCGATAAATTCGAATTTGTACTCCGAATAACCAAATTAGCTGAACTTTTTGATATAATCTGAAAAAATTGCTCAAAAACCTGAAAATAAACAAAAAAAAAGTTTTTTTTTGACCGGGACAATATGCTAGTGTATTCCTACGTATTTTTCTCAGCTGAATCCGAAAATGAAGCAAGAATAACTAAATTGGCAAAAATTTTGAAATAATCGCAAAAAATAGCTCAAAATCCTGAGAAAAAAAAAAAAAAAAATTTACCGAAAACAATATGCTATTGTAGTTTTAAGTATTTTTTTCTGCTGGATCCGAATATGAAGCCAGAATAACCAAATTGGCAAAAATTTTCATTTAATCTCAAAAAGTAGCTCAAAATCCTGAAAAAATCGAAAAAAAAAATTTTACCGAAAACAATATGCTATTGTAGTTTTAAGTATTTTTTTCCGCTGGATCCGAATATGAAGCCAGAATAACCAAATTGGCAAAAATTTTGATTTAATCTCAAAAACTAGCTCAAAATCCTGAAAAAAAACAAAAAACCAAAGTTTTTTGTTTAGGACAATATGCTAGTCTATTCCGACGTATTTTTCTCCGAAAAATTCGAATCTGAACTCCAAATAACGAAATTAGCTAAACTTTTTGAGAAAATCTAAAAAAAATAGCTCAAATACCTGAAAAAACAAAAAAAATAATTTTTTTTTTTTGTCCGGGAAATTGTTGTAGTGTATTTTGACGTATTTTTCTCAGCTGGATCCGAAACCGAGGTTAGAACAACCAAATTGCCAAAAGTTTTCAGATAATCTAACAAAATTGCGCAAAAACCTGAAAAAAAACAAAAAACTAAGTCTTTTTTTACCGGGACAATATGCTAGTGTATTCCTACGTATTTTTCTCAGATAAATCCGAATATGAAGCTAGATTCACCAAATTGGCAAAAATTTTGAAATAATCTCAGAAATAGTTCAAATACGTGAAAAAACAAAACAAAAATTTTTTTTGTCTTGGTAAATATGCTATTTACAGATAATCTCAAAAAATTGCCCAAAAACCTGAAAAAAAACAAAAATCAAAATTTTTTTGGTTAGGAGAATATGCTAGTCTATTCATACGTATTTTTTTCCGATAAATTCGAATTTGTACTCCGAATAACCAAATTAGCTGAACTTTTTGATATAATCTGAAAAAATTGCTCAAAAACCTGAAAATAAACAAAAAAAAAGTTTTTTTTTGACCGGGACAATATGCTAGTGTATTCCTACGTATTTTTCTCAGCTGAATCCGAAAATGAAGCAAGAATAACTAAATTGGCAAAAATTTTGAAATAATCGCAAAAAATAGCTCAAAATCCTGAGAAAAAAAAAAAAAAAAAATTTACCGAAAACAATATGCTATTGTAGTTTTAAGTATTTTTTTCTGCTGGATCCGAATATGAAGCCAGAATAACCAAATTGGCAAAAATTTTCATTTAATCTCAAAAAGTAGCTCAAAATCCTGAAAAAATCGAAAAAAAAAATTTTACCGAAAACAATATGCTATTGTAGTTTTAAGTATTTTTTTCCGCTGGATCCGAATATGAAGCCAGAATAACCAAATTGGCAAAAATTTTGATTTAATCTCAAAAACTAGCTCAAAATCCTGAAAAAACCAAAAAAAAAAAAGTTTATTTCCCCGAAAACAATGTGCTAGTGTAGTTTTAAGTATTTTTCTCCGCTGGATTTAAATCCGAAGTAAGAGTAACCAAATTGGCAAAAATTTTGGGATAATCTCAAAAAATTGCACAAGAACATAAAAAAAAACAAAAACGAAAAAAACCCCAAAAACAATATGCTATTGTAGTTTTAAGTATTTTTTTCCGCTGGATCCGAATATGAAGCAAGAATAACCAAATTGGCAAAAGTTTTCATTTAATCTCAAAAAGTAGCTCAAAATCCTGAAAAAACCAAAAAAAAAAAATTTTTTTCCCGAAAACAATATGCTAATGTAGTTTTAAGTATTTTTCTCCGATAGATCCGAATCCGAGGTTAGAACAACTAAATTTCTAAAAATTTTCAGATAATCTAGAAAATTGAGCAAAAACCTAAAATAAAAAAAATAAAAAATTTTTTTTGACCGGGACAAAATGCCATAGTATATTTCTACATAATTTTCTCAGATAAATTCGAATCTGAACTATGAATAACAAAATTAGCTAAACTTTTTGAGATAATCTCAAAAAATAACTCAAATACCTAAAAAAACAAAAAAAACAAAATTTTTTTGTCATGGAAAATATGCTATTCGACAACCCCCGTTGATAAAATGTTTATTGAGAAGCCAGTGGAATAAAATGCTAATTCAAAAGAGCACGCTATATAACTCTTATTCAATTGTCTGTGTAATAAAATGACAATTGATCTTCAGTGCAAAAAAATGCTATCTTAAAAAATTAAATATTAATTTTGTATGCTAATATAAATGTAATTTTCATATTTATATCTTCAGATACATATTATTTATTATATACTACATCTTAGATACAATACGCAATTTAATACAATTTGCAGTTAGAAATAATGACATTTATGTTAAAATAATTATTCTGAGATAACGTTTTGTTGAACTGAAAATCAGTTGTCATTTTATTACACAAACAATTGAATAAGAATTATAAAGCACGCTCTTTTGAATTAGCATTTTATTCCACTGGCTTTTCAATAAACATTTTATCATTTATTTTATTTTATTTTATCATTTATTTTATTTATACATATTTTTCTCCGCTGGATCCGAATCGGAAATTAGAACAACTAAATTGACAAAAATTTACAGATGACCTAAAAAAATTGCTCAAAAACCTGAAAACCCAAAAAAAAAAAGTTTTTTTTTGACCGGGACAATATGCTAGGGTATTCCTTCGTTTTTTTAGCTGAATACGAATATGAAGCTAGAATAGCGAAATTGGCAAAAATTTTGAAATAATCTCAAAAAATAGCTCAAAAACCTGAAAAAACAAAAAACAAAAATTTTTTTTTCTCCGAAAACATTATGTCAGTGTAGTTTTAAGTATTTTTTTCCTCAGGATCAGAATCCGAAGTTAGAACAACCAAATTGCCAAAAATTTTGAGATAATCTAAAAAAATTACACAAAAATCTAAAAAAAAAGTTTTTTTTTTGACCGGGACAATATAATACTAGTTTATTTCTACGTACTTATCTCCACTCCGAATTTAGAATAACCAAATTGACTAAACTTTTTGAGATAATCTCGAAAAATAAAATAAAAACAAGATAAAAATAAAAAAAATCAATTTTTTTGTCCGTGTCAATATGTTAGTGTATTCTTACGTATTTTTCTCCGCTGTATCCGAATCCGAAATCAAAAGGATTAGATTATCGAAAATTTTTGAGATAATCTTAAAAAACTGCTGAATAACACGAAAAAAAATTTTTCTGAGAGATTATAAAAAATTTTTAAAAATAATTATCAAAAACGTATTCTACAGACATTAAAATTAAATATCGCAAATTATCAGAATTTTTTTCATTAGTCCGCAACGACTTTGTGTGACATATAATTGTTTGACCCTATATTTTCTTTAAATTGATTCCAATTGTCAATAATGCTTTTTTTTCTTTATTCAGCTGTAGTTCCTGCAAAAAAAAAGAAGCCATTAATTAGAATGAAGGGAAAAAATTTGCAATTTTATATTGAAAATTTAATAAAAAGTTTAAAAATAATAATTATTATCAGACAGTAATAAAAAGTTGAAAATTTCTCTCAAGAATTTGTAGAAATCTTTGATAATTATAATTATCTCATTTTTTATTAGTTTGGATTCAAAGCGTAACATAAATATAGAGTTGTACATGCACCTCAATTATTTATTTAATGGATGAGAGCGAAGTTTGAAATTTTTAAATATCAGAACGAGCTTTAGAAATAGTAAATTCATTAAAACAGTTTACTTATTCTTTGAGTATAACGATTATGTTGTTTTCCTGCTCAGGAGAAAGGATTCGCTTGTAAAAGGAAAGAAAAGATACTCAGTCTCTCTTAAAGTCTATATAAAGAAATTTTTAAAAATGTATGTTTCAATTCTTGATTTTTTTAAAAATATTTTTTAATAATTTAAAGATATTTTTTAAAAGAACTTTTCTCTCGTCTATATGTATGAAATAAATACCTTTTTATAGACATTTTAAACTGAAAAGTAGAATACAAAAAAGTAAACGTTCTAAAACAGCAGAAAATAAAAATAAACTCAAGACAGTAAAATTTCGCTCAAGTTTGAAAAAAATAGTTACTGATTTAACGACTTGCAGTTGTATAATACGATCGCTATTTTAATGATGCACTATGAAACAAATTTTATTGATTGTAATACAAAGTTATTTCTGGTATTAAAATAGTTAAAGTAGTCTTTGCAATAATTAAATTGTTAGTGGCTCTAAGCTTCCATATTTCAGTTTTACTAAAACTATTGTATTGAGAATAATAATTTGCTTGTATCGCTATTACCATTTAAATGATGTTTCCGAAATTTCGAGAATTCATTTTAAGTGATAATAATTTTATAGTCATTAAAATAAAACGGAAATGTGTTTTGCGTTAAATTAAATTACCAGCAATATTAAATTCATTTAAAGTAAAATTTAAAAAGAGTTATTAGTTATAGAACAGAACACAATTTTAAAATAGTTTAAATTAATATTTAATTCTATTATTATTTATAGTTACTCGTAACAAATTTTAGTATATTTCAGGTTTTATCCAAGTTTCATAAAGTATACCGAAATAGCTGATTTTAGAAACTTTTAAAGTTCCAGATACTTGAAATGGTTCTAAGTCTCCTAAATTTCCTGCCTCATTTATAATACCTTTTAAATGCAGGAGAAAAGCTCTAAAACTGGCAAAGAACATAGCTTAGGACCATACTTTTAAATTCCTTAAATTCTCATAAATTCTAAAGAGAAATTAAAGAGCTGAGAAATTCTCGAAGATGTGCTCATGCTCGAGAGAATTTTTCTCGGACCATAAACTCTCGAAAGCAGTACGTTAGACCAGCCAACTATTTTTTTCACTTGCTTTAGTACCCACTTAAATGAGATTTTCACAACTGATTTCTTTTTATAACCTAAATCAAGGTCAAAATTATTATTATTATTAATTTTGTTATTTAAATTCTAAAAACAGAAAAAATTACAAAATACTCAAAATTACCCCAATGAAAAGTAGCTACTCTTTTGTTTTTTTCTTTTTTAATTTACTTTTATATGAACATGTGATAAAATTGAATCAAGAATAATTTATTTTGTACAATGTTGCAATTACTTGAACACAGGAGTTGGGCAAGAGGTATATAACGTGAAAAGTCTAAGCATTATAGTTAAAAGGACTCTATACTTTATTCCTCCCTTACTCCCAAACCACCCTGGGTGCAGTTAATCGATGCCAACAAAGGTGGTCAGTACTTTGAGAAAAATAGCCATTCTCGAGTTCAAATTACATTTCAAGAATCACGAGACACAATAGAAACAATGTAAATAAATTAGCGCTGATATATTTTTATTCTTCCCAGATTGGCAAATTGCCAATTGTTGATGACTGGCGAACTATTGAATCAATATTGGGGCTTCCAGTGTGGAGTGAATATAACTATATAACCAAAGTTGGGACAATGATAGTAGAAGCTTGGAATATAGACTCTTGCCAATATTGAATCAATATTTTTCTAAACATGCTTCTAGATTGATTTATTTACCTTTCTCGCAAGCGAGGCGAGCTATTGAGTATATATAAGAGAAACAGTCACTGCTCCTGGCAGTATATTGGAACAACGATAATATTGGTCAAATATTTTGATAACAATGGTTAAAGGCATACAATAATTGGATAATAGGGAAATAGGAAAGGATTCTGTTCTCTCTCGTAGATATAACAACAATCTTAAAATCGCGTTGTACAAGTAAAAAATTAAATAATGTACCGCAAGTTCCGAATGTCCGCACGGACGAAATTAAAAAAATGTTTTTTTCAACCTTTACCGACTCAATTTGTTGTAAAATACTTAGAAAAAAAGTTTTATACAAATTATTTTAATAATTACGTATTTCTAGGGGGTAAAAGCACCCCCCGAAAAAATTCACATCCATACGTGTAAAACTATTTGCCCTCCACAGGAAAAGTGTTTATTTTTATTTTTACCCAACAAAAAAACATGGGGGGCGACAACATTTCAAACCCCCCCACCCCCCTCTTCTAAGAAATTTTGAATTTAAGAAAAAATGGGGAGAAAAAGTCGAAGAAAACAAACTGGAATCTTTTTCCACTTCACAGCAAAAATGTAACTTTTTACCCCAAAAATAAAAAAACATTGGTTCCGAATTCTGGAGAACCCCTTTTTTTTGGTAAAGTAAAAAAATTACAATTTTCAAACTGAAAAAACTAAATGAAAGAAAACTAATATGTTTTTCCATTTTACAGCAAAATTGTAACTTTTTACCCTAAAAATGAAAAAACTTCGGTCTCAACTCCCGGAGACCCCTAATTTTTTTTTGGTAGAATCAACAAATCGAAATTTTTTTTTTCAATCTTAAAAAACTCAAAGTAGGCAAACTGGAATCTTTTTTCACTTTTCAACAAAAATGTTCCTTTTCACCCGAAAAATAAACAAAACTTTCATTCTTCTTTTCGGGGACCCCCTCATTTTTTGGATAGAATCAAAAAATAAAAATTTTGATTTTCAAACAGAATAAACTCAAAGTAGGCAAAATCGAATCTTTTTTCACTTTTCACCAAAAATGTTGCTTTTCACCCCAAAAATAAACAAAACTTTCATTCTTATTTTCGGGGACACCCTCATTTTTTGGATAGAATCAAAAAATCAAAATTTTGATTTTCAATCTTAAAAAACTCTAAGAAGGCAAACTGGAACCTTTTTCTTATTACACCAAAAGTGTTCTTTTTCATCCCAAAAATGAACAAAACTTTCATTTCTATTTTCAGGGACCCCCTCTTTTTTTTTGGATAAATCAAAAAATCAAAATTTTGATTTTCAAACTGAATAAACTCAAATTAGGCAAACTCGAATCTTTTTCCACTTTTCACCAAAAATGTTCCTTTTCACCCCAAAAATGAACAAAACTTTCATTCTTACTTCCGGGGAACCCTCATTTTTTGGATAGAATCAAAAAATCAAAATTTTGATTTTCAATCTTAAAAATCTCAAAGTAGGCAAACTCAAATCTTTTTTCACTTTTCACCACAAATGTTCCTTTTCAACCCAAAAATGAACAAAATTTTTATTTTCATTTTTGGGGACCCCCTCATTTTTTGGATAGAATCAAAAAATCAAAATTCTGATTTTCAATCTTAAAAAACTCAAAGGCAAACTGGAACCTTTTTCTTATTACACCAAAAATGTTCTTTTTCACCCCAAAAATGAACAAAACTTTCATTTTTATTTTCGGGGACCCCTCTTTTTTGGATAGTATCAAAAAATCAAAATTTTGATTTTTAAACTGAATATACTCAAAGTAGGCAAACTCGAATCTTTTTACAATTTTTACCAAAAATGTTCCTTTTCACCCCAAAAATAAACAAAACTTTCATTAATATTTTCCGGGACCCCCTCCTTTTTTTTAATAGAACATAAAAATCAAAATTTTGATTTTCAAACTTAGAAAACTCAAAGAAGGCAAACACGAATCATTTTTCACGTTTTACCAAAAGTGTTCCTTTTCACCCCAAAAATAAAAAACATTCTTTCTTACTTCCGGGGAGCCCTCATTTTTTGGATAGAATCAAAAAATCAAAATTTTGATTTTCAAACTGAATGAACTCAAAGTAGGCAAACTCGAATCTTTTTTTACTTTTCACCAAAAATGTACCTTTTTACCCCAAAAATAAAAAAAAACTTTTATTCTTATTTTCGGCGACCCCCTCATTTTTTGGATAGCATCAAAAAATCGAAACTTTGATTTTCAATCTTAGAAAACTCAAAGAAGGCAAACACAAATAATTTTTCACGTTTTACTAAAAATGAAGAAAAACTTTCGTTCTTACTGACGGGGACGCCTCATTTTTTTAATAGAATCAAAATATCAAAATATTGATTTTCAAACTTAAAAAACTCAAAGAAGGCAAACTCGAATCATTTTTCAAGTTTTACCAAAAATGTTCATTTTTACCCAAAAATGAAAAAACTTTCGTTGTTACTTCGGGGAACCCCTCATTTTTTGGATAAAATCCAAAAATCAAAATTTTGATTTTTAATCTTAAAAAACTCAAAGATGGCAAACTGGAACCTTTTTTCCCTTTTCACCTAAATGTTCCTTTTCATCCCAAAAATTGAAAAACTTTTGTTTCAACCCCGGAGACCCCTTTTTTTGGTAGTATAAAAAATCAAAATTTTGATTTTCAAACTGAATAAACTCAAAGTAGGCAAACTCGAATCTTTTTTTACTTTTCACCAAAAATGTACCTTTTTACCCCAAAAATAAAAAAACTTTCATTCTTAATTTCGGGGACCCCCTCATTTTTTAGATAGAATCAAAAAATCAAAATTTTGATTTTTAAACTTAAAAATCTCAAAAAAGGCAAACTCGAATCTTTTTTCACGTTTTACCAAAAATGTTCATTTTTACCCAAAAATGAAAAAACTTTCGTTGTTACTTCGGGGAACCCCTCATTTTTTGGATAAAATCCAAAAATCAAAATTTTGATTTTCAAACTGAATAAACTCAAAGTAGGCAAACTGGAACGTTTTTTTACTTTTGACCAAAAATATACTTTTTACTTTAAAAATAAAAAAACTTCGGTCCCAACTTCAGCCGGGACCCTAAATTTTTTTGATAACTTCAAAAAACAAAATTTTGATTTCCAAACTGTACAAACTCAAAGTAGGTCCCCTTTTCCCTAAAAATGAAAAAACTTTTGTTCCAACTTCCGGCGGGCCCCTAATTTTTTTTGATAGATTCAAAAAATCGTATTATTGTTTGGAACTAAACTTTTTTCATTTTTGGTGTTAAATGGAACATTTGTAGTGTAAAGTGGAAAATGATTCGAGTGTTCATTTATCGAGTTTTTTCAGTTTGAAAATCAAATTTCGATTTTTTGATTCTATCAAAAAATGAGGGTCTTCGGGAGTTGGGTCAAAAGGTTTTTTATTTTTAAGGTAAAAAGAAACAGTTTTGCTGTGAAGTGGATAAAAATTCGAGTTTTTCTACTTTGAGTTTATTCAGTTTGAAAATCGAAATTTCGATTTTTTGATTCTATCAAAAAAATTAGTGGTCTCCTGAAGTTGGAACCAAAGTTTTTTTCATTTTTGGGGTAAAAATTAATATTTTTGCTGTGAAGTGGAAAAAGATTCCAGTTTGTATTTTTTACTTTTTCTACTTTAATGATGAATATAAAAATTTCTTAACAGAAGGGGGGGGGGGGTCCTTAATTATGTCTCCCCCATGCTTTTTAGTTGAGTAAAAATAAACGCTTTTCTTGGGGGGGGGGGGCAAATTGTTTTTAGTTTGCCGTATATAAATTGTTTTACACGTGTTTGTGAATTTTTTCGGGATGTGCTTTTACCCCCTAGAAAACACAGGTCTAAAAAATGAGGTTTTTTTAAATTTGATATCGGAGTTGATTTCAATGTATTTTTGTCCATTGAACACGATGCCGGGTCTCAAAATTGCCTAACATTTCAAAATTTTGAGAAAAGTGGGGGTAAAGTGTCCTAAAATTGTGTTTTTGGTGTTTTTTAACATTTTTTTAACCTAACATGTTAAAAACTTCAGTAAGGTTTTAAAATTTAAATAACAGGTTTTATAAACAATGTTATATTTACTGAGAAAAGAATACGTTTAAATTTACAGTATTAAAATATATCCAAAAGTATAATATATAAAAAATTTTAATATGATATTTAGTTAATTTTATTCTATTATTGCTTTTGAAGTAAAAGCTGTAATATTTGATTCAAAATAATGCCTTTGAAATAGAAGCTGTAATCTTTAATTTAAATAATACAAACTAAATATCATATCGAATGAATTATTTTGCTTCTGAACACATTTAAATACGCGCATTAAATTTACGAGTATTTTTTTTCTTATTTTTTAAATCCCTCAAAAGTAGAATGTACAAATAATGCATAAATCAATTAAAATTTTTAAACAAAGGCAATTATTAATAATTATGATAATTGACTTCTTTTCCGATATTTTGAATTTCTTTTAGCATTATTGTAAATAGGAAAAAAATAGAAGTGAGTAAATAGTAAAAAATAGCAAAGGCTTCTCTTATATATTCAGTAGCTTGTCTCACTTGCGAGAAAGATAAATTAATTATCGTCCTTGTTTAGAAAAAAGCAGCTTCCAAAATTAAAATAAAAAATAGTCCCAGAATAGTCCAATAGTTCGCCAATCATAAAATTCTCCATTGAATTTTATTTATAAATACTGTAATTGTTCGATTAATTTTTGTTGTTGGTAATCGAACAATCTCCATCTACGTTGTAAATATTTATTAAAACTTATTATAAATACTGCTGTAATTTGTAAAAAAAAATACACAGGCTGATTTTTTATATAAACTGTGCATTATTTATTTAAAAAAATAATTATTTGTTTTTAAATAATCATCATCTTAATAATAATCTTCCTTTAAACATAATTATCTTTTTTAAATACCCATCATTCTTTAAGTAACTTTTGGATTAATTTTCACAGTGATTCAAGTGACATAAATAATTCTAATAAAAAATTCAAATGCTTGTGCAATTATTATTGTGCAGTACTTTGCTGAAAATACTTTTAACCTGTCATTATTCGTTTGAAAATATTCTTGTCGATTGCGTGTACACTTAGGAATCAGATCTGAATTTAGAATTATATTTTCGGGGCGTGCACGAATATGTGACTTAACAGCTTCTGCACATGTTTATGCCCTTTTTCGTGTTGGCCTAAATTCGATAAATCCTCGGAAAAGTGCGATAAACTTCAACGAAACTACAATTTTTTAACATGAGAAAATATCTTGAAATGCCTTAATATCTTAACACAATTGTTTCTCATAAAGTCAAAATAAAGTTTTGTTACACTTCAGGAGATTAATTTTTATTTTTCCAGAATGCTCTTAAAATGGTTTAAAACTTTTATTTTTAACGGGAGAAATTTCGCTCGATACTCTTTAGAAAAGTGTGCACTTTTTAAATTGATATTGTCTCCCGATTGCATTAAAAGTTTATGCCCTTTTGTGTCTCTTATTTCAGAAAAAATGTAAAACTTTTCAAGGAATATTGATTAAATTTGCTTCTTGATTATAATGTATAATGACAGGGCTTTGGATAAAAAATAAAAGTCTTTCGTTTATGAAATTTGTTTCATAAATAATTGACTTTTATTTTTTATCTGAAGATTGAAAAATACCCTTTTATATTCTTCAGGGCGGCCATCGGAATTGCAGATTGAAAATAGTTCCAATCAGCGTGATTAAAAAATTCAAAAATTAATGACAATAATTTAAAGATTCAGGAAAGATATTAAAATTTGAAGAAAATAATGCGAAAAGGACAAAAATAATTGAAATATGAGGAAAATAATTGAAAAATGACAAAAAGAATTTAAATTTGAAAAAAATTGTAAAATGACAAAACTAATTAAAAAATCTAGAAAAAAAAGACAAAAATTGAAACATTTAAACGAAATAATTTAAATTCAAAGAAAATTATTGAAAATTATCCAAAATAATTGAAATTACAAGATATTAATTGAAGAGTGACAAAAATAATTAGGATTTGAAATAATTAATTTGAGTCTAGTGTAAAAAATTAAAATTTGAATACAATAATTGAGATATTGACAAAATAATTAAAATGTTAAGAAATTATTAGAATAATGACATAAATAATTGAAAGCTGGAGTAAAAATTAATAAATTAATACTAATAATAAAAAATTGAAAAAAATGACATTTAAAAAAATTAATTTCACAATGTTAATAATATTTTAATAATGACAAAAATAATTGTAATTTGAAAAAAGTAATTGAGAAATGACAAAAATAATTGATAACTAGTGTAGAAAATTAAAATTTTGAAGACAATACTTGAGAAATTGAGGAAATTGAAATGTTTTAAAAACCAATTGAATAATGACATAAATAATTGAAAGCTGGTTTAAAATTGAAAGTTAAAGAAATTAACTGAAGTTTGAAGAATATGATTGAATTTTTAAGAGAATAATGCAAGAATGGCAAAAACATTTAAATATGTAGAAGGTAATTAAAATTGGAAGAAATTACTTGAAATTGATAGAAAATAATATTGAAAAAAGTGTAAAGAATTAACACATAAATTCATGATAAAAATAAAAAGAATGAAGAAAATGATTGAAATTTGAAGAAAACAATTAAAAGCTGGTGTAAAAATTTAAGAATTCATGACAATAAAAATTGCTTTTTTTGGTAATAATTGAAATTTGTAGAAAAGAATTCTAAAAGGGCACAAATAATAGAAATATAAAGAAAATAATTGGAAATATGAGTAATATGACAAAAATACTTATATAGTGCCAAAATTTATAAAAATTTAATGAAAATAATTCGAATATGACTAAAATACTTCAATATAACAAGAATACTTGAATAATAATAAAAGTAATTGAAATTTGAAGAAAATAATTGAAAAATAACAAAAGTTAATTAAACATTATGTATAGAAAATTTAAATATTCATGGCAATAATTTAAAGATTGAAGAACATAATTGAAATTTAAGAAAATAATTGAAAAATTACAAAAATAAATTAAAACTGTTGTAATAAATTTAAATATTCATGACAATAATTTAAAGACTGAAGAAAATAATTGATATTTGAAAAAATTAAAATAAAAATTGACAAAAATACTTGAAAATTGACAAAAATTTAAAAATAACACAAATAATTGAAACCTGGTATAAAAATTAAGCTTTTTTTGTTAATAGTTGAAAAATAGGAAAAACAGTCATTGAAATTTGAAGAAAATAATAGAAAAGTTTAAAAAATAATTGAATTACATGAAAATAATTGAAGAATGACAAAAAAAACTAAAATTTGAAAAAATCATTTAAGACTGGTGTGGAAAATTAAAATTTTGAGTACAATATTTGAGATATTGACAAAAAATTTAAAATGAGAAGAAACTAATTGAAAAATGATATAAATAATTGTAAGCTGGATAAAAAATTAAACTTCTTAGACAATAGTTGAAAAATTGATAAAAATAATAGAAGTTTCAAGAAAATAATTAAAAATTGAAGAAAATAATTTAAAAATGTCATAAAAATTAATATTTGTAGAAAACGATTGAAAAATGACAAAAATAATTGAAATTTGGAAAAAAAAGTAATGAAAAATGACAAATATAATTGAAAAATGGAGTAAAAAGTAAAAAATATAATACATTAATTGAGAAATTGTATATAATAATAGAATAATTAACGATATAATTGAAATGTAAAGATACTAATTGAATAATGACATAAATAATTGAAATGGGTGTAAAAGTTAATAAATTCATAAAAAAATAAAAAGATGTAAGAAAATGACAATAAAAAAAACTAATTCCAAAATGTCAAAAATATTTGAATAATGACAAAAATAATTGTAATTTGAAAAAAATATTTGACAAATAACAAAAATAATTCATAACTTGTATAAAAATTAAAAACTTTTAGACAATAATTGAAAAAATGAAAAAAATATAAATTTGAGGAAAATAATTGAAAGTTGAAGAAATTAATTGAAGTTTGAAAAAAAAATTGACATTTGAAGAAAATAATTTAAAGCTGGCGTTAAAGATTTAAGAATTCAAGACAATAAACTTTTTTTTTTTAAATAATTGAAATTTGTAGACAATTCTAAAAAGGCATAGATAACAGAAATATGAAGAAAATAATTGAAAATATGACAAAAATACTTGAATAATGACAAAATTAATAGAAATTGGACGAAAATAATTCGAATATGACAAAAATACTTGAATAATGACAAAAGTAATTGAAATTTGAAGAAAATAATTCAAAAATAACAAAAGTGAAAGGAAACTTGTGTCAAAAATTTAAATATTCCTGGCATTAAATTAAGAACATAATTAAAATTTAAGAAAATAATTGAAAAATTACAAAAATAAATTAAAACTGCTGTAACAAGTTTAAATATTTATATAAAAAAAGGTCTATAATATATCTTAATGACAAATTAATAATTAAAAGCTGGAGTAAAAATTAAACTTTTTAAACAATAGTTTAAAAATTAAAAAGAAATCATATAGAAATTTTAAGAAAATAATTAATAAATGTCAAAAAAATTATATATGTAGAAAACAATTGAAAAAAGACAAAAATAATTGAAATTAGGAAAAAAAATTAATAAAAAATGAGAACTGGTGTAAAAATAAAAAAACCTATAGACAATGATTAAAAAAAGTGTAAAAAATTAATAAATTCACCTCATTAATATGAAGAATGAAGACAATGATTGAAATTTGAAGAAAATAATTCAAAATTGATGTAAGAAATTTAAAAATCCATGATAATAAAAAAAATTAAATAAAATAATTGAAATTTGTAGAAAATAATTCTAAAATGGCAAAAATATAGAGATATGAAGAAAATAATTCGAAAATGGCACAAATACTTGAAAAATGACAAAAGTAATTGAAATTTTATGAAAATAATGAAAAATAACAAAAATAAATGAAAACTTGTGATTAGAAAATTTAAATATTTCTGTCAATAATGTGAAAATTGAAGATTGAAGAACATCATTGAAATTTTAGGAAAGTAATTGAAAAATGACAAAAATAATTCAAATTTGAAAAAAAAAATTAAAACGACAAAACTAATTGAAAATTATATTGAAATCAAAAACTGAAGACAAAAATTTAAAAAAACTAATTCAATAAAGGTATAAATAATTGGAAGCTGGAGTAAAATTTAAATTTATAGATAGTGATTGAAAAATTAAAAAAAAATATTAGAAGCTTGAGGAAAATAATTGAAAATTAAAGAAATTAATTGAAATTTGAAGATAATAATGCAAAATCGTCAAAAAAAATTTAAATATGAAGAAAGTAATTAAAGTTTGAAGAAAATAATTGAAATTTGTAGAGAATAATTGACAAAGGTGTAAAAAATTAATACACAAACTTATAACAATAATAAAAAGAATGAAAAAAATGATTGAAATTTGAAGAAAATAATTAAAAACTGGCGTAAACAATTTAAAAATTCTGTATAATAAAAAAAATTGAAATTCATAGAAACAATATTATGTTTGATCATAAAAATATTTCCACCAAACGAAAAAATTGTTAAACATTTTTTACAAAAGTTATTGCAAAATTACCATTTGTAACACTTTTTAAATAAAAGCTTATATTTCATAAATGAGTTTACCGATTTATGTGTACCTTAGATAGAATCAAAGGGCCTAAAATAAACTCCCAATTACAGTTCGAACATTTAAAAAAAATGTTATTTTTTATTAAATTTGTTTATAAATTGTTTATAAACAATTAATTTTTTTGAATGTTCTGGACCTTTTAAAAAAGGTTTTTTTAAGAAACCTTTTCAAAATCGGAAAAAGATATTAAAATACACTTAAAACTCTAAGAAATCAACATCCATTGAGATCGGAATAGATCAGATTAAATCGGAAAACTTATTTAAGAAATATAAGCTTTTATTTAAAAAGCGTTTAAAATTTTCCTTTTGCAATAACTTTCGTAAACAATTTTTTAAAAATTTTTCGTTTCGTAGAAATATTTTTATGATCTAACATAATAATTTTTTCAATATTTCGCTAAAAAAGAAAAATCCTTTTTTTCTATGGGATTTCACGAATTCTGACCCCAATCTAAAGATTGAGTATTACTTTTTTATACTCCATCGTTCATGAAATAAAACTCTTTTTGGACTTTTATCTTTTGTCCAAAGATTGAGTATTACTCTTTTCTACTCCATCGTTCATAACATAAAACTCTTTTTGGACTTTTATCTTTTGTCTAAAGATTGAGCAATATTCTTTCATACCCTATCGATGATAATATAAAAGTTTGTATGTTTACAAATAAATATGAACTGTAAATAAATATAAAATAAAAATCTAGCGACTTTTATTAATTTATTATATTTGGGGTATTTGGAATGAAATAACTATGGCAAGTTTTTTTTTACATAAAATCTGCGTACGTATAGAGACTTTTCATCTAATCACTTGCAACCTAATAATTTAAAAAGGATGTTATGTTGTGATTTTCAATTGGGTAAAACTGAATTGAAGTTTTCAGGGAAAGTAGAAAAAAAAAATTTAACGTGAATTGCATGTGCCTCTGCACAAGAGATATATGCACATACACAATATAAACTGTGATTATGTATGCTTTCTACATATCTATATGTATATAAAATAGCACTATTTCCTCAGCTTTTCTTGGCACGTTTATTCTTCTCTTTTACATAGAAACTGTAATGAAATGCTCGGAATTTATATAAAGTATAACGTCTTCCACATTTATCTGTTGAATTCTTCCACTTTTTCCAGGATAAAGAAAATAGTGAGGTTTTTCTACCGTTGACTTCTGTTTAACATGAATATTGTTTTCTTTTCTTTTTAATGAGCATGAGTTAATTAAATTTTAAAGCTAAAAAATATGTAAAATTATGTGAAGGAAAATGTATTTTATGCTCATTCGTTAATATATATTTTTTTTCAATAAAATAATCTTAATTTTAGAAAAGCTTTGGATTAAGAAATAAAACTCAAGGTACAGAAATATGAGATTCTGAATTAGGGAGTTTTTTTTACTGATGGCAAATTTAATATGAATTTTGAATAACAATAATTTTGTTTAAATTGTGAAAAAAAATTAGTTTAGGTTAAAAGCTGGGTTTTAGAAAATCTTTAAACAAATTTTAATAGTTTTAACCAGCTTCATACAATTTTTAAACAGTTTTAAACTTTCTATTAAAACCAGTTTTAAATAGTCCAAAGTAGTTCTGAACAGTTTCTTGGATCACTTTTAAATAGTTTGAAACAAGTTCTAAACAGTTTTAAGCAGTTCTAAACATTTTAAAATAGTTACAAACAACATCTAAACAGTTTTGAATAGTTCAAAATAATTTTTTTTAAATTAATTTTTAAACAGTTTTAAATAGTACTAAACAGTTTAGAAATAGTTATCAGCGGTTTTAAAATAGCACCAAATGGTTTTTAATAAGTTCTAAACAAAAAAAAAAGGAAGATAAAAATGAAGAATTAATTTTCCATTTTTGTTTCTTTCTTTGATAATCCTCTCCACCTGAAGGAAAAATTATAAAAAGGCACACCAAACTTTCTGCAAAAGTTCTAAACAGTTTTAAACAATTTTAGATAGTTATAAATGGTTCTAAACAAGTTCTAAACAGTTTCTAATAGTTTTAAATTGTTTCAAATCAGTTATAAACAGTTTTAAACTGTTTTAAACAAGTTTTGAGAAGTTTTAAACAATTTAAACAATTTTAAACCGATTCTGGACATATTTAAATTCTTTTAAACAGTTTGGAATAAGTTCCATAATTTTTAATTTTTTACTTGTTTTAAACAGTTTTAAATGGTTCTAAACAAGTTTATTATTCTAAACTAGTTATGAGTAGTTTTGGATAACTTTAAATGATTCTAAACAAGTTTTTGAAAATTAAAAATTTTCTTAACCAGTAGTGAACAGTTTTTAACAGATATAAACAGTTTCTAATAATTCTACACCAGTTCTTAATATTTTAAAATTTTTTAAACCAATTCTGAACAGTTTTTAACAATTATAGACCGTCTCTAAATTATAAACCGTCTCTAATTATTCTATGACAGTTTTAAACAGTTTAAATAGTTTTAAACAAGTTTTAGCAATTTAAAAATGTTCTGAACAAGTTTCAAGCCGATTTGGATTGTTATAAACCAGTTCTGAACAGTTTCAAACAGTTTTAAATATTTTGAAACCAGCTTTGAAAAGTTAAGAATTGTACTAAATAATTCTAACTAGTTTGAAACCAGTTCTCCATTTTTTCGTAGTTATAAATATATTTGAACTTATTTATAAACAGCTTTAAACAAGTCAACAACGATTTTAAATAGTTTAAACCAGTTTTAAATGGTTTTAAAGAATTTTCAACTAGTTATAAACAGTTTTAAACAAGTTCTAAACAGCTTTAAACTGTTATAAACAGTTCTAACAAATTTCAAACTGTTTCTAACAGTTTTAAACACGCTTTAAACAATTTTTAGTAATTTTAAACAGTTTGGAACTAGTTCTAAATTGTTTTTAATTGGTTATAAAAAGTTTTAAACGTGTCGTAAGTTTCTTTAGTAGTTTTCAATAGATATGAATATGTTATAAACTAGTTCTGAACAGTTCAAAACAGTTTTAGATATTTTTAAACAAATACTGAACAGTAAAAAATTGTTCTAAATTGTTCTAAGCAGTTTGAAACTAGTTCTACAATTTTCAATAGTTCTAAATATATTTGAACTCATTATAAACAGTTTTAAACAATCTTAGATAGTTATTAATGGTTCTGATCAAGTTCTAGACAGTTTCTAATAGTTTTAGAAAGTTTTAAATCAGTGCAAAACAGTTGTGAACTGTTGTTTAAACTAGTTCTAAACAGTATTAAACTGTTTTAAATAAGTTCTGAGAAGTTTTAAACAATTTTAAACCGATTCTGGACAGATTTGAATTCTTTTAAACAGTTTGGAATCAGTTCCATAATTTTTAATTTTTTACTTGTTATAAACAGTTTTAAATGGTTCTAAGCAAGTCCCTAACAGTTTTAAATTGTTCTCAACAAATTCTAAACTAATTCTTAACAGTTTTATATTATTCTAGACAGTTTTAAACAGTTATAAACCAGTTCTAAACAGTTTTTTATTATTCTAAACTGATTCTGAGTAGTTTTGGATAAGTTTAAATGATTCTAAACAGGTTTTTGACAATTAAAAGTTTTTTAAACCAGTTCTGAACAGATTCTAACCGATATAAACAGTTTCTAAATATTCTAAATCAGCTCTTAATAGTTTCAATTTTTTTTCAACCAATTCTGAACAGTTTTTAACAATTATAAACCAGTTCTAAGCAGTCTCTAATTATTCTATGAAAGTTTTGAACAGTTTAAAGTAGTTTTAAACAAGTTTTAGCAATTTAAAAATGTTCTGAACAAGTTTCAAGCCGATTTGGATTGTTATAAACCAGTTCTGAACAGTTTCAAACAGTTTTAAATATTTTGAAACCAGCTTTGAAAAGTTAAGAATTGTACTAAATAATTCTAACTAGTTTGAAACCAGTTCTACAATTTTTTACACTTCTAAATATATTTGAACTCATTATAAACAGTTTTAAACAAGTAGAAAATGGTTTTTAATAAATTAAACAGTTTGATCCTGCTTTAAACGGTTCTGAACAATTTTAAACTGGTTTTATAGCGTTTAAAACAAGTTAAAAACAGATTTAAAATAAACTGGTTCTAGAGTATTTTAAATAAGTTCTAGTGAGTTTTAAACAAGTTCTAAACAATTTCAAACAAGTAATAAACAGCTTCAAATAGTTCTTAATAGTTATAACTAGTTGTAACAAGTTTTAAATTATTTCTAACAAATTTAACAACCCTCTAAACAATTTTAAATAGTTTTCAACAGTTTGGAACTAGTTCTAAATAGTTTTGAAATGGTTATAAAAAGTTTTAAATAAGTCGTAAGTTTTTTTAATTATAGTTTCCAATTGTTATAAACTAGTTCTTAACAGTTTAAAACCAGTTCTTGAAAGTGTTAAACAAATTCTACGCAACATTAAACAAGTTCTCAATAGTTATAAACAGTTTTTTATTAGTTTTAATCAGTTTAAATCAGGTTGTAATAGTTTTAATCAATCCTTAACAGTTATAAATGGTTCTAAACTAGTTCATAACAATTTAAAATGGTTCTAAACTAGTTCATAACAATTTAAAATGGTTCTAAACAAGCTTTAAACAGTTTTCAATGATTCTAAACAAGTTTCAAAAAATTTCAAACAATTATAGACTCTTATGAACCAGTTCTGAATAATTTTATAGCATTTTAAATATTTTCAAACCAGTATTGAACAGTTACAAATTGTTTAAAACTGTTTTGAGCAGTTTGGCACGAGTTCTACAACTCTTAATAGTTCTAAACATTTTAAAACTCATGATAAACCATTTTAAATACACGGTTTAAAAAAGTTTTAACAGTTTAAACCTGTTTTAAATGGTTTTAACCAATTTCAAACTAGTTCTAAAGAGTTTTAAACAAGTTCGAAACAATTTCAAACAAGGTTTAAACAGTTCTAACTAGTTTTAACTAGTTTGAAATTATTTCTGAACAGTTTTTAACACGTTCTAAACAGTTTTGAATAGTTTTAAACAGTTTGGAACTAGTTCTAAATAGTTTTCAGTTGATTATAAAAACTTTTAAATAAGTCGTAAATTTTTAAAGTAGTTTTCAATAGTTATAAACTAGTTGTAAACAGTTCCAAACCAGATCTTCAAATGGTTTTTAACTAGTTTTTAACAGTTTAAAATAGTTCTAAACAAGATTCGAACAGTTTTAAATAGTTTTAGACTGTTATAAACCAGTTTTGAACAGTTGCAAACAGTTTTAGACATTTTCAAACCAGTACTGAACAGTGACCAATTGTTTTAAATTTTTCTAAATAGTTTGAAAACAGTTCTACAATTTTTTATTGTTTAAATTTATTTGAACTTATTATAAACAGTTTTAAACAAGTACAAAACGGTTTTAAATAGTTTTAACCTGTTTTAAACGGTTCTAAACAATTTTGAACTAGTTCGAAAAAGTTATAACCAAGTTCTAAATGGCTTTAAATGTTCTACAATTTTTAATAGTTCTAAATATATTTGAACTTATTATTAACAGTTTAAAACAAGTTCAACCCGGTTTTAAATAGTTTAAACCTGTTTTAAATGGTTCTAACCAATTTCAAACTAGTTCTAAAGAGTTTTAAACAAGTTCTGAAGATTTTTAAACAAGTTCGAAACAATTTCAAACAAGGTTTAAACAGTTCTAACTAGTTTTAACTAGTTTGAAATTATTTCTGAACAGTTTTTAACACGTTCTAAACAGTTTTGAATAGTTTTAAACAGTTTGGAACTAGTTCTAAATAGTTTTCAATTGATTATAAAAACTTTTAAATAAGTCGTAAATTTTTAAAGTAGTTTTCAATAGTTATAAACTAGTTGTAAACAGTTCCAAACCAAATCTTCAAATGGTTTTTAACTAGTTTTTAACAGTTTAAAATAGTTCTAAACAAGATTCGAACAGTTTTAAATAGTTTTAGACTGTTATAAACCAGTTTTGAACAGTTGCAAACAGTTTTAGACATTTTTATTGTTTAAATTTATTTGAACTTATTATAAACAGTTTTAAACAAGTACATAACGGTTTTAAATAGTTTTAACCTGTTTTAAACGGTTCTAAATAATTTTCAACTAGTTATAAACAGTTTTAATTCATTTTCAACAGTTTTAAATGGTTATAAACTAGATTTCAACAGTTTACATTGGTTACAAACTAGTTCTTAACAGTTTAAAATGGTTCTGAACTAGTTCTCAACAATTTAGAATGTTACTTAATAATTTTTTAACAGTTTAAAATCGTTCTAAACAAATTTCGAACAGTTTTAGACTGTTATAAACCAGTTCTGAGAAGTTCAAACAATTTTAGACATTTTTAAACTAGTACTGAATAGTCATAAATTGTTCCAAATTGTTCGATGTAGTTTCAAACCAGTTCTAAATATATTGAATTTATTATAAACATTTTGAAACGAGTAGAAAAAGGTTTTTAGTCATTTTAAGCAGTTTAATCCTGTTTTTAACGGTGCTAAACAATTTAAACTAGTTTTAGAGAGTTTAAAACAAGTCCTAAGTAGCTTAAATTAAACTAGTTCTAAAAAATTTTACACAAGTCCTAAAGAATTTTAAACAAGTTCAAAACAATTACAAACAAGTTCTAAACAGCTTTAATCAGTTCTGAATAGTTCTAACTAGTTTTAACTAGTTTGAAAGTATTTCTAAACAGTTTATAACACATTCTAAACAGTTTTGAATATTTTTAAATAATTTGGAACTAGTTCTAAAAAGTTTTAAACTGGTTATAAAAGTTTTGAATAAGTCGTAAGTTTCTTAAGTAGTTTTCAAATGGTTTTGAACTAGTTCTTAACAGTTTAAAATGGTTCTAAACAAGCATGGAACAGTTTTAAATAATTCTAGACTATTATAAACCAGTTCTGAACAGTTACAAACAGTTTAAGACATTTTCAAACCAGTACTAAACAGTGACCAAATTGTTCTAAGCTGTTCTAAACAGTTTAGAACCAGTTCTACAATTTGTAATAGTTCTAAATATATTTGAAGTTTTTATAAACAGTTTTAAACAAGTGCAAACCGGTTTTAAATAGTTTGAACCTGTTTTAAACAATTTTAAACTAGTTCTAAAGAGTTTTAACCAAATTCTAAATGGCTTTAAATGTTCTACAATTTTTAATAGTGCTAAATATATTTGAACTTATTATAAACAGTTTTAAACAAGTTCAAAACGGTTTCAAATAGTTTGAACCGGTTTTAAATGGTTCTTAACAATTTTGAACTAGTTCTGAAGAGTTTTAAACAAATTCTAAATAGCTTTAAATTAAATTAGTACTAAAAAATTTGAAACAATTCCTAAAGAATTTTAATCTAGTTCAAAACAATTCCAAACAAGTTCTAAATAGCTTTAATCAGTTCTAAATAGTTCTAACTAGTTTTAACTAGTTTGAAAATATTTCTAAGTATTTTAAATGTTTCTTAACTAGTTCTTAACAGTTTAAAATGGTTCTAAACAAGCATCAAACAGTTGTAAATAATTTTAGACTGTTATAAACCAGTTCTGAACAGTTACAAACAGTTTAAGATATTTTCAAACCAGTACTGAACAGTGACCAAATTGTTCTAAATTGTTCTAAACAGTTTAGAACCAGTTCTACAATTTGTAATAGTTCTAAATATATTTGAACTTATTATAAACAGTTTTAAACAAGTTCGTAACGGTTTTAAATAGTTTGAACCGGTTTTAAATGTTTCCTAACCATTTTGAATTAGTTCTAAAGAGTTTTAAACAAGTTCTAAATAGCTTTAAATTAAACTAGTATTAAAAAGTCTTAAGCAAATTCTATGAGTTTTAAACAAGTTCTTAATTATTCCAAACAAGTTCTAAACAGCTTTAAACAATTGTTAATAGTTCTAACTAGTTTTAGACTAGTTCTAAACAGTTTAAAACAGTTTAGAATTAGTTATAAATAGTTTTGACCTGGTTATAAAAAGTTTTAAATAAATCGTAAGTTTCTTAAGTTTAGGTTCTAATCGTTATAAAAGGTTTCAAACTAGTTCTTGAAAGTTCCAAACTAGATCTTGAAAGTTGTAAATAAATTCAATTCTTCATTAAACAAATTCCCAATAGTTGTAAACTAGTTTAATTTCATATTAAATTTCATTATCTTTTATATAATTCTTTACATTTTGAAACAGTTATGAATATTTCTAAACAGTTTTGAACCAGTTCCAAACAGTTTTAAACTGTTTTGAACTTACTATGGATAGTTTTAACCAGTTTTAGAAAGTAACCAGTTTTTTTTTAGTTCTATAAAATTTTTAACAGTTTTAAAAGCCTTAACAGTCTTATAGTTATGGTTTTAACGAGGGCTTTAAAAATTTTTTGACTTAATTCAGATGAGATTGAATTGTGTCGAAATTTACGAAAAATAATTCTCCTCTTTTTTACCTATTTTGTTTCGAGACTTGGTAGATTTGCCAAAAATATCATTAGAAAGATCTACCTGACCCGATTTTGTTTAAATTTTAATTAAAAATAATTTTTTTTTTAAAAAAAATTTTAATTTCTGAGAGATTATAAAAAACTAATTTTAAGCAAAATTGAAAAAAACACGCATCAGACAGATCTTCCTAATGATATTTTAGCCAATTCTACCCGTGATTAAATATTTACTATTTAATGAGAAAGTTTACGGGCAAATTTTGTCACATGCCCTTAAGAAAAAATGGTGCCATATATCAAATAATACTTTTCTTTCTACCAGAAAAATACAATATAATATAAAATTTGGCAATTTTCGAATAAAGAATAATTTTAACTTCTTTTTGTCTAAAGTATTTTTTTTGAATAATTAACAATAAAATATCATTACCTGATCGTAAAACAGGATAATTTCCATTTTTAATCTCGAGAAACGTTGGTCAAAGTAAAAATTGTATTTTTTCATATAAACAACTATCCACAAAGATGTACTGTAAAAGATTAACACACATATTTTTTGCTAATGAGGATCGTTGATCATGTGAGAGGATTATCAAATTCTTTCTTCATGTTGTTAAAGGTCTTGAGTTCAGAGAAAACCAGTTAATTCTAATCTACTCCCTCGCAAACGGTTAAAAGTTATCACTCTACATATGAAATAGATAATTTCATTTATATTAGTCAGGACGTTGTTTACTCGTCTCTTCACATTCCTTATAATTGCTCTATAAATTTATCTGCCACCCAAAAAAAACGTATATTACAAAATTAAATTTTTCATTTCCTGTAAATTTTCACGGAAAATGACATTATCAGGGACTTTTGAATTATAATTCTTTTTAATTGTTTTTAGCAGAATCGGCACAGCATTATTATTAAAATAATTAAGATCGAGTCATTATTTAAATATTCTTAATTGAGAAAAGTCTCGCTTATCATAAACGAACAATGATTGCAGCAATTACGGTCAAAAGAAATTATAATTATAACACAAGTTTAAAATTAGTTCAGAATAAAATGGAACGATAATTGATGTTCGTTTCAATAAAGAGAGTTTTATTACTGAATTTTACGAAAGTAAATTTAATAATCTATACTAATATCTGAAGCAGAAAACTTACAGGAAAAGTTGAATTCTTCTGTGTGTTTGGAATGCAGCAATCTCATAATTGTATTTTCATCTTGAAAATCTCGACTTCTTTCTCGTTTATTTTACAAAACCCGCTAACCTATGACTATATAGATATCATTCAATTATAGTTTAACTCTCGCGGCTCCACGAAAAAGAAATTAAGATTTCCCTCGGGAGTAGAAAGGATCGCCAAAATAAAAATTTTTAACATTAATTGAAGAATCTTTCATTTTCCGGGATGACATTACAAAATGCTGTAGATTAGATCATTTTTAAGATTTAATGGCACACATTTTACTCCGACTTTCAGAACATTTTTCATTTTCTTCATTTTGTAGACCCTTTTTTTCTACCAGGAATCAAAGAAATGTAGGTTTTTTTAGAAATATATAAATTAAAAAATGTTGAGAAACAAATCAAATAAATAAAAATACAATAAATATTCAACATTTTCCAATACATAAATTTTTTAATTCCATTGTCAGTTCTGTGTGGAGAACTATTTGATAAAGGATAAAACGAACTTGAAAAGTTTACTTCGTAAATAATCCTTCGGTGAATCAATAAATAACCCGTATTTCCATTGTCCTGGAAAGGAAATTTCACAGGCAGCTAGGGGCTCTTGGAAAATAAATAAAAATACAATTTTTTTTCAATTTAAGGCAGTCATGCAAATTTCTGGGTTTTTTTTTTCTCACAGAGAAACAACTCTAGAATATTATAGCATTTGCTAAATTGTAATCGAAATTATTAAAGGGCGTTCTTTTCTGCATCGGGAAATTATTCGGAAATAAAATTACCATTCGATGGGAAATGATAGTGTGGCAATAAAAAAATATTGCTCACTTAAAATAAACGTTACTGAAGTTCTGAAATTTAATTTTCCAATGTTAAAAGAAAGGATCAATTGAAATTCAAGAGGTAATCTTAAACATTACAATTTTTACGTTCCAATAATAGTAGAATTTAATTGTTCTTTGCAATTATTTTTATTTAGTGAATTTATATTTTTCAGTGATTCTTCGTTATTTGATTTATAAAAATAATTTAGTATTATTTAATTTTTAATCATTTTCCAAAATTTAAAATATGCATTTATACAATAAATTTTAATTTTTTGAATTAAATTTCTAGTTTTAATTATTTTCTTCTTTATTTTCTTGCTTAATTGTTTTTATTATTGTTATCCTCTTTCAGTTTATTTTTACAAATTTAAATTATTTTCTGCAAGATTCACGTGTATTTTTTAATATTTTCAATTATCGTTTTCGACATTAAACCCTTTTATTTATCAATATTTTACTATTTTGTTAATTCAATAATTTATTATATTTTTATTTACTTTCTGAAATGTCTATTGTATTTTCCAAAAAGACTCTTTTCGATTTAAATTGTTTTTTTTAGTATATTTGTCAATTTTTTAAATTATTTTCCTAAGTTTTTAATTATTTTCTTCAATTTTTAATTATAACTTTCAAATTTTTCAATTACTTCTTTCAATATTAATTTTTTCCATTTATAAATTACTGGCATGAGGTTATATTATTTTTCGTCACTAATCTGAATTAGTAGTTTTCTACTAATATTTAGCCGAAAAGTGTACTACTATTAAATAGTATGAATTTTACTACTTCTTTAATAAAAAAAAATCTAATAGAAATAGTAGTTTCTACTACAAATTAATAGTTTTCTACTAAAAAATTAATAAAAATCTTAGTATTTAATAGTAGCTCACTCTGCATTAATTCATTAATAAAAAATCACTAATTCAGAATTGGTGATCATTTTTCAATTATTTTTTCATATGTTTAAAATTAAATTCTTTAAAATTTTTAATTCATTTTATAAAATAAATTTTATAAATTTTACATTAATTTCCTTCGCTTTTCAATATGAAGAAAAATTGTCCTGTTTTGTTGCTTCAGTTATTTTATTAAATTTCTTTTTACTTTCTGAAATGTCACTTGTATTTTTCAATTTTTTCAATTATTTTCTTTAGTTTTCAATTAATTGCTAAATTTTCTATAATTTTGTACAATCTTTCAATTTACTTCTTAAATCTTAATTTTTTCCGTCATTTTTCAATTATTTTTATCAAATCAATATTTTATTTTTCAATTGTTTCAATTAATTTGATCATTGCTCACTTATTTTTAAAACGTTTTAATTAATGTCGTTATTTATCAATTTTCATATTTTTTAAATTAATTTTTTTAATCTAAATAAATAAATAAACGAATAAATAAATTTCTAATTTATAATGCGAATTTTAATTATTCATTTTAATATTTTTAATTATTGTCTTCTGTATTCAATTATTTTTTTCATTTTCCAATTTTAAGTGAGTATTGATTATTTTTTTTCAATTATTTTAATACATTTTCAGCAATTACTTGAAATGTTGATTTAATTTTTTAATTATTTTATTCATTTTCTAATAATTTTCTAAAATATGCGCTTCAATATTTTAAATTATTTCTTCTTATTTTCAATATTTTCTTCAATTTTTATGTTAACTTCTTCAATACACAATTGGTTTTAATATATTTTAATTAACTTTATCCTTTTTTAATAATTTCATTATTTTCAATTAATTTCTTCAAATTTCAATTGTTTTGATTATTTTCATCTTTTTAGTTTATTTTTACAAATTTAAATTATTTTCTAAAAGTTTCCATTCCATTTTTCTATCTTTTGAACAATTGTCTTCGACTTTAAACCTTTTCAATTATCAATAATTTACTATTTTGTTGATTTAATTATTTTATTACATTTTTATATAATTTCTGAACTGTCTATTGTATTTTACAAAATATTCATTTAGATTTAAAAATATTTTCTTCTGTTTCAAATATATTTTTCAATTTTTAAAATTATTTTCCTTTAATTATTTTCTTCAAATTTTAATAATAACCTTCAAATTTTTCTATTATTTCATTTAATATTAATTTTTTTCCATTTATAAATTACTGGCATAATTTTATATTATTTTTCGTCACTCTTTAAATCTGAATTATTGTTTTTCTAGTAATGAATTGACGAAAAGTGAGCTACTATTAAATAGTAAGAATTTTACTAATTTTTTAGTAGAAAACTACTAATTGAAATAGTAGAAAATTTGTCATAATTATTTTAATATTTTATTAATGCAAACTTCAATTATTCATTTTAATATTTTCAATTATTGTTTTCTAGATTAATTCCCTTCACTATTCAATATAAAGAAAAATTTTCCTGTTTCATTGCTTCAATTATTTTATTAAATTTTATTTACTTTCTAAAATGTCACTTGTATTTCTCAATTTTTTAAATTACATTCTTTAGTTTTCAATTATTTTTTTCGTTTTTTATAATTTTGTACAAAATTTCAATTTATTTCTTTAATTTTCAATTATTTTCGTCATTCTTCATTTTTAAATAGATTTCTAAAGTTCCAATTATATTTTTCAATTTTTAAGAAAATTTTCATCAATTTTCAATTATATCCTTCAAATTTTAGATTATTTTTTTTAATATTAATTTTATTTCTCATTTTTTTCCTAAATTTTTTTAATTCTCCCTTTGTCATTTTTCAATTATTTTCTTAAAATTACTATTATATTTTTTACTTTTTTCAATTAATGTTATCAATACAGAATTATGTTTAGAATGTTTTAATTAATGAAGTTATTTAGCAGTTTTATTATTTTTTAAATTAGTTTCTTCCATTTAGAAAAACAAATATATAAATTTCTAATTAATAATGCAAATTTAAATTTTTTATTTTAGTATTGTTAAGTATTGTTAAGTATTGTCTTCCGTAATCAATTATTTTTTTCACCTTCCAATTTTAAGTTTGTAGGTATTGACTATTTGTTTCAATTATTGTAATACATTTTCATCTAATTCTTATTTTTTGACATGTCAATTTAATTTTTCAATTATTTTATTCATTTTCTAATGATTTTCTTAAATTTTCAATTATTTTTCTTTCTTAAATATTCATTTTAATATTTTAAATTATGTATTCTTATTTTCATTATTTTCTTCAATTAATTAAATAATAATAATTTTCGTAAACTCCTGAAGTTAGTTAGTATTAACATTTATTCATCTTTTTCTGTCCAAGTTTTAAAAACTGAAATGAAGTTAGTCCCTGTTATTTTATTGATTTTGACTCTCTTTATCAGGCACTACTATTAAAAAATTCAATTATTTATCCGATATTGCAATTATTTTCATCAATTTTCGTTATTTATGCGGTTTTTTAATTATGCTCTTCAATTAAAAATTGTTAAGTAATTTTATAATTATTAGTTTCTTTTAAACATATATTCTATGATTTTTTCAGTTATTTCTCTCAAATTTTATTGAATGTTTTCAATTTTTCATATTTAAATTATTTTCATCATAATTCAATTTTTGTTCTCAATCTTAAATTATTTTCAGCATATTTCAAAATTTTTTTTCAATTTTGAATTAATTTTATCATAATTTTCAATTATTTTCCTCCATGGTTAATTATTATTCTCATTTTCTAAAATTTTCAAGATTTTTAAGTATTTTTCTGAAAATTCCAATATTTTCATCAATTTCTAATTATTTTCATTTGTTATCAGAATTTCAAATTTTTGTTATTAATTATCGTAAATTTCAATTATTTTTAACTTTTTTCCAGACTTTAATTTTTAGTTTTTCTCGTTCTATAAAATTATTTTCTAGAATTTTAAAGTATTTTTCTCAAATTTCTATTATTTTCTTTACTTTTTAATTATTTTGATTTGTATTCATAATTTGCAACAAAATTTATTAATTATCATAAATATCAATTATTTTTAGCATTTTTCCAGTATTTCTCCAATTTTTAGTTGTTCTTATTTTCTAAAATCTTTAAGAATTTTTCTAAAATTCCAATTATTTTCTTCAATTTCTAATTATTTTCATTTGTCTTCATAATTAAAATTTTTTTTTATGAATTATTGTAAATTGCAGTTATTTTTAGCTTATTTCTTCAATTCTCTTCTCTAATTTTTAGTTATTTTCTTTTTTTAATTGATTTCTAAGATCTTCATGTATTTTTTTCAAATTTAAATTATTTTTTCTATATTTAAAAAAAATTCTGTAATTTTTTTTTTTTTATTCAATTTTGTTTTAATTTACTTTAAAGATTCTCAAGTATTTTTCTCAAATTTAAATTATTTTCTATATTTTAAAACATTTTTATGATAGTTTAAATTACTTTCCCCAATTTTTAATTGATTTCATTATTTTTTTTCAATTAATTTGCAAAATTTGCAATTGTTTTGTTTAATTTTAATTATTTTTTGCAGATCTTTTTTATTTTAAAATATTAAAAATTGTGTCCTATTTAAAATATTTATTTCATCTTATTATATAAATTTTATTTACCGATTTGTAATATTTATTATTGTATTTTATAATTTCTAAAATGTATGAAAAACTAATCGCGTGCTTGCACGCGTTTTATTTTACTAATTTTTATATTAACTTCTCCAATAGTTATTTTTTACTTTAATTATCTTTATCGTTTTCTGATAACTTCATTCTTTTCCATTAACATCTAAATTCAAAATTTTTCTTCTTCTAATTTTATATTTTTCAATATTTATTATCTATTTCAATTATATTATTAAATTTTTACTTTCTTTTGTGAAATTATGTCAATTGTATTTTTCAGTTTTTTCAATCATTTTCTGCGATTTTCAATGATTTTCTTTTATACAAGTATTCTAAAAAAATTCTTCAATAATTCACATTCTTTTTCTTAATTTTCAATTATTTTTATCAATTTTGCAAATTAACTTTTTTTAATGTATAATCACCTTTATTATTTTTTTATTTAGCTTCATCATTCAAGAGGTAGAAGAAAGTTGCCTGATTTTTTAGGTAGGAGAAAGTTAAGTGGTTCTAGAGGTAGAAGGAAGTTACGTGGTTCTTGATGTATGAGGGAGTTACGTGTTTTTAGAGGTAGAAGGGAGTTACGTGATTTTTGTTATAAATTACCAAATTTTTCCACTTTTTTTCAATTCCCATTTATATCCTGCATTTTTTCAATTTTATTCTTCAAATTCAATTATTTGTGATTTAATTATTTTCTCCAGCTTAAAAGTACACACTCAGTTATTAATATTATTTTATTATTATTATTTTGAATATTATTTAACATTATTTTTTGCGGTGCACTATTTTGAAAACATAACAATTTGTTTAAAAATACCTGCAACATTAATTGAATATCCATTTTATTTATTTAGATTTCTAATCTTCTTTGTGACTAACTTTTCGTCGAGACTGTTGGGCGACCAATACCTTAAATTAAACTGAATAGCGCCTTTTTTTAAAACCAGTTTCTTCAATTCCCGTAAACATGTTTAAAGATGCGTCTCTTTTATCTTTTTGATGGTCCAAGTTTTTTAATGCCAATCCTGACGTTTGGTTTATTATCCTCGTCTTTAGCAAAAGATCCTTGCTAGTCTACAGTACTGACAATTTGTTTCTAAATAGAATAAGTTTCCACTTCATCTGTATTACCTTACAAAAGCTCGGAGACATTTTAGCATGTTTTACCATCGAGTGCTGCACATAATAAAGATCTTCAACCTAGATTTTCCGCAACCATATGCAGTGTTACATTCTACTTGCCATTTGCATACCATTCAACTCAACAAAGCCTTATTTTCAATTTTTCACCGTTTAAAAATGATGATAATAATGCATGTTTTCTAGAAATAGTCTATCATTTATATTTTTTTTTAAAAAGAAACAGATTTAAGTCTACTTTCAATTGTCATGGGCATCAATTTGGAAAGTAATAACAAATGTCTCATTTGAAAAAGAAACAATTAAAAATCCACCATCTAGGACTTTGTTGAGTCTAATATCACGCAAATGTCAAAAAGGAGCTGACACTGAATGTGGTTGCGGAAAAGCTAGGTTGAAGTGCTCTATTATTTGTGGTACTTGCAGTGTAGTCAAATATGCTAAAATCCCTCTGAGGTTCTGGACACTGAAAATGAAATAGAAACTTGTTCTATTTCCAAATGACCAGTATCGAAGGCAACCAAACCAACATTTTCGAGAAGAAAATTCAAAGCGGATGCGGGAGAACTAAAAGATGAACAAACACATGAAACAGGGTGGCAACTTGACAGGGAATTAAAAAATTGAAATTTGTTACTAAACCATTCATTATTTATTCTTTAATTCATTCTTTCATTCTGTTCACACCTGAGTCAAGCATCATTAAATAATAATAATCTCCGTAAACTCCTGAAGTTAGTTACTATTTATATTTATTCATCTTTTTCTGTCCACGTTTTAAAAACTGAAGTGAAGTTAGTCCCCGTTATTTTATTGATTTTGACTCTCTTTATTAGGAAATATTTTGAAATTTGAATTGAAAGAATAAGGTAACTTTTTCGTTAGTGTCGTGTTTTGCTGGTTTTTGATTTTCATTTGTGTAAAAAAAAAGTTTCGAAAAATGCTTTAAAAATTTATTATGATTTTTGAAGAAGTTTAAAATATATACACATGCAATTAATTTCCTAAATTTTCAGTTATTATCTCAAATTTAGATTATTGTCATCAATTTTCCATTATATAACGATTTTTTAATTATTTTCATTTGCTTAAAAATAAATTTTACAATTTTTCTTGATTTTCATCAATTTATAATTATATTCGTTATTTTGTCATTACTTTAAAAAATTCCAATTATTTATCCGATATTGCAAGTATTCTCATCAATTTTCGTTATTTCTGCAATTTTTTAATTACTCTCTTTAATTAAAATTTTTTAAGTAATTTTGTAATTATTATTTTTTTCTAAACATATACTCTATGATTTTTTCAGTTATTTCTCTCAAATTTTATTGAATGTTTTCAATTTTTCATATTTAAATTGTTTTCATCATAATTCAATTTTCTTTCTCAATCTTAAATTATTTTCAGCATATTTCAATTACGTTTTTTTAATTTTTAATTAATTGCATCATTTTTTAATTATTTTTCTTGATTGTTAATTATTATTCTCATTTTCTAAAATTATTTTATAAGAGTTTTGAGTATTTTCCTGAAAATTGAAATTTTTTCTTCAATTTCTAATTATTTTCATTTGTTATCAGGATTTCAATTTTTTTTCTTAATTATCGTAAATTTCAATTATTTTAACTTTCTTCCAGACTTTTCTCCAATTTTTAGTTTTTTTTATTTTATAAAATAAATTTCTAAAATTTTTATTATTTTCTTCAATTTTTAATTATTTTTCTTGGTTTTCATAATTTTGTAAATTTTTTTATTAATTATCGTAAATTTCAATTATTTTTAGCATTCTTCCAGTCCTTTCTCCAATTGTTAGTCATTCTCATTTTCTAAAATTATTTTCTAAGATTTTTAAGAATTTTTCTAAAATTTTTATTATTTTCTTCAATTTTTAATTATTTTTCTTGGTTTTCATAATTTTGTAAATTTTTTATTAATTATCGTAAATTTCAATTATTTTTAGCTTATTTCTTCAATTCTTTTCTCCAATTCTTAGTTTCTCTCATTTTATAAAATTAATTTCTAAATTTATAAAGTATTTTTCTCAAATTTCTATTATTTTCTTCACATTTTTTAATTATTTTTATTTGTTTTCATAATTTCTAAAAATTTTTATTAATTTTCGTAAATTTCAATTATTTTTAGCTTTCTTCCAGACTTTTCTCCAATATTTAGTTTTTCCCATTTTATAAAATTAAGTTCTAAAATTTTTTTACGTATTTTTCTCAAATTTCTATTATTTTCTTCAATTTTTAATTATTTTTATTTGTTTTCATAATTACCAAAAAATGTTATTAATTATCGTAAATTTCAATTATTTTTAGCATTCTTACAGTATTTCACCAATTTTTAGTTATTCTTATTTTCTAAAATTATTTTCTAAAATCTTTAAGAATTTTTCTAAAATTTCAATTGTTTTCTTCAATTTTTAATTATTTTTATTTGTTTTCATAATTTCAAATTTTGTTTATTAATTATCGTAAATTTCAATTACTTTTAGCTTATTTCTTCAATTCTTTTCTCCAATTTTTAGTTATTTTCTTTTTTTTAATTGATTTCTAAGTTCTTCATGTACTTTTTTCAAATTTTAATTATTTTTTCTTAATTTAAAAAAAATTCTGTAGTTTTTTCAATTATCACATTTAAATATCATTTATTTTTACAACTTATCATTGTTTGTATCATATTTTAATTATTTTCGTCAAGTTTTAAAATTTAAAAACATTTTTCATTTATTTTCCAAAATTTATTTTCTATTGTTTTTCTATTTATTTTCTATTGTTTTCTTCAATTTTCAGTTACTTTCGTTCTTTTTCTCGTTCTTTTTTATAATTGCCGAAAAGTTTTTACTTATTTCTCTTTAATTAAAACTTGTTCTATTCAATTTTTAATTATTTTTATCTTTTTTCATTTATTTTCTCTAATTTTTAATTATTTTCTTTTATTTTAATGAACTTCTGAAAGTTTTAAGTATTTCTCTCAACTTTTAATTATTTTTCTTAATTTTAATTTATTTATCTCAATTTCTAACCATGTTTTTTCAATTTCGAATTATTTTCTCTAATTTTTCATTATTCAATTTTGTTTTAATTTACTTTTAAGATTTTTAAGTATTTTTATCAAATTTTAATTATTTTCTTCATGTTTAAAACATTTTTATGATTGTTTAAATTAGTTTACACAATTTTTAATTGATTTCATTGTTTTTTTCAATTAATTTTTAAAATTTGCAATTTTTTTGTTTAATTTCAATTATTTTTTGCAATTCTTGTTAATTCTAAAATATTATAAATTTTGTCCTAAATAAATATTTATATTATTTATAATAATTGCTTTTTAAATATTATATTTAAAATATAAAAATATTTATTTCTTTTTATTAGATAAATAGTAATTTACCGATTTTTTATATTTTAATTGCTTTTTATTTATTCTTGTATTTTATAGGTTTTAAAATGTATCAAAAACTAATCGCATTTTATTTTGCTAGTTTTTAAATATTTTATAAGTGTCTTAAACACCTTTCCAAAATAATTGTATTTCATAATGATTAAAAATTTTTTTGTTTCAAAACTTCCAACTATTTTTATTAAAAAAAAACCTACTAAATTAAATTTCTTTAAATGAATGTTGTATTATAGATCCCAAAAATGCTTCTTTTTTATTGCATGAGCAAATTATTGTAATATACTTATTTAATTCCTAATTAAAAATTAGATAAAAGATATCAATTAAAATTAGAGTCTATTTTGATGAGAATCAGTTTAACTGCATTTACAGAAAATAAGATTAATAAGAAATATAGTTTACTCTAAAATATTTAACTAACATTTAGATACACTAAAATTTTAATAATTTTTATTTAATCAATACAAGAATTACTTAAACTGTTAATGCGTAGAAGTTTAAATTGATTGATATTTAGATAATTGGAAATTGAGATCTTTAAAATTTCGAAATAATTATTTATCAATTGAACTCTAAATTAATAGTTAAGCATCAATATATTTCAGTTTTAATTTATACTTATCTTAATCAAACGAATCTTCATTTTATCATATCAATAAATTACTAAAACTGCTAATTAAAACTTTCTTTGATGCAAATAACAACTTATTTAAATTTTTATTGGTTTAGCCTTTAATTATCTACATTTTAATCTATCCTTGTGTTTTATAATCCTGAATGTTCTAACTAAACATTTCAACTATTCACAATTAATTGTTTTTTTTTTAATCTAAATATCACTCAATTTCAAATTCGATTAGTCCCAATTATCATTGGTTCAAATTAAAGTCAAAATTATTATTTTCAAAATTTGGACTAATTGAAGCCTTAATATACTTGATATAGAATACAAATTTTTTATATAATTAAAAGTTTTTATACAATGGTTAACGTTTAAAATAATTTAAATATATGCATTGTTAGATTTTGAAAATAATTAAAGTTTATAATAATTAAAATTTAAATTTGTAAACATTTTGATTAATTAAAATTGAAAGGATTAAAAGTTTAAATTAACTGAAGTTTATTATACCTACTATTAAAATATGAATAACTTGTAGTTCCTTTACTAATTAAAGTTTAAATCAATTTAAAATCGTAGGTATAAATAAAATCAAGTTTAAACTTTTTAATTTGTAAATGTAAAAGATTAAAATAATTAAGTATATAAAAAATAATTAAATTTAAATCTTAAGACTTAGAATGTATCAAAACTTGAATTACTTAAAGTTAAAATAAATTTGAGTCAACATTTTATTGGAAGTATTTAAATTTTGGAAAAATTAAAATTTGGATTGATAGAACTTTTGAAGAATAAAAATTCAAATTAAGTAAACTTTGTAATAATTGAAATTTGTATTGTTTAAATAAAAAATTATGAATAAGAAATTTTCCGCAATAGAATTTCGGACTAATATTGAAGTTCCTATAAATTTTAGAAGTTTGAATACATTTTGATCAAAAACCTATCTTCTGAACAAAAATATTCAAACTTTCTGTTAATTGTAAACACTGAAATAACGGTATTCTTTTTTTAGAAATTGGCCCCTATTTAAGAATAAAATATTCTTCTATAAAAAATAAATATTCTTAAAAATAAGGAGATATATATATCGCGCTTATTTTTCCTTTTTTTAAATATAAAATTGGAAAATTCGTGCTTTTTTCTTTCGATTGTCACTTATTTTATTTAATATTTAATTCTTTCAATTATCAACTATTTTCTTAAAATTTCTATTTAATTCTCTAATCTTCAATTCATTTTTTTAATTTTTAATTATCTTTTTCAATTCTCAATTATTTTCTTCAATTTTTAACTGCATTCTTCGTTTTTCAATTACTTTATTCAATAAATTACGCATTTTCTCAATTTTATCAATTATTTGCTAAAAATTTCAATACAATTCTTCAATTTTCATTTATTTTCTACAATTTTTGCCTTAACTTTTTTCAGTTTTAAATTGTCAATTTATTATTCTCCTTCAATTTTATGATTATTCATTAATTTAAAAATTTCATTTGTTCAAATGTTGATTATTCTCACCATTTTTAATTTTTCTTTTTCAGTTGTTAATTATTTTTTTTAATAGTTAATGATTTTCGTCAATATTTAATTATTTTCGTCATGTTGTAATTTTTCTTTTAACCTTCAATTATTTGTTTGACATTTCCATTTAATTCTTTATTTTCCAATTTATTTCTTCAATTTTCAATTATTTCAAATTTCAATTGTTTTCTTCTATATTCATTAATTCTCGGCTTTTTTCAATAATATATATTTTTAATTTATAAGTATATTCTTTAAATTTCAATTCATTGTTTCAATTTTAATTGCTTTCTTCAATTTTCAATTATTTTTTTTAATTTGCAATCTTTTTTTATCCATTTTCAATTAATTCGTCAATATTAAATAATTCTGAGATTTTATCGATTATTTTTTTCACTCGTAAAAATTGTTTTAAAATTTGAATTCAATTATTTAGTCCTAAAATTATTCTCTTTAATTCTCAGTTATTCTCTTGAAATTTAAATCCTACACTTTTCAATTTTCAACTATTTTCTTTAATTTCCAATTCAATACTTCAATTTTTATTTCAATTCTTTAATTTTTAATTGTTTTCTTCTATATTCATTAATTTTCAGCTTTCTTCAATTACTTTTTTTCAATATTAGTTAGTTTTTTCGATTTTGAATCCAGTTGTTCTTTAAATTTAATATTTCTTGTTTCATTTTTTCAATTATTTTTTGTCTATGAATCTAGTCATTTTTCGAATTTTGTTATCAATTGACAATTTTCATTTTCGTCATTTTTCAACTATTTTCTTCAATACTTAATTATTTACCGCAACTTTCAATTCTTTCCTACAATTTTGTCAATTTTCAATTTATGATCTTAAAATTTTATAATTTTTCTTTGATTTTTAAATTATTTTTTTCGGTTGTGTATTAATCTAGATATTTTTTTAATTGTGTTTTCAATTGTCAATTATTTTCGTCATTGTGTATTTTTTTTTAATTATTCATTATTTTTTCAAATTTTAATTTAATTCTTAAATTCTAAATTTATTTCTTAAATTTTCAATTTATTTCATCAATTTTTTATTATTTTCTTGAATTTCAATTATTTTTTTCGATTTCCAATCCAGTTTCTGCAAACTTAATATTGACCGAGGGGTGGGGGCGAGAAATAAAACAATAATAAATTAAAGAGTTTCTTAATTAGCGTAATTATTGTAACTCAAAAGTTGACAATTTTATTTGATTTCGAGTAAATTTTCGGAAATAATAACCAAATAATCAAGATAATATAAAATTTGTGATCAAATCATTACAAGTTAAAAAAATCAAAAATTGACGAACTTAATTAAAATTTGAGAAAAATAATTGAAAAATGATTAAAACATTGAGAATTTGAAGAACAAAAATCATATTTTTTAAAATAATTGAAAATTAGTATTATTATTATTATCTTATTTAAAAAATAAGATAAATAATTGAAAATTTAGAAATTTAACTGAGGAATGAATAGTGAGAATAATTGGAAATTGAAGAAATTGATTGCAAAATAATAAAAAAATAATTGGAAATTAAAGAAAATTATTAAAATGTGAGAAAAATATTTTAGTCTAGAAAATTAATTAAAGAGTACTGAAACTAATACGAAATTCGAGACAATATTTGCAAAGTAATAAGACTAATTAAAAATTGAAGTAAATTATTAAAATTTGAGAAATATCTTTCAAAATCTAGGAAATATAATTGAAAAGTAATGAAAATAATAAAAAATTCAAGACAATATGTGCAATGTAGTAAAAATAATTAAAAAATGAAGAAATTAATTACAAAATAATAATATTAACAATTGAAAATTGAAGAAAATTATTAAAATTTGAGAAATATACTTTAAACTCTAGGAAATTAATTAAAGAGTAATAAAAATAATAAAAAATTCGAGACAATATTTGCAACGTAATAAAAATAATTAGAAATTGAAGAAAATGATTTTATTTTTTGAGAAATTATTTTAAAAATTGCAACATATATTTATAATGAAAGAAAATAATTTCAGAACGATAAAAATAATTGAATATTAAAAAAATAAGTGCAAGTTGTGATAAATTATAAAAAAATTCAAAATTAATTAAAAAATAATTAAATATGAGAAAAAGTAATGGGAAAATATAAAAGAAAATGAAAATTGAAAAAAATGTTTAAAAAATGAGATAAATAATTGAAAATTGAAAAAATTGATTGCAAAATGATAATAATACTTAATATTTGAAATTAAAGAATATTATTAAAATTTGAGAAAAATATTTTAAAATCCAGGAACTTAATTGAAGAATAATGTAAATAATATAAAATTGGAGAAAATATTTGTAAAGTAATAAAAATAATTTAAAATTGAATAAAATAATTTTAGTTTGTGAAAAATAATTGAAAAATAAATTTAATAATAAAGTAATTGATAGAAATAATTGTATTTTGAAGAAAATAATAAACATTTGTAAAAAATAATTTAAAGAATTACGGAGTATTTTTGAGATAAACAAGACTACAATTACAATTATTATTATATATTATAATTTTTCAAACCTCAATTAATTTGAAATTTCATTGATTAAAATTTTAATTAATTCACTTTTTAAGAATAGTAAATTTAAAATTATTTAAAAATTTCTTCAATTTTTAAGAATTTTTTTTTATGATTTTAATTATATTTGCTACAATTCTCAACTATTTTTATCATTTTTCAAAAATTTACTTCAATTTTATTCTCATTACTAGCAAAATAAAACGCGCGCAAGCGCGCGATTAGTTTTTCATACATTTTAGAAATTATAAAATAAAATAATAAATATAACAAATCGGTAAATAATATTTATCTAATAAGAAGAAATAAATATTTTAAATGTAATATTTAAAAATCAATTAATATAAATAAAATAAATATTTATTTCGGACAAAATTTATAATATTTTGGAATTAAGAAGAATTGCAAAAAATAATTGAAACTAAATAAAATAATTGCAAATTAATTGAAAAAAAATTAAATCAATTAAAAATTGGGGAAAGTAATTTAAACAAACATAAAACTGTTTTAAATATAAAGAAAAGAATTTAAATTTGAGAAAAATACTTGAGAATCTTACAAATAAATTTTAAAACATTGAATAATGAAAAATTAGAGAACATAATTAAAAATTGAAAAAACATGGTTAAAAATTGAGACAAATAAATTAAAATTTAAAAAAATAATTAAAATTTGAGAAGAAATTTGAAAATATTACATAAAATATTTTAAACAAAGGGAAGTTAAACAAAATTTGATAAAAATACTTAAAACTTTCAGAAGTTCATTGCAATAAAAGAAAATAATTAAAAATTAGAGAAAATAAATGAAAATAAATGAAAAATGATAAACATAATTTAAAATTGAACAGAACAAGTTTTAATTAAAGGGAAATAAGTAAAAACTTTTTGGCAATTATTATGAAAAAGAACGGCAAAAAGATGGAAAGAAATTGAAAATTGAAGAAAATAATATAAAAAATAATATAAATAATGAAATAATTGAAAAGTCAGATAAACAGTTAAAAATTTTTGAAATTATGAAACAAATGTAAAGAATTGAAAAATGAAGGAAATAAATTTTAGAAAATAATTGAAAAATGTCTTTAAATTTTAAAACTTGACAGAAATAATTAAAATATGATACAAACAATGATAAATTGTAAAAAGATAAATGACATTTTAGTGTGAAAATTAAAAAACCTACAGAATTTTTTTCAAATAAAGAAAAAATAATTAAAATTTGAAAAAAATACATGAAGATCTTAGAAATCAATTAAAAAAAGAATGAAAATAACTAAAAATTGGAGAAAAGAATTGAAGAAATAAGCTAAAAGTAATTGAAATTTACGATAATTAATACAATTTTTTAGAAATTTTGGAAAGAAATAAAAATAATTAAAAATTAAAGAAATTAATAGAAATTTGAGAAAAATACTTAAAAAATGTTAGAAATTAATTTTATAAAATGAGAAAAACTAAAAATTGAAGAAAAATCTGGAAGAAAGCTAAAAATAATTGAAATTTACGATAATTAATAAAAAAAAATTTGAAATTCTGATTACAAATGAAAATAATTAGAAATTGAAGAAAATATTTGAATTTTCAGAAAAATACTTAAAAACCTTAGAAAATGAGAATAATAATTAATAATCGAGGAAAGTAATTAAAAAATGATAAAATTAATTCAAAGTTGAAAAAAAATTGAAATATGCTGAAAATAATTTAAGATTGAGAAAGAAAATTAAATTATGATGAAAATAATTTAAATATGAAAAATTGAAAACATTCAATAAAATTTGAGAGAAATAACTGAAAAAATCATAGAATATATGTTTAGAAAAAAATTATAATTACAAAATTACTTAAAAAATTTTAATTAAAGAGAGTAATTAAAAAATTGCAGAAATAACGAAAATTGATGAAAATAATTGCAATATCGGATAAATAATTAAAATTTTTAAAAGTAATGCCAAAATAATGAATATAATTATAAATTGATGCAAATCATGAAAAATTGCAGAATTGATTTTTAAGCAAAAGATTTTAATTTAAAAATCGTTATATAATGGAAAATTGATGACAAGAATCTAAATTTGAGATAATAACTGAAAATTTAGGAAATTATTGCATGTATATATATTTTAAACTTCTTCAAAAACCATAATAAATTTTTAAAGTGAGTCGAAATCAATAAAATAACAGGGACTAACTTTACTTCAGTTTTTAAAACGTGGACAGAAAAAGATGAATAAATATTAATACTAACTAACTTCAGGAGTTTACGGAGATTATTATTATTTAATTTTTTTTTTTTTTCCCTCATATTTAAATTCAATTTCATAAGTTCCAATTCTTTTCTTTAATCTTTGAGAATAGTAAATTTTAAACCAAAACCAAAAGGTTTAATATAATAATTAATAAGATTATAAGAATGTGTAAATTTTAAATTGATGTATAAAGTTATATTTTAAATATAAAATCCAATTTTGCAAAATTAAAAATACTGTTTTAATTGTTGGATAATTTGTGACCGGGAAATCCAAAAAATTGCCCGGGAATTTGATTTCATAAAAAAAAAAAGTAGCCACCCTGATGATGTATAAATGTGTATTTATCATTAAATATGCAAATTAGTGAAATAACTCAATCAATCAACTCAATAAACTAATTCAATAAATCAATTCCTGTACAATAAAGAAGTGTGAATCAATTATGAATCTTTTATTTGAAATCGTAAAATTTGATTGACTCTGCAGCATCAGCTTTAATGCACTTTAGGCACATTAAAATATTGCGAGAGTATTGAGTTATTTTCCACATAAAAGAGTTGATAAGATAAGTGACTTTGCTGGGGGGCGCAACATATTGAAAATCACAGCATGACGGTTGAGCGCGAAAGCTCCAATGCTCGAAGGCGAACATATCTGCTTTTATCTAAGACCTCGGCCTAATCGGTTTTCAAGCATAAGCATGCAGCACGTAGCTGCTAAATGATAAAGAGAGCAGAAAAATGATTAAAACGAGAAGAGTGCGCAAGAATATCAAGTATAATTATTATTGAAGACCCCCCGTGGTAGTTGCAACATTCACTTTGACATGACCCCTACAAACATGACGGAAAATATTTGTCGAGAGGGACTATATATATGACATGTACCACGATACCACAACGATAATTGGATGAATGCTTCATTTTCACAATTTCCCAATGGATTTTCCGTCCAAACTTAACTTTTATCAATTGAATTTTTATTTCTGTTGTTTTGTTTTTTTTCAGTAAAAACAAGACTAATTTTGTGTTTGCACTACAAACTTGATAAAAAAAAATTTATGCATTTTTAGGGGGCGGCGACTTGTGTACACTGAGAGACTTTTAATTACAGTTTTTGCTTTTTTCAATTTCTATATTTGTAATAAAACGTAAGAATTTAGAGATAATCGAGGTTCGATCGTAATAGTTCTTTTAAAAAAAAGAGATTGTGTTACCTTGTTTTCTATTATTGTAATTTCGTGAGAAAAAAAATTAATATATGTAATTAGAATTAGTATTATTTGAGGTTAGAAAAAAGTAAATGTGAAAAAGCGATATTCATTTTTAACACATTTTGATCTATTTATTATGGCATGTCTAAAATTTTATTAGACTTTTTCTACGACAGTTTTTCGAGCAGCCATATGTCTCATGAGCTATTCTACCACTTCACAATATTTATTCAAAAATATATTTAAAAAAAATCGATCTCTAGAAAAATTTCGTATCATCCGGAATACTGAACACAGATGTTAATTATTATTACCATTTTCACTTCAATTTAGTAAAAAATCACTTCTCAAACCACATGAAACTTTTGCTAGTTAGTATATAAGGAAAGTTAAAACACTCTTTTCTATAGCTACGCGCGTGATTATTCGACGTCATCGAAATGTTATATATGTTTGTAGTTAAGGCTTAAAAGTGTGCGTAATATATATATATCATAGTATAGGTTGTTCGTTACACAGATTTCGTCAAATACCACTATAAAGATACAGAATATCTGTAACTATACAAATATCAAAGACGAACTTGCATCTGTATCTCTGACCTGTCAAACAAATACTGCCATTTTTCTTTTTACTGCGCGCGCACCCCATGCTATTAAGTTTCTAACACACGTTTTATAATTCTTGCAATTCTTTATTTTCATCTCTCTTAAATTTTTTAGAGGTAATATAATTATGTGTCTTATGAAGTATATAACACTTTTACTACTTTTTATCAAAAAGACAACTGTTGCATCTAAAACGTCTTTTCTTAAACAGTGTATTAGTTTTTATAACCACATCTCGATTATCCCTAAACTCTTAAATTTTATTGTACATAATAATAAGCAATAAAGCAGATATTAAAATCAAAAGTTTCTCAGTGTATGGTACGTGTGCAAATTCCATAGAGCAAAAGAATCGCCCTGTGGATTTTTTTATGGCAAAATTACAGACAAAAAATAAATTTTTTAAATTCAGGGTGTCTACTAATTTCGTCCCACAAAATTCCCGGTCATTTCCAGGTTTTTCACGGTTTTTGTTTCTATTTTTCCCAGTTTTTTCTCTTGTTAACTTAAAATTTATTTTAAGTATAAATAGACAGGCTTCACAGTGAAAATGAAGAATATTTTAGGGGAAATAGGGCACTGAATATACAAAAATAGGGAACTTTTAGGGTACTTTAAAAACTTTATAAATAAAGATAAATTAATTATATACAGTAAAATCTCGATTTTATTTGAGTAGAACAAAATTACAAAATTTTAGGATAAAAAAAAATATAATAAAATAATATAATTACTAAATTTTCAAATTAATAATAATAAAAAAAAAAAGGGAAATAACTACAAATTTTGAAAAGTAATTTAAAACTGATAAATAATAAATTCAAAATTATAGAAAATGTGTGCAGAACATCAGAAATAATTGAAAATCCAAGATAATAATTAAAATATAAATGATGAGAATAAATAAAAATTAAATAAAATAATTGAAAAAAGATAAGAATAATGGTAAATTAAAAAAAAATTGAAAATTTAAGTAATTAATTAAAAAATAATTAACATAATTAAAAATTGAAATTTTTTTTTTAAATTATAAAACCAATCAAAATTAAATGAAAGAGTTCAAATTTAAGATAAATAATTAAAGATTTAATAAATCAATTTAAAAATAATTTAAAAAATTAAAAATTATTTCTATAATTGCAAAATTATAGAAACAACTGAAAATTGAAGACAATAATTGAAGATTGAAAAAATTAATTTAAAAATGATGAGAATAATTGAAAAGAAATTCGAAATTGATGAAAACAATCGAGAACTAAGAAAAATAATTGAAAATTTAGGAAACTAATTAAAAAATGATTAAGGTAATTCAAAATCGAAGAAATCAATGAGAAGGTTATAAAACAAATTAAACGTTGAAAACAATGAATTGAAATTTAAGATTAATAAATGAATATTAAGTAAATCAAACTGAAAATAATTTTAAAAAGTAAAAATAGAAAAAAAAATTGCAAAATTATAGAAATAATTGAAAATTGAAGACAGTAACTTATAATTAAGTAAATATTTGAAAATTAAAGAAAACAATCGAGATTTGAGAAGAATAATTTTAAAAAATCACAGAATATATATGGCAAATTAAACAATTAAAGGAAATAATTAAAAAAATAGCAAAAATAATGATAAATTTTTAAAAATAATTGAAACTTGAGATAAACAATTTAAAATTTTTAAAATTCATAAAAATGTTTTTAATAAATTGAAATTTGAAATAAATGATTAAAGGTTTAGTAAATCAGTAAAAGAATAATTTTAAAAATTATAATTTGGAGAAAAAAAATTGCAAAATTATAGAAATAATTGAAAAATGACAGAAATAATGATAAATTTTTTTAAACAATTGAAATTTGAGATAAATAATTGAAAATTTAAGAAATTAATTACAAGATACCGAAAGTAATTGTAAATTTGAAAAAAATAAATGAAAAATTCTAAAATTTATTAACAATTTTTTTAAATAATTGAATTTTAAAATAAATAGTTAAATGTTTAGTAAATCAGTTTAAAAATAATTGAAAAATTATTATTTGGAGAAAGAAATTGAAAAATTAAAGTAATAAATTTAAAAATGATGGAAATATTTGCGAAATTACTGAAATTTGAGATAAATAGATAAAAAATGTAGAAAGTGTATGAAAAAATACTTTTCAAAACTAAAAATTGCAGAAAATATTTTTTAAAGTTAATGAAATAATTGAAAGTTTAAGAAAATAAATAAAATTTATGAAAAATAAGTGATAAAATTACAAAACATTTTTGAAATTTAATAAAATAACTGAAAAATGATAAACACAATGAAAAAATAATGAAAAAAATTAGAATTTAAAAAAATAATTGCAAGTTTTAGAAATTAATTGAAAAATAATGAAAATATTTAATAAGTAAAAAAATAATTAAAATTGAATAAAATAATTTAAATTTGATGAAAATAAATGAGATTTTTTGAAATTAGTCAAATAATAATACAAATAATTATAAATGGTAGGAAAAAGTTAAGAAATAATGATAAACATAATTGTAAATTGAAGAAAAGAATTGGAATCTAAGATAAAGGATTGAAAATTCAGAAAATCTATTGAAATTTAATTTAATAAATGAAAAATGGGAGAAAATAATTTTAAAATGATAGAAATAATCGAAGATTGAATAAATAAAAATTTAAAGATTGAAAAAAATTGAAAATCTCTAGATACATTGACTTTAAATGTACTTTCGTGAAAAATAGGAAATTTTAGGGTAAAATTTTTTAAATAGAGGACTTTTAGGAACCAATCACAAAATAGGGGACATTTAGGGGAAATAGGGGACGACCTGTGAAGCCTGAATAGACCTACAAATTGCTACAAAAATTGAAGATAACAGTTGATAATTGAAGAAATAATTGATTTTCAAAGAAAATAATTGAGAATTGAAGAATCAAATATTAAACTTTACAAAAAATAATAATTAAGAATTAAAAGAAACAATTAATAATGAAAAGAAATAATTAATAATGGAAGGAAATAACTGAACAATGACAAAGATATTTACAATTAGAAACAAAATTTTAAAAAAAGTAAATATTAATCTACAATTGAACAATCATTGAAAAAATTGAACAATGGTTATTAAATTCAAAGAATATAATTAAAAATTGGTCAACTAGATAGAAAATCAAAAAAAAATAATTCAAAATTTAAGTTAACAATTCAAAATTGAAGCAATAAATTGAAAATTAAATAATGAAATTAAAATCGGGAAAACACAGAATTATTGAATATTAAAAAAAAAAACAATTGAGAATTGAAAAATAAAATTGCAATTCGAATACAATAATTGAGGATTAAAGAAAATTACTGAACAATTGGATTGAAAAAAGAAGAAACTAATTTATATTAAAAAAAAAAAAATAAAAATGACAGGAATTATTTAATATTGAAGAAAACATTAAACATTAAAGAATAGAATTGTTATTTAAAGAAATTAATTGAGAATCCGAATCCGAAGTCAGAATTACTAGATTGGCGAAATTTTTTGAGATAATCTCAAAAAATCGATTTTTTTGAAAATATCTACAAAAATTTAGCCAAATTGATTATTCTGACTTCGGATTCGGATTCAGCGGACAAAAATACGTAGAAAAACACTAGAATAGTGTTTCGGCCAAAAAATTTTTTTTTTGTATTTTAATCGGTGTTTTTTTAATGTTTTTTGAGATGATTTTAAAAAATTTTGACAATTTGATAATTTTAACTTCAGATTCATATTCATCAGAGAAAAATACATAAAAATACATTAGTGTAGTGTCTCAGCTAAAAAAAAATTTTTTTGAGGTTTTTTGAGTGTTTTTGAAATTTGATGAGATTTGGTTTTTTGAGATTATCTCAAAAAATTAAGCTAATCTAGCAATTCTGACTTCGGATTCGAATTCAGCGTTAAAAAATACGTAAAAATACACTAGTGTAGTGTCTCGGCCATGACACTTTTCTTTTTTTGTATGCCTGTGTAATTGAACAATTCAACAATTAAATTGAAAATAGAAGAAAACTATTGAAAATTGAAGAAAATAATAAAAAATTGAAGAAAGTACTTAAAAATTAAATACAATATTTGAAAACAGCAGAAAAGTTTAGAAATAGACGGAAATAATTACGAATTGATGAAAATAATTTAAATAAAAATTGAAAGAAGAACATAATTTAAAAAAGCTGAGAATTGTTAAATATTGAAGAAAATTAAGAAGAAATTGAAAACTGAAAGAAATTAAGAAATTCAAAAAAGAAATATGAAAAAATAATTGAAAATTGAAGAAAATAATTGAAATTTAAGAAAAACATTGGAAATTGAAGAAAATAATTGAAAGTTTAAAAAAAATCATTGTAAAATGTCTAAAGTTATTGAATATTGAAAGAAACAATTGAAAATTAAAGAATGGAATTGAATGTCGAAAATTATAATTGAGAATTAAAGAAAATAATTCAAGAATTGAACAATGGGATTGAAAGTAGAAGAAAATAGGTGATAATTGAAGAAAAAAGAAATTGAACAACCTAAGAATTATAGAATTTGAAAAAAAAACAATAAAAAGTAAATAATGTAATTGTAATTTGAAGAAATTAATTAAAAATTGTAAAATATAATTTGAAATTGAAGAACATGTGATTTTATGAAAATTGTTGAATAATAATTGATGAATTGAATTCAAGTTTCAAAAACATTATTGATATTTGAAAAAAAATATTGAAAAAAGCCGAGAATTATTGATTATAGAAGAAAATAATTAAAAATTGGAGGAGTTATTGAGATGTGAAATAAATAAATGATAATTGAAAAAAATAGTTGAAAAAAGTCGAGAATTATTGAATATTAAATTAAATAATTAAAAATTGAAGGAAATAATTGAGATTTGAAGATAAAAATTAAAAACTGATGAAAATAATTGAAAATTTAAGAAAATAATTGACAATTGAAAAAAAAAATTTAGAGATGAAGAAACTAATTAAAAATTGATTAAAATAATTGAAAATCGTAGAAAATATTTCAGAGTTAAAGAAATTAATAAGAAATTGATGAAAATAATTGAAAATTGAAGAAAATAATTGGCAATTGAAGAAAATAGTAGAAAATCGAAGAAAATAATTAAGAAATGAAGAAGTTATTTGAAATTAATGAAAATAATTCAAAATGGAAGAAAATAATTGAGAATTGTGGAAAATAATTGAAAATTGAATCAAATAATTGGCAATTGAAAAAAATAATTTAGAGTTGAAGAAAATAATTAAAAATTGATTAAAATAATTGAAAATCGTAAAAAATATTTCAGAGTTAAAGAAATTAATTAGAAATTGATGAAAATAATTGAAAATTGAAGAAAATAATTGGCGATTGAAGAAAATAGTAGAAAATCGAAGAAAATAATTGAGAAATAAAGAAATAATTTGAAATTAATGAAAATAATTCAAAATGGAAGAAAATAATTGAGAATTGTAGAAAATAATTGAAAATTGAATCAAATAATTGGCAATTGAAAAAAATAATTTAGAGATGAAGAAACTAATTAAAAATTGATTAAAATAATTGAAAATCGTAGAAAATATTTCAGAGTTAAAGAAATTAATTAGAAATTGATGAAAATAATTGAAAATTGAAGAAAATAATTGGCGATCGAAGAAAATTTATTTATTTATTTAACATATAAACGGAGAAAGAAAATAGTAGAAAATCGAAGAAAATAATTCAAAATGGAAGAAAATAATTGAGAATTGTGGAAAATAATTGAAAATTGAATCAAATAATTGGAAATTAAAAAAAATAATTGAGAATTGTAGAAAATAATTGGAAATTGAAGAAAATAATTGAATTAAAGCTTCAAGAACGTAATCGATAATTGAAAAAAAATATTGAAAAAAGCCGAGAATTAAGAATTAAGAAACGATTTAAATTTAAAAAAGAAAATTGAAAAAACTTTTTAAATATAATTTAAAATTTACTATTCTCAAAGAGTGGAATAATTAAATTTGTAATAAATAAAATTAAACTTATTGAAGTTCGAAGAATTGCAATATATAAATGTAATTATAGTCTTGATTACTTCAAATATATTCTATAATTTTCTATATTCTTTTTTACAAATTTTTATTATTTTCTTCAATTTACAATTATTTCTATCAATTATTTTATTATTAAGTTTATTTTTCCATTACTATTTGTCATTTTCAATTCTTTTTTGATTAATTTTCTAATTTTTTATTATTTATGTCAAATTTTAGTTATTTTTTCAATTTACAATTATTTTCATCATTCTGCAATTATTTTGTTAGATTACAATTATATATGTTGAAATTTTGTAAATTATTTAATTATCACAAACTTAAATTATTTTCTTCAATTTTTAATTATTTTTATTACTTTACAAATATTTTCTCCAATTTTTTATTATATTCTTCAATTAATTTTCTAGATTTTAAGATATGTTTGTCGAATTTCAATAATTTTCTTCAATTTTCAAATATTTTTGTTATCATTTTGCAATGCCGAAAATTTCAAATATTTATCTCAAATTTCCATTATTTTCTTCAATTTACGATTATTTTTATCATTTTTCCATTACTTTTTGGCATATTTTATTATTTTCATTACTCTTTAATTAATTTTCTAGATTTTAAAATATTTTTCTTAAATTTTAATAATTTTCTTCAATTTTCAATTTTTTTAGTTATCATTTTGCAATTAATTTCTTCAATGTTTTATTAATCTCTTATTATTCAGTCCTCAATTAAATTTCTAAATTTTCCATTTTTTATCTCATTTTTCAATTTTTTTTTTCAATTTCCATTTTCTTTTATCACTTTGCAATTATTTTCTTCATCTTTTAATTAGATATATTAATTATTTTTCAATTAATTTCCTAAATTTACATTTATTATCTGAAATCTAGGATTTTCGTCTCAACTCTTGAATGTTTTAATCAATCTTGAATTATTTTTCTCAAATTTTAATTACGTTCGTTAATTTTAAATTATTTTTTTTTTCATTTGCAATGATTTTCACAAATTTTATACAATCATGTTGTAATATGGTACTTTCTTTTACTTCACAAATATTCTGTATTTTTGAAAACTATTTTTTTAAAATTGAAATTAATATCTACTAATTTCAATTATTTTGATCACTTTCCAAAAATTTTCTTCAAGAGTTTTCATTAATTTTCAATTTTTAATTTTACCTAAATTTTAAATCTAATTTCCGGGGGCCCGTATCATTTTGACACAATTTGTTTTGGGCAACTTGTTATATTGTACTCCCGAAGATGAATGTTATATTTTACTCCTTCTAAAATCAAAGATTTTTAAGTCTTACTTATTAAATAATTGATTTAATACATTAAATTAATATTAAAAAACTTAATTAATCCAGTAAGTTCAAGTATTAAATAATTAAAACCTAAAAATCTTTGATTTTTGTAGAAGTAAAATATAACATTCATCTTCGGGAGTACAATATAACAAGTTGCACGAAAAAATTTGTGTCAAAATGATACGGGCCCATTTCCGGAAGTTCCAATTATTTTTTTAAATTTTTTCAAATAAAACCTTTTCAGTTTTAATAATTTCCTTTAATATCAAATTAATTTCATTATTTATTAACTTTCAATTTCTTTTGATATTTTTCAATTATTTTAAAAATTATGTTTTTTGTTCTTTAATTTTTCAATGTTTTAATCATGTTTTAATTATTTTCCTCAAATTTCAATTAACTTTGTCAATTTTTAATTTTTTTTTTTAACTTGCAATGATTTTGACAAATTTTATATTATTTTGATTATTACGATTAATTTCGAAAATGTACTCGAAATCAAATAAGATTGTCAACTTTTGCGTTCAATAATTACGCTAATTAAGAAACTTTTTAATTTATTATTGTTTTATTTCTGCCCCCCTCCCCCGGGTCAATTTCAAGTGTGCAGATGGCAGAAAATTCTCAAGTCGCCGCCCCTGTGCATTTTTAGAATGAAATACAAATTATGAATGCACAACTTTTGAAAATTCTTTTGTCTGCATGACAATCAACAACTTTCTGAAAGTTCCACTGATTTTTAAATTAGAGAATAATTTATCTGATGCAGCTTTCATCGTGGAGAGAAATATGCTTTTAACATAAAGTTGGTTCATCACACGTAAGTTTGAAAGCCTTAAATAAAAGATTAAATATGGTAAGTTGACCCACTTCCGGGAAAGATAGTGCTACTTTTTTTTTTTAAGACAAGTGACAAAATTAATTAATATTTCTTACCGAAAATCTTTTTTTTTAATGTGTAATAAAGTGGCACAAAATGATTTCAATTTTTGCAACAACAAAAACAATCTAATGACGTTCTATACTGATGTCAATTTTTGAAACAACAAAAATAATTATTCATTATGACGTTCTAATGCTGTCAAATCATGTATCGGAAAACAGATAATGATAAACTTTTTATAATGCAGATTATTCCTAAACAAGATTTCTTTGCCTTTGTTTTTATTACAATCTGTAATTGTAATCGAAAAAAGATGCATATTTTAATCTTTTGGATACCAGCATCTGTACTATATACACATATAAATATAATCCACACAATAAACAAGAAAATAACCCATCTAGAATATTATAAAGTACACAATTTTCCCACAACATTGAGAATGAAGATTTTAATTTATATTATCGACTTGCCATGTACCAAAATAATGTAAACTGAGTATGCTTGTGCAAATAGTATATTATATATAGACACAATATATGCATATGCAAAATCTCAAGCATCAAGAACTAGCATTCAGTAATTAAACTTTCAGAATCACTGACAATATCAATATAATATAAACACTCTCACAATTGCCTTATATGCATACAAATTTATTTCTCAAAAACAAATTACTTTGTTTTCTGCACCCGAAATTGCTCGCTGTTCTGTAATCATCCAATTTCAGAAGACAATTTTTTTTTGTTGCGTTACTCTTTAGAATTAATTGATTCGATCGATACTGTTCAATATATGTAGATTTCTGCAAAAAAAGTGTTTCAGCGAAGCGACGGAGCAGAAAACTGAATTGAGACACTTTGGGAATCCACACAATAGTTTTTTTTTTGTTTGGTTTTTTTTTTTGCTTTAATTCAAGCATATTTAATAGAATTCTGCACGCAAATTACATTTATTTCCTTAGAAAAACGAAACATATGCATCGAATTGCCCACCTGCTCGAGGAAATTTTACGTGAGTACCATTCAAATTCTTTATTATGTTATCCATTTCGTTTCTTAATTTAATGTGGGTATTTTATTGGTAGTAAAAAATAATTACTCTAGGGAGTAAAAAAAGGTTAAAATACAAAGTTTGATAAAAGAAAGAAAAATGAAAGAGAAAAAAGAGAAAAAAAAGAAAAAAGATGGGGAAAAGAATACGAAGAGGGAAAAATAAAGGGAAGATTTATAATTACGTATTTCATTAAATGATTAAAAAAATCGTAATTAAACACTATCAATAAATAATATAATATTGCCAAAGACATATAAATTATTTATAATATAAGAAACTATTTAATTGGATTATTAAAATAAAATTATTATAATTATTATTAACCATAACTTACCTCTTTTAAATAAAATAAAAATTAACATATTAAATTAAAATAATTACTTTAACTAATAATACAAACTAACTTTTATTTAATTTTAAAACAAAAATTATTTATTTTAATATCTTTAATATTAATATTTATATTAATAATATTATTATTATAATATTCAATATGTTTTATTTTTAAACTGTTTTAAAATAAAAAGGAAATAAAAATGATTTTTATTCATTTTAAATTAAATTAGAAGTTTAATTTATAAATTTATTGCATTTAAATTTTGAGTCTATTAATAAAATTTAGTATTTTAAATACCGCAAAAAGACCCTTAAAAATTTTGTAACTAAATTAAATCTTATATTTAAGTCGAAATTAAATTCTATTCCTTTAAATTTATTCAAAAATAAATTTTACATAAAATAATTTTTTTAAATGCAATTTAAATGTTGTAAGTATTTTGACCTATTATTCATAATTTTATTTCAATATTTTTAATCAATTTAAAGATTCTTCAACTTATTCATAATTTTGCCCAAAAATGAAAAATTAACAAAATAACAGTAATAAAATAAATGATAAGTTCAGGATTATTTTTAAATGTTTAAACTTAGATAAGCAATTACTTTATTGATTAATATAATTAGCGAGCGAATTAATGTCGATAGTTAAAATTAACAAAATAATAATAAATAAAAAAATATTCATTATAAGATTTAATTGTGAATAAAAAATAATATTGATAAAATTAAAGAAATTTCAATATAAAAATGAAGAAAACTTCATTAAAACGATATTTTACAAACTAAAAATTCTGTATCGTGGAGAGGGATCTAAGTATTTCGGTTAGATCCGTCTTCCTCGAAAAAAAATATAAATATAAATATAAATTATAAATATATTATATTATAAATATAAATTTTTTTATTCTTATTTTTTTAAAAGTCCCCAATTTAGAAAAGTTTACCCTAAAATACCCTATTTTTTACAAAAGTACATTTAAAGTCAAGGTATCTAGAGATTTTCAATTATTTTCAATCTTCTTTAAATCTTCACTATTCTTTCAATCTTCAATTATTTTTATCATTTTTAAATTATTCTTCCCAAGTTTTTAATTTTTTTAATTATATTTCAATAGATTTCCTGAATTTTCAATCATTTATCTCAGATTCCAATTCTTTTCTTCAATTTACAATTATTTTTATCATTTTTTAATTTTTTCCTACCATTCATACTTATTTGTATTATTATTTGACTAATTTCATAAACTGTTATTTATTTTCATAAAATTTAAATTATTTTATTCAATTTAAATTATTTTTTTTCTACTTATTAAATATTTTCATTATTTCTCAATTAATTTCCCAAACTTGCAAATATATTTTTATTTTCTAATTTTTTTCATTATTTTTTCATTGTGTTTATTATTTTTAAGTTATCATTTTCATTTCAGTTTCATTTTTATTCAATTTAAAAATTTTTTTGTAATTTTATCACTTATTTTTCATAAATTTTATTTATTTTCTTAATCTTTCAATTATTTCTATAACTTAGAAAAAAAATTTTCTCCAATTTTTAGTTTTAAAAAGTATTTTAATACACTTTCTACATTTTAAATTTATTTATCTCAAATTTCAGTCATTTATATTATTTTTCAAATATTTCCATCATTTTTAAATTGATTTCTTTAATTTTTCAATTTTTTTCTACAAGTTATAATTTTTAAAATTGTTTTTGAACTGATTTACTAAACCTTTAATTATTTATTTCAAATTTCTATTAATTAAAAAAATTGTTAATAAATTTTATAATTTATCAATTATTTTTTTCAAATTTACAATTTCAGTATTTTGTAATTAATTTCCTAAATTTTCAATTATTTATCACAAATTACAATTATTTTTAAAAATTTATCATTGTTTTTGTCATTTTTCAATTACTCTTCTCAATTCTCAATTGTTTTTTCAATTCTCAAATATTTTCTAAATTTTAAATTACTGTCTTCAATGTTCAATTATCTCTAAAATTCTGCAATTTTTTTCTCCAAATTGTAATTTTTATAATTTCTAAATTTTCAATTATTTATCTTAAATTTCAATTATTTTAAAAAATTTATTATGTTGGCTGTTTTTCAATTATTTTCTTTAATTTGATATATATTCTGTAATTTTTGAAAATTATTCTTATCAAATCTGGATTGTTTTCTTTAATTTTCGAATATTTTCTTAATTTTAAATTACTGTCTTTAATTTTCGAATATTTTTATACTTTATACATTTTTTTTTCAATTTTTAAATTATTTTTAGTTTGATTTACTTAATCTTCAATTATTAATATTGAATTTTAATTCTTTTTTTTTTTTTGCAATATTCAAATTGTTTTATAGCCTTTTAATTCCAATTATTTTATTCATTTTAAATTATTTTTTCTAGTTATTAAATATTTTCACTATTTTTCAATTAATTTCCAAAACTTGCAATTCTTTTTTTACATTCTAATTTTGGTCATTTTTTTCATGGTATTAATATTATTTTTTAGTTATTTTATTAAATTTTAAAATTTTTTAGCAACTTTATCACTTATTTTTCATAAATTTTATTTATTTTCTTTAGTTTTCAATTATCTCTATAATTTTGAAAATATTTTCTACAATTTTTAGTTTTGAAAAATATTTTCATACACTTTCTACATTTTTAATTTATTTATCTCAAATTTTAGTTATTTGTATTATTTTTCAATTATTTCCATCATTTTCAAATTGATTTCTTCAATTTATTATTTTTTTTTTCTCTAAATTATAATTTTTAAACTTATTTTCTAACTGATTCACAAATACTTTAATTATTAATTTCAAATTTCAATTAATCAAACAAATTTTTAATGAATTTTAAAATTTTTCAAATATTTTTCTCAAATTTACAATTACTTTCGGCATTTCTAAATTTCCTAAATTTTCAATTATTTATCTTAAATTTCAATCATTTTAAAAAATTTATCATTATTTTTGCTATTTTTTAATTATCTCCTTTAATTTGAGTTTTATTTTAATTCTCTAATTTTTTTAAATTATTCTTATCAAATCTCGATTGTTTTCTTTAATTTCGAATATTTTCTTAATTTTAAATTACTGTCTTGAATTTTCAATTATTTTTATAATTTTACAATTTTTTTTCAATTTTTAATTTTTTGAATTCTTTTTAGTTTGATTTACTTAATCTTCATTTAATTATCTTAAATTTCAATTCTTTGTTTTCAATGTTCAATTTGTTTTATAACCTTCTCATTGATTTCTTCGATTTTAAATTACCTTTATAATTTTTTAATTAGTTTTCTAAATTTTCAATTGTTTTTCTCAATTCCCGATTGTTTTCATCAATTTTGAATTTTTTTTCAATTATTCTCATCATTTTTAAATTAATTTTTTCAATTTTCAATTATTGTCTTACAATTTTTAGTTGTTTCTATAATTTTGCCAATATAGAAAAAATTTTGAATTTCTTAAATTATTTTTATATTGATTTATTAAATCTTCAATTATTTATCTCAAATTTGAACTCTTTCTTTTAATTTTGATTAGTTTTATAATCTTTTTTAATTGTTTTTTTTTCAATTTTTAATTATGTTCATTATTTTTTAATTAATTACTTAAATTTTAATTTTTTGTAATTTTTTTTTTTTAATTCTTATCTTTTTCCAATTATTTTCTCTTAGTTCATATATTATGTACTTTTTGAAATTATCATTTATGTTCTTCAATTATTGTCAGTTTTATTTTTATTATCTTGAATTTTCAATAATTTCTGAAGTTCTGCATTCATTTTCTATAATTTTGAATTATTATTAATCAATTTTTGAATTACTTTCCACAATTTGTAGTTATTTTCCTTTTTTGTTCTTTTTTTATTATTTTGAAATTTCTGTAATTATATTTTTTTTATCCTACAACTTTGTAATTTTGTCCTACCCAAATAAAATCGAGGTTCTACTGTACATAATTCATTTATCTTTATTTATAAATTTTTTAAATCACCCTAAAAGTTCCCTATTTTTGTATATTCAGTCCCCTATTCAAAAACAGGTATTTTCTCTTTTTTCTCCAAATTTACATTTTACTGATTAGATCCCTATTCAATGCGCGGCTACAAAAATTTCGATTTAATTTACATCAAATTATAAACATTGCATTTCTGAAATACAATTTTAAAAACTCGTTTAAAAACACTATTTTGCTTTTAAACGAGTTATTAAAACTGTTATTCCCCCCCCCCCCCCAAAAAAAACACTTATTTTTCATTGGAAATATATTTTTTTTATACCGGAAATTTCAAACCGTAATTGGGTTTCTAATAGATAATAAATTACTTTAGCGCAGACGTTAAAAATCGTTCTTTAAAGAAGTTTTCTCGATGTCATTTATTTTGACAAGTCAGACGTTTGATTTCCGTTGGCTAAACTTTCGATTTAATCGATAACCATTAGAGCAACTGACGTCAAAGTAAAAAATGTATGTTTCAAGTGAAGATAAATAAATAAATAAATAGTGTCATATATAATGTAATATTATATTAGATATGTTGTACAAATTACAAAATTTATAAATATATATATGCTTACAATTATAATATAGTACTTAAAAATATCTATATATATCTATATGTGGAAATAACTATTTTATACTGGAGAAAAACATATTTCCTATTAGTCATTCGCTTTATTTAAAAAGCAGCAAAAGCATTAATTTGTTTAAGCTCAATTGAGGAAAGTGAAAACAAATTAACAATATGACTTATTCAATACATGATTGGGACCCCCACTTTATTGATTTAGTGGAGGGAGCCGACTATAAGAAGACAACTTTCAGTACAATAAGACAGTGAGTGATAACATTTGCATTAATCAAGAGCTTATAGACTTTAACCAAACTTCACATATTTTCACAAAAAACATAAAGAAGGTATAATTACGAACTGCAAGCTAAATAGTGTTTTTTGCCTAAGAAAATAAATTCTTGTGCCTTGAAAATACCCACTTTATTGAAATTTTTTTTTAATTAATTTATATAAATAAATGTTTTTTTTTGTCTATTTTATTAGTATCTATTTTCTATTTTCTTATTTCTTTATTTTTTCATTTATTTTGTATTTTTCTTGTTTAATTTTAATATTATCAAAACACTGCTAAAACTTAATTTTATAAATATCTAATTCTTCTTTAATGTTGATTAAAGGACAAAATGCCAGTTAATATAGAAAAAGTCCTGATCAGCGATCCTGTGGATGATTCATGTGCAGCACTTCTAACTAGTCATGGAGTTTCTGTAACTGTCAAGCACAAACTCTCAAAGGATGAACTCATAAAGGAACTTCAGGTAAAATTTAAATAATTTCGAGTTAAAAACTCTAGTCACTTTTACCATGATTTTATATACATTCACTGAGAAACTTTTTTTAAGTGCAAATCTCATCGAAAAATTTTTAATAATTAACTTAATTGTTTAAATTTTGGTTTTGTTAAATTAACATACCTTTTTGTAATAAAGTACACATGAATTATTTATTTATTTAGTTATTTAGTTCCGTGAGAATTGTGAAAATTGGGTAAACGTGAAAATAATACAAAATTTATAAAAAATGTTATTAGACGAGAGTTGACATCAATGAGACACTTTTTATGATAATTTTTGAGAAATTATCAAAAAGGTCGTTGTGTGAACTTGTTTTATATCTGGAGTTTGGTAAAGATTTAAAAATAATTTTAAAAATCGAAATTAATTGTAAGAAATGACGTTGAACTGTTTAATAAAATTTTCGATTGTTTAATAAATTTGTTTAAAAAATTTCAATTGTTAAATGAAATAAAAAACTCTTTAAACACTAAAATTCAAAATTTGATAACTTTTATGTAAAAGGTTTCTAAATTTATCAAACAATTTTGGTTTAATGTTGATTTTCACAGAATTGTTTAATAAAAGATGTTTTCAAAAATTTATAAATCTTTCACAAAATTGTTCAATAAATTTCAAAACCTCTTACATAAAAATTATCAAAGTTCATTATAATTTTACTGTTTAAAGACTTTTTAATTTCGTTAAACAATTACAATTTTTTAAACAAATTTATTAAACAATCTAAAATTTTGTTAAAAGATTTTTAAATTTATTAAACAATTTTGTAAAAAGCAAGATTTAAAAATCTTTTATATAATTGTCGAAATAAATTTTAAAAACCAATAAAATTGTTAGTAAATTGAGGAACGTTTTTAAAGTTAGTTAAAAGAGTTTAAAGGAAATGCATTTGTTAAATTATTTTTGAAAATTGTTTTTAAAAAGTTTCTCATTGGAAAAAGTGTTTTAATGATCATAAAATATGCTTGCACACACGATTCAATTAATCCTTATCCGTAACAATTATGAAAAGCTTTGTGCAAATAAAATGAGACACGTTTGAATAAATCTTTTGATTTAAATCAAACAAATCGTTTTCTCGAAATATTTTAAATCCTAGTAAAATACGTTATGAATCTCATACTATGGAAATGAAGGTCATAATACCCTTTTAGCACACGCTAAAATCTTCATGTCATAATGTTTCTCATAAGCGAGGTAATAAAAATCCAAATCTTACTTTTATTACCAACTATCTAAACTGGCTAAATCTGAATTAGTTAAAAATAACTAATTAGAAAGCAAAAAGTCACTAATTTTAAAAGTTCTATTTATATTAATTTTCTAAAAAAAAATAATAATAACTTAGTATCAGACAAATTCATTTTTGGGTCAAAATAACTAATATTTTGTAAAATTCTGTTTACTAATTCGATTAGTCAAATATTAACTATTTTTTGTTACTTTTTTTTAACTAATAATTAGTTATTTTTACCTAGTTTAGATTTAGAGAGAATGAAAACTCGTTTCTTCTATTTCAGAAAGTCCAATTTTGGTTAAAAAGAGAATAAATTTGAAAAAATAAACAATACCCTTTGTTTAACAATTAAGAGTTTTTAATAAATAAAAAAAAATTCCCTTTAGTTTTTTAAACAATCGAGTCTTCTAAAGAATATTTAAAAATGAATTACTTTGTCCAAAAATACAAAAAAACAAAGAGAGAATGAAAACTCTTTTCTTCTATTTTAGAAAGTCTATTTTTCGTTAAGAGAATCAATATAAAAAAATACATAATATTCTGTGTTTAACAATTAAAAGTTTGTAATAAATAAAAAAGCTTTCCCCTTTGTTTTTTAAATAATCGAGTCTTCTAAAGAATATTTAAAAATGTATTACTCGGCTAACAAATTCAAAGAGAGAATAAAAACTCCTTTCTTCAATTTTAGTAAGTTTAACTTTTGGTAAAAAGAGAATCAATTTCAGAAAATACACAGTATCCTTTGTTTAGAAATTAAAAGTTTGCAATAAAAAATCTTTTAACTTTGTTTTTTAAACAATCGAGTCTTCTAAAAAATATTTAAAAATGTATTACTCGGCTAAAAAATTCAAAAATAGAATGAAAAAAAGTTTCTTGTACTTCAGAAATTCCAATTTTGGTAAAAAAAAAAGTTGTTTTTAAATGATAAACAATATTCTTTGTTTAACTTCTATTTCAGAAAGTCCCATTTTTGGTCAATTTTAAAAAATCAACAATATCATTTGTTTCAAAATTAAGAGTTAAGAGTTACAAAATTAAGTGTAGTAAATAAACAAAAATTCATCTTTGTTTTTTAAACAATTGAGTATTCTAAAGAATATTTAAAAATAAAGTACTAGGCAAAAAAATTAAAAGAGAGAATGCAAATTCCTTTTTTCTAATTCAGATATTCCAATTTTAGGTAAAAAGACAATCAATTTGAAATGATAAACAATATCCTTTGTTTAACAATTAAGAGTTTGTAGTAAATAAAATATAATATAATATAATATAAATAAAATAAAATAAACAATCGAGTCCTTTAAAGAATACTTTAAAATGGAATACTCGGCTAAAATGTTTAAAAATTCAAAGAGGGAATGAAAACTCCTTTCTTTTTTTTCAAAAAGTCCCATTTTCGGTAAAAAGAGAATCAATTTAAAAAAAAACACAAAGTATCCTTTGTTTAAGAATTAAGAGTTTGTAATAAATGAACAATCTTTCCTTTTTATTTCTTAAACAATCGAGTCATCCAAAGAATATTTCAAATTTATTCCTCAGCTAAAAAATTCAAAGAGAGAATGAAAATTCCTTTTCTATATTTCCGAAAATCCAATTTTTGGAAAAAAAAGGAATCAATTTGAAAAAATACACAATATTCTTTGTTTAAAGATTAAGAGTTTATAATAAATAAAAAATATGTTCTCTTTGTTTTTTAAACAATCGAGTCTTCTAAAGAATATTTAAAAACTTATTAGTCGGTTAAAAAGTTTAAAGAGAAAATGAAAATTCCTTTTTTCTATTTCCGGAAGTCCAATTTTTTGTAAAAAAAAAAGAATCAATTTGAAAAATTGCACATTATTCTTTGCTTAACAATTAAGAGTTTGTAATAAATAAAAAAATATTTCTCCTTTGTTTTTTAAACAAAAGTCTTCTAAAGAATACTTAACAATGGATTACACGGCTAAAAAATTCAAAAAATCAAAATACCACAATATATTGACTTTATTCTCGTTAAAAGCCAGTGTCATAACAAATTTTAAATGCATGCATTTTGAGCAGAATAAAAATTGCCGTGAAAATGAGTTACCTTACAAAACTTTTCGACAACTTTTTTCCTTACTATATAACCAATTAAATTCGTCCAATTATTGTGTCGAAGGTTTCTTCCTTAACTTTTTAATTTTACACCGATAATTGTTTTCAAGCAATTCCAAGATTAACTTTTTTTTTCATTTCTTTAATTGATAATTAGATATAAGAAAAGTGAAAGAAAGTAATTTTCACATTTTGTTGTACCTTTGAAATTATTAACTATCAATTTAAATAAAAAAAAAATTCGAATAAAGTAAAAAAGGCTTATCGTTTTCGGAGGAATATCAAAGAAGGGTAATTTCCAGTTTTATCTGGGTCCTAGGAGAAATGTACTTTCATATTAATGTGGTTATTGAAGAGCACATGACCGGGAGGTCAGACTTCATTATTATTAATCAGTAAATCCAACGTATTTAACTGGTCTTGACTAGTTTTGCTTTTCATCGAAACTAGTAAAGGGGGGTCGTTGTACCACATTGTCTATTTTATTGCACAGGCACTTCATTGTATTTACTTCACCATAGGAAATTATTCACGATATCGTGACATAATTTTTCCAACGATGGAAATTAATTATCATTATCGTAACTCCCCTTTTAGATTAGATGAAAGTCATTATCTATTTATATAACAATATAGATATAGCAGCTATGTATAGATTCGACTACTATTTTAATATTTTATATTTTTATACTGTGTAGCAATTAGATCAAAGTGAAAAATTCCATTAAAATCATTAAAACACATGATCTTCCCGAGGTAATATAACATTCGTTATAAATTTAACTAAGGGAAAATCGTTAAAAACATTAAATTGCGGTAGAGATGAAACTTCTACTTTTGTTGTATAAATATCTTTAGAAAATCTGTTTAATTAAAATTCCAACATATTTCTGGATATCAAAATTCGAAAGTTATTTTTAGACATTAAAAGAAGTTCCAATTAAAATTTTTAAACGTGATATTTTGTCATCTTCTTTTTAATTTTTATAAAAATAACAAATTTAATTTATAAAATTCTTAATTCATAAAAATTTTAATTTTTACAAACTACAATTTTGGATTAAATTGAAATTTAATTGATTATTTTTTTATTTGTCAAAGAGCATAAATGGGTTACAAAAATTAAATTAATTTAATTAATTAATTAATTAATTACAAATGTCGAATAAAATAAGTTTATAAAAAATGTAATTAAAACAATAATTAAAAATTCAATTAATTCGAGCTTTTAATATATATATATATACTAAATTTAAATCGATTCAAAAATGTTTTTAATTTGGAATAGGTCTTTTAAAATTTTTATTCTTTTCTTTTCTGATTTCAATTACATTTTCTATTTTCAGGTATTTTAATCACTTTTTAATTATTATCTTCAATTCTTAATTAATTTCATTAGTTATTTTGCCATTTGTTATTTTTCCAAATTTTAAATTACTTTCCAAATTTTTTAACGGTGTTCCTTAATATTTTCAATTACCTACTTTCTTTTGTTTTAAATAGTTTCTTCAATTTTAAATTTATATTATTAAATCTATTTCTTCAGTTTTCAATTATTTTCATTAATCTTAATTTTTTTTTCAATATTCAATTATTTTTCTTGCTTTTTATCTATAGCTTTGGACTTTTTTTAATTATTTTCTTCTTTTTCAGTTAATTTTTTCAAATTTTGATTATTTTCTGCAAATTTCAATTATATTTTTTCATATTTTTTGTTCAATTACTGCCTTCTGTATTCATTTTCTTCAGTTTACGATATTAAAAAAATCCTGTTTTATAGTTTCAATCATTTTATTAAATTTTTTTAAAAATGTCAATTGTTTTTGTCAATTTTTTCAAATATTTTCAACGATTTCGTAATATCTTCTTTTATTTTTATATAATCTTCCATTTTTTCAATTATTTTCATCAATTTTAAATTATTTTTATCAATTTCCAATTATATTATTAAAATTGCAATTATATATTTTTTAATTATTGAATTAATTCCTTCAGTACACAGTTATTTTTATTATTTTGTATTTAATAAACAAATATTAAGATAGTAGACACTTAGGGTCAAAGAAAATTTTAAATCAAATTTATTTGAAAATAAACTGTCTTATTGATCGATTAAAATTATTTAATTAAATCTCTATTTCATTACTTGAAATTTTAACTGTAATTTTCAATTTTTTCAATGACTTTTAATGGTTTTAAAATATCCTTTTCTATTTCTAAATTTTCTTCAATTTTCTCAATTAATTTACTTAATTTTCAATTATTTTCTACAATTATTCAATTTATATCTTCAATACTCAATTATTTTTGTCATTTTTTATTTTCTTCTTCTTTCAATTGATTTATTAAATTTCTAATTATTTTCAATTTTTCATACAAATTTCAATTATGTATTTCAATGTTTTCAAATATCATATTTATTTTTTCATTATTCAATAATAAAAATGTTCTTTTCACTTTAATTACACTTCATTAAATTTGTATTCATTTTCTTATAATGTAATTTGTATTTGGTTATTTTGTCAATGATGTTTTTCGATTTTAAAAAATATTTTCTATTCCTCGTATCTTCTTTCATTTTTTAATTATTATTTTGACCAATTTCGAATTATTTTCTATAGGTTACAATTATAGTTTTAATTTTTTCAATCAGTTTCAATGATTTAAAAATATGTTCTTGTATCTCTTCGTCTGCCCTTCTTCTTTTTCTTCTTCCTTTTTTTATATTCTTCAATTTCTTCAATTATTTTCATCAATTTTCAATTATTTTCTTCAAATTACAATTATGGTTTCAATGTTTTCAATTAGTTTCAATAATTTAAAAATATTTTCTTGTATTTTTCTTCTCCCCTTCTTCTTCTTTTTTTTTCTTCTTACATTACTCAATTTTTTCAACTGTTTTTTTATTCCTAATATATTCTTCAATTTTTAAATTATTTTCTTTAAATTACAATTATGGTTTTAATGTTTTCAATTAGTTTCAATAATTTAAAAATATTTTCTTGTATTTTTCTTCTCCCCTTCTTCTTCTTTTTTTTCTTCTTACATTCCTCAATTTTTTAAACTGTTTTTTTATTCCTAATATATTCTTCAATTTTTCAATTATTTTCATCAATTTTCAATTATTTTCCTCAAATTACAATTATGGTTTCGATGTTTTCAATTAGTTTCAATAATTTAAAAATATATTCTTGTATTTCTTCTTCTCCCTTTCTTCTTCTTCTTTTTCTTTTTCTTTTTCTTCTTCTTACATTCTTCAATTTTTTCAACTATTTTTTTATTCCTAATAGATACTTCAATTTTTCAATTATTTTCATAAATTTTCAATTATTTTCCTCAAATTACAAATTATGGTTTCAATGTTTTCTATTAGTTTCAATAATTTAAAAATATTTTTTTGTATTTCATCTTCTTCTCTTATTTTTTTTATTCTTCTTCTTATATTCTTCAATTTTTTCCATTGTTTTTTTATTCCTAATATATTCTTCAATTTTTCAATTATTTTCTTGAAATTACAATTATGGTTTCAATGTTTTCAATTAGTTTCAATAATTTAAAAATATTTTCTTGTATTTCTTCTTCTCCTCCTCTTCTTCTTTTTTTTCTTTTTCTTCTTCTTATATTCTTTAATTTTTTCAACTGTTTTTTATTCCTAATATATTCTTCAATTATTCAATTATTTTCTTCAAATTACAATTATGGTTTCAATGTTTTCAATTAGTTCCAATAATTTAAAAATATTTTCTTGTATTTCTTCTTCTTCTTCTTTTATTCTTCAATTTTTTCAATTGTTTTTTTATTCCTAATATATTCTTCAATTTTTAATTATTTTCTTTAAATTACAATTATGGTTTCAATGTTTTCAATTAGTTTCAATAATTTAAAAATATTTTCTTGTATTTCTTCTTTTCCCCTTCTTCTTTTTCTTCTTCTTATATTCTTCAACTTTTTCAATTGTTTTTTTATTCCTAATATATTCTTCAATTTTTCAATTATTTTCTTTAAATTACAATTATGGTTTCAATGTTTTCAATTAGTTTCAATAATTTAAAAATATTTTCTTGTTTTTCTTCTTCTCCCCTTCTTCTTCTTCTTCTTATTTTTCTTCTTCTTATATTAAATTCTTAAATTTTTTAATTATTTTTTTTATCCTATTCCTTATATAATCTTCAATTTTTCAATTATTTTTATCAACTTTTAATTCTTTCTTCCAAATTCACAATTACATTGTATTCGATTTTCCAATTAGTTTTAATCATTTTGAAATACTTTCTTTTATTTCTTCTTCTTTTTTTTTCTTCTTCTACTTATCTTCTCCATTTTTTAAAATAACTTTCATCACTTTTTGATGATTTCCTTCAGATTTCAATGATATTTCTTAATTTTTTAAAATCATTTTCCACAGTATTCAATTATTTACTCTATTTTCAATAATATTGTTTAATCTTTCTATATTATTTTAGTCTGTGTCATTTTTCTTCTTCAAATTTAAACTGATTTCTCAAATTCCCATAACATATTCTTCAATTTTAAAAGTTTTGTTCGTTAATTTGCAATTATATTCTTCAAATTTTTCTATTAGGTAGATCTTTCAACGTTAAATTAATTTTTTATTTATTAATTGCATATTGTCTTTAATTTTCTATTCTCTCGTCATGTTTCAATTATTTTTTTCCGATTGAAATAAAAGTTTTCCAATTAAGTTTCTTGGTTTTTCAATTCATGTCTTCACATTCTGATTACTAAATCAAATTTCAATTATTCATTTTAATATTTTCAATCATTTTTCTCCATATTCAATAACTTTGTTCATGTCTCAATTTTAAAATTGTACTGTTTTTTTTTCTTTCAATTATTTTATTGAATTTGTATTTTCTTTCAATGCAGAATATATTTTTGTATTTTTAATTAGTATCGTCATTTTTCAATTATTTTCTTTTTTTTTCATTTATTTCTTCGATTTCTGATTACTAAACATTTCAATCGTCTTTAGGTTTTAGCTAGGGGGCTAAAATTTGGTATACTTGTGTATTTTTACATACAAATTACGAAAATGATGATTTTTGGAATTGGAATTGAATCTTATGGGGTTTAAAAAAAATATAGTAATTTCATAATAGTCAATTCCAATTCCAAAATAGCGGATTCATCTCCAGTTTACAAAAATTGCTTTTTTTAAAATAAGCAATAATTTTTAAATTTATGGCTATCATTATATATATTGTTTTTTAATCTCATCGATTTTATATTATTTATTTATTATTTGTATAAATTTTTTTTATCAATTTACTGCTTTAAACAAATGTTTGGAGCTTATTTTTAAAGATGAAAAAATGGGAGTTTAGAGTATCATTTTGCTTTATCCAAATATATGTTTAAAAAATCGTTACATTTACCAAAGGGTTGTTAATAAAAAAAAGCCACAAATTGTTTTCATCAAGTTTGTTTTTGTAGCCAAATTGTGTTATTTCCACAATCTTAATTAATAAGATAAAAATAATTTCTATCAGTTTGTTCCTGATTTATATACTATTCGATTTTTCTAAAGTAAAATGTGTAAACTTTATGGCGTGATTTATGGAATTGTCGAATTAATTATATTTGCAGAATCACCAAGCTCTGATAGTCAGATCGGAAACGAAAGTTACTCCAGAAATTCTAGCTTCTGTGTCGAATCTACGAGTAATTGGTAGAGCTGGTACTGGTGTTGACAACATCGATCTCTCAGCTGCCACGAGAAAAGGAATTGTTGTTTTAAAGTAAGTTTAAGAAGTTAAATAAACCCTTATTTGAACACAATTTAAAAGAATCGATAATTGAACATTGGATATTTAAATCATTAAATTAAATTAAAACCAGTAAAATTGTGTACATAATACTACGCAAAATATTTCACGTTTACTTAAAGTGAACAAAGAACTAAATTAAGATGCAAGATGTACACCTCACTTTTTTACTCTGTCAAATTTATTGCTCGAAATTTCAACCCGTAAAACATTCAAATCCCTCGTTAATGACAAAAGTTCACAGATCGTAAATTCTGTTTAATAGGACCTTCATAAATTCTAATCTCAATATAACATATCCTTTGTCTCAAAATTCCTCTCCGATAAGTGGCGAATAAAATAATTTATTTTTATCATTTGAATTGAAATTATTCATTATACTTTAATTGTTTTTAACACTCAGTGCGTTTAGAATTTTATAGATTACAGCTAGAACTTATCATTAGTAACATTTTTTAGTTAAAACTCATCCGTCTCTCAATAAATAACAAGACAATTCTTTTGTTTACAATATTCAACAAAGAATGAAACTTATCGCTGTTGAAATTCTTTTTACAAAGCTTTTTTATGAGTTTAATATCAGTTTATGAGACTTTTTGGGATCAATCAAAACAAACTATGCTATTCCGAATTAAAAGCAAAATCCGCACTTTGATATTTAAAAGTAATAGGTATACTAGTTTATGGCCCTTTATATCATGAAAAATAGTAAAGGTCAGTTTTACCACATAACTGGACCATTATATGTATAAACATGTAACACAAAAATAAGTAAAAATTGTTATTCGATACAATACGTGCAATTTGGATAAGTTATATTAGACGTAAAACTTTTTAATTAAAAATTCGTGTATTTTCAGCACGCCTGGAGGTAACAGTATCAGTGCATGTGAATTAACATGTTCCATGATTTCTGCTCTGGCAAGAAATGTAGTTCAGGCGAGTCAGTCACTAAAAGAAGGACGGTGGGATCGTAAATTGTATTCTGGTTTCGAAATATCAGGAAAAACACTTGCAGTCATTGGAATGGGACGCATAGGTCGTGAAGTAGCTCACAGGATGCAATCCTTTGGGATGAATATTGTGGCTTTCGATCCTCTACTTCCAGCTCAAGTTGCACAAGAATTGAATGTCAGAAAATTAAATCTCGACGAAATTTGGCCGATTGCTGACTATATTACTGTTCACACTCCCCTCATTCCACAAACAAAAAGTAAGTTTTACCTCTATAAATAATACCCCCAGGGTGGACACTTTTTTATAAAATTAAATTCTCCGTCAATTTTTTAAATTTCCCGGTCACAAGTTTTCGAATTTTTACCAGTTAAGTAGCCACCCTGGTAGAGTTGCAAAATTCTCGGTAATTTAAAATCTGGCTACATGCTCGAGAATATAACCGAGAAAATTCTCCTTCCGGAGAATTTATAAGAATGTGTCTACTAATTTCGTTCCACAAAATTCCCGGTCATTTCCCGGTTTTTTCTGTTGTTAACTTAAAATTTATTTTAAGTATAAATAAACCTACAAATGGCTACAAAATTGAAGATAACAGTTGATAATTGAAGAAAATAATTGAAATTCAAAGAAAATAATTGAGAATTGAAGAATTAAATATTAAACTTACAAAAAATAATATTTAAGAATTAAAAGAAACAATAATGATAAGAAATAATTGAACATTGACAAAGATATTTGACAATTAGAAACAAAATTAAAAAAAAGTAAATATTAATCTACAATTGAACAATAATTGCAAAAATTGAAAAATGGTTATTAAATTTAAAGAATATAATTAAAAATTGGTCAACTAGATAGAAAATCAAAAAAAATAATTTAAAACTTAAGTTAAAAATTCAAAATTGAAGAAATAAATTGAAAATTAAATAATCAAATTGAAATCAGAAAAACACAGAATTATTGAATATTAAAAAAAAACAATTGAAAATTGAGAAATAAAATTGAAATTCGAATACAATAATTAAGAATTAAAGAAAATTACTGAACAATTGGATTGAAAAAAGTAGAAACTAATTTATAATTAAAAAAAAAATTGAAAATGACAGGAATTATTTAATATAAGGGCTCTTTCATATGTTTTGTATTTCGCCCGTTTATAAATGAATAAATAAATGAATAAATAAATATTGAAGAAAACATTAAAAATTGATTAATCGAATTGTTATTTAAATAAATTAATTGAGAATTGAAAAAAATAATTGGACAATTAAACTGAAAATAGAAGAAAATTATTAAAAATTGAAGGATGTTTTGAAACATGAAATAAATAACTAATAATTGAAAAAAGTCGAGATTACTGAATATTGAAACAGACAATTGAAAATTGAACAAAATAATTAAAAATTAAAGAAAATAATTGAAAATTGAAAAAAGTAATTAAAAATTGAAGAAAGTACTTAAAAATTAAATACAATATTTGGAAACAGCAGAAAAATTTAGAAATCGACAGAAATAATTGCGAATTGATGAAAATAATTTAAAAATTCTCAATTTAAATAAAAGTTGGAAGACAAACATAATTTAAAAAAGCTAAGAATTGTTAAATATTTAAAAAAATCGAGAAGAAATTGAAAATTGAAAGAAATTGAGAAACTGAAAGAAATATGAAAAAATAATTGGAAATTGAAGAAAATAATTGAAATTTAAGAAAAAAATTGGAATTTGAAGAAAGTCATTGAGAATTAAAAAAAAATCATTGTAAAAAGTCTAAAGTTATTGAATATTGAAAAAAACAATTGAAAATTAAAGAATGGAATTGAATGTCGAAAATTATAATTGAGAATTAAAGAAAATAATTCAAGATTTGAACAATGGGATTGAAAGTAGAAGAAAATAAGTGATAATTGAAGCAAAAAAAATTGAACAACCAAGGAATTATAGAATTTGAAAAAAACAATAAAAAATGAGGAATGTAATTGTAATTTGAAGAAATTAATTAAAAATTGTAGAAAATAATTTGAAATTGAAGAAAATGTGATTTTATTCAAAATGATGAATTGAATTTAAGTTTTAAAAACATAATTGATAATTGAAAAAAAATATTGTAAAAAACCGAGAATTATTGATAATAGAAGAAAATAATTGAAAATTGAATCAAATAATTGTCAATTCAAAAAAAAAAATTTAAGGTTGAAGAAAATAATTAAAAATTGATTAAAATAATTGAAAATCGTAGAAAATATTTCAGAATTAAATAAATTAATTAGAATTTGATGAAAATAATTGAAAATTAAAGAAAATAATTGTCAATTGAAGGAAATAGTAGAAAATTGAAGAAAGTAATTGAGAAATGAAGAAATACTTTTAATTTAATGAAAATTCCAAATGAAAGAAAATAATTGAGAATTGTAGAAAATAATAAATAGGAAATTGAAGAAAATAATTGAAAATTGAAAAGAATTTATTATCCCAGAAAATAAATTCCCGGTTAATTCCCGGATTTTCCCAGTCAATTTAAATTCCCGGTTAGTAGACACCCTGTTCTATGTTCGAATGAGCCCTACAATTATAAAAATCAATACATTTGATTTATAATACAAAAAATGTTAAGTAATAAACTTTTTTACATATGATAGTACATACATGAAGTTACTTGGATTTTTTTTTTCAAAATGGCGGTCTTGTATCGAATTAGCTATGGCCTCAAGCAGAATGAAACATTTTTAATGAAAATAAAACAGAATGGCGGACTTTTGAATTTTTTCAACCTTTTTTTTCACTTCTAATTGTTTATAACTTTTTTAAATAATAATGAATATTTCTGGTTCTGCTTGAGGCCATAGCCAGACATCTTAAGAGTAGAATGCTGTTTGGTTCATATCGATAAGTGCAATAGTTTTGAAATGAGAGTGTCATTCATGCGAAAAAACGTGGTTTGGAGAAAAATCAGTTCAAAGTTTTTATTCGTGAAAAATCGTAAAAAAGTGAATTTTACTTATATATCTATTCCAGCTGCAAACACAATTCCTTCCTCGTCTTCGTAAGCATCATTCTGAAGAATTCTTGCATTTCTTAAAGCAGTTCTGTGATCCTTAGACGCTTCAGTAGTTCTTCGGGACTAATTCTATACTATTTACACGAGTATACAGTGGCAATTTATAAAAAAAAATTTCGATTTTTTCAAAATTGTTTAGAGTAACCTGACCTTAACAAAAATCAAAATCAAACATGCTTAAAATTGTCATTCTTTTAGATTTGATCAATGCGACAACATTATCCAAATGCAAGAAAGGTGTATGTGTAATAAATGTAGCCCGGGGTGGTATCATCGACGAAGAAGCCCTTCTCAATTCGATCAGAATTGGTCATTGTGGAGGAGCAGGATTGGATGTTTTTGTTCAAGAGCCGCCTAAGAATCCTATTACTTTGGAACTTATCCAACACCCAAAGGTTATCGCCACTCCACATCTTGGTAAGCAATTAATTATACCTCATATTATTCCCAGTTGAAGAATAACAAAAATGCAAGAGGCTATTTTTCCAACTTGTAGAATATATTAAAACTTATTGCCTGCATTTCCTCTGCACTCTAACTTTTTTCTTAGAAAACTTTCAAAGTAATATTACACATACCGTATCTTTATCTGGTGGCTCTAGTTAGATGCTGACTTTATTGGCTTGCCAATCTGAGAAAATCGTGTTTTCTGCTGCACTGCGAGAAAACGATTTTGCTTCATTCAAACTACCTTTATTTCAATGGGTTTCGCTTTACCACGTCTTTTATTTTATTTTACAAAGTTTTAAGTCCTCGCCTATCTTTATTGCCAATAAATTCTGTCGTTTAATTTGAAAGACTGCTCTTGAATTGAACAAAGTACTGATGCAAATCAAGGATATTTCGAATTTAGGATATTTAATCTGCGACAGTCGTTGACAAGAGTTATTTCGAGAAATTGGAATATTTTTCTTCAGTGTCCCCTTCAACTTCTCAGTTATAACATTTTTTTTAATGCAGTTTTCTTTTAATAAAGCTGATTGAGTTTTTGAGAACGAAAATTTGATTTAAATCTTGTTTCTTTATTGTAAGAGATAAAATAAATTGTCAAAGACCGATTTATTAGAAATTGAAGACAACACAATTGGTGATCTCGTAAAATTTTGTTTTAAAAGAAGAGGTAAATATTATTTTCAAAATGAGAATAATTATTTATGAATAAAGCTACTTTTTAAAACAAAAATTACGAGATTAACACTTGTTCTATTCGTTAAAAATCGATCTTTGATATTTTGCTTTCTAGGATCAAGAAACTGTAAGATTAAAATCTGGTGAGAATTTTTTTCTCAGATTCGATAATCAGTAAAATTATAAAACAGCTTGGGATGCTGTTCCCAAAAGTTTCTTTAATTGGTATAAACTTGGTTCGAATTTATTTTAATTTATTTATATTAAATAAATTAAAAACTTACGAAGTATTTGAAACTTTTTAAAAGTATGAAGACGATATTTGGTTAAAGAAAGTCTATTTCTTTCTGAAAATATAAAAAACAGAATGACGCTCGGCCAGTACTATCTGTAAATTAGAAAAACTGCGGTATATTGGATTAAAAATAGCGTTTTAATAAAAAAATCGATTTAACGAGCATAAAAATAATTGGACATGAATTTAAAGAAAGAAGAAATAGTGAAAAATATAAAATTATGAAAAAATGTATTTTTTGCGATTTATTTATTATTTGTTTATTAGGTTACAAATTCCTAGGGCTAAATAGTCCTTACATTATTAAGATATGCGATTAATAAATAATTTATAATAGTATTTCGATTGAATAAACGTTTTCAGAAATTATTTTACCAATAATTGCAAAATAAAAGATTGACACAATGTTCTAAAAATAGAAAAAATTGAATTGTAATAAATAATATAAAGAAATATAATTATATCTGAAATTCTGAAACATTTTATATCCACTCTTGACTAAAATGAACACTTTTGGCTGACGTGAGTAGAATGAAAACTCATTTTTTATATTGTTTGTTTTAATTTACCTTCCTTTATAACACGTCTGTCAGTTTTTTATCTTGAATTTTGCATAAAAACTCTGAAAGAGTTTATTAAATCCAAATACTGTCACATAAGTTATTTTATACGTAACCTAAAAATATTAAACGCTAAAAAATTGAATTTTTTCATAACTTTTTATTTTTTATAATTTTTAACTCTTATTTATATATAATTATTTTTATAACCGTTAAAGGGTTATTTTCTCATTAAAATTTTTAATCCACTATATTGTACTTTCTCTATTAACAGATTGCAACTTTAAGAAGAAATTAGACAAATATATTTGAGACGAGGTTATATCTGAAGTACTTATTTTCTTTTGGAAATAGAGAAACTAACTTTTAATGAAGTTTTACTTAGACAAAAAATGGTAAATTCAATTTCAAACAAATTAAACAATTAAAATTCATAATTGAATAAAAATGAATGATTTTTGAGATTCAGAAACGATCAATTTGTTTTTGAATCTGAAAAATCTTTAATTTTTATATATAATTATGAATTTTAATGGATTAATTTGTTTGAAATTGAATTCGCTACAATTTGGCTAAATAAAATGTTATTAAAATTTAACTTTTCTGTTTCAAAAAGGAAAATAATTACTTCAAACATAACCTCTTCTCGAGTATGCGTGCAATTTTTCGTTTCTGCTTTTTGTTAAAATAAAATTAATATGTTGCACTTACCGATCTATTTTTTTTTATTCATGAGAAATTTTTTCCTTACCTTTCTACTACAACGCTTTTAAAATTATAATAGATTTTTTATTTAAAATACACGAAAAAATGGATCTAGATTAACTTTTTATCGTATTGTTTGTCTTATTCCTCTTTAACTATTTACTAAATGGATAATTTGCACAATAAAATAATGTTAGGCCAATTTTACGGAACTAAAAAAGTTGATAAACAAAACGTGGAAAATTTTCGTTGCCAGATGTAAATTCAGGATGAAAATTAAAAAATACAATTGACATTTTGTTATAAAATGTGACAGAAAGAGAAGAAACTCTTAAATTAACGTACCGGAAGCGCCACTAGCGACACAGTTTTGTAATATTGTACTAAAATTATACACGGTCGGTAAAAAATGTCTTAGAAATTTTTTTTAAAGAAAATAACGATATTTAAATTGTTTTGTTTTTTAATTGTCCAGAAAGTAGTGAAAATATCAATTTCCATCAAAATTATTAACTCGAATAAATGTCAAACACTGTAAATTTGATTAAATTGATTTCAAAAGCTCTGAAACTAATTTGATGGGATAGAGAAACAACTAATAAAACAAATAATGAGTTGTTAATTACACTGGTAAATGTTTTCTGCAAATAAATTAAGTGAATAGTAAATAAATTCAAACATTATCCAATCCAATTATGTAATTCATTCAGCTATCAAATGACTCAAATACCTAAATTCTTTAGACTTTGTTTAATTAAAATAAGCCAATAAAGATAAAGAACTTTGCTAATGAAATGTTAACATTATTAATGATACTAATTAATTAAATGTCCATTTTAAAATGAAGCAAACAATAATTTATGAGAGAGACAACGCGCACTGTCTGTAGAAAATTTATCGTCTTGGAATGTTACCAAAGTACTTTCGAATAAAACAAACTCTTCTAAAATTTATGCATCAAGTGCATTAAAATTTAATTTCTTATTTCAAACAACATTTAAGAAATAAATAACCTCAAACTTAAATAGTCTGTTCCCGTCAAATAAAACTATTATTAAAATTAATTTCACGAAATTTTGAAAGATCCATTTGTACATTTTCATGAAAAAATTAGGTTTAGCTAAAATTTGTTGTCAAATAATAATTATTTAACAAATAAAATTCAAAAAACATTTAATAATCGAAATTAATTCAAAAGTCAAAATCAAAATCTACCAAAATTTGAATTAAATAAAAATAAGCTTCATACTATATTTGGTATAATTAATTTGAATAATATTTTAATTTGGGGTGAAAAACGACTTTAGTTTGAGGTTATATAAATTGAGAGTACCTCCTTAAACTTTTTTCAATTGCTCAGAATTTTTTTAAGATTTTTCTTTTCCCAAAAACTTTGAGATTGAAAATAATTTATTGCCGTTTAACAGGTGCAAGCACAGCAGAAGCTCAACAGCGAGTGGCAGTGGAAATAGCTGAACAACTTTTAGCACTTTCAGGAAAATCGACAAAATATAGTGTCACTGGAATTGTTAATGCGCCAATTTTAACAGCTGCCATGTCAGAAGAAAACACACCTTGGATTGATCTTTCGAAAAAACTTGGCCAACTAATTGGCCGATTTTTAAATAAAAAATCAAATGCTGTTGTTGACAGTCAAACAGTTGGCGCAGATCTGGAATTAAAGAAATTTATTCACACCGCAGTTCTCGTTGGAATTTTATCCGGTCAAACCAAAAATGGGTTAAATCTCATAAACGCGCCCACTTTAGCCAAAGAAATTGGAGTGGAAATTAATGAAAGTCACGTGGATGGAGATTTAAATGCAGTCATTGTCAAAGTCGATCAGTATCGAATTAAAGGTATTTTTATATGATGTAAATTATTATAACATTTAAAAATATAATTATTAATTAACGAACGCCAGTGGCGTAACTAGGAGAGCAAGGACCCTAGATCAAAAAGGAAAATGGAGCCCCCAATTATTTATAATAATTTTCAAGTTAAATTCATTTATTCGTCGTTCTGCCTACACCTGACAAAATTCAATTAATTCTTTTCTATTCTGATTTCAATTATTTAACATACAATTTTATACTATTTTTATCAATTTTCATCTATTTTTTACAATTCTTAATTAATTTAATTCTTATTAAATTGTTTCCCTAAATCTTGAATTTACCTTCCTCAAATTTTTAATTATTTTTGCCTTCACATTAAACCAATTATATTATTTATTCCTAAATTTTATATTTTTCATCTCAAATTTAAAATAATTTTTTTAATTTACCATTATTTTGGTCATTTTGAAATTATTATTTTCAATTTTTCATCGTTTTCAAAATTTCTGAATTAATTTACTGAACTTTCAAATATATATCTGAATTTTCAATTATTTTGTTCAATTATCATTTCTTTTTATTATTTTGCAATTATTTTCTCCATCTTTCAATATTTTCATTATTTTTCAATTAATTCCCTAAATTTTCAGTTATTATTTCCAATTTAGATTATTGTCTTCAATTTTTAATTATTAAAATGATTTTTCAATTATTTTCTTTTGCTTAAAAACAAATTCTGTAATTTTATATGATTTTTTTTTCATCAATTGAATCAATTTTTCATCAATTTTGGATTATTTCTGCGATTTTTTAATTAATCTCTTTAATTAGAATTTGTTAATAAATTTGTTGTTATTTTCTTTTTTTAAACATATATTCTATGTTTTTTTCATTTATCTCTCTCAAATTTTATTTACTGCTTTCAATCTTTCATATTTAAATAATATTCTATATATTTCAATTATTTTTCTTAATCTTAAATTATTTTAAGCATATTTCAATTATGTTTTTCTTTCTTTTAATTAATTTTATCACTTTTCAATTATTTTCCTCGATTGTTATTTTCTAAAATTTTTAAGTATTTTTCTAACATTTCAATTATCTTCTTCAATTTTTTATTATTTTTATTCACTTTCATAATTTCACAATTTTTTTTATTAATTATCGTAAATTTAATTTACTTTCAGCTCTTTTCAATTCATTTATTCAATTTTTAGTTCTTCTTATTTTTTTTAATTGATTTCTAAGATCTTCGTGTAATTTTCTCAAATTTCAATTATTTTTTTTAATTTTAAAAAAATTCCTTAAGTTTTTCAATTATTTCACTCAAATGTCATTTATTTTTTACAGCTTATCATTGTTTGTATCATATTTCAATTATTTTCCAAAATATATATCCTTCAATTTTCAATTTTTTCATTTCTTTTGTAAATTCAAAAATTTTAAACTATTCATCTAAGATTTCAATTACTTCATTCAATTTTCAATTATTTATATGATTTTTTATATTATTTTATTTAATTTTCGATTACTTTCCTTCTTTTTCGTAATTTCGAAAAAGTTTTTTAATTATTTCTGTTTAATTAAAAATTATTCTTTTCATTTTTAAATTATGTTTATCTTGTTTAATTTATTTTTTCTAATTTTTAATTATTTTCTTTTTTTCTTTTAATTGCTGAAAGCTTTAAGTATTTTTCTGAAATGTTCTTTAAACTTTCCTCCCTTTCAAATACATTATGTAACTTTTTGAATTAATTTCTCAAATTATAATTAATTTTTCAATTTTATATTATTCATCTCAATTTTTAATCACTTTTTTCCAATTTTCAATTATTTTTCCTTATTTTTCATTATCTAATTGTTTTTAATTTATTTTTAAGATCTTCAAGTAATTTCAGTTATTTTCTTTATTTTTAAAACATTTCTATGATTTGTTAATTTACTTTCCCCAATTTTTAATTAATTTAATTCTTTTTCAGTTAATTTGCAGAATTTACAATTATTTTTTTAAGTCTAAAATTCTATTATGCTTCTTACATTTTTTCAACTTTTTTCTATAATTCTTAATTAATTTAATTGTTTTTAAATTGTTGACTTAAATCTTAAATTTACCTTCCTCAAATTTCAATTATTTTGTTCAATTTTTATTTCTTTTTATTATTTTGCAATTATTTTCTCCACCTTTTATTATTTTCATTATTATTCAATTAATTTCCTAAATTTTCCATTATTATCTTTAAATTAGATTATTGTCTTCAATTTTCAATTTTTTAAATGATATTTAATAATATTTTCTCCGATTTTTAATTATTTTCATTCTTTTGGCATAATATTAAAAAATTTCAAATATTTATCTGAAATTTAAATTCTTATTTTCATCATTTTTGGATTATTTTGGCGATTTTTTAATTAATCTTTTTAATTAGAATTTTTAAGTAATTTTGTAATTATTTTCATTTTTTAAACATATATTCTATGATTTTTTCAAATATTTCTCTTAAATTTTATTTATTGTTTTCAACCTTTCATATTTAATTTGTATTCAATATAATTCAATTATTTTTCTCAATCTTAAATTATTTTAAGCATATTTCAATTATTTTTTTCTTTTTTTAAATTAATTTTATCATTTTTCAATTATCTTCCTCGATTGTTATTTTCTAAAATTTTTAAGTATTTTTCTAACATTTCAATTATTTTCTCCAATTTTTAGTTATTCTCATTTTTTTCAATTGATCTCTAAGATCTTCGTGTAATTTTCTCAAAGTTCACTATTTTTTTATTTTAAAAAAATTCTTTAATTTTTTCAATTATTTCACTCAAATGTCATTTAATTTTTACAACTTATCATTGTTTGTATTATATTTCAATTATTTTCTTCAAGTTTCAAGTTGTAAAATCATTTTTCAATTATTCTCCAAATTGATCTCGTTCAATTTTCAATTTTTTCTTTTCTTTGATAATTTCCAAAAATTTTAAACTGTTTTTCTGAGATTTCAATTATTTCATTCAATTTTCAATTATTTATATTATTTTGTTGAATTTTCAATTAGTTTCGTTCTTTTTCGTAATTTCCAAATTTTTTTTATTATTTCCGTTTAATTATTCTTTTCAATTTTAAATTATTATTATTTTCTCTAGTTTCTAATTATTTTCTTTTTTTTCAATTAACTTCTGAAAGTTTTAAGTATTATTCTGAAATGTTCTTTAACTTTCCAGTATTTAAAGTATATTATGCAATTATGTAATTTAATTAATTTTTCAATTCTATATTATTTATCTCAATTTTCAATACTTTTTTTCAATTTTCAATTATTTTTCCTAATTTTTCATTATTCAATTTATTTTTAAGATTTTCAAGTAATTTTCTCAACTTTAAATCATTTTCTTTATTTTTAAAACATTTCTATGATTTATTAAATTACTTTTCCCAATTTTTTAATTGATTTCATTTTTTTTTCAAATAATTTGCAAATTTTGCCATTATTTTGTTTATATTGAATTATTTTGTTGAATATGAATTAATTTTTTGCAACTTTTTTTAATTCGAAAATTTTATTACGTCAGTGACGAACGCATTTTAAAAATTAACTCTTTTTGTTTCAGGAACAATTCGTGACAATGAGCCAGTACTTTTGTCAATTAATGACTCAGTATTTCCTAATGGAATCATTCTTAGAGATTATATTTCTTTATACAAAATGAATAATGGATTACAAGATCTGGCTTCTATTGTGAGTGCTTTTTCATCCAAAGGAATAAGCATAAACAGTTTAAATACGAATGAAAACTGGTTAATTATTCAAACAAACGTCGATATAACCATTCAAATAAACGGAGTTGAAAGCTTTTAATGAACTGTCTCGCTCGCGTGTCCCATTAAATTAATTCAATTTATCGCAAAACCAAGTGAAATAGTGACAAATTGTATGGAAAATTAAATTTATTTTCACGATCTCAGTATTGGATAAATGTAAAATTTTAACTGAACGTTTTCCCGAAATTGTTCTAGATGACAGAACATTATTTATTTCATTATATAAATGTTAAGTTATCTGTAAAGCAATAATTGTTATGTTTCGTGTAATTCTAGTGTAGAGATAAATTAATTAATTTACGATAAATCAGTTTTAATGTAGGACAATAATAACGTACTACAGATTAATTGTAATGACAAGATTTTAGGATTAATTTTTTGCACCAAAACAACTCGTATTCATGATTGTAGATATATATTTTCATAGCAAATATACATCATCATTGATAAAAAATGTATTGCAATGTTTTTCCTCCTTCAATTTTCACTGAACGGTTTTTTTTCCGAATACATATGTAGAAATTTTACGCGCAAAAAATCTGTCAATATAAAATATAGTTTCGCGTTTATCAATCACTGCTGTACTTTAAATCAGTCTCTAAAATATTATGTCGATAATTCACTAGTACTTTTGACTTTTGTAACTTTTAACAACAATCTAGTTATTTAATAATCGAGATATGGTGAAAAGTCTATTTTACAAATAATGATAAATTTTACATATAAATTAGAGATTATGCATAAATAAAGAGTATTTCACTGAAATACTTCAATTGGCAGGTGAAAATGAATTCAAGTATTTTTAAAGAATATTATAACAGGTATCAACTACAAGAAGTTTAAAAAATAGAGTACATTAGTTATAAAATCTTACAGTCAACTTACGAGAAGGTTTTTTTTTCTACGACTTTTTCACTAAAGTTATCACATTACACTTTATATAAACGTAAAAATATCAATTTCCTTCGCCTCAAAACACTAAACTTGTTGAATAGAAATCAGCCTTTTTCAGTTTTAAGTATTTTAGGAAAGATAACAATTAATTAACAGAGGTAATTAAATCCGTTCGTAACTGTCTTCTTTGCAACCATTACAAATAAACATACATCCAATCTGTAAAAAGAAACATATTTATTTATTAATATTATAATTATTCTTATTTTTTTCTTCTGGAATTTTTAATTTACTTTTTAATTATTGAATTATTATTGCAATTCTAATACAAATACGTATTTGGCAAATAGAAACTATAAATATTCATTTGAATCTTACTTTGAATTGTTTTCCTAAAGCACACCAAAACTCGTGATTCGGCAACATTTCCCAACCAGTTGCTCCTCGTAAGAATTTCAAGGTAAGAGCTCCTCCAATAAAATATAATCCAGCAAATACTAGTAACATTATAAAAAAAATAGCTCCACCAGACATTCCTTCTCTTTGGTGTTTGCATAAATATGGAGAAATCAGCAGCAGATTCTACAGAAAATATTTTTAAGAATTGTTAAAATGATTACAGGATTGACACTTTTTTACTAAATTAAATTCCCGGTTTTGCCTGGTCAATTTTTTTAATTTCCCGGTCACAAACTTTTGAACAATTAAAACAGTATTTTTAGTATTGTGAAATTTGCCTTTATATTTAACATATAACTTTATACTTAAATATAAAATTTACACATTCTTTATAATCTTACTAAGTATAATTAAATCTTAAAAAAGATATTTATTTATTTTATTTATTAAAAAACAAAGATAATTTAAAAAATTTTGAGACAATAATTGAAAAAATTGTAAGAAATAATTGAAAATTGCGAAAAATAATTGATAATTGAACGAAATAGTTGAAAAATGACGAGAATTATTGAAAAATTGAAGAAAATATGTTAAAAACGACAAAAATAATTGTCAATAGAAAACAAAATTTGAAAATGACTAGATTAATAGACAACTAAAAAAAATAATAATTAAAAAAATTAAAGAAGAGATATTAAATTAAACGAAAATAATTGCAAATTTAACTACTGGATTGAAAATCGAAAAAAATAATTGAAATTGAAGAAAGTAATAAAAAAATTGAGGAAATAAATTAAAAATTTAAGAATTAAATTACAATTTGACAAAATAATTGATAATTGAAAAAAAATACAAAATCACGAAAATAACTCACAATTGAAAACAAAATTTAAAAAATGGCTAAATTAATATACAACCGAACAAAATAATAATTTAAAAATCCAAGAATAGTTATAACGTTTTAAGTTAATAATTGAAAATTAAAACATTGTAATAAATAATTAAAAATTGCGGAAAATAATTGATAATTGAACGAAATAGTTAAAAAATGACGAGAATTATTGAAAAATTGAAGAAAATATGTAAAAAATGACAAAAATAATTGTTAATTAAAAACAAAATTCAAAAAATAACTAGATCAATAGATAACTGAAAAAATAATTGAAAAAGTTGAAAAAGAAATATTAAATTTAACGAAAATAATTGTAAATTGAAAAATTAAGAAATTTATAGGAATAATTGTTGGAAATAATTACACATTTAACAACAGGATTGAAAATCGAAAAAAATAATATAAATTGAAAAAAAAATAATTGAAAATTGAAGACAGATATTTAAAAAGTGAAGAATGGAATTGAAATTAAAAAATAGAATTAAAAATTAAAGAAATTATTGAACAATTGTATTTAAAATTAAAGAAACTTAATGATAATCGAAAAAAATAGTAGAAAAATGGCGATAATTTTTCAATATTAAATAAAATAATTGAAAATTGAAAAGTGTAATTTAAATATGAAGAAAATAACAAAGAATTGAAGAGAATAGTTCTAGAATTGAATAATTGAATTGTAATTTAAAACCGATTTTTATAAGTGAAATAAATAATACCCTATAAATAATAAATAAATAAATTCAAAAAATCTGAGAATTATTTAATATTCAGGAATTATTAATTGAAAATCGATCAAAATAATTAAAAATTAAAGAAAATATTTGAGAATTGAAGAACATAATTAAAAATTGAAGAAATAAATTGGAAGAAAGAATTGAATAGAAATTTCAAGAAAATAATTAATAATTAAAAAAAAATTACAATCTGACGAAAATAATTGAATATTTAGAAAATGCGAGAATTATTGAATATTGAATAAAGTAATTGAAAAACGAAGAATGCAATTGAAAATTGAAGAAAATAATTAAAAATTAAAGAAATCAATTGAAGAATAAAGAATTAAATTAAATTTTAAGAAAATAGTTGACAATTGAAAGAAAAATTAAAAAATGACTAAAATAATTCAATATTTACAAAAATAATTGAGAAATGAGGAAAATAATTGACAATTGAAATTATGAAAATTCAACAAAAAATAAACAGAAAATAGAAAATACTGTGAAAATTTAAAAAATTTAAAGAAAATAGTTTAAAATTGAAAAAAATAAGTAAACAATATGGCAAATACTTGAAATTTGAGAAAATAATTGAAACTTGAAGAAAATAAATAGAAAATTTATAAACTTGGAAAAAAAGTGAAACGAAAAAAAATTGAAATATATGATTGAAATTTTGCGTAAAAATTAAAAAAATTAATTTTTAAAAAAGAAAAGAATTTTAAAATATAGCTTATTAAAAAATAGTTGCAATAGTGAAGAGATTAACTGAAATATTGTAGAATATAGGTAATTGTAATTTGAAAAAAATATTTTTAAATTAAAAAAAAATTTTTAAAATTTAAAAATGATCAAATGATGATAAATTTGAAAATAAAAGACAATAATTCGTTAATGAAGAAATATATTGAACACTGAAGAGAATAATTACAAAATTAAAAGATAAAATTGAAAAACGAAGAAAAAAGTTTTTAAAAATTTGAAAAATAACGAAAGAAATTGAAAATGAAAATCAGTAATTATATTGATAAATGTCTAAATAGATTTAATACTGAAGAAATTAATTAAAACATTGATAAATTTGAAAATTGAAGGAAGATGATTAATATTAGTATAGTTTTGTTACCACTTTTTTAATTATGTAAATAAAAGAAAGGATTAAAATTATTTTAGAATACCTATATTTATAATGTAAGAAAACAATTTAAAGTTGAAAAATTCAATTGAACGGAAATAATGCAATGCAATTAAATATAATTAATTAATTAATTCAAAACAATTAAAATTAGAAAATTAAAAAAAAATTAAATCTGAAAGTCAATAAAAGAAAAGATTGATATTTGCATTATACACTGAATATAAATAACAATAATTTTAAAAATTGAATGATATAATTGTAATTTAAAGAAAAAAATTGAAAAATAACAAAAAGAACCTATTTTTTAAGAAAAAAAATGCAAATTTGGAAAGATATTGAGAAAATAGGAAGAACAAAAATTAAAGAATTAAACAATATAACAGAAATTAAAAAAAATTAATTCAAAATTGAAAAAGTCAACAATTGAACATTGACGAAAATAATTAAAAACAAAATTGAAGAATATAATTCGAAATCAAGGAAGTAAAAAATTAATTATCATATTTAAAATAGTAGAAATAACTAAAAATCGAAGAATATCATTAAAAAAAAGCAAAAGAAAAATATAATTGACATTTTAGGGAAATAATCAAAAAATGACGAAAAAAAAAAATAGAGAAATTGGAATAATTTTACAGATCTTAACCAAATAGAAGAAATATTTTAAATCGAAAATATCATTGAAAAAATTGAAAAATACAAATTGACACTTCAAGAAAATAATAATTTAATAAAATAATTAAAGCAAAAAAGAGGATATTTTTGATATTGAAAAATGAAAAAATAAATGAAACAATTGTAAATGTGTTTTGAAGAATATAATTGGAATTTGAAGAAATTATCTGGAAAAAAAATAATCTCAAAGTGACAGAGCGAAATAAAAAATAATAAAAATAATTGAGAATTAAAGAAGTTAATAGAAAACTCAAAGAATATAATTTTTATTTTTGAAAAGAATAGCATTTTTTTTTAATAATTGAAAATCGTAGGAAAAAATTGAAAATTAAAGACAATAATTATAAATAAAAAAACATGCAATATTAAATAAAATAATTGAAAAGAAATAACTGAAAGTAATATAAATTTAACTGAATATCATGACAAAAATTAAAAATTGAAGTAACTGAAAAATTTAGTAGATAACTAAAATCATAATAGAAGAGAATTACAATTTTTAAAGAATTAGGTACTGAAAATTGAAGTTCTTCAATTAATTCAAATTTAGCAGACTTGAAACTTGCATTAATTACATTGTTTTTTTCTAAATTTAGAAAGAATATGACAAAATTTTAAACAAGTGATGAAAAGTTCAATAAGAAATAAACTGTGATGCCTATTTTAATTCATACTTTTGTTTTAAAATTCAAGGTAATTTTAATGTTTTCAAAGTCAGTGGACACCGTGTCACATTTTAAATTAAAATAAAATTAAAAATTAGAATTAAAAAGATAAAACTCACGGTAATAGAAGAGTTAGTTGACGGATCATTTAATTTTAAAGCTGTAGTACAACCGACACAACATACTAGATTAATGTTTGTAATATTTTTTTTATGCCTGTACACTAGCTTAAAAAGCTGATCATGATTTGGTACCGATTCTATTTTACTTTCTGACAGAGTGCCTAGACTCACAGGACCTTTTTGTGAAGTATCATCCTTATTCAAAGCACATAACTGAAAAAGTAAAATGTTATATTTATACATACAAGTTTAAAAAATACTATAGAAATGAATAAAAATCTCTAAATTTAGATTAAAGGTAATTTTTTTTTAAATCTATAAATTTAAATAAAAAATCCACATTTAAGCAAAATCAAAATTATTAGAATTTTACGAAAGGATTTGTTTTCAGGGCCGGCGGAATTAAATATTTTAGAGTGGAAGTGCAAATTTCAAATTTTTTACCTAGTTTTCTCAAATGTAAGTTAATTTCTTCATTTTCTAAGTTTCTTTTTCCTTTTTAAGTTGTTTTAATTTATTTTCAATTATTTATTCACTTTTCAGAGTTTTTATTAATTTACAAGTATTGTTTTTCATTTCTACTTTTCATAACACTATTTATTTTTTTGAATTTCTAATTGTTTTTAAAACCTAGTAATTTTTCTTCATTTTTATTATTTCTTTCATTTGCTAGTTACTTTTTAAAATTTCTAATAATCTTTTTCATTTTCTTAATTACTTCTTTTATTTTTTAATTATTTTCCTTTTTTATATATATTTTTTTTTTATATCTATTTTTCTGAAATGTTAGCTGTTTTTAACAGTTTTTAGAGTATGGAATTCCATAATTTCCACATAGGTTCCGCAGGCACTGTTTATTTATTATTATTTTTTTTATTTAAAATAATCTCTTTAATAAAAAAAAAGTCATTCTTACAGAAACTGGACTCTGACATCCATCGTCGACTGTTATATTCGATAAAGGAACATCCTTGCATGGTTGAAACCAGAAAACTACATTTCCATTTTTTAATTCTAACGGCCTGAAACAAAAGTAAATTTACAGAAAATTTGTGCAAATTTAGAAAAAATACTATTTTCTACAAATATATTTAGAAAAAAGTGAACTTGAGACTATAATAAACGATTTGACAGTGTTAGACGCATATGGACGTAAAATTTTCTTTTATGCATTTATTATTTTATAACTGTTTTTTATTATAAATACAGCACAATAATAGAACGAGAAAAAAGTGAAAATCCGGTTTTTCCGGCGCCGATGTAAAGAAAATAAATGGGGAAATAAGAAACAATTGAATGCATGCAGAAAGTCCAATAATGTATTCAAAAATATCAAATTGCTAATATTCTTTGATTACGTAATTGACTTAAAATTAAAATGTCTCAAAATACGTACCCTTCTTTTGCAAGAATAGAAAAATCATAAAAATCGCCGTCAGGTAGTGCACAAGAGCAAGGACTGTTTTGAATACATTGTGAAGTCACTCGGGTACTTAACAAGATTAAAAATATCGTATATTTAAAAAGAATTGAGTACGTTTCATCCATATTTCATGAATTTCAAAATTATTATCTGCTAACAAAACTGATATTCTCATTTTACGCACTACTTGACAGATGAACACTGGGTCTATTCTAAACGCGACATTACCGATCGAGATGTTTTTGTTACTCGTGTTACCGACAGGACAGGTGGTTGCTGCACGGCGCCAAAATTACGAACTCTCATTGGATGATATTTGGATTTTTAAAGCAGTAACCAATGACAATACACGAAATTAGTTTCTTTTTCGCTCACAAATGGCGATGTCATTGTTGACAGTTTAAAGAATTAATTAAAGATCTAAAGTTTAAGTCACTTGTTTATATATTCTTAAATAAATAGAAGTGTCATACTGAGTAAATGAAAACAATGATTTAAAAGATTGGAATAATATATATTTTATAACAAATTATACTCATATTGCCACGAATCACACAATATGGAAATACGAAATACAAAAATAATGTATATCAGTCTAAATTTGACAAGGAAAAAGCCTTAGATATAAATTATTGTCCATTTGCTTACAATTAAATCATTCCTTGTTCATTTTATTACCACAAAAAGAACCGTATATAAAAATATTATTATTCGTTGTAATTATAAATCGTAGTTCAGTACAATTTTATGGATAAAAAATCAGATTTGATTTTTTCTGTAATTCGGAGCCCTTAATTATACAACGGACCAATACAAAATTATAAACTCTTACAATTTGTTAATTAAGATGAAAATTCGGAATTTTTTACAATATACATTTATATTATACAAATTATCTACTTTACAAAAAAATTACAATTATATAATGCTTAAATAAAAGAGAAAATAGTTGTTTTAATTAAACGAAATAAGATAAAAAGATTTCAAGACTCTTATAAGATTTACATTCAGTGGCGTAACTATTAAGAGGCGAAGTGGGGCAGTACCCCGGGGCCATTGAGCTCAGGGGGCCCTCAGTCAACCCTAATAAACCTTTTTTTTTAAGACAAAATTTATACAGTTTTAGAATTAAAACAAATTTTAAAAAATAATTAAAAATAAACAAAATAACTTCAAGTTTTGCAAATTAATAAAAAAAAAAAAAAAATGAAATCAATTAAAAATTGGGGAAAGTAATTTAAAAAATGGTAGAAATATTTTTAAAATAAAGAAAATAATTTAAATTTGAGAAAATTACTTGAAAATCTTAAAAATAAATTGAAAACAATTGAATAATGAAAAATTAGAAAAAGTAACTGAAAATTGAAAAAAAAAATGATTGAAAATTGAGATGAATAATATAAAATTGAAAAAAATAATTGAAATGTCAGAAAAATACTTAACATTTTTAGAAAATAACATTCGAGTAAAATAATTGAAAAATGATAAAATTAATTTAAAAAAATTGAAATATGCTGAAAATAAGTTAAGATTGAGAAAAATAATTGTAATATATTGAATATAATTGAAATATGAAAGATTGAAAAAAATTAATAAAATTTGAGAAAAATCATTGAAAAAATGGTAAAATATATTATGTTTAAAAAAAGAAAATATGAAAATATTTACAAAATTACTTTAAAATTCTAATTAAAAGAGTTTAATTAAAAAGTCGCACAAATAATTTAAAATTGATGCAAATAAGAATAAATTGAAATTTCAGATAAGAAAATTTTTCTAAGCAAAAAAAAATAATTGGAAAATCATTAAAAAAATTGAAAAATAAGACATTCATCTAAATTAGAGATAGTAACTGAAAATTTAGAAAATTAATTGAAAAATAATGAAAATTTTAAAAGATGGAAAAATAATTGAATAAAAAGAATAAAAAGAAATGAAAATTGAACAAAATAATTGAAAATTGAGATATGTATTTAAAAGATCAATACATTAATTCAGAAATTATGAAAATGATTAAAAATTTAAAATAATAATTGCAAAATGAAAAAAATAATGGTAAATTAAAAAAATTAATTTAAAAAATAGTGTTCTGGCTAAAAAAAATATTTTTTTTATTTTTTTGGTGTTTTTGAAATTTTTGAGATTTTGTTTTTGGCAATTATCTCAAAAAATGAAACCAATCTAGCAATTCTGACTTCGGATTCGGATTCAGCGAAAAAAAAATAGTGTCTCGTCCAAAGAAGTCTTTTTTTGTGCCTGTGTAATTAAGAATTGTAGAAAATAATTGAAAAAAATGATATAAATAGTACAAAATTGTATTTTAAGTAATTGAAATAATAATAGAAAAGAAATGTTAAAAACTGACGAAATTTTTTAATCACTTCAAATTTAGTATTTATTAACTGAAATTTGAAGAAAATAAAATTGCTATGGAGTACGAATTGAGAATTTTAAGTAACCAACTTTAAAGATTTAAACGTACTGGAAAACGACAATAATTTCCAATTCAGAACATCAATAATATTCGTTAATACCGTAACGATCATACAATACACACAATATGCAATCGCAACTATTTAAGTAAAATAGTTTACTTTTAAAATTTTAAAAAAATTGAAAATTTATTTAAATTAATTTATTTATTAATTAATAATTATTAATTATTAATGAGGTTATGTCGAGCTTTGTAAGTGAGTGCACGCGTGTCGAGTAGCTCTGACAAAAAAGCGATATTTTGTGTAGTTAAATACAAGGTGGTTGTTAGAAAGCCTAACTTTTGAGTGAAGTTTGACTTGAGTTCTTTATATCAAGTTGAAAATTTATCAAGTGTCAGTGGGTTGAACTGTTTTTTGTGAATTTGGTGGGTATTAGGCAAGTGAGGTTAAGTGTAGGACGGGTTGCTCTACTGTAGGAGCAGTCTCAAAATGCCGAATATCGATCAAAAGGACAAACTCAAGAATAAGCCAACAAATCCAAAGGAAAACGTCACCAGAGGACCAGGTAACAATAACAAAAAAGAAGAAGCTAAAACAAGTGTCTTGAATAGAAGAGTCGGAAGACCTGGAATTAGAGATCAACTTGAAAAAGATAAAAATAACAGACAGATAAACGAAGTTTTTAAAAAAATGGAAAACACTAATAGTCAAAGGGTAGAGGGAGAACTGAATGAACAAATAGAGGGTGAATGGGAAAACGTGTTTAATTTGATGAAAAGTGAAATGTTAAATGTGATTAAGAGTGAAATTAGCACATCCCTTAAGGAAATGGAAAGTAAAGTGAACATTAAAATGGAGGAACTTATATCAAGGGCGGAAGAAAAAATCTTGGAATCTCAAAAAGCTATTGAAAAAAAGATTTTTGACCAATGTCAGTCAGTTGAGCTGAAACTAAATGATTGGAATAGAGAAAAAACGGAGTTACTGCAAAGAATTGATAAACTAGAAGAAATTGAGCGTAAAAGGGATCAAGAATTTAGACGGAAAAACATAATCATTAGAGGATTGAAGACAGAAAAGAGCGATATAAGGACCGAGGTAGAAGATTTTATAGAATCAAATTTAAACCTGCAAGTTGCCTTAAAATCAGTAATTAAAATTAAACCGCCAAAGGGAGAAGACTTTCTCAAAATTAGAGTTAAGTGTATAGAGGATAAGAGAAATATTCTAGGAAAAAAGACGTCGCTTAAAGGTACGCAAATTTATTTAGATGATGATCTGACTAAAGAAGATAGAGAAGTGCAAAAAAAGATTTACATCAAAGCAAAGGAGGAAAGAACTCGAGGAAATACTGCTAAAATTGGACATAAAAAAATCTACATAAATAACCAACTGTGGATATGGCGTAATGAGGAAGGCCTGGTAAGACAGCAGCAATCCTTTCGACGAAAGAGTGATGACCAACCAGAAAATAACAGAATTTTTAATATACCGGGATCAACAATCGACAAAAATAGGAGAGATTCATACCCTCCACTTGACAGAGGAAATCAGGGTGGATAAGGAAACTTTGTTAAAAGACTCTTTATTGAAAAAAGAGGAGAGAGAAAAAATCTTTACTAAAGAAGCAAACGATGAAAACCTGTTGAAAGACAAAATATTAGTGTGGAACGTACATGGAATAAAAAATTTTCTGGACTTAAGTGATAGTGAAAAAAGTAAGTTAGTGAAAAACTATTTTTTAATATGTGTTCTAGAAACCTGGTTAAGTAAAGACGACCTGTTGTTAAAACATCACTTTAAAAATTACAAATATATAGGAAGTGCAGCGACAAAACAATACGATAAAGGACGGGCTAGTGGGGGTATTGGTATATTAATTGATGAAAATGTAATACATAATGTGGAAATTTTAAACAAAAGTACAGGATGGATTGCAATTAGGGGGTGGATTGATAATAAAGAATGGATTTTTATAATTGCTTATATACGACCGGATTCCGTAAAAGAAAGGTTAAAGATGTTTAGAGATCTTCTGTGGGAAATTAGGGAAAAATATGATGCATCGATTCTAATATCAGGAGATTTTAACTGCAGGATTGGAAACCTCGATAATATGGATGAAAGAATGGTGGAAAATTCAAATATCAAATGTATAAGAAATTCTCAAGACAGTTTTGTTTGTAGTAATGGAGAATTACTATGTGATTTGATGAGTGAGGCAGGTTTAGGTTGTATAAATGGAAGAACCTTAGGGGATTCAAGGGGTGAATTTACTTTTATAAATAAAAACGGAAAAAGTGTCATAGATTATACGTGGGCAGATTGGAACGGATTAAGAGTTATAGACGATTTCGAAATCTTCGACTTGGGCTCCTCAGACCATTTAGCTCAAAGTATAATTATTGACAGATTGATAGAAAGGAAGGATCAAGATAATATAAGCAACAAAAATCCGAAAGATGAGGTAGTTATATGCAATAAATATCACTGGGACGCGAGTAGACGAATAAATTATTCAATGAAAATAAAGGACAAGATTGAAAATCACAGAAGGGAAAATAAGGAGGTAAATTTTGAGATTATTATCGATTTAATAAAAGAGACAGCAGCAGAGATGGACATGATCAGGTCTACAAAAGAAGGAAAAAGGACACAGTTTAGAAGTAACTCCTGGTTCTCAAAAAAGTGTAGAGAAAAGAAAAAAGAAATGACAAGAGCATATAGGAAATTTAGAAATCTAAATTTGGAAGAATCCAGAATAGAATATGTTAGTAAAAGAAAAGAATATAGAGAAGTGATACGGTGTGAAAAGAAAAGATTTTTACAGGACTTAAATAAACGAGTTAGTAATGTTAAAAACAGTTCAGACTTCTGGGGTGTAATAAAAAAGTTTAGAAATAGGAAAGGAAGTGGAACTTTTTGTGATTTGAAAGGCGAGGAAATTTTTGAGTTTTACGAGAACATTTTTCCACTAAGAGTGATTTTGGATGAAATCTACCTAGATGCAAGGCACCCTTATCTGGATAAGGACGTAAGTCTATGGGAATTAGACTTGACTCTTCGAAAATTAGGGTGTAATAAAGCTCCTGGGGATGATGGCATTATTAATGAATTTTATAAAGCTCTACCAAGAAACGCAAAAATATACCTTATAAATAAATTTAATGAGGTTATGAACACGAATAAAGTCCCAGAGAAATGGTGCAATTTTACGCAAATTCTTTTGTTTAAGAAAGGTAACAAAAAAGATATTATGAATTACAGGGGGATCGCCTTAGCTAATGCCATATTAAAAATTTTTACCAACATACTAGCTAAAAGAATAGGTAACTGGTCGGAAAAGGTGGGAATTCTTCCTGAAGGACAAACCGGATTTCGTGAAGGGAGATCCTGTGAAGATAATGTTTTCGTACTTCAAGCAAAAATAAGTCTGACCATACAGAAAGAGAGAGGAAAACTTTTCACCGCATTCGTGGACTTTCAAAGAGCTTTCGATTCAGTGAATCACGGATTGTTGTGGCAAAAGCTTCATAAGCTTGGGTTGAGTGGGCAATGCATCAGAATTATAAGGTCTATTTATGAAAACGGAAAAATGAAAGTTAAGTTGCAGGATGGAAAGTTTACTAAAGAAATAGAAATAACAATGGGAGTACTTCAGGGAGACTCGATGAGCCCAATACTTTTCATACTCTTTATACAGGATATGGTGCAATTTTTTGAATCAAATGGTTACAAGCGTATGGAAGAAAACGGGGAGATTCAGCTCTTTGCAGATGACCTAACTATTTCTGGAGAATCGGCGGCTGATTTACAGAGAAAATTACAAACGTTGAGTGATTATTGTAAAATAAATAAATTGACAGTAAACACAAATAAAACTAAAATTATGATTTTTCAGAAGGGGGGAAAGAGAAAAAACTATAAAAGTTTTAAATACAGAGGGAACAGTATTGAGATAGTGAACGAATATATATATTTAGGGACCTTATTTCACAGATCAGGGAGTTTCACGAAGAACGCAAAGTATTTTTTAAGAAAAGCTAAAATGGCACTCGGAACAATCTGGAAACCTTTGATTGCAACAAAGGCGGAGGGATGGAATCCAAGACAAAAACTTTTTGACGCGATTGTTACATCAACACTTATGTATAACGCCGGTACATGGGGTTTAGACTATGGTGAAGAATTGGAGGTGGTTCAATCTGGATTTGTAAAGCAGTTGTTGGGATTGCCATGTAGGACGCCAGGATACTTGCTAAGGATGGAAATTAATTATTCAAAATTAGAAGTAGAAGTAATTAGACGAGCTTTAAGACTACTGATAAGGATACAGAATATGGAAGAGACGAGGATACCAAAGATATTTTTGACAAAATTAATGGAAGATGCGGTTAAAAAATATGATACAAAAAAGAAATTCAACTGGTTCAGAAAATTAACAGATATGATTGTAGAAATAGATCCAAACAGATGTATATATAATATTGAAAAAGGAAGAAAGGAATTAAGAATAAACAGCGAAGAAGACATTGAACACTGTTTAAACAAAATGAGAGCAACCCAATTCGTGGAGGATCGAGAGAGAGCTACAAAATCAAGATATTGCCCAATTTATAAATATATAAAGGAGTTAAAGAAACCAAATGCGGAGACGTATATTAATTGGAAAATACCATTGGGAATCACAAGACTTTTGGCACAACTAAGACTAGCAGGAAGACTGGAGTGGCAAATATATTTAAAAGCGGGTTTTGTGTATAATTTCAAAGATAGTGAGAAGTGTTTAATGTGCAATACGAACAGAAATGAGAATTTAAAACATGTACTAATTGACTGCCCTGCGTATAATGAATGTAGTAGAGAGAATGTGAGAAGTAATTCTTTAATTGAAATGCTAAAAGTAGACAACGCTGAAAATGCGAAAAAGATGTTTTATTTTATTAATAATATGATTAAGATTAGAGCTTTTTGTCTATGCGAATAATTTAAGATATAACCTTCATGTAAAAGAGGCTTGAGGCCTGATATTACATTATATGTATAATATAATAATATTAATTATTAATTATTTATTAATTTATTTAATTTAATTTAAATTTTAAAAAATTTTTAAATTTTGCTTTTACAAATATTTTAAAGACAATGATTGTAATAGTACATGAAGAAAATTTTTGCATATAAGAGAAAAAGAGAAAGAGAAAAAAAACTTGCAAGATAATTTAAGTAACGATTACAACAGGAGAAGCTTCAGTATTCTTAATTTTTAAAGACATTCATAGTTTTAGTCAAAATAACGCACACTCATATTTTAATAATAGAGATAGTATACATATATATATGGGCGATTCCACGTGAGATTTACATACAGATTTTAAATTCGATCAAACATACTTTTTTTTCATTGTTTATTGAAAAAAATACGTAATTTTTTAATATTGTTTTTAGTAGCTTAGTTTTCGAGTTATGAATTTTTAAAATTTTTTGTTTTTCAAAATATACCTATTTTCAAACACATATATCTCTAAAACTATGCACTATAGAAAAATTTTGCCACAAGAGAAAAAAAAGTTTAGTTCTTCCTCAATTTTTAAATAATTTTAACAAACAAAAAAAATTTGAATTTTTTTAAAAAAATGACAATTTTTATTAAACAAATTAATTTTTTTTAATTTTTTTTTTTAAAGATACTTGGGAAAAATAAGAAAAGTTTTCAAAAGGTTTCAGAATAGGCCTGATGATCTTAATGGGTTAAAATGAATTTTTCTTCATCCCCTATCCGAAAGTACACTGAGAAACTAATTTGTTTTGCTGTTTTAGCAACCCATTTGCTGCCTCAGCAAATTTTTTTGTTTTAATAACAGAAAAAAGTTGCAGGCGCTATATTAATAATTCAGTTTGCTATCATAGCAATTTTTTTTCTCAGTGTACTTTTGGTTAGGGTATGAAGAAAAATTCATTTTAACCCATTATAAGATCATCAGGCCCATTCTGAAACCTTTTACAAACTTTTCTTATTTTTCCCAAGCATCTTAAAAAAAAATTAATTTGTTTATAAAAAATTGTCATTTCTTTTTGTTTGTTAAAATTATTTAAAAGTCAAAGAAAAACTAAACTTTTTCTCTTCTGGCAACATTTTTCTATGTGCATAGTTTCAGAGATATATGTGTTTAAAAATAGGTATACTTTGATAAAAACAAAAAAATTAAAAAATTCATAACTCGAAAACTAAGCTACCAAAAAGAATATAAAAAAATTACGCATTTTTTTTCAATAAAGAATGAAAAGTTTTCAATACAATTAACATTTAATTACTCTTAAGTTATTACGCATACAAAATGAGTATATATGGATAGATATATCTAAATTTTCTTTTCTTTTCCTTTCTTTTTTTTAGACTAGAGTCACACTAATATTTGTTTACTCACATAGAAATTAAAATTAGCACGCAAGCATTAATAATTTTCATATAGATATCGCAAGAATACTCAGGGAGTGAAAATTTTGTAACAATAAGTAATAATACATTTTAAAACATTCACTGACGAATTATAGAATCTCACTTAAAGTACCATTGTATTTATTTATTTAAGTGTAAATAATTTGGATTACTTTCCAACTCGATGAATTTATTACAAGAATTCGCGAAAAACTTTAAGATTTACAATTTTCGTTCAAATTGATATAAGTTTTCCTGAGATTGACAATTTTATTTATCGCAAAATTTTTTTCGTTTCTTAAACAACTCACTTTGTAATAAGTAACTCGTAAAAGATTTAAATTTCCGCATATCTTAAATAACATTAATTAGAAAAAATTCGTATAATTTTCTTTTTAAAGCTGGACGATATAATTTATTTATTGAATATTGATAAAATGGTAAATACCGATATACAGATGTTCACATACAATTTAAAAATACATATATATTTAAAAACACACATACATATTACATATAATATTGCATTTCATTATTTCTCAATTGATTTATTTCCGATTTATTTGAAGTAGTGAAGAAAATGGTATTTGACAAACAAGTATAATTTTCATCATCTAATCGAAATATTTTAATAATTTCTGAATCTTGTGAAGAATTTTAAATTATATTATAAGTATCAACTCGCTAACAACTATATTTAAATATACAGTTATTTAAATAACGATGTTCAATCTTATAATTAAAATGAACTTGAAGGGAATTTCGGAGAAGAGGGAGATAAGATATAAATTCGTTTGTTTAAAATAATAGAAAACAGAGGGTAATTTAGGAAATTTTTTAGATGAAAAAGAAGTTTCATGCTGGAATTATAAAAGTTATTTAGGTTTATGCTTCTTCCATTATTGTTTCTTGTCCATTGATAGGATTTACTCTATTAATTTATAAGAAATTATTATTATAGTAAATATAGTTAATATATCAAATGTTATTAAACAAAAGAATTTTACATTATCTGAGTTGTTGTTTGCAATTTCAAACTTATGTTTATATAAAATTTGAGCAAAAGATTTTTAATTCCTTTATAGTGATTTTGTTTATTTTCTTTGATTTGTATTTGACAATTTGCTAATACTTCTTCTGAGAGAATTGATTTCTGACCATAGATAATTTATAAAAATAATAATTAGTAAATCAAAAGAGATTTACTATTCTTAAAAATTTCGTTCTTTTAAGAATTTCAAGGGCGTAGAATTGCACATATATTTCATATTTTCTTTCCATTCTGAGAATCCACCTTCAGTAGATAATAATTGCTCATCCCAATGGAGCTTTTTCTGAATGACGGAAGTACTTTCTGTATTATTAACAGTATTATTTATACTGCAGGTATAAGGTCCCGTGTCATGAGCGGAATTAAAAGTACTCTGCTGACTTGATGTAACTGACAGTGTAAAATTCTGTTGATAAATGGAATTTTTATTGGTCTTGCTCCAGTTGTTCGCAAACATTGGCTTTTTCAACGAAGAATCACATTCGGTAGTAGGTGCACAATTTTCTTTTCCTTTCGATTTAATTTCATAAGAATTTTCTGATTTCTTTCTATCTGTACAATTATCTGAAAATAATTTCAATAATAATAATTAATCAATAATAATTTCTGACCCTATTGGGTCACGATTTTTTTTTATCCAAATCAAAAATTGGTTTTTTTTAATATATAAAATCAGTATATAAAATTTTCAAATTTTTATTTGTAATTAGTTTATTTTTCAAACTGAGAACATTTAACAAGAAATAATAAAGAATAAAACATTTAATAAAATCGAATAAATTATGACAAATAAATGAGAAGATTTCAAAAATATCTTCACACTTACATGATAGCGAAAGAAAGAAAATGTAGGTAAAAGCAACGAAAAAATAATAAAAAGTAAAAAAAAAAAATATATAAAAAAGTGAAAAGATAAGAAAACAATCTACATATTAAGAAAATGAGAAAATTCTTAAATAAAGAAAGTCATAGACATTATTAAAAAAATAAAGACAAACTTTAAAAAAAGACAACACAAGAATGGTACAACGACATAAAAATATAAAAAAAAGGAACAAACTCTTTTTAAAAAATTAAACTATTTATGGGCATTTTTTTAAATTAAAAAAATTAATTTTTACATTTTATGAAATACGAGAACGATGTTAAATTGAAAATATTTAGTACAATATTAAATTTACATAATATAAAAAAAAACGAATAAAAGTCTTTAAAAAAATAGAAAATGGAGAAATTTCAAAAATGTAGATGAAGCATCAAATAAATATTTTCAAAATTTCGTAATTACAAGATAAAAACTAAACAATTTAAAAGAAGGAAAAATGTTTCTGAGAAATAGAAAAATGATGACACAAATTAAAGAATTAGTTAAAAGGTAACTAAAGAAATAAATAAAATGAAAGAAAAAACTAAAAAAATTGTAAAACAATAAGAGAATTAAATAAATAGAAAGAAAGTGGAAAAATGTTTTTTTTTTCTTAATTTAACAACCTGTAAAAAAATGTAAAAAAAAAACAAAAAATTCAAAAAAATTTGGTAAAAATCTACTAAAAATTTAGAATTAATAAAAATAAAATAAAATAATGTATTTAAAGATAAATAAAAAGTCCATAAAAGAAATTTAAAAATCCTTTAAAAATGAAAAATTTAATTTTTGAAAAATCTTATTCTTTCAGAAATGATTCTTTTTGGATTATAGTGTATAAAATGAAAAGAATGATGTTAAAATGTCTTTTATTAATCTTAAAATATGATTTTAAAGTGTAGAGGTAAGAAAAACATCACTTTTTTAGCTACCAGAAAATATGTAAGAGAATATATAATTATTCTGAAAAGTGGGGAAAATATGGTTTGAATATGTTCAGAGTTATTAAAATTATTATTTTTGAATGAATAAATCACTTAAAGATATAAAATAATAGATAAAATTAAAATATGGTTTCAAAGTTTGCCTATCAAATAACCTAAATTTGTGATTTTTAACCGTTACTTGTAAGAAGATAAAATTATTAAAAAAAGTTTTAATTTCTGAATTGTAAATTTTTTTCGCACTTTTTAAATTTTATCTTTAAATTATCAGAAATGTTAAATTGATAACATGAATTTTCTTCAAATTTGCTAACTTTACGATTTTGGTTGGAGAAATACATCAAAATTTGATACTTTCAAAATATTCAAAACACATCTATGTTATTACTCAGATTCAAATATTCACTTTGGTTCTGAAATTAGATTTTTAGATAAAGTTTAAAAATTGTAATATTAATATTTTCAGGTTAAACAATACTTATTTCTAAATTGAAGGCATTGAAGATGGTCTTTTTAATAGTCTTAGCCTGAAAATAAATTAACTTTATTATTTCAAAAACTAATTTCCGAACCAAAATGAAATTTTTAATCTGACTAGATATAGGTTACATTTCTGATAATTTAAATATAAAATTTATAAAGTGCTAAGAAAATTTGAAAGTTAGAATAGAAAATAACCTTTAAGCTTATATAATATTAAAAAAAACTAGCTTTGAATACAAAAATATAATCTTTTTATCATAAATCTAAAGCTTCAATCCAAAGCAGTCCGACAAAAAATGTAAATAAAATCTATAACAAAAATAAATAAAGCTTCTACAATTATAAAATAACTTACAAAATTAAATTAAACACTGTAATAAATTACAAAAATACCTGCTTGCTTCGAAATAGCGTGAGTTTTAGAAAGAAAACCTAAAATTTGACATTCAATGCCAAATGTGACAGGTTAATCCGCCATGATTCTTTATAATCACGTAACTTACGTAACTCTCACACTCGTACGTATTTTTTTTTGCACATGCGCACTTCTTTTGATTTATCCCGCGCTTATTTAAAATCATGTTTCAAAATATATTAAAAATGATTCTTCAATGCACAATTATTATAATTATTATTAATATAAATGCAATAATTAATATAACTAATTTGTTAAAACACTGATTTTCTATGCAGAAGCAGTAACAACTTAACATTTAAGGTCCCGTCCCATGGCAGCGTCAAAACCGAAAACGTAAAGCGTTCAGCCAATAAGAATATGTTTTACAATGGAACTTATTCTAATTGAGCGTTCTGATTGGAGCAACGTTTTACACTTTTCTGCTTTTACGTTTTGACGCTGTCATGGGACGGGACCTTTAGTTTCTTTATCTAAATATACGTAAGTCAAGAGATTTTACGTATCGTATGTATCTTGCTTAGAAGTTTTACAGCAAGTAGGCAATTTATCAAAAAACGATGTTATAAAACTAATTATTTTAATTTTAGAACTCATTTTTATAAATTAAATCAAAATGTTAAAAAAGTTAAAAATGTAATTTAATAATTACATTGAGTTAAATTAAAAAATAGCACATCTAACTACAAAATCAAGTAAAAATCAATACTTGAAGATTTATTATGAGCTTCTTCGAATTTTTCTTGTTCCTTAATGGACATGTCGATACTCATGTTGGTTGTGATGTCTAAGCGTGCTATTGTTCGAGGCTGAGACTTGATACTTTCGTAGGACATTTCATTGACAGCTTCGTCAATAGGTGGCATATTTACAGGTAACATGTTATCAATAGCCAAAGGCGTACCGTGTTTTTCCTGAAAATCTTCTGAATGATTCTAAAAAAAAAAAAAAATTCGTTACAAATAAACATACATCCAATCTGTAAATACAAAAACATTTATTTATTATTATTATTTATTAATTATTAAATTAATTTTGCACTTTTAATACAAATACGTATTTGGCAAATAGCAACTAAAAATATTCATTTGAATCTTATTACTTTGCATTGTTTTTCTAAAGCACAGCAAAACTCGTGATTCGGTGACATTTCCCAATCAGGTATTCTATTGTAGGCTTTGAAGGCAAGGGCGCCTCCAATAAGATAGAATGCAAGAGATCCTAGCATTAATAAAAGAACAGTAGTTACACTAATCATTGCTTCTCTTTTGTGTTTGCATAAATGCGGAGAAATCAGTAGCAGATTCTACAGAAAACATTTTTAAGAATTAATAAAACGATTACTGGGTAGACACTTTTTATAAAATTAATTTCCCGGTTTATCTCGGTAAATTTTTTATCTTTTCCAGTCACAAATTTTCTAACAATTAAAACAGTATTTTTAATTTTGCTAAATTTGCCTATATTTAAAATACAACTTTATACTTACACATAAAGTTTACACATTCTTATAATCTTATTAATTATAATTAAAGCTTAAAAAGTTTTATTATCACAAAATATTAAAATCTAAATTTTTGCACAATAATTTATGTTAAACACTTAAAAAGAATTACGTATTATAATTCCACTAGCAACATCATTACACAATTGAAAAGAATAGTTTAAAAAGAATTAAACAATATAAATATTAAATTTAAACAAAATCGTAAGAATGAGAGGAAGTAGGACAGATATATATATCTCGTAAGAATCGAGAATAATTAAATCGTAAGAATGAGAGGAAGTAAGACAGAGATATATATATCTGTCCTACTTCCTCTCATTCTTACGATTAGCGATTTTTCATTGTGCATTAGGCTTTATAAAAATGAAGAAAAGAATTCTCACCAGGGTTGGGAGCATACATTTCTTTCATAGACATGGAATGAAGCAATATAAAGCCTAACGCACAATGAATCGTAATCGCTAATCCTTAAGCCCAAAGCACAACGAATACGGTTACGGAAGCAGGGCATGAGATAATAAAGGACAGAGACGGTTTCTGTCCTTTTCTGTCTCATGTTCTGGTCCCGTAACCGTATTTCTATCTGCTTAGGCCTTTAATCGTAAGAATGAGAGAAAGTAGGACAGACATATATCTCTGTCCTGCTTCCTCTCATTCTTACGATTAATGGCCTGTTTACACCATCGAAAAAAAAAAAATTTTTACATTGGAGGGAAGAGGACAGACTGTGTATCTGTCCTCTTTACTCTCATGCAAAAAAAATTTTTTTCGAAGGTGTAAATAGGCCATAAGGATTAGCGATTGCGATTCAATGTGCGTTAGACCATAGAAGTGACACGCAAAGTGAGAATTATGCTTGTGGATTTTGTAACTACCCATCTCTGTGCAGTTGTAGTTCACAATAGAGATCCTATAAAGAGAGTTGAGACACAGTTGGTTTCTGCGCATCGCGATTAAACCGGAACCAGAAGTTCCAGTCAAAGGCGCGAAATATTTACATGGAAAAATTTGAATTGATTTAAATGGACGCGATTTGAGGTTATGTTGCAACATTACAAAATCACTTCTGGTTCCGGTTTAATCGCAACCAATCACGAACCATCGCACTTGTGTCTCAACTCTCTTTATAGGATCTCTAGTTCACAATAGAGTATTTTAATGTGACGTCACTAGTCAAGAAGGTTAGGTCATTTTGTCAAGAAGGTTAGGTTGTTAAAGGCAAAAAATAAAACATATTTTTTTACGTTTTTGTAGTATAATCATACTTTTTATCGGTTATCTGCTTTATTTTTAAATGCAAAAAAAATAGTGAAAAATTCAAAGTAGCTTAGAGAGTTCTGTCAGTATGATTGTTTTTTTGGCTTCTAAATACAAATTTAATTAATTGACAAGGAGTATGAATACATTTTAAAAATACCTTTTATATTAGAAATCCCTTTATAGCTTAATGTAAATTTGGGTCTGGGCCTAACCTTCCTGACAAAATGACCTATCCTTCTTGATTTGTGACGTCACATTAAAATACTCTATCCGGATCCTATAGATAGCTGTCAATGTAGACTTTTTCAGGATTAAGGGCGCAGTCCCATGAGGTGGAATAGTGGAATAGATTTCTGCCAATCAAAATTTAGTCGCTAGCGGAAAATATTACTTTACCGCTAGAGACTAAATTTTGATTGGCTAAAATCTATTCCACTATTCTACTATTCCATCCTAGAGTTCCTATAAAGAGAGTTAGGACACGTGAGGTTCAACTTTTGATTGGCTCAGCGTAACCGGAGACGGAAGTGTATTGAAAGTTTTTTCATTGGCTGAAAAGAGCGCGTTGATTTTAAAATGCTTTCTTAACAGACATTTTTAAACTTCGCCCGCCCATTTCAACCAATCACAAAAATTACTTCATCGTCACTTCCGTCTCCGGTTTGTCAACAGGCTAGTGGAAGGGGGCACGTGTCCTAACTCTCTTTATAGGAACTCTATTCCATCCCATATGGGACTGCGCCCTAAGTCACATGGGGAAAAATAGTTAAAGGAATAGATTTGATCAAGTAGAAAAACGTAATTTTGCTTATTCTGCAAAATTACGTGTGATTGGTCGAAATCTATTCTTCTATTTTTCTAACCTTCTACAACATATAATTGTATATCCTCATTTTAGTTTTCTGTCTTCTTCCAATTCATGCGTCATTGCATGTGCTGAATAAGTTAACAGAATATACAATGAATCGGTAGAAACCAAGAAAAAAAAAGGATACAAGAAAACTCTTTCAAATAAGCGCACTAAATAATATAAATAAGGAATCTACTTTTTTTTTTAAACATAATCAGGAATTTTTCAATTAAATTTTAATCAATTCATAATTTTATCAATTTTTAATAATTATTTTTAGTTATGACAGTGGTTCGTACTGATTTTAATTTTTGAAACTTGCATAAAAACTGAATATTGTTAATAACCCGGCACCTAATCTACTTCAAGCTTACTCTTGATTTATTGTTTGTGCTCAGCAAACAAATCTTCAAGTTTAAAACGGCAATCTTTTTCATCTTTTGAAGTGAGACTCAATTTATAAAATCATTATTGTACATTCTCAACTCATAATTACCTGACAAATAAATATTCTACCAAACAATTAGTGTTCTCATTAACTTAATCCTCATCCGAAATAAAACTTTTAATTCAAATTCATTTAAAAGAAGGAACTAGGATATATTTATAAGGGTTTTTGTATATTGGACGTAACAATACCTAGAAAATTATGAAAATAATTAAAAATTGAAGAAAATAGTTGAAAAATGAAGTAAATAACTAGAATCATAATAAAAGAGAATTAAAATTTTTAACGAATTAGATACTGAAATTTGAAGAAAGTCTTCAATTACTTCAAGTTTAGTATACTTAAAATTTGTGTTAATATTGCATTTTTAATCAATATAAATTGAAATCGATAAAATTTGGATTAAAGTAAAAGCTTTATAAATTTAGAAACAAGATGACAAAATTTTAAACAAGTGAAAATAAGTTCAATAAGAAATAAACTGCGATGCCTATTTAAATTTATACTTTTGTTTAAAGTTTTAGGTGATTTTAATGTTTTCAAATGTGACACCGTGTCACATTTTAATTTAAACTAAAATAAAAATTAGAATTAAAAAAATAAAACTCACCGTAATAGAAGAGTTAGTTGAAGGATCATTTAATTTTAAAGCCGTAGTACAATTGTCACAACATACTAAATTAATGTTTGTAATAGTTTCTTTATGCCTGTAGACTAGCTTAAGAAGCTGATCATCATTTGGTTCCGATTCTATTTTACTTTCTGACAGAGTTCCAAGACTCACGGGACCTTTTCTTGAAAGATCATCCTCATTCAAAGTGCATAACTGAAAAAAGTAAAATGTTATATTTATAAAAAAAAATCCAAAAATGCAATATATATAAAAAAAATCTCTAAACTTAGATTAAAGCTAATTTTAATTCCGGCGGAATTAAATATTTTTGAGTTGGAGTCCAAATTTCAAATTTTCTACCTAGTTTTCTCAAATGTAAGTTAATTTCTTCATTTTCTAAGTTTCTTTTTTCCTTTTTAAGTTGTTTTAATTTATTTTTAATTATTTATTCAATTTTCAGAGTTTTTCTTCATTTCTAAGTTTTTGTTTTAATTGCTACTTTTCATAACACTATTTACTTTCTTGAATTTCTAATTGTTTTTAAAACCTAGTAATTTTTTTTAAGTTCTATTATTTCTTTCATTTGCTTGTTACTTTTTAAAATTTCTAATAATCTTTTTCATTTTCTTAATTACTTCTTTTATTTTTTAATTATTTTCCTTCATTGGCGAATCCAGGCAAGGTTTTTGGATGTGGTATTACATGAGAGAGAAAGAGATAGCAATATAGTACTATTTCTTTCTCTCTCATTCTCAAATATGAGGTTTTTTGTTGTTTTCCTTCTTTATAATAATTTTATTTTTTTTCTATCTATTTTTCTGAAATTTTAGCTGTTTTTAATAGTTTCGAGAATATGGAGTTCCATACTCTTTACACAGGTTCTGCAGGCCCTGTTTATTTATTATTATTAATTTCTTTATTCAAAAAATCTCTTATAAAAAAAAAATATTCTTACAGAAAATGGACTCTGACATCCATCGTCGACTGTTATATTCGATAGAGGAACGTCCTTGCATGGTTGAAACCAGAAAAATACATTTCCATTTTCTAATTCTAACGGCCTGCAACAAATGTAATTTTTCAGAAAATGCGTGCAAATTTAAAGAAAGTATTATTTTCTACAAATATATTGAGAAAAAAAGTAAACATTAAACGCATGTGGGGGTAAAATTTTCTTTTATGCATTTATTATTTTATAACTGTTTTTTATTATAAATACAGCACAGCAATAGAACGAGAAAAAAGTAAAAACCGGTTTTCCGGCGCCGATGAAAAGAAAATAAATGTGTAAATAGGGAAAAATTGAATACATGCTGAAAGTTAAAATGTCTCAAAATACGTACCCTTCTTTTGCAAGAATAGAGAAATCATAAAAATCGCCGTTAGGTAGTTTACAAGAACAAAGGCATTTTTGAATACATTGTGAAGTCACTCGGGTACTTAACAAGATATAAAATATCGTATATTTAAAAAGAATTGAGTACGTTTCATCCATATTTTATGAATTTCAAAATTATTATCTGCTCATTTTACGTACTACTTGACAGATTAACACTGGGTTACGGATGGGGGTAGTCTGTAGCTTTCAGTAGCTTTGCCCAGGTTTGACGCAGAGTATCGATTAGTCAGAATACGATTTGACCGTGATTCTGACAACTTCAGAGATTTAAACCCGCTTCACCTTAAAATCTAAAAGAATTCTTCGGTATTTCGTAGCATTGTTACCGAGAGATTCTTTTAGGTTTTAAGGCGAAGCGGGTTTAAATTAGTGGATTATAATATTTATTTAATCAGATTTACGGGCTCAAAGCCCTTTGGTACATAAGTACTTAACAATAATTCTAAAATTAGATAACATCAATAAAAAGATAATATTAAGACTTGACAATAGCGTTAGTTTGAGGCAAATTTGTATTAGATCGCAAAATTATAAACAGCAATAAACTTACTTAACAATTTATAATAAATTTAGCGAAAACTTAAGAAATTTTCAAAGAAAGATAATTTTCGAAAAAGTCTAATCAGTTGATAATAAGAAATTGCATCCCAATTTGGAGGAATAAGAAGAAAACATTAAATGCAAGAGAAAGTTGAAGTTAAACTTCACCAAAAGATAACCCAAAAATACAACAAAAAAGTCCATAACTGAGGCATTGAGTGAATGTAGTTTTACGAAGTTGTAGGTTAAGTTGGAAATTTTTTCCACGAGAGAGAGGAAAGATTCTGTTTCTTCGAGGCGCGAATCTTCGGTTCTCCATTTATATAAACTATTCGAAGATCTGTTTCTCCTTTAGATACTCTGTCATTTAATGAAATGCGAGCCCTTTTAAAAGCCATTCTTTAGTTTGACGTTATTCTGTTCCAGGATAATGAGAGATTCGGTGGCAACAGATCAGGAAGAACTGGTTCATTCTTCTTGAATTTTATGAAAGCAGAAATGGTCTTTTTGACAGCCGACTCATTTGCAAGCGTGACACGTAAAGGACGTGAATGAGTTCGTAACGCAGATTGTGAATGATTACCAAGACAATTTGTGGAAATAATTTTAGGTGTGTCTATAGGAAGTAATGTTTTTAAGATTTTTAAAGATAAGTTAGAATCTGCGTTCGAATTGTCGTTCGAAATAGAATTTGCATCAGAAGATGTTTTGTCATCCGATTCGGACAAGTTGAACATTATTAAGTTTTTTTCTCTACTATTAAGGTACGGCCACACCTTGGGAGGTAAGGAGCAGGCTTGCTTCCCGTAAGTTAGAGTAAGAAAGACAAAAGTACTTCTGTCTTTCTTACTCTAACTTACGGGAAGCAAGTCGGCTCCTTGCCTCCCGAGGTGTGGCCGTACCTTTACGGTCTGAAATTTCGCGCAAGCAGTTGGACATAATGTCATTAGTACAAGTAACTAAATTTGACCTCAAAGTAGAAATGTCAACTTTTATGTCCGCAACATCACTCTCCAGCGTGTCAACACGAACCAAGGCGGCTGAGATAGATTTTTCTATGTTATTTAATCTGTCAGAAACGTTATCTAAAGATGCTTATGGAGCCTTATATGTAATAAAATTTCATATAAATTTTTTGTTTATATATTTATTTTTTACTAGAAAGTCATATTAAAATTTCAAACTTTGTTTATATTTTATTTAAATAAACCGTTGCTATGCATGTAAATAGTTTTATTTAAGAGTTATTACATAAATTATAATGCAGTGTCACTATTTCCTCGAGAATTGGTTCCTTCACCCCATTAGTTTAACATTGAAAAAAATTATTTAAATTATGGAATGAACAAAATATATTTTTTGTTTTGTTTTAATAAGTATAAAAAAAAATTATTTTAAAAAAATTTTTCTTATTAATTAAATTTTTAAATATTTCTTACAATTTAATATTATTTTCTTTTTTTATTTTTAAAATCATATATACAATTTAATTTATATGTACTCCATCTGAATTATTTTAATATTAAAATAAAAATAAGATTTAAATTTAAAAAAATACTGTTTTTATTTAAACAATTTTTGTTACGCTTATAACTGTGCATTTAAAAAGTCCCAAATAGCACCGAAGTTTGCGGCAAGCTAACGGGAAACTAACCGTGTTAGGTTCGATAGCTTGCACTGTTAGCTTCCTGTTAGCTTCAGGGAAGCTCTAAATGTCCTCCGTTTTATAGTTTCCGATGTTAGCTTCCAGCAAGCTATAAATGTAATTTTTTCGAAAGTTATTTTTGGTAACTTTACACAAAATTTCTATGATAAATTAAAAAATCTATTTACATGCGCAGTCGTTTTCTACTGCTTTCTATAGCAATTAGGGCTGCGCACAACTTTTGAATAACCTTTCCTACTGGAAAGGTATGCATGTAAAAGAATTTATACATGTTGAAAAAAAAATTTGTTTAAAAATTTTTATTTTTGTTTTTCTTTTTATACGGGAAACCTTTATGCAAACTTTGTGCAAACTTACTAAAAAGACTTTCGGAAAAATTACATTTATAGCTTGCTGGAAGCTAACATCGGAAACTATAAAACGGAGGACATTTAGAGCTTCCCTGAAGCTAACAGGAAGCTAACAGTGCAAGCTATCGAACCTCACACGGTTAGTTTCCCGTTAGCTTTACGCAAACTTCGGTGCTATTTGGGGTATTTTGAAATATGGAGTATATTCTTTATACATAAGTTGGCAACACTGCTGTAAAAAATAACCAATAATATTTCTTTCTCAATCAGTAATAATAAATAAATTTATTTAACAAAAATATATCAAATTCTTTGTTATTATAATTTGACAATCATCATACATGTCTAAAAAAAGGAGAATTGAAAAATGTTTTTCAATTTATTTTTCAACATTTGACACTTCATTTTACTTAAGTTTGACGGCTTCAATTAAAAAAAAATTACTTTAAATTAAAAAAGTTGTATGTAGAAAGAAGAATTTTAATCGTTTAATTTCTCTAAATTTAGATATGTTTTCGAATTTACTTGAAAGAAAATGGTCACATAATTATAAAAAAAAGTTTACATTGCTGAAGAAATTGTCGTGATCGTAATATGTAATCAAATAATGTAGATTTTTATTAACATAATTTTTTTGATTTTTTTCAAAAACAAGTGTAAAGAATTAATTTATTTTAAAAATAAAAATATTTAATTTAATTTAAAAATTATATATTTCTGTTCCTTAACCCGACCTTTAAAATATTTATAATAGTTTGCAAGTATTTAACTTTTTTTTTTAAATGCACAGTTATAAGCTTAACAAAAATTGTTTAAATAAAAACAATATTTTTTTAAATGCAAATTTTTTCTTTTATTTTAATATTAAAATAATTTAGATGGAGTACCTAGAAATTAAATTGAATATATGATTTCCATAATAAAAAAGAAAATAATATTAAATTGTAAGAAATATTTAAGAATTTAATTATTAAGAAATTTTTTTATGATTTTTAGCATAATCATCAAATTTGCGCCAACTTTCACTATGATATTCGTAATCAGCGCATTAAAATACATAAGTGTGCGTACTTTCAAAGAACTCGGACTGGTGTACTAATCGGAAGTATATCAAAAATTTAAATTTCGTCTAGTTTATTTCAAATTTGTTACACAGGCGTTTTTGTGGTCGCTGATTCCGAATCTGGTGTTAAATTTTTAAAATTCAAAATGGCAGATCTAATATGGCGAATGCCAATTAAAATTTTTTTCTGATTTAGTTCAAATTCGCTATTTTAGGGTTTTTGGGGTCGCTGATTACGAATCTGAAATTAGATTTTCAAAATTCAAAATGGCATTTCCAATATGGCGGACGAAAAATTTTAATTTCGTCTAGTTTATTTCAAATTTGTTACACAGGGGTTTTTGTGGTCGCTGATTTGAACTGAATCGGACGAAAATCTAAATTAGTCATTGCCATATTGGATCCGCCATTTTGAATTTTGAAAATCTAATTTTAGATTCGTAATTAGCTACTCCAAAAACACCCAAATATGAAAATTTAGGAGAATCCGACGACATTTTGTCGATTATTAAAATATGTGCATGAATTTGAACATTTTGCAATCAATTTGACGCCATATTAGGTCCTCCATCTTGAAATTTTTAATTCTGCTTTCCATGTCTTCAAAGTGGACAACTTTTATGCACTTTTTGTTAAAAATACAATTCTATGCTCACAGTTCCTCTGAGTAAAAAAAAAATTGGAAAATTAAAATTTTTTTGTGTTTTTTGACATTAAAACCGCCATATTTAATTTTAGTTTTAAAAAAATTAATTTTTTGTTTCAGATTGAAAAGAGCTTACTTAAAACCTATAAAAAATGTACCTCGATGAAAAGTTATATTTATTTTGTTTATAATAACAACGTAACCCTCACCCTAAGTTATCTTTAAATTTAAATATGAGACAAAGTAAGCAAAAGTAAGTTGTATGCTTTTGAGATTTTAGTTTATATGTTTAGTTAATTATTACCGATGGGACTGGTGGTTGCTTCACAGCTCGAAAAACACGAATTTTTATTGAATGACATTTGGATTTTTAAAGCAGTAACCAATGCCAATACACAAAATTAGTTTCTTTTTCGCTCAAAAATGGCGCTGTCATTGTTGATAATTTAAAAAATTAATTAAAGATATAAATTTTAAGTCACTTGTTTATATATTCTTAAATAAATAGAAGTGTCACTGAGTTAATGAAAACAATGATTTAAAGATTGGAATAATATATATTTATTTTGTAACAAATTATACTCATATTGCCACGAATCACACAATATGTATAATACGAAATACAAAAATAATGTATATCAGTCTAAAAAACTATTTCGTTTTTATTAATTAAATCAGTCCTTATTCATTTTATTCGGGTGCAGGAAATTTCCCAAAAACCCAAAAGGTCGAATATCCAAATGGTCGAATTTCCAAATGATCGAATATCCATTTTATCGAATCTCCAAATTGTCGAATTTCCATTTTGTCGAATATCGATTTTGTCGAACTTCCAAATTGTCGAATATTCAGTTTGTCGAATTTCCACTTTGTTGAATATCGATTTTGTCGAATTTCCGAATGATCGAATATCCAAATTGTCGAATTTCCAAATTGTCGATTTTCTAAATTGTCAAATCTCCAAATGTTCGAATGTCCAAAAGGTCGAATTATTTTTTTCAAGTGAGTTTCCCATCTATCAAATGTGTTGGTTTTGTAGATTGGACAAGTGCGCAAAATTTAAAATCATTATGGAAAGTGGATATTCATTATGGAAAGTGGATCTATTCAACAAAATAGATATTCGAGAATTTAGAAATTCGACAAAATGGATATTCGACAATTTGGACATTCGACAGAATGGATATTCGATCATTTGTAAATTCGACAATTTGGTTAATCGATCATTTGGAAATTCGACAAAATGGATAATCGAACATTTGGATTTTCGACCGTCTGGAGAATCGACTTTTTGAAATTCGACTATTTGGATATTCGAACTTCTGGGTTTCTGGAAAATTTCATGCACCCAATTTTATTACAATAAAAAGAACCGTGTATAAAAAAATTATTATTCATTGTAATTATGTATAGATCGTAGTTCATTACAGTTTTATGGGAATTTTGGGATTGGCGGTCGTGACGTTACAAAAAAAATGCTTGACAGAAGTAGGTAACTTTAGTATTTAACTAAAGCACGTAAACGAAAGAAATTTTTCAAAATTCATTATAAAAATAATAAAATACGAGTCACTTTAAAGAAAGTTTGTTAATTTACGCAATTAGCACTCTTCGGAAGAAATTTTGTTGAGTGTAATAGTATATTAAGCAACAAGGTGTCAAAGGCAAACATTTGTTTACGCGGATGAAAAAAAATCTCCAACCAATATTTGGGTAGAAATAATTAAATAATTAAGCATATTATTTTTAATAATTATCAGAAAGAGATACAAATTTAAGAATTTGCATGAATTTTGTATTATTATATTTTTTTTCTTGAATTTGATTAAATGCTTAAAAAATTCAAATTCAAATAGTGGAAGATTCCCGCCGCGTCTGCGCGCCGAGTATTCTCACGCGTTTGTGGTTTCGACAAGTGGCATAGGGCGCGCGTCGGTCTGCCTTTTTCACGATCGAGTTTCTTCAGCTCTTTTATTTAAGACCTGATCTTGTATCGCTGAGAAAATACATTTCTCTTGTGTCTACCTTTCAAATCTTTCTAGGCAAATATTGGCTGGAGATTTAACCAACAATAATTAAATAATTAATTCCATTAATGCGCCTATCGTTAGTTTCCCATTGGACAATAATAACATATGGAGGATCATTTATGAGAATCTCTACGGGAACATAGATTGGAGCTTTCATCGCAATGGTAACATATGCAAGAACATCTAGAAAAATCTGTAAGGGAACATTGATTGAGCTTTTCTAACACACAAGAACCTATGAAGAAAATTATACAAGTTCCTGTACGGGTTCTAATTTTTAAATTAAAAACTACATCGGGAACTTCAAGGATCGTTAAAGGATTTTGTACAAGAACATTTTAGGATGCTTTAAGGTTCCTGTACAGGAATTTTTAACTGGGTTTTGTGTACTGGAAAAAAACGCTTTGAAAAAAAGTTGCTAAAAAATATTTTAAATTTTTGCATTAAAAGCTTGAAATCTTTAAAACAGTTTCATTTATTTATTAATTAAAATGTTTTATGCCATTGACCATCAAATTTTTGAAATAATCAAAATTTATAGGTTAGAATTTTTGACAGGCCAATTATTATATCCATAAATACTGAGTAGAAAATGTTAATTTAAAGATTTTTTTTTAATTGTTCATTTTTCTTTTCTCTATTTACCCATACTCAAAATTAAATGAAGCTTTATTCATAAATTTAGAAAATTACACTTTTTTCCATATACAAAAATATAAACTCTTACAAAATCTAATCTAAAAAAAATCTAATCTAATCCATGATCTAATCTAATCTATAAACTCTTACAATTTGTTAATTAAGATGAGAATTCGGATTTTTTTACAATATACATTATATTATACAAATCATCTACTTTACCAAAAAAAAATACAATTATAATGCTTAAGTAAAAAGAGAAGAAAATTGTTTTAATTAAGGTATTTTACCGGATGTTATACTTGAAAAAATCGATTTTCTTAGGATTTTCTTTAAATTGTGACAAAACGTTATTTTATATGTTCCTTCTATCTGGTAAAAATTTCAGTCCCCCGTATATTGCTAAATCTAAGTTATTCATGTTCAAATATTCAATTTTTTATTATTTTCCATGTAAAATTAAAAATTTAAACCTGAATATCTCAATTTTGAGGAAGGTAAGGGGTACTGAAATTTTAACCAGATAGAAGGCACATATAAAATAACGTTTTCTCACAATTTGAAGAAAATCCTAAGAAAGACGATTTTTTCAAGTGTAACAGCAGGCGTAATACCTCAAAACTAAAGATAAAAATATTGCACGACTTTTTTTAAGATTTACATTTAAAAATATTTTGACACAAGGTCTAATTAAAAATATTCACACAAAAATTTTATATTAATATAAAAACAGGTAAATAAATAACTTTACTGCGATGATGGTTCGAATGAATGATGAATGATTTTTCTTTTTAAAAAAACTTGGTCGAGTTTATAGTTAAAGATTATCAAATACGAGAACAAATTGAAAAATTTGAAACTAATCAAATACTTGAAATTCAAATTGATTCTTTCTAAAGAAATTAACTATTCTTGAAAATTTCGTTCTTTTAAGAATTTGGAGGGCGTTGAATTACACATACATTTCATGTTTTCTTTAAATTCTTAGAGTCCATCTTCAGTGGATAATAATTGCTCATTCCAATGGAGCTTTTCCTGAATGACAGAAGTAGTGTAACTTTCTGTATTATTAACAGTGTTATTTATACTGCAAGTATGATATCCTGTCATGAACAGAATTTAAAGCACTCTGCTGACTTGATGCAACTGACAGTGTAAAATTCTGTTCCAACAAAGAATCACATTCGATAGTAGGAGCACAATTTTCTTTCCTTTTCGATTCAATTTGATAAGAATTTTCCAATTGCATTGTCATATCAACATTCTGACAGTTTTCCACAATCTTCGGATGTAATTCTTCTGATTTCCTGCTATCTGTACAATTATCTGAAAATAATTTAAATAATAATTCATCAATTTATTAAAATCGAAATTGTCAAGATTTATCCACAAATATCTGGGTTTTTTTAATGGTTTACGATTTTTTACATGCAGTATTAGAAATCCGGAGAATTGTGAAGTTTTTTTTTATATCATGATTTAAATGCAATTTTCGTGATTTTTAAATCACGATTTATATCAATTACAATCCTGAATTTTTAAAAAATCTGGTACTTTCAGAAATGATTTTTTATGGTTTCTAAAGTAAAAAATGAAAAGAATTATGTTAAAATGTCATTTATTAATCTTAAAATATGATTTTAAATATAAAGTGTAGAGGTACGAAAAACGTCACTCATTTAGCTAGGATAAAATATGTAAGAGAATATAGAATTATCCTGAAAAGTGGGAAAGATATGGTTTGTAAATGTTCAGAATTATTAAAATTATTATTTTTGAATTAATAAATTACTTGAAGATATAAAGTAATAGATAAAATTAAAATCTGACGCGTCGCGAAAAAAAGCACCTGGGAAGGAACAATTGATTTTCGGATTTTGATAATATTAGGTTAATTAAACGTTCCTTTTTCAATATCTAAAGTCTGAAAAAATTTTCATTAAGTATTTTTCACGTATTTAAGACTTAAGCATCAGCGATTTGTACAGAATCCAATGGCGCGCACGCGGCCATAAGAAGATAAAATTGTTAAGAAAAGTTTTAACTTTTGAGTTGTAAAATTTCTTCGCACTTTTTAAATTTTATCTTTAAATTGTCAGAAATGTTAAATTGAAAACATGAATTTTCTTCATATTTGCTAACTTTACAACCTTATATTTTGGTTGGAGAAATAAATAAAAATTTAATACTTTCTAAATATCCAAATCACACCTATATTTACTCATATTAAAATTTTCACTATGGTTCTGAAATTAGATTTTTAAATAATTTTTTTCAAAATTGTGAATATTTTCAGGTTAAACAATATTTATTTCTAAATTGAAGGCATTGAAGGTGTGTAAATTACAAGTTTTAAACTTTATTATTTCAAAAACTAATTTCAGAACCAAAATGAAATTTTTAATCTGAGTATAGATATATAGATGTGATTAGAATATTTTGAAAGTATGAAATTTTTATATATTTCTCCAAGCAAATTATAAGGTTGTAAAGTTAGCTAAAATGAAGAAAACTTATGTTTACATTCTAACATTTCTGATAATTTAAAGATAAAATTTAAAAAGTGCTAAGAAAATTTTAAAGTTACATCTTATTTAAATAATTTTGTCTTATAAAAGTAAATTTAAACAAATTTCGAATTCAAAATTAACCGATTAAACGAACTTACCTTAAGTGAAGTTCAATCGGAATTATATGAGTCGTCTCGTTCGAATAGATCAAATTGTAGTAGTACTCTTTCTGCTAGATCTGGTCACAGTTTTTAAAGCTTTTTTGAAAAAATACTTTTTCGCGCCTATGTTCCACGGATATCCGTAGATGGCGCTGCACATTTCCGACTTGTCATTTATTTTAAAGCTGTTTTGACAAATCGCAACATATATTTGGGGTATTCTTTGAAAAAGACGGGTTCTATATAAGTAAAAATATATTATTTATTTATTATAAAGGGTGGGAGTGATCTATTCGAACGAGACGACTCATATAATTCCGATTGAACTTCACTTAAGGTAAGTTCGTTTAATCGGTTAATTATATTTCGTCGTCTCGTTCTTCTAGATCAAATTGTAGATGTTTAAAGTTGTCTTGCGATTTGTATTAGTTTTGATTTTACTATATTTGTTAATCATTTTTTATTTATCTAACTGGTACGTCAGAGATATATAATATATATCTAAAATTAATATATATATATATATATAAAATCAAATATTTAATAAAACGTTGCAATGACAATTTAGCAATTATTTCTTTGTTTTTAATTGATTATGAATTATAAACTGTAAATGTTTTGGGGAAAAATTCTTTGTCATTATTTCACATAGAGGTTGTCTAGGGACTGACTAATGTTATGAATATTATAAGTTTTAGTGATTAATCAACTTTAATAAATATTGATCAAGTATCAAACATTGGAATACTTTTGAGGATATTATATGATACTGATCTAATTCTTCGCCTGTGATATAAAAATAAGAACTGCCGTTTTATGATTAATTATGGGTTCAAATTTTATGTAATTTTAGCCAAATTTTAGCCAAATGTAATTTGGGCAGAAAATTATTAACGTTTCTGAAACTTCTATCTTGTGGAACGACCTCACATTATTTTCATGACATTAGGGTAAGGCTTATTTAAAAAACAAATGATCTTTTTTATAAAAGATGAAAGTGAATTCCTTGGAGAATCAAAATAAATTCGTAATTTTGAGGGAACCAAACTTGTTTTAGCTATAGAAAAGACTATAGAAAAGTTCTTTTTGTTTTACCTTCAATAATTTTTCTTATAGATCGTAATATGAGACCAAAAATTGGGAAGACGTCAATAGAATAAAATTTTGTCCAAGATACTCTTTTTTAATATTAATTGCAAAATAGTCTGCATTAAGGCTTGCACAATTTTTCCTTATTGGAAAATGCATGTATTCATCCCATAAATTGTGCAATGCTCTAATTTTATACTTATTTTTAGATTTTATTTTTCGTGACAAATTTTGACTAAATATTATATATTATAAATAATATCTAGAAATTCAGATTGTTCTAATAGATATGTTCAAATATGTAGCAATTTTTAATAATTTTGTAAAAACAAAGGACGCGGTGAAAAGTTAAATACTTGGTAAATATTCAAAATTGGTTTTTATTTTATTTATTATTATTTATTTATTTATTTATTTATTTTATTTATTTTTTTTTTTTTTTTAAATTATTATTATTATTATTATTAGTTATTTATTTATTTATATTTATTTATTTATTTTTATTTTATTTTATTTATTTATTTATTTATTTATTTATTTTTTTTTTTTTAATGAAAAAATTTGGTGCCGGCTTGTTCTAATTCTTTTTTGTGACTCGTTTTTCGCTCTTGCACTAGTAAGCAGTGTGAAATAAGCCTCTATGTGAACGTCAACGTACTTTAATTTAATTTAAATTATGGAAGAAGAAATATATTTATTTTATTTCTTCAATAATTTACAACTTATTTTGAGTTGCTTAATTTATATACTAATAGTGTCGACAGGAGTTGATCTTTGCAATGTTTATATTCTTTGTACTATCGGTTTAATCCCCTTTAAGATTATCCATCAACCTTAAAATTCAAGTTACTTATAAAAATGTCATCAAGCTTTTACCTTTGAAAAAATTTAATTTAAAAAGTATATTTTGTATTCCGTTATATATATATTTTAATATAACAGCATTATTATTAACATTTTTCCAAGAATTTAAGAATTAATTTAAGGTTTAACGTTGTATAAAAATGGGTCTTTCCCTGGAACATTATGATAAACCATAAACTTCTAACCTCTATTCTGGGTCTTACATATATTTCTTAAACGATTCCTTGGGAGTTTGATGATACATTTTATTATGTATTTCCGTAGAATTTATTTCATTAACATTCACTATATGATTAAAATTTTATTTATTTATTTTATTTATTCTTCTTATCTCACTTAAGAGGTCCATAAGATTTTTATAGTTTGATGTAATAAAAAACGGTTAAACATTGAAGATTGAACCAGAATTACAGTAAAGAAGGCTAATTCTAATTTGTTTTGCAACCTTGTGCTAAGAACCATCTTTTTTGGTTCCAGATTCACCAAATGAATGTTTTATATTAGGATTAATTATTCAAGATTTCGTTGCTTAGTCATTCATTTGTAAGAGGATATTATTTAACAAGTCCTGGTAAACATTTTTGTTTAGTTCTATTTTTAGTTTCTATTCCATTCTTAATTAAAATATAATAAACCTCATTAAAGATATAGGTCTATTTTTTCGATTAATATTCGACAAGGATTTTGAAATCACTATTCAATTGAAGGTCATCACCTTTATTATCATTCTTATTCTCACACTAAGAAAGGACTCTTTTTGCAAAAATGCATTGATTAAGTATGAATTATGCTGATAATCGGTCTTATTATAAAATATTATAGACTCAAGAGTTTGAGGTTATGTTAAACTGTTTTGCTTATGACATAATCAGACTAGAGTTTACGCCAAATATCTTTTCTTTCTCACGAACTTGGAATATTCTTGGAACAAGTATAAGTTTAATTTTTTTCAAGACAATCAATGCAAACATATTTTTATCCTTAGCAAAAAAGAGATTTTTCCTCCCGATGTGCTGTTAATGTTTTTTGTATTTTCTACTATGACTCTGTAATCATGAGTTTTTTAATATTTTTGAATATTAAATATCATTTTGTTCAACAGTATTGACATACAAACTTTTTGGAATTTGTGAAATTTATTTCTTTAAGGTAAAAAATATATTCTAATTTCGGTAATCTTAGTGAAAATAATAAAAAATAAACTATAGATTATAATTAACTCAATTACCAATTACGAATGGAATATAAAAATTCCAATAAAATTGTAAGAAAATAAAATTCATTGAAACGAATTATTTTTTACTTGAAATGTAATTATGCAAATACATTGATTCCACATTCAGGTGTTGTTTTTATTTGTGGAGAGATAGTGAAAATTGCCCAGGTGAAAATTAGGCATTTATTTGCATCAAATCACTAGGTAATCACTAGGTGCTTTTAACACTGGTGCTCAGTATGAGATAATGTTTTATAATAGAATTATCAATTTTTCTATTCAATTTAATAGAAGAGGAATTTTAAGTATAATTTTTATAACTATATTCATTTGATTGATAAATTTTAACTTTTATAATAACAAATAATTTTTCTATCTTCTAAGATTGGGGTTAAATTTAACCGATTCAATCGGTCTTTGCGATAGTTACCGTAAACCAGACAAGGTAAGCAAATGTTGCGCCCTCTATTTACGATAGAAACCAGCTGATTTTGTCGACATTTGCCATTTTAATTATTTATTTTTTATTTATTTAAGAATAAATGTTAAAAATTATAATACTTATAATTCGAACCTGATGAGATTAGGCGAATGTTGTGCTTTCCCTTTTTGACATAAATTCTGTCTGATTTAATCGATCTTTGCGATTATTACTAAATGCATATAATTTGATTAGATTAAGCGATCTTTGCGCCTTTTATTTCTAACCTGACGAAATTTAGCGATCGTTGCGCTTTCTCTTTTTGACAAATACTGTCCGATTTGATCGATATTTGCGATCATTATTATATGAATATTATTATATGAATATTATTATATGAATATAATTTAAAACCACCATTTTGGTTAGATGTTATTAAATCAGATCGATCTTTGCGACCATTATTGTGATAATATAATTTAAACTAGACGAGATTAAGCGATCTTTGCGCCCTCTACCTCTGCTAGATGGTATTTATTTCGATCGATCTTTGCGATCTTTATGAAGGTAATTTTAGCCAGATGAGATTGAGCAATCTTTGTGCCCTTCATTTTTGCCAGTGATCGATCTTTGCGATCCCAACAATTACCCAAAATAAACCAAATTTAGGAGCGACCTTTGCGCACTCACTGTTAAAAGTTTTGACTGGCTATAGGCAACGTTGCATCGTCTACTTTTTAATCTCTTCTCGAGTATCTTTGACTGAGAAAGGAAGCCGATCTTTGCGGCCTCCTGTTGACAATATGTGTCATGAGATTGTTTTTGCCTGAATTAATGGTTGAAGTGGAAAAAACGTTGATGATAATGTTCGAAATTGATGATATCTTCACTTGAAGTGAATTCTGCGATGAAGGCGTCTTAACCTTGTTAGCATGTGGCGTGACACGAAATTTTCATTTGCAGTGTCGCGATTCACGTTTAACCTGATTTTTCCACTTGTTACTTTTTTGCACTTAACTTAGCACTTTTAGAAATAAAAAATTTTACAAAAAAAACTCGCTTTTTACGTTGAGAAAAGCAATAAACTATGAAACTTAAACTGTTTCAGATCGCACAGAAAAATACAATGACAAGTCGGAAATGTGCAGCGCCATCTACGGATATCCGTGGAACATAGGCGCGAAAAAGTATTTTTTCAAAAAAGCTTTAAAAACTGTGACCAGATCTAGCAGAAAGAGTACTACTACAATTTGATCTAGAAGAACGAGACGACGAAATATAATTAGAATTCAAGTTACTTATTGGAATATCAGGATTTTACAGTAGAAAAACTTTACTGAAAAAATACATTTTGTATCCCGTTTTATATATTCTAATATAGCTGTATCATTCATGATATTTTTCCAAGGATTTTCAAAAATATTTTAAGCTTTCCAATTATATAAAATTGGATCCTTTCTGGAACCTTCTGATAAACTCTGCTCCAATGACCTCTGTTCTGGGTCTTGAATTTTTTTTAAGCGAACTCTTGGAGTTTAATGAGACTTTATAAGATGAACTTTTATAGAATGTATTTCATTGTCATTCTTTATATGATTTGTCATTTATTTATTTATTCTGCCCAACTCACTTAAGAGGCTTATAAGATTTTTATACTCTGATGCGTTTAAGTAGTCAAATATCGATGATTGAGCCAAAATTACAGTAAAAAAGGCTTATTCTAATTTCTGTTGAAAACTTGATCTAAAAACCATATATTTTGGTTCCAGATTCACGGAATGAATGTCTTATTGCAGGATTAATCGTTAAAAGTTTCATTGGTTCAAATTCATTTGATAGAGGATATTATTTAAAAAATCTTAGAGAGCATCTTTGTTCAATCCAAGTTTTTGCTTCTATTCCGTTCTTAGTTAAAAAACAATAAACCACCTTAAAGATAGGTCTATTTTCCGATTAATGTTCGATAGGAATTTGAAGGTATCAATTGAAGGTTGTTACCTTTATTATTATTCGGCGTCGAGTCTTTTTAGAATTTGGGAAATTTCTACCGTTATGATAAAAAATATACAAATTTTGGTAATCTTAATGAAGAGAAAATAAAAAACAAACAAAATAATAGACTTATCAATTATAAATGTTGAACTTATTTTTAGATAAGCTTTGCTTGATGTAAAAAATTGAATTTTTTTAATTTAAAAAGGGGTTCACATTGTAAAAAAAAATTTTAGCTACGATTAAACCTAAGGAGATTAAGCGATCTTTGCGCCCTCTATTTTTGTTACATTTTATTAAATTTGATCCATCTTTGCGATCATCATTATTAATATATAATTAAACCTCTGGAGAGTTAGCGATCTTTGCCATTATTATTATGAATTTAATTTAAATCAGACGAAAATAAGTGATCTTGGCGCCCAAATCTGATTATTGCTCTAATTCGATTGATCTTTGCGATCTTGACACAGGTAAATTACAGTAAATTGTACCACATCAAGCAGCGATCTTTGCGCATTGCGAATATCTTTGACTGAGAAAGAAGTCCGATCTTTGAAGACTCCTTTTGACAATATGTGTCATGAGATTATTTTTCTAATTTCTTAGATGATGAATCCAGATGAAGTCACTCTAGTAAAGGCGCCCTAACCCCTCCAGCATGAGGTGTGACGCACGATATTTTCATTTGTGGTGTCGCGCTTTATAATATGTATTGTGTTTTTTCACTCGTCACTTTTTACACTTCACTTAGCACCTCTAGAAATAAAAGTTTCTACAAAAAACTCGCTTTTTAAGTTAACAAAAGCAAAAAACTATGAAGCTGAGACTGTTTCAGAACGTTCAGATCACACAGAAAAATACAATGACAAGTACAAGCCGGAAATGGGCAGCGTAGAGTTGCGAAGAAGTAATATTACCTGGAGAACGGTAATAAGAACGAGAATATAACCGGGAATATAACCGACCAAAATTCTAATCGAGAATTTATGAGAATTTAAGTTTTTTATTTTTTTATCAAATTAAGTCGAATTTTCTCAATCAATGTACGAAAACAAAATCTCTAGTGACATTTTTATTAGTAATGATTTGAATTTTAATGTTAATAGTAAGAATTATATATAATAACTATAGCAACATAAAAGACAAACTTTGCATTTTTGTTGGTCATTTAAAACTATAAATTTTTGCAAATTCAAATAATGAAAATTATGCAATTGAAAAAATAAACAATAAATTTATATTAAATTTAAACAAAATAGTTGAAAAATTATCGGAATAAGAGTTGCAAATTAAACAACTGGATTAAAAATCGAAAAAAATAATTAGAAATTGAAAAAAATAATAAAAAATTGAAAAAATTGTAGGAAATAATTTGAAAATTGCGGAAAATAATTAATAATTGAAGGAGATAGTTGAAAAATTGAAGAAAATATGTGAAAAATTACGAAAATTATTGTCAATTGAAAATAAAATTCAAAAAATGACCAGATTAATAAATAGAAAACTGAAAAGAATAATTGTAAAAATTAAACAAGTAATATTAAGTTTAAAAAAAATAATTGCAAATTTAAAAATTAAAAAAATTATAGGAATGATTGTTGGAAATAATTCCACATTCAACAACTGGATTGAAAATTAATAAAAAGAATTGAAAATTGAAGAAAGAAATTAAAAATTAAAGAATATACTTAAAGAATTGAAATTTAAAGAATATACTTCAAAATTTAAAAAATAAATTGCAAAATGACAAGAATTAATGAATATGGAAGAAAACAATTGAAAACTGAAAAATGAAAATAAAAATTGAAAAAACTTAATGATAATTGAAAAAAATAATAGAAAAAAGACGATAATTTGTTAATATTAAAGAAAATAATTGAAAATTAAAACGTGGAGTTTAAATTTAAAGAAAATAACTGAGAATTACTTGAAGAGAATAGTTCTAGAATTGAATATTTAAATTAAAATTTTAAAACAATTTTCATGAGTGTAAAAAATAATCGAAATAATAAGAGAATTATTGAATATTGAGGAATCAATTGAAAATCGATAAAAAAAATTAATGATTAAAGTAAATATTTAAAAAATTGAAGAAAATAATTAAAAATTAGAAAAATAAATTGGAAATTAAACAATTAAATGAAAATTTCAAGAAAATAATTTCTTTTAATTAAAAATAATTTTTTTCATTGATAATCAAAAGAAAAATTACAATATAATGAAAATAATTGAATATTAAAAAAAATAATTAATATGATAAAACAAATAATTAATAATTAAAAAAAAGTATCGACAAATAGTGAGAATAATCGTCATTAGTACAAAAAAAATTTTGTAATTAATAAATATTTATAAAATTGAAGAAGAATAATAAATTGCCAATTGAAAACTGATGAAAATTATGGGAAAAAATTGTAAAAAATAAATTAAAATTGAAGAAATAAATTGGAAATTGAAGAAAATAATTAAAAATTGAAGAAATAAATTGGAAATTAAAGAATGAAATTTAAATTTCAAGAAAATAATTGATAATTAAAGGAAAAATTACAATATGACGAAAATAATGAAATATTGACGAAAATAATTAACTGTTGAAAAAAAATAATTAACAATTGAAAAAAAATTCAAAAAATGGTCAGAATAATCGGCATTTGAAAAAAAAAGTTAATTGATGAATAATCATAAAATTAAAGGAGAAAAATAAATTGTCAATTGAAAACTGATGAAAATAATTGAAAAAATTGTAAAAAATAAATGAAAATGATAGAAATCAATTGGAAATTCAAGAATTGTATTGAAATAAAATAATTAATAATTGAGAAAATGCAGGAATTAATGCATATTAAAGAATTAATTGAAAATCGATCAAAATAATTGAAATTTAAAGAAAAGTTTTGGGAATTGAAGAAATAAATTGGAAATTAAAGAATGAAATGTAAATTTCAAGAAAATAATTGATAATTAAAGGAAAAATTACAATATGACGAAAATAATTAACTGTTTAAAAAAATAATTAACAATTGAGAAAAATATCAAAAAACGGTGAGAATAATCGGCATTTGAAAAGAAAAATTTAATTGATGAATAATCATAAAATTGAAAGAGAAAAATAAATTATCAATTGAAAACTGATGAAAATAATGGAAAAAACTGTAAAAAATAAATGAAAATTAAAGAAATCATTTGGCAGTTGAAGAATTGTATTGTAATTTCAAGAAAATATTTGATAATTAAAAAAATGCGAGAATTGTTGAATTTTGAATAAAGTAATTGAAAAACGTATAATACAATTGAAAACTGAAGAAAATAATTGAAAATTAAAGAAATAAATAAATGAAAGATTAAAGAATTAATTTGAAGATTAAAGATTTAAATTGAAATTAAAAAAAATAGTTGGTAATTGAAAGAAAAGTAACAATTTTTTTTTCAATTTATTATTGTTTTTATCATATTTCAATTATTGTCTTTAAGTTTAAAATTTTAAAATCATTTTCCAATTACTTTCCACAAGTTTTAATTATTCTTTTTTCTTAAAATTCTTTTGTAAAATTTTTAATCATTTTTAATTATTTAATTTAATTTTCAATTATTTATATTATTTGTTTCTTATTTTTAATTACTTACGTTCTTTTCCATAATTTCCAAAAAGTTTTTTAATTATTGATCTGAAATTTTTATTTTTCAATTCAATTTTCAATTATATATATCCACGATTTTCTCGTATTGTATGTATCTATATTCTGTATGTTTTGCAATTATTTCTCTTAAATTTAAAATTGTTTTTCTTAATTTAAAATTATGTTTATCTTTTTTCATTTATTTTCTCTAATTTTTAATTATTTTCTTTTTTTATGCAATTAACTTCTGAAAGTTTCGAATATTTTTCTGAAATTTTCTTTAAATTTCGTTTATTTAAAATATATTAAGCCTTTTTTACCAATTATTTTTTTAAATTTTAATTATTTTCTTTAATTTTAAATTATTTCTTTATAATTTTCGTACATTTTTAATCTCTTTCATCATTTTCCGAATGAATTTTCTAAACTTTAAATTATTTATCTCAATTTGAATAATTTTTTTTCAATTTTCAATTATTTTCTCAAATTTTTCAATACATTAGTTTTTTTCATTTTATTTCTAAGATTTTTAAGCATTTTTCTCAAATCTAAATTACTTTCTTTCATTTTAAAATTGTTCATAATTGTTATATTTTATAATAATTTTTACACTTCATTGACTTATAGTTAATTTGTAATGATAATTATTTTGTTATTTAACCATTTTTTTTTTTTTTTTTTAAATAAATTGATTGTGTTTCAAAATAGTAGAGTTCATTCAAACATAGAAAATTCTCATTAATTCTCCGGAAGGAGAATATTCTCGGTTATGTTCTCGAGAATGTAACCGGATTTTAAATTACCGAGAATTTTGCAACTCTAGGGCAGCGCCACCTACGGGGAACCGCAGAATAAAGGCGCCAAAAAGTATTTTTTTTAAAAAAAGCTTTAAAAACTGTGACCAGATCTAGCAGAAAAAGTAATATTACAATTTGATCTAGAAGAACGAGACGACGAAATATAATTCTACATTTTCTTACATATTTTCTGCTAGCTAAAAAAGTGACGTTTTTTCGTAACTCTACATTTTAAATCATATTTTAAGATTAATGAAAGGCATTTTTAAAAAATTGTTTTCATTTTATACTCTAGAATCCATAAACAATCATTTCTAAAAGTATCAGATTTATCAAAAATTGGACCGCAACGACTGTGGTCGAAATAAAATGGTCTGACCCAATAATAATTAGTAAATAAATAATTTAAATAAACCTATATTAATTACATTAAATTAAAAAATATAGCACATCTAACTACAAAATCAAGTAAAAATCAATACTTGAAGATTTATTATGAGCCTCTTCGAATTTTTCTTGTTCCATAATGGACATGTCGATACTCAACGTGTCGGTTGTGAAGTCTAAGGGTTAATAAGGGTGAAGTCTTATACGAAGAACAAGGGTATCAGTGGATTAGAATAGACCAATCAGATAATTCTGTGGCAGAAAGGTAAAACAGCACAAGCGCTACATTCATAGTTTCGAGTAAAACGTGTTTTTGTTTTTTTTTCTGATTTCTGTAAATCTGTAAATCGAAGAATTCTGTAAATCGAAGAATGAACAAATATTTTTGGTGTTTGATACTTAATCCTGTTTTCTAATGTAGTTTTTAGATCTGTTTTACATCAAATTTAATGAAATTTAAAGGTTTCACAGAATAACATCAATTATTTTTCTCGGTTTTAATATATTTATGCGATTACGTTTTTCAATATTTTTTACATAAATAAACATTTTAATCAATTTACAATTATGAAACTATAAAAAGTATATCTACATGTATAGAAATCTAATGTTATCTCAAATTTGATAAAATGGGTGTTGTGCTGTTTTACCTTTCAGCCACTGAATTGGTCACATTGGAAAGTATTTTCTGATTAGTCTATTCTAATCCCGTGATACCCTAGTTCTTCGTATCTGACTTCACCCTAAGCACATCATAGCATTGTCAATTTCGTCAAAGTTGTTCTGAAAAAAAAAAATCTATTACAAAATCAATCAATCGCTACAAATAAACATACATCCAATCTGTAAATACAAAAATATTTATTTATTAATATTATAATTATTGTTGTTTGTTTATTCAGGATGTTCTTGTTTACTTTTTTAATTATTGAATTATTTTTGCACTTTTAATACAAATATGTATTTGGCAACTAGAAACTAAAAATATTAATTTGAATCTTACTTTGCCTTGTTTTGTTAAATCGTGATTTGGTGACATTTGCAAATCGGGCATTCTCATTATTTCTTTCAAGTAAAAATAGAATCCAGTTAAAACCAAAAAAATAGATTCTAGCGCTACCGCAACACCAAAAATTACATCACTTGTTCTATCTCTTTGGTGTTTGCATAAATGCGGAGAAATCAGTAGCAGATTCTTCAAAAAACATTTTTAAGAATTAATAAAACGATTACAGGATGGACACTTTTTATAAAATATATTTCCCGGTTTATCTCGGTTAATTTTTTTTTGACTTTTCCAGTCACAAATTTTCGAACAATTAAAACATTATTTTTAATTTTGCTAAATTTGCCTTTATATTTAAAATAGAACTTTACACTTAAATTTGAAATTTACACATTCTTATAATCTTATTAATTATAATTAAAGTTTAAAAAGTTTTGTTATTACAAAATATTAAAATCTAAATTTTTGGACAATAAACTCTAATAATTGAAAATTGAAAAAAATAGTAGGAAATAATAGAAAATTGCAAAAATAATTAATGATTAAAGGAAACAGCTGAAAAATGACGAAAATAATTGTCAATTGAAAACAAAATTCGAAAAATGACTAAATTAATACACAATTGAAAAAAATATTTAAAAAATTTAAACAAGAAATATTAAATTTAAAAAAAATAATTGTAAATTGAAAAATTAAGAAAGCTATAGGAATTTGTAAGAGTTTTTTGTACATTAGATGTAACAATACCTAGAAAATTATGAAAATAATTAAAAATTGAAGAAAATAATTGAAAAATGAAGTGAGCAACTAGGATCATAATAAAAGAGAATTAAAGTTTTTAACGAATTAGACACTGAAATTAAAGTTTGATTAAAATAGAAGCTTTATAAATTTAAAAACAAAATGACAAGATTTCAAACAAATGAAAAAAAGTTCAATAAGAAATAAACTGCGATGTCTATTTTAATTCATATACTTTTGTTTTAAAGTTCAAGGTGATTTTAATGTTTTTAAAGTCACTGGACACCATGTCACATTTTAAATTAAACTATAATTAAAAATTAGAAATAAAAAAATAAAACTTACCGTAATAGAAGAGTTTGAAGAATCATTTAATTTTAAATCTGTAATACAATTGTCACAACATACTAAATTAATGTTTGTAATAGTTTCTTTATGCCTGTAGACTAGCTTAAAAAGCTGATCATGATTTGGTACCGATTCTATTTTACTCTCTGACAGAGTTCCAAGACTCACGGGACCTTTTTTTGAAAGATCATCTTCATTCAAAGTGCATAACTGAAAAAAGTAAAATGTTATATTTATAAAAAAAATCCAAAAAAGCAATATATATATAAAAAATCTCTAAACTTAAAAAATCCACATTTAGGTAAAATCAAAATTATTAGAATTTTACACGTGGATTTGTTTTCAGAGCCGGCGAAATTTAATTTTTTCGATTTAGAGTCTAAATTTCAAATTTTCTACTTTTGTGATCGTTAAGATTTTCAATTTTCCAAAAATAATCTAAATCGACTGATTTTCACCCAAAAAGCGTAAATTTTCATTCTTAAGCAAATATCCAGATGTCTGTGTGTGTGTGTACGTGTGTGTGTATAGCGTTTTTATCGCCAGGATATCTCGAGAACGTTTAAATGGATTTCAATAAAATTTAAATGACTTTAATACAAAAATCATATTCCTTATTTAAAAACGAATCGATTGACCTACATAAAGTTTATAATTGATCAAAAATTTGTAAAATAATTCATGTTTTTTTATTTTTTTGCATTTAAAATTCTTTTTTCTCGCCTACTTTTTATAACACTATTTATTTTCTTGTATTTCAAGTTGTTTTTAAAACCTAGTAATTTTTCTTAAGTTTTATTATTTTCCATTTGCTTGGTACTTTTTAAAATTTCTAATAATCTTTTCCATGTTCATAATTACTTCTTTTATTCTTTAATTATTTTTCTATTTTATAATAATTTTGTTTTTTTTTCTATCTAGTTTTCTGAAATTTTAGCTGTTTTTAACAGTATTTAGAGTACGAAATTCCATAATTTCCACATAGGTTCCGCAGGCCATGTTTATTTATTATTATTTTTTTTATAATAATCTCTTTAATAAAAAAAAAGTCATTCTTACAGAAACTGGACTCTGACATCCATCGTCGACTGTTATATTCGATAGAGGAACATCCTTGCATGGTTGAAACCAGAAAAATATATTTCCATTTTTTAATTCTAACGGCCTGCAACAAAAGTAAATTTTCAGAAAATGTGTGCAAATTTAAAAAAGGTATGATTTTTTATAAATATATTTAGAAACAAAGTGAACTTGAGAGTGTAATAAACGATCTACATGTATTAAAATCTGTTTTTCTGGCGCCAATGAAAAGAAAATAAATGTGTAAATAAGGAAAAATTGAATACATGCTGAAAGTTAAAATGTCTCGAAATACGTACCCTTCTTTTGCAAGAATAGAGAAATCATAAAAATCGCCGTTAGGTAGTTTACAAGAACAAAGGCATTTTTGAATACATTGTGAAGTCACTCGGGTACTTGACAAGATTAAAAATATCGAATATTTAAGAAGAATTGAGAACTTTACATCCATATTTCATGAATTGCAAAATTGTTATCTACGCACTACTTGACAGATGAACACTGGAATAAGGATGGGGGTAGTCCAGGTAGGTTTGCCCAGGTTTACCAGAGTATCGATTTTTCAGAATACGATTTGAACGTGATTCTGCCAACTTCAGAGATTTAAACCCGCTTCACCTTAAAAACTAAAAGAATCCTTTGGTATTTCGTAGTACAAAATACCTACGGATTCTTTTATAGGTTTTAAGGCCAAGCGAGTTTGTAGAATTTTCGTGGCATAGTAATGTCCAAGAAATTCGTAAATTTATGATTTCAAATTTCAAAAATTTATTCATTTTATCTAAAAATTAATAAAATCCAGAAATTATATAATTTTAATACTTCAACTTTCGATTCAATTCAATTAATCTCCATGGCTGTATGAACCCAAGCAGCACGTAATATTACATGAATATCACAGTGACATCATATTGTAATATTGGTAATATTACGGGGTGATATTACAGTGATATTGACGTGATATTGAAATGTCCGCCTCAAGGTAATATTACAGTAATATTTATTTATTTAAATATTTATTTTACATTAAATAAAATATTTTAAAAAAACCCGGCTCACACGGGGTTTGAACACACAACGTTCGACACGACGTGAATACGCCTTGTACCTCTCGGCCATCTAGCTCTTGGAATATAGTTCAGAAAGTGTTCTTCATGTAGTACCTTAAATTCTCTTTGGTACAATATGAAGAACACTTTCTGGAATACAATTTTTTTTTTTCATTTATTTTTTTTTATAACATTCTGATATACATATAATTACGCAATAAATAAAACAGAAGAGCGTTCAATATTTGTCTTAGTACAAGGAGAAAACTAGTCGGTAAACGGGAAAAAATCAATTTCCACTCGTCGACAATAGATGACTTTTTTTTTATTAAAAATGAATTCCTAAAATTTCAGTTCTTTACTTAAACTAAGAGACTAGTCTCTCACACTGTTCTAAGGAATTTTTTTAATTACTGTAATAGAAAAAAAAAAATAGCCCCGTCTTGCAATCAGTTGGGATCTACAAAAACTATCACGTACCTTTAATTTGTAGGAGAATGGGATTGAAGGAAATAGGAAGGGATATGAGCCAGATGAAACTGGTTTCCTTGTATCTTAATTTATAACCTCTAATGAGTTTCTCTATTTTCGTTTATCCACCAATATTTGGTGGGGCGATTCGTTCTACTCTTGGGACGATCCACTCTAGGCAGGTACGTGGAGTACAACAATTTGATTTCTGGATTTTCTTGCAGATCTCTCTCGCTATATGCAATTTTCCTGTCCTTCAGGTTCCTCTGGATGTGGTAGATTATGGGGAGATTGTTGGCATCCAGGATGAAGCCATGTCTATCCAAATGCGTGAATGCCTCAGGAGTCAGATATCCAGTGGCGATCAAATCCCTCAGCGATTTCTCATCCTTCGCAAATGGCAACGATATCAGCGGATTTACCGCGTTTTTTGCAAGCTCTCACGATATAATCTCGTGTGAGCTTAACAATAAAGCTGTCGACTCTCGTAATATCCGCTGCATCGTGTACCTTTGCGTTGGATGTGTATCTCTCGAAATTTGACTCCCTGCTTCTGTGAAGCCTCACGCAATGTCTCAGGCAGCTCCTCTCGAACGCCCTCAATCTCTCCATCGTCACCGGTGCAATTCCATACCAAATGGGGCAACCGTAGGTTAGGACAGGTCGAATTAGCATTATATATGCGAGCGTCTTGACTTTGGTATTTATTTTTGCGGAGAAAAACAAGGCCTTGTGCTTAAAGAAAGCTTTTCGGGGTTTTTCCAATGCTTTAGACACATGCCCATCAAACTTGAGTCTATCATCTAGATAAACACCCAAATATTTGACGGATCTTTTGTGTGTGATCGGATTGTTTTGCTCCCCAGGAGGACAAATTTCAAAGTCACTCCAGACTCTTCTGAATTTTTTTTTAGTATCATCCACCAGCGGCCTAAAGAGGATCGTCTCGCATTTGTCGTGGTTGCAGCTGAGCTTCCAAGCTGCGAAATAATTACATATATTATTAGTGTCTGTAAAATTTCTTTCACATTAAATAAACATTCGCTTATTACATATATAATAATGTCGTCCGCAAATCCTATCGCCTTTTTGTTTCGCTCGATATTTAAACCGTAGGATCTTAACAGGTCGCATATATATAAGTTAAACAATATTGGGGAGTTTATTGCTCCTTGCTGCAGACCATTTTTCAGTACAAATATATCGCTCTCTACATCCTTGTTAATTGAGACAAACATTTTTTTGTTGTTTATCATACTATAAATTATTTTTATCAGATAAGATGGAAACCCTCCTTTTATTAATCGGAAGATTAATCCCTCCAGCCAGACGGAATCGAAAGCCTTTTCCAGGTCGACTAAACAGGCCGCTGCAAACTTTTTGTTTTTTAAGGCTTCTCCCACATCCGAAACGATTTTATTTATCGCGTGTATTGTCGAGTTTTTTCTGCGGAATCCAAACTGCTCATTAGGAACAGCCTGGACCTCGCCTGCCACTCTCACAATACTATTATTTATTACGCACTCATATAGTTTTCCGAGATGCGGTAGAAGGCTAATTGGCCGGTAACTACTCACCCCGCTGGGGTCCTTTCCCTTTTTCAAAATAGGTACCACTTTGGCAATCTTCCATTTATTTGGAAAATAACTATTATTCAATAAGTTGTTAAAAATAACGACTAGTTGTAAAATTATTTTATTAGGGAGGTTTTTTAATGCTATATTAGGGATTAGATCTACACCATGAGATTTTTTATTATTTAAATTTTTTAAGATATTTTTGAGTGAAAGTACTGTACAAAAGAATTTTGGATCTGGTTCAAACGTAGGGTTCAAGGCTTTATTTTTGTTATTGAATTCTATCATTTGAATTGCCTGTTCTTTATTGAGATTATTAATTGTTACAATATTATTTACTGTTCCCTTAACCACCCTTTCAAGGCTTTCGCTATTTGATGTTCTCACTCTATTATTGATTTCTACCAAATAATTTGCTAAAGCATCCGCTTTGTTCTTTGGGTTAGAAATTATTATTATTATTTATTATTATTATTATTAAGTTTGTTATTATTTATTACTACCAGGTTAGGAATATCTCTTATCTCTTTTTTACCAAAGACCGCTTTTAATTGTGGAAAGAGGTTGCTATTACTGTGAGGTTTTAATTTAGTGAGTTTCTCAGTCCAATGACTGTTAACAGATAAGTTAAATTTGTTTTTTAATTCTATTTTAATTTTTGCTAAGAATTTTTTATAAGGGGCTAAGGTTTCTTCCTTAACGCCTTTTCTATATTTTAATCGGTGTATTTGAGATAGCAGGGTACTTTTAATTTTCTGGAGTTTTTTTAATTCCACGGTTAAGTATCTTTTTACTGAGTCTTGAGGAGTAATTTTTGGTGTTACCTTATGTAATTCATGTACTATGTTTGTACTCACTTTATTTATAATTATATCTAATTCTGAACTTAGTAAGTTATAATTGTCGGGTATTTGTAAATCAATTTTTTCTAAATTAATTCTAAATTTATTCCAGTTTGTTTTTTGGTAATTAAAATTATTTGTTTTATTTTCAATTGTGAATATAAATTCGTCCAAATTTTCAAATTTCATTATTGTAAAAAGAGCATTATGATCACTATCATAAGGTAACACCTCAATTCCGTTCTGGCATATATTGCTTATTTCTAATCTCGAGTCTTTTATCATAAGGTCGAGGTGCGAATTCCCTGCCGGAAAGGTTGGAACGCTTGGCCCTATTAGGTTTAGTTTATATTTTGTTTGGTTTGTTTTTACCCATTGGTTCAGGCATTCTCCCCTATTATTAGATTCCCGATCACGCCAGGCCATTTTTTTTGCATTTAAGTCGCCCGCCAGGATGAAGTAGTTCTCGGCCGCTTGCAAGTCTAATTCTTCGAATATTATATTTAAATTCTTATTAAAATTTTCTCTAATGTTTCCAGGTGCGTATGCACTGATTATAAATAAAGATTTTCTCGCCTGTAATGGGATCCTTATTATTGTTGTTTCCAGCGCCCTGCTCCCCGTTTGATTATTTAAATAAATTTGTTCAAAAGCAATATATTTTTTCAAGAATATGGCCGTGCCGCCCCCTTTTCCCTCCGGTCTGTCGTTCCTCACAACGCTATATTTATCCAAATTTATTTTATGTTTATCCTTCAATTTTGTTTTGCTTATCAGCGCTATATCTATATTATATTTTTGCAAATAATTTAAAAGGTTATTTCTTCTTTCATTTATCACTATTGAATTGACATTTATTGTTAAAATTCTTATATTGTTAAGTTTTTTATAATTATTAATATTATTTTGTTCATTGTTAGTATTTATTATATTTCTATTGCTTTTGTTCGCCATTTTGTTTATTTACTAATTGAAACAAAGAATTTATTCGCTGTGAGTTACTACTGACCGTTTCCCTTATCCCGTCTAGCTGGGTGGAAAAAAACTCCTTCATCTGGCCCATGAATGCTGTCAGAATAAGATCCAAATTGCTATCTACATTGTGTATTTTAGGGTCATTTTTTGTTTCATCCCTTCCTACCAAGTCAACTTTATTTACAATAGAATTCATATTTACATTTTGAGACTTTATTGTTTTTTCAACTCTCCCTACTTTAATATTTTCGTTCGAGGATTCTGATATATTTACATTTAATAATTTGTTTGGTAAATTAACATTATTATCAGCTTTTTTTGTTATTGCCGCAAATGATATATTTGATTTTACTACATTTCCTAGAAATCTCATTTTTTTATCCTTTAAAATTTTAATATTATTTTTTCTTTCATTATGTTTCGCTTGAGCTTCTAAAAGCTTGGGGCAGCCTCTATACGACGCTGGGTGTCCCAGCTGATTGCAGTGCACGCAGTATATTTGTATGTTTTCACGTTCAGTATCCCTTTCTAATTTACACTCACCCGGCCCATGGTTATCTACACACTTTACACATCTATACCTTCGATTACAGTATTTAGATGTGTGACCGACTCTTTGACAATTAAAGCATTGGGTGGTATTTTTTTTGAAAATTTTTTCCCACCAGATTGATTGGTTTAATAAACGAGTGATGCTAGTCAATTCTTCGCTTTTACTGGATTCACTGATTTTGACCAGGAAAGCGTCACCCCCTCTATTTGACTTAAAAAAATTTTTTAAGTTTATTTTTTTTATATTTATAATTTCAATTTTTTTCAAATCTAGTTTTTTAATTTCTTAGTTAACGCTTTCCTCGTCGCATTCTTTGGATAACCCTTTTAACAACCAGGTTATTACTTTTTCCTCTTTCGGCGCTCTTGTGTGAAATTCAATTTTGTTACTTTTTAATTCTTCATAGATTTTTTTAAATTTTCCATAGTTGTTTGAATGAATCGCTATTTTATTTTCTGATAAATTTTTAAAAATAAAGCTATTTATACTTAAGATTTTTAATAATATAATTGTCAAATCTGAAATTTTACTATTTGTACAATAAATGGCGGTAGTGAGGATTTAAATTTACCTTTGGCTGTGTTTACTAACTCTTTATCTATCGGTTGAGTTCCATCGTAATTCGTTGCGTTCCTCACTGGTGGTGATACGTCGGTGTCAGCTGATGTCGGTATGCTGTCAATCTTTGTATTTTTATTCTCTGCTGTGTTGTCTCTGCTTTTTTTTGCTGCTGCGTTGTCTCTGTTTACTTTTGCTCCTGCGTACAAGGCGTATTCACGTCGTGTCGAACGTTGCGTGTTCGAACCCCGTGTGAGCCGGATTTTTTAAAAATATTTTATTTAATGTAAAATATATATTGAAATAAATAAATCTTTGTAATATTACCGTAATATTACTTGTAATATTACCTTGAGGCGGACATTTCAATATCACGTCAATATCACAGTAATATCACCCCGTAATATTACGAATATTACAATATGATGTCACTGTGATATTCATGTAATATTACGTGCTGCTTGGGAAATTCCGAGACTTGGTCCATAATTTTTAAAATTAATATATAAAAATTAATTCTGTACATTTTTCCCGTTATTTTATGTTATTCCGCTTCAAGTCAACTTATCCTATCCAAGAATTTCTGATTTGAGAAGATTTTCTGCAAATCCATACATTTATTGATTTTGTTCCTGATGAAAACGAACTTCCTGATTCCTGAAATTCGATCAAAATCTGCCTTACCGACATCTGAAAATGAAGAAGATAAAAGAAGAAGAAGAAGAATCTTCTTAAGAAGATTTATTTAAAAATTAACGAAAATCAAATTTCTGTCTATTTGAATTTTACCGCCTAACCTAAAATTGGACTACGGAACTTTTGAAGAATTGTATTGCTGTCGTTATTGATTTTTTGAAGTTTTGAATTATCGATGAATTTAAATCTTCCTGTTTTGTCGCCTATTATTTTTGTTTCATCAATTAATTATCTTCAGATCATACCCAAGATTATAAATTTTGTCTAAGATGCCAACTATATTTTAATACATATAATAAGGATCTGACTTCGTCACCTGGAGTGATACTTGCAATTTTTATATTTTGGAAGGCTTCATTATTACATCTGATTTATTTGGATCCCTTATTCTTGCGGATTTTCCAAAACGCTTTTTATTCAAAAGATTCATGTGGTCAGGACGAAAATCTGTTTTGAATTCAAGAAACTTGGATACCCCATTGTTGTGTCATTATCTTGGGATTGTGGATTCACGTTGGCTGATTACTGGTCAAGAATAATTTGTGAATAGTTCGATAATGATTTACCATCTCACAGATTGAATTAATTTTGTAAATAATTCCGAAGATTAATTTAATGTTGTAAAAAGGTATTAAGAAGATTTAAATTTAGACGCCAACTCATCGACCAATAGGATTCAAGACTTACCGGATGCGTCATTTTTATGTTAAATTTATTCAGTTGTTTTCTTGATTAACTTAGTGCCCTTAAATTGTCATGGTAACGATTGGTTACTATAAAAAAAAAAAACGGCCATTTTCTTTATCTTTTCATCAGCCATCGAGATCGGACGCGAAGTTTTCTTGTCTGTATTTATTTTAACGGAGTGTCTATTCGTACAGAAAATCTCGACCAATCAGAAATTTGTAATGCAATTCTCGATCAATCAGAAAATTCTTTCAATAAGTACGAATAGCTCGTTCTATGTGATCTAACTATTCGTACAGAAAATCTGTACGAATAGCCAAACCTCAATGGAGCAGCTATTCATACAGAAAATTGTCAAAATCTTTCTTTTTGTGAAAATTAATGTTATACGGATATCTTTTGGTTAAAAGACCACTGTTTGTGACACAAGAACCCCCCCTTAGCATTTCCAACATTTTATTATGATTTTTCACAACCAAAACAAAAGGTATTACGCTCCCAAAGTCAGTGTTTCAATTTTCTGTACAAATAGCCGTTCCACCTTGGTCTGGCTATTCGTACAGAAAATCTGTACGAATAGTCACGGCCTTATTTTAAATTAATTTCAAATTTTGGACGATTCCTGCTTTGCTGCTAATAAATCAGCCTTTTTCTTTTGGAATTATTCATTATTCAAGAACCCGGTAAGGTTTCATCATTGATTAATTATAGGGAAATAAAATTTTGATTGCCCGAGGCATTTTTGTTTTGTGAACTTTTCTGATTGAAAACTTTTGATTAATTTTGATTTTGACCCTTTCTTTTAAATTATTAATCCTTTCCTATGAAGTAGTTAAATTTTAACTATTTATTATTTAAACTCTGAAATTTTTGACCTTAATCCTTATTTTGACTCCACTAATGTGACATTTAAAGATAATTTAACCAATCGTTACCAAAATTTATTATTATTGATGAAAATCTTTTGACCAAGTCTTGGAAAAATTAAGAAAAGATCCTTGATTCGGAAATCAAGAATTCTGACCCCAATTTTATTTAGTTTTGTCGATTTAAATAATATTGTCGAAATTGTTGATTTTTCAAAAATCATAAATTTGCTTTCCATATTTGCACTATTAATTATTTGAGCTTTAAGCATAAATATAATTGACTTAATATTTAATTTAAAATACTGTTTTGATCCTTTCAAAATATTAAGAAATCTTGATTTAATAATCAAGAGCCTTATCTTCAAATGTCAATCTTTTAAATTTCTTTCGAAACTATATTATTTATAAATTTGAATTTCCTTGAAACTTCGATTGATTGAAGATTGTGAATGATTTCTTTTAAATCCTTAGTTTAATTTTAAAAATACCTTATTATCAAAAGTTTCTTAACCTTAAAATTATAATTTAGTTCGAGATTTTGAATGTTAATGATTATTATTAATTGTTGATTAATAAATATTGTTGTTTAATGAATGTATCTGAATTTCTTGAGATTTGTTTGAATTTGTTGAAAATTGTCTAAATTGATCTTATTTAGCAGGATTTAATTTATTTCCACGATATCTAATTTATTTTAGCAAAATTTAATTTATATTATGAAAACTTAATTTATTTAACGATATATAATTTATTATCTTCAAAATTTAATTTGTTTCAGCAGAATTTAATTTCTTTTATGGAACTTGATTTATTTCACAAAATTTAATTTAGATTCATAAAAATTAGTTTATTTTGTATAATTTAATTTACTCGATTAAAATTAATTTTGATTATAAATTAATTTAAATACGAGCCACCCCCTCAACCATTATCCAGATTTAAGACTAGCTATCCAAGGTAATTATAGGAGATTCTGTTTTGTATTTATTATCAATTTTATTAATTATCTTTTCTTCTTGTAAGATTGAGCTTCCAATTATTTTTGGTCGGAAATCCAGCTTCTTTGACAGACTGAGCTTCCAATACTTTTGGTTCAATATCTGTTTGTTTATTTAAATTAAATAATTCTCTTTTCTTTTCTTGTCCCTTTGCTTTTATTTTATTATTTTTTTTAGAATGATCTAAGATAGATCTGGCGTCCTTCCGTTTTGAATAAATCGAGAATCTTCTACATTTGTAACCAGGATAATTAAGATTTATAATTATTTAAATATACATTTTGTGGTTACACTGGTTGTCTGATAATCCCAAATAATAAAATTAGGAAGGTGGTAGTCTTTCAGGACACAGTAAAAAATAAGTACTAACCCAACTTATAACAACTCAACAAGAGCAAAAGATACCTGTTAAAAAATCCAAAAAGAAACAGATAAAATCCGGATAGAAACCAGATAAAACCCAGTTCGGGTCCTAGTGAAGACAAGGGCTGTAGGGTGGGGTATGGGTACGTCCGATAGTAAAAGTGAATGCTTAGCGTTTTTTGGTCTTTTCGCTCTGTGATTTTTGATAATAAAGTTGTGCCACCCATGCGTGCATCGCCGGTGATACGCAGGTAACGAACAATTGTGATTTTAATAAATTTTTTTCTTATTTCATTGCTCGCGTTGTGCAGATTAATGGCTTTAGTTTTGTAAATGGTTATTTTATTTTGAGATTTTATTTAAATTACTCAGGTGTGGCGGATAATTAAGGGGTGTGAAAAGCTCTAATTTTTAAATGGGAATTGGACCGAGACCAGAAGCTCTGAGGATTCTTGATATCTGGATGTCCATAAACTTAACATTGGAAAAATCTCTGGTGGATCAATAAAACAAAAAGTCCGGACGATCTACACAGGATCAATTAATAAACTTTGGATAAATTTCAAGCCGTATATCCTCAGTTGCTACGTACTCCGGTCTTCAACGGTCAATCTCCACGACGAATCTTAAGCAGAGCGATAAGTTTTTTCTGAACTGAATTTGTTTTATTCTATGTATTTATATTTTGTGTTAATTAGTATATTTTTATGACTATGTGGTTTTATTGAAATAATCATATTTATATGTTTGACCAAAAGAGTTGATAACTCACTTCAATTTGAATTTTTGTCGATTGTTGCTATATTATATATATATATATATATATTAATTTTATAATTTATTTGTTATTTTATTTCGAGCGTAAATTTGAGATGCATCTCGGGGGTATTATTTTATAAACCAAGAATATGTACCGACATAAATTATAATATAAATCATTATCGAGATTCAATTATTGGTTTCGTTATTTTAAATTTATACACTTTATTTATTTAATTCTGTCAATTTTTTATTTAATTTTGGTCACTTTATCATACTCGGTATTTAATTTGATTAATTATTATTATTTGTTTAGATCTTGCTGTTTTCATGATCTTTCTATAACCTTGCGATCTAGAATATCTGTGATATATGTCTGTTATATTGAAGTAATTATAATTTGTTCATTAATTACTTTCTTGGTATTGATTTTCAGATAATGTTCTAATATTTTAATATGTCAAATAACTAGTTCTCAATAATTTCACGTCTTCTTTAGAATTGTATTTATAAATTAACGTTTTATTTGTTTAACAACAAATTTTATTTATTTAATAAAATAAAATTGTTACATTCTGAAATAAATGCTGTGGCATATTGGACTTTGAATATATAATTAATGTTACTTTTTGAACATAGAGAGTTTGGTTGAAGATTGAGTGGGGGTATGTAACTCGAGCTAACTTCAGTATGGTTTTAGCCTGGATTCGATTTCCGACCGTTCTGAAGTGTAGTTCACTAGCTCTGTTCTTGTGAGGTTTTTTCCTCACGTGTTGTAGTACTAAATTTCGTTGAATTGCCTAGTGAATTTTGAACTCTTTGCTTTTTAATAAGTTTTTTTTTTTTCGAAACTGTGGGTGTATGGACTGAGCTTCTGTTTTGGTGCCGGGTCTCTCAGCGGTTGCACTTTACGCATATTATCGCTTGAAAAAAGGCGGGCTCTCTGTTACGCAACATTGTTCCAGACTGGACTTGTGCTATCGTGTTGCCTTTTGTTCTGTAATAACTCTTACTGCTAGAAGTGATCTGCATCAGTGGGATTGATTGGTCTTCCTGGACACTTTTTTAAGGATTTTTGCCCTGGATTTATCTATGCAAATCATGCCAGAAATTTTTCATACGACACATCAGGTCAAGGTCTTATTCAAAGTAGTGTGTTTACATCAAGGTATTGTCTTTCCTTATTTACAATTACACTAATTAATCGAATCTCTACACAATTCCTCACACCTCACCTTGGGTTAACTCTGCCGGGCATTTATTTATTTATTTAATCTATAATTAATGAAATTTTATGAAGACAAGAGACAGTTGCCCCCCTAAATTCGGTTCTCCTCGTCCTGCCTGAGGTTGAAATGGCTCTATCCTTAGCGGATGATGCAATCTCTCGTGTCTCTTCACCGACGGAACACTCTGACGAGAGCAATATACAACCTTATGACCTCATCTGGAAAAATCCTAACTTTGCAGATTTGATTCGATTTGATTCAGACTCTTCATCCCCTTTTATCATCCTAGTAAAGTCCACTATTTCAAATAAAAAAATTGGTAAATATAATAGAATAGCATTTGCTGACCTACTAGAAAATGTGGTTAGTGATCCCCTTAGGACGATCGTTGCCAACGGCATTAATCAGTTGTGTATCTCCTCCTCGTGTGGGAGTCTGGCGAACGATTTGTTCAATTTTAGTATTCTGGTGTAAAAGGGTTACAAACTATACATCCCGGCCTCCTTAATCAGCAGAAAGGCTCTGGCTCACGATGTTGACCTGGAGCTATCCCTGCTTACCATCAGCTCAAAAATAGAGGCTGATATGCTAGAAAAAATAATTTCGATTAGAAGAAGAACCACCATTGAGGGCGAAATCTCGGGACAAATGGAATTCACGCTTACTGGCGTGACGATTCCCGCTTCAATTCTTATTTCTCGAGCGCTTTTCAATCTTACCTTGGTGGTCACTCTACCTAAATGATGCTTCAAATGTCAGCGTTACCGACATTTTGCTTTACAGTGTAGAGCTACGCACTTTACGTGCGAATTTTGCGCTGAGCCCCATGAAGGCCAGTCTTGCCCCAACCCTAATTGCTCCTCGCTCTGCTCTAATTGCGCCGGCAATCGCAATGCTGCTTCCAGAGAATGTGCCTTCTACAAATACGAATACTAAATAATGAAGTGCAGATTGGAACGCAACGTGGGCTATGAGGAGGCAGAGGCCTTGCTTCTTGGGGAGGGTATTGCTCGCCCCAGTTACGAGTTGGTGTGGGAGGGGGTGGTGCCCGAAGAGGGCCCCACCTTGGCTCCTTCTTCCTCCGTCATCTTAGACCAATTATCAACAAGAGCAGATGATTTGAACACCGCGAATAATAGCCGTGGCTCTGGGGAACAAAGCATCAATGCATCAACCTCCGAAAACGGTGAAAGTGTCATGTCGGTGGATACAACTGAGATATAGTAGTTGTGTGTTTGTTCGTAAGTCTAATATTATCTGACGTTGGCTGCTCATTTAGTTTTCTTTCTTTAGTGGTGACACCATTTTTTTGGATCCCTTATTATCCTATTATGTTTCAATCTATTTTTCATTTATTCACTTATCCTACTTAATTTCTCCGTTTTATTTACTTCATTTTATTTAAATACTTACTTCTTATTGTTTTATTTTTGAATATTTATTGACTCATTTATCTGTCTATTTAGTTATTTATTTATTTATTACTTTATTTTATTTTTTTCCTCTTTTCTTCCTCTCTCTTTTTTAGTGCTAGCTTTCTTTCTTTTCCTATTTCTGTCTCATTATTTTCTTCGTGATTGGCAGCCAACAGAATTTTAAAATGTGACTAAATACAATTTTAATTTTACTGCTTTAATTTCTTTTACTTTTAACTTGGTCCCAGCACCATGCAGGACTCTAAATCGCTCCATAAGTCTTTTTCCCTTATACTGTGGAATGCCAGGAATATTATCCCAAAAAGCTCAGATCTTGCTCAGCTGATGATGGATCACAACCCTGATCTGATATGCGTTACAGAGTCCTGGCTGTCCGAAGACAGGAATTTTGAGATGAAGGGCTATATCTCGGTCCGGCAAGATAGACCTGGTCTCAGTGGCTAAATCACAGATTCACACCCACGCGATAGGGTCACCTTCCCTCGCACCGTGAGTTGGGTAGTACTTAGGCACGCAACGAGAGACCTTTGTCTCTTGAACGTGAACCGACTTATTGCGAGTTTGAGCACATAGCAATATGTGCCAGATTTGTGAGTGGCAAAAACTCTGACGGAGGATCGTGAGTGAATCCGTCAAGATTTTGACAGGGACATTAAACGAATACATAGCCTCTGTTGTTCAAGTGCTTGCTGTACCCCCTCGTGGTACCGCTTGGACATTACACTGCAGGTGGCTAAATCAGCAAGCGCGTAGCTACTTGTTGACATCTGTGAAGAGGTTAGCCTCAGTCCGCTGAGTAAAAGTAGTCTTGGCTCGGTGTATAGGGTAAAATGAAATGACCGACGGTAAAACGCCGGGAAAGCTTAGAGCTAGTAAGAAGGGTGAAGGTCTCAGACTGCATGTAAGTGCAAACTCACTTGACTTCATGCAAGTTGGTCGAACTGACCCTAAGCCTGCTATGGCAGGTGGTGTTGGCATACCCTTATGGGGAGGTCTAGCACCTAAAACTTCTATGGTATATTGGCTTACTGTATCTATCCAGTCCTTATTTGGTATCACACAGATCACTTGCATTCACGCCCCCCCCCCCTGAAAAGAACATCCCGGCTGATGAATGGCACAATATTTTCAGCACCCTCCCTTTGTACACTAACCATATTTTCTGTGGTCACATGGACGCTATTGTGAGGGTCAGTAACTTGGACCTCCTTTTGTGTTCCCCTTCCATCTTGCAGGCTCCCCCTCTGTCTCTGACCACTCCCCTGCTTTTTTGAGTGCTGATTTTTTCCCGGGATTTGTACATCAGACCAGTCCGTGGTGGTGCCTTAAAAAATGAATTGGATCTCGTTTCAATCCCTTATGGAACAGGACTCACTAAATCTTGTAGGACAACTGACCCCAGATGTACGTCCAGTGGACATCTACAGCAAATTTATTGAGGTTATTTCGGACAGACTAAAGCTCTGTGGTGCGTACATGCCACAGAACCCCACCAAGAGAGCCTTTGCCAAGCCGCTGTGGTGGAACGCTACATGCGATACTGCCATTGAGGAGAGAAGGGAAAACTGTAGGTGGTATCAAACTAATCAATCGGCAGATAATAGGTGGTTCTTTTGGAACAGGGACGATGAGATAAAACGAATACTAAGAGAGCAAAAACTTCTGGGTTTCTTCCCGCTCAAACCTTTTGTCCACTAATGTTTCCACCGACCAAAACTCGCGAAAGATGATATCGCTAAAAAACGAGCTTATGCGGAGGATATCCCCCCCGAGATCATTCCGATGCTTCCGACACCCCACATCTCTTAAATACTCCTGACTTTCCGCCCTTTAACAAGAATGAGTTCCAAGCTGCTCTTGCTTCATGCAAACCCAAATCGGCCCCTGGTTTGAATGGCATCACTAGCTAAATCATTAGGGGCCTGGGCCCGATAGCTTTGGAATTCCTATTGTAATTATTCAACCGCATGTTCCTGGCCTCTTTTCCGGAATCCTGGCTCCAGACCAGGGGCATTCTAATACCTAAGCCAGGGGGTAACCTCGATTCTTTTTAAATCGTTCGAGAAGCTGGTCCAACTCAGATTGGAACCATAGAGGTATAAGAATAGAGGACGCGAAAGGCCTGAAAACGCGTCAAGTCAATAGAAAGAGTCAGCTATAGCTGACTAGGATTTAACGTCCCCTCTTTTGTCCTTGTTTCTGAACGAATGCGTGCGTTGAGAGAGATAAAAGAGAAGACGTTAAGTCAGCTGACTCTTTCTATCGGCCTGACGCTCCCACCTATAGAGTTCGTACTGACTCGCGTCCTCTATTCTTATACCTCTATGATTGGAACACGAGATTGAATCCAGGAATGTCATACCAATCATCGATATGGGTATCGCAGACAGCGCTCCTCTCTGGACTGCGTGGCCTCGCTGGTGGTAGATGTACTGAACGGCTTTGCAGATTCACTGAATACTCTGGCTATTTCTATAGACATAAAAGGGGCTTTGAACAATGTTAGACCAGCCTTGTTAAACAGAAATATCATAGAACTTGGCATACACCCTAATGTTATTAACTTTATCTCCTTTTTAACAGCTAAGAGACCCTTATCGTTCAACCCGGATGGGTCAGGGGCAAGAGTCTGCGGAAGTGGGGTCCCTCAAGAAGGGGTCCTCTCTCTCCTTCTTTTTAACATATACCTAAGAGAAATTCCGAGAATCTTGACGGTTAATTTCAAATATATATAATGTACGAGGACGACCTGTTGTTACATATAAGATTTAAGGATATTGAGGGGATACTTGACGAGGTCGTTGCTGCCTTCGGGTTGCTGTCCGACTGGTTGAGAGAAATGGGCATGAATGTGGCTTCTTCTAAGACCAAATGCTGTATCTTCTCTAGGAGAAGAAAGACATTTAATGACATTGGGATTACACCCAATGGCATTCGCATCCCTTGCGACTCTGAATTAAGACACCTGGGTATTTTGCTTGACAGGAAACTTAACTGGTCCCCTCACATAAAAATGATCTCGGACAAAGCTACTAGAGCTCTAGGAATTCTGAGAATAGTGTCGAGAGTCACCTGGAGCACTTCTCCTACCTTGGCTCTCATGGTGTATCGCAATTTTCTTCGCGCCATTTTAGATTGGAGTTCTCCCTTTTTTAAGGATTCTGCGGTGTCGTCCCTGAAATTACTCGATAGAGTCCAATCTGCAGTGCTGAGAACGGCCCTAGGCTGCATGCGTTCCACCCCAATCCCTGTACTGTTAGCGGAAGCTGGGGAACCGCCCCTATCCTTTAGGAGGACCTACCTTTCAAATTCCTTCCTTTTGAGGAACTATGGGTGGAGAGACAATCCTCTTCTTCCTAAACTTCAACTCCTGAAAGAGAAATCAGATCGCCGCTCCTTTTGGGCTGAACAGAGACAAACTGCCCCTCCTGAACATCTACTTGCATCGACCCGCCAGGCTGTGATTTTGAGCTGGGTTTTCTTGCAAAGACGCACAAGTTTCCGGGGTCCTTCTTTGCTGATCAACTTGACACCATATTCCGAGGGTCCCGTGCAATTTATACCGATGCCTCCCAGGATCGTGGGACAGCTCTATCAGCGGTGGCTTTCTATGACAGCCGCTCCCAAAACTCGTGTGGCACCCCATTGAATTCTCTTATGTCCGTTTTGACGGCGGAGCTTTACGCAATATTCAGAGCTGTCCTCTATGCGAAAAGGTTCAGTTCGGAAAAGCTCTTTACTGTTTCTGACTCCCTTGAGGCGATCAAACGTTTGAGCAACTGTCTCTTATACAAGGATAACCCGGATCTAGTCTACAGAATTCTAAAATGCTTAAATCCCGACCTCCCCGGCTCGAAGGGACCGCGGTTCACCTTTATCTGGGTTCCGGCTCACTCGGGCATTCCTGGCAACACCCGGACGGATTATATCAGTAGGGAAACAAATTTATTTAGTAGTAGAATTCACTTTAGACCTCCGTTGAGGGACTACCGGACAGTTATTTTGAATCCAGACAGGTCTGCATGGCTATTCTATATGTGGCCCTACACCAATGAGGACCTGTCAGATAAAAGATACTTTTTGAGTATTGCCTTTAAGTCTGGTAGACCCTGGTTTGTGGGCATCTCACTTCCGCGCATTTGGATTAACGTTATTACTCGGTTAGGAACTAGACATGCCATTATCGCAGAGCACTTTGAGAGAATGTTTTGTTATATGGCTGTCTTATGCAAATGCGGCTTGGATAGGAGTTCTCTGGACCATGTGCTGAACGACTGTTCCATTATGGAACCGGCAAGACAAAGATTTTACGAATTCTTATTAAGGAGGTTCCCGGGGGGTGACCCAAGGGTGACTCCAATTGATGAATTAATCTACGCGCCCGATGATGAAGTTGTCAGGGAACTGGCTGGTTTTTTGTGTTTTGGAGGTCAATTTATATAGAGTCCTGTATGTTGGTTTTCGGGTCAGGTGTGTTGGCAGAGTTGACTTTTAGTTCCTTTGTTATCCATCCCTGGTCCCATCCCGAAGGCCTTTCCCACTTCGGCACACTCTGCTACATGGACGACCTGTGAATTGGGCTGCATACGTACTGGTTGAACAACTCATCGCTGGGCGCTGAAACCCTATTTGGACGTATTTTTATGCACCCACAGTTTAAGTGCATCGAGTTTGATTCTTAATTCTTCTTCGCATTTTGCAGTTCTGACAGTCGGCTATGCCATAAGTCATTTAAGAAGAAGAAGAAGAAGAAGATGGATTTAGTCTAGCTAACGTAATGTTCTATTCTCGCTTTATGATATAATTACACTATTCATTAGATGAATTAGGTGTTTATTCCTTTGCTCCTCAATACACAACAAATGCTACATCCGATTATGAGACTAGAAGATTAATATTTCATTTTTTATTAAATTATAAGTGTTTCTATTGTAACTCAACGTTGTAAACAATTACGACGGTGCCAACCAGATGATATCGACCAGTAGATTATGTTTTTACCGACCGATTATGACGTCACATTAAAATACATACTCTATGTACGAAATTAGTTTCTTTTTCGCTCACAAATGGCGCTGTCATTGTTGATAATTTATAAAATTAATTAAAGATATAAATCTTAAGTCACTCGTTGGGTTCCGTTCGAGATTTGATAGTGAACGGACGCGTTCTGTTTGTTCTGATTTAAACTGTTCATTTTGGGCGAACGTTTTCGCCTTAAATAGTGTCAAAACTAATTGAAGTAAAGTGTTATAACTTATGTTTAATTTTGAGCTTCTTACAATATACCGGATTAATTCGTGAGTTTATATTGGCATGTAAAATGTCGCCATGTGGACTAATTGAGCGATATACACGGCACGAGTCATCAATTTAGAGACACTGCGTACAACACATATAGATACCAATCCTACATTTTATGTTTTATGCCGGACAGCTGATCTAAAACTCCAAATAAATGAGCCAGGAAAGTTTTATGGACTGATTCAACTTCAAAATATATAATTAAAAGAAGCTAGAATCGTGGATTTTTGCTTTGGTAATATCTATTATTGCACATAACCTTCTTACAAACAAGTAAGTTTGCCGAACAAGGTCAATGGTATATACAGTGTGACTCACGAATGCTTTTAGTTTCTAGCAATTCCCTTTATCCAAACATTTTCTATTATATTATCTGGCTTGTCCCTGTTTGAACGGATTGCTTGCTTAATTTACTTTAATTTATTTTGCTGGCATAAATGTTTGAGATAATTGCACTACGATTTGATGGTGGATGGTTTTCTCATGGATGGTCCAATAATGCTTATTAAATAATTCGAGTTTGACTAAATATTTCAGTGCTTAGTTATGGTTTAGCCTTAAGAATTAGTATTGTTGATTTTGCAAGGGGTATAAAATGTTTATTATTATTATGATTGTGGTTCTGCTACAATTACACGCACCAATGACATTCTAACCTATAATACGAGGTAATTAAGATCACTTAGTGTATCCAAAAGTTTATGATTTACTAAAAAATAAAGTGATCTGATATATTTAGAATAATTTTATAATTTCCTCTTTTGTGGTATGAAACAGGTGTTTGGTTAGACTACAGAGGGATCGGAGATCGTAGAGTGAGTGATTTTCTTTTTTCTTTTCTCATTTTGGAGTCTTAGTATTTACTCACGAACCTGTTCCTTTCTTGTTTTATTTTCTTTATTTTATTTATTATTTATTTTCTTTATTATTATTATCGCTATTATTAATATTATTAATATATTTGAATGACATGTTCTGAAGTTGATACCATGTAATGTCATTAAATCCAAATGATATTCGTGTATTTATTGGATAAAATTTTTCTCAGAATTTTTCGGATCTCGGGGAGTTTGGTAACGGTTTGCTTTCCGAATGTCTCGATTCTTACGGCTAAAATGAGGGGCAGAGGCCACTTAAACCAACGAGTACCGGCAAAGGAAGGATCTAACCAAAATATGAGACCAGGCCCAGGACCGGCCACAAAATCTCACACTGCTGGAAACTCCAATAGATCCTCATCCTCTTCTACTCAAACGGACGGATCATTACACCAGTCGAAAAGAGGTCGACAATCCTCGTCATCGGATTCGAACAAATCCACAAATTCCCCTATAAGGAAGTTTAGGAATATCGTGATGGGAATGCAGGACAAAATAGACGATTCAGAGCGAAGAGGATCAAAAGTCACACAGGTAGATGAAAACCTTCAAAATAATCAAACCTCTAAAAGTGCTCCTGGTAATCCGTCTGTACCGGAGCTTACCACCAATATTAATCAACAACCCCCCTCTCCTCAAAACGCATCTAATTCTGAACAGCAAGGAGAAGCTCCCTCTGTTGCACAGGTTCAGAGAGAGACTCGTTCGCGACAGACTGTCACTCACTACGACCCATCAGTCGCGGAAACGTATAAGTGGATTTCCCCCACCACATTTCCTGACAGGTACCCGGAGGGAACTGAGGGCCCTTACCTGATTTTACTTGAAAGCTCTTTGATGACCAGAAGGGTGAGCTCAATTGATCCAATCGAGATGGGCAAACTGATCCACTCAATTGTTAAAGGGAAACGTAAAATTTATCCTAGTGGGGCAAATCAACTGAAAATATTTTGCGATGATCGTTCAGATACGGATCTGCTCCTTTCATCGGAGTTACTGACGGTTAATGAATTCAAAGCTTTTATACCCTTATCCTTACTCAGAAAGAAGGGCTTCATTAAGTTAAATCATGCATATTCCATCAAAGACATTGTAGACCGTATAGACCCGGAGGACCTGGGCAAGATCCTCGAAATCAAACGAAGATTTGATAAAAACCATGTCCCGCTTGACCTAGTCGACATAATCTTTAATTCAAATTCGATTCCCCAGTTTATCCATATCTATGACTTCGGCTTTTCCATCACACCATCTATACCCACCCCAAAACGGTGTTTTAACTGCCAGTCATTCGGTCACGTTACCACCCAATGCAAAGCAACATACCCTTCTTGTGAGTTCTGCGGGGAGAAACACAAGACTGAGTTTTGCAAAAATCTCCTTCGCAGAGAATTCTGCATAAACTGCTCTGGTAGACATGTCGCTTCTTCTAGGGACTGCCCAGTATACTGTTTCGAATTTGAGGTTATGAAGAAGAAGTACAATTACAATATTTCTAGAGACAAGGCCATAGGCAAGCTGCAGGACAGAGGTATCTTCATGTTGGACGCAAGAGGTATGCGTCCATCTACTGGGCTGTCTCAGCGAGATGAAGCGGTTGGTAACCATCCCATGTCCCCCACAAATAAGGAGTCTGATGTTTCTCGCAATCACACTCAGAACCTTTCGCGTGATTCTATTTTGGTTGTAACAGAGGAGTTTGAGGAGGAGAAGATGATAACAGAGGATAAGGATTCTGCGTCGGAAACAATTACTAATCCGTTGTTTCATGGAAGTAGGGGTGATGAGGGTAATGTAGAGGATGACATTGACCTTTAAAATTCCAAAAATTCGATTTTAATATAGTGGGTTAAACAGTTGTTCTCCGATCCCAATAACTATATTAATTAGGATATATATATATATATATATATTCTTTAGTCGTGTAAGGTAGCATTTGATGCATTGTTGCTCTTGGTTCTAATAGAAGAATTATCTTATTTTAGTTTATTGTTATTATCATACTGTAATTGTTAGGCTATTTATTGGGTGTTTTTTACAGTGTGTTCATAGTTGTTGAGGTTAGGATTCTGCACCAGCCTGTGGTGCCTAATATCGAAGAGGGAATTAAAGAAATCCTAAAATGACCCAGGCAATTAGGGGAGCTACATGGAACGCCAGAAGTGTCGTAGATAAAAAAACTAAAGTTATTTCACTTATTAAAGATTTTGATCTTGATTTCTTGAGCGTGACTGAGACTTGGTTAAACAATAACTGTCCTACTTGGGAGATTGAGGGATTTAATACTTATAGAGTAGATAGATCTAGAGAGAGGGCTGGGGGGGGGACCATGATTCTTCTGAAGAAAGAATATGTCGTTGAGAAGCTAAAATTGAGAGAAACTTGGAGGGACTGGATGGAGCTGGTGGCTATCAGGCTTTCGACTGTGAGGGGTGGCATTATTTTAATATCAGTTTATATTGTTCCAAACCCAAAATTTGATGACATAGTCTGGACGGAATTATTTAATCAGTTGCCCAGAGGTGATGAGATCATCTTGGTGGGTGACTTTAATGCTCATGTCTCGGCGTTTGTCCCTTATAAAAGCAATAAAATGGGCAAGCAGATCCTCGCTCTAGCAGAGGATAGGGGGCTCTATATTGCCAACGATGGAGGAAGTACATATAAAGGGAAAAAAGCAGGACTCGATTGCGGGATGCCTGGGAGCGTGCTAGACTACATTTTGCTGTCTTCCACTCTCTCCGACCTTGCTAGCTCCGAGACTGCGATCTCTACGTATAAGAGTGACCACTTTCCAGTACTGCTATCAGTCAATTTGGAGGCCGAAAAAATATGTAGCAGTTCTAACAGACTTAGATTGCAAGGAGTAGACTGGACAAAATTTGACGAGTTACTCAGAGCGCGCATGCCACAAATGGCTGGACACGAGCAAGCCCAGGGAAATCCCTCAGAAAGGTATGAGCAATGGATGGAGGCTACAACAAGCTCTCTACTCGATGCTGGAGCGTATATTCCAAAACTTAAAGCAGCAACGTCCAGAGTGAAACCCTCTTGGTAGTCTCATACTTGTGAGCAAGCACTGATTGGTTTTAGGCAATGCAGAAAAGCATATTTGTCTGACCAGTCTGGGGAGAACCTGAATTTGCTAATACAAATGGAGGACCGAATGCACAGAGTTCTTGAGGAACAGAAAAGAAACTCGTTCAGAGAACTCTGCGAGTCTATCTCCCCGGAGATGGGACTTCGGAAGATCTGGTCCTTGATCAGGGCATTTTCGGGCCGCAAGCCCCCGGCTACGAATATCACGAACAATGTTGAATCGCCAGAATTTCGTGAAATGCAGGATGACCTGGTGAGGGAGGAGATACTACCCATTCAGGTTGATATGAACCGGGTGGTTGATGAATCATGTGATTATAATAGTCAATTCTCAAAACTGGAATTTGAGGCTGCATTGGAGTCCTGTAAAAGAAGCTCGGCACCAGGCCTTGACCGGATTTCTTATGAGGTCTTGGCGAAACTTTCGCCTGCTGGCCGTTCTTGTCTCCTTTCCATTATCAACCAGTGCTTTCAAACGTCACATTACCCACAGGCATGGAGAGATGTTTTGGTCAAGTTCATCCCGAAGCCTGGAGGAAAGGGCCACAGGCCTATCTCACTTACATCAGCCACCGGTAAGTTGTTTGAGAAACTTATACAGAAAAGACTCGAACACTTTCTGGAATCTTCAAGCAGTATTCCACATCAACAAGCAGGCTTTAGAAAGACAAGATCAACATCTGACTCAGTTTCACAATTTGTGATCGAAGTTCTGGAAGGATTTAAACGAGACGAATCCACGGTTGCTCTTGCTCTGGACCTGAAGGGTGCGTTCAACTCCTTGTTACCAGGTAAGATTTTGGAGGAGCTCAGGACTTTGGGAGTCCCTGGCAGGGTGCTAAATTTTATAGGATTTATGATCACTCAGAGAAATCTATTATTTAATGTTAGCTCTGGGGTCTCTAGATTGTGTGGGGTGGGAGTGCCACAGGGGGGGGTACTATCCCCAATCCTGTTTAGTGTAGCACTAAGAAATATTGCAGATCTGCTTCCAGTCGGGGTGCAGATCTTGCAATATGCAGATGACATACTCCTGTTTGTCAGATCTTCATGCATTCAGGAGGCTTTATACTTGCTTGAGTTGGCGGTCTCTGAATTAACCCCGTGGCTGGTCTCGATGGGGCTGGAAATAGCTCCCAACAAATGCCAAATGTGCATATTTAAAAGAACCCCATTTGATCCGGAACTATACAGACTGGAAATTAATGAAATCACGGTTGAGTGTTCTCAGGAAATTAAATACTTGGGCATAATCCTGGACTCGAGACTTACATGGTCTAGTCATATTGATTATTTGGCTAGTAGGGCCTCTAGAGCTCTGAATGTAATGAGGGCACTCACAAGGGTCTCTGGGGATGCTAGTCCTGAGTCTATGATGATGGTCTATAGGGGCTTGATTCGGGCCATTTTGGATTGGGGTGCTCATTTATTTGGTAATGCTGCCAAGTACCATCTCAGGAAATTGGACAAAATACAATATGAAGCCATTAGAATTGCAGTGGGTTATATGCGAACTACCCCTACTCCTGTTATTCTGGCGGAGGCCGGAGAATATCCCCTGGATAGAAGAAGACAATATATCACTAGGAGATTCATTATTAAGTCGTATGCTTCCAAGGATAAAATGATCCCGATTAGATTGGATCAACTCTCGATCCCTGCGCAAGGTAACCCAATCCTTCCGAAATATATACAGGACTTCTCTCTATTGGCTAATTATAACTCAATTAAGGCTAGGTTTATTTTTGCAGACAAAAACCACCTACCGGGCTACTTTGATCTGCCCTGGAGAATGGTCGTGGGCGATCTGAGCTCTATTTTTGATACTCAGGCGGGATCTGGTCTCAGAAGGTCAGAAAATCCACAAAAAGAGTTCTCGGAGTACATAGAAGAAAATTTCCAGGAGTATCATGTGATCTACACGGATGGAACCTTCCAGGAGGCGAATAACCGATCTGGATGTGCATTTTATTGCCCCAAAACCAACTTCAGATTTGCCATTAGATTGGAAGGTTGCTATTGCCCACTTCCTGCCGAGATTACGGCCATTCTGAAAGCTCTGGAATATGCTGAGCGGCAGGGGATCCGACAGATTCTGATTTGTTCGGACTCCCTGCTAGCATTAAACCGTATTAAGGATGTGTTTAGGAATTTTTGTTCAGACCTTACTGTGCACAAAATAATCCGTCTGATTCATCACTATATGGACGATGGCTTCCTGGTCAGGTTTATGTGGGTCCCCTCACATGTGGGAATTCTGGGCAACGAAATTGCTGATAAACTGGCTAAACTATCGACATCATTTGAGTTTTTTAGTCGCGTAAATTGGATCACGGACAATGTTCTTCGATTTCTGAACAAATCATTTTCTGACATGCTACGAGAGGAATGGCCCTATTTCCCACGAGAGAAACAGCAGCGAAGATACTTTGACAATGTATCATATATATCCCCTCGCCCATGGTTTAAAGGTCTAAATCTTTCTCGGAAAATAATAACCATGATCAACAGAATGAGAGCCAATCATATTTGCTCAGGAGAGCATTTTATGCGGATGAGTTGGAGCCTCGATACAGTGTGTAGGTGTGGTTATGATCCCAGTAGTCTGAATCATTGGATAAGGGATTGTCCTATCTTGGAGGAAGGAAGGGAGACATTCGGTAGATTCCTGGAGGCCAAGTTCCAGATCGTGGATTTGATGAGTTTTAATTTCGAATATATCTTGTTCAATGTCGATTTTGTCACGGCGGAGAAAATCAGTCAATTTTTTTCAAAACTAGATATGGTAATTTAATATAGCTAAGTTTGATTACACGATAATCTGATTTTGGTACTAAAGATCGAGTTTTGATGGGTGAGTAAAGTTGATGTGTATGAATAGAAAATGTCATTGCTGGGTGTAAAAATAAAAAAAAATAAAATAAAATAGCCTAACATTATAAAAGTTTTTAGTTCTGGAGATAGTACAATCTCAACAGAGTTAACTCGATTTTTTCTTAATCTTACTTAATTTAATTTAATGTAACATAATTTAGTTTAAGGTAAATTAATTTATAAGCTGTAAATATAGAGTAGATTTCATGGGTGTTAATTCTGGTGTCATAACTATCAATAATAGCATTACGATCATGAATATGAAAATTTGACCCAAATCATGGTGGTATCACTGTTGTTGATAAAAGTAACTATACACAATTATTATATCTTGTTAAAATATCTATTTGGATAACATATCCTTTTTGGCAGGGGCGGGCAGGAGCGGATGCTTTCTTCTCCTGGTGCGCCCTTAATTTATTCCTGGTAACCAATAGAAAACTAAAAGTAAAGTCAAGCTGCGGCATAATACTAGAAAAAGTCAAGCTCTGGCATTTATCTTGGAACGTATTGGCTGATGAGAGCGCCGCTTCTGGGACCACTGCCATGAGAACATGAATCTGTTCAATAATAACCAATAACTATTTGCTCAATATTAACGGTCGAAATAACAATTATAGATCAATCCTGGTGACATAGAATTGGCCACACCAAGGCCACATAATAGAAGAAGAAGAAGAAGAAGAAGAAGAAGAAGAAGAAGAAGAAGAAGAAGAAGAAGAAGAAGTCACTCGTTTATATATTTTTAAAACGAAAGAAGCGTAACTGAGTAAATGAAAACAATGATTTAAAGATTGGAATAATATATATTTTATAACAAGTTGTACGCATACGGCCACAAATCACACAATATAATACGCAAATACAAAAATAATGTATATCAGTCTAAACTATTTCGTTTTTATTTCCTGACAATGAAAAAGCCTTAGAGGTAAATTGTCTATTAGCTTACAATTAAATCATTCTTTGTTCATTTTATTACAATAAAAAGAACCGTGTATAAAAGAAATATTATTCGTTGTAATTATAAATCGTGGTTCAGTACAATTTTATGGAGATAAAAAATCAGCTTTGATTTTTTCTATTCGGAGCCCATAAAATATTACTGAATTTAATTACAACGGACCAATACAAAATTATAAACTCTAACAATTTGTTAATTAAGAAGAGAATTCGGAAAATTTGGAATTTTTTACAATACATTATATTATACAAATCGTCTACTTTACAAAAAAAATTACAATTACAATGCTTAAAAAGAGAACTTTTTTTTTAATTATACGAAAGATAAAAAGATTGCACGACTTTTTTTAAGATTTACATTTAAAAATATTTTGACACAAGGTCTAGTTAAAAATATTCACACAAAAGTCTCATATTAATCTAAAATTAGTTAAATAAATAACATTACTGCGATGATGATACGAATGAATGATGAATGATTTTTCTTTTTAAAAAAACTTGGTCGAGTTTGTAGTAAAATATGAATCGTGGTTTTATGGCTTTTCGAATTATTAGAAAAAATCTAAAATACTTCAATTATTTTTTATGGCAGTGTAAAAAAAAATTGACAAAATATTTGTCATTTACAGTCGTTTATCAACATCCGCTGTGCAATTTTCTCATGAGATCTTTTGCGCAATTTACGGATTATCACAATTTTAAATCACTAGTTTTTAAAAAAGAAGCACCAGTGTCTCTTAAGCCGCTCAACATTTTCTTCTAAAATCTGTCCGTCAAAATTACAAAACTCCCTGACCCTCAAGATATTTTAAAAATTACTATTTTCGAAAACCAAAGTTTCTCAATATGAATTACAACTAACAGTTTAACAATGGTAATTCCATAGTTTTTATATTTCAATGATAATTTCCTATTTTAATAATAATTTCATATAATTTAATTATTTAAAAATTCCAATTGTGAAATTTTTAATTTCTAATTTTGGAAATTACCAGATGAGAAAGTATTTCTAAAAGATTATCAAATACGTGAACGAATTGGAGAATTTGAAACAAATCAAATACTTGAAATTAAAATTGATTCTTTCTAATGAAACTCACTATTCTTGAAAATTCCGTTCTTTTAAGAATTTCGAGGGCGTTGAACTGCACATATATTTCATGTTTTCTTTCCATTCTGAGAGTCCATCCTCAGTGGATAATAATTGCTCATCCCAATGGAGCTTTTCCTGAATGACAGAAGTAGTGTAACTTTCTGTATTATTAACAGTGTTATTTATACTGCAAGTATGATATCCTGTGTCATGAGCAGAATTAAAAGCACTCTGCTGACTTGATGTAACTGACAGTGTGAAATTCTGTTGATAAGTGGAATTTTCATTGGTCTTGCTCCAGTCGCTCGCAAACCTTGGCCTTTTCAACAAAGAATCACATTCGATAGTAGTAGCACAATTTTCTTTCCCTTTCGATTTAATTTGATAAGAATTTTCTAATTGCATTGTCATATCAACATTCTGACAGTTTTCCACAATTTTCGGTTGTAATTCTTCTGATTTCTTGCTATTTGTACAATTATCTGGAAATAATTTAAATAATAATTAATTAATAATTTCTAAAACTATAGGGTCAAGACCATTTTATTTCAACCAAAATCGTTGCGGACCAATTTTTACAGGGCTGATAAAAATCATTATTTTTTTAAAGTAACTCTCTTTATTTCATACTTTAGAAAACATAAAGAATCATTTTTGAAAGTATCAAATTTTTCAAAAATTGTCCGCAACGACTTTGATTGAAATAAAATAGTCTGACCTAATAATAATTAATAAATAAATAATTTAAATAAACCATTTTTAATTTACGAAGGTTCTATCTTAAAAAGAATTAACTCTTTCACAATTACCTTGAGGTCTTAAAAATGTAACTGTATCATTATAGAACCATTATCTACCAGTGGACCAAATTCAATTAAAATGGTAATGTTAATTCTATTTACGATAGAACCTCTTTAATTAAATTAAATTAAAAAATAGCATATCTAACTACAAAATCAAATAAAAATCAATACTTTTAGATTTATTATGAGCCTCTTCGAATTTATCTTGTTCCCTAATGGACATGTCGATACTCATGTCAGTTGTGAAGTCTAAGCGTGCTATTGTTCGAGGCCGAGACTTGATACTTTCGTAGGACATTTCATTGACAGCTTCGCCAATAGGTGACATATTTACAGGTGACATATTATCAAAAGCCAGAGGCGTACCGTGGTTTCTCTGCAAATTTCCTGAGTTGTTCTAAAAAAAAAAATATATATTATTACAAAATTAGTCGTTCAATTGCAAAAACTCATTTTATTTAACATCTTATTACGCAAAATCGTTTAAAAATATAAAATATAACCAATGTTCAGATTAATTTGATTATTGGTGTGTAAAAAATTTGAGAAAATAAACAAAACAGCGTACTCTTAGAGGTGTTCCGTGAATAAACATTCCACTTTGCAGAGGGCTGCAGTGAATCATACTTCGAGATTGTATTGGAGACAAGAAAAAGGAAGATTCCACCTCATCTTCCTGAGTATCATCATGGGCAAATAATTTTCTTCTCAAAGAACTATTACCGCTGGAATTGGCCTCGTCGCTCTCGGCATTCTGTTGTTCCTAAAATACAAAAAATTATTACTTTTTTCATAAAAATTATACAAAAACTCAAAGTGGCCTGTGACTTTAAAAAAAACAATTTAAAACTTTCTCGAGGTTTTCAAAGTCAAAAATAAATCAAGGTCCAGTATTTAATGAGAAAAAACATTTTTAAAATGAAGGTTATAAATGTAAATTTAAGGAAAAAGTGTAAAAATTGGAAATATAATTATTTAAATTTGTAAAGAGAATAAAAAATTGAAGAATTAATTAAAGAAAGAAGAAAATAATTTTAATAAGAAGAAATTATTTCAAAGTTAAGGTAAACAATTGAAAATGAATGACAATAATTGATAAATAAAGAAATAGATTTAATTTTAAAAAACATAAATAAAAAATTAAAATGTATAATTGAAAATTAAAGAGAAAAATAAAAATAAAGGAAAATAATTGAAAATAAAATAAATAATTTAAGAATTGAGAAATATAATTGACATCTCAAGAAAAAAAAACGAAAAAGTAATTGAATGTGGACGACAATAATTACAAATATTAAAAAAGATAATTCAAATTTGCATTAATAATTGTTAATTAAAGAAATTAATTGAAAAAGAAGAAAATTAATAATAAATATTGAAACTAATTTAAAAATTCTAAAAATAATTGAGTATTGATAAATTAATTGAAAAAATTGGAGAGTATAATTGTAATTTAAAGAAAATAAAAAAATTTCTAAAAAAATTGAAATTGACATTTCAAGAAAATGTATCTATAAAATTTATGGAATAAATAAATAAATAAACATTTATCAAAATAATTGAAAAAAAAAAACAATACAATTTTAAACTTAAAAATTAGCAATTGAGGGCATTAATTTAAAAAAGAAGAAAATAATTGAGGAATAACGACAGTATTTAAAGAATTCTAAAAGTAATTCAGTATTGAAAAAATTAATTGAAAAACTTGGACGACATAATTAAAGTTGATAAAGAAAACTTTCAAAATTGATGAATTTAATCTGAATTTTGAATTTGAAATAATTGAAAAATGAAAAAAAAACAGACAAATAATAATTGATAAATGAAAAAAAAATATATTGAAACAAAATTATAATTAAAAAAATTCAGTGATTTTTGAATTAAAAATTAAAAGACAAAATAAAAAAAAAATGGAGAATATAATTGCAGTTTGAGAAAATAATTTAAAATTGAAGTATTAATCAAGTATTGACAAAACTAATTTAAAATTAAAGAAAATAATTGAAAGATTCAAATACATTTTTAAAAATGAAGAAAATAATTAACAATTAATTCAAAAATTTTAAAAATGAAAAAATAGATTGAATACGAAAGACTGTAATTTATAAATGAAGGCATGCAGGTAATTAAAAAATGATAAAAAATAAAATAACAGACAAATAATAATTGATAAATGAAAAAAAAAGTATTGAATCAAAATTATAATTACAAAATCTGAAGGATATTTGAATTGAAAATTAAAAGACAAAATTTAAAAAATTTGAGAATATAATTAGAATTTGAGGAATTAATTTAAAATTTAATTATTAATCAAATATTGACGAAACTAATTTAAATTTAAAGAAAATAATCGAAAGATTAAAGTACACTTTTGAAAATGAAGAAAATGATTGAAAAGTGAGGAGAATAATTGAAAATTTTTGAAAAATGAAGAAAGCAAAAATTGAATATGAAAGTAACTTATAAATGAAGACATGTAATTTAAAATTTAGGAAATTAATTGAAAAATAATGAAAATAGTCAATAATTAAGAGAAATAATCTAAAAATTAAAAATCACTGTATAAAAACACTCTATTGAACATTGTGTTTTAATCAAAATTTAATAAAATCATATAATTTACCTGTGTGAACGTGAAATAAGGTTTCAAGATTTCTTCAACGTGTGGAGGCAAATTTGGTGGTAGAGACAAAGTTGTTTGTGTCCAAGCTAATCAGTGAAAATAATTGATTTCGTAAGAATTATTCAATTTTAAAATTGATCATCATCATTTGAAAAACTTACCATCTTTTTTTAAAATCGATGAATCCTTGGAAGATGTAGAATCAATGAACCCTCTAAGAGGAGTCTGCATATCGGCTATTCTCTTATCAGTCTTAGCGTCCCAGGGACTCGGAATAATTTCATTTTCTTTAAAAAATCTATCAATTGCAGCTTGGGCTTTTCTTTCGACTTCTGGATCCGTGCAGTGCGGCTGCTGAATTGGAAATTCTTCTATTTTGGCCGGCTGTATAACAGCCAATTCTTCTATGTTCCAGCTAAATGAACTCGACTCTCCTGAAGGGCTGGATACCTATTTTTAATAAAAAATTACAAATTGGTCATTAAATTCATCTTATTAATGAAATAGAATAATATAAGAGATAAAAATAAGTAAAGAAAAATAAAAAAAATAAGAATAGGAAACTATAAAAGAAATTAATTGAAGACTTTAGGAGAATTAAAATTACATAATTTAACCAAGAATTAGAAATGGAAGAAATAAATTTTGTAATATTAATTTATTAAAATAAAAGTGAATTAAGAGAACAATGAATTAATGGGGTAGAATAATTAAATTAGTGCCAGAAGCTTATATTTTTTAAATAAATAATAAATAGTAATAGTATTGACTCCTAAATGGATAATTATTAATTATCCATGATTTTTTTTAAATATGTAGGTATATAAAATCAATATATAAAATTTTCAAATGTTTATTTATAAGTAGTTTATTTTTTAAACTGAGAACATTTAATAAAAAAAAATTATGAAGAATAAAACATTTAATTAAAATCAAACAAATTATGACGAATAAATGAGAAAATTTCCAAAAAGTATCTTCGAATCCATATATGATCGCAAAATTAAGAAAATTAGGCAAAAGCAATGAAAAAATAATAAATAGTAAAAAAAAAATATAAAAACGTAAAAAGATAAAAAAAACAGTCTAATAAAAAAATGAATCAATTCTTTTAAATAAAAAAAGTCATAGACATTAATAAAGAAATAAGTAAAGACAATACAAGAATGAAACACTGACATGAAAATATATAAAAAAGTAGAAACTCTTTTAAAAAAAATTAAACTATTTACGGACATGTTTGTTAAATTACAAAAATAAATAAGATAATTCAGAAAACATTAATATATATTACTAAAGAGGAAAAAAATTTTAAATTAGAAAAATTAAGGAATTATTTTACAAATTGAAAAAAATAGAATGAATAAAATTTTGGAAAATTTTAAACAATGTTAAAAGAAAAAAAATTCTATAAAATAGAAGAACGATGTTAAAATGAGAATATTTAGTACAAGATTAAACTTACATAATAAAAAATAAAAGAATAAAAGTCTTCAAAAAAAGTAAAAAATTAAGAAATTTAAAAAATGTAGATAAGAGCATCGAATAAATCTTTTCAAAAATTCGTAATTATAAGATAAAAACTAAACAATTGAAAAGAAGGAAAAATGTTTCTATAAGAAATAGAAAGATGATGACAAAAATTAAAGAATTAATTAAAATGTAACTAAATAAATAAATAAATAAAATGCAAGGAAGGACTAAAAAAATTGTAAAACAACGAGAAAATTAAAAAAACTAGGAAGAAAATGGAAAAATGATTAAACAACTTATGTCGAATAAATGAGAAGATTTCAAAAAAATATCTTTAAATTCACATGATCGCTAAATTAAGCAAATTTGGTAGAAGCTTTCGAACAAATAATAAATAATGAATAAAAAAAAAAATAAATAAATACGTAAAAAGTTGAAAAACAGTTAATTAAAAAAATGAGGAAATTCTTTTAAATAAATAAAGTCATGGACATAATAGAAGAAATAAAGAAAAATTTAAAAAAAACAACACAAGAATTAAACAGTGAGATAAAAATGTATATATAAAAAGTAGAAACTTTTTTCAAAAAATTAAATTATTTAAAAACATTTTTTTTGAAATTAAAATAATAAATAAGACGATAATTAAGAAAACGTTAAAATCTATTACTAAAGAGAAAAAAATGTTAAAATTAGAAAAATTAGAGAATTTTGTTACGAATTGAATCAGATAAAAATGAATAAAATTTTGGAAAATTAAAAAAAATTTTAAAAGAAACGAAATTTTATGAAATAGAAGAACGATGTTCAAATGAGAATATTTAGTATAATATTAAATTTGCATAATATTAAAAAGAACAATAAAAGCTTTTAAAAAAGTAGGTTAGAAATGTAGATAGAAGCATCAAATAAATGTTTTCAAAAATTCGTAATTATAAGATAAAAATTAAACAATTAAAAAGAAAGAAAAATGTTTCTCAGAAATGGAAAAATGATGACAAAAATTAAAGAATTAATTAAAACGCAATGAAGAACTAACCAGATTGTGAAAGAACAAGAAAATTAAATAAATAAAAAGAAAATTAAGAAATTTTCTGTTTCAAATCTAAAAAACTGTAACAAATTCTAAAAAGTACAAAAAATATAAAAATTTGGTATGAATCTATTAAATTAGAATTAATAAAACAAAATTAAAAAATGTATATAAAGATAAATAAAAAGTCCACAAAAGAAATTAGAAAATCTTTTAAAAATTAAAAAGTTTAGGAAAATTAGAGAATTATTTTACAAATTGAAGAAAAAAAGAGAGAATACAATTTTAGAAAATTTTAAAAAACAATTTTATGAAATAGAAGAACGACGTTAAAATAGGAATATTTAATACCAGATTAAATTCACATAATATAAAATAAAGTAATCAAAGTTTTCAAAAAAGTAGAGAATGAAGAAATTTAAAAAATGTAGATAAAACATCAAATAAATGTTTTCTAAAATTTGTAATTATAAGATAAAAATAAACAACATAAAAGAAGGAAAAAAAGTTTAGAAATATAGAAATGATGTCAAAAATTAAAGAGTTAATTAAAATGCAAGGAGAACTAAAAAAATTAACAACAAGATAATTAAATAAATAGGAAGAAAATAGAGAAATGTTTTTTTTTCTTAATCTAATAAACTGTAAAACATGTAAAAATTACAGAAAATAAACAAATTTAGTATGAATTACCAAAATTCTACTAAAAAATTAGAATTCATAAAAATGAAATAAAAAAATGTATATAAAGATAAATAAAAAGTGCACAATAGAAATTTAAAAATCCTTTAAAATTAAGAAAGTTTAGGAAAATTAAACCAAAAATATTTTTATAATTTTACACTTAAAACAAGTCCAACAATAAATTTAGAAAAATAAAAAAAATCTAAAATTTGTATGAAAGAATAAGTTTTCAAAAAATAGACAATATGTGAAAACAAATTGAATAAATTTACAAAAAAATGAGCATATTTATTTTTAAAAATATGAAAATAATTAAGAAAATCAACAAAATAAAAAGTTTAGTGGATGTTATAATAACAAAACTGTGTAAAAGAATATTAAATAATTTGCATGAAAAGAAGAAAGTTAAAGAAAATCCTAAAATAAAAAGACAAATACATAAAACAATATCTAAAGTAAAAACAGAAAAAATCTTAAAATTTTGTAAAAATAAGAAATTATAAGATATAAATTAAACAGTTTCGAAAAAGTAAAATGTCTTAAAAATCTTGTATGAATTAAAGAAGGAATTATTGTGAATATGGAAAATAATTAATATTATTTAATTATTATGCATTCATTAATATGTAAATTTGAATTAAAGAATAATAATAATAATAATTAATATTATTTAATTATTATGCATTAATGAATATGTAAATTTGAATTAATTGAAATTTAAAAGTTGAATAAATTGGAGTATGAGTTAATTGACGTTTGGAATTTAAAATCAAAGTGAATTAAATCAATTATAGCCCTGATAATTATGTACATAATTTAAAAAAACACTTATCTCACCTTTGAGAACACAGTAGGACTAATCACAGACAAATGTAATCTATTCGTTAAATCAGATTCAAAAGGATTTCTTGCAACGAACTTTGTTAATCCTGATGGCGGAGTAATGTGATTAGGCAAAAGAGCAAAACATCCAGAATTATTTTGATAAGCCATTTGTTTAAGTCTTTTATCTGTTTGTTTAACAGGAGTTCTGAATGTAATAGGACTTCTCACGATATCACTCAAGAGATTTTTTTTAATTGGCGTAACCCATTGCATTTCTTCTATTGACGGAGAATTTGGCAGATTCATTTTCGTTTATGAATTTTTCTGAAAAACTGATTAACAAACAATTCAAATAAATATTACACGAGTTAAACAACAATATACTAAAATTTCTATCAAGAATAAATATTTATTTTTTCGTGAATATCAATTACCATAAAAAAAATCGTTACGTTTTGAAATCAAAGCTTGACAGGAGCTAGAGATAATAAATTCATGTATTAAAAGTTTCTTTATAACCCTTCATTTACGACAAACATAACAATTTGTTGAATTTTATATTCAGTTATTTATAAATGTAGCCAATTTACCTTAATTTTGACACTTAATCTTACAAAATTCACTACGGCAGTTAATTTTTGGAGGCTAAAAAATTGTTTGGTTTATTTTTGATTTAAAATAACAAGTTTTTTATTTGAAAACTGACAAATTATTAAGTTGTTATAATGTAAAATTAAAAACTGAGAGATCAGTTTCTTTTATCATTCTCTAAAAAACGGTTATAATATTCTAAAACTATTGTTATTTTACTTTTTTTGTGGATATAAAAAAAAAGGAGTGCATGAAACCGAATGAAGCTAACTGAATATCGACCGATAATCTCGAAATGTATCGAAACTATGGAAGTTGCGTTTCGATAGCTATCGATAGTGTCGTTCCAAAAATTTAAATTTACGGAACTATATTATTATTCAGAAAAGTGTAAAATAAAAAAAAAATAGAAAAAATAAATTCAGAATTCAGGAATAAATTTATTTGTTCATTTTCATAAAAATTGTAAACTACGTCTTAGAAAAGTAACTTTTTTTAAATCTTTTATTTTATTTTTTTATGACGACGTGTCAAGTCGATATTTATCGAAAACTATCGATTATATCGATAGTTTTTCCCAATTCGATTTCGATAATAAGGGTGTTGCGGGGTGGGTCGGTAGATAGTCGTTTTGTGCTACATAAAAAATAATTTATTTTTAGTGTTTTACGTTAAAAATAACGGACAAGAACCATGTCTCATCAAACAGGAATTAAAGGTGAATACTATTAATTATCAATTTTGTTCAATATTACAGAAAACGGAGAGAATTAATCATCGAAAAGTTACATTAAAATTCTAACCTTCAAATAACTGTTCTTAAAATACATTTTTATTTATTTTTCCAGCAAACGAAGGTTTGAAGAAAATTTTTGCTAAATGCAGAGATGGAAAAATAAGAGTGCTGAAAGTTTCAATAGAGAATGGTGAGTAACGGATTTTTTTTTTTTTTATTTAAAAAGAAAAGAAATTGACAACTCTCAGATTACTCATTTCCTTTGTTTTTGACGTTTAACTAAAGTCGTAAATTATTCGATAAAGTGAATTTCAGATGGGATCTAAATATAAAATGTTATTTATAATAATTAACGTATTCTTACAAACAAAATTAAATTTATAATCGATAGAAAGTTTAATGAATAAATTTGTAAATATCTTTAAAGTTGTAATAATTAAAACTTAATTTTAAGCAGAGCTGTTATGGATTTAAATCAGTTTGATTTAAATCATTGGGGAATTTGCATTAAAATCATGATTTAAATAAAAAAAAAACTTTACAATTCTCCACAAACCGAAAACCAAACTGACAAATTTGTGGAAAAATCTTACAAATTTTAATAATATAAAATTTAAAAAATTATGCTAATACATATGATCAAAATATCTACGATTTACCAATTTTTAGTATGAAAATAGCAAAAAAATAGTATTTATTTTGTATATCTTTAAGTCATTATAATTTAAATAAATTCCACCTCGTATTCCAATTTGTTCCAACTTTTAAATTTCAATTAATTAAAATTTAAATGCTTATTAATTAAATAATATTAATTATTTTCCATATTCACAAATCCTTTTTTTTTTGTAATTCTTACAATATTCCTAAGAAATTCAGTTTTTCGAAACTGTTTAATTCTTATCTTATAATTATTTATTTTTACATAATTTTCAGATTTTTCTCCTTTTACTTTTGATATTTTATTGTTTTTGTCTTTTTATTTTAGGATTTTCTTTAATTTTCTTCTTTTTATGCAAATTATTATTTAATATTATTCTACACAGTTTTTTTATTATAACATTCACTAAACATTTTATTTCGTTGATTTTATTAATTATTTTCATATTTTTAAAAATAAATACGCTCATTTTTTTGTAAATTTATTCAATTTGTTTTCACATACTGTCTATTTTTTTGCAAACTTACTTAATTTTTCATAAAATTTTTAGTTTTTCTTTATTTTTCTAAATTTATTGTTGGACTTATTTCAAGTGTAATATTATAAAAATGTTTTTGGTTTAATTTGCTTAACCTTTTTTTATTTTTAAAGGATTTTTAAATTTCTTCTTGGGCTTATTTATCTTGAAATATACATTTTTATTTTATTTTTATTAATTCTAATTTTTTAGTAGATTCTAACCAAACTTTATTATTTTTTGTACTTAATTCATTTTTTTACAGTTTGGCAGATTAAAAAAACATTTCTTCATTTTCTTCCGATTTATTTAATTTTTTTTTATGTTTCACTATTTTTTTAGTCCTTCCTTGCCTTTTAATTATTTTTTTAATTTTTCCATTTTTTAGAAACATTTTTCCTTCTTTTCAATTGTTTAGTTTTTATCTTATAATTACGAATTTTTGAAAACATGGATTCGATGCTTTTATCTACATTTGTTAAATTTCTCAATTTTCTACTTTTTTGAAAACTTTTATTACTTTATTTTATATTATGTGAATTTAATCTGGTATTAAATATTCCTATTTTAACGTCGTTCTTCTATTTCATAAAATTGTTTTTTAAAATTTTCTAAAATTGTATTCTCTCTTTTTTTCTTCAATTTGTAAAATAATTCTCTAATTTTCCTAAACTTTTTAATTTTTAAAAGATTTTCTAATTTCTTTTGTGGACTTTTTATTTATCTTTATATACATTTTTTAATTTTGTTTTATTAATTCTAATTTAATAGATTCATACCAAATTTTTATATTTTTTGTACTTTTTAGAATTTGTTACAGTTTTTTAGATTTGAAACAGAAAATTTCTTAATTTTCTTTTTATTTATTTAATTTTCTTGTTCTTTCACAATCTGGTTAGTTCTTCATTGCGTTTTAATTAATTCTTTAATTTTTGTCATCATTTTTCCATTTCTGAGAAACATTTTTCTTTCTTTTTAATTGTTTAATTTTTATCTTATAATTACGAATTTTTGAAAACATTTATTTGATGCTTCTATCTACATTTTCAACCTACTTTTTTAAAAGCTTTTAATATTTTTTTTTGTTAATATTATGTAAATTTAATATTGTACTAAATATTATCATTTGAACATCGTTCTTCTATTTCATAAAATAATTTTTTTTCTTTTAATATGTTTTAAAATTTTCCAAAATTTTACTCATTTTTATCTTATTCAATTTGTAAAATAATTCTCTAATTTTTCTAATTTTAACATTTTTTTCTCATAAGTAATATATTTGAACGTTCTGTTAATTATCCTCTTATTTATTATTTTAATTTAAAAAAAATGTCCTTAAATAGATTAATTTTTTGAAAAAAGTTTCTACTTTTTATATATATATTTTTATCTCACTCTTTAATATAATATAAATATAGTCTGTCAGATTAAGGAAAAAACATTTCTTCCTATTTATTCAATTTTTTTTTTTGATGTTTCACTTTTTTTTTAGTCCTTTGTTGCCTTTTAATTAATTCTTTAATTTTTACACTTTTTAGAAACATTTTTCCTTCTTTTCAATTGTTTAGTTTTTATCTTATAATTACGAATTTTTAAAAAGATTTATTCGATGCTCTTATCTACATTTTTTAAATTTATCAAATTTCTACTTTTTTTGAAAGCTTTTTTTCTTTTATTTTATATTATGTAAATTTAATCTTGTACTAAATATTCTCATTTGAACATCGTTCTTCTATTTCATAGAATTTCTTTTCTTTTAAATTTTTTTTAAATTTTCCAAAATTTTATTCTTTTTTTCTTATTCAATTTATAAAATAATTCTCTAATTTTTCTAATTTTAAAATGTTGTTCTCTTGAATAATATATTTGAACGTTCTGTTAATTATCGTCTCATTTATTATTTTCATTTAAATAAAATTTCCGTAAATAGTTTAATTTTTTGAACAGAGTTTCTATTATTTTATATATTTTTATGCCACTATTTCATTCTTGTGTTGTTTTTCTAATTTTCTCTTCATTTGTTTAATAAACTAATTACAAATAAACATTTGGAGATTTTATATACTGATTATATTTAAAAAAAAAAGCAATTTTTGATTTAAATATTTAAAAAAAGCCGATTTAAATAAAAAAACGGATTTTTAAAATTTTTCATCCATTCTGATTTTAACTCCTAAAAAATCGAAATTCGATAAATATTTGAAATAATTAAAGTTTGTAATAATTAAAATTTACAAAAGGTTACATGTTTATATTTAATCTTAATTTTCTAATGTAATATAAAATATAATAATATTCGTAATATGAATTTTCAGAGGAATTATCTCCGTCATCATCTGCAAAACCAATTGGAAAATGGCAAGATGACTACGACAAATTGATAAAACCATTGATTGAGGAAAATCAGCCAGCTTACATTCTCTATCGTCTCGATACAAAATCCGATTCAGCATATGATTGGCTTTTTATTTCCTGGTCGCCAGACACTGCTCCAATTCGACAAAAGATGCTTTATGCCTCGACAAAGGCAACGCTTAAACAAGAATTTGGCTCAGCTTGTATAAAAGAAGAATTGCACGGCACAGTTCCGGATGATATAAATTTAGAAGGCTATCATAAGCATAAAAGAAATGATGCTGCCCCTGTACCATTAACAACTGCTGAGGAAGAATTAGCCGAACTGAAAAAAACAGCTGTCCATACTGATTACAGTGTCGAAACAAGACATCAAACTTTGAGCGGTGTTGCTTTCCCAGTAACAGACGATGCCAAACAAGCAATCATTGGATTAGGAAAAGGAGCCTATGAATATATTCAATTGAAAATTGATTTGGATGAAGAGAAAATTCATTTGGTTACAGCTGGTGATGTTTCTTTAGATAAATTACCGACCAAAGTACCTTCGGATAGTGCGAGGTACCATTTGTATAGTTTCAAACATACTCACGAAGGAGATTATATGGAATGTATTGGTATGCATTTTTCTTTTTTTTATTCAATGTAGCAGGGTGTCCACCAGTCAGGGAATTTAAGGAATTATAAACTGGCACACTTTCCGGGTTTTTTTTTTTTGGTTATCTATTTCAATAATTTGTTGATTTATTTCAACTAATCTATTTTCATTTTTCACGATTGGGGCATTCTAGGTAAAGCGGATATCCCACAATTTGTAAAGTAAAAAACATAATTTTTAAAATGGTGTTTTTTCTAATTAACTGTATAAAATGGAAAAAATTATGGCTCTTTTTTGTAGTAAATTAAACGGTCCTTAATTTGGGCTGATAAAAATCATGATTTTTTTGTAAATATATAAAATCAGTATATTATGAAATTTTCAAATGTTTATTTGTAAGTTGTTTATTTTTTAAACTGAGAATACTTAATAAGAAATAATTAAGAATAAAACATTTAATCAGAATCAAACAAATTGTGACGAATAAATGATAAAATTCCAGAAAAAAAAGTAACTTCGAATTCATATATCATCGCAAAATTAAGAAAATTAGGTAGAAGCAACGAAAAAATAATAAATTGTAAAGATAAACATAAAAACGTAAAAAGATAAGAAAACAGTCTAATAAAGAATTATTTCACAAATTAAAGAAAACAAGAATGAATAAAATTTTGGAAAATTTAAAAGAAAATTTTATGTAATAGAAGGACGATGTTAAAATGCGAACAATTAGTACAAGATTAAATTCACATAATATAAAATAAAGTAATAAAAGTTTTAAAAAAGAAGAAAATTGAGAAATTTAAAAAATGTAGATAAAAGCATTGAATACATGTTTTCAAAAATTCGTAATTATAAGATAAAAACTAAACGATTTAAAAGAAAGAAAAAATGTTTTTAAGAAATAGAAAATTGTTAAAAAACTTAATGAATTAATTAAAATGCAAGGAAGGACTAAAAAAATTGTGAAACAACAAGAAAATACTTTTTATTTATCTGTATATACATTTTTTTATTTTTTTTTTTTTTATTAATTTTAATTTTTTAGTAGATTCTTGCTAACTATTTTAGTTTTTTGTACTTTTTACATTTTTTTACTTTTTGTTTGATCGAGAAAAAAAAATTTTTTTTTCATTTTTTACTTATTTATTTAATTTTCTTGCTGTTTCACAATTTTCTTAGTCCTTCCTTGTATTTTAATTATTTCATTACATTGTTTCATCAATTTTCTACTTCTTAAAAACATTTTTCCTTCTTTTAAATCGTTTAGTTTTTATCTTATAATTACGAATTTTTGAAAACATGTATTCGATGCTTTTATTTACATTTTTTAATTTTTCAATTTTCTAGTTTTTTAAAAACTTTTATTACTTTATTTTGTATTATGTGAATTTAATCTTGTACTAATTATTCGCATTTGAACATCGTCCTTCGATTTCAAAAAATTTTCTTTTAAATTTTCCAAAATTTTATATATTCTTTTTTTTCTTTAATTTGTGAAATAATTCTTTATTGGACTGTTTTCTTATCTTTTTACGTTTTTATGTTTATCTTTACAATTTATTCTTTTTTCGTTGCTTTTACCTAATTTTCTTAATTTTGCGATGATATATAAATTTGAAGTTTTTTTTTTGAATTTTATTATTTATTAGACATAATTAGTTTGATTTTGATTAAATGTTTTATTTTTAATTATTTCTTATTAAGTAATCTCAGTTTAAAAAATAAACTACTTACAAATAAACATTTGAAAATTTCATATACTGATTTTATATATTTACAAAAAAAATCATGATTTTTATTAACCCACATTAAAGACTGTTTAATTTACTACAAAAAAGAGCCATAATTTTTTCTATTTCATACAATTAAAAGGAAAAAACAGCACTTTAAAAATTATGTATTTTACGTTACAAATTTTGGAATGTCTGCTTTACGTAGCCCCAATTTATTAATCAAATTTAAATTAATCTAAATTTTAATTTTAATTTGTCATAGCGTTAATTAATTGAAATGTTAATAACTCTAAATTTAATTCAGTCAATTTCTTAAAACTAGAAATTAATTTCACTGAAACATTAAACGATCTAGATTTCAGTTGAGATTATTTTTAATTTACTTCAAATTCAGTGTATTCAATTTTTAATTTATCCAAATTTTAATCTATTTAGATTTCACTTAATCCACATTTCAATTGGTTTGATTCATCAGAATAATTAGTGAATTTTTATTTTTCTTTGTGAAAATTAAAATCTATTCTAAATTTAATTCATTTTAATTTTTTGATCAAATTCTAATTTCAATTCATTATAAATTTAATCAGCCCGAATTGCTTAATCCAAGTTTTAATCGATTTAAGTTCAATTAATCCACGTTTAAATTAATCCGAATCTTAGTAAATTCTTATTTTTATTGGTGAAAATTTTAATTGATTAAAAATTTAAATTTCCCAATTTTTAGTCAAATTCTAATTTAAATTCATTATAAATTTCAACAGCCCCGAATTTAAATTTATTCAAATTTTAATTGTTTCTATATTTAATTAATAAAAAAAAAAGTAAACGGACAAAATTCACTCAAATTTTAAAGGAGTTAAATGTCAGTTTATTCTATTTTTAAATTTTTAATCTCTCTCAAAATAATTAAATTTAAATCTCAATTGATTAAAATTTTAATTGATTCAAATTTCAATTAATATACATTTGAATAAAACCGAATTTTTATCGTTTTTACCTTAAATTAATTAAAAATTGAAACGATACTAAATCATTTATTTTTAATTTGGACCATCTCAAATTTAACTGTTTCTACTGTTTAGTGATAAAAACTTCCAAGAAACTGAGTCAGAAATTTTAATCTAATTCATAAAATTTTAAATATTTTTTCCTAACTTCTTTATTTTTTCATAATTTGTTAAATTGTTTTCAAAGATATTTTACTTTTTATACGCTTTATAGAATTCGAATTTTAATTTTCTTGCAATTTACTTTTACTTAATTTAACACTTTTTTGCAAATTATCGCATATATTTTTAATCTTCATTTCTAAATTTAAGTTTTTTATTTCTTTTTTTATTTTTAATTTTATAATATTTGAAAATTTTGTGGTTATATTTGTTTTAAATAAATTTTTCTACTGAATTTTTTAATGTCTTTTGAAGCTTTTACCTTATATTTTTACATTTTTTTAATTTCAATTTCTTTTATTTCAGTTTTTGTTATATTTCACGCAATTTTCTTATTTTTGCATTCATTCACTAGATTTATGACAATTTTTGCAGTTTTTTCATATTCTTTTCTTTATTCACTTTATTTATTCCTTTTGTTAGATTCTTTTAAAAGATTTTCTTATTTTTATGTATTGCTTTTATTATTATTATTTTTTGTCATTTTTCCCCCCATCTTTGAGTGATTTTAATTCTTTCTATTTTTTTTCAATTTGACCATTTTTTCTTACTTTTTTACGGCTTCTTGATTTCCTTTTTTCCATTTAAAAATTTAAAATATTTATTTTTCAATTTTGTAAAATTTTGTTTATTTATTCGTTCATTAAGTTCTGTTTTTAGACTTAAAAGAAAAATTTACTTATTTTAAAAATAAGTTTCTGAAATTTTTTATTTTGTAATAATTTACGCATTTTTTGTAATTTCTCATTTTATACACAAGTTTTTTATTTTTCAACAATTTACCCATTATTTCTTTCGTAGGCCTTTTAATTAAATATATTTTTTTAATTTTATTTTTACATTTTCTCAATTTTTAGTAAATTTTCTCCGATTTTCTTATTTTTGCATTCATTAATAAATTCTTTTCAATAGTTTTACGAAAAGTTGACATATTTTTCCTTTTTTAGTTTTTAATCGATATTGAAACTTGGAATAATTTTTCTACCTATTCCTCAGTTTATTCTTGGCTTATGTTTAAAAATTCATTACTTTTAGAAAATAAATTAATATATTTTTCTAAATAAAAATCACACATATTGAATTTTGAAATCGCTCTTCTTAAAACTTTTTTTTAACTCCCGTTATATTTTAAAGTTTTTAATCATTAAATTAAAAAATTCGGGAAAAATTACAATCTGGAAAATCCGGGAATTTGGAAATGGTACTTTGCTAGATGACCTGATAAAAATTAATTAAGATTTTCGTCTTTAAAAATCATATTTTATTTAATGAACCTTTTTTAACTTTATTTTATCATCTTATCACAAAATAAGACTCATGAAAATTCGGGGAAAAATTGTTTTTGGACAGGAAAATAAGGTAAATTTTAAGACAAAAGTGGTTGACACCCAAGCAGAATTTTACTCTTTTACCCTATTATTCCACAAATTCTTTTTTAACTTTTAAATATTTTTCCAGTTTTTATATACAGTATGCCGGGTTATAAGTGCAGTATAAAAGAAAGAATGCTTTATTCTTCCTGCAAGGCTCCTCTCCTGGATCTAATTCAATCATTAGGAGTAATAATCGCCAAAAAAGTGAGTATTCTACTTTCATTAATTTATTTTTTTAAAAAAAATGCATGAAGAACAAAAAAAACAGAGTTGAAACCGCTTCTAAAAAGTACCGTTTTTTAAAAGCTTTTTCTAAATTTCAAGATTTCCTAAATTGAAACATGTTGCTTAGTTTTGTTGTTCGAGATAAACTGCTTGAAACTAGTTTTATGAATTGCAATTCTAAATTTAAAAAGAGTGCATGCCCAGGCTTAAAAAAAAAACATTTAATGATCTATTATCGAAACGTAATTAGTTGGAAGTTAATTGCGGAGAAGAATTAGCAGACATGTTGGAAGATCCTCCGATCATAAGGGAACCGGGTTCAAAAACTCCTGAGACTCCGTCAACGCCGTGTAACTATTCGATTCCGATAACTGACAAAAAGTACAAGCAAAAGCGCTCTTGCGTATTGAGTTAACAAATTTCGATTAAAAATAATGCCATCGCTTACCATTGTTCTGGTTCCGTGTTTTTTAATCGTTAACTGACAATTTTCGTAACGAAATTTAAGTTTGTGATAATATAAAATTCCGTTTATTCAGACATGTTAAAGCAGATAAAAACTTGACAAATTATTTTTCTCGTTTTCAAGTAGAATTTAAATTCTATATTGAATTAAATTATACGAAAAAAAAAATTGATAAATTAGTGACAATGTTTAACTGCTTTAGAATGACAATTTTCCGCTTACTTTCAAAACAAAGTTTCCACTTCAAAGATAGTTTATTGATTTTTAAATTTTATTAAACACTTTTATTGGGATTTTTTTTCAATCCCAAAGCTCTAATTATCAGGTTATTGACAAAGTTTTATTAGAGCTGTATTTAAGAAGTTTAAACACAGAGAAGAGCTTTTTTAATTAGCACAGTTTCTTCAGAATAAAACAAAAAAAATATATATTTAATTAACAAAGTGATATATTGCTTATATAGACATAAAAAAATAGATCAAAAGATATTTTTCTAAATTGCAAAAATTAAATTTCCACACGATTATATATCTACAATTGTAACGCGTCTGTGGTAAAAATAATTCCATATTTTATTAATCTAGCAGTACGAGAAACAAGAGTCAGTTTTATTAAGCTCGTGATTTTTAAATACTTTTTTTTTTTTTTTTGGTCCATAATGAGTGGAAGTTGAGTCTTTGCTGTTGTTAGATTTAATTAGTCGACCCGCTTGCAGATTAACAATAGAAATAATTAATCAATTAATGATATCAGTTAATTAATGATTACCAGTTAATGAAAATCAGTTAATTAATTAACCTCTAATAGTGTCAAACAATCGATAAAGTAACTTATTATTGACCAAGTGAAATAGAGATTAAATTTTCCGAACGCACAGCCAACGAGTGCAGACTGATTGATCAGTGATTATTAAAATATTTGCTCAATGAATTAAATCCAGTTTTGCTTAATTGCATCTGAAATTAGTTCCTAGTCTTGAACAAGTGATATACGTATAAGTTGTTCTTAATTTTTAACCACTAGACTCAAAAGACTCGACTTCCAATCCTAAATTGGATATTAATTTCATAAGTAGATTGAAACTAGAAAAGAAAAACGAAGTGATTTTTATCTAAATACTTTGGCAGGTTATAATGTCATTATGTGATTAGAAGAGAGTTAGGTAAAATTCCAAGTTGTCTAGATAACTAACCCTCGCCTAACTTCTCTGTACGTTTTATCAACGATATGTATTAGCCAGAGGATCTGATAAATATATATATGTGCAAATGTTCTTGCCCTCATGTTGGATGTAGACATATATAGTCGATACGCGATCGCGTTTAGTGATAATACATATATAATGTTATCTACGCATATTAGTTTAACAATATTCTCTATACTCTTGTAAAAAAAAAAAATAACTTTCACAAATACAAGTAATTTGTAAGACTGATTGTGTTAGTCCCATCGGCCTCAAATAATCATTTTGTAATTTTACAAACAGTATTTTTCTCAAACTGAGTTAATTTTTTGTAACTGAGTTTCAAGATAATATTTTTGAAAATAAATTTCAAGTTTTGCAAGTCTTTTTAAATTGTGACTGAAATTAATGAAACTGATGCAAAATACTTGAAAAATCATTGAAAAATACGACTCGATGAATAATTTAAAAATTATAATGGGACGCTTTTAATTATTCGATTAAATTAATTAGTTTGAATTGTTATTCTATAAAATTTTGACAGAATTCTTTTATAGCTGAATTTTTATTCTTTGGATTTTTTATTAAACCCGGATTCTTATTAAACAGAATTTTTATTTAACTGAATGTCTATTTATCAGAACTTTAAGTCTACAGAATTTCTCTTCAAACAAGTTTTTATTCAAAAGAATTCTAATTGAACAGAATTTTAATTTGTCAGAATTCTCATTTGATTAAATATCAAGTGAACAGAATATTTAAATTCCAGAATTTCTATTTCTCCGAATCTTTATTTGTCCGAATTTTTATTTCCACAAAATAATATTTAATAGAATTCTCAAAGTTAAGCGCGAATTTTAAAATTAACCGATCAAAATCATTCGGCTGTTTGCAATTTTGGTCAAATGGAAATTCGGCTTTTTAAGAATTTTATTAAATGTTTGTGAAAATAAAATTAATAATTTGGTAAATAAAAAGAAAAATTAATATTTAGTCAAATGGAAATCCCGGCATTTAAATTCCATTAAATGAGAATTCTGCTAATTAAAATTCTGTTTAATTCGAATTCTTTTTTATAAAAAACTGGATTAAGAAAAATCCCGTTAAATAAAAATTCCCTAATCTAAAAAGTCTGTTGAGTGAAAATTCGCTGATCTAAAAATTCTATTAAGTTCAAATTCGGGTTAATTTAAATTTGATTGAAAGAAAATTAGAAAATGAAAATTCAGTTGTGAAAAAATTTTATCTAATGAAATTCTTTAGAATAAAAATTCTAATAAATTAATTCAATGGAATATTTTACGCCCCACAATATTTGTAATTTTTTTTTTATAAATTCTGAAGTTTTGAAATGTACCTGATAACCTATGAACGAAACTTAATTCCAATGTAAAAATCTTCTTTGTAGCGACTTGATTTTAGAAAATTTAAGGATTTCAACCACTTGACTTAGGAAGGAATTCATGTTAGCCAAATTTTGTTGTCGAATAATAATTATTTAACATTTTGTGTTTTTTTTTTCGTTAAATTTAGTGAACAATCGTAATTCTAATTCAAGATTTACTAACAATATCTCATTTTGCATTTTGAAAAACTTTCTAAAATTCTGTTTATTGGATTTTGTGATTTTTTAGGCAAAAAAGTGGATTTTTTGCCTAAATATTATAAACGAATGAAATTTATAGTTTTTAAACAAAATATTATTTTCAATATCCTGAATAAAATTTTAGAGAATCTCTAAAACGGAAAATGAATTTGTAAAAATTGGATTTACTAAATTTAAAGAAAAAACAAAAAATAATTATTATTTTGACTGAATTGGATTTTTTCAGTAAATTCTACAACTGAATAAATGTTAATTTTGAAATGTACAAATATTAAAAAGAAAAAGAAGAATGGGAAACAAAAATATTTTCAAATAAAGTAATTTCAATGATTTAAATTCTTTAAAGAAGAATACAAAAAGATAAAAATATTTTTTACAAGTTTTTTGGCAGATGGGACAGAATAAGAAAATGAAATTCCAGAAAGTGTTCTATTTTTTGTGATGCGTATTTTTTTAGAATCTTTACGTCGAAAAATGTTTAGCTAGTCGGCCTGACGCAACTCTCGAATATTTTTTTAATCTAACGTAGCTTTTTTATAAACTTTAAAAAAAATCAGCCAAGAACTAATGTGATTTGTTCGGACGAATAGTTATTAATCAAAACTTTGATTAGTTTCTTGTCAAAGAGTCACCTATATATATATACAAATCTTTTCTGCATGAGAAATAAAATTAGAATTCTGCTCTGATTAGATCTTAGTTTAAAATAAATCAATAATTATAATTACTTGTTAATTAAAATTACTTGATTATTAAAAAGTACCTCACGATTGTTCAGAATTTAAACGTTCGTTTGGAAAAAATAAAATCATGTGTATCAGAAATATTTCTTTCTGTGATGTGTGATTAAAACAATTGTTAAGAGAATTTTGTAGATTTGTTTTATTATTATCTACTGCTTTTAAGAATTTTTACATTTGGAGATTTTTACGTTTTATATACTCAGAAATTTGTACAAATTTTTTCTAGTTTATAAAAGCAGGGTGTCTAGCGAAAATGGAATTTATAGACTTTGCCAGGAATTTAGAATATGTTAAAAAAAAAAAAACCACCAGGAATTTGATCTTTTAATAAACTTTATAAATTGTTAGGTTTTTTCTTATTTTCTTATAAACGTTCATCTTTCTTCAAACTATTTAATTTTTTTCTTGTAATTGTTTAGTGTTTCAAAAAATTTATTTAGTATTTTTTTCTACGTTTTTTTATAATTTCTTAGTTAAAAAACATTTTTACAGAGATTTTTCTCTCTTTTTTTTTTTTATCAAAATGTTACATAAAATAATATAATATAATAATTTAATTGAATCTATTACAATTTTGTATTAATAATTGAAACTTGATTAAATTAAAATTTATATCGATTGTAAAGTGAATCAATTACAATTTACACAAATTGATTTTTGGATCGATTAAAAATGAAGTTGATTAAAATTTCGATGAATGAAATTTGAATCGATTAATACATATTTTAACAGTTTTTATTTTCGGTAAATCAATCGATTTGAATTTGCTTTTGATTAAAATTAGGATGAATTGGAATTTGGATAATTTTAAATTTTGATAAATTGAATTTAAAATCAATAACAAATTTACTAAATTTTTTGACCAACAAAAATAAAGATTGATTGAAAATTAGATCGTTTAAATTTTGAATTGATAAAAACTTGTATAGAATTGAAATTGGAATCGAGTTAAAATAAAACCGAATTAAATTTTGGAAAAATTGCATTTTTTATAGAATTGAAACTTGAATAAATTTTTAAGTTTGGATTCACTTTATCTAAATTTTCTACTCAAATTTTAATCGAATGGAAATTTAATTAATCCAAACTTCAATGTACCCGATTCTTAATTAATGTAAATATTAATCTATTCAAATTTCAAGTAATCTAAATACAAATTTATTCAAATTTCAATCAAATTAAGCAAAAGATCAATTAATTTAAATTTAAATTGTTAAAAATTGAACACAATACTTTTTAAATCACTACCAATTTAAATTGATTCAAACTTTGATTATTCCAATTACTGTTTTTTCATAATTTTTTTATCATTCTTTGACCTTTTAATTAATTTTTAAATTTTATAATTATTTTTTAGAAATTTTTTCCTTTCTCTTTAATTATTTTTACCTCGTATTTTTTTATAATTTTCTAGTTCTCATTTTTTAAGGTTTCTTTATTGCTGCTTTTTGTTGTTTTATTTTCTCATTAATGACGCAAAATTTTTGTTTATCTTGTGAATTATATTGTTTTTATGACATTTAGTCAAATTTCCAGTTTTTCATCTGAGTTTTTTTTCATTTTATTTCAATAATTTTTCATTTTAAAAATATTTCCTTCATTCTTTTAAATTAATTTGACCATTTTTTCATAAATTATCACATAGTTTCTCGGTTTTATTTGTAAATTTAAGTTATTACAATTTTCTCCTCCTTTTAAATTTGTTTCCATTTTTTTTTTGTAAATTTTTCAAATACTTAGTTCTAATTCAAACTGAAATTGGAAACTATTTAAATTGTTTAAAATAGTAGCCTTAACTTTTGTTATTTTTAAATAATTGCTACATTTATTTGGTAGGTTTTAAATACTTTTTGAAATTTTTTTTATCTTGAAAAACATTCATTTATAAAGTTTTTTTGAAGTTTTTCCATTCGTTCATAAATTTGCTAAATTTTTAAAAATATTAGCTTTATTTTCCAAATTTTTTTTCATTATTTTTCGTAAATTTTCTCATTTTTCCTCATTTTCTTAAATTTGTTTACTTATTTTTAATTTTTTTTTTTACTTTTTCGTTATTTTCTATTTTTTTTAACGCTTTTTACAACCGTTTTTTTAAATATCTTCTTTAAATCAAGGAGCATAATTCCTAATTATTAAAACCGAAAATTTAAATTCACGATCCGCAAATTATAAATTAATAAATCGCTAGACTCCCTGTAAAAATTAACGAGCCTGGGAAACAATTTTCCCTTTAAAAAAAAAAAAAAATTACCAGGCCTATTCTGTAAGTTAATTTTTTTTCGCTGCATTTTTGTTAATAAGTACGTTATTAAACGTACTATAAAAAATGTATTTCTCGCTGATATTTACTATATTAGAAACAATAAACAATTGAATGCGTTAAACCAAATTATTTGTTCAATTATTGCATTTAATATCGTCAAAATTGTCTCCCGTTTCAAAAAATACCCTTTTTAAAATAAAAAAATCCCGTTTAAGAATACGAAAAATTAGGTTCTAGAAGAAAGGATGAAGCGGACCTCAAACTGGTATGTAATATTCAGTTAAGATAAAAAAAAAACAGTTTACAGAATAGGCCTGAAAATTCTCGAATTCATTTAGTTGTAAAGATAAGAATTTCTAAAAAAAAAATTTTTAGAAATTGTGTTTTAAAAACAAAATAATACCCTTTTGACATTTTTGGTTGTATAGCTTGAAATAGATGACGGAAAGGAACTGACGGAAGAATTTTTGCAAGAGGAATTACATCCAAAAGTGAATTTGCATCGACCAAAGTTTGCCAAACCGAAAGGTCCACCGAATCGAGGCGCAAAACGGATAACCAAGGTTCAAGAATTAGTACCTTCGGAACAAGAAGTTTAAAAATATTTTCAATTCTAGACTTAATTTTTTTTTTTTTTGTATTAATAGTCGGGTTAATAGGAATTTCATAGTTGCAGGATATTTGCATTTTTGAATTCTTGTTCTTTAAGATAAATTTTTCTCCCTTACGTCAATCAATTTCAATTTTAATCAACCCTTTGGTGGGATAATTTAGGTAAGGTGTGAGACCGAATATTTTTATTATTGCGAGATGTGATTAAGCTACTTTGAAATTTTATAACTTCTACATTATTTATTTCTATATACATATTATTGTTATACACATGAATATTTTTGGATTTAATGTAAAATTATAAATGTTTACAAAGAGAAAAACAAAATACGGCTCAAAAAAGTACAATGAATCGTAAAACAAAATATCGTTTTATAGTATCAGGCCTATTCTGTAAAATGTTTTTTTTTTTTTTAATTTAGATGATGAAAAATCTTGATATTTCCTCGTTTTAAAAATGTTGTGCAAGTTATTTTTGTAAAACTTGAGATAAAAAAACAAAGTTTTATAAAATTTAGTTACCAAATTGATTAATTTTGTTATCAATCAGATGATTTATTTTAACCAAGTTGCTTGGATTTTTTGGAAATCAAGATTTGAAATATATCTTTGGATATTTTCGTCGTGACTGTCATTGTTAAGAATTAGTGATATAGTTATTATAGTAATAATTGTAAAATCACAGACGAGTTTTTACTGTTGAATAAAACCAAATTCTTTTTCTTTATGTAAAAAAATTATACATTATCTGAAATTTATTTCGTATTAATGGCCTAGAAAATTCGTGTTAATTTAGATAAAAAAAAAATCACAAAATAACAGTCAATACTCGTCTGTTTTGTCCGGTAAGTATTAATTATAATCGATTCAATACGAGAAATAGTTTAGTCCATTAAATTTAGAGAATTGAATCTTGTATTTTATGAGATGACATCATTTTAGTGAAAAATGAAGTTACCTAATATTGAGATTGTATTTTTAAATCGTTTACAATTCTATAAATTTTTGAATCAATTTATATGTTTATTGTAATGCAATTAATCTTTATGTATTTTATCAAATACGCATAATAAAAATGTGCACATGGATTGTTTTAAGACATTTTCTGTGTAACCGTGAGTAATTTTAATGTATTTCATAAATATCGTTAATTTTATAAATAAATAAAAAAACTAGATTTACTTCATACCTGATTGTTTTGGTATGATTTGGGTTTTGGATTTAGAAAAATGACAAATTGTGATCACAATCAATAAATTATATCTGAAGATATTCTACAGTTGTTTTCTTTAATAAATTCTCTTTTCGGAATACACTTTTATTTACTTTATATTTACCCAGATTTTTACATTCTTCTGCTTTCAATTGCTATTCTATCCTCTTTCTCGGTTAATCTATGAGCTACTTTTAAAATTTCTTCTTCCTCTAGCCTTATTCTATTTTTTCTCTCCGTATCATGAATAAGCCTATAATTTGACAAAAAATGAATATCAACAAGATTTATAATTCAAATAATTGGGAATAAAAATTAGAAACTTGAAAAAAAAAAATATATATTACATAATTAATTTGTGCAATTTAATATACTTACTCCTCTCGTCCTTTTTTCCATTCGTGAGTGTAAAATCTTACATCTTCCATTGTATTTCCAGTCAACCATAAAATGCCATAAGACACAGATCCAAAAATTGTTCCTAAAATGGATCCTAATCCTCCACCTACAATTACGCCACGATAACCATTTTTCATATTATAAATAGCACCTGCTAAAAAACCTCCATCTGCGTGCTCTAATATACCAGATTTTCCTCGGAAAACTGACACAATTGTTGCTGTTAATCTGCAATTATTTAATTTTTTTTATTTGAAGAATATACTACAATAATACAGGTTTAAAGAAAAAAGATATTAAACAGAGTGTACAGCAAATTTTGAAAAAACGGGAAAAATTCAAAGAAATTAAAATTGAATAATTGAAAAATAATTAAAAAATTAAAGAAATTTTTTTTTTAATTTAAGAATATAATTGAAATTTGAGAAATCAATTTAAAATTAAAGAATATTATGTATAATTAATGAATTAATATTAATTAAATACATAATATTGTTATGTAATGACATTGATGAAAATAATTGAATATAAATGCAATTTGAAGCAAGTGATTTAAAAATGATGAAAAATAAGAAAATTGAGGGTAATAATTAGTAAACGAAAAAATATTTAATATTAATATAATATTGGGTGACATAATTGAAAATTCAAGAATAAAATTTTAAAAACAGATGAAAATAACTAAAAATTGATAAACTAATTTAAAATTCAAGTATAGGTACGATTGAACATTGAGAAAATTAATTAAACATTAAAGAAAATAATTGAATAATTAAACAAAATTATTGAAAATTCAAGAAAATAATTGAAAAAATGAAATTATTGAAATTTTTATTATTAAAATCGAAGGGAATAATGAAAAATTTAAAAACATCATTGAAAATATTGAAAAATACAATTGACATTTCAAGATAATAAAAAATTTAATGAAACAATTTATTGAAATAAACAAGAGTTTTTTAATTAAAAAATGATAAATTGAATATACGCGTCAATGACCAAGAATATTGAAAAATGATGATAAAAATTGAACATTTGTAAACAATTTTGAAAAAAATTAAGAATATAATGCAATTTGAAGCAAGTAATTTAAAAATGACCAAAAATATTGAAAATTGAAGACAATAATTGATAAATAAAAAAATACTCAATATAAATAAAATATTGAGTGAAATAATTGAAAAATTTGAAGATTATAATTGAAAATTCAAGAATAAAATTTTAAAAACGGATGAAAATAAATAAAAATCGAGAAACTAATTTAAAATTCAAGTATACGATTGAATATTGACGAAATTAATTAAACAATAAAGAAAATTATTGAAAGTTGATAAATATAATCGAAAAAATGAACAATATTGTTGAAAATCGAAGGAAATAATTAAAACTTTAAAAGAAATTAAAGAAAATATTGAAAAATACAATTGACATTTCAAGATAATAAAAGATTTAATGAAACAATTGTAATGAAAAACAGATTGTTAATTTAAAAATTAAAAACTGAATATAAATGTTAATGATTAAAAATATTGAAAAATGAAGATAAAAAATAAAAAATTGAAGAAAATAATTGGTGAATGAGAAAGTATATTTATTGTGGATAATTGCAAGTTAAAGAAAATAATTAAAATTGAAAAAGTTTAAGAATATAATTAAAATTTGCAAAAAGTAATTAAATAACTAGGAAATTAATTGAAAAATAATAAAAAAAAATTAAAAAATGTATGAAAATATTTAAAATTTAAATATACAATTGAACATCGACGAAATTAATTAAATATTGAAGAAAATAATTGAAAAATTGGACAAAATTATTGAAAATCGAACAAAATAATAGAAAAAATAAACAACATTACTGAAAATCGAAGGGAATAATATAATTGAAAATATTGAAAAATACAATTAACATTTTAAGATAATAAAAGATTTAATGAAACAATTGGAATAAAAAACAGATTGTTAATTTAAAAATTAAAAACTGAATATAGATGTCACTGATTAAAAATATTGAAAAATGAAGATAAAAAATAAAAATTGAAGAAAATAATTGTTAAATGAAAAACTATATTTGTAGACGTTGAAGAAATTAAAATTGAAAAACTAATTAAAAAATTGAAGAACAGAATAAAAATTTAAAAAGTATTTAAACAATTATTAGAAAAATAATTGAAAAATAATAATAAGTTTATGAGATTATTTGCAAAAATTTACATTTCAAGAAAATAAAAAATAAATTAATGATATAATTGAAGCAATAAAACAATATATTTTTAATATTGAAAAATTAAAAAGAATTAATTTAGAAGAGAATAATTGAAAATACTGAAAAGGGTAATTGAACTTGGCTTAAAAAAATTGACATTTGAAGAAATTAAGTGAAAATCGAAGAAAATATTTAAAAACTTTCCAAACTGACGAAAAAGTAAAAATAATTGAGTATTAAAGATTACATAATCATAATAGAAAAAAAAATTGTGCAAGAGTGAATGTAATTGTCAAATGAAGGACAATATTTGACAAATGTAGAAACAGACTTAAAATTAAAGAAATTCCAAGGGACCAAGAAAATTTTATCTGGGTAAAATACACATAAAAATTCAAGGGACGGAAAAAAGTATCGTATATATTTTATTATATTTTGTTATATAACGTGTGCTTTAAAATTATTTTAAATTTAGGAAATTAATTGAAAAATAATGAAAATAATTAAAATGATAATAGAAAAGAATAGAAAATTTAAAAGAATTATTAAAGATTGAAATTTTTTTTTAAATCAAATCAATGTTCAAATTCAAATAAATTAAAGTTTAATTTAGAATTTTTGTAAGCTTAAAAATAAATGCCGAAATTTTAAAAAGGCGAAAAAAGTTTAATTAGTGATAATCCTGTTATGGTAATTGTAATTCAAGGATTTTTTTTAAAATTCAAAGTGTTTTCAAGATTGCTGGACACTCTGATTAAAATTGATTAAAATGTGAATTAATAAAAATTTTAATTGAATTTGAAGTTAATTAATAAATTAATTTTAATGATTAAAACAGAATGAATTAAAATTTTGATAAACCAAAGCTTGGGATAAAAAATAGGTGAATTTGGCGACAAATTAACGTAGCAGGTGAAAAAGGTAACAACATTTAAAATAGGTGAAAAGAGTTTATGATGCCTGATTTAAATCTAGATTTACCCATAGATTGAAGTAAAGAAAAACATTCTCCAGCCCCATTGGAAAGCTCCTTTTCCAATACTAAGTGCCATAACATCTTGTAATTGACGCTTTGCATCTAAATGATTTCGAAACATTGTCGCTTCATTGCTGTCTATAAATTTTATAAAAGAAGATCTTCCTCGAATAACAGCACCATAAAATAATCCAACGACAAGTCCCATTGTGCTTAAATGAATGCAATATTGGAGTTCAGGAGAAAGCATTCCATGTTCACTAAAATCAAAATATAATGTTATAAATTTTTTAAGATTATGTTATAAATAAATAACTAAAATTATAAGTAATTTTAAAATTTTAACTTAACTTAACTTTTTTAACTTTAATAATAATTGTTATATACTTACTGAAACCAATGTTTAATATACATATTTTTTTATTGTAAAAATCTAAATAAAATTTGTGTGGCAACTCTGATTTCATACTGCCCATTTAAAAACAAATTTCAATAATAAAAAACAAAAGAGAATAAGTAACTATAAACTTGTACTTACTCTTTGTAAAACATATTTTTAACTCTCTCAACTCCGGTCAAATCTTTGGTCGTTTTTATGACTTCTGTATTATCTGTTTTGTCATGATCATTTTTTGTACCAAAAGGAAAAAAGGCAATCACATATGGGGAAGTTCTTCGTAAAATAAACGTCATTTTGATAAATAAATAAGAATTTTCACATAACTAACATCACTCTGATCGCTCCGATCACACTCTAATAAATAAATAGTTTTTTAGGTTATGATCAAACTTGTTATCACGTGCTAGATTGTACAAGTTTTTTAAACGTAAAAGACATAATTAATTTTTAATCCATTTTCAAATATGTTTTTATAATAAGAAAGTGTCTTCATTCAAAAAACGTAAATGTTTAAATTTGCAATTTAATCCTTTTTTTGCAATTACCGACGTTTGACAAATCTACCGAGTGACATTACCGACGGATTGTATTTTTAGCGGTAAATTTGAATCAGTTTTTCAAATAAAAGTATTTTTATTATTAGAATTTCGATTAAAAAAAAAAAATAAAAAAAATAAATTATCATTCTTTTCAATTAGAAATTACGAAAAAGAGCGTAATAATGTCTATATGCAATTATATTATTAAAAGATTTATAAATATCATTGAAAATAATTGAAAATAAGTAACTATAATTAAAGAAATATTATTTAACAAATTGTTTATATTTTTTCTTATCTTGTTCATTTTGTAAATGTAGAGTAAAATATTGTGATATATAAAAATTATCTTAATAAAGCATTTGGTTAAATTATTTAGAAACACCATAAACTCACAAATAAAAATATTTACTCCCGGGAGGATTCGAACTCTTAACAATCAGTCTTACAAGTCGATACCTTAACCACCACATCAAGTAAGTTAGGTAGTTTTTGCTAAATGTTTATCTTACAAATAAGAAACTGGACAAATTAATAATCGTCGAATTAAAATTTACAATTAAACACAAAAATACTTCTTGCAAATTCTGGTCAATAAAAGTTCTCTTTCATGAAATTTCTTTTACATATGAATTTTAATAAATAATTAATTAAATCAATAACTTAATCATTGAAAATTCGAAATATTGTTAAATTATTAAGCAACAGCATAATCTTCCAAATAAAAATAATTAACCCCAGCAGGATTCGAACTCTAAATTCTCAGTTTTACAAGTCGACACTTTAACCATTGTACCAAGCTTTCTAGATTAAATTTCTCTTTAATTTAAACTATTTTCTAATAAAATTCTGTTTAACGGACAACCGACTTTATAAATAATTTCAGATGAAATTAATAATATTTATATTTATAAATGCAGATATTTTTTAATGGGATTTCACAGAGAATTTATTATCTAAAAATCCTTTTAAGTACGAATTCGGTGCAATTGTAACGAAGTACCCTCATTTAATAAAGAAAAATATTTTCCCCTGTGAGGATTCGAACGCCTAATCCTGAGTCTTACAAGTCGACACCTTAACCACTGTTTCAAACGATCTAGACTAGAATTTTTTCTCAACTATAAATTCTCTGGCATTAAAATTCAGTCCAATAAAGAATTCAGTTTATAAATTTTTATTAGAAATTCGGATTAACGAATAGAATTGCTTTTTACAATAATGAACTGTTACACATAAATTTGTATAAATAGAGATATTTTTTAACGAGAATTTTGCAACTAATTTGCTACAAAAAAAAAATCTTAAATAAAAATTTGTTTCAATTGGTAAGAAATACCTCAATTTGATAAAATAAAATTTACCCCTGGGAGGATTCGAACCCTCAACTCTAAGTTTCACAAGTCGACGTCGTAACAATCGTAACAAGCTACCTATCTTGAATTTTTCTGAGCTATAAATTCTCTGGTATTAAAATTCTGCTCATTAAAAAATTGTGTTTATAAATTTTGAATGGAAATTCAGATTTACGAACAGAAGCAATTTCTACAATAACGAATTGTTACATATACATTTTTAAAAATGGAGATATTTTTTAATAAAAATTAACAGCTAATTTGCTACGAAAATGTATCTAAAATAAGAATTTGATTCACTTATTAAGAAATACCCTAATTTGACAAAATAAAATTTACCCCTATGAGGATTCGAACCCTCAACTCATAGTGTCACAAGTCGACGCCTTAACCGTCGTACCAAGCTACCTAGCCTAAAACTTTTTTAACTATAAATTTTCTGGTATTAAAATTTTGTCCAATAAAAAATTGAATTTATAAATTTCGAATAGAAATTCGGATTAACGAATAGAATCGATTTCTACAATAACGAATTGTTACATATAAATTTGTATAAATGGAGATAGTTTTTAATAAAAATTGACAGCTAATTTGCTACGAAAAAGTTCTAAAACAAAAATTTGATTCAATTATCAAGAAATACCTCAATTTTACAAAATAAAATTTACCCCTGGGAGGATTCGAACTCTCAACTCATAGTGTCACAAGTCGACTTCCTAACCATCGTACCAAGCTATCCAGCTTGAAATTTTTCTTAAATATAAAATCTCTGGTATTAAAATTCCTCTCGCTAGAAAATTGAGTCTATAAACATTTGAATAGAAATTCTGATCTACAAACAGAATCGATTTTTACAATGAAGAACTGTTACATATAAATAATTATAAATGGAGATATTTTTTAATGAAAATTCGCAGCAAATTCCCTACAAAAAAATGATCTTAAGTAAGAATTTAATTCAATTATAAAGAAATACACCAATTGGACAAAAAAATTGACTCCTGACAGGATTCGAACCCTCAACTCACAATGTTACAAGTCAACGCCTTAACCATCGTACCAAGATTAAAAATTTCTTAACTATAAAATATCTGGTATTGAAACTCCTCTCACTAAAAAAGCAACTTTATAAATTTCAAATAGAAATTCAGCCTCACAAATTCTTTTGATTTCTACAATGATAAATTCCAAAAACTGTCGCATTTGCTAGTTATTATTCTTAAATTGAAATTTAGAGGTTACGAATAAATAATTCTGACATAATACCGTCTAGACGGTCCAGCAGATGCTAGGTAATGTTGAAATGTCGGGTTACGTTGCTTTTCTGACGTAACTTTTGCGGTTACGTCAGGTGGTGTACTCTACGGTACTCTACACGCAGGAGGGGCGGCATTTCACGCGTGGGTGTACATTGAAAATGGGAAGGGATGAACTGAAGCTTGCACGTCAATAGGAGAGTCCTTTGGCATGACGGTGGGGCGAAAACCGTCCAAGGGGGTGCCTACTACCGAGGAAACTCACAGGGGTTGAAAGGAAAAGGGGATTGTTTCTGTGAATACTAGAAGGGTGGATGAAGCCAAGCTCATTTTAGTGGAGGGGCAGACATTGCCTAGAATATATGCAATATGTATATATATTTACGAGAGGAGAGTCATACGAGTTGCAGGAACGAGTCTATCTTCTTTCAAACCCTCTCTTGTCATTTTTAGAAAGTTTTTTTAAATAGAGAAAAATTAAATATAAATTAAAGTTAGATTCAAAAATATATGGCAATTTGTTTTTTATATGAAAAAATAAAATATGAAGTTTTTACGCAAATGGGAATAATATTAATTTTTAGAGAAATTAGATAATTATTTTCATTCATTAGAGGAACGTTTCTATGAATCGGAGAGAGATTAGTTGCTTTGATAGTATTCTGGGGGTTATTTAGATAACTTGTCCTGGAATCAAAATCATAGATCAGAGATTTCTCGTATCAGTTTCTGGTTTGAAATTACGGAAACCATCTTTCACATTCCGGATTCATCATTTTGGATTAGGTATCCTGCATTGCAGATTTCGAATTCTAAAATTTACAATACGGATTTCATATTGTAGATTAAACATTCCATAATCCAGATTTACACATCCTACATTTCTCATTCGAGTTTCCACATCTGAGATTTCAGATTCTACAATAAAAATGACACATTTCATATTTTGGATTCCAGATTCTATAGAATCCCTGTTTCCGACTTCAAAAAAGATTAGATGAAACAATTCCATATTCCAGATTTTACATTCCAGATTCAATATCCCAGATTCCGCATTCTAGATTTCGGAACCCAGAGTCCACATTCCAGATTCCACATTCTAGATTCTAGAATGCACACACAAGATTCCAAATTAAAAAATTCTGTATTCCAGATTCTACATTCCAGATTCTATATTCCGGATTAAAAAATCCACACACCAGATTCCAAATTCAAAAATTCCGTATTCTAGATTACATATTCCAGATTCAATATCCCAGATTCCACATTCCAGATTCCAAATTCCAGTTTCCGCATTCCAGATTCCATATTCCAGATACCACATTCTAGACTACACATTCTTGATTCCAGAATCCACACAGAAGATTCCAAATTGAAAAATTCCGTATTCTAGATTATGGAATATGGAATGTGTCCATATTCCAGATTCAATATCTCAGATTCCACATTCTAGATTCCACAAATCAAATTCCAAATTCCACACACCCAATTCCAAATTCAAAACTTCCGTATTCTAGATTACACATTCCAGTTTCCAGATTCCACATCCTAGATCCCGGAATCTAGAGTTCACATTCCAGATTTCACATTTCGGATTTCAGAATCCACACACCAGATTCCAAAATCAAAAATTCCTTATCCCAGATTCCAGAATCTATAGTCCATATTCCAGATTCTACATTCTAGATTCCACTATTCGAATTCCAAATACACACACCAGATTCCATAAATTCAAAAATTCCGTATTCTAGATTACACATTCCATATTCCACATTCCAGATTCCACATCGCAGAGACCACATTCCAGATTCCCCATTTCGGATTCCAGAATCCACACACCAGATTCCAAAATCAAAAGTTGCGTATCCCAGATTCTACATCCCAGATTCCAGAATCTATAGTCCACATTTCAGATTTCACATAGTAGATTCCACTATTCGAATTCCAAAATCCACACGCCAGATTCCAAATTAAAAAATTCCGTATTCTAGATTACACATTCCATATTCCACATTCCAGATTCCATATCGCAGAAACCACACTCAGAAAAAAATTTGTTTGTGACAACCAAACTTCAGTTAAAGAAACAAGTTTTGGTTGAAACAACCAAATTTTGGTTGAAATAATAGAATAATTTTGTTGATTTAACCAAAATTTGGTTGTTTTAACCAAAATTTGTTTCTTTAACTGAAGTTTGGTTGTCACAAACAAATTTTTTTCTGAGTGCACATTCCAGAATCCCCATTTCGGATTCCAGAATTCACACACCAGATTCTAAAATCAAAAATTCCGTATCCCAGATTCCACATACCAGATTCCAAAATCTATAGTCCACATTCTAGATTCCACATTCTAAATTCCACTATTCGAATTCCAAAATCCACACACCAGATTCCAAATTCAAAATTTTCATATTCTAGATTACACATTACATATTCTACATTCCAGATTCCACATCGCAAAAACCGCATTCCAGATTCCCCATTTCGAATTCCAGAATCCACACAACAGATTCCAAATTAAAAAAATCCGTATTTCAGATTCCAAATTCCCCATTATAGATTCCATATTCTAGATTCCGGAATGCAGAGTCCACATTCCAGATTACGGATTCCAGTTTCCACATCTCAGATTCCACATCCTAGATTCCGGAATCCAGAGTCCACATTTCAGATTTCACATTCCGGATTCCAGAAGCCACACAGAAGAATCCAAATTCAAAAATTCCGTATCCCAGATTCCACATCCCAGGTTGCAGAATCTATAGTCCACATTCCAGATTTCAAAATCCACACACCAGATCCAAATTAAAAAATTCCGTACTTCAGATTCCAGATTCCACATTAAAGATTCCACATCCCAGATTCCGGTATATAGAGTGGACATTCCAGATTCCACATTCTAGATTCTGGAATCCAGTGTCCACATTCCAGATACCAAATTCTAGATTGCACATTTCATTTTCCAGAACTCACACTTTAGATTAAAAATTAAAAAATTCCGTATTCCAGATTACACATTTCATATTCTAGATTCCACATTCAAGATTTCACATCCCAGATTTCGGAATCCAGAGTCAAAATTACAGATTCCACATTCCAGATTCCAAAATTTCGAATTCTAGATTCTGAATCTCGGATTTCACATCCCGAGACAGACATTCCAATTTCTGTCTCTACTTTCCAGATTCCACAACCAAGACTCTAGATTCTGCATTCTAAATTTTAAATCCCAGAATCCACTTTCCAGCTTCCACATCCAAATTGCCACATTTAAAATTTTAAAATTCCTAATTCCGAATTCTACTCTCCAGATTCTTTATCCCACATTCTAGATTTTAAATTCCAATATTTCAAATCCCAGATTCTGAATTTAACATTTTGCATTCCAAATTCCGTATTCTTCGTTCCAGATTCTGAATCTAAATCTAAAATTTCACAACCCACATTCTAGAATCCACATCCCAGAATCCGTATCTCAGATTTCAAATTCCACATTCTGTATCTAATTTTTAGACTTTAGTTTAAAAGATTGCAAGTATGAGAATTTAAAATTTTCCTTCCAGATTCCGTATCCCAAATTACAGATTCCACATTATAAAAGAATTTAAATTTATATTCCGAATGATAAGAATATTAATCACTGATTCTGAATTCTAGATTCCAGTTTCCGGACTCTAGATTTCGCATTCCAAATTCCACATTTCAGATTCAAAATTCCAGATTTCACATTCCATATTCCATATTTCAGATTCTACATCCCAGATTTCAAATTCCACATCCCACATTCCAGATTCCGAATACCGGATTCCAAATTCCAGATTCTGAATGCCGGATTCCACATCCCACATTCTAATTTGTGTATCCTGTCCAGATTCCACATCAAAAACTCTAGATTCAACATTTCAAGATTTCAAATCTCAAATTCCACATTTCTGATTCCACATCCGAGAAACCGCATTCCACGTTTTAAAATCCCAAATTCCGAATTCTACCCTCCAGTTTCTTTATCCCACATTCTAGATACTAAATTCCAAAATGTTAAATCCTAGATTCCGAATTTAACATTTTTCATCCCAAATTCCGTATTCTACGTTCCAGATTCCGGTTTCACATATTAAATCCCACATCCCACAATCCGCAGAATCCACGTCCTAGAATCGATATCTCAGATTCCGAATTCCACATACCAGATTTAACATTTTTAATTTCTCATACCATCTTCTATATTCCGTATTCCGCATTCCAATTTCTAGATCTACTTTTCAGACTTTACTTTAAAAGATTCCAAGTATCAGAATTCAAAAACTATCTTTCAGGTTCGGCATCGCAAATTTTATATTTCACATTATAAAAGATTTTAGTTTTTTGATTCCGAATTATAAGAATATAAATCACTGATTCTAAATTCTAGATTCCAGATTCCGTATTTCTAGTCCCAGATTCCATACCCTAGATTTTATAATTCAGATTTTACATTCTGGACACCAGATTTCGCACTCCAGATTCTACATACCAGATTCCACTGTTCCACATTCCATATTTCATATTTCAGATTCCACATTTCACATTACAGATTCCTGAATTGAGATTCCAGATTCCACATATAAGATCCCGTATCATAAATTATACATCCCTGATTCCGAATATCACATTCTAAATTCCACATACCAACTTCCAGATTGCAGATTTTAAATTCTAGATTTTTGACTCCAAATTACAGATATCGGATTCCAAATATCAGATTCTAAGTCCCGGATTCCACATGACAGATTAAAATTGCAGCTTCCACATTCCAGATTTTAAATCTGGAATATAAAAACTATAATGTGGAATTTGAAATTAATGTGGACTGCAAAATTTGGAATCTGGAATGTGGAATCTGGAATGTGGAATCTTGAATTTTTAATGTACAATTCGTAATTTGGGATATAGGATGTGGAATCTGAAATGTGGAATCTGGAATTTTAAATATGCAATTCGGAACATGGAATTTGAAAGATATCATTTCTGACATCATTTCTGATGTTATTTCTGATGTGATTTCCGATGTGATTTGCAATGTTATTTCTGACATCATTTCTGATATCATTTCTGATGCCATTTCTGATATGATTTCTTATGTAATTCTGATGTTCGATTTTGCAACTGGAAGTCAGAGATTTGTAATCTTATAATGAAAGTTCTGAAATTTGAGACGCGGAATCTGGAAGGGGAAGTTTGAATTCTGGGATTTGGAATCATGGAAATTAGAATCTGGAATATAGATTTGAAATCTGGAACAAAAAATCTGAAATTAGGGATGTTAAATGTGAAATTTTGAGTCTGGGATTTCAAATTTGGGAATTCAGAATCTAGAATATAGAATAAAAAATTTAGAGAGTGGAATTCGGAGATTTTAGATTTGAAATTTTAGAATATGGAATATAGAATCTAGGATGTGGAATCAGAAATCTGAAATATTTAATCCGAGATGTCTGGAAATAAACTTTATTCTAGGATGTATTATTCTGAATCCGGAATTGAGAAAATCTGATATCTAAAATCCAGGATTAGATATCCGAAGTGTGAAATTCGGCTTATTAAATCTATAACGTAAAAATATTCTAATTTTACTTTTGAATTTATATTTAAAAAATAAACACACACAGTCTTCCTTTCAACTCAAAAAATTAAATTTCTGATTGAAAATTGTGAAAAATGTTCAGCAAGTTGATATTAAATTTTCTCAAGTAATAAGAGTACCTAATATTATAATGGTCTGTGCCGGAAAGAAAATTCGATTAATACTCAGTGATAAAGAAATTCAGTTTAGCAGAAAAAGTCCCGTTGCAAGTTTTCCAAAGGATTAAAAATTCAATAATGTTTTCTAATGGAAAATCTCAATTACCCGAGATTTCTCTGAAAGAAAATTACCTTTGAAATTCTAGACATAGCAATTTAATGTTTAAAAAAGCAAAAATTGTGTGTTTTCCCGAAAAAAACAAGTATTTCCGTCAACCTCGTTTAGAATAAGTTCACGTGTACGTCATTTATATTTCGCAATAAAAAGAATTCAGCTAATTTAGAAAATTTCTTTCTCGAAAACTTGTAAGCGAAGAATCTTCAATTTTTGCCAGTTATCCAGTATAAGCACGTGTCGCATAATTCATAACTTTAAATTTATTCATAGGAAATCTTAGTTTTAGCCCTAGGCTTTCGGTTTCATATAATCTTTCCCTAAATAAAAGATCAGATTTTTATTTTACACGAGTATTCGAGTGAAAATCATCTCCTCTCACGTCAAATTTATAATGATAACTTTTATCATAAAAACTGTGAGGGTAAAAGTTTACAAAATTAGGTAATAACAACCCTGAATTACGGTTTTGACGAGCCCCATTGTTATTCTGGTCGTCACGCTTGTCACTTTGATCGTTCTGCTTAATTAAAATTAACACCGTACTAAAAATAAAATCTTTTCAAAGGTCTGCTTTTGCTCGTATTCAAATTATTATACACGGAATAAAAAAAAAAAAAAAAAAAAAGAAGTAAATATAGGAAAATCTTTGATGTGATATGATGCATTTTCTTTAATAAAAGTAAAAAAAAAACAATTTAAACAAATATTGGATTTGGGTCGTAAAAAAGATGGTGAATAATAATAAAGGACGTTTCCGAACCTTGAAAACAAAAATTTATATTTGTAGGATGAATTGAAGATCAATGTTTACCCAGCAAGGGATCAGTATATAACTGTACAGAAAGTCTTAAAATATAATGATATCTATATTGAAGCGTCCCTTGAGGTCAAAATGTACCAAACTCTGTGTGTTGAAAATATTCTTCTTTCTGAGTCATGTCAGGAGGAAATTTAAAAATAGAAGTAAATTTACGTCAAACAATAAATTGGGTCATTTAAATTTTATTAAGTAGAGTAGAAATTAATTGATTATTAATATTTAAGATATTGAATTTTGATAAAATTGTGTTAATTTAGAAAATGTGAATATTAAGAAAAAATGGTTATTTATATTGTAAATTTAGAAATAATAATAATAAAACACAAAAATAAAACTAAGTATTTAAATTCACTATAGTTTTACTTAAAATAGAATTTTTCATATTTACCCGCAAAAATAAGATGAATATTTTTATTTTAAGTATTTTAATATAAAGGGAAAATTAAAAATTATAATGAGATAAAACGCGAATACTGTAATTTTCTTTTAATTACATCTTTTTAATCAGGTTAAGCAAATCTGTTCGAAAGTTAAGCGCAACCCCTTTGAGTCAAGTTTACTAATAGTGTATATGCAAGGCTTTGTTTTTTATTTGTAAAATATTGATAAATATTCAGCTTAAAACTTAAATCCATTAAAATCCGTTTTTCACTGTAAAATCAAATTTATAACTTTTATTTTTCTGAGTACTAATTATAAGATCCTTGAGCATAAAGTACACTTTCGTCACGGACGTTCATTATTATTGCATTCTATGCTTCTGAAATATACGCGTAGAGTGCAAAATTTCATTTTACGTTCAAAAAATATTATTGGTCATGGAATTTATAGAAATTGAAAGAGAGTGCAGATTTTTTTTAAATATGTTTGGAAATACATAAAGAGATACATATATGTAGATGAGAAAGTATAGATAAGTTACATTTAGATTTTTGAGAATTTTTTTAAAAACTATTACTCGCAAAAATGGATTTTGTTCCACTGTTAAATCTGTCCCACTATTACATTTGTCCCCTTATATAACTCCTATATAATTAATAAGTATAAAATAATTACAATTTTTAGACCTTTTCTATAAATTTTACAAGAATGTATTTATAATTTATAAGAAGAAAAATTCGCTTTCTTTCATGGTGAAGCAAGAAGTATTTTATATATTTTTACGACTATTTTTAGATAAAATTTATCTTGTAAGTTTACGTGATATGGAATCTTGAAAAACTTTAAGAGACTATGATTTTTTAATAAAGAAAAAAAGAATATGATAACACCACAGATGTTAGTTTTTAAAATTTGGTTCTAAGTTTTGAAAAAAAAAATTTTTTTATTACTCAGAAAAAATTCGTACTTATAGTTTAAGAAATTTTTGATTCAAATTGAAAGATTTTGTTTGATTAAAAAATCATTTTAGTTCTATACAAATCTACGAAAAAAGTATTTTATTATAAAAGATAAAGATTCTTCTGAAAAAAAAAATTTTTTTCCACAATTAATATGGATTTTTTATACATCATTAACATTTCTAATGCAGAGAATGTATATGATGCTAAAAAATAGATATCCTTTGTTGACAGCATCAGTAACATATATTCAAGATACATAAAAATAATGAACATGGAATTTTTGGCCGACAATTTTAGAAACAAAGGGATCAGTTTGCAATAAAAATATATTTAAATATTTTATATCACTGAAAGAAAGAATTCTGTGTTGCTGTCATAATTATATTACTACTGTTATTATTATTATTAATATTTAAGTTCTCATTTATATCACCAAGTAATTTCTACTTTTAAATAGTAACATTGAAACAAAAACAAACAAAAATTGACCTCATTTTTAAATAAAATTTATTCGGTGAAGTTAATCTTTGTTAGATTCAAAATTAGAGAAACAAGTTCTTTACTTCATTTTCTGTACGTATTTTTTCCCAGAAAAATTTCCACCACTGATTTTATTTAATTAAAATAAATTTTTACATTATGCTGAGAATGTTAAAATTGATAAAAAAAACCTGATTGTTAAAACTAATATCCTATTATTTAAATTTAAATTTTATTATTAATAATGTAAATTTAAATAATTAAATTAATAAATTTGACGATATTTAAGATTATTGAGGGAAATTTGTTAAGTAATTGATATTTCACAATAAAATAAACTTATTTTAATATAAAAATTATGTTTTTGTTTAAAAAAATTTTTTAATAAAAATAATTTATTTTACAATAAATTTATAATTTAATAATTAAAATTTTTAATATTTTTAGAAAATAGGATTTGAAAGTAAATGTTATTACATTAATAAAATTGATTTTAAATTTTAAATATTTACAAATTGCCCGTAAATTTTTTTTTTTAGGATTAAGAAGCAAAAGTAAGAATTTGTTTATAATAATTAAATAACAAATAAAATTAAATAACAAATTATTAAACAACTTTTCCTGAACATATTTTATTTTAAAAGTGAGAACATAAAAATTGTAAAAATTCAAAAAATTACTTTTTTTGCGAGATATTTCCATTTTAATTTACACAAAAATATTTATTATAAAAATTTAATTAATATAATTCTTCTAGAAAAACCTATTCTTCACTATTTTTTGGGGTACATTTTTACAAAAAAAGTTTTTCTCCTTTTTTAAAAAAATTTAAAGAATTTAAGAGTAAATTTAACTAAACATTTTTGCAAATCAAATACCTAATAAAAATTAGGACAACAATTACAAAATTTTAGATAGTAACTTAAAAAAACGAAAATAATTTAACATTGAAAACAAAACTCGAAAAATGACTAGATAATTACACAATTGAAAAAGAACAATTTAAAAAATTAAACAAAAAATATTAAAGTTAAACAAGAAAATTATAGAAATAACTGTTGGAAATAATTGCAAATTGAAAAACTGTATTGAAAATCGCCAAATTAATTGAAATTGAAGAAAATAATTGAAAATCGAAGAAAATAATAAAAACTCCAAGAAATAAATTAAAAATTTAAGAACTGAATTAAAACTTGAAAAAAAATTATAAACGGACGAAAAAGAAATTCAAAACAAAATTCCAACAATGGCTAGATTAATACAAAGCCGAGCAAAATAATTGAAAAATAATTGAAAAAATTAAAGAATAATTATAAAATTTTAAGAGAATAATTGAAAACATTGTTACAAACAATTGAAAATTTCGGAAAATAAATAACAATTGTAAGAAATAGTTGAAAAGTAGATTAATTAACAATTTAAAAAAAATAATTTTAAAAAATAAACAAATAATATTAAATTTAAACAAAATAATTTAAAAATTATGAAAATTATAGGAATAATTGTTGGAAGTAATTGTACATTGAACAACCAGTTTGAAAATTTAAAAAAATAATTTAAAAAAGAGGAAAAAAATTGAAAAACTAAGAAAATAATAATAATTAAAATAATAATTAAAAATAATAATTAAAAATTGCAAAAAGGAATTAAAATTTAAAAACATCTTTCATGAGTGAAAAAATAATTGAAAAAATCAGGGAATGATCCTGCAAATTATTATTTAATGTTTAAATTTAATTTTTTTTTTTGAAAAATAAACAATTTATGGTTTCCTTTATATAGCTGATTAATTAACTGATCCTTAACTTAAATGATTCAAATTTGACTAAAATACGTTATTTTAAGGAAATAATTTAATTCAGAATATTTCAACTTCTGAAAATTTTCGCAATATTTTTAAGTTTATGTTTAAAAATATAATTTTCCAAAATAAAGCAAATTGCCTTTGTTAAATATTAATAGCAAGTAAGTTATATTAATATATTAAAACATATTCAAAACCTCAAACTTGTAAGATGTTTTTTACGATGTTTATTATTTTAAAAATTCGTATTAATTATTGCAATTATATTAAATAAATAATTATTCACGTATTTAAAGAAGATCTTAGTTTGTTAATTAAAAATGAAGGAAAAATAATGTTATAACAATTAAAATTAAGGAAATGAATTTTTATAGAAATAAAACTTTAGAATTAAAACATTTAGAATAGTTTAATACACATGCACTAACTTAAAAATATTAGAATTAACTTGAATAGTTATTAACCCAATATTATGCAAATTTAATTTTTAGCGCAATGGTAAGAGTACTGAGTTAGCACACCTGATGAAAAATAAGTATTGGATTAAGTATCGGATTAAGTACTGGAATAAGTATTGAAGTATTGGAATAAGTATTGGTTTAAGTATTGGAAACTCCAATACTATTTATTCGCGTAACATATTTTTAAACAAATTTTTTTTTTTAATTTTCTGTGGAACTGTGATTTTGCGTTCCATGTATTTCTGGGTGATTCTCCAAAAATATTCCTTTTTGTGAATCGGAAATGAAAATTTATTAAATACATTTTAGGACCTCTAAAATTTATAAACATGTTGAGCAATTAAAGATTTAACACCTTCATAACTTGATCATGCTAATTTGTAGCATTTAAAAAAGATTTTTAATATTAAAATTTATAGATAAATCTAAAGGTTAAAATGTAGAGCAGGTGTTTTTTTTTTAAAGTAAACAACAACTTCATGTCATATGAATTTATTTTAAACAATATTTTTTATAGTCAGGAAGCTATTTAATATTATTAATTTATTATTAATTATAATTTAAAAAATTGTAGATTTTGAAACACTTACCAAAATATGAAATCTTTTGACCGGCAATAATTATTTGTCAAGATTTAAAGGTTTATTTTTCGTTGACAGTTCAAAAACAATTGATATTCATATTAATTTTTAATATGAGCCAGAAGAATGACGAACCAGAGAAATGATGATTTCAACATTTTTTACATTTTATTTAAAATTAAGCAATTTTTCTTAAACTTAAAATAGTTTAGCATGTTTGTATAAGTTAACTTTATTGTAGAAAAATTGCAAAAATATTTTATCTACTGTCATTTTATTTTTAATTTGAGCCAGAGGAATGACGCTTCAGGTTGTGAATCGCTGTAAAAGCTTCAATTTATATATATTTTTAACTTTAAATAATGATTTTTTTACAAAACCCACTTGACAAACTATTATTAGGGATGTCCATGTATTTAATAAGTATGAAAACAAATAAATAACTCAACTAATATAAAAAATATTGAATAATATACAACAAACCAGAGGAATGATGCATAGCCAGAGGACAAAATTCATTTTCCATTTATTGAAAATCTATAAGATCTATTTTATTTATACTTTGTACAAATATTCTACAATCCCTTAGCTTCTAGAAAATATCTGTAAAGTATTGTTTTTCATATATTAAATAGTTGTTTTACGTTTTGAAAGAATGAAAAATTGACATAGGACAGGTTAAAAGGCTCACTTTTAGTAGTTAAAATTACAAAAAAAAAGTACTTTAAAGTTATAAAATAAATAAATTCTTTTGCAGGATTTTTAGAAAAAGTGGTAAACTATTGACGTATAGAGAGAAATTGTCATAAATTATTATTATTATTATTGAGAAAATCTTGAGGACATACAAAAGTAATATTTCGGGAGAATCACCCTTCTATGTATTAAATTAACAAAAAAACTACTGCGCAGAGCTGGGAGCCATAGAAACTTGGTGTGCAACCAGTAAAATTTTTAAGAATGTTTGTCGAAAAAAGTATTGGAGTTTCCAATACTTAATCCAATACTTATTTTTTATAAGGGACAGAAGGTCCCAACCTCTATTTCGTGAAATAAAATGACTTTTAAAAATTATTTTGCACTGCAATTTGATTATTACAATTAAAAAGACTAATTCGAAACGTAACTAAACCATTTTTAAACTATTAACTTTAAAAAATTGGACGTTACGGCTAAAGTTTCATAAGTTTCAAAAATGATAAATTTCGGAAACGGCACATTGCTAGTGACCCCAAAAGCATAAGGCAGTCATTGTCAGACTTATAAATCTAAATTGTTCATGATTTCAAAATTTTCTAATCAAATTTTTGGGTTTTTTTTAGGTTATGTTAAAAGTATGATGTGATGGGGTTAAATGGACTTCAGATTCGGCTTCAGTGACCCCAAAAACATAAGGCAGTTAGGGGCCATCCATAAACCACGTGGACAGTTTTGGGGGGAGCGGGGGGGTCCATCAAAAGTCCACGATTGTCCACGAGGGGGGGAGGGGGAGTTGGAGCAAATGTCCACGTGGACATGCATTTAAGCATGTACATAAAGATTTCTAGCATGTCAAATTCTTGACTTATGTTTAATCAAAAATGATCAAAGCCAGGGTTTTCTGAGTTTCTGAGCCCTGTTTATCAGAATCTTGACGTCATGGACCAGTTTTGTTCATGGTCATATTCTTGTTTACTAATAAAATATCTACAAGAAAAATTTAGTCCGATGCTTAAATAAAAAAAAGTCATTTTTGTCGACCAGGGTAATTTATAATGTTAAAAATTTAGGAATTTATGTTATTTTCCGTAATCAGTACTTAATAAATTATAAGATGTTCAATAGAGTGGTCCAAAATTTTTTTTGGATTTTTTTATGCTCTTACCCCCTAGAATTTTTTATCGAAAAAAATACCCCTATGATTTTTTGTTAAAATTATATAGTAATGAGAGGTAGATCAAAGCTGATGAAGTTCCCCACGTATTTTTGACAAAATAAAGCTATAAACTTTTAATATAGCTTTAACTTTATAAGGTTTACAACCTTTTATGTTTGAAATAACTAAAAATAAACAGTAACATTAAAATTTATTTAAAAAAATGTTTAAACAATTTATTTTTGTTATTTATCAGCTTATGATAAAATTAGAAGAGAGACCTTGATTTTTTTTTATTAAGTTTTCAACTTTTTATATTTTACATAACTCAAAATATATAGCAACTTCAAAATTTATTTACAACAATTGTTAAAGCAAATTATTAAAGCATTGTTAATTGCCATCTTTTGATAAAATAAAGATAGTAACTTGCAATTTTTTCTTATGTACTATGAATTTGTAAGATAAAGTTATAATTTTAGTCATTGTTTAAGTTATTAAATAATTTTAACTTGATAATATTTTCAGACTGAAGCTAATAGAGCGGTTTAGTTTTTTTCTAAATTTATCAACTTTAGATATAATAAAGCATTAGAATTGTAGTTTTACTAGAAAATAAATTTTAAAAGAAGATTATCTTTAAATTGTACTTCTAGATCTCACAATAACAGTGTCCTTTCATTAATTTTAATGCAAAATTTAAAAACATTATTAATAAACTTTAATAGATAACTTACTGGACATTTTAAATGTCTAGAGCTATTATTTTATCCTTCATATTCATAATAAATAATTTATTTTGTTTCTGTAATAGTTGCAATACCGTCCCAAGCATAAAAGTTGTAATATTGAGAAAAAATGGCAAGTCTCTAGCTTCATTGTATCATAAGACGATAAATAACAACAATAAATTGTTTAAACAATTGTTAAAAATAAAATCTGGTATTACTGTTTACTTTCAGATACTTGAAACATAAAAAGTTGCAATGTTGAAAAAAATTGCAAGTCGTTATATTTATTTTATCAAAAGTTCATAAATAACAACAATAATTTCTTTAAACAATTGTTAAGAATAAATTTTGAAAGTATTGTTAATTGTTAGTTACTTCAAACGAAAAAAACTGCAAATTTCAGAAAAAATTGTAAGTCTCTATAGCTTTATTTTATCGAAAGTTGATAAATAACAACAATAATTTGTTCAAACAATTGTTATAAATAAAAATTTTAATTATTCATTACTTTTAATTACATATCACACATAAAAGTTGCAAAAATTAAAAAAATTGCAAGTCTTAAGCTTTATTTTATCAAAAGTTAGTAAATAACAACAATAAGTTTAAACAAATTAACAATTACGTGAATTAAACAGTAAAAGCTTATAAGTTATTTTTGTAAAATAGTGCAAAAAAAATCCCAATAAAATCGTAAAAGTTATTTTTTAACGTTTTTTCCATAATTTTGCAATTTTAGGGAAGGTTCTACGACCCTGTACAAAATATTAAACAACAAAAAATTTTTAATAAATTTTTGGATGTTATTTTTTGAACGTTTCTAAGAAGATGCAGAGTTGTCCGATTAAAAAATATCGATTTTCGTGAATTCTATACTAAATCTACGAATAAGTATTTTTTTCCTGATGCAAAATTCATGTATAAAACTTCATCGGCTTCATCGGCTTTTAGCTAAGTCTAAAATTTAGAGTCTAAATATTATTTAACTTAAAAAAAATGGAGGTATTTTTTTCGATAAATAAGAATAATCCTAGTGGATGAGAGTATGAAAAATTAAAAAATTTGTTTACAATGCGTTTTTGGACCACCTTAATGGCCAAAGTTATTTTTTAAGATCTATAAAGATTGTTTAAAAATGTATTTGCTAGTAGTGAAAATTGTCTTTAAAAAGAGGATAGTGATTTTCTTATTGTTACAAACCACTTCTTAGGTTTACGATTTCTTATAGTAGGGGAGAGTGGCCATCAATGTACCGGGTTTTTTTCAAGGTCATAGTACTTATTCAACTTCACCAATTTCAAGCACTTCTTTGCATCAATATAGAACTACAACACTTCTCTAGGTAATGCAAACATATTATACACGATTTATTTTGATTAAATAATAAAATTTAGGATCTTTCTAAACTAACAAGCTATTTTCATTTTCAACAACCTGGGTACACAATGAACCACCTCTATAAAAACACTAAAAATGTTTAACAATAATAATATTGCAATTTTCATTTTGTAAAAAAACTTATTTTCTATCAAATACTATAAAAAATTATTATTTAACACTTTTTAATTGATAATGTATAACATAAATATACCTCAAATTTAAGTTAACTAGCTAAAATGGCATTTTAGTTTTGCTATGTTGAGAAAAGTACTGATAACAATCGCTGTCACATGCTGTACGCATGCCTAGTTTTATAATCAGGCATACCACTCTGGAAATCGAAAATACACTGAAATTCCAGGTGGTTCATTGTTCCCCGGTACATAGAATCAACATGACATTTTTAACAAAAATGGTTATTTATAACTTAATCCAATATTTCAAAATCTTTATCTCATTAGAATATTGTAGTTAGGGCCCAAAACAAAATAAATCGTAAGTACTTTTATTTTTAAATTGCCTTATTTCAATTAAAAAACGTGTTTGTATTTTAGGTAAATTTTTTCTTCAGTGCATCAAAAACAGTTTTTTTCAGTTTTCTCTGTAAAGAATAAATCCACACGTCTCAAATTTATGGACGTAGTGTGTTTACGCAAACTTCATTTATATTTAAAATTGGGAGAATTTTTATTTAATAGTTTCTGAGAAAATTGAAATGGATCATTGAAAAAACTGGTACATTGATGGCCACTCTCCCCTATATTTATGCGTATATTTTAATTTTCCTTTTAAGAATAATGTAAATTGTGTTTATTTATTATTTTTTCATCAACTTCTTTATTCCAGCAATTTTTTTTGAAAAATATTCAGAATTAAGCTTTATAATTGTATTAACTTATTGGTTTATAATATACAAAGAATTTTTTTGCAATGTCCACGTGGACAATTTTGTAAGGGGGGGGGGGGGTGGTAAAATGTCCACGATTGTCCACGAGGGGGGCGGGTCAAAAATCAGCAAAAAAATGTCCATGTGGTTTATGGATGGCCCCTTATTGTCAGACTTATAAATTTAAATTTTTCATGATTTCAAAATTTTCTAATCAAATTTTTGGGTTTTTTTTAGGTTATGTCAAAAGCATGATATGTTGGGGTTAATTAGACTTTAGATTCGGCTTCAGCGACCCCAAAAATATAAAACAGTCTTAGTAAGACTTAGAGATCTGAATTTTTCTCGAGCTCAGAGCATCAATTTTTTTTTTTGTGCCAGTGTTATTTATTTAGTTCAAATACAGGTTTATTGGATAATAGACAAGTAAATCATTTAATTGGATCGAAAAATTTTTATTTGATCAAAATAATTTTTTTTTTTTCAGTGTGGGAGTAAAATTTCAAATAATACGGTCCTGATAGGTGATTCGAAGCAAGTTTGTACGCAGCTCGGGGAGCGTAGTTCTGGAGATGGAATTCGTGACAGGGGTGAATTCTGGAGGGGTTGATAATGGAAGGGATGCTGCGGAGTGGGGATAACCCTTGGTTCGGACAATAGGGGTGGTAAGCGCGGATAAGAACGAACGACTCTGCCCTAAAGCGCACTGGAACCCGTGTCGCACTAAAATGTGACTCGAGGTAGAACGGAGCGTGTACCGTGCCGAAATTTCATTAGTTTAGGAACACGTTGTGGTGCGTAGGGGTACACTTCGCTCGGGCCAATACAAATTTTAATTAGGAAACGATAAGAGGATTTAAATCGGAACCAGATGAAACTTCATTAACTCCTCACAAGTATAGTTGAACCATTTTGTGCACTCAAAAAGAAACAAGAAAAAAAAAAAAGAAAAAATACATATCATTTTATCGTGTAGTGAAAAGGAGGCGCTTTTTTCAAAACGATATAATAACTTTTTTTTTGGTTCTGTATGTCTAACGCGTGCCGAGTTGATCGTCCGCTCAAGTACGTGTTGATATTTGCGGGATAAATGAATCTTTCGTTTGAAAAAAGATGATCCAATGCAGTTGAAAATAGTTCTATTTTTAGTTGGCTGGTGCCACTATCAATTGTGAGAGCTGTGATTTTTGTGTTTCTGGAAAGGTAGCAGCGCGAGAAGCGAAAACCAAATTAAGGTATGTTCTATACTACTGGAGGGCAATTATTTTTAAGTGCAACTTTGAGAGTAATAAAGGAGTGTTTGCGTCTTTTTTGCTTGTGCTCTGAGAAGTGAAATTACGCTTTCACAAAACAAGAAGAATGTTGAGAATTTTTTTTAAAATCCAATTTTCCAATGAATAAACCAAATTGGAGAAAGTCGATTTCATTTGTTGGGAAAGAATAAAAAGTGCTGTTTGTCTGAAAATGAATACTGGGGAAATTTATTTTTTTTTATATAGTACACATTTTTAAATTTTTTAAATCGTTTACAATTTTTACAAATGGAATGTTTATGGAGTTTTTTCAAACCAGAGTTTCTGTGATTAGTAAAAAGTTAATTAGGGAAAATGGTAAAAAATGAAATTTCTGTTTAGAGATTTTTTAATTAACTGTATCAAATAGTCAAATTCTATTTAAAATTACCAACAAGTTTTACTGATTTAAATTAGTCAATGACTTGAAAATTCAATTTGAAGGAATTTGAATTAGTGAAAAATTGGACACTAATTCAAATTAGTAAAAATTTTAATTCATTTTTAAACACTTTTCAGTTAAATTCTAGTAGAAAATTAAAGTTTACTAATTCAAATAGTGAAATTATACTAAAAATTAGTGAAAATTTTAACTAATTTAATTTAGTGACCCAAAATGGAGTACTGGCAGTTTCCAAAATAAGAGATATTTACGATTTTCTACTCTCTAAATCTGAATTCGTTAAAAATGACTAATTTAAAAGCAAAAAGACAGTAACTAATTTAAATAATTATATTTCTACTAATCATTTAGTGAAAATGAACTAATTATTAGTTAAATTCACTTTTAGTTTATGTAGAAATAACTAATTTTAGTAAAATTCTGTTTACTAATTTAATTAGTCAAATTTTACCTATTTGTTAGTTATTTTTTACTAATAATTAGTCATATTTTACTAATAATTTTCATTAATTGCTAAAACATAAACTCAGCCACGATTTTACTAATAATTAGTTATTTTTAACTAATTCAGATTTAGGGAGTAAAAACAAATATTCAAAATTTTTCAAAAACGCATATTAACAATTTTTTTAAACACACAAATTTAAAAATTTCCATAGTAATTGGAAAAGTGTTAATAACGAAAAAAATGGTAAAATAATTGAATAAATAAACAAAAATAATAATAGTTAAATTTTCCGAATAAAAATACCGGTTCGATTATCGTTAAAATTAAAAGTTTAAAACTGACACTCACAAGCTTTTATGTATTTTAAAAATCATAAATAAACACGAAATTATCTCAGGTTCAATTTTTACTATCTGTATTGTTACAGGACAGTTGTGAAACTCACGTAACCCAAATTTTAATTCTCTCTTTTATTTTAAATATAACACAGATTTAAACGTGATATCGCGTAATTTATATTTCGAGGACAAGGTGAAATAAAATTTATCAAAAAATGCACACAAAAAAAGAGAAGCAGATACTGAACAGAATACTAAATTTGAGAAAAAATTATTTTTACACGGAGAAAGAGTTTTTTGCCAAATATGATCTTGAAAGAAATTATACATAAGAGTAAAATAATTTTTAATTCATTAGAAATTGGATATTCGGAATAAGTAAATAAATGAATAAATAAATAAATGAATGAATAAATAAATAACTAAATAAATATGATTAAAATAAAAAATGAAAATTGATAAGAAGAAGTGAAAAAGAGTAATTGAAAAACAACTGAGAATTAATAAATTAAGGAAAATATTGTAAAAAGTAAAAAAAATAAAATAATAAAAGCTTGAGTTAGTTTTTAGGGAAAATTAAGAAAATAAAACAAAATTTAGAACAAATAAAAAAAGTAAAGACCAAAAATATGATAAAATAAATTAATTTGTAGAATATCGTTAAGAGGGTTCAACCCCCTGACAACCTCAAACTGAAAAGAAGTTTTTAGCAAAAATGAAAATGTAATTAAAATTATAAAATCAAATTTAAATAAAAAATATAATTTAACAATCATAACAAATTATTTTTTTTATTTAAATTTGTCCCAAATGATAATTATTTAACTTTTTTGTTTCTTTAAATTTAGTAAAAAAAAATGTAATTTTCATCTAATTATTATTTTTATTTGACAACGAACTTTGGCTCAACGTAATTTTTTCCAAAAATTGTATAACTGGATCTTTCAACTACCGGAAAAAAAAATTTTTTCTCAGGGTTAAATGAATACTTATTTGTGTAAAAAGAAAATTTTATCTGAGCCAAATAAAATTTTTATTTAAAACATTTAAAATTATTTGACTATTATTCATTTATTTATTATTTATTTATTTATTTATTTAACATTAAGCATTTTTAGTAGACTCTGCGAAAAATAGTTTTTTGCACCAAGAGACAAATTTCAAAAATAAAAAAAATTGACTAAAAAGTACATTTTTAATTTTTATGTTGCAGTTATTTTTTTCAATTTTAATATAAAAATAATAAATAATTTTAAAATAAAGTAAATATTAGTATTTACTTTATTTTTCGAGGATAAATCGGTTCTTTTTAAAGCAGGGAATAAAAAATTTCTGTTTATCAAGTTAAATTAATAGAATAAACGAAAATTTGTTTTCAATTTCCAAAAAAGAAACACCGATAAAAAATTTTGGTACATGTATTTTCAAAAACCCTCGTGTCTAATTTCAGATATTAATACGAAAAATAATCATGTGAAATTTTATCATTATCCCTTAAATCGTTTTCCAGTTATCGTGTTTGCAAAAAACCGCAACACACACACACACATACAATATATTTTCTTTCTTCTACGCGAATATCCTTATTATTTTACATGTATCGAAAATACATCAGTTTTGTATTTGAAAAAGGACATGAAAAAGATGGATCAGAAAAAAAGATCGTTCCCTTATAGCTTCTCATATCACTCTCAAAAAAATACACTTTCCGAACAATGAACTTTCTGTGATGAAAAGAAATGATGCTTATTCGCATTCTGAGGGCTTCGAAATGTGAAATTCATCTCTGTCACTATTTCCGTTTCTTTCATAGAGTCTCATGTTCCCTAATCCGGATACTTTTTCAAGCTCTTAGTAGATTTTTTTATCTGACGATTTAAGATGTGGCTTTTCTTAATCAGAAGAAAGGAAGCGAGAAAGTCGGTTTTCCCTTTTTCAAATAGAGAACTAGTTGCTATAGTAAAAGTGTGGAAAGAAACCAACTGAAGGGTTCTCTATTCCTTTGTTCTCAGGGGTCTCTAACTAAACGAGAATGTTCTTCTAAAATTGCAACTCCACAAATGTGAGAAAGCTCAAATTTACACGTTAATTCAGTTTACCTGACATCTTATAGTCAAGAAGACGTTTACTCTTTATTAAAAGTGAAGCATTTTGTCGCAAAAGAATATCATTAGGCTGATTAAGTTATTCAACTTTTCTGCACAAAAGTGTTTACTAAATTTGTAACTATTCGTACTAAATTTATATTAAATTTGTACTTATAATTTGTACTTGAACTCTTGACAAAAACTTTGAAATATATTAATTCCAAAGAGTAAAATTTTGTTAAAAATTAGTTAATTAATGAATTATAAATTAGATTGATTAAAAGTCTAGGAAGAATGTAAAGTTTTTGTTATGCGATTAAATGGAAAATATCAAACTTAAGATGTTTAAAATAGGGGATTTGTTAAGTGGATAATGTCAATTAGAATACCCAGAAGATCCGTCTGACTAAATACGGTCTAATCTACTTGTAGTGAAGTATAAAGTGAAGAAGGCGTACAAGATAAGTTCAGAATAAATAAGTTTAAAATAGATCATTTCATTGTACTGTAAAAGAACCAGTGGGATAAGAATTGTAAACCCCCCCCCCCTCTCCGCCTATAAAAAAATCGTTCCTATGCGCTTGAAAATAGTGTCTAAAAACTGAAAAAATAGATAAAAAAAAAAACAAAAAAATTATGGGATTTACTAAAAAGCGAAAATATTACTAGAAAGTTACAAAGTAACTAGAAAGTGACGAAAGAAACTGTAACTTTATGCAAATTACTAAAATTTATTGGAAAATAATTATAAAATGAGTCAAAATTGATAGAAAAAGAGAAAGGAACTATAAATAAACGAAAAAGAACTAAAATTAAGAAAAACCAAATAGAAACGAAAAAATATTTAGACATTAAAATAAAAATAAAAAAAAATAGAAAATATTGGAAAATTCCTAGAAAGTAGAATAATAACTATAGAAGTTGATTAAACATAACCTAGTAAGGAATGAAAAATAGAAAATAAAAAAAGGAAGTCAAGCTTTAGGAAAAAAATTTACACTGAAACTTCACTTATTTAAAGTCCCGCTTATTTCGAGTCGCATTTATTTTAACAATTCGAAGACTCACTTATTTTGACTTGGTGACCAATCATAATTAACTAAAATTTTCATTGGTTTCTGCGAATTCGAACAGCCAATCAAAGAAGTTATCTATAATTACGTGGAAGTTAAAATAAGTGCGACTTTTCTCATGGATTTGCGTGGACCGGGTTAAAATAAGTGAAGCTTTAGTGTATACGGATAAAAATTACCAGAATGTATTTTAAACAGCTGTATTTTGATGAAAATTACTAGAATGTATTAAAATAATAACTATAATCTGGAAAAAATCACTAAAATGTAATAAAAAATAACTAGAAAGTGTTAAAAAAGCTATTATTACCGTTATCTTTAAAATAATAACTAGAAGTTGTTTGAAAGTAACTAGAAAAAGAAACAAATTTACTATAAAATAAGAGAATCCTGAGAGATTAAAGAAAAATGTATAATTAAAAATAAACAATTACATTAAATTGAATAAATTACTAGAAATTTACAAAGTAACTCGAAAGTGATAAAAATATCTGTAACTTTAAGAAAATTACAAGGATTTAAGATAAAATAAAGAAAAATCCCTAAAAAATGAAAAAAATAACTATAACCTTAAGAAAAATAAATAGAAAAAAAAAGAAACAAACAGAAATGAAAAAACATTTGAACATAAAAAAAAATAACTAGAAAATGTGGGAAATTTTCTAAAAAGTAAAATATTTACCTACTAGAATTTGATTAAAAATAAAAAGGAAAAAATTAGAAAATGAAGATAAAGTGCATGCTCTAGCTTTAAAAAATAACTAGACACTGATGACAATTACTAGAATGCTTAAAAAAATAACTAGGAAATTTATAAAAAATATTGCTATTCACTATTAAAATGATAATTACAAGTTGTTTAAAAGTAACTAGAAAAAGAAGGAAATTTACTAGAAAACAAAGAAATAAAAAGAAAATGAGAAATTAAGGGAGAAAACGCAAAAAAGGAGAAAAAAAACTTTTTAAAGTGAAAAAAATAGAAGGAATTTACAAAATAACTTAGAACTAGAAATGATGAAAATATCCATAAATTGATGACAATTTTTAGAATTTATTTAAAATTAACATTACAAATTCTTAAAAAGAACACTTGAAAATAAAAGAATAACTAAATTAAAAAAGAACCACTAGAAAGTGAAGGAGAATTTCAAGAAACAAAAGATTTTTTTAAGATATTAAAAAATATTAATTTAAATATTTAGAATTTAAAATCGAGCTAGTTAATAATAAAAATAAAACTAGAAAATGAGAAAAAATACTATAAGGAGAACAAGGAATTATAAATTAAAAAACTATGAACTAAAGAAGAATTTGTAGAAAATAAATGGGGAATAAAAAATAAATAATAAAACTGTAAACTGTAGAAGAATGACTATAAAATAAAAACATATCCAAAATTTAAAATTTTAATTCCTCAAAAATTTGAAAATTGAGATTTATTGTTTAAAATTTGGACAAAATATAAACTTTATATAGGTCAATCAACTTGTTTTGCAGCAAGGAATATGATTTTTTGAATATGAAGTTGAATTTATAGCTATTTATAGGTTAAAATAATTTTTTTTTTAAACTAATTTTTCAAAAAATTATAATTTAATAAAAATTTTTTTAATGGTTATTTTTAAAAACCCTTGTGTAACTAAAAACTAAATAAAAACTATGATAAATTAAAATAGTAACCAGAAGCTGTATGAAACTAACTACAAAAGGTCAAAATTACTATGAAGAGAAAAAAGAATGATAAATTTAAAAATAACTATAAAATAAAAAAGAATTTCTAGAAAATGAAAGGGGATTAAAAAAATTAAGAAAAAAATGTAGGAGAATGATTATAAAACGAGAACACACTGAAAGAAATTTTAAAATGAAATTTAATATAAGATAATTGAAAGGAGATTATTCAAGACCTACTGAAAAAAACTAATTGGTTTACTTTTGAACTGTTGCTGATCAAAAGAAAAGAGAATTTATTAGTGACTATATTAAACACTAAAACGAAATTTTGAATATTAATATAATCACTATTAAATTTTCTTTTCGTCAATGTAACAGTATAAACGTGACTCAATTAGTTTTTTCCAGTAGGTCTTGAATAGTTTCCTTTCAACTTATTTGATATTAAATTTCATAGTGTCATTATTAAATATTATTTAAAATTTTTTTTCAGTACATAACTAAAAGTTGTATAAGAATAATTGAGAAATAAAAAAAGTACCAGAATTTAAAAAATCACTGGAAAGAGTAAAAAAGACCATAAACGTTGATAAAAATTACTAAAATGTTGAAAAATAACTAGAAAATTTAGTAAAGTTACTAGGGTAGTAAAATAATATTTAAAATATTATTTTTACTTCAAAAACTAACAAATAAAAATAGTTGTCAATATATATACGTAAATCAGTTGACTGAGAAAATATGCATATTAATTTGCTGCTATCACTCGGTATGATTTAAATATGAGAATTTAGAATTGATCGATTTCTCTAAGCCATTTGGCCAATAAGGTCCTTTAATAAATAAAAACCATTTGTTTTTTTAACGTTTCAACTATCCATGTCTTCAACAACAAATAAAAAAAAATAGAATTTTTGGATAAATTACTTTAGATGGAAAAAAATGACAATTGAAAAAGTACCTAATACTAGAAAATAATAAAAACAAGTACTAAAAAATAAGGAAATAAATAATGGTTGACAAAAATTAAAGTGAAAAGGAAAAGAGTTCTAAAGTTTAAAAAAAACTAGAAATTATTAAAAATAACAATATATTTATGGAAATTACTAGAATGTATTAAAAAGTGATTAGAAAATGTAAAAAAGTTACTAGAACTTTTCGAAGATCAACCAGAGATTGTAGTAAAATTACTAGATATAAAAATAAAAATGACAAGTTAAAAAAAGTAATTAGATATGTTGTCAATTACTTTAAATCGAAAGCAGAATGATAATTTCTAAAAACAAAACTGTAAAATGAAATAAAATGTGAAAAACAATTGAAAATTAAAGAAAAATAATAATTGGGAAATTAAAAAGTACCTTCGTTTTAGAAAATCACTAAGAAGTGTAAAAAGCAACTATTTACTCATAAAAATTACCAGAATGGTTTAAAAAATTACCAAACTTTTCCTAAATAAACGCCTCTACAGAATGCGAAAATAATAAATGTAATTTTCAATTTAAAAACTTAATGCACCTTAATTCCAAGCTCCTAATTACATTTTGCCCTACCGCAGGTTTCAAACAAAGTTACGTTTTAATTGTCTAAAATTGAACGTGTGTGAAATAAGCATCCTCCATTCAGAAGATTAAGTAAATAAAAAACTAATAAAAACTGCATAAAACTAATGAAAACTGAATAAATACTGAAAAAAAGCTATAAAAAAGTTAGGGGACTGCAAATTGAGAAAGTAAAAAAAAACTGCGAAGGGTGAAATCGTTTTAATTTCACCTAAACTCGTTGCGTCTATTTTTAGAAAAATTTGATATTGGGATTAATTTACAATGTGCGTACAATACATTTTTGAAAATTATTATTTATAATTGTTTATCTTATAATTTGAATTTAAAAGTTGATTTGCAGGGTAAAAATGTTATTTTGACAGTTGATGCAATTTAATAAAAACGCACTGAAAAAATTTAGATAATATAAATTTTTTTATTTGTGTAATTGTTCAAATTAGTGTACATTATTTATATTAACAAATTGTTGCATAAAAAATGACAAAATATTGACTTTCTTATAAAATACTAAATATTTTGAAACCAAACTTTGCAGAATTATTTAAAATATCATTCTAAAGGTCTTTCGGATCTATATTTGTTTAAATTTTGCCTTAAAATCAATTTTTAAACAATTTCGCTACTATTTTTAAACAGATTTGCTACTATTGGGAAATTTTTAAAAATTAATTTTAAGGTAAAATTAAAACAAATTTGGGTCAGACAGACATTCTGAATGATATTTCAAGTTATTCTGCAAAGTTTGATGTCAAAATATTTATTATTTTAAGAGATAGTTTACAGACAAATTTTGTCTAGACTATAGTGACGTCATACTCCATCATATGCACTTAAGTCTAAACACTTTTTAGGTAGTTTCATATGATACACTAACTTTTTAATTTTAAAGTTTAGAAATATGAAAATATTTACCATTAATAATAAAGTTTTGAGAAATTTTACTGTTTTTTAACGACTAATAACGCCTCTCCAGAAAGACGAATAAATATAATTTTCCTTTTAAAATTTAAGTTTATAATCTTCCTTTCAGTGCTTTTTTTTATTAAATTACATCAGCTGTCAAAATAACCTTTTTCCTTGTAAGTCAATTTCTAAATTCAAATTTTTAAATTCAAACTACAAATATAGAAAAATTATATAAAATAATGTTCAAAAAGGTATTACACAAACATCATAAATTAATCCCACAAAGTGTCAAATTTCTCTAAAAAAAGTCCACAACGAGTTTATATAGGTGAAAAATAATAATTTGATTCGAAACAAAAAAAGAAACCTATAAACAAGCTAAAAATTGTTTCCATCTCGCTAATTTCGTTTCGAGTATTCTTGTTCGCAAATTGCAATTTTTTTTTTTTTTTTTGCAAGAATAGAAAATCGATAAATTCAAAATAAGCTCATCTGGCGGCGGTTTGAATAAAAGATGGTCCTTCAATTTCCTGAAATTACTTTTTTTTGCTGGTGCCGTTTTATTCTTAAAATTCGTATTCAAGTAACTGTCAAAGCTTTCAAAAAGAATCAAATCAAAGGATCGATTAATCGATCCATAGACTGGCTTTAATCTTGTTTCTTGAATCCCAGACTTGGAAAAGTCCTTCCAACTGTGTCGACCCTGTTTTCGTTTCACGAAAACACGTTTACGGTGACATCCGGAGCAGCAATTTTGTGCCACTTGCTTCTAGTTCACCAACTGAACAAAGCGAAAATACAGAGTGAAACTCGGACTAACAGTGGAGGAAATAAATAGTCAAAAGTTTAATTTTGACCTGTGAAGCTTGACAGTTATTTTATAAATTGATAATGAAAGTTTTCATTCTATGTAGGTTTCGTCTGTTTTGGAAATTAGGCAATTTGCGCTTATATGAAGTAAAATCAATGTTTTACCGCATATGTAAATAGGTATATAATGAATTTAAAAAAAAATAATAAAATTTATAAAAATTTATAAAATTTATTGAAACTAATAAAAAAAACTAATGAAAAACAATTACTAAAAAACAGTAATTGTCTCTGATAGTTGAGATAAGTTCTGTACTCTAAAAATAATATGTATTATTATTTCATTCCGTACGTGTACAGCTTTAAACCAAAAATGAAATAAAACTGATAAAATAATCTCGTCAAAACTCAAAGTGCTTCTTGAAGCGAAATTTCTCTCCATGAAATAAACTAACTTCACCCATAAAAAGCTGCGTAACATTCGAAGCAAGTAGTACATCTAAATCTGTGTTAGAATCGTTTTAATGGCTTTACACCTCAAACTACACCTTTCCCGAGTTGACCCTTACCTATAGATATATTACGGAAATGATTTAACTTAGCTCAATAAAAAGTTTTTAATTACAATTAAAGCAGGTTTCACAGTGACAATGAAGAATATTTTAGGGGAAATAGGCACTCTAAATCTGAATTAGTGGTTTTCTACGTAATGAATTGGCGAAAAGTGAACTACTATTAAATAGTAAAGATTTTACTATTTTTTTAGTAGAAAACTACTAATTGAAATATTAAAGTTAAGATAGTAAAGAAAAAAAAATAGTGAAGACTACTTCAATTTGTAGTCTTCTAACATTTCAATGTTATACTTCTACTAAAAATTAGTAGTTTTCTACAAAAAAATTAGTAAAATTCTTACTATTTAATAGTCACTTCTCACTTTTCATTAATTAATTAGTAGAGAATCAATAATTTGGAATTTTGGATTTAGAGAGGGGGACTGAATATATAAAAATAGGAAACATTTAGGGTACATTAAAAAGTTTATAAATATTAAGATATAAATAAATTTAGGGGTGTAGGCAGAGGGGGGTTTGGAGGGTTCACCCCCCCCCCTTGCGAAATCGAAAAAATCTATTTAATAAAAGGTCATTTTAAGTACAATTTTTGGAAAACTCCCCCTACAATTTCAAAACTCCCCCCCCCCCCTCGAAATTTTTTTTTGCGTACGCTTCTGAAAAAATTATATACCATAATTAATTTTTAAGTCCAAACATTTATAGTACAAAGATTAAAAGAGTTCCTCTGATATTGTTAAAATATTAGCTTGTATGATAAAAAGTAATTTATTTATAAATAAGTACATGTAACAATATTACATAGCCAGAATTGGAAACTACTTATTTTGAAATGAATAAAAAACCTTTTTAAACGTAATAAGAATGAATACTTATTTTTTTTCTTATTTTAAAAAAGCTAAAAAAATTCTCAAAAAGAATGGGAGTTTGGATCCATTAAAAGTTGAATGCATTCAAAATTTGATAAATTAAGGTTTGGATTATAATTAAATTGAAAGTAATTAATATTTAAAGAAAATATATTACAAAAAGTATTCAAAAATATGAAAATAGTGGAAAATAAACTAGAAAATAAAAAACAGTAAGAATTAAATAAGAAAATGTGAAAAGGCAAATAAAAATTATATGAAAGAAATGACGAATTCGTTTAAAAATGAAAAAGTTTAGGAAATTATTCACGAAATGAAGAAATTTTAAAATGAATGTATAAATGTTTATGTATATAAATAAATAAATAAATAACATAACAAAATAAAATAAAATAAACTTTCAAATATTAGATTCGTTTTTAACAATTTTAAAAACAAATATTGTTGAAAAGTCATAGAATCTAGAAATTAAATCAAAGAGCGAATAAATTTGAGAAATTTTGTTAAAATTATGTTCATTATATGAAAATTTTTTTGCTTTCTCATAGAGGAAGCAGTAGATTAAAATGACACCAAAAAAATTTAAATTTCATTGAAAATAAAAAAAGCTATTCCTTTTATCAACTTCCGGGTAAATATATACTTTATGTATAGAGCAATTAGTTCGTTTCTAAATCTAGAATATTTTTTCTAGAGGTACTATGATTAAAAAATAAAAATTAGAGAAGTTATATAAAATGGAAGAAATTTTAAATGTCAAAAAAGGCAGATAAATCATGAATTATTTTTTGGTGGTGTATCATAAACTTTATATAGGTCCTCTCTAAATTTGAATTAGTTAAAAATAACTAATAATTAGTAAAATAGTGCCTGAGTTTTAATTTCAGCAATTAGTTAAAAATAACAAATTATTAGTAAAAAAATGACTAATTTTTAGTAAAAACATAACTAAAAGATAGTTAAAATTTGACTAATTGAATTAGTAAACAGAATTTTACTAAAATATTAGTTATTTTGACATAACCTAAAAATGAATTTGACTAATAATTAGTTATTTTTCACTAAATGATTAGTAGAAATATAACTATTTGAATTAGTGACTGAGTTTTTGATTTCAAATTAGTTATTTTTAACTAATTCAGATTTAGAGAGTCAATCAATTCATTTTGAGACAAGGAATATTGTTTTTTTATTCATAAAGTTGTATTTTTAGGATGAAAAAAATTTAACAGAAAATAAAGAAAAATAGGGCTTAAACAAATTTGGTTGTTTTCTAGAGATATCTATAAGACAAAAAAGTTATCACACACACACACCTCCGGATTTTTCCTTAGAAATGAAAATTTAGGCTTCTTAGATGAAAGAAAAGTCGATTTAGACTATTTTTGGAAAATAGCAAATCTTAACGATCACGTAGTAAAAAATATCAAAATAGTTGGAAATAAAATATAAAATAAGAAATAGTAAGAATAAAATAAGAAAATGTAAAAAGGTAAATAAAAATTAAATATAAGAAATGACAAATTCCTTTAAAAATGAAAAAGTTTAGGAAATTATTCACAAAAAGAAGAAAATGTAAAATGACTGTAAAAATAATTTAACAAAATAAAAGAAATAACTTTTTTGAAACATATGATTCATTTTTAAAACAATTGTAAAACAAATATTGTTGAAAAGTCATAGAATCTAAAAATTATATCAGAAAGTAAATAAATTTGAGAAAAAATAGAAAGAATGTAAAAAAATTGAATTTTACAAAAGAAAAATGAGAAAACAATCAGATAAATAAAGAAAAAATTTTACTCTCCCGCTCCCTTAAATTATCAAAATAGGTAAGAAAATCTATGAGAAAATAAACAAATTTTAGAGAACGCCATAAAAATAAAATTATATCAAATAAAATAAAAAAAATTGCACAAAAAAAAAGAAAATCTATAATAAAAAAAATAGAAGCAAAAGAAATGAAAATCTTTAACAAGTGATGAGAATTAAGAAATAGTGTCAAAATATAGAAAAAAAATCAAAATAATGAAAAACTTTTTTGAAGAATAAAAAATTATAAGAAAAAACTTTAATTGTTCGAAAAAAATGATAGTTCTTAAAAACTTCAAAGAAATGAAAACAATAATTATTACATTAGAAAATTCAAGATCAAAGGATTATAAAAGAAAATTGTCAAGGAAGGAAAAATGTAATTATAAAGTTAGAAAATTTAAAACATGCATATTTAAATTAAATCAAAATGAAACATAAAATAATTAATTATTTAACTGTGGAATTTTGAAATAACTGTTTAACTAATTTTCAAACTAATTTAAAAGTTTGAATAAATTAAAGTTTGATTCAACTCAGGTTCGAGATTTGTTTAAATCATAAAAAATTATACTAAATAGGACATTCCACATGACATTTTCATTAAAAATTTTTTCTGATTCTATATGAAAGATTAGGAAATACCTAATTTTTTTTTTATTGGATGAAAATTACAGAAGTTATGAATTTTTGGAATTTAACATTTTCAGAAACAGAGCACTTTTGACACGCGTTTTTCTCCGTTATTATTAGAAAATTGAAAAAAATGCTCTATATGAAATTTGTTCAGTTTTTCCTAAATTTCTTAGACCCATAATAAAAAAATAATGTATTTACAACAAAAATATATAATAAATTGAATTTAAGCCTAATAAATGAACATTTCTCAAAACCGAAGTAATGGATTTTAGATTTTGTTCTTTTAACGCTGTTACTGATTAATAAAGAAATTTTTCTCGTAAGTCTAAATGTGGTGTTCTTTAACGTTTAACTGATATTTATAATTATTTTTCCTTGCACAAAGTTTAAAATATGAATTTTAGAAATCAAATAATTTCAATTTGCTTTCTATTGCTATTCTTTTGTTTTGTGACTGAAGGTTAAATTTATAAAAAATGTGAAAGTAACTAAATAAATGGAAATATCTTTTACTTGTTAAAGAACACTATTTTTAGACTTCGAGAAAAATTTATTTATTAACCAGTAACTGCGTTAAAAGACAAAAAACGAAAATCCATTACTTCGGTTTTGAGAAATGTTACTTATTAGGCTTAAATTCAATTCTTTATATATTTTTGTTACAAATACTTAACTTTTTACTAAGAAATTTAGGAAAAACTGGATAAATTTCATGTAGAGCATTTTTTTCACTTTTCTATTCGAGAATACAAGATTGAAATTAAATTTTTCTGTATTATTCTACGAATTCCTGGAATTTCGTAAAAATTTTCCAATCTTTTTACAAATTTACAGTTTTTGTCTTGATATACTAAATCGAGAGCAATTTCTTGAATCACTAAATACCCTTTTAAATAGATTTTTGTGACAAATAGCTGATATTAAGGGGTTTTGTAAATTTTTTGGATCAAAAATATCAAAAAAATTTTTCTTCTTATTTCTTCATAGGAATGCATGTCAAGCATATGTAGTTAAATTATTAGATCGTTATTTGTTCAAAAACTTAAGTCATATAACAAAATCAAAATTTTAAACGCGTTTTTCTCAAAACAATATTTTTAAAAATGGTTACCACCATAACTCAAAAACCGTTTAACCGATTTTAAATTTTCTTGTTGCATTCGATTCTTTGGAAGTTTTTGCAGGTCCTAAACCTTTAATATACTTATAACCTTTTATTTTAAATATTTTGTGAATGATTTAAGGTAAAAATGATGGTGTTTTTTCAGATTTTTGGATTCAGAAGATTTTTTTATTTTAAATAAGTCTGTGATGAGCTACAGTGGTAACCATAAATGAAAGTAATTTTTACAGCGCGCTCTATAGAAGGAAGACACTCAAAGTTTTTAAGATTGCAAATTTTTTTTTAATAGCTCTTGACATACATATTAACATGTAGAAACTTTTGATCAATTACATTTTAAAATTTATAAGCAAGAATCTTTTTAAAAACCTTCCGTTTTAGACCTAAAAAAGTTACAAAACCCCTTAAGAGAAAATAAAATTTGGAGGTGGGGGGGTAAAAATATAAAATTCAGTTTCTTTTAGAACTGTATTAACAAATTCAGCACCAAAATTCCAATTCTCTTGAAAAACATAAAGAACTGTTGAAATATGGGCATATCGGACAATAGACCAAGAAGCGAATAAAATTCTGATTATTCACTTTTGTCAGGATCTATATATTATCTCAGGTATAAATTACCTTATTATAATGTAAATGACCTATATGTAAATTTAAAAAATGAAAAAAAAAGTTGACTAAAAGTAAGCCATTAGCGCCTATAACGATATTAGAATTTTGTATAATCAACACGATAAAGGCGTGTATAAGATGGTTGAAAAAAAAAAATCTGACGAGGCAAAAAGTCAGCCTGTTGCATGTATGTTGAAACCGGCGTGTCGTCGAGGCTCTTATCAAATATAGAGAATCGCTCAAAGCCCTCTTGAAACCTAAAATATCGATAATACACCTCTCCATCAGAGGGCCTATTAATAGAATCTTGATGATTATTGAATCATAACAATCCTCAGGCCAATGTAATAATCTAATATTGTTAATTTCGACAAACTATAACAATGCATTCACCAGATAAGTACGGTGCATTTCAAGCGAGTCAGCAAATGTATGCATATACTAAAGAACAAGTGTGTTTGTGTAATATAAGAGCATTTGTATATGTATGTGTTATATATGAGGACAATTATACATGTGTTTGCGTAAGGGCAATTACATATGTTTGTATATTATAAGGACATAATTACATATGTAGGTAGTACAAATACATGGGTATAAGTGCAAATATATATAAGATAAATGCACTAATAATCGTTACATGCCTTATTAGTAATTCTCAAATTATTTCGACAAATCATCAAAACATTATGAAGTCAAACATAGAAAACGTCCAATATAAAAATATTCCAGAATTTTTTCATATAATAATTTCGCTTATTTTCAACAATTATTTACCATTTTTTAATAAACAAAGATTTTTTTAAAACATAAATTTATTTTCAATATGTGTACGTCCGTATAAAAAGAGCCCACTTTGGCACTATTGGACTTATCTATATGATTATCATATTTTTGATTAAATTTCGAACATTTTAAGACGTCTTGGACCCTTTTAGATGAAAAATTCACAAAGTTACAAGTATTCAAAGATAGAAGTGTCAAAACCGTAATTTTGAGAAAAACGATTTTTTAAAGTTTTTTTGAAGTTGAAGATCACCATTAGAGTCTATGCATTTTAAAAATTGAAAATAAGATTATTTTGTGTTTTTAATTACGATAGTTATGATAAATGTATGATTAGACGTAGAACATTAAGTAGTTTGTATTTCAGCAATAAAAAAAAATTCTAAAATCGGAACCTCCTTTAGAAAAATATGCGAATATCTCGGAAAATAAAATATTGACAAAGTGGTCCTTTTTAATGTGGACGTACACATATAATCAGTTAAATTTACACTTCTTTATTAAATCAAAATTATAAAATTTTATTTAAATTTAATTTTTTTATTTCCAATGAGAGAAGGTGGTTTCTCATCGAATAAATATTTGACTAATGAAAAGCAAACTTTAACTATTTCAATAACAATTAAAATTTTACAAAGTCGATCAACAAACAAAATAAATTCATTAGCAAGTTTTGAAATAATTTATACTTAGAAGTAAAATAGAATAGAGAAAATTTTGTTAAATTTTTGTTAAATTAAACTATTGATTATATTTTCATATAAGTGATTAAATTCTAAAATGTCGAGCATTTTATTTATGCTATTGTTGCCCTCTTTTTTTATATAAAACGTTTCTACAATAATTATTTTTCTTTCATTTTTTTCTCTATGTAATATTTCAATATTTGACCAATCAAAATTATGATTTTCATTAGAGTCATTTACTTTTAATAGTCTGTGTTTTAATAATACATTATATAATATTTTTTATTTCTAATGAAACTAGACTCATGTTCTGACAGCCTAATTTTTAAAGCTCTTTCAGTTTGACCTACGTATGTACGCACAAAGAAAATTAATTATAAATTTTATTAAAATACTTTATAATTTACAGAAAAGGAGCCAGAAAGCGAAATTTTCATACAAGGAATTTTAAGCTTATTTTAGAAAAATCATTCGAATCATAAGTAATTTTAAACTTTATATAGTCTGTAGCAAATTTAATATAATTTTTTAAAAGTTTGAAATTATCAATCTGAAATTTTATCTTTTTGGTTCTTTTTCCCTAAATTATAAAACACTTTTATAAAATTTATAATTAATTTTTTTCCGTGTTCTATCACAATCATTACAATTAATTTTATAAATAATAACATTTCTACATTCTAGTATTTCCAACGGATCTTTTCCTGATTTAATGAACTCTCTAAATTTGAATTAGTTACAATTAACTAATTATTAGTAAAATCGTGGCTGAGTTTTTGTTTTTACAATAAGTTAAAAATAACTAATTATTAGTGAAAATAGAACTAAAAAATAGTGAAAATTTGACTATCTGAATTAGTGAACAGAATTTACTAAAATATTAGTAATTTTGACATAACCTAAAAATGAATTTGACTAATAATTAGTTATTTTTTACTAAATGCTTAGTAGAAATATAACTATTTCAATTAGTGACTGAGTTTTGCTTTCAAGTTAGTTCTTTTTAACTAATTCAGATATAGAGAAAGAAGTAAAAGAAGAATCATTTCTAAAAACTGTTTTAATATTATATTTTTTTTTATATTTTTTTACTTTATAAGATTATTTACCATAGGGTAAATTATCATAGGGTAAAGAAGATTTCATTTTTTTTCACCTTTTAAAAATGTTCTTAAATTTTAAACTTATAGCAATTTTAATTTCTTCAAATTTCTGTTAATTTAAACCTGCATTGATTAATTTGAAGTGATTTAAAAATTTCTGAAATTTGTAATAATTCTTTTCTCTTATGATTTCAATTACTTAAACTACAATTTTCAACTATTTTTATCATTTTTCAATTACTGACTGCAATTTTTAATTATTTTCATTGTTTCTCACTTTCTTCACTAACTCTTAAATCTACCTTCCGCAAACTTCAATTATATTTTAAAATTTTTTGAATCACTTTTTCAATTCTAATTATTTTCTCTTCGACAATAAAACAATTTCATTATTTATTGCTAAATTTCATATTATTTATCCTAAAATGAAATTAATTTTTTCAATTTACTATTATTATTTTCATTTTGCAATTATTATCTTAAATTTTCAATCATTTTCATTAGAGCTGTGCAAAATTGTAAAATTCTATCCTCTCCATGAGAATTTACATGGGCTCGGTTCGGTTCGAATTTTGATCCCATGCAAAATTCGAGTTTCTGTACAGCTCTAATTTTCATTATTTCTGAATTAATATCTTGACTTTCAAATAAATATCTCCATTTTCAATTATTTTGTTCAATATTCATTTCTTTTCATCATTTTGCAATTATTTTCTCCATATTTTAATTGTTTTTATTATTTTTCAATTAATTACTAAAATTTTCAGTTTTTATCTCAAATTTAGATTATTGTCTTAAATTTTCAACTTTTTAAATGATTTTTCAATTATTTTTTTTCTAATTTTTGTATTATTTTCTCCAATTTCTAATTATTTTCATTCTTTTTGCATAATTAAAAAAAATTTCAATTTTTTATCTGAAATTTTAATTATTTTCATCATATTTCAATTATTTTTTAAAAATTTCAATTATTTTTATCATTTTTCAATTATTTTTCTAAATTCTTAATTATTTTCTCCAATTTTTAATTATTCTCATTTTTTAAAAATGAATATTTCAACTTTCCAAGTATTTCCCTAAAATTTCAATTTTTATTTTATTTATTTATTATTATTTATTTCATAATATAAACCGCAGTCAAAATTTTGTTTAAAAAATTTAAAAATTTTTTTCAAAAAATTTTTTCTTTGAAATTATTTTTAAAAGTTATTAAATATTTTTTTTTCAAATTTCATATTATTTTTTCCAATTTTTAATCATTTTCAATATTTTCATAATTTTAAATTATTTCTATTATTTGTTTATTATTTACTTCAATTTTCAATTACTTATGTGCTTTTTAAAAATTTCCAAAAAGTTTTTAATTATTTATCTAAAATTTTCATTTTTCTATTCAATTTTCAATTATATCTACGATTTTCAAGTAGGTATTTTATGTACCTATATTCTGTATTTTTTGCCATTATTTCTCTTAAATTAAAAATTGTTCTTTTCAATTTTAAATTATGTTTATCCTTTTGTATTTATTTTCTCTAATTTTTAATTATTTTCTTTTTTTTTTTGCAATAAACTACTAAAAATTTCAAGTAGTTTTCTAAAATTGCCTTTAATTTTCCTTTATTTAAAATATATTAGGTAACTTTTTCAATTATTTTCTCAAATTTGAATTATTTTCTTCAATTTTAAATTATTTATATTATTTTTTCATTATCTTCTTTAATTTTTAATAATTTTCATCATTTCTGAATGAATTTTCTAAAATTTTTATTAATTATCGCAATTTCAATAATTTTTTTTCAATTTTCAATTATTTTCTCCAATTTTAAAACATTTCTATGATTTTTTAAATTACAGTAGCCAATTTTAATCGTTTTCATTATTTTTTTTTCCATTAATTTGCAAAATATATATATTTTATATTTATATACAAGTACAAATATATAAACATATTCAAACATACATAATCTACTAATTAAGGAGAAATGGTTTAATACAATCGGTTAACCGTAGTTTCACGTTCTAAGTGAATATTCTCATCTGCTTGCAAGGAAGTAGAGCAATTAATTAGAAGCCGTCAATTTTAACAATTCGGATCCACAATGATACTATAAATCTTATATTATAATTATTATACATAAATTATGACTAAACTATGATTCTTTATTACTGTTAATCAAAAAATTTGCTCGGTTTTCCGAAACCATTCCAAAAGGATTTTTCCAAAAAGGTATTTATTCCGGAACTACACGGTAAAAAATTTATGAACGTGGATACAAAAAATTATTAATATAATTAAATTAAGAATTTCAACTCACTAGATTGCTCAAATCGTTTATTCAGTTTAAACCAATGTTTAATTTGACATATGCTTATTTGTATTTTTGCTTACTTAACTAAATTGAATATTGTTTATGGTAAATACAGGTTTATTGTCTTTAAAGTACAAATGAACAATTTATAAAAAGGCAATACTCATTCATGAAATAGTCATACTATTTTTCGTTATATATACATCAAATACCTAAAACAGTGATATTGAATATCAGTGCGTATTCACTTTTAGCTTACTTCACAAACAAGAGAAAAAACTATAAGTCGATATATCCAATTTTTTAATATAAAAACAGTTAATCCTGATATTTCAAGATTAATTTATTTCCACTATTGTTGGTTACAATAATTTTTGTCCATCCAATGTTTTGTTTTTATTGTCACGTGGTTTAGTCGGTTTAGGCTTTAGCAGACAGTCGCGTGGGAACAGTATATTAATTGCTAAATTTCTTTTTATTTATACAAGTAAATTAAGATTAAATTTATAATATTCTTACTTAGTTTATTGTTGGTACATTATCAGAGGAAAAATGTGTGATGCATTTGTAAAATCTATTTGAATTAAATGGAATTTGGAGAAATACATAACCTCTTTTAAATCGATCATTTTTCTTGATTTGAAAATGAATTGATCTAGCACAGTGGTAAGAATCTTTCTCTACTTTCCGAAAAACCTTGATTCGTTATCATGAGTGCAAAAAAAAGTTCCAATTTGTCGGACGGTATAATAAGTACATCTCTGACGAAAATAATATATATATAATTATATATATTTGTTCAAGTTCGGTATATAAAAGTATTAAAATATTTATACCAGAGCACATAATTTATTTAAGAAGTCCAGATGTTAAAAATTTCTGATTTATGTTTGAAATATATATGACAATCTAACCCCAAAATTTTGAATCCGATTCATAACTGTCAAAATAGAAACAATATAAATTTTATTGATTGGAAATCACTTATTAAAGCAAACTTCTATTTAAAACTATATTCAAAATGTCAATTCGTCAATCAGCATTCTTAAAATTATGACTCTCGTTAAATAGGTTTTTTTAAGATCTCAAATCTTAGATTTTCATCATAATTATATATGCATCTTACTTCAGTTATATGTTAATAATTACTATTACGATGATTCTCAATATCTATATTTCAGACATATCGAATTTATACCCTATTCATAATGCATCTATAATACAGTTAAATATCTTAAGAAATGTCATTTTCACTATTGTAGCGAATTTGGATTATTCATGGCTCCATTCTAGCTATAAGTTTACCTATTACAGTGAATACTTTTGATAATTCATGAGAACTTTTTTTACCGTGTAAATTTTGGATTTTTCGTCCGTTTGACTTCAAGCTTTCTAAACATGACAGTTTAATGTAGCTTAATTCTTTGAGAATGTAACCCTTTAATCACGGGAGTTAATATAATTAACTAAAACAAAGATTTAATTACGAGTTACTTCTGTAGGTGTCAGTCAGATAAAACAGAATGCTTAAATCTCCCTGAGATAAGACAAATATGCATTCATCTGCACGTTTATAGTATATCTAATACAGTTCCAAGTAGAATTCACTTATTTGAATGTGTGTAAGGTGGAATATCACAGAAATGCAAACGAAAGTACTTAACAATATACCTGCAACGGGTTTTCGAATATGGCTATATATACCTATCTATATAGCAACTGTAGAAAAGCTTTGTTATATATATTCAATACAGTTTGAACAAACCAGATACTCTGAATTAGTTTACAGTGTTGCTACACGTTCATCGAGGGAAAAAAAGAAAAAATATATCATATTCATATGCAAGTGTTCGATATCATTATTATTATTAAACACTTCTCTATAAAAAATTCGGATTAAATCGATTTGGACAGCTTTTATCGGTGAGCTTTTTTCACGTTCTCTACACATTAGTTTCGTTGATTTTTCATTATTTGGTTCATTTTGTATTATTTATTTGTTTGTTTAAATTTGTTTATTTATATTTTCTTATTTATATTTGTTTCTTCGTTTGTATTTGAATATTTACATTCATCTCATTTTTTCAGTTTCGTAAAATTTTGTACTGATTTCCAAATTCATCCAATTTAATTTCTAATTAAATTCTATCTTAAAACTAATCTGATTCATGTTCTCATTAAATAAACTTTTAAGATACTTTTTTTATCGGTGAAAGACCAACCGAAACATTATGCATGAATTTTTTGATGGAACGATTTTATACAGATTCTTTTGAGAATGGACTTTATTTACTCTTCAAAGGATTTAAAAAAAATCTAAAATTTCTCGTATATTTTATAAAATTTGCAAGGTTATTATTTTACAGACTTTGTTTCACGTGTAATGAATTCTTATATTAATTATTTTATTATAATTAATGTACGCTCACGATAGTATGTTTAGTGATTAATTATTACTCTTGATAAGTAGTTTTGAAGTTCTTTGACGTGTTATGAAATATAAGCTCTTTTAAGTAGACACATGATGAAAATGTGATTATATCTATAGAATAATTAATTTATTTTATCGAAAAATGCAAAAGAAAAAGAGATGGATTTTTTTTTAAGTGTCACACTGTGTTCTTTAATCTAAATTATGCATTTTGTTCGGACAATGATATTGTCTCGTCTATATTTTATAAACACATATCTATTTTAGAGAACTTTTTCGTTTTTATAAATGCATCTTCTGTCAGCGATTTCTGCATAAACGGAACAAAATTTTGCAATAAGAGAAATGTGGAAAAGCATTTGCATTTCATCAAAATAGAGAATAGTGTTTATTTTCCCTACATGTGGATGACGGGTAACGGAAGTAGTATAGATTTATCGTCGTTATAAATCTTGCTTGGTTTGATTTAACTGTGTCTGACTGCTCTGCCGTTTCTGTCAAGATAATTAATTTAATGAAATCGTTCTTCTGTGCATAATTTGTCTCATATTGTTATTTAAATTACCTACAACATTTCATCAAAAACCGACAGCTAAACGTTATTCTATAATATAAGATACCCACAACTCGAGCTAAGCTCAAATTAAATTAAATTCGATAATTAATTATTCGAATTAGACCAAAAATTTTCACGAACTGGCCTTTTGTGAAGAATTAATTGTCAATCAACATTTAAATAAATGTTAAGATATACAATCAATCAGGGTTGCTACGGTCCTGGAAAACCTGCTAAACCTGGAATTGTCATGGAATTTTTTTGTAGTCAGGGAAAATCTGAAAAATCTCGAAAATCACTGTAAAAAGAAGCATCTTAAAATGCATTGTAGTCACTTTTAAGACGTTTAAAGTATCTTATATTTCAGCTTCCATCTTAGAATACTAATGCATTTTAAGATACTTTTGATAACTTTTTGGAAACATCTTAAAAGTGACTACAAATGTATCTTAAATTAAGATACCTACTTTTTGCAGTGAAATCAAGGAATTTTATAAAATATTATTTTAAAAAATTAATGTAATTAATTTCTCTTTTAACGATTTCAATAAGTGAATTGTCAGAGGCACATGAATATTTCCTAAAACCCAATTAGCCTAAATCCCATTTATCCTAAAATGCATTCATTTATAACCCATTAAACCTAAATCTCATTTAACATAAATTCTATTTAGCCTAAAATACGTTCAACCTAAATCCCATATAACCTAAAATGCATTTAGCCTAAAACACATTTAACCTAAAATACATTCAGCCTAAATCCCATTTAACCTAAAATCCATTTAACCTAAAATGCATTCAGCCCAAATCCCATTTAATTTAAAATGCATTTAGCCTAAATCTTCACTGCAAAAACTGCTGTCTTCTAAGTGTCTTATTTTAAGACACAAGACACTAAGAAAGCGTCTTACGGTTATTTCAAGCTATTTCATTGGTTAATACTTTTGTAAGATGCTTTCTCATTGGTTTAAAATTAAGACACCCTAAAACGTCTTAAAAGTGAGGACAAAAATGTCTTAAAATAAGACACTTGTTTTTACAGTGTTATTTAACCTAAATCTCATTTAACCTCAATTCCATTCAACCTAAAATGCATTCAGCCTAAAACCCATTTAAATCCCATTTAACTTAAAATTCATTTAACCTAAAATTCACTTAGCCTAAATCCCATTTTACCAAAAATACATTTAGGTTAATTCTAATTTAACCTAAATCCCATTTAACCTAAAATGCGTTTAGCCTAAATCTTATTTAACATAAATACCATTTAACCTAAAATGCATTTAGCCTAAAACCCATTTAACCTAAAACTCATTTAACCTGAATCTCATTTAACCTAAATCAGATTTAACCTAAAATGCATTCTTCCTAAATCTCATTTAACCTAAATGCATATTATAGCCTAAAACCATTTGTCCTAAATTTCATTGAACCTAATTTATAATGTAAATTTTGTGTTAAATGGGTTTTAGGACAAATTGTTTTAGGCAATATGCATTATAGGTTAAATGGGATTTAGGCTGAATGCATTTTAGGTTAAATGGAATTTAGGTAAATGAAATTTAGATTAAATGAGATTTAAGCTGAATGAATTCTAGGTTAAATGAGATTTAGGCTGAAGGCATTTTAGGTTAAATAAGATTTAGGTTGAATGAGATTTAGGTTAAATGTGCTTTACGCTTAATACATTTTAGGTTAAATAGGATTTAGTTTAAATGAGTTTTAGGTTAAATGAGATTTAGGTTAAATGAGATTTAGGCTAAATGCATTTTAGGGTAAATGTGTTATAGGTCGAGTGCATTTTAGGTTAAATGGTATTTAGGCTGAATGCATTTTAGGCTTTATGGTTTTGGACTGAATGGGATTTAGGCCTAATTTGGTTTTTGGACATATTTATGCGCCTCGAATTGTCATTTAAACTAATTGTAAGTTGAAAATTTCTGAATTATCAGTGACTTTTACTTCATTGACAAATAGAAAATAACTGAAATTTTCAATGTTGTTACTGAAATTCAGTTGTCAATTGACAATTTATTTTTATCCTCCAAGTTTTTAATTATTCTTTAGTTTTTAACATTATTTTGTTTTAATGTCTATTATTATAGCCATTTTGCAAATTTTGTTTTTAATGTTAACTATTTTTCTTAAAATTTAATGATTTTCGTCACTTTGTAATTTTTTCTCTTATTATAAATTATAATCTTAAAACATCAATTTAATTCTTTAATTTTTAATATATTTCTTCAATTTTTAATTATTTTCTTCAACTAAATTGTTTAATTTAAATTTAAATTTAATTAAATTTAATATCTATTGTTTAATTTTTAAAAGTATTTTTTCCAATTGTGTATTAATCTAGCCATTTTACGAATTTTGTTTTCAATTGGCAATTATTATCGTCATTTTTATGATATTTTCTTCAATATTGCAATTATTCTCGTTATTTTTCAATTATTTCTTTCAATGATCAATTATTTTCTTCATTTTTCCTTTATTTACAACAATTTTGTTCAATTTTCATTTTTTCTCTTAAACTTTTCTAATTATAGGTACTTTAACTTTTCTAATTATTTTTTTCTGTTGTCGATTATTCTTGACAATTTACGAATTTTGTTTTCAGTTGTTAATTATTTTCCTCAGTTCTTAAATATTTTCTTAATTATTAAATTATTTTCGTCATTTTGTAATTTTTTGTAATTATTAATTATTTTCTTAAAATTTCGATTTAATGTACTTTCATTTTCAATTTATTTCTTTATTTTTTAGTTATTTTCCCGAGTTTTCAATTATTTTATTTATTTTCAATTAATTATTCAATACTCAATAATTCTCGGCTTTTTTCAATCCTAAAAATTCTTTAAAATTTTAATTAAATTGTTCAATTCTGTAACTATTTTTTTAAATTTTAAATTGTTTTTTTCAAATTTGAATTCCTTTTTTCAATTGTCAATTATTTTCTTTAATATTAAAAAATTATCGCCTTTTTTCGATTATCAATAAGATTCTTTAATTTTAAATTCAATGGTTCAATTATTTTCTTCAATTCTCATTTTTTTTTTAAATTTTAATTCCTTTTTTCAGTTTAAAAATATTTTCTTTTATCTTTAATAATTCTTGGCTTTTTAAAATTACTATTTTTAATTTTCAATTATGTTCTTTATATTTAACATTTTTTCTTTAATTTTTCCAATTATACTTTTTAGTTGTCTATTAATCTAGTCATTCTTCGAATTTTGTTTTCAATTGTCACTTATTTTTGTCATTTTGCAGATATATGTCTTTTATTTTTTCAATTATTTCTTTCAACTTTCAATTATTAATTATTTTCTTCAATTTTCAATAATTTCCTACAATTTTGTCAATGTTCAAATATTCTTAAAATTTTATAATTATTCTTAAATTTTTTCAATTATTTTGTCGGTTATGTATTAATCTAGCTATTGTCGTCATTTTGTTTTCAATTGTCAATTAATTTCGTCATTTTGTAATTTTTATTCAATTCTCCATTATTTTTCCAATTTTAATTTAATTCTTAAATTTTCAATTTCTTTTTTCTATTTTTTATTCTTTTTTTCTATTTTTATTATTTTCTTCGATTTTCAATTATTTTCTTGAATTTTAATGGTTTTTTTTCGATTTTCAATCCAATTGTTTAATTTGCAGTTATTTCCAACAGTAATTCCTACAATTTTCTTAATCTCTCGATTTTTTTGTTTGATATTTAGTATTTAATTTTTTAAATTCTTTTTTTTCAATTGTGTAATTATCTAACCATTTTACGAATTCTGTTTTCAATTGGCAATTATTATCGTCATTTTGTAATTTTTTTTAATTATTGATTATTTTTTCAAATTTCAATTTATTTCTTATATTTTTTATTATTTTTTTTAATTTCAATGATTTTTTTCGATTTTTAATCCACTTATTTAATTTTCAATTATTTCCAACAGTTATTCTTGCAAGTTTTTTAATTTTTCAAATTTTCTGTTTAAATTCAATGTTTATTGTTTAATTTTTAAAATTATTTTTTCAATTGTGTAATTATCTTGCCTTTTTTCAAATTTTGTTTTCAATTGTCAAAATTGTTACAACCCTGTTACACAAATAATAAGATTCGGTTTTTTATGTGATTCAAATATTAAATTTCTTTAGACGAAGCAAGCAAAAATATATAATAAAATATACGTGAATAATTTAATATGACAGTAAAGTATTTAGGATAAAATTATGATAAAAAGGTATGTATCTATATTGACGTAAAGTAAAGTAAATGACTACTTTTAGAAAAGTTACAGAAGTTTCAATTGCACATCACTAGCGTTTCAAAATCTATAAAAGGTTGAACATGAATTTATTGGTTTTCATTTCTCATGAGGGGGTTGCTTTTTCGATGTACGAAGCTAAAGCCAGCGAAAAACTCATGCAAAAGTTTTGACCATACTCTCGGCCAGAAATTCAATATTTCCACGTTTACGACATCAGTTTCCTGATACAGCAGGATTCTAGACATGAGTTGGCTAATTTAAACCAGTGCAAAATCATACTTCCAATTTATAAATTTTCTACTTCAAACAAGCGTGTTGGAAAAAATCCTCTGGCTCATGCTGCTCAAAATTAATTTCCCCTTTTATGAATTTACCAGCATAAATCTTCGTCATCAAAGATGTTGAAACTTGAAGGATATTAAAATTTCTAACTATAATGATTTAAGTCCATTTATTTAAGAATTTAAATATAAATGATTTATAAATAAAAATGTATGTATAAAATGTTTAAATATAATTTATATATAAAATGCATATAAAAAAAAACAAATAAAAATATATTTAAATAAAAATTGTAATACAAATTTGAATTTAAATACCTACTAAATAATTATCAACTTGCGTAAAATATTAATATGAAGAAATAAATGTATAAATTTAAAAATACCTGGATGAAAATTGTTTGCAATTTATTCTTAATGATTGATCAATATGTTTAATATACAGAGTTTAATTATTATGATTATAAAACAACTGTTATTATAATATAATTACTGTAATTAACTAATGTTTCAATTAAACAAGTTTCTAAGTTCAATTCATTTCTCTCGGTGTAAAATTAAGAAAAATTAAATTAAATCCTTTATATATAGGTATACTTTTAATCAATGATTGCACTAAACAATAAAGAAAAGAAAAAAGATTTATTTGCTATTTTCAGGGACAATTACTGCCTAATCTCAATCAGTAGCAAACTATGTTCTAATGAAATAGAAAGTTGTTCCCCAAGTTTTAGAAAAGAAGTGTTCACTAAGTCAATCAGTGAAAATGTTCTTTTACTCATTCTCACACTGAAAATTAAGTTTCACTGAATCAAATAAATGTGGTTACTGAGAATCTGTAAATAATGTATCGTGAAAATTTTTGTATACATATTTAAAAACCTTATTATTGTAATTATTATTATAAACTATAAGTATATCCACTTCGATTATAATTTGCAAGTAATTTTTAATAATTAAAATCATTAACATGAATGATGAATCAATTGAGTACTTAAATTATGCACGTTCAAACAATATACTTGATGAAAAGGATAATAAGCGAGAGAAACGGCTCAAATTGTTGATTAAATGTTTTAATAATCGTACCACGTTTCGATACGTTAATCAGGGAATAAAATACATAATGAAAATAAAATTTGTACTAATTGCAAAATTACACTATTACAAAAGAAACTCCAGAGGAATTTTATTGTAACTTTGTGATAATGACCTAAACTCATTTAAAATTTGTCATTTGATTAAAAAAAAAAAAATTATATATCCTAATTGCTTTGCAAAACAAAAACATTTTTTAGTCTAAATTTTAAAAGAGTTACGATATTTCTTCTAATATTACTAAATTATTAACTTTCATAATAAAAAATATTTTTTTTATAAAAACGTACATAAAACAATAAGACTGCATTGTCAGAATTGTGGGACTACTTATTATTAAATAAATAAAAACATCTTTAAATGTAAGAGGTATGAAAACTAATTTCTTTTTCTTATTTTTTAAAAGTTAAACAATTCTCAAAAAAATTAGAATTTGAAGAATCGACTGCAATTTGAATGTAATAAGATTTGAAAAGATTAAAATTCTGATAAATTTATGACTCGATTATTAGTAAATTTGAATCAAATAGTATTTAAAGAGATAAAATAAAAAAAGAGTAAAATAAACAAAGCAATATATTGAAAAATGGGAGAAAATCTCCGACAAAAAAAAAGTTTAACAAAATATGAAAAAATTAGAAAAAATATAAAAATAGTGAAAATAAACAAGACGAGGATTATGTTTATTTCATGGAACATTTTGCTTTCACCTCGGCAAAAAGATTTGCTTAAAAATTAATAATTTCTTAAAAATTTGAAAATTGCGATTTGTTCTTTAAAATTTGGACAAAATATAAACTTCATATATGTAAATCGATTAGTTTTGAAGCAAGGAATAGAATTTTTTATATATTGAGTTGAATTTATAGGTTGAAAAAATTTCTTTTTTTAAAAAAAGAACACATTTTTCAAAAAATTAAATAAATTTTTTTTAACGGTTATTTTTGAAAACCCTTGTGTCGGATTCTAGATTTTAGTAGTAAAAATAACCATACCAAATTTTATTTAAATCCGTTAAAGCGTTCTCGAGTTATCGTGTTCATAAAAAATCTGAATCCGCACACAACACACGCACACAAACATCCAGAAATTTGATCATAAACTCATTATAACACATTTCTAGATAGAGGAAACTTAATTTAAAACATTTTAAAAAATTTGTAAATTTGAACGAATACAAAGCTTTCTCCATGAGAAAGCAAAAACAGTAAGAATAAAATAAGAAAATGTAAAAATTGTATAAACAGAATAACAAATTCCTTTAAAAATGAAAAAATCTAGAAAATTATTTACAAATTGAAGAACATTTAAAAGGGAATATGTAAATAAATTTAAAAAATAAATGATATAAATTTTTAAACAATTTTCATAATAAAAATTTGCTTTAAAAAACTTAGAATCTAAAATTTTTATGAAAAGGTAAATAAATTTGCGAAAAAATAGACAAAATGTAAAGATAATTGAATAGATTTACATAAAAAACGATTTAATTTAAAAATAACCAGATATTTGAAAAAAATTATACTCCCCTCCCTCCTTTAATTATCAAATTAAATAAGACAATCAATAAAAATATTTAAACATTTTTCGAAATGTTATAAAATCAAAATTCTATAAAATAACCTAAAATACTTTGCGTAAATAGAAGAAAATCTACAACACAAAAAAAGTATTAGAAGCAAATAAAAGAATAATCTTCAAAAAGTGATTAGCATTAAGAAATTGTATAGAAATAGAAAAGAAATAATAATAAAAATAACTGACATTGTTTCTGAAGAATAAGAAATTATATAGGAAAATAATTTTCGATAAGATGACATGTATTTAAAATTTCAGAGAAATAGAAACATAAATTAGAAAATTCATTATTAACAAGTCAAATAATGAAAAAAAGAAAATTATTAGGGAAGAAAAAACTTTATAATAAAGTTAGAAAATTGTTAAAATATCTGAAATATTTAAATTAAGTTAAAATGAATAACAAAATAATTAATTTTTTAATTCTGTTACATTTTGAAATAATTGTAATTTAAAACTTGGAATAAATTAAAGTCAGAAATCAAAAGTTTTATAAAGTTTTTTAATTATTTAATTATTTTTTAATTTAATAATTTATTTTCATTCTTTAATCATAGTTCCTTCAGAGAAAATATTCGATACGTAAAAGTGAATCAATTCAATTATATAAAGTATACATTTTATCTAAAATTTGCAGAAATAATCAAGATTATTCATTTTTAACTAAATTTTCATTTTTTTAAAATAACTTCTCCAATTATCATTTTTAAGTAATTATTCTTTTATAAAAAATATTTTACATTGAAAAACAAAATTGAAATTTATTAGATATTTTCAATACTTGCAAATGTGGAAGCAAAGTGTTGATGAAATGAACATAAACTTTGACTATTATTTGCTTTATACTCATTTCTCCCTTTTTTCTAGTTTTCTGTAATGACAAATTTAAGAATAAATAAATAATAATTATCAATATATAGATAAATGTATAATGTAAAATGTAACTAGTGAATAAAAGTTTTGTGAAGTTTCTTAATAAATCCAGAATTAGAGACCAGTACTTAAAGTTAACACGGTATAATAATATTAAATTACTCTGATAAGGTAGCAGGAAAGTCTCAAATCAGAAATAAGGAGACTTCTAAAATGAGCATCGATTTGAGTTTTCGAGTCAGAACTGCAGTTAAGGGTTGGCAATGAGCCAGGCGTGACGGACGAATATTGTCTATCTTTCCGGTTCAAATAAATTCAAAGAAAGTATCACTATTGCAAGAATTACGAGACACGGAGTAGTACAAAGAGAAACAGGGTTGTACTCGAGAATAAAAAAGACTAGAATGAAGTAGGGCTTTAGGGTTTTATCTCTATCCTCATTTTCATCATTCTTTGTTTTTTCAAAAAGAAATTCTCACCTTCTCAAACACACAAAAACTTTTAACTATGTAGTATACATTTAATAAACCGAAAAATTCGACATTCTATTTTTCCGGTCTATTTATATCTCTATCTCCGGATAAATATCTAAAAAAGCAAACTAAAATGAACTACATACAAACGCCAATAATAATATTGATAAAAAAAACAATTTTTAGAGATGAAAGTGTGTATTTTGTATTATTTATTTATTTGTTTAACGATTTATATTTAAGGGCATTTCTTTTGTGTCTTTCAGGTTTTTAAAGATGAAAGAAAGAAGAACGTGAGCCTGAGGAAGTAGAGGTCTTTACTGTCATAAAAATTGGTTTTCTAAGAACATTATTATTGTGTTTGTACAAAAAGATTTAAGTATGTTTGGGTTAAGATTCACTGCAAAAGACGTCAAAAAAATATATTTTTTTTTTTAAGTTAAAAGACAAAATAGTATCATAATTTTGAATCGTTAGTAGAGTTGCAACATTCTCGGTAATTTAAATTCCGGTTACATTCTTGAGAATATAACCGAGAATATTCTTCTTCCGAATTTCTACATCTTATGTTATCAACAATTGTAAATATTTTTAATATAATATTTAAAAAAATAATGACAAATTTTGCAAATTAATTGAGAAAAAATAATTAAAACAATTAAAATTGTCGAAAGTAATTTAAAAAATCATAGAAATGTTTTGAAATTAAAGAAAATAGGTAATTTAAAGTTGGGAAAAACCCTTCAGAACCTTAGAAATAAATTGAAAAAAATTAGAATAACGGAAAATTGGAGAAAATAATTGGAACTTGAAAAATATACTTCAAATTGAGATAAATATTTAAAAATTTAGAGAATTAATTCAGAAATAATGGAAATTATTAAAAATTTAAGAAAATAATGAAAAATTAACATAAATAATTTAAATTTTAAGATAATAGTTAAAAAAATTACATAATAAATTTTAAATAAAGAAAAATTAAAGAAAAATTCAGGAAAATACTTGCAAATTTTAAAAGTTTGGAAATTGTGAAAAAGAACGTAAGTAATTGAAAATTGAATTAAATAATTGATATATCAGATAAATAGTTTAAAATTTGTAAATTGTGAAAAGAATTGAAAATTATTAAAAATGGAAGGAAAAAATGAAAAATTTGAGAAAAATAATTAAAATTTTAGAAAATAATTTTAAAAAATAGGTAAGAATAATTAAAAATTGGGGGAAATAATTGAAAATTGATTTTAAAATTTGATACTTGATGAAAATAATTGAAATATGATAAAAACAATAATGAGTTAAAAAAAATTAATAATTGAAAAAATTGCAGAATTTTTTCAAAATTGTTAAAGGATCCGTTTGTCGGTTTTAACGTCCAAATTTATGTGTGTAATCTAATTAATAAAATGTTATGAAATAAATAAAAATTAAGACTTAAGAAATTAAGAAATTGAAATTTGAGAAAAATACTTGAAAATCTGAGAAATTATTTGAAAAAACTGAGAGTAATTAAAAAGTAAAAAAAAAATTGAAGAAGGCGTAACATAATTGAAACTCGAGATAATTCATAAAAAATATAATTGTAAATTATGAAAATAAATGGAAATAATTGAAACTCGAAGAAAAAAATTAAATTTTGAGAAAATTAATTACAATCTTGGATAAATAAATGAAATTTTTGAAAATTATGCGAAAAGAATGAAAATAATTAGAAATTGGAGAAAATAATAGAAAAATTACAGAGTTTATTTTTAAGTTAAAGAAAATAATTGAAAAATCGTTTTCAAAATCGAAAATTTAGAAAATTAATTAAAAAATAATTAAAATCATTAAAAGATGGAGGAAAAAATTGCAAAATGATAGAAAGAAATGAATATTGAACAAAACAATTGAAAATTGAGATATATATATATTTGAAAGTGCAAGATATTAATTCAGAAATAATAAAAATGATTAAAAATTAAAAAAAAAATGATGAAAAAATAAGATAAATAATTTAAATTTAGATTAAAATTAAATGTCAGAAAAATACTCAAAACTTGTAGAAGTTTATTGAACAAAAAGAAAATAATTAAAAATTATAGAAAATAAATGAAAAAAGATAAACATAATTTAAAATTGAAGAGAACAATTTTTAATTTAAAAGAAAAAATTGCAAAAAATACAGAATAATATACATAAAATACAAGAAAATAATGCATGTAATTGAAAAGTGAATAAAATAATAGAAACTTCTGATAAATAATTAAAAACTTTTTTGAAATTATGAAAAAGAACTTAAGTAATTGAAAATTGAAGAAAATAATTAAAAAATAATATAAATAACTTAAAATTGAATTAAATAATTGAAATACCTAAAATTAATTTTTTTAAATTCCCGAAAATCAGCAAATTTTTATAAAAATTGATTTTAAGGCAATTTTCAAACTAATTTGTGTCAGACAGACTGTTGTAATTATATTTTAAGTAATTTTACAAAGTTTAGTGTCTAAATATTTATTATTTTTAGAGAAAGCTTACGGACAAATTTTGCTTATAAGAGTGACGTCATAATCCATCACATGCCCTTTATTTCAATTATTCTTATCGATTTTCCATTAATTTTTCAATATTCAATAATTCTCAGATTTCTTCAATTATTTTTTTCACTCATAAAAATTGCTTTAAAATTTCAATTCAATTATTCAATTCTAGAACTATTCTTTTCAATTCGCAGTTATTTTCTTGAAAATTTCCAATTTTCAATTATTATTTTCTATTATTTTTTTCGATTATCATTACGTTTCTTTAATTTTAAATACAATTGTTCAATTCTTTTCTTTAATTTTTAATTACAATCTTCAATTTTTCTTTCCATTCTTCAGTTTTTAATCGTTTTCTTCTGTATTCATTAATTCTCGACTTTTTTCAATTACTCTTTTTGAATTTTTAAGTATATTCTTTGAATTTCAATTCCACTCTTTGATTTTAAATTGCTTTCTTTAATTTTCAATTATTTTTTTCGATTTTCAATCCACTTGTTAATTGTGCAATTGTTTCCAACAATTATTCCTATAATTTTCTTAACTTTTCAATTTGCAATTATTTTCTTTAAATTTAAAGTCTCTTGTTTAATTTCTTCCATTATTTTGTTCAGTTGTTTATTAATTTAATAATTTTTCGAATTTTGTTTTTTCTAATTTTAATTTAATTCTTAAATCTTCAATTTATTTCTTCAATTTTTTATCATTTTTTTCGATTTTCAATACAGTTCTTAAATGTGCAATTATTATTTTCAAGAATTATTCCCATAATTTTTTTAATATTTCAATTTGCAATTATTTTCTTTAAATTCCTACAATTTTTTCAATTTCCAATTATTATTCTAAAGTTTATAATTTTGCTTTGATTTTGAAAATTATTTTGCTCGGAACTGTATTAATCTAGCCATTTTTTGAATTCTGTTTTCAATTGTCAATTATTTTCGTCATTTTGTAGTTTTTTTTTCAATTATCAATTATTTTTTTTTAATTTTAATTTAATTTTTAAATTCTCAATTTATTTCCTCAATTTTTTATCATTTTTTTTCAATTTCAATTATTCAATTTCGTAAGTTTCATTATTTGAATTTGCAAAAATTTATATTTTTAAATGACCAACAACATAACTTTTGTAAAAAATAATTTTCATAATTTGTAATATTTATTGAGGGTCAATTCATAATTCCGATTTGCAGAAAATTTGCTTGTTTTCTACCAAATATCAAATAAATTCAAGAGATATAATTAGAATATGAAAAGTTATTTGTATTTTTGTACCTACTGAATTGACTAAAAAATTAATGAATTTAAACTGATTTTGAAAATTACAAAAGAAGTAGGGTAATGTCACCTTGAGTGGACCGCTTAAAAGTTTTTTAGTGATCTGACAGTGAAAACGTGAAATAAATAGTTCGGACAGCAGCGCTGCACCCGGAAACCAAAGGAAATTAAATTTTGCGGTGAACAAATACGTTACTGTTTGACAAAACGAATTTTTTAAAAAACAAACTGTCAAAAAAAGTCGCCGTTACAATTAATGAAGTGATTCTGAAGTGTAAAAATAGTGTTGAACTTGAGTTCTAAAGTGTAATTTATTTTTTTGCTGTTAGTTTGGACATTGAAATTGATTGTCTAAGTTTAATTAAGTAATAATTTTGCCTCGAAAGAAAAATGTCTGTGGCTCCCTTAAAAAGTCACATGTCACCTTGAGTGGACCATTGTTTATAATCTTGAGTGAATTGTCCAATTTTTTTCATTTTCAATATCAATTTACCATTTTTATGAAAATAAATTGAAAATAAACTTGTTTTTAACTATATTTTATATTCTTTATTGATATTTTTTGTGATTTCTAAATAGGTATTGTCGAAAACAGTATAGAATAACAAGGAGTCAAAACTAGATAATTTACTGAAAGAAATTAAAAATCTTAACTAACTTTTTGCAATTTCTTTAGTTTTTATTCATTTTCTGACCTCTTCTTGCAATTTTTCAAAAGTGGTCCACTCAAGGTTACATTTTTTTCATTCCTAAAAAAAAATGCATATTTTTTTACTCCAATTTTATTTGTCCTGAATAACAAAATCAAAGCTCTCATGACATAATTTCTTATCTAGGGATCTAAACTAATGCTTGGAAAAGAGAAGTACAATTAATTTACTTTCATAAAGAATTTATCCGAAAAAAAGCTTAGGCGGTCCACTCATGGTGACATTACCCTACTATTTAAAAAGTATTTTAATCAATGGGTATAAATATTATTTAACAAGGTCGATGGACCCCGCTCCCCACCTCTTAAACCTGTTACATAATGTATGGATGGCCCCTGACAAAATTAACAAAATTAGAGAAAACTGGCATTAAAATCTCAAAATCTGTAACCGTATCGTATTACCTATCTTCAAGTACAGGTTAGATGTGAAACATTGAAATAGATCCGATCACTTTACACCCGTGAGACGTTAATATACGGCACGTGATTCGAGTGAAGGCACAAGAAGCTAAGCCCAGAAGCCTCTATTATCTGGCAAATTTGCTGAATTAATTTGAGCACAAAGTGGTTGTAGAATTATAGAAGCTGGTAGCTGTGAGAGATCACATTTCATGACAGATACAGATGCTTCCGGTAATAATATATATAATATCGCACCATATACCTGCGTCTGAGACTAAAACCTCAGTTATAAGCATCATAAAGTAAAACAATAATTACTTAAAAAATCTCCAATATCCTATCATACCTCATCCCCATTCCAGAAACTGAATTAATAACTATTTTATAAATTTTCAATATCTTCATTCTCTTATGTTATCATCAAGAACGGTTATTTCCTTCAAATCACTAAATAGACTTTCCAGAAAGATAAATTATTCGGAAATTGATTGGTAAGGTCGAGAAAAGTTAACATTATTTCCAGTCGGTTATGAAAACTCGAGAAATTTAATAGATTCAACAAAGAGTGACTCAGGTGTTTGGAGAATAAAATTTTTTTTTTTTTTTTTTTTATATTGCTCAATCTCGAAATAAAAGTGACCTTCAGTAAACATGATGAATGCCCTGCAATAACATATTAATTTCTATCGAGTTATGTTATATTTGTGCGCGCTTTTCTATACGAAAGACGTATCAATTGCAAACTTTATAAAAACATCTTTGTGAACTAAAAGGTCTTAAACTATAAAGTCTCCGGAACCACGAGAGTCTTTTAAAATCAATTTTATTGGAAAGAAGAAAACTTGAAGAGAAATTCATTCCCAAGATATTTCTTGTATTTTATAGATGGCATTTTTGCTTTAGCAAAAGAATTTTTCAAATTACTAAAATAACTTGGAACAATAAGTGATGGTTCGGTTAAAACAGTTTTTATTCGAGAAATTAGATTAAACTTTTCTCAGACAGGTGTTTGGAAGTAGTAATTGACATGTTCAGAGTTGCTACTCGGTTTCGGGAATAAAAAATTTCATTACTTTAGGTCTAAGAAAAGAGTGGAAGATTAGTTGAAGAAAATTAAAGAAAATAAAATTGAAAAAATGACGAAGAATTACTAATAAGGGAACATGATACCTGAAAAGTTACGAGAATAAATCTATAATATTTTTAAAAATCACTAGGAAATCAAAAAATAAATAGAAACGAAAAAATACATAGACATTAAAAAAGATTAATAGAAAATAGAGGGAAATTTTTAGAAAGTAAAATAATAAATAGAAGTTGATGGTACTGATGAAAATTACTAGAATATACTAAAATATAACTGTAAAAAAACTATGCAGTAAAAGACGAATGAGAAATTGATGGAAAAGGCTAAAATAAAGAAAAATAAGAAACAAAGAGAATAATTTCTTAAAAGGGGGAAAAATTATCATAAAATTACAAAATAACAGGAAGGTAAAGATAAAAAACTATAACTTAGTAATATTTATAAAAATAGCAAATAACTTAAAAATACTACAAAAATATAAGAATAACTAAATTAAAGAGAAACAAATAAAAGAAATGGGGGCGAAAAAATATTTAGACATTAAATAAGATGACTTAAAAATAATAGACAAAAATTGCTAGAAAGAAAAATATATCATAAAAGTGAATAAGTATATTGAAAATTAAAAAAGAACCGGAAAACTAGAAAACTATAACTAGGAAATGACAAAATTAGCCAATTTTTTTTAAATAAACATAAAATAAGAAAAAATTACTCAATAATACAAAATCTTGACACAAAAAAGGATATCTAAAACAAAAGTCGAATGTCTGTAAATTGAATAAGGAACTAGAAAATGAAGTAAATAACTAGAAAAAGAAGAAAAATTATCAGAAATCGATAAAATGAAAAAAAATGTCGCAAATAAATATAAACTAATTAAATTGATTAGAATTTATTAAAAATAAGAAGAAAATGATAAAAAATCACGAAAAAAATGTAAGAATATCAAAATTGAAGAAAAAGATCTAGAAATGAGTAAAAATTAATAAGAACGAAAAAATATTTGGAAAAGAGAATGATACAATTTTTAAAATAATAAAAGAAAGAATAATAAATCGGAAAATAAAAAATGACCAGAATTAGAAAGATGACTAAAATGAAAAGGGAAGTGATAAATTGATAAAATAAACTGTAAACTGAAAAAGAATGACTAGAAATGAAAACTTAATAAGAAGTTGAAGAAAAATAATAAGAAAATTAAAAAAAAGTACCAGAATTTTAAAAAATAACTATAACGTTTAAAAAGTAACTAGAACATGTAGTAAAATTACTAGTAAGTAAAATAATATTTAGATGTTGATTAAAAGGAACTAGAATTGTAAGAAAATTTATTTTAAACCGAAAAAGAAATGACAATTGAAAGAGAAATATTATAAAGTAAAAAGAATTACCAGAAAATAAAAAAGTTGCTGGTATAGTTGAAAAAAAGTAAAGGATGACAAACTGAAGAAAAAGAACCTTAAACTGAAAAGGAATTAATATAAAATAGAAATAGAATAATAAATTGTAGAAAAAACTGTAGTTAGCAGAAATTTTTCAATACAATGAAAATATAACTAGAACTTGAAGAAAAATAATCGAAAAATAAATAAACTGAAAATTGTGTTTATTTTATAAACACTTTACTTCGATATTTATTAAGTAAAAATATTTCCTTCCTCCCAGAGAAAGCAATAAATTTAAAAAATTCAATTTCGTGAAAGTTTTGAAAACTGACATTAATTCCATATATAATTTCCGGTAAAATATGTACCTTATATATAGGTCAATCGATTTGTTTTCTAATCTAAAATATTTTTTATAAAAGAACTAATCAAACTTTTTTTTAAGTTACAGAAAAAAACATAATTTTAAATGTTAAAAAAAACTGAAAAATCATGAATTATTATGCGAACTATTGCGGTGAATTATATAAATTTATATTTTTATATATATTTATATTTTGAGGCAAAAAATCGCAACAATTACAAAGTTTTCTCTAAAATTACCGTAGTTTTAAAACTGGGTTAAAATTACATGAGAATATTTAGTAAATTTCAATATCGTTAAAAAAGATTAATGAAATATTAAATTAATTTCTGGGAAAGTATATACTATATAAATCAGTCAATTTATTTATCATTGAAAACATATTTTATAAGGAAATTTTTACATAAAAACGATATGACAATTGAAAAAGTCATATAAAAAAATCACAATGAAACTTTTATTTAAAAATTTAGGAATCTCCATTATTTCTTCAAATTTCAGATAAAATCTGTACTGTATATAATTGAATTGATTCATTTTTTCATATAGAATATTTTTTCTAAAAGAACTATGGTTAAAAAATAAACATTGGAGAAGTTATATAAAAAAAACAATGTTTAATGTTAAAAAAGATGAATAATGGTGCTTTAAAAAATATGGTTGGGTAGTTGCTAAAATCTCCGTGTCAAAATTTAGATATTTATGAGCTCAATTAGCTATTTAAATTTTATTAAAATCCGTTGAGGCGTTCTCGAGATATCCAAACTACAAAAAAGTTACTCCACACACACACACACACACACACACACACACCTGGACTTTCCTTAGAAATGATTTAGGTTTTCTTAATGAAAATAAGTCAATTTAGACTATTTTTGAAAAATCGTAAATCTTAACGATCACAAAGCTTCCTCTATGAAAAAGCAAAATAACCAGAAAGAGTAAAAATTAATTGGACATTGATGGTATACTCTCTAAATCTGAATTAGTAGTTTTCTACTAATGAATTAGCGAAAAGTGAGCTACTATTAAAATAGTAAGAATTTTACTAATTTTTAGTAGAAAACTACTAATCTTGTAGTAGAAAACTACTAATTAAATTAGTAAAAAAAATCTACTTTTTTTAAAAGTAAAATTTCACTGTTCAATTAGTAGTTTTCTACTAAGAATTAGTAATTTTCTACTAAGAATTAGTAGTTTTCTACTAAGAATTAGTAGTTTTCTACTATATGAATTAGAGAAAAATGAGCCATGGATTTGACTAATTCATAGTAGAAAACTACTAATTCAGATTTAGAGAGTATTATTGGAAGGTTTTGAAAAATAGTCAGAAAATGTAGTAAAATTACTAGAGAGTAAAATAATAATTAGATGTTGATTACAAATAACTATAGTGTTTTTTATTTTTTTGTATCCAATTCTGACAAATAATAGCTCATTTTTCTCGTTAAAACAATTTCTACAATTTTATTTGTTAGATTTTGTTAAATAATATTATGTTTAAAAGTTATTAAACAAATAAAATTTGTTCTTTACGTATTTTTTACACAGAATATTATTTATCAAAATCCAACAAATAAAATTGTACAGAATATTTTAACGAGATAAATGAGCTATTATTTATCAGAATTTTATGAAAATTCCAGTTATTCGTTAAATTTAAAGAAAAAACATTAAATGTTAAATAATTATTATTTGACAACAAACTTTAGCTAAACCTAATTTTTTCTGAAAACTCTACAACTGGATCCTTCAAAATTTGGTACAATTAATTTTAATAATAGTTTTATTTAATTATTTAATGAGAAAAGCAATATTTTATTTTGAGTTTATGTAAATGGAGAAACCTCATGAAATTGGCAAACTAAAAAAAGATAAGCGATTGTAAAAAAATTGTATCATTAACTATTTATTATTACCGCATACTAAATTATTTTAACAACATTTTGTACTTTAATTTTATAAAATTTATACAATAAACACACAACGCTCAGGAATGTCATGTCAGTGTAAACATAACTCTACTGAGATTAATAATTCACAGCATATCTTGCAGTTAGAAATTAGTGGAAAATCCTCCGGAGGCCATAAGACCAATAAATTTAAATCATCCATGTCTATAAATGACAGCTAACGAACGTTAGAATTCCCTCTGAATGGTCCTATAGAAATTCAAGCACACTTGAAGCGAGAATTCACACTCGAGTCGTGATATAAACTTTTCCGGTTTCTCCAAATGAAAGTAACAATTTCCAATATAGAAATTCAAATAGAAGAAAAAGTGTTTCTTTGCATTGTTGTTTTCCTGGTATGAAAGGAATTTTACTTTTTTTTCAGACATATATGGGAATTAGATTCACACTCTATTAAAAGGTATCTCAATGTTGTATAGATTTTCTTTCCTTTTAATTTTTTTTTCTCCTTTTTTGAAATTCAAAACCCCTGCAGGATCTATTCTGGGTCGAACGTTTTCTTTGAATAAATGGGTACTTAGGAAGCCAGCCAATCGTAACCGCTTTTTCAATACCAAGAGGCAATCAGAATTCTTCTCAATGTCCTCGACATTCGATCTCGACATTTCTCTAAATAATCAACCTCTGACTCTTTTCAATATCATAATTTACTGCCACCATCCAGTTTCAATTATCTTGCCACTCTCAGCATATCAAGTGCAAACTTTGCTGTTTTCGTTTCTCTGATAGATTTTCCAAATTTTTTTATCACTCTATTTTTAAATTATCTTTCATTACCATTGCTCCGGTGTTTAAATTAAAAGTGATTAATTTCTTGTAATTTACTAGACTTAATCCCAATAGCTTATATCATTTGATTACTTTTTGCCCCAATTAGCACAATAAGAGGCAATAGAAATAATTAGTTTCTGATTATTCTCTCAAACGATGTTTGAGAATCGATATATCGACTTTATCGGTTTTTTTTAAATTATCCAATTCCTTCTAGAAATAATTTTGTATATACCCCGAAAAAAGTTGTATAAATTTGCAAAATTTAAAAAAAAAATTCTCAAAGCGTACATTTTTACAAATTCTACTTAAGCATGTTTTAAGTAAATGCAAAATACGCGTGATTAAAAATTCTGAAAGAACTTTCTTTTGCTCAGGAAAAACTTTTCAGGTTCAAATGAGATCTGTTTCTATTTTGAAAGGAAAGCTTGGGAAAAAGCGAGCGTCAGAACCGACATACGGCTCTTTCGACCCTTTTAGGATCTGTAGTTTAGGGGAGTTAGCAACACTTCTAAAAACCTATCAATAGACCCTTCTACTCGGTAATGTGGAACGAACAACATATATCTGAAAAACTTAAATACCATTGGTACAATACTGTAGAGAAAACATCCAAAGAATTTTGAGTTTTTCTCACTTTTTCGTTTTTATTGCTGTCTTTTTAAATAGACCTAGAGTTGCGAAGAAATAATATTACCTGGAGAACGGTAATGAGAACGGGAATATAACCGACTAAAATTCTAATCGATAATTTATAAGAATTTAAGTTTTTTATTCAATTATCAAATGAAGTCAAATTTTCTCAATCAATGTACGAAAATAGAATCTTTAGTGTCATTGTTATTATAGTAATAATTTGAATTTTAATGTTAATAGTAAGAATTATATATAATAACTATAGGAACATTAAAGACAAACTAAAGAATTGTTTTTGGTCATTTAAAACTAAATTTTTGTAAATTCAAATAATGAAAATTACGAAATTGAAGAATATATCTGAAAAATGACGAATTAATTACACAATTATTGAAAAGAATAGGTTAAAAAAAATTAACAATAAATATATATTAAATTCAAACAAAATAGTTGAAAAATTATAGGAATAACAGTTGCAAATAATTGAAAATTAAACAACTTGGTTGAAAATTGAAAAAAATAATTGAAATTAAAGAAAATAATAAAAAATTGAAGAAATAAAATCGATATAATAAAATGAAAATTTAAGAATTAAATGATAATTTGAAAAAATAATTAATAATTGAAAAAAAAACATTACAAAATGACAACAATAATTGACGATTGAAAACAAAATTCAAAAAATGGCTAGATTAATACACAACCGAACAAAATAATTTAAAAAATCAAAGAATAATTATAAAATTCTAAGATAACAATTAAAAGATCGAAAACATTGGAAGAAAAAAGTGAAAATTGCGGAAAATAATGAATAATTGAAGGAAATAGTTGAAAAATTGTAGAAAATATGTGAAAAATTACGAAAATTATTGTCAATTGAAAAAAAAAAATCAAAAAATGACTAAATTAATAAACAACTGGAAAAAATAATTGTAAAAATTAAACAAAAAATATTAAATTTAAAGAAAATAATTGCAAATTTAAAAATTAAGAAAATTTAAGGAATAATTGTTGGAAATAATTGCACGTTTAATAACTGGATTGAAAATCGAAATGAAATAATTAAAATTGAAAAAAATAATTGAAAATTGAAGAAAGCAATAAAAAATTGAAGAACTGAATGGAAATTTATGGAATAATACTTTAAAATTGAAAAAAATCGATTAAAATAAGCCGAGAATTAATGAATATAGAAGAAAAGAATTGGAAAATGAAGAGTGGAAATAAAAATTGAAGACTGTAATTAAAAATTAAAGAAAATAATTAAACAATTGTATTTAAAATTAAAGAAACTTAATGATAATCGAAAAAAATAATAGAAAAAAGGCGATAATTTTTTATTTATTTATTTATTTATGTATATAAATAAATAAATATTAAAGAAAATAATTGAAAATTTAAAAGTAAAATTTAAATTTGAAGAAAAGAACTGAGACTTGAAGAGAATAGTTCTAGAATTGAATAATTGGATTGAAATTTTAAAACAAGTTTTATGAGTGAAAGAAATAATTGATAAATAAGATAATTATTGGATATTGAGGAATTAATTGAAAATCAATAAAAAAAATTGAAGATTAAAGAAAATATTTGAAAATTGAAGAAATGTAAATTTCAAGAAAATAATTGATAATCAAAAGAAAAATTACAATATGGCGAAAATAATTAAAAAATTACGAAAATAATTAACTATTAAGAAAAAGAATTAACAATTGAAAAAAAATTCAAAAAATGGTGAGAATAATCGGCATTTGAAAAATTAAATTTGAAATTGATGAATAGTCATAAAATGTAATTAGAGAAATAAATTGTCAATTAAAAACTGATAAAAATTATGGAGACAATTGTAAAAAATAAATGAAAATTAAAGAAATCATTTGAAAGTTAAAGAATTTTATTGAAATTTCAAGAAAATATTTGATAATTGAATAAATGAGAGAATTATTGAATTTTGAATAAAGTAACTGAAAAACGTAGAATGCAATTGAAAATTGAAGAAAATAATGAAAAATTAAAGAAATAAATAGAAGATTAAAAAATTAAATTGAAGATTGAAGATTTAAATTGAAATATTAAAAAAATAGTTGAAAATTGAAAGAAAAATAATAAATTTTTTTTCAACTTGTCATTGTTTTCATCAAATTTCAAGTATTGTCTTCAAGTTTCAAATTTTAAAATCATTTTCCAATTATTTTCCACAAGTTTTAATTATTTTTTTTTTAAATTATTTTCTAAAATTTTAAAATATTTTTCTCAAATTTCCTATTATTTTCTTTAATTTTTAATCATTTTCAATTATTTAATTCAATTTTTAGTTATTTATATTATTTGTTTATTTTTTTCAATTACTTATGTTCTTTTTCATAATTTCCAAAAAGTTTAAAATTATTTATCTGAAATTTTCATTTTTCTATTTAATTTTCAATTATATCTTCGATTTTCTTGGGACGCATGATAAAGTTCTAAAATAATTATTTAGAATTTTCATTTTATAGAATTTCATGAGGTAGAATTTTCTTGTAGCCGAAATTTCACATTTTCGAGTTTGTTTTCAATCGAATTTAAATGAATTCGACTTTTTACCAAATAGAATGTTTAGGTCACCGAATTCATATTTAACAGAATTTTCATTTAAAAGAATCTCAATTTAAACGAATTTTAATTTAAAAGAATTTTCATTTTACAGAATTTTAAGTTAATCGAATTTTTAAATGACAGAATATTCATTTGACCGAATCTTCATTTATCCAAAATTGTAGATATACTTTGGCGCGAATTTTGAAATTGACTAATCAGAAAATATGAAAAAAATTCCCATTTGTCAATTTTAAAATTCGCGCCAAAATATTTCTGTCGGATGCTCTTTCGGCCATTTGCAATTTCTGACAAATGAACATTCTACGTTTTAAGTTTTCTATCAAATGTAAATTCTTACTAATACAATTTTGGATAAATGAAGATTCTGGCAAATGAATATTCTGTCATTTAAAAATTCGATTAACTTAAAATTCTGTAAAATGAAAATTCTTCTAAAATTAAAAATTTATTTAAAATGAAATTCTTTGACCTAAAAATTCTATTAGGTAAAAATTCGAATTCATTTAAATTCGATTGAAAACAAATTCGAAAATGTGAAATTTCGGCTACAAGAAAATTCTACCTCATGAAATTCTATGAAATGAAAATTCTAAATAATTAATTTTAGAACTTAATCATACGTCCCATTTTCTTGTATTTTATGTACCTATATTCTGATATATGTTTTGCAATTATTTCTATTAAATTAAAAATTGTTTTTCTCAATTTTTAATTCTGTTCATCTTTTTTCATTTATTTTCTCTAATTTCCAATTATTTTCTTCTATTTTTTGCAATTAAATTTTAAAAGTTTCAAGTATTTTTCTGAAATTTTCTTTACACTTCCTTTAATTAAAGTAATATTATTCAATTTTTTCAATTACTTTTAAAAATTTTAATTATTTTCTACATTTTTAAATTATTTATATTATTTTTTCATAATTTTCTTAAATTTTTAATCATTTTCATCATTTTCTGAATTATTTTTCTAAATTTTTAATTATTTATCACAATTTGAATCATTTTTTCAATCATTCTCTCCAATTTTTCATAACCCTAATTTTTTTTCAATTTATTTCTAAGGTTTTCAAGTATTTTTCTCAAATTACTTTCTTTCATTTTAAAATTGTTCATAACTGTTATATTTAATAATAATTTTACACTTCATTGACTTATATAGTTAATTTGTAATGATAATTTATTATTTTGTTATTTATCCATTTTTTTTTTTTTTTTTTAATAAATTGTTCGTGTTTCAAAATAGTGGGGCTCCTTCAAACATAAAAAATTCTCATAAATTCTCTGGAAGGAGAATATTCTCGGTTATATTTTCAAGAATGTAACCGGATTTTAAATTACCGAAAATTTTGCAACTCTAAATAGACCTGACTTTTATACAGAAAAAATCATGGAATTTTGCATCCTTTAGAAAGATATGTCAAGCTTCAGAAAATTGAAAATAAAAAAGTGTCCAACTGGTGTTGATTCTCCCCTAAATGTATAAAAACCGTAATTTACTGCATAATTTTAAATTTTAAACATTACAAATGCGATAATAATCGACATCTAAAACGCCAAATAGCTTCTAAAGCACGTTTTAAATTATAAATTTGCAACTCAGACTTCTTATCATTGTAGATTAATGCGACAGAGGTTGAATAGAAAAAGGGTCTGGAAATGAGTTTCGCGTTTAATTATCCAAGTTGTCGTCTGTAAAACTGGCAAATGATGTAAATGAGAAGTATACTGTTATTAGCCCAAAGCAAATATCTACAAAAGATAAACGACTGCGCTGAAGAAAGAACTAATACAATTTCACGAGAGAAAAGAGCAGTTAAAAATCGTACTTTTCTTTAGAGTTTTTAGTTTCTTTGATCCCTGGAGAAACATTTCCGAGCGCTCAACATCCTTAAATACAGTGGCAAGGGCAGACAAATTGTGGGTGTAGATGAGGCGGCAGATAGACATTAAAAAGCAGAGCCAATGAAACTAAAAGCACCAGCTAACCTCAACATGAATAAAATTTTCATAGCATTTCACCCTCTCTTAACCACATTTTCCTATTTTAAGCTCTTCACTGTCAAGTCTACTTTATGTGTATTTTACTTTTGCATTATAAAATTATACGCGTCTGATTATGTTTCCTACTTTGAACTCTTAAAATTTTATACTGCACTCTTAACCATCTTTTGTCCATTGATATCAGGTCTTGGTTCTAACAGTGAGAGGAAAACTGGAAATTGGACAAAAGAAATAATAATTCCAGTAGTGATTCTGGATTATGAATTTGAGATAATACATTCTATATTCCACATTCTAGAAACTACATTACGTGTTCCACATCTCAGAATCTAGATTTCACATTCCAGATTCCTTATCAAAAATTCTATATCCAACTTTTTAAATTGTACATTTTAGATATCAGAATCGTCGAATTCCACATTTAAAATTATTGACTATACAACTCAGATTATACCTTCAAAAATTTTAAATTCCACATTCCGAATTCCATATCCTACATTCTATAAATTAAATATTATATTCTAGATTCCGTATTCCTTGTTCAAGATTCTACATCCAATATTTCAAATTCCACACTGAAAAAAAAAATTATTTGACTCAATTAATTCAAATTATTTGATAAATATTTACTTCGTTCAAATATTTTTTAGTTGGATCTAAAAAATATGTATTTGATTCAAATAACTTGAATTATTTAAATCACGTTTATTTAAACCAAATAAATCTTCTTTGGATCAAGTAAATAATTAATTTAATCTAATAAACGAATATATTTAATACAAATGCTCAATTATTTAAAACTATTCATTTATTTATTTCACTCAAGTATTTGGGTTTTTGGACACAAATAAAAATTATTTGACACAATTAATTTATTTTATGGATTAAAACAAACCGAATTATTTAATATAAATAATGTATTATTTAATGCTAATATATTATTTTATAAAAACAAATAAAAAGTATTTCAGTCAAATAAATAATTTATTGAAACGAAATTTGTGAGTTATTTAAAACTATTCATTTAATTATTTCACTCAAGTATTTGGGTTTTTAACGTTAATAAAAATTATTTAACACAATTAAATTATGTTATGAGTCATAGTAAATCAAATTATTTAATGCTAATATATTATTTTATAAAAACAAATAAAAAGTATTTCAGTCAAATAAATAATTTATTGTAACGAAATTTGTGAGTTATTTAAAACTATTCATTTATTTATTTCACTCAAATATTTGAGTTTTTAACGTTAATAAAAACTATTTAACACAACTAAATTATGTTATGAGTCATAGTAAATCAAATTATTTAATGCTATAATATTTTCTTTTTTAAAAACAAATAAAAAGTATTTGGATCAAGTAAATAATTTATTGTAACTAATGTGTGAGGCTAAATAGGTGTTTTTGTAATTTTGAAGTCAAGTCAGCGTGGCTTCGTGGGTAGCGTAAAAGTCTCGTATTGCGTGCGTCGCGGGCTCAATCCCACCATCCGTGCGAAATTTTATTTCATAGTTTATATGTTAGGTTATAATAAGTGTTAACTAAATATAAGTAAATAAGTGTAAAATAATCAGTATTTAAATAAATAATAAATTATAAGAATGTTATGAATGAAAATCACCATACTTATAATAACATTAAGTAAGAGTAAACTCAAAAACAAAAGAGGGGTTACATTTTATTCATGCAAACTAATAATTATTGCTTTAAAAATATAAATGAAATAATTTTTTTAATTGATTTAAATTATCAGTTATTAGCTCCAAATATTTAATTTATTTGACACAAATTACTGTTTATTTAATGTGATAAAATAAAATACTCAGGTCGAATAAAATATTATTTGAATGGAATAATTTTCATAATTGATTTAAAATATTAGTTACTAGCTCCAAATATTTAATTTATTTGACACAAATTACTGTTTATTTAATGCGATAAAATAGAATACTCAGGTTGAATAAAATATTATTTGAATGAAATAATTTTCATAATTGATTCAAAACATTATGTACTAGCTCCAATTATTCCATTTATTTGACTCAAGTAATTTGTATTTGATACAAATTAGTCTATACTTAATACAATAAAATAAAATACTTAGGTCCAATAAATAGTTATTTGGTTCAAATACAGGTTTATTGGATAATAGACAAGTAAATCATTTATTTGAATCAAATAATTTTTATTTGATCGAAATAATTTTTTTTTTCAGTGCACATTTCTGATTTTATATACCATATTCTACAAATCAAATTCCACATTCCAGATTCCGAATTTCACATCTCAGAATCTAGATTTCACATTCCAGATTCCTTATCCTAAATTCCATATCTCACATTCCAAATTTTACATAAGAGATTTTACAATCGATATTTATTCCCCGAAATCCAAATTTAAAATGTGACTTCAGATTTTAGATTATTTATCCTACATTCCAGATTCCAAATTTTAAAGTCCACATTCCAAATTCCACTACCCACATTCTACAAAATAAATACCACATTTTAGATTCTGTATTCCTTGTTCCAGGTTCCACATCCCAAATTCCTGACTCTGCATCCTAAGTCATGAAATATAAAATCTAGAATGGCTAAATTAATATACAACTGAAAAAAAGAATTGAAAAAATCAAAGAAAAATAATAAAATTTAAGGAGAAAAACTGAAAAATGGTAGAAAATAATTGAAAAATTTCGGAAAACTATTGTAAATTGAAGAAAATTATTAATAATGGTAATAAAGAATTTAAAAATGACGAGAATAATTGAAAAATTAAAGAAAATATCTGAAAACTGACAATTTAAAACAAAATTAAAAAAAGGATTAGATTAATAGACAACTGAAAAAATTAAACAAGAAATATTAAATTAAGGAATAAAAAACAAGAAAAATTAAGAAAATTATAGGAATAATTGTTGGGAATAATTACAAATTGAACGACTGGATTGAAAATCGAAAAAAATTGATAGTTAAAGAATGAAATTTAAATTTAAAGAACATAAGTAAAAATTGAAAAAGTAATTAGAAAAGTTGAAAACTAAGGAAAAAAGAAGAAAATAATTTAAAACTAAAGAATAGTATTGAAATTTGAAGAAAACAATAAAAAAATGAAGAAATAAATTTAAAGTTTAAGAATTAAATTCGAATTTGAAAAAATAATTGATAATTAAAAAAAGGTGAGAATTATTGAATATTAAATAAAATAATTTACAATTGAAAACTGCAATTTCAATCTGAAAATAATAATTGAAAATTAAAGAATAAAATTAAAATTTAAAGAATATAATTAAAAATTGAAAAAAAACATTAATAAAGCTAAGAATTAAGGAATATAGAAGAAAATAATTGAAAACTGAAGAATGGTATTGAAATTTGAAGAAAACAATTAAAAAATGAAGAAATAAATTTAAAGTTTAAGAATTAAATTCAAATTTGAAAAAATAATTGATAATTAAAAAAAGGTGAGAATTTTTGAATAATAAATAAAATAATTTAAATTTGAAAACTGCAATTTCAAAGTGAAAATAATAATTGATAAGTGAAGAAAATAATTGAAAATTGAAAAAAAAATTAGAAAACTGTCGAGAATAATCGACAACAGAACAAAATAATTTAAAAAATTTAAGAATAAATTTAAAATTTATTAAAAATACTTGAAAATTAAAACCTTGGAGAGAATAATTGAAAATTGCGGAAAAAATTAATAGTTGAAAGAAATAATTGAAAAATGACGAGAATAAATAAAAAATTGAGGAAAATATCTGAAAAATGACGAAAATAATAGTCAAATAAAAACAAAATTCGAAAAATAACTAGATTAATAGACAACAAAACAAAAAAATTGTAAAAATTAAAAAAATAATTACAAAGTTTTAAGAGAAAAACGGAAAATTGAAAAAATTGTAGATAATAATTCAAAAATTTCGAAAACTTTTAAAAACTGAAGAAAATTATTAATAATAGTAAGAAATAATTGAAAAATGACGAAAATAATTGAAAAATTAAAGAAAATTTGAAAAAATAATTAATGATTTAAAAAAGGTGAGAATTTTTTAATATTAAATAAAATAATTTACAATAAAAAACGGCAATTTCAATCTGAAAATAATAATTGAAAATTAAAGAATGAAATTTAAATTTAAAGAATATAATTATAAATTGAAAAAAGTGATTAATGAAGCTTAGAATTAAGGAATATAGAAAAAAACATTTAAAAACTGAAAAATGGTATTTAAATTTGAAGAAAACAATAAAAAAATGAAGAAATAAATTTAAAGTTTAAGAATTAAATTCAAATTTGAAAAAATAATTGATAATTAAAAAAAGGTGAGAATTATTGAAAATTAAATAAAAAAATTAAAAATTGAAAAAAAAATTAGAAAACTGTCGAGAATAATCTACAACAGAACAAAATAATTTTAAAGGTTTAAGAATAAATATAAAATTTAAGAAAAATAATTGTAAATTAAAAAATTTGTAGATAATAATTGAAAATTGCGGAAAAAAAATAATAAGTTGAAAAAATTAATTAGAAATGACGAGAATAAATGAAAATTTGAAGAAAATATCTGAAAAATGACAAAAATAATAGACAATGAAAAACAAAATTCGAAAAATGACTAGATTAATAGACAACATAACAAAAAAATTGTAAAAATTAAAGAATAATTATAAAATTTAAAAAAAATAATTGAAAAAATTGTAGGAAATAATTGTAAATTGTGGAAAATAATTAATAATTGAAAGAAATAATTGAAAAATGATGAGAATAATAATTGGAGAAAATATAAAAAATTGAAAAAATAATTTAAAGATTAAAGAATTAAATTGAAATTGTAAGAAAATAATTGATAATTAACAGAAAAATTACTACATGACTAAAATAATTCAACATTAAGAAAAATACTTGACTATTGAAAAAAAAGTAAAAAAGGTTCAAAAAATGGCGAGAATAATCGATAATAGAACAAAGTTATTGAAAAAATTAAAGAATAATTGTAGAGTTGAATGAGTATATTAAGTTGCCAATTAAAAAGTAAAGAAAGTTATAGAAAACATTTTAGAAAATAAATGGAAATTGAAGAATTGTATTGAAATTTCAAAAAAATAATTGATAATTGAAAAAGGACGAGAATTATTGAACTTTGAATGAAATAATTGAAAATTGAAGAAAATAATTAAAAATGGAGGAAATTATTTGAAAATTATAGAATTAAATTGAAATGTGAAGAAAATAATTGATAATTGGAAGAAAAATTACAAAATGACGAAAGTTATTAAATATTTAAAAAAATAATTGAGAAATGAGGAAAATAATTGACAATTGAGAAAGAAACTCGAAAGCTGTCGAGAATAATCGACAACAGAACAAAATAATTTAAAAAATAATTCTACAATTTAAGGAGAATAATTTGACGTTGAAAATCACTTTCTATTTATGATTTCAATGAATTAAATTCCACAAAAAATCAGTTTAAAATGACTAAATTGTTAGTAATTTTTCATTGATTGATATAGAGGAAAATAATTTTCAATTTCAGTCACAGCATTGAAAATTTCAATTATTTTTTATTGATCATTCAGGTAAAAGTCACTGACAATTCAGTAGTTTTCAACTTATTATTTCAATTATGAAATATAACTGATTGAAATCATAAAAAGTTAAATTAATTAACTTAATTTTTTAAAACAACATTTTATAAAATTCCCTGCCTTTTTCAGGTCTTGTGAAATGTGTATAATATGTTCTCTCTAAATCTGAATTAGTTAAAAAGTACCATTTAGGGGTTAAAATCGTGAACGAGTTTTCTCTTTTTTAGTTAGTAAAAAATAACTAATTAATAGTAAAAAAACTACTAATTCAGCAGTTAAATTTAACTAATTAAATAGTAAAAAATAACTAATGTAATTAATAAATAGAAATCTACTAATTCTTCAGTAGTTTAACATAACCTGAAATTACAAATTGGTAGTTTTTTACTAAAGTTTTAGTAAAAAATTACTATTTAAAATGTTAAACGAGAGTTTTCACTATTAAGATAGTAGTTTTTAACCATTTCAGATTTAGAGAGATAATTTGGATACCAGAAACTGGGATATAAAATTACAGAATTCTAAATTTTGAACCAAGAATCTGAATTGTAGAATCCGAAATTTTGTATGTAGATTCCAGGATTAAAAATCTAGAATTTGGAATTAGGATTCTCTTGCGTGAAATTTGGAATCGAAGATGTTGAATATAGAATGTCTTCTTGAATTTGGAATCCGGAATTTGAAATGTAAATTTTCGGATTTGGAATTTAGAATGTGGAATATAGAATCTGTTATCTCGAATTTGGGATCTAGATTCTGGGAATTGGAATTTAGAATGTGAAATCTAAAATATAGAATCTGGAACGTGGAATATATATTATGCAATCTCGAATTTTAAATTAAGAATTTGGAATCTTTATTAGAGATTTTTAATCTGGAATGTAAAATCTAAAACCAGAAATTTGGAATCTGGAACCCGAAATTTAGAACAAATTACATAACTGACATCAACGATGTAAATGGCAAATAATAAATTATTTAAAAAACTAATTAAAAAAATTTTTTTAATGTTCCTTACTGAACTTTCTTCGTAATTTACCGGCAGAAGTTATGAAACAATTTTTTTTATACGAGCGACGGAAACGAGTAAGAATTTAGTGCTTGAAGACACTTTTATTTGTCCGTAAACATCTACAAGGGTCTTCAATAAAATCTAAATTAAGAATTAATAGTTTTTTGCTAGTTAAGAAGTAAAAAGTTTAAGGAGTTTGAGCAACATTCTAAAATAGTTTTCAGACTTCGGAAAGTGTTAAAGTTTAATGAACCGTGTAATGAGAAACCCGTGTAGTATATCAAGAATCCATTTCCAATTCATAAAGCTTGAAATCTGAAGATTTATAGTTTAAAAAATATAATACTTGATATTAAAATGGACAAAATTTATAAGTGGACAATTTTCATATTGAACTGTGACGATGGCAAAATTTTACCTATGACAAAAAAAAAAAAACATCATTCTTCTTGAGTGATTTATTTTGCTTTGAGGTATTTCGTTCGTTATTATCTGTTACATTTCAGCGGTGTAGACTCAGAAACACGATTTATGACCTTTTGAAACTATTCTCCACACCTGCATTATGAGGCTCCACAAAGCATTATGGGCATTTTGTCCCAATTAATCTCTGCTAAAATTCGATATCATAAGGATTCACATGATTAAAACTGACATTTGTAAATTTTTAATTAACTCGAGGGAAAATACTAAGTGCTAGTGATGCATGTCGAGCAAACGATCTGATCGACTTCACATCTGATTGTCTGCTGTTTGCTCGATTATGATTGAATTGAACAAATTACTTTTTATTTACCTTTTAATAATTAGCATAACTTTTGAGAATATCGTTAAGTAAGAATCCTTTCTGTTTGTTGATATATACTGACATACCGAAATTTTAAAAAAGTAACCTCTTTTATGATTAACTGAAAAATTAAAAATTTTACAAATGAAGCAAAATAACCTCGTAAAATTTGAATATTGAATATTAAGTTTGAAACTTTTAAAAGCTTACAGAAGAAAGATACAATGTGTTGAAAGATGTCATTTTTCATGAATTTAAAATTTAATTTTATAATAAACGAAATTTTTTTTAAGTTATTGTTCTGAGTAAGAAAAGTTAATGTATTAATTTCAAACTTCGTAAATACATTTTTCTTATTATAATTATGCTTTATATAAAAAATAAATTACCACACACAAATCTTTAAAATATATATTGACATTCTTTTTTAGCGAAATTTTATTTAAACCTACATTTAGTAATTTAAAAAAATATGAAATATGAACTGAAAACGCTATATTTTCACGTCTTTAATTAACATTTTGTAAATGCCCGAACAGCACCGGATGTTTCAGCAACATCCGTTGCTGTTTGGGTGTAAAAGAAAATATCAAAATCTTTATTAGAAATTAATTCTATGGAGTTTAATAATGACTTATAAAACAAATTTATTTTTGAAACACTTATGGCAGCAACATCCCTTAGATGAAATTCAATAAAATTACCCACGTGACAGATAAAAAATGTCAACAAAAAGAAATGATTCTTACTTAAAGATATTTTCAAAAATTATGCTAATTATTAAAAGATAAATAAAAAGTAATTTGTTCAATTCAATCATAATCGAGCAAACAGCAGACGATCAGATGTGAAGTCGATCAGATCGTTTGCTCGACATGCATCACTACTAAGTGCGAATTTATAGTTATTTAAAAATTGAGATACAATTATTATTATCACGCCCTTTGAACAAAAATAGAGAACAAAAAATAATATCTTTAGGTTGTGAATGAATGAAAGATTATCGATTATTATCATAGATTATGGATAAAAATTATAATTACATTATGAAGATAAAAAAAAAATTGGAAAAAGTAGAATAATTGATGCAAAACGGAAGTTTAAGAAAGTCTTGATTTACATGAAAAATGTGGTTTTTTTTCAAGAGGGTAAAACTTTACCTCTTATTCTGCTTCCGCAATTTTTCAAAGTTTCTAGTTTCAAGTACATCTTATCACTCTTATCAAAGCAATTGTATTAACATAAGTATTTCTGAGTCTCCCTTGTCTTTCTATCAATCTTTGTTTATCTTTACACAATGTTCATTTATTTACACTTTTATATCAAGAGTACTGAAAATAATTGTCTAAAAGTGCTTCTTTTTATGTTAAAAAATCTAGAAAAAATTCTTAAAATATTTTTGAATCTAATTTATAAAACAACTTTTCTTCTTTTCTTTTACAAATCAAATAAATGCTGTAAATTTTCGCGATTTTCATATTTTTTAACAGCATTAGAAGATTATAAAAGAATACCAATGAGTCAATTATAATAGTTATACAAAATAATTTTTCAACTAGGATACGATAGTGTCAACCATACGTGATTCGAAAAGTAATTTACACCTTGATTGATTAATCTAATAAAGCACGATGTGCTTAATTAGGAGCCTCTATTAATCCGTCCAGAGAAATTAATGAACTTTGGCTAATTAAGTCAGTTTATAATTTGACAATTTTAGTCAATTACACAAACTTTTTTATCCCTTATTTTCAAATTCCAGACCCTTAATTATGAGTTTATTTACACAGGTGTTTACTTTTTAAAAATATTTCTGACAGTATAATTTGCACGGGTTTCAAATACTAAAACATAAAAACCTGAATAATTTGCAAAGCATGAAAAATTTTTATAATTTGATTCCAATTGATTTCAAATTCTACAATTTGCTTTTGATTAGTTTCAAATTCCGTTATTTGTTTTTAATTAATTTTTAATTAAATAAGTTATTTAGAAACAATGTTCTATTTTTGTAATTAATTTTGAAGAACTTTTGTAAATTCTAGAGCTAAATACAAATGGAATCTTTATGTAAATGTAGAGAATGTAGACTATTAACATCATGTTTCAGTATAAACAGTAACTTAATTAACTTTCCGTCTAACAAAAATTCACTCTGTAAAATAAAATTTTCCTTTACTAATGTAATTTTCACACTCAGTCTGAAATTATCTTTTGTAAATGAAAACTTAATTTAAATTGAATTCAGTCGTCTACTATTTTTTCGTGTTTCAGCAAAATGAAGCTTGATGTGGATAGAGACAAAGCACTGGAATTATTTGGAAAGTTCATCAGGACAAAAAATGTTAGCAGTCTTCAAGGTGAACAAAAAACTAGGGCCGGACAAGTTTGCCCTCCAGAATCTAAGCAGAAACTACAGGTGCGGAATTGTAAATTATGCTATAAAACTAATTTGCGGAATGTCGGTAATTATACGAAAAAATAATTAAATAAATAAATAAATAACAATTTAAGAATGTTGTAATCATAATCTATTTCACTCTAATTTTCAGATTTCAATCAGTCAACAACAAAAAAAAATAATAATAATTTTGGTTCATTTGAATTTTTTTTTAAATTTCAATTTCAAGGATGTTTGACGCATTGTATGATATCCTCGAAAATCAATATTTTTTAATCTAAAAACTCTGTTTCTTTTCAAGAGACTTCAAAGAATAATGACAAATTGGTTTGCACCTAAAAATGCAAAAATACCAAAATAAGAGTTAACAAATATTGTGTACTATTATTTTAACAATTTTTTGCATAATTTTCAATAAATAGCGTAAATATAAACAATTGTTTGAAGTAATTGCTAATTTGCTTAAACAAATTATTATTGTTTATTTATAACTATTTATCAAATTAGGCTGCAGAGTTTCTTTTCTCAATTTTTATAACTTTTCAAGAAAATTACTAACAACACACTAAAAATAGTCATTTGTAACTTTCCTTTCTAAATGATACCAATAACTAGCAACAAACTAAAAATAAAAATTCGACTGATTGTTTAAACAAATTATTATTGTTTAACTTCCATTTTTTATCAAATTAAATTACAGAGTTCCAACTTTTTCTTAATTTTTTAACTTTAGAAGACAAATACAACCAATCTCAAACAACAAACTAACAATAACAATTTTACCAATTGTTTGAACAAATTATAATGGTAAAAGATCAACATTTTATCAAATTAAACTACAGATTTTGCAATTTAAACTCAATTTGACATGATTTTATTTTTGGGAAGGTAAAATTGCAAAACTGAGAAGAAGCAGCAACTCAGTAGCTTCATTTAATAAAAACTTTAAGATAAACAATAATAGTTTGTTTAAACAATTGATCCAATTGTTATTCTTAGTTTGTTGATAGTAAAAGGTTTCATTCGTCTTGAAAAGTTGGACAATTGAGAAAAAGTTGCGACTTTGTGGCTTAATTTGATAAAAAGTTGAAATTAAACAATAATTATTTGTTTAAAAAATTGGTGAATTTTGTTTTTAGTTTGTTGTTAGTTATTGGTATCTTTGAGCTTAAAAAGTTGCAAGAATAACAAAAAATTGCAAATCTGTAGTTTAATTTGATAAAAAGTTGAAATTCAACCACTATAATTTGTTTAAACAAATGGTAAAATTGTTATTGTTAATTTCTTGTTAGAGATTGGTTACATTTGTCTTCTAAAGTTGAAAAATTAACAAAAAGTTGCAACTCTGTAATTTATTAATAAAAAATTGAAGTTAAACAATAATAATTTGTTTAAACAATCGGTCAAATTTTTTAGTTTTAGTTTGATGCTTTTGTAAAGCCGAAAATTTCTTGCATGTAAATTTAGCTATTTTGCACTTTTTCCTTAAATTATAAAACATTTTAATACTGTTTAAAATCAATTTTCATTCCGTGTAAATAGTTGATAATAAACAATAATAATTTGTTTAAACAATTGATTTTTATATTTTTACAATTGCTACTTTTAGTTTACTGTTAGTAATTGGTTACATTCGTCTTAAAAAGTTGCACAATTGAGAAAAAGTTGCAACTCTGTGGCTTAATTTGATAAAAAGTAGAAATTAAACAATAATTATTTGTTTAGAAAATTAATAAAATTTTGGTTTTTAGTTTGTTGTTAGTTATTGGTATCCTTTAGCTTAAAAAGTTACAAAAAAAAAGAAAAAATTGTAAATCTGTAGTTTAAGTTGATAAAAAAATGAAATTCAACCATTATAATTTGTTTAAACAATTTGGTAGAATTATTATTGGTAGTTTGTTGTTAGTTTGTTGTTAGAGATTGATTACATTTGTCTTCTAAAGTTAAAAAATTAAAAAAAAGTTGCAACTCTGTAATTTAATTTGATAAAAAATTGAAGTTAAACAATAATAATTTGTTTAAACAATCAGTCGAATTTTTATTTTTAGTTTGTTGCTTTTGTAAAACTTAAAATTTCTTGTATAGAAATTTAGCTTTCTGTCACTTCTTCCCAAAATTATTATAGAACCTTTTTATACTGTTTATAATTAATTTTCTTTCAGTGTAAATAGTTGATACTAAACAATAAAAATTTGTTTACACAATCAATTTTTATTTTTGAATTGCTATTTTTAGTTTACTGTTAGTAATTGGTTACATTCGTCTTGAAAAGTTGCAAATTTATAGCCTAATTTGTTAAATAGTTATAAAACAAAAAGTAATAATTTGTTTAAACAAATTAGCAATTACATAACATAGAGCTATATTGTCAAAAGTTTATATTTTTACTACTATTCATTAAAAATGGTGTAAAAAATTGTCAAAAAAAAATTGTAAGAAATATTTGTTAACTCCTGTTTTTGAATTTTTTGCATTTTTGGGAATTTTTTAGGGGACCCATAAAAAATTGTTGATTTTAAAAAATTGTCAAATAAACAATTTGGTGTTATTCTTTGAAGCCTTCTGAAGAGAAACAGAGTTTGGTGATTAAAAATACCGATTTTCTTGGATTCTGTACCATTTATACGAAAAAGTATTTTCCCATGTAAAATACCTACATGAAAAAAAAAAAAAAAAAAAAAAAAAAAAAAAAAAAAAAAAAAGAGTGACATTTTTTTTAGGTAGAACAATCATAAGGGGTGAGAGCATTAAAATTCCTACTTTACTTTTTTGGACCACCCTATTGGACATCTTTAAGAATTTAATTCTTTAAGAATCCACTCAAAACTTTGTGTTAATTCAACACAAAAAAATATGTTGAATTTTGTACACAAATTTTAACCTCTTATTTTACGCATTATAATAATTTAAAGCGTGTATATTTTATGCAATTACTATTGTATTTTATCTTTTGCAAGTTAAAATGAATTTTCAATAAGGAATTTATGCTTTTGCAACAAAAAAATAAACATAAATTACAGAGTTACTACTAAAAAATTTGAGGTTATGTTCAAGAATCAAATGACATTTGAAGAATGTGTAAAATCAACACACATAAAATGTTAAATTTTAACACAAAAAATTTAACAAGGACTTTTTTCTACACAAATACACAAAATTTTTAACTGTGTAGTTTTTGAAAGTCTTTTTTTTAAACCATAATATTTATCAAGAAAGGTATATTGATTAAACCCATAATCAATCAGAATTGATATATATTTTATTATTTGTATGTTGGATTCATTTTTTGTATTTAATTTTTATAAATAACTAAGAATGAGAACTGTATCGATATAATTATTTTTAACATAAGAACAGAATGACAGTAGTTGGGATAGATTAAATATTGGGTAACGGATGTACACTCATTATTCAGTTTAGATATCGGTTTTCCACGAAGCAATGTGATTCTTCGACACAACCATGGTCAATTTCCGACGCATGCTTCAGAATTTCCGACTGATGTTGATTATAGAGAGAAAATTAATTACAAGGTCGTGTCTGAGTGTATGTCGATTTTGTGACAAGTTATAATTATCTTCTTTTATTTTGCAGAATAAGATTTTATTATTGGTATACTACAGTAATAAACTCAGATAAATAAAGATTCTTTTCATTAAAAAGAACTAAAATTAATAACATAGAATTTAAAAATAACAACTTTGAAAAAAACACAATTGAAAAATAATACAATTGATCAGTTAATAATTGATTTTTAAACGAAATTATATTTCATAAAAAATGTTTCTTTCGAACAAATATTGTCTAGAGCATTTCTATTATTAAAATGTAAAAATCGTACATACAAATTATTATTCAAGAATCTAAAAAGTTTAAATAACTTTTTTTTAAAAGTTATTTAACTAAGGTAAATACAAGAAAGACAGATTGTATTAATGCAATTAGAGATTTTAATCTAGTTTTTAAGTAGACCAAGATTATACCGCGAGCATTTTTTTGATCGAACGAGAAAAGGAACTTAGTCGTTTGAAACAAACGAACAATTCTTGTTACGTTTCGTTTAGAAGTTTGAAACTAGTTCACAATCGGTTACCAGACGTGCACAAAGTTTCCCAATAACAAATCTCTTAGCGACAGTGAATATTCTTAATATTCTAAACTTCAGACAGAAGAAAAAAGTTGAACTTTTAATCCTGAAAAAAAGTCTTAGTTATTTTTTCTTCTTCACACTTCATCGGAACAAAACAATGACTTAAATTGCAACAGTAAAAGGCAGTATTTAAAATCTATACCCATGTATAAGTATTTATAAAATAAAAAAGTGAGAATATAATTTTTTACATTTATTCAATTTTTCCACGTTATTTAATACAGTTCTATTTATTTTTGCCTGACTAATTTCTTTTGGAGAGAAAAAAGCCTTGAGTTGCCTTTAGGCAAATGACCAAGAAAGAAATTTTATCCGGGATAAGAGCAATCCATTTCAATGAAAGAAAATAAATTTAGTTTAAAGGATATTCAAGAAGAGCTTGACTGAATTAAAATGGGCTTATTCTGTCGTCAATAGAAATTGTTTTCAATCTTCTTCAGAAAGTAGTGTTAATTAAATTGAAGCCGTGAGAATGACGTCTCGTTAAAGGAACTAAATTGACTCTAAATAACACTAAAAAAGATATAAAAAGCCTATTTCCTCTAGTGTTTAATCAGCTCCATTCTCGCAAAACTTTCTCGGGTGTAAGAATCTCTTATTTTTTAAAGAAGGGATCTATTTATTACACAGACCTATAGTACCCAGATTTAGAAATTAGACTCAAATATTTCTAAATGTAGAGAAAACCGGGTAAATTGCCATTTGAAATCTAAACAGGCGATTTACCCGACTACTCCTTATTTTAATGTGCTAAATCCGAATCCACCATCAGAATTGACCCAAATGGTCTGAAATTGAATTTATAGGTTAAAAAATACTTTTTTGAAAAAAAAAGGAAAATTTCAAAAAATCAAAATTAAATAAATTTTTTTTTAACGATTACATTTAAGAACCCTTGGGTCTGATTTCAGGTTTTGTCAGTAAAAATAACCATACCAAATTTTATTTAAATCCGTTAAACCGTTTTCGAATTACTGTGATCACAAGAAAAACACACAACTTCACACACACATATACACACACACATATACACAGACACATATACACACACACATATACACACACACATACATCCGGAAATTTGATCAGAAACTCAAATAACACATTTCTATATAAAACAAAATTAATTTGAAGTATTTTAAAAAATTTGTAAATTTGAAGGAACACGATCCAATTGTTAAAATATCACTTTTCGTTTATTAGAAACTGAACCTGACTTCATATTAGAGTAGTCAAAAAAATTTTTTGATTGTTTATGCCCTCATCCCATAGAATTATTCTTTTTCGTAAAAACTACCCCTGTTTTTTTATTTTACAATTAAAAAATATTTGGAGGTAGCCTTTATTTTGAAATTAAATAATATTTTAAGGTATCTACAAACCGATGAAGTTTTTTTGCATGCGAAAAAAACTTTTTCGTAGATTTGATATAGAATCCTCGAAAATAAATATTTTTTAATTGAGTAACTCTGCTTCTTTTCAGAAACGTTCAATGAATAACATCCAATAATATATAATAATATAATTTATAAATTTATTTAGACATTTCTTTTTATTAATTATTTTTTATAAATCCTTAAAAACCCTTGAATTTTAAAATTATGGAAGAATCGTTAAAAAATATTATTTATATCTTTTTGAGAATTCCCTTCAATATTTTGAAAAACTAAACTAATTAAGAACTTTTGCTAAATATTTTCTAATTAATTAGGGTAATTGTTAATTTGTTTAAACAAATTATTGTTGTTATTTAAAAACTTTTAATAAAACAAAGCTATAGACTTAAAATTTTGTTCTAAATTTTACAACTTTTAGTGTTTGAAATAGCCGAAAATTATCAGTGGTTTTAAAATTTATTTAAAATTAATTTATTTTTAATTAATTAATTTGGTTTTAAAATTATTGTTTGTCAACTTTTGATATAATAAAACTAGGGACTTGCAATTATTTCTAACTTCTACAAATTTTCATGTTAGAAAAAGTTTCGCAAATGTTTAAATCTCGGTTTAAATTTAGAAAAAAATAACTAAGCCCCTCTAGCGTAATTTTCAAAATATTATCAAACTAACAACATACAATTGTTGAAACAATGGCTAAAATTATAACTCCGTCTTTTAGATTTGTAATAAATTATTTAATCTTTAATCGTTGCAAAACAGTTAAAAGCATAAAAATTTGCAAATTTCAGAAAAAATTACATGTTTTTAGATTCTGAAACTAGTTAAGAACTATTCAAAACTACTTCAGAACTATTTAAAACTAGTTTAAAACTGTTTGAAACTATTTTTGAACTGTTAGAAACTATTATTTAAACCCGCGACAAGTTTTTTTTGAACTGTTAGATTAAAACTGTTTGAAACTACTCCAAACCTATTTGGAACTTCTTCAAAAATATCTAAAATTAGTTCTGAACTGTTCGAAACTACTTTAGAACTATTTGAAACTAATTTTAGACTGTTTAAAACTTGTTCATAACTGTTTGAAACCAGTTCAAAACTCTTTTGAAACAAGTTCGAAACTGTTTAGGACTAGTTCGAACCTGTTTAGGACTAGTTCGAACCTGTTTGAAATTTGTTCAAAACTGTTTGAAATTAATTTTAAAAATTATAAATATTTTAAGCTAGTTCGAAAATGTTCGAAACTAGTTCGGAACTGTTTTAAACGGGGCTAGAACCGGAAATTTTTAACTATTGTCCATGAACGACGGACGGACGGGCGGACGGACCAAAGTCACTTTACAATATTTTATGTTACATTAACTATGTAGTTATCTTTACTATTTAGGTGGTTAAATTAAAGATTTTTGTTGGTTAATACAACTAAAATTATAAGTCTGGAATGTCCAATAACACAAGGATTTTATAATCAGTATGCTTATTCAAATTTATGTATTTGGCATTGAACAGGACTTCAACAGGATGTGGATTGATGAAGATTGAACAGGATTATTGTTACTTAATAATTGATAGAACATTTTGGTAAAGCTAAACAGCTAAACAGGATGTTACTAAATAATTGATATAAAATTTCGGTAAAGCTAAATAGATAAAACTGTATGGACAATTACTTTGTCAACTTGGTATTCACATTGTGGGTACTTCCAAAAGATTAAAGAAGCTCCAGTTTCATTCTTTATTTAGCGTCATACCGAGCACAGCTGGCTTTGCGATTACGTTCTTCACGTATTTAGTTTTCCTATATCTTGGCAATATCAGTACACTAATAGCTATTGAGTCTCTAGTTACTCACACGAGATCAATATATGAAAATATAAAACGGTTCTTACCCTTTAATCAAGTCAATTACTTCCGTCTAAGTTAAATATTTATATGCTGTCTAATATAATTGATTATTAGACTCTATTTTAATAATAAAGTAGTGTTACACTATATAACCATGTATTAACTTTTTTTATGATATCTAAATCCGAATGAGTAAGAAATTACTAATTTAATAGTAAAACCGTGAAAGAGTTTTGTCAGTTGAATTAACTAATTATTGTTTGTAGAAAACTTCTAACTCAATTTAGTAAATGTTAATTGATAGAAAATGTAGTAACTAAAATGTTTAGTAGAAAAAATCTATTAATTAATTTAGTGGCTTTGAATAACGTCAAAATTGCTATTTGATTAACTAAATTATGGTAATCTTACTAAACTATTGGTAGCATAATTTCTATTTGATGTACTAAACGAGTTTACTGAAATTATTTATTTTATTTGTTCGTATAATGTGTCCCTATAGGGCTAGTTAATCCTCAAGGAAAGAGGGTTTACAAAAATAAGTATACATTAATCAAGTTAATGGATATCGATACAATTCATATATAAATTTCTTACCAAAACTTGTTTTAGGCCTATTAGAAAGAAATGAAAGTAATAGTTTTTAACTAATTGAGATTTAGAGAGTATAATTCAGCTTTGGCATTAAAGTATCAAAGTAAGTGTATAGAAAATATTATAAATTAATTACATGTACATCTTTGATGTCTCCAATCATAAAAGAAAATCATTTCTAAAAATTATTATCATATACGTATTTTTTTCGCTGAATCCGAATCCGAAGTCAGAATTGCTAGATTGGTTCTAATTTTTGAAAAAATCTCAAGAAACTACTAAAAAATACGAAAAAAAAAATTCTTTTTCCGTCACTACAATAGTGTATTCTGACGTATTTTTCTCCAATGAGAAATTATTATTCTCCGGTTATTCTCCGGAGTGAGAATAACCAGATTAACGAAATTTTTTAAGATAATCTCAAAAAACTGTTCAAAGAACCGAAAAAAAATTTTTTTGTCCGGGACAATTTTTTAGTGTATTCCTACGCATTTTTCTCCGCTAAATCCGAATCCAAAATCAGAATAACCAAAATGGGTAAAAATTTTGAAATAATCTCAAAAAATAGCTCAAAAACAAAACAAAAAAATTTTTTTAGTTATAGGACAATATGCTAGTGTATTCCTAGGTTTTTTTCTCTGCTGATTCAGAATCCGAAGTCAAAATAGCCAGATTGACTAAAATTTTAAAGATACCTAATCTGAAAAAATTACTCAAAAATATAAAAAAAAACTTTTGTTTTCGGGACAGTCCACTAGACTACTTTATGTTTCTCTCCTGAATCCGAATCTAAAGAAAAAATGATCAGATTATAGCTAAGATTTTTGAGATAATATCAAAGAAAATATTTTTTTGTGTTTATGAGCAGTTTTCTAAGATTATTTAAAAAAAAATTTGCCATTTTGGTCATTTTGACTTTAGATTCGGTCCCAGCAGAGAAAAATACGTAGGAATACACTAGTATATTGTCTCGGACAAAAAATTTTTTTTTTGACTTTATTTCGGGTTTTTGAGCAGTTTTTTTAGATTATCTGGGTAATTTTCAATGAACACTTAAATTTGAGATTACCTAATTTCAAGAAAAAAAAAACGATTTTAATAATTGGTTTTATGCATGTATATTATTTAGGATATAATTAGTTAATAATTATTAGTTAATCATCAGTGAATAATTCAGACAAATTTTTATAATTAAATTAAATTTTCAAAATTTAAATATTTTACATGATTTTTAAATATCTACTCTAAAAATTCTTACCTTTATCAACGTATCTTTTTATTATTTTGGAAATGATTACACTGTCAAAATTTTTAGGTTCATGCTATTATTATGTATTGCATAGTTTTTTGCTTATGATATTTTTTCTTAGAAGCAGAAGTCGTTACATGGGATAATATTTCATATTTTGTTGGAGATAATATTTAAATCTTAGATTATAAATTTATTGGCATCTTAAAAGAAATTTTTAGCTTCATATTTATCGCCTTTAACATTTTAAAAATAGTTTACATATTTCAAGATATTAAATGCCAAGGGCATTACATTAAAAAAGGTACATGTACGTTTTTTTATTTAAATTATCTGTTTTTTCAAAATAAGAGTTTGTGAATAAATTATTCACTACTAAGTTAAAGATAGTAACATCTTCAAAATTTACCTAATGCAAATTATTTTTAAGTGAATATTTTTCTATATGACATTGTTAATCATTGAGTCTCTAAAAAAAGTGAAAAGTGGAAGATATATTTATAACTGTGATATAAATACGTTATTGGACTGTAATTAAATATCTACAACTCATAATGAGAGAGATTCGATTTATTTTCATTTATTTCAAGTTGATCAAAAAATATATGTGATCCAGGAAGGTAGAAAAGTAAAACAAATTTTATATTACGTCATGTAGGAACGTTACGCCAATAAAGGTTCGTTGGCCTCATTAGGCTGTTTTATTATAAAAAATATACAAAAATTATATAATAAAAAAAAACACATAACATATAACAAAGTTAGTTAGCGTATAAAAAAACAAAAATTACCAGAATTCGTTAAAACTTTAAACATTTTTTATCTCGTCAAAAAATTAAAATAAAATTGTGTATAGCGTTGAGTATTTAAAATCATTTTTAAAAAGGACCAGGCAGAAAACCGACATAACTCAAACTTACTAATTATTTAGAAATATAAAATTTTATAAATATCAAGAAGTTATTGAACTTAGTACGAGAGAAATTACAAATATAAATAAGCGGCGTGTAAATAACAAGGGCAAACAGTAAATATTGAGGGAAACTTATTCATGAATTTATTCTATTAATTAAAGAGAAAAAATTTTTATTTAAAAGTAGGATATCTTCTTTTTTACTTAAAGTAAATTTATTTGATTTTTAATATGTAAAAAAAAGAGATGTTACATTTGAAAAAATGTGGCTCTTGGTCCAAAATTTGGGTATTTTCCCAATCAAAAATTCATGATTAAATTCTTCTCGGTGTTGATAGAAAACAGATTCAGGATTTTTTACAATGGTTTTGGTGTTCACCTCATTTTTTTTAAGTACGCTTATAGTTTGTGCTACATATGTTGCAGGACATTCAAGACAGTCAATTTTGTACACTACATTTGTACGATCACATTTCTTAGTCTGATCCTTCCCTAATTTTATAATGGAATTCAACGACTTATTAACAATTGGGATGGTTGAATTGTGGAATTCTTTAAGAATTTTTGACAATTTAAAAAAATATAAAGAATTAAATGGAATACAAATTTTAGGAATTTGTTTATAAATATTTGCCCCGTTCATTGTTTAATTTTTTATTTGTTTTTAAATATTTAGTTTATTAAAGGCGAATTTCAATATGTCTTTCAATGAATTGTCCACGTTATTTATACACCGGCTGTTTATATTTGTAATTTCTTTCACACTAAGTTCGATAATTTATTTCTGGATCACATATATTTTTTTATCAATACATCATAATGTTCGTTTTAGTGCACAGAATTATTTAGTAAAATTGAAAATTACACTTTAAATATTTGCCATTTGTATATTATACAATTACTTTCCATATCTACTTTTTATATTGAAAAATCATGTAAGATCACTATTTACATTTTTATTGAAAATCACCCATCTCAAAAACTTTAGCAAATTTGGTTATTCTGACTTCGGATTCGATTTCAGAGGTAAAAAAATACGAGGGAATAAAAAGTCTCTTAATTTCCAAGTCAATGATTTTTAATTGTTTTTATATACAATTAAACGTTTCGACCTTCGACGAAGGTCATCTTTAGTAAAACAGTCTGAAACTATCATTTCAATTATACCAATGTTAAAAGATATTTTCTATAATACATATATATATATATATAATATTAGTTATTAGTTTAACTCCACTGTAAAAAATAATGGAAAAATTTCCATACAAATGTATTGACTTTTTCCATTAATTTGTATGGAAAACGCTTTTTTCATACAGTGGTATGGAAAAAATTCAATAGGTGTACGTAAAATTTCCACGTGTATAGTAAAATTCCAATTTCAGTAAGGAAAAATATTGTGTGTATGGAAAAATTATGTATGGAAATATGGTTTTCCATACCAAAATTAGAAAATTTACAGCACATTATGGAATATTTTCAATGATGTGTGCTAAAATTAAAAAATTCAAATTCTCATTCTGAGGCTACATTTAATTAAACAACTTGTGTTGTTTATGTTAATGTCTTATAAGGCAATAAAAACAACATTAACAATATTTAATAATAAAAATATGAAAAGTAACATTAATATTTGATATTATATTTCATATTGATTCAGAGTGATTGATTTATTTTTGACATCCTATAATATTACTACTGAGTGATAAATTTAATTTTACAATAATTAAAAATTAAGTTTATTTATTTTTTGTAAATAATAGTATTCCCAACTGTAGAATAATTTTGAATTAAAAGAATTAAAGAATTTAAAGTAGGGTATTTTTTAATTTAAAAATTCTAAAAATTGTCATTCTTCAGAATAATATTCTAAGTATATTTATTTCTTGTCTGTTATTTAATATCAGATATTAAGGAAAAGATAAAACGTAGTTTACCTGAAATTTCCAGGTTAATTTATGGTAGGTATTGTTCTCCTTGAGTTTCAATCAGGTTCAGTGAACGTATCATAAGTTCTTTTTGAATCATATACATGACGAGAGTAAAAGATTCGTAATTATAATTTTTTATTTTTTTATTTTTTCTAACTAACCCTGCTGCAATAGTTAGGAATTTACATCTGTTTAAATAAGTCTGTTCTTATTACCTGTATATTATGGGTTTTCCCATTCCAAAAAGAATAAAATTTAAATCTCCTATTTTCACAATAACAGATGATAGATTAGTTAGAGCCAGTATCATTTTGACACATGACTTAATTTTAGATTGTTATATTGTACAGAATGGAAATGTTATTTTGTACAACTGCTAAATGTTATTTTGTACAGTTTTGAAAAATGAATTTGTTATTTTGTACAATTTTTTAAAAAAGCAATAAAACATTGGAAGTACAATATTTTAGCTTTTTTAAAGAATTGTACAAAATAACAAATTCATTTTTCAAAATTGTACAAAATATCATTTAGCAGTTGTACAAAATAACATTTCCATTCTGTACAATATAACAATCTAAAATTAAGTCATGTGTCAAAATGATACTGGCTCATTAGTTAAACTGATTTATGATCTATTCAACCCTCGGTTTATGGTTGTTCAGAAATTTTTAGAAGTTATAGCAATTAGGGCTGTTAATAATTTACATTATTTTTCTTTTTTCTTGACCCGTTCCTAAGAATGACTTTCTAAGGCTTCGGTGGCCTAAAGTAACCGAATCTTGCGTAGGTTAGGATTTTTGAAAATTTGCGTATTCTATAAGTGATTTCTATATTAAGCTCCCTAAGTAATAAAAAATAAAAATATGAAAAACCTTCCTCATTGTAAAAATAAATAAAACTTAGAAATCCTAATAATTTAAAAATTAAAGAAAACCTTACTAACTGAATTTTAAAAATCATCTACTGAATTCTAAATCCTAAATTTAATAATTTGTATTTTTTTAGGTAAATATATTCTAATACGAATTTATTGAATCATCTTATTAATTTATTTATCACTTTCTTAACTTTTGAACTATTATTGTTATTATAAGATCATTATAAATTAATATTATTATCAATATTTTATGTACGACTTTATTCAGTTATTTTTTTAAATTGATACTTAATTCTTTTATTAAAATTCCGTTTATAAAAAACAAAGAGGAAATCCTATATAATAATTTGTATTTATTTTTTCCACACAACTGTATGGAAAAATTCTATATACTTTTTGATTTTTTCTCATACAATTGTAGGGAAAAATCTCCATCATGTATGCTAATTTAGCCTTACAGCGTTTGATTTTCTCCCATACAGTTGTATGGAAAAAATTCAGTTCCGAATGAGTTAATTACGTTCAATACATGTATGGAAAATTTACTATAAAATTTTTTTACAGTGTCGTCTTTCTTGAATTTTAATTACTCTTCTAGAAAACTTGGATTTAAGTAACCTTTTTTTTATTTTACAGAAGTGCCTGACAACTTTGGACCTGACATCCCTTGGAGTGGGATCTTGCGTAGGAACAGGAATGTATTTGGTCGCGGGAATGGTAGCACGTACTGTGGCTGGGCCCGGGGTTGTGATTTCGTTTGTCATTGCGGCGGTGGCCTCAATTTTTTCCGGTATTTAAATCTTATAATAATTTATTCAAATTAATGTTCCGAAATACTCTAAATGATTCTTTCTAAAACAAGTCTTTTTAAAAAGACGAGTCAGCTCTAATTTTTAATTTAAAATATAATTTTCCCATTAAACACTAAAGATCAATATGCGTATAATGATAAATCATATATCATATGTATTATATAAATCATAATTCGCTTATCATCAATTACATTAATCTTCTCTAATACCTACACCTCCAAATTAGTACCTATTATAATTCTATCATTTAATTGTATACAATCAGTAAATAGAAAATATTAAGGCAAAAATTAATTTAAGGATAAGATGCATTTCAATTATTCGCTTCTAAAGAGCATTTTGTTAAAATTTGCCATCCATGAAAAATTTACGTTTCGCCTCATTTCACGGAAGCGAGAGACATTTTTCTATATCAATTATTTAAAATGGTTCTATAGTTTTAAGACTTAAATGTTTGGAAAAGATTTTAGAATAAGACATTATCCCTTGGGGTTTGAGATGTTGCTGCGCTTATGGAAGCGTGTAGTAGATTCCTTTTTCAGGGTTGAAAACTCTTCGAAAGCTACTTTTTTCTTTTTTTAATGTTTCAAGTAGGGAGCCTTATACATCTCATCTCAGCGCTTACTATGTTTTCTCAAATCAATTTTCCAGAACCAAATAATTTTTTTTCTTCAAGATTGGATTTTAGGTTCTAATTTGAGCCTTGCTTGTGATTTAATTAAAAAATCGCTTTTAAAGAACAAGGGCCTTAATTAGTACTTTACAAGTCGACAGAATAATTAGGTGTGCATTTTTCCCAAACAATAAAAGCAACTTTTGAATTAAGAGTTGTAATTTACGGCACCGTGAGTATTAATTAAAAAAATTTCAATCTGCGCAGATAAGCTACAATTTTTAAAGGCCTTACAAAGAAACTTTCAAGAAATTATGACTGAATATTATTTCTTAAACTTTCTTAATACACGTTAACAAAAATAAGTTTTATGTGATTAGTTTCTTTTTTCGAATGTTTTAAAAACTAATTATTAATAATTTGAATTATGAAAGTATTGTAAATTATTATTACTAATTTTGATATAGTAGTAGTGAGATTTATTCATCACTCATAATTTGAATAATGTAAATCAAAATTATTACAAATATGACATAATTTTTTAAAAAACGAAAGCGATTTAATTGACAAATGAATCCAGTAGATTTTAATTATGATTATTTATTAGCTGACGATCGTTCAAATTAATCACGTATAAACGACAAAGCTTCCACAATTTCGTGTAAGTGTTAGCTATCCATAGCACCTCTAATCGCTTATCGTTTATGTAATAGCTTGTCACAGCTTGATTCGATGGTTAACGTTATTGGACCTATTATTGATTTCTGTTCGTTTAAAACAAAATTCTGTAATATGGACTTGAATTAATATTAATTAACATTTAATTATTCGGTATATACATATTTGTAGAGAAGCACTGCATGTGACCGAAAGTCAGTCAAAGTAGTAATAACAGGAAATAGTCAGACCCAGTAGTAAAACCAGTCTTACTTCGCTACAAGTAATAACTACAAAAAATTGTTTTAAAAATGTTACCAAAATTCTGTATATGAACCGGGATACTATTAAAAACTATTGGAAAAAATTAAATAATAAAAAAAAAGTATTACTTTTCCTTTTTACGAAAAAAAACTAAATCCCTAGATTCAGTAGTAATAGTCCGCTTATGTCAGACACGTTTTCGCGGCTTTAGTTTCGTTCGAAAATAAACTATTTTTACACCCGTTTTCATTTCTATATAGAGATATAAATAATTTATTAAGAACTGCAAGTTTACGACTGGAACAGAAGAAATGTTTTTGTTCACTTGTGGCTGGATCAAAATTAATGTTACGAAACTTACACGTTGTATGGGATTTCTTGACACTTTCTTATTATTTATTTAAAGATCTGGGATATACTGCTACAAAAAGACGGTAGAGTATATTCTAGTGCCAAAAGAGAGAAAGAAACGGAAATGAGGAAAATTCAAAGTTGCCAACAAAAGTAAAATTCCTTGAGAGGTTCTCGCTTTTTCAGCTTGTATTATAGTCTCAATTAAAATTGAATCAAAATTGTTATAATAAATTGCTCGCTGTAATTCTGAGAAATAGGTTACTGCAAACAATTGCAAACTGAACAACTAATAAATTTACTCTTCATCTATCGACAATGCAATTATATTTAGACCGTAATTAATTTTATGCAAAATTAATGTCAATGCAATTTGCATAAGTTGAGCATTGCAAGGATAAGGGTTTTAATTTTGTTTGCATTCTAAAGGGTTCACCCGAAGTTTTAAAAAGTCGAGTTTTTGGAAATTACTTCTGTTGAATTTTTATTAATGACTATATATAACTAGATTTTTAAATTTGATTATGTACAAAATTGGAAATTTTCGTTAATGAAATTTGGTAGTGTTTTCAAATTTTGTAAAAGATGCAATTTCCAATGTTCTGAAATTTGCATACTGTCAATTTTCAATGTTTTGGAATTGCAATATGTAGGCAAATTTCAACGATTTCGAAATAGCACAACATTGAATGATATAACAATGTGTCTACTATAATTTTGATCAACTAAATTCTAGGTTATTTTTCGGTCTTTTTCTGGTTTCCGCAGTTCATCCAAAATTACAGATTGTACTCTATATAAATTTGATTTAGGTGTTTCACCATTTAGGGAAAAAATGCAAGAGAATTTTTTATAAATGAAATTTTAAGCTTTAGAAAAAATATCCAAAGCATTACTAAGTAATTTTAAAATATAATATAACTTGTAGCAAGAATAAAACTTGAATGAAATTATACTTATCTGGAATTTTCACTTTTTGAACTTTTTATCTAATTTGTTAAATATTTTAATTAATATAGAAACAATTTACTTTCCGTGTATAATAATTTACAAATATAAACAAAATTGAACCAAAATTAAAAAGTCAAATTTTAAAAACTGTACATTTTACAACTCAATTCGAATTTAATTAAGGTAATACAATGTGTTACTTTTATTTATTAATACAATTTTTGATAGAAGTGTTTTTCACTCAAATACGAAAATAATTGAACAATATTAAAAAAAAAAAAAAAAAAACAATTTGTTTTAATTAAAATTTGGAATCCTTTACAAACAATGATTTTTTAGAGAAAAGCCAATTGTTTTATTTGAAAATTTAATTTGTTTGTAAAATATTTACCCTTTTTGATAGAAACTTGTTGACATATGTGAATATTTTATTTGAACATTGCGAATAAATAATTGTTCTCCATCGATTTCAAATTAAGGTATTATACGAGTTTTTTAAAAAATCCATTTATTTATTGAAGGTTGATCTACTTTTGTATGAACTAGTGAATTTTTAAATCAAATGGTTTTTATGCTTTATTTTATTTTCATTCAACACACTTTTTAAATCTCAATTACCTAGTCAAAAATAGTAATTTAACAGTGAAAACTCGTTTACTATATCAAATAGTAATTCTGCTACTAATAATTGAGTCGATTATTACTAATTCAATTAGTAATAGTAACTTTTAGGTTATGTTAAACCACGAAATAAATTAGTGAATTCGAAATTTTGCAACCTAATAATCAGTAAATTAATTTAGTCGTTTTTACACTTAATTAGTCAAATTTGGCTACTGAATTAGTAGTTTTCTACTAATAATTAGTTTTTTTTTACTAAAAATTATTTATTTTTTACTAATTGGAATAGAGAAAACTCATTCACGGTTTTACTACGCTTCTTACTAATTCGTACTAATACTTCTAATTTCATTGAATGACATTGAGAACATGATTTAAATCGCAATTGTTCAGAAGAATTCTTAACTACAATTATAAATCAAATTTTAAATGAAACGCATTAATTGAATATAGTTAAAGCTTAAATTTAAAAAAATTTTCTTATTCATCTTCATTAGTTTTAGAATAATAATTAAAAGAAAAAATAATTTTAGCTAAAAAATCCACCCTCTGATTATTACTAAAATAGACATAATTTTTGAAAAATATTTAAGTGTATGTGATGGTATATGGCGTCACTCGCATAAACAAAAATTGTCGGTAAACTTTCTCTTAAAATAGCCAATATTTTGACACTAAACTTTGAAAAATTAGAAACATCATTACTGCCGTGCAACTTAAAAAAATACGTAAGTGATATTATCCTTTAGGTCGATAGTCGCAAAACAAGCCACACAAATATCGACCTAAACGACAATGTCATTTTTTAAGTTGTACGGCAGATTAGGAAGGTACTTCTGACCTTTTTTTTTCAATTTTGCCTCAAAAATAATTTTTTAAAATGTCTAAATATCAGCGCATTTTTTTAAAAACTCATTTAAAGTCCAAATTCAAATAAACCTGGGGCAGTCAGAGCTTCCTAATGGTACATTAAATAATTTTACAAAGTTTAGTGTTAAAATATTTAGTAATTTAATAGAAAGTTTAAGGACAAATTTTGCCTTTTCGAGTGACGTCATACTCTATAACCTTCCCTTAATGAGGTAAAAGTATATTCATGTACGATATATAGTTAAATGAATTAAAAGTTTGATAAAAATAATTCAGAATAATCGTTTTAAAAATATTCTTTTGTGTTTAGGAGCCTGTTATGCGGAGTTTGGTGTCAGAGTGCCTCACACAACTGGCAGCGCGTATATGTACAGCTATGTGACAGTAGGCGAATTAATAGCATTCATTATTGGGTGGAACATGGTGCTGGAGTACCTTATAGGTACGAGTGCGTGTGCCTGTGCGCTTAGCGCTTGTTTGGATGCCTTGGCGAATGGTGCCATTTCCGGAGCAATAAGCAACAGCGTTGGCACCATTTTTGGTAAGGATAAAACATTCCATCAACACTAATGTTCCAATTACTTAATATATATTCAACAATCTAAAATAGAATCTGGTCTCATTTTTTTTCAATAAATTGGAAAAAATAACTATTAGCTAACTACATTATTATTAAGCTAATTACTAGCGCAAATTCAAACTAATATTTAGGTGCACCCACAATTAACCGTCAAACTTTAGACCTTTGATCGATATTCATTCATGCATTATGTTTTATTTTATATACCTTCCTAACTACTTCGCAGTTTTTGTTCTATAAATTATTTCACTTTTGGATACATTATAACAATAATAAAATAACAATATAATAATCATTATAATAACTTATTAATTAATCAAATTTTCATATATTTGAAACCCCTTACATGTAAAATTATATTTTTATTTATTCTATCTCTATTTAATTAATATTTGTTATTACATATTTGATAATTAAATTTTATATTAATAATGATAATAATTAATAATGATTTAATAATCAGACAATTTCGCATGTGCATGAATGCAAATTTGATTACGTAAAAATCGATAAAAAATTATGAGAACATAACGAAGTTAACATCTCACTTTCACAGCATCAACAATTAATTGATATGGTGTTTAAAAACCACTGTTCAATAATGTGTCATTGATATTAACGATCATGTTTATATGTACATTTGTTCATTTGCGACATATTTGTGCAGAGTTTTAATAATTTAAAGGATCACAAATAAGTTACATTCATTATTATTATCATCCTAAATAATAATAATTTCATTTTTTTTATATTAAACAAATAAATGAACAAACATGTGACCACATAAAGACACGTGTGAAGTATTTCAATCAATACTTTTAAAGCAATTCTGACATCAAATAACTGAAATTCAATTCCCTTTTAATAATAATTTATTACCAGTATCCAAATATCCGCTATGAAAGTAATTTCATTATTGGCATATAGATATCGATATTCTATAAACATCAAATGCCGAACGCAAAATAATCAAATTAAAGTTATTAAAAGTTTGAAACGGAAGATTTATGTATGGAAAGGCAATAAAAATAAATTAGTTTTGAATGATGATTTAAATAAAGTAGTCTTTAGGGATTAAAAGGAACGGTAAAATCGTTGTTTAACATGTATCTATTTATCATTCTAGTAACGTATCGATAAGAATGAAAAGTTTTAGAAACTTGAACGAGGAATCTCTCCAAGTATCCGGTAATGATTTCATAGTAGCAACTCAAGGGTCTCTGAACTAAAATGACTTTGTACTTTGGAAAGGAACTATCAAATGTACACATTACAGCTCTTCAGACAATAAACTGTATACATGTTTACACACGTTTTGCTCGACTCGTTGAACTTTGCAAACCCCATTATACAGTACAACAGTCATTCATGCTTTTGAATTTTCATTAAACTTTTCATTCTATATGCAAAACACTACGCATTTTTCATAATTTACCCATTAAAAAATTAATGGATGAATAAATGAATACAAATTTCAATATTTTATTTTAATGTTAAATATTATTATACTTCTTTGAACTTTTATATTGCGCACAAATTCGAGCAAGTTTTAATAGCGGCATGAAATTTTATTAACTCTTTTAGGTATACGTTAATTTTTTATTTCAAATTGAAGGGGTACAAATTTTCACATTTGTAAATTTCAACGCTTGCAAAATTTAAAAACCATCCAACAATGCTCCCAAATTCTTATCTATCAGACTCTATTCCAAATTTCCATGCCTCTGAATTCAAGGGTATTCAAATTTAAAGCTCTTTTTTATAAAGGCCATCAAACTGAAATTTTTATCACGGCAAGGAAATTTATTTTCAAATTCAACAATAAAATAAATATTCAATAAGCTAAAAAATATGTTCATTTTATGAAGAACTTGCTCCCACGTAAGCAAAAAGATTTGATTCCTCATATAAAGAAAGCAATAAATTGAAAGAAATGAAACTTTGAATTCCGTGAAACATAAAAAAACCGTTTTAAATTCTAAAAATTTCCATTGGCATCTACTTCATATATAGATCTATATCGATTCGTTTTTTAACGTAAAATATTTTTTTTTAAATTATAATTAAAGTTATTATTTTAAGGGATAAAAGTTCGACACAACAGAATGCTAAGTGTTCAGAGATTAAATTATAAAAAATTCTGTACTAGAATAAGCATTTTTTCTTAATTATGTTATCAACATAACAGAATGATAAGTGCTCAGAGACCAAATTACAAAAAATTGTATGGCAGAAGGTAACATCCGTTTCCTCTATTTGTGACCACTATTATACAATAATAAGTGTTCAGAGACTAATTTAAAAAAAATTTATAATAAAATTAGAGTTTTCTCAATAATGTTACCAACATAATATAAAGTTAATTGCTCAAAGACCAAATTAGAAAAGTTTTAATAGCAGAATTAGAATTTTTTCGATAACGCTAAATGCTCAAAAATCAAATTACAAACATTTTTATAGCAGAATATAATGTGTGTTTTCTCTATTATTTTGCAAATATATAAATATTGCTTTTTGCTCAGAGACCAATTTACAAAAAATTTTATGTCAAAATAGGTGTTTCCTCAATTATGTTACTAACAACAAGCGCGTGCCTAGATTTCTAGTTTACGAAGGGGTCGTAAGTTATATATAGCCTCTGGTTTGGTTGAGAATCACAAGAAGAAACTAAGTTATCTTGTAGCAATTTAACATAAACATTTTTTACAATTTAAAAGTTCTTATACTTGAAAGTTTCGCTTTTGGGAACTTTATTCCTTTATTGTAAAATACTTTAGTAAAATTTGTTAACTATTTTCCTTGTGCAAAGTTCCTCTACAAAAGGAAGCAATATAACTAAAGTTTTATACAAGTTTGTCAAAGTTGCACTATTAGATATTTACTAGAAAAAATAAATAAGTTTAGACTTTTTAACTGTTGCATTGAAGAAAGGTGAATTTACTATAATCGGAATTGTAATAAATGTTATTTTAATAATCGCTATTAAATTGCTATAGAAATAATTTTGTTGACTTCTTAGAATGATTCCTTAATAAATTTAAAAAATATGGTGCTCAATGAAAAAATAATATAAATAATTGTAAAAGTAAAAACAATAATAACAATAGTAATAACAATAATGAGACAAAAAGAACAATTAAAATAAATAGTCGTGATAAATTTAAGACGTGTTTATGGCGAGGGATTAATGAGAATGACATTACAATAGGAAGTGTCTAAAAAAGCTCTCTAATTGTGAAAAAATATATGAAGAAACGAAAGAAAAAGTTAATGATGACATTTTATGTTCATTTCATGAAAAAGAGAGAACTTGAAACGTTCTTGATACTATTGGTTGATTTCTCTCGGGTAACTTTTAAAAGAGATAAAGGGACTTCACTCCTGTTCACGGCATTTACGATCGGTCGCTTCATTTCTTTCCACTTTTGCAGACGACAAATTTCCCTCTCATCCTTTTGATCAATATTTTTTACCTTCCTGAATTGCAACTTTATCGTCCCCAAAATTGGACAAGCATGACACATTTCATTTAGATAATACACTCGTAACCAAGTTTTCTACATCCCACTTTTTTCCATGTCTAATTTTGATTTCACGATTTCGCTCTCAATTTAGGGTGAAATTTCGAATGCTTCTAAACTTTCCAAAATTCCAAATTGCTACAAACTTCCCACTATTCAGAATGTTGCCAAACTTAGCACAATTCTGAATGGTTTCAATTTTTCAAGGATTTTAAATTTTCACTATTTTTCTCTTATTTGGAGAAACTCTGCTATCTGAGGAATCAAATTAAAAAATTTCGTTTCACATTTCTGCACTGGAGACTTGTCAAACTCTCGAATTTTAATTATGTTTAATTAAATTTTGCTATCAGATGTCAAATTAAAAATTTAAGATATTTTTCTTTGAGTACTTTCAAAAACAATGTTGTTTAGAGTAATAAAAATAAGAACAATTATAATAGTTATAATAATAATAACAAAAATAAGATTAAGCAGAAGAGATTTTCCGAAACATAAAAATCATATAAATTTCAAAATTACAGTACAGATATATAAAGGTATAACAACAGTTTTAGACAACTATAAGTTATTTAATCCATCATAAAAAACGAGAAATCTTTTGAACATAAAACGTATTTCACTGGTTTTAAAGCCTAACAAAGGATGATAATCCTATTGCAGTTACGATTTTATACTCGTAACGTTTGATCTCTGGTTTAGGATTCATCTGGATATCTATAACACTAACCTTAGGACTCGTATATTCTTGCCTCGAATCCATATGAAGGAAGTAGGTCGATTGACGGAAAAATAAATCGATCGCAAGAATATAGTGTGAAATACACTTTTCGCTTCAACGGCAAATGTGAGAATGTTGCATCCAACTCTGACTTTAACCGCAAGATGAAATCTTTAAATACTTGATACTTTTTCAATAACCTCATAAATTCTCACATTTTCCAAAGATGACGATTTTGAAAAACGCAACAGTACCGATCATTATTCTATCTCTCCATTGGCAAACATCTGCAAAACTTCAACCGCACAACTTAAATTGAAATTTTATTGGACAATCAGAGTTTTGAATGGATCGTAAACAAAGAATTAATCACTTTCTAAGGAAACTGGAACGACAGAACTTTGATTAAACAATATTTTGAAAATATTTCAAAAGAATATTCAAAACAAAAAATCAATAGCTCGACATTTTGCGAACAGTGGTCGAAATGAGAGCAATGATTAAAAAGGTATATAACAAAAAAAAAAGTGCGGTGACAACTTGTTGGAAAGAGAGAAACGTGTAAATTGCGAGGATAAAAATGGATATCGCACTGGCAAAGAAGAGTTAAAAATGGTGACCTATCTAAATTGATGCATTCATTTTACCAAAGTTCATGCATGGGAAAACAACATTTTAATTTCTTTTGGTGGTTTCACGTGTCAGAGGCGAGCCTGCGTGTAGCGGGTTTTCAAGGAACATAGAGTGCAAATGTACTTGACAGAGAAGAATAGTAAAGGACGCTTGCGCAAATGGTTCTTGGTCTGGCACCTGTGGACCCCATCGATCCGATCTGAACCACGTACACTCTGACACATCAACTTGCTCAACTGCACCTACCACCTTGAACCTTCTTTTCCTTCCTCCTATTCTTAGTTCTCTTCGAACCTGCTCCAATTATAAATGGTAATTTCCAAATTTCCCAAGAACAAAGGATAAAAATTAATAGAACAATTCAGAACTCAATTTTTAAAAAAGAAGACTTCTAATACAACGCATCAGAATGCAATTGCACCAAAAAGGCAATGCTTCCAAATTTCAAGACATCTAAATTTTCGTGCATACGAAGACATTCTAACTTGTAGCGCTTCTAAATGTTAATGCCACCATTGAATCCCAAGTTTAATGCTTAAAATTTTGATACCAGAATTAACATCAAACAATATAATATTAAAATTGCCAAAACAATACAAAAGTCGATCACAATGGGATATTATTATCATCTATAATAACAAAATCTCTATAAAGAATTTACGAAATTTAGTTTAAAAATGTATAAACTGCGGCAGTAAATATTCCTTTTTAGAAAAGTAAACTTCGCGGAAATTGTTTCCTCGGCATTATACAATATATTCTCATATTTGCGTCTTAAGACTTTCTCCTATATACTTCATTCGACTTAATGGGAAATAAATTATTGTGCAAAAATATCCAAGAGAATTTTATGATCATTTCCATACTTATTATGCTCGTAAAAACTAATTTGCCGTGCTATTCTTCAAATTGTATGATTTTATCACTTTTATGTTGATTATACTCTCTTAATCTGAATCAGTGAATATTTCCCTGATTTTAGTGAAATAAGAAAACTAACTTCACGTGGACTAATGTTACTTACAATAAAGGTGGATTTGCATCGTAAAGCGATATTCCTAAATAACTACTCGCTCTGAATTGCGGTTATAGAGTTGCGCTTTGCACATGTGGAAACACGACTTCCTATATGCAACCCCATCTGGAACTCATCCAAAACGAAGTGTAAATAACATTTAAGCAAAGCTGGAAAGTGCTACTGAAAAACGTTTAAATAAAACCGAAACTATTGGTTTACTTTTCATAATCTGTGTAAATAACGGAGATTAAAAGAAAATTTAAAAATGGAAATCTTGGCAATTTTTTGTAATTTTCAAACAAGATAGTTTTTTAAAATAAACGTGTCAAAATAATGAATTATTTTTATATAAGTAGACTTTTCAAATCAAGGTAAAATATTAGGTTATATTTACTTCGAAAGTAGTTAACTTTACCACTTCCATGGTTAAACTAACCATTTTTGTTAATTAATTTAACCAAAATATAAATATAACTATTTGTTTTTTCAGTAATATACTATATTTCAAAAGTTGGAAAATATTTTTAAAAAAAGCGTTGTATAAAATTACACATCGAACAGAGAATTCAAATTACATACCCTTTTTTTATTCACTTGTTCAATAAAAAAAAATCCACCACTACAAGAATAATAATGTTAACAATAAAAAGTTCAAGTAGAATGTACATGAAAAGTAAAAAGAATGCAGAGAAGGAAGAAAAAAATATAAATAGTTTTAGGAATAAGCACTAAAAGTTTGCATAAAATCAAGTAAAAATAGAGAAACTAATCTAAACTGAGTGGAGAGTAAATAAAAAATAAAAAGAATATAGAGAAAAGAGTGAAAAATAAATAGAATTTTATATAACAAAAATCGTAAAATCGAAACAAGAAAGTAATTAAAAACATTGTTATTAAAATTATTAAAACACTAGTCATTGTCATTTTTACAAATCTAAAAATATTCTAAAAATGTCAACAGAATCTGGTAAATTGGAAACAATATATAAAAGCTTTAAAAAAATATATAAAATGGAAAAGGATGATTAAAATTGAAACAAACATTGTTGTCAAAGTTCTGAAAGTTCATTTAAACAAAATGTTTTGTTTCCTGGAAAATATCAACTTTAGACACAGAAAATAAAATAGATAATTCATAATATTATTATTACTATTAAAGTTAATTTATCAGTCACTAGTGTAATTATTTGATAATTGAATCTAACAAGTAAAAATATGATCTGTAAATTCCAAATTAATATTAAATTTGTGACAAAATCACATTATCTTTTAAACTATGTCAATTGTTGTAAAATAGAAGCACGCTCGAATTTCTTTAAATTTAGAAGCATATTGAAAAACGATACTGGAATTTACTAGAGTTGAAAATCAAATGCATTCAAAATAGCTAAAATATTTAAAATTAGACGCATCTAAATTGGAAAACGTGAAAATTTGAAAACCATGAACATTTGAAAATGTTGACAAATTTTAAAACATTGGAAAATTTCATATGTTGAATAATTTGATAAACCTTCAAAACTGAAAGCCTTTTTTTAAAAATTTGGTAGCATTGAAGTTTGGAAATGTTATAAAAATCCACAGATTTAAGATTCGGACACTTTGGAAAAAAAAACACTCGAACTTAATTGTTTTTATGTTCAAAAGCATTAAAAATTTTACGCCTTGAACAAGGGAAATTTAAAATTTACTGCTTCACAATTTGAGAACGTTAAAATTTAGTAGCGTTTGAAATTAAGGGCATATATTTTTAGAATAGCATAATAAGAAAGAGAAATAATAAAAAATACATTTCTCCATGATCTTATAACTTGTTTTCAAACTGAAAATAGTGAAAAATGAAAGAATGTGAAAAGAGCAAAACTGCATTATATATTCCTCGTTGATATAAAATGTCTTGAAATCGGAAATACGTTCATATATTATATAAGTAGATCCCGGTAAGTATTTATAAAGAGAAGCTTTATTTTCAAACGTGCATATGCAATAAACTGGAAAATGTATGGAAAAAAATTGATGTATGACAATTGGAAATATTTTCAATCTTTTGTGAAGAAACAAAGTCAAAGTATATGCTTTTAAACGTCAATTTAAAAGTATTTTAGTATTATTAAATTAAGTATTAAACTTTCTTATTTCTCTTTAATATTATATATTTCCAATTTTATTAAAAACATAATTCATTGGTGAGCCGAAAGATAAATAACGAGATTAAAGGAAGGGAATTTATTTGAAGGTAAGCGATACTGAAATTCCTTGGAGATGTTTCACGCTGAGCTTTATTCGCTGTAAGTATTTGATCTGGGTTTACACGGTTGTGTGGAATTGATTGATTAGATTCGCAAAGTTGAATTTCGCGTATAAAAAAACCCCAAATAATGTTAAATCAGGTATAAACTTTTCGCTCGGTAAAGTTTATTTACTTTTGTTTAATTATTTATTCGATTATTTATCATTTTATTTACTCGCTTTATCTTTTAGTTTTATTACTTATTTATCTAGTTACACTTAATCGGTTATTTATCAGGTAATTTAATCAGTTCTTTATCTAGTTACTTAATCATCTATCTTCTTTGTTTATCGAGCCCTTTACCTATTCTTATTTTCCGATTCTTTTTTTCCTTATATACAATTAATCTCATTTTATTTATAACTTAATCAAAATTTTCATCCATACTCTTTAAAATGCGACTTTTAAGATCCTTTTATGAATGTTAATGATTGCAAAAACAATATGAAACTGTGTATTATTCCAGTTAACGATTCATGGAAAAATTGCAAAAACATGCCAGTTTACATCACGCGATCTTTTCTTTAACATGGAAACGATACTATCAGCAACATCGAGCGCATACCCTCACACTCAATCCGAAAGAAAAATGTTTATCAGGAAGTGGAAAAATCAACATCTTAAAGTTGTTTATATAACAAAGAACCCAAAGAGAATAATCACAAACTAAGAATACAAAATAAACACACAATCTTCACCGATATTTTACAAATAATTAATCAAAACTATTGTTTGTGCATTATTTGTACAGACACTCGGATTCGTCCGTTCTTTATTAATTTCAAGACATGGTTCCTAATTATCTTTGAGTCTCATTAGTTTAATAATCATAGGCGATTAATCAAATTCCTTTGTTGAAAAAGGGAACTCAAAGAAAGTAGAACTACAGATATAGTTGGTGAAATTATGACGAGAGAGTGAAAGCTTTGTCGTCAAGCTATATCTTTGTCTTCAAAGATTGCCTATTCATTCTCCAAGTCATAGTGATTTATCTTCGTTCCATGTCGTGAATCACCTAATTTAATTCTACCCCTAGTATAGGAAATTGCTTTCAGAATACAGACGACTTTTTCCTATACAAGGTGTCCTGGATCAAAATGAACATATTGCACAAAGTGCAGAGAATGCCGATCTGAATTTCTAGGCTTTGATTCAAAATTGAATCTTGAATTTTAAAGTTTTTGCATTTTGTTGTTTTCGATTTTTTATACTTTGGAATGTGTTAAATTATATATTACAATCGAAAAATTTAATTTGGTATATTTATAATAACATTAAGTTACAGAACTAACCATCTTAGGTATAAATTTTAAATATTTAATATCTTTAAAAGAAAGCAAATCAAATTTTTAAAACAAGTAAACTATATTAATAATTAAATATTTTCAAAACCTCAAATTTTTAGAGGGTTCCACAAAAAAGGTTATAGTAAGCTTTTTGGTAAAGTTTCAATATCTGATATTAAATGGTTTTAAAAATTGCAGATTGTTATGTTGCGGAAAATCGTAAGATTTTTAAGCTTCACTCATTATAAAATAATTTTTTTTAAATATATCCTGAACAGTCATCAGACGTAAGTCAGTGGACTTACCCATTATTAATTAGACTAATAAATAATGTTAATACATTCATAATAATTAGAATAAAATGTTATCAATTATATTGATAACATGATAATTGATTGAAATTATAGGTATTGATGAAAAGAAAGAAGTCACAAATTATTAAATTAATTTAATTTTTAATTATAATATAGATAAAGATTATTTGAAATGAGAGTAATTTATAATTTAAATCAGTTTAGCTGGATCAACAGAAAGTTACATTTAAAGTTTACAATAATTACAACTTGTATTGACTAAAATTTTGAGTAATTAATATTTCAATAATTAAAAGTTTAAAATACTTAAAGTTTATCATTATTAAAATTTGAGTAATTCCTAGTTCCTGCTATTAAAGTTTAAAACATTTTAAATTCATATTAATAAAATCAAGTCTTAAAATTATTTTAATTTGTAAATGTAAAAGATAGAATTAATTTTTGTTGAATTAAAATAAAATATAATCCTCAAACTTTGGTATTATTAAAATTTGGACTAAATAATAATAAATAAATCCATATTTCTAAATAGATTACAATTACGTAAAAATTTAAATAAGTTAATATATTTCAAATAAAATTTTGGATGCATAATTTTTTACTTTTCTGAACTCATGAATTAATTTCTAATATCTTCTAATGTGGGTGCACCGAATTTTAAATGTGATTATATAATTTTTTTCCAAGATGTGCTTCTTCTTGTGAATGATTATTGAGAATTATTTTAATGAAGCTTCTGTACGGAGAATATAAGATATGAAAAATATTAGAAAGGTATAATCAATTGCAGTAATTGGCAAAGATGAAACTAATTAAATGATATTTGTTGCAGGACGACCGCCGGATTTTCTCGCGTTCGTTATTACATTGCTAATGATGCTGCTGATGGCAGCAGGAGTAAAAAAGTCTCTCATGTTTAACAATGTGTTAAATACCATAAATCTGGCCATTTGGGTCTTCATCATGACTGCGGGTCTGTTTTACGTGGACTCCAGTAATTGGACAGAACACAAGGGCTTCCTTCCTTACGGCTGGAGCGGGGTAAATTAATTAATTATAATATTTAGTTTTACAATTTATAATTAAGAGGTAACAAACCCAAAAACTGAATTACAGTTACAACTGAATCAATTCGTACAATAATCTACTTTTTTAATCCAATTTTTCGAACCATTTGATGCACATTCTTAAATATACCTCGATATTTAAGAGAGGGGAAACAAAATCCAAGCATCCCCTTCTTGAATTATACTATTTTTCCGAGGGGGTCTATTCGACCCTAGTTGCACCACTGACCTAAAAAGGATTCTAAATTTTAAAGAGTATCTATTTTTAAAGTGGCATTAAGTAGTCGTAATTCAACCTCATTACGATCGCAAACATCAAAAACTAAAATGGCTTCTGAACTAATTAATTACATTTTCAATCAAGAACTAAATAAATGCACAACTTTAAATTAAAATTTCAACTTTCATAACGCCACTTCCCAAAGGATGGGGTATCTATATAGAGTCTTAACTTTTCTTTCTCCAAACTCATACATAATCCCAGGCTTGTGTTTATAATCCGTGTTATTATCTATGCAAAAGGAGTGTGTTTTCATAGGGAATACGATTATAGTTATATATACAAGGGAGGGGTGAATAATGTTTTATATATATGATTATGGCTTCAAATGAATAAGAGAGGGGAGAATATTGCTTTACACGCGGATAAAACGTATAGACCGATGAGTTAATTTTTAAACTCCTTGAACATTCCGCATAAACAGAAACGTGACAGAAAGAGTTCTTCAATAGATAAAAGATTAGAAGGTAGTGCGTTAATATGAAATATTGCATAATTCACTACACGCTCTTTGGTGGAATCCAGAACATTTTATTGCACTCTTTAACTGTGTGGGTACAGTTTTCCTCAGTTTTAAGCCAATCACATTGTTAGAAAACTAGGACAAACTGCAACAGCCGGCATAACTGTGGATATTAAGAATTCTCCACACGATTTGTTTTTGAAAAGCAATAATCATTATATGAGATTCTTTGTTTTCTATGACTCCACTCTCATTGGTAAAATTTGTTCAATTTTCCTCTTTGAAATTGAAATATAACCGATGATGCGTCCGATTTTAAACATTGTACCGAATTTCAATACTTTCAAATTTGGAACCTAATCATTTTTCAAGCGTAGCCAAATTTGTATCCAGATGCTAAATATATTGGATATTTGTCCCCTCATTAAATATCCATTTTCTCCCTGATGTGAGCACAAATTGCAAAGAATCGAGATCAAGCACGATCTTGGGGAAAAAGTACAAAAGCATTTCTTTTCCACACCACATTTTTATGGCTCGATCCCCACAGTCAGTTATTCTTCAGGGGACAATATTTGTTCGTTCCCAGATAACCTCAAGTAGCAGAATATTGGGGCTTTTCACCATTTCAAAGCTTTCAATGTGACTGAAAATGGTCGAAAGATTTTTTGTGCACACTTTCTTTCAGAACAATGGCAAACTTGTTGCACAAGGTTGCCCTGTTAAAACCTTGTTCGGAGAAAACAAGCGTGTATATGTGGACTAGGCAAGGCGGAAAAAATTACTAAATTTTTTAAGTGCTTTAAGCGGAAAAGAGAAAAAAAATAAAGGAAAATCGATAGTGAGCTTGTGAGAAAAAATCTCTCTTTTATAGAGTTGAAGCCACTCTTCTCATTTTTCACCTCAAGAAAATTAAAAAGATAATATTAAGTCTTGATACCATTTTACTGGCTAATATTGAAAGAAAATGGTTAATGAAACTTTCTCATTATATTATAGAGAATACAGTCTTTAAATATAAACCGCATAGTAATTTCCTTTTCAAACACTTTGAAGAAATCTTTGTTTTCATGTTTTTGAATGAACATAAAAAACATCTTTCCTAGATGAATGCGTATTTAGGTCACATTTTCTTTTCTTTTCTTTTTCTTTGTATTGGAAAATATTGATCACGTACTTTTCAAGTGATATAAAAAAGATATAATGTACTTTCTACAGTCTTCGAAAAAAAAAAACTTTTCTATAAGTGATACCAGCTAAACGCATTTTATTGTTAAATCAATATTCAAGTGAACATGAGAAAGGAAAAAATAAAAACAACTCACACGTCAAAGTTTCTCTTTGAAGGTGAACTTAAAATTGAAATGGAAACCTTATTTCGTTGGAAAACGTATAATCAATTTAAGAAGAATTTAAAAAGAATCGGAATTAGAAAAGACCAGCGTCTTAAAGAATGAAAGTTCTCTGTAAAAACAATTAATTCGTTAATTAGCGTTTCTATATTTTGCCTTTTATATATAAAAATGACTAATATAATACTAGATTAAAGAAAATTTTAAAACTATTTTCCCGCTTATTTGTATGTACATACATTATACTTTTTCATAAAGTTCTTTAGGGGATTACTGCTACAACTTTTTCAATAAACATAAATATAAACATATTTGCATAATATACAGGTGCATTTTGAATAGAGATTTAAAAGCTTTGAGTTCAGAAACGTAAAGTCAGAAATGTGTAATATTTTCAATATTGGGTCAACCGTGATTGACCTACAATTGAAAGCGCAAAGTAGCTTTGGATTATGAAGAATAAAGTAAAAATAAAATGAGTTCTCGACTACAGACTTTAGCAACAAGTAGCAAAATCATTCTCAACATATTTTAACCAATAGGTCAAACTTTAATTATTAATTTATGCAGATTCGCTTCTTCAATAAGTCTGCGGATATATCTGCTCATATAAATATTCAATTTTTAATCTCAAATTTTTTTAATTTATTAAAGAAAGATATTCACTTTCATTTTGAAATTTTAATACAAGAAACTCGAGAGGAAGAAAAAGTGTTTTTAAAGGACCTATTTCTCATAACCTTTGACCACAAATGCCAGAATATTTCGTTTTTTCTTAAGGTAGAAAAAGCCACATTTGACCTTTTTAAACCTCAGGGTGGGCGTATATTACTTTGCTAGGCGATTCGAAACGTGAATAAAAACGAAAAATACAACAAGAGTTGGAAGGATTCGCGTTACTGTGGGATTTTAGAGGGAAACTCTTTTATTCTTTGGACAAGCTCAAGAGCGTCAAATATTTAATTCTATATACACCGCTTTGAAGAATGGATGTAACATAAAGAGGCTTCTGACAAACAAGTTGAAAATAAACTCCTATTTGTACTGTTTCCCAATTTTCTGTTTCCATTACTGATAATTGTAATCAACGATCATTTTTCGCTGCGAATTCTAATTAAATTATTGTACGAATTGGGTTTTATGAAATATATTTTACATTGGACTAAAGACCTTTAATAACTTCCTTTATTTTTAGGTTTTCACTGGTGCTGCCACTTGTTTTTATGCCTTCATTGGATTCGACATAATAGCCACAACTGGAGAAGAAGCAACGAATCCGAAAAAAAGCATTCCACTAGCTATAGTATCATCATTGATTATCATACTCATCGCATACGTCACTAGTAGCATGATGTTAACATTGATCGGTATGTAAATATCGAATTTTCGGTTCTTTATGCGTCAAATTGCTTCAGCAAAACAAATGACAGTTTACAATATAATAATAATACAACCCTGCAAAAAAAATTCCCGTTGTTTAAGATCGACAAGTCATTGTCCGTAGTTTTTGGTGCACTGAATCCGAATCTGTCAACAAAAACCTTCTATCACGTCAGGATTTTGAGAAAAGTAGGTTTGTATGATTCAAAAATGTAGATTTGTTTGTTAATAAGGTGATTTAGAACTTCAAAATTGGATTAAAAAGTATCTAAATTGAAAGTTCAAAACTACTTATCTAGTTTTATATAAATAATAATAATAATAATAATTGAAAATAATAAACTTCTCTATAACTTTTAAATTTGCATTAAAAAAAATTAATTACTTATCTGTCGCCAAATAATTTCCAGATGTATTTTTCTAAAAAATAACTTCAATACTTCAACTTTTATTTTTCCATTAAAAGTGCAAAACTATTAACTTGATATAATAAAAACAAAATAATAATTAAGAATAAAAAATTCTCTGTACCTTTTCAATTTACAATTAAAAAAAAGAAGGTCATAAAAGTTATTATTATTATTATTATTATTATTTTTTTTTTTACAAAACAAGTTTAGGAGAGGAAAAAATGCATTTATGCACTTGTTCGTGTTATTACTCACTTGTAATCAAATGTCAGGAGGATCGTCATGTAATTGAAATAATAACACAAAATACTCTAACCTTAAACTTTACCATTGAAAGTGCAAAATTACTAGCTTAACTTTATGTTTCAATATAATATTAATAGTTAAATATTACAAAATTACAAAATGAAAAGAGAACAACTAACCTAAAATATTATTCTTAGTAAACTACCACCAAAATAAGAACAAAAACCTGTCGATAAATATCGAAGATACTGCTGACCAATGAGAGAGCGAAAAAGGGTCTTACACGTCGAAGTTAATCACAACGTCTGTTCCTTTTTAGGATAGGATGATTGGATTCACTTGATACTTGTTACTCAGGGGTTTTCAGTGTCGCTAATTACAAATATGAAATCAGATTTTAAAGTTTCAAAATGGTGGATCTAATATAGCGGATCAATTTTGAAAAAACGACAAATCAATTGATCCGACCTTTTGAATTTTTAAAATCTAATTTCATATTTGTAATTAGCGCCACTGAAACCAGCCGAGTAACAAGTATCCAGCGAATCCAATCATTTGTTAAAATAGTTGTATTTACAAACAGTGTAAGACAATCTCTATGCTTTCCAACTGTCAAAAAAATCATGTTAGAAAGTTAATTTAGTTTGTTGTTGCCGATATCGCTATATCTTCGTAAAGTACAGGGTATAAGCTTTAATATAACTCCTATGACAAATCACTGGTACGTCGGATTTACTGACAGTAGAAATTTTCAAAAAGTGCCAAAAACGTGATTTTTGGGAGTTTTACCCCCATTTTTCTCAAAATCCTGACGTGATGGGAGGTTTTCGTTGCCAGATTCGGATTCAGCGCACCAAAAACAACGGGCAATGACTTGTCGATCTTAAAAAACGAATTTTTTTATGCAGGCTTGTGTAATTGAAGCTTTACTTGTGTTATTTCAGTTCCTTATGAAGAAGTGGATCAAGATTCAGCATTGGTAGAAATGTTTGGCCACGTCGGAGCTTATAAGTGCAAATATATTGTTGCAATCGGCGCTCTTGCCGGATTATCAGTTTCCATGTTTGGCAGCATGTTTCCAATGCCTAGAATAGTTTACGCTATGGCTCAAGATGGACTGATTTTTCGGTATGATTTGTACATTTTTTGAATTTTCAAACAGGGCCTTATGAGAAATTGCAAATTTTAATGTTTGACGAACTATTGGACCATTGATGGTATAAGATAAGGTATAGACACTAATAATTGGCATGTTAATATTAACCGAATAGTTTCCCAAGCATGGCTTCACTTACCTATCTCGCAAGTGAGCTGAGCTACTGAATATATAAGAGAAGCCTCTGCAACTACTTAGTATAACATCAATATTGGACCAATATTTTGCCAAACATGGTTGAAGGTTTACCGATTAGTAGCAGAGGCTTCTCTTATACAATCAGTAGCTCAACTCACTTGCGAGAAAGGTAAGTGGAGACATGCTTAGAAGACTATTGAGTCAATATTGCCCTACCAATTACTGGTGTTTACATCTTATCTTTCACCATTATTTGTTCAATGTTGAATAGCTATATGCGCCCAATATTTTATAATTGTTTAAAATAATGTTAAACTGATTCAAAATATTATTTTAGATCCTTGAGCCAAGTGTGGCCCATGACAGGGACTCCTGCCTTAGCCACCTTAACTTCAGGAGTATGTGCTGCTATTGCGGCACTATTAATCAAACTGGAAGTTTTGGTGGAGATGATGTCGATTGGTAAATAAACAATCAGATACAGTATTTAGATTTTAATCGACAAATTTAAAAAAATGCATTTTTCAGGTACTTTGTTGGCCTACACTTTAGTGTCTACTTGCGTCCTGATATTAAGATATCAACCACACACTACCAATTTGGTGGAGCTACTTCCGCAAAGTTTACGAACACCTTGCCGTACTCCGACAAAGGAAGCACAAGGCAACGGACAAGTTAATTATGGAAAAGAGTTGAGACCAGATCAACTTTCCACAGCCTTGAACACTGTTCAGGTTTCTCAATCGGAAGTCGTTGCAAGTAATAATGGCCAACGAGTTATGGTAAGATTTCAGTATTTAAGATTATACCCAAATTTTTTTTAAATAAGTTCTGAATAACAGTAGTTATAACTCTCTGTATAACTTTTCTAAATTTTAAAGCAACTAAAGAAGTTCTTTACTTCTTGTAATTACTTAAAAACGTAATCTATATAGGCAACTATTTCTACTAGAGCAGAAATCTTAATTTCATTCATAATTGAAAGCGTATAGTACTCTATACAGGAACGAGTATACAATTGTAACTCTCGTCACGTAGAGGCAGAAGTCTTCACTACAATAGAGGGTAGTTGAATTAATGCAAAAAGCCGTTGATGATTAATAAAACAACTTGACAACAACGACATTATAAGCGACTTCTAAAACATAATAAATAGCAATTAGTACATTGTTTCTACCTAAACTAGAAGTTTAAGCTAAAAAACTACAGGTTTTTAAGTTAAACTTACAGATTTTTCAGTGAACTAATTAACCCGTAATAGACACTCTTTAAAATAATAACGTAATGGTCATGTGGGGTCAAACGGACCGAAAACAGCAGAAAAATTGTTATCCCCTTCTACTTAATTCATTTAATTGCAAAACTAATTGTAATTTACCATAGGCTTCATTTTGAAGGACCAATTTAAAGAATCTTAGCCGTAAACTTTATTTGGGGTCATTCTGACCCCATATGACCATTACGGGTTAAAATAACCATTTTTGTAATCAAAATGCTGAACAGCAATTTCATTCACAAGAAGAGTTAAAAATTTGTTTAAAGAACCTAACTTATTTTCAGGTGCGACGTGTAAGAAGAGCAAATAGCTCGTCGCCAGATTCGGACGACACTTATGGTGGTGAAGAAGATGAAATTGGTTTGGGCAAAGATGACCAATATTTGGTCAGTGATAGAACTGAAAATAAATTTTATGGAAGTGTTCATGCTGCCACTGCAGCAGGATCTAGCTGTGGTAGCGCACATCAATATCCTGGAAACACGCCCATCATAGGGCCACCATTAAATTATTTGCAACGCAAATTACAGGTGAATTCCTTTATTAAAGTTAATCCGTTTGACGAGGAGATTCATTTGCATATTAAAAAAAAAAAACATTAGAGCTCAACGGCAGTAAATATTATCAACAAGTATATTTTTCTATTGTTTTTCCTGAGCGCTTCTACTGTATAGAACAAAATGTTAATTATAAATTTTAGGACGCTCAATACTTGTGTCCAGCCATATTCCCATGGGTTGACAGAGGACCTGCTACCGAAGCTACTGGTCGACAAGTCATGAAATTGGTCGGAATTTTGTATTTACTGATTTTAATTTTCGACCTGATAATTGTCTGTGGTATGGGTGAGTATGCAGAAAAAGTTTTTTTGAAAACAAATTGCAAATTCGGATTTTTAATTAAGATTACTTCAAAACCTAAATTTTGAGATAAATCATAATTTGTGGTTTTTAACTGAAATAACAAAAGTTCATGAAAATTTATAATGAATTTTATTACAGGTAATATGGGAACGTTTACTACGTTATTGATGTTTGTGTTTTTATTCGGAATCATCGGAATACTTCTGGTTATTAGTAGGAAACCGCAAAATAGGTAAGAAGTTATTTATTTTATTTGTATGTAACTGATTTTAAAGACTTATTTCTGAATGTATATTTATAAGTGGGAGTATAGTTCCGAATAGCACCCACCCCGATTTTGTTGTTGAAACTCTGTACAATTAGATATTGTGATGTTCTGATTACGAAAATCATAGTAAATTGTCTCACATTTGATTATCATAATAAATAGATAAAAGAATAATATTTCACGGGTTTGTGTTATCCTACATTTTTGAAAATTTTATGCACCATTTTGAGTTTGACATTTCCATTTTTTTAAATCTGATACTAAATTTATAATTACGGATTGAAGAAGCTGAAGAGATTCTATTTTAGACAATTTAGAATAAGGAACAAACTTTTCATGCAATTGTGCAAAATATTTTTAAAAATTTTACGTATTTTATGAGTTAAAAGCAAGAAAGTAATGAATTATTATGGTTGCTTTTATGGTTTTTGACAAAATGGTCAAATTTGCGGCAATTTTCATTACGGTTTTAGTAATAATAAATTTAAAATATTTAAGAATAGGGCAAGTCGAGGAGAGATGGATCACTTTTTCTGTTTTTTGTCTACAGTCGAGAATTCGTGAAAAAGTTTTAGTTCCACCTCTTGTGGAAAAAGACTTACGTACAATAATTTATTTCTGTCAACGTTTTATATCATAAGAGATGTTTGGAAAAAAAAGAAAAAATTCAAGGAGATGGATCCTTTGAAGATCTCTCCTCAAACATCGACAAAAAGTAACGTGTACGATAAATTAAAATAAGTTTTAGAATCATGTCTAATAAATAATTCACCTTGCAATAATAGCCATACTTTAACGTACGTATTACTTTAGTAACAAATCATAATGACTAGGCGAGAAATGTATTATTTTTGACACACGACAAAAATTTCGGAGTGTTTTTTGAGCGAATAACAAAATGATTGTCATATTGTTTCCTAAGTAAACTTGGTAATGACAAGATTTTTTGAACTTTTGATCTATGTGTCATGACACAATAACTGACAAATAACCAGATCAGTGAGTTAAAAAGACTCAAAATGGCGAGAAGTGATCCATCTCTCCTCGACTTACCCTACCAAGTTTCGAAAAAATCGGTGGTGGGTGCTTTTTAAAATAACGAAACAATTTCAAAATTAAATTGTGATTTCATTTTCAGACATGCACTGATGTTCAAGACCCCAGGATTGCCATTTGTGCCAGCCATTGCCGTCACGGTTAATATTTATCTTATTTTCAAGCTCAGTATATTAACTTTAGTGAGATTCACAGTTTGGATGACACTTGGTAAGTTAATAATTTTAATAAATATTATAGAAATTGTTCGAACTGAATTAAAACTTTGTATCCCGAGTGGCAAGATTCTTTATAATTTAACGCTCTATCATTTATTTAGGCTGCCTTTGCTTTATTAAGTCCAAATTATTTAAAATTTTGAGTATATATCATCTAAATGAGTAACAAATTTTAAGCTTTCTAATAATTATTGTTGATTTCTTATCAGTCAAAGATTTGTAAAAACACGTTATTTTTAAATCATGAAAAGTGAAGTTATGTAGTTATGCCTTTTATCCATTAAATTAATTGCGGTGTTGACTTTTTGCAGTTGTACAAATAACTTTTTTCCCTACACAGTTAATTTGTACAGAATTGATAACACTTGTCTAAATTTAATATGTAGAGTTTCTTCGTATATAGAAATTGTTTGTACAAGGTTTATTTTCAAAGAATTACTTCGACCCCGAAAATTGCTTAACATTGAATGCAACTAGAAAATTGACAGTTTAGTATTAAAATACTAAAGGGCCGTCCATAAATTACGTAAGACGTTTGGGGGTTCTGAAAAATCTTACGAAATCTTATGGTAGGGGGGAGGGTGTTTATCTAAATCTTACGTAATATGAATGCACTTTTCTTTTAACGAAACGGCAGTTACAAATTTTCTTTGGAGGAGGAGGAGGGTTGCCAAAATCTTATGAGGAAGGAAGGGGGTCAAAAAAGGTTTAAAGACGACTTACGTAATTTATGAACAGCCCCTAAATAATAAAGAAGTTGATGGAAAATCAAATTTTAGGTTTCATCATGTACTTTTACTATGGGATTAAGAATAGTTCTTTGGAAGAAGGTAACAAATCAGACAGTGCGGATGATGGAGCGACTGAATCTGCAGGTAATATTGAACTCACAGTCACAGATCACACGAAACCACAACCATCTTATCCTGTTCAAGATCGTAATATTTACGAAGGTCAGCAGCTTGACGTATTTGGTCAACCAGTATTTGGTAGTACGAATTTTGGGGGCACGCCTAACCACAACGCATCCCAATCTCAGTCGAGAAATCTGTTTTTGCCACAAGACAGTTTTCCCACCTGGGACGATTAAATATGATAAATTCCACGTGTCTTGATTGTATTGCTCGATTAAGTGAACTTCGGAATTTTAGATATATACTCTCATTTTGGAAATTGCAGATTTATCAAACCATTGTCTTCTTTCAACTACTCTCAATATTAATTTTATAACCTTTCAAAATTTCTGTTCAATTACGTATTAAGATTTCTAAGTTTGTAAAATGTTTTCAGAAATTCTTTTATAGTCGCAAAATAGTTGTGAAACCATGTATTTTTTAACAATTATTATTTATTATTATCGTTATTTTTTGTTAATATCATTAACTTGGTAGTATCATTATAACTTATTGATTATTTACCCTAAATGATTACTTGTTTATCAAAAAACCTTTCTTAAAATTGTGATTTTAATACCATCACTTTCTGGATGTGAACTTTGAGAAACTGGGATACAAAAATTAATGTACTATAGGGTAAGTGGAAAAGATATTTTTTATAAACGAGAGAGAAATATATATACCGAAACAATAATCAATTTTTAATTCAATTCACTTTAAAACTCTAATATGACAATATATCTAACAGAAAAAAAACAATGGGATCAAATTTACTGCATATCATTTCGAGCAATAAATTTTGAATGCAAATTTTTTATTTGTTTATTTACTCGTTGAATTAAAATCACAATTTTAAGAAAAGGGACTTTTTGACAAATTAATATCATGGTTTCTTAATTTTTTCTCTTCTGTAATTCAACTAAATGAGCATATGAGAGAATAGGAAATTCAGAACCTCGCGCTTCCAATAAATTATTTACACACTTCTTATCTTTTAATGCTCAAAAACAAAATAAAAAGAAAATTGAACATCTTTTTCGAAAGAGTGTTAAATTAGTTTAAAAATTAACACAATATATAAACGAAATAACTGAGTATTATAACGGAAATATTAGACGAATTTATCTGCAATTCTCCGAAAAACGTCGAGTTCTTGTTGACTACTGTTCGAGAAAAATGTAGTGAATAATTTTCGGCAATATTAGTACCATAGTTCTATATGATTGTTGTTAAGAGAATGACGGGAGGAAGATTGAAATGTAAAAGTGGAAAAACGTCATTCCAACGTTTCAAAGTATGAAGAAATCTCTTTCCTAGATGTAAGAAATATAAAGCTTTGAATAAAATATTTCGAGGATTGTTTTATTGTTATAATAATATAAGGGAAACGTTAATGAGTTTTTCCTCGCAGAATAGACGAAGAAAGAATTAAAAAGGACAGATGTTGGATGGAAGAGACCACTTTACTTATAAGACAAAAAACTTGTGTTTCGCATGCGGACATTTTAGTATAAAAACCTTCTCATAGAATGAGAGTTTGACAATTCTACATTCTCGTGTATATGAAAGAGTGAAAATGGGAAAATGTGCAATAAAAAATTGAGCGAGTGTGCAAGAAACAAGAGAGAACGAAATCGAGTATAAATGCGAAGAGAAAAAGTCAGACGCAGGAATATTTCAAAGATCTTGCCTAAATTTAGTCTTTCCCAACTAGTATAATGTATAACCCTAAATCTAAGCTTACTGTAATATTTATCTACGTCTTATCCCCTTGTAATAATGATTTATTTTACACAATTTCTATATATTCGTTCTCTATAGACGTTCAGGATCGCATAAAAACAATGAAAATAGCTTATTTTTTATTTCCATATTTAATGTCTTCGACAATTTTCCAAATGAAATATACAATCTCGCTGTAATTCGTTTTTTAATCAACGAAACATATCCAGGAATTTCAAATATTGTCTTCCTACTTTTTATAATAATTTCAATTAATTATTTATTCAACTTCTTCCCCAATATTTCTATAAACTTAATATCTCTCTACATGCTTCATATCAATATTAATATTTTTCTCCTCCTTCTTCCCACCGAAAAAGAAACAAAAATTCACCTCAAAAAAAGAAAGAAAAAAAATTCATATTTGAAAAAATAGAAAAATTCAATTTCTTACGAAAATGGATAATAATTTATCATAATTCTGGATAAGTTTTAGATTCGAAATCGACTTTTATACCAATATTTACCCCTTAAATTAATTTCCGTAGAAATATTCCGTCGGCAGGAACGACGGTCGATATTCCAAGATTTTGCTTTAAAATATTTTTGAAAATTCATTATTCCTTCGCTAAATGCGCGGGATGGAGAGTTTTAAACATTCAAATGAAAAAAATACATTTTATGACTAAAATTGTTTGTTTCATTTGAATGTTTGAAATTAAAAAGCACATGAGTTAAGGACTGTTGAACAGTAGTGTAAACGTGCGTGAGTCGCTAAAAAGTGAAAATTTACTTTTCTTTGAATTATCAAATAATTTCTACATTCCTTGATAAAAATCATAATTTTCCTTATATTTTGATATGTTTCTAGGAAATATTTACATATTATAATAATTTTGTATTAATTAATTTAAAGTTAAATTATAATTAAAAACAGTCTTTTATTCATAGTAGTGAAAAAATTATTTCATTTTGCGCCTCACGTACGCGCATACTTCGAAGCGCTACCTGATGTAAAATTGTATGTATTGCGAATTAAATATTGTTGAATATTTTGAATGCACATCTTTATTGAAAAAATGCTAAAAGTAGAAATTATGAAAACAAAAGAGCAAAAAGAAAATATAAAATGCGTACATCTTGCGAGGGAACGTGCTCCTATTATTCGAATTCGTTTGAAATGATGCATCTTATCTTCATAATTAATGATCCTTGGCCTTTAAATTTGTTGATGCAATCCATAAAAAAAATTTCAGATCAGACAAAAATTAACAACTAATTTATTGACACTCCAACAGTAAGTTAAAGTGTTTTCAAGATAAATTTCTACACCCACGTCGAAAAAAAATGTGTCGACGGTTTCCACGATTCTGGCAAGCTGGCTTATGTGAAATCAAAAACAAAACATTTCAATCTATGCATTTGGCATAGATTATGTTTTTACTCGGTTTTCCGTACCCCCCATTACCCCTCCCCCTTAACGGCCAAACTATTTGAGATAGAGAGTTGAAATTTGGTATATATATATATGTATTCTCACGTGTAGATTACAGGGAAAATATAGCGAACGTGAATGAAGATGATAATCATAGTGTTGTCAAGGAAAAACTTTTTTTAAAAAACGTGTCCTCCCTTATCTTTCAAACTATTTGACCTAGAGTTTTGAAATTTACTATACCTAGGTATTTTTACGTCTAGATTACAGAAAACATATAGCGAACGTTGCTGAACTTAGTTTTAAAAAGTTATTAATGAAAAATTTAAAATGACAAAATACCCCTATGCTGGAGCTCAGCCTATTGGAAGGTTAGGAATTGTCAGAAATATGTTATTTTATGCAGAAATTATAATAAAACCATAAAAGTTATGGTTCAAATCTACCATCATAGCATTTTTTCGAAAAATTGAAATTTTACTGAAAAAAAATTTTTCTTACTCAACAGCTACAATATTTTACAGTTATAAATTATTTGTATGTACAAAATGTTTATCTTTATGTTTAAATTATTTTAGAAGTTTAAAAATAAAACAAATTTAAAAAATTTTTTTTTGCGTATAGGATGTGAAAACCTGCTACCAGGTACCCTGCTTAAATTAAAAACTCAGTCTATTTACTTGAGAATTTTTAATCTTTTGTTTGTTTTTGTTTTGCGTATAGGATGTGAAAAACTGCTAGCAGGTACCCTGCTTAAATTAGAAACTCATTGAGAATTTTTTGAGATTGAGGTTTTTAATCTTCTTTTGTTTGTTTTTGTTTTGCGTATAGGATGTGAAAACCTGTTACCAGGTACCCTGCTTAAATTAAAAACTCAGTCTATTTGCTTGAGAAATTTTAATCTTCTTTTGTTTGTTTTTGTTTTGCGTATAGGATGTGAAAACGTGCTACCAGGTACCCTGCTTAAATTAAAAACTCAGTCTACTTGCTTGGGAGTTTTTAATCTTTTTTTTGTTTTTGTTTTGCGTACAGGATGTGAAAACCTGCTACCAGGTACCCTGCTTAAATTAAAAACTCAGTCTATTTGCTTGGGAGTTTTTAATCTTTTTTTTTTTTGTTTTTTTTTGTTTTGCGTATAGGATGTGAAAACCTGCCACCAGGTACCTTGCTTAAATTAAAAACTCAGTCTATTTGCTTGGGAGTTTTTAATCTTTTTTTTTTGTTTTTGTTTTCCGTATAGGATGTGAAAACCTGCTGCCAGGTACCCTGCTTAAGTTTATACTTAAATTTTAATAAAAGTAAAAAAAATATGATTAAAATTTATTATTATAGTATTTTTTTTCGAAAAATTGAAAATTTTCCAAAAAATGTTTCCTTTTTAATACATTTTTTAAGTTCGTGTACGGAACCCTCGGTGTGCGAGTGCGACTCGCAGTTGCCTGGTTTTTTTTTAGTAGGTACGTTTTTGCTTCTATTTCTGATTAGACACGTTCTTGCTTTGTTTTCCGAATAGATACGATGTTGCGCCAAACTGACGATTAAAACTACGAAATTTTTACTCATCATTAATCTGCTATGCCTGGTCTTTAAATAATTCCTTCTTCTTTCTTGTGAAATGTGGAACATGTATATATAAATGTACACGTGTATTGATGATCCATAAAGAATTTCTTCTTCTTTTTCTTGGAAAATGTACATATAAGTGTACACGTGTATTGAAAGGTCTCAGGTAACAAATCGAAGCGTTACAATAAATCGTTCTCGGCATATTATATGTGCACAGGTTCAATTTAATTTACAAAAAAATCGATTTTTTCAACATATCACACGGGATGACCCCAGCAACATCAAATTTATACTCAACGATCCCAAAAGTCCTCGAATAACAAAAAAGCGAATTTCATTAATTATTATTAATCGGTATGACATTTTGTTTCTTATATAAATTGTGTCAACAAATTTAAAAGCCAATAATCATCAATTGTAAAAACTTTTTGATGTGCAAAGTTTCAACCGAATCCAAATGATACGTTCGAAAAAGTTCCCTTGTTAATTTAAAGAAAAATCAGATCAAAATGATTTCTTCAATTCAATGACTCGCACATCTTTAAATATTTAATCTAGGTATCAAATTATTTGTAGCTTCGATTCTTAATTTTTTAACTAATCCCTTAAAAAGTATCCGAATGTTAACGTAGAGATTATATATGTAAATCGAAATATAACTGGTTGAAAATACGGTCTACTTTATCAAATGATATAATACAAGTTTTATTTTTAAAAGAGTTTAACATATTTTCCATTAGTTCATATAATAGTTATTTTGATTAATTATGAAAATACTTTGGTTAATTGTAAAATAGACTGAAACTTCTGAGAAATTTTGAGGAGTAAACTGACAAGTAACACTACCCAAAAGTCATACACAGATTATTCTAAAACTTGGAACACTACTAAAATATTAAAAAATATTTGGCACGTATTTTCTATATCTGCTCCTTTTGAGTTTAAAGGATAAAAAACAGACTTTTAAAATTTAAGGGATGAAATCAGTATTTTCAAAAATCCATAGCATCTTTGATGAAATATTGATTTTATCCCTTAAATTTTAAAAGAGTGTTTTATATACCCTTCTGGGGTTATACCAGTGTAACAGTTGAAAATTTAGGTGATTTTTTAGAATTTTTTTGAAGAAATGTATTCCTCTGAAGTTTTCCAAACTTCACAGATGTACTTTACGATAAATCAACAACAAAAAATACTTCTGGCATAGAAAAATAATGATGTCCAAGATACCTACACCTGCCTCCCGAAACTCCAAGAAAAGTCCTCTCACTGCTGCTCTGATTCCAATAAATATACATCCTGAAATTAGAAAACCAAAATATACCGTCAAACACGAAAGTATTCTGCGTAAAACAGTGGAGGTTATCTGAAAAATATTAAAAATTAAAAAAATAGGGGAGTTGAAAAAAACTTCGAGATTTTCTTTAAAAAATAATTGGATACTAAACAAATTTTCTAATTGATACAATTTAAAATTTGTTATAAGTAAAAAAATTTCAGATTGAATCCCATCAAAAATACCCTATGAAAAATCAGTGTATGGCACACTTGTTTGTGAATTACCTTAAAGGAGTTTTAGTCTACTATAATTATTCTAGAAGCTTATTTTCTAATTATACAACTATACAAGTACGTTATCTAATTTTAAAAATAGTTCTATCAATTCCCCTGATTTATTTTCAAATCCATTCAACAACTTGTTTAAAAACCCAGTTTAAAAAAATACAAAATCCACTTAAAAGTTTAAAAGTTTAATAACCCACAAAGTACTCGCGATTAAAATATCGATTTTTAAAGATTAATTTTTATAAGCATTTTGTTCAGTCTACGCTACTATATATTTAAAAAAAAAAACAAAATAAATTATCATCTAAATCGGTATAATTATTATAATATGTGCTCCAAATATAAATTTTGATCTACTTCAAATAAATACGTGTAAGTATTTATTATTCAATATATAAATGTACCTATGCTTACATATACACACTCTTTACAAAATAAAGAGAGAATTATATTATATTCTGTGAAAGAACAGTGCCTGTACCTCAGACGCTAGAAAAAATTAGATTCTTCCGTTCAAATTTTTGAAAATCTCTAAGTAAATAAAAACTTATGAAAATTAAAGTGATTATAAATTGAGATGACAGTGAATAGATCTTTAGATTATTTATCCGCCGTACGTCAATATCAATATATTTGTGATCGCCGATAATCCGAAAACAACTTCCCTTGTTTCAAGAGAGCTAATCTAATTAGAAAATAACATTTTTTCTATTTTCTTAAACTTACATTTTTTATTTTTAATCTTTTGGTTTTTTAATCTAGTTTATGAGTTTAATGTATTATTATTCTTCTTAACAAAAAAAAACCACATATTACTTAACTAAATTCACTGATTTTTTGTTATTGTTCAAACATATATTATTGTATTAAATATACAAAAATCCATATACGATAAAAAAAAGTTCTGCAAAAGTTTAAATTGTACAATGAGACTTAAATTAAATGATAAAGCGGAACATTTTCCACTGTGATAAATGAGATAAGAATTGAAGATGACAATTGTTTCGGATTATCGGGGACAAAAAAGTACAGAATTATACATATCTTCCGTCGTGTTCACGAGTTATGCGTTATGTTTAAATATAATGCACTAAACAGTTTTAAGACTCATGGTAAAATATTTTTTATACTAAGTAGATTTAGTAGACTTGCAGTTTTCATCGTTGGCTAAATTTAATTTACAAAAAAAAAACAATGTTGAAATTTAATTTAAACAAATCAGTAACAAATGTCGTTACTGTATTTGAACATTAACAATGACGATTATAAATTGGTTGATTGATTTAAAAAAAAAACTGATAACTGATTAAAAAAATATATAATTATAGGAGATTTATGATAAAAAATGGTATAATTGGTTTAAAAAAAAAACTGTCTCATCTCGAAATGGTTTTTCGCAAAGGAATTTCAATGTTATTTAATGATGAAAATTTAGAAATCAGGTAGCACAATGCTTTTTCATGACAAAGTAGAACTGCATTTAATACCGTGGAAAATATTAAATTCGCTCGAGGACGGCCGTATGTATAGAACAATCGTTAAAAATTGTTAAAAATGTTTCTCTCGACTCTTTCAATTTTTACATGAAAGTAATGTCACTGTATTAGTCCTGCGAAAATAGTTGCACCGTTAAAAAGCAGCGCATTCGTAAATGATTATTTTTAAAATATAAAGAATGCCGAGAAATTTTGACAAGAGAGTGGAAGACAAAAATAAAAAATATAAAGAGAAACGACAATTTTATTGAACAATTTTGACGTAGTAGGATTACTCTGTGCTTTTTAGTTATAGAATTTCAAATTTTTAGATAAGAGGAAATGGCCTATTGCATTTTGTGAGTACAGGGTGTCACAGAGACGATCTTTATTAATCTAAGACAGCGACAGATTTAATAGGCGGAGAGAAAAAAAAATGGTTAATTCATCTTTTCATTTAAAATACGTTTAATCCTTGATTAATTATGTGAAAATTATAAAATTGTAATGGATTAAAATTATTTTCTTGAAATGGAGTATGAAGAGTTAAATGTTGATAAACAGATGATAATTCAGATATAGTAATATTGTATAATTGAAATAGATACATGTATATTGTAAACGCACAATAGTCGTCTGTAAGTCAAGAAAAACGATTTCGGTAATTTATAAAAGAAATCTAGTTTTTTTTTTTGCACAAAGATTAGATAAAAACATTATTTTCCAGATTTTTTTCTCTCCAGCCTGATACATCCTGTATACTATAATTGTAATTACTAATTGATGTAATTGTTCCAAAATGTTATTGCGTTATTATTTAAAAACTATATAAGAAAAAAAAAGGATTTATACACTAAAAGGAACGACTCTCTTTTGCAAGGAGAAGTAATTAAAATAAAGTCTCTTCATGCTTAATTTAAAAAATTAATTTAAATAACGAAAAACACTTTTGTTTTATAAAAACAGGTGCAAACTATTGTAACTTGTTTCAATTTGAGATTTTTATTATTTGTCAGTGCAATTTATGTAAACTAAATTTATCCGTTTTTTATTCATTTTTGGTGTGGATATTGTTGGTTGTAAAAAAATATTGAAAGAAATGTTGAAAAATGCGTTGGTGTGAATGTCTCTGTATAATGATATGGGAAATTCGTGGCGAAACACGAATCATCAATAACGCCAGTTATGACTTTTAAATTTATAGTCGATAATAAAAAATAAAAAAAAAAACAAATTTACGCCCGAAATGTGCATCAGTTCAGGAATGAGTCAAGTTTCAATATTTGATTCATTGAAGAACAATCTACATGACGGACAACAATTTTCCATGTAAAATATATACCCTACATAAAACTACATTATTTAATATCGATAAGGATCAAAATAAAAGTGATTATTCAAAAACAAATTTCATGTGTGGTTATAATTGTAAATAATATATAAACATTAGTCCAAAAATTCATTAGAAATTTTTTTTTTTTCTTAATTCTCAAGTTCTCATTCCCAGGATTATTTTTTATCGAAAAATACCCGTTTTTATTTTCAGACTTAATCATATTTAGAGGTAGCACAAATCTAGAAATGAATGATATTTAAAAATTGTTAACAACTGTAACACATTCTGAAAAGTAACAACGAAAAAGCTTGGCAGCCAATTTACTGATAACTAAAAGAAGAAATACCTATATAAAATGGAAACCTTGTGAATTTTACTACATATTATAGTTACCTAAAGCAATTAATAAATAATAATTACTTATGTTATATAAATAATACAACTTATGTATAATTATGTAGTAAATATAAAACAAAACAAATCGTGAATAGATACCATATAGAGTGGAGTGGGGTGAAAGAAACTTTCTGAGTTTTTGCACTATAAAACCTGTAATTTTAATTTTTTTTTTAAATTTCCAATTGATTCTGAAAATTTAACTCTTTAACTACAAAATTCATGTAGAACATTTTTTTGTAACTCATGAAAGGACTAAGCTGTACGATTTTTACGAAAGCACCACAAGTGGCTTTTTTACCCTATTTGGTGGGGTAAAACAGCAACATTGCAATTTAAACAAAAAATGCTAATAGTTTTTATTTTTTTACACTTTTTTGTTTATTTATAAAAAGAGTAATGTTAAGTGTAAAATATTTTGACATATTTTTAAACTTTACTTAGCTATTATTATTAAATAATAATAATCTCCGTAAACTCCTGAAGTTAGTTAGTATGTATTTATATTTATTCATCTTTTTCTGTCCACGTTTTAAAGTCTGAAGTGAAGTTAGTTAGTATTAATATTTATTCATCTTTTTCTGTCCAGGTTTTAAAATCCAGAGTGAAGTTAGTCCCTGTTATTTTATTTTGTTGTGCTGGTTTTTAATTGTCATTTGTGTAAAAAAAAAGTTTTGAAAAATGCTTTAAAAATTTATTATGGTTTTTGAAGAAGTTTAAAATATATACACATGCAATTAATTTCCTAAATTTTCAGTTATTATCTCAAATTTAGATTATTGTCATCAATTTTCCATTATATAATGATTTTTTAATTATTTTCTTTTGCTTAAAAATAAATTCTGCAATTTTTCTTGATTTTCATCAATTTATAATTATATTCATTATTTTGTCATTACTTTTAACAATTTCAATTATTTATCAGATATTGCAATTATTCTCATCAATTTTCTTTCTTTCTGCAATTTTTTAATTATTCTCTTTAATTAAAATTTTTTAAGTAATTTTGTAATTATTATTTTTTTCTAAACATATACTCTATGAGTATAATTTTCTTTCTCAATCTTAAATTATTTTTAGCATATTTTAATTATTTTCTTCAATTTTGAATTAATTTTATCATTTTTCAATTATTTGTCTCGATTGTTAATTATTATTCTCCTTTTCTAAAATTATTTTCTATGATTTTTAAGTATTTTTCTGAAAATTCAAATATTTTCTTCTATTTCTAATTATTTCCATTTGTTATCAGAATTTCAAACTTTTTTTTTTTATTAATTATCGTAAATTTCAATTATTTTTAGCATTCTTCCAGTCTTTTCTCCAATTTTTAGTTATTCTCATTTTCTAAAATTATTTTCTAAGATTTTTAAGAATTTTTTTCAAATTTCTATTATTTTCTTCAATTTTTAATTATTTTTACTTGTTTTCATAATTTCCAAAAATTTTATTAATTATCGTAAATTTCAATTATTTTTAGCATTCTTCCAGTCTTTTCTCCAATTTTTAGTTATTCTCATTTTCTAAAATTATTTTCTAAGATTTTTAAGAATTTTTTTCAAATTTCTATTATTTTCTTCAATTTTTAATTATTTTTATTTGTTTTTGTAATTTTAAAATTTGTTTATTAATGATCGTAAATTTCAATTACTTTGAGCTTATTTCTTTAATTCTGTTCTCCAATTTTTAGTTATTTTCTTTTTTTTAATTGATTTCTAAGATCTTCATGTATTTTTTTCAAATTTCAATTATTTTTTCTTTATTAAAAAAAAATTCTGTAGTTTTTTCAATTATCACATTTAAATGTCATTTATTTTTTACAACTTATCATTGTTTGTATCATATTTTAATTATTTTCGTCAAGTTTTAAAATTTAAAAACATTTTTCAATTATTTTCCAAAATTTATTTTCTTCAACTTTTAATTCTTTACATTTGTTTCATAATTTCAAAAAATGGTTTACTATTTATCTGACTTTTCAATTCTTTCATTATTTATATTATTTTTATATTATTTTCTTCAATTTTCATTTACTTTCGTTCTTTTTCTCGTTCTTTTTTATAATTGCCAAAAAGTTTTTACTTATTTCTCTTTAATTAAAACTTGTTCTGTTTAATTTTAAATTATGTTTATCTTTTTTTATTTATTTTCTCTAATTTTTAATTATTTTTTTTTATTTCAATGAACTTCTGAAAGTTTTAAGTATTTTTCTCAAATTTTGTTTAACTGTCCTTTATTTAAAATAATTTATGTAATTTGTTTAATTATTTTCTCAAATTTTAATTTTTTTTTTTTAATTTTAATTTATTTATCTCAATTTTTAACTATGTTTTTTCAATTTTTAATTATTTTCTCTAATTTTTCATTATTCAATTTTGTTTTAATTTACTTTTAAGATTCTCAAGTATTTTTCTCAAATTTAAATTGTTTTCTTTATGTTTAAAACATTGTTATGATTGTTGAAATTACTTTGCCCAATTTTTAATTGATTTCATTATGTTTTTTTATTAATTTGCAAAATTTGCAATTATTTTGTTTAATTTCAATTATTTTTTGCAATTCTTTTTAATTTTAAAATATTATAAATTTTGTTCTAAATAAATATTTATTTTATTTATATTAATTGATTTTTAAATGTTATATTTAAAATATTTATTTCTTCTTATTAGATAAATATTATTTACCGATTAGTTATATTTATTATTGTATTTCATCATTTTTAAAATGTATGGAAAACTAATCGCGCGCTGGCGCGCGCTTTATTTTGCTATTTTTTATATAAATAAGAATTTTTCTGTACCTGTAGATGATGCCCAGTACAAATCTGCGTGAAAACTTATATTCATCATCATCGTAGATCTCATGAGGAATATTTTATATTATATTGTGAAAAAAATTACAATGTTGACATTCAGAATTAACTTTCGTCAATTTTAGTTAATGTTGTCACAAATAATAAGTTTTGTTGCGTCAAAAAAAAGTATAACTTTAATTGAGAACAAAAGAACACACAACCACTATTTTAAAAAAAAGCAATAAAAAGTATGAAAACAGGATAAATAGAAAAAATAAAAAACTATACCGTGTTAAGTACAGTTTTCTCTTAAAGTACGAACAATTACTTTTATTTTTTGTCCATTTAAAAAGTTGTAATCTGTTTGTAATGTTACCCGAAATGTTTGATCCAAAACAGAGAAAATTTAAAAATTACAATATAAACTATATTCTACTCAAGATACAACAGTCAAACTAGGATTAAAAGATCCTATGTTCTAAATGTCAGATAAATCAGTTTAATACTTTTAGTGTAATACTTTTATTGACAAACAATAACAATAATTCGATTTAAAAAAAAAAAATTTTTGTCTTGAAAATACCATTTTTTTCTATTTTTCATAATTTTTATACATACATATCAAAATTTTATTTGGTATTTATTTGTTTCTTGAAAAAAAAAAAAATTATTTTGTATTTTTCTTAAAAACTTCTTGAAGTTTGATCCTTGTGTCACTTGTTTAAATTTTTAATACTCTTTTGGAAACTACTGTCAAGTGTAAAAAATTTTGATAAATGGCAATAATATCTGTCTTTAAAAAAAAAAATTTTTTTTTGTTTTAGTGAACATTTTTTTATGAAAAAAGTGAATAAAAGTCCGTAAAATAACGAAAGAAAGAACCAATGAAAAGCAAACAAAAAGAAATCTCGTAAACTTTAGAAAAATAAATAAATTATTAAAAATACAAAATATCTACTGAATAAGTTATAAGGAAAAATGAGAAACAGAAAGTTTAAAAAAAAGAAACAATTTCTTTAAATTAGAAAAAATTATTTTTTACAAAATTTAATAAATTGTTAAAAGTCAATCAGGAGTAAGAAAATTTACAAAAAATAAAGTAAGATGCAAAATAATTCATTTTTTATTAGAATATTGAAATTTAGATTAATTAAAGTTCGAAACCTGTATATTAAAATAAATTAAAAATTTACATAAATCGCGTTTGAAGTTTTATGAGTTTATCTTATTAAAATAAAAAACCGAATTGAAAATACTTATTTTAAATGTAAAAAGTTGCAAAATATAGAAAAAAATTGCAACTGTTTTATATTATTTAATAAAAACTTCAGTTATAACAACAATTATTTATTTCTGATTTTATAAAAAGTTAATAAGAAAAAAAATTAAATTAACAAAAATTCATAATTTGGTTATATATGTATTTAAAATAATGGTTAAAAACTCGAAAAAATGTTTTTATTTTTTCTCCGTCATTTTTTCATGTTATGGGATTTTGCAGCTCTGAAAAAATATTTAATATTGAAAAAAATTATAATTAAGTCGTTAGCGATTATTCTTTTAACATTTCAGAAAAAAGCCAAATTATCCGATTGAAAAATATGGATTTTTGGAATATCAAATCTACGAAAAAGTGTTTTTGGCTTTTTCCAGGAAAAGTAAGTAGAAAACACAATAGGCTTTACGCGACCTTCTCAATGTCATTTACGAATTTACGTTGTAACAAAGGTATATTTTTTTTCGATAAAACAGTCTAAAAATAAGAAAATATTATGTTTTGATACACTTTAAGGAACATATTAATACCTATGTAAATAAATCTAAGCTTTCATACTGCTTTGTTCCTTCTTCATTTCCAATAAATCATCGCAATACTTTTTTTCGTTTTACACTTCTGCAGATTAACGTTAACAAAGAAAAAGCCGATTGAAAAAGAGGTTAACAAATGATGCAAACTGCCGATGCCAATTATCCCAAAAACTATACTAAACCTTAAAAAAAACTCTTTCCTTACAGTCGTTAAACACTATTTCAATACAGATACTATTCCCTAATCCGAAATACACCGTAAATTACCGTTAAATAACAATTTACAAAGAACAATTTTAACAAAACACCATCTCTGACAAAAGCACGTTTCGAAATGATTTGCGGACGTTTTCGCGCGAAAACTTCAACGACTTCTTTAGTTCAAAGTTTCGCCACCAGGTGCCACTCCCATAAAATTCTTTTTTAAAATTCCTAAATCCAAAAGCTCGTAAATTTCTCTTTTCTCTGTTACGATTCAATGAAAGTACAATTTTATTTACCCTTAAACACCAAGATTTATTTACTTCTTTATGTTCATTTTCTTATTTCTTAATATGGCCAAGTAAAGGTTTAAATTTCGGAAATTGTTGGCGTTACTCGACGATAATTTCCGGTTTATAAAAACAATATGGCGTCAAATTGACAGTCCGAGAAGTCGAGAGCGAATTCTGTGTTGTGAAGACAACGGTCTCCATCCTACTCAGAAATTTTTATTTTTTTTATTTTTCTGAAATGTGAAAATGTCCGAACAGTGGTCAAGTCTAACAAGACTCTTTATCAATTTCATCAAGTGATCCAACTCAATAGTTTTATGGAAGGCACTATGTTTTATTGATTAACCAGGTTGTAATTCTCGACATGGCATCGCGCAGGTGAGACATTTTTTTGTACCTGCATCAAAAAATTCGTAATTGTCATAATTCACGGACACTTTGAGAGCAGTCCCACTTATTGTCTTTGTAAATTAGTTCTGCTCCGTAATAGGTAAGTAGTGTCGCTTTTATTATACAAATTTATAAAAGATAACAAATAAGTGTCGCTGCTCATCTAGACAAAAATTAATTAAAAATCGTCTATGTCAGATTTGCATTTATTTCGGACAATCACGATTCATTAAATTTCATCTCGAGAAATATTTCAATCGAAAGAAAGTAATTTATACCTTGATAAAAACATCTTCGTAAAGCAATTTTAAGGTGCGGCACCTCGGCACTTTTTTTAAAAATATTTTTCTCTCCCATACTTGGTAAATAAAATTGTACTAATTATCAGTTAGAAAATTGTAATGAATTGTTTTAGAAATTTGACATTTTCATGGAAAAATGTACGGGAAAATTGTAATGTAAAATAATAAGAGTGTGTGTTTAGTAAAAAGTAGATTAAAAGTAATTATTAGTGAATTCTGTGAGAAATTTAATGAATATACGAATTATTTGCGTGCAATTAATTTTATTACGGTAGATTAGAAGAAGGTAATTTAATTAGAAACTTATTCTATTTACTAAAATCTTGACAGATGGTTTCATCCGAACATATCAGGTATAGAAGCAGAACGACTTTTGATGGAACGTGGTTATGACAGTTCTTTTTTAGCAAGGCCTAGTTCTTCTAATCCAGGTGATTTCACTTTATCGGTCAGGTGAGTGTGCAAAAAATGTATAAAATTATATTAAAAAGGTGACAAAGTGTTCTAAAAAGTTTGAAATAATTGTTTATTTTGTTTAAATAAAATTCGTACGAATAAAGCAAAAATTACTGTTGACAAGATTAGATAATATTCTAATAATAGTTTTAGGAAGAGAATGAATTGTTTTAGATAGGAAGTAGTGGGAAAGATAATATTTTTAATTAAATTTTTTTCCAAAGGCGGAACGGAGAAGTGACCCATATAAAAATTCAAAATACAGGAGATTTTTATGATCTTTACGGGGGAGAAAAATTCGCAACACTTTCTGAATTGGTGCAATTCTATATGGAAAACGATGGACAATTGAGAGAAAAAAATGGAGAAGTTATAGAATTAAAATATCCTTTAAATTGTGCTGATCCGACAACTGAAAGGTAATAAAATCTTTTAAAGTTACGATTTAATTCTTTAATTTATTTTCTATGTATTAATTTATTTATAATTGATTTATAATTAATTTTTATCGCAGATGGTTTCATGGACATTTATCAGCGAAAGAAGCAGAACGATTAATGTTAGAACGTGGTAAAAATGGATCTTTTCTAGTTCGTGAATCACAGAGCAAACCTGGTGATTTTGTGTTATCTGTACGAACAGATGATCGTGTGACTCATGTTATGATTCGATCTCAGGTCAGTGACCTTCGAGCTCTTTCTCATAATTTTTTTTTTTCACTCAAAACAAGGGTGTTTATTGACTTTGAAAATCTTGATAAATTTTGGATTATTCTTGAAGTTTTTTTCACCTTGAAAACCTTGAAATCACCTTGAATTTCGAAACGAATCATTGAATGTAAGAAATCCAAACTTTAAACATAATTTTAAATAGATTTAAATTTTCTTTCATTTTCTAATAATTTTTTAAACATTTTAATTCTTTTCTATCTTAATTATTAAATTTCAATCATTAAATATTTGTAATATTTCTCAAATGATATGATAAATTTGAAATAACTTTCAGAAAGTGTTAATTATATTCTTTAAGTTTGTCAATTATTTTCTTCAATATTTCTTTCGCCTATTTTGCAATTGATCTTTAAAATATATTTTTCACAAAAATCTATTAAAAAAGGTATTTAGTGATTTGAGAAATTGCTGGCAATTTAGTAAATCAAGTTAAAAACTGGGAATTTGTCAAAAGATTAGAAATTTTTTTAAGGGTTGTGGAAATTTCTACAAAATTCCAGAAATTCGTAGAATAATAGAGAACATTTTAATTTCTATTCTTCAATAATTTGAAAAATTGAATTTAAAATGGTTCAGAGTACTATCTAAAAATTTTTGGTAGAAAGAAAGTCAAAAATATTAGATTTTAATAATTTCATGTCTAATTTAGTAATTTTTTATAATTTATATAAGTTCCAAAACAAAAGTTTATTCAAACTTTAAAATTACAATTATTTCAAAATTCAAAAGTTAAAAATCAAGGATGTTAAATATATTGACATAATCTCAAACTAAGAAATGGTTTTTCTCATAAAATACAAATATAATTAAAATTGATTTCACCCAATTTTGAAAGATACAGTTGAACATTTTTTAAAAAACAATACAAAATTTGTTATAAAATAATAATTATTTAATATTTTGTGTTTTTTCTTTAAAGTTTGTGATCGATTGTAATTTTCATCCAATTTTTAAATTATTTTCTTTAGTTTTTAATTTATTAAATTGAATTTCAATAGATTTCCAGAATTTTCAGTCTTTCATCTCGGATTTCAATTATTTTCTTCAATTTACAATTATTTTTATTATTTTTTAATTTTTTTCTACAATTCATACTTATTTGTATTATTATTTAATTAATTTCATAAACTGTCAATTATTTTCATCGAGTTTCAATTATTTTATTCAATTTAAATTTTTGTTTTTACTTATTAAATATTTTTATTATGTATTTTTCAATTAATTTTTTCATTGTACTTATCATTTTTCAGTTATTTTATTAAAATTCAAGAATGTTTTGTAATTATATCAGTTTTTTTTATAAATTTCATTTATTTTCTTTAATTTTCAATTATTTCTATATTTTTGAATATAGTTTCTCCAATTTTTAGTTTTTAAAAGTATTTTTTCATAAACTTTCTACATTTTTAATTTATTTATCTCAAATTCCAGTTATTTGTATTATTTTTCAATTTTTTACATAATTTTTAAATTGATTTCTTTAATTTTGCAATTTTTTTTCTACAAATTATAATTTTTAAAATTATTTTTTAACTGATTTATTTATTTATTTCAAACTTCAATTGATTAAAATTTTTTCTAATGAATTTTAGAATTTTTCAATTATTTTTTTCAAATTTACAACTACTTTCGGTATTTTGTAATTGATTACTTAAATTTTCAATTATTTATCTCAAATTTTAATTATTTTTAAAAATTTATCATTATTTTTGCCATTTTTCATTTATTTCCTTTAATTTTTTTATATGTTCTGAAATTTTTTCAAGTATTCTTCTCAATTCTCGATTGATTTCTTCAATTCCCAAATACTTTCTTAATTTTCTCTTCAATTTTCAATTATTTCTATAATTTTGCAATTTTTTTTCTCCAATTTTTAATTTTTTTAATTATTTTCAATTTAGTTTACCTAATTTCCAATTATTAATCTTAAATTTCAATTCTTTTTTTTCAATGATCAATTTGTTTTATAACCATTTCAATGATTTCTTCGATTTTAATTTACCTTCATAATTTTTTAAATAGTTTTCTAATTTTTTAATTGTTTATCTTAATTCTCGATTGTTTTCATCAATTTAAATTTTTTTTTCAATTTTTCTCATTATTTTTAAATTAATTTTTTCAATTTTCAATTATTGTCTTCAATTCTCAGTTGTGTCTATAATTTTGCAATGAAAGAAACAATTTTTAATTTTTTAAATTATTTTTAAATTGATTTATTAAATCTTTAATTATTTATCTTAAATTTGAATTCTTTCTTTTAATTTTTATTAGTTTCATAATCTTTAACGTAATTGTTTTTTTTTTTTTCAATTTTTAATCATATTCTTCATTTTTTAATTAATTTCCTAAATTTTCAATTTTTTTTAATTTACCTTTATTCTTATCTTTTTTTAATCATTTTTTTCATTTCTCTATCATGTTCTTTAATTGTCAATTATTTTTATTATTTTCCTCATTTTTTAATTATTCTCATTTATATTTCATTTTGAATTTTCAATTATTTCTAAAGTTCTGCATTAATTTTCTATAATTTTGAATTATTATTTATCAGTTTTAAATTACTTTCTACAATTTGTAGTTATTTTCCTTTTATTTTTTATTAATTTAAAAATTTTATAATTATATTTGTTAGTTTCATTTTTTTTATCCTACAACTTTGTAATTTTGTCCTACCCAAGTAAAATAATCAATTTGTTTTATAACCATTTAAATGATTTCTTCGATTTTAAATTACCTTCATAATTTATTAAATAATTTCCTAAATTTTTAATTGTTTTTCTTAATTCTCGATTGTTTTCATCAATTTAATTTTTTTTTCAATTTTTCTCATTATTTTTAAATTAATTTTTTCAATTTTCAATTATTGTCTTCAATTCTCAGTTGTGTCTATAATTTTGCAATGAAAGAAACAATATTTAATTTTCTAAATTATTTTTAAATTGATTTATTGAATCTTTAATTATTTATCTCAAATTTGAATTCTTTCTTTCTATTTTTATTAGTTTTATAATCTTTTATAAATTTTTTTTTAAAATTGTTTTAAAAATGAAACTAATCTTTGAAATTAGTTTTTCCTTTATTTTTTTAAGTTTATTCTTACACATTCATTTTAAATTTTCTTCATTTTGGGAATAATTCCCTAAACTTTTAAATTTTTAACAAAATTTGTCATTCCTTTTTTATATTTTTTACTCGTCTTTTTACATTTTCTTAGTTTATTCTTACTATTTTTCATTTTGTAGTTTATTTTCCACTATTTTTATTTTTTTTTTAATATTTTTTATAATATTTTCATTGTTTGAGAAACTTTTTTTGCAGATTTTTTCCATTTATCAATGTATTGCTTTATTTTTTTATTTTTATTTTATCTCTCTAAATATTAATTGGTTCCAATTTACTTATAATCCGAACCTTAATTTATCATATTTTCAATGTCTTCAAATTTTAATCAATCCGAATTCCCTTTTTTTTAGAATTTTTTGTATTTATTCAGTTCCCTGTTTTCTCTAAAATATTCTTCATTGTCACTTTAAAGACTGCAAATTACGATCATATTTTACAACTGTTCAATTAATTTCTTCAATGCTCAATTATTTTTATTATTTCCTATTTAGCTTCAGAATTTTTAAATTATTTTCTTCGTTTTTTAATTAATTTCTGTAAATGCTAATTGTTCCTGATAATTTCAATTGTCTTTTTCAATATCTGTTTTTAATTATTACCTTCTACTGTAATTTTTTCAATATTAAATATATAGTGTTTTATTGCTTCAATTATTTTTATTTAGCTTTATCACTTTTTAATTATTGTCTTCATTTCTCATTTAAAGTAAATTTGTTCTAAAAATTTCAATTAATTTTCTTTATCATCTTAAAAGTATATTCAGCTTTTGCTTTAATTATTTAAAAAAAAGTCCTTAATATGATTTATTTTCGAGCTTTAAAAACTTAGAAAAACCCTTGGAATTTTTTTTTCAAGTCTCTGGTCACCCTAAAAAAAAATAAAAATAAATAACAATAATAAATTTCAGGATAATAAATACGACGTGGGAGGAGGTGACAAGTTTGACAGTCTTAGTGATCTTATAGAACATTATAAACGCAATCCAATGGTGGAAACAAGTGGAAGCGTTGTTCACTTACGGTAAATATTTTTTAAATTATTTTAAAATTATTATATCCTTTGATTGCTTTTAATTTCAATTAAATCAAGTTTAGATATTTATAACCATAGATTTTAGATAATAATTAAATTTTTTTACACTTTTTCTAGCAATTTATTAATTCTAAATTGTCAAATTTGATTTTAGGCAACCTTTCAATGCAACACGGATAAATGCGAGTGGAATAGAAAGCAGAGTTAGACAATTACATAAAGAAAATGGGTGTTCGAATGGATGGCTTTGCTGGAATGGTGCAGCGAGTGGCGAAGAAGGTGGAGCAGTTCGGGCTAAAGGAAAAGCCGGTTTCTGGGAAGAATTTGAGTCTTTGCAGCAGCTCGAGTGCCGTCATCTATTCTCGAGGAATGAAGGATTAAGAGCTGAAAATAGAGCGAAAAACAGATATAAAAATATATTACCATGTAAGATTTAAATTTTAAATTGTTTTAAGTTACTTTTTTCAATACATTTTTTTATATTTTTCAAATTCTTTTCAGTTGATCACACGAGAGTGCGTTTAATCGACGTGGATCCAAATATTCCCGGTTCTGATTACATCAATGCCAACTATATAAAGGTTTGTATTTTTACATAAGTAATAATAACTACGTGCATAAATTGACGACTTCCGTTTTCTCGATGACCCTGCGATTTTCCTCTTTTGTAATTTTTTTTCTTTTTTCGCAATTTATTTAAAATGTATTTATTTCTTTATACTTTATTATTTATATTGGCAAAAAATAAACGCGAGAATTTCATTTTTCATTGGCTATTATTATTATTTATACTTGACTCAATATAAAAATTCAATATTTCATTTTAATAAATTCGTATTTCAGAATGACGAAAAAGAAAGTTCTGGTGTCGGGATCGGGGATAATGGATTATTTAATAAGTGTTACATTGCCACTCAGGGATGTTTACCAAATACCATTCAAGACTTCTGGCACATGGTTTACCAAGAAAATACTCGTGTGATTGTTATGACCACGAAAGAAATCGAAAGGGGCAAGGTAATGTGATATTTACCATTTTTAAGGAAATACAACTAAAATGAGATCTAAGCAACTTTAAAAAAAAAACAATTTTTTTTTCTTGTATTTAGAATAAATGTGCACGATATTGGCCAGAGGAAGGTGAAGTTAGTGAATACGGAGGCGAATGGAAAGTACGAGCACTTGCTCGAACCTCCACGGCAGATTATACATTACGAGAATTTCTTCTCCAAGGAAGTAAGCCTAACTTTTCTGAACCGAGGAAAATTTTCCACTACCATTTTCAGGTTCGTTAAAATAATAAATGATCCTGTTTTTTCTTTTTTTGTATTATTTTTTTCTTAATTTATTGATCAATTTCTTAGACAGCTTCTACTGTTAATCAGTTTTTTATTTTAAATATTCTTAATTTTCTTCTTATTAATGATTGTAATCGCTTTATTTCAGGCTTGGCCTGATCACGGAGTTCCTTCAGATCCAGGTTGTGTTCTGAATTTCCTTCACGACGTTAATGCGAGACAAGAATCGATTGCTGCTACAGCTTCGACTGGAGTTCCGAGCAGTCAAACTCCAACCACCGTTGGACCAGTTCTTGTTCATTGTAGCGCCGGAATTGGTCGAACAGGCACATTTATCGTCATAGACATGATTCTGGATCAAATTAAACGTCATGGTAAAGCTTTTATTTGTAAAAAAAAAACTTAAATTGATGTAAATTTACAATTGTAATAGATTTTTCTTTGAAAGTTTGCTTTATCTAGTCAAAGTTTTATAAATATTTGAATTATTGTTGCAGGCCTTGATTGTGAAATTGATATTCAAAGAACCATTCAGAGGGTTAGATCTCAGCGATCTGGAATGGTACAGACTGAAGCGCAATACAAATTTGTGTACCTAGCTGTTTTGCATTATATTGAAACTGTCTCGCAACGGATGCAAGCTGAGCAGGTAATTTGTCTAAATAACTAAAAAAAAAAAATTGAGCACTTTTTCAAAAGTTGGTAGGGTAAGTCCGGGAGAGTTGAAACACCGGGAGAGATGGTACGCTTGCTCTATCTTGAAAAATAATTTGTTAAATTTAATTTAACTTTGTATGTCAGTGTCTAACAGTATTTAAACAAAATATAAAATGTATATTTGTCACTAGCAAAATTACAAACAAATTTATTATCCATCGTTAATATGATCGAGCATCGCGAGAACTCAAAAGTTTTTTAGCTTAATATTATAATCGACGCCTCCCGTTGATAAAATGCTTATTCAATTGTCAAAAATATATAATTCTAAGTCGGAGCACAGTTCAATATGAAGCTAGTTTGTTTTCCGTACAATATGATTCCTATTCAATGTTCAGAATAATATAATGCTAACTCAAAGTTGCTTTCAATATAATTGAAATTCAGGTTTAAATATAGTAAATACATCGTTTAATTATGATATTATATAACTCGTTTTCATCTTCATATGTAAAAATAATTTAAATTTCCTTTTTATAAATAATTGAATGCATGATATTTCTCATTATAAACCATAAATTACATAAAAATAAGTTCTTAAACTTCTATTATTCATTCACTAAATTAAATTTAATTCAAGATTTAAAACAAAGATTACTAATTTTTTTAATATTTTAACCTAAAAGAGTCGAATCTTCAGTATTATTATTCAAGATCATTATAAACATTGTAAGTGTGTGATATTATAATTTTATAATTCAATATAATTTAAATTCAAGTTTAAGTACAATAAATAATAAAACGCTTATTTAATTATGATATTATTTCTCGATTTTTCGTCTTTACATGTAAAAATAATTTACTTTTTCCTGTTTGTATAAATAATTTTATGTATGGAATTTCTAGTTTATAAACAAATAGTTTGAAATTTAGATCTTAAACTTTTTAAATTTAAAATTAAAAACCAAGTTAACTAATCTTTAAATCTTTTAATTAAAAATATCAACAATTTAGATAATTCTTAGTATTACTTTCTAGGTTAAAAGTATTTTAAATGCTTGATATTTAAAAAATGTTTTTAATTAAGAAAATTTATTATTAAACTTATATTTGTTTATCATTTATAATGACTTACTAATAACTATATATTTTCAATTCAAGCATTTAAAATAGTTAATTTAGAATTAATTTTTAGGTACTAAGATCTGTCTAAAATGTTGATGTTTTTATTACAAGATTCAAAAACTATTTAGTTTCTTTAAAAATCCTAAATCTAAATGTTTATAAGATCTTAATTTGATGTTATTTGTCTATAAACTAGAAATATCATTAACTAAATTATTGATAATAATTGGAAATGTTTTATTACTTTTACACCTAAGAATGAAAAAGCATAAAAGAATATTATAGTTTAATTGGTATTTTAATATTTATTTTACGTAAACTTGAATTTTCATTATTTTTAGCGAAATTTTGAGTCAGCATTATTTTATTCTGAACATTGAATAGGAATCATATTACATGGACCATGAACTAGCTTCATATTGAACTGAGCTTTAAATTAGAATTATATAGTTGTGATAATTGAATAAGCATTTTATCAACGGGAGGCGTCGATATTTCTAGGTTTATTTCTAATTGGCGGATTTTAATTCAGTTCGTGACAAGAATTAAGTCTATTTTATAGTATTTGTCTTTTATTTGTCAATTTTCCATCATACATAGTTATTTAAAACGAGAAAAAACCATGTTTCATCTCACCAGGACAATCTCTTCCGGAATTGTCTTTTTTTTTAAAATTTTTTTTTAACTGAGAAAAAATGAAACAAAATTAAAACAGCTTCACTGTATGGATGTTAATATTAAAGTATTTTACAAGATTTCGATTTTTTTTATCAATTCCTTATAATTTGCAGTGGTTTAAAAAAAGGTGTTCCATATTTTGTTATTTCGAGAAAATTAAACATTATGCAGTTTTTTACCTAATCACTATAGTTAATTATAAAGTAGAAAATCTTTACAAAATTATTGATATAAGAAAGTGATTTGGACTTAAGTCGATTTGTTTTTAATTAAAGTTTATTATAATTAGGGAATTTAACGGTTTTTGTCATTTTACTAGAAAAACAAATTTTAATTTTAAATCATTAAGCCCAGATTTTTTTAATTTGAATTTGTTCAAATTTTTGTTTTCTTAAATTTGACAGTGACAGATCAATTGGTAAGGTCCTTAATATATTAAATTTGTATTTTTCTCTACTTTTTTGGAAAATGGATTTATCAACTTTTGAAAAAGTGCTCCTCAAATCCGAAAAAACAGGGAACTTAGTTTAAAAAATCCTTTAAATTCGTAAACAAAATCTGTGAATTTCGTTATTATTCGCTTAAACTTAAACAGTTCGATAATGGCTAGTTGATAATATTGATTTTAATAATTTCAACTCATTATAATTGATTTTTTGAACTCAGTTAACTTTTTTATTTTTAAAAAATCCTTATAATTCTTTAGTAAACTTTTTACTTACCTTTTTCCTCTTTCTTATTTTATTTTTCTTATTTCTCATTATTAGTGACTTTTCTCCAACTTTCTAAATTATGATTCAATCATTTTAAATATTTCTGACGCGTTACGAAGAAAAGGACCCAAAAAGCTAAAAATTTTAGGTTATGTTTGTGGTTTTTGGAATGAAAATACGCAAAGATCAACTCTCAATACAAGCCATTGATTTTTTAGTCTTCATTCCGTCCAAAATATTCAATAAAAACTTATATTGGTTTTACATAATTGAAAAGGAACTTTTCATTAAGGTAAAACTGTGATAAAAGTATCACTAAACATAACCTAAAATTTTTTGCTTCTTAGGTCCTTTTCTTCATAACGCGTCACATTTTTTGTAATTTTCTCATTTTCATTCATAATTTTTGTTCGATTTCTTTAAAAGATTTTTCATGTATTTTATACCTACGTTTTTTTTTACTTTAGTCACAATTTTTTATTCTTTTCATTTTTGCATAGTTTTAATTGTCTATTTATTCTTTTATAAATTTCACCAACTTTTTGTAGATTATTTAATTGCTTTGTATATAAACATAAATATTTATTTCCTTAACTAAAAAATTGTATTATCGCACAGTTTCTTGATTTATTTTAAAACTTTCTGTAAAATTTCCAAAAAAGTTTCGTTCTTTCAAATTTATTTTTTAAATTCTATGTTCTTATTTTTCCAATAATCTTCACGAATTTTTTATTTTTAAGAATTTTTTTTATTTTTTTATTACAAGTTCTCAATGTTTAATGCATTTTTCTCAACTTTCTAAATTTAGTATTCAATCATAAGGTTTTAAATATTTTATTGTAATTTTATCACATATTTATAAATTTTGTTTGGTTTGTAGAAGATTTTCTTGTTCTTAAAATGTACATTTTTTTTCTTATTCTTTTTCATTTTACGATGTTTTTGTTGTAGCTTATTTATTTATTTATTTATTCAACTATAAAATCGCAATATCTGATAGTTTCCAAATCTTTTTTTTAAATTAAGTAAAGTTATTATGATTTTTCCAAAATTTTTCAATATTTTCAGATTTTTTCGTTCTTTTAAAATTGTATTAAACATTCTTTTAATTTTTTCATCTTCTGAACAATTTTCTAAACTTTTTTATTTTTAAAAGAATTAAAATCTCGTAATTTTCTAACTTTAGTCAAATTTTGGTTTGTTTTTCTTTAATTGACTCATATTTTTAGATTCTTTTGTAATTAATTTACATTTTTTCCTCAATGTTTTAATTTTTAAACAATCTTTTCGTTTCTTCTGAGAGCTTTTTACTTATTTTTTTTACAAGTTCTGAAATTTTAATCGATCTTCCTCAACTTTCTAAAGTTTGTATACAATTAATTAATATACCTACTTTTTTGTCATTCGTTTTTATTATTTTTTTTTTTTGTCGACATTTTTATGGTTTATTTATTTATTAAACCTTAAAAAGATTTTTTCGTTCTTTTACAGAAGTTTTCATATTTTTTTTATTTTCTAGTTTGTTTACAATTTTTCTTCTGTTTTAATCCAATATACCTAATTTTGTTCTCATTATTTCTCATCTGTAAATATTTTCAAATCTTAGTTTTATTGTTTTCAAATTTTACCACTTTTTGTATTTGATTTATTTCTCAAACGACAGCATGTCAGATTTTTTTCCTTATTTTAAAATCATTTCTATATTTTTTTAAATTTTCTCAATTTTTCAATATAATTTCCTCAACTTTTTTTATTTTTAAAATAATTAGAATCTCATGATTTTTTTAAACTGAAGTTTCTAGAATCTTTTTTTAATTGTCGCATATTTTTACATTTTCTCGTAATTAAATCGTTTTTTCTGAAAGATATTTACTAATTTTTTTTCACATTTTCTCATTATTTAATAAATATTCCTCAATGCTCTTATTTTTATAAACATTTCTTTTTATTTGTCGTATTTTGAAAAAGGTTGTCTCCATTTTTCATTATTTTTTATCAAATATTCCCACTTTCTCTTATTTCTTTCGACTTTTTTTTGGTTTCTTTTTCAATTTCTTGTTCGTAGATTTTTTCATTTGCTCATTAACTCTTTTTTTTACTTTCGATTTAAATTTTCAACCTTATATTTAATATTATAATAATTTCTAAAAAAAAATAGAAAATATATATATTTTTTATCTAAATAAATAAAAGAAAAGAACTAAAATATCTAATTTTTGTGTTTTAGAAATCGTTACAATTAGGCCGAGAATATACCAATATTCGTTACAAAAGTGAAACGAATGCCATTAATTCAGGACTCGGAGATACACCAATCTCGACACCAACAATGCTTTCTAGTTCTTTGAGTTTTAATCTTCCTACAACAGTTGGAAGCCTCAAACCGAAATAAGCACTGCTTTTTCGCGCTTTTAGGCCTAAGGCCAATCATAGAGGCACAGTGATTATGTATTTTAATGAAAACGACTGTCATTCCTAAACATTCGTCACAATTATGAAAACAGACTTTGACCTAACTTTTAATGAAAATTATTTATTTAAACTTCACAAGAAATTTTTATCTACAGGATGGCTATAATTAAGATTAGACTGATTAAAAAAAAATTTTATTCCTCAAGTACAATTTAAGATATTAAAGAATCTTGTGACTGTGGTTAAACAGTATGGCCTTTTTTTCGTTAAAGATTCGAATTTTCTTTTTATCATACTACTTTCAAAAAAATAATTAATGGAAAACTACATTAATTATCAAGAATCTAGTATTTTTATTATTATAAATAATACATAATTTCGAAATTTAACATCTGGCCACCTGTTAAAAATAATTTTTATTTATCTTGAAATGAACATTTGTATCGTGTTGTGCAAAGTTCTGAGCGTTGCATTGAAAATGCAATGAGCCTTTTTAAAAGCTGTGAAATTAGCGTTGCTGTAAATCTTATCTTCGGTGGAAATGCCACAATAAGAAAGAGATCTTCATTAGAATTTTACTTTAAGAAGCAATTTGTTTTCCAAGAGAAATTAAAAATTTCTAGAATGCTTATTTCTATATATATATATATTTCTATATTTTGATGATTATTTTATTTTAGATGATTTTTCATTTTAAATGATGAATTCTATTTAGATTATTATTCTAATCAGGCAATTATTCTAATTAGATAATTTTAGAATAATGTGAATCAAAGTCGGATTTTGTAGTCACTTTTTTTTTTAGCAAATGTCATTTTCTAATTGCGTGATAACTCGTCTAATTTTAATTTCATTAACCTATAGTCTCAAATTGAATGATTAATGAAATGATTTTTACGCGTTTGCATGCTTTTTTTTTAATTTTACTATCAACTGCGACTTGCGTTACTTAGAATTTAAATAACCAGTTATTTTGTTGTATTATTGTAATGCCGACAGTTCTCTTTCGTTCGTTTGACAAAGACAATCAAGAATATTTTTCATGAATTTAATAACAGAAATTCAAAGCACGGAAAACAAATCTAATCTGAAAATAAATTTCAATCTACGTAGACAGTTACATCGAATAGAGAACTGCATTTTCCACTGATAGTTACTCATCGTAGAACTCCTTTAATTTTTATTACAAAAGTATTATTGTATTTTATCGAAATTGTAAAACGTAATACATAAATCAACACACTGCACGATTTTTTAAAAAAAAATTCGTTATACTTTTAACACTCTAAATTTAACTTATATATACTAGATTAATTTACAAAAAACGATGTAATTTTTATTTTAGGAAATATTGAATTGTAGGATTAAAAAAAAGCAATTTGTCAATGTGTTCATTTATGTATTCTACTTTTTATTAGGGAATAAAATTCGAATTTTATTGTTTATATTAATTTGGACTCGTGTACACAAGTGTTGACAATTGTAAGGATAAAAGAATTATTATATTCAAAATAGACTTCGAATATGATTTTAAATATTATATTTTTGTTATGTCGCTAGAAGACCAAGTGCATTTTGCTTGGGTTGTGTAAAAAGTAAATTACATTGAATTTTATATGAAATGGAAGATTGTTTTTTTTTTTTTTTTTTTTTAATCAAAAGCACATGAATATTATTTGTGGGATGTTAATTTGCACATAAAATGTCAGACATTAGTTTGTAATACTGCTTCAATTTTGTACTCGGTTTCGAAGGGCTTATACATTGTGAACTTTTGTAGCAGTAAACGTAAATGTGATAAAATAAATTTTATAAAGCTTTATTAAGTTAACATAAATTAAACATGTGCTGCACAGACTCAAGTATTTTCTATTATTACCTTTGCATTTAATTTAATTATATTCTATACTTATTTACTTTTTAATTAATAAGAGATTTGTTTTTTTGTTTTTAAGTTTTATTTCAATGCTTCAAATTTTATCTAATTATAAGGAAATCAGTACCACTTTATAAAGCTCACTAATGAATTAAAAATGAATACACAAACTTAATCTAGTTTAAGTAATTCTGTTATTAATATTCAAATTTAAATACTGTTAACGAAAAAATATACAGTTTTCCAATAATCTTAAAATAAAAGATGTGTGAAATAAAGAAAATACAAAGTAGTTTATAACGACTAAACAATAGCATTCGCGAACTCAATACAAAAAGTATGAATCTGAAAAAAAACTTACTTGTAATCGCATACAAGAAAACACTTAATAATTAGTTCAAATATAAAAAAAAAAGTATTTATATGTAAATTTATAAAATTTCTATACACTCGTGAAAGCTCTTGAGTCACACAAAATAGTATCAAGCGTATTAAATCATGTGGTCATCGGGTTTTTTTTTTTTTTTTTTTTTGACTCATTCTAGGATTCCAAAGTAGGTGACAAAAATAAAAAAAGATGTAACTTGCAAGTCTTAATGAAATTAAAATGGCAAAATTTGTAAAAATAAACCTAATTAAGAACTAAACTCTTAAATAAAATTTTGATTTTATTCTTATGTTAGGTGAATATTTGATTTAAATAGAAAATAAAAAATTCAATATATAGAAAATTAAAAGCATTATATAATCACCTATTTGGAATCTAGAGTGGCATTTTGGTATACAAAATTGAATATCATTTGACTATTTTAATTTTATTGGAAAAGACGTTATCAACTGGCTTCACGTCACCGAATCTTGCCTTTCGTTTTTCAATCTTTGCCTGTGATTCAGCCTGGAAACATGTTTTTAATTAATTTAATTTATATCCTTAATTTTATTATTATAATTGAATTTGGTCTATTAAAAAAATTTATTCAGTTACCGTTTTCATAACACTCGAGACAGAACTTCCGAACCTTTCTTCTCTTTTCTTTAATAACTCGTAACTAGTCGCCTATAGAAACGAATAACAAATTAATACTATAAAAAATATATCTTATAAGTTAATATTCCAAGAAAAGGGTAAACTTACAACTGGTGTTTCAATCGAAGATGCCGAGGAATTGTTAGAGTTAGCAATATTAAACCTAGCCGCCCTTGCCATCTTTTTTGCCGAATCGGAAAGAGGCAATCCGAACTTTCTTTTTCTCATTTCCAGTCTCTGTTTAAATGCAAATTTAAATTAAATCAATTTGTTTAACGTGTGGATAAATAGTGATTAAAGAGTAATTTGAAACAAAATACCTAATAATGCCAATAAAAATACGAATAATATAATAATGAAAAATAATTACTTCTTGCATACTAAGCTCGGACAATTTAATAACTTTTTTTTCAGCCACTGCACTTTCAGTGGATTTTGGTGTTTCCTTAGGTTCTTCCGTTTTAGTATCAATTTTGATATCTTCTATGACAGATTTACGATTCAATACAATTTTTTTGCCATTAGTAGCTCCATTACTTTCCGTTGACAATTTTCTCTTTTCGCTCGACTCTTGAGAATCTGTTTTACTGGACAATTCTTCTATTTCTTCATCCTGTTAAATAGAAAATTAATTAATTAATTCAGGGTGTCTGGCGAATTATCTTTTTCAAATTCCCGGATCGTAAACTACAATTTTCCCGTATTTGTTACTTTATTGAATATTAAGCAGTTTAAAAGAAATCTTAAAAAGAACAGTTTTAAATATTCAATAATGTCATTTTTATCAAAGAAAAAACAGTAAAATTAGTTTCAAGAAGAACTAACTAAAAAGAGTCTGATAAATTATTAAAAGGTTTAAAAACAACAGAAAGTCTATGAAAAAATAAAAAAATCACCGAAAAAGTGAGGAAATGAAAAGTCAAAAAGTTTAAATAAATAAGAAAATCTAAGAACATCCAATAAAAAATAATTAAAAAATATTAGACCTTAATCCTAACAACTTTTTTTTTTAAAAAACCCAGAAAATCTAGAAATTACTTGAAACAGTATATAAATTTACGAATAAAATAGACAAAAAATAAAAACGAATTTTATAAATTTACTTTTAGGGTACTTTAAAAACTTCATAAATAAAGATAAATGAATTATAAATACAGTAGAACTTCGATTATTTTATTTGGGTAGGACAAAATTACAAAGTTGTAGGATAAAAAAAATGAAATTAACAAATATAATTACAAAATTTTCAAATTAATAAAAAATAAAAGGAAAATAACTACAAATTGTGGAAAGTAATTTAAAACTGATAAATAATAATTTAAAATTATAGAAAATTAAGGAATTATAGGAAATTAATTAAAAAATGATGAATATAATTAAAAATTGAAAAAAAAGACAATTAGGTAAAAGATTATAAAACTAATAAAAATTAAAAGAAAGAATTCAAATTTAAGATAAATAATTAAAGATTTAATAAATCAATTTAAAAATAATTTAAAAAATTAAAAATTGTTTCTTTCATTGCAAAATTATAGACACAACTGAGAATTGAAGACAATAATTGAAAATTGAAAAAATTAATTTAAAAATGATGAGAAGAATTGAAAAAAAATTTTAATTGATGAAAACAATCGAAAATTAAGAAAAACAATCAAGAATTAAGAAAAACAATTAAAAATTTAGGAAATTATTTAAAAAATTACGAAGGTAATTTAAAATCAAAGAAATCATTGAAATGGTTATAGAAGAAATTGAACATTAAAAAAAAAAAGAATTGAAATTTAAGATTAATAATTAAAAATTAAGTAAATCAAATTGAAAATAATTAAAAAATTAAAAATTGGAGGAAAAAAATTGTAAAATTATAGAAATATTTGAAAATTGAATAGAAAATTAAGAAAGTATTTAGGAATTGAAGAAACCAATCAAGAATTGAGAATACTTGAAAAAATTTCAGAACATGTAAAAAAATTAAAGGAAATAAATGAAAAATGGCAAAAATAATGATAAATTTTTAAAAATAATTAAAATTTGAGATAAATAATTGAAAATTTAAGTAATCAATTACAAAATACCGAAAGTAGTTGTAAATTTGAAAAAAATAATTGAAAAATTCTAAAATTCATTAGAAAAATTTTTAATCAATTGAAGTTTGAAATAAATAAATAAATCAGTTAAAAAATAATTTTAAAAATTATAATTTGGAGGAAAAAATTGCAAAATTAAAGAAAATCAATTTAAAATTATGTAAATAATTGAAAAATAATACAAATAACTGGAATTTGAGATAAATAAATTAAAAACGTAAAGTTTATGAAAAAATACTTTTCAAAACTAAAAAATGGAAAAACTATTTTTAAAAATATAGAAATAATTGAAAATTAAAGAAAATAAATAAAATTTATGAAAAATGATAAGTACAATGAAAAAATGTTAAAAAAAATTAGAATTTTAAGAAATAATTGCAAGTTTTGGAAATTAATTGAAAAATACTTAATAAAAATATTTAATAAGTAGAGAAAAAAAATTTAAATTGAATAAAATAATTAAAATTCGATGAAAATAATTGACAGTTTATGAAATTACAGGCATCACAGTACCTTTTATCTTCAAAAAGGTGAAAAGGTGAATTTTTTCCCTAGAAATTGCAAATTGAACAACTGGATTGAAAATCGAAAAAAATTGAAAATTGAAAAATGGAATTGAAATTTAAAGAATACAATTAAAAATTGAAAAAGTAATTAAAAAAGCAAAAACTGTAGAATATAGAAGAAAATAATTGAAAACTGAAAAATTAAAATTTGAAGAAAATAATTTATTATTTTCTGGTGTTATAAATAAATAAATAAATAAATAAATAAATTTAAAAAATTAAGAAATAAATTGAAAATTTAAGAATTAAATTCAAATTTGAAAAAAATAATTGATAATTGAAGAAAGGTAAGAATTACTGAATATTGAATAAAATAAATGAAAATTGAAGACTGGGATTTCAAATTAAAAATACTAATTGAGAAAAGAAAATAATTAAGAATTAAAGAAATAAATTAAAGATAAAGGAATTAAATTACAATTTTAAGAAAGTAATTGACAATTGAAAAAAAATTAGTGAACTGTCGAGAATAATTGTCAACAGAACAAAATATTAAAGAAAGAAATAATTGAGAAATTGAAGAAAATATCTGAAATATAACAAAAATAATAGACAATTGTAAACAAAATTCAAAAAATGGCTAGATTCATAGACAGAAAAATAAAAAAATTGAAAAAAAAGAATAATTATAAAATTTTAAGAGAATAAGTGAAAAAATTGTAGGAAATAATTATAAATTGTGGAAAATAATTAATAATTGAAAGGAATAATTGAGAAATGACGAGAATTATAATTGGAGAAAATATTAAAAATTAAAGAATCAAATTAAATTTGTAAGAAAATAATTGATAATGAAAAGAAAAATTACTAAATTACGAAATTAATTAAATAATAAGAAAAATACTTGAAAATTGAAAATAAAGTTTAAAAAAAGCAAAACCTGTCGAGAATAATCAACAACAGAACAAAATAATTATTAAAATTAAAGGATAGTTAGGTACAAAATTGAAGAAGAATATTAAGTTGTCAATAAAAAACTGAAGAAAATTATATTAAAAATTTTAGGAAATAAATGAAAATTTATGAAATCAATTGAAAATTGAAGAAGATAATTAAAAAATTATATTGAAAGTTCAAAAAAATAATTGACAATTGAAAAAAGACGAGGATTATTGAACAATGAATAAAATAATTGAAAATTGAAGAAAATAATAAATAAATGGAAGAAATAAAATGAAAATTTAAGGATTAAATTAAAATTTAAATAAAATAATTGAGATTTGAAAGAAAAATTACAAAATGACGAAAATGGTATGTTATGGTAATGTTAATTCTATTTACATTAATAGCAGGAACATAGAAAAGATTAGTTAACTAAAAATATTTAGTTTATTTTTATTTTTTTAATATTAGTTAACTGTTTATTCGACTCTATTCTTTTTTATGTCTTTTTTTTATTAGTAAATCGGATTTTTTGTTGTTGTATCAATCATCAATAAAACTAAATTCAAACATTTAATCTGAATTTTATGAACATACTTCGAAATATTTACAAAAAATTATATATTTTTGTTCCAAAAAAGGTGAAAAAAGATGTAAAAAGATGACTGTCTGTGATGACTGAAATAATTGAAACTCGATGAAAATAATTGACAGTTTATGAAATTAATGAAATAATAATACTAATAAGTATGAATTGTAGGAAAAAATTAAAAAATAATAGAAAGAATCGTAAATTGAAGAAAATAATTGAAATCTGATATGAAGAACTGAAAATTCAGTCTATTGAAATTTAATTTAATAAATTAAAAACTGGAGAAAATAATTTAAAAATGATCAAAATAATTAAAAATTAATAAAAATGTAAAGATTGAAAATCTCTAGATACCTTGACTTTAAATATAATTATTTTCGTAAATAATAATAATAATTTTTTAATAATTTGCGATTTAAACTTTTGAAAAAATATATACTTTTTATAGATAAATAGATTGTTTTTGAAGTAAAGAATAGCATTTTTTAATATATAAAGTTGAATTTAAAAAATAGAACAAAAATTTTAACAAAAATTATATTTTTGATTCTTTTATTTATTACGAATAATTTTTCAAATATATAATTCTTTAAATATAGAAATTGCTTGTATATTATATATTATGTTGAATTAACCATCAACAATAATATGTCATGTGCAAAGAGAAGTTAATAAGAATCGTTCCGACTACCAGATTTAAAAATTGTTAAAGAAGAAGACTTAAATTGAAATGTTTTGCATATTTTAAAAAATTAGCGGAAATTTTTGAAAATTCCCAGCATTAATTCCTGTTAATTAATTTAAAAAATCTTTAAACTTTGACTAGGTTCAACTTACTAAAATCTCTTCATCCAGTATTTCTTCGGCAGTTTCATCAAGTGACAACGTAGAATCTAAAGAAGCAGAATCTAATGGTGAGAGTAGTAAACGTCCGAATAATTCATGAATTTGAAATGATAATAATAATAATAATGATGAAAAAACAATTAAATAAAATAATTGAATCTACTTCTAAAAATAATCAAAGTGAAAGAATAGAGAATATAATTATCAAGCCAGGCATATTGTGGCGTTTATAGGTAATATGATGCAAAAGTTCTGTGTCAGCAGAAAAAAGGAAATGACTTGTTGATAAAGTAAATGTAATTATGTTTTTATTACCTCCATGTAAAGCTAATTGCAGTCTTTCTACTAATTCAGTTTTATTTCCAGAGGTGGCCAAACCACGTTGTTTTAATTCAAGCTTTAAATCGGCGACCTTAAAAAATAATGATTATTGACGGATATAAATCGTAACTGTTTTAAAATATAAAATAAATCAGAGCCCCTTGTTAAAGAATCTGATAAAATGCTGAGTTTGAGGTTATCGGCTTCACTGCTCCAAATTGTATAAAATACTTACTTTCATCTTTGATAATTCAGTGAGTCCTTTTTCAAAGGACGAGTCAGCCATTTTGATGAATTTAACTATTGTCTCCTAGTTATTATTTGGTATTTATTGATTATTGTATTAAGATATCAAGATACAAAAATCGGCTAAACAATTTCTTTCAAAGGCAAACGATTAAATTATGAATTAGGGGAACAAACAGGAATCGAATTAATCGGCTGAACGGAACGGAACACGAGAGCTTTTCTGAGGCGGTGGATTTAAAATTCGATTAATAGATTGATTTATTTTAGAAATTTATGATTTGTGGAATATATTTGTTGATATTTGTGTATTTTTACATACAAGGTAAATTTAGTTTTGCTCTCAGTTTTGTCTAACAGGTAAAATTTATAAAATGTAATTAATTTCCGATCGTTGGTAAGTTAGGTTAAAGCGGTGTGAAGTTGTCACTATAACTCACAATTCAAGTGAGTTAAAAAATCTTTAATTTCAATTCTATAATAACAATCTTTTAATTTCATCTCTTGTTTCTTTTCAATTTAATCTTTCTTTTTTAATCGACTTTTTAATTTCTTCAGTGAACTAAATTTAAGGAATTAAATAATTAGTCGTAAAATTCGGCAAACTAAATTATGAATTATTATATTTTTGAAATTGCAAGCGAGAGTTTGAATTTTTTCAAGTCTCATCGATTGACGCATGCGGGTCAAATGCACTCTAAGACTGGAGTAAAAAGAGGAGTAAAATAAGTATGAATTTCTCCCTGAGGGGTTGCACCATTGAACCAAACTCACCACATCAGGGCGGGGGTTGAATTGAACAGACAGAGAAGAAAAATCCGCTTCACTTTTCAACACAAGGGTGACAGATGTCTGAATATAAATGCATGGGATACGCGGTTTTTAAGCTCAGTGTTATTTTCTTCCTCTATCAAACTCTATCAATCTCCCTAACAAATCGGTTATTTGACACTTCCAATTAAATCTGTCTAAAAGGTACGTTTTATCAATTAATTTCTTGGATTTTCGTAGAAAACGGTTTGTTTTAAAATTATTTTTCTGCTAATTACGTGTAATATAATAAATGAATGTATTATTTCAATTTATAAATTAAATATTTTTTTACAATTTTTAATTTATATTAAATACTGCAAGTGAATATTGCAATTTTAAGTATGATAAATTTTAAAATTACATAATGTTTCAATTTTAATTACACATTGACGTGATTTGATTTTATTATATATGAGTAAATTTCAGATTAATAATGAAATACGTAGTTTAATGAGAAGTAAATTGTAGTTCAATGCTTTAATTTTTTTTTATAAAAAGTCGGAAATAGAAATTCGAAGAAAATTGCTTGATATCAATTTAATTATGCATTAGCTTATATATGGGGCAATCTATTTCAAACCGACTCACCTCGTAAACAAGGGACAATATATGACAGCTTTCAAATATAAATTTCTCTTTTTTTTTATGCAGAAAAATTAACAATCACTCTGGGAAGTAATTATTAATTTTCGTATTTAAAATAAAACAAAAATTTACTATAAATTTTAGATAAATTCATAAGTCTTTTAATCAAAATTTCTCTTTGTTTGAAAAAGCTTACATATCTTTATCACTAATAGTTTTAAAAGGAAATGTTTTAAAATTTATGTTTTTTAAATGCCAATTTTCAAATAAAATAGTATTAATTAAAATGAAATCACCTTTGTTATTAGCGGTTTTAAAAGCAAAAATCATAAAATATACGATTATTAATGGAATTTTTAGAAAATTATAAGATTCGTTTGCAAAATTTTGTTTGAAAGTTCAACTTATGAATATTTCGAGGTGAGTCGGTTTGAAATAGAATGTCCCATAATGTAGCAATCTGTAATTTTCTGCAATAACTTATTCTCTATAATCTTTATAAAAGTATTCATTTTATTGTTTTCTTTTTTTACCTAGTCAAAGAAATTAGTTCAGTGAATTTAATATCAATTTTAGTCGTGGAAATAAAACAAATTATCTCTTATTCAATTTTTCTTTTGTTTTTAATTTATAAAAATTGTATTTTACTTTAAGCTTGAATTAACCTTGAGTTGATTTATTTTCATAAATTTTCAATTGATTTTCTAAATTTTCAATTATTTTCCGCAAATTTTAAAGTTATTAAAAATTTTAATTATTTGCGTCAAATTTTGATTTTATTCCTCAATTTTTTCACTTTTATCAATACTCATTATATTTTTTAATAATTGGCATTTGTCAATTATTTTCTTATTTTTTTAATTAATTTCTTCAATTTCCGATTACTAATGTAAATTTTAATTATCAATTTCAATATTTTCAATTAAGCTTTTATATTCAATTACTTTTTTTCAATTTTAAATTTGTATTGTTTTTTTTTCAATTGTCTTTTTTTTTTACTGTAATGTCAAATAATTTTCTTAATTTTTAAATGATTTAATTCATTTTTCAATGATTCTCTTCTATTTTCAATTATTTTCTTTGGTTTCAAATATATATTCAATTATTGTTTTCCATTTTCAATTATATTTTCATGTTCGAATTTTAAAATTGTATTGTTTTTATATTTCAATTATTCCTTTTCATTTTCTTGAAATGTCAAATTTAGTTTTCGGTTTTTAAACTATATTTTATTCACTTCTCAATTATTTTCTTTAATTTTAAAGTATTTTTTGTATGTTTCAAATATACTTTTCAATGTTTTCAATTCCTCTTCTCAATTTTCAATTTATTTCTTCATTTTTCAATTATATACTTCAATTTTTTAAAATATTTTCCTGAGTTTTCAATTATTTTCTTCAATTTTTAATTATTTTCTTCAATTTTCAATAATTTTGTTCAATCTTTCAATTATTTTAATTAATTTTTAAAAATTCCTTCATTGATGAATTGTATTTTTCAATTTTTAATTGATTCCCTAAATTTCAATTGTATTCTTGAATTTTTAGAAATTTTTTCGTCAATTTTCAACCTTTAAATTTTTTCAATTTAAAATTTTTTGTCAATTTTTATCTCTAATTTTCGAAACTTCTGTTATTTTTAAATAATGTTCTTCAAATTACAATTGTATTAATTAATTTTACTAAAAAAATTTATCAATAGTCAATTGCTTTTAATATTTTTTATTTAATGTCTTCATTTTTTAATTAATTTTTTCAATTTTTAATTTATTATTCAAATTTTAATTAGGTATTCATTTCAATATTTTCAATTATCGCCCCCCATTTTCAATTATTTTTTTTCATTAACTAATTTTAAAATTGTATTACTTTTAGATTTTAATTATTTCTTTTTATTTTGTTTGAAATGTCAAATTTATTTTTCAATTTTTAAATGATTTTATTTACTTTTCAATGATCGTCTTTAATTTTCAAATATTTTCTTTTGTTTCCAATATACTCTTTAATAATATTTTCAATTCCTCTCCTCCATTTTCAACATTTAAATTATTTTTAATTATTTGCTTTAATTTTCAACAATGTTGTTGAACCTTTCAATTATTTTCTTTTATTTTAAAAAATTATCTTCAATGTTAAATTGTATTTTTCAATTTTTAATTAATTCCTGAAATTTCAATTGTATTCTTGAATTTTTTAAATTTTATTCGTTGATTTTCAACAGTAACCTTTAAATTTTTCAAATATTTTTTCAATTAAAATTTTGTTGTCCCGTATCAAGTTTGTCTGTAATTTTAAATTTTTTTTCTTTATTTTAAAATTATTTTCTTCAAATTACAATTATATTCATTAATTTTTCTAATTAATTTTATCAATAGTTAATTTTTTTTAGTATTTTTTAATTAGAGTCTTCATTATATAATCAATTGCTTCAATTTTTAGTTATTAGTCCAAATTTCAATTAGGTATTCATTTCAATATTTTCGATTATTGCCTCCTATTTTCAATTATTTTTTTAATTTTCTAATTTTAAAATTGTATTGTTTTTTGTTTTAATTATTTATTTTCATTTTCTTGAAAATTCAAATTTATTTTTCAATTTGTTAATGATTTTTTCATTTTTCCATTACTCTCTTCAGTTTTAAATTATTTTCTTAAATCTATTTCTTCGTTTCTTAATTATTGTCTTAAATTTTCAATTTTTTTTTGCCATTTTTCAGTTTATTTCTTCAAGTTTCAATTTTTTTTTTAATTTAAATTTTATCTTTTTCAGTATTTTCAATTGTTTTCTTCATTTTCAGTATTTGATTATTTTCATTATTTTAAAATTATTTTCTTCAAGTTTCCAATTTTTTCATTTCTTTCTTCAGTTTCCATTTATATTTTTCATTTTTCCAACTTTTTTCTTCAATAAGTAAATATTCTCTTCGAAAAAAAATTATATCCAGCTTCTGTTTTTATTATTTAAACTTTTACCTTAATATAATTTATTTTCGTCCTTGAAAATCTTGAAAATTTTTAAAAAAGATTTTAAAAAGATTTTAACTTAAGGAGGCACTCTCCATTGACATAACCTCAAACTAAACAATTACTGTTATCAAATAAAACTATTATTGAAATTAATTTTGCCAAATTTTGAATTTTTAAAGATTTTTCTTTTATTTGCTTCTAATTTATTTTTGTGTGGTAGATTTACATCTTTTTACGCAAAGTTATTTAGGCTACTTTAATAATAATAATATTCATTAATTTTTTTATTGATTTTATTATTTAATTTGATAATTTTTAGGGGTGAGGGAAGTACAATTTTTTTTCATTTCTGCTCTGATTACTTTTAGTTTGTCCCGGAATTTCCGAAATTTATTCCATTTTCTTTACATTTTGTCTATTTTTTTCGCAAATTTATATATCCTTTCATAAAATTTGTAGATTCCAAGATTTTTTAAACAAATTTTTGTTGTTAAAATTTATTAAAAATTTATTTCTATTATTTTTTAAATTTATTTACATATTCCTTTTTAAATTTTCTTCAATTTTTGAATAGTTTTCAAAATTTTTTTATTTTTAAAGGAATTTGTTATTCTGTTTATACAATTTTTACATTTTCTTATTTTATTCTTACTATTTTTTATTTTATAGTTCATTCTAAACTTTTAAGGTAAAAGCTTTTATTTGAATAATTCCTATTTGCTGAAATTAAATTACTTTGCAGAAAAAAATTGCAAAATATGTTCGATTGTTGACATTTCATTTCTAATTTTAAAATTTATTGTTTCTTTTGTTATAATTATTTCTTTGTATTTGCTTGAAATATCAAATTTATTTGTCAATTTATAAATAATTTTTTTCATATCTCAATGATTTTCTTCAATTTTAGTTCAATTTTAAATTGATTTCGTAAAAATTACAATTATAATCTGTAATTTTTAAAATCTATTTCCTTCAATTTTCAATTGTATTCTTGAATCTATGAATTATTTTCTTCAATGTTAAATTTATTTCTTCGTTTATTAATTATTTTCTTTAAATTTCCATTTCATCTTCTACTGCGTTGTCAATTGTTTTCTTAATTTTCTTTATTTAAAATTTTTTTTTCTTCAGATTTCTATTATATTTTCCATTTTTACATTTATTTCTTCAGTTCTCATTTACATCATGCAGTTCACCAACTTTTTTTTCTTCAAATATTAAATATTCTCTCCGAAATAGAAGTATATAAATTGGGCCTTGATATAATTTATTTTCGTCCTTGAAAAGTCTTTTTAAAATTCACTGGACACTCGGAAAATGTACTTTATTAAAAATTGGAAAAACTATTGAAGTTTAAAGGAATTAAAATTCAGCCTAACCGAATTTCGCATCATATATAGTGCAAATTTGTATTACTTTAAATATAAATTGATTCAATTTTTAATAAATTAGTCATTTGAAATTTGAATTACTTAAACTTCAAATAAATTTTTCCACAAACGGAAAGTTTATAACTTTGTACGAATCAAAACATTATTTGAATTTTGAATCAATATTAATTTGCATAAAATTTAATGTATCACAATTTTGATTTAGATTTTGATTCTCCGGAGAGAATGTAATTTTAATAGATTGAAAATTTAGACTGATTTCTTTTTAAAAACCCCAGACACTAATTTTTCGTATTTTTGCAGGTTATTCGAGGGAAATAAACTGAGATAAATCACTTGTGCAGTTATATGGTATAAAAACAACAACAACAAGTCAGAAAAAGGAAATGTGCGAGATCTCAAAGTGCCAGCGTAAAACATTTCGTGATCAGGATCCTCCTCGGATAAGAGAGAGGAGTACAGAGAACCTTCTCAAGGACGTGTCTCGATCCACCCCGAATTCACCAACCATGCTGCAACGTGCATCAAGTCTCGAGAAATGCTTCAGCGATCCAGAATTCTTCAGGAAACATCGTCAACAACTACAAACGCCGCGGGAAAAAGAGGAAGAAAAGACGAACAACTCCGTAGTCAGTGCTAGTCGTAATTCAAACTCAACCAGTTCTAGTCGCGAGAATAACGCGTGCACTGAACCCAAGGTTGAAAACGGGAGAATCGCTCAGGATTGGTGCAAGGAATTACTCGCCAAAGTGCCTTTGTCCTGCAGGAGCAAAGAAGTAAGTTTTTTATTTAACAAAAAAAAATCTAATTTCACTTGAAATTAACTTGAAAATTAATTTAGAATTTTTTTTCGAAAGATTCTATCATCTCGAATCGAGTTTTAAATTATAAATAAATTTATTTCAAGACCAAATTCACGTCAAATTGGACAGGCTGGACATGATTGGAACTGAAAATCGATTTTCTGTCAAAAATGTCGTTTTTTAAAGAATTTTAGACGACACGTCTTTTTTTGTTTAGAATTTTTTTCACAGAGTTATAAACATTTTAATTTTTCAAGTTTATTTGGGTGATTCTACTGAGAGTGAGTCTTTTATATTTATATTTTAAAATGTAATTTTTTTTAGATTTTTCTAAATTCCATTTGTGGGATTATTTAGAATAATATTTTAAAACTTAATTTACTAGTTTGCAAAATCCCTAGTCCTAGGAAGTTATTAAATAAATAAATATTTACTGACCAAAACACAATATTTAAGATATTATTTCTTAAAATATTTAAATGTTATTCTTTAAAAATACATATTAAATAAATTTTCATTTTTAGAAGAAAAATTATTAATATAAGTACATATCAAGTTTTCACTTCATTTCAAATCATAAAGAAAAATTTAAACTTTTGAAAACATTGAAAACCAAAAAAATCTTGATGAAAAAATTATAATTTTCTTATTTTTACAAGAATTAGGGCATCTGCAAAAAATAGTTTTGGGTTGGGTATTTATAAAAATATTTTACTGCAATTTTAAAACATGATGATATTTAAAAAATTTCAGTTATTTACTAAAAAAAAAAAGGCTTTGGAGATGAATTTGAATTTTTACTAGCGCTAATTTTTTAAGTTTGATTTTTTAAAAAATCGACGTTTTTCCTTTAAATTGTAAATTACATGAGAAAAAAATAAACAGTAAATTCTTAACTTTCATTTAACATGTATTAAAAATTTGTTTGTTTATCCAGAAATATGCAGCCTAAAAATTCTAGATTTAGATAAAAATAAGAAAAAAATCCAAGTTTCTGAAACTAATTTTTAAATAATAAAAAAGAAGACAAAAAAACTTTTAAAAACTTAATATAGAAGTCGTGTTGGATAAAATGTTTTATAAAATTTATCGGGACATCCAAAAAGTCACTTTCAGTAGAATCACCAATTTAAGAATAACTTTTGAAGTAATCGGAATATCATATTCTTTTTTTACGACCTGAAACAATTTTTAGTCCTCTTTGAAAATTCACTGAAAATATTTTAAAATATTCCAAAATAACAAAATGGCGGCCGTTTTACTAAAAAAAATTTGAAATTACTTATAAAAAACCCACCGTTTTTTGGTTCATTTTAATTTTTGATTAACTTCTACGAAAAAAAGATTTTCAAATAAACGAAAAAATACGTGTCGTCTAAAATTCTTTAAAAAACATTTTTGACAAAAAATTGATTTTCAGTTCCATCTGACTTATTTTTTCTAATTTGAATTCGGTCTCGAAAAATAAATTTCTTAAATGAAAAAAATTGATAAAATCGCTTAAATTAAATTAAATTAATACAATTCATAAAGATTGAAATTAAAATAATTACATAAATATTGATTGAATTTTCCAAACCGAGTAAATTTTAATTGTTAAACAAACAAAAATTAATTCGAACACGTAACAAATAAATTCAAAATATTTTTGTAAAGTGAAGATTGGAAAAGTGTATTTTTAAAGTATTTTCTAGTGCATGCGCAAGTGCTATAAATTTTAAATTCATTCGTGATGTTATCGTGAACATTCTGTAATCTTAGGAACAACTACTATATAATGTTAAATTTCATCGTGCAAGATAGGAAAAAGTTTATGGAATGATTTTACATTTCTGACTGAGTGGAAAACAAGCAAAATAATCATTTTCATAAATGTACTGAATAGAAAAAGAAGAAGAAGAAGAAGAAGAAGAAAAAAAAACTATGATGACAAAATTTTTGTTAATGGATATTATTAACTTATTAGAAAATTCCAATAGATACGCATGATTTATTTTTGTTTTCGTGATGAGAAAAATCATTAGGGAGTGATATGAAAACATTGCCGAGCAATAAGGAAATGTACAAAACTGAAATTTATTTTATTGTCACGCTTGAGGCGAGCGTTATCCACAGAGCGTGACTTGATTGTATGGGGTGTATAAAGTAATTGAGTCTTAACATAATTCGAAAAAAACTATAGCTACCTGAATAAATACATGATAATTAACACGATCACAACTGATGTTCTAAATAAAAAAATTTCAACCAGTGCCTACTTGAGTTACGTTTTTGTGTCAGAGAACAGTACATGATGTTTATAACTACCTGCACTTTTTATTAGCTTAACTACGCATTTTAAAGCTCGTAATTAGCAAAACAGACAGAAGCCACGTTTCGGAAGTCAAAGTTTTTAATCATTAAGTAAAAATATGAAGCTTTTTAAATTTTTTTTTTAATTTTTGGAATTTTTTTTAATTATTTCTTATATATTTATTTTGTATAAATATTCAATTATTAAATTTTATTGATTCAATTAATTGAGAATTTTAATCTATCCGAGATTTAACTCTTGGGAAAATTAAATGATCAGAATTATTTTAACTTACAATTAATACAAATTTGAAATTTTTCCAATTTGAATATAAGCGAACTTTTGCGATTCAAATTTCAATTAATTTTTAATTTCTGCGATAAAGATTCTCATTTTTAGAATTTGTAGATTTTAATCAGTAACAATTTTTAATTATGCAAATTTCAATTAATTTACAAACTTTAATTATTTTTTTAGTTTTGTTTTATTTTGTTGTAGTTTTTTAATAACAAAACATTTAGTCATTCAAATTTTAATTGTTCAAATATTTTCATCAATCCATATTTGAATTATTTTAAACTTATTTTTAACTTCTGACGATTCAAATTTCAATTATATAATTCTTTTATCAATATAGAATGTTAATTACTCTAAAATAAAAATATATCAAACTAATATCGATTCACATTTTTGAACAAAGTTTTGTAATATAAATTTAATTTATTTTTAATTACTGACGATGCGACTAAAAATTATTTTTAATCTTTTATCTTTAAATTTAATTTAAAAATTTTAAACTTCAATTCATTGATCTGAATTTAAATTATTCGAAACATTATTAAATAAAAATAATTTTTGGAAATTGTTGTAAAATTTTTATTATTACAAATTTTAGTTATTCATATTCAAATTATTTATATTTCAATTATATTTAATTATTTAAATAAATAGTTTTAAGCTTTTATTGATTCGGATATCTATTATCCAAAACTTTTATGAATTAAATCTTCGAAAAATTAAATATTTAAATCCATATTTAAATGATCCGAATTTAAAGTAGGTGTTTCAAGTTTTAATTCATACACATTTCAAATTTCCCCAATTTGAATGCAAATTCTGAATTTAATTTGTTTCAGATTCCAATCAGTAGAATTTCTAATTATCCAAATTTGAATTATTTCAAACTTTTAGTGATACAAATTTCAATTAATTTAATCTTTTATCGATTAAAAATTTGAATTATTTAAAACTCAAAATATTTTCAACTTCTGACGATTCAAATTTCAAATTTAAAATTTTTATCAATAAGGAATTTCAATTATTTTAAAATTTTAACTTTTACAAACTTCAATTATTTCGAACTTTTATTGATTAAAATATCAATTATTCAAAATTGTGAGATCAAATCAAGTTTTTAATTCCTTCAAAAATTAGGTAATTAAATTTAAATTTAATTGATAAAAATTTGAATCACTTCAAATTTTAATTAATACTAATTTTCAATTTTCTCAATTTGAATGCAACCGAAGTTTTAATATCCAAATTTCAATTATTCTTAATATCTAAAGATGCGATAAAAAATTATTTCAATTTTTTAGCTTTACGAATTGAAGTTTTTAAACTTTACTTTATTATTTCTATTTTAATTTGTTTCAGATTTCAGTCAGTGGGAATTTCCAATTATCCAAATTAAATTTATAACAAATTTCAATTATTTCAAACAATGAATAAAATTCCATCATTGAAAATTTTAATGAACCAAAATTTTAATTAAATCAAACTTAAAATATTTTTAATTTTTATCGATTCAAAATTTCTACCACAGTCTCATGATGATGTCAATTTCAATTAATTTTAGCTTTTAATAATGAGAACAAAAATTATTTTAAATCTTGAAAAATTGTAATCTTCAAACTTTTTTTCAATAATTTGAATTAGAATTAATCCAAACTTCATTTAATAAAAATAATTATGGAGATTTTCAGTTATTTCAAACTTTTATCACTTTTTTATTTGTTATTCGATTTTTTTTCATTCAAATCTGAATTATTCAAACATTTGTCAATCGAAGTTTTAATTCTTCCAAAAATTAAATATTTTTATATTTTAATGATCCGAATTTAAATTATTTTCAATATCAATTATTCAATAAACCAAAATATTTAAAATTGGTCTAAATTTCCTTTAATTTACCAAAAAAATTGATATGATGCAACTGTAGATACATTGATGTTTAAATTGGTTGAAATTGATTAAAACTGTAATTAACTGAGATCGATTGAAATTTGAATAAATTCAATTTAAAACCCTCGACAATATAAACAAGGATTGATTGAAATTTTCACACATTAAAATTTAATTCAACTTTTGCAGATTTTTCCAAATTAGAATTAATTGAAATAAAATTCTAATGAATTCAAATTATATAATCGATTAAAATTTGCACCAATAAAAATGTTTTAAAAAACAACTATTGATAAAAATCTGACTATAAACCAGAATTAAAAAAATCTCTTCCGTTTCTGTTCTTAAAGACAATTAAGATATTTATCTCTTGTCCTCGTATAATAAAAAGTGTCTCAACTTTGTAACCGACTGCGTCTCTTTTTAAATAGGTGCAATTTATGTAATTAAGTTTAGAAATTTCACGAGTTTACTGACTTTTGCCTTAAAACAAAACACACGTTTCTTATAATTAGTTTGAAAACATGTGTTGCAAGTAAACAATTTATATTTCACTACTTCTATTTATTGCCATTTTCAAGTTAAAGTTCGTATATATATTTACAGCATTCGAAGAAAAGCGCAGGCTTGAAATTTAAGGCAAACTGAATGGGGAATATAATGTTTTTAAGACCGGGTGTTGTCTGTCAAGCTGCAGCCAGCAACTGCACATTAATTTTGAAGCACAATTCACACAGGAACTTGATCCTAGAATTAATTTTATCCAATTAATGTAAACAGGTTGAGGCAATTTTTTTTCAAGAAAATCTATTTAATTGATTTTATTGTTTTATAAGCGAGGAATTTGCAGAGGTAATGGGATAAAATAATTAAATAGTCTCGAAAGGAAATTCAGGATATAAAACCAATCAATGTGAAAACCGCTTTAACAGAATCCCTTATAAGGAATGTCGGTGTCAGGTCGACAGAAACTCGCCAACATCTATACACCTGAACCCTATTCAAAAACCTAAACAGCTAAACCTTCCAACCAATCAGTGCAATAATACGATTTTCTAAGAATTTTAAAAGGTCCGTGATGAATCATCTCTTTAGCCTTTCAAATGCGTAAAAAATGAAAGAAATGGAAGAAATAAATACATAAAAAATAATATATATTTAAGTTTTTAAAAAAGGGAATAAAAAGAGAAGATTTTTAAAATCAAGGAAATTTTTTATTTTTAACTTTAGATGGATTTTTTAAGGTATTTTTTTAATCGATCGCATTAAGTTTTAAACTTAATCCGAAATTAATAGAATATCTTAAAAACTAATTTGTAAAATTTAAAGATTGGGATAATTTTTTTTTGCATGAGAATTTATTGATATATATTGATAATTAGAGGGCAAGAAATTGGATACGATAAATAGAAGTTTAAAATTGTTAAAATTTGGAGTTAATTTATGAATAATTAAAATTTGTAATTCTCACTAATATTGTAATCTGAAGAACAAATTAAAAATTAGATCTAAGTTTTAAAGCTAAAAAAATGAAATAATTTTTTATTCCATCTTTAAAAATTAATGTTACAAATTAAATTCAAAGAAAATAGAACGTTTCTAATAAAAAGATTAAAAATTAAATTAAAATAAAAATTAATTCTTAGAGATAAAAAATTTTTAATAATTTTTGCTCACACTATTATTTAAAATTAATTGAAATATATCTAAATCACGAAACTTTGGTTAAAAATCTGAATCGATAGAAGTTTTTAATATTTTAAGTTTCGAATAAAAATTTTTGATTGATAAAAGATTTAAATAATTGAAATTTGAATAGTCAAAAGTTAAAGATATTTTGAGTTTGAAATAATTAGAATTTTGCATCGATAAAAAATTGAAATTTGAATCGAAATGGAATTAAAATTAGAATCACTAAACGTTAAAAAATAATTAAAGTTTGTAATAATTGAAATTTGGATACCTAGAAGTTCCAACTGACTAAAATTTGAAACAAATTAAATCCTTAATTATAAAAAGAAATTTGAAAAACTCTAATTATTTGTAAAGCTAAGAAATGAAAATATTTTTTTATATCAGAGACTTTTAAAAAAATTGAAATTTGAACCAGAAAACTCGAGTTACAATTAAATTCGCAAAATTTAAATTTTGTTTAAGTAATTGAAATTTGGAAAAAATAAAATTTGGATTAATTAAAAGTTTTAAATAATTTTTACTTGAATCAATAAAAATTTTAAATAATTAAAATTTGTAAAAATAAGAAATTTAAAATAATTGAAATTTACATAATGTTATTTTTATTTATTCAAATTTGGAGTAATTTAAGTTCGGATTAATGAGATGATATTAATTTACAATTATTTTTATAGATAAAATATTTGAAATAATTTTCGTCGTTTGGAATTGAAAATAATTGAAATTTAAATCACAAAAGTCTTGTCGAAATTTTGAATCCATAAAAATTTACAATAATTCGAAATAGTTAAATTTGGATTGATAATAGTAATTAATAATAATTGAAATTCAAATCACTAAATGTTTAAAATAATTAAAGTTGCTAATAATTGAAATTTGGATAATTAAAAACTTTTGCTGATTGAACTAAACTAAAAAAATTGTACTAAATAAAATTTGAATTGCAAAACATTGGCTCTCTTAAAAATTAAAAATTTGTATTAATACAAACTTGTGATAATTGAAATTGTGATAATTAGAAGATCTTGCTGATTAAAAATTAAAACAAATTAAATTCTTAATTATGAAAATAAATTTGAAAAACTGCAATTTGCAAAGCTAAAAAATTAAAATAACTTTGTATCGTCGAAAATTTCAAAAAATTGAAATTTGAACCAGAAAACTCGAGTTACAATTAAATTTATAAAATTTAAAATTTGTTTTACGTAATTGAAATTTGAAATAATAGAAATTCGGATATTTAAAAAATTGAAATATTTAATATTTAGAAGAATTAAAATTTGGATTAATTTAAAGTTTTAAATAATTTAGAATTGAATCAATAAAAAATTTAACTAAATAAAATTTGTAAAAGTAAGAAATTTAAAATAATTGAAATTTACATAATATTATTTTTATTTATTCAAGTTTGGAGTAATTTAAGTTCGGATTAATGAAATGCATTTTGAAATTTATAATTGTTTTAAAGATAAAAGATTTAAAATAATTTTCGTCTTATCGTTTGTAATTAAAAGTAATTGAAATTTAAATCACGAAAGTTTTGTCGAAAATTTGAATCGATAGAAGTTTAAAATATTTTAAATTGGGAATTTTGATAATTAGAAACTTTTACTGGTTGAAGTAAAGCTAAAAAATTGAACTAAATAAAATTTGAATTGTAAAACATTGGCTCTCTTCAAAATTTTAAAATTTGAAATTTGTATTAATAAAAACTTGTAATAATTGAAATCGGGATAAATGAAATTAAATTTAGAAATTTTAATTATTAAAGATAAGAGATTTGAAGAAATTGTTATTCCCATTTTGAGCAATGAAAAATAATGAAATTTAAATAATAAAACTTTGTTTATATATAATAATTTTATTGGATAGAAGGGCCAAATATTTTAAGTTTGGAATAATTAAAATTTTAGATTGATAAAAGAATTAAATAATTATTCAATACAATAATAATTGTATTTTTAATCGTCAGAAGTTGAAAATAATTTAACTTTGATAAAATTAAAATCTGAATTTATTGAAACTAAATAATTGAAATTTGAATAATTAGATATTCTTGCATGTTGAGTCTCAATCAAATTAAATTCAGAATCGTAAAGTAAAATTTGAAAAATGTCATTTTCAAAGCTAAAAAATTAAATAACTTTTTATTCGCATTTTAGAAATTAAAAATAATTGAAATTTGAATCCTAAATCTTTAATTACATTAAAATTTGGAAAATTTGAAATTTATTTTAATTGAAATTTGAAAGAAATTGAATTCAGATCATTAGAATGTGAAAGTATTTAATTTAATTGATACTCCAATTGATTAAAGTTTCAAATTAATATTTGAAATTATCCATAATTATTCTCTATTTTTTGAAGTTTGTAATTATTTTAATTCAAATTAATAAAATGAGGTTTAAAAATAAAAATAATTTGTTACAAATAAAATGCGTAACTACTTTTACAAAATAAAAATTCAACCATTTGCGACGAAAATTGTAATAGATTGATCAATCTCTGTCTCGAAATGATATCGGTTCAGTAACTATCTGGGCTATAAGTAAAATTCCCTTTTCAGTTCAATTTGTTCTAAAATTTAAAATAATAACAAAAAAATCTAAATAAACATTAAAATAATAATAAACAAAACTTATATATACAGATAATACAATTTTTGTGAATTTTTCAGGGTCTCTACTAACCGGAAAACCGGAAAAACCGGGAATTTAAATTGACCGGGAAAAACCGGGAATTAACCGGGAATTTTCCGTCAAACCGGGAATTTTTTTTCTGGGATTATAAATTCTTTTCAATTTTCAATTATTTTCTTCAATTTCCAATTATTTTCTACAATTCTCAATTATTTTCTTCCATTTGGAATTATTTTCATTAATTTAAAATTATTTCTTCATTTCTCAATTAATTTCTTCGATTTTCTACTATTTTCTTCAATTGCCAATTATTTTCTTCAATTTACAATTATTTTCATCAATTTCTAAATTATTTATTTAATTCTGAAATATTTTCTACGATTTTCAATTATTTTAATCAATTTTTAATTATTTTCTTCAACTATAAATTATTTTTTTTGAACTGACAATTATTTGATTCAATTTTCAATTATTTTCTTCAATTTTTAATAATTTTCATCAATTTTTAATTATTTTCTTCAGGTCTCAACTATTTCCTTCAATTTTTAATTATTATTTATTTATTTATCATCTCTATAACTCCCCCATTTTTCAATTATTTTCTTCTATAATCAATAATTCTCGGCTTTTTTCAATATTTTTTTTCAATTATCAATAATGCTTTTGAAACTTGAATTCAATTCATCAATTATTATTCAACAATTTTCATAAAATCACATTTTCTTCAATTTCAAATTATTTTCTACATTTTTAAATTAATTTCTTCAAATTACAATTACATTGTTCAATTATTTTTTTCAATTCTCAATTAATTTCTTTAAATAACAATTCTATTCTTCAATTTTTAATGTTTTCTTCAATATTAAATAATTCCTGTCATTTTCCTTTTTTTTTTAATTATAAATTATTTTCTTTTTTGTTTTCAGTCCAATTGTTCAGTAATTTTCTTTAATTCTCAATTATTGTATTCCAATTTCAATTTTATTTCTTAATTTTCAATTTTTTTTTTTTTTAATATTCAATAATTCTGTGTTTTTCTGTTTTCAATTTGATTATTTAATTTCCAATATATTTCTTTAATTTTGAATTATTAACTTTAATTTTAAATAATTTTTTGGATTTTCTATCTAGTTAACCAATTTTCAATTATATTCTTTGAATTTAATAACCATTGTTCAATTTTTTCAATTATTGTTCAATTGTAGATTAATATTTCCTTTTTTTTTTTTAATTTTGTTTCTAATTGTCAAATATCTTTGTCATTGTTCAATCATTTCTTTCCACTATTAATTATTTCTTTTCATTATTAATTGTTTCTTTTAATTCTTAATTATTATTTTTTGTTAAGTTTAATATTTAATTCTTCAATTCTCAATTATTTTCTTTGAATTTCAATTATTTGCTTCAATTATCAACTGTTATCTTCAATTTTTGTACTTAAAATAAATTTTAAGTTAACAAGAGAAAAAATCGAGAAAAATAGGAACAAAAACCGGGAAATGGCCGGGAATTTTGTGGGACGAAATTAGTAGACACCCTGATTTTTTCAGGGTTTATTAAAAGAATCGACTTAAAATTTGAAACAACTCAAGTCTGTATTGTTTGAAATCCAGATGAATTAAAGTTTGTATCGACTGAAATTTGGTTAAATTAAAATTCGCATCGATTAAATTTTGGATGAAATTGAAGTTTAAAATGATTGATAACTGGCTAAATTAAAATTTTGATAAGATAAACGAAACTTAGAATTTATTAAAATTTGTGTAAATTGAACCTTGGATAAATTTAAATTACTACTGAAGATTACATCAACCCAAAATTTGTATCAATTAAATTTTGTATATGATTAAAATTTGTTTCAATCAATTTAAATATCGCTCGATTTAAATGTGCGTTAATTAAAATTTTTTACGTTTTTAAGAAAAGGAAAGTTTTACAACATTTGCATTTTATTAGAAACTTTGTGAAATATTCATTTGAAAACTCATTATTCTAAAAACAGAGTTTTGCGATTTTTATCATTAAATTGTAAATATTACGAAATTCTTAAGGGTTTTGCAGTTACACAATCTAATTGGCACAGTAGGCCTACTTATAAAACGGTAAATAGCAAATCAGTATGTAAATAAAAATTTATATTATTCCAGTGTTACGTATAGCTATTACATATGGTGTTTGTACCGTTCGTTGTTACAGATAATACAGGTGTATGTAGGCAGAATACGTAGGCACTCAATGTATCAAGTGAAACGCAAGGTGAACACGTTGAAGAATTAAACGCAATTAAAAAAAGTGACAATTTTTTTTTTATCCGAGAGCCAGTGAAACATTCTAACTTCTGCATAGAAAATCTATATGACACATTATGACGAGAATTAACAGGCCACGGCCGTGCCTTCGAAATTAGCAGTCAAACCAGACTATGACTTTTCAACTGTTTACGTTTTTATTTATTTTGAAAAATTTACTATTTACTGGCTAGAGAAATTTTTGATCGAGCAGGTGAAAAATGAACATACTGAAAATGAAGACGAATTACTAAACAGTGAGAAAAATTACTAGAAAAATTACTAGAAATAAAGTAATAAGTAAATGTCGTTAAAAAGTAACTAGGAAAAAAAATTACTATGAAAAAAGAACCAGAAATTAACAAAGAAACTGAGAAGAAACGCTTTTATTCGTTTATTGTTTTAGAAAAAGAACTATAAAGTGAAATAATAACTAGAAGTAGTTTATAAATAACTAGGAAGCGAAGAAAAATTACTAGAAAATAAAAGAATAATAAGAAATTAAAAAAGAAACTAAAGAATGGAGAAGAACCACTTAATAGTGAAAAAATTACTAGAAATTTACAGAATAACTAGAAAGTGAAAACAACTATTATATAAATTGATGAAAAGTCAAAATAATTTATTGGAAAATAAGTTAAAAGAAGGAAGAGACTGCAAACAATAAAATTTTTTTTAATTTATTGTAAATTTATTGTGAAGAAAAATTACTAGAAAGCATAAGAATAAGTAAACTTTGTACCCTTTTTTAGAATAAATAAAATAAAAATTAAAAATATATGAATTAAAAAAAATAGGAAAAAGAAAATAAATAAATGCAAAAAATATTTAGATATTATAAAACTAACCAAGAAACAGAGAAACTATTATTAAACGAAATAATATTTTTGAAAAGTAATTAAGTAATTAGAAATTTAAAGAAATAAACAGAAAATAAGAAAACTATATCTAGAAAATGACAAAAAAATTAGGATATTTATTTAAAATAATTATAAAAAAGACGTAATCACTGTCTAGTAAAAAATATCTAGATGTGAAGAAGGATAACTTAAAATTTAAACATTAAAATTAAAATACTATTTTTCAATAGAAAGTGAGTTGAAAGTATAAAATGGAAAAAATATCTAGAAAACTATGAAAATTACTAGATAGGGACAAATTAGAAAAACCTTTAAAAAATAACTATAAATTGTTTTAATTTACCAGCGTTTATTGAAAATAACTGTAAAATGATAAAAAAAGTCACTAGAGAGTTTAAAAGAATAAGTAAATAAAATAGAAACGTTATTTAGAAAATTTTTAAATATAGAATATTTAAAATATATAGTGGGAAGTTGATATAAACTAAAATAATAATAACAAGAGTGGCTGAAAGTTGACAAAAAAAATTATGAGAAGAAAAATAACTATAAAGTGAAAAAGGAATAACAAATTGTAGAAAAAAAAACTTTAGAATTTAGAATAATTACTGAAAGATCGATAAATAACTAGAAAATGAAGAACAATAATTGAAAAATTTAAGAATAACTCTGTTTAGAAGAGTTACTAAAATTACTATAAAGTAAAAAAAGAATAAGAAATTATATAGAAAAAAAAACTGAAAAATGAAGCGACTTACTAAACAGTAAGAAAAATTACCAGAATGTTACAAAATAAATAGAAAGACGAGAATAGGTATAAAATGATGAAAATTACTTTAATAATTGAAAAATAACTATAGAAAATGAAAATGTAAACATAATTTAAAGAAAGAAAATAACTAGAAATTGATTTAAAAGTAACCAGAAAAAGGAAAAAAAAATTATAGTAAAGTAAAAATAATGATGAAGAAAAACAATGAAAAAAAAGAGAAATATTTGTTGAGAAATAACTACATATTGGAGAAAGATTTTAGAATTTGTTAAAAAGTAACTGTAAAATGAAGAAAAATTACCAAAAATAAAATAATAACTAAAAATCGTTAAAAAGTAACTAGGAAACGAAGAAAAATTACTATGAGAAAACGAATAATAAGAAAGTAAAAAAGAAACTGAGAAGAAACGCTTTAATTAATTTATTGCTTTAGAAAAATAACTAAGAAGCGAAGAAAAATTACTATAAAATAAAATAACATTAAGAAATAATGAAGAAAATTAAAAATGAAGAACCACTTAATAGTGAAAAAATTACTAGAAATTTATGAAATAACTAGAAAGTAAAAACAACTGTAAATTGATGAAAAAGTCAAAAAATGCATTGGAAAGTAGCTAAAAAAAAATTGCAAACTATAAAATTTTTTTTTTATTTGTTGAAAAATAACTACAAAGTGAAGAAAATTACTAGAAAGCATAGAAGTAAGTAAACTTAGTATCCGTTTATAGAGAATAAATAAAATAAAAAAAAATATATATAAACTAAAAAAAATAGGAAAAAGAAAATAAATAAAGGCAAATAATATTTAAATATTATAAAAATAACCAGGAATAATAAATAATAATAAATAATAAACAGAAAATAAGAAAAATATATCTAGAAAATGACAAAAAAACCTAGATATTAATTTACAATAATTATAAAATAAGATATAATCATTGTCTAGTAAAAAATAACTAGAAAACTATGAAAAATGACTAGATAGGGACAAATTAGAAAAACCTTGAAAAATAACTAGAAATTATTTTAAATTATCAGAGTTTATTGAAAATAACTGTAAAATTATTAAAAAATCACTAGAGAGTATAAAAGAATAACTAAATAAAATATTATTTAGAAAAATTCATTACATATTTAGACAATTTTTAAATTAAAAAAAAACTAAAATATAGAGGAAAGTTACTAGAAACTAAAATAATAACAAGAGTGTCTGAAAGTTGACAAAAAAATTTCTAAAAGAAAAATAACTATAAAGTGAAAAAGGAATAACAAATTGTAGAAGAAAAAAAACTATAGAATGAAAAAAAATTACCGTAAGATGTAAAAAAAGTAACTAGAAGTTGAAGAACAATAATTAAATAAATTAAGAATAACTCTGTTTTAATGGTAACTAGGAAGTGTAAAAAATAACTATAAAATGAATAAAAATTACTAGAAAGTAAAATAGTAACTAGAAGTTGATTAAAAGTAAACAGAAAAGGTAAAAAAAGATTACAAAATGAAAAAAATTGAAAAATTGAAGAAAAAAAAAACTATAAGCGGAAGAATATTACTCGAAAATGAGAAAAAAAATGTCAAATTGATAAAAATATATAAACTGATTAGAAATTGCTACAGAATAAAAACGTAACTAAAAGTTGAAAAAAAATAATCGGAAATTTAAAAAAGTACTGGATTTTTGAAAAGTAACTATAAAGTGTAAAAACTAACCAGAATGTTTTGAAAAATAACTGGAAATTGTTTCAAAATCAATCAAAAATTTGATTGATTATAATCAAATTTTTAGAATTTGATTATAAATATATAAATAGAGGAATAATTTTTATTCAAATTTTTTAAGACGTTTAGAAATAGAGGAAAAATTACTTTAAATAGAAAACAGAATGACAAATTGAAAAAACAAAGGTATAAAATAAAGAAGAATTACTAAAAAAAGTTTAAGAAAATGTGAAAATAAAATAATAAAGTAAAATGTTATGAAAATAATTGGAAAAGGAAATACGTGAGAAAGTATATTTTTTTAGTAATTATTACTAAAAAAAAAAATTTTTCAAAAACAACTGGTTAAAAAAAATAATTTCAAAAGTAAAAAAGTACCAAAAATTTAAAAAAATTACTAAAATGTGTAAAAGTGAACTGTGTATTATATGAATAAAAATTACTAGATTGTGATGAAAGATAATTATAAAATGAATAAAAATTATATGAAATAAAATAATAACTAGAGATTCAAAGTTATTAAAAGAGAATGGAAAATTACTATAAATCGAATAAAAAATCGGCAATGTATAAAAAAACTAGGAAACTTTATAAAATTACTAAAATGTAAAATAATATTTAGAATTTGATGAAAAATAACTATAGAAATGGAAGTAAATTTAAATCGAAGACAGAATGTTAAATTGAAAAATAAATTTATAAGACAAGGAAGAATATTACAAAAATTTATAAAAAAGCATCTTGTAATTAAAGAAAAATAATAAGGAAAGGGAAAAAATTTTCAATAAATATCCACAAAGAGTAAAAAATAACTATACATTGATCAAAGTTACCTGAATGTTTTGAAAAATAACTAGAAAATGTAGAAATATTACTAGAAAATAAAATAATATTTAGAAGTTGATTAAAAATAACCAGAAAATAAATAATAAATAATATTAAAAAATAAATATAAATCGATTTAAAAACGATAAATTGAATAATAAAAATTATAAAATAAACAAAATTACTAAAAAGGGAAAAATAATCAGAAGTTAAAGAAAAATAATTTAAAATTGAAAGGGTAACGTTATTTAAAAAAAACTAGGATGTGTAAAAGTCTTTAACTGATGATAAATGTAACATATTTTATAAACGTCTTAAAAATTAGATTACAAATTTTTTTTGAATTTTTAAAAAATTTGACCCAGAAAGCCTGTAATTAAAATTTTAATTTCTGCAAGAAGATTAGCAAAAATTTGAATGAAAATTAGGAATAAAAAGCAGATAAAAATTAAATTTAGATTTGAAATTTAAATGAGAGATCAGTAATGAGATTAAAAAACGATTCATTAATAAGTTCTGAGAAAATTGATGTGAAAAGCCAATATAAATTTCGTAATGTGAATCTTGAATCATGAATGAGAGGCAGTGTTGTGCTTAGTCATCTTGTCTTTATATGAATGACATATTGTGTATAGACTAGAAGTATTTAGAGTAGAAATATATAAAATAACGTCAAGCTTGAAATCCCGAGAAGAATAGAAATTGCCATAATTTTAGCGTTAATCAATAATAATAATATTATTCGAGGCGCAGTCAATTTTCGAAACAATTTCCTGGTTAGTGCGATAAATCACAAGTGCATAACTCATCACAGACTTAAAATTAGAGAAAGTCTGAGAACTCTTGACTGAGCAGTGTTTTCAAGCCAATAAAAATTATTTATTTAGCATTTTTGATTCGCGCCAATAATTACTGGGTCAGGCTTTACAATAACAAAAAGTTCATAAATCAATTTTCATATCAATCCGAGAAACACATCAGTCCTAAAATTCAACTCGTGAACTATGTATCATAAAGTTTCTTCTGGGAAGATTTCTAGAAAAAGTTCTATTGAAATATTATAGAAAAAAAAGTGAAACAGATAATGACCCGGTTTTGAGTTTCAAGAGGTTATTAATTTGGGCGGGAAATAGTAATTTCGACCGAGACGAATTTGTTCCCGATTTCGAAAGACACAAATTTTAGTGAAAATTGATGGGGATTAATATTCCAATTGATCGAACTTTTAATAGTGATTTCGATCGGGTCGAGATTTAATTTATATAATTTAGACGGATTTAAATTATCATTGTTCAAAGTTCCGTTGGATCGAAATTTTATTCGACCTGAATTTCTGACGATAATTTATTACTTTCATTGAATTTTTTATTCCTGAAGTTTAATCGATGCAAAATTTTGTTTATTCGAATTTTAACTGGTAGAAAATTTAATTTATTCTTTTAATTGTTAGGGATTTTAATTTATTCGAATTTCAATCGGTAGAAATTTTAATTTATTTAAATTTCAATTTTTTGACCAAATTAGAATTTATTGAAAATTTCAGTTGATCTAAAACTTGATCAATCTTAATTTTAATCAATCAAAATCAAAATTGATACAAATTTCGATTTATCCAATTTTTAATATTAATTCTAATTTATTTGATACAAATTTAGATCGATTTTAATTTAAATCGGGAGTTTGCATTTTTTAAATTTTATTTTACAAAACTTCGATTTCTTTTAGTTTTAATCGATATGAAAATAAATAAATGATAAAAACTTTAAATTATCCAACTTTCAATATTTAGTCTAAATTATTTGAAACAAATTTCAAAGATTTTTATTTTAATTGCTGAAAATTAACATTTTTCAAAAATAAATTTGTCAAAATTAAAGTCGATTATGATTTTAATCAATTTTATTATTTAATTTATTTTATTGATCATTTTTAACTTTGATTTATATCCGAATTTTTATATTCAAGCAAACGTTGATTCAATTAAATTTTAATTGATCTGATTTCAATCGATTCAAATTTTAATTTATAAAAACTTTCAATTATTCAACTTTTAATATTGATTCTAACTTATTTGATATAAATAAAGATCCTGATTTTAATCGTTATAAAATAATTTTTTTCGAATTTCAATCGTTGCAAACTTGGTTTTATCCAGACATTAATCGATTAGAAATTTAAATAAAAAAAGACTTCAATTTATCCAACTTTATAAATCTTATTTTAAACAAATTTTAACGATTCTAATTTAAATTAATCAAAACTTGAATTCATTCAAGTTTCACTTGATTAAAAAATTTTAATTATGGCAACTTTCAATCGTTTGCAATTTATGTAATTAAATTTCAATTAATCGAATATTCAATGTAGATACAAATTCGTAATAATTTGAATATTAGTTTTATTATTTTTTTCACAATTTCCTAATTGTTTAATTCTTATTCTTGTAATTTCTTATTTTCAAAATTAATTTATAGATAATTTTTTATACATTTTTAATAATAATATCCAGTTTTCTTAATTTTTTAAAGATTGGGGCTTTTTATTTTTCTCCAATTTTTTAATCTCTTAGATTCATTGTCTAATAGTTTTTCTCTATTTTGAAAAACATTTTGATATCTTTTTTTGCAAATTTGTTTCATAAAATCTCTAGGTTTTATTTTATTTTATTTATTTTTTGCCTTAATTTGAGATGTTAAGATTTTTTCTAAACTTTCTAACAATTAAACATTTTTTCGCTCAAAATTGTTTTCATAATTTTTAAAATTTCCTAACTTTTTTCAATAACTTCCTTAACTTTCTTTTTTTTAAACGATTTTCACATTTGTTTTGCAAGTTTTTTTTTTGCTTATCTTCTTACAATTCCATATTTTATTTATACTTTTTTTCTTATTTAGAAGATTTTCCCTAAATTTCTTTTATTCATAAAGCTTTAGATATTTTTTATGATTATCTTGTTTTTTCATTATTTTCGAAAAAAATTAGATTGGATAAGAAAAATAATAAAAAAAGTTTTTTTTGCTTTTTTATATTTCTTTGGACTTTTTAACTTCTTTTTATATTTTCTCCTTTTGTATTTTATCTAAATTTAAATATTGATTCTCACTTATTTGCTTCAAATTTAAATCAATTCTAATTTTAATCTTTTAAATTTTTTCAGATTTCAATCTCTGGAAACTTTGATTTCGCCAAATTTTAATTGATCCAAAATTATAGACGGATTTGATAAAAACTCCAAATTATTCAACTTTCAATATATTGAAAAATTGGATATTTATTTTATTTGATCAAAATTTAAAAAGATCCTAATTTTGATCGATATAGAAATCAAAATTTGTGCAATCAATTTCTTCAATTACTCAAAATTTGAATCGATGCAAATTTATCTAAATTAATTGTCTTTTTAAATCCCTAAAACTTTCGAGAATCTAAAATTAACAATTTCTCATAATTTCTTCTGAGACGTCTTTTAAAAAAAAAACTCAGTTAAAACAGAAAACAAGCAGTTATAATGCCCCAACCTGTCCTTGACTTTCAAGTAATTGTGTCTCTGAAAACACATCTTTCGAGGTAAATTATGCAAATTATCTCACAAAATTGTCGCCAATAATTTTATCAAACAATAACTTTTTCATGAAACGACAATTTTGTAATTCAACCTTAAGGTTAAAATGTGAATTAATTACAGGATAATATATTAAATATCCTAAAAATAATTTACTATATTTTCTTGTTATTTAATACTGAAATTACCGGTATATCGATTTATCAATTCAATGGAAAATAAAACACGTTTTTTTTATTTTTTTTTTTAATGAAATGATTATTTATGTAATTTACAAAGTAGACGTTACGCTATACGAGTTGATCGATTAGCTAAGGTGAAATCGAAATTTAGTTTCTAGATATTTTTGTGAAAATTTTTATATCTGATATAATAAGGAAGTCATTGAAAAAAGAATCCAAGTGAGAGTGAAATGACGCATCATTTCCAAGAGTTATATACATAATGATGATCATCATCTTTTGCTCCATCGTCATTGTTCGAGCAGATTTGTTATCTGAATAGGTACTAAAAAATGTGCATTCTTCACTAAAGCTATAAAGCCGTTTTGCTTTCTACAAGACATAAACATAACTTGTTCAATTGACCGCGAATATTATATTTTCCTTCCGTGAATCAACAAAATAATAAGCGTATTAAGTTTCCAGAATCCGCCATTTTTTTCAGGTGCATTTTTAAGAGGAATCAGGCAAATAATCGGAAAAGAAGTTATAGTTTAATATTTTCCGGTATTTTAAATAAAAAAAACAATATCTAAGTTTTAAAAAGTTTTTGGTGAAAAGATAAACAATTTCATTTGTAATATTTTGATCATTTTGTAACAGAAATTATGAAATTATACAAATGTAATGATGTTAATGATTTTCTAATTTTAGGTTATGTTGTCTAAAAAAAAAATAAAATTTTATTAAAATGTAACTTTGAATTGATCAATAAAATTGTTTACTCTTCCACGGCTTTTAAAATTTAGACAGTTTTCTAATTAAAAATATGTATAATTTTTTAAATAGAAATTTTTTATTTAAAAATTCAAACAATTGAAATAAGGAATCAAAAGTCAAATAAACTACAAATCAAATCAAGGTTTCTTGGTAATTTATTTCATTTATTTATAGAAATAAGTTGAAATCAATTTTTTGAAAAATATCTTGTTTAGTATGAAGATTATGACAGTATTTTCTGTAAACAAGTGAAGAAATATTAGTGAATGCGTTTGCTACTTAAAACATCATTAGGCGGGATTATTAGCATAATAGAAATACATTAAAATTTAAATGAAACTTTGAGGTAAAAAAATAATTTATGGAGACAGGTAATCGTAATTACACTAGACCGAGAATTTCAACATGTCGCGTTAAAAAGAGTCTGTGACGAAATTTTTTAATAACATTTGATAAAGTAAACGGTTTAATAACAGTACTATAATCGAAAAATGAAAATTTAATTTTTACTTGTATTTTAAGTTTTTTATTTTTACCTATTTCCAAAAGTAAATTCTGTTACTTTTTACGATTAAAAAATTGCTGGATTTTATTTCTGAAAATTGTTAAATTAAATATTTTTTATATTAATTAATCCGGTTTACAATATTTTCTGAATTTAATTGCGATTTTTTAAAACACGTAAATTTATTTATTTAATTCTATAAATTTTCGATGATTTTATTTTTAGATTAATTTCAAATATGTTTCCAAATTTGAATCGGATAATTTTTTTTATATCACAATTTTTATTAATTTTAGTTTCTAAAATGTTCTATTTTAATTACATTCGATTTTTTAAGTTTCTAAATTTAAATCTGCTGAATTTAAAAAATTTTCCGAATTTCCTTGAATCGTAATTTTAAAGCATTCGAATTTAAATTATTCACATTATATTCTAAATTTTATTTTAAGCATTTAGCTAAATAATCATTCATCATTTAGTATGATGAAATTTTTGATAATATTTGATAAAGTAAATATTTTAGTTTTATTTTTACTGTGATAAGCTTTTTATTTTCATTTATTTCTAAAAGTAAATTTTGTTACACTTTACAATTTTTGGAAAAATTGCTAGTTTTTATTTTCGGAAATTATAATATAAAATATGTTTTGAATTAGTATTATTTTTATCTCAATTTTTACTAAATTTAATTAATTATGAAAGTTTCTTATTTTAATTACATTCGATTTCCAAAACATTCAAACTTAAATCTGCTCAATTTTTCAGAATTTGCGTGCGTCAAATATTGAAAACATTCGAATTCAAATTCACACCAAATTTCAAATTAAGTTTTCATTAAAAAAAACATTATTGGATTTTATTTTTGGAAATTATTAAATGAAATATATTTTACATTAATTAGTTCTGTTTCCTATATTTTCTGAAGGAAATTGTGTTCTTTTTTAAATTATCTAAATTTAATCTAATTTCTAAATTTGTTGTATTTAGTTTTCAAGTTTAATTTAATTTTTAAATGGTTCTAAATTTGAATTCATATAATTTTTCAAGCCTCAATTTTTTTAAAATGTATTTCTGAAATTTGTCTACTTTAATTTCATTCGATTTTTAAAGCTTAAAAATTGAAATTTCCTCAATTTATAAAATTTTTCGAATTTGTTTTCGTCAAATTTTCAAAGCATTCGAATTTAAATTCACACCGACTCTAAATAATTTTTTCTTAAATTTCAGTATCTAGCGTTAAATACTTTTAACTTTAATGTGCTTAATTTTTTAAAGTGTGGCTAAATTTTTTTTTTTTAACAATTAATAAACTAAAAATTTTAGATTTCTTTTTACTAATAGTACATTTTAAATTTTAATTCATTTTCCAAAAGTAACTTTTGTTACTTTTTACGATCTTCGGAAAAAAATTACTGAATTTTATTTTCGGAAATTATTAAATTAAATATATTTTATATTAATTAGTTCGATTTCCTATATTTTCTAAATTCAGTTGCATTTTTTTAAAGTCTCTAAATTTAAATCTAATTTTTTAATTCAATCTAATTTGAAATAATATGATTCTAAATTTGAATTCGTATAATTTTTCAAGTCTAAATTTTTATTAAATTTAGTTCTGAAAATTGTGTTTTTTACTTTCATTCAAATTTAAAGCTTCCTGATTAAAATTTCCTCAATTTCTAAAATTTTTCGAATTTCCGTGCGTCAAATTTTGAAAGCATTCGAATTTAAATTCACACCAAATTTCAAATTAATTTACCTTTAAATTTGGTCATTTAGTATTATTATTAAATAATTTTAATGTTAATGTGTCTAATTTTTTAAAATGTGGCTAAATTTTTTTTTTAACAATTAATAAATTTTATTTTTACTATAGTCAATTTTATATTTTCTTTCATTTCCAAATGTAAATTTTGTTAATTTTTACAATTTTCGGAAAAGTATTGCTGGATTTTATTTTCGGAAATTATTTAATTAAATATATTTTATATTAATTATTCCGGTTTCCTGCATTTTCTGAATTCAGTTGAGTTTTTTTTAAATTATATCTAAATTTTAATCTAATCTCTAATTTTTTAATTAACTCTAATTTGGAATAAGACTAAATTTGAATTCGCATAATTTTTCAAGTCTCAATTTTTATTAAATTTAGTTCTGAAATTTTTTTATTTTAATTTCATTCGATTTTTAAAGCTTCCAAATCAAAATTTTGTCAATTTTTAATATTTTCCGAACTTGTTTTCGTCAAAATTTCAAAGCATTCGAATTTAAATTCACACCAAATTTCAAATTAATTTTTCTTTAAATATGAGCATTTAGTATTAAATAATTTCAATTTTAATGTGTTTAATTTTTTTAAGTGTGGCTAATTTTATATTTTTTAACAAACTAATAAATAAAAATTTTTTTTTATTTTTACATGGCAAATTTTAAATTTTCATTCATTTCCAATTTTTACGATTTACGGAAAAACGTTCCTGGATTTTATTTTCGGAAATTATTAAATTAAATATAGTTTATGTTAATTAGTCAAGTTTCTTATATTTTCTGAATTCAGTTGCTTTTTTATAAAGTATCTAGATTTAAATTTAGTTTCTAGACGTATTGTGTTTCGTTTTCGAATTTAATTTACTTTAAAATACGATTCTCAATTTGAATTCACATAAAAGTTTTTAAATCTCAATTTTTATTAAATTTAGTCCTGGAAAGATTTCTATTTTTATGACATTCGATTTTCAAAACTTTCAACTTGAAATTTCCTCAATTTTTAAAATTCCCCGAATTCGTTTTCGTCAAATTTTTAAAGCACTCGAATTTAAATTCACAACAATTTCTAAATATATTTTTTTTTAAATGTAAGCATCATTAAATAATCAAAAATTGAATCTAATAATCTACTAGATATTTATAATCTAATTAGTCTAATTTTTTAGAGTCTGAATTTCGATTCTATTTTAAAAAATTTAAATCTTCATGATTTTTAGAAAAAAAAAAAAAAGATTTTAAAAAATAAAATAGAAAAGAATTCAAATTTTGTAATTTAACTCTTCTAACTCCCTGGCAAACAATTTTTCGAAATATTTCATAAAATTATTAAAAAATCCGAAATTTAAAATCAGAGTTAAAAAACACTTAAAAAATGTAAAAATTCATTTAAAAATCTAGTTAATATAAAAAAGAAGAAAGTCGATCGAAAGCAAAACGCTCTAGTAAAAGGACTTTTACTTATTTCATTTGTCATCCACAGACTCTCTTTATGATTCTGCGAATTGAAATAAATTTTCGTTTCTCGTTTAACGACTGATTTTTTTTTTATTTTTTTTTTTATTTGTTAGCCGTATCCTAGCATTAGATTTATAATTTATAGAATTTCTGATGAAAAATAAGTAAAATTGCGATCAATGAGCGTGGATATAAAATTGTGGGATGCGTTGGCGGATTATGAGCGCGAGTGAAAGTCCTCGTGGTTTTCGAGGAGTAGTTGGAAGCGTGTTTCCTCTCGATGAAATTTAGTATCAAGCATGCTCTTGAGGAGCTTGGTTCTATCCGGATGTGAGAGCTCGTTCAGGTCAAGAGTTTATCTCTCGTGTAATTTTTTCCCTCTGGTTCTCAAAGCGCTATTTTTTCGTCCCTAAAATACAAAGGAAAAATTTTTTTTTTTTTTAAAACAGTTCATCGTCATTTGCCGAGAGGAAAATAATTCAAGAAAACGAGAATGTGACACGGCTTGCCAGGTAACGCACTTAATTGCGTTTGATTATTATTTCACATTGTTGCGAAAATAATCTTTTTTCTTAATTAGAAAAAATGTAGGAAAAAATAGTGTTGAAAGTGCAAAAAAAAGGGAATAGAGTTAAAAGAAGAAGAAGAAGGTGGGAAGAATATTTTTTAAATTTGCAAAACTTTTAACTGTAAATGGAAAAACGTTTGAAGTAAAAGGTTCGGAATTTTTCACGATTGAATGCAAACGAGTTTTGCGGTTTTATTAAACTGATTACTTTTACTAATAAAACGTGATAATGTTGATTATAACAAGAATAATGACAAAAATTAGAATTGATTGAAAGTTGAATAATTTTGATTAAAATTTGGATTTTATTTTGAAATTGGGATCAATTGAGAATTGAATTGGTTAAAATTTGAGTGGATGCAAATTTGGATTAATTAAAACTTAGATTATTATTTTGATAAATTTAAATTTCATTTAATTAATATTTAGATAGTTTTGGAATTTCGGTAATTTTAATTTTTGATAACAAAATTCTCGTTTAGTTAATATTTGGATTGGATTTTAAAATTGGGATCGTTTAAAATGTAAATCGGATAAAATTTAAGTGGATCAAAATTGGATAATTTGAATCTTAATTGATTATAATTTTGATAAATTTATTAATATTTAGGTAGTTTTTAAATTTCGCTAATTTTAATTTATGTTAACAAAATTTGCGTTTAATTAAATTTTGGATTGGTTTTTGAAATTGGGATCGATTAAAATGTGAATCGGTTAAAATTTGGATAAATTGAAACATAATCGATTATAATTTTGGTAAATTTAAGTTTTATTTGATTAATATATAGATAGTTTGAAATTTAGATGAATTTAATTTTCCGTAATAAAATTTACGTTTAGTTAAAATTTGGATTGGATTTTTAAATTGGGATCAATTAAAATTAGAATCGGTTAAAATTTTGGATAAACTGAAACTTAATTGATTATAAATTTGATAAATTTATTAATATTTAGATAATTTTGAAATTACGCTAATTTTAATTTTTGATAACTAAATTTGCATTTAATTAAAATTTAAATTGGATTTTGTAATTGAGATCGATTAAAATGTGAATCGGTTAAAATTTGAGTGGATCAAAATTTGGATAAATTGAAACTTAATCGATTATAATTTTGGTAAATTTAAATTTCATGTAATTAATATTTAGATAGTTTGAAATTTAGATGAATTTAATTATCCGTAATAAAATTTACGTTTAGTTAAAATTTGGATTAGATTTTAAAATAGGAATCAATTAAAATTTAAATCGGTTAAAATTTGAATGGATCAAAATTTGGATAAATTGAATTTTGAATCAGTTGATACTTACCTGATTATTATAATTTCGATAAATTAAATTCACGTTATTTTAAATTTTGAATTGATTAATATTAAGATAGTTTAAAATTTCGCTCTTTTTAATTTTCGGTAACAAAACTTGCGTTCAGTTAAAATTTGGATTGAATTTTGAAATTGGGATCAATTAAGATTAAAACGGTTAAATCTTATTTCTAATTTGTTCGGAGTTTTTCTTAAATTTTCTTAATTTTATTAAGATTTTTTCGATTATTTTTTTTTTTTTCATTATTTGTTAAAATTTAACAAATATTTTTAACTTTTATCATTATTTTCCTATTTCTTTGAAATATTTTCAATTTCTTGAAAGGTTTTAATTTTCTTCTTGCATAAGTTTTTAATGTTTATTTATTTATAAATTTACGAATACAAAGACCTTTGGGATTTTTTCTTCAAATTTTCGAATTTTAATTTGTTTTAATGTGTTTTAATTTCCTCATTTTAAAACATAAATATTCTTAATTGTTTTTATTTCTAATCAATTTTTTTCATTTCTTTTCAAGTATTTTTTTTTCTTTTATTTTTTTTTATTTCACTTATCTTTCGTATTTTATATTATCATATGTTTCCTTCCTTTAGTAGTATTAAAAAAATTATTTTTCCATTCATTTATAATATTTTAATCAGGTTTTGTATTTTTATCATTTTCTTCATATGTGAATACATTTTGTAAAATGATTTTTTCAAACATTTTCCAATATCTTGTGTTAAATATCCTCACCTTTTTTTATTTCATCAAACTTTTTGACCTTTTAAATTTCTGGCTATTTAAATTTTACATAACATTTTAAAAAGAACAGGATACAAAAATTCCGGAGAAATTTAGTTTCGTAAATAAAATTAATTGAAAAATATGATTAATTCACAGTTTTAGAAAATAGTGTAAAAAAAAATGTAAAACTCCCGGCAATTAACATTTTATATATTAGGAAAAACAGGATAAGAAAATTCGACAAAAGTTCAGTTTCATAAATAAAATGAATTTGATAATATTATTAATACACAATTTAATTAAATATTAGTATAAAATAAGATTTAGAAATTCCGAAATAATTTAATGTTATTTTTTATATTCAGTTTTATAAATTATTTAACTGAAAATAATTGATTTTATAGTCTTATAAAAATGGTAAATATAATTATAAACAATTAAAAATACTTTCCAGAATTAATATTTTAAAAAAAAGCCAAAGAAAAAAAAAGAAAAAAGCTAAAACTTTCGGAAAGTGAAATAATCTTTAAAAAGGTGGTACAAATTCCCGAATAAATCATGTGACACCTGGAGTAATTAAATTTTTTCCATAATTTTGTTCTTAATTTAATACATTTTGTAAAATTATTTTTTCTATTTTTCAATATTTTCTGTTAAATATCCTACCATTTTCTTTATTTCTTTATAAACTTTTTGGTATTTTAAGGATGTTCAACCCATTGACATAACCTCAAACTAAAAAATGGTTTTTTTCACGCGCATATAAAATAAAAATATTATCGGAAAACTATTTTCTAGTTTGAGGTTATGTCAGCGGGCTAAACGGTTATTCTGACACTTTAAATTTTCAACATTATCAAAATAACAAAAAAATTCCCGAGAGATTTCGTTTCATAAGTAAAATTAATTCAAAAATATTATCAATTCACAGTTTTATAAAATAGTTTATTGAAAATAATTAGTTTGATAAATAGTTAAATAATAAATTGAAAACAATTGTAAGAACACTTCGTAAGAACTATTTTTATTTAGAAAATGTCCAAAAAAAGAAAAGAAACGTATAAAACTCTTGGAAATTTTAGTTTGATGAAATAGTTTTTAAGTAAAAAGACGGGAAGAATTTCCGAATAAATCGTGCGGCATCTGGAGTAATTAAATTTTTTTGACTGCTGTCACATGCGTGGTGCACTTGTACAATAAGAATGATCTTGGAGACATGAAGCAGTATCCGTTATATGTACATACTTCTTGTCTTTTCATTTCTGGTCGAGTGCTCGAGTGGATTCTCGCTTGAGTTTATACTCGGAAGCACGTTTGTCCAAGTTAGTAGCCGAACATACCGCGAATACTCAAACCTGCAAACAGGTTTGCGTGTTTATAAAAGCGAAAAGTGCAAACGACTCGGCTCTCAACACTTGTTACATCTTAATAGTTACATCGATTTCTTCAATTCTCTAAGGAGAATTTGAAAATTTATAAATTTAATACTAAACTTGTCAAATATAAAACTTAAAAATCAGTAACCCAAACACTGGAACGACAATTTGCATCTCTTATGAACCATTAAATTCCAGCGATTGTTATTCTCCTTTTCCGAGAAAGTCGAATATTACGTCTTGGCAAAAAATTTAAATAATTTAATTTATTCTGAATTTAATTTTACTCTTAATTTATTTTTGTCCTCGATTTAATTTTTTCCCCTCTATTTTCAATTTCAATGTTTTTGAATTAAAAAAATTCTCGTCAATTTAGCAATTATCGAACATTGATGGATTTTGTTAATGAAATCATCGTTTGAAAATAGTGCGCGCACTTGTTTGTTATCGGCATTTCTTCCAAATGACTCAGTTGAAAAAATATTTTATTTCATGCACTTGAGAGGAATGTTAAATGTTTTCTATTTATAAGAGCATTGAAAATGTTCTTCGACTTGCATTTATTTATTAGATTTATAGCAAAAGGAGCTCTCTTTTAGTCAATTTCGACTTTTTTTCAAAAGTAATTAATTCGATAATTTTAGCGGAAGTGTTGTTCTGTGCTCGTTCTGCTTTTCCTATTCTTTTGTCCAATGTCAATTGTTGACAGAAAATAACGAGATACATACTCTTCCATAGATAAAAATATTAGTTCGCTTTTCACTTCCTTCCGTTTGAATTATAGTTGGGAATAAAAACTGAACTAAAAATATGTTTTTTTAATATTCAATTGATATTGAATGTAAATTATTATTTAAAAAATATAAATAAACACAATTTGCCTTGAAATGAATTTAGACAACATAACCTAAAATTAAACAATTTAGGCGGTTTTTTAAATTTAAAATATATGAAATAATTTATTTTCAGACTATTTGTCTAAGTGTTTCTTAATTAAAAAGACTATTTACTTTAAAAAATAAATAATTACTTTTTTAGATTAAATAATAAAATAATTCGAAACTTTTGTCGGTGTTTGTACGTGCGTAATTTAGCAAATGTCAGAATGAAATATGATTTAATAACTCTATGTCCTTTTATAACTATATCATTTTTAATTGATAATGTATTATGTCATTTCAGATAATCACAAACGAAGTGTCAGAAAAGGACGGTAGCAACAACTGCGATAATTTAATAAACGGTGAGTCGCACGCTTTAATTAATTTTTTCAGTGGCATTATCTGTTACAATAGCTCTATTCTTCGTATGGTCACGACTGAGTCTCAATTGCTTCAATTAAATTCCGTCCCCCAAAAAGACAGTTTACTAAAGCCCTTTGGGATCGAAAAAACATATTTTCTCATAAACCACTACATATTTTTTAAATTAAGTTCCGAATAATTGTATTTAAATTGCGACAAATTCGATTAAAACGTAAAAAAGAAACATCAATTTATAAAAAATAAAGTTTCTTTCGATTTTTAAGGACGTTTGACCCTAGGACATAACCTCACATTATTTTTCAAACAAAATAGTTTATTTCGAAAATTTTGTGAGAGGTTCTTTTAAAATTTATTAATAGCCATTTTTATTTTATTTTTATGATAAAAACCACTTTTTAGTTTCAGGTTATGTCATAGGATCAAACATCCTTAATCTCCAAACTTAAAATTAGATATGACAATTTATTTAGAATTTAAAATATTAGATTCTCGATTTAAGGCTCAGATTAATTCAATCTGAATTTATACTTTTAATTGATTTAGCCATATTTTTAAATCACTTTTCTAAAATTCAGTTTCTAAATTCCTATTAAAACTGACAAATTAATTTAATTTATGAAACAAAATTAAAATGATTTATATCAGTGAACACGCGGCATTTATGACAAAATTATTATGTTTTGAAGTGGAATATATATAATTAAAGCAAAAAAAAAAAAATGGATTTAGATTATAACTAATTTTCTAATTACATTAAAAAAAAAGAGAAAAAGAAAATTGTCCAAGCGCAAGCGACAAGTGAGTATTAAAAATTTTCTTTTATTTTCTTTTTCATAAAAGAATAAAATACCAGTTGCTTTACCCGGTAGTTGTTACATATAGTGGAGAATATTTCACATCACTTTATATTACAGAAGCTCGTAATGACTGTGAAAAGATCTATTATGGCTTAATTATGGACCTCTGTTGTATTTTGTTTCTGTTCCTTGAGAACGATGAATTTCACTTTTTCAGCTCGTAAACCGCGTAATCTGAATCCCTGATTTCCGTGTGACAAGATACTATGCGGGTAGATCAGTTTTAACTATCCCACTCAATTTACAAACTATTCTTTCAAATAGCTACCTTCACTTCTTGTTCACACTGATAAACAATTATTGACACAAAAAGGCTAAAAAAACACAATCAATTAGGTTATTTTCAAGGAGATTCCCTCCATTTACATAACCTCAAACTAGAAAGTCGTTTTTCACCCCGGATCAAAATATTATTAAAATTAATTTCACTAAATTTTGAAAGATCCAGTTGTACATGTTTTAAAAAAAATTAGGCTGAGTTAAAATGTGTTGTTAAATAATTGTTATTTAGCATTTTATGCTTTTTCTTTAAATCCTAAGTTAAAATCTGTAATTTTCGTCGAATTCTAATAAATAATAGCTCGTTTTTCTCTTTGAAACATTCTCTACAATTTTATTTGTTAGATTTTGTTGAATAATATCCTGTTTAAAAAATACGTAAAGAACAAATTTTATTTGTTTAATAACTTTTAAACAAGATATTATTTAACAAAAGCCAACAAATAAAATAATTGTAGAGAATGTTTCAATGAGAAATTGGGTGAAATAAATTGTAATATTTTCATTTTATGTGAAAAACCATTTTTTAGATTGAGGTTATGTCAATTGAGAGAACCTCCTTAAAATAAATATAAAGGTTTAAATTTGATATTTAATATAAATACATATATGTATATTTTCGTATATTTTAAATACAAAAAACTACTTTTAATTTTTAAAGTATTTTAGTGCAAGAATAAATCATTTCATTTTTAACACTTTCATCAATTTAAAGTTGCTTTTGAATAAAAATTACAATTTTCTGTTTATTATGTATATAAAAATTGTCAAATTTTAGTTTATTTGATATAAAATTTCATTTTTATCATTTCAATCAATTAAACAATGCATTTGAATACAAATTACAATTTTCTGTTGTAAACGTCAAATTTCAGTTTATTTATCTAAAACAATTCCAATAAACCGAAAATAGTATTTTTTTTTTTTTTACTCAAATACAACTTTGAATTGATAAAAATCCAAAATAATTTGTTTCGCGTCTGGGAAATAATATCAAGAAAGAATATCATCTTTCTTAATGTTAAAAATCAAATTATTTGCTCTTCAAGACACTTTTTAAATCTCAATATTTTTTTCTATTTCAGGATGTTTAATCCATTGACATAACCTCAAACTAGAAAATGGTTTTCCACTTAAAATAAAAATATTATTAATATTTATTTCACTTAATTTTAAAGGACACAGTTGTACATTTTTTTTAAAAAATCAGGTTGAACTAAAATTTGTTGTCACATAATAATTAATAAACATTTTGTTTTTTCTCTAAATTTAATGAACAACTGCAATTTTCATTCAATTCTAATAAATAATAGCTCATTTTTCTCGTTAAAATATGCTCTACAACTTTATTTGTTAGATTTTGTTAAATAATATCCCGTATAAAAAATACTTAAAGAACAAATTTTATTTATTTAATAACTTTTAAACAAGATACTATTTAACAAAACTCAACATGAAATGGATTTTGATTATTCAACATTAAAAAAGAATTTATAATCAATAAGGTAAAAATGCCTTTTTGCACTTAACGTAAAATTTTTTCCTTCTTTTCCTTTCTTCATATCTTATTATTGTCCGAAGATTATTTGTACAGAATTTTTCAATTTACGATTTTTTTTTCCTGCAGATTATACGAAATTTTTACAGATTTTACGTATTTAACGAGACGCGTGAATAAGTTCTAAAATTCGTTAGTTATAATTTCCATTTTACCGAATTTCTTTATATGGAATTTTCTTTTAGTCGAATATTTCTTTTACAGAATTTTTTTTCAGTTAAATGTGAATTAATTTAAATTTTCACTTCACAGAATTTTTAGGACACCGAATTTTTATTTAACCGTTTTTTCATCGTAGAGAATTTTCTATTAACCGACTTTTTATTTTAGAAAACTTAATTTTGACCGAATCTTCATTTTTGTGAATTTTGGCTTGCACGAATTTATTTTTGATAGATTTGTGCGAGTAAAATTCGGACAAATGGAGATATTTTGTCGCTTAAAACTTAGACTTACTTAAAATTCCGATAAATGAGGATTTTTCTAAATTAATGGATATTTTGTTATTTAAAAATTCGACTTATTCCAAATTCTGTGAAATGAAGATTTTTATGGTAAAAGTTGACAGAAATTTTAAAATTTGTCACAACCATTAAATTTACATTTTTATTGTAAAATATAGTGAAGAATACTTAATTTTAAAGGTTTCTCAGAATTTTACAAATAGATTTTTACTGGAGATTTCACAATTTTAAAGTTTACAAATTTTTAGTGTAAGATTTTTCAGAAAATATCGGAATTTTTCGCGGTTTAAATTTATGTTCATTTTTTACTGTAAGATTTTCAGAATACTTGAATTTAAAATTTTTTTTACTGTAGATATCACAGAATTATCAAACTAATAATTTCCATTGTAAAATGTTTTAGAAGTTGAAATATTTTCAAAATTCTTTAATTCATTTTCACAGTAACATTTTTTAGAAATATTATTAACATTTTTACAGTAAATTTCCCAGATTTCTCAAATTCATAATTTTTACTCCAAGATTTTTTAGAAATTTTTAATTCGCAAATTTTTGCTACAAGATTTTTCAGAAATTAAATTTCACAGATTTTTACTTAAAATTTTTTTGAACTATAAAATTGTCCGAATTCATATAAAAATTCAAAATTCCTAAATTTACAATTGTTTTTATATTTTTTAAAATTCTTAAACTTGCACATTTTTACTGTATATTTTCTGAGTTTTGCAAGTAGATTTTTACTGATGGAGGTTTTTCAGAATTTTTCAGAAATTTCGGAATTTCCCCAAATTTCAATTTATGTACATTTTTTACTGTAATATTTTCAGTATACTTGAATTTAAAATTTTTTACTGAAAATATTATAAAATTTTCAGACTAATATTTTTTATTGCAATATATTTTAGAAGTTGAACAATTTTCAAAATTCTTTAATTATTTTTTTACGGTAACATTTTTCAGAATTATTATTAAGATTTTTACAGTAATTCCCAGATTTCTTAAATTTATAATTTTTACTGTAAGATTTATCAGAAAATTTTAATTCGCAAATTTTTATTTTAAGATTTTTCGGAAATTTAAATTTCACAGATTTAAACTGTAAATTTTTTAGAACCCTAAAACTGTCCGAGTTTTTCTAAAAATTCCTAAATTTACAATTATTTTTATATTTTTAAAAATTCTCAAACTTATAAATTTTTACTGTATATTTTTCAGAGTTTTGCAAATAGATTTTTACTGATGGAGGTTTTTCAGAATTTTTCAGAAATTTCGGAATTTCCCCAAGTTTTAATTTATGTACATTTTTTACTGTAATATTTTCAGTATAGGTATTTGAATTAAAAATTTTTTACTGTAAATATTATAAAATTTTAAAATTATAATATTTTTTATTGCAATATATTTTAGAAGTTTCTAAAAATATATTACATCTTATAATATATATCTTCTAAAATATATTGCAATAAAAAATATTAGTTTGAAAATTTAATAATATTTACAGTAAAAAATTTTAAATTGAAATATGCGGAAAATATTACAGTAAAAAATTTACATAAATTGAAACTTGGGGAAATTCAAAAATTTCTGAAAAATTCTGAAAAATCTATTTGCAAAACTCTGAAAAATATACAGTTAAAATTTATAAGTTTGAGAATTTTTAAAAATATAAAAACAATTGTAAATTTAGAAATTTTTAGAAAAACTCGGACAGGTTTAGGGTTCTAAAAAATTTACAGTTAAAAGCTGTGAAATTTAAATTTCCGAAAAATCTTAAAATAAAAATTTGCGAATTAAAATTTTCTGATAAATCTTACAGTAAAAATGATAAATTTGAGAAATCTGGGAAATTTAAATTTCCCTTAAAAAATCTACAGATAAGATTCCAAAATATTTGTAGAGAAAATACAATTTAAGTTTAAAGTTCTGCTGTTACTAACTGACGATATTTATTAATCCTCAAGAAATTACAACTTTAAAAATACTATTTTTTACTTTTTTTTTCTAGCTCTTGATTAATTTTTCATTTATAATAAAGAACATTTTCTTTTTAGTATTAGAAAAAACACTTTCTTCCATTATTAACACTAATAAAAAATTCTTTATTATTATTATTAAAAATACTTTCTTTATTGCTACGACTGTTACTAATAAAATAATTCTTTTAAATTTTGAGGTTAGATTTTTGTTAAATTATTAAGAATAAAATGGAGAATTTTCGTTTGAACTTGGTGAATTTTCAAGTAATCTCACAAGCAGAAAGTGCTTTAAGCTTGAATATTAACCCTGGAGAAATTGATGGGCAATTTCGATCCTTGATGGTAGATAAGTGGTAACGGATCAAACCTGAATTTTGCATCTTAGGCGGTTATATTCCTTGCAGAGTGGAATGCACTTGTGTGTGCAACATTTTCAATCAATTTACTGTAACGTCTATAATTAAAGGAAAAATGAGTAAATTAAAATGCAAATTGATCGTTAATATTCAATTTCAAATATAAAGTAATTAATATAAAATGTACCTGTAATATATTATTATCTTGATTGTAGAATTTTTTAATCTCACTTTAAACGCATCTTCAATAATTTTCATATCTTCAACATTCCTTGTACCTTCAATATTCATATTTTCAGAATTTTCATTTCCAATAATATTTACACTTTCAGAATTTATATTTTCAATATTTATTCTCGCCAACAATTTTTAATCTTTGACATTTAACTTTATCTTTGTTGCACAAATAAAAATTTATGGACTACATACGAACATTGCAAATATTGAACCACTTCGTCACGAGTGAAGCAATTACGACGTATTTATAGAATTCTTATCTTTTTTTTTTATTTTCATTTTTTTTAATGATTTTTTGACTCTATTTTAGTCTCCAATTACCTGCTCTCAATCATAAAAAGAATTATTTAAAACGAGAAAATCACCACTGACTTATTTAGTTCAAATTTTATTGACTTCTAGTTCTAATTCGCTTATTTTCTGTCAAAACTTTCCCTGTTTTTAACTTAATTGCAGCCGTAAATTAAAACTTTCTTCGTAAACGAAATAGATAAAGTAACAGGGAATAAAAGAGAATTAGTTGTCAATAAAAACATCATTTATCAATTACCTTTAGTTCCTCTTCGATAATTTATCATTTTTTTACACTTTAAAATAATTATTTCTAATTTGGAAATTAAACTAATTGAACACGCAAAATTGATCGTAAAAAATTAACGTAAATTAAAAAATAAAAATTAATAAGTATTGTATTTTAAAATAAATATTTTATGGATTCAATGTTTTTTTTAAGGAGGTTCTCACCGTACATTGTTAATCAAAACAAAAGCCACCTATTTAAGTTTTGAGTAACTGAGTATTGGTAAAAAAGCGCGCGTTGATTTGAAATATTTTTCGAAATAAAAAATTTCAGTATAAATATTCTTAACTCAAAACTGATTTTTGAAATATTAAACATATTTTTTCAAGTTTTTTTTAAAATGAAAATATTTTTACTATTTATTAAATACTTATTTTTAAAAAACATTTCAAATCAACGCGCGCTTTTCAACCAATGACAGCAGAAACCAAAATCATGCGCACTTTCGTTCTGTCAATAATTCTCAGCTGTTTGACAAAATAGACAATTTACTTTTTAAAAATAAATAATTTCGAGTCTTATAGCTTATGAAAGTTAATTTATAAGCGAAATTTATCAACACTGGATATTTAGCTTTGATTTACAAAAATTTATATCAATATATGCCTATCAATTCTCTCTCAATTTGAAAATAAAGATCACGTTTATAACTTTTCTTGTAAGTATTACAGCCCTCTAAAAATTAAACTGAATTCTGAAATGGAGAGAACCTGCTTAAAACGATTGAAGCAGAAAATTTCACGATTATGTTTTGGTTTAGCAGCAATTGAGAGAAAGTGTTACATTTTTACGGAGATTGATGCGGATGGGAAAAAAATCGCGAAATCGACGAACCTGGGTAAATCGAAGATACAAATGGCTCCTCATTTCCGCACTATTACCAGATGATTTTCCCGTAATATATTCTTGGTATTCGCCATTTCTAGTCACGGTACAAAGCACATAAATTTATTGTCCGAGCCAATGAGTAAGAAAGTTTTATTAACGATCGGCAATTGGCTTTCTAACAAGACGCGCTTTTTTAATTGCCAACATTTAAATGTTCAAACGTACCGTTAGCAATTTTTCATAAATTTTCAATCGGGTTTTCTGCATTTCAAATCGAGACAACGTTATAAATTAACTCGAACTGAATTCTATAATTATTTTGAATTTATATTCAAGATGTCCACTAGAACTTTGTTTCAAAATTCACTGGCTTTTATTGAAAGAATTTTTTTCTTAATAAGACTTTTTACAAGTTTTATTTGGTTATTAATTTAGAAGAAATACTAATAAGAGCGATTGTAAATTAAAAATAAAAAAAATGTTCAATTTATTGACATAACCTCAAACTAGAAAATGGTTTTTCACGCATAAAATAAAAATATTATTAAAATTGATTTCACCAAATTTTGAAAGACACTGTTGTACATTTAAAAAAAAATATAAGATAAGCTATTGTTTGTCAAAATAGGATGAAAATTATAATTGTTCACAAACTTTAAAGAAAGAACACAAAATTTTAAATGATTATTAAATGAGAACAAATTACGTCTTTCAGAATTTTCTAGTTTGAGGTTATGTCAATGGGCTGAACATCCTTAATAAAAAATAATGAAAAGAAATTTAATAATGTAGCAAATTATGAAAAAAGAAAGAAAATTTTAAAAATTATTTAAAACTTTATGAATGAATGCAAAAATAAGAGAATTGAGGAAACTTTTTTAAAAAATAATAAAATATAAAAAAGGATAAGTTAAAAGCCTATAAAGGAAATTAAATTGTTTAAAAATAAAAAAAGATGAAATAATTATTCAAAAAATAAGGAAATGAACAAAAATATAAAATTAACTTTAAAAGAAAGAAAAAAAATTATCTAAAATAAATCTAAATATAAATTAAAAAGAATCTAACTAATTATAATAAAATTGCAGAAAATTTCTAAAATGCTATGAATAAATGCAAGAATAAGAAAATGGAACAAAATCTACAAAAATTGAGAAAATGTGAAAATAAGTAAAAAATCTGCAAAAGACATTAAGAAATTCGTTAAAAACAATAAAATATTTTTAAAAAATCTTCAAGTGTTATAAAATTGATGAAAAAATAAAAAAAACTTGAAATCAAAAACAAAAAAAAAAGGAAAATTAGAAAAATAATTAAACAATTTTGTACGAATGCAAAAATAAGAAAAACAGAGCAAATCTACTAAAGAATGAGAAAAATGTAAAAAAGATAAGCAAAATCGCTACAAAAGAAGTTAAAAAATTCTTTAAAAATAAAATATGTAGAGAAATTATTTTTAAAATGCAGACAATAACAAAAGAATATTTGAAGAACTTTAAAAGAATGAGAAAAAAACAAAAAATCTTTGAAGACACTAAACTATTTTACGTAAAATTTAGAAAAGTACAGAAAATCTAATATAATATCGAAAATTTTAAATAAACCTTTTTAATTTTTTAAATTTTGTTTGTTTTGTTACAAATTTATGTATTTACTGTTTCATAAAATATCTTAATATTATTGGTTCCTATTTAAAATTATTTTCAGTATTGTTTGAAAAATTTATCTTTTTTATTTTTTAAGAATTGTTTCATTTCTTTTGCAGACTTTTTATTTGTCTTTTTTATTTTCTTATTTTTACTACTTTTTTATTTTTTGTCGATTTTTACCAAATTATATAATTTTTTTTCTTTTTATCATTTCTTACAGTTTGTTGGAATTTTAAAATTGATTTTCTCCGTTTCTCATTATCTCTTATTTCTTAAGACTTTTTTTTCTGTTTAAACATTTTTTCCTTGAGATTTTTTATATTTATTGAAATAAACTTTCTGATATTTGTAAATATGTAAATAATTTTTCTGTGTTTTTTACAGTTCTTTTTTAAATTTTTTACTACATTTTTTCTAAAAAAAATAAATTTTTATTTATTATTAATATAAATCTATTATTATGATAAAATTTAGAAAATGAGAATGATAAAAAGTAATTGGTCCAATTTGAGACTGATCCAATTTATAATGAAATCGAAATTTACACAATTAAAAGTTAGGAGTGATTAAAATATCTATCATCAGTTAAAATATTTATCCACTAAAATATAAATGAATAAAAAAATTTTAATCAGTTGGAATGATTGAATTTGAGGTTAATTAGAATTTTAAAAATTGTAATATTGATGAATAAAATGTAGAAACAATTAAAATTTGCTTAAATTGAAATTCGGATCTATTAAATTTGAGATTGATTAACAATCGAATAAATTGAAATTTAGATTGTTAAAATTTAAACGAATTAAATTCAGAGTCGATCAAAATCTTAATCGACGAATTTCGCAACGAATTAAAATTAATTAAGTTTAAGATTAATAACAATTTTGATAATCTGAAAATATTAATTTGTTTGGATGCAAAATTAATCATTTTCATGCTGAATTACAAATTCCAAGTTTTCCATAACCTTAAAATCTGAAATAAAAATCTGTCTAAATTGCGATCAAATAGAGTAATTTGAACTTTTGATACTTTTCCTGATCTGTTGCATTGTGCGTTCTTATTATTGTTAGTTACGTATTTCACCTTGATGTTTGTACTCTATTTTAAACGCGAATCTGAAGCAAATTCTATATCCCATTAGTATGTGAAGCCCTACACAAAAGAATAGCTTTGATACTGCTGGTGGCAAATTTTATGTCAGTTCAATATGCAACTATGACTGATCAGGGTTCTGTCAGGGCCAGAATTGCCATTTTAGAAGGTGATCAACTGGAAAAAAAGTACAATTTTAGAATCCCGTTTATATCATTGACAGAAAAAAATCCCTATCTCGGAAATTAATTTAAATTAATTTAGTTTCTTGCCTTTATTTTTTATTTTTATTTCCCATTCTTTATTTTATTTCTTTTAATACATCTATTTTAAATGTTGATTTTTTAGGAAAAGAAATGGCACCAGTGTTTGGAGTACCGCCTCCTCCACCTACTCCTCATATGGGACCAGATGGTTTAATAATACCAAAAAAGCCTTATAATCCTTGCCTCATCTCTGGAAGTCATAAGGATCTTCACAGAGAATTGCTCTTTAATCAAAAAATGTAAGTTGGTTGAGAAAAAAAAATTTATGAACATCTAAACGTTCATTTGAATCAAATTTTTTTATAATTGAATAGATTAAAATTTGGATAAATTGATTTTTGGATTACTTGAATTGGAGGCTGATTAGAATTAGAATTAATTTAAATCTAGATATAGATACAAATTTTTTATAAAAAATAGTTTGCCCTATTAAGGAAGAATCAGACAAAAAATCAGGAAAAAAGTTAATCTAACTTCTTACTTTCGTGTAGTTTAAATAAAAAACTAACTAAATTTCAGAATTTGGTTTTTGGTGGAATAAACAATTTTAGTTTCAACTTTTTGATTAAGGATGTTTGACCCTATGACATAACCTCAAAGTGAAAAGTATTTTTTAACATGAAAATAAAATAAAAATTGTCTTTAAAAAATTTTAAAAGATCTACTTATACAATTTCCAAATATAATTATTTTGAATTAAAACATTTTGCCATTGTTCGTTACTTTTTAACTTAGCATTTTTAATAAAATAAATTCTATAAGTAGATTTATATAATGTTTCAAAGAACAAAATGAGCCATTATTTGACATGATTCGATAAAAATTGCAATTTTTGATTAGATTTGAAGAAAAAAGACAAAATGTGAAATAATGTGTAAATGACAAAATATTTTAATCAAAAATATTTGTATTTGAGAATTGTATAAGAACTTTTAAAGTTTATTAAGGGCAATTTTTGTTTTACTTTATTTTCTTGGTAAAAACTAATTTTTAGTTTGAGGTTATGTCACATGTCAAACATCCTTAATTCAATACCATTCCAAGTTGAATTTAAATAAGAATTACAATTTTCTTTTAATTAGAAATGAATTTTAGGTTATTTTATATCTAAATTGTTTACAATAAACAGAAAATTGTAATTTTTATTCAACGTTTAAAGCTTTTCAATTTTTCTTTCTTTTTGATAAATTAATTTATCAAAGAAAAAATTAATTTTCATTCTGCTTGACATTTATTCACGATTTTTAATTATTTAAATATAAGATAATTTTAAAAGACTTTTAAATAAGTATTTGAAAATTAAAAACACCCTTGAACTGATTCTATGAAAAATGTAACAAGTTTCCTTGAACATTTGTTGAAGAATTATAATAATTCTACTCTTTTCTATTTAAAAATTGTAATTCTAATCATACATCCATTAGAATTTCAATTTAACTCTTGATTTAATTCTAAATTTGATTTCTGTTTTTCGTTGATTAAATAAATATTGCAAACTTTATATCATTATTGGCTGTCTTTGAAAATAGTCTTATCAATAGTCTTGAAAATAAGGTCTCTGAATGATAAAAGTCTTTGAAAGGTATACAATTTTTTAAAATTCTTTTTCTAATACCAAGAAAGTAAATAAACACATAAATGTTTCAATAGAAATACTTCTTTTCAATAAAAGAGCAATTCTAATTATGATAATTATATATTATATTATTAGTAATAATTGCAGATAATTTGATTATTTCTAGATAATTATATGATTCAAATATTTTAATTATTGATATATTTCTGAATAGTAGAAGTTTTTTTTAATGTAGAATAATTTCGATCAATACTGTTGAAATTCATCAAAAATTACATTATTTAAAATCTTGAATTAAAAACGAAATGAAACTAATGAAACATTTTTCCTGAAAATTAGTAGATTTTGAAAAATTTATTATTTAATTAAGGATGTTTGGCCCCTTCACATAACCTCAAATTGAAAAGAAGTTTTAAAAGTTTTTAACGACAAAAAAATTCTTGACTGGGTTTTCAATGTTTTTTTTCGCTTTCTCGAAACTGTTTTATTTTTTTTTATTTTCTTATTAAAAAACAATAAAATGATTTATTATTTTATAGTATTTTTCTAAATTTTCCATAATTTTCTTAGTGATTTCCGTTTCTTAAAGATTTTTCTTTTATTGCTTTTCATCTTTATATTTTTGTTTTAATGCTACAAGATTTTCTTCAATTTTTTCGTTTTTATACAAATTAGTTTATTTTATGCATTTTTCCTAAATGGAATTTTCAATTTTTACCGGTTATCTTCATTTTTTTGTCACAGTTTTTAAAAATTGTGCCGGAAATTCTTTTGAAAGATTTTGTTCTTTTTATAAGTTTTTTTTGCTATTTCCTTTTTTGTTATTTCTTCATTTTTGCGTAGTTTTAATTTCTTATTTCTTCATTTTCGATTCTACTATTCCGATAATTAACAATTCTTAATTTTTTCAAATTTATTTTATGTGGAAAGAGGACACTATTTTGTTATTTTTATTTATTATTCTTCTTTATTTGATTTGTTCTAAATTCGCTGATATTTTCTCCCAATTATTTTTGAAGAATATTTTTACTTTTTCGTAAAAACTTTAAACATTTTATGCAGAAATGAAAATTTATTTTTATATTTTCTCATTTTTTATTAGCTTTTCCCCTATTTTCTTATTATTGCATTTATTCATAAAAATATAAACATTATTTGTTTGTTTAAATAAGTGGTTAGATTTTTACATTTTTCTAATATATTTTGTGTGCGTATGTGTTTTTTTTCTTAATAAATAATATTCTCACTTTTTCTTCTTCTCCTTAGACTTTTCCTTTTATTTCGTTACTTTTTAGTCAATTTCTTTTTTAACCTTCTCTAAAAAAATTTTTATAACCTCCGAAATTTTTATCTAGAAAACTCAGAAATATCAGGAGATTTTTTTCACTTTGATTAATATTCAACATTAATAATATACAATTTTTTACAATAATAATTAGATAATTAAAATTTTATATTGTCAATTAATTTTTTTCAGAGGAAAGAATGTCTTGAATCAAAAAAGTGAATTACAGAGAGCTTTGGAAAGGCACAGGGAAGCTATTTCAAGAAAAGAAACCGAAAGACATAAGGACGAATGCTACAAAGATGACCCTCGAACCGCCCTTCAAAGAGCCATTGAACAAAGAGCCAAGCATTTACAATTAATGGTCAGTATAAAATAATTATCTCCTGTTTATCAACTTTTAAAGTAATTAGGAAATTAGAATTATTTTTTTATTTATTTTTTAAATAAATACCTAAATGTATAAAAAAAATTGTATTTAATCAATATTAAAGTATTAAAAATACTTGTCATGATTTTAATTATATTTTTTTTATTTTAGCAACAACAAATTCAGCACGTGGAACCACCAAATCCACTGGTGACAGCAAGAGCCAAACTGAGATCTCGCACGGATTCTCAATAAGATAATAAAAACCCAAGTTGCCTAAGAAATTATTAGTTTCAAACACGATAGTCGCTAGCGATTATAATTACTTGTAATATTTTCTGCGACTATCACCCGACTGTGTAAATAAGTGGAATGAATTGTTTGAATGTGTGTTGTTTTGAATGAGCCACTCGTAATAATAGAAGATACTTAGATCCTTGAATTCTCCGCTAATTATTTATGTACATTAATATTTTATACAATTGCTTTTAATTCTCATTTACGTAATATGCCATGACTTTAAACAGTTTCCCCTTATCTCAGAATGCATGCATAATTAGGAATATTTGTAATTTTAATCTTTTTTTTTTTACCGATTATCTTAATTTAAAAGTCATGTTTTAAAAATCTCGATTTGATATTCTATTTTAGAAAATTGTTAAAACTGTGTATGAAATCGTGTTTATTTTCAAAGCAAATATTATTCTTTTTAGAGAATAAATTAAAAAGTCTATGTCGATTTTAACCGTTTTTCTTTATTTTTTCCTAATTTCGTTCTCTCTTTTTTTTTTAAATGAAAATTATTTCAAACGTAGAAAAAAAAATACTAGAAAATTACTTTAAAAAAATGTGAAATAGTTGAAAATTTAAGCACGAAAGAAGTAAGCTGAATAATTACAACATTATTGGAGATAGAAATAAATTTCCAAATATATTTTATTTAATATTCATTGCAAATAACGTATTCTCTTGAACAAAAAAGATGATAGAACTTAATTCAAGTTCTAACGCATCGTTGATTTTTTTTTTTTTTTCGAGAATGCGATACAATGCTTACAATTATGTGGAGAAAGTACAATTTTCTCGAATTAAAAAAAAGAAATGTATAATTCATGTTTGACTCTTGGAGTTAAAAATAACATGTTTATGGTGTAATTACAATTTCGAAATTTGCAGTTATCAAAACACAGCCCAATTTCGGCCAAAGTTGCTTTCGCATATTAAATTGAAACAAAAATAGAAATCGGTAGAGATGAATTCATTCATATTTTACATACTGTTTAGTAATCATCTCCTCTTGAAATTACTTCTTTACAAGTAGGACGAAGAACCAGGGTATGTTCAAATTGAGCAGTGTAGCATCCTTTGACGTCGACCAACGGAGGATAAGCTTCAACTGCACCTTTGTCACATAAATCCTTGAGAGCCATTTGATACTTGGTGCAACCAACTCGGTCCAACCAACGTTTACAAAAGGCCAATGTACCTAAAAAATTATTAAAAAACCAATTTAATTATTTATTGTGAAATTTAGGATTTCTTAATATTTAATACGAAAATAATAATCACAGAAAATATTAAAAAGATTATTTGGACTTTTTAAAATTATTCAATAAGGTAATAATAATTGTCCCGTTTATGAATAAATAAACAATAATAATAATAATTAATACAAAGTGTATGCAAACTGGGAAAAAGTCTTGAATTTATAAATTTATTTTGTTTTCTTGAACTAAAAAAATGCGTAAAAAACAAAACAATGTTTAAAAACCTTGAAAGATTTAAAGAAATATTTTTAAAAACGATGGAAGAAAAAAAAATCAACGAAACAAGAAAATTTTACTAAATATGATATAAAAATAAAATTACATGAAATTTTATAATAAAAATAGTTTGCGTGAAAATGAGAGAATTAAAGAAAATATTATTAAACAAAAAAGAAAGAAAGAAAGGCAAAAGAAACAGCGAAAAGCAAAAGAAAAATCTTTAAAAGATGAGAAAAATTAAAAGATTCAAAAAAAGTGGGACAAAATTCAGAATAAATTTCTAAGAAAAACAAAAGTAATTACAAAATTTGGAAAATAAATTTAAAAGACAAGAAATTACAAAAAACAAAATTAAAGAAGAAAGAAAAAAAAAGAAGTTAAATATCTTTATAAGAAAAATAAATAAAAAAATGTAGAAGAATATTGATACACTTTTTTTAAATAATAATAAATTATAAGAACATTATTAATTATTTCGAGAAAGACAAAAACTTTTTGGAAATAGAAAAATAATTATAAAATATAAAAAATTAACTTGAAGCTCTAAGAAATTATGAAAAAGTGACAGAAAAAAGAACGAAAGAAAAAGAAACAATGAGGAGCAAAATATTAAAAATCTTTGAAAAATGAGGAAAATTAAGAAACTGTAGAAAAATGTAGGAAGAAATACTGAACAAATGTCTTTAAATAATAATAAGTTATGAGGACATAATTAACTATTTCGAGAAAGGTAAAAAACTTATATGAAAGTAAAATAACTAAAAAATTTAAAAAATAAAAAAAAATTATAAAAGGAAAAAATGAAAAAATTAGAGAAATAGATGAGAAGTTTATTTAATTTAGGTAAAAAATTATACTCAAGAATAAGTAAAACATAAAATAAATCATGCAACATCATTAATATTGTCTATATTAAAATTTGGATCAATCGATATTTGAAAGTTTGAATAAAAAAGTTTTTCAAAGGAAGAAATTATGAAAAATGAGAAAAAAAATACGAAATACATTTTGTGAGATAATAAAAAATTATATGAAAAAATTGAATAGTTTCAGAAAATAAAATTTCTGGGAAGTAAAATTATAAGATTGAAAAATGTATTAAAAGGTCAAATTTACGGCTTTTTTTTTGCAAATCCACATTAAAAAAAATTTGACAAAACTTGATATTTTTTATAGAATGATGAATTATTTGACGAAATACTAAATTTTTTGTCGTTGACAAAATATATTGTAGAATATTTCTTGAATATTCAAAAAAATTTTAAGTGAAAAATTTTGCCGCAAAAATTCGGAAACATAGGGGTATTTTTTAAATTAAAATAAACAACAATTTGAATAAAATTAAGTTAATTTTGATATCAGGTGATAAGCCGGAAAAACTGTGTTAAAACTGAGAATTAATTTCATCAAAATTACTAGACACTTTGAATTTATTATTATTAATAATTTCAGTTTCTCGATTATTTATTTAGCTACAACATAAAAAAACATTGTTAAGAGAGAATAGATAAAAGGAAAAAGTGAGATGAAAGTTGCAAAATACTAATTTAAGTACAAATAGGAAAATAGTTACTTACTGAAATGCTTATTGATTGTATTCAACAGAGATTTACTACTCTGAAGTCTCAGTGGAACGAATCCGGCATCGAAACTTTTCATGTAATGCGAACAATCCAAATCATCGTGCACAAGACCCCGACCAGTGGAACCAAAAGTTTCAATAGCATAAAATTCATTTTCTTCCATTCTCGTGGCTTCTCCACCCTTGACAATTGGCACCGTTTTTCCAGCGTGAATTCGATAAGGCGCAATTGAATGTCCATTCAAATTCCTAATAGACTTGACCTGAAAAAAAGATAGTTTCTGTTAATTTCTATTTTTTACATATTTAGATATCTTTTTTTAAATGCCTAGACATCTTTTCTTCGATATTTGGATTTATTTTAAATTTTTATAAAGTTCCAAAACAAAATAATTTGCAATTATTATTTTACCTGATAAGTTTTGCCATCAATTTCCACCTCATAAGATTCCATCACCTCCTGAATTGCAGCACCAACATCACATAATTGAACGTCAATACCCGCTGCCCTGATTCCGGTATTTGTAGCATCTCGAACAGCTTCAATAAGTTTGTCGTATTTCGGATTAAATGATAAAGTAAATGCACAATCTATAATACGGCCGTTTATGTGAGTTCCAAAATCAATTTTGGTAACGTCGTCATATTGAAGAACTGTCGGATCTCCGGCATTAGGCGTGTAATGAGCAGCACAGTGATTTCTTGAACAACCTGTAGGAAATGCTAAACCTGCCTTAAGACCGTTCTCTCCTATTAATCTTCTGGCTGTGTCTTCAAGCTCATTACAAATCTCAATCATTGTCATTCCTGGTTTCACCTAGAAAAAAATATTTTAATAATTATAAAATATATGAATAAATACTGCCTTAAAAATTAGAGAAATTATATTTAAAGATCAAAATTTTAATCCACAAATGTTATGACAAGTTAAATTTAATTTTAATCTAAAGTTTTGGACAATAATTTATCTTGAACATTTAAGAAGAATAACGTATTATAATAACACGAGAAACATTAACGCGCTCAGGCGAGCGACAAACTTTTCATTGTTGATGGTCATTTAAAACTCTAAATTTTTGCAAATTCAAATAATGAAAATTACGAAATTGGAGAATATATCGGAAAAATGACGAAAATAATTGTCAGTTAAAAACAAAATTTGAAAAAATTAATTACACAATTGAAAAGAATAGTTTACAAATTTAAACAATATTAAATTTAAACAAAATAGTTGAATAATTAAAGGGGTAACTGTCAGGAATAATTGCAAATTGAGCAACTGGATTGAAAATCGAAAAAAATAATTGAAATTGAAGAAAATAATAAAAAATTGAGGGAATAAATTGAAAAATTAAGAATTTAATTACTTTGAAAAAATAATTGATACTTGAAAAAAATTATAAAATGGCGACAATCATCGACAGCAGAACAAAATAATTTAAAAAATCAAAGCATAATTATAAAATTTTAAGATAATTGAAAATTGAAAAAATTGAAGAAAATAATTGAAAACTGCGGAAAATAATTAATAATTGAAGGAAATAGTTGAAAAATGACAAGAATAATTTAGAAAAATGACGAAAATAATTGTCAATTGAAAACAAAATTCGAAAAATGACTAGATTAATAGACAACTGAAAAAAAAATTGTTTTTAAATTAAACCACAAATATTAAATTTAAAGAAAATAATTGCAAATTGAAAAATTAAGAAAATTATAGAAATAATTGTTGAAAAAAATTGCACATTTAACAACTGGATTAAAATTTGAAAAAAAAATTGAAAATTGAAGAAAGCAATTAAAAATTTAAAAATGGAATTGAATTTTAAAGAATATACTTAAAAATTGAAAAAAAGTATTTAAAAAAAGCCGAGAATTATAATGAATATAGAAGAAAACAATTGAAAACCGAAGAATAGAATTTAAAATTAAAGAAGCTTAATGGTAATCGAAAAAAAATAATAGAAAAAAGGCGATAATTTTTTAAAATTAAAGAAAATAACTAAGAATTGAAGAGAATAGTTTTAAGAATTGAATTTAAATTTTAAACCAATTTTTATGAGTGAAAAAAGTAATTCAAAATATCCGAGAATTATTGAATATTAAGGAATTAATTGAAAATTGAGAAAAATATTTGAGAGTTCGAAAAAAATAATTAAACATTAAAGAAAAAAATTGATAGAAGGTAATATTTGATCGCTCTCCATTGTTAATAATAAGAAACAGATTTATTGATCCATAGCCAAATTGTGTAGGTCAAAAATTTGATAATTAAAAGAAAACTTACAATATTACGAAAATAAATAACTGTTAAAAAAAATAATTAATTGAAAAAAATCGATAAATAATGAGAATAATCGGCATTCTAAAAAAAAAAAATTTTAATTAATGAAAAATCATAAAATTGAAGGAGAATAATAAATTGTTAATTTAAAACTGATGAAAATTATTGAATAAATGGCAGAAAAGAAATGAAAATTGAAGAATAGTATTGAAATTTTAAGGAAATATTTAATAATTGAGAAAATGCGAGAAATATTGAATAAAATATTTGAAAAATATTGAAGAAAATAATTGAGAATTGAAGAAAATAATTAAAAATTTAAGAAATAAATTGAAGATTAAAGAATTAAATAGAAATTTTAAGAAAATAGTACAATTGAAAGAAAAATTACAAAAGGACTAAATTAACTAAATATTAAAGAAAATAATTGAGAAATGAGGAAAATAATTGACAATCGAAAAAAAAGAATACGAAAACTGCCTAGAATAAACGACAACGGAACAAAATAATTAAAAAAGAAATAAAGAATAATTATTAAATTTAAAGAATATAATTGTATATTGAAAACTGTTAAAAATTATAGAAAAAATTATAAATTTATTTATTAATGAAAATAAAATTATTTGATCTGATATTTATAAATTTAAATTTTTATCACTTAAAATGCATTTTTTAAAAAGTATCTGATTTAAAACACAAAAAAAATCTATGTGCCAAAATTCAGGTGTAAAACTGTGAACAGACAAAAAATGAAAACAGAAAATCGTGGATAAATCTTGAAAATTAAAATTTTCATGTTTATTGTTTATAAAATATGAAAAATTGTACTAATAAAAATGGTCAAAATACTATTTAAAAACTTTTGGTAAGAATATAGCAAAAAATAATATTAATTTCTTTTTAATTTCTTAATTTTAAGTATGATTTATCATATCGTCTTATTATTTTTAATTAATGTACAAACACATTTATAGTGTATACTTGAAAGAAAGAAATAAATAAAAACAGAAAAAAATAGTATTAAATTTGTATATCTTTGAGTCATTATAAATTAAATAAATTTCCAACGTCAATTAACTCATATTTTAATTTATACAAATTTCCAAATTTCAATTAATTCAAATTATAAATGAACATTAATTAATTATTAATTATTTCACATAATCACAATAATCGTTTTCTTTTAATTCTTAAAATATTTCTCTTCTTCGAAACTGTTCAGTTTTTATCATATATTTTTTTATTTCTTCAAAATTAGAAGATTTTTTTCTTTTGCTTTTGATATTTTTTTTTGGTATTTTTTTGTATTTTTTTCCCTTAACTTTTTTATTTCTAAAGAATTTTTACATTTCTTTTGTGGGCTTTTTATTTATCTTTATACATTTTTTTATTTTATTTTTACTACTTCTTACTTTTTAGTAGATTCTTACCAAGTTCTTTTATTGTTTGTAATTTTTCCATTTTTTATAGTTTTTTAGATAAACAAAACATTTTGCTATTTTTAAATTATTTAAAAACATATTTTCTTCCTAATTATTTCACTTTATTGTTGTTCAACATTCTTTAAAATCATTCTTTGCATTTGAATTATTTTTTAAACTCTGTCATAATTTTTATATTTCTTAGAGATATTTTGCCTTTTTTTAAAATTGTTTAATTTTTATCATGTAATTTCGAATTTTCAAAACAATTTATTCGACACTTTTATTTACATTTTTTTTAAATTTATTAATTTTCTACTTTTTTTAAAACTTTTATTCCTTTATTTTAAGTAAATTTAATCTTGTACTAAATATTCTCATTTTAACATCGTTCTTCTACTTCTATAGATTTTGTTTCATTAACTTCTTATTTTTCCCAATGATTTTTCTCCATTTTCTATTATTTCTTATTAAATGTTTTTCAGTTTAAAAAATAAACATTAGAAAATTGTATGTACTGATTTTATGTAGGTATAGCTATTTAAAAAAAAATCAAATTATGGTTTATTTTTTAAATTATAATTTTTATCAGCCCTAAATTTTAAGGAGGTTCTAATCATTGACATAACCTCAAACTAAAAAATGGCTTCTCCTATTATCAAATAAAACTATTATTAAAATTAATTTCACCATATTTTGAAAAATCCAGTTGTACATTTTCCAGAAAAAATTAGTTTGAGCTAAAATTTGATGTCAAATAATAATTATTTAATATTTTATGCTTTCTCTTTAAATCTAGTTAAATCTGTAATTTTCATCCAATTTTAACAAATAATAGCTCATTTTTCTCGTTTAAACATTCTCTACAATTTTATTTGTTGGATTTCGTTAAATATAATTTCGCTTGAAAGTTATTAAACAAATGAACATTATTTTTTTACGTATTTTTTAAACAGAATATTATTTAACAAAATCTAACAAATAAAATTGTAGAAAATATTTCAACGAAAAAACTGAGCTATTATTAGTCAAAATTGGATGAAAATCACAGATTTTTACTAGATTTAAAGAAAAAGCATAAAATGCTAAATAATTATTATTTAAAAACAAATTTAAGCTCAACCAAATTTTCTCTAAAAAATGCACAACTGGATCTTTCAAAATTTGTTGAAATTATTTGAATTTTTTTTTTTGGGTGAAAAACAACTTTCTAGTTTGAGGTTATGTAAATGGAGAGAACTTCCTTACGATAATTTATGTTTGTCTTTTAATCTCGGAATTATAACTTTAAATTATAATTTGACTCTTTTAGAGTCAAATTTATTTCATGAATGGTTCTGGGGTTAAAATTCGAAAGGAAAACAATTTGGAAAACAAACCCAATTCTTAATATGTTTCCTGGTTCGCCTGTGAGCTTCTGCAGCTTGTCTCGCTTCATTGTAAATATCATTATGCATTCGATCCAGAGCTCTAGCTTCTTCACTTGAAAATCGGTCCTTTGCTGTTCTCTCGTCGATACCTGCTGCAGGAGGATGCTCCATAATCTCCCCAATAGGAAAATTACCATCAGGATATAATTCTGAAACCGGCAAAGATATACAGTCCTGCTGATTTGCTCCTCCTTTTCGTGGTTTACGTTTTTTCTTCTTTTTCTTAGCTTCCTCGGTTTCTGCTCCATTTTCTGTCACTTCCTCAGAACCTGCAATAACAAAAGTACTGTTTTAATAAAAGGAAATTATAATTTCCACATTTATCTCGTTAAAAACCGAATTAACTCAAATTTAAAACATTCATTTAGTAAATTTTCAAAAAACGAAATATTTAAATATAATTTAATATGATACAATATGTTACAATATGAATAAATTATAGTAATGCTGCAATTTTTAACATTCATTTTTTATAGGTAGTATCTTGTACCGGGAAAAATTATAAATAATTCCACTAACCCTTTGCCGCTACTTCGGTGCTTTTTGATCCATTTTCACTTCCTTCAGTATTGGCACTAACCTCTCCGGCTCCTATATTAATAAAAATCTTTTTTTAACACACAAATACGAAACTTTGAGTAAAAAACTATTTCAGTCGAAAAATATCGACTTATTTGTCAGAGAAAACAGACAAAAAAAGCAAATTTGTAATCTAAAAGGCGGATGGAATTATATTTGAGAAAAAGTGTATTTCAAAAATGTAAAATTTATTCTCAAAATACAAAATGTATTTGGAAAACATCACTTATGTGATAAAAAAAAAATATGTACTAAAATTCGAGAGCGGTTGTTGAAAACATTGAGTAGTTTTATTTAATTAACTCACCAGCTTTCTTCTTCTTTTTCTTCTTTTTTTTCTTCTTAGAAGCTTCTGCTGGTCCGGTTTCGTCTTCCTCGTCGACGATATCATCTTCTTCCTCGTCCACGAGTTTTTCAGCGGACTTGCCGACCTCATCCAACACAGCAGCCATTTTCGAGAGAAAACGTAAGCGGGATAGAGACAGGGTTGCCAGCAAACCTCAATAGTTCAGCGCCATCTGTCGAAAAAAAATCGCCAAATATCACCAAACGCAGGGAATTCAAAATGACAAATATTTATCTAGTTACCCAATAATTTAATATTGATGGAAAATGAATATTATTAATCTTTTATTCGAATATAATTACTATTATTTAAAGCAGGTCAATCAAAATATTTACAGGATGCAGGAAATTATTTTTGAACTTAGTTTATCCTTGAAAAATATGTTTAATATTTGAAATTTCAAGATCGCCAAAAAAAGCGCCACGCGCCAAGTCAAAAAATCAGTCGCCATTTCCAAAAAAAAATCGCCAGTTTGGCGCAAAATCGCCAATCCTGGCAACCCTGGATAGAGAAAGAAACAGCTCGACAGTTTGTCGACAGCACCACACGAAACGAGAAAACACGAGGAATTACGACGAAACCCGAGGAATTTAAATATACTGGTTATCCTTCAATTTGTCGGCTATTTTTTACTGATAATCTCACATATTAAAATACAGAAAAAGCTATTTTTTATCTATACTAATCAACATATTCTGTCCAAACCTGAAGTTAACCTTTATTGCTTCATTTTTAAATTTTAACGGTAATTTTGAAAATTAATGCAATTTTTAGTTTTTGGGTTTTGGACCTATTTTTTCGACTAAAAGTCGTTACGAATCAATTATTAAAAATATTTTCTTACGTTCTATACTTTAAAATCATAGTTTAAGATATTAATAATAGAAATATAGATAAGATATTTTATCTTAATCCTAATTAATAATAAGATTTACAACTTAAAAATGTTCAACCAATTTACGTAACCTCAAACTAAAAAATGGTTTTTTTTTAAATAAAAATATAAAAATTGATTTCACCCAATTTTGAAAGATCCAGTTATACATTTTTAGAAAAAAATGAGGTTGAGACTAAATAATAATTATTTAACATTGTGTTTTTTCTTTTAAGTTTGTGAATAATTTTAACTTAAATTCATCCAGTTTTGATAAATAATAGCTCATTTTAATTTCTCAAACATATTCTCTACGAGACCGTTTGTTCAATTTGGTTAATAATATTTTGTTAAAAAATAACTAAATAAATAAAAGTTTACTATGTAAAATACTTTGTAAAATACTTGTAAAATAAATTTTTAAACAAAAACGTTTATTAACAAAATCCAACGAACAGATTTTCGTGGAGAATGTTTCAAATTATATTTCAATTATTTGTCAAAATTGGATAAAAGTTATAATTGTTCACAAACTTAAAAAAAAACACAAAATGTCAAATAATTATTATTTAGGTAATCTTTAATTGGCCTAATTTTTTTTATAATGTACAACTGTGTCTCTCAAAATTGAGTGAAATCAATTTTAATAACATTTGTGACATTATAAAATTTTTAATTTTACAATTCACAAAACTTTGTTAATTCTTGACTCAATGATTTCACAAGAATTCGAGATTTAGAATATTTTTATTTTAAAAATCATAATTTTAAGAATTAACCTGTATTCTATTTTTTTTTAAATTTATTTCATGTTATATTATTTCGAGTCAACATAATCTGAAGATTAAGAAGATTGAAGAAAAGGGAAATTTTCAATCATTGGATTTTGTACTACCATGCATTATCAGGGTTGCCACAAATATCTTATTACAATTTTCCCTGACTTTTCCCTGATTTCCAGACAAATTATTTTATTTTTCCCTGACCTTTTTTGAGTTCTTAAAACTAATTTTTTGTATATTTACTTTAAAGGGCTGCCCGCTGACTGGCATATTAAAAATAGTGAAAAAATGACTTTTTAATTTAAAAAGTGAGTAAATAGTAAGCTTTTAATTAAAAAAAGTGAGTAAGCAATAATGAGTTTGAAATTACTAATATTAATTTATTTGGGGCCCGCCAGCAGAAAAAGTAATTCAAATTTAAAGAAAATAAATCGAAAATGGCAAAAATACATTAATTGAAAAATTATATAAAATACTTGAAAAATTAACGATATAATTAAAATGTGAAGAAACTAATTAAATAATAACATAAATAATTGAAAACTTGTGTTAATAAATTCATGAAAATATTAAAAACATTGAAGAAAATGACATTTAATGAAAATAATTTGAAAATGACAAAAATATTTGAAAATTGACAAAAATAATTGTAATTTGAAAAAAATGATAAAAATAATTGATAACTGGTGTAAAACTTAAAAATTTCAAGAATACTTGAAAAATTGACGAAACAATTGAAATGTTAAGAAACTAATTGAATAATAACATAAATAATTGAAAGCTGTTGTAAAAATTAAAAATTTATAGATAATAATTGAAAAATTGAAAAAAATATTATAAGTTTGAGGAAAATAATTGAAAGTTGAAGGTATGAATTTCAATTTATTTTAAGTTTAAGAAAAATAATTGAAATCTGAAGGGAATAATTCAAAAACAAAAAAAAACTTTAGTATAAAGAAAGTAATTACAGTTTGAAGAAAATAATTGAAATTTGTAGAAAATAATTGAAAAAGGTGTAAAAAATTAATAAATTCGTGACAATAATAAAAAGAATGAAGAAAATGATTGAAATATGAAGAAAATAATTGAAAACTGATATAAGAAATTTAAAAATTCATGTCAATAAAAAATTTGAATAAAATAATTGAACTTTGTAGACAATAATTCTAAAATGGCAGAAATAATAGAAAAATATGAAGAAAATAATTGGTAAATGAAAAAAATACTTGAATAATGACAAAAAAAATTGAAGTTTAAAGAAAACAATTGAAAAATAACAAAAGTAAAGTGAAACTTGTGTAGAAAATTTAAATATTTCTGATAATAATTTAAAGATTGAAGAACATAGTTGAAATTTTAATAAAATAATTGAAAAATGACAAAAAAAAAATAAAAACTTGTGTAATAAATTTAAATATTCCTGACAATAATTTAAAGACTAAAGTAAATGAAATTCATATTTGAAAAAATTATATTCTAAATCGCAAAAATACTTAATAATTGACAAAAATACTTTTAAGTTGACAAAAGTACTTTAAAAATGACGAAAATAATTAAAACAAGGTGTAGAAATTAAGTATTTTAAATTACAAATTAAAAACAAAAATTTGTAAAAAATTGTAATTAAGATATCAACAAACTAATTGATTTATAAAATAAATTATTTATTAATCAGGCACCCAATATCAGAAGATCCCCTCCTCGCCTTCCCCAGCTGGAATAGACATTTTACCAAAAAAGTGAGAAAAGTGAGTTTTTTTTAATAAAGTGAGTAATAGTGAGCGATTTTTAAAAAAAAGAGTAAAAGTGGAAAAAGTGAGTCACTGGAAGCCCTGACTTTAAAATTGTGAAAGATAAATATTTTTCAGATTGCAAAAATTAATTAATTTTAGAAATGTTTAAAAGATGACTTCTAAAAATGTATTTAGTAAATTTTTTACTTAGTAAATCCATTTTAAAGATTCTTGCATTTTTCCAGTACTTTTGATAAAAATCCCTGACTTTTCCCTGACTTCCCTGACCTATTTCAGCTTCCCTGACTTTTCCCTGATTTCCCTGACCTGCGGCAACCCTGATTATTTATAACTGTTGAAATTTAAATATTTTTGCAAATTAACCAAATTTATTTCTTTGGATTTTGAAATCTGGATTCTTTTGATGTACCCTTGAATTTTGAGTTATTTTGAAATGCCTCAGTTTCCTGCCTTGAAAATAATAAAGACTTAGTTCCCAGGATGAATATTTAAGATTTTTCAATCCTTACCAGCTTTCATCGAATTAATTCAAGAAATTAATTTTAAAAAATCATTTTAGAATCTGAACATTAATTTTGAAAAATCATTTTAGAATCTGAACATTAATTTTGAAGAATTATTTTTAGAATCTCAACATTTATTTGAAGAATCTTTTAGTCTGGAAACTGTTTTCGATCACTAATTTGCAATTTAATTATCTCGTCAAATGGATGTCAAATTAAAATCTTATTTCCTGGATCAGTTTTGGTAAAATTTTCATTTATAATTACAAAAGATATCTCCAAATTATTCATTTCTTAATAATTTCAGAATTTAAAAAATAAATTTAATAATTGATTAGTAAATAGCCTGATGGCCTTGTTTACTGGTAATTATTTATTTTATTATACTTTTTTTTTTATTGTCTCAAGCAAGAATTGGCTCTCTAAAATTATCATTAAATTAAATCTTCTGAAGATAACCATTTGATTCTTTTTGTGATATTTCTCTCCCTCTTAAAGGTTACTCATTTTAATGTGAAAAACCATTTTTACTTTAAGGTTATGACAATGGTTTAATATCCTTAATACGCAGCAAAAAGCGCAAAGGTAAGAAAGAAAACACTTTGTAATATAATAAAAAACAGATTTTATTCATTATATCTTTTATTTGACAATTTTTAAGTAATTATAATAATAGTAATAATAATATACGGATCCTACTTCCCAGGCTGTACAACATTTTCTCTTAATTTTTTTAAATTCTGAGATGGGTATTCGTCTATCCTATGGATGAAAGAATTAATTCTGCAACGTCAGGATCCTGTGATCTAACGGATAATTGCATCGTAACTTGTCCTTCTGCCAAGGCAAATTTCGCCCGAGAAAATATTTCTTTTCCGCCACGGAAAATGCCACGAAGAGCAGTGAATTCAAGAGCTCCCGATTGGCCTCGATCGCCTCTTTCTGCAGATTCTAGGCCAAGGAATCCAACCAAACGTTGAATTGCTTCTTCTATTGTAGACACTGTCGCACCCAGGGCAAATGTCTCATCAACGGTAATAAATCCTCGGGTACCAGCAGCTTCCCAAGCGGCATTAAAATCAACTGCTCTTCCACCGGCTCCTCGCATTTGATCGGCTAAAGTTATTTCTAAATCTTCCAGCTGGTTAAAAAGAAAAAAAATTGTTTTATTAGTAATTTGGACCGGTTAAAATTCTACACATTCTACAATGATAAATATTATACACGTCAAATTATACCCTGTTAAAATCTACACATAATTTATATTGTAAAATGTATCCCGGAAATAAAAACCTATTAATTTTTTCTGAATCGGTTCTGAGTTCAAGTGAATTCGCATTCTTAAAGAAAATTTTCGATTAAATCATTTTAATTTTCCAAGTGTTTTTTTACTTTTTAGAAATATGCTCAACAAAAATTTTATATTTTGTTCAATTTAAAAAGTGTTATCGAAACTAATACCTCTGCTAATAATTTATTTAAGTCAGTTATTTAAAATTTTCAAATTTTGTGTAAAATATGAAAATCTAACCTCAAAATTATTAAAGCTTTAAATATTCTTAAAATAAGAAGAATATTCTTAAAATAAGAAACATATTTTTAAATTAAGAATGTTTTCGTATGGATTAAGAATATGCTTTTTAATTTAAGAATATACTTCTTATTTTAAGAATATGATATTCTTAATAGAAGATTTTATTTTTGAATAGACGCCAAGAATAATTCTCAAATAAAGAAAACCATTTTTTTAGTGTTTTAGAATTTTATTATGTAGAATTTATCATTGTAGAGTTTAATTTTGTAGAATTTTAAATTGTAGAATTCAACTATGTAAAATTTAATACTAATGTATATAAAATATCAAATTGTAGAGTTTAAATGTGTAGAATTTTAAATTGTAGAATTCAACAATGTAGGATTTAATATTTTAATATTTATAAAAAACCATATTGTAGAGTTTTATTGGGTAGAATTTACCATTGTAAAGTTTAAATTTGTTGAATTTTAAATTGTAGAATTGAACTTTTTAGAATTTAACGTGTAGAATTTACCATTGTAAAGTTTAAATGACTAGAATTTTAATCGCACCTGTAATTTTATTCGATTATATCATTATTATGTTTTATTATTTTATTTTATTATTAATCAGGGCTGTTATTGATTTATATCATGATTTAAAAATAGAAAAATTTGCATTAAAATCATGATTTTTTTAAAAAAAACTTTACAACTTTCCGGAAGTCTATTACTGCATGTAAAACATTGCAACAAAACCCACAAATTTGTGGATAAATCTAAAAAATTTCAATTTTAATATTTTAATCTTTATAAAATTTAAAAAATTGTGCTAATACAAAATAATGATCAAAATATCTAATACGATTTACAAATTTTTGGTATGAAGATAGCAAAAAATATCTTTTATATCTTCAAGTCATTATAATTATATAACTTCCAAACGTCAATTAAGTCATATTCCAATTTGTTCCAACTTTTAAATTTCAATTAATTCAAATTTAAATACATATTAATTAATACAAAATAATGAAATAATAATAATTATTTTTCATATTCACAATAATTCTTTTTTTTAATATTCTTACAAGGTTCATAAAGATTTCAAGTTTTCGAAACTGTTTAATTTTTATCTTACAGCTTCTTATTTTCACAACATTTTAAGTTTTTTTCTACTTTTACTTGTAATAATTTTTCCTTTTCTTTTTTTTTATATTTGTCTTTTTATTTTTAGATTTTCTTTAATTTTCCTCTTTTTTTTGCAAATTATTTAATATTATTTTACACAATTTTGTTATTATAACATTCACTAAACTTTTTATTTCGTTGATTTTCATAATTATTTTCATAAAATTTATTTAATTTTTTTCACATCTTTTCTATTTTTTGCGAGATTTTTTGCAAACTTACTTATTCTTCCATAAAGTTTTTAGATTTTTTTTATTTTTCTAAATTTATTGTTGGATTTATTTTACGTGTAATATTATAAAAATGTGTTTGGTTTAATTTGCTTAAACTTAATTATTTTTATATGATTTTTAAGTTTCTTTTGTGAACTTTCTTTTTATTTATCTTGATATATACATTTTTTAATTTTATTGTTTGTACTTTTTATATTGTTAGATTAAGGAAAAAACATTTCTCTATTTTCTTCCTATTTATTTAATTTTCTTGATGTTTTACTATTTTTTTAGTTCTTCCTTGCGTTTTAATGAATTCTTTAATCTTTGTCATCATTTTTCCATTTTCTAAGAAGGAAGCATTTTTCCTTTTTTTCAATTGTTAAGTGTTTATCTTATAATTACGAATTTTGGAAAACATTTATTTGGTGCTTTTAACTACATTTTTAAAATTTTCCAATTTTCTACTTTTTTCAAAGCTTTTATTCTTTTATTTTATATTATGTGAATTTAATCTAGTACTAAATATTCCCATTTAAACATCATTTTTGTACTTCATAAAATTTATTTTCTTTAACAATTTTGTTAAATTTTACAAAATGTTATTGATTCTTTTTTTATTCAATGTGTAAAATAATTCTTTAATTTTTCTAATTTTAAAATTTTGTTTTCTTTAGTAATATATTTAACGTTTTTGTAATTATCTTCTTATTTATTATTTTAATTTTAAAAAATGTCCGTAAATAGTTTAATTTTTTAAAAAGAGTTTGTACTTTTTTATATATAATTATGTCACTGTTTCATTCTTGTGTCGTTTTTTAAATTTGTTCTTCATTGCGTTAATAAACAACTTATAAATAAACATTTGGAGATTTTAAATACTGATTATATTTTTAAAAAAATCATGATTTTTATCAGCCCTGTTATTAATTCAGGAGCACTTTTTTAAAAGTTGATAAATCCACATTTTGTTATTTCGAGAAAATTAAACAAATGCAATTTCACACCTAACCTCTAGAGTTAATTATAAAGTTAAAAAACTGTACGAAATTATTTATATAAGAATGTTAAGAATGTTTTGACTTAAGGCAATTTATTTTTAATAAAAGTTTATAATAATTAGAGAATTTAAAGGTTTTTACAATTTTTTTTAGGAAAAGGAATTAAAATTTTAAATCGTCCAAATTTTTAGTAATAAAAAAATCTTTGTTAACAAAATTTGTTTTTTCTCAAATGTAATAGTGTCAGATCCATTTGTAAGGTTCTGAATAAGTTGAGTGTGAGATTATCTCTACTTTTTTCGAAAATTAATTTATCAATTTTTGAAAAAGTTGTTAATTATTATTAATAGTTTATTAATTAATACACTCACCATATATTCATCACTGTATCCTTGCTCTGCGTATGGCTGACCAGTCGCAGAATCGCAATCACGAGCCATAAAACGCAACGTCGTGGGTATAGAAGTTACACTCGATTGAATATCCTCTGGGTACTTTAATACAGTGTAGCAAATTCCTGGCTCATCATATGGTAATTTTGGACATGGTATTTCGCAAACCAGTGTGTACCTGTGAAAATAATTAATTATTTCTGTTCAGGGAGGACAAAAAATACTTTTTTCATTTGATTATGTGACGTAAGCGTGTGGAAAAGTACTTTGCACCCGCATTAAATATCTGAAACGACATACTTTCCTGGCAGGTAAGATAAAATCCAAACAGAGTGTATGAAAAATAAAAAAAAAGTAAAAATAATCTTCTTACCCTTCAGGTGGTTCGACAGTGACTTGGACATCCTCAAGCAGCTGATCGGGTAGTGTGTTTAAACAGTCAAATTGTAAAATAAGAAATTCGGAAAATGTGTGTTTGACACATTTCACATTGTATTCAGTTTCGGATTCGGTTAATTCAGCAACTGGAGATGATTTGAAAATGGCAGCGTTGCGAATCACCATCATAAGCTGAGGAACTTGAGATAATTTCTCAATATAGCTCTCCTCGCGTGTGAGTTTCGGTGCAGTTTGTTTAATGGTGTGAATTTCTGTTGGGATCGGTTCCTCAATGACTTGTGCTGCTGGAATCTAAAAAACGAAAGTAAGAGAGCGTGTAAAAAATATAAATGTTTTTAAAAATGAAATATAAGTTTGGTGGAGATAAATATCTAGTAGGGCCGGCAAAATTAAATCTTTTAGATAATAGAATTTGCATTTGTTCTTAGAAGCGGGAGACGGGACTAAACAAAATAATTTCTATCAAAAACTTTTTTTTTTACATTTCTTCACTTTTAAATTTTACTTTCGTTTCTTTATAATTTTTCTTCATTTCTTTGTCAGTTCTATCTACCTTTAAATAGATTTAAAGTTTAGTTTTAGTTTCAAATAACTTGTATTTATTTTCTAATTGTATTTTATTAATGTCTAAGTATTTTTTCTTTTCTATTTCTACTTTTTAAGCTATATTTCTTCACTTTTCAAAATTTTTCTTTATTTCCAAGTTACTTTTTCTGTAATAAAACTTAAAACGACTATAAATTAATTTAGGCTAAGAGAATATTTTCAATCGACTTAGTAAAAGACGTTTTTTCATTTTTCTTAAACTAGTAAATTACTTTTTAAAATTTCTAGTTACTATTTATGAATTTCTACTTATTTTTTTCACTTTCTATCAAACCTTACTTTCTTTTGTTATCTCTTTTATTATCTTGCTATTTTTTATAAACTTTTTAGAGTTTTTTTAAATCATTTTTTATTTTATTCTTTAATTTCTTGGTTTTTCTTTTACTTTATAGTAATATTTCTTCATTTTCTAGTTATTTCTATTCATTTTTTAATTATTTCATTCCAGAAATTGTTGAAAATCTTCTAGTTTACAATTCAAAAATTTCATTATTCTTTCGCAATTTAAGCATATTTCTCACTTTTCAGAGATCCTTTTTTCATATCCAGATATTTGAATCCACAACATAATATTCAAACATTTTATTTCTCATTTTTTAGATTTTTTTAATATTTTAATTTATTTTTTTCTATCCTAGTTTCTTCCACACTTATAATTCATTTAAATTTCTACTTTTTTCATCAATTTTTAGTTATTTTCTGGTTATTTTGTAATGTTCAAGTAATTTTTTTTACCGCAAAGGTATAATTTTTATTTTACAGTTATTTTTTTACCTTCTTGTAATTTCTAAAATATTTTAATTCAACATCTTAAATTTTTATGTACCTATATTTTTTACTTTTTAATATTTTTTTCTTAATTTTCTGGTTATATTTCTTTGTGTTTTAAATTTATTGCTTTTTATGGGGTTATTTTTCACATTTTCTAGTTTTTAACTTTAAAATGTTGATATATTTCACATTCAAATGACAATTTTTATTTTCTAGTTATCGTTTCTGAATATTTAGATATTCTAGTTTATAATATAATCAATAATATAACAGATCTTATAATATATTCATATTTTTTTCATTTTTCAAAATGTTCAAAAATTTTTCTTGTTTTTATATGAACTCAATTATTTATTCACGTTTCAGTTTTCTTTATATTTCCAAGTTATTTTTTAAAAAACATTTTTATTTTTTTTTCATAAGTTTCTATTTATTTTCTTCCTTTTCTAGCTTTATTTTGTCAGTTTCTAGGCATTGTTTTATATTTTAGATTTTTCTATTATTTAATGTTATTTTTTAATTCTCTATTATTTTTTTTTCATTTTTAAGTCATTTTTTTCTTTATTAATTATTTTCTTACTTTATAGGAATTTTTTTAATTTCTAGATATTTTTTAAACTTCTAGTAGTTTTTGTTCTTTTCTAGTTATTGCATTTAAATTTCAAAACAAATTTTACCTACTGGCAATCTTTTTTTATTCTTTTTTGTAATGCCTTCAAAATTCTATTTTTCTTTAATTAATTTATAGTTATTTTGTAATTTTCGAGTCATTTTCTTTACTTTTCTTTACTTTTGTTTATATTTTTTTCCCAATTTATTACACATTTTTCATTTACTTTTAATCATTTCCATCTTTTTCTATTATTCTCTTGTATTTTTTTGTTATTTGTATTTAATTTCAATTGTTCATTTATTTTAATATTTTTTTTATATTATCAAGTTTTGTTTTTTTAAACATTTCTATTCACTTTTCGTAGGTATAACTTATCTAGTTCCATTTTATAACTTTCTAGTAATTTTTTCTATTTTTGAAATCCTTGCATTATTTGCTTTTTAATTTTTAAACTTCACAATAATTTTTTTCACTTTTTAATTATTTTTATCCTTTATTAGTAACTTTTTCCATTTGTACATGTTTTTTTTAAACTACTAGTAGTTTTTTTCCTTTTTAGTTATTTTTCTTGAATTACTTTCTCGTAATTTCTCTTTATTCATGTGATTTCTTTTAAAAAAGAGGGAAAATAAGGGGATATAGTGAAAAGAGGGGTCAACGTTGATCTCCGTAATTTATAAAATATTTTGATCCTACCTCTTAAATTTTTATTTATATTTTTTACTTTTTCATATTTTTTTTATTTATTTTTTAGTTATCTTTCTTTGGTTTTTAAATTTATTGTTTTTTCTAGGGTTATTTCTCAAATTTTCTAGTTTTCAACTTCAAAACTTAGATATATTTCACATTCAAGTGATAATTTTTACTTTCTAGTTATAGTTTCCTAACATCTAGATGTTTTAATTTATAATACAATCTATAATATATAAAGATTTTTTTCATTTATCAAAACATTTTCTTTTACTTGAAAGTTGTTCTATCTTAATTCCTACTTATTTATTTACTTGGCAGAAATTTTTCTTTATCTTTCAGTAATTTTTTCGAATTTCTAGTTTCCTTTTTAATCAGTTTGTAGTATTTCTTCACTTTCTAGTTACTTTATAACTTTCTAGTAATTGATTTTCATTTTTTAGTTAATAGATTAGTAACTCAAATTACTAAATGTTTTTTTACTTCCTAATAATTATACTTTATTTTATAGTTTCTTTTCATTAATCCACTTTTTTCCACTTTCACTTTTGAGTGTAAACCTCAAGTTATTTTTTCCCCTTTCAGTAATTTTTTTTTACTTTTGTTTATATTTATTTTTTCAAATTTACTACTTATATTTTTATCACTTTTAGTTGATCATTTTCATCATTTTCTATCAATCTTTTCCCTATTTTTTTTTTGTTTTTATATCAATTCAATTATTTATTCACGTTCACATTTTTTTTCTATATTTCCAAGCTATATTTTTAAAAACATTTTTGTTTATTTTTCATAAGTTTCTATTTATTTTCTTCCTTTTCAAGCTTTATTTTTTCAGTTGCTAGGAATTTTCCTATTTTTTAGATCTTTCTATAATCTATTTCTTATTTTTTAATTTTCTGGTAGGTATTTTTTTCATTTTTCAGTTACTTTTTTTTTTTATTTTTTTATTATTTTCTCACTTTATAGTAATTTTTTCCTTTTTAGTTATTGATCTTAAATTAAAAAAAGAAAATTACCTACTAGTAATTTTTCTTTATTTCTTTTTAGTAATTTCTTCTAATGCCTCTTTTTCTTTAATCAATTTGTAGTTCTTTTTCTTTACTTTCTAATTATTTTGTCATTTTCTAGTCCTTTTCTTTATTTTTGTTTATACTATTTTCCAATTTATTACACATTTTTCATTTACTTTTAGTCATTTCCATCTTTCTGTTTTGTTCTCTTGTATTTTTTTGTCATTTGTATTTAATTTCAATTATTCATTTATTTTAATATTTTTTCTACATTATCAAGTTGGTTTTTTAAAACAACTTAACAAAAATAACATATTTTCGTAGATTTCTATTTACTTTCTTTATTTCCTAGTTCTATTTTATAACATTCTACCAATCTTTTTTTTTTATTCCACATTTTCCTTTATTTTTCTTAAGTTTCTATTTATTTACTTCCTTTTTTAGCTTTATTTTGTCAGTTTCTAGGCATTTTTTTATATTTTGCTATCATTTACTTGTTATTTTTTAATTTTCTAGTAGGTAATTTCTTCATTTTTGAGTAATCTTTTTATTTCTTAATCATTTTCTCACTTTATAGGAATTTTTATAATTTCTAGATATTTTTTTAACTTCTAGTATTTTTTTTCTAGTTATTACTCTTACATTTCAAAACAAGTTGTACCTACTAGAAATTTCTCTTTATTCTTTTTTGTAATGCCTTCAAATTTTAATTTTTCTTTAATCAATTTATGAAATTTAATTTAATTTTTTTATTTTTCTTCACTTTCTAGTTATTTTGTAATTTTCTAATCATTTTCTTTATTTTTGTTTATACTATTTTCCAATTTATAACACATTTTTTATCTACTTTTAGTCATTTTCATCTTTTTCTATATTGCTCTCTCGTATTTTTTTGTTAATTTTATTTCACTTCAATTATTCAATCACTTTTCACATTTTTTCTATATTAGCAACTTCTGTTTTTTTTAAACATTTCTATTTACTTTTCGTAGGTATAACTTATCTAGTTCCATTTTATCACTTTCTAGTAATTTTTCCGATTTTTTAGAACTTTTCTTCATTTGCTTCTCATTTTTTGAACTTTATAACAATTCTTTTCACTTTCTAATTATATTTTCCCTTTATAGTAATTTTTTTCCATTTCTACATGTTTTTTAAAAACGCTCAGTAGTTTTTTTCTTTGCAATTATTTTTCTGAAATTAAAAAATATTACTTTCTACTAATTTCTTTATCTGTTTTCCTCTTTTTAGGGATTTTTCACTTTTAGAATTTAGTTTTAGAATATAGAATTCCGTACTCTTCCATTTGAGGAGCACTTTTTCAAAAGTTGATAAATCCATTTTTCAAAAAAGTTGAGATAATTACAAATTTATCATATTAGGAACCTTATAAATCGATCTGTTACTGTTAAATTCCATAAACAAATTTATTACCAAAAAATTTTCAATTTAAAAAAAACTTGGACTTAACCAAGATGATTTAAAATTTTAATTTTTTTCCTAGAATAAATTACAAAAACCTTTAAATTCCTTTATTACTATAAACTTTAATTAAAAATAAATCTCCGTAAGTGCAAGAAACATTCGTATATAAAGAATTTCATATATTTTTTCTACTTTATAATTAACTCTAGGGGTTAGGTGCGAAACTGCATTTGTTTAATTTTCTCGAAATAACAAAATGTGGATTTATCAACTTTTGAAAAAGTACTCCTCATTTATAAAATATGGAGTTTCCCATACTCTTCCACTGGGTCTGAAAATCTAAAAAAAAATTCAAATACACATTAGTAAAATACGCAATATAAAACTGAAATAATTACTTCGGAGATGTCAAAAGCCTCTTCCATGGAAGACCGAGAATAATTTCTCAGAGCTCTCTCGAGACTGGGAATGGAAAGAAGTGGCGGCTGCACGAGAGGCAGAATTGAAGGATCATTTTGTTCTGTTTGCAGTATCGAGCAATAATAAGCAGCACGATCTCGAACCTCGTCATCGGAATCCAGTTGACAACGTACTAATAATACAAGAATGTTGGGTAATAATAGCGGACAGGCAGCAGCAAAATGCGCCAGAGCCGTGACAGCTGCTGCTCTTACACTTGCACTTTCCAGGATGACACGATTGTAGATGAAGCGAATGTATCGAGAAGGTTGCTTCGATGTTGGCCCCTCTTGTCCCAATAAATGTAGGATTCTAACAGCAAGGGAAGTGTGCTCGCAATCTTCAATAAATTCACAAAGATGTGCCAGACCTGCCTCTTTGGCTTCAGCATTGCCCTCCATCACGGCTATAATAGTATCTACAATTGCTGCCTTATATTCCAGGCCTCCCTCGTCCCTCAACATAGCCGACAGGAAGTTCATCAACACGGAATGCTTGCGAGGAAACTTTTGGCAAAGCGCTCTGAAAAATAATATAAATATATTAATAATGATCAAGTAAATTTAAAAATAATTAAACAAATTACAGGGTTGCCACAAGAATTTCATTTTCACTGACTTCCAGACAATATTTTGTGTTTTTCTCTGACAATTTTGTTTTGATTCTTGTTTTTTCTCTATAAAATAAGAATTCCAACAAAAATTGTGTCAAATGAAATTTCGATCAAATAAAATTATGTTAAATAGTTTAAAAAAAAAAATCTATTAAACATTACATAAGATTATGTCTCATGAACAAGTTTGACATCCGGACATTTGTGATTTTAGGTAAATGGAAAATCGACGTTTTAAAAATTATATTAAATAACAAAATAAAATGTCGGACAAATGAAGATTCTGTGAAATGGATATTCTAACATTAAAAAATTCGATTTAATTTATTTTCTACTTAATAAGAATTCCGTTGAATGAAAATTCGGTTAAAATTGAAAAATGGATAAATTTAAGTTCGGACTATTAGTAAATTGGAACCAATTAATATTCAAAGGGATAAAATAAAATTAAAATAAAGCAATACGAATTTTTCATCAATTATGAACTTTATATAGGTCCATCGATTCGTTTTCATATAAGGAATATGATTTTTGTATTCATTAGATTGTATTTTTAGAATAGAAAAAAATTTTGTCAAAAAAACGATTTTTTTCTATGAAAAAAGGTGCTCAAAAAAATGTGATTCAAAAATCCCTGTGTCAAAATTTAGATATTTATGAGTTTAACAAGTCATCCAAATTTTATTGAAATTCGTTTAAGCGTTCTTGAGATATCCTGAAGACAAAAAATGTTATACATACACACTCTGGACATTTGCTTAAAAATGAAAATTTACGCTTTTTATATGAAAATGAGTCGATTTAGACTATTTTTGGAAAATCGAAAATCTGAACGATCACAAAGCTTCCTCTATGAGGAAGCAAAAGGAAGATGAAATAATGAGAAATAAACTACAAAATTAAAAAAAGTAAGAATAAAATAAAAAAATGTAAAAAGATGAGTAAAAATTATATAAACAAAATGACAAATTCCTTTGAAAATTAAAAAGTTTAGGAAATTATTCATAAAATGATGAAAATTAAAAAAAAAAATTGTAAATAACTTAACAAAAGAAACAAAAATTTTTAACATCAAACACGTTTTAAAAACAAATATTGATGAAAAGTCACAGAATCTAGAAATTCTATCAAAGAGTATATAAATTTGCGAACAAATAGACCATTTTTAGGATAAAATAATTACTTTATAAAATTAAAGTGATCTATTTTTTCATACAGAATATTTCACCCATAGAACTTATAATTATCAAATAATGAATATTCACGAAATGGACATCATTTTCACCTAGTTTTTGACTATCTTTTAACCCGAAATTGTTAGATCGTACTTTGAACCATTTTCAATTCAATTTTTCAAGTTATTGAACCCCAAGATTACAAATAAAATTTTCCGTATATTTATCTACAAATTCCTGGAATTTCTTAAAAAATTTTAATCCCGTATTTAAAAAAAATTGGAAAATTTTTCTTAAAGATTGGAAAAATTTTCTTAACTTAGTGGATTGTTTTCCAAAAATTCGGAAATAAATCCCATCAATTAGTGAAAAAAATTGGAAAATCGTCTGAACGCGTTGGATTTTTTTTCAAGAAGTTAGAAAATAAATTCTAATAAGTCTAGATGAAAATATTTCCGTAGTTCCGAAAAATGCACTTATTCCCAAAAAATTGGAATCTATTCTCAAAGATTGGAAAATTTTACGAATAATTCACACAAAGTTTGGGACTTAAATATTTTTCTGGTTTAAACCAGTTATTTTTTAAAAAATTCATTTAAATTGATTAAAATTTATAAATATCAGTTCAAATAATTTTAATTTCATTAATAAATAAATCTATAATTTTTCCTATAATTATAGTTTTTTTTAAATATTTAATGACTAGTCATTTTGTGATTTATCTTTCAATTATCAACTATTTTCTTAAAATTTCAATTTAATTCTTTAACTTTCAATTTATTTTTCAATTTTTTATTATTTTCTTCAATTTTAAATTGCATTTATTATTTTTAAATTATTTTGTTCAACATTAAATAATTCTTGCATTTTTCTCAATTAACAATTCTCCAATTTCCAATTGATTTCTTCAATTTTAATTTATTTTCTACAATTTTTTCCATAATTTTCGTCAGTTTTCAATTGACAATTTATTATTCTCCTTCAATTTTATGATTATTCATTAATTAAAATTTTCTTTTGTTCGAATGCCGATTATTCTCACCATTTTTTGATGTTTTTTTTCAATTGTTAATTTTTCTTTTCAATAGTTAATTATTATCGTCACATTGTAATTTTTCTTTTAATTATCAATTATTTTCTTCAAATTTGCATTTATTCTTTAATTTTCAAATTTATTTTTTCAACGTTTAATTATTTTCTTCAATTCTCAAATATTTTCTTTAATTTTCAATTATTGTTATCGATTATCTATTAATTTCTCAGTGTTTAATAATTCTCGGATTTTTCAATTATTTTTTTCAATCATAAAAATTGTTTTAAAATTCCAAATCAATTATTCAATTCTACAACTTTTCTTTTTAATTCTCAGTTATTTTCTTCAAATTTAAATTCCACTTTTCAATTTTTAATTATTTTCTTTAATATTAAGAAATTATCGCCTTTTTCTATTATTTCTTTTGATTATCATTAAGTTTCTTTAATTTTAAGTACAATTGTTCAATTATTTTCTTTAATCCTTAATTTCTTTCTTCAATTTTTATTTACATTCTTCATTTTTAAATTGTTTTCTTCTATATTAATTAATAATTCTCGGCTTTTTTCAATTACTTTTTTTCAATTTTTAAATATATTCTTTAAATTTAAATTTCATTCTTCAATTTTAATTGCTTTTATTTTTCAATTGCGTTTTTAATATAATTTTCTTATTTTTAATTTGCATTTTTTTTTCTTTAAATTGAATACCTATTTCTTGTTTAATTTTTTCAATTGCTTTTTTTAGTTCTCTACTAATCTAATCATTTTTCGAATTTTATTTTCAACTGACATTTATTTTTGTTATTTTTCACAGATTTTCTTAATTTTACAAATATTCTCGTTATTTTTCAACTATTTCCTTCAATTATTAATTATTTTCCACAATTTTCAATTATTTTCTACAATTTTTTCAATTTTCAATTATCTTAAAATTGTTGTATTTATTCTTTGATTTTTTAAATCTGTTTGTTCACTTGTGTATTAATCTAGCTATATAATGATTTTTGTTTTCAACAAATTGTCAATTATTTTCTTCATTTTGCTTCCTCATAGAGGAAGCTTTGTGATCGTTAAAATTTTCGATTTTCCAAAAATAGTCTAAATCGACTCATTTTTATCTAAAAAGCGAAAATTTTCATTCCTAAACAAATGTCCAGATGTATGTGTGTGTGAGTGTATGTATGTATGTGTGTGTGTGTGTATAACGTTTTTTGTGAACAAGATATTTTGAGAACGCTTAGACGGATTCCAATAAAATTTGGATGACTTATTAAGCTCATGAATATCTAAATTTGGACACAAGGATTTTTGAAAATACCCAACCAAATTTTTTTGAGCACCTTTTTTCATCGAAAAAAATCGTTTTTTGCCAAAAAATTTTTTTATGCTAAAAATACAACTTAATAAATACAAAAATCATATTCCTTATCTCAAAACGAATCGATTGACCTATATAACTTTTATAATTGATCAAGAATTCGTAAAATAATTCATATTTTTTGCATTTAAAATTCTGCATTTTTAAATAACTTCCTTAATTAACTTACATATTATTTATTTCTTGCTTCCTCTATGAGGTAGCAAATTATTTTGCTTACTTGGAAGCGAAATGTCCATGAAATGGACATAATTCTCACCTAGTTTCACATATTTTATTCAATTTTGCTTCCTCATAGAGGAAGCTTTGTGATCGTTAAAATTTTCGATTTTCCAAAAATAGTCTAAATCGACTTATTTTCATCTAAAAAGCGAAAATTTTCATTCCTGAGCAAATGTCCAGATGTATGTGTGTGTGTGTGTGTGTGTGTGTGTGGACACAAGGATTTTTGAAAATACCCAACCAAATTTTTTTAAGCACCTTTTTTCATCGAAAAAATCGTTTTTTGCCAAAAATTTTTTTTTATGCTAAAAATACAACTTAATAAATACAAAAATCATATTCCTTATCTCAAAACGAATCGATTGACCTATACAACTTTTATAATTGATCAAGAATTCGTAAAATAATTCATATTTTTACATTTTTTTGCATTTAAAATTCTTCATTTTTAAATAACTTCCCCAACTAACTTATATATTATTAATTTCTTGCTTCCTCTATGAGGAAGCAAATTATTTTGCTTACTTGGAAGCGAAATGTCCATGAAATGGACCTAATTCTCACCTAGTTTCAATTATTCTCGTCATTTTTCAACTGTTTCCTTTATTTCTTATTTATTTTTCACAATTTTCAATTGTTTCTTACGATTTTTTCAATTCTTAATTAGTATCCTAAAATTTTATAATTATTCTTTGATTTTTTAAATTATTTTGTTCAGTTGTGTATAACTCTAGCTATATTTTGAATTTTGTTTTCAATTTTCAATTATTTTCTACTTTTTCTACATTTTGTAATTTTTTTTTCAATTATCAATTATTTTTTCCAATTTTAATTTAATTCTTAAATTTGCAATTTATTCACTCAATTTTTTATTATTTTCTACTATTTCAATTCTTTTTTTCGATTTTAATCCAGTTGTTAAATTTGAAATTATTTCAAACAATTATTTCTATAATTTTCATAATTTATTTGGAAATATTTCTTAAAATTTCATTTTTCTTGTTTTATTTTTACAATTATTTTTTTCAGTTGTCCATTAATTTCGTCATTTTTTGAATTTTGTTTTCGGTTGACAAATATTTTCGTCATTTTTCAACAATTTCCTTTAATTATTTATAATTTTCTGTAATTTTCAATTATTTCCTGCAACTTTTTCAATTTTTAATTAGTATCTTAAAATTTTATTATTATTCTTGGACTTTTAAAATTATTTTGTTTGGTTGTGTATAGTTCTAGCAATATTTTGAATTTTGTTTTCAATTGTCAATTATTTTCGTCATTTTGTAATTTTTTCTCAATTATCAATTATTTTTTCAAATTTTAATCTAATTCTTAAATTTTCAATTAAATTTTAAAATATTCAATTTAGGTATTTCTTAAATTTAAAATTTTTTATTATTTTCTTCAATTTTAACTACTTTTTTCGATTTTAATTCAGTTGTTAAATGTGCAATTATTTCCAACAATTATTCCTATAATTATTTTAATTTTTTAATTTGCAATTATTTTCTTCAAATTTAATATTTCTTGTTTAATTTTTACAATTTTTTTTTTCAGTTGTCTATTAATTTAGTCACTTTTCGAATTTTGTTTTCAACTGACAATATTATTTTCGTCATTTTTCACATATTGTAATCAAATTTTCAATTATTCTCGTAATTTTTCAACTATTTCCTTCAATTATTACTTATTTTCCGCAATTTTCAATTATTCCGTACAATTTTTTCAATTTTCAATGAATATCCTAAAATTTTATAATTATTCTTTGATTTTATAATTATTTTGTTCAGTTGTGTATTAATCTAGCCATTTTTTTAAATTCTCTTTTCAATTGTCAATTATAATTTTTATATTTTTTTATATTATATTATAATATTTTATATATTCTATATATCATTATTATATATTTTTATTACCTATATTTTTCAACTATTTTGTTTAAATTTAATATTTATTGTTCAAGTTTTTAAACTATTATTTAAAATTGTGTAATTATGTAGTTATTTTTCGTATTTTGTTTTCAATTATCAATTATTTTCCTCGTTTTTCAGATATATTCTTCAATTTCGTAATTTTTATTATTGGAATTTGCAAAAATTTATAGTTTTAAATGACAAACAACAAAGCTAAGTTTTTCGCGCGCTTGGGCACGCCTTAATATTGCTAGTCCTATAATAAACTAAAATGCGCTTCTTTTTTGGATTTTGCTTCATTTTTTACCGTCTAAATGAAAATAATTTTTTATGATTTTATAATTTCAACCAATTAAATGCATTCTGTATACTCAAAGCCTAATAAAGAAAAGAACAGCAAGCACATACTTAGATACTTATTAAACACCTGGGTTGAAAACAGTGCCTTTAGTGGCCTTTTTTTATAAAAAAAAAGTGTCATTAGTGGCATTTTTTCAAAATAGACACATGACAATCCTGAAATATAATACTGATTCTATACCTAATAGCCTGGACAACGACAACTTTAAACTCGTCAGAAATCTCCGACACAAATGTGGCAATCTGCTTCATAAGTCGATCCACAGAACTCTCAGCTCCAGTTTTCAATAAAGTCGTGATAGCTAGGGTAGCAATCGATCTGTTGGAATCTGTGATCAAGTTTTCTAGATCTAAATTACAAGCGGTTACTGCCGCCGGATGTGACATGGCAACTTTATTTAGAGTGCGAACAGCCGCGAATTTTAGTGCAGGTTTCGGAGATCCACAAAATAGCTGTAAAACACTGATAGCCGGTGCAATTTCTCTGGTACCGCTGCGTCCCAAATTCACCAGAGCGTGGGCGGCTTCATAAACCACCATTTCTGATTTGTGGCGTAAACACGCTTCCACAAAATCCAAAAGCTCCGTACCTTCGTCCACCTCCTCCAATAATTTACAGGCCATTCTGATCAACATGCACGCAGCGTACGGACTTTTTTGACTGCTTCGCATCAATTTCCCGACTAATTTAATCACCGCGTGCTTGTCGGATTTACGAGCTTGATATAATACTCCCAAGGCATGATACTGCACCATTACATTGTCAGAATTTAGAGCTTCTTGAGCTTCATTCGCCCATCTTCTCGCAACGTCGTTAGAAACTTTAGTTAAATGTAAAGCTGAGACGAGGGCCGCACTTGAAACAGCCGGGGAACGATCGACAATTGCCTGCTTCATGTATCTTTCAATAGCCGCCAACATTCCTCCATCAGTTATGGTACATAAAGCTCTAATTGCCGCAGCTCTGTAAAAAGATTTTTCAGAATTATTTTAAAAATTCAGGAATTTTTACCACATTGTTTCTAGATTTAAATCAAGTTTTTTTTTATGAAAACAGGCTTCACAGTGCCAATGAAGAATATTTTAGGGTACTTTAAAAAGTTAATAAATAAAGATAAATAGATAATATGTTCTTATTAATTTGCCAGACAAAAACATTTTCTAGTCCAAATATTTAATAATATTTGGACAAATATTAATTATTTTTGTCTTTTATTAAAACAAAAATATATTTATAAATACGAATATGAAACAATAATGAATAAATGAATAAAAACAAGGAATGATAAAAATCATGAAAAAAAATCCGATCTTGTTTTTTATTTAAATCAGAAATTGATTTTTTTTAAATATATAAAATCAGTATATAAAATTTTCAACTGTCTATTTGTAAATATTTTATTTTTAAACAGAGAACATTTAATAAGAATTAATGAATAATAAGACATTAATAAAAATCAAACAAATTATGTCGAATAAATGAAAAAATTTCAAAAAAATATCTTCCAATTCATCTGATCGAAAAATTAAGAAAAATAGGTAAAAGCAACGAAAAAATAGTAAATTATAAAAAAAATATACAAAAACGTAAAAAAAAATAAGAATACAGTCTATTAAAAAAATTACAAAATTCTTTTAAATAAAAAAAGTCATGGGCATTGTTAAAGAAATAAAGAAATTTTTTTAAAAAAATAACTCAAGAATGAAAGAGTGACATAAAAATATATAAAAAAGTAGAAATTTTTTTCAAAAAATTAAACTATTTAGGGACATTTTTCTTAAATTAAAAAAATAAATAAGAAGATATATTAAAAAAATTTTAAAATAACAATATTATAGAAATATTTCACAAAGAATTGAAGAAAATACTTAGAATCATTAGAAAATTTTAAAAAGTTCTAAAAGAAAAAATATTTTATAAAATAGAAGAAAGATTTTAAAATGAGAATATTTAGTACTAGATTAAATTTACATAATATGAAATGAAAGAATGAAAGTCTTCAAAAAAGTAGAAAAATGAGAAATTTAAAAAATGTAAATAAAAGAGTCGAATAAGTTTTAAAAAATTCATAATTACAAAATGAAAACTAAACAATTTAAAACACGGAAAAATGTGTCTAAGAAATAGAGAAATGACGCCAAAAATTAAAGAATTAATTAAAATCCAAGGAAGAACTAAAAAAATTGTAAAACAGAAAAATTAAATAAATAGGAAGAAAATTGAGAAATTTTTTCTTCATAATCTGACAAAATGAAAAAAAAATGTAAAAAGTACAAAATAAAAACTAAAAAAAATCTACTAAAGAATTCAAATTAATAAGAATAAAATACCTACAAAAATGTATATAATGATAAATAAAAAGTCCACAAAAGAAATATAAAAATCCTTTAAAAATAAAAAAGTTTAGGAAAATTAAACCAAATATACTTTATTATATTACACTTAAAATAAGTTAAACAATAAATTTAGAAAATAAAATAAAAAACTAAATATTTTATGAAAGAATAAATAGGTAAGTTTGCAAAAAATAGATAAGATGTGAAAACAAATTGAATAAATTTACAAAAAAATGAGCGTATTTATTTTTATAAATGTAGAAATAATTAAGAAAATCAACAAAATAAAACGTTTAGTGAATGTTGTACTAACAAATTTAAGCAAAATAATATTAAATAATTTGCGTAAAAAGAAGAAAGTTAAAGAAAATCCTAAAATAAAAAGATAAATAAAAAAAATATATCAAAAGTGAAAAAGAAAAAATCTTGAATTTTTGTAAGTATAAGAAATTATAAGATAAAAATTAGACACTTTCAAAAAAGTGAAGTCTCTTAAAAATCTTGTAAGAATTAAAAAAGCGATTATTGTGAAAAAGGAAAATAAGTAATGATATTTATTTATTAAACATTCATTAATATGCATTCAAATTTGAATTAATTGAAATTTAAAAGTTTGAAAAAATTGAAATATGAGTTAATTGATGTTTGGAATTTATTTAAATTATAATAACTTAAAGATATAAAAATTTAATACTATTTTTTGTTATTTTCAGTCTAAAAATTTATAGATCGTAAGTATTTTTATCATCTGTATTAGCACAATTTTTTAAATTTTATAAAAAATAAAATTTTAAAATTGAAATTTTCAAGATTTGTATTAGTTATAGACATCCAAAGAATTATGAAGTTTTTTTTTATTTAAATCATGATTTTAATGCAAATAACCAATGATTTAAATCAGGATTTTAATCAATTACAGTCCTGATAAAAACATCTTTAAACTTAAGAAGTATGAAAACTAATTTTTTTTCTTATTTCTTAAAAGTTGAACAATTTTTAAAAGAATGAGAATTTGAATCGACTAAAATTTGAAATTAATAACATTTGAATAGATTGAAATTCCGATAAATTTACGACTGGATTATTAGTAAATTTGAATCAAATAATAATTAAAGAGATCAAATAAAAGAAAGAGAAAAATAAACAAAGCAATATATTGAAAAATGGAAGAAAATCTTTAAAAAAAAAAGTTCAATAAACTATGAAAAAAAAGAAAAAATATAAAAATAGCAAGAAATGAACTGCAAAATAAAAAATAGTTAAAATAATATAAGAAAATGTAAAAATTGTAAAAACAGAATGACAAATTCCTTTAAAAATGAAAAAATTTAGAAAATTATTCACCAATTGAAGAAAATTTAAAAAGGAATATGTAAATAAATTTAAAAAATAAAAGAAACAAATTTCCAAATAATTTCAACAACAAAAATTTGTTTAAAAAATCTTAGAATCTTATTATCTTTTATCTTATCTTATTATATATACATTTTATGAAAGGGTAAATAAATTTGCGAAAAAATAGACAAAATGTAAAGAAAATTGAATTAATTTGCATAAAAACGATTAAATCTAAAAAAAATCAGAGAAATGAAAAAAAATTGTATTTCTCTCCTCCCTTAAATTATGAAATTAAATAAGAAAATCAGTAGAAACATTAATAAATTTTTTGAAATGTTATAAAGCCAAAATTATATCAAATAACCTGAAATACTTTGAGTATAAAGAAAATCTACAGCAAAAAAAAAATATTAAAAGCAAATAAAATAAATATCTTCAAAAAGTGATTAGCATTAAAAAATTGTATAAAAATACAAAGAAATAATAATAATAAAATACTGAGATTTTTTTAAAACATAAGAAATTATAAGAAAAAAATTAAATTTTTTGAAAAAAAGATATTATATATTTAAAGTTTTAAAGAAATAGAAACAGAATATTTGACCAAAATTTTAGCTCAACCTATTTTTTTCTGAAAAATATACAAATGGATCTTTCAAAATTTGGTGAAATTAATTTGAATAATATTTTTATTTAGGGAAAAAACGACTTTCTAGTTTTTGCTTTAAACGTAAATGGAGAGAATCTCCTTAAGTTAAAATGAATCACAAAAAATATATATTTTTTTAATTTTAACCGTTAAATTTTGAAATAATTAAATTTACAAAAATTTAAATTTACAAATTCACAGTTTTCGTGAAAGATAGAGTGACAAATTTTCAAAATAGGGGACACGCCTGTGAAAATAAAACAAATTAAACTTGAAAAAACTAGAAAAAGTAGTTTAATTAAATTATAATATAGACCAAATTCATTTTAAATCAGACAGGCTAGTCATGGTCTAAACTGAAAATAAATTTTCTATCCAAAATGTTGTTTTTTAAAGAGTTTTAGACAACACGTAATTTTTGTTTAGCAGAAAAAAATTTTCATGAAGTTATTAAGATTTTAATTTTTAAAGCCGGAACTCTCGTTTATTTAAAACTTAAGAAAAAAAACCTTATAAGTGTTATCATTTTTTAACTAATTGAGATATGGGTCAATCCGTTTTATTTTTTGAAGTTTTTTAATTAAATCTTACACATTCGACGTATTTTTTATTAAAGTTTTAGGATTTTATTCTATTTTCTTCCAATTTGTAGCTCTAACGAGGAAATTCTCGACTTAAAATCCATTTATTTAGACATTCTCTTTATTTTTGAAATTTACAAGTTAAATTCTTATGCAAAATATCAATAAATAAAATATAACGTATTTTATGCAAAATAATATTTACTATGAAGACAATTTCCACAAAAAAATTTACCCAAAAAGACGATGAGGTTTTTGAGTAATTTCAATTCAAAACTGTTTAGTAAAACGGCCATCATTTTGTTATTTTACATTTTTTTAATGGATTTTTAAACAGGACTCAAGATTCTTTCAGGTTTTAAAAAAAGAATAAGATATCCCAATTACTTGAAAAGTAAATTAATTTTACTTATTTAAATTACACTTACAAGGTTATTTTCTCAAAATTTAAAAAAAAAGAGTTCCGACTTTAAAAATTCAAAATCTTTATAATTTCATGAAAAAATATTTTTTAGCTAAACAAGAAAATACGTCTCGTCTAAAATTCTTTAAAAAATAAAATTTTGGATAGAAAATTGATTTTCAGTCCCAGATTGTCTAATTTAAAATGAATTTGATCTATAGTATATTATAATTATAATATTATAATATAATCTGTCACCTGTAAAGATCTTCTTTTCCTGTCATGTCTTTTGTAAGACTGGAAGTGACAATAATCACATCTTCGGCAATTGAACTGAGTTCCTTGATTCCCAAATAAACTAAACGACGCAAAACAACGTCGCGAGATTGAAATAATTTTGTCATTGCAAAGAATGTTTCCGTTGCTTCTGTACTGCCAAGTGTTTCTCCTTGATTTAGTAAATATAAAATTTTTGTCAGAATATGTGCACATTTTCTCGGATTGACAGATGTGTCATTAAAGGTACGAGCTTCTTGGAGTACCGATGTTTTCTCCAGATTTTGAAAAGGATTTCCTCCTCCTAGAGAATTAAAAATATAACAATTAGATGTGGATTAAAAAGAAGATAACATTTAAAATAGAGAACATTTTTAGATTTAAAAATTAAGTGAAAGTAAACCCGAAACGTGTCAAAATTGTTTAAAGAACTAACCTACGAGCAACATTGCTGACAAGTGAAAGTCAATCAAAATGCATATATAATAATATAATTTATTGCGCAAATAGTTTATTTATATTTACCATCTTCCTCCTCCTTTTTATCTCGCTTGAAAGCATTCATTTTCGTAAATTTTGGGCAAAATTTCACATAAATACAGACACGTCACCTCCGAATTGAAGACACCCAACAATACGAAACAAGTGTTGCCAACGTTCTGTCATTTTTACTTGTTGCCAACTTGGAGATTATGTTTCTTTTTTGTTTAATTGTTTTTTTAAACTGAATATTAACATAAAAAATATGTAAATTGATGAATTTGGTTTTATTTAGTAGATTAATAAAGGCGAATAATGGTATCAATTTAAATAAATGGTATTTTGATTAGAAATAAAATCCAGAGGCCTGGATTTTTAAATTGGTTGGCAACCACTGTGCGCAACAAAATGCGCAGAATACGCAAATTACTAACTTACAAATTTCGTCACAACTTAACCTCAAACATAGCGTCGTTAGGTTAGAAAAAGAAAAAATAGTTTAATTTTGAAGTATTTAAATATTTATTACTTTAGTGTGGTTTAATAATAATAATTTCGATAATAACATTGTTATTTATGTGAAAAAATATTAATTGGAGTAAATAGAACTTCTTGTGATGCTCGAAACAAAACCTCGTCTTCATGTATGTATTTTAAAGGTTTATTTATTTAAATTAATTTAAAATTTAATATAACTGAATTAATAGTATATTAAACATAATAAACTTCACATTCATACATTTTTTTTATGCAACCAACCCCAAAAATACCAAATATCCATTTTTGTTTACAACATTCAAAAAACATTGTTTTAATTTATTATCTACGTTCATATTGTTTTTTTCGTCTTTCTAATTTTTTTCCTAATTTATATTTCCAGTTAATTTGAATTTCTGTGAAAAAAAAATTGCATCAATGGCTAAAGTAGACGCGGAAGTTATCGAATTAATTTCGGACGATGATTCTGAAGATGAAAAGAAGAAGAATGAGAAAAAAATGAAAACCTGCAATACAAATTGCATTAATTTTCAATGCGAATCTGGAGTGAATATGAAGACAGCTCCTACTTTTGCTTGCACGTTTTATGGCGTGAATACCGCGAAGAAAAAGAAACGATTAATTTGTGAGAAATGTCTTAATGATTCTATACAACATCAGCAGGTAATTCATAATAAAAATACACATTTTAATAATCTAATACTAATTATAAACTCATAATAAACTTAAATTTACGAATCAGAACAATACAAAGTAGTTAATTGTTTTTATTTTGTTTTAAATCTTAGATACTGGTCAACACTTTCCTGGATCGAAAACCCTTGATGAAATGTGAATTTCCTGATCATACAATGGAAGTGGAAATTTCAGACAGTGATGAGTCTGATAATGAGAGCAAAAATGGCGAAAAAGAAGGTAAGATTGTATTCAATGAAATACAGAAAATATTTATGTCTTAAGAATTAAATTAAAAATCTAACTAGCAACATTAGCTTTGCATTGTTGTTGGTCATTTAGAAAATCGAAAAAAGAATGAAATTGAAGAAAATAATAAAAAATTGAGGAAATACATTGAAAATTTAAGAATTAAATTAAAATTTGAAAAAATAATTTATAATTGAAAAAGAAATTACAAAACAACGAAAATAATTGACGATTGAAAACAAAATTTAAAAAATGGCTAGACTAATACACGACCAAACAAAATAATTTTAAAAAACCACAGAATAATTATAAAATTTTAAGATAATAATTGAAAATTGACAAAATTGTAGGAAATAATTAAAAATTCAGAAAAATGTTTAATAATTCAAGGCAACAGTTAAAAAATGACGAGAATAATTGAAAAATTGAAGAAAATATTAAATTTAAAAAAAATAATTGCACATTTAACAACTGGATTAAAAATCGAAAAAAAAAATTGAAATTGGTGAAAATAATAAAAAATTGAGGAATAAAATAAAGAATTTAAGAAATAAATTAAAAATTTAACAATTAAATTAAAATTTGAAAATAGAATTTATAATTGAAAAAAAAAAAAACCAAGTGACAAAAATAATTGACAATTGTAAACAAAATTCTAAAATTTGCTAAAATTATACACTACAGAACAAAATAATTTAAAGAATCAAAGAATAATTATAAAATTTTAAGATAATAATTGAAAATTGAAAAAAATATTGGAAATAATTAAAAATTGAGGAAAATAATTGATAATTTGAGGAAATAGTTAAAAAAATAAAGAGAATAATTAAAAAATTGAAGAAAATATGTGAAAAATGACTAGATGAATAGACAACTAAAAAAAATTGAAAAAATTAAACAAAAAATATTAAATTTAAAGAAAATAATTGCAAATTGAAAAATTAAGAAAATTATAGAAATAATTGTTGGAAATAATTGCACATTTAACAACTGGATAAAAATTGAAACAAATAATTAAAATTGAAAAAAAATAATTGAAAATTGAAGAAAGCAATTAAAAATTAAAGAATAAATTTGAAATTTAAAGAATATACTTAAAAATTGAAAAAAAATAATTGATAAAAGCCGAGAATTAATGAATATAGAAGAAAAAAATTGAAAACTGAAGAGTGGAAATAAAAATTGAAGAATGGAATTACAAATTTATGAAACTTAATGATAATCGAACAAAATAATAGAAAAAAGACGATAATCTTTTAATATTAAAGAAAATAATTGACAATTGAAATTGAAGAAAATAACTGAGAACTGAAAAGAATAATTCTAAAATTGAATAATTAAATTGAAATTTTAAAACAATTTATATGAGTGAAAAAAATAAATGAAAATATCAGAGAATTATTGAACATTGAGGAATTAATTGAAAATAAAAATAATTGAAAGTTATGAAAATATTTGAGAATTAAAGAAAATAATTAAAAATTGAAGAAATAATTTAGAATTTAAATAATTAAATGGTGATTTCAAGAAAATAACTTAATAGTTAATTTCAAAAAGGCCTCAACTTGGTTTTTTTGAAATTTTACAGGAGACAAAAAAAACAGTTTATTTAAAATAGCTTTAATTAAAAGATTTCATCAATTAATTATAAATTTTATTAAAATGCTTTAAAATTTAGGGAAAAAGTGCCTGAAAGCGAAATTTTCCTACAAAGAATTTCAAACTTTAGAAATAATTGGAAAAAAAAACAAGAAATATTAAATTTAAAAAAAATAATTGCACATTTAACAACTGGATTAAAAATCGAAATAAAATTGAAATTGGTGAAAATAATAAAAAATTGAGGAATAAAATAAAGAATTTAAGAAATAAATTAAAAATTTAAGAATTAAATTAAAATTGGAAAAAATAATTGATAATTGAAAAAAAAATTACGAAATGTGGAAAAAGTAGAAAATTCTAAAATTTGCTAAAATTATACACTACAGATCAAAATAATTCAAAGAATAATTATAAAATTTTAAGATAATAATTGAAAATTGAAAAAATATAGGAAACAATTAAAAATTAAAGAAAATAATTGAGAATTGAAGAAAATAATTAAAAATTAAATAAATAAATTGAAGATTAAAAAATTAAATTAAAAGTTGAAGAAAATAGTTGACAATTACAATATGACAAAATTAATTAACTTTTAAAAAAAGTAATTAACAATCGAAAAAAAAATCGAAAAATAATGAAAATAATCGGCATTTGAACAAAAAAAAATTTAAATTAATGAATTAGCATAAAATTAAAGAAGAAAGATAAATAATTAAATAAATTGTTAATTGGAAACTGCTGAAAATTATGGGAAACATTTAAGAAAATAATTAAAAATTGAGGAAACAAATTGGAAATTAAAGTATCAAATGTAACTTTCAAGAAAATAATTGATAATAAAAAGAATTATTAAAAGATGACGAAAATAATTAAATATTGGCGAAAATAATTAACTACTAAAAAAAATATTTAACAATTGAAAAAAAATTTGAAATAGTGAGAATAATCGTCATTTGAACAATTTTTTTTTTTTAATTAATGAAATTCATAAAATTGAATGAGAGTAATAAATTGTCAATGGAAAACTGATGATAATTATAGAAAAAATTGTAGACAGTAAATTAAAATTGAAGAAATCAATTAGAAATTGAAGAATTATATTAAAATTTCAAGAAAATAATTGATAATTAAAAACATAATTACAATATGACGTAAATAATTTAATATTGTCGAAAATAATTAACTATTGAAAAAATATTACCAATTGAAAAATAATTCGTAAAATGGTGAGATTAATAGGCATCAGAATAAAAAATATTTCAAAATTAATGTATAATTAGCTTCTTCTGGACTTCTTTGAAGCCTCCGAATACAGATTTAAGAATCTGCTAGCAAAAACACTTTTTAGTTTATCTATTTTTTTGTTGTTTCTGTAGCCAATTTTATTTAGTTTATATATTTTTATAAAATAATAAAATTTTTTATTTATTATTAATTTTATTTTAGAAAATAATTGTTAAATTGAGAAAATGCCAGAATTATTTAATATTGAATAAAATAATTGAAAAACGAATAATGAAATTAAAAACTGAAGGAAATTATTGAAAATTGAAGAAAATAATTAAAAATTAGAGAAATACATTGAACATTAAAGAATTTAATTGAAATTTTATGAAAATAGTTGATAATTGAAAAAAAAAAAAATTGAAAAATGACTAGAATAATTAAATGGTAATGAAAATAATTGGGAAATGTGGAAAATAATTTACAATCTAAAGAAAAACTCGAAAACTGTCGAGAATAATCGACAACCGAATAAAATTCAATTTGAATTGATATTTATAAATTTAAATTTTAATCAATTTAAATGCAATTTTTTTAAAAAGTAACTAATTTAAAACAAAAGTATCTAAGTGCCAAATTTGAGGTGTGGACAGAATGAAAGAATGAATAAATCTTGTAAATTATTATTATAATTTTCTCATTTTTATGATCAAATTTCAGATGGTTACTTGCCAGAAGAATTTCTCTTGGATATTGAGCAAAAATTGGAAATATCCTTAGATTCTATTAACAAGAAATACGATATTAAATTTCAAGTTGAAGAGGCGCAAAAGAGTCTAGGCAGCCAGTGGGACAAAATTCAGAGTAAGTTATTTTCAAATAATTCATAGTTTAGATCAAGAAAATTTAAGAAGCTAAGAATTAATTTATTTTATCTGAATGTTATTTAGGTGAGAATGACAAGCAAGACGAGGAATTAAAAAACTTGATGGGCAAACTTGATAAATTACGAAATTCTCTGTACGATGAATTTAAACCAAGCATTAAAATGTTGGAGGAACTTACTATTTGTGATGGAGTACCAGATAATAATCAATTCCCTCTTGTTGCTACAAAGAAAGTGACCCAAGTGAGAAATGCTACTGCTGTTGCAATTCAAGATAGTCAACCAATTATTTTAGAAGAAATAGAAAGAGATACTGTCAAAGCGGCTGCAGATTTGCCTCCACTTGGTCCTCTCATAAAACCCGTTCCTGAAGTCGAAACTTGTGTTCTTATCATGAAACACGCTTTGATCCCTTGGTTGAAAGCCAAAGTAAGTTTGAAAAATTGTTTTCTAAGTTTATAAAAAATTTTTAACAAGATTTTTTACTTCAAATTTCTAAATTTTAGAGTATTTTGACTCAAACTTTGTTATTCATTACAATTTTAAGTGATTTAGAATCGAATTAATCGGAGTTTGAAGTAATTACAAATTTAATTTATATAATTTTTTATCTTTATGCATTTTAACCGATTTAAATTCGAGTAATCTGAATTTGAATGAATTTAAATTTAACTCGATTACGTTTCATTGAATTTAAATTTGAATTAAGTAATATTTTTACCAGGCCTTTTTACGAATTATAAGAATGTAAAATGTAAACAAAATTCTATCTAATTTTCAATTTATTCAATTTTTATTGTATTCAGATTTGAATCGATTAAAATTCTAATTAATCAGAAGTAAATTGACCTATGTCTATGCTTCAATCGAATCTTAAAATGAAATGTTATTCCAAATTAATAATATCTAATTTTTTAATAAATTAATTTAATTCAAAAAATTTAAATTAAAAGTATTTAAGAATTTTAAAATTTATAAAAGTATAATTTAAAATTTTATTTTTTAAGAAAAATGTAAGAATTTAATTTAAAAATTTAATTAAATAATTTTGTTTATTATTACTAGAATTTATAAATTAATTTTAGTTTTATAAAAATAATTATTAAGTTTATCTAATTTTGCATTCATTCAAATTCTAATTAAAATTTTATCTAATTAAAATTCCCATCTGTTAAAATTTTTATTTTTCCTAATTATTTTTATGCAGTTTATCTCAATTTAATTCAATTTTCATTTTTATAGCAAAAAATCTTAAATTGATGAAAATTTTAATTGATTCTAAATTTAAATTATTAATTCAATTAAATTCTAAACTATTCAAATCTCAATTAATTTTTATTTTATTTTTTCATTCTATTCAATATCAAACTTTAATCTACTGAAATTTAGTTCGATAAAAATTGGATTAAAATTTTAATAAATCGTTTTTAATAGATATAAATTATGAGTTATTTTATGTGTTAATTAATTTTCTTAAACACTTTTGTATTATCTTTCTGTTAGAAATTTTTTATAAATAATTCACCCTTTAAAAAAAAAAATCTCTAAAGTTTCAATTAATCTAAATTTTATTAAATTTTGACAACATTGTTTTTAATTTTTAAACTTTCTTCAACAGGTGATCACTGTGTTGAACAAAAATCCTTCTCAATATAAAGTAAAGCTACACGCGAAGAAACATAATCAGGCAATGAAAATAGTTTCTGGAAAACAAGTAGCTATCGCTCTACCAAGCCCAGTAATAATCCCAGTTTCTACTCGAGTCGTGGCTCTTTTTCAAGATGTAAATACCAATAATTTTTACAGTGGTGTTATTGCCGAGCCTCCGAAATCTACAAATAAATATCGGTAAATTGTATACATTTTTAGTATTAAAACTTGATCCGCTATATTGATTAATTAATTAAGTTCTCTGAATTTGTCGATAAATCCAGTAAATATCAGTTTCAATGTTGTATTATTTAAAATTTGAAAAATTGAACTAAAAATTAGAATACAATCTAAAAATTTTTAGTGGAAAGAAAGTAATTTTTTTTTTTAAATATTTTATTCTTTATAAAATTTAAAAAATTGTGCTACTACAGATTATCTTACAAGATTTCAAAGAAACTTAATTTTTTCTAAACTGTTTAATTTTTATCTTATAATTTCTTTTTTTTTACAAAATTTAAAGATTTTTGTAATTTTTCTGTATTTGTCTTTTTATTTTAGCTTTTTTTTTTAATTTTCTTCTTTTTATGCAAATTATTTAATATTATTTTACACAATTTTGTTATAACATTCACTAAACTTTTTATTTCGTTGATTTTCTTAATTATTTCCATATTTTTAAAAAATAAATACGCTCATTTTTTTGTAAATTTATTAAATTTGTTTTCACATCTTGTCTATTTTTTGCAAACTTATTCTTTCATAAAATTTCCAGATTTTCTTAATTTTACTAAATTTATTGTTGAACTTGTTTTAAGTGTAATATTATAAAAATATTTTTGGTTTAATTTTCCTTGACTTTTTTATTTTTAAAGGATTTATAAATTTCTTTTGTGGAATTTTTATTTATCTTTATAGGCTTTCTTTTATTTTATTTTTATTAATTCTAATTTTTTAGTAGATTCTTAGCAAATCTTTGTATTTTTTTATACTTTTTACATTTTTACAGTTTGTCAGATTAAGAAAAAAATATTTCCCAATTTTCTTCTGATTTATTTAATTTTCTTGCTGTTTTACAATTTTTTCAGTCCTTCCTAGCATTTTAATTAATTCTTTAATTTTTGTCATTAGTTTTCTATTTCTTAGAAAAATTGTTCCTTCCTTTAAATTGTTTAGTTTTTTTATCTTGTAATTACTAATTTTTGAAAACATTTATTTTATGCCTTTATCTACTCTTTTTAAATTTCTCAATTTTCTACTTTTTTGAAGACTTTTATTCTTTTATTTTGTAGGTATTATGTAAATTTAATTTTGTACTAAATATTCTCATTTTAAAATCGTTGTTCTATTTCATAGAATTTTTTTTCTTTTCAAATTTTATGAAATTTTCCAAAATTGTATTCATTCTTTTTCTCTTCAATTTGTAAAATAATTCTCTAATTTGCCTGATTTTTAAATTTTTTTTCTCTTTAGTAATATATTTTAACGTCTTTTTTAATTATCTTCTTATTTATTTTCTTAAGGAGTTTCTCTATATTTACATAACCTCAAACTAGAAAGTCTTGCTTCAAAACAAATCGATTGACCAAATTGATTCTTATTTTATCCAAATTTTAAAGAACAAATGGCAATTTTCAAATTTTTAATTTTTTAAAAATTAACTTATTGCTTCCTTTATGAAAAAGCAAATCTTTCTGCTGGCGTGAAAGCGAAATCTTCATGAAATCTTTCGCTTGTTTTAATTATCTTAAATTAGTTTTTTTAATTTAAAAAAATGTCCGTAAATAGTTTAATTTTTTTAGAACAGTTTCTACTTTTTTATATATTTTTTTATCACTGCTTCATTCTTATGTTGTTTTTTTTTACATTTTTCTTTATTTCTTTAATAATTTCCATAACTTTTTTATTTAAAAGAATTTTTTTAATAGACTGTTTTCTTATCTTTTTACATTGTTACGGTTTTTTCTATAATTTATTATTTTTTCTTTTACCTAATTTTCTTAATTTGTCGATCATATCTGTGGCTGAAAGGCAGAATAACATAACTGCATTTTCATAGTTTTGAGAAAAACCTGTTTTTGTTTATTTTCTTGGTTTTGTAAAATTCGAAAAACCAACCAATATTTTTGGTATTTGGCATTGTATCCTATTTTCTAGTGTAGATTTTACATCTGTTTATCAATTTTAATAAAATATGAACGCTTCAAAGAAGAATATCAATTCTTTTTTTCGATTTGAATGCAGTTATGCTGTTGTGTTATTAATTATTTTCTGCGTAAATAAACATTTAAATCACTGTTCTGTTATGGAACTTTAAAAAACATTACTAAATAAACTCAAATTTGATGTTATCTCAAATTCGATAAAATGTTAGTTATGATGTTATGCCTTTCAGCCACAGATATAAATTTGAAGATATGTGTTTTTTTGAAATTTTCTCATTTATTCGACATAATTAGTTTGATTTTGATTCAATGTTTTATTCTTCATCATTTCTTATCAAATGTTCTCAGTTTAAAAAATAAACTACTTACAAATAAACATTTGAAAATTGTATATACTCAAATATATTTAAAAAAAATCAATTTTGTGATTTAGATCAAATAAATCCGATTTAAATAAAAAAAATCGATTTTTTAAAAAAAAATTATGAATTTTATCAGCCCTTCAAGACACTTTGAACATTGATTAATTTAATTACATCCACACTCTCTATTTTTTATAGTTAAAATTGAATATATTAAAAAATGAAAATATTTAAAATTGAAAATATTAAAAAATGAAAATATTTAAAATTCAATTTTGTAATTTCAGATACTTGGTGTTTTTTGATGATGGCTACGCGCAGTACGTAATTCACAAGAACATTTATCTCGTATCGGAAAGCTCTCCCCAAGTTTGGGAGGACGTACCAACTCCCTCCAGAGATTTTGTTAAGAAATACATGGAGTCTTATCCGGAAAGACCTATGGTAAAATTACAAACAGGACAAGTCGTGAAAACAGAATGGAATGGAAAATGGTGGATAGCGCGAGTTGTACAAGTGGACGCCAGTTTAGTACAAATGCATTTCGATGCGGACAATCGAACCGAGTGGATTTATCGAGGATCTGCTAGATTAGGTCCTCTTTATGTCGAATTATTAAAGGCAAATGCAAGACAACAAGGAGGCCATGCTACGGCTAATACTACGTCTCGACATCGGCTTCCGCCTTCGTCTAATGTTAGTTTTTTACCTGAATTTATGTTCAATATTTATTTATCTATCAATAGAAAATTGCATTTTATTCCTACGATCTTTTAAAATTACTTTGTTTGAATTTATCAAATTCTGTATTTTTAAATATTATTTCAATTATTTATTTATTTCATTTATACTTATTTATAATATTTCATGTATTCAGTATTTTTAATACTGTTTCTTGATATTATTTCATTTATTAAATTCTAATTTTAGAAACCTAACATGCCATACGTGGAATACACCAACTCGACTGATCAAGACGAATTCCTGAATCGCAAACAAGTCCCGGATATAAAGCAAATAAGCAACATTGCTTTGAATAATGTGATTATTCGTACTAATGAAAAAATTGTACAAGAAACTCCATTTTCTCCTCCGCAACAGGCACGTGCCGTGGCTAAGAAAAGCACTGCCAAAAAGCCAATTATTCCTGAGCCTACTTACAACACGTCTTCTGAGACAAAACCTTCTCACAGCATTGTCGTAAGTCAAGATATTGTAAGCACACATACTCACAGACTTTTGTTTTTATTAATTTCTCGACATTTCTCACACTTAGATGAATATGCAAATCTGCAATATCAGACGTTTATAGGGTGACCACTTGACCGGGAAAGCGGGAAATGATAGAGAATTAAAAAATTGACCGGGAAATTTGTTACAAAACTTGAAATTTCTTCATGGACCTAAAAGTTCTGAGAAATTTTATCGAAAATCAATTTTTTTCATATATCACAAATCTGAAAGAATGATATTTTATCATTTCTTGATTCATTTTTTGTCTTTTCACACCTAAAGTTCGGCACATAGATACTTTTAGTTTTAAAGTAGATACTTTTTAAAAAATGCATTTAAATTGATTAAAATTTAAATTTATAAATATCAGTTCAAATAATTTTAATTTCATTAATAAATAAATCTATAATTTTTTCTATAATTTTCAACAGTTTTCAGAATACAATATTATTATTCTCTTGAAGTTTTATAATTATTTTTTACTTTTTTCTTAAAATTATTTTGTTCTATTGTCGATTATTCTCGACAGTTTTCAAATTATTCTTTCGATTGTCAATTATTTTCCTCGTTTCTCAATTATTTTCCTTTAATATTTAATTATTTTAGTCATTTTGTAATTTTTCTTTCAATTATCAACTATTTTCATAAAGTTTCAATTTAATTCTTTAATCTTCAATTTATTAGTTTAATTTTTAATTATTTTCTTCAAATCTGAATTATTTGTTTCAATTTTCAATTGCATTCTTCTTATTTCAATTATTATATTCAATATTTAATCATTCTCGCATTTTTTCAATTATTAATTATTTTCTTGAAATTTCAATACAATTCTTAAATTTCCAATTGATTTCTTCAATTTTCATTTATCTTTTACAATTTGTTCCAAAAGTTTCATCAGTTTTCAAATGACAATTTATTATTCTCCTTCAATTTTATAAAGTGTTAATTAAATTTAAAAAAAAATTATTTCAAATGCCTATTATTCTCACCATTTTTCAATTTTTTTTTTCAATTGTTAATTACTCTTTTTTAATAGTTAATAATTTTCGTCAATATTTAATTGAATAATCAACTTCAAAAAGGGCTCTACATTGATTCTTTTTCGAATTACACTTTTTTGCATTATTACTTATTCATTTATGTTTTCACAAAAGAAAAACTTCTTCCGAGGTACCTTTAGTGGAAAAGAAAAGATTTGTAATGAGAAAACGTTGTTTAAAAAAGTTTTTTTTAAAAAAATGTTGAATTGTTTCTGAATTAAAAACAAAATTTATTACATTTTAAAATTAAATAAATACATCATTTTTCCATAGTAATTCGCTTCATGATTACAACGTTTTAATTTTTTTCATGATTATCAAAAAGAGCTCATTTCTGACGATTATAATATCAATTTTCTTCAACTAACTGCGCGGAAAGAAAATTCATTATAAATTTTATAAAAGTGTATTACAATTTAGGGAAAAAGGATCAAAAAGAGAAAAATTCAGATTCATAATTTCAAACTTAAAAAAAAACTATATTAAATTTGCTACGGACTATATTAAAGTTTAAAATTACTTAGCAATGATTTGAATGATTTTTAAAAAGTTTGAAATTCCTTGTATAGGAAAATTTCGCTTTCAGTCACTTTTCCCCTAAATTATAAAGCATTTTAATAAAATTTAAAATTAATTGCTGGAATCTTTTAATTAAAGCTATTTAAAAAAGACTGTTTTTTTTTGTGTCTCCTGTAAAATTTCAAAAAAACCAAGATAAGACCTTTTTGAAATTGACTATTCAATTATTTTCTTGAAATCACCATTTAATTCTTTAATTTCCAAATTGTTTCTTCAATTTTTAACTATTTTCTTTAATTCTCAAATATTTTCGTAATTTTCAATTATTTTTGTCGATTTTCAATCAATTGCTCAAAATTCAATAATTTACTGATATTTTCATTTATTTTTTTTACTCATAAAAATTGTTTAAAAATTTAAATTCAATACTTCAATTCTAGATCTATTCTCTTCAATTCACACTTATTTTCTTAATTTTAAAGTCTATTTTTCATTTTTCTATTATTTACTTTATTATTCGAAAATTATCGCCTATTGCAAATATTTTTTTCGATTATTATTAAGTTTCTTTTATTTTAAATACAATTGTTCAATTATTTTCTTTAATTTTTAATTCCATTTTTCAATTTTTATTTCCATTTTTCATTTTTCAATTGTTTTCTTCTATATTCATTAAATCTCGGCTTTTTTAATTACTTTTTTTCTAATTTTAAGTACATTCTTTAAAATTCAATTGCTTTCTTTAATTTTTAATTGCTTTCTTCAAGTTTCATTTTTTTTTCAATTTTAATTATTTGTTTCAATTTTTAATCCAGTTGGTAAATGTGCAATTATTTCCAACAATTATTTCTATAATTTTTTTAATTTTTCAATTTGCAATCATTTTCTTTTAATTTAATATTTTTTGTTTAATTTTTTTAATTTTTTTTTTAGTTGTCTATTTATTTAGTCATTTTTCATATATTTTCTTCAATTTTTTAAATATTCTCTTCATTTTTTTAACTATTTCCTTACATTATTAATCATTTTCCTCAATTTTCAATTATTTCCTATATTTTTTTCAATTTTCAATTATTATCTTAAAATTTTATAATTTTTCTTTGATTATTTAAATTATTTTTCTTCGGTTTTGTATTGATTTATCGATTTTAGAATTTTGTTTTTTATTAAATTTTTAATTATTTTCTTCAATTACTTCAATTACTCAAATATTTTCTTTAATTTCCAATTATTTTTATCGATTCTCAATTATTTTTCAATATTCAATAATTCTCGAATATTTACAATTTTTTTTTCACTTATAAAAATTGTTTAAAAATTTAAACTCAATAATTCAATTCCAGATCTATTCTCTTCAATTCTCAGTTATTTTCTTTAATTTTAAATTTTATTCTTCATTTTTCTATTATTTACTTTAATATTAAAAAATTATCGCCTTTTGCAATTATTTTTTTCGATTATTATTAAGTTTCTTTTATTTTAAATACAATTGTTCAATTATTTTCTTTAATTTATAATTCCATTTTTCAATTTTTATTTCCATTTTTCATTTTTCAATTGTTTTCTACTATATTTATTAAATCTCGGCTTTTTTAATTACTTTTTTTCTAATTTTAAGTACATTTTCTAAAATTCAATTGCTTTCTTCAATTTTAATTTTTTTTTTTTTTAATTTTAATTATTTGTTTCAATTTTTAATCCAGTTGTTAAATGTGCAATTATTTCCAACAATTATTTCTATAATTTTCTTAATTTTTCAATTTGCAATTATTTTTTTTAAATTTAATATTTTTTGTTTAATTTTTTCAATTTTTTTTTTCAGTTGTCTATTCATCTAGTCATTTTTCATATATTTTCTTCAATTTTTTTATTATTCTCTTCATTTTGTAATTTTTTTTTTCAATTATCAATTATTTTTTCAATTTTTAATTTAATTCTTTACTTTTCCATTTGTTTTTTAAATTTTCAATTTTATTCCTCAATTTTTTATTATTTTCTCCAATTTCAATTATTTTTTTCGATTTTCAATCCAGTTGTTCAATTTGCAATTATTTCCCACAGTTATTCCTACAATTTTTCAACTATTTTGTTTAAATTTAATATTTATTGGTTAATTTTTTAAACTTTTTTTTTCAGTTGTGTAATTATGTAGCCATTTTTCGATTTTTTTTCAACTGTCAATTATTTTCGTCATTATTCAGGTATATTCTTCAATTTCGTAATTTTTATCATTTGAATTTCAAAAATTCGTTGTTTTAAATGACCAACAACAATACAAAGTTTGTTAATGTTGGAATTATAATACGTATTCCTGTTTAAATGTTTAAGATAAATTATTGTCCAAAAAATTTGGTTTTAATATTTTGTGATAATAAAACTTTTTAAGCTTGAATTATAAGTTATAAGATTATAATAATGTATAAATTTTAAATCCAAGTATAAAGTTATATTTTAAATATAAAGTCGAATTTCGCAAAATTAAAAATACTGTTTTAATTTTTCGAAAATTTGTGACCAGGAAGTCCAAAAAATTATCCTGGAAGAAGTTCTTCCAGGATAATTATATTATAATATAATTATCTACTATATTAATTTAATAATAATTTAATATTAATATTAATTAATATTAATAATATTGTCTACTAACCGTGAAAACCGGGAATTTAAATTGACCGGGAAAAACCGGGAATTAACCGGGAATTTTCCGTGAAACCGGGAATTTTTTTTCTGGGATAATAAATTCTTTGCAATTTTCAATTATTTTCTTCAATTTCCAATTATTTTCTACAATTCTCAATTATTTTCTTCCATTTGGAAATATTTTCATTAATTTAAAATTATTTTTTCATTTCTCAATTATTTTCTTCGTTTTTCTACTATTTTCTTCAGTTGCCAATTATTTTCTTCAATTTTCAATTATTTTCATCAATTTCTAAATTATTTATTTAATTCTGAAATATTTTCTACGATTTTCAATTATTTTAATCAATTTTTAATTATTTTCTTCAACTATAAATTTTTTTTTTTGAATTGCCAATTATTTGATTCAATTTTCAATTATTTTCTTCAGTTTTTAATTATTTTCATCAATTTTTAATTATTTTCTTCAGATCTCAACTATTTCCTTCAATTTTTAATTATTTAATTTAATATTCAATAATTCTCGACTTTTTTCAACTATTTTTTTCAATTATCATTTATTTATTTCACATCTCTACAACTCCTCCATTTTTCAATTATTTTCTTCTATAATCAATAATACTCGGCTTTTTTCAAAATTTTTTTTCAATTATCAATAATGTTTTTGAAACTTGAATTCAATTCATCAATTATTATTCAACAATTTTCATAAAATCACATTTTCTTCAATTTCAAATTGTATTCTACAACTTTTAATTAATTTCTTCAAATTACAATTACATTCTTCATTTTTGATTGTTTTTTTCAAATTCTATAATTCCTGGGTTGTTCAATATCTTTTTTCTTCAATTATCACTTATTTTCTTTTACTTTCAATCCCATTGTTCAATTCTTGAATTGTTTTCTTTAATTCTTAATTATAATTTTCGACATTCAATTCCATTCTTTTTTTTTTTTTTTTTTTTTTTAATATTTAATAACTCTAGGCTTTTTACAATGATTTTTTTTAAATTCTTAATTATTTTCTTCAAATTCCAATTTTTTTCTTAAATTTCAATTATTTTCTTCAATTTCCAATTATTTTTTCATATTTCTTTCAGTATCTCAATTTCTTTCAATTTTTAACTTCTTCTCAATTTTCTTCAATATTTAACAATTCTCAACTTTTTTAAATTATGTTTTTCTTTCAATTTTTATTTAAATTGAGAATTTTTAAATTATATTCATCAATTCGCAATTATTTCCGTCGATTTCTAAATTTTTCTGCTATTTCCAAATATTGTATTTAATTTTTAAGTACTTTCTTCAATTTTTAATTATTTTCTTCAATTTTCAATTATTTTCTTTAATTTTTAATTATTTTCTTCAATTTTCAATTGTGTGTTTCAATATTCAGTAATCTCGACTTTTTTCAATTATTTTTTTTTTAATTATCAGTTATTTATTTCATGTTTCAAAACCTCCTTCAATTTTCAATAATTTTCTTCTATTTTCAATTTAATTGTTCAATTGTTTAATTATGTTTTTCAATTCTCAATTAATTTCTTTAAATAACAATTCTATTCTTCAATTTTTAATGTTTCTTCAATATGAAATAATTCCTGTCATTTTACATTTTTTTTTCATTCTAAATTATTTTCTTTTTTTTCAGTCCAATTGTTCAGCAATTTTCTTTAATTCTCAATTATTGTATTCGAATTTCAATTTTATTTCTCAATTTTCAATTGTTTTTTTTTTTAATATTCAATAATTCTGTGTTTTTCTGATTTCAATTTGATTATTTAATTTCCAATTTATTTCTTTAATTTTGAATTATTAACTTAAATTTTAAATTATTTTTTTAGATTTTCTATCTAGTTGACCAATTTTCAATTATATTCTTTGAATTTAATAACCATTGTTCAATTTTTTCAATTATTGTTCAATTGTAGATTAATATTTACTTTTTTTTTAAAATTTTGTTTCTAATTGTCAAATATCTTTGTCATTGTTCAATTATTTCTTTTAATTCTTAATTGTTTCTTTTAATTCTTAATTATTATTTTTTTGTAAAGTTTAATATTTAATTCTTCAATTCTCAATTATTTTCTTTGAATTTCAATTATTTGCTTCAATTATCAACTGTTATCTTCAATTTTTGTAGCTATTTGTAGGTCTATTTATACTTAAAATAAATTTTAATTTAACAAGAGAAAAAACCGGGAAAAATAGGAACAAAAACCGGGAAATGACCGGGTATTTTGTGGGACGAAATTAGTAGACACCCTGGAAAAACCGGGAATTTAATTTCATAGAAAAAGTGGCCACCCTCTGGTTTAGTATAAAAAATTTATATAATTGCTTTTTATTTTATAGTATTACCAAACCCAGAACAGAAAGAGTCCAAAGAGATACGTGCCTCACAGATGTAATCCAAGGTGCCTCGATGGTTGTTCTTTCACACCGGAAGATTTAAAAGGATACTCTCCACTGTCGATTCCATTGCTCTGTGGTTGGAATAGGCAATTATCCAAATTTTCCAAGGGAAAAAAGGTGACTTTGTACCAGTCTCCGTGTGGCAAGAGTCTTCGAAATATGGAAGAGTTACATAAATATTTGAGAGTCACTAAAAGTCCAATGTCTGTTGATTTATTCGAGTTTGATCACTGGGTCCACTGTCTCGCGGAATTTGTCCTGGATAAATGTTTCGTTAATATTAAGGTCAGTTTGTGTTTCTGGTTATACATATAAACTTTTAATTATCAATGATAAATAGGGTATTTATTATTTAATTAATTGTTAAATTCTTGAGGAATTTACACGATGTTTAATAAATCAATTATTGAATTGTTTTAGGATCTCAGTTATGGAGCAGAGAATGTTCCTATTCCATGTGTTAATGAAATTGATCATGCTCTCCCTGATACTATTAGATACAGCACTCAAAGAGAACCAACTGAAGACGTTCATCTTAATTTGGATCCAGACTTTTTGTGCAGCTGTGACTGCACAGACGATTGTCAGGTAATTTTTAAAGAAACATTCTGAATTATTAAATGAAAAATTCTAAAGTATTTACAGAGAAATTTTAATAGGAATTTAATGGAATATTTAATATAATGGAATTTTATTTTGATTCATAGAAATCTCATGGAATTTTATCAGGAATGGAAAATGGAAAATTTAGTTTAATGGAATTTTATTTTTATTCATGGAATCATGGAAATCTCATGGAATTTTATTAGGAAAAATTTCTAGAAATTTAAGGGGACGTCTAAGTAGAAAAGTGACAAAAAAAGATGATTTTTCGTTATTTCATTATCTAAAAGTAGACTCATATTAGGAAAAGAAAAAGATTATTTATATAACCTTTTCTCATGAGTAGAAGTAGCTTAAATAAATTTTTAAAGTTAGATACTTTTTTTTTGAAAAATAATTCCTGAAGTTCATAAATAAATTCAAAATTTGATTGTATTCAAATTTCGTTTTTTTTTTTTTTAATATTTTGAGTTGTATAAACGGAGATGCGAGTCAATAAATCAGAGAAAATGGGATTTTTTTTAAATTTTGGCATAAATGTTTATAAAAAAGTATCTACTTAAGATAACGTCTTATAACTTCTTATTTACTCAATTGATTATATTTGTAATCAAATAAAAAAAGACGAATGTAATCGGAGTAATAGTTTTAGAGAAAAGTGTAACGAAACTTGGCTATTTTTGCATTGTTCGAAGGCGACTTAGGCGATCCTTAAATAAGAATAAATAAAATAAATATTGAAGGAATTTAAAGAAAATCATCTTTATTGGACCATAATGTAAATTATTCAATAGAAATATCTTCAGTGTTGACAAAATTAAATTTTTTAGAGTACGGAGTTGTTGTTTTTAAAAGTTTTTAAAAGAATGGGGGGGGGCTAAACAAATAAAATCCAAAAACAAGTTTATATATTTCTTCACTTTTAGGAGGAACCGGACAAACAATCGGAACAAAAGTTAGTCCAAATGAATAATTTTGATTTTTGATATAGAAGACACATAAGTTAATGTAATTTTTTTCAGGGAAAGTGTGGACACTTGTAGTTTTTACAAAATGAGCCGTTAAAAATTGCAATTTGATGAAAATTAAAAAAAATTGACGTTGGAAACGATTATTCAATTTCTGTTAATTTGAACCTCAAATTGAATAATCGTTTCCAACGTCAATTTTTTTTAATTTTCATCAAATTGCAATTTTTAACGGCTCATTTTGTAAAAACTACAAATGTCCACACTTTCCCTGAAAAAAATTACATTAACTTATGTGTCTTCTATATCAAAAATCAAAATTATTCATTTGGACTAACTTTTGTTCCGATTGTTTGTCCGGTTCCTCCTTAAAATTTTACATTTCCTTTTTTTAAAGTTTTTCTTCCTTTTTTAGTCAGTTTTACCCACATTCTAGCTGTTATTTTAGTTTTAACTAATTTTTTATTGTTTTCTAATTATCTTCTTGCATGTCCAAGTACTTTTTCTTTTCCATTTCTATTTTATTTTTTTAAAATTCTTTTTCAACAACTTCTAGTTATTTATTCACTTTTAAGAATTTTTCTTTATTTCCTAGTTATTTTTCTTAAATTTCTAGTTACCATTTCGTAAATTTCTATTTATTTTTTTCACAGTTTCTAGAAAATTTTCCTTTTTTAGTTTCCTCTTTTACTTTTGTGTTATTTTTCCAAAATTGAATTATTCTTTCACATTTTAAGTATATTTCTTACTTTCCAATTATGCTTTCTTACTATCCAGATATTTTAATCTATAATATAATATCTATTTACTTTTTTCTCATTTTCTAGATTTTTTGTAAAATTCTAGTTTCTTTTCTTCTATCCTAGTCACATATTCACTTATAATTCATTTAAATTTATAGTTTTTTTCATAAATTTATATTTTTTCCCCTTCCTAGTTCTTGTGTAATATTCTAGTAATTTTTTTTCTTTTATTGTTATAATTTTTATTGTTATAATTTTACTTTACAATTATTATTTTTTACTTTCTTATAATTTTTAAAATTATTTTGTTCTATCTCTTAAATTTTTTTCTTTTTAACAATTTATCTTTAGTTTCTGGTTATCTTTTTAGTTATTTTATTTTAGTTATTCTTTTTACATATCCAGATATTTTAATATATAATATTATATCCAATTATATTTTTCTCTATTTTCTTAATTAATTTCTAGTTATTTTGTAACGTTCTAGTAATTTTTTTACTTTATAGTTATTTCGTATTTACTAATAATTGTTTTTACTTTTTAATTATTTGCTTCATTTTATAGCTATTTTTTAACATGCTATTGATTTAAAAAAATTATTAGAAGTTTATTTTATCGTTTTCTATTTTTAATATCTAATTTTACTTTCACTTTTTATTGAAAAAATTAAGTTATTTTTTTGCCTTCTAGAAATTTTTCTTTACTTTTGTTTATAGTTATTTTTCAATTCACTATACTTATTTTTGATTAACTTTTAGGTATTTTCCTCATTTTGCAGTAATTTTTTTTCACGTTTTCTAGTTTTTATTTAATTTCAATTATTTAGTTACTTTTAACATTTTTTCATTATGTCCAACTTAGTTCTTTTACACATTTTTATATTTTTTTTTTATCAATTTCTATTTATATTTTTTTATTTTCTAGTTTCATTTTGTCATTTTATAGTAATTCCTCCTACTTTTGAGACCCTTTCATTTAATTGCAATTTTTTTCAACTTTCTAGTATTTTTTTTCTTTTTTTAGTTACTTCTTTTATTTTTTCTTTTTATGATAATAACTCTTTAATTTTCTAGAGGTTTTTTTACGTCTAGTAATTTTTCCCTTTTATAGTTATTTTTATTAAATTCTAAAAAAAAATTCTACTTATCAGTAATTTTTCCGTTTTTTTAGTGATTCTTTCAAGTTTCTAGTTTTTTTTAAAATCAATTTTCAGTTATTTTTCTTCGCTTTCTAGTTATTTTGAAATTTTTTATTAATTTTTTGTTTGCAATTTTGTTTTTTCAAATTAACTACTTATTTTTCATTTACTTTTAGTTATTTTTATCATTTTCTAGTACATTTTTTGTTTTTTAATTCATCTCAATTATTTATTTTTAGACGATTTTTACGTCTGGTATTTTTCTCTTTTTTAGTTATTTTTATTACATTCCAAAAAAATTTACTTACCATTAATTTTTACGTTTTTTTAGTGATTTTTTCAAGTTTCTAGCCTCTTTAAAATCAATTTACAGTTATTTTTCTTCGCTTTCTAGTTATTTTGAAAATTTTTATTAATTTTGTTTACAGTTGTTTTTTTTCAAATTGATTAATTATTTTTCTTTCATTTTTGGTTATTTTCATCATTTTATAGTAATTTTTCACATATGTTGTTTTTGTAAAATATTCCTATTCATTTTGTGCCCGTTTATTTTCTTCCCTTTCTAGTTATATTTTGTCACTTTCTAGTAATTTTTAAATATATTTTAGTTATTTTTATTACATTCCAAAACAATCTACTTTCCATTAATTTTTCCAGTTTTAGTGATTTTTTTGAGTTTCTACCTTTTTTAAAATCAATTTACAGGTATTTTTCTTCGTTTTCTAGTTATTTTGAAAATTTTTATTCAATTTTTGTTTACAGTTATTTTTTCAAATTGATTAATTATTTTTCTTTTACTTTTAGTTATTTTCATCATTTTATAGTAATTTTTCACATATGTTATTTTTGTAAAATATTCCTATTCATTTTGGGCACTTTTCTTTTTTATTTTCTTTCCTTTCTAGTTATATTTTTTCACTTTCTAGTAATTTCTCCTATTTTTGAAATCATTTCATTTGTTTGTTATTTTTTAAACTTTCTAGTATTTTTTTTCTTTTTTTAGTTACTTCTTTTATTTTTTCTTTTTATGATAATAACTCTTTAATTTTCTAGAGGTTTTTTTACGTCTAGTAATTTTTCCCTTTTCTAGTTATTTTTATTAAATTCTAAAAAAAAATTCTACTTACCAATAATTTTTCCGTTTTTTTTAGTGATTCTTTCAAATTTTTAGTTTTTTTTAAATCAATTTTCAGTTATTTTTCTTCGTTTTCTAGTTATTTTGTAATTTTTTATTAATTTTTGTTTCCAATTTTGTTTTTTTCAAATAACCTACTTATTTTTCATTTACTTTTAGTTATTTTCATCATTTTCTAGTAATTTTTTCACACATTTTCTGTTTTTTAAAATTAAAATTTCAGTTATTTATTATCTTAACAAATTTCCTCTTTTTTACAAGTTATTTTCTTAAAACATTCCTAATCACTTTGTAAAGGTTTCTTTTTTATTTTTTTCCTTTTCTAGTTATATTTCATCACTTTCTAATAATTTTTCTCATTATCCAATGACTCCTTTTATTTTTTAATTTATTTTTTCACTTTACAGTAATTTTTTAAAATCTTCCATTTATTTTCTTAAACTTTCTAGATGTTTCTTAAACTTTCTAGATGTTTCTTCAACTTTTGGTAATTTACTTACTTTTCTAGTTATTTTTCTTAAATCTCAAAAAAATAATTTACTTTCTATTTATTTATTTTTTAAATTTTCAACTACTTTTCTCTCTCCAGGGATTTTTAAGAGATTTAGAATATGCAAATTCATACTGAAATAATTAAATTTACTTTTTAGGACAAAGATAAATGTCAGTGTTGGCAGCTAACAATTCAAGGAGCAACTCTAGGAGGAAGAGTTCCTAATACCGCTGTTGGGTATATTTATAAACGGCTTCCTGAACCTGTTACAACTGGAATTTACGAATGTAATTCAAGATGCAAATGCTCTATAAAAACTTGCTTAAACAGAGTTGTTCAGCATCCTCTGACTTTGAAGTTACAAGTCTTTAAAACCGCTCCTCGTGGTTGGGGCATTAGATGTCTCAATGATATTCCCCAGGGTTCATTCATCTGTATTTATGCCGGAAGATTACTCACAGAACAAGTAAAAATAACCATATATCAATTTTTATTTCTGAATTCACTTTATTTCTTTTTTTTTTATTACTTATTTACATTTCTTTTATTTATTTGTTTTATATTTAATTAACAATCTTAATGTCACAAATTTCAGGGCGCGAATGAAGGAGGCAAAAACTACGGCGATGAATACCTCGCAGAATTGGATTACGTAGAAGTCGTGGAAGGAATCAAGGAAGGCTACGAAGCCGACGTTCTTGATCCCGAGTTAGAATTGTCCAATGATGTGAATAAAAATAATTTAAGCGATGACGAAGAATATGTTAAAACCACAGGATACGAGTCTGATGAGGATTTTGATATTACCAAATATCGCGACGATCCAAATCTCAGATTAAGAGATTCTCCAGAAAGTACATCTATCAGGTACTTTTTTCAACTGTCAAGATTAAAATTAAATTATTAAATTAATAAGGTTTAACCTTTATTAGGCCGTGTGATATTAATTTTTCTTTTTTGGCCTAAACTGCATTGAAGTAAAACAAATTTGTTATTAAATTAACTGTTTAATTTTTGTGTTGTTTGTATTTTTTAGCCGACGACTCCGAAAACGGAAAAAGGGCGATAAATCAAATGAAGCGGCGGATGAAGAAAAAAACAAATCAATCTCCAAACCTTCTAAACCGTCTTCTAAGCCTGATTTTGATAAATCAGAGAGCAGAGACTCAAATTATGATACTATAACTCTCAGTGACGAAGATGAATCGAAGAGACGAGAACCTGGCAAACTTGATTTGACGGTTGAAGCTCCTTCTATCGACAGACCAAACTTTAAATCTGTACGAGACTTTTTTGGCGAGGATGAGGCTGTTTATATCATGGATGCGAAAACGACGGGAAATATCGGTCGTTATTTGAATGTAAGTAGAAAGTGTTTTTGTCCTTTTTAGATGAAAATAAAAGCAAGAGAGTCCCCTATTTTAAACATTTGTCACTAATATCCCCTATTTTTCACGAAAACTGTGAATTTGTAAAAAGAAAAAAAAACTTTGAAAAACTTTTGATCACAAACTTTAACTTATTCTTTAAATTACATGTAATTTAAAAAAAATTTAATTTAAATTAAAAAATTAATTATTTTGTGATTCGTTTTAACTTAAGGAAGTTCTCTCCATTGACATAACCTCAAACTAAAAATTGATTGTTACCAACAAATAAAACTATTATTAAAATTAATTTCACCAAATTTGGAAAGATCCAGTTGTACCTACATTTTTCAGAAAAAGTTAGGTTGAGCTAAAATTTGTCAAATAATAATTAACAAAACATAAAAAATAGACAAAATGTACAGAAAATTAAATAAATTTACATCAAAAACAAGTTAAGCTAAAAGTAATTAGAGAAATAAAAAAAATTGTACTTATTATGTACTTATTTATGTTTTTTATGTCAAATAATAATGAATAACTGCAATTTTCATCTGATTCTGACAAAATAATAGCTCATTTTTCTCGTTTAAACATTCTCTACAATTTTTTTTCTTAGATTTTGATAAATAATATTCTGTTTAAAAAATACCCAAATAACAAATTTTATTTATTTAATAACTTGTAAATAAAATATTGAACAAAACCAAACAAATAAAATTGTAAAGAATGTTTCAACGTGAAAAATGAGCTATTTTTTCAGAATTGGATAAAAAATTGCAGGTGTTCATTGAATTTAAAGAAAAGACATAAAATGTTCAATAATTTTTATTTGACAACAAAATTTAGCTAAATCTAATTTTTTCTGGAAATTGTTTCTGGAAACCCTGGGAATTTTATAAAATGTTGTTTTAAAAAACTAATTTAATTAATTTCTCTTTTTATGGTTTCAATCAGTTATATTTCATTTGAAATAAGTTGAAAACTGCTGAATTGTCGGTGACTTTTACCTGATTAATCAATAGAAAATAATTGAAATTTTCAATGCTATTACTGTAATTGAAAATTATTTTCATCCATATTAATCAGTGAAAAATTACTGACAATTTAGTCATTTTAAACTAATTTCCTGTAAAATTTCATTGATTAAAATCATGAATATATTTTCAATATAAAATTATTCTCCTTAACTTTTAGAATTATTCTTTAATTTTTTTAAATACTTTGTTCTGTTGTCGATTATTCTCGACAGTTTTCGAATTTTTTTGTCAATTGTCAATTATTTTCCACATTTCTCAATTATTTTCTTTAATATTTAATTATTTTCGTCATTTTGTAATTTTTCTATCAATTATCAATTATTTTCTTCACATTGCAATTTAATTATTTAATTTTCAAATAAATTCTTCCATTTTGAATTATTTTCTTCAATTTTCAATTAGTTTATTCAATGTTCAATAAATCTCGTCTTTTTTCAATTATCATTTATTTTTTTAAAATTCCAATACAACTCTTTAGTTATCTTCTTTAATTTTTATTTATTTTCTAAAATGTTTTCTATATTATATTTTTCTTCAGTTTTTAATTGACAACTTAATATTCCCCTTCAATTTTATAATTAATTGTTTTTATAATTATTATTAATTATAATTAATATTCTTTAATTTATTCAATAATTTTGTTCTATTATCGATTATACTCGCCATTATTCGAACTTTTTTTACTTTTTTTTTTCAATTGTCAAGTATTTTTCTTAAAGTTTAATTATTTTAGTAATTTACAAATTTTTCTTATAATTATCAATTATTTTCTTAAAATTTCAGTTTAGTTCTTTAATCTTCAATTTTTAATATTTTCTCCAATTATTATTCTCGTCATTTTTCAATTATTTCTTTCAATTATTTATTATTTTCCACAATTTACAATTATTTCCTACAATTTTTCCGATTATTCTCTTAAAATTTTATAATTATTCTTTAGTTTTTAAAATTTTTTTTATTAATCTAGTCATTTTTTGAATTTTGTTTTCAATTGTCTATTATTTTCGTCACTTTTCACGTATTTTCTTCAATTTTTCATTTATTCTCGTCATTTTTCAATTATTTCCTACAATTTTGTCAATTTTCAGTTATTTTCTACAAATTTTTCAATTTACAATTATTTTTCTTAAATTTTATATTTATTCTTTAATTTTTAAAATTATTTTGTTCTGTTGCCGATTATTCTCGACAGTTTTCTAATTTGTTTTCAATTTTGTCAATTATTTTTTCAAATTTGAATTTAATTCCCAAATCTTCTATTTATTTCTTCAAATTTCAATACCATTCTTCAGTTTTCAATTATTTTCTTCTATATTCCATAATTCTCAGGTTTTTTAATTACTTTTTTCAATTTTTAATTATATTCTTTAAATTTTAATTTCATTCTTTAATTTTCAATTTTTTTCGATTTTCAATCCAGTTGTTCAACTTGTAATTATTTCTAACAATTATTCCTATAATTTTCTTAATTTTCCTTGTTTCTTAATTTAAAATTTCTTGTTTATTTTTGTTAATTACTTTTTTCCGGTTGTCTATTAATCTAATCATTTTTCGAATTTTGTTTTTAATTGTCAATTTTTTTTGTCATTTTTCAGATATTTGCTTCAATTATTCTCGTCATTTTTCAATTATTTCTTACAATTATTAATAATTTTCTTCAATTTTCAATTGTTTTCCGACATTTTTCAATTATTTCCTACAATTTTTTCAATTTTTTTGTTTGGTTGTGTATTAATCTAGCTATTTTTTAATTTGCTTACAAACTAATTATTTTCGTCATTTTTCAGATAATTTCTTCAATTTTGTAAATATTTTCGTAATTTTCATTATTCATTACATTTAAACTAGATCTTTCAAAATTTGGTGAAATTAATTTTAATAATAGTTTTATTTGTTGGGAACAGTCGATTTTTAGTTTAAGGTTATGTCAATGGAGAGAACCTCTTTAATTTAAATCTTTACGATATTTTAAAAATTATCAAACTTTATTTTAAATTCTTTCCTTCCTTGATAATTTTCTTTTATTTACTGAATTTTCTAATTTAACAATTATGTTTCTATTTCTTTGAAATTTAAAGTATATATCATTTTATCAAAAAATTAAATGTTTTTTTTATAATTTCTTATTCTTAAAAAAATGTCAGTATTTTATTCTTATTATTTCTTTTGTTTATTATACAATTTCTTAATGCTAATCACTTTTTGATGATTTTTATTCTATTTGCTTCTAATATTTTTTTTCTTGTAGATTTTCTTCTTTTTATACAAAGTATTTTATATATAAAGAAAATACAAAGTATTTTATATAAGGTTAATTTATGTAATTTTGGTTTTATAACATTTCGAAAAATTTATTAATTTTCTTATTTAATTAGATCATTTAAGAGAGAGGGGGGGGGGGAGTACACTTTTTTTGTTTCTCTAATTACTTTTAGATTAACTCGCTTTTAAAGAAAATTTATTCAATTTTCTTAACATTTTGTCTATTTTTTCTCAAATTTATTTACCGTTTCATAAAATTTTTAGATTCTAAGATTTTTTAAACAAAATTGTTAAAAATTTTGTATCTTTCATTTTTTAAATTTATTTCTTTCTTAAATTGTCTTCAATTTGTGAATAATTTAAAAAAATTTTGTTTTTTATTTAAGTTTTATATTACATTCAAATTTTAGTCGATTCAAATTTTCATTCTTTTGAAAATTGCTTAACTTTTAAAAAATAAAACAAAAATTAATTTTTATTTTTATTACGCTTAATGATGTTTTTATTCATTTCTTAATAAATAATAATCTCACAATTCTGACTATGTAGTCTTATTGTTTCAATTACATATTTATAAATAAAATATTTTTTATCATAAAAGTTAATAATTTAGTAATATTAGAAAAAATATCGTAACTCTTTTAAAATTTGGATTAGAAAATGTTTTTGTCTTGTAAATTAGTTAAGATATATAATTTATTTATCTTTATTTACTAATCATCTTTTTTCTTTTCTTTCAGCATTCCTGCGATCCAAACGTTTTTGTCCAGAATGTCTTCGTGGATACTCACGACGTTAGATTTCCCTGGGTGGCATTCTTCGCTCTTCATTACATTAGAGCTGGTCAAGAATTAACTTGGAATTATAGTTACGATGTAGGAAGTATACCGGGTAAAATGATTATCTGTAAATGTGGATCTTCAAATTGTCGAGGTCGACTGTTGTAAATTGAATTTCTAAGAAATTTAATTGTAAATGTTATTGAAATTCATCTTCCAATTGGGATAGATTTTTCAATATTTTAATTCACTGAAATTATTTTCAATTGACCAATAATAATACTTAATTTATACTTTTTTTTAGTTTACGCGCATATTATTTATAAAATAAATGAAATATTTGTACTTTACTTTCTCTTGGAATGCAATCGGTACCGGAAATTAATTATTTATAAAATTTTTACGTATATATTCATTTTGATGTGTACATATATATTCAATGCCATTTATTTAACACAGTCATTACAATTATGTCTTATCTATTAAATATATCTCAAATAAAAAATAATAAAAAATGCAGAAAAGTTTGCTTTTTTGTTGGATCTTTACTTTGTATATCACCTGTTTTTTTGTTTTTGGACGAAGCATTTGGAAGATTATAAAGTAAAATAGGAATTAAAAAAATAGAATACTATTTTTTACTAAATATATTATAAGGTCTTACACACATCTCAAATGTAAATTACAATGGTTTGCGTCAGTGAGTTTGTTTGTTCTAAAAATAAGTCGGAAATCGTTAAATTCTATTTATAAAAGAAGGAAAATTAGATTTAAACTTATCATTTATAGGTATCGCGAAAAAATTTGCGACTCTAGGCGGACAAGTTTAGGTCGCGTCACTCGAAGCGAGTATATATGTATTTCTTATAATTATCATTATTGTAAACCTACCTTAAATCTTTATAATTTTATGTAAGTTACATAAATATATATAGATGTCTGACAAAATGCGGAGAATCCATAACGAAGCGACAATATATCCTATAAGGAACGTGACGTATCTATTTAAATAACAAAAATTGTAACTTTTTAAAGAGTTTTGGTTTTGTAGAGCTCGAGGAGCTCTTTAATTTCATTTTTATCTGTAGCATCCAAATAGCTCGTCCCATCTGGTGTCACTCCATTGGCTCGGGCTCCTTTCTCCAAAAGTAATTTCACGCAATTTGTGTGTCCTTCCCAAACCGCCGCCAAAAGGGTCGTTATCCCGTGTTTGTCTTTTGCCTAATTAAATTAAATAAATTGTAATAATTAGTACATAATTTCCAAACATAATTTCCAAACATAATCGTTGCTAAATTATTTTAAATAAATCTAGAATTAATATATGTTTTTTTTATATGCAATTTGTTTGATAATTAAGTTCCAAAATTAATTATTTAGAACATTTATTTCATAGAATTTCACATTTTCGAATATGTTTTCAATCAAACATAAATTAATCCGAATTTTAACGTAATAGAATTTTTAGGTCACTGAATTCATATTTAACGGAATTTTCATTTTACATAATTCTTTTAACCGACTTTTCAGTTAACAAAATTCCAATTTAAACGAATTTTAATTTAGAAGAATTTTTGTTTTACTGAATTTTAGGTTAATCGAATTTTTAAATACCAGAATATTCATTTATCCGAAATTGCATTAATACGAATTGACATTTTATGAACGTTTTTGTATTTTAAGTTTTCTATCAAATGTCAATTCGTACTAATACAATTTCGGACAAATGAATATTCTGGTATTTAAAAATTCGATTAACCGAAAATTCTGTAAAATAAAATTTCTTCTAAATTAAAATCAGGGTGTCTACTAATTTCGTCCAACAAAATTCCTGGTCATTTCCCGGTTTTTCCCGGTTTTTTCTCTTGTTAAATTAAAATTTATTTTAAGTATAAATAGACCTACAAATGGCTACAAAAATTAAATATAAGAGTTGATAATTGAAGAAAATAATTGAAATTCAAAGAAAATAATTGAGCATTGTAGAATTAAATACTAAACTTTACAAAAAATAATAATTAAGAATTAAAAGAAATAATTAATAATGGAAAGAAATAATTGAACAATGACAAAGATATTTGACAATTAGAAACAAAATTAAAAAAAAGTAAATATTAATCTACAATTGAACAATAATTAAAAAAAATTAAACAATGGTTATTTAATTCAAAGAATATAATTAAAAATTGGTCTACTAGATAGAAAATCCAAAAAAAATAATTTAAAATTTAAGTTAATAATTCAAAACTGAAGAAATAAATTGAAAATTAAATAATCAAATTGAAATCAGAAAAACACAGAATTATTAAATATTAAAAAAAGAACAATTGAAAATTGAGAAATAAAATTGAAATTCGAATACAATAATTGAGAATTAAAGAAAATTACTGAACAATTGGATTGAAAAAAGAAGAAAATAATTTATAATTAAAAAAAATGGAAAATGACAGGAATTATTTAATATTGAAGAAACATTAAAAATTGAAGAATAGAATTGTTATTTAAAGAAATTAAATTAGAATTGAAAAAAATAATTGAACAATTAAATTGAAAATAGAAGAAAATTATTGAAAATTGAAGGAGGTTTTGAAACATGAAATAAATAACTGTTAATTGAAAAAAAAAATAATTGAAAAAAGTCGAGATTACTGAATATTGAAACAAACAATTGAAAATTGAACAAAATAATTAAAAATTAAAAAAAAAATTGAAAATTAAAGAATGGAATTGAATGTCGAAAATTATAATTGAGATTTAAAGAAAATAATTCAAGAATTGAACAATGGGATTGAAAGTAGAAGAAAATAAGTGATAATTGAAGAAAAAAGAAATTTAACAATCCAGGATTTATAGAATTTGAAAAAAACAATAAAAAATGAACAATGTAATTGTAATTTGAAGAAATTAATTTAAAAATGTAGAAAATAATTTGAAATTGAAGAAAATGTGATTTTATGAAAATTGTTGAATAATAATTGATGAATTGAATTCAAGTTTCAAAAACATAATTGATAATTGAAAAAAAATATTGAAAAAAGCCGAGAATTATTGATTATAGAAGAAAATAATTGAAAAATGGAGGGGTTATTGAGATGTGAAATAAATAATTGATAATTGAAAAAAATAGTCTCAATTTTTTTCCTAAATTGTACATTTAATTTCCACAAGTTTTATTTATATTTTTCAATTTTTTTTCAATTATTTTCTTCATCCATAAGGAGGTTCTCTTTATTAACATAACTTCAAACTAGAGAGTGGTTTTTCATCTCGAATAAAAATATTATTACAATTAATTTTATCAACAATTAAAAGATCACGTTTTACAATTCTTAGAAAAAATTATGTTAAGCAAAAATTTGTTGTTAAACAAAAATTATTTAATATTTTGTCTTTTTCCTTTAAATCTAGTGAAAATCTGTACTTTTTATCAAATTTTGACAAATAATAGTTTATTTTATTCGTTTAAATGTTTTTTACAAATTTATTTTGTTGATTTTTGTAAAATAATATTTTGTTTAAAAAATATGTAAAAAATACAACTTTTATTTCTTTAATAACTTTTGAAACAAATATTATTTAACAAAGTTCAACAAATATAATTGTAAAAAAATGTTTTAAATGTTTTAATTAAGAAAGCAAAAAATGTTAAATAATTAGTATTTGACAACAAATTGTAGCTCAAGCTAAATTTTACTGAAAAATGTAAAACTGGATCCTTCAAAATTTGATGAAATTAATTTTAATAATAATTCTATTTGGTAAGAAAAACCATTTTTTAATTTGAGGTTATATCAATAATCGATTATCAATTTCTTTCCTCATTTTTCAATTACACATTTTCATAAATTTTAAATTATTTTCTAAATTTTCAATTGTACTCTTCAATTTTGTCAAATAATGTGATTAATACTTAATTAATTTTCGTAGTTTTTAATAAGTAAGGGTCATTTTTCAAATTTTTTTCTTTCTTCAATAAATTTCTCCAATATCGAATTATTAATAATGCAAATTTCAATTATCCATTTTAATTTTTTCAATTATTGTCGTCAATATTCATTTGGTCATATTTTTCATTATTCAAAAAATTCTGTTTTATTGATTAAATTGTTTTATTACATTTTAAATTATTTTTTGGAAATGTCAATTGTATTTTTCGATTTTTTTAATGATCTTTTTTGATTTTCAATTATTTTCTTCTGTTTTCATATTTTTTATCATCATTCTTCAATTTTTAAAATTCTTTTCCTTCATTTTTATTTGAGTTTTCCAATTTTTCAATTTCTTCGTCATTTTTCAAGCATCTTCATAAATTTTAAATTATTTTCTTCAAATAAAAACTATATTCTTCGAATTCGTCAATTCATTTTATCAAACTCACATATTTTTAGTGTTTTTGTAAATAGTGTCATTACCTTTTAATTCTTTTCGAATTAATTTTGTCAATTTTTTATTATTTGCATTCAAATTTCAAAGATCTATTTCATTATTTTCAATTATTGTCATCTATATTAATTTTTTTTTAATTCTCCAATTTTAGTATTGTAATTCTTTATTTCTATCATTTGATTGAATTTTTGTTTGATTTCTAAAATATCAATTTCTGTATTTCAAATATATTCTTAATTTTTACAATTATTTTTCTTAAATTTCATTTATTTCCTTTAATTTTCAACTATTCTTGTCAATTTTCTTTTGCTTTGTTCAATTTTAAATTGATTCCTCAAATTCTAATTATATTCTTCTATTTTTTTCAATTATATCCATCAAATTTTTCGATTATCTTTTTCAATTTATCAATTATTGTCTGTAATTTTCTATTTTTTTTATTTTTAGCGTATTTTCTTCAAATTACAATCGGATTCTTCAATTTTATCAACTAATTTAATTAATACTCATTTATTTATTTTGTTTTTAATTATATTCCTTTTTCAAATTCTTTAATTTCTACTTATTGATGCAAATTTCAACTATCCATTTTAATATTTTTAATTATTGTCTTCTATCTTCTTTTTATCATATTCTTCAATATTAAAAAAAACTGCTGTATTGCTTCAATTATTTTATTTAATTTTATTTTATTTTTAATACATCAATTATATTTTTCAATTTTTCAAATGATTTTTTAAAATTTAGAATTATTTTCTTTAATTTTAAATATATCCTACAATTGTTAAAGTTATTTTCCTAAATTTTAATTTATGTTCTTCAATCTTTCAATTTCTTTTTCATTTCTCAATCTTCTCATTAATTTTTTTTATTATTTTCTTCAAATTTAATTTAAATTTAATTAATTTCAATTAAATATTATTAAATTTTAAGTTAATTTAAATTATATTTTTAATTTTTTTCTCTTCTGTCTTCATTTACATTTTTAAAAATGTTTTCTTCAAATTCAATTATTTTCTATAAAATTTACAGCTTAAAAAGAAATTCAGCTATTATTTCTATTATTTAATTTATTAAAAGTGCACCGGGTATAATTTATTTTCAAACTTGAATTATTTTCCCCTAAGTCACTAAACACCCAGTTATAATTTATACTTACATTGGCATCAGCACCCTTTTCCAAAAGGTATCCGAGTACTTCACTTTGTCCATAATCTGCTGCATAATGCAGCAACGTCCTTCCATTAATTACTTTATTCACATCCATATCCTGTTGAAATAAAAAATTCATTTAGTACAACTTTTACACTCATTATAGCTAATTGTGAAACTGTTCTGAATTTAATGGAATAATTACATCCACTACCTATTTACTTTTTCAATTATATTTACGCATAAAAAATATTTTCCACAGAAAAAACATTATATCAAATCATAAAACTGATTTATAGCAGAATTCTTGTTTAAAAAGTAAGAAAAAGTTAAATTAAGAATTAATATCTCAATTATTAAACTATGCTTAATATCCGTTACTAATAAAATTGGAAAAACAATTAAAATACCAAATTTTTCATTTATCTCCTTAGAATTTAGCTCAGAAAATAAAAATTTACTTTATTGTAAAACGGTTAGAATAATTTCCGGGGAAAGTGGACTAAACATCAAATTTTGTTTTTATTTTTTATCTTTATTCACCCTTCGGGAAAATATAATTTATAATTATAATGTAATGCGTATGCTACAACTTTTATATAATTATATAATATTTAATAATGTAGTGATTTACAAAGCTTCTATAATAAAATTTAATGTTTTCATAAAACAACATTTGTGCAACCGAAAAAAAACGTTATCTGTTCAAAACTTCATATTCGCGTAAGTTTTGCAAATAAAATTACGAAAAACTCTTCCGAATAATAAAGAATGTTATCATTGAACAAAATGACACTTGATGGAGTAAATAATCAGTTAAAAAAAAAACAAAAATTATGACAGTCTAGAAGGAAAAATGCGACATATTTTTTTAACACACCTTATTCTCTATAATATCTCGAACCTGATCCAGTTCACCGTTCTTTATTCCCCACACAAGATCAGTCATTTTGATTGTTTATTAAAATTACTTTTTTGATTTAATCTAAAGATATACAATTAAATTTTTATTCATTAGTTTTGTTAGTTCCACTGATACTGATGGACTGGAACTGAAGCCAGTGATGGGAAACTTCATGCTACTTTATCTTGTTTACGTAAAATACGTCACGTGTTTAATTTAGTGTAAAATACGTATTACACGTAAAACCAACCCTTCCACTGTGAAAATGGATCGTAAGAACCGTAAATTAAGTTAAAAGTACGTAAAATTTTAAGGACGAAAGGATGCTTTAATTTCTCAACTCTGACAGGAAAGGTGTCAACTTCACATCACATCAGATGAAAAATCAAATTGTTGTTTGTTGTGATTATTAATTAAATCGTATAAATTATATTTGATATTTCATTAGGAAAAGAATTGTAAATAGTAGACATTAAAAGGTGAGTTTTTAAATGCTTATTTTGCTATTGTGAAAAACAATTTAATTACAGAATAGTACATTTCGGTTTGAATTTTTGATTTAACGGATTTAACCTTTTTCAGCTATCGTTAATTTTAAATATAAAAAAGTAAATATTATAAATTATAAAAGAAAGTTGAGTATAGAAAAAAGTATTCAATGGACGATAAAGAAGATAATTTTTCTTGGGCACGAAAACTGGGATTTTCACCTTCAGGATGTACGGATTCAAGTTTGTGAGTGTAAACATTGAAAATTATAATTTTATAATATATTAATAATAATATAGTATTTATAAATAATTACATTTTACTTAACAAATATTTCGAAAAGATTAAATAAAGGTATAATTGGCCTGCTCTGGGACGATTGCTCAAAACTTCTTCATCATCCTAAAGATGTAATGGAAACAAGAAAAAATATTTTGCTTTACAAATTGCAAAATAATTTAGAAGATTCTCGCATAAACTGTATAAAAAAAACAGATCGACTGAAAGCAGAAAAAACTAATTTCAACCAACGTATAAAAACACTAGAAGAAAAATGCAAAGATCAAGAATTAAGAACAATAAAAAAAGGTAAAAAGTAGCTTTAAATTTCTTTAAATTATTGTTCTTGTTATTGATAAATTTTCAAATTGAACATTTTTCGGATTTAAAATTTTTTTTATTTTTAAAGAAAATCAACTGCGGCTATTAAAACACAAGAAAGAGTCGCCGAACGTGAAAAAAGAATTGCTGAAAATGAAGATTGAACAGACTGAAGAAATTCTTAAAGACAGTAAAACAATGTTGAATATTTGCAGTAATTTAATGCCGGCAAATGATAAAGATATATCACAGCAAGAGATTCGTGAATGTTTAGATTTAATGAGCAATATTCGTTCGGGTTTAAATAAAAAGCAGGTTTGTTAATTGTTTATAATTTAAATTTTATTTTTTGTTATAATTTAATTTTATGATTAATTCAATTAATTTCTGTGTTTGTTTAGATTATAAAACGAATAAGACAGATTCTTGGCAGTAAGCACGTTCTGAGTTTGTGGACGTTGTTATCAGAAAATCAGTCTCAAGACCTGGAGAATCTGATTAAATTAGGCAAGCTGGAAGTTTCTGAATTCAAATCTACAATTGGAGAAGATATTGAAATTGGCTTAGCTAAAGTTTGTGGAGAACACGTTAAAACAGTTTCCAAGCAATTGCTAGAAATCGCACAGACTTCAAAAAACGAGAAAATTCTTATGGAATGGATTGAAAGAATCGAGGTTGAGGTAGTTAAAATGCATTGATTTTTAAATTTACAATTTATGGATTTAAATTCAAGATTGATAAAAATCATGTTTTTTTTTTAAAAAAATCAAAAAACTCCGATTTTTTTTTATTTAAATCAGATTTTTTTATTTATATCAAAGATTGATTTTTTTTAAATATATAAAATCAGTTTATAAAATTTTCAAATGTTTATTTGTAAGTAGTTTATTTTTTAAACTGAGAACATTTAATAAGAAATAATGAAGAATAAAATATTTAATAAAAATCAAACAAATTATGTCGAATAGATGAGAAATTTCAAAAAAAAATATCTTCATATTCATATGATCGAAAAATTAAGAAAATTAGGTTAAAGCAACGAAAAAATATAAATTATATATAAAAAAAAAAACGTAAAAAGATAAAAAACAATCTATAAAAAAAATGAGAAAATTCTTTTAAATAGAATTTCTTTCTTGTTAAAGAAATAGAGAAAAATTAAAAAAAAAAACACGCAACACAAGAATGAAACAGTGATACATCAAAATATATAAAAAACTAAAAAATCTTTTCAAAAAATTAAACTAGGGTATTTACGGACATTTTTTTTAAATTAAAAAAATAAATAAGAAAATATTAAAAAAAAAACAGTAAAAATTAAGTTTTTAATCGAATAAACTAGAATTCGACTAGAATTTGATCTTTTTATATAATAAACAGAAAATTGTAATTTTTATTCAAAAGTAACTTTGAATTGACGAAAGTGTAAAATATGAAATTATTTATTCTTGCACTAAAACGCTTTTAAAATTAAAGACAGCTTTTTTTATTTAAAATATACGAAAATGTACAGTTTTTTATTTTAAGGAGGTTCTCTCTATTGACATAACCTCAAACTAGAAAAGGTTTTTCACATAAAATAAAAATAATATTAAAGTTGATTTCACTCAAAAAAAAAAAAAAAAAAAAAAAAGGGTTAACACTAAATTTTGATTTGAAATAATTATTATTTAACATTTTGGGTTTTGGTTTATATTATCAGAAATGGATGAAAATTGTAGTTGTTCATTAAATTAAAAAAAAAAACATAAAATGTTTAATAATTAATATGTAACAACAAATTTTAGCTTAACCCAATTTCTTCTGAAAAATGCACAACTGGATCTTTCAAAATTTGGTAAAATTAATTTAAATGATATTTTTATTTGAAATGAAAAACGACTTTCTAGTTTGAAGTTTTGTAAATATAGAGAAACTCCTTAAGAAGATAATTAAAAAAACTTTAAAATATATTACTAAACAGAGAAAAAATTTTAAATTAGGAAAATTAGAGAATTAAAAGAAAAAAAGAATATAAATGAAATTTTTGAAAACTTAAAAAAATTTCAAAAGAAAGACAATTTTATGAAATTAAAGAACGATGTTAAAAGAAGAAAATTTAGTACAAGATTAAATTTACTGTGGGATATGTAAATAAATAAATAAATAAATAATATAAAATAAAAGAATACAATTTTTCAAAAAAATAGAAAATTGAGAAATTTTAAAAATGTAGATAAACGCATAGGATAAATGTTTTCAAAAAATCCTAATTACAAAATAAAAACTAAACACTTTAAAAGAAGGAAAAAATGTTTCTAAGCGATGACAAAAATTAAAAAATTAATTACAATGCAAGGACTAAAAAATTGTGGAACAACAAGAAAATTAAATAAATAGGAAGAAAATGAAGAAATGTTTTTTTTTCTTAATCTAACAAACTGTAAAAGAAAAAATGTAAAAAGTACAAAAAATAAAAAAAATTTGGTAAGAATCAACTAAGAAATTAGAATTAATAAAAATAAAATAAAAGAATCTATATAAAGATAAATAAAAAGTCCACAAAAGAAATTTAAAAATCCTTTAAGAATAAAAAAGTTTAGGATAATTAAACCAAAAATATTTTTATAACAGTTTTTAAAACATATTATTTAAATATTTTCAAAACAAGTCCAACAATAAATTAAGAAAAATAAAGAAAATCTGAAAGATTGAGTAAGTTTGCAAAAAAAAGAACAAGATGTGAAAACAAATCAAATTAATTAGCAAAAAAAGAGCGAATTTTTTTTAAAAAATATGTAAATAATTTAAAAAACCAACGAAATATAAAGTTTAGTGAATGTTATAATAACAAAATTGTGTAAAATAATATTTAATAATTTGCATAAAAGGAAGAAAATAAAAGACAAATTACAAAAAAAAAAGTATTAAAAGTAAAAGAAGAAAAAATCTTAAAATTTTGTAAAAATACGCCAATGAAGGTGTTAAAAAAATTTTAAAAATTCATGACAATAATATAAAGATTTAGGAAAGCCATTTAAATTTGAAGAAAATAATTTGAAAATAGGAAAAAAAGACAAAAATTATATATTTGAAACAAAATAATTGAAATGTGAAGAAAATAATTGAAAAGTTTAAAAAATGATTGAAATTACAAGAAAATAATTGAAAAATGACAAAAATAATTAGAGACTTGGATAAAAAATTAAAAATTTGAGTACAATAATTGAGATATTGACAAAATAATTGAAATGTGAAGAATCTATTTGAATAATGATATAAATAATTAAAAGCTGGTGTAAAAATTCTACTTTTTAGTGAATAGTTAATTAATTTACAGATTATATTGTATTATTACTTTGAATATATTAGTGAATGTTGTAGTAACAAAATTGTGTAAAATAATATTAAATAATTAGCATAAAAAGAAGAAAATTCAAGAAAATACTAAAATAAAAAGACAAATACAAAAAAATTATTAAAAGTAAAATAAGAAAAAATCTTAAAATTCTGTAAAAATAAGAAATTTTAAGATAAAAATTAAACAATTTCAAGAAAGGAAAATCTCTTAGAAATCTTGTAAGAATAAAAAAAGGATTAAATTGTAAATGTTTAAAATAATTAATATTATTTCGTTATTATGCATCAATTAATTATAAGCATTTAAATTTGAATTAATTGAAATTTAAAAGTTTGAATAAATTTGGAATACCTATGAGTTATTTGACGCTTGGAATTTATTTAAATTAGTTATAAAATGACTTAAAGATAAAAAAATTAAATTTTTTGCTACCTTTTTACCAAAAAATTGTAGATCGTAGATATTTTGAAAATCTGTATTAGCATAATTTTTTTAATTTTATAAAGAATGAAATATTAAAATTGAAATTTTCAAGATTTATCTACAAATTTTTGAATTTTATTATTTGTTTGCGATTTTTTACATATAATATTACACATCCACAAAATTAAACATATTTTTGTTTTAAATCATGATTCTAATTCAAATGTTCCAATGATTTAAATTATGATTGAAATAAAAGTGATTTAAATTAATAACATCTGTGTTTAAATTAATATAAAATTCAATTTCAGGTGGCTGAACCGAACGTCAACGAATGGCTGGAATTCGCTCTTGAAGTTCGAATGTTTGAAGTTGAGCATAATATATTACAGAAGGAAATAAATGATCTTTTGAACAGCATTGTTCAAGAAGAAAACTCTGAACTGGAACTCACGGAAATTTCGTCAAAATTAGAAAATCTTAGTTTTACAAAAGTGAGATTGAGTTTTTATATAAAATTTATATTTTAATATTAATGTAATTGAACAATAATCGTAATTAATTGACGTACAATTTCCCTGCAGCAAAAGTTAATAGACGATGTGCAAAAATCTTTAAGTTATCTTAAAACAACTCGTTACCTTATAACAGAGACGAGAGAAAAGCAGCTGGTTCATCTGCAAACAATATCAATTTTACGGTCTGATATTCAAGATCCTAATTTTTATCAGTGGCAAAACGTTGATCTTTCCATGGAATTGGACATTTTTTATAAAGAATTAAATATGGAAGCTTTAAGGCAAATAACGTTGAAGAAACCAACAATGGAACAGAGGTATATTTCTTAATTATTTTCTTTAAATATTTTATATTTTTTTAAGGCCGCTTATTTTTAACCGTTTATTAACTCAATTTCTTTTTCTTTTTATAGGCATCTTAAAAATTGTTTTAACCGGGCGTTGATACCTTTATGCGAAAAAGTACCTGAGAGACTGAAAAATTCTCTTTTCGCTTTGAAAATGCCGTTTTATTATTTATTAGAATGTTATAAAGCCCTTTATATAAATGCTTTATTGAAACGAGTTGAAAGTACTGAACCTGTAGAATTTTCAGACAATTATCCACAATGGGATGTTTCGAAATTGGAAATTGTTATGAAAAGTACCATTGAATTAATACAGTACATAAATTCAAGTTATAAAAAGTCTAAGGAGCAAATTAGTGAATTTGAGCACATATTCGATATATGGTAAGAAAATTAGTGAATGTGTAAATTATATAATTATAATATTTATTGTATAAATTAAATATTAAATACATTTTAGAGTTATTAATATTATATTTCAGAAATTTCTCACTTACATTATTTATCATTTACATAATTATATTAAAGAATCAAATCTTTTTTTAGGAATCTTCAAACCATTGAGAAGGCCTTCTCAATTTTAGGAGAAATGTCCGTGGATGGAGTGACTTTAAAAGAATGGAAGCAGCGTTACAGTGTTGCGATGTACATGTTAAAAAAATCAAATCAAGTTTCTCTTTCATTCCAGCCTTATAATTTTGAGGAACGATAACAAATATTTTAAATATTTACAAACTGATTTCTATTTTTATAGTGTATAATTTCGAAGATCAAGCACTTTTGAGAAATTGGGTCTTTGTAGTAAAAGGCCATAAGTCCAGAAACGTGTTTATTTAAAATTAAATTGTGTAAATATAAACAAATAAGTAATTTTAATAATAAATTTGATATTATATTTTAATATACAGAGAAACCTCGTTTATTCAAACCTCTGTCATCCAAACCGTTTGAAAAAAAGTTTTTTATACATTTTTTTCTTTAAAATCTCGTAATTTACACATTTTTAAAGCTTTTTAGTTGCTCTTTGGCTCATTTTTCTCTATTTTTTATGCTTATTAAAAATTTATCATGAAAAGTTAAAAATATTGATAAACAAAATTAATTAATTAATTAATTTCGTTTGGTGTATTTTTGTTTCTTAAGAGAAAGAAATTATTTTCTATTTTTTCGTAAAAACCTCCTAAATTTAGCAATTTTTAAGATTCAAAATCGTTCCTTGGGCCTTTTGTTTACATTTTTAATGGCCTTTTTAAAAATATCATTAAAAAAAAAAGTTTATTATTATCCAACTTTCTTGGAAAAAAAAATTTGATATTAAGGATGTTTGACCCTATGACATAACCTCAGAACTAAAATTAAAATCTACTCATATAATTTTATTTAAAATGTTTAGTTAAAAAGTAATAAACACAAAAAAAGATATTTTTTATGTTTTCTATGTTGTTTCTAAACAATGCACTTATAATGAAATTCTATGGGTAGAATTGTGGAGAATGTTTCAAAGAATAAAATGAGCCATTGTTTGACATAATTGGATAAAAATTGAATTTTTTCATAGATTTCAAGAAGAAACGGAAGAAAGTGGGAAGAAACACAAAATATTCAATAATGCGCAAAATATTTTAGTTCAAAATAATTTTATTTGAAAATTGTATAAGTAGATCTTTTAAAATTGGTTAAGAATAAATTTTATTTTATTTAATTTTCATATAATAAAAAATACTTTTTAGTTTGAGGTTATGTCATAGGATCAAACGTCCTTATAAGTATTTTTTTTTCCTGTAATATATAATATACGTTTCATAAAAATATGAAATATTTCTAATATGTATATATTTTGTTAAAATCTTAAAATAATCGTAAAAATTAAAAAAAAAATGTTTTGAAAATTTAAAAAAATACTTGGCACCTATTTTTCGAGCAAATTTAAAAATTGCGCGTTAATAATGAATGTACTGATTGGCTGAATTATTTGACTGAGAACCACTGAAAAGAACTTTTTTTTCTAAGAAAAAAAGCATCATGGCTGCCTTCACATTTCCTTAAGCACGGAGAAGATATTTGTTGAGATTTTAAAGTGAAATTTATTTAATTACTGGACTTTAATCTGATCAAGATTAAATACCTAATTATTAGAAAACTGAAAGACTTATTTAAGTGGAATTCTTCACGTCAATCGAACAGATTGTCTGGTACCTGAAAGGTATGTTTTGACAGATTGCATTCTTATATGTGTAGGTATACGTATGTTGAAAATAATAAAACATCTCGAATATATTATTTTAAACAATTAAAAATACGTAGATTTTCTTTTTAACTACAGTGAAAAATTCAAGTTTACAAGTACTTTGTTCGAACTTAACCTCATCATTGACGTTTGTTGGATTATGTTAATTATTTTATTTTAATCTCCTTACTAGAATATTTGAGCAAATGATGATTTATCATTAAAACATTTTGAAATATGTTTATTTTATTGAACATTCTTTTGATGTTTGGTTTAACAGGTATAATTGTATCTTTTAATTTTCTTTTATTATATACTTTGGAGTGATCTCTACAAAAAAATGCCACCCCCTCAAAATTGTTCCAAGTTGAAAAAAAAATCTATATTTTTTTATTTCTAAATCAGTTTATAATTAATGGTGCAAAAAAAGATTTTTTTAAATTATATAATTTTAGAATTATCTCGTTTGTTTTAAGATTTTCCCATTTTATAAAATTTTCTAATTTTTTGAATAATTTCCCTGACTTTTTTTTAATTTTTGCATTTATTTTTGTAGACTTGTTATGTATCCTTTTATTTTCCTATTTTATTTTCAGTTTTTAGTAAATTTCTCCCGATTTTAACATTTAAATAATTTTTGCTATTTTCTAATTTTTGTGTAAATATTTAGATTTTTTGAAACATATTCTCCATTTTTCAAATATTTCTTTCATTATTTTTTAAGAAAATATCATTTTAAGAGTGGTTTAAAGTATTCACATATTTTTTTCGATTCCTTCTTAAATATTAAAATGTGAATTTTCTTAGCTTTTTTAGAAAAAACTTTTACTTAATCTTTAAATTTCCAATTTAAAACATTTGTTTGTTTTTTCATTCTTTCATAATTGTTTTCTTAATTATCTTTTTTCGGAAAAGTAGGTTTTGGGTTTTTATTTATTTTGTAATTGTTTTATTTATTCCAGATTTGCTCATATATATTTTTTTAAATTTTGTTCTTACATTTTTTCTAAAATTTCTTGTATTTATTTCTTTTCTTAATCTTGTTTATGGTTTGTTCCTAAATTTGTCTAATTTTGAAAGATTTTTTTTACTCTTTTGATGCTGTTATAATTTTTTTTAGTTTTCCAGTTTTAAAAATAATTTTCCTAACTTTTTTTTGGCTTTGAAGAATTTTCTTATTTCTTTTGTAGACTATTTATATTTTCTTATTTACTTTTTACATTTCATTGATTTATTTTTACATTTTCTCACTTTTTTGTAGATTCTTCATCGATTTTTATATTTTTGAATTTATGTATTTATAATATGTATTTTTTCTTAATTTTTCACGTTCATTTTCTAATTTAGTCTGAAAGTTTTTAATTTGTGAATTTTTAACCAATTTTATAATATTTTAAAACTTATTTGAAAAGTTTTTTAAATGTTAATTGTTCTTTTAAATTTTTTTGAATTTTTGTTTGGTTCTTCATTGTCAAATAATTTTTATATTTTGTTATCAGTTTCCACTTATTTATTTATTATTATTTTTAGAACTTTAATTTCTACTTATAATATTAATTTTTAAAGAACTTAATTATCCGTTGTTCTTTTATTATTAATTTTAATTTTTTAAAAAGAGTTTTCTCTTATTTATTTATTATTTTTAGAAGAATAATTTTTTTAGTTTATTTTGTTTTTCAATTCTTCATTTTCCAAATTTTTTTGTATTCCGCCATCAGATTTCTCTTATTTATTTTTTGTTTTTCTTTTGTTACTATAATTTACACTTATAATGTTAATTTTTTAATTTTTTGTTTTTCAATGCAGCTTTTCTTTTTTAAATTTTCAGATACCTAATAGTTAAAAAAAAAACATAATAACATTTTTTTTTAATTTATCATAAGTTTCTCTATTTTTAATTGATTTTAATTTAAACTTTCATTCTTTTCTGAATTTTTTATTTATTTTTTTATTCCCTTTTCACTTTTATTCATCTTAATCCACAAAAATGATAAAATTAATCTTCTTTTTCCTACATTCTTTTTCCTTTTAATCCACAAAAATGATAAAATTAATCTTCTTTTTGCTACATTCTTTATTAAACTTTTATACTTTTTATTTATAATTTTTTTTTTCAATTTTAAATATTTTACAATTAATTTTAAGAAAATTATGTCTAATTTACTCATCGTACTTCGATTCTTCGTGAAAATATTTCTTTTATTATTAATTATTTTCTCTTATTTATAAAATGAGTTTTAACATTTTTAATAATTACACACTTTTGTTTATTTTCAGCCAAAGATGGTTAGACTTTACGCTTTAACGATTCTCCATAAAGGGCCCACGTCAGCGACTGCCCTAAAATGTGCCTACGACGTAGACTCTTTTTCATATTTTCAAAGAAGCAGCGTCAAGGAGTTCATGGCATTTGTCAGTAAAACCATAACAGAAAGAACGCAAGTTGCTGCGAGGCAGAGCGTAAAAGAAGGAGGTAAAATCGATATCTTTCGTCCCACTCCATAAAAATTCCAAGTCATTCTTAAGGAATTTTGATTTTTTTGCCAACAAAACAGGACTAAATTACAATATTTCACATAATTTTTGTCTCATACACTAGTTACATAAAAATATCTTTAATATTCGAGGATTATAATTGAACTATTCTAAATGATTTATATCAATTGAAGGAATCAGGGTGGCCACTTTTTTTATGAAATTAAATTCCCGGTTTTTCCCGGTCAATTTTTTTAAATTCCCTGTCACAAATTTTTGAACAATTAAAACAGTATTTTTAATTTTGCGAAATTCGGCTTTATATTAGAAATATAACTTTATACTTAAATTTAAAATTTACACATTCTTATAATCTTATTATTTATAGTTAAAGCTTAAAAAGTTTTATTATCACAAAATAATAAAATCTAAATTTTTTGAAAATAATTTATTTTAAACATTTAAAAAGAATTACGTATTATAATTTTACTAGCATTTTATAATAATTTATATTATTTATTATTTAAATTTATTATTAATAAATTTATTATTTAAATAATAATAATTACGGAATTGAAGAATATATCTGAAAAATGACGAAAATAATTGGCAGTTGAAAACAAAATTCTAAAAATGGATTCACAATTACAAAATTGAAAAGAAGAGTTTAAAAAATTAGACAATAAGTATTCAATTTAAACAAAATAGTTCAAAAATTATATAAATAACTGTTGGAAATAATTGCAAATTGAACAACTGCATTAAAAACCGAAAAAAAACAACAAGAAAAAAACAAAAATAAACAAAATTTTTAAAAAGTGTCTAGATTAAAACACAACCGAACAAAGTAATTACAAAAATCAATGAATAATTATAAATTTTAAGATAATAAATGAAAATTAGAAAAAATTGTAGGAAATAATTTAAAATTGCGAGAATAATTAATAATTGAAGGAAATAGTTGAAAAATGACGAAAATAATTGAAAAATTGAAGAAAATATTTGAAATATGACGAAAATAATTGGCAACTGAAAACAAACTTTGAAAAATAACTAGATTAATTTACAACTGATGAAAATAATTGAAAAAATTAAACAAGAAATATTACATTTGAAGAAGATAATTGCACATTGAACAACTGTATTGAAAATCGAAAAAAAATGATTGAAATTAAAGTAAATAATATAAAAAAATGAGGAAATAAATTGAAAATTAAAAAATTAAATTAAAATTTGAAAAAATAATTGATAATTGAAAAAAAAAATTGCAAAATGACGAAAATAATGTACGATTGAAAACAAAAATCAAAAAATAGCTGGGTTAATACACAACCGAACAAAATAATTTAAAAACTCAAAGAATAATTATAAAATTTTAAGATAATAAATGAAAATTAGAAAAAATTGTAGGAATTAATTGAGAATTGCGAAAATTATTAATAATTGAAGAAATAGTTGAAAAATGACGAGAATAATGGAAAAATTAAAGAAAATATGTGAAAAGACGAAAATAATTGTCAATAGAAAATAGAATTCGAAAAATAATTAGATTAATTTACAACTGATGAAAATAATTGAAAAAATTAAACAAGAAATATTAAATTTGAAGAAAATAATTGCAAATTGAAAAATTAAGAAAATTATAGGAATGATTGTTGGATATAATTGCACATTTAACAACTGGATTGAAAATTGAAAAAAATAATTGAAAATTGAAGAAAGAAATTAAAAATTAAAGAATGGAATTAAAATTTAAAGAATATACTTAAAAATTGAAAAAACAGTAATTGAAAAAAGCCGAGAATTAATGAATAAAGAAGAAAACTATTGAAAACTGAAGAATGTAAATAAAAATTGAAGAATGGAATTAAAAATTAAAGAAAATAATTGAACAATTGTATTTAAAATTAAAGAAATTTAATGATAATCGAAAAAAATAATAGAAAAAAGGCGATAATTTTTTAGTATTAAAAAAAATAATTGAAAAATGAAAAGTGGAATTTAAATTTGAAGAAAGTAACTAAGAATAATAGAATAGAATAGTTCTAGAATTGAATAATTGACTTGAAATTTTAAAACAATTTTTGATAGTGAAAAAAATAATTTAAAAAATTTGGAAATTATTGAATGTTGAGGAATTAATTCAAAATCGATAGAAATAATTGAAAATTAAAGAAAATATTTGAGAATTGAAGAAAATAATTAAAAATTGAAGAAATAAATTGGAAATTAAAGAATTAAATGAAAATGTCTATAAAATAATTAATAACTAGAAGAAAAATTACAATATGAAGAAAATAATTAAATATTGAAGAAAATAATTAACTATTAAAAAAAATAATTAACATTTGAAAAAAAATCGAAAATGGTCAGAATAATCGGCATTCGAACAAAAAAAAATTGTAATTAATGAATAATCATAAAATTGATGAAGAATAATAAATTGTCAATTGAAAACTGATGAAAATTATGGAAAATATTGTTGAAAATAATAGAAATTTAAAAAATTGTTTTTAAATTTCAAGAAAATAATTGAGAATTGAGACAATGCGAGAATTATTGAACATTGAATAAAATCATTGAAAAACGAAGAATGTAATTGAAAATTAAAGAAAATAATTACAAATTAGAGAAATAAATTGGAGATTAAAGAATTAAATTAAAATTTGAAGAAAATAGTTGATAATTACAATATGATGAAAATAATTAACTTTTAAAAAAAAGTAATTAATAATCGAAAAAAAATCGAATAATGATGAGAATAATCGGCATTCGAACAAATTTTCTTTTTTAATTAAGTAATTATCATAAAATTGAAGGATAATAATAATAAATTGTCAATTGAAAACTGATGAAAATTATGGAAAAAATTATTGAAAATAAAAGAAAATTGAAAAATTGTATTTAAATTTTAAGAAATTAATTAATAATTGAGAAAATGCGAGAATTATTGAATATTGAATAAAATAATTGAAAAACGAAAGCAATTGAAAATTGAAGAAAATAATTCAGAATTGAAGAAAATAATTAAAAATTAAAGAAATAAATTGAAGATTAAAGAATTAAATTAAAATTTGAAGAAAATAGTTAACAATTGAAAGAAAAATTACAATATGACAAAAATAATTAACTATTAAAAAAAATAATTAAAAATGGAAAAAAAATTCGTAAAATGGTGAAAATAATCGGCATTTGAACAAAAAATGTTTTTTAAATTAATGAATAATCATAAAATTGAAGGAGAATAATAAATTGTACAAAATTGAAAAAAACTGATGGAAATTATGGAAAAAATTGTAGAAAATAAATGAAAATTGAAGAAAATAATTAGGTATAGAAGAATTGCATTGAAATTTCAAGAAAATAATTGATAACTGAGAAAAAGCGAGAATTATTGAATATTGAATAAAATAATTGAAAAATGAAGAATGCAATTGAAAATTTGAAAATTATTTGATTCAAATTTATTAATTTATCAGAATTTCAATCTACTCAAATTTGATTTAATTCAAATTTCAGTTGATTTAAATTCTCATTCATGTTTTGTTTAGCTTAGAAAAGAAAATAAAAATAAAATCGTAGAAATAAGAAAAAAAATTAATTGATAATAGAAGAAAATAATACAAAATTTAAAAAATAACGTGAAGATTACAGAATTAAATTGAAATTTTAAGAAAATAGTTGACAATTGAAAGGAAAAGTACAAAATGACTAAATTATTAAATATTAAAGAAAATAGTTAAGAAATGAGGAAAATAATTGACAATTGAATGAAAAATTCGATATCTGGCGAGAATAATCGACAACAGAACAAAAAAATTAAAGAATAATTATAAAATTTAAAAAGAATAGTTGTATATTGAAAACCGTTGAAAATTGTAGATTTATTTATTAATGATATGTGGAAAATATTGATTTTTGATAAAATTTCTCAGAATTTTTAGATCTACGAAGAAATTTCCTGTTTAGTAAAAATTTTCCGGTCAATTTTTTAATTCCCGATCAAGTGGCTACCCTGGGAATGATAATTTTTAATTAAAAATTGAATTATAATTAAATAAAAATTGAATTATAATTAAATAAAAATTGAATTATAATTAAATAAAAATTTAATTAATATATAATTAAAATTAAATTATATAATTCATTTATCAATTATTTTTTATGTTTAGAGTACATGTGCCATGTTTACGTTCGAGGAGATAGTCTAGCTGGAGTTTTAATTTCCGACCATGAGTATCCAAATAGAGTTTCTCACACTTTAATCACAAAAGTATTAGATGAATTTGCAGCGAGGTATCCTCCCAACACGTGGCCTACGTTAAACGAATCAACAGTTGATTTTCAACAGAGCAATGTTTATTTAGCGAAATATCAAAACCCACATGAAGCAGATGCTCTCACAAAAATGCAGAACGATCTGGATGAAACAAAAATTATTCTGGTAAAAGAACCTTATCGAAAACTAATTTATAATAACAATTATAATTTAATTTATAATTTTATTCAGAACAAAAGTTCCTATAATTATAAAGTTACTTTTTTATACTCATTATTATTATCTAGCAATCCAATTTTTAAATCATAACAATTGCTAGACACATTTTAATGAAATATTTCCTTTTTTTCAGCACAACACTTTGGAGGCGGTTTTGCAAAGAGGCGAAAAATTAGACGACTTGGTTTCAAAATCAGAAGGCCTTAGTATTCAGTCGAAAGCCTTTTATAAAACGGCCCGTAAAACTAATTCATGCTGCAGTTTAACGTCTTAGAAAATTTTCCTTATAATAATAATAATCTTTATCAACATCGTGTCACTCTCAATGTTTAAGAAAGTATAATTCAGAGAAACTGGAGAGAGGAGTGCAATTGAATTAACCATTTGACTGCAGTGTCGTTTGGTTTAATTCCAGGACTTTCAGAAGCTATAATAAAGCTTCTGCGAAGGTGACACTTTTTTGAGATGAACCAAAGAAGCATCTTCAAAAAATGGTTTCAGAAATAATTAAAGGAAAGTCTGGCAGTGCCAAAACTGGAAATAATTACTGAGCGCTTGTTCTGTAAATAGATATATTAGCTTTGCTTTGTCCGATTTATTTCTCAAATCAATACCTGTAAATGAGATATTCACTGCCAGTTCCACGACGGAGGAAATCATCTAATTTTTATCAATTGAAACGGCCCTAATAAAAAAAAAAAACATTCCGAAATCATATATTGAAATTAGAAATGAAGCAATAAGAAGTGATTCTTATTCAATTAGTTGAAATTCTAACCTTTTTACTTTACTGGCTCGACATTCTTCAAATCATGTTCCTGTTTGCTTAGAGATTCCAAACGTTTTGTACTTGAATATTCAAATATTTGACAAAATCTTGTCAAAGATTATTGCATTTTCTCGCACAAATAGCAGAGATTCAGAAATTCTTAAGCAGTCCACGCCCGGGAAATAATATTTAAATAAACAAATTATGACCGTGTTGAACGTTAAGTGTCATATTATTGGTGTTTGTGTCCGCTGACATTTTAAAATGGAAAAACAAAAAAATATTTATCATGAAAAAAAGTACTGAGTCTCGTTGAAACATTTGAAATTTAAATAAGTGAATGTATTTGAAGATATACCTGTATGTATGATAATAAATGTACAATATAAAATTCCTTATCTTTATAAAACTATAAAGTTGAAACAGATGTTTTGCTTCTAAAATAATTTAAATATACCAATCTATTTTTAAGTGTTGCAAATTCTGTCTATTTTTTAACCTTGTTCATCCCGAAAAATATGAATAAATATTTTTTAAGTTTTGAAAATCAAACGCAATTCTCTTAATTTATATATTTTTAATACGGACCTAATTACAAGTTCAACAAATTCTTTTCAATTAGAATTTAACGTCTTCTAATAGCTTCTTTTCCATTGGTGGTTTCTTAATTGGTTGATAACCTGAATCCCAAACTTGCCGTGGAGCATGCTGAAAAAACAATATTTTGTTAATATTGAAAAATGAAAATAGAGTTCGAAATTTTAATTCATAACAGGGCTGGTAACAATCATGACTTTTTTAAAAAAGAATCAAAGAAATACGATTTGTTTTATTTAAACCTCATTCTTTTTGAATACATAAAATAAATATATAAAATTTCTAAATGTTTAATTGTAGGTAAATAGTCTATTTTTTAAACTGAGAACATTTAATAAGAAATAATGAGGAATAAAACATTTAATCAAAATCAAACAAATTATGTTGAATAAATGAGAAAATTTCAAAAAACATTTCTTCAGATTCATTTTACCGCAAAATTAAGAAAATTAGATAAAAGTAACGAAAAATAATAAATTATTTTTAAAAAAATAAAAACGTAAAAAGTTATGAAAACAGCCTAATAAAAAAAATGAGAAAATTTCTTTTTAATAAAAAAAGTCCTGGACATTATTAAAAAGATAAAAAAAAATTTAAAAAAAGCACAAAAATGAAACAGTATCATAGAAATATATAAAAAAGTAGAAACTCTTTTCAAAAAATTAAATTATTTACGGACATTTTTTTAAATTGAAAAAATAAATAAGAAGATAATTTAAAAAACGTTGAAATATATTCCTAAAGAGTAAACATGTTAAAATTAGAAAAATTAGATAACTATTTTAGAAATTGGTGAAAAAAAGGAATAAAATTTTGGAAAATTTAAATACAAAAATTGTAAAAGAAAAAAAGTTTATAAAATAGAAAACGATGTTAAAAGATGGAAAAATGTTCCTAAGAAATAGAAAAATGATGACAAAAATCAGAGAAACTTTTTAAAATGCAAGAAAATACTAAAAAAATTGTGAAACAAGAAAATTAAATAAACAGGAAGAAAATGAAAAAATGTTTCTTTTTTTAATCTGACAAACTGTAAAAAAATGTAAAAAGTACAAAAAATAAAAAAAAAATTGTTGAGAATCTACTAAAAAATTAGAATTAATAAAAATAAAATGAAACAAAGAAAATAAATTTAAGAAGCTTTTAAAAATAAAAAAGTTTAGGAACACTAAACCATAAATATTTTTATAATATTACGCTTAAAACAAGGCTAACAATAAATTTAAAAAAATAAAGTAAATCTAAAAATTTTATGAAAAGAATAAAAAATCTTAAAATTTTGTAAAAATAAGAAATTATGAGATAAAAACTAAACAGTTTCGAAAAAGTGAAATCTCATTGAAGGTGAATGTTACGCTAATGAACGTGTTTACAAAATTTAAAAATTCATGACAATAATATAAAGATTCTGGAAAGTCATTTAAATTTGACGAAAATAATTCGAAAATAGCAAAAATAATTAAAAATGACAAAACTAATTCAAAAATTGATAAAAATTCCAAAAATGAAGACAAACATTGAAAAATTGAATCGAAATAATGGAAATTTTAAGAACATAATTGAACAAATAATTAAAATTAGGTATTACAAAATAATTAAAAAATGACAAAAATTATTAAAATTAAAAAAAAAAATTTGAGACTGGGGTAAAAAATTTAAAATTTGAGTACAATAATTGAGATATTGACAAAATTATTAAAATGTGAAGAATCTATTTGAATAATGACATAAATAATTGAAAACTAGTGTAAAAGTTAATAAATTCCTGACAATAATAAAAAGATTGAAGAAAATGACATTTAAAGAAAATAATTCCAAAATATCAAAAGTATTTGAATGACAAAAATAATTGTAATTTGAAAAAAATAATAAAAGAAATGACAGAATAATTTTTCGGTGTAAAAAGTTTAAAATTTGAAGACAATACTTGAAAAATTTACGAAACAATTGAAAAGTTAACAAAGTAATTGAATAAAATACCAAAAAAATTTAAATATATAAAGAAAGTTATTAAAGATTGAAGAAACGAATTGAAATTTGTAGAAAATAATTAAAAATGTGTAAAAAATTTGTTTATCGTCTTTTTTTAAATAAATTCGTGACAATAATAAAAAGAATGAGGAAGAAGATTGAAATTTGAAGAAAATAATTTTAAAATGATCTAAAGGTTTAAAAATTCATGACGATAAAAAAAAATTTAATTATTGTTTGTAGAAAACAATTCTAAAATGGGACATATAATAGAAATATTAAGAAAATAGTTGGAAATGACAAAAGTAATTGAAATTTGAAGAAAATAATTGAAAAATAACGAAAGTAAATTGAAACTTGTGTTAAAAATTTAAATATACCTGACAATAATTTAAAGATTGATGACCATAAATGGAAATTTTGAGAAAATTATTGAAAAATGAGAAAAAAAAATAAAAAAAATTGGGTACTTAATTATTCATAACAATAATGTAAAGACTGAAGAAAATTATTGATATTTGATAAAATTTAATTCAAAATCGCAAAAATATTTGAAAATGAACAAAAATACTTTAAGAAAGACAAAAATAATTGAACAGAGTTGTATAAATTAAATTTGTTTATTGACTATTATTTATTTATTTATTATTATTTATTTCTATTGAATAAATATTGATGATGTAATTGGAATATGATTTATAAGATAAATTATTAATCAGGCTTAAATAGACATTTTACTAAAAATGTGAGAAAAGTAACTTTTTTTTCAAACAGTGAGTAATAGTGAGCGATTTTAAAAAAGTGAGTCACTGGCAGCCCTGCTATCTTTATACCAAAAATTTGTAGATATTTTGATAATTTGTATAAGGGCGATTCCATGTCAAATTTACAGTCCACATTTTAAAATCGATTAAATCTATTTTTTATTTGTTCCTAATAAAAAAAATATTAGATACGTATTTTTTTATAAGAGGCCAAATTTTCGAGTTATAAATTTTCAAAATTCTAGATTTTTAAAGATAGACCTTTTTTTAATCACATATAACTCTGAACCTATGAAATTTAGAAAATTTTTGCCAATACGAAAAAAGTTAGGTTTATCTTCAACTTTTAAATAATGTTTACAAAAAAAAAGAAAATATATATATATTTTTTTAAAAAAACACCATTTTTATAAACAAATCCATAACAAATTATTATTTTTCATTTATACATACCACGAAATGTGAAGAACATTTTACAAAAAGATTCCGGTTGGCTAGAAGAGTATTATTAGTTTAAATTAATTTTTAAACTCTAGCTGTTATGTCTAAGTGCTGTACTGTGCCTATTTAAATTGAAAAAAATTGTTTTAACTTGAATTTAGCTGCATCTCTTCTTTTTTTTTAATGTCAAATCAAATTAATATAAACAAAACAGGTGCAGTACAGCACTTAGATATAACAGCTAGAGTTTGAAAATTAATTTAAACTAATAATACTCTTCTAGCCAACCGGAATCTTTTTGTAAAATGTTCTTCACATTTCGAGGTATGTATAAATGAAAAATAATAATTTGTTATTCGGGTCAGAATTTAAAAAAAATGGACTTGTTTCTAATAAATGGTGTTTTTTTAAAAAAATATACATTTTTTCTTTTTTTTGTAAACATAATTTAAAAGTTGAAGATAAACCAAACTTTTTTCGTATTGGCAAAAATTTTCTAAATTTCATAGGTTCAGAGTTATATGTGATTAAAAAAAGGTCTATCTTTAAAAATCTAGAATTTTGAAAATTTATAACTCGAAAATTTGGCCTCTTATAAAAAAATACGTATCTAATATTTTTTTATAAGGAACAAATAAAAAATAGATTTAATCAATTTTAAAATGTGGACTGTAAATTTGACATGGAATCGCCCATAAGCAATATTTTTTACATTTTATAAAGAATGAAATATTAAAATTGAAATTTTCTACATTTATCCAAAAATCCCTGGTTTTTTTCAATTAGCGATTTTTTACACTCAGTATTATAAATCCTGAGAACTGTGAAGCTTTCTTATTATTTAAATCACGATTTTAATGCAAATTTCCCAATGATTAAAATCAATTGCAGCCCTGATTGATAAAAACGTAAACTTACTTCTTTTAACGTTTCGTATGCTCTTATATCATCACCTGATGATATGATCATTTCACTCGCACTCATATCGTGTATAATACAATGTAACATCATATCAGATTCCTCTTCACAATATTTTCTTCTGTGATCCGTCCACTGGACACAGGTTCTTAAATCCCAGTCCAAAAACTTTTTGCTGTTGTGTTCTTTCGTATCAAAATCCACAGCTTCGATATCTTCAACTATTACCTCGAAATCTCCGCCGACGGAATAATCGTAAATTAAAATATTACAATACTCGTTCATGTTCCTCAGATATACGTATTTGTAATTCTTTTCAAGATCAGACAAGAATTTTTCATTCAGAACCTTCGAGTTCACCTCAGCTGGAATATTTCGCTTCTTTAAATTCTCCTGAACAGTTTTAACTGGCACGTCCAGATAAATGATCAAATGAGGTCTCATAAGCTCGTGAAGAGATTGTGCGACAACTGTATTATACGCTTTGTAAGCATTCTTACTCAAATATCCGTGAGCGTGCATAACATCAGCGAAACATTGATCAGACCAAGGACTCCTTTCTGTAACGACACCCTGGCCAGTCGACAGCATATGGGCCAATATTTGAATGGTTTTTTGGTATCTTAATTGATAAAACAATAATTGTGCAATTGCTCCGTTCCTAATTGTTGGATTCTTCAAAAAAGTTTCGAGAGTCACTGTTCGACAAGCTTCAGGAAGTTTATCGTCGACAGTTCTTAAATCGAAATCATAATGGCGCACGTAATAATCCTCTAAATATGTTTGAGGTACGTATAACATGTCCAGCTCGTTGGCCAATTTTCTACAAACTTCTCCTTTTCCAATAGCCGGTGGGCCATCGACAACGATGAACTTTGTATTGTCATCGAATCTGAATTCTGTGTTGTCAAAAGTTTGAGCCCAAATGCCAAATTTCTTCTCTTTGTATGGAAAAGGTGCTGGACGAGGTGGTCGGTTCTTCCGAGTTTCTCGAGTACTTATCCAGGCGATTTGAAGCTTTGGTACATTATTTGTAGACGTTACCTGAAAAAATGATTAGCTTGTACCATTATATTTTGAATTGCTTTAAAATTGACAAAATAAAATTTAAAATTTTATTGTTGTAAACAACAAATAAAGTTGAAAATACATATATAGATATAACACTTACTTTGGGTTTAAATAAAAATTCCAGGGGAAAATCGATTTTCGAATTTATGGGAATTCTGGAGAATTTTGTAAAAAGTAAACATACACATTTTATAAACATGTCATTGTTTGAGGAATTGAAAGTAAATAATTATTATTTACTGTTTTATATTTTTCATAACAGACATTGTACATAATTTTTGTAACAAAATCTTGTAACTTTTTCAAGTGTAATTAATTATTATTGCCAAGAAATACATTTTGAATGACATATTTTAATATTTAGGAATTACAACAAAATTGTGAGTAGTGTCAAACAATGATCAGCATTGTAAACATTATTACATATTGTGATTTTGAAAACTTTTGTAACCCATATATCGTCCTTATGGACCTTGGGATATTGTGTTTAAATAAATAAATAAATAAACAATATGATAAAATAAGGATGGTGCTAACCTTACATAATCCCGTGTTACCGATTCGTAATTTAGAAATGCCAGTACGGAAAATGCACGACATTATTACTAAATAAAAATACAATAAATATGTTTTAAATAAATCTAATTAATATCTGGCATTACATAAATATTTATCAAAATTCACGTTCTATAGCAGAAGTTAACACAGTTTTAGTAAAACTAGCTGTGCCCTGAAGTGAAATCTATTTCGATTTTTCATTAAAGCAGGATTGCCAACTTGATTAAAAAATAACATACGTATTCACCTTTTTTACATTTATGTTATTTAATTGTCAAGTAAAACAAAACAATATATTTGTATAAACTATATTTAATTTTATGTATTCTCAAATAATAAAAAGTACAGCTTTTTTAAAAATCATTGATCTTGGAAATATGTAAATTTAAAATTCCCGCTGCCAAAGATATCGAACTGTCAGAATTGCAGGGCTGTGAATCCGGGTAATGTGAACAGGGTTGGAAACGCATATTAGGTAAGGGGTCATTTGTCCGAAAACTTTTTACTGATTTACGTGTGTAGAAAATGTTTGTTTTAAAAGCATTTCAAAATAGAATTGCCATTTTGGACCAATGAAACTAACTTTTTATGAACATCCGTTTCCGGAAACCCGCGACCAATCAGAATCCAAGTCAACATGTCTCAACTCTCCCTTGAGGATATTTCTAGTAAAATCCCATGTGAGCAGAAAACGTAAACGGAAAGCAGAAAATCATGAGAGTGAGAGTGACAGACGTATATCATTGACTCTCTCACTCTCATGATTTTCTGCTTTCCGTTTACGTTTTCTGCTCACATGGGATCGCACCCTAAGGGTGAAATCCCATGGTCCCGCAAAGCGTCGCGTTTTTGCGCGTTGTAATGAGAAAGAAAATGACACATGTATACTTTTCTCTCATTCTCTCCCAAATGTATGTATACACCCAAAAGTATACATGTGTCTTTTTCTTTCTTATTACAACGCGCAAAAACGCGACGTTTTGCGTGACCATGGGATTTCACCGTAAGGGTGAAATCAGATGAATGCGTTAAACGTTACGTCGTAATGAGAAAGAAAAAGAGGCAGATATGTTTCTATCTTTTTCTATCTCATTACGACGCAACGTTTGACGCATCCATCTGATATAAATATTAGGAATTTTTTTTAAATTTCAAAATAAAGACCAGAATCTTTTGCTTTAAAATGTAGATATTTTGTAAGTTTATTAACTTTCAGTAACTTGAATATTATTAATTTTTACATATAACTGCATAAAGAATACTAAGAAAAAGTATAATAATAACAATAGGAACAATAAGATAAAATTTGATAATGAATTAAGGACGCTTATACCCTCAAGCGGTTCTCATTTTATCGGACCATGTTAGTCAATATTTTTTTAATTTCATGTCGTCTTATAATTTGGTTTCTAAATAGTATTTTGTACTTAAAATCATTACACAAACAAATTTTATTGAAAAAAAAAATTTTCTGTTGAAAATTCCAACTTTTTAAAATCTGTCTTCCTGATTATTTAAAAAAAGTGAAGGATTACTACCCTTAAATAATATATTTTTAACAACGGAACGGTAAATTAATTAAATATTATTGTAAAAGTTATATTCCATTACAGTTTAAAATATATTAGTTTTTTAAAAAAATTTGTAGAACTGGGTTTTTTTAATTAATTAAAATATAGTCATTTTGCGCGTTTTGTTACTTTTTCCATGTAAAAGTCCCAACTTTATAAATTTATATCTTAAAAACAGAACGGTAAAATTCAATAAAATTGTAACAGTACATGTAAAGTAATGTATTTAATATGTCATTAAAATTTTTTAAGAATCTGTAGAAAAAGGTTTTTTGGATAAACATCCTTAAATTTTTTTACAAAGTGCTGTTTTGTGCACTGTATAGAAGGGTTTCCACATTCCCCATGATTCTTCATAAGGATTTTCTCCTAAAACAATTTTCTTACCAATTTTCAAATAAAATTTATGACTTGATGATAAGGGTTCCCATTTGGTGTTTATTAAATCATCAGTCTCAGGTGTCGGATCTCTAAACCAATAAATAAATAATTAAAAATATAATTAAATACAAATTGAATTGTAAATATAAAATTATTCACAATTTTTTTATTACATATTTAAAGAAACTTAAAAATCAAATTTAAGTAATAAAAAGTTTCAATTTTTTCCTATTGTTAAAATACATGAAAAAATCGTTTTATACTTACCCAGTTTTTGCAAAATTTGTCCATAATTTTGTTATTATTTGCATCATTAAGTAATCTTCTGTTCCCTTTTTTAATTGTCTTTCTTTACCCAATTTCGGTCTATAAAACAACAAATAATTCTCGTCAGCGTGGGCACCGCCTGGAATAAAAAATATATTCATTTCTTATAATTAACAAAAATTATCTTTAATATTTTTCAAAAATTTTTTTTTTTATTACTTTGAAAATGTTCAGCTCCTGGATATCTTTTTAAGATAGTACCATCTATTTTGTAATCAAAATTATACATAAACGTGTGATTTTCAGCTACTAACTGAATTCTGTTATGAAACACAATATCTCCTTTATATTTCATTATATTTCCTAATTCCTTAATTGTGATCGGATTATCCTTAAAATAAAAATTTCTCACTCTTCTTGCAAATTCCGAGATATCGACAGAATTATTCAAATGTAAATCAGACTTGAGAATTTCTTCGCAAGGGGTGAGATACAAAGATAATGAACCGCAAAGCTTCCCGAACTTGCTCCAAAAATCGTGATTTTTTCGCTATCTCCTCCAAAAGCTGCGATATTCTTTTTGATCCACTTTAAGGCAAAAACTTGATCTTTTAAACCTTGATTTTCAGAACAGTCCTCGATGTCTAAATTCAGAAAACCTACGAAAATTACAAAAATTTAATAGTTAGAATCTAATAAGGTCAAAAAATTTAAATAGGAATTGGACACATGCTTGAGGAGTAATAAAATCATGAGAAATCAACATTTTTTTACCGGATTACTCTGTTTCTCTTGGAAAATGTTCAAACAATGACATCCGATAATTTATTTATGGATTTTTTATTAACTATTTTTTACAGGGCAGTGAAAATACCCCATAAATTGAAAAATATATGTAAAAAACGTTAAAAAATATTTATTACTATTATTTGTAGTATTTAATGCTAAAATTTTTATTCACAACTAAAACAAATGTTATTAATAATATTTTCAGGTAAAGCATCTCTATGTGTCAGACCAAAAGAATGTAGACTTGCTAAAAAGAGCTTTCTGATTGGCCGGTAATTTTTCCGGAAACATTACCAGCCAATCAGAAAGCTCTTTTAGTAAGTCTACATTCTTTTGGTCTGACACATGGAGATTCTGTATGTTTAGTAGTCGGTGGGTTAAAAGTTGTGACAAATGGATTAGGGAATTTGAATAAAGTTGTGACAAATGGAGATTTGGAAAGTTCAATATTATGACAAATGCAGGTTAGGAAACTTAAAAGTTGTGACAAATGGAGATTTGGAGTGTTCAATAATCTGACAAATGGAGATTCGGATGGTTGAATATTCTGATAATTGAAGGTTAGGAATGTTACAAGATCTGACAAATTGAGCAAACCAGTGTGATGTCACAAGTCCGTTAAATTTTGTCATTTGTCAAGAAGGTTGAGTCCGAAACCCAAATTTACATTGAAATGCATGGGATTATTATTCTAAAATGGTTTTACGATTAATTTATTGTAAAATTGAATAAATTATTGCAATTAAAAGGTAGAATATGTTTTTTTTTGCGTCTTTGTAATATACTTTATGTTCCTTATCAATTATTTAATTTGCACTTAACAGATAAATAAACAACCACAATGACAGAACTTCCTAACCTATTTTCAATTTTTCAGTATTTTTTTGGCATTTAAAAATAAAGCAAATAACTGATAATATGTATGAATATATTTTAGAAACGTAATAAAATATGTTTTATTTCCCACCCTTAATAATTCTAACCGTATTTTATTGTATTGTTATAAAAATAATTTTTTATTTAAATTCCCATACATTGCAATGTAAATTTGGGTTTCGAACCCAACCTTCTTGACAAATGACAAAACTTAACGGACTTGTGACGTCACACTGGTTTACTCAATAGAGATTTGGAGAGTTGAATATTCTGACAATTGGAGGTTAGGTTTTTATCACAACTTAAAAGTTGTGATAAATGGAGATTTGGAAGGTTTAATATTATGACAAATGAAAATTTTGAAAGTTAAAAGTTGTGACAAATGGAGATTTGGAGAATTTAATATTGTGACAAATGGAAATTTGGGAAGTTAAAAGTTATGACAAAATGGAGATTGGGGAAGTATTAAGAGTTGTGACAAATGGAGATTTGGAATGTTCAATATTTTGACAAATCGTAATTCGGGAAGTTAAAAGTTCGGACAAATGGGGGTTTGGAAAGTTAAATGTCAAATAGAGATTCGGTAAGTTTAATATTCTGACAATAAATTTCTGTCAATTGAGTTTTGGAGAAAATGATGGCAACCCTCACATTTTTGTTTATTCTGTCCTATTTCCATTATTATTGACATAAGATTTTATTTAAACTACATTCTTTTAAAAATTTTCCTTTCCTTTCTTATGTCTAATTTACTAATAATTATATTATTTATTGAAAACTATGATTTATAATTTACTTTCTCCTTTTTCTTATCTTGTTATCGAGATACATTCGATCAAAAGATTAATGTCTCAACGCCCATGATTTTCCGTTAATTGAATAATTACTTTATGTTCTGAATTTTTATTTATAAGAATAATTTGTTTTTCAAATAATTATATTGTTACTATTTTTTGCAAAATAAACCATATTTTTATTTAGTAATTTTTAAATCTTGAATGATTTTTAATTGTAATAACATTAGGAGTATAATTTTTTTTTAATTAATAGTTTTGTAATTTAAACATACAACTTATGTACTTAAAACGTAATCATATACTAATTTTATAAAAATTGTAATTTAATTTTTATTTGAAATAAGTTATGTTTGTTCCCCGATGAAGTCTATATATAGCAGTATAATTTGAAAAACTCGTGAATTCAACATTTTTTAAATTCTTGTCCATTTAAAAAAATAAACAAAAAATACATTATTTTCGTTTAATAATTAATTATATTTTCTAAGTGATCAGGCGCGTTTTTAGCCCCCCCCCCCTCCCCCTAGAAGAGGCGCATGAACATTCCCTAAATCTCATTTAGCCTAAATCCCATTGAGCCTAAAATCAAAAAGCCTAAAATGCATTCAGCCACAATTCCATTTAACCTAAATCTCGTTTAACCTAAATCCCATTTAACCTAAAACGCATTTAGTCTAAATTCCATTTAACCTAAAATACATTCAGCCTAAATCTCACTTCACCTAAATCCCATTTAACCTAAATCTCATGTAACCTAAATTCCACTTAACCTAAATCCCATTTAACCTAAAACGCATTTAGTCTAAATTCCATTTAACCTAAAATGCATTCAGCCTAAATCCCATTTAACCTAAATTCCACTTAACCTAAATCCCATTTCACCTAAAATGCATTTAGTCTAAATTCCATTTAACCTAAAATGCCTCAGCATAAATCTCACTTCACCTAAATCCCATTTAACCTAAATCTCATTTAACCTAAATTCCACTTAACCTAAATCCCATTTAACCTTAATTCCATTTAACCTAAATCCCATTATTCCCATTTAACCTAAATCTTATTTAACCTAAATTCCACTTAACCTAAATCCCATTTAACCTAAAACGCATTTAGTCTAAATTCCATTTAACCTAAAATGCATTCAGCCTAAATCCCATTTAACCTAAATTCCACTTAACCTAAATCCCATTTCACCTAAAATGCATTTAGTCTAAATTCCATTTAACCTAAAATGCCTCAGCATAAATCTCACTTCACCTAAATCCCATTTAACCTAAATCTCATTTAACCTAAATTCCACTTAACCTAAATCCCATTTAACCTTAATTCCATTTAACCTAAATCCCATTATTCCCATTTAACCTAAATCTCATTTAACCTAAATTCCACTTAACCTAAATCCCATTTAACCTAAAACGCATTTAGTCTAAATTCCATTTAACCTAAAATTCATTCAGTCTAAATCTCACTTCACCTAAATCCCATTTAACCTAAAACTTTTCTTGATTCAACTATATCAATTATGTTTTTAATTATCATAAATATTTATCATTAGTAGTAATTAACACGATTATAAAAATATATTCTATAATAATATTTAAATGATTTTTTAAAATATATATTATATAATATTAATTTCCAGAAATTTTTTTATTGCTTTCTTTTCAAGCTAAAGTCTTAAAGATGAGAAAGAATATTAGAATAAAAACATAAAAATACGAACGTTCTAAATTTAAACTACCCCCGACCCCCTTGTTACAAATGGGTGCATTTTTCGACCCCCCCTCCCCCCTAACAGTGAAAAGTTCTTTACGGATGACCTCTATACAGCTAGTGATATTGTATATGTATACGCTAATCACGTGTCACCTGGGTTTGATTTCTTTCCAACAATCTGACTCAATTTTACGACCAAGTGACAACATTTAACTTCTGTAACCTGTAACTCCCTGATTGGCTGGTTTTTTTTTACTTGCACGTGGCCAGACCATTTATCAGGGTATTTGAAAAAGAAAAAATTGTTTTTACTTACCGAAAATATTAAGTCGATAATTAAAAGACACGTAGACAATGTCATGTTTGAGAAGATAATCTGGACCATAGTAATTTAAATCCGAAGATCCATAAGAAAATGCTCCACCATGAATAAACACCATAACAGGTTTTTTTCCAGATAATGAATTAGTCGCAACATTTAAATATAAACAATCATCGTCACCGAAGCTTTCGCCAGTTTTTGGATTAATTTGTGCAGCTTGTTTTTCATTTTCAAGAGAATTTCGTACTCCAGTCCATGGTAAAGGTGATTGGGGTTCCTTGAAGAAAAAATAAAAAAAAAATTATAAAGTAAATTTTCTAAATGTGAAAAAAGTTTGGGGATAAGGAATAAAGTAAAGATAAATTAAAAATTAATTAACGAGATTTATTAATTTATTAATTAACGTTTCTACGTAATATGTATATATTGAATATGAAATAAAGCTAAAAAAGAGCTGTAAAATGAATGTAAAACAATAATTTTTAGCTTTAATAAATAAAATATATTATTATTATAATTCAAAATAAAGTTGAATAAAAAATAAAGTAAAAATAAATTGAAAGAAAAAATAAACCAAAAATGAACTGAGAAAAAAAGTCGATAATAAATAAAAATAAATTCCGAAAAAATTTTCATCATGCGTTTTCTGAGAAAAGGAAATAAATTGAATTTAATTTACCTGAAATCTCAAATTTCCAACGCGAGGCGCAGCATAAGGAATTCCTTGAAAAAGTATATATTCTCCACCTTCAATATTTTCTTTGAAAACTCCTTTTAAAATTCCTTCTTCTACTCTTACTAAAAGCTCATTTATTTTTGAATCTGCCGATGTTTTAAATCTGTAGATTGTGACAGAGAAAAAAAGTAGAACATGTAATGCATTTTGAGACGTCTGGCTCAGGGGAGTCAATAAGCTGTAATACAGAAGAACGTCTGTACTTTCAATATTTTGGGAGGGCTTGAAATTATAGACGTTTTGTATCAGTTAAGGAGAAAATTGTTGCGCAGTAACAAATGTAATGAAATTTTTTATTTCCGTTTATTTTTATTTTTTTTATAACGCCCTTGAGGGTGCCGTCCCACAGTAGTCGGAAACTGAAATTTACTGTTCACGGCCACCTACAGGTCGTAATTCTTTATCGATTTTAATTTTTTTTTTTAAATACTCAGTATTAAATTTTCAACAAACATAAGGAAACAGATTTATGAATTTAACGTTCAATTGCTAAATATTTAAACAAATAAAGAATTGAGTATTTTTGAAATATCAGTCATTATTTTTCTATAAATTAGTGTAATCTATCTTTTATTAATCATAATCACTAAGAAAAAGTGTAAGAAATGTAAATATGATTAATAAAAATTTTATTTATTGTTATAAACAATTAAATTTAACAAATTTTTAAATTAATGATTTTCTTAAAAAAACTGTTTTTTGTTTTATAAGAATGATATCTTTTAAATAAAAATGTTAATTAAGAACAATAAATTACTAAACTATTTACTATAAAACACTTTCAAACATTTAATTTAAAAAGTTATAAAAATAATTAATTTCGACTGCAAGTTTTGGTTAGTATATTTGAAACGTGGATTAACTAAACTTTTTTTTAATCAATGCAAGTTCATATTAATTGAAATTTAAGAAATTAAAATTGCTATAAATTTAAAACTTGAGAATTACACTGAATAAAAATTTATTTGACTCAAATAACCGATTACTTGACTATTATATCAAATAAATATTTATTCGTATCAAATAAATTGAATTTGAATCAATCAATTCAGTATTTAAAACAAATACCATGCAATTGTCGTAAATAATAATTAATTGATATTGTGGCGACTGAGTTACAGTACTGGCCAGTACTGGCCAGCGGAAAATATTTTAAAAGACTCTTTTTTTTTAAGACTTTTTAATTTCAAAAGTGTTGTGGTTGAATTCTTTAATATAGACATTTTATATTGTTAAAATATAAATATTTATATTAATTTTTTGTGTTGTGAGTATTACGCATTTATATTTCATATAATTTTATATTGAGAATCTTTTATATTAATATTTCAATATATATTTACACAAACATTCACACATACACTCAACCACATAGTGTAATACACTGAATTATTACTGTATTTACATGTACTTTTCCAGGTTGTGCTCAGGAACGTTTAATTCTTGAATTTCGAGTTTTCTAAACGTAAATTTTTACTTTTCTGTAAAATTCAATTTTTCTACGACATCTGCACTTTTATCTGCATCCTTCTTACCTGGCAATCGCATGATCCCTTGCCAAGGCCGAATCCGTACCTCCACCGCGACCGATCATAAAAATCGGCCCGGACAGGCTACTATCTCGGTCTTTTTCTATCTTTAGGATTTTTATTAGTTTTCTCTTTCTAAAGCTTCTAGAATTTTCTAGAAGCTATTTTCCAAAGCAATTTGCAGTGCAGATGCGATTTGTAAAATCAGTCTTTGACCCGTTCTCGTCCTGAGCACAACCTCGCTCCGAGAATCAGAATAAATAGTTGTTTTATTTAATTTTAAATTATTGTTTGTTATTTTTGTTATTATTTACACCCTAACGACTAAAGTGGTGACCCCGACGTGATCTTATTCTTAATAGTCGTGCATAATTAGTGCTTATAATAACCTTTATAACGGCAATTCTTTTGTACTCAAGACTCGCAAGTTCTGTTACTTAATTTTCTTTTAACTTTTACGTGTTTTGTGCAAACTCAGTGCTATTTTTGATCCATTTTTGTTAGTATAAAGGTTATATTTTAATTAGTGAAAATGGTTGAAGGAAATCAAGTTGACATAGTGAATTTATTACGCAGTGCTCTTACTGGTAGTAGACCGGCACTCAAATTGCCAAATTTCAACGTGGCCGATCCCGAATTATGGTTTACCCAAGCAGAAGAAGCTTTCACGACCGCAGGGGTAACGGCAGAACGTGAAAAATATTCACATGTGTCAAAAATGCTTGATTCGCGAGTTTCTAGTGAAGTTCGCGATTTATTGATAAATGTGCCAGAAGTGACTCCGTATACCACTTTAAAAGAAGAAATAATTAAAAGAATGTGTTCCTCACAAGAGGAAAAGACTCAAAGACTGTTAGAAAGAGAGGAAATTGGTGATCGAAAACCTTCACAATTTTTGCGCCATCTTAGGACTCTCGCTGGAAATACCGTTCCAGAAAGCATGTTGCGCACGTTATGGTCGAGCCGACTTCCAGCCAGTATGCAGCCAATTTTGGCAATACAAAAAGACACTAACTTGGACAAGGTTGCAGAAATGGCGGATCATATTCATGACTTAACGAAAAGTCGACCTGTTGTTGCCGAAACAACATCCGCAACTGAAACTTTGATCCAACAATTTAATCAAATGATGAGTTCGATGCAACAAGAACTCACAAAGTTGCGTTCTGAAGTGTGTGAAATTCGGGGACGCAGTGACAGTCAGCCGAACGGTCGATCGCGCTCTCGCGCGCGCTCGCGATCCCGTGGCCGGTACGCAGGTGATGGTATTTGTTGGTATCACGCGCGGTTCGGAAATAATGCCACAAAGTGTACAAAACCGTGCAAATTTGTTGCGGGAAACGCGCTGGCCAGTTTGTAATGGCGTCACACTGAGAAAATAAGTTTACTAAATACAACCAATTTTTGATTAAATTTAGCAGAGAGAGGTTGTTGATATAGCACCTGCAAAGCACTTAATTGATTTTAGCAGAGCATATGCTCTGGTATCCTAGAAGTTTGATTGTCATCGCCGGTGTTTTGTTTGTTTTGTCCCGAGGAACCCTAACCTAGAAATAAAGCTGCTTGGCTAGAGGCTTATTTTCTCAGTGCAGGCAGTACTGGCCCAGTAAATTCACGCCGACTCTTTATAGAAGACAAAAATTCGCAAGTGGATTTCTTAGTGGATACTGGTTCGGATTTGTGTGTTTTTCCGCGAACTTTAATCCGTGAGCCTCGTACAAAGTCATCCTATGAACTTTCCGCGGCGAATGGTTCGATAATTTCGACGTACGGAACAACCACGATGACTCTTAATCTAGGACTGCGTCGCGATTTCACGTGGAGGTTAGTGATAGCTGACGTCACAAAACCGATTATTGGAGTTGACTTCTTAGCATTTTACGGGCTGCTCGTAGATGTGAAAAATCGGCGTTTAATTGACGAAAATACGAACCTCGTTTCTGGCGGAAAAATCGTGAATTGTGAAGTGCCTAGTGTAAAAATCATAACTGGTTCAAGTGTGTACCATGAACTCTTGACTAAGTTTCCCGAAATCACGCGTCCCGCGGGTGTTTCATATGTTAAGCACCAAACTGTGCATCATATTAAAACAACAACAGGACCTCCTGTTGCGAGCAAACCGCGACGCTTATCGCCGGAAAAACTTCGAGCCGCGAAGAAGGAATTTAGTGGAATGGTGAAACTTGGAATCGCACGACCATCAAAAAGTTGTTGGTCATCCCCCCTCCACCTCGTGCCAAAGGAGAATGACGAGTGGAGACCGTGTGGCGATTACCGAGGACTGAACGCTCGCACCGAACCTGACCACTACCCCGTTCGTCACATACAGGACTTTTCACAGGACCTCGCTGGCAAGAAAATTTTTTCAACCATCGATTTGGTGAAAGCTTTTCACCAAATTCCTGTCGCTGAAGAGGATATTTGCAAAACTGCAATCACGACACATTTCGGACTTTTTGAGTTTCCGTTTATGACTTTTGGATTACGGAACGCAGCTCAAACTTTTCAAAGGTTTATGGATGAAGTTTTGCGTGACTTAGACTTTTGCTACACGTATATCGACGACATCTTAATCAGATCTTCATCGCTAGAAGAACACCTTCGCCATCTCAATATTTTATTCGAAAGATTGAAACTTTATGGTGTGGTGATTAACCCCGCGAAGTGTGTGTTCGGACAAACTAGTGTGAAGTTTCTCGGTTATACCGTGAGTGAAAGTGGTACTCAACCTCTACCTGATAAGGTTGAAGCAATAAAAAACTTTCCGCGACCACAGACTGTGAAACAACTTCGACAGTTCTTAGGCATGACGAACTTTTATCGAAGATTCATACCTAGGGCTGCTGAAGTTCAAGCTCCATTGAATGAGCTTCTTCAAGGGAATGTGAAGGGCAAAGCGCCGGTTATGTGGACAAGAGAAGCTGAAACTGCGTTTGAGGAAACCAAGGAAAGCCTAGCGCAAGCTACACTTCTCGCGCACCCAGCTGTCAACTGCCCGCTCGCAATTGTCTGTGATGCGTCTGATTTCACGATCGGCGCAGCACTGCACCAGGACTTGGACGGCGCTTGGCAACCACTGGCTTTCTTCTCCAGGAAGTTGAGCCCCACTGAACGCAAGTACGCTGCTTATGATCGAGAACTGCTTGCCATTTATGCAGCTGTGAAGTACTTTCGGCACATGCTTGAAGGAAGTACTTTCTCGATTTTTACCGATCATAAGCCAATCACTTACGCATTCAAGAAAAAGGACACCCAGTGCACTCCACGACAGTTCCGATATTTGGATTTCATCTGACAATTTTCAACGGATATTCGTCACATTTCTGGGGAAGATAATGTTGTCGCTGACGCCCTCTCACGGATTGAAGAAATCGAACCTGCTTTCGATTTGAAACAACTGGAGGCAGCACAGAAGAGTGACCTCGAGTTAAGAAAATTAGATAGTGAGAAATCAGTTTCATTACAATTAAAACTGATTAAAATTCCGGAAGCTGACGTATCGTTAGTGTGTGACGTAAGCACTTCATCTGCTCGCCCATACATTCCGGAACCACTTCGAAAAAAGATCTTCAATTCCATACATAACCTCAGCCATCCTGGTATCAAAGCTACGGTCAAAATGATAACACAGCGTTATGTTTGGCCGTCAGTGAAAAAGGATTGCAGCACCTGGGCGAAAAACTGTTTAGAGTGTCAACGAGCCAAAGTAACGCGCCATGTTACTTCCGCAACAGGGACCTTCCAACTGCCATCGGAACGCTTCGATCATGTTCACTTGGACATCATCATCATGCCGAGTTCGGAAGGGTACCGGTACTGTCTCACCTGCATCGACCGATTTTCTCGTTGGCCCGAGGCTGTGCCGATGCCGGACCAAGAAGCCGCTACCGTTGCACGTGCCTTTTACTCTATTTGGATCTCACGCTTTGGGACCCCGCTAAGAGTAACAACGGATCAGGGAAGACAATTTGAGTCACACCTGTTTAGAGAACTCAACTCTCTGACTGGTGCGACTCATCTGAGAACAACGGCCTACCACCCTCAAGCGAATGGAATGGTAGAAAGGCTGCATCGACAACTCAAAGCCGCTATCAAGTGCCATAATCACTCTCGATGGACGGAGATTTTACCTTCAGTGATGTTAGGAGTCAGATCAGCATGGAAAGAAGATATTGAATCCACTGCCGCAGAGATGCTTTATGGACAGAAACTTCGGCTTCCTGGAGAATTTCTTTCATCGTCTGAAAGTTCGACTTTGGAAACGCAAACAACATTTGTTCAAGCGCTACGTGAACAGATGAGAACATTGCGTCCAACACAAGGTTGCAGGCACGGAGCAAAAACAACATTTGTCTTCAAAGATTTGATGACTACTAAATATGTGTTCCTTCGTACAGATTCCGTTAAAGTGCCACTTCAAAATCCATACGAAGGACCTTTCAAAGTCATTTCCCGCTCTTCAAAAACGTTTATTATCGAAGTGCATGGTAAAAACGTTACGGTTTCAATTGATCGATTGAAACCGGCATTCATAATGGGAAATGATGATGCCGATGAAAGCAGTAGTGAAGATGATGATGAGCAGATTCATTTTCCAAGAAATGAAGCTCCCGATCCAGTTCCAGTACCAGAGATGGTTCCAGTACCAGAAATTGTTCCAGTTCCAGTACCAGAACCAGAAATTGTTCCAGATCCAATTCCAGTACCAGCTCAAGTTCCAGTTCCTGATCAAAATTTTCGTACTCGATCAGGTCGACGAGTACGCTTTCCAGATCGCCTTCAAGCTGGTTTCTCGTGACTTCATCACTGGTAAGGGGGTACTGTGGCGACTGAGTTACAGTACTGGCCAGTACTGGCCAGCGGAAAATATTTTAAAAGACTCTTTTTTTTTAAGACTTTTTAATTTCAAAAGTGTTGTGGTTGAATTCTTTAATATAGACATTTTATATTGTTAAAATATAAATATTTATATTAATTTTTTGTGTTGTGAGTATTACGCATTTATATTTCATATAATTTTATATTGAGAATCTTTTATATTAATATTTCAATATATATTTACACAAACATTCACACATACACTCAACCACATAGTGTAATACACTGAATTATTACTGTATTTACATGTACTTTTCCAGGTTGTGCTCAGGAACGTTTAATTCTTGAATTTCGAGTTTTCTAAACGTAAATTTTTACTTTTCTGTAAAATTCAATTTTTCTACGACATCTGCACTTTTATCTGCATCCTTCTTACCTGGCAATCGCATGATCCCTTGCCAAGGCCGAATCCGTACCTCCACCGCGACCGATCATAAAAATCGGCCCGGACAGGCTACTATCTCGGTCTTTTTCTATCTTTAGGATTTTTATTAGTTTTCTCTTTCTAAAGCTTCTAGAATTTTCTAGAAGCTATTTTCCAAAGCAATTTGCAGTGCAGATGCGATTTGTAAAATCAGTCTTTGACCCGTTCTCGTCCTGAGCACAACCTCGCTCCGAGAATCAGAATAAATAGTTGTTTTATTTAATTTTAAATTATTGTTTGTTATTTTTGTTATTATTTACACCCTAACGACTAAAATATAAATAAAAATGTATTTGATAATAGTCAAGTATAATTGGTTATTTGAATCAAATAAATTTTTTTTTCAGTGTAGTAATAAATATTAGGAACTTTTTTTAAATTTCAAAATAAAGACCAGAATATTTCGCTTTAAATTGTAGATATTTTATAATTTTATTAACATTAAGTAACTCGAATATATTATTAATTTTTACATATACGTGTGTAAAGAATAATAAGAAAATGAATAATAATAACAACAATAAGAACAATAACAAAAAATTTGGAAAGAATTAAATTTTTCTACAAAGTGCTGATTAGTGCATTATAGGTGGGTTTTTCCAAATTCCCCATGATTCTTCTTCAGGATTTTCGCCTAAAACAATTTTCCTACCAATATGCAAATAAAATTTATGACTTGGTGATAAAGGCTTCCATTTGGTGTTTATTAAATCGTCAGCCTCAAGTGTTGGATCTCTAAACCAGTAATAAGTGAATAATTAAAAATTTAATTAAATATAAATTAATTCAAAATTCTTCATTTAAATAAAATTAAATATAAATTTTAAGTATTCAAAAATTTCAAATTTATTTTATTGTTAAATTACATGAAGAAGTCGATTGATACTGACCCACTTTTTGCAAAATTTGTCCACAATTTTGTTATTATTTGCATCATTAAATAATCTTCTGTTCCCTTTTTTAATTGTCTTTCTATACCCAATCGCGGTCTATAAAACAACAAAAAATTCTCCTCAGCGTGTGCAGCGCCTGTAATGAAAAATTTCTTTATTACTGATACATAACAAAAATTATATTTAATATTTTTCAAAATTTGATTTTTTTTACCTTGCAAAATTGAATTATTTGGACTTCTTTTTAAGATAGAATCATCTATTTTGTAATCAAATTTATACATAAACGTGTGATTTTCCCTATTTATTTGATTTTCAGCTATAAACTGAATCCCGTTATAAAACGCGAGATCTCCTTTATATTTCGTCATATTTTCTAATTCCTTAATTGTAATCGGATTATCCTTGAAATAAAAATTTCTCACTCTTCTGGCAAATTCCGAGATATCGACGGAATTATTCAAATTTAAATCAGACTTGAGAATTTCTTCGAATTTCTCATCAAATTGTCTGATTTCTTCTTCTGATATGCCTGTAACAAATTAATTTTCAATATAAAATATAATAAAATCTTACTTCTTAAAGGCGTTTATAAAAATTAATTAAAAGAAAACTAACTAACCATAAGTTATTATCGATCCATCCAAAGTATCAAAACCTATTATTAACGGGACCTCGATTCCGTTTTTAACCAAATTTTCAATTGGTTCTGGTAAAAATGGATTGCTACTTGCAAAGTCTAAAGTTGGTACGAAAGGAGTGTTAACGAAAAATTCTTTCAGATTCTGTTAAAAAGAAAAAATAAAGAAAGATAAAATTAAATTAATATTACAATTTAATCAAAATACCTACTTTTAATAATTTTAATTCCACTTGAAGAATTTCTTGTGTTGAAAAAGTGCGAAATAGTTCCACAGCTTCTTTCGGATTAGAGGTTTTCGTTTCCAAGGTTTCGAGTATTTTGAAAGCGAACTTTTTATTTGAAATTTGGAAAGTGTTTGGATTAAGAGCCACTCCACATTGGCAAATAGCTTTATGAAAAAGCCCTTAAACAAATACATTTTTTTTTTAAATTTCAATTTAATTTTAGTTTTTTAAAAATCATTTTTCAGTTTTTTATCAATTTAGTTTCTTTTTTTTCCATTGGCGGATCTAGGGGTGGTCCCTATTTACGTCAGAGAGAAATATATAACACTATAGTGACCTCTCTTTTTCTCTCATAATTACCCCCGTTTAAAACCTTGTCTGGATCCGCCACTGTTTTTTTCAAGTAATACATTGTATATACATAAAATTTTATTTTTAAATACAATTTTTAAAAAAAATTTCAATTTTACCAAAGATACTTTACACATAGATCCGGCAAGGGTCCTGGTGGCATGTGGACTAACTAAAAATTTCCATTAGTAAGAAAAGGACAGACATATTATATCTCTGTCCTGCTTCCTCTCATTCTTACGATTAAGGAATAGCGATTACGATTCATTGTGCTTTAGGCTATACCTTCAGCAAGGGGTGACATACAAAGATAATGAACTGCAGAGCCTCCCGAACTTCCCCCAAAAATCAAAATATTTTCGCTATCTCCTCCGAAAGCTTCGATATTCTTTTTAACTCATTTTAAGGCAAAAATTTGATCTTTCAAACCCTGATTTCCAGGACAGTCCTCGATGTTCAAATTTAGAAAACCTTTAAAAATTACAAAAATGTAATAATTAGAAATATCATAAGATCAAGAATTTTAAATAGGAATTGAACACATGCTCAAGGAGAAATAATTTTAATTTATATTTCGTCGGTAAAAGTGACGATTATGATAAAGGAAAATTCTTCTTTATCAACTCTTGATTGAGCAGACCGTCAAACGCTGCGTCGTAATGAGAAAGAGAAAGACGTACATGTATCTTTGTCTCCTTCTCTCTCATTACGACGCAAAGAATGTACTACCATCTCTCTCACTCTCATGATTTGCAGCTTGCAGCTTGATGCTTGACGCATCCATCTGATTTTACCCTTAAAGGAGAGTCCAGAATAGAGAAATTTTTCGGACCTACATGTAGAAACCAACGTGTAGGTCTGACGTCACAAAGGGATTTTCTATTGTGACGTCAGATCTACACGTTGGTATCTACATGTAGGTCCAAAAATTTTCTCTATTCTGGACTCTCCTTAATGAGTCCATAACGCCTCCATAACTGTATACATTAACCACGTGCACCTGAGTTATTGTTTTCCCTCCAAAAATCTGACGTCATAACTATTGAGTAAGTGACACAATCTAATTGAACCTAATTGCTGTAACTGTCTGATTAGCTGGCTTTATTTACTTTCACATGGCCAAACCATTTGCCAGGGTATATATATAAAAATAACACAGCCACACAAACAAAAAAAAGTACCCGAGTTGGGGAATGAGACTACCCATTCCTTATGTATTTTGATGCGCTGAATCCGAATCCGTCCTCAGAATTGGTCCATCAGATCAAGTTTTGACCCTAACCTCAAAATTAATAAAATGACACTTTTTGAACATTAGAATAATAACTCGACTTAACTTTAATACATGCCTAGGACCAATAGAAAGCTTGAATTATTACCTTTAAAACGCTTTTTTAGACATTGTTCTACGATGATTTTTAACGAAGTTATGATGTTTTACTTAAAATATGACTTTTTTCTATATGTTAAAAACACATCAATTATTATTGATGTGTTGTTGTGCAAAGGAAAAAAATAATTCTAAGTAAAACATCATAACTTCGTTAAAAATCATCGTAGAACAATTTCTAAAAAAGTGTTTTAAAAGTAATAATTCAAGCTTTCTATTGGTCCTAGGCATGTATTAAAGTTTAGTCGAGTTAAAATTCTAATGTTCAAAAAGTGTCATTTTATTAATTTTGAGGTTAGGGTCAAAACTTGATCTGATGGACCAATTCTGAGGACGGATTCGGATTCAGCGCATCAAAATACATAAGGAATGGGTAGTCTCATTCCCCAACTCAGGTACTTTTTTTTTTGTGTGGCTGTGTAATTATTTACTCACCGAAAATATTAAGTTGATAATTAAAAGACACGTAGACAATGTCATGTTTGAGAAGATAATCTGGACCATAGTAATTTAAATCCGAAGATCCATAAGAAAATGCTCCACCATGAATAAACACCATAACAGGTTTTTTTTCCAGATAATGAATTAGTCGCGACATTTAAATATAAACAATCATCGTCGCCGAGGATCGCGCCATTTCTTCCATTAATTTGTGCAGCTTGTTTTTCATTTTCAAGAGGATTTCGGACTCCAATCCATGGTAAAGGTGATTGGGGTTCCTTGAAAAAAAAATATATAAAAAATATTTGTAAATTTTTGGAGTGTGAAAAGAGTAAGAGAATAAGGAATAAAGTAAGGATAGATTAAAAATTATTTAACGAGATTTACTAATTTATTAATTATCGTTTTCACGCAATTCATATAATAAGTATGGATATGAATTCTTAAGAAAAACTGTAAAACAATCATTTTTAGCATTAATAAATAAAATATTAATATTGTTATAAAAAATAAATTGACATAAAAAAATGGATAATAAATAAAAATAAATTCAGAAAAAATTTTCAACATGTTTTCTGAGAAAAGGAAACAAATTTAATTTAATTTACCTGAAATCTTAAATTTCCTACGGGAGGCGCAGCATAAGGAATTCCCTGAAAAACTATATATTCTCCACCTTTAATATTTTCTTTGATGAATCCTTTTAAAATACCTTCTTCTACTTTTACTAAAGGCTTATTCATTTTTAAATCTGCTGATATTTTAAATTGTGTAGATTGTGATATATAACAACAGGAGGTCAAAGATGTAATATTCTACTTTGTCTTGCTCAAGGCCGTTCTACATGAGTTTCGCACCCATGTGGAACGGCCTTTTGAGGTGAAAAGCTGTAATAGAACGTCACTTATATCAAAATTTTTGGAGGGGTTGAAATTAGAGACGTTGATAGGGAGAAAATTGTTGCGCAGTAACAACTGTAATCAAATTTTATACTTCCATTTATTTTTAATTTAATTATATTTAACTTTCTGCGCAAAATTTTAACGCAAGATGTCCAATTCGAGGCGCATGAATATTCCCTAAATCCCACATGACATAATTCTCAAATGACATAATTCTCAAGTGACATAATTCCCAAATGACATAATTCTCCAGTGACATAAAGATTTTATTATGGTAAAGAAAATTTTCTCTAAGAAAAGGAAAAACTTTCTTTGAGATAGGGAAAATTTTATGCCCTTTGGGAATTATATCATTTGAGAATTATGTCATTGGAAAATTATGTCATTTGAGAATTATGACATTTGAGAATTATGTCACTTGATAATTATGTCACTTGAGAATTATTTCATTTGAGAATTATGTCACTTGAGAATTATGTCACTTGAGAATTATGTCATTTGGGAATTATGTCATTTGAGAATTATGTCATTTGGAAATTATGTCACTTGAGAATTATGTCATTTGAGAATTATATCACTTGAGAATTATATCACTTGAGAATTATGTCATTTGGAAATTATGTCATTTGAGAATTATGTTACTTAAGAAGCATAGTGCTATCTCTCTCTCTCTCTTATACAAACATAAGATTCCCGGAGGTGTGGGTGGTCGCCCCAATCGCCCCCACGTAAAACCGCCACTGGTCATTTAATGTACTTAATTTATTATTATCCACTTTACCACTTTATAATCTCGTTTGCCTTCCTTTATAAAGTGGTCAACATATTTTATAAAGTGATACCAATTTATAAATGCTTAGAATCTGGTACCTCATTCTAATGGCCTGTTTACACCTTCGAAAAAAAATTTTTTTCGCATTGGAGTAAAGAGGACAGATACACAGTCTGTCCTCTTCCCTCCAATGCGAAATGTTTTTTTTTTCGAAGGTGTAAACAGGCCATAAACCGTTATAAAGTGGCATGTGTAGTATCGAACCTTTCTCGACAATATTAATCTATAATCTACGTACTCTAATTTCTACATTTACCCTTCCCTGCCTGTAACATACGTGAAGTATGTTACGTACACATCGCTGTGAAAAACTCTTCGCAGTGTTGGTCAAGTAAAATACTTCAGGTAAATTACATGGTTTTTTACCGTAATTTACCTAGTATTTTACCTCAGAAGTATTCTGCACAATGTAATTTACTCCTAAATATAACCTAAAACCTGCAATTTTACAATTCAGGCTGTGTCAAGTGATATGTTTTTCCGCAATCTTAAGTAAATGACAGGTAAATTACCTGAATTGGGCAATTGACGTAAAAATCTGGTAAAATACCTAGGTAAATGACACAGCTTGCTGAAGTGGCATAAACAAACTCTCATAACCTCAAGAAAACATGAAGATATATTTCAATGATCATTTTCTAATTATTTGTAAGGTAATTGTGCCGAAATGTTGTAAGCTATTGAAGAAAAGTTCCAAAACATCTTTATTCCGCTTTCATACCTTTTCCAGGAACTTTACTTTTGTCTGATCATAAAATTAAATACACGAATAAATAAAAAATGTATTTTACGTTCCGATCCCTGATCGTATCTGCAAATTTGTTAATGCGCCTGCGCAGTGTACAGTTACGATCAGGGATCGGAACGTAAATTATTTAAGGTAATCTACATACATGGTTGTTTACATGTAAATTACCTAGTAATTTACCGGAGAAGTATTCCACGTAATTGACATCCCTTATAAATATCACGTGATCTACAAAAATACATATGAAACATAACCTAAAAGTAAAATCTAAAACCAAAATAATTGCATAATTTATTTTAAAACAAGCCAAAATATATAATAACACCCTTAAAAATTAATAAAAAACATTCATAGAATCAAAAAATTATAAAAAAAAAGTTTTTTTTCTGCCGCTATGTTGAAATTGTAAATTACCTAGGTTGTTTACAGTTTTCTACGTATTTTACGTATTCTACGTATTTTACCTCAAAATCTAAAATGACATGTCAATTTTCGATCTCTGGATACGATATGAGAATATCCAGCCCGTAGGCAGGGTTGGGTAATGATGCGTCACTCGAGGTTTTCTACGTATGTTGCCGGTATGTTACATCAAGTAACATACCTGTTTTAGGTATGTTACTACCTGTTTTAGGTATGTTACCCCCCCCCCCCACCACCAAAAAAATGCATTATGTAACAAATTTGGTAGGTAACTTACCTAGGTAACATACAGTAACAAACTATGTAACATACCTCCGGTATGTTACGTACACAACCCTGCCCGTAGGTAATGCATAGATAAATGTGTCGTGAATCATGATTAAATTGTAGGGGGCGCTGATTTACCTCTAGGCCGAAATTTAAAATAACGCATGGGAAGATTCCTAAAACACAATTTTCTTATTATGAAACTGATTGTCTGTATATATTCTTATCTTATGTTAAACTATAAAATTTGTAGCTACTTTAACAATTATTATATTTATGAGAAACATTGGTTAATCTGACTTTTTGACAGAAAAAGACTATTTGACATAACCTCCAAATACATTACAGAACCTTCTGCGCAGATGCGCGAAATCTGCGAAATATATCGATGTTAATATCGAATGCAAACCGAATGTGATATCGAAAATTCGAGTTTGCGCAGAAGGTTATGTAATGTATTTGGAGGTTATGTCAAAAAGTCAGATTAACCAATTTTTCTCATAAATATAATAAATGTTAAAGTTGCTACAAATATTATAGTTTAACATAAGATAAGAATATATACAGACAATAAGTTATAATAAGAAAATTGTGTTTTAGGAATTTTCCCATGCGTTATTTTAAATCTCAGCCTAGAGGACAATCAGCGCCACCGGTGGCTCCTAGTCACCTTTCACGACACTAATTCTAACGCAAAACATATCGAGTACCTACGGCCTGAGAATATCCACCAGGTCATGGCCAGATATATAGGCATAAAGCCAGTATACAGTACGCTTCAATTTAATTGACCTCGTCGGGACCGGATGAAACATTTTAATTGACCCTTCCCAGTCTTTACGCAAATACCAAAAACACTGTTCACGTGAGGGGAAATGTTACATTTCCTCTTACGTGCACATCAGTGGTAGGGATAATTTTGTTCATTTAAAATGTACGAAAAAGTTCAAATAAAATGGAAGTTCATTTAAAATGGAGGTCAATTAAATGGAAGCGTACTGTAGTGCCAACGTAAAACGAACTACTACTACGATATAGGAATTCAGTTTGTGTAGATACGACAAATTTGTCTTTAACAATTATAATAGAAACAAAAATTAGCTCGATTTTTTTTTGCAAAACGATATTAAATAACGTTTAAAACAATTTAAGCATTAAGACCCATTTTTCAAAAATATGCAGTTACTGCTTTTCTTGTTTGAACGACAGTATTGCTAAAAAGTATGGATGGGGAGTGACCGTCATCTTACGTCAGGTGACCGATGACTGTCATCGGACAGTCAACATCTGTCATCGTGGGCATCATCTTTTTTCGGGAATATGAAGTAAAATTTAGTGCAAATGAAGTCTAATAAAATTGTAAAAATTAATCTAAATTTGTTTTGTTTAAACGATATTTTACAATAATACATCAAACTAGCGTTAAGAATAAATAATATTTATTGTCGGTTAATGATGCAACCCGACACACAAAGAGGGTCAAGAAAAAGGTATTAAACAGGAGCTGATTGACTGATGCATATGAAATTTAAAAAGTGACAATATTTGCACATAAAATGTTGCCAGGATACTTAAATGACAAAATAATAATGATTTATTATTTGCATTTAAAGATTTTTCAAGAATTATCACAAATTTGCGTAATCTTTAACAACGGTTTCGAGGTTAGATTTCTCAATTAATAGTAAGAACGTGGAAAACTGTATTATCTTTTACTTGCAGACCTCGCTAATGTTATAAATGATTCAGGCGTTGTTTTTGTACTATTGTTAATTCTAAACATCAAGTGTAAATTCGTTAAAACTTGATTTATAACATGATTTCCTCGATGACGGTCATCTGACAAAGCGGTGCGCTGTCATCTTGGTCAGTGCACATCCCTACTCATGATCCAACTAACAAGGTCTCGCCACGCGCAAGTGAAAAAAACACGACCAATCAACGCTCGGAGCATGCGGCCGACATCTTGGCAAAGTTTACGCTGCAAAATAAATTGAATTCAAATTGAATGAAAGTAATATTTATTGAAAAAAACCATTATCAATAGTATATATTATAAAAAATCAAAATTATCGACATAAATAAATTATCCCTGCAAAAGAAAGTAAAGGAAAATTGATTAACCATTATAAATGTAATATAAAGAAGTCCATCAAAACTAAATAATTTTTTTGTTTTGAAATTCATTGATTTATTTATTAAACACATGAATCGCGTAATAATATTTTACATCCAAAGTAGTTATTCACACAATGATAACAATAACAATAATTATAATACCAATAATAACAGCAATCGGAATAATAATTACAAACATAGTAATAACAATAATAATAATAACAATAATGACAAAAATAATTATAAGAGGCACATTTACACCGGAAATATGTGGAATAATATTATTATATTATTATTAGATATAATTATATTATATAATTTTATATTATATTATAATATTATATATTATATTATAATTTAATATTATAAAATTTATATTATATAATTATATTATATTATTTATTATTATTAAATGCGTCTTTACATTCAAAATATGTGCAATAATAATAGAAATAATAAAAATAATAAGAACAACAATACAAATTCTAGAGAAATTAAAATTTTTTAATTTTTCTTAAATGCCTACGTTTCTTGCTGTCATATAACACCTTATTTAAATTGCGAAGCCTAATATGAGTCCTTGTACGCACTAAGCATTTTAGAACTTTTATATCAAGTTTTTCTTTTAACTTATTATTAACTCTAATTGCTAGGTCTGTGTAAATTTTTGTTTCTAAAACTGACATAATACCATTCTAAATGTTTATAAGTGTAAAAATATAAATAACTCAAAAATACCTGGACCAGGTATTTTTCTAATCATTATGTATCGGTAGGGACATAAAATAAATAATTTTTTTTTTAATTTTAAATTATATCCTACTTTTTATCATAATGTATAATAATTATAATTTTATACATTTATATATGTATATTATAAATTTATATTGTAGTATATTATGCATTACTAAATGAATAAGTATTAAATTAAAATTAATAAAAAATTATTCAAGAAATTATTAAATAATTAAATAAATTATATAATACATTATAATATATTATACATTTTATAATTCTAATATATTTCATAATTATCTATAGATAATTATGGCAATGGCTAATAATTTCACAGATTTACTGCAAATATTATTTTAAAAATTTAAATATATAGGCGCCTTAATGTCAGCAACCAATCATCTGCCGTCTAGTAAGTCAGCTGACTAATTCAAGATGGCTGCCGTAAGTTTCAGCGCAGAACAGTTTCAATTCTGTACGCCTAATGGCTAGACCTTGTTAGTTGGATCATGTCCCTACTGAAAAGCCAATCACTGGCTCTAAGTTATACTTAACTTCCCAACTCTGCATATACTACATACATACGTAATATACGTCGAAAACCCATGTAATTAAACTTCAGTAGTTTACGTTCCGAACCCTGATTCTCCCCTACCTAAAGCCCAAAGCACAATGAATTGCCTAACGCACAATGAATCGTAATCGCTAATCCTTAATCGTAAGAATGAGAGGAAGTAGGACAGACATATATCTCTGTCCTGCTTCCTCTCATTCTTACGATTAAGGATTAGCGATTACGATTCGTTGTGCTTTAGGCTAATATGAATACGTTTACGGGAGCAGGACATGATATAATAAAGGACAGAGGATATTTCTGTCCTTTTCTGTCTCATGCTCTGGTCCCGTATCCATATTCATTGTGCGTTAGGCTTAACTTGAATCAACTTGTGAATAGCCAAGAAATTGTAGGTTAGGTTAGTATGTCCGTAGGTGTAGGTGAGGAAAATACATGTGTAAAGTTTAATTGTGGAATCGTTTCACAAACATACATTTTGTCAAAGTGTAGAAACATCAAAGTGTATGATGTGAAGAACACTCTGTTTGTGTGCAGTCAAGCCGTGCACTAGAGGAATCACAGATTACCAATTTTATTCGCATTCTAACTTGAGCTTGGCTAGAACTCTTTGCTCGCACTAGGTGTGTAAATCGCGGTTCAGTGACCGCGTAGTGAATGTGGGTGAAAACGGTGAAAATGTGAAAAGAAATGTGGCAGAATTGAGGGATTTTTTTTATATTTTGACGGCTCCGGATTGAGAATATCGTAGAACAGGCAGGCGTCTCGTGTCAAAAAGAGGATTTTTGGCAAATTTCTCATTTCACCAAAAGAGAATGGGTAAGTGCGGCCCGCAAGCCGGTGCCCCAAGATATTTATAAATCATTTTCTATTTAAGGGCGCCGTCGCGGGGCGTGTCTTGGATAAAATTCTTTTAGAATTAGGATCCGCATATTAGTTTCTTGCGGGTGTCGCTGTCGCGTAGAAAAGGTTTGTTTTAATTCTTTGTTGTTTTGTCTTGGCTCTCTCGTGTTCGATAACAGTCGACGATTGCAGATACATATCATTCAGGAGTTCATCGAACAACGTTCCAATTTGTTTAGTCATGTTGTTTAAACCGCGCATTCATTTGAAAGAAGTTTTTTTTGATGCCGGATAAACGATATTTATCCCTTCTTAGAATGCTGCCTTTGATTATATGTACCACTACTGAAGATTACATACAAGGTTTTTTTTTTGTTTACGAAGAGCTGAAAAGGAAGTTTTTGATACTGTTAGATATTCGATTTATTTATTTAAACTCAAAACTTGCGTGTTAACTTTCAAAAAATGGGATAAAACTAACATAACGTTTAAGTAAACAAACATTTATTTTTAGTCTTTAATAACGTGAAAAAATCTTGTGAATCTTATTATCAACAGCTTTATTACAAATCAGATTTTAGAGCAATCACACGTGACAATTTTCATTCAAGATTTGTTTATTTGTTGTTGATTTTTAAATTTTCATTTTGATCGAGAAAATAGTTTATAAAATTGATAAATATCTGTCATTCATTAAAAGATTTTCAAGAAAAAAATTGTTCAATTATTTGAAATTAACTTTATTTTTTCCGTTTCGTACATTTCTTAGTTTCTCTTTAAATACTTTTTATTTGTTTAGTGTGATTAGTTTTTATTAAATAAAACGCACGCAAGCAGACAATTTACTTTCTAAGGTAATTAAAAATATTTCAGTTGAAATGTTTTTATAATCAGATGAAAATCATAAATTATACCCTATATATTTAAATAATGATTCAGATGGTACTTTTAAATTGAATTCCGGGAAATATTTTTACAAAAAACTAAAATATACAAATTTATTCTTATCTATAACCATTAAACAATAGACTTTTATCGTAGTAAACATTTATTTTTAAAACCCGGTAAAAGTTAAATAAAATAGAACTTATCGAATTTGCGAAAATTACATTTTACGATCCAGGAAATCTGGGAATTAAAAAATTACATTTCTTGTTTATTTATTTGATTATTTGAAAGAAATTTGCTTTCTTCAATTTTTAGATACAATATATTAAATAGCAACTAAAAAAGGAGCCAAAAAAATGTTAATTTAATTCCTGTCTGTATCAGGACAAAAGACTTTCTCAAAGGAATTTAAAGTAGGTTGAATCAGCCATATATTGCATAAGACAATTCATGTTTATGCAAAACTTTCGATCCTATACAACGCCTAAGTTTCTCAAATGTCATTGTTTGAATGAAAATCAGCTTTTGAACTATCTGATTTTAGATACACAAGGCGGGATGTCACGCAGTTCTGGTCCTGGTCTTTATGAGTTCCTCATGGAAGCTGAACTTCAACAGTATTATCCTGGAATTCGAGGTATTTGTTTTAATTAATAAAATTTTATTTTTCTTGAATTTTTCTAAAAATTTAGTAATAAAACAAAATAGGCTTTATGCTGGAATTTAAAAAATGTTATAACTTATCATAGTTATAAAGTTCTGAAAAGTTGTGACCGAGTTTAAATTCTCTGGTCGACTGTTGGTTGTTCTACCCTAGATTTTCTTCAAAGTCCAGCGATTTCAAGTTATTTTGAAGATCGAAGATAAATTAGATCAAGGTCCATTTTTTAATAATTGTAACACTAGCTGAATATAATTTTAAGGAGTAGAAAATCATTAGAAAAAAACACTTAAATTTAAAAAAAAGAATGGAAAAAAATGTAGTTTTTAAATGAAAATTGAAGAAGGATGTAAAAAAAAAAATGAAAAATATAATGGAAATTTAATAAAATAATTTTAAAATACAGAAAATAATTTACCAATAACGCAAATAATTAAAAATTGAGAAAATGGTTGAAAATATAGTGGAAGTTAAAGTATGATTTAAATTTTAAAAAATATTTGAATATTGAAGAAAATAAATAAAAAACTTGAAAACTTACATGTAACAGAAATTGAGGAGAATAATCTATAAATGAATAAAGTAACTATATTTGCAGAAAACACCAATTGAAGAAAAAAATGGAACAGTACAATTGAGATTTTAAGAAAGAAAAAAAAATTAATAGAATAGTTAAAATGAAGAAAATATATTGAAAAATATATTTGAAATTTGCAGAAAACAATTGAGAATTGAAGAAATGAATAACATGAAAACGAAAATAATTTTGGAAAAGGACGAAACTAAAAAAAGATAAAAATAATTTAATTTTAAAGAATTTAAAATAATAGTTTAATTTTAGGATATTATTGAAGGTTGAAGATAATTTTTTTTAAAATATTGAAGAATATGACTGAAATTGATGCAGTTTTAAAGAAAGTAATAATTGAATTTTGAAGAGAATATTTCTAATTGTTGATATTGATATCTTTTAGTTTGTGGTAAGGATAGCGTAGCTGTTGAAACCTTATAAATAAATTAGATCTATTTTATTGAATTGGAGTGATTGATTTATTATTTTTATTTTATAAAATAATAAAGGTCAATCAAACAAGGAGATTTTTAAATTATACAAAATAATTGAAAATTTACCAGAGAAATTAAAAGTAAAAGAGAATAATTGATAAATGAGGAAATAGATTTAACATTAAAAAAATAACTAACCAATTAAAAGATATAATTGAAATTTAAAGGAAAAATTGAACAAATTAAGAAGTATAATTGAAATTTGAGAAACCAGTATAAAATTAAAGAATTCATTTGAACAATAAAGAAAATAATTCAAAATTGAATGAAATAATTAAAAATATTGAAGAATATATTTGAAACACAAGAAAATAATTCAAAATTGAAAGGCATCACTGAGAAAAATGTCTTAAATCATTTAAAGTTAAAGATTAAAAAATAAAAATTACATTGTAAAACAATTAATCCAGATTTATTAAAATAATTAAAACGAAAAAAATACAATATTAAAGTTGGAAAATGAAAAAATTACTTTAAAATATATTGAAAGTGGCAATTGAAATTATTTGCATTAATAATTAGAAATTGAAGATATTAATTGAGAAAGAAGAAAATATTTGTTATTTAAAGAAGATATTTTAAATTTATGAAAGTACTTGTAATATGGCGACAAAATAATTGAAAATTGAAAATAATTGATAGGTTCTAAAAAAAAGTTATGTCAAAGAAAATCATTTAAAAGAATGAAAAATAAAATTTACATTTTGAGAAAATATACGAAGATGTAATAAAATTATTGAAGCAAAAAATTAAAATTTAAAAAGGAAGAAAAAATGATTGTAAAAGGCAATAATTAAAAATAGATAAGTATTGAAAAAGACAATAACGAAGCTGAATAAAAAATAATAAAAATAATTGATTAATAAAAAAATTAATTGAAAAATTGTAGAATATAATCGTAATTTGAAAAAATTTATTTTAACTTTATGAAAATAATTGAAAAATAATAAATAAAAATAAAAATAATCGAGGAAAATGATTTAAATTTAAAAAATTGTTTAAAAAGTTATAGAATATAATTTAAAAAAATTTATTATAAATTTCATTTGCTATCATAAATTTAATTATTTAATTAATTAATTCTCTAAATTTGAAATTTAATATTTTGTATAAACTAAAAAACTATTTAATTCTTAAAATTTAATTAAGTTATCTGAATAATTTAGTATAAATTTATAAAACAATATAAAAATTGTGAAAAGGTTCAAATTTGACCAATCCTTACACAAATATATTCAAATGATTTTATCCTAATTGAAGTTAATAAAATCATTGCATTTAAAAATAATCGAAACTTTGTTTGACTACCTAATTGAAAATTAAATAAAATAATGGAAAATTCAGATAAAGAATTAAAAACTTTTTGGAAATTATGAAAAAAAAACGTAAGTTATTGAAAATTTAAAAAAATTATGTGACTAATTTGATATTGAATTAAATAATTGAAATATCAGATAAATAGTTTAAAATTTTTGAAATTACCTATAAAAAAATTGAAAATATATAAAAATTAAAGAAAAATATTTTAAAATCTTAGAAAATAATTTGATAAAATAAGAAAAATTAAAAATAAGTGAAAATAATTGAAAAATGATTTTAAATTTTGAAACTTGAAGAAAATAATTGAAATAATATACAAACAATGATAAGCTGGGGAGAAAAATGAAAATTGAAATAAGTAATTGAAAAAATTGGAGAACATTAAAAACAAAATGATTAAAATTTTTGAAAATTATGACAAAAGAATGAAAATAATTAGAAATTGGAGAAAATAATAGAAAAAGTACAGAGTTTATTTTTATGTAAAAGAAAATAATTGAAAAATCGTTGTAAAAATTGAAGAAAATAACCTAAATTTGAGATAATAATTGAAAATTTATGAAATTAATTTAAAAATAATTAAAATTATTGAAATTTTGAGAAAATAGTTGGAAAGTGATAAAAAATAATGAATATTGAACAAAATGATTGAAAATGGAAATATTTTATATTTAAAAGCTCAGAATATTAATTCAGAAGTAATTAAAAGAATTGAAAATTAAGACAATAATTGCAATATAACAATAATAATCGTAAATTAAGAAAATTAATTTAAATTTGTGATAAAAATTTTAAATTTAGCAATAAATAATGAAATTGTTATATATTGAAGAAAAAATTATTAAAATTGAAAAAGTGATTGAAAAAATGTTTTAAAATAATTGAAATTTGCGAAAGGTAGATTTAAGATTTAGGGAAAAAGGTGAGAAATAATATGGAAATGATTAAAAATTGCATAAAATAATTGAAAAATGATAAAAATAGTTGAGAATTGTAGCTATGTTAAGTAATAGAAATTATAAGAGAAAAGAATTGACATTTTTAAATCACTTCAAATTTAGTATATTTGAACAGTGGATTAATTGATCTTTTAATGAATGCAAGTTTAAATTTACAAACATGTGAAGAAATTAATATTTCTATGAATTTAAAATTTGAGAACATTTTGAAAGGTGAAATATGATGTAAAAATTTAAGACAAAAAAACATCTAGTGACAAACTTAAAAGTGTGAAAAGAATGAAAAAATAAATAAATGAAAGAAACTTGTAAATAATTATGTATAATTGAAATATTAAAAAAAAAAGCTATTTGTACTATATTACAATTAAGACTTTGAACTTCTTCTTTTTCTACTTTATGGGCATTGAATCTTAATTTGAAAACAAATAATAAAAATAAAAATCTTATTATCAGTATAGAAATAACTTATTAATTAAAAGAACGATTAATGATGAATTATATTGTTAAATTCAGAGATTTAAATTTAGCATATTAACAATATGTTGTAATTCTTAATAGAGAACATAATATAAACATTATTACTAATTCACACTGATATGTTTGAATCTTGTATTTTTGTCTTCTGCTACAACTTTTCCAAATTACTTTTCATTGCAACAATTGACTACTTGTGTAATGATGGTCAAGTGGGCAACGTTGACTAAAAAACGAAGATAAAAAAGTTTTTTTTATAAAGGATGTAATTTTAGATAATATTGATTCACTCGGTGTTGATTTAGTGTACAATTTTTATTTTGTAGACCAAAAATAAACCTTTCTAAACCTTTCTGATAGAACTTTTCATATTAAAAATATTAACTTAGTCAATTATTATTTAGAACTTAATAATTATCCAAAGAAATTTATAAATACTTATATTAACAAAAGAATTATTGAAATTAACAATAGACCTCTTTCTGACGTAAACAAGATTGATGACACTAAAAAAGTAAAAAAAAAGTAGTTTTCCATATTATGGAACTTTATCAGAAAATATAAAAAGATTGCTTAAAGGTTTTAATATTAAAACTATCTTTAGTGTCAATTCCAAAATGGATTGATTTATCAAATTAGGTAAAGATCAACTTGAGAGTTTGAATCAATGTGGAGTTGTATACAGATTAGAATGTAACTGTGATAATGCTTACGTAGGACAAACAAAACGTCCTTTTCATATTCGAAGAAAAAAACATATGGACAATTTTGATCTTAACGAAAAATATGACAAAACATGTTTTAGATAATGACGATTCTTCATATTTTATGAAATGGGATGAATTCAAAATTTTACACATTGAACCAAATTGCCAAAAAAGAGTAATTGCTGATATGTTTTTTATTAAGAAGGAGGGAGAAAACAGTTTGAATAAGATAACTGATTTAAATAATTTTGATAATTCATATGAAATGTTTAGAGTTCAGTTCTAATTGTGAAGTCATTTCTTTCTGTGCGCACATTTTATAATTTAAAATTATTCTTAATGTTCGATAATTTTGTTTCTTTTATTTTATATTTTATTTTATATGTGTTATTATTTTTTGTGTGATTTTGTGAAAAAAGAAGGTTTACAAAAAAGAATGACAATTATAAATTTCATAGGTATGTTATTTACTATAATTGTCAATTTTTTAAAGTTTAACATTTAATTGTTAATTTTTGATAATTTTTTGAGAATATTATAATTTGTTTTTATTTAATTAATTTTTCGTTATTTAATGTTTTCAGAATTTCTTTTTAATATAGCGTGTCTGACTCTGAACACTGGTTTCCTCTTTTATATAAAATTTATTGACGACTTCGTATTAAGAGATGTTTTACACTATTATGACGATTGAAATTCTTCATGAATTTATATTCTTGTTTATGCTTTAATTACTGGTATGATTTTATTTCTGTATTATTTTTATAATTTATTTACTATTGTAATTATTTTTATTTTTAAATTTATTATTGTTACATTATTTTGTTATTATTGTTATGTTATTTTCATGTTTTTGTATACATAATACTTTGTACTTCTTTGATGTAAAAAATTATTTTATTTTATATTACTAGACTCTCTGAAGAGGAAATCATTTAGATTTCGAAACATCGGAAAATTTTTAACCATTAAACTACATTGTCCGAATGACTTCATTTTTGTTCATCTTTTTTCATCCTTCTATCAAAAAACCAAAAATTTGAATTTAAAACAACATTTTTTGTCTTCGTTTTTTACAAACGTTGCGCACTTGACCATCATCTTGTGTATTATTTAATAAACAATTTCAAAAATAGTAAAATGTCACCATAATTATGTGTAGGGTGTTATTATTTAAATAAAAGACGTCTAGAATTAATTATTCAAATATTACGGTTTTAGTAACGCTTTAACGATAATTACGCATCATAATTTAAAATTACTGGGTAATACCGGACACAGCACATCACTATAGTCTCCCTTAGTTAATATTCTTTCTAATATACACCTAGGTGCATAAATGCCTCACTCAAAATTAATAGTCCCTGCGCATGAAAATACGGAGGTAAAAAAGAGAGGTCTGAGTTAAGGCATTTATGCACCTAGGTGGTACATAAAATAGAAAAACTTATCATGAGTAAATTTGCAGGTGATCTGAAGGTGCAAAACACAGCGCAGCTCAAGTATGTAACAGAAGACGATTTAAATGCGATCGGAATGAGTAAACCGGAAATGCGCCGATTGAAGAAGTACTTTCAGAAACACTTTCCCCAGAATTACTTATCAAAATTCAAAAAGATGCTGTTACCGAAACGAGAGGAGCAAATTCCCGGATCATTGGGAATGTTGCCGGAAGAACGACAGGACAGGCCCCCTGTTCGGGTGCCAAATAAACACATGATTCCTGCCGATGCGATAATTGTCAATAAAGAATTAGGAATGGGAGAATTCGGAGTGGTACAGCAGGGAGTTTGGACCAATGACGGAGAGAGAATACAAGTCGCCATCAAGTGTCTATCAAGGGAAAGAATGCAGAACAATCCAATTGAATTTTTGAAAGAAGCAGCAATCATGCATTCTATAGATCACGAGCACATTGTTCGATTATACGGCGTTGTGCTCGATACGAATTCTCTAATGCTCGTTACCGAATTGGCGCCTCTAAGATCCCTTTTGGAGTGCTTGAAGGAGCCAAGCTTACGGGCCAGTTTTCCAGTGTTATCCCTCTGCGATTTTTCCGTACAAATTGCCGATGGTATGCAGTATCTAGAGGCTAAAAGGCTGATTCATCGCGACCTAGCTGCCAGGAATATTCTTGTTTTCTCCAAAAATAAAGTCAAGATATCCGACTTTGGCCTATCCCGAGCACTTGGAGTGGGAAAAGATTATTATCAGACAAACTTTAATGTCAATCTAAAGCTGCCAATCGCCTGGTGTGCTCCAGAATGCATCACTTATTTAAAATTCACATCGGCCAGTGATGTGTGGGCCTACGGAGTAACTCTCTGGGAAATGTTCAGCTATGGCTTTCAACCCTGGCCGGCTCTTACGGGTCATCAGATCCTGGAGGCTATTGACGAGCCGAATTTCCAGAGACTCGAGCAGCCAGATTGCTGTCCAAAGGATTATTTCACTCTTATGCAACAGTGCTGGCAGCACGAGCCATTGAAACGACCCAAATTTTCCGAATTGATCAATCTGTTGCCGGATCTGAAGCCTGAACAGGTTCAGGCGGTTCAGGATAGTTCGGAAATTGGACAACTTTCGTACAGGCAGGGTGATATTATCTCGGTTCTGGACAAAGGGAGCAGCAATACTTTGTGGAAAGGTGTTTTGAACAATGGGAAAACTGGGTTCTTTAATCCTGCTCACACGATAGCGTATCTTGGTTCCAATTTGCCGAGCAATAAACCGGGAGAATTCACGAGAGGAGATGGGAAGAATGCTTTTTCGTCGCAGAGGAGGAAAATAAGGACGGATATGATTTCATCGCCGCAGGGCGATTTGAAGCATACGGGTCACGTTGGATTGGACGGAGCTTACTTTGGTGATATTAGCTTTTTGGGTGGAAAGTATCCGCATTTGCCGAGACAAGTGGTCACGCCTTATAAACCGCAGGAGGATGCGACTGATAATTCTAGTCAGATTTTAAATCAGGATGGAAGAAGTATTGATTCGAATAGAGAACCCAACAGGGACAGTAGGATTCATCATTCTCAGCTTGACAACCAAAGTAAACATGGTAAGATGTTTTTTTAAAATTTTATTTACATTTTATTTACTTACACTCATGACACTATTGATACTTTTTGATACTCTTTCAGCTGTTGCCACTATTTAGCTACTATTTTGACAAATTAAAATATGACACTAACAATAATAAGTTATAAAAAAATAATTGACATTTACGTCTGATAATTGAAAAAACTACAGAATTTTTTTTAAATAAAGATAAAATAATTAAAATTTGAAAAAAATACATGAAGATCTTAGAAATCAATTAAAAAAAAAGAAAATAAATAAAAATTGCAGAAAAGAATTGAAGAAATAAGCTAAAAGTAATTGTTTACGATAATTAATAAACAGATTTTGAAATTATGAAAACAAATAAAAATAATTAAAAATTGAAGAAAACAATTGAAATTTTAGAAAAATTCTTAAAAATCTTAGAAAATAATTTTAGAAAATGAGAATGACTAAAAATTGGAGAAAAGAATTGAAGAAATAAGCTAAAAGAAATTGAAATTTACGATAATTAATAAACAAAATTTGAAATTATGAAAACAAATAAACTAGGTGTGAATTCTGTCCTTCGCTTCCAAGGAAGCAAAACAATTTGCTTCCTCATAGAGGAAGCAATAATTTAATAATATTTTAAATATTTTAAGTTAATAAAAACAAAAATAAAAAAAACATGAATTATTTTGATTAAAAAGATACTAAAACAATTTGATTAGTTAATTTCAAAAATCCTTAAATTGTATGTTTTGGAAACAATGAAATATTGTATTCTTAATAATGTTGTTTCTCTTTATTTAAGGGGAGTCACCTGAGAAATTTCAACCCATCGAAATATGTTACTTATCGGTGCAAATTTTTTTTCTGGGATTATTTTGGATGTAAAAGAATGACATATTATCAAGATTAAAAAAAAAAATTAAAAAAAAATAAAAATGTTAAAACCCATACGATATTTTGTTTGAAATCTTAAAAAAGGCATATAAAAAAATTGGCATTAAAAAAATTTGAAAAATTGTAGGAGATAAATTTTTACAAAAAAAAAAAAATTTCAACAAAAAATTTTTTTAAAATTTTTTTTCAAAATTTTTGTTGTTAATTTTGATAATATGGCATTCTTTTACATCCAAAATAGTCCCAGAAAAAAAATTGACACCGATAAGTAACATATATTTCGATGGGTTGAAATTTCTCCGGTGACTCCACTTAATGAACCAAATTTGATGATTTTCATTTCTCCCAAAAAATATGTTTTTTTCAGCCAATCAAAAAATGGCTTAAACAGAATTAAGGTACATGTTTAAAGCTTTAAAAATCCACTTAGAAATTTTATTTATGTCTATTTTTGGTGTTACTATAGCTATTTGAAAAAAACGACTTTTTAAAAAAGTATCTTTACATTTCTTGAAATATTTAAAAAAATATTAAAGACACATTAATTTAAGCTAGATATTCTTTTTCTACAGGTTCTGGCAATAAGTTTTAAAAAAAAGACGTCCCGATATGTTCATTAGGCTCTGAGCAATCAGCGTTTGAAAATCGCTCGGGTCCCGTAGACCCAATCTAGCAGTTACGTTAAATCCCGATAGTCTAGCAGTTGAGGGTTAATATTATTAGTAATATTATTATTATTATTATTATCATTATTTTACTAGGTGAAAATTATGTCCATTTCGTGGATATTTCGTTTCAAAGTTAGCAAACAAATTTGCTTTCTTATAGAAAAAGCAATATATTAATAATATAAAATTTAATTCGAGAAATTCTTTAAAAAAAGGAATTTTAAGTGCAAAAAAATGAAAAAACATCAATTAATTTACGAATTTTTGATCAATTATAAAAGTTACATAGGTCAATCGATTCGTTTTGAGATAAGGAATATGATTTTTTTTATTCATTAAGTTGTATTTTTAGCTTGGAAAAAAATTTTGGCAAAAAACGATTTTTGTCGATGAAAAAAGGTGCTCAACAAAATTTGATTGGGTATTTTCAAAAATCCCTGTGTCCAAATTTAGATATTCACGAGCTTAAAAAGTCATCCAAATTTTATTGAAATCCGTTGAAGCGTTCTCGAGATATCCTGGCGACAAAAAACGCCATACACACACATACATCTGGACATTTGCTTAGGAATGAAAATTTACGCTTTTTAGATGAAAATGAGTCGATTTAGACTATTTTTGGAAAATCGAAAATCTTAACGATCACAAAGCTTCCTCTATGAGAAAGCAAAATGATACTTTTTTGAAAAAAGGTCACTAAAGACACTATTTTCAATTTAGATTTTTAATGCAGGGTGTCTACTCACCGGGAAAACCGGAAATCTGCCGGGATTTTAGTTCGACCGGGAAATTGCCGGGAAAAAAAATTATATCCGGAAATTTCTAAAAATTTCAGCTAATTCGTTTTCATAATTCTTTAAATTCGCTTGAAACTTATTACTCGTTTTCGAAGTCTCTGATTGTGAAAACGATATCAGATTTACCAATTTTTCAAAATTCAAAATGGCGGATCCAATACGGCAGACATATTTTGCAAAATTGCTCAAATTCACTTCAAACTTGTTACTCGGTGGTAATCCATGTTCCTGGTTACTAATCTAAAGTTAGATTTTCAAAATAGTAAAAGTGTAACACTTTTTAAGCGAATTTGAGCATTTTCAGGACTGCCAGTGACTTACTTTTCTCATTTTTATTCAATTTTTTTAAAATCACTCATTATTACTCATTTTAAAAAAAATCACTTTTCTCACTTTCTTAGTAAAATAATAATTATCTATTATTATTATTATATACAATTATGTTCTTCAAATTTCAATAAATTTTGTCATTGTTTAATTAGTTTCCTCTAATTTTAATTACTTTTTCAATTTTTTAATGAATATCTTCAAATTTTTAATTTTTAAACCAGTATTGTCAATTACTTTCGTCGTCTTTCAATTTTTCCATCAAATTTAAATTATTCTTATCATTTTTCAATTATTTTCTGCATATTTCTATTAGTTTTAACATTTAAAAATTATTTTTATCAAATTACAATAATTATTTTTAATCTTTTTTTTATGGTCATCAATATCTCAATTTATTACACAGTTTTCAATTATTTTCTTCAAATTTTAGCAATTTTCATCAATAATTTTATTATTATGTATCAATAATTTTTAAAACTTTACACCAATTGACAATTATTTGTTTTTTCAAATTTCAACTTTTTTTTTCAATTTTACATTCTTTTTATTATTTACACCAGTTATCAATCATTCATGTCATTATTCAATTATTTATCTCAAATTTTGATCATTTTTGTTATTTTTCATGTATTATCTTCAAATTAAAATTTTTTTATGATTTCTCAATTTATTTTCTTCAAATTTCAATTATTTTTGTCATTTCTCGACTATTTTTTCCTATTTTCAATTATTTTTGTCATTTTTTAAATGTTTTTTAAAAATTTCCAATTAATTTAGTAATTTCTCAATTATTGTCAATATTTTCGACGTTATTTTATTACTTTCTCCAAATTTTGTATTTATTTTCTTATATCTTTAAATTATTGTCATGAATTTTTTAATTTCTTACTTCAATTTTCATTTATTTTTGTCAATTCTCAATTTCTTTTCAAATTTTAATTATTTTTATTACTTTTTAAGTCTTTTCTTCAAATTTTTTATTATTTACTTAATTTTTAAGTAGTTTTGTCATCTTTCATTTTGTTTCTTCAAATTTCAATTATTTTTGTCATTTTCCAATTATTTTCTTCAAATTTCTATTATTTTTGCCATTTTGGAATTATTTTCTTCAAATATCAATTTTACCTTAATGATTTTAGATCCGGGAAAACCGGGAATTTGAAAATCATGTTTCGGTAGACACCCTGCTTTCGTCGTCTTTCAATTTTTCCATCAAATTTCAATTATTTTTATCATTTTTCAAGTATTTTCTGCATATTTGTATTAGTTCTAACATTTAAAAATTATTTTCATCAAATTTCAATAATTTTTTTAAATATTTTTTTTATGGTCATCAATTTCTCAATTTATTACACAAATATTAATTTTTTTCTTCAAATTTCAGCAATTTTCTTTAATAATTTTATTATTATGTATCAATTATATTTAAATAGTTTACACCAATTGCCAATTATTTTTTACAAATTTCATTTTTTTCAAATTCCAATTATTTTTTTTTTTCAATCTTACATTCTTTTAATTATTTACACCAGTTATCAATTATTCATGTCATTATTCAATTATTTATCTCAAATTTATATTATTATTGGTATCTTTCATATATTACCTTCAAATTAAAATTTTTTTATGATTTCTCAATTTATTTTCTTCAAATTTCAATTATTTTTGTCATTTCTCGACTATTTTTTCCTATTTTTAATTATTTTTGTCATTTTTTAATTGTTTTTTTTTTAAATTTTCAATTAATTTAGTAATTTCTCAATTATTGTCAATATTTTCGACGTTGTTTTATTACTTTCTCCAAATTTTGTATTTATTTTCTTATATCTTTAAATTATTGTCATGAATTTTTTAATTTCTTACTTTAATCTTCATTTATTTTTGTCAATTCTCAAATTTTTTTCAAATTTCAATTAGTTTTATCATTTTTCAAGTCTTTTCTTCAAATTTCAAATTTTTTAATTCATTTTCAATTAGTTTTGTCACTTTTCATTTATTTGTCTCAAATTTTTATTATGTTAGTTATTTTTCACATATTACCTTCAAATTTAAATTTTTTGTTATTTATCAATTATTTTCTTCCAATTTTTGTTATTTTTGTTATTTCTCGATTATTTTTTCCTATTATAATTATTTTTCTCATTTTTTAATTGCTTTTAAAATTTTCAATTAATTTAGTCATTTCTCAAGTATTATCAATATTTTCGAAATTTTTTTATTACTTTCTCCAAATTTTACTTATTTTCTTATATCTTTAAATTATTGTCATGGATTCTTTAATTTCTTACTTTAATTTACATTTAATTTTTTCATTTTTCAATGATTTTTGTCATTTGTCAATTGCTTCTTATTTTTAATTTTAATTATTTTTATTATTTTTCAAGTATTTTCTTCAAATTTCAAATTTTTTTGAATTTTGCAATTATTTTGTAATTATTTAATTATTTTCTGTAAGCCTTAATTTTTATCTTCAATTTTTCAATTATTGATTTCTAATTTTTATTTTTTTTCTCCATTTTTTAATTATTTATGTCATTTTTTACGTCTTTTCTTGCATAATCATACATTTTTTACATAATTTTAAATTAGTTTTATCATCTTTTATTTTTTTTTTCAAGGTATAATTATTTTTGTCATTTCTCAATTGTTTTTTTTCTTAATTTTAATTACTTTTATCATTTTCAAGTATTTTTTTCAAATTTCTATCAATTTTATGATTTTTTAATTATTTTCTTTAATGGTCAATTTTTTTCTCAAATTTTTTAATTATGTATTGACATGAAATTTTTTTTTTGTTTTTCCATTTTTCAATTTTTTTTTATCATTTTCCTAGTCTTTTCTTCAAATTTTTAATTATTTACTTAATTTTTAATTAGTTTTGTCATCTTTCATTTTGTTTATTTAAATTGCAATTCTTTTTTTCATTTTCCAATAATTTTCTTCAAATTTCTATTATTTTTACCATTTTGGAATTATTTTCTTCAAAGATCAATTTTACCTTAAAAACTTATGTATTACGCACTTACTTTTTTTACTATTTTAATATTATAGCTATTAATTATACATAAAAGAGACCCGGGAAAAATGTGATTTTAGATCCGAGAAAACCGGGAATTTGCCGGGAATTTGAAAATCGTGTTTCGGTAGACACCCTGATTAATAAGTCTCTAAGTATGTGCTTGCTGCCCTTTTCTTTATTAGGCTTCAAATATATAGATTATAGAATGCCTATAATTGGTTGGAATTATAAAATCATAAAAAATTATTTTCATTGAGACTGAAAAAAATTAAGAAAAAACTGAAGCAGAAGCCAAAAAAAAGAAGCGCATTGTGGTTTATTGTATAGGATTTATTTGCGAACTTTGGGGGGAAATCCATTATATTATTCAGAAAATTTTCCAATCTTTAGGAATAATTTCCGATTTTTTTGGAATGAGTACATTTTTCCGAACTACGGAAATATTTTCATTTAGGCTTAAGATTTATTTCCTAACTTCTGGAAAAAAGTCCATCGCGTTTAGATGATTTTTCAATTTTTTTCACCAATTCCTGGAATGTATTTCCAAACTTAATAAAATAAATCCACTAGTTCGGAAGATTGTCTAATTTTCGGGGGAAAAAATTGAAAACAAGTAACTCTCAGGATAAAATAGATGGGGCTAAGGAATCTAAGACTAAAAATAAATCTTAAAAAATTGGAGAGTGTTAAAACGGTAAATTATAAATAAAGTATTTCATATTTGTTTAATTTAATGTATTTTTAATTTAGTTTATAAAATAAAAACAGTAAGATTATTAGTTTTTGTTATTTTCACAATCATAAAATTAAATAATAATAAAATAAGTAAATTTTGAACTTTTTATGCCAGTTTTGACACTATTTTTCATTGTGAAATTGAGTGAGAGGCTTGTTATTATAAAAGGGAATTCAATTTATTTTTCCTATTGGACATTATGCCCAAAAAAATAATTCCCAAAGAAAAGTGTTTCCTAAAAAATAACAGAAAATGGCACATGCTGTTTAAAGATTAAAAATATACATTAGTAAATACACAAAATTCAAGATGGCGACGTCAAAATGGCTGATGTCAAAAGAGTCAAATATTAATATATGTCGGAACAATCTTTAAGTTTTATATTAAAATTAATGAAAATTGGAACATAGGGTTTTTTTGGATTGCAGATTACGAATTTGTTCATAATTTTTCAAAATGGCGTATCTAATATGGCAGACAAAAATTTTTGCCAAAATCTAACGATTCGGGAATTAACGAAAAAATTCGGGAAATCGTAAGAAATTTCGAGAATTCGTTAAAAGCTTCCAAAAAAATTACAATTGAAGCTGCACGTGGAAAGGGGGTCTAATTAATAAAATGTTAATTTTGAGAAAATAGAAAAAAGTGTAATCACGTTTTTTAAAACAAGCAATAGTTTAAAACGTTTTAAAAGGTGATGAAAAAAATATATTTAAATGATTTCTCTAATATTTTAGTTGCTTCATGATACAAACTTTTTCAGTTTGTAAAAGATGATTTTAATGAATTTTTACATATTTAATGTCATGAAAAATAATACTGTATCGCATTTATTAAGAGTATTTAAACACTTTTTTCCTGTAAATTATATACCTATTCATTTTCTAAATTATACAGTTTGTTTTTTAGTTATCTTTTCATACTAAAGGATTATTTTTTTCTTTTTCCAGATATTTTGCCAATTTCTTAAAAATAAATTGTGTTATAATTAAATAACCTGTTTTAAAAGCGGATAGTTTAAAAAGATGAAAATATTTTTTTTCAATTTTTGGCATTAAAATATTAGAGTTGTAGAATTTTTATAACAAAAATTGGAAAGAATTTACATCTCTATTTAGTTAAAATTGGACAAAGTGTGAGTTAGATCTCTTTTCGACATTCAGATTCATTTTTAGATTTTTATTTTTCTAGAAAAAAAAATATTTTACTTACTTTGAATAAATCTAAATCTATATTGAAGCAAATTTACAACAACAAAAAAATAAAATAAGAAAAAAATGTTGATTTTACTAGAAATGCTTACTTAGTAGTATCCAATTGCGTTAAATTTTTTAATAAGAAATTATTATGAAAATAATTATTTTTATATTATTTTCATAAGTTTTTTTAAATAATTTTTTGAGTTTTTAATAAATTTTTTACATTTATATACTAAATAAATAAATGTTGTCACAATTGTTTTATTTTTTATAAATTTTCTTTTGTCGAAATTGTTAAAAAAATTCCTTACAATTTTTTATTATATTAAGAAATGTACCTATTTAATATTTTCTCTTACATTTTTTCAAAATATCTTTATTTTTATTAAAGCTCGTTTACTAGTATCAACTATAATTTAGTTTATTTGTGGCATTTTTATTTTTTAACATTTTACTAAATCTCCATGTTTTTTCTATTTATTTTCATAATTTTTCAAAATGATTCCAAAAATCTTTTATTTCTAAACATTTTTTTTTCTTTTTATGCATTTTTGTTATTTTTTCATTGTTCTGTAATTTAAATTTTTTATTTAGTTTTCTCCGTTTTTTTTTTTTGTAAATTATCGCATGTTTTTTTTTATTCTTGTATTTTTTCAATTAAAGTTTTTAGAATCTACTCATATTTTCATATTTTTATATTTAATATTTGTATTTAATCATTTTTTTCTCGCTTTCCTTATTTTTGCATTTATTTAAGAATGTTTTAAATATTTTTTAAAATATTTCTTCAAAACTTTCTAATTATTTCCCCTATAATTTCTTATATTGTTTAAAAAAAATTCTTTTTTCTTTTTTTTTTTCTTGAGTTTTTCAAGTTTTCTTTCTTTTTTCCTTTGTGTTTTTTGATCTAATTTTCTTAAATTTTCTCATTTTTACACACGTTATTCTAGTTTATAAAAAACATTTTTTAAAAGATTAATTAAAATGTTTACTTTTTTTAATTTTCTTAAATTCTCTTAAATTTTACTTGCAAATTTTTTTTAATATTTCCGTAAGTCTTATTTTTAAAAAAGAATTTCATGTTTTTATACTTTTTTGTTTTAATTTAAAAATTCCTGTTTAAAGTTTTTTGTATTCTTTCGTTGTTTTATTTCTTTATTATTGGTTTTTTTTAGTTTTACTACTTTTTAATATATATTTAAAACTATTTTTTCGTTTTTATATAATGTTTTTAATTTTCTTAAATTTTTATTTTATATACATAATTACCAGATTTTTTGCAAGTTATTACTGTTTTAAAAAAATCCTTTTTTTATTTTTCCAATTTCGTATTTTGTAGTAGTTTCTCCTCGTTTATCGTATTTTGCTTTCAATTCAAAAGATTAACAATTGTTGTGATTTTTTGATATTTTCCTTGATCTTTTCTTTCTTTTGTTTTTTTTTTTACTTTTTAATGTCTAATATTGTAATTTTATCGTCTGTTTATATGTTTTAGAAATTTTTTGGTTTCTTTTGGAATACTTTAATTTTTGTCTTGATTTTTCTTACGTTTCGAACAAATTTATTTATTGTTTCCTTTTCTACCCTTTATAAAAATTTCTTAATTTAAACAATTTTTTAAATAGGCAGTTTTTTACTTTTGCTTTTTATTATTTCTTTCTTTTTTTGATATAATATTTAAAAAATCTTTCCTTATATTTTTTAATTTTGCCTACATTTTTGAATTATTGGAAAAGCAAGTTTTTCTCTGTTGTTTTTACACTTCTTATATTTTATTCATCTTCAGGAAATTTTTTCAATTTGAATTTATTTTTCCAGTTTAAACTTAATCCAATTCACTACGAATTAAATTAAATAAAATTTCTTGAATTTGAAATAAATAAAATGTCCTTAAAATGCAATTTCCATTTAAATTGACTTTGAATTTATAATTGCAAATCAAATGAAATTTACAGAATTTCAATTATTAAAAGAAATATTCAATTTTTCAGAAAGTTTATGGTCCGATACGAGTTCCGAAATTTCGCACTTGGGCAACATTGGAAATACTGCAAAGCAAACTTCAAATGTTGCAGGAAGTACGGACACAGTTAGTGCAGATCACGAATATCATGAAATAAGCGATGAAGAAAATCAGGACAGTCCATTGAGATTTGACAAGCCTCTGAACTTTGATTTTGGACCTAGTCTTCTCGATGAAATGGATCAAATGTTCAGATCATTAGGTATCTATCTTTCCACGTAACAAAACTGATCTTTGAAACCTTAGTCTTTAACTGGATTATTCTTGTTCTTGACTTGAATAGTCAATAAGTGGATTATTATTGACCTTTGAACATTTTTAAATTCTGTCACTCTAGGCAAATTTAAATTTTATCCAAATTTAATAATAGATATTTAACTGAATTATAAATCTAAGTTATAAAACTCTACATGTCATCCTAATTCCAACAAGTATTCTTTCTTTTTCTTTAGCTGAAAAAATTTCCCAACTCGATTCTTAAATAGAAATGAGCCTTGAATTTGGTGAAGAAATTTCGATTTATTTTCCGCACGTGTTTCTCATTTTTATTACCGATGTTTTCTCAGGATCTTCACCGCCTCCACCTCTTCCTGGTCATCCACCAACAGAGCACGAAACAAGTAATGCTCGAAATGAACTTCGTGAAATGCAAGCGAAACAAAGCAGCAAAAAGAAGCAAGCCACCGTGAGTCCAATAAATGTAAAGTACACGTTTTCTTTTATGTGTTTTTTATTTCTTAAAATTGAATGACTCGCATTTTTGTCATCGTTGCTTTCTTTTTACACAAATCTCGTCAAATTCCTTGGAATTTAAAATCAACAGGGACTGCATTGCTTTAATGGAAAAGGCAAAGGTAGATTATTTGATTTGTGTCAAGATAATAGGGGATCGATTTGAGCCAATAGGATTTTTGTTTTTTTTTTAATTTTTCTTTTGTTTTTCTGTTTTAATGAGAGTTCCAACATTATGTCACTACCAAATTGAGAATGAGATGCGCTGCAATTTTAAACAGATGTGGTAAGACTTTTTCCTGAATTTAGGTGAAGCCTATCTCAGCGGCAGATCAGAAAACTCTCTACTCGGCCATTGCAATGGCCCAGGAATTGACAGCGCGTTCCATGACAGATCTTGAGCAACCACAGGAATCGCCACGAACACCTGCAAGTCCCTCGAGACGTAGAAAATTTTCTTTTAAGTTGCCACATCAACACAGTCCTAAACCTGACAGAAGACACTTTTCAGAGGAAGCTGCCAGTATACCTGACATCCAGGTACATTCGACCAATCAAAAATTTAATCTAACTCGAGAAAATTACTAGCTCAATTAGGCAACTTTCAATTAATGAATTTTGCACCTTTCTAATCAAATTTGATCAAGTTTTGTCAACAATAATTTACAAAAAAAAAAGAAGGTGGTCTTTTCAAAATTTCAATTTCTGTGGAAATAAAAGTAGTTTCAAAATTTTTATTGTAATTTTAAATTGAAAAAAGAAGAGAAAGTTATTTTAACGAATTATTTATTCGATTTTCCCAAAAGTGATGCAAGTTAGTGGGGATTCTATATTCCTTTCATTATTACTGAGGGCGTACTAAATATTTTAAATTTTAAACACAAAATTTCCAAAATTTAAATCTGGTATTTTTTTTTAATTTGGAAATTTGATTTTATTAGGATCGAAATTTTAAAGAACGGAGAAATAGGGTGAGAGTAATTAAAAGATGTAAAAATAGTATTGGAATGAACTGTTGAAAATCATAACATTTTTTTAAATTATAAAAAGTGCGAATAGAATATTTAAAATAAAATCTTTTAGATTTAATTAAAGTTTATGAAATATTGTTAAAACTTGAAGGAAAATGCAAATACAGAGCTCCACGAGGACAAAGGACTAAAAAGATTAAAATTTAATTAATGAATGCCGCGAAATAAAAAACTGATTAACAAATTAAGATAATTATGCAAAATAAATGAAAAATAATCTAAATGAGAGTTTCCTTCTGATGACAGATATTTGAAAGTTCAGATAAAAAATTTAAAGTACAGAAAATAACCAAGAAAGAACATTTTAGAAATAAAACCCAAAAGTTTTGAAAAATGACTAGAACAGCAATATTATTAAGAAAAGAACTGAATAACTCGTAAACTAGAAAGGCAACTAACCAGCTGGAAAATTAATATAGAATGAAAAAGAAAACCTATGGTTCAAATAAATATGTGAAAAAGTTTAAAATATTAAGAAAATTAATAAAGTAACCGAATTTGCGAAAAAGCACTTGAAAATGAATAAAATAATTAAAAATAGGAAAAACGATTAGAAGAACGAAACTTGTTTAAAGTAACTCAGAGATTAAGAAAAAAATCAATTTAATCGGAAAGAATTTATAAAAATGAAAATAAGAGTAACTAAAATTGAAGAAATACGTAAAAATTTGATTAAACATTCTGGATATTTATTTTTTTATTTAAGAAATAAAACTTTTTTAAAACAATTCAAAGATTAAGAAAACATCAATTTAAACGGGAAAAATTTATAAAAATGAAAATAAGAGTAATTAAAATTGAAGAAATACGTAAACATTTAATTAAACATTCTGGATATTTTTTTTTTTTTTTTAAGAAATGAAGCTTTTTTAAAACAACACAAATATTGAGAAAAAATCAATTTAATCGGGAAAAATTTATAAAAGTGAAAATAAGAGTAACTAAAATTGAAGAAATACATATAAATTTAATTAAACATTCTGGATGTTTTTTTTTATTTTTTTTATTTAGGAAATGAAATTTTTTTAAAACAACACAAATATTAAGAAAAAATCAATTTAAACGGGAAAAATTTATAAAAATGAAAATAAGAGTAACTAAAATTGAAGAAATACATAAAAATGTTATTAAACATTCTGGATGTTTCTTTTTTTTTTATTTTTTTTATTTAAGAAATGAAACTTTTTTTTAAAACAACACAAAGATTAAGAAAAAATCAATTTAATTGGAAAAAATGTGTCAAAATGAAAAAAATAACTAAAATTGAAGAAATACGTAAACATTTAATTAAACATTCTGGATGTTTCTTTTTTTTTATTTAAGAAATGGAATTTTTTTTAAAACAACACAAAGATTAAGAAAAAATCAATTTAATCGAGTAAAATGTATCAAAATGAAAAAAATAACTAAAATTGAAGAAATTCGTAAAAAAAATTAATTAAACAATTAAAAATTCTAATCTAAATATAATTTACAAAAATTATTAGGATACGCATCAATTTATTTTGAAATGTAAGGATAAGTATATTAGATAAAAGCGAGGAAATAAGTAGAAATTATAAAACAAAAGAAACAAAAAAACTCTTAACTAGAAAAAAATATTAACTAAAAAATAAATTTAAGAACCCAAAATTTATAAAATTACTTAAAAGTTGAAAGTAAGAGAAAGTTTCTAAAAAGTGAAAATATTATATAGGTACTTTTGATTAAAAAAAACAGATAAAACAATCGAATTTTGAAAAGATAATAAACATTAGAGGAAACTAATCATTTTTACATTTTGTTTTAAAATGTATTTATGTTTAATATTCAGTTTTAAAAAATTTTGATACATTATCTGGAAAAGGGAAAACTGATTTTTAAAACGTCTTTTATTATTTTTCTGAAATGAGTTATTTTCAAAAGTTATTTTTAGAAAATGAAAAATTGGAACAAATCAGTTATACAATTCAAACGAATAATGAACATTTACAAAAATTTGCAAAAAAAGATCAAGTATTTTAAAATGTCGATAGTGATCTAATGTAAATAAAATTATGGTACAAAAATGAGAAAATATAAGTAAAAAAGAATACATTTTTTAAATTAAAGTATGCAACTAAGAGCTGTATGAAAACGTGTTTTTAAAAAAGAATATAAATCTGAAAATCGTAGAAAATATGTGAAAAATAAGAAATAGTGCAAATTACAAGAATAAGATTAAAGAAACCATTTTAAACTTGAATCTAAAGAAATAAATATAAATAATTTGGTTTAATGAAGATTATGCCAAATAAATAAATTAATTAATAAAAGAATGAAAGAGAATTTAAGAAAAAATGTAAAAGCGAATATAAAAAATAACTGGAAATAAAGAAAGTTAGAAAAACTTGAAGACAAATTTTAGAAAACAATTAATAATTAAGTGATTTCCTGTAAAAAATGAAGAAAAACACAAATTACAAATGAATGGAAAAAGTTATAATTGAAAATTATAGAGACAAAATTATTATTTGTAGAAAATTTATAAAAATTGAAACTCTAAACCTGGAAAAATGTTAGTTAGACAACGAAAAAGAAAAAGAGAACGATTGAAATTGAAATTTATTTTTTTAAACTATTTATTTATTTAGTAAAATTATTTTAAATAATTTTTAATTATTTTTTATAAATATTCAAAATGGTTATTAGTTTTAAAAGTTTTAAACAGTTGAAATATTTTTTTTTTAAATTATGTTGGTTTCAGTTAATTTTTACTATTTTTATCTAATTTTTTGAAATTTTCCAATTTGTCTACGTTTTCTAGTAACTTTTATAAATTTTATTCACACTTTAAATTTTGATTTGTTAAATCTTTCTCTTAATTATTTCTTCAGTTTTAATTATTCTTTTCATTTTTATAAATTTTTTTTCTAATTGATTTGTTTTCAATCTTTACAAGTTATTTTTTAATTATCAAATTTTTAGGAATAAATTCTTATTTTAATTGGAAACAGTCTATTTTTCCGAACTTCGGACATATTTCCAGATTTAAGATTTATTTCATAATTTCTGGAATAAAAATCTAGATCTTTCTGAACATATTTCAAATTTTCAAAATAATTCCAAAGATATGAAATTCATTTTTCTTAACAATTTTGGAATTATTTCCTTTAATATAAAGAATTTATTTCTGAATTTCTGGAAAAAATATTCTGAAACTTTTTCAATCTTTAGAAACAAATTTTTATTTAGAGAAATTGGATTTTTCTTAACATCGGAAATATTTTCAACTAGATTTAGGATTTGTTTCCCAACTTTTGGAGAAAAAATTCATTACCTTCCAAAAATTGATTCAAAATTCTCGAATTTTGGGGGAAAAAATTCTAATCATCTTATTATGAAATAAATTATTTCTTTATAAAATCTCGGAATTTTTTCCATCAATGCCTGAGATTTATTTCTGAACTTTTAAAAAAATCCATTACATTCTGAAAATTTTTCAATTTTTTGGAAAAAATTCCAATATTTCCGAAATTGTTCACAGTATAAAATTCCCACAATTTTGCATCACTGATTTTGACCACTTGGGTTTATAACTAAATTCTAAAAATTAAATCAAAATTTTCCTTTCTCAAAAGTATTAAAATCTCGATTTTTCAAAATTACGAAAATACGCAAATCCACTAACAACACTTAAACACTTGAACACTTGCACTCATTTTATTCTAGTTCTTAAAATCTCTCATTTATGTTTTCTCACTCTAACACAGGGACTCCTATGGAATTGTTTCAAAATTTAGCCACTCCAGTTAACCAATTTGGATAAAGTACAAAGTAGAGTTATGGAACAGTGTTAATTCCTGACGCCAATTAACTTTTTTTTTAGATATGATTATCAGTATTTAAAATCAATTATTCTTACGAGAAGCTTACTAACGCAGAGGTACTAATATTCGTCTTTCCCTCTTTCCTTTCTTCCTCTTAATTACTTTTCACTTCATCCTCATCCTTTTAATTTATTTTTTATTAATCTTTTATTGCATTTTTCATCAATCTTTTACTGCATTTTTTATAAATCTCTTTCTTTTATTGCATTTTATAAAAAAAACAACAACTTTCATTGAATTGTTCTCAACTATCATGTGTGTGTGTTTGTCAATTGTCTTGCTTTTTATTTTGTCTGCTGTTTGAATTTTGATTTATCAAGTGGCTGTGCTCGAGTTTACAATCATTGTCGTCAACCGTGTCTAGTATTGAGTCCCTGGGTGCCCCCTCCACTTTAAAATTACCCCTTTGGGACAAAGCATCGGCAGAATTTTGTTTCGCCAAATCCAGAGAACTTCTGACCAAACCTAGTGCCTGGACTTCCTACATGAATGTAGAATTTGATAATCATATTCTCGACAACAATGCGACCAAACAAAATCTAATGAAATCCGCCGAGTTTCTCGAGAATGGAAATCGAAAAAGCATTGCTGCCTGCGAATCAATTTTAGACCTAGAAACCAAAAAATCAAAACAGAATGGGAAAATGCCATACGGGATGGAAAATTCGAATATTGATTTTCCCCGAGAAGCTAAGAGAGTCTCGACCAGTTATGTCGATCGTTATTTCGATCAGCCAAAGTATCTCGACGAGGATGAACCAAGAGAATCTCCCGGCGAGAAATTAAACTTTCAGGAGGAGAATTTTACGAAAATTAACAATCTCGAGCATGGCGGAATGTACTACTCGAATTTCCCCGAATTTAATTCTTCGAATGCCACTGGAATGGATAGATCGAGTCAAGCCAAGAATCTCAACACGGATCAAATAGAGGATGAAAATTTCGAGTCCCAGAGAAATAGATGTTTAAAATTTGACCTGCCCAGGGACAAAGTGACCAATTTCGATTTTGGCACCCGACCAAAAGTCCTCGAAGCAACGAAATTGAACGCAGAGCTGAAAAAATTCGATATCCAGAAAATTAGAAGCGGGAAGGTTTCTTTCGTCAGAAATCAGGAGAAGGCAGAAAAAGCCGTGCCGGACAGTCCTCGAGGAAATTTAGAAGCGGTGAGAATAAATATCCAGAGTTTTCGGAAAATCGAACAAAATCAAAATGGACACGATAATTTCTCGTTTGTCATGCCTAACAATCCGTTGTTTATCGCCGAGCCCGAGAAAAAAGATTCTCCGATTTACAGCAGCTCGGAGAGTCTCCGTGTTAATTTTCAGCGTCTGAGAAGAAAATCCGACGCCGAGGCCAATTCTCAGGTGGAACTGAGTAGTAAGATTTTCGCGGAAAAGTATCAGAGGGAAGTCTCGGGAATGGAGAGTGTCAAGAATTATTTGGACTCAAAGAAGGGACAGGTTATGAATTTAGGAATGGGGAAATTGACCCAGAATATGATACAGCTTGGGAAAAATATCGAGCAGAACTCGAGGAATATGGACGTTTCTCTGACGAAGCCAATGATGAGAAATTTAGAAATGCCCACACAAACACAAACTCCTCTCAGAAATTTGGGCGCGTCGATGCAGAAACCGAAATATCTGGATTTAAATGTTCCCTCGCAAAAGAAGAAACCGGGTGTTAAAATGAACTCGAATCAAAATCCTGTCAGTAATCTGCATCATATTCTAGAGCCGCCGAAATTGTATCAAAACGATAGTAGAAAGGATTTATCGAAGAATGACATTTTTGGGGACAAGGGAAATTACGTGTTTAGACCGAGAACCTCGTCTCTCTCGGAACACAGAAAATCCCCGCTCAGAACTGCCAGAAGATCGTTTCATCCGAAAAATGATTCTAGCGATGATTCCGACTCGATTTCTCATTCTGAAACTGACATTAGAAGTAGGTTGAGATACAAGCGACGACACAAACGAATGTCCCACAATTTCCGGCTGAATTTCAAGAATCGAAGTCAATTTTTGCATCCGGATGCAGCCAGGGGATTTTCGTCGATTGAACTTTGTGGAAAATCTCCGCCGCCGTCGACGAGCTTTTTAAATTCACTCTCGCCACCTTTTTCCTCGAGGAATAATCTGCTCTCGTGGCCGGAAAGCGCTCCTAGCTCGAGCCTGACTTTCACGAGTAATTCTGATCTTGATTCGGACACGAGCTCGGAATATCCAGAATTTACCAATGACATTTTGACCTTTCCCCCATCCCCTGCCCCGTAATTGAAGTATTTTTTAAAGTGAGATAACAGTGCTGGGGATAAAAATGGTTGTTGGAATAAAATTTCAATTTGAAAATTTGTTAATTGATAAGGACTTGGTGAAAATAAAGACAGTGGTTTTTTTTTTGGAATGGACAGGAATAGACATTTGTATTGGATTTGTGTTTCGTGCTTAGCATGTATGCATGTATCGCACGTCTACTTTTTACTAACAAGTTTGATACTAGCGGTACTAACAATAATCTGAATTTATCAGGGAACATCAGTGTCCAGTGTCGAGGAGATTATTGAATAAGGTCAAACTCAGGGAATCGAAAAAAAGACTTAGCTTTTTATTAGAATTGGACGAATTTAGATGAAACCTAATTCTTAAGAGATATTTTCGTATGAAAAATTGTCTAGAGACTGGCTAGATGTTTTGTAAACTTTTGAGGATCATTTTTTGAATGCACAGTTTATTATCGTTTCAATATTTGTGGTTTAATGGGAATAGAATTTGGAAATTTGAAAAATGTGGGGTGTCTACTAATTGGTAAATAATTGAGAATTTAACAAAATCGGAAATTTTTTGACGGATAAAGGCTTTTAATGACAAGTTTATATTTCGTTCATGTATCAATTTGTTTTTATTTATGCTGGTTTTTACGAATTTGAATATACCCTAAAAGTTTACGTGCAGATAAAGTTAAAAAAGCTCGCTACCTTAAGATACGGAACTTTCGAAAAAGCACCTTATGATAAGCTTGGTTATGTTACTGCGTTTGCGCAGAAATTCGTCGTCATGACAACGAACTTCTGCGCAGACGCCAACATAAGGAAAAAGCGTATTATAAAGTGCTTTTTCGAAATTTCGGTATCGTAAGGTAGACGGTGTAAAAAAACTTGTAGTTCCAAGCTTTAATATTTAATTATTTATTCAAAGTTTTAAATTATAATTATTTCAAAATTTAGCAATTAAAATACAAAAATTAATGATTTTGTGATTCATTTTAACTTAAAGAGATTCTCTAAATTGACATAACCTCAAACTAAAAAATGACTGTTCACATCAAATAAAACTATTATTCAAATTAATTTCACCAAATTTTGAAAGATCCAGTTTCCAGAAAAAATTAGGTTTAGCTAAAATTTGTTGTCAAATAATAATTATTTTACATTTTATGTTTTTTCTTTAAATTTAATGAACAACTGCAATTTTCATCTAATTCTGGCAAATAATAGCTCATTTTTTTCGTTCAAAGATTCTCTACAATTTCATTATTTTGTTAAATAATATTTAGTTTAAAAATTATTAAACACATAATTATTAAACAACTGTTTTGTTTTTTATTAAACAAACAAAACAAATATTTTGTTATTTAAATAAAATTTATTTTTTACGTATTTTTTAAACAGAATATTATTTAACAAAATCTAACAAATAAAATTGTAAGGAATGTTTCAACGGAAAAAATAAGTTATTATTTGTCAGAATTAGATGAAAATTGCAGTTGTTTATTAAATTTAATAAAAACATAAAATGTTAATTAACTATTATTTGACAACAAATTTTAGCTAAACCTAATTTTTTCTGTAAAATGTACAACTAGATTATTCAAAATTTGGTGAAATTAATTTTAATAATAGTTTTATTTAGTCATTTTTTAGTTTGAGGTTATGTAAACCTAGAGAACCTCCTTAATTTTAATTCTTTTTGATATTTAAAAAAATATCTAACTAAATTATCAATTCTTTCCTTCCTTGATAATTTTCTGTTATCATTGTTTGACTTATTAATAATGAATTTTCTAATTTGATAATCATGTTTCTATTTCTTTGAAATTTTAAATATATATATCATTTTATCGAAAAATAAAATTTTTTTCTTATAATTTCGTATTCTTTAAAAAAAAATGTCAGTATTTTATTATTATTATTATTATTTCCTTTGTCTTTTTCACGTCTTTTTATACAATTTCTTAATGCTGATCACTTTTTGAAAATTTTTCTTTTATTTGCTTCTAATATTTTTTTGTGGTGTAGATTTTTTTCTTTTTACGCAAAAAATTTCAGGTTATTTTATATAATTATGGTTTTGTAACATTTCGAAAAGTTTATTAATATTTTCATGGATTTTCTTATTTAATTTAATAATTTAAGGGGAAAGGGGAATACAATTTTTTTTCATTTATCTGATTATTTTTAGATTAACTCGTCCTTTATGTAAATTTATTCAATTTTTTTACATATTGTCTATGTTTTCGCAAATTTATTTACACTTCTATAAAATATTTACATTAGATTTTTTTAACAAATTTTTGTTGTTAAAATTGTTTAAAAATTTGTTTCTTTTATTTTTTTTTATTTTTTTACATATTTATTTTTAAATTTTCTTTAATTTGTAAATAATTTTCTAATTTTTTCATTTTTAAAGAAATTTCTCATTCTGTTTAAATCAATTTTTAGATTTCCTTATTTTATTCTTACTTTTTTTTATTTTGTAGTTCATTTTTCACTATTTTTATACTTTTTCTGATTTTTTTATAGTTTATTAAACTTTTTTTTTTAAATTAAAATCATTAAAAACTGTAAAAGATACTTTTAAAAAAATTTATTTATTATTTTGGGAAATTGTTAATCCAAATAATTTTTCAAACATTTAAACTAAAAGATTCTCAAGATTTTAACTCATAATAATTGTAAAAAGAAGTTTTTAAAACAGGTTTTTAATAATTATTAAAAACTAATTTTTTTAAAATTTCTGTTTTGAGAAAAAATTTCAAGATTTTTAAATGTTTACAAAAATGTTCAACTTCTTTTTTCTTTAATGTTTGAAATTAGATTTATAGAAATTATTTGAATTTAGATGTTCAGTGAATTTTTTGAAAAACGGAAAGTCCGTGAGATTAAATTATGTAAAAAGTTGATTTAAACTGCATTAAATTTATTTCATAATTGGATATAAATTATTATTTTTCAAAATCCCAATTAATTTTTTTTTTTTTATTTATATTGGGATTTTAATTTTTTTTTCAATTCTTAAAACACCGAATTTTTATTTAACTGAAATTTCATTAAATATCAATTCGTGATATTAAAAATTCAGACAAATGATAATTTGTTGAAATGAAAATTCTGGCGTTTAAAAATTCGATGCCTTTAAAATTCTCTTATATTCAAAATTGGTCTAAGAAAAATTCTGTGAAAATGAAAGTTCTGTTGAGCTTTTTTAATTGAATTAAAATTTGTATTCGGTGATTTAAAGATTATGTTAAAAAATAACTTCGGATTAAGTTAAATTCGTTTGAAAACAAATTAGAAAAATAAAAATTTTACTAAAAGAATTCTATGGAATGAAATTCTGTCAAATGGAAATTTGAAAATTGTACTCAATATTTATGCATCTCTTTGGAAAAATTGAATTTTGAGTCAAAGGAAATTTAAATCGATTTAAATTTTGATAATTGAAATTCGGATAATTTAAAACTTGTCGTCTGTTAATTAACATTTGGATAGATTAAAAATTTTAAATTCAAATTTCTTTCGATTAAGTCATAGATTATTAATTAATAATTAATTATTGAATTAATTATGGAATTAATTCAAATTTTAATTATTTAGATTTTTTATGAATTAAATTTTCATCGTTCAATTGAAAAGTTGAAAAATAATCCAACTTCAAAAAAAATAATTGCATTTTTTTAAAACGAACTATATTTTTAGACTTTCTTGTTTAAAATATTGCATTTTTATTAAAAATTTGGGTATTTTTAACGACAATTAAATTTGAAATAATAAAGTTTCATTTAATTAATTTTGATAACGGGCAATACACCGGAAAAAACGGAATTAAAATATGTAAAAAATTAAAAATTAAAAAAATGTATATTTGATAGAAACCCAGAAATTTGGTTGATAAAAATTAGTAGACACCTCGAAAATCTGAAAACAAGTCTAGGATTTATTCCAATTGCTAGACAATCCTTTGAAAGTAATTAAAGAATTAAGGCAATTTTAATCCTAGTATTTACAAAATTAAAACCTTAAGTTTGTAAAATTAAACAATTTCTGCATTCTGCTAATAATAAATTGACTAATAATTTCTAATAATAATTATTATAAGATAATAATTATCCATAAAATGATAATGATTATTAATAAAATTAATAACTCACATAATTATAACTGATTAATTCAAAAGCACAATTCCTCAAATCACTGGACACTTTCAATAATCATGAGATCCATCTCATAGAAGCAATTTATAAAACCAATTTATATTTAAACGTATATTGCTATTAAAAAAAAAAAAGTCACAATTTTTACTGGACTTTAGAAGAGATAATAAGTTTTCTACGTGACTGGTTTTTTATAAATTTTGATATGCACACAACGAGATGATACTTTTGAATGACCCCTTTTATACAACCTTCCCATAGTCTCGCATAGAATGTAAAATTGTTTTCGCTCACAATGCACACGCTCTTGAAGTTTAGAATTAAAAGTACAAGTAATTCATTTAGTTAATTAACTAATTTTACCTATTAGATTCTAAAATACATAATCAAGTTCTGTGTAAGACTAAAAATAATTTTTGTGATTTTTTACTTTTTTTCTCAATTTCATTTTTTTACAATTTAGGCATATTTGATTTCTTTATGTTTCGTCCTTTTTAATTTAAATTTTCTGTTCTTTTTTTCTCCAAAATCTGTCCCCACCCTACGGCTTGTTTAGACCACGTTATCCGAAGAAGCCAAGGAAGTCTACAACAGCCTCGTGGAGACGCCAGTCATTGAAAATACCTCGGACACAAATCCACTTCGAATGCTGAGATCTGGACTGCCCATCGTTAGACCCAGAATCCGAGGCAATAAACACGCAACTCTGGGCCATTCTGGCTCTCATTTCGATGAAATGGCCAACGATCATATTTTGCAGTTTGATTTGCATCACAGTGGAGCAAAAACTTTGCCTAAACGTGCTCCACCACCTTCACAAGCGCCACCGCCGATTCCCCAAACGAGAAATCTCGAGAGGCATCACTCACTGGAAATAGAAAATAATCAAAATCAAAATAATGTCGATGGGAATCCAATTCCTCTGCCGCCGAGAGATCGATCTAAAACACTTCAGCCGAAATCCAGTTTACCGAGGCATCAGAGAAAGCATCCGCTCATTATTCCTGGTGGCGGGGTGACGAGGACTCTGGCAAAAATGGCGGAAATCAGTCCTCCACTGGAGGATCAAGTTGACGGACATTCGTCCTTTATGCCACAGGAAGGATCTTCGGGTGTTGAAGGTCCTGGATCTTCTGAAGATGGATTCATTCCTGACATTGCACCCAGCAGGTAATTTTAACCCAGGGTTTATATTTCTTTTATCATTTCTTGTTTGCAGTTTGTTTACGTGCGTCTCAATTGTCGTGTTATGTCTCAGTTGAGTTTATTCTTATAATTGGTACACGAATCTGAATTTTTTGTCGCCTCTCTATCTGTGATTTATATTTATTTGATATTTTGTATTATTAAATAATTGACCGAGGATTAACTGATGTTGGAGATTGCAACGTTGAAGAAAAAATAATATACAGGGTGTCTACTAACCGGGAAAACCGGGAATTTTCCGTCAAACCGGGAATTTCTATTCTGGGATAATAAATTCTTTTCAATTTTAAATTATTTTCTTCAATTTCCAATTAATTTCTACAATTCTCAATTATTTTCTTCCATTTTAAATTATTTTCATTAATTTAAAATTATTTCTTCATTTCTCAATTATTTTCTTCAATTTTCTACTATTTTCTTCAATTTTCAATTATTTTCATTAATTTCTAAATAATTTATTTAATTCTGAAATATTTTCTACGATTTTCAATTATTTTAATCAATTTTTAATTATTTTTTTTGAATTGCCAATTATTTAATTCAATTTTCAATTATTTTCTTCAATTTTTAATTATTTTCTTCATATTTCAACTATTTCCTTCAATTTTTGATTATTTAATTTAATATTCAATAATTCTCGACTTTTTTCAACTATTTTTTTCAATTATCATTTATTTATTTCACATCTCAATAACTCATCCATTTTTCAATTATTTCCTTCTATAATCAATAATTTTCGGTTTTTTTCAGGGACTGACACGAAAACCGAATTCTGTTTCTGTTTTGAATTGTTGTGACGAAACAAAAATGTACAATCAATATTGTTTTGTATTGAGCCTGAAACGAAAAGGCTCTGAATTACGTTTTCGTCTCATGCCCGAAACGAAAATCAACTCCGAATTTCGTTTCAGTCTCATGCCCGAAACGAAAAGACTCTGAATTTCGTTTTCGTTTCCTGCAAGAAAAGAATTGTGTTTAAAATTGTTTTTGTGAAATTTAGAGCCTTTTTTATGAGAAACGAAAACGGAATTCGGAGCGGATTTTCGTTTCGGGCATGAAACGAAAACAAAATTCGAAGTCTTTTCGTTTCGGGCATGAGACGAAAACGTAATTCAGAGCCTTTTCGTTTCAGGTTCAACACAAAACAAAATTAAATTTATATTTTGTTTCAGTTTTTCAAAACCGAAACGAAACAAAAATAAAATATATTTTGTTTCGGTTTTCGTGTCAGTCCCTGGTTTTTTTCAATATTTTTTTTTCAATTATCAAATATGTTCTCGAAACTTGAATTCAATTCATCAGTTATTATTCAACAATTTTCATAAAAACGCATTTTCTTCAATTTCAAATTATTTTCTACAATTTTTAATTATTTTCTTCAAATTCCAATTTTTTTCTTAAATTTCAATTATTTTCTTTAATTTTCAATTATTTTTTCATATTTCTTTCAATTTCTCAATTTTTTTTCAATTTTCAATTTCTTCTCAATTTTCTTCAATATTTAACAATTCTCAGCTTTTTTAACTTATGTTTTTCTTTCAATTTTTATTTAAATTGAGAATTTTTAAATTATTTTAATCAAATCGCCATTATTTCCGTCGATTTCTAAATTTTTCTGCTGTTTCCAAATATTGTATTTAATTTTGAAGTACTTTCTTCAAGTTTTAATTATTTTCTTCAATTTTCAATTATTTTCTTTAATTTTTAATTATTTTGTTCAATTTTCAATTGTTTGTTTCAATATTCAGTAATCTCGACTTTTTTCAATTATGTTTTTTTTCAATAATCAGTTATTCATTTCATATTTCAAAACCTCCTTCAATTTTCAATAATTTTCTTCTATTTTCAATTTAATTGTTCAATTAGTCAAATATTTTTTTCAATTCTTAATTAATTTCTTTAAATAACAATTCTATTCTTCAATTTTCAATGTTTTCTTCAATATTAAATAATTCCTGTCATTTTCCATTTTTTTTTAATTATAAATTATTTTCTTCTTTTTTCAATCCAATTGTTCAGTAATTTTCTTTAATTCTCAATTATTCTATTCGAATTTCAATTTTATTTCTCAATTTTCCATTTTTTTTTTAATATTCAATAATTTTGTGTTTTTCTAATTTCAATTTGATTATTTAATTTTCAATTTATTTCTTCAATTTTGAAATATTAACTTTAATTTTAAATTATTTTTTTGGAGTTTCTATCTAGTTGACTAATTTTCAATATTACATTCTTTGAATTTAATAACCATTGTTCAATTTTTTTCAATGATTGTTCAATTGTAGATTAATATTTACTTATTTTTTTTAATTTTGTTTCTAATTGTCAAATATCTTTGTCATTGTTCAATTATTTCTTTCTATTATTAATTATTTCTTTTCATTATTAATTGTTTTTTTTAATTCTTAATTATTATTTTTTGTAAAGTTTAATATTTAATTCTTCAATTCTCAATTATTTTCTTTGAATTTCCTTTATTTTCTACAATTATCAGCTGTCATATTCAATTTTTGTAGCAATTTGTAGGTCTATTTATACTTAAAATAAATGTTAAATTAACAAGAGAAAAAACCGGGTAAAATAGGAACAAAAACCGGGAAAAACCGGGAAATAACCGGGAATTTTGTGAAACGAAATTAGTAGACACCCTGAATATAGTAGACAATTATTAATGATGGGCATTGAGACACCAATGATTAAGAAATAGTTTCATCCACAAAACACATCCAGAATCCATCGTTTAAAAAGAAAAATAACCCCTCCAGCGGTTTTCATTCTATTGGACCATAATAGTCCATATTTTTTAATTTCATTTCTTCTTATATAATTTGGTTTCTAAATAGTATTTTACAGTTAAAAACATTACACAAACGAATTTTATTGAAAAAAAAAATTTCCGTTAAATATTTCAAGCTATTAAAATTTCTTCCTGATTATTTAAAAGAAATGAAGAATTACTAACTTTGAATGGGACGCATGATTATACCCCAAAGATCATTATTTCGAATTTTCAATGAATAAAATTTCACAATTTCGGAAATCAATTTATGCGAAATATAAGAATTATAACTGTTTTATATCTGACTTCTTATCTTTTCTAATTATGTTTTCAAAGAACATTAAAAGAAGCGATTTTTTGTTTAATCTAATTATTATTTGCAAAACTATTTTTGTATAAGAAATTGAAAAGTGCAGTCATTGTATTGGATTGAATTTTACATAGTAGGAAATTAAATAAATATAAATTACAAAATAAAGGAACTTTAAAATTACCGAACTTACAATCGTCTGAATTTTGAAATTACCGAACTCACGTTTGGCCGACCTCTTAAATCTCCGAACTTGCATTTGGCCGATCTTTTAAGTTACCGAACTTGCATTTATCCGAACTTTAAAATCACCGAACTTACATTCGTCCGAAATTTGAAATCACCGAACTCACGTTTGGCCGATCTCTTAAATCCCCGAACTTGCATTTAGCCGAACTTTGAAATTACCGAACTTGCATTTATCCGAACTTTGAAATCACCGAACTTGCATTTGTCACACTCCTTAAGTCACCGACCACGCAAGTCACCGAATTTTCATTTGTCCGAAACTCGGAAAGTAGGTTTTCTAAAGGAGTCTTCTGATTGGCTGGTAAATTTATCGGTATCATTACCAGCCAATCAGAAGACTCCTTTAGAAAACCTACTTTCCGAGTTTCGGACAAATGAAAATTCGGTGACTTGCGTGGTCGGTGACTTAAGGAGTGTGACAAATGCAAGTTCGGTGATTTCAAAGTTCGGATAAATGCAAGTTCGGTAATTTCAAAGTTCGGCTAAATGCAAGTTCGGGGATTTAAGAGATCGGCCAAACGTGAGTTCGGTGATTTCAAATTTCGGACGAATGTAAGTTCGGTGATTTTAAAGTTCGGATAAATGCAAGTTCGGTAACTTAAAAGATCGGCCAAATGCAAGTTCGGAGATTTAAGAGGTCGGCCAAACGTGAGTTCGGTAATTTCAAAATTCAGACGATTGTAAGTTCGGTAATTTTAAAGTTCCTTTATTTTGTAATTTATATTTATTTAATTTCCTACTATGTAAAATTCAATCCAATACAATGACTGCACTTTTCAATTTCTTATACAAAAATAGTTTTGCAAATAATAATTAGATTAAACAAAAAATCGCTTCTTTTAATGTTCTTTGAAAACATAATTAGAAAAGATAAGAAGTCAGATATAAAACAGTTATAATTCTTATATTTCGCATAAATTGATTTCCGAAATTGTGAAATTTTATTCATTGAAAATTCGAAATAATGATCTTTGGGGTATAATCATGCGTCCCACTTTGAATAACATTTTTTTAACAGCGGTACGGTAAATTAATTAAATATTGTTATAAAAGTTGTATTATATTACAGTTTAATATATATTAGTTTTTATAAAAAATTTGTAGAACCGTGTTTTTTTAATTAATTAAAATATAGTCATTTTGCGGGTTTTGTTACTGTTTCCATGTAAAAGTCCCAACTTTATAAATTTATATCTTAAAAACAGAACGGTAAAATTCAATAAAATTGTAAAAGTACACGTAAAGTAATCAATTTAATATGTCATTGAAATTTTATAAGAATCTGTAGAAATTGGTTTTTTGGATAAACCTCCTTAATTGAACAATTTTTTTATTGCATAAAGTGGCAGGCATTATTAGAGTTGCGAAGAAGTAATATTACCTGGAGAACTGTAATGAGAACGAGAATATAACCGGGAATATAACCGACCAAAATTCTAATCGAGAATTTATAAGAATTTAAGTTTTTATTTATTTATCAAATTAAGTCAAATTTTCTCAATCAATGTTTAATTAAAATTTGAAAAAAATAGATAATTGAAAAAACAATTACAAAATGACAAAAATAATTGACAATTGAAAACAAAATTCAAAAAATAACTAGATTAATATACAACAGAACAAAATAATTTAAAAAATCAAAGAATAATTATAAAATTTTAAGATAATAATTAAAAATTTAAGGAAATAGTTAAAAAATTAAAAAAAAATATGTGAATTAAGAAAATTATTGTCAATTAAAAACAAAATTCAAAAAATGACTAGATTAATTGACAACTGAAAAAAATAATTGTAAAAATTAAACAAGAAATATTAAGATTTAAAAAAAAAATTGCAAATTGGAAAATTAAGAAAATTATAGGAATAATTGTTGGAAATAATTGCACATTTAACAACTGCATTAAAAATCGAAAAAAATAATTAAAATTGAAAAAAAAATAATTGAAAATTGAAGAATTGAATTGAAATTTATGGAATATACTTAAAATTGAAAAAAAAATTAAAAAAGCCTAGAATTAATAATTATAAAAGAAAACAATTGAAAACTGAAGAATGGAAATAAAAATTTAAGAATAGAATAAAAAATTAAAGAAGATAATAATTGAGCAAATGTATTTGAAATTAAAGAAACTTATTGCTAAGCGGAAAAAAAGCGATAATTTTTTAATATTAAAGAAAATAATTGAAAATTTAAAAGTGAAATTTAAATTTGAAGAAAATAACTGAGAATTAAAGAGAATAGTAGTTCTAGAATTGGATAGTTGAATTAAAATTTTAAAACAATTTTTATTAGTGAAAAAATTAATTGAAAAAATAAGAGAATTGTTGAATATTCAGGAATCAATTGAAAATCGATCAAAAAGTTGAAGATTAAAGAAAATATTTAAAATTTCAAACAAAAAAAATTAAAAATTTATTTATTTATTTTATTATTCAATAATATATCCCGCGTTCAAAAATTGGAAATTTAAGAATTAAATGGAAATTTCAAGAAAATAATTAATAATCAAAAGAAAAATTACAATATGACGAAAGTAATTAATGAATTAACAATTGAAAAAAAATCGACAAATGGTAAGAATCATCGTCATTCGTACAAAAAAAAATTGTAATTCACGAATATTCATAAAATTGAAGGAGAATAATAAATTTCCAATTGAAAACTGATGAAAATTATGGAAAAAAATTGTTGAAAATAAATGAAAATTGAAGAAATCAATTGGAAATTCAAGAATTGTATTGAAAGAAAATAATTGATAATTGAGAAAATGTGGGAATTGATTATTATTAAGGAATTAATTGAAAATCGATCAAAATAATTGAAATTTAAAGAAAATTTTTTAGAATTGAAGAAAATAATTAAAAATTGAAGAATTAAATTGGAAATTAAAAAATAATTGTTTACACTGAGAGAAATCTGATGCAATTATTGTATCGAACATAACCTCGATTAATCATATGGAAGTACTCGTGACAATTTATGCTTGAATCCAAATAAAATTTGCAAGGAATCCAACTTTTCTTAGCACTCAGTTCTGTTTATAAAATTTGCTCGAACGCCAATTAGTTTTCAGGCGGAGTTTATACAACACAAGCTAACCTGCGTGTATACATAAAAGACGCACACATTTCTGTGTTTACGTTTGCGCGCCTTTATGTGTACACGCGGGTAAGCTTGTGTTGTATAAACTCCGCCTAAAAACTAGTTGGCGTTCGAGCAAATTTTATAAACAGAACTGAGTGCTAAGAAAAGTTGGATTCCTTGCAAATTTTATTTGGATTCAAGCATAAATTGTCACGAGTACTTCCATATGCTTAATCGAAGTTATGTTTGATACAATAATTGCATCAGATTTCTCTCAGTGTACAATTTAAAATTTAAGGAAACAATTAAATTGACTACAATAAATGGAATTTTGAAGGAAATTATTGAAAACGGATTAATGTAATTATGAATAATCAAAAATAGAAGAATATGACTGAAATTTGAAGGAAATAAATAAAAATTTAAAAAAATAAATTATGGAAAACAAGTGTACATAAAGTTTAAATGGAAACGCAGAAACTACATAAAAAATAGATAAGGGAGCTTGTAAATATCAATTAAAAATATTGAATAAAATAATTGTAAATTCAATAAAATATTTAAAGATAAAAAAAACCAAGAAATTAGGAAAATAATTAAAAATTGTAAGAAATTGTTAAAAATGTAAAAAATTCGATTGAAATGAGAAAAAAGTAATTGAGGTTTTAAGAGAACAATTGATAATCACGAAAATAATTGAAATTTAAAGAAAATTATTTATATTAAAGAAAACATTATTTTAACTTGAAGAAAATAACACGAAAGTAAAAAAGAGTAGAGAATAAAATAATTAAAAAAGGTAGTACAATTAAAATTACAGAATATAATTACTTCAGTTGAAGAATCTAACAAAAAATTAAAAATAATAAGAAATAAAGGAAAAACAATTTTAAATAAAGTTAATACTTTTATAACTGAAGAAAATAATTGTAAAATCCAGAAAATAATCACAAATTCAAGAAATAATTGAAAACTGAAGAAATTATTTTTAAAAATTGTAAAATGTAAATGAGACTTGAAAATAATAATTTAAAATTGAAGAAATTAAAAATTTTTAAATTCAGAAACATAATTGAGATCTGTAAAAATTGAATAATAATAATTTTAAATTGAGAAAATAATCGAAAAATGAAGGAAAATGAATAAAAAATAGAAAAATAATTCAGAATTGAAAGGAAAATTCCGAATTGAAGAAAATAATTGAAAAGACTAGAAACGATTTTAAAATTGATTAATAAATACACTAAAACTTCACTTATTTTAACCCGGTCCACGCAAATCCATGGAAAAAGTCGCACTTATTTTAACTTCCATGTAGTTATAGAGAAACTCTCTGATTGGTTGGTCCAATTCGCAGCAACCAATGAAAATGTTAGTTGGTTTTGATTGGTCGCCAAGTTAAAATAAGTGACACTTCGACTTGTTCTTCAGATAAGGAATATGATTTTTGTATTCATTAATCTGTATTTTTGGCATGGCAGAAAATTTTGTCAAGAAACGATTTTTGTCGATTACAAAAGGTGGTCAATAAAATTTGATTGGGTGTTTTCAAAAATCAATGTGTCGAAATTTAGATATTTATGAGCTTAATTCAACACCCAAATTTTATTAAAATCCGTTAAGGAGTTATTGAGATACCTAGGCGATAAAAAAATTACCACATACACTTACACACATACATCTGGACATTTGCTTAAAAATGAAATTTACACCTTTTAGATAAAATTAAGTCGATTTGGACAATTTCGATTACCTTTTGTAATAGAAAAAATCGTTTTTTGACAAAAATGTTTTCAGTGGTAAAAGTACAACTTAATAAATACAAAAATCATATTCCTTATCTCAAAACAAATATTAAAATATTTGTATTTGCATTTAAAAAAAAATTTTTTTTAACAACTTCTTCAGTTAACTTTTATATTATTAATTTATTGCTTCCTCTACTTGGAAGCGAAATATTCACGAAATGGACATAATTCTGACCTAGTTTGTTTCGTTTTTGTAGATATTTTTAAAACTAATCTTATAATGTTTTATTCAAACCTCTTGGTATGGTATTAAATTGGTATGGTTTTTAATTATTAAACTAACTACTTAGTCCGTGAAAAATTGTAGTTTATGATCCGAGAAATTCTGGGAGTTTATCAAAATGATTAGACACCCTGAAATGATAAACAAATTCTCAATGAAGAAGAATTGCTAAATGACAATTGTATTTACAAGTTTCAAGAACCATTAGAAATTAAATTAAATGATACTTTGTATATCCAAATTGCATGTTACTTACAGATCTAAGATGAAATTAAAATTTTTTCGCTAAAGCAGGAAACACATTCAAATACTTTTTATTGGTTCCAAAGTGTCTGGTCATAGGATTTATACTTATGGTGAGCAGAAATTGTCTGGAGCTTATCGCAAGCCTGGTATAAAAGTTACAAATAGATTAATTATTAAAATTACACATTAAACAAAAGTAAATAAATTAAGTAACTTAAATGGTTTTCAAGCTCACCGGTTGATTCTGCTCATCTTGCGCAACGTTTAAAAATTATTTTAATAATAAAATCACGTGCATCCTTAGACTCGCCTTCAAAATTGCTAGGTCCCATTTCCAATTAAATGCTTCGTTAGTATTTTTGAATATGGATACTGGATTAAATCTCGACAGTAACGAGGTATGTTATGGAAGAAGCAAACAAACCACAATTTTGTAAATCTTTTCTCCATTTAACGGATTTTTTGTGCGATCAATTGACCTTGTCGGAACTTCGAGAAAATTTCAGCAAGAAACGCGATGAATCCAAAAACGTATCCAACTCCCAAATAGAGCAGAATTCGTCGATGCATAGAACTTGATGTACTTGTCTCAGATTCATCAATTATCGAAGGGATTGGCAACCTTGTTGATTCATATTGAACCATTTTACCCATTAAACCGTTTTCTATATTCTTCAAAAGAAATTTATTGAAGGTGTCTTTCAAAGGCTCTTGAGGTCCTATTATAAACATGTTCAAAAAATTTGACAATGTCTCTTCAACGACCTTGACATTTTGAATCAAATTTCTATTCTTCGGATGATAAAACAAGTTTAGTATTCTTTTGATTGGCATAGAACACGACAAGTTCTTGTGTTTAATTAAGAGTGTCCAACAATCTGTTAATAGAAAGCTTTTGTTGTACGAGCGGTATCTGCTACCTAATTCTTGAATATATTTAGGTTCATTTTGCATCATTGACTTTTCACTTAAAAATGTATTACCATTGGTAAAGAATGTTAAGTTTGTGGCAACAAAATCACGAATTGTTCTTACTTCTCTTTCAAGAGCCGGCTGAAGTTCCACGTTTGTTAAAACTGAGTGAAAATATCCTGAATACAGGATACATGCAAATAGTAAGCAGCAGAGAACAATTCTCTCTATTGTTCTCTTAGGAACATTGGGAATACCCATTCCCAAAACAAGACGAAACATTTCTAGCATTTGCCAGGAGTCATTGTTAAATTTCATCAAAGACAACAAAAGTCGTAGAATTCTAAGAGCCACAATGGTCGTCAAAAAAACGCGGACAATTTTCCAAGAGAATATGATACTTGCCTCGTCAGCAAGTTTTAATCGTGGTATCACAATTTTTACATCACCATGGGCGAAATTACGAGATAGATGCATTTTGCGATAGTTTTCATTACCATAATTTATTTGTAAATCAAAAAGAAACTGCATGTTGGTTTGGTAAGCATTCTTGTAAGAAACATACTTTATACAGAAATTGGCTTTTTCTGAGAAAATGTCAAAAATTGATTGTTTACCTTTCTGTGGACGATACCAAAATAATGCGATGTTTACTTGAGACTTGTGTAAATTTTGAGTTTTATCTGGAAACCAGTCTGATTTTAACCAGCGTTTTCGAGTTGTATACTCTGAGTTGAAAGGATTCAATTGATGAAGTGAAACGACTTTCTGACTTTTGACAAACAATTTCTTTTCTGTCGGATTTTTAGACTCGGAGACTTCCAAGACAGTTAAATCTAAAATCTTCTTTTTCCATTGATTTTGCAGAAATCTTTGATAATCAAGTGTGTTGTTATCAGAAAAAGTGACGAACAACCATTTTGGTAGCGTTTTTACGCCTGAAAATTTTGCAAAGATTTCGACTGGTTTTCCCAATTGTGAATTATTGTCCCTTTGATCGAATGGAGTAATAAACAATGTCGTGTCTCTAGAATTGTTGCCAATGTGTTTAATGTAATCATTGGGTGAATTTTGTGCGTGTTTCAATGTTGCACAAAGTGTAGGTACATGCGGACTGATTTTTGAAATGTAGGCGTTGATTTTTCGATTACTATCAACGCTGTTTTCATCAATGAGTATCATTACCTGATGTTTAGCTGCATCCTCGACAATGTACTCAACCAGATTGTTCATCCGTTTTGGTTTATTCTTCATAGTTCCATATTCTAAGTTTAAAAATTTAGATTCCGTGATACACAGTAAGCACAAACACAAGCAAATAATTTTTGTGGTTATTGATATCATTGTGCTGCTTAATACTTTGTTGATAGACAATTCGTGTTGCTTAGCGAACGTATAGAACACGTATGTTACATTCATCCTTGGTATTGAATGTTTATACTTGGTATTGAACGTTTTATTTTAAAAAGTATATATTATTTCAACTTTGTAGGTAACCTTGCTACGTGTTAAGAAAACACGTATGTAAAAACTTTGTATGTATCCATACAAAGTACATTTTGCTATTACCAGATATTGATTGACAAGTTAAAAACAGAAATAGAATAGACTTTCTACTCTTGAAGAACATCTTTATACAAAACAATAATGATAAATCAAAAAATTGTTGCTACATATTTTTCTCCGCTAAATCCAAAGTCACTAAATAAGGTGCATTTTGTAATTTTTGGGGGGTTGTTTTCCCTTTTAAACAATGGGTTCCGGATGTGTTTTGGGGATGAAACTTTTTTTTTGAAATTTCTGAAGCAACATTGCAAACTTCAACATCATGGGTCAATCTCACAATTATTATCATTTATTTATATTATTCATCAAATAAAAATATTATTAAATAAAATTGTATGCGTCCTGAAATCACAATTTTTAATTTACACAATACCTTCTGCTGTTCCAGTCCTGAGGAATTTGAAAGAAGAATCGATTCTGAATTGGCAGCATTGGACTCGCTACCTGCCGAAGACAGCAAACTGAATCGCTGCAGTGTCATTTCCGAAGACCTCCTCGAATTTTCAGACAATCTAATTGACTGTGATTCTGCAGATTCCCAGAAGAATCAATCCGACAATGAAACTAGACAATCGCCAGGGAAATTTCAGAGAAAAATCAGCACAGAATCGAAAAATTCTGGCTCAAAATTCTTGCCTGATAATGTGGACAGCAGTGATTTTAGCAGAAACACAACTCCAACCGGTTCCAGTCGTTCTGAAGAATCTACAGCTTACGTCAAACCCGAAACTTCCAATATTAATTCCTCCAATAGATCTTTGGTTTCTTTGATAAAAAGCAACATTCCAGGCAATCGAGAAAGTCTGACATCAGCCGTTTCGCCCTTCAATATTAATCCCTTGCCGAAAGTACAATCATCAATCAATAAAAATGAAGATTTTCAAACCAAGAGCGGAAAGTATCAGAGATCAGTGAATCGAAATAGTGATCTAACTCGACAATCCGATCACGTCTCGTGTGAAGATCTTCTAGATTTTGCCTACGATCGACCCAATACTCATCGAACTCGTGGCCCACAAAATGGAGAACAGTCCGATGAGGTTAGAGTGATGCTGAAAATTTTGCGGGAACAGACAACACCGGAATCCTGTGTTGCTGCTTTAAATGTTACCGACTGGAAAATCCATGACGCTATTAAGCTAGAACGTCTCCAAGGTTTGCTGAAGAAAGAGAATAATTTTGTTGGTCTTGAAGATTGCAAGGTTATGCTTAGTCAATGCGAGGGAGACATTGTAAAAGCTGCGTCGCTTCTTCGGAATACAGAAGACACTGCAGCGGTATAAAATTGTTTTTTTTTTTTAATGCTCGAACAAAGAGCAATCTTTTTCATAGTCGATATTCCCAACGATTGAGAATTATAAATTCAGATTTCGTTGAATTATGCATTTTACAGGGTGTCTACAACATCCTGAAAAAAATGGAATTTTCGGGGAAATTGAAAATATCCTGGAGATATCCGGGATTTGTCGAAAATATAAATTATATTTTAAATATTTTGTGGTTAATATTATATGTGAGGAGATATAAAGAAAAGGACCTAAGAAGAAAAAATTTTTAGGTTATGTTCAGTCATGGTTTTACCTTGATTATAAGTTCCTTTTTAATGTTGCTTAATCAAAATCAGTTTTTATTGAATATTTTGTATGAAATGAAGACTTAAACAACAATAGTTTGCATTGAGTTTTGATTCTCTTTGTGTATTTTCATTCCAAAAATCACAAATATAACCTAAAATTTTTTGCTTATCTTTTTCTTCATTTCGCTTCGTGTATAATGTTCTATATAATTATACATATTTGTTTTATATTTTTATAAATATTACGCGAAATATAAAATAATTTCAGGGTTCACAGTTAGCCTCCTCTGTCTTGTCTTTAATTTTAAAGAATTATTTAAAATCTTGTTTTTTTTTACTTTTCCTCTATTTTTTCATCTTTTAATCTTTAATTGATTTTGATAATTTCAAGTACTAATTTAATTAAACCCCGAACGTTAATTCAAATTTTAATGTATTAGAACTTACAAATTTTAAAATCCACATAATATTTTTAGATACAAATCAAATATTTATTATTAATTTAAAATAATGAAAAGTAAATATTTGTTTGGTATTTATAAATGCTTTGGAATTGTTTGAAATAAATAATAAATATTTCTTTTATATTTATAAATGTTACGGAGAATATAAAATAATATTAACATTCACAGTTAGTTGGCTTTTTTCATCTTTAATTTTAAAGAATCATTTAAAACCTTTTATTTTTTCTGCTTCTTATCTCTTATTCACGATTCAAACTTTAATTGATTTTTATAATTTCAAGTTATAATTTAAATAAACCCCCGAATTTCAATTAATCCAAATTCTAATATATTAAAATTTTCAAATTTCTGTTAATAATACTTTCTTAAAAACTTTTCTGATTTTTTTATTTGTTTCATTTATTGAATATTACTTGAACGTTACAGATTTTATTTTTTAATTTGATTAATTTTCAATATTTTTAAAATTATTTCTTTCTTAAATTTTCTAAAACTTGAAAATAATCTCGTTCATTTCAAGTTGTTTATCATTCTTTTGTACATTTTCCCCAATTTTCAAATTTAAAAATATTTATCAAATTTTCTATTTTCCTTAAAATTTATTAGATTTTTTATCGAGATTCTCTACATTTTTAAAATATTTTTTAATATAATTTGTTGTTAATTGTAATGACTTTTACTTATCGCTTCACAATTTTTTTTATTTTAATGTTTGTTATTAATTATCGTTATCAAATTACTTTTTAAAATTTTCTCATTTTGTCATGATTTAAAATTTATAAATATATTCTCCATTTTTCAAATATTTTTAACACTTTCTTGCTTTTACCTCAATTTTCTTATTTTTTCCTAAGCTTTATAATTTTTTACTTCATAATTATTTTTAGTCCTTTTAATATTTTCCAATCTTTTACTAAATTCTTTCATTTTTTCATAGATTAAAAATCCCTCTTTTTACCTAAATTAAAAAAACAACTGTGATTCCTGTAATTTGTTTTTTAAATAAAAAATTAAAATGACGTAATTTTTTAAAAATTATTTTGCAAGTTCTGGAAAAAAATTCTTAAAATTTTCTAAAGCGTTGTAAATATCAGAAAAATTTTTTTAGGCGGTTGTAGACACCCTGATTTTATCATCAATTGTCACTGTTATTTTATCATAAATTGACATTTTATCATCAATTTTTCATTATCAGTCATTTTATCATAAATTGTCATTTTACCATAAATTATACCATAAACTGTTATTTTATCAACTATTGTCATTCATGATTATTATAAACATTGATGATAAAATGTTAATTTCACTCGAAAAGTTAGTTTCGAAAATGAGATTTAATTCCTAGAATTTATAAAGAATATTGTTACGTTTATTAGCATGTTAAACTTTATGGTCACAATGCTACAAAAATAGAATCTGAAGAGGTCAAGACTTTGGGAAATAATTCTCTAAAATTGTAAAATAACTAAAATTCTAAATTATAGAATTTAGTTCTCAAAATTGTAGTCTAGCTTTTTTTAATGATTAAAGATCTTTTTTTTTATCCTTTTTTTTTCAATTTTAATTCGTTTGAAACTGATATTCCGTTAAGGGCATTGTGTTTTAAACGTGAGAATGTTTTATAATCGATAGTTACGTTTAAAAAGGTCAAGACTGCATTTCCCAGTTTACGTTTACGAATTTAAGCTTTCGATAAGTTATAGAAGCTTTAGTCAAGTTTTGAAGAGTAGCTTGTAATAGCGAAATAAAAAAAAAAGAATTTATTTATTAACTATCACAGGTAGTGTGGAGAGTATTTGAATTTAAGCACTGAAGTTATAAAACAACTTGCCTAATTTTTACAAGTTCTTAGAAATAGAAGCAGAATTTTACACTTTTGATTAATTTTAATTGAATAATCAATTACAATTATAAATTTAAAATGATTCAAAATTTTGTAAAATTTCTCTTAAGCATTCAGTATATTTCGATAAGCAAACGAAAATAGTCACGTACTCTCTTATTTTAAACTAATAATTTATGTAAATAAAATTAGCTTGCTCGAATTTCTCAACATTTTGTATTGTTAAAATTTTATAAAAATTTTCGGAAAATGAGGCTTTTGCCAGCTTTTTGTTTTAGTTGAGAGATTTCGAGGCGTAAGGGCTACTTTATGTTCTGTGTACGTCTATCTAGATTTAGAAAAATGTGATTTAAAAAAAAAAGTTGAATTCACAATCAATATTGATTGGTGAACAAGTCAATCGGTGTATATATGCGTAGATAAAAGCGGAAAAGATTTGTGTATTAAAAAAAAAAAAAAAAACTCAAAGCACTCGTACAGTTTCGCATATTTTTTGCTGAAACGTGAATCGAACACGCACAAGAAATGCTCATATTTTTTGTATCGAGACCAGCGTTCTGGTAACTGCCTTAAAAAAAACCAAGAAACATTTTATTCATTAAACAGGGTTGATAAAATACAAAAAATAATTACGTTATTCTCAAAATTTTGTTTCGTCGAATGTTTGTATTTTAATTTCTATTTTAAAATTTTAAATTCTACCTCTCCTTTGTAAATTTTATTTTTATTTATTACTGGATATTTTTTTAAAATTATCTTTTTCTTGGAAAAAAAAAGAATTAAAATAAAAATCAACTCTCGCATTTAATCTCTCAGGACCAGAGAAATCGCGTAAAATGAAACAAGTACGTTTTAAAAAGCACATTTTGTCCTTGTACGATAATAATTAGCTTTACCAATACAAAAAAAAAAGTCCGTTTATCCAAAAATTCATTTGCTCAAAATAGCATTTTAGACGAAAATCAAAAGAGGATGTTAAAGTCGAGAACGAGTGTATTTACGAAATTTGATAAATCCAGAGGTGAAAAATTATTTTTAAAAAGTTTTTTTATTTTCACATAATAGACATATCATTACGAAAACTTGTCAATTTTTTCCATTGTCAAAATAATATAGTAATAATTTTTTTAAGGAATAGGATATTAATGTAAAGTAAATAAGATTTTAATAACTTCATAATGTTTTAGAAATAATTTCTCATCTGTGGAATCTGAATTTTCAAAATTTCACTTTCATTTGATTATAAGCAATTGGAAGTTGATGTACTTAGAATTTTGGATGAATTTTCGTAAAAATGTTGTCAAAAGTGTGTCTCGAAAGTTTTTTACTTTTTATTATTTTTGTTTTCAGACTGCGTTTCAGGAAAGCATGTGACAAGTGTGCGTGAGTGCGTGCAAAAACGAAGGGCATTTGTTTGTGTGTACTAATTAGAAACTAATAATTATTAGAGTGTGTAATCTTAATTGGTTATCGTGAATAATAAGTGAGAAAATGAAGCTTTAAATCGACTATTGAAAACTGTGTCGATTGAAATTTTATAGAATATTTCTCTCGCTTAGTATTTAGAATTAAAAAAAAATCCCTTTTGATACGCGACTAATAATAAAACATAATTTATATGTCTCTTTATATACGAGAGGAGCAAGAGAAGTTTTATATATGCTGTATTTACAATGAAATATACTTACACGTAAACCTAAAATTTGCTTATTTTATTAGCCCTTGATATTAATTTTTTTTCTATTTAATTTTTATTTAATAATTTATTTCATTTCCGATTTTATAATTCAGTTACTAGGAATTTAAATTGGATTTAGATTCAAGTTGCATTGTAATTTGTATTTTGAAAATAATTTCAATATAAGCAATTGAAATTCTATCCATTATATTTTTATTACTGACGAATTATTATTGAAATATTATCTTTATTCGATCTCTTTCACTGATGAGTCTTAATTAGGAAAACAAAAATAAACAGTTTGATGTTCCTTCAAGTCCCGAAGAGATCAGCTAAATAATTTTGAAATTCAATTTTATTCCTAAAGTGAAAAAAGCTGTTTTTGAGACAATAAATTTTGAGTTTTTTCTGAAGTGTGGAAAAAATAGTAGAAGTGTAAAATGAATTATCATTCGCAGCAAAAAAATCATTGTAAGTAATCCATTTTTGAAAATTTAGGATTTTGAAATTCTTGAAATTTTGTAAAATATTCTAAACTGTTTTTTATTCTACTTTCTTTTATTAACTTTTTTTAAACAATTATTACATTCTCATTTTTTTTAAAACAATTATTAGCCTATCAATGAATTAACAACAAATTTATAAACAAAGTATAAGACTTTCAAAATAAGTTTAAAATAATTTCTTTAATTTTTCTTTCACTTTGTACAAAAAATGTTTTCAGGTATTTTTCAAATTTTATTTTTATGTAATTTTTTTTCCTAGTCCAACAAGCTGGAATAATGAGCAGGGAAATTGGTCATCTGTGCTTTGAAATCGAAAGATTAAAAGTCCAAAATAATAATTTGGTAAATCTTGTTTATAATCAAGCAAATCAGATTCAAAATCAGTTTTTGATCGAAAAAACTCAACTGCAAAACATAAAAAACGATGTGGTGAGGAACATTAAGGATTTGAGACAAGATTTAGATGAGAAATTTGAAAATATTTTTAAACACCAGCTGCAAGAAATAGGGTTGATGACTGAATTATGGAAATTAAATACACTTATAGCTTTATCAAACATGAGACAAACGAAAAGTAGTGAGACAATTACCCAAACTGAACCAATATCTATGCAAGATTTTCAATCACAAACGGATTTTCAATTAGAGAAGAATTTCAGCGAGGCTGTTCAAATGGATTCTGAATTTCAGGAAATTTCTAGAGAAAATCTCCAAACGGAAATGGTAGCAGAAGAAGTGAGGAATAAAAATCATCACCAACAAGAAATAGAGTCGGAGTTTGAAGAAATGGCAAATAAGGAGATTGATAAGACTTTAATTTATGAGGAGTCAAATGTAAGTTTTTATTTTAAAAAATATTATAAATAAATAGGGTTGAGGTGAAATAAATGAGACACTTTTTTTCAATGAGGTGTTTAAATTTCTGTTATATTGTTTTTAAAAACTGTTCCAAAATAAAGTCTAAATTTGAATAAAGATTGCAGCGTTTAAGAATTTGGGTAATGTTGATTTAATATTTACAAATAGAAAAAAACGAAAAAAAATTATATTCTTTAATTTAAATTAAAAATGTGTGACAGGAAATAAGAGAAAACTGTCCAAATTTATCTCAAATTTATAATTAATAAACATTCAACTATTATTGTTCTGAAAAATTGGTATTAATAATCATTAATCATTATAAATTAACTATAAATCAGTTTAGTGTGAAAATTATTATTAAATATAACAATTTATGTTATCAACAATTGTAAATATTTTAAATATAATATTTAAAAAAATAATGTCTAATTTTGCAGATTAACTGAAAAAAAAATGAAAACAATTAAAATTGTCGAAAGTAATTTAAAAAATCTTAGAACCGTTTTAAAATTAAAGAAAATAATTTCAATTTGGAAAAATACTTCAAATTTTAGAAAAAAATTGAAAAAAATTAGAATAATGTAAAATTGGAGAAAATAATTGAAAATTGAAAAAAATGCTTGAAATTGAGATAAATAATTAAAAATTTAGAGAATTAATTCAGAAATGATGGAAATGATTAAAAATTTCAGGAAATAATGAAAAAATAATATAACTAATTTAAAATTTAAGAAAATAATTAGAATTTGAGAAAATAATTGTAAAAATTACATAAATAAAGGAAAATTAAAGAAAATTTTAGAAAAATACTTGAAGCTTTTAGACGTTAATTGCAAAAAAAAAAAAATTAAAATTTAGAGAAAATAAATGAAAAAAGATAAACATAATTTAAAATTGAAAAGAACAATTTTTAATTTGAGAGAAATAATGGCAAAAAATACGGAATATAGGTACATAAAATACAAGAAAATCGTAGATTTTAATATTTTTAAATAGATTTAATGAAAATTTTAGTTGAATAGTTTAAAATTTGAAAGTTATGGAAACAATTGAAAATGATTAAAAATAGAATAAAATAATGGGAAATTTGAGAAAAATATTTTTAAATTTTAGAAAATAATTTTAAAAAAATAAGAATAATTAAAAATTGGAGAAAATAATTGAAAAATGATTTTAAAATTTGAAACTTAAAGAAAACAATTGAAATATGATAAAAATAATGAGTTGAAAACATTAATGAAATTTGAAATAAATAATTGAAAAAATTGCAGTTTTTTAAAAATTTTTAAAGGATCCGTTTGTAGGTTTTAACGCCCAAGTTTATGATGCGTGTAACCTAATTAATAAAATGTTATGATATAAATAAAAGTAAATAATTAAAATAGAAAAAATTGAAATTTGAGAAGAATACTTGAAAATCTGAGTAAATTATTAAAAAAAATGAGAATAATTAAAAATTGAATAAAATAAAATTGAATAAATACATGATGCATTTAACCTAATTAATAAAATGTTATGATATAAATAAAAGTAAATAATTAAAATAGAAAAAATTGAAATTTGAGAAGAATACTTGAAAATCTGAGAAAATTATTGAAAAAAATGAGAATAATTAAAAATTGAATAAAATCATTGAAGAAGGCTAAAAAAAATTGAAATATGATGATTATAATTGTATTTTACATTAAGAATTGAAATTTTTAAATTATGCAAAAAGAATGATAATAATTAAAAATTGGAGAATATAATAGAAAAATTGCACAATTTATTTTTAAGCAAAAGAAAATAATTGGAAATTCGTTCAAAAAGTTGAAAATTGAAAATAATAACCTATATTTGAGATAATAACTGAAAATTTAGGAAATTAATTGAAAACTAATTTAAATAATTAAAAGATGGAGAAAATAATTACAAAATGATAAAAAATGATGGCGACTTCCATTGAAAAATTGGAGATATTAAATATGGTCTTAATAGTTTTTTCTTTTTAAATAGAAGGAAATTTACTGTTTACTTATCCTAAGATGTCAAATTAATATTTTTTAAACAACTTTTTTACTGAAAAATAATGAAAATAATTGACAATTGAAAAAAAAACTCGAAAAATATTTACATAATTACACAATTGAAGAAGAATAATTTTAGAAATTAAACAATAAACATTAAATTTTAACTAGAAAATTGAAAAATTAAGAAATTTATAGAAATAACTGTTGGAAATGATTGTAAATTAAACAACTGAATTGAAAATCGACAAAAATAATTAAAATTCAAGAAAATAATAAAAACTTGATGAAGTAAATTAAACATTTAAGAATTGAATTAAAATTTGAAAAAATAAATTAAAATTAAAAACAAAACTCTAAGAATGGCCAGATTACTCTAAAATCGAACAAAATTAATTATTGAAAAAATTAAAGAATAATTATAAAATTTTAAGAGAATAATTTAAAAAATTGTTGCAAACAATTGAAAATTGAGGAAAATAAATAATAATTGAAAGAATTAGTTGAAAATTAGATTAATTTACAATTAGAAAAAATAATTAAAAAATCAAACAATATTAAATTAAAACAAAATAATTCAAAAAATATGAAAATTATAGGAATATCTAATTGTTGGAAATAATTGAACATTAAACAACTAGATTGCAAATTGAAAAAAATAATAAAAATTAAGAAAATAATTTAAAAAAGAGGAAAAAAATTGAAAAGTTAAAAAAATAATTAAACATTGCAAGAAGGAATTGAAATTTAAAGAATAAACTTAAAATTTGAAAAAAGTAATTGAAAAAAAAACGATAATTATTGAATATAGAAGAAAATAATTGAAAAAAAGGGAGAATCTTTTAATATTAAAGACATTAATTTAAAATTGAAAAATGGAATTTGAAATTTAAAGAAAATAGTTGTAGAATTAAACATTTGAATTCAAATTTTGAAACAATTTTTGTGACTGAAAAAAAATAATGGAAAATTGAATTAAACTGAAAAGTTAAAAATTAAATTGAAATTTAAACAATATAATTAAAAATTGAAGAAAGTATTTTAAAAAAGACGAGAATCATTAAATATATTTAAAAAATGGAAATGAAATTAGAATAAAATATTTAAAATTGAAAAAAACATTTTGAAAATTGAAGAAAAAAGTTGTAGAATTGAACAACTAAATTGATATTTAAAACAGTTTTTATAATTGAAAAAAATTATTGAAAAAAGTCGAGAATTAAAGAAAATTTTTAAAAATAATTTTAAACTAAAAACATTTATTTAAATTTTTTAAAGTGAATTGAAAAAATTAATTTCATTCTGCGATAAATAATATATTAAATTTAGCAATAAATAATAAAATTGTTTTATTGTCCAAGATAAAATAATCAAAATTAAAAAAGTGATTGAAAAAATTTTAAAAATTAATTGAAATTTGCGGAAGGTAGATTAAAGATTTAGCAAAGAAAGTAAGAAACAATGAAAATAATTTAAAATTTCATAAAATAATTGGAAAATGATAAAAATAGTTGAAAAAGGTAGTTTAAGTAATTGAAATCATAAGAGAAAAGAATTATTAAAAAATAATTATAAAAAAGGTTTTATAAAAACCTTTTTGGTTATGTTAAAAATATGTTAAAAAATAATTATAAAAAAGGTTTTAAATGTTAAATTTGTTATTTAAATTTAATTATTTTTAACATGTATTTCCTTGGTTACTAAGATAAAACAATTTTTAAAAATTACTTTTTGCAAATTGCAGGAAAATAACATAAATAATAAACTTCAGAAATGGACTCCTTTTGAAAAGGAAGATGAAGAAATAGAGAATTCGACAATTATTGAAGAAAACAAAAATCATCAACGAAATAGATTACTGATTTGTATGTATTCTTGCAAATTTTGTGACCAATTATTTACCTCGAAGAAAAAGCTGAGCATGCATAAAAAAGTGAGACATGAAACGACGCAATGTTTAAATTGCTCAAAATTATTTGCATCAGCTTACATTAGTCGGCATATTAAATATCATTGTAAAAGTAAAAGGGAAAATAAGTACAGTTGGTTTCAGTTGTGATTTTTAGAATAAGCATATGTTTTTTTTCCATTGTTCGTTCTAAATAACATAATCTTCTCAAATCATCAGAAATGGGACAAATATTGGAATTTAATTTAAAGGAGAGACAAGTTAAAAGAGACATATATTTTATGTATATTTTTTATACAAGTTATTACATTATACAAAATAATATTTGACTGATTTAAAAATCGCTTTTTAAAATATTATACTGTAATACTTATAATAGGGTTTGTTTGAAATCAAATTACTTTAAATGGATTTTTGATTTTATGTAATTCTATTGTTGTTTAATATAAAAATTAAGACTAAGAAAATAAAAATGTAAATTAAAAATCGGTAAATAAATAATTAAGAGTGGCATGTATCGATTAAAAATGTTACTGAAGTTTGTTTCCGTTTGGTTAATTTGAAAGATAATTCTGATTTGAAAAAAACAAATTTTTGTAAAATTAATCGAAATTTACGTTAGTCAAATTTTTTATTTCATCAAACAAAATTATTTCTTTAACCGATATAAATGTGCATTAATTTTGTCTTGATTGAAAATGATCAAAATTCTGTTTTCGTTAAATTTCGATTCAATTAATCAAAATTTGTCTAATTTGAAAGAATTTTTTAGATTTAAATTAACCAAACATGTACAGCGAATTAAATAATTTGGAATTTAATTAAAAACATTCAATTAATTTATAAATTTATAATTCAAAATTTTTCAATTTAATTTATCTTGAAAGAATACCATAACTGTTTAAAAATCCGTAAAGTTTTTGTGAAAATAATCCGGTGCTAATACTACAAAGTACAAACAATATGTTTAAAAACTATAGTTTGATATAATTTTTAGATACTTTAAAAATTTAAAAACTTGAAAATATTATATACAAACACCCTATAGTACAGTATTACAATTAACAGGTATATCGCCAAAAATATTCTCGAACATATTAAATTAAGTTTATGTTTTTAAGCTTGAAGAATTTTTTTTTTTATAAGAGACATATATGTATATATTAGGTTCTCAATTTTAATTATAAGCTGCGATTATAACAATTGTTATAAAGAAAATAAAGTTTCTATGTTCATGACCAAAATTGAGAGATATTATTTATTTTCTTATTATAATTTAATTCTTCAATTTAATTTCCAGGAATAAAAAATGATGGATTTTTTTTATTTTTCGTTTGCAATTGAATTAAAAGATCTTTTTTAAATATATTCTTATATTGATTTTTTCATTTTCAAATGAAATTGACTAATTATTAATAATTAATTGTTCAAGAATTAATAATTAATAAATTAAGAAAAAAAAATTAATTAATTGTTCAATGTGTTAAAATTCAAAGAATTTGAAAATGTTGGTAATTGTGTAAAAATATTTACCCTTAGCTCTATATTTTATTTTTTTAACACAAATTTATGTTTGTGTTATTTAGGTTTGGGTATAGACTAAAAACTACATTTCTGTGACTAAACGAGAACAATAATTATACCTGTATGTCCGAGCTGCATTCTCGGTTCGCACTTTCTCATTGCGTTATAAATTTAAATGTGCACTAACTCATTTCCGGTAAATGTTAGTCAAATCAAAAGAATTTTTCTAATTTAAATTAGTAGTTCCATTTAAAACATTTAGTCATAAAATCATTAAAAATTTTAAAATAAATAGAAAAAAATTTTAATTAAATAAACAATTATTTTTTTATGTATAAAAAGAATTGTTGAGAATTAAAAGCAAGAAGACAAATTTCCGATTTATGAACAATATCATTGCGCAATAAAACACATTACATTAAAAAGAAAGAGCTTCAGTACAAATTTTTTTACATAAGCCCACATGTATAATTATCGCCACTTTGATTAAATCAGGGTAATTGACCTTGCTTTATTTGCCAAACTTTCACATAAAATACGGACAAAATCGTAAAAATGAAAAAACGATGTATAAGTACTTTACTCAAGATTGTTATTAATTAAAAATCACTTTACATTTACAATTTGAATTAATTAAACATTTTAAATTTGAATATTCATCAGTTTAAATTTTAATTTTTAACGGATGGTGCATTATTTTAAAATATGTGATAAGATTTCAGGTTAGTTTATGCGCATCTTTTTTCCACCAACTTTGGATGCGCGCGTAAACTAACCTATATTTAACGACCATGTTTTATTAACACGTTCAAGTTATCAGCGAGTTTTCCAGCGTTATCTTTTAATTGTTTTGCTAATTATGATTTTGTAATTTGTATAAAAGAGCAAAATAACAATTTTCAAAGTTATTTTTTGTGTCAAAATGATTCTGACTCGATTTTTGTTGCGCGTAAACTAACCTGTCTTAACGACCTTGGCTGAACCTCTTTTTTCTTATAACTTTGTAAGTACAAATACGGCGTTCTTACGCTACTTGCTTGACCCTTTGAATTTTCACATTTTAATCAACTAGTTCTTAAAAAAAAAAAAATGTTCATTGGTTATTTAACTTATAAATTCCAATGGAACGAATCGAAAAATATCTTCTAACAAAAAATACGAATCATTATATAATATTAAAATTCTAATATCAAATCTTCATTAATTACACATAAATGAGGAATTTTTATCGGCATTTGTGGAAATAAAAAAATGAAAATTCCTTGTGTTTATGCTTTCCTTTCATAGGTACTTACTTCACGGAAGGAATATGGCATAATGAGTATATCGCAATAATAAACGCTTCACATATTGCGCAACACTGTCTTTCAATTCAATTTCATTTTTTCCATTTTTTAATGTTCACAACATTCCAAGTATTTTCTCTGACAATCAAATCTGTTAAACGTTTAGTAATAAGAGTTTTTATACTTTCAACAAATTTTCTATTATTTGCATCAACATTAAAGGTCCTTTCAATCAAGAAAATAATGTAAATATAATAAACAATTTTCTAGAAAGGAAGAGTGTTTTAAATAAAGAAAAAAAAATCACAAATAAGTGGTACTCAAGACAAAGGTAATAAATTATTTAAAAACTTGATTGTTGCTAATAACAAATACAATTAATTAATTTCCATTCATACATTGAAAATTAATTTACACCTAAGACCAAACGATATTTAAATTGAGATTTTAAATTAAAATTAAAATAAAATTATTTAAGTCAAGAGCGATAATAAATGGAGAATTTGGTGAAAAATACATTTTTCTCGATATAATATATAAGTTACGGTTTGTGATTAATTATTCCTGAAGGATAATATTCAGTTTCCTTTTTAGTATTCTTTTGCATGTACATAATAATAATTCTCGTATATTGTGATAGACATCTTTCCTCTTCCTCCCGGATCCACCATTAATTGGATCTCTCGATAAAGAGAGAGAGTTCTTTTAGTATTTTAATGTTATAATAACTACGTACAGATTTGAGTCCTTGAGATACCTTTCGTTCGTATGGGATCACGATTTGTATTTATTATACGATGAAAATGTACGGTTTAAGTTCGATGCACTGCAAGTTTTAATCGGTGATTTCATTTTTTCTATGCGGCTTATATAGACCATTTAATTTATTCCATTCACAGTGAACATGACAGATTGTAAAAGTAAAATTGGAAGCAATAAATATTTCATCGATAATATTTGAGCGACATCATTAATGATTCTTTAGTGTGATCGAACCCTTTTAGATTTATAACGAAGACATTGAAAAAAATTTATTTCAGACCAATTCATACTATGAATTCAAATAAATATTATTGTAAATTCAATTTTTTAAATTCAATTTTTTAAATTTAAACCACAACTTATGTGAAATTTTTAATTCACATTTTTTATAGAAATACGCACAAGATTTGGTGATCTTAATAAATTTCCGTGGTTTTGGTTTCTCTTTTAGGTTAGGTTTATTACCACTTTTTCTTAATTAAACACTTTTTAGATAATTGCGTTCCTGTAATCCAATGGAGCAAAAAATAGCACCTTTTCTACATTAACTTAATGACGAAAGACCATCGTGATTCTGCTGTTAACTCTTTTAATTCATAAATACAATAATAAAATCCTGATTTCTCAATTTATTCAGAAATAGTTTGTAGAAATAATTTGTTTCTATTAAAATTGTGCGATTTTCAACATTTTAAAAATAATCATATGTTGTTTTTTAATACAATGTTGGTAACTTTTGAGGAATATTAATTTATTTAAGTACAGACAAAAGAGATTGATATTCAGATTTAATAATGACATTTAGAATGAACATAAAACGACAAACAGCAAAGATAGTTAACATTGCAACGAAAATGGATCTGAGTCTCTGATTGGCTAGAAAATTTCTGGAAATATCACCGGCCAATAAGAGTCGTAGATTCATTTTCGATACGAGATTACATATATTTGTTCTATGTTCGTTTTAGTGTCATTATTATCTACCTCAAAATTAATTTTTTCCGTCAAAATTTATCGAATTGTAAGAATATTCTCAGTTAACTGAATTGGCCAGAAATAGACAATATACAAAGAAGAATAAGAAGAAGAATATCCTCAGTTTTTAACTTGTTTATATAACCCAATGATCTTCAGATTATAACTTTATAATCTCGAGGAGGATAAAGAAGAATGTACTCAGTTTTTAACTTCCCTATCGATTCTGATCGAATTATTATAAGGGATCCACGCTTCACAGGCCGTCCCCTATTTCCCCTAAATGTACCCTATTTTGCGATTGGTCCCTAAAAGTCCCCTATTTCGAAAATTTTACCCTAAAATCCCCTACTTTTCTATCATTTTTAAATTATTTTCTCCAATTTTTCATTTATTAAATTATTTTTCAATAGATTTTCTGAATTTCCAATCCTTCATTTAAGATTTCAATCAATTTTTCTTTAATTTACAATTATGCTTATCATTATTTCTCAATTTTTTCCTCCCATTCATACTTATTTGAATTATTATTTGACTAATTTCAGAATCTGTCAATTATTTTCATCAAATTTAAATTATTTTATTCAATTTAAATTATTTTTTTCTACTTATTAAATATTTTCATTATTTTTCAATTAAGTTCCTAAACTTGCAATTATTTTTTTACATTCTAATTTCTTTCATTATTTTTTCATTGTGTTTATCATTTTTCAGTTATTTTATTAAATTTCAAAAATGTTTTGCAATTTTATCACTTATTTTTCATAAATTCTATTTATTTTCTTAAACTTTCAATTATTTCTATAACTTTCAGAATATTTTCTGCAATTTATAGTTTTAAAAAATATTTTTTCATACACTTTCTACATTTTTTATTTATTTATCTCAAATTTCAGTTATTTGTATTATTTTTCAAATATTTCCATCATTTTTAAATTGATATCTTTAATTTCTTAATTTTTCAATTTTTTTCTCCAAATTATCCAAATTATTTCTTAACTGATTTACTAAACTTTTAATTACTTATTTCAAGCTTTAATTAATTAAAAAAATTCTTAATAAATTTTAGAATTTTTAATAATTTTTTTCGGAATTTTGTAATTTCTATAATTTTGCCATTGTTTTCTACAAATTGTAATTTTTAAAATTATTTTTTAACTGATGTAATAAACCTTTAATAATTTATTTTAAATTTCAATTGATTAAAAATATTTTTAATAAATTTTAGAATTATTTTTTTCAAATTTACAATTACTTTCGGTATTTTGTAAATAATTTCCTTTATTTTTAATTTTGTATCTAAAATTTTATCATTATTTTTGCTATTTTTCAATTATTTCCTTTAATTTGATATATATTCTGTAATTTTTTAAAATTCTATTTCTCAAATCTCGATTGTTTTCTTTAATTTTCAAATATTTTCTTAATTTTAAATTACTGTCTTCAATTCTTAAATTTATTTTTAGTTTGATTTACTTAATCTTCATACATATATTAATCTTAAATTTCAATTCTTTGTTTTCAATGTTTAATTTGTTTTATAACTTTCTCATTGATTTCTTCGATTTTAAATTACCTTAATCATTTTTTAATTAGTTTCCTAAATTTTCAATTATTTATCTCAATTCTCGATTGTTTTCATCAATTTAAAATTTTTTTCATTTATTCTTATCATTTTTAAAATTTAAAATTAATTTTTACAATTTTCAATTATTGTCTTAAATTTTCAGTTGTTTGTATAATTTTGCAATTATAGAAACCATTTTAATTTTTTAAGTTATTTTTAAATTGATTTATTAAATCTTCAATTATTTATATCAATTTTGAACTCTTCCTTTTAATTTTGATTAGTTTTGTGATCTTTTATAATTGTTTTTTTTCTAATTTTTAATTATGTTCATTATTTTTTAATAAATTGCTTAAATTTTTTATATTTTCTTTAATTTACCATTATTTTTATCTTTTTTCAATTATTTTTTTCAGTTTTTTATTATTCTCATGATTTATATTTCAATTATTATCTTGAATTTTTAATTATTTCTGAAGTTCTACATTAATTTTCTATATAATTTTAATTTTAACTGATGTAATAAACCTTTAATAATTTATTTCAAATTTCAATTGATTAAAAATATTTTTAATAAATTTTAGAATTATTTTTTTCAAATTTACAATTACTTTCGGTATTTTGTAAATAATTTCCTTTATTTTTAATTTTGTATCTAAAATTTTATCATTATTTTTGCTATTTTTCAATTATTTCCTTTAATTTGATATATATTCTGTAATTTTTTAAAATTCTATTTCTCAAATCTCGATTGTTTTCTTTAATTTTCAAATATTTTCTTAATTTTAAATTATTGTCTTCAATTCTTAAATTTATTTTTAGTTTGATTTACTTAATCTTCATACATATATTAATCTTAAATTTCAATTCTTTGTTTTCAATGTTTAATTTGTTTTATAACTTTCTCATTGATTTCTTCGATTTTAAATTACCTTAATCATTTTTTAATAAGTTTCCTAAATTTTCAATTATTTTTCTCAATTCTCGATTGTTTTCATCAATTTAAATTTTTTTTTCATTTATTCTTATCATTTTTAAAATTTAAAATTAATTTTTTCAATTTTCAATTATTGTCTTAAATTTTCAGTTGTTTGTATAATTTTGCAATTATAGAAACCATTTTAATTTTTTAAGTTATTTTTAAATTGATTTATTAAATCTTCAATTATTTATATCAATTTTGAACTCTTCCTTTTAATTTTGATTAGTTTTGTGATCTTTTTTAATTGTTTTTTTCCAATTTTTAATTATGTTAATTATTTTTTAATTAATTGCTTAAATTTTTTATATTTTTTTTAATTTACCATTATTTTTATATTTTTTCAATTATTTTTTTCAGTTTTTAATTATTCTCATGATTTATATTTCAATTATTATCTTGAATTTTTAATTATTTCTGAAGTTCTACATTAATTTTCTATATAATTTTAAATTATTATTTATCAGTTTTAAATTATTTTCCAAAATTTGTAGTTATTTTCCTTTCCTTTTTTTTTTATTATTATTAATTTTAAAATTCTGTAATTATATTTTTTAATTATATTCTTTTTATCCTACAACATTGTAATTTTGTCTTTCCCAAATAAAATCGAGGTTCTACTGTATATAATTCATTTATGTTTATTTATAAAGTTTTTAAAGTACCCTAAAAGTTCCCTATTTTTGTATATTCAGTCCCCTATTTCCCCTAAAATATTCTTCATTGTCACTGTGAAGCCTGTTATAAGGGATCGTTGAAACAATCATTAAACAGTAATTTTTTTTTAATAATAAATTTTCAATAATTCTTGACGATTTTTCCGGTTAAAAATAATAAACTTGTTTAGATAAGAAAGTATTGGTTAAGTTCTCTAGAAAATTCGGCTAAAATTTCTGGTTAAAATATTTTGGTTAATTAATTTTCCAGTTGTAATTACTGGAATTTCAAGTTTAATTTATCGGAATTTTAGAATATTAGGACTTACTAGTTAATTCTGATATCAGTTTCTATATTTTTTAAACTTTTCAATACAAATTTGGTATTTAAAACAAACACAAATGAACGCTGTCAACTTTGTCCGAATTTTTCTTTTTTTAATTCGCAGGGGAGTATATCCTCAGATTTCAGCTTGTTTATATAACCCACAGAAGAAAAAAAGAATATCCTCAATTTAAAATTTTTTTATATAACTCAAGGAAAAACCAATAGAATTAATTTATTTATAACTAATAAAATTAATTAAAAAATCAACTATAAAATTATTAAAATACTTCGATTTATAATAAAAAATATAAAATTTCGATACCATAAAAATTGGTACAGAATAAATGTATCGTGAATTTGATTCTAAATTTCCAGGGTGGTTAGTCCTTCACATAATTCTCAGATAAAAGGTATATTTAATAGTTAATAAGCATTTCATGTAACGTAATTTTCAGAGCTCGTTTCTAAAGAGAAGAAACCCCAGTGAGTAAAGTATCATATTTAATTGCGATAACCAAGGTAAATTATCACGAACTGGAAAAACGAGGTTCAGTCAAGGGAATTCTCAGAGGAATTATTCTGTGTTATGATTATGCACATCTTCCCTGTTTAATATTTCTTTTCTTTTTCAAGAATATATAAAGTTGCATGGCAACAGAGTAGTGGTCCATATCGTAGCGGTCACCGCAACATATAACTGCACCTACATTTGCACTTTTAACTTGATGCATTATACAACTTTATCGTATCATGATAGTTTCTTTTGTGTCAACCCCAGACACAACAATTGAAATTGTTATCAAAATTGTATCACTCTCTAGTTATATAGATATCAATATTTTTTATTCCAGGCACAACAACCGCAAATTTTATCCCTCATTATTATTATTACCTTCATATTATTTTATTATAAAGCGTATTTGAAAAACAATTACAATAAAATTGGCACTCGTGATTAAAGGTTATTACCAATTTTTAGTTTCTGCTTTATTAATTTGAAAAATATGAAAATTTTTTAAAAAAAGCATACCTCAAGCATGTACTTAACGAATTACATGCTTGTTTAGTGATAGGATAAACATATCTCTCCCTGCCGCAATTAAGTTCGTTCTCGTTTATTTCGACGAGATTCATCTTTTCCAACAAGTATTATTTTCAAGTTTTCGCAATTCGGCTAGAAAAATAGTTAAAAAATTTTCCGAATGCTCATTATCTGCGAATGAAATAATTTTCAACGAATTATATTTCATTATTTCTTCATTTCCAATAGTCACTTTTTAATCAAATTTTGTCGAGTTTGATGGGGTTTTTTTTTAAATCTCCAAGTTCCAGTAGAAATTCCAGATCAATACTTTCTTTAATAACTTCGGTTGTGAAATACTTTGTCCATTCTAATTTTCTTAGAAAAATGTGAATTCCAAGCCTTCTATGGAAATTGCAATGTTGACATTTTTAATTTCAATTCCGCAATAAATTCTTTTGCGTAAATTGTCCAAAATAATGATTTTAGAAACAATGTAATGAAAGAATAAATAATTCATTTCTTTTTTCTTGGGAAGTTCTTGTCAATTTCTACTGATTTGTTTTTAGGTAAATTATGTATAAATATAATATAATTATATCTGATAAATAAAACTAGATTTATTTGTGTAGGACAAAATTTGTTAAATTTTAAAATTGAAACAATTACAGAAAATAATTTAAATTTGAGATAAATAATTGAAAGTTTTTGAATTAATCAACAAATAATTAAAATTATGGCTAATAATAAAAATTGGCTGTGGGCTGTGTAATTCAATAAATAAAAATAAACAAATAAATTAAATAAATAATAATATATAATTTTTAACAATCATTGCAAAATTAAATAAATTATAAAAAATTGACGAACGTAATTGAATTTTGAGAAAAATAATTGAAAAATGATTTAAAGCATTGAAAAGTGGATATAATAATTTAAATTTGAAATGATAATTGAACATTTTGGAAATTAATTAAAATAATTAATTTATCTAATTAAAAGATGGAGAAAATAATTGCAAAATTGTACAAGAAAATGAAAATTGAAAAAAATAATTAAAAAAAGGAGATAAATAATGGAAAAATTTGGAAATTAATTCAAAAATAATGCAAATGATTAAAAATTCAAAAAAAATAATTGCAAAATGCTAAGAATAAATAAAAATAGAAGAAATAGAAAATTTAAAAAAATTAATTAAAAATTGAAGAAAATAATTGAAATTCGAAATAAATAATTAAAAATTTAGGAATTTAATTAAGGAGTAATAAAAATACTTCCTGAATTAGGAATTAGAAATTGGGGAAATTAATTGTAAAATGATAACAATAATTTAAAATTGAAAACAAAAATTAAAATTCGAGAGAATTAATTGAAAATTGAAAAAAAATTGTTGAATTTTGAGATTAAATCTAAGAATTAAATTGAAAAATAATGAAAATAATAAAAAATTAGAGAAAACATTTGCAAAATAATTTGAAAAATAATTGAAAATTGAAACAAATAATTTTAATTTGTAAAGAATAATTAAAAAAAACATACATTTGTAGTAAATGAAAATAATTCTAAAGTGATAAAAATAATTGTTAATTATAAAACATAACGAAAATTTGAGATAAATAATTAAGAATTTAGAAAATTAGTTAAAAAATAATTAAAAATGGGGAAAAATTATTGAAAAATGATAAAAGTAATTAAAAAGCAAAGATAATTATGGAAATGTAAAAAAAGTGATTGAGTAAATTACAGAATTTATTTAATATAAAAGAAAATGATTGAAAATCGAAGAACTTCATTTAAATAATCGAAAAGTTCAACTAACTTTTAAAACACAATAAATAAAAATTTAATAAAAATTGATGAAGCATGAAACAGTACATTTTTTTAATATTGAAAAATATTTTTGGAAAATGACTATGAAAATGATGAAAATAATGAAACGGATAATTAATTTGACAAATTTGATGAGTTATGTCCATTCATTATTTAATTTATATTATTTAATTAACTTTAGAAATTGACATTAATAATTCGATTTTAAAGAAATTAATTGTTATTTGAAGAAAATAATTACAATTTGAAAAACTATATTTTGTAAAAATAATTAAAAAATAACGAAGTAAATTGAAAATAAATAATACAGTAACAATAATTACAATAATTAATAAATAATAAAACTGATTTAATGTTGAAAAAAAAAACAATTAAAACTGAAAAAGTTTTATTTTAAAAATTAAAGAAAATAATTGAAACTTATGAGAATTAAATTTAAAATTTGGGGAAAAAAATGAAAAATAATAAAAATAATTAAAATAATTAAAAATTGAAGAACATTTTTGAAAAATGATGAAAATAGTTGAAAATTGTAGCAAATAATTGAAATCATAATAATATATAATTAGTAGAAATTGAAGACAATAGCCACCTATTTAAAATTTCATCAAGTTTTAAATCTATAACAATTATAATATCTTCAATTTCTTCTTCATATCAAAAAATATTATTCAATTTAAAATTATTTTTAATATTTTGCAATTTGTTTCCTAAATTATAAATTCACTTACTGAAAATTTCAATTATTTTATTTAATTTTTTTAATTACTTTCTCAGTTTCAATCTTTTCCCACATCAAATCAATTGTTCCATTTATTTTTAATTTCTATCGTCATTTTACAATTATGTTTACAAAATACAATTAATTTTCAAATTATAATTTCATCATTATCGAATTTTTAATGTAAATTTAATTATCCACTTCACTATTTTCGTCTTTGCTTTTCAAAAAAAATTTTATACATTTTTCTTAATTTTCAATAAATTTAATTTATTTTTATAATTTTTAAAGTAATCTAGTTTATTTAAAATATACTCTGTAATTTCTGTAATTATTTATTACAAATTTTTATTATCTTCTTCAATTTCCAATTATTTTTATCATTTTTCAATTACTTTTTATAATATTTTTTATTGTTATATTTTTATTTTGTAATATTTTTAATTATTTGTATCATTTTAATTTTGCAAATGTTTTCTCTAGTTTTTTTTAAATTTTAATTATTCGGCAATTAATTTCCTAAATTTTTAATTATTTTTCTTAAATTTCAATTAACTCTTTCGAGTTTTAATTATTGTCTTCAATTTTTAATTATTATTATCATTGAATCATTTTGCAATTATTTTTACAATTTTTAAATCTTTTAATTATTTTTCAATTAATTTCCTACGTTTTTAAATATTAACTCAATTCTAAATTATTGCCACCACTTTTCAATTTCAATTATTTTCTTCAATTTAAAATTATTTTTACCATTTTTCAATTACTTTGTCCAATTTTTAGTTACTTTAATTTTTTTGATTTATTTAAAAACTTTAAAATTTTTCCTAAAATTTCTATTATTTTTTAAAGTAATCTAGTTTATTTAAAATATACTTTGTAATTTCTTTAATTATTTATTACAAATTTTTATTATTTTCCTCAATTTTCAATTATTTTTATCATTTTTCAATTACTTTTCCTTATTTTTAATTATTCAAATGAGTTTTTAAATAATTTTTCAAATTTTTAATTATTTATTTCTAATTTCAATTTTTTTTTCAAATTACCATTATTTTTTGTCATTCTGTTATTTTTTTCTTTTTTTTTTTAAATATATTTTGTAATATTTTTCATTATTTGTATCATTTTGATTTTGCAAATGTTTTCTCCAGTTTTTTATTATTTTCATTATTCCTCAATTAATTTCCTCAATTTTCAATTATTTTTATCATTTTTCAATTACTTTTCTTCATTTTTAATTATTCAAATAAGTTTTTAATTAATTTTTAAAGATTTTAATTATTTATTTCTAATTTCAATTTTCTTTTTCAAATTACCATTATTTTTTATCATTCTGAAATTTTTTTCGTTTTTTTAAAAGATATTTTGCAATATTTTTAATTATTTGTATCATTTTGATTTTGCAAATGTTTTCTCCAGTTTTTTATTATTTTCATTATTCCTCAATTAATTTTCTCAATTTTAAAATATTTTTCTCAAATTTCAATTATTTTCTTCAATTTTCAATTATTTCTTTCGAATTTTATTTATTCTTTTTAATTTTCATGAATTATTATTATCATTTTGCAGTTATTTTCACCATTTTTAAAAATATTTTAATTATTTTTTAAATAATTTCCTAAGTTTTCAAATATTATTTCAATTCTAAATCAATGCGTCCACTTTTAATGTTTTTCACTATTTTTGTTTATTTTAGATATTTTTTATAATTTTTGCAATTATGTATCTCAGATTTCAATTATTTTCTTTAATTTAAAATTATGTTCACCATTTTTCAATTATTTTCTCCAATTTTTTTTCTTTCTTAAAAATAAATTTCTAAGATTTTCAAGTAGTTTTCCCAAATTTCAATTACTTTTGAATTAATTTGCAAAATTAGCAATCATTTTTTTAAATTTCAATTATTTTCTCTAATTTTTTTTTTTTATTCTAAAATCGTATTGCGTCCTGCATAAATAAATCTTGTTTTATTTATTCATAAATATTATATTTAAAATATTTATAATTATTGATACCACAAGCTGCAGAAACTAATCGCGCGCTATAGCGCTCGTTATGTGATCTAATTATTTATAATAAATTCATAAAATAAATTCGTAAAATAAAATAAATTTGACAATAATAAAAAAAAATCATCAATTCTAGAAATCCCGGCGCACTTAATACGTCAAATTATACTAAAAAATGATCAAGTTTGAGTGTATAAGAATTACAAGAAAAAATGTATTCATTCTTTTCAGAGTGAAGTTATACAGTTATAAGAATAAGTTTGAAAGAGTCGTTCCTCCTTACAAAAGAGATATTATACAGTTGATAAAAATCTTGTTTGTAAAGAAGGCATTAACGATCAAAGTGTATTTTTTTTCAACTTGTGTTGGTAATAAACACGTCGGAAACTCGGAAGCCATTGACGGATGCGCTCTTGCCCAGCGAAGGATTCTGGGCGCAGTCTTCACCTTCAGTACTGTTATAACTTCAGCTCGAGGCTGACGTTGAACTTCTATTCGGTTCGTACAACGTGTGGATATGTAGACAGTTTCTATGCGGGAGTTTAAAACTGTGTCTCTTTCTTTATAAATTAAACTCAACATTTCCAAAATTCCAATTAACAATAACCTAAAATTCCCGCGGAAAATTTTTTTATTATAAACATTTTATTTAAAATTTCAATTTGGATTATAAACCGCAATCTTAATGGGAATTTGATTACTTTACTGAAAAATTGTGTACTTTTTTTTCGTAAATAAAAAAAAATAAAAATGATACAAATTTTTCCTTCTTAATTGAACTGGTTTTGTGATGGATAATAAATTACTCTTTTTTGGCAAACTACTTTTTTTATTGACAATTTTCTTATTGACTACTTTTTCGGCAAATACTAACACGTACACTGCTTTTTCTAAAAAACTACTTCATTGATAAACTACTTTTTCAGTAAGCTTCAGTGAAACTAGCTTAATGAGAAACTACTTTTTTTTTTTATAAACTATACTTTATTCAGTAGCAACTTTTCTACTTTTTGTAATCTTCTTTCATTCTTTTAATTAAACTACTTTTTAATTGTAAAGCCCAAGTTAAGATTTTTAATTAAATTTCTTAGTCAAGTTAAAATTTATCAAGATTCTTAACAAACCGAAGCTGGAAAATAATGCCAATCCCACTTTTTTCTTTAACACATTAACAACCATCAAATACCGAAAAAACTCAAACCGGTTACATCCCATCAAATTATAATCCTTCCTGTAAAAGAAAAAAGTACACAATCGATATCGAAAGAATCTCATTTGACTAAAAATGGATTTCTAGTTCTGGAGAATTTTACTCAGTTTATATAATCTATAATTCAATATAACATACCATACTATGCCTTACCTAATACAATATGTCATGGTGCATATAACATTACACATATTCCTTCTTCATCACATTTATAAAAAAATCATTTACTAAATTAAAGCTCGACTTATTTTTTATTGTAAACATAGAAAAAAAATGAAAAATCTTTACCCTTATAGAAATGTTCATCGGGAAAAATTTGGAAAAAAGTGCAGAAATAAAAATAGAGCCGTGAAGGAGTAACAGGAAGAAAGTAAAGTTGCAGCAGATAGTATCGATTGTGATCGATAAGAAGAGCATAAAGTGGCAATGGATAACGACTAGGTGCAATGACCGTGAAATAAAATTGAAATAATCCAAGCACCTGCGAGAGACTAGTTACAATTAATTGTTATGAAGTGGCAAATGTAATTCTCGGTTCGCGAAGATGTTGTGTCTGAAGAAACGGAGAACTTACAGTTTCACGCAAGGAGCGTGTAATGAACTTCCGAGGAGATCGAAAAAGGATAATCTGGATAACGAAGCCTTGAATATTGCCGTTACGACATTGCCTCGAAAGCACAGGTGAGTCAGATTTACACATTAGCCTCGAAAAAAAAAAATTGCTTCTTATTAGCTCAATGGCAAAAAAAAAAAAAAAACGATACCGCAGGAAAAACTATGCCTGACTGCCTCCAGTTAATTATCCTAGTACTCGTTAAACAATTTTTAAACACTTCAAATCCTTCAGTTTTCACAGTAGCGCATTACAGCCAAGGAATTTCAAAAATTTGCATAATTTATTTCTTCAATGAGAAACACGTTTTTAGTAACTTTATATAGTATAGTGATGACAGAAACATTTTTGACAAAAGCCAAATATATTTTTTTTCTCTAAAGAACATTCTTCCTCAAAGTGGAACATTGCTTTCTCGAAGGGGAAACATTTTTTCTCAAACATCGTAAAAAAGAATTTTAATTGAAAAAAATAATCGATGAATAAGGTCTCTGTTATCCGGGTTGCGACATTTTTCAAGTTTTGTGAATGACTCTTATTGCGTGATTATTACGATGAAAAAAACATTCCCAATCTATTCTCAGCATTTCCTGGTCATAAAATTTGTAATTAATAGCGCTGACTAATGAACAATTTTGTTTAGCTTACTTTGGCTAAATATCATTTCAAATTTGATTGTAATCATGAAATTTAATTTATTGTTAAAATCAAACTCTTTAAATTTTGAAGTATTTATTCTTGAAACTAAGTTATTTAAAATTTGAAATTGAATTGTTTGAATTTTGTATAACAGTTATGCATTTATATAATTGTAAGTAATTAAGCAAGTTGCAAAACCCCTTTAATTATTTTCTTAAAGTTCGTCGATCGATGGTATTCTGAATTTTCTTTTTCTGTAATTAAGTAATAAAAACCTTAGAGGCTTTGTTATTTGTTGGTGATTTAAAAATAAACTTATATAAAATGACGGTATTGAATGGTCACTGAGTGCTAAGCGAACAAAAAGAGTGAAATTTCACCTTTAATCAAAATATTTATGTTAGTAGATAATAAAATGAGCGCTAAGGCGGGATTAGTTTCTAAAGGTGATTATTAAACAATTGAAAATATTTTTAATATGATATTTAACTGAAACATGTTTAACTGATACATAAAATCGAATAAAATTTATTAGTTTAAAAAACATTTTCTGCAACTTTCTCAACTTAAATTTAGGGATCATAGAATTTAGGGTTTTACTATTTTTACAAATTAGTTCCAGCTTGAATTTATCAACATTTTGTACCGATTCAAAACTTAATTAGTCATAATTAATTTAGTTATATTATCTTTGCTTAAAATTCAGTTGTATTAAATTACGAATTGTATAAATTGACGTCTAAATTAATTAAAAGTTTTTACAATTGGATTATTTGTTTCGAGAAATTGAAGAATTAAAGTTCGGTTTAATTTAAATTTTATTAAACAGAAATTTGAATTTATTATTATTTGGATATATTTGAAATCGGAAAAATTGAAATTAAGATTAATTAAAGATTGTATTAATTCAAGTTGGGACCATGAATAAAAATATGCTTAGACTGTATATGCTTGAACCAAGAATAATGATTCTTTTAGACTAATGATAATTGTTCTTGAATATACACTTGAATTAATAATAAATGATTTTTGATCCAAGAATAATTATACTTGGTCCAATTCAAAGGATAACTAATACTTAATCCAAAGCAAAAATACATTAGTACAAGAAAACATTTCTCTGTGCACTAATTCCTAAATAACAGAAATATTACGATATTCTATTTTTCAAAAAATAGTCTTATTTCCCAATTCCAATATAATTCTATATCATACACAGGAAAAGGGAAAATATATTTTACTCTAAAGTTAGATTCGTTATTATGTGAAATTGTTGTGGAACGTGTGGTGAAGTTTATACCACAAGTGAGTCTTATTTCGTTGCGTCTGACATTATTGTTGTTATTATACCTTTGCTGGATAAACAATTATTCTCCTGACGAAGGACGCAGTGAGGTAAAAGTAAGTAAAAGTAGTTCAATAAGCTGAATTACAAGAATTGAAATAAAAATCTTTGCACGCGTACGGTGTACAATAACAACATCAACAATGAGGGAGCATTAAAGACATTTTTTGACCTTAATCGTTCAAGTCACATTTGTACGAAGGCAACTTCTATAATCACTGCTAAAGATCTTTTGTAGGTGCAATAAGAGTATTTATTATTCCTCTTTCTCTTCGAGGGCTTTAAATGGCTTCATTGACTTTCGTCTTAACAGAAAATGTCATCATCTTATCTATTCCAACTCATCGTAAACGAAGGGGAGCAATTTGCACGTGGGTGGATTCATTTTCTGCATTTGCATATTTTTCGAGGTTTCATTCTCGTATATTAAATTGTAATTTCAAAAACACCATTCTTCAGTATGAAGAAATATTTTATTTTTGAAAGTAACGCTTTTTTTTCGAAAATCAATCATATGCCTGGCATTTTTAATTTTCGAAGAAAAATTAGAAATGTGTGAAATTCTTTTCCTTGAATCAATCTCTTGTGAATTGGACCTTCTGGCATTGAAATATTTGTAACAGTGTATCGTGTTATTATGGTCTGGAGTTTCAATTCAACCTTGAAAGTTAAGTTTGGTTTAAAACGCTATTCAGTCAATCAGAACTGAGAATCAACTCTTAAATCTTGTTTTACCCGCAAGCTGATCTGAAATTATAGCGTTGAGGTTCCTGAATTTTCCAGGTACGTAATCATTTAACAGCAAAGGTCCAGAAAAAATTGTCATTTTTAATCTTTATCGTCTGTAGCTCGTTATTTATCCGGATTTTGAGTAATGAGATCGATATTAATTATACACGGAGAGAGATTTTACGTAAATTTAGTACGCGAAGTAGTATAGTAATAAGAGTACATGAAATGGGGTACTGAAAACTTTTTTGGTTACATCATTAGTGTACCCTAATGTGTTTGAACAAAATTGGGAACGTAATTAATCTAAAATGAGAATATGCGGGACTAATAAGTATAGTATATTGGTTCTGTTGTATACTACCTGTGTAATTGGACCCATATGCATGCAAATAATTGTATATAAATACCTGTTAAAACGAAGAGGAATTAAATGTGTCCTCAATAGCGACCGATGTACACATTACGGAATCCTAGTAAAAAATATCCCCTCTTCTTCTACTCCTTTTTATGTACGAAATTCAGAAAACAGAACCACTTTTCCTTTCTTAGTTAGGAAGTCTTTTCAACAGCAACCGATGTACACATTACGTAATTCCACTCACAATACATATTACGAAATCCTAGTAAAAAATATCCCCTCTTCTTCTTCTCCTCCTCCATCTTTTTATGTACGAAATTCAGAAAACACGACAAACTTTTCCTTTTAGGAAAAAAAAAATGTTGACGTCTTGTCAACAGCGGCCGATACGGAATTAAGGAAATCCTAGTAAAAATTTTCTCCTCTTCTTCTTCTCCTTTTTATGTACGAAATTCAGAAAACACGACAAACTTTTCCTTTCTTCATTAGGAAGTTTTCTCAACAGTAGCCGATGTTCATTAGGACATCTGTTCAACAGCGGTCGATACAGAATTAAGGAAATCCTAGTAAAAAATATCCCCACTTTTTATATTTCTTTTTATGTACGAAATTCAGAAATCAGGACAAACTTTTTCTTTCTTTATTAGGAAGTTTTCTCAACAGAGACCGATGTAAACATTATGGAATCGCAGACTAAAGTATCCCCTCTTCTTATACGAAATTCAGAAATTACGACAAACTTTTCCTTTTTTCATTAGGAAGTTTTCACAACAGCTGCCGATACACATAATACAGAATCCTAGTAAAAAATATCCCCTCTTCTTCTTCTTCTTCTTCTCCTTTTTATGTACGAAATTCAGAAAATACGACAAAATTTTCCTTTCTTCATTAGGAAGTCTTCTCAATAGCGGCCGATGTACATATTACGGCATCCCACTTAAAAATATCTTCTACTCTTTTTTATGTACGAAATTCAGAAAACACCACATTTCTCTTCTTTAAAACACTTCCGGAATTCCTACTCCTTGGCAGTGCCGTAACTAGGGTGGTGCCGTCAGTGCCGTGGCACCGGGCGCGGTCCCCGAAGGGCGCAAAATTTTTTTTTACTATAGTTTTTTTTCAATAAAAAAAAATAGATAACTTTTTTTAGGCAATTCGAAGTTGATTATTATAAATGTTACTAATTGTAAATACTTTATTAGACAAAAAGTGTATATTTACTGTATTTAAAACATCATTTTAATGAAACTTTTAAAATCAATAAATATAAAATTTATTAATAGAAAGGAAATAATTCGTTCATTTGGTAAAATTTAGTTTTTAAGTAAAAATTTCATCAAACAATTTATTTGAAAAAATTAAAGAAAATATTTGAAACTTGCGGAAATTGAATTTATAATTTAGGGGAAAAATTAAAAAATAATGAAAATAATTAGAATTAAAAGAAAAAATTGAAATAATGATAAAAATAGATGAAAATTGTAGCAAATAATTGAAATCATATTAGAAGAGAATTGTTAAAAATTGAAGAAATTTTTAAATAATTTAAAATTTATTATTCTCAAAGCGAGGATTAATTAAATTTTTAATCAATGAAATTTCAAATTAATTGAAGTTTGAAGAATTAGAATATAGGTACCTATAGTTGTAATTGTAGTCTTATTATCTCAGATGTATTCTGTAATCATTCAATTTTTTTTACAAATTTTTATTATTTTCTTCAATTAACAATTATTTCTATCAATTATTTTTTTATTAAATTTATTTTTCAATTAATTTTTGTCTTTTTAAATTAGTTTTTGATTTATTTTCGAATTTTGTTTATTATTTATCTCAAATTCTAGTTATTTTTTCAATTTGCAATTATTTTCATCATTCTGCATTAATTTTCTTTTATTATTTATAACTATATGTTGTAATGTTTTCAATTATTTTTAAAAAACTTAAACTATTTTCTTCAATTTTCAATTATTATTGTTATCATTTGCAATCAATTTCTTCAAATTTTAGTTATTCTCAAATTTCATTCCTCAATTAAATTCCTAAATTTTCAATTATTTATCTGATTTTTCAATTACTTTTTTTTTCAATTTTAATTTTCTTTTATCTTTTTGCACTTATCTTGGCCACCTTTTAATTAGATATATTAATTTTATTTCAATTTATATCCTAAATTTTAATTTATTATGTCAAATCTAAGTTATTGTATACACTTTTCAATGTTCTAATCATTTTTTAATTATTTTTCTCAAATTTCAATCAAGTTGATCAATTTTTAATTTTTTTTTTAATTTGTAATGATTTTTACAAATTTTATATTATTTTGATTATTTGTTTAACCCGGCGAGCGTAAGGTGAAACTTCGTAACACGGAGCGTAAGGTATTAGGGTATTTTTTACCCTGTAAAGATTTTCTATTTGTATATTAAAAAACAGCTTGAAATCTTGTACATTTTTTAACATATTTGTTTTATATTGCCTATCAATGTCATTCATTAATGTTATAATAAATCTTTCATTTGTTCAAACAATTTATTATTGCGAGATTGTAACAATGTCAAAACTAATATAGAGAAAAGTGAATTTCTATAAATTTGTTTAAACAATTGAAAAATTAATAGTAACAATAGTAAAATACATTATTAACCTTTAGTAAACAATTACAATGTTTCAACATAATAATTTAAACTTTCTTTTACAATACACAAAGAAAAAAACTCTTGGCGTGTTTTATAGTCAGCGTATATGTGTTCACAATTGTTATAAATAAACAATAAGAAATTTAAAAAAAAATTTTTTTTAATCGTTATTGCTTTGTTACCTTGACACGTGCAGCTATTAAAAATTATAGATAAATTCATCATGCCAAATTCAAATTATTGAGGAATAAGTATTTCACAGGGTAATTTTTACCCTACCTTACGCTCGCCGGGTTAATTCTGAAAATTTACTCGAAATGAAATAAATTGACAACTTTTGCGTTACACTAATAAATATAACAAATCTGTAAATAATATTTATCTAATAAAAAATAAATATTTCAAATATAATATTTAATAACCAAAAATTGTTTTTTTAACGTCTGGGAATAAATATCAATAAATAAAATATAACGTATAGTCTCCAGACCATAGTCTTGGTCTGGAGACTATACGTTATATTTTATTTATTAATATTTAATAATAATCAATTAATATAAATAAGATAAATATTTATTTAGGACAAGATTTAAAATATTTTAGAATTAAAATGAATTCCAAAAATAATTGAAATTTAACAAAACAATTGCGAATTTTGCAAATAAATTAAAAAAAAGTGAAATCAATTAAAAATTGGGGAAACTAATTTAAAAAATCATAAAAATGTTTTAAACATAAAGAAAATAATTAAAATTTGAGAAAAATACTTGAGAATCTTAAAAGTAAATTAAAACAAAATTGAATAATGAAAAATTAGAGAACATAATTGAAAATTGAAAAAACATGGTTAGAAATTGAGATAAATAAATTAAAATAAAAAAAAATAATTAAAATTTGAGAGAATAATTAAACAAATTACATAAAATATTTTAAATTAAGGAAAGTTAAACAAAATTTGAGAAAAATACTTAAAACTTTCAGAAGTTCATTGAAATAAAATAAAATAATTAAAAATTAGAGAAAATAAATAAAAAAAGATAAAAATAACTTAAAATGGAACAAAACAAGTTTTAATTAAAAAGAAATAGGTAAAAACTTTTTGGCAATTATGAGAAAGAACGAAAGTAATTGAAAATTGAAGAAAATAATAGAAATTTGAGAAATGTACTTAAAAAAATTTTAGAAATTAATTTTAAAAAATGAGAAAAACTAAAAATTGAAGAAAAGTCTGGATGAAAGCTAAAAATAATTGAAATTTACGATAATTAATAAAAAAAAGAGTTTGAAATTTTGATAACAAATGTAAAGAATTGAAAATTGAAGGAAATAAATTTTGGAAAATAATTGAATAATGTTCTTAAATTTTAAAACTTGACGAAAATAATTAAAATAGGATACAAATAATGATAAATTGTAAAAAATAAATGACATTTAAGTGTGATTATTGAAAAAATTACAGAATTTTTTGTAAATAAAGAACAAATAATTGAAATTTGAAAAAAATACATGAAGATCTTACAAAACGATTTAAAAAAAAAGTAACTAAAAATTGAAGAAATAAGCTAAAAGTAATTGAAATTTACGATTATTAATAAAAAAAATTTTGAAATTATAAAACCAATGAAAATAATTAAAAATTGAAGAAAACAATTGAAATTTTAGAAAAATTCTTAAAAATTGAGGAAAATAATTATTCAAAATGAGAATAACTAAAAATTGGAGAAAAGACTGGAAGAATGCTAAAAATAAGTAAAATTTACGATAATTAATCAAAGTTTTTGGAAATTATAGAAACAAATAAAAATAATTAAAAATTGAAGAAAATAATAGAAATTTCAGAAACATACTTTGAAATCATAGAAATTAAATTTATAAAATGAGAAAAACTAAAAATTGGAGAAAAGTCATGAAGAAAGTGAAAAATAATTGAAATTTACGATAATTAATAAAAAAAAATTTGAAATTATAAAACCAATGGAAGTAATTAAAAATTGAAGAAAACAATTGAAATTTTAGAAAAATTCTTAAAAATTGAGGAAAATAATTATTCAAAATGAGAATAACTAAAAATTGGAGAAAAGACTGGAAGAATGCTAAAAATAAGTAAAATTTACGATAAATTATCAATGTTTTTGGAAATTATAAAAACAAATAAAAATAATTTAAAATTAAAGAAAATAATAGAAATTTGAGGAAAATACTTTAAAATCATAGAAATTAATTTTATAAAATGAGAAAAACTAAAAATTGGAGAAAAGTCTGGAAGAAAGCGAAAAATAATTGAAATTTACGATAATTAATAAAAAAAATTTTGAAATTATGAAAACAAATGAAAATAATTAAAAATTGAAGAAAACAATTGAAATTTTAGAAAAATTCTTAAAAATTGAGGAAAATAATTTTTGGAAATAAGAATAACTAAAAATTGGAGAAAAGACTGGAAGAATGCTAAAAATAATTGAAATTTACGATAATTAATCAAATTGTTTGGAAATTATGAAAACAAATAAAAATAATTAAAAATTGAAGAAAAAAATAGAAATTGGAGAAAAGTCTGGAAGAAAGCGAAAAATAATTGAAATTTACGATAATTAATAAAAAAATTTTAAATATTGATAACAAATGAAAATAATTAGAAATTAAAGAAAATATTTGATTTTTCAGAAAATACTTTAAAATCTTAGAAAATAATTTTAGAAAATGAGAATAATAATTAACAATCGAGGAAAATAATTTAAAAAGATCAAATTAATTCAAAATTGAAAAAAATAATTAAATTATGCTGGAAATAATTTAAGATTGAGAAAGAAGATTTAATTATGATGAAAATAATTTAAATATGAAAAATTGGAAACATTCAATAAAATTTAAGAGAAATAACTGAAAAAACCATAGAATATATGTTTAAAAAAAATAATAATTACAAAATTACTTAAAAATTTTAATTAAAGTGAATAATAAAAAAATCACAGAAATGACGAAAATTGATAAAAATAATTGCAAACTCGGATAAATAATTGAAATTTTTAAAAGAAATGACAAAATAATGAAAATAATTATAAATTGATGGAAATCAAGAAGAATTGCAGAATTAATTTTTAAGCAAAAGAAAATAATTAACAAATCGTTAAATAATGGAAATAATAATAATAACTGAAAATTTAGGAAATTAATTGCATGTGTATATATTTTAAACTTCTTCAAAAACCATAATAAATTTTTAAAGCATTTTTCAAAACTTTTTTTTTACACAAATGACAATTAAAAACCAGCACAACATGACACTAATGAAAAAGGTTATCTTATTCTTTCAATTCAAATTTCAAAATATTTCCTGATAAAGAAACTCAAAATAAATAAAAAAATAGGGACTAACTTCACTTCAGTTTTAAAAACGTGGACAGAAAAAGATGAATAAATATTAATACTAACTATCTTTACATCAGACTTCAAAACGTGGACAGAAAAAGATGAATAAATATTAATACTAACTATTTTTACATCAGACTTCAAAACGTGGACAGAAAAATATGAATAAATATAAATACTAACTAACTTCAGGAGTTTACGGAGATTATTATTATTTAATTGTTTTATTTCTCTTTTCCCCCTCCCTCCACCTATCAATATTAAGTGTGCAGATGGCAAAAATTTACAAGTCTCTGCCCCTGATTAAACCTATTTGTTAACTTTTATTTCTCTAAGGAATATAGGGGGGGGGGGGGGCGCTAAAATATTTATCTCGCAGCGCCGGGCGCGAAAAACCTAAGTTACGGCTCTGCTTCTTTTAATTAAACTATATGCCAATGATTATTTTTTGCAACTCTTATCCTCTTGAACTTTGGCCTTGGAGTCCATTAATGTATACTTTGCCAAAATTTAGTTACGCCTGAAACAGAAATAGGATATTAATTACTATTTATAAATATATATACTTATAAATATATTGTAAACATATTATATTATATATAATTTATTTATTTATTTATTTACATATCAACGGGCCATATAAATTTTGAGTCTCTTAAGCTTTCAATAGGAACAAACATGTCCAACTCACAAAAAACACAGTTATAAAAATATTATATTTTTTATTTTATTTATTTAAGAAGTATAAAGCCCAACAGTTAAATAACCAATAATAGGGCTACAAAGAATGATAAACATATATTACAAAATATATTATATAAAAATATCAAAGTTAGTTAGACCTAATTCGGAAGATTGAAATTCACAATTTAGCCAGGTCTCAGGAAAGATAAGTACGTTGAATATAATCATATTAAATTATGTGAATATTAATAAATTTCTATAAAAATTGTATATTGTCAAAGTAAAAACAACCTATAATATAAAAATAAATTTTCAAAGATATACAAAAATAGAATATTGATACAAGAAAAGATTTTACTTCCCGTAAAGTTAAAGATTTATAGAATGGGTAATTTTATTATCCAGTAGCGCTCTAATAAAGAGTTTTGCGCAGGAGGGAAAAAAAGTACGTGGGGTAAATGGCGGGCATTAGGTCTTCTAACTGCGAGTGCATGCGTTCTGTCGTGCAAAGTCTCATCGGTGAGAATCTCCGAGAGTGCAGCAAAGTATGTACTTGTCTTAAATTTGCATGTAAATAAGTCCGTTAGTTCGCCTGTACCATGTGCGTGAAAGCAAAGTTACCTTCTTCTTCTTCTTCTTCCTTCTTCTAAAAAATCTTACAACATCATTATGCCTGACATAAGGTTGCAGTCATCATCTTTGGAGAAAGCCAACTTCTAAAGCACTTCTCTCATAAATTACGGATCTTTATTTTTATGTAAGGCCAAGGTCATTTCTAATAAAAATCCGTGCTTACGTACAATTTTCTAATTCAGTTAAGAAGAGTTCAGTGCACCTCATGAAACAACGTCCAATTGTAATTTAATTATTTTTTAGTTTATATATTGTAACTAAATATTTTTTTATATTGTAACATATTGTTTGTAATGTTTTAACATATTCTTCCGTGTGTGTACATGTGTTCAAGATATTGTAATACATTATACCGTATGTATACATGTATTTAACATATTGTATCACATTTTATCTTATACGTGTATTTAGCATATACTGTACCGAGGAATAAATTCATCTTATCAAGGCTGTAACCCATAAAGAGATATCTGCGCTACAAAAATTGAAATTTAATTGTTATTTATCTCGAGGGTTTTTAGCATTCGAGATTTGTATACAAATTCCTATACCACAATATTCAAGTTTATTCAATTCAGGAGAAAATTAATCTATTATTAATGCAGGGATTATAGACATTTTATTAATTGGTATCATTAATAATTTTCTCACTTATCTGTTACTAATGTTCACACATTTGTACAAATTTTCCATTTTTAACCATCTCATTTCTTTTGCCAAAAAAAAGTATAATAAATTAGAAAATCAGTGAAATGCTCAACTTTGACAAAAACACGTATTTCCTCCAAGTGCACTCAGAATTAAGTAATTAAGTAATAAATAGTGTAATAACATGAAACAAAATTACAGCAAGTATAATTAGAGGTGGAAAATTTCGTGGAAGTTAATTTAAATATTCCTTTCTTTCTGAAAAGTGTGTGAAAAAGGACTATTATCTTTGACTTCTATTCTTTAAATTATACACACAAGGAGGCTGTAAAACTCGATACAAGGAAGGATCGTGGAATCTATGGCGATGTTTTAACTATATATGTTTCCAGAACGGTACACATATGTATCTCATGGGATCCTTAGATGGCACAGGTGAACATGTATATATTGCATGTATCCACAAACGTTATGCGGTAACTCTAACACATATTCATCGCAGTCAGTATCGTATAAACTATTTTCTAATTCTCTAATAAAATTCCCCATTGGAATGATAAATTTACCGTTTAATGGATGATTTAGTGGTAATTTACCATTTAATAATTAATTAAATCATAATTTACCATTTACTGATTAATCAAATGGTAATTTACCATTAACTGATTAATTGAATTGCATTTTACCATTAATCAATTCACCATTAAATGATTAATTAATGTACTAATGATTAAAGTATAATTACCTGATTAAGAAAGTGCTAAATTAAAATCATAAACATTAATTGCCACTCAAAATAATTGCATTTTTTGATAGGTATATCAAATCTGAATTTCGTTATTTTTTACTAGGATTATGTCTATCGGATGCTATTAAGAAGATTTTAAGAAGAAAGAAAAAGTTTATCGTAATTTCTGAATTTCGTACATAAAAAGAAGAAGAAGGGATACTTGTTTCTGGGATTATGTAATGTTAAGAAGACTTCCTAATAAAGAAGGAAAAGTTGGTCCTGTTTTCTGAATTTCGTATAATTTTAATCTATTACAAAACAGTTGATCAATTGTGGATTGTAATTGGGATATTTTTCAAATGAATGTTTAGCTATGAGTGAAACATCAAAGTTTTAAAGTAAAGGGACTGGAGTAATCCGCCACTGTTGATAAGGTTAGTGCACATGTGTGCGTGTGCATCGTCAGCTTCTTAGCAAACCAGAGAAGGTATAATTTTACATTCCCCATCTTTCTCTCTTCCTCTCTCTATCCTTCTCTTTTTCTAATTAACTATTGTTGAGTACACTCACGGTTAAAAATCTCTGTGCATGATCCTGTATAACTTGTGTAAGAGTATGTGCGAAATGATCATGTTTAGGGTCAATATCCGAATTTTGACATTATGTTTAATTTAAGGTTCAAATATAAAAAATCTTATAAAACTACTACAATTATGAAAAAACTTTTTTAGGCATATGAACAGTTATAAGAACATGTAAAGGTATACATGTACAAGTTGAGAAGTACAAGTTCCTTTGCAAGTGCAGGATGATGATCCTGAACATGATCCCGGGTTCCGCACAAGTTTATAATATCAAGGATCATATACCAAGTATCATGCACAGGATCATGTATAGACCGATTTTTAACTGACTTAAAGAAGTGTGTTAAAAGTGACTGCAAAGTTCTTTTAAAACTACTTAAATATAAAAGTTTAAAACTACTTCAAGCATCTAGGTAATGAGTTAAAATATATATTTTCACGTGATTGTACTCTATGTAATTACGTATGGTAATGGTACAAAGAGATGCAACAAGTCCATACCTTTTTTTTATCGCATAAAGAAAAACTAACAAAAGTCTGTTTCCAAGAATAGAAAAGTGTCAGAATATGAAAACTAAAGTGCAGAAGAGTTAAGTATGATGAATGAGAAATTTTACGAGGGACAAGTTTTTCCATTGGACGTGATTTACCCAGCTCCATAGATAAGCATCCGTGACACGAAAAAGTCGTGACCCGCTTTTCTAATTCTTTGAGGAAGTCGTTTAATTCCAGTCAACTTTTTCAATCAAGATTTTAAATTCTTTTATTGGCATCTGTACAATTCTTGAATACACTCGGATACAGTTATATTGATTGAAGAATTGTTTTATTGTTTCCTTATATAGAGGCAGTATTTCATTAAATTGAACAGTATATGTCTTTATTGATACAATTTTGGTATATTAATAATAATGATAAACATTTTTACCGTATTAACGTATTTTACGCTTAACTAATAAACTGAACAAATTGAAAAGAAACGGAAAAAACATAAGATTATATGAATTTGTCTTGCAAAAATTTCCATATAATTTGAAACTATTGACATTGACGGACAGAAGGAAATGGCAATTGATTTCAACAGGTTCTTATCAGTCAATCATGTATTATGTGATACTGATATGAAAGGATAGAAGCGATTAATATCACTGTTCTGCAAAGGTGCAAAGATGAATAAACAGAAACGAGATGAAGAGGAGAAATGAGGATTAGTTATTGCAGATAAGAAAACTGGTTAGTGGTTAGCCGACATTGATTTCCTCGAGGTCTTGTTGGACCTTAATCAAAAAATGTATGCAGACCTGAAAAGACGTCTGGGAAATTCTTGGAACGATATGTTACGAAAACCTTGAAATTCTCAACTTTATTGCAACGTAATTTGTCACTGATTAATTAACTCAGAAACTGTTTCTGTCAATTTCAGAATTCATTCCGCACGTAAAATTAAACATTAAAAGCAAATAAATAAAACTTATTAACTTATTTTTCATCTCGCTTAAAATACACGATTTTTTAAAATTTATGATGACATTTAAAGTTTCTGTAAAGATCTAGAATATGTAAATTTGGTAATTAGATTCAAATTTGACTGGAACGTATCAATTATTATGTAAAATAGTATAGGTATGTGTGTGTGAGTGTGTATCTTGTACCCCTTCTTCCCCCTCAGAAATGAGTAAATGACATCGTTTAGATTATTCTAAAGTAAAAAAAATAGAGAAATGAAAGAATGAGAACTAAACATGGAGAATTACTAAAAAATGAAAAAATTATCAGAAAATTACTAAATAACCAAAAAATGACGAGAACATTTGTAAGTTATTTAAAATTACTAGAATTTATTGAAGAATAATTATAGAATGAATACAAATACCCAGAAAGTAAAAAAATAACCAAAAATTTAAAAAAATGACTAGGATTAAGAAAAATAAATTGAAACAAAAAATATTAAGAAAGAATAATTACAAAATACTCTTTAAATCTGAATTTTTTTACAGTCAATTTTTAGTAAAGTCGTAAGTAACTTTTAATTTTAAAAATGAGTAAAACATAACTTATTATTAGTAAAACATGACTTATCATTGGTAACAAAATAACCGCATTGTTACATTTTTAATAAGTGAATAAGTCGGCGGAATTTTACTATAGTATAAATTATTTTGACATGACCTGAAAGTAAATTTAACTAATAATTAGTTATTTTTCACTAAACAATTAGTCGAAATATAAGTGAATGAATTAGTGGCTGGCCTTCAAATTAATTAATTTGAATCAATTCAGATTTAGAAACTAAAAATAAAGTACCAGTGTATTATAAAAAAAAAAAACAATATAACCTATTCTTGTGAAAAGTACTAGAATGTATCGAAGAATAACTAGAAAATGTATAAAAATTACCACTATTATTATTACAATTAGCAAAATAAAACGCGCGCAAGCGTGCGATTAGTTTTTCATACATTTTAAAAATTATAAAATACAATAATAAATATAAAAAATCGGTAAATACTATTTATCCAATAAAAGGAAATAAATGTTTTAAATATAATATTTAAAAATCAATTAATGTAAATAAAATAAATATTTATTTAGTACAAAATTTACAATATTTTAGAATTAAAATGAATTCCAAAAATAATTGAAATTTAACAAAACAATTGCGAATTTTGCAAATAAATTAAAAAAAAGTGAAATCAATTAAAAATTGGGGAAACTAATTTAAAAAATCATAAAAATGTTTTAAACATAAAGAAAATAATTAAAATTTGAGAAAAATACTTGAGAATCTTAAAAGTAAATTAAAACAAAATTGAATAATGAAAAATTAGAGAACATAATTGAAAATTGAAAAAACATGGTTAGAAATTGAGATAAATAAATTAAAATAAAAAAAAATAATTAAAATTTGAGAGAATAATTAAACAAATTACATAAAATATTTTAAATTAAGGAAAGTTAAACAAAATTTGAGAAAAATACTTAAAACTTTCAGAAGTTCATTAAAATAAAAGAAAATAATTTAAATTTAGAGAAAATAAATAAAAAAAGATCAAAATAATTTAAATTTGAACAGAACAAGTTTTAATTAAAGAGAAATAAGTAAAAACTTTTTGGCAATTATAAAAAAGAACGAGAAAAAGAACGAAAGTAATTAAAAATTGAAGAAAATAATATTAAAAATAATATAAATAATGAAATAATTGAAAAGTCAGATAAATAGTTAACAGTTTTTGAAATTATGAAACAAATGTAAAGAATTAAAAATTCAAGAAAATAAATTTTGGAAAATAATTAAAAAATGTTTTTAAATTTTGAAACTTGACGAAAATAATTAAAATATGATACAAACAATGATAAGTTGTAAAAAATAAATGAAATTTAAGAGTGATAATTGAAAAAACTACAGAATTTTGTTTAAATAAAGAAAAAATAATTGAAATTTGAAAAAAATACATGAAGATCTTAGAAATCAATTGAAAAAAAAGAAAATAAATACAAATTGGAGAAAAAAATTTTAAAAAAATCTAAACATAATTGAGATTTACGATAATTAATAAACAAATTTTGAAATTGTGAAAACAAATCAAAATAATTAAAAATTGAAGAAAACAATTGAAATTTTAGAAAAATTCTTAAAAATTGAGGAATATAATTTTTGAAAATGAGAATAAGTAAAAATTGGAGAAAAGACTGGAAGAATGCTAAAAATAATTGAAATTTACGATAATTAATAAAAGTTTTTGGAAATTATGAAAACAAATAAAAATAATTAAAAATTGAAGAAAATAATAGAAATTAATTTTATAAAATGAGAAAAACTAAAAATTGAAGAAAAGTCTGGATGAAAGCTAAAAATAATTGAAATTTACGATAATTAATAAGAAAAAGAGTTTAAAATTTTGATAACAAATGAAAATAATTAGAAATAGAAGAAAATATTTGAATTTTCAGAAAGATACTTAAAAATCTTAGAAGATAATTTCAGAAAAAGAGAATAATAATTAACAATCGAGAAAAATAATTGAAAAATGATAAAATTAATTCAGAATTGAAAAAAAATTCAAATATGCTGAAAATGAAAGCTAAAAATAATTGAAATTTACGATAATTAATAAAAAAAAGAGTTTAAAATTTTGATAACAAATGAAAATAATTAGAAATAGAAGAAAATATTTGAATTTTCAGAAAGAAACTTAAAAATCTTAGAAGATAATTTTAGAAAAAGAGAATAATAATTAACAATCGAGAAAAATAATTGAAAAATGATAAAATTAATTCAGAATTGAAAAAAAATTCAAATATGCTGAAAATAACTTAAGATTGAGAAAGAAAATTGGATTATGATGAAAATAATTTAAATATGAAAAATTCAAAACATTCAATAAAATTTGAGAGAAATAACTGAAAAGATCATAGACTATATGTTTAGAAAATAATAATAATTACAAAATTACTTAAAAAATTTTAATTAAAGAGAATAATTAAAAAATTGCAGAAATAACGAAAATTGATGAGAATAATTGCAATATTGGATAAATAATTGAAATTTTTAAAAGTAATGAAAAAATAATTAATGTAATTATAAATTGATGAAAATCAAGAAAAATGGCAGAAGTTATTTTTAAGCTAAAGAAAATAATTTAAAAATCTTTATATACTGAAAAATTGATGACAATAATATAAATTTGAGATAATAACTGAAAATTTATTAAATTAATTGCATGTGTATAAATATTTTAAACTTCTTCAAAAACCATAATAAATTTTTAAAGCATTTTCGAAACTTTTTTTTTACACAATTGACAATTAAAAACCAGCACAACAAAATAAAATAACAGGGACTAACTTCACTCTGGATTTTTAAACGTGGACAGAAAAAGATGAATAAATATAAATACATACTAACTAACTTCAGGAGTTTACGAAGATTATTATTATTTAATAATAATAATAACCATAGAAGTTGTTGAGGAATAACTAGAAAAAGAAGTAAAGTTATTACAACTTAAAAAAAAGAACAAATTCTTCCAAATTTCTAAAATTTATCGTAAAATAACTAGAAATTGAAAAAAAGTCACTAGAAAGACTTATTAAAAAAAAGACTAGAAAAAAAATAAATAAAAGAGAAAGAATATTTAAACTTTAATATGATATCTTTTTAAAAAAAAAAGAGAAAATTACTAGGAAGAAAAGATTATATTTAACAAAAGTGAATAAGTAATTAAAAATTAAAAACAGAACTAAAAACTAAGAAAACTAAATCGAAAATTGTACAAATAATTAGAATTTTTTTGACAATAAACAGTAAAATAAAGAAAAATTACTGTAAAGTAAAAAATATTTAGAAACAAAATAGGATAATTAAAAAAGTAATTCCTAAGTGGGTTTTAAATGTTTGTCAAGATTGTTTACTAAAGGAAGTGAATTATACTCCAGAAGTAGTTATAGCCTGAAATTGGAAATTGAAACATTAAAATCTCTTTATCAAGATACATTTAATGCAGCTGTTATTCCGATCTTTGCTCATTATTATAAATGAGAAAATTTTTTGACGTCAAGTGTGTATCTTTGCACGATTGAGCATCGTAAGTTCGACACTTTCTCCGTACATAGTTTGCATGCCGTCGCGTCAGTATCAGAATGCAGTTTTCTTGAATGATAATGATCGAAAATAAGAGCAACGAGGTTTCCAAGACATTTGCAATTTTTTTGTTGGCCATTAAAAAAAACGAAATTTCATTGCCACGCTTCGATTGATAAACATTTTAAAAAGAGGAAAATGCAAAAATGTATAAAATATATAAAAATGTGTAAAATATATAAAAAAAAACATGTAAAGTATATATAAAAGTACATAAAAACATATTATATACACAATTTATATTTTTATGTATCAGGTGCATTTGATGTTCAAATTGCCGCACAAAATTAATATAATAATTTATCCATCATTATATTTTTATGCAATATTTTTCTATTACAGGAAACTCTGTCAACCAATTATTTCAATTTTTTGTTCCCATCATGCGGGAAAAATTGCATAATCATATTGATTAGTTGTTATGTTTTCATAAAAGAGATTTTACTTTCAAATGAGCTGACATGTTGATTATTTCTCAACCATTATTTAATATTAAAGAAAATAATAATAACAATAATCTTAGAAACCATCGTTTTTACGTATTTTTGTGAAAATAGATTATTTATTTCAATTGGAATTGTCTTTTATAACTTGTTTTTGCAGTTTGTTGCGGTATTAGACATCATCAGAAAAGTGAATAAGAATTTAAATGATGTGTGCGAGGGCATTTTTTACTTATCTTATTTTAATTGGCACATATGTTAAACTTTAATCGCGTAATCACGTGCGAAAATGATTTTACATACACCTGCATAGAAGTGATTATAATGAGCTTTGCGATCAACGATAAAACTCGCCGTTGTTGAATTTATATATCACTTCCCGTCACAACGGAAACGCATAGTGCCGCGGATTGAATAACTGAACGATTGGGAATCTTTTCTGTCTTTAATCGTGACTTGTTTATCATCAAATCAATTAAAAGTGCGCAATATTTCTTCTGATTTTATAAAAAAAACGGAAGTTATCCTTTAATCCAAAATATTTTTCATCTGATTGAATAAAATAACAAATTTTTTCCTCATTAAATTGCGAATCTCTTGACTTGAGCAAGAAAAAAATAAAATAAAATAAAGAAACAAAAAATAAACCATTTAAAAATATTCGAATAAATAATGACAGATTTATTGCAACTTTTATAAAACTTAACTTTACGATATCCGCGCTTGAACACGTATCCTGTGTTACTTAATATAAAGTGACTCACACATTCACGTATTTCTCAATATGCGCGAGGACATTAACTCCTGTTAATTATTATTAATTAAACTGTATTTTTTTCTTCAACGTAACGCAAAATTTCTCCGCGAATAAAAAGAGCATTCTTCTTTATATTTGACTATGTAATTTGTACCCTTTCCTAAAGTTAGATTTTCATTGTGTTCAACATTTGTTCAGAGGTCAGGATCAAGAGGAGAGGAAAAATAATGTGATAATTATATGCACTGTTAATTATTTTACAAGGTGAACAGAAAAACAATGAGCATTTCTCACATGCAGAAAATTTGTTTCACAGATGAGCTAATAGATTTTTCAATGAGATTTAACTGTATAATAAATTACACCCTTGATTGTATAACAGCAAAATTGTTAAACAAATTTTTAATAATCGAATTTTTGATTATCCGAATTTAGATCCTGTTGGAATTGGTTCGTATAATCAAGGCTATAGTGTGTTTTTATGTTCCTTCGTTATTAACAATTATAAATATTCTAAATATAATATTTAGAAATAAATAAAACAAATTTTATTTACATACGATAAAATTTTAGAATTAAAAAAATTATATATATAGGTCAATCGATTTGTTTTGAAGCTAGGAGTATGATTTTTTTATTTATTAGATTGAATTTATAGGTTAAAAACTTTTTTTTTAGAAAAAACAAAATTTTCAAATAATCAAAATTTAATAAAAATTTGTGTGATTGTTATTTTTAAAAACCCTTGTGTCTGATTTGAGATTTTAGCAGTAGAAATAACCATACTAAATTTTACTTAAATCCGTTAAAGCATTTTTGAGTTATCGTGTTCACAAAAAAACTACATTCACTCAAACACACATATATTCAACCGGACATTTGATCAGGAACTCATATAACAAATTTCTAGATAAAAGAAAATTAATTTAAAGCATTTTAAAAAATTTGTAAATTTGAACGAATTTGAAGGAAATTTGAAGGAAGCTTTATAGAACCTTCATGGGGAAGCAAAAATAAAAAATAAATGTTTCAAAATTAAAAAAAAATCATTTAAATTTGAGAAAAATACTTGGAAATTTTAGAAATAAATTGAAAAATATTAGAATAATGAAAAAGTCGAGAAAATAATTGAAAAAAAATGATTGAAATTGAAGTAAATAATTAAAAATTTAGTAAAGTAATTCGAAATTAATTAATTAATGAAAATTATTAAAAAATGAAGAAAATAATAAAAAATAATATAAATAATTGAAAGTTGAATGAAATAAATAGACAAATAGTTTAAAATTGTGGAAATTATGAAAAAAATAGAAAATAATGGTAAATTTGAGGTAAATATTTAAAAATCTTAGAAAGTAATTTTTAAAAAAAGGGAATAATTAAAAATTAGGGAAAATAATTGAAAAATGATTTTAAATTTTGAAACTTGAAAAAAGTAATTGAAATATGATAAAAACAATGGTAAGTTGAAAAAATATCTAAAATTTGAAATAAATATTTCCAAAAATTGCAAAATTTAAAAAAAAAAATTGAAATTTGAGAAAACAACTTGAAAATCTGAGAAATTAATTGGAAAAATGAGAATAATTCAAAATTGAAGAAAAGAATTAAAGAAAGCTAATAATAATTGAAATTTAAGATAATTAATAAAAAATGTTGAAAATTATGAAAAAAATTAAAAATAATTAAAAATTGAAGAAAATAATTTAAATTTGAGAAAAATACTTAAAAATCTTAAAAAATAATGTTACAAAAAAAGAATTCTTTTAAAAAGTATTTTCTTTATTTAAATATAAGGTTTGTACCTATATTGTGGAAATTATGAAAAAAATAGAAAATAATAGTAAGTTTGAGGAAATTATTTAAAAAGCTCAGAAAGTAATTTTAAAAAATAGGAATAATTAAAAATTGGGCAAAATAATTGAAATGATTTTAAATTTTGAAACTTGAAAAAAGTAATTAAAATATGATAAAAACAATGATAAGATGAAAAAAATATATAAAATTTGAAATAAATAATTGCAAAAATTGCAAAATTAAAAAAAAAATAATTGAAATTTGAGAAAACTACTTGAAAATCTGAGAAATTAATTGAAAAAATGAGAATAATTAAAAATTTAAAAAAAGAATTAAAGAAAGCTAATAATAATTGAAATTTAAGATAATTAATAAAAAAATGTTGAAAATTATGAAAAAAATTAAAAATAATTAAAAATTGAAGAAAATAATTGAAATTTGAGAAAAATACTTACAAATCTTAAAAAATAATGTTACAAAGAAAGGATTCTTTTAAAAAGAACTTTGTTTATTTACAAATAAGTTTTGTACCTATATTGTGAAAATTATGAAAAAAATAGAAAATAATAGTAAGTTTGAGGAAATTATTTAAAAATCTTAGAAAGTAATTTTAAAAAATATGAATAATTAAAAATTGGGCAAAATAATTGAAATGATTTTAAATTTTGAAACTTGAAAAAAGTAATTGAAATATGATAAAAACAGTGATAAGTTGAAAAAAATATATAAAATTTGAAATAAATAATTGCAAAAATTGCAAAATTTAAAAAAAGTAATAATTGAAATTTGAGAAAACTACTTGAAAATCTGAGAAATTAATTGGAAAAATGAGAATAATTCAAAATTGAAGAAAAGAATTAAAGAAAGCTAATAATAATTAAAATTTAAGATAATTAATAAAAAATGTTGAAAATTATGAAAAAAATTAAAAATAATTAAAAATTGAAGAAAATAATTGAAATTTGAGAAAAATACTTAAGAATCTTAAAAAATAATGTTACAAAAAAAGAATTCTTTTAAAAAGAATTTTCTTTATTTAAATATAAGGTTTGTACCTATATTGTGGAAATTATGAAAAAAATAGAAAATAATAGTAAATTTGAGGAAAATATTTAAAAATCTTAGAAAGTAATTATAAAAAATTGGAATAATTAAAAATTGGGGAAAATAATTGAAAAATGATTTTATATTTTGAAACTTGATGAAAATAATTGAAATATGATAAAAACAATGGTAAGTTGAAAAAATATCTAAAATTTGAAATAAATAATTCCAAAAATTGCAAAATTTAAAAAAAAATAATAATTGAAATTTTGGAGAAAACTACTTGAAAATCTGAGAAATTAATTGAAAAAATGAGAATAATTAAAATTTGAAAAAAAGAATGAAAGAAAGCTTATAATAATTTAAATTTAAGATAATTAATAAAAAATGTTGGAAATTATGAAAAAAATTAAAAATAATTAAAAATTGAAGAAAATAATAGTAAATTTGAGAAAAATACTTAAAAATCTTAAAAAATAATGTTACAAAGAAGGGATTCTTTTAAAAAGAATTTTCTTTATTTAAATATAAGGTTTGTACCTATATTGTGGAAATTATGAAAAAAATAGAAAATAATAGTAAATTTGAGGAAAATATTTAAAAATCTTAGAAAGTAATTATAAAAAATTGGAATAATTAAAAATTGGGGAAAATAATTGAAAAATGATTTTATATTTTGAAACTTGATGAAAATAATTGAAATATGATAAAAAAAATGGTAAGTTGAAAAAATATCTAAAATTTGAAATAAATAATTCCAAAAATTGCAAAATTTAAAAAAAAATAATAATTGAAATTTTGGAGAAAACTACTTGAAAATCTGAGAAATTAATTGAAAAAATGAGAATAATTAAAATTTGAAAAAAAGAATGAAAGAAAGCTTATAATAATTTAAATTTAAGATAATTAATAAAAAATGTTGGAAATTATGAAAAAAATTGAAAATAATTAAAAATTGAAGAAAATAATTGAAATTTGAGAAAAAACTTAAAAAATAATGTTACAAAAAAAAGAATTATTTTAAAAAGAATTTTGTTTATTTACAAATAAGTTTTGTACCTATATTGTGGAAATTATGAAAAAAATAGAAAATAATAGTAAGTTTGAGGAAATTATTTAAAAATCTTAGAAAGTAATTTTAAAAAATAGGAATAATTAAAAATTTGGGAAAAATAATTGAAAAATGATTTTAAATTTTGAAACTTGATGAAAATAATTGAAATATGATAAAAACAATGATTAGTTGAAAAAATATATAAAATTTGAAATAAATAATTGCAAAAATTTTAAAATTTTAAAAAAAATTACAATTGAAATTTGAGAAAACTACTTGAAAATCTGAGAAATTAATTGAAAAAATGAGAATAATTAAAATTTTAAAAAAAGAATTAAAGAAAGCTAATAATAATCGAAATTTAAGATAATTAATAAAAAATGTTGGAAATTATGAAAAAAATTGAAAATAATTAAAAATTGAAGAAAATAATTGAAATTTGAGAAATGTACTTAAGAATCTTAAAAAATAATGTTACAAAAAAAGGATTCTATTAAAAAGAAATTTGTTTATTTAAATATAAATTTTGTAACTATATTTACAAATTCTAAAAAAAAAACAAGAATGTCGTAAATAATTTTTTGTTTTTAAAATGATGAAAATGAAAAAAAGTACTACAAAATGTATTAAAATAAGGAATAATAATTAGAAGATTTCAATTCTTCCGTGTCAATTGAATTGAAATAATGTTGGTGTATTTTTTATGTAAAAAAAATATAAGTATAAAATCTTATTAAGGGCATATGATGGATTATGACGTCAGTGGTATAGAAAAATTTTGTTGTTAACTTAAAACTTCTTTAAAAAAAATGGCTGAAACAAAAAACAGATTCAAAAATTTTTAATTATAAATTAAATTAGAGTTTGTTTTGTATCTTATTTTGAGTAAACTGTATAAAACAGTTACAAAATTACATTAAAAGTTTAAAAAAATATATAAAAAAAAGAAGTCAACGTTACGCGGTATTCCCAAGCGGTCACCCATCTAAGTACTAACCGCGCCCAACTCCGCTTAACTTACGTGATCGGACGAGAACGTGTGCTTTCGGACTGGTATGAATGTTGACATGTACGTTAATTTAGAGTTTCTAGACTTTCTTTCGAGAGGTTTAATAAACAATTCACAAAAACTTGACATTTATAACTGATTTTTTTTGTATTGCTTAATTTATTACTTTCTGTGTGAAAATAATATTTTTTGTTTTTATGAAGCAAAGTGTTTTATGAAAGGAACATAATTTGGGGGTTGAACTGAAAATTTAAGAAATTAATTGAAAAATAATTAAAATAATTAAATAATTAAATTTTTAATTAAATAATTGCAAAATGATAAAAAGAAATGAATATTGAACAAAATAATTGACAATTGAGATATAGATTTGAAATTTTAGGATATTAATTCAGAAATAATGAAAATGATTAAAAATTGAAGATAATAATTTCAAAATGAAAATAATAATGGTGAATTATGCAACAGATTATAATAATGCAAAAAAAAAAAATTTAATAATTTCGTTTCAAATAAAAAATAACCATTAATTCTATCAATTTCCAAAAAAATATATACTTTATATAGACCAATAAGTTTGTCTTTTAATCTAGAATATTTTATCCAAAGGAACTATTATTATAAAATAAAAATCTCGATAAAAATTGGAGAAGTTATAAATAAAAAAATAATTTTAAATGCAAAAAAAAAAATTATTTTACGATTTTTGGATACATTATAAACTTTATATCAATTAGTCGATTTATACTATTTTTGGAAAATAAAAAAACTTAACAATCACAAAGCTTCCCCTATAAAAAAGCAAAATGATAAGAAAAGTTGAAAATTGTAGTTTAAGTAATTGAAATCATAACAAAAAAAAAAATAATGATTAAAAATTGAAGAAATTTTTAACTCACTTTAAATTTAGTGTATTTGAACAGTTGGATTATGGAACTTTTAATTAATCCAAGTTAAAATTAACAGAAATTTGAAAAAATTTAAATTCCTATTAATTTAAAATTTGAGAATATTTTGAAAAGGTAAAAGTATAAATTTAAAACAAAAAAACATCTGGTAACTAATTTTAGGTGTGGACAGAATGAATGAATGGATAAATGAATGAAAGAGACTTGTAAATTATTATGTAAATAATAATATCAATATCTCATATTTATTATTATATACTTATATATATGTATATATGAAAATGTGTCATTACCGTATTTAATCATATTCACATAGTAATTTACAAATTAAAGAATCAAATAGAAATAACAAATAATTTCCCAAATGTGGTATATTCTTTATTAAAACATAAATTCCCATGAAAATAACTTCTTCAATTTTAATTAATGCTCGTATATATAAATCCGACAACAAGTCTGACTATTTCTCTCGGTTGATTGTGAATTGCCGCATGAATTGTGTCTTCGACTCATTAGCATAGAAGTGAAAATATAAGTGAAGGACACTCGTCGCATATAAAAGATGCTCTTTTCGATTGGAGCGGTTAATTAACTTCTCAAGAGTTCTCCGTATTTTGTCCTTATTTATACTTTTTGAAACTGTAATCAAGCACCCGTTAACTTTTATATTTTATATATATATGAATTAAAAAAGTATATATCTTATAATTTTAAATGTCCATTTACGTCCGTTTATAAAGTGTATAATCATTTCGTGATTAATATAGTTATTAAATAATATATCTACATTTCAAATATAAACCTAAATTAAATTCTTAAACGTTAATTTCTTCTTTTTTTCCTGGTGAAAAAACTTTCATAAAATAAAAATGATAACAGGGTTATAATTTTGCTGATGATCAACATTATAAGCAGTCTTGCGCATGGATTGTGATATAAAATAGAGCTTGGAGTTTGGTGTTTATCCTTGATTTTAAATTAGATTAAATGGAAAATTTTTTCGAATCACTGCATTCTTGAATGTAATCATGGAAATTACATAGTCAGTGAATGTCTCGCAGAAATATCTGGATACTATAATTATAAGATCAACTGGCGAAGAGCGAAGCGATCTTAGATGATGGTTAAACCCCATTAGGCAGATGCTTCCATTTCCCCTGAATTACTCAGTGATGATTATTAGGTGAATTGCGTTTCTCACGGAGTCTGCGAGGCACCTGCCTTTGTCGACAATGTTTCACAAATGACCGACAGTATTAAAAATATATCTTCACATAAACAACCTCCAGCGAAATATATATATAAACGTATATCAGAAGAGAGTCGGAAAAAATTTACAATTCAAATCATTGACTTTTAGAAGGTTTCGATCCAATGAACAGATAACGGTCAAAATAACATAACCATAACGGTCCAATAGAAAATATAAAATTGAAAATGGAACTTCATTCATATAATCATGTTTCGACGAGTTCATTTTAAATATTGAATTTTCGCGAAAGGAGCGGTCAAATTATGGAAAAGAATGTTTTCTTTCGAGAGATTTATTTGTGTTAAGTAGAAACAGTTTAATGTCGAAGAAAATTGGTACAAGGGATTTTAGATCGTAAAAAGAAACGAAAATTAGTCTATGGAGTTAATTTAAATTTGCTAGATGATCAATTGAAATTTAGAAAAATTGAATTTTAAATTATAATTAGAATATATATTGTTTTTATATCTTTATTCTATTCTATATTTATTCCAGAAGGTAAATCTATCCAATCTTATCGTAAATTTTCTATCCAAATCTATTCTTCATTTATCCACTTTATTTCTTTTTCTATCCATGTTACTTAACTACTTTTTTCAATTCCTCTCTTCCATTTCTAAATAAATAATTTTGAATACCACCTAAAACTTTTTTACTCAATTTAAAACTACGAAGCTATCTATTTTTATCTTTGATTTTTTATCCAAATTTATTTTCTCTTTATCCACTTTAATATTTTTTTATCCCTCATTTTTTTGAATAACAAACAATTTTTTTCAATCCGTCATTTTTGTATCCAAATAAATCATATATTGAATCCAACCTAATTTTTGTATTCCTTTTTTTATTCCATTTAGAAATACGAAACAGCATACGAATTTCTATCCCTGTTTATCTATCCAAATTTATCTTCCTTTTGTCCACTTTAATATTTATTTATACCTCACACATTTAAATAATAAACAATCTTTTTCAATTCCTCATTTTCGTATCCAAATAAAATATTTTTCATCTAATCTAAATTTTTTAAATTCACTTTAAAACTATGAACCGGTGTATCCACTTTTATTCCTGATTATCTATCCACATTTATATTCTTTTTATCCATTTTAATATTTTTTTAAACCTCACACACTTTAACTATATAAAAAGTCTATTTTAATCTTCCATTTTCGTATCCAAGTAAATAATTTTGAATCCCATTTAAATGCTTTTAATTCCCTTTAAAACTTCGATGCAGTACATCCATTTTTATCCCTGATTTCTTTTTAAATACATTTTAATCATTTTTTATTCCTTCCAGATCTGAATTTGAATCCCCTGTAATTTTTATACACCTTTATCCTTTTTTATCCCTTTCAAATCTGAGTAACAACCAATTTTTAAAAATCCTTTCCGATGTTCAAATAAATAATTTGCATTCACTATATACCAAAATTTTTTGATTTCTCAATTCATAATTTGAATCCCCTGTAAGAAAATAGTAATTGAAAAGTATTTTAAAAAAATTTAATATTTTTGAATACTTTTCTTTGACAACACATTTGTTTATTATTATAGATCCTGCTTTTACTTTAAAATAAATGTTTCTTAATACCAATTTTCAATGTTACTTTATTTTTCCAATTCTTTTCAATCCCAAAATAATATTCTTATTCTTTCGTACTTACGGATTTTTAAAAATTAGTTTCTTTTCAGTTCGGATTAAAATAGCATATATATAAATATATAAAGCCAGGTTAATTAAATGTGGATAAAATTAAAAAATAAATTAAGTATAGATTCAAGTGGATAGAAAATAAAGTTTTACGGTTTCATGTGGATTAAAATGAATAGAAATTTTTTTTCAATTTATATTCACGATGGATAGAAAGCGATAGACATTGTGGTTAGGCAGCGATATAAAAAAAAAGAAGGGACAAAAAATTTTCTATTCCTTCCTATTTAAAACGGATAAAAAAAGTAGGCAGTTTGCATAGACAGGGATATGAAAATATTTTTTAAAACTTTAAAGTTCCTTGAGAGGGATAGAAAGCGTTTTTTAACAAACATTAAAAGATCTTCTTATACATATAGAATTTTATTAAAAAAAATTATTTTACTTTATTTTCATGGTAAAAACTAATTTTTAGTTTGAGGTTATGTCATAGAATAGGGTGAAACATCCTTAAGTTAAAAACTGAACTGATTTATAGAAAGGATTTTTAAAAATGAAAATCACGAGAAATATTAAAAATAAATACAAATACACTTGATATGTAAGAGTCTAAATTAAAAATATATTCTATTCCGTTGCAAATTTTTGTTAACTTAAATAATGTTTTGATAAATTTTAAAAAATTAATTTACAAAAATTAATTACATGATAAAATATGCGATAGTAATTTTCTTCTCCTTATGAACGTTTACCGGGAGAGCCGCAGCGAAAGGCGGGTTGCCTGCAGATAGGCGTTTACATTATAAAAGTGAGGGTATGCAAACTATGTACTTGCAAAGTATCATTTGCACGAGAAAGTAGACCAATGTGAGATAACTATATTTTTTCTTGACGAGATAAAGTTGACAATACTGTTGCTGTTCTTTAAACATTAAAATGCGCTATTTTGCATAGCGAAGATAATTTCGTATGCGAATTACACCAAAAAGGTCAGAGATGAAAGACTCATAATTCCCCATTTTAAAAAGATAGTAATCTAAATAATGCAGGAAAAATTTATCTTATTAATTTTACACCATTGTTGTATAACTACACAATTTCTTATTTAAAAAATTCTCTTTGTTCGTTTTTCTTCTTATATAATTTTTTTTTAATAGCAAAATTCGGTCAAATATAATAATTGGTATTAATAATTGGTTTATAAAATTAAGTTAAAAATTTATTTTAATAAAAAGAATCTGATAGAAAATTTTTAACAACCTACAACTCAAATAACTTCCATTCTATTTATCCTATTTTGAACGTCAAAATAAGACCAAAGTCAACAATCGAAAATGCAAGATAATGGAGAGACAAATAAAGTGATACGTTTTATTAGACTTTACCATCAGATTAGAATAATTCACTCCATCTGACAATCAAATTTAATTAAAGAAGAATTAAATTAACAAGATAAGAAGTCAAAAATAAATGACGGCAAAATGTTCGAGAATTCAAAGGCTTTTGAAAAACAATTCAAAAATTCTTAAATTTAGTTTAATAATGCTGAGGGAATATATTTTTAGATTCTTCTTTAAATCGACTATGTTTTCATTCCAAGAGTTATTTGCGTTTTATTATTATTTTATCGAGTATATTTATGACAATTTTGAATTAATCTGCGTATTTTATTGGTTAGTCAAACAATCAGGTGACTCAGAGTGTTATTAAAAGTCTTCAATATTCTTCAAAAATTTTAATTTTTAAATTTAATCTTTAATATTGACAAGTTGATAATATTTAAATTTTTTTCTCTCATTATAATTTAACATCATTAAAAACCTTTTAAGAATGTAATTTTTTTTCATGCAATCACGGAATTAGACTTTTGTTTGAACAAAATTTGCATCCAGGATTAAAGAAAAGTAATTTGGATAAATTAAATTTTTTGAAGTAACAACTTTGGAAATTTTTGACAATTAGTTGTGTCTTTTTAAATAAAGGTATAAAATAGCTAATTTGTATATATTAAAATTTTGATTAACGGTGGTCAAAAAAGAAATTAAAAATTGTTTGGGGGTTATGTTTTTTAAAACGTACAGCCGTGGCTTGTGTTTATATTAATTTATTTTATGTAAATTAAATGAAATTTACCAGATATTTTATTATTCCAGTTGTATGAAGACGATATTTGGTTGAAAAAGTAAATTTCCTTCCGCAAATGAAAAAAAAAATTGCGGAAAGAAATTATTTACCGAGACAAGTGGCATTATTTGTAAAGATGACTGCACTTGATGAAAGAAAAAACACAACACTTTTATTTATATATAAAATAGATACTATTTGCGTAATAGAACTTTCGGTCAATTTATCGGGAGTAAAAAAGATAATAAACAAAACGCAAAAATGATTTTGTTGCCGGATGTATTAAAAGTACGATTGACATTTTCCATAGATAATGTGAGGATAAGACAGAGAAACTGTCTATTAATGTGTCTGAAGCGCCACCAGCGACTCTTTTTTGTATTATTCTACATAATCTACACAGTCGGTAACGAATTTTCTTTAAATAAACATGAAATTAAAAACATTTTTAAAATATATAAATTAATTAATAAATAATAATTAACTAATCAATTTAAATTTGGCTACATTGGATTTTCGATCACTTGAAATAAATATCGATCACAATTTAGATTAAAAAACCTATTAACACCAAGTGAGTGAATTTTTGGTTAAAGTTAAACGTTATTGTTTCAAATGTTAAAGAAATATTTTTAAAATAAAAGGAATTTCTGATTTATCAGAGCGAAACTGAATTTAGAAGAGTTTTTGGAACCGTTTATTACAAATTTATTTTCAAAAAATAATTTAAAAACATGTTTTTATTCAACATGGCGGACTAAAATTTGGACTTCTTTATTAATATCAGTGCAACTCAATTAAATGAGACTTTTGGGGTACATTTTACTAATTGGATGTCAAAAAATAAATTTTAAAACTTTTTGATTCAAAATGGTGGACTTAAAATTTTTGAATTTTATCCAATTGAAGTAAAACTCAAATTAAGGCGGTTTTTAGGGTTGCTTTTATTCTGTAACCTCAAAAACAAAAACAAAGTTTCAAATCGAGTAATCAAAAATCGAAAAATCATAGTCCGACATTTTGAATAAAAAGAATTCGGAAAATTATTTTTTTACCCTAATTCGTAACCAGCGACCCTTACAAAAAGGCCGTTTTAGAAGCCTTTCAAAATTTTGAAATTTAGTTTAATTTATCAAAAACTTAAATTTACATGGACACTATATTTTTTGGATATGATAATATTCCGAAAATTGATTCAATGTGAAAAGAGGTAAATAAACCTTCCAGGAATCGTGTTTTTTTCAAAAAAAGTAGCTATAATTTTGAAAAAAAAATTTAACACTTATTTTGATTACAGAATCTAAAATTGCATAAAATCATTATTAAATACCGCCGAGTGGTAAATTCAAAGTAAAGTTGTTTCTATACCTAAAAGATTTTAAAAAAAAGTAACTTAATTTTTTTACATAAAAAACATGTTTAAGAATACTTTGAAAAACTCGATTTCAGTTAAGGTTTTTTTTCGAAATTTAAATCAGCTGCTCTCATTGTTGTAAAATTCGATTCTGAAAATTCAAAATGGTGCGCGCCTTTTTAATTGATCCGATTAGCTTGAAATTTTTTACTCCAGAGTTTTTTGGGGGTACTGACACAACCCCGCAAAAGAAAGTTTTTTTTTAGATAATCTAAAAAAAATTGCTTAAGAATCAAAAAAAAAAAAAAAATTGTCCAAGGACAATATGCCATTATTGTCCCAAAAAATTGTTTTTTTCGGATTTTTGAGCAATTTTTTGTCATTATCTCAAAAATTTTAGCCAATCTGATTATTCTGACTCCGAATTTGGATTGCGGGAGAAAAATACGTTGGAATGCACTAGCGTAGTGTCCTGGACAAAAAGAAAATTTTTTTTTGGTGTTTGATATACTAGTGACCCGGAGTTTTTTAAAAAAGCAGATTAATGATAGTGATTGACATTCTGAATAGTTTTAAACCGAAGTTATCTGTAATTAGTGATTTCCTATTAATGTATAATTTATTGAATCGGTTCTGACAATTATATGAATCACTTTGGAAATTTTTAGGTATAAGATTGTCACATTTTACACAAAATTTGGAATTTTTAATTAATTGAGCTACGTAAATAAATTACGTGCAGGGCTGTTAAATTTGATAATACTTTTTAAAATTCAAAAAATTTATAAAATTTTTGTTGAACATATTTCTAAAAAGTAAAAAACACTTGGAATAATTAAAATGGTTTGAATCGGAAATTTGGTTTGGTTCTTTTTTCCTCGGTCGCACAAAAACTTTTTTTTTATGGTGCTGTGTAATCTAAAATACGATTAACAAAATTCAAAATGGCAGACACATAAAAAAATTATTTTATATAAATTGTTGTCTAGATAATCGAATTTTGCAAATTTAAAACATGTCGTATTCAGTGTATCGAACTAGTATTAAAAATGTAAACAATTATAGAACTTCGTACCCAAACGTTTTTGAGGTTAGAATTTTGAAAGGTTCTCTCAATCGGTAAATTCAAACCATCCTTCAATTTCACACGAATATTTTGTCGCTAAATATTTAGAAATGTATTTTTCGCATTTGAAACTACTTTTAGCATTACATTTTTTAGAGTTAATATAGAAAAAATGACATTTAAGTTCACCTCTATTTTTATTAGATGAAAATTGACACTAATTGTCGGAAAATCATGACACCTGTTAATCACGCCTTGAGTATACATTTTAGCTGCTTATTATTAGTAGACACGCTTATTAACGTTTATTTAGGGATGGAGAAGTTTTTTCTGCAATGACGTACGGTTTTGTTGATTTAGCCCTCGTTGAAGCGGGATTGGTTGATTCGAGGGCACGTGATACTTTTAACGGTCACGATGGGTCGTGCGTGACGGCAGCCGGCGCACCCCAGTATGTTTTCGATCGGTTGCGGGTAATGTATAGCGGCAAGTGATACACGAATAAAAATCTAATGTAGTTGTTTTTACATTGAACTTGAAATAAAAGTGTTACGTTTCGTGGAATACATTTCAACATGGGATTAAACTTTCGTCGTTTTTTCAGCAAATCACGGTGAGACTTTTTTTTTATCTTTGTTTGCGTAGATTCATGAAATAAGAAGAATTTTTCAAGCAATTCTTCTGTATCATTTGAATTAGAATCCGTTACTATTTTTGCACGCTATTATACTATCAATATACTATTATCATTATTGTTATTATTATTTTTTTATTGTTATTATTATTATTATTATTATTCTTATTATTATAATTACATGAACAAAAGTCGACAGATCTTTGATCAAAAGAAATGAGTGAATCATTCTTTTAGGTATCCGTATAAAAAAAAATCTTGAATTAAAATCATGTTTTTGTAAACTGAGTGTTTTTTATCACTCAACATTCCTTTCAATTAGAATCTTGATTATGTCATCAGCACAGACCATCTTTATAATATTTTTTTTATAGAATAAACTTAAATTTCATTGCATTCAGTATTGAAATTTAGTTTAAAACAATTTTTATAATAATTATGTAATCTAGATTTGAGTTTTTTTAATAATTTAAATTTGTATTTAAAGCTCGACAACTAATCTGGATTTTCCAAAACTATTTTCTAAAAGGTGTATCAGTCGATAATGGGTCATTTTTAACAGTATATTTCGTCAGTTTTAAATTCTTTAATTACCCTATATTAAGTATCTAATTACTTTTTAAAAAATATTTAGGAAATATTCTTCTTCTGATTACAGCAGTATTAGTGACATTAGGATTTATATTTCTCAAGATAACAGAAAATTATCCCATTTCATGCAATGCTGCTATTGACCTTGAGACTTTAGTCTCCTTTTACACGCAATTAGGCATGTTATCCTTAGAAAGAATTTATTATAATATATGAAAGATGAAAAACCGGTTATATTAATGATTTACAGCATTGATTTCTTTTTTTTAACTTTTCATGGAATATTTCTATTTTTGTGTCACTAACCAGTGTATTTTTAATTCCCAAACAATATTTGTGTTATTATTTTTTTTATAATAATAATTATATTATTATTATTATTATTATTATTTTAATTAGCCATTTATTCATTAATAGCACTACCATTTTTTATAAATTTTGTCATGATTTCGAAGAATGTTAACTTTTTCTTATCAGAGTTGTATTGTTTCCACAAACCAGCAATGTGTGTAACTCCGATTTTGTTGATATGTACTTTTAATTTTAAAATTACTCACTTTTGTTATCAAACAAAAATTTCCAGCTCATTTTCATTAATCTTTATAATTTTCTAACTTAATTTCCGTCACTCACGTGATATTTATTCTCATACCTTACTTTTAATTTTTCATCGCTAATTTCTATTTTAAAATTAGAGGTACACTTCCCAAAGCAACACAATTTCGATTTTTTTGTAAACTTTGTATAATTGCGTAATTCGATGCGCTGATTACGAAAATCATAGTGAATATTGACGATTAGGTCGTCTTCAAGGTCAAAAACAAAAAAACCCATAAAAATAATGGTTTTTTACAGTTAAGTTGTAAAAAACGAAAAATATATAAAAATGTTTTTAACGAAATTTATAGGACTTGTAAAAATACACATTTTATGTAAGATACATTTTTTGTATAGGAGTAATAGTTTTCGAGAAAATTTAAATATTAAATACACAAATATGAATGTAAGCCGAAATGCTTCATTAACTATTTTGATTTATTATTTTCTATTTTTCTCTAAAAATAACAAATTTTATTAAAAAATGTACAGTACGTAAAAGTTGTGTTTTTATAAGATCTACACTTTTGTATAAAAAATTTTATGATAATTTTAATATTTATTGAGATAAATGAAAAAACGTAGTTTTTATGTTTTTTTTGTTTTTCACCTAGTTGGTAATTTTTACTATGATTTTCGTAATCAGCGCATGGAATTACATAAGTATACCAAGTTTGCAAAAAGTCGAAGCTGTGTTGCTTTCGGAAGTATATCCGAAATTAGAATCAATTGTCCTAAAAAATTGCCACCGTGGCGCTACTTATTTCAAAACAAATATGGCCGACATAAGAGTGTTTTTCAGACACTGCAATGTTTGAAGTTTATTTTTTACTGTTATTTTTTTTAACTGTTATAAATTGAAAGTATTTTAGCTCTAAGCCTAAATATAAACAGTTCATTTTCTTTCTGCAAAGCTAGAATTAGAATACAATCAAATTGTAGAAAATGTTTAAAAGTTAGATTATTCGAGTAAATTGTAAGGAATAAGTCGAAATTACTTTCAATTAAAGTTCATTGATAAAAAAACACTTTCCCTAAATTAGACTCGATAATGTCAAACATTTCAACACAGTTTCTATTCTAACAAATTTTCAGCTCTTTTTGTTTCCAGCAATTTTTTTTTTTTAATGACAGATAAACCACGAAAGTAGAGCATTTTCTCTACAAAAATGTAAATTCCCGAGCGTATTCTCAATTATTTGTAACCATTCCTCATAACTTTTTTTATTAGACTATTAGTTATGTTTACTAAGCAGGCATTTTCTTGAAAAAAAAAAAAAACGTAAAAAAGTGTTATTAAATTTGTAAATTGAATAATGAACTAGAACTGACAAGGTTTCATTCATTTTTTAATTTCCGGTACCATATCATTATTCAGAATAGGCCGTGAAAGTACATCATCGATGCGTATTTCTAGGGAAACATCATCATTTTAATTAGAAATGTTTTCAAGATACGAGGCATCGATAAACAGAAATACTGGTTTTCATCTTCAAAGATTCTTGTAAAATTTTAATCCAACCATAAATATAATTAATATTTCTTTCAATTGACTGTTTCATCATTCACTTTCCTTCTTCTTATGGCGAGTCTATTTTTCCAATATTTTAATAAGCAATCTCTCAATATTACGAAAATAAAATTATTTTTACGTTGGTATAAAAATAATTTATGCATAAAGTAACCCGAGATATGAAAGCACCGAAACAACAACTCATTCATCTTTTGTGAAATTAGTCGCAATTTTACGGCAGGTCATAATTCTGCAAAGTGGCTAGTCGTGTTTACTAGACGGAGGTATACTTGAAAAATAAAATTCATTCAGGAGTCTGTGCATATAATTTGATTGAGAGAGTGAATTATTTCGCGCAATGAAATAATTTGAGGAAGTTATTTTCGATTCTTAATGAGCTTAATGGCTAGAAATGCCAGAATGGAAAACTTTTTTAATTACTTTGTAAAATTCTCGCCGTGTGCAGAAATATGTGTCTGTCAATAAAAGAAATGAGAGAAATGCGCAATATGATGAAAAAAGAGATATTCTAGAGTTTCCAGTTCTGGAGGCAGCGCAGTTTCCAGAGTAATTTTCATTATCCTCCAGCAACTGTCAGTTCAAGAGAGGGTGAATAAACTGTAACGCAGGCGCATTTTATGGAAAGGGCAGTCTTCTGTGAATGCGCAAGGCAGGAAATATCGAGGATGGCGAATTTTATTACAGGGGAAGGATTCTGCATAAAACTCCTCCTCCTAGACATAACGATAATTATATACATCTATCTTTCCTCAATTTTTTTTCCAATTTTAGTCATTTACTGATAAAAAGTCAATAATCGACGTATCCCGTATATTATACGAGTCTAAAATTCCTGAAGTGTAGCAGGCTGTTTTCATTTTAAATCATACAGGGTGAATATTTTTAAAATTATGTTTAACGTGCTTTTTATTGTTGTTTAGGACAAATAAAGAAATACGTATTTTTTTGTTTTGTGAAACAAAATTTTTTGGCAGAGTTACAAGCATTTGAAAGTTTTAGGACAAATAGTGGCTTTTGAACAAAAATGCTAAGAACTTTTTTTAAAATCTCTCTAGTTTTTTCAAAAATTGATACTTTTTAGTTTTGTTTTCTGACTTTACTACTGTTTTAGATGCTCTTTCTTAGCAGTTTTAAAAATTTGGAAAATTATGAAAATTAACAAAATGGCGGTCATTTTTTTTTAAAATCACAATACTATTGGAAGAAATTCTTTTTGTTGTCTAGTAACTACAAAAAAATTTCAAAAAAATAAAAAATGATGTTTTTCAGAAATAAAAATATTCTTATTAAATAGCATCTGGAAAGATGCTAAAAAAAAAAATGCTAAAAAACAGAGGACTGAAAAATAAGAAAAAAATAAATATAGGAATCGACAACACTTATTGTACGAAATATTTAAAACGACCAGAAAGTGAGAAAAAATAACTAGAAAACGAAGAAAATAATTAAAAATTGATTAAAGATGTTTAGTTACTCTTAAACAATAACTGCAGAGTATAAACAAATTTTTATATTAAAAGAGGGTTTGTCAAAATAAGTCAAGAGAAATTACTAGATAGTAAAAAAATAACTGAACGTTTTCACTAAAAAGTGTAAATAGAATTAGAAATTGAAGAAAGAAACTGTAAAAGAAAGTGAAAAATGTTCAGATATTAAAGAACAATAATTGAAAAACTTTTTTTAATTACTAGTACCTAAAATCTATTAAAATTACTAAAATTTAAAAAAATTACTAGAAGGTTACAAAGTAAATAGAAGTTGAAGAAAACAACTATAAAATTTACTAATAGAAACTAGACCACTTAAAAGTGAAAAAAAACTTAATGGTAGAAAATCTTAAAAAGAGAAAAAAAAACTAAAAAATAAGGAAAGATAACTAGAAAATAAAGAAAAATTACTAGATCGTAAAAAGTACCTTGAAATTTAAGAAAAACAACTAGACAACAACAAAAATGTTAGAACTTTAAAAAAAACATCTAAGAATTGAAATATAAATATGTATAAAATGAAAATAATAACTAAAATGCAAAAATTTACTTGAAAATTCCAAAGTAACTAGAAGTTAAAAAAAACTATAAATTTATTAATAGAGACTACATGTGTAAAAAAACTAAATGGTGGAAAATCTTAAAAAGAGAAAAAGAAACTAAAAAATAAGGAAAGATAAGTAGAAAATAAAGAAAAATTACTAGAAAGTAAAAAGTACCTTGAAAGTTAAGAAACACAACTAGACAACAACAAAAATGTTATAACTTGAAAAGACATCTTTAAGAATTGAAATATAATATGAAAATAATAACTAAAATGTGAAAAAATTACTAGAAGATTACAAAGTAACTAGAAATTAAAGAAAATAACTATTAATTCATTAAAAGAAACTAGACCACTTAAATGTGAAAAAAACTAAATGGTAGAAAATCTTAAAAAGAGTAAAAAAACTAAAAAATAAGGAAATATAACTAGAAAATAAATAAAAATTACTAGATAGTAAAAAGTACCTTGAAATTTAAGAAAAACAACTAGACAACTACAAAAATGTTAGAACTTGAAAAAACATCTCTAAGAATTGAAATATAAATAATATAAAATAAAAATAATAACTTAAATGTAAAAAAATTACTAAAAGATTACAAAGTAACTAGAAGTCGAAGAAAACAACAATTAATTTACTAATAGAAACTAGACCAATTAAATGTAAAAAAAACCAAATTGTAAAAAATCTTAAAAAAAGAAAAAAAACTAAAAAATAAGGAAAGATAACTAGATAATAAAGAAAAATTACTAGATCGTAAAATGTACCTTAAAATTTAAGAAAAACAACTAGACAACAACAAAAATGTTAGAACTTTAAAAAAACATCTAAGAATTGAAATATATATATATACATAAAATGAAAATAATAACTAAAATGCAAAAAATTACTTGAAGATTCCAAAGTAAGAAGAAATTGAAAAAAAACTATTAATTTACTTAATGAATCTAGACCACTTACATGTGAAAAAAAATTGTAGAGTCAAAGAAGTGACTAAAAAAAAATAATAAAATAAAAGAAAGAAATAAAAAAAAATTACTAGATTAAAAGTGAACAAATAATATTAAGTGAGGAAAATAAATATGTAGTGATTTGAGAAAAGTAACTATAAATATAGAAAAATAATAATTTGGAAATAAATTGGAAAACTTAAAAATGAATAATTTACTAGAACTGAGAGTAAAACAACTAGAAAAAAACTTAAAAAATAACCAGAAAAAAATGTATTTACACACTAAGAAGATTATTAGAAAGTTTACAAAAATCACTAGAAAATAAAATAAAAATAACTAGTAAATGAAAAAAATAATGTGAAATAAAAATGATTATTAAGAAGTGAAAAAATTACTAGCAAATTCCAAACTGACAAAAACGTGAAAAAACTTAAAATTTTTTTTAAAAAATCATGAATAAATAAATAGGATTGAAGATAAATCACTAGAACTAAAAAATAAAACTTCTAAAAAATCATAAAAACCTAATTGAATATTGTACACCTGGATTAAAATACCTGGATATTAAGAAAAAATATTTACAATGTGTAAAACATGAATAGAATGCGAAAAATAATTAAAATTGAAAGTTAAAACTTGAAGATGTTAAAAACTCTCAGAAAGAAAGAACTGAAAAACAAAGAAAAATTACTAGAAAATAAAAAAAAAACCAGAAAGAAAAAAAAACACTAAAAGTTAAAAAAAAAAGACGTCGAAAAAAGTATTATGAAGTAGAAAAAAATCAAGGAAATAACTGAAAATGAAAAAAGTTACTAAAAGAATTAAAAAATAACAAGAAAATAAAAAAGGGAACTAACATAAAGAAAAAATTAATAGAAAATAGCCCAATCACTATAAAGAGATAAAAATAAATAGAAATTTATAAAAAATAACTAGAATTTTAAAATAATAACTTGAACATAAATAAAGAAACCTGAAAAATGAATAAATATAATTAAAAATTAAAGAAAAGTAACTTAAAATTAAAAAACTAATTGAAAAAAGAAATATTTCGACATTAAAAAATGATAAATATAAAATAAATAAAAATGACTAGAAATGAAGATAATGGCTAGAAGTTGAATAAATCTGGTTCTAAAAGGGAGAATAATTTTAAACATTGAAAATAAAATTCAAACATATAATTATAAAAAAAAATCTATAATAAAATATTTCAATATTAAGTTTTATCAACATTAGTATTTTTTCATTTGTAATGAACCTATTAAAATATAAAAATAAAATTAAAAACCCACCAATTACAATTAAGTATATAATTTTTGAATAAATTCTTGTCTTATTAAAAATATTTATTATAAATGAAATAATAATAGAAATTCTTAATATTAATCTTCCAACAACTAAAGGATGTAATATTTCAAAATTCAATATAAAAATTAGTATAATTATTAATAACACAATAAAAAAATACTCAATGATTAAAAAAAGTAGTCATTATATTAATTTAAAAAAAAATATAAAGAATAAAAAGATTTATTGAAATAAAAGTCAATAAAAGGTTTGTAGTTATAAATATTAAATTAATTTGAAATTTATTTTAAATAAAGTTAGGTATATATATATTAAACTTATAATTCAAATAGTTAAAATAATTAATGGGTATGAATATTGATCAATAAAAAAATTTTAATGAATTTTAAATATAAAAAATAAAGGTTTATTGGTTACAAATTAATAAAGTTAATATAAATGTAATATTTTGAATTATTAATATTATTAGTTTTTTATTAATATTATAAGGAAAGAATTACTAAACGTAAAAAAATGCAGTGTTAAAACTTACACTAGAATTTTTTTTCACCTGTAACAGAAGTTATTTTTATTTAAATTTTTGAAATCTGTGAAAAAATATCGGACAATTAGCTCCGCCGGGATTCGAACTCGGGTCTTTCAATTGGCGCTTGACTGCTCTAAACCACTAAGCTACATACGTTATTTGTAGTATCGATAATTGGGTTTTTAAAATAATTTCAACAGTGTTATAAATGCAAAAAATATAATCAGAAATATAAAAATAATACTATTAAGTCTAAAAATAATTATAGAATGAAAATGATAAGGGCCCATTAAAAAAATACGTAACATTTATGGGGGGGGGGGGGTGAGAGGGGGGTCAAAATAGATCCGTAAAAGCTTTACGTATTTTTTTGAACAGCTCCTAACTAAAAAATGAAAAAAATTATTAGAAAATATCTTAAAAAAGGTGCCAGTGAAACATATTTAGAGAGTATAAATCACTTAATAAAAATTTTATTCATAAACATGTTTTTCCATTAAAATTGTTTGTCAGAAAAGATGAAAATCCACTCAGAAAAAAATTTGTTTGTGACGATCAAACTTCAGTTAAAAAAACAAATTTTGGTTAAAACAACCAAATTTTGGTTAAATCAACAAAATTATTCTATTGTTTTAACCAAAATTTGGTTGTTTCAACCAAAATTTGTTTCTTTAACTGAAGTTTGGTTGTCACAAACATATTTTTTTCTGAGTGTCTGTCGGAGAACGTAAACCTTTCTGAAAATTTGAATTTGTCTTCACCTATATAGAAATTTCTGCATTTCTATATGCGTATGACCGGGATGGTATATAATGTAAGAAAAATCATACGTTGCTAGACAATTTCCTAGTAGTTAATTCTTTTTGCAAGTAATTCTCAGACTATATATTTTACGCTGGATAAATAATTTGGTCATGGGAAATTGTCTACATGACAGCTACTTTTCTAATAATGTCAAGTGCATCATACCATCATGTGTGCGAGGTCTTTCGCAATCTAGAATTCTTTTGACGTCTATCTGATTTCTCTTTTATCTATATTAGGTATGTCCCTACAATCATACATTATCAACACGTCGATTTTAAATCACTTATTTTTTCTATCCAGAGTTCAAACACCAATAAATAACCCACAATAATTTGATATTCATCTTATAACTCTTTCTTGCCGATTGTTCTAACGAAAAATTATACTTCTTGCAGATGAAACATTCATTTCAATTTACATTTATTGATAGTGTTTTCATAAATAATATAAAATAAGAAATAACCGAGTTTTTGGCTTTTATAATTATGTGAAAAACTCCAGAGCAAAAACCGACATGCTACAAAGGAATAAATAATCAATTTTGTAATAAAACTTTCAAAATTCCTAAAAATCCATCGATAAAAATGTGATAATTAATGTAAATCGAGAAATTGTAAAATAAAATGTATTAGCTAACATTTATATTCTTATCAGTGGATATAAATAAAGCAGAACTTTGCTTTAATGTCCCTTACTTTAGGAATGCATTAAAAGTTGCATAGAATGCAGATCCAGTTTCTAAATATAAATATTCGAGATTTAATCAGCAGTTTTCTGCGAGTAGGTTGATTTATAAAGTCGGATCTTCTCTTAAATCTCATTGAAAGAAGGAAATAAAGAAAGGAAGAGGCTGAGGTTGAAAACATTTTTCAGACCTGTAATTGCTCGCTCACCCTTAATGAGTAAGCGGAAATATCGCAGCGGTGGCAAAGGCGCGTGCGTAGAAAAGTTAGATTACTAATCTACAGCTCGGAGATGCCAGCAGGAGAAGAATGTTGTGTATACATTGCTTGGTTGAATTGGATATACATATATACCTTCACATACCTCAAACGCATTTCTTAACTAAAAAAAAAACCTAGACGTAATAATTTAGCCAAGTGTTTTAAATTTGAACATTTCATTTGACATTAAACGATAATAATAACACAGGCCTGCAAAATTTCGTTCATGTCTATTTAAAAAAAAAATTAGAGGCGATTTTTGTAGATTTTTTTTGACGCAAAATCAGAATCTGATCTTAAAAATAACCCATCACATCAGGATTTTTTGTAATGTTATAGGGTGTCTATTAACCGGGAAATAACCAGGAATTAAAATTGACCGGGAAAAACCGGGAATTTTCTTTCTGGGATAATAAATTTGACTAATATAATATATCAATTTGTTTTATAAATAAAGATAATAACTTTATTAATTTTTAACCAATCTGATTATGCGTTTAAATTTTGTGTAATTATGCGACAATTATGCAATTGAAAAATAAAAAATATACATTAAAAATTAAAATATAATATAATATTATATTCTCATAAAATATAGATGTTTGTCTACTATCTTTTTTTCTTAACACTAACATACCGCAGAAATAATGAAAGACATTAAACAATAAAAAGTCAAATTATTATGAAAAAATCTAGATAGAACTTCACTTTTTTTATTAGACCGTACATTGCATAATAGTTTATATAGTTATGGGCAATTCTATTGTGTGCTTTCAATTATCAATTATTTTCATCATATTTTAATTATTTTCTGTGATATTCAATAATTCTCAGCTTTTTTCAATATTTTTTTTTTTCAATTATCGATTACGTTCTTGAAGCTTCAATTCAATTTTTCAATTATTCAAATATTTTCAGAAATTCACAATTATTTTCTTGAACTGACAATTATTCATTTCAATTTTCAATTATTTTCCTCAATTTTTAATTATTTTCTTCAGATCTCAATTATTTTCTTCAATTTTTAATTATTTAATTTAATATCCAATAATTCTCGACTTTTTTCAACTATTTTTTTTCAATTATCATTTATTTATTTCAAATCTCAATAACTCCTCCAATTTTCAATTATTTTCTTCCATAATTTCTTCTCGGCTTTTTTCAATTTTTTTTTTCAATTATCAATTATCAATATTCAATTATCTCGACGGTTTTCTAATTTTTTTTTCATTTGTCAATTATTTTTTTAGATTTTCAATCCAGTTGTTAAATGTACAATAACACAATTTTCTTAATTTTTCAATTTGCAATTATTTTCTTTAAATTTAATATTTCTTGTTTATTTTTTATAGTTGTCTATTAAACTAGTCATTTTTCTTCAATTTTCAATTATTTTCTTAAATTTTCAATTAATTTCTTTTATTTTTAATTATTTTGTTCAATTTTCAATTGTTTGTTGCAATATGCAGTAATCTAGGCTTTTTTCAATATTTTTTTTCAATTATCAATTATGTTTTTGAAACTTCAATTCAATTCATCAATTATTATTCAACAATTTTCATAAAATCACATTTTCTTCAATTTCAAATTATTTTCTACAATTTTTAATTTATTTCTTCAAATTACAATTATATTCTTCATTTCTTATTGTTTTCTTCAAATTCTATAATTCCTGGGTTGTTCAATTTCTTTTTTCCTTCAATTATCACTTATTTTTGTTCAATTCTTGAATTGTTTTCTTTAATTCTCAATTATAATTTTTGACATTCAATTCCATTCTTTAATTTTCAGTAGTTTTTTTCAATATTCAATAACTCTGGGTTTTTTACAATGATTTTTTTTTAAATTCTCAATTATTTTCTTCAATTTCCAAGTTTTTTCTTAAATTTAGATTATTTTCTGCAAATTCTAATTATTTTTTCATATTTCTTTCAATTTCTTTCAATTTTCAATTTCTTCTCAATTTTCTTCAATATTCAACAATTCTCAGCTTTTTTAAATTATGTTTTTCTTTCAATTTTAATGTAAATTGACAATTTTTAAATTATTTTCATCAATTCGTAATTATTTCCGTCGATTTCTAAATTTTTCGGCTGTTTTCAATTATTGTCTTTAATTTTTAAGTACTTTCTTCAATTTTCAATTATTTTCTTTAATTTCTTTTATTTTTAATATTTTTTTCAATTTTCAATTGTTTGTTGCAATATTCAGTAATCTCGACTTTTTTCAATTTTTAGTGGTTACTTCAATATTAAATAATTCCTGGCATTTTCCATTTTATTTTTTTTTTATTATAAATTATTTTCTTCTTTTTTCAATCCAATTGTTCAGTAATTTTCTTTAATTTTCAATTATTGTCTTTGAATTTCAATTTTATTTCTCAATTTTCAATTCTTTTTTTTTATATTCAATAATTCTGTGTTTTTCTGATTTTAATTTAATTATTTAATTTTCAATTTATTTCTTCAATTTTGAATTATTATCTTAAATATTAAATTCTTTTTTTGATTTTCTATCTAGTTGACCAATTTTCAATTATATTCTTTGAATTTAATAACCATTGTTCAATTTTTTCAGTTATGGTTCAATTTTTATTTGATGTTTTTAAATTTTATTTTGGGATTATCTCGAAAAGTACAAAAAGTTTTAGATTTATTTACGTTCTTTTTTAAGATCAAATGAAATAAAATAGAAATTAATGTTTAGTTTTTGCAAAATTAATTTATAAAAAATATAACTTTTGACTTATGAAATACTTATTGATAAGGGCCATGCTAGTAAAAATATAAAAGATAAAAATATAAAAACATCTTTTTTTATGGTATTTAATTTCTTAAAATAAATATTTATATGTATTTTAATTTACATATTTATATTATTTATTGCAATTTAAATGATTACATTTATTTTATTTAAAATATTTATGTTTATTTAATACTTTTAAGAAAAAAATTGTTGAAGATCAACTTTTTTAAGATTCTACATAAATTTAGCTTTTAAAAATTGTTTATTTTTTTAAATGCTTAATAAAATTTAAATTTCTATTACAATAGTCAAAAACAATTTATAGTAAAGAGTAGGTATTTATAAAATTAAGATTAATTATTATTTATTGGGTTTAAACTGTTATTTTATTTGACTCGGACTGATTGGTATTTTTATATCTAATATTAATCAAGTGTTCTCTATTTTTCAAGGAAATAAATTATTTTCAATGTACAAAACATACTTTTTTTTTACTGGTTCGAGCCCTGTGAATTCAAATTTTTGTAAATTGACATTTTTTTTTTTATTAAATCCGGTAAAATTTGCGATTTTTATTAGAAAAAAGTAGGTCTATTTAGCTCTGGGGCAAGTTGACGCATTTAATTAATGAAATGTTAATACATTTTTTATAAATTTTATACTATGTTGAATTTGAATTTCTATTACAGGAGATTATCAATTATCTAAAGTTTGTAATTATGATTAAGGAAAAGTGAAGCTAATTGACACAGGGGCAAGTTGGCGCATTTGAATTAATGACATTTAAATAAATTTATATTTCTTTCAATTGTACTATCTAAAGTTTGCAATTTCGATTAGAAAAGACTGAAGATACTTGACACAGGGGCAAGTTGACGCAGTTTAATTTGCTCAGAAGTAATAAGTCAAATTAATTAAATTCTATAAGAAAATTAATGTTGATAGTGAAAAGTAAATTAAAATTTGCAATTTATATTAGGGAAAATTGAGACTTTTTGACGTAGGGTCAAGATGGCACATTTCAGTTAATGAAATGTCAATAAATTTATATTTTTACCAATTGTACCTACTACGTAAATTTTGCAATTTCGATTAGGGAAGAGTGAAGATACTTGACACAGGGGCAAGTTGACGCAGTTCAATTTCCACAGAAATAATTAGTCAAATTAATTAAATTCTACAAGAAACATAATGTAGATAGTGAAAAAATAATTTAAAATTCTCGATTTTGAAAAAATCTTAATGTAGACAGTAAATTTTCAACTGATATTTTTTATTTTTATTGTGGGAAAGTGGGGCAACTTGACCCAGGAGAAAGTTAATGCTTTTCAATTAATAAACTTCGAATAAATTGCTATTTTTTAAATGATACTTTGCGAAGTTTAAAATTTTGAATGTGAAAGGGTAGGGTTAATTGACCTCAGGGGCAAGTTGACTCACTTTAATTTACTAAAAAGTAATTAGTCGAATTAATTTCGCCCTATAAGGAAATAAGATAGTAAAATGTAAGTTAAAATATGCAATTTTGATTCGGGAAGAGTGGAAAAACTTAATACAGGGGCAAGTTGGACTTTTATTCGAAATTAATTTAATAAAACGCATTCTAAATCTTAATGAAATTATTCAATAAGTTAATTTTACGCAGTTAGCATACTTTTATAGTAAAATTATCTTAAACAAGTTAGCTTAGAAAATAACATGATTTTTTGACATTTAAATCACACAATTTTTCTCATGCTTCAACTTGCCCCAGTCCGGGATGTAAGTTCGCGTACCTTTTATTATTTTAAAGAAAATTGAAAATAATTTTTAAAAAAGTGTTACCTCGTCCTTACAAGATTAAGATCCTTTGAAATTCGAATACATTTAAATTTAAATTAATTAAAATTTATATACATTGAAATTTGCATTTAAATTTACAATTTTGTTCGTAAAAGAAAAACAAAAATAACGATCCCAGTTTAAAGAGAATCTCATTTCTTAATTTCCTGTTTCCTGAACATGTCGTTTTTCACCAACAGTTAAATTAACTCATAAACGTTTTCACGCTAAAAAGTCCATAAAGGCGTATCACTGCCAATCAAACGATTAATTGACTTTGTGTAAAATTTAAAAAATAAAAATTACTAATTTTTTCTGAAAATTTTCCCACGATTTCATTTTTAGTGAAAGTGAGAGAGAGAGAAAGAAAGAGAGGTACTTTTGAATTGGATATGGGTATTTTATATTAATTACACTTATATAGATTATAATATGGGTCACGTATTAATTTGGGTGATTTAATGTTTGATGGCGCGAGCCTTTCAGTTTCGAGTGTTACTTTCTTCGGGTCCTTGTTGACTTTACTCCTTAACTGTCTTACTTATACAGATTTACTGTTATCTTTCAAAATTAGAAAAGTTTGTCTAATTAGTTCTAAAATCAATAAGAGTTTAGCCATTAAATTAAAAAGTCCAAGCACCTGAACTGTCGAATTTAAAAATTAGACCAAGTCAAGAAAAAGAGCATTAAATTTGAAAATTGGAATATTAAATCTAAAAATTAGTATACGAAAATCAAATCTCATAAATCACCGACAGTTTTGCTACACAGATTTATGACTTTACGATATTAACTTTTTTTTTTTTTCGTAATATTGCTTCAAAATTTTCTAATAAAATAAAAATTTCAGTGCATTATTATAATCGGACATTGCTCAATTGAATTTGAGCGCACTAAAATTCTATTAGTTTTAAATGTTGTTGCACACTTTGTAGGTTATAAATCTGAAATTTGAGTGCTCTTTATTGGTGAAAAAGGCGGTTAATTTGAAAAGTAATTGCACCTGGTTGACGATCGACTTGAGCCGAACTCTTGCCGGAAAAGGCCGAAGCAACCGACCGCGAAAACCGTCGAAGCGCTTGGGCCGTTACATGTCAGTTCAGTGCCGACAAGGAACTGGTGTACCGTGTGTACTCTTTCTCTCTCACTTAACAAATTACAATACAAAACACTCCAGTTTATTTTTTATAAAAACACCATTTTTTTCATTATCGTGATTTTTTCTCTTCTCGGCGCCATTTTCGTGACAACTTTTAAATTCAGAAACTTGCTAAATTGTTGAAAAAATCGTATGTTACGAGAACGTGAGAAAAAAGAAATAGAATTGTTTTCAAACTGTCGCTTCCTGAATTATTGTTTTTTTTTTAACTTCCGGTCTTAAGTGCTCGGTCAACAGGGACTCTTATTGTTTTTCTCGTACATTGTGTTGAGATTTTTTTTTGCATCTGACAGTGCGAAAGTGGCTCTTCAAAAACTGATTTTTAGAGTGTCGAAATTTTATTGAAACAGAGGAATATGATGACGAGATTAAAGAAGTGAATTTGAGGTATGATTTGTTTTTATTGTTTAGGCTTTTTATTGAAAGTTGTATATTTAAAATATTATTATTATATTTACTGATAAATTATGTGCCAGTAAAATTATATAAGTATTATTTTCCTTTCAATGCTTTTTGTAAATTGAAAAAATTCTCATGAAAAGTTTTATAATAAAATAATAAATGTAAACATACTTTTCAAGAATCTTCAGTTTTTCCTTTCATAATATTTTGATTCTTTAAGTAAGTAATTTGGTGAAAGACAACTCATTGCCGTTTGTCTTGACATTATTGTCACTTATAATAAACATTTTTTTTTAATTATTTACCAGCAAAATCAATTTATTTTTTAATTGTAATTTAAAAAAATGAAAACAATTGATTTTCATGCTATTTTTTTTTAATAATTTCCTAATGAAAACTGCACACGTTACGCAACAAATACATTCACTTTTTCTGCAATTTTTTTAATATAAATCAGTTGATCTAGATGGCTGATAACTTGATAAAAAGAATTTTGACACGAAAAATTTATTGGGTACCATCAGATTTTCTATTTCATAAGATTGAGACTAGTTTATGATTAGATCAAATCCAGATAAGAAGTGATAAGGATTTGTTTTTATTTCTTTGATTGTGACCAACTTAGAAAAAGCCAACGTTGAATTTGCGCATCAAAAAATTTTATAACTTAAAAAAAAAACAATATGCGATTTTATAATTGACCAGATCAATTATTAAAAATATTTTAAACGTGGTATAAATTCTTAAAAACTTATTTTACTAAAAATTTAAAACTTAATTAAAGATTAAAAACTTTATTACATAATTTACAAATTGTAATCAATCTATAATAAAATTATCAATTTATTCAGAAATTTTAATTAAACCGTGTAAGATTTTTCAATTTAGATAAAAATTTTACTAAGACCATTTCTAGCCATTAATCAATGAATTGAATCACTTTCGTAACGCGAATATTAAAGCGATAAGGTTTCTCCCATCGAGCACAGTTAGTTGATTTTTTTTCCTCGTGCCTTGGAATAAAAAATTTTCTGGATTTTTTCCTAATTGAAGAATATTCTATTTTTAAAAAAAAAATCTGTCGTTTACATAATTTTTAAGAATTAATCAACGTAGTTTCTTTGATCAAAAATTTACCAACACTAAATCTTATCTTTTTTCAACACTCGAAACGAATTTTTTACGATACGAAAACTATTTCTCAGAATAAATTAATATTACAAAATTCCTCAAATGCAGGAAGATGTTTCTTTTTTTATTTCTTTGCTTAATTAGATTGAGGTATTTTAGATCGGAGAAAAATTCGAGGTTCCAGGTTTGAAACTCGAGAAAATTTGTCACACCTTGGATTTAGGAACAACCGTTACAATGATGTGACGCATATAGTGTCAAGATGATTTACATTAGTATGTGAAAATGTCGTTCCAATCCTTTGTGACACTGAAAATATTTTTATAAATTATTCTTGGCTTAAAATTGACCCGTTATGTGATTTAGTTTAATCGGAAGAAAAAATAAAGGTAGAATAATTCTTATAATAATAATCGTAAAGAATAGGGATCAAAATGAAGATCGGACATTAAAGAATTAAAAATAAAAATATGTAGTAATAATAGTAATAATAATGATAATGGTGATATTAAACTAATTGATAATACTGCTAACCTTGTAATAAATAATAAACCCGAGTCTTCTAATCAGTATAGTTTAAAGTTTAATTGAAGAAAAAAGCAGAAGTTATAGAATATAATGTTGGATTTTATCAGGGCGTAAAATGCAATGTTTGCAGAAAGAAATTTGAAAAAAAAAATGTCTTTTAAAAATATTTTGCATCTAAACAACTTTGATAGTGATGCTCGCTTCCGCTTCAGACTCTGTATTTACCCTCGGCAACACTTAATAAAATTGCATGTAATTCATGCATACCATATGCGCACATATCGCAACAACTTATCTGGTTTGATCCTTTTTACTCATTTAACCGGATCAGCTCAAGTACCACCATTAATTTCCATAGACGTTCAATTTATCAGAAATTCAGACATTTTCTATCTTTTGATACAGTTATTATGGCGCGAAGAAGGTATCATTTCATGTGCTTCGATGGCGATTCAAAATTCAAATGAAAACGTTTCGGTTCTCAAAACTATTCCCAAAGAATTCTTTTGTTTCCCTGCTACTTTTAAATATAAACAGATTTGAAAACTAACTGTGAAAATGACAAAGAAATATTGTCTAGTTTAAAAAAAAACGAACGCTTGAAAAACATTGTTTTAGTTCGAAAAAAACCATCTGTTCAGAAACAGTACTTCGATCAGGAAACATATTTTGATAGAAAATCCTTCTTTTGTCAAGAAAACAAATTCTGTTGTCTGAAGTTAAAGTATCCTAATTTTACGGATTTTTAAATTCTAGTCTGAAGCACTTTAAGTATTGTTAAAGATACCCATTATCTACTTCTGCGGATCACCTGGCTACCGTGAACAAAAAAAAAAAAAAAAAGCTAGGCGCCATGCTCGTCAGACGTCTAAGTCAATATTTTACATCGCTTGCCGCAGCCTTAAGCTTCTCTTTACACTTGTTTCTCTCTGAAAATCCGATCTTAAAAAAGTTCCAACTAAAATAAATAAAATGAACCTTTTTTCCTACATATTAAAATAATTAAAGTAAGAACGCGAAACACGAGAAAGAAAATTTTAAACGCAAATTATTTTCGAACTAGTAAAATTAGTGCGCGTCGTGATGAAATTTATTGTTTTACTTCAAAGCACAAATGCATTAAGAAGTTATAGGTGGGTTTCAAAAGATAGAAAAAAGTACATTCTATATAATATTTTCTAAATGTAATAAAACAATTATTTAATTCAAACTTTTCTACCACTAAAACTGTATCATTTTAGGAATAAATTTTGAAAACTTTATTTAGTAATATTACAAATTTGTCCAGTGCGAACTGGTTTTTTGAAAAAGTAGTGTTTTTGCGGTTGACTTGTAAAAATAAATTAATATAATAAATAAATATTTCTTAGTTTAAGCACTAGCTATACACATCTACTAACAGAAAATACTTAAGATTTTGATTTTTTCACAATGGACGAATTTTTAATATTTTTAAATAAAACTGTCAATATTTCGATATAGTTTTAAGGGTCGAAAAGTTTGACTTTTTTTTTTAGTAAAATTCTAGTTCCGGAGGGGGGGGGGGGCTAATTTTGATTTGATTTTATTTTGATATTGGGTGCCTGATTAATAAATAATTCACTTTATAAATCAATTAGTTTGTTCATATTCAAATTTATTAAATCTACAATTTTTAAAGTAGGTACTTTTGGCAACTTTAAAGCACTTTTGTCAATTTTCGAGTATTTTTGCGATTTTGAATTCGATTTTCGCAAATATCAATTATTTTCTTCATTCTTTTAATTATTGTCATGAATATTTAAATTTATTACACAAGTATTGATTTATTTTTGTCAATTTTCGAGTATTTTTGCGATTTTGAATTCGATTTTCGCAAATATCAATTATTTTCTTCATTCTTTAAATTATTGTCATGAATATTTAAATTTATTACACAAGTTTTGATTTATTTTTGTCATTTTTCAATTATTGTCTTAAAATTTCAATTGTATTCTTCAATCTTTAAATTTTTGGCAGAAATATTTAAAATCTCTACACAAGTTTCAATTTAGTTCTATTATTTTTCAATTATTTTCTTCAAATTTCAATTAGGTACTTTTGTTATTATTCAAATATTTTTTGTCCTTTTCCAATTATTTTCATTATATTTCTATAATTTTTGCCATTTTAGAAGTATTTTCTACAAATTTCAATTATTTTATTCAATTCTTTTTTAATGTAATGAATTTTTAAATTTCTTACACCAGTTTTCATTTATTTTCTTCAAATTTTAATCATTTTCTGCATTCTTTTCAATATTTTCATGAATTTATTAATTTTTTAATACCTTTTTCAATTATTTTTTGCAATTTTCAATTATTTTCTTTAAACTTAAATTTCATCAGATTTTTATTATTTTTGCCATTTTAGAATTCTTTTCTACAAATTTCAATTATTTTATTCAATTCTTTTTTAATGTCATGAATTTTTAAATTTCTTACACCAATTTTCAATTATTTTCTTCAAAATTTAATCTTTTTTTTCATTCTTTTTATTATTGTCACGAATTTATTAATTTTGTACACCTTTGTCCATTATTTTCTGCAAATTTCAATTATTTTCTGCAAATTTCAATTATTTTTATCAAACCTTAATTACTTTCTTCATATTAAAATTTTTTTGACTTATTTAAATTATTTTCTTCAAACGTCAATTAATTTCTTTAACTTTCAATTATTTTTCTCAAACTTCTAATATTTTTTTCAATTTTTCAATTATTGTCGATAAATTTTTAATTTTTTCACTACACAGTAAAAAATTTTGTGTTAAATTTAACATTTTTCACATGTCCCAAACATTCCACTCAAAACTTTGTGTTAATTCAACACAAAAAATATGTTGAATTTTGTACACAAATTATAGCCTCTTATTTTGCGCATTATAATAATTTAAAGCGTGTATATTTTACGCAATTACTATTGTATTTTATCTTTTGCAAGTTAGAATGAATTTTCAATAAGGAATTTATGCTTTTGCAACAAAAAAATAAACATAAATTACAGAGTTACTACTAAAAAATTTGAGGTTATGTTCAAGAATCAAATGACATTTGAAGAATGTGTAAAATCAACACACGAAAAATGTTAATTTTTAACACAAAAAATTTAACAAGGACTGTTTTCTACACAAATACACAAAATTTTTAACTGTGTACCTTTCAATTCTGTATATCATTAATCAATTATTTTCTTAACATTTTAATGGTTTCGTCAATTTTTCAAGAATTGTCTTCAGACTTTAAATTTTTTTCACCAGTTAGCAATCATTTTTGTCATTTCTCAATTATTTTTTTCAAATTACTATTATTTTTGTCAATATTAAAATATTTTTGACATTTTGGAATTACTTTCTTTAAATGACAATTTCTTCAATCTTTTTATTATTGTCATGAATTTATTAACTTCTACACCAATTTTTAATTAGTTATGTAATTATTCAATTAGTTTACTCAGATTTCAATTATTTCGTTAATTTTTAAATAATTTTATACAATTTTCTAATTAATGTATTAAATTTTTTATTTTTTACTCGTTCTTTAAATAATATTTCTATTTTGTCATTCATTTTTGTATGATTTTCAGTTATTATTGTCATTTTTTATTTAGTTACTTAAGATTTTAATTACTTTTGTAATTATTCAAGTAGTTTTGTCATTTTCTTGATGTTTCTTTATTCTTTCATATTTCTATTAATTATGCCATTTTAGAATTATTTTCTACAAATTTTAATTATTTTATTGAATTTTTTTTATTGTCATGAACTTTTAAATTTTTTCCACCAGTTTTCATTTTTTTTTTCTTCAAAATTTCAGTCGTTTTCTTCATTATTTTTATTATTGTTACAATTTTATTCATTATTTACACGTGTTCTAATTATTTTCTACCATTTACAATTATTTTATTTAAACTTCAATTACATTCTTCATATTTAAATTCTTTTGACATTTTTGAATTATTCTCTTCAATTTTCAATTATTTTCTTCAAACTTCAATTAATTTCTTCATCTTCCAGTTATTTTCCTCATACTTTTAATAATTATTTCAATTATTGTCTGTAAAATTTTAATTTTTACAGAAGCTTTCAATTATTTATGTCATTATTCAATTATTTTCTTAACATTTTAATTGTTACGTCAATTTTTCAGGAATTGTTTTTAAACTTTAAATTTTTATCAATTTTTGTTTATCAATTATTTATGTCATTTCTTAATTATTTATTTCAAATTGCAATTATTTTGTCAATATTCAAATATTTTCGACATTTAGGAAATATTTTCTTTAAATGAGATTTTCTTCAATCTCTTTATTATTGTCATGAATTTATTAACTTTTGAACACTAGTTTTCAATTATACTTATATCATTATTCAATTAGTTTCTGAAAATTTTAATTATCTTGTTAGTTTTTCAAATATTTTATACAATTTTCCAATTAATGTAATCAATTTTTTATTATTTACTCAATTTTTGAATTATATTTATCACTTTTCATTACTTTTCTTTTCAAATTTTAAGTTATTTTTGTCATTTTTCAACTGTTTTCTACATTTATAAATTTTGTTAAAATTAATTTATAAATTTTTTAAATTATTTTCTTCAAGTTTCAATTATTTTCTTGAAACTTTTATTATTTTTTTTCAATTTTTCAACTTTTGTCTTAAAAGTTTAATTTTTACACCAGTCTCAATTTTTTTCGAATTTTAATTAATTCTTCAATTATTTTCTTGTAACTTCAATTATTTGTGACATTTTTTTGAAACTTTTATTATTTTTTTCAACTATTTATGTCATTATGAAATTATTTTCTTCTAATTTTAATTGTTTCGTTTCAATTTTTGTCTTAATTTTTTGATTTTTAATCAAATTTTCAATTAGTTTTGTCATATTACAATTTTTCTTTCAAATTTTAATTATTTTTGTCACTTTTCAATTATTTTTTTCAAATTCAAATGCCTTTTGTTGCTGGCGGATCCCAAATTAATATCAGTAATTTCAAACACATTACTCACTTTTTTCATTATTTTCAATCTGCAAATTCGCTGACAGTCCCGCATTTAATAAAATCGAAATTTCTACAACTTTGTATCACGTTTAAAAATAACTCACTACTGATATACTCGACTATACTAAAGCTTCTTAAACTTGATTTGCCTAACTAGAAGCAAGATGATTATCGAAGGATCGAAATCATTAACTTAAAAAAAACGGTAACTCCACAGGAACCTCTAATTTTAAGAGAACACGCTCTGATTTCTTCTATTATAAAACTTATAGAGCCATATAGAGACCAGTGACCGTTAATTACATTCGTGTTAATCAGCTCGGATGCTTTTTTTTTTTTTTTTCGATGCGCATCACCGTGAGTACGATATAAAGAAGATTGCACTAAGCTCTAAAGCATCTTCTGAAACGAATCCTTGGCATTCGAAACGTCCTCGTGCTGCTGTATAACAGGCAAGGGACCGAATCGACCGTAAGACTTTAATTAGAGTCGCCTTAATCAACTTCCGCGGTTTCTTATGCGATTATGCTAGAGCTCTTAGAGACTATATCGTGCGCGTTAGCTCGAGAAGTTGGTTTCATTTTTCCAATCATTATGCCAAGCTGTCCTTCCTCTACCTACTTCTATTCTGTCTTGCTCTTGGAATTTGCAATTGGATTTTATTTTCTATTTTTATCCCGACAACCAATCTTGAAAACTAATTTTGCAAACCAGTTTTCAAATAATGTTTTCAAGTTGGAATGTCGTTGTAATTGAAATTCGGTTTTTTGATGAAAGAGAGTAGAAATTGGCATATTCGACTTTTTGGATATGGGGTCGTTCATATATACCACATGGACAATTTTTAATCACTTTTTAACCCCCCCCCCCCAACCCCCTCTAAATGTCCACGTGGACTTTTTTTTAAAAAATAATATGATATTCTATGTTGTAAGAAATTATAACTATAAAGAAGGATTATTATCTTAAAATGCTAAATAAATTAATATTTAATACTTGTAAGAAATATTTTATTGAAATCCGTTGAAGCTTTCTCGAAATAACCTGGCAACAACAAAAAACGTCACCACACACACAAATTTTTCGACATTGGCTTAAGAATTAAAAATTTTGCATTTCAGATAAAAATGAGTCAATTTAGGCAATTTTTTGAAAATCGAAAATCTTAACGATCACAAAGCTTCATCTAGGAGGAAGCAAAATTTATAAAATTAATTGAAAAATAAAAATTGGAGAAAATGATAAAAAATGATAGTAATAACTTAAAACTAAAGAAAGGAATTGCACTTTGAGAAAAATAAGTGATGAAAGTATAAAATATATTTAAAATTAAAAAACATAATTGAAAAATGTTGAAGACAATAGAAAATTGAAGTAAATAAGTTTTTGAGATAAATATTTGTAAAATTTAGAAAATTAATTGAAAAACAATAAAAATTTTTGAAATTTGGTGAAAATTATTGTAAAATAATGAAAATAATTGAAAAATAAAAGTAATTATAATTTAAATTTAAGATAAATAATTTAAAATTAAAGAAAATAATTACAATTTAAAAAAAAATAAGTCATAATACTTCCCATATGAGAAAGCACAATCAAAAAGTTTTATCGAAATTGATGAAAATAATTGAAAAATAAAGAAAATAATGAAAAATTAAAAAAGTAATTGATATTTAAAGAATTAATTGAAGTTAGTGATAAACAAATGGAAATTTAGAAAATTAATAAAAAAATAATTTAAAATTGGGGAAAACAATTGCAAAATAATAAAGATATTTGATAATTGAATAACATAATTGAAATTTCAGGTAAATAATTGAAATTTTAAAAAAATTAGTGATAATATGAAATATGAAAAAATATGACAATATGAAAAAGCAAAATCAAAAACTTTAATTAAAATTGAAGCAAACAATTAAAAAATGATAAAGACAATTAAGCATTGAAGAAAGTTATTGATATTTAAAGAATTAATTCAAATTTGTGATAAATATTTGGAAATTTGCAAAATTCACTAAAAAAAAATTTTTAATTTGAGAAAACAATTGCAAAATAATTAAAATATTTAAAAATTAAAAAAAATAATTAAAATCTGAGGTAAATAATTGAAAATTGAAGAGAATAATTGAAATTTTGAAAAAAGTGATAAATTCACCAAATTAATTTAAAATTGAAGAAAGTAATTAAAATATGAGAAAAATAATTGAAAATTTATGAATTTAATAAAAAAAATAATTAAAAATTGGAGAAAATAATTGAAATTTAAGAAAAATAGGTGATAATCCTTTTCTATATAAAAAGCAAAATCAAAAAATGTAATTAAATTTAAAGCAAATAATTAAAAAATGGTAAAAACAATTAGGCATTGAAGCAAGTCATTGATATTTATAGAATTAATTGAAATTTGAGAAAAACAATTGAAAATTTGGAAAAGTCACTAGAAAGTAATTAAAATCTAAGGTAAATAGTGGAAAATTGAAAAAAATAATTGAAATTTTGAGAAAAGTGATAAAATACCAATATTAATTTGATATTGAAGAAAGTAATTGAAATATGAGAGAAATAATTAACAATTTAGGAAATTAATAAAAAATTAATTAAAAAACGGAGAAAATAATTGCAAAATAAAAAAAAATATTTGTTAATTGAATAACATTATTGAAATTTGAAGAATTAATTGAAATTTAAGAAAAATAAGTGATAATATTTCCTATATGTAAAAGGGAAATCAAAATATGCAATTAAAATTAAAGCAACTAATTAAAAAATGGTAAAAACTTGTAGAACTTGTAAAGGCATTGAAGAAAGTAATTAATATTTAAAGAATTAATTGAAATTTAATTTACAGAATTAGAAATTTGGAAAATTCACTAAAAAATAATTTCAAATTTGAGAGAATAATTGCAAAATAATGAAAAAATTTAAAAAAAAATTTTAATTTGAGGTAAATAATTGAAAATTTAAGAAAATAATTAAAATTTTTAAAAAAGTGATAAAAATACCAAATTAATTTGAAATTGAAGAAAATAATTGAAATATGAGAGAAATATTTCAAAATTTAGAAAATTAATAAAAAGTTGTAAAAATAGAAATTTTAAGGAAAATAGTTAAAAAATGATAAAAGCAATTAAAAATTGTAGAAAATATTTGAAATTTAAAGAATTAATTAAAAGTAGGGAAAATAAGTAGATAAAATAACAATAATAGAAAATAGAAGAAAATAATTAAAATTTGTAAAATTAATAATTGAAAATTTCTTAAATTAATTGAAAAATAATAGAAATGTTGGGCCCGTATCACTTTGACACAAATTTTTTCGTGCAACTTGTTATATTGTACTCCCGAAGATGAATGTTATATTTTACTCCTACTAAAATAAAAGATTTTTAAGTTTTAAATATTCAATAATTGAACTTTCTGGATTAATTAAGTCTTTTAATATTAATTTAATGTATTAAAATCAATTATTTAATAGATAAGATTTAAAAATCTTTGATTTTAGAAGGAGTAAAATATAACATTCATCTTCGGGAGTACAATATAACAAGTTGTCTGAAAAAATTTGTGTCAAAATGATACGGGCCCGAAATGTTTGGGAAATTAGTTAAAAAATAATTAAAATATTAAAAAATTTGAGAAAAAAATTTTAAAATGATAAAAGTAAATAAAAGTCTAAGAAATAATCAAAATTTCTGAAAAATGTATTTATAAAATATTACAAAATATCTTTAAAAAATGTAAGAAAATAATTAAAAAATAACATAAAAAATTAAATATTAAAAAAAATCATTGAAATATAAGATAAATTTAAATTAAGGTAATAGACTAAAAAAAATTGAAAATTCTCACAAATTGGAAAAAAGAATTGCAAAATGATTAAATTAATTCAAAAAAAAAAAAAAAAAAATATATATATAACTGAAATTTGTGAAAAATATTTGAAAATTAAAAAAAATAATAGAAAAATAATATTAAAAATTAAGCATTGATAAAAATTATTAAAATTTGAGATAAATAATTGAAAAATTTAGGGGAAAAAAATATTGAAAAATTTTAGAAAAATAATTGAAAATTTAAAAAAATAAAAGAAAAATAATTTTAAAAATTGAGCATTTATAAAAATTATTGAAATTTTAGATAAATAATTAAAAATTTAGGAAATTAATAAAAAAATGAAAAAGTAATAGAACTTTTTTTAATTTTAATTTCCAAATTGGAAATTTTGAAAATTCACTAAAAAATAATTTAAAATTTGAGAAAACAATTGCAAAATAATAAAAATATTTTAAAATTAAAAAAAAAAATAACTAACATCTGAGGTAAATAATTGAAAATTGAAGAAAATAATTAAAATTTTTAAAAAAGTGATCAAATTACCAAATTTGAAATTGAGACAGTCATTGAAATATGAAAAATATTTCAAAATTTAGGAAGTTAATAAAAAATTGAAAAAAGTAATAAAAATTTTAAGAAAAATAGTTGAAAAATGATAAAAGCAATTAAAAATTGTAGAAAATATTTGAAATTTAAAGAATTTATTAAAACTGGGAAAAATAGTAGGTTAAATAATAATAATTGAATATGGAAGAAAATAATTAAAATTTGTAAAAATAATAATTGAAAATAGAAAAAAATAATTAAAATTTGTAAAAATAATAATTGAAAATGTCTTAAATTAATTGAAAAATAATAGAAATATTTGGGAAATTTGTTAAAAAATAATTAAAATATTAAAAACTTGGAGAAAATAATTTTAAAATGGTAAAAGTAATTGAAAGTCTAATAAATAATTAAAATTTCTGAAAAATGTATTTTAAAAATTACAAAATATATAAATAAATAATAATTTATTTCTTCCAAGTATACACAAATTGTGTTTGTACAATAATTTTAAAAAGAAAAAGAGAAATTCTAAATACTTAAAAATTAATATTCAATCAAATTGTTCTATCCTTGATCTTTTCTTTGGCGAACTTAACAAAACTTTTCACATAATCGCAGACTCCCTGGTTCGGCTCTTCTTTTAATTTTTGAGCAAACAATTGCAGATATTCCGATTCGTTGCACTTCTCCATCTCCAACCATGTATCCACTGCCTGGACCGTTTCTTCGTCGATTAAAAAATTACAAAATATATTTAAAGCATACGAAAATAATTAAAAAATAATATAAAAAATTAAACATTGATAAAAATTATAGAAATATGAGATAAATAATTGTAAATTAAGGTACTTGACTAAAAAAAATTGAAAATTCTCACAAATAAATTGGAGAAAAGAATTGCAAGTTGATGAAAATAATTTAAAATAAAAAAATATAACTAAAATGTGTGAAAAAGTAATTGAAAATTAAAAAAATTGTAGAAAAATAATTTCAAAAATTGGGCATTGATAAAAATGATTAAAATTTGTGATAAATAATTGAAAAATTTACGAAAAAAAAAGATTTAACAATTATTGAAAAATAATTGAAATTTGTGAAAAATAATTTTAAAAATTGAGCATTGATAAAAATTATTGAAATTTGAGATAAATAATTGAAAAATTTAGAAAAAAACATATTAAATGTAATTTAAAATTTGAGAAAACAATTGCAAAATAATGAAAATATTTAAAAATTAAAAAAAAAAAAATTAAAATTTGAGGTAATTAATTAAAGTTTGTTGCGTTTTTGAGATATCATGTCGAAAAAACAGTGTCGCGAAATTTAAAAGTCAGTTAAACGACATTTTAAGGGATAAAATTAAATTCGACTTTTTGATGAAAGAGAGTAGAAATTGGCATATTCGACTTTTTGGATATATGTATTTAACATTTTAGTTCTTAGTAGTAACAAGAAAATAAACATGTTCATAGCGTATTGTAAGATGTGCATAATTTGTGTTTATTGTGTGTATTGCAAAGATGAGACAGCATCAGTCACAGGTAATGTTACTTACATAAGTATATAATGTTTGACAGGGTACTTATGAGTAACTTTGTGTTCAAATACTGGCCATCTTCTACTTTTTCCATAACTTATAAAAAATCTTTTCAAAAAGAACTCATCTCGAAAACTGTTTTTCAAGAATCCGGAAATCGTTGCAGACTATTTCAATAAATAGATACGATTTGTCATAATCAATTATCTTTCATTTATTCTACAGTCAATGTTTTCCGGGGTAATTTTTTACAAGTCGTTGAGTAATTTGTGTCTGGCATCCTTGTGTAAAATTATGGATTTCTTTTTACATAATCGTCATTCCAAGATCAATGCATATGCATGACTTTCATACATATTGATACTTAGAAATCGAGACGTAAGGTAAAAAATAAATATACTCTCTGAAGAAGGACAAAGTCCAACTTGAAGCATTTCACGGAACACAAAAAATTCATATACCATTCGTAAAAATAAACTTGGATATTAATTTATCAATTATAAGTGATAAACAATGTTGTGTATGATAGAGTAGATTTCAATGAATGAATTTGCTTGCATTGAAAATAAATAACAATTGACCTTTCGAGTCGAGAGATACTTTTTGAAAACAATTAATCGAAAAATTGAGGAATAAGAGGAAGTGATTGAGTGCATATAATACTGAAGGAAACATGATGCATGTGAAGTTGGCCCCCCACTATCAACCAATTGGATTTCTTTTCGGAGTTCTGGCTTCCTTTCGAATAGTTCTAGAGTTCCTTATACATTTTAGAAATAGTTCTGGCGATTAAATACCAAAACAATCGATTTAACATGATGGGGGGCCAACTTCACGTGGCCCCCCTTTTTTGCAAAAATCGATATATTTTTAGAGTTCTGAGTAGTTTTTAAAGAGTTCTAGAGTTCCCTGTACTTTTTATCAATAGTTCTGCCCATTAAGGCAAAAAAAAAATTTTTAAAAAAAATAGTCGGCCCCCACATTTTTTTTAAATTACATTATTCTAATCAAAAATGAACTAAAACAAAGAGTTCTAGAGTTCCCTACACATTAAACATAAGACAACTAACTCAAAGTCCTAAAATTTTAAAAACCATCACAATCCAAACTCAAAAGCAAATCAATAAACAACTTTGAAGTTGCAAAATTTATTTGAGTTTTTAAAAATTTAGAGTTCTAAGAGTTCTGATCAGAGTTCTGTTTGCCCCCCGGAGTGCTCTACAAAAAACACTTATAACATTTTTCTCTAAACTCAAAATCCAAAAACTTATTAACGTTCAAAGTAACCCAAAAAATTTTGAATTTCGAAAATTTTAGATTTCCAAAAGTTCTGGTCAGAGTTCTGTTTGCCCCCCGGAGTGCTCTACAAAAAACTCCAATAACATTTTTCTCTAAACTCAAAATCCAAAAACTTATTAACGTCCAAAGTGACCCAAAAAATTTTGACTTTCGAAAATTTTAGAGTTCCAAGAGTTCTGGTCAGAGTTCTGTTGGCCCCCCAAATAGTTCTACAGGAAATGCTAAAAAAGTTTTTCTTTAGAATCAAAATCCAACAAACTATACAACTTTAAAGTTTCAAAATTTTTTTGAGTTTTTAAAAATTTAGAGTTCTAAGAGTTCTGATCAGAGTTCTGTTTGCCCCCCGGAGTGCTCTACAAAAAACACTTATAACATTTTTCTCTAAACTCAAAATCCAAAAACTTATTAACGTTCAAAGTAACCCAAAAAATTTTGACTTTCGAAAATTTTAGAGTTCCAAGAGTTCTGGTCAGAGTTCTGTTTGCCCCCCGGAGTGCTCTACAAAAAACCCTAATAACATTTTTCTCTAAACTCAAAATCCAAAAACTTATTAACGTCCAAAGTGACCCAAAAAATTTTGACTTTCGAAAATTTTAGATTTCCAAAAGTTCTGGTCAGAGTTCTGTTTGCCTCCCGGAGTGCTCTACAAAAAACCCCAATAACATTTTTCTCTAAACTCAAAATCCAAAAACTTATTAATGTTCAAAGTGACCCAAAAAATTTTGACTGTCATAAATTTTAGAGTTCCACTTTTTCTCTCTCCAGTCCTACAAGCTAGGTAGTCTGGGATTGGAGCGTGTGAAGAAAATTATCGGCAATGTGAGGGGATATATGCCTTATGGAAGGGAAACTCTTCGACTCTTATCTGGTTTAAATTTCAAAAACGAGTAGTTATAAATTGTTATAACGGAAAACCAATAATAACTATTGTGAAGTTCATTTCTCAATAAGTAATTAAAAAACACCATTCACGATAAATAGGCCTATGAGTCTTAATGTCACACACAATACTAAATGACACATGTTATTTAAATAAAAGTAAAAATACTCTAAATTTTTGTAAATTTAATAGAGATTAAATTTGAATTTTCTAAACTACAAAAAAAAAAAATATATAAAAAAAATATTTAGATGTCACTCAATGCGCTTAAAGTTTTCCATGCATTTTAAGTGAAAAAAAAAGTTTTTAGTAAAATTTAAATCGGTAACTATATTTCTCTTCAGAACATTTCAAGGAGTATTGCCAAATTGTTTATTTCACTATTTTTATAATAAGTCCTCCAAAAGACGAATGTAACCAGTTACTAACAACAAACTAAACATAACAATTATAACAAGTGTAAACAAATTATAATCAGTGTGGCCATAAGTTTTATGAATGTAAATTCCCGGTAAGTTCCAGGTTTTTCGCAGTGATATTTTTGTATTTCCCGGTTATATTTTTAAGGGAAATTTAAAAATAACTTTAGATTTTAAAAAGCTTATTATGACATTAGTAATTGTAAGGAACATTTGTATTCATGACATAAGTAACAATTAATTTTTTATATCAGAATGGCAGCAAATTTTCATTTTCAAACACACCTGACTTTCCCGGAACTTTTCCCTGATTTACAGTTTTTGCGGACACCCTGTATATGGATCTTAAAGAAATTTTTAGAACAGCAAAAATTGGAACGAACGACTATGTTCTAAAACTCATTAATTAAAATGTCTTTGATTGAATCACGCTTTAGGCGAATTTAAATTCTTAGAATTTCTTGTCAAATTAATTTAAAGAATTACAAATTTTTACTTAATAAAACTCTTGGAATAATGAATTAATTTTTAACATTATTTTTATTTTATAAAATAAATTTTTAAATTAAATTTTTATTTAAAAGAATTTTAATTTAATCGAATTTTAACTTAAAACAATTCTTATTTAACAGAACTCGTGTTAAGAACGTTCAACCGCTTGATCTAACCTCAAAATAAAAAATGGTTTGCAAACAGCAAATAAAAATAAACAATTTCTCGAAATTGTAAAAGATTCACTTGTTCAAGTAACAGAAAAAATTAGATTAGGCAAAAAATATTTTCAAACAATAATTATTAAACACTTTATGTTTTGTCTTTATTTGTCACTAAACCAATTGTAATTTTCATCTAATTTTGACAAATAATAGCTGATTTTACTCTTTAAAACATTCTTTACAGTTCTACTCATTTAACTTTGTTCATAATATGTGACGCGCTTTGAAGAAAGGGACCTTAGAGGCAAATCGGTAATTTTACAGGAGAGCGAAAAGAAAAGACGAGCGCGTATGGTGCTCTGTACAAATCGATGATGTTTGAATTGTCATAACTTGAAAAATAATTAATAAAAACATTTTCTGACTTCAAATAATGAAAAAGGAACTTTTATTGAAGTTAAATCAACTATAAACCGAAAATCGATTTTTACCCTCTAAAGTCCCTTTCTTCACACAGAAAAATCTAACTGCGATTTTTGCTGCATGTGATTTTCAGATAAATGAAATTCTTAAGATTAACTCTAGATCATTGCTAAATGTCTCTTTATTTTGATGTTAAATTTACATATATGGGTGACTTTCTGCTGCATTGAAATTTTCACCAAATCATATATTAAATTAACAAAATTTTTTTTCAGTGCATAGCGAGACATATTTTGTTCAAAAGTTATTAAAAAAATCAAATTTGTTTTTAAGAATTTTTTTTAACAAAATATTTTTAACGAAATTCAAAGAGTAAAATTGTAGAGAATGTTTCAAAGAGTAAAATAAGTAATTAGGGGAGGTGGGGGCAAGACGGGGTACCTGTCTTAATTAAGAAACTAATTAACCAATCATGGTCATTTTTTGCATAACATAGTACCGTTACAATAGTTTTTGATTGGCCAAGTCACTGATTGATGAAACCGAGTTTTTTATTTGTTACATGAAAAAACTATTTTTGACGATTTTCTTGTCATTTTTGCATTTTATTTAGAACGTGTTTGATATTTTAATAACAACATTTTATATACTATATAATTTTATTCATGTTCAACAATGATTAGACTTAAAGTTAAGCACTTGCTTATTTCCGTTTCGAAACTTAATTTTTAGAAATTAATTTTTTAATGAAATTCCGTATGTGGGGGCAAGACGGGGTATAGGAAGTGAGGGCAGGATATGGTACTGAAAACCAATCATTTTTTTATTTTATGAAAAAAAAATCTTTTTTTGGTGATTTTTCACACTATTTATAACGTTTTGTTATTTAAATAATACATTTAGAATACAGGAGCAGGTAACCTCTTGTTTATTTCTATTCTAAAAGTTATTGTTTTTTGAGGTTAGTTTTGTAATTTAATTTTACATGAGAGAACTAAAATTACGCATTAAACTTGTTCTTTAGTTTATTTTACAAAATCAATAAACGTGTTTGCGAAAGTTGTAAGGAAAAATAGCTTGATTTTTATACTACCCCATCTTACCGCCATGTTTTGTAAAATGGAAAATTTGAATTTTTTTGCGTATTCTTAATTCTATATTTAATTAAGTAACAAATGTTCAAAATAAGACTCTTTCATGGAAGACTGATTGCCAAGGATTATTATTATAATAAATAAAATATTGTTGAATCGATAATATTAGTGTCATTGAGCTTCAAACCTTAGCAGTCTTGCCCCCACCTCCGATAATTTTCATAATTGGGTGAAAATAATCACTATGAACGTTAATAACTTTTTGGATTTAGAGTTTTGCGAAAAATGTTATTAGGGTTTTTTGTAAAGCACTCCGGGGGCAACCAGAACTCTAAACAGAACTCTTGGAACTCTAAAATTTTCAAAATTCAAAGTTTTCTGGATCACTTTGAACGTTAATAAGTTTTTGGATTTTGAGTTTAGAGAAAAATGTTATTGGAGTTTTTTGTAGAGCACTCCGGGGGGCAAACAGAACTCTGACCAGAAGTTTTGGAAATCTAAAATTTTCGAAATTCAAAATTTTTTGGGTTACTTTGAACGTTAATAAGTTTTTGGATTTTGAGTTTAGAGAAAAATGTTATAAGTGTTTTTTGTAGAGCACTTCGGGGGGCAAACAGAACTCTGACCAGAACTCTTGGAACTCTAAAATTTTCGAAAGTCAAAATTTTTTGGGTTACTTTGAACGTTAATAAGTTTTTGGATTTTGAGTTTAGAGAAAAATGTTATAAGTGTTTTTTCTAGAGCACTCCGGGGGGCAAACAGAACTCTGATCAGAACTCTTAGAACTCTAAATTTTTTAAACTCAAAAAAATTTTGAAACTTTAAAGTTGTATAGTTTGTTGGATTTTGATTCTAAAGAAAAACTTTTTTAGCATTTCCTGTAGAACTATTTGGGGGGCCAACAGAACTCTGACCAGAACTATTGGAACTCTAAAATATTTGAAAGTCAAAATTTTTTGGGTCATTTTGAACGTTAATAAGTTTTTGGATTTTGAGTTTAGAGAAAAATTTTATAAGTGTTTTTTCTAGAGCACTCCGGGGGGCAAACAGAACTCTGATCAGAACTCTTAGAACTCTAAATTTTTAAAAACTCAAAAAAATTTTGAAACTTTAAAGTTGTATAGTTTGTTGGATTTTGATTCTAAAGAAAAACTTTATTAGCATTTCCTGTAGAACTATTTGGGGGGCCAACAGAACTCTGATCAGAACTCTTAGAACTCTAAATTTTTTAAAACTCAAAAAAATTTTGAAACTTTAAAGTTGTATAGTTTGTTGGATTTTGATTCTAAAGAAAAACTTTATTAGCATTTCCTGTAGAACTATTTGGGGGGCCAACAGAACTCTGACCAGAACTATTGGAACTCTAAAATATTTGAAAGTCAAAATTTTTTGGGTCATTTTGAACGTTAATAAGTTTTTGGATTTTGAGTTTAGAGAAAAATGTTATTGGGGTTTTTTGTAGAGCACTCCGGGGGGCAAACAGAACTCTGACCAGAACTCTTAGAACTCAAAATTTTTTAAAACTTAAAAAAATTTTGAAACTTTAAAGTTGTATAGTTTGTTGGATTTTGATTCTAAAGAAAAACTTTATTAGCATTTCCTGTAGAACTATTTGGGGGGCAAACAGAACTCTGACCAGAACTCTTGGAACTCTAAAATTTTCGAAAGTAAAAATTTTTTGGGTTACTTTGAACGTTAATAAGTTTTTGGATTTTGAGTTTAGAGAAAAATGTTATAAGTGTTTTTTGTAGAGCACTCCGGGGGGCAAACAGAACTCTGATCAGAACTCTTAGAACTCTAAATTTTTAAAAACTGAAAAAAATTTTGAAACTTTAAAGTTGTGTAGTTTTTTGGATTTTGACTTTAGAGAAAAACTTTATTAGCATTTCCTGTAGAACTATTTGAGGGGCCAACAGAACTCTGATCAGAACTCTTAGAACTCTAAATTTTTAAAAACTGAAAAAAATTTTGAAACTTTAAAGTTGTGTAGTTTTTTGGATTTTGACTTTAGAGAAAAACTTTATTAGCATTTCCTGTAGAACTATTTGAGGGGCCAACAGAACTCTGATCAGAACTCTTAGAACTCTAAATTTTTAAAAACTGAAAAAAATTTTGAAACTTTAAAGTTGTGTAGTTTTTTGGATTTTGACTTTAGAGAAAAACTTTATTAGAATTTCTTGTAGAACTATTTGGGGGGCCAACAGAACTCTGATCAGAACTCTTAGAACTCTAAATTTTTTAAAACTCAAAAAAATTTTGAAACTTTAAAGTTGTATAGTTTGTTGGATTTTGATTCTAAAGAAAAACTTTATTAGAATTTCCTGTAGAACTATTTGGGGGGCCAACAGAACTCTGATCAGAACTCTTAGAACTCTAAATTTTTTAAAACTCAAAAAAATTTTGAAACTTTAAAGTTGTATAGTTTGTTGGATTTTGATTCTAAAGAAAAACTTTATTAGAAATTCTTGTTGAACTCTTGGGGGGGGGGGGGGGTAAACAGAACTCTGATTAGAGCTCTTGGAACTCTAAATTTTTAAAAACTCAAATAAATTTTGCAACTTCAAAGTTGTTTATTGACTTTCCTTTTGAGTTTGGATTGTGATGGTTTTTAAAATTTTAGGACTTTGAGTTAGTTGTCTTATGTTTAATGTGTAGGGAACTCTAGAACTCTTTGTTTTAGTTCATTTTTGATTAGAATAATGTAATTTAAAAAAAATGTGGGGGCCGACTATTTTTTTTAAAAATTTTTTTTTTTGCCTTAATGGGCAGAACTATTGATAAAAAGTACAGGGAACTCTAGAACTCTTTAAAAACTACTCAGAACTCTAAAAATATATCGATTTTTGCAAAAAAGGGGGGCCACGTGAAGTTGGCCCCCCATCATGTTAAATCGATTGTTTTGGTATTTAATCGCCAGAACTATTTCTAAAATGTATAATGAACTCTAGAACTATTCGAAAGGAAGCCAGAACTCCGAAAAGAAATCCAATTGGTTGATATTGGGGGGCCAACTTCACATGCATGGAAACATGTATTCTAAATACTAGAGATCAAGTCGAATATTTTCCTCTGTCATGAATATTGCGAGTGAAGTGTTGCGTGTATCATATACGATAAATAAATATCATTATACACACATTTAGATCGACAGCACGAGGAGAAATTACGAAACTTAAATAGTAAATGTATGGGTACAATTGGCTGCGTTTTCCTTCACACACCTGCGAGAATATTCGCTCGTAAAATGATTCGAATCAGGTACTGGTACCCAGGAGTCGAGTCATTGAATTAAATACCTCCTTTTACGATCAGTTTCGTCACCGTTGAAAAGGCATTTTTATTTGCTCTCTTAAATACTCGCGGGATCCTATGAGAATTTTCACGTCACTCCAAAACAAAGCACGTGATTTATGTGAAAATTTCCTTTTTCTCTCATTATTTCACTACGAATTTTGGCCAACATAAATTACGCCTGCAAAATGTAGCTCATATTGTAATTCACCTTTGTAGGGCTGCAGATTGAAAACAGTAAAAAAAGTGACTTTTTACAGTTAAAAAAGTGAGTAAATAGTGAGTTTTAAAGTGAAATAATCAAGCAAAGAATAAACCAGCCAATGAACGTGTTTAAAAAACTTTTAAAATTCAAGAGAATAATATAAAGATTTAGGAAAGTCGTTAAAATTTGAAGAAAATAATTCGAAAATCGCAAAACAGGAGAGAATTATCTTTTTCAAATTCCCGGATCGTAAACTATAGTTTAAAACTATAAACTATAAACTATAGTTTGTCTAATAAAATAGACAAAATATAAAAGCAAATTGAACAAATTTACAAAAAGATAAAAAAGAAAACCAGATAAGTGAAAAAGTTATTTCTTTCACGACCAACAAATAAAAAATAATAAGAATAAGAAAAAAATTAAGAAAACTGTTTCTTAATCTACAAAAAAATAATTTATTCAAAAAAGAAAAATATAAAGAACGAGAAATGAATATTCTAATAAATTTTTTTTTTAAAAACAGAAAACCTAGAAACTGCTTGAAAAATTAAATAAATTTATACATAAAATTGACAAAATATAAAAACGAACTGAACAAATTTATAAACAAAGATAAAAAATAAAACAGAAAATTTAAAAAAAAATAATCTCCCCCCCCCCCCACACACAAAAATAAATAAAACTACGCAAGAATTAAAACAAGTGGAAAATTATGTTCATCTCATGAAATAACATCTCCTGAACATTTCTGATAAAAAAGAAAATTTCAATTTTTAAAAATTGGTATTTGCGATTTTTTTTAAACTTTTGAAAAAGTAGAAACTTTTTATAGGCAAATAGATTCTTTTTAGTGTAAAGAATATTTAACTAAAGTCCCGTCAAATTTCCGGATTTCCCAGTCGCTAGACGCACCCTGCAAAAATAATTGAAATGTAAAGAAACTAATTGAAAAATGACAGAAATAATTCAAATTTGAAAAAAAAATTGTAAAATGACAAAACTAAATGAAAATTTAGTTCAAAATCAAAAAATGAAGACAAAAATTCAAAATTTGAAACAAAATAATTGAAATTTGAAGAAAATAATTGAAAAGTTTAAAAAATAATAAAACGGAATTACAAGAAAATATTTGTAGAAAAACTAAAAAAATTAAAATTTAAAAATTATTGAAAAATAACGACACTTTCGGACAGTCTTTAAATTTTAATTTATTATAAGGTCCAACGTTTCAGAAACGAACCGTTCTCATTTTCAAGGACTGAAATACACAAATAATTATTAAAAACAATTTTAAAGAAATTATAAATAAGACAATATAAATTTTTTTAATCACTCTCACTTACTATCAAAAACACAATATAAAACACATATTAATGACAAACATAAAGAAAAAAGAAAGAAAGTGTTTTCTTTCAGTCAAAAAATAAAATAAATTCATTATTAATTTTTCTAAAACGACGTGACAAATTTAAAAAAATAAAATAAAATTTAAAAAAATAATTTAAGACTGGCGTAAAAAATTAATAATTTGAGTACAATAATTAAGATATTGACAAAATAACTAAAACGTTCAGAAATTAATTGATGACATAAGGAATTGAAAGCTGGTTTAGGAATGAAAGTTTTTAGACAATATTTGAAAAATAAAAAAAAAAAATAATAGAAGTTTCAAGAAAATAATTAAATCCTGAAGAAAATAATTAAAAAATATCAAACCAAATTTATATATTTAGAAAACAGTTGATAAATGACAAATATAACTGAAATTTGGAAAAGAAATTAATGAAAAATGAGAAATATAATTCAAAAATGGAGTAAAAAGTAATAAATTTAATATATTAATTGAAAAATAACCGATTTAATTACAATGTGAAGAAACTAATTGAATAATCACATAAAAAATTGAAAAACTGGTGTAAAAGTTTATAAATACATGACAATATAGAAAAGATTGAAGAAAATGACATTTCAGGAAAGTAATTCCAAAATGTAAAAAATATTTGAATAATGACGAAAATAATTGAGAAATGAAAGAAATAATTGATACCTGGTGTAAAAAATAAAAAATTTGAAGACAATACTTGAAGAATTGAGGAAATAATTAAAATGTTAAGAAACTAATTGAATGATGACATAAATAATTGAAAGCTGGTGTAAAAATAAAAATATTTTAGACAATTATTGAAAAATTGAAAAAATATTAAAAGTTTGATGAAAATAATTGAAAACTGAAGAAGTTAAAAAATAATAGAATAATATGAAGAAAATAATTGGAAAATGACAAAAATTCTTGAATAATGACGAATGTAATTGAACTTTGAAGAAATTAATTTAAAAATGACAACAAAAATTCATATATGTAGAAAACAGTTGAAAAATAACTAGAATTTTAAAAAAATTTAATGAAAAATAAGAAATATAATTTAAAAATGAAGTAAAAAATAAAAAATGTAATACATTAATTATTGAAAAATTGTACGAAGTAATTGAAAAATTAACGATATAGTTAAAATATGAAGAAATTAATTGAATAACGACATAAATAATAGAAAAATGATCTAAAAATGAATAAATTTATGACAATAATAGAAATATTGAAGAAAATGAGATTTAAATTAAATAATTCTAAAATGTCAAAAATATTTGTAATTTCAAAAAGAAAATATATATATATATAATTGAGAATTGACGAAAATAATTGAAAATTGTAGAATATAATTGAAAAATGTGTAAAAAATTAATAAATTCATGTAAATAATGAAAAAAATGATTAAAATGATTAAAAATTTAAGAAAAAAAATTTAAAACTGTTGTAAAAAATTTAAAAATTCATGACAATAAAAAAAATTGTAGAAAATATTTAAAATTTGTAGAAAATAATTCTAAAATGACAAAAATAATAGAAATCTAAAGAAAGTAATTAAAGTTTAAAGATAATAACTGAAAATTGTAGAAAATAATTGAAAAAGGTGTAAAAAATAAATAAATTCGTAACAATAATAAAAAGAATCAAGAAATTGATTAAAATCTCAAGAAAATAATTGTGAACTGGTGTAAGAAATTTAAAAATTCATGACAAAAAAATTGAATAAAATAATTTAAATTTGTAGAAAATATTTCTAAAATGTCAAAAATTATAGAAATATGATGAAAATAAATGAAAAATGACAAATTTACTTTAATAATGACGAATGTAATTGAAATTTGAAGATAAAAAATTTATATATGCAGAAAACAGTTGAAAAATAACTGTAATTTTGACTTCATTAATGAAAAATTATAAATTTAATTTAAAAATAGGATTAAAATATTAATACATTTATTGAATAATTGTATGAAATAATTTAAAAATTATCGCTATAATTGAAAAGTAAAAAAATTAATTAAATAATGACGTAAATAAATAATTGAAAGCGGGTGTAAAAATGAAAAAATTATAGACAATAATTGAAAATAATTTTAGAAAATTTTGAGTAAAATAATTGAAAATTGAAGAAATTATTGAAGTTTGAAGAAAATAATTGAAATTTGTAGAATATGATTGAAAAATGTTTTAAAAATTAATAAATTCATTTAAAAGAATGAAGATGGCTCAGAAGTGGACTTGGTTTACATTTTATTTAATTATACACACATTCATTTATTCTCACATCTTTTTTACAATGATTTTATTTGAATAAAATAATTGAAATTTGTAGAAATTGGAATATAACATAAATACTTGAATAATAACAAAAGTAATTGAAGTTTGAAGAAAATAGTTGAAAAATAACAAATGTAAATTGAGACTTGCGTAGAAAACTTAAATATTTTTTGCAAAAATTTAAAGATCGAAAAATATAATTGAAATTTTAAGAAAATAACTGAAAAATGACAAAAATAAATGAAAATCTGTGTAATAAATTGAAATATTCATGACAATAATTTAAAGACTGAAGAAAATAATTGATATTTGAACAAATTGAATTCAAAATCGCAATGAAAATTGACAAAAATAATTTAAAGTTAAAAAAGTACTTTAGAAATGACAAAAATACTTGAAAAGAGGTGTAGAATTTAAATATTTGTAAACTGTTATTAAAAAATTGAAGATAATGATATTATATTAAAGAAGTGAGAAAAGTAACTAAAAGTGAGCGATTTTAAAAAAAGTGAGTTAAAGTGAGAAAAGTAAGTCACTGTTAGCCCTGCCTTCACTTAATTAAAAGATACATAATAATAACTTTCAGTTGAGATTGCCCAATAAATAATTTAATTAATCAACAAAAAATTACTTCTGAAAAGAAGAGTGTTTGTAAATATAAAGAGTGGGCTCTTAATTAAAATGAATTTGAGCTGAGTTTGCATTTATAGAGGTAATATAAGCAAAGAAAGGATCTTGCAATCGGATCAGTGATGGGAAGAAGAGAAAGATGAAGAAAGTAATGAAAGTATGTGCATATATGAGAGAGAAGTTGACTTTCTGCATTGGAATCTAAGATAGTAAACGTTTATCCAAAGAAATATATTTAATCTCTGAAGATAGATCGAGATTAAGCAACTCCAGAAGTCTTGGAGCTCTTAATATATAAATATTCCACATCATTACTCGCATAACTACGGTGTTATAAAATTCTATCTCTCACATCTCTTCTCTTTATTTTTTTTTAACGTTCCTCGCTCAAGACGCGCGTGTTCCGGGAAGAGGGGCAGCAATTAAGCGACTACCTAGCTAATTATCAGCCTAATGAGGTTTCAATTTATTCCATTTGTCGATTCACTAGCACTCCCACAATTATCGTGTCACGAAACAAGCCATCAGATCAAAACTTTGACTCGGCTAAATTTATGTTTTCCTCATTTTCCAAGAAAAAGGAAATTAATTCACTTTTAGTGGATGTTAGTTAAAATAATTATTAGCGTTTTAATAAAATTAAAAAATTTAATTAAAATTAATTACTTGACGGATTTTTTCATATAACCTAAAAAAAACTCGAGAACCGTTCCTAATTGCAACATTTTACAACATGGTCCCTTTTTATGAATTGAAGTGTGTTAAAATAACAGTATCTGAATAGTAGTTTAAACTTAAATTTATAATTTCACATTAAAAAGAGAAACTAAAATCTATATCGAATGTTCCAAAAATACGCTTGTGAATTTCTTTCTCTTTTAAAATCTGTGTGTCAGCTGATTTCTTTGTGTTGGTCAGCCCCCTGAATCTTTGAGTTGAAAATGTCCGAAGTCGTGGCGCAACGACTATGGTGGCGCTGGCTGTCACCTAGGCTGACTTGATGACAGAACGCATTGTAAACTGATAAAAAAATGTCTTTTTTGGAATTTAAAATTGTCTCCTGTTATGAATAAAAGTTTTTTTAGACTTATTTCATTTTAAAATGTGATTTTCTTTAATTTTTTTATATAAAAGATTATTAATATTCAATAAACATGTGGTAAACAAGTGCATTTGTTTTGGATGTAAGTCAGGTTATGTCTCGTACAAAAAACGAAATAAAGAAGAAAAAATTCAATGTTTTTTAGTTCTAAAGTATATTTATAAATCGCAAAGTTTAATAAGGCCTAAATATATTTATAACTTATTTATTTTTACCAAATAAGTTAAGTGTTTTGTTTTAAAAATGTTGTTTCCCAGATACTGGTAAAAGTGAATAAAATGTCGATAAACATGTTTTATTGTAATTTGATTTATATACACTTTATATATAAACATTATATAATATATATATGTATACAATATAAATTATATATAATGAATATTGATTTTATATAAATATTATATATAATTAAAAAAAAAAAAAAATTGCAACTATTTATAATTTCTAAATAAAATTAATATACATTGTATATAATAATTATAGTATATACATATTATATAATATTATAAGAATATAATGTTTTTATACAAAGTACATAAACTCAAATTGCAATAAAATGTGTTTATAAAAATTTTATTCATTTTTTCCATCTGGGAAACGAACAAGTATAAGAAAACTATTTAAATGTAAATTAATAATAAATTATTATTGCTTTTTGCCCTTAAAATAAATATATATTTATTTTTTGATAAAAACTTTTTTTCTTATTTCACTTGAAAAATAATTAGATACATCAGTTTTATTTTTAATAGATTTAATATTTTAATTTTTATTAAAGTTTTGAAAATTAAAATAGACTGTTATTCTTTATCCCAATACATAATAAACATTTCATATAAATATTATTCTAATGTCTATATGGTCTGTATAATTTATTTTCCCCGTAAAAGTTGAATAAACATTTCCCTCATCAGAAATTGTATACTGATTTTCAATTTAAAAATACGTTTCTTTCCTTTTTTTAAATAAAAGTTATTTATATTTATATCTAGTATCTTATAAACTTCAGATATCTACTTGAAAACACGTTTTAAAATAGTTTAATTAATCAAATATTTGATTTTTATCAAATTGTCTCTGTATTTTTTCAAATCTCAGCCTAGGTGACATCCAACGCCATCTACAGTCACCCGTCGACTCTCATGACAGTCTATTCTATGCGTTTCAACGCGAGATTCAGGGGGCTGGTGTTGGTAAACTGTAACACGAGATTTGTGGACAGAAACTTTTCTCATATTCGTTATGCTTTTGTTTACTACAAACTAAAAACTGTATTAAATTTTTTTATAGAATTAACGACAAAATCTCGCTGAAGTTGTGTTCTAACCTAACCTCGGAAATGTATCGAGTCTGCGCAGCAAGCGCAACCTCGAAAATTCGGCGCGCTTTTTGAAAATTAGTTCATTTTCTTTAAATAACAAATGTGTTTTAAAAAGTAATTTAAAATTACTGCACATTACAATATCAATGAAAAGTCAAAAAGTAAACCAAATTTTCATTACCTAACTATTCATTACGTGAGAAATTTAAAATAAATTAAAAAACATATTTATCTAAACGTTCGGAATTTTCAAGTACATGAAATACACAAACGATAGAAAGTCTGTCTTAGAGAATTTGATCTCCTTAGAGTCAATTGAAGAATGCAAAGAAATAATTATGTTTGACTAGCAGGTGTAAGTGTGAAATTTTTAGATTTCAATCTATGCGTTTCAAGTATGTGCGGAAATATGAAGGCTAATAATAAATGAACCTCGTTCACCACAATCTTTATAACGATCTCAATGATTATTATCAAAGATTTTATTGAAATGCAAGGCATGCGTGATAAATTGAAATTTTTAGTCGTGATTTGTTCTCATTCGAATAGTATTATTATTACCCAATCTTTCCAGATATTAAAGAGATTACTTTTCAACTCTCATTTAGAAATAAAACCTTCAAGTTAACCAAGTTCAGAAGCCATTGATCTCAGAATCTTCTAACGGGTTTTATTTAAATAGCTTAGTAATACAATATGCTACATTTTTTAAACCATTTTCTAGAATATACAAGTGTTGAATTATGAGCGACGCCAATTACTATTTTGACGAGGGTAAAATGGCCAAGTCGCGTAAAACATCATACACGATGTGCAATTTTAGAATGATGAGTCGACTAGTTGCAGGCAACTATCAACATGAGAGCAACAACATGAGAATTGCTGGGGGCAAAAGAGACTCTGTGAAAGTTTGCCATGTGCGATAAATCGCAACTCGAATCGTAAATCAAAGCAGAATTTAATGAAATATCCAGCGCGATTGAATCGACAGTAAAGACCCGCGTAAAAGTTGATGACTGTCCTTGCCTGTGAATTGCAGCAACTTGTCGGCCGTGGGCCATCGATTTGTAATCGACAAGTTTCATCGGGCATGTAAGCAGGTGGCTTTAAATCTAAACAAGCCCTCGCCTTTGGCTCTAGACGTATCTTCTTCATCGTTCTAACACCTCGGTAATTACTCCCAGGATTATCAATTCTAGGTGACAGCTCTCGTGCCTTTAGAAAATGCTTCTCTAATTTATCGTCACGGCTTCTCGAAATTTATACGACCTTTGTCTAATACAACATTTTCATGAAATGATGAAACTTTAATAAAAAAAATAAAAAAAAAAACAGTACGAAAGCAGGAGCACAGCGCCTATACTATCAAGGGTTTCGTAGAGCTGTTAAATTAATTTAATTGTACAAGGTTTGAGATATCGATTATTATCGAAATTATATATTGATTATCTGACCATTCGAGACTTTGTGACCTAAGTCTTCAGTATTATGATTAAGTCTAATCGAGATTTATTATTCCTTTGCGTGGTCCTTAAAAATTAAGTTTTTGAATTTAAAAATTGTCGACACTTCATTTTGTTACATATCAAGAAAGATTTCAAGGATTTTCCACCTATTTCCCAAGAGTTCCCAGGAATTCCCAAGTGATTCCCAGGAATGCCCATGGGTTTCCTAGAAATTTTCCAAGAGTTCCCAGGAATTTCCAAGGAACTCAAGAATCCCTCAAAATCATAAATTGATTTTCCAGGAATTTCTACAAGTTCCAACGAATTTTCAAAAGATTACCGGGATCTAGGAATTCTCAGGAATTTCCCAGAAGTTTCCCTGGAATTTAAAGGGGCTTTCCTAAAATTTCCTACAGGTTCCGAGGTTTTTCCAAAAGATTAACTGGATCTAGGGATTCTCAGGAATTTCCCGGGAATTACCCAGCAGTTTCCCTGGAATTTAAAGGTATTTTCCAAATATTTCCTACAAGTTCCGACAAAATTTCCTGGGATTCCAAGGAGGTTACTAGGAATTCTCAGAGATATCAAGCATTTTCACAGGAATGCACAGGAATTTGCTAATAGTTCTCTGAGTTTCCCTGAATTTAAAGTGATTTTCCAGGCATTTCAAATGATTTTCCAGGAATTTCCAACAAGTTCCAAGGAATTTGCAAAAGATTACCGGGATCAAGGAATTGCCCAGGAATTTCCCAGGAGTTTTCCTGGAATTCTCAGGAGGTTCCCTGAAATTTAAAGGGGTTTTCCCAAAATTTCCTACAAGTTCCGAGGAATTTACGAAATATTACCGGGATCTAAGGATTCTCAGGAATTTTCCTGAAATTTAAAGCGGTTTTCCATAAAAAATCCCTAATATTTTTTTCTACAAGTTAGGAGGGAAATTCCTTGGAATTCCCAGGAGGTTACTAGGAATTCTCAGGAATTTCAAACATTTTTCCAGGAATTTCCCAAGATTTCCCAGGTGTTTTCCTGGAAGTTAAAATGATTTTCCAAGAATTACCAAAAGATTACCGGGATCTAGGACTTCTCAGGAATTTCTTATGAGTTCCCTGGAATTTGAAGGGGGTTTTTAAAAATTTCCTACAAGTTCCGAGGAACTTCCAAAAGATTACCAGGATGTAGGAATTCTCTGGAATATCCCCAGTATTTCCCAGGAGTTTCCCTGGAATATAAAGGGGGTTTCCAGAAATTTCCTACATGTTCTGAGGAATTTCCAAAAGGTTACCGGGATGTAGGAATTCTCTAGAATATATCCAGTATTTCCCAGGAGTTTCCCTGGAATATAAAGGGGGTTTCCAGAAATTTCCTACAAGTTCCGAGGAATTTCCAAAATATAACCGGGATGTAGGAATTCTCTGGAATATCCCCAGAATTTTCCAGGAGGTTCCCTGGGATTTAAAGGGGATTCCGGATTTCCAAAAATTCCCTACAAGTTCCGAGGAACTTCCAAAAGATTACCAGGATGTAGGAATTCTCTGAAATATCCCCAGTATTTCCCAGGAGTTTCCCTGGAATATAAAGGGGGTTTCCAGAAATTTCGTACAAGTTCCGAGAAATTTCCAAAAAATTACCGGGATCTAGGAATTTCCAATAATTTTTCTGGAATTTAAAGGGGGTTTCCCAAAATTTCCTACAAGTTCCAAAAAAAATCCCTACAATTTTTCCTACAAGTTAGGAGGGAAATTCCTTGGGATTACCAGGAGATTACTAGGAATTCTCAGGGATTTGAAACATTTTTCCAGGAATGCCCAGGAATTTCCCAAGATTTCCTAGGTGTTTTCCTGGAATTTAAAATGATTTTCCAGGAATTTCCAAAAGATTACCGGGATCTAGGAATTCTTAGGAATTTTCTAAGAGTTTCCCTAGAATTTAAAGGGGGTTTCCAAAAAATTCCTACAAGTTCCGAGGAATTTCCAAAAAATTACCGAAACCTAGGAATTCCCAGGAATTTTCCTGGAATTTAAAGGGGTTTTCCCAAAATTTCCTACAAGTTCCGAGGAATTTACAAAATATTACCGGGATCTAAGGATTCTCAGGAATTTTCCTGAAATTTAAAGCGGTTTTCCATAAAAAATCCCTAATATTTTTTTCTACAAGTTAGGAGGGAAATTCCTTGGAATTCCCAGGAGGTTACTAGGAATTCTCAGGAATTTCAAACATTTTTCCAGGAATTTCCCAAGATTTCCCAGGTGTTTTCCTGGAAGTTAAAATGATTTTCCAGGAATTACCAAAAGATTACCGGGATCTAGGAATTCTCAGGAATTTCTTAAGAGTTCCCTGGAATTTGAAGGGGGTTTTTAAAAATTTCCTACAAGTTCCGAGGAACTTCCAAAAGATTATTAGGATGTAGGAATTCTCTGAAATATCCCCAGTATTTCCCAGGAGTTTCCCTGGAATATAAAGGGGGTTTCCAGAAATTTCCTTCATGTTCTGAGGAATTTCCAAAAGATTACCGGGATGTAGGAATTCTCTAGAATATATCCAGTATTTCCCAGGAGTTTCCCTGGAATATAAAGGGGGTTTCCAGAAATTTCCTACATGTTCTGAGGAATTTCCAAAAGATTACCGGGATGTAGGAATTCTCTAGAATATATCCAGTATTTCCCAGGAGTTTCCCTGGAATATAAAGGGTGTTTCCAGAAATTTCCTACAAGTTTCGAGGAATTTCCAAAATATTACCAGGATGTAGGAATTCTCTGGAATATCCCCAGTATTTTCCAGGAGTTTCCCTGGAATATAAAGGGGGTTTCCAGAAATTTTCTACAAGTTCCGAAGAATTTCCAAAAAAATTACCAGGATCTAGGAATTCTCAGGTATTTCCCAGGAATTTGAAGGAGTTTTCTAAAAATTTCCTACAAGTTCCGAGGAGTTTCCCTGGAATTCTCAGGAATTTCCCAATAGTTCTCGGAGTTTTCCTGGAATTTTAAGGGATTTCACAGGAATTTACTACAAGTTCTGAGGAATTTTCAAGAGATTGACAGAATCTTCGTGGTAATTCCTAGGAATTTCCCACCACGTCTCAGGAATTTCCAAGAGATTCCCAGGAGTTTCTTGGGAATTTCCAGGAATCTGGTTATCAAGAATAAATGCTCAGGTATTTTCCAAGTTTTTTATGCGATTTTAAGCAGTTTTCCAGGAATGCCCAGGAATTGCCAAGGAAATTTCCAAATTTCCCAATAGTTTTCGGAGGTTCCCTGGAATTTGAAGGGATTTTTCATGAATTCACCACAAGTTAAGAGGAAATTTCAAGAGATTACTAGGATGTTTCTAGTAATTTTCCAGGAGGTTTCTTGAACTTTTCAGGAGTTTCACGGATTTTTTAAGAATTTCCATTAATTTCCAAGGAATCAGGAAATTCCAAGAAATTTACAGGAATGTTCAGGGATTTCTTAGAAATTTTCCAAGAGTTCCCAGGAATTTTGAAGGGATTTTGCCCTGGGCCACGAAACCCTAAAAATGATGATGAAACAAGTTTGAAAAATGCTTGTTGAAAATTTGCTTTCAAAAGATGTCCCTGTTTGATAATTTGCTTTTCGTATTAAAATGTTGTGCACTTCGGAATGTGTTCAAAAGACATGAATATTTATAAATAAAGTAACACTTTTTCATAAACACAGAAGCTTGTAAATGAGGACATTAGGAAAAACAAGTTTACATCAATAACAAAGTGCTCGTTTGCTTCATTTACAGAGAGTAATTAAGTCGTGTTAGCAAAAACCTTCTGTATATGACATAACAAAATGCGTTGTGAAAAAAAAAATTCGAAAAAGAGGCAGTATTATCGAACACGCCATCAATTATCTTCAACTCGCTTGAGAAACTAATGGATACATTTTCTTCAACGGTTCGTATAAGAGGCGAATTAGTGCTAATTAACGAGACTGAATTGTTCTGTTTTATAATTATGACGAAAAAAATTCATAAAATTAAAAATTAATTTTGTAAAGATGGTAGTAGTAATATTTGCACACTGAGTATGTCTGTTTACTGATTTTGGGATGTTTATAACTCGAGTAAAAAAACTTGTTGGAATGGGCAAATACGCAACTACCTGAAAAAAATGGTGTTAATCTGAGACACAAAACTTGTTGAAAGAGATAATTTCAATGAAAAAAAAATTGTCGGAAGGGATTATTAAAGGGTCAATTTCACCAATTTTGAATCCAGATTTTTCTCTGTAATTTTTCTCGAGAGAGTCGAAGATCGAGGTCTGTGAATCCTTTCGCTTGGAGAAAAAAAAGAAAATAATAACGATTAAAAAAAAAGGAAAAGAAACCTGATAAAATATTATAGCTTGCATGAAAGCTGCTGGACCAGATCGTCAACAATAATCGAGACCGACTTTTACCAGAAACGATACCTCGAACCTTGTCAGAATTCTCAAAAATGTTTACAACTTTGACTCAACTAAAAACATTAGAAGCTCTTTTTCGTTAAAAATAGAACAAAAAAACATAAGAAGAAGAAGAAGAGAACGGTTGATATGTGGAATGGAAGATTTTTTTTATTAACATATCTTTCTCTAGTTTGGTGGAAGATTGTTTAACGTTAATGTGAAGTGCAAGCTACTTTTTATACACGCTCTGCTCAACATCAAGACTCACAAGTGTATATATGAGAAAGTGTATACATCCGAATTGGAGGGACCAGTTTTTTTCCAGAAACTTTTTAAGGCTCATCACGAGGTCCTTGTGATCTGCAGAATCCAACTTGACCGCTTCTTTCTGTTTCGCTCGCATGATAATACCACGAAATAAAGACGATATTTCGTTATCGAGTGCTTCTAAATGTTTTTACATTTCACAGTTTAGTCGCAAATAAAAAAATGTTTATTTCAGTTGTAAAAAGATAAAATGTCTACATTTGAAAAAACCTCAATTTAAGTTTATCTTTAATGTACTTTGGATTTTATCGTGTATTTTCTAAACTTGCTGATTTTAAACATTCGTTTTTAAAAATACTCATGTTTATACAAAATTTCTATACTAACTCTTGTTTCGAAACATTATATTATTTTAAATTATCACAATTTCCATTTACAATATAAAAAATTTCATTTAAATTACGTTAGCATATTATTTACAGTCTCTTAAAATAATTGAAAAATCCATTATCTTCTAAGAAAGTATTTATAGACACTTGTTAAATAAATTTCAATTTAAAATCAAGGTAGTTTTTAGTTCGTTACAAGGGAAGGGAGATTGGTAAATTTGCTTGGGTTTACGGCAGTAATTTTATTCACTTTATGGTGGAAAAAAATATCGTGGATTGTTAAGACTGAAAGGAAAAAGTCTTGAAGGAAAAAGTCTGAAAGTAGAATATTGATCGCAAGTCCCAGTCAGGCTTAAGCATTGTCTTTGTGCTCTTGAACGTATTGAACGTTCGATAAATCAGTGATTCTTCGATAGAGTCTCGGACCGTGACTATCCTTTTATTACTTCATACACGTGACCATATATCTATTCAATAGTCTTCCTTTACTCTGTTCTTCACGTACAAAAATTGAAAACGAACAATGGAGAATCTGCTACTTTCTGTGTTGTTTCTGTCAACGTGCCTCGGTTTATTAATTTTTAAAAGAATGTAAATATTTGAATATCATTTTTGAATTTTAATGAGAATAGTAATAGTAATGATATAATAGTAAATACCTAAGTAGAAGTTAACATTGCAACAATTTGGGTGCAACAATAATTGTAGTGCAAAATTTTTAGTGCAATAATTGTAGTATAAAATTTTTAGTGCAATAATTGTAGTCCAACAATTGTAGTGCAAAAATTGTAGTCCAACAATTTGGGAGCAACAATTAGGGTGCAACAATTTGGGTGTAACGATTGTAGTGAAACAATTAGGGTGCAAAACAATAATTTTAGTACAATAATTGTAGTACAACAATTGTAGTGCAACAACTGTAGTTCAATAATTGTAGTCCAACAATTGTAGAACAATAATTGTAGTGCAACAGTTGTAGTCCAACAATTTGAGTGTACCAATTGTAGTACAATCTCGAGTACAATAATTGTAGTGCAACAACTGTAGTTCAATAATTGTAGTCCAACAATTGTAGTACAATAATTGTAGTACAATAATTGTAGTGCAATAATTGTAGTGCAAAAGTTGGAGTCCAACAATTTGGGTGTAGCAATTGTAGTGCAACAATTGTAGTGCAATAATTGTAGTGCAACAACTGTAGTGCAACAACTGTAGTTCAATAATTTTAGTCCAACAATTGTAGTACAATAATTGTAGTGCAACAATTGTAGTGCAAAAATTGTAGTCTAACAATTTGGGTGCAACAATTTGGTGTAACAATTGTAGTACAATAATTGTAATGCAATAATTGTAGTGCAACAATTGTAGTACAATTATTGTAGTGCAACATTTTGGGTGTAACAATTGTAGTGCAATAATTGTAGTACAATAATTGTAATGCAATAATTGTAGTGCAACAATTGTAGTACAGCAATTGCCGTACAACAATTAGGGTACATTATTGCAGTTCAAAATATTATTCCTTTGTAATATTTTCCAGAAATAACAAAATAATAGTAATAATAATAAAAGCCTAACCTATTTCCAAAAATAAAGAATCGAACGTTGCATGTGGAGTTGAGATTAAAATTTTGGAGTCTGACAGGCGTTAAACGCAAGTCAGACCTAATCCTCTTCACATGTGACGTCGCGGAACAAAACCATAAAATGGCAAAGGAGAAGAGAAAGGGAGTGACCTTTGAATCAGTCACTGCACGATGGACTTTTAGATTTAATATTCATGTTAAATGAGGCCTATTAATGCCTTTATGCATTTTCGAAAGTCATAAATTCTGGAATAACCTAGAAAGTGATATTTGCGGAGTTATTCCTTTTAACAATCAAAGGCTATATAATCATCATATTAAACTGAAAAAATTACAACAAGTACACCCTTTGGCCTAAAGTCATGTCGGAAATTGGTATAATTATCTAGAAATTCTTAAGTAGTTTTTTTAAACCCTCGAGCTGTGGTTTCTACGAAAATGTTGAACAATTGTCAATAATCGTCACCATAAAGTGTCACCGAGTCACACCATTAATTTCGACATTTCTGAGAATATAATACCGATAATGCGACAGTCTTGAAAAAATATGCCAGTCTTCATAAACTTTTCTTGATTTGGTGAAAGAAATATATAATGGACAATTTTTTTTGTGCAGAAATGTTTGAAAAGAAAGAGGATTTGTTTCACGGGAAATTTGAATGTAAATTGTTTTTCAAGTGTGTTGGTATTAAATGTGTGGTAAAATTTTTTGGATATGACAGAACTGACACGTAATCCTCGCATAAAACAGGCCCCCCGATGTTAAAATCTGAGGTCATTGCTACCTCATGAAGAATGCCTCGACGAGGCGAAGGCGGAAAAGGTTTTCTGTCGAGCTATACACTATACACTGATTACGTTCGGAGGTGGAGTCACTTATTTTAATTCCGTGCATAAGTCTGAATTACTGTGCCTCCAAAGAATGTCAGTCGAACTCTTTCTACCGTGACCTCCATATTGCTACTTTCCTTCGGTCCATATTAAACCTTCCAATAATTTTATGTACCCACCGCAGTCATAACATTGTTTATTAAAAAACAAAAAAAAAGCTATCTATATTTCATCTTTATAATTATAGGGATCAGTTAGTCAGTTCCTTCTTTTAAAAAAATCCACTTTCTGTACCGCTTTTCTAACCTTAATAATGCCAAAGAAAGACAAACTTAAAGTACCAACATTTTTCCAATTTTCAATTGATTTTAATAGTAATAATTTTATAAAATAATTAATACTTCTAGTTTGGTTAAAGTTTTCTTTAATTCGAATTGTTTCCAATTGTGTATTTTAAATTTTGTCTTTTCCTGCAAATTAATTGCAATTTTTTGTTTGCAAACGAATGTCGAATTTCAGATTACGTTATCTAAATCGTTCCCAATTACTGAAAACTGATAATTTGTATTTAAATGCAATTTTGAATTGATCAAAATTTTAAAAATAAAATTGTTTGCCTCTGTACAAATGTTTAAATAAAGTATATGATAATACAAATTTGGTCTAATTTTTTTTTCGATTGTTTGTCTAATTCCTCCTTAAAACATGACCGAATTACTCATAAATGTTTCTTAAACTACAAAATTGTCTAAAGTATAATTGGAATATTTTATGACAAATACAAATTATCGCCTTTTTGAAATTGAATAAATTCTAGATGTAAAATTATAATTTCTTAGCTTACTCTTTAACAAAGTTTTAAAAAAAATACGTAGGAATACACTAGTGTAGCGTCTCGGGTAAAAAATTCTTTTTTTTTTTGTGGAGCTATGTAATTAGTTATTTTTTACTAAATGATTAGTGGAAATATAACTATTTAAATTACTGACTGAGTTTTTGCTTTCGAATTAGTTATATTTACCTAACTCAAATTTAGAGAGTAGTTTGAGGTTATGTTATCTATTAGTTTCTTTCCTTTCAGCATAAATTCCTCTTTTCTATTCCTCTGTTCAATTACCCTTTTCTTTTGAATAAAATATATCAGAAAGCTGGCGAACAGTTCTTTTGCCTTGAACTTGACCAATTCGCTTTCTTTGCCATTTCCCTTGGTATTTAGTGTCACAACTCCATAAAAGCGAATTCTTGTCAAGAATCTATCTTAACTTGATCTCGACTTCGTTTCTCTTTTCTTCCATAAGGTAAAAATTTTTCCGTTTACTCTCTCAATAAAAGTCTACCAAGGAAAGCCCAATTCGATTAACTCGTTTTCAACAAGGGAAAGTATTCTCTAGTTTATTTATTAAAGAAAACTTATTATTAGCATGAAATGTTTATAACATATTGTCTAAAAGAAATTTTAGAAAATGCTATATAACTACGAAATTTTGTGTTTCCTTTAAAATTTCTCTTAAAAGTTAGAATTGTTTGGAGGTTGAATAAATTAAAAGTGGATATAAAACTGAATTTATAAAATCTCTGAAAAATTGGATTGATTGAAATCCAGGTCAATTAAAAATAGAATGAAATAAATTAAAGTCGCTTGTAATTAAGATCATTGATAATCCGAAATTATCAAAATTCGGATCAATGGAAAACCGGGTTACTTAAAATATTATTAGGTAGGTCTGCCTGACCCAATCTTGCGTTTTAATTTTGCCGGAAATTTAATTTTTAAACTTTCCGAAAATTAGTGAATTTTTAAAAAAAGTTAAATCTAAAGCAAAATTTTATACAATTTTGAGTCAGGCAGACATACTACTTAATTCATAGTCTATAACATGACATTATAAATCGTTCACATACCACGCGGACAGTTGGAGGGGGGGGGGGGGTTTGTCTAAAGTCCACGATTGTCCACTAGGGAGGAAGGGGGTCAAAACAAATGTCTGCGTGAACCAAGTAAAATTTAAAAAAAAAAGATAAAAATATAAAAAATGTTGAACATTTAAAAAATGTTGTTTAACTGACTTTTAAATTTAGCGGCACTGTTTTTTTGACCGGATATCTCAAGAACTTTTCAACGGATTTGAATAACATTTGGATGGCTTAACAATCTCAAATTTTAATTAATTCTTTAAATTCCACAAATTTTCTACATTTTTCAATTGTCATCATCATTTTTCTATATTTTCTTGAAATTTCCAATTATTTCTCTCACATTTAACGTATTACCTTCAATTTACAATTCATTTTGTAATTTTATCACTTTTTTTCAAAATTTCAATTACTATCTTCAATTTTCAATTATTTACCTCAAATTTTAATGATTTTTTTTTAATTTTTAAATATTTTCACTATTTTGCAATTGTTTTCTCAAATTTTAAATTAAATTCAATATTTTTTTTAATTTCCTAAATTTTTCAATTATTTATCTCAAATTTCAATATTTTTTATCGGTGCTCAATTTTTAAAATTATTTTTCTAATATTTTCTTGAATTTTTAATTATTTATCGCAAATTTCAATTAAATTTGTTTACTTTTAATTGTTTTCATCAATTTGCAATTCTTTTCTCCGAATTGTGAAAATTTTCAATATTTTTTAGTCAATTACCTAAATTTACAATTATTTATCTCATATTTCAACAATTATTATTAATGTTTAATTTATAATATTAATTTTTAATTATTTTCTTATATTTTAAATATACTTTGTAATTTTATAAATACATTTTTCTGGAATTTGAATTATTTCTTACACTTACAATTACTTTAACCCTTTTAAAATTATTTTCTCCGAGTTTTTAATATTTTAATTATGTTTTAACTAATTTACCTAATTTTTCTATTATTTTTCAATTAATTTAAGAAATTTTCAACTATTATTTTTACAAATTTTAATAATTTTCTTATATTTTAAACACATTTTGTAATTTTATAAATACATTTTCCTGAAATTTCAATTATTTCTTAGACTTACAATTACTTTTACCATTTTAAAATAATTTCTCCAATTTTTTAATCTTTTAATTATTTATTAACTAATTTTCCAAACATTTATTTTATTTTTCAATTAATTTAAGGCATTTTCAATTATTATTTTTACAAATTTTAATTATTTTCTTCTATTTTTAATTATTATTATTTTACCTACTATTTCTCTCCACTTTTAATTAATTCTTTAAATTTCAAATATTTTCTATAATTTTTAATGCTTTTATCATTTATCAACTATTTTTTTAAAATTTCTTTTACTTTCTCAACTTTCTATTAATTTCCTAAATTTTCAATTATTTCTCTGATATTTTAATTACTTTCTTCAATTTCAAATTAATTTGGTGATTTTTTCACTTTTTTCAAAATTTTATTTCTCTGATATTTCAATTACTTTCTTCAATTTCAAATTAATTTGGTAAATTTATCACATTTTTTAAAATTTCAATTATTTTCTAGCTTTTTCAATTATTTATCCCAAATTTCAATAATTTTTTTCAACGCTCAAGGTTTAAAATTATTTTTTTTATTGTTTTTTTAAATTTTAAATTATTTTTCACAAATTTCAGTTATATTTTTTATTTTAAATTATTTTCATTAATTTTACAATTTTTTTCTCCAATTTGTGAGAGTTTTCAATATTTTTTAGTCAATTAACTTAATTTACAATTATTTATCTCATACTTCAATAATTTTTATCAATGTTTAATTTTTTATATTGTTGTTTAATTATTTTTTTATATTTTAAATGTATTTTGAAATTTTATAAATACATTTTCCAGAAAATTTAATTATTTCTTAGACTTCATTATTATTATTTTACCTACTATTTTTCTTAAAATTTCTATTACTTTTTCAATTTTTTTTTACTTTCCTAAATTTTCAATTATTTCTCTGATATTTCAATTACTTTCTTCAATTTCAAATTAATTTGGTGATTTTATCACGTTTTTCAAAATTTCAATTATTTTCTTTAATTTTTAAGTTTTTGACACAGATTTTAATTATTTTTTTCAATTTTTAAATATTTTCATTATTTTGCAATTTTTTTCTTAAACTTTAAATTATTTCTTTAGTGAATTTTCCAAATTTCAAATTATTTATCTCAAATTTAAATTAATTCTTTAAATATCAATTACTTTTTTTAATGCTGAATTGTTTTTACCATTTTTTAATTATTTACTTTAATTTACCTAGAATTTCAATTATGTTATTCAATTTTCAAATATTTTTATTATTTTGCAATTGTTTTTCACTAATTTCAATTAATTCTTTAAATATCAATTAGTTTCTTTAATTTTTCATTGTTTTTACCATGTTCCAATTATTTTCTTTAATTTCGATTAAACTTTTTGATTTTTCCTTCTCAAATGGGAAGTATTATGACTTAATTTCTTTATAATTGTAATTGTATTTTCTTCAATTAAATTATAATTATTTTCTTTATTGTACATTCATTTTCTTCAAAATTTAAAGATTGTAATTGTTTTTCAATTAATTTCCTAAATTTTCTAAATATTTATTTCAAATTTTACTTATTTACTTTCATTGCCTTCATCATTTTTCAATTATTTTTTTCAATTTTAAATTTAATTTATACTTTCATCACTTATTTTTTTCAAAGTGTAATTATTTTTTTTAGTTCTGATCTATTATTACCATTTTTAATTTTTTTTTAAAACCATTTTTTTTTTATTTTTCATTAATTTTATAGATTTTGCTTCCTCCTAGAGGATGCTTTGTGATCGTTAAGATTTTCGATTTTCCAAAAATAGTCTAAATTGACTCATTTTCATCTGAAATGCAAAAATTTTCATTCTTAAGCCAATGTCGAGAAATGAGTGTTGTCAGGTTATTTCGAGAAAGCTTCAACGGATTTCAATAAAATATTTCTTATAAGTATTAAATATTAATTTATTTACCATTTTAAGATAATAATCCTTCTTTATGGTTATAATTTCTCATAACATAGAAGATCATATTATTTTTAAAAAAAAGTCAACGTAAACATTTAGAGAGGGGGAGGGGTTCGTCAAAAGTTCACGATTGTCCACGCGGGGGTGGGGGGGGGGAGGATTAAAAAAGTGATTAAAAATTGTCTACGTGGTATATGAACGACCTCATAGTAAACCACAATATGGTTTATGACAGAAACGACCTTGAATTTATAAAAATGAATGAACGAGAGGGTCAGTATTAAAGTTAATGGAAAGTTGTCAGCTGAATGATGTGGGTGCAGAGATGAAATTGAGAAATAATTGTATGATTGGCTTCGCCCTGTGACATGTGATGTTGAATATAATGGTCTTAGATACTCTTGCTCTAGACTAGACTATAAGGTGTCTGAAGCTGAAGGTTAGTAGCCTGAAGTAGCTGAGGCAACGACCTTGCTGGCAGTCTCTTCTTCAGATGTACCCTAACAGCATCCTGTTTACATCCCGATCCATCTGACGCACCGGTAAATTCGATCTTTTTTCCCTGCATATGTCACGATTAATGCGACCACTTAGCTTCCCACGGCGATAAGGACCGAAGATAAGATTTTCAAGGATTAGATAGAATATTGCCTAACGGTGGCCATTTTCCGACTGGACGCATATATATATATATATATATATATATTTTAATTAGCAGTGAATAAGGAAAAATTTGTTTCAATCTGCGAATATACGGGAAAAAAGTTTTATCACAAGCTTCATTTTATTCGTAATCTGGAACATCTATCAATTAAAACCTTTCCCAACTAAAATACCTCTTTCTATATATCTTTAAACTATGTTAAAGACGTGCATGCTCGTTAATGAATAATTTAAATAATCGATCATAATTTAAGCAGCAATCAATGATTAAACGCACGTCCCTATAATCAATGGAATCTAATACCTGATGAAACTTTCTAAAAAAATCCGGAAAGACCTCAATTAGTGAAAAAATTCACATTTCTAATAAACTTTTTTGTCCGCAGGGGGATATTAAAAGAGTAATAATCACCCATGACTTGTGGAAACTTGATGTTAGAAAATTTTTGTTTTTTTTTTTTCCTCAATAATGTAAAAATGTTGCAATTTCTCAAAGAAGAATTTTAATTACACTTTGGAGAATGAAATGTAGAAATTGTAAGAAAATAATTTGAGGCAATAGCAATTTGTGATGTGAAGATAAGTTTTGTTGAAAATAAATCTTTGTCGATATTCATCGTTGTATGGATATCGTTGGAGTCAAGGAAGCGAAATGAAAGTACGAATAGAGAAATAATAGCAATGTGGCTACTCGCGTGTAACGGGAAGCGGTTGAAGAATCCAATACAAGCGGCAAAGTTGGTGTTAACCAAGTTATAACGAGCAGTCGGTTGTTTTCATTAACAACATTACTAAAATATTTTTAAATATAGCAAGAATTTATATGCTTTTGCTGTTTATAGAAATGCTGCATTTGATCATAACGATAAAACTTTCTAGTATAATAAAACCTTGGCAGCGTGGACCGATGTTTGTATCACTTGGCAATCATTGACAGGATCACTTTTTACCTCTGAATAGCCTGCACTTTACTTTTTTTGCTCTACACGTGTCTCACATGCGGGCTCGATTATGGCATTCACTTATATGTGTTGTAATGATTGTTATTCACCTACAATATCATTACTTCAAAGCTAATTATTCTTCCAACAATATATCGTACAGAAAACAAAATTCTCTGAATTATTGAATTTTTATCAAAGTTTGTGTCATGAAATGCAGGAAAACCTATATTCGAGTTTTATCAATATGTAGAAAACATAATGATAATGAGTGGTTTATCATGAGTTGAATTTTATTTTCATGTAACTATATCGACTTATTGCGACTATTTATATTTAACTGTTTGTAATCTATTTCTTTACTATTATTATTTTGTATTCTAAATTTGTATTTTTGTTAATTGTTGTTTATTAGATTAAATAATATTGAAACAATAAAAAACCATTTTTTTGATTTACCAAAGAAACCTAATTTGTGATCTAAACATGTTCTATATTTATTCAAATATGATTAGCGAATAATTTTATCGATATGTGATATTATAAGAATTTCAATAACAGACAATGACTCAGCAAAGATAAATACACCTGTAAATTAAAGTCCCTCACACTTTTCGTTCCTAAAAACATAGTATCCAGAAAAACAGTTTACAACAGACGATTTGTCGATAACGGGAAGAAAATTAGAACGATGGACTGAAATTACTTCTGTGCCATGGTCATTATGCAGAATGTATTTACGAGGAAAAATATCCAAGTTTTTTCATTTTTCAATTTCAAAAAAGAATTAAAAACGACCTTATTTCTTTCATAAAACTTTGCAATTCTTAGAATGTGCTTAGCATTTAAAAAAAAATGCTATTAAATATAAGTAATTTTGTAAAATTAGCCGCTTGCCACTTATTATACTAAAAATGTAGTTGGAATAATTAAGATAATTAGAAGAACTATGATGGTATTTAGAAAAACAAATTTTTTAAAAACATTACATTTATATCGTCTCTAAAAATTATGATATAGAAGTGTAATATATTTCTTTAAAAATATATTATATAAACAATTACTGTTTTTTATAAATTATTTTGATAAATTTCTGACGAAAATTTTTATTTCGAGGTTAGGGATCAGAAGACGCTATTAAGAAGCAAGAAAGTAGAAATTTTGGAAACGACAAGATTAAGTAATTAACATAGAGGATTGATGCAAAAGACAAAAGTGTCGTAAGGGTACTTGCTGAGAGAATAATAAAACCTTCCTACCATGGAAATTTGAACAATGCGAGTATACAAGACTGACATGGGATTTTTGGGACACAATGTTAAACAGGTTACCCTGTTAGATTCATTGCGAAAATCGCCTGTTCCTTTTTTCTGTTCCTGTCAAATCGTGCTTAATCGGACAGTTGAATGCTGCAAGAAATGAATCTAAGCCAGCTTACTTGTTAATTGCCATAATTAGCCTACATTCCCGAAGAGATACAATACTCCTTTACAAATACCACAAACTCCGATGAAAGTAAATAATCCGGTTCCATTAGAAAAACTGCCTTTTGTTCACTTAAACCGAATGCAAATTTACTTGATTGAGAAACCGGGAATTTACTTTGGAATTTAGGAAATGCTTTCCAATTGCAGTTTGTAAATCGGGGACACTAAACATTATTTCTTTATTGACTTCATTAAAAAGAAAAAAAATCGGGTGAATTTTCTCAAATAGTTTAAAAGTTAAAGGGGGGTCGAAAAGGGACATACGTAAACGGAACCCTAAAAATGAAACTGATCTGTTGTTAACAATTTTTTTGTCATTACTTTCAAGTCAGATTCGATTCATCAATCGGATCATTAAACTATCTTAATTAAATAGCAGAACTATTCGATTTACTCTTTCGTTACGTACAATTAATCGTTTCCTTTCACAAATTTTCAATCGCTTCGAGCGCATTAAAAGTCTGAACAAAGCCGGTAATTTTCCTAACACTTTTTCAGCGCAAAAGAACACCTATAGTCAATTTGTGTTTCCAGTATAATTACTGCGTATACATTGAAATTATCTCCGCGACAAGAAAAACTAAATTTCGAGCGGTGAATAAAATTCGATTTTGACTAATATAAATATCTTCTTATGGTAAATAAAGATAAACTAGAAATAATTTAATAAAGTCAAAGAAAATTATTAAATACTGTAATCTATCCTTTCCCATTTTAACATAATTATCCACTAACCATTGGTGAAACAACCTTCCACCTGATAAATAATAAGTTACTTTAAATAATCTACTCTAGTAATTATTGTTTTCTTTAACCTGTTGTTTTTATCAATCCTCATCATATGTTTGTCTCAAAACCTTTGTACAAGATGAAATATAGGATAGGTCCAAGGTTCAACACTAGAATCCAAATTACAGACTATTTTTAATGATTTCGGTTAGTTATTGCAGATTGTAACATGAGATTCTAGCCTTCATAATTAATATTAAAAATTGCTGCTATGTGATTTGTCTTTAAAAAACTAAATCGTTTACGATCCATTTACTTTTTTAATGTAAAGAGCAGTTGTAATTCTGGCATCACTTCATTTTTTGCATAGCTATAATTCTTCTTTCATTTTTACAAGCTCTGTATGATTTCACGAGAATATTAAAATTTATCATAGTTGTTTCAATGAGAGTTAGGATTTCAATATCGAGTTTATTATTTTGATGTCATCTATAATCAACTTCTTCTTTAGCATCATAAATAAACATCTGATCTGGATTCTCTTATTCAGTGTAAAAAGCACTGTTTATTTGATAATAAATCTGACCCTGAATTTTAAAACAAAACGTTCCGGACGTGTTCTTACAAATTTAACAAATTTGGTCATTTAACGAAGCGAACAGCGAAAGATAATGAATAATTCCAAATGGAATGTTTTGTTTAAAATAATAATAACAAAAGAAATTGATAAACAGATTAGAATTTTTCGGATTCTACGATGTTAATTAATCACTTTCTTTCAGTTCACGAATCAGTCATCCGAGAGATTTGTAAATGACGATGAAGCAAGCTATAATTGAGGCAAATTAACCTGGATAACCGGACGTGATAAGGTTTGAAGTATTGAACACGAGATGCCGGATTGTTGAGTTCTCATCTCAACGATCGAAAATAGTTCCTTGGTAGAAAATTGCGAGCTGTACTTTGTATACAATGTCCAAGTCTAAGTATCGGGTTTACTTTATACTGAAAGTCAGCGAAAGCTTTCTTCACGGAAGAGTCGATCGGAGAGTAAGGTCACGTTCTGGACAGCAGGGCATAGTTTATACTATCCAGCATCGTGTTTCATCTCTTTTCAATGCATCGTTGTTACGTTAATTTTCTCATTACGTACATTGACTATGTAAAAGTAACTTTCTGTTACGTGCTTCATTACGTATTGCCTATCTTTCACGCAATTCTCGGTATCGGTGCTTTTATGCAAAAATTCACCCGGCATCTGGATAATCAAGTTTCTCTTATCGCGCGAAAATTAATTCAATTACTTAAATGCAACAAGTGTCTTTTCCCAAAATGAAAGCACAGAATTTTAAGAGACTGGAGATTGTCAATGCTGCATTATTGCAAAACATTGCGACGCATTAAATAATAAGATTTTGACGTGAAATTTTGATAGATATCAATTTTAATAAGGGGTCGTTCTTATACCACGTGGACAAATTTTAAACACTTTTTGATCCCCCTTCCCTCCTCGTGGACAATCGTGGACTTTTGACAACCCCTCCACCCTCGTCCCTCTAAATGTTCACGTGGACTTTTTTTAGAAATAATATGATCTTCTATGTTATGAGAAATTATAACTGTAAAGAAGGATTCTTATCTTAAAATGGTAAATAAATTAATATTTAATACATATAAAAAATATTTTATTGAAATCCGTTGAAGGTTTCTCGAAATAACTTGGCAATAAAAAAAAAGCGTCACCAAATGTCACCATTTCTGGACATTGGCTTAAGAATGAAAATTTTTGCATTTCAGATGAAAATGAGTCAATTTAGACTATTTTTGGAAAATCGAAAATCTTATCGATCACAAAGCTTCCTCTAGGAGGAAGCAAAATCTATAAAATAAATTAAAAAATAAAAATTAGAGAAAATGATAAAAAATGATAATAATAATGTAAAACTAAAGAAAATAATTACACATTCAGAAAAATAAGTGATTAAAGTATAAAATATATTTAAAATTAAAATATATAATTCAAAAATGATGAAGGCAATATAAAATTGAAGTAAATAAGTAAAATTTAATATAAATATTTAGAAAATTAATTAACAAATAATTAAAATCTTCAAGATTTGAAGAAAATGATTGTAAAATAATAAAAATAATTGAAAAATGAAAATAATTATAATTTAAATTTAAGATAACTAATTTAAAATTGAAGAAAATAATTACAATTTTAACAAAAATAAGTCTTAATACTTCTCATATGAGAAAGCAAAATCAAAAAGTTTAATCGAAATTAAAGAAAATAATTGGAAAGTGGTAAAACAATGAAAAATTAAAGAAAGTAACTGATATTTAAAGAATTAATTGAAATTAGTGATAAACAATTGGAAATTTAGAAAATTAATAAACAAATAATTAAAAATTGGAGAAAACAATTGCAAATTATAAAAATATTTGAAAATTAAATAACATAATTGAAATTCCAGGTAAATAATTAAAATTGAAAGATAATAATTAAAATTTAAGAAATATAAGTGATCATACTTACTATATGAAATAGAAAAATCAAAAAATTTAATTAAAATTAAATCAAATAATTGAAAAATGCTAAAAACAAATAAGCATTGAAAAAAGTAATGGATATTTAAAGAATTAATTGAAATTTGAGATAAATAATTGGAAATTTGGAAAATTCACTAAAAAACAAGTAAACATTTGAGAAAACAAGTGCAAAATAATAAAAATATTTAAGAATTGAAAAAAATAATTAAAAACTGATGTAAATAATTGAAAATTGAAGAAAATAATTGAAATGTTGAAAAAAGTGATCAACTCACTAAATTAATTTGAAATTGAACATTGAAATATAAAAGCAATAATTACAAATTTAGGAAATTAATAAAAAAATTGAATAAGTGATAGAAATTTTAAGAAAAATAGTTGAAAAATGATAAAAGCAATTAAAAATTGTAGAAAATATTTGAAATTTAAAGATTTAATTAAAAGTCTCGAGAAATAGTAGGTTAAATAATAATAATTGAAAATAGAAGAAAATAATTAAAATTTGTGAAAATAATAACTGAAAATATCTTAAATTAATTGAAAAATAATAAAAATGTTTAGGCAATTAGTTAAAATTGGTTAATAAAAATATTAAAAAACTGGAGAAAACAATTTTAAAATGGTAAGAGTAATTGAAAGTCTAAGAAATAATTAAAATTCTTGAATAATGTATTTATAAAATTACAAAATATATTTAAAATATAAGAAAAGAAATAAAAAAAAATATATAAAAAATTAAACATTGATAAAAATTATAGAAGTATGAGATAAATAATTGTAAATTATGGTAATTGACTGAAAAATACTGAAAATTCTCACAAATTAGAGAAAAGAATCGCAAATTGATGAAAATAATTGAAAATCAAAAAATATAACTAAAATTTGTGAAAAATAATTTAAAATTTAAAAAACAATAAAAAAAATAATTTTAAAAATTGAGCATTGATAAAATTTATTGAATTTTGAGATAAATAACTGGAAATTTGGAAAATTTACTGAAAATAATTTAGATTTTAAGAAAACAATTACAAAATAACGAAAATATTTTAAAATTGAAAAAAATAATTAAAATCTGAGATAAATAATTGAGAATTGAAGAAAGTAATTGAAATATGAGAGAAATAATTGAAAATTTAGGAAATTAATAAAAAATTGAAAGAGTAATAGACATTTTAAGAAAAACAGTTGAAAAATGATAAAAGCAATTAAAAAATGTAGAAAATATTTGAAATTTAAAGAATTCATTAAAAGTGGGGGAAAATAGTAGGTAAAATAATAATAATTGAAAATAGAAGAAAATAATTAAAATTTGTAAAAAAAGAAATGCAAATTGATGAAAATAATTAAAAATAAAAAAATATAACTGAAATATTTGAAAAATAATTGAAAATTTAATGAAATAATAAAAGAATAATATTAAAAATTGAGAATTGATAAAATTTTTGAATTTTGAGTTAAATAACTGGAAATTTGGAAAATTCAATAAAAAAAATTTTAATTTTGAGAAAACAATTGAAAAATAAGGAAAATATTTTAAAATTGAAAAAAATAATTAAAATCTGAGGTAAATAATTGAAAAATTTAGGGGAAAAAATATTAAATATAATTTAAAATTTGAGAAAACAATTGCAAAATAATGAAAATATTTAAAAATTAAAAAAAATAATTAAAATTAGAGATATATAATTTAAATTTTAAGCGTTTTTGAGATATCCTTTCGAAAAAACAGTGTCGCGATATTTGAAAGTCAATTAAACATAATTTTAACGGATAAAATAAAATTTTTACTTTGTCCAACGGGACATTTGTTTTGACCCCCCTTCCTCCCCCAAAAACTGTCCACGTGGTATGTGAACGACCCCTAAAAGAAACATATTTAAAATGAAGATATTTTTTAATTTCTTTTTCCGATAAAGTAGACCGTAAGAATTTCTTGATCGAATGAATTTCGATGGGACGCCCTTGGTAAGAATGCGTTTTCTCAGCGAGTCATTGTGCAAAGGAGAATGTAACATTCAAGTATCTGGCAAGTATGAGTAGAAGGGAAATGTAGTGCTTTTCAATTGGCATATATTTATGCCATTTCTCTTCACATACTAGTTTTATAAGGTATGTGAGCGTAGTTATAGGCTTTCCTAGTGATAAGCTCCTTCGTGTTCAGCCGAACACGCAGGTATTAAATCAATTTTATTTTCTACTGCTAATAAAAGCCTTTTTCCCTTGATCTATCTAGGTTTTATCCTTTTATCGAGAGTATTGAGCAGATTATTTATCCGATACTGACTCTTCCTTTTTGATCGAATACAGGATCGATCGAATCGTTTATAATATCCTCCTAGACTTCCCATTCCATTATTGAAAGAAAAAAAAAAACACTAACGCACGCAAACATGCAATTCATTTTCTATTTTTTATTTTGTAAAATAGAAATTTTAATAAACTTTTTTTTTTCTGTTTCAGGTACGTAGTTTATTGGCAGTTTTAACTATAGTTGTACATTTTTAGGTAAGAAATTTTTGTTTCTGCTTTGTTCGACATTTAAAAGAAATCATCTAAAATAATTGCAATGATTTATTCTCACTTTGCATAAATTATTCTCTTTGTGCACATTCATTCACTTTTCGCATACTTATTCCCTCTTTGCATATAATTATTCTCTCTCCATATGCATATTTATAGTCCTCTTTGCTATTTAATGTTTCTTTTTGAATCTATCAACAAAACCTGAATTTGAATGATTATAAAATTTCTCAGACTTATTTTCATGACTAATGATGACACTTGTATGCGAGTACTTCCAGAGCGTAGGTGTATAAAATAGTGTTTTTATGGGGGCGAAGGCGGGCAAAGGGGAAAGGGTGGTTAAAAAACAAGGTGGCGACATTGCAAGGTTGTCGTCGTGTTGCAACTCTGACGCAATCTGCAAATGGCTATCCGCATATATGCGAGTGTGCCTCGTTTCTACAAGTTTTGCAAAACAGTCTCTCTTTTAACTTTCAATGTGATTGGTCAGTCGCGTTTTATGGCAAATCGATCTAAATGACGTGAGTAAACTTTCCCATAAAATGACAAGTTTTTTTTATAATCACGCCAGACTGGTTTCAATTAATTATTGTAATTAAATATAATGTAATATAATCTATCTATTAGCTTATGTATGTCATCAATTAGTTATTAATTTTTCCGTTAATCAATTAAAACTTGAGTACAAATATTTTTTTCTAATGATTATTATTATTATTATTACTATTATATTGTTGTTGTTATTATTTTTATTATATTGTTATTATTACTATTATTATGACTATTTTTGCTATTATTGTTTTTATTATATGTCTTCATGTACTAGAATAATAAATGACTCCTATCCATTACACAATTTCCTCTATTGTTATAGTGATCTTCAGTCAGAAACAATTTTATCGTATATATAATTGACGATGAATTATTAATCCTCATTGTATGTTATTCAGTAAAATCGTTACTTGACATTGATTTCATTGTAAGCAAAGCATCAGTTCTTTTTATAAGTTAATATAATTCAAAAGTTTCCTCCTATATGATTATAGATTATATCCTAAACTTCTTGCTCTTTTTATCATTATTAACATTATTATTATTATTAATTTATATGTTTAGTTGTTAAAAGACAATAATAATATAATATAATAATCAACTCAATTCTTGTTCTTTAAGGGGTCGTTCACATACCACGTGGACAGTTTTGGGGGAAAGGGGGTTCAAAACAAATGTCCACGTGGACCAAGTAAAAATTGAATTTTATCCCTTAAAATGTTGTTTAACTGACTTTCAAAATTCGGGACACTGTTTTTTCGACAGGATATTTCAAGAACTCTTAAACTTTCAACTATTTACCTCAAATTTTAATTTTTTTTTTCCATTTTTAAATATTTTCATTATTTTGCAATTGTTTTCTCAAATTTTAAATAATTTTTTAGTGAGTTTTTCATATTTCCAATTATTTATCTCAAATTTCAATCAATTCTTTAAATATCGATTGCTTTCTTCAGTGCTTAATTGTTTTTACCATTTTTCAATTATATTCTTTAATTTTAATTAAAATTTTTTGATTTTGCTTTCTCATATAGAAAGTAAAATCACTTATTTTTCTTCAATTCCAATTATTTAACTGAAATCTCAATTATTTTATTTAATTTTCAAATATTTTTATTGTTTGGCAATTGTTTTCTCCAATTTTTAATTACACTAGAACTCCTATCGAGCGGAAACAGTAGGAAATTCACGGGACGAAGGGAGAAGGAAGAAGTTGAGCTCCATTCATTTAACACGTCAAGGTGACCTTCCATATCGAGCGGACACTCACCCGAGCTGTCCGCTCAATAGGAGTTCTAGTGTATTTTTTTTTATTAATTTTCTAAATTTCTAATTGTTTATCACTTATTTCAATTAATTCTTTAAATATCAATAACTTTCTGTAATTTTTTCAAATAAAATCTTTTTCAGTTTTAATTATTATTTCCTTCAATATCAAATTAGTTTTATTATTTATTAATTCATTTTTAATTCCTTCGGTTATTTTTCAATAATTTTTCAATTTTTTTCCCCTAATGTTTCAATTATTTATCTCAAATTTTAATAATTTTTATCAAGGTTCAATTTATAAAACTATTTTTCAATTATTTTCTTAAATTTTCAATCAGTTTTCACAAATTTCAGTTATATTTTTTTATTTTAGATTATTTTCATCAACTTGCAATTCTTCCTCCAATTTGTGAGAATTTTCAATATCATTAGTCAATTACCTTAAATAACAAATATTTATCTCACATTTCAATAATTTTTATTAATGTTTAATTTTGTGTATTATTTTTTATTTCTTTACTTATATTTTAAAATTTTATAAATACATTTTTCAAGAATATTAATTATTTCTTAGACTTTTAATTTTACCATTTTAAAATTGTTTTCTCCAGTTTTTTAATATTTTTATTATTTTTTAACTAATTTCCTAAACATTTTATTATTTTTTAATTAATTTAAGACATTTTCAATTATTATTTTTACAAATTTTAATTATTTTCTTCAATTTTCAGTTATTATTATTTTACTACTATTTTACCCCACTTTTAATTAATTCTTTAAATTTTAAATATTTTCTACAATTTTTTCTTTTATCATTTTACACCTATTTTTTTAAAATTTATAATTAGATTCGTGTCATTATTGCGTAGATACGTATATTAGATTTTAATTATTATTGACATCCTAGCTACACGTCTTTGAAATAATGTAAATATATATATAGTTGCGTTTTGTAACTTTAGTATAGTAGTACTTTGTACGAAAGGGCTGGTCCCATATATTCAAATAAATTCGAACTCAAATACTTTTTCAATTTTTTATAAGTCTCTTAAATTTCCAATTATTTCTCTCATTTTTCAGTTACTTTCTTCAATTTTAAATTAATTTGGTGATTTTATAATTTTTTTCAAAATTTTAATTATTTTCTTCAATTTTCAATTATTTACCTCAGAATTTAATTATTTTTTTCAATTTTAAAATATGTTCCTTATTTTGCAATTGTTTTCTCAAAATCTAAATTATTTTTAGTGAATTTTTCAAATTTCCAGTTATGTATCTTAAAATTCAATAATTTTTATCTATGCCCAATTTTTAAAATTATTTTTCTATTATTTTTATAAATTTTCAATTATTCTTCACATATTTCAGTTATATTTTTTTATTTTAAACTATTTTCATCAATTTGCAATTCTCTTCTCCAATTTGTGACAATTTTCAGTATTTTTTAGTCAATTACCATAATTTACAATTATTTATCTCATATTTCTCTAATTTTTATCAATGTTTAATTTTTTATATTATTTTAAAATTTCTGGTTTTGTGTTATTTTGGCTTTAGGGTTTGGAAGAATACAATTACCTACAGTATTTATATACTTCTTTCAGCTAATAAAATACAGTCACTGACGAAGACCTTACATTAGGGGTCGAAACGTTTGACTTAATGTTAAAAACGAAACAAAGTTTTTTCTTTATTTCTTCCAAACCCTAAAGCCAAAATAACACAAAACCAGAAATTTATTACTTAAGGGTTAAAATAATTCCAAAAAATGTTTCGAAATTATTTTTAAATTATTTTTGTATACGTTAAATATATTTTGTAATTTTAAAAAAACATTTTTCAGAAATTTTAATTATTTCTTAGATTTTCAATTACTTTTACAATTTTAAAATAATTTTACCAATTTTTTACTATTTTAATTATTTATTAACTAATTTCCCAAACATTTTTTTTTATTTTTCAATTAATTTAAGACATTTTTAATTATTATTCTTACAAATTTTAATTATTTTCTTCTATTTTCAATTATTATTATTTGACCTACTTATTTTCCCCACTTTTAAGTGATTCTTTTAATGTCAAATATTTTCTACAATTTTTAATTGCTTTCATCATTTCTCAACTATTTTCTTAATATTTCTATTAGGTACTTTCCAATTTTTTATTAATTACCTAAATCTTCAATTATTTCACTCAATTTCAATCACTTTCTTCAATTTCAAATTAATTTGGTGATTTTATCACTTTTTTCAAAATTTTAATTATTCTCTTTAATTTTCAATAATTTACCTCAGATTTTAATTATTTTTTTCAATTCTGATATATTTTCATTATTTTGCAATTGTTTTCTCAAAATTTAAATTATTGTTTAGACAATTCCTTAATTTACAAGTATTTATTTCATATTTCAATGATTTTTATCAATGTTTAATTTTTTATATTATTTTTTAATTATTTTCTTATATTTTAAATATATTTTGTAATTTTATAAAAACATTTTTTAGAAATTTTTATTATTTCTTAGACTCTTAATTACTTTTACCATTTTAAAATTATTTTCTCAAATTTTTTAATATTTGTATTATTTTTTAAATAATTTCCTAAACATTTCTATTATTGTTTAATTAATATAAGACATTTTCAATGTTTAATTATTTTCTTATATTTTAAATATTTTTTATAATTTTATAAATACTAACTAATTTTCCAAATATTTATATTATTTTTCAATTAATTTAAGATATTTTCAATTTTTTAGGGAATTTTTCCAAATTTCCAACTATTTATCTCAAATTTCAATCAATTCTTTTAATATCAATTACTTTCTTCAATGCTTAAATTTTTTTACAATTTTTTAATTATTTTCTTTAATATTAATTAAATTTTTCTTAAATTTTAATTATTTTCTTTAATTTTTAATTATTTACCTGAAATTGCAATTATGTTATTCAATTTTTAAATACTTTTGCTTCCTCATAGAGGAAGCGTTGTGATCGTTAAGATTTTCGATTTTCCAAAAATAGTGTAAATCGACTCAGTTTCATCTGAAAAGTTCAAATTTTCATTCCTGAGAAAATGTCCGGATGTGTGTGTGGGTGTGTGTGTGTATGTGTGTGTGTATGTGGTAAATTTTTTGTCGCCAAGATATCTCGAGAACGCTTCAACGGATTTTAATAAAATTTGGATGACATATGAAGCTCACAAATATCTAAATTTGGACACAGGGATTTTTGAAAATACCCAATCAAATTTTTTTGAGCACCTTTTTTCATCGAAAAATATCGTTTTTTGGCAAAAAATTTTTTCATGCTAAAAATTCAGACAAATGAATAAAAAAATCATATTCCTTGTTTCAAAACGAATCGATTGAACTATATAAAGTATATAATTGACCAAAAACTCACGTAATAATTCATGATTTTTCAGTTTTTTTCATCAAAAAATCTCGTTTTTGGAAATTTTAAAAAAAAAAAAATTTTTTTCATGCTAAAAATTCAACCAAACGAATTACAAAATCATATTCCTTGTCTTAAAACGAATCGATTGACCTATATAAAGTATATAATTGACTAAAAACCCACGTAATAATTCATGATTTTTCATTTTTTTTCATCGAAAAATCTTGCGATTTGCCAAAAAAAATTTTCATGCTAAAAATCCAACCAAACGAATTTTAAAATCATATTCCTTGTCTCAGAACAAATCGAGTGACCTATATAACTTTTATATTTGAATAAAAACTCACGTGTTAATTCAAAATTTTTAATTTTTTTTTTATTGAAAAATCTCGTGTTTTGCAAAAAAAAAAAATTTCTTGCTAAAAATTCAAACAAATGAATTAAAAGAATCATATTCCTTGTCTCAAAACGAATTGACTAAAAATAATTGACTAAAAATCCACGTAATAATTCATGATTTTTCATCGAAAAATCTCTTTTTTTGACAAAAAATTTCTAACAATTATTATTTTTTGACCACTGTTCCTTTAAAAAAAAAAAATCTATTTTAAAAAACGAATATGCTATAAAAAAAAATTTTTATATTAATTATTGTATATATTACACAAATTTGGTTATAATAAATAAATAAATAAATAAAGTTTTGGAAGATAGAAAAAAAATATATATATTGATTGATTATTATTTTATTATTATTACCTACTTATTTGAATAAAAATAAATAATAATTAATTTAAAATTAAATTATTGTTTTTTATATTATAAATAAATGTATTGCTTCCTCTATGAGGAAGCAAATTATCTTGCTTCCTTGGAAGCGAAGTGTCCATGAAATGGACAGAATTCACACCTAGTTATTATTTTGCAATTGTTTTCTCCAATTTTTAATTATTTTTTTTATTAATTTTCTAAAGTTCCAATGGTTCATCACTAATTTCAATTAAGTCTTTAAATATCAATTACTTTCTTTAATTTTTTTATTGACCATTTTCCAATTATTTTCTAAAATTTCAATTAAACTTTTTGATTTTGCTTTCCCATATGGGAAGTATTATGACTTTTTTTCAAAATTGTAATTATTTTAATTTTTTAATTATTTTTATTATTCTACAATTATTGTCTCTAAATTTTAAAGAGTTTAATTGTATTTCAATTAATTTTCTAAATTTTCTAAATATTTATTTTAAATTTTACTGATTTACTTCAATTTTAAATATATTTAATACTTTCATCACTTATTTTTCTCAAAGTGTAATTATTTTCTTTAGTTTTGATCTATTCATCTTTAATCTATTCATCTATCATTTTTAATCATTTTCTTCAATTTTTATTTTTCAATTAATTTTATAGATTTTGTTTCATCCTAGAGGAAGGTTTGTGATCGTTAAGATTTTCGATTTTCCAAAAATAGTCTAAATTGACTCATTTTCTTCTGAAATGTAAAATTTTTCATTCTTAAGCCAATTTCCAGAAATTTGTGTATGTGGTGACGTTTTTTTTGTTGCTAAGTTATTTCGAGAAAGCTTCAACGGATTTCAATAAAATATTTCTTATAAGTATAAAATATTAATTTATTTACCATTGTAAGATAAGAATCCTTCTTTATAGTTATAAGTTCTCATAACATAGAAGATCATATTATTATTTTTAAAAAAGTCCACGTGGACATTTAGAGGGTGGAGGGGTTGTAAAAAGTCCACGATTGTCCACGAGGAGGGAGAGGGGATTAAAAAGTGATTAAAAATTGTCCACGTGGTATAAGAACATTATCACTCATGCAACAAATACGCGAGAAATATTAAATACACCTACTTTATGTGAAGTAACAGGTTGCTGATATCAAAAGTTATATATTTTCAATTAGAAAAGATCGATTGATGGTAATTATTTGTTTATTAGTTCCGCATTAAAAGTGGACTGCAATATATATAGTTGCGAGAAAATTTGTGAGGGAGAAAATTGTAACGCGCGTTTGCGGGCGTAATACATGTCGCATTAAAGAAATTAGAAACTGTGTGCTCTACCGGGTTATGAGAAACACGCGAATGTCGCGCAACTTTCTCCATTGATTTGCGTTAGCCTTCTTGACCGGATATCGAGTAAATCGAGCCCGCCTCTTGATACAGAGAATTGACTGTACGCGCCTTTTTCAAACGAGCTCTATACTTTATAGCGTCCTATAAAGATTTCATCTTTTCCTAGGTCACGTCTTTCTACTGTGTTTGCAAAACCGCGCTGACAAATTCCGATTCGTCCTTGCGATTAGACAGCTTATTATTTCTGGTGATGAAAATTAGTGAAAGTTATGCCAGTTTTGTATATAAAAACAATGTTTAATTGTAAATTCATGATTTGTGTTCTACTAAAATTGACATGGAGTTAAATTGATATTTGGAGAGAAATTGATATGGAGTCAAATTGATACGGGATAAAAATTCTAGTGGAGTAAAAATTGATATCTACAAGATGAAATTTTGCATGATTGTGGATAAAATTCAAGGGATCTTTGGGATTTGTGTGGATGATACTTATTTGCCGATTTCGTGCACGCAACAATCACGGATGACTGATCGATAATTCTTTCTCGAGTCAGTGCACTCCACCATTAATTCGAGAGAAAGTAGAACGACCGATCCGTCATCTCGTAAATGACCCGCGGCCGTCGTAATGACGGCGAAGAACGCGGCCTTTTCCACCAAGATGTGCGTTTCTCAGCATCAAGGACGCATCCCGGATTATGAGAAAAATCGCATTCCTCTGTGCATCATTGATCTAAATTTACAACAGTCCTTTTCTAAATCCTTTTCATCAATCATTTAGTTTTATAAAGTAATAAATCACCCGACACTATCTCCTTCACAAGTAAGCATAAAAATAATTAAGAATTTTTATAGCGCGTTGCAATATCCCCAACAGGAAAAATAAGAATTCCCTAAATTACATTTAAGTTCAGAATAATTACTTCTTTAAATATAATTGGTATTATAATCAAGAATTGGAGAAATTCTTCAGACTGCACTGCAAGAGCAATATTTCTGTCTGCACAAGTTTCGTGGTCAAGAACAAAGAAACTGGCAATAATTTAAAATTGAAATGGATGTAAATGTCTGATATTCTTGCGTTATTTCATGGTATTCAGTCGATCATTAAAAAAGTTTCAGAAAAGACGTGTTATTCATTAGTTAGCAGTTTCCTCACGTATTGAGCGTCGCATTTATTTCACATATATTCGATTGGTTCGTCCCTCAACGTGTAATGATTTAAAATTACGTAACGAGGAGACAAAACAAAAGACAGAATAAAATTCTCTGTTGGCGAAATAATGAAAATACATCGAGACTTTTAGAAACATAAAAAGAAACACGAAATTTAAACACGAGAATGAAAATTCAAATAGCTATTGATTTAAAAATCGAAACGTGCAGATTGAAATCCCAAGGACTTGAACGAAACAATAGAGTTGACAAGAATGTAAATATTTCTTATTGGACATTAATCGACAAAAATTTTTTCAAATGAACTTAAAACTCGGGAAAATGTTAATATATATCTTTGTTTGTGGATATACGGTGAACAATGTAAAGTAGCATTAGAAAATTCTCACATTTGCAGATTCCTCTCGATTTTATATGGATTTTATCAAGTTGGTTTAAACAGATTGTTACACCTACTCTGACAGTAATAATACATCAATGGACGAGATCTTGATCGAGAACCTAATACGCCTGCATGTGTTGCTTCCTTATTCGGAAGCAGCACACTGCTTTTGGCAAAAAGGTATATTTCTCACACACATAAATCGAGCATTGCACCACGTCGATCCTGGATTCTCGCGAATGCAACCGTATTGCATTCCTATTACCTATAAAATCTGCAATTTATCGTCAAGCCTTCCACCGATCAGAAACACGTGTAATGCAGGCAAATTTTCAAATGAGTTTTTTTTCCACCGACCCGGAAATTCTGCATCATGCAACATGCTAGCCCCGAGCAATCACAGAATTTTAATTCAACAGTCACAAATAAAACGGACGCGATTTCCAGTAAACTAGAAATAACAGTCGGTTGCAAAATTCTGTCGATCACGATATTGTCGTGCTGTATGTCAGCAACAAAGAATTTATCTTACATCTTCTGGGAAATTTTGTCTTTTAGGTCATGAAACGTTAAAATCTGACTTTTAGTCTTAATGGGTGGATGCTTTTGATGTTTTAGATTTTTTAGAATGAGAGATTTTTATCATTTTTATAATTTCCCGGAATATTGATTGACATTTCCCGAGTAATTAGGGAATGTTAGAAGCGAAAATATCCGGAAAATTAGAAATACATTTTCAGGGAACCCCCAGCTAGGGGGTCGTTCATATATCACGTGGACAATTTTCAATCACTTTTTGATCACCCCCCCCCCCCTCGTAGACAATCGTGGACTTTTGACGAACCTCCCTCCCCCTCTAAATGTTCACGTGGACTTTTTTTTAAAAATAATATGATCTTTATCTTATGAGAAGTTATAACTATAAAGAAGGATTCTTATTTTAAAATGGTAAATAAATTAATATTGAATACTTATAAGAAATATTTTATTGAAATCCGTTGAAGCTTTCTCGAAATAACCTGGCAAAAAAGAAAACGTGACCAGACACACCCATTTCTGGACATTGGCTTAAGAATTAAAATTTCTGCATTTCATATGAAAATGAGTCAATTTAGACTATTTTTGTAAAATCAAAAATCTTAACGATCTCATAGCTTCCTCTAGGAGGAAGCAAAATTTTAAAATCTATAAAATTAATCCATAAAATTAATTAAAAAATAAATATTGGAGAAAATGATAAAAAAAGATAATAATAATTTAAAACTAAAGAAAATAATTACACATTCAGAAAAATAAGTGAATGAAAGTATAAAATATATTTACATTTAAAAAACTGCATTGAAAAATGATAAAGGCAATAGAAAATTGAAGAAATCAGTAAAATTTGAGATAAATATTCACAAAATTTAGAGCACTTCAGCTTTTGTGTAAATTGAAAATGATAATTTAAATTTAAGATAAATAATTTCAAAATTTAAGAAAGTAATTACAATTTTGAATAAAAAAAAAAAAAAAATATATATATTTAAAATATAAGAAAATAATTAAACTAGGTGAGAATTAAGTACATTTCATGGACATTTTGATTCGAAGTAAGCAAAATATAATATATAAGTTCATTGGAGAAGTTATTTTAAAAAAAGATTTTTAATTGCAAAAAAATAAAAAAACATCGATTTTTTACGATTTTTTGACCAATTATAAAATTTATATAGGTCAATCGATTCGTTTTGAGATAAAGAATATGATATTTGTATTCATTATGTTGTATTTTTAGCATGGAAAAAGTTTTGGCAAAAAACGATTTTTTTCTATGAAAAAAAGGTGCTCAAAAAAATTAGATTGTGTATTTTCAAAAATGAAAATGAGTCGATTTAGACTATTTTTGGAAAATCTAAAATCTTAACGATAGCAAAGCTTCCTCTATGAAGAAGCAAAAATAATATAAAAAATTAAAGTTTGATTGAAATGATTGAAATATGAGATAAATAATTGTAAATTAAGGTAATTGACTAAAAAATATTGAAAATTTTCACAAATTGGAGAATAGAATTGCAAATAGATAAAAATAATTAAAAATAAAAAAAAAACTGAAATTTGTAAAAATAATTGAAAATTTGAGAAAACAATTGCAAAATAATGATAATATTTGAAAGTTGAAAAAATCAATTAAAATCTGAGGTAAATAATGTAAATTTTGAAAATAGAGATAAAATCACCAAATTTATTTGAAATTGAAGAAAATAATTGAAATATGTGAGAAATAATTGGAAGTTTTGGAAAATAATAAAAAGTTGAAAAACTAATAGAAATTTTAAGCAAAATAGTTGGAAAATGATAAAAGCAATTAAAAATTGTAGTAAATATTTGAAATTTAAAGAATTAATTAAAAGTGGGGAAAAATGAAAATGTTTTAAATTAATTGAAAAATAATTGAAATGTTTGGAAAATTAGTTAAAAAATAATTAAATTTTATGAAATTGGAGAAAATAATTTTAAAATAGTAAATGTAATTGAAAGTCTAAGAAATAGTTTAAATCTCTGAAAAATGTATTTATAAAATTACAAAATATATACATAAAATATAAGAAAATAATTAAAAAAATTATATGAAAAATTAAACATTGATAAAAATGATTGAAATATGAAATTAATAATTGTAAATTAAGGTAATTGAGTAAAAAATATTAAAAATTCTCACAAATTGGAGAAAAGAATTGTAAATTGATGAAAATAATTTAAAATATAACCGAAATTTGTGAAAAAGTATTTTAAAAAATAATAGAAAAATAGTTTTTTAAAATTGAGGATTGATAAAAATTATTGAAATTTGAGATAAATAATTGAAAAATTTAGAAAAAAAATATTGAATATAATTTAAAATTTGAGAAAACAATGAACAGTGAAATACAAAAAAGAGTAAAATTGTTGGTCAACAGCAGCCGAGGTACACATTACGGAATCCTATTTACATGTATCTCCATTTTCATTACTTTCTTTCCTTACTCCTTTCCAATTTTTATTTACGAAATTCAGAAAACCAGGAAACTTTGCATTACGCAGTTTTGAAGAAAACGTCTTTTCTTTCTTCGTTTACTCCTTTCCATTTTTTATTTACGAAATTCAGAAATCAAGGAAACTTTGCATTACGCAGTTTTGAAGAAAACGTATTTTCTTTCTTCGTTTACTCCTTTCCATTTTTTATTTACGAAATTCAGAAATCAAGGAAACTTTGCATTACGCATTTTTGAAGAAAACGTCTACTCTTTCTTCCTTTACTCCTTTCCATTTTTTATTTACGAAATTCAGAAATCAAGGAAACTTTGCATTACGCAGTTTTGAAGAAAACGTCTTTTCTTTCTTCGTTTACTCCTTTACTAAAAATGGAAATTTTTTATTTACGAAATTCAGAAAGCAAGATAACTTTGCATTACACAGTTTTTAAGAAAACGTCTTTTCTTTCTTCCTTTACTTTTTTCCATTTTTTATATAAGAAATTCAGAAAACAAGGTAACTTTGCATTACGCAGTTTTGAAGAGAACGTCTTTTCTTTCTTCTTTTATACTCCTTTCCATTTTTTATTTACGAAATTCAGAAAGCAAGATGACTTTGCATTACACAGTTTTGAAGAAAACGTTTACACTTTGACTACTTTCTTTCTTTACTTCATTCCATTTTTTTTTTTACGAAATTCAGAAATCAAGGAAACTTTGCATTACGCAGTTTTAAAGAAAGCGTCTACACTTTGACTACTTTCTTTCTTTACTTCTTTCCATTTTTATTTACGAAATTCAGAAATCAAGGAAACTTTGCATTACACAGTTTTGAAGAAAACGTCTACTCTTTCTTCCTTTACTCTTTTCTATTTTTTATTTACGAAATTCAGAAATCAAGAAAACTTTGCATTTCGCAGTTTTGAAGATAACTGCTACCCTTTGAAAAGAAGCTAGACCCAAGAACCGCTCACTTGTGGACAGACTTCTGAAAAACAAAATAAAGTAATTATATAATTGTTTAACATGATTAAAAAATGTATTTTTTTACAATAAGCAAGCAGCAATCAAAAACAATCCATTCACTGAAAACTTTTATGTATTAAAATAATCTGCAGCTCGATTATTTAAAGCGAATTTTAGATTATTTAAACCCAATTTGGTATAAAAAAATGAGCGTTGCAGATTAATTTAATCTAAACATTAATCTAGTTTAAACAATTTTCTGTGTTTGGTTGCGATTTTACTTTGTGTTGAATAGAAGATAATTTGCATTAATTAAACAATGTTATATTGTTTTATAAATGTGATTTGCAATATATATTTCTTATAATTACAAATTTCCAGTAACAATGCAAAGCTTCCCTCACGCCTGGGCGCGCTAGTGTTTTAAATAATTGCCGTTCTTATCAATTTGAAAACATTGTGAGACAAACGCAGTCATGATCATCCGGCATGTCTGATCAAATTTCACTCGCTTCGATATCGTGTCACGCCGATAGTTTCCTCGTTCGATGGGGCTTCTTGCAGATCCCTTTCTATACCCTACCTAGCACCACCATCTCTCATTACATAAGTCCACGTCAAAGAAGGAAAGTCGTGGGAGTGTAAGTTGTTACCATTGACAATTGGCCCCAGGACACACGAAGGATAATAAAGAAAATTGGACTCCTAACCACTGGTCATTTCCAGAAAAAATTCTTTATGTAAAATCGCTTTTCACTTTTATTTATATAAAAACGCATTGCAATTTCTTGTAACTGAAATTTAAATCAGCTTTATTTATTAAATTCCGTTTAGATAAATAAACTAATGGACTAATTAGGAAACAATACATTGAACATTCAGATTACAAAATCGAGGTAGAACTAATTACCGTGTTTTCTTTTTCGAAAATTTAGTTTCTTGTGTTTACTAGATGTAAACAGATATTGCCTAATCATCTAGGTAACTTTTATACCAAATGTAATCTATTCAGATAAGTGACATCAAAGGAAAGAAAAGGCTTTGGAGTATAACGGCATTTAGAAATTGCACTATCCTATCTTCGTTATGTGCAATATCCTCGAGTGACAAGTTGCATAAGGCCATAAGTATAGAATTTAGATATGATCGGAGAAATAAATAAGAAACGATAATAAGAAGATATGCATACGCACGATTCATTGAGCAGTTTTCACTCTTTCCTTGGGAAACTTGAATTAATCCATCACCTGTTTGCATTACTATTTCTTGTGGTTCCCCAGCGTTGTTTTCTTTCGCATTGAAAGTCGAGTCCTTGTTGCTAATCGGTTTCTCTGATGCGTGAAAGCGAGAATAGTGATTTATTAATTGTCTGAAAACGATCGATGCCCACATCGGCCATTGTAAATATTACACAAAATTAACCAAGTCATGTTTCTTAAATCCACTCAACGTCAAAAGTCACTTTTTTCTCGCCAGCAAAATAACTAGCTTAGATTTTTCATCCAAGAATTCGGTCAGAGAGGCAAAGAAATAGAAATTTAATTAGCTCTCGAGGTGATTCTATTTTCACTTAAAGATTTATTGCTTCATTACATCGGTTGTAATCCGCATTTTTGGCTTCCTTGACTTTCTACTGCCTTTAATTCGCCAGTATGGTCATGCAAAATTTGTATGAAAAAAATCTTTGAATTTAAAAATAAGTAATTAGTCAATAAATAAAGGCTTGGTATAAAAAGATGGCTTATGAAATTGGACATCATTGGAAGAATTTGCAATTTAGAGAAAATGATAGAAGAGGTATGCTAAATACGAAAGTGACAAAAATGCTAAAAATTGTCTGCTTTTCTATTTATATTTATCCCCACTTTCACTACTTTCTTCCTTTACTCCTTTTCATTTTTTATTTACGAAATTCAGAAATCAAGGAAACTTTGCATTACGCAGCTTTGTAGAAAAAGTCTACTCTTTCTTCCTTTACTCCTTTCCATTTTTATTTACGAAATTCAGAAATCAAGGAAACTTTGCATTTCGCAGTTTTAAAGAAAACGTCTACTCTTTCTTCCTTTACTCCTTTCCATTTTTTATTTACGAAATTCAGAAATCAAGGAAACTTTGCATTTCGCAGTTTTGAAGAAAACGTCTACTCTTTCTTCCTTTACTCCTTTCCATTTTTTATTTACGAAATTCAGAAATCAAGGAAACTTTGCATTTCGCAGTTTTGAAGAAAACGTCTACTCTTTCTTCCTTTACTCCTTTCCATTTTTTATTTACGAAATTCAGAAATCAAGGAAACTTTGCATTACTCAGTTTTGAAGAAAACGTCTACTCTTTCTTCCTTTACTCCTTTCCATTTTTTATTTACGAAATTCAGAAATCAAGGAAACTTTGCATTACGCAGTTCTGAAGAAAACGTCTTTTCTTTCTTCGTTTACTCCTTTACTAAAAATGGAAATTTTTTATTTACGAAATTCAGAAAGCAAGATAACTTTGCATTACACAGTTTTTAAGAAAACGTCTTTTCTTTCTTCCTTTACTTCTTTCCATTTTTTATATAAGAAATTCAGAAAACAAGGTAACTTTGCATTACGCAGTTTTGAAGAGAACGTCTTTTCTTTCTTCTTTTATACTCCTTTCCATTTTTTATTTACGAAATTCAGAAAGCAAGATGACTTTGCATTACACAGTTTTGAAGAAAACGTTTACACTTTGACTACTTTCTTTCTTTACTTCATTCCATTTTTTTTTTTACGAAATTCAGAAATCAAGGAAACTTTGCATTACGCAGTTTTAAAGAAAGCGTCTACACTTTTACTACTTTCTTTCTTTACTTCTTTCCATTTTTATTTACGAAATTCAGAAATCAAGGAAACTTTGCATTACACAGTTTTGAAGAAAACGTCTACTCTTTCTTCCTTTTTACACATTTCCATTTTTTATTTACGAAATTCAGAAATCAAGGAAACTTTGCATTACGCAGTTTTGAAGAAAACTGCTACTCTTTGAAAAGAAGCTGGACCCAGAGAACCGCTTACTTGTGGATAGATTTCTGAAAAAGAAAATAAAGTAATTATTTAACATTAATAATATTTAAAAATAGTAATTAGTCAATAAATAAAGTTTTGGTAGAAAAGGATGGCTTATGAAATTGGACATCATTGGAAGAATTTGAAATATAGAGAAAATGATAGAAGTATGCTAAATACGAAAGTGACAAAAACGCTAAAAATTTTCCGCTTTTAGTGAAAGTGGTAAAAATTAGGAGGGGAATAAAAATTTCCCTGTCAGTGCCGAAGAAGAAAGTGGCAAGTTAAATGTAAGTTTGGAAACTATTCTGGATGTCACGACCCAAGACTGCCACCAAGTCAGAAGGACGACATCTCCATAAATCGTATGGACACACGCTCATATACAAGCTCGTTAAAGGAAAGTTGCGCCAGACGTCTTCTTATTCTGGCCACTCGACGTTCTCGCTTATGGACAATGTCGTCCCGACGAGTTTTCTCGCATCCCGAAGAAACGTCACTTTATCTGCTTCGACATGAGTAGTTTCTTCTTCGTATCATCGATTGATCAAATACCAAACGGATTATTCCTCTTAATAAGGTCCAGAGCATTAAAATCATAGGTGCTTAAAAACTTCTTTGATAAAGCAATAAATGCGGTTTCTTGTTTGTGTTCATAAAAGTTTTATGTCCCATGAAAATTAATTTGGTAATTTTGCATAAATAGGTTTTTGTATAATTGATTAGTAATTTGTTTCAGCTAGGACAAAGAAAATTCTTCTGAATTTCGTATCTCCTCGCAATGAAAGAAGAGAATGAAATAAAGAATATGTAATATAATGTTATGTCATGTAATGCATAGTATGTAGAGAATTATCATTTTCAAATTCCCGGATCGTATACTACAATTTTTTTCGAATAGGTTACTCTAATGATTAAATAATGTGCTATTTGGAAATTAAGTGGTTTTAAAGAATTTTCAAGAAAAGTTTTAAACATTCAAGTTTTTTTATTAGCACAAGATTTTTGAAGTATTTAAAAACATCTCTCTAAATCTGAATTTATCAAAAAACTACTAATAAAATGATGAAAAGTTGTTCAAAAATACGTAACGCTTATAGAGGGGAGCCCCCCTCCCCTCTATAAGGGGTTAGAAATTTTTTTGCATGTAGCGTACCATTACGCAGAGAAAGAGGGAGGGGGAGAAGGGTCAAAATAGATCTATAAAAGCGTTTCGTATTTTTTAAAAAGTATGCAAAAGGGCAGGAAGATCGGCAAAGTAGTTTTTGAGTTATGATGTCAACTGACTTCAGAAATGACATTTTGAGAAAAATGAGTTTATGCAACTAAGACGTATTATGGTTACTTTATCTACTTGTACAGGCGCATCTTAAGTTCTTTATAATCGAGCGTTCAATAAAGTGTCTATTATTAACCTAGGGCAATAATAGTTACTTTACAAACCGCTCGCAGGTCAATAAAGTATCCATTATTACCCTAGAGCAATAATGGTCACTTTTTTGACCTTGCTAGCAGATCAATATTAGCATGCATCGGTACGGCTTCGTCTCGGTCCGGCGTTCGACTGTAAAGACACACTTATGAAGCTTGGTGCATAATTTACTATTAAAGTTGTGCAACATAGTAATCTGGATCAAGACGTGTGTTGCATAAATTCATAATTTTGAAAAATACAAAGGAATGTTTGATTTCTAAACCTCATACAAGGTGATTTCTGAGTCGCTGATTACGAATTTCGTAATTTGATGGTATGATTATTAAATTCAAAATGGCGGATTCAATATGGAGGACCTTAGTCTTACACTCGTTCCTGCACCTGTGTGCAAGGGTAAACTAAAATGACAATATCTCTGTGAGTTTTGCTCTGAATAACTACAAACTTTTAGAGAATATCTCTGAGATGATACAGTATTAAATACATTTTTTTTTAAAGAAATCGATTTTTTGACTTGTAAAGTAAAAATTAGATACCACTTCTTGAAATTGGCTGCAAAAGTGTAAATACTGTCGGATCATGATACTTTTCTATATCCATAAAAAAAATAAAAAAGGACTAATTTTGAAAAGACAAAAGATGCCAAAAAAATGAACTAAAAAAGGATGTGACACAGTTTCTAATGGCAGTGGTGGGTGTGCTCATTGAGCAAATACGTGTGGAGTTGATATGAGATCGGGAGGGCAATGCTCGAGGTGGCCTTGCTCGCGACCTCCTCGGAACGTCCCGCAAGGTGGAAAAGGTGAAGGAGGGTAAAGGAGGTGGTTATCTCTCCGTAGTTAACTGGGCAGGTATATATGGGAATGTATTTGTGTATTTGTGAATAGGAATACAGACAGTGAACAGCTGCGTGAAATGAGACGCGGCACTTGCCAAGGGAATAAAGTGAGACCGAATAATTTGTGAAAGTGAAGGAAGAAGGAAGAGAGGATTCTTGCGGGCGAGAGGGAGGGAGGGGAAATGTTCCAATGCTGCGGAAGATCTATGTGTGCGAGGTAGCACGCTGGTATTTATGCATTCTGAGGGTGTGTGCGAAGGCGACAAAAAGTTCAAATTCCTTCCGTCTCTGCTTCTTCTTATTCTGCTTCTTGCACCTCAACTATGAGGCCTCTTGCTGCTTTTCTTGTTCCTGCACTTATACATCATCTTTTTTTTTCCTCCTTTTCTTTTTACTCCAGTTTTGCACCTGTCTTCCTTGAATATTCCTCAGTGCAGGGACCTCTAGTGCTAGGGGATTTTTCTAGTGCTCGCTCGAGCCATAAAACCAGTGACGTAGGCGAGGAACATGAGTGAGGCCTTGGGATCATGAAGAAAAGAGAGTAGAAAATTTATTGATGAGCTATAATGATTGCCGGGCAATTTAATTATTTTTTCCTCTTTTCAATGTCAGGGGATATTTTTTGTTTTTTTAAAGCTATTTTTATCTCGTATCAAATCTGATAAAACCAAAAGAAAACAGTACAAAAATTGTGTTAAAATTTATCAATATCGGCGCAACATTAATCATTTCAATCATTGGGTAGAATTGGGATTTTTATCAAACAAACAAAAAAGTCCTTGACATTGGAGAAATCAAGTAAACGACGATCATCAGAAGCACTTGTAATTTGCATATTTATGCGATGGCAGAAATGTACTACGCATGCAGAAGGACGTCATGGGGCTTGTGGTGAAGAATTACTGATCTTCATAGTCGTTCTTGTCCGCGAATACAAATCGCTTCTGAGCTCATTTACTTTTTTGTCGCCTCTTAGGAAAAGAATGTAAAAATGAGAGAAGGGAAAAATCAAGAATGTTCAGTTAGAGAGTGAGAGAGAGGGGAGGAGGGAAGGGAAACTTGGACATTTGTATGTGAATATAAATGTGAAAGGAATTGCCGAGTGGGAAAAACAAAAGGAGAGGTCAGTTTCTGTCCAACATGATAGAATGCAAACACATATGTTTGTGGTCACATGTGCACAGAACCGAGAGAATTCGTCCTGTCATTAGTGCTCAATGCTCACACAAGGTGTGGCATATGACACAGTGAATCATTTGCATATCACTATGGATGCGTGAAATTGAAAGGGCGTATTTATAAATAATAACTGGATCCATCATTGCTTCAAAATATTTATATAAAGTATTTTGTTTTTGCAATGTATCTGAAAACAGTGTAAATGTTTTTGGAAATAATAAAGAAAAATGTTAAAATTTCCTTATAGATGAGCAGAAGTGCATAAAAATATACAGACATTTTATGAATAAAATCCTAATTAAAACAATTAAATTTTAAAATATAATTAATTTAATTAGTTGTAATTATAAAACAGTTTAATAATTAGCATAGGAATATTTTGTAATGCAGTGAACTTGTTAATTGAATATTATTTTACACGGTGAAGTTTTATTACAAAAGTTGGTTGTTTGAGCTGAAAGTCAGTTGATTGTAAGTTACATTTTTCAGCTTATCGCATTGTAGAATAGAAGGAAAAATTATGTAACGTGTTTCGTGTAATGTATGTAAGATCGCGTGCGATTTTTGCGTTTGCTTTCAGTCGAGCAAAGATGACAATTCACCGTGACGTTACCGTTAAAGAAACACTCTCCGTGAATATCGGACATGTGATACTCTCACGCGAGGGCACTTAATAAAAGCAGAAGATGCTTAGAAAGATGGACGCAATACGTCACGCATGTCACGCGCTCCTTTTATGCTCAATATCAACAGACAGATAATGTCAATATATCGTTAATTCTCATAATCACATGTATTCTTCGTTTGAACTTCGAATTACTTTATTTGTTGGAACTTTGTTTATTGTACAAAGTAGTTACAATGAGACGCATGCATATTCCGTAAAACCCATTTGGACTAAAATCTATGTAGCCTAAATCCATTTGGCCTAAAACGCATTTTGCCTAAAAACCATTTGACCTTAAACACATTTAATCTAAAACCCAAATGTCCTGAAACCAGTCTAGTCTAAAACCCACCTACCCTAAAATTCATTTAACCTAAGACTCGTTTGGTATATGTCCCATTTAGCCTAAAGCACATATTTGTCTTAAAACCATCCAGTCTAAAATCCATTTAGCCTAAGATTCATTCTGCTTAAGATTCATTTGTCATTAATCACATTTAGTTTAAAAACCCATCTGGTGTACATCCCATTTAGCCTAAGACTCATTTGGCACATCATTTGACCTTAAACGCATTTTACCTAAAAACCATTTGACCTTAAACACATTTAGTCTAAAACCCATGCGTCCTAAAACCTGTTTATCCTAACATTCATTTGGCCTAAGATTCGTTTGGTATAAGTCCCATTTAGCTTAAAGCCCATATATGTCTTAAAACCATCCAGTCTAAAATCCATTCAGCCTAAAATTCATTCTGCTTAAGACTCATTTGGCATTAATCACATTTAGTCTAAAAACCCATCTGGTCTAAATCCCATTTGATCTAAGACTCATTTGGCACACCATTTGACCTTAAACGCATTTGACCTAAAAACCATTTGACCTTAAACACATTTAGTCTCAAATCCAAAACCGTCTCCGTCCTAAAACCTGCCTAGACTATGAAACCCAGCTGGCCTAAAATTCTTTTGGCCTATTTTAGGGGATATTCATACGCTTTGTCGCAATTTTACTTCTTTAATTTCCATAAAACGAAGAACACTTATTTTTCAGAATGTTTATGTACAGGTCACAAACGGTCATAGACTGATGTGTTCTTCTGGTTACATCAACCAGAAGATCCTGTTTCTCTCTTCTTTCATATTCTCCGAGCCTAGAGCATGTAGTCTAGATGCGTGAATGCCTCAACAAGAACGTCTAAGTCTCAAGCATTGTAATTTTCGTTTTTCGCGAAAGCCGCGCGTTGCACAACTGTGAGAAAGAGCAAAAATCACCAACCAAGATGTCTATCTCCAAGAAAATAAAATTGATCGAATTCTTTCTTTTGTTTATCGCGTAATAGCCTACTATAATTTTTATGCGTCGACACAATAATTGACATCAGGGAATAACTAAAAAGTCTTTTTTCTACCACAGTTAAAAAAATCTGATCATTATTACCTACTTATTAAAATTTGGAGTTGGGTGCAAATTGTTTGTGGTTCGACGGCCTTGGGAGTCGATGAACCGATACACGGAAGGAAAGATGCATCGTCTGGCTGGACTATAACTGCTCCCTGAAAGTACAAACACCCCGTAAACGTCGTTCAAAGTTCCTCGGGACGATTAAAGTCTTTGAGAACGTCCAGAAGACGACGTTTACGGCATTTTGCACTATCGGAATATCCATCGAGTGACGTTGACTTTTCCCATCCTGGTTGGGAAGAAACTGCATTGCTGATCTTGTCAAGGACAAGTCGTTTCATCTCTGATGGACAGAGGCAACTAGAGGAAGCATCAATTTTGCAATTGCTGCGCAAGTGTAAAGTTAAAAGTACGAAACGTTGCTGGTTATAATTCCTGGCAGTGGCATCCGCAATCATTTTCATCTCTGGTTCGCAGAGCGTTACGTCCTTGACGATTATGGCACTTGAGCTTACGTAGAAACTCCAGACTATGAAAACTTGAATACCAGCAAAACTAGTTCTAAATATTCACTCGTAAATTAGAAATTAATTCGGATTTTTTTATCATGATGTAAGTAGATTCAGACACGTAGAAAAATAGAATTTACGAATTTTTTTAAATTTGAAGAGTAATAAAAAATTCTTCTAACCGTGTAGAGTAGCAGACTTTTTGTTTATCCTGTGTTTTGTGCCATTCTTAAAGCTCTTCTTAAAATTCTTCAACATTTACGTTTATCAGTTTTTCTGTATCATTCTTCTTTCTAAGAAATTTTGTTTTTAGTCCAGTGGAAAGAAAATGAGGGATAATAGAATAGAAGTGCTCACTTTCTTGTCATATCCAATGCCAGTGTTGGAATTACACTGTTTTCTGCTTTTTATATTTGATTACAAGAAAAATTCTCTAATTTGTTTCTTGGAAGTCCTCGATATCCTGGTGAATGCTGTAAGCATATTTTTATACAAAAACTGTTTTTTAAAATTATACACTAGTTATTTTTATATTCTAATCTATATCTTTATTCCTTCGTAGCAAAATCTTAACGTTCAACTTCACTGACTTGTTATTTGCAACAATATAATTAACCCAAAATATGTTCTTTATTCTTTGATGTTATTATGGTAGAAAATATTTTATCCTTTTATAATCAACGGTATAATGATTTTCAATAGCGTCTGAAATAACCGAACCAACAATAAAGAATTACAAATGTGAAATCAGCTATAAATGACACTCTAAACACGAAATTGGTGTTTATTAACCCTCGACCCGCAAGATGGGACTTTCATTCGTCATAAAACGAGATGTAAAGTTCAATGAATTCTTCCTTTGCCATTGTTGTGTGTATTCTAACTCACAGAAGGCGTAGAAATTAATAAGAGACTTTACGATCCACGTGATGGAAAATAATAATTTAATATTCTATTTAAAAAAGCAGCTACACATCGAAATGTGACTTTCATGTCTTTGTTAATTTTTGCTTTCTAGAATTTATGAGTAAATTAATGTCAATATTCCGAGTGTACAAAAAATGATTTTGATTAACTTATGATAATTTAACCAGTTTTTCAATAACGATTATTTTTATCAGCTTTTTTTCTTGAACAGAAGATATTGAAGAAGTATGTTTACAACAGGATACATATTATTATATTTAAAGATGCATAAATCGACATTGACCATAATATAAGGATCATCATTGACTTGGATACGCTTTCTCGAGCCAGTGCCAATGATTAGAAGAAAAGACATAAAGGAATAAATTTTCATACTCGACTGAACAAACCAGAATTTTGTTGTGTTTAAAGCTATTATTATCTCCCTCGAAAAAAAGCTTTCAAGAAATCTCTATGGAACCTGACCACAATATTTAATTTATTTATAAAAAGAAGATCGATAAGGAAAAGAGAGTAAAAAATTGGGAAAACTTGTTAAATTACAATCATGTACAAAAATTTAAGATATTTAGAGTATATTAATTTTTAAAATTCTCTTAAAGACTGACTTTATTAATAATTAGGGAAGTAATTTATCCCGTGGTTAAATTATCTTCAAGATAGTAATTTATTATTTGAAAGTAAAGTAGGGAATTATTTTAAGATATATAAATACTTGTAAGACAAGTGCAAGTGCTTAACGTCTACAGTTCTTTATTATCGTTTTAGTTATATTTATTATATAATCCAACTTCAAGAATATTTATATTTTCAATTTCTTTACTAATCGCCTGTAATAAATGTGTCGATTGATAAAATCAGGTGCTCATTAATAAGTAATTTTAATTTACAAACAAGAAAATCAAGTCTGAAAATTTAATTAATTACTAATTTTAATGAATTTGATTTGTTTTTTTCATAACTTTTTCTTGGATATTTTTATAATTTATAACTAAAAAAGATTTTAAGGAAATTTTATAAAATAATGAAAATTGGAATTTATAATTAAAATGAAAAAGCGAGTTTTAATGTCGAGTGTTAGAGAATAAAAAAAACTTTTTTCTGGATTTCATAAAAAGTGCAGTTATGCTGTTATGCCTTTCATCCACAGAATTTATCCCATTAAAAATTTAATTACTTAATTAATTAAATTAATTTAAATCTTAACAGAAAGGAGTAACAATTTGAAAAGAATTATTAAAAAATATCAAATTATTACAAATGAAATATTTGAATTCAAATTTAGTGTACTTGAATCTTGAATTAATTTAATTTTTTGAATGCAAATTAGAATCTATTAAAGCTTGAATCAATAAAATTTTAATAAACAAACATGTGAAAAAAACTAAATGAATGAGAACGTGTTATGATTATTGTAACTCAAGAATTTGTTTTTAAATTCAAGGATACCCTGTTATTGAAAATAATTTTAAAAACACCTGAAATATCATTCACATCCATCCCCACTTTTTCTGTTTTCTTCTGTTACTTTTTATTTGCGAAATTCAGAAAGCACGATCACTTTTCTTACTTCTGCCATTTAGAACAGTTTTTAGAATTTATACGCCTTGAAAATGTGCCATCAAATACCTGGAAAAAAAGAAAAGATTATTAGAAGTATTTATTTTTAAAACTTGGAAAACAGTGTTATTAATAAAATTTATACTTTCAAGTAAACTTTTTAAACATATCACATTATTTCGTATTAAAACAAAAATTAGAAACTACGTCTGCTGCATGCAAGTTTAACAGTGAATGTTAAATTACCAACTATTTTGTTCTGGAAATATTTCTCAAGAAGTAAATTACAAAACGATTCCATTAATAAAAAAAAAGTTAATTCATACGGTTCTTATCAATAGATAACGATCTTGCTTAGATTCAATTGCATAATTTTGTGTCTTCTGAAAGACTCTCATCTTGTCGCAAAATCGAATCGTTAATCTGGAGAAAGCAAAACAATTCACTTCTACAAAATTGCATCGTGTGTATTTATCTCTTGATATTGCGTAAGTTATGTAACTGGATGTATTGCTTTTATACGTAATTTGGACGATTCACACCACAGGAAAAAATAAAGTAAAAAAAAAAAATCAAGCGAGATTTATAAATTGAGAATCATCTTACAGGGTAATAAATTTCACGCCAATTTATGGCCCCCATAAGTAAGAAATTTTAAAACTTGTTTCAAGCGCATAAAGTACAATATTTTAATTCACTACAGAATGTTTTCGTGTGACCCTTCTACTGCACATTTATAACTTTTAATTTAATTACATCTTTAAAATCATTTTTCATTCTGTAGATTTATACACGAGTACCATAAAACCCGAAATATAAATTTTTTTTCAAGCAAATATTTGTTAATTAAATGAGCATTTCTTAAAGGTCATTTCGCATTCGGCCTGCTTAATATTTTCCCACTATAATTTTCCAGCACTGAACAGCTTTTGCAGGAAATAATAAGCTTTCATATATAACAGCGATAAATCAAATTTCATGTGCCCAAAGTGAATGAAAAGACAATCAAAAAATTTAACTACAAAAACCATTATCAAAGTTACGAAAAGCAGTTTAATTGCTTCACTTTCGAAATTGAAATTTATACAGAGTCGCGTGAAATTGAAATGTTACATGAGAGAAATTTTAAAATTGCCGCTTATTCACGGAAATTCACACAGTAGAAAAAGTTCACTGAATCAGGTAAACTCATTTACTTAGTACATTTTACTTGACAGAAGCTATTATTTTCTTCCTCCAGGAAATAAATATTCCTTTATCAAACATAGTATCAAATTCACATGTAAAACTTTCTGTACTTTGGATAAATGTACACAACTTTCTGCGCTTGAAGATATACAAAAAACATATATTTATATCAAGGAAATACTATTAAAAGTCCGACTATTAAAAGAAACAAATTATTTCGCGACATTTCTATATAACGTATACTTCCTGCTTATACCCATCCGAGGCTAAATATAATCACAAATCGATTTCGCGCTATTGTTTCATTTTTTATATTCACGTCGATTATTCACTTCTGTTGCTTATCAATCACGTGAATTAGAAAATGGAATGTTGACTATTAAGGAATCCATTATTTGTCTCGTTCGTAACGAATTTATCTTGATGGATATGAAGATAGACGATTATGTTGATTACTTCTTGATTTATGAAAGCATACGTGACTTGACTATTACAATGGAAAAATTCTATTAATGGAAAATTGTAAAATGCAACTTTCGATTTATTATTTGCATATTAAAAGTCGCTGGAATTCTCAACTCTGGCATAATTTCATGTTTTCCATTTTTGTTTCAGGTAAGGATGAACAATAATCGAGGAAAAAGTTAAATGCCGTAATGGGTAAGCAAAAACATAAAAAAAAAACAAAAGTGGCGAATAGTAACTTTAAATTAAATTGCAATTATCGCAAAAGGAATGTTGCAAAAAATCACGTTCTTCTGTATATGAATATATAAAATGTTGGTTATGATGCAGACTATGATTGTTCTAACGGAGGTTTTATGTTTCCTGTGGGATAAGAAATGAGTGCTTCAGAAGTTGGAAGTCTTATTACCAATAAATGGATCTAATTTTCTTCTTTTAAAAAAGCACTTTAAAGAAATGGTGCCATGATCGTGTCACTCTTGCTGACAGCAAAAGAGCTCCAATCTCAGCAAATACAAAAGAGGGAAACTCATTTAAGAGAAATGCTTCTCTCTGTCATGATGTGTCACATGTGGCATATATACACTGCAGCTTCTCCCAGCAATAAAACCCTAATGAATAAACAATTGTGTGAAATTATAACTCTTCCTTTTCTCAAATAAACCTCATTACGGTTGCATGTTTTTTTCCTTCGAGAAGAATCTGACTGAGGAAGATTTATTCAAACCAAGTCGAGGAACGAGTAAAAGTCAATTTCTTATTTGTACAATTTAAATTGACTCCAATTAAAATTCATTCGCGAATAATTAAACTGAAATTTCAGTGATTGTTTCGAGCATTATTTTTCAGTAATTGCTTCTACCGCGATTGTTTATTCTGTTTCGGTCATTGTTTCTGCGGAGAATTGCTATTCAAGTGAAGTAAATGTTGCTGATCGTTATATCAATTAAAAAATATAGTAGTGATGGTTATTATTCTCTGATAAATGAACTGCAGTGATTTGCTTTTAGAAATAAGAATTACACTTGAAAGGAGTAAATTCTAAATTAAAATGAAACGTGTATTCGATAATTTCAATGTCAGGTTACATAAGTCATTGACGTTTCTGTGGCATTCTAAAACAGATGACAGGAGTGGCAGTGTTAGAGAAAGTTTTATTCGCGTTGAGACAGGTCACGAGTCGCCTTGGGTCGCGCCTCCCTGTTCTTTAGAGGTCAAGTTCGTAACGTCCATGTAATGTCTGTGTTGTCTGCTCGACTGTCTACTCTACTACTTCTGTTTTGTCCTTGCATTCAACATGAAGCGTGATGACAAGAGATTTACATGGGACGTGAAAGGCATTTGCAGAATGGCCAACATTTAATTCATATATATCAGAAAGAAACTGCATTCATTATTTAAGAAGAATACATTGCAATTTTAAAAGTGCTTGTTCGCTGTGGATATAAGTCTTTTAAATTAAAACGAAATAATAGAAGGGAAAAAATGTAAAGGTTGAAAGTGCACATGAAATTTTTTTCTTAAAAATTGTCTTTAATCATAATAATAATTTACGTGATTTCGAATATTAAAAACAGGATGTCTACCGCATCCAATAAAAAGATTGAAAAAAAATAAGTATATAAATGAAAAATAAATATTTGACTGATTCAGTAGTCAGTAGTAATAGAAACACACGTATGCTCCAATTACTGAGGTAAACTGTAATTTAAACTTGAATAATTAAATTATTAACAATTGAAATCTACATCTTTATTGGTTTTTTTTTTAATAATTAACAACTTTACAATATAACGGGGTTAAAAAAAATTAGAAGAGAGATTTTAAACGCAAAAAGTCTTTTAGAAATAATAATAAATAAAAATATACAATTGACGAAATTTTTGTTGTCAAATAATAAATATTTAACATTTTCTGCTTAAGGGAAGAAATCTTTTATAGGAAATACTGAAAAAACTTTGAAAAAATCAAGAAAATGATTTTAATCTAGGCTCTCTCTACTGACATAACCTCAAACTAGAAAAAATTCTAAATAAATTTAAAAATATTAATAAAAAGAAATTATTGGAAACAAAAAGCGAAAAATAAACTAGTTTTACAAAATTTAAGAATAAATCTTAAATATCTACTAAATTGAAAAAAGAAAGTCAGGAAACCATCGTTTAATCTATTAAAAAAATTGTTAAAATTAATAAAAATAAACAGCACAGAAAGCAGGCGCATTGCGCCTACAATCTAGGGTTTCGTGGTCTTCTGTTACTCTATGTTTCCGTCTGTCTCACATGCAATCTGAAAAGCTGAATAACATAGGAAACTTAAAGTGACACAGGTTACTTGAAGTGATATAGGCTACTTGAAGTGAGATAGGCTACTTGAAGTGTGACATAGGCTACTTGAAGTGACATAGGCTACTTGAAGTGTGACATATGCTACTTAAAGTGACATAAGATACTTAAAATGTGACATAGGCTACTTAAAGTGTGACATAGGCTACTTGAAGTGTGACTTAGGCTACTTAAAGTGACATAAGCTACTTGAAATGTGACATAGGCTAATTTAAATGACATAGACTACTTGAAGTGTGGCATAGGCTTCTTGAAGTGACATATGCTACTTGAAGTGACATAGGCTACTTAAAGTGACATAGGCTTCTTGAAGTGACATAGGCCACTTGAAGTGACATGGGCTACTTGAAATGTGACATAGGCTACTTGAAGTGTGACATAGGCTATTTGAAGTGAAAGAGGCTACTTGAAGTAACATAGGCTATTTGAAGTGTGACATAGGCTACTTAAAGTGGGACATAGGCTACTTAAAGTGACATAAGCTACTTGAAATCTGACATAGGCTACTTAAAGTCTGCCATAGGCTACTAGAGTGTGGCATAGGCTACTTGAAGTAACATAGGCTACTTGAAGTGTGACATAGGATACTTGAAGTGTGACATAGGCTACTTGAAGTGTGACATAGGCTACTTAAAGTGACATAGGCTACTTAAAGTGACATAGGCTACTTGAAGTGACATAGGCTACTTGAAGTGGCATAGGCTACTTAAAGTGACATAGGCTACTTGAAGTGTGACATAGGCTACTTGAAGTGACATAGGCTACTTGCAGTGTGACATAGGCTTCTTGAAGTGACATAGGCTACTGGAAGTGTGACATAGGCTACTTGAAGTGACATGGGCTACTTGAAGTGTGACATAGGCTACTTAAAGTGACATAGGCTACTTGAAGTGACATAAGCTACTTGAAGTGACATAAGCTACTTGAAGTGGCATAGGCTACTTAAAGTGACATAGGCTACTTGAAGTGTGACATAGGCTACTTGAAGTGACATAGGCTACTTGCAGTGTGACATAGGCTTCTTGAAGTGACATAGGCTACTTGAAGTGTGACATAGGCTACTTGAAGTGACATAGGCTACTTGAAGTGACATAGGCTACTTGAAATGTGACATAGGCTACTTGAAGTAACATAGGCTACCGTGTACGACGGACGGACGGACGGACGACAAAGTCTCACTATAAGGGTTTCGGTCCCGAACTACGAAACCCTAAAAATAAATAAATATTCTCAGAAATGCAGAAAAATGACAAAAAAGTTGGAAGAAATTGCAGAAATGAGAAAATTACCATAAATTATCTAAAATCTAATGAAAAAAATACAAAAATAATAAAAACGAACAAAATCAACTAAAATTTGATAAAATGTAAAAAGTTCAGTAAAAGTTCTTCAAAAAACCTAAAAACAAGACAATCTTGACAAAAAATGAGGAAAGTTAAAAAAAGTATGACTTGAGCTTTAAAAAAATGGACAAAGCTTCATTTAGTAATTATAAAATTTATAAAATTATGTAAAAATTGGAAAAAATTAAATTTAGAAACAAAAAATTAGAAGATTAGAAAAATGAGTAAAAATATTATAGACGAAAGCAACAATAAGAAAACCGGGGAAAATATATTAAATAATGATAAAATAAAAAAAATGAAACGACTACAAAGACAAAATAAAGAAATTCTTTAATAATAAAAATAGTAAGGAAATTATTTTCTAAATGCTGAAATTTAAAAAAAATATTTACAGGACTTTAACAAAACGAAAAAATTTTGAATTATTAGAAAGTATAGAAAAAAATTTGTTGAAAAATAAACAACTCTTTAAAAATCTGACGAAAACAATCATTTTAATTAATATAATTTATAGATTAAAAGGATAAATTTAATAATACATTTAAAATTTTAAATAATAATTTAATTTAAATTTTAAATAATTGACAGTTTTTAATAATTGACGATTATGAAAATAAAAGTCATTGAAACAAAGAAAATTTTTTTCTAATAATTACATTTATTTTAATATTTTCTAATATTTATTTTTAATGATTGACGATTATAAAAATAAAAATCAATAAAACAAAGGAAAATTTTTTCTAATATTTACAGAAACAAAATATCTTAAAAAAACTAAACTGTTTTATTTAAAATTTAGAAAAGAATGTACAGAATTTTTATTTAAGAAAAAATATTGTTTAAAATGAGAACAATAAAAAAAATAATGAAAAATTTAGGAAAAGAACAAAATAATTATTTAAAGGATGTTCTTTACATTGACGTAACCTCAAACTAAGAAGTGGTTTTTCACACAAAAGAAAAATATTATAAAAATTTATTTTCTTAATGTTTAAAAGATACTGTTGTGCATTAAACAAAATTAGGTTGAGCCGAAATTTGTTACCAAATAATAATTTGTCATAATTAGATGAAAACAACAAATATTCACTAAATTTAAACACAAAATGTTAAATAATAATATTTTTACAGAAAATTTTGGTTTAACTAATTTTTTCTGAAAAATGTACAACCGGACCTTTCGAAGTTTGGTGAAATAAATTTTATTAATAATTTGTATTTGGTGTGAGAAACCTCTTTATATTTTGAAGTTATATAAATGAAAAGAACCTTCTTAAAACAAAAGAAAAATCATGAGAGAAAATTAAAACAATTTTTTATAAAGGAAATAACTTTTCAGAAATAGAAGAATGGTAATAAAATTAGAATATTTATAAAAATCTTAAAAAATGATAAATATATTATGAAAATGATTATTTTTGTAATCATTTATTAATTTTTAATGCAACATTTTTTCATCTCTACTATTTGATTGTTATTTATTAAAAAAATTAAACAAATTGCTCTCTAAATCTGAATTAATTAAAAATAACTAATTTGAAAGCAAAAACTCAGTCACTAATTCAAATAGTTACATTTCTACTAATCATTTAGTAAAAAATAACTAATTATTAGTCAAATTTATTTTTAGGTTATGTCAAAATAACTAATATTTGAGTCAAATTCTGTTTACTAATTCAATTAGTCGAATTTTAACTATTTTTGAGTTATGTTTTTACTAACAACTAGTCATTTTTTTTACTAATAATTAGTTTTTTTTTTTAACTAATTGCTGAAATAGAAACTCAGGCACGATTTTACTAGTTGTTAGTTGTTTTTAAGTAATTTAGATTTAGAGAGTGTATTAGTTAATGTTTTAATTTCAAATTTATTAAAATCTTTAGGCATTCGTTTTGAAATCATTGTTTTTGTTTTAGATGAATTTATATTCAGGGTTTTTTTTCTTAAATTTGTATTTTATTAGTATTGTAAATTAAAAAAAAATCTACTTCTTTTATTGTAGAAAATTTTATTTTAAAAATTCACTGACCGATGTGCACCTCAAAAAAGTAGTTAACACTTTTTGAGATATTTTAGTTGTTTTGACATAAAAAAGAAAATTAAAAAAACATGTAAAATTATGAATAATAAACTTTAAAATAATTATTAAACATTTTGTTGAGATTTCACTTTACGACTGATTTATTTTTCCCTTAGCGACTCTTAGTGCATTGATAATCTCTTAAAATTTGTCATTTAATTTGTTTGTGTTCGTTAATGCCAGGTTTTTGAACAGATATTTGTTCATAATATTCGTTATGCTTTGTTTACAACAATTTACTAACCCTCCAAACACTGCAGGCACTTTTTTCTTCTTTGTTTAAATGTCATTTGTAGAGATAAAAAAATCACTCTGTAGCTTGCGTTGAGTTCTAACCTAACCTCAGGACTGCGCGTCTGCGCAGTCTGACGCAACTACATTGACCAATAAAACATTCCGCGCGGTTTTTAAAAATAAAAAAGTGTTTTTGATAGTAAAAGTGTTACTAAAAAAGTCCTTTTCGAAATAAACTTTCACCTCCCTCGTCTTATTAAAAATATGTTATAATAAACAATTCTGAAAATCGCCTCTAAAATACAAAAAAATAATTTCTTCCCACGGTTTCAAAACCGATCTTTCAAAAAATTATTTACACCTTAATTCCATTTTAATTTTTTCTAATTTAATTACAATATCATATACGTTGCGTTTAATTATAAAATAGCCAAATAATTATACACCGTACTAAATTAATTTATTATAAGAATTAGTTGTGTGGACACTTGCAGAGAATTTTTTCCCATCGGTCAGTAAGCCGATATTGAAAACGATTGTAATTAAACGGCTATTTTATCCAAGAATAGATCTTAAAAGTTGCGAGGAATGAAACACTGTGAAATTCCTGTGAAAGCAGCAAATGCTTTTATAAAAAGTCAATAAAGTTATCATCTGATCGTAAATCAGGGAACGAGTTTTGCTAACAAACGAAAGTCGTATAATGTAAGATCTGTGAGGGAATAATGTCGACAATCACCTGATCGTAGATTCGCTTTGTTAATTAGACGTATAACTAAACAGCCATTTAGCAAAGATCGCGCCACTGACCCAATTTTCTTCCATTGAGAGATTTTCAGGCATGTGCACGATCCCGATCCCGATCCTGCTGGTGACCTTGCCTCATTTCTTTAAACGCGCTTTGTACAAGCTATGATATTGAGAGTCAATACAATCATGTCGACTACCAGGAACTTATCTTAGCACTCGTATCATTGTAAATACACCTTACGCGGGTGATTTCTCCTCACGAATCTCAAAGATAACTTCCCACGCGACACACAAGATCCATTAAATATATGCAGAGACACCCTTTCCGATCAAAGAACCCATTATCTTTGATTCAAAGTTAATGGCTTTCTGATAAATATAGGTTTACTGTTTTTTTGCGTGGGCGATTTTATATGTAATTTCGCATAATATTACATTCTTCACAAAGATGTATGGGATATCAATGATTGTGTAAAAGCAATCAGAGGTTGTAGGCTCGAGACTTTGAGAATAAAGTGAGTTTTTAGAAAAGCAGAGAAAGTTTTCTTTGTGCGAAAAATATGAATTTGAAAACAAAATTAACGGCACTGAAAAAACCTGAAAGCGAATAGAGTAACGGCTAAAATGTGTCAAATTGAGTCAACTAAGTTTAAGTTGAGTTTTTGAAAAAATCGGATAATATTTTTAAATAATGAATAATTGTGGAAGAATGTATAAGAAATACACTGCCGGCCAAAATTGTGGGCTAATAGACCCTTTTAAAAAAAAAAAAATTCCAAAAACCTTACTAATTGTAGCAATTTATAGTTTCTACGTCTTGTGTTATCAGCAATTATTAATATTTTAAATATAATATTAAAAAATCAGTCTATATAAATAAAATAAATATTTATTTAGGACAAAATTTATAATATTTTAGAATTAAAAAGAATTGCAAAAAATAATTAAATTAAATAATTGCAAATTTGGCAAATTAATGGAAAAAAAAGTTAAATCAAGCAAAAATTGGGGAAAATAAATAAAACAATCGTAGAAATGTTTACATAAAAACATAATTTAAAATTGAGAAAAATACTTGAAAATCTTACATGTAATTTTAAAAAAACGGAATAATGCAAAATTAAAGAAAATAATTAGAAATTGAAAAAAAAATGATTGAAAATTGAGGAAATACATTAAAATTAAAAAAAAATAATTGAAATTTGAGAAAATTATTGAAAAAATTTGCATAAAATATTTTAAATAAAAGAAAGTTAAAAAAAATTTAAGAAAAATATTTTAAACTTTTAGAAGTTCATTGAAAAAAAAAAATAATGAAAAATTTGAGAAAATGAATGAAAATTTAAAATTAAAGGCAACAAGTTTTAATTACAGAGAAATAGGTATAAACTTTTTTAAAATTATGAAAAAGAATGAGAAAAAGAACCAAAGAAATAATTGCAAATTGAAGTAAATAATATAAAAAAAAACATAATATAAATAATTAAAAATTGAGTGAAATAATTCAAATGCCAGCTAAACAGTTTAAAATTTTTGAAATTATAAACCAAATGAAAAAAATTAAAAACTGATGAAAATAAATTTTGGAAAATAATTGAATAATGATATTAAATTTTGAAACATGAAGAAACTAATTAAAATAAGATACAAACAATGATAAGTTGTAAACAATAAATGACATTTAAGTGAGATAATTGAAAAAATTACAGAATTTTTTAAGAATTCTAAAAACTGGAGAAAAGAATTGAAGAAAGCTAAAAGTCATTGAAATTTGCGATAGTTATTAAAAAAATTTTGAAATTATGAAAACAAATGAAAATAATTGAAAATTGAAGAAAATAATTTAAATTTCAGAAAAATACTTAAAAATCTTAGAAAATAAAATTTTAGAAAATGAGAATAATATTTAACAATCGAGGAAAATAATTGAAGAATAATCAAATTAATTTAAAATGTAAAAAAATAATTGAAATATGCTAAAAATAATTAAAAATTGAAGAAATTAATAAAAAATTAAAGAAAAACATTCAAAAATCTAAGAAAATAATTTTAAAAAGAAAAAAGAATTAAAAATTGGAGAAAATAATTGAAAAATTACTTTAAAATTTAAAACTTGAAGAAAATAATTGAAATATGATAAAATGGATGATAAGTTGCAATAAAAAACAAATGAAATTTGAAATAAATAATGTAAAAAAACTAATTTTTTTTTTATATCCAAAATAATAATTAAAATTTGAGAAAAAGACTTAAAAATATTAAAAATTAATTTTAAAAATTGAGAAAAACTGAAAATTGGAGAAAAGAATTGAAGAAAGCTAAAACTAATTGAATTTTACGATAATTAATAAAATTTTTTTGAAATTATGCAAACAAATTAAAATAATTAAAAATTGAAGAAAATAATTTAAATTTTAGAACTATGCTTAAAAATCTTAGAAAATAATTTTACAAAATGAGAATAATAATTAAAAATCTAGGAGACTAATTAAAAAATGTTAAAATTAATTCAAAATTGAAAAAATAATTGAAATATGATCAAAATAATTAAAAATTGAAGAAAATAATAAGAAATTGTAGAGAATTATTCAAAAATCTTTGAAAATAATTTTAAAAAAGAATAAAGAATAATTGAAAATTGAGGAAAATAATTGAAATATGATAAATTTAATGATAAGTTACAAATAAATTAATGATATTTGAAATAAATAATGAGGAAAAAAATTTTTTTTAAGTATTTAAAATAATAATTAAAATTTGAGAAAAAAACTTGAAAATCTTAGAAGGTAATTTAAAACATTGAGAATAACTACAAATTGTAGAAAAGAATTGAAGAAGGCTAAAAATAATTGAATTTAATACGACAATGAATAAAAAATTTCGGAAATTATTAAAAAATAATTAAAATTTTAGAAAAATATTTAAAAATCTTAAAAAATATTTTTAGAAAATGCGAATAATAATTAACAATCGAGGAAAATAATTGAAAAATGATAAAACTAATTCAAAATTGTAACAAATAATTGAAATATGCTGAAAATAATTTAAAGTTGAGAACAAAATTGATATATGATGGAAATAATTTAAATGTGAAAAATTGAAAGCAGTAAATAAAATTTGAGAGAAATAATTGAAAAAATCATAGAATATATGTTTTAAAAAAAGAGCATTACAAAATTACTTAACATTTTTGAATTAAAGAGAATAATTAAAAATCGCAGAAATAACGAAAATTCTTGAAGATAATAGAAATTTCGTATAAAAATTGAAATTTTTAATAATGCCAAAATAATGAAAATAATTATAAATTGGAGAAAATAATAAAAAAAAATTGTAGAATTTATTTTTAAGGAAAAGAGAATAATTGATAAATCGTTATATTATGGAAAATTGATGTCAATAATCTAAATTTGAGATAATAACTGAAAATCCTGGAAATTAATTTAAAAATAATAAAAATATTAAAAGATGGAGGAAATAATTACAAAATAATAAAAAGAAATAAAAAGTGAGCTAAAAAATTGAAAAATGAGATATATCTTTGAAAGTTCAGGAAATTAATTTAGACATTATGAAAATGATTAAAAATTGAACATAATAATTGCAAATTTACAACAATAATGGTAAATTAAAAAAATTATTTAAAATTATTGATGCATAATATAAAATTTAGGAATAAATATTTAAATTGATTGAATGTCAAGGGAAAAATAATTAAAATTAAAAAAGTGATTGAAAAAATTAAAAAATATAATTGGAATTTGAAGAAGGTAAATTTGATATTTAGAGAAACAATTCAAAAATAATTAAAAATATGTTAATATTTTTAAATTAAATTTTATATTATATTTTTTCATATTATATATATTATAAAATATTATTAAAATATATATATTCATATAATAAAATAAATAAAATTATAAATGTGATTAATAATATGTGCTCGTTCCACTTTTGGCTGCTTAATACCCGAAAGGGGAGGAAACAACCGAATGTTGCGTTTTTTTATAATATACATATTTATTTATAACTTTTGAACCTGTCAAGATATTTTAATGTTCTTTGGCTTATTTTAAAGTTAAAAGTTCCAAGTTTTATTTAGCTTAATTTCAAATTTTTCCAATTACTTTTCTAGAAAATGCAGCCCACCAAACTTGTACAATGAAAATTCACAAAAACCGAAAAATTCACCTATCTTTTATCACATTGAATGTTCGTTTCTATTAATCAAGAAAGCTTTGAAATAGGACCAATTAATGGCAAATTTTATAACCTTTCTGATGGTCTATGATAAATTTTATTTCCCTAATATCTGACAGAGTTATCAACATTTTAAGATGGTCATGTTTCTAATCCCATTTTTGTAAGTGGTCCCACAATTTTAGTCGTTAGTGTAAGTATAAACAACTGCTAAAACAAAATTATGTTCACAACCTATAAATTAAGATTCTTCATTAAGATGTAGCAATATGTAAGAGCATCACATGTTACCAACTTAGAAATCTTAAAATCTTAAATTGCAATATAACTTAGCATAACCTGACCCTTTATCTTGTCTAGGATCAATTTTAAGTCATTTGAAGTTTATCATTACTCAATTTGAAACTCCACTCAAAATGAATCGCATCAAACGTAAGTTCAGGTTTTTTCCGTAACTACAAAAACAGAAGTAACTATAAACCATTTCTATCCGAGTAAATAAACATGCGTTGACGATTCCAAGTAATCGATGCGCATATAAATTAGATTCGTGGCTCAAATGCCTGACCATGTACTTAGACAAGTGGGAATTTAAATTCAATCACGTAAAAAGGACTCAGCGCAGAACTATAAAAAAAATTAGCATAGAAGCGTGACACCCACGCCCTATCACTCTATACTTTTCAAATTGTGCTGTAGACCAACCCCAAAGTACAGTTTGCCATTAATATTACAAAGAAAAGAATTTTCCGAGAATGAAAACATGTATTATGTATATAGGAAGACAATGTGAAGCTATTTTGAAGGCAAAAGAAGTACAGATTGAGGAATACAATACAATCCTATTGAGGAATACAAATCTCTCGCCATCATTGTCAATTGATTAATAGCTTTCTATGTTATTTCGTGAGATTACCGGACGACTATTACTATATACAAGGAGTGGTAGCTTTTTCTAAGCTGTATCAACAACACGCGAGTCTACGTGTTCAAATGGACAGTCCATTCAATTCTCCATTGAGGGATTGTGTTTTTTTTTTATCTTTTTAATGGGAACACTTCGCGCGTGTCTTGGATTAGAGTCAGAGTCACTTATTTCAAAACGGGATTTCCGGTACTTGGTTCCGTACTTTGACCGTCTTAATCGAAATAAAAGCCGAGTGAGAGTAAAACATTCAAGTTTATATTTAATTTCGGAAAAATGCGTATTTAAATGTATCTTTGGTAAACATTTGTTTGTTCTAATTGTTCCATGTCATTTAGGTTCGAAATGATCTCGTATTTCAAAATCAATTTTGGTTTTAAGTTTTAATACCGACAAAATGTGACAATTCCAGATACAATTTTCGATTTCAAAATCTCTTCTATGACAATTTGTAATGCCAAACCTGATCTAAAAATAGTCGTAATTAGAAACTAGTTGTGGAACTTGATCCAACATTTGTTGGCCACAAGTGCTTAAAATGTTAAGCCCTACTTTTGAGGAAAGTTCATGGAGCACTTTCTAAAATTAACATTTAAGCAGACAAAAATGTTTACTTAACAAAACTTATTTTAAAGAGAAGGTAAAATCAATAGAAAATCAAGAGGTAATATTTAGAGAAGAATGAATTCATCTTTTAAAGACGATTGATGATGGAATTGACAAGTGTCTCGTACCATAAAGTACGAGTCAGTAAATTAATCAAAAACAGTATATAGTAGATGAACAAGAATCACATAACCACAAAAATCAAACGACCACAAAAATAAAAAAAAACACTTGGAAGAAATTGGATGCGAGAAAAGTCGATTGTGGTTTCCTCAGACGTACTTTCTCGTTAAGTGTTTTAACCCTGGAACGAATGACCTTTAATTCATTTCTTCGCGACGCTAAGAATCAAGTAAACGTTCAATGAACTTTTACGGGGCAGACAGGTGCCTCCGGCCGACTCTACAAGAATCAACTATGATTCTCGGAATTACGCTCTTCTGGAAAAAAGAACTTCCTGTCGAAAAATAGATCAAACGATCTATTTTTCATGACGAAATTGAAATGAAAGAAATGATTTCAATTTGATTTTCCACGAAAAGCCGAAAATGAGGTGGAAAAAATTTTCGAGAATTTCGATATCATTAATTATGAATGGCTCAATCTCCTCGAAGTGTGCCGTGCATAAAAGATGAGAAATTCGGTTTGCCCGAAATTTTCGTGTTATTCTCCGAATATAAACCGTTACATGATACTTTTTTTTCTTCATTCAGCACTAACTATATTGTTGTGCTCAAGCTTTATTTGTCAAAAGGTAATTGCTTCGGTTAACTACTTTAGTTTTTTCTCATATCCGATTGTATTAGAAACGATCGATCATAGATTTAACTCTTTTTGTGTTGTATTAGGACGGACCATAAAAATGAAAGTCCGAAATGTTTTACTCCTACCACCTAAACAATTTCGAAATCGAAAAAATTACCCTTATTTTAAGATTTTTTTAAATATTAAAGGGTGGCTTAAACCCCTTAAAATTTTCTACTGATTTTACAAATCGTTGCTACGCTTTCAAAATTTCAAAATTTCATGACTTTTCCATGTCTTAAAGGCCATTTTTCTTAAAATTCCATGAACAAATATAAAATTGTTTTAATGAATTGTTTAGCTTATTGCAGTAAAAAAATATGAAATAATTGAATTAAATGAAAACAAAATTTTTAAAATGGCAAGATAATTACAGAATTGAAAAAAAAAATTTTTTTAAATAAACAATAAACATTGAATTTAAACAAAAGATTCGAAAATTACAAAATTGCAGGAATAACTGTTGGAAATAATAGAAAATTCAATAACTGGATTGAAAATCGAAAAAAATAATTGAAATTGGAGAAAATAATAAAAAATAGAAAAAATAAATTGAAAATTTAAGAATTCAATGGAAATTTGAAAGAATAATCTATAATTAAAAAAAATTGCAAAAAGACGAAAATAATTGACAATTGATAACAGAATTCGTAAAATGGTTAGATAATTGGAGAATTGAAAAAATAATTTAAAAAATCGGGCAAGAAAATTATCGGAAGAACTGTTCGAAGTAATTGCTAATTAAATAATTGGATTAAAAAATAATTTACAATTGAGAATTAAATCCGAAGAATGACTAGATTAATAGAAAACTAAAAAGTAAAATTGGAAAAATTAAACAAGAAATATTAAATTTAAAGAAAATAATAATAATAATTGAAAATTGAAGCAAATAATTAAAAAATTAAAGAATAGAATTGAAAATTGAAGCAAATAATTCAAAAATTAAAGAATAGAATTGAAATTTAAAGAATATAATTAAAATTTTAAAATAGTAATTTTAACAAATTAAGAATTATTGAATATAGAAGGAAATATTTAAAAACTGAAAAAGAGATTGAAATTTAAAAAAACAAAAGAGAATTGAAGAAAATAATTGAATAATTGAATTTAAAATTAAAGAAATTTATTGATAATCGAAAAAAGTAATTGAAAAAAGAAGATAATTTTTTAATATTAAAGAAAGTATTTGATAATTAAAAAATGGCATTGAAATTTGAAGAAAATAATTAACAATTGAAAAAAATAATAAAAATGGAAGAAAATAGTGAAAAATAAAAGAAATAAATAGAAAATTTAAGAATTGAATTAAGATTTGAAAAAATAATTGAGCATTGAAAAAAAATTACATAATGACGAAATTAATTGACAATTGAAAACAAAATTACGAAAATAGCTAGATTAATACATAATCTACAAAATTATTGAAAAAAGTAAAGAATAATTGTAAAATTTTAAGAGAATATTTGAAAATTGGAAAAATTGTAGGAAAATGGTGAAAATTGAGGTAAATAATTAATAATTGAAAAAAATAATTGAAAAATGACGAGAATAATTGAAAAATTGAAGAATAGAATTGAAATTTAAAGAATATAATAAAAATTTTAAAATAGTAATTTTAAAAAGCCAAGAATTATTTAATGTAGAAGAAAATATTTGAAAACTCAAAAAAGGATTGAAATTTAAAAAAAAATGAGAATCGAAGAAAATAATTAAACAATTGAATTTAAAATTAAAGAAATTTATTGATAATCGAAAAAAATAATTGAAAAAAGGCGATAATTTTTTAATATAAAATATATAATTGACAATTGAAAAATGGAATGGAAGCTTGAAGAAAATAATTGAAAATCGAAGAAAATAGTTATAGAATTGAACAATTCAATTGAAATTTTAAAGAATTTTTATGATTGAAAAAAGCCGAGAACTATTGAATTTTGAAAAATTAATTGAAAATGAAAAAAGTAATGGAAAATTCGGGAAAATAACTAAAAAATGAAGAAATAAATTGAAAATTAAAGTATTAAATGGAAATTTTAAGAAAATAATTGATAATTACAAAAAATTACAAAAGGACGAAAATAATTAAATATTAAAGAAAATAATTAAAAACTGAGGCAAATAATTAACAATTGAAAACGAAAATTCGTAAACTGTCGAGAATAATCGACAACAGAACAAAATGATTAAAAAAGTTAAAGTATAATTATAAAAGCTTAAGAGAAGAAATGAAAATCTAAAAAAATTGTTGTAAATAATAGAAAAATGAAGAAAATAATTAGTCATTAAAAGATATAATTGAAAAATAACGAGAATAATTGTGGTATTGAAGAAAATATTTGAAAAATAACGAAAATAATTGCTAATTGAAAACAAAATTCGTAAAATGGCTAGATTAATACACAATTGGAAAAAATAATTTTAAAAATGAAACAATAAATATTAAATGTAAATTAAATATTTGAAAATTGATAAATAAGGAAAATTATAGGAATAATTGTTGGAAAAATTTGCGAATTGAATAATTAGATTGAAATTCGAAAAAAAGTAATTCAAATTGAAAAAGACAATTCAAAATTGTAGAAAATAATTGCTAATTGAAGAATGGAATTGGAATTTAAAGAATATAATTAAAAATTGGAAAAATTAATAATTGAAAAAAGCCGAGAATTATTCAATATAGAAGAAAATAATTAAAACTGAAGAATGGAATTAAATTTTGAAAAAAAATTGAGAGTTGAAGAAAACATATGAATAATTCAATTCGGAATTAAAGAAACTTATTGTTAATTGAAAAAAGGCGATAATTTTTTAATATTGAGGACAATAATTGAAAATTGAAAAATTGAATTGAATTTTGAAGAAAATAATTGAGAATTGAAGAAAATAGTTGTAGAATATTGTAGAATTGAATTAAAGTTTTAAAACTATTTTTTACAATTTAATAAAATAACTATTAAAAATAATAAAAGCAAAATTCCAAGAATTATTTAATATTTTTGAAGAATTAATCGAAAATCGATAAATATAATTGAAAATTGAAGAAAATAATTAAAAATTGAAGAAATAAATTGAAAATTAAAGAATTAAATTGAAAGTTTAAGATAATAATTGATAATTGGAGGAAAAATTACAAAGTGACGAAAATAATTTAATATTAAGGAAAATAATTGACATTGAAAAAAGAATTTGAAAAATGTCAAGAATAATCGACATTAAAACAAAATAAGTTTAAAAATTAGATAATAATTAAAAATTTGAAGCATAATAATAAATTCTCAATTGAAAACTGAATTTCAGTTATTTTCTATTCATTAATCAAGTAAAAGTCACTGACAATTCAGTAATTTTTAACTTACAATTATCTCAAATGACAATTCTCTCATTAAAATCATAAAAAGAGAAATTAATTAAATTAATTTTTAAAATAATATTTTTAAAAATTCCCTGACTTTTCCAGATTTTCCCTGACTACAAAAAAAAACAATATTCCATAATTTATTTAATAATTTGTTAATATTAACTTTTTTTTATACCATTATAAACAACAATCTTTTTGTGAGTTTAGTAAAAAAAACAACAATTATAGGTAAAAACAATATTTGCTGTACCACCATTCATTAAATGACTTTCGAAAACTAAAATTGTCGGTTACAAAAACGAAAATTTGTTTTCATAAGGAAATGACAAGGTGCATTTACCAGAATGAGACATGAAAATTTGCTTTTGGCGTTGAAGTGATAATGACAAATGATGCGAATGTTGTTTTTCTTTTTTTTTTTGTATGTTGAATTTGCCTCGCAATTCGACTTAAGTAATTCCCGAGTCATTAACCCACTTTTGAGAGTTCTTTTTCGCCAGAGGATTCTTCTCTGACATGCCACAAGTTAGGGGCCTCTTGTTCAAAGTGAAAATCAATTTACACATTGTCAATTTACAGGTAGAAAATGTCTTTGGTTTTAAGAACAATGAGAAAGTTAAAAATAATCTACTCGGTTGATCACCTCTTTTTTTAAAAGCGTCAAACGTGAAAGCTGTATATCAGAAGTCGATTCGACAACCGACTACGTGTCAGGTGAAAATAATCAACTTTCGATAAAGAAAAGTCCGTCAATCTCATCAATTCTTCAGCGATCAATAGAAAAGAAATTCACTTAAATTGGCGAAACTGAATTTCATTTTTTAATTGAAATTCAATCTGATAGAACAATAATTACTTTACGTGATTGTACAATTTTTTTGCGTTTTTCTAACTTAATAAAATTCCGAATAATTGGAAATTAAACATTTAAGTGACTATATCATGTTAATATGATTAAATTCGAGATATGTTTAAAAATATTTTATTCTCACCAATAAAAATGCCGATGCACATAAAAAATAAAATATAAACCTTAAAAACTTTAAAAACATAAAAATAGTTTGTGATTATTGTAATGTTGAGAGTCTGATTTATGGATTGCGTAATAATTAAATAGGTGTTGTAATTAGTAATGTCATTAAAATCTGCAAGAAAACTCGTCCGATAGGATTAGTGATTACAAAACGAGATTTGCATTGAAAGTGTTACCCGCTGTGAAACGTATTAATTGAATCAACCCTGGGGCTTTGCCATCATTCGAGTTTATAATATAACGTAAAATTCATAATTTCATATAAACTTGTTTATTGGTTATTTTCTATTTCTTGCAAGAATTTTACGATCTACGGCTCTTGCATAAGAAAGTATAAATATATAAATACCTTAATAAGACTTCCTAGGTTCAATCTATATTGCCGTTCTGAATCCTCGGCTATGGAATGCGCTCTATGCAACAAACATATATCAATTTTTCAATAATAAACTTACTCTATTTAAAAGTACGATTTTTATGTTAATAATCTATGTTTTATGCTTAGAAAGGGAATTTTTCTAATTTCAAATTGCAATATACATAACTTTTGATTCTGTTCTAATTTTTGCTTTGCAAATAAATAAAAGAAAAAAATATATTGGTTGGAATGTAATTCAATAGCCTTCAATCTATCATTTCAAGTAATGTGTAAAATGAATAAATAAAGTATTTGAATTTTTTTTTCTAAATTGTTTTTAAAGGTAAATTTTTTTATAAATAAATAAATAACAATGAAAAAAGCATGTTTTTTTTTAATTATTTGTTTGGTGAAGTATACGCTATGATTACATTTACTGTCAAGAATTAAATTTTCCTTCGTCAGCGTAATGCTACTATTTAGTTTTTTGAGTCATGATCAATAAACCTTTTATACGGTTATTTGTAATAGTAGTCTCTTTCTTTGACGCGGATGCGCTCGTATATTTTTTACAAGTCAAGGGCGCAGCTACAACGTATAATTTGCCAGTGTCGTTAGCGTTCCGGAAAAGTGCTCAGGGAATTTAAAAACACTAAAATAATCACCTTCTAATTTTAATTTGACGATAACTTTTTATTTTAAAATCCCCATAAAATCATTATTATATTACTATTATATTTTTATCTCTACTACAAAGAAAAAAAATTATATTTTAGTTTCAATATTATTATTGTAAAGAAAGCCAGTGTAGAAAAGTTTACATGGATTTAGAAATTGTTGAAAAAACTTTCTCTTCATATAAATATAATTTTTGAGATTCCAACGCAATTGTTTAATTTTAAAATTAACCAAATCTTTCTGAAAGACAATTTTTTTCATATCAAATTTCATTTGTTTTTAACTTATGACATTATTTAAATTAAAGAAAAAACTATTTATATGCAAACTATCTTTCACTTAATAGTATATAGTATAGAAATATAACATTAATTTCAAATTTTATTACATGTTTACAAATCAGGGAGCCACTTCAGAAATTTTTTCCCTTTAAACAAATTTGACCTAATTATCAACGTCTTTTTTCAATTAATTGTAAACAATTTTATGCAAATTGTTACAGTCAAAAATTTATCTGAACAATTATAAATAATTTTAAATTAGTCCTAAACAGGTTAAAAATATTTCTAAATAGTTTTAAACAATTTTAAACCAGTTTTAAACAATTGGAAGAGGTTTTAAATTATTTATAAACAGTTTAAAAACAATTTCTGTTAGTTTTAAACAGTTCAAAACTGTTTAGAAATATTCTGAACAGTTTTAAACAAGTTTCTAAATGTTTTAAATAGTTCTAAACAGATATAAAATTCTTTTAAAGATTTTAAATGTTTTTTAACTGTTGTAAACAGTTTTGAACAAGTTATAATAAGTTTTTAAAACAAGTCAAAAAAAGTCTAAAACGAAATTTATATATTAGTTTTAAATAAACTTAAAGTATTTGCAAATAGTTTTTAATAGTTTTAACAATTTTAAATCAGTTATGTAGTTTTAAATATTTCTAGAGAATTCTAAACTGTTTAAAACTAGTTATAAACTGGTTAAAACCAATTCTTAACACATTTAAACAAGTTCTAAGTAGTTTAAAACATTTCTTAATAATTTTGAACCAGTTTTCTACTGCTTTATGGTCCTAATTAGTTATTTTAGGTTTTTAACCTGTTTAAAATTGTTCTAAACTGTTAGGAACATGTTCTAGGAAGTTTTAAATAGTTATGAACAGTTTTTATTTTTAAGCAAGTTTTAAAATTGTTAAACAAAGCTCGAAACAGGTTTGAAACTGTTCTAAACAGATTCAAGTATTTTGACATTGTTGTAAACAATTGATGTACTAGTTATAAATATTTTAAACATGTTCTAAATAGTTTCAAGCTAATTAGAAGCAATTTTAATCATATTGAAAACGTTTACGAATAGTTTTTAATAGTTCTAACAATTTTGCACGAGATATAAAAAATTTTAATTACTTCCGAACAGTTTTAAATAATTCAAAACAGTTTTAAACAATCTCGAACTAGTTCTAATTTCTAAATTATTTAAAACTAGTTATATGTAGTTTTTAACCAATTATGATCAGATTTATACCATTTTTATATAGTTTTAAAGAAGTTTAAGTATTTTTAAACCATTATAAATAGTTTTTAACTAAATATATAAACTCTTTAAAACTAGTTTCAATTAGCCTGAAACTGATATGAAACAGTTTCAAACATATTTAAAAGATTTTTAAATGGTTTTGAATAGTTCGAAGAATTTTATGTCAGTCGTACACAATTTTTAAACAGCTCTAAGTAGTTTTAAGTAGTTCTAATTTTAGTTCTAATTTTCGAATTAATTCTAAAGAATATTATGCAGTTATAAATACTTTTCAAATATTATTTCAGCAAGTTTTAAACAGTCCCAAACAAATTTGAACGAGTCCTTTACAATTTTAAGTTCTTACCAGTTCTAAATAGTTTTTAACTAGTTTTTTGTTTTAACAATTCTGGTGAATTTTAAAAAAGTTTTTAACAGTTTTAAGTAGTTCCAAGCAGTTTTCAAAATGTTTCAAAATGTTTAAAATTAGTTTTAAACAGTTTCAAACAAATTCAAAAATTTTTCTTAAAGTTTTTAACGGTTTTAATAATTTTTGTTCGAGTTCTTATTTTTTCTAAACTGTTTTAAACTTATTCTTAACTGTTTTAAACTAGTTCTTAAGTGTCTTAAACTAATTCTTAAGTGTCTTAAACTAATTCTTAAGTATCTTAAATTAGTTCCCAACTGTTTAAAAGTAGTTATACACATTTTAAAACCAGTTTTGAACGAATTTAATTTAATTTAAAGTTTTAAACTTGTTCTTAACTGTTTAAACTAATCCTTAAGTGTCTTAAACTAATTCTTAAGTATCTTGAATTAGTTCTTAACTGTTTAAAAGTAGTTATATAGACAGTTTCAAACCAGTTTTAAACAATTTTGATAAAATTTAATTTAATTTAAAGTTCTAAACTTGTTTTAAACTTGTTCTGAACTGTTTTAAACTAAGACTTAGGTGCCTTAAACTAGTTATTATAACTTTCTTGAATTAGTTCTTAACTGATTAAAAGTAGTTATAAACAGTCTAAAACCAGTTTTTAACGAATTTAATTTAATTTAAAGTTTTAAACTGTTTTAAACTAGTTCTTAAGTGTCTTAAACTAATCCTTAAGTGTCTTAAACTAATTCTTAAGTATCTTGAATTAGTTCTCAACTGTTTAAAAGTAGTTACAAACAGTTTCAAACCAGTTTTAAACAGTTTTGATAAAATTTAATTTAATTTAAAGTTCTAAACTGTTTTAAACCTGTTCTTAACTGTTTTAAACTAATTCTTAAGAGTCTTAAACTAGTTCTTAAGTATCTTGAATTAGATATCAACTGATTAAAAGAAGTTATAAATAGTTTGAAACCAGTTTTAAACGAATAAAATTTACTTTGAAGTTCTGAACTGTTTTAAACTTGTTCTTAACTGTTTTAAACTAATTCTTAAGTGTTTTAAACTAATTCTTAAGTATCTTAAACTAATTCTTAAGTGTATTGAATTAGTTCTTAACTGATTAAAAGCAGTTACAAACTGTTAAAAACCAGTTCAAAACAGTTTTCAACAAATTTAATTTAATTTACATTTTTTAAACTTGTTCTTAACTGTTTTAAGCTAATACTTAAGTATCTTTAACTAGTTCCTTTGGGTTTTGAACTAGTTTTCAACTGTTTAAAAGTAGTTCTTAACAGTTTAAAACCAGTTTTGAACAAATTTAATAACAATTTGCACTAGTTATAATCAGTTTTAAATACACTGAGAAAAATATATGTTTAATATATAGGGAAAAATATCTAAGATATCAAACTTAAGCATGCGTGTATGTTTAATGTAATATCAGTATGTTTAAACTAAGAATCAATATGTTTAAAGTAAACATAGATATAGATGTTTACCTCAAATATCTTAGATGTTTCCCCTTATTTTAAACATCCATTGTTCTCATTCCAATTTTAAAAAAAATTTCACTTATTTTAACTGGCTATTAAAAACCAGTTTACATAATTTTTAATGATCTTGATAAAAAGTAATTGAATGTAAATCCTCAGAAATCCAAAGAAAAACTACTCCTAATAATTCATCTCCGTAACTATTTTTTTATTGTATTTTAAACAACTACAATGCAGAAAAAGAGAATTTATCGTTTACAATTCAACTCGATGAGTTAAAAACCGCAGTAATAAAATAATATATAATCATTTATTGCAAGAATAAATAATGGGTTAGGAAAATTATTAGATCAAGAAAGCATTCTATTGTCCTAACAAGACCTTTTCTGGACAGTAACATAGAAAAATTGACTTAATCAGTGTTGCATCAAAGAAATTAGCCTAATTGAATGTTAAGTTGAGGCTCTGCGTTTGTTTAACACTTAACGACTCTAAATATATGTAGGTAGTTCTCGCGCCAAGTCCATTCATGGCGATTATATGGCCCAGAATAATTTATTTGGTCAGAATCTGGCGTGTGCCAGCAATGCGAATCCTGGACAATAATTTTGCGGCACTTCCGGACAGGTGGAGTAACGGTACATACTGGAATTTAGGAAGGCCGAAGCCTCGAGCTGTACATCTCTTCTCAGTTCATATACATATACATAAAACATTTATTTGCATGCATACACCAATACCAGTCATTTTCTGCAATCAAGGCGCACGTGTTCGCGTAAATGTCCACGGATGTCTGAACACGCTCTCCCATGACGATCGAGTTCATTCTTTACTTTCATATATACGCTACATATATAATATATATACTTCCTAATTTCTCAAGATCGCGACTACAAAAAATCGTTATTATTAAATCCACACAAGTAAAAATTATTTTACTGCTATTCGGTAATATTTATTATTATACTTTGAATATGTAATTTGAAAACTGTAAAATGTCGAGAGGAATTTAAATTGTGAATCTTATCAATATCTATGTACTTAATAATAATCTATATGCTTTATAACTGTTATTGAAAATCTATCTTTTACGTATCATTTAGCACGTATAATAATGTTGAGAATGCCAGAAACTTGGACTCTTTTATACGCTAACGGAAAGGCAATCTTTCATCTATATTAGCTTACTTATCAGGGCAATTTTCTTCAAAAAGAACAATAAATTAGAAGCAATAAAATCGTCCTTTACTTCATTAAACCGGTTCCAACATAAATATACCAACGAGTAATTAACTATATAAACGTTTCCGAATTTTTTTTACCCCGAGATTTTATTATTAATTATTTCCGTATGACACGTAAAATCTTTTTGAACTCGTGATAAGATTATTGTATATTATATATGGTTTTCTTTTTTTTTTTAAGACAAAAAGTGTTTGCATCAGCATCAATTAGCTAAATTGGATTACACATTGGAGTAATAATTTGTTAGATAAAGTGAATTCCATGAAACTTGTTCTCATCCTTCGTTCTCAAGGAAGACAAACTAAGTATCAGCTTGTTTAGATAAGCGTGTGCCAATGTGTAACGAATTCGCGTGCCATCTTACCGAACCGTTCCTTTCTTCAGAAAGGGAAGTGCCAATTAAAGTAATTATCGATTTTATAATTAGACGACAGTTACAGAGAAATAAAATAATTAAAATAATTAGATTGCGTACCAGGCCGATTTGTGGAATTCGATAAAAAAGTGATATGATGGAGTATATGAAAGATACATGATTATATCAATTAAAAAAGTTCCGAACATAGCTAATTTTAATATAATCATTTAAGGATATACGTGAGTATTTTTCGTAAACGAAAAAACACAGCTTTTATTGTAGATATAAAAAATTTCATGTAAAAAACCATGTTTACGAAGTTTGGGGTCGATTTAACGGATTATTGAATTACAAGGATTTTAAATTTTGCACTTTTAACATTGATTCCTAATCGACAAAATTTTATCTGGAGGTCTTACCATGTTTCCTATACGTTTTCGGGGTCGCTGAATCCGAATCCGAGGTCCATTTAATTTTAACCTCATTAGATCAGAATTTTGTTCTAACCTCAAAAAAACGTCGGATTTTATGTGGCATACGATTTGCTTGAAGCATTGATGGATTTACATGAAATTTGTTACTAAAGGGTTTTTGAGGTAACTGATTACGAATTTGATGTCAAATTTTGAAAATCCAAAATGGTGGATCCATATGGCGGACACATTAAAAAAATGCAGATTCTTTTCAAACTTGGTAACCAACAGTTTTTGGGGTCGCTGATTACGAATCTGGAGCCATATTTTAAAAATTCATAAAGGCGTATCTAATATGGCAGACCCATTAACAAAAATTGGATTTTTAAAATTTAGTATCCATTGGTTTTTAAGGTCGCTGATTACTGTTATATCATAAAAACAGCTTCACCCTAAATGACTTTATTTATACATTTATTTACCTAATGTCAGTTTTTGAAATCATTGTACTTTCGGCATTGGTTTTACAAAAATCGTACGTCACATATAATCCGATATATTTTTTGAGGTTAGAACAAAATTCTGATCTGATGGGGTTAAAATTAAATAGACCTCGGATTCGGATTCAGCGACCTCAAAACGATTAATAGGAAGCATATTGAGACTTCTAGATCAAAGGCAAATTTTCTTTCGTGTGGCTGTGTAATTTTTCAATGTGTATAGGACAGTAAGAAACAAAAGTATCTTTTCAATATTTTAATTTAATCTACGTAAAAACAGATAAATTTTGTGTTTCAATTTTAGCAGATAAAGTCGCACATCCTTAAATTCGATAAATGTTAAAATCATTTTTCTATTTATTAGATCAAAAGAACCGCCACACGAGATGATTGGACAATGATTTCATCTTTTAATATTGCGGAAACAATTTCCCGGATTTTATGTTGCCTGTTTGATTAAAAATTTTGAAAGTTCTTGTTCAGGCTATAATTAATAAAAGTTAAATGAACTAGCACTGCGGAAGTGTAAGAACTAGTCTCCAAGTCGTTGTTCAGAAGTAAATTGAAGCACCTCGACCATCATAAAATGGCTTAGACCGTAACTTTTATTGTTGATCGTTTGATACCAGTTATAACCATGTACAACCTGTTCTAATTACTAGATGCACAATATAAAAAAAATTATTCAAAGGAATATAGCCAATTTACTACGATCGTAACATATATATTACTGTTAACTATAGACATAAATTGAAATTAAAAAGGACATTTTTTTTCTACACAATCTTGCATTCCTGATCTATAACGTGTGGAATTTGGAATTGAGGGTTTGAATCACGTGGTCGTGCACATGACGAAATCTTTACAGGTGAATGATTTATTGATGCTATAGGAATAATAAAATACTCATTATGTGCCTGATTTTTCGATAACGCGCGCTAAGTTTGCGCAACAATTGCCTCTTGGCTATACCTTGTCTGCTTTTCTCTGTTTCTCAGAAAATTTGATGCAAATCCATAAAGTTGAAAATATTCTTTAGCAGAATGTCTAAACAATCCACGTATCATTTCGTTTATTGGAGATTTTAAAAGATCAACTGATACTTAAATTTTATAGCATTTGATAAAAGCGAGATAAGCTCGATTCTAGGATAAATAGGCCGTTTTAAAAATGCAAACGTTCTATAGAAATGTAATCGTGAAGTGAAATAGTGGAAAGAAGGGTAATTTTTAAAAATTCAAATAAAGATCATCAATAATATGTCAATAATATGACATTACTTTTTAAGAACGCAATTTCATTTTTTAACGGTTATTAATATATTGAAAAGATATTATCGATTTATTAATATACTTGAAAACATGTAAAAACATTTACTTCGTTACATATTAAAACTTCAGAAAAAAAGAATGATTAAAAAAACTTTTTATTTATAATCTAAAACATTTACAAGACCCCTTAAAAGTTTACAGACCTTCAGTGTCGTAACTGGAAGGGCAAGGGCCCTGGGGCAATAAATAAAATGGGGCCCCAATATAATAATTTACAAGTTTAATCAATTAATTCATTCATTCATTCTGTCCACGTCTGATATTTGTCATTAGATGTTTTTTCTTTTAAAATTTTAAATTATAGTTCACATTTTTAAAATCTTCTTAAATTTTAAATTTAGAGCAATTTTGATTTCTTCAAATTCCAGTTAATGTAAACTTGCATTGATTAAAAGTTTAATTAATCGACGTTTCAAATGTACTAAATTTGAAGTGATTTAAAATTTTCTTCAATTTTTAATCATTCTTTTCTATTAAGATTTCAATTACTTAAACTGCAATTTTGTACTATTTTTTATCATTTTAAAGTTCTTTTCTGCAATTCTTAATTATTTTTAAATTGTTTCCCTAAATCTCAAATTTACCTTCTTTAAATTTCAATTATTTTGTTTCGTTTTTTAATCAATTTTTCAATTATTTTGACAAATTTTAATTATATATCCGAAATTTCAATTATTTTTATCAATTTTCGTTATTTCTGCGATTTTTTTAATTATTCTCTTAAATTAAAATTTTTTTAGTAGTTTTGTAATTGTTTTTTTTTCACCTATATTCTATGATGTATTTAATTATTTCTCTCGAATTTTATTTACTGTTTTCAATTTTTCATATTTAAATTATTTTTATCATATTTCACTTATTTTTCTCAATCTTAAATTATTTTCAGCATATTTCAATGATTTTTTTCAATTTCTAATTAATTTGATCATTTTTCAATTATTTTCTACAATTGTTAATTATTACTCTCATTTTCTAAAATTTATTTCTAAGATTTTTAAGTATTATTCTAAAATTTTAATTATTTTCTCCACTTTTTAATTATTTTAATTTATTTTAATCGTTTCCAGAATTTTTTATTAATTATCGTAATTGTCAATTATTTTTAGCTTTCTATAATTTTTTTCTCCAATTTTTAGTTATTCTCAATTTTGAAACTATTTTCTAAGATTTTCAAGTCTTTTTCTCAAATTTTAATTATTAAATTTAAATTATTTTAATTTGTTTTCATAATTTCTAAAATTTTTTATTAATTATCGTAAATTCCAATTATTTTTAACTTTCTTCAATTCTTCTCTCAAATTTTTAGTTATTCTCAACTTTTTCAATTAATGTTTAAGTTTTTCAAGTCTTTTTCTTAAATTTTAATTATTATTTTGGATACAAAAAAAAAATTAGTTTTTATTTCATTATTTATTTCAAATTTTATTTATTTTTTTGCAACTTGTCATTGATTTTCTCATATTTCAACTATTTTCTTCAAGTTTAAAATTTTATAATAATTTTTCAATTAGTTTCCCCAAGTTTTAATTATTCTTATTTTTGAAAATTGTTTTCTAAGATTTTTGAATGTTTTTCTCAAATTTCTTATATTATTTTCTTCAATTTTTAATTATTTTCAGCATATTTCAATTATTTTTTTCAAATTTAAATTAATTTTATCATTTCTCAATTATTTTCCTCGATTGTTAAATATTATTCTCATTATCTAAAATTTATTTCTAAGATTTTTAAGTATTATTCTAAAATTTTAATTATTTCCCCCAATTTTTAATTATTTTAATTTGTTTTCATAATTTACAAATTTTTTTTATTAATTATCGTAAATTTTAAATGTTTTTTAGATTTCTTCAATTATTTTCTCCAATGTTTAGTTATTCTTAACTTTTTCATTTAATTTTTAAGATTTTCAAGTCGTTTTCTCAAATTTTAATTATTATTTTAGATACTTTTGCTTAGAAATAAATTATATGATTCTTCTATATTTTCAACAATTTCTAATTATTTTCATAATTTTTGAAAATGTCAGTTATTTATCTGAAATTTCAATTATGTTCGTCAATTTTCGTTTATTTTTGCGATTTTTTAATTATGCTCTTTAATCTTTTCCAATTATTTCTCTTAAACTCTCAAATCAATTTTCGAATATTTTTGCGATTTTTTAATTATGCTCTTTAATTTTTTCCAATTATTTCTCTCAAACTTTATTTATTGTTTTCAATTTATTACATTTAAGTCATTTTTATCATATTTCATTTATTTTTCTTAATCATTAATTATTTTCCTAATCTTTCAATTATTTCTTTCAAATTTGAATTAATTTTATCATTTTTCAATCATTGTACTCAATTGTTAACTATTATTCTTATTTTCTAAAATTTCAATTATTTTCTTCAATTTGTAATTATTTTCATTTGTTTTTATAATATCTGAAATATTTTATTAATTATCGGAAAATCCAATTATTTTTAGCTTTCTTCAATTTTTTCTGCAATTTTGATTTATTCTCATTTTTTTAAATTAATTTCTAAGATCTTCATGTATTTTTCTCAAATTTTAATTAATTTTTCTTTATTTAAAAAAAAATTCTGTAATTATTTCAATTATCTCATTTATTGTTTGTATCGTATTTCAATTATTTTCTTCACATTTCAAAATTTAAAATCATTATTCAATTATTTTCCAAAATTTATTTCCTTCAATTTTCATTTTTTTTTCATTTGTTTTATAATATTCGAAATTTTCAACAATTTAGCTGAGATTTCAATTATTTCATTCAATTTTCAATTATTTATATTATTTTTGATATTATCTTCTTCAATTTTCAATTACTTTCGTTCTTTTTCTCGTATTTTTTCATAATTTCCAAAAAGGTTTTACTTATCTTTCTTTAATTAAAAGTTGTTCTTTTTAATTTTAAATTATATTTATCTTTTTTCATTTATTTTCTCTAATTTTTCATTATTTTCTTTTTTTTTCAATGAACTTCTAAAATTTAATAGTATTTTTCTGAAATTTTCTTTAACTTTCCTTTATTTAAAATATTTTATGTAATTTTCAATTATTTTCTCAAATTTTAATTATTTTTTTTTAATTTTAATTTATTTATCTCAATTTTCAATCATTTTTTTTTTTTTAATTTTAAATTACTTTCTCTAATTTTACATTATTCAATTTTTTTTTATTTACTTTCCCCAACTTTTTATTGATTTAATTTTTTTTCTATTAATTTGCCAAATTTGCAATTATTTTGTTTAATTTTGATTATTTTGTGCAATTCTTTTTAATTCTAAAATATTATAAATTGTGTCTTAAATTAATATTAATTTTATATATATAAATTGATTTTAAAATATTTATAATTGCTGATAACACAAGATAAAGAAACTATAAATTACTACAAGTAGTAAGGTTTTTGGAATTTTTTTTACAAAAAAGATTCTGTTAGGGTTGATCAAGGACCCCGAGGCACTGCCCCACTTTGCCCCTTAACAGTTACGCCACTGCCGAGATTTGCCCACATAACACTAGGTATATTTTCAGTTATTTTCCAGATGAACTTTTCTTTTTAGAGTGAATTGTTTTTGCATTGGCATATGAAGTAATCGTCCAGGGATTCTTAAAGAGAGTATTTGGTTGAAAGACCGTAATTAACGAGGGACTTCATTACCACTCACATGTCTGAAAACCCCGATGTAATTACATAAGGGCTTCTTTCAGATGCAGGAATAGCACTTACGCAATCTCTGATTTCATTTCTCATGCACGCAAAAGAGACACAATTTACACGAGAAAATGTTGTCAGATATTGTATACTTTAGCACGTTAAATAAAACTACTAGTCGAGGAAAATTTGCATTTAATCGTGACTGTGCGCACTCAGCAACACTATTTTCGTGACAAAAGTTGCTTTCCGAAGTTAAAAAAAATTGCAAAATCTAATACAATGTAATATAAAACGAAGATATAAATATCTCATTGATGGATAAATTCAATGCTTAGTTTCACATTTTAAAAAAATCTATCAATTCAACAAAAATTTATTACCAATAAATTAAACACGGATTTTTTTCCAAAATCAAAAAATCATCAAATAAAGTGCTTGCTGGGGAATTTTTACCATCGACGTGCTCAATAAGCACAACATTGCGTGTAATGCGGGCTCAGTCATTGAAAAAAAAAGTCTTGAAGAGTACAAACTTGTCTTACGAAATTGCGATGACATCACATTTTCTTTACAATCCGACCCCAGTCCATTCACAATTCCCCATTGTATGGTATGCACGTTGATCGTAAAAGTATACAATTACAGACTTTTAAAATTATAATCGTTATATTGAAACTCACATACATTATAATCTCACATTTCCAATTATTTTATGACAAAGTAATGACACGTTAATAAATATAAGAAAATATGATATATGAATATTGTGGGTGAGGATTGTGTTTTGAGATGTACAAAATTTCTCCTATATCTAATGGGATAGTAAAACACAAATGGTACGAGTTGCGAGTCAGATAACAAGAGTACATGATTTTGATCTTCCGCAACCAAAAGTAGACTTTTTAACCTGCAAACTGTATCTCACAGGCTGTCCCATAAATAAATGGATGGCACGGAACAATGCGGTACCAAAGTTCTGAAACAATGGTACACCAGAGAGAGAGAAAGAGAGAGACAAGGAGAGAAAGTACAGAAGGAGAGAATAAAACAATGGAAATAATAACGACGTGTTTGCAAACCATGTGCGTTAACGCATACGTTCACTCAAAATAGGAGTGTCGTTTTGGTTTAATCGTTTCGCAACACTGTAAATGCAAATTGATAAGGAAATTTTACTACTTTTATGCGCATAAAATTAATATTGTTCTGAACTTGTTGCTTGAATTGATCTTGTCGTCAAGACTTTTATTTGAAAATGTTTAATAAGAAGGTAATATGCTGTTATAGAGAAATTTTAAATAAAAAACCAGTGCTGATAAAAATCATGTTTTTTTTAAAGAAAATCACAACAATCCGATTTTTTTATTTAAATGAAATTTTTTTTTTAATTATATAAAATGTTCAAATGTTTATTTGTAAGCAGTTGATTTTTTAAACTGAGAACATTAAATAAGAAATAGTATAAAATGAAACATTTAATAAAAATAAAACAAAATATGTCGAAAAATTGGGCCCGTATCATTTTGACACAAATTTTTTCGGGCAACTTGTTATATTGTACTCCCGAAGATGAATGTTATATTTTACTCCTACAAAAATCAAAGATTTTTAAGTTTTAATTATTCAATAATTGAACTTACTGGATTAATTGAGTCTTTTAATATTAATTTAATGTATTAAAATCAATTATTTAATAATTAAGACTTAAAAATCTTTGATTTTAGAAGGAGTAAAATATAACATTCACCTTCGGGAGTACAATATAACAAGTTGCCCGAAAAAATTTGTGTCAAAATGATACGGGCCCGAAAAATTGAGAAAATTTGTAACACTATTTTCAAAATTATATGATCGCAAAATTAAAAAAATTAAGTAAAAGCAAAGAAGACATAATAAATTATTACAAAAAACAAGCCGAGTATTATTGTGGTCGTTCACATACCACATGGACAGTTTCGGGGAGAGAGGGGGGGTCAAATAAATATCCACGTAGACCAATTAAAAATTTAATTTTATCCCTTAAAATGTTGTTTATCTGACTTTCAAATTTTGCGACACTGTTTTTTCAACAGGACCTCTCAATAGTGCTTCAACTTTCAATTATTCACCTCAAAATATAATTATTTTTTTCAATTTTTAAATATTTTCATTATTTTGCAATTGTTTTCTCAAATTTTAAGTTATATTCAATATTTTTTTCTCGAAATTTTTCATCTATTTATCTCAAATTTCTATAATTTTTATCAATGCTCAATTTTTAAAATTATTTTTATATTATTTTTTTGAATTTGCAATTATTTTTGACAAATTTCAAATATTTTAAAATAATTTTTCAATAATTTTTATCAATGCTCAATTTTTAAAATTATTTTTCTATTATTTTTTTGAATTTACAATTGTTTTTCAAAAATTTCAGTTATATTTTTTTATTTTAAATTATTTTCATCATTATTACCAAACATTTCCATTATTTTTCAATTAATTTAAGCCATTTTCAATCATTATTTTTACAAATTTTAATTATTTTCTTCTATTGTCAATTATTAATATTTTACATACTATTTTCCCCCCACTTTTAATTCAAACTTTAAATTTCAAATATTTTCCACATTTTTTAATTGCTTTTATCATTTTTCGACTATTTTTCTTAAAATTCCTATTAGTTTTTCAATTTTTTATTAATTTCCGAAATTTTCAATTATTTCTCTCATATTTCAATTACTTTTTTAAATTTCAAATTAATTTGATGATTTTCTCACTTTCTTCAAAATTTCAATTATTTTCTTCACTTTTCAATTATTTACCTCAGATTTTAATTAATTTTTTTAATTTTTAAATATATTCATTATTTTGCAATTGTTTATCACTAATTTCAATTAATTCTTTAAATATCAATTACTTTCTTTAAGTTTTCATTGTTTTTGCCATTCTTAAATTATTTTCTTTAATTTCGATTGAACTTTTGGATTTTTCTTTCTCATATGGAAAGTATTATGACTTTTTTTTTGAAAATTTCAATTATTTTTTTTTAATTTGAAATATTTTAATTATTTTTTAATTGTTTTCTCAAATTTTAAAATATATTCAATATTTTTTTTCTAAATTTTTCAATTGTTTTCTCAAATTTTAAAATATATTCAATATATTTTTTCTAAATTTTTCAATTATTTATCTCAAATTTCAATAGTTTTTATCAATTCGCAATTTTTAAAATTATTTTTCCGTTATTTTTTTAAATTTTATTTTCACAAATTTCAATTATTTTTCAACATTTTTTCCCTAAATTTTTCAATTATTTATCTCAAATTTCAGTCATTTTTATCAATATGTGCTCAATTTTTAAAATTATCTTTCTATTCTTTTTTTAAATTTTAAATTATTTTTCAAAAATTCCAGTTATATTTTTTTATTTAAAATTAATTTCATCAATTTACAATTTTTTTCTCCAATTTGAGAGAATTTTCAATATTTTTTAGTCAATCACCTTAATTTACAATTATTTATCTTATTTTTCAATAACTTTTATTAATGTTTAATTTTTTATAATGTTTTTTAGGGTTCCGTACACCTTCGGTGTTCGGCGGAACCCTTATAGCGAGACTCGTGCGTCCGTAGCCAAAAACCATTCCCCCCCCCCCCCTTAACTTCTAAACTATTTGACCTAGAGGGCTGAAATTTGGTACACTTATGTATTTTCACGTGTAGATTGCACGAAAAATATAGAGAACATGATTCAAGGTGATGTTCATAGCGTTGTCAAGGAAATAAAAACTTTTTTTTAGCAAAAATGCATTAAAATGGACAATTCCTCCCTCCCCCCTTAACTTCTAAACTATTTCACCTAGAGGTCTGAAATTTGGTATACATATGTATTTTCACGTGTAGATTACACGAAAAATATAGAGAACATGATCTGAATTGATGGCCATAGCGTTGTCAAGGAGAAACTGCAAATTTTGGAAAAAAAAGTTTTTTTTCTCTAACTTTGCCATTATTTGAGCTAGAGGGCTAAAATTTGGTACATTCGTGTATTTTTGCATGCAGATTATGGAAAAATTATGTTTGGAAATAAAATTGAATATTATAAGGTCACAAAAAAAAATTCAAAAAGTCACCAAAAAGAGGTTTAGACCCCTATGCTAGAGCTCACCCTAATTGTCCTACAGTACCCCTCAAACCAATAAAATTTTTATTTGTATACTCAGAATGTAAAAAAACGATATAAAACGCAATTGAAAATTGTTATCACTTTTTTTTCAAAATAATTGAAAAATTATGAAAAAAACGAAAAAAAATTTTTAATCTTATACAAGGCTGCCACAGGACCTATAATCAAGACTGTTATAAGCCCTGAAACCCTATAAAAATTTCAGAGCTGGGTAAGTATTTGAAATGAATCTATTTCAAATACGTATTTGAAATGCAAAATGACATTTTCCATTTCAAATAGGAATCAGAAAACCATTTTCCATTTTTCATTTCAAATAGATTTGCAACCTATTTTGCATTTGAAATTCCATTTTCCATTTTAAGCGCATTTTTGAAGTATAATAATGTACAATACACAAACATTTCGACCTAAACAACGTTTATTTATTTATTTGACACGTATTTCCCTCCTACAATAGTGACTACAAAGGAGTTTCGCTAATCAAATTGTTGTAAACAAGATAATAAAATTTTGACTCTGTGAAACGGATCCCCCCCCCCTCTTCTGCCCAAAAAGGGTTTAAAAAGGGTTTAAAAATAAATGACCGTTCTTTAAAAAAAATTGTAGCTTGGGATATGTTGTTACTTTAGCCATATGACTTTTTTTTTAATTAATAATTTTTTAAAGACAATAATATATTGTTATGAATAAAAAAAAGTTAACTAACAAAATAAATGGATGGTTTCAAAATTTTTAAATTCGATCAGATTCGCTTCAAAGTTGTTACTCGGGGGTTTTTGGGGTCGCTGATTACGAAACTGAAGCAACTTTTTGGAAATTTAATATGGTGGATCCAAATCTATGGTAAGTTTTAAGGGTTGATTGGCTCAGGTTATCACTTAATATCAAGGTCACTCGACCACCAAATAATTTCCTATTCATTAGAAACTCTTAAAAAATCCAATACCCCCGCGTAACAAGTATGAAGCCAATCTAATAAAAATTTAAAAATGGTGTCCGCCATTTTGGATCCGCCATTTTTAATTTCTAAAAAGTGACTTCAGATTCGTAATCAGCAACCCCAAAAACCCCCGAGTAACAAATTTAAAGCGAATCAGATCAAAATTAAAAATTTTGAAACAATCCATTTATTTTTTTAGTTAACTTTTCTTTATTTATAACAATATATTGTCTTAAAAAAAATATTAATTAAAAAAAGCCATATGGCTAAAGTAACTACATATCCTAAGTTTCAATTATTTTAAAAGAACGGTCATTTATTTTTAAACCTTTTTTGGGTAAAGGGGGAGGGGTCTGTTTTACAGAGAATGACCCATTTATTTTACTTAAAAGCACGTGGAAGGCTTGACGTTAGATAATTTGTATTTTTTAATTTACTCATTAAACAATTATTGAAATTAATTTGTTAATTGTTCTTTTATTCTTGTCTGGTGCAAAAAATTAATTTTAATTATTATTTAATGAGTAAATTGGAAAACCATTTTGCATTTTATGTAAACCTATTTCAAATATACATTTTCCATTTTCCATTTCAAATAGAAAATAGAAAACCATTTTCCATTTTGCATTTTAAATGGTTTTTTCAAAACCATTTTACATTTTATATTTCAAATAGATTTGTAAAACCATTTTACCCAGCTCTGAAAAATGTCAGGGTCTCCCCCTAAAAAAGAATTCTTGATTTTTATGTTATTTATATGAAATACAAGCCTGTACCCTTAAGCAAAAGTTTTATGTACTTGAAGGTAGAAGTATTTTCATAATTTGTACGCTCTAAATAATTTTCATAATCTGTACATAAAAATATACAAATGTATCAAATTTTAACCCTCTAGCTCAAATAGTTTCAAAGTTATGAGCAAAAAACTTTTTTTTCCAAAATTTGCAGTTTTTCTTTTTTTGACAACGTTTTGACTGTCAATCCAGATAATGTTCCCTATAATTTTCCTGTAATCTACACGTGAAAATACATATGTATACCAAATTAGAGCTCTCTGTTTGTTAATAAGGTATATCTTTGTTTCGTATATGTACGGAACCCTAGATTTTGGTACGGATGTAACTCGTACTTGCCCGATTTTATTTATTAATTATTTTCATATATTTTGTAATTTTATTAATACATTTTTCATAAATTTTAATTATTTCTTAGACTTTCAATTACTTTTACCATTTTAAAATTATTTTCTCTAATTTTTTAATGTTTTAATTATTTTTTAACTAATTTCCTAAATATTTCTATTATTTTTCAAGTAATTTAAGATATTTTCAATTATTGCTTTTATCATTTTTTAACTATTTTTCTTAAAATTTCTATTACTTTTTCAATTGTTTATTAATTTCCTAAATTTTTCAATTATTTCTCTCATATTTCAATTACTTTCTTTAATTTCAAATTAATTTGATAATTTCATCACCTTTTTCAAAATTTTAATTATTTTCTTAAATTTTTAATTATTTAACTCAGTTTTTACATTTTTTTTTAAGTTTTAAATATTTTCATTATTTTGCAATTATTTTCTCAAATTTTAAATTATTTTGTATTAAAGTTAAATTATAATTATTTTCATTTCTGAATTATTTTCATCATTTTAATATCATTTTCTCCAAATTTTAAAGATTCTAATTGTTTTTTAATTATTTTTCTAAATTTTTAAACATCTATCTAAAATTTTTCTTTTTTACTTCAATTTTCTACTGCCTTCATAATTTTTCAATTATATTTTGTAAAATTTATCACTTTTTTTTCAAAATTTTAATTATTTTTTTCAATTTTCAATTATTTACCTCAGATTTTAATTTTTTTTTTCAATTTTTAAATATTTACCTTCTTTTGAAATTGTTTTCTCAAAATTTAAATTATTTTTTTATTAATTTTTCAAAGTTCCAATTATTGATCTCAAATTTGAATTAATTCTTTAAATGTCAATGACTTTCTTTAGTGCTTAATTGTTTTTACCATTTTTTTATTATTTGCTTTATTTTTTATTAAATTTTTTGATTTTGCTTCTTCAAATAGAAAGTATTATTATTTATTTTTCTCAAATTTCTATTATTTTCTTCAAATTTCAAATTATTTACCTTAAATCGCAATTTTGTTATTCAGTTATCAAATATTTTTAATATTTTGCAATTGTTTTCTCAAATTTTTATTTATTTTTTAATTAATTTTCTAAATTTATTGTTTATCAATAATTCCAATTAATTCTTTACATATCAATAACTTTCTTTAGCTTTTCATTGCTTTTACCAGTTTACAATTATTTTCTTTAATTTCGATTAAACTTTTTGATTTTGCTTTCTCATATGGAAAGTATTATGACTTATTTTTTTCAAAACTGTAATTATTTTCTTGAATTTTAAATTATTTATCTTAAATTTAGATTATAATTATTTTCATTTTTCAATTATTTTCATTATTTCACAATCATTTTCTCTAAAGTTTAAAGATTTAAATTGTTTTTCAATTAATTTTCTAAATATTTATCTCAAATTTTACTTTTTACTTCAGTTTTCTATTGCCTTCATCATTTTTCAATTATGTTTTTTAATTTTAAATATATTTTATACTTTCATCACTTATTTTTCTCAAAGTGTAATTATTTTCTTTAGTTTTGAATTATTATTATCATTTTTTATCTTTTTCTCCAATTTATATTTTTCAATTCATTTTATAGATTTTGCTTCCTCCTAGAGGAAGTTTTTTAATCGTTAAGATTTTCGATTTTCCAAAAATAGTCTAAATTGATTCATTTTCATCTGAAATGCAAAAATTTTTATTCTTAAGCCAATGTTCAGAAATGTGTGTGTGTGGTGACGTTTTTTTTTGTTGCCAGGTTATTTCGAGAAAGCTTCAACGGTTTTCAATAAAATATTTCTTATAAGTATTAAATATTAATTTATTTACGATTTTAAGATAAGAATCCTTTTTTATAGTTATCATTTTTCATAACGTTTATTATTTTGAAAAAAACTTCACGTTAACATTTAGAGTGGGAGGGGGGGGGGGGTTCGTCAAAAGTCCAGGATTGTCCACGAGGAGGGAGGGGGGATTAAAAAGTGATCAAAAATTGGCCACGTGGTATATGAACATCGCCTAAGTCATAATTTTAATGCAAATGCCCTAATTATTTAAATAACTTGCAGCTCTGTAATAAACTATCTTGTATAGTTACAGCAATAAACATCTTATAAGAGATTAACAATTTATTTTTCAAATTATCGAGACCTTCGAGAATAAACTAAAAAGTAAACCGTCAATGATCCCTTATTTCAGTTTGAAGATATGGATCAAGGTTGATTCTTCGTCATCATGAGAACTCAAAGATAATGCGCAACATCGTCCAGCTCGGAATACAGTAATTGATCTGTCGTGCAACGATATTGGATAACATGGCCCATGATTGAGTTATAGGAAATTATATTTAGTCTTTGGTACAATCTTTCTGGTAGCCTCCGCTGCATGCGAATATAATTAAGGCATGTAAAAAATAAACGTGTATTAATATATTGTGAAAACTAAATAACTACATTTTGCCACCGAATTGGCAATTAGTGTTTCTGCTGAAGGTCAATGATTAATGAGATTCCTTCCTTTTCATTAACGAACTTTAGTTATAGTTTGCACTTCATCGCTCCGTTCTAACAGCATTTGCATATAAATTGAAGCAAATCTGATACCCATCGCAATTTCACTTTCATGAAAGTGAAAATTTTTACAGAATTGATCTTGATGAGTTCGAGAAATTCCAATTGAGCAACAATCGTTATTTATTCACATTTACATACTTACTTATTTATCTACATCTCATAATTTCGTGATTTTTTGCAACCGATAGAATTTAAAACGAAAATTTTAATTAAGAAAAGTATTAAAATTACATCTTGGACTTTAGCGGAAATTGAACATGATATTTGAGAATTTTTATTCCTTTTGATTCCAGTGTGTAAAAAGATGTGAATCTATTCTTAACTTGTTGTTCAATTGTCACTGCAATAGTCTATTGTAATGGTCATTGAAATGAGTTGCTTTTCACTTGTCAATTAAACGACAATTAAAGTAAACTACTTTGTGTAATCTTGTTTACTGATACGTTTAATCTTCCCTATATTATTTCAAAATAACATCCGCAACTGTTTTTCAATTATTTTTATTTTAAAATGGAATATAATTTATTTACCAATTACACAGTTGGTATTACATCATTCAATACTACATTTCGAAAAAGCAGCTCGGTAATTTTATCAAATATTCAAATAACTATTTAAATAGCGAGCCTACGATTTTTTGCAGATAGAATGTCCAAGGAATAATATTTGCTAACCTCGACCAGCGATTATTTCTTTTCGCAATAACTTTCCAACCTGTCTATCGACACCTATCAATTCTCCAAGTTTTATCAAGTTACAACTTGGCTGTTCCGAATGGGTGTCCCATTTATTCATAGATAATTTCAGATATAAACCTAGAACTATAATTATCAAACCCATCCTTATAAGCCGAAGATGAAGGTTAAAATTGTCATTTCTCCAATACTTATCTTTCATATTCAGTTATTTATTTATTTATTATTCCAGAAGATTTCGAAAAGATTTTTTCATCCTGATTTTCAAACAGGGTTTTCTCAATGAAATGTACATAAGTACTCGGAAAGAAAATAATTAAAACAAGGTGGAAAGTTGTTCGATCAAGCATGGTATAAAATACACATTAATTAATACCTGGAGGAATCATTGACGAGAAAGAAATTTCTAATCTCAAGGAGTTGTTTCTCGAATCCTTATCTATCGACTTATCAACATTATAAAAAAATATTTTCGACCAACGACATGAAGACGACTCATCAAACCGGTCTTTCGCATTAAAATACAAGTTTGATAAAGTGTATCGTCGATAGTATGCTGACATTGAAGCTATATACGTGACATGAAGATAGGCAATCCTTGTCAATGTCGTCAAGTCATCGACGGAAATCAAAGAGGTGTTTTGAATCGGTTCAATTAGGGACAGAAGTAATCCTTAACGTGACTTTAACTCAGGAAGAGATTTTTTAAATTTAATAAAATTGATAATAATGAATTCGCGGAAAATTTTGCAAAACTTACAGAACAAAAAAATATCAAAACAAACGTTTAGTGAAAGAACTCTTTCTCTTGTTTAACTTTATCTTAACAATGAAAACTTATGAATGGAGATTAAAACGACAAAAGTTAATAAATATTTATGTGCCAGTCGAGGTCACTTCTTTCACAATATTTAAGATGTTTACTTTTCAATTTTGTAAACAATCTTTTATTTTCTGTTTAGATTAAAAGTTTTGATCAAGGTGAATAGTGGAGTATTTTAATTCTGTGCTTTTTGATATTTAGTGAATTTTGACTGTTTTTTTATTAGATGGACTAATTTGATGATTTGTAATGATAGATGAATATGGGTCAATCATAACATTGAAAAGCAACTTATTTTTTGTTTCAGGAGTCGAGAGGAGAGACCTGCCATGGTCCTGACTGTGACAGAGGACACTCCGGCAGACATGTTGGCAGGAAGCATGGAGCTTCTGGTCCAGCTGCCAAGAGACCACAATGTCCAGGCGCAGAGAGTCACAGTTCAAAGAAGGTAATTTTTCTAGTTAATAATTTTGTCACCCAAATGTTAAAAAAAACTAAAATGTCTGGATAACGAACTCGATTTTTATGTTTGATCACTCAAAAAGTATATCAAAGATAAAGGTGGTACAATAACTTTTCCTCTAATTAGCCGATCTTGAAATTTTTTTCAGACAGACAGACAGACAGACACTTTCTTAAAATTCTAAAGAATGCAACATTGACATTGAAATTTTCCAGACTTATCTATTTTAATTCAGAGCAGTCAGCGAAAGAATTGCAAAATTCTCGGTAATTTAAAATCCGGTTACATTCTCGAGAATGTAACAGAGAATATTCTCCTTCCGGAGAATTTATGAGAATTTTCTATGTTTGAGTGAGCTCCACTATTTTGAGACACAAAAAAAATTAATGAAATAAAAATGGGTAAATAACAAAATAATTGTCATTATAAATTAACTATAAGTCAGTGAAGTGTAAAAATTATTATTAAGTATAACAATTATGAGCAGTGTTTTATATAAATTGTAAAAATTATAATTTCTTTCACCTAACTAGATTAAACAACGCGCGCTGGCGAGCGATTAGTTTCTACACCTTATGTTATCAAAAATTGTAAATATTTTGAATATAATATTTAAAAAATAATGTCAAATTTTGCAAATTAATTAAAAAGAATAAATAAATAATTAAAACGATTAAACTTGTCAAAATTAAATTAAAAAATTATAGAAATATTTTAAAAATAAAGAAAATAATTTAAATTTTAGAAAAATACTTCAAAATATTAGAAATAAATTTAAAAAATAAGAGTAATGAAAAATTAAAAATTAATGATTGAAATTGAGACAAATAGTTGAATATTAAGAAAATTAGTTCAGTAATTTTGAAAATGATTAAAAATTGAGAAAATAAGGAAACAATAATATAAATAATTTAAAATTGAAGAAAATAATTAAAAAAATTACATAATATATTTTGAATAAAGGAAAATTTGAGACAAATATACTTGAAACTTTAAGAAATTCATTGCAAAAAAAAAAAGAAAATAATTAAAAATTAGAGAAAATAAATGAAAAAAGATAAACGTAATTTAAAATTGAACTTAAAGAAAATAATTAAAGTATGATAAAAACAAAGATAAGTTGAAAGAAATTAATTAATTTAAAATAAATATTTGAAAAAATTGCTAAAATTTTGCAAAATTTTTAAGAGATTTGTATGTCTGTTTTAACGCCTAAATGTATGATGTGCGTCACCTAATTAATAAAATGTTATGAAATAAATAAAAATAAAAAAATAAAATAGGAAAAAATTGAAATTTGAGAAAAAAACTTGAAAATCTGAGAAATTAACTGAAAAAAATGAGAATAATTAAAAATTGAAGAAAAGATATGAAAAAGGCTAAATATAAAAATAATTGAAACTCAAGACAATTAATAGAAATTTTTGTAAATTATGAAAACAAATGAAAATATTTAAAAATTGAAGAAAATAATTGAAATTTGAGAAAAATACTTAAAAATTATGAAAAATAATTTTACAAAATGAGAATAGTATTTAAGAATTTAGGGAAATAATTGAAAAATGATAAAAATAATTTAAAATTGAAAAATGACAAAAATAATTAAAATATGAAGAAAATAATTGAAAAATGACAAGAATAATTCAAATTTAAAAAAAATGCAAAACGACAAACCTAGTTAAAAAATTAATTAAAAATCAAAAAATGAAGACAATAGACAACAATTGCAAAATGTAAACAAAATAATTGAAATTTAAAGAAAATAAATTAAAAATTGCTAAAATAATTGAAAATACAAGAAAATAAATAGTCGAAGAATGACAAAAATAATTTATTTATTTATTACCAAATTTACGAGCAGTGCCCTTTGATTCAATTAAATTTAAATAATATAATCAAGTTTATATAATTAAAATTTGAAAAAGATCATTTGAGACTGGTGTAAAATTTTTTAAATCAGAGTACAATAATTGAAATATTGACAAAATAAATAAAATCTAAAGAAACTAATTGAATAATAACATAAAGAATTGAAAGCTGGTATAAAAATTAAACTTTTTAGGCAATAGTTGAAATATTGATAAAAAATAATAGATGTTTCAAGAAAATAATTGAAGCTTGAAGAAAATAATTGAATAATGACATAAATAATTGAAAACTGGTGTAAAAATTAATACATTTAAGACATTCATAAAAAGATTAAAGAAAATGACATTTAACGAAAATAATTCCAAAATGTCAAAAATATTTGAATAATTACAAAAATAATTGTAATTTGAAAAAATTAAATGATAATTGGTGTAAAAAATTAAAAATTTAAAGCAAATAATTGAAAAATTGCCAAAACAATTGAAGCTTGAAGAAAATAATTTAATAATGACGCACAAATAATTGAAAACTGGTGTAGAAAATTAAAAATTTGGAGACAATACTTAAAACATTTACGTAACAATTAAAATGTTAAAAAACTAATTAAATAATGACATAAAAAATTGGAAGCTGGTGCATAAATTAAAAATGTATATAGACAATAATTAAAATTTCAAGAAAAATAAAAAATTTGAGTTTTAGATTTTGAGTTTCGAGAGACAATAATTGAGATATTGATAAAATAATTAAAAGTAAAAGAAACTAATTGAATAATGACATAAATAACTGAAAGCTGGTGTAAAAATTAAACTTTTAAGACATTAATCGAAAAATTAAAAAAAATAATAGAAGTTTCAAGAAAATAATTGAAACCTGAAGAAAATAATTAAATAATAAAGTAAATAATTAAAAGTTAGTGTAAAAATTAAAAATTTATAGACAATAATTGAAAAATTGAAAAAATATTAGAAGTTTGAGGAAAATAATTGAAAGTTGAAGAATTTAATTGATGTTTAAGGAAAATAATTGAAATTTAAAAAGAATAATACAAGAATGTCAAAAAAATCTAAATATTAAGTAATTAAAGTTTGAACAAAATAATTTAAATATGTAGAAAATAATTGAAAAAGGTGTGAAAAATTAATTAATAAATTCATGACAATAATAAAAAGAATGAAGAAAGTGATTAAAATATGAAGAAAATAATTGAAAACTGGTGTATAAATTTTAAAAATTCATCACAATAAAAGAAAATGGAATAAAATAATTGAAATTTGTAGAAAATAATTTTAAAATGGCAAAAATAATAGAAATTTGAAGAAAATAATTGGAAAATGGCAAAAATACTTGAATAATGACAAAATTAATTGAAATTTGAAGAAAATAATTGCAAAATAACAAAAGTAAATTGTATCTTGTTTAAAAAATTTAAATATTCCTAACAATAATTTAAAGGTTGAAGAACATAATTGAAATTTGAAGAAAATTATTAAAAAATGACAAAAAGAAATAAAAACTTGTGTAATAAATTTAAAAATTCATGACAATAATTTAAAGACTAAGGTAAATAATTGATATTTGAAAAAATTTAATTCAAAATAATTGGAAACTGACAAAAGCACTTTAAAAATTACAAAAATTATTGAAAAAAGGTGTAGAAATTAAATACTTGTAGACTAATTAAAAAATTGACGATTCAATTGGAATATGAACAAACTAAATGATTTAAATCATGTAAATTATTAATCAGGCACTCAATTTGAAAAGACCCCCCCCCCCCCCCCCCCAGCCTCTTAGCTGTAATAGACATTTTACTAAAACTAGTTGAAAATAAAAAATAGCCATTGATTCTATCAATTTCCAGAAAAATATATACTTTATATAGACCAATTAGTTTGTTTTTTAATCTGGAATATTTTATCCCAATGATGATCCCTATAATGAGAAAATAAAAATGGGAGAAGTTCTAGAACTTCTCATGTAAATATTTTTACATGAAAAAAAATTTTGTAAAATGTACGAAAAATTATAAATTAATAATAATTAAAATTTACAAATTTTTTTGGCGAATTATATTTTTTATATCTTAGGTCAATCGATTCGCTTTGAAATAAGGAATATCATTTTCTAGAGGATTTTGGGCTCGTTGATTATGAATCCGATGTTAGATTTTCAAAATTCAAAATGGAGGATAGAATATGTCGGACTACTTTTTTAAAAAAATTATTAGATTTTCATGATCAGTATTGAGTGGTTTTTGGGGTCGCTGATTATGAATCCGTCGTCAGATTTTGAAAATTCAAAATGGCGGATGCAATATGAAGGATTTTGAATTTTGAAAATCTGACATCGGATTTGTAATCAGCGATCCCAAAACTCCCTAAAACCCAAGCCCACAGAAATTTTGAGTTAATTTTTTGATTAGACATGTTTCTTGAGATTAGAAAAAAAATCCTAACATGATGGATACATCAGAAAATCATATTATGGTTCGCCTTGGAAAAAGTTATATTTTTTTTGTGGTCCTGTGTAATGAGCAACAAACAATGACATTTTTAGAATATTTTATCTATACTCTAAACTATTTAACTTTTGAGAAATTCGTGAGCAAATGATACGCGTGTCTTACTTAAACTCTTATTTTATTGTGATGTTGTGCCATGTAATAATCACATCCACGACGTTTGTGGTTTTGACACGTTTAAAGAAATGAGAACAACTTCCAATAACAGTGACCATCGGAGCGTACACAACCTGTCTTTACCATTGATTCCTTTTTACGTAATCCCTTGACCACGGTTGGTTGCACTTGATATCAGTACTTCGTCCTACTGAGCAATAAAACCAGATCTTTATTCAAAAAACACCTTCTTAAAACAACTTTTAATTTTCTACCCTAATCATCATTACAATTTCATTGATTACATTTTTTAACGTATTCATTGCATAATATTTCGATAATTCCCAACACAAAACCGTGTCACGTTTTAATTACCTAATATAATTAAAATTATATTAACCTAATTGGATTATTTTATGCCATTATTTTAAACAAAAGGATGCGGCAATTTATAATAATTAGAAACTAGATCATATCTTTGTTTTTAAACGAAAGTATGAAGTGACGATTTGTTTCATTATTCTAAACAAAAGGCAAATGAAATAAACAATTATGAGCGCGGGAAGAAGCTTGACAGTAAATCATATGACAGCTACTTTTTCTAATTACTTTAACAGCAAATTGCGTTTCGCTTGGTTTGTAAAATAATAATTACAGTAATATAGCTGAAAATTGTGCTGAGACTGTCAATGTCGTTTAAACGAAATATTCCTCGTTTTTTGCACTTTCGCTTTTTCTGCTTACCTTTCAACGAAAGGAAAATTAAACGTTGTGCTTTGTTTAAGAAATTATCGTAATGATAAGGATAATACTCTATACTTTATTATTAACGACAAACTGCGTATTCCTTGGATTAGATTACTTTCTATATCCTCCTGGACACGAGAAATTTAATCGAGCGCAAAACGAACACCTTTTTCACTCTAAATTGTTTCTTTTATTGCATTTTTTCGACTTAGACTTTCACACAAATGAGCTCTTTCCTTTGAAAGTGCGGGACAATGTTTCATTTTTTTTACGATTACACTACACAAATTTATTTTACAAATTGTTGTTGTCATGTGTTATTTTAAAATAATAAATTTTTGTGCACCTTCTTGTAGTAAATTATATATTTTACTAGCAACATTAACTCGCGCGACGAACTTTGCATTATTGTTGTTCATCTAAAACTACAAATTTTTGCAAATTCAAATAATGAAAATTACGAAATTCCATTTTTCATTGAAATTGAAGAAAATAATAATAAGAAAAATAAGAAATAATAATAATAATTTGCGGAAAATAACTAATAATTGAAGGAAATAATTGAAAAATGATGAAAAAAATTGTTAATTGAAAACAAAATACGATAATTGACTAGAATAATAGAACACTGAAAAAATATTTGAAAAAAGCAGAGAATTAGTTAATATGGAAGAAAAGAATTGAACAATTGTGTTTAAAATTAAAGAAGCTTAATGATAATTGTAAAAAGAAAATAGAAAAAAGGCGATAATTTTTTAATATTAAAGAAAATAACTGAAATTTGAAAAGTGCAATTGAAGTTTTTAGCAAATAGCTGAAAATTAAAGAGAATAATTCTAGAATTGAATAATTGAATTCAAATTTTTAAACAATTTTTATGAGTTGAAAAGAAAACTTGAAAAAATCCGAGAATATTAAGGAATTAATTGAAAATCGGTAAAAATAATTTAAAATTAAAGAAAATATTTTAGAATTGAAAAAAAGCAATAAAAACTGAAGAAATAAATTAGAAATTAAAGAATTGAATGTGAATTTCAAGAAAATAATGTATAATTAAAAGAAAAAAATACAGTGAGACGAAGATAATTAAATATTGACGAAAATAATTAATTATTAAAAAAAACTAATTAACATTTAAAAAAAAACGAAAAATGGTGAGAATAATCGTCATTCAAACAAAAATTGTATTTATATTAATGAATAATCATATAATTGAAGGAGAATAATAAATTGTCAATTGAATAATACACAACCGAAAAAAAATAATTTAAAAAATCAAAGAAGAATTATGTATAAAATTTTAAGATAATAATTGAAAATAGAAAAAATCGTAGAAAATAATTGAAAATTGCGAAAAATAATTAATAATTATAAGAAATAGTTTAAATGACTAGATTAGTGGACAACTAAACAAAAATTGAAAAAATTCAACAAGAAATATTAAATTTTAAGAAAATAATTGCAAATTGAAAAATTAAGAAAATTATAGGAATAATTGTTGGAACTAATTGCACATTTAACAACTGGATTGAAAATAAAAAAAAATTATTGAAATTGAAAAAAATAATTGAAAATTGAAGGACGTAATTAAATAGAATAATGGAATCGGAATTTAAAAAATATACTTTAAAATAAAAAATAAGTAATAGAAAAAAGCCCAGAATTAATAAATATAGAAGAAAAGAATTAAAAACTGAAGAATGAAATTTAAAATTGAAAGAAAATAATTACAAGATTGTATTAAAAATTAAAGAAACTTACTGATAATTGAAAAACATAATAGAAAAAAGGCAATAATTTTTTAATATTAAAAAAAATAATTGAAAATAGAGCAGTGGATTTAAAATTTGAAGAAAATAACTGAGAATTGAAGAGAATAGTTCTAGAATTGAATAATTGAATTGAAATTTAAAAACAATTTTTATAAGTGGAAAAAATAATTGAAAAAATCCGAGAATTATTGAATATTGATGAATTAATAAATTGAAAATCGATCATAATAATTCAAAATTAAAGAAAATATTTGAGAATTGAAAAGAAAACAATTAAAAATTTAAGAAATAAATTGAAGATTGAAGAATGAAATCAAAATTTTAGGAAAATAGTTGATAAGTGAAAGAAAAGTTACAAAATGACTAAAATAATTAAATATTAAAGGAAAGAATTCAGTAATCAGGAAAATAATTGACAATCGAAAGAAAAATTAGAAATCTGTCTTAAATAATCGACAACAGAACAAAATAATTAAAAAATTTTTTCTAAACTTCCTACGTTATTTGTATTAAAAAAAAACCTACTCAATCAAATTTCTTTAAATGAATGTTGTATATTTTTTCTTCAATTTTCATTTATTTTTTACAATGATTTCCTTAATTTTCATAAGTTTTCAATTGAAAATTTATTAATCTACTTCAATTATATGATTATTCATTAATTTTAAAAACAATTTTGTTCGAATGCCAATTATTCTCACCATTTTTCGAATTTTTCTTTAAGTTTTAATTATTATTTTTTAATAGCCTATTATTTTCGTCATATAGTAATTATTGTTTTAATTACCAATTATTTTCTTAAGAAATCCATTCAATTCTTTAATTTCCAATTTATTTTTTCAATTTTCAATTATTTTCTTCAATTCTCAAATATTCTCTTGAAGTTTCAATTATTTTTATCGATTTTTAATTAATTCCTCAATATTTAATAATTCTCGGCTTTTTTCAATTACTTTTTCCAATTTTTTTAGTACATTTTTTAAATTTCAATTGCATTCTTCAATTTTTAATTACTTTCTATAATTTTCAATAATTTTTTTCAATTTTAATTATTTTTTTTTCAATTTTTAATCAAGTTGTTAAATGTGCAATTATTTCCAACAATTATTCCTTTAATGTTCTTAATTTTTTAATTTGCAATTATTTTCTTTAAATGTAATATTTCTTGTTTAATTTTTTCAATTATTTTTTTCAGTTGTCTATTAATTTAGTCATTTTTCGAATTTTGTTTTCAATTGACAATTATTATCGTTATTTTTCACATATTTTCTTCAATTTTTCAATTATTCTCCTCACTTTTCAACTATTTTCTTCAATTCTTATTTTTCGCAATTTTCAATTATTTCCTACAATTTTCTCAATTTTCAATTATTATCATAAAATTTCATAATTATTCTTTGACTTTTTAAATTATTTTGTTCGGTTGTGTATTAATGTAGCCATTTTTTTTAATTCTCAATTATTTTCGTCATTTTGTAATTTTTTTCAATTATCAATTATTTTTTCAAATTTTAATCTGATTCTTAAATTTTTATTTTATTTCCTCAATTTTTTATTATTTTCTTTAATTTCAATTTTTAATCCAGATGTTCAATTGGCAATTATTTCCAACAGTTATACCTATAAATTTTCAACTATTTTGTTGAAATTTTATATTTATTGTTTAATTTTTTAAACTATTTTTTTTAATTGTGTAATTATGTAGCCATTTGTCAAATTTTTTTTTTCAACTGTTAATTATCTTTTTTTTCAGATATATTCTTCAATTTTCTTATTTTCATTATTTGAACTGATACTTATAAATTTAAATTTTAATCAATTTAAATGCATTTTTTAAAAAGTATCTTATTTGGAACAAAAAAATATCTACCATCAGATGTGGGCAGAATTAAAGAATGAATGAATCTTGTGGATTATTATTATACATATAATTATTAGAAATTTATATTCCTGTAATTTTTAAAAGTAGAGCACCTCTTAACGCACCGAGAATAAAGAAAAGAAGAATTTTTCTATCTAAAAAGAAATTATGCGGAAGGTATATTGGTACCAAACTTTTTTGCCATAAACCATCATGCGACATACTACCGTTAAGCGGACCACATTGTCCTCAGTCGAGAAACATTTCACAAAGTTGAAATCGAGGAAACAAATCAAATTCTCACTTAAGATGTGAAACGGTCGATTTGTCTAACGGTCACGTTTCAAATTGACGCTGAAAACAAAATTTTGCCACAAAAACAGGTAAATATAAATGTGACGAAAAAAGCGTAACAAAATCAAGACATGAATACCAGCCAAGCTAAACAATTAAAGTCAATTTTAAAAACCACAAAGAAAAGAAACTATTTGAATATTGCAACACTGACAAAATTAATGCGATAATAGCGCGTAAATTTAAACAATGAAATTCTCAAATCAAGGAAATTTATAAAAATTTAATAGGTATTTTTTCATCACGAGGAATAAATCATTTATCATGAAATAATACCGAATTAGGTGAACCTAATAAAAATTAATTGAAAGTAGGCTTGATTAATGGCTAAAGAGTTTTAATTAATTTCTAAGGATTAAAAGGTCATGTCACGTTGATCGTGTGCTCAAGTTTAGCAGGAGGCAAGTATTCATTTGCAAATTAAGTTCAGCCGCAATCATTTCCATTCGCGATCAATCATTTGTCATTTCGTAATCAAGTTGAAAAGTGTCGAGTTATTTCAATGGAGAAGATGATTTAATTCTGCAAACTATTTTTAGTTAATTATCTATTTAAGCAGATTAGACGTTTTTTCGTCTAAAAAGTAGTAATAAAAGATAAATTAAATAAACAGGATTCATTAATTAAATAACCTTAATTACCGCAAATTATATTTCACACTCGTCCTTTGTTAAATTATTTTACTGCTTTATAAGGTAATTATTTTAAAATGGCACGAAAGAAATGTCGTGAAAATTGTCACACAGTCATTATTATTTCATGTAACTTCCATTTTTGTTTTAATTAGCAAAGAAAGAGGACAAGCCACGAATTAAAAACCAGAAGAAATTAACCCAAATTTTAGATATATACAATATGATGGTTTGGATACTATATTAAAAGAAAAAGAAAAATATATAATTGTTGTACTGAGAATTGTGCTTGTTTTGACAAAAAAACGATTATTTATAAATAATAAATTGCTGGGTGGAATTTCTATGAAAATGAACGATAAATTTTGCTTCTATTCTTTTTCTAGCACGCCGATGATGGATCTTCTTGTGCAAGTGGCAACGGCTCACAAATTGGCCGCTTCCAGTTACACCCTGCAAGCTATCGGCGAACGGGGTTTGGTTCTACCTCATCAACCTAACACACCAATCGGAGCACTGGATGCTCTACAGGTAAATATTTTAACAACTAGGAAATCCTTTTTACTAGGAAACACGATCAGATATTTCTTTCTTTTCCCGAGAAATTTGCTATTCATCCAAGGCAAGAAAATCGATTCAACGGATGTTATACTTTATACAAGAAAAGATTGTTTTACAGATTTAATGTGAAATAAAATAGAAATGATTTACGAATTATGAGAAAGTTGAGAGATTCTGCACTAAAGAAATATTTATAAAGAATTTATCGGTAATTAATTGCAAAAACGTAAGGTTTTTCAAATTAATTATAGACATCTTGTGCCGGTTTTTAACACAGTTTTTATCTCGGATTTCAACGAACAATGTATTTTTAAATTAGAAAATTAAAAAATATTGAAACATGGTTCTATAATCTATACTCACCTTTCTCGCAAGTGAGTCCAGCTCCCTTATATAATTTAGTACACTCAGGAATGGCAAAAATAATCGAAATATGGAGAAAATAATTCAAAACAGACAAAAATAATTCAAATTTGATTCAAAATTAATATAAAACAAAAATTTGAAACAAAATAATTTAAATATTTGAAGAAATTAGATGAAATTTTTAGAAAATAATTGAAAAGGGGTAAAAAATTAATGCAATTCATGACAGTAATAAAAAAAAATGAAGCAATGATTGAAATTTGAAGAAAATAATTGAAAAGTCTAAAAAATAATTGAAATTTTAAGAAAAATTAAAATGTCGAATACAATAATTGAGGTGTTGACAGAATAATTAAAATACGAAGAAATTTATTGAATAATGACATACCTAAATAACTGAAAGATTGTGTAAAAATTAAAATTTTTAGACAATAGTTCAAAAATTGAAAAAATAATAGAAGTTTCAAGAAAATAATTGCATAAAGAAATAAATAATTAAAAGCTAATGTAAAAATTAAAAATTTATAGACAATTTATGAAAAATTGAAAAAACTATTAAAAGTTTGGGGAAAATAATTCACAGTAGAAGAAATTAATTGCAGTTTGAAGAAAATAATTGAAATTTGAAAATAATAATTCAAGAATGACAAAATAATTTAAATATGCAATAATGAAAGTTTGAAGAAAATAATTGAAATTTGTCGAAAATAATTGAAAAAGATGTAGAAAATTAATACAATTCATGACAATAATAAAAAGAATAATAAAAATAATTAAAATTTAAAGAACATAATTTAAAACTGATGAAAAAAAATTAAAAATTAATGTCAATAAAACAAAATTGACTAAAATAATTGAAATTTGTAGAACATTGTTCTAAAATCGCAAAAATAATAGAGATATGAAAAAAATAATTCAAAAATGACAAAAATACTTGAATAATGTCAAAAGTAATTTAGATTTGAAGAAAATAATTTAAAAATTTTAAAAATTATTGACATTTCAGGAGAAATTAAATTGTTAAGAACAATAATTAAAATGTTGCTTAATAATTAAAATGAGAAGAAACTAATTGAATAATGACATACCTAAAAAGTTAAAAAATTAAACTTTTCAGACAATAGTTGAAAAATTGAAAAAAAAATAATAGAAGTTTCAAGAAAATAATTGATAACTGAATAATGATATAAATAATAGAAAACTGGTGTAAAAATTAATAAATGCAAGTCAATAATAAAAACATTGAAGAAAATTAAAAATTTAAAGACAATACTTGAAAAATTGACGAAACAATTAAAACGTTAAAAAATTAATTAAATAATAACATAAAGAATTGAAAGCTGGTGTAAAATTAAACTTTTTAGACAAAAGTTGAAAATTTAAAAAAAATAATAGAAGTTCTAAGAAAATAATTTAAAGTTGAATAAATTAATTGAAATTTGTAGAATATATTTGAAAAAGGTGTACAAAAATTAATACATAAATTCATGACAATAATAAAAAGAATGAAAAAAATAATTAAAATTAGAATATAATTTAAAACTGGTGAAAAATGTTTATAATTTACGATAATAAAACAAAATTGACTAAAATTATTCTAAAATGGCAAAAATAATAGAGATTTGAAGAAAATAATTCGAAAATGACAAAAATACTGTAACAATGACAAAAGTAATTAAAGTTTGAAGAAAATAACTAAAAATTTTAAAAAATAATTGAAATTTCAAGAAAAATTAAAATGTTGAGTACAATAATTGAGATGTTGACAAAATAATTAAAATGAGAAGAAACTAATTGAATAATGACATACCTAAATAACTGAAAGACGGTGTACAAAATAAACTTTTTAGACAATAGTTGAAAAATTGAAAAAAATAATTGCATAAAGAAATAGATAATTTTCTAGTGTCAAAATTAAAAATTTATCAACAATAATTAAAAAAAATAATTGAAAGTTGAAGAAATTAATTGAAGTTTGAAGAAAATAATTGAAATTTGAAGAACATAATTTAAAACTGGTGAAAAAATTGAAATGTGACGTAATTAAAGTTTGAAGAAAATAATTGAAATTTGTAGAAAATAATTGAAAACTGATGAAAAAATTTTTACAAATCATGACAATAAAAAAAGGAATGAAGAAAATGATTGAAATTTTAAAAAAATAATTGAAAACTGAATTAAAAAATTTAAAACTTCATCACAATAAAAGAAATTGGAATAAAATAATTGAGGCGGTTGGTACAGAAACCGCACAAGTCCACAAATCTTCATTGTTCAGGAATCAATAAAAACTGTTTTTCTTGTAAATGTGAGAATTTTTTTTGATTCTGCGTTTTGTATTATTTTCTACTAACCTATAAGTTTAGAAATTCAATATGATTGATTTATATTTTAATTAATATAGGGTATAAAAAAAATAAATTAACTTTTGGACTTGTGCGGTTTCTGCACAAAATGAAATGGAAAACACAGAAAATGTATTGAATCAAGTGAAGTATCACAGTTTTAGTAAATTTTGAGTAACATTTATTAAAAATTTTTAATTTGGATAGTTTTTATTAGCATTTTATAAATAATAAACATTTTTTAAAAATCACTCTCTAACATTTTCTTAACAATTATCACATAATTCACTATTATTGTTTTCTGCCTCGCTTTCAGTGCATTTTATTTATAATATAGACTGTTTTATATAAATTATTTAACAACGTCTAAAACACTTTAAAAATATCACAAATAAATATTATTTCATCCATTGCGCATCTTTGTGCGCAACTTGGAATCATGGACTTGTGCTGTTTCTGCACGAAACGAAAATTTGTTTATTTATTTTAAAGGGTTTAGAGTTTAGTAACATATGTAATATTTTACTAGATCGTAGAGCTTCATTTAAAGATAAATTTTCCATAAAAAAGTGATTTTCGACAAAAAGTGGACTTGTGCTGTTTCTGCACCAACTGCCTCAATTGAAATTTGTAGAATAATTTTAAAATGGCACAAATAATAGAAATATGATTAAAATAATTGAAACTTGAAGAAAATAATTTCAAAATGTCAAAAATAGTAGAATAATTACGAAAAATAATTGTAATTTAAAAAAGAAATTGAGAATTGATAAAAATAATTAATAATTGGTATAAAAATTAAAAAATTTGTAGACAATACTTTAAAAATTGCCAAACCAATTGAAATTTTAACAAACTAATTAAGTAATAACATCAATAATTGATTGCTGATGCAAAAATTAAAAATTTATAAACAATAATTGAAAAATTAAAAACAAATATTAGAAATTTCTAGAAAATTAATAAAATTAAATTAAAAAAATAATTGAAGTTTAAAGAAAATAATTGAAACTTGAAGAGAATTCACAAAGTTGAATTAAAAAAATGGCGGTAAAAATTAAACATGAAGAAATTAATTAAAGTTTGAAAAAAATAATTGAAATTAGAAAAGATTCAACAATTGCAAAAAAAATTAAATATGAAGAAATTAATTAAGGTTTGAAGAAAATAATCAAAATTTACAGAAAATATTTTTAAGAAGGTGTAAACAATTAATAAATTCATGAGCATAATAAAAAGAATAAAGAAAATGATTGAAATTTGGAGAAAATATTTTTAAAATGGTGTAAAAAATTTTTAAATTCAGGATAATAAAAAAAAATTGGAATAAAATAATTGATTTTTAAAGAAAACAATTCTAAAATGGCAGAAATAATTGAAATATAAAGAAAATAATTGAAAAGTTACAAAAATTTTGAATAATGACAAAAGTAAATTGAAACTTGTGTAGAAAATTTAAACATTATTGTCAAAAATTTAAAGATTGAAGAACATAATTGAAATTTTAAGAAAATAATTGGGAAATGAGAAAGATTTACCAATAATGATTAAAAGTTTACAGAGTAGTAGCAGAGGTGTCTCTTATATATTCAGTAGCTCAACTCACTTGCGAGAAAAGGAAGTATTTCTTTAGATTTTCAAAATATTTAGAAAGTAGAAGCTTAAATGATTTTTATAAAAATCATTTTTTGTAGTCTTAAGGGCGACATGATGACGCGAGAAATTAAAGAAGAAAGTCAAAATGAAAGACAATTTAATTTATCATTTGACAGGTTTAGAGAATATATTTTTCTTCTCGGGATATGATTCTTCTATAATTTTTTCTACAAAAGTGCCTGCTCTTGAAAAACCAGTGGCTTGAAAAATTAGAGGACTAGAACCAATAATTTTCTCAACTGCAATAAAAATACCAAACATAAGCTTCTACTGAATCGATTCTTTGCTTCCTGTTCTATGTCAAAGATGATATTAAAATTGCTACGCACTGATGAATCTTCAAAGTCGTTTTCCTGTCATTAAAGTTGTCACCATTATCATCAGTCGCAGACTGTTGTCTCGGTTGAAGAATGAAAATAAAATAAAAAAGGCAGTCGTTAGTGGTCAGTAAACGGCTACAAAGATTACTGAAAGGGAGGCTGACTTGACAATAATTTCAAAACTCAATATTGACACTTTCTTTTCATTCGCAGGTTAAATTACTTCCCAAGCAAGGTACCTTTCTACCCCGCAAAACAAGACAAGCCAACCAACCATTTGAAACAACTTTTCGATTACAGGTAGGTACAAACAACTCGACACCTCCCGTTCATATGCTGCTTATTCAATTGTCAGTGCAAGATGATTCTTATTCAAAATTTCGTGCAAGACAATGCTTATGAAGATAGCGGACAATATGATTCTTATTCATTTGTCAGTGGAAGATAATTCCTATTCAAAATTCCGTGCAAAATAATTCTTATTTGAGATTCTACGCAAAATAATTTTTATTTAAATGTTACAGACGGAAAATATAAATTGTTGTTCTACACATTTTTCTGGTAAAATTAAGGTTAAATTGATGACTGTATTTGAAATAAATTAATAAAAAAAATTATTAAATTTTAATTTATGAATTATTTATTTATTATATTATTTAATGACTAATTGATATTTAAATGTTTTAGGAGTTAATTTGACAATAATATGAAACCAGTGAAATATCTACATATATTTATATATTTAATTAATTTATTTATATTTTATTTATTTCAAATAAATTCGTCAATTTAACCTTTCATTTATCTTGCACTGCACGGTAAAAAAAGTTCGTATGAACTATCAAAAGTATTCACTGTAATAGGTAAACTTATAGCTAGAATGGAGCCATGGATAATCCAAATTCGCTACAATAGTGAAAATGACATTTCTTAAGATATTTAACTACATTATAGATGCATTATGAATAGGGTATAAATTCGATATGTCTGAAATAGTGATATTGAGAATCATCGAAATAGTCATTATCAACATATAACTGAAGTAAGATGCATACATAATTATCATGCAAATCTAAGATTTGAGATTTTAAAAAAAACCTTTTTAACAAGAGTCATAATTTTAAGAATGCTGATTGACGAAACGGCATTCTGAATATAGTTTTAAATATTTCCGATTAATAAAATATTTATTGTTTCTATTTTGCCAATTATATTATGAATCGGATTCAAAAATTTGGGGTTAGATTGTCATATATATTTCAAACTTAAATTAAAAACTTTTAACAACTGGACTTCTTAAATAAAGTATGAGCTCTATCATAAATATTGTAATACTTTTATAACTTGAACAAATATATGTATATTTTCGTCAGATGTACTTATTATACCATCCGAAAATTTGGAACCTTTTTTGCACTCATGATAACGAATTAAGGTTTTTTTTGGAAAGTAGAGAAAGATTCTTGCTTACCTATATGCTGGATTAATTAATTTACAGTTTTTAGGAGCAACAACAACCCTCAAATCGAAAGTTATAAAGTATATTTTCAAAATTCAAGAAAAATTATCGATTTAACAGAGGTTATGTATTTCCTCTAATTCCATTTAATTCAAATAGATTTTACAAATGCAACACACATTTTTCCTCTAAAAATGTACCAACAATAAAATAAGTAAGAATATTATAAGTTAAATCTTAATAGACTTGTATAAATAAAAAGAAATTTAGAAATTAATATACTGCTCCCTCGCGACTGTCTGCTATAGACTAAACCGACCAAACCACGTGACAATATTATCAAAACATTGGATGGACAAAAATTATTGTAACCACAATAGTGGAAATATATTAACATATAAATAGCAGGATTAAATGTTTTTATATTAGAAAATTGGATATATCGCCTTATAGCTTATTCTGTTATTTGTGAAGTAAGTGAAAAGTGAATACCTACGCACTGATATTCAATATCACTGTTTTAGGTATTTGATTTATATATACCGAAAAATATTATAACTATTTCATGAATGAGTATTGCTTTTTTATAAGTTGTCCATTTGTACTTTAAAGATAATAAACCTGTATTTATCATAAACAATATTCAATTTAGTTAAGGAAGTAAAAATACGAATATGCATATTTCAAATTAAACATTGATTTAAACTGAATAAACGATTTAAGCAATCGAGTGAGTTGAATTTCTTAATTTACTTATATTAATAATTTTTTGTATCCACGTTCATAAATTTTTTACCGTGTGAAACTTAAATAAGGACTATCTTGCACTGACAATTGAATAAGAATCATATTGTCCGCTATCGTGATAAGCATTGTTTTGCACGGAATTTTGAATAAGAATTAACTTGAACTGACAATTGAATAAGCATCATATGAACGGGAGGCGTCGAACTATACTCAATCAACATTATTTTTATTATTATTTTATTATTATTATTTTTATTGGTCGAAAATACTTTGCTTAATTTTATACATCGTAAAATAACCTCGCAGAATTATTTGTAAAAAAAAGGATCTTAAGCATTACGTCTCATTTATTGCATCATGTTTTTATTCTCCGATCTTTCTATTTTATTAAGTACGATTCTATTTTTTATTGTCTTAGCTCCTTACGCAATTTAAACATTGATTGTTTTTTTTTCCCGTGTTTTATTGTTCAATGATACAAAACTATTTTGTCTTTCTTAATTGCGACTGTTTTATAACAACACAAAATATAATTAATTATTAAATATTACTATTGCACATTTAGTATATATCAAATTTGAGCGCGTCAAAATTCCAATCAATTTTTTGGAATTAATCAACAAAAAACAAATATTCAAAATAATATAAAATTTGTGAAAATCATTGCGCATTAAAAAAAAATTGAATTTACGAAAGTATTAGAAATTTAAGGAAATTAATTGAAAAATGATTAAAAGCATTGAAAAGTGGAGAATAGTTGAAATTTGAGTTAATAAATGAAAATTTAGGATATTAATTGAAAAATAATAAATATATCTAATTAAACAGTGAACAAAATAAATGCAAAAAGATAAAAGAAAATTAAAATTGAAAAAAATAATTGAAAAATGAGATTAATAATTGAAAATTTAGGAATTTAATTGAAGAATGAAGTTTAAGAATAATTAAAAATTGAAGAAATTGATTGCAAATGATTTGAAAATTGATGAAAAATATTAAAATTTGGGAAAAATATTTTAAAATCAAGGAAATTAATTGAAGATTAATAAAAATAACAAAAAATTAGAGAAAATATTTGCAAAGTAATGAAATAATTAAAAATTGAAGAAAATAATTTTAATTTGTGAAAAATATTTGAGAAACTTACAACATAAATTTGTAATAAAAGACAATTATTGCAGAATAATAAAAATAATTTAGAATTAAAAAAGTAACTGGAATTATAGATAAATGACAAAAAAAATTAGAAAATGACTTAAAAAATAATTGAAAAATGGTAGAAATAATTTAAATTTAAAGAAAGTAATGAAAATTTCAGATAAATAATTAAACTTATTGGAATTAATCAACAAATATTCAAAATAATATAAAATTTATGAAAATCATTGCAAATTAAAAAAAAATAATTAAAAATTGAGGAAAGTATTTAAAATTCGAGATAAATAATTGAAAAATTAAAGTAAATACAATAATTTCAATTTGAGATAATAAATGAAAATTTAGGATATTAACTGAAAAATAATAAATATATCTAATTAAACAGTGGACAAAATAAATGCAAAAACATAAAAGTGAATTAAAAATTGAAAAAAATAATTGAAAAATAAGATAAATAATTGAAAATTTAAGAATTTAATTGAGAAATGAAGTTTAAAAATAATTAAAAATTTTAAAAAAATGATTGCAAAATAATAATAATTATTAAAAATTGAAGGAAATTATCAAAATTTGAGAAAAATATTTTAAAATCGAGTAAATTAGTTGAAGAATAATAAAATAATAAAAAATTCGAGAAAATATTTGCAAAGTAATAAAACAATTAAAAATTGAAGAAAATAATTTTAATTTGTGAAAAATAATTGAACAATTTACAACATAAATTTATAATGAAATAAAATAATTACAGAAAAATAAAAATAATTGTAAAACGAAAAAATAACTGGAATTAGAGATAAATAATAAAAAAAATTAGAAAATGAATTAAAAAATAATTGATAATGACAAGAAGTAATTGAAAAATGATAGAAATAATTGAAAATTTGAAAAAGTAATGGAAATTTGAGATAAATAATTGAACTTTTTGGAGTTAATCAACAAATATGCAAAATAATATAAAATTTGTGAAAATCGCTGCAAATTAAAAAAAAAAAATTAAAAATGGACGAAAGTATTTTAAATTTGAGAAAAATAATTGAAGAATGATTGAAACATTGAAAAGTGGATACATGAACTTAGATTTAAGATAATAAATGTAAGTTTAGGAAATTAATTGAAAAATAATTAATATATTTAATTAAAAGGTGGAGAAAATAATTGCAAAAAGATCAAAGAAAATGAAACTTAAAAAAAAAATTGAACAATGTGTTAAATAATTAAAAATTTAGGAATTTAATTGAGGAATGAAGTTTGAGAATAATTAAAAATTGAAGAATTTTATTGTAAAATGATAACAATCATAATTGAAAAGTGAAGGAAATTATTAAAATTTGAGAAAAATATTTTAAAATCTAGGAAATTAATTGAAGAATAATGAAAATAATACAAAATTCCAGAAAATATTTGCAAAATAATAAAAATAATTAAAAACTTTAAGAAAATAATTTAAAAAATTACAAAACATTTTTAAAATAGAAGAAGATAATTGCAGAATGATAAAAATAATTTTGTAAATTGAAAAAATAACTATAATTTGAAATAAATATTACAAAAATTGGAAAAATTATGAAGCAATCATTGAAAATGACAAAAGTAATTGAAAAACAAATTTAATAAAAAACTAATGATAGAAATAATGGTAAATTGAAGAAAGTAATAAAAATTTGTAAAAAATAATTAAAATAATTTCAGAATATATTTAAGATAAACAAGACTACAATTACAATTATATATTATAATTCTTCGAACTTCAATTAATTTGAAATTTCATTGATTAAAAATTTAATTAATCCACTCTTTGAGATTAATAAATTTTAAAATATTTAAAAATTTCTTCAATTTTTAATAATCTTTTCTAGTATGATTTCAATTATTTGCTACAATTTTCATCCATTTTTATCATTTTTCAAAAATTTTCTTCAATTTCTAGTGAATTCCATTATTTTTCAATTTTTCCCTAGTTTTTAAATTCAAAATTTCCGCAAGTTTCAATTATTTCTTTTAATATCAAATTAGTTTCATTATTTAGTAATTAATTTTTAATTTCTTTTGTAATTTTCCAATTCTTTTTGCAAAATATAATTTTTTTTTAAATTTAAACCTTTATGAATTGTAAATTTATTTATCCACATTTCTTATTAGGAATTAATTTTTTGTCTGTAATTTTGTCATATTGAATTCCACATGGCCACTTTTTTGCATTATGGAATTCGCAGACATACCATCTTTCTAAATCTGAATTAGTAGTTTTCTATTTTGAATTAGCGAAAAATGAGCCAAGAATTTTACTAATTTTTTAGTAGAAAACAACTAATTTTTTTTTAGAAAGCAACTAACTTTTTAGTAGAAAACTACTAATTGAAATAGTGAAACTTTACTTTTAAATTAAGTAGATTTTTTTACTAATTTCATTAATAGTTTTATACTAAAAATTAGTAGTTTTTTACTAAAAATAGTAAAATTCTTAGTATCTAATAGTAGCTCACTTTTCACTAATTCATAGTAGAAAACTACTAATTCAGATTTAGAGAGATACACAAATCGCCTCCCCTGTATAGAGATTACTAAAATCAGTCTTCTTAAAATTAAATTGACAAGTTTTAGAATTAAAATTTACATCGAACTCAGATTTTTCATAGTTAGAGAATTTAAAGACAACTTAATTAAGAGAAAATTAATTTTAATTTTTAAATAATGTCAATGTTTTAGGTTCACCTACCAAGGAATCAACTATACGTGTCAAGAGTGAGTCCAAAAATGAAATTAGGAGATATTCTCGAGGAAGTGTGTCGCGAGAAAAATCTGGACATTAAGAAGTACGAGCTTCGTCATCCTGGTGAGTTTAAAAAAAATTAACATCAAATGATGATTACTGCGTTTTATATCACACAATTTAACTAATCATCGTGGATAAATAAAACGGACCGTTTGAAAATTACCGTGATGTATCGCTGTCTCGAGCTCCTATCTCTCTTTCACCAAAAGGCATTTATTATTAACTAGATGTACCTGTCGCGATTCATATTTCTCTTAATTATCTGAATCCACTTTATTAAACTGAAAGGATACTTTCATTAAAAATTAAAATTAATGTAACCTGTTTACTAGAATAATCATTTCAAATTAATACTTCTATACATGAAATTGATTTTATTATCCTTATTAAATATACCATGTATAAATATCCCATGTATAAAGTTTCTTGGAATATTAAATATTGTTTGGCTGGTTATCAGTGCAAAATGGTATATGTGATATATTTAATAGTTACTAGTGAAACATATATGAAAATTGCTTGACAAATACAGGATAAAATTACCCTAAGATTGCTTTATATTGGTCCATAATACGTTGGCAGTTTTGATATGCATTTTGAGAGTAATTGCAGAGAGACTAGTTCGAGATTATTATCCGAGTTTAATGCGAAAGTAATGTGTGGCAAATGTATGATCGAGTCGGATCAGAAATCATCCAATTTGCGGTCTCCTGGGGAGACTGATGTCTCTTAATTTCCCGTACCTTTTATAAAGTTGTTTAACCCAATCAGTCGTCTGTTAATGTTAAATTTTCATTCCCATGAATCATCACAATCATTTTTTTCATTAATGCACTTCTTATCTGAGTCTTTATCTTATCTCTCTTTCACTTCTTTTTATCCGCATTTAAGACTTGAATTTGAAAAATTACTTCCTTGAAGGTAATATTTACTTGATTCGTTAAAAGAAAAATTAACACTTTATATTACTTTTCTTACACTTTATTTTGAATTTCCCGTATATATAAAATAATATTCTACTCATTATTCCTGCTCGTTGTCCGAGTACTTAATGAAACGGGATTCATATTATCACAAATTTCAAATTGCAGTGAAAATGATTACGTAAAAAGACATTTGATTTATAGCCACATACGTATGCGAATAATATTCAGTTAATGACAAATTCAACTTTCTTGAATGTTTTGCGCGAAATAGTAAAAATACCGAAATAAGACTTTCTCTCTGGGAAAGGAAGACTTTTTCCCATTAGACGGATTTGGTACCAAGTATAAAACCACCGGATTCAGATGATGCCTTTCGCAAGTGACGGCACTTGTATTCCGCAACAAGGTCTGTAATGCAACTCTCAAGACGAAATTGCATACCTGCGTACAAGTACGTGATTATGCAATTGCAGGGCAATTCACGCAATTAGGAATTAAATTAAGGATTCTGTACTGCACACAAAAAAAGCAGAAATGTCAAAGGGTAGGAGAAACCGACTCTAATAATCTGATCAGAAACAGTTTTTTTTTAAGATTTAAAGTAATTTTTCAATTCACATGTAATTACTTTAACAGAATATACATTATATGTTGAGTATCACTAGTAATTAATTAAAATTAAAAGTTTCATTACAAATCAAAAATAAAATCTTATGGAACAGGGTCTGGATTTGGAAATATTTGTTATTAATTTTTTAAGAGATCGCTCGAGGCCGATTTTTTAAATAAAACTTCAAAACTTTTTTATTTATTTATAAACATTAAAACAAAGAAATTTTTTCTTTAAAGTAGTCCTCATAGAAAAATTAGGTATGTCACTTATGAAACAACTCTACTAATTATTTGTTTATTAAAATTGTTTAATTAACAAAAATAATTAATAAATAATTTTTTTTCAATACTTGAATGCAAGATGTTATAAAATATTCTCTTTTTTATTAATATAGTTTTAAAACTATGAAATACAGGAATTTATTAAAAATAAAATATTTAGTTACTAATTTGTTAAAGCAAATGGCAATTTTTTTTTATTTATATTTCACTGATCAATAATGTTTTTTTAGAAGCTATTAACTAGTTTACTTCTTTTCTCGATGGATGTGACTATTATTCAACAAAGGAGCACTACTTTAAAGAAAAAATTTATTTTTTTCAATGTTTATAAATAAATAAAAAAGTTTTTAGGCTTTATTTGAAAAATCGGCCTCGAGTGATTTCTTAAAAATTTAATAACGAATATTTCTAAAAAAAGAAATTACAAATCGAATAAGATTTGCGTGCTCTACGTTATTTTCAACTCTAGTTTCCAAATCCAGACAACAGTGCGGCGCACTAGTGATCTAAATCTGTGATTTACTATTCAAAAATATCTACAGCCTCTAATAATCAACCGAATTAAAAGTTCTTTTTTTTAATTTAAAGCTTAATAAATTCCTAACAACTCTGTGGTCGCTGATTCAAAAAAAATTATTTAATTGTTATTAACCTCGAAACTTAATAAATAAATAAAATTTGGTCTTCTTTGACTAATTTTTCTGAACCTACTGTATTATTATTTCTTATTTGTTCAAATTTTCATGAAATTTATGAATTTACTTCATGTGAATCCAGATTGTAAGAAATAATTAAATTCTTAGTCTCATTATTGTTAAATAACAGTAAATTTTTTTTATAAATTATGTACTGCGATAAAAAGAATCAATTAATGTTTTTAGCTGTTTGATGACACAAAATTATTTATTTTAACTGAGATTATAGTATTTATTTATCAAATATTGTCTTGTTGACAACAATTTTTAAAAAACAATAATTTCTTTTTATTTTAAAGATGTCTGATTATATATGTATATTATTTATTAACTTTCAAGCTTAATAACAATTAAATAAAATTTTTTTAAAAAATCGGCGAACAAACAGTTGTTAGGAATTTGTTAAGCTTTAAATTAAAAAAAAAGAACTTTTAATTTGCTTAATTATTAGAGGTTGTAGATATTTTTGAACAGTAAATTACAGATTCAGAAATAATTAAATTAAAAATATAATTAAAAAAAATTTAATTAAAAATGAAAAAAGTTTATTAAAAAAAATTGAAGAAAATAATTGAAACTTGCAGAAATTGAATTCAAAAATAGGGGGAAAATTTAAAAAATAATGTAAATAATTAAAAATTTAAGAAAATTGTTGAACGTTGATAAAATTAGATGAAAATTGTAGCAAATAATTGTAATCATAATAGAAAAGAATTGTTAAAAAAGAATGCAATTTTTAAAGAATTAAAATTTTATTTTTCTCAAAGCGTGGATTAATTAAATTTTTATTCAATGAAATTTCAAATTAATTGAAGTTCGAAGAATTATAATTATACAATTGTAATTGTAATCTTGTTATCTCAAATATATTCTGTAATTCTTTCAATTATTTTTTACCCATTTTTATTATTTTCTTTAATTAACGATTATTTCTATAAATTATTTTTTTATTACATTTATTTTTCAATTACTTTTTGTCTTTTTCAATTATTTTTTGATTAATTTTCTAACTTTTTTTATTTTTAATCTCAAATTCTAGTTATTTTCTTCAATTTTTAATTATTTTTATTACTATGGAAATATTTTCTTAGATTTTTTATTATGTTTATTATTTTTATTATTCTTCTATTAATTTCCTCGCAATTTAAATATTTTTCTTAAATTTTAAGAATTTTCTTCAATTTTTAATGACTCTCAAACTTCATTCCACAATTAAATTCCTAAGTTTTCAATTATTTATCTTATTTTTAAATTATCTCATTTTAAATTTTTTTTTTTAATTTTCTTTTATCTTTTTGCAATTATTTTCTCTACCTTTTAGTTATATATATTTATTGTTTTTCAATTAATATCCTAAATTTTCATTTATTATCTTAAATCTAAATTATTGCATCCACTTTTTAATGTTTTCATCATTCTTCAATTATTTTTCTCTTCGTCAATTTTTAATTATTTTTTTTTCATTTGAAATTATTTTCACAATGTTTATATTATTTTGAATATTTGTTGATTAATTTTGAAAATTTCAATTATTATTTATCTGAAATTTCCATGAATTTCTTCAATACATTTTTGATTATTTCTACACTGAGAAAATAAGCCTCTAGCCAATTTCTAGGTTAAGGGACTCTGAACAAAACACACAAGATACCTGCGATCACAACCAAACTTCAAAGTTAACAGCAGCATTTAATCTGCTAATAATAAACAAAGAGCTTTGCGGGTGCTACATCAACAACCACTCTCTGCTAAATTTAATCAAAAATTGGTTATATTTAGACAACTTATTTTCTCAGTGTATAAAGTTGTAATTATATTCCTGAATTTAAAATTTTCTTAAATTCTTAAATCTTTAAAGTTCACGAAAAAAAATCCCCTAAATCCTTCTAGGACAATTTTGTTAGTAAATAATTCATCCAACGACTTTAACACGAGGCTTAAAACCAGCTCGTAAGATAAAATTCTAAGCCTATTTACTCATTAAGTTTAAAATTGAAATAAAACTTCGTAATCTTCCTAATCTCCCATTAATTCTATAATTTTAATTGCTAGTTTGCCGTGTCAGAGCAGTTATCCCTTTATAATCTACTTTATCCCCTTGTGGTCATTTCTCTGTGAAACAAGTTGGTCTCGTTTCTAAGAGTCGGTCACACGATACAGTTGTAAGACTTCAGAAACCTATCAATTATATAGCAAACGAAATCCGATTTTCTTGAAATTCTGCTACGCTTCTTTATTCAAATGGAGGACAATCGATTATTCATCACATCCTGAAATTCATTAGAAAAATGTAATTTCCAACCACTCATATTGCAATTAAGAAGTATTTTGCCCTTCCCTAAAATTTGCCACGTAGTTAATAATTGAATTTGTCTTTGTTTCAGCAAATCTAGAAGAGATTCTGGACCTCTCACTCTCGCTTCAAGACTACCATCTACAAGAAGTGACTCTCTACGCGAAGCAGGGAAGAACCATAAGTGCAGCTCTAAGTTCTCAGGACATAATGGCTCTTCAGAAGCAAGAAGAGAGGAGAAGGCAGCAAGCGAAGCAAAGCGTTTTTGGTTTTATATTTAAGAAGTCAAAAGAGAACTCCTTGAGTACCGACAGCCTGGGAGAAAGAAGTGTTTCGCCGGCAAGAAGTGACGAGACTGGAAGAAGCTCAAGTCCAATGGCTCCACCTCCAAGGCCACTTCGTAAAAGAAGACCAGCTCCGAAACCACCAGTTGCCACATCAATCAATGAAGAGAGAAATGATAGTGGAAAGGAAAAAATAGTTATCAGTCACAGTCGAAACAGTAGTGACAGTTCTGGTTATCACGAGGCTTCAGTTTTAAGCGATCATCCGGAATCTGCTGGACGAATGCCAGAAACTCTTCCAAGAAGAGGCAAAACTTTAGATACACCTAGAAATCTTGCTCAAACCTCCCACGCTAGCAAAAGTTTAGGAAACTTGGCTCTAGCTTCCGGAGGACTCAGTCATGGAATCAGCACCACGTCTCTAAGTTCTACTGGTACAAAATTTTACTTTCTTTTATATGAGAATATAATTTTAATTTAAACTAGGGGAGATGGACCAACAGTAGATATAGTGAGAAATGCTAAAGATTTACTGGAATAAAGTTAATATATTCAATTAAGCAATGCAATAGTCAAACTCAACATAATATTTATCTATTTTTAATGTTTTTACTACACAGGCAAAAAATACGGCATTGAAACCGTCCTTTCAACATTAGATAATCGCTTTTAATTTAATATATATATAGAAACAAGTGTATACCCGTAATCACATTTGTTCAGAAGTATTCTTGAAAATATAATCGATTCGTTAAGAAAACGCACTGTAATCTATAATATTTCAACAAAATATTATTCAATTGAGATTCATTTGACATCTTTTGACGACTGAGAACTTGGTTTGGTTTGGTTTGCTTTATGGCCTTGAGCCCCCGAAGGTCAAATAGCCAGAACTTCGACTGAGAACTAGAAATTGGCATTTGTTCTGTCTGCTATGTACCTAACCTTACCTAACCTAACGTATGAGCTTAAAAAAAGGGCGAAATTTGAAACCTACATATGAACAAAATGAGCATTTAGTTACCTAAATCATTTTGTGTTACAACTTATTTATTTTGGACTATCTACTGTTAGAATTTGTTTTAAAGCAAAAAAGGTGCTGAAATATTTGCAAATACACTACCGGTCAAAATTGTGGGACCACTTACAAAAATAGATTTAAAAACATAACCATCTTAAAATGTTGATAACTCTGTCAGATAATAGCGAAATAAAATTTTTTATAGACCATTAAAAAATGGCAAATTAAAAAATTTGCCGTTAAATAGTTCTATTTTAAAGCTTTTTTGATTAAATTAATTAAATTCAGTTAAAACTTAAATTATTATCTTTAAAATAACCGAAAGGAAATTAAAATATCTTGACTGGTCCAAAAGTTATAAGAAAATGTTTGATACGAAAAGACGCAACGATTCAAATCATACATGGCAAATAGGCCGAGAGGGGAGGAAAGAAAGGATTGTTGCGTTTTTTCGAATCAAACATTTTCTTATAACTTTTGAACCAGTCAAGAGATTTTAATTTTCTTTGGCTTATTTTAAAGCTAATAGTTTAAGGTTTAATTTAGCTTAATTTCAAATTTTTTCAATTACTTATCTAGAAAATGCCGCGCACCAAACTTGAACAATGAAAATTCACAAAAAACGGAAAAATCACCTTTCTTTATCACATTCAAAATTCCATTTTTATTAATCGAAAAAGCTTTAAAATAGAACCATTTAACGGCAATTCTTTTAAGTTTTCCAATGGTCTATCAGAAATTTTAAGTCACTAATATCTGACAGAGTTATCAACATTTTAAGATGGTTATGTTTTTAAATCCATTTTTGTAAGTGGTCCCACAAACACTAAGACATTGTAATTTTTTATGAAAACCTTGGATGAAAAGAAAAGAAAAAAATTAAATAATGAAAAATTAAACAAAATAATTGAAAAAATAATTAAAATTTCAGAAAATAATTGAAAAAATTACATAATATATTTTAAATAAAGGAAAGTTGAAAAAATTTTTAGAAAAATACGTAAAATTTTTAGAAGTTCATTGAAAAAAAAAAGAAAATAATAAAAAATAGGAGAAAATAAATGAAAAAAGATAAACATTATTTAAAATTGAGGAAAACAATATTTAGTTAAAGAGAAATAATTTAGAAGTTTTTGGAAATTATGAAAAAGAACAAAAGTAATTCAAAAGTGAAGAAAATAATATAAATAATTGAAATGTCAGATAAATAGTTTAAAATTTTAGAAATTATAAAACAGCTAAAAAAATTGAAAATTGAAGGAAATTAATTTTGGAAAATAATTGAAAAATGATAAGAACCAAAATAAGTTGCAAAGAAATCAATGACATTTGAGAGAAATAATTAAAAAAATTACAGAATTTTTTTTTTAATAAAAAATAATAATTAAAATTTATGAAAAATACATGAAGATCTTAAAAATTAATTTAAAAACATGAGAATAAATCAAAATTGGAGAAAAGAATTGAAGAAAGCTAAAAATAATTGAAATATACGATAATTAATAAAAAATTTCAGAAATTATGAAAACAAATGAAAATAATTACAAATTGTAGAAAATAATTGAAATTTTAACAAATAAGAATAATAGTTAACAATTGAGTAAAATAATTGAAAAATGATCAAATTAATTCAAATTTAAAAGAAATAATTGAAAGATTATAAAAATAATTAAAGATTGAGAAAAATAAATGAAAAATGATAAAAATAATTTAAATGTGATAAATTGAAAACAGTCATTAAAAATCAAAAGAAATAATTGAAAAAATCAAAGAAGATTTAAAAAAAGAAAATAGTTACAAAATTAATTAAAAACTTTCCATTAAAGAGTATAATTAAAAAATCGCAAAAACAATCGAAAATTGATGAAAATAATTGAAATTTCAGATAAATAATGAAATTTTTGAAAATTATGCCAAAACAATGAAAAAATTAGAAATTAAAGAAAATAATAGAAAAATCACAGAATTTATTTTTAAGCAAAAGAAAATAATTCAAAAATGGCTTAAAATATGGAAAACTGAGGACAACAATCTAAATTTGAAATAATAACTGAAAATTTAGGAAATTAATTGAAAAATAGTGGAAATATTAAAAACTGGAGAAAATAATTGCAAAATAATAAAAAGAAATGAAAATTTAACTAAATAATTAAAAATTGAGATATATATTTGACAGTTCAGGAAATTAATCCAAATGTTATGAAAATTATTAAAAAATAGAATAGAATTAAAAAATAGAAGATAGTAATTACAAAATGACAACAATAATGGTAAATTAAAAAAAGTTAATTTAAAATTGCGATTAATAATATGAAATTTAGGAATAAATAATTGAATTGATTTAATTTTCAGGAAAAAATATTTAAAATTGAAAAAGTTATTGAAAAAACTAATTAAAATAATTGGAATTTGAAGAAGGTAAATTTAAGATTTAGGGAAACAATTTAAAAGTAATTAAAAATTGCAAAAAATAGTTGAAAAATGATAAAAATAATACATTATAAATATATGATAGATAATAATAATATGTAATTTATAACTTATCAACTAATATGATCACTTTGAAATTTCTAAAAAAAAAACTTAATAATAAGTTATCTAAAGCAGAATTTAATAAGCTTTCCAAATTTTGTATTTTGAACTATTTATCTTATTTTTTGACAAAGTTATCGTGATTTTAATTGAGTTGTCTTTTTTCGATTTAGATTAATCCTAAAAACTAATAAAGCAGAAAAAAAGTTCAATTAACTTTTTAGAAAATTAAAATCCATGAAAATAAATACGCAATCTTCAGACAATGTCCATTATTTCAAACGCCTCAACTTTTCGTCACAAAATAAAAAACGTCAACGTTTAATTACATAAACAACAATTTCAATATACAAAAAAATATTAAGAATATAATATACAATTTTGAGGTTATGTACAAAAACATAAATGATCAATTTACAATAAAATATAAAACTTGCATAATAATAAAAAAAAAATCAACATAAATCCATTCTTAATCAATTAAAATTATACAACAGAAGTCACAATAAATACGTCATATAATAAGTATAGACAAAAACACAACAATGTATCTGAGTCAACATGTTTAAAATTTTGAGGTTACCATACCAACATTTTTTAAAAATTCTATTATAATCCAACTTCTAATTTATGTTTCATAAAATTTTTCAAAAGGAAAACAAGAACATAATTATGTTATGTTAAAGATGATCTAAAATCACATTATATAAACGATTATAGTTTTTCAAATCAGTAATTAAATTTCAACTATTCACTTTTTCTTTTTTAATAAAAAGCATTTTACCAACTAATCTTATTTTATATTCATTATTTACTTTATGTAAAAATTTAATATTATTAAAGTCAAAATAATGAGTAGAAAAATCATTAATTTTATGCTCGACTTTATGTTGTGAGATAACATTATGATACTTTAGATTCAAAAATTCATTTTTTTTGTGTTCATCACATCTTATAAATAAGTATCTTTCCATCTGTCCAACATAAGTTTTTAAACAACTCATACACGGTATCTTGAAAATAACAGAAAATTAAAATTATCTACTGTTGGGTGATTCTCCCGAATCTTAATTTAAACTACATTTGGTTAATCTTTACTAAATTTACAACTGCATGTGATTTTTACTGCTAACAGATTCAAATTCAAGTAAGTTTTTATTCTCCAAATATTGTATTTCCCAAGGGAAAATCTGATTAAAACTTTCAATTTCAGGCCAACGAAAGAAAAGAGCAGCGCCACCACCTCCAATTTCAAAATTACCATCAGCTATATCTTCTCAAGGCTTAGAGTGCATTGTAGATTCCGAAGAGTCTCTAACATCGGACATGGAACTGTCAAAACCATCTTCTGACATTGGCAGCTCTTCCAAAGCTAATTCTGACATTGGTGTCCACTGTAAAGCCAGTTCGGACATTGCCGTTTCACTCTCGTCTAAACAGAGGTCTGACCTTGTTTTGAACTCTAAGTCTACTTTAGAATCCACGGAGAAAAATACCAGGCCTGCTCCAAAAACTTCAATGTCAGAGGTTTCTGAATCAGAGAAAAAAATCCGAGAAGCAGGAACTTCATCCAAAGAGGATGCGAGCCTTTCAAAACCAGTTTTAGTCAGCGAACCTGTAGTAACGAGTGCAAACAAACCTGTAGTTGCCAGCTCTAAAGTAGTAAAAAGAGGTAAGCTAGTTCACAGACCCAATAGTATAGACAATAACCATCCTTCTTACAGTTTCATTTCTAGAAATTCTTTCGAAAATGTGCCTGAAATCGATCACAGTGATGAAATCGAATCTCAATTTCAACATGTTTCCATGTCCTCCAGTATTTTTGAACCAGAAAAATCTAAATTGCATTCTAAAATCGAGCAGTGTCGTTACAATCACGAAGCTTTGAATATTCGTAACCGAAATGTTCTAAAAACTTTTAGCGATCATGGTTTGAATGTTTCGGGTCACAAAACTCAAAAATCTTCGAAAGTTTCGAGTCACGAGACTTGGAAAGTTTCCAAACCCGAATCTTTGAAAGCCTTCAATCAGAAAAGTTCAAAAGCCCACAAGCATAAACATTACAAAAATTCTAAACACACAAAAGATTCCAAACACGAAGCTTTCAAAGTTTTTGAAGACAGTATTCCCGAAAGTTCCGAATTTCTAGATTTTGAAAACTTCATATCTTCAAAATTCGATTTTCTACAATCCTCGGATGAGCAAAGTGAAGCTGTCTATAATGATAGTTTGTATAAAGCTTCCGAGTCTCTGAAATTTGAAACATTCAAACCTTCAGAATACGATTGTAAGAATAAAATTTCTAAATACAAAACTTCAAAGTCTCTGAATTTTGAAACCTTCAAATCTCCAAAATTTAATTATTTGTCGGATCCAGATCGCAGAGTAAAACCGGTAGTTGGAACAGGATCTTACCGACACCTAAAAACAAAGACGGATACAAAATTGCAAAAATCTCACAGCTTCCTGAATTATAATCTGGAAGAAAAGGTAATAAGAGAAAATTGTTCAGGTACCATGAGTCTTCAAAATAATCAAATTCACACAATGGGCACGATTGATGAGAAATCATCTGTGAAGTCTTACGACGGGAAATTCTCTAGAAAAAAACTCGTGAAAATGCCTACAATCCCTCATCTGGATGACATTGAGAGTCACTTGGAAAATACTCCGGAGCTTCGAATTTTGGAGAAAGGGGAAAATCTGAAAAAATCCTCTAAATCAAATATATGTCAGGAAAAGTGTCGTACGAAGAATTTGAAGCATAGTAAAAGTTTTCAGAGTAGTCAGTTAAGGGAAGAAAAAGATGTAAACAATTTTAATCAACCAGAATTTTCTATTTCAAGAAGCTATTCTTCCAGATGTAGATCGGATTTAAAACAAGGAGGTTTGGGTCCAAAATTAGGAGGCTTTGCTCCTAAATTAGGAGCCTACAATACGACAAATTGTTACAATAATCCAATCATGTTTGCGACTGAGAGAGATTTTAATTTCGATTCACTAGATTGCGAATTGGATTTAACACCTCCACCTTTGAGTAAATTGCAAATTTTTGCCATTTCAACGAAACCTGAGGATATTCAAATTGGACCAATGGATTCTATTCCTAGTGAAATTGATAAACTACCTTCCCTTCCAATTATTAAGCATTTCGACAGCAAAATTGAAACTGACAAGAAATTAAGTATCCTAGAACCTCCTCCTCCGGGTCTAGTCAGTCGAGAAGAGTCCAACAAAAATTGGAACCAGTTTTTACTCAACTTGAACTCGATTTTAGAAAACAGAGTTGAGGAATTTGTCTGATTCATCACTCGTGTCGAATTTCAAGCACATTAACGAAACTATGCTGTAGTTTAAAAAAAGTGTTTTAGTAGAGATTAAATAATAGAGATAGAATAGAGGTACATTATAGATAAAAACAAATAGGAATGGGAAGTGACAAGAGTCCATCTGATAACACTTGTAAAAGAAAATACGTAGACGTTTTTGTGATGGATTAAATTAATTTCAAATAGTTCAAATACTTTTATGTACCATAGGGTGGTCCAAAAATTCATGGGAAAAAAGTAAAGTCAGAATTTTAATGCTCTCACCCCCCAGGATTGTTTTATGTTGAAAAAAAATATCCCCTGCTTTTTATTTTCAAAATAAAAAATATTTAGAGGTCGCTCAAAGCGCACAAAGTTTCCTATGTATTTTGCATGGGGAAAAAAGTTTTTGAAAAAAATGATATAGAATCTTTGAAAATCAATATTTTTCAATCATCAAACTCTGTTTCTATTCAGAAGACTTCAAAGAATAATGCCAAATTATTTACTTCAACATTTTTTAATATTAACTATTTTTATGGGTTCCCCAAAAACTCACAAAAAGGCAAAAATACAAGAACAAGCGTTAAAAAACTGATTTACTATTTTTTTTGACAATTTTTGCACGATTGTTAATAAATAGCATAAATATAGACTTTCAACAATTTTTTTCATGTAATTGTTTATTTGTTTAAACAAATTATTATTTTTTATTTACAACTATTTTTCAAATTAGGCTACAGAGTAGCAACTTTTTCTCAAATTCGCATTTTTTTGCGAATAACACCTATCACTAACAAAAAAACAAAGAATAACAATTCTACCAATTACTTAAAGTTTGTTTTCCCACGTAAAATACATGGGAAACTTTGAGCGCTGTAAGCGACCTCTAAATATTTCTTGATTAAAAAAAACGGATTGCCTTTTTCGATACAGAACAATCTTAAAGGGTGAGAGCATTAAAATTTCGACTTTACTTTTTTTGGACCATCCTTAAAATATTATTATGAATAATATCTGTAACATTACTAAAAACAATACAAATTTCTTGAAATAACAATTTTTCTGAGAAACAAAGATGGCCAATTACGGTCATTATGGTCATTTACTGGTCACATTTGTCAGTTCCCATTTCTAAACACAGATGCAAAAATAGAATTTGGAGATAATATTCTTCTAAAGAAAACTAATTAAAAATTGTATCTTTCATTTTAATTGATTGATAATCTCCAAAATCTATGCATTTATCTGTAGAATTTGTTCCTCTATTTTTAGAGACTATTTATTTTCTTAAACTTTCTTTCCCGTAATTTCGTAAAATATTTGTTGCTTATTGGTAAAATGTAATTTAGAAATAGCATCTAGTCTGCTTTGAGTATCAAACTCCCTTCGCACTTAGCACTAATTTTCACATTGTAATTTATTTTTGGTGGTGGTTGTTTTTTTTTCATAAAATCAGTCGGAGAAAATTTCCCAACACCCAAGCCACGTAAGCTTCTTGATTTGAGCACCGTAGAGCCAGTCTTTTCCGGAACTCCAAAACGCAAAGCTCCCTCTCCATTATCAGATGATCAGCGCTTATCTCATCAAGCAAACTCGCCAGAAATAGTTGCTTTCAAACAATCAGTCTTTAACAGTGAAAATAGCTCGAATCAACTAACAAATAGTTCCATTGATTCTAAACTGGAATCATCATCAGACGATAATGAGACAAATGAAAATAATCAAACAAATGATTATAGTGAAATAAAAGATAATAAAATAAATGAAGATGTTGAAATAAAAGAGGACAAAATAAGTCAAGATTTATCAGAGAAAATTATTTCAGAAGAAATATCTGAAAATCGAAATATAGAAAGTCCACAAAAAATACCTAAAACAGAAATTACGAAATTTGAGTCTGAAGAATATGAAGAACTCGAGGAAGTGGAAATTCCCGAATCACCTACAATTGAAAATCAGTTATTATACAATGAAAATATTCATGAATTAAAAGATATTAATGAGGAAATTAGCCAAGAAATAACGAATGTTGATTCTCAAACACATGTTGAAAAATCCAATGAAATTGATTCGAAGAAAAGATCTTGTAAAATAATCTCTACAATTCCAAAGTGCGATCATTTTGATGGTATTGGATTAAAGACAGAAGATTTCGAGATTACTAATCAGTATCTAAATAATGACTTGGTAAACAAATCACAGAGTGATAAATCTGGGTTAATTCATAACTTGGGAGAAGAAGAGTGTGTCGATAGCTATTTTGAAGATAATTCAAAAACGTGGAAATCACTAGATAACGAGAATCAGATTCCAAAGCGTGTAAAAATATTTAGAAGTCAGTCGGAATTGAACAACTTTGAGATTGAGACACCTGAGAAATTGGGACGGCATCTGACTTCTCACGCTGAAAATTTTATGTGCGCTTTAAACACAAACTTGTCAACTAATTTTCAAGATTTATCAACGACCTCGAGCCGATTCGATAAGACTGAAAAATTTTCCACTGTTGAGACAGAAGAATCACAATTTCAATTTTCAGACAGAATCTTGGATTGTCAACGGATTTTGGAGAAGTTGAAAGAGGATGTGAAGCAAGTGCAACTTTCGAGAAAATCAGGTGCATGTCGCTGCTTTACTAACAATCGATATTTTTTATTAATTTTCCCTGTTTTAGATATTTATCTAAATTTTGATAATTGGCTGAAAATGTATTTTTATCCAAGATTATTTATCTAAAACTATTTATCTATGAAACTATTTTTCTAAATTTGTTCTTTCTGTATATTTAGATATTTATCGAAATTTTCACATTTCACATCATAAAAAAAATCATTCATCTCTTTGTAATAGTTTTTAGAAACAATTTGATTATTTTTGAAATATGATCATTAAAAATTGAAAACTTGCTTAAAAGAGATTATTGACAAATTTGAAGAACGTGTATTATATAATTTTTTGTCACATTCTTTAGCAAATGATAAAATGTACATAATATTTGTTTTAATTTATTTCAATAATGTAAATGAAATTATTACTCGTGTTTTATCTGTTATCGAAATGATTCATTTGTCGTGAACACGTTTTTAATTACGCACGTTCATTACAAATATTGGTATTATCTGATAAAAGGTTTGAAGATATAGATTTATAATTTTCTAGTTTACTTTTGGTGATGGTTTAAACGTAGAATGCACTTAGATGCCCATAAAATTTGCACATATTTTGCTTATATTTGTTTTTAATTAAGGTAAAATTTTCGAAAATTTATTTCATAAATTGTTAAATAGATAATTAAAATAATTATTATCATTGGAATAAATTTCAACTGTGTAATTCTCTATTCATTTCGATTCTTCATTCTCATTTCATTTTTCTTTTCTACTCTAATTATTATTATAACTATGATTATTATTTTTTAATTGTTAATTTTAAGTTTAGTACTTCAACTTTTTTAGTTAATTGTTGAGACGAAAAAACAGTCCAAAGAAGGGAAAAAATGAAGTTTTGGATAAAGTAACGTTCAGACCAAATTTCTGAACTGATTTACAGATTTTTATCTTTAATGAAAAGCTTATAACATTTTTTAAAATGTTAAAATTTTATTTTTTTAAAAAAGTTATTTTCAAAGAAAGACATTTTAAAAGATGTCATTGTAAAACTTTTTATTTAACAAAAAAATGTTTATCGGGTATTTTAGAAAATCCTTTTGTCTGATTTTAGATATTAATAAATACACCGAGCCTAAGAAAATTTTTTTAAAATTTATCAAATAGTTCTGGAGATATCTTGTAAACAAAAAAGAGTGAGGCACAGACATACGGACGGACAAACGGATATTTGCTCTAGATTAAAAATGCATGTATTTCAGATGAGAACGAATCGAAATCAATGTTCATTTTTGTCGAAAATAAATAGATTTTCATTTCTAAGCAAATATTAAAAGGTGTGTGTGTGTGTGTGTGTGTATCACGCTTTTTTGTTGATAGGATATCTTAAAAATGGTTATAGGAATTTGAATAAAATTTTGTAGGCTTTTTCTACTCATTAATGTCTAAGATTAAACACAGGGATTGCTAAAAATATCCAATTAATTATTTTAACACGTTTTTTTATTTCTTATAAGATTAAAAAATTAAAATATTTCGTTTAACTTCTCCAGTTAAATTTTTTTTTAAATCCTAACGGCTTAAAAAATTCTACAATTAAAAACGAATAAATTATTTTATACAGAGCTTACATTTTACTTAAATTAGTCAAACTAATCAGTATTTTTTATTTTATAGATCATTTTCACGATTCGCATTATTTAATTTTGATGTAAATTTTTTATTGAAAGCAAAATATAAATTTTCCCATTATTTTGACTTAAAAACTGTTTTTTTTTACTTTTAATCACACTTTTTAATTACTGTTTTTTCGTAAAAGAGTAAGAAACGAAATAATTAAACAATGATTATTTTAGGTTTAAAAGTGTTTGAAATTTAATTTTTCATTGTTTACAACTTGTTTTCTTAGTTGACTTTGTTTTTCAAAAGTTGAACAGAAAATAATCTATTTCGTATCTTCCAAAAGTAAATTTATTGCTTGCTTTATGAGTCAAATCTTTTTGCTTACGTGGGTTTTGTTTTTAATGACTTTTCGTTACTATTCTAATAAAATGTAGTGAAATCTAAACATTGTAGAAAAGTTTAATCTAAAATTCAATTTATCCAAAACTTGTATTTTGTCCCAACTGTATTGGCAAGAAAAAAATTATCTTTAGTAACAAAAAATAAATAATCCGTATACACCGTTAAAAATTTTGTGTTTTTGTGTAACAAGCGGTCCTTGTTAAATTTCTTGTGTTAAAATTTAACATTCTTTATGTGTTGGTTTAATAGCTGTCATTAGATTCTTGAACTAGACACAATTACATTTTACTTCTGTCAAGCAGACGATAAAAAAAACAACACAATTCTCTGTGTTAAAAATTAACACAAATTTTGAGCGGACAGTTTGGGACATGTGATTTATGTTAAATTTAACACAAAATTTTTAACTGTGTAATTATCAACAAACAAATAATAAGTAGTTATTAACAAACAAGTAACTATAAATATTAAAACAAGTAATTTTGAAATTAGTCTCAATTATAAATTCGACTATAGATAAAACACAAATTAATAATAATTATTCTGATTCAGATTCACAACCCAGACTATCGGAGACCGACATCTTATTACAAAAAGTGTCTGATACACTTTCAAGTGCACTTCCACCAACTCCTCCACCTACGCCCTTAGAAAGTTTGGAAGTATCAAAAATCGACTCAGAAATTCAGGAAAATAAATTAAAAAAACTGGAAACTCAAGAGCCACAAAAGGTAGAAAAAGAGAAATGTCTTCCAAAAGAAAAGCAAGATACTAAAGAAAACCAGATTTTGGAAAAGTCGATTCTTGGCTCTAATTCACCCGACGCCACTGTCAATTCACAGCAAGATACTTCAGACTACGTTTCCGCTTCCGGAGAAGATTTATCCTTGCCCGATTGGGAATATCAACTTCCAGCACCTCCAAGTGGTTTTCGCGACGTGGAGACTTCTTCAATTGCTGAAAACGAAGCCATAATTCCCGAACCTATCGACAATTTCATAAAACCAATATCAATGGATCAAACAGACTCAGCACTGAGTTTCAAATCAAAATCCAACATGCCTGATGAGAATATAGTAAAAACTGAATCAGATACCAGGATAGAAAAGCCGACAAAACCAAGTGGACAAATTTCTCTGGAAACTTTCAAACCTGAGGACAATTTAGAGCTAAAACGAGAGATGATTTCTGAATTGGAAAGTAAAATTGAAATCAGATCGCAATATCCTCCTAGTAAAATTGATTTTGGAGATGTTTCAACTCCAAATATTGCACCAGTGGACAATACTCTGTCCAATTTCACCTTCACGACCTACTCAAGACAGAAGAGTTTAAATATTTTCGACGAAGCAGAAGAGGAAAATGTTCCAGTTGTGAAGACGTCTAATGATAGGGTTAAAGCAACCGCTTCATTGGCACGAAATCAAACTCTGCCGAAGGAAGTGAAGGAGGTTCAAACACATATTTCTAATAATCCTGCTGATGCGTCTACAAAGGTATTTATCAACAGAACAAAAAGTATTGAGAGAGTTGCTGCCGAGGATTTAGAATCGCGGAGATCTGAATATAAGACGAATGCGCAGGGGAATTTAAATAGAAGACAGTCTTTGAAGAATGAGAATGATAAACCTGTGACTGTTTATAGATCAAAGAGTTATATTACGTTGACTAGTAATGAGAAATATAAGGGACTTGCGAATGATGATGAGAATGACAGTGTTGTTATGAAAACAGAAGTTGAAAATTTTAAGCAAGAAAGTGAAATGCCGAAGAGAGAGATTGAAAAGAAACGGCAAACTGAGGAAAGTTGTGTTCAGAAAGCTACCAGTGTTACGAATCTGAATCAAGAAGGGACAAGGACGAATGAGAAATTTTCACAATGGAGGGAGAATATTTTAAAGAGGCAAGAAGAGCCGACCAAAGAAAAGCAGCTACAGTCTCTGCAGGTGAGAATTAAATTTAATTGAAAATTAAATTTTTTTAAAAGTCAGACAGGGGACAAAATGTACAAAAAATTAGCCCTGTGGAATTCCATAAAGCAAAATTACAGACAAAAAATAAATTTCTTAATAAGAAAGTGGATAAGGGGTTATCCATAAAGAACGTTCCACTGTTAGGGGTAGGGGGGGATAGTTTAAATTTAGAACGTTGTTATTTTTATGTTTTTATTCTAATATTCTTTCTCATCTTTGAGACTTTAGCTTGAAAAGTCAGCAATAGAAACATTTCTGAAAATTAATATTATATAATACATTTATTATTTTTTTTTTCATGATATTTTTGTTTTATTTAATTCACACAGTACTCTGTACGAAAGGGCATTTTATTGTTAGCCCGTATATGAACAAATAAATAAATAAATAAATACATATTTTAAAAAATCATTTAAATATTATTATAAAATATATTTTTAAAATAGTGTTTATTACTACTAATAATAAATATTTACGATAAGTAATAACAATTTGATTTAATTAAAGTATAAGAAAAAAAATTGATTTTTGAGGGGGGTATAAATAATTTTTGAACGTTCAATTTAGGTGGGGGGAGGTTGTCGTTTGTAATCATGTGCAACATAGGAGGAGATGGGGGTAAAAAATCCTGAGAATTGGTGGAACGTTCTTTATGGATGACAATTAACTTCAATTAATTTGGAATTTCATTGATTAAAAATTTAATTAATCCGCGTTTTGAGAATGGTAAATTTAAAATTATTTACAAATTTCTTCAATTTTTAACATTTCTTTTCTATTATAATTCAATTATTTGCTACAATTTTTATCATTTTTCAAAAATTTCATTCAATTTCTAATTATTTTCGTTATTTTTAAATTTCCCCCCTAAATTTTGAATTTAATTTCCGGAAGTTTCAATTATTTTCTTTAATTTTGTTCAAATAAAACTTTTTTTTTCTTGCGAGTGAATTTTCACTTCACAAAAAGTGAAAATTGAGCCGCTCCAATCAGAACTCACTCTATTGAAATGAGATCCCACTCGCATAGAGTGAAATTTCACTCCAGATGGAGTGGAAATTCACTCTAAAATTAGAATGAGTGTTCACTATTTTCTTGGAGTAAATTTACGCTCGAATTGAAGTAAAAATTCACTTTATAAGAATGAGATCTTACTCTCTTAGAGTGGGATTTTTACTCTGATTAGAGTTGCTCAATTTTCACTCTTCGTGGAGTAAAAACTTACTCTTAAAAATTTAGAGTGACGTTCTATGTGCATATTTGACTAAATAAAAAAATTTCAAATCTGGATAACTTTTTTTTAAAAAATCGTAAACTAATTTACAAAAGTGGGTTTTGAAGCTTAAGAGTAGTACTATATGATACCATTTAGAAAAAAAAAACATTTTGGTAAGCAACCAAACAATTAACAAACATTTTTCGCAATTCAAGAAAATTGCCAAAATGGATATTTTTTGTCCATTTAAGCTAATATTGCAAAAATATTCTGACGTGGTGGGTCAATTTGAAGGTCAGATTCTGATTCTGCGTCAAAAAATCTACAAGAATCACTACCCATTTTATTTGTAACAGACATAAACGAAATTTTTCAGGCCTGTGTTATTTTTACAAAAAATGATTTTTGTTTTTCAAATTTTGTAATTTTTTTCTTCAAATTACAATTAAATAATGGAAAGACATAGCTCATCAAATTTGTTAATTTAATTATCAGTTTCACTATTTTCATTGTTTTCCATAATCATTTTCCAAATATTTTTCAATAGGTTTTAAAAATCCTGTTTTACACTTCATCAATTTTTATTAAAAAAAACTAAATTATTAAATTTTTATTTATTGTTTTTAAATTTTAGTTGTATTTTTCAAGTATTTAAATGATGTTCTTCAATTTTGAATTAATTTCTTTTATATCAAATAAATTCTGTAATTTTTTCAATTTTTTTCTTAAATTTCAATAATTATCTTTAATTCCCAATTATTTTTATCATTTTCTAAGTAGTCTTGTTAATCTGAAATATATTCTGTAATTTTTTCAATTATTTTTTACAAATTTTTATTATTTTCTTCAATTTTCAATTATTTCTATCATTCTATCAATTACTTTTTATAATTTTAATCAATTTTAAAATTCCTTTATTATATATTTCAAATTTCAGTTATTTTTTCATTTTACAATTATTTTATTTTATTACAAATATATTTTGTAGTTTTTTCAATTATTTTTCACAAATTAAAATCATTTTCTACAATTTTTAATTATTTTTACTATTCCTTAATTAAATTCCTAAATTTTCATTTATTTTATTTTGCAATTATTTTTTTAATTTTCATTTTCTTTTATATTTTTGCAATTATTTTCTCGATCTTTTAATTATATATTAATTATTTTTCAATAAATTTCTTAACTTTTCATTTATTATGTCAAATCTAAGTTATTGTATCCACTTTTCAATGTTTTAATCATTCTTCAATTATTTTGCTCTAATTTCAAATACTTTCGTCAATTTTTAATTTTTTTTCAATTTGCAATGATTTTCACAAATTGTATATTATTTTATTATTTATTGATTAATTCTGAAAATTTCAATTATTTATTTCAAATTTCCATTATTTTCTTCAATTTTCGACTATTTCTATAATGTTTTAATTATTTTTATCATGTTTCAATTATTTTACTTAATTTTAAGTATTTTTTTCTCAAATTTAAAATATTTGTTTTATTTTTTTTCGATTCTGAAACATTTAGATGCATATAAATATGAATTTAAAGCTTAAATAAAGTAAATAAAATGTTTTAAAATTAAGGGTAAAAGGACCAAAAAGAGAAAATTTCAGATTGATAATTTCAAACTTAAAAAAAGATTCTATTAAATTTGCTACAGACTATATTAAAGTTTAAAATGACTTATTAATGATATGAATGGTTTTTCTAAAGCTTGAAATTTCTTGTGCGAAAATTTCACTTTCTGGCACCTTTTTCCCTAAATTATAAAGCATTTTAATAAAATTTATATTAATTTTCTTTCCAAGTGTTAATATTAAATTGAGTTAAATATTACTAAATTGTGTATTAAAAATTTAAAACAATCATTAGAATTGAGCTTTCAAGTTTTAGAAAATACAAATAAATAAACACTAGTAAATAAAATAGTTTTAGTTATTAAAAAAACGACCTTAAAAATAAATTTCTTTTGGTTGCGCGACTTTTGACATCTAATAAGTGTATTTTCACTTATCCAACTTTAGAGAGTAACGTACTATGAAAAAATAGAATGATTTTAATACATTTTAATTCCTTGTCAAAGATTATCTTGTAAAATTTTTCTTGTATTCATTCTTGGAGAATCTTAAATAATGTAAAATTTAAATTCATAGAATTAATAGAATTGAAAATTTCTTATTTTTTGCAGGTGCTCAAGAGCATTTTGCCGCAGTTGAAAAATGCTCAACAGGCGGAAGAAAATGTTCGGAAAAACGCCATAGACAAACCACCTATTATAGAAAAAAAGTGAGTAGATAAAATTGAAGTAAATTAAAATAAATGGATAAATAACATTAATTGCTTGTATAATTAACACGTAATGTTTAATTTGAAAAATAAATAAAAAAAAAAACTAACAACTGTTCTTTCTTCTAGATCAGAAACAGTGCCTAAAGAACATCCAATTGACTCTAACTTGGTCACAGCCGAAGTTCAATTAAGATCGGAATCCAAGAACCGAAAAGTCAATCCTGAGAAGCGTTACACCTATTCTGGACCACCTGCAGTCAGTTTCGGAAGCTGGTCCGAGAGACCTTGTGTTAATGTCCAGATCAAAATGGACACTGACTACAAACTAGGCGTGAATAATACCTCTGGTTCCAAAACAATCGTCAATTTAAACGGCTCAAGAAATGAGAGGGACTTGATAAATAGTCAGGACAATTCGAGAACTCTACCAAAGAACATGAACGGCTTCAAAGAAAAGGAAGAAAAATCCGAGACAAATGACTTCAACAAAAAAACAATCACGCACACAGCAATCTCAGGATTTAAGAAGCCAATTCTCAATAAAATTAGCTTCAGGGATTCCAGCACTGAAGTAAAACCGATTGTGACGAGTGTCGAGGTACAAAAGCCGGAAAAACACGAAACATCACAGACAATAGAATCAAAATCAATGAAGTTTGAAGAGCTGACAAAGGCATTTGGACAGGAAGTCCGTCTGAGAACGAAGCCGAAGCCACTGAGTCAGAATCGTCACTCGGAATATTTTGGAAGGAATTCGGAAGTTGTAAATAATCTCGTGAATGGAGGCAAGCAAAATGGTTTTCAGGATTCAAATGTCGTGATGCTGAACGGAACGCAAAACATTCCAATCAAGAAGTATACTTCTGTGGTGGGCATTAATTCGCAAAGTAATAATTTTCGATTCTCGAATGGACAATTGCCGAAAAATAATGTTACCTCGATGAGGATCAATGGTCCGATGCCAACTGTGAAAGGGTTCAATGTTCTGCCAACACAAATCCAATCCCAGGTCAGCACTGTAACGGTCAAGCAGAACGAGTCCGTTGTTGATTCATCAAAATTAGAATCGAGAATACCGAAACCACCTACAATGCCTATTATTACGGGAGTGACTCTAAAAAGTGCCAATGCCCGACCAAAATCCATGCCTATCAATATAGATCCTAGGGATCAGCTATTGGAGTCCATAAGGAACTTTGGTGGTCGTAATAAATTAAAAAGTGTAAGTATTTTAGCTACAAGTAAATTAAAATATAAATTGTTTTTAACCCATTAACGTTCACCTGATCGGATTGTTTAATCAAAAAATGTTTAAGAAACATCTAAAAACCGCGTTTGAAAAAAAGAATAGCTGTAGCTTTGTAACAAAAATTTGTTAATTATTTTGATTTTTTTTTAATCTGGAAAAGTATAAAATATCACATAAAAAAGAGAAAAATATTTTATTACTAATATTTTTAAATCATTAGACAAAGCAGCTGAATTATAATTAAAAAATCCGTCCATGTGAGCGATAATGGGTTAAAATTTATTTATTTACTCATAAAAAGATTTACAAAAAATTGCACTTTCGTACAAAGTAAATAAAAAAAGAAAATACATTAAATAGAATTTATTTTATAAATTATAAATTCATATTCTATTAATTAACAAAATATAAAATTTTGACTTATAATTTTTATATTTAGATACTAAACAATAACAATATTAAAATTAGGGCTGATAAAAATCATGATTTTTTTTTATTTAAGTAGTTTACTTTTTAAACTTAGAACAATTAATAAGAAATAATAAAGAATAAAAGATTTAAACAAAATCAAACAAATTATTTATTAAGTGTCAGTTTTTGTGGATTTGTGTATGTTAAATAAAAAACAAGTTTTAGGCCATTAATTCCACATTTCTTTTAAAATTTACAATATTTTATTATTCAAAATGTAAGTACGGCTTTTCCTGCATTTTGATTTAAGGTGGCAAAATTACACATATACACTTATGTAAATTTAATCTAAAAACAATTTTATTTTTATTTTTAGCATTTTATGAAAGAAAAAAAAATAATAATAAACTTGATAAGGGTAGCGGTAGCTGCCGAAACGTCGTTATAAAATATTGTAAATTTTAAAAGAAATGTGGAATTAATGGCCTAAAACTTGTTTTTTATCAAACAAATTATGTCGAATAAATGAGAAAATTTTTAAACAAATATCTTCAAATTCATATGATTGCAAAATTTAAAAAATTAGGTAAAGCAACGAAAAAAAAATAAAAAAAAACTATAATAAAAATAAATAATAATATAAATAATATAAACAAAATAAAACAATAAATAAAAATATATAAACGAAAAAATGTAAGAAAACAGTTTATTAAAAAATGAGAAAATTCTTTTACATAAAAATGCTATGGATATTATTAAAGAAATAAAGAAAAATTTTAAAAAACAGCACAGGAATGAAACAGGGACATAATAAATATATCAGAAAGTAGAAACTCTTTTCAAAAAAATAAACTATTTACGAACATTTTTTTAAATTAAAAAAATAAATAAGAAGATAATTAAAAAAACCGGACAAGTGCGAGTTGGACTTGCGCACAGAGGGTTCCGTAAACGAACTTAAAAATACATTAAACAAGAAAATGTTTTTTTGGAAAAATTTTCAACTTTTGGAAAAAAAATACTGTAATAATAAACTCCAACCATAATTTTTTACTTTTATTTAAATTTAAGTATAAGACAATGATATATAAGTATAAGTATAATAAAAATTGATAAATGAAAAAAATAGATTGGAAGTTAAAGAAAATAATTTAGAAATTAAATAATACAATTGGAAATTAAAGGAAAAAGTATTGAAGAATACATTTGAAATAAAAGAAAAAAACTAAAACTCGAAGAACGTCATTAAATTAATTAAAATGAAACTTTTTAAATTAAAAAAATAAATAAGAAGTTAATTAAAAAAACTTTGAAATATATTATTAAAGAGAAAAAATTTTTAAAATTAGAAAATTATTTTATAAATTAAAGACAAAAAATGAATAAAATTTTTAAAAATTTATGAAACAGAAGAACGTTGTTAACATGAGAATACTTAGTACAAGATTAAATTTATATAATATAAAATAAAAGAATCAATGTTTTCAAACGTTCGTAATTACATGATAAAAATTAAACAATTTAAAGAAGGAAACATGTTTCTGATAAATAGAAAAGTTCTGACAAAAATTAAAGAATTAATTAAAATCCTAGGAAAGACTCAAAAAATTTTAAACAACAAGAAAATTAAATAAGTAGGAAGAAAATGGAGAAATGCTTTTTCCTTAATCTAAAAAACTGTAAAAAATGTAAAAAGTGCAAAAAATTTTGTAAGAATCTACTAAAAATTAAATTTAATAAAATTTATATAAAGATGAATAAAAACTTTAGAAAAGAAATTTAAATATCCTTTAAAAATAAAAAAGTTTATGAAAGAGTAAGCAATTTTGCAAAAATAGACAAGATGTGAAAACAAATTAAATAAATTTACAAAAAAGTGAGTGTATTTATTTTTAAAAATATGTAAATAATAAAGAAAATCAACGAAATAAAAAGTTAATGTTATAATAACAAAATTGTGTAAAAGAATATTAAATAATTTTCATAAATAGAAGAAAATTAAAGAAAATTCTAAAATAAAAAAACAAATACAAAAAAAAGCAAAAGTAAAAGAAGAAAACAATCTTAAAATCTATTGAAATCTTGTAAGACTTTTTTTTCAATTTTTCGTCCATCATTTATATACGCCATTTTAAATTTTGAAAATGTAATGCCAAATTCTTAATGTAGTGCCCCCAAAAAGCTTAAGAGAAAAAGGCTTAATAAATTAGTTAGGATAGATTATTTAGTACTAGTTTCTGTTTTAATTAATGTTATTCAGCATTTCTTTCTTAAAAATCTTGTAAGAATTAAAAAAAGAATTTTTGTAACTATGGAAAATAATTAATACTATGTAATTACTATGCATTATTTAATATGCTTTTAAATTTAAATTAATTGCAATTTAAAAATGTATCTAAAGTTTCGGAAGTCCTCACGGACGAAATTAAAAAGAAAATATTCTTAAAATTATTTTTCCAGGGTTTCCTTCATTCTTTAGAAATACAAAATTAATAATATTATGACTTACAAAATATTTTTTAAGTATTTATAAAGAAATTGAGTCGTCGGCAGAAGTTGAAAAATTTTTTAAAAATTTCGTCCTTGCGGACGTCCGGAATTTCAGGTACATAATTTAAAAGTTTGAAGAAATTGGAATATGAGTAAATTGATAATTGGAATTTATTTAAATTAGGATGACTTAGTGATATAAACATTTATTACTATTTTTTTCTATCTTATTACCAAAAATTTTTTAAATCTTAGGTATTTTGATTATCTGAATTAGCACAATTTTAAAAATTTTAAAAAGAATAAAATATTAAAGTAGAAATTTTCAAGATTTATCCACAGCCCTGATTAAAATAAACAAATTTATTAGTAATTTGATGCACGTATCTAAAATTAACGTCCTTTAATTTCAAACTCTAACCTGAAAAGTACTAAAAAGGTATCAAAAATGCAAAAAAATGTAGTTAATAAAATATTACAAATTTTCATCATTTTCATAATCTAATAATTTAATTAATTTGTTTCAGGCTACCGGAAGGTATTAAGTTCTTTCTCTAAAAATAATCCAAAAGTAAGAGCTCAGTCATAATGTTACAGTAGTTTTAGGAAATTACGTTCATCTGTATAAATTTGATTAAGTTAATAATAAGTTAACTAATAACGATTAAGTTAATTTAGTTAATATTATATAAACTAGTTATAATGCAATGTTAATTAAAATCACGAAATGTCTTTTCGTTAATACAAGTTGTATGTTTGTAAAGTTATTAAGTTATAAATCCTAGACTTGGTGTAGGAAATAATTGTTAAAATGCGTTTCGTATTCAGTTCGTATGTTTAAAACGTGTTTCTATAAATCTTTAGTAATAAGTGTGCTCCAAGAGCTTGTAAATATTCGAGAAAAAATCTAATGGGTGCTCTAAACGTTTGATAATAGTTTTAAGTTTTGCAGAATTAAAAATTTATTGCAGTTAATGTAACAATCGAATCGAAGAAAAATTATTGTACTCGTCAATAATGAAACAATAATCGTTTATTTAAAGTATCTTCTATCTATCGACTTTTGTTAATAAATTATTGTTTGCCGGAATTCCGGCATTACTTTTTGTAAATCTTCGAAAAATTAGCAATCTGGGAAAATTGCTAAAAAAGTGGAATCAGAATTTTTCTCAAAGAAAAAGTAGGTGTTAATAAAGAAAAGATAATTTCTTTCTTAAAAATGGTTATATAAAAAATTTGGAAACATTAAAAAGTGATATATAAAAAAATTCATATATTAAACAAAAATATATTTTTATAAATATTTAAACGTTTGTAAAGTAGTTTAAAAATGAAGTTTGACTGAATTTTGTTGACAAAATGAGTTAAATAAAAAAAAAAACTGTAAAAAGTGTGTTAAACAAAAAAAGTAAAAATTGCTTTGAAACAAATCAATATAGAAAATGTGTAAAAATACATTACAAAAAAGTGTAAAAAAAATGTTTTTATACAAAAAATGTATTAAATAGAATGCATGAAAGAAATGCATTAAAAAACGCAGAATGTGTTAAATAGAAAGAAATTTTGGAAATTTATTTCCTTGAGAAAAATTCCAAATTGATAAAACTGTTAAAAATGTACATAAAAACGTGTCCACTAAAAATGAGAGTTCTGTAAAATAATTAATTTCTAAAAAAATAGTCACAAGTCTTCGATATTGCTCATTTTTAGTTTACCGTTCAATCTTAGCTTTGGTTAAAATGTTTCAACGAGAAATAAAAAAGAATACCAAAGTCTATCAAGGACGGATGTAATTATGCAAATAAGCGCTAACACATTCTAATCATTGAAAGTAAACTCTTAAGTTTCTATCAACGGGACCAAAGGTAACACTCTTATTTTATGTATTATACAAGAAATTCATATGTTTAAAAAAATCGAGGTTTTTTTGCGAGAAAAGGCTGATCAGTCGAATTACGAAATGAATCATGAGTAATTAATAATTTTATGGTGAAAGTTTATAATGCAGCAAATAAATCTGATATTATAACATTCCTTTCTTTGTACAAAGATTTAATTTTGTCATATTGTGTAAATATTGCAATGCTTTTTGTTTAATAGTTTAATTTTTGTTTAATCAATAACATTAAATAAAATACAATTGTATTTTAAGTAACTATTAAACAAAAATTATCGTCTGTTCATTTACTCCCACTGAAAACACATTTCCATTCTCAAGTAATAAATCGCCTAATTTTTCTGGTATCGTTTAAAATTCGTAAATTTCATAAAACAATAATTGTTAATAGTAATAGTTGATAATTGTCAAATTAGTTAAGTAATAAGTGTAAGATTCTTCTAAAGCATAAGAGTTTGTTTTGTAAAAAGAATGTAATATCCGCATACGTTAACATTAAAAAAAGCTGTAATCTATTTATGTGCGTTGTAACTTATAAATAAGCGAATTAAAATTGAATTCAAGTGAAGATTTTTCATTTTTCTTCCCTATTAAAAAACACATCCTAATTATGAAACTTTTCCGTTTATTTATTCGTACAAAACATCCATTAGAAAACCATTATTAATCAATTGTAAAATAATATAAATATCTTAAAACTAGTTTTAGTATCACCTAGTTATAAACTTGAAATACTGTTCGAAAAACATGGCCTTAATTCAAAATTGTTCTTGGAAGTTTAACAATATTGTGTAAATTTACTTAAAGAAAAATAATTATTTACATTTATGGCATTTCTTCTTACATCTTCAATAGGCGGATTTATTAAATTAATTAAATTTTGACAAGTATCTTGCACATTCATTTTTTTAAATATAGATTTAAAATGTAAAGATTATCTTTACATGCTAACTTTATATTTTTATAAACTTTTATAAATTTACATTTTTATAAATCTTCTCTTTAGAATATTTTTTATAAACTTTACTTTCAATAAATTCTTTCACTTAAAGACAAATATTTTGAAAATAATTGCCCCTTTTGAATCACAGTTGTTAGAAAAACAACATATTATAAAATTAATTTTAATGGAATTTAATAACAATAATTTTCACTCAATCGTCTGGAATTGGCGAGTTGCAATTTTCGTGCCACAATTTTGTCGTTGAATCACATTGAGAATAATTGGCAAAAACATCTGCATATCCACGGTCTCGCCACCATGTACACAATTGTCTATTCCATCCACAATCTATCGTGTGAATGAGTTCAGGACGCTCCATTCCTAAAATCGTGTAAAAATCTTGGTCCCCTAGATGCCCCTAAAAAATTGCATTAAAATTAGTTCAAGTAAAGATGGAATCCATTTCAAATCAGACAGGCTAATCAACTTTAAATCACAGATTTGATTGATTAGAACTTAAATATATTTTTTTTTAAAGTAAAGTTAGTGAATACTTGTCTTTCCGATTTAATAAAAATAATACTAATAATTCACAACAAAGCTATGAACATCTCAACATTTACTGAAAAACATAAAAACCCGTTTTCAAAAAATCCTTTTCTGTGTCATTTTTTGGCTAATTAAGATAATCAATTTTCTTTTCTTGATGCTTGTATGTAGTTTTATCTTCTTTAATAGCTTGAAGTACTCAACGGAAAAAGTTATTTTTTAACAAAATTCGTTTGTGTAATGATTTTAACTATAAAACACTATTTAGAAACCAAATTATAAGAATTATGAAATTAAAAAGGTATTAAATATCATAGTCCGATAGAATGAAAACCGCTTGAGCGGATAAATCAAATCTGTGATCTGAAGTTGGTCAATCTACCTGATTTGAAATGATCTAAAAGAAAGCAAGAATATTAATTCAGGAAAATAAACGAAAATTACCTTAAAGTAATACTTTTCGGCCATGTGTTCAACACTGTCCCTGCTGACAATTTGATCGTACTCCAATGATTTTCGTAATCTGTCCAAATTGAGAAGAATCACTCCACTGTTATAACCTGGATAACCACCGGAATGACCAGGCTCACCAAAAGTTGTTTTTGGATTCTTGTTTCTATAAAGATATAGAACATGACGATAAACTGGTGTTAATTCTGGAGCCAAACCAAAGAGAGCTTGTTCCCCAAAGTTTTCAAACTCTTGAAAGATTCCCTTAACGTCTGTTCTGAATTTGGTATCAGCGTCGAACATTATTGCTACATTTTGCTCGGGTGGCGCTATTCTGTGCAAACCCAAGGACAGAAAAAAGAGAGCATCTGAATAATACGTTCCTGGTTTACTACTAAAATGAGGCGACATAACAGATACTATATCTTCTAATTGAGCTGCTAGTTTGTGTACGTCGTAAAATTGCACCTGAAAAACAAATTATTCTATGAGTAATTGTGAATGAATTCAAATTTTCAATTTTTATATATTAACCTGGGCTGATAAAAATAAAAAAATCTGATTTTTTTTATTTAAATCAAGAATAGATTTTTTCTAAATATATAAAAATCACTACATAAAAATTTGAAGTGTTTATTTGTAAGTTTTTTATTTATAAACTAAAGACATTCAATAAGAAATAATAAAGAATAAAACAATTATTATCAAAAAGCAAATTATGTGGAATAAATGAGAAAATTTCTTTTGTCACGAAACAGTGACATAAAAATATATAAAAGAGTAGAAACTCTTTTTAAAAAATTAAACTATTAACGAAATTTTTTTTTAAATTAAAAAAATAAATAAGAATACAATTTAACAAATGTTTAGAATTTGAAAAATTTGAAAATTATTTTACAAAGAATTAAAGGAAACAAGAATGAATAAAATTATGGAAAATTTCTGAAAAAAAAAAAAAATTCTTTGAAATAGAAGAACGATTTTTAAATGAGAATATTTAGTACAAGATTAAATTTACATAATATAAAATAAAAAAATTGTCAGTTTTCAAATATGTAAAAAAACGAGAAATTTAAAAAATGTAGATAAAAGCATCGAATTAATGTTTTCAAAAGCTCGTAATTACAAGATAAAAAAACTAAACTATTTAAAGGAAGGAACAATTTTTTTAAGAAATAGAAAAATGATGATAAAAATTTAAGAATTAATTAAAATTCTAGGAAGGACTAAGAAAATTTTAAAACAACAAGAAAATTAAATAAATAGAAAATTGAGAAATATTTTTTTCTTAATCTCACAAACTGTAGAAAAATGTAAAAAGTACAGAAAAATAAAAAAATTTGCTAAGAATATACTAAAAAATCAGAATTAATTAAAATAAAATAAAAAAGTTATATAAAGACAAATAGAAATTCCACAAATGAAATTTAAAAGTCCTTTAAAAATAAAAAAGGTTAGAAAAATGTGGCCAAAAGTATTTTTATAATATTACACTTAATTTAACTTCAACAATACATTTTAAAAAATTTAGAAAATCTAAAAATTTTATGAAAGAGTAAGTAATTTTACAAAAAATAGACAAAATGTGAAGACAAATTGAGTTAAGTATTTGAAAAAAATGAAACACGCATTGAAAACTACAATAAAATAAATTAGTAATTAAAAGGAAAGTAATTAAATAATTTAAAAATTCATTTAACGGTTATGAAAATATTTTAAAAATTATGAAAGAACCAAAACATCGATGAAAGAAATGAACAAATTAGAAAAAAGCTGAATTGTTTTAAATTAAATGAAAGGGTTTATTTAAAAATGAGAAACATTACACGAAATAGTAACACATAAAATATTTAATTTTTTAATACTGACATTTGAATTAATTGGAATTTTTCAAGTATAATAAAATACAATTTCGTTTATTTGGCGTTTGAGGTTGATTGAAATTTATAAGTATTAATTTATTAAAATTCGAAAAGAGAAAGAGAAATGAAAAGTAAAATTAGAAATATCTTCAAAAAAAAAAAAGATTCCGACAAATAATAATACAATTTACATTGATAAAACCTCAAACTAAGAAATGACTTATCTCATCAAATAAAACTATTATTAATTTCACCAAATTTCACCAAATTTTGAAAGATGCAGTTATACATTTTCCAGAAAAAATTAGGTGGAGCTAAAATTTGTTATCAAATAATAATTATTTAACATTCTATGTTATTTTTTAAATCTAGTTAAAATCTGTAATTTCCATCCAATTTTGAAATATAATAGCTCTTTTTTTCGTTGATATATTCTCTATAATTCTATTTGTTAAATTTTCTTAAATAATATTCCGTTTAAAAAATACGTAAAAAAATTTTTATTTGTTTAATAACTTTTAAATAAAATATTATTTAACAAAACCCAACAAATAGAATTGTAGATAATATTTCAACGAAAAAAAGATCTATTATTTGTCAAAATTGGATGGAAATTACAAATTTTAACTAGATTTAAAAAAAAGAACATAAAATATTAGATAATATAATTATTTGACAACAAATAGCTCAACCTAGTTTTTTCTTAAAAGTGTACAACCGGATCTTTCAAAATTTGATTAAATTGATTTACAAACTATTATTATTTGGTGTGAAAAACGACTTTCTAGTTAGAGGTTATGTAAATGAGGAGAACCTCCTTAAATAAAAAATGTATTAAAAAGTGAAATTACATTTTTCCGAATTCTCTACAAATCGGTTTTTTAATTATGAAAAAATAAAAAATAGTTTCTTATTTCCTTGAATCTTATGCTAGAAATAATTTACTATATTTTTAGAAAGTTTTAGGGCGAAAAAAATTTGTATATTTTGTAAATAAATAACTTGTAAATTTAAAAATTGTTGCTTTTTGCAAAGGAAACAAAATTTGTAAACTTCATTATCATTAGAAAAAGATGTCATTAGTAGCCTTCTATGAGAAATAGTATCTGAATAGATTTATTATCTGAAACAAGTGTCAAAAAGTAACAATATAGAGTGAGTCCGAGTCTTGAAATTATTTTTATTTACGGACCAAATTATAAATAAATAAAAGTAATGCAATCGTTCAATGTCGAGAAAACTGGAATCTAGATTATAACATTTTTTTTTTAAAACCAAGAAACTGTTAATCTAACGGTCCAATTAAAATATCTCTTCTATTTTATTCATTTTCTGATTTACATTTTTATTTTAAAAATTTTGCCAAACCAACTAATTCATTCCTCTTATTTTTCTCGTCGTCGGTCAATTTAGAAGCTTACTTATTAGCATTATTACTGAAAGAATAAAATCACTTACCTTCATAGTTTTTCCCGACATAGTTTGAACCATTTCTATAACTTTTTCAGCGACACCTTTGCTATTGGAATCACTAATAACATGGAAAAGTATGTCGACGGAACTAAATTTAAGCAATGACTCGATGAAAATCTTGAATCTTCTTTTCATAGGCGAATTGCTTGTAATTTTGGTAAATATGCACCATATATTATATTCTTTTTTTGTCGTATTGAAGGAATTTGTGCCATTATTGGTATTCACCTCAAAATCATTGGAGATGTTTTTTACAATTAAGGTGGATTGAAGATTTGTTTTCTGAGTGGCATTTTGTGCTGCAAAATTATTACTAGTCCAGTAGACACCATTCGAAGTTTGTAAACAGTAAAGAATTATAACAAAGACAACAATAATTGTCAAGTTCAGGAGAATTTTGCGTAACAAACGCATTTAACTATATAAACATTATATATAATCTGGCGTTCAATTTATTTGGATATATTAGCACCAACACTCGCGATTTTCCGAGATGAATCCATTGTTTGCTTTTTTACGTCAAGCAAAACTTCCATCTTAAGTTTATAAAGAAATAAATAAAAACACATGGACGCATCGAAGCATTCTGTGATCACATCACGACTGCGTGGGAGGAAGAAGAGAAGGGGAATACGCCGCCATCTTGACTATTCTACGACTACGCGAATAGCGCGAAAATTTGAAAAGTATTATAGAAAAAATAGGAAAACGAAAATACTGAAAACTTAAGTAATAAAATATATTAAAGAAAATTAAAAAAATATTGTGACAAAGTGGAAACATTGATGGATTTTTTTAATACCAAAAACATTTTTTTAATGTGTATTAAAGTGGCACAAACTGTTAAAAGATTAAAAACATTAATTAGTTGATACATAAAATTCAAGATGTCAGAGTCAAAATGGCGGATATTGTTAAAAAAATGTAAAAAATTTATTTCTGTTAGACCAATCTTTAAATTTTATATTAAAATTAATGAAACTTGGTACATAGGTGTTTTTTGAGTAGCAGATTACGAATCTGTTAATAATTTTTTAAAATACAGAATGATGGATCCAGTATGGTAAACAAAAATACAAAATTTTTGTCAAAATTTATGAAACTTAGTACATAGGGGTTTTCGGGGCCGCATATTTTTAATCGGTTCATAATTTTTCAAAATTCAAAATTTCGAATTCAATATGGCAGAAAAAACTGCAAAATTGTTGCCAACATTTATGAAACTTGGTACATAGGGGTTTTTTTAAAGTCGTGCATTACTAATCTGTTCATAATTTTTTGGAATTAAAAATGGCGGATCCAATATTTATTTAGGGTTTCTTAGAGTCGCCAATTAAGAATCTGAAGTCAGTTTTCGGAAATTCAAAATATTTTCTAATATTTTTAATTTTCAGAAACTAACATTCGTAATTAGCGATATAAAAAACTGCATAGCTATTAAAAGTTATTTGAACACCTATCTTTTAAAAGTTCGGGAAAAGATAGAAGTTTTCTTTTTTCTTTAAATAAAATTTGATTTACATTAAAAAAATACCGAGTGAGAAATTCCAAGTTTAAATAATTTTTAAAAGTAAATTTAACAGTTGGATACTTATTACTTCATCGACACTAAATAAATAGCTGAATAATAATAAGAAAAAAAATTCCAAAAACGTAAAGAAAAAATCTTGGGGATTTTTGCGTAGAGAGAATGACTTATTAGCTTAGTATGCAACTGTGCAATTTAAGCAATTTGTTACAGGGTCTGAGGCCACATTCACTAAATTAATGAAATTTATTAACAGTCTTTGTCAAGAGCTGACCGAGCATTAAATGCGAGAAAAGAAAGTCAGTTTCTAAGAACACATACTGCTGTTAAAAGTGAAATAGTTAAAAAAATGTGTAACTTATCATTTTATTGCAAAAAATTGTGCTTCCGTAGTGCCAACAACAATTTATCAGTCCTTATAAATTAGTAACAAAAACATGTGCTAATAAATTTTAACTTTTGATGAAATTATATCTGAAATGAAAAGAGAAATAAAATGAAGTTAAATACCAAAACCGAAAAATAAAAAAAGGCAAATAAAAGATAATGAAGATCATAAAAGACAATCAAATAAAAAGCGTGCAGAATAATAAAACAATAAAATTTAAAAAATAGATACTTTGGTGACTTGGTTATAAGCTTTAACATTCAATAAGAAAAGAACCTATTATCGAACGCTTAGTTAATCTTCTTCAAGCTTGTAAAGTTTATGTTTTAAAGTATTGTTTTAAATATACACGAATATACTTTTTAAGAATATTTCCTTATGTATTTTTCATTGTAAATTGCTTGATCTTATCAGATGTCAAAGTTTGTTAACAAAAGATAAGATCTGTTGATGCATTGCGTCATGTATTTTTATTACAATTATCACAATTCTGGATTGCATTTTTCTTAATTGAGCAAATTTTTCGATCCTGATCGCCATGTTACGGAAGACAAGTGAATTTTATTTTAATACCTGTGTAAAGTGGTGAGTTGGTTTATAAATACAAAGGTGAATAAATAAGTGAAAGGTATAACAACAAACGTGAGTTTGAAAATATTTTATCTTTAAACAATGTGAATGTTTACCGTAGAACTTGTCATAATAGTAGCTTACTTTCGAACTTAAAAAGAGCGTTTTTTACAATTTTGGTTTTTAGTTTAGGATTATTGAAACAATATCATTAGTTTGAAAGTAAACAGAAGTATTTATTTTTAAAAAAATTTTATTTCGGAAAAATGTCAAAAAGTAAGTATTAGACAAGTTCTATTGTATGTCTATTAAAAATATGAATATATGCATATTTTTAATAAACCCCTATAGGGGAATGTCTTAATAAGCGGGCCACCTTCCGCATTTCTATAAAATAGCAATCGAATTCGTAAAATGTTGCTTTTGAAAGTTAGTTAATATCGTAAAACAGCTTTTAGTAACATTCTTAAGAAAATACTTGCATATATGTTGTCAGGTAAGTGGCTGGAAAAATAAAGGGCTTGGAAACATTCGAAATAGTTTTTTTGTGAAGTTTTAAAAACTTTTTAAAAAATAGTTAACAATCGTTCTGGGGTATTTTCTTTAATATTTTAACATTTTTGTAGGTTTTTAGAAAGTGGTACACTCATTAATACAAAATTGTTTGGAGCCAAAGACGAGCGTTTTAGAAAATCGAAATTAAATGTTTCCAATCAAATTATAAAAAGATCTGACTGCATGTAGTAGTTAGCTAACACCTTTAACTATCTAACGAAGTACATAAATTCTTATAACTCTTTTGCAAAAAATTTTATAATGTACTTCTATTAAAAAGTGACCCATTCATTAAGACATTCCCTTACATATACATTAGGGTGACCGTTACAAATGGCATTTTTGAATTTAATCCATTTCCGCCTCCCATTTTGTCAGAAATCGAAAAAAATCATACATATATTTTTTTTAAAATTAATATTTCGTGGTGTCTGTACGCTTTCTAATTTTTTCATGTATTTTGCATGGAAAAAACACATTTTTTCTAAATTTTCTGTAAAATCGTTGAAAATCAATATTTGTTTACCGGACTATTCTGTAACAGGACCCAAAAGTTGACCAAAAGTAAACCAAAACAGGTTATTATTGGAAAATTATATTACATAGTTCTAAACAGAAAAACGCAAAATTTACAATTGCTAATTAAGGTTTCTATTGTTTTTGAACTATTGTTATATTCTATTGTTTTGAAATTTTCAAAATAAAAAATAAATTAGAGTTTGTCTTTTATTTTATTTTGAGTGAACTGTGTGAAACAGTTACAAAATTACATTAAAAGTTTAAAAAATAAAAATAAAAAAAAAGAAGTCAACGTTACGCGGTATTCCCAAGCGGTCACCCATCTAAGTACTAACCGCGCCCAACTCCGCTTAACTTACGTGATCGGACGAGAACGTGTGCATTTTTGCATTTTTGCATTTTAAATTTGTTTATTTATTGCCAATATTACAGAATATGTTTACATAGTTTTCACAATAAACAATGAATTACATTTTTAATATATTAATACAGGGCTTCCTGGCTACAACTTTGCACTCGAAGTCACATACATTCTTTTACGTTGACAAACGTCTATTGTAGTTAACATTATTCTATTTCCGTATATTTTTAGATATTCCTAAGGTTGCTAGGTTAATCATATACAATCTTTAACTTTTGTCTTTGATCAGAAATGGCACTTAAAAACTGATCATGAAATATAAGAGAATAAATATAGAGAATATTTATATAATATAAGAATAAATTGCTTATAAGCTAAGGGGGAAAATTTATACAAGGGGAGGAGTTTATGAGATGGTTATATACATATTTACAAAATGAGATTTTTATAATTTGAACATATTTTTCTAGTATCTAAGATTCTCGTTGTTTCCTTTTATTATATTTACATTATGTTAAGGCTGCGTAAGTATACAATTTTGCTTACAGTTATGTTAATAATTTTTTAAATCTACCTTGATTTAATTGAAAATAGGGTTGCTAAAGATGTGTTATTCGTTAAGCCAAAAGTATTTTTTAAAGTTTAGTCTGTGTTTGTCTTTTTTTTCTTTGTTTGTGATACATGTTGCAAATCTCCATGCTTCGTTTGGTAGTCGTGTGTCTAGGTGTTTGTCGTAGACAATAGCTTTTTTATTCGCGCGCCTGTGATAATGGTATATCACAGGTACTCCATGACTATCTTGTATATATCCATTTTTATCCAGATATATAAAACCTTCTGGTGGTATAAAGTCTGTTTTAATAATTTTCTCGTAGTAAAGATCATTAGGATAGTATATTCCCGATATTAAGCTGTTGTCTACCACGTTTCTTGTATTTGCAAAATAGTTACGTGTTATTTTTAAGATTTGTGTGTCTATTTTGTTCATGTTAGCTAAGTTATAAATTTTTTCATTCGAGATATAATTTTGGTAGTCTGAATCAACTGACCTATATTTTCCTAAGCATGATCTTAAGCATTTTCTTTCAAAGGCTCTGATCTTTTCCATTATAGCTGGACTTATGTTATACCAAATGGGACACGCGTATGTTAATAGTGGTCTTATTATAAGTGTATAGCAATTCACCTTTATTTTATAATCTAAGTGTTTGTTATATATTAATTTTCGTAACATTGCAAATGCCTTTGTTGCTTTCTTCAATTGTATTTCTACATGTTGGTTATAATTTAACATTTGATCTATATTGAAACCTAAGTATTTGACAACTGTTTTATTCGGGACCGGTTCTCCACCATCTTTTTGATCTAAAATTTGAAAGTTCTTACTCTGGTTTCTCATACTTCTACTAATTTTGCTGAGTGCTGGCCTGAATAAAATAGTTTCGCATTTTGATACGTTGATTTTTAATTTCCATGAATATATATAGTATTGTATTTTTTCGAAGAGATCTTGTAATTTACTCTTTATTTCTTGGACTTTTTTACCAATTATATATATAATGATATCATCCGCAAAGGCAATTGCTTTTTTATCAATATCTACGTTTATGCCATACATTTTTAGTATTTCATAAATGTAGATATTGAATAAGGTTGGTGAGAGTACAGTACCCTGTTGTAGACCATTTAAAATTTTAAATTCACGATCAAGTGTGCTATTACCATTTGTTATTATAAACGACTTGCCCGTAATCATTTCCTTAATTATTTTTATTAAATGTTTAGGAATTGAGTTTTTCATTAATTTATATATTAGTCCTTCTGTCCAGACGGAATCAAAAGCCTTTTCTAAGTCAATTAAGCAAGCTCCTACAAAACTTTTATTGTTAATTGCCCAACAAATGTCCGACGTTAATTTGTTAATGGCGTGGATAGTAGAGTGTCTGTTTTTGAATCCATATTGCGTTTCTGGTATGAAATCTTTTAACGTGCATGCTTTTACTAAGGAGTCTTTTACTATTATTTCAAATACTTTACTTATATTTGGAAGAAGACTAATGGGTCTGAAGTCGCCTGGGTTTACGCTATTTTTTCCTTTTTTAGGGATCGGAATTATTTTTGATTTTTTCCATTTTTCCGGAAAATAGCTGTTGTTAAGCATATTGTTAAAAAGTATGCTATAATTTTCTATCATTTTTGGGGTTATGTGCTTTAAGACTATGTTGGGGATACCGTCATTTCCTGATGATTTTTTATTATTTAATTTTTTAAAAATATTTTTTAGTTTTTGTTCCGAGGAGAAAAAGTTTGGTATTTTTTCGTTTATTGTGTTTATATCGTCTGAATTTAATGTATCTGAAAAATTTATTAGAGTTTTGTTGTCTGTTTTGTCCTTTTGTATTTCCTGTTCTAAATTTTCTACGTTCGCGTGGATGATTCTGTTTAGTCCTTCTCTGCCAAAGTGGAGAAATTTTGTGTGTGTTTTTTGAAAATGTGTGCCTATTATTTTGAGTTTGTCGTCTTCATTTGCAACTAGATAATTATCATGGTCATCTTTTAACAGGTAATTTGTATCAATGCTTGATTCCTGAAGGAGAGAGTGCTCTTGATTTTTAATTGTAAGTTGGGGAATCGCGATTTTTGCTTTAGGCCTGAATATTTGATTTATTTGAGGAAACATATTTTTAGGATCCTTCACCGTTATTTTTCCTATTTTTTCAGCCCAATATTTATTTATGGATTTATTATATTCTTGTTTTAGAAGTGCTTTTACTGTGGTAAGTTTGTCTTGTAAGAGGATTAGTTCATTGTTATTATGGGTTTTAAAGTTTCTATATATTTTATTTATTTTTGTTATTAACGAACTTTTTTGTTTTTGAATTTTTTTAATGAGTGGAGTTTGGTATATTTCCATAGAATTTTTATCTTTTGTTTTAGGGATCGTGTTATTCATTGTTGTTTTTATTGCTGTTTCAATTTCTTCAAGGTGTGTGTTTATTTCTTTGTTAGTTAAATTTTTGTTGTTTGGGATATCTGTGTTGTATGTTTGATTTAATTTCTGTGAAAATTTGTGCCAGTCTGTGTTTCTGAAATTAAAGTTATGGGTCTCTTCCAATTTTTCTAGTATGAGATAAGGATGGTTGGGAAAGGATATTTGGATTTGTATTGCGTTATGGTCACTGTCATATTGTAGTGTTTCAAGTTTGTCCTTTTTCTCTGAATCCGAAATTTTTAGTCTGACGTCAGCTATACCTAAGTCTAGGTAGGAATTTTTCCTGGGGTAGGATGGGCGATTTGAACTGTATAGTTTTAGTTTGTACTTAAATTTATTGTCATCCATCCATTGCCTAAGAAAAGTCCCCCTAGAATTTGATATTTCATTGGACCAGGTAGTGTGTTTTGCATTTAGGTCTCCTGTCAAAACAAAGTAATTGTCTGGATTTTCTAGTTCAAGTAATTGAAATAGCTTATCTATTTCTACGTTAAAATTTTTCCGTTCTCCGTAGGCTGCGTAAGCTGCTATTATGTAAAGCTTTTGATTGTCTGGAAGATTTAGGGTTATGATGACTAATTCAAGATTTTTAAAATGTTCTACTTCAGGTAGTACTAATCTCTTGTATTTGAAGTCCCTCTTTATAAGAATGGCAACTCCCCCGCCCACTGTCGCATTTGGTCTATCTCTTCTAATTATGTTATAATCTTTAAAACTTAAATTATGTTTTGCATTTAATTTTGTTTCGCTTAGTGTAATTATGTCTGGTTCGTGTTTTTTTATAAAATTTAATAAACTGTTTCTTCTTTTATTAGTTACAATTGAATTTACGTTAACGGAAATTAATTTTAGTTTATTGATTTGTAGGCTATTATTTGGTTTAATGTTATAGTATTTAGCCATTATGAGTAGGATTTGTTAAAATTGCAAATAGAGAATCGATTCTCTTACAATTTTGTTGTACTATTTGTGCTATTTTTTTTAGTTCTTGTGTTACTGATTCTAATGCTTCTATTGTTATGCTTTCGTTTTTGTGTTGTAGGTTATATGCTTTGTGTTGCATATTATTTATTTGATTGTGGTGTATGTTAGTTGCAAGGTGTTGCGTTACTTGTTTGGTGTTTTGTATGTTTGGTTCTAGGTTGTTTTTAATTATGTTTGCGAAAGTCGTACCGGATTTGATATAATTATTTAAGGCGTTCTCTTTAGCAATCCTATTTTCTTTTTGCGCTTGAATTCTATCATATTCTCTTTTTTGTATTTGCAATTTTACATCACATCCTCTGTAGGAAGCGGGGTGACCAAATTTTTGGCAAGAGACACAAAACAATTTTTCTCTATCGCTTTCTTTTGCTTCTGTTTTTGAATATAATTGACATTCCCCTGGTTTATGATTTTCATTACATTTAACGCATCTATAGTCTAGTTTGCAATTCGAGGCTACATGACCTATCCTTTGACAATTTTTACATTGTATGCTTTGTTTTTTTTTCAATTTTTCCCATCTCACTACTTGATGGTTAACGTATTTAATGTTATGTAAATTTTTTAGTTGACTGTCAGGTGACAATTGAATTATATAAAATGGCAAAATTCTATTTTCATTAATTGAGTTTGAGGTAGTGAATTCAGCTGCTTTAATAAAAGTTAGATTTTCTATGTTTAGAGATTTTAATTCGTCTAATAATTCGTCTGGTTTTACACTTGTGCATAAACCTTTTAATAAAACTGAGTTATTTTTTTCTTCTTTGGGAGTATATGAAAAAAATTTAATTTCTGCAGCCTCGAGTTGCTCCTTCGCTAATTTAAACTCTAGGATGTTTTCTGTGTACAATATGTGTTTACTTTTATTAATATATTTTACATAAAAGTTACCTTTTTTAAGAAAGCCTGTCATTAGGCTTACCGTTTCTGATTGGCGTCCATAAATTACTATTGGTGGAGGCTTTCCTTTTTTCTTGGTCGTTTGGATGCTATCCTGATTTTGCTCTGCGTCCTCGATGATGTTGTTGTAGTCTGCTTTGTTTATAGTTGTAGGTTTTCCCGGTGAGTATTTCATTGTACTCGTTCCTGGTGCTGGTTGTCGATCTAGGTGTTTTGGTCGATTATTTTGTAGTTGCTTCTGGGGTTCCATCTCATCTGCGATGTCCAGGTGCATTTTATCGTTGTCTTCTTTTCGGTGTATCTTCTCTAATTTCTCTATTCTATCCGTTTGTAACTGGATAGTTTTCAATAGATTCTCTATTTTTTGTTGTTGCTCTTGGTTAATTAGCAACAATTTGTTATAATTTTCGTTTGTAGACTCCATTGTTTTGGTCTCGCTCATTTCTTCTTTTTGTTTTTGAAAATCTGTTGTGTGTATCTGATTTTGAGAGTTAACGGATCTTGTTTTTCTCTCTATTTTATTTGGAGAGTTTCCGTATGGCTTTTTTAATAAGTCACTTCTTTTGATAATAGTGTTTGTGGTTTTGAGTTGTTTTTGGCTCATCATATTTTCCACGACATCTATGTGTCTAGAGTTTTCCAATTCTTCACTGCTTAACTTCCTTTTTCTGAAGGCAGATCCTTCCAGTTCACTTGCGATGTTTTCACTATCACTTACACTATTTAAGTTTTTTAAGTCTTTCGCGGCATTTTGCTGATTCGCGGCCGCGAAACTTGGTCTGTGCGCCGCCGTGTTGGCGGGAGATTTTAGTTTGAGTTTATCCGTACTGGATTTTGGGATATTTAACTACCTGAGCTTAATTGCAACCTTTACCTTTGCAAGCCGAAGGTAGACTGACGAGAACGTGTGCTTTCGGACTGGTATGAATGTTGACATGTACATTAATTTAGAGTTTCTAGACTTTCTTTCGAGAGCATTAGTACAAAATTCACAAAAATCTGACATTTATAACTAAAAATATATTTTTTTTGCATTGCTTAAACTATTACTTCTTATATGAAAATAAAATTTTTTGATTTCATGAAGTGGCAGCTCCTTATATTACTTCGTGCCTGTGGTAAAGCTAATTATAGGCGAACCTAACCTATTAAAACAGTTGTGTTTTAAAATATACTTAGTCTTGGTTCACTGATGTTCTGGTCGTTTTCATAAATTTTTATGGAAAAAAACGAAACACACCTAACCTTGTTTTTAGAAAATTGAAATTTGTTAATTAATTAAGATAATTTTGCATTAACATCACTAAACAGTTTTTTTAATCTATTTTACAACAGATGTTGATTTGTGACAAAATGAGGAGTGGAAATGAATTAAATACTAAACTGTCATTTTTAACAGACACCCTAATATACATATTATTTTATCAAAAACTGCCCTATAAAGTTTCATTTCTATGTATTCAATTTTTTATGATCAGAATAAACATGGCCTCCAAGTTAAAGTCAATTTTTAAAAAACAAATCAGCGAAGAGAGCAAAAGTCAATCGAAGGAAATTTCTCAAGAAACAAAAGCTTTTCAAAAAGTTTCTTTCCACACTGGAGATTTAATTCTTCCAGACAATTCGAATCAATCTATTATTTTAAGAAAAAAACAAGGAAGAAAACGAAACAGGTGGAGTAAAAAATAAAATTTAAAAAGTCTAAACAGAGTTGCTACGACTTTAAGAACATTTTTTCTTTATTTCTTTAAGGTTTATAATTTTTTTTTTTTTCAAAATTTAATGACAAAGTATATCGATTCTTTCAAAAATTAAAGAAAACTTGAGACTAAAAAAATTAAACATTCCTAAATAAACTCGGAAAAGAACTTAATATTTTAATAGACTATTGCAATTTCTTTTTCAGTTTTATTAATTTGAAACAATTATTCCAGGTATATAAATAAAAATACAATAAATATAAAAAAATTTTATTTCTTTTAAAATTGTTAAACTGTCAAACAATAGATAAATTTACAAAATTAAAATTTATTAAAAATTTATTTCTTTAATTTTAGAACTTCATTGGGAGCAATAGAAGAAATTTTACGATGTGGAATTTGTAACGAACGTTTCAAAAAGCCTAAAATGTTACCCTGCCAACATACCTTTTGTTTATCATGTCTGGAAAAAGAATTATCAAATAGTATAGGTACGCAGATAATACTCATCAACATCAATAATTTCGTTAATGTTAATTGATCCATATCAATGAATTGATTGATTTTGATTAATTTAATAAAGGCTAATTAAAGCAGATAATAGAATTAAAAGATAATTTCAGGAACACCTTTTAAATGTGCATCATGTTTTTTAATTATCAAAGAATGTTTACCGGATAAGTTGCCGACTAATTTGTATATTGAAAATATGTTACAAATCATTGGTAACAATGAGGAAACATCAAAAAACAAAATAGTACCAAGAAGCGTTATTGTTAATTTGTCAACAAAGGAAATCAAATGTTTTAAATGCGATATTGTTTGCAATGATGAAGAGCTGTGCAAACATTGTATGCAGGTGGTTCTTAAATCAATTAAACACGAATTTTAACTCCCGATTTGTTTATCATTTTATTTTTTAATTGAATTAATTATATTTTATTGAAAATACGGTACTTAATTTAATTTACACAAAGTTACCCCAACTTAAACAAAAGAATGATCAACTGGTCAAATAAATGACAAATTTTCAGACATTTTGCGACACTTGTTGGCCTCAACACGTAAATAACTTGAAAGACGAATTGGATGTTGTTGCTGAGCAATTAGAAAACTATGCTTGTAAAATAGACTCTAAAGTTAATGAATTTCGCGTAAGTAATAGCAATTAGTGAACTTATCTAGTTTAAAACTAATTTTAGAACTACAATTTTTAAAAATTTTAACATTCTTTTTGTTACAGAACAAGGTTGATGTAATAAAAGAAAGAGTCGTCATAGAAATCGAAACTAGAATTTTGGATTTACAAAAATTGCGTGAGGAACGAATTCAAAAAGCCAACAGTCTTTATGCAAAAGGTGAAAAATCGGCCAAAGAAATAAAGGAAAAAATTTGCAATGCTCAAGTGGAAGTTATTGATATAAAGACTGAAGTTAGCGATCCCGTTCAAAATAATCACGAGAAGGTGAGTTTTATTTTTCCTAGTTTTTATGTTGGATTAAAACAATTGTATCACATATTATAAGAGAATTTAACTGTTATATTAAAATTAAAAAAAATACCAGATAACGAAAAATAAAAACCGGTAATAAAGTGAAATAACTCATTGTGGCATAAAATTTTGCCGATTTTATTTTGCTGGAGAAATAAAATAACCCATAACAAAAAACTTTCAATAAAAAGTGTTTTTCTCTCTCTTTTTGTCAAATAAAATCTAACTCGCCCCACCTGTCTTCTGCAGAATCTCACAGTATTGATCACCGCCTACTGGGTGGGAGAAATGGTGGTCCAGGGAGGTTGGAAAAGAGTCGATGCTTAAAACCGAGATGAGAGAAAAAAAATCTTGTAATGGCTTAGCCATTAAAGAAAAAAATAACAATCTATTATCGCTCAAAATATAATGTATAAAAAATTTTGGTTATAGCTATTTGCTACGTCTCTTTTTTTAATTTCTCACATTTTAAAAACAAGTGTCTCGTAAGTGGTTAAATTGCCTTTAATTCTTGTGTAAAAAACGCGAAAAGTGTCTAATTACAAGACTCTTTACGTCTCAAACACAAAAATGAGACAATATTAATTAAATTTATCTTCAAATTGTAAGTTGTACATAAGGGGTCGTTCATAAACGACGTGGACAATTTTTAATCACCTTTTTGATCCCTCCTCAACCCCTAATGAACAATCGTGGACTTTTGACGACCCCCCCCCCCCCCGCCTTCACCATCTAAATATCCACGTGAACTTTTTTTAAAAATAATATGATCTATGTTATGAGAAATTATAACTATAAAGAAGGATTCTTATCTTAAAATGGTAACAAATTAATATTTAATGCTTATAAGAAATACTTTATTGAAATCTGTTAAAATGAGTCAGTTTAGACTATGTTTGAAAAATCGAAAATCTTACCGATCACACAGCTTCCTTTAGAAGGAAGCAAAATCTATAAAATTAGTTGAAAAATAAAAATTGGAGAAAATGATAAAAAATTATAATTATTACAATTCAAAACTAAAGAAAATAATTACACTTTAAGAAAAATAAGTGATGAAAGTATAAAATATATTTAAAATTAAAAAAAATAATTGAAAAATGATGAAGGCAATAGAAAACTGAAGTAAATAAGTAAAATTTGAGATAAATATTAAGAACATTTACAAACTTAATTGAAGAACAATTAAAATCTTTAAAATTTGAAGAAAATGATTGTAAAATAACGAAAAGAATTGAAAAATGAAAATAATTATAATTTAAATTTATGATATAAAATTTAAAATTGAAGAAAATATTTAGAATTTTGAAAAAAATAAGTGATAATACTTCCTGTATGAAAAATCAAAAAATTTAATTAAAATTAAAGCAAATAATTAAAAAATGGTAAAAACAATTAAGCATTAAAGAAAGTAATTGATATTTAAAGAATTAATTGAAATTTGAAATAATTAATCGGAAACTTAGAAAATTAATTAAAAGAATAATTAAAAATGAAAGAAAACAATTGCAAAATATTAAAAATATTTGAAAATTAAATAACGCAACTGAAATATCGGGTACATAATTGAAATTTAAGAAAAATATATGATAATACTTTCTATATGAAAAAGGAAAGTCAAAAAATGTAATTAAAATTGGAGCAAATAATTGAAAAATGGTAAAAACAATTAAGCATTAAAGAAAGTAAGTGATATTTAAAGAATTCATTGAAATTTGAAATAAATAATTGGAAATTCAGAAAATTATTAAAAAAATAATTAAAAATGTCAGAAAACAATTGCAAAATAATAAAAATATTTGAAAACTGAATAACATAATTGAAATTTTAGGTAAATAATTGAAATTTAAGAAAAATATATGATAATACTTTCTATATGAAAGAGCAAAATCAAAAAATTTAATTAAAATTAAAGCAAATAATTATAAAATGGTAAACACAATTAAGCATGGAAGAAAGTAATTGATATTTAAAGAACTAATTGAAAATTGAGATAAATAATTGGAAATTTGTAAAGTTCACTAAAAAATAATTTAAAATTTGAGAAAACAATTGCAGAATAATGAAAATATTTTAAAATTAAAAAAAATAATTAAAATGTGAGGTGAATAATTGGAAATTGAAGAAAGTAATTGAAATATGAGAGAAATAATTGAAAATTTAGGAAATTAATAAAAAATTGGAAAAGTAATAGAAAGTTTAAGAAAAATAGTTGAAAATGATAAAAGCAATTAAAAATTGTAGAATATATTTGAAATTTGAAGAATTAATTTAAAGTGGGGAAAAATAGTACGTAAAATAATAATAATTGAAAATAAAAGAAAATAAATAATAATGTAAAATGTCCTAATTTAATTGAAAAATTAATAACGGGCCTCAAGCCCGTTAATACTTGAATAAACTTAAACTTGAAAACAAAATAATTGAAATGTATGGAAAATTAGTTAAAAGATAATTAAAATATTAAAAAATTGTTGATAATAATTTAACAATGGTAAAAGTAATTAAAAGTATAATAAATAATTAAAAAATAATTGAAATTAAAAAAAAATAATAGAAAAATAATTTTAGAAATTGAGCATTGATAAAAATGATTGAAATTTGAGATAAATAATTAAAAATTAAAAAAATATAATAGAAAAATCATTTTGAAAATTGTGGATTGGTAAAAATTATTGAAATTCAAGATAAATAATTGAAAAATTTAGGAAAAAAAAATACTGAATGTAATGTAAACTTTGAGTAAACAATTAAAAAATAATGAAAATATTTAAAAATTGAAAAAAATAATTAAAAACTGAGGTAAATAATTGAAACGTGTAGAAAATAATTGAAATTTGTCTTAAAAGTGATAAAATCACTTAGTTAATTTGAAATTGAAGAAAGTAAATTAATAAAAATTTGAAAAAGTAATAAAAATTTTAAGAAAAATAGTTGAAAAATGATAAAAGCAATTCTTAAGGGCATATGATGGATTATGACGTCATTGGTATAGGCAAAATTTATCCATAACTTTTCTCTTTAAAAATCAAATATTTTGTTACGAAACTTGTCATAATTACCTGAAATGGAATTAGGGAGTAATTCTACTAAAACAAAATATTAAATATTTTGAAGAAGTTTTACGCCTTAAAAAATTCTAATTATTTAATCTTTGAAAAGAGATTAATAGAAAGTTTACATTTGAAAATTGCATCATTTTTTGTTAAAATTAATTAGGGGTCGTGGAAATTTGGGGGGGGGGGGGTTCGTTTAAAGTCCACGATTGTCCACGTGGACCAAGTGAAAATTTAATTTTATCTCTTAAAATTGTTGTTTAACAGACTTTCAAATTTCGCGACACTCTTTTTCGACACGATATCTTAAGAACGCTTTAACTTTCAACTATTTACCTTAAATTTTAATTATTTTTTTTAATTTTTAAATATTTTCATTATTTTACAATTGTTTTTTCAAATTTTAAATTATATTCAATATTTTTTTCTTCTAAATTTTTCAATTATTTATCTCAAATTTCAATAATTTTTATCAATGCTCAATTTTTAAAATTATTTTTTCATTATGTTTTTAAAATTTTTAATTATTTTTCACAAATTTCAGTTATATTTTACACGAGTATTTAAAAAAAAAACACGAATGTGTTTTATTATTTACTTGTGCTAATGGGAATCTTCTTTTCTGGTTATAAAAGTAAAATATTCTAAGAACATAAACCTAATTATTAATAAGTAAAAATCTGACCTTTAATTTTAAAATTGTAGACATGTGCCAATCCTACATGTGCCTAGTTACATGTGCCAATGGAAATGTGTCTTTTCAGAACTACAAAGAACCCCCATAACAAAAATAATAAAAAATGCGTACCTTTAATTTTCGGAATATTACTCCTTTTTACTTCTTTGTTAACGCAGTCATCGAGGTAAATCTGCAACACGAAAATATTAAAATGTCGATTACTTTCTTGCTTATCTTTAATTTTGGTATCATCTATTTTGTTATTTAATTGCTAACCGAATCTTATTAAAAAGAAGTTTATTAAACTGCTGAAAAAGTATCAAAAAGAAGAAAGTATGATAATTATAAGAAAGTGTATATTGATGAGAAAAACTAATGTATTTACATATAATAGACAGATAATTTTTAATAATCCTCAAATTATATAATAATCCGGAAATATATTCAGTGATTTATAAAAGTTTTGAGAAGAGGGACCAGAGGACCATTTAATGGTGTTTGTGTATATAAAGCACAGGCAGCCAACGTCTGGTTCTGACAGCCCATTACCACTGTATAAACGGCGAACCAGGGTTGGTTTGGTGACCATCAGACGAAAAGAAGGAAAAGTTACTACCTACTATTTTCAACTTCTTACACTGGAAAACTTTACATTTACAATTTACCGTTTAATCAATGGTAATTCATCTTCCCAAAAAGAAGTGAATCACAAAAAATCAGATTCATGGGAAATATTTTTGATTTTTAAATAGACATTGAAAGTTAAAATTTTTATATTACTATAAATATTGATTATTACATTATTATAAGTATTAATATTTATATCTCAATATTAAATAAATAAGATTTGTGTAATAAACAGTATAGAAGATATTGTACAGGATAGAAGATATTCTAAGTATAAAATAAATTATCTATTGTGAAATAACCAATGTTGAAAAAGACGATGGATAAGAAGGTAGAAACCATTACGAATCAATTTTGATTCTGCTTGAGCCTTGAAAGGGGGAGCCACGCCTGTTCCCCCTATGGTTCCCCATAAGCCACGCCTGCCACCCCCAACTTGAAGCCTAAGGGTTAATAATTCACGTCACAAGCACAGCCCACCATAAAGAGTCAACTACAGGCCGTTTTCGCTTCAGCCGCAAAATCACTGCGCAAGCTCCACATCCGGTTTGATGCAGTTACTGTTAACGATCCTTTAGATAATTTATTGCTACATTGTATCTACTCTTGCACCTCATATAATTCATATTTCAAACTAAATAATTTGATTCTTCTACAATTTTGCAATATTTTCACTTTTTATCATCTCTACCAATATTCAAGAATGATGGAATTATTATATTTTCTTTACATAGCTAAATCTTCTCAGAATCAGAACTTAAGAATATAATCTTCTAAGACGAAAAGACATCCTAACAATTATGAGTAAGAATTTCTGAACTGGTTCTCTCATTCCCGATTGGGTCAGCAATATTAATGACACTTATATTTTTGTATAGTACATGATGACACTATTTAGACCTGTAAAATATTTTGCAAAATTCTAATTTTTTCAAAGGTTATTAACAATTAAACTTTTTTGCAGCGTTTTAGAAAAAGTGCAATATCTCGGGATTTGCTGAACCGATTTTAATAAAATTTGGAATGGATAGTAATTAGGAAATGTACTTTCTACACTGTTAAAAATATTTTGAAATTCACGACATTTTTATGTTACATTTGTAACAGAATTTCCTATACATATGCCCGTGCAGAAATGTCGATGTGGGCCTCAAGGGGTGCTTGCCAGTTTTCCTTATCTCTGGTAAGGCCCTTGTCGGGAAAACTGGTAAGCGCCTTACAAGGCTGTAACGCTTTTGCACATCAATGCCCTACATATGGAAAACTCGTCAGAGCCTTACCCGTTTTTAAAATAAAAAACCTGAGTAGATATATACAACGGCAAAGCAAAGCATTAAACAAATAATAATGTAATTACATTAAATTAATTTCTTAAAAAAATATTTTTGTATTTTTTTTTAGTTTCATTTATTTCTTTTCTATTTTTTTTTACAAATCAAGGAAGGATTACTACAATTATTTATATAATTCACTTTTAATTTATTCTTAAATATCTTATTTTAAACTTATATTTTTATTTTAATTAATTTTTTTTGTACACACAAACACTTATAACTAAGAATTAAAAATACCGCACGCAAGGAGGATCGAACTCCAGAAACCTAGACCTAAGGACACAAATGGCGGGCGCCTTAGCCCACCCAGCCACACTGGCTTAGGATTATTTTATTTTAAACGTTTTCTTGAACTATAAGTCATTAGATCTATTACTTGTTGTGGTAATAAAATATATGTATCACCTTTGAATGTTTTAACCTAATAAAAATGTATATTATTTTAATGGATATATAAATATACATACATATATCTACATATATTTATGTATATTTATTTTAAATTTAAAAAAAAATTATTTATATTTTTCTATTAATAAATTGTTTTTATAAGTGAGCTAATACTAATTGTAAAAATTTTTTTTTAAAATAGTTTACGTAATTATAAATAAGTAAATAAATTTAAATAAAATTTTACAAAATATCAATTCAAAAAATTGACAATATAAAAAATATATTTTTTAAATTTAAATAGGTACATACTAAATAGAAAAATTGTAATTATCAAAATTCTCAACATAAAATAAAATGATTTCAAATTATTAATATTTTATACTGGTAAACAAGTAAATATAACGTCATTAGGCTAGGGAAAGTAATATTCTTTTAAATGTATGATTCTTTCTAATTAAATATAGAAGTTCATATACAAACTATTTTTCAATAAAATTCTATACAAATTACTTTTAGAATCGAAAATAAAAAATTTTATAAGTTTGAAATAGTTTAATTGATAGTCTAATATGCAAAACTTCAGTAATACATGAATTGTGGCGTTATCGGGGTAATTAGTGGTTTTCCCTACTTAGGGCTTTAAATAGACGCCCATGTCAAAATCTAGTAATGTGAAATAAATTATAATTTATTTTAAATTTAAATACATAGTAAATAGTAAAATTGTAATTATCAAAATTCTCAACATAAATTAAAATTATTTCAAATTATTAATATTTTATACTGGCAAACAAGTAAATATAACGTCATTAGGCTAGGAAAAGTAATATTCTTTTAAATGTATGATTCTTTCTAATTAAATATAGAAGTTCATATACAAACTATTTTTCAATAAAATTCTATACAAATTATTTTTAGAATCGAAAATAAAAAATTTTATAAGTTTGAAATAGTTTCATTGATATTCTAATACGCAAAACATCAATGATACCTGAATTGTGGCGTTATCGGGGTAATTAGTGGTTTTCCCTTCTTAGGGCTTTGAATAGAAGCCCATGTCAAAATCTAGTAATATGAAATAAATTATAATTTATAATTTAAAGTCATTTCATTATATTCAACTGCGATTAAAATGATTAATTCTTTAAAATATACATAAATGTTTCTAATATGCTACCTAATTAAAAATTTAATAACATTTTTTCAGTTTTTTTAAACAAGGAAAACTGACGAGGCCCATGCCTGAGCCCTACTTTAAGTAGGGCAAACTAGGGCAATTTCTGCACGGGTGTCAGTACAGAAAATAAATTCTTATACACGTGACAGAAAATTATGTCACAATCCTCCTCGCGCATGAGCAGAATCAATAAGGTTATGTTAAATTTCTCACAAGGTAACAGAATTTTTTGTCACATGTAACCAGAAAAAACTGCTGTTACAGGTAACAGCAAATTCTAGTGGAAATTTTTAACAGTGTATAAATGTATAGAATATTAATAAAAAGTGTAATTTGTTTAAACAAAATATATTTTTTATTTTATAAATAACCAATGTTCTCAGTAGATTTGGCGGAATTTTTGTAAACACTATCGATTTATTTTGATAAAAAAAATCCTTTTAAACGGTACGACAGCAAGTCAACAGTAGGGAAATAATGAATAAAGAAATAATAAAGCTAAATAACAAAAATAAATAAGGATAATAATAAAATAAAAAGACTTATAGTTGAAATGTTTTTCATACAAAAAACTAAACTTTAAAAGTTTAAATAAACAATCAGGCACAGGGAAATTTAATAGTATTTATAATAGCCTCCTCTCTTACATTTAATATTAAAATTTCGCTTGTGTTAATTTTATTTAAAAGCTTTAATTGTTATTATTTCTCTTTTTTACGTAATTTATGTCAATGATAATTCAAGTATACTAAAAGGTTTTTATTCTTCAGATATATCACCTACATATTGCTAAAATTGTATAAAATAATATGATTAATTTAAATTAATATTATATTATTATCTAATAACTATTATTTATATAATTCTGTTTATATTAAAGAAATTGTTAATATATCTGTTATAATAACCGTAATTGTTAATTCCATTAAAATTGGAATTTTGCTACGAGCGGCGCAGAAACTCGTGCACGCCGAAACTCGTGCACGCCGAAACTAAAAAATACTGTAACTTCTAGAGTTTTTATTTATTTATTTGTCATACATTCCCCTGGACCATCAAGAACCATAAGTGGGTTACAATATTAAATTAATTACAAATGTCAGATAAACTATATATGTACAAATTAAATTATTAAATTAAAATTCCAACGCTCTGAGTGAAAGTATATATATTTTTTAAGTTTCTCCGCGAACACGATATTAGAGTCAAAAAAGTAATCCATGTTAATATGTAGGTCGTTATACATTTGATGGTTAATATATATCGTAGTTTTTGAGAATCCCACTTTTTTTATTACAAGAGAATAATAAAAAATTCCTCTTCATGATGTTTTAAAAAAATTTTGTAAAATCGACTAAGAACATTGTTTATTTATATTCTACACATTTTTTGAAAGTATATTTCCTACTTACATTCCAAATTCTATTAAGATCGGTTCAGAAAATCTCGAGATATTGCACTTTTTCTAAAACACTGCAAAAAAAGTTTAATTGTTAATAACTTTTAATAAAATTCAAATTTTGCAAAACCCTTTACATGTCTAAATAGTGTCATCATGTACTATAAAAAATATACGTGTCATTACTATTGCTGACCCGCAAACGGGAATGAAGGGGCTATAGTTCAAGAATTCTTACCCTTATTTGCAAAATTTATCAACTACATGTTTCATCAGATTTTTATACCTCAGTATTTGATTTTTTGTAACTCATTTATGATCCTTTGGACCACGGGATATTGTGTTTAAATAAATAATTAAAATAAAGTATTAACATCTAAGTACTATTTTAAAGGTCATATTGGGGTCGTTCACATACCCCGTGGACAGTTTGGGGGGGGGGGGATTCGTCTAAAGTCCACGATTGTCTACTAGGGGGGAAGGGGGTAAAAACAAATGTCAACGAAGACCAAGTAAAAATTTAATTTTATCCCTCAAAAAGCTTGTTTAACTGACTTTCAAATTTCGCGACACTGTTTTTTCGACAGGATATCTCAAGAACGCTTCAACTTTCAATTATTACCTCAAATTTTAATAATTTTTTCCAATTTTTAAATATTTTCATTATTTTGCAACTGTTTACTCAAATTTTAAATTATATTCAATATTTTTTTTCTAAATTTTTCAATTATTTATCGCAAATTTCAATAATATTTATCAATGCTCAATTTTTAAAATTATTTTTCTATTATTTTTGTTAATATTCAACTATTTTTCACAAATTTTAGTTATATTTTTTAATTTTACATTATTTTCATCAATTTGCAATTTTTTTCTCCAATTTGTGAAAATGTTCAATATTTTTTAGTCCATTAACCTTAATTTACAATTATTTATCTCATATTTCAATATTTTTTATCAATGTTTAATTTTTAATATTATTTTTTAATTATTTTCTTATATTTTAAATATATTTTGTAATTTTATAAGTACATTTCTCAGAAATTTTAATTATCTCTTAGACTGTCAATTACCTTTACCATTTTAAAATTATTTTCTCCAATTTTTTAATATTTTATTTATTTTTTAACTAATTTTTCAAACATTTCTATTATTTTTCAATTTGTTAAGGGCATTTTCAATTATAATTTTACAAATTTTAATTATTTTCTTCTATTGTCAATTATTATTATTTTACCTACTATTTTCCCTCGTTTTTAATTAATTCTTTAAATTTCAAATATTTTCTACAATTTTAAATTGCTTTTATCATTTTTCAACTATTTTTCTTAAAATTTCTATTACTTTTTCAAATTTTTATTAATTTCCTAACTTTTTAATTATTGCTCTTATATTTCAATTACTTTCTTCAATTTTAAATTAATTTGGTGATTTTATCACTTTTTTCAAAAATTTGAATTATTTTCTTTAATTTTCAATTATTTACTTCAGATTTTAATGATTTTTTTCAATTTTGAAATTGCTTCATTATTTTGCAATTGTTTTCTTTAATTTTAAATTACTTTTTAGTTTTTCTTCAATGCTTAATTGTTTTTACCAATTTTTAGTTATTTCTATTAATTTGAATTAAATTTTTGATTTTGCTGTTTCGTATATATACAAAGTATTATAACTTATTTTTCTTAAATATATTTATTTATTTAGTATCAGTGGACGGGCTTACAAATTAAAATTTAAATTATTTTCTTCATATTTCAATATTGCAATTATTCATATCTAAATTTCCAATTGATTATCACTAAATTCAATTAATTCTTTAAATATCAATTACTTTTTTTAATTTTTCATTGTTTTTACTATTTTCCAATTATTTTCTTTCATTTCGATTAAACTTTTTGATTTTGCTTTCCCATATGGGAAGTATTATGACTTATTTTTTTCAAAATTGTAACTATTTTCTTCCATTTCAAATTATTTATCTTAAATTTAAATTATACTTATTTTCATTATTTTACAATCATTTTCTCCAAATTTTAAAGGTTTTAATTGTTTTTCAATTAATTTTCTAAATTTTCTAAATATTTATCTCAAATTTTACTTATTTACTTCAATTTTCTATTGCCTTCATCATTTTTAAATTATATTTTTTAATTTTAAATATATTGTATATTTTTATCACTTATTTCTCTCAAAGTGTAATTATTTTCTTTAGTTTTGATTTTGCTTTCCCATATGGGAAGTATTATGACTAATTTTTTTCAAAATTGTAACTATTTTCTTCCATTTCAAATTATTTATCTTAAATTTAAATTATAATTATTTTCATTATTTTACAATCATTTTCTCCAAATTTTAAAGGTTTTAATTGTTTTTCAATTAATTTTCTAAATTTTCTAAATATTTATCTCAAATTTTACTTATTTACTTCAATTTTCTATTGCCTTCATCATTTTTAAATTATATTTTTTAATTTTAAATATATTGTATATTTTTATCACCTGTTTCTCTCAAAGTGTAATTATTTTCTTTAGTTTTGAATTATTATTATCAGTTTTTATCATTTTCTCTAATTTTTATTTTTTAATTAATTTTATAGATTTTGCTTCCTTCTAGAGGAAGCTTTGTGATCGTTAAGATTTTCGATTTTCGAAGAATAGTCCAAATTGACTTATTTTGATCTGATGTGCAAAAATTTTCATTCTTAAGCCAATGTCCAGAAATGTGTGTGGGGAGCGTTCACATATGACGTCACGCTGTAAGGGGGAGGGGGGAGTCTTGATCAAACGTGACAAAACGTGACATAGGGATGGGGGGGGTCGTCCTAAACGTGACGTCACAAAAAATTGTTTTAATTTGAAAATTAATTCAAACTGCCTATTATTTAAATTTTGTAAGCATCAAATAATTTATAGCAGTATTCTCCTATTTTTTATATCAATTGTTTAATATTTAAAGTTCAAATTAATTGATGTAAAATGGTCTTTAATGTATTTATTGTTGGAAAAATAAGAAAATTCTGTAATCACACTGAAATAAACTATATTAACGAAATATCAAAAATGAAAACGAAAGAGTGCAAATTTAAAATATACGGAGAAAATGTTTCGGGTGACTTTATACTTTATTTATGATAGACCACGGATTAAACGTAGTCAGTTCATGGGGAGGGTGGTCCAACCAAAGTCTACGATTTTCTTGCAGGGGGTGGGGAGGGTTCAAGCTATGACTACGTAGTTTTATCATATTATACTCAGTATAGCAATATTATTCTCGTTATTTTCTAATTATTTCTCTTAATTATCAATTATTTTATTCATTTTGTAATTTTTTTCAATTATCTATTATTTTTCTTTAATTTTTTATTATTTCCACATTTCTGGTAAATTTGAGCGAAATTATCAGAAACATGAAAATAAGTTTCTAAAAACTAGCATACAATTATTCACTTGTGACTTTAATCCGAGGTTTATCAAAAATATGCTAAAAGTTACATAAAACATTTTTTCCGTTTAATAAACCGATTGACAATTGTTACTTTAGAATTTTTATTATTGAAGTGAAAAAAAATTAATATAAAAATAGGGGGGGGGGGGGTCAAGAAACGTGACGTACATTTAGGGGTAGGTGTTTTCTCTTACGTGACAAGACGTGACAGGAGGGGGGGAGGGGTCAAAAAGTTGGAAAAAATGCGTGACGTCATATATGAACGCTCCCTGTGTCGTGACGTTATTTTTTTGTTGCTACGTTATTTCGAGAAAGCTTCAACGGATTTCAATAAAATATTTCTTATAAGTATTGAATATTAATTTATTTACCATTTTAAGATAAAAATCCTTCTTTATAGTTATAATTTCTCATAACACAGAAGATCATATTATTTTTTAAAAAAAATCCAGGTGGACATTTAGAGGGGTGGGGGGGGGGGGGGTTTCGTCAAAAGTCCACGATTGTCCACTTGGGTAAAGGGGGGTCAAAAAGTTATTAAAAATTGTCCACGTGGTATATTAGAATTACATACAACAAAGACGAGAATATTAACCCATTTTTATCTATACTACGGAAAAATATTATTAATTATTATCTTTAATGATTTTTCCAGTCCCCTTTTATTGATGATTTCACAATTCTCTAATTATTAAATTAAATATTGAAAGTTTTTTAAAAAGTCAAATTTTCCATATTTCACAACGAGTTGACGAAATAATTCATCTATTAAACTGCGTATATCAAAAAAGAGATTACAGGGCAATGACAGATCAAAGTGGCTGATTCTTAATATGCGATTTTTTGAGAATGTATTTGGAGCGAGCACACGTCGGCGGTGTGTGCTCCCTAAAATTAGCCACAGTGACATATTGAATGAGAGTAACATCGATGGCCCAGGACCCCTAATTCATCCACGAGTACAATAAGAACACCCTGGGAAAATCAACTGACGTGTAACTAACTGGTGTATCATTATTTCTAACACGTATGTTTATATCGTCCCGGTCACGCTGGGATGTAACACTGTAAAGCCAATTTTCTAATAGGTATCATGGATTTGATTTTTTATAGTACACTTACCGGTATACCTCTTTTACCCTATATGTTACATATACAGTCCAAAGCAGAGTTTCTTGACCAAACAATTACCACTGTATCCATTTTTTTGACAAAGCAATTTCAGTGCTCTAAAATACTAATTTTAGAAAAAATCAATTAACACTGTTCAGAAAACAGGCATTGTTATATATAAACAATACAATTTTTACTGTTCCAACAAATCTTTAACAACCAAACAAGAAACGGAGTTTAGTTGCTAAAACAAAGTGTTTTCTTAACAATTGGGTTTATTACATATTGTTAAGGAAAAATTCCTTTGAAATTTACTAAGAACAAATGGGTTGTTAAAAACTAATGTTTTTAAGAACAAATAGGTTCTTAAACATCTTTAAAGGAAATTGAATTTTGTACTTGGCAATTTTATGTAACGTTTAGAAAGATAAGCAAACAGAATGTTGGCCACGACACTTATTTGTAACACGTGTCTTTGCACGTTGGATTGCAAAATTCCGCCCTTGTGAATTTGAAGGATATTTCTGTAGAATGAGAGCAAGAGACAGAAACAGAGAGTTGTTCTTAAACACAAAGGACCACACGCTTTGACACGTGTCTGCCTAGTTCTGCTTCTTTAGGGGTAGGTAAGTGTTAGAAAGCACGAGTACACAAAAGTGTTCGCTATCTGTCTCTCTTTGTCCCACAATTGGCCACAGCTTAGTGCTGCATCGTTGCACGAATGAATTGCGGTAAACGTCAACTGCATTGCTCTGCATATTTCACTAGAACAACTTTTTCAATGCTTACTCGTCTGAACAATTGGATTAGAAAATATAACGAAAAAAATGTTTTTTCAGTTTAAGAGAGAACAATATTGTACGTCAAGTTCTATCATGTATATAGGTATAGACACAAATTGCAAACAATTTTACCCAAACTGGAAATGTTCTCAATTTCTATAATAATAGTATACTATAATCATCAATATTTTTAAAATGTTTTCATTTCAGGTAAAAATTTTCCTAGACCTTCATAGTAAAATGACGGAATTAATGGGAGCAGTATCGGTTTGGGAGCCTGATGTATCTAAAATAGAAATCACTGCACCAAAAATCCAGCATTTAGACAAGGCAAAAAGCAACCAAAACCATAATTTGTACTACAAGTTAGTATTAATTTACATTGTAACGACAAATTTAATTTTTTAAATCGAATTTATCCAATTTTTTTAACAAAAAATACAATGATACAAAAAACAAATATCAGGGTTGCCACCGTATTTCCATTTCAAAATTTCCTGACTTTTTCTGGTTTTTAAGGTCAAAATGTCTCTTTTTCTCTGACTTTAAGTAATTTAAATTACAGGTGAAATATCATAGCACACAGGGGCAGAGACTTGTAAATTTTTGCCATCTGCGCACTTAATGTTGACCGAGAGGGGGGAGGGGGGAAAGAAATAAAACAAAAATAAATTAAAAAGTTTCTTAATTAGCGTAATTATTTTAACGCAAAAGTTAACAATACTTAGTTATTAGGACAAAATTTATAAAATTTTAGAATTGAAAGGAATTAAAAGAATGATTGAAATTTGAGAAACAAATGCTTAAAATTTTTAGAAATTGATTGGATAAAAATGAGAATAATAAAAATTGGGTGAAATAATTTGGATTCAAGTAATAAATTCATTTTTAATTATATTAAGAACTAGATTATACAACGCGCGCTAGAGCGCGATTAGTTTCTACAGATTGTGCTATCAACAATTATAAATATTTTAAATATAATACTTGAAAATAAATAAAACAAGACTTAGTTATATAGGACAAAATTTATAAAATTTTGGAATTGAAAGGAATTAAAAGAATGATTAAAATTTGAGAAACAAATGCTTAAAATTTTTCGAAATTGATTGGATAAAAATGAGAATAATTAAAATTGGGTGAAATAATTGAAAAATAATAAAAATAATAGGAAAAATTGAAGATAATTGAAGATAACAAGTTTAAAAGATGCTAAAACGTATGTATAAAATAATATTATTGTATAAATACTATGTATGGTTCCCAGAATAGTATTTTATGACCGTGAGATATTATAAAATAAATAAAAATAAATAAATAATAATTGCAATTTTAGAAAAATAATTCAGAAAATACAGAATATATGTGAAGTAAAAAAAAGTATCTATAATTACAAAATAATTTCAAGAATTTTAAATTGTGGAAAATAATTAAAACATTATAGAAATAATCGAAAAATGAAGAAAATAATGGAAATTTGAGATAAATAATTGAAATTTTCGGAATTAATCAATAAATAATTAAATAAAATATAATTTGTGAAAATCATTGCAAATTAAAAAAAAATAATTGAAAATTGAAGAACGTAATTGAAATTTGAGAAAAATAAAATTGAAGAGAAATTAAAACATTGAAAAGTGAATACAATAACTTAGATTTCAGATAATAAATGAAATTTTAGTAAAATAATTGAAAAATAAATAATATATCTAATTAAAGGGTAGAGAAAATAATTGCAAAAAGATAAAAAAAATTAAAATTGAAAAAAATAATTGAAGAATGAGATAAATAATTCAAAATTTATGAATTTAATTGAGAAATAGTAAAAATAATTAAAAATTGTAGAAGTTGATTGCAAAATGATAACAATAATAATTAAAAATAAAAGAAAAATTATTAAATTCTGAGAAAAATATTTTAAAATCTAGGAAATTAATTGAAAAATGATAAAAATAATAAAAAATTCGAGAAAATATTTGCAAAGCAATAAAAATAATTAAAAACTGAAAAAAATAATTTTAAATTGTAAAAAATAATTGAAAAAATTACAACATATATTGGGGGGATTCCCTAATTTTAGGGGAAAAATTAAAATAATGAAAATAATTAGAAATTTTTGGAAAATTTTTGAAATAATTGTTGAAAATAATTGAAATCATAGAAGTAAGGAATAATATTTCCCTCTTTATTATCATTAAATTATTATTTTTCTTTAATAATAATAATAATAAGACCTACTAAATTTTACTTATCAAAAGTTTTAATTTAATCTGCAATAAGATATTAATAATTTCGAGTATTAATATTCATAATGTAAAAATAAGTTAAACTAAAAAGAAAACGAAAAGAAAGTTCCCGGTTTTTTATATGGTTTTCCCTTAATTTTCCCGAATTTCCAGAACTGTGGCAACCCTGAAATATACATAAAACTTGTGTTTCATAATATGCTATAAAAATCATATCTCCTAATGAAAAACAAATTTTCAGAAACAAACTATTTACCCCAAAATTCGTTTATGAAGACAAAACAATGAGGAGACCGTCGGGACTTGCTCTCGACTCGAAGAGAAACTACCTATTTGTCGCTTGTCCAGGAAATAAGCCACAAGTTGTTGTTTTAGACAAAAAATTCAAATATATTAGAAGTTTTTATCATGCGCATATGATAGCCCCTCAAAGGGTTGCGTACAACGAAGAAACTGAAGAAGTTTTTGTCACAGGTACAAAAAATACAAAGCATCTTGTTTGCGCGGAAACTTGTTCAAATTAGTAACATTATTAAAATATTTTTAGACAAAGGGAAGAACTGCATTTTTGTTTTTCATCGTAAAGGCGATTGTTTAAGGAAAATGTGTAACAAGGGAAGTGAGAGAGAACACTTGCAAAGTCCTGAAGGAATTTCAATTCACCCAACGCAGCGGCAAATTTATATTGCAGATACGGGAAATGATAGGATTGTAATCCTTAATTTTGAAGGATCTTATCAAGGAAGTATTGGATCTAAAAAGTCAGCAACCGCAATTGATTCCTTAGGAAATACATTTAGTGTTTCTGTAAATCATCAAAAAATTCTCAATCAACCGTCGGACGTCGCCGTTTCTTTAACGGAAGTGATAGTAGCCGATACAGGAAATCACAAAATTAAGGTGAAAGATTTGCATATACAATATACATATACCACGTGAACAATTTTTAATCACTTTTTGACCTCCCGCCTCATCCCTAATGGACAAAAAAAAAACCCCACTCTCTAAATCTAAATTAGTGGTTTTCTACTAATGAATTAGTTAAAAGTGAGCTATTATTAAAATAGTAAGAATTTTACTAATTCTTAGTAGAAAACTACTAAAAACTAGTAGAAAGCTACTAATTTTGTAGTAGAAAACTGCTAATTAAATTAGTAAAACAATCTACTTATTTTAAAACTAAAGTTTCACTATTTCAATTAGTAGTTTTCTACTATATGAATTAGAGAAAAATCAGCCATGAATGTGACTAATTCATAGTAGAAAACTACTAATTCATAGTAAAAAACTACTAATTCAGATTTAGAGAGCAACCCCAACCCCCCTCTAAATGTCCACGTGGACTTATTTTTAAAAATAATATGATTTCCTAAGTTATGAGAAATTATAACTATAAAGAAGGATTCTTATCTTAAAATGGTAAATAAATTAATATTTAATACTTAAAAGAAATATTTTATTAAAATCCGTTAAAGCTTTATCGAAATAACCTGGCAACAAATAAAACGTCACAACACACACACATTTCTGGACATTAGCTTATAAAAATTAGAATTTTTGCATTTCAGATGAAAATAAGTCAATTTAGGCTTTTTTTTTAAAATCAAAAATCTTAACGATCACAAAGCTTCCTCTAGGAGGAAGAAAAATCTATAAGATTAATTGAAAAATAAAAATTTGAGAAAATGATAAAAAATGATATTAATAATTCAAAACTAAAGAAAATAAGTACAAAAAATATTTAGAAAATTAATTGAAAAACAATTAAAATCTTTAAAATTTGGAGAAAATGATTATAAATTAATGAAAAAAATTGAAAAATGAAAATAATTAGAATTTAAATTTATGATAAATAATTTAAAATTGAAGAAAATAATTACAATTTTTAAAAAAATAAGTCACAATACCTCCCATATGAGAAAGAAAAATCAAAAAGTTAAATGAAATTAAAGATAATAATTGGAAAATGGTAAAAACAATGAAAAATTAAAAAAAGTAATTAATAATTAAAGAATTAACTGAGATTAGTGATAATCAATTGGAAATTTAGAAAATGAATAAAACAAATAATTAAAAATTGAAGAAAACAATTGGCAAATAATAAAAATATTTGAAAATTGAATAACATAATTGAAATTTTAGGTAAATTATTGAAATTTGAAGGAAGTAATTAAAATTTAAGAAAAAAAGTTATAATACTTTCTATATAAAAAAGCAAAAATTAAAGAATTTAATTAAAATTAATGCAAATAATTAAAAAATGGTATAAAAACAATTAAGCATTGAAGAAAATAATTGATACTTGAAGAATTAATTGAAGTTTGAGATAAATATATGGAAATTTGAAAAATTCACTAAAAAGTAATTTAAAATTTGAGAAAACAATTGCAAAATAATAAAAATATTTAAAAATTGAAATAGTAATAGAAATTTTAAGAAAAATAGTTAGAAAATGATAAAAGCAATTAAATATGGTAGAAAATGATAAAAAAAATATATAAAAAATTAATCATTGATCAAAATTATTGAAACATGAGATAAATATTTGTAAATTAAGGTAATTGTCTAAAAAATATTGAAAATGCTCAGAAATTCGAGAAAAGAACTGCAAATTGATGAAAATAATTTAAATTTAAAAAATATAACTGAAATTTGTGAAATAAAATTAAAAATTTAAAAACATAATAGAAAAATATTTTTAAATATTGTGCATTGATAAAAATTATTAAAATTTGAGATAAATAATTGGAAATTTAGAAAATTAATAAAAAAGTAATTTAAAATTTGAGAAAACAATTGCAAAATAATGAAACAATTTAAAAATTGAAAAAAATCATTAAAATCTGAAGTAAATAATTGAAAATTGAAGAATATAATTTAAATCTTTGAAAAAAGTGATAAAATCGCCAAATTTATTTAAAATTGAAGAACGTAATTGATGTATCAGAGAAATAATTGAAAATTTAGGAAATTAATAAAAAGTTGAAAAATTAATAGAAATTTTAAGAAAAATAGTTGAAAAATGATAAAAGCAATCAGAATTGTAGAAAATATTTGAAATTTTAAGAATTAATTAAAAGTGGGGAAAAATATAAGGTTAAATAATAATAATTGAAAATAGAAGAAAATAATTAAAATTTGTAAAAATAATAATTGAAAATGCTCTTAACTAATTGAAAAATAATAGAAATGTTTGGAAAATTAGTTAAAAAATAAATAAATTATTAAAAAATTGGAGAAAATAATTTTAAAATGGTAAAGGTAATTGACAGTCTAAGAGATAATTAAAATTTCTGAAAAATGTACTTATAAAATTACAAAATATATTTAAAATATAAAAAAATAATTAAAAAATAATATTAAAATTTAAAAATTGATAAAAATTATTGAAATATGAGATAAATAATTGTAAATTAAGGTAATTGACTAAAAAATATTGAAAATTCTTACAAATTGGAAAAAAGAACTGCAAATTGATGAAAATAATTTAAATTAAAAAAATAGAACTGAAATTTCTGAAAAATAATTGAATATATAAAAAAAATAGAAAAATAATTTTAAAAATTGGGCATTGATAAAAATTATTTAAATTTGAGATAAAAAATTGAAAAAAAAATATTGATATATTATTAAAAAATAATTATAATTTGTGAAAAATAATCGAAAATTCAAAAAAAATAATAGAAAAATAATTTTAAAAATTGAGCATTGATAAAAAGTATTGAAATTTGATATAAATTATTGAAAAATTTAGAAAACAAAATATTGAATATAATTTGAAATTTAAGAAAACAATTGCAAAATAATGAAAATATTTTTTAAAATAGAAAAAAAAAAATTAATTATTGTAGTAAATAATTGAGAGTTGAATCATTCTTGAGATGTTCTGTCGAAAAAACAGTGTTGACATTTATTTTGACCCTATCCCCCCTAAAACTGTCTACGTGGTATGTGAACGACCCTAGAGTGTTTTCAATTAAAACTATTCTAAATTATTTTAAAAACTAAAAAACTGGTATTTCTTCATTAAAATAAATAGACAAGCAATTCTGTAAATTCTGATATTTTTAATTTTAATATTTAAAAATTAAATATTTTTTGTTTATCTTGCAATAAATTGTATCAATATTTCAAGAATTTATAGTCAACGAATTACTTCAATAAATACAAAGTACATAATATACACAACAATATTTTAAAACTTTTTAGGAAACAATAGGTTTGTTAATTATTATCAAGACAAAGTTCAAGTGAATATTAAATGAGGTCAAAAAAATTGAAATTTCCAGCAATCTTACTGCAAATTGCCTATATGTTAACCTGTAAATTAAGAACTAAAGTACTAAACTATTAAAGTTAATCGAAAAGACGAATAATTTTATTTCATCGAATTTAATATTGAACCATTTATTTGGACAGATTTTTTTTATCTGTATACATCACAAGTTTAATGTACATAAGTATATAAAAAAAATAATAAAATGAATATTATTATTTCAAAATTATTATTACTTCAAATGTTATGATGATTTAGAGTAACCACTATAAATTTCTTGAAATAATTCCTGTTGAAAGCTTTCAACATGTCTTTTAATTCCTGAGGTATTACTATTCTTTATTTTAATAATTTTTTCAATCACTTTTAAATCCTGACAAAGAGGAAATTTAGCAAATTTTTAGCAATCGACATCGGTTCAAAATTAAAAAAATTTTTTTTTTCTCCACAGTCGTCTTTAATTTTTTTCCTTTTCCTTTTTCTTTTTTTATTTAAAACTTCTTTTTACAATTTGTAAAACCTGTAACTATTCTTTATTTCTTTAAAATCTCACAAAAATTCTTGACAAATATAACCAAGAAAAAACAAAAGAAGGTATTATTTTCCTAACTTCAAGAGTCTTTAATCGCAAAAAAATATGTCGATAATCAAGAAATTCTTGTATTGAAATACATCATTATAATATTGATTCTTTGATTTCAGATTTTCAATCAAAAGGGTCAACTGTTGCATTATATTGGAGGCTCCGGTATTCTACGGGGTCTATTTAGGTTTGACAATTACATAATTATGTTAAACGCTAATTGAATAGAAAAAGAGGAAATTTAAAAAACAAATTTATAATATTATGAAAATTCACAAGAGATTAAAATAATACAATGATTTTAATTTCCAGGACGCCTGAAGTGGTACAGATTGACAGCAAGAGCAACATTTTAGTAGGTGATTCTGAAAATGGACGAATTCAGATTTTTTCTCGCCAAGGAGAATTATTAAAAATGTTTGGTGGAAAGGGAAGTAAATCTGGAGAATTTGGATGGATATCCGGTTTAGTAGTAAAACCAAATTTGGACATTATAATATCCGACAACAAAAATAATACCCTTCAATTGTTTTAACAAAATAGAATATTACTTTTGTAATGAACTGAAAACTATAAAACCACTATTTAAAAAATCATAAACAGAAATGATGCTAATTTACACTAGGGTGGTCCAAAAAAAGCAATGTCAGAAATGTTATGCTCCTATCCCCCAAATTTGTTTCAAATTGAAAAAAAAGTTACCCCTATTTTTTTATTTTGAAATCGGACAATATTTAGAGGTGACGCAAACGCTATGAAGTTTCCTATGTATTTTGCATGGAAAAACGCACTCTTTCTTAAATTTGCAATAAAATCGTTAAAAAAATCACTTTAATCATTAATGCACCAAATAAGTTTTTAAAAAGTGTTTAAGTTTCATAGGAAACTTCATAGCCTTTGCGCCACCTCTAAATATTGTCCGATTTCAAAATAAAAAAATAGGGGTAACTTTTTTTGCAATTAAGAACAAATTTGGGGGGTAGAAGCATATAATGGACCACCTTAATTTACACCCTAAATAATTACACTTGTTTATAAAAATACATTCAATATGAATACGAAAATAAAAAGATGATTTTTGTATAAAAGAAACATTTTTCTAGAATCAGTTACCTGTCCATAGTTTTTGAGAACGGTTTTGTTATTTGAATAAGTCTCTTTAAAATTCATAGACTTAAAACTAGAGTATGTTTACTTTTCCCAACCGCAGATCGATCCAAATATCAAACAGATTTTCGGTAAACCGTGTCCAACCACTCGTGTAACCTCGTGAGCATATTTGACCAATAAATAATTTAGCAAACAAATTGATCCCTGAGGACTATAAACAGATACTTAAAGGCACGCGTACGGGTGGTACCATCCGACGGGATAAAAATAGTCCCCGGCTAATGACGATATTCGAATGAGAATGAAGAAATCGGGGCAATATTAAATCACTGATGAAAACGACCCCTACTGTGAGAACCGAAAGGGGGCCCCCGGCGTGAAATCTCTATTAGAGGGGTTGGCTGGTGCCCCTTGTTATAGCGCCGAGGAACTGGTGCTGACAGGGGTCCGCCTTAGTCGGGACCCTTAGAAATAATGTAATCGCGAATTAAATGTTTGCACGGAAATCGAGCATATCCAGAAAGCATCTAAAGTCGAGGAGCACATCAAAAGGATTTAATTAACTAGAATCATTTTCAAAATACGTTAGAAATTTGTAGAAATAGTTCTATATATAAAATCATTCCATTACAATCAAAAAGAAGAGGAAAATAGTATTAATAAAAAAACTGATTTACAATTTGTTAGCCCGTCATTTAATTCAATTTTACAAATATTAAAATAATTTTATCTCAATGTCTTGAAATTTAAACTATTGTTTCAAATTCATATTCACTTATTTATCCATCCTTTTAATTTGAAAATCTGTTTATTTACAATCCAGCCAGTTGTCACTGTTCATTCTTACGAATAGGTTCGATGTAATGACGATCGTCTTAATATATAGATAATGGTTTTTAATTTTTGATTAAGAGAAAAATATTTTCTGTTTCTTTTATCTATATGCTGTTTCATGTGTGCCTTGTATTGTTAGTTTAATTGGTGAGTGAAAGTGACGATTATTAACAGAAAAATCAAAAAATGTAATAATTTTTCTTAAAATTTTATATACAATTATTATATTTATATTTCAGTCCTTGAGAATGAGAACGGTTTGTTTCTCGAAACGTCGGATTATATTTTAATAAAATAAAATGTAAGACTGTCCGAAAGTGTCGTTATTCATTTAATAAATAATATAATAAATAATAATAATCTCCGTAAACTCCTGAAGTTAGTATGTATATTTATATTTATTCATCTTTCTCTATCCACGTTTTAAAGTCTGAAGTGAAGTTAGATAGTATTAATATTTATTCATCTTTTTCTGTCATGTTTAAAAAACTGAAGTGAAGTTAGTCCCTGTTATTTTATTTTGTTGTGCTGGTTTTTAATTGTCATTTGTGTAAAAAAAAAGTTTCGAAAAATGCTTTAAAAACTTATGGTTTTCGAAGAAGTTTAAAATATATACACATTCAATTAATTTCCTAAATTTTCAGTTATTATCTCAAATTTAGATTATTGTCATCAATTTTCCATTATTTAACGATTTTTTATATTTTCTTTTGCTTAAAAATAAATTCTGCAATTTTTCTTGATTTTCATCAATTTATAATTATATTCATTATTTTGTCATTACTTTTAAAAATTTCAATTATTTATAAGATATTGCAATTATTTTCATCAATTTTCGTTATTTCTGCGATTTTTTAATTATTCTTTTTAATTCAAATTTTTTAAGTAAATTTGTAATTAATTATATTTTTTTAAACATATAAGGTGACGGTACCAATACTCGATCAGTACCTATAGTCGATCAGGGATGATTCAATTAGACAAAATTAATTAATAGTTATATTATATTGGTAAAAATAAATCTTGTTATATTCGAAGTAGTATTTGACATCAATATTCATAAACTATTAATTAATGTTATCTAATTAAATCATCACTGATCGACTATAGGTACTGATCGAGTATAGGTACCGTTACCTTACTCTATGATTTTTTCAGTTATTTCCCTCAAATTTTATTGAATGTTTTTTTAATTTTTCATATTCAAATTATTTTCATCATAATTCAATTTTCTTTCTCAATCTGAAATTATTTTCAGCATATTTCAATTATTTTTTTCAATTTTGAATTAATTTTATCATTTTTCAATTATTTTTCTCGATTGTTAATTATTATTCTCATTTTCTAGAATTATTTTCTAAGATTTTTAAGTATTTTTCTGAAAATTCAAATATTTTCTTCAATTTCTAATTATTTTCATTTGTTATCAGAATTTCAAATTTTTTTGATTAATTATCGTAAATTTTAATTATTTTTAGCTTTCTTCCACACTTTTCTTCAATTTTTAGTTTTTCTCATTTTATAAAACTAATTTTTAAATTTTTTTAAAATATTTTTCTCAAATTTCTATTATTTTCTACAATTTTTAATTATTGCTTCCTCATAGAGTAAGTATTGTTTTTTTTATTTGTTTTCATAATTTCCTAAAAATTTGATTAATTATCATAAATTTCAATTATTTTTAGCATTCTTCCAGTCTTTACTCCAATTTTTAGTTATTCTGATTTCCTAAAATTATTTTCTAAAATTTTTTCAAGTAAGTTTCTCAAATTTCTATTATTTTCTTCAATTTTTAATTATTTTTATTTGTTTTCATAATTTCAAAATTTGTTTATTAACTATCGTAAATTTCAATTACTTTTAGCCTATTTCTTCAATTCTTTTCTCCAATTTTTAGTTATTCTCTTTTTTATTTAATTGATTTTTAAGATCTTCATGTATTTTTTTTAAATTTCAATTATTTTTTCTTTATTTAAAAAAAATTCTGTAGTTTTTTCAATTATCACACTTAAATGTTATTTATTTTTTACAACTTATCATTGTTTATATCATATTTTAATTATTTTCGTCAAGTTTTAAAATTTAAAAACATTTTTCAATTATTTTTTCAAAATTTATTTCCTTCAATTTTCAATTCTTTACATTTATTTCATAATTTAAAAAATTGTTAACTATTTATCTGACTTTTCAATTATTTCATTATTTATATTATTTTCTTCAATTTTCAATTACTTTCGTTCTTTTTCTGGTTCTTTTTCATAATTGTCAAAAAATTTTTACTTATTTTTCTTTAATTAAAACTTGTTCTGTTCAGTTTTCAATTATTTTTATCTTTTTTCATTTATTTTCTCAAATTTTAATTATTTTTTTTAATTTTAAATTATTTATCTCAATTTTTAACCATGTTTTTTCAATTTTCAATTATTTTCTCTAATTTTTCATTATTCAATTTTGTTTTAATTTAGTTTTAAGATTCTCAAGTATTTTTCTCAAATTTTAATTATTTTCTTTATGTTTAAAACATTTTTATGATTGTTTAAATTACTTTCCCCAATTTTTAATTGATTTAATTTTTTTTTCAATTAATTTGCAAAATTTGCAATTATTTTGTTTAATTTCAATTATTTTTTGCAATTCTTTATAATTCTAAAATATTATAAATTTTGTCCTAAGTAAATATTTATTTTATTTATATTAATTGATTTTTAAATATTATATTTAGAATATTTATTTCTTCTTATTAGATAAATAGTAGGTATTTACCGATTTTTTATATTTATTATTGTATTTTATAATTTTTAAAATGTAAGAAAAACTGATCGCGCGCCTGCGCGCGTTTTATTTTGCTAATATATAAATAATTCTTAATTTAGTTTTGCTAATGTCACATTCTTTTCACAATTTTTTTGTCTTAATTCTTTTCCATATTTGAATATCCACACCTGAATTTTGGCACTTATAGATATTTTTTGTTTTAAACCAGTTAAATTTGTTACTAAACCGAGAATTTTTTCCTGAATCTAATATTCTGAGAAATTTGATCTAAAATTAATTTTTCTCACATATCACAAATCTATAATAATAATAATAATAATCATAATAATGCGCTAGTTCTTTCATTCCTTCATTCATTTTTTGGCTGTTCACAACTGAAGTTTAATACATAGATATTTTTTGTTTTAGGGGAGAGGCGGGTAATTAGGCGCACATATTAAAAATCGTTAATTAATTTGACATTCCATAGATTATTCTTGCTAAAATAAATAAAAATCATTAGTTCAATATTTCAACTAACTTCCTGTATAGCAGAAGTGGTATTAAATATTAATTAAATGTTAATTATAGGTTTTAAAAAAGTCAGGGTGTCTACTAATTTCCTCCCACAAAATTCCCGGTCATTTTCCGGTTTTTGTTCCTATTTTTCCCGGTTTTTTCTCTTGTTAACTTAAAATTTATTTTAAGTATAAATAGACCTACAAATGGCTACAAAAATTGAAGATAATAGTTGATAATTGAAGTAAATAATTAAAATTCTAAGAAAATAATTGAGAATTGAAGAACTAAATATTAATCTTTACAAAAAATAATAATTAAGAATTAAAAAAAACAATTAATAATAAAAAGAAATTATTGAAGAATGACAAAGATATTTGACAATTAGAAACAAAATTAAAAAAAAAAAAGTAAATATTAATCTAACAATTGAACAATAATTGAAAAAATTGAACAATGGTTATTAAATTTAAAGAATATAATTGAAAATTGGTCAACTAGACAGAAAATCAAAAAAAATAATTTAAAATTTAAGTTAATAATTTCAAAATTGAAGAAATAAATTGAAAATTAAATAATGAAATTGAAATAAAAAAAACACAGAATTATTGAATATTAAAAAAAAAACATAATGGAAAATTGAGAAATAAAATTGAAATTCGAATACAATAATTGAGAATTAAAGAAAATTACTGAACAATTGGATTGAAAAAAGAAGAAAATAATTTATAATTAAAAAGAAATGAAATATGCCAGGAATTATTTAGTACTGAAGAAAACATTAAAAATTGAAGAATAGAATTGTTATTTAAAGAAATTAATTGAGATTTTAAGAATTTAAAAAAATAATTGAACAATTAAATAATTAAATTGAAAATAGAAGAAAATTATTGAAAATTAAAGGAGGATTTGAAACATGAAATAAATAACTGATAATTAAAAAAAAATAATTGAAAAAAGTCGAGATTACTGAATATTGAAACAAACAATTGAAAATTGAACAAAATAATTAAAATTTGAACAGAATAATTAAAATTGGAACAAAATAATTGAAAATTGAAGAAAGTACACTTAAAAATTGAAGACAATAAAAACAGCAGAAAAATTTAGAAATCAATGGAAATAATTGAGAATTGGTGAAAATAATTTAAAAGTTATTAATTTACATTAAAATTGAGAGAAAAACATAATTTAAAAAAGCTGAGAATTGTTAAATATTGAAGAAAATTGAGACGAAATTGAAAACTGAAAGAAATTGAGAAATTGAAAGAAATATGAAAAAATAATTGGAAATTGAAGAAAAAAATTGGAAATTGAAGAAAATAATTGAGAATTTAAAAAAAAAATCATTGTAAAAAGCCTAGAGTTATTGAATATTGAAAAAAAAAAACAATTGAAAATTGAAGAATGGAATTGAATGTCGAAAATTATAATTGAGAATTAAAGAAAATAATTCATGAATTGAACAATGGGATTGAAAGTAGAAGAAAATAGGTGATAATTGAAGAAAAAAGAAATTGAACAACTCAGAAATTATAAAATTTGAAGAAAACAATAAAAAATAAAGAAGGTAATTGTAATTTGAAGAAATTAATTAAAAAATGTAGAAAATAATTTGAAAAAAGAAGAAAAAGGGATTTTATGAAAATTGTTGAATATTAATTGATGAATTGAATTGCAGTTTCAAACACATAATTGATAATTGAAAAAAAATATTGAAAAAGCCGAGAATTATTGATTATAAAAGAAAATAATTGAAAATTGGAGGAGTTATTGAGATATGAAATAAATAAATGATAATTGAAAAAAATAGTTGAAAAAAGTCGAGAATTATTGAATATTAAATTAAATAATTAAAAATTAAAGGAAATAATTGAGATCTGAAGAAAATAATCAAAAATTGATGAAAATAATTGAAAATTGAAGAAAATAATTTAGAGTTAAAGAAAATAATTAAAAATTGATTAAAATAATTGAAAATCGTAGAAAATATTTCAGAATTAAAGAAATTAATTAGAAATTGATGAAAATAATTTAAAGTTGAAGAAAATAATTGGCAATAAAGAAAATTGTAGAAAATCGAAGAAAACAATTGAGAAATAATTTGAAATTAATGAAAATAATTCAAAATGGAAGAAAATAATTGAAAATTGAAAAGAATAGTTGTCAGTTGAAGAAAATAATTGTTAATTTCTGAAAATAGTTGAATAATTGAAGAATTGAATTGAAGCTTGAAGAACGTAATCGATAATTGAAAAAAAATATTGAAAAAAGCCGAGTATTATTGAATATCGAAGAAAATAATTGAAATATGATAAAAATAATTGATGATTGAAAGCACACAATAGAATTGCCTATAACTATGTAAATTATTATGCAATGTACGGTCTAATAAAAAAACTGAAGTTTTATCTACATTTTTTTATAATAGGGGAGACCGGGGCTATTCGGCTCACTTTTGGTCAGACAGGAAAAAAGTTAGGAAATTATTTTTTAAATCCAAACATGGATATATCATTTAGTAGCCTATCATTTGCACTTTCAAATTTGCAAGGACTTTTTGATTTATCTTTTATAGTTTTAGCTCTAGATAATTTTGAATGCAGATATACCAAATTCTCAAACTGCAAATTTGGCAGGTAAATCGGCTCACTCTGTGGGGCAATTCGGCGACTTTTATTTTTTACGAAAAATAAAAAAGTTCAATAACCTTTGTTTTGTAAATATGAAAAGTACCTATATTCTTATTATAATTATGCAGTGATGGATCAAGGTCAAAATTTTGGGGGGGGGGGGACTGGGGCCCCTAAAATTAAAGAAAATTCATTAGACCTTACTTTTTTTTATTTTTTTATAAAAAATAAAAAAGTTAGTACACTCATTATTGGTAATTATTAAAAGTAGTCATATTCTTATCATAATTAAGCAGGGGAAGATCAAGACAAAGTATTTTTGGATAAGATGATTAACCGTCGCGTGAGCCCATTTACCCCACCCTGACTTTTGGCACTTTAAAACAAATACAAGTCACATTTGATACATATAAATAAAATAGCATAGGTGTATCGAAAGAGCACACCTGCACTGTAAAAACAGGTGTCTTACAAGTGTCTAATATTAAGACATAAGACGTTTAGAAAGCGTCTTACAGGCATTTTTAAGACACTATCTCAATGGTTTAAAATTAAGACACCTGAAAATGTCTTAAAAGTGAGGACAAAATAAGACACTTGTTTTTAGAGTGTGAGAGCATAAAAAAAACTTACCCAAAAAAATTAGGCTCGTAAATTAATGTACTAAAAACGTAAAAGTTTGTAAGTAAAAAGTGTACGCGCGACGCATAAAAACATAATACTCTACCTGACACGATGCTGAATCAATAGAATTACACTAAATTTCGTTAACCTAACTAAAATGTTGAGACCTATATTCTATAGCGACCTTTCCCTCCTAGATTCTAATTAAGGCGTGAAATCGCTAATGAGCCGAATTACCCGCCGGTTCGGATTGCCCCGCTCTCCCCTAATTTGACTTTTTCATGTTTAATGTCTTTAATTGTTTCTGCGGTATTGTTAGCGTTAAGAAAAAAGATAGTAGACAAACAAATATGTTTCATGAGAATATACTTATTATATTATATTTTAATTTTTAATGTATATTTTTTATTTTTCAATTGCATAATTGTCGCATAATTACACAAAATTTAAACGCATAATCAGATTGGTTCAAAATGCATAAAGTTATTATCTGCATTTATAAAACAAATTGTTATTTTAGACAAATTTATTAGTCCAGAAAGAAAATTCCCGGTTAATTCCCGGTTTTTCCCGGTCAATTTAAATGCCCGGTTATGTCCCGGTTTTCCCGGTTAGTAGACACCCTGAAAAGTATATCGAAAAGGGCTATGATGATTATCAGTTAATTAACTTAAAGAAATGGTGTTATAAAGAATTAATATAAATGAAGTTTTATTATTTTAGTATTTTTTACATAAAATATATTCATTTCTGCAACATATTTCTTATATTTACTTTCTTCTCCCTTAAAAATAACTTGCGCCACATTATATTCGCTCCTCGAGTCGCTCTTAGAGAGTCTAGAAACAATCATTTTTTACATATAATTTATTAAGTTTTCATTACGGATCAAAGAATAAAGCATTTACAATCTGAGTACGTTAATTTAATTAAAGATTTGTAAATTTTTATTTAAAATATTTTATTAATTTGATGTTTTGGTTTCAATCATTCATAACCCAAAAATTGCAAAAACTAACTTTCCCTTATAAAATCAAAATTATACATTAAAATTTGCAATTTTTTTTATCATATGTTTTGAAATGAATATTATAATTTTACATTTTTTTTAGAATACGTTATTTTCTGTAAATGATCGTGCGCCGCTTTAGCCAAATCGTCGAATTAGCCACTTCTCCCCTAAATCAAATACTTTTTAAAAAATGCATTTAAATTAATTTCAATTTAAATTTATAAATATGAGGTAAAATAATTTTAATTTCATTCATAAGTAAATCTATAATTTTCAACAGTTTTCAATTAAACTTTAAATTTTTTAAATTATTTTGTTTTGTTGTCGATTATTCTCGACAAATTTCGAATTTTTCTTTCGATTGTCAATGATTTCACTCATTTCTCAATTATTTTCTTTAAAATTTAATTATTTTCTTCAATTTTCAATTACATTCTTCTTTTTCAATTATTTTATTCAAATACTTAAGGTATTAGTCGCGTAAATGCTCCCGCAAAACTCCCGCAAAATAAAAAGAACAAAAAATAAACTTTTATATCAACTCACTTGCTTCCTTGTGACCTCTTCTAATGTAATATATGTAATTTTCACGATTTTGAGTCAAGTACTATAAGTTATCGTGATGTATTGCTTACACATTTTCGACATTTTTCAATGAAACCACGTGAAAATGAAAAATTATGAATTTTTAAATTGTTGTATTTTTTATACGGCGTGGTCAATAAAATTAATTTTTTTTAAAGGATTTATTTTATCTCAATGTGTAACTTAGTAGTTTTATTTGAAAAACTGACGACTTGGTTTTTTATAATTGAATATAAGAGACATTTTTTACATGCATTTTGTGCTATTGCATGTAAAAGGTATAAACTTTGAATTAATATTTTGAAGCTCAGAAGTGGTCAAAATTAATAGGATAGATTTCATTTAATAGATAAATACCTCATGAATACAGATACAAAGTTTTAAAAAAATCTGACGAAAATCATTTTACGCGACTAATACCTTAATAATTCTCGCATTTTCTCAATTATCAATTATTTTCTTGAAATTTCAATACAATTCTTCAATTTCCAATTGATTTCTTCAATTTTCATTTATTTTCTACAATTTTTTCCATAATTTTCATCAGTTTTCAATTGACAATTTATTATTCTTCTTCAATTCTATAATTGTATATTAATTTTAAACATTTTTTTGTTCGAATGCCGATTATTCTCAATATTTTTCGAATTTTGTTTCAAATTGTTTAATTCTCTACCCATATTTCGAATATTGTTTTTAACTGTCAATTATTTTCGTACTTTTTCAGATATATTCTTCAATTTCGCAAATTTCTGCTTAATTTTCACGACTTTACACTCTGATAATATGACATTACTAGAATATTAAAGTTTTAAATCTAATTTGTAATCGAAGAAATCTAAGATAATGATTTTTTAAGTGAGTTTTAAAGAATTTTTTGGTTGACATTTTTTAATTCAAAAGAATATTCTTAATCTAAGAAATATTTTTCTTATTCTAAGAATATTATATCTATTCTTTAAATAAAAATATTTTATTTTTAAATAAACGCCAAGAATAATTCTTAAAATAAGAAAACCGTTTTTTCACAGTTAGCTAAAGCACACTGAGAAAAAAATTGCATAATGTTTGATTTAAACTTAATTTCACTTTTTTATACAGTCAAACATAATTAAATTAAATTTGAACAAATTTTGTGGTTGATTTTCTATGTTTGATTTAAACAATTGCAAAAAATCCCAATGTACATAATTCCCAATGGACATAATTCCCAATGTACATAATTCCCAATGTGCATAATTAGCAATGTACATAATTCCCAATGTACATAATTCCCAATGTGCATAATTCCCAATGTACATAATTCCCAATGTGCATAATTCCCAATGTACATAATTCCCAATGAACATAATTCCCAATGTACCTAATTCCCAATAGACATAATTCTCAATGTACATAATTCTCAATGTACATAATTCACAATGTACATAATTCCCAATGTGCAAAATTCCTAATGTACATAATTCCCAATGTGCATAATTACCAATGTACATAATTCCCAATGAACATAATTCCCAATGTACATAATTCCCAATGGACATAATATACATTGGGAATTATGTACATTGGGAATTATGAATTATGCACATTTGAAATTATGTACATTGGGAATTATGTTCATTGGGAATTATGTACATTGGGAATTATGCACATTGGAAATTATGTACATTGGGAATAGTGCACATTGGGAATTATGTACATTGTGAATTATGTACATTGGGAATTATGTACATTGTGAATTATGTACATTGAGAATTATGTCCATTGGGAATTATGTACATTGGGAATTATGCACATTGGGAATTATGTACATTGGGAATTATGTACATTTGGAATTATGCATATTGGGAATTATGTACATTGGAAATTATGCACATTGGGAATTATGTACATTGGGAGTTATGCACATTGGGAATTATGCACATTGGGAATTACGTACATTGGGAATTATGCACATTGGGAATTATGTCCATTGAGAATTATGCACATTGGAATTATGTCCATTGAGAATTATGTACATTGGGATTTTGGGAATATTCATGCGCCTCGTTAAAACGCGGCAGACTGTTTTAGATTTAGCAATTTTTTCATAGACCCTTGTAACTTTTTAATTTTTTTTTTCATTCACATACTACATATGTGACCCTCCAGGGTGAAAGGGACCTTAGCTGCAAAACATTGGATTTTGATTTTTTATTATGAATCGATAAAATTTGAGTCTATTATGTCTATTAGTTTTTGTGTTATTAGCGATGAAACATAGGCATAACATAACAACAACAAAGGCAGGCTCGTCTTCAAACGCCTGTCCTGAAAAATTCAAAACATTCAATTTTAAATCTTTATTATCAATCAATAGAATTTGAGTTGCTCTTTCACATACAAAAAAGAAATTTTTTTTATGTCTATTAGTTTTTGTGTAATTGGCAATGAAACATAGGCACAACCTAACAATAACTTAGTCAAGCTCAACTTCAAACGCCCGTCCCGCAAAATTCATTTCTTGCAGCTAAGGTCCCTTTCACCCTGGAGCGACACATATATCCACCTATCTTAAATTATAAAGGTCATAAAAATAGGACTATTTTTGTCTGAGTTATACTTGATAATGTAATAATCGTTTCAACTTGCCTCGGTCTCCCCTATACATAATATTATGTATCATATCGCATAACTATTTACTTGTTGCATATCACTTTATTTATGAGTTCACTCTCTGTATAAATGAATAAGAATATTATATTAATCAAAAGTTTCCTTTTTTTAACAGATAATACCAACATTTAGGGAGTTTCTCATGAAATTAGATCTATTTTTCATGAATAATATGTCTTCTCACATTTGTGGTACTGATATAAGGCTGAACAATTATTATAATATGTCGGAAGAGTCTCTTCTCGAGCTTTCTAATGATACCATAACACAAAGCCATTTTCAACATTGTGTAAAATCAGAAATAAATTATAGAGATTTGAAAAAAATAATCGAGAGAAAGATAAAAATGCTTGACAATCAACATTCAGATCTAAGGAATATTTCATCTCCTGAAATACATAATTGCCAGGGTGAAATCATCAATCACTTCTATAACGTTGTACACAGATTGAAATTTCTACTTAAAGACAAGCAATTGCCCACAGATCTGATCAAATGTTTCGGTAAGATAGAAACATTTCTAAAAAGTTAACAAACTCCTTCATTTCCAGAAAAAAAATAAGGAAGAAAAGGTTTGTAGCTGATTTTATAAAATTTTTTAACGATAATAATAAAACTGAACTGCACATTTTTATACTAAAAGTATACTTTTTTTTAACCAAATTAAGTCGTTGTGAGGGCTCGTCAAATGTCCGTTATTGTTAAAATGTTTTACAATTTAGGGAAAAAGTGTTAATTTTCATACACGAAATTTTAAGTTTTAGTGAAATCATATTAAAGTTTGGAATTACTTAGCGATTCTTTAAATTTTTCTGACGAACCAAACTTTTGTCAAGGTGTGAAGAACTTTGCATTATTGGATAATTATTTAAAATTTTGAATAATTACTATTGGCTTTGTGATTTTTTAATTTATTTGTTGTTTTGTAAACAAAAGGGTGAAAAAGTAGTGTATCAGTAAACCGATCTTGGTTTCCCACTCGGTTCACATAAGCCCGAACCCTCGCTTGTGACAAATTGAGATAAATAATCGTTTTTAGGTAACAATAGTCTCTCGAGATTCGTCCTGGTGTCACTTGAAACGGCACGCTCCCAAAAATTTCTTTGGTGCACGAGACACTTCTCAAAAGTAATGATATCCATCATTCGAAACCTCGTCTGATAATTTTCTCAGGTAGCTGTGCGTTATCAAAGTTTATTTAATTCTTTTAATAAATTAAAATTTTCAGTAATTAGTAATTTTATTTACCAATAAAAATATACATACATAACATAAAAATAACATCCTTAATATCTTTATACTTGAAAGTTTTACGAAATTATGAAAATTAGTTAGAAATTAAAAATTGATTAAAAAAATGTACAATTACAATAAAAACAGCAAATTACAGAAAATAAATAAACTTCAATTAAACAATTATCGAATTGTGGGAGCGATGATATTAAAAGAGATAAGATCAAAATATGTAAATTGAGCGAAATGCGAGAAAGGATAATCCTTTCAGAACGACAAGACTGGATTATGAATCCACGTTCCTCTTATTGAGCCACAAAGCTGATCTCAATTATCGGCGGGTGTTCGGACAATAATAATTCACTTTTGGGACTCGAGGTAAGTTCTGATTCATTCGGTGAGACAAAACTTTATCTACTTGTACCTACAACCCTAGCTAACTATTGTGGTCGTATTAACACCTTGCATAATTGCGAAGCTGCATTTCATTGTAAGTACTAAACACAGCTCATTTGAATATTGGCCCATTCATATTACTGGGAAGGCTAATATTTGAGCCAAATCTTCAATTCAACCACAACATTAAAATACTGATATGCCTCGCTTCAATATAAACGTCAAACGTTTTCTCAGGCTGTCCAAGTATACATTTTATCATTAACAGTTATTGATTAATGTTCGTTAATTAACGACAATATCACTAATAATTTGTTTATGCTTGTTTTTGTTTTTAAATAACATGCTTTAGTATATAATACTTAATAATATCCGGTCATTTTCTCGAAGGGGCCGTCCATAAATTACGTCACACTTTTTTTCCCCTTTTCAACCCCCCCCCCCCCCCTTAAAAGTTGCGTCACATTTTCTTTACCCCTCCCCTTATTTTATATCACGTTGAAAAAATTACAGTTAAATTTTTCTATTATACATTTTGAGGTCACTGAGAAAATAAGTTGACTAAATATAACCAATTTTTGATTTAATTTAGCAGAGAGAGGTTGTTGATATAGCACCTGCAATGCTCTTTGTTGATTATTAGCAGATTAAATGCTACTGTTAACATTGAAGTTTGGTTGTGATCGTAAATTAAGGTAATTGACTAAAAAATATTGAAAATTCTCACAAATTGGAGAAAAGAATTGCAAATTGATGAAAATAATTTAAAATAAAAAATATAACTGAAATTTGTGAAAGAAAATTGAAAATTAAAAAAATAATAGAAAAATAATTTTAAAAATTGAGCATTAATAAAAATTATTAAAATTTGAGATAAATAATTGAAAAATTTAGAAAAAAAAATATTAAATACAATTTAAAATTTGAGAAAACAATTGCAAAATAACGAAAATATTTAAAAATTGAAAAAAATAATTGAAATTGGAGGTAAATAATTAAAAATTAAAGCGTTCTTGAGATCCTGTCGAAAAAACAGTGTCGCGAAATTTAAAAGTCAGTTAAACAACATTTTAAGGGATAAAATTAAATTTTTATTTGGTCCACGTGGACATAAAACATAAGTAAAATCAAGAAATAGAATAATTATATAAAACATAAGTAAACATAAGTAAAACATAAGTAAAATCAAGAAATAGAATAATTAGATGAATAATATATGGCGCTGTATTAGTCAAAATAATGACTTTTATAATTTTCACAAAAAAAATTCTTGCGCCTTTCACAGTGTTTTAGCGCACATTAAACCTATTGGAAAAAATTATTTTTGTTATCTACTAACTACAAAAAAAAATTAAAAAAAAAAAAATTACATTTTTGAGAAATTTGAGTTTTTTGATTTTTCAAAAAATGGCCGCCATTTTGTTAATTTTCAAATTTTTTCAAAATTGCTAAGAAAGAGCACCTAAAACATAAGTAAAATCAGAAAACAAAATTAAAAAATATAATTTTTTGAAAAAACTAGAGTGATTTTAAAAAAAGTTGTTAGCGTTTTCGTTCAAAAATCACTCTTTGTCCTAAAACTTTCAAATGCTCGTAACTCAGCGAAAAAAAATTTTTTCTTAAAACAAAAAAATACGTGTCTCATTATTTGCCCTAAAAAACAATAAAAATCATGTTAAACATGATTTTGAGTTTTGAACATATTCGACCTGTATGATTTGAAATGGAAGCAGCCAATGTAAAAGTTAGAAAATTAGGGAAAATCTACCAAAAAATAAAAAAAAATATGAAAAAAAGTCAAGGATTAAAAAAAACACTAATGAATGGACCAAAAATTGACCAAAAAAATGAGAAAATTAGAAAAAAACTGGAAACTTTTAAAGATTATTCAAGAATATAAAAATATCTGGAAAATAAAATAGAATAATTGTTGTTATTATTTAATATAACTATCAAAAAATCTTTTTCATAAAATAGATGAAATGTTGAATAATTTTCCGAAAATAGGTGTCAAAAAATGACAAAAAATAGTACATCCCGTGTGGAAAAGCCAAGTGGGCCCCAACTGGCGCCCACTTACAAACTGGGAAATACTGGGAACTTTTCCACACGGGATTTATACACTGAAAAAATTAAAAGACAGTTGCTGCCCTTTTGAAGTGCAGTTGTTGAACCTTTTAAAAAAAGTTAACTTCACACCAAGGAAATCACATGCAAAATAATAATTGTGAAGTTAGTTGATTTATTAAAAATTGTACACGATGCAGCTACTGTCCTTTAATTTTTTCAGTGTAGATTGAGATTTCGTCTGATTCAACTTATAATAAATTTATATTAAAATTATTTGAAATTCCAATCAAGTTAGATTGAAATTTAGATCCTTAAAAGTTTTTATGATTAAAAATTAGGAACGGTTAAATTTAAAAGTGACAAAAATTAAAATAATTGAAAATTTATATAATTTCAATATTTTTAATGGATTATTATTAAACGGTTAAAAATTAAAGCCTGACTAAATGCTGAATGAGCCAATGAACTGAATTTAAAATCTATTGAAATTTACACCAATAAAAATTAGGATTACTTCACATTTAAAATCGATTAAAATTTGGATACCTAAATTAAAATTTGAATCATCGACTTAATTTAGAATCAATTAAAAACAGAATAAACTGAAATTCAGAGCGTTTAAAATCTTAATAAAATTAATTTTGACTGTTTAAAGTTTAGATGAATTAAATTAAGAGTTGATTGAAATTTTAATTAACGAATATTTTGACAAATTAAAATGAACTTTAATTCTTGTTTATATTAATTAAAACGTTGATAAATTAAAGTTTGAATTACAAAACTGTCAAAAGTTTAAGAAATTAAGGTGAACCCGCCTAAGACTGTCTCTTACTCATATTTATATAATAAGTGAATAAACTAACTTTTGTTTTTTTTTAATATGGGTCAATCATCCTTAAACTTTTCCAGATGTCAAAATAAACTTTTTTCTTTACAATTCTACTTTAGAATTTAAATCGGAAGGTAAATAAAAAAAATTTTCAAGACATTACTAAAATTTCATGTTTCTCAAGTATGAAAAATCATTTACCTAAATTTGTATAATCAAAATAAACCGATCTTTTAAGAATTTAACTTCTGTCCTATAATAAATGATAATATTTGCTTTGTTATAGAATGTTGCTGGACATTTATCCCAACAGAGGACGTCAAGAACAAAAAAAACGTCAAGAACATCAAGAACAAAAAAGACGTCAAGAACAAAAAAAACGTCAAGAACCAAAAGAACCAAAAGAACAAAAAGAACGAAAAGACAAAATAGAGATCTTCAAATTCGTGAAATTAATACGTGGTGTCTATCCTTTCTTAATAGGGTAAGAGAGGGTATTACTACTGAGATCGTTTAAGTGTACACTGAGAAAATAAGTTGACTAAATACAACCAATTTTTGATTAAATTTAGCAGAGAGAGGTTGTTGATATAGCACCTGCAAAGCACTTAATTGATTTTAGCAGAGCATATGCTCCGGTATCCTAGAAGTTTGATTGTCATCGCCGGTGTTTTGTTTGTTTTGTCCCGAGGAACCCTAACCTAGAAATAAAGCTGCTTGGCTAGAGGCTTATTTTCTCAGTGTAGCGGATCCCATTCAGACGAACAATATTCCTTCATCAATTAATATAAGTATATATGTAATTAGTATTATTATAATTTATTATTAATTAATAAATATTTTATATTTCTCTCTGAAAAATTTAATAAATTATTATCATTACATGTTATTTCAAGAGTCAAAGAAATGATATTATTCGTTTACGTATTGTAAAATTTAAAAATCGGGCAAGCACGAGTTACACCCGTACCAAAATCTAGGGTTCCGTACATTTTAGTGATGCACGTCGAGCAAACGATCTGATCGACTTCACATCTGATCGTCTGTTGTTTGCTCGATTATGATTGATTTGAACAAATTACTTTTTATTTATCTTTTAATAATTAGCATAATTTTTGAAAATATCTTTAAGTAAGAATCCTTTCTTTTTGTTGACATTTTTTATCTGTCACGTGGGTAATTTCATTGACTTTTGTCTGAGGGATGTTGCTTGCAAATCTTAAAAATACACTTGTTTTATATATAAGTCATTATTAAACTCCGTAGAATTCATTTTAAATAAAGATTTTTATAAATATTTTTTTATTCATTTAAAAATTTAATTTTTAAATGATAATTTAAATGAAAATAAAATATTTTTAGCAAACATCCCTCAGACGACAGTCAATGGAATTACCCACGTGACAAATAAAAAATGTCAACAAAAAGAAAGGATCCTTACCTAAAGATATTTTCAAAAATTATGCTAATTATTGAAAGATAAATAAAAAGTAATTTGTCCAATTAAATTATAATCGAGCAAACAGTAGACGATCAGATGTGAAGTCGATCAGATCGTTTGCTCGACGTGCATCACTAGTACATTTGCGAAACAAAGATATACCTTATTAACAGAGAGCTCTAATTTGGTACACATAAGTATTTTCACGTGTAGATTACAGGAAAATTATAGCGAACACTATCTGGATTGACAGTCAAAACGTTGTCAAAAAAAAAAAAATCGAAAAAAAAAGTTTTTTTTCCATAACTTTGACACTATTTGAGATAGAGGGCTAAAATTTGGTACATTTGTATATTTTTATGTACAGATTATGAAAATACTTCTACCTTTAAGTACATTAAACTTTTGCTTAAAGGTACAGGCTTGTATTTCATATAAATAACATATCTAACCCTGGTTTTGTATAATTAAAAGTAAATTTGCTATTTTCACCAACATTTTTACAGTTTTATTTAATTATTATAAACAAAATGCATTTTTGAAAATTTTATTATCATAAGAAAGTATAGACTTTTGAACTATGAAAAGATTTTGAGCAGTAACAGGGATCACAGCCCCTATTGTTAGTAAAAAAGGGGAATAGGGGCAATTTTTTTTTTAAATAGGGGACAAAAAGGGGACACAAAATTCGCTTTAAAGTCTATGATGGCGACTTCCATGGAAAAATTGAAGATGTTAAATATGGTCTTAATAGTTTTTACTTTTTAAATAGAAGGAAATTTAGTGTTTACTAAAATGTCAAATTAATATTTTTTAAACAAATAGCGTTATTCATATAAACATTAAAATATTATGTATACTAGAAACATTAAAGTGCGTTATGGCGCGCGAGAAACTTTGCATTGTTATTTGTCATTCAAAACTATAAATTTTTGGAAATTTAAATAATGAAAATTAGGAGAATTAAAATTTTTTTTAAAGTAACTGAAAAATAACGAAAATAATTGACAATTGAAAATAAAACTTGAAAAATAAATAACTGTTGGAAATGAATCTGCATTGAAAATAGACAAAAATAATTGAAATTCAAGAAAATAATAAAAACTTGAAGAAATAAATTGAAAATTTAAGAATTGAATTGAAATTTGAAAAAATAAATTAAAATTGAAAACAAAACTTTAACAATGGCCAGGTTAATCCAAAATTGAACAAAATAATTATTGAAAAAATTAAAGAATAATTATAAAATTTTAAGAGAATAATTAAAAAAAATTGTTGAAAACAATTGAAAATTGAGTGAAATAAATAATAATTGAAAGAAATAGTTGAAAAGTAGATTAATTTACAATTAGAAAAAGTAATTCAAAAAATCAAATAATATTAAATTTAAACAAAATAATTAAAAAACTATGGAAATTATAGGAATACCTAATTGTTGGAAATAATTGAACATTGAACAACTAGATTACAAATTAAAAAAATAATTAAAATTAAAGAAAATAATTTAAAAAAAGAGGAAAAAAATTTAAAAATTAAGAAAATAATTCAACATTGCAAGAAGGAATTGAAATTTAAAGAATAAACTTAAAAATTGAAAAAAGTAATTGAGGAAAAAACGATAATTATTGAATATAGAAGAAATTAATTGAAAAAAGCGAGAATCTTTTAATATTAAAGACATTAATTTAAAATTGAAAAATGGAATTTGAAATTTAAAGAAAATAGTTGTAGAATTAAACATTTGAATTCAAATTTTAAAACAATTTTTGTGACTGAAAAAAAAATGAAAAATTGAATTAAACTGAAAAGTTAAAAATTAAATTGAAATTTAAAGAATATAATTAAAAATTGAAGAACGTATGTTAAAAAAGACGAGAATCATTAAATATATTTGAAAAATGGAAATGAAATTAAAATGAAATATTTAAAATTGAAAAAAACATTTGAGAATTGAAGAAAATAGTTGTAGAATTGAACAACTGAATTTAAATTTAAAACAGTTTTTATAATTGAAAGAAATTATTGAATAAAGTCGAGAATTAAAGAAAATTGTTAAAAATAATTTTAAACTGAAAAAATTAATTAAATTTTTGAAAAATAATTCAAAATTAAAGAATTAAATTACATTTTTAAGGAGACAGACAGATAATTGTAAGAAAATAATTGACTATGTGTTACATAGTTTTTTTTTTCAAAATGCACTTCGACGGCATATGTAACTATTGTCGAATTTCAAGAAAGTGAATTATATCACAGTCAAATTATCTGAATAAAATTTTGTGTTCTCTATATTACAAAAGCGTTTAAAATCAACAAAGCTAATAATTCTAAATCTAAAAATAAATATATTCTTAAACCATTGTTTGTAATTTTCTTTTAAAAAGCGGCTATCTCTATCTTTTTCATTAGGATTTTAAATTACGCGCCATCTTTTAAAAATGGCAAACAAAGAAAAATAAACTGTGGCCAATCTCCCTCTCTCCCAAATAGCTGCCATAGATTGTTAAATGATACAAATTGAGAATTAAGTAAAAAATAACTTTGATAAATTATATAATTAAATTTGAAACTTAGAAATAGGGGAAATAGGGGACAAATCTTTAAAATAGGTGAAATAGGGACAAAACTTCAAAATAGGGTAGAAAAGGGGAATAGGGGACAGTCTGTGATCCCTGCAGTAATATCAAAATGCTTTAATTTCATTCATTCACAGAAATGTGATATGCTTTTGTGAAGCAAATAAGCGGTAAATATACTTTTGTAAATCAAATTAAATATACAAATTTAGTATATTTAATAAACTAGGAAAAAAGTGCGCGCTAAACCACATGCCAAATTTTGTTCTTTCTTAAAATAATGTTTCATTTATGTTTAATTATGTGAAATGAAGAAATACATAATAAATAATAAAAAAAGAAAATTAATGATAAGAAGACATTGGAATAAATTTAAATTGATGTGATCTTAAAATGAAGAATAATGTTTATCTCGTGTTTATCTCATCTCATTATCTCATCTCTTTACCTCAGACACTTTGAGCACTTCATAACACTATTATTCTTTATTATTATTATTATGTATTGTTTATTATTGAACACTTATTTATTTACTTAACACTTTTCGTTCACTTATTCATATGTAACAATATAAACACGTATTTAAAACTATTCAATATAAACTCTTAATAAACAAAACACATTAATAGACACTATACACTTTCACATTAAACACATTTTTGTTAAATACTTAATAAACAATACACAATAATAGGTACTATTTATTTTCACGTTATACATATTTCCGTTCTATTTATTAATAACTTTTTAATAACTTTCAACACAACGCACTGAATGTATTTATCTCTCGTTTCGTTATAGCTCGAAAATGTTGTCTCTTTTTTTAAAACCATTAACCCTTATTATGCAAGGGTTCGCTCAAACAATGATGGGCTTAGCAAGTAGTTTATTGTTTGTATTTAGAAATAAAATTTAAATTTGAAGAATATTTGTATAATAAGGTAAAATTTCAGAGAAAGAGAAATTAAAATTTAAATTTCAAGAGTTTTTAATGAGGTGAGAGTTTCCTTTTCCGTTAAATTTGAACGCTTACCTTCTCTCTCTTACCAAGGAAACCGGTATAAGATTTTTCTATTCCGTTAACTTTTAACGCTTTGCCTTCTCTCTCTTTTTCACGAAACCAATATAAGAGTTTCCTTTTTCGTTAACTTTTAACGCTTACCTTCAGTACTTGTTTCTTACATAGGATATAATTACATTTGACACATGTATATTTTAGAATTGTGTTTTTTGTAAAAGCATATTAATTTTTAAATCAGTTCAAGTAGTGTTAATCAGCGACCTTAAAATCCCCGAGTAACAAGTTTCAAACCAATCAAAAAGTTTTTAAAAATTTTGTCCGACATATTGGATCCATCATTCTAAATTTTCAAAATATACTTCTATATAGTTCAGTTTCTGCAAAAATGCTATTAAATTTTTAAACTTCGGAAATAATAATATATGCTTAAGAGTCACAATACTCTTAATATTTCTTGTGGATCCCCTTGGATCAAAGTAAATTTTGTAATTTTAATTTTTAATATCTTCAAACTCATCTATTTATGAAATAAATTGTATACTCTTTAATTTATTGTTAAGTACTCGATTTATGAGTATATTCTCAATGTCTCTCATTCTCCGATTCTCTTTCTCCTACACAGCCACGGTTCACTAAAGCATTGAAAAATAAAATTTCGACGGCAGTAACAATAAACCGCAGAAACACTCACACTCTACCCTTGGGGATAAATGCGCTATTAAGTTTTCACCAATCAGTGTCTAGTTTGATAATCGGCTAACTCTGAAAGAGTCAGGATTGGTCCAAGGCTCCGCCCAGGGGTTGATATTGATCATCCCTCGGTTACGCAGCATCTAGTATATAAACCGAATCCCCTGGGATTTATCTGATAGTTAGCTGCCGGTTCAAAAGCGGTGAATGACAGTTAGAAATGTGAACAACAATTCACGTATTGTTATCTAATCAGAAAAGTCGATTTTTAGTTGTTTTTAAGCTATCAGTTTTTGTTAATTTATAAAATTTTTAAAAATGCTTCCTAAGAGAATATTAAATATGAAACTGTGATTTTGTGGTAATTTCTTTCAAAATTGATTTGGGGGACCAAAATGTCATCTCATCCGGGTTTTGACTATGAGGACAGAGGACAGAGAATTCGTCATCACAGAGTTGGGACCACTTCTAGACCTGCAGATTCTACGGTCGCGTGTACAAGGTAAGTTTAGTTTTAATTCAAATTATAGTAAAAGTGTTTGATATTTTGGAAAATAAGACTAATTTTTTGTAAAATTCATTGAAATTTGGAAAAAGTGACCCGGATTTTTCATTTTAAAAGTGGATGATGTTTAATGACACCGCAAAATCCAGGAAAAAGTTACTTTCTATAGGTTTTTAAAGTTTATTAATTTACACTTTGTTTTTCTTAATTTTTCAACTCATCTTATTAAAAATCTGTCTAAGTAAAAACTAATTACCAAAAAATTATGTTTACATAAATTATTCTAATTATAAACATCTAGTTTCAAAACGTAAAATAATTATTAATAAAATAAAATTTCAACTTTTGTAGATTGAAACTTTGAAAGACACATGACTATAGTGTCAAAACGCCAGTTCTTGTTTTTTAAAAAAATATAATTAAGTGATCGTATGACCAAATAAAATGTCAATTTTCACAAAAATTATTCTTATTGCTTTTATTTTTTTAAAAACATTTATCTGTGATTTTCGTGTAAAAAACCATATTCAATAGGATGAAAGAACTAGTTGTTGAGAAATAGTGACATTGCAAGAAAATACAATTTATAACTTATACACAAATATTTTTATAAATGGTAATATAATGAATATTATATTACATATAATACAATTTCTTATTTGAGAAAAGGATAATTAAAGTTTAAAGTTCTGATATAAATTTGTTTAAATATAACAAAAATACCTAAGTAACAGAATTAATTTTAAATACGACAGTAAATCGACAATTTAGAGTTTACTTGAAATTTTCCGGGTACACTCTAAAAACAAGTGTCTTATTTTGTCCTCACTTTTAAGACATTTTAGGGTGTCTTAATTTTAAACCATTGAGAAAGTGTCTTAAAAATACCTATAAGACGCTTTCTAAACGTCTTATGTCTTAAAATAAGACATTTGTAAGACACCTGTTTTTACAGTGTATTAATTTTATTATAAAATTACTAAATTTGTAAAACAATTGTTAGGATTTTTATAACCTTTGTTTTCTTTTGTATAAATAATTGGTTCTTTCATCCTATTACACTTTTATTTAAAATAATTTTTTTCTTTAAAAACAATAAAAAATATGAGGCGCCTGAATGAGTTCTAAAATTCATTATGTAGTTGTAATTTTCATTTTATAAAATTTCATTAGGTATAAAACGTTCAACCGACTTTAGCCAACTTTTTATTCTAAAAGAATTTAAATTTAATTAAATTTAATTTTAAATGCCTGAATTTAATCATAGACCAAATCTTTATTTGTTCGTATTTTTATTTGCACGATTTAATATTTTATAGAATTGTTAAGGACGTTTATACCCTTAAGGGATTCTCATTCTATCGGACCATGATATTTAATATCTTTTTAATTTCATTTCTTCTTATAATTTAATTTCTAAATAGTATTTTGTAGTTAAAATCATTACACAAACGAATTTTATTGAAAAAAAAAAATTTCCGTTGAAAATTTCATGCTATTAAAATTTCTTCTTTCTGATTATTTAAAAAAAGTGAAGAACTACAAACCTTGAATAACATTTTCTTAACAACGGTACGGTAAATTAATTAAATATTGTTGTAAAAGTTGTATTATATCACAGTTTAAAATATATTAATTTCTATAAAAAATTTGTAGAACCGTGTTTTTTTAAACGTCATCATTTGTGTTGAATTGCAAATGACCGAACAAAGATGCGACAGAAAGATTTTAAATTATTAAGAAAATTATGATTGGACAATTTAAAAATTTTTATTAACTTTAAATATTTTTAACTGTTTTTCATAACTGTTTTTAAAATATTCTAACATTTAAAAATTCGTTTCACTTGAAACTCTATTCAATAAGAATTCAGCCGAATGAAATTTCGATTAAATTCGTATTATTTTAAATAAAAAGTTGATTAAAAAGGAATTCAGTAACACCAAAAATCTGTTAAGCAAAAATTCAATTTCGTTTAAATTCGATTGAAAAGAAATTCCAAAATTGAAAATTCGGTGAATTTTATAACCAATACATTTTAGAATTCACTCATGCACCTTTAGTATATTACTTTAAATTCCGAGTTTTTGTTTTCTACTTTTTAATTAGGAATTAAATGTTTGAAAAAATGTTCATTATATTTTACAGTTCTCAATATTACTTGGGTCCAAGTAATGATATAATTGAAGAAGATTTAGTGGATTTACCATCCTGTGTCTATGCCGGAAGAAACACTCACCATGTACCCCACACATCTCCACATTCACATTCACCTTTACATTATCATATGCCAAACACAACACAAGGTAAAATAATATTATTGCTTTTCTTTATCATTATATCATTAACAACAAAAAAAAGTAATAAATAAATAAGTACTCAAGTCAGACCATTCTTTTTCGACCAAAGTCGTTGCGGACCAATTTTTGAAAAATTTGAAACTTCCAGCAATGATTCTGTATATATGGTATCTAGAGTACGAAATAAAAAAAAATTATGTTAAAATTTCTATAATTCATCTTAAAATATAATTTTAAAGTATAGAAAATATGAAAGAAAGTCACTTTTTTTAACAAGCAGAAGATGTTTTATAAATATAGAATCGCCCTGTAAAGTTGAAAAATAAAATAAGTTGTATTTATTTAGAATGATTGAATTTTTTTTAAATGACTACCGCACTTAAAGGTAGGAAATAATAGATAAAATATCGTTTCAAAGTTCGACTGTCAAATAACCTAATTTTGCGATTTTGAACTATTATTTGTAAGAAGATGGAATTGTTTATAAATAATAGGATAAAAAATAACAAATCAATCACTCCGAGTTATTTCTTTCATCCTATAATATTACTACTACCAATAAGTGTTAAATTCATTTTTACAACATTGTTTATAAATAAGTTTTAACATACCAAATATGAAGTAATTGATTCTAACTTTCAAATTTTCTTAGCATTTTTGAAATTTTTACTTTAATTTATAAGAAATATTAAATTCAAAATAAACATTTTTTTCATTTTTGCAAACTTTACAAGAAAAAAAAAACGTAATTGTAGCAGACTCAAACTGATTTGTAAATTCCGCAAACTTATTTGTGTATTCTACAAACTTATTTATGTATTTCACAATCTGAGCTGTTTGTGGAAACTATAACCTCCATTTGTAGATGGCACAAAATTTTCTGTGAATTGCACAGGAAATTTTTTTCTGTATACACTAAGAGAAATGTTTTCTTGTATCTAAATAAAAAGTTGTTTCCTTCCAAATTTGATGATTTAGTTGATCTTGGGAAAGTTAATAAATAAAAATTATACAATTTTTATCTTCGCAACGTTTCGTTGGCCCAGGTTTGCCAACCTCATCAGGCTAATTTTTGTTAAACCATAGTAACTTTTAAATATGTCAAAAATTATAAAATATTAATCAAAATGTTTTCTTGTATCAATGCATTTTTGCACTGGATCAAATGCAAATTAACCTTAGGATCGGACCTAGTATAATTATTCTTGGATCAAGAATAACTTACTAATGACCCAAGTATGCATTCAAACATTCTTGAATCAAGGATAATTATTCTTAATCCAAGAGTAATATGTTTGATCCAAGAATAATTATTTCTTATCCAAGCATATAGTCCAATCATACTTCCTTGTAGAAGAATTTTTTTCTCTCACGACCTAAGATCTTGGTTTAAGAAACTGAAACATGACAAATTTTTGCACTTAAAGAAAATCCAAATCAAACCTATATCTATATATACTTACATAAAATTAAAATAATTTGCAACAAGACTAAGTAATGTTTTAATTTACACACAGATCACAACGACGTGGACATAAATGGAGTTGAGGAAAGCTATTATCCAAACGGAAGTCCCTACAGAGTTCAAAGACACGCAGCCAACATTAGAGAACGAAAGCGAATGCTAAGGTGAGGAAATGGTTTTATTTATTAAATTCAGATAAGTTCAATTTATCTCTGAACAATAATGATTATACTATTTCTGTCGAATAATAAAATAATTCAATGTCTTGAAAGAAGATAAGCAGATTGTAAGTGCAATTGCAATTTTTAGCAGCATCAACTCGGCTTTCGACGAACTGAGGATTCATGTACCCACCTTTCCTTACGAGAAGAGGCTCTCAAAAATTGACACACTTCGATTAGCAATAGCGTACATAGCTTTACTTAGAGAAGTTTTGACAACGGGTTTGGATCCTTTGACTTATGTCGAAAGACACCTTCGAGGAGAAATCAGAGGCGAACGAGCTGAATGGAATACAAGTGGTAACTTTTTTTTCATTTTCTAATTTTTTATAAAACATTCTATTACTTCTTGTGCAATTCCAAGTGAAATTTACGTTATTTTCAGGCAGGTTAACGTCGGGCAATAAAACTTTAGAATTTGATTATATTTAGTATGACTAATATTTTACATAAATATTTAGGTCAAAGTATTAATTAGTTAACGAGAATTGAAATTTCGAAAAAAAATTGAAGTAGCAGTATCTTTTGTTCTATTAGTCGTATCAACGTTTTCTTTTTTTTTTAAATGATCAGAAAAATATAAGAAATATTTCTATTTCAGGGCAATTTTTTATAACTCTAATATTAAAAAAGTTATTAAATAAAAATTATATAACTTTTAAGCAGCAAGAAAAAATTTAATGACGCAAATGCTAAAACGAACTTACCTGTGTTCTTTTCAAGATTCCAAAAGAAATGAACTACACAGTTACTTTCTTGATGTTTAATTTTAATAAATTATAAATGTAAACATTGGATATCAAGAAAGTAAGTGTGTAGTTCATTTCTTTTGGAATCTTGAAAAGAACACAAGTAAGTTCGTTTTAGTATTTGGGTCATTACATTTTTTCTTGCCGCTTAAAAGTTATATAATTTTTATTTAATAACTTTTTTAATATTAGAATTATAAAAAATTGACCTGAAATAAAAATATTTCTTATATTTTTCTGAACATTTAAAGAAAAAGAAAACTTTGATACGACTGATAGAACGGAAGATATTGCTACTTCAAATTTTTTTTCGAAATTTCAATTCTCGTAAACTAATTAATACTTTGACCTAAATATTTATGTAAAACATTAGTCATACTAAATATAATCAAATTCAAAAGTTTCATTGCTCGACGTTAACCTGCCTGAAAATAACGTAAATTTCACTTGGAATATGTTAACTTTAATTTCTTTATTTTTTTTGTTACAGACTTAACAGCCCGCTTATCGTGGATAAACTGGGAAAATCTCGGAGTCAATCCTAATCGAAGATCGGTGTTAACTAATTTAACACTAACGACTGACAATATGAACTAAGCCAAAGAAGACGCAAAAAAACTGTACCTACTGTATAAATATTTCATAAACTTAGAGTGCCAAAAACATTAGCATAAATTTCTAGTCTTTGTGCAATAAGAACAATTATGTTGTACTTAATCTGTTATATTTAATCTAAAGATCTAGTTATTTAGACATTTTTAGACTTATTATTTGATATGAAATATAGTTATTTACAAAGAACGAGCATTTTTTAATTATTAAAAGAAGAACAAATTTTCATTCAATATTATTTTCTTATTTTATTTTTACATTCTCACATTTTTTAGCAGAATTTACCCAGATTTAATATTTTTTCATTCATTCCTAAGTTTTCAAATACTTATAAAAAATAATTTTCTTATGTTTTTATAATTTATTAGCTTTTTCGTTTTTGAATTATCTCTTCTTTATTTTTTGCAAAATCTTATCACTTTTTCTTATATCTGTTCAGAACTTTTGTCTTTTTTTAACAGTTGTGAAAGTTTTAAATAAATAATATTTCATTTTTTGCAGTTTAGTTTCTATTTATATTTGAAAAATTATACGAATTAATTACATTTCTAAAAAAAAATTATATGATTAACTTTTCATCACTAGAAATTTTACGAAAAAATTTATAAATTTGGGAAAAAATATATTTTGGATAACAAATGGATAACAAATAAAAATAAATTGTGCCAATCTACATAGAACAATATAAACATAACTAAAGTAGGTAATAAAATTGTAAAAAAAAACACAAACGAAAACAATAAGGATATGCATCTACTAAAAACATCAAAATTTACGAAAAAAATTTAAAAATGCTACATGGACTGTAAAAAATCTAAGAAAAAATGTGAAAGTTGATGTAAAAAAAACGGCTTTAAATAAAATTAAAATTAATTTTAAAAATTTCAAAGAAATAAAATCTGTAGAAGATACAAGATTAAATTATTAAAAGATCTGAAAATATTTTAAAATCTAGAATAAAAAAATAAAATCTTCGAGAAAGTCAAAAAACTGAAAAGAATAAGAAATAATGAGAAAAATGTGAAAAAGTGTTTCAAAAATTAAGAAGTTAAAAAAAAAAAAAAATTTTAAAAAATTAACAAAATCATAAAGAGAAAATTATAAAAGTTTTACAAAAAAGTCCAAATGTCTAAAAAAAAATACTAAAGTTAGAAAATTCTGTAATAAATTATGAAAAAATGTTTAAAAATCGAAAAATCACAAAGAAAGTAGAAAATCATGTAATATATTTAAAACCTTATGGATAATTTGTAAATAAATAAAAGCAAAATAAGAAAATGTTATACAAGACAACCAAAAAACTACAAAAAAAAAAAAGAAAAAATTAAATAGAATCAGAAAATTTTCAAGATTAATATGAAAACATTTTTTAAAAAGAAAAAATAAGAAAATATTACAGAATTAAAGAAGAAATCCTGTCAACTAAATTTAAAAAAAAAATTGGAAACCATGATCGAAGAAAATCTTAAATGAAAAAGAATGGGATACTAAAATCTTACAAAAATATAAAAATACGAAAAAGTGAAAAACATAGAAGACGAATTTTAAAAAATATTTTTTTTTTATAATTTTCAAAAAGAGAGAATTTTAAGTATTGCTTAAAATTTTATAAGCGAATCCAAATATAAAACAGTTGTAGAAAATAAACTAAGAACTAAGAAAATGTAAATAAAATAATATAAAAGGAACATGAGAAACATCTTTTTAAAACAAGTCCGCAAAAATATTAAAAAATTGAGCAATTGAAAAAAATATGAAAACATTTTGAAAAAATAAGACAATATTAGTTAATATTAGGGGAAAAAGTTAAAACTTAAAATAAAAGAAGAAAATTAAGAAACCATGCAATTAAAAAAGATAAAATTTAAAAAATTAAAACTAATATTATAAGAATTGATAAGACATTAAATTATATTTACCAAGCATGTTTAAAAATTATGAAAAAAGGAAAGAAAATTTTATTAACTTTCTTTTATCAAGGAGAAATTTTATAATCAAAAATGTATGAAATAGATAAAAATATTTTTGGAAAATTGAGATAATGAAAATCTAATATCAAACAAAGGAAAAATGAAAACCAGAATAAACAGTTTTCTTTAATGAAAAACATTGCAGAACTACGAAAAAATGAAAAACAGAAATAAATTTTAAGTTGCTATTTGAAATGTATTTCTTATTTTTCTGATAAGTTAAAAAACAGTTTTTGGTATTATTTTGTAAATTATTGAACAATTGATTTTCCGAAACAATTTTAGAGAAAAGAAGTTAATAAACTGATTAAACTTTCCTTTTTTCTATGAATTTTCAGCAAAACGTCTTAAAAATCGAAACAAACTGTTTCTTTTTTTACTAAATACCCGGGAAATTCACAATCACTAAACATTTTTTAATTAAACAATTGAGTTTCCGAAACAATTTCAGAGAAAAGTTAATAAACTGATTAAACTTTTCTTTCTTTTAAACATTTTCAGCAAAACATCTTAAAAATCGAAACAAACTGCATCTTTTTTTACTAAATACCCGGGAAATTTACAATCACTAAACATTTTTATAATTAAACAATTGAGTTTCCGAAACAATTTCAGAGAAAAGAAAATAAACTGATAAAACTTTTTTTCACAAAATGAATTTTCAAGCAAAAACACATGAAAATCGAAACATCTGACACACAAGTTACGAGCACGCCGAAGTACACTTTGTTTAATTGTTTTATGCGCACAAAAAAAACGAACAAAAATTGTCAACTCTCCATAGTCAAATTTCTTTCTGTAAAAAAAAATAAAAACGACAATAATACTCACAGAGAAGTCTCACTTTGTAAAATCTCATCGAAAAAGACAAAGTTTTAAAGGTATATATACTTCTGAATTCATTGATTTCACTTTCTATATATTATTACTTTACTTCTCTAAAACACGAGTGAACAATTCTCTCAAAATGTCATTTTATACTTTTTGTTAAACCTTGATTAAAATTTATACCGGCGTTTTGAGCCGTTTGAAAAATTAACGTAAAAATTACGAAATGTAACCTAACCTGAGGTGAAAAAGGAGGGAAATCCACTGAAGCGGAAAACCTCCTGTAGATGGCGCTTTTTAAATTCAAATCTTTCTTTTTCAAACGTATTTTATTATTAATCATTTATTAATAATAATTGTTAAATAATTAGATAATTAATCAATTAAGAATTATAAATAAATCATTTTATTATTTTTTAAACTATTATTTATCAATTATATGGTTATTAAATTATTACTAATATTTTAATTGAAACAGATTTTACATGGAGGTTAATAAAAATATTATATTTTTGGATAAAAACCCCAGAGATGGCGGTGATGTCCAGATTATTCAACTAAATGATTCAAATTTAAAAATACCTGTGGTTCGACAAATGAATTTTCACTTATCTCAAAAAAATAATGAAAATAAAAATCAAAAAACGATGAATTGTGGAAATTTGCTTGAAAATAAGGATTTTTTGTCTAAATTGCCCCCTGGTACCATTTTAATAAGACAGGAAAATAAAAATACAGTCAAAGATCAACAGAAAGTTTTAACTGGCAAAACAAAAATTGTCTCTAATAATAATAATAATACTGAAGCCCAAAACGAAAAAAGGACACAAAGAGAAGCAAAACCCAAAAAGTAAATATACATTTTTTAATTATAATTTAAATAATTATGTACTCTTAATTAATTATTCTGTCAAAATATTATTGATTGTTAATTTAATGTTAAGTTATAATTACTCGAATGTATAAAAAATCTATTTAATTTTCGTTTAAATTAAATTAAACTACTTACCAAAATTCCATAAATCTATTTTTTAAATAATATTTCGATTTTTTATTATTATTATTATTTAATATTAAAAAAAAATTTATTTAACCTATTTTCCTTTATAGAATAGTGGAAGTTCGTAGGAATCCAACTCGATTGTCGAAGAAAATTTTGGACAAAGATTTTGTTACGCCAAGACAAAAACTGATTTCAGGAAAACGAAAAGAGAATTTAGCAAATTCAGAATCTAATAAAAGAATTAAATTATCGAATACAATTTACATGAATACGAGATCAATAACAAAAAAACTTGATAAAGTTGAGTCTTCCAATCAGTCTCCAAATATTTATGATTTAAAAGAATGGAAAGAGTGGCCTGCAAATGGAATGCACGAGAGACCAATTTTTCATCCCGAGGTAATAAAAATTTACATTATTTTTTAACAAAATAAAATAAAAATCATAATAAACGATAATAAAAACAAGATAGATAAATTTAACCTCAAAAAGTACTTCCAATTGTGGATTTTTATTGATTTTATTAAAAATTCATAAACAATTTCTTCGCCACTGAACTCAAAAAGGGTCCTTTTATCGATAAAATAAAAAAACTCATATAAATAATCACAAAATTTGGAATAACTTACCAAAATATTTTTCAGCACGGTCTGGGAACTCAGTATTTTGGCCGCTTTTCCAAAATTTTCAACACAACACCCGATCTCGAGACTTCAGAAGAATCCGGAGCGGAATCTGAGGAATTACACGATCGAAACGGAGATTTGTCGCTATTAAAGAAACTAATATGGAAAAAAGTTGAAAATTTGGAAAATGAAGAAAATAAAGGATCATCGGAGAATAATATTGATATTTTCGAATCGACAATGCACACAAGTTTACACCTGGTCCTCGCTTATTGTGCTAAAGTATTAAGCAAAGACTATCAAGTGACGATTCAACGGAAAATAAATCGTTTAAACACGAAAACTTGTTCACCAGGAAATAATCAAGAATTATCGAATTCCGAACACAGAAGTGAGGTTAAGTTCGAGAATGTAAATTGTAAAGAAACATCTGAGAATTCTACAAAAAATATCTCCAGCAACAATTGCAAACTTTTAAAATTCAAAACAGCGCGAATGGAACCAGCAAAATGTCTCATAACTCCTCGTAAATCTGCAAATTCAGCGTCAAATTGTCAAAGTAATTACTCGAAATTACAAGAGATTGTTCGTGGCTCCTCGAAAAATGCTTTGATTCTGCTCAAAGTTCAGGATCCGATTAAAGAAAATCCTAAAAGAATAGAGGATCCTTATTCATTGAATTTGCGCAATAATCAATTTGTCAAAGTTCCCGTGAAAAATGTGAACTGGAAAGATTCCGGAATAAACATTTCTTCCTTTTTCGAGAATTTTGCGCCAGTAGAAGAGATGAATTTTGTTTCGGAAAATTCTTGGCAGGACGAGAAAACTGAATTTGAACTGAAAAATGAAAGTAAAATAAATGATTGTGGAGGAATTAGAAATAATTTCTTGGAATTGAATCAGCCTGAATGTGCGAAAGGCCTGGAAACACAAAATTGGGAATTGCAGAATGATGGTCCAGTTCTGAATAGAAATAATTTTCAATTCAATGAGCAAAGAAATTGGGAAATGATTGGTAATCATCAGAAAGCAAATTTTTTTATGGAGGAACAGAATATGAATAAGGAAATGCAGAATAAAGAAGAGACAGCTTTAGATTTATCGAAATCAAAAAAGGAAAATATGAAGGATGAAAAGGAGGAAAGTACGAACAGTGACGATTTTCAGGTTTTGCTGGAAAATACGATAATATTGTATTGTATTGCTACTGGATTGGACCAGGAAGATGTTGCGGATTATATCGACACGTTAAATGTTAAAGAAAATATCGAATGGCTCAGAGAAGAGTGTCTTTAAAGGTTTCTAATTTTTTATAATTGTGGATTATACTCGATTTTTAAATCGTTAATCAATTTATTTTCTTGATTTGTAAAACAAATGTAATACTGAAATTATTTGCACGTTTTAATTTATGTTGATATTAAGTTTTGATTTTAATTAATATCATGTCAATTTTGTTCATTAATTGATTTATTAATTCCAGTTATTAATTAATATTATTAGATTTTATCTACTTGTTAATGTTTTAAAAAGTATAAAATGTATCTCTTTTACAATGATTTTTATTTATTTGAAAATTAAAAATTTAGATAATTTACAATAAGATGATTTAGCGACTCTTTTCTTGTTTAAAAATGGGATCAAAATATTTGAAAGAGTTAATAAATTTGGAAAAATGGAAGAAGTGCTTTAATCAAAGTCTAGAAAATATTGAACGAGTCTCATAAAGTTTGGAAAATTAGAGAAAAGAGTTAAATCCATGCCCAAATTGGATAAAAATTAAATATTTTCTTAATCTTCCCCTGTAGAAAATGCTAGAAAAATTAAGAAAGCCTTGCGATAAATTTATGAAAATTAAAAATATATAACACAAAAAAAAACATTTGTAAGGCAAGAAAAAGAAAATTTTGTTAATCTTAGGAAAATTTAGATATTATTTTGAAATACTAGCAAAATTAACGAAACTTTACATTGTTGTTGGTCATTTAAAACTATAATTTTTGCAAATTCAAATAATGAAAATTACGAAATTGAAGAATATATCTGAAAAATGACGAAAATAATTGACAGTTGAAAACAAAATTCGAAAAATGACTAGATTAATAATTAATTAAATTAATTAATTAAATAATTAAATTTAAAAAGAATAGTTAAAAAATTATAGAAATAACTGTTTGAAATAATTGCAAATTGAACAACTGGATTGAAAATAAAAAAAAATAATTGAAATTGACGAAAATAATAAAAAGTTGAGGAAATAAATTGAAAATTTAAGAAAAAAATTAAAATTTGAAAAAATAATAGATAAAAGGAAGAAAATTACAAACTGACGAAATTAATTGAGAATTGAAACAAAATTAAAAAAATGGCTAGATTAATACACAACCGAACAACATAATTTAAAAAATCAAAGAATAATTATAAAATTTTAAGATAATAATTGAAACATGAAAAACTTGTAGGAAGTAATTAAAAATTGCGAAAAATAATTAATAATTGAATAAAATAGTTGGAAAGTGACGAGAATAATTGAAAAATTTAAGAAAATATGAGAAAAATGACTAGATTATAATAGACATATGAAAAAAAGAATTCAAAAAATTAAACAAGAATTATTAAATTTAAAGAAAATAATTGTAAATTGAAAAGTAAAGAAAAGTATAGGAATAATTGTTGGAAATAATTGCACATTAACATCTGGATTAAAAATCGAAAAAAATAATTAAAGTTAAAAAATATAATTGAAAATTAAACGTTTAAAAATGGAATTGAAATTTAAAGAATATACTTAAAAATAGAAAAAATATAATTGAAAAAAGTTGAGAATTATTGAAAATTGAGGAACTAATTGAAAATCGATAAAAATAATAAAAAATTAAAGAAAATAATTGATAATTAAAAGAATAACTACAATATGACGAAAATGAATAAATATTGACGAAAATAATTAACTATTAAAAAAAAAAAATTAACAAATGAAAAAAATGGAATAATGGTGATAATAATCATAGCATTCCAACAAAAAAAATTAAATTAATGTATAATCATAAAACTAAAGAAGAATAATAAATTATCAAGTGAAAACTGATGAGAATTATGAAAAAAATTGTAGATAATAAATGAAAATTGAAGAAATCAATTGCAAATCGCAGAATTGTATTGAAATTTCAAGAAAATAATTGAGGAAATTGAGAAAATGCGAGAATTATTGAACATTTAATAAAATAACTGAAAACCGAGAAATGCATTTAAAAATTGAAGAAAATAATTAAAAATTAAAGAAATAAATTGAGTATTAAGGAATTAAATTGAAATTTTAAGAAAATAGTAAGTAATTGAAAGAAGAATTACAAAATGACTAAAATAATTCAATATTAAAGTTAAGAAATGAGAAAAATAATTGACAATCGAAAAAAAAATTCGAAAACTGGAAAGAATAATTGACAACAGAACATAATAATTGAAAAAATAAAAAATAATAACTATAAAACTTTAAGATAACTGAAAATTGAAAAAATTTTAGGAAATAATTGAAAACGGCAGAAAATAATTAATAATTGAAAAAAAGTGTTGAAAAATTCCGAGAATTAATGATTATTGATGAATTAATTGAAAATCGAAAATTAAAGAAAATATTTGAGAATTGAAGAAAATAATTAAAAACTGAAGAAATAAATTGGAAATTAAAGAATTAAATAGAAATTTCAAGAAAATAATTGATAATTAAAAGAAAAATTACAATATGACGAAAATAATTAACTATTAAAAAAAAATAATTAACAATTGAAAAAAAATTCGAAAAATGGTGAGAATAATCGGCTTTTGAGCAAAAAAATGTTTAAAATTGATGAATAATATCATAAAATTGAAGGAGAATAATAAATTGTCTATTCAAAAATGATGAAAATATCAGAAAAAATTCTAGAAAATAAATGAAAATTAAATAAATCAATTGGAAATTCAAGAATTGTATTGAAATTTCAAGAAAATACTTAGGTATTTGATAATTGAGAAAATGCGAGATTTATTGAATTTTGAATAAAATAATTGAAAAACAAAGAATGTCATTAAAAATTGAAGAAAATAATTAAAAACTAAAGAAATAAATTGACGATTAAAGAATTAAATATAAAATTTTAAAAAAATAGTTGTTAATTGAAGGGAAAATTACAAAGTGACTAAAATAATTAAATATTAAAGAAAATAATTAAGAAATGAGGAAAATAATAGACAATTGAATGAAAAATTCGAAAAATGGCGAGAATAATCAACAACAGAACAAAATAATTTTAAAAATTTAAGAATAATTATAAAATGCAAAGAGAATAATTTTATATTGAAAACTGTTGAAAATTATAGAAAAAATTATAGATTTATTTGTTAATGAAATTTAAATTATTTGAACTAATATTTATAAGTTTTAATTTTAATCAAGTTAAACGCATTTTTTAAATTCTTCATAATCAAGAAATAAATCATTATTTTGTACAAAATATTTGTTTGGAATAACCAAATACACATTCCAAAATGTTATTAAAAGTAGTTTTTTGAAACCCTAGGTTTGAGTCTGAAATAAAATGTTTATAACGTCGGTAAATAAGTATTTTGGAGAGTGGTTTGAGTCTAGGATAAAATGTCGGTAACGTTCATAGGTACAAATCTTGGAGAGTGGTTTGAGTCTGGAATAAAATGTCGATAACGTAGAATCGTCAGTAAAAAATGATCTTGGATGAATCTGTGGTAAAATTCTGGTCTTTTAGTTTGAGTTACGGATAAAAAGAATGTAACGTCGTTAAGTTGGAAACTTGGAAAATGATTTGAGTCCGGACAAAGGTCCGGGACAAAATATTAGTCACGTCGGTAAGTGGTTATCTTGGAGAGATAATGTCGGTAAGTAGGAATTTTGTTAGTGGTTTGAGTCTATAATAAGATGTCGATAACGTCGATAAGTAAAAATAAAATGCTGTCTGCCTAACTACTTTAAATAATAATTAAAATTTATTCTCCCTAATCGATAACCGTATTTACTAAATATATCAAAATATTATCTTCCAGAATATTTAAAACTGTATTTTCAATTGGTGCAGGAAAATTGTACATATTTGTTAAAAATTTCTTCCAAACCACTTACATATAGTAGACATTTTAAAATCTTTATAAACAGATGAATATTATTCAAATATTTGTTAAGTAGTATTCAGTTTTTTTAAAACTATACCATCATTTATACCAGCGTGTATCAAAGACAAACTGGTGACAAAAATCATGATAAAGAGCAATAATATTGCAATTTTGCCCCATTTCTGCTGTCAATCCCGATCAGAACGACGTTTTCCGTGTTTTTGTCTGGAAAAAATTTTACATTTTTAAATAAAGTATTTAAATTTTCTAAATAAATAAAATATACGATATATGTTAATTACTTTTTTCTGTCTCCAGAATCTGATTCACTTTCTTCAGTCTCAGTTTCACTTTCATCGTGATTTTCGGAAGAACTTTCCGCCTCAGATATGTATTTGACTTTTTTGTTTTCTCTAGATTTTTTCTTCTCCTTTTTATCTTTTCTGTTCTTTTTCTTCTTGGATTTTTCATCATCGCTGAAAGATTCTTGTTTCACCTCTTCTTTTCTCTTCTTTTTTCTCTCTCGTTTCTTGTAATCTTCAGATTTTCTCGAGTTACGGGAACTAGAATTTGAGTAACCAGAATCTTCTCTTGTTTTGCTGAAAAATTGTATCAATTGTTAATCATTATTAAAAAAGTAAATTATTAATGAATAAATAAGTTAATTAATTAATTTTTACCGAGCCTGCTTTTCTCGATTTCTTGGCGGTATATCATATTTATCCATATTTTCTGAATAATCACTATCAGAAATACTCTCTTCAATGTCGATTTCCCTTGTTTTCCTTTTTCTCTTGCCTTCCCTGTACTTTCTATTTTTTACGTCTTTTTTCTTTTCATCTCGATAGATAATACTGATATTTGGAATTTCATATTTCTCATATTTTTCTTCTCGTCTTCTACTTTTATTTTCAGCCTGGACGACATACAATCTATACAATTGTAGCAAAATAACTAAAGTGTTTTTGCAGGTGAAGAAAATGTTCATGTAGCTTACGATCTGATAATGAATAATTAAAATTAGCCTAAATGCCAAAAATGGTCCATCCTGCAATAAAATATAAAGTCAAGATTAAAAAGTGTATATTAATATTTATTTATAGTTATACTATACTCAATAAACTAGAACCTAATTAGCTCTGCCTAATTAACAACACCTAATGAATAAATAACAAATTATTTAAATAATAATATCTTATTCTCAATTTTTTTCAATTAATTCACCTAATTAATTACACTTAATGATCTATATCTAATTAATCTACTAACGCTAACGTGGACGGATGTTTTAATCAAAATTCAGTGAATTTGTACATTATGTTGAAAAATATTTTTTATAACATATTAAACTACAATTTTGAATATTATATAATTACCCAAAATGTAGCATTCATGACAGTTTTTAAAAAAACCAAGCCTACTTTCAAAATTCAATCTGGCGATCGCCAAAAAAATTTTAATTCAAAAATTTGGATTTTTCTTGATTGAAAATTAATTTTTTGATTCAAATTCATAAAAAGCGACTCAAAAAATCTTCGTAATGAAAAACGCCAATGAACGTGTTTAAAAAATTTAAAAATTCATGACAATTATATAAAGACTCAGGACAGCCTTTCAAATTTGAAAAAAAAAATTCGAAAATAGCAAAAATAATTGAAATATGAAGAAAATAATTGAAAAATTACAAAAATAATTCAATTTTGTAATAAAAATTATAAAATGACAAAACTAATTGAAAAATTATTTAAAAACCAAAAAATGAAGATAAAAATTGAAAACTTGAAACAAAATAATTGAAATTTAAATGAAGTAATTGAAAAATTCCAAAAATAATTGAAATTTAAAAAAAAATTGTAAAATGACAAAATAAATTGAAAATAACAAAATGAAGACAAAAATTGAAAATTTTGGACAAGATAATTGAAATTACAAGAAAGTAACTGAAAAATAACAAAAATAATTAAAATTGGAAAAAATTAATTTGAGACTGGCGTAAAAAATTTTAAATTTGAAGAATACAATTGAGATGTTGACGAAATAATTAAAATATGAAGAAACTAATTGAATTATGACATGAATAATTGAAATCTGGTGTAAAAATTAAACTTTTTAGACATTAGTTGAAAAATTGAAAAAGATAATAGAAGTTTCTAGAAAATAATTAAAACTTGAAGAAAATAATTTAAAAATATCAAAAAGAATTTATATATGTAGAAAACAGTTGCGTTGAAAAATGACAAAAATAACGGAAGTTGGGAAAAAATTAATAAAAAATAAAAAATATAATTAAAAAATTATTATAGGTATTAATTGAAAAATTGCATAAAATTATTGAAAAATTAATGATATAATTGAAATGTGAAGAAAATAATTGAAAAATGACAGAAATAATTGAAAACTGATGTAAAAGTTAATGAATTAATGACAATAATAACAAAATCGGGCAAGTACGAGTTACATCCGTACCAAAATCTAGGGTTCCGTACATTTACGAAACAAAGATATACCTTATTAACAAACAGAGAGCTCTAATTTGGTACACATATGTATTTTTACGTGTAGATTACAGGAAAATTATAGGGAACATTATCTGGATTGAAAGTCAAAACGTTGTCAAAAAAAGAAAAACTGCAAATTTTCGAAAAAAAAATTTTTTTCCTCATAACTTTGAAACTATTTGAGCTAGAGGGCTAAAATTTGATACATTTGTATATTTTTATGTACAGATTATGAAAATTAATTAGAACGTACAAATTATGAAAATACTTCTACCTTCAAGTACATGAAACTTTTGCTTAAGGGTACAGGTTTGTATTTCATATAAATAACATAAAAATCAAGAATTTTTTTTAAGGGGAGACCTTATATCGTTTTTTTTTACATTCTGAGTATACAAATAAAAATTTTATTGGTTTGAGGGGTACTGTAGGTCAATTAGGGTGAGCTCTAGCATAGGGGTTTAAATCTCTTTTTGGTGATTTTTTGAATTTTTTTTTGTGACCTCATAATATTCAATTTTATTTCCAAACATAATTTTTCCATAATCTGCATGGAAAAATACACGAGTGTACCAAATTTTAGCCCTCTAGCTCAAATAATGGCAAAGTTAGAGAAAAAAAACTTTTTTCAAAAATTTGCAGTTTCTCCTTGACAACGCTATGGCCATCAATCCTGATCATGTTCTCTATATTTTTCGTGTAATCTACACGTGAAAATACATATGTGTACCAAATTTCAGACCTCTAGGTCAAACAGTTTAGAAGTTAAAGGGGGGGGGGGGGGGTGAATGGTCCATTTTAATGCATTTTTGCTAAAAAAAGTTGTTATTTCCTTGACAACGCTATGAACATCACCTTGAATCATGTTCTCTATATTTTTCGTGCAATCTACACGTGAAAATACATCAGTGTACCAAATTTCAGCCCTCTAGGTCAAATAGTTTAGAAGTTAAGGGGGGGGGGGGGCAATGGTTTTTGGCTACGGACGCACGAGTCTCGCTATAAGGGTTCCGCCGAACATCGAAGGTGTATGGAACCCTAAAAAACAGCGGAAAAAATGACATTTAAAGAAAAAAATTCAAAAATTTCAAAAATATTTGAATAATGACAAAAATAATTGTAATTTGAAAAAAATAATTGAGAAATAACAAAATAAAATGATAACTGGTGTAAAAAATTAAAAATTTGAAGACAAGACATGAAAAATTGCCAAAACAAGCAAAATAATTATGTTTCTCATAAAGCAAGCAATAAATTAATAATATATAAGTTAATTAAGGAAGTTATTAAAAAAAATTTTTTTAATGCAACAAAATGAAAAAACATGGATTATTTTACGACTTTTTGATCAATTGTAAACTTTATATAAGGCAATCGATTTTCGATGAAAAAAGGAACTCAAGAAAATTTGATTGGATGCTTTCAAAAATCCTTGTGTCGAATTTTAGATATTCATGAGATTAATAAGTCATTCAAATTTTATTGAAATCCGTTAAAGCATTCTCGAAATATCCTGGCGACAAAAAATTCTATACACACATGCATACATACACACACACACACACACACATCTGGACATTTTCTTAAAAATTTTAATTTACGCTTTTTAGATAAAAATGAGTCGATTTAGACTATTTTTGGAAAATCGAAAATCTTAAGGATCACAAAGCTTCCTCTGTGACGAAGCAAAATGACAAAAAAAACTTGAATATTGACAAAAGTGATTGAAATTTGAAGAAAATAATTAAAAAACAACCAAAGTAAATTGAAACTTGTGTAGAAAATTAAAATATTCCTGGCAATAATTTAAAGATTGAAAAACATAACTTTGGATTTTTAAGAAAATAATTGAAATATGACTAAAATATAAATATGAAAACTTGTGTAATAAATTTAATTATTGATGACTACAATTTAAAGACTGGAGAAAATAATTGATGTTTGCAGAAATTAATTGAAGAAGATGTAAATAATGGATAAATTCATGACAATAATTTTGAAGAAAATAATCTCTCTAAATCTAAATTAGTTAGAAATAACTAATTTGAAAGCAAAAACTCGGTCACTAATTTAAATAGTTATATTTCTACTAATCATTTAGTAAAAAATAACTAATTATTAGTCAAATTCATTTTTAGGTTATGTCAAAATAACTAATATTTTAGTAAAAATTCAGTTTACTAATTCAATTAGTCAAATTTTAACTATTTTTTAGTTATTTTTTTACTAACAATTAGTAATTTTTTTTACTAATAATTAGTTATTTTTTACTAATTGCTGAAATAAAAACTCAGCCACGATTTGACTAATTATTAGTTATTTTTAACTAATTTAGATTTAGAAAATTTGAAAACTGGTGCGTAAAAAGTTTAAAAATTCAGAACAATAAAAACAAATTTTTAAATAATTGAAACTTGAAGAAAATAATTCTAAAACGGCAAAAATAATAGAAATATAAAGAAAATAATTAGAAAAAGATAAAAATACTTGAATAATGACAAAACTGATTGAAATTTGAAGAAAATAATTGAAAAATGACAAAAAATAATAGATAAATTTGTGTAATCAATTTAAATATTCATGAATATAATTTAAAGACTGGAGAAAATAATTGATATTTGAAAAAATTAAATTAAAAATTGCAAAAATACTTGAAAATTGACAAAAATACTTTAAAGTTGACAATAAAAGCTTTCAAATGACAAAAATATTTGAAGAGAGGTGTAGAAATTAAATATTTGTAGACTAATTAAAAAATTGACGATGTAATTGGAACATAAACAATCTTATTGATTTATAAGGTAAATTAAAAATTATTAATCAGGCACCCAATATCAGAAGATCCTCCACCCCCCTCGCAGCTTGAATAGACATTTTACTAAAAAAGTGAGAAAAGTAAGTTGTTTTAAAAAAAAAATGAGTAATAGTAAACGATTAAAAAAAAAGTTAGTAAAAGTGAGAAATATGAATCTGGCAGTCCTGCGACCTCAGAAATGTTAGAAATAATGACAGAAAATATTAGAAAAAAATGACACGATAAATAATTTAAAAATTATTTTTAAAAAAAAATTACATTTTTTCTGTCATTTTTTTTATTATTATTTGTATCATTTTTGTGGCCATTACCTGTCGTCACGGAAAAATTAAACACTTTTGTTACTTTTTACTGACATATTTTTCCGTAAGGGTGTTATCAATTTTTCCCAAATAAAGATTCATATAGGGGAGAGTGGCCATCAATGTACCGGGTTTTTTTCAAAGTCATAGTACTTATTCAATTTCACCAATTTCAAGCACTTCTTTGTATCAATATAAAACTACAACACTTCTCTAGGTAATGCACACATATTATACACGATTTATTTTGATTAAATAATAAAATTTAGGATCTTTCTAAACTAACAAGCTATTTTCAATTTCAACAACCTGGGTACACAATGAACCACCTCTATAAAAACACTAAAAATGTTCAACAATAATAATATTGCAATTTCCACTTTGTAAAAAAAGTTATTTTCTATCAAATACTATAAAAAATTATTACTTAACACTTTTTAATTGATAATGTATAACATAAATATACCTCAAATTTAAGTTAACTAGCTAAAATGGCATTTTAGTTTTGCTATGTTGAGAAAAGTACTGATAACAATCGCTGTAGCATGCTGTATGCATGCCTAGTTTTATAATCAGGCATACCACTCTGGAAATCGAAAATACACTGAAATTCCAGGTGGTTCATTGTTCCCCGGTACATTGAATCAACATAACATTTGCAACAAAAATGGTTTTTTATAACTTAATCCAATATTTCAAAATCTTTATCTCATTAGAATATTGTAGTTAAGGCCCAAAACAAAATAAATCGTAAGTTCATTTATTTTTAAATTGCCTTATTTTAATTAAAAAACGTGTTTGTATTTTAGGTAAATTTTTTCTTCATAGCATCAAAAACAGTTTTTTTTCAGTTTTCTCTATAAAGAATAAATCCACATATCTCAAATTTATGGACGTAGTGTGTTTACGCAAACTTCATTTATATTTAAAATTAGGAGAATTTTTATTTAATTGTTTCTGAGAAAATTGAAATGGTTCATTGAAAAAACTGGTACATTGATGGCCACTTTCCCCTACATATTTATAAAAATTTGATCACCTGAAGTAGCATATTAATAGCAATTCCCCAGACATCGATGCTACAACAACTTGTCTCAGTTGGCACTTTTCTCTTGATGGCACTTCCAGAAGAAAGTCTCGATTTTCTAGATTTTGTAGCTGTTAAAACGACAGTAAATTGCATCAGTGACCAGGACCAAATACCTAAAGTTAAATAAACTAAAACAGGTTCTCGTGCTATTTTGTCTTCCTTAAAAGAATCGAAAAATTCGATAATATCTGCTGCAGTTCCAATGTACACCAGAAGAAGCTGACTCAATTGATCTCGAGTTAAATCACCCTTCGGCAGCATCCATCGGCCGATTATTAAAATCAGCATTAAAAATTGCTCGATCAAGGTCACCCATGTTTCGGTCGATATTTGAATCGTTGGTAATTTGATGTTCACCTAAAAATTTAAAAGTCGATTAATAAAATGTATTGACAGATTAATTAAATAATAAAGTAATGAATTGATTAATTTAAAATAGGTATTAATAGAATGATTATAATCAATTTTAATAAATTAAATGTTTATTTTTACATTTTTCGTTTTTTTATTGTTTAAAATCAAGATGATTTGGTTCAATTAATAAAAATTAGGTAGAGAATAAATAAAACCTACCCCCAATGCTTTTTCAAGATGTTTTAAATCCTCGGCAGCTAAATTCGTGAAATCCAAACTTTCTGTGATATTTATATTCGACTCTCGCATTCGAAGCCTTTTTTCCACTTTATCCAATTCCAAAAGCCAAATTGCTGGTACTACACTTCCCAGATATAAAAAGACGGAAGGGCAGAACCTGAAAAAAAAATGTCTTGTCATAATAATATTACTACTGACACAATATTTAAATGAATAAAGTCATTTTTACATAATTCATTGTAAATCAATTATTCTATACAAATAAAGTAACAAGGCACCTCAAAACAATAACTAGAAGTTGATTCAAATTAACTAGAAAATAAAGAAAAATTATTGTAAAGTTAAAGAAGAACGAGGAATTAAAGAAAATAAACAAAATAATAAAAAATTAAATATCAAAAAGTGAACAAAATTACTGGAAAGTTATGAAATAACTATAAAGTGACAAAAATAACTAGAAAAAGTGTCAAAAATAACTATAAATTGATGAAAGTTATTAGAATTTATTTTAAAAAATATAAAATGAAGAAAAATCTTTAGACAATTGTAAAAATAAATAAATTTATGAAAAACTCAATGGAAAAAAAAGAAGCGAAAAAATATTTAGATATTAAAAAATGAAATCGGAAAATGTTGAAAAATTATTGAAGGAAAATATTAAATAGAAGTTTTTTAAAGTAATTGGACAAGCAAGAAAAATTACTATAAAATAAAAAAAGAATAAACAAGATTGAGGAAATAAAGATACAAAACTAGAAAGAAATGAAGAAGAAATTGTAAAACGTTTTTAAAAAGTTAGAAAATAACTAAAAATTGATGAATACAAGTAAAATTAATTTTTTGTAATTAGAAATTGGTTTAAATTAAGTAGAAAATGAAGCAAAATCACTAGTCATAAAGTAAAACATGAGTGAGAAATTAAACAAAATGATGAATATATATTAATTACCAAAAAGTTAACAAAATTACTAGAAAGTTACTAAATAACTAGGAAATGACGAAAATAACTATAAATTTATGATAGTTACTAGAACAAAAATCCTTAGACAATTTAATAATAAATTAATTTAAAATAAAAACTAAGTAGAAAAATATAAACAAAAGCGAAAAAATGTTTAGAAATTAAAAAAGCTAATTAGAAAATGTTTAAAAATTACAATGATATAAGGAAATAATAATAATAATAAATGAGGAAGAAAAATTACAATAAAGTGAAATAAGAATGAGAAATTAAAGAGACAATACTAGAAAATGAACAATTATTAAAACGCTATTAAAAAGTTACAAAATAGCTAGAAATTGACGAAAATAAAACTAGAAATAGATGAATATAATTAGATTTTCTTTCTATGACTAGAAATTGATTTAAATTAATTAGAAAATAACGAAAAATCACTATAAAATAAAAGACGAATGAGAAATTTAAAAAAATGAACAAAATAATGAAGATTAATTACCAAAAAGTGAAAAAAATACTAAAAAGGTACAAATAACTAGAAATTGATGAAAATAACTAGAAAATGTCGAAAATAACTATAAATTGATAAAAGTTACTAAAATTTATTGCAAAAATTATAAAATGAAAAAAATTCCTTAGACAATGTAATAATAAATTAATTAAGAAGAAAATTAAATAGCAAAATATAAACAGAAGCGAAAAAATATTTACTAATTAAAAAAGCCAATTAGAAAATGTTGAAAAATAAATAGAAAGTAAAATAATAACTAGGAGTTTTTTAAGAGTAACTAGATAAGGTAGAAAAATTACAATAAAGTGAAATAAAAATGAGAAATTACATATACAAAACTAAAGAATGAAGAAAAATTACTGAAAAGGTATTAAAAAGTTACAAAATAACTAGAAATTGACGAATAAAACTAAAAACTGATGAATATGATTAGAATTTTTTAAAAATAACTAGAATTTGAAAAATACTAGAAAGTATAAGATAACTATGTATAAAATAAAAACAACAAAATATAAAAAAAATAAACAGAAGCAAAAAAAAACCAAGAAATTATGAAAAATAACTAGAAAGTAGAATAAAATTACTTCTCAGAGATAATATTTTTAAAAAGTAAATAAGTAATTAGAATTTTAACAAAAATCAACCAAGAAATTAGAATATTTTCTCTATAAGGAAGTAATATAACTGGAAAGTGACAAAAATAACTAGTAATTTAAAAAAAAAACCCTAAAAAGTGTAAGAATAACTGACTGTTTAAAAAAAAAACTAAAAATAAGAAAGAAAAACAAATAAGAGAAAAAAAATTTAGACATTAAAAAAGATAACTAGATAGTAGGGGAAAATTACCAGAAGGTAAAATAATAACTTTACTGACTAGAAGTTGACCAAAAATAACTTGAAAGGAAAGAAAAATTACTACAGAATGAGAAGGAAAATTGAAGAAAAAAAAAACTAAACTAAATGAAAATTACTAGAAAAAGAAAAAATAACTACAACTTTAAAAAAAGTACCAAAGTTTTAAAAATAATAAGAAAGTGTAAAAAATAACTAATATTGATGGAAATCACTAGAATATATTGAAAAATTGCCAAAAAGCAAAAAAAAAATGACTCGAAAGTGAAATAACTGGAATTTAATTATAAAAGAAAAGTAACTAGAATAAAGAAAAAAGTGAAAAAGTAATTCGATAAATCGAAGAGAAAAAAAATTATAGATTCGAGAAGAATTACTAAAAAGTAAAAAAATATTTATAATTTGAAGATAAATAATTAGAAAATAACCATAAAGTACTAAAATATTGAAAAATAACTATTTAGTATGAAATATAACTATATATTGATAAATTTTACTAGAATGTTTTGAAAAATAAAGCTATAGAAAATGTAGAAAAATAACTAGAGAATGAAGAAAAATTACTAAAAAGCTAATAAAAAGTTACAAAAGACCTATATAAATTAGAATTAGAAATAGTTATTTTGGTCAATAAAATAACTAAAAACTGATGAATATGATTAGAATTTTTTCAAAAATAACTTGAATTTGAAAAATACCAGAAAGTATAAGATAACTATGTATAAAATAAAAACAAGTTAAAAAAAAACGGAATCAAAAAAGCAAAGACATTAAGAAAAATAACTACACTGCAAAAACATGGTGTCTTAAATTGGCCAAAAATGTCTTAAATTAAGATACTTTTGGTGTCTAAGACACGAAAAATGTCTTATTTTAAGACATTTTTGAACAATTTAAGACACCTGTTTTTGCAGTGTAGAATGTAGAATAAAATTACTTCAAAGAGATATTTTTAAAAGTAAATAAGTAATTAAAATTTTAAAAAAATCAACCAAGAAATTAAAAAAATATAACCGATAAGTGACGAAAATAACTAGTAATTTTTTTTAATAATTGGAATAAAATAAGTAATAATTACTGCAAAATAAAAAATTTGTAGATGGTGAAGAAAGGTTAAGAAGAAAGTAAATAACAATTATTAACGTGAACAGTAGAAAATATAAAATGAAGAAAAGAACTATAGAAAACAGGAAAAAATCACCAGAAAGAGATAAAATTAATAAACTGTAACAAATAGATTGTTTAAAATTACCAGAATTAACTAAAAGTAACTAGAAAATGATAAAAAATTCACTCAAAAGTGCAAGAATATAACTAAAGATTTTTAAAAACTAGAAATAAGTAAAAATAAAAAAATATATATATAGACATTAAAAAAGATAACTAGATAATAGGGGGAAATTACCAGGAAGTAAAATAAGAACTATAACGACCATAAGTTGGAAAAAAAATAGCTTGAAAAGAAAGAAAAATTACGATAAAATGAAGAGAAATTTTGAAAAATAAAAACTGTAAAAAAATTAATATATAACAAAATATAGACTTTCTTTCAAATGTCTAGAAAATAAGTTTATTAATAAAAATAACAACAGGTTGAAAAAAAAAATTTGAAGAAGGTATCAGAATTTTAAAAAAATAATAAGAAAGTGTAACAAATAACAAAATATTGATGAAAATTACTAGAATATTTAAATATTGCCACAAAGTAGCAAAATTACTAGAAAGTGAAAAAATAATGAGATAAATCGAAGAAAAATAATTTATAAACTCGAGAAGACTTACTTTTAAAAATAATATAAACATTTTTTATTTAAAAAGATTATTTAAATCAATATGTAGTTCAATAATTAAGATTTAATGAAAATAAATTTATAATTTAATAATTAAAATTTTTAATATTAAGTAAAAAAAATATTTTAATTTGAAAATAAATAATTAGAAAATAACAATAAAGTACTAAAAAATTGAAAAATAACTGATTAGTATGAAATATAACTATATATTGATAAATATTACTGGAATGTTTTGAAAAATAACTAGATAAAAAGTAAATAAATAAAAAATGTAATAAATAAATAAATAAAAATATATATTCTTGTATTACAATATTTATGAAATATTTGGTTTTAATTTAAAAATGCAATCTTTCGAGTCCTAGATATCCCTAATATCTTCAATATCAGATCAAACCCCAATCGTTCACACAGGAAGTCAATATTTTTGACCCGATTTCTCCAGACTATTCTCATGTGGCAGATACTAATGCACAATTTCCGACTGTCAAACTAAGCTGATCGTTCAAAACACACCCCAAAATAGGTAATCCTTGAAAGCCAACTTTTTCAAGCATTGTTAACTTTTCCAAGTGGAAAATCACCTTATTAGTTCAAATGCCCTATCATTTCCATAGAATCTGGATTTATTAAGTGAAATGTAATACTTTTGAACTTGACCCACATTTTTTCTTAATTAGGACAACACCACATTTTTAAAAAAAATTTCGCACGTGCTGAACAATAGTATTACGTACGGGGATTTTTACAATAAAAAATATAGAATATCAACGTAATAGGAAAAAATTACAAATAATAAATAAAATAGAAAATATATAAAAAAACAAATAAAGAAACAAATTTTAAAAGTGACGAATAAAAAAAGTAACAACTAAATAACAAAAATAAAATTTATAAAAAACGGAAAAAAATTGTAAAAATATAAAAAAAAAATGCAGAAAAATGGCCAAAAGATAAACAAGTGTTAAATTTATCATATTTTACAATTTTACAATCAACCATTTATATTATATTAAAAATGTTCTTACCATTTCCATTCTTGATTTTCTTTAATAGTGAGCGTAAAAAGTCCCTCAAAAAACAGAAGTAAAATTGGACAACAGAGGTACCAATAAGTAGGATTTGATTTAAAGTTCGTGACTTGCCAAATCGCAATAAATCCATGAGAAGCGAAAACTAATCTGGTAATTATCGCTTTTATGGTAGCTAAAAATTTCGCCATCACTCTTTCCAATTATTTTAATTGAAATATAAATATAAACGACGAAACGGAAAATCCACTTTTTACCACCAGAATCGGTCAATTTCATTTTTCGAAAAAAAAAATTCAATCTCTTTCACATAATTCAATTTTAATTATTATAAAATTTCCAAATTGGCACAAATTATTTTCGAAGATATTTTCTAACATTTTTTTTGCTAAAGAAATCATGAATTGAGAAAAAATTCTGAACTTGTTGACATAAGGGTTGAGAAAGAACTGCGGATTAAGAAATGGAAATTCAAATATTCAGCAAGTGGCGCGCAAGCGTATATTTTCATTCGAATTAAAATTTACGTGAAACTCTTTGAGCAGGAATCAGATTTGGAAAATTCAAAATGGCGTCCGACATATTAGATCCGCCATTTTTGATTTTTTAATTTTATTCTAGTTATGCATATATTAAGAGATTAATATAACCTGCAAGTAATAAGATTCAATCAAATCTGTTTTTATTTTTTAAAAATTTTCAACTGTATTCAAGTCACCCTTTTGTTATACTAAAATTTAATGTTAGATATTTTATTTAGTGACGTCGTTTACTTTCGAAACAAGTTTGAGACCGAATAACAAGTTTGAAACAAATTCAAACATTTTTTAAGAACCGTCAGCCATTTTGAATCCGCCATTTTGAATTTTGAAAATATGTTGTTAGATTCGTATTCAGCGAACTCAAAAACTCACGAATAACAAGTTATAAACAAATTCGATTAATTTTGGAAAAATCGTCAGCTATTTAGAATCCACCATTTTGAATTTTAAAATTTTTATGTCAAATTCGTATTCAGCGATTTCAAAAATAAGGAAATAACAAGCTACAAACAAATCCGGTCAATTTTGGAAGAATCTTCGGACATTTTGAATCCGCCATTTTGAATTTTGAAAATCTGTTGTTAAATTCATATTCAGAGAACTCAAAAACACCCGAATAACAAGTTTCAAACAAATCTGATCGATTTTTGAAAAATAGTCATACATTTTAAATCCGCCATTTTGAATTTAAAAAATTTGTTGCTAGATTTGTATTCAGAGATTTCAAAAACACTCGTAAAACAAGTTTCAAGCAAATCCGATAAATTTTTTACATAGCGACAACCATTCTAATACCGCCATTTTGAATTTTAAATTTTTTATGTCAGATTCGTATTCAGCGATCTCAAAAATACCTGAATAAAAAATTTCGAACAATTTTGATCAGTTTTTGAAAAATAGTCAGACATTTTAAATTCGCCATTTTGTATTTTGAAAATTTGTTGTTAGATTCGTATTCATCGATCTCAAAAACACCAGAATAATAAGTTTCAAACAAATTCGATCAATTTTGGAAGAATCTTCAGACATTTTGAATTTTGAAAGTTTGTTGTTAGATTCGAATTCATCGATCTCTAAAACACCCGAATAAAAAAAAAAAAATTCGTCTGCTATTTTCAATTTTGAAAATCTGATTCGTAACCCCAAAACCCCTAAATTACAAATTTCAGCAAAAGCCAACTATCAGTAAAAAATACCCGACATTTTGGATTCGCCATTTTGAATTCCAACTTTTACTAAACATGGATAAACATCTGTTTTTTCAATTTCTTAAAAACTGCATAAGAGTACTGAGGATAATCATTCTCCAGGGGCTTGGTAATCTAGATATGAAATTTTGTAAATTGTACTTTAAACAACAAAAATAACAAAATAATTAATAAAAAGACTAGTAAATAATCCTGATCATAACAAAGCTTCCTCTATAAGAAAGAAAAAATAAATTAAAAATAAAATAAAAACGAAAATTTACCTGCAATTAATAAAACAGATCCCAACTTGATCGGTCTGATCGATGGAAAGCGGGAGAGCTGTAATTAATGTCATAATCAACTTAGACTTTGGATTAAAGTAAGATTGAGGTCTGGGTAAAAAAAACGATGTTTACGTAATTTGTGTTTTAGCATGACGAATGTGACACGTGATGAATTGAAATGTCGACAAAAAAGTGATTGGAATACGGATATAAAAAATAAGTTGCAAAGCCCTCTGGTTTCAATCGACAGAAACAATCGGAATCAGACGAAATGTCGACAGTATTGTCCAGTGTTTTTCACAACTCGTGCAAAAATGTAAATAAACTTTTAATCAGTTGACTACCTCCAGTAACAATTTAATTACACACGCAATATGCGTGTAATTCTCCAAGTGCTTCGTTTTCCAAAAGCCCAAAGGTGAGTTTCAATTTTTTTTCCCCAAATTTTACTGACTTTGACGTACGAGAGAATTTCATTCTGAAATCCTGGACACGCATGCACAATAATAACGTATTACTACTGTTTTTTTTTTCTATAATACACTTATTGTTCAAAAGCAACAACTATCTTTGTTTTCAAACAATGATGAATAAAGTCCTTTATCTCTGTTTTGCATTCTTTCTTCATTTTTACAACTTATTTCAATAAACATCAATGAATCAATTCTATGTATGAAATCATTTTTTATTAATGCGAAAATTTATTATTAAAGTATGAATAATGTAAAAGTGTGTTTTGCATGTTTAATTTGACAGGTTTTACAGTTTATAAGTTTATTGAAAGAGAAATTGAATTTGAGAAATCAAATTTCTCTTATTTTTATTTTTGTAAAGATAGAATATCTAATTTACTAGATTTATTTTATTCAATAACCCAAATTCGTCAAAATAATTTCAACTGCTTTTAATGTTCAAGTAATTAAATATCTAATCACGCGGTAATGTTTCCATTAAACTGCAACAATTATTTATCACAAGAATGTGAGCTTATATGACTAAAAAAAAAAGTGAGATATTAGTTGACGAATGTAAAAATAACTTTGTATGCATTACGCCTTGAGCACGAAACGACATATCATCGTTTAACAATCCTAACATTTATTTATCACTATAAAGATTATATTTTTTTACAGATGAACGTTCCTCTTTATGGAACGGGAGCCATTATAATTCTGATTGTTGCATTATTTGACTTCGGAACTGTTCTACAAATTTTAATCAGCATATTCCTATTTATTCTAGGGTAAGTTTTTAAATTACTAAAACAAACATTTTATTTAACAGATTAGAGCATTTTAATAAAACGGAAATTTACAAAAATATCCGTGGATTTTACTCAAAACGAATTAAATTTCTTAAAAACTATTTATCTTACTTTTCAGATTAGTGGTGTATATTTACAAAAATTTTCCCTCACCGTCTCAAAATGAAATTACTTTCTCAAGGGAGGATATCACCGAATCAAGTAAAAGATTATGGGAGGTAAGAAACACTAGATTTTTTTAATAATTGATTATTGAACTACTTTTTTTGAAATATTGATTATAAAAATATTGTTTGTTTAGCGTTTGGAAGAGATATCCAAAGAGTCGAAGGAAAAGATGACCTTCAGTCAAGATCGTAGAATTACGGGTAGTAGAATTATTGATGAATCTCTTCAGGTAAGAATACATATTTTTTTTAAATATCATATTTTGCTCCTCCATAGAGAAAAATAATTAATAAGAAATTAATTAACTTAAATATTGCCAATCAACTTATTATTAAATTTCTTTGATATTTAACTCTATGATGTAAATTTTTCTAAAATTTAATTTTCACTTTTGCAGGAAATTTTAGAGTTTGTCTTACGAGATTACGTGGAATCGTGGTACAGCAATTTTACAAATGACAAGGAATTTCTTCTTTCGGTCAGGGACACTGCTCAAAAGATAATGATCAACGTTTCGAACAGGTATAATTATGAAAATTAAAATTAAGTTCTACTAAAAGTAACGAAAACTAATAAAAAATACAATAGGGAATAAAAAATATATATAAAATAAGGGCCGCGTGAATATCCCATAAAATTCATTAGATAAAATTTCTTTGAAACCGAATTTCCATTTTTCGAATTTGTTTTTAATCGAATTTTAAATTTCAAAAAATTTTACTGAACAACATTTTTAGATCATTAAATTTATATAACTTAGATTTTATTGAATTTTATAGAAATTATAAAGTATATAGAATCAATTTTATATAGAAATTTTATGAATTTATTTGTGATAAACTTTTTATTGTACAAAATTCTAATGATTAAGGAGGTTCTTTCTATTGACATAACCTCAAACTAAGAAATGACTTTTTAACGGGGAAAAAAAATATTATTAAAATTAATTTCACCCTACTTCGTGATTTTACAAAATTTTTAAGAATCCAGTGTTACATTTTTCAGAAAAAAATTAGGTTGAGCTACAATTTGTTGTTAAATAATAGTTTAGTAATATTTTGTGCTTTTTATTCAAATCTAGTTAAAGACTGTGATTTTTATCTGATTTTGACAAATAATAGTTCATTTTCCAATTTAAAACATTTTTTACAATTATATTTGTTAAATTTCGTTAAATAATATTTTTTACAAAAGAAATAAGATTTGTTTTTTACACATTTTTTAACAAACTTAATATATGCAGATGTAAAAAACTTATAAAAAATATTATTTTACAAAAACTTTTATATAAAAATAATATTTTATTTAAATATTATTAAATAATAATATTAAAATATTTTATATAAAATATTTTTTAATATTTTACAATTTTTAAAATTGTAAATAACGTTTAAACGAATAAAATGAATCAAAATTGTCAGAATTAGATGAAAATTACAGATCATTAGATTTAAAGGAAAAACACAAAATTTTGAACAAATAAAGATTCGGGCAAATAGAAATTCTGTAATTTAAAAACTCGACTCACTTAAAATTCAGTTAAAAGAGAATTCAGCTAAATTAAAATTCGGTTCAATAAGTGTCTTACACATCTTTCTAAAAAAAAATTTTATTTTTTAATGATTAAAAATATTTTGTTTCAAAACTTCCAACCTAATTTTTATTTAAAAATACTTTTAAAATAAACTTTTTTAACTGAATGTTATATTCTAGATCTCAAAATGCTTATTTTTTATTGCATAAGCAAATTAAACTTATTTAATTCCTAATTAAATTAATTAATCAATTAATTTAGTCAATATTTAATAATTTTTGTCATATTGTAATTTTGCTTTTAATTATCAATTATTTTGTTAAAATTCCCAGTTAATTCTTTAACTTACTATTTATTTCTGCAATTTTTAATTATTTTTTTCAATTCTCAATTATTGTCTTCAATTTTCAATTGCATTCTTCGTTTTTCAATTATTTTATTCAATATTCAATAATTCTCGCATTTTCTCAATTATCAATTAGTTTTTTAAAATTTCAATACAATTCTTCAATTTTCATTTATTTTCTACAGTTTTTTCCATAATTTTCATCAGTTTTCAATTGACAATTTATTATTCTCCTTTAATTTTATGATTATTCATTAATTTGAAAAAAAAATTTGTTCAAATGCGTTTATTTTCACAAATTTTCGATTTTTTTAAATAGTTAATTATTTTTGTCAATATTTAATTATTTTCGTCATATTGTAATTTTTCTTTTAATTGTTAATTATTTTCTTGAAATTTCCATTTATTTCTTTAATCTTTAATTTATTACTTCAATTTTTAATTATTTTCTTCAATTCTCAAATATTTTCTTTAATTTTCAATTATTCTCGTCATTTTTGAACTATTTCCTTCAATTATTAATTATTCTCCGCAATTTTCAATTATTTCCTACAATTTTTTAAATTTTTAATTATTATCTTGAAATTTTATAATTATTGTACCTATAATTTTTAAAATTCTTTTGTTCGGTTGTGTATTAATGGCTAAGCTATTTTTTAAATTTTGTTTCCAAATGTCAATATTTTCGTCATTTTGTAATTTTTTATTTTCTTCAATTTTAGTTATGTTTTTTTGATTTTCAATCCAACTTGTTCAATTTGCAATTATTTCCAACAGTTATTCCTATAATTTTTCAACTATTTTGTTTAAATTTAATATTTATTGTTTAGTTTTTTTTTCTTTTTAATTTAAATTCGATGAAAAATAAATTCGAAAAATGAATATACTGCTCTAAAAATATCCTATTTGATGAAATTCTATAGAATAAAAATTCTAAGTAATGAAATTTATGGAATATTCCCCAAATCAAGTTTAGTTTCGATGTTTTTGGCTTCGATTGAACAAGAAAATATTATCAATTTATTATTAATTAAATAATGTTTTAGGGTAAAGGAAGTAGATTGGATTCCTTACTTAACAACACGACTTGTTGATGATGCGGCATCACACATGAGATTATATCAGCAGGCCAAAACGAAAATGAAGCAAATTCAATTAAATAAGCTGACGAAAATTAATAGTTCGAGTACCTCTGGTGGAACTCCGAAAAGGGTTGCTACTCATCGTAGAAATAAGAGTGATACGGATATCTCTTGGTATTCTCAGTCCAAATTTTATACTCCCAATTTAACCTCTTTAACGGAACCGAAAGAAAGTAAAGAAATCAAGGACAGTGATTCTTTAGAGGAGATTTTTTTCGACTTGGAAGTGCAGATGGAAAAGAATTTCCTCTGTAGAGATTTAGTTTGTACAAATGAATCGGCGGAAAGAACCTTCTTAACAGAAATCTCAGAAGTCATTTTATTTTTGGTTCTGCCAAAAGAGGACTTTGATTGTATACCACTCAGATTTTTCTTAAGGGATTTGTTCGTTAATGTCATAATCAGGCCTCTGATGAATCTACTTTCGGATCCTGATTACATTAATCAAACTTTTATATGGCTGGTATGTTTCTCTTGTTTAAAATTAAGTTTAAAATTATTAATTTAAATTTAATGAATTAATTATGATAATCTAGCATGAGAATTTTCGTAATTATTATCATTATAATCATTTCCGAAATTAATATCATAATCACCATCATCGACACAATTCATAGAACTAAAAATTTTTCATTAAGAGTTGCTTTAAAATTGAATCAGAAAATCTGAAAACCTAATGGAAATTTTAAAATTATGAAGATTCTCTATTTAAGTATAGAATATTTTTTAAAAATAGTAAAACAAAGACTGGCTTCGAACTACTATATTTTTTCACTTTTTTAATACTTTTTTAACGCATTTTTTTAAATTTAAAAAAAAAAAATTTCGTTCATTTGTCATTTATTTAAAATCTGTTGTTTTTTCTTTATAAGTAAATTGTTTTCAGTAATTTTCTGACACTCTTTAATCACATTTTATCTTTTTTTAATTATTTTCACCGTTTGTTACTGATTTAATTATTTATAACGCATTTTCTTTATCTTTTTAGTAATTTAAAAAGCTTTTAAATTATTTTCTTTAATTTAAATAAATTTTTCCAACTTTTTTGTAATTTTTTTCTTTTCTAGAATTTTTTATAGGTAAATGTATATATTACTGCAAATGCCTCAATTACTGCAGTTTTTTGAAAAAAAGTTATTATGCACTATTTTAGAGTTCACAATCAATTCAAATTGATTGAAAAAATGATTTAAAACCTTACTCGATATAATTGCCAATAATCCAGCAGTAATTCAGGCACAGTAATTGATGCAGGCCCGTAGTAATACCAGCACAGAGTATTTTCCTATAAATTCATTATTTTTAAGAATACATAGTTTCTTTTTATATTTTAATAGATTAGTGGTTTCTACTTCAATAGATAACAAAAGTGCTTTTAAAACCAGCCAGATATTTATCTTTCATTTAAATCTATATTTTTTTTCAATCTTTTGCCGGACTTCAATTTCACACCACAGTAATTTTGTATCATTTTCTTCCTTTTCAAATAATTTTCTTAAATACTTCGTGATTTTTCTACGTTTTTTCAAAACTTTATCATTATTAATTATTTTTTCAATCTTGAGTTATTTTATCTATATTCCTTTCATTTACTTATATTTTTTTCCATTTGCTATTGTTATCTACTTCTTAATATCATTTTTTACATTTTCTTAGATATTTTGTCAATATCTTCTTGTTATTTTCAGAATTATTTTTAGAATTCATTTGCATTTTTATTATTTTCTTTAATTTTTGTAATCTTTTAATTTTTTTGATCAATTTTTATTTGTTTTGTTTTCTTTTCATTTGTTTCACTCATCTTAAAGTAATTTTTAAAAATTTCCTTAATTTTTGTTTTTTTAAGAATTTTCTATAATTTTTATAATTTTTTTTTCATACTTCCACATTTTGTAAATTCTAAATACTTCCTTCACTTTTAAGCTATTATCAACATTTTTAGTTTTGTTGTTTTACTTTTTTTTTGCGATAAGTATTATTTTTCATAAATTTTCCAATGATTTTTATACTTAACTTTTTACATTGTCTTGTCGAGAGTTATCTTTATTTTTAGGTAATAATAATTCTTAAAAATTAAATAAATAATTTTCAATAGTTTTTTATTAGTTTCTTAATTTTTAGTTGATTTTATGTAAAATTTTGTTATTTCTTGAAACTCCATTTATTATTTAACTTTTTTTTTTCTATATTTTAAAATTTTTAAAATGTTGTATTTTTTACTTCTGTTTCGTATTAATTCATGAAGGAGGTTCTATCCATTGACATAACCTCAATCTAAAAAATGGCTTTTTCCACCAAATAAAACTATAATTAAAATTAATTTCGCCAAATTTTGAAAAATCTAGTTGTACATTTTCCTGAAAAAATTATGTTTATCTAAAATTTGTTGTCAAATAATAATTGTTTAATATTTTATGTTTTTCTTAAAATCTAGTTAGAATCTATAATTTTCATCCAATTTTAACTAATATTATCTCATTTTTCTCGTTGAAACATTCTCTACAATTTTATTTGTTGGGGTTTTTTTAAAGAATACTTTGTTTAATAGTTATTAAACAAATAAAATTTGTTTTTCACGTATTGTTTAAACAAAATAATATTTAACAAAACCTAACAAATAAAATTCTAGAGAATGTTTCAACAAGAAAAATGGGCTATTATTATTATTATTTTAACATTATTAATTGCAAAATTTTTTTACTAAAAAAGTGAATAAAAAGAGAGAAATTTAATTTTTTTGCTCATTATGCAATTTGTATTTTTAAAATTTATTTTCATTTTTCGTTATTTTCTGACATTTTTCTCCTGTTTGCATTTTTTTCAGTTTTTCTTCACATTTAAATTTAATTTTTTACTAAAATGATAAAATTATACTTTTTATGTTTAACATTATTAAATTCTTAATTTCATATTTTTTGATTAAACAACTGAAAAAGAGGACATTAAAAATTTTTATTCGTTATTATAATTTATTTTTTAAGTTTTATCTTCATTTCGTAATTTTAGGAAAATTTTCTTCTTCTTTTCTTTTGCCATTTCTTCGATTCTGTTTACTTTAGAGTAATTTCTTAGCTTTTCAGTTATTTTTCAATTAATCTCAGGAAACTTTTTTTTTAGTTTCTTTTTATTTATTGTTATTTTATCCATTTTGAATTTCTCTATTTTTTTTATGTTCCGTCGTCTAGTCATTTTTCCAGTAAAAATTAATTATTCTATTTTTTTTATTAATATAGGTACATGAAGAAAAAATTTTTCTTTTTCGTATATTTATAAAATTTTAATATTTAACTGACTTAGTAGTTTCTTAAATTCTTTTGAAATACTGTCTATTTTGTTCTGGAATTTTGAACAGAAGGTTTAGAAAATTTTCAAATTTATATTGAGTTTTATGTTTATAATCATGGTATTCATTATTTATTTTTTATTATTTTATTTCAGTTTTTTATTATGATTTATCATTCAGGAAAATGACATATTTTTAGTGACTTATTAATCATTTTTCTCCTGTTTTTTTTCAGTTTCCCTTCATTTTTAAATTTAATTTTTTACTAAAATGATAAAATTATATTTTTTATGTTTAACATCATTTAACTCTTAAATTGATATATTTTTATTAAACAACTGAAAAAAGAGGACATTTAAATTTTTTACTCGTTATTGCAATTTATTTTTAAAATGTTATCTTCATTTCGTCATTTTGAGAAAATTTTCTTCTGTTTTTATTATTTTTACCAATTATTTTAATTATTTTATTTATTTAAAATTACATAAAATGTTAAAATTTAAATATTTTATATAAAGTATTGATTTGTGAAATAAAAAATTTAAGAGAGAAAAAAAATTTTCAAAACTCTCAATAAATTGATTTTCTTTTTTCAGTGCTCATAGAGTTTATTATTTATTTTTTATTATTTTATTTCAGCATTTTATTATTTATCATTTAGGAAAATGACATATTTTTAGTGACTTATTAATCATTTTTCTCCTGTTTGCATTTTTGTTCAGTTTTTCTTTACAAATTTTTTACTAAAATGATAAAATTATATTTTTTTATGTTTAACACTACTAAATTCTTAATTTCATTTTTTTGTATTATACAATGCAAAAAGAGGACATTTAAAATTTTTACTCGTTATTGTAGTTTATTTTTAAAATTTTATCTTCATTTCGTCATTTTTTGGAAAATTTTTCCAGCTATTTTATTAATTTTATTTATTTAAAATGAAGTAAAATCTTAAAATTTAAATAATTTATCAAAAATAATGATTTGTGTAATCAAATATTTGAAAGAGAAAAAAGTTTTCAAAAAAAAAACTCTCAATAAATTTATTTTCTTGTTTAAAAACACTATATAAAAATATTATCCAAATTCATTTCAACAAATTTTGAAAGATTCAGTTATAAATTTTTTAGAAAAATTAGGTTGAGCTAAAATTTGTTATCAAATAATAATTATTTAACATTTTGTTTTTTTTTTTAAATCTAGTTAAAATCTGTTAAGTTTTTCCAATTTTGACTAATAATAATAGCTCATTTTTCTCAGTGAAATATTTTCTACAATTTTATTTGTTAGGTTTTATTAAATATTATTTTGTTTAAACAATACGTAAAAAACAAATTTTATTTGTTTTATTTGCTCATGGAATTAATTTTTTTTTATTATTATTATTTTATTTCAGTTTTTTATTATTTATTATTTAGGAAAATTACATATTTTTAGTGACTTATTAATCATCACATTAATTACTATCAACCCTAAATTATAAATAAAAGAAAAAAAGTTTTCAAAACTCTCAATGAATTGATTTTTTTGTTTCAGTGCTCTAAAGAAAACCACTTGCCGAGCGATGTTTTCCTAACAGTAATTAGAATAACGGACAACTTAGAAGAATTATTAGCGACGAAAAATCTAGTTAATAGAAGATTAGCCTACATAAGATCCAAGGAGACAGGTGGAGAGGACGATATATCGATCAAGCAGGAATTAAATAGCCTTCTTTACATGAAAAAAATTCTCGACGCGAGAATAATTGCAATGCAGGAGGGTTTAAAGTCTGAAAATGATTCTGCAGAGCAGATTTCAGAGTGGAATAGGTACTTGGTTCCAGGTCAGAAATTGATTAATTTACCCCTCGACGAATTGCTGAGGAACAACATAGCCTTGAGTTATTTTATCGATTATATGACAAGCATCAATGCCGAGGCTTATCTTTATTTTTACTTAAATATTTACGGCTGGAGAGTTTCTGCTGAGCAGCAAATATCTGAGATTGAATTGGAAAGAATTCGAAGGCAACACTCGTCATCGAGGGAAGTGAGACGTCGTCACGCAGATTTGGGTAATTTGAAAGAAGCTGCCGTTAAAATTTATCAACAGTATTTGACTGACAAAGCGAGCCTTAAATTGCAACTAGACGATATTTTAGTGAAAAATCTCCTGCTGAGGATAAAAAATGAATCCGTGAAGGAAACGTGGTTTGACGAGCTTCAGGTTTGTTGTTACGAGAAATTAAAAAACGACGAGCGATTTTTACCGTCTTTTAAAAAAACGGCGTCTTATGTTAAACTTCTGGCAGAGCTGGATTTGTTGAAAGATTCAGCTTCTGAGGAAGATTCAAAGTCCTTGGACAGTATCAGTGTGTCGAGTATAAATAACGAAACTGAGCTCGATCAAGCTTCGTGGATGGAAACTCAGTCGAATTCAAGTTCCTCGTCTGGTAGTCGTGTAGGAACTGATTTTAGATCTTCGGATGAATTGGACGGCGATAGAGAGAGTTTGAAAGAATTTAGAAAGATCCACAAGCCGAATTTAGAATCGGAAAAGATAATAGAGGGTAGAGAGGCAACGGCGTATTTCGAGTCAAATCCAGAGAATATTTTTCCAATAGATGAAAGTCTCCAGGATCCGAATATAATTAAAAAATTGCAACAAGGTCGCTTTAGAATTACGGCGGTGATTATTGAGACTGGGATAGTTAGCGATAAGGGTAAGACTTATGGAATTTATGCGGTTGCTGTTACGAAGACTTTTGAATCTGGATACCAGGAAAAGTGGCATATTTATCGAAGATATTCAGACTTTCATGATCTTTATCAGAGGGTGAAGGAAAAATATTTTGATTTGGCGAAAATTCCTTTTCCGGGGAAGAAAACTTTTCATAATATGGAGCGATCTGTGCTTGAGAAGAGAATGGTTATGCTAAACGCTTGGTTGAATCAGCTAACAAAACCTGCCATCGCCGACGGTCATATGGGACTGCAAAATTTGCTTCTTGCCTTTTTGGAACAGGGGGATTACGATAAAGGAGTCACTGGAGGACATATTTCACGAACGGTAATTTCATTTTTATTTTTTACTTTAAACTGATTTAGAATTCAGTTAATTTAGACTTTAATTTATTTTTAAATCGTTACTAGTGGAAAAAATATACTAGTCTCTTAAAATATTGAATATTTTGTCACGAAATTTGGTAGAATTACTTTAAATATCATTATGAAGGTTTCTCTTGGATGAAGATCCAAGTCTGTTTGAATTTTGGCTCAAAATTAATTTTTAAAAAATTTGTTATTTTTCGAAAATTCTCCAAAATAAATTATCGGCCAAAATTAAAACAAACTCGGGTCAGAGAGACCTTTCTTATGATATTTTAAGTAATTATACCAAGTTCATGACAAAATATTCAATATTTTAAGAGAAAAGTTACGGACAAATTTTGCCTATATCAGTGAAGTTATAATTCATCACATGCCCTTAACATACACTATATTTATCTATTTTAGACAATGTGTACCACATTTTGAGACAATTTTCATCGCAAAAAAGTGATTTTCAAACTCGTTTTGTGTAGACTTTAAACGTCAAATTTAATCTAATTTATCTAATTTATTTAATCTAATTAAACTAAATTTTGAAATTGATTTAAAATAAAAATTTGTTTTTAATGTCTCTATTTCATGGTTTTGATAACTGATTCAATTGGTTGATCGTTCAAAAATTGAAACAAACTGTAAATTATGTTCTATTTATGAACACTTTGCTTCATAAAAACAAAAAATTTTATTTTTATATAGGAAGTAATAAATTAAGCAATGCAAAAAAATTAATTTTCAGTTATAAATGCCAGTTTTTGTGAATTTTGTTATAAGGCTCTCAAAAGAAAGTCTAGAAACTCTAAATTAACGTACATGTCAACATTCATACCAGTCCGAAAGCACACGTTCTCGTCAGTCTGCCCTAATCTTTCGAAGGTAACGGATGTACCTTTGACCAGGTAGACAAATTTCTTATATCCAAAACGGATAAATTTAAATTCGAAAATACCGCCAACACGGCGGCCCACAGGCCAAGTTTCGCGGTTGCAAAGCAAACAAATGCCCCGCGAGAAATAAATAAAAAATGTGCAAGTGATAGTGACAACATTATTAACATTAAAAGTGATTGTGAAGAACATTCAACTCTAAAAAGGAAATTAAGTGCCGAGGATTCCGAGAAATTCAGTGATAGATATGGTAGGACCGACATGTCAAGCCAAAAACCTCCAAAAAATATAAAAAGCGCTGTCGTCAAAAAAACCGAAGCGCGAAAGCCATATGAAAAACCATTAAAACCACAAAAAGGAAGGAAATCGCTTATTTCTCACAATTCGTCAGAAGACGGAACCAAATATCTACAAGACGCTGGAAGCATCAGTAGCGCAATGGAATCTTCGAGTGAAAGTTACGAAAAATTGTTGCAAATTAATCAAGAGCGAAATCAAACCATAGAGGCCTTGATGAAAACTATTAAAATGCAAACGGAAAGAATAGAAAAACTAGAGAAGATACATCGCAAAGACACCAATAAAATGGACAATATGGACATGGACAATGCAGAAGAAGGAGTACCTGAAAAGCTACAACAAAAGGGATTAGGATCGAGAAATCTGGATCTTCCAAAGGCAGGAACGAGTGCAATAAAGTACCCTCCGGAAAAACCAAGTGCCAACGGCAATGAAAATGACCTCATCGAGGACCAACAACAACAAATCGATGATAATGAATCTACCCAGCCGCCTTCCCAGAAGAAACGAAAGCCTCCACCCATTGTAATCTACGGACAGCAATCTGAAACGGTAAGCTTAATGACAGATTATCTTACGAAAGGTAACTTCTATGTAAAATATGTAAACAAGAACAAACATGTATTGTATACCGAAACTATTCTTGAGTTTAAATTAGCTAAACAGCAACTCGAGGCTGCAGAAACTAAATTCTTTTCATACACCCCTAAAGAGGAAAAAAATTTATCCTTTTTATTAAAAGGTTTGAACACGAATATGAATAAAGAAGAACTATTAAATGAATTAAAATCCTTAAATATTGAAAATTTAACTTTTATAAAAGCAGCTGAATTCAGCACCGTAAACTCAGTTAAAGAAAATAGAGTATTGCCATATTACTTAATTCAATTATCACCAAACAGTCAAGTAAATAAATTGCATAGCATTAAATATATTAATCATCAAGTAATTAGGTGGGAAAGATTAAAAAAAAAGCAAAGCATACAATGCAAAAACTGCCAAAGATTAGGGCATGTAGCCTCGAATTGCAAATTAGATTATAGATGTGTAAAATGTTGCGAAAAACATACACCAGGTAATTGCGAAATTTCGAAACCCACGAATGCAGGCGAATCAAACAAAGCATATTGCGTTACGTGCCAAAAATATGGCCACCCTGCTTCTTACAGGGGATGCGAAAAACAAATAGAGTTAAGGGCTAGAGCACAACAAAAGTTAGATTTAATAAAAGAGAGCAGAATTTCCAAAAATCAAGTGATTAATAATTTTACCTCGAACTTTACAAAACCGGGAGTTTCATATTCAAATATCATGAGACCAAACATACATCAAAATCATACACAATCACAACAAAATAATAACAAAACACAAGACGAACAAACAACACTAGAAACATTAACAAAACAAGTTCTCCTAATCACACAACTAGTTAAACAAAATAGTGAAAGAATCGACAAATTGTACTCTCTCTTAACTAATTCTGTTCACAATGGATGAAAATAGAAATATAAATACAATAAATTCAATTAAAATCAAAAAATTAAAAATAATATCGATAAACGTAAATTCAATCATAACTAACGAGAGAAGAAACAATCTTCTAAAATTTTTAAATACACACAATCCAGATATTGTCATGCTAAGTGAAACTAAATTAAACTTAACACACAAAATAGAATTTAAAAACTATTGTTTTATCAGAAAGGATAGGCCCAAATCAACACAAGGAGGAGGAGTAGGAATCTTAATCAAAAGAGACATTAAATTTAAACAGATAATAATACCGGAAATAGAAAAATTTGAAAATTTAGAAACAGTTATTATTAATCTTCCTCTACCAGACAATCAAAGGCTTTACATTATAGCGGCTTATGCTCCTTACGGGAAAAAAACAACGTTTAATCAGGAAATTGAAAATCTATTTCACAAGCTCCAGCTAGATAACCTAGATAACTACTTTATAATGGCGGGAGACCTAAACGCAAAACACAGTAACTGGCAAAATGAAATTTATAATACTAGGGGAACATTCCTAAAAAAATGGTTAGACGATAATGAAATCACTTATAAATTAAAACTCTACGGTTCTGATCTCCCCTCATTCCCTAAGGGGAATTCATACTTAGATCTAGGGATAATAGATAATAGACTAACCATTGAAAAATTTAACAATACAGAAAAACTAGAAACATTGCAATATGATAGTGACCATAATGCGATATTAATTAAAGCAGCATTTAACAATCATCCTTATTTCTTATTAGAGAAAACGGGTCATAACCATAAAATTAATTACAAGCAGGCAAATTGGGAAAAGTTTAAACATAATTTAGATAAAAAATATGACACTAACATACCCGTAAACAGGAACTTGTCGAACGAAGAAATAGAAAATTATCTCCAAGAAATAAACGAAGGCATAATAACAGCAATGAATAATGCATTACCAAAAATAAAAAACAAAAATTCAATGGAATGTTATCAAACACCCTTAATCAATAAAATTCAAAAGCATAAAAGTAAAGTAATAACACAAATAAATAAAATATATAGAAACTTTCAACACCATAATAACAAACAATTAAACTTTCTAAAAAATAAATTAATAACCTTAAAAGCTCTTCTTAAACAAGAGTATATTAACTCTATAAATAAATACTGGTCTGAAAAAATCAGTAAAATTCCGGTAAATGACCCAAAAAATATGTTTCCACAAATCAACCAGTTATTTAGGACCAAGAATAAAATTTCCATTCCAGAACTGGAAATAGATGTAAACAATCAAAACACACTTCTCTTACAAGAATCAGACATAGAAGAACAAACCCTTTTAAAAAGTAACAATAAATATATTATTGCAAATAACGAAGACAAAATTAAAATAATCGGTACACACTTTAAAAACACACACACTAAATTTTTACATTTCGGAAGGGAAGGATTAAATAGAATTGTACAAAGAAAAGTAGCAGAACTTGATCAGGAAATGAAAAATGACATTGAAAATAACATCACAGTAGTTAAGTTTACCAATAATCTACATTCAACTAACATTGAACTATTAAACGAACGAACTCCGGAATATTTTACTTCAAAAAATAAATTACAAAAAATCCTTAACAATTTGAATAATAAAAAATCATCAGGAATTGACGGAATACCAAATATAGTATTAAAACATTTAACACCCAAAATTGTAAATAATTATTGTATCCTTTTCAATAATCTATTAAATAATAGTCACTTCCCAAGTAATTGGAAAAAATCAAAAATTATCCCAATCCCAAAAAAAGGAAAAAATAGTACAAACGTTGGAGATTTCAGACCTATAAGTCTCCTCCCAAATATAAGCAAAGTGTTCGAAACAGTACTAAAAAAGAATTTAACACATGTATGCGAAGAAAAAAATATAATTCCAGAATATCAGTACGGTTTCAAATTTAAACATTCCACCCTACACGCCATTAACAAACTAACATCAGACATTTGTCGAGCAATTAATGATAAAAAATACGTGGGAGCTTGTCTTATTGACCTAGAAAAAGCCTTTGATACTGTGTGGACAGATGGATTAATATTTAAATTACTCAAAAATAAATTACCGAAACACTTAATTAAATTGATAAAAAATATGATCACAAATAAAAGTTTTATAATAACAGACGGTATCGATACATTAGATAAAGAATTTTTAGTGTTAAATGGGCTTCACCAAGGAACAGTATTGTCACCGATATTGTTTAATATTTATACAAACGAAATATTAAAAATGTATGGCATAAATGTAGACCCAGACAAAAAAGGAATTGCATTTGCAGACGACATGATTATTTACATTATAAGCAAAAAGATCTCTGAAATACAAGAATTACTTCAGGACCTTTTTGAGAATGTACAATATTATATTTATTCATGGAAACTAAAATTAAATGTCTCCAAATGTGAAACAATTTTGTTTAGACCAACACTTAGCAAAGCAAATACAAATGCAAGAAAACATTATAAAACCTTTCAGATAAAAGAACGAAAAGATGGTGGGGAACCGGTCCCTAACAAAACTGTAGTTAAATATCTGGGACTACATTTGGACCAAAAACTTTATTTTATAAAACATATAGACACCCAAATAAAAAAAGCATCTAACGCTTTCGCCATGTTAAATAGATTAACGAACAACAAACACTTGAACAACAAAATCAAAGTAAACTGTTATATGCTTTTTATCAGACCCTTATTAACTTACGCTTGTCCTATTTGGTACAACATTAGTGCATCCATTATGGAAAGAATTAGAATCTTAGAGAGAAAATGCTTAAGAAAGTGCCTAGGTAAATGTAGAACCAGTGAATCGGAATTTCAGAAATACATTTCGAACGAAAAACTTTATAATATGGCCAACATTAGTAAAATAGATACCCAAATTATAAAAATTACTAGAAACTACTTTGCAAACACCCGAAATGTATTAAATAATAGTCTAATCTACGGAATTTGTTACCCAAACGACAACTACTTTGAAAATGTAATTAAAAGTGACTTTGTTCCTCCAGAAGCCTTTACGTACCTAGACAAAAATGGCTACATTCAAGATGTTCATGGCGCTCCTGTTATATACCATTATAACAGAAACGCCAGAAAGAAAGCTATTCTTTATGAAAAAAATTTAGACACGCGAATTCCAAATGAAGAATGGAGATTTAGCACATGCACTACAAATAGAGAAAAAAAAGATAGACATAGGTTAAACATTAAAAAATATTTCTGGTTAGATGACTAATATAGAGAAACTGTGCTTCTCAACGGAGAATGATTGCATAGGTAAAATAAAATATGTTATACACAACCGTAAGCTAAATAACAAGAAGATAATTATTTAAATATAATTATAATTATTTTAAATTAATTTCTATCATTCTTAATTTTTAACAATAATTTTACTTTTGCTCGTAAATTATCAATGTACATTCTTATAATATCTTCTTGTTAATTTATTTACATTACTATTATTATTATTATTATTTAGGATTTAGTTTATAGGTATTGTACATAGTAGATTATATTATAGTATTTATTATTGTTACTCTAAAATCAAAAACGAAACGAAACGATCAGTTTTTCTAAGCCCTTTCTGATCGACAGCATATTAATATTGTATATTATTACCTACAAAAAGTAGGTAATATATTATCACTTTCCTTCTAGAACTGTAACAAAATATTACCTCCAATATGCATTCGTGGGCATAAAATATTGTACGCGGCTTCGAGAGCTTGTATTAGCCAGTAAGTCTTATGTAAAAGAATTAATGTTATTCATTGTTTATTATGAAATATGTATATGATTATAGATCTTGGCAATTAATAAACAAATTACAAACTGCAAAAAAAACTGCACACGTTCTCGTCCGATCACGTAAGTTAAGCGGAGTTGGGCGCGGTTAGTACTTAGATGGGTGACCGCTTGGGAATACCGCGTAACGTTGACTTCTTTTTTTTATATATTTTTTTAAACTTTTAATGTAATTTTGTAAGTGTTTTCTACAGTTCACAAAAAATAAAATCTATATATAGATCTATATTTTACAGCTGTCTGAACAGTTTTAAGCAGTTTTAAACAGTTTTGAACTAGTTTAAAGTGTTTTAATCAGTTCTAAACGATTTTTAAGAAGTTCTAAAAAGTTTTAAGTAGTATTAAACATATTGTAGCGGTATTAGGTGGTTGTAAACAGTTATAAACAGTTTAAATCAATTCTAAATGTTTTTAACTAGTTCTGAACAGTTTTATACAGTTCAATCCATTACTCCACTTTAAACAAGATCTAATAAATTTTAACTAGTTCTGCAATTTTGGATAATTACCTATGATTTAAAGGGCCCTTTAAATCCTCCTATTCCTAAAAAGGTCAAAAATGCAAAATTGGTCCATCAGGGCATTATACCATTATAGGGTCCTAAAAAGTTTCGAACCAGTACTAAACAGTTTAAAATAGTTTTTCATCAGTTATAAACAATTTTAAATGGGTTCTAGACGTTTTAAATTAATATTTAAAATGTTATTTACACCTGTTTTCATGGAAAATAGAAATTCAATTTTAAAATTATCTTATGATTTTAAATCAATTGCAGATTGACACTCTAGTGAATCCTTTAAAGTCATCAATGAAAACAGTAACACAGGCTGTTAAAACAATGCCAGACAATATGCTAAGTACTGTAGATGGAGTTATGGATAAATTATTCGGAAGTGCGAAGAAAAATGACGTAATTTACGAAAGTGTAAAAGTCGGTGCCAGTTTAGATACAGAGGTAACATTTTTTAAACTACTAAAAATAATAATAATAATGATATATGATGATAATAATAATACCAGAAAAATTGGCACATTTTGAATTATTTAGATACCTTAAAAACTTATATTAATGTTTCAGACTGATGATAATATTCCCTTACGAATAATTCTTCTTTTGATGGACGAGATTTTTGATCTAAAAGTCAGAAATCAGTGGTTAAGGCGAAGAATAGTTACTCTTTTAAGACAAATTATTCGAACTATGTTTGGTGATATTGTAAATAGAAGAATAATAGATTATGTTTCGGAGTTGACGAGTCCTAAGAATGTTGCAAAGTACTTGAATATATTCAAGTAAGTTTAACAAATTAGTACCTAATTTATAGTCCTCTTGAATCGATTAATTAATTATTTATAAGTCATTCCAAAAATAATCGTCTAGATCCGGTTGCTGCACTATTTTGAATAAATCTAGAATTAATATTTGTTGATTTTATATGCAATTTGTTTAATGTTTTATATGGTCAAAAAACTTTTAGTTTCAAAGAACAGAAAATTTAAAGATTCTTTGTATATTAAAAAATAGCAGTTGCACCATGTTATAAAATGCGATTAAAAACATTAATTTCTATAAAAACTAAACAAAATATCAATGTTAACATAAATTTGAATCTTTAAATTTATATTTAAGCATGCAAATTTGTTGATAAAAATTTATTTGAAGTATAAAAAAATAACACAAAACGTGCATTTTTCAAATTTTTAAAGTAACATTTCTTCCAAAGTAAAAATTAATGAGTACATTATATTGATATTTTTCAATAGATAAATACTTAATATTAATGAAAAATGGTCAATTGCATAAAAATTACTCACTTAAGTATTCAAAAAAGGTTCTTGAATTTTTGAAAATCTCCTAAATGGCTCTTTTTCTTCTTTGAATATCTTCTAAAAAGAGAAGCAAATAATGAAAAATCCTTTTGGATTCAATTAATTTGGATTAAAGAGAAAATATTTTCTTTTGAATTTCTATGGGACCTTGTTTCGTTATTAAATTAAACGACTTCAAAAAATAGACAAATTTAACCTGTATTATAAATATGAGATTTAAATTCTTGATTTCTCGACTAAAATTAGTCAGTCTATCTAGAATACCCCATTCATTATATTTTATTTTGAAAATCTCTTTCTATTTAAAATATCGTGTTTAAGAAACTAAACTCTTGTAAGACTTTATTTTCAAAAATATATAATCAATAATTTTTTGGAGGTAAAAGTTCCAAAGCAAAAGTTCCAATTCCAAAAGACCCAAAGTATTATTTTTTCAATAGACGTTTTTTCCAAACATTGATTCTTTTTATTTTTTAAATTTTTAAGTGCAACTTGAGATAAGGAAACTTTCATTTCTTGATATTTTCAGTAAACATTGACATGCAATGTGTGCTGTTTTTACAATTAAAGTTAAATTATAAATGTTGGTTAAAATTTTAGTTAAAAATAGTGAAATAAATAGATAATAAACATGGCAGAACTAATACAATATGGAAAAACAATTTTTTTACACGTCGAAGATTTTTTGTATTATAAACATTCGGATGGAAAAAATAATGTTAAATATTGGAGATTTATATTTTTGTAAATATAAATTTCACTTAATTTCAAATTGCATTAAGCCCAATTTTCATTGATTCAAATTATAGTCTGAATTATTATTTTCAAAATTTGGACTGATTGAAGCTTTAACATACAATGAAAATTTTTTGTATAATTAAAAGTTTTTATATAATGGTTAATGTTTACAATAATTAAAATATGTATTGTTAGATTTGTAAATATGTAAAGTTTATAATAGTTCAAATTTGAATTAATTACAATTTTGATTAAATAAAATTTTAAAGAATTAAAGGTTTAAAATAACTGAAGATTATTAATATTAAGATATGAATAACTTTGTAATTCCTATACTAATTAAAGTTTAAATCAATTTAAAATCGTATAAATAAAATTAAGTTTATATATATATTAGTTTGTAAATGTAGGAGATTAAAATAATTAGGTATTTATAACAAAATTAAATATAAATCTTAAGACTTTAATTTTTAATAAATAAAAATTTAAATTAATCGAAGTTAAAATAAATTTGAGTCAACATTTCGTTGAAACTGTTTTAAGTTTGGAACTATTTTAAATTTGAAAAAATTAAAACTTCAGTTAAAATTTTTGAAGAATAGAAATTATCCTCATTAGAAGTTTGGAACGATTGAAGTTCGTATAAATTATAGAAGTTTGAATACCCTTTGTTCAAAAAACTATTCTTTCAACAAAAATATTTTAACTTTGTGTAATGTATCTACCTACGCTATTTTTTCCATTTATTTATTTTTTTAGTATTTCTCCTTTTTTAAATATAAAATTAGAAAATTCGTCCTTTTTTAAAACACTTTTTATTTACTTTTACTTATTTGTCTATTTCTTGAAGTCGGCAACAATTTTACTTTGCATAAAATGAAAGTTATATTTATCTAAAATATTTAGTTTATTTGAATAACAAGTTTCATTAATTTATTAATCTTATTTGTATTTGCAAAAATTTATAGTTTATAAATGATCAGAAATAATGCAATGTTTATTTTGCTATAATTTTCAACAGTTTTCAATATACAAATATTTTCTCTAAACTTTATAATTATTCTTAAATTCTTTTTAATTATATTGTTCTGTTGTCGATTATTCTCCACATATTTAAGATTTTTCTTTCGATTGTCAATTATTTCCCTCATTTCTAAATTATTTTCCTTGATATTTAATTATTTTAGTCATTCGGTACTTTTTTTTCAATTATCAATTATTTTCTTAAAATTTCAGTTCAATTTTTCAATTTCCATTTATTTTCTTTAACTTCATCAATAATTCTCATCAGTTTTCAATCGATAATTTATTATTCTCCTTCAATTTTATTAGTATTCATTAATTTAAAAAACATTTTGTTATCACGGTTATTCGAGGCGCATGAATATTCCCTAAAGCTCATTTAGCCTAAATCCCATTCAGCCTAAAATCAAAAAGCCTAAAATGCATTCAGCCAAAATTCCATTTAACCTAAATTGCATTTAACCTAAATTCCATTAAACCTAAATCGCGTTTAACCTAAATTCCATTAAACCTAAATTTCATTTTACCTAAATCCCATTCAATCTAAATTCCATTTAACCTAAATCTCATTTAACCTAAATTCCGTTTAACCTAAATTCCATTTAACCTAAATCCCATTTAACCTAAAACACATTTAGTATAAATTCCATTTAACCCAAAATGCATTCAGCCTAAATCTCACTTCACCTAAATCCCATTTAACCTAAATCTCATTTAACCTAAATTCCACTTAACCGAAATCCCATTTAACCTAAAACGCATTTAGTCTAAATTCCATTTAACCTAAAATGCATTCAGCCTAAATCCCATTTAACCTAAATCCCATTTAACCTAAATTCCCTATAACCTAAATCTCATTTAACCTAAATTCCATTTAACCTAAATCCCATTTAACCTAAAACACATTTAGTATAAATTCCATTTAACCCAAAATGCATTCAGTTTAAATCTCACTTCACCTAAATCTCATTTAACCTAAATTCCACTTAACCGAAATCCCATTTAACCTAAAACGCATTTAGTCTAAATTCCATTTAACCTAAAATGCATTCAGCCCAAAATCCTATTTAACCTAAATTCCGTTTAACCTAAATCTCATTTAACCTAAATTCCACTTAACCTAAATCCCATTTAACCTAAAACGCATTTAGTCTTAATTCCATTTAACCTAAAATGCATTCAGCCTAAATCTCACTTCACCTAAATCCCATTTAACCTAAATCTCATTTAACATAAATTCCAATTAACCTAAATCCCATTTAACCTAAATTCCATTTAACCTAAATCCCATTTAACCTAAATCTCATTTAACCTAAACTCCACTTAACCTAAATCCCATTTAACCTAAAACAAATTTAGTCTAAATTCCATTTAACCTAAAATGCATTCAGCCTAAATCTCACTTCACCTAAATCCCATTTAACCTAAATCCCATTTAACCTAAATTCCGTTTAACCTAAATCTCATTTAACCTAAATTCCACTTAACCGAAATCCCATTTAACCTAAAACGCATTTAGTCTAAATTCCATTTAACCTAAAATGCATTCAGCCTAAATCCCATTTAACCTAAATCCCATTTAACCTAAAACCCATTTAACCTAAATTCCGTTTAACCTAAATCTCATTTAACCTAAATTCCACTTAACCTAAATCCCATTTAACCTAAAACGCATTTAGTCTAAATTCCATTTAACCTAAAATTCATTCAGCCTAAATATCACTTCACCTAAATCCCATATAACCTAAATCTCATTTAACATAAATTCCACTTAACCTAAATCCCACTTAACCTAAATCCCATTTAACCTAAATTCCATTTAACCTAAATCCCATTTAACCTCAAACGCATTCAGCCTTAATCTCAATTCACCTAAATCCCATTTAACCTAAATCTCATTTAACCTAAATTCCACTTAACCTAAATCCCATTTAACCTAAAACGCTTTTAGTCTAAATTCCTTTAACCTAAAATGCATTCAGCCTATATCTCACTTCACCTAAATCCCATTTAACCTAAATCTCACTTCACCTAAATCCCATTTAACCTTAATCTCATTTAACCTAAATTCCACTTAACCTAAATTCCATTAAACCTAAATTTCATTTTACCTAAATCCCATTCAATCTAAATTCCATTTTACCGAAATTCTATTTAACCTAAATTCCATTTAACCTAAATCCCATTTAACTTAAATCTCTCTTCACCTAAATCCCCTTTAACCTAAATCTCATTTAACCTAAATTCCACTTAACCGAAATCCCACTTAACCTAAATCCCATTTTACCTAAATTCCGTTTAACCTAAATCTCATTTAACCTAAATCTCATTTAACCTAAATTCCATTTAACCTAAATCCCATTTAACCTAAAACACATTTAGTATAAATTCTATTTAACCCAAAATGCATTCAGCCTAAATCTCACTTTACCTAAATCCCATTTAACCTAAATCTCATATAACCTAAATTCCACTTAACCGAAATCCCATTTAACCTAAAACGCATTTAGTCTAAATTCCATTTAACCTACAATACATTCAGCCTAAAACCCATTTAACATAAATTCCGTTTAACCTAAATCTCATTTAACCTAAATTCCACTTAACCTAAATCCCATTTAACCTAAAACGCTTTTAGTCTAAATTCCATTTAACCTAAAATGCATTCAGCCTAAATCTCACTTCACCTAAATCCCATTTAACCTAAATCTCATTTAACATAAATTCCACATAAGCTAAATCCCATTTAACCTAAATTCCATTTAACCTAAATTCCATTTAACCTAAAATGCATTCAGCCTATATCCCATTTAACCTAAATCCCATTTAACCTAAATTCCGTTTAACCTAAATCTAATTTAACCTAAATTCCATTTAACCTAAATCCCATTTAACCTAAAACACATTTAGTATAAATTCTATTTAACCCAAAATGCATTCAGCCTAAATCTCACTTCACCTAAATCCCATTTAACCTAAATCTCATATAACCTAAATTCCACTTAACCGAAATCCCATTTAACCTAAAACGCATTTAGTCTAAATTCCATTTAACCTAAAATACATTCTGCATAAATCCCATTTAACCTAAATTCCGTTTAACCTAAATCTCATTTAACCTAAATTCCACTTAACCTAAATACCATTTAACCTAAAACGCTTTTAGTCTAAATTCCATTTAACCTAAAATGCATTCAGCCTAAATCTCACTTCACCTAAATCCCATTTAACCTAAATCTCATTTAACATAAATTCCACATAAGCTAAATCCCATTTAACCTAAATTCAATTTAACCTAAATCCCATTTAACCTAAAACGTATTCAGCCTAAATCTCACTTCACCTAAATCCCATTTAACCTAAATCTCATTTAACCTAAATTCCACTTAACCTAAATCCCATTTAACCTAAAACGCATTTAGTCTAAATTCCATTTAACCTAAAATGGATTCAGCCTAAATCTCACTTCACCTGAATCCCATCAAACCTAAATCTCATTTAACCTAAATTCCACTTAATCTAAATCCCATTTAACCGAAAACGCATTTAGTCTAAATTCCATTTAACCTAAATTCCATTTAACCTAAAACGCATTGAGCCTAAATCTCACTTCATCTAAATTCCATTTAACCTAAAACTATATTTGATTCAACTATATTTATCCTTAAATTAAAAAAATTTTTAGGTTCAATGGGATTTAGGTGAAGTGAGATTTAGGCTCAATGCGTTTTAGGTTAAATGGAATTTAGACTAAATGCGTTTTAGGTTAAATGGGATTTAGATTAAGTGGAATTTAGGTTAAATGAGATTTAGGTTAAATGGGATTAAGGTGAAGTGAGATTTAGGCTGAATGCATTTTAGGTTAAATGGAATTTATACTAAATGCGTTTTAGGTTAAATGGGATTTAGGTTAAGTGGAATTTAGGTTAAATGGGATTTAGGTGAAGTGAGATTTAGGCTGAATGCGTTTTAGGTTAAATGGAATTTAGGTTAAATGGGATTTAGGTTTAATGGAATTTAGGTTAAATGGGATTTAGGTTAAGTGGAATTTATGTTAAATGAGATTTAGCTTAAATGGGATTTAGGTGAAGTGATATTTAGGCTGAATGCATTTTAGGTTAAATGGAATTTAGAATAAATGCGTTTTAGGTTAAATGGGATTTAGGTTAAGTGGAATTTAGGTTAAATGAGATTTAGGTTAAACGGAATTTATGTTAAATGGGTTTTAGGCTGAATGTATTGTAGGTTAAATGGAATTTAGACTAAATGCGTTTTAGGTTAAATGGGATTTACGTTAAGTGGAACTTAGGTTAAATGAGATTTAGGTTAAATGGGATTTAGGTGAAGTGAGATTTAGGCTGAATGCATTTTAGGTTAAATGGAATTTATACTAAATGCGTTTTAGGTTAAATGGGATTTAGGTTAAATGGAATTTAGGTTAAATGAGATTTAGGTTAAACGGAATTTAGGTTAAATGGGATTTAGGTTAAATGGGATTTAGGTTAAATGGAATTAAGGTTAAATGGAATTTAGGTTAAATGGAATTTAGATTAAATGGAATTTCGGTAAAATGAGATTTAGCTTAAATGAGATTTAGGTTAAATAGAAATTTAGATTGAATGGGATTTAGGTAAAATGAAATTTAGGTTTAATGGAATTTAGTTTAAACGCGATTTAGTTTAAATGAAATTTAGGTTAAATGCAATTTAGATTAAATGGAATTTTGGCTGAATGCATTTTAGGCTTTCTGATTTTAGGCTTAATGGGATTTAGGCTAAATGAGATTTAGGGAATATTCATGCGCCTCGGTTATTCCCACCATTTTTGAATTTTTTTTAATTGTTAATTATTTTTTTTAATAGTTAATTATTTTCGTCATATTGTAATTTTATTTTTTAATTATCAATTATTTCTTGATATGTCCATTTAGTTCTTTAATTTTCAATTTATTTCTTCAATTTTTAATTATTTTCTTCAATTGTCAAGTATTTTTTCTAATTTTCAATTATTTTTATCGATTTTCAATTAATTCCTCAATATTAAATAACTCTCGAATTTTTTTCAATTATTTTTTTCACTCATAAAAATTCTTTTAAAATTTTAATTCAATTATTATTTTTATTATTATATTTATTATCATCATCTTTTTCCATGATTATTTAAATTATTTTCTTTAATTTCAGTGTTTAAGTAAATTCTTCAAATTTCAATTTCATTCTTCAATTTCCAATGCTTTTTTTCAATTTTAAATATTTTTTTCGATTTTTAATCCATTTGTTAAATGTTCAATTATTTCTAGCAATTATTCCTTCAATTTTCTTAATTTTTCAATTTGCAATTATTTTCTTCAAATTGAATGCTTCTTGTTTAATTTTTTCAATAATTTTTTTCAGTTGTCTATTAATCTAGTCATTTTTCGAATTTTGTTTTCAATTGAATTTTGTTTTAATTTTCGTCATTTTCTTTATAATTTTTTCAATTTTTCAACTATTCTCGTCATTTTTCAACTATTTCCTTCAATTATTAGTTATTTTCTCAATTTTTAATTATTTCCTGTAATTTTTTCAATAATCAATTATTATCTCAAATTTTTATTATTCTTTGTTTTTTTAAAATTATTTTCTAAAGCAGTATTAATATAGACATTTTTTAAATTTTATTTTCAATTGTCTCGGATTTTTTCAATTACTTTTTCACTCACAAGGATCACAGGATATATTGCTATTGAAAAAGGTGAATAGGTGCGAATTTTTTAAAAAATAGGGGACAAAAAGGGGACAGAAAATTTGCTTTAACTTATGTACTTGAAGATTTTTTAGGGCTTTTTTATTTACAAATTTTAAATATGGAAAGATTATACAGGGCTGCCAGCGGACTTGTAGATTGAAAATAGTACAAAAAAGTGACTTTTTAATTTAAAAAGGTGAATAAATAAATAAATAGGGAGTTTTTAAGTGAAAAAAGTGAATAAACAATAATTTGCAATAATAGACAAAATATTATTGATATTAATTTGGGGACCGCCAGCAGGAAAATAATTAATCAGGGCTCCCCAATATCAAATTTAAAAAAAAAATTGTTAAATGAGAAAACTAATTGGAAAATTAATTAAAAATCAAGAAATGAAGACAAAAATTTAAAACAAAATAATTGACATTTAAAGATAATAATTGAAAAATTTAAAGAATACTGGTAATTACAAGAAAATAATTGAAGAATGACAAAAATAAGTGAAATTTGACGAAAAATAATGATTCAAACATAAAAGAAATTAATTTCAAAAATGATAAAAAAAATTTACATATGTAGAAAATATGTAGAAAACAGTTGAAAAATTACAAAAAAAAAGTTGAATTTAGAAAAAAAAAATTAATGAGAAATATAATTCAAAAAATGAAGTAAAAAGTAAAAAGTGTATTACATTAATTGAAAAATTTAGGACATAATTGAAACGTGAAGAAACTAATTGAATAAAGTCATAAATAATTGAAAGCTAGTGTTAAAATAAAAAATTTATAGACAACAATAATAAAAATATTAAAGAAAATAATTCCAAAATGTCGAAAATATTTGAATAATGACAAAAATAATTCTAGTTTGAAAAAAATAATTAAGAAATGACAAAAATAATTGATAACTGATGTAAAGAATTGAAAATTTATAGACAATAATTATTGAAAAATTGAAAAAAATATTAGAAGTTTATAATTAAATATAATATTTATATATATTAATTATTAAATTAGTATTATAATTATATTATAATAATTATATATTATAATATTATAATTAATATTATAATTGAAAGTTGAAGGTATTAATTGACGTTTGAAGAAAATAATTGAAATTTAAAGAGAATAATTCAAAAATGTCAACAACAAAAAATAAATATGAGGAAAGGAATTGAAATTTGTAGAAAATAATTGAAAAAAGTGTAAAAAATATAAATTTAAAGACAATACTTGAAAAATTGACGAAACAATTGAAATATTAAAAAACTAATTGAATAACGAGATAAATAATTGAAAGCTGGTTTGAAAATTAAAAAATTATAGACAATATTTGAACAATTGAAAAAAATATTGGAAGTTTGAGGAAAATAATTGAAAGTTTAAGAAATTAATTGAAGTCAGAAGAAAAAAATTGAATTTTGAAGACAATAATTCAAAAATGTCATAAAATTTAAATATAAGGAAAGTAATTGTAATTTGTCGAAATAATTGAAAAAATAATTGAAAGAGTGTTAAAAAATTAATAAATTCATGAGAATAATAAAAAGGATAAAGAAAATGATTAAAATTTGAAAAAATTTATTTAAAACTGGTGTAATTTTTTTTTAATTTCTTGACAATAAACAAAATTGAATAAAATAATTGAAATTTGTAGAAAATAATTTTAAAACGTCAAAAATAATAAAAATATAAAGAAAATATTTGGAAAATGACAAAAATAATTGAATAATGACAAAAGTAATTGAAATTTGAAGAAAATAATTAAAAAATAACAAAACTAAATAGTAATTTGTGTAGAAAATTTAAATATTTCTGCCAATAAAATAAAGATTAAAAACGTAATTGAAATTTTAAGAAAATATTTGAAATATTACAAAAATAATTGAAAATTGGTGCAATAAATTAAAAAATTTATGGCAATAATTTAAAGTTTAAAGAAAATAATTTAAATTTGAAGAAAGTAACGAAAGTTTAAAGAAAATAATTGTAATTTAATAGACTAATTAAAAAATGTCAGAAAATTTAAATACGAAGAAAGTAATTAAAGTTTCTAGAAAATGATTGGAATGTGTAGAAAATAATTGAAAAAGTTGTAGAAAATGAATAAATTCGTGACAATAATAAAAAGAATGAAGACAATTTTTAAAATTTAAAGAAAATAAATTAAAACTGGTGTAAAATTGTAAAATTCATGACAAAAAAACTTGAATATAACAATTGAAATTTTTATAAAATAATTCTAAAATGACAAAAAAAATAGAAATATGAAGAAAATAATTTGAAAATAACGAAAATACTAAGAAATATAACAAAAGTAATTGAAATTTTTAAACAAATAATTAAAAAATGACAAAATTAAATTGAAACCTGTGTAGAAAATTTAAATATTATTGGCAATAATTTATAGATTTTAGAATATAATTGAAATTTTAAGAAAATAATTTAAAAATGACAAAAATAAATGAAAACTTGTGTAATAAATTTAAATATTCCTGACAAGAATTTAAAGACTGAAGAAAATAATTGATATTCGAAAAAATGAAATTCAAAATCTTAGAAGTACTTGAAAATTGACAAAATTACTTTAAAAATGAAAAAGATAATTGAAAAGAGATGTAGAAATTAAATATTTGTAGACTGTATTTAAAAAATTGATGATGTAATGTAATTTTTTTGAAAACTGAATTTTTTACACGAGATTTGACATTTGGGAGGCCTCGAAAATCCTCGGCAATCGTGATTCAAGATGATTAATTCGAAAATGTGGAAAGTCACAATTTTGAATGTACATCCAAAATTTTAAAAAATTAATTTTTGACATCGGAATCTTTATTTGCGACCTCAAAAATCTTCAAATAAGACTTGTTAAATTTCCCTGAATATTTGTGTGATAAAAGATTGCACATATTGCAATGTATTACTTCTACATAATTTTTGTAACATCCGACATTTTGAAAATTTAATTTTTTAAACATCATATCTTAAAATATGGCTAAAAATGAAGAAATTTATGACATAAAATATTTTTAGCTTATAAATTAAAGAAGTTGGGATTTTTTTTTAAAATGTTATTTTTCGTCATGTATTTTTAATGGGGATTTTCTATCGATATTGGCTGTAACTATAAACTTTAATACTGAAAATAAGAAAAAGGGGAAATAGGGGACAATTCCTTAAAGTAGGGGAAATAGGTGCAAAATTTTTAAATAGGGGAAAAAAGGTGAATAGGGGACAACCTGTGATCCCTGCACTCATAAAAATTGTTTTAAATTTTCAATTCAATTCTTTAATTTTTATTTCCATTCTTCAGTTTTCAATTTTTTTCTTCTATATTCTAGTTATTTTTAATAATAATAATAATTATTATTATTATTTTTATCATCGCCTTTTTTCTATTATTATTTCGATTATCATTAAGTTTTTTAATTTTAAATACAATTGTTCAATTATTTTCTTTAATTTTAAATTCGATTCTTTAATTTTTATTTTCTTTCTTCAGTTTTCAATTGTTTTCTTCTAAATTTATTAATTCTCGTCTTTTTTCAATTACTTTTTTCAATTTGTTAGTGTATTCTTTAAATTTCAATTCCATTTTTTAATTTTTAATTGCTTTCTTCAATTTTCAATTATTTTGTTCAATATTAATTATTTTTTTCGATTTTCAATGCAGTTGTTAAATGTGCAGTTATTCCGATAGTTTTTTTTAATTTTTCAACTTTCAATTGTTCGGTTGTGAATTAATCTAGCTATTTTTAAAATTTTGTATTCAATTGTCAATTATTTTCGTCATTTTGTATTTTTTTTTCAATTATCAATTATTTTTTCAAATTTTAATTTAATTCTTAAATTTTCAACTTATTTCCTTAACTTTTTATTATTTTCTTCAATTTCAATTATTTTTTTTTACCAACAGTTATTCCTATAATTTTTCGACTATTTTGTTTGTTAATTTTTTGAACTATTCTTTTCAATTGTGTAATTATGTAGCCATTTTTCGAATTTCTTTTCAACTAGCAATTATTTTCGTCATTTTTCAGATATATTCTTCAATTTCGTAATTTTCATTATTTGAGAAATTATTATTAAATCTCATATTTATATATAGGTTAAATTTGTCTATTTTTTAAAGTCGTATAACCTAATAACAAAACAAGGTCCCATAGAAATTGAAAAGAAAATATTTTCTCTTTAACCAAATCAATTGAATCCAAAAGGATTTTTCATTATTTGCTTCTCCTTTTAGAAGATATTTGGCGAAGAAAAAGAGCCATTTAAGAGATTTTCATATATTCATATAATTTATTAGATTACTTAAGTGAGTAATTTTAATATCATTCACCATTTTTCAATAATATTAAGTTTTTATCTATTGAAAAATATAAATATTATGTACTGATTAATTATTACTGTGGGAGAAATATTCCTTTAAAAATTGTAAATTTTGACGTTTTTGTGTTATTTTTTTTAATACTTCAAATAAAATTTTATCAACAAATTTGCATGCTTACACATAAATTAAGAGATTCGACATTATGTTACCATTTTACAAAATAATAAATATTATGTACTGATTAATTTTTTCTGTGGGAGAAATATTCCTTTAAAAATTGTAAATTTTGACGTTTTTTATGTGTTATTTTTTTTAATACTTCAAATAAAATTTTATCAACAAATTTGCATGCTTACACATAAATTAAGAGATTCGACATTATGTTACCATTTTACAAAATAATAAATATTATGTACTGATTAATTTTTTCTGTGGGAGAAATATTCCTTTAAAAATTGTAAATTTTGACGTTTTTTATGTGTTATTTTTTTTAATACTTCAAATAAAATTTTATCAACAAATTTGCATGCTTACACATAAATTAAGAGATTCGACATTATGTTACCATTTTGTTTAATTTTTAAAGATGTTAACATTTTTAATGGCATTTTATAACATGGTGCAAATGCCAATTTTTACGATTATTTTTGGAATGGCCCTTATAATAAACATTATTTAAACTACATTATTTATTTCTAATAAATAAATTTTTTTAACTTTTTCAGAAATAGTTTTTGGCCTAATGGCGTGAAGGCTGGACCTAAACCTCCTCGCAGTCCCGAGATGAAAAGCAGGACACGAATTGATGCCAAGGTAGCGCTCCTCGCGTGCTTTTCTGATGAACTTAAACATATCATAGGTAGCGAGACAACTAGATGTGGACTCTTGAGAGTTTTTGAACTCTTCCAGCGACCTGTGTTGAATAGAAGACTGCTATATGTACTACTAGAAGGAATTACCGAGACTCTTTTTCCAAAAAGAGATTTCGTTTCGATTATTAGAAAATTATACTCAGTTTCGCCACGAGTTAAGAACAAAATTCAGGCCAAGTCTTGACGAAACTAATACAAGCCATCGTGTATTTTATTGTTTTTATTTAATTTTTATCATAGAAAATGCTGTTGTGATTATTTGCCAAACGGATATTTAGAGCTAAGAATCCAACGTACCAGAGAAACATGTTCTCGTGTGATAGCTCCAAAGTCAATTTGTACTACGTCACACTTTTATTGAAAGCCAGATTTTCAATTGTCTAGTTTTAATTCTTTATAGTCGACACTTTTTCTATTCATGTTGTACCTTTACATGAAATAGGATAGGTTAACGAACTTTATTTATAATTCCTTATTAAGTATGAGAAAATATTTTCCTCTCTCGAAGAAGGTATTGGGACTAAAACTATTATACAGGGGAACAAATCAAAATGATTTGTCTTTAAAACTCGAAGACTTGAAGAATTTTTGTACAGTTGGAATATTTTGGTTTCATTTTTTTTTTTAACTGTTTTGAAGGTACAGAAACTCATTTGCTAATTAATAGGGTAATATTTAATAAAGAACTTGTGATTGTTACATGAAGCATATTAACGATCATTCCATTTGCATTTTAAGATGAAATTTGCATAGTATTCTATTCAGTCTAACAGGCTAAATAGTCTTTTTATAGATGAAATTAATGTGAATAGCTAGCGAAAATGATTTTATTTTTATTTGGGTGTTTTATTTTTAAATGTCTCGCAGAGAGATTCTGCTCTCGAATTACACTAGATAGGAAAAATTCCTCTATTGTAAAGCTCACAGCCTAGTTATTGTAATTTTTAATGTACCTGAAGTTGAGGACGTCTATAGCGGCGAAATGAAAAACATATATATTTTCAGCTTTTGGCGACGCAATTATTTTTAAAATACTTATAAAATGTCTTTTTATTAGAAAATAATAATTATTTTGTTCTTTTACCCCTCGAAATAATTCCCATATATATTGAGCATCGTTGTTTACGGAAATTCAAAATAATCCACCCTTCATAGAAAAAATGTTTATTTTTACCAACCAAATGAAATTAAGAGGGTGACAAGTTTTGGAATGATTTTAAGCTTAAAATAAAAAAATTGGCTGGACCGTTTTTGAATAAACTAATTTTTCAATGTATAAAGAGGTCATTTAAAATATTTTCACGATAATGAGTATCAATAAAAACTAAATCGTTTTAAGTAGACTAAATTTCGAGTAAATCTGTTTTAAGAATGACTTTTTAACTTTAATAGGATCGATTTGCACCACTGCATTCTTTTAATTTTTGCCAGAAATTTATTAGTAGGAATTTGTAACTCTCCGAACTTGCATTTGTGTGAATTGTCAACTTCCTGAATTGGCATTTGTCAGAAATTTAAAATCACCGAACTCTTCAATTTTTAATTAATTTTAGAATTTTTTTTATCATTTATCTCAAATTCCAGATATCTTTTCAATTTACAATTATTTTTATCATTCTGCAATTATTTTATTTTATTACAAATATATGTTGTCATTTTGACAATTATTTTTCACAAATTAAAATTATTTTCTTCAATTTTTAATTTTCCATATTACTTTGCAAATATTTTCTTGAATTTTTTATTATTTTCATTATTCTTCAATTAATTTCCTAGATTTTAAAATATTTTCCTCAAATTTCAATAATTTTCTTCAGTTTTCAATTATTATTGTTATTATTTTGCAATCAATTTCTACAATTTTTAATTATGCTTTCTACACAGAAAAAAATTAATTAGAAATTTTATTAAAATGTTTTATAATTTAGAGAAAAAGTGCCATTAAGCGAAAACTTTAAACAAGGAATTTGAAACTTTAAAAAAAACCATCTGAATCATTACTAAGTAATTTTAAACTTTAATATAGTCTGCAGAAAATTTGATGTAGATTTTTTTTTAAATTTTGAAATTATCGATTGGAGATTTTCTCTTTTTGATCCTTTTTCCCTAAATTGTAAAACCCTTTTATAAAATTTATAATTAAAATTCTTTTCTTTTATTTCTCAATTAAATACCTAAATTTTCAGTAATTTATCTCATTTTTCAATTTTCATTTTCTTTTATCTTTTTGCAATTAATTTCTCCACCTTTTAGTTAGATATATTAATTATTATTATTTTTAAATTAATTCCCTAAATTTTTATTTATTATCTCAAATTTAAGTTAATGTGTCCACTTTTCAATGTTTTAATCATACTTCAATTTATTTTTCTCAAATTTCAATTACTTTTGTCAATTTTTAATTATTTTTTTTTTATTTGCAATGATTTTCACAAATTTTATATTATTTTGATTATTTGTTGATTAATTCCGAAAATTTCAATTATTTATTTCAAATTTCCATTATTTTCTTTAATTTCCGATTATTTTTCTCAATTTAAAATTCTTGAAGTCATTTTGTAATTAGGTACTTTCTTTTACGTCAATATGTTCTGTATTTTTTTAAATTATTTTTTTAAAATTACAATAATTATCTTCAATTTTCTATTATTTTTATCATTTTTTAATTATTTCACCCAATTTTAATTATTCTCATTTTTATCCAATCAATTTCGAAAAAATTTTAGCATTTTTTTTCGAATTTTGATTATTCTTTTATTTTTTTTCAATTACAAAATTTTATAAATTTTGTTCTACACAAATAAATCTTGTTTTATTTATCTTTAAGTATTGTATTTAAAATATTATTAATTGTGTTGATGACACAATGTGCTTGCATTTGCGCGCTCCTCGGAATGTAAAATTTCTAACCGAGCCTTCTAATTGGCTGTTACTGTTTTCGTGAAATTTACCAGCCAATCAGAATGCTCTTTTAGAAATTCCACATTCCACGGGTCAGCCAAATGCAAGTTAGAGGATTTAAGAGTTTGGCGAAATGCAAGTTCGGTCATTTCAAAGTTCGGACAAATGCAAGTACGGCGATTTAAAAGTTCGGACAAATGTAAGTTCGGTGATTTAAATATTCGAACAAATGAAAATTCGGGGAATTAAATGTTTTCACAAATGCAAGTTCGGTGATTTCAAAATTCGTATAATTGGAAGTTTGGGGATTTAGAATTTCGGACAAATACGAGTTCAGGAAGTTAAAAATATTAACAAATGCAATTTTCTCAATTTCAATGTTTTGTTTTAACCTTTAAAGTACTCCATCCTATACTATTATAGTATTTCGTCCTTTACTTTGAGTACATATCTAGTCTTCCTGCCTTCTTCTTTTTACAACCAAACTTGGAGTTTGTATATCCAATTTTAAAATCCATCTAAAGTAGTCGCCTTGAATATTAATAATCATTAATATTATTTTCTGTAAAAAAATGTTTTCTAACTATTTAAAAAAAAAATTGCTTCGGCAAAAGTTAAAAATATATTTTTTTTTCATTTCACCGCTGTAGACGCCTTGAACTTCAGGTACATTAATTTTAAGTTAATATTGTACAGATTTAGCACGATAAGTTATTTGCAAGCGTAATAGAAAATTAAACAAAGTGTACATCGATGTCGTACCACTGTATATACAGTTATTTCTATTGTATTAAGTTATAGGCGACATTAACAACTTTACAAATTAAAGATGTCTTTATATTATAAAATGTTGACTCATAATTTGTAGTTAATTAATTTAACCAAACTTTTTCCTTTTGAAAACTAATTTCTTTTTTAGCGTATTAGGGATGAAATCTTTACTTTCATTATTAGTGGGAAAAATTACAACTTTCCACACAGTAGACAAGTAGTGACCTAAATAATAGCACAGCCCCACAAAAAAAATTTTTTTTGTCCATTTCTATTTATTTTTCTTTCCTGAATCTAAATCCGAAGTCAGAATGTCTAGATTGGTTCTACTTTTTCAAATAATCTCAAAAGAATTTTCAAAAACACAAAAATCAAAACCAAAAATAAAAATTAAATTTAATTAAAAATTTTTTTTTTGAGGTTATTTCAAAAAGTAGAACAAATCTAACAATTTTGACTCCGGATTCAGATTTAACGAAGAAAACTACGTAGGAATACACTAGCATATTGTCCCGGACAAAAAAACAACTTTTTTTGATTTTTGGGGTTTTTGAGTAATTTTTAGATTGCCTCAAAAAGTTTAGCTAATTTGGTTATTCTGGTATTGGATGAGGATTCAGCGGATAGCAATACGTAAAAATACACTTAGTGTCTTGGACAAAAAAATTTTTTTTTGTTTTGATTTGTCTTTTAAAAATCTTTTTTGTGCTTATTTCAAAAAGTTATTTCAAAACCAATTTAACAATTCTAATTTCGGATTTGGATTCAGCGAAGAAAAATACATAGAAATACACTGTAGTGTACTGTCTCGGACAAAATTTTTTTTTTTATCTGTGTAGTCAATAGATAGCTATTAAAAAACAAATCTGTACGATATCTTTATTTGCAACCAAAATATGAAGGTTTCTTTTCTTTGCATGAGTTGAATATTTCATCCGACAGTCCTTAGACCAATTACAGGATTATGAACAATACATAAAAATAATATTAACATTAACATAAGTATATTGAAATACAAAAAGAAGATAAAATAACACGATATAAGTTTATAGTACAAGCGCTCCAATATTCAAATGTAATTTGGCAATTTACAAAATTAATCCGCAACAAGTCAGTTATTATTAACAAACTCACACACCGCTTTTGAAAAGGAGTTTAACGAAACGTTAAAAAGATCAAAATCAGATTCACTGCAGACCTTGTTTAGTACATTACACATGTCATTTATTATAGTATCTTGTAACGATTTGCAACCAAGTCCAAAGATGATAAATTAGAAATAATTTTATCAAGGTTGCCACAAAAATTATCTTTTGAAATTCCAGGCTTTTTCCAGGTTCAAATTCTCTCAAATTCCAGAGTAAATTACTTTAATATTTTAAGCTTTGGTACAACTAGAATTGCACTAGAAATTTTAACTATAATTTGTAGGGCTGATAAAAATCATGATTTTTTTCAAAAAATAAAAAAAGTCGATTTTTTTTATTGAAATCAAAAATTGCTGTTTTTAAAATATAATCAGTATATGAAATCTCCGAATGTTTATTTGTAAGTAGTTTATTAAAAAAATGAAGAAAAAAATTTTAAAAAAACACAAGGAATGAAACATTGACATAAAAATATATAAAAAAAGTAGATACTCTTTTTAAAAAATTAAACTATTGACTATTTTTATTTTTAAAATTAAAATATTAAATAAAATGATAATTAACAAAACGTTAAAATATATTACAAAAGAAAACAAAAAATTTAAATTAGCAAAATTAGAGAATTATTTTACAAATTGAATAAAAGAAAAATGAATAAAATTTTGGTAAATTTAAAAAAAAATTAAAAGAAAAGAAATTCTATGAAATAGAAGAACAATGTTCAAATGAGAATATTTAGTACAATATTAAATTTAGGTATTTAATAAAATAAAACAAAAAAGCTTTCAAAAAAGTAGAAGATTGAGAAATTTAAAAAATATATAGGAAGAAACATTGAATGTTTTTAAAAAATCGTAATTATAACGAGATAAATATTAAATAATTGAAAAGAAGGAAAAATGTTTCTAAAAAATGGAAAAATCATGACAAAATTTAAAGAATTAATTAAAATGCAAGGAAGGATAAAAACTAGTGAAACATCAAGATTTTAAATAAATAGGAGGAAAATGGAGAAATGTTTTTTCCGTAATTTAACAAACTGTAAAAAAATGTAAGAAGTACAAAAAATAATAAATAATAAGAAAAGTGTTTAAACAATTTTCAAAATTCGACTCTCACAGATCAGTGGAGAATTTGATAACCTTTCATTAAAAAAAAAAAAACATTAAAAAAAAAAAGTCAAATTTGTGACCTCTAGACTGATTTGTCCTCGACCATCTTCATTTGCCCCACTATGCGTACGTATTTTGATAAACTGTATTAGCACAATTTTTTAAATTTTATACCGATTAAAATATTAAAATTGAAACTTTGAAGGTTTATCCACAAATTTGTGGGTTTTGTTTATGGTTTGCGATTTTTACATGAAATATTAGACATACGGAGAATTGTAAAGTTTTTTTATTTAAATCATGATTTTAAAGCATACCGTAAAATGGGGTAAAGTCGGCCAGTCATGAAAAGTCGGCCAGCCGGTAACCTATTCTTAAAGTATTTAATTATCCTTTTTTCAAAAAGAAAAATTAAAAATATTGTTTTGTTTTTGTTAATAGAAATGTCAAACTTGAATTTAAAAAATATTTGACGCAAATCCATGTGTTAGTACTAATATTTTTTTTATGCCAAATCAAAATGTACATGGCGTTGCTTGTGTCTCTGACATAATTTACAAACAAAAATAACCTTCATTGGTTTATTAAATTTTATGAAAAATCAGTTTTTCTAAAAATTTTACTTTTGTAGGGAAAAGTCGGCCATGATTCGAATTTACAAAAATATTTTAAATAATTTTTTTCCACTTGTTCCGAATGTCCAAAATGTAAGAATAGAAACTGTTATTTCTAAACTAAAACTTAAAAATGAGAAGGGTGCATGGAAGATATTATTTCTCTAATTTAAAACTTTAAATAATTCAGATTAGTTACTTTTTTTTTGTTCAGGTTATGTTAAAAATCTGACATAGAAATTTTCTCAAATCATAATATAAAGTTTAAATAAATATATATATTTCATAGATTATAGATATTGTATTTTTAATTAACTTTATTTCCCATGATTATTTTATGTTAAACTAACATATTCTACCTGTTTATAGTGGTGGCCGACTTTACCCCACATTTAGGGGAAAAGTTGGCCATGACAAAAAGGATTATTGTAAATTCTCTAAAAAGGATTTCACTTTTTCTGTATGATGAACTTCAAAAACAGGAGTCAGAGATTATATATACTAAGTATCAATATTTTCTTCTCTTTATTTAACGTATTTTTTACAGAAAATCGTAAAAAACTGGCCGACTTTACCCCATCTTACGGTATTTCACAATGATTTAAATCAATAACAGCCCTGAGAATTTGTATAATAAATATTGTTGATGATTTTAATTTTTAAGTTGAAATTAAAGAGATTATAATAATTCTTGGGTAAAGCAAGAGTTATTTTCTTTTATAGAATTGTTTATATTTTACGGAAATGCTGATTGTTAAATCGTATAGAATTTTTTCAAGTCTTTTGTGCCATTCGTTTTTAAAATTTCAAAAATTTCAGAATTTTTGAAATCTCAAGAAAGAAATTCCAGAAATATTTTTAAATTCCATACTATTTCCAGGTTTTCCAGGGTCTGTGGCAACCCTGAAATTTTATTGTGATCAATGCAATCAAATGTTTTAGAAATGTCTGTAAAAATAACATCAACTTGGTTATTCGATATCAGATAAAATTCAATATTTTGAATAAATGTAGCAAGGTTTGTGATTGTAGATCTACGTGGTACAAAGCCATGTTGAGATAATGAGATACTTATATTGTTTTATAAGCGCCTAAAATTTCAGCATTTAGGTATCTTTAATTTTTACGATTTTTTCTTTTCAAGCTATGATCTTTCAAAGTCGACAAATTCTCAGAGACAAGGACTTTTTATCCCGACATTAGTTGTGAACAGTTTTAAACTAGTTCTAAACAGTTATAAACCAGTTTTAAACAATTTTAAAGAAATTTAATTACACAAGTTTAAAATACACATTGAAAAAATGTTCATAGTCAAATGTTTTCATTAGTTGTATATTAGTTTGCTGTCATGAGTTAAAGGCATTTTTGTTATTCGTATGTAAATATAAATTAAAAGTTGTAGGTATTATTTGAAATACTTTCGTAATTTATTGTAAGAAAGAAGTAGTTTTCTCCAAAAATCATTCATTATTGTTTTTAAAAATTGAAATATCTCATTGATCAAAGTGTCCCATGGATATTGACTCTCCCCAAAATAAAAGAAAAACATTTTGCGAATTTTGCCAAAAAGTGTGCAAGTTTACAAAAAACTCACACTAATTTTTTTTCTTAAAAAATTCTATTTTTCAATTTTACACCTAATAGCGTCCGATTCTGCATCAGCATGTGTGTTTTTTTTTCTCCCCGAGAGGCAAAATTAAATAACAAAAAGTGAATTGCCCAAGTCGAAAAAACAAGAGTGTTTTTATGTTGGGAGTTTTATTGATAAATCTTCAAAGGAACAACCCCTGGAAGTTGTCGGACAGCTTGAAAAAGTTGTCTACGCGATTCTGTATTTCGGAAGGACAGGACGAGAGAAAGAAAAAAAAAAGTGATAGGGAGGGTGGCCAAAGACAAAAGAAGTTTATTACGGGGTCGGTTGAGAAGTGCGTGGCGTCGTGTTGCATCGCGAATTCGGGGTGGAATGAGGGTTCGTAAAAGAGGGCACGGTGTGCACTAAGCACCATCACTTGCACCGCATCATATGGGGACATTTTACTCGTAGGTAGGAGAAAGAGGAGGATATTCAAAGGCTGGTTAAGAGAAAAGGAAAAAACGTCAAGAACGGGTCGTAGGGGAGGAGAGCCATTGTGCAAAAAAGAATTGGGCACTGCTTTTCTACCACGTGTATGCCTGCGTTTCCAAAGGGGATCTCATTGCGGCCCTAGCTCTTTCTCAAAGCAAGGAATTGCACACAAGAATTTTCTATTTAGATTCCGTAAAATTAACAAACAAGAAAAAAAAAATTGCCAATAAGCCAATTTTCGAAATTTAATATCATTCTGTTCAAAATTGACTCTTTCTAAGAATCAGTCGTGTTTAATTTTACAGATCACGACGTTTATGAAACCTGATAAGGTCTCTCGTGTTCAAAAGAAGGTTTAGCACATTTTTTTATAATAAAAAGTTTTAACAGACTGGTAATTTGTATTTTTTGGTTTTTTTGTGTGATGACAGAGTCGAGAATTAATAAAAAAAACAGTATATTAACAATTTTATTCTTGGAAAATTGTATTTTCTTTTAAATTAAAAATATGTTTCTTTTTAATTTCATATTTAAAAGAAAAAGGAAAATAATTAGACAAGTGTGCAGATGGCTAATTTGCTAGAAGTGCTTAAATCTTGAAACTCGTGAGTATACTACAAAAGAGCTCTAAATGACTGTGTATGCAATTTGAATAGAATTCTCAGACTTGGGGTTTTTTTTATTTTCAGGACCTAACTAATAATTTTTCAATTTTATTGATTTCTGAAATTGTGAGAAATATTTTTTATTTTATTATATTATTATTATTTATATTATTTTGTTTCTTAATTAAAATTTTTGTATTCATTCTAAATGTTTATTTCTTTTAAAGTAACCTGGAAATATTATCATTAATTTATAAAGGTATAAATTTTTATTTAAAAATGTAAAAAGTAAATAAATAAAACAAAAAATAGACAAGAAATAGTTGTATTTTTAAAAGTAAATGAAAGGATAAAGTTTTAAATACAAAAAAACAGGAATTTTAAGTGGGAGAAAAAATCGATTTCTTCAGCCACCCTATTCTCATTCGATACAACCGCTCAATTTCCGGTCTCCTTAAACTATGGGAAGGAGTTTGAGTTTCCGGTGAGCAGATGAATTTCGCTCTCTTGAATTTCCGGAATTTTTGTACTTTTCAAGGGAAGCGTCGACGAATTTTTCGCTCGTTAAAAACTTATTGATTTAACGATTTAATAATTTTGTAAATATCGTCAAAGTTGAAAAAGTTATATTAAATCAGTATTATTATGAAATATATTATTATTATTTTATTATATAATATATTATTTAAACACGTTTTGTTATAGTTGATATTATCTTGATAATTGTACTCAATAAAAAAGAAAGTTAAAGATAATTATATCAAATAGAGGTTATGTTGAATGATAATTTTAGTGATTTTACTAAATAAAAATTATAATTCAATTCTACTCGGAAACTGTAATTAAACTCATTTGAACATTATTTAAATTTAAAATGTGGGGAATTGTTAATATTTTTTAATAAAAATACCTAATTTGAAACTTTTAAATTTTGCCACATATTGCATTGTTCATTATAACACGAATCGTATTTTTCGAAATAACATGCCCTAAGATTATTGGAAGACACAACCAAACGAAATTCATGTTTATAAAATAAAAAACTCTGAATATTTGGTTTGACGAAAAAAGTTGATCTTGAGGGTGCTAAAAGTGACATTAAAATACCCATAGAATGATAAAATACAAAGATAGTTAGTGTCGCGTTAGAAAAGAAAATACATCTCTGATTGGTCGGTAATATTTCCAGAAACTTTCCAGCCAATCAGAGACGTATATTCCATCCCAAAGCGACGCTAAGCATTTTTGCATTTTGTCATTCTATGGCCATTCTAATGCCACTTTTATTACCTTTTAGATTAATTTTTTTTCCCTAAACAAATTATCTAAATTTTCTTTTATATCTAATCCCAAATCTCATTTGGTTTTGTCTCATATCCTTCTGCGTATCACGTGTTGCTTTGAAAAGTAAGATTCGTGTTACTATTAAGTTGTAAAATGATATAAAAAAAAAGGTAATTCAACTCAGTATTTGCGTATACTTTACATAAAAAAATATCTACAAAGGAAAGTTTTTAGGTGCAAGGGAACAAAATTTTATTATCAACATTTTGCCCGATTTAAAGTTGCATTTAAGTAAAAATTACAATTTTCTGTTTATTAGAAAGGATTTAGATAACAGAACCTATTTGACAATCGTTTCCAATAAAAAGAAAATTGTAATTTTTATTTAATTGCAACTTTAAATGATGAAAATAATAGTATATTATGAACTAAGTGTCGTAAGTCGTCTTTATAAACGACCGGCGATATTTCCAGTTTTATTTGAGTTTGGAAATATCACCCAAAACGAAAAGCGTACTTATTACGTCAGGTCACTTTATTGACCTCAGAGCAAGGTCAATAAAAAGTTCATTATTGCCCTAGGGTAATAAATGGTACTTTATTGACCTAAGATCAAGGTTAAAAAGTGTCCATTATTGTCCTTGGGTAATAGAGGGTACTTTATTGACCTGAGATCAAGGTAAAAAAGTGCCCATTATTGCCCTAGAGTAATAGAGGGTACTTTATTGACCTAAGATCAAGGTAAAAAAGTGCCCATTATTGCCCTAGAGTAATAAAGGGTACTTTATTGACCTGAGATCAAGGTAAAAAAGTGTCAATTATTGCCCTTGGGTTATAGAGGGTACTTTATTGACCTGAGATCAAGGTAAAAAAGTGCCCATTATTGTCCTAGGGTCATAGAGAGTACTTTATTGACCTGAGATCAAGGTCAATAAAGAGCGCACTATTGCCCTAGGGTAATAAAAGGTACTTTATTGCCTTAGGGTAATAATGGGCTCCTTATTGACCCCTGGGTTATAAAGAAGAACTTAGAATGCACCTATACAAGTTAGTAAAGTAACCATAATACGCCTAAGTTGCATAAAATAGTTTACCCTTCCACCAAAGCGGTTTTAAAAATTTTTTCTGAAATTTTTCGTATCCTTTTTTCTGTCATTTTTTCCATATTTTTCAAAATGTAAAAATTGATCTTAATAGGTCAAAGGTGTAGTGAAATAGTGAATCTAACCATTGCATAAGAATCAACCCTTATAAAATCAAACATTTCCTCGCAATAAAAACGATTCAAAATCTGATTCTCATCTCGGTAATTATGACCCCAAATCCAAGCTCAATTAGCCTCCTTTATTTTACATACAAAACTCTAATTGACATAACATAAAGTACTCATATTTAAATTATGACTTTGAAATTAAACCGAAAAGCGATAAAATCCCGATATTTAAGAGAAATCACCTACAAACTATCGAGTAATTTTTCAAGTCCTAATTCTCCCTCCAGTTTTCATTCCCCATGGACGAATTCAACGGCGTCAACATGAATGCATGAACGTATATATAAGAGCACGCAAGTTCAACTACTGAAAACGACGATGAAGTAACGAAAGAAAATCGATATGCATGATTCACACACGCGAAGGGGGGAAGGTGGGAGAACTTTAGGGAAAGAGAACTGAGGGAAGGGGGTTATTTCTCCCCCGTTTCATGCCCCAATACCCCATGGGTTCGGGTAAAAGGGGGACTAACTGGGCACGTATTTGTGACTATGTGCACCATCGAGCGCACATGTGTGTCCTGCGTAATTCTATATACAGGCGCACAGGAGGGGTATTCCTGCAATGCTAACCCCCTCGGTCACTCGATCAGTCGTGTCCCTAGTTTCATACAAGGCATAAACACATTCGTCGCGAGGAGCGTAAACAATTCAATGAATCTTGCTCAGTGTCCAAGTCGCTTATCATTCACTGTAGGCAACCCGTGGTACTATTCAAATCAACCCTTATCTTCGCGCCGCTAAATCCGATTCGTCAATGAATCTACGCGAGAGGATACGACCGAGTATATTGTGCGCTGTAATTTTTAAAAAGCCTTTTCTATTCTTTTTATTAAATTCTTTGAATTTTTCATTTTTTTTTAATTATTGTTTCATTCGGTTGTCGTTTCTTAAATTATTTGTTTTATTCAATTTTTGTTTCTTTGATTTTTTTTAAATTTTAATTTCTTTGAGTTCTTTCCTTTAAATTTTTGTTTCTCTTGAATTCCTCTTGGACGCGCAATTTTTTGTACAAAATTATGGTGCGTCGTTAATTGAAAATTTTAAATAAAAATGTGAAAAATGGTGCGAGTTATTCTGTTTTCTAAATGACGGATGAATTAATTTTTCAAGTTAATTTTCAGTGAGAATTGTGAAATTTTGTGTTGAAATTCTAGTGAAAATGGAGTGACTTTAAAATTTATGATAAAACTATAGTGAAGTTTAGTTATATGATTGATTATCATTTGCTTAAGTTTGCTTATTATTATTTGTATTTTTTTATTTAAATATCATTTATATGTTTATTTTTATTCATATATCAACATTTAAAAAATTCTTTACACGGAGAAAATATTTCTACGACATTTTACAAAAGAGTCAGAAAATTCGGGGATTAATTTTTTGTAAAAATTACTAGATTAAGGATTCATCAGGTATAGTACATTTTGCTACAAAGTTAACGTACATTTTGCATGAAATATAAGTATTTTTGTCAAAAAATAACACAAAGTGATGTAATTCTTCAGAAAATATTCTGCTTTTGTTCTGATTTTACATGACTAAAAGTGCATAATTAAATGAATGTCTTTTTATCCTCGAATTACTGTACTGTTTAGTAAAATCTCACAAATAATTTTTTCCCGCTCATTTATATTATTTGGTATTTTTTTATCATTATTTATGAAGATTATTTATTTACAACTAAGGAAGAGTTGACATCACTGAGACACTTTTCAATTAAAGATTTAATTTTTCTGAAAAAAAATTCAAAATATGTTTACCAAACTAAACATCAGTGAAGTTTACTTTCCAAAAAATTTAACCAGGTTTATTATTTTTTTCTACAATTTGCCAGAGAATGTAAACATCTGACTGAAAAAACTGTCTCACTGTTGTTGACTCTACCCTAAATATTATTATTATTATTGTCATCAACACTATTAATAATAGAGTTTAATGTGGAAATATTTAAAACAATGAAATAAATAAACAAATTAATAGGTTAAATGAATAAATCATAAATCAATCAAATAACCGAATATTAAATTTTTTTAATAATTGGCCTTAAAAAATGACAAATTTTATTTGAGTTGATATACTTTTAGATAAAATATTCAGTTTTAGTTGAAAATTCACGCATGGGAAACGTGCACATTTCACTGAAGCAATTATGGTGATGATTAACCATGAAATTGTTGAGTTGACGTTTGAGTTCGATAATTACATAACTCCAATATAAACGTGCTTTAAATACAACGAGGTCATTCAAATACAATAAACCTCATTTATTGTATCGTTTTTTAAAAAATAAATTAAAAGCGACAATTTTGAAGAAAGTGAAGATTCAATGAAAAATTAATAAAGAAAAAGGTCATAATTATTATTTTGACACGTGTAAATCAATTAATTTGTTTTATATCATATTTTAAAGGACACTTAATATTTTATCAGTATAAGAAACCGAAAATCTTTTTCGTGCAAAAAAGAATTCATAAATTTCTTTTTTTGTTAAAACTTCTGAATAATGCGTATTTTGAATTCGTATATAAAAAACTTTTTGAGAAGCACACAATTGTTCAAATTCGTCATTATTACGTTATAAACTACGAGATTGAATACAAACATTAATTTCCGGGAAAAGGTGTTCAACTTTTAGAACAATTATGAACAGCTGTTCACTAAAATCCGGAGATTTGAACGCGTCGTTAATTTTTCATGGGTTGTGTGAATATCGCATATAGCAGGGGACGATCGAGGGATTTCGATGCATGGCTGAAAAGCTTCGCGGCGTCGCGACGCCTACCCACTTGTTATGTAAATAAAATTTAAATAAAAAAAATAAATATAAAAAAAATAATGTCTATAACTAACTTTTTAAATCCTTCTTTTTTTCGTTTCTTTTAGATAAATAAAATATTAGGTGCCATCTACAGTTTGTCCCGTTCTTTATAAAAATGCACGTAAGCGCACAGTCCGTAACGATATTAGAAAAATAAAACTTGGAAACGATGCCAAGTTGTGGTCACCTGGGTCTTATTCCGAAACAAGATACGCCTGAGACTTGAAATAAGTAAATAGTAATGTTGCTTTTCTGTCACGAGTGTCAACTTATCTATAATGAAAAACGTCTTTTATGTGGATAAAATAAAAACAGAATATTATTGAAGATAATTTTTGCAAAACACAAAAAAATGTTTAATAAAAAAATGGATTAATAAACTATGAATACAGAAAAAATTTAATGAAGAGTTGTCGACATCAGTGGATCATAAAAAGCAAAAAGTATGTTTCATTTTTATATATTTTTATATCATTTTCCATGACGATTAAACTTTTCAGGATAAAACTTAATTAAATACTTTAAGCTTTTCAAATCTGACATAGGTTACCTAGTTTTAATTAAAAAATTATTTTTTGTCTTATTTTAGTGGAACCATAGACTTAATTGTTTAGAACTTGTTTCAAACAGTTTGAAACTAATTTAGCTTTTTATAACTGATATAAAAATGTTTATAAGTAGTTCAAACATATATTTAGAGCCGATAAGAACTACTTAGAACTTATTTAAAATTGTTAAAAACTTATTTTAAACTGTCCTTAACTAGTTCAAAACTATTTAGAACTGTTTATAACTACTTAAAACTGCTTAAATTTGTTTTAAACTGTTTATAACTTTAAGACAATTTATAATTAGTTCAAACGTGTTAAGAAATGTTTAAAACTTGTTAATCGCTGATAATAAACTTTCAATTTTTGTTTCACTGGTTTTAAATAGTTTATAACTTTTTTAAAAATGTTTAAAACTAGATTAACTGTTTATAACTTGTTGAAAGCCAAAGTGAATTAAAACTATTTATAACTATAGTTCCAAATCATTTAAAACTCATTTAAAACTGTCTATAACTAATTTTAAGGTGATTATATAACTGGTTCAAAACTATTAAGAATCATTCAAAACTATTTAAGACAATTTAGAACTTTTCATAACTGTCTCAAAACTTGTTAAAACTTATTCAAGCTTGTTTAGAATTATCATAAACTCTTTAAAACTCTTTAGAACTAGTTCTAAACTGCTTACAATAAGTATGAACTATTTAAAACTATTTTTAAACAGTTTATAAATTGTCCACAAATATTTAAAACTAGTTATAAATTGTTTTAGACCAATTAAAAACTGATTATCAGTTAAAACTGTTTAATTACTACTTAAAGCTGTTTCAAATCGTTTAATACTTTTTAGAAGTGTCTGAAGATTGTTAATTTTCAGTTTGAACAATTAAAAACTGTTCAGATCTTGTTTAAAACTGCTTGGAACTTATTTGTATCTTTTAATAACAATTTTAAATTTGTCAATAACTATTTGGAAGTACATAAAACTGTTTAGAATTTGTTTGAAACAGTTTATAAATAGTTCAAAACTACTTAGAATTTTTTAAATCAGTTTATAACTAGTTTAAAATTGCTTGGCTCCACTTAAACCGCATAAAACTATTTAATTCTTTTTTGAACTATTTCAAAGTTGTTTAAAACTATTTAGAACTGTTTAGAAGTTGTTTTAAGCTGTTTAAAACCAATTAAAAATAATTTAAATTTTATTTGAAGCGTTTAAAAATAATTTTAAATTGGTTTTAAATAGTTCAAAAGAGTTAAAAACCGAAAATGCACAACTACTAGCTTCAAATGACAGACGGACGGACAGACGGACAAAATTTCCATTATAAAGATATTTCCAGCTGTTGGCCACAAAACAGTAGAAAAATAAACAATTATTGTGTAGAACTGGTCCACTGATGTCGACTTTTTCGTAAATAAAATAATAAAATAATTATAAAACTACTTTACTTTTACAAAAATCTAATTAGCAGATAATTTTTCTAAAATCGATGGTAAAATCAACTTTAAATTTCAGAAACCATAACTAAGCATTAAAAAGTAAATATTTCAGAATTAATTCCAATTTTTTATAGATAATTTAAAACCATATCAATTTTGAAATTTGTTTTCAATCCAATTCAAATTCTTCTGAACTTTTATTTAACACCATTTTTAAGTCAACGAATTTTTATTTGATAGAATTTTTCTTAATCAAAAGTTTTATTTAACAAAATTTCTATTTACCGAATCTTTTATTTAAAAGAATTTTAATTTTACCCAATTTTTATATTTTGAAATTCTCATTTATCATAGTTTTAAGCGAGCCGAATCTTTAAATGACAGAATTTCGACTTCAGCAAATACTTTATTTTCAGAATTTTTATTTGCACGAACTGACATTCGATAGAAACCCCGAATTTTCATTTACCCATCTTACAAATGGATCAACAAATATCTATTTTGTAAATAAAAAATTCTTCGGCTGTTACAGAGAAAGATATTACAATCGCGTGGACAATAATTTTTAGTCACTTATTTTCTCGAATACTAAATTTGTGTTGAAAAAATTCATTTATCCAAAATTTTAAATTTGATGAAGAATTCAAAACTAATTTGACTTTGCACATTCATCTATTTTTCGGAATTCCTTTTGCAAAATAAATTTCAAACCATTGCTTCAAAATTTTTTGATATTTATTTCGCAGAAAATAAATAAATTGGTAGATTTGCAAAGTTAAATTAGTTTTGAATTTCTTATCAAATTTAAATTATTGATAAATGAACCTTTTTTTATCACAAGTTTAGTTTTCAAGTCAGGTCAGTTTAAATTCGATTGAAAGAAAATTCCAAAAGGGTAAATTCTAGTTAAAAAATTCTATTTAATCACAATTCTGTCGAATGAAACAAATTAATTTTTAAGAAAATCAGTGAAAATCATCAGATTATTATTAATATAAATTCATTGAAGTTTAAAACCGATTCAGAATATTAGTGAGCAGTTTTAGAAAAATATTTATATCTACGAGAATTTTAATTAGGAATTCGAAAAATAAAGATTTTTGTTCCTAATCAGAATGTGACGCTCTGAAAAAGAATGCGTTTCAAATGAGTAATTTCCTATTAGTGACTTTTTTTTAACAATTATGAATCGGATTGAAAATTTGTAGATTAGATTATCATGCACACGTAATTGGGGATTTTTTAATAATTAAGCTACTTAAATAAATAAGTTTTCGTAATACTTTTTTAACTTGAACAAATATATCATTTTCGTTAAACATATTTTTAGAACAGAAAAAAATCTTGAAAAAAATATCATTTAAAGAATGCGGATTCACTTGAGTTCTCGTTAGATTAAAGAAAAGTGAATAGGTTTTTATTACCGGCAGAGAAAAGTAATCAATTCTCAAAAGTTTCTAAATGTTATCAATTTCCTAATATAAATTCAGTCAACTATATAACACAATCAGAATTCGTTGTCCAATTGTAGGTGAACAGTAAACACCTATACAAGAATTTGACTTATTTTTCAAAATATCCAGAATTGTTTCAATTCCACGAAAAGAGACCAGTGACCTTAAAATAGACTTTCTTCTTCTTCTTCAGAATTCGTTGTCTACTTGTAGGTGAACAATAAACACCTATACAAGCATTTGACTTATTTTTCAAAATATCCAGAATTGTTTCAATTCCACGAAAAGTGACCAGAGACCTTGAAATAGGCTTTCTTCTTTCACTAATATTATTGCAGACACACACTTGAACTTTTTTACATGTTTGTAAAATTGTTTTTTATTCTGTTAAATTTGTTTAACACCTTATGACACAATGTTTTATTTTGAGGTTAGAAATACGAGTCTGCGCAGAACACGCTCTCTAAAAAGGCGCGGAAATGAATATTTTCAAATATAAATTTTTCAAATTCACTGCAATTTTTCCGGAAATAAAAAAAAGTAATGAAACAAAATTACACAATACTTTTAAAGTAAATAATAAAATCAACAAAGCATAAAATGTCATAAAGAAGACAAATAACAAAGGGAAAATAATATAACAAGGTCGTTGGATACGGGGATGCACCTTGCAGAAGTTGTTTTAAATTTCTTTTATTTGTGACTTGCTCGACCAATAAAAGGAGAAAAATAGGTGGATGCAATTCGCACCTAGAAGATATCTAGTGACCATTGCATTATCACGCTCGAGGGCGTTTAAAGAAGGGAATAGGGAGGTGGGGTTCCACTGATGGGGGGTTGGTGTAGGCTTACTTTAGAGCGTGGTGTGGGATTACCGTACTTATATTCAAGTCTAATATTAAGTTACCATTTTGCTTAACGGCAAGTGAACAGACTGCCTGCATATAGGAAGCCATCCGAGCGCCTGCTGGGACAGTCTGGCCTCTTCGCCTGGGCCCACCTACTACAATAACTTTATTAACTGTCTCTCGTCACCAAGTGTCCGACAAACAACCTGCTTCTTGCACGTGCATATATTTTTCTCAAATAAATCTCTCTCCAAAAGTTCATCAAATAATAAATTTTAGTAACAAGTAATAATAAATATTACACTAATACCTGAATCAGTGAAAAATTAGCCGCAAATTTAAGTTAGTAAATATTGACACTAATTTTTAGTAACATTTTACTATCAGTAAAATTAAAGATTTAATTAATTTAATAAATTTAATTGATTAAAGATTTAGTAAACAGTTACTACAAATTAATCGGAATTTTTACTAATTCGGGTTTAAAGAGAATATTGTGTAATAAATATTATATTAATATTAAAAAATAAAAGGTATATTACAGATGTTATATAATAAATATTGAGTTAGTAATATTCTTAGCACAATTACAATTTACGAAGGAATTATTTTTGGAATAATTCTTTGGAGAAGATAATCCAAATTTGTAAACTTGCGGATATTAAAAATTTGATATCCACTTCCGGAAAAAATGTCATCGATTGAACTAAAGGAAAGAAATTCATGTATTGGAAATGTGTGGATTTTTGGATAAAAAAACGTTGATTCTGATAAAACAGTTCTGGATAAGCTCTAGGAAAAATGAAGAATTTTAACTGAAAAAAGACCCCATTAAATCAATGTTTCCGGAAAAAGACGAAAATTGGGAACTCTTCGGAAAAAATTGAAGGTAAGATTTCAAATTTTTCCATGTTTTGTAACACAATTGCTTGTACACTTTTCAAGTTTAAAATACTTTTTAACAATTTTCTATTAATTTTCAAAATTTTCTAAAAATTTGTATAATAAATAAATTAAATTAATAAGTTTAACCTTTATTTTGCCGTGTGATATTAATTTTTCTTTTTTGGCCTAAACGTTTAGGCCAAAAAAGAAAAATAAATAAATTATTTAATGTCTAGTTAAATTATCTAAGTCAAATATTTGACTTTTTGCAAAAACAAAAATAATTATTTGTATTTAAATTTTGCATCTAACCACTCTGTAAATTTGAGTTAGTTAAAATTAACTAATTTGAAAGAAAAAACTCAGTCACTAATTGAAGTATATATATTTCTACTAATTATTAAGTAAAAAATAACTAGTTATTGTTTATATAAATTCATTTTTAGGTTATGTCAAAATAATTAATATTTTAATAAAATTTTGTTTAGTAACTCAATTAGTCAAATTTGAACTATTTTTTAGTTACTTTTTTTTTACTAATAATTAGTTATTTTTCACTAATTGCTGCAACAAAAACTCAGCCACGATTTTACTAATAATTAGTTATTTTTAACTAATTCAGGTTCAGAGAGCAATTCCCATCATAAATTTATTACAAATTTTGAAAAAAATTCGATTCTCATTATTAAAGAATAAAAATGTTATTATAACTAACATAATGTAATTGAATACTAATTTTATTTATTTCATTATTTTATTTATTATTTTATTACATTATATTTATTAGGGGTGAATCTACAAAAATGAGACATTTACCATTTATGACAAATTATTGAATAATATTTTATAATTCAAATTTATAAATTTAATTCAAATTTCCCCAGAATTACAAATTTTATAAAATTATAAAATTTTTATAAATTGTATAATTTTTTATAAAAATGTTTAAAAATAAATCTTAATAAATGAATATATAAAATACTATTCTTTAGAAAAATTGTGAAAATAGTTTTTCCAGAAAATGTCAATATGACAAAAAGTGTCTCATTGATGTCAATTCTCCCCCAATGAAATTCTTATTTCCTTAAACTGAAACTATTACTAATGATACGATTTTTTTGTTGACTGAAGGCTCTTGATTTGATCGAAATGTGTCTTATCTAATCCAGTGTTTTTTTTATCATTAGCTGTGGAGCAAGAGAATCAGAATATTAAATAAACTGTGGCCGGTGGCAACCGCCTTTTGTATCAAAAAAAAGTAAGTCCGGTCTCATGAAAACTGATATCGTCGATTGCCCAAGACGCTGGGGGAAAGGAAGGCATCAGGTAATAAAGTAATTTACCGTCGAAGGACGATCAAAAGTAGCTGAAGTCTTTTCTTTCACCCTCTTCTCAAAATCTGAAATTGATAAAATTTAATGAAACAGAAATTTAGGGTTGAAATGCAAATTTTATATTGGAGAGTTAAAATTTAGATTTAAAAAAATTAGGGGCGAAATTTAAGTTTTGGAAAATTAACGTCTAAATTTATATTTTACATAATAATAATTCAAACTTAGATTTTAGAAAATTCGAGATAATATTTAAGTTTGCAAATTGAATTAGAAATTGAATTTTTACGTTCTACAAGATTAGAATTGAAATTTACATTTGCAAAATTTCGAAGTTAAACTTACCTTTTTCAAATTCAATACAAAATTTACATTTTAGATTTTTAGATTTTAAATTTACATTAAAAGATTTTTCAGGTTACAAAAGTAGAATTGAATTTTATGTTTAACAATTTTAGATTTCAAATTTGTATTTTATAAAGTTACAGTTTACAAAATTAGAATTGAATTTTACACTATACAAAAGTTAAAATTAAAATGTACATTTTACAAATTCAGAGTTGAAATTTGTATTTTGTAATTTTATGTTGAAAATTACATTTTCTAAATTTAGAGTTGAAATGTACATTTTACAAAGTTAGAGTTGAGATTTACATTTTAAAATTTTTGAATCCAAATGTCAGTTACAAAATTTAGAATTGAAATTTTTATTTTACAAAGTTAAAATTGAAATTGCGATTTACAACTTTAGAATTAAAATTTAGTTTTTATAAATTTACAGTTTACAAAATTAGAATTATGGAATTTTATGTTTTGTAAATTTATAATTTTATGTCTCATAAATTTGGAACCGAAATTTACATTTTAAAATTTTATTTTAGAATATTATAAATTTAGAGTTGTAATTTATATTTTTCAAAATTAGAATTTAAATTTAAATTTTATAAATGTTAAATTTTAAAAAATTTCGTAGTTAAATATATATTTTACAAATTTCAAGTCGAAATTAACTTTTGACAATTTTAGATTTCGAATATACATTTTACAAATTTCGAGATAACAAACTTAAAATTGAATTTTATATTTCATAATTTTTTGCTAGAAACTTACATTTGATCAATTTCGAGCTTAAATTTACAATTTACAATGTCGAAATTGAAATTTATATTTTGTAAATGTAGAATTTTACAAAATTGAATTAGAAATTGAATTTTTACGTTATACAAGATTAGAATTGAAATTTACAAAATTGCAAACTTTTGAATTTAAATTTAGATTTTTTAAATTCAAGTAAAAATTTACATTTTACAATTTTAGATTTCAAATTTATATTAAAAGATTTTTCAGTTTACAAAAGTAGAATTGAATTTTATGTTTAACAATTTTAGAATTTAAATTTGTATTTTACAAAGTTATAGTATAAAAAATTAGAATTGAATTTTACATTAGGGGTCGTCCACATATCACGTGATATCTTCAGGGGTGGGAGGGGGGTCGGCAAAATATCACGGTCCATGGAAATTTAATTTTTTAACAATAGAAAAAGTATCACGAGGAGGGGGGAGGGGGTTCAAATTAGCTCAAATTTGTATCACGTGATATGTGAATGATCCCTTATACAAACTTAAAATTTCAAAAATGTACATTTTATACATTCAGAATTGAAATTTATATTTTGCAATTTTATGTTTAAATCTTACATTTTATCAATCTCAAGCCGAAATTATTATTATACAGTTCTAGATTTCAAATTTACAAATTCAAGATTTTCAGTTTAAAATTAAATTTTAGGCCTCACAAATTTAGAACCGAAATTTACATTTTAAAATTTTATGTTGGAAAATTATAAATTTATAGTTGCAGTTTAACTTTTACAAAATTAGAATTGAAATATACATTTTATAAATGTTAAATTTTACAAAATTAAAATTGATTTTTACATTTTAAAAATTTATTTTTAAAATTTACATTTGCCAAATTTCGAAGTTAAATTTATATTTTACAAATTTCAAGTTGAAATTTACTTTTTCCATTTTTTGATTACAAATGTACATTTTACAGAATTCGAGATAACAAACTGAGAATTAAATTTTATGTTTTCTAATTTTTTGCTAGAAACTTAAATTTGATTAATTTTGAGCTGAAATTTACAATTTACAGTTTCAGAAGTGAAATTAAAGTTTTGTAATGTAGGATTTTTTAAAATTCTAATTGAATTTTACATTTTACAAAATTATAATTCAAATTTTCAATATTCTTCCATTTATATTTTACAATTATATGTTTAAAACTTTTTGGTTTAAAATTATAAGTTACATTTCATAAAATTTACACTTTGTAAATTAGATTTGAATTTTATATTTTACAAATATTTAGCCTTAAAATTCGCGCTTTATAAAATTAGAGTTCAAACTATCATTTTACAAAATTATAATCGAAATTTGCCTTTTACGAGAGTAAAAATTAAAATTTGCAGATTTCTGGTCTAAATTAAAAAAAAAAAATTTTAATTTGCATTTTACAAATAATATTTACAAATTTACATGTGTATCTAAACATAATATAAACTGTGATATTTTTTATTAGGTTCTGAGGATACTAATAAGAAGGTAGAGGTACTGGCTTCTGTGTGTGCTGGGTTTGAATTAAATTTCCTAGCACCATTTGAAATCAGTACTACTCCTCTTATCAATCGACAAACTGTCAAACTCAACAGTCAGTCAGCAAATCTCCAAAATTATCTACCAACAAATCTCCAAAATCGTCACTCTTCTTATCAATCATCAAGTTTTCAAAATCATCTCTATTCCATCAATCAGAAAATCTTCAAATTTGCCTTCTTTATTAGCAACTTAAACTGGAATAATCACCACTCTTAGTAATGAAAAAAACCTTCAAAATCGCAATTAAAATATCTTATCTACAGAAAAGGATAATTAAAAAGCAGAATTTTTAGAGTCGATTCTTTAATTATTTCTCATGGAAATTGTTCCATTTTTCATTCCAGTCTTGAATTTCTTGTGAATATTACAACGTGTCACAAAATTGGTAGGAATCATTTGCGTATTCATTCATAAAATAATATAGCGTAGACTTATTCACACAATCAATTACATTATACAGTATAATCCTAACAATAATTAATAACATAGACTCTTCACGTAAATAATTACAACATGTATATATATATTTATATAATATATTTATGACCTAGATAATATAGAACGATGCAAGTTTGCAAATAAAACGACATATTTGTAAACTTGCAGCTTTTCCTAAAGAATGGAAATTTAGTAATAAATAACTGCCTATATTTCCGCGCTGGGACTACGGCATCGATGCGATTGACGAAAAGCGTCTATTTACAGTTTTCTTTCTTTTCATTTTTTTTTCTTTTGAGATTCTTGGCTTTCGCCTGAATCAAACAGCCTTAGTGTGCCTCACGGCATCACTATTCTACCAAGGAAGTAGATTTCACCAGATTGATTAAGCACCGTTAATTAAAAATTGTAATTAACGGCTCACAATAATTTAACGAGTGAGATATGATTACATTGCAAACTTCTCTTTTGTCACAAATATATTTAAGGATAGGAAGCACGTCCTTGATTCGGTAGCGAAAATCAATGCAATCTTTAAAAGATAGTTTCAAAGAACAATAATCCAAAAGTTCTAAATACGTTTCTTTTTCAAGAAATAATTTTAATAATTTAATTTTATGCAATAATTTAAATTTTGCGTATTTAATTTAAAACACGTCTTTTGTCAAATGCGGCTTCTTCCCTGAAGACACAACTTATAATTAAGATTCTGTAGTCCAGCAGCCATTCCGGAGCTTATCTTTCGTAACATTAACTATTTCTAAATAGTTAGCGTGTATTGGAATTTCTCCACTCGATATCAGAACAAAGACACGAAACGAAATCTTAGATTTTTGACAATGATGATTCGAGGTTAAGTAGAATCCTTGTTTCTGCCTGTTTTCTGCAACCTTGCCCAGGTTTCACCGAGGGCTTTCGCAAAGTGGTCATCGACTGTGGGAAAAAAATTAAAATTAGGAAATTATATTGGATAAGCTTTCGAAAACCTCCGATTGTTTTGATTAAAAATATGGCGCTAATTTAATGATTATAGTAAACATTATTTTACAAAAACGTTAAAAAATATGATTGTTTTCAATTTTCCAACAAATTACGCACAATTTTAAAAAATGTTTCAGATAAAAGTCGTGAACTTTATCAAAATAATGTTTTTGTGTATCTTACATTTTCTGTCAAATTTGAATATTTTTTGAAAAAATAATGCAAAAAACTGCAAAGAAGGCTTTAAAGAATGGTTTAGTTTTATTAACCACAAATAAATTCTTATAAACAATTCATATAAACAAATTCGTTTTCGTGTTTTTCTATGAAAAAAGTTGTTTTTTCTTTAAATGTTTGTATTAAGATTAAATCACTACATATATCTACTAGATTTGTATAACTAATTTTATTAATTGTTGTAAATACATTAATAAACAAATTAAAAACTTAAGTTTCTTCTATTCAAAAAATGTTTTTTTATAAGATTAGTTTAGAATAAGGCACGAAATAAATTTTGTGATACATAATTATAAACAATATTCAGTAAATCTATAAACAATCATTTATAAACAAATTTGGTTTTTTTGTCGTTTTTCAATGAAAAAAATTGTTTTCTTCTTTTAAGATTTGTACAATTAAACACTAACTAGTTTATAAAAATTTTCATCAACAATTTTTTTAATTGTTATAAACAAATTAATGAATAAATTTAAAATGTTCAGTTGAAAAAAATGTTCTAATATAAAATTAGTACAGATTAACTAGTTTATAAAAATGTTTACCAACAATTTTTCTAATTGTTATAAACAAACTAATGAATAAATTTAAAATGTTCTAATATAAAATTAGTGCAGATTAACTAGTTAATAAACATTTTTACCAACAATTTTTCTAATTGTTATAAACAAACTAATGAATAAATTTAAAATATTCTAATATAAAATTAGTGCAGATTAACTAGTTTATAAAATTTTTCACCAACAATTTTTCTAATTGTTATAAACAAACTAATGAATAAATTTAAAACGTTCAGTTAAAAAAAAGGTTCTGATATAAAATTAGTGCAAAACAAGATGAAAAAAACTGTAAGCAATTTATAAACAATCAATTTATAAACATTGGATTTTAAAAACCAATGTTGTTCGAAATCAATGTTTATTAAACTTATAAACAAATAAATAAACAAATTTAATTTCTTCGTGTTTTTTAAGTGAGAAAAGTTGTATTTTTAAAGATATTTTTACAATTAAGATTAGAAAACTTCGTTGTGTTTATTGTTCTTTGATTAAACAATTTTTATGTATATTAATAATAATTTTTAAGTCTTCCAGTTCTTTTTATTAAAAAAATTGTTCTTTAGTGAAAATAGTTTCGAACAGAATATATTGTACATTTATTATTGAATATCATCTGTAAACAATCTTTAGTAAGTTAAGTCTATAAACAAAGTGAAAAACAATTTTTCTAATTGAAAAGTCTGGAATTCAAATTTGTTTATGGGCATTAAGAAAATTTCTAATAAAAAAACTCATACCACGAGTTAGTGTTTTTATTTTAATCGTCCAAACATTTAAAAAAGAAAAAGATTTTTTACGTTTAAAATAAAGATAAAAAAAACCAAATTTGTTTATGTATTTTTTTATTTTCTTATTATTTGTTTATAAATTGTTTATATACTTTCTGGGTATTGTTTGTACACAATTAGAGATCATAAAATGCATTTCGTACCTTATTCTTATGTAAATTATATTATCTTATATAAAAAAAATTTTGTAATTGAAAGAAACTAAAATTCATTAATTTGTTTAGTAATTTGTTTATAATAAAGAAAAAAAATTTTAATATAAAAACTTTAAACACCTGTTACAGTTTCAATCTTCTTGTTAGTTGTATAAAACAGTTGAAAAAAAATTGTTTTCTGTTTAAAAAGACAAAGAAACGACATTTGTTTATAAATTGTTTAAAGATTTACTGAATACTGTTTATAAACAATTAGATATCACATAATGCACTTCGTACCTTGTTCTGAACTAATCTCATACAAAAACATTGTTTTTTAATTAAGAAAATTTTAATTGTTTAATTTGTTAATTTATTTCTTTATAATAATAAAGAAAATTGTTTATGCGAATGTAATAGATGCTTTGTTGTAATTTAATTTTAGGTAATATAAAAACATTGAAAGAAAAAAACAAAGTCTTTTTCGTTTAAGAGAACGAAGAAAACGAATTTGTTTATATAATTTGTTTATAACGATTTATTTGTTGATATGTAATAAAATAAATTTTTCGTAGGGAGACGTGTATAATTTAATATTTAAGATCGGTGTCAAACCAACTTTACTCTAAAATTGCAAAAAGCTTGTCTCCAGGTTATTTAGCAGAAGGTAATCACGCGGCCGAAGGCCGCAAGGCAACTAGTTTCATAAACCTTCTTTCCAGTTTTTTTTTCTCGAAAACTATTCACATTTGGTAAAAAATGCAACATACATAAAATATTCATTTCGAAAAGATCAACAACTTTTGTCTAAAACATTTTTTAAAATTGTGCCAAAGTTATGAGAAAAACAGAAAAAAAACCATAAATTACGGGTATTTTTTTTTTTTCGCATATTATCTTATTTTTTTTATTAAATTTGCGTCACTTTTGATTACGATTTTTGTAATCAGCCCACAAAAAATAAAGGTCGGAGGTATTCACTTTTCGGAAATGCCCCCAGCGTATTTTTTAGAAGCTACCTGACAGAGATTGAAGATAGAAAATTAAAAAATAGAATTTTTTTTAGAAAATTGATATCAATTATAATCATTAACGAATAATTAGAAAAGATTTTATGACCGAGTGATTAAAAATAATCATTAAATTATGATTCTGCTGTGATTCGATTAATTTAGTAAATTATTGTAATTAATTTTGATAAGAGAAAATACTGACCACTAAGACCGGCATCTTTATCATTGGAGGTTGCATTAAAAACGGCGGCATATTCTTTCAAGCCCAGGGATCGTTTAAAGTGTTCGTCGATCGCTGGATCACTGACGATTCCAGCGTTTCTGATTCCAGTTCTCTGCCCTCTGGTCGCAGCAGATGGTGTTACGCTTGCCGTGGGCGTAACAGCCGTGTCCTCAATGGTTGTACCTAGTATGCAAAAAAGGGTCATGTATGTAAAACCAACTTGGAGATAAAAGTGATTAATTGACTTCGAGAGACTGTACTTTGTATAGAATGTTTACACTGATTTCTAGCATGTGCATTCGATCATCCACAATATTTCAGGCTTCTTATAATTTCTCTTATTTTTCTTTCATTACTATCATTAATTTTAAACTAGTTTTTAATGAAAAATTAACTAAATAAAAAGCTTGAGAAAATATTGATTTTTTTATTTTTTAAATTTTTATTTCATTTTTTTTTATTTTTAAATTTTTTTTAATTTTAATTTTTTTTATTTTTTTGCATTTTTTAAGTTTCTAAGGACATTTTTGGGGGTCGCCTGCATTTCTTCCAAAACCCAATATTGACCCAACTTGTTATTGCCCGAATTTGCATTTATCAGAATTTGTAAACCCCAGAAATTGCATTTATCCGAACTTTTAACTTACCGAATTTGCAATTGTCATAATTTTAAAATCACCGAACTCGCATTTGCCAAAACATTTAAATCGACGAAATTGTTAAAATTTTTAACTCCCCGAACTTGTATTTGTCCGAACTTCTAAATCCCCAAACTTTGAAATTACCGAATTTGCTTTTTCTCGAACTTTGAAATCACCGAAGTTGCATTTGTCCGAACCTTGAAATCACTGAATTTGCATTTGTCCGAATTTTGAAATCCCAAAACTTGTAAGTCTTCAAACTATTCTACTAAATGCAAGTTTGGGGGTTTAAAAGTTCTGATAATTGAAAATTGGGGAAATTGAATATTCTGCTAAATCCGATTTCAGTGATTTTAAAGTTCGAAAAAATGCAAATTCCGTGATTTCAAAGACCGGAAAAATGCAAATTCGGTGATTTCAAAATTCGGCCAAATGCAAGTTCGATGATTTCAAAGTTCGGATAAATGCAAATTTAGGAATTTTGAAGTTCTGACAATTACAAATTTGGGGAATTAAATTTTCTGCTAAATGCAAGTTCGGGGATTTTTAAGTTTGAAAAAATGCAAATTCGGTGATTTTAAAGTTCGGACAAAAGCAAATTTATTAATTTCAGACAAATACGAGTTCGGCGAGTTAAAAATTTTATTAAATGCAATTTCGGCGATTTAAATGTTTTGGCAAATACGAGTTCGGTGATTTTAAAATTATGACAAATGCAAATTGGTTAAGTTAAAAGTTCGGACAAGTGCAAATTCGGAGAATTACAAATTCGGACAATTAAATTTCTGCCAATTGCAAGTTCGATCAACTGGGTTTTGGAGGAAATGCATGCGACCCATTTTTGGGACTTAGAAAGTCGTGAATTATTCCAAGTTAAAAATTTCTTTTGCACATTGTCGCGTTTTAAAATACGAAGAAAATAGTTCTGAGGTTTGCGTTAATTGGAAATTAATAATTTTGTAAAATTTTACCTGGTTGAGGGGCCGTTGGTACGATAACACTGGGCCTACTATGATGCACTCTAGCAGCGGACATATCAAGGGCCTCACATTGAATTGGGTCTCTCCTACGTTCCTTCCTCCAGGCACTGCTTGGCTTCCGGTGTAAGCTTGTGGCCTTCGGTCTTTCTTCTGTAAAATAAGTTAAGTATGAAATATGAGTTTACACTAATTTATCAACACTTGAATAAACAGATAAACCGGAAATCAGAAAAAAAAGAGAAAGAGTCCGCTTCCGTCAAAACCGAGTACACTTGGTGTGCTTCAATTGTATTTTTTTTACCTTGATCAATTTTTTGTTAAAAAAAAAATTTTATTCTCATTACTTCAAGAAATAAAAATTCTCATGATCAATTTTATTTAAACCACTTCGAGATATCTACCTTCTTTCTAAAAATAGGTTCCAAACGGCTTTAAAAATTTTGCCTCTAAAAAGCATAAATTTTCATTTTTAAGCAAATGTCCGAATGTGTGTTGTAAATTTTTTTGTCACCAGGATATTTCGAGAACACCTTAACGGATTTTAAAAAAATTTGGATGGCTTATTAAGCTTATAAATATCTAAATTTTGACACAGGGATTTTTGAAAATACCCTTTTAATTCTTTTTAAGCACCTTTTTTCATCGAAAAATAACGATTTTTGACCTATTTAAAGTATATAATTTATAAATTTACCAAATATTTTAACTATAATGCATGATTTTTAGTTTTTTTTGTTATTTAAAATTCTTCTTCCTCTTATAACTTCTCTAATTTTTATTTTTTAACCATAGTTTATTTGAAAAAGATATTTCAGATTAATAAAAAAATTTATTTATCTACATAAAGTATATCTTTCCTCAGAAATTTATAGAATTAATATCAATTTTTTATTTTTAACAAAAAAAAAAAAAACGAAATTGAAATTTCCTTTTTCTTCATTATTTTAATCTACTGTTTCCTCTATAAGGAAGCAAATTATTAATTTTACATTAGAAGCATAAAGGATTTATAAAATAAACATGATTTTTATCTATAGCTGAATAAAAACTTTTAAAGAACTTTTTTTTTTCTTTTAAGAACTTTTAAAAAAGTTCTTTACATTTATGAACTAGTTAATCTTAAAAAGTTGAAAAAAAATTTTAAACCAGTTTTAAGCATTTTAAACAAATTTCAAGCATTTTAAACAAGTTTCAAGAAGTTTCAATTAGTTTAAAATAGAATTAAACGCGCTAAAAAAATTTTTAAAGAAGTTCTAAAAAGTTTAAGAAGTTCTAAATAAGTCCAAACAATTTTAAACAAGCAATAAACAATGTTTAACAAGTTATGAGAAAGTTTTATTCGGTTCTAATAAATTTTAAACAAATTCTAAATTGTTTTAAATAGTTTAAACAGTTTTGAACTAGTTCTACGAGTTTTAAACTAGTCATAACAATTTTAAGTGGTCTCACTAGTTCCTCACAGCGTTGAACAAGTTATTTATTTATTTATTTATTCAAACATAAATGTTAAATATAAATTTCATGAATTTTTTTTTTTTTGAACCAATTATGAACCAGTTATAAAAAAACTTCTTAAAGTATTTTTAAAGTCCTGAACAGACTTGAACAAGTTCTAAATAGTTCTAATAAGTTTGTAACATGTTCTAAACCGTTTTATTTTAAACCACTTTTAATCATTTTTAACAAATCTCAAATTAATTGAAAAAGTGCCTAACAATTCTTGAATTTTTTTTAAAAATTTTGAACAATTTTAAATAGTTTGAAACAGTCTGGACAAGTTTTATTTTTTAAATAATTATGAACAAGTTCTAGGTAATTCTAATAAGTTTGAAACAAGTTCTAAACAGTTTTTAACTAGTCCTATGCAGTTTTAAACTAGTTATAAACAGTTTTATAAAGATTAAAATAAGTTTAAATCGTTTTCAACAAGTTTTAAGCAATTTATAAACAGTTTAGGAAGCTGTGAATAAGCTTCAAACAGCTTTGAACAAGTTACTAACAATTTAAATTTTTAAACCAATTCTAAAAAGATTGAAATAGTTTTTAATAGTTCTTACAAGTTTTAAATAGTTTTAAACAGTTCTAAGAGTTTTTAACTAGTTCCAAATAGTTATACGAGTTTTAAACTAATTCTTAACAGATTTAAATAATTTTAAACAGTTTCGAACTAGTTATAAACAGTTTTAAAAAATTCAAAATAAGTCGAAACTGTTTTAAACCAGTTATAAACTATTTTTAAACAGATATAAAACGTCCTAATATGTTTTAAACAAATCATGAGCATCTTTGAACCTGTTATAAATATTTTTTTAGGAGGTTTTAAGATATTAATCCTAATTATAAATAGATTTAAGTAGTTTTTAACAATTCTAACAAGTTTCAAACAAGTTCTTAATAGTTTTAAAGACTTTTCAACTGTTATAAACAATTTTAAACCTATCATAAAAATTTTAAACCGATTGTAAATATTAATAGATAACTCTTAAAAGTTTCAACAAGTTTTTAATTGGGTTCAAATCATTTTTAAGTAGTTCTGAACAGTTCCAATCAGTTTTAAGCAAGTTCTAAACAGTTTGGAATTATAACCAATTTTCAGACAATCCAAGAATTTTTAAATCAATTCTAAACAGATTTAAGTAGTTTTTTATTATCCTAACAAATTTTAAACAAGTTCTAAAGAGTTTTAAATAGTATTTAACAGTTATAAACCGTTTCAAGCCAATCCTAAGGGTTTTAATTTTCAAACCAATTCTCAATTTTTTTTAGGTAGTTCTTAACGGTTCTAACGAATTTTAAATCAGTTCTAAACACTTTTAGATAATTTTAAACAGTTCTAAATAATTTTTAGTATCTTTAAAACAGTTTGAAACAATTATAAACAGTTTCAAAAAGTCCTCAATAAGCCTAAACCGAGGCTTAAACAAGTTTGAACAAGTTATAAATTATAGTAGTTTTGGAACTATAGTTATAAGTAGGTTATGAATAGTTTTAAAATGTGCCCTACAAGTTTTAAATTAAGTCTTGATAGTTACAACTCGAAGTCGTGCTAAACAGTTTTGAATTCCCTATAAACTGTTTTAAATTAATTTTACCAGCTTTTAACCAATCGTAAGAGTTTAAAACAGTTGAAATTAGTCCTGAATAGTCTTAATTAATTTTGAGCTAATTATAAACATTTTTAAACCTGTTTATTACTAAATTTGAGTACTCAGTTATTAACAAGTTTCAAATAAAGTTAACTAGTTCGAAACAGTTCCAACCTTGTTTTAAATAGTTTCAAACTACTTCTTGACAGTTTTAAACAAATTTTAAGTTACATATAAACAGTATTAATATATTTTTTAAAAGTCTTATCCGTTCCGTGGTTATAGTTAAAAAAAAAATTGTACTAAACAAGAATATTAAAACTTAGAACAACTCAATTTTACCAATACTAATAAAAATTTATTAATGTTAGTTTAGGTACAAATTGAACCAAGATATTCATTTTTATTGCTTCTCAAATTGACCTTCCTACTCTATACTCAATTTAATTTCAGATTTTTTCTATGATCTAAATCATATAAGAAAATTTAAACAGAGAGGTATACGCCAAGCATAGATCGTAGCATATATAGAAGATGGATGAGTTATTTCTATGATCGGGGCTAAAATTGGAATCCAATCTATCGATCTCGAGATTATGCCGGGGGTAGAAAACACGTCCAGTTCCCGACGTTCTCAGGATGGGACAGGAAGTGCCTAATAGCCGTGAGAGGATGGTCAAAGAGGGAAAACAGGTTTAGAGGAGGATGAGAGAGGCACAAGATGAATGGACCAAAGGAAGATGAAGGATTCCATGCGAATCTCAATTAACTTTTTAACTCTCAGTACGACTTGAGATTTCAGGGTATAACCGTCCAAAAATCCTGCACCCCTAATTTCATCGACCGTCTCAAACTTCACTCTGTCCATTTACACACATACCTCCAGAGGTCTAAATGATTATGCGAAAACCAACTTTGATATTAAAGCGTATATTTTGCCGATATTTTGGAGAATATAAATGTAAATTAACTGATTCTGACTAAGTGTCCATTAGCACTTTATATGTTTGGAATTTATTTCCGATAAGCATCAGAAAACATTTGGGTTTTTACGCGCCAATTTTTGTCTCTTTATGATGAATAAAAAATGGGATTTTTATTTTTTTATTTTTAAATAGTAAATAGTACTCCTATTTTAGAACATTTTTGACTAGTTTGGGAATGATTTTTTATCATTTTAGTAAATTGGTGAGTATTAAAAATTTCCACTCTTCCGTTACATACCTCTCGACTTACAGGAGGGTCGAAGAGTCTCAAAATTAAGCCACGGCTGCCAGAGGCATCTTCGTCTGCTCGAGATTTCCATCTCTCTCACTTCCCGACGACACATGAAAGATTATAAAATAATAAAAGAGCTAGTCCACCCGACTTTCACCTTTTGCCTCCTGAATCCTTATTTTTCTAGAGTCCTCGAAACATCACCAAATCCGAGCACTCAAATCTTCAAGTTTATACAACCTCGAAATTTTTGTCCAACTATTAGTTTTAGATTACTATCTTCGAAAAAGTCCGTAAGGTAACAACTTTTTAAAACAAGTAATCACTATTCCGAAATAAATCCAAAAATCCTTAATTCACCCTTTTTAAGTCAGTTTTAGAGTTTTTGACTTTTTTCTATATCAATAGACTTCTAGTTCAATTAAAAATCGTCTTTGAAAATGGAGCTAGTCTTGTTCGTTTGATGCACAATGTACCAATTGGGAATATGCCGATTAGGAATTAGAATATCCGAATTAGTGACTTAAAATACACTAATTATGATTAAAACTACACTAATTAAAACTCAAAATGCACCAATTACGAGTTTTAGGCATCTACTAAGTCAAAAACGGTATTTAGATTAAAAGCACCAAAGATTAAACAGTCGGGACCACTTAAAAAAGACGCCTTTGAGCACAAATGTCCCGGAGGATGTAGCACCAAGGTGGTATGTAAACCGCGAACTGATTATTATTGAAATAACAATGAGAACTTGGCTGGAGAAGAGGGAAGAGGGATTTTGAAAAGCAGAATGCCTTCTTACGACTGTCTTAAGTCCATTCATTCATCGGACGTCTCATCGTAACCCCACCACGCGATCCTTTTATACATATGTACTCAGTATACCTGGTTTCAGGCTCGGCCTACTCAGGTATATTGTAGAATCATCTTGTGTGAGAGTGTGTTAACTGATCAAAGACATGTGTGATCAACACACACACACACACACACAGAGGAATACCCCTTCGATTGGAACAACTCACACAGAAAGGATAAGACCAGGGGAACATGAATGCATCAATCCCCCCCCCCTGCCCACCCGGCTCGAGGAGGTGCCTCAGGCAAGCTAAGCACTCAGGGGCACTTTTTTCAGAAAAAAAAGCTTGCAGTTTCTTTTTTCTCTCAGTTGTATTCTTTTAAAGTAGTTTTTTGTTTTTATATAGATGCAGAGCAGAGACGAGTCTTTTCAATCGAATTTGAAAGAGAGAATTGCCACGATATTGGGTAACGATATATGTCTAATTTAGAAGTCAAAAAAGATGTGTGTATTCAATCAATTATGATAAAACTGGTAGAATTTTTAAAACTTATGAATTTCTTTTTTAAAGATTATTTTACTATTTTTAAAAATTGTTTTTAGATCAATTTAAATTTATTTTATAGTTTTCAAGGTGTTGAGAATTTATTTACGAAAATTAACGAAGAGTAGCATCGAATATGTGATAGCGAATCTTAGGGATCATTCATAAAGAACGTTCTACTTTTAGGGAGGGGGGTCCTAAAAATACAATCATTTGCAACAAGGGGGAGGAGGTTACTTCGAATTTCGAACATTCGTATTTTTATGTTTCTATTCTATTCCTATTCGTTTTCATCTTTGAGACTTCAGTTTGAAAAGTCAGCAATACAACTATTTTTGAAATTAATATTATATAATATATATAAAAAATCATTTAAATATTATTATAAAATATATTTTTATAATCGTGTTAATTGCTATTAATGATTTATATAATAGGGTGTTGGGGGTGATGTGCAACATCTTCGATTTCTGATCTACATTTTGATATTGGACAAAACCGAATACTGTCATTTGTTTGTGTTCTCAATAACTTGTTTTTGATATATAACACACGAGACAGCAAGCACCCTGGTTTCCTGTACGTAAAGCGAGTTAGCACTTTCGTGAATTGTTTTAAATTATCTTGTAGATAAATTTGTTTATATTGTTGGTTTTTTAAATGTCTTTTAATATCCAAAAAGATTTTGTGATTTCCTTACATTATATTGCTGCCACTCCAGTCTGCGCAAAATATCCTATTTGGGGTGATGTGCAACACTTTTTTTGGGGTGATGTGCAACACACATTTTTAGCAAGTATATCGCTATTTTATGGTTAAATACGTAAATATAAAGAGTTTCAGTGCATTTTACAATGTTTTTAGTTAATATGCCACGAAAATAAAAGAATAAATCAAAAACAAGAATTTTTTTCTCTTTGTTGAAATTTCCACTTTTCAGAGGTTAACTATATCGTAGTGCAAATTTTTTTTCCAACGAATTTCTATTAATTTGCATTAAAGAAGCCTAAATTTAATATTTAATGTGATTCACACCGATATTGATCAATTTTTTGTGTTGCACATCACCCCAACTTTTTTGCAAAATGCTAAAACAGGTGTTTTTGAAAATGCGGAATTTTTTAAAGAAAAAATCAAAATTTTTCAAATTTAATGATGTAGAAATGTAGTATTTCTCTTCCTCTACATTATTCAATCATGAAATAGTCAAGAATTTGATTATAGGACATGTTTTACGAGCAACGAAAAAAAGTGTTGCACATCACCCCACAACACCCTAAATAAAACTCTTTGATTTAATTAATATATAAGAAAAAAAAATTTGATTTTTGAAGGGTGTATAAAGCAACAGAGAGGAGGGTGGGGGTCAGAAACCTCGAAAATTAGAGAACGTTCTTTATGCATTCAGTTTTGCCAAATTGAAAATGGGTACATAGAAAAATGCAAAGTACTTGATAAAATATAATTATAAAAAATAAAACAATATTAAAAAAACCGGACAAGTGTGAGTCAGACTCGCGCACCGAGGATTCCCTACACGAACTTAAAAATGCATTGAAGGGGTATTTTTTGAGCAATCTCTTTCATTAAAATCAAACAAATTTTTAATACATAGTTCGCCATGTTGGATCGGCCATTTTGAATTTTTAAAAACTGACTACATTTCTATAATCAGAGACTCCAAAAACCTCTAGATACAAATTTCATGAAAATCAAACAATTTTTAAGAAATCATCTACCATATTGGATCTGTCATTTTGAATTTTGGAAAACTGATTATATTTCATAATCAGCGAATCCAAAAACTCCTAGATATAAAGTTTCATTATAATGAAGTAATTTTTACCTAAACGTCCGCCGTGTTGAATCCGCCATATTGAATTTTGAAAAACTGACCTCAAAAACTTTTATTCATTCTATTAATAGAGAAAAACCTTTTAATTCAAAAAACAATTAAACAGTTTTTAATAAATCGTCCGCCTTATTAAGGCCCTTATTTTTTATCTAAAAAAACTAACCACATTTTCATAATCAGTGACCCCAAAAACGGGGCGCATAATTATTCCATAAAATCAATTATTTAGAATTTTTATATAATAGAATTTTATTAAATTAACTTCTCTTCTAACCGTAACTTTTTAATTTTGTTTTTTATCGAACTTACATCAACCCGAATTTTAACTCAACATAATTTTTGGGGCACCGATTTTTTATTTAACAATAATTTTTTTTACGGAATTTTTCTTTAAACAAGTTCTAATTTAACTGAATTTTAATTTACTATAGTTTTTTGTTAAATCTTTAAATTCGTCTTTCTTAGGAATCTGAAATATCAATTCCCACAAATCAAAATTTGGTGCCGCAAAGATTGTGTTGACTAAAAATTCGGGTGGGTTTTTAAATTTGATTGAAAATAAATTCGAAACATTAAAATTCGGCTAGATGAAAATTCTATTATTTTATAAAATTGTATAAAAAGCAAAATCTAATTAATAGATTTTATAGAAGAATCATGTATGCTCCCTTCAAAAACCCCTAGATATAAAGTCTCATGAAAGTCAAAAAATTTTCAAGAAATCGTTCGTCATATTGGTTCCGCCATTTTGAATTTTGAAAAACTAAGAAAATAATCCTAGGAGTAACAAAAAAAGTTGAAAATTGCGTAAATAACAATATTAGGTATAACTAAAAACTTGCAAAATTATTTTCTTTTGTTTTCAAAATCTTTTTTTACTTTTTATTAATTAAGATTTAAATTTATAGAATAAAAATTATATAAAAGCTTCGTTTCTTTATTTTTTAACAAAAAAGTACTGCTGGAAATTCAAAATTTCAAAAGAATTGAACGATTTCACCTTCAAATCAATGAATCTAAGAAAGTTAAGGTTCTGTGAATTTTTTCAACTTCTAAGACAAGAAAATGCACTCAAAGTTTTCTGATTTTCGCAGGCACGTACATATACTAAGAATCTTCAATTAAACGATATATGTAACTACTGAGAAGAAGTTGAGAAATATTTTGTTCACTATAGGTAAAAGCAAACACTACATTAAATGATGATGATTTACTAACACCAAATTATCTAAAATCATTTGTCTCACCTACAATCTACAAATAAAGAAAAATATAAATATAAGACAAGAAAAACTTTTTTTTTTGCAAAATACAATTTTTATATTACTAATTTAATTAGTCACAGAGTAATACCTAGTATTAAGTTTTTAGGCCCCTTTTGGTGAATTACTCTACAGAATAATTTTGGCCTCACAAAAGGGATCAAAATAAAACTATTGTGATCTATACATTACAATAATATACTATTTCATTAATCTTAACTACTATTTAAATTAGTCAAAATGTTACTAATTTAAAGTAAAAAAATAAAAAGTTTTTGCTTCTTTAAAAAAAAAATTGAAAAATATTATTGAAAGGCATTTTTAGACGTGTCGTAATTTAAAAAATATTTCAAGCTTTAGATAAGATTTAATACAAACAGATAATAATCAAGAGTCAGGAAATTTTTAAACCTCCAATCTGGAATGTGCAGAATGTCAAATATTGCACAGGCACGATTTTCTGCTTCGTGTGAGTAAAAGTGAAGATTATTATAAGTATAAGGGAACACTGAAGCATAAGGTGTCGTTGGCCTCGAGATTAAATAACACGGTTCGATATTCAAAAGCGTTTCCGGCTACTGGTTTTTGCTTCTTTAACTCCCAATCAGAATTAATTTCTTCCCTGAATTTTTAATAAAAAATCAACGATTTGCTTTGAAATATATAAAAAAAATTTACTCTGAAGTGAAGATTTTACTTGAGTATGAAATGAAGATTCTCCTTTGCTTAAAAAAAAGATTCTTCTTCGAATGAAAAAAATGAAAAATGAAAATTCTTCTTTGATACAAAATAAAGTTTCTTCTTCGATATACCAATAAATAAACACTCTTCCTTATACTATACAAAACGAAGAAACATAATCACTATGTACCCGATTTTTTCACAAATCTTTCAATAAATAGGTGGGATTATAATAAATATTACAAATAAAAAATATAATACAAGGAATACGCTATTACAGTCATTAATGAAAATAAAAGTACAGAAATATACTTCTTATAAGCTATAGGGAAGATCAATTATTTAAATTGGATAAAATATACGATTATTGCTAGAAGAAAAAGCATCGTCCAGTTTTAATCGAATGAAGAACAAGTATTTGACTTTATCAGAAGGAAGTGATCCGTCAATTAAATTATAAGTCAATGTGGAAATTGGCCATGTTGATTGTATATGAGATTTAATTAAGCTTCTTCTTTTTATTTAATACGAAGCATCTTCGAGATGCAATTACTTGGAAAGACTTGGGCAAGTATCGATTTATACAATCAGCCAATGATACAAATAGATCTACTGAGAAACACATCAATTGATTGTTTCTTACTAAGAAGACATTGAAAAATAATTGTAATAATAATTCAATTGAGTTGTGCTTAGAATTGATTCTTTTGGATACTTGTTTTCACAGAAGCTAAGTCACTTCTTCTCATCCTAGAAACCCACTGTATATTCAAATTCAATGAAATTTCCAAGCAACGTTTGCAGAGTTTTAATTCCTTCTAAATCTGTAGCTATTGATTTCAAATTGTATGTAAAGTAGCATTAATTTAAAATAGATAAAAGTTTTACTATTTTTGGAAACATTCGATTCGCTAAAATTTCAGTAAACAATTATAAACTATTGTTATATATATTATGTTATATATTTGTATACTAAAAGTATACTAAAAAACAGTATGTTTCTACTTAGTATTCTTAGCTTAAAAATCTAAGTAGAATTCTAAGTCTTAGAAATTGTATGCTTAAAGGTATACTTAGAAAATGTATACTAATAGTATACTAAAAAAAAAGTATACTAAAAGTACACTAAAAGAAAATACTAGTAATTTGACGAATTTTTCGAAAAATTTCATTAACCAATTTAAGTTTAAATACAACTAGTATTTTGACTAATAATTAGTTAAAACTCTTACAGATTCATATAATAACCAAGTTGATGATAAATTAATCAAAGCTGACAAATTTAAACTTATGTATCTCTCAAGTTCAATTACCATCATCATTCGTCGGTACATAGTCGATAAAATCAATTCCTACCATGAGTCACAATTTTTCAAAATCCGAAAGCTAAGAAAAACACTATTTATTCTAAAACAGCATATACTAATTAATAATACTGAAAACCCATTTAAAAAAAAACCTTTTTAGAAAAAAAAAGGTTTCCGACTTTACCATCAACGGTTTTATCGATAGAGTAAATCTCAATTTGGCGGCAAGTTCAAAAGGATTCTTTGCCCTGGAAACAATAAAAGAATGCTCGGCAATACAGTGTTTAGTCACAAGAGGCATTCCAAGTATAGTTTTCTTTTATAATCACGTACATACCTCGTAACAAATATGATAGTAGACAGCGCCGCGAGTTGATTCGAGGTTGAACTGTTCGCGGTATTCAGAACAGGTTCGACCCTCAACATGCCATCACTTTAACAAACCACACGAACAAAGCACAATCACAATCATGTCGAGTAAAAGAAGCCATTGTAATGTTCTATTTATTTGATACGTTTAGCTAGACCAACAGATGAGATCCTGGTGAATGTTTAAACCAACAAAGATAAGGATTAGATATGCTCCCTTTCCGTGACCATATCAAAAGATACGAAATTCCACTCATTTTATTCACTAAACAGGAAAAAAGAAACTATTGAGGCTTATCAATTTTGAAGCGAGGCACAGTTTTTAAAAAAGAGTTTAATAGAAGTGGATCTATAGAACTACACAAAAGATTTAAAGTATCTAAACCGACATCAATTTTTGTCATTAGTGATATATTTTAAATAGAAAAAAGGATGGTAACAATATATCCGCATCAAGGTTTCGTATTTGTTCTTTTTGTGAAAAGGTGTGTATGTGCAATCAACAAAAGTAACAATGGGATTTAATACAGATTGAGAGTCATTAAAAAAAAGTAGTAAAAAAATTCCAGAACATAAAAATGACAGAGATGAGGAATTTTTTTGCCATAAAACCATTTTATGAGAAAAATTGTCGATTATGACAATAAAGAACCAGAGATTAGATAAATTGAGAAATAAAGGTCACATTTCATCGAAGAACTCGAAAAGACTATTTGACTATTTGAAGAATTTATGGGCTTTATAAAAACCTATAATATTTCTTATAATATTCTGTGCCCAAAATGGACAAAATAAAAACGATGTAAATTTAGTTTGTGATTACTGAAAGAAATATTTTCTTTTGTCACTGCATTTTTGCATTGGATCAAATGCAAATTATTCTTAGGATCGGACCTATAGTATAATTATTCTTGGATCAAGAATGTGTACTTGGATTAAGCATAATTATTCTTGATCCAATAATAATTATTATGGCTCTAAGAATATAATATTCTTAATATGCAAAATTCGTTTAACGTCACGGGAAAAAATCTTGTTATAAAAATATTCTTGGTTCAAGAATAATTATTCTTGACCTTAGTATATAGTCCAAGAATTTTTTTTATCATCATGAATTGTATTATTATAATAATTAACAAAAATTTTTAAATTATTTGTTGGTTAGTTGGTAACCTTCTTAGGAACTTTCTTAGGAAGGTGAGTTGAAATGAAAAACTTTAAAAAAAAATTATTTTCATTGCATAAAGCAACGTTCTGTTGGCTCAGGTTGGCCAACCTCATCAGGCTAACAATAAGTTTGTTAAAACATAAATATTTTAACACGTCAAAAATAAAAAATAATTTTTGTGTCGAGATCGTAACATTCTGTCGATGGCTATGTCAGAACATAGAAGATATTAAAAAAGATATTAAAAAATGTATATTACATTATACACCATAGTACCTATATGATATCATAGTACACCTTAATAAGCAAACCTCGTAATTCCACTTTTGATAAAAAATGATTCTTTAAAGTAATTCGAAGCATGAATGTATGTTTTAAAAGAAAGAATTGTAGCACTTTTAACAAAGTCAAAAAATCTAATTAATCTAATTAATTTATTATTATATTTATTATTCCCTTCCATGAATAAAATAAACATTTTTGCTTCAAAGTAAAATCTGTTTTTCTGTTATTTATTAGTTTAAAATGTACCCAAATGTTTACTTTTACCGGTAAATGTGCACATTTACCAGAGTATGTACCGTAACATATACGTACAATATAAACTTTTACTAGTATCTAGACCATACCATATGTATATAGAATCATCATTACAGTATACTAGTTAACATCTAAAAATCTGCCTAGGTGATAACCATCACTATCAGGATAACATGAAACCATTACACTCTAATTAGCAACTCTCACGTCAATAACCATACGATAATCATTAATTTCTTGTCGCTAACTCTTTATACACCTATGATAACTATTCCTTAATGCACTATTACAATAAAATTACTCTAATTATAATGTTTAGTATAATCAAATTACTATAATGAAATTAATAAATTTCCAATTTTTTTCATCTAAATTATCATCATCATACAAGAATTTGCAGAATTTCACGTCATTTCGAAATTCGCGATAAAACCCTAATTTTGTAAATAAAAAAATACTTGCGTGATGATCATTAATCATGAAAATAATCATTATTTGCAGAATCGATAAAATTAATCGTCTCTCGAGAAATTGCCAGTAAATAAATGAACATGCTTGCGCACATTAAATGTAAGCTCGCATGCTGCTTAAGAAAATATTTTTTCTTCCGGGATCAGAAGAAATAAAATTTATGTATCGTGGGTGTAATCGGCTCTTAATCATTCTTATGCATAAGAAAATAAAGGAATGCAACCGACCCCAAGACTTTTTGCTCCACGTTCGTCACAAGAGAATGCTCATAAGCTGGAAATAGTCGTTTTGGAGGATGAATGCAAAATATTTCTCGCGCGCGATAATGAGACGCGGTGCGTTTTCGAAATTCCTCCGCTGTACTCTGATCTTTATTTATCTCTTTTCTTTTCTTCAATTGACAACAGACAAAACTAATCTAGCATTTTACACGACTGCGGTTCAGTTTTAGACAATTTTTTACCCTTTATAAAAAAGGATACAAAATGTAAAAATGAATATAAAGTAGGTATGTAAAAAAGGATATAAACTATAAATATAAAAAAAGATCTGTTGATAAAGTTTCTGATTTCCGTTTTTAAATTATGCATAACAGATACAATTAAAAATATCGATTTAAATATATATGTATGTAATGATAAACAGAAACAAAATAGTTGAAATAACTCGGTTTGGAAAACACAGTAATGAATTATGGAGCAATGATGCACGCACTAAAACTCGATATTAAAATACAAGAACATAAACAATATTTCTAAATATTCTCAAGGCCACAATAGATACTTATGTGTGTCATTTTTATTTTCAGAATTTTAATTATTGGTTACACAATGCTCGTTTTAATGACGTATAAGATATGAATTATTGAAAATAAAAGACTCTTGAAAGAAAGCAAATAAAGCAGTCTATTATTTCGTGAATTTTTCGACACTTTTGTACTTAAATAATAATCAGCCACAAACTCAGCAATGTTATCTAATCGGACGTCAAGTCCATGTTGGAATATCGCAAAAATCCCAACTATTTAAAAACATCCGACAACTCTTAAAAAAATTCTCATTCCACGAATATTTCCCGCGATGTATAATTTATCAGTTTCAGTAAACATCCCACTGATTACTTTTAAATTCCAATATTAACGAAAATATATTTAATCTATTAAAAATTAAACATTGGGAAAAGAATAAAATTAAAATAAGTAAATAAAGAATTAGAAATATTAAATCTGGAATATAAAAAATTGTATATTGAACTAAAAATTGTTGTTTTTGAAAGAGAATACCGAGTTGGAGAATAGCATCCGCGAAATTCCATTTCGTACTCTTGAATGGAATCTAAGTCAAGTAAAGTGCCAATGAAGAGGACCTTGGCCAGGTGCTTTTGGAATGTTCAGGAGCGTTTCGCTTTTCCATGAGTCGACGAATTTCAAAGAGGAATTACAAAACACTAAGTGAATAGCTTATGTAATGGGCGCATACCTTTATCGGCGAGTTATTCTCTGGGCGTTAACAGAAAGTTGGAGGAGACGAGGATCGAAAAGAATTTCAAGCCGCTCGCTCAGAAACCTCAAGTTAGAGGCGCAAAAGTATACAATGCGTTTGATGGGAATCTGTAAAATTGATGTTCACGCGTCGAAACCTTCCAATATAGCTCCAACAACAGAATTTTTTTACGTCGCACTATATTCTGGAACGCGGATCATTTCAACTGACCTTTGAACTAGTTTTTTTTTCTTTAGGAATTCACTCTCTTAATCGGAATTAGTAAAAAAATCACTAATCTAACTGTAAAACCGTGAATGAGTTTTCTCTATTCCGATATCAGTAAATCATAAATAATAGCAAAGAAACAATAAAAAATACCTATTACGAATTCAAATGGTAATATTTCTTTTAACCATCTAGTTAAGATTTTTGAATAGCTCATTACGAATCTGAATCTATATTTTTAAATCCAAAATGACGGATTCAATATGGTAGACGAAACAATTGAAAATTTATTAAATTTACTTTTTTCTTTTTTGGATCGTAGATTTCAAATTTAGGGATACATTTTCCAAATTTAAACACTAAGAAAAATGAAAGAATATCATCATATTAAATTATTATTATATTAAAATCACAGGTCTCAAAACACTACAAGAATTTATCATCTATTATAGATTATGTAATTACGGAAGCATTTTTCCCCGAGTCCTTGATCCCATTAATTTCCTTGTCTTTCACGTCAGAGTAGTAATTCCCTTTTTTCCTCAACTCTCAAGCTAGATATGAAATTCAATTCAAATTTGAAAACAGATTCCTATCCAGTGTAGACAGCAAAAATATTTAGAGAAGAAGAATGAGTCGATAAAGAGCTTAGAAGAAATTTCGTTTATACAAAAGAAATTCCTATCGAGCTTTAGACTAATGGAATGCGGCTTCGAAATTAATGCCACATTTAAATTTGAAATCAGATTCTGTGAAATATTTTTTTAAAGAAACAAGAATTAATGGAAATCTCAGTCTATTTTGAATTCTAGAGCACTGCAAAATAGTATCAATATAGGATAGCTATAATAACCATTCTCATTAATGATATTTTATAGATACGTTCAGTTTATTATTGTAGCTAAATTTATATAATTCAATTTATTTTTATCTAAATTTAGTTCGTTTAATAATGCTAGTAATGTTGCGTTTAAATGCCTAGAATATTTTATTGATCAATGTCATTAACAATAATCGATGTCGGTCAATCCAATTTGGTTTCTTGGACTATCTCGTTTCTAATGGAATTTTAATTATCTCCGATGAGTTTTAATCTTTTAATAGATGATCAGCTGATGTGTTACATGTATTTGAAAGAATTATTAGAACAGAAAATTAGAAATTTTTATTCCAGTACTTTTTTTTAAAAATACCGGATTTTTTCACGATCAATTTTAATATTCCTAAACTATGGCATTTTTTCCCCTGAGACCTCAACCTAATTTAAGTTGAATTTTTAACCTTAAAAAAGATCGTTGCCCAAAATCGTATTTTTGTCACAAAAAAAAATTGTCAAGTTCTTTTCGAACACCATGTGTTAATTTTTAGCCATCAATGAGTATAATCAGCCTACCAAATTTTATCAAAATCCGTCAAACCATTTTCGAGTTAACCCTTTCACAAAAAAGCGAAACACACTCACGCATACGGAAATTTGCTTCAAAATGAAAATTTGAACATTTACGATGAAACTGAGTCAAAGACCTATTTTTGAAAACTCGTCACAAATTTTCCCGTGTAATTTCTTGGACTATTTCGTTTCTAATGGAATTTTAATTATCTTTAATGAGTTTTAATCTTTTAATAGATGATCAGCTGATGTGTTACACGTGTTTAAAAGAATTATTAGAACAGAAAAATTTGAATTTTTATTCCAGTACTTTTTTAAAAATCCCCGATTTTTTCATGACCAGTTTTAATTTTCCTAAACTATGGCAGTTTTTACACTCAACCTAATTCCAGTTGAAATTTTAACCCGAAAAACACCGTTGTCCAAAATCGTATTTTTGTCACAAAAAAACAAATGTCAAGTTATTTTCGAAAATCCCTGTGTCAATTTTTAGACATCAATGAGTACAATAATCCTACCAAATTTTATCAAAATCCGTCAAACCATTCTCGAGTTAACCCTTTCACAAAAAAGCGCGACACACACTCACGCATACGGAAATTTGCTTCAAAATGAAATGTTGAACATTTACGATGAAACTGAGTCAATTTAATCTATTTTTAAAAACTTGTCACAAACTTTCCCGTGTAAAGAAGCGAAAAAAACAGATTTTACAACTTTTTCAGTGAAAATTGAGTGAAAAAAAAAAGATAATTAATACTGACCTTGGACCATTGTTGCAGCCCTGGAGAGGACTTCCAAGGCACTCTCAACAGCCGACATCCTACAATTCCCTGGTAAAGCTTTCTTTTTCCTCTAAGGCAGCCGCCAGAAGTGAGAATTGCACTCGATACACTTGTGTAGTTGCAGCACGTGTGTATTTACAAATAAACAGGCACCCGTCTTCTGTGTTAGCTAACGAGTGTCAATGCGTTAGATCCTCTTCTATTTTGTTCTAGAGTAGACATATAATAAAGATTACACATAAACCAGTCAGGCAAAACATAAGTCGATCTTGAAACTGTTTGGGCCGCTGGAAGAGGCCCAAGCAGCGCAAATAAAAGTAAAACGAGGATTAAAAAACGTGACATTGTCTGAGGAATGCGGACCCCTTACCAGGAGCCACCTTCCCTCCCACCTCCATCATCCGGGCCCCGCGACCCCCTTATCCATGGACCCAACTCCTACTCTTTCTTCAGTCTTTTACTCCCACTTCTTGGCGCGTTCAAACATCACAATTTCATCATAATAATCAGTCGCGAGCCAATTGCATTCGAATTGGTCTGTAAAATTTCCAGGAATTTATTTTTTTTTCTCTTCCTTTTCTTTTAAAGAGTACATTTTTAAAATGTTATTGTATTTTATTTGTGTCAGTGGATCACTGTATTATGAGAGAAATATGAAGAATAAAACTTTAATGTTCTTATTTAGTTTCTGCTAATGATTTAATTAATTTTTTGGGAGGAAATGTGTTTAAATCGTTTTTTCTAAATTGTATTTTGATCTCTTTTTTTTTACATTAATGCGAGGTTTAATTGAAATTTTTGAATTGAGTTGGTACGAATTTCAACTTATCTTGCACGTATATCAAAAAGCAAACAAAGAACAAGAATATTTTTAGCCGAATACCTTTATCTGAAGGTTCAAAAATAAATTATTAATAATGGTCGGTTTTTACAATTTTTGAAGAAGCAATAAAATATTGTCTATAAAATATTTACATTATAAGTGGAAATTAAAAATTGGTTAACGTAATTTATTCTTCGATGAGTGAGGCAATATTTTGGGTCAAAAACAGGAAGCTGAAGCTAGCTGCTACTTTTTGGAATTTTTTGAAATCTTTAAATATACCTACAAATTTTTTAATATAGTTTTTGAATTTAAATAAAAAATAATTGACACGAAATAAAACTTACACAAATGAAAATTACTTAACTATTTTTTTAAATCATTAATCAAATTGATTAATAAAGTATCGGCAAGCTTAAGGACGTCCATCTGCTCAAGCGGTTCTCATTATATGTGGCATTAATACCCAAAAACATTTTAATTTTATTTCTTGCTATAATTAGATTTATTAATATATGATATTATATTTAGATAATATGATTATTTTTAATAGTTTTGTCACATTTGAAAAAAATTAATAACATTAAGGTCGTCCATCCACTCAAGCAGTTCTCATTCTATGCGGCCTTAATACCCAAAATCTTTTAATTTTATTTTTGTTATAATTAGATTTATTAATAATAATATAATATACTAATATATAATACTTATTTTTAATAGTTTTCTGATTTTTAAAGAGAATTACTAAAATTAAGGACGTTTATTTTCTCAAGAGGTTCTCATTCTATGCGCCCATAATACCTAAATCTTTATACTTTTATTTCTTGTTATAATTTGACTTATTAATTATAATATATTATATTAATATTATATATTTATTTTTAATAGTTTTTACACTTTTAAAAAGAATAAATAACATTAAGGTCGTCCATACGCTCTAGCAATTCTCATTCTATGCGGCCTTAATACCCAAAATCTGTTTCTATTTTATTTCTTGTTATAATTGGATTTATTAATTATAATATAATTTATTAATACAAGATATCTATTTTCAATAGTTTTGTCACTTTTGAAAAGAAATAATTAAATTAAGCACGTCCATCTGCTCAAGTGGTTCTCATTCTCTCCGGCCATAACACACGAAATCTTTTTTATTTTATTTTTTATTATAATTTGATTTGTTAATAATATTATATTGTACTAATATATAATATCTATTTTTAATAGTTTTGACACTTTTAAAAAGAATAAATAAAATTAAGGTCGTCCGTACGTTCAAGCGGTTCTCATTCTATACGGCCTTAATACCCAAAATCTGTTTAATTTTATTTCTTGTTATAATTGGATTTATTAATTATAATATGAATATTTTATTAATAGAATATATCTATTTTTAATAGTTTTGTCTTTTTAGAAAAGAAATTATAAAATTAAAGACGTTCATCTGCTCAAGTGTTTCTCATTCTCTGCGGCCATATAACCTAAATTTTTTAAAATTTTATTTCTTGTTATAATTAGATTTTTTTAATAATAATATATTATACTAATATATAATACCTTTTTTTATTAGTTTTGTCACTTTTGAAAAGAATTAATAAAATTAAGTACGTTTATCCGCTCAAACGGTTCTCATTCTATGCGACCGTAATACCTAAAATCTTTTTAATTTCATTTCTTATTTATTTGTCATAATTTAATTTATCAATTATAATATATCTATTTTAATAGTTTTTGTCACTTTTAAAAAGAATTAATAAAATTAAGGACGTTTATTTTCTCAAGCGGTTCTCATTCTATGCGCCCATAACACCAAAAATCTTTTTACTTTATTTCTCGTTATAGTTTGACTTTTTTATAGTATTTTATAGTAAAAATCATTATACTAATGTATTTTGTGATAAAAATATTTTCTTTGCAAGAATTTTAACCTTCAAAATTTATCTCTCTCGATCGTGTCAGAAAAGTATAAGACATGCTAATTTTGAATAACATTTTTTCAAGAACTGGAAGGTAAAACAATATAATTTTTGAATAATAATTGTATTATATTACCGTTTAACACATATTAATTTTTAAAAAGAATTTCAAAAGCAGTTTTCTTACATCAATGAAAACATTGTTTATTTTACACGTTTTGTTAACACTTCTATGTAAAAGTTAAAACTTTATCAATTTAAATCTTGTAAACGGTACGGTAAAATTTAATAACATTTTAACCGAACATGTAAAATAATTATTGTAATGAATCTTTAAAATTTTAATAACATTCTAAGAAAAGTTGTTTTTTCGATGAACGTCCTTAATATTGATTAATTACACAGCCCCACAAAAAAATAAAATTCACTGATCTGGGTATGATAATTCAAGCTTTCTATTGATCCTAGACATGTATAAATGTTAAGTCGGGTTTAGATTCTATCGAACAAAAAGTACCATTTTATTGATTTTGAGGTTAGGTTCAAACTCAGATCCTTTGGACCAATCTTAATGGCGGATTTGGATTCAGCATCCTTTTATTTTTCATTTTTCTGCTTTAACACAAAATAAAATTTACTTCTTTAAAGTTAATTAATGTTTCCAATCATATTTAGAAATATTAAACAGCTGATTAATTAATACAAATTACAACTTTGTTTACCATTTCCTGGACTTTATGACGTTAAAGATAGCACATTTAAAAATTATATTTAATTAAATATAAAAATGTATTATCATTAAAAAAAAATTTTTTTTTTTTACACATTAACAATATAAAAAGAAATGTATCAAAACTAAACCAAAACAGATTGTCGAAGCCTATAGAGAAAAGGGAAGTAACTCAATTCTCGTTTCCCTTATTCTGTGTCTAAAAATAGAATTTACCCCCCAGGATTTAAATGAACCCGCATCGAATCTTCGAAAACTGTGAGTATGTTACATTTGAAAAATATATTTCTAGATCAGAAGTGATTTAAACATTATTTGATAACAATGTGATTAAAATCTCTTACTAAATAGCACAAATGAATCACTATATTTATCTCATCTAAATCTTGGAATTTTTTAAATACAGTTTTTGATATTATATCATTTATAACATTTATATTATGTACGACATTTTCAATAATAAAAAAACGATTGAATAAGAAGCCTTCAAACTATAACTTTCTTTAATGTCCTTGAAGATAGAAGACAAATTTTGTTTTGTTACAAAACAAACTGAATTTTTACTTCCTTTGTTATCAATTATTTACTATATTTATTATTATTCGTATATTTATTTAATAATTAATTATTTATCAGAAACTAGTAAAAGATGATGAACAAGTTTGCAATGTTTTTGCTTGCTTTAAGTTGTTTATAAATATTTATCTCAAAATGACAAACATTTTATTACCAACGCACGATTGCCTATTAACTCTTTCAGAAGGCAAGAAATAATTTAAATAATTGTGTTTCAGTAAAAAATAAGTTTTTTTTATTTTTTGTTTATCAAATAGCTTTTTTCAACTAAAAATTTGTTCTGTTTTTAAAAAGATATGATAATAATAGTAAAAAAAAAAAATAATAATAATAATAACACCATAAATAAAGACTTTCTTTATAAAAGAAAATCGAAAAATCTAAATCACACTACAATCACAATTTTCTGCTCATTCGATGCGTGTCCGATTCAGTCATGAATGAAAACGAAAATAAAAAAGAAAGTGAAAGAAAAAACAACCGTTTTATCTAAACTTAAAAATTCTTTAACATTGGGTATTATCAATCACTACATTATAAAATAATAATCAATGACTTGATAAAAATCACTGGAAATTCCATTTTTACATTGTATAAATGAAACTAAAAAAAATCTCCTGCGTAATTTGAATTTGAAAAAAATTAGAATCAATTTAAGAATGTAATTGCGAAAAGAAAACAAAAGAGAGATCGGGTTCTAAAAATGATTGATACAACACTGCGAATGCTTCGCAAAAATGTGTATCTTGTCGAGCGCTACTCTAATTCGAAAATAACATTTGGCATTACATACTTTTCAAATTGCAAAATATTTTCACATTATAATTAGTCAACTAAAAAAAAAATCCTTTTTTAAAAAACCAGTATTAAAAAGAAATAAATAAAATTACTTTCGATCTTCACTGCAAATAAGGAATTTCTTTTTTTAAACAAGCATGTTTTTTAAACATAAATCATTTTTTAAGAATGAACAAGAATGTCAAAATACAATTTCTCCACTGACAGAAACAAAAACACGATCATTCCGAGAAACAACATTTAAGAAATATTCGCGCGCAAATTGTGTGAGTTTACAAAAAAAAAAAAAAAAAAAAAACACATTGGGAATTAAAAACAAGAATTTAATTTCCTGATTTGACTAAAAAGAACAGTAAGAATTGAACAAAATTTGCAAGAAGAAGAATATTATTGTTCAGATTGTTCGAGCAAAACTTTCACGTGTCAGTTTTTAAATCTCCAGTATTTTTGCGTATTAGAGAGAAATATAAAATATGTTCTAATGCGAGAAATAACAACAACAAAAATTGGATTAAAACCGGGAATTGTTTTCAAGGCAAATCAAGACAATTTCTCAGTTCAGGGGGCAGAATTCGAAGGAGGCATCCTGGTTTTATTATGTCGGTTGTCCGTCCGAATCAATAGAGGAATGCGGCGTACCGTGAAAAAAAGGAGCAAGACATGCATTCCAGGGAATAAATGATAATATTTTAAGGTGGATAACTTACCTGCTGGTACGTTGACACTTGCACAATTGTAAATCTAATTGTTTAACACTGTATTTCCCGGCACATCGGGCCCGAAAATGACGCGTATTTTCATTAAAAATGATGAAAATCTAATGGTATGCCACACGAGCACGAGCACGGCCTGTTTGACACGAGTGGAGGAAGGTATATTTCCTTCCCCCCCACTTTATACATGTACGTTTTACACTGGAATGTGCGGCATTTGGCGGTCCGACGCGCTCTACAGGCAAAACTGCCAATTGAGTACAAGTCAGTATCTAAAAGGACTTTTATATTTCTCCACTTTCCATAAGGAATTTAGGAAGAGTTTTCGGAGCAAACAAAATTCTTCCACTTAAAAAATTCAATCACTTTATGATTGTATCTATAATATTTAAAAATCTTCATAAAGCAAATAAAAAGATTAATAAATGTTGTAATAAAAACAAATTTTATAACATTAATAAAAAGCAGGACTGATAAAATGATTTAAAACAAAAATTCGATTCTTTGGATTTAAATCAAAAATTGATTTTTTTTTAAATATATAAAATCCAAGTGTTTTTTTTTTTTTTTTTTGTAAGTATTTTGTTTTTAAACTGAGAACATTAAATGAGAAATAATGAAGAATAAAACAGTTGATCAAAAAACAAATTATGTCGAATATGAGAAAATTTCAAAAAAATTCAATTTTCAAAAAATGAGACCAAGGAATTTTTTTCAATAAATAAATCTTCAAATTCATATAATTGCAAAAATAAGAATATTAGGTAAAAGCAACGGAAAAGAATTAATTATAAAAAAAAAACAACACAAGAATGAAACTGACATAAGAATATATAAAAGAGTAGAAACTCTTTTGAAAAAATTAAACTATTTAAGGACTTTTTTTTTTTAATTAAAAAAATAAATAACAGGATAATTAAATAAATTTTAAATTGGAAAAATTAGAGAATTATTTTACAAAGAATTAAAGAAAAAAAGAATGGATAAAATTTTGGAAACTTTAAAAAAAATTCAAAAGAAGAAAAATTCTTTGAAATAGATTAACGATTTTTAAAATAAGAAAATTTAGTACAAGATTAATTAATTAATTTTAAAAGATATTAAATTTACGTAATATAAAATGAAAGAATAAAAGTCTTCAAAAAAGTAGAAAAATGAGAAATTGAAAAAAATGTAGATAAAAACATCGAATAAAAAAAAGGAAAAAGTTTTCAAAAAGGAGGTTTTTTAAGGAGGTTTATCCAAAAATAGATTTTTTACAGATTCTTATAAAATTTTAATGGCATATTAAATGTTTTATTTTACATGTATGGTTACAATTTTATTGAAATTTACCGATCTGTTTTTAAGACATAAATTCATAAAGTTGGAATTTTTACATGGAAACAGTAACAAAACGCACAATATAACTAGATTTTAATTAATTTAAAAAAAAACGGCTTTACAAATTTAAAAAAAAATTATATATTTTAAACTATAATATAATACAACTTTTACAACAATATTAAATTAATTTACCGTACGGTTATTGAGAAAATGTTATTGAAGGTTAGTAGTTCTTCTCTTTTTGAAATAATCAGGAAGGAGTAATTTTAATATCCTAGCTTGAAGTTCTCAACGAAATTTTTTTTTTTTTCAACAAAATTCGTTTGTCTAATGATTTTAACTATAAAATAATATTAGAAACCAAATTATAAGAAGAAAGGAAATTAAAAAGATATTAAATATCATGGTTCGATAAAATGAGAACCGCTTGAAAGGATATACGTCCTAAAAAAAGGAAAACCTTACTAAAAATGGAAAAATGATGACAACAATTAAACAATTAATTAAAATGCTAAGAAAGAATAAAAAAATTGTAAAAAAACAAAAAAATTAGATAAATAGGTAGAAAATTAAGAAATGTTTTTTTCTTAATCTGACAAACTGTAAAAAATGCAAAAAGTACAAAAAATAAAAAAATTTGCTAAGAATCTACAGAAAAATTAGAATTAATAAAAGTAAAATAAAATTGTAGAACAAATAAAAATTCCACAAAAGAAATTTAAAAATCCTTTAAAAATAAAAAAGTTTAAGAAAATTAAACCAAAAACATTTTTATAATATTACTCCCAATACAAATTCAACAATAAGTTTAGAAAAATATAGAAAATCTAAAAATTCTATGAAAGAATAAGTAAGTTTACAAAAAATAGACAAAATATGAAAACAAATTGAATAAATTTACACAAAAATGAGCGTACTTATTTTTAATAATATGAAAATAAATAAGAAAATCAATTAAATAAAAAGTGAAATGAATGTTATAAGTAATAACAAAATTGTGTAAAATAATATTAAATAATTTGCATAAAGAGAAGAAAATCCTAAACTAAATAACAAATACAACAACAACAAAATTCAAAAGTAAAAAAGACCAAATTTTTAATTTTTGTAAAAATAAGAAATTATTAGATAAAAATTAAAAAGTTTTGAAAAAGTGAAATCTCTTAGAAATCTTGAAGAATTAAAAAAAGAATTATTTTGAATATGGAAAATAATTAATAATAGGTATTTAATTTTTATGCATTATTAATTAATAAGCATTTAAATTTAAAAGTTTGAAATTATTCAAATTTAAAAGTTTGAATAAATTAGAATATGAGTTAATGACGTTTGGAATTCATTTAAATTATAATGACTTAAAGATATAAAAATTTAATACTATTTTTTGTTATATTCGTACTAAAAATTTGTAGATCATAGGTATTTAAATCATCGATATTAGCACCATTTTTTAAATTTTATAAATAATAAAATATTAAAATTGAAATTTTCAAGATTTATCTACAAATTTCTGGGTTTTTTGTATGGTTTGTGATTTTTTTCATATATCCGGAAAATTCTAAATTTTTTTTTTTTAAATCATGATTTTAATGCAAATTTCCAATGATTTAAATCAAAGTGATTTAAATTAATTACAAAACTAATAAAAAGGCAATAAAAATTGTTAAATAAATAATAATTATCTCATAATGAACTCAAAATAAATAAATTCCACTTTTGAAGAAATGTAAAAAAGAAATTTGGAAAAAAATTCAAGAGGGGTGGGGGGGGGGATTAATTTTTTTATTTTATTGTTTGTGAATAAAATAGAAAAAATTTCGAGATAATTAATTAAAAGATAGGGGAATCTAAAAGAAATAAAAAAGTAAAGAATATATGAAAATTTACTCCCTCTCTCTACTAAGAAAAAAAATTTCCTTCAACAATGCTAATTACTTTTTAATTAGATACATTACTTAAGTTTCAATTTAATAAAAATATTTCACTTAGATTGAAAACTTAATTATTATAATTAAAATTAATTTATGAATATTTATAAAGAACAGAAAAAAATCCCAGTGTCCTTTAAAGTATTAAAACTTTTTCCGAAACTATATTTTTGGTAAGAAAAAACGTCCCTTTTTAGAAAAAAAATTTCTAATGTTAGAAACAATTTTAAATGCAATTTTTTTTTTTAAATAAAAAGAGATATCTAAATGAAACTTTGCACATTCATTTTCACAACAAAATATTAAATAAAAAAATTTTGTAAGGATTTTTCTGGAGTGTTTTTTGGCCCCTGCAGATTTTAGAAAAAATATAAAAAAATCACGGCGTGCGTGATTTAAGCTCACTGGAACGTCTGAAAAAAATAAAAGAAAAAAGTGGGTTTTAATCAGCATCGAAAAATAAAAAAAAAATTGCATCAATTTTAAAATTTTGTAAAAATATTAATATAAAATATAAAAATATAGTTTCAAAAAAGTTTTGAATCCTTTAAAGAACACTGGAATTTTTTTCTAATAGCCTGAATTTAACCGAGAGATATACGTTAATGAATTTATTCAGCAAATCATGAAGCTATTGGTATACTTTGCCTTATTTTTCAAAGTTGATCAAGATTAAGAAGAATTAATTAATTTCTTAATTTGTATTGATTGATAACATTCTTCAAATTATTTCTTCAATAGTAAAATTATATATTTTAGGAATACCTTTTCAATTACTTAATAATGACCAAATTTATAATACTAAGTACTTTTTAACTACGGAAACAAATAAGATCAAGGAAAAAATAAGCAATTTTTCCTAAATGTAATTAAAACGTTTTCTTGGGTAGATTATTTAACAGAGATGCATGAAATAAACTGAAATAAGTTAAGTAAAAATAAAAAAATTTAAGAAAATTTTGAAAAATAAAAAAAAACAGAAGAAAAATATTTAAAACATAAGAAAAATGAAGAAAATGTCCTAAAAATGTAAGGAAAACACAAAATACTAGACACATTTTTTGACAAAATTTGAATTTATAATAAGAAATAAATTTATTCTTGACTAATGAAATTTAGATTATTTAATTAAAGTTGGGTTTTTAATTTAAAATATAAAAAAGGGAAATTAATAAACAAAGAGACTGATTGTGAACCTTAAAATTAGTTTTTGTATTACTTACCTATAAGTATTAAATATAAATAAATGTTTGTTTCAAAGCATATTTTTTGAGTACATAAAAATATTTTCAAAGTGTTTTCAAAATTGTACAAAAAATCCAGAATTAAAAAGCAAATTTTCTGTATTTCCACGTTCTTTTATCTCTATTATATTAATTGTCATTGCGGATTTTGCCAAATAAATATAAGAAATAAACAATTCTTTGAGGTTATGGCAAAATCAAATTTTCCAAATTATAACATTATTTATTCTAACGCTTGGAATCACTTAACTCATGACAAAAATAAGAAACATATATATATTGAAATTACCTGTATTAAAATACGATGACCTGTGCCCAAAATCCAGCAAAATTGACAAAAAGGAACGATTTTATTCTTCATTTTGAATATCTTTTTCACGTGCACGTAAAGACAAATCTAATACATTTCGAAATTGCCCAAAATTCGCAATATAAATTAACACAAATTTTTTAACTTATCAATTCTTAAACACTTTTTATCTGTAATAAAAAGAAAAACATCCCATTTTCTAGAAAAAGATCGCGTAAAATAAGAAAAACAAAATAAACACATTTTTAGTTATGCACATTCAACTGCAAATTCCAAGAATCAAAACAAAGAGCCGGCACCAAAATTCTACCGCTTCACACAAAATTCATGATTTTTCACAAAATTTGTCGTTTCCTGCATAAATTATATCTCTATATTGCACTTTGTTGCTATAAGATTAGTAATTATGAGAATAATGAACGTGTCAAATCGTAAAAACGCGAAAATTAGTGAAAATGTGAAGATTGATAACGGTTTGTGTCAACGGCGTGGAAAAAACCGGGAAACACCGGGAAACAAAAGTGGCTACTACGCAAGTCAAATGAACTACTTTTGAAGAATTTAAATTAATTTCTAATATTAAAAGAATAATTATTGAAAATAATGCAAAATTATATGCATTTTTCAAGAGGATAATAATAAATTCGCAATTTTTCATTATAAAATACAGTTGAAAGCTTTTTTAAAAGCATTTTAAAAGATCCAAACGTTTTCTAATATAAAGAGCGGGAAATTTTCAAATTTCAAATTTTTTCTCCGGAAGTAAAAATTTAATTTTTATGGAGAAAATAAAAGTAAACTTTCTTTAAAAGTACAAAATTAAATTAAATTATTAAACCTCAGAAATATTTGAAACCAAATAAATACGAACATAATTTTATATTTACTTATTTTATTTTTAGTACAGGTATACGTATTAGAATATTATCTTTTACATTGTTTACAATCATAGAAAATATTTTATAAAGTTTCTTTATCTATACTTAACATACTATCCTGAAATTAGACAATTATGTTATCGTAGTAAATTTAATAATTAGTTATTTAATTTTTAATAAATAACCATTTTCACCGAGAATAAGGCTTATTTGATTAAAAAAAAAAAAAATCAATGTAAATTGTTTGACACAGAACACAGTTTTTATACATTTACAAAAAATTCTTTTAAATAAAATTTTACAATCGTCATCTGCACCATATTTTTGATATTTAATATAAAAGAATAACCTCTCTTTTGAATCATAAATATTATTTCAATATTATTTGTCTGATTAAAACAAATATTGTTTCGAATTTAATCAATTTTTTGTTCAACACAAACAAAAACCTCACCACAAAATTGCATCAAAGAAACAATATTCTCAATCTTCGTAAATTGAAATATTTCTCAGTATTTCTTCACTTAGCAAAACCTCGTGTAGAAGTTAATATTAAAAACCACAATTTTCCTGGTAAAAAAATTTGTGATCACTAGCGCGCAGGTAAAAAATTTATAAAATTATGTGCAAATTGTACTGTTTCCTATAAAATCTATTATTAAGTAAAATTAAATAATTTAGATAAAAATTAAAATTAATTTGGCATGAGTAAAATTTGTCGCCTATTTTCTAGTAATTACGTTATTAATATCATCTATTAAAACGTAACGTGCACAAAAATATCTGAAAATCCTTTGATAACAGTGAATAATTTTTTCAATACTGTTCGATCCTTCATTGATTTTTAATACCTAAGGAATTCGAGACTTAAGAAACTTACGATTAAAAGATACTTTCGATTCTTAGATTATTTTATTAGGAATCTTTTTCCTCGTCACTTGAAGAGTCAAGGGCGTAACAAAACTGAAAATAAAATTTTATTAAAAACACATTTTTTAATTTATTTTTATATATTTATATTTAAAAAAATGCCAAATACCTCGTCTAAGTCAGTCCCTTTAAGCAAATCTTCTAAACCGGCTAATTTTTCTAGATAATTTGGTTGATTGCAAGCGTCAAGAACAAATGAAAATTTTCTCTTTTTGTACTCATTGATAATAGGATAAGAGCAAGCAGTACAAGAAGGAAATCTGTGAGTTATTGTCAATCGCATTTCATGGCCCCAAAGTGATCCACGAATTGAATGAGGAATTCCTCCTAATAAGCCAATACTCGAATTATTTTTATTGATACGAGCTTGATCCTTGCCATCATCCAGCATAGCTGTTGCCTCGGTTCTGAAAATAATATTGAAATAAAGATATTAGTCTCTTAAAATCAGCAGATAATTATAATCACAAAAAAAGTGTAAAATTTAAATAAATTTTAATATTTAAGTATAAAATGTAACGATTTCAATCATAAAATGAGTTCAATTATAAAATTATTTTAATTATGGGTGATTCTCAAGGCTGATAAAAATCATGATTTTTTTTATTTAAATAAAAAATTGATACTTTTAAAAATATAAAATCAGTACATATAAAATTTTCAAGTGTTTATTTGTAAGTATTTTATTTCTAAACTGAGAACATTTAATAAGAAATAATAAAGAATAAAACATTTGATCAAAAAACAAATTAGGGGGAATAAATGATCAAATTTTAAAAAAATATTTTCAAATCCATATAATTGCGAAATTGAGAAAATTAGGTAAAAGTAATGAAAAAATAATAAATTATAAAAAAAAAAACATAGAAACGTAAAAAGATAAGAAAAAACTCTATTAAAAAAAATTTTATAAATAAAAATGTCATAGGTGTTATTAAAGAAATAAAGAAAATTAAAAAAAAAACAACACAAGAATGAAACAGTGACATAAAAATATATAAAAAAGTAGAAACTCTTTTCCAAAAATTGAACTATATACGGACATTGTTTTTAAATTAAAAAAATAAATAAGAAGATAATTTATATCTATATAAAATTTTCAAAAGTTTATTTTTAAGTAGTTTATTTTTTAAACTGAGAAAATTTAATAAGAAATAATGAAGAATAAAACATTTAATCAAAATCAAACAAATTATTTTGAATAAATAAGCAAATTTCAAAAGACTCAACTCTTTAAGGACCTTATTTTTAAATTAAAAAATAAATAAGAAGATAATTAAAAAAATGTTAAATTAGAAAAGTCGGATAACTTTTTTACAAAGAATTGAAGAAAAAAGAATGAATAAAATTTTGGAAAACCTAAAAGAATTTCAAAAGAAAACAAATTTTATGAAATAAACTAACGATTTTAAAAAGAGAATGTTTAGTACAAGATTAAATTTACATAATATATAAAGTAGATGAAAGTCTTCAAAAAAGTAGAAAAATGAAAAATATAAAAAGGGTAAATAAAAGCATCGAATAAATGTTTCCAAAGTTCGTAATTACGAGATAAAAACTAAACAATTTGAAAAAAGGAAAAACGTTTCTAAGAAATAGAAAAATAATAACAAAAATTAAAGAATTAATTAGATTAAGAAATTAAGAATTAATTGCTAGGAAGGACTAAGAAAATTGTAAAACAACAAGAAAATTAAATAAATAGGAAGAAAATTAAGAATTGTTTTTTTCTTAATCTGACAAACTGTAAAAGTGTAAAAAGTACAAAAAATAAAGAAATTTTCTAAGAATCTTCTAGAAAATTAGAATTAATAAATATGGAAAATAATTAATATTTCATTATTATGCATTTAAATTTGAATTAATTATCAAAAGTTTGAAAAAATTAAAATACCTGAGTCAATTGACGTTTGGAATTTCTTTAAATTATAATGACTTAAAGATATAAAAATTTAATACTATTTTTTGTTATCTACATACAAAAAATGTGTAGATCATAAGTATTTTGATTATCTGTAGTAGCACAATTTTTTAAATTTTATAAAGAAGAAAATATATTAAAATTGACATTTTCAAGATGTCATGCATTATTAAACATCCAGAAAATTGTGAAGTTTTTTTTTATTTAAATCATGATTTTAATGCAAATGAAATTATTGTTGATATTCATATTTATTCTTTAAACTATGTCTTCAGTTTTAGGTTAAAATTTCTTCGCGATGTATAAATTGTCAACAAATGTTGACAATTGACATTTGTTAAAGATATTCTTAATAAATTTTTAATACATGTTAAACGAAAATTAATAATGTAATGTATATTATTTTTTTCTCATATAATTTATAATTTAAAGGAAAAACGTTGCTTTTATAAATAAACCAAATTAGAAAATTAGCGGGAGTAAAAATTCAAATTAATCTCCGAAGCATTATTTTTTTTTAGTAAATAACTGAAATGTTTTTAAATATTAACATCATATTATAAAATTGTAGTAAAATGTTTTTATAAATAACCCAAAACTATTTTTTGCACATGCCCTCATTCTCATAAAAATAAGAAAATTATCATTCTATCATCTCCTAAGCCTTTTACTTGAAGCCATTAAAATTTCTTTGTTTTCAATGTTTTGAAGAGTTTAACATTTTTTTTTTATAATTTGAAATAAAGTGATAACTTGGTATGCACTTAAATACTAATAACTCTTCTATTAAAAACTAAAATTTATTTAATATGTATTTCAATGTTTAAAGAATAAGATTTAATTAGTTTAAGAAATATTATCTTAAATATTGTGTTTTGGTTAATTGTCGCTCGTTCAGTGAATATAATTGAAACCCTTAACTCTTAGAAATTAATTATTAATAATTTAATTAATTAAATTAAGTTTTTAAATATTATTCTGAATAATCCTACAAAAGGAATTTTGAAAAATCTTAAAATTTTTGTCTTAAAATGTAAAGATAAAAATGTCAATCTCCCCGGTAAGAATAGAGGAATAGAAAAGAATTCAGAATCTGAATCCCCTTCAATAGGCGAATTTTCCATTTTGAAGAACTCCAAGATGGAGATTGAAAAATAAAAACTTTTATTATTTTTAATTCCCAGTGTTATAGTAAATCTTTAAAAATTAAATTTATAATACTAAAAAATAAAAATATGCATTTTGTACTTTTATTGATTAAATAGAATCAACATTAAATATCAAAAAGTCATTATTAAATGATAATTCATAAAATTCAAAAAGTATAGCAGCTGTCAAGATAACATAATCGAAAAAACTTTAATTTGCTAGTTTAGTTATAATTAAGTAGAATTTAGAAAATATCCAAACAATTCTAATTTCATAGCTTTATAAGGTTATGAAATAATTCGTTGATTACATGAAATATTTAAAGTAAATTTTGGAAATCGATTTAAAATGCACGTTTTCTTAATGTCACATTTCATTAAAACTTTGACGTATTTCACGAAAAAATAACATGAATTATCAATTATCTATTATTTAATCTGTGATTGTCACATTTTATCATTCAGAAGCATATTCACGTTTTTGATTTTCTATTAGAGAATAGATGTACCAAAAAATCAATTGACTTTTCTAAATATTTATTACTCTGTAAAGAATAAAAATAAAAAATAATAGTTTTATGCATGAATTCGAGATAATTGTTCGAACTGGAAATATGCTCGCTTCCGTGGATTTCAAAAACACTATGATTGAAGAGAATTTAAAAGTTGCAAAAAAAGTTTACTAGCAAAGAATTAGAAAGTTGAAACACGGATTCAAAGGAATTAATTTTTTAGATATTTCATTCCCAGTTAGTCTTTTTTGAAAATGGAAAATTCGCCTATTCAAAAGAATTCAATATTCTGCACTTTCAGGTAAAACCTAGAAGTTTTAATTATTCTCTATTCAACGCTTCTTACCGGGTCAGTAGAATCACCCATATATAAAAACGGTAAATTACCCTTCAGGATGCTGAGTTAAAGCGACTAATAATTCGACTGCTAGACCAGCAGCAATATAAGATAAACCTGGTCGACTGACAGTGCACTGTTGATCCAAAGTTCTATCGGCTTGAGACTAAAAATAAAGATTATTATTTTAAAATCAAACTGTTTTCAATATTCTAAAAAGCACGCATATCAGAAGGTTTAAAAAACTATTACGAAGACAATATTAGCTTACATTTCCAGGTTGCGTTATGTCATTGCAAAAATAACAGCCAAGATCTTTTCCAGCTAGATTTTGTACCATTAAATCCGGAGTGGAAGCTTCTTCTGAATTGCGAGTTCCATGTCGTTGAACAGTGTACGAGTCAAATCCAAGAGCAGCATTAATAGCGATTTTATTCATTGCCGAACATAAAACAGTCGGCAACCATCTAGCCTCTCTCGAATCTAACAGAAGAAAAACAACATCGTGCTTTTCATACAACTCTTCCAATTTTGTAAAAGCTTGTTCTGTCGACTCCATCATACTTTTTCCAACAACGTGACCAGGCATTGGAATTTGCAAAACTACACCCTCCGCATTCTGGAATATTTAAATAATCGTAAAAAATTTGTTTTTAAGTTTGTTATTTAAATTTTGTTAAAATAAAGTTTTTTGCAAAAGAAAACCATAAATTAATATTATTTTACAAAAAATTACCAAACTAGGATGAATTCTGAGTAAAGCGTCTTTTGCAGCTTCCGCTTTTGGACGACGTTTAACAGCATCTTCGTGAGTATAAAGACTTTGTCGTACAGTATTGCTGTGAGATACGAATGAATTATCGACAAAAGTTATGGTATTGACGCCCCAGCCTAGCAAAACTCGTGCAACGGAACAACCTAGAGTTCCAGCTCCTAAAAGAAGGCATCGAAGTTGACTAATTTTCTCAAGATCCAACTCGGGAACTAGTCGCCATTTGATTAATTTGAGATTCAGGTTAACTGCTCTACTTGATAATCTGATGAAGATAAAAATTTTAATATTAATAATACTAATAATATTAATAATAATTAATAATAATAATAATAAGACTGACAACGGACTTGGAGATTGAAAATAGTAAAAAAAAAGTGACTTTTTAATTTAAATGTATGCTACGACAATCAACGTGTTTAAAAAATTTAAAAATTCATGAACAGTAATATAAAAATTCAGGAAAGCCATTCAAATTTAAAGAAAATAATTTAAAAATGGAATAATTAATTTAAATATGAAGAAAATAATTGAAACTAGGTGGAAATTATGCCCATTTCATGTGAATTTCAATTATAAGTAAGCAAAATATTTTTCTTTCTCATAGAGGAAGCAATAAATTAATAATATAAAAGTTAATTGGAGAAGTTATTAAAAAAAAAGAATTTTAACTGAAAAAAAATGAAAAAACATTAATTATTTTACGAATTTTAGATCAATTATAAAAGTTATATAGGGCAATCGATTTGTTTTGAGATAAGGGATATGATTTACGTATTCCTTAAATTGTATTTTTAGGATAAAAAAAAAATTTTAGCAAAAAACGATTTTTTTTATGAAAAAAGGTGCTAAAAAAATTTAAGTAGGTATTTTTAAAAATCCCTGTGTTCAAATTTAGATATTCATGAGCTTAATAAGTCATCCAAATTTTATGAAAATCCGTTAAAGCGTTCTCGAGATATCCTGGCGACAAAAAAAACGCTATATACACACACACACATACATACATCTAGACATTTGTTTAAAAATGGAAATTTACGCTTTTTAGATGAGAGTCAATTTAGACCATTTAGACTATTTTTTGAAAATCGAAAATCTTAACGATCACAAAAGCTTCTTTTATGATGAAGCAAAATTAATTAAAAATCAAAAAATGAAGACAAAAATGTAATTGAAAAGTTACAACAATAATATTAAAATTACAAGAAAATAATTTAAGCATGACAAAAAGAACCAGAATTTGAAAAAATAATTTGAGACTGGCGTAAAAAATTTTAAATTTAAGTACAATAGTTGAAATATTGACAAAATAATTAAAACATGAAGAAATTAATTAAATAATGACATAAATAATTGAAAGCTGGTGTAAATATTTAACTTTTTAAACAAAAATTAAAAATTTTTTAACAATAATAAAAGTTACAAGGAAATAATTTTAAAATGTTAAAAAAAATTTATATATTTAGAAAACAGTTGATAAATGACAAATATAACTGAAATTTGGAAAATAAATTAATGAAAAATGAGAAGTATGGTTCAAAAATAAAGTAAAAAATAAACAATTTATTACATTAATTGAAGAATTATATAAAATACTTGAAAAATTAACGATATAATTGAAATGTGAAAAAACTAATTGAATAATGACATATATAATTGAAAGTCGGTGTAAATATTAAACTTTTTAGACACAAAACTTAAAAATCTTTAACAATAATAAAAGTTTCAAGAAAATAATTTAAAAATGTTTAAAAAAATTTGTATATGTAGAAAACGGTTAAAAAATGACAAAAGTAACTAAAATTTTGAAACAAAATTAATGAAAAATGAGAAGTATAATTCAAAAATGAAGTAAAAAATCAACAATTTATTACATTAATTGAAGAATTATATAAAATACTTGAAAAATTAACGATATAATTGAAATGTGAAAAAACTAATTGAATAATGACATATATAATTGAAAGTCGGTGTAAATATTAAACTTTTTAGACACAAAACTTAAAAATCTTTAACAATAATAAAAGTTTCAAGAAAATAATTTAAAAATGTTTAAAAAAATTTGTATATGTAGAAAACGGTTAAAAAATGACAAAAGTAACTAAAATTTTGAAACAAAATTAATGAAAAATGAGAAGTATAATTCAAAAATGAAGTAAAAAATCAACAATTTATTACATTAATTGAAGAATTATATAAAATACTTGAAAAATTAACGATATAATTGAAATGTGAAAAAACTAATTGAATAATGACATATATAATTGAAAGTCGGTGTAAATATTAAACTTTTTAGACACAAAACTTAAAAATCTTTAACAATAATAAAAGTTTCAAGAAAATAATTTAAAAATGTTTAAAAAAATTTGTACATGTAGAAAACGGTTAAAAAATGACAAAAGTAACTAAAATTTTGAAACAAAATTAATGAAAAATGAGAAGTATAATTCAAAAATGAAGTAAAAAATCAACAATTTATTACATTAATTGAAGAATTGTATAAGATACTTGAAAAATTAACGATATAATTGAAATGTGAAGAAACTAATTGAAGAATGACATAAAGAATTGAAAGCTGGTGTAAAAACAAAAAATTTATAGACAATAATTGAAAAAATATATCTATCAGAAAACTGAGGAAATTAATTGAAAGTTGAAGAAATTAATTGAAGTTTGGAGAAAATAATTGAAATTTGACAATAATTCTAAAATGGCAAAAATAATAGAAATATGAAGAAAATAATTAGAAAATGACGAAAATAATTCAAATTTAAAAAACTAATATTGTAATATGACACAATTAGATAAAAAATTGATAAAAAATAAAAAATGAAGACAAAAATTGAAAATTTTAAAAAAATAATTTGAGACTGGCGTAAAAAGTTAAATATTTGGTTACAATAGTTGAGATACTGACAAAATAATTAATATGTGAAGAAACTAATTGAAAAATTACATAAATAATTGAAAACTGGTGTAAAAATTGAACTATTTAGACAATAGTTGAAAAATTGAAAAAAATAATAGAAGTTTAAAAGAAAATAATTGAATCTTGAACAAACTACCTAAAAAATGGCAAAAAAATTCTGTACATGTAGAAAACAGTTAAAGAATGACAAAAATAACTGAAATTCTTAACAAAATTAATGAAAAATGAGTAATATAATTAAAAAATGATGTAAAAAATAAATAATTTATTACATGAATTGAAAAATTGTATAAAATATTTGAAGAATTAACGAAATAATATTAAAGTGTAAAGAAACTTATTGAACAATGAACATAAATAATTAAAAATTGGTGTAAAAGATAATAAATTTATGACAATAATAAAAAATTTGAAGAAAATGACAATAAAAGAAAAGAATTCTAAAATGTCAAAAATAATTGATAACTGGTGTAAAAAAATATAAATTTGAAGACAATACTTAAGAAATTGACGAAACAATTGGAATGTTATGAAACTAATTGAATAATGACATAAATAATTGAAAGCTAGTGTAAAAATTAAAAATTTATAGACAATAATTGAAAAGATGAAAAAAAAAATGTATATCAGAAGATTGAGGAAAATAATTGAAAATTGAATAAATTAATTGAAGTTTGAAGAAAACAATTAAAATATTAAAAAATAATTAAAATTACAAGAAAATAATTTGAGAATGTCAAAAATAATTAATAGAAGAAAATAATTCGAGACAGGCGTAAAAAATTAAAAATTTGAGTACAATAAATGAAATATTGACAAAATAATTAAAATGTGAAGAAACTAATTGAATGATCACATAAATAATTGAAATCTGATGTAAAAATTGAACTATTTAGACAATAGTTGAAATATGTTTAAAAATAATAAAAGTTTCAAGAAAATAATTGAACCTTAAACAAAATAATTAAAAAATATCAAACCAAATTTATATATTTAGAAAACAGTTGATAAATGACAAATATAACTGAAATTTGGAAAATAAATTAATGAAAAATGAGAATATAATTCAACAATGGAGTAAAAAATAAACTATTTATTACAATAATTGAAAAATTGTATAAAATAAATGAAAAATTAAGGATATACTTGAATTATGAAAAAATTAATTGAATAATGACATAAATACATGAAAACTTGTGTAAAAGTTAATAAATTCATGACAAAAATAAATACATTGAAGAAAATGATATCTGGTGTAAAAAACTAAAAATTTGCGGACAATACTTGATGAATTGACGAAACAATTAAAATGTTAGAAATTTGAGGGGAATAATTGAAGGTTGAAGAAATTAATTGGAGTTTGAAGAAAATGATTGAAATTTGCAGAGAATTTATTCAAGAATTGCAAAGAATTTAAATAGGTATAAAGAAAGTAATTAACGTTTGAAGAAAAAATTGAAATTTGTAGAAAATAATTGAAAAAGGTGTAAAAAATTAATACGTAAATTCATGACAATAATAAAAAGAATGAAGAAAAGGATTGAAATTTGAAAAAAATAATTTAAAACTGGTGTAGAAAAATTAAAAATTCAGGACTATAAAAAAAAATTGAATAATATAATTGAAATTTGGATGAGAGAGATGTATATCCTTCCATTTTGTTTAAGTAGAACCAGAAAATATATATGATCCAGGAAGGTATAGAAATAACACAATTTTATATTATGTCAAAAGCGACGTTTCGCCAACAAGGGTTCGTTGGCCTCATCAGGCTGTTTTTATTATAAAAAATATACAAAAATTAATAATCAACTTCAGATTTTTTTTTTTTTTATATAATAAGTTAACACATAACACATAAACTATTTGAAAAGCGTATAAAAAAAGCGTTATTTCTATACCTTCCTGGATCATATATATTTTCTGGTTCTACATAATTGAAATTTGTCGAAAACAATTTTAAAACGGCAAAAAAAAATAGAAATTCGAAGAAAATTATTGGAAAATGACAAAAATAAATGAAAAATTGTGTAATAAATTTGAATATTCATGACAATAATTTAGAGACTGAAGAAAATAATTGATATTTGAAAAACTTAAAGCTTGCAAAACTTTTCTTAACGTAAAAACTTACTTGACCGGATCCATAGAATCAGACAAGTCTGTAATATTAGGGCCCATTTTTCCGGTTGCATTCGATTCCCAACCAACAAAATGTCCTTCAAACATTGCTTTTTTAACAGACTCTACGTCCGTACATTCTTTGGCCTTCATACTGTAAACCATAGATTTTTTAACATCATTTCCTCTAATTGAGATGAAGTTCATCGTTTTATGAAAACTAAAATTCGAACAGTGCCAGAAAAGCAGACAAAGTAGATTTCGAAGAGGCCAGCCTGGTGCCAAATTTCCAGATGGATCGTTAAAAGCGAAGTAAATACAATTCTCATTCTGGAAAATTATAATTATTTAAAATATGTACCTTATAATTATAATAATTAATTAATAAAATATTTTTTTATGTAAAATCTTACATATTTAAAAAATTGAAAAACGAAAAAAACAATTAAATATGGAATATAGTAATTGAAAATAATGAAATGAATAATTTGAAATTTGCATTAATAATTAGAAATTGAAGAACTTAATGAAAAAAATAAATTGTATTAAATAAAAAAATTAAAAAGTCATGACAAAATTGAAAATAAAAACAAGAAACAGTAAATAAATAAAAAATTTATATTGAAAAAAAACAATATTGGAGAATTTGTAAGATACAATTGAAAATTGATGAAAAAAATGTTTAAAATGAAGAACATAATTAGAATTTTAAAAGTGAATTCAAATTTGAAGAATATAATTAAACAATGACGAAAATAATTAAAATTTTAGGAAAATAGTAAAATATTGAACAAAATTATTGAAAATTGAACAAAAATTAATTCAAATTTGAGAAAAGTAATCTAAAGCTGAAAAACATGATTGAAAAAATTGAAGAAATACTATTGAAATTTCAAGAAAATAAATAAAAATGTAAAAGAATAATTAAAGCAATCAAACAGCTTATTTTTAATATTAAAAAATGAAAAACTTTAATACAGAAGACAAAAATTGAAAATATTGAAAGATATGTTTGAAATTTGCAGAAAATAATTGAAATTGAAAATATTAACTGACAAAAAAAAAGATAATTAAAAAATGACGAAGGTAAATGAAAAATAATTAAACTAATTAAACATTAAAGAAGATAATTGAAAAATATTATTTTAAATTGATGAAAATAATTGCAATTTGATGAAAAAAATTTAAAAATGAAGAAATAAATTGAAAATAATTGAAGAAAATAATAAAAAATTGCAGAAAATAATTTTAAAAAAAATCTAATATTGAAGCAAATAATTGAATTATAAAATATAATTATTAACATTTTCTGAAAGTACTTTTATGATTTAGAAAGACATTGGACACACTAATAAAATATTCTACAAAAATTACTTACCATTGGATTATCCGGATTTAAATTTTTTACAAATTCTATTCCCTCTTTCAAAGTAACAACTTTGAGACTTTTAGCTTCAGTCGACGCAATAACAGTAAAAAATGATTTTGATTTACTATCTAGTTGTAAATACCCTGCATTTAAATCATCAATTTGACTAGAAATTAGTTCATCACAAATTGGACTTGGATTTTTTTGATAATAAGTTTCTGGCAGATTATACGGGGTTGGATGAGCAACCCAATAATAAAATTTGTACTTTTTTAAATCGGCAAAAGAGAACATTAGAAATAAAGAAAGTCTCCATGGCTCCTCAAGAGCAGTGCCACTTGTGATTGATTCAACTAAATTTTTGGCAATTGCATCAATAAATTTCTCATGTTCTATTTGTTTAAATGCTTCAAATGTATTTGTATTCACCATCAATCCCTGGCAAGCAACTGCTTTATTATGTGACGTTGTTTCTAAATCTCTGAAAATATTTCAAAAATGAAAGAAAATCTCTGAAAAATTACATAGTTAAAATTGTTGGAAAATGATTTAAAATAATTTCGTCGAAAAACAAAGAATTGTGAAACTTAATGTAAAGATAAAAAACTTACTCATTAAATGAAGTATAATCTAGAAATAAAGGATTGGATCTGTGATCATCTAAACTGTAACTTGCCCATAAAGGTATATTAGTTTTATCATCTAGCTTGAATTTGTCTATTTTTAATTCAGAAAATTTGGCCCAAAAGCTGGATTCCGCTACGGATCTTAGTTTAGTGAATCTTACCAAATTATCTGACATTGTTATTTTTTATATTACAAAATCTTGAAATATATTTCTGGAAAAAAATAGAATAAAGAATTAAGAAATAAGAAAAAATTGTTGGAATAATTAAAATTAGAATATATTTGCAATTTTATAGAATATGAAAAATTCTCTAGGTAAATTACAACTCAAAATAAAAAAAACGAAGCTTTTTATACAGAGAAATAAACAAATGGAAGAAAATAAACAAAAAAGTAAAAAATTAGAGGTTAGAAAAATGTGAACAATTTAATTCAAGAAAAAAAAAACTATATATTATTTAATTAAATTAGACATATAGTAGAGTTTTTTTTTATCAAAACTAGCAGATAAAAATGAAAAATATTTGTCTATAAGGTACTTCTAACTCTAATCTTTTTTGTTTGTTTACAAATGTGAAAATATGTATTTGATTGTCTGCACTTACTGTAGTATAACAATCGATCAAATTTTATCATTTGTTTTGATAAATAATAATCATGTATTATTTCAGTTTATCAATAAAAAATAAATTACAATTAATAATTCTCTATTCTCAGATTTTTGTTGTTCTTATTCTTAGCTGTCATTTTTAATTGCCATGATTTCCACCAGATTTCGTGAAATTCACCGGAAGTATAGAAAAAGCGGGAAATATAAATGGAAATAATAAATAGTATATTCCTCAAAAAATCTATCTGTTCTATAATAATCATCCACAAGATTCATTCATTTTTGATTCTTTCATTCTGTCCGCACCTGAAGTTTGGATATTTTTTTGTTTTAAATTAGTTGCGTTTAAAAAAAATTTATCTTTAAATTAATTATAAATCGTATGGTTTTTTTTTTATATCTATATAATTATCAATTGCTTTTTATTATAAAAGTAAAATAATAAGTAATATAATAAAAAATATAAAAAATATCGTTAATTGTATCATTGAAAAGAAAATAAGTTCAAAATATTTTTTTCATTTAAATAATGATTAAATTTTTTTTTCAAAACTTCCGACGTTATTTATATTAAAAAAAACCTAATAAATTGCATTTCTTTAAATGAATGTTGTATAAATTATTTTCCTGAAATTTCAATACAATTTTTTAATCTATAATAATTTCTTTAATTTTCATTTATTTTCTACAATTTTTCCATAATTGTCATAAATTTTGAATTGACAATTTATTAATATCTTTCAATTTGATGATTATTCATTAATTTAAATTTTTGTTTTTGTTCAAAAACCAATTATTCTTAACATTGTTTCAATTTTTTTTTAATAGCTAATTATTTTCGTCATATTGTAATTTTTCTTTTAATTATCAATAAATTATTTTTTTGAAAATTCCATTTAATTCTTTAATTTCCAATTTATTTTTTCAATTTTTAATTATTTTCTTCAATTCTCAAATAATCTCTTGAAGTTTCAATTATTTTTATCGATTTACGGTTAATTCCTCAATATTCAATAATTCTCGGATATTATCAATTTTTTTTTTCATTTATAAAAATTGTTTTTAAATTTCAATTTAATTATTCAATTCTACAATTATTTTCTTCAATTCTCAGTTATTCTCAATTATCTTTAATTTTTAATTGCTTTCTTCAATTTCAATAATTTTTTTCAATTTCAATCCAGTTGTTAAGTACGCAATTATTCCTATAATTTTCTTAATTTTTCAATTTGGAATTGTTTTCTTTAAATTTAATATTTCTTGATTAATTTTTTCAATCATGTATTATTTTCAGTTTTTTATTAATCTAGTCATTTATTCGAATTTTGTTTTCAATTGACAATTATTTTCTTTATTTTTCACATATTTTCTTCAATTTTTCATTTATTCTCGTCATTTTTCAACTATTTTCTTCAATTATTAATTTTTCGCAATTTTCAATTATTATTATTATTTCCTACAATTTTTTCAATTTTCAATTATTATCTTAAAATTTTATAACAATCCTTTCATTTTTTAAATTATTTTTTTCGGTTCTGTGTTAAATCTAATCAATTATTTTTTTCGATTTTTTATCCAGTTCTTCAATTTGCAATTATTTCCAACAGTTATTCCTATAATTTTTTAACTATTTGGTTTAAATTTAATATTTATTGTTGAATTTTTTAAATTATTCTTTTCAGTTGTGTATTTATGTAGCCGTAGACTACTATAAAAATAATCATCGAGCAAAAAATTTGTTAATTAAAATTTTGATAAATAAAAAATACAACTAAATTTTATCAAGATTTAAGATAATTTAGATTTTAATTAATTAGAATTCATCATTTTTATTAATTTTTTTTTTAAATTTTAAAGATTGAAAATTCGATGAAGTAAACTTTGAATTAATTAATTGTAATTAAAAATGGTAATAAATTGACTGAACACTTATTATAATTAAAAACATTTTTGGGATGTTACTTTTCAAATAATCAAAACTTTCGATAATATATTAAAAATTTCACTTTTATTTCAAAATGTTCTTAAACATCAATCCCCAGAAATGAATTATTTAATTGAAGTAGCGACGAGTGAGCACCGAAAATCGATCACGATGACGAATAAAATTAATAAATAAAATAGATTCGAAAAACATAATTATTTAATAGTATTGCATGTTTTTTTTAGAATAAAATTCAATTATAAATAGTGAAAAACTCTATCAAATTTAATTCATTGCCAGTTAAAATAGTTTCAATGGCTGGGAAAAAATCAAACATTTGGAATATTTTTCAAATAATCGAAAACAGCTTGCCAGTTTATAATTCTATTATAAGAAACTTTTGCTATTATATTCACAATTAAAATCCAAATATATCGGAAAATTTTTAACTAGGCTTACAAAAAAATAGTTAATCAATTCTACGGTATCATTATGACCAATATAATATCAAAACGACCAATAAGGTCAAATACAATCAATTCAATTATCCAATCAAAAAATTGAACCTCACTATTTAATGTTTGCGAAATATAAACTGTCAGTCTAGTATTCGAAAACTGTGTTAAAAAGTTTTTACAGTGAACATATTATGCCTACACTATCTTAGAATCTCATACATCAGTAACACTTAGAAAACATTACTTTATTTCGACACGCATACGGTACTGATATATAATATATATAATATTTATAATATAATATAAATAAATGCATTCGCCATTCATATAAGTACTTTCGCAGAATTTCATTTAAATTTGATAAATTCCACGAAGATCTTTACAGTTTTAATATTTTACAAGATTTTACGAAAACAAGGAAACAAAATCTACTAAATCCTTAATGAATTTAATTTATCCTCAATTAACGTAAGGAATCATGTCATGATTTTTCATCTTGCTGATAATAATAATAATAATAATAATTAAAGAACTGTACACTGAAAAAGTTAGGTTGTGGGTGTGTTTAAGGAAGACACGAGAATAGTTTGAAATCTTTATAAAAGCTGCTTCTCTTGTTTACAAGAGATCAATCTTAATTATAATCTTAAGAGTCAAATTTCTCACAACTTTTGCTCCTAGAGTCGTGTGGTCGATGATAGATCGCAAAATTAATATAAAAAGTGTTCACAGTCCACGCGACTCGAGGAGGGAGTAAACTAGTAATTTACGTTGCAGTATTGTTAACAATAATAATACAGGAATGATGGTACTAAGTGAGCAAACTGGATTAATCAGTTGCCGTACGAATACGCCTCGTCCTGTAAAAATAATTACATTGCGAGCATTGCCGATATAAATATCACGCGTACTCACTGAGTCTTTTCAACACTCTCTTTATTCGAGCGCTTTAAAACAACATAGCCAAGAATTTTGAGGGTCATCACCTTAAAAGATAGACTTGATTTGTACACCCTTTTTCTCGACATTGTTCGCTGTTTTTGGCGAAAATAAAGATTCTTTTTTTATTTTATAATCAGTTGATATCTACTTACGAAAACAAATTTACTTTAATTCACTAAACACACGAAAGTCAATCGTCACATAGCGGTTTGTGACGACGCGCCGGAAATAAATTAAATTCTATATCTCTAGCATTAAGACCCTCGTTTCCTGGCTTTAGATGGACGAAGAATCAGCACCAGCTGGCCTTAATCCACAATAAATTATTAATTCAGTTCTTAGAAGTTGAAAAATTCACTTTTCAAGTCTACAATTATAGAATTTAGAAGAGTAGTGTACTCATTCCACCCATTTCACTTTGTTCTTTGACGAAAATCTCAAAGTACTGGTAGATGATTGTAACAGCCAGTAAAATTCCAGTTCCAGAACCGATCGCCCCGAGAAAATCTGCCAGAACTGAAAGAGCACCTATGCAGAGACCTCCGAAAGCTGCTGCCGTTGGGATGTATCTGTTTAATTCGTGGATCAAGGATTTCTCTCGGTGTCCTTGCATCACCATCTGGGAATCCTTCAACTGCTTCGCAACCTGAGAATAACAGAAAAATAAATTACAATTAATTAAATAAGTTAGAAATTTTAGATGTGATTAAATTAATTTAGATGAAGCAAACCATTATAGAACGAATCTTATTTCAAATTATTTCGAGAATTAACTTCATATGAAAGTACAGGGATCACAGCGGTATCCTTGTTCAATTTTAGGTAAAAATGGGATTTTTCTTTTTTAAAAAAAGGGGGATTTTGGTTCGTAAAAAGAGGATTTTCAAAATTAGTAAAAGAATAATTATTCTTATATTATATTAATATTTCAAGGTTTCTTTTACCAAATTTTATTTCGTAAAAAAAGGTGACAAAAAAGTGACAAAAAATATAAGGAAAAAAAAATGAAAATAAAAGAAAATTAAAAAATTTTAAAAAATAATTAAAAAATTGAAGAAATAAATTAAAATTTGAAAAAATAACCAATAATGGAACAAAAAATTACAAACTGACGAAAATAATTGACAATTGAAAATCAGTTGGATCATTTACGGCCACATAGTTACAAAGGTTCAAATACTAATATAAAAATATAACATATTAATTTAATTGCAAAATCTCATATAATTGAAAAATTCAATTAACATAGTTAGGAATTTTTGCGGCTAAGTATAAAATAAATCAAGTTGTAGGAAATTATTGAAAATTGCGGAAAATAATTAATAATTGGAAGAAATAATTGAAAAGTGACGAAGATATTTGAAAAATTAAAGAAAATATCTAAAAATTGACGAAATTAATAGACAATTGAAAACTAAATTCAAAAAATGTCTAGATTAATAGACAACTTAAATCTTTTTTTTTTAAATTGAACAAGAATTATTAAATTTAGAGAAAATAATTGCAAATTAAAAAATTAAGAAAATTATAGGAATAATTGTTGAAGACAATTGCACATTTAACAACTGGATAGAAAATATAAATAAATAATTAACATTGAACAAAATAATTGAAAACTTAAAATTGAAGAATGGAATTGAGATTTAAAGAATATATGTAATTGATAATTGAAAAAAGTAATTACGAAAGCCGAGAATTATTAAATACATTAGAAAATAATTAAAAACTGAAAAATTTAAATAAAATTTGAAAATTGAACAATCAAATTTAAAATTAAAGAAACTTATTGATAATCGAAAAAAATAATTGTAAAAAGGCAAGAATTTTTTTCATAATTAAGAAAGTAATTGAACATTGAAAAGAGGAATTGAAATTTGAAGGAAATAATCCAGAATTGACTTTGCTTTAAAGATTTGTTCTTGAGTTTTCTTCCTCGAGGTCTTGTGGAATATTTACCATAAACAGAAACTTTTTGTTGTTGTTAATATACATTAATTTTAAAAAATGCCTAAAGAAGTGTTTTTTGTTAATATCTTAAAATCTATAATAATAATCCACAAGATTCATTCATTTTTTTCATTCCTTCCTTCATTTTTTGTCTGTTCACACCTGAAGTTTGACAAATAGATATTTTTTGTTTTAAATCAGATACTTTTTAAAAAATGCGTTTAAATTGATAAAAATTTAAATTTATAAATATCAGTTCAAGTAATATTAATTTCATTAATAAATAAATCTATAATTTTTTCTATAATTTTCAACAGTTTTCAAGAAACAACTATTCTCTTAAATTTTATAACTATTCTTTAATTTTTTTTAATTACTTTGTTCCGTTATCGATTATTTTCGACACTTTTCGAATTTTTCTTTCAATTGTGAATTATTATTTAGCTCATTTCTCAATTATTTTCTGTAATATTTCATTATTTCAGTCATTTTATAATTTTTCTTTCAACCATCAACTTTTCTTTTTAATTTTAAGTTAATTCTTTAATTTTTAATTATGTTCTAATTATGTTCTTCTAATTATTTTTAATTGCATTCTTCGTTTTTCAATTATTTTATTCAAAATTCAATAATTCTCGCATTTTCTCAATTATCAAATATTTTTTTGAAATTTCAATACAATTCTTCAATTTCCAATTGATTTCTTCAATTTTATCATTTATTTTCTACAATTTTTTCCATAATTTTCATCAGTTTTCAATTGACAATTTATTATTCTCCTTCAATTTTCTGATTATCTATTAATTTTAAACATTTTTTTGATCGAATGCCGATTAATCTCACTATTTCTCGAACTTTTTTTTTCATTTGTTAATTTTTTTTGTTTAGTTAACTATTTTCTCAATATTTAATTATTTTCGTCATATTGTAATTTTTCTTTTAATCGTCAATTATTTTCTTGAAATTTCCATTTAATTCTTTAATTTTCAATTCATTTCTTCAACTTTTAATTATTTTCTTAAATTCTCACAATATTTTCTTTAATTGTCAATTATTTTTATCGATTTTCAATTAATTCCTCAATATTCAATATTTTTCTTAAATATTAAAAAATTATCGTCTTTTTTCTGTAATTTTTTTCGATTCTCATTAAGTTTCTTTAGTTTTAACTACAATTGTTCAATTATTTTCCTTAACTTTTAATACCATTTTTCAGTTATCAATTGTTTTATTCTATACTCATAAATTCTCGGCTTTTTTCAATCACTTTTGTTTTTAATTTTTAAATATATTCCAGAAATTGAAATTACATTCTTTAATTTTTAATTTCTTTCATAAATTTTCTTTAATTTTTCAATTATTTTCTTCATTTTTCAATTATTTCCTTCAATGATTAATTATTTTCAGCAATTTTCAATTATTTCTTACAATTTTTTAAATTTTTTAATTGTTGTCTTAAAATTTTATAATTATTCTTTAACGTTTTAAATTATTTTGTTCGGTTGTGTTTAAATCTAGCCATATTTTAATTTTTGTTTTCAATTGTCAATTATTTTCGTCACTTTGTAATTTTTTTTTCAATTATCAATTATTTTTTCAAATTTTAATTTAATCTTAAATTTTTTATTTATTTGTTAAATCTTGAATTTCCTCAATTTTATTTATAAAAATATTTTTTGCAAAAAAGGGGAGGAACTGTGATTCCTGCTCTAATAAAAATATGCATAAAAGTGACTTTTTTCTGAGTCTTTAAAGATAAAAAATTAATTTTTGATTAAGCTATCAACTGCCTTTTCAAATAAATTTTAAAAAAAGTTTTTAAAACGTTATTTTTTAATATACATCAAATTATAAATGATCAAAAAATAGGGCGCGACCGATTTGGGTGAAATATAATGGTTTGATCCTGAAATAAAGGTGAAGATTCAGAGAAATTAAATTACTACTTACGTCTTTTGCAGAGCTTCCAGAAATTTCAATCCAACTCTTGGAGAAAAAGGCACAAGATCCCAACATAAAGAGAATGTAAAGAAACGCATGAACAGGATCTTGAACAATGTGTCCAACTGATTCCGGAGGTGATAAGTAATAACATAAACCGCCGACAGGATACGATCTTGCCGGACCACCTCCACTAACATCCGACCAAACTCCTAACAAATTTACTATAAGATTCCCTTGGAATTTAACTGCCAACATTTGGGATATGACGTACAAATTGGAAACTAAGGCTGATTGAAGAATAATTGGAATATTGCTTGTGTAGAAAAGTTTGATTGGGTAGCTGCTTTGCTGTCCTCGATAACGTGCTGATTTGATTGGAAGATCTACCCTGAAGCCCTGAGAAAAAAAAGAATTTTAGTAATTCAAATTTTCACAAAATTTCAAGTTTTAAAAAAAACGAATTGTTTAAAATTCAAGAAACAAAACATTAATTTAAAAATAAATCGTTTTTACTTTTTAGCTACATTTTTATTTTTAATCAAACAGATAAAAAAAGTAATGGTAATAAATAATATAAAATTTGTTGGTAAAATTATACCGACAAGGACAAAAATTCGGAAAATTCCAACTTTATAATTTCGTATATTTGATTGTAAAAAACAACCTAAATTTTCAAATCGCTTTTGGTGAAGTAAACAATTTTATTTTTAATATTTTGATCAATTTAAAGTTGAGTAAAAATTACAATTTTCTGTTTATTGCAAACAATTGTCAAATTTTAGAATTTTTCATCTAAATCGTTTCCATTAAACAAAAAATTGTAATTCTTATTTAACTGCAACTTTTAATGGATCAAACTGTTAAAAATAAAATTGTTTATTTCACCAAAAATGATTTTACAATTTAGAAAGTTTTTTAATTTAAAATATGCGAAAATATAGAGATGGATTGACTTTTTTCGGACTGTTTGATTTTTCCACAAGACGATTGGTTAAAAAATTTTAAAAAACTAAAATGAATTAACCAGAAGTTGTAGCAGCTTTTTGAGTTAAAGAATTAAAAATTGAACTCTCTAACGTTAAAATTCTGCCTTCAATCTCCTTCCATTCGCGCGCCTATCCCACTGCTTGTTCAATGGAACGGTAAGAGTTTGGAAGGTGGAAAAACATAAAATAAAAATGATGCAAAGATAAAAATTAAAAAGTTAAAAAAAAGGAAAATAAAAATAAAATTTAAAAACTTGTAAAAATTAAAAAGTTAATACGAAAAAAACGTAAATTTTACAAAATTGTAAAAATTAAATAGTTAAGAAGATAAAAACAAAAGTAAAAAAAGGGGTAAATTAGTAAAAATATAAAAAAGTACGATTGGGAATTTTACCTGGAAGTATATTACTATGGCAAAGACGAGGATTGTAGCAAGAAGATTCATCAAATTGGGAAGATTTTGTCGGTAGAAAGCTTCACGAAGAGCTCTAACTTTGTCCTGTCTTGTAGCCAGAAGATGGAATAGCGCAATTACAGCTCCTTCAAATTCTGTTCCTCGGCCTGAAGAAGAAAGAAAATAAATTATATTTTTAAAATAATGTTAAATAAAATAGTAATGTTTTTAAAATAATAATAATAACAAAAATAATTAGAAATAAGTTTCTAATTCAAATTCCTTAGATTCAGTTTATGATTCAGATTCTTTAGAACCAGTTTATTTAATTCAAATTCTTTAGATTCAGTTTATGATTCAAATTCTTCAAACACCGTTTCTAATTCAGATTCTTTATACCTAGTTTTTTTTTATTCAGATCCGTTACTTTTTCAATTTTGGAAAAATAGTTTAATATCTAAACGGTTTAAAAGGATTTTTAAATCTCAGGCTTCAAAGTGACAATGAAGAATACTTTAAGGGAAATAGGGAATTGAATATATAAAAAAAAGGGACTTTTAGGGTGCTTTAAAAGTTAATAAATAAAGATAAATAAATTATATATCCTAATTAATTTCAAAAACAAAAACATTTTCGAGTCCAAATTTTAAAAATCACGATATTTCTTCTAATATTATTAAATTATTAACTTTTATGATAAGAAAATATTTTTTTTATAAATACGTACAAGTAACAATACTACATAACCAGAATTGTGGAACTACTTATTATAAAATGAATAAAAACATATTTAAACGTAAGAAGTATGAAAACTATTTTTTCCTTATTTTAAATGCTAAACAATTCTTAAAAGTATGAGAATTTGAATGTAATAAAATTTGAATAGATTGAAATTCTGATGGATTTACGACTGAATATTAGTAAATTTGAATTGAATAATAGTTAAAGAGATAAAATAGAACAAGAGAAAAAGAAACATATCGAAAAATGGGAGAAAATCTTAAAAAAAAAAGTTTAACAAACAATGAAAAAATTAGGTTGAGCGAAATTTTTTTTTTAAATAATAATTATTTAATATTTTGTTTTTTATTTAAATCTAGTTAAAATCTGTGATTTTTGTACAATTTTAACAAATAATAGCTTATTTCTGTCGTTGAAATATTTTCTACAATTTTATTTGTTAGATTTGTTAAATATTATGTTGCTTAAAAGTTATTAAAAAACTTAAATTTGTTTTTTAAGTATTGTTTAAACAAAATATTATTTAACAAAGTCTAACAAATAACATGTAGAGAATAATTCAACGAGAAAAATGAGCTATTATTTGTTAAAATTCGACAAAAATCACAGATTTTAACTAGATTCAAAGAAAAAACATAAAATGTTAAATAATTATTGACAACAAATTTTAGTCCAATCTTATTTTTTTTGAAAAATATACAACTGACTCTTTTAAAATTTGGTGAAATTGATTTTAATAATGTTTTTATTTGGGGTGAAAAACGACTTTCTATTCTGAGGTTCTGTAAATTGAGAAAACTTCCTTAAAAATAAGAAATTATAAGAAAAAAATTATATTCTTTGATAAAATGATATACATATACTTAAAATTTCAAAAAAATAGAAACATGATTATTAAATTAAAAAATTCATTATTCATAAGTCAAACAATGATAAAAGAAAAACTATCAAGAAAGAAAAGAATTTATAATAAAGTTAGAAAATTTTCTAAACATCGGAAATATTTAAATTAAGTTAAAGTGAATCACAAAATCGTTAACTTTTGAATTATAACTGTTAAATTTCGAAATAATTGTAATTTAAATTTTGAATAGATTAAAGTTTGGGATGAAAAGTTTTTAAAAATTCCCAGATTTCATGAAAAATAGGCAATATTAGGGACAAATTTTCAAAATAGGGGACTTTTAGGGGAAAAATGTATAGAGTACATAAAAATTTTATAATATATAAAATAAATAAATAGCATAAAATAAAATTAACGCAAATGGGGATTATTAAACTAGTTTTAAAATGTTACAAAATAGCAGTTAAAAAATAACCGCTATCCGCAGCTTCATTTTCTTAGAACCGGCTTTTTAATTCAAATGCTTTAGATTAATTTTCTAATTCAAATTCTTTAGTTTAAATTTCTAATTCAAATATCTTAGCTCCAGATCTAATTTAAATTTTTCCAATCTGAATTAGAATTCTAATTTTAATTTAAGTGTTTCAAATTCAAGTTTCTGATTCAAAAGTTGAAATAATCATATCTATAAATAATAAATAAATAATCATACCGGTATTAACAGTGGCTGGTGAGAATGCCTTCCAGACAATAGTTTCGCAAATGTTGGTGGCAATAAAGAGTGAAATTCCACTTCCAAGACCATAACCTTTTTGTAGCAATTCATCCAACAAGAGTACGATCAATCCAGCGACGAATAATTGGATGATGATGAGCAGACAGACTCCAGCTCCAATTTCCGCAGGATCTCCGTACATTCCAGTCATAACATAAACAATTGCTTGACCAACGGTGATCACCATTCCAAATACTGAAACATTGAGAAACAGTTATTTTAATAAACAAGTACGTACATTCGTCAAGTTTAGACATTTTAGAAATAATCCTCAGATAATTTATATTGCAGTAAATAATTAACGTAATTGACAATTAAGAGAATTATCGTAATTAAGATAAATAAACAACGTGAATTAAATTGCCTTAATTAACATTATTAAACTAATCCATCCGATTAGAGTTGCAAAATTCTCGGTAATTTAAAATCCGGTTACATTCTCGAGAATATAACCGAGAATATTCTCCTTTCGGAGAATTTATGAGAATTTTCTATGTTTGAATGAGCTTCACTATTTTGAAACACAAACAATTTATTGAAATAAAAATGGATAAATAACAAAATAATTATCATTACAAATTAACTATAAGTCACTGAAGTGTAAAAATTATTATTATTAGTTTCTACTCTTTACGTTATCAATAACCGTAAATATACCTAATTGAAATATAATATTAAAAAAATAGTGTCTATTTTTTACAAATTACTTGAAAAAAAATAATGAAAACGATTAAAATTGTCAAAAGTAATTTAAAAAATCATAGATATGTTTAAAAAATAAAGAAAATAATTTAAATTTTAGATAAATACTTAAAAATCTCAGAAATAAATTGAAAAAGTAGGAGTAATGAAAAATTGGAGAAAATAATTGAAAATTGAAAAAATGAATGATCGAAATTAAGATAAATAGTTAAAAATTAAGGAAATTAATTCAGAAATAATGAAAATGATTAAAAATTGAGAAAATAAATGAAAAAAGATAAACATAATTTAAAATTGAAAGGAACAATTTTTAATCAAAGAGAAATAATTGCACAAAATACAGAATATACTTACGTAAAATTGAATTAAATAGTTGAAATATCAGAGAAATAGTTTAAAATTTGGAAATTATGAAAAGAATTGAAAATGATTAAAAATTGAAGAAAAATGGAGGAGAAAAATGTAAGAAAAAAATATTTAAAAAATAAGAATAATTAAAAATTGGGGAAAATAACTGAAAAATAATTTTAAAATTTGATATTTGAAGAAAATAATTAAAATATGATAAAAACAATGATAAGTTGAAAAAAATTAATGAAATTTAAAATAAATCATCTAAATTTTAAAAAGATCCGTTTGTCGGTTTCAATACCCAAATTTATGATGCGTGTAACCTAATTAATAAAATGTTATGAAATAAATAAACAAAAATAAATAAATAAACAAAAATAAATAAAATAGAAAAAAATTTTAATTTGAGAAAAATACTTGAAAATTTGAGAAAGTAACTAAAAAAATGAGAATAATTAAAAATTAATGAAAAAATAATTGAAACTCTAGATAATAATTAATTACAAAAATTGTAAATTATGAAAACAAATAAAAATATTTAAAAACTGAAGAAAATAATTGAAATTTGAGAAAAATACTTAAAAAATAATTTTTCAAAATGAGAATAATAATTAAGTATTTAGGGAAATAATTGAAAAATGATGGAAATAACTAGAAATTGGGGAGAATAACAGAAAAATTACAGAATTTATTTTTAAGCAAAAGAAAGTAATTGAAAAATCGTTTAAAAAGTTGAAAATTGAAGACCATAATCTAAATTTGAGATAATAACTGAAAATTTAGGAAATTAATTGAAAAATAATTAAATGATGGAGAAAATAATTGAAATAATTAAAAGGAAATAATTGAAAAATGATGGAAATAATTAAAAATTGGAGAGAATAATTGAAAAATTACAGAATGTATTTTTAAGCAAAAGAAAATAATTGAGAAATCGTTTAAAAAGTTGAAAATTGAAGACCATAATCTAAATTTGAGATAATAACTGAAAATTTAGGAAATTAATTGAAAAATAATTAAAAGATGGAGAAATTAATTGAAATAATTGAAAAATGATGGAAATAATTAAAAATTGGAGAGAATAATAGAAAAATTACAGAATGTATTTTTAAGCAGAAGAAAGTAATTGAAAAATCGTTAAAAAGTTGAAAATTGAATAACATAATCTAAATTTGAGATTATAACTGAAAATTTAGGAAATTAATTGAAAAATAATTAAAAGATGGAGAAAATAATTCCAAAATGATAAAAAGAAATGAATATTGAACAAAATAATTCAGGATATTAATTCACCAATAATGAAAATAATTCAAAATTGAAGATAATAATTGCAAAATGAACATAATAATGGCGAAATAAAAACATTAATTTCATTTCAGTATATTTGAACAGTGGATTAAATAAACTTTTAATCAATGCAAATTTAAATTAACAGTAACTTGGAGAAATTAAAATTGCTATAAATTTAAAATTTGAGAACATTTTGAAAAGGTGAAAAAATGTAAAAAATTTAAAACAAAAAACATCTAGAGACAAACTTTAGGTGTGGACAGAATAAAAAAAATTTGTAAACTATTATATATAATTCTTACTTTTAACATTGAAATTCAAATCATTACTAATTAGAATGACACTAGAGATTTTATTTTCGTACATTGACAAAATTTGAATTAATTTGATAAATAAATAAAAAAACCTAAATTCTCGATTAGAATTTTGGTCGGTTATATTTTCCTTCTCAAGGTAATATTAATTTTTTTGCAACTCTACATCCGATTTAAAATCAAACTAATTTCCTTACATTTTTGCGCTCCATTAAAAAGGGCACGATCCTTGGCAGTGTCACCGACTTCTATTATTTTTGCACCTGCCAACAGCTGCATAATTAGTCCGGAAGTGACAATTGGGGAAATACCCAGTTCCATCAGAGTTCCTCTGTTCGAGGCGAGAATAACACGAATCCAGTAAAACGGATCCGCACTGTCTGATGACATTATTCCAAAAAGAGGAATCTGCAAATAAGAATTAATTATAAAAATATCTAAATTATAAACTATTACAATTTTGTCCATTATATCCACAAGTTTCGTATATAAAGAAACAATCTATCGAAAAACAAGTTTTGTGTCAAAATTTGAGAAAACAAGATTATTTACCTGGCAACAGACCAAGAAAATGAAAAGCGTAATTGCAGTCCATAGTACTTTTTCCCTAAACTGGATCTGTAAAGAAAAGAGAAAACATGAATTACAGTTAACATATTTGAAGACTTTCCGACCTCAATTAAAGGGTCCACGTAGGCACTCTCATTTTTCAAACAGGACAATTACATCAATTAGAATTTTCAGTTAATAATGTGCAATTCTTTAAAATATGGTACAATGAACGGTAAGTGCGAAATGAGGCCAGAAATAGACTCGTTAAACTCACCTTGCGTTGAGGCTTTCCAATTTCCGGCAATATGCTACAAAACGGTTTTATCACCTCCAGAAACTTAACTGAAAGTTGAGAAATAAACGGTTAGAATAAAAAGAGGTGAATTTTTGCTTCAAGGTTAGTAATGTCAAAATTGACGGCAATATGTTGTGTTTTTTGCAAAATGCGTCAAAAGAGATTACCAGTTGAGAAAATGACACGAAATTGTTAATGATGACTTGGTAAGTTGTGAGAAATGAGTTAAATTCAGTTGCACTTACTCCCCATGGTGAAGTTTGATGGTTATAGTCTTCTTTGAGCCGACAGATAAATTATATAAACGAGTGGTGAAAACACAAGACACTAAATGAATAAACGGTTTGTAAGACGCGTCGATCAAAGATAGCAAGCGTTTGGAAGGCAAATAGTGGAAATCGTGGCCTCTTACGCCGACACGTATCAATACAGTCACGTCACGTGACTTGATGATGTGGGCCAGACGTTTTTTAGTTGTTTTTTTCACCGCGAGAGGACGTACATTGGCCGAATGCGCACGCACTCAAAGCGCGGGAGTTTTTGAATGTTTACGAGAAAAAATTTATTTAGAAAATAATTATTTTAGTGGTTTATTTATACAACGTGAAAAATAGAAAAATATTGGATTTTCCAAAACATTCTAGACTGCAATATTCGATATTACCGGTTATTCGATAAATGAAGTAATAGGTTTTGTAACCTCGAAGTGAAAATAAAAATGTAAAAATAAAATTGTAATTTGACATTAAAATTCAGCAGTAGGAATTATAAATAATTTATTGACATTTATTCCGTCTGATATGAAGTTTACAAATGCACATAAAGTTTAGATAAGAAACGGCTTGCAGTAGCGTCTAGTCGTTTAGTCAATTTGTATTCTTAACTGGAGACAGACTCATTTTAATCTGAACTAAAACGAAAGTTGAAATTGCAGGAAAACTAAAGTTAAACTTGCTTTCCGGTCGTAATAATTAAATGTGAAAATAAAATTGGAGAAAATTGATAAATTTTGGTAATTATTTATCCATGTATATTGATACAGTTTAATAATTTGTTGTGGAATTTAGTGTTGTTATGAAGTTAGGCAACCCGTCATGCATCCCAGTGCTTTTATTGTTCTGATTACATTTTTAATGTGCAGGGACGTGAAATACAAAAATATATAATACGTTATAAAATCAGAAATAAAGTGTTTAACAATTAAATGCATAAACAGAATTATGCATAATTTATTATAAAAATAATATTAAAAGTTTTATAAAACTAAATTTTAACTAAATTTTATTTTAAATAATTTAAACGTTTATTAAATTCAGGGCCGCGTTTATTATTTTTCATACCCCGGTCATATTTTTATTTTGCATTATTATTTATTATTGATAATTATTATTATCGTTATTATTTACTATTATTATTCAATATTTAGTAAATATTTAAGGTACAGTACAATAAAAAAATTAAAAAATAAAATTTATTTTAAAAAACACTTTATTTTTAAAAAATATTTATTTAACATTTTTGGCGCCTTTTTCACTAATTCGCCCCTGTTGATCCCCCCCCCCCACATTTTATAACCTTATTTGAGTATTTAAATGACAGCAGGAAATAAAATTTATCAAAATGTAGAGTACGAATGTTATAAAAATTTATTATAATAGAAAATTATCGAATTATAATTGAAAATAATTTTTATTTCCAGTAAATATTATGGTCAGTGATTACCTTCACTTTTTATTTTCGAAAGTTTAAAAACGTAAAATTTAAACGCTTCGGTGAAAATAACAAGGTAAATTATACAAGGTAAATTTATAAATTTAATGAAAATAAGTATAAAAATTGTTAATTGAGGAAATAATTATATGTATACATATAGTTGTGGAATATTTTGAAAACTATGAAATAAATTAAAATAAAACTAATTTTAATATTAAAAACTGAATTTACAGTTAAAATTAAATATTAAAAAATTGTGATTATTTTAACAATTTTAATTAAATTAGAAAAAACTTGATTGGTCCTGTGATGGTTTTTTTTAAGATGTTAAATTTATAGGCACAATTCTTTTAAGCAAAAAGATCCTTGAAAATTACAAACATTGAATGAAAGCGAGAGGCTGGAGATATATATATAAAAAGATTAGTTCTCCTTTTCCTCTTATTATTCTATTGCCGTTGAATCTATTAAAGTGTCAGACTCTTGAAAATAAAACAAGATGAAAATTTATGGCATATTCGTCTTTAGCTTTCTTCCTTTGCTAATATTGTGCGAGTAAGTAACTTTTTTATTTATTTGGGTAATTTTTCATTATTTATGTATTTTCTATATTTATTCACAATTGACAATTTATTTATTTACAATTTATGGATTTTTTCTAATTTATATAATTTTTTTCAATTTTCTAATTTCAACTTTGCTTAGAAAACATTTCTTTTTAATTTGCGCTTAATTTTTTTAAAAAAATGCACTTGTAAGATTGGCTCATTTTAATAAATGTTTACGAAAATATTTTGATGAAGAAACAGTGTACAATAATCTCACATTTTTATCGCTATTGACAATATTGTTCAAACCAGTTTTTAAACGGAATTATCAAAATATTTTCTCAAACGTTTTTTGTAAATATATTTGATTATAATTACAGATATTATTCAAATTTTTATTTTCATAATAATCTGCTTATTTTTTGTTATTTTACATAATTTGTCGATTAAGCATTAATAATTATTTAAACAATAAGAGTTACAATTTTAAAACTGAAATAATGCTTGTAAAGATAATTTGTTTTTGCAACAACAATTCTCATTGTAAAAGTAGGTTGTTTCCTCATAGAAAATTCATCAATGCCAGTGTTTTATAAAACCTATTCTTGTCCTAATGAAATAATTATTTAAAAGTTTCTTTTGTTTAATGCTAATTCTATAGAAATTATTATCTATAGAATAATTATATATTCATTGCCATCATAGAAATTATAAACTTTTATAAGCTTTTTTTTTATTACTACAATCGTTTATTAAAATTTTGAAAAATTAATAAATCCGTAAAATTATATCAATTATTTATACATTCTTGATGCTTATTTTAAGACATACTGATAATGATTTATTGAAAAATTTACATGATAATATTGAAACGCATAAAACGTATTTTTAACTGATTTATAAACACTTATATCTAAAATATTAATTTTTTTAATTCTCAGAACTTCTTTTCAAACATTATGGAAATTTTTCATATTTTCTATTTTAATTATTTGCATTTTTGGTCATTTTTTCTGTTTCAAGAAAAACTGTTTCAAAATAATAGTAATTATTTTCATGATAGTTAAATTACCTTTAGAATAAACGGAAATGTGGTTCAAAAATGTTTATTCAAATAATTATGTACTGACAAAAGAAGTCAATAAATTTAACTGCAGTTAGAATTTAAGGAAAAATTTCCAAAAAAACGAAATTTTGTTACAAGAAATTCTAAAATGCGAAAAAAATATTCGAATATTTTTTAAAAATATTTCAGATTTATTTGCAATTAGTTCAAAAGTTTTGAAACTAGTTCAAAACTGTTTAAAACTAGTTCCTAATTATTTAGAATTACTTCGAATTTGTTTAAAACTGCTTGAAACTAGTTCAGAGCTATTTGTAATAATTAGTACAAAACTATTTAAAATTACTCCGAAATTGTTTTGAACTATTTCAAAACTGTTTATAACTAGTTAGAAATTGTTTACAACTAGTTCAAAATTGTTAAAAATAACTTCATAATTGCTTGGAACTAGTTCAAAACTGTTTTAAACTAATTCGGAATTGTTTAAAACTAGTTCCGAACTGTCTGTAATAATTAGTTCAATACTATTTAAAATTATTTGCAATTTGTTTGGAACTATAGTTCAAAACTGTTTGAAACTAGTTCGGAACTTTTTAAAAATACTTCGAATTTATTTGAAACTAGTTCAAAAGTGTTTAAACCAGTTTAGAACTTTTTGTAATAATTAGTTTAAAAACTATTTAAAATTACTTTGAAATTGTTTCGAACTATTTCAAAACTGTTTTCAACCGCTTCGAATGCTGTAACTAGTTCAAAATGGTACAAAATTACTTCAAAATTACTTGGAACTCGTTCAAAACTATTTCTAACTAGTTCGAATTTTTTTAAACTAGTTCGGGACTGTTTGTAATAATTAGTTTAAAACTCTTAAAAATTAGTGGCAATTCGTTTGGAACCACAGTTCAAAACGATTTAAAACTAGTTCTAAATTTTTTGAAACTAGTTCGGAACTGTTTGTAATAATTAATTTAAAACTGTTTAAAATTAGTTTCAATTTGTTTGGAACTATAGTTCAAAACGGTTTGAAACTAGTTTGAAACAGTTTCAAATTAGTTAAGAACTATTTAAAATTACTTTTAATTTGTTTGGAACTAGTTCAAAACTATTCGAAACTAGTTCAGAACTTTTTGTAATAATTAGTACAAAACTATTTAAAACTACTTCTAAATTGTTTTAAACTGTTTCAAAATTGTTTTCAACCAGTTTGAAGTTGTCTATAACTAGTTCATAGTTGTTCAAAATTACTTCGAAATTATTTGGAACTACTTTAAAACTATTTGAAACTAGTTCGAAATCGTTTTAAACTAATTCGGGTCTGTTTGTAATAATTAGTTCAGAACTATTTAAAATTACTTGCACTTTGTTTGGAACTATAATTTAAAATTATTTGAAACTAGTTTGGAACTGTTTGAAACTATTTCGGAAATATTGAAAACTACTTAGAATGTGTTTTGAACTATTTTAAAACTGTTTTAAACCAGTTCGAAGTTGTTTGTAAAAAGTTCAAAACTGTTTAAAATTACTTCAAAATTGCTTGGAACTAATTCAAAACTATTCTAACCTAGTTCGGAATTGTTTGAAACTAGTTCTGAACTGTTTGTAATAAATAATTCAAAACTATTTAAAATTGCTTGCATTTTGTTTGGAACTAGTTTAGAACTGTTTAAAACTAGTTCAAAACTATTTTAAATTACTTCAAATTAGTTTGGAACTAATTCAAAACTGTTTGAAACTGGTTCGGAACTATTTAAAATTACTTCGAAATAGTTTTGAACTGTAAATAAAAGTAAAATTTGAAATTTTAAGAATGGATATATCCATTAAACGCATTGTGGAAGCGAAAGGATTAACAGAAGGACCCCATTGGGACCATCGCACCCAAAAACTTTATTTCGTCGACATTTGGGGTAACAAAATATGCAGATATAATCCAGAAAATTCGAAAGTCACCTGTGCCTATATAGGTAAATAATAAAAATTAATTAATTACCATTAATTTAACAATTAAATATATAATTTAAAAATAATAATGTAATTTTTAAACATCCCAAATAGCACGTAATATTGCAGCAACGTTGCAGCAACATTGCCGCGCAATGTTGCTGCAACGTTGCCTCAATGTTGTCTATGTCCACATTGCTGCAACGTTTCCTGCCATGTTGCTGCAACGTTGCACTGCAATGTTGCCGCACCGTTTCCGCGCAATGTTACCGCAACGTTGCATTGAAATGTTGCTGCAACGTTGCATTGAAATGTTGCCGCAACGTTGCAGCAACTTTCAAAATATAGGAGTTCAAAATTTTATAAAGGCTTCATTAACTTTTAAAAATAGTACTTAGTAAAGATGACATTTACGGAATAAAAGGAAAGTTCAACCAATGCAAATTGCGTTAACAATTCATATTTTTGTATAATCAACGTTGTATTTAAGCGTTGTATTGAGCAACTATATTATTGCAACGTTGCAGCAACATTGCAGTGCAACGTTGCGGCAATATTGCAGTGCAACGTTGCAGCAATGTGGACATGGACAACATTGAGGCAACGTTGCAGCAACTTTGCGCGGCAATATTGCCAACATTGCACGGCAATGTTGCTGCAACGTTTCTGCAATATTACGTGCTATTTGGGATTAATCAATAATTTATACTAATTATGTGTTATTCACGAAAAATTGAAAATAGATTAAGAAAAGAGGAAAATTTATTGGATTAATTAAAAAATTGATTATAAAAATTAATTTCAGCAAATGGTCCAGTCGGAGTGGCAGTTCCAGTTGACGATTCATTGGATACTTTTATAGCAGGTGCGGGAATCGACATTGTTTTAGTTAAATGGGATGGAGAGAGTAATTCCACAAATCCTCAAATTCAGAAATTGCAAAGTGCACGGAAAGTTATTCAAGGCACTAGATTTAATGATGGTAAAGTTGACTCGTATGGCCGATTTTGGGCAGGTAATTTTTCTTAGGTTTTATTAAATTATATTATCATTATTATTATCATTATTATTATTAGCAAACTTGATTTAATTTTGAAATTTGACATATGGGGTATCTCCGTTCCCTGATTCCTAATCAGATTTGATTTTAAACCAAATTCTTACATTTTATCTGCCATATTGGATCCGCCATTTTTAATTTATGAAAAGTATTCGAGTTTCTTAAACAAAGATCAAAAAAATCTCGTATGTCATAATTTTTCGTTATTAAGATTAAGATTGATTATAATAACAATTAATATTGCTTAAACCAGTGGTGTAACATTTTTTGTTAAATTCCAAAAAGTTAACTAATTGTAGTAATTTAAAGTTTAACGAAATTAAACAACGCGCGTTGGCGCGCGACTAATTTCTACACCTTGTGTTATCAACAAGTTATAAATATTTTAAATATAATATTTGAGAATAAATTTATATTTTAATACATAAAGTAAATATTTATTTAGGACAAAATTTATAAAATTGTAGAATTAAAGAAATTTGCAAAAAATAATTGGAATTAAAGAAAATAATTGCAAATTTTGCAATTAAAAGTAATTTGAAAAGTCATAGAAATGTTTTAAAAATAAATAAAATAGTTTAAATTTGAGAAAAATACTTGAAAATCTTGCAAATAAATCGAAAAAAATAAATAATTAAAAATTAGATAATTAATTGAAAATTGAAAAAAAAAATGATTGACCATTGAGATAAATGATTTAAAATTGAACAAAATAGTTAAAATTTGAGAAAATAAATGAAGAAATTACATAACATATTTTAAATAAAGGAAAGTTGAAGACAATTTCAGAAAAATACTTAAAACTTTTAGAAGTTGATTGAAAAAAAGAAGAATAATAAAAATTAAAGAAATTAAATAAAAAAAGATAAACTTGATGTAGAATTCAAAAGAATATTTTTTAATTAAAGACAAAAAATTAAAAACTTCAATTAATTGAAAAAAATAATATAAATAATTGAAAATTGAATGAAATAATTGAAATGTCAGATAAATAGTATAAATTTTGGAAATTGTAAAACAAATACAAAAATTGAAAATTGTAGGAAATAAATTTTGGAAAATCATTGAAAAATGATTTTAAAATTTGAAACTTAAAGAAAATAATTGAAACATGATACAAACAATGATACGTTGTAGGAAATAAATGACATTTGAGTGAAATAATTGCAAAAATTACAGAATTTTGTTTAAATAAAAAAAATAATTGAAATTTCAGAAAAATACATGAAGATCTTAGAAATTAATTAAAAAAATAAGAATAACTTAAAATTGAAGAAGAGAATTGAAGAAATAAGATAAAAATATTTGAAATTTACCACAATTAATAAAAAACTTTGGAAATTATGAAAACAAATAAAAATAATTCAAAATTGAAGAAAATAATTGAAATTTCAGAAAAATAGTAAAAACTTTTAGAAGTTAATTGAAAAAAAAGAAAATAATTAAAAACTAAAGAAATTAAATCAGAAAAGATAAACATAATTTAAAATTGAAGAGAATCATTTTTAATTAAAGGGAAATAATTAAAAACTTTTTGGAAATTATGAAAAAAAACGAAAGTAATTGAAAATTGAACGAAAGAATTGAAATGTCAGATAAATAGTTTAAAATTTTTGAAATTATAAAACAAATGAAAAAAATTGAAAGTTGAAGGAAATAAATTTTGGAAAATAATTGAAAAATGATTTTAAAATTTGAATCTTGAAGGAAATAATTGAAACTTGTGATAAACAATGATAAGTTGTAAAAGATAAATGATATTTGAGTGAAATAGTTGCACAAATTAGAGAATTTTTTTTAAATAAAAAAATAATAATTGAAATTTACGATAATTAAGAAAAAATTTTGGAAATTATGAAAACAAATGAATATAATTAATAATTGAAGAAAATAATTGAAATCTTAGAAAAATACTTAAAACTTTCAGAAGTTCATGAAAAAAAATATAATTATTAAAAATTACAGAGAATGGTTTTTGGAAATTATGAAAAAGACCAAAGTAATTGAAAATTGAAGAAAATAATATAAAAAATGTATATATATTTAAAATTGAATAAAACTAATAAATGTCAGATAAATAATTTAAAATTTTGTAAATTATAAAACAAATGAAAAAAATTAATAACTGAAGAAGATCAATTTTGAAAAATAATTGAAAAATGATTTTAAATAGAGGAAAATAATTAAAAAATAATAAAATTTATTCAAAATAGAAAAAAATTATTGAAATATGCTGAAAATAATTTAAGATTAAGAAAAAAAATTGAAATATATGTTGATAATAATTTAAATATGAAAAATTGAAAACAGTACCTAAATAAAATTTGAGAGAAATAATTGAAAAAATCATAGAATATTTGTTTAAAAAAAGAAAATAATTACAAAATTACTTAAAAAATTTTAATTAAAGAGAAAAACTAAAAAACCGCAGAAATAATCGAAAATTGATGAAAATAATTGAAATTTGCGAAATTTTTGCAAATTATGTCAAAATAATGGAATTAATTAGAAATTGAAGAAAATAATAGAAAAAATGCAGAATTTATTTTTAAGCAAAAGAAAATAATTGAAAAATCGTTTAAAACATGGAAAATTGATGACAATAATCTAAATTTGAGATAATAACTGAAAATTTAGAAATAATTGAAAAATAATGAAAATATTAAAAGATGGAGAAAATAATTGCAAAATAATAGAAAGAAATGAAAATTGAACAAAATGATTTAAAATTGAGATATAAATTTGAAAGTTCAGGAAAGTTATTCAAAAATTGTGAAAATGATTAAAAATTGAAAATAAAAAATAATAATTGCAAAATGACAAAAATAATAGTAAAATAAAAAAATGAATTTAAATTTGCTTCGAATAATATAAAATTTAGGAATAAATAATAAAACTGATTTAATGTCAAGGGAAAAATAATTAAAATTGAAAAAACTAAACAAAATAATTGAAATTTGAGTAGGGTGAATTTAAGATTTTGTGAAACAATTTAAAAATTGAAAATTGCAGAAAATAATTGAAAAATGATAAAATAGTACCAAATTGTAGTTTAAGTACCTAATTGAAATCATAACAGAAAAGAATGATTAAAAATTGAAGAAATTTTTAAATTACTTAAAATTTAGTATACATTTTAAACATGGATTAATTAAACTTATTTTAATCATTGCAAGTTCACATTAACTGAAATTTGAAGAAATTAAAATTGCTGTAAATTTAAAATTTGAGAACATTTTAAAAAGGTGAAATATGATTTAAAATTTTAATTAATTAATTTCCCAGTTACGCCACTGGTTTACATTAGTAATTAATAAATCATTAATGATTAATTTTACTTTAACATTATAGGAACAATGACTGAAAATAACGGCGACCCAACGCCTAATGCGGGAGAATTATACCGACTAGACAGTGATCATAATTTATCCACAGAAATTACACCTGTTTCAATTAGTAACGGATTGGCCTGGAATATTGATGATGACATTTTTTATTACATAGATTCTCCAACTAAACAAATAGTATCTTACGATTTTGATCCACATAAAGGATCTATTGGTAATATACAAATATACATGGTACCAAAATATAGTCTAATGTGAAAATTGATCAATTTTAAATAAATAGATAAAACATTTTTACTAAATTTTTAGTCAAAAGTGACCTAAAATTAGTAGAAATCCGATGGTGTAAACAGAATCATAAAATTTTATTTTTTTACAGCCAACAGAAAAGTCGTTTTTGATTTAACAAAAAATAATCTGCCTGGTGTTCCGGATGGAATGACGATAGATTCTAATGACTATCTGTGGATAGCTCTGTTTGATGGATCTCAAGTAAAATGCAATTTTTTACTATATTTTAATTATGAGAGAGAAGTATCAATTTGTTATAATTAAAAATTGTTTTAGGTCATTCATGTGAATCCAAAGACTGGAAAATTGCTCAGATCGATTTCATTGCCAGCAAAAAGAGTGACGAGTGTCACTTTTGGAGGTCCTTTATTGGACACATTGTATGTTACAACTGCGGGTTATGGCTTCGCTAATCCTAAGGAAAAATCACCTGATGATGACAAAGAAGGTGGCTCAATTTACGAAATAAAAGGCACTGGTGCTAGAGGAGTTGAGGCTAAACGATTTAAAAATAAAAAATTATAATTAACTCGAAAAATTCCAAGAAAAACATATTTCAAAATTTGTTTCTTAAATTTAGAAAAATCGACACAATTCCAATTATTTTTCACATAAGTGTATATTTAAATACACTAGTAATATTTGAATACAAAACACAAATTTGTATTTTCAAAAAAAAAATACTTTATTTTTACATACTATGATAGTATTTACAAATAACAAAAATCTAATTTACGATAAATATACAAATTATAATTAATAAATGTAATTATATTCAGGATTAAAATCGGCTTACAAAGTATGCGAAATAACAATAATACAAAATTTGCGAAAATTAATGGTGCGCAATATTTAAAAACAATCATATTTACACTATTTTATAATTATTTATCGAAAAAATAAATTTACAACTGATTTAGCGCATTCAGCAGGTATAAATTTATTATCTTCTCGAGTATGTATCAAAAATACATTTACTCTTTTTTTTCCCCCAAAAAAGATATAATATGTACTTGTTCATATATCAGTCTAGAATTGAGCATTAATTATAATAATAAGACTAAAATTTATAAGGCTACTCGCAAAGTCTCGGCATTTACTCTTTTACTGGGTTGATATTCTTGAGGCCAGAAAGTGTATCTATAAAATATGGAAGTGAGCAGGGCTCCAGTAATAGGACCGAACCAAAATACCCAATGATTTGACCAGTGATTGTTCCAAATTGCAGGTGCTAAAGACCTGGCAGGATTCATACTGCATCCTGTATAAGGACCAACTGCCATGCAAATAACTGCAACTGCCAAACCAAATTTAATTGAGACAGAATCACCGTATTTTGTTTGTCTCGAATCCCAAACTCCACAGGTCATTAGCATCAAAATCCCCGTGGCAATCACTTCAATTACAAATCCTTGAATCAAGGAAATATTATTGTGTAAATCCGTTACACAAAATTGTGAGCTTGACGACTCGTCTCCACCGTGCAACAGCACTTCCGGTGTAACAACCTAGAAAATTATTTGGGTTATATAAATAAGTTAAAAACTGATATTTCCAAGTTTCAGTTTCCTTTTGCTGCATTTTGCTAATTAGAACTTTCCGAGATTTATTTCTTATTAAAACACTCGAAATGACGCTTTAAAGCGTATAAAAACAAGTTAAATGACGATATTTGTGAATAATAGTTCCTGATGAATGTTTTTTTGTACTAAAAAGCAAACGCTTATAACCTGTCACGTTCCGTAAACTATGTAAAGCCCTAAGCAGAATGAAACTTTAATCTTGAAATCGCATATCGTAAGAATGAGAGGAAGCAGGACAGAGATATATGTCTGTGCTACTTCCTCTCATTCTTACGATTTAAGATTTTTCATTGTGCTTGGGGCTTAACATAGAAAGTGTTAAACTGTTTTACCGACAGTTAATTAAGTTTAGCGGCAACAATTCCATTTTCAAATATTACTTTCTTTCTTTTTGAATAAAAATAAGAAAATTATTATTCTAATAAGTAATAATTTAATTCATACTATTATTATCGAATAAGAATTTAATTATTACTTAAAAGAATAATGATTTTCTTATCTTTATTTGATTAGAAAGAAAGTGACAATTAAAAAGATAGCTATTGGCGCCAAAATTTATTTTACGCTTTCTACGGTTGCCTACTCTTACCTGACCAGTCTGAAGTGAAATGGAGAAATGGTGGAAATGACAGATTAAAAAAAAAAGAAAAAAACATTCATCACCCCGTCTCAGAGGTAATGATTGATAAACATATCGCCACGTAAGTTTCTCTACTCTTTAAAGCACCAGTTAAATTATTTTAATGAGAAATAAATCTCAGAAAGTTCCAACTAGCAAAATTCAACAACTGAAACTGCGTGACTTGACAATTCCTAACCAAAAAAATATTTTTATTAATGGAATGTGACACGATGCTTAAAAAAAAACAAAATGTAATTATGAAAATTCGAATAAACGAAATCGATGACAAATGACTGGTCGATAAGATAAAAGTTAAGAAAAATTGAAATTCGAAAAACGGAAATTAGAATGTTTGAGAAAAGAAAAAAGAAATTTATATTAAAAAATGATAATAATTAGTAAAATTATGACTCGTAAACATATTAACAAAAGAAAAAATATTAAAATTACCTTTAATAAACCAAAACCAAAAATAGCCCCAGCCATTTGAGCAATAATATAAAGTATTCCAATTGGTAAAGATTTTTTACCAAGGACAATAGATCCGATTGTTATTGCCGGGTTTATATGAGCCGCGCTGACATGCCCAATACTCTGAAAAATTACGTAAACAATAGAATAACAATTTGATTTAAGAATAAATTGAAAAACAAAACAAAATATCAAGAAAACCTTTATTAGGAAAGAGAATTATTGAAAAAATAAATTTTAAATTAACTTTACATTTGTGTAAAGTTAGATTGAGATGAAAATAAAAATAATAATAGTAATAATAATAGTAAAAAAATAATAAATATAATAATAATAACGTTAGAAGCATAAATTTTTTTACGTAGTAATTATATAATAATAATTTATTCAACGTTAATTAATTAATTAATAACAACTAAGTAATAATTTAAAAATATACATACTTGTATTATCAGCATCACAGCCAATCCGAAAGTAAAAGAAATTTGTAATGGTGATGGCCTGTGTCCCAGACTACCAACACATCCCATACATCCTAAAAATACTAAGATTCCAGTTCCGATTAATTCAGCAAGGCACATTTTTAATACTTCCGATATTCTCACATCTTCTTTCATAAATTTTTTAACCCCTGTAATTAAAATATAGTAATAATTAATTAATTAAATTATGTCTAATTTTCGGTATGCAATCAGTCTTACAAAGCGGAATTCTTCTTACAGTTGTGTATAACCGGTTGCATTTTTTTCATAAAAATTAATTTTATATATTTAAAAATAGAAAAATTTTCACTTCAAATTACATAGCCACACAAAAAAAAATCTTTTGCCCGAGACACTGCACTAGTTCCTACGTATTTTTCTTTACTGAATCCGAATCCAAATTCAGAATCTGAAGTCAAAATAACCAGATTGGACAAAACTTTTCAGATAATCTCAAAAAATTGCTCAAAAATCCGAAAAAAGCCAAAAATAATTTTTTTTTGTCCGGGACAATATGCTAGTGCTTTCCTACAATCTTTTCTGTGCTGAATCCAAATCCGAAGTCAGAATAACCAAATTGGTTCAAATTTTTGAGATAATCTAAAAAAAAAGTTATTTTTTCGTATTTTTCAGTAGTTTTTTAAGATTATATAAAAAATTTTAGCCAATCTGATTTTTCTGACTTCGGATTCGGATTCAGCGGAGAAAATTACGTAGAAATACACTAGCATATTATCCAAGGCAAAAAAAAACTTTTTTTTGGGGGTTTTTCGGGTTTTTATGCAATTTTTTGAGATTATCTAAAAAATCTTGGCCAATCTGGTTATTCTGTCTTTCGATTCGGATTCAGCGGGAAAAAATACGTAAGAATACACAAGCGTAGTGTACCGGAAAGAAAATTTTTTTTTGGTTTTGAAAAAAAAAATTTTTTTGTGTACCTATGTTTTTTATCAATATTATTTATATAATTTTTAAGAGAAAACGTAGTTTATTATAAGGTAACAAATTCTCAGTTAACATGATGTGCATAATTACTTGCTAATTTTATTAGTTACTTTTTCATTGCTCCGGTTCATGAACAAAAGACAAACCTTCAGTCAATGAATTTTAAAGGGACGTAAAATAATAGCTTTTGAATTTAAAGTAAATTATTTTAACAATCATTTTCACCCGTTGAAGAATTTAAATATTTTAGGCGCAGGAATTGTACACCTACGCGCGAGAAGAGGTTATGTTTAAAGTTATTGTTTCGCTTTTTGAAACAGAGAAACTAACTTTTAATCTGATTTTATTCAGACAAAATGTGTCAAATTTAATTTAAAACAAAATAAACTATTAAAATTCATAATTGGATAAAAATTAAAGATTTTGGATAGAGCTGTGCAGAAACTCGAATTTTGCATGGGATCGAAATTCGAACCGAACCGAGCCCATGTAAATTCTCATGGAGAGGATCGAATTTTACAATTTTGCACAGCTCTAATTTTGGATAATCAACAACAAATTTAGTTTCTCTCATTTCTGTAAAATGTTTCTGAAAGTCAAAAAAGTTTAATTGTCATCTAATTATGAGTTTTAATGATTTATTTTGTTTCAAATTAAATTTGTCACATTTTATCTCAATAAAATTAGATTAAAATTTAGTTTTCGAAATTTAGAAAGCAAAATAACGATTTTAAACATAACCTCTTCTCTAATAGGTGTCCGATTCCTCCTTAAAAATATGAATTTTAATAATTTTTAATTTTATAAATAGGTCTTTAAAAAACAAAGGTAGGGGGTTTAGGATGCCAATAAGCTTGAAAATTGGTGTAAAATTTAAAAATATACAAAAAATAATTTTTTATGGATGACCCCAGTGTGCAATATATATGTATGTTGTATAGATAATAAGGAAGTGTGACAGATGAAGAGGTAAAAGCTTATAACCTTTTATAATCATCATCACTTTAACAATAAGCTTCGTGACCCAATAAATTAGGTACGAATTCTTAAAAATCATAATTTACAAAAATTACATACATATTATGACAATTATTTAAACGGGTACTTACAAGATAATTTTAAATTTCTTGCTTCATTGAGGCCATTCTTAAAATTTGGAGACAAATTGTCAGAATGACTGTGATTGGAGACAATTGTAAAACCAGTTTGTTCCATTTTGATAACTTTATTTGATTTAGAAATAATAATCTCTCCTAAAAAACAAAATATAAATTATTCTCCGAATTTTTTTTTTTTAATTAAACTCGCTTTTCAAATTGGAATTCATCCGTCATTTAATAAATATTATTTGATTAAAAATTTTTAAAAAAATTAATAAATAATAATTTTAAATTCAATGTCACATAAATTGAAATTTAACATTGTTTAATTGTAAAATTGATAATAAAAAATAATTATATTTTTCTTTACATATTTATTCAAGGTTTAGAAACGAAACACGCAAACCATATGAGATAAGACAACACGCTCTTCGATTTATGCACTAAAAGTTTCTAGAAACTAAAAATTAATTTTTTCACTCATAGTCAAAAGAAGGTTTTTATTATTTTCGATTAATTTCACAGTCCCTGGAAATTTTAAAATATTAATTAAATTTTTTTATAAAATTGAAAATGAGTTGAATTAAAGTTCAATTGAATAAAAAAACTATGTTCAATTTTTAATATTTATAAAATATTATTCAATAAATAGAATTAGTTTATTATTTACGTTACAAAAATTTAAGTTTCACTTTTTTTTATTTTGTTGTTATTTACGTGCATATAGGATCATTCGAGAGATTAGTCAATGAAGTGAAAAATATGGTCATGAACACGAACAATTATTCTATTAGTCCAATTGCTGTACTCTGAGTAATAGAAAATACCAAGTCTTTGTTTTGAATTATTTTTTAATAGTTGTATTTTTGTATTGAAGCTTTTTTTGTAAAGATTTAATCTTTTTAAGTAGTATAAGTGTTTAAAATAAAATTTGTTATTGTTTGGAATTAAAGTGTTTTTAATAGAAAGACAAAGTGTTTTAAAATAAGCACAATAATATAAATATTGAATTTTTAAAATTTTTTATTTTTCTACAATTTACTGAAATAAAAAATTCTTCAATAACCCTTAAATTACCATTGATAATTTTTTTTTTTAATTTATTAAACACAATTTTTAAATAATACAAGTTTTTTTTCAAAATTTATTTTATAAAACGCATTTTAAACATGAAAAATGACTAATTATAATGCTATTAAAAATAATAAAACGCACATCCATCACGTTTAATTAAAAAATATGTGTTAATCCCCAATTTGAATAATTAAGTGACATTTCAAATTTTATTACACTGATAATCAAGAAAATATTGCTGACCTTTTACTACCTTAAATATCACTCACAACCTCCTATTTTTTCTATTTTACACAAACGGAATAATAATTAAATTGAATTTTCATATTAAAAAAATGTTTAATTAAATGTTCTTCTTTAAATTCACATTTGTTTAAATTTCTCCGAGGACCTTGTCACGTTACATTGGCCTATTTTTTACTCATCTGTGATAATCAATAATATTGATCTAGTATTTATGTCGCTGTGATGGTTTATACGAGACTGAAACGTTTCTCCGTTCATCCTTTATATACGCTTGTAAAATTATGTATATACTTTTCTTTCAATCTCCCGTTATATATATGTATATGTACAAGCACTTAATGACGATTTCAAATATTTAGAAACATCTGATCTCAAAATGTGCATATATTCTTTTCGAGTACAAAAGCTGCATTCAACCAACACCTGGCAATGATTAATTTACACAGGAAAATAATCCTGAGAATTTCAAAAAATGCGAAAATTAATAAGTTTTAAATTTTCTTTCAACAAAGTGAGTTTAAGCACGTTTTTGTAAATTTATTGATAAAAAATATGTTATTAATTTTGTAATAATAATTTTATGATTAATTTCTCTCAATCAGAATTTATAGGTTATAACAATGGAAAAAATAAAAATCTACTAATCCAAATGGTGAAATTTTACTAAAAATAAACAATGGGGTTACTAATTCAAATTAGTAAAAGTTTCTACTAATGCAAATTAGTAAATTGTTGCATAAAATAAAAATCTACTAAACCAAATAGTGAAATTATAATACCAAAATTGTGTAGATTTTTACTAATTTGAATTAGTGACCCAACTGTGAGACAATATTTATATTACGAATAGATAACAAATAATTTTTTAAATAATAACAAAATTGAATCCTATTAATTTATAATAATAAAAAATCTAGTAATAATTTACAAAAATATTATTACTGTAAAAATTATCCTGTAGTTATTATAAATAGTACCATATAAAAAATGAAATAAAATAATATTATATAATAAAATACAATTATTAAAGAATAAATTAATTCTATAAAATTTAATAATTCAAAGGAAAGATTATCAGTTTGGTATTTGAAAAATATGCAGCATTGAGAAGAATGTAATTATCGCAATGAAATTGATACAGTTTTATAGACAATAACATTCTGTAAATTATCTTTTTTATTTTCAGTCTTTTGTCGCATTTATTGTATAGGCACCTACCTGTTATAAGAATATATATATATCTATATATTTCTGATGAAATTACACAATTTGTTTTCTTCTCACAATATGCAAAATTCACGGAAGAAAATGTTTTTCTCTTCTAATCCTGTAGATTTTCCACACTGCACTACTCCCCATTTATGGAAATTCTTATTAAAAAATCTATTAAACTTTTTATACACAACTTTTAAGTGGAATTTAATTTTCTCTGACGATTGTAGAATTGTCTAAAGCAGTATTCTTGCTCTACTAGAGTTTCTAAAATGCGACTGATTTCACCCCAAGCAAACTCCACAACTGGGAAGAATTCGATTCGTCGGCCCTGGCAAAAACACGAAATATAAGTGCAGCAGACTAGGCTTTAAATAGCGCTTTGTTAAGGTTTTTTTTTAATTTTAAAATTTAGAAATTTTTTAATTTTTAGAATGTATAAATAGTTAAGAGATTTAGATAATTATATTGTGGCTGAAACAAGCGATATTTAAACAAAAGTTTGAAAACAAAAAATGATGAAAAAAGGAAATTTTTTTTCTAAGATGATGATTGAGCAAAATATTTTTTAATTGTAGACATTTTTTAATAGAAGATTGTAGCCATTTTTATTGATTTTTATAATCCAAGCGAGATAATTTGACAATATTTCTTAAACGTGTTTATCTCAAAGTAAATATTTTTTTTTATACAATGGGAATATTTTTTAAAGAATGGAAAAAAACAAAACGGAAATTATAGAATTGAAGAAATGAGAGTTTTTTGATAGAAAAATAACAAATTTTCAATTTAAAAAATAAGACTTTTTTTTTAAACTTTAAAAGATGAAGGAAATTAAAAACAAGAAAAATTCGGAAATTTTTAAATACCTACATCAAATGCGGAAAGTTTCACAATAAAAATTTTGAAATAAAACAAAAAAAAAATTTTAATTCAAGAAATGAAAAGTGTTTAATTTAGTAAAAGGAAAATTTTCAACACAACGGAAGAAAATTTCTAGGAATGAAAATTTTTGTAACGCAATAAATGGAAATTTGATATAATATAAACAGAAATTTTGAACAACTAGAAAAGAAAGTATTATAATACAATTAATGTCAATTTTTAAAATCAAAGAAAATTTTGTAGAAAATGAAAAATTTTCTACAGAAGAAACGGAAACTATTCAATCGAAAAAATAAAAATGTTTGGTTCAGTTAAATGGAAATTTTTAAAAAAATTAAATAGATATTTTTAAATACAAAACAGAATATTGCAAAAAATGAAAATTTTGGAAATCTAGAAATGATTAAATTAGAAAAAGGGAAATTTTCAACTCAACAGAAGAAAATTTCTAGAAATGAAAATTTTGTAACGCAATTAATGGAAATTTTATAAAACATAAATAGAAATTTTGAGTAAAAAAAAGGAAAATATTTAATATTATAATATACAATAATGGCTATTTAAAAAAAAAATGGAACTTTTGGATAAAACAAAAAAACATTTTTTAGAAATGGAAATTTTTCTACAAAAAAAAAAAAAAAACGAAAAATATTCAATCGAAGAAATAAAAATTTTTGGTGTTCCGTTAAATGGAAGTTTTGAAAAAATTTAAATAGATATTTTCAAGTACAAAAAAGAAAATTTTTGATATTGCAAAAAATGAAAATTTTGGAAATCCAGAAATGATTAATTTAGAAAAAGGGAAATTTTCAATACAACAAAAGAAAATTTCTAAGAATAAAAATGTTGTAACGGAATAAATGGAAATTTTAAAAAACATAAATCGAAATTTTGAGTCACAAGAAATAAAAATATTATAATACAATAAATGGCAATTTTTAAAATATAAAAATGTTTGGTTGAGTTAAATGAAAATTTAGTAACAAAATAAACAGAAATTTTGAAAAAAAAATAAAATGGACATTTTAAATAAAAAAGAAAGGAAATTAAATAAATGAAAATGTAGTAAATCAAGAAATGAAAATTTTATAAATTAAGAAATGGAAATTTTTAATACAAAATATTAAAAATTTTCACCCACAATAAAGAGATGTTTTTAACTGAAGAAATGAACATTTTTTAATTGAAGAAAAAACAATTTTTTAAATCTTAAAATGGAAAATTTGCACTTAAAAAATAGAAACTTTGTTTATATAACAAAAAGAGATTTTTACATTGAAGAAGTAGAAATTTATTAGCTTAAAAACCTGAAATTTTTTAACTTAAAAAATGGAATTGTTTTAACACATTAAGTGGAAATTTAATATAAACACCAAAAGAAAATTTTCGAAATAAAGTTTTTGAAGTTTTTGGAAAATTCTAATTCAATAAATAGGAATTTTAGAATCGAAATTGAAGAATTTGAATTGAAGAAATAAACATTTTTTAATGCAAAAAATTGAAATTTTTTAACTCAATAAATGAAGATTTTGTAACATTACAAAAGAAACATTTTTTAAAAGAAATAAAGGCTTTTATTATTAAAAACTTTTAAATACAACAAAAATTTTAAATTGAAGAAATTAAAAAATATAAATTGCGCAGAAAATTTTTAAATTGAAGAACTGGAAAATTTGGTGACCCCAAGAATAGAAATTTTTTTTAAAAGGTAGTTTTTTAATTCAAAATTCGGAAATTTTTTAACACGAAGGAGGGACATTTTTCAATATAGAAGAAATTAAAATACTTTTCAAATTAAATTGATTCCAAATTCTATTTAATTAAATAATTTTACCGATAATTAAATAAAATATTCAAATAAAAATGTTTAATATTAGAAATAGGAATTTTTTTCACAAAATAAAGAAATTTTTGAATTTAAAAAATGAAATTTTAACCCGAAATAATGGATATTTTTCAATACAATTTTTTAACACAAAAATGGTAATTGAACAATTTTTTAATTAAACAATGAAAACTTTGCTAGAAAATTGCCAATATAAAAATTGGTAATTTTCTATTTCTCAAAAAATGGAAAATTAAGTTTATTAATAACTTTATGATACCAGAAACGCAACTGATGGTATAATGATAATGAAATCAAAAATCAAATGAGTTTTTTTTTTAATGCAAATATTTTCTTTTTGATATTGAGTAAGGTAGTTGTTTGGTAGCTCAAAATCAGGATAATTTACAACTATCTCACAAGAATCGTAAATTATTATGAAATGTGTAATTTGAAAATATATCATAAAATTCTGTTTCTTATTTTGCAAAACGTCAGAAGTAGATTTAAACAAATTAATTATTCAAATGAATTTTAATAATAATTTTAATACTATTTTTAATAGTTTTAATAATAAATGTCGGATTACAATTTTCGATTATTTAATTTATTTTGAACGAGTTATTTTAATAAATGTTTATTTATACGTAATTTTTAATTATGTATTAATATATAAGATTTAACCATATAATAACAAAAACATCCAATTATAAAATTAAAAAAAAAAAAAAAATTAATCCTTTCTCTTTTTATATTCAAACGACTTTACTATTAACCCCAAAACATTTACTCCAAAAAGAATCAATTATTAACTAATAACACAACTATAAGTAATTACACACTAATAATAAATCAATTTTGACAAAAATTCGTTATTACTTCACCGCGACGATAATTTTAAAAATCATCTCATCAAGCCAAGTAGTTATAACCACAAATCAAGGAAGCAGAGGTTTCATCAGAGAAAATATCATAAAATTCAATTAAAATTGAAAAAAATTTAATTATTTGTTTATATAAAAATCAATTTTCAATTTAAGGATATATAAGAGAATAAATGGAATAAAACTCATTTGTAAAGATGTAACTTTTATTAAAATTTCCTTTTATAAATATGAAAAAATATTTTAAAAAATTGTAAATATGAAACTTTAACTTTTGGATTTGAAAAGCAATTAGTGTTTAATTGTCAATGAAGAATTTAAAAAGCTAGTTCATTGAACTTGAACAAGTTGGTAAAACCCCCTTTACTTAGTGAATTGTAACTTTTTAAACCGGTATTATTTACTTATAGAAAATGCGCAAACTGAGTAACTCAGATAAAAAGTAGTGTGATTACTTATAACTTCATTTCCTCGTTGATAAAAATTTATATTTAGAATAAAAATTTCACTACAGTGAAATTTGAAATCAAATCAATAAATTTCAGTGTTTAGCAGTGGAATTTGTTTCTAATTTTTTAAAGTTTTAAACTAAAGTAATATTTTTTTATATATAGTATTTTTATAATATTTCACAACAAAAAATAAATAAGTTGTTTTTTTTATTCAAATTTCAGTTAATGTTAACTTGCATTGATTAAATGTTAAATTAATCCTTTTTTTAAATATACTAAATTTGAAGTGATTTAAAAATTTCTTCAATTTTTAACCATTCTTTTCTATTAAGATTCCAATCCCTAAAATACAATTTTTTACTATTTTTATAATTTTTTAATTATTTTCTGCAATTTTCAATTTTTAAATTGTTTCCCTAAATTTTAAATTTACCTTATTCAAATTTCAATTATTATGTTTGGTTTTTTCAATCATTTTTTTCAATTTTAATTATTTTTCCCTTGACATTAAATCAGTTTTATTATTTATTCCTACATTTTATATTATTCATCGCAAATTTAAATTAATTTTTTTATTTTACCATTATTTTTGTCATTTTGCAATTATTATTTTCAATTTTTAATCATTTTTATAATTTCTCAATTACTTTCCTGAACTTTCAAATATCTCAATTTTTAATAATTTTATTCAATTTTCATTTCTTTCTATTATTTTGCAATTATTTTCTCAATTTTTTAATATTTTTATTATTTTTCAATTAATTTCTGCTGCTTTAAAATAAATTCTGCATTTTTTCAATTATTTTCTTCGATTTATAATTATTTTTATTATTTTGTCATGATTTTCAAAACTCCAATTATTTTCAACAATTTTCGATTATTTCTGCGATTTTTTAATTATTCTATATAATTAAACATTTTCAAGTAATTTCGTAAGGATTTCGTTTTTTTAAAGATATATTCCATAATTTTTTCAACTATTACTCTCAAATTTTATTTAGATACTATTTTCAATTTTTCATATTTAAATTATTTTCATGATATTTAAATTTTTTTTCTCAATCTTAAATTATTTTAAAAATATTTAAATTATTTTTTTCAATTTTGAATTAATTTGATCGTTTTTATATTATTTTCCTCTATTGTTAATTATTATTTTCATTTTCTAAAATAATTTTCTGAGATTTTTAAGTATTTTACTAAAATTTTAATAATTTTTTTCAATTTTTAATTATTTAAATTTTAAAATTTCAATAATTTTCTTCAATTTTTAATTATTTTTATTTGTTTTCATATTTTTCAAAATTTTTTGTTAATTATTGTAAATTTTAATTATTTTTACCTTTCTTCAATTCTTTTCTCCAATTTTTAGTTATTCTCATTTTTTCAATTGATTTCGAAGATCTTCATGTATTTTTCTCAAATTTCAATTATTTTTTTTATTTAAAAAAATTCTGTAATTTTTGCAATTATTTCACTCAAATGTCATTTATTTTTTAGAACTTTTCATTGTTTGTAACATATTTCAATTATTTTCTTAAAGTTTCAAATTTTAAAATCATTTTTCAATTATTTTCCAAAATTTATTTTCTTCAATTTTCAATTTTTATTCATTTATTTTAAATTTTCCAAATTTTTAATTATTTTCATTTTTTTTTTCATAATTTCAAAAAACTTATTTAATTATCGTAAATTTAAATTATTTTTAGCTTTCATTAATTCTTTTCTCTATTTTTTAGTTATTCTCATGTTTTCAATTGTATTCTAAGATCTTCATGTATTTTTCTCAAATTTCAATTATTTTTTTTATTTAAAAAAAATTCTGTAATTTTTACAATTATTTCACTCAAATATCATTTATTTTTTAGAACTTTTCATTGTTTATACAACATATTTTAATAATTTTCCTCAATTTATAATTAAATTCTTTATTTTGGCATAATTTTCAAAAATTTCAATTATTTATCTGAAATTTCAATTATTTTCAATCAATTTTTAATTATTTCTGCGATTTTTTAATTATTCCCTTTAATTAAAATTTTTTAAGTAATTTTGTAATTATTTTCGTTTTTTAAATATATATTCTATGATTTTTTAAATTGTTTCTCTCAAATTTTATTTAGGTACTGTTTTCAATTTTTCATATTTAAATTATATTCATCATATTTTAATATTTTTTCTCAATCTTAAATTATTTTAAAAATATTTAAATTATTTTTTTCAATTTTGAATTAATTTGATCGTTTTTATATTATTTTCCTCTATTGTTAATTATTATTTTCATTTTCTAAAATAATTTTCTGAGATTTTTAAGTATTTTACTAAACTTTCAATTATTTTCTGAAATTTTTAATTATTTTCATTTGTTTCAACATATAATTTCCAAAATTTTTTTTAGTAGGTAATTATCGTAAATTTCAATTATTTTTAGCTTTCTTAAATTTCTTTCTCCAATTTTTAGTTATTCTCATTTTTTCAATTGCTTTCTAAGATCTTCATGTGTTTTTCTCAAAATTCAATTATTTTTTTTATTTAAAAACAATTCTGCAATTTTTCAATTATTTCTTTCAAATTTTATTCACTGATTTTAGTTTTTCATATTTAAATTATTTTTCTTTACTTATTAAGTACATCATATTTCATCATATTAATTTTTTTTCAATCTTAAATTAATTTCAGCATATTTCAATTATTGTTTTCAGTTATGAATTAATTTTATCATTTTTTAATTATGTTCCTCGATTTAAAATCATTTTTCAATTATTTTCCAAAATTCATTTCCTTCAATTTTTTTTATTTGCTTTATAATTTCAAAAATTTTAAACTATTTATCTGACATTTTAATTGTTTCATTCAATTTTCAATTATTTTGATTATTTTTTATATTATTTTCTTTAATTTCCAATTACTTTCGTTCTGTTTCATATTTTCCAACGAGTTTTTAATTATTTCTCTTTAATTAAAAATTATTCTCTTCAATTTTAAATTATCTTGATCTTTTTTCAATTATTTTTTCAAATTTTGAATTATTTTTTTCAATTTTAAATTATTTATCTCAATTTTTAATCATTTTTTTCAATTTTCAATTATTTTATCTAATTTTTTATTATTCAATTTTTTTCAATTTGTTTTTAAGATTTTCAAGTATTTTTCTCAAATTTAAATTATTTTATTTATTTTTAAAACATTTCTTTAACTTCTTAAATTACTTTCCCCAATTTTTAATTGCAAAATATGCAATTATTTTTTGCAATTTTTTTTAATTCTAAAATTTTTAAATTTTGTTCTAAGTAAAAATTTATTTTATTTATTTATACAAATTTATTTTTAAATAAACAGTTAAGCCACTGGTTATATTAAATATTAATTTTTATTATTTCAAGTAAAATTCCATACTCACCTGCAATTCCGTTTGCCTTTGTTCAGGGGCAAAATCCGAAACAATTTGAAAAAAATTCGAATGTGTATCCAATTGTAAAACTACTGTAAAGTTATTTAAATCACACACAATCTTGCCCGAAAACCTTTAAATTTGACAGATTTAATAAAAAATATTAAATTATTATTTATTTCTCGCTTACCGACCGAGTAATCAAATTCAAATCGTAGTTGTCGGTTGTTGGAATCGCGTCGCTGCATTCCTAACCCTTAATCATCCACGTTTCAGTACACAATTTTGGGTGACATTTGTTAGATTTTAATTGCATCAGATAACGTGATTTATAATTCTGTAAATTAAAAAATAGTATATTATGTGTCACCCTTGACGCGTGAATTAGTTTTTTACTATATTGTTATTTAATTCCAGGCCTGTGAATGCTAAAAGGTGGAGATCGCCATGTTTGACTGATGAGCCACGTCCTAACTTCATGGCTGTCGAATCTTGTTTAAAACTGTGTTAATTAGTATTTTCGAATCGAATTAAATATTTTCGGGATTAGAAATAGATCCGCCTTTAATTCAAAATGGTACGTAGAAATTGATTTGTGTTTATTTGTTTTGCTTTCGATAAATGGCCGGCACATACATTACAATGAATGTTTTTGCCTTGTGACAACACTTTAAAGCACCTTTTTGACACGTCAAACTTTCCACTTGTTAGTCGATTGTTTAAAAAGCTTTTTAACTCCATTAGTCGGAGTTTGAATTTAGAAAAGCTCTTTCTGTGCTGGTCATGTTACAAATTGTATTATTTGCCCAATACATAACATACTGTATGCTTTTTTTGTTAAGGGTCATTTTTAAATTGAAGTTTGGCCATGACAATAGGTTGCTTATTTTTTAAATATTGTATATAAAAATATATATAGATGTAAAATTACGTTATTTGAAAAATTTGCAAATAGATGATAGTAAATAAAAATAGTATGTTATGTAGATATAACATAAGTAGTTATGCTTTATAATTATATAAACAAATATATTTACTTTATTTAATTTTTTATAACTTAAAACTGGTACTACTTAGTTTAAAATATTTTACACGATTTAGAAACAGTTTTTAATTTCTTTTATTTGTTAAGAAAAATAAACTAGACTCTGAATGTTGATACTGGCAAAAAAATTTGAAATTTAGACGATTCGATCTAAAACTAAGATTTTTAAGTTCAAAGAGATAATTTTGTTTTTATCTTTTGCAGCCTCTACGACTGGATATTAAGCGTAAATTGACCGCGAGGTCGGACAGAGTAAAAAGCGTTGATCTTCATCCCACAGAACCATGGATGCTCTGTTCCTTATATCAAGGAAATGTAAATATTTGGAATCATGAAACACAGAGTTTAGTAAAAACTTTTGAAGTCTGCGACTTGCCTGTAAGGGCTGCAAAATTTATTTCAAGAAAGAACTGGGTTGTTACTGGTTCTGATGATATGCAAGTACGAGTTTTTAATTATAACACCTTAGAACGTGTTCACACTTTTGATGCTCACAGTGATTATGTTCGGTGTATTGCTGTTCATCCGACAGCACCTTGTATACTTACAAGTAGTGGTATGTATTTTAGATTTTTTAAAATTTATTTCTCATGATTTTTTTGTTATTGCAAGGTGTCTAGAGATTCTGGAAGTTAGTACATTTCAAAAAAGACAGGGAATTTGACAAGGCTGCTATCAATAAAGTCATTATTTGATGGAGCATTTCAAATAAATAAAATAAATAATAAATAAAAATTATTTGATGAAAAGTAAATCATTGATAATATGTTATGCACTATTTTGAAAGAGAGTTTAATGCTCTTCCGATTGGTCTATAAATTTTAAACAAAAATTCTCAATTTCGTAAAGAAATTCCTATTTGAAATCTAAAGCTCTTGATATCTCAAAACACTTCTCAAACTTTATGAAATCCATGTAAATACAAAGTTAAAATTTTATTATTTCTGATTCCTTTGAATTTATTATAGACATTTCAGAGGATTTATGAATAAAATCTATATAAAATATTTTTGAGAAATCTGACATGAAGTGAAGTTAAATTTCCCTAAGCCCAGAGTCTAATTTTGTTTTTAAATTTTGTATGAAAATACAACATATATTTTTCTGAAAATTTATTTTTTTATTTGAAAAATAATTTGAAAATCCACTTTAAAGTATGTGAAGTATGTAAAAATGTTAAATTTCTATTAAAATAATAAAAAATAATTATTATAAGTTTTTTTTTGAAAATAAGTTGGGGAAATTCAACTTCACTTTATGTCAGATTTTTCAAAATCATATATTTTATATAACTTTTATCCATAAATTCTCTAAACCGTTTATAATAAATTCAAAAGAATTAGAAACTATAAAATCTTAGCTTTCTTTTCAGATAGATTTCAAGAAAATTTGAGGTGGGCTGTTTTTAGATATCAAGAGTTTTAGATTTCAAATAGGAATTTCTTTATGAAATTGAGAAAAGTTTTTTAAAATTGAAAGATCAATCGAAAAGGCATCAAATTCTCTTTTTAAATTAGTGCATAACATATTGTCAACGATTTAATTTTCATCAAATTAATTTTATTGAAAAATAACTTTTTTTGCTATCGTCTTTTGTAGGTGAAACGAATTGAAATAAAATGCCCCTGATATAAATTATGAGTTTTTTAAACCAGTTATCAAATGTTTTCTTTTGGTACATTAGAATATTTATACTGGAATTTTAGAGCTCTGGAAATTCTGGACTAAATGGGAAATAAAGAAAGTAATTGAATCCATTGGTAAAAGAATTGTTCCGAAAAGAGTTAATTTATTAATATCTATAATAGGATTTTAAGGGAAATTTTGCACAAAATGGAATATAAATGAAGTAATTGCATCCATTTGTTATAAAAGTATTCCAAATTGTCTCAGATTCGATTCTAGATAAAAAAAAAAAAAGAAACAGAATGATCAATATGTTTAGAATAGTTAAAAAGGAAGATTTTAAATTAATTATGACATTATTAAAATTTTTACTGTCGTTAAAATTTGTCTAATTAAAATAATTTAATTATTTATATAATTTAGAAAACTTTATTTTGTATTTAAATCTTTATAAAATTGTTTTTTATTTTTCTATGATGAAGTTGACGCTATCTGTTATTTTCTAAAATAATAATTAACACAAAATGAAACTTACAGTAACAAAGATTACTTAACTATTTTTTAAATAAAAATTAACAAAGTAGCGGTTAGATTCGTCTAAATTTTCCTATATTTTCATTATAAGGCTCTTAAATTTTCTGAAATTTTCCGATTTTTATATATAAATTTTAATTTAATTTATGGTTCTTTGTTTCTTTAAATTTAATAAATGAATATTCTTATAAATATTATTTTGAGCGCTAAGATTTAATTTCTTAGTGTTTCTCATTTCTTACACATTTTTCTCCTTGTACTTTTTATTATTATTTATTATTATTAGAATATCTTACATTTTCATGTTTTAACTCAAATTATTTTAATTTATGCAGTTTTTTCCTTATAAAATTTAATCAAATTTTCACGTTTTTTCATTGATTTGTAAAATAATAAATATTTTAATAGGTCAATCTTTGAAATTTTTAAAATTTCTCTTTAAAAAAAAATTTTTTCCTTTCACTTTTTATTTATTTTTTAAAGCTGTACGCAAATTATTTAATTTACTCAGACTTTGTAATATTCAGTAAAATTTCAAAATTGATTTATTTATTTATTTTTATAATTTTTAAAAACATATTTCCTTAAATCTTTAATTTTGTATCAGATTTAAAACTTTTAAACATTTATAGCATAAAATTAAGTTTTATTTATTATTTTTATTGGGAAAATTTTTTCTTATTTCTTCAGACTTTTTATTTCCTTTTCAACTTCCTCACTTTTTCGCAGATTTGTTTATTTTTTCATAAACTTTTTACTATTTTTAGATATTTTGATCATTTTTCCGTTTTTTTCTAGTTCTTTTCTCATAACTTTTTATGGATTTTAATATTTTTTATAAATATTTTCCATAGATATTTTTAAAATTAAATACATTCATTTTGTAAACTTATTCCACTTGTTTTAAGTGTAATAATATAAAAATATTTTTGGTTTAATTTTGCTAAACTTTTTTATTTTTAAAGGATTTTTAGATTTTGTTTGTGAACTTTTTATTTATCTTTATACACATTTTTTTATTTTATTTTTATTAATTTTAATTTTTTAGTAGATTTTTACCAAATTTGTTGTTGTTCTACTTTTACATTTTTTTTCTCCTATTTATTTAATTTTCTTGTTTTTCCACAATTTTTGTAGTCCTTATTCCTTGAATTTTAATTAATTCTTTAATTTTTGTCATCATTTTTCTATTTCTTATTAACATTTTTCCTTCTTTTCTCGCACTTACGAATTTTTTAAAACATTTATTCGATGCTTTTATTTATATTTTTTAAATTTCTCAATTTTCTAATTTTTTGAAGACTTTTATTCTTTTATTTAATATTAAGTAAATTTAATCTTATACTAAATATTCTTATTTTAACATCGTTCTTCTATTTCATGGACTTTTTTTCTTTTAACATTTTTTAAGGAGGAATTAGACACATACTCGAGAAGAGGTTATGTTTGACGTCATTATTTTGATTTTTGAAATAGAAAAACTAAATGTTAGTGTAATTTGTTGAAGACGAAAGATGAAAAATTTTATTTGAAACAAAATGAACCTTTAAAATTCATATTGGGATAAAAGATAAAGATATTTGACATTCAGAAACGTTTTAGAGAAATCAGAGAAACTATAGATTTGTTTATAAATGTCAAAAATCTTTTATTTTTAACCAATTACGAGTTTCGGTAGTTAAGTTTGTATTCAATTAAATTTGTTTTACTTTGTCTAAATAAAATTAGATTAGAAGCTACTTTTTCTATTTCAGAAAGCAAAATAATGACGTCAAACATAACGTCTTATTTATTTTTACTACTAAAATCTGGAATCAGATACAAGGGATTTTAAAAATAACCATTAAAAAAAATTGTATTAAATTTTAATTTTTTGAAAAATTTAACTTGATACATAAAAAATCATATTCTTTGCTTCAAAACAAATCAATTCACCTATATAAAATTTATATTTTGTCCAAATTTTAAAGAATAAATCAAAATTTCCAAATTTTTGAAAAATTGAAATTTTCAATTATTTTAAAATTAACTTGAAGATTATCAGGGTTGCCACAGGTCAGGGAAAAGTCAGGGATTTTCATAAAAAATACCGGAAAAATGCAAAGAGTATCTAAAAAAGATGAAAAATTATATTTTTCTGAAATTTACTAAGTAGAGAAATTTACTTAACAAATTTTTGGAAGTCATATTTTAAACATACTAAACTAGGTGTGAATTCTGTCCATTTCATGGACACTTCGCTTCCAAGGAAGCAAAACAATTTGCTTCCTCATAGAGGAAGCAATAATTTAATAATATTTTAAATATTTTAAGTTAATAAAAACAAAAATTAAAAAAACATGAATTATTTTAATTAAAAAGATACTAAAACAATTTGATTAGTTAATTTCAAAAATCCCTAAATTGTATGTTTTGGAAACAATGAAATATTGTATTCTTAATAATGTGGTTTCTCTTTATTTAAGGGGAGTCACCTGAGAAATTTCAACCCATCGAAATATGTTACTTATCTTAAAAAACGCATATAAAAAATGGCATTAAAAAAATATGAAAAATTGTAGAAGGAGATAGATTTTTACAAAAAAAAAAAAAAAATTTCAACAAAAAGAAATTTTTTTAAATTTTTTTTTTTAATTTCGATAATATGGCATTCTTTTACATCCAAAATAGTCCCCGAAAAAAAATTGGCCCCGATAAGTAACATATATTTCGATGGGTTGAAATTTCTCAGGTGACTCCACTTAATGAACTAAATTTGATGATTTTCATTTCTCCCAAAAAATATGTTTTTTTCAGCCAATCAAAAAACAGCTCAAACAGACTTAAGGTACATGTTTAAAGCTTTAAAAATCCATTTAGAAATTTTATTTATGTTTATTTTTGGTATTACTATAGCTATTTCAAAAAACAACTTTTCAAAAAAGTATCTTTACATTTCTTGAAATATTTAAAAAAATATTAAAAACACATTAATTTAAGCTAGATATTCTTTTTCTACAGGTTCTGTCAATAAGTTTTAAAAAAAAAGACGTCCCGATATGTTCATTAGGCTCTGAGCAATCAGCGTTTGAAAATCGCTCGGGTCCCGTAGGCCCAATCTAGCAGTTACGTTAAATCCCGATAGTCTAGCAGTTGAGGGTTAATATTATTAGTAATATTATTATTATTATTATTATTATCATTATTTTACTAGGTGAAAATTATGTCCATTTCGTGGAAATTTCGTTTCAAAGTTAGCAAACAAATTTGCTTTCTTATAGAAAAAGCAATATATTAATAATATAAAATTTAATTCGAGAAATTCATTAAAAAAAGAAATTTTAAGTGCAAAAAAATGAAAAAAACATCAATTAATTTACGAATTTTTGATTAATTATAAAAGTTATATAGGTCAATCGATTCGTTTTGAGATAAGGAATATGATTTTTTTATTCATTAAGTTGTATTTTTAGCTTGGAAAAAAATTTTGGCAAAAAACGATTTTTTTCGATGAAAAAAGGTGCTCAACAAAATTTGATTGGATATTTTCAAAAATCCCTGTGTCCAAATTTAGATATTCACGAGCTTAAAAAGTCATCCAAATTTTATTAAAATCCGTTGAAGCGTTCTCGAGATATCCTGGCGACAAAAAACGCTACACACACACACGTACACACACACACACACACACACATACATCTGGACATTTGATTAGGAATGAAAATTTACGCTTTTTAGATGAAAATGAGTCGATTTAGACTATTTTTGGAAAATCGAAAATCTTAACGATCACAAAGCTTCCTCTGTGAGGAAGCAAAATAAATAATGTTTGCAATCTGAAAAATAATTATATTTCACAATTTATCAATTTCTTCGATTTTTAACAATTCTTTTCTATTATAATTCCGACTAAAATTTTGAACATTTTCATTACTTTTCAATTATTAACTTCAATTTTCAATTATTTTCATTCTTTTTCAATTTCTTCGTTAAGTCTTAAATTTACTTTGCGAAAATTTCAATGATCTTTTTGTTCAATTTACCATTATTTTCATTATAATGCAATTATTTTCTTCCACTGCACTTCAAATATATTTTGTATTTTTTCCAATTATTTTTTTTAATTTAAAATTATTTTCTTCGTTTCCAAATTATGTATATCATCTTAAAATTATTTGTCTCAATTTTTAATTATTTTCATTATACTTCAATTAATTTTCTCAAATTTGAATTTTTAATTAATTACCTCAACTTTGAATTGCTTTCTTCAATTTTTAATAATTATTCAAGGATTTCATTTTGCAAGTATTTATTCCAAATTTTCAACATTTTTATTATTTTTCGATTAGTTTTCTAAAATTTCAGTTGCCTATTGATTCTAATTTTAAGATCATTTTTCAATTATTTTTTGTTTTTTAAATGATTTTTGTAATTTTTTCAATTATTTCTCTCAAACTTTAATCACTTTTAAATAATTTTTCATTAATTTTCTTCTTATGCAATATTATTTTCATCAACTTTTAATTAATTTTTTTATCGGTAGTGAAAACATTTTCTCCAAATTTTCGAATTTTTATTTTTTTTTCATTATTTATCATAATTTCTAAAATTGTGGTCTAAAATTTCAATTTATTTCTATTATTCAATATATATTCTGGAATTCTTTTTCATTAATTTCTGAGATTTTCAATAATTTTATTGAAAACTCAATTATTTTCTTCTACTTCATAGATATTTTATAATTTTTTCAATTATTTTTGTCAAATTTACATTATGATATTTAATTTTCTATTATTAATATATTTTTCAATTATTTTCCCAAACTTTTAATTATTTTCAATTTTTTCAATTAATCTCTAACATTTCCAATTATTTTCCCCAATTTTAAATTATTCTCATTGCTTCAAATAATTTATAACATTATCAAGCATTTTTCTCAACTTTCAAGTTGAGAATATTTCTGTGATTTTTAAATCATTTTCCCCAATTTTTAATTGTTTTCATTATTTTATAATGAATTTGCAATATTTGTAATTATTTAAATTTTTCCCAGTATTTGAAGTCCAATTACATATTTTCAAATATGCAATTTTTTAAATTTCAATTATATTATTTTCAATTTCTTTTTCCAATTCTAAAATGTTATTCATAAATAAAACTTGTTTTACTCATATTTGTGGCAACCCTGGATTATCCTCGGATTGTTTAATTATTTTCTTATTTCTTTATTTTTTAATTTAAAAAATGTCCGTAAAGAGTTGCTACTTTTTTTAATATATTTTTATGTCACTGTTTCATTCTTGTGTTTTTCTTTATTTGTTTAATAATGTCCATGATTTTTTTTTTTTTTAAGAAATTTTTCATTTTTTTAATAAACTGTTTTCTTATATTGTTACGTTTTTGTGTTTATAATTTATGATTTTTTCGTTGTTTTCCCCTAATTTTCTTAATTTTGCGTTCATATGGATTTGAAGATATTTTTTTTGAAAAATCCTGACATGGGAGGGGGTCAAAAACCTCTAAAAATATGCTTACGTAATACTTGAATGGTCCCTTGCTAATTACAGGGTGTCTACTCACCGGGAAATCCGGGAAAAACCGGGAATTTACCGGGATTTTAGTTCGACCGGGAAAAACCCGGGAAATTGCCGGGGAAAAAAGGATATCCGGGAATTTCTAAAAATTTCCGCTAATTCGTTAACCAATATGGCGGACATTTTTTTCATAATTTTTCAAATTCGTTTAATTTTGACATTGTTTAATTAGTTTCCTCTAATATTAATTACTTTCAAAGTTTTTTAATTAATTTCTACAAATTTAAAAATTTTAAACCAACATTGTCAACTACTTTTGTCGTCTTTCAATTTTTTCATCAAATTTCAATTATTTTTGTTATTATTCAATTATTTTTATCATTTTTCAATTATTTTCTGCATATTTCTATTAATTTTGACATTTGAAAACTATTTTTATCAAATTTCAATAATTGTTTTCAATCTTTTTTTTTATGGTCATGAATTTCTCAATTCATTACAGTTTTCCATTTTTGTCTACGAATTTCAATTATTTTCATCAAATTACAGCAATTTTCTGCAATTATTTTATTATTATGTATCAATAATTTTTAAATACTTAACACCAATTGCCAATTACTTTTTACAAATTTCAATTATTTTTTTTACAATCTTTCATTCTTTTAATTATTTGCAACAGTTATCAATTATTCATATCATTATTCAATTATTTATCTCAAATTTTTATCATTTTTGTTATATTTCTTGTCTTATCTTCAAATTTAAATTTTTTGTAATTTCTCAATTATTTTTTTCAAATCTCTGTTATTTTTGTTATTTCTCGACTATTTTTTCCCATTTTCAATTATTTTTGTCATTTTTTAATTGTTTTTTTAAATTTTCAATTAATTTAGTCATTTTTCAATTAATATCCATATTTTCCACATTTTTTTATTACTTTCTCCAAATTTTACTTTTTTTCTTATATCTTTAAATTATTGGCATGGATTCTTTAATTGCTTACTTTAATTTACATTTAATTTGTTCATTTTTCAATTGCTTTTTATTTTTAATTTTAATTATTTTTATCATTTTTTAAGTATTTTCTTCAAATTTTAATTTTTTTTATGATTTTGCAATTATTTTGTCACTATTCAATTATTTTCTTTAAGTGTTAATTTTTATCTCCAATGTTTCAAATATTGATTTCTAATTTTTTTTGTTTCTCCATTTTTCAACTATTTATGTCATTTTTTACTTCTTTTCATACATAATCATACATTTTTTACATAATTTTAAATTAGTTTTATCATCTTTAATTTTTTTCTTCTTGGTTTAATCATTTTTATCATTTATCGATTATTTGTTTCGTTTTTGGATTATTTTTTTAATTTTCAATTATTTTTGTCATTTTTCAATTGTTTTTTTTTTTAATTTTAATTATTTTTATCATTTTTCAAGTATTTTCTTTAAATTTCTACCAATTTTATGATTTTTCAATTATTTAATTATTTTCTTTAATCGTCAATTTTTTCTCCAATTTTTTAATTGGAGAAATTTTTTTTTCCATTTTTAATTTTTTACTTATTTTTTAATTAGTTTTGTCATCTTTCAAGTTGTTACTTCAAATTTCAATTATTTTTGTCATTTTCCAATTATTTTTTTCAAAATTCTATTATCTTCGTCAATTGATATTGGATCCACGATTTTGAATTGTGGGCTGATAAGTTCATAAAATAAATTATATTATATTTTTCTAATTAAGAAAGACGTGTATTGACTTTTTATACCCAATCTGCTTAATATTTCTTATTAACCGATAATTTTTTAATAGTATAGCTATTAATCATACATAAAAGAAATCCGGGAAAAATGTGATTTTAAATCCGGTAAAACCGGGAATTTGAAAATCATGTTTCGGTAGACACCCTGTAATTACAAGTAAACATCTGCTAAATTTGAAGAACAATTTCATTTAACACTAAATTTTGTACTATTTTACAGACGATATGTCAATTAAGCTATGGAACTGGGAGAAATCTTGGCTTTGTCAGCAAATCTTCGAGGGACACACGCACTACGTTATGCAAATAGTATTTAATCCAAAAGACAACAATACATTTGCCAGTGCCTCTTTGGACAGGACAGTAAAAGTCTGGCAATTGGGTTCATCGACGGCTAATTTTACCCTGGAAGGTCACGAGAAAGGCGTCAATTGTGTGGATTATTATCACGGTGGAGACAAACCGTACCTAATATCTGGAGCTGATGATAAATTTGTCAAAATTTGGGACTACCAGAACAAAACGTGTGTGCAGACTTTAGAGGGTCATACGCAGAATATTTCTGCTGTTTGCTTCCATCCGGAATTGCCGATTGTTTTGACTGGCTCGGAGGACGGAACGGTTCGGATTTGGCACGCTGGAACGTACAGATTGGAATCGTCTTTGAATTATGGTTTCGAGAGAGTATGGACCATCGCTTGTTTGCGGGGATCTAATAATGTTGCCATTGGCTACGACGAGGGAAGTGTGATGGTTAAGGTCGGCAGAGAAGAGCCGGCGGTGTCTATGGATTCACTAGGTGGGAAAATTGTTTGGGCAAGGCACAGCGAAATTCAGCAGGTGAATTTAAAGGCACTTGGAGAGGAAGTTTTGGATGGAGAACGCTTGCCGTTGGCAGTCAAAGACATGGGAGCCTGTGAAATTTATCCCCAAACTATTCAGCATAATCCGAATGGCAGATTCCTGGTTGTTTGTGGAGATGGAGAATATATTATTTATACTTCAATGGCGCTGAGAAATAAAGCCTTTGGCCAAGCGTCCGAATTTGTTTGGGCCGCTGATTCGAGTCAATACGCAGTCAGAGAAAGTAACACAACTGTTAAAGTTTTCAAGAATTTTAAGGAGAAGAAGAGTTTCAAGCCTGACTTTGGAGCTGATGGTAAAAATTTATAATATCGTTCAAAATTAAAACTGGGTCAGAATTCCTTAAGGAAAAAACGTCGCAAACCATAAACAAAACCCACAAATTTGTGGATAAATCTTTAAAATTTCAATTTTAAAATTTTTAATTTTTATAAAATTAAAAAAATTTTTGCTAATACAGATGATTAAATTACCTACGATTTACAAATTTTTGTTATGAAGGTAGCAAAAAATAGTATTAAATTTGTTTATCTTTTGGTCATTATAATTTATGAATAAATTCCAAACGTTAATTCACTCGTATTCCAATTTGTTCCAACTTTTAAATTTCAATTAATTTAAATTTAAATGCATATTAATTAATGTAACATAATTAAATAATATTAATTAGTTTTCATATATTCACCATAATCCTGTTTTTCATTCTTACAATATTTCTAAGAAATTTCACTTTTTCGAAACTGTTTAATTTTTGTCTTATAATTTCTTATTTTTACAAAATTTTAAGATTTTTTCTCCTTTTATTTTTGATTTTTTTTGTATTTGTCTTTTTATTTTATATTTTCTTTATTTTTCTAAATTTATTGTGTAATATTATCAGGGCTGATAAAAATCATGATTTTTTTAAAAAAATCAAAAAAATCCGATTTATTTGTTTTAAATCAAAAATTGTTTTTTTTCTAATATAATCAGCATATAAAATTTCTAAATCTTTATTTGTAAGTAGTTTATCCAGTTTATTAAAGAAATGAAGAGAAAATTAAAAAAAAAGAAGACAAGAATTAAACAGTGACATAATTATATATAAAAAAAGTAAAAAATATTTTCAAAAAATTAAACTATTACGAACATTTTTTTTAAATAATAAATAAGAAGGATATTAAAAAAACGTTAAAATATATTACTTAAGAGAACAAAATTTTAAAATTAGAAAAATAAGTGAATTATTTTAGATATGGAATAAACAAAGAACCAATAAAATTTTGTAACATTTAAGAAAAATTTAAAAGAAAAGAAATTTTATGAAATACGAGAACGATGTTCAAATGAGAATATTTAGTACAAGATTAAATTCATAAATAATATAAAATAAAAGTAGGTATAAAAGCTTTCAAAAAGGTAGAAAATTGGAAAATTTTAAAAATGTAGATAAAAGCACCAAATAAATGTTTTCAAAAATTCGTAATTATAAGATAAAAACTTAATAATTGAAAAGAATGAAAAATGCTTCTTATAAATCGAAAAATGATGACAAAAATTAAAGAATTAATTAAAAAGCAGGGAAGAACTAAAAGAAAATTAAATAAATAGAAAGAAAATAGAGAAATGTTTTTTTCCTTATCTAACAAACTAAAAAAATGTAAAAAGTACAAAAATAAAATTAAAAAATGTAGATATATATCAAGATAAATAAAAAAAAGTCCACAAAAGAAACTTAAAAATCCTTTAAAAATAAAAAAGTTTAAAACCAAACAAATTTTTATAATATTACAGTTAAAATAAGTCCAACAATAAATTTAGAAAAATAAAGAATATCTAAAAACTTTATGAAAGAATAAGTAAATTTGCAAAAAATCTCGCATAAAATAGACAAGATGTGAAAAAAAAAAATGAATAAACTTACAAAACAAATCAAAGTATTTATTTTTAAAAATATGGAAATTATTATGAAAATCAGCGAAATAAAAAGTTTAATAAATGTTATAATAACGAAATTGTGTAAAATAATATTAAATAATGTGCATAAAAAGAGGAAAATTAAAGAAAATCCTAAAATAAAAAGACAAAAAAAAATATCAAAAGTAAAAGTAGAAAAAGACTTAAAAAATTTTGTAAAAATAAGAAATTATAAGATAAAAATTAAACAAAAAAAAAAAACAAAAAATTTTTGAAAAATGGAAATCTCTTAGAAATCTTGTAAGAATATTAAAAAAATGATTATTGTGAATATGAAAAATAATTAATTTTATTTAATTATTTTGCATTAATTAATATGCATTTAAATTTGAATTAATTGAAATTTAAAAGTTCAAACAAATTGGAATATGACTTAATTGGTGTTTGGAATTTATATAATTATAATTACTTAAAGATATAAAAATGTAATATTATTTTTTGCTATCTAAATGCCAAAAATTTGGTATATCGTAGGTATTTTGATCATCTGTATTAGCACAATTTTTTAAATTTTATAAAGATTAAAATATCAAAATTGAAATTTTGAAGATTTATCCACAAATTTGTGGGTTTTGTTTATGGTTTGTGATATTTTATGTGGAGTATTAGACATCTGGAGAATTGTAAATTTTTTTTATTTAAATCATGATTTTAATGTAAATTTCCAATGATTTAAATTCTTTCACAGTTTGTTAGACTAAGGAAAAAACATTTCTCCATTTTCTTCCTATTTATTTAATTTTCTTGTTTTTTTACAATTTTTTTAATCCTTCCTTGTTTTTATTCATTCTTTAATTTTTGTCATAATTTTTTTTATTTCTTAGAAACATTCTTTCTTCTTTTCGGTTTGTTTAGTTTTTATCTTATAATTACGAATTTTTTAAAACATTTATTTGATGCTTCTATGTACATTTTTAAAATTGCTCAATTTTCTGCTATATTGAAAACTTTTACTCTTTTATTTTGTATTATGTAAATTTATTCTTGTACTAAATATTCTCATTTGAACATCGTTCAAATCTATTTCATAGAATTTCTTTTCTTTTAAATATTTTTGAATTTTCCAAAATTGTATTATTATCATTTTATTAATGTTTTTGGATATCTTTTGACAGGAATCTTTGGCGGTTTTATGCTGGGAATATCGTCAGGATCAGGCTTGTCATTTTACGATTGGGATAGTTTAAAATTAGTGAGGCGTATAGATATTCAACCAACGCATGTTTATTGGGCTGAAAATGCCTCCCTGGTTGCACTCGCGACAACGGATCAGTACTTTATTCTTAAATATCACGCTGACGTGGTTGCGAATGCAGCTGAAAATGCGGAAGATATAGAAGATGCTTTTGAGGTAATTTTGATGTTGTAATTCATATATTTATTATTTAACATAAACAGGGTACTTATCTGGAAAATTTCCAAAAATCTCCAGGAATTTAATAAAATTTGTTTTTAATTTAGCCATTTTTTCGTTCCTTAATTTTGGGTTAAAATTACATTTTTAGCATTTTCTCTGAAATTTTCTTTTATGAGTTTTTAATTTGTTCAAAGTTTGTTTCATATATAGTTTTATAATTCCTCATTTTTTAACTGAAATCGTCAACTTTTTTAACATAAAATTTTCATAATTCATTGGCTTTTTTAAAATTTTTTTTTATTTTTCACGATTTTTATTTTATACAATCAGCGAGTATTTGAAAATGGCTATTCGATAAACACCCTGAATTTAAAGAAATAATTTAATTGTTTAGTTGGAAAATAAAAATTTGACAAACATTTCTAAGATAGTGTTTTGAAATAATAATTAATTTTTCAATTTCAGATGGTGGCTGAAATGAATGAAGTTGTAAAAACTGGTTTATGGGTTGGAGACTGCTTCATTTACACGAACAGCGTAAATAGAGTGAATTATTTTGTTGGTGGAGAAGTTGTGATCGTGTCTCATCTCGACAGACCAATGTACTTGTTAGGCTACGTCCCTAGAGACAACAGATTGTATCTTTGCGACAAAGAGTTGTCCATTGTTTCGTATTCCCTCTTGCTCTCCGTTTTGGAATATCAAACTGCAGTGATGAGAAAAGATTTTGAAACTGCAGACAGAGTCCTTCCAACTGTTCCTAAAGAGCACAGAACTAGAGTAGCGCACTTTTTAGAAAAACAGGTTTGTAAATTAAAATTGTAAAAAACGTGAAAAGCGAAAGCTTTTTTTCAAATAACAGGGCTGCCAGTGACTCACTTTTACTCACTTTTTTTTAAAAATCGCTCACTATTATTCACTTTTAAAAAAAAACTCATTTTTCTCACTTTTTTAGTGAAATGTCTATTCTGCGAGGGGGTCTTCTGATATTGGGCACCTGATTAATACCTAATTAAAACCTTATAAATCAAAAAGTTTGTTCAAATTCCAATTACAGCGTCAATTTTTTAATTAGTCTACAAATATTTAATTTCTACAACTCTTTTCAAGTGTTTTTGTCATTTTTAAAGTACTTGTGACAAGTTTAAAGTATTTTTATTACTCTTTAAATTATTGTCATGAATATTTAATTTTGTTACACAAGTTTTCATTTATTTTTGTAATTTTTGTCATTTTTCAATTAGGTTCCTCAATCTCTAAATTATTGTTAGAAACATTTAAATTATCTACAACGTTTTCAATTCATTTTTGTTGTTTTTCAATTATTTTTTTCAAATTTCAATTACTTTTGTCATTATTTAAGTATTTTTGTCATGTTCCAATTATTTTCTTCATATTTCTATTATTTTTACCATTTAAGAATTATTTTCAAAAAAATTTCAATTATTTTATTAAATTTTCTTCTATTGTCATGAATTTTTAAATTCTTTACATCGGTTTTAAACTATTTTCTTTAAATGTCAATCATTTTCTTCATTATTTTTATTATTGTCATGAATTTATTAATTTTTGACACCTTTTTCAATTATTTTCTACATAATTCAATTCATTTCTTTAAACATTAATTACTTTCTTCATATTTAAATTCTTCTTGCCATTCTAGAATTATTCTTTTCAAATTTCAATTATTTTCTTTAAACTTCAATTAATTTCTTCAAGTTTAAATTATTTTCCTCCAATTTCTAATATTTTTCTCAATTTTTCAATTAATGCCCATAAATTTTTAATTTTTACACCAGATTTCAATTATTTATGCCATTGTTCAATTAGTTTCTTAACATTTTTAATTTTGTCGTTCTTAAATTATTTTCTTGTAATTTCAATTATTTTTGAAACTTTTCAATTATATTCCTAAACTTTCAAGTCTTTTGTTTCTAATTTTTAATTTGTGTCTTAATGTTTTGATTTTTAATTAATTTTGCAATTAGTTTTCTAATTTTACAATATTAAATTATTTTTGTCATTTTTCAATTAGTTTTTTCATATTTCTATTATTTTTACCATTTTAAAATTATTTTTTTCAAATTTCATACATTTTATTCATTCTTTTTATTATTGCCATGAATTTTTAAATTTTTTACACCAGTTTTTAATTGTTTTCTTCAATTTTCAATTATTTTCTTTATTCTATTTATTATTGTTATGAATGTATTAATTTTTTACACCTTTTTCAATTCATTTCTTCAAACATTAATAACTTTCTTCATATTTACATTTTTCTTATCATTCTTAAATTATTCTCTTCAAATTTCAATTATTTTCTCTAAACTTCAATTAATTTCTTCAACTTTTAATTATTTTTCTCAAACTTCTAATATATTTTTTAATTTTATCCAATTAATGCTTATAAATTTGTAATTTTTACACCAGATTACAATTATTTATGACATTTTTCAATTAGTTTTTTAACATTTTTAATGTTGGCGTTCTTAAATCATTTTCTTGTAATTTGAATTATTTTTTAAACTTTTCAATTATATTCTAAAAATTTCAATTTTTTGGTTTAAAATTTTAATTTGTGTCTTCATGTTTTGATTTTTAATGAATTTTTCAAGTAGTTTTGTCATTTTACAATATTGTTTTAAAACTTAAATTATTTTTGCCATTTTTAAATTATTTTCTTTGTTTTTATTATTTTTACCATTTTTTAATTGTTTTCTTCAAATTACAATTATTCTATTAAAATTTTTTTATTGTTTTGAATTTACACCAGTTTTAAATTATTTTCTTCAAAATTCATACATTTTCCACATTCTTTTTATTATTGTTATGAATTTATTAAATTTTATTAACTATTTTAAATTATTTTCTTCAAATTTCATAAATTTTCTTCATTCTTCTTATTATTGTCATAAATTTATTAATTTTTTACACCCTTTTCAATTATTTTTTTCAAACTTTAATTACTTTCTTTATATTTAGATTTTTTTTACCATTCTGGAATTATTTTCTTCAAATTTCAATTACTTTCTCTAAACTTCAATTAATTTCTTCAACTTTCAATTATTTTCCTGAAACTTCTAATATTTTTTTCGAAATTGTCTATAAATTTTAAATTTTTGCATTCAATTATTTATGTCATTATTCAATTAGTTTCTAACATTTCAATTGTCTCGTTAATTTTTCAAAGATTGTCTACAAATTGTTAATTTTTGACATCAGTTATCAATTATTTTTTTCAACTTATACTTTTCAATTATTTTTTTAAAATTACAATTATTTTTGTCATTTTTCAAATACTTTTAACACTTTAAAATTATTTTATTTAAATGCCATTTTCATCAATCTTTTTTATTATTGTCATGACTTTTACACTTTCAATTATTAATGTCACTATTCAATTAGTTTCTTCACATTTCAATTATGTCGTTAATTTTTCAATTGTTTTATACAATTTTTCAATTAATGTAATAGATTTTTTATTTTTTACTCCATTTTTGAATTATATTTCACACTTCTTATTAATCTTTTTTAAAATTTTAGTTTTTTGTAATTTTTCATCTACTTTCTACATATAAAAAATTTTTTTTGTCATTTTTTATATTATTATCTTTAAGTTTCAATTATTTCCTTAAAAATTTTCAATTCTTTTATGCAAATTTCAATTATTTTGTTTAAAATTAAAAATTTTTGTCTTTATTTTTAATTAATTTGTTCCATTAGTTCTGTCATTAAAATTTTTTTTTCAAATTTGAATTATTTTCATCATTTTTTAATTATTTTCTTCACATTTCAATTAAAAAAAGTCACTTTTTTTTACTATTTTCAATCTGCAAGTTCGCTGGCAGCCCTGAAATAATGATTCGATTGTATATTTAATAAAAGGCTACTTAAATTTTGTTGTCTAGGGTTTCAAAGAGCAAGCACTTGCAGTATCGACAGACCCGGAACACAGATTTGAATTAGCTCTTGCCTTAGGAAATTTGGAAACGGCACTGACACTTGCCAAGGAGGCCAACAGTCAGCAAAAATGGAGACAATTGGCCACTCTTGCCACCCAAAAGGGCAAGTTGCAATTGGCACAAGAGTGCTTGCATCAAGCACAAGATTTTGGAGGTTTGTTGCTGCTGGCGACGAGTACTGGCAATTCAGATATGATTGAAAAATTGGGCAGTGCTGCCAACGAATCGGGCAAAAACAATATTGCATTTTTATCCAAATTTCTTCTCGGTGATGTGGATGAATGTCTAGATATTCTTATTAAGACTGACAGAATTCCTGAGGCAGCATTCTTCGCGAGAGCGTACGCACCAAGTAAAATTTCATCCATTGTCAAAATTTGGAAAGAGAAACTTTCAGCAGTTAGTGAAAAAGCTGGACAGAGTCTAGCCGATCCTGAACAATATGAGAATCTGTTTCCTGGCTATCGAGAGTCTCTCAAAGTTGAGCAATTCTTAAAAGAAAAGAGTAAAAAGAAGATTCCAGCCTCGGCTTTTCCTACACTTAAAGTATGTTTTATTATTATTATTATTACAGGGATCACAGTTGTTTCTCTTTTTCACCTAATCCTCTTATTTTCCCCTTTTAAAAAAAAATCACCTAATATCAAGATTTTTCTTCCCTTTTCCCCCTTTTTTTAAAAAAAAAATTACCTCAAACACCTATAAAATCAAGCAGGGTAGCTACGCGTCAGCAAAGTTAGGGAAAAAAGTTTTTTGTTTGTTTTTTTAAATTAAAGAAATTGATAATTAAATCATGATTTAATTAATTACTATAATAATTTTATTTATTTGTCACTTAAGTTTTTTAAACATTTTAAAAATAATTGGTAAGTATTCAAAACTACTATGAAACTATGCCAATAATAATAATCAATTAATTTTACAAAAGAAACAAAATCTAAGTAATACAAATTTTCGAAGTTATTTACTTTTTAAGTAAGATTGTTTAAACAATCTAAATTGTATTAGGACTCTAGGCCAATAGTAATGAATTCATTTTACCTAAGAAACGAATTCAAAGTATGTAATGAAAACTTTTGAAGACATTTGATTGTTAACTAATTTTGTTTAAACAATTTAAAAATGGTTTAAAAACATTCTAAACTGTATTATAACTCTAGGCCAATAGTAATTAATTAATTTCACAAAAGGAACAAAAGCTTTTGAAATTATTTCTTTGTTTAATTAAAATTGTTTAAACAAATCTAAATTCTTGGTTAGTAACTAGAATTTTATCAAAATACCTTGAAATCACTTTCTCAAAAAATAATTTTTTATATTTTTAAAAGTTATTAACAATTTTTTAGTTAATATTAAAAGTTTTGATTTTAGTACTTAAGGTATTTTAAATTTAAATAACGCCCCTGTCGGTTACTTTAGGAACTACCCAATATGGCCGCCGACAGAGAGAAAGTTGACGTATTCAGTACGTAAAATTTGCTTATTTATTTAAGAAACAACATTTTAAAGTGTTTGTGAATGTGAATTATAATTTTGAAATAGTGACAATTATTTATTTTGTGAATAAACAATGGAATTTGAACCCAAATTCCGAAAATCTCCTAGTAATGGACTTTGTTGTGTGACTGGTTGTAACTCAAAAAAGTCTTCGAATTCAAGAGTAAGTTTTCATAACTTACCAAAAGAAGGACAAGTAAAAATTAAACGAAAAAACACATTTGGAATTGTTGAAGAGGTAGATAAACGTACAGAATGGCTTCGAAGGTTAAAATATGTGAAGCATAATAAGTTTATGTATGTCTGTTCATTGCACTTCACAGCTGATGATTACTGCTTTCCTGGTAAGTTTATTAATTAATTGAAAAGATTATATTATAAAATAATTAACAAGTGTCAAATAAAAGAGTCGATTTTTAAAATTAGAATTAGTGTGTACTAAATCGGAAGTTTAAAAACAAGATTGTTTTGGTGTAAAATATTTGAAATATTGTTAAAACCACATGTTATTTATTAAATATATAAACTTTAAATATAAAAGAAACTATTCATAATGTTTAATTTTCTGGCAACTTTAACATTTTCTAAAAATTTGCTCTACAAAATAAGATTTTTGAGGTTATGTATTCTTTTACGAAATTCGACATTGATTCGCAAGTATTAATATTAATTAATTATTTATTACAGATCAACCTGCAGTAAATCGAAAGTTGAAACCGAATGCTGTACCAATGGAAACACCAGATTCTGCTTATAAACCAAAAAAAAACATTAACAGAAAAAATAGACTTGTAAGTAAGAAAATTAGTGATACGCGTTAGACGTTTTATTTAACCGGTCTTAATTATTCCAAATTTATTTAATCATAATTCGTACCTGAAATTATTTTTAAAATTATTATTTAGCGTGATTTTCATTTAACAAAAATTTTAATTTCAGGCTTCACAGGCCTAAATGTACCCTATTTTTCGATTGGTTCCTAAAAGTCCCCTATTTAGAAAATTTTACCCTAAAATCCCCTACTTTTCACAAAAGTATAATTAAAGTCAAGGTATCTAGAAATTTTAAATTAATTTCAATCTTTTTTAAATTTTTATTATTTTTCCAATCTTCAATTATTTCTATCATTTTTAAATTATTTTCTCCAATTTTTCATTTATTAAATTATAATTCAATAGATTTTCTGAATTTCCAATCCTTCATCTCAGATTCCAATTTTTTTCTTCAATTTACAATTATGCTTATCATTATTTCTTAATTTTTTCCTTTCATTCATACTTATTTGAATTATTATTTGACTAATTTCAGAAACTGTCAATTATTTTCATCAAATTTAAATTATTTTTTTCTACTAATTAAATATTTTCATTATTTTTCAATTAATTTCCAAAACTTGCAATTATTTTTTTACATTCTAATTTTTTTCATTATTTTTTCATTGTGTTTATCATTTTTCAGTTATTTTATTAAATTTCAAAAATGTTTTGTACATTTATCACTTATTTTTCATAAATTCTATTTATTGTCTTAAAGTTTCAATTATTTCTATAACTTTGAGAATATTTTCTGCAATTTATAGTTTTAAAAAGTATTTTTTCATACACTTTCTAAATTTTTTATTTATTTATCTCAAATTTCAGTCATTTGTATTATTTTTCAAATATTTCCATCATTTTAAAATTGATAACTTTAATTTCATAATTTTTCAATTATTTTTTAACTGATTTACTAAACCTTTAATTATTTATTTCAAGCTTTAATTAATTAAAAAAATTGTTAATAAATTTTAGAATTTTTCAATTATTTTTTTCAAATTTACAATTACTTTCGGTATTTTGTAATTTCTATAATTTTGTCATTTTTTTCTACAAATTGTAATTTTTAAAATTATTTTTTTTAACTGATGTAATAAACCTTTAATCATTTATTTCAAATGAGAAGCACTTTTTCAAAACTTGATAAATCCATTTTCCAAAAAAGTTGAGATAATCACAAATTTAACATATTAGGAACCTTACAAATCGATCTGTCACTGTTAAATTCAAGAAAAAAATTTTTAACAAAGAGTTTTCAATTTAAAAAAAACTTGTACTTAACCAAGATGATTTAAAATTTTAATTTTTTTCCTAGAATAAATTACAAAAACCTTTAAATTTCTTAATTACTGTAAACTTTAATTAAAAATAAATCTCCTTAAGTGCAAAAAACATTCGTATTTAAATAATTTCGTATATTTTTTCTACTTTATAATTAAATCTAGGGGTTAAGTGCGAAACTGCATTTGTTTAATTTTCTCGAAATAACAAAATGTGGATTTATCAACTTTTGAAAAAGTACTCCTCAAATTTCAATTGATTAAAAATATTTTTAATCAATTTTAGAATTATTTTTTTCAAATTTACAATTACTTTCGGTATTTTGTAAATAATTTCCTTTATTTTCAATTTTTTATCTAAAATTTCAATTATTTTAAAAATTTTATCATTATTTTTGCTATTTTTCAATTATTTTAAAAATTTGATATATATTCTGTAATTTTTTAAAATTATATTTTTCAAATCTCGATTGTTTTCTTTAATTTTCAAATATTTTCTTAATTTTAAATTACTATCTTCAATTTTTAAAATTATTTTTAGTTTGATTTACTTAATCTTCATATATTAATCTTAAATTCCAATTCTTAGTTTTCAATGTTTAATTTGTTTTATAACCTTCTCATTGATTTCTTCGATTTGAAATTACCTTAATCATTTTTTAATTAGTTTCCTAAATTTTCAATTATTTTTCTCAATTCTCAATTGTTTTCATCAATTATGATTTTTTTTTCAATTATTCTTATAATTTTTAAATTAATTTTTTCAATTTTCAATTATTGTATTAAATTTTCAGTTGTTTGTATAATTTTGCAATTATAGAAACCATTTTTAATTTTTTAAATTATTTTTAAATTGATTTATTAAATCTTCAATTACTTATATCAAATTTGAACTCTTCCTTTTAATTTTGATTAGTTTTATGATCTTTTTTAATTGTTTTTTTTTCCAATTTTTAATTATGTTAATTATTTTTTAACTAATTGCTTAAATTTTTAATATTTTTTTTAATTTACCATTATTTTTATCTTTTTTCAATTATTTTCTTCAGTTTTTAATTATTCTCATCATTTATATTTCAATTATTATCTTGTATTTTTAATTATTTCTGAAGTTCTGCATTAATTTTCTATATAATTTTGAATTATTATTTATCAGTTTTAAATTATTTTCCAAAATTTGTTGTTATTTTTTTTTATTATTAATTTGAAAATTCTGTAATTATATTTTTTAATTATATTCTTTTTATCCTACAACTTTTTAATTTTGTCCTACCCAAATAAAATCGAGGTTCTACTGTAAATAATTCATTTATGTTTATTTATAAAGTTTTTAAAGTACCCTAAAAGTTCCCTATTTTTGTATATTCAGTCCCCTATTTCCTCTAAAATATTCTTCATTGTCATTGTGAAGTCTGTAATTTTGTAAAATCTCTTTTTATCATAAGTCTAATAAGAATTAAAATTGTTTTTCATTTTACATAATTCTTATTTAACCAAATTTTCATTTGGTTCTTGTATTATTATTATTATTATTATTATTATTATTGATTACTTCTTGCAGGATCGGAGGTGTTTGACTAGAAAATTTACTGCTGTTGCAAAAAATAATATCACTACTTCGACAACATCGGATAGAGCTAAAAGTAATATTTCGACTGAAGAAAAGAATAAAAATGTTTCTGAACAGGAAAATACTTTGGAGCATAATTTTGTAAATTGTGCAGCGAATTCATCCTTGAATATTTCACATGACAATGAAGCGTTTGTAGATGAAAAATGTCAAAATATTAAAATTGAAAATGAGGATATTTTTGAGCAGAATAGTATTTCGGAGCATTATGATGTAAATTGTGAAAATTATCAAAATATAAAAACTGAAAATGAGAATATTATTGAGCAGAATAGTAGTTCAGAGCATTATGATGTAAATTGTGAAGAATATCAAGATATCAAAATTGAAAATGAGAGTATTTTAGAGGAGAATAGTAGTTTGGAGCATTATGATGTAAATAGTGAAAAATGTCAAAATATCAAAACTGAAAATGAGAATATTTTTGAGGAGAACAGTAGTCCGGAGCATTATGATGAAGATTGTGAAATAGATTATGAAGCGGCCTTTAATACTTTTCAAAATGATGAAGCATATACCGACGAAAACTGCCAAAACACTGAAAATGAGATCTCGATGACGAACGAAGTTAAAGTAGAGAAAGAAATTGACAACGAAATTTTGAAGAATCAAAAGTTTCAGGAGATAGGTGTGCAAGTAAGCAGTGGCGACTTTATAATATCATTATCTTTGTTCATAAAAACAGAGAAGGAATTGATAACTATGTGTGGAATACCAAGTTTCAACATTTTAACTGAATTGTCCAAACTAATGGATGAAAAATACCCTGTAAAACGGAAACGTTCCTTAAGCACGTGTGATTGTATTATTTTAACGACAGCTAAGTTGAAATTGGACATTCCATTTAACGCCCTTGCAATTTTATTCAGTCAAGCCTCTGAAGTTACTATCAGAAATATATTTTATGATACTGTAAAAAAACTGTCAACAATTGTACAATCAGCTATTAAACGAGTTTCTAAGGATGAAATTTTACGCAATATGCCAAAGTGTTTCAATAACTTTTGTGATACAACTTCTGTTTTTGATTCCACAGAAATTAAAATTCAGCAACCGGAGTGTTTGAAATGTCGAATTAAATTTTATTACCATTATAAAGGTGATCTGACAATTAAATTTTTGACGGAAGTAACGCCCGCAGGAATAATTACTTGTGTTAGCGAAGCTTTTGGAGGACAAGCATCCGATAAAGACATAATCAATCACAGTGCCAATCTTCAAAATTTAGAAAGTACCAGAGATGCAATGATGGTCGATAAATTGTCTTTTCTAAGACAAAAGAAGCAATTATCGCAAGAAGAAGCAGTAAACAATCGAGAAATTGCATCCAGAGTCCACATCGAAAGGATGAATCAACGTATTAGGCAATTCCAAATTTTAAAAAACGGACTCCCTTGGTTTTTTATAAACTACGTAGATGATATTTTTCTGATATGTTGTGCATTGGTAAATTTGGGTGCTCCTATTTCAGGAGATGATCAATTTTAGATTTTAAAGTTTCACTTAAGCTTTTTCACTTAAACATTAAAAATGTTATTGTATATTTCTTTTTCCTGTCTATAATTGTAAATAAAGGTCAAATAAATTGATACATTTATTTTTAAAATAATTTTATTTGTTTTTAAAACCTAGAGTAATTTATAAAATAAAAACATTTATTGTTGTACTTGTCAACAACACATTTTTCGAATATTTTAGGAACACATAATATTCTTTTTGCCTTTTTTAAAACTTAGAGTAATTTATAGAACAAAACGATTTATTTTTGCACTTAGGCAAAAGGCATTTTTTTGGAAAACTTTGGAACAGTGAACATGATAATGTTTTACTTTTTACAGTATAAATAACAATTTATAACAAAAAAAAATATTCTTTTACTTAAGACGAGTAACTTAGAACATCTATAATAATTATCCACAAAATTCATTCATTCTTTCAGTCTGTCCGCACCTAAAGTTTGGCATTTAGATATTTTTTTGTTTTAAATCAGTTACGTTTAAAAAAATGTATCTTTACGTCAAAATTAGAGTCTACTTTGATAAGAATAAATTTAACTGCATTGACAGAAAATAAATTAATTAAAATATAGTTTACCCTAAACAATTGAAATGAAATTTTCATACACTAACATTTTTAGTAAATTAAAATTTCATTTTATCAATATAAACTAACTTGAAATGTTCTTGTGATTAAATTAATTGATATTTAGATCATTGAAAATTGAGATAATTGAAAATTATCTTATTATTATAAGATCATTAAAATTTTGAAATAATGATTTTTAATGAAAATCTAAATTAGTTGTTAAGAATCAATATATATTTAAGTTAAAGTTCATTAAATTTTAATTTTTTTCTTTAAAAAATTAAAAGTTTAAAATAACTGAATTTTATTAAAGTAACTTTGTAATTCCTTCAGAAAGTTTAAATCTAACTTGTGTTGTTAGAACTTTTGAAGAACAGAAATTATCCTCAATATAAGTTTGGAACGATTGAAGTTCGTATAAATAATAATCTTCCTTTTATTTATTTATTTTTTTATTATTTTTCCTTTTTTAAATATAAAATTGGAAACTTCGTACTTTTTTACAACATTTTTTTTATTTACTTTTACTTATTTATCTATTTCTAGACAGATTAAAAATTTTTCTTTCGATTGTTAATTATTTTCCTCACTTTTCAATTATTTTCTTAAATATTTAATAATTTTAGTCATTTAGTAATTTTTTTTTCAATTAACAATTATTTTCTTAAAATTTCAATACAACTCTTCAATTTTCATTTATTTTCTACAACTTTATGCATAATTTTCATCAGTTTTCAATTAACAATTTATTATTCTCCTGCAATTTTATGATTACTAATTAATTTTAAAAAAAAATTTGTACGAATTCCGGTTATTCTCATCATTTTTCGAATTTTTTTAATTGTTAATTATTTCTTTTAATAGTTAATTATTTTCGTCATATTGTAATTTTATTTTTTAATTATCAGTTATTTTCTTGATATTTCCATTTAGTTCTTTAATTTTCAATTTATTTCTTCAATTTTTAATTATTTTCTGTAATTCTTAAATATTTTCTTCAATTTTTAATTATTTTTATCAATTTTTAATTAATTCCTCAATATTCAACAATTCTTGGATTTTTTCAATTATTTTTTTCACTCATAAAAATTGTTTTAAAACTTCAATTCAATTATTATTATTGTTGACTTTTTTTTATTTTTATTTCGATTATCATTAAGTTTTTTTAATTTTAAATACAATTATTCAATTATTTTCTTTAATTTTCAATTCCATTCTTCAATTTTTATTTCCATTCTTCAGTTTTCAATTTTTCCTTTATGGTCATTAATTCTCGGCTTTTTTTAATTACGTTTTCTTTAATTTTTTAGTATATTTTTTCAATTTCAATTCCATTCTTCAATTTTCAATTATTTTTTTCAATTTTAATTATTTTCTTCGATTTTCAAACCAATTATTAAATGTGCAATTATTTCCAACAATTGTTCCTATAATTTTCTTAATTTGCAATTATTTTCTTAATATTTAATATTTCATGTTCAATTTCTTCAATTATTTTTTTCAGTTGTCTATTAATCTAGTCATTTTTCGAATTTTGTTTTCAATTGACAATTATTTTCGTTATTTTCACATAATTTCTTCAATTTTTCAATTATTCTCGTCATTTTTAAACTATTTTCTTCAATTATTAATTATTTTCCGTATTTTTCAATTATTTCCTACAATTTTTTCATTTTTCAATTATTGTCTGAAAATTTCTATAATTATTCTTTGATTTTTTAAATTATTTTGTTCGGTTCTGTATTATTATATAATATATAAATCTCGAATTATGTTTTCACTTACTCGTGTAAGTATACATATTTGTTAATTTTTTTGGCCAAAAGTACCTGACTTTTTTAGTTCTGCACAATATTATCATATCCCTTTTTGACCTAAAATTGAACAAAGAAACCGCTGTGATCCCTGTTATTATTTAAATAATTTTTTATTTAACTCTTAAAATTGAACATTCAGCTTTAACTCGTTCTTACAATTTGTAACAAGATGGTGTGTATAATATTCTTGTAATATTTTTTTACACATCTGGCTTCTAATATTTGTTAATTGTCAAAATAGAAATTTTAAATAAATTTGTTTTATTTCAGCCTAATGCCGATCGTAGTCCGTACGAAGAAATGATGTCAGAGAATTTCAGCGAGCCGGTTCATCAAGGAACGACAGATCCTCTAATTTCTGAAACAAAATCTCATCAGAATTCGACAGATCATACAGAAGTTACAAATAGATTGACGAATTTAAGTATTAGTAAGTCGGCAACTGAAGATGTCGAAAAGAAACAACAGCCTATTTCCAGTAATTCGAGGCCTCTTGTAGTTGACGATGATGATCTAGACTTGGATCTTGAATTAGACGAAAACATTGACACTAGTGTAAGTGGATTTTAATTCGTTACATTATTTTATTCTAATTGATTCTTTAAATTTAGTTTCAAAGAATTTTTTTCGAACTACTGTACTTTTAACTTTTTTTTTGTTTGATAATGTTTTTTTACCATTAATTTTGGTCTTTTTTTGTGCTTATTACTTTTGTTACATTTCTAAAAAAATTAAAATTTGGTGTTTTTCTTTTAGTTAATTTTTTCCAATTTCAATTAATTTTAACTCTTTTATTTATACAATTTTAAAAATATTATTAACATCTTTAAAGAAATTTCTTCATTTTAAATTATCCTTTCCCCTTTTATTTGCTTCATCAATACTTTATGTTTTTGTTTCAATCTTATTTGTTTCAAATTTTCTAGAAATTTTTTATTTATTCTTCAATTTTATAAAACCCTACTTCATAATAAAATCCTTGTTAAGGATAATGTAACCAAAAACTGACTTTTCCCAGGAAATAAAAATATTATTAAAATTAATTACACTAAATTTTGAAAGACCCAATTGTATACTTTTTAGAAAAAATTAGCTTGAGTTAAAATTTGTTGTTAAATAATAATTATTTAACATTTTATGCTTTTTATTTAAATCCAGTTAAAGTCTGTTATTTTCATCCAATTTTAACGAATAATAGCTTATTTTTCTCGCTGAAACATTCTCTAAAATTTTATTTGTTGGGTTTTTTTTTTTTTAAAGAATATTTTCTGTGAAAGTTATTAAACAAATACAAGTGTTTTTGTACGTAATGTTTTAACAAAATAATATTTAACAAAATTTAATAAATAAAATTGCAGAGAATGTTTCAGCAGGAAAAATTCTCGGTAATTTTAGTTAAAATTACTAGATTTTAACTAGATTGAAAAAAAGAACATTGAAAAAAAGATCATTGAAAGATTCAAGATTGAAAGAATGTAAAATAATTATTATTTGACAAGAAATTTTAGCTCAACTTAATTTTTTCTGAAAAAAAGTACAACTGGAAATTTCAAAATTTGGTGAAATGGATTTCAAAAATATAATTTTATTTGTGGTGTAAAAAGACTTTCTAGTTTAAGGTTATGTAAATATAAGAGAACCTCCTTAAGTAATTTTTTAAAAATTTTAGTGATTTTTTAACCTTTTGTAGTAAATTTTTTGTTTTTTCATTTATTTTCTATGTAATTTTATTCATTTTCAGTTTTCACTTAAATTTTTACTTTTTTTAAATTACTTTGTAACATTTACAAGGTACTTACTTCTCTTTTATTTTATTTATCTATTTTCTACGTTTTGTTTCCACACATACTTATTTTTAATTTTAGTCATCTTTCATTCATTCCCTATTATTCCCAAAAATTATTAGTTAACATTTTAATTAAAAATTAGTTAACTAATTTGTTAACAATTTGTGACTTTCTAACATTTTTATTAAACTATTTAGTTATTTTTCCTCACTTTTTTCTTATCTTCAATTGATTTTTATAAGTTTTTGTTTTCTTTTTCCTTTTCTAGTTATTCCTGCATCTATTCATTTTTTATTTACTGTCAATTTTCAATTTCAATTTTAAATTCTTGAAATTTTCTACTAATTTTTTACAATTATCCATTTTAAATCTCACAGTTCCTAGATTTTTCTTCATAAGTAACATGTATTATTTTTAATCGTTTTCTCAATTTGTATTTTATCTATATTTTTCTACATTTTCTGATAAATATCTCCATTTGTTGTTTTTTATTTCTCTTGTAGCTTTACGACAATTTAACAATATTTCATCTTATTATTTCTCTTTCTTATTTCCTCTTCTTTCTTCCTTTTATTCCTTCTTCTACTTGTTCTTCTATCTTTTCTAAAGAATTTATCTCTGTATTTTGTTATTTTCTTTTATTTTTGGAAAATTTTCTCCTGCCTCAATTATTTTTTTCTTCATTTTTCATACTTGTTCTACAATTTATTGTTATTTTCTTTACTTCCAGTGGCTTCGTTTGTTTTTTCTTTTTAATTTTCTGGTAATTTGTTTATTTTTGGTAAATTACAGTTTTTCTTTTTCAAACAAATACCTAATTTTCATCTTTTCATTTTTTATTAAATAAAGTTGATAATTTTTTTTATTCTCTTAATGTTCATTAGTTTCTTTAGTTGAACATTTTCTCTTGTTTCAAAAATATTTTTTTGTCTCTCTCTCCCTTTTTTGAAACTTTTGTTTTCAATTTTATTCACCATTTAAGAGGTTTTCTCCATTGACATAACCTCAAAATAGAAAATGGTTTTTTCCACCAAATAAAAATATTATTAAAATTAATTCCACTAAATTTGGAAAGACTCAGTTGTACATTTTTCAGAAAAAATTAGGTTGAGCTAAAAGTTGTTGTTAAATAATAATTATTTAACATGTGCTTTTTTTAAAAAAAAACTAGGTGAAAATAATAATAATTATTATTATTTGACAACAGATTTTAGCACAACCTAATTTTTCTGAAAGTGTACAACTGGATCTTTCAAAATTTGATGAAATTGATTTTAATAATATTTTTATTTGGGGTGAAAAACGAAGGTTATTTAAATGGAGAGAACCTCCTTAAGTAATTTTCTTAAATTTAAGTTCGAAGTCTGTTTTTCGTTAAACTAGATTAAAATTCTTTGTTCCTTATTTTTGAATTACATTTTTTTTATTATTTAAAAATTATATAAAATTTTTTTTTTATACTTTTGAAATTGTATTCTGATTTTTTATTATTTTGGAATTGTATTCAAACACATTATTGTTTTTAAATCATATTCAAGCTCTTTGTTAGTTTCAAACTGTGTTCAAATTTATTGTTGGCATTGTTTGAAAAAGCCACTGTTTCATTATTGTTTTATCATACTTTGTTCGCATTTTTTGCATGCATCCAGAACAGATTTTCCTGAAGCTGAAGTAAGTCAACTGTCATTACAAAAATGTATAGAGAAATGTTTGTTAATTTGTTAGCTTGTGAAGAAAAAAATTGAAAAGGCACGTAATTGGCTTAATATCCTTAAAGGCAAACGTGCGTAACTTTAGAAGAGTATTGCGTTACTAAAGCAGTCTGTGCCAGTTATAAAAGGCTACTTGACGCATTTGTTTTACGCGACCCAACACTATTACAATGGGCACCTTTGAATGGGTACATGTCGTTAATATATATGTGCTCTCTTACTCCATATCGTTAAATAAGATTGTGCCTCGCTTTCTGGCACTTAAACACATAATGTCTTGAAATAAAGCAAACAACTTTTTCTCAAAATCCGAATCTGGCAAATTTATTTTTATCAGTTTAAAATCTCAATTCATTTAAATCTGCTCAATTTTATAGTAATTTGTGTTTTAGATTGATTTGTATTTTATATATACACTTAAGCTTCACTTATTTTAAATCCATGACAAAAGTCGCACTTATTTTAACTTCCATGTACTTATAGAGAACTTCTCTCTGATTGGCTGATCCAATTTGCAGCAACCAATGAAAATGTTAGTTAGTTTTGATTGGTCGACAAGTTAAAATAAGTGAGACTTCGAACAGTTAAAATAAACGGGACTTCAAATAAGCGAGACTTTAAGTTGCAGTGTATTAATTTATATTTAAAATCAATTTGTATAAATTCAAGATAAATGATTTTTTGGTGATTTTGTACCTAATTATTTACGTTTTTAGAGTCCTGGAGTCGTGAATTTCTGGTTCTTGAAATATTCTCAGTTTACTAACATTGAAGAATTTTTGATGGCAAATAAGAAAATAATAATTACGAGAGCATGGCGAAATGTGGTGGAAGCAAACTGGTCAGAAGTTTGAGTATAGGCTAGAATTGAAGCCGAGGCGCTTATGAGCGAGGGGTGGGGTATTATGGCAACAAAGCTGTAAACAAAATACACCGTGACTGCCATCGGGTAAACATGCCCCCAGGCTCCAGCAAAAGCTCACTCTCTTCCATTTGTATCAGTTACATGCTACTACCGTAATGATCCGTCACTGATTTTTACGGCAAAAGAGAGAAAAAAAAAGAAAGGAAACAAATCATTTGAACTCACAGAACTGCATGTATCGAGTTCTTCAAGTTTTGTTTTTCAAAACAAATTGCAGATTCAAACTGTATATTGATCAGACATTTGTGCCTCCTAATTTTTGCACACATTTAATTTGAATGTCGAAATGTGCGAATAGTTTGAATTCAAATTGACAGGAATCTTGCTATTTGGATTTTATTTGAATCCAAATTCGGAAGATTCGAATTGGGAACTAGTTGAAGATTTTGAAACAATAGAGTTCAAATTCGAATTGGCACTTTATTTGAATGCAATTTGATTCGAATTCGTATCGTATTTGACTCAAATTTTTTATTAGATTCGATTCTGTTTCAGGGTGTCTAGTGAGTTGCAAAAAACAATTCAGGGCATTTTTAAGATCGAAAGTAAATTATACAAAAGTCCACTTTTTAATTATTGAAACAATAGCTATTACTTTTAAGCTGGAGAAAATAATTAGAAACTTTAAACAAAATAATCGAATTTGAAAAAAAAAACAGAAAACTGCAAAATATAAATAAAAATTAAAGAAAAACGTGAACGAAAAATTGAAAATATAATTGCAGGCTTCACAGTGACAATAAAGAATATTTTAGGGGAAATAGGGGACTGAATATATAAAAATTGGGAACTTTTAGGGTGTTTTAAAAAGTTAGTAAATAAAGATAAATGAATTATATATCATAATTAATTTTCAAAACAAAAATATGTTCTACTCTAAATTGTAAAAGTGTTACGATATTTCTTCTAATATTTTTAAATTATTAACTTTTGTGATAAAAAATATTTATAAATAAGACTATATAGTCAGAATTGTAGGATTACTTATTATGAAATGCATAAAAACATCTTTAAGAAGATAAAAACTAATTTCTTTTCTTCCTTCTTAAAAGCTAAACAATTCTCAAAAGAATAAGAATTTGAGTCGACTGAAATTCTGATAAATTTACGAATGAATTAGTAAATTTGAATCAAATAATATTTAAAGTGATAAAATAAAAAAAGAGAAAAAGAAACAAAGCAATATATTGAAAAATGGAAAAAAATCTTTTAAAAAAAGTTTAACAAGCTATGAAAAAAAAGCAAAAAATGAACTACAAAATAAAAAGTTTAGTAAGAATAAAATAAGAAACTGCATTGTAAATGATAATTTGTAAATAAATTTGGAATGACAAATTTCTTTAAAAATGAAGAAATTTAGAAAACTATTCTCAAATTGGAGAAAATTTAAAATGGAATATGTAAATAAATTTAAAAAATAAAAGAAACAAACTTTTAAACAGTTTTAACAAAAAAAAAAATTGTTTAAAAATCTTAGGATCTAAAAATTTTATGAAAGTATAAATTTTGCGAAAAAATAGACAAAATATAAAGAAAATTGAATAAATTTACACAAAAAAACGAGTTAATATAAAAATAATCAGATAAATGAAAAGAAAATGGAACTTCGCTACTCCCTTAAATTATCAAATTAAATAAGAAAATAAAAAAAAATTAATAAATTTTTTGAAATGTTATAAAACAAACATTATATAAAATAATCTGAAATATTTTGCGTAAAAAGAAGAAAATAAAATAAAAATTAGTAATAAAATACTGACAGTTTTTTAAGAATATGAAATTATAAGAAAAAAATTTAATATTTCGATAAAATGGTATATATATTTAAAATTTCAAAGAAATATAAACATGATTATTTAATTAGAAATTCATTATAATAAGTCAAACAATCATAAGAGAAAATGATCAAAGTATATATAATATATATACTTTGATTTTATATATACATATATATAAACTTATTATTATAATAAAGTTAGACAATTTTTAAAATATCGAAATTATTTAAATTAACTTAAAATGAATAATTAATTTATAATAATTTATTTTTGAATTTTAACTGTTAAATTTTTACATAATTGCAATTTAAAGCTGTGGATAAATTAAAGTTTTGGATCAAAAGTTTTTTAGTTCTTTACAAATTCACAGTTTTAGTGAAAAGTAAAAAAAAATTTCAAACTAGGGGATTTTTAAGGAACAATTGCAAAATAAAGAATTTTTGAAAAATTCTTTTACAGTAAATAGTGTTCGCCTGTGAAGCCTCTAATGGAAATTTGAAGAAAATAGTTTAAAATTAAAGAAAATAATTGAAAATTTAGAAAATTGTTGATAATTTAGTAGGAGCTAAAATCTGATTCAAATTTGAAGAAAAGAATTGAAAATTAAAGAAAAAAATTGAAAATGTAAGACAATAATTTGTAAATAAAGAAATAGGGTTAACGACGTTATAGAAAAGAATTAAATAATTAACAAATATGTATAATCGAAAATTAAAGGAAAACATTTTTTAATTTAAAGAATATAATTTTAGTTTGAGAAATGAATTTAAAATAAAGAATAGGATTGAACGAAAATAATTAAAAATATTGAAAAATGTAGGCAGAAGAAATTAATTGAAAATTAAACAGAATAATTGGAAAATAAATAAAATAATGCAAAAATTGAAAAATAAAATTAATATTTCAAGAAAATAAATGAAAATTTATTAAATTAATTCAGAAATTAGAGAATATAATTGTAATTTAAAAAAGATAATTTAAAATTGATGAAAATAAATTAAAGATGACGAGAGAAATATAAAATTGCAAAGATTTAATAAATTTTACAAAAAAAATTTAAATAAAAAAAAATCATGGAAGAAATTAAAAATGCAATTGACAATTGTACATTTTTAACAAAATAAATTCAAATTTAATAAAATAATTGAAGTAGAAACAGAGTATTAATTATAATATTGGAAAATGAAAAAATGTATGTAGAAGACAATAATTGAAAATGTCTATTAAAAAATATAATTGAAATTTGAAGAAATGAACTGAAAATAGAAAATAATTATAAATAACGAAGCTCAATGAAAGTAGAAAAATAAAAATAATTGAGTATTGAAAAAATTAATTGAAAAATGAAGAAAAAAATTAAAAATGAAAGTAATTGATAAAGTAGGTTTAAAACTGAAGCAAATAATTGAAAATTAAAGAAAACAATCAAATCTGTAAAAATAATTCAAACAAATTTAGAATATAATTAACATTTACTGAAAAAATTGCAAAAATTCTTTAAAATTTTTCATTCTTTTCTAATATTATTCCAATTAAACTATTTTTATCATTTTTCAATTATTTTTGTAAATTTTTAATTATTTTGAATAATTTTCCGACTTTGAAATTTACTTTCTGCAAATTAGAATTTTTATTATTTCTATTTTCAATTTACTTTTTAGTATCGAATTTTCAGTTTTAATTTATTCTCTTCAATTTTAACTGATCTCTTTCAGTACTTAATACTGTTCAATTTATTAACTTTAATTAATCTTTAATTTTCTTTTCATTTTTTCATTTTTTTCTTCAATTTACATTTGTATTCTCAATTTTTTCAATTATTTTGTACAGTGCTTAATTATTTATAGTATTTTATAATTATATTTTTCTTCTTTGAATTAACTTCTTTAATTTCTAATTCTGGATGCTAATTTCAGTTATTATCTCACATATTTAATTATTTTTGTTCATTAATTAATTAATTTGAAAATTATATTTTTTACAATTTCTAAAATAATTTTCACTTTCTTTTAGTGTTAATTTTATTTTTCAATAATTCTCTTTAATTATAGTCTTCATTTTTAAAAAATTGTTCTTTTAATTTAAAAACTAAGATTTTTTTAATTTCTTTCGTAATTTTGACATTATTAACTTTCATTTTAAAACGTTTTTTTCAAATTACAATTATATCCTTTAATTTATCAATTAACTTCTTGAATGCTTTATTATTTTTATCATTAATTTATTATTTTCATAATTTTTTAAATTATTATTTTTTTTTTTTTTAATTAAGTAATATTTTTAAATGTTAATGTTTTTTTTTGTAACAATTTCTTCTTTCATCAATTAATTTATTTAATTCTTAATTGTTTTCTTAAAATTTTAATTATTTTATTAAATTTTCTTTTGTTTCTTGAAATCACAATTTATTGTATTTTTCAATAATTTTCAATTATTTTCTTCTATATATTTGAAATACATTTTTCAATTTTCAATTATTTTCTGTGCAAATATCTGTCCTTGTTTATTTTTTGTTATTTTCAATTTTCAATCGTTTTCTTTAAATTTCAATGATATTTTAGTTTTAACTATATTTTTTAACTGTTTTCTTAATTTTTAATTATTTGCTTTATTAATAAACTATTTTTTCAAATTTCAATTGTATTTTCAATTTTTCCACATTTATTTTTTCTATTTTCATTTATATTCTGCATTAATCTGTTTCTTTTCTCCAAATTTAATTATTTTCTTTAAAATTTCTAATTATTTTTTCCAGCTTAAATGTATATTCACCTATTGCTTCAATTATTAAAATGTAGACCTTGATATAATTTTATTACGTCCTTGAAAACCTTATAAACACCTTGTATTGTCTTTTTTTAAATCGATTACGAAATAATCAATAATAATTGAACTCGATGAATGACAAGTTAAAAATAGATAGTTTCTCCATCAGCATTTAAATACATTTAATAAATTTAAATAATTTAATGAACCCTTCATTTACGCCACGAAAGCAACAGAAATCATTTTTTGATAAAAATTATCTCTTGTTTCAGGATGTAAATCTAGACGATGACCTGTTGGTGGATGACTAGTGAATTAATGATTCCATCGATTCATCATGTCCAGATGCAGACCTCGTTTTTGGATAGAAGACACACAAAAAAAACTGGAAGCCATTCCCTATCAGTGAAACTGGTCTTGGAAAAAGTATTACACTCGTGTAAACTTTAACGCGCATATGGATGTTCGTATTCCGCATTTTCATAAGTTATTATTATTACATAATCTTTATAAAAAAAAATCGCAAAATTGTAACTACAAATTAAATATATTGTTAATATAATTCAGAAAGGGAAATTCGTGTTATATTGACATTAGAAAATAAACAACCCTTTTTCTCTTTTACGTAAAAGTAAAAAACAATTGCTTTCTCAACAAATGAATAGGGAATATCACACAAATCTTACTAATCGCTGCAATTAGTGTGCGCTTAATTTAGTGAGGTGTAGGCGTCGCGACGAACGGAGGTCGAGAAAACAGAGCATTTAGCACGAGCCGCATACGTGACCGACGAGACGTGCGTGTATTCAGGCAAAATATATATTCTTTAAAACGCCTTTTAGTCTCGAATAAGAGAGAATTCGTTGCTGTATATTGAATAACTGCGTTTCAACAACCAAGGGATCAACTTGAATTGATAAATTTCAATTTTTACATTGATTTATTTTAGAAATTTATTCACATTTTTACATTATTGTTTATGTCTTAAATTCAAACAATTTATATTATTAAACAAATCATGTAAATAAGTTTTTTGTTTTGTTCTGTAATTTTTAATTTGAAACAGCGAAGAATTTAGGTTTAAGGTTTATAATAAGTAAGTATATAAGTTTTTTATTAATTTTGTCATGTATGAAAAAATGGATTAACAAGTTTTCAATAAAATATATTTTAATGTAGATATTTGGTTAAATTTAATTTGATAATATATATTTTTCGATTTTTTGGATAAATTAACAAAGAAACGAGTTGATTGCAACAATTTGGAAATAAATTTGACTAAACTGAGTAATTCATTTAATTTGAGTAGATTTTTTTTCAGTGTGAGATACGAGTTAAAAAAAAGTTGTACGTGAGTCATTTACGTGTTAAATTATAGAAGAGAGATTCTGTGAACACAGCAAAAATTAAAGTAGTTGACGGAGCACGTTGTAAGAAATCAGCACGTTTAAAACTTGTACCCCAGAAATTGCTTCGAAAACTGAAGTGTTCCGCAGTCAATGAACTTTCTATTTTATCGGAGAAATTGTTTAAAAGAGTAAATGCAAATGCGGAATAGCACGCACGAGCAGAAAATAGTAAATTTCATATTAGACGTCTTTTCCAAAAAACACAACAGATGGTAATTTTTTTTTAAATTCATGAAAGAAAATCAAATCAAAAAATTTGGGCCAACTTGAATGTTAATAAAATAGAAAATATTGACAATTGAAATAAAACTTACATCCAATTTCGGAAGACAATTTTTTCCATTTGTTTGTCTTTTTCTTTGATTTTTAGTTATTAAACTCAATTCTCGCTTGTCTTGATTTTTCAATGTAAGTTTGAATCTTTTCCAAAACAAAAAACAAACAGAAACATAATAGTAGATCAGAATTTGAAATTTATGGAAAAAAAATGGATTTTAGATCATCCATTACCAAAATATAGTATTAATAAAAAAGAAAATATAAAATTATCATAGCAATTGTTTTATTTCTTGATTACTATTTGTCATTTTCTTTGATTTCCACTTAGGTACTACTTATTTTTTACTTATTATTATTACACTTGTAGTTTTGATTTGTCATTCACAGTTTACATTTTTATTTGTATTTCTATTATATGTTTAATTTTTTCGTTCTTTTGTATTCAATTTTGACGATTTTGACTATGTGTCTTTTAATTCTATTCTCTTATTTGGCAATATCCACTAATATGAACAAAAGTTGATTTAAAAAATTTTTTATTGTTAAAACGTGGCTAAGGGTTTATTCTATGGCTTTTATACATTAAAAAAAAAGAATTTTAATAAAATACCTTTTTCTTGAATTAAATTTAATTAAAAAACTCACTTTAACCATCAAATTTGCAGTTTTTGGATTTTAGTGTCCTACATAACCTATTTCTTTGTTTTGACGATCCTGTCTGGCTATTACTTATAGCCTAACGCACAATGAATCGTAATCGCTAATCCTTAATCGTAAGAATGAGAGAAAGCAGGACAGAGATATATGTCTGTCCTACTTCCTCTCATTCTTACGATTAAGGATTAGCGATTACGATTCATTGTGCGTTAGGCTATAATCGATGAAATTTGACGCGTCGTTCGCCATTTTGGAATGAAATTATAAAGAAGGGAACAACTATTTGTCAAAAAACCATAGTCGCTAAATATCAGATTAGTTTACACGGTTTACACGCGCTTCCAAAGTTAGTGAAAAAAAGTTGAGCATAAACAAACTAACCTGATGCCTAACGACCATGGTCTCTTTATCACTCTAATTGTCCCTTCTTACAATTTCGTTATTCTTTGTCTTATTTTTGGAAAAAGTTTGGCATACAACGCTAATTTGTTGCAGTTTATTTATCCAAGTTTTGCCATCTAATTTTGTTATGTTAATTACTATTTTATGTTAAAAAACAAGTCGTTCAAAATGTGCAAATACGAAAAGTCAAGGCAAGAAAACCACGGTATATTTTTTCTGTATTTTATTTACATTTCTTTACCTTTATTTTCCAAAATGGTTGAAAATTGTGACTTTTGTATAATGTTTGTTTTTTCTTTGTCTAATTTCAACTTAATTAACAGCTAGGTTATAAATAATTAAATATAAAAACGAAGCATGTAAAAAGAAAGTGGAGAAAGAAAATTGTTCAGATTAATTAACTTCCTTTCCACTCATTCGTGTCGGAATTAATAGGATGCTTGTAAAGATGCGTAAACCCTCCGTTCGAAAACAGAAATAACTCTAATCTTGACACTTGACAACAAATTATCCAAGCGTAAGCTTTAAAATCCCTCTAAAAGTCATTTGTACATTATTCTTAAATAAAATGTTGAAAATTGAAAATAGAGGATGCTTCCTTTCAAAATAATTTTACTTTTTCTTTTTAAGAAAATCCTGTATAGGGCAAAAAAATTTTAATTTATTATTAAAACGGCTTAAAAGAATAAGGTTAAACCTTTTAATCTATTCATATTTAATAAATTAAAAAACCAAATTAATATTAAAATAAATTAAATTAAAAGAATATTCAATTATTTTATAAAATTAAAAATAATTTTTGTAAAAAACAAGCTTTTGACAAATATTAATTTATTATCTTTTGAAGCAAGTACCAGTTTTTAAAAAAACTTTAGAGAACCATAGAAAATATAAAACACCTGCTTACGACCAAACTATTAATTTTTAATATATTATTTCAATTATTTTAACGACAATTTTAACAATTTTTTCTGTTTTTTGCAGGTGGAACATGATTTATTGTCGTTAAAATCAGAATTATTTATTTATTTATTTACCATTTAGTAATGTCTTAAATTTTAAAGACGATTAAAAAAATATCAGAAATTTATTCTCTATTTGTTAGCATTTAAAATTTTTATTTATATACTTACGGCTTACCTTTTTTTCTCATTGAAATAAATGAACTGTCAAAGTTTAACAAAAAATAAAATCTTTAATCTCAACTCAAATAAAAATACGATTCGAAACGTCGACAGTTCGAAGTGGAAGAAACTTTCAGCTGTCGTGCGTCAATCAGCAATGAATCTAATATCTTAGGTGCATCTATAAATTCTCTTCTAATTCTTTTCCCTAAGTGTATATTGAAATCTTTTAATTACTTCTGACAGAATATAAATACATAGATATAAATGTATAGTTTATCAGTTAATAAGTTCTTATTAATTTAAACACTTTTTTTTATTGATATATTTCGAAATTTGTAAATGCGAATTTATAATGAACTGAATTGTTATAAAGAATAATTTATATTTTAATTTAAGAGAAATTTTATTAAACGGAATTTCTGTTAAATAGATTTTCTATTAATTGAAATGTTCAAATTAAGTCTTATATTAAGCAGGACTTTTATTAAACAGAATTTTTCTGAATTTTTATTTAGAACTTAATTTAGAATTTTTATTTTGAAGAGTTAAAATTTAATTTCTGGAAGGTGAATAACACATAAAAACCAATTTTTTTATGTCATATGCCTTTTTATTATTAAATTATTTTAAAAAAAATTTTTTTTATAATATACCTAAAAGTCAAATTTAAAATCTACTTTAGATAATTTTAATACATTACATCCTTGCAATTATAAATGTTCAAGTTTATTTCATTTATTGAAATTCGTTTGATAAAATATGTAGGTATAGGTACCTATGTAGATAAAAATATATTTTAAGAAGCATCAATTGAGAACCTCTGTTACTGTTCTTGTGGGTGGAGCTTGATAGAAACACCCATTTCTCCCTCAATTTTCTTGGTTTGCAACCTCTCTGCTTTCAACTTCAAATACTGTAATTTTTATTTCCTATCAATTCAATAAACATAAAGAAATTTCAACAGAAAGCTGATTTACAAAAAAATAACCGTGCTTATTCATAAACCTGTAAATAAAAATTCTATTCCTGTTTTTAAAAAAGTCAACAAAAATTTGTTAACGGAAGAAATTTGATGTTATTTTTTTATATTTGAACTAATGTTAAAATAAAATTTATTATGTTAAAACATATTTTTTTTATTACTACTGTCTTAACTCTTTGTATTTGGAATAACTAAAGATAAAAATTCACTATAAATTAAATTTTGTAATCTATTCGAAATTCTTAATAAAAAAATATTAAAGGAATAATAAAATATAAAAAGATAAAAAGGGGTTTAATTGGATTTTTAGATATAAATCATTTTAATTATTAACAATAATTAACCTATTCTTAGTTTCAATGAATTAATAAAAAATATTATAGTTCAGTAATGATATATTATATACTAATGGTATAAAATTAAATCGTTTTTTATAGATTAGAAAAGTTAACGGGGTTGTAAAAGCAAATTACAAAATCATAATTTTTTGCTATTTTTAACAGCAAAAAAAATTTTTTTTTGGTATTTTTTGCTCTCCAACGGTATATAGATCATTATTCCAAAATCAGACCTTACAGAAATTTTGCAACCCCTGTATATTCGAAAATATTTTAATTAACTCTATATGCGAGGTAAGCGCATTTATTTCACATCATTATTCGTTTAAAAAGTATTTTTTTAAATTTTTTCTTTAAGAACAACCCCGAAAAAATTTATATATTTTTCCTTTTCTAACTAATGACGTTAGATAAAGAAGAATTTAAGTTGTGTTAAATAAAAATTCTGCTAAATAGAGATTCTCTGATATAAAAATTCGGATAAATAGAAATTTGGTAAAATATTAATTCTGCAATACACAAGTAATTCTAACAATTGTCAATTCTATTAAATAACAATTCCGACAATTAAAAATGATCACAAACGAAAATTCGATTAATTAAACATTATGTTAAATAGAAATTGTGTTACATAAAAATTCTGACTATTGGTATTTCTGTTAAATTGTAATTCTGGCATATTTAAATTCGGCTTAATGGATATTTTATCAAATATAATTTCTGTGGTAGGGTAACAGGTACATTTAGAAATGAGACTAACAACTTTTTTTTCAGTTGTGCAATTAATTAAAAGTGAAACATTTAATAACATGAAAAAACTGAAAATATTATTTTTTAAATTGTTTAAACAATTGCTTGTATTTAGTTTTTCAATATAATGAAATAAGGCTCAAAAATTTCTAGTATTTTCTCATTTGTGCAAATTTTCAAGAGCAGATTAACTATGTTTATAAGGAAAATTAAAAATTATTATTTTTCAAATTGTTTATATAATTTCGTGTTGTTAATTTTCCATTATGTTGAAAATAAAGCTGGATACTTATGTACAATATATAAAATATATTCAATTAATATATTTTTAAACTAAAAATAACCGATTCTTTAAACAATTTAAGGGCATGAGATGAAGTATGACGTTACTAGTATAGGCAAAATTAGTTCGTATAGCTTTTCTTTTAAAATATTGAATATTTTGTCACGAACCTAGGTAGAATTACTTAAAATATTCATTAGGAAGGTTTTTCTGATCCAAGTCTGTTTGAATTTTGGCTCAAACTTCATTTTGAAAAAGTTTGCTATTTTTCCAAAATTCTCAAAAATTAAATACCGAACAAAATTGAAACAAATTCGGATGAGAGAGATCTTTCTAATGATATTTTAAGTAAATGTATCAAGTTTCGTGACACAATATTTAATATAAGAGATAAAATACCAAATTTGTGTGATTTTTGTACTATAGCTCTCGAAAGAAAGTGTAGAAACTCAAAATTAATGTACATGTCAACATTCATACCAGTCCGAAAGCACACGTTCTCGTCAAAGGCTTTTGATTCCGTCTGGACAGAAGGACTAATATATAAATTAATGAAAAACTCAATTCCTAAACATTTAATAAAAATAATTAAGGAAATGATTACGGGCAAGTCGTTTATAATAACAAATGGTAATAGCACACTTGATCGTGAATTTAAAATTTTAAATGGTCTACAACAGGGTACTGTACTCTCACCAACCTTATTCAATATCTACATTTATGAAATACTAAAAATGTATGGCATAAACGTAGATATTGATAAAAAAGCAATTGCCTTTGCGGATGATATCATTATATATATAATTGGTAAAAAAGTCCAAGAAATAAAGAGTAAATTACAAGATCTCTTCGAAAAAATACAATACTATATATATTCATGGAAATTAAAAATCAACGCATCAAAATGCGAAACTATTTTATTCAGGCCAGCACTCATCAAAATTAGTAGAAGTATGAGAAACCAGAGTAAGAACTTTCAAATTTTAGATCAAAAAGATGGTGGAGAACCGGTCCCGAATAAAACAGTTGTCAAATACTTAGGTTTCAATATAGATCAAATGTTAAATTATAACCAACATGTAGAAATACAATTGAAGAAAGCAACAAAGGCATTTGCAATGTTACGAAAATTAATATATAACAAACACTTAGATTATAAAATAAAGGTGAATTGCTATACACTTATAATAAGACCACTATTAACATACGCGTGTCCCATTTGGTATAACATAAGTCCAGCTATAATGGAAAAGATCAGAGCCTTTGAAAGAAAATGCTTAAGATCATGCTTAGGAAAATATAGGTCAGTTGATTCAGACTACCAAAATTATATCTCGAATGAAAAAATTTATAACTTAGCTAACATGAACAAAATAGACACACAAATCTTAAAAATAACACGTAATTATTTTGCAAATACAAGAAACGTGGTAGACAACAGCTTAATATCGGGAATATACTATCCTAATGATCTTTACTACGAGAAAATTATTAAAACAGACTTTATACCACCAGAAGGTTTTATATATCTGGATAAAAATGGATATATACAAGATAGTCATGGAGTACCTGTGATATACCATTATCACAGGCGCGCGAATAAAAAAGCTATTGTCTACGACAAACACCTAGACACACGACTACCAAACGAAGCATGGAGATTTGCAACATGTATCACAAACAAAGAAAAAAAAGACAAACACAGACTAAACTTTAAAAAATACTTTTGGCTTAACGAATAACACATCTTTAGCAACCCTATTTTCAATTAAATCAAGGTAGATTTAAAAAATTATTAACATAACTGTAAGCAAAATTGTATACTTACGCAGCCTTAACATAATGTAAATATAATAAAAGGAAACAACGAGAATCTTAGATACTAGAAAAATATGTTCAAATTATAAAAATCTCATTATGTAAATATGTATATAACCATCTCATAAACTCCTCCCCTTGTATAAATTTTCCCCCTTAGCTTATAAGCAATTTATTCTTATATTATATAAATATTCTCTATATTTATTCTCTTTTATTTCATGATCAGTTTTTAAGTGCCATTTCTGATCAAAGACAAAAGTTAAAGATTGTATATGATTAACCTAGCAACCTTAGGAATATCTAAAAATATACTGAAATAGAATAATGTTAACTACAATAGACGTTTGTCAACGTAAAAGAATGTATGTGACTTCGAGTGCAAAGTTGTAGCCAGGAAGCCCTGTATTAATATATTAAAAATGTAATTCATTGTTTATTGTGAAAACTATGTAAACATATTCTGTAATATTGGCAATAAATAAACAAATTTAAAATGCAAAAAAATGCACACGTTCTCGTCCGATCACGTAAGTTAAGCGGAGTTGGGCGCGGTTAGTACTTAGATGGGTGACCGCTTGGGAATACCGCGTAACGTTGACTTCTTTTTTTTTTTTTTTTTTTAATTTTTAATGTAATTTTGTAACTGTTTTATACAGTTCACAAAAAATAAGATACAAGACAAATTCTAATTTAATTTTTAATTTTAAATTTTCGAAACTGTCTTTGTTTAATCGCCAACTTTATAAATCTATGGGGTTCATTTTAGGCGACAGGTTTGTTTCTAATATATTTACGTTTTTTAATTATATAAAGTAAATATCAATTAAATATATATGTAAGATTTTCAAACATTAGAGAATATTCTTTGAGATAAAATCAATACTTTCATTCCAAATGGCATTTAAATTAGAAAATTTCCAGTTTGAAAACTAGTTTATATTTCATCTTTTGAAGTACTAAAAATATTTTCCCCTCTTATTTATATTTTTTGAAAACAATTTAAACTTAGAAAGTTTAAAAAATTTAGTTAGAACGGAAAATAAAACAATTTTTCTAAAAAATTGTAAAACTCACATTTTTTAGATTAGGTACTGATTTTTTGTTAGATTGTTTCTAATCTTTTTGGATAGTTTTTTCAAGTTCTTTACAACATATTTTGCTATAAATTTTAAAAAATAAATTATCAAAACCAACTTTAGATAAAATAATCAAAATTTTTTAATCTGAATTTTTTTTAGGTAGAAAAATGAAAAATCAGTAAATTTAAAAAGTTCCATTTAAACTTGGTATATGGGTGCTATTAGGTCGGTAATTTATATTTTATTAGAAATAAAAATTGGGCTTTATACGGCCCACAATAAAAAATGTAGACACTTCTTTTGTACACTTCTGTTCAGAAAATCTTTTAAAACATAAGTAATTTTGCAAATAATAATATTGCTGTTCACTTTTAGACCAAAAATAGAAAATGGGCATTTATAGGGTCCACAATAAAAATTCATTTTTGCACAATTATATGTACAAAATATTATAAAATAGCAGAAAATAGCAGAAAAGGGTGTATGTACATCCGAAAACGACATGCCTCAGATTTTAATGAAACTTAGTATAATTATGTATCTTGATGCGCTGATTACGAAAATGATAGTGAAAATTAGAGCAATTTTAGTGTTCATGGGAGAAGCTATAAAAAATACCATAATCTGTCAAATTGTCAGTTCTTTGGAATAAAAAATTTAAAATATAAAAATTCTGACATTTTTATTAAACGATCAATCTATTCAATAAAAATTCGTCCAAGTGAAATTTTGGTTGGGAAATTTTGTAGCAAATTTTATATGATTTTTTTAAGGTTTGAATATAATTTGAATATATTATAATTTTTTTATAGAAATTTAATGGTCATATAATTTGACTACCTAGGGACTTTTAAGTTCATTAAAAAATAAAATATTTCAAAATCCGCAATTTTATGAAATTTTGTTAATTTATTATTGACAGTATAAAAATTATATATATTCTGATTCAACGAAGAGAAAGATATGATGCTCTGGACATTAATAAAGGATCGAGTGAAAATCTTTTGTAATCCAATCTTATAATTATGTTGCAACATTATTGAATATATATACATTTACGTAAACTATGAAGAAAAGTTCATATTATCAGATTCAATATATTTTATCTTTAATAATTTTAAAATAACTTTAGCTACAACACAATGCATTTGCACAATGAATTATTATAAAATACATAATATATACGAAATACTTTCTCTATTACAGTCGTCGATCTCGATTAAAAAAATGATAAATAAAATACGAAACAATAATCTCATATTTTTTAATTTTCAAGAAAAGCACATACACTATTTATATATCATTCAGGCATTATTAGTTTTTTAACATAAAAAACGCAAATAAAGTAAATTCGTAAATTTATATAATATAACAAATTCGAGGACGGTTATAAAATATATTTACTTTTAAAATTAAACGATATTTTATTACCCCTTAATAATCCATGATGTTTTAATAATGAACATGTTGAAAACTTAAATTAGAACATTGATATATTTAATGAAGAAATGATTTTTTTTGTATACGTTAAACTCGTTCAATTGTGAAAGTTGTCGTCATTTTTTGGTTTTGTTTAATTATTTTACACTTAGTATTAACAGTTGTAAAGTAAATTTACACCAATTACACGTTCATTACATTTTTTGCGATATTAGCAGATGTTATTATTACACAAAATGCTACGATTATCGGTCAGCCTTAACATTTTAACACACTTTTCAAGTTTTAAAATACGTATTTTTGAAAATTGCGTTTTGGGACTTAAATCACAAAATTAGGTACGCCCGTTTTTTACTAGCTATAAATCACATTTACTATTTATTGAATTTTTGACCGTAATTTCAAGTCAAAAGACGGTTTCTGCACGCGGAGGCTCAATACTTAAAAATCTTTTATTAAAATTTTAATAAAGATTACTTTATTTCATTGATAATAATGTCAGTAGAAGAATCGCTTTTCTTGCGTTGCTGTAACATCAACAATTATTAACACAAGCGACGCGATTTTGTGCAAAATTAAGATAAACAATCATGTTAGACGATTTGTGAGGGTAAACAAAAACATATTTCACGCCAAGCAGTCAGCGCTATGATATTAATCAAACCAAATTTATTTTTGACATATGTTTCCAAGGCAGTAGAAAATAAGTGAGTAACTTATTTAACCCTTTCGACCCAAATGTTGTCCGCGGGCAATTAATCCTAATGTTTAGAACTTCATAACTAGAAAAAAACGTGCGTACCTAAGAGTTAAAATAATCCTTGTTAAAATTATTCCTTTTTTTAAAAAAGTTTTTGTCTCTATAAAAAACAGAAAATTGTGACATTTTGAAAATGTGTAGATACACGAAGGGGCCACGCACAGCCAAATGTATGATAAATATAAATGTAAACCATAGCTTAACACTAAATACTCGCGATTTTCCAAACTCTTATACAAGACGTAAATTGGAGATCAGATTGGATACTTTTTTCACAGAATATACAAATACAAAATTCGAAATGTGCCATATGTTCATGTGTTGAATTATGTGTGTAATATTTCCGACGTACCTGTATTTAATGACTCTCCTATATTTAGTCAGGTTTGCTATAGTCGACAAATAGCAGGAACTTGATTCACATTAAACAGTTTCATCGAGTTCGAAAGTCTACATAACCTGTCGATGATACACTCGAAGGGGTTGGAACAGAGCCTATCATGTTTGCACCAACACCAAACGTTGGGGACATGCCACTTGGTGACACTGTTGTACTGCCTGGTTCTTCTTTCACTACTGAAAAGACATGTTTCACTTATAGATTCTCGTTATTATTTTCAGAGAAGAAGAAATTGTTCTGATAAAGGATTGGCAGAGGAATTCATCGTCAAGACTGGAGTAAGATACTCTTTAATTTCTATATGGCACGATTAGACGGTATGTGGAAAGAAAGAAATATAGGAGGTGCAAGAATAAGAAATGTAAGAATTTGGTATTTAGTGTATGTGGACGATATTGTATTACTGGCTAAGAATAAAGAAGCTTTAAAAGCTATGTTGGGTATTTTAAGATTCTTCTTATTTGCAAGAGATTTGATTTTAAACGTTAAGGGGTAACATCACCCAAAGCCGATAAAAAATAGAGTCTAGTTCAATCAATGATTTTAAGAAAACGGTAAATATAATGAAGCTGGGTTTTTTTCAACGTTAAACACATGTATTAAACTAAATTTAAAAATAAACCAAAATTTTTTTTTTATAAAATGGCGCCTTTACAGCAATTTAACTCAGATCACGTTTTTTAAAACAACCTTTGCGGCCGGAAGGCTTTCTACCTTCCAGAAGTACCTAGACAAAAAATTCAAACGAATTATGAAAGAGGATGACATTTACTAGAGAAGTACATAGGATATTTCAAAAATAGCAATTTTTCGCAAAATGACATGACTTTGATGACAAAAATCACATTTTTCGTTAAATAATCAAGGAAAAAATAGTTATAGAACAAAAACGCATTAACCAATCTGAAAAATCCTATGTACTTCTCTAAAGAATAATATCTTAAAGCTACAGTCCAAATTTGAATTAAATCCATCAAAAACTGTGGAAGAAATCCTTCCGGCCAGTTTGAAAAATCTAGTTTCAAGAAAAGCGAGTTTAAAATTTACAATTATGAAAACAGATGTTACCAGTGTAAAAAGTGAATTTAAGTTAACAAAAATTACTACTCAGAGGTTTTCAAGTTTACTGATTAAAAATCCGATGTCAGTTTTCAAATATTGAACATGTTAAACCTTAATAAAACAAAAGTTATAGTTTTTAACAAAAATGGAAAGGAAAAGAAAGAGAATTGAAAATAGAGAAAAAAGTAAAATCAAGAGAAGATTCCTTTAAATATTTTGGATTCACTTTTAATAGGAAATGTGACTATCGCGAACATGTAAAAGTATTACAATTTAAGGGAGAACACCTTTTTTCGATTTTGTGTACACGATTGAGAACGCTGTACTGAACCAATCGGGCTTTAACATAGCTCATTTTAAAGATAATTAAATTGTCTTCGATGTGACATTTACTATTTTTTAAAACAAAAAAAATTATTCATATTTTTTGGGAATTTTAAAGCCATTTTTTTTTTCATGAAAACTCACTTTTACTATAAAACTGGGTAAAAAAATGCAATCTCGACATTGTTTTTAAAATCCCTAAATGTCACATAGAAGCTATAACCATAAAGTTTAAAAAAACATTTAGTTTTTTTGTTTCAGAAAAAAATTCAAAGGGCTAGAATGTACACAGCAAAAATAAGGTACCATGAACTTAAACGCATAAATTTTAATAGTGAAAGTGGTTTTTTTCTCCAAATATTTTTGTAAACTGTCAAGATATGTATTAAATTACCCTATAAGTTACAAAACGTTTGAAGTTACTTTAACCGAGAAAAAATCTCAAAAATGACATATTTTTCGAACGTCTAAATAAGGGTTCCTCCTTAAAGGTAAAATTGCTGCGAGGCAGACTTGGGGTCTTGGAGAAAAGTATGTAAAAGTGATTCTAAAAGAAGGAGAAAATTAATGAAATGACTGGCTTGTAATGATGTATCTGATGGAGTTGAAATTTGGGGTTGGGAAGCTATAGGAAAGAATTGGAAAAAGTAATCACGGATTATATGAGATAGATCCTGGGACTAGAGTTTTGTACACCAAGGTATATTATTTCATGGGAAACTGGAATAGAAATGGTTTTGGCATTATTGAAGTAGAGAATTTATTAGAAAGAAAAATATGTGTGCGTTCGCATAAAAAGGGCCCACTTTGGCACTATTGGACTTATCTAAATGACCATATTCTTCATTAAATTTCGAGCATTTTAAGAGGTCTTGGACCTTTCTAGATGAAACATTGACAAAGTTACAGTGTCAAAACTCTACTTTTGAGAAAAACGAGTTTAAAGTTCAAGATTGTCATTAGCGCCCATGCATTTTAGAAGTTAAAAATAAAATTATTTTGTGTTTTTAGTTACGGTAAAGTTATAATAAACGCATGATTCGACGTGGGACATTAACTACTTTGTTTATCAACAATAAAAAAAATTCGGAAACCTGAAGCTCCTTGAGAAAAAGGCGAGTTAGGAAATTGACGGTTGACAGTTACGAGAATTGTAAAATAGAGTTGTGTAGAAAAATGTGTAATGAAAATATGAAAGTCAGTAATCATTAACGAGATTTCTTGGGAAGAAGAAAATGAAGAAATAGGAAAACAAACTTGACATTTACAATAATTATTACAAGTATCAAGTGTATTTATTTGACAAGATTATTTAAAGATTAATATTGACATACCTTCGGACCAATATGGGTATCTTGTAGTCATCGAGTCAGCAGTAACTGCAGCAGTTGTATCGTACCTTCTGCCACACGTGGAGAAATTGCTTCCAAAGGAACTGCCACTCATGGAAACCGGTGACCCAGTCGTACTTCCTGGAACATCGAGGTAATTTCCTTGAAACGCTTTGACTGGACGTCGAATAATTCAATCAGCCGAATTTGGCGATTTGAAATAAGGAAACTTTTGACTCACCTAGCGAAGAACTTAATTGTCCATAAGCGTTCATTGACGGAATCGGCATTGGCTGCATCTGCTGTTGCAGCTGTAACACAAAATCAAACAAGCTTTTTATTGAAGAAAAAAACAGATTCAAATTAATTTCATAAGAAATTGGTATATCTATTACTTCCTCATAGAGAAAATATATTGCTTTTATTATTATCTACTTACTGCCTGACAGTGTGAGTAACTCGAAAATTGTGGTTGTTGAAGATTCCAGGAACTGGAAAAGAAATTGTTTCTCTCAATTGTTTCAATAGTGAAAACAAGGATTTGACAAAGATGGAAACTAATCTCAGAATTTATAAGAAAATGAGCAATAATATCTACATCTGTTTAAATAATAACACATTTATCCGATGCGAAATTCATTCCTATCGCTCTAAAATACTCGGCTAGTAAAATCATCTGAATCTTAAGGAGTTATATACACTTAACATTTTTTGAAAAATTGATTTTTTTTATTTAATTTTCGTAAAATACATGTATTTAAGAGTAGACATAGAAAATTGGAAGCTAATCCGGTGAATCTATTTTCATGTCTAATAGATAAATTTCACATTTCCCGTCCCCAAACCTGGAAATATTGAAAATCCTTCTGAAACTTTAAAGTCGCTTTTCTCAAAACTATGTTTTTCAAGTCGGTGAACACGATTTCTCAAAAACCGCTGAACCAACTACTTTCTGCTGTCCTTAATCGAAGGTTTTTTAAATAAAATTAAAATTATAATTTTAATCAACATTTGAAGACGTTTTTTTCATTAAAATGAACTTTTTTTTTTAGAAGCTGCCATTTTGTCAGAAAGTAATATTTTTTTAAGTTCTTCGATCAAAGACTACATTTTTTCATACGCTAACAGAATCTATTTAACTTTTTGTTTTCAGATGGTTCTATCAATTGTTATCTTGTTCACCGCGGGACACTTTTTTTCGAGGACCTTTGGGAGATAAGCTACAGAGGCCAAAAAATAAATATTTTTACAAATGAAATTTTTTTTTAAACTTTAAAAGATGTAAAACATTACAGGAAAACTTTCGCTTAAATAAATAAATATTTCTTTTTAAGAAAAATTTCGAAAACTGCATTTTTCCGACCGCCTGTCTGTATATAACCCCTTAAGTACATCTTTAGGGGCCATCCATAAATTACGTAACACGCTTTTTGATCATTTTGATCCCCCCCCCCTTATGTATAACAGGTCGTAATGTAATAATTTACACCCCCCCCTTCAGTGGTGTAACTGGGAGGGCAAGGGCCCTGGGTCAAAAAGGAAAATGGGGCCCCAATTATATATGATTTTTTAAATAGACGGGTTTTTCTCTTAAATTTTTAAAGCATATTACACCTTTTTAAAATGTTCTCAAATTTTAAAATTGCAGCAATTTTAATTTCTTCAAATTTCAGTTAATGTGAACTTGCATTGATTAAAAGTTCAATTAATCCTCGTTTCAAATATACTAAAATTGAATTTTGAACTATTTTTATCATTTTTTAATTCTTTTCTGCAAATTTTAATTCTTTTAATTATCTTTAAACTGTTTCTCAAAATCTTAAATTTATCTTCCTCAAATTTTAATTATTTCGTTTAATTTTTCATACAATTTTTCAATTTTCATTATTTTTTCCTTGACATTATATCAATTTAATTATGTATTCCTAAATTTTATATTATTCATCGCAGAATTTAATTAATTTTTTTAATTTACCATTATTTTTGTCATTTTGCAATTATGACCTTAAATGTTTAATTATTTTTATAATTTCTGAATTAATTTCCCGAACTTTAAAATATTTCAAATAATTATTTTGTTTTATTATCATTTCTTTTTATTATTTTGCAATGATTTTCTCCATCTTTTAATATTTTCATTATTTTCCAATTAATTTTCTAAATTTGCAGTTATTTTCACAAATTTAGATTATTGTAATCAAGTTTCCATATTATAAACGATTTTTCAATTATTTTCTTTTGCTTAAAAATAAATTTTGCAATTTTTCTATTATTGTCTTCACTTTCTAATTATTTTTATTATTTTGGCATAACTTTAAAAATTTTCAATTATTTATCTGAGATTTCAATTATTTTCATCAATTTTACATTATTTCTGCGATTTTTTTTTATTTCTCTGTAATTAAAATTTTTAAAGTAATTTTGTAATTATCTTATTTCTTTAAACTTATATTTTATGATTTTTTAAGTTATTTCCCTGAAATTTTATTAACTGTTATCAATTTTTCATATTTCAATTTTTTGTCAATCTTAAGTTATTTTCAGAATATTTTAATTATTGTTTTCAATTTTTAATTATCTTTATCGATTGTTAATTATTATTGACATTTTCTAAAACTATTTTCTAAGATTTTTACGTATTCTTCTAAAATTTTAATTATTTTCATCAACTTACGATTATTTCTAAGATTTTATAATTATTATCTTTAATTAAAATTTTTTAAGTAATTTTGTAATAATTTAATGCTTGCAATTTTTCATATTTAAATTAATTTTATCATATTTCATTTTTTTCCTCACTCTTTAATTATTTTTTACATTTTTCACTTATTCTATTCAATTTTGAATTAATTTGATCTTTTTTCGATTATTTTTCTCGATTGTCAATTATTTTCTAAAATTTATTATCTTCTAAGATTTTTAAGTATGTATTTTTCTAACATTTCAATTATTTTCATCAAGTTTCAATTTTTTTGCGATTTTTTAATAATTCTCTTTAATTAAACATTTTAAAGTAATTTTGTAATTATTTTCTTTCTTTAAACATATATTCCACGATTTTTTCAACTATTTTCCTCAAGTTTTATTTACTGTCTGCAATTTTTCATATTTAAATTATTTTTATGTTTTATCATATTTCAATTTTTTTTTAGATTTTAAATTACTTCCAGCATATTTCAATTATTTTTTTTATTAATTTTTTTTATTAATTATTGCAAATTTCAATTATTTTTTTTATTTAAAAAAATTCCCGTAATTTTTTCAATTTTTTCTCTCAAATCCCATTTATTTTTTACAACTTATCATTGTTTTTATCAAATTTAAATTATTTTCTTCAAAATTCAAATTTTAAAATCATTTTTCAATTATTTTCCAAAATTTATGTCTTTTATTTTTCAATTCTTTCCATTTGTTTTATAATTTCAACAATTTTAAACTATTTATTTGACATTTCAATTATATATATTATTTTTTATATTACTTTCTTCAATTTTCAATTACTTTCGTTTTTTTCATAATTTCCAAAAAGTTTTTAATTTTATGTTTTTAATTAAAAATTGTTCTCTTCAATTTTAAATTACGTTTATCATTTTTCATTTATTTTCTCTAAGTTTTAATTATTTTCTTCTTTTTAAGCAACTTCAGAAAGTCTCAAGTATTTTTCTGAGATTTTCTTTAACTTTCCTTTATTTAAAATATATTATGTATTTTCTCAAATTTTAAGTTTTTTTTTTATTTTTCATTCTCTAATTTTTGATTATTCAATTTTTTCAAATTATTTTTAAAACATTTCTATGATTTTTTAAATTACTTTCCTCAATTTTTAATTGATTTCATTCTTTTTTTTTCGATTAGTTTGCAAAATTTTGAATGAATTTGTTTATGTTTAATTATTTTTTGTAATTGTTTTTAGTTCTAAAATTTTATAAATTTTGTCCTAAAACTTCTTCTACCATAGATTATTACATTAGTCTTATCTAGCTCGGATGCTGAAAATTGCATATAGTTTTATCAATAATATTTTTTAATTTTTGCTAGGAATTCTTCCGTATGCAATTAAAAATGTTGTATATTTGTGTAGAAAACAGTTCTTGTTAAATTATTTGTGTTAAAATTTAACATTTTTCGTGAGTTGATTTTACACATTCTTCAAATGTCATTCGATTAACATAACCTTAAATTTTTTAGTTATAATTTACGTTTATTTTTTTGTTGTAAAGCATAGATTTCTTATTGAAAATTCATTTTAACTTCCATAAGGTAAAAACTAATATTAATTGCATAAAATCGATACGCTTTAAAATTATCACGATTATATTTGATTTCTACCAAGCAGTCGATAATCAAAACAATACAAATTTTAAGTGGACCGTTTGGGACATGTGAAATATATTAAATTCTACACAAAATTTTTAACTGTGTAGGGTATGGTCTAACTTCTTATCTAAAATAGAAACTATGGAAACTAATATTAAATTTAAATTAATACCGTAAAGATTCAATTTTCCATCTTTGCTAATTTTGTAACAATCATGTCATACCTGGTATCATATCGAGGATATGCAGGGGCATAAGAGGGTGGTGAATGACCAAAAATAGTCCTAGTTGCACTAAGGTGAATTTGACTCGTGGGATAGGGATCACTGTATAAACTTTTGTGATGATAGGCAGGATTTCTGTAAGGTCGTTTCATACGTCTTCGTCTACGGTAATTTCCATGTTCAAACATGTCTTCATAAGTTGGGTCTGCAAAAATCAGAAAGCAAATGCAATGAGGGGTCTGTAAAAACAAAAAGAAATTTGGAATATTAATCATAAACTAAAAACAATGCGTTTAAACTGTTTGCAATTTTTCTTGATTTACTCAAAAGAAATCATAATCAATCATACCATCTCGAAAAGTAGTTTATTGATACAAAAATTACGTACCGAGGGTCCAAAAATTGCCCTTTCGCTCTCCGCCTCCTTCTCTTGGTACTTTGAGAAAACACTCGTTTAGGGATAAATTGTGTCTAATTGAGTTTTGCCAACCTTTTTTGTTCTTCTCGTAATAGGGAAAATTAGTAGTAATATAGGTGTAAATTTCACTCAATGTGGCCCTTTCATGTGGACTGTTTTTGATAGCCATAGCAATTAGAGCTACGTAACTATAAGGAGGTTTAGTCGTGGTGGAAGTAGCCGAAGCGGAAGTGGAATTGGAAGCGGAAACACTTGAATCTGATGCAGTAGCAGTAGGAATGGAAGATGCACTGGATACTGAAGAATTACCGTTGCTTGTGCTCTGCACACCTCCCGACAATGAAATATCTTTATCTTTCAATTTGCTATGATGGTGACTTGAATGAGTAGAATTGGTCGACAGTATATCAGAATTCGAGCTACTTTGATTATGACTAATCTGCTGTATAACAGATTGATGCGAATTTAAGGGCTTTGATAAACTTGATATTGGTGAGTCGAGAAGTTTTGATGGCGGCTTCATACAACTGCTGGACTGCAATTCGGAGACGAAATTGTTCACTGAAAAAATCATAAGAAACAGAACATGAGAGGACATAAAGGAGTAAAATGATATGAAGAAAATTGTTTTTTAAATATTTGTAAAATTTGTAAATGTTACATATTTAAATGGTAATTTAGGTATTAGATTTAGAGACTGATGGTATATAAGAGCTGTGTTAAAAGAAAGGAAAAAAAATAGTTTAATATATCCAAACTCGGTTCTGAGAAAATATTACCATTTTAAAACTCGTGGTGAGCTAAACTTGAAATAAAAAAAGCTACAGAGCAGTTTAGAGAGTCGATATGTGCGCGATAACGCACGCTGTCGATCCTATTACTCTGAGAGATTAAGTTCATTTGGCAACGTAAAAAAGTCATTTGAATAGTTTAATTTTGTTGAATTCATTTTTCTAGCGTTGTAATTTACGATTAATTACAAAAATCCACATTGGTAGCGTTCGAAGAAACAGAAGATTTAAATAAAATTAAATGCTGTTAAAAATGTATATCTCTCCTTACAGTCTTCGTGCAACACCACACGCTGACATCCTCAAGTAAGAAGATCTTAATTTGCAAAATGCACCATATGCTCAATAGAGACACGTGCTTGATATTAATCGGCTATCAGATTATACTATAAGCATGATACGCAGGGTGTTCAAATTTCATACATTAAAGCAACGCAAAAAATAAACTTACAAAACTTTCTTTCCGGTTCTTTATAGTTTTTAAACTAATTGATTCTAAATTCCAATTTCTTTAACATTGCAATTATAAATGAGCTGAAATCTTAAAATGATGTAACAGGCACAAAAATGAAGCAAACAGAGCATTTTTTATGCAAAATTAGTCAAATGAATTTCTATTTGATCATCGGATTGCACTTAGGTCGAAGGTCATTGAGTGGAAAATCATATCCATCGCATTCTTGAAACACTGCGAGTTCCACGAGGAAACGCGGTATTCAGCGCTGATAAGCGAAATACAATACTGCGTGACATCACTCCGTGAATTACAAAGCCTTCATAAGCTACTTACGAGATCGCCGGCTTTTGGTTGTTACTGACAACAATAAAACTCAAAAATGTCTTACAATTTAAATTAAATAAAGTATTTCTATTATACCCACAAAGAAAGAATGTACATTTTTTTCTATTTTCTGTAAGTATTATAGGAATGTTATCCCAAAATGGAGAAGTGCCATCAGTGATTGGTTATAATAGGTGCATATGGTAAACTACAAAATATTATGTAAACCATATAAAATATGGTACACTATAAAAGGCACATGGTACACCATAAAAGAAAAATGTTACACTGTAAAAGGTACATGTTGCACTTTAAAAAATATACATAGAACCAATTTAAGATTATTTTCCAGAATTAATTACTAAAAGTGCCCATCTAATCGAGACATGGAAAACGTTCTTTGTATATATATATATGTGTGTACGTCCGTATGAAAACGGCCCACTTCGTCGATTTTATTTTACGAGATATTCGCATTTTTCTAAAGGAGGTTCAGATCTTCAAATTTTTTTTATTATTGAAAAACAAACTACGTAATGTCCCACAACGAATAATGCGTTTATCATAACTTTATCGTAATTAAAAAAACAAGATAAACTTATTTTTAATTTTTAAAATGCATAGGCGCTAATGATAATCTTGAACTTTAAACTCATTTTTCTCAAAACTAGGGTTTTGACAGTTCGAACTGTGAATGCTTGTAACTTCGTGAATTTCTCATCTAAAAGGTTCCAAAACCTCTCAAGATTTTTTCATGGGGACGTAAACATATATAGATTAAGAAGGTATTCCCCATTATACAACAAAAATTATGACATCTTATGAAAAAGACGAATTTCATTTAGAAAACAGATTAGACTCATAACAGAGAACAAAAGTATCACACTGAGAGAAAAGTATAGTGAGCCATACTGAACCCATGGTTATAGTCACTAAACAATTTCGTGTCTTTTTCGATTAACAAAGCAAAGGTTAAAATGTACTAAACGGCTCTTTAGTTAATCTGACAACTGACTTGCTAAGTAAGGTCTAGAACGTGATCTGGCAAGTGTATAATACAATTTTGTTTTGAATGTGCTGAAGTATGCATTAACCTCTTTTATAATTAAATAATAAATAAAAATAAACTGTAACTTTGTCAAAAATTTCAAGATAAATAAGGATTTGAATAATGTACACCATTATCAAACAATTTTGTTCTAAAGTAGACACAATTTTATAAAACATTGCACTTTTAAAAGAAAACACTAACTGTTAAATGAATTAAGTTTTTCTTTTCTTTAGTAATTAAAAGTATTATAATAAATTATTAAAATAATTCTAAAATGTTTATGATTCATTAATTTCTTTTACGCTTAATTTTTATATATTTTCTTGGGTAATTTAATAACTCAAATCTTAGAATTGATTATCATTTTTGTATTTAACCTAATAACGTTTAATGTTTATAGGTAAATTATGTAAAAAGCGGTTAAAAGGTTAACAAGTGTTGTTATAGTTTCTTTTACTAAACAGAAATTGGTGTCTACTACACTGTTTTGAATATAATACTGAACGCTGTTTAGTAAACTTCACTTAACATTTTTTTGCTATTGCTAAATTTTTAAATTAAAAAATTAAAAAATTTTGCTAAATTAAACGTGTAATAGTCTCTCTAAATCTAAATTAGTAGTTTTCTACTAAAAATTAGTAGTTTTCTACTGAAAAATAGTAAAATTCTTACTTATTTAATAGCAGCTCACTTTTCGCTAATGAATGCCGAGTAGCTCATTTTGACATTTTTAAAATGTCTGTCACCACAGCCACATATATGTAACATAATCATTTTTTTTAACTTTAAAAGCTCTTACATTTTGTGACTAAAACTATTTAAAACCTCTAATTTGCATGTTTTTGAGGTCGCTGGATACGATTCAATGGTCAGAAATAAAAATTTTAAAATGGCGGATCAAAATGGCGGATTAATTTCTTAAAATTCAATAAATTGAACAGAAATCAGCTGAAAACTGTTACTCGAAGGTTTTTAGGGTTGCTAAATACGAACCTAAAGTCAGAATTTAAAATTACAAAATAGCGGATACAATATGTCCTGAAATTAGCTAAAACTTGTTACTAGGGGGTTTTTGGGGTCGCTGAATACGAACCTAAGGTTAAAAATGAAAAATACAAAATGGCAGATCTAATATGGCGAAAGACTTATTAACAAATTTCTGAAATCAGTTGAAAATTGTTACTTGGGGGTTTTTGAGGTTGCTGAATACAAATCCAAGGTCAGAATTTAAAAATACAAAATGGTGGATCCAATATGACGAAGATTTTTTAAAAAACTACTAAAATCAGTTGAATATTGTTATTAGGGGAGACTGGGGCAAAGGTGCTAACCGGGGCAAAGATAATAATCACAATATCTTCATTATTTATGAATTATTAAAACTTTCTTCTATATACGAATCTTTAATTTCATTGACGAGACGATATTATGAAGAAAAAATGTTTATTTTCAATGTAAATTAAAAAATTTGAGTAAAAAACTGTTTCAGTAAAAAAAATGGTAAATTAAATCTTCATTATATTAAGCTTAAAAGAAATTTAAAAATGTTTACGTCATAAAAGTTTGATGTTTCATTAAATTAAACATCCACCTATCATATATTCATAGATTTGAGCTTAGATTCAATGTTGAAATCTATTAAATTTACAATATTAAAAAGACTTGACGTTTGGGGTAAAGATAATAACGTAATGAAAATATTCAAACGCCAAGCAGTTTTCAACTGTTTTCAGCTGTTTTTTACAAATGCAAGGTTAAATCACACATATCACTATTTTTTATAAAAATTACCGTAAATACACCCCAAAATATGTTCTGATGATATTTTTTCACTGCTTTAGATAACAAGGAATTGTAATATAAAAAAATATTCTCCGAAATATTTGCACTTTTAGAAAAAAAAGCCTTATTACCATTACCCCGGTACCTGGGGTAATGGTGATAATTTGTACTCTTTTACAAATTATATTTTTATTCAATCAAGACTTTACTAAAATATTTAATGATTGTGGAGAAATGTTGAGTGATAATTAGAGTTTTATAATAATAAAAGTTTACTTAAGTATCATGATTAGTTACATTTTTATGAAGCAAAATATATAAAGGTAGCACCTTTGCCCCATTCTCCCCTAGAAGGTTTTTGGAGTCGTTGAATACGGATTTTTATTTAAAAGGTAATAAATGTGAGCTGAATATGTCAGAAATACATCTACTAAAATAACTAAATGACGCGTTTAGAAAATTTTTTTATCAAAGAGAAGTCCCGAAAATGGCTGATTGGAATTTATTTTCTATTTATTAATATTTAAAGGTGACATACTCTTTAGCACCGAAATATGCTTTTATTATAAAAGCATATTCCAGTGCAAAAGTTCACATTTATTACGTTTTAAATTTCACCAAAAAATCCGTATTTAGCTACTCCAAAAACCGTCTAGTAACAGTATTCAGCTGATTTCAGTAATTTTTTAAAAAATCTTCCGCCATATTGGATTCACCATTTTGTATTCTTAAATTCTTACTTTAGATTCGTATTCAGCGACTCCAAAAACCCCCGAGTAACAACTTTCAGCTGATTTCAGTAATTTTTTTCTGCGGTGGCCGACATTTTAAAAATGTCAAAATGAGCCACTAGGCATTCGATTGCACATAAAAAATGCTAAATTTAAGGACTATTACTTTCCGATAGCTTAAAAACACGAGTGGACAATTCCATTTACCTTTTCACATTGAGTGGCCCATAAATATATGCATGTAATTAGAAAATCCATTCTTTTTTGCGTTAAAAAATAACTTTCTCGTCAATATCTTGAAAAAAGCAGCAGCTATAGGATTTTTGGCAAACTTGCATTGTACTATTTTTGATGCATTTAAAAAGATATATGTATATAATACTTATTTTGAGTCTCAATTTTGATGACATTTCAACTTGATGAGGAGAGGTGTGTGATACTTTGGAAAAGAAGAAATTGTAAAGAATATATTATTTACTGCAAATAATGGTGATGAAATAAAAAATTTGGTGTCTAAATTTGAATTAGCGAAAAATCGGTTACTATTAAATAGTGACAAATTTCACTATTTTTTAGTAGAAAACTACTTATTTTAAAGTGAAATATCTATTAATTGTAATTGTAATAGTTTACTTTTCAATTAGTATTAGATATTTCATTTTCAAAATAGTAATTTTGTACTAATGAATATAGTAGCTTCTTTTTTAAAAAAAAAAGAAAATTTCCACTATTTAATAGTAACCGAGTTTTCGTTAATTCATTACTAGAAAATCACTAATTTAGATTTAGTGTGATGGATAAAAAAGTTCGGGTATATTTCAATTTTCTCTTTTTACGGACAGTAACAACCGGAATCATGTCAACATTACCTGATTTTTACTTCTTCATTTTTTCCTATTTCCGGTGGACTGCAAAAGATATACAGACAATATGTCTTTCTTCAAATACATCTGACTGAATAGAAAACTGTCAGTTTGTGTGTCACCTACATTTGAATCGGTCAAGTTTCGCTTATTATATATTATTATTTATGTCACATTGCCTGTATAATCCAAGAACATGTAACGTTGCATTTCAGTTGAAGTTTAGTATATTTTCTTGTACGAAGATGTGAAGAAAGTTGCGAAAATTTTCAGAAATCATTCTTTAGACTTGTTGCAATATCATCATAATAAAAACGTGTCAACTTTTCACAAGTTTTCGTCCTTGCAAATATTGAAACTCAGCAGATCTGAGGAAGTGTGTTTTTTTTTTACGTAATTCTTGCGAAATCTTTCTTTAATATTGCTGACTGACGTTGTATTCTTTTCGATTGAGAAATTAGCGAAAAGTCGCGTTATAGAGATGATGTGTTTAAACGGATAAAAAGCCAGAATTTCTCGGAAGCGATAAAAGTACGGAAATTAAAAAATTGAATAATTATATAATTAGATAAGTTTTTTTTTGTTTTAATCTGTAATAAAGGAACATGTTAATGACGTGGCAGAGGTGAGTTCATCATATATGAAGCAGATGCGAGTAAAATTGGGCGATTATCGGAATATTCCCGAGAGGAGAAGTGCCTACCCCCACCACCGGGCACTACCGAGCATCCCAGCGCTCGGTCTGCCATTGTCTGCTAATGCGTTTTTCTATAACCTCATTAAAGACCATTAGGTCGGTAATGAGGTTTTACAAAAAATTTTTTTTTTTTAAATTTTGATATAAAATTACTTTTAGCGTTAGATTCGTAATCTGTGTTCCTTGACGATTACGAGCATATAAAATTTTTTTCAAAATTTCCAATTTTTAATGTTTTTTACTTTATAAACAAATAGTTTTCAGCCATAAAAAATTTGTTAATTTCCGTAATTTTTTAATATTTTTTTTAGGTATTTCAAATGTAAATACAGTAGGAACTCGGTTATCCGGATACATGCCTGCATCCATTAGTCCGGATAATCGAATCTCTACTGTATTTTATTTGTTGTACCACCTTTCGTGTCCGACCTTTCCATGTCAGTAAATGTCCACTTTTTTCCCTACTAATTTGAATTTTCCCTTCACACTTTTTCCAGGCTTAGGACTGGCAGCACGGTACTTCATTATGCTGGCGTGTTTAAAAAATTTGTTTTTTCGAAAAACACAAATGTTGAAATGTTTAAAATTATAACCTTTTACAAGGTCTGAAAATTAATTGTATCACAGACGTTTTCTAACCTTTTACAAGGTCTGAAAATTAATTGTATCACAGACGTTTTCTAACCTTTTACTAGGTCTGAAAATTAATTGTATCACAGACGTTTTCTAACCTTTTACAAGGTCTGAAAATTAATTGTATCACAGACGTTTTCTAACCTTTTACAAGGTCTGAAAATTAATTGTATCACAGACTTTAAAAGCGTTTCAATCAATCTCGCTCGTTTCAATAAAAATCACGAATTTGAGCCAATGCGTTTGCTGCGGCTGAGCAACTATTGTAGTAGTATCGGTTTTTGTTATAAAACTCTTTAAAATAAGATGACTAAAAATTTTGTGAAAAAAACTTATTGTATTCGGTAATAAGAAGAGACGGATTTAACAAATGCAAAGCGCGATATTTGTTTCGTATCAAATTCAAAACGACAAATGCGTGTGAGTCGTTTCACTCCCGATTCAATAAATCCTTTTATCATACTCACCCCTCAATTTTCAAAACAATTGATGTTTTACTGGAAGTTCAAATGGATACCCATTATAAATGTAATAGTATTAATATTCCTTATGCCTTTCAAAATTCCGATTCTAAACAAAAATATGACTTTGTTAAAAATAAAATTTTTGAATTTGATACGAAACAAATATCGCGCTTTGCATTTGTTAAATCCGTCTCTTCTTATTACCGAATACAATAAGTTTTTTTCACAAAATTTTTAGTCATCTTATTTTAAAGAGTTTTATAACAAAAACCGATACTACTACAATAGTTGCTCAGCCGCAGCAAACGCATTGGCTCAAATTCGTGATTTTTATTGAAACGAGCGAGATTGATTGAAACGCTTTTAAAGTCTGTGATACAATTAATTTTCAGACCTTGTAAAAGGTTAGAAAACGTCTGTGATACAATTAATTTTCAGACCTTGTAAAAGGTTAGAAAACGTCTGTGATACAATTAATTTTCAGACCTTGTAAAAGGTTAGAAAACGTCTGTGATACAATTAATTTTCAGACCTAGTAAAAGGTTAGAAAACGTCTGTGATACAATTAATTTTCAGACCTTGTAAAAGGTTAGAAAACGTCTGTGATACAATTAATTTTCAGACCTTGTAAAAGGTTATAATTTTAAACATTTCAACATTTGTGTTTTTCGAAAAAACAAATTTTTTAAACACGCCAGCATAATGAAGTACCGTGCTGCCAGTCCTAAGCCTGGAAAAAGTGTGAAGGGAAAATTCAAATTAGTAGGGAAAAAAGTGGACATTTACTGACATGGAAAGGTCGGACACGAAAGGTGGTACAACAAATAAAATACAGTAGAGATTCGATTATCCGGACTAATGGATGCAGGCATGTATCCGGATAACCGAGTTCCTACTGTATTTACATTTGAAATACCTAAAAAAAATATTAAAAAATTACGGAAATTAACAAATTTTTTATGGCTGAAAACTATTTGTTTATAAAGTAAAAAACATTAAAAATTGGAAATTTTGAAAAAAATTTTATATGCTCGTAATCGTCAAGGAACACAGATTACGAATCTAACGCTAAAAGTAATTTTATATCAAAATTTAAAAAAAAAAAAATTTTTGTAAAACCTCATTACCGACCTAATGGTCTTTAATGAGGTTATAGAAAAACGCATTAGCAGACAATGGCAGACCGAGCGCTGGGATGCTCGGTAGTGCCCGGTGGTGGGGGTAGGCACTTCTCCTCTCGGGAATATTCCGATATGTGCCCGTAAAATTGTTGGCACGGTGTCGCATGGCATGATCTCTGGTTGCAGTCAGGTGTGATTGCAAACTGATGTTATCATAATCTTGATGTTTGCTTAAACATCTCTTTTTCTTCAAAGATACAAGCACAACATTAAATATCACAATTAAGACACATATTCACTTAACAACGCGGCTTATATGGATATTATAATGTTCATTATTACTGCAATACATACATTCAGACAATTAGGGTGTAACGCGTGGCGAATAGGAAAACAGGATACGTGTGTATATAATGGATTGTAGATGTATATAGTTAGTTATTTTCAGCTAATCAGAATACACGCATATCGAATTAAAGGGAGTTCAACAAGCGTGCCCTGCACAAGGCATATGCACTGAGCTTGATACCATTATCCCTCCAAGTGTTCTAAATATCAGTTGACCTACACGTGCTCAAAATTACGCTCAATAAAACAATTTTATTATGCTTGCAAAAACGGTCTTTTAAAATACTACACTGTCAGATTCGGGACAGTTTCAATTAAAATATCCAATGCTATGCTGAACTGGAAAATAGAAATTGGAAAATTTTTGATTATGAAAATAGAAATTTATCTTTACTTGACGCTAATTTTGTAATTGAATTTTAGGAATATATTAATTGTACCACGAAATTAATAATCATGGTCTGGATATTTATGGAACTATGAATATAAAAAAAAAAGAAGAAATTGAAAAGGGATTGCACAAATTAAAAAATTGATTCTTTAAGACAGGGTTTTGTATAAACAACATTTGCCACAAGAATTGCAACGTGGGTAATGACGATACTGAGTGATCTTAGCTTAGGGCAAAGGGTTATCTTCAAAAGATAGCTCATCGCATCCACGGAACCAATTGGCATACTACACTGCTATCTAGCGAATAATAAAAAAAAATACACTGGATTGTCATCTTGAAATTGTAATTCTTCGATTTTTGCTAATTTATTCATATAGGTATTTCATAGAAGATTGTCATTTAGACATTTAAGAACAATAGTTAAGTAATGTCTGGGGCATAGTTAAATAATGTTTGAACAATAGTTAAGTAATATTTCTAAAATGTTACTTTATAAACTAACATTTGGACAATAAATGATATTTCAATATTGTATGTATATTAAAATTTAAAAACATTTAACAAACACTATAATCGAAAAGATGATATTGTATACTAATTTCTTATTCATATGTTCTTCCTTTCATCTCTTATGTTTCTTTCTTATATGCGATCCATCATAAGAATATCATTTTTATATTATCCATCTTTTTTATATACGAAGAAAAGAGTGTGAAAATGTCGTGAATCAGGAAATTGTTAAATTTAAATACAATCATTTAAGAACCAAATTAGCATGTAATCTTTAAAGTGCAAATCGTCATTTGTATGGAGTGCATAGAACAATCTTGCATACGTAACACACATTATGATAACACGCCATTCTTCTTATCTCGCGTAACTGACTGCCCCTAAACCGTGCCCTTGTTTACTACACATCTATAAATACGATTGTAAATGCGAAGATTACACGACGACCTGATTTCAAAATAAATAAACAAGGTCACGGATACGCATGATTGATTCGCCGTCGCCACTTTTTGAATGATGCAGTCTAACAAATATTTCAAATTGAAATCCCAAGCAAAATCCATCTTCAAAAAAGCAATTTTTAAAATATAAAATCCCGTTTATTGTGTTTCAATTATTTTGCAGCTTTTGTTTTCAAAACTCACGTACCATATTTTTAAACAATTGGATATTTATGTAAATACGTTTTTACAAATATTGATAAAAGGGAATTGTATATTTACTATATTGTTAATATAGAACCAACAAACATGGTATGTTTCCTATAATAAATTTGTGTTGTTGTATCAACAAGTGAGTTTATTATCATACATAACCCCCGCAAGGGTTTTGCTATTACAACAATCCTAATTGCTAACATAACAACTTTCTATCTTTTTTAAGCTCTGCAAAATTCTTGAATTTTTATTCAAGATAATAAAATTTATCAACGTAGATTGATAAATTGGAACAACTGTTTGTTATTTTGAAAAAACCAGTCATCAATGATACAATAAAAATGTCGACTGTAAATATGAAAAGATGAATGGATTAAAAAATTTCCCGACAGTTATTGTTCAGTCTGAGCTATTACAAGTATATTAGTCGACTCGCAAACGAGAATATAATTTTGAGTTTTTACTTCGTTTTGGCATTGCATAAATGGAAAGCTCTTCGAGAATTAGAGTATTTAGTGTGCGGGTGAATTATACGGTCGCTAATCCGGAGACTGGCTTTACTTTCAGACTGATAAATGGCGCCCAACGACAGCGCTTGGAGGATCATCTTGACTGAAACTCGAAGTTCGCGACAACTATAAGAACTCAGCGGAAAAATAAATTATGTTGTTGTTTAAAATAGAAAAACAATTTTTGTAACACGATTTTTTATCGAGATTTTATTACGATTGTTTACGATTTGTTATTAAAAGATTATGGACAGTGTCGTTTTTTGTTTTAAGGATCATCAATATTGTCAATCGCTTTGAATAAAATTCTAACTTGGCGTGAAAATTCCATCCGCTATATTGGATTCGTTATTCTTAATTTCTAGATGATGAATTGGTGTTATTACAAACAAATAAAAATAATATTATTGAAATGTACTCTGAATATTTACATAGACAAGAAATGCAGAATTGCTGTTCATCAACAACTTTGCGTTTTTATCCTCAAATATGAATAGAAGGAGTCGAAAAATTTTTGCTTACAGGTGCCTCTCTCAATTCAATAAGAACCATGGCCCAAATCAGGCTAGCGACAATATTGTTAATCAATACATTATTGATCTATAAGGAAAGTTGTAGATGTACTAAAATAAAATTAGGACACTTAACTTTTTCTAGCTCATTTTTAATGCATAGAAGACAAAAATTTATAGACCAAGGACACAAATAGTGATTCGGAGCAAAAAAAAAAACCCTATCACACTGTCTCGCACGCGAAGTTAGTTTACGCTATATGGTAGTCATGATAACGAAAAGCTATCAATTTGCGACATGACTATCAAATTTCTCTATCACTGCGACAATGATAATGACAATTATGTGTAGGTGTATGAGTCAGAATTTTATCCTATTTTTCTCCTCCGGGTTCCTCGCTCCTCCTTCTCTCTCCTTAATCTTTCTTCTTTTTTCTGAATACATTCTTCCTCGAGGCTTTTTCCTCTCCCGAAGGCGCATTTTGTGATTAGCGAATAATACAGTTTGCAACTTGACACTCACTCGACTTAAACAAATCTTATCTGCCCTGCCTCCCTCGATGAATTATTTCCAACGACGAAATATACGTTCAGCAGCAACGAAAGTTGAGCCCGTTGTCGCTTAATGTTTTAATGACGTGATAGCCAAATTATAATGCGTATTAGGAGCAGATAACGAAGAATTTTTATAGCCCAATTCGCAGAATTGATTATTATCAGGTCGAGTCAGGGATTTTTATACAAATCCGGCCATGAATTACGGGGAATTTGATTGTAGTGTAATTTTTAATTATTTATATCATAGGGATTATAATTAATTAAGGTGGCCCATAAATTAAGAAACATTTTCTCCTTTTTCACCCCCCTCTCTCTTGTCATTATTTTTTAAACATTACTTCATATTTTTACCCCACCCCCTCCTATTTTAAATCAAATAGAAAAAATATCATTCAAATTTTTCTATTATACACTTATAGTGCTAAAACAAAACTGTACAGGCTTGTTTAAAACTTGTTTAAAAATATTTAGATCTTGTTTAAAATTCTTTGCTTTAGATACAAAACTTTTTGGAACTATTCAGAACTTGTTCTACACTTTTCAAGCAGGTTCAAAAATGTCTAGAACTATTTAGAACTTAATACTGTTCTGAACCAGTTTAAAACTGAAAGTTTTGCTTCAAGAATTTAATTTTCCTTTTCCCTAACATTTCTCCAAATTTCAGACAATATTTTGTGTTTTTTCCTAATTAATTTTGTAGCTTGTTTTTTCTATCGAATAAGAACTCTACAAAAGAAATTGAGTCAAACGAATAACAAAAGTTCGATCAAATAAAATTATGTTAAGTAGAACTTTTACAAAAAAATCTATTAAATGCTTTTTTTTTTGTTACAGGGGAGAGTGGCCATCAATGTACCAGTTTTTTCAATGAACCATTTCAATTTTCTCAGAAACAATTAAATAAAAATCCTCCTAATTTTAAATATAAATGAAGTTTGCGTAAACACATTACGTCCATAAGTTTAAGACATGTGGATTTATTCTTTACAGAGAAAACTAAAAAAAAACTGTTTTTGATGCACTGAAGAAAAAATTTACCTAAAATACAAACACGTTTTTTAATTGAAATAAGATAATTTAAAAATAAATAAACTTACGATTTATTTTGTATCGGGCCTTAACTACAATATTCTAATGAGATAAAGATTTTGAAATATTGGATTAAGTTATAAAAAACCATTTTTTTTGCAAATGTCATGTTGATTCAATGTACCAGGAAACAATGAACCACCTGGAATTTCAGTGTATTTTCAATTTCCAGATTGGTATGCCTGATTATAAAACTAGGCATGCGTACAGCATGTGATCGCGATTGTTATCAGTACTCTTCTCAACATAGCAAAAATAAAATCCCATTTTAGCTAGTTAACTTCAATTTGAAGTATATTTATGTTATACATTATCAATTAAAAAGTAATAAGTAATAATTTTTTATAGTATTTGATAGAAAAAAGTTTTTTCACAAAGTGAAAATTGCAATATTATTATTGTTGAACATTTTTAGTGTTTTTATAGAGGTGGTTCATTGTGTACCCAGGTTGTTGAAAATGAAAATAGCGTGTTAGTTTAGAAAAAACCTAAAATTTATTACTTAATCAAAATAAATCGGGTATAATATGTGTGCATTATTATACTCTATTATTATAGAGAAGTGTTCCAGTTTTATATTGATGCAAAAAAGTGCTTGAAATTGGTAAAATTAAATAAATACTATTACTTTGAAAAAAACCCGGTACATTGATGGCCACTCTCCCCTAAATATAAGATTATACCTCATTTACCAGATTTGAGAAAAATATGTACAAAATAATTGATGTGAACAATAATATTTATTTATTTAATTAAAAATACGTTAACTATGCCAAAGTGACGGTAATTTTTATGATTGTAAATTTCCGGTCGTTTTTTGTATTTTCCGATCACATTTATTTGAATTTTTAATTTATAAAAAAAAACTAAGAAACTAGGACGCAAAAATAAGTTATAAAACTCGTTAGTTTGTTATTATTTTCATTTTTTAGAATGTTATAAGTTAAAATTTTCTTAAATGTTTGTTTCATTCATCCATAAATATATAAATTATTAGTTTATTTCTTATAAATTTTATTCCCTTTACGGATATTCTCTTAAAATCAATAAGTAGAAAATTACTAATTCAATAAATCAAAGTAATTTTGAGGTTATGTTAAACCACTAGATAATTTGTGTACGTCCGTATGAAAAGGTCCCTTTTTGGCACTATTAGACTTATCTATATGACCAAATTCTACATTAAATTTTGAACATTTTGAGAGGTCTTAACCCCTTTTAGATAAAACATCCACAAAGTTACAAACATTTTAAAGTTAGAAGAGTCAAAACTCTAGTTTTGAGAAAAAATAATTTAATGTTCAAGATTACTATTAGCGCCCATGTATTTTAAAAATTAAAAATAAGATTATTTTGTGTTTTTAATTGTGATAAAGTCATGCTAAACGCGTGATTCAACGTGGGACATTACGTAGTTTGTTTTTCATCAATAAAAAAAAAAAAAAAAAACTGAACCTCCTTTAGAAAAATGCAAATATCTCGGAAAATAAATTCGACAAAATGGGCCCTTTTCACGCGGAGGTACTTATTTTTTTATTTTTTATAATATTTGTTATATTTTTATTTTTTTTAAAAAAATTTATTTTTTTATCATAAAACAATGTTGTATCAATCAATTTTAAGGTTTCAACTGTTGTTTACTTTAAAGTATTTTTGATTTTCAAGAATATTTTCAGAAAATATAATTAATATATTTATTCTTATAGATACTCAAAAGTTATTATAATAAAACGTTTTCCTTTCCAATATACAAACGAAAAAATACAGTTAATAATCAGAATGACCAAATTAAGTCAAAATTAAAGGCAGAATAATCAAATTGCCTCAAATTTTCGAGATAATAAAAAAACTAGTTTTTCGTGTTTTTCAGTAGTTTTCTAAGATTATCTAAAAAATTTTAGCTAATCTGGTTATTCTGACTTCGGATTCAAATTCATCGGAGAAAAATATTTAGGAATACACTAGTGTCTCGAACAAAAAATTTTTTTTTGTGTTGCTATGCAATTTTGATATTAAGCAGCAAATTCTGTAAAATATTTTAATTGTCCATCTCTCCCACATGGTCATCTCTCCCAGACTTACCCTATCTAATATTGTTCAAAATTTATATAAAATCTATTTGGATTTCTGTTCAGAAATTATACTATTTAAAGCTCGTTTAAAACTGTTTAGAACTTGTTAAAAATTGTTCAGAATTGGTATCAATCTGTTTAGAATAACCTAAATCTGTTTAAAACTTATAAAATCCGTTCGAAAGAATTCAAAATTATTCAGAACTGGTTTAAAACTGTTTGGAACTTGTTTTAAACTGTTTAAAACTGTTCAAACTTATTTAAAACTATTTCAATCTTAATACTGTTTACAAATAGTTTAAAACTGTTCAAAAGTGGTATAAAACCTTTTAAAACTGGTTTTAAAATATTCATTACTAAGTCAAAAGTGTTTATAACCTTTTTAGAACTACTTAAAACAGTTTAGAACCCGCTAATAACTGTGTTTAAATACTTTAAAATACTTTAAACAATTTTTAGAACTTGAAAACTACTTCGAACTTGTTCAAAACCGATTGAAACTAGTTTAAAACTGTTTATAGCTTGTTTAAAAGTCAGAAGATTTATTTTCAAAAGAAAAGTTATCAGTTTCTTTTATCTGGAAAATTTTATAATTCTTTTTCAGAAAATCTCTGTATTTGAACTTATCAAAAAGCAAAAAACCCAAACAATAAAAATATCAAGTTTTTGTCCCAAAAAACTTGTTAAAAATACTATGCAGTAATGAACTGAATGAATTAATAGCTAAAGTAATATAGGCTTGATTAAGTAAATTGATAATAATCAATTAATGATGAAACAGGTGATGTGCTTCATCAGGATGAAAGAATATACCTAGGATGATGGAAATGGTTTAATCCGTTGATTTATCTGGAAATTGTGCTTAAGTATGGAAGTTTATATTCTATTCTTGGGAAATGCATTTGTCAAAAATCTTAACACCATAGGCAGAAAGAACTATAAGTAAGAGAATGTGAGTAAACGGCGTGAAGAAAGATCAGGACGCAGGCTCTCGCGGTATATCATGCGTCCCTCGTCCTCTATTAATTCTGTCTTTCTTTCTCCTTTCTTCTTGCCGCACCGTCGTTCCCCTTTTTACTTTACATTCGAGTCACCGTTCCATTTTATATTATTATTAGAACACAGCTCTCACGACTTTGCAGACCGAGCTCTTTCCTTTGGAAACGTATGGATATTGTCATTTAATGAAATTATAACTTTTTTTTTGCTATTCAATAATGTATTCCAAGATAAAATTCATCTTACTTGCGTTCTTTCTCCTTTTTTTCAGAATTATATGTTTATAGAATTGGAAATATGTTTACTGCTCACTTAATTAACGATTTTCTAATTTTAAGAATACTTCACTAATTTTGGAAATATTTGACACTTGAAATAGGCATCAGAAACATATAATCTGTTTATTTTAGTCAAATTCGAAAAATTAGAATATATTCTATTATTCATTACAAATATTGTAATTTCTAGAAATTATTCTTACCTTGAAGGGATGAAAATGTTGAACTGGGGAAAGGTTCTTGTTTAATTTTTATGGATCGCGGAAAGTCCGGCAAAATGCAAACAGAAGAATTTCCATTTCCTGGCATTTCCTGAAAGAAGATATAATTTATTGTTTTTTTATACATTTTATTCCATTTATATTTAGTTGTTGTAACAAATTTTTGGTTGTCTTAACAATCTGGGATTGTAGTAGTAACAAAATTATTTCAGATTTTGCCACGATAACAAACCTATAATTGTTGGATCAACAAACCAAATTAGTTATAACAACAATTCAGGTTTATTAGTTCTACGTTAACAATCCGATAGTAAATACAATTCTTTTTCTTAGTGTACTATAAAATACTTAAAATCTACTTTTTGTTAATGACTAATAAAACTTGAAGAAAAGATAGAAAGATCCTTCGAAAAAATCATTTTTCAAAAAGGAAATATCCCCACAAACTGTTTCTGCATAAAAAGTAAACTTCTTTTTTGAAAAAACCTTTTTCTATAAAAGGTAAAATATTTTATAAGTCTTCGATTTCAAATAAAAGAATGTTACTTGAAAATAGGAAATCTTTTTTAGAAAAGAAACATTTTCAAAGAAGAAATCTCTTCAAAACAGAGTTTTAGTCTTTGGAGAAAAGAAAATTTCTCTGGAATAAAAGCTTCGTTTGCGAAAACTAGAAGTAAGGTTGAAAGTAAGGTTAAATAAGAAAAAGGAAAAGAGAAGAAATGTGTATATAGGGTTCAAAGAAGCTCATCTACTACTAGCCTGGGAATTGTGTTACGAGCTTGTGATGTTTGAAGTCTCGTCACAGGAAGCTTATAAACAACGGCAGAGTGTTGTGACATCCGTATTATGTCATGCGAAACTTACGATCTCGGTATATCGTTAATTTGCGATTCGGCTTTTAGTTATATAATTCAGATAAAAGAAACTTGAAAAAATGCGTCTTGGCGGCGTTATCAAATACTGAAATGTGACCCTTTTTGAAAAAATAATTGATTAAAATATAAGGATGTATTCTTAAAAAAAATATTCAATTTGAGCAATTATATACTTGCTTCGGAGCTCAAAATATTTATAGGATTTCTATCTAATTATTTTGATGAATAATAAAAATTACAAACAATTTAAATTAAACAATAAAGATGAATCATTGTAGTCGTTTATTAAGACAGTAGAACATAAAACTTTGTATTGTTGTTGGTCATTTAAAACTAAAAATTTTTACATATTCAAATAATGAAAATTACGAAATTGTAGAATATATCTGAAAAATGATGAAAATAATTGACAGTTAAAAACAAATTTCGAAAAAGGTTACATAATTACACAATTGAAAAGAATAGTTTAAAAAATTAAACAATAAATATTAAATTTAAACAAAATAATTTAAAAATTATAGGAATAACTGTTCGAAATAATTGCAAATTGAACAACTGGATTGAAAAACGAAAAAAATAATTGTAACTGAAGAAAATAATAAAACATTGAGAAAATAAATAGAAAATCTAACCATTAAATTAAAATTTGAAAAAATAATTGATAACTGAAAAAAAAAAATTACAAAATGACGAAAATAATTGACAATTGAAAACAAAATTAAAAAACTGGCCAGAATTATAAACAACCGAACAATATAATTTAAAAAATTAAAGAATAATTAAAAAATTTTAAATAATTTGAAAATTGAAAAAATTGTAGGAAGTAATTGAAAATTGCGGAAAATAATTAATAATTGAAGGAAATAATTGAAAATAGTTCGAAAATCGAATAAAATAAGTGAAAAATTACGAAAATAATTGTCAAGAATTGCAAAAAAAAAATTCAAAAAATGACTAAATTAATAGACAAGTGAAAAAATTAATAAATAAATATTAAATTTAAGCAAAATAGATGAAAAATTATAGGAATAAGTGTTGGAAATAATTGCAAATTGAATAACTGGATTGAAAATAGTAAAAAATAATTTAAATTGAAGAAAATAATAAAAATTTAAGAAATAAATTGAAAATTTATGCATTCAATTAAAATTTGAAAAAATGATTGATAATTGAAAAAAAATTACAAAATTACGAACATAATTGACAATTGAAAACAAAATTCAAAAAATTGCTAGATTAATACACAACAAAATAATTTAAAAAATCAAAGAATAATTATGAAATTTAAAAATAATAAATGAAAATTCAAAAAATTGTAGGAAATAATTGAAAATAGTGGAAAATAATTAATAATTGAAGGAAATAGTTAAAAATGACGAGAATACTTGAAAAATTGATGAATATATGTAAAAAATGACATATTCACAAAATGACATAGATTAATAGACAACTGAAAAAAATAATTTAAAAAATTAGACAAGAAATATTAAATTTAAACAAAACAGTTGAAAAATTATAGGAATTGCTGTTGGAAGCAATTGGAAGTATTAAATTAAAATTTGAAAAAATAATTGATAATTAAAAAAAAATTAAAAAATGACAGAAATAATTGACACTTGAAAAAAAGTTTTAAAAATGTCTAAAAAATACAATAAAATACTTTAAAAAATAAAAAAATAATTATAAAATTTTACAATAATAATTGAAAATTGAACAAATTGTAGAAAATAATTGGAAATTGCGGAAAATAATTAATAACTGAAGGAAATAGTTGAAAAAAGAAAATATTATGTAAAAAATGTCAAAACTAATTGTCAATTGAAAAACAAATGCGAAAAATGACAAGATTTATAGACAACTGAAAAAAATAATGAAAAAATTAAACAATAAATATTAAATTTAAACAAAATTTTTGAAAAATTATAGGAATAACTGTTGCAAATAATTGCGAACTGAAAAACTGTATTGAAAATCGAAAAAAATAATTGAAATTGAAGAAAATAATAAAAAATTGAGGAAATAAATTAAAAATTTAAGAATTAAATTAAAAATTGAAAAAAATTTAATAATTAAAAAAAAAATTACAAAATTACGAAAATAATTGTCAATTGAGAACAGATTTCAAAAAATTGGTTGATTAATATACAACTGAACAAAATACTTTAAAAATCAAAGAATAATAATAAAATATTAAAATTATAAATAGAAAATTTAAATAAAAGTAGGAAATAATTAAAAACTGCAGAAAATAATTAATAATTGACGGAAATAGTTGAAAAATGACGAGAACAATTGAAACATTGAAAAAAATATGTGAAAAATGACGAAAATAATTGTAAATTGAAAAAAAACTTCGAAAAATGACTAGATTAATAGAGCAATGAAAAATTGAAGAATGGAATTGGAATTTAAAGAATATACTGAAAAATTGAAAAAAAGTAATTGAAAAAAGCAGAGAATTAATGAATATACAAGAAAACAATTGAAAACTGAAGAATGGAAATAAAAATTGGAAAATGGAATTAAAAATTAAAGAAAATAATTGAACATTGTATTTAAAATAAATGAAACATATGATAATCAAAAAAAAAATATAAAAAGGCGGTAATTTTTTAATATTAATGAAAATAATAGAGAATTAAAAAGTGGAATTTAAATTTGAGAATTGAAGAGAATAGTTCTAGAATTTATGAGTGAAAAAAATGATTTAAAAAATCCGAGAATTATTGAATATGTTGGAACTAATTGAAAAAAGATGAAAATAATTGAAATTAAAGAAAATAATTAAAAATTAAGGAAATAAACTGAAAATTTAAGCATTAAATTAAAATTTGAAAAAATAATTGATAATTAAAAAAAAAATTAAAAAATGACAGAAATAATTGACACTTGAAAAAAAGTTTTAAAAATGTCTAAAAAATACAATAAAATACTTTAAAAAATAAAAAAATAATTATAAAATTTCACAATAATAATTGAAAATTGAACAAATTGTAGAAAATAATTGAAAATTGCGGAAAATAATTAATAACTGAAGGAAATAGTTGAAAAAAGAAAATATTCTGTAAAAAATGTCAAAACTAATTGTAAATTGAAAAACAAATTCGAAAAATGACAAGATTTATAGACAACTGAAAAAAATAATGAAAAAATTAAACAATAAATATTAAATTTAAACAAAATTTTTGAAAAATTATAGGAATAACTGTTGCAAATAATTGCGAACTGAAAAACTGTATTAAAAATCGAAAAAAATAATTGAAATTGAAGAAAATAATAAAAAATTGAGGAAATAAATTAAAAATTTAAGAATTAAATTAAAAATTGAAAAAAATTTAATAATTAAAAAAAAAATAACAAAATTACGAAAATAATTGTCAATTGAGAACAGATTTCAAAAAATTGCTTGATTAATATACAACCGAACAAAATACTTTAAAAATCAAAGAATAATAATAAAATATTAAAATTATAAATAGAAAATTTAAATAAAAGTAGGAAATAATTAAAAACTGCAGAAAATAATTAATAATTGACGGAAATAGTTGAAAAATGACGAGAACAATTGAAACATTGAAAAAAATATGTGAAAAATGACGAAAATAATTGTAAATTGAAAAAAAACTTCGAAAAATGACTAGATTAATAGAGCAATGAAAAATTGAAGAATGGAATTGGAATTTAAAGAATATACTGAAAAATTGAAAAAAAGTAATTGAAAAAAGCAGAGAATTAATGAATATACAAGAAAACAATTGAAAACTGAAGAATGGAAATAAAAATTGGAAAATGGAATTAAAAATTAAAGAAAATAATTGAACATTGTATTTAAAATAAATGAAACGTATGATAATCGAAAAAAATATATAAAAAGGCGGTAATTTTTTAATATTAATGAAAATAATAGAGAATTAAAAAGTGGAATTTAAATTTGAGAATTGAAGAAAATAGTTCTAGAATTTATGAGTGAAAAAAATGATTTAAAAAATCCGAGAATTATTGAATATGTTGGAACTAATTGAAAAAAGATGAAAATAATTGAAAATTAAAGAAAATATTTGAGAATTGAAGAAAATAATTAAAAATTGAAGAAATAAATTGAAAATTAAAGACTTAAATGGAAATGTCAAGAAAATAATTGATATACTTAAAAAAAAGAAATTACAATATGACGAAAATAATTAAATATTGGCGAAAATAATCAACTAGTAAAAAAAATAATTAACCATTGAAAAAAACACGAAAAATGATGAGAATATTCGTCATTCGAACAAAATTTTTTTTAATTAATAAAAAAATAATAATAAAATTGAAGAAGAATAATAAATTTCCAGTAGACAACTGATGAAAATTATGGAAAAAATTGTAGAAAATAAATCAAAATTGATGAATTATATTGAAATTACAAGAAAATAATTGAAAAACGAAGAATGCAATTGAAAATTGAAGAAATAAATTGAATATTCAAGAATTCAAGTTGAAATTCTAAGAAAATAGATAATGAGTTTAAAATTATTTGAACTGATATTTATAAAGTCAAATGCATTTTTTGAAAAGTTTTTGCAAAGTTGTACTTTATTTAAATCAGATGATTTAAAACAAAACAAAATCTAAATGCCAAACTTCACTCTCTAAATCTGAAATGGTTTAAAACTACCATTTTAACAGTGAAAACTAGTTTACCATTTCAAATAGTAAATTTTTACTAATACTTTAGTAAAAAACTACTAATTTAATTAGGCAAAGTAATTAGAGGTTAGGTTAAACTACTAAAAGAATTTGTAGATTTCTATTTACTAATTACATTAGTTATTTTTTGCTATTGAATTATAGTTAAACTTAACCGCTGAATTAGTAATTTTTTTAATTAGTTATTTTTTACTAATTGAAAAAGAGAAAACTCGTTCACGATTTTAACCCCTAGTAGTTTTTAACTTATTCAGATTTAGAGAGGCAGGTGTGGACAGAATTGAAGAATGAATGAAAGAATGAATAAATCTTGTGGATTATTATTATAGATGTTATCCACAAAGAATGGAACAAAATGAAAGATTGTGGAATAAAACATTACAAATAATTCTTGAGGAGGTTCTATTGTAAGTATATAAGTAACATTACCATTTTAATCAAATTTGATGGTTTTATAATGATGCAGTTAAATTTTTGAGACCTCAAGGTACTTGTGAAAAAAGTTATAAGGGTGTTTGTTTTTAACATTTTACATTTATTTTATTTGTGGGAATTGAGTATAATTTATCATATTATATATCTGTATACACTATACATATTAATATCTTTTTTTTTTCAAAAGTATCTTGATGTCTAAAAATTTAACTGCATTATTATAAAACCATTATCTACCAGTGGACCAAATTTGATTAAAATTATAATGTTAATTCTATTTACGATAGAACCTCCTTAAGACTTAATTTTCCTCAAATTTAAACAAATTTTGTTGATAAAGACTTTGTAATGCCGTGGAAACGTTAAATTAACCTGTCATTGGAAATTTATGGGCTTTATGTCTAAATATATAAATGCTAATAAACATTACAAGATGTATTCTAGTGAAATGGTCAGAGGTACCTAAGAAGTGCATCATGTCGTCGACGCTGAGAAATTACATCGTCGTTTAACGGCCATTAAATTAAACGCAATGCTTTTATTGACTATACATTGTGGTTCCGAGAAAGAAAATGTAACTAATGGACGATAACAAAAACAATCAAGTAGTAAGCTACAAAATAGAAAATAAAAAAAACAAATTTGTTTTTCATAGCTTCTATTTTAGAAAATGTACTTTCATTTACTTTTCCTTCTTTTTTGGTCCATTTTAGATTGCAACCACTCATAATGAAATTTAAAAAAAAAATGCTGTGAAAAATTTCACAGCATTTTTCTAGACTGATTTTAAGATACAGATCATGATATATGTATGTCTAATAGATGTTCAAGCGGCTTTGTACAAGAATAATAAGTACAGAAGAATTTGAAGCAAGGCAATATGATATGCATTGATTTTTCCAAGAGTGTAAGATTAAACCTTTATAATCTGACCTTGGTGATTATTTTCGTAATGAAAATAAATTATGCATAACCTATATATTTCAATTCATTTCATTATTTCGCAGAATTACTAATGGATTCCCTATATGTATATATGTATAATTAACCATTATAGTACAATAATTAGTCTATAAATAACAATAATAACAATAATAATTGAATTGCTATAATTAATGGGTCTACAATATAAAATGTACAAAGACAAATATAAAAAATAGTTTTAACAATTATTATAGATATACAATGTTTTTTATAACTATACCTTTATAACATATTCCATTACTATATACTCCAATAGAAATAAATGACCATCAATCTTCTATGATGATTCACATTTATCCATAACTGATTACAGAATTCAAAAATAGCCAATAATTGAAAAACAACATTTCTCATTATTTAAAGATTCATGGAAGGTGAGTGGCAAAAAACGAATTGGTAAAGAAACCATTCATAAAATCGAGAAAAAGTAGCATGAAGACGCAGTTTCAATCGTTGCGAAATTTTCAGAGGTCACGACCTCTGCTTGTCTATCGGGTTCATTCGTTTCTCATTTAAGATAACAGAGAAAAGTGACGCCTTCTAATATCAGTGAGTGAATTTCATAAATAAACAATTTGAATCGCACCTTTCTTTCTTACAGAATTTGATACCTAATCTTAAAACATATAGCGCGAGATAACATAAAAGAGAGACGAGATTAGGCAAATAATCGGTTTCATTAAACATCTACCACGTACGATTAATATATGAATGTATATTATATATTTTTTTTTTTAAATCAGAAAATGTTTTATTGAATCAATAAGCAAAACAAAGGGAAAATGAAAAATGTGTTCAACTTACCCCGGCAGGTACTGTGAGAATGTTGGAAACCATCCCGACACTTTTATAATATTTGAGTTCATAAAAAGGATTGCATCAATTTTTGCACGTCACTGTTTCTTCTCCTTCCCAGGTTCTTCACATTTATAAACTCTAATACAAATTTCAAAACACTGTTTTTGTTTTTAAACAAATTTTCACTCGCACCAATCACTTTAAAAAACGTTTCGCTTCTTGACACTGTACCAAATCCTTCAATCCGATGATATTCATTCCATAATAATTTGAGAGTGACATCCTTTCAGAATCAGCATTTATAGGAATAACTTTCTTGTCGATAAAAGCAATGTCACAAACAATTATCTGCTACCATTTTCTTGTAATAATTCTGTCAATCGATGAAAGTCGATTCTGAAACAAAAGAAAGATTCTTTATAATATTTCACTATTTTAATGATACTGAAGTTTAGTAGGGACGAAAAAATTGAAAAAAAATAATGTAGTAAACAATTTATTTTTACATAAAATGATGGGTATTGTGGTCCAAAGCTTAAGGAAAAGTTTCATCCCCAAAACACATCCGGAACCGATAATTTAAAAGGAAAAACAAACACCGAGAATAAAAAAGTTTATTAAATTGCAACTAATTCAGTGAACAATTTTTTTAGACACGCCTGCATATTCTCTAAAAATCAAATGTCAGAATATTCATTTGACCATATTTTTTAAACCAAAAGGTTATTTATGAAAAATCTAATTTGATAAAAATTTCAATTATACAGCTCCATAATTTTTTTTTTGTCCGAGACACTACACTAGTAGTGATAGTAGTATTTCTACGTATTTTCTTCGCTGAATCCGAATCTGAAGTCAAAATTGCTAGATTGGTTTTACTTTTTAAGATACCTAATTTCAGAAAAATTTTAAAAAATGCAAAACAAAACCAAAAAAATTTTTTCTTTTTTACCGGGACATTACGCTAGTGTATTCTTACAAATTTTTCTCCCCTAAATGTGAATCGAGAGTCAAAATAACCAGATTGGCTAAAATTTTTGATATAATCTTTAAAAAAAACTACTCAAAATCACGAAAAAAAACACAATTTTTTTGCCCTGGACACTACACTAGTGTATTTTTACGTATTTTTCTCTGATGAATACAAATTCAAAGTCAAAATGATCAGATCAGCTAAAATTTTATAGATAATCTCAAAAAAGCGATTTTTTCGTGCTTTTGATCAGTTTTTTTATATTATCTCAAAAAGTTGAACCAATCTGGCAATTTCAACTTTAGATTTGGATTCAGCGAAGAAAAATACGTAGAAATATACTAGCATATTGGCCCGGACACAAAAAAATGTGTTTTTGGGTTTTTCCGGGTTTTTGAGTAATTATTTGAGATTATTTAAAAAATTTTAGGCAATGTGGTTATTCTTAATACGAATTCCGATTCAGCGGAGAAAAATACGTAGGAATAAACTAGCACATTGTCCCGGAGAAAAATTTTGTTTTTGGGGTTTTTCCGGGTTTTTGAGTAATTTTTTGAGATTATCTAAGAAAGTTGAGCCAATGTGGTTATTCTGACTTTGGATTCGGATTCAGCGGAGAAAAATACGTCGGAATATACTAGCATAAAGTCCAAGAAAAAAACACTGTTTTTGGTATTTTTCCGTGTTTTTGAGCAATTTTTTTAAATTAAGTCAAAAATTTTAGCCAATCTGGTTATTCTGAATTCGGATTTAGATTCAGCAGAAAAAAAATTGTAAAAAACGCTAGCACATTGTCTCGGACAAAAAAATCTGTTTTTGGGGTTTTTCCGGGTTTTTGAGCAATTTTTTGAGATTATCTCGCAAATTGGAGCCAATCTAGTTATTCTGTCTTGGGATTTGAATTCAGCAAAGAAAAATACGTAGGAATACGAATACATTTGTCCAGGACAAAAAAATTTGTTTCTGGGGTTTTTCTAGGTTTTTGGGCAATTTTTTGAGATTATCTAAAAAATATTAGACAATCTAGTTATTCTGAATTCGAATTCCGATTCAGAGGAGAAAAATACGTAGGAATACACTAGCGTATTGTCTCAGACAAAAAAAAAATGTTTTTGGGTTTTTTCCGGGTTTTTGAGCAATTTTTTGAGATTATCTCCAAAATTTGAGCCAATCTGGTTATTCTGACTTGGGATTTGGATTCAGCAGATACGTAGGAATACCAATACACTAGCATATTGTCCCGGACAAAAAAATTTGTTTTAGGTTTTTTTCTGTGTTTTTGAGCAATTTTTTGAGATTATCTAAAAAAATTTAGCCAATCTAGTTATTTTGACTTCAGATTCTGATTCGGCAGAGGAAACTACGTAGGAATACACTAGCACATTATCCCAGACAAAAAATTTGTTTTTGGGGTTTTTTCGGGTTTTGGAGCAATTTTTTGAGATTATCTAAAAAAATTTGAGCCAATCTGGTTATTGTGACTTCGGATTCCGATTCAGAGAAGAAAAATACGTAAAAATGCACGAGCAGGACAAAAAAATTTGTTTTTGAGTTTTTTCCGGGTTTTTGAGCAATTTTTTGTAGATTATCTCAAAAATGTGAGCCAATCTGGTTTTTCTGACTTGGGATTTGGATTCATCGGAGAAAAATACGTAGAAATATACATTAGCACATTGTCCCGGACAAAAAAATTGTTTTTAGGTTTTTTCCGAGTTTTTGAGCAGTTTTTTGAGTCTATTTACAAAATTTTAGCCAATTTGATTCTTCTGACTTTGGATTCGGATTAAGCAGATAGAAATACGTAGAAATACACTAGAGTAGTGTCTTGGACAAAAATAATTTTTTCTTGTTTAAATTTGTTTTTAAAAATTTTTTTTGAGGTTATTTTGGAATGTAGAACCAATCTATCAATTCTAATTTCGGATTTAGCGAAGAAAAATATGTAGGAATATACTAGTTTAGTATTTTGGAAAAAAATTCATCTTTTTTTTTTTTGGGTCATTGTTATCAGAAGTCCAGATGAATCCAGAATCATTTTGATCATTTTTTAATCATTTTTCCAGAATCTACAATTGTACGAATGTGCATTTATAAGAGATCTCATTTTCTCAAAATTCTACCATCCCGACACTTTTTTTTTGCGTAATAAATAATTAATAAATTGTTCCTAAAATACATTCAGAACCCATCATGTAACATGAAAAATAACACCGCAAAAATAAAAAAATTGTTAGTTAATTTAGTTGCATTTTCATAATTTGGGGGGGGGGGGGTCGCCTTTTCTTTTTTAATTATCAATTTCGGATGTCTTTTGGGGATGAAACTTTTTTTTATGTTTCGGGGACACATTTCATGCTACTTTATGAGGGGGTTATTTTTTTTTTAAACTTTGGGTTCCTGTTATGTTCTGTAGGGTGAAACTTTTTCTTAAGATTTGAGGGCATAATGACCATTATTTTATGTAAAAAAATTGTTCACTATTTTATTTTTTCATTTCTGTGCAACATTACAAACTTCAACATCATCTATAATATTCGAAATTTATCAACTGTTTCCAAAAAATTGTTCTTTTAAGTTCTAAATATTTTGCCGGTTTGTACACTTCAATTCACTTTTTTTTTTTTTTTTTTTGTAGCAAATTTACGGATTTATTCTGATTCTGCGTCATTTTAATCCAAGAAGCATCAATTTTTATTTCTCCAAGAGAGATAATAAAAAAATGTATACAAATAGTACTACTGCGCGGGGCTACTTTTATCCAACCATTTACATGATTGATGTCACCAATTTTTTTTTTTTTTTATTTTCGAGGCAAGAATAAATTTTTTGTCGAATGTTGAGAGAAAATAAGAATGAAAGGGAGACAAAGTGGGACATATAGAGCTAGTGATATCTTGAGTCTGAAGCGACAGTAACATGCAACGATATCCTAAAATGCCGAGTGCAACACGCGGCTGACAAGTCAAGAACAGCTGAGCACTTAGCACTCCTCAGCTTGTGAGATACGTTACCGATGATTCTGCATAGACATTCAAGATTCAAGTATCTCAAGGGACTCGTTGGAACTTCCGCCGCCGCACGCGGCCTCCACGCTTTCTAGTACAAAGTAAGAATTTCGACACATCAGAAATCGTCACGGCGCCAATCGTAAATTTTTTCTCCCATCATGCAAACGGATGATTTGTTCTCGGCATATTTTATAAAAGGCGCCCATCATCGCAAAACATTAAAAGCCCTTTGCCTTTCGTCCGCCTAGTTTTTTCGGCGCGATTTCATTTCAAGTCATTTTTAAAAAAATTTTTTGTCTGTTTTGTTTAAGGGCATGTTATTAATAATAAAACAAGCTGAGAATTATGCTTATTTCATTAAAATTTTGTTTCCGCGTCGGCAAACAGATTTGCAGCTCATGAAAGAAGCAATAAGTTAGTTTTGAAAAATTTTCGATTTTTTGAAAATTTAAAAATTGAGATATTCTTAAAAAATTTTGACAAAATACACTGAAAGAAAAACCGTTTAAAATTTACTTGAGTTTTAAGTAATATTTAATTTTTAACTCAAGCAATGGAGACAAATTCAAAATTGCTGTGAAACCAGGTAATTTTTACATTGTTTTCTATAAGGAGAAAAAATATCACTTTTCGAATCAAATTTGGCGTTTTGTATTGATTTAAAACGAATATTTAAAGTAATTAAAGAAAAATAAATAATAAATCAATTTATAAATTACTTTTTCACTTACTTTTATTTACACTTCCATTATTAAATCTTCCGGAATATAATTAAAAGTTAACTTCGAAGAGTTTCACACAAAACGTCAAATTTGCTTCAAAAGTGTCATTTCAATTTTCTCTTAGAAAACAAAGTAAAAATTACCTCGATTCACAGCAATTTTTAATTAATTTGTATTGCTTGAAAAACAAAAAAGTAATAAAGTAAATTCTAAATTGTTTTTTTTTTCAGTTTATAAACTTTATATTATAGTTTAATCGATTTGTTTTGAAGCAAGGAACACGATTTTTTTTATATATTTAGTTAAATTTATAGGTTAAAAAATAATTTATGAGGAAAACGAAATTTTCAAACAATAAAAATTAAATAAACATTTTTATAATGATTATATTCGAAAACCCTTGTGTCTGATTCTAGATTTTGATAGTAAAAATAACCACACCAAATTTTATATAAATCCTTAAAACCGTTTTCGAGTTATCGTGTTCACAAGAAAAAGTACACACACACATACATCCGGACATTCGATCAGGAACTCATATATAACACATTTATCTAGATGGAATAAAGTTAATTTGAAGCATTTTAAAAAAATTGTAGATTTAAAGTTCAAAAGTTCCTCTATGAGGAAGCAAAAATTAATAAAAAATAAGAAATATAATTCAAAAATAGAGTAAAAATAAAAAAATTTAGTACATTAATCGAAAAATTGTATAAAATAATTGAAAAATTAACGATTTTAAAATTTTTTTTTTTAATTAATTGAAATGTGAAGAAATTAATTGAATGACACAAATAATTGAAAGCTGATATAAAAATTAAAAATTTACAGACAATAATTATAAAATTGAAAAAAATACTAGAAGTTTGAGAAAAATAATTGAAAGTTAATGAAATTAATTGAAGTTTGAGAAAAATAATTGGAATTTGAAGAGATTAATTGAAGAAAGACAAACAAAATTTAAATATGAAGAAAGTAATTAAAATTTAAAGAAAATAATTGAAATTTGTACATTTGTAGAAAATAATTGAAAAAGGTGTAAAAAATAGATAAATCATTCTATCAAATATTTGAAAAAAATTTTTGACCATTGAAAAATTCTTATTGGACAAAAATTAAAATTTTTTTGAATCCAAACCCTAAATTCTAGCAGAGTATAATTAAAAAAAACTGAGGAATAAATTGGTGATGAAAAATAGTTTATACTATAGAAGCCATTAAATTTTCAAGAATTAAAATTTTTTTTAAAATACAATTTCTAAACTATAATTAAATTATATTTTTTTTATTTTCAACAATTTACCATAATTTTGGGTCCGAAATTATGATAGAAAAAAATTTGACATCACAAGGCAATTTAAATTAAGATGGGTTTAAAATTGAGATGACAAATACAAAAAAAGTATCTAAATTTGAAAATCATTTTAGGTGTAATAAATAATTTTGTTTTTATAATTTTCATGAATTCAAAGTCGTTTATTTAAATAAGAATTACAATTTTCTATTTATTGGAAAAATTGTCAAATATTTTAGATTCTTTTATCTAAACTGTTTCCAATAAACAGAAAATTGTAATTTTTATTCAAATACAACTTTGAATTTATCAAAATGTTAAAAATAAAATTGTTTACACCAAAAGAATTTTGTTTAGATAGAAAAAAGAAATTAAAAAATTCAAAATTTTTCGAAAAATGTGAAAAAACCGAAAACTTGAAGTTTTTAGGAGAAAGAAATTAAAATTGAAAAAAAATATAAAAACCAATTTGGAATTGTTATAAATGAAAAGTTTGCTTAATGAAAATCATATACTTTTGTTTTAAATAAGTTAAATTTTAATTAATCAAGAGTCAATTGTAATTGATTATTTAGAAATTCGATATCAATTTGACAAAAGAAGTTTTTCCATAAAATTTGAGAAAAAAATTGCTATATGGTTTGTAAAGACATTTATCTCTTTGTTTGGAAAACCATGCTGCAGTTGACATTAAACAGAAAGTTTCGTGGAATGAAGTTTACAAACTCGACAAAATTTACTGATGGTTGTTGTGAATCTTGTTGAAATGCTCTAGATACAAATACCGTAACTTTATATAGCAACTGCAATTATTTTTCGTATTTTTTAATGTCAAGTCTTTCATTCAATTCTTATCATTTTTCTTATTCAATTCTTATATCATTCTTATTATTCAATTGTTATGTCATTTTTATTGTTCAATTCTTTTATATCATTCTTGTTATTCAATTATTCTTGTATTCTTTTTTTCATTCAATTTTCATGTCGATCATTCACATTATTCCTGTTATTGTAAATTATTTTTTTAAAAAACGTAATAAAACAACCAAATTTTCAATAAATTATCTATGGATTGAAAATTTATCAATTTATTATTATTATTATTAAAATAATTATACAAATTTTTAATAAATTAGTCAAATTTTCAATGACATTTGCCGAATTTGCAATTAATTATTCAAAATGTTAAGAAAATAGACAAATTTTTGAATAATTATCTAAACATTTTGTTAGTTAAAATTTTAATCAATTATCCAGAACTTGGGTAAATTAATCAATGCTTTTAAAAAATCAGAAAAATATTTAATAAAGTAGCTATAAATCTATAAATGTGACAAGAAAGGGATCTAAGAAGCAAAAAATTTTAGGTTATATTTGTGATTTTTAGAATGAAAATATCTTGAAAAATATATACTAAGAAGATCAGTACTCAAAGCAAACTATATTGATGTTTATTCCATTTAAAGTATTTAATACAAACTGATTTTAGTTATGCAACAATGTAAAGAAAATTATAATCAAGGAAAAACTATCACCGAACATAACCTAAAATTTTTTCCTTCTTAGATTTCTTTCTTCATATCGAGTCACAAATTATATTATTTATATTATCAAAAATCTATCAAATATCAATTTTAGCACATATAAATTCGGACAAATGGAGATTCGGTCAAGTGGATATTCTAGCATTTAAAAATTCGAGTCACATAAAATTCTGTTAATTGAGTACTCTGTTAAATGAAAATACGGAAAAATTTAAATTTCTTAAAATATAAAGTTGGTTAAACAAAAATTCTGTTAAATATGAATCCGGCGACCTACCGATTTTATTAAGTAAAAAATAGGATTTATTTATATTCGATTAAAAAAAAATATGAAACATGAAAATTCGTCTAGAATTCTAACTAATAAATTTTAGAACCTATTCGTGAGTCTGTAAAAATAACTTTCAATAAATTATCCCAACTTTCCAAATTTGCATTACGTATTAATAATTTTGCCAAATATATTATTATTATTAGCTAAATTTATCAACATTTTAAACAAATTTTTAGTAAATTAGAAAAATTGTCAATGAATTAACCGAATTTTTAATAAATTAGACGAATTTTCTAAAGAATTTCATTTTTAAACAAAATATCGATTTTTTTTAGAAATTCCTTGCTAAATTGACAAAAAATTATACAAAGTTTTAATGAATTAAACTACTTTTTTGTTAGTTATCCCAATTTTCAATAAATTATTAACAAATTGAATAATTTAGCCAAGTTTATCAAAAAATCCCAAACTTATTATTACATTCTAACATAATGAGAAATTTAAAAATAATAACTTTCCCATATATTAGTGAATAAATTAGCCGAAGTTTAAGTAAATACTCCAAATTTTAACTTTTTATCAAATTTCTTAATAAAATACCAAAAATCTCTATACTTTATCAAAATTTACAAAAAAAAAAATCGTTAATTTTACAATAAATTATCTATAGAGTTTGAATAAATTAAAATTTCCACAATTAAAATAAATTAAATTATCCAATTTCACGTCTACGATTCAAATTAATCAAAATTTACTTGCGCGATAAAATCTGGATCACTGATTGTGCATAAATCCACCATTTTTCGGTATATCCTGCGCTAAACGCATTTAACTATTTACACTTATATTTTGTTAAAAAAAATGAGTAGAAACTTATATAATCCATTTAGTTGATTACCTGCACTGGAGAATTATTTCAAAATTGTTTTTTTTTAAACTCAATTCACACACAATGGGGAGGAGTTTTGATTTTTTTCCGAACTCGCGATTAAGTGTTAATTAAAGTCAAATTTTTGACGACGTGTGAGACCGAACGGGAAGAAAAGAGTGGCAACGACTTAACAGCAACAAGAGGCTAAAGCTAAACTAAAACGGAATCGAGATTGAGACCGGCTCTTGACGTCAACTTCTTCGTCAAGCTCACATACAGGACGTGAAATTCAAGAGGTGGAGGAACACAGAGGCGGAGTTTTGTCAAACTCCTAATACAAAATCCCTCCCCTTTTAAATACACCCAAGTGACCAGAGTGCAAGCCAATGAATCATATATTGTGCGAAAATTGCAAAAAGATAATTTTGTCCATTTAATTTGTTTCCGGAAAAAGTTTTAGTTTTGAGACAAACCATTTTATTTTAAGGTCGCGGATCAATTTTGAAAAAAAATAGATACTTTCGGAAATTATTCGGTGATATTTTTGAAGTATAAAATATACAAGGAATTATTTTAAAGGTATTATTATTTCTTTTAAATTATGAGTTTAAAGCATAGGAGTCATGGAAAAATGTAATTTTTTAAGATAATTGAAATTTCAAAAAGAAGCCTAAAATTATCCTTAGAAAGGTGAAAAGAATTATTTGTATTTGTCGAGAATGATTGAATTTATCATTTTTAAATTAGTAATTAGTAATTTAGCATTTTAGAAGTTATTTACAGATAGGTGAATTTATTAAAAGAAATTTTAACTTACATGGAAAGAAAGTTAATTATAAATTTTGTTAACATTTTTTATAATTTAGGGAAAAAGTGTCAAAATGTGAAATTTTTATGCAAGGAATTTTAAGCTTTAGAAAAACCATTCGAATTATTACTAAGTAATTTCTTTAGTATAGTCTGTAGCAAATTTAATATATAGTTTTTTTTAAGTTTGAAATTATCAATCTAAAATTTTATATCCTTAATTCTTTTTCCCTAAGTTGCAAAACACTTTTATAAAATTTATAGTCAGAAACCTAAAGACTTTGAGGCCTATTTTGTAAAAAAAAAAAATTTTTTGTAAAAAAATTTTTTATAAAATTGATTTTAAAATTGAGATGGTCTATAAAAATGTCATTTTAACAAGTGGACAAATCAAATAAAAAAAATTAATAAATGAATTATTTTTTCTTTTATAATAATTCACAATTGTTTTTTTGTTTAATTTCTGTAGACTTTGAGTTAAACGTAACTTCTTATAGTTATGAAAGTTAATATTAAATATAAATAACAGGGCTGTTATTGATTTAAATCACTTTGATTTAAATCGTGATTTAAATCATGGTTTAAATCATTGGAAAATTTGCATTAAAATCACGATTTAAATCAAAAAAATTTTTAATTCTCCAGAAGTCTAATACTATACATGTAAAACGTCGCAAACCTTAAACACAACCCACAAATTTGTGAGGATAAATGTTAAAAATTTTAATTTTAATATTTTAATCTTTAAAAAATATTTAAAATTGTGCTAATACAAATGATCAAAATACCTACGATTTACAAATTTCTGGTATGAAGATAGCAAAAAATAGTATTATATTTTTATCAGTGGCGTAACAATAGGGGATGCAGGGGAACTGAAACATCAGGGCCCCCAAAAATGAAACAGATTAAGTTATTTTTTTTTGTATTCAATATCGCTTTAGATTCCGAGAGGCCCCAAAAATTTTTTCCCATCAGGGCCCCGAGTTTTCTAGTTACGCCACTGATTTTTATATCATCAAGTCATTATAATTATATAAATTCCAAACGTCAATTAAGTCATTTTTCAATTTTTTCTAACTTTTAACTTTTAATTAATTCAAATTTAAATGCATATTAATTAATACAAAATAATGGAATAATATTAAATATTTTTCATATTCACAATAATCCTTTTTTTTAATATTCTTACAAGATTTCTAAGAGATTTCAATTTTTCGAAACTGATTAATTTTTATCTTATAATTTCTTATTTTTACAAAATTTTAAGTTTTTTTCTTCTTTTACTTTTGATATTTTTTCTTTTTTTTATTTATCTTTTTATTTTTGGATTTTCTTTAATTTTCCTCTTTTTGTGCAAATTATTTAATATTATTTCACACAATTTCGTTATTATAACATTCACTAAACTTTTTATTTCATTGATTTTCATAATTGTTTCCATATTTTTAAAAATAAATAATCCCATTTTTTTGGAAATTTATTCAATTTTTTTCACATGTTGTCTATCTTTTGCGAGATTTTTCGCAAATTTACTTATTCTTCCATAAAGTTTTTAGATTTTCTTTATTTTTATAAATTTATTGTTAGACTTATTTTAAGTGTAATATTATAAAAATGTGTTAAGTTTAATTTGCCTAAACTTTTTTATTTTTATATGATTTTAAGTTTCTTTTGTGGACTTTCTTTTTATTTAGCTTGATATATACATGTTTTAATTTTTTTTATACTTTTTACATTTTTTTAATTTGTTAGATTAAGGATAAATTAAATTTATTTATTTTTCCTTCTTTTTAATTGTTTAGTTTTTATCTTATAATTACGAATTTTTGAAAACATTGATTTGGTGCTTACATCTACATTTTTAAAATTTCCCAATTTTCTACTTTTTTGATCTCTAATTTTTCTAATTTTAAAATTTTGTTCTCTTTAGTAATATATTTTAACGTTATTTTTAATTATCTTCTTATTTATTATTTAAATTAAAAAAAAATGCCCGTAAATAGTTTAATTTTTTGAAAAGAGTTTCTACTTTTTTGTATATAATTATGCCACTGTTTCATTCTTGTGTTGTTTTTTTAAAGTTTTTCTTCATTTCTTTAATAAACTACTTACAAATAAACATTTGGAGATTTTAAATACTGGTTATATTTTTAAAAAAATCAATTCTTGATTTAAATAAAAAAAATCCGATTTAAATCAAATAAATCGGATTTTTTTAAAAAAATCGTGATTTTTATCAGCCCTGATAAATAATAAATAGACAGTAAATTTGTGTTTAACTTAAATATTCCGAAAGTGCCATATTTTTATTGTAACGTTTTCCAACAAGATTATTAAATTTGCAAAGTTCGCAAAAATGAAAAAAATTTTGATTTTAAATGTCCTTATATTTTTAAATAGAAAAGAAAGTGATAAGAAAATGTGAAAGTACTTACTCAAATATATTGAGTAAGTTAAAACTTCTTTTAAGAAATTCACCTTTCTGTAAACAACTTCTGAAATAAGCTATAGATTAGGTTATTTTTTAGATGAACAATTTTTATTTTATAAAAGAAATTTTTCACTTTAATATCTTCAATACTATGTTCTTATTTTTAAACTATTTTTTATTAAAGAAATAAAAATGATTTTTATTCATCAAAAATTAAATTAGAAGTTTAATTTATATAATTATTTCTTATTTTAAATTTCAATAGATTAAATTAAATCTTAAATTCAAGTCGAAATTAAATTCTAATGATATTAGATTCATTCAAAAATATATTTTATAAAATAATTTTTAAATGCAATCTAAATGTTGTTAATTTTTAACTATTGTTTAATAAGTTTATTTTAATCAATTTAAAGACAATTCATATTTAATTTTTTTATTGTAATTGTAATGTATAGGTAATTAAGTTCTTTAATAATTAAAAAATAATAAGTTCAATAATTATTCTAGACAAATACAAATGATTCTTTTCACATTTCTAGAGATAATTCTAGACTTTGTAATTATTTAATTTACACTATTCAATCTATTCAAATTTCAATTAATCCAAATTTTAATCGACACACATTTAAATGTATTCAAATTCAAATAAAGACAAATTTAAATCAATTCTATAGTCAGTAAATTTTTCATTGATGGAGATTTTAATTGATTTTAATTTAAATTCATCCAAATTGATGGTACAAAATTTAAAATTACTAAGATATTTGTAAAGTCTATTTCAATTTGTAAGGTTAACTAAATGAATTAGTAGTCTTCTACCATATCAATTACAGTCATTTTTTCTACTATAAGAATTAGTTAAAAATGATTGATTCAGATTTAGAAAGCATTCATATTTAAATTGTTTTTTTTTATTCTCTATGTTGCTATTTTACAACTAATTGACAATTAAAAAAAAATAATTTGCACAAAAATTAAAGTGTGATTTTACATTGAAGCGTGACGATTTATAAAGTTTCAGCACATGTGAAGAATCGACATGTTTAATGTGCAAGTCTTATGTAAGAAGAAGTGCTTATTTTGCATTCCGAAGACAAAATTGAGCAATCCGTTTATTTATCACAATGAAAATCGAGGTCATGACCACAATACGTCTTTTTTGTAAGCGTGTCAAAACAACTGACCTTAAATTAATTTTCATCTGAAGTAGGTCCTTTATCTTTACATTTCTTTTTTCGGAAAATAAACGATGATTCTGTATACCAGAGAAAAAATATATTAACTCACAGCCATCTAACTTTTTTATTTGAAACAAATAAAAGAATTAATTGTCTGTGAGACAAATATATTTTTTATTTATTTTTATTTACTCCTAAACTTGTTTTGTAAAAAATAATAATATTGTAATGATAAGAAATTAAATAATGTTAAAAGTAACAACAGTAATTACTAGAAAAACAATATTAATTTATTATTAGCTAGCTTAGTTTGGTCTAGTGCAAAGTGCTTTGACTTGTAAAGCTGAGCTCATGAGTTCGAATCCTCCCGGGTGTAAATATTTTACTATTATTATGATAATATTGGAATCAAATCTTAACGTTCAATACTTATTGTATTAAAAATACTATAATCAATAAAAAATACTATAATAAATTGTAATAAACACAAAATTTGTATTTTGTTTAATTATTCATATTTGAAAACATTCATATTGTTTCCGTTTCGAAAATCGGAAGCAGACGAAGAAATTGCAAGAGTATGACAGTTTTTTTGTTTGTTTAAGAATTATTTCATTATTGTTTTGACAAATATTGTTTAAAGCTATAATTATTATTAAAGGCCTCTTTTCACGAAATTTTAAAAATCTTCTGTCTTAGATATTTTTTTAAACTGGTTAAAAAGATTTTTTCAATTATTATTATTACTAAAATATTATTATTATTTTCCTTATTAATAATAGTTTTATTATTAAATGCATACTCTATTGACTTTCTTTCGTTTAAATAAATTAAATGAATATACAAACTTTGAACTTGTAATTAATTAATCAAAAATAAATAAATAGCAAATAATCTGTTTAAAATTAAATTATTTTTTACTTAAAATCAAAATAGATTATTTTTTTTTATATTTTTAAACACAAATGTGACAAAACCAAGAATCTATTATCAATCGATTTTGTTCACACAAATAATTAATTTACCGTCATAATTGACTCATAACAAGTAGTATAGTTCTGTTTTCGTACGTCAAAATAAGTAGTAATAAATAAGTTTATCAAGACCCGTAGTGTGTCTGATCAAAATTTACCTTCACTACTTAACTGAATATCCACGTCAAAAACTCTCGATTCCATCAACAGTTTCATTAAACAAAAATTTTATACTTAATAAATTCTTATTTTGGAAAGTATTACAAAAATAAAAAGTAATGAAATTCAAATTATAAACCACTAATGACATTTCACGGATTGATGTAACAAAAATTACACTAAATTCGGTGTGATAGAATTTTTTCCATTTGATAATTTAAATTCCGTTGGAAAATTTTTAGGGGAAACTTTAGAAGAAAATAAAATTGATTTGAAAGAGTTAAAGTGAAGTTATATGCAACTCGGTACCAGAACTGCAAGAAGGCCGCACATTTGTCGATTTGTCATTGAGGTGGGGAACGGAAACGGTCACCATGTTGGGGCGGCATGGTGCTTTGTTAGCTCGCTCCTGATTGGCTAACGTCACAAGCGGGAATATTGACTGCCAAACGTTCAAGCCAGCCCAACAAGGGTTTCTCAACTCGACTCGATTGATTCACACAAAAGTGCACACATGTCAACTTTTCATTCCATTTATAGTTGATTTTTAATTATTTGTTTCAACTATTTTTGTAAATTATTTACCTACAATTTTTTATTCATTTTAATTTTTCTATTTTTTCTTTTTTCTTTAATAACCTTTAATAACTATTTTTTTATTTAATAAAATAATTAATAAATAACATTTTTTTCAAATTTAACCCGTTCTGCCTACTTGGTAAAAATTAACATTAAATTCGCATAAGAAAATTTATAATTAATAAAATCAAGGCTGTTTTTAGGAAATATGTAACCGATTTATTTTGAAACAAGGAATATGATTTTTTTATTCATTAAGTTGTACTTTTAACATGGACAAAAATTAGAGCAAAAAATTATTTTTTTTTATGAAAAAGGGTGCTTAAAAAATTTGATTTGGGGTCAGAATTTGTGAAATCAGCAAGCACAGAAAAATGATTTTCTTTTTTATCGAAATATTGAGAAAATTATTATGTTGGATCCTAAAAATGGTTCTATGAAACGAAATATTGTTAAGAAATTGTTTACAAAAGTTATTGAAAAATTAAAATTTTAAACTTTTTTTAAATAAAAGCTTATATTTCTTAAATTAGTTTACCGATTTAAGTGTACCTTAGATAGAATCAAAAGTCATAAAATAGACTTCCAGTTACAGTTCGAAATTAAAAAAAAAAAAAAATCATAGATTGTTTATAAAAAATTAATTTTTTTCAATGTTATGGGCCTTTTTGATATTGGGAAAAAATATTACAATACACTTAAAAGTCTAAGGAATCGAAATCCATAGAGAAATTTAATAAGCGGTTATTTTTTTGGGGCATTCCATGAGAAATTCTTTTGATCGAAAATAAATATTATTTTTTAGTTTTATTTTTTTTCTTTAGTATTTTAGGTGCTAAATAAGTATGACAAAAAGTTTCGAAATATTTTTAATCACTTATTTAGCACCCAGAATACTACCAAATGACAAAATATAAGTAAAAGCTACACGGAATAAAAATTAATTATAAACTTTATTAAAATGTTTTATAATTTAGTGAAAAAGTGTAAAAAAGCGAAATTTTCATACAAGGATTTTTAAGTTTTAGAAAAACCATTCGAATCATTACTATAATTAATTTTAAACTTTAATATAATTTGTAGCAAATATAATATAATTTGTTTAAAATTTGAAATTATCAATCGGAAATTTTCACTTTTTGATCCTTTTTCCCTAAATTGTAAAACACTTTTATAAAACTTATAATTAATTTTCTTTCCGTCTATTTGTGATATATCCGAATTTCTTATGGAGTGCCCCAAAAATGTTATTACTCATCAATACTTTTAACAAATTTCGATTCCTTAGCGTTTAAAGTGTATTTTAATATCTTTTACCAATTTTTAAAAGGTCCAGAACATTGAAAAAAATTAATTGTTCATAAACAATCTATGAAATTTTTTTTTTTAAATGTTCGAATTATTAGGTTTCATTATGTGACATAAGAAATTGGTTTCAAATATTAAGAATTATTCATTAATCAATTTGAAAGTCGTTTCTTGTCTTTTCAATTATTTTCTTCAATTTGGAATTACTTTTTTCCAATTCTGAATTATTTTCTTTAAACTTTAATTATATTTTTCTATATTTTTTATTTACTTTTCTTTATTTTTCGATTATTTTTTCAATTTAAAATTATTTTCACCAAACTTAAATTATATTATTCAATTTTCCAGATCTCAATTATATTTCTGAATTTAAAAAATTTCAGTTCCTTCAATTCTAAAATATTATTTTCAAGTTTCATTTACATTTTACCATTTTTAAAAATAAATTTTTCAGTTTTCAATTATTTCTTTAATTCTTAATTATTTGCATGAATTTGTAATTATTTTCTGGATTTTACAATTATTTTATTCAGTTTTAAAGTATTAACTTGATTACAAAAATGTTTTCCCCTTATTTATTTATTTTTTCTTTTAATTTTTTGTTAGATTCTATAAATGATGTAATTATATTCTGCAATTTTAATTGTACTTCCTTCTTTATTTATTTTATCCTCTATTTTTTGTTACTTTCGTGTTATTTTCTTCAAGTTAAAACAATGTTTTCTTAAATTTAAATAATTTTTTTTAAATTTCAATTATTTTCGTGATTATCAATTGTTTTTTTAAAATCTCAATTATTTGTCTCCCATTTCAATCAATTTTTTTACATTTTTAGCAATTTCTTTACAATTTTCAATTATTTTCCTAATTTCTTGTTTTTTTTAACTTATTTAAATATAATATTTTGTTGAATTTACAGTTATTTTATTCAATCTTTGTAATTGATATTTACAAGCTCCCTTATCTATTTTAATGTAGTTTCTGCAGTTCTACTTAAACTTTATTTACACTTGTTTTTTTTTTTAATTTACATTATTTTTCTCATTTTTCAATAGCTTGTTCATTTTTCAATTATTTTCCTTAATTTATATTTTTTTAATTTTCAATTATTTCCTACAAATTTTAGTCATATTCTAATCTATTTTTTATTATTCATAATTACATTAATCCGTTTTCAATAATTTTCTTCATAATTTCAATTATTTTAGTCAATTCAATTGTTTCCTTAAATTTTAAATTGTAAATTTTCTCCAAATTTCAGTTACATTCTTCAATTTGTTGATCATTTTCTTTAGTTCCGTTTATTTTCTTATTTTTTAAATTATTTACTTTAATTAAAATAATTTTCTTGGGTTTAGTCTACCCGAAGTCTATCCGAGCTAAAAACATCTAGTTCTATTATCCAACATAATAATTTTTCAATATTTCAATAAAAAAGGATCTTTTTTTATGCTGATGTCACGAATTCTGACCCTTTGGTATTTTTAAATTTTTCTTAACTTTTTTTTCTAAATTTTCTTTTAGGCTTCGTCTACAAATTACGTAACATGTTTTAGTGGAGGTGGGGGGTAATATTACTAATTTTGACAGAAGGGGGAGGGGGTTTCTTATTTTGTTACTTCACACTTACACTACATATAAAAGTGCATAGTACTTGATAAAATATAATTTTAGAAAATAAAATAATATTGAAAAAACCTTGAAAAATTGAGAAATTCTGCCAAAGTTGACAAAGTTCATGTGATTAATGAATAAATTCATGTTTTAGGATGACAGCTCTAAAATATTTTTTTATTAGAATTTAACAGACCCTCGTTGGGCGACACAAAACTAAAATTTATAAAATGGGAACTCTAAAACTCTATTGTGCTCTTTGCAATTTTTTAACTCTCATTTTACTAATGATTTTTAAAATTAAACATTTTTGTTTCCTTAAAAATGATATTGAAATGGAATTTGAGCTTTATAATTGAAAGTGAAAAAATCGAAGTTTCGAATTTTATTTCTAGGAAGAAAAAAATAGTACATGCATGGAGGATAAAAAGAGGAGATTACAGTCATTTCGCCAGACCGGATATTTTTCATTAGTATAGTAATACATGTGTGAAAGAACTGTTGACTAAATGTGAGAATTACGAACGTGTTGCCGATATAACAAGGTATTGTTAGAGAAGCACAATGACCATGTTTGCTAACATACCTAGTCGATTGTTCAATTGTTTCTGCTTTATCGTTTATCATTATTGTTGATGCTCGCACCACGGAATTGTACTAAATAAATTATATTATTCTGCATTCGACATTTATCAAGTATAATCGTAATTTTCTAGCGCCCTTTTATAAGGATATCAGTTTCTTCCTTCCCGAATATGCATTAGTCAGAAATTGTATTAAACAGATTTATCATTTGTCCGAATTTTTACATAACCGAAACTCCAATTGTCAGAATAAATAACCTCTCAAACTTGCTTTCGTGCAAAATTATATTTCAGATGTCCAATTCGTTCAAATATTTTACTCCCGAATCGCTATTTGTAAATTTTTAAGAATACTTAACTTCGCGAATTTATATTTGTCAACATATTTTAGTTTTAGAATTTATTGCTCCCTATGCCGGACAAAAAACATTGTTTTTTGAGCAATTTTTTAAGATTATCTAAACAATTTTAGCCAATTTGATTGTTCTGACTTTGGATTCGGAGTCAGCAGAGAGAAATACGTAGGAATGCCTTGGCAAAAAAATTATTTTTTTTGTTTTGATTTGTTTTTAAAAAGTTTTTGAGGTTATTTAAAAAAGTAGAACAAATTTAACAATTTTGACTTCGGATTCGAATTCAGTGAAGAAAAATATTTAGGAATCTCTAAAATTTTCTTAAGTGGTTTTTACGATTATTAACTACTTTTAAAAATATGAAAATTTAATTTTAAACGTTGTTTAATAAAAGAAACGGTTTTTTTAATTGAAACTTAACCCTATACAATTAAATTTAAAAACAATAATTACTTCAATTTTAGTAGTGGGATTTCCAAATGTTAACACGAAGTCTTCCTTGTGGTAATTTTGCAAATGCCTTTTTGTTCCACTTGTGTTTCCATTTTTCGTTTTTATAAGTTTTTCAATCTTTTTGTCTTTAAAATACTTTCTGCATTTAGCAAATCTTTCTCCAGCTTCTGTATGACCAAACTCAAATATAGCTACTATAATTTCTTCTTTTTTGGAATACATTTAGAGGATACAGCTATATCCTCCATAGTTAATGATGATTACTAATAATCTTAGCAGTGAAAATAATACTTTAATTTCAAAACATTTGACAAAACTGCTTTGACAGATTCGAGAATATCGCTTGGTTTCGCCTGATAATCAATACAAGATCAAATCGATGTTAAACAAAAGAACGCTCAAGAAAATTGTTTCAAAATATTTCCTTATATCAAACGATATCGAGGAAAACAATCGAATTTCTTGACTTGAAGTGCATCTCTAATTTACGTACCGTAAATTTACCCCTTTATCATTTCTTCTCGGCAGTAGAAATTCCGCTACGGTTCTGGCTATACTATAAAGCCTGATTTTTGACTTTATTTTAGCTTCCTATTTTTTAAACATTTCAACACCTTTTCGAGTGTAACTAGTCAATGAGTGTGACTAATTATGTAAAAATATTCAGTGAAGGAACTTATTTTGAAAAACAGTTTCTGGTATTACAGTGACAAAATTTGTGTGTATGCGAGGTTATATTGACGCCATAAGGAAACTGGACACCCTGTTATGATTGAGGAATGTCAAAGCAATCTTGTGGTTGGAACAAGGGACCTTCTCTTCCTCACTTTGCTTTACCTTTGACTGGCCCTAGGTTTCCTTCGCTTTTATTACTGTTTTATAGTCGTTCGTTTGTCGCTGCCAAGCGAGACAGCAACGATTATTACCAGCCGGTCACGTCTCATACAAGTCTCGGGTTCATATAGGGTGGTTCGCTTTTTTCCATAAATTAACGAAAAATACGTCTTTCCTTTGCTAGCAAAACAAAAAATTTTCATTTTTTAATTAAATTAAATAACAAAGTTTTTGGGATGCATGAATCTTTCATACATCTCATTTGACATAATGCCCAATTTATCTAAACATATTGTATCGAACCAGTAATTGTCATAATTTTAATTTACTAGAATTATCATCTATTCTAATTTTCTCTATATTGTTTATCCATCACAGACAAAAGGAATTGTTGGATTTACAAATCGGATTGTTAATACAAAACTAACAAATACGATTTGTTGTTGCAGCAAAGTTTTTGTCAGTTTCATTTGTCCGAAGTTGTAATTGCACGAATTGATATTTGATAGAATTCTTAAAACACACAATTCCCAATTATAAGAATTCTATCAAATATCAATTCGTACAATTACAACTTCGGAAAAATGAAGATTTGATGAACTGGATATTCTCTGTTATTTGAAAATTCGACTTACTTAAAATTATGTCAAATGAGAATTCTGTTAAATTAAAATTCGGTTAATTTCTTCTTCTTGTACATAAAAAGTCGGTTGAAAAGAAATTCTGTAAAATGAAATTTCTATTTATAATGAATTATGTTAATTAATAAATATTGTGAAAATAGAAATTAGAATAGAGTAAATCTTAGTAAAAAGAAAATTATTTCGACCAATAAATTAGATAAATAAAAAATGGAATTGTCTACAAATGCTAAAATAATTTCTGTAAAATAAAATTTCGACAAAAGCAAAATTAGAGCTAATGGATAAACAGTAGAATCAAAATTAGACATTTTTATCCATATCAATTGGCTTCTAAATAAAAATATTTTATTCATAGAAAACACGTAATTTTGTCAAATTATAATATTTTCAAGAGATATTATTGAGGCTTTAACTAATTTATTCAAATCAATTTTTTTGAGTAGATGGTTTTTAAAGTCCTAATTTTATAATAATTTAATATTATTTATTATCCAAAGAATAAGTTGCTAAAATTTTTGGAAATTTTTAATTGTAACCAGAAATTACAATTTTTTTAGGAGCCCTCGATTACGAGTAAAAAGATATAATTTATTTTTAAAAATGTAGCTTTTTGATAAAGAACCTTTACTGTGAAAGGGATCGTAAATTAGGGTTCGAAGCGACAATTAAAACCGTCACATAAAGGATAAAATCTGCCACATGAATGATGCCTTTATGCTTTTGGTTCTTAAACGTAAATATTTATGTTTAACGACCACCTACCAAATAATATTACTATTTATGTGTATACAATTCATTGCGAGGCTTTTTTATTTTCTTTTTCAAGTCGAGTGTGTTTTAAGTCAAAAATGATTCTAGGAACAATTTCAAATGAAGTGATGAAAATATAATATTTAGGCAGTAAATTGAGTAACTATTAAAAAATAAAATTTCAACTTTGTATTATGAATACTAAGAATTATAAAAATAATAAAGTATGTAAGAAATACTAGTACCTATATATCATATGTGAAAATTTTTGTTATCAAAATTATGTTTACTGAATATTTCCTAAAAATGTAAATAAAGCAGATAGAAATTATTATAGTGCTGTTTTGTAGTCGTTTTTTGCTCGAAGCTTCGTACTTGCAAATTTTGATCGATTAGATCTTTAACAAAAAATCGTAATTAATAACACAAAAATTAAAGATACTTTAATACCAACGTCAGCATCGTTATGCGCCATTTTTTAACAAAATTATAGAGAGAAAAAACAATATGTCAAAATACCATAGTCACTAGACAATAGGTTAGTTTATGCGTATACAAAGTTAGTAGAAAAACAGATGTGCATAAACTAACCTGACATCTATAAAGATCATTGCCTAAACATTCAATCCCTTCTCATAATTTCGTTATTTTCTGTTTGGAACAACATTTAAAAGTATTTTTTAACAAAATACTTTTAAGTTAAAAGTATTTTGTTAACTTCATAACGTTAAAAGTTTTAACGTTATGAAAATAATTAAATCACAGATTAAAATCTCAAAAAAGAGCAAAACGATCCTTATTATTTTATTCGCGACTTGGAAATTTTTAACAATTTACCGTTGAAGTTGGTAAATTACTTTATGTAAATAAATAAACTAATTAATTAAACAAATTTTCCCGCGCTGGTGAATCGATCAGTCATGTGATCAACACGTGATCGACGGTTTAAGGTTAAACTGGGTTAAACGGAACGGAGTCGACATCTGTTGGTGAAAAATATTGTGATTGGGAATGCAAAATTGTTGGTAATGAAATTGTAAAGCAGAAATTGTGAAAATATTCTGTTCTTCTTGCTGCGGGATCAGCAATCAGCAGCTCAGGAATATCCAGGAACCGGACGAAATTACCTAGGAATTGGGTGACCAAAGTTTTCAAATTAAAATTACGAGTTTCAATCAAAAGTTCTTACTGTGCCCGTCCCAAAAAGGCTGATTAAACAGTGCGAATCTTTGAGTAATAAGTTAATTTTTCAAATTAGAATGGAAGACGAAAGTGAGCAAGACAATGTGATCGAAGACGACTACTATGCATTTTTCAACATCCCAAAAAATGTGAGAAATATTCACTTCTATTGCTCTATTCTTTGGAAAAATCCATTTTTCTAGACCTACACGTGACATCTATTTCTTACCCTTCACATTAATCCTCATATCACGTAACCTCTCGTCAAAAGATTTAAACCGGTTCAATGACATTATGAATTAAAATTTTTTTCTAATTTCTGATATTGCTAATATTTTAATTTACGATATTCTCCTTCTTAGAACGAGAGATTTCTTTTTCTTTAGTTTTCTAACCTATAATTACTTTTGTGATTTTTTTTAGAATAACTATGGTTTGAATAAAGCAATTGTATAAATTGAAATTTTATTTAATTTCTATTTATTTTATCAGTATTTTCATTTATTCTTTTTATTTATTTACCAGCATTTAATAATATTTTACTTTACTTACTATTTACTATTGATTTATCCGCTTTTTTCTAATTTCTTCGTACTCTATTATATGATCAGATAAAAAATCATTAAAATAATTATAAATGTTTGTTTTTTAAATAGGCTAGTCAAGAAGACATCAGTAGTGCGTTTCGCAGACTCAGTAAAATATACCATCCTGATAAACATCCCAATTCTAACAATAAAAAGGATGCTGAGGTTTTGTTTAATCAGACGAGGAAAGCTTATGAAGGTTTGTATAATAATTACTCTAAATAAAACAAATTTCTCTTCTTACTTATTAAATTAAAAATATACTTAAACAGTTCTTAGCGATCCTCATAAGAGAGCAATCTACGACTCTCTGGGAACCAAAGGGTTAAAAACTGAAGGATGGGAAATTGTTCAACGTACCAAAACCCCTCAGGAAATTAGAGAAGAGTATGAACGACTGGCTAGATTAGAGGAAGATCTTCGTCTGCAGCAGCATACAAGTCCAAAGGGCAGCATGACTATCAATATTAATGCCAGTGATGTTTTCAATTCGTATGATGAGCCTTACGATAGGTTTGTTTCAATTTTGAAAACAAGACTTCTTAATATTTGGGGCATTCTGTATTATCAAGCCGTTCCACAAGCAAAAGATTGTCGCTTGCAATGATCTTCAGCTTAAAATATATTCAGCTATATTGTCTAAATTATTAAAAAGTCGTCCTTGATGTGATCTATTTTTGATCAGGGTGTCTAGCAGGGCTGCAATTGATTTAAATCATTGGGGCATTTGAATTAAAATCGTAATTTAAATTTAAAAAAAAACTTCACAATTCTATAGATGTCTAATACTGCATGGAAAAAATCGCAAACTGTAAAAAAACCCAGATATTTATGGATAAATCTTGAAAATTTAAAAAATTGTGCTAATACAGGTGATCAAAATACTTACAATCTACAAATTTTTGGTATGAAGATAATATCTTCATCTTCAAGCAAAAAATAGCACCTATTAAATTTTTATATCTTTAAGTTATTATAATTTAATTTAATTGACAAAAGTCAATTTACTCATTTCAATTTATTCAAACTTTTAAATTTCAAATAAATCAAATTTAAATGCATATTGACTAATAGATAGAAATTAAATAATATTAATTATTTTCTATATTCACAATAATCCTTCTTTTAATTCTAACAAAATATCTAAGAGACTTCACTTTTTCAAAAGTGTTTAATTTTTATCTTTCTAATTTCTTATTTTTATGGAATTTTAAGATTTTTTCATCTTTAACTTTCGATATTTTTTTTGTATTTGTCTTCTTATTTTAGGATTTTCTTTCATTTTCTTCTTTTTATGCTAATTATTTCATTTTATTTTACATTACAGGGATCACAGCTCCTCACCTTTTTTCTCCTTATTTAGAAAAAATTATCTAAAACACTTAAAAACCTATATTTTCTCCCCTTTTCACCTTTTTCCAATATATTTTCTTTTTTTGTTTACAATCATAGTAAAAGTCAAAGTTATTAATTAATTTTTAACTACCTTTTTTATAACTTTTATATAACAATCTACTTATTTTTTAGTAAATAATTTACTTCTTTAAACGTAAAATGTATAGGTAGTTCATTCTTTTTTTAATAATCTACTTGAGACAATTCTATGAAAAAACTTACAGGAAATTCTTACAAAATTTTTCAATAAATTACTACAAAAATTCCAGAAAAACATGAAAAAAAATTCTTATGAAGTTTTGTAGCAATTTTTGAAAAATTTTGTTGGAATTTTTTAAAAGTATTTTTATAATAAACATATTTACAAAAAGTTATTGTAATTCTAAGAAAATCCAGACTTAAAAGAAATGGTTTTGCCAACACTTTATTTAGATACTTCTATATATATTTAAAAAACTGGAATTCTAAGTTTCATAAAAGTCCAAATCATATCTGAAATAATAAACTTCATTTTATGTTCTTAGGTTTATTTCAAAATTTATATTCTATAAAATCGAAATATGAAACTTGTTAATAATTTTCGGACAAGTTTTCTAAATTACATTTATTTGAATTTTCTAAAAATTACTTTTATATTTTTAATAAATGTCATAAAAATATTCTAATATTTTTAAAATAAATTTCGCAATCTTGCATCTTTTATTTCTTTCAGTTATTATTTTTCTAAAAATGTTATTAACTTTTAAACCAAGTAAAGACAATTTTTTTTTATTATTTACGGTTGAAGAAGTTTTGCATTAGTAAAAAATTCTAATGGTTCTGATTTTAAATAGTTTATGAATATTTTAAGAAACTTGTAAATTTTTTTCTTGATTTTCCAAATCCCCTTTCGTAACAATAAATTCCCTTTTTTAAAGTTTAAATTCCCTTTTTCCTCTAAAATTGAACAAATAGAGCACTGTGATCCCTGCATTAACTAAACTTTTTATTTCGTTGATTTTCCTAATTATTTCCATATTTTAAAAATAAATACCCTGATTTTTTTGTATATTTATTCAATTTGTTTTCACATTTTGTTTAATTTTTGCAAACTTATTTATTTATTCACAACATTTTTAGATTTTCTTTATTTTATTACATTTATTGTTGGACTTGTTTTAAGTGTAAAATTATTAAAATATTTTTGGTTTAATTTTCCTAAACTTTTTTATTTTTAATTTTCTTTTGTGGAATTTTTATTTGTCTTCAAATACATTTATTATTTTACTTTTATTAATCCTAATTTTTTAGTAAATTCTTACCAAATGTTTTTATTTTTTTTACTTTTTACATTTTTTTACAGTTTTTTAGATTAAGAAAAAAAAAACATTTCTCCATTTTCTTCCTATTTATTTAATTTTTTTGTTTCACATTTTATTTAGCCCTTCCTTGCCTTTCAATTAATTCTTTAATTTTTTCATCATTTTTCTATTTCTTACAGGGACTGACACGAAAATCGAATTCTGTTTCTGTTTTGAATTGTTGTGACGAAACAAAAATGTACAATCAATATTGTTTTGTATTGAGCCTGAAACGAAAAGGCTCTGAATTACGTTTTCGTCTCATGCCCGAAACGAAAATCAACTCCGAATTTCGTTTCAGTCTCATGCCCGAAACGAAAAGACTCTGAATTTCGTTTTCGTCTCCTGCAAGAAAAAAATTGTGTTTAAAATTGTTTTTGTGAAATTTAGAGCATTTTTTATGAGAAACGAAAACGGAATTCGGAGCGGATTTTCGTTTCGGGCATGAAACGAAAACAAAATTCGAAGCCTTTTCGTTTCGGGCATGAGACGAAAACGTAATTCAAAGCCTTTTCGTTTCAGGTTCAACACAAAACAAAATTAAATTGATATTTTGTTTCAGTTTTTCAAAACCGAAACGAAACAAAAATAAAATATATTTTGTTTCGGTTTTCGTGTCAGTCCCTGATTTCTTAGAATTTTTTTTTCTTCACAATTTTTTTTTTAATTTTTTAAACTTATCATTTTTTTCGTCTTTAATTTGTAAAATAATTCTCTAATTTTTCTAATTTGAAAATTTTTTTCTCTTCAGTACTAATATATTTTAACGTTTTTTGAATTATCTTCTTTCTTATTTTTTTAACAAAAAAAAATGTCCGTAAATACTTTAATTTTTTTTTAAAAGCGTTTCTACTTTTTTATGTATTTTTATGTCACTGTTTCATTCTTGTGTTGTTTTTTTAAAATGTTTCTTCATTTCTTTAATAATGTGAATGACTTTTTTTATTTAAAAGAATTTTTTCATTTTTTTAAAAGACTGTTTTCTTATCTTTATACGTTTTAATGTTTTTGTACAATTTATTATTCTTTCGTTGCTTTTACCTAATTTTTTTAATTTTGCGATTATATGGATTTAAAGATCTTTTTTTTTTAATTTTTTATTAGAAATTTTTATAATTTTATTTAACAATATTTTTATTATTTATAAATAATATTATTTATATTTTGAGATAGTTTATTCTTCATTATTTCTTATTAAACGCTCTGATCTGTTTAAAAGATAAACTACTTACAAATAAAAATTGGAAAATTTAATATATTAATTTTATACATTTACAAAAAAATCGTTTTTGGATTTAAATAAAATCATGATGGGAATTTGTAAAAAGATCCGGGAACTCTTAAGACAATTCTGGAATTTTTAAGAATTCCGAGGCTGAAAAAGTCCGGAAAAATCATAGTTTACGATCCGAAAATTTCCCGAGAAATTCAAAATTATTCGCTAGACATCCGTTCTTAAAAACCTGGAATTTAAAAATGATTATTTGCTAGACAATCTGCCTAATTATTACATTTTTATTTGCAGACAGTTATCGTTATCTTCTGTTTACGTGAGTGGGATGACTTTTTCTCAATCTATCGAAGCTCCTCTTACAACAAAGGATACTTTAACAATGTATGGAGAGTTAAGTGTACGCAATGGAAATGGCTCAGGAACAATAAATGTGGCTGCAAGGCGATTAATTTCACCAAAAGGTTGGCTGGAATTGGATGTTGGAACCGGAAATGGTCTTACTGTTGCTCTCAAAGGATTTCGGACACTGACCAAGAGACTTTTTTGCACGGGAGAAGTTTTAACGGGATTTACTTCAGATTTAGCGAAATTTGGTTTCACAGGATGTAAGTCTGTTTTTGAATATCTCCCATTATTTTGCAAGTACAATAGAATGTTATTTTTAACTAGATTTGAAACTGACAGCTTTCAATTAAGCACAAATTGATTTCAGCACTTGCTATGCAATTGGACAAACACACGGTTGGATATCTTACATACAGGGTACATGCTCGAAGTGGAATGGCAACAATAATTGAAAGAAACACGCCTCAATCTTACACAGCTATTACAATTCATTTTGGACTCTTGAATTCGTACCTAAATCTAAGTTATATGTATAAAATGAATGAACGAAAACTTAAATTGAGAACCACTGGAAGGTATTATGTATTTATTTTAAATTTTTTTTTAATTTTATCAAATTCATGATCATCAGTGATTGATTGAATTTTAAATCTATTGAAATTGGGATAAAATAATATTTGAATAGATTAAAATTGTAATAAATTAAAGTTTGGAACGATCTAAATCAATAGAAAATTGAAGTTTGAATTAATTGAAAATTGGACGATTTGAATTTTGGGTGAAATAAAAATTTGAATTTTTGCAGAGTTGGAACTTTCGGTGGTTTCATCGAGTACGGAGTCGAGAAGAAAGTTTCAAGTTACACGACTTTGTCGACTGCAGTTCGTGTCGGAGTACCAACGGGAGTGTCACTTAAAATTGGACTAAGTCGCGGATCCCAGAGGTACACGTTTCCGATTCATTTGTGTGATGAAGTTTTACCAGCGCCCGTTTTTTATGCGACCGTTGTTCCATTGATTACGTGGACCATAGTTAAGAAATTTATAATCGATCCTGTGTTAAAAGAACAAAAAGAGCGCGATAAAGAGAAACAGAGGGAAATAAACAAGTCAATGATGTTGGAGAAACAAAAGGAAGCCAAAGCTGCCGTTGAATTGATGAAGGCGACGTTTAGTAGAATAAGGTCAGATGAAGAGAACAAAAGAGGACTAATTATAACAAAAGCTTTATATGGGAGGTTTGTTTATCCTCAGGACAGAAATTTAGAAGATGCCACAATTGGACAAAGGGATGAAGTTATAGATGTTACTATTCCGTTGCAATGCTTAGTGAATGACTCCAGATTAGTTCTTCATGATGTTACAAAGGTAAATTATTTGTATCTACTAAGTTAATGATAATTTAATAAATCTCTGATGGAATCCATTTCAAATGGGCGATTCTCCTAAAAGGAAACTGTTTTTGTTTGGAAAAGTAAAAAATAGATTTTTAAATTTTTTGGATTATTTTTTGTTAAATAAGTTCCAATGAGGTTCAAAAAGAAAAACATAAGTTGCGCAAAAGTTATTGTCACATACCTTGGAGGTTAGAAAGACTACATAATTAATTTTGGTAAACAAACATTTTTCTTAATTCTTAATTTATTTTGAATTTATCTCTAAGCTGTATTTAATATTAAAGATGTTTATAACTATCACTTCGAGTCTGGTCTTAAATTTTTTGTTTTAATTTTCTAGATTTATAAATTATATATTTTACCTTTTGTTTACTAAAATAAAACGAAAACAATTTTTTCAAATAAATTTTTCATTGTTTCTAAAAGAAAAATAAGGTTAAAATAAAATAAAAGATGTTATACCTAGATTTTATGAACGAATATCACATTTGATTAAATGTTAGATTTTTCAAAACAATTAATGCAAATAAAAAAAAACAAGATCGTCTCATAAATTTGAAAAAGGCTTCAGAGATGAACAGTTTCGTACCTGGAAGAAAAAAGCACATATTTTAATATTTAAAAATATTAAGACATGATGAAATAATATTTTCGGATTACATTTTCGTTTATTTAGAAGTAGTTTACATATAATGTTTCAAACGTTTAAAAATATGCTTTTATTGACGAAAAAAGGAGGCTTCTTTAATATTTAATTATTTTAGGCATTTTGTAATTTTTCTTTTAACTATCAACTATTTTTTTAAAATTTCAATTTAATTTTTTAATCTTCAATTTATTTCTTCGATTTATTTCTTCAATTTTTAATTATTTTCTTCAATTCTCAATTATTATCTTCAAATTCATTCTTCGTTTTTCAATTATTTAATTCAATATTCAGTAATTCTCGCATTTTCTCAATAATCAATTATTTTCTTAAAATTTCTAATGTATTCTTCAATTTTTAACTTATTTCTTCGATTTTTAATTATTTCCTTCAATTTTCAATTAAGTTCTCAATATTCATTAACTCTCGGCTTTTTTCAATTACTTTTTTAATTTTTAAGTATATTCTTTAAATTTTTTTATCCCATTCTTCAAATTCTAATTGCTTTCTTCAATTTTGAATGTTAATGATTTTTTAGATTTTCAATCCAGTTGTTAAAAGTTCAATTATTTCCAACAATTATTCCTATAATTTTCTTAATTTTTCAATTTGCAATTATTTTCTTTAAATTTAATATTTCTTGTTTATAATTTTTCAATTATTTTTTTCAGTTTATTATTATAAATAAATATTTTCTTCACTTTTTTCATTTATGCTTGTCATTTTTCAAGAATTTTCTTCAATTATTAATTATTTTTCGCAAATTTTAATTATTTTCTACATTTTTTTCAAATTTCAATTATTATCTTAAAATTTTATAATTGTTCTTTGGTTTTTTAAAATAATTTGTTCGGTTGTGTATAATTCTAGCCATTTCTTAAATTTTGTTTTCAATTGTCAATTAGTTTCTTCATTTTTCAATTAGGTACATTCTTTTCAAATACTCAATTCAATATTCAGTAATTTTCACATTTTCTCAATTATCAGTTATTTTCTTGAAATTTAAATACAATTCTTCAATTTCCATTTATTTTCTACAATTTTTTTCATATTTTTTATCAGTTTTCAATTGACAATTTATTATTCTCCATCAATTTTATGATTATTCATTAATTTAACATTTTTGTTTGTTTGAATTTCGATTATTCTCACCATTGTTCGATTCTTTTTTTTTCAATTGTTAATTATTTTTTTTAATAATTAATTATTAATTAATAAATTAATAATTAAATTAATTAATAGTTAATTATTTTCGTCAATATTCGATTATTTTCGTCATATTGTAAGTTTTCTTTTAATTATCAATCATTTTCTTGAAATTTCCATTTAATTCTTTAATTTCAAATTGATTTCTTCAATTCTCAGTTATTTTCTTCAAATTTAAATTCCACTTTTAAATTTTCAATTATTTTCTTTAATATTAAAAAATGATCGCCTTTTTTCTATTATATTTCTCGATTATGATTAAGTTTCTTTAATTTTAAATACGATTGTTCAATTTTTTACTTTAATTTTCAATTCCATTCTTCAATTTTGATTTTCATTCTACAATCTTAAATTGCTTCCTTCAATTTTTAATTATTTTTTGAATTTTAATTTTTTTTTCGATTTTCTGTTCTGTTGTTAAATATGCAATTAGGTATTTCCAATCATTATTTTATATAACTTTCTTAATTTTTCAATTTGTAATTATTTTTCTTTAAATTTAATATTTCTTTTTATTTTTTTCAATTGTTTTCTTCAGTTGTCTATTAATCTAGTCATTTTTTGAATTTTTTTATCAATTGACAATTACTTTCTTCAATTCTCGATTATTTTCTTCAATTTTCAATTGCATTCTTCGTTTTTCAATTATTTTCTTCAATATTCAGTAATTGTCGTATTTCCCAATTATCAATTATTTTCTTGGAATTTCAATACAATTCTTAAATTTTCATCTACTTTCTACAATTTTTTGGGTAATTTTCATCAGTTTTCAATTGAAAATTTATTATTTTCCTTCAATTTTATGATTAAGTATTCAGTAATTAAAAAAATTTTTTTTTTTTGAATGCGGATTATTCTCACCATTGTTCAATTTTTTTTTTAATAGTTAATTATTTTTCGTCAATATTCTATTATTTTCGTCATATTGTAATTTTTCTTTTAATTATCAATTATTTTCTTAAAATTTCCATTTAATTCTTTAATTTCAAATTTATTTCTTCAATTCTCAAATATTTTCTTTAATTTTCAATTAATTTCTCAATATTCAATAATTCTCGAATTTTTTGAATTATCTTTTTCACTCATAAATATTATTTTCAAATTTCAATTCAATTATTCAATTCTAGAACTATTCTATTCAATTCTCAGTTATTTTCTTCAAATTTAAATTCCAAATTTCCAATTATTTTCTTTAATATTAAAAATAAAAAATTATCGCTTTTTTTATTATTTTTTCGAATGTAAGCTGTGTCACTTGATTACTAAAATTGCTGACCGTCTGTTTTCGCAATTATATATTGTGGGTATAATATTTATACAAACTATGTAATAGTATACAAAGGAGACAATAAAACAATAATAAATATTATTTTTTCGATCGTCAAATTGTCATTAAGTTTCTTCAATTTTAAATACAATTATTCAATTATTTTCTTTAATATTTAATTCCATTCTTCAATTTTTATTCCCATTTTTCAGTTTTTAAGTATATTCTTTAAATTGCAATTCCATTCTTCAGTTTTCAATTATTCTCGTCATTTCCCAACTATTGCCTTCAATTATTAATTATTTCCTGCAATTTTCAATTATTTCCTACAATGTTTTCAATTGCTCTTGACCGCAAATATGGTTTAGCCAGCTTCAAACTTTTACGAATTTCTATTCTCTTATATTAGTAACAATTTGTGGTAAAATTTTGAGCAAAATCGATGGTGGTGTTTTCGAGAAAATTAACTTATTTATTTTTAGAAAATCAGTCGCCATTTTGTTAATTTTTAAAATTTTTGACAAGTTTTTATCTGTTTTTAAAGAGGATAAAAAGTACCTACAAGAATCAAGATATCTTTGTTGTAACTAATTTTTTTTTTAAAATCGTAAAGACACGTATCCCCTAATTTTATTTGAAAAATAATATATTTAAATGCCAATCAAATCTGTGATCTGAAGTTTATCAGCCTGATTTGAAATGGATTTCTAATCTTTGATTGAAAATAATTGTCGATTTTCTTTTCGCAGAGCCAACTGCCAGGATTTTATGATCCGTGTGTAGGAGAAGAGAAGCAGTTACTGGTCCAGTATCTATTCCACGCTCAGAGTCATGAATGTATTATTAAAGACGAGGAATCGTTGAGGATACCGAGACAATGTAAAAGATGATTACTTTGACAGTAATAAATTTTATCTTTTTTAACAACAGACTAATAAAGAATTTTTTGCAGCACATCGAGTAAATACTACATGACGCAAGCAAACACTTCAAAAGTTAAAGAAATGAGGCTTTTGTTTTAATTGATTCGATGCCTCGTAAACTCCTAAACTTTATTGTTGATTTTATGGAGGCCTTTTAGAAGAAAATCTGTATACCTGTTACTCATCAATGTTGTTAATTATTGGTTTTCCCCCAGATAATTTTCACTTTTTATTGTATTGACTGCTAAACAGGCATTGATCAAAATTTTGGTCATATTAATATTCTTTTGAACAAAATATTAAAGCATATTTCTATGTAACTGGTTTTTTACATGTGGAGATTGCTAATTAAGAAATGATCATTTTACTAGTTTATAGGTGTATAAATATGTGTACCACTATTTTTGCTTTTTATAAAAAGTCATTTTTACAATTCCGTAATTTTAATCCAGTTATTTTACGGTTTAGTAAAAAAATTCGTTTGTTGAGTTTATCAATTTGGTGAATACAATTTTTTTTCTTTTGCTGAGTTCATTAATAATTATAATGTGAATGACTCTTGGTTATAATTGCACCTGAATGTTGCATAATGTCAAACAAAGTTGAAGATTGGAAGTCTTCCAACCGCTCGAAAGTAGCAAGTTTGTTGTAAAAAAAAGTAAACTATTTTTGCAAAGTTAGTTTGCAAGGCCTTTTTGGGTTTAGATACACAAGTTACCATATTTCACAACCTTAATACAGGTATAAAATATCGAAAAAGAATAACGAGAAAACTAACTATAAGTTATAATAAATTATGCATTTGAAACTAGGGTTTGTTTGAAAATAGTAAGTCGACAAAAAAGATTAATTTAAAATAATTAAATAATGTGTAAATTTATTCAATTTTTAATCGATGCGCCTTTGATATGTACATTGGTTAATGATTTTTTTAAAATTTTTTATAATTGAATCAGGGACTTTTTGAGTTTAAAGTCCAACTTTTTCATTCAAAGCGTAACTTTTTCTCTATTTTTTTTTTTTTTTTTCAATGAATTCTACTTTTTTAACAATCTATGCTCATATAATTTTGTAACGAAGCCATTCGCGAGCTTTCATTACTTTGTAAAATTTTATTAATTAGGCTATTATCATTGTCCTTAGAGTGTATTTTAGATAGAGGAGTCCACGATTGATCATGTTCTAGTCTGAAGGAACCTTTATAGGATTGTTGAGGTCCAGAATTGCCCCACTCCTGTAAAATAGTTATTTTTTGCCAATAAATGACTTAGAAACTATGACATTTCTTGTATTAACCTTCCAATTTTTAATTTAAAAACGTACTAAAAGTAGAAACAGAAGCTATAATTTCAGGGTTGCCACAGATCTCTGAAAATCGGGAAAAGGTATGGAATTTAGAATCGGGTATCAGGGATCACAGTTCCTCAACTTTTTCCCCCTTATTTAGAAAAAATTACCTAAAATCCTATATTTTCTCCCCTCTTCACCTTTTTTCAATAAATTTCCATCCTTTTTTTCACAATCATAGTGAAAGTCAAAGTTATTAATTAATTTTTAACTACTTTTTTTTATAACTTTTATATAACAATCTACTTACTTTTTAGTAAATAATTTATTTCTTTAAATGTACAAAGTATAGATAATACAGTTAATTCTTTTTTTATTAATCAACGTGAAACAATTCTATAAAAAAAACTTACAAGAAATTCTTATGAAATTTCATATAGAAATTTATGGGAAATTTTTGTAGCAATTTATGGGAAATTTTTGTAGCAATTTTTGAAAAAATTTTGTTTTGTTTTTAGAGTACTTTAAAAACTTTACAAATAAAGATAAATTAATTATCTACAGTAGAACCTCGATTTTATTTGGGTAGGACAAAATTACAAAGTTGTAGGATAAAAAGAATATAATTACAGAATTTTCAAATTAATAATTAAAAAAAAAAGGAAAATAACTACAAATTTTGGTAAATAATTTAAAACTGATAAATAATAAATCAAAATTATATAGAAAATTAATGCAGAACTTCAGAAATAATTGAAAATTCAAGATAATAATTGAAATATAAATGATGAGAATAATTAAAAACTGAAGAAAATAATTGAAAAAAGATAAGAATAATGGTAAATTCAAAAAGAAATTGCAAAATAAATAAGAATAATGGTAAATTAAAAAGAAATTGAAAACTTGAGCAATTAATTAAAAAATAATGAACATAATTAAAAATTGTAAAAAAAACAATTTAAAAAGATTATAAAATTAATCAAAATTAAAAGGAAGAGTTCAAATTTGAGATAAATAATTGAAGATTTAATAAATCAATTTAAAAAATTAAAAATTGTTTCTATAATTGCAAAATTATAGAAACAACTGAAAATTTAAGACAATAATTGAAAATTGACAAAATTCATCTAAAAATGATAAGAATAATTGAAAAAAAATTCAAAATTGATGAAAACAATCGAGAATTGAGAAAAATAATTAAAAATTTAGGAATCTTATTAAAAAATGATTAAGGTAATTTAAAATCGAAGTAATTAATGAGAAAATTATAACACTAATTAAACATTGAAAATTAAGGATTGAAATTTAAGATTAATAAATGACGATTAAGTAAATTAAACTGAAAATAATTTTAAAAATTAAAAATTGAAGACAGTAATTTAAAATTAAGAAAATAATTGAAAATAAAAGAAAACAATCGAAATTTGAGAAGAATAATTTTAAAAAATTACAGAATATATATCAAATTAAAGTAAATAATGGAAAAATAGCCAAAATAATGATAAATTTTTAAAAATAATTGAAATTTGAGATAAAAAATTGAAAATAAAGGAAATTATTTACAAAATACCGAAAGTAATTGTAAATTTGAAAAAAATAATTCTAAAATTCTTTAAAAATATTTTTAATCAATTGAAATTTGAAATAAATGATTAAAGGTTTATTACATCAGTTAAAAAATAATTTTAAAAATTACAATTTGTAGAAAAAAATGACAAAAGTACAGAAATTACAAAATACCGAAAGTAATTGTAAATTCGAATAAAATAATTAAAAAATTCTAAAATTTATTAACAATTTTTTTAATTAATTAAAGCTTGAAATAAATAATTAAAGGTTTAGTAAATCAGTTAAAAAATAATTAAAAAATTGATAATTTGGAGAAAAAAATTGAAAAATTAAAAAAAATTAAAGATACCAATTTAAAAATGATGGAAAGATTTGAAAAATAATACAAATGACTGAAATTTAAGATAAATAAATAAAAAATGTAGAAAGTGTATGAAAATATACTTTTCAAAAATATAAATTGGAGAAAATATTCTCAAAGTTATAGAAATAATTGAAAGTTTAAGAAAATAAATAAAATTTATGAAAAATAAGTGATAAAATTATAAAACATTTTTGATATTTTATAAATTAACTGAAAAATTATAAACACAATAAAAAATAATTAAAATATTTAATAAGTAGAAAAAAAATCATTTAAATTGAGTAAAATAATTTAAATTTGATGAAAATAAATGACATTTTATGAAAATTAGTCAAGTAATAATTTAAATAAGTATGAATAGAAGGAAAAAATTAAGAAATAATGATAAACATAATTGTAAATTGAAGGAAAGAATTGGCATCTGAGATGAAGGATTGGAAATTCAGGAAATCTATTGAAATATAATTTAATAAATGAAAAATTGGAGAAATTACTTTAAAAATGATAGAAATAATTGAAGAATGAAAAATAATAAAAATTTAAAGAAGATTGAAAATAATTAAAAATCTCGAGATACCTTGACTTTAATTATACTTTCGAGAAAAGTAGAGGATTTTAAGGTAAAATTTTTTAAATTTATATTCTATAAAATAGAAATATGAAACTTGTTAATACTTAATAATGTCAGTCAAGTTTTCTAAACTACATTAATTTCAATTTTATAAATTACTTTTAGTATCTTTAATAAATGTCATAAAAATATTCTAATATTTTTAAAATAAATTTTGCAATGCTGCATCTTCTATTTCTTTCAGTTATTATTTTTCTAAAAATTTTATTAACTTTTAAATAAAAAAAAAAAAGCTAATTTTTTTTTATTATTTACGGTTGAAGAAGTTTTGCATTAGTAAAAAAATTTTTATGGTTCTGTTTGTAAATTGTTTTATGGATATTTTAAGAAACTTGTTTTTTTTCTTGATTTTCCAAAAATCCCCTTAATAATAAATTTACCTTTTTTACCTAAAATTGAACAAACAAAAAAAAACTACTGTGATTCCGTTTGAAAAACCTGGAAATAGCATGGAATTTGAAAATATTTCTGTTAATTTTATCTTTTTAAAAAATAAAAATAATACAATTTGATTATTACAAACTTTTCTCAATTTAAGTTTCTATTCTTTAAAAGTTTTAACAATCTTAATTTTAATTTTTCCAAACTTATAATAACTCCAATGAAATGTTGACTCAAATTTATTTTAACTTTAATTCAAATTTTTATATGTTCAAAGTCTTCAGATTTATATTCAATGTTTTTTTAATTACATAATTATTTTAATCTTTAACATTTACAAATTAAAATTTTTCTACTTGATTTTATTTATACGATTTTAAATTGTTTTAAACTTTAATTAATATAGGAATAACTACAAGTTATTCATATTTTAATTGTAATAAACTTCGATTATTTTAAACTTTTAATACTTTAAATTGAATTAATCAAAACTTTAATCAATTTAAATTTTAATTATTATAAACTTTAAATATTTTCCAAATCTAACAATACTTATTTAAATTATTGTAAACATTAATCTTTTTTAAAAAACTTCTAATTATTGTATATAAAAAATTTGCATTATATGTATGTTATAGTTTCGGTCAGTCCAAATTTTGAAAATAATAATTTTTACTATAAATTGAATCGATGAAAATTGCGACTAATGGAATTTGAAATCAAGTTATATTTAGATTTAAAAAATTAAATTTGTGAACAGTTGAAATGTTTAGTTGTTAATATTCAAGATATTAAAAACGCAAGGATTGATTAAAATTCAGATTATTAAAACTGTAATAAATAAAAATTTGAATTAGTTCTTATTTGCATCGAAGAAAGTTTTGCTTAATTTTATCTAAATTTTAATTAGAAATTAAATAAGTTTAATAATAATTTGCTCATGCAACAAAAAAGAAGCATTTTGAGATCTAAAATACATTTAAAGAAATTTCATTTAGTAGATTCTTTTTAAAATATAAATAACGTAGGAAGTTTTAAAAACAAATTTAAATATAAATGAAAAAAAATTTTTTGAAAGATGTTTAAGACTTTTATAAAATGTTTAAACACGGTGCTTGTTTTCTTTTCAATGACATAATTGACGATATTTTCTTCTTTATTACTATATTACTTGTTATTCTACTTTTATAATAAAAAGCAATTAATAATAAGATATATAAAATAAACACTCATACGATTTATAATTATTATTATTAGAAATTTTTTCAAATAAGGCAAACAATTTGTGCGTTCTGAATTTTTAAATACGCAATATAGCTCGCTATACTGACAAATTCTTCAATTTCAAAATCAACATTTTTGTAAAATATACGCAAGAATTGTTATAAACATTAATTTCAACATAAACATTAAAATCATCAATGTCATATACAAAATCTATTCAAAGTTGAACCCAAGCTTAAAATATATGTATAATTTAGTTTCGAAATTTTAAGAATCTCAACATGGAAATTCTGGAACTCGAAGGACATTTTTTGTGGCAACCCTGTGCGGTTAATAATAGAATTTTCATACCTCTGGACTCAACATGGATAAATAACACTGGCCAGATTCTCTTTGATATAAATGATATATGCTACCAGGCTGTTTCACAAAATTACAAGCTGCAAAATGCAAATTCATATTTTGCTTTGTCTCTGATAAAACTGTCTCTGCTTGCTTGTATAAAAATCTCATCTGCTCGGCTATTACTTGTAATTTATTGCACGCATTTGCAGTAACAAAGTCATTGGCCTGTGAAATGATAATTTATTAATAATTCTTAATATTTTTATACAAAAAAGCCAATTAATTCTAGTATTTGCTTCTATGCTTCTATTAAAAACTGGTCATTTAATAAAACAGAGTTCTGCTTTCTATTTTATTATATTTGTTCGAAATTTTATATTTCTACGAAAAAAGGATTAAAAGATAATATTGTAAATAAAAATATTTACTTTTTGAATCTCAGCTGCTAATTCTATTAAATCACTATGAGATTTTTTATTAGTGTATTTAGGGTTAACTAAATGTATTCCCAAAGGACAATCAGTGCTTTCCACCAAAGGAACTGTGAAAAAGATGAAAATATTAATAATATAATTATCAAGAAACTTAAAAATTAGACAAAAATATTTATTACCTTTGCTGGGAATTTCATCTGATATATCCATTTTTGTAATCGAAAATGAATATCCTCGTTTCATATCCATTAAAAGTAAATTAATTAAATTTTAAACTTATCAGCTTAACTCGCACTGACCTAAATACACAGATTAATAAACAAATTTTCATGACAAATTTAATAATGTTAAAAATAAGATCAAACATAACCTAGAAAACCTAGATTGTTTAGTTAAGAAAAAATTACTGTAAATATAATAATTTTGTTTTACTAACAGTCTTGATAAATAACAGGTATCAATATTTACTTACAGTTTTATAAATTAATACTGTGTGGTAATGAAATTTTAATAAAATTGAAGTAATGTATAATATTATTGTAAAGATGTAAACAATGCGAACATGTGACATGTATGCATAAGCAAGGAAATATGTATACAATTATACATGCAGAAATGTAACATACAAACACATGTGTAGTGTTTAATTATATTATTGACTGTCGATAAAACAGATTCGCCACTGACGTAAATTCTAACCTAAAAATTAGTTATGACTGATGCTCAAAAAATTCAAAACTTTTTAATTTATCCTGTCAATTATACATAGTTTAAATAATTAGACACAAAATACGTTTATTATTGTTATTAATATTAAGATAGAGTTTTCGTAAAAAAATACGTCAACGCGTTTAATTCTAAGAGTCTAGTCCCATTGTTATAAAAACCCTGTTTGATAAAGTTGTTGTTAATTAAATACATATATTAATTTAATTTGAATGAAGGTATGATTTTATAATACACACATAGCCTAATATATTATATAATATTAAAACATATTAAAATTAATATTTTTTAAATCTTTAATTATGATGTTTATATTTATTAAAATAATATACAACTAATCCATATACTGTTGATTTATTTACATCAATATTAATTATTTAATAATTTGTTTAATTTTACTTAAATATTTGTTTGTTTAGTTGTAAATAGTCAATGATAAAAATAAAAAGGGAATAATCTCGGAGCTGCTGAGGAATGGATTATGCTACAGTTGTCGAAAATGCAGTAAATCGTTTTTATTCTGCTGGAGAAAATGATGCACATTTGTGGCTTTTACAAGTCCAAACTTCATCGGAAGCATGGTCTTTTGTTTGGGAGTTGCTGGTACCAACGAAGGTAATTTTTAAAAATCAATAAAAACAATGTAATAATTTTTACATGTTTTAAAACATGTTTTTTACATTTACATGTTTTTCTCTAAGTTTCTTAACATGTTATTACAGACGAAAGAAGTGCAATTTTTTGCTGCCAACACTTTACATTCTAAAATATCAAGACAATGGAATGAAGTACCAAGTGAAGAATATTTAGCTTTACAGCATAGACTGCTTACTGTAATGAAACAACTAAGTGCATCGAATTTAGTTATATCCAAACTGTGCCAAGCGGTACGATGGCATTTATTTTATCTTAATTATTATGTATTTTATTTCATTATTTATTATTTATTTAACTTGATTACTTGCTATTTCATCAAGCACGTTTATTCTTTGCAGTTAGCAGCTTTTCTAATTAATCTAAGTAAAACAAAAGAGGAAGAACGAGAAAAGGGTTTGGTGGGAAATTTAATGGAAATTCTACCACCAGATTCGTCAGAGACAATAGAACTTCATCTTAGAGTGCTAAGTTGTCTACCTAAGGAGGTGAAATTCCATTTTGAAGCATTGATTTGTGTAATAACAGGGTGTTCAAAGATTTTATAAACTTTGTAATACCTTAAATTCTTCTTAAACTTTTTTTTTTACTTTAAAAACAATGAAATCACCTTGAATTTTAAAACAAATGTTACAATTACATCCCAGATTATCATTAATTCAACTTTTTTCACCTATTTCAAAATGTTATACTTGTTTAAATTTACAAAAAATTTAATTTATTCAAACTTCAATCGATTTGAATTCGATCTGATGAAAAATTCAACTATACCAAGCTTCATACTAAATTTAAATTAATTAAGAAATGTAATTCTTATTTATTTTGTTTTAGATTATTTGCTTCAATTTTCAATTATATTTTATAATTTTTTTCTATTATTTTCTTCAATTTTAAATAATGTTCAACTTTTTCAATTATTTTCTTTAAATTTTAATAAATTTTGTCAAAATTCAAGAGTGTTTTTCAAATTTAAACTGGTTTCTTAAATTTCAGTTATATTCTTTTTTTTTTAAATTTGAGTTTTATTTTTCAATTATTATATCCTTCAAATTTATTAATTACTCTTTTCAAGACCAAATTCATTTCAAATTAGACAGGCTGGTTATGGTCGGAACTAAAAATCAATTTTCTATTCAAAATGTTGTTTTTTAAAGAATTTTAGACAACGCGTATTTTTTTTTTTTAACTGAAAAACATTTTTCGTGGATTTATAAAGATTTTAATTTTTAAAGCCGGAACTCTCGTTTATTTAAATTTTAAGAAAAAAAAAACCTTAAGTGTAATAACTTTTTAAGTAATTTTTATATCTTATTCTTTTTTTAAAGCCTCAACAAATTTTTTATCCTCTTTAAAAATCCATTGAAAATTATTAAAAATGTTCTAAAATAACAAAATGGCGACCGTTTTGCTAAAAATTTGTTTCAACTGAACAAAAAAATACATATTGTCTAAAATTCTTTAAATAACAAGATTTAGGATAGAAAATTGATTTTTAATTCCGACCATGACCAGCCTGTCTGATTTGAAATGAATTTGATTAAAATATTAAATTTTCTTTCCATTTAAAAACTATTGTCTTTAATTTTAATTTTTTTTCGTGAATTATTCTTTCGTATATTTTTTCTGTATTTGTCTTGTATATTCAGTTATATTATTTAAATGATTAGAAAGTGATTCTTGATATGATTTATTTTCGACCATAACAAAAACCTCGAATTGTTTTTCCAAAAGTCGCTGGACATCCTGAATAATAATAATGATGAAATACTAATTAACTAATAATGCTTTTAAATTTACGCAGTTTGAGAGAAAACATGATTTAAAAGGATCAAAACTTCGAGATGGATTAGTCAATAACTGGAATAAGACAACTTGGATTTTGCAACAAGTCTTCACAACACTTGATCAATCTGCCTTCAATAATAGTAGTGTCCTTTACTTTTTGGGACTAGAATGTATACTTTCCTGGCTTAAACTCGGCCCATTACCTCTTGAAACTACCGCACAAATTTATCCTTATTTACTAGCAGCTGCCGCGCGATATCTTCCAAACAGGTAATTTAATTATTAAAACAAACTTAGATAATATTAGATAAGAATAAAAGATTTTAATATTTTAGTTAGGTAATCAAAAATAACAATTTTTTCAGGCTTCACAGGCATCCCCTATTTCCCTTAAAAGAATTTTGCAAAATAAATTAAATTTTGCAATTGATCCATAAAAGTTCCCTATTAGTAACATTTTCTCGTAACATCCCTTACTTTTCACAAAAATCTATTTAAAATGGCATCTTGTGCTTCGGAAAATTGCTGGCCATTTAGTTCATCAAGATAAAAACTGTGAATTTTTAAAAATATTAGAAAATTTTTTAAGTGTTCCGTAAATTTTTAAAAAATTATAGGAATTCGTAGAATAATACAGAAAACATTTAATTTCAATCTTAAATTCTTCAATAACTTGAATGATTTAAAAATTAGGGATAGAAATAAAAAATATTAGATTTTAATAATTTCATGCCCGATTTAATAATTTCTTATAATTTAAATAAATCCCAAACTCCAGTTGAACCAAACTTTTATTTATTCCAATTTTTAAATTACCAATATTATTTCAAAATTCAACAATTAAAAATTAATTGTTTTATGTTTTACTTTGATTCAATTTAAATGTTTACGACATCTTTTAAATTTTCAAACTTTATTACACTTTATTGTAATATTATCAATTTATTTCCATAATATTATGAATTTATCACTCAGTTAATAATTATTGAAAATATATTATCGATTTCACTGAGTCAAATAAAACGAAAAAGTCTTCACTTTTTTTACGTTTCAACAGCTATGCTGCCCTCATCAGAAACTAAAATTTATTAATAACATATTTAACAAAAAATTAATTTACAAATTATGCATATAATAAAATGAAATGGTGTCAACAATAATTACCGTAAAAAATTAACAATAAATAAATTAAATATAAAGACGATGACAAATTTTTGACAACAAGTGTCTCGTCCGTTTACTAAAATTAAACTGAGGTAATTAGAATATTATTGAACTAATCAATGCGATCGGATTATTATAAGTCATTGTGTTTATTACACTTTCTTTTTCCTTGACAATTCTCTTTTATCGTTCTTTAATTTCTTAATGAATTTTCTATTCTAATAATTATTGTTTCCATTTCTTTTAAGTTTTTGAGAACTATGATTTTTTCAAACATTTCAATTTTTTCTTATAATTTTTTATTCTCCAAAAAAGTTTTTTAGTATTTTGTTTTTTTTTCGGTATTTTTACACAATTTATTAATTCTTATCACTTGTTGAAAATTTTTATTTCTTTTGCTTCTAATTTTTTTCGTGTTATAAATTTTTTTCTGTTTACGCAAATTATTTTAGTTTATGTTATATAATTTGGTTTTTATAACGTTCTGAATTGTTAAATTCAAATTTGTACACATTTTGTCTATTTTTTCTTCAATTTTTTCACTTTTTGATATGATTTCTAGCTTCTATAACTCTTTAACAATATTTGATTTTAAAATTGTTTTAAAAATTAATCTAATCTTTCAACATTTTTTTTCTTTTCCTTTATTAAGTTATATACACATTCATTTTAAATTTTCTTCATTTTGTGAATAATTCCCTAAACTTTTTATTTTTAAACGAATTTCTCATTTCTTTTATACAATTTTTATTTTTCTTTTTACATTTTCTTATTTTATTACTACTGTTTTTTTACTTTGTAGTTTTATTTCCCACTATTGTTAAATTTTTTAATACTTTTGCTTCCTCATAGCGGATTAAGATTTCTGATTTTCCAAAAATACTCTAAATCGATTTATATTCATCTAAAAAGCCTACATTTTCATTTTAACGGATTTTAATAAAATTTGGATGCGGAATTAAACTCATAAATATCTAAATTTGGACACGGGGATTTTTGAAAATACTTAACCAAATTTTTTTAAGCATCATTTTTCACCAACAAAAATTTTCACACTAAAAATACAATTTAACAAATAAAAGAATCGTATTCCTTGTCTGAAAACGAATTGATTGACATATATAAAATTTATAATTGACCGAAAATTCGCATAATAATTCATGATTTTGTATTTTTTTTACATTTCAAATTTTTTTTCTTTTTATAACTTGTCCAATTTTTATTTTATAACCAAAAGTCTTTTGGAGGAAATATTCTATTTGAAAAAATGGATCAATTTAATTATATTAAGTATACATTCTATCCTAATTATGAAGAAATAATGGGGATTCTTAATTTTGAATGAAATTTTAATTTTGATTTTTTTAATATAAATTCTCCAATTTATTGTCATTTTAAAGTAGTGATTTCTTTATAAAAAATGTTTTACAATGAAAAACGAAATGATTGATATTTAATAGTATATATTTTCCCATAAATTGATACAATTTATGAAAATATTTCTTGTTTTATTTATTAGAAATTTAAATATATTTTTTTTATTATTTTAATCTATTGCTTATATCTAAATTATTTTGTTATATGGAAGTAAAGTGTTCAAGCAATGAACATAATTTCCACCTAGTTTATAATATTTTCATTGTTTCTGAAACTTTATTTTGCACTTTTTCTCCATTTCTCCATGTAAGGCTTAATTTAATTTTATTTTATCTCTTCAAATATTAATTAGTTCCAATTTACTTATAATCCGAAGCTTAATTCATCAAATTTTAAATATATTCAAATTTTAATCGATCCAAATTCCCATTCTTTTTGAGAATTTCTTTAGCTTCTATGAAATAAGAAAAAAAATTAGGTTTTCATACTTATTATACGTTTAAAGATGTTTTTCATTCATTTCTAAATAAGTAGTTCCACAATTCTGACTATTTAGTATAGTTACATGTACATATTTATAAACAAAATACTTTTTATCGTACAAGTTAATAATTTAATAATATCAGGAGAACTCTTCTAAAATTTAGTCCACAAAATGTTTATCCCTGAAAACTAATTATAGTATATAATTTATTTATCTTTATTTGTAAATTTTTAAATTCACCTATTTCCCTTAAAATAGTCTCCATTGTCACTGTGAAGCCTGTCTTTTACTTGTATACCATGGTTGTACCAATTTCCGTCCACTTTTTTATAATTTTGAGTGTCTTGAAACATAAATTGAGTTTTTAACTTTATTTAAATGTTTCTTACATTATTATAACATCTTTAGTTATATTTACATAAACATATCTATATCTAAATGCTTTAAAATCAAAAATTTAAAGCAGTGGCGTAACTGGGACGGCAAGGGCCCTGGGGCAAAAAAGAAAATAGGGCCCCAATTATGTATAATAATTTACTTTGTTTAATTCACTTATTTCTTCTGTCCACACCTGACAATTATCAAAAGATGTTATTTTCTTTTCAAATTTTAAATCATTTTTCACCTTTTTTTTCGGTTGTTTCTGCGATTTTTTAATCATTCTTTTGAATTTAACATTTTTAAGTAATTTTGTAATTATTTTATTTTTTTAAACATATATTCTATGATTTTTTCAATTATTTCTTTCAAATTTTATTTCCTAAGATTTTAAAATATTTTTCTAAAATTTGGATTATTTTTTTCGAAAAAATTTTATTAATTATCTTAAATTTCAATTATTTTTAGCTTTCTTCAATTTATAATTATTCTCATTTCTTTTAATTAATTTTATTAGATTTTTATGAATTTTTCTCAAATTCCAATTATTATTTTTGTTTAATTCTGCAATTTTTTCAATTATTTATTTCAAATTTAAGTTATTTTTTCAACTCATCATTGTTTTTATCATATTTCAATTATTTTCTCCAATTTTTAATTATTCTTATATTCTTCAAATTACTTTCTAAGATTAATAGTTTGCTCAAATTTCCCATTAATTTCTTCAATTTTAAATTATTTTCCATATTTTCTATTATTTCAAAATTTTTCAACTTTTTACCTAATATTTTAATTATTTAATTCAATTTTAAATTATTTATATTGTTATTATTGTTATTATTATTTCTTAATTACTTACGTTCTTTTTCATAATTTCCAAAATATTTTTAATTAATTATCTAAAATTACTATTATTTTATTCAATTTTTAATTATATCTATTATTTTCTTGTAATTTATGTATATTCTGTATTTTTTTCAATTGTTTCTCTTAAATTAAAACTTATTCTCTTCAATTTTTAATTATGTTTATCTTTTTTCATTTATTTTCTCTAATTTTTAATAATTTTCATTTTTTCAACTAATTTCTTAGATTTTCAAGTATTTTTCTCAAATTTCAATAATCTTTTATTATTTAAAAAAAAGTTCTGGAATTTTTTCAACTATTTATTTCAAATTTCCTTTTTTTTATTTTATCAGTGTTTTTATCTTATTTGAATTATTTTCCCCAATTTTTAACTATTTTTATATTATAAAATTATTTTCTTAGGTTTTTAAATATTTTTCTCAAAATTTCTAATATTATCTTCAATTTTTAAAAATATTAATTATTTTTGAATTAATATCCTGAACCTTCAAATAGATATTGCAATTTCCAATTATTTGTTTTTCTCCACCTTTGAATTATTTTTCAATTAATTTCCTACTTGCCCAATTATTATCTCAAAATTAAGATTATTGCCATCAATTTTTCATGTATTAAACGATTTTTCAATTACTTTTATTATTTTGGCATTATTTTCCAAATTTTCGATTATTTTTCTGAAATATCAATTATTTTCAACAATTTTCAATTGTTTCTGCGATTTTCTTATTATCCTCTTTAATTAAAAGTTAGTAAGTAATTTTGTAATTATTTTCATTTTTCAAACATATATTCTAAGATTTCTACAATTATTTCTCTTAAGTTTTATATACTTTTTTCAATTTTTCATATTTAAATTATTTTTATCATTTTTCAATTTTTTTTTTTTCAATCTCAAATTATTTTCAGCATATTTCAATTATGTTTTTCAATTTTGAATTAATTTTATCATTTTTTAATTATTTTCCTCGATTGTTAATTATTCTCGTGTTCTAAAATTATTTTTTAACATTTTAAAATATTTTTCTAAAATTTGAATTATTATTATTATGTTATTCTCATTTTTTTCAATTATTTCACTTAAATGTCATTTATTTTTTACAACATATCATGGTTTGTTTCATATTTCAATTATTTTCTTTAAATTTCAAATTTTAAAATGATTTCTCAATTGGTTTCTAAAATTTATGTCCTTCAATTTTCAATCTTTTTTCATTTGTTTTATAATTTTCAAATTTTAAAGCTATTTATCTGCCATTTTAATTATTTTATTCAATTTTCAATTACTTCCGTTCTTTTTCATAATTTCCAAAAAGTTTTTAATTATTTCTCTTTAATTAAAAATTATTTTCTTTAATTTCGAATTATGGTTATCTTTTTTCATTTATTTTCCCTAATTTTAAATTATTTTCTTCTTTTTTTTTTTAATGAACTTCTAAAAGTTCCAAGTACCTATTTTTCTGAAATTTTCTTTAACCTTATTTCCTTTATTTAATGTATATTATGTAATTTTTTCAATTATTTTGTCAAATTTTAATTATTTGTTTCAATTTTAAATTATTTGTGTCATCGCGCGTTATTTAATTTAGTCAAACTTTGAATTACTACAATTAGTATGGTTTTTGAAATTTAAAAAAAAGGTCTATTAGGGTTGTTGTTAAAGTGGATTTAGACTAGGACAATTCTTTTGCTTAGATGGACGGAAACTGGAACAATCACATATTTATCTATTTTTCTAATCATGTATTTATATATTTATCCATTTAGTCGAATATGTGAACGATTTCAGAGATGATCTGCCCGAAGATCATATCAGAGGCTGGGAAATGGTACAAGAGTGTCTATCAATGGTTTTAACTCACACGGAACTTCATAAACGACCTCAATTATTTTGGGAATGGACCAGAAGTATTGTTCATACGGCACGAGAACACGGTGCGTCATATTACTATGAAACCCTCTCGACTTTGGGAGAAGCCAATAGTCGAACTTTACTACTAGCATTAGCCGATGATTCGAATGAAATTCAAAAGTGGACTGCTCAGCAAGTAATAGAGATTCTTTTAGAGTGTTCTGAGCAACCTGGACGATATCCTTGTGATGAAAAGCGTAGTTGTATACCTTTTGGTTTCTGGTATACGCTTCAAGATGATCTCAGCACTCTAGATCAACCTGTAGAGGGTCAAGCTGCTTTAGCACTTAAGCCAATTTATGCTAGATTGGCGCAAGCTCTGTTGCGAAAAGCTACTCTACCTTCATCAACGAGTGAAGCTGGAGATGCAGACGATCAAGAACTTCTGAGATGCTATAGACAAGACGCTGCAGATACGCTAATTTATTGTTACAATGTCCTCAAGGAGGATTTATTTATGCTTCTTGGGCAAAGACTGAGTTTACCTCCCGAAGAAATTGAAAATTGGACTCATGTCGAGTCAAGTTTGCACGCATTCAACGCACTCTCGGATTGCATTGGAACTCAAGGATTTGAATATGTTCCTGCTCTTTTGAATATTATTTTCTCCTATATTCCGTATGAAAAGTATCCTGAGGAGGTATGTCTTTCATAATGATTTTATGATTTTGTAAAAATTAATTTTAATACGATAAGGGAGAAATATAATCAAATTCATAAGGACAAATTGAAGTTAGTTTTAAATAATCAATGACCAAAATCTATACACAAAAAAATAATTAATTATTTTAATTTAATTTATTAAATTCCCGTTTCCTGGGGAAGAATAAAACAATTTTTTCTTTCAAAGAAAAAAAAATTCAAAGTTTTTTTCAAACCCTGTACTAGATACAACAAAATTGTATTGTAAAAAAACCCTATTTTGCGATTGGTCTTGAAAAAAGTCCCCTGTTTAGAAAATTTTACCCTAAAATCCCCTACTTTTCACGAAAGTATAATTCAAGGTATCTAGAGATTTTCAATTATTTTCAATCTTCTTTAAATTTTTATTATTTTTTCAATCTTCAATTATTTCTATCATTTTTAAAGTATTTTCTCCAATTTTTCATTTATTAAATTATATTTCAATAGATTTCCTGAATTTCCAATCCTTCATCTCAATTTCTTAATTTTTTCCTTCTATTCATACTTATTTGAATTATTACTTGACTAATTTTCATAAATTGTCATTTATTTTCATCAAATTTAAATTATTTTACTCAATTTAAATGATTTTTTTCTACTTATTAAATATTTTCATTATTTTTTCATTGTGTTTATGATTTTTCAGTTATTTTATTAAATTTCAAAAATGTTTTATAATTTTATCACTTATTTTTCATAAATTTTATTTATTTTCTTAAACTTTCAATTATTTCTATAACTTTGACAATATTTTCTCCAATCTATAGTTTTGAAAAGTATATTTTTATACACTTTCTACATTTTTTATTTATTTATCTTAAATTTCAGTCATTTGTATTATTTTTCAAATCTTTCCATCATTTTACTAAACTTTTAATTATTTATTTAAAGCTTTAATTAATTAAAAAAATTGTTAATAAATTTTAGAATTTTTCAATTATTTTTTTCAAATTTACAATTACTTTCGGTATTTTGTAATTTCTATAATTTTGCCATTTTTTTCTACAAATTGTAATTTTTAAAATTATTTTTTAACTGATGTAATAAACCTTTAATCATTTATTTCAAATTTCAATTGATTAAAAACATTTTTAATGAATTTTAGAATTATTTTTTATAAATTTACAATTACTTTCGGTATTTTGTAAATAATTTCCTTTATTTTCAATTTTTTATCTCAAATTTCAATTATTTTAAAAATTTTTCATTATTTTTGCAATTTTTCATTATTTCCTTAAATTTGATATATATTCTGTAATTTTTTAAAATTATTTTCTCAAATTTCGATTGTTTTCTTTTATTTTCAAATATTTTCCTAATTTTAAATTACTGTCTTCAATTTTTAATTTTTAAAATTATTTTCAGTTTGATTTACTTAATCGTCATTTATTAATCTTAAATTTCAATTCTTTGTTTTCAATGTTTAATTAGTTTTATAACTTTCTCATTAAATACTTCGATTTTAAATTACCTTAATCATTTTTTAATTAGATTCCTAAATTTTCAATTATTTTTCTCAATTCTCGATTGTTTTCATCAATTTTGAATTTTTTTTCAATTATTCTTATCATTTTTAGATTAATTTTGTCAATTTTCAATTATTGTCTTAAATTTTCAGTTGTTTCTATAATTTTGCAATTATAGAAACAATTTTTAATTTTTTAAATCTTCAATTATTTATATCAAATTTGAACTCTTCCTTTTAATTTTGTTTAGTTTTATAATCTTTTTTAATTGTTTTTTTTACAATTTTTAATTATGTTCATTATTTTTTAATTAATTGCTTAAATTTTTAATATTTTTTTTAATTTACCATTATTTTTATCTTTTTTCAATTATTTTCTTTAGTTTTTAATTATTCTCATCATTTAGATGAGTTCTGAAGTTCTGCATTAATTTTCTATATACCTAATTTTGAATTATTATTTATCAGTTTTAAATTATTTTCCAAAATTTGTAGTTATTTTCCTTTTTTTTTTTTATTAATTTGAAAATTCTGTGATTATATTTTTTAATTATATTCTTTTTATCCTACAACTTTGTAATTTTGTCCTACCCAAATAAAATCGAGGTTCTACTGTATATAATTCATTTTTGTTTATTTTAAAGTTTTTAAAATACCCTAAAAGTTCTCTATCTTTGTATATTCTGTCCTCTATTTCCCCTAAAATATTCTTCATTGTCACTGTGAAGCCTGGTCATGGAATTTTTTTGTAGTCTAGAAAAACCTGAAAAAGTCAGGGAATTTTATAAAATATTGTTTAAAAAATTAATTTAATTAATTTATCTATTTATGATTTCAATCCGTTACCTATATTTCATTTGGAATAAGTTTAAAACTGATGATTATTGTCGGTTACATTTACTTGATTAATCAATAGAAAATAATTGAAATTTTCAATGCAATTATTGAAATTGAAAATTATTTTCATCTATATCAATCAGTGAAAAATTACTGATAATTTAGTCATTTTAAACTGATTTCCTGTGAAAATTCATTTATTGAAATCATGAATAGATAGTGATTTTCAATATAAAATTATTCTCCTTAAATTTTATAATTATTCTTTAATTTTTTGAATTTTTGTTTTGTTGTCGATTATTCTTGACAGCTTTTGAATTTTTTTTGTTAATTGTCAATTATTTTTTCTCATTTCTCAATTATTTTCTGTAATATTTCATTACTTTCGTCATTTTGTAATTTTTCTTTCAATTATCAATTATTTTCTTCACATTTCAATTTAATTCTTTAATTTTCAAATAATTTCCTCCATTTTTAATTATATTATCCAATTCTCAATTATTTTCTTCAATTTTTAACGTCATTCTTCGTTTTTCAATTATTTTATTCAATATTCAATAATTCTGGCATTTTCTCAATTATCAATTATTTTTTTGAATTCTTTTTTGAATGCCGATTATTTTTACCATTTTTTGAATTTGTTTTTCAACTGTTAATTACTTTTTTTTTTAATAGATAATTTTGCTCTTCAATATTTAATTATTTTCGTCGTATTGTAATTTTCCTTTTAATTATCAATTATTTTCTTGAAATTTCCATTGAATTCTATAATTTTCCATTATTTTCTACAAATTTTTCAATTTACAATTATTTTTCTTGAATTTATATTTATTCTTTAATTTTTAAAATTATTTTGTTTTGTTATCGATTATTCTTGACAGTTTTTTAATTTCTTTTCAATTGTCAATTATTTTCTAAAAATTTTAATTCAATTTTTTAATCTTTAATTTAATTCTTCAATTTTTAATTATTTTCTTCACTTCTTAATTATTATTTTGAATTTGAAATTGCGTCTTCAATTTTAAATTATTCTATTCAATATTCATTAACTCACACCTTTTTTTAAATATCAATTATTTTTTCAAATATGAATTTTATTCTTAAATTTTCAATTTTTTTATTATTTTCTTCAAATTTCAATACCATTCTTCGGTTTTCAATTATTTTCTTCTATATTCCATAATTCTCAGCTTTTTTAACTACTGTTTTTAATTTTCAATCTAGTGTTTCAATTTGTAATTATTTCCAACAAATTATTATTATTATCCAACAATTATTTCCAATTCTTCCTATAATTATCTTAATTTTTCTTGTGTCTTAATTTATTAATTTCATATTTTTCTTGTTTAATTTTTTCAATAATTTTTTTCAGTTGTCTATTAAGGAGGAATCGGACAAACAATCGGAACAATAGTTAGTCCAAATGAATAATTTTGATTTTTGATAGAGAAGACACATAAATTAATGTAATTTTTTTTGTGGAACTGTGGACACTTGCATTTTTCACAAAAGAAGCCGTTAAAAATTGCAATTTGAGGAAAATTAAAAAAAATTGATGTTGAAAACGATTATTCAATTTGAGGTTCAAATTGACCCAAATTGAATAATCGTTTCCAACATCAATTTTTTTATAATTTTCATCAAATTGCTATTTTTAACGTCTTATTTTGTAAAAAATACAAGTGTCCACAGTTCCACAAAAAAAATGACATTAATTTATGTGTCTTCTATATCAAAAATCAAAATTATTCATTTGGACTAATTTTTAAAGCAGGGTGTCTACTAACCGGGAAAACCGGGAATTTAAATTGACCGGGAAAAGCCGGGAATTAACCGGGAATTTTCAGTCAAACCGGGAATTTTCTTTCTGGGCTAATAAATTTGACTAATATATCAATTTGTTTTGTACATAAAGATAATAACTTTATGCATTTTAAACCAATCTGATTACGCGTTTAAATTTTGTGTAATTATGCGATAATTATGCTATTGAAAAATAAAAAACATACATTAAAAATTAAAATATAATATAATATTATATTCTCATGAAATATAGATGTTTGTCTAATATCTTTTTCCTAACGCTAACAATACCCAAGAAACAATGAAAAACATTAAACATGAAAAAGTCAAATTATTATGAAAAAATGTAGATAGAACTTCAGTTTCTTTATTATACCGTACATTGCATAATAGTTTATATAGTTATGGGCAATTCTATTGTGTGCTTTCAATTATCAATTATTTTCATCATATTTCAATTATTTTCTTCGATATTCAATAATTCTCGGCTTTTTTCAATATTTTTTTTTCAATTATCGATTACGTTCTTGAAGCTTCAATTCAATTCTTTAATTATTCAACTATTTTCAGAAATTCACAATTATTTTCTTTAACTGCCAATTATTCTTTTTAATTTTCAATTATTTTCTTCAATTTCCAATTATTTTCTACAATTTTCAATTATTTTCATCAATTTTTAATTAATTTCTTTAATTCTGAAATATTTTCTACGATTTTCAATTATTTTAATCAGTTTTTAATTATTTTATTCAACTCTAAATTATTTTTTTCAATTTTCAATTATTTTCTTCAATTTTCAATTATTTTCATCAATTTTTAATTATTTTCTTCAGATCTCAATTATTTCCTTTAATTTTTAATTATTTAATTTAATATTCAATAATTCTCGACTTTTTTCAACTATTTTTTTCAATTATCATTTATTTATTTCTCATTTCAATAACTCCTCCATTTTTCAATTATTTTCTTCTATAATCAATAATTCTCGTCTTTTTTCAATATTTTTTTTCAATTATCAATTATGTTTTTGAAACTTTAATTCAATTCATAAATTATTATTATTCAACAATTTTGAAAAAATCACATTTTCTTCAATTTCAAATTATTTTCTACAATTTTTAATTAATTTCTTCAAATTACAATTACATTCTTCATTTTTTATTGTTTTCTTCAAATTCTATAATTCCTGGGTTGTTCAATTTCTTTTTTCTTCAATTATCACTTATTTTCTTCTACTTTCAATCCCATTGTTCAATTGTTCAATTATTTTCTTTAATTCTCAATCATAATTTTCGACATTCAATTCCATTCTTTAATTTTTAATTGTTTTTTTTTCAATATCCAATAACTCTAGGCTTTTCACAATGATTTTTTTTTTTAATTCTCAATTATTTTCTCCAATTTCTCATTTTTTTCTGAAATTTCAATTATTTTCTTCAATTTCCAATTATTTTTTCATATTTCTTTCAATTTCTTTCAATTTTCAATTTATTCGCAATTTTCTTCAATATTTAATAATTCTCAGCTTCTTTAAATTATGTTTTTCTTTCCATTTTTATTTAAATTGATAATTTTTAAATTATTTTTATCAATTCGCAATTATTTCCGTCGATTTCTAAATTTTTCTGCTTTTTTCAAATATTATCTTAAATTTTTAAGTACTTTCTTCAATTTACAATTATTTTTTTCAATTTTCAATTATTTTCTGTAATTTTTAATTATTTTCTTCAATTTTCAATGGTTTGTTTCAATATTCAATAATCTCGACTTTTTTCAATTATTTTTTTTTTAATTATCAGTTATTTACTTCATGTTTCAAATCCTCCTTCAATTTTCAATAATTTTCTTCTATTTGCAATTTAATTGTTTAATTATTTTTTTCAATTCTCAATTAATTTCCTTAAATAACAATTCTACTCTTCAATTTTTAATGTTTTCTTCAATAATAAATAATTCCTGGCATTTTCCATTTTTTTTTTAATTATAAATTATTTTCTTCTTTTTTCAATCCAATTGTTCAGTAGTTTTATTTAATTCTCAATTATTGTATTTAAATTTCAATTTTATTTCTAAATTTTCAATTATGTTTTTTTTTTAATATTCAATAATTATGTGTTTTTCTGATTTCAATTTCATTATTCAATTTTTAATTTATCTCTTCAATTTTGAATTATTAACTTAAATTTTAAATTCTTTTTTTTTTTATTTTCTATCTATTTGACCAATTTTTAATTATATTCTTTGAATTTAATAACCGTTGTTCAATTTTTTCAATTATTGTTCAATTGTAGATTAATATTTACTTTTTTTAAAATTTTGTTTCTTATTGTTAAATATCTTTGTCATTGTTCAATTATTTCTTCCCATTATTAATTATTTCTTTTCATTATTAATTGTTTCTTTTAATTCTTAATTATTATTTTTTGTGAAGTTTAATATTTAATTCTTCAATTCTCAATTATTTTCTTTGAATTTCAATTATTTTCTTCAATTATCAACTGTTATCTTCAATTTTTGTAGCCATTTGTAGGTCTATTTATACTTAAAATAAATTTTAAGTTAACAAGAAAAAAAATCGGGAAAAATAGAAACAAAAACCGGGAAATGACCGAGAATTTTGTGGGACGAAATTAGTAGACACCCTGACTTTTGTTCCGATTGTTTGTCCGATTCCTCCTTCGAATTTTGTTTTTAATTGTCATTTTTCAGATATTTTCTTAAATTTTTCTATTATTCTCGTCATTTTTCAATTATTTCTTACAATTAGTAATAATTTCCTTCAATTTCCTAATGTTATCCGAAATTTTTCAATGATTTCTTACTATTTTTTCAATTTTCAGTTATTCTCTTAAAATTTTATAATTATTCTTTGATTTGTTCTATTTTTTTGTTCGGTTATGTATTAATCTAGCCATTTTTTAAATTTGGTTTTAAATTGTTTATTATTTTCATCATTCTTCAGATACTTTCTTCAATTTTGTAATTATTTTCATAATTTTAATTATTTATTGCATTTGCAAAAATTACTAGTTTTAAATGACAGACAATAACGCAAATTTTGTTGTTGTATGTTGCTACTTATTTTGTATTTGGTCATAGAATTTGATGAAAAATAGTCTAAAAAACCTGGAAAAAGTCGTGGAATCTTTAAATGTTTAAAACGTAGCAACCCTGATATGGGAGTAATTTAGCTTAAGGGACTTTAAAATTCATTCGATGTAAGCGAGTTTCTGTTATAACAGGGTTCGATATAAGCGGGTATTTTAAAATATAAAAAACATCTAAAAATCCAAAGAACCAGGAATTTTTTGCTGATATAAGCGGGAATCCGATATATGTGGGTTTCACTGTAATTTGATTTTTTATTGCAGGTTCTAGCTTGTGCTTGCTCGACAATTGGAGCCTACGCCGAGTGGTTTGGAGAGCATCCGTCGCCCTGGTTAGAGAGATCTTTGAAGCTGATCTCCTTAGGTTTATCGCACAGTTCAGTAACGATACTCTCAGCAAGTATGGCTCTCAAAGACATATCAAGAGAGTGTAGCACTCATCTCGCTCCACTGGCTCCTTCGATTCTAGACACGATAGGACAAACTCTTCCAACCCTAACTCCAGTGGGAGTTGAAGGCTTACGTCTCATGTTCGCTGCTGGAAAATTACTCAATACACTGCCCACAGTGGAGCAACAAATTTTCTATCTAGATGGCACATTAGGTCTTTGTGTAACAAGTTTACAAGAACTGTTGCAGAATCCGGTGCCTACTGCTCGAGTTGCAGTTTCCAATCAATTGAAAATGGCTACCATGTTCTTCTCGACTTTGGAAACAAACATTGGCAAAACTGTGCTTGACGGGCTCTTGCCGATTTTTAAGCAGATAATTGCTCATCCCGAGTGGAATAAGGACGACATGACTTTGGAAGCGATGCATACGTGTGCCCAGAAATCTTTGTCGTCATTGGCAAATCCTGAAGAAGACGCAAAACCGCTTCTGACAATTTTAAGCACGTCTTATAAAATAAAACCACATTCGGCGGCTTTGGATCTTTTGCGCCAATTGGTGCTGTGGTTCGGCAAAGATCATTATAATACAATTGGTCCAGTTTTTGCTGAGATTAGCAGCATTACGTTGGCGGGTGCCGCGGCTTGCCAAGCAGTTGGAGGTAATTTGTCAGAGCTCACGGATTTACTGGAAGCTTATTTAGGATTGCTGGCACAGGTGTGCAAGAAAAATGCTACTTTGCTGCTGAAAATCCCGGATCAAATTCCTCAAATGCTGAAATGCGGTTTGTATAAGAGATATATTTTAATCAATATTAATTAATTAACAGGGTGTCTACCGAAACATGATTTTCAAATTCCCGTCAAATTCACGGTTTTCCCGGATCTAAAATCACATTTTCCCCGGATTTCTTTTATGTATGATTAATAGCTATAATATTAAAATAGTGAAAAAATTAAGTGCGTAATATATAAGTTTTTAAGGTAAAATTGATCTTTGAAGAAAATAATCCCAAAATGGCAAAAATAATAGAAATTTGAAGAAACAAAATGAAAGATGACAAGACTAATTAAAAATTTGAAGAAAAGACTTGGAAAATGACAAAAATAATTGAAAAATGGAAAACAAAATAAAAATTTGATGTCAATAAATAATTAAAAAATTGGAGAAAAAAATTGATCATAAAAGGAAATAATTAAATAATTGAAAAATCATAAAATTAATAGAACTTTGAAAAAAATACTTGAAAGATAATAAAAATAATTAAAATTAAAAAAAAATAATTGAGAAATAACAAAAATAATTGAAAATTACAAAAATAATCAAAAAATGGAACAAATAGTCCAGAAATGACAAAAATAATTGAACCTTGAAAAAAAAATGTAAGATGATAAAACTAATTTAAAATTATGTAAAAAATTTATAATTTGAAAAAAAAGACGTAAAAAATGACATAAATAATTGAAAAATGGAGAAACAAAATAAAAATTAGAAATCAATAATTGAAAAATTGAAGATAAAAATTGACGTTTAAAGAAAATAATTAAATAATGACAGAATAATTGCAAAATCCCAAAAAATTTGAAATTTGAAGAAAATACTTGAAAAATAATAAAAATAATTAAAGTTAAAAATAAAAAGCAATTGAAAAATGACAAAAATAATTGAAAAATGAAAAAATTAAATGTAAATTAAAGTAAGAAATTAAAGAATCCATGACAATAATTTAAAGATATAAGAAAATAGGTTAAATTTGGAGAAAGTAATAAAAAAATAATGTCGAAAATATTGATAATACTTGAGAAATGACTAAATTATTTGAAAATTTTAAAAGCAATTAAAAAATGAGAAAAATAAGTATAATAGGAAAAATAATCGAGAAATAACAAAAAGAACAGAAATTTGAGGAAAATAATTGAGAAATCACAAAAAATTTAAATTTGAAGGTACTATGTGAAAAATAAGAAACAGAATAAAAATTTGAGACAAATAATTGAATAGTGAGAAAACTAATTAAAAATTAAGTAAAAAATAAAAAATTTGAGGAAAAGACTTGAAAAATGATAAAAATAATTAAAATTTGAAAAGAAATTGAGAATTGACAAAAATAAATAAAAATTGAAGTATGAAATTAAAAAATTCATGACAATAATTTAAAGATATAAGAAAATAAATACAAAATTTGGAGAAAGTAATAAAACAACGTCGATAATATTGACAATAATTGAGAAATTACTAAATTAATAGAAAATTTTTAAAAAACAATTAACAAATGACAAAAATAATTGAAAATAGGAAAAAATAGTCGAGAAATGATAAAAATAATTAAAATTTGAAGAAAATAAATTGAGAAATTACAAAAAATTTAAATTTTGAAGATAATACATGAAAAATAACAAAAATGATAAAAATTTGAGATAAATAATTGAATAATGACATTAATGATTGATGACTGGTGTAAACAATTAAAAGAATGTAAAATTGAATAAAAAAATTGAAATTTGAAAAAAAATAATTGTCAATTGGTGTAAAGTATTTAAAAATTATTGATACATAATAATAAAATTATTGAAGAAAATTGATGAAATTTGAAGAAAAAAATTGAAAACTGTGTAATAAATTGAGAAACTGATGATAATAAAAAAAAAGATTGAAAATAATTATTGAAATTTGATAAAAATAATTTTTAAATGTTTAAACTAATAGAAATATGCAGAAAATAATAGATAATTATTATTTTACTAAGAAAGTGAGAAAAGTGATTTTTTTTAAAGCGAGTAATAGTAACTGATTTTAAAAAAGTGAATAAAAATGAGAATAGTTAGTCACTGGCAGCCCTGAAAATGCTTAAATTCGCTTGAAACTTGTTACACTTTTACTATTTTGAAAATCTATCTTCAGATTAGTAACCAGGAACATGGATTTCCACCGAGTAACAAGTTTGAAGTGAATTTGAGCAATTTTGCAAAATATGTCTGCCATATTGAATCCGCCATTTTGAATTTTGACAAATTTGTAAATCTGATATCGTTTTCACAATCAGAGACTTCGAAAACGAGTAATAAGTTTCCAGCGAATTTGAAGAATTATGAAAACGAATTAGCTGAAATTTTTAGAAATTCCCGGATATAATTTTTTTCCCGGCAATTTCCCGGGTTTTTCCCGGTCGAACTAAAATCCCGGCAAATTCCCGGAATTCCCGGTGAGTAGACACCCTGTAATTAGTTTTTGTCTATATACAGGGCTGTCAGCGGACTTGAAGATTGAAAATAGTTTTAAAAATGAGTAAATAGTGAGTTTTTAAGTGAAAAAAAGTGAGTAAACAATAATGAGTTTGATTTTGCTGGTATTAATTTGGGGCCCGTTGTCAGGGAAATGATTAATTACGGCTCCCCAATATTAGATGGCACACCAAAGGGCCAATGAACGTGTTTAAAAAATTTTAAAATTCATGACAATAGTATAAAGATTCAGGGAAGCCATTCAAATTTGAAGAAAGCAATTCGAAAATGACAAAAATAATTGAAATATGAAGAATAAGCCGAGGATTATGTTTATTTCAGGAACATTTTGCTTCCACGTCAACAAAAATATTTGCTTCCTCATGGAGGAAACAATGAAGTAATTTTTTCAAAATTGCGATTTATTCAAAAGTCAAGTCAAAATCCGTTAAACCGTTCTCGAGTTCATAAAAAAAGTACAAACACACACACACATCCGGACATTTGATCAGGAACTCTTATATCACATTTCTAGATAGAGGAAAGTTAATTTGAAGCATTTTAAAGAATTTGTAAATATGAACGAATACAAAGCTTCCTCCATGAGAAAGCAAAATAATTTAAAAATGACAAAAATAATTTAAATTAGAAAAAAAAATGTGAAACTGGCGTAAAAAATTAGAAATTTGAGTACAGTAATTGAGATATCGACAAAATAATTAAAATATGAAGAAACTAATTGAATAATGACACGAATAATTGAAAGCTGGTGTAAAAATTAAACTTTTTAGACAATCGTTGAAATAAAATAATTAAAAAAATAACGATATAATTTTAATGTATAGAAACTAATTGAAGAATAACATAAATAATTGAAAACTGATGTAAAAGTTAATAAATTCATGACAGTAATAAGAAGATTGAAAAAATGACATAAAGAAAATTATACCAAAATGTCAAGAATACTTGAAAATTAAAAAATACATGTAATTTGAAAAAATTAATTGAGAAATACAAAAATAATTGACAACTAGTGTAAAAATTTAAAGACATTACTTGAAAAATTGACGAAACAATTGAAATGTTAATAAACTAATTGAACAAAGACATAAATAATTGAAAGCTGGTGTAAAAATTAAAAATATATAGCCAATAATTGAAAAAATTATTAGATGTTTGAGGAAAAGAATTGAAATTTGTAGAAAACAATTGAAAAAGATGTAAAAATTGATACATAAATTCATGACAATAAAAAAAGTTTAATAAAAAAAATGAAATTAGTAGAATACAATTCTAAAATGGCAAAAATAATAGAAATAAGAAGAAAATAATTGGAAAATAACAAAAATATTTCAAATTTGGAAAAAAAAAATATTGCAGAATGACAAAACTAATTGAAAAATTGTTGAAAAATCAAAAAATGAAGACAAAAATTGAAAATTTTAAGCAAAACGATAGGAAATTGAAAAAATAATTGAAATGTTTCACAAATAATTGAAATTACAAGAAAATAATTGAAGAATGTCAAAAATAATTAAAATTTCAAAAAAATATTTTGAGGCTGGCGTAAAAAATTTAATATTTGAGTACAATCATTGAGATATTTCCAAAATAATTAATATATGAAAAAATAATTGAATAATGATGATATAAATAATTGAAAGCTGGTGTAAAAATTGAACTTTTTAGACAATAGTTGAAAAATAGAAAAAAAAATAATAGAAGTTTCAAAAAAAAAATTGAAACTTGACGAAAATAATTTTAAAATCTCAAAAAAATGTATATATGTAAAAAACAGTTGAAAAATGACAAAAATCAAATTGAAATTTTGAAAAAATTAAAGAAAAATGAGAATTGTAATTAAAAAATGGAGTAAAAATTAAAATTTTGATTACAATTATAGCAAAATTGTATTAAATAATTGAAAAATTAACGATATAATTGAAATATGAAGAAACTAATTGAATAATGACATAAATAATTGAAGACTGGTGAAAAATTTCATAAATTCATGAAAATAATAAAAGGTTTGAAAAAAATGACATTTAAATAAAATAATTCAAAAATATTTGAATAATGACAAAAATAATTGTAATTTGAAAAAATAATTGAGAAATGACAAAAATAATTGGTCACTGGTGTAAAAAATTGAAAATTTGAAGAAAATACTTGAAAAATTGACGAAACTAATTAAATATTAACATAAATAATTGAAAGCTGGTGTAAAAATTAAAAATTAAAAATTAAAAATGTTGAATTAGCATTGAATTGTAGTTTTAATTAAAAAAAACCATTAGAAGTTTAAGGAAAATATTAAAAGTTGAAGAAATTAACTGAAATTTGTATAAAATAATTGAAAAGTTTCAAAAAAAAAAAAAAAAATTTTTTTAGTACAATAATCAAGATTTTGACGAAATAATTAAAATATAATTCAACTGATTGAATAAGATAAAAAATTGAAAGCTGGTGTAAAAATTGAATTTTTTAGACAATAGTTGAAAAATTGAAAAAATTCTAGAAGTTTCAAGAAAATAATTAAAACTTGAAGATAATAATTAAAAAAATGGCAAAGTTAATAAATTCATAACAATAATAAAAAGATTGAAGAAAATTACATTTAAAGAAAATACTTCCAAAATGTCAAAAATATTTTAATTATGACAAAAATAATTGATAACTTGTGTAAAAAGAAAAAATTTGAAGACAAAACTTGAATAATTAACAAAACAATTGAAATTCTCAGAAACTAATTGAATAATGTCATAAATAATTGAAAGCCGGTATAAAATAAAAAATTTATAAACATTAATTGAAAAATTGAAAAAAAATATTAGAAATATGAGAAAAATAATTGAAGGTTGAAGAAATTGATCGAAGTTTGAAAAAAATAATTGAAATTTGAAGTGAATAATTCAAAAATGTCAAAAAGAATTTAAATATGAAGAAAGTATTTAAAGTATGAAGTAAATAATTGAAATTCGTAGAAAACAATTGAAAAAGGTGTAAAAAATTAATACATAATTTCATGACAATAATAAAAAGAATGAAGAACATGATTGGAATTTGAAGAAAATAATTAAAAACTGTATACAAAATTTAAAAATTCATGACAAAATAAAAATTGAATAAAATAGTTGGAATTTGTAGAAAATAATTATATAATGGCAACAATAATGGAAATACGGAGAAAATAATTGGAAAATGACAAAAATGCTTGAATAATGACAAAAGAAATTGAAATTTGAAAAATACAATTGAGAAAAAAAAGAAAAGTAAATTGAAACTTATTTAGAAAATTTAAATATTCCTAGCAATAATTTAAAGATTGAAGAACATAATTGAAATTTTAAGAAAATAATTGAAAACTGACAAAAATAAATGAAATCTTGTGTAATAAATTCAAATAGTTATGACAATTTAAAGCCTGAAGAAAATTATTGATATTTGAAATAATTAAATTCAAAATCGCAAAAATACTTGAAAATTGACAAAAATACTTTAAAGTTGACAAAAGTACTTTAAAAATGGCAAAAATTATTGAGAAAAAGTGTAGAAATTAAATATTTGTGGGTGATTCTCCAGAAATATTCCTTTTTGTGCATTGGAAATGGAAAATTAATAAATACATTTTTTTATCTCTAAAATTCATAAATATATTAAGCATTAAAATATTTAACATCTCTATACCTTGATCATGCTAATTTATATCATTTAAAAAGATTTTTTATATTACATTTTTTAGATGAATCTAAAGATTGAAATGAGGAGCAGGTGTTTTTTTTTTAAATAAAGAAAAACTTCATGTCAATCGACTATATTTTGCACAATATTTTTCATTCTTAGTAAACTATTTAATAATATTAATTTATTTTTAATTATAATTTAAAAAATTTGTAGATTTTAAAACACTTACCAAAATAAAAAAATCTTTTAACTACCAATAATTACTTGTCAAGATGATGATTTCAGCATTTTTTACTTTTTATTTCAAATTAAACAATTTTTCTTAAGCTTTACATAATTTAGCATGTTTATATAAGTCAACTTTATTGTAGAAAAATTGCAAAAAAAATTGTATCTGTTGTCATTCTATTTTTAATTTGAGTCTGAGGAATGACGCTTCAGGTTGAGAATCGCTGAAAAATCCTGAATTGATATTTTTTTTTAACTTTAAATAATGATATTTTTACAAAATCCACTTGACAAAATATTATTAGGGATATCAATGTATTTAATAAGTATGAAAATAAATAAATAACTCAACCCATATAAAAAATATTGAATAATATTTGACAAGCCAGAGGAATGACTCGAAACCAGAGGAAAAAATTCATTTTCCATTTGTAGAAAATCCATAAGATCTATTTTATTTATACTTTATATAAATATTCTAAAATCCCTTAACTTCTAGAAAATATCTATAAAATTCTGTTTTTCAAATATTAAATAGTTGTTTTATGTTTTGAAAGAATGAAAAGTTGACATAGGACAGGTTTATTTATTGATGAATAAATAAATAACTTTTAGTAGTTGAAATTACAAAAAAAGTACCTTAAATTGTTAAATTAACTAAATTCTTTTGCGGTATTTTTAGAAAAAGTTGTTAATTATTGACGTATAAAGGGGAATTGTCATAAATTATTATAATTATTGAGAAAATCTTAAAATTAAAAGTAATATTTTGAGAGAATCACCCTTGTAGACTAATTAAAAAATTGACGATGCAATTGAAATATGAACAAACTAATTGATTTATAAGATAAATTATTACTCAGGCACCCAATATCAGAAGACAATCAATTGCAGCTAGAATAGACATTTTACGGAAAAATTTAGAAAAATAAGTTTTTTTTTTAAATGTGAGGAATAGTGAGCGATTTTAGAGAAAAGTGAGTGAAAGTGCGAAAAGTGAGTCACTGGCAGCCCTGTATATAAATAAATAAATAAAATATAAATAATGAATTCAGAGAAGAGTCACTAGGATAATCTAATAATTTTTTATTTTAGGTATAACTTGTTTACTCCTGCCAGAAACAGGAACGACAAGAGCTGCTGGAAGTTTTCTCACTCATGCCATAATGCAAAGTCCACATTTACAAACTTTTATACAGCCTGTTGGACAAGAACTCATATGTGTTCTTCTTCAATGTATTGGTAATAATTATTCATTTGAGCAACAAATAATAATAATCATTTAAAACTAGAAATATACTAAATAAAATTAGAAGCTTGTTTAGTTACTTGATATTAACTTATTATTAATCTGTTATTATTTATTTGTACATGTTAATTTATTAATTTTAGCTGGAAATGTACCAAGAAATAATTTAGAAGCCCATGCCGAAGTTTTGCTATCTTTAAATAAAATTTGCCCGTCGTGGACATCGCAATGGCTTCGAAACGCTCTGGTGGAACAAGCTATTCCACAAATTCCGCAAGGTTTAAAAGAGAATTTAATTCGCAATATTCTGAGAGAAAGAACAAGTAAGAGACGACTTTGCGAGATATTGAAAGAATTTAGTTTACAGTGTCTTCAGCATAATAATCAAAGATAAATTATACGAGTGTAAAGATATTTACTATACGACTGACAAAATATAATTTTGCTATGGTTTATTCGAGAAGTTATTTTGCAATATAAATAAACCATTTTTAATAATAGAATAAGATTTAGAATAAAATTTTAATCTTTCCACAACGAGAAAGTGAAAGTAGTGATTAAACAAAAATGTACCAAACATTTTATTTATTTCATAAAGATATTTAACGAGTTATTTTATATTTTATCGAGTATTGAACAAAATTCTAATAAAAAAAATTCAACTAATCGAAAGTGCCTTTTCTTACATTTATTTTATACCCGTTTAGGTTTAGTTAAAATTTAATTATTCCAAAAAAATAGTCGATTATAAAGAATTCATTTAAAAGAAAAGATTTTATTTGCGTAGATTTACAGAATGAAATATTTATTTCATTTTTTTTTAACATCGTGATTGTAAGTTACACATGTGTTTCCATCTGTTTATACTTTGAAATCAAAGAATAAATTATCGAAGAAGTATACATCAATTTAAAGTCATTTGTGTACTTAAAAACTAAAAATGCACTGTACATCTCAAGATAAAAATGAGTGTTTTATAATTTTTATCACAGATAACATAAGAGTATAAAAAATATATTTGAGTGAACAAGTAATACACTTTGTTCAATCAGAATATTGTATTTTTGTCTAAAAAAAAAATAAACGAAAAAATAAACTCTTTGACTTTAATATAACTGTTTATAATTTTCCAATGAACGGAGTCGTAAATCTTACAGTAAAAATATTATTTCTAAATGTATAATTTCTGTTGGTATCTCATAAAAAGAACTCTTTGTACTGTTGTTTTTAATTGAATCATTCACACTTTTTTTCAACAAAAAATATGATAAAGAAAACGAAATATGTTAAAACAAATCAAATACGATAAAAAAACGAAATATTTTATGTTCTCCTACAGCAGTCTTTTATAAAAGTTAGTTAAAACGATTTTAAGAAACTTGTAATTTTTTTATCTCTGTTTTTTCTTAATTAAAAATTTTCCTTGGAAAAAGGTTCTTTGCAACTTAATGTTTACGTATTAATAAATAAATAAATAAATTTAATTAATTAATTAAAATTAATACTAATTTAACTTTTAACATTTTCAAAAGTAAACAACTGTTTAAATTTGTCAATTTTTGTTTTTAATACAGGATTTCCTTTGAAATAACTTACCACATTTAAACATTATTTACTGTTTTGAAAATTTTAAACATTGTAGAGAACTTTTGAAAGAAAGGTACCATTTATTAAAAATCTCTCGTGTTTAAAAAATTTCCTAACAAGTTCCTAAAAATATAAAAGTAAAAAATCTGTTAACTATAAAAAAGATAAATAATTTCGGTTCCAATTTTTTTTTATCATTTTTCGTGAAAGAACAAACTTTACTGTCAATAAGAATCACAAGAGAGAATAAACAAACAATTATCCCGATTTTTAAAATCGTTTTAATTATTGTACCAACTTTTTAAAGAGAATTTCTTGTGAGAACAATCATAGATTATAAAAGTTGAAAAAATAAAAAACTTTTTTTTTAATAGAAAAATAATAAAAAATGTGTGTTAAACGTGTCATAAAACAGTAATTGATTTGTATACGTATTAAGTCGAGGATAAAGTGTATGTCAAACAAAAGATCGTACAGTGCATTCCTTTAAAATCATTTGCAAATCAATTCTTGCTTTCTTTTTAAAGATATGAAAAATTGATTTCAGTAATAAAATATACCTCCTTTATGCTCATATCGTTAGATTTATGTAACTTCAACTTTACAGTTTCCGTTGTAAACAAAAATATAAATTCATTGTTTGCTTCCATTGGACAAAGCTGCCGAACTAAAGTTCGCAGCGATGCGCGACTTTCTCTGATTTCCAGATTTTTGTGTCTTCTGAGAATTGCTCGTCACACTCTTTTTATCTTCAGATTTAATATTGGTTTTCTCTTCTCTTTGCTTCTGAAAATTAAATTCAATAAGTTTAGAATTTGCCTAATTTGATAAATGATTAATTTTCCTAATAAACTTACCTAATTTTAGTTAAAATTTAGTTGAATTTAGTTAAAATTTAACTGGTTTAAGAATTAATCTAATTTGACATTCTTATATTTTTATCTGAAATTAATAATTTTAAAACTTATTTAAAAATAAGAAATAAATAAACTTGGTCTGAAAAATAATTTCAAGAAAAAAGAAACCGAAAAATAATTAAAAGATTTTAAAACATCAGAAAGTATTTGAAAAAATAAAAATAAATCTCAACAAAAAAATATTTTAAAAAAGAATGCTAAAAAATAGGAAAATGATGACAAAATGAGAAAATTTTGTAGAAGATTATAATGATAATAAAATAAAATACAAGAATAAAAATCATTAAAAAAACTAGAAATTTTAGAATAAAAGTTAAACAACTTCAAAGAAATATTCTATTTCTAAGAAATAGAATAATTATAATATAATTTAAAAATTAATTGAAAATTCAAAGATTGATGAAAAAATTACAAAAGAACAGAACAATCCAAGAAAAAGGAAGAAAATTTAAATTTCAGAAATTGAAAAAATTTACAAAAAATTTGCAAATCTAAAAAAAATCTGAAAATTGAAGAAATCAATTTACTCCCCCTTCTTTACATCAAATAGAATTTTAAAAAACATGTTTTATTTAACTAATTAACAAAAAAATAATTAAATAAATAAATAAATAAAGATTTAAAAGTTTCTACAATATAATATTTCACTAGCAACATTAGTAGTTGGTCATTTAAAACTATAAATTTTTGCAAATACAAATAATGGAAATTACGAAATTGAAGAATATATCTTAAAAATGACGAAAATAATTGACGGCTGAAAAAAAATCGAAAAATGTCTACAGAATTACACAATTGAAATGAATAGTTTAAAAAATTAAAAAATGAATATTAAATTTAAACAAAATAGTTGAAAAATTATAGGAATAACTGTCCGAAATAATTGCAAATTGAACAACTGGATTGGAAATCGAAAAAAATAATTAAAATTGAAAAAAATAATAAAAAGTCGAGGGAATAAATTGACAATTTAAGAATTAAATAAAAATTTGAAAAAAATAATTTATAACTGGAACAAAAATTACAAAATTACAAAAATATTCAACAATTGAACACAAAATTAAAAAAACATCTAGATTAATATACAACCGAACAAAATAATTTAAATAATCAAAGAATAATTATAAAATTTTAGAATAATAATTGAACATTGAAAAAATTGTAGAAAATAAATGAAAATTGCGGAAAATAATTAATAATTGAAAGAAATAGTTGAAAAACGACGAGAATAATTAAAAAATTCATGAAAATATGTGAAAAATAACGAAAATAACTGTCATTTGGAAACAAAATTCGAAAAATGACTAGAATAATAGACAACTGAAAAAAATAATAGAAAAAATTGAACAAGAAATATTAAATTTAAAATAATTGCAAATTGAAAAATTAAGAAAATTAAAGGAATAATTGTTGGAAATAATTGCACATTTAACAACTGGATTAAAAATCGAAAAAAATAATTAAAAATTGAAGAAAGCAATTAAAAATTGAAGAATTGAAATTAAATTTGTAGAATATACATAAAAATTGAAGAATGGAATTAACAGTTAGAAAAAATAATTGAACAGTTAACTTTAAAATCAAAGAATTTTAATGATAATCAAAATAATAATAGAAAATAGGCGATAATATGAATAATAATAACAACAATTGAATTGAAATTTAAAACAATTTTGATGAGTGAAAAAAGTAATTGAAAAAATTCGAGAATTGTTGAATTTTAAGGAATTAATGGAAAATCGATAAAAATAATTGAAAATTAAAGAAAATATTTGAGAATTGAAGAAAATTATTAAAAATTAAAGAAAGAAATTAAAAATTAAAGAATTAAATGAAAATATCAAGAAAATAATTGATAATTAAAAAAATAAAATTACAATATGACGAAAATAATTAACTATTAAAAAAAAAAAAATTAACAATTGAAAAAAAAATTGAAGAATGGTGAGAATAATCGGGATTAGAAAATGTGTTTTTTTTTAAATTAATGAATAATCATAAAATTGGAGGTGAATAATAAATTGTAAATTAAAAACTGATGAAAATTATAAATAAAATTGTAAAAAATAAATGAAAATTGAAGAATTGTATTGAAATTTCAATAAAATAATTGATAATGAAAAAAAGTTAACAAAATGATTAAAATAATTAAATATTAAAGACAATAATTTAGAAATGAGGAAAATAATTATAATTGAAAGAAAAATTTTTAATCTGTCGAGAATAATCGACAGCAGAACAAAATATCTAAAGAAATTAAAGAATAATTATAAAATTTAAAATAAAATTACAACATGACGAAAATAATTAACTATTAAAAAAAAAACAATTAACAATTGAAAAAAAACCGAAGAATGGTGAGAATAATTGGGATTAGAATTTTTTTTTTTAATTTAATGAATAATCATAAAATTGAAGGAGAATAATAAATTGTCAATTAAAAACTGATGAAAATTATGGATAAAATTGTAGAAAATAAATTAAAATTGAAGAATTGTATTGAAATTTCAATATAATAATTGAGAAAAAATTTACAAAATAACTAAAATAATTAAATATTAAAGACAATAATTTAGAAATGTGGAAAATAATTTACAATCGAAAGAAAAAAGTTACATCTGTCGAGAATGATCGACAACAGAACAAATTATCTAAAAAAAATTAAAGAATAATTATAAAATTTAAAGAGAATAATTGTATATTGAAAACTGTTGAAAATAATAGCAACATAAGCATTGAAAAACATTGAATTGTTTCTGGTCATTTACAACTATAAATTTTTGCAAGTACAAATAAGATAAATAATTCAATGAAATTTGTAATTTAAATAAACTTAATATTCTAGATAAATATAACTATTATTCTATCCAAATTAAAATTGCTGCCGACTTCAAGAATTAAACAAATAAGTGAAAGTAAATAAAAAATGTTTTAAAAGAGCACGAATTTTCCAATTTTATATTTAGGAAAGAAAAAATAATAAGAAAAATAAATAAAAAGTTTAGTTCCCAATTTCTATTGAGGATTATTTCTATTCTTCAAAAGTTCTAACAATTTAAGTTTTAATTTTTCTAAATTTAAAATAATTCCAAACTTAAAACAGTTTCAACGAAATGTTGACTCAAATTTATTTATTTATTTTAAATTTTAAATAATAAAAATTTTAATTAATTCAATTTTGAACTGTTATAAACTTTACATATTTTCAAAATCTAATAATGCATATTTAAATTATTTTTAACATTAACCATTATATAAAAACTTCTAATTATACAAAAAAATCTCATTGTATATTAAAGCTTTAATCAGTAAAAATTTTGAAAATAATAATTTAGACTATAATTTGAATCAATGAAAATTGGGTATAATGGAATTTGAAATTAAGTGAAATTTATATTTACAGAAAAAAATTAAAACTGTGAAAAGTTTAAATGTTTAGTTATTAATAATCAGAATAATAAAAACGCAAGGATTGATTAAAATCTAGAAAATTTAAAGCCTTATAACCAATAAAAATTTAGATGAATTCAAAGTTCAATAAATTAAAACTTAAATATATATTGATTCTTAATTACTAATTTAGATTTTCATTAAAAATAATTATGTCAAAATTTTAATGATCTCAATTTCCAATGATCTAAATATAAATTAATTTAATCACAAGAACATTTCAAGTTAATTTATATTGATAGAATTAAATTTTAATTTACTAAAAATTTGAGTGTATGGAAATTTCAGTTCAATATTTTAGGGTAAACTGTATTTTAAGTAATTTATTTTCTGTCAATGCAGTTAAATTAACTCTTATGAAAGTAGACTCTAATTTTAATTTAAAGATACATTATTTTAAACGTAACTGATTTAAAACAAAAAAATATCTAAGTGACAAACTTCAGGTGCGGACAGACAAGAATGAATGAAAGAATGAATGAATCTTGCGGATTATTATTATAGATTTTTTAAATTCTTACGTAGTTTTAATTTAAAACTACATAAAAATGTGAAATTTGTCACTCTTTTTAAATCTCCCTATCGTTTTGAAAATACACGGATTTTTTTACAGATTTCCGTATTTCTCGTATCACTAGACACCCTAAATTATTTATTTAACAAAAATATTACCTTCTGAGCATTTTCCTTCAAATTTGGATTGGACTTTTTCTCGGATTCTTTGCTAGTCTCCTTTACTCGTCTATCGTTGGCTGGTTTATTAACATTTCGATTTTGTTTTTGAGCTTGTAACGGGACAAACGGTGCACTCTTCTTTACTTCAGGGGGTTTATTAACCGTTCTCCAATTTTCAAATGCAGTTGGAGGCGGTGGTAACCTCTGAGGGAATCTTGCTTGCACACCAGCACAAGCAGGATTCATTGGAATGAAATTCGGGTACGGCAAAGGCGGTGGATTTCTCATAGGACGATTCATTACCATTTGCTGACTTGGATGCGGTAATGGTTTAGGAGGCAGTCTTATATTGTTGATATTATTAAATCTAGTGTTGTACCATTGTTGTGGTGGTTGTGCCAAAAGTCTGATATTCTGCACTTTATCCAACTGCAACTCCTGGTGATAAAATTACAGTATTAATATTAATGTTTCAATGTCTGTCTATTTTTACAATGAAACATCATTTACACAACCCTGCAAAAAAAATTTGTTCTCTTTGTTTAAGACAGGCTTGCTATGTTTTCAAAATTTCAAAATTTCATGACTTCCAGGTTTTCCAGACCATTTTTCATTAAATTCCATGACCAAATATAAAATAAGTAGCAATGGTCATTTAAAACCATAAATTTTTACAAATGCAATAAATTATGAAAATTACAAGAATAATTACAAAATTGAAGAAAATATCTGAAAATGACGAAAATAATGTACAATTGAAAACCAAGTTCAAAAAATGGCTAGATTTATATACAACCGAAAAAAAAATTGAAAAAATCAAAGAATAATTATAAAATGTTAAGAGTATACTGAAATTTGAAAAAATTGTAGGAAATAATTGAATTATTTCAGAAAACAATTGAAAATTGAAGTAAATTATTAATAATTGTATGAAATAATTAAAAAATTGAAGAAAATAACTAAAAAATGAAAAAAAGAATTGACATTTAAAAACAAAAATTCGAAAAATGATTAGATTAATAGACAACTGAAAAAAATAATTGAAAAAATTAAATTAATAAATTAAGAAACAAGAAAAATTAAGAAAATTGTAGGAATAATTGTTGGAAATAATTACAAATTGAACAACTGGATTGAAAATCGAAAAAAATTGAAATTTAAAGAATGGAACTGAAATTAAAAAAATATAATTAAAAATTGAAAAAAGTAATTAAAAAAGCTGAGAATTATGTAATATAAAAGAAAATCATTGAAGACTGAAGAATAGTATTGAAATTTAAAGAAAATAATAAAAAATGAAGAAATAAGTTGAAATTTAAGAATTAAATTCAAATTTGAAAAAACAATTGATAATTAAAAAAAAGGAGAATTATTGAATATTGAATAAAATAATTTAAAATTGAAGACGCAATTTCAAATTGAAAATAATAATTCAGAAGTGAAGAAAATAATTAAAAATTGCAGAATTAAATTAAAGACTAAGGAATTGAATTAAAATTTTGAGAAAATAATTGACAATTGAAAAAAAATTAGAAAATTGTCGAGACTAATAGACAACAGAACGAAATAATTTTAAAAATTAAAGAATAAATATAAATTCAAGAAGAATAATTGTAAAATGAAAAATTTGTAGAAAATAATTGAAAATTGCGGAAAAAAATAAATAGTTGAAAGAAATAATTGAAAAATGACGAGAATAAATGAAAAATTGAAGAAAATATCTGAAAAATGTCGAAAATAATAGACAATTGAAAACAAAATTCGAAAAATGACTAGATTAATAGACAACAAAACAAAAAAATTGTAAAAATTAAAGAATAATTATAAATTTTTAAGGTAATAATTGAAAAAATTGTAGGAAATAATTGTTAATTATGGGAAATAATTGTTAATTATGGGAAATAATTATTAATTGAAAGAAAAAAATGAAAAACGACAACAATAATAATTGGAGAAAATATTAAAAATTGAAGAAAAATTACTAAGAAAAATACTTGACAATTGGAAAAAAAAAGTAATAAAAGTTCGAAAAATGGCAAGAATAATCGATAATAGAACAAAATTAATTATTGAAAAAATTAAAGAATAGTTATAAAATTTTAGGAGAATATTAAGTTGTCAATTAAAAACTGAACAAAATTATAGAAAAAAAATTTAGAAAATAAATAAAAATTGAAGAAATCAATTCAAAATTGAAGATAATTAAAGAATTGTATAGAATTTTCAAAAAAATAACTGATAATTGAAAAAATACGAGAATTATCGAACATTGAATAAAGTAATGGAAAATTGAAGAAAATAATTGAGAATTGAAGAAAATAATTAAAAGTGGAGGAAATTATTTGAAAATTAAAGAATTAAATTGAAATGTGAAGAAAATAATTGATAGTTGAAAGAAAAATTACAAAATGACTAAAATAATTAAATATTAAAGAAAATAATTGAGAAATGAGGAAAATAATTGACAATTGACAAAAAAAATTCGAAAGCTGTCGAGAATAATAGACAACAGAACAAAATAATTTAAAAAAATTAAGGAATAATTATAAAATTCAAAAAGAATAATTGTATATTGAAAACTGTTGAAAATTATAGAAAAAATTATAGATTTATTTATTAATGAAACTTGCAGATTATTATTATTATTATAGATTTGTGATGTATGGAAAAAATGGATTTTCGATAAAGTTTCTCAGAACTTTTAGATTCACGATAAAATTCCTGGTTTAGTAAGTAGTCTAGTAACATTTTTTACACATTTTAATGTTTGTTTGTTTTTAAATTTATTTGATATTGGTTCTAAAAATTTATTTTAATTAATAAATGATATTTTATTTATATAAAAAGTTACTTATAAATTATAAAATTCTAATCTAATCTTAAAATCTTATCAATAAACTGAATAATATACATACTTGCACTTTCTTATTTATTTTTTACTTGTTTAAATAATTTATTTATATTTATTGAATGAATTGTCCAAAACTGATTATAAATTTTGTCTAAATTTTATACAAAAATTTCAAGATCCGATATATGTCAGAATAATTATTTTAAGGGACTTTAAAATTCGATGAGAGAGATGTAAATCCTTCCATATTATATTATATTATATACATATATATTATATATTATATACATATATATTATATATTATTATATATATATTATATTATATAATATTTTAATTTTTTTTGACGAGTTAAAGAACGTTTAAAGTTTTAACGAATATAGGTAATTTTTTGGTTTTGTATACGCTTTTTAAAGTAGTTTATGTGTTATGTGTTAACTTATCATATATAAATAAAAAAAAAATAAATAAAATTCTGAAGTTAATTATTAATTTGTATATTTTTTATAATAAAAACAGCCTGATGAGGCCAACGAACCGTCGTTGGCGAAACGTTGCTTTTGACGTGATATAAAATTGTGTTATTTCTACCTTCCTGGATCATATATAATTTCTGGTTCGACTTTAAAATTCATTTGATGTAAGCGAATTTCTGATATAACAGGGTCCGATATAAGCGGGTATTTTAACACAGAAAACATCGAAAAATATTCAATTGTCAAAAATATATAATTCCTATTCGAAGCTCAGTTCAATATGAAGCTAGTTCATTGTCCGTACAATATGATTCCTATTCAAGATTCAGAATAATATAATGCTAACTCAAGGTTTCGTTTAAACTAATTAAAATTAAGTTTACGTACAATAAATATTAAAATGCGAATTAAACGATAATATTATTTTATGCTTTTTCATTTTTAGGTGTAAAGTCTATAAAATTTTTTTACAATTATTATCAACAATTTAATTAATGCCATTTTAGTTTATAAACAAATAACATGAGATTTAGATTTAGGATTTTCAAAAAAAAAAACTAACTAATTTTTTAATCTTTCAATTAAAAACATCAAACCCCGAGTAACAAGAGTTTTAAAAAAAATTAAACTGAACTAAAATAGAATACCTCATAGACTTTTTTAGCAGCGCTTTCCGTTGCTTCGGGAGGAGTAGGGAAAAAGTCACCACAAAACACTCTCATGTCCGGTAAGATGATTTGCGCGCAGACTAGATTGTTTTGTTTGTTGGTTATATAATTATACCGAGGAAGTCCTTTACATTGAAGTTGAAAGTACGAAAGCAATGTAGAGCTGTACCAAATTCCTTCACGTTTTTTCTCCGCTTCTCGAGCGTGCTGTAAAAATAAATATTAAATATGTAAAACTACAGTTGAAAAGACATAAAATCCGATTAGGAAAAAACAATTTCTAGTTGGAGTTTTGTTAATAAAAACATTGATTTTAGACATGAACTAAGAAAGGTTGATAGGAAGGCGAAGAGCGTGACATACATCAAATAACCGTTGTACCAACGGTGGAGCGTCTGATGTGTTGGGTGGTTGTGGAAACGTAAAAGGTTTTTTTGAAGAAGGCTGCTCGACAGGCAACGAAGGTGGTGTGCTGCTTTTCGTATTCTCATCGGAAATTTTCAGCATTGCCTTCAAAAATGCACTGGGATCCTGAGGCTACGGTTTTAGTAAATTTGTTAATTTTTATTGTACAACATATAATTGTTAGCACACATAATTCTAAATAAATTTAGCTGTTAGTCAGGAGACACGCAGACAAAAATAAATTCATTCATGTCAGAATAAACACAATAATTGTTTTTTTTTTACAATCTTTACATTTTTAAATTTAAATTATTAATAAAAAATTATAAAATTGAGAAATTAAAATTAAAAAAAAATTAATGTTGAGTTAAAAGTAATAAGAAAATGAGTGATTGAAGAACATGCGGTACATTTTCATTTAACAAAAATGATAATAATAATCAAGGTGGACACTTTTTTTATGAAATTAAATTCCCGGTTTTTCCAGCCAATATTTTGGATTTCCCGGTCACAAATTTTAGAACAATTAACACAGTATTTTTAATTTTGCGAAATTCGCCTTTATATTTAATAAATAGCTTTATACCTGGAGCGCATGATTATTCCCCAAATTTCATTCTTCTTATTTTCAGGCATCGAAATATTTATTATCAACTTGCTATTTGACATAAATTTTATAATTCAAATTATAATTTGATTCAATGTTTATTTACTCGAATTATAATTGAAACTAATTTGTAAGTAATTGAATTGTTTTTTGGCATAACTAAAAGTTATTTGTGCTAAATTTTTTCCCCTAATGGTTTTTTCCCCTAACATACCTAATTATTGTTTTTCCGAATAATAACATAAACTAACATTTGTTTATACTAAACGTATATTAACATGATTTTCTATATTTTGAACATTCATCTAAAATTAATTTATAATATATTTATTTGAATATATTTTATAATATAAATTTTATGTCAAAGGGTACTTACTTTAAATTAATTTTAGGTTAGATAAATGTTTAAAATATAGAAAATTATGTTAATATAAGTTAAGTACAAACAAATTTCAGTTTATGTGATTCTTCGGAAAAACAATAATCATGTTAAATGACCATTAGGGGAAAAACATTTAGGATAAATAATTTTGAGTCTAAATAAAAGTTAGGTATGCCAAAAAACAATTCTATTACTTAGAAATTAGTTTCAATTATAATTTGAGTATCATGCGCCCCTTTAAACTTAAATTTAAAACTTACACATTTCAATAATCTTATTAATTATAATAAATCTTAGAAAGCTGTATTATCACAAAATATTAAATTCTAAATTTTTGGACAATAATTTATTTTAAATATTTAAAAAGAATTACAACATAAACAAACTTTGCATTGTTGTTAGTAATTTAAAACCATAAATTTTTGCAAATTCAAATAATGGCTACATATTTACCATAATTACACAATTGAAAAGAGAAGTTTAAAAAATTAAACAATAAATATTCAATTAAAACAAAATAGTTGAAAAATTATAGGAATAACTGTTGGAACTAATTGCAAATTGAACAACTGGATTGAAAATCGAAAAAAATAATTGAAATTGAAGAAAATAAGAAAAAATTGAAGAAATGAATTAAAAATTTAAGAATTTAAATAAAATTTGAAAAAATAATTGATAATTGAAAACTAAATACAAAAAATGATTAGATTAATAGACAACTAAAAAAATAACTGAAAAATTAAGAAAATTATAGGTATAATTGTTGAAAATGATTCCATTTTTAACAACTGGATTGAAAATCGAAAAAAATAATTAAAATTGAAAAAAATATCAAGAATTGAGGAAATAAATTGAAAATTTAAGAATTAAATTAAAGTTTGAAAAAAATTGATAATTGAAAAAAATTACAAAATGACGAAAATAATTGACAATTGAAAACAAAATTCAAAAACTGGCCAGAATTATAAACAACCGATCAACATAATTTAAAAAATCAAAGAATAATTATAAAATTTTAAGATAATAATTACAAATTGAAAAAATTGTAGGAAATAATTGAAAATTGCAGAAATAATTAATAATTGGAGAAAATAGTTGAAAAATGACGAGAATAATTGAAAAATTAAAGAAAATATGTAAAAAATGACAAAAATAATTGTCAGTTCAAAACAAAATTCAAAAAAATGATTAGATTAATAGACAACTAAAAAAATAATTGAAAAGTTAAGAAAATTATAGGAATAATTGTTAAAAATAATTGCATATTTAAGAACTGGATTGAAAATCGAAAAAAAAATAATTAAAATTGAAGAAAATAATAAAAAATTGAGGAAATAAACATGAAAATTTAAGAATTAAATTAAAATTTGAAAAAATAATTGATAATTGAAAAAAACAATTATAAATTGACGAAAATAATTGACAATTCAAAACAAAATTCAAAAAATGTCTAGAATTATACACAATCAAACAACATAATTTAAAAACCAAAGAATAATTATAGAATTTTAAGATAATAATTGAAAATTGAAAAAATTCTAGGAAATAATTGACAATTGCGGAAAATAATTAATAATTAGAGAAAAAAGTTGAAAAATGACGAGAATAATTGAAAAATTAAAGAAAATATGTGAAAAATGACGAAAATAATTGTAAATTGAAAATAAAATTCGAAAAATGACTAGATAAATACACAACAGAAAAAAACAATTGCAAATTTAAAAATTAAGATAATTATAGGAATAGTTGTCGAAAATAATTGCATATTGAACAAGTGGATTGAAAATCGAAAAAAAAATTTGAAAATTGGAGAAACTAATTACAAATTGAAGAGTGGAATTGAAATTTAAAGAACATGCTTAAAAATTGAAAAAAGTAATTGGAAAAAATCGAGAATTAATGAATAGAGAAGAAAACAATTGAAAACTGAAGAATAGAAATAAAAATTGAAAAATGGCATTAAAAATTAATTACTTTTATTAATTAAATTGATGAAAATCATTGAACAATTGTATTTAAAGTTAAAGAAACTGAAAGATAATCGAAAAGAATAATAGAAAAAAGTGATAATTTTTTAATATTAAAAAAAAAAAATTGAAAATTGGAAATTTCAATTTGATGAAAATAACTGAGAATTGAAGAGAATAGTTCTAGAATTGCATAACTGAATTGAAAATTTAAAACAATTTTATGAGTGAACAAAAAATAATTGAAAAAAATCATAAAATATTCAGGAATTTATTGAAAATCGATGAAAATAATTGAAAATTAAAGAAAATAATTGAAAATTAAAGAAAATATTTGAGAATTGAGAAAAATAATTAAAAATATAAGAAATAAATTTAAAATTAAAGAATTAAATGGAAATTTGAAGAAAATAATTGATAATTAAAAGAAAAATTACAATATTACAAAAATAATCAAATATTAAAGAAAATAATAATTACTTATTAAAAAAAATAATTAACAATTGAAAAAAATCAAACAATACTGAGAATAATCGGCACATGAAGACATTTTTTTTTAAATTAATGAATAATCATAAAACCAAAGGGGAATAATAAATTGGAAGATTGAAAACTGATGGAAATTATGGATTTATTTTATACTGTTTGTAAACAAACCAGACTGACCAATAAATTAATGAAAAGTGATTAAATTACGAATAAATACAATATATAATTTTAAAGAAAAGGCTAAATTTGAATTAAAATTAAAAATTAAATTAAAAATTTGAATCTATTGAAGAGGAAATTTATAAAAAAAAAATTTTTTTTTATTTAAATTGGAAATGTACCTATATTAAATAAAAAAAAAAATTTATAATTAAATGAACTGTAATTGAATTAAGAGCCAAATAAATTGAAGATTAAATGAATAAAAATCAATAAAAGAAAGTCCCTAACCTAAAAATAAAATATAAATTAATTTAGCAAACACATTTAAGTAACATTTAAATTAATTAAAAAGTTTAATTTGATCTGAATCGAATTTAAAGTTTAAAATTTAAAATTTAAACAAAATAAATAATTTTAATAACTTTTTTTAAAAACAAGTTTTTTTTCTCTCATATGATGGAATACATTTTTTTCCTCACTTCCCGTTTCTTACTCAATAATACATAAAACTGAATAGGAAAATTTTGACAAATAATCAAAATAAAGCTTTGATCCTTCGGATAACCGATAGACTACATTCACGAGCTGTCGCATTTCTTTCCATTTAAAGTCTTCTTTTTTTTTTGCCCACTTTTTTTTTCTTTGTGCAAATTAACCGAGTATTTAATGATTTGTAAAATAATGTTACAAATAGAAACAGATTAGGCAAATTGATTAAACCAACCATTTACAAAATTAAAGCACAACGTTCTTTGGCAATTTATTTTCGAATTACCTAAATTTGAATAACTTATTATAATCACTGTAGTACTTAAATACTCAAAAATGGCTTCACGATTGTACGAGTGGTTAGTAACGATGGATACAGAGAGTCTTCGTTCCTTAATGACGGCGTATTCAATTATCAACACGGGTACGCACAATCAAATCAAATCTTTGACAGAAGGCGCGAGTTCCTCAAAAACGAAGATAAGTCATACAATGTTGCTGTTAACCGGACTAATACTGGACAAGTTTCCGTTTCCGATAATTTAATTGATTGCGATAACTCTAATGCACCCGCTTTCCGAGAAACAGTTTTGCGTCCGAAATGCGACATCTTAACAATTTAATTATTGTCTGGCGCATCCGAAAAATACGGGTAAAGTCTCGGATTTTGAAACTTTCGACCTTCCTGTAGAATAATGCCAGAAAGGCGTTGAGAAGCCAAAATTATAGTGAGATTTAGTTAATGGATGGATTAATTAAAAGTTAAAAATCTCGTTATAGTAACAAATTTCCTGGACATTTCCCGGTTAATTTTTTAATTCCCGGTCATTTCCCGGTCAAGTGGCCACCGTGATAATAATAAAAAAACAAAACAATGTTCTACTAACTACAATACAAAATTAAAACCCATATAAAGTAAAAGTTCAACAAAATCCAATTTGAAAATATGTTATTTTTTTAATTACCCAATTTTGCATTTCCAATTGCTGCATATTAAATACAAGTAAATGTATAAAAAGTGTTAGGATTATTTAAAAATAACCATAAAACTCAAAGGTAAAATTAAAATTACATACCGAGCTTTTGTTCATGTCAACAATCTGTTTTGGTTTGTCATTTGGTGGTGTAGGCAGATGTTTTGGTAAATTATTTGATTCCTACAAGATAAGGAAAATTAACATTTATTATTTAGGCAATAATTTACTTAATTTATCAAATGTATCTATAAATAATGTACTTTATTTATTTACTAAAAATATATCCAATTCATTCCAATTCAACACGTTTCATTTTTAAAAAAACACATACCTTTAACTCATTCCATAGTGCCTGGAATGCCGACGACTCCTTAGAATTAACTTGCATCTGTGGATTATTTGTTGGCATATTTTTGTTAAACAGTTTTATATCCTGGCCAGTATTATCCCTAAATGATTGAATTTTCGTAGGAGTTTTATTTTCAACAGGCTTGTTGTGAATTGGATTCATATTTCGTGGCTCGGCTCGTGAAAATGGAAATTTGGTTTCTCCGTGTTTCGCAAAACCGGACGGAGCAAACTGAAAGTTGAAATTGACAAAAGCACTCGTATTTTCACGAGGTGGAGTTTGTGAAAAGTTCGATCGCCAAGATTCTGGAGGGGTTTCTGATTTTCCGGACTTTCCAAGTTCAATTCTAAGTCCATACGAAATATTGATGAAATCTCTCGTTGTTAACCTGTAACCTCGATTCTTGGAACATCCATGAATCACAAGTCCACCTGAAATTAAAATAAAACAAATTATTTATTTGTTTAATTATTAGTAAATAGCATTTGCTGCAGTTTGAAGAATAAAAAATCCCAGATTTTCAAAACCTTACCTACAAAAGGTTTATCAAAAACTGTCTCATATGTATTATCCATTGCATTTTCTGCTTTCTGAATTCCAACTATTGTGCCTTTTGAACCTAGAGGCACAGTAAAACTGTCTCTGACAGTAATTATCCTGTCGAATACTTTATTGTAAGCTTTTCCATCGGGTGGAAAATGTCCCGGATTTAAGCTCGGTTTAAATAGTAAATGTGGTTTTACTTGCATAACTATCGTCCTGCCGCCTTTATCAATAGTTTCCAGGCAGGAATCAATTTTCTTTTCAACTTCTAATACTATTTCCGAATCTAAACTTTCAGTTCCGCAAGCGCGGCTTTCAATATTCAGATTCTCTTGCTGTTCTTTTATCCAGGCAACTACTTTGTCCAGTGTGTCAGTTCTGAAATTGTGTAATTAAAAAACAGTTTAGTAAATAGAACTAATCATAAACACAAATTTATAAAACATAATATATCTTTCTAAACTAGTGCCATTACAAATACTGTTTAAAAAATTATTCAGCAAGTTTTCTAAATAAATAAAATCACGTACTCTTTATCAAAAAGATCACTGGCAAAGAACATCTCGTTATTAGAATTTCTTCCTAAATTTTCAAACAATACAGGGAAATTTTTCATATAATCTTTCAGCAAATCCAGAGCTTTTGTACTGTAGAGCCATTGTCCATTTTCCTTTCTAGTAAATCCTGGAACCTGGACACAAGATATATTATTAATAAAATAATTAATAAGGAAAGTTGAAAAAATAACACAGGGTGTCTACCGAAACATGATTTTCAAATTCACGGCAAATTATAATATTTAAATAATTTTCGGTTAATAAGAAATATTAAGCAGATTGGGTATAAAAAGTCAATAAACGTCTTTCTTAATTAGAAAAATATAATATAGTTTATTTTATGAAGTGAGCTAATAGTGAGTTTTAAAGTAAAAAAAGTAAGTGCGTAATGCATAAGTTTTTAAGGTAAAATTGATCTTTGAAGAAAATAATTCCAAAATGTCAAAAATAATAGAAATAATAATTTGATGTCAATACATAATTAAAAAATTGAAAAAAATAATTGACGATTAAAGAAAATAATTAAATAATTGAAAAAACATCAACTTGATAGAAGTTTGAAGAAAATACTTGAAAAATGATTAAAAAAAAAAAAACAATTGAGAAATGAAAAAAATAATTGAAAATTAAAAAAATAATCAAAAAATGGAACAAATAGTCGAAAAATGACAAAAATAATTGAGCCAAGAAGCAAGAAGAAAAAAAAATGAAAGATGATAAAACTAATTTAAAATTATGTAAAAAATTTATGATTTGAAGAAAAGACGTAAAAAATAACATAAATAATTGAAAAATGGAGAAACAAAATAAAAATTAGAAATCAATAACTGACAAATTGGAGATAAACATTGTCGCTTAAAGAAAATAATTAAATAATGACAAAATAATTGTAAAATCACAACAAAAAATGAAATTTGAAGAAAATAATTGAAAAATGATAAAATAATTAAAACTAAAAATAAAAAGCAATTAACAAATGACAAAAGTAATTGAAAAATGAAAAAATTAAATGTAAATTAATGTAAGAAATTAAAGAATTCATGACAATAGTTTAAAGTTATAAGAAAATAAGCAAAATTTGGAGAAAGTAATAAAAAATTGTCGAAAATATTGATAATAATTGAAAAAGTACTAAATTAATTGAAAATTTTAAAAAACAATTGAAAATTACAAAAATAATTTAAAATAGAAAAAAATAGTCGAGGAATAACAAAAACAACAGAAATTTTTAGAAAATAAACGAAAAATGACAAAAAATTTAAATTTGAAGATAATACGTGAAAAATAACAAAAATAATAAAAATTTGAGACAAATAATTAAAAGATGACAAAACTAATTAAAAATTAGGTTAAAAAAAATTGTAAGAAGACTTGAATAATGATAAAAATAATAAAAATCTGAAAAGAAATTGAGAAATGACAAAAATAAATGAAAATAAAATAAGAAATCAATGAAAAATAACTTAAAGATATGAGAAAATATTTATAAAATTTGGAGAAGGTAATAAAACAATATCGAAAATATTGACAATAATTGAGAAATTACTAAATTAATTGAAAATTTTAAAAAACATTTTATAATTAAAAATAGGAAAAAATAGCCGAGAAATGGCAAAAATAATTGAATGTTGAAGAAAATAATTGAGAAACCACAAAAAATTTAAATTTGAAGATAATACATGAAAAACAACAAAAATAATAAAAATTTGAGATAAATAATTTAATAATAACTGGTGGAAATAATTAAAAGAATGAAAGATTAAAAAAAAATCATTGAAATTTGAAAAAAATAAATGAAACTTGTAAAAAATAATTGGCAATTGGTGTAAAATATTTAAAAACTATTGATACCTAATAATAAAATTATTGAAGAAAATTGGTGAAATTTAAAAAAAATAATTGAAATTCGTAGAAAAAAATTGTAAACTGTGTAATAAATTAAGAGATTCATGACCATAAAAAAAATTGAAAAAAATTATTAAAATTTGATGAAAATAATTTTCAAATGTTAAAACTAATAGAAATATGCAGAAAATAATTGAAAAATGATAAAAATAATTGAATAATAACAAAAATAATTGAAATTTGATGAAAAAAATTAAAAGTCGACGAAAGTAATTGACAATACTGGGTTAAAAATTAAAAATTTGTAGACATTTATTAAAAAATTGAAAAAGTAATTAAAATTAGAGGAAAATAATGAAACAATGTCAAAGATAATTGAAATTTGAAGAAAATAATTTTATATAATAATAATAATAATCAGTTTACTAAGAAATTGAGAAAAGTGAGTTTTTTTTAAGTGAGTAATAGTGAGTGATTTAAAAAAAATGAATGATAATGAGAAAAGTGAGTCACGGGCAGCCCTAAAAATGCTCAAATGCGCTTGAAACTTGTTACACTTTTACTATTTTGAAAATCCTCTAACTTCAGATTAGTAACCATCAACATAAATTATCACCGAGTAACAAGTTTGAAGTGAATTTGAGCAATTTTGCAAATTAAGTCTGTCATATTGGACCCGTCATTTTGAATTTGAGTATCAAGTTTCAACAATATTCAACCGTTGGATTTCCGGCGAGCACGAAAGGGTTAACGAAATAGCGGAAATTTGTAAAAACTCCCGGTTTTCCCGGAATTCCTGGTGAGTAGACACCCTGAAAACATTATAATCCAAAATACCTCTTCATTTCTCTTGTTGAATTTTAAATTTAATCCGACATTTTGTCGTACACCTCCTAAATTTTGTTCAATTGAACCAGGCATTACAAAAATAGTGCCAGTTATCTTGCTTAAAAGATGACTATTTATACCCAAATGTTGAGCAGCTTTACTTCCATGCATATAAAGTAATCTTGTTTCCCACTGTTTCTGTTTAACGTCATCGAAATTCGGTTCTGGAAACACTTGCATTGTAAGTTTTATCCTATTTGTTTTTAAATCCACTCCTGGATCAATTACCTAAAATGAAGAAATGTATTTTTTTTAAATTAAAACTTACTTTGACCATTAAATTGCATTAGTTTAATAATAAATTTTCAGAAATCGAATTAAATACATAATTTTTTATTACCTCGCCCATTGCTCCATAATGTGGATGACCCAGCATGAAACAAATGCTTTTAACTTTAAAAACATCACTAATACTAGAATACTGAATAAAGTTCTCGTCATGAACAGCAATATCTTTCAAAGTAAGATGATAAGCATATGTTGTTTGAATATCGCCCCATTCCTTTTCAAGTGTTAACTTTCCTTGAGATCCAAAAATGTATTTTCGTCCGACTATGAGACGAACATGAACGAGGATATCAATATCCCCTACTTCAATTCCCAGACGATTTTTATATCTGTAAAAAATTAATTTTTAAATGAATTTTAGCTATTAAAATAAAACAACACAAAGTAATTCAAATTAATATAAAAAATTTTAATATTACTGTTCTGCAATAGCTTTTTGTTGAAGTGATCTTTGTTGAGTTAATGGTCCTTCAACTGATTCTTTTATCTGGTTCTTCTGACTCGATAACAAATCTACGTGAATTTTGAATTTGTCGTTAGACACTGCAACAACTAATGCTTCTATCAAGTGAGGCCATCCGACGAAAATAGAGTTACCCAATAAATTATTAGCCACGGTTTGTAAATCAGGCGTTGGTTTTGGTACCACTTTTAAAATCATGTTTTCTCCACGGGACGGTTGTTCGAAAACTTTCACCTAAAAATAAATTTGAAAAATTATAAATATTTTAACATGAATCATGTATTGTTTGGATTTAAAAAACATGAAATATTAAGGTTAATAACCAGGGCTACAATTGATTTAAATCATTGGGGCATTTGCATTAAAATCATGATTTGAATCAAAAGAACTTCACAATTCTTAAAAAAATCAATTTTAATAAATTATATTATAAAATGTTAAAAATTGTGCTAATGCAGTTGATGATAAAAAAAAGCTACGATCTACAAACTTTTGATATAAAGATAGTTTATACTATGAAATTTTATGTCTTTAAGTCATTTTTATAATTTAGATAAATTCCAAACGTCAATTAACTCATATTCCAATTTATGCAAACATTAAAATTTTAATTAATTCAAATTTAGTGTGCATATTAATTAATGCATAACAATTAAATAATAATATTCATTATTTACTATATTTTCAATAATGCTTTTTTTAATTCTTACAAGATTTCTAAGAGATTTCCGTTTTTTTGAAACTGTTTAATTTTTATCTTATAATTTCTTAATTTACAAAAATTTATTTTTTTTATTACTTATGATATTTTTTTGTATTTATTTGTTTTTTTATTTAAGGATCTTCTTTAATTTTCTTCTTTTTATGCAAATTATTTAATATTCTTTTACTCCATTTTGTTATTATAACATTCGATAAACTTTTTATTTCATTGATTTTTTTTAATTATTTCCATATTTTTAAAAACAAATACGCTCATTTTTTTTTATTCAATTTGTTTTCACATCATGCCTATTTTTTGAAAAATTATATTATTATATCTTTCATAAAGTCTTGTTTTAAGTATAATGTTATATAACAATATTTTTGGTTTAAATTTCTTAAACTTTTTTATTTTTAAAGGATTTTTAAATTTCTTTTGAGGACTATTTATTTATCTTTATATACATTTTTTATTATTATTAATTCTATTTTTTAGTAGATTCTTATCAAAATTGTTTATTTTTTATACTTTTTACATTTCGTTACAGTCTGTTAGATTAAAAAAAAAGACATTTCTCCATTTTCTTCCTATTTATTTAATTTTCTTGTTGTTTCACAATTTTTATAGTCCTTCGTTGCATTTTAATCAATTTTTGTTATCATTTTTCTATTTATTAGAAAAATGTTTCCTTCTTTTAAGGAGGTTCTCTTCATTGACATAACCTCAAACTAAAAAACCAGCTATTCACTAAATAGCTTAAATTTCGAAAGATCCATTTTTCCGAAAAAATTAGGTTGAGCCAACATTATTTGTCAAATAACAATTATTTAACATTGTATATATTTTTTTTAAAGCTAGTTAAAATCTGTAATTTTCATCTAATTTTGACAAATAAAAGCTCATTTTTCTTTTTGAAACATTGTCTGCATTTTTATTTATTCTATTTTGTTAAATAACATTTTGTTTTAAAAATATATGTATATAAAAATCAAATTTTGTTATTTTTAATAATTTATTATATTTAACAAAATGTAACAAATAAAATTGTAGAAAATGTTTTAAAGAACAAAATTAACCCTTGTTTGTCAAAACAGAATAAATATGATGAATTATCACTTGATTTAAAGAAAAAACACAAATTGTAAATAATTATTATTTGGCAACAAATTTTAGCTCTACCTAATATTTTCTAAGAAACGTTAAACTCGATCTTTCAAAAATTGGTAAGATTTATTTTAATAATATTTTTATTTTGGGATAAAAAACCACTTTCTAGTTTGACGTTATGTCAATGGAGAGAACTTCCTTAAATTGTTTAGTTTTTATACTGTAATTACGAATTTTTGAAAACGATTCGATACTTTCATCTACATTTTTCAAATGTCTTAATTTTCTACTTTTTTTAAGACTTTTATTCTTTTATTTTATATTAGGTAAATTTATCTTGTACTAAATATTCTCATTTAAAATTCCTTCTTCTATTTTACAGAATTATTTTTCCTTTACATTTTTTTAAAATTTTCCAAAATTGTATTCAATTTTTTTTTGTTCAATTTGTAAAATACTTCTCTAATTTTTCTAGTTTTAAAAATGTTTTTCTTTATAGTAATATAATTAAACGTTTATTAAAATTATCTTTTCATTTATTTTTTTAACTTAAAAAAATTTTAGGTTTCTACTTAAATGGTTTAATTTTTTTTAAAAGAGTTTCTATACTTTTTTATATATTTTTATGTTTCTTGTCTTGTTTTACATAATTTTAAGAGTTATTCTGTTTTTTCTTTTGATATTCTTTTTGTTTTTGTCGTTTTATTTTAGGATTTTCTTTAATTTTCATCTTTTTACTCAAATTATTTAATATTATTTTACACAATGTTATTATAACATTCACCAAACTTTGTATTTTGTTGATTTTCTTAAATTTTTCCATATTTTTTAAAATAAATACGCCCATTTTTTTTAATTTATTCAATTTGTTTTCACATCTTGTCTTTTTTGCAAACTTACTTATTCTTCCATAAAATTATTAGATTTTCTTTATTTTCTAAAATTTATTGTTGGACTTGTTTCAAGTGTAAAATTATAAAAATACTTGTGGTTTGATTTTCCTAAACTTTTTTATTTTTAAAGGATTTTTAAATTTCTTTTGTGGATTTTTTATTTATCTTTATATTCCTTCCTTGCATTTTAATTAATTCTTTAATTTTTGTTATCATTTTTATGTTTCTAAGAAATAGTAATATATTTTAACATTTTTTTTAATTGTCATCTTATTTATTTTTTTAATTGAAAAAAAATGTTCGTAAATAATTAAATTTTTTGAAAAGAGTTTCTACTTTTTTATATATTTTTATGTCTCTGCTTCTTTCTATTGTTGTTTTTCTTTAAATTTGTCTTTATTTCTTAATTAATGTCCATAACTTTTTTATTTAAAAAAATTTTCTCATTTTTTTAATGGACAGTTTTCTTATCTTTTTACTTGTTTCTGTTGCTTTTACCTAATTTTCTTAATTTTGCGATCATATGAATTTCAAGATATTTTTTGAAATTTTCTCATTTATTCGACATAATTTCTATGATTTAAATTAAATGTTTTATTCTTCATTATTTCTTATTAAATGTTCTCAGTTTAAAAAATAAGCCACTTACAAATAAACATTTGAAAATTTCATATACTAGCTTTATAACTACATTGAAAAAAAAATCAATTTTTGATTTAAATAAAAAAAAAAAATCATGATTTTTATCAACCTTGTAAATAACACAATATTTAAATTTACCTTCGCTTTTTGAAGTGAACTTGTATGTTGTATATGCTGTAAAGTCGGAAATCCGGGGAAATAGACACTCAGCTTAACTCCCGGATTCAGTCCTTTGACCAGTTGTTCCCGAGGTACCAAAATATCCTCACGATTCACGAATTTACATTTCGCGTGACTTTTAATGGTAGGAAAATATTCAGGTACAGAATAAGAGCCCATGTCTTCCTCAGTGTAAGTAAAAATGCACATTGGACCATGTTTATTCCTCTCTCTTTCCTCTTCCATCAAATCCGAATCATACGGATCCATTGCTAAAATTTTTTTATAATTAGTGAGAAAAAATGACTAATTAAATTTATTAAATTAGTTCACGAAAAATATCACTAACCGTTGATTAAATTCTTTTCGTCAATGAATGGGATTAAAACGACGGCTTCCCACTCTTGTCTTTTTCCATTTAAGTCAGTTTTAAATTCTAGAGGATAATAATCAATTATAGGAGAATTCTCATCGGTCAATAAATTTTGATATGCTTTTGGAAGCAGTGCTCGGCTGGCTGCTGGTAACACGCCCAGCAATTGTTGAAAGGGAAGGAAAGGCTCTTCCATATCGAACTGTAATTTAAGATCTTTGAAGTCTTTTATATCTGAAATGTATGGTGCATAGTGGTGTGGATAATACCACGACCAACTACAACAACCATTATAATAATAGTGCAAATTCCACTGAATTGCTCGAACGTAACCTTCTGCCTGTGATCTTAAAACATGTCTGAAAATCAGAGTAAGACAAAAAATTATAATCATATTACTTGTTCACAAATAAACTAGAAGAATAATAAAAAAATTATTAAATAATAATTACGCGTCAACATTATGATAATCCATTTTCTTCATGTAATAATCTCTTTTATGCTGTGCGAACTCCAGCTTATAAATTTCACCATCAGAATCGTCATCCAGAAGCTCCTCATCTTCAGAATTATCTAATAACTAAAAGAAAAAATGTGACAAACCCTTTCGACTCTTACAAGAAATAGAAAAGAAGTCTTGAAACGTACTAGATCTTCAGTCGCCTTGATTAAGTTCGCTAAATCTTTACTGATTGGTTTAGTAGATGCTCTCGCTTCTGGCGAATTTTCCGAGTTTCTGTAACTCCGTCTTTCATCTTCATTAGGTCTTCTACCCGTTTTAGCCTCGAAGTATTTTAAATCTGCGTATACTTCTCCAAACTGCTCTTCATCAAACAGACTCAGTCTTTCCATGAATTTCTCGAATCTCTCGAGATTCAAGGTTCCTTCCTCGTTAATATAACCTAAAAGAAAATATTTATATTATGTAAACTTAATGAAATTAATAGATTTAAATATAAAGTTAATAATTATCAATATGTACTTTAATTGTGGTAACTTAATATGTATTAAAAACACAATAAAAATGAAAACTAACCGTTTAAAGTAGGAAGCACTTCCATATATGCATTATATAAAATTGGCAGTGCACCGTGAGCTATATGCAAATTTGGAAGATTTGGAATAAAGTCGTTCCCGACTAAAAATCCCATCAACACCCAGTCGTCAATAATTTTTTCAATGTCAAATGCAAAAGGTAATTTGTCTTTGATTGGAGAAAATTCATGTTCCAAATATTCTCGCATCAATGACAAATGTAAAAGACAAAAGTTTGTTTCCTCGGGCGTTAAAATTTTTTTCTGTTTCTTTCCAAACACGACTTCTTCACGCAATAAAGAAAAGTGAGGCTCATGTGTGCATAAACCTAACATAATAAGATCAGCGTCAAGTCCATACAAACAATGTCGCATATTTGCATCATGATCTGGTTGAGATTTCATGTATCTAATGTAGTCCATGATTTTGTGCTCTCCTTCACCGGGAACCTAAACAAAAATAATACACATTATTATTAATAATAATAAAATTAATGTTAGTAATTATTATCATTTTTATTGACAAAAAACAAAAAAAATTTATTACTGGGTGTGCAGCGATTTTTGAAAGTCATCTTTTCAAAGTTTTCAAGATCGGAAATAAATTACAAGGTAATTTTTAATAATTGAAACAATAGTTGAATATACTTTTAAGCTGACCACAATGATTGAGTTTGAACAAAAAAAAAAAATAGAAAAATGCAGGATATAAACGAAAATTAAAAAAAAAGTGAAAATGAGTTTGAAAATATAATGGAAATTTGAAGAAAATAAGTTTTAATTAAAGAAAACAATTGAAGGATAAATTAATTATTGAAAATTGAGAAAAATTATTGAAACAAACAAACAAAAAATTTAAATTGAAATTAATGAATGTAGGGGACAATAATTGAAAAAAAAAATTGGAAAATGACGAGGTTAATAAAAATTACTAACAATAAGTAAATATTGATAAAATTAATTAAAAAAATTAAAGAACATAATTGTAATTTAAAGAAAATAATTATTTAAATACGTCGAAAGAAACTTCCAGATCAAAGAGCACAATTGAAAATTTAGGAAAACAATTTTAATAATTGCAGAATATATTTGAAATAGAAATAGAATTTTGGGCTGATTTAATGAATTGAAATAAAAATCTGAATGAAATTTGGATGAATTAAACTTGGAATTGATTGAAATTTTTATCAATAAAAATTATAATTTATAGAAATTTGGATCAATTCAAATTTGAATTGATTGAATTTGAGATTGATTAAAAACAGAACAAACTAAAATTTAAATAAAATTAATTTCGATCGTTTAGAGTTTAAATGAATTAAATTTAGGGTTGATTCAAATTTTAATTAAAGCTTTGATAAACTTAAGTTTCAGAACGACCGCAAAATTTCATTTTAAGAATTCCCTAATTTTTCCCGGAATATTACCTGAATAATTTTAAGGACTGATAAAAATTATGTTTTTTTTGCAAATGTTAATTTCTAAGTAGTTTATTCTTTAAACTGAGAACATTTAATAAGAAATAATGAAGAATAAAACATTTAATCAGAATCAAACAAATTTAATTATATCTAATAAATGAGAAAATTCCAAAAAAATATTTTCAAATTCATATGATCGCAAAGTTAAGAAAATTAGGTAAAAGCGGCAAAAAAATAATAAATTTAAAATTAACAAATTTAAAAAAAAACACCAGAAAGAAATAGAGACATAAAAATATTTAAAAAAGTAGAAACTGTTTTTAAGAAATTAAACTATTTACGGACATTTTTTTCAATTAAAAAAATAAATAATAATACAATTAAAAAACGTTTCATTATATTATTAAAGAGAACAAACATTTTTAAATTAGAAAAATTAGAGATTTATTTTACAAATTGAAGAAAAAAATATTAAATGAAATTTTGGAAAATTTTATAGAAATTTAAAAGAAAACATGTTTTATGAAATAGAAGAACGATGTTAAAATGAAAATATTTAGTACAAGATTAAATTTACATAATATAATAATAAAAAAATAAAAGGCTTTAAAAAAGTAGAAAATTGAGATATTAAAAAAATATAGATAAAAACATCAAATAAATGTTTTCAATAATTCGTAATTACAAGATAAAAACTAAACAATTTAAAAGATGGATTAATGTTTCTAAGAAATAGAAAAATGATTATTATAACATTCGCTGAACTTTTTATTTTGTTCATTTTTTTAATTATTTCCATATTTTTAAAAATAAATAGGCCAATTTTTTTTCTTAATTTATTCAATTAGGTTTCACATCTTGTCTATATCAGGCAAACTTACTTATTCTTTCATAAAATCTTTAGATTTTCTTTATTTTTTTTAAATTTATTGTTGGTCTAATTTAAGTGTAATATTATAAAAATATTTTTCTAAACTTTTTTATTTTTGAAGGATTTTTAAATTTCTTTTGTAGTTTTATGCAAATTATTTAATATTATTTTACAACATTTTTTTATTACAATATTCACTAAACTTTTTATCTCGTTGATTTTCCTAAATATTTTCATATTTTTCAAAATAAATACGGTCCTTTTTTTTTTTTTTTTTTTTTTTTTAATTATTCAATTTTCTCATCTTGTCTATTTTTTGCAAATTTACTTATTATTTTATAAAATTTTTAGATTTTTTATCTTTAGTATATATACAAATTTTTATTAATTCTAATTTTTTAGTATTCTTATCAAAATTTTTATTGTTGTACTTTTTACATTTTTTTACAGTTTGTTAGATTAAAAAAGAAACATTTCTCCATTTTGTTCCTATTTATTTAATTTTCTAACTATATCCCAATTTTTGTAGTTCTTCCTTGCATTTTAATTAATTCTTTAATTTTTGTCATCATTTTTCTAATTATCAGAAATATTTTTCCTTCTTTCCAATTGTTTAGTTTTTATCTTGTAATTACGAATTTTCGAAAACATTGATTCTTTTATTTTGAATTATGTAAATTTAATCCGTTTAATATTCTTATTTTAACATCGTTCTTCTATTTCATAAGTTTCTTTTCTTTTAAAATTTTTAAAAATTGTATTCATTCCTTTTTTCTTCACTTTGTAAAAAATCCTCAAATTTTTTTAATTTTAAACATTCTTTCTCTTTAGTAATATATTTTAAAGTTTTTTTAATTAGGTGTCTTCTTATTTATTTTCTTAATTTAAAAAAAAATGTCCGTAAACAGTGTAATTTTTTAAAAAGAGTTTCTACTTTTTGATTTATATTTATGTCTCTGTTACTTTCTTGTGTCATTTTTTAAAAATTGTTCTTTATTTCTTTAATAATGTCCACGACTTTTTTTTACTTATCTTTTTACTCTTTTATGTTTTTTTTTTACAGTTTATTCTTTTTTTGTTGCTTTTATCTAATTTTCCTTATTTTTTAATCATACATGAATTTGAGTATTTTTTTTCTTCAAATTTTCTCATTTATTCGTCATAATTTGTTTGATTTTTAAATGTTTTATTCTTAATTATTTCTCGTTAAATGTTTTCAGTTTAAAAAATAAACTACTTACAAATAAACATTTGAAAATTTTATACTATGATTGTATATATTTACAAAAAAATCAATTTTTGATATATCAAAGAAATCCGATTTAAATAAAAAAAATCATGATTTTTATGAGCTCTGATTTTAAAGGTAAAAAAAGGAAAATAAGAGGAAACGGGGAGAAAAATCTTGATTTTATAGGTTTTCGTTTAAAAAAAAAAAAGGAAAATAAAGGGAAAATATCTTGTTTTTAGGTGATTTGTTTTAAAAAAAATGGGATTACGAGAAAAAAGGGAGGAACTGTATTAACTACCAGTAGCTTTTAAAATAATTTTGGAAAAATTACCTCTGAACCGCTTAAAATGACTTTACACTTTTGCCAAAGTTTATCTGTTGAAATTTTATAGGTAATAAAGTACTTCAAGTGCTTTGTGAGTTTAGCCATGAAAAGAGTACCAGGAGTGATGCAATTTGAATCAAATCTAGCTTCTTTTGGCAAATCTACACCTTTAGCCTGAGCTTTTTTCTCTTGAACTTCCGCTTCTTTTGCAGATCGGAATCGTCGTCCTCGTTGTTGGTTTATTTTAGCTCTTGGAGCCACTCCATCAACCGCCATAAAGAATAATTTCTGCGGCTGAATCATTCTGAATAATATTTCTATATAATGAAATATATTCTTAAAAATATTCTCTTCCGAAATACGAAACTGTACATCTGTATCATTGGGATGCGAGCAATTATGTATAATACCGTTCATATCCAGATATAAATTATCAAACTCCGGTATCTGTAAAGACAAAACAAATTTAATATCTTATCTTGTGAGTAAAAAAAAAGGTTTCAGGACAATAAACGTGTATAGTTTCTCGAGATAAAAGAAGTAAATGTTTTGTTACTTTAAAGAAACAAAATTTTTTTAAGATCAGAGCAAACATGAAAATTTGAGAGAGATTATAATTTTAAATAAAGTTGGCAAAGTTTGTAAACTTTAGCGACCTTAAAATGATCTTGTTCAATATGAAATTTATTTTTAAACTTTTTACCTTAACTTTGTGTATTATTTTATAATTAAAGATAAAAAAAAAACAGTAAATAATTATTTGATATAAACGATTAATTATATAGGTATTTTACAATTAATGTGAATAATTGAAAAAATAATAATAGTGTAAAACAAAGAAAAACAAAGCGGGACCAAACGAAGGGAAATAAGGTTATGTTAAACATTTTTTAATGTACCAAAAAATGAAATAATGAAGTTCATTTGATAAGGTTGACAATTGTTAATGATAATAAATGCTACATACCTGATATTCCTTCAGATTTTCACTTAAACAAGGATATCTTTCGCTTATATATCTGAAGAATTTAGGGACTCCCATTTTGACTGATCAACGATCTTTAAATAACTTTACAATTAAAATATTTATTATTCTAAAACATGCATAAAGAAAAACTCAATGTTTTTAAATAGTGCACATAAAGTCTAGATATACTTCTTTCTTTTTAATTTTTTTCATACAGATAAGAAGCAAATCAACTAAAAACCTAACACAGTGAAAGCAGACATTTTGTGACGCGCGAAATCTTGCGTGCGCATGCGGCGCGAACATAAAATTTAAATATTCTTCTAAATTTATTCATGTGTTTTTAAGACAAAATGAAACTAGTTTTAGAGAATTTGAAAAAAAAAACAACAAAACAGAATGTCAACAGATGTAAATAATAAAAAAGTAATGTCAGGAATCATCATTCCAGTAAAATTAGTTTTCAAATAAACAAACGTGACGGAAAGAGGCCCTTAATGCGCATGCGCAGATCGTCATAACAGCTGTTGTCGTCATACGTCACTACAATTGTCATGTTTGTGTTGTTTTGTGATATCAGGTGAGATTATGGATTAAAATAAAGAAACTGATCAAGATCTGAATTTAAATTGTGATAGCGAGTAAAAATACATCTTTCTTTGATGATGTGTTCGATTGACACAGTAAAATATTCAAATATTTCCAAGGTAAATTAAAATCAATTTGTGCTTATATTATTTTCGAATTTCCGGCAGAATTTTAACAAAACAAAGGTAATTTTTGTTCATTTATAGCAAAAGTCCTGCAATGACGAGTCCTGCTTTAAATAATCTTTTAACTGGCGATCAAGAAGTTACCGAGGACAGTGATAAGGTTATAAATTTGATTGAGGAAAATCTCTTCAAATTGCAGTGTGTCATTAAAGGAAATGGAATTCGTCTTAGCACAAGACACGAGTATCAAGGCAGAGAATTGCTTGCTTTTACAATCGGAATAGTGAATCTTGGTCTTTATTATGTTTATGATTCTGCTCAGCCTCCGATAATCAAAAACATACCATGGTTTCTTTCTCCTAATAAAACAATATCGGCACTTTGTTTTGATCCTTCTGGATATTGGCTCTTGGTTGCTAGTCAGGATGGTTCCTTGCACATAATAGCTGCTGCAGGTTTAGTTGACACTAAAAGAAAAACAAACCAGCAAAAATGGAAAGAAGCAGATGACATTATATCACTTGCGTCTTTAAATTCACAATCTTGCTGCTCTAGGTTTGTAATTTATTTTGTTTAAATACAAATACAGGATGTCCAGAAACCTTAAAAACTTTTTAAAAAAACTTTAATTTTTCTTGAGATTTTTTTTCATCTTGAAAACCTTGAATTTTAAAACAAATCTTTAAAAAATTACAATGTATTATAGATTATCACTAATTAAACTTTTTCACATATTTAAAATTTCGTTACCTTTTTTAAAATTTACAATAATTTTAATTTATTTAAACTTTAATTAATTCGAATTTAAACTTTAATTGATTCGAATTTAAACTTTAATTGATTCGAATTTAAACTATAATTAAATCGAATTTCAACTGATAAAAAATCTAATGAATCCAAGCTCAAATAGACTTTTGGATTGATTAAAAAATTTCTAGAATTTTTAATTTTCAGACAATTTTTGGTATACTTTTTACTTTTTTCAATTTCTTTCTTTGATATTAAATCTTTATTGACTGACTCGTAGAAATCAATGAATTCCGTTACACTTGTGAATTACTAACACTGAGTGATAGTTAATAAATGTAAAAAATCTTAATTCATTTATAAATTATGAAGGACAATACCCTCATTTTCGAATTATTTTAATAAATTTTAAGATATTTTTTGTTCAATTGCTATTATATTCTTTAATTGTTCAATGAATTTGTTCCATAATTTATTAGTTTTATTATTTTTTATTTAATTTCGATATTTTATAATTTATTTTTTTTCGATAAATTTCTACAAATTTCAATTACCTTTTTCACAAGGTTGTAATTGATTTACATCACTTTGATTTAAGTCATTGGAGCATTAGCATTAAAATCATGATTAAAATAAAAAAAGCTAATTTATTAGTTTTATTATTTTTTATTTAATTTCAATATTTTATAATTATTTTTTTGTTTTTCGATAAATTTCTACAAATTTAAATTAGCTTTTTAACAAGGTTGTAATTGATTTACATCACTTTGATTTAAGTCATTGAATCATTAGCATTAAAATCATGATTTAAATAAAAAAAGCTTCACAATTCTCCGGATGTCTAATACTGCATATAAAAAATCGGAAACCCTAAAAAAACCGAGCAATTATTTGGATAAATCTTGAAAATTTTAATTTTAATATTTTATTCTTTATAAAATTAAAAAAAAATACCTACGATCTGTTTCACATCTTGTCTGTTTTTTGCAAACTTACTTATTCTTTCATAAAATGTTTAGATTTTCTTTATTTTTGTAAATTTATTACTGGACTTGTTTTAAGTGTAACGTTATAAAACTATTTTTAGTTTAATTTTTCTAAAATTTATTTTTAAAGAATTTTAATTCTAACTTTCTTTTTTCTCTTAAATTTTTTCAGTTCATTCCTTTTTTCATCAATTTGTAAAATAATTCTCTAATTTTTTTAAATTTTAATATTTTTTCTCTTAAGTAATATGTTCTAACGTTTTTATTCAATTTCATTTCAAATGTATTCTTAAATTTTTTTTCCTTTAAATTTTAATTGTATTATTTAAGTTTCTAAATTATATTCTTTAAATTTCAATCTACTTTTTCTTATTTATTAATTATTGCCTTTCATTTTCAATTCCTTTTGACAGTTTTCAATTATTTTCCTTTATTTCAAAATGTTTTCTTCAAACTACATACTTATGTTCTTCAATATTTCAGTAAATTACTTCAATGCATAAATAATTTAATTTTTTAAAGTTCTTTTCAACTTTCTTTTTTCAACTTTGAATTGTTTCCTCCTAATTTCAATTATATTTTTCAATATTTTTATATTTTTTATTTAAATTATTTTGTTAAAACTTTGTATTTAATTTTCTTTCGAGAAATTTTCTTTCAATGAGTTTCTCTAATTGTTGTAAATTGTTTTCCGCAAATATCTCTACTTTATCTATTTTAAGCTATTTTCTACAATCTTACTCACTTTTAAGTTTTAAAAAAATTCTTTGTTTTATTTTCTTCAATTTTCAATTATTTTCTTTTATTTTCACTTCTTTATTGAATTTTAATTTACATTCTGCATTTTTTCGACTTTTTTCTTGCAACTTATTTATTACTTCTTTAAAATCAAGTTTAATTTCTTCAGCTTAAAAATATATTCAGTTATTGTTTCAATTCTCAAAAAAAGATCCTTGATATGATTTAGTTTCAACTTTGAAAAACTTGAGAAAACCTTGATTTTTTTTTTAGATGTCGTTCAGGGCTTTTTGACCGGGAAACCAGAAAATGACCGGAAAATTTGTTACTAAACCGGGAATTTCTTCGTCGATCTAAAAGTTCTGAGAAATTTTATCGTAAAGATAATTTTTAAAAAAATGCATTGAAATTTATAAATATCAGTTCAAATAATTTTAATTTCATTAATAAATAAGTCTGTAATTTTTTTTATAATTTTCAACAGTTTTCAATATAAAATTATTCTCTTCAAATTTTATAATTATTCTTAAATTTTTTTTAACTATTTTGTCCTGTTGTCAATTATTCTCGCCATTTTTTAAATTTTTCTTTCGATTGTCAATTATTTTCCTTCTTTCATAATTATTTCCTTAAAAATTCAATTTAATTCTTTAATCTTCAATTTATTTATTTAATTCTCAATTATTTTCTTTAATTTTGAATTGCATTCTTCGTTTTTCAATTATTTTATTCAATATTCAAGACATATCAATTATTTTCTTAAAATTTCAATATATACACATTTCTTCAATTTTCAGTTGATTTTTTCAATTTTCATTTATTTTCTACAATTTTTTCTATAATTTTCATCAGTTTTCAATTGACAATTTATTATTCTGCTTCAATTTTATGATTAAGTATCTATTCATTAATTTAAAAAAAAATTCGAATGCCGATTATTCTCATCATTATTTGATTTTTTTCAATTGTTAATTAGTTTTTTTAATAGTTAATTACTATCCTCAATATTGAATTATTTTCGTCATTTTGTAATTTTTCTTTTGATTATCAATTATTTTCTTGAAATTTCCATTTAATTCTTTAATTTCCAATTTATTTCTTCAATTTTTAATCAATTCTGAAATATTTTCTTTAATTTCATTTTTATCGATTTTCAATTAATTCCTCAATAATTCTCAGATTTTTTCAATTATTTTTTTCATTCAAAAAATGTTTTAAAATTTCAATTCAATTATTCAATTCTAGAATTATTCTCTCAAATTCTCAGATATATTCTTCACATTTAAATTTTATTTTTCAATTATTTTCTTTGATATTAAAAAATTAACGCCTTCTTTCCTATTATTTTTTTCATTAAATCGCAGCTTTTTTCAATTATTTTTTTTTAATTTTTAAGTATATTCATCAGATTTCAATTCCATTCTTCAGTTTTCAATTTTTTTCTTCTATATTTATTCATTCTCGGCTGTTTTCAATTTTTAGGTATATTCTTCAAATTTTAATTCCATTCTTCAATTTTTAATTATTTTCTTCAATTTCCAATAATTTGTTTCGATTTTCAATCCTGTCGTTAAATGTGCAATTATTTCCAACAATTATTCCTATAATTTTTTTAATTCTTCAATTTGCAATTATTTTTTTTAAATTTAATATTTAAATTTTAATATTTAATATTTCGCAAATTTTAATTATTTCCTACAATTTTTTCAATTTTCAATTATGATCTTAAAATTTTATAACTATTCTTTGAGTTTTTAAATTAATTTGTTCGGTTGTGTATAATTCTAGCCATTTTTTAACTTTTGTTTTCAATTGTCAACTATTTTCGTCATTTTGTAATTTTTTTTTCAATTATCAATTATTTTTTCAAATTTTAATTTAATTATTAAATTTAAAATTATCATTTGTCTATTCATTTTCATTTGTCTATTTCATTTCATTTAATCTAGTCATTTGTTAAGTTTTGTTTTCAATTGACAATTATTTTCCTCTTATTTCACATATTTGTTTTAATTTTTCAATTATTATCTGAAAATTTTATAATTATTCTTCGTTTTTTTAAATTATTTTTTTCGGGTATGTATTAATCTAGCCATTTGAATTTCGTTTTCAATTGTCTCTTATTATCGTCATTTTGTATCTGTTTTTCTCAATTATCAATTATTTTTTCAAATTTTAATTTATTATTATTATTGTTTTCGTCATTTTGTAATTGTTTTTTTTTTAATTATCAATTATTTTTTCAAATTTTAATTTATTTCTTAAAATTTCAATTTATTTCCTTAATTTTTTATTATTTCTTTCAATTTCAATTATTTTTTTCAATTTTCAATCCAGTTGCTCAATTTGTAATTATTTCCAACAAATAATATTTTGACAAATTATTGTCCAAAAATTTAGATTTTAATATTTTGTGATAATAAAACTTTTTAAGCTCTAATTATAATTAATAAGATTATAAGAATGTGTACATTTTAAATTTATATAAATATATTTATATTTGAAATATAAAGGCGAATTTCGCAAAATTAAAAATACTGTTTTAATTGTTCGAAAATTTGTGACCGGGAAATCGAAAAAATTATCTAGAAAAAACCGGGAAATGACCGGAAATTTAATTTCATACAAAAAATTGGCTGCCCTGTCATTGGATATCCTGGAATAGATATATATAATTATTATATAACTAATTCGAAAATGTTTTATTTATTAATTAATTAACATAATGTATCTTTTTTTTGTCAATAGGCCAAGTTCGTTGATTTGGTGGCAGTGTATGTCAACTTCTTCTCACACAGGAATTATTGGAACTGAACAGGGAGAAATATTATTTATTGATTTAGACACGGGACAACAAATTGGTCTAACACGAATCGATGGATATATTTCGGGCTTTCAAATCTGCCAAGACTCTGAATTGGACACAATTAATCTAATCATTACTAGTCAATCAAAGAAACAATGGCTACTTGTTTTGGAACAACCTGCAAAAGGCTTTGTTTATACGGTTAATAACGGATCAAGTGCTGCCCCTATTGAGGATAATGAAAACACGTTTACCTCTACGATAAAAAGTATTAAAATCCTTTATTTTTTTTACAAACTTCCTTTCTTTTCAGGAAAATAGATTCTTTTATCTTACATATTTTACTTATATAGTTTACTAATTAATTAATTTGTTAATTAATTTGTTAATTAATTTACAGAATGGCAAAGTAAGTCTCGTCTTAAAGGATTCAAGCAGCTTTCTTTTGATAACTTCAGTATTCTGAGAAAAAAGTCAACGAAGAGTAAACATGGTAATTCTGCCTTAGCTTCAGGTGAGAAAAAAAAATTTATTTAATTTATTTTTATTTTATAATTATTTTATTATTATTTTATTTTATTTATTATTTATATTTATTTAATTTATTTTTATAATACATTAAATTAATGTTTAAAATTTTTAGGAACGACCAATTCTAATAATTATTCACAGTGCAATGGATCTGATAATTTGATGAATCCTTCGCCAACAAATAGTCCTGCGTTTTTAACTGTACATTACGCGGATCATGGGCGACGATTGTACACTCGATATTTCCCCCCTAAAAATCTTTTAACGGTAAGTTTTTATATATTATTTGTAATTGGAGTCTAATCAAAAAAAAAAAGAAAGGAAAAAATTGACAATGTTAAAAAAATTTTTAGAAGGATTTATCTTGTCTTATCTTCTTTTTCTTTTTTGTCGTTACTCTAATTTATAATTAATTTACAGATTCATGAAAATAGTTCATCTCTACTTCCGTTGTGTGCATATAAATTACCAGATAACAGTAAAGATGTTTTATTAACACAACATTTATTTTACGTAATTGATCATCTGTCGTCAAGATTATCAATCGTATCTCGCTCTCTTTCTCAAGATAAACTAAATGGAAATTCTCAATTCAATAGAGAGTCTGTGGTTGCTCAATTTTCTTTTGGGAAACGAAATGAAGTTATCAATGGACTATTTATAGCTAATGATAGTAATAAAAACTTCAAGGAAAATGCTTTTCACAATAACGAAGAAACTTACATTATTCCAAAGTTTATTAAGGATCTTAAAATTAAACTTGTACCTGTAAATTCGTGTATTATTGTCACAAATTGCGGAATTTACAGGGTCACTTTGAGGTTTGTCTTTATTAATTAGCTATAATAATAATTATTTCTTTTTATTTAAAAGTGCAGGGCTGCCAGTGACTTACTTTTCTCTCTTTTACTCACTTTTTTAAAAAGTCTTTCACTATTTACCTTATAAATCAATTATTTTGTTCATATTACAATTACATCGTCAATTTTTTAATTAGTCTACAAATATTTAATTTTTACACCTCTTTTCAATTATTTCTATCATTTTTAAAGTACTTTTGTCAACTTTAAAGTATTTTTGATAACTTTCAAGAATCTTTGCGATTTTGAATATAAAATATCCAAATATCAATTACTTTCTTCAATCATTAAATTATTGTCATGAATATTTAAATTTATTACACAAGTTTAATTTATTTTTGTCATTATTCAAGTATTTTTGTCGTTTTTCAATTATTTTCTTCAAACTTGTAATATTTTTTTCAATTTTTCAAACATTGTCTTCAAACTTTTAATTTTTTTCACCAATTATCAATTATTTTTGTCATTATTCAATTAGTTTCTTCATATTTTAATTATTTTGTCAACTTTTTAAACTTAAAAACTGACTACTTACTCACTTTTTAAAATTAAAGTCACTTTTTTTTTTAGTTTTTTCAATGTGCAAGTTCGCTGACAGCTGCTTTAATTAAAAATAATTTTTTTTTCTTATATTGAAACAGTAAATAATCAAATTTCTTATTACAATTTTTTTTACATTTGTAAATAATTAAATAATGTTTGACACTTTTTATCAAAAGGTATTTTTAGAAAAAGTACATCCTAATTTTTTAAATTTCTATTCATAATTTTATAATTAATTAATATTTTTAATACTTGATTAAATGTACTGATTTTATTTACAACATAAAAACAAAATTTCCAGGTGCAGTTTGTTAACTATTTTCATGGATTTGATTATTAGTCGAGTGGAGCTGGACAAAGCCAAAAGATTAGCTAAAATTTTCGGATTGCATGTCCGACAATTACTCGAATATGCTGGAGATATTCTTCTGGCAAATGATAAGTTTTATCAAGCAACAAATATGTTTAAAGAAGCAAAGGTGAGTTTTTGAGGTAAAAATTTCATTTTTATTATTTTAAAAAATTTTATCTAGTTCTTTTTATTTTATCATAATATCGCAATTTTTTCTAGTATTGTATTTTTTATAATATATTTGGTTTCACAGTGCCGACCTTCTAAAATTTTCGCCAAACTTGCCTCTGTAGGATGCACATCTGAACTTTTAAACTGTCTCGTCGATTGTCTCGAACATCCTTCGCCATACAAATTGTCTATTGCAGAAAGAATGTCTTTGTCGAATTTAAGCATTATTGCCTTCACGGAATTATCTGTCAGGGCTACAACTCCGAAAGAGTTACAAATTTACAAGAAATTTGCGTAAGTTTGAAAAAATTGTTTCTTAAATTTAAAAAATTTACTATTTCGATAAACATAACTAGTTTTCTAAACTGTTACAATAAATTTTATTTTTCAGGGACTTTTTATCTACAAATATGTTTTATGATGAACTCGTCGCTGTCAGCATTATAGGTCAAGCGCACCTGTGGAATATTTTACATCATTTAGTAATAAAAAGAGGTCTTTTTGCTCAAGTATTAGATATACTTATGAAAACATTACCTCTATTTTTTAACTTTAAAAACTCGCATCTTAATGCAAATAGTAAGTTGTTTTGAAAAAAATAGTGTTAAAAATTATAAAATTACATTTACATTCATAATTATATTAATCCTTAAAATTTATTCTAGATGATTTATTAGTTACCATAAGTGAACCAATTTTAATTCGTGGAATGATAGGAAATCTCAGTATTGCTAAAAGTCACATGTCTTTTGTCCTTGCGAATCTTTCGTCTCTGCAAGTTTTTGTTTTGCAGGTAAGATGCATTTTAGACTATTTTTATAAATATTCCAATTTAGTTATCTTAATCTAGTTTTAAATCAAATTCATTAATTTTACTAATTTTGCAGAGATTAATTTTATTATACGACCCAACAAATCCTGTTTTAAGGCCTTTGATATCTCAGTGCAAGACTCGAAAAAGAAGTGATTCCCGGAATTCATTGACTAATTCTATGGACTCGATTGACGTTCAGGTAATTTTTTACTTTTTTACCTCTTTTCACATTTTTTAAATTTTATGAATTATTTCACCTATATTTGAATTTTGTTTAGCCTTAATTTCAATCAATCCAAATATTATTTTTCAAAATTTCAATTTTTTACGATTCATTTAATTTCAAATTTAAATCTAAATTAAATATCGATTGATCCAAAGTTCAATTTCTCTAATTTTTAAATCCAAATCTACATTGATCTAAAATGTAATTTATTGAAATTTAATTTAATCCCCAATTTGCACCGATTCAAAATTTAATTATTTTATCGACTTTGGTCGATCCAATTTTCAAATTATCCGAATTTTAATCAATTTATGAATTAATTCGAATTTAATTTAATTAAAATTTTAACAATGTTATTTTTTAAGGTTTTAATCTAGCTAACTTTCATTTCATTTCAATTTAATTTATCAACATTTTAATGTTCAAATTCTAATCAATTCGAATTTGCAATTAATTTAAAATTAAACTAATTAAAATTTTAATTTGTTTGTTTTTTAATCTATATCTATTTAAATTCTAATTGATTTAAATTCCAAATAATCTAAATTTGAATTCATTTAAATTTTATTTGGTAGACTTAAAAAAAGGATAAATTAACATATTTGAATTAGTTACATTTTCAATTGGTGCAAATTTGAATCGATTTAAATTGGAATTAAATAAAAGTTATGTAAATTTAAAGTTTAAATGTTAAAACAATAATGTATTAAAATTTTAATCGACTTAAATTTTGATCAGTTTATAAAAAATTTGGATAGACTAAAAATTGGATTAACTGAAGTTAAGATTAATTAAATTTCATATCAATTTAAATTTGGGATTAAATTAAATTTGAATAAATTAAAACTTTGGACAATGCAAATTTAAATTAATTAAAGTTTAGACTATTTGAATTTCTAACTGATATAAATTTTAATCGATTGGAATTTGAATAAACAAAAATTTTGAATTTGAATCGATTTAAATTTGAGACTCCATTGAAATCTGAATTTAGTTAAGTATTAATCAATTCGAATTTCGTTTATTTAAAATTCGAGTGATGGAAATGAGAATAAATAGACTTTGAATATATTTTAATCATAATTTAATTTTGACCCGATTTAAATTCTGATTAAATAAAATTTAAAATAATTTAAATTCAACCTCAATTCAAATTTCAACTAATTCAAATTTTTATTAATCTCAGTTTCATTTTATCCGAGTTTTAATTATCCCTAATTTTTATTGACAAAAGTTTATATTAGTTGAAATTTGAATCGTTTCTAAAAATCCATTCAAACCTTATTTGATTTTTGTTTCTTTTGAATTTTCCGATCTCTAATTCGAATTTATTCAAATTTGAATTAATTACATTTTCATTAATTTCAAAATATCAATTTCTGTCAGAAAATAAATTGAATTATATTTTTGTACAAAGATTGAATAACATTATTAGATTTTATTGAGTTTTTCATAAAAAAAGTTTTATCTTTTCAGGAGGAAATGGCTAACCTAGCAGAGAAGATAGTGGAAGTGTTCTTAATGATTTTACTAGTACTTATTCAGAAGACAACACCTGTCTTGAGTCATAATTCAGACTTAATGAGAATGATCTCGTTATCAGAAATGAAAAAGGTTAAATACTAACCTATTATAGTTGAGCATCACTTTTTCAAAAGTTGATAAATCCAAATCATCTAAATCCACATTTTGTTATTACGAGAAAATTAAACAAATTTTCGCACCCAACCCCTAAGGTTTATTATAAAGTAGAAAATCTATACAGAATTATTTATATAAGAATATTTTTTAGACTTAAAGCGTTTTATTTCTAATTAAAGTTTATAATAATTAGAAAATTTAATTTAAAATTTAAAAAAAAAAAAATTAATTTCGAATCATCTTGGTTAAGTACAGATTTTTTAAAATTGGAAATTCTTTGTCAATAAGTTTTTTTTCTTAACTCTATTAGTTCCAGATCGATTTGTAAGGTTCTTAATATGTTAAATTTGTTATCTACTTTTTCGAAAATGGATTTATCAACTTTTGAAAAAGTGCTCCTCAGGTATTTGTGATAGAAATCTGCAAGATTAAATATTAATATTTTCAAATTTCAGAATTGTGCAGACACTACAATCAATGTTCAATATAAAAGAAGGTTTTTAAGCGCCGGTTTTTCTCACGTCGCTCTTCTTAGAAATAAAATTATTTACAATTGGGGAAGCACAATCACTGGCTGCTTTGGTACAGTATTTTTTAAAGATAATTTATTTTTATCAAACTATAATTTTAGAAATATTTTATTTTAGTAACATTTAATTTTTTATGAAAACATTTTTACAATTCGCTTTTTAATTTGGAATCAATTTTAACGAGGCCTTGTAGCGAATAAATAAAACCTCAAATAGATGTAATAGACGACATATTTCGACAATTTTATAATTACTTATTTATAGAGAAATTACAAATTTATAATTTTATAATTAATATTAATATCGTTAAAATTGATTCCAACATTTAATTTTGTTAATATTTTATTTTATTTATCTTATCAATATTTTATTATTAATGGAATTAACTTTAAAGGCGTTTTTTATGCTCTTGAACCTATTGTCGCTTTTTTTACCACCAGATTAAAAACCACATAAAGTAACTCTCTACTCTTAAAAAAGAACTCTTACCAAATCACGAATCGCAATTTTTTAATTACAAAAATTAATTTTGTAAATTAAAATTATAAATTTCATATCTAGTTTTTTGAAGCTAAAAACATAAATTTTATTTTTAATTTACAAAACTAATGTTTTTAATTTAACTACTCAGCTAATATTTAATATATTAACAAAATTATTTTATTATTATATTTATTAACATTGTTTATAATTTCTTTTAAATTTAATCATCTTCTAATTATTATAATGTACCATTTTTTGTTTTAAAGGAACAGGCCCGGTGACTGGATCAGTATACGAAGCTCCTCAGGAAATAATAATCTTTCGTCGGATGGGAATCGAAGTAATTAGCGTTTCCAGTGGACACTGTCACACACTTGCACTGACAAATAATGGAATTTACGCTTGGGGAGGCAATCATTTTGGCCAAATTGGCCTAGAAAATCTAGCACAATGTCCTGGTCCTCAATTAATTTCATCTTTAGCTGGCGAGATTGTTATTGACGCTGTCGCTGGCCAATATCATTCTGTCGCTCTGACCTCGGATGGAAGAGTCTTCACCTGGGGTTGGGGAGTTCATGGCCAATTGGGCCACGGCGACACAGAAAATCAGCAAATCCCGACCTTAATCTCTTCCTTGCTTGGAATTTGCATAAAATTTATCAGTGCTGGTCACGCGCACACAATGCTACTTTCTTCCGAAAGTGTCGTCTATGTTTTTGGTTGCAATAACGTCGGACAATTGGGATCTGCCAGCTCTAAAAAATATTTAATTCCTAAAGTGGTTCAGCTGTTGCCTGAAAAAATATCGCTGATTGCGACTAAATATTTTCATAATGTGAGTTCTTATTGTTTATTTTTTTATTTATTTGCATTGTCACTTTTTAAAATTGTTAATTTTCGTATTTTTGTTATTTTTAGATTGCTGTCACGAGTACAAATAAGCTGTACCTTTGGGGAATAAGTCCACGAGAACTGCAAATGCAAAAGCTAAAAGTAACTGATTCGGAATCGATTGACAAAAAGCAATATTGCTTATCGCCGTCGGATGAAGAAACGCATCGAAAAAGTAGCCCGGAATCAAAATCCGTGTCCAATGGATTTGTTGAACAGAACGGTTCAGTACAAAATGGCACAAACCAAATTTTAGATGAATCTTTGTGCAATTCTCACAAAAACAATGATAATAAAAAGTTTATAGAGAATCACTTTTCTACCTCAAATCAAAACGAGCCAAAGAATGCGGAAAAAGAGTCAAAAGAAGAGCAGGGGGAGCGATTAAAAAACTTGAAATTGAATCGATCTTATTGGATGCCGACATTGGTTGATACAAGTTTAGTTAGAGGAAAAATTGTTCAGGTTATTTTATTGCTTATTAGTTTCTTTTGAAGAAAATCAGGGTGGTGATTTGACCGGGAACCGGAAAATGACAGGGAAAACCGGGAAATTTGTTACTAAACCGGGAATTTCTTCGTAGATCTAAAAGTTCTGAGAAATTTGATCAAAAACCAATTTTTTTTTTCATATATCTCAAATCTATGATAATAATAATCCGCGAGTTCTTTCATTCCTTCATTCATTTGTTGTCTGTTCACACCTGAAGTTTGGCATATAGATATTTTTTATTTAAATCAGTTACTTTTTAAAAAATGCATTTAAATTGATAATTCAAATTCATAAATATCGGTTCAAATAATTTTAATTTTTAATTAATAAATAAATCTATAATTTTCAACATTTTTCAATATACAATTATTCTCTTTAAATTTTATAATTATACTTTAATAATTTTTAATTATTTTTTTCAATTTTCTATTCATGCATCGTTCTTCAATTATTTTATTCTATATTCAATAATTCTCGGATTTTCTCAATTAATAATTATTTTCTTGAAATTTCAATAAAATTTTTTAGTTTCTAATTGATTTCTTCATTTCTCATTTATTTTCTACAATTTTTTCTATAATTTTCATCAGTTTTCAATTGACAATTTGTTATTTTCACCATTTTTTAAAATTTTTTATCAAATGTTAATTATTTTTTTTTAATACATAGTTAATTATTTTCGTCATATTATAATTTTTCTTTTAATTATCAATTATTTTCTCGAAATTTCCATTTAATTCTTGAATATCCAATTTATTTCTTCAATTTTTAATTATTTTCTTCAATTCTTAATTATTTTTTTCAATTTTCAATTATTTTTATCAATTTCAATTAATTTCTTAATATTCAATAATAGTCAGATTTTTTTCAATTATTTTTTTCACTCATAAAAATTGTTTTAAAATATCAATCCAATTATTCAATTCTCATTACTTTCTTCAAATTGAAATTCCACTTATAAATTTTCAATTATTTTCTTTAATATTACAAAATTATCGCCTTTTTCTATTATTTTTTACGATTATTATTAAGTTTCTTTAATTTTAAATACAATCATGTTCAATTATTTTCTTTTATATTTAATTATTTTAGTCTTTCTATAATTTTTCTTTCAATTTTATCAACTACTTTCCTAAAATTTCAATTTAATTCTTTGAACTTCAATTTATTTTTTTAATTTTCAATTATTTTCTTCAATTTTCAATTGCATTTTTCGTTTTTAAATAATTTTATTCAATATTCAATAACTACAATATCTACAAAATTTTCCATAATTTTCATCATTTTTCAATTGACAATATTTATTATTCTCCTTCAGTTTTATGATACTTCCTTAACTTCAAATTTTTTTTAATGTCGATTATTCCTACCATTTATCGATTTTTTTTCATTGTTGATTTTTTTTTTTAATAGTTAATTATTTTCGTCATACTGTAATTTTTTTTTCAATTATCAATAATTTATGAAATTTTCATTTTATTTTTTCAATTTTGAATTATTTTCTTCAATTCTCAAATATGTTCTTTAATTTTTAATTATTTTGATCGATTTTTAATTAATTCTTTAATATTAAATAATTCTCGTATTTTTTTCAATTATTTTTTTCCCTCAAAATATTGTTTTAAAATTCCAATTCAATTATTCAATTCAAGAACTATATTCTCCAATTCTAAGTTATTTTCTTCATATTTAAATTCCACTTTTTAATATCAATTTTTTTCTTTAATATTAAAAAATTATCATCTTTATTCTATTATTTTTTTTATTATGATAAATTTCTTTAATTTAAAACACAATTGTTCAATTATTTTCTTTTATTTTTAATTCCATTCTTCAGCTTTCAATTGTTTTTTTTTTTTCTATATTTATTAATTCTTGGCTTTTTTCAATTACGATTTTTCAATTTTTAAGTTATTCTTTAAGTTTTAATTCCAATCTTTAATCTTTAATTCTTTCTTCAATTTTAAATTATTTTTTTTTAGTTCACATTATTTTTTTCCTTTTTCAATCTAGTTGTTAAATTCGCAATTATTTCCAACAATTATACCTATAATTTTTTAATTTTTCAATTTGCTATTATTTTCTTTAAATTTTATATTTGTTGTTTAATTTTTTCAATTATTTTTTTCATTTATCTAGTCATTTTCCGAATTTTGTTTTCAATTGACAATTATTTTCGGCATTTTTCAAATATTTTCTTCAACTTTTCAATTATTCTCGTAATTTTTCAACTATTTCGTTCAATTATTAATTATTTTACACAATTTTTAATTATTATCTTAAATCTATTCTTTGATTTTTTTAATTATTTTGTTCGGTTGTGTATTAATGTAGACATTTTTTGAATTTTGTTCTCAATTGACAATTATTTTCGTCTTTTTTCACATATTTTCTTCAACTTTTCAATTATTCTCGTCATTTTTCAACTATTTCCTTCAATTATAAATTATTTTCTGCAATTTTCAATTATTTCCTACAATTTTTTCAATTTTCTATTATTATCTGAAAATTTTATAATTATTCTTTGATTTTTAAAATTATTTTGTTCGGTTATCATCTAGTTATTTTTTTAATTTTGTGTTGAATTGACAATTATTTTCGTCATTTTGTAATTTTTTTTTCAATTAGCAATTATTTTTTCAAATTTTAATTTAATTCTTAAATTTTCAATTTATTTTCTCAATTTTTTATTATTTTCTTCAATTAGATTTTAATATTTTGTGATAATAAAATTTTTTAAGCTTTAATTATAATTAATTATAAGAATGTGTAAATTTTAAATTTAAAGTTATATTTTAAATATAAAGGCGAATTTAGGAAAATTAGAAATACTGTATTAATTGTTCGAAAATTTATGACTGGGAAATCCAAAAAATTTACCGGGAAAATCGGGGAAATGACCGTGAATTTAATTTCATAAAAAAAGTGGCTGGAAATATTTTAAATTATAATTTTTTTTTTTCATTACAGATATCGACCGGTTGGAATCATTCGGCACTGATAACAAAGGATGGCACAGTTTACACCTGGGGCAAAAATTCCAGTGGACAGTTGGGAAATAATAATCGAGTGGAAGTTTTTCGACCAACTCCCTTAATTTATAATCCAGTTTTATCATTCTCTCAGGTTCCTTCGAAAAGCGCTGGTCGCAAGTCAAGTTTAGAAGAAAATGGTATTGTAAAAAATGGCACGTGCTCGAATTACAGAATGAATATTGAGAAAGAAAGTTGCGCCAATGACGAGAGCGATATTGACAATAAAAGAATTGAGAAGGAAGAAAGTAATGAGGATAATGATGACGAATATGTTGATAATAATAGAAATGAGGATGAGGATGACAATGTTTCCGATGATGACGAGATTAGAGACAATTTTAATTACCAGAATGATTTAAATGAAAAAGATATAGATGATGTTGAAAATAGTATCAATTCTAATAATTTGGTAATGAAAGCTGTTGAAATATCTTGTGGAAACAATTATACTGCTGCAGTACAACAAGGTTAATTAAAACAATATATATTTATAAAAAAATTTAAGATTTTTTTATTTTGTAAAATTGTAATATTCTGTTTTACAGGAGGTGCTATTTTAGCTTGGGGTAGAATAGGAATTTCTCACTCGAAGCCGCCGGCTCTGGTCCAAGTACGAAAACGATCAGGCAAAAAAATCTGTGATAATGTTGAAGAGACTTCAGTAACACTTAAATATTTATTTAATACGTTTGGATTGCAAAAAAATGAAGGCGTCGTATGTATAAGTAACCCTAGTCAAGTACCTAACATTCCAGCACCAGTTATTTCTTATCAAACTTTCGACACTTTTCCACTCGTTGGTTTTATGCCGACTCTACACTTGGCAAATGAAATTCCAGGAGAACGAACTTTGCACTTTATATTGGAGCAGTTTAGTGGATTTTATGATGTACATAAAATTATGAAAAAGGTCTGTTATCGCAATTGATCATTTTTACTTTTGATGGGTCGTAAAACTTTAAAATGTTTTGGATTTAAATGAATTTAATAGCAATTTATTGTGAATTAAATTTAATAGGGTAAAACCATTATATTTCACCCAAAGTCGTTGCGAACTAATTTTACAAAAATCTGATAATTTGTTATATTTATTTTTGACGCCTGTACAATACCTTTTTGACAATTATTTTTAAAAAGTTTCTATAATCTATAACAATAATCCACAAGATTCGGTCCACACCTAAAGTTTGGCACATATATATTTTTTGTTTTAAATCAGATACTTTTTAAAAAATGCATTTAAATTGATTAAAATTAAAATATCTATCAATTCAAATAATTTTAATTTTATTGATAAATAAAAATTTTTTTTTTTCTATAATTTTCAATAGTTTTCAATATGCAATTATTCTCTTTGAATTTTATAATTATTCTTTAATTTTTTTAAATTATTTTGTTCTGTTATCGATTATTCTCGCCACCTTTCGATTTTTTCTTTCCATTGTCAATTATTTTCTTTAATATTTAATTATTTTAGTAATATTGTAATATTTTTTTCAATTATCACATATTTTATTCAAATTTCAAATTAAATCTTTAATCTTTAATTTAATTCTTTAATCCTCAATTTATTTCTTTATTTCTTTCTACAATTTTCTGAATTATTAATTATTACCTTGAAATTTCAATACAATTCTTCAATTTGTAATTCATTCCTTTAATTTTTATTTATTTTCTACAATTTTTCCATTATTTTAATCAGTTTTTAATTCAAAATTTATTATTCTCCTTCAATTTTATGATTATTCATAAATTTTAAAATTTTTTTGTTCGAATGCCGATTATTCTCACCATTTTTTGAATTTTATTTCAATTGTTCATTATTTTTTTGTAATAGTTAATTATTTTCCTCATACTGTAATTTTTCTTTTGAGTATCAATTATTATCTTGACATTTACATTTAATTATTTAAATTCCAATTTATTTCTTAAATTTTTATTTAATTCTTATCTTCTATTCTCAAATATTTTCTTTAATTTTCAATTATTTTGATCGATTTTCAATTAATTTTATAATATTCATTAATTCTCGCATTTTCTCGATTATTAATTATTTTCTTTCAATACAATTTTTCAATTTCCAATTGATTTCTTTAATTTTCATTTATTTTCTACAATTTTTTCATTATTTTCATCAGTTTTCAATTCACAATTTATAATTCTCCTGCAATTTTATGATTATTCATCAATTTTAAAATTTTTTTGTTCGAATGCCGATTATTCTCACCATTTTTCGAATTTTATTTCAATTGTTCATTATTTTTTTGTAATAGTTAATTATGTTCCTCATACTGTAATTTTTCTTTTGAGTATCAATTGTTATCTTGACATTTACATTTAATTATTTAAATTCCAATTTATTTCTTAAATTTTTATTTAATTATTATCTTCTATTCTCAAATATTTTCTTCAATTTTCAATTATTTTGATCGATTTTCAATTAATTTTATAATATTCATTAATTCTCGCATTTTCTCGATTATTAATTATTTTCTTTCAATACAATTTTTCAATTTCCAATTGATTTCTTTAATTTTCATTTATTTTCTACAATTTTTCCATTATTTTCATCAGTTTTGAATTCACAATTTATAATTCTCCTGCAATTTTATGATTATTCATCAATTTTAAAATTTTTTTGTTCGAATGCCGATTATTCTCACCATTTTTCGAATTTTATTTCAATTGTTCATTATTTTTTTGTAATAGTTAATTATGTTCCTCATACTGTAATTTTTCTTTTGAGTATCAATTGTTATCTTGACATTTACATTTAATTATTTAAATTCCAATTTATTTCTTAAATTTTTATTTAATTCTTATCTTCTATTCTCAAATATTTTCTTTAATTTTCAATTATTTTGATCGATTTTCAATTAATTTTATAATATTCATTAATTCTCGCATTTTCTCGATTATTAATTATTTTCTTTCAATACAATTTTGCAATTTCCAATTGATTTCTTTAATTTTCATTTATTTTCTACAATTTTTCCATTATTTTCATCAGTTTTCAATTCACAATTTATAATTCTCCTGCAATTTTATGATTATTCATCAATTTTAAAATTTTTTTGTTCGAATGCCGATTATTCTCACCATTTTTCGAATTTTATTTCAATTGTTCATTATTTTTTTGTAATAGTTAATTATTTTCCTCATACTGTAATTTTTCTTTTGAGTATCAATTGTTATCTTGACATTTACATTTAATTATTTAAATTCCAATTTATTTCTTAAATTTTTATTTAATTCTTATCTTCTATTCTCAAATATTTTCTTTAATTTTCAATTATTTTGATCGATTTTCAATTAATTTTATAATATTCATTAATTCTCGCATTTTCTCGATTATTAATTATTTTCTTTCAATACAATTGTTCAATTTCCAATTGATTTCTTTAATTTTCATTTATTTTCTACAATTTTTCCATTATTTTCATCAGTTTTCAATTCACAATTTATAATTCTCCTTCAATTTTATGATTATTCATCAATTTTAAAATTTTTTTGTTCGAATGCCGATTATTCTCACCATTTTTCGAATTTTATTTCAATTGTTCATTATTTTTTTGTAATAGTTAATTATTTTCCTCATACTGTAATTTTTCTTTTGAGTATCAATTGTTATCTTGACATTTACATTTAATTATTTAAATTCCAATTTATTTCTTAAATTTTTATTTAATTCTTATCTTCTATTCTCAAATATTTTCTTTAATTTTCAATTATTTTGATCGATTTTCAATTAATTTTATAATATTCATTAATTCTCGCATTTTCTCGATTATTAATTATTTTCTTTCAATACAATTTTGCAATTTCCAATTGATTTCTTTAATTTTCATTTATTTTCTACAATTTTTCCATTATTTTCATCAGTTTTCAATTCACAATTTATAATTCTCCTGCAATTTTATGATTATTCATCAATTTTAAAATTTTTTTGTTCGAATGCCGATTATTCTCACCATTTTTCGAATTTTATTTCAATTGTTCATTATTTTTTTGTAATAGTTAATTATTTTCCTCATACTGTAATTTTTCTTTTGAGTATCAATTGTTATCTTGACATTTACATTTAATTATTTAAATTCCAATTTATTTCTTAAATTTTTATTTAATTCTTATCTTCTATTCTCAAATATTTTCTTTAATTTTCAATTATTTTGATCGATTTTCAATTAATTTCATAATATTCATTAATTCTCGCATTTTCTCGATTATTAATTATTTTCTTTCAATACAATTGTTCAATTTCCAATTGATTTCTTTAATTTTCATTTATTTTCTACAATTTTTCCATTATTTTCATCAGTTTTCAATTCACAATTTATAATTCTCCTTCAATTTTATGATTATTCATCAATTTTAAAATTTTTTTGTTCGAATGCCGATTATTCTCACCATTTTTCGAATTTTATTTCAATTGTTCATTATTTTTTTGTAATAGTTAATTATTTTCCTCATACTGTAATTTTTCTTTTGAGTATCAATTGTTATCTTGACATTTACATTTAATTATTTAAATTCCAATTTATTTCTTAAATTTTTATTTAATTCTTATCTTCTATTCTCAAATATTTTCTTTAATTTTCAATTATTTTGATCGATTTTCAATTAATTTTATAATATTCATTAATTCTCGCATTTTCTCGATTATTAATAATTTTCTTTCAATACAATTTTTCAATTTCCAATTGATTTCTTTAATTTTCATTTATTTTCTACAATTTTTCCATTATTTTCATCAGTTTTCAATTCACAATTTATAATTCTCCTGCAATTTTATGATTATTCATCAATTTTAAAATTTTTTTGTTCGAATGCCGATTATTCTCACCATTTTTCGAATTTTATTTCAATTGTTCATTATTTTTTTGTAATAGTTAATTATTTTCCTCATACTGTAATTTTTCTTTTGAGTATCAATTGTTATCTTGACATTTACATTTAATTATTTAAATTCCAATTTATTTCTTAAATTTTTATTTAATTCTTATCTTCTATTCTCAAATATTTTCTTTAATTTTCAATTATTTTGATCGATTTTCAATTAATTTCATAATATTCATTAATTCTCGCATTTTCTCGATTATTAATTATTTTCTTTCAATACAATTGTTCAATTTCCAATTGATTTCTTTAATTTTCATTTATTTTCTACAATTTTTCCATTATTTTCATCAGTTTTCAATTCACAATTTATAATTCTCCTTCAATTTTATGATTATTCATCAATTTAAAATTTTTTTTGTTCGAATGCCGATTATTCTCACCATTTTTCGAATTTTTTTTCAATTGTTAATTATTTTTTTGTAATAGTTAATTATTTTCGTCATATTGTATTTTTTCTTTTAATTATCAATTATTATCTTGAAGTTTACATTTAATTCTTTAATTTCTAATTTATTTCTTCAATTTTTAATTATTTTTTTCAATTCTCAAATATTTTCTTTAATTCTCAATTATTTTTATCGATTTTCAATTAATTCTTTAATATTCAATAATTCTCTTATTTTTTCAATTATATATTTCGCTCATAAAAATTGTTTTAAAATTTCAATTTAATTATTCAATTCTGGAACTATTCTCTTCAATTCTAAATTATTTTCTTCGTATTTAAATTCCACTTTTAATTTTCAATTATTTTATTTAATATTAAAAAATTATCGACGTTTTTCAATTATTTTTTCGATTATAATTAAGTTTCTTTAATTTTAAATTCAATTGCTCAATTATATTCTTTAGTTTTTAATTCCATTCTTTTTCGATTTTTAATCCAGTTTTTAAATGTGCAGTTTTATCCAACAATTATTCCTATAGTTTTCTTATTTTTTCAATGTGCAATTATTTTCTTTAACTTTTTCAATTATTTTTAGAATTTGTAAATTATTTTATTCAATTGTGTATTAATCTATCCATTTTTTGAATTTTGTTTTCAATTGTCAATTATTATCGTCATTTTGTAATTTTTTTTCAATTTTTAATTATTTTTTCAAATTTTAATCGAATTCTTAAAATTTTAATTAATTCCCACATTTTTTAAAAATAATTTCCTTTAATTTCAATTATTTTTTTTCGATTTTCAATCAAGTTGTTTAATTTGCAATTATTATTTTCAACAGTTAATCCTATAATTTTTCAACTATTTTGTTTAAATTTGAGATTTATTGTTTAATGTACTTTTTTATGACATACTCACTTTTTAATTTTATAATGAAGAAATATGAAAACTTTTGCCTCAATTATTGAAATTTTGAGAAAAAGCAGTGTTTTTGAATTCTAACCACTCCGCCCCCAAAGATTGAAAGAATCCAATTTTGTTTTTAAAATTTAAGTTTGATCCTCCTTTTCACAGTATCAAAATTTGACATTGGAGAATTCGCTACTTTTTTAGTTTTTTCAGTTTGAAAAATATTTTTCCAAATACGGACTTTAAGGTTAAAATACAAGTAGTTTTGTAAAACTGAAGTTAGCATCTGTCAAATTGTTAAATTTATATTTAAATTTTGTTACAAAATTACTTGTATTTAACTTTCAAATTCGTATTTCAAAGCACATTTTCAATTTATAAAACTAAAAAAATAGCTAATTCTCCATCGCCAAATTTTGATATTGAGGAAAGGAGGATCGAACTTAAGATTTAAAACCAAAATTGGATTTTTTCATTCTTCGGGGGCGGAGTTATTAGAATTCAAAAACTCTGCTTTTTCTCAAAATTTCAATAATTAAGGTGAAAGTTTTCATATTTTTCTATTATAAAATTAAAAAGTTAGTATGTTATATGAAAGTACATTAAAAGTACTCAAGATGAAGTAATATTTAATATCCTAAGTATGAAAACTTAATTTTGTTTCTTATTTCATAAAATCTAAAAAAAATTCTCCGAAAGAATGAGAATTTAGATTGATTGAAATTTGAATAGACTGAAAATAGGATAATTTAAGTTCGGATTATTAGTAAATTGGAACCAATTAATATTTAAAAAGATAAATATATAATAAATATATAATAAATTACAAAGCAATTATAGAAAATTTTTAAAAATAATTGTCAAAATCGTGTTGTACATACATTAAAAATAAATATCACAAATTATCAGATTTTCGTAAAATTAGTCCGCAAGGACTAAATAAATATAATGGTTTGACCCAAAATTAGTTTCTTATTTTGATTTAATTGAAATTTCTTATAAAATCATTTTAATTACAACTGATTTAATTTTTCGCAGTGTGTTGCTCTTGGTAATCATCAAGCATGCGCCAAATTGGCTTTATTAGAACATAATTTTCCCGAATCCATGATGTATCAACTTAAATCTCTGATGAATGTGGAATTTGAGAAGGAATCCAAACATTCTACGGAATTTCAAAATCAATTCAGTGTTGATTTAAAAGAGAAAAAAATTGAAGAAATAGAGGAATTAAATATAGTTAAAAAAGAGAAAAATAGTTCAGAAGCAATTAACGGAGAAATAAGAGAAAATGATGACTCGGTTCAGAATCAGTCTATGATTAAATCTGCAACACTTGATAATTTAAGATACAATTCTGTGTTATTATTTAATGAGCAAGTGGAGAAAGAACTTGTTAATAGTTTGAAAGAAAGTGTGAATAAATCAAAACTCAAAATGCCGACAAGTAAGTCGATGGATACTTTATCTTTGACAGAAAATGAATTGCATACCTTTAATTGTCAAGGAGGTTCAGAGGAAATGTACGGTCAGGCTGATGATGATAATAATACGTTGGATCAATTGTCGAATAGTAATACATTTGATGATGAGATGGCGAGTGATAATTCCGAGAGGAGTAAGAGTGAAGATGATTTTATTTCTGATAAAAAGGAAAAATGCAATTCTCTAGATAATTTGAGTAATGACGTTAGTAGTGTCAAGAAAGCAATGAGCATAGTTGAATTTTATATCAATGAAACTGAAAATTTCAATCACGTTATAGTGCGTGATGTTTTATTGACCGCTATCAATACTTGGCTGGATCTTCGTCTTCCTGTTCGATATCTTGAAAAAGTCTTCCTAAAAAATATAAATAAAGTATTTTATCCGTTAGGACTGATTTTGTTTTGGTGAGTTTGATATTTGAAGTTCAAATTAATTTGGTGCTGTTTAATTTTAAATTAATCGAAATTAGAATTGATTTTTATTTGAGTATGTTCCTATTCAGATATATTTTAATTTTGATCTTAATAAATTATTCGGGTCTATTAAAAATTAATTTTTTTAATATTTGGATCTTTAATTCTGTGGCTGAAAGGCAGAACATCATAACTGCATTTTCATTGTTTTGAGAAAAATCTGTTTTTGTTTTTTTCTTGGTTTTGTAAAATCAAAAAATTAACCAATATTTTTGGTGTTTGGCATTGTATCCTATTTTCCAGTGTAGTTTTTACATCTGTTTATCAATTTTAATAAAATATAAACGCTTCAAAGAAGAATATCAATTCTTTTTTTTCGATTTGAATGCAGTTATGTTGTTATGTTATCAATTATTTTCTACGTAAATAAACATTTAAATCACTTTACCGTTATGAAACTTTAAAGAGCATTACTAAATAAACTCAAATCTGATATTATCTCAAATTCGATAAAATGTTAGTTATGATGTTATGCCTTTCAGCCACAGAATTTAAGTTATTTTAATTTGAATCTTTTAAAATTTGGTTCTTTTTAAAAATGGATTCATTTTAAATTTAGATATATTCGAATTTAGATCTTTTTAAATTTGGGTTTATTTTAATACAGGTCTTTTTAAAATTGAATCTATTTTAATTTGGATCTACTTAAAATTCGGTTTATTGTAAATTAGATCCTTTTAAATTTGGGTTTACTTTAATTTGGATTCATTTAAATTTTTATCGTTTTAAAATTACATCCATTTAATTTGGATCTACTTAAATTTTGGGTCTATTTTAATTTGTATCTTTTTAAATTGGGGTTTATTTTAATATGGATCTATTCAAATTTCGATTTATTTAAATTTGGTTCTATTTAAATTTGGATCCATTTAAATTTGGATCTTTTTAAAATTGGATCTATTTTAATTTAAAATTCATTTAAATATGGATCACTTTCAAATTGGATCTGTTTAATTTGGATCTATTTAAAATTTGGATCCATTTAAATTTGGATCTTTTTAAAATTTGGATCCATTTAAATTTGGATCTTTTTAAAATTGGATATATTTTAATTCGGATTATTTTAAATTGTATCTATTTTTATTTTTGGTCTATTTTAATTTGTATCTTTTTAAATTTGGGTTTATTATAATGTGGATCCTTTTTAATTTGCTTTCTCTTAAAATTTAATCTATTTTAATTAGCTTTTTTTATTTGGGTTCATCTTAATATGGATCTATTTAAATTTCGATTTATTTAACTTTTTAGACCTATTCAAATTTAGATCTATTAAAATTTGGATCCATTTAAAATTGAATCCATTTTAATTTTGATCTTTCTAAATTTTGTTTTATTTGAATTTAAATTCTTTTTAAATTGTGTCTTTTTAAAACTGAATGTTTTTTAATTTAGATCTATTTAATCTATTTAATTTAGATGTATTTTAATTTGAATCCATTTTAATTTGGATCTTCTGAAATTTGGGTTCATTTTAATTTGGATTCTTTTAAATTTAGCTCTTTTTTAATTTGGTATTTTTTTAAAATTTGGATCCAATTAAATTAGGATATTTTTTAGATTGGATCTATTTTAAATTGTGTACATACTTTTATTTTTGGTCTATTTTATTTAGGGTCTTTCTAAATTTGGGTTTATTATAATTTGGATCCTTTTTAATTTGCGTTTTCTTAAAATTGAATCTATTAATCCTAATTAAAATTAGGATCTTTTTTAATTTGGATTTATATTAATATGGATCTATTCAAATTTCGATTTCTTTAATTTTGAATCCTTTCAAGTTTGGATCTATTAAAAATTGGATTCATTTAAAATTGAATCCATTTCAATTTTGATCTTTTTAAATTTCGTTTTAATTAAATTTGGATTTTTTTTAAATTGGGTCTTTTTAAAACATAATTTAAATTTTTTAAACATTACTTTAAAATTATGTTTTTTAATTTGGATGTACTTACTCTATTTAATTTAGATATATTTGAATTTGGATCTATTTATATTTGGATCCTTTTTAATTTTGGTCTTTTTAAAATTGAATCTATTTTTATTTGGTTCTACTTTAAATTGGGTTTTAACTTTTTAATTTGGGTCTTTTTAAAATTGAGTCTATTTTTATTTGGTTCTGCTTAAAATTGTGTTTATTTCAATTTGGATCTATTTTAAATTGCATCTCTTTATTTTTGGTCTATTTTAATTTGGATTTTTTTAATTTTGGGAATATTTTAATATGGATCCATTCAAATTTAGATCTATTTAAATTTGGATCCTTTACAAATTGAATCCATTTTAATTTGGGTTGATTTTAATTTGAATCCTTTTTAATGTGGGCCTTTTTAAAATTGAATCTATTTAAATTTGGATCTATTTTAAATTGGATCCATTTCAATTTGAGTCCACTTTAATTAGCATCTTTCGAAATTTAAATCTATTTTAATTTGAATCTTTCCAAATTTGGATCATTTAAAATTTGGATTTATTTAAACTAGCATCTTTTTAAAATTTGCTCTATTTTAATTTAGATCTATTTTTAATTGGATTCATTTTAATTTGAGTCTACTTTAATTTGCATCTTTTAAAATTTAAATCTATTTTAATTTGAATCTCTTGAAACTTGTATCCTTTAAAATTTGGATCTATTTAATTCATGATCTTTTTAAAATTAGATCTATTGTAATTTTGATTTTTTTAAATTTGGATCTATTTTAAATGGGACTCATTTTAATTTGGGCCTATTTTAATTTGGATCTTTAAAATTGAATCTATTTAAATCGATTGATTTGTAAATTAATCGAATCAAAAATTATTTAAAATTAATTTTTCAGCCAAAATAATTTAAGTGAAGATGTAAATAAAGATAATGGTGATGGACAGAAAAATCTAACAAAAGTAATTAATTTATTGTCGACAAAATTGACATTAAATGTTTGTTCTGTTCTCATGCAGTACATAAATCAAGGTATTTTTTAAAAAATATTTCAGATATTGTAACAAATTTAATTTAAATTTATTATTTTTATTATTATTATATAATTATTATTATTATTAATATTATTACATATTATACATATTACTGTTTTATAAATAATATATAAATTAATTTTCAATGCATTTTAATTGTTTAAAATAATTAATAGGCAAATCAGCTCCGGAGTATGTACAGCTATTGTCTCAATTAATTGCCAAGAGCTTTGGACCCCCATTGACTGGTTATCCTGGATCAAGTGGAAATCACACAATGGAACAAATGTTAGAAGGAGTAAAATCTACATTATCCTCTAAACAAAGCGATCCAAGACCTTTTATACATATTAAGGTAATTAATAGTTATATACACATTATGGTAACTAATTCAACATAATTGTTCAAAATTAATTCATAACAATTAAGCTTTATTTTAAAGCAGTCTTCAATTTATCAAGTTTTCAATACATATTAAAATTTTTAATGTTTAAAAATCCATGCATTCAAAATTAAATTAATACAAATTTCAAGTAATCCAAACTTTAATTTTTCCAGTTTCCAATCTATTTAAATTTCATTTGATTAAATTTCGATCTATTTAAAATCAACTCGATTCTAATTTTAATTAGATTCAAATTTTAATTTCAACCAAAATGCAGTCGATTAAAATTTGAAACGATTCAATTTTCAATCAAACCTAATATTTTTTTATCAAAACATTTATCAATTCAAATTTAATTTAATTCTTAATTTAATTAAATTGATCTAAATTTTTAAATTAATCTATGTTTCCATTTTGCCATATTTTGAATTGATTTATATTTCAATTGTTTTAAATTTCAATTTATTTAATTTTATATCCAACTAATTTTCATTCGATTTAATTTTCAATTCAGCCTATTATCAATCGATTTAAGTTTAAATCCAATCAATTTTCAATCTATAAAAAAATTAAATTAAACTTCTTTCTAATCGATTTAAATTCGAATTTCTTCAAATTTAAATTTATTAAGAATTACATATTTTATTTCTACTGCAAACAAAATTCGTTAATTTTCTTAATTATTTTTCAGGATCCGGACAAAGTGTCTGGATTTTTAGAAATGGAAAAAGACACCATGGTTTTCACTTGTGGACATTATTTCCCTATTTCTTCGTTGGAATTTGTGCCACGATTGGAAACGGAATTATTGGTATCTCATCTTCCGTGTACTGCAGAAGTTTTAGGAAAAGTTTTTCAGCAAAAGGGACAGTTGGAAACACTGTGTCCTCAGTGTGTACCGCGTGCTCTTCAAACAGTAGTAAATAACTCAAATAACAGATAAGAAACTAACTTGTGCTCTTCCCTTTTACACCAAATGATTTGGATTTCCAAAGTTTTTTAATACATGACATTATTTATTACGTAGTATTATATCATAGTTTATTATATTTATATAATGAGAGTTGTGTTTCATCAAATTTGCATATATATTCTAAATATTTGCAAAATGTACATTATAGTTATACCTAATATAATTTCGATGATTTATTAAAAACGACTGTTTTAGAGTTTTAAACAATATTTGTTTATAATTAATTGAAAACCAGTTTTATGCAGAATGAATGGGTAATTAGTGAAAATTGATGAAATAATTAGGAAAGGGAGTTAGAAAAAATTAGCATCGATTGAAAAATTACGTCGTTAAAAAATATCGTGATTATTTTATTTTGAATATTTTAAATTTGAATAATACAAAACTTTACATACATTACGCACAATTATTTTAAAAGGCCTAAATTAGCGTTAAAACTAATTGCGTAGATTACAAGGGTTTTTTTTTCGAAGATTGTCATTTTTTTTTTCTTTTAAAGAAAAATAAAAAGAGGAATGGTTTTTAATTTAATAATTCGAAATTAATTTTCCTCTTAGAATCAGAAATATTTTTTGAATAGGAAAAATATTTTTTTCTATTTAGAAAAGAATTTATTTTAATTTTCTAACAATTTCTCTAAAATTGTAAATTATTATGACAAGATTAACTTTTTCTTTTAGCGACCCTGATCTCCCTTTTTCTATTTGCTAATTTAGTATCATGCACTCTTTCTAAAAAGTTATATGTACAATTGTTTGACTTGGCTAGAGATTAAAATAACATGGTAAGATTTTAATACTAAACATTACTAGTTTTGTGAATGATATAGCGAAAACAATACTTTACACAACTTAATCAGTTATTGAAAATTAAAGGTGTTTAAGCGTGTATGCGTACATGAATAAAATGAAGTGAATTTTTCCAATTAATGTGGTTTTTAAATATTAGATTCGACAGACAATCGTTAATTAAATCAAAGAGAAAATATTCATTTCATTCCTTAGTCTTTTTTGTTATCTTTAATAACGCCATAAACGCAAAATGAAAATAACATGTGCACTCTAGAACTAGATATAACAAGAAATATTGCTTAGAACAGTTCAACAATAGAATTGTCAAAAGATTGAGAAAAAGTACAATTTAATTATTAAGAAAAGGAATTTTTTAAATAACTTATTACTCTTGAAATTATGTCTATCATTTTTAATCCGGTTTTAAACAATTTTTAATTAAAAAGAGTATCTTGTAATTATATCTCAATTTCTTGACGAACTTACAGAATATAAAATAAGCAGATTTTAATATGAAAACAATTAGGTGGATTATTACATACTTTTTGCATTCATACAATTATAAAATATTATCTAGTCCACAGTCTGACATTGTTAAAAAATAACAAAGTTATTTCGATGCAAGTTTTAAGTAAAGTTAGAATGTAATGAATAGATATAAATTCATTTTCTGAAAATTCTAAAATATACAAAATTTTCCTCAATTTTTCAAATGCAATCAAAATCTATTATTAAATCAAATAGAACATTTAAATAATTTTACGTTTCGAATTATAAACTTTTTTTTTTGATTAAATGTTAAGTTGACGTTTAAAAATTAAAAACATTTTTTTTTTTATATATACAAGATGAGGAATTTTGCATTTCGAAAGTTGAAAAAAGTAGAATAATTTGACAAGGGTAGAGGACGGAACGACAAGATAACACATACGCATTATTTGAAATAAAAGGATTGCACTTATTGTATAAATTCTCTGGGCTTGAGTAGCGTTTAATTTATAATACGGATGTCCAATTGCTTTATTCAGAAGCGCTATTTTACTGAATAATGAGATCCAATGTTGGAAGGTGGTCCTCTGTGATGATGGTGGTGATGTTTGTGCCCCGGACCAGAATATCTGCTTCCAGGTCTCGAGTGAACAATAGCGTAGTGATCACTATTCGTAGATATGGATCTTGTAGAATTCATTGTGGATCCGCCGGAAGCATAGCCGGGTTTACCATTCAAAGAATACCTGAAAGGGCAAAGATAACAAGTGTTAAAAAATCATAAGTTCAAACACTCAACGTTTTAATCTTTATTTACATTTTAATCTCCCTCTGCGAATTTTATCGGCATTTCAAACTGAAAAAATCCGCACTTTCTTCCTTTTTATCGCACTACTGATTTTCAAATATCTCACATTTTTCTTGTCTTGTAAAATTATTAATTTTCATCCCTTCTCACCATTGACATAACCTCAAACTAAAAAATAATTCTTTCCATAAAAAAAAAACTATTATTAAAATTAATTTTAAATATTAATTCTAATAATATAATTTCTTGTTGAAAAATTCTCTACAATTTTATTTGTTGGGTTTTGTTAAACAATATATTGTTAGAAAGTTATTATAAACAAATAAAATTTGTTTTTTTACTTATTTTTTAAACAGAATATTATTTAACAAAATGTAACAAATAAAATTGTAGAAAATGTTTCAACGAGAAAAATGAGCTATTATTTGTCAGAATTGGGTGAAAATTGCAATTGTTAATTAAATTTAAAGAAAAAACCTAAAATGTTAAATAATTATTATTTGACAACAAACTTTATCTCAACCTGAATTCTTCTGAAAAATGTACAACTGGATCTTTTAAAGTTTGGTCAAATTAATTTAAAATATATTTTTATTAGGGGTGTAAAACGACTTTCTAATTTAAGGTTATGTAAATGGAGAGAACCTCCTTAATCGATTAAAAATTTATTTAAAATATATATATATAATTTAAAGTTTTTAAAAATTGTATAATTTTATAATACTTGAGGGTGTCTAAAACTCTTGTAAAACATAGATAATTATCAGGGAGATTAAGGATGTTTATCCAAAAAACCAATTTCTACAGATTCTTATAAAATTTTAATGACATATTTAATGCATTACTTTACATGTACTGTTACAATTTTATTGAATTTTACCGTTTTGTTTTTAAGATATAAATTTATAAAGTTTGGACTTTTACATGGAAACAGTAACAAAACGTCCAAAATGACTATATTTTAATTAATTAAAAAAACACGGTTTTACAAATTTTTTAAAAAAATTAATATATTTTTAACTGTAATATAATACAACTTTTACAATAATATTTAATTAATTTACCGTACCGTTGCTAAGAAAATTTCATTCAAGGTTAGTAATTCTTCACTTTTTTGAAATAATCCGGAAGAAAAAATTTTAAAAGCTTGAAATTTTCAATTAAAAAATTTTTTTTCAATAAAATTTGTTTGTGTCATGATTTTAACTACAAAATACTATTTAGAAACCAAATTATAAGAAGAAATGAAATTAAAAAAATATTGACTATCATGGTCTGATAGAATGAGAACCGCTTGAGGGTATAAGCATCCTTAAAGTCTCTTTAAATCTAAAATTAAATATTTTGCATATTGTTACATTTTTATTTTATGTAAATTTTTTCTTCATTAAAAATTTTCTCGAGTTTTTGTAATTTGTTTTCAAAACTTTTAATTAATTTTTTCGCTTTTTAAAAGATTTTCTATATTTTCCCCGCAGGCCTTATTCTCTCATAATTTCCCATACTTTTCAAAATTTATTTTTTTAATTCTTTTTTATTTTATTTTATTTTTTTTACTACAGCATTCTGAAATTATTTAATTATTCATTTTATTCAATTGAAAATTTAAAAATGTCAAATAAAAACATTTTTCTCCCGTGTTTCATTCATCTTGAAACACAGATATTAAAAATATTTTTTTATCTAAAAAAAGTTTTTTATATTTTTAAAATAATTTATTTATAATTTGATAATAGTTTATTATAAATTGTATAATTAATGTTTTAAAAACTGTACAATTTAAATTTTAAAAAATTCTGTAATTACAATTTTTTAGAATTATTTAATAAACATTTTTAAAAAATTAAATAATTCTATTAATTCGGGTGTCTTAAACACTCGGAAAACATAGATAATTGGCAGGAAAATTAAAGTCTCTTTTTTTATGGAAAATTAAATATTTTGCACATTGTTAAATTTTTATTTTATATAAATTTATTTTATGTCAATTTTTTTTCAATCAACATTTTTTCGATTTTTTAAAAATTTGTTCTCAAAACTTTTCACTAATTTGTTGATTTTTAAAAAAATGTCTATATTTTCCCCGCAAGCTTTCCTTCATTCTTTCATAATTTCTCATATTTTGCAATATTTGGCTTTTTTCCATATTATTTTTTCACTTTCTTTTTATTTTATTTTTTTGTACTATAAAAATCTGAAATTATTAGAATAACAATTTTTTTTGTACAAGTTATTAATAATTGAAATTTTAAAAATGTCAAATATAAACATTTTCTCTCCTCTGCTCTTATTGACCGATTTTAAAAATTAAAAAAGCTCATTATTTATCTTGAAACGTAGATTATAAAAATATTTTATGTTCTAAAAAGTCTTTTTTATACTTTTTAAACTAATTTATTTATAATATGATAATAGTTGATTATAAATCTGTGGCTGAAAGGTAAAACAGCACAACTCCTATTTTATCAAATTTGAGATAACATCAGATTTCTATATATGTAAATATACTTTTTAAAGTTTCATAATTGTAAATTGATTAAAATGTTTATTTACTCAGAAAATATTAAAAAACGTAATCGCATAAGTACATTAAAATCGAAAAAAATAATTGATGTTATTCTCTGGGACCTTTAAATTTCATTAAATTTGTTAAACAGATCTAAAAACTACATTAGAAAACAGGATTAAATATCAAACACCCAAAATATTTGTTCATATTTCGATTTTGCAGAAATCAGAAAAAAAAAACAAAAACAGGTTTTACTCGAAACCATGAATATGGCGCATGTGCTGTTTTACCTTTCAGCCACAGAAATTGTATAGTTAAAATTTTTGAAAATTATTTAATCAACATTTTTAAAAAATTGAATAATTCTAATAATTCAGGTTGTTTAAGACACTCTTGTGTATTTGAAATAAAACATTTTTTCGTTCCTAATTTTACCATTTATTCATAAATGTCTCAATTATTAAAAATTTTGTCAATATTTCAGTTATTTCTTAACCTTTTCCATTTTTAGAGAACTTTCACATTTCTTTTGTGTACTTTTTACATATATACATTTTCTTATTATATTTAAAAATGTTCACTTTCCTTTTAATATTCGTCCTTGATTAACTAATTTTTGCATTTTTTGTTTTTTTCTGATATTTTCATTTAAAAAATGTAAATTTAAATTTATAAGAGTAAAAATATCAACCAATCAGAGATCGTGTTACAATTGGACGCCATATTTGGTCGATATCCAATCAGCTAGCTCGTAAAAAGAATTGCGTCATTCTTGCAAAAGTTCGTTAACTAAGAGCATTGTTTGTTTTATTGTTGTTATTTTCTCCGAAAATTTTCAATAATTCGAGTATTATTTTGATTAATTGTCAAATAAATTCAGAAATAATTTATAGTAGTAGTGACAGTTGATCGTTTTTTAGATAAATCGTAAGAAAATATATGTTAATTCAATGAAAATATGAAGTTGAAAATTTTAACTTTTATGAAGGTTAATAACTTCTTTATAATACAATTTAGAAAAAGTTTAATATGCAAAACTGAATTACTTTAGTAAAAATATCTTTAAATCTTTTATTTGCTTTCCTTTTATTTGCAGCCGCTCGTGGAAAAGGGGATCTAATATAGAGATTTGCGAATCCGGAATTTCAGGTCTCGAATCGAATCAAAATTTGTCGAATATAGAATCAAATAATATTCGATTCGATCCGAATTTGAACAATTCGAAAATCTCCAGGATCTAACTCATATTTTGTCAAATTTTTAGACAAAAAAAATTGGAAAAAAATCGTGAATATTTTCAAAATGTTAATTCTTCAAGTCAAGTTTATCATAAAAGGGATCTTTATATGGCTTTCTCAGTAAAGTAGTATTTTCTAAACCTGGAAAATGTTTTCAAAACCAAGAAAAGACCTTGAATTTTATCTCCAAATTTTACTGGCCACCCTGGAAGTATAAAAGTTTATTAAATAATTTATTGTTAGTAATGTTCCGAGTACATTTTTCCTTAATTAAATCAATTACAAATCTTATATCGAATGAATGTCTATTTTTTAAACTGTAAAAATTTAGAAGTGTTCAGGAAAACTTGACAATATCAAGGAATTTTCTTTAGTCCAGTTTTAGACACCCTGTAAATTCTGATAATCTAATTATAAATCATTCTGATCGTTTAAAAATATTAACATAAATGGAAAGCAGTTGACCCTGGTGGTTTTAATTAATTTGCATCTAATGAAGTATCTGGCATTGTTACATTGTACTTCCGTGTCCTCTCTCGTTACAATAAATGTATACGAATGTCAGCGAAGCGATACGTATAATAGTTAAGTATGGAAATGCGGAAATCTCCTGTCCCGCTGCGGTTGCGGAGATGAAAAGAGAAAGAATGGAAACTAGTGCAGAAGTAGATACATTAACTATGCTGGGAAACTGTTACGAAAGGATAAAACAAGTTAATTCAAAAATCGTTCCCGAACAATTTTTCACTGCTGCTCTTCCAGGAACAAAAAGCCAAGAGAGCCTCTTTCAATTCAATGGTCATTGTTTAGTTTACTCTTTCCTAATAAAAGCATGCATATGTGCAACTGTTATAATGGCGAAAAATAAACAAAATAGTCGCATTTTTCACACTATTAACTCTTGATATCACCCATTGAAATTCTTTTTTTATTTTTTATTCTATTTCTTCATTTTATTTTATCCCTTTACTTCATTCCATTTCTTCACTTCATTTTATTCCTTTACTTCATTCTATTTCTTATTCTATTTATTTTCTTTATTTATTTTATGTTACACTTTAAAGTGATAATAGTACAATTCTTATTGTATTATTTACGTCAATTTTGAATTAATTTCGCAATCCTAATTTTATTTGACTTAATTTCAATCCACTAAAATTTGTTAACAGATCTAAAAATTTCAATTGATTTACTGTTTCAGTGATTCTTTATTTATCGGAAATGGATATATGTTTCTAATTGCGTGTAAAAAATTTCTAGAAAAAGTCGGAATCAGAAGAGACATTTGTTACAAATACTATTCTTTTTACCCAGAAAATAAAGGACGATAAAAAGTATTAAAAATTGCAGGCCTCATACTCATGCCACTTTTTTCATCTAATGCCACTATTTAGCTACTATTCTGAAAAAAATGCCACTATAGACACTATTTTCAACTCAGATCTTTAATGAGTCTCTAAGTATTTGACTGCTGTCCTTTCCATTATATTAGACTTCAATTAGCAAGAATGCATTTTATTGGTTGGAATTACAAAATTATAAAAAATTATTTTCATTGAGATGGAAGAAAATGACCGAAAAACTGAAGCAGAAGCCAAAAAAGAGGAAACGCATTGTGGTTTATTGTAGGATTTGTTTCTGAACTTTGGGAGGAAATCCATTATATTATTTGGGAAAATTTCCAATCTTTAGGACTAATTACCGATTTTTTTGGAATAAGTCAATTTTTTTGAACTACGGAAATATTTCCATTTAGACTTCGGATTTACATTTTTTACTTCTGGGGAAAAATCCATCGCATTTAGACGATTTTTCAATTTTTTTCGAAAAAAAATTCCAATGATTTGATAAAAATAGTTTTTCTTGAAACATTGGAAAAACCTGGGATTTATTTACGAGTTTTCGGAAAAAATCCACTATATTTGGAAATTTTTCCAATCTTTAAGAATAATTTCCAATTTTTTTTCTGAATAGGGAATTTTTCCAAACTTTACGAAATAAATCCACTAGTTGGGAAGATTTTCTAATTTTCGGGGAAAAAATTGAAACCAAGTAACTCTTTTAGGTTAAAATAAACGGAAATAAGGATTCTAAGACTTAAAATAAACCTTAAAATATTGGAGACTATTAAAACATCACAAATCACACAAAATTCAAAAAGACAGGTTGATAGTGTTCCCATTAGTTCAGTTAAAGTAGAAAAGAAAAATATTAATATTCAAGAACTTTTGTAAATGAAGTATTTCATATTTTTTTAATTTAATCAGGTTTTCAAAATTCTAAGTGTTCTTTTCAGTTTGGCGTATATGAAAAGTCAGGGAATTTTATAAAAGGTTGTTTTAAAAAATTAATTTAATTAATTTCTATTTTTATGATTTCAATCAGTGATATTTTATTTGAAATAAGTTGAAAACTGCTGAATTGTTGGTGACTTTTACCTGATTGATCAATAGAAAATAATTCAAATTTTCAATGCTGTTACTAAAATTGAAAATTATTTCTATCAATCAGTAAAAAATTAATGAAAATTTAGTCATTTTTAACTGATTTCCTGTGAAACTTGATTAATTGAAATCATGAATAGAAAGTGATTTTCAATATAAAATTATTCTCCTTAAATTTTATAATTATTCATTAATTTTTTTAATTATTTTGTTCTGTTGTCGATTATTCTCGACAGCTTTCGAATTTTATTGGCAGTTGTCAATTATTTTCCTCATTTCTCAGTTATTTTCGTCATTTTGTAATTTTTCTTTCCATTATCAATTATCTTCTTCACATTTCAATTTAATTCTTTAAATTTTAATTTATTTCCTCCATTTTCAATTTTTTTCTTCAATTCTCAATTATCTCCAATTTTCAATTATTTTATTTAATATTCAAACATTCTTGCCTTTTTCCAATTATCAATTTTTTTTTTTTTTTGAAATTTCAATATAATTCTTTAATAATCTTCTTCAATTTTCATTTATTATCTAAAATTTTTTCTATAATTTTCTTTAGTTTTTAATTGACAACCTAATATTCTCCTTCAATTTTATATTTATTCTTAATTTTTTCAATAATTTTGTTCTATTGTCGATTAATCTCGCCATTTTTCGAACTTTTTTAAACTTTTTTTTCAACTGTGAAGAATTTGTTTAATATTTAATTCTTTTAGTAATTTAGTAATTTTTTTTTTAATTATTAATTATTTTCTTACAATTTAAATTTAATTCTTTAACCTTCAATTTATTTCTTCAATTTTTAATATTTTTTCCAATTATTATTCTCATCAGTTCTCAATTATTTCTTTCAATTATTTCTTTCAATTATTAATCATTTTCTACAATTTATCATTATTTCCTACAATTTTTTCAATTTTTTTGTTTTGTTTAGTAATCTAGTCTTTTTTAGAATTTTGTTTTCAATTGTCTATTATTTTCTTCATTTTTCACATATTTTCTTATGTGTTCTTTCTTCTTATTTCTTTTCTTCTCACCTTTTTTTAATTATCAATTATTTTTTCAGATTTAAATTTAATTCTTACATTTTCAATTTATTTCTTCATTTTTTTTTATTATTTTCTTAAAATTTCAATTCCATTCTTCAGTTTTGAATTATTTTCTTCTATATTCCATAATTTTCAGCTTTTTTAATTACTTTTTTCAATTTTTAATTATATCTTTTAAATTTCAATTTCATCAATTTTTTTCGATTTTCAATCCAGTTGTTCAATTTGTAATTATTTAGAACAATTATTCCTATAATTTTCTTAATTTTTTCTTGTTTCTGAATTTCCTAATTTAATATTACTCGTTTAATTTTTTCAGTTGCCTATTGATCTAATCATTTAGATATCGAATTTTGTTTTTAATTGTCAATTCTTTTTTTCATTTTTCAGATATTTTCTTCAATTTTGTAATTATTCTCGTAATTTTCATTATTTATTGCATTTGCAAAAATTTATAGTTTTAATGTTGCTACTTGTTTGTATTTGGTCATGGAATTTAAGGAAAAATAATATGAATACATTATTTCTTTTTGTGTTTTTAGTACGAAATTATTGATCAATATTAATATCAAAATTAAAAATATTACATCAAAAGTTAATTAAAAAAAAAATATATTTTTGAGCTTGAAACTGTTTTAAAATGCCTTCAATTTTCTTCGAAAGTCACTCGATACCCTGATTGATATTTTATTACCTATTCATTTAATTTGAATATTTTATATTTGGACCTGGAATTTTTGTGAAAATGGTCTGAAAAACCTGGAAAAGTCATGGAATTTTCAAATTATGTTTTTGTGGCAACCCTGATTAATGTATTTTTAATATATTTTATAAAATAAAAACAGTAATATTATTATTTTTTGTTATTTTTACAACCATAAGATTAAATAAATAAATAAATTTATATATATTTGTTAACAAAAATATGCCACTATTTTGCCACCTTTTTGAACAGTTTAAGCCACTTTTCACACTATTTTTTGTTGCAAAACTTAAGGATGTTCATGACATTAACATAACCTCAAACTAGAAAATAGATTCTCATATAAAATTAAAATATTAAAATTGATTTTACCTTATTTTGAAAGTGGTACATTAAAAAAAAATAGAGTAGAAAAAAATTTGTTACTAAATAACAATTATTTAACATTTTGTCAAAAAATGTTTAAAAAGTGCAAAAACAAAACAAAAATGGTTCAAAGATTAGTTTTTTAAATTAGGATTTCAAGTCACCATTTTTTTGTACTTGTCTATAATAATGATTTGCGAAAGCTTCAATCGAAAAAGCTGTTTGTTTTAAATGTATTATTATAGATTAAATATGTGAAAAAATGTGATAAAAATTAATGAGATAAAAAAAGTCTAACCTTGATCCGTATTGAGATCCATGCCAACTTCTGTAAGGATCATAGTCCTCGATGATCGAAGGCTCCTTTTCTATGACTTCAGTTCGCGTGCAAGTGCAAGACATTGCCGAACAAAGACAGATGTTAATGATAAGCATAATGAGGAACAAAATGCCAAGTGCTACAGCAAGCCACAGCAGCCAAGCTGGATGAACACTACCGTCTTCAAAAGACGCGGCTAATACTGTCAAAAAAAAATTTTAATGCGTATAAAATAGTTATTTGATAAGGTAAACTACCGGATGAAATTGTAGGACCACTTACAAAAATAGGATTAAAAACATGACCGTATTAAAATGTTGATAACTCTGTCAGATATTAACAAAATAAAATTTTTTATGCTTATAAAATTTGCCGATAAATGATCCTTAAAGCTTTTTCGATTAATAGAAACGGGGATTCAATGTGATAAAACAATTTGTCGTTTTTCGTCAATTTGCATTGTTTAAGTTTGGTAGGCTGCATTTTGTAGAAAAGTAATTGAAGAATTTTGAAATTAAGCTAAATTAAAGCATGAACTATTAGTTTTAAAATAGCCCAAAGAAAACTTAAATATCTTGACTGGTTCAAAAGTTATAAGCAAATGTGTGATACGAAAATGCAGCCCACCAAACTTAGACAATGAAAATTCACAAAAACCGACAAATTATTTATCACATTGAATTTCCATTTATATTAATCAAAAAAGCTTTAACATAGGATCATTTACCAGCAAATTTTATAAGATTTATGAAAAATTTTAATTCGCTAATATTTGACAGTTATCAACATTTTAAGACGGTCATCACTGCAAAAACTGCTGTCTTCTAAGTGTCTTATTTTAAGACACAAGACATTAAGAAAGCGTCTTACGGTTATTTCAAGCTATTTCATTGGTTAATAATTTTGAAGGATGCTTTCTCATTGGTTTAAAATTAAGACACTTTAAAACGTCTTAAAAGTGAGGACAAAAATGTCTTAAAATAAGACACTTGTTTTTACAGTGATGTTGTTGCGTTTTGTTTTTTATACTCTTTTACTTATAACTTTTAAACCAGTCAATATATTTTAATTTTCTTTGCCTTACTTTAAAGCTAACAGTTCAAGGTTTAATTTAGCTTAATTTTAAAATTTTTCAGTTACTTTTCTAGAAAATGCTGCTCACCAAACTTGAACAATGAAAGTTCACAAAAAACGAAAAATTCACCTGCCTTTATCACGTGGAATCTCCGTTTCTATTAATCAAAGAAGCTTTTAAATAGAATCATTTAACGGCAAATTTTGTAAGCTTTCCAGTGGTCTATGAAAAATTTTAATTCGCTAATATTTGACAGAGTTATCAACATTTTAAGACGGTCATCTTGTTGCAGTATGTTTTTTATACACACTTATAACTTTTGAACCATTCAAAATATTTTAATTTTCTTTGTCTTATTTTAAAGCTAATAGTTCAAGGTTTAATGTAGATTAATTTCAAAATTCTTCAATTACTTTTCTAGAAAATGCTGCTCATCAAACTTAAACAATGAAAATTCATAAAAAACGAAAAATTCACGTGTCTTTATCCCATGGAATCTCCGTTTCTATTAATCAAAAAATCTTGAACATAGAACCGTTTAACGGAAAATTTTATAAGCTTTCCAATGGTCTATGAAAATTTTCAATTCCCTAATATCTGACCGAGTTATCAACATTTTAAGACGGTCATGTTGTTGCGCTTTGTTTTTTATACACATTTACTTATAACTTTTGAACCAGTCAAGATAATTTAATCTTCTTTGCCTTATTTTAAAGCTAATAGTTTAAGGTTTAAATTAGCATAATTTTAACTTTTTTCCATAACTTTTCTAGAAAATGCAGCCCACCAAACTTGGACAATGAAAATTCACAAAAAATGATAAACTCTTTTATCACATTGAATCTCCGTTTCTATTAATCGAAAAAGCTTTAAAATAGGACCTTTATCGGCAAATTTTATAAACTTTCCAATGGTCTATAAAAAATTTCATTTCGCTAATATCTGACAGAGTTATCAACATTTTAAGATGGTCATGTTTTTAATCCCATTATTATAAGTAGTCCCACAATTTTGGCCGGTAGTGTAGTTACATGATCTTATGTCAACGAACGCATAAGAATCAATTCAAAATTTCACCTTTTCTTTATCACTTTTAAATTTACTTCCTGATTCTGAAAGAAGAGTGAAAGCTCCTTTACATCCAAACACAAAGAATGAGATATCTCAATTACTCAACAAGTTACAACATAAAAAACATTTTTCCTAAATTATAATCGAGGAGATTAAAATTTTGATTGTACAGAAAGAGGGACAGATCTTAGTTTTCGATTGTGCAAAATTCCGATTGCTCAAACAGTAAAATAGAAAGAGTCATGAGTCGCAATTTATGTTAAGTAGTTATCTCTGTTTCTGTTAAGTTAGATCTTTTCGAAAAATAATCATTTTTTCCTACTATAATAGGATTTTTAAGAGTCATATCCTCAGGTTTGAGTGGATATATTTATGTGTATGAATATGCAGTAAAAATAAAAGTCTCACCAGGTGGTTCTCCAGGTTCAAGGACATAGACACTCGTACTAGCGACGAGTACTGCCTCTTCGTCTGCTGCATTTTGTCCTATGCCGAATCCCTTTATAGAAAAATCTTCGTCCCCTTCACAAATAGGAGTTGCACAAGTTCCTGCATTAAAAACAAACGTCAATTAAATAAAGATCCTAATCCTACACCTTCCTTGAGTTAATGATTGTAAACACCAAATGAACGGGGGAACTTAGAAATGTAATTTTTCTGCTTCCAGTTGTCTTTGCGCATGTTAATTAGAAAATTATCACGAGTATCAAGGTCATTGACTCAAAAATTCTGAATATACAATATTCATATCTTGGCATCTCAAGGTCAGACAGACATAAATTTTATTTACCAAGGGCTTTTGTTACCAACCTCTTTTGTAACCTTGGAATGTGCATTCTTTATTTTTCATTTCTTGCCAAGTACATAGAAGTGTACTTGCGTTTATAGTCTTAAAGGGACTATTAAGTTTTAATTTATGAATGAGTATGCTAAAACGATAAACTAAATCAAAACATTTTAATTTAATTTCGATGGAATTGATTAAGTTGTAATTAATCTCGGGTAAAAATTTGACGCAAAGTTAACTCTTCGGAACACTTGTAGAATATTCCAGGAATCTTTCGTGATCTTTATACAGGGATTCGTGTCGGAACAGATAATGATTTAAAAGTTCAAAATTTTTAGCTTATGTAAAGAAAAATAATAGGAGAATTAATAAGATCCGGCAGATGGTACAAGCGTTATCTTAATTCTAAAAGTTGCATAGAAAAGTATTAATCTAAAATACAGAGTGTAATACGTGTAAGATGCAGCTATAATATATGTCTATGTATAATTTGATCACTTGTTTGCACGCACAGGGTAAAGTGAAACGTGTAAAAAGCTCAGGAAAGATGGTGAACTCGGATTTTATCAGTGTGTGTGAGAGTGTGTACAGGTCGGTGTAAGCAAGGTCAATTTCTACCCCCAGCTGAAACTTGTTTTAACAAAATCCGATAGGTAGAAATTAATGTCTGCTTCTATACAGAATCTCGGACCGGCTTTTCTTAGACACAAGCACATGTTAAATATAAGCACAGGATATTCCTCTGCAGAGACCAGTTTTATTATACGCTATCCACTGCAGTGTGTATTCAATTCTGAATACAATACTGTATGGTCCTACGATAAGACAGTTAAGACACGACGACAAAGAATCTTATATTTTTCAACATCGGCATTCATGCTCCTCATATAGAGATACGTATCGAAGGGTAGGGTACGGAGGTACGATGAACATTAAGAATCACTTTCAATCAGTTCCGATTAGAAGATTTACAGGCGGGATTCTGTGGCAATTATTTATTTAGTTTATAGCAATAAAACGGTGATTTATTGAGGAAAGAGTTTGATTTGAGTAATAAAATGTTTGCGCTTGATATATAGAAACAATAAAATGTTTCGTTAGATGGATAAAAGTGATGTTCTTAAGAAGAATAAAAAACGAAAAGTCTGTTTTGTCTAAATTAACAAGGGTGGTCATTTGACCGGGAATTAAAAAATTGATCGGGAAATTTGTTATTAAACTGGGAATTTCTTCGTGGATCTAAAAGTAATGAAAAATTTGATCGAAAATCAATTTTTTTTTTATTTTACAAATCTATAATATAATGATAATAATCGACAAGTTCTTTTATTCTTTCATTCCCTTTTTGTCTGTTCACACCTGAAGTTTGAAACATAGATATGGGTCAGAATTAGTAAAATCGGCATAAAAAAAAGATTTTTCTTTTTTATCGAAACAATATTGAAAAAAATTATTGTTTGATTATAAGAATGTTTCCGCCAAACGAAAAAATTTTTACAATAGTTATTGCAAAATTAACAATTTTTAGCACTTTTTACTCTCTAAATCAGAATTAGTTAAAAACTAATATTTTAAGGGTAAAAACTCGTTTACCATGTCAAATAGTAATTTTTTACTAATAATTTACTAAAAAAATACTAAATTAATTAGTTAAAGTAATTTGTAGGTTGTGTTAAATTACTAAAAGAATTAGTAGTTTTCTATTTACTAATTACATTAGTTATTTTTTACTATTTAATTAGTTAAATTTAATTACTGAATTAGTAGTTTTTATTAATAATTAGTTATTTTTTACTAATTGAAAAAGAGAAAACTGGTTCGCGATTTTAACCCTTAAATAATAGTTTTTTACTATGAATTAGTCAAATTCATGGCTCACTTTTCTCTAATTCATATAGTAGAAAACTACTAATTGAAATAGTGAAACTTAACTTTTAAAATATGTAGATTTTTTTACTAATTTAATTAGTAGTTTTCTACTAAGAATTAGTAGCTTTCTACTAAGAAATAGTAAAATTCTAACTATTTTAATAGTAGCTCACTTTTCGCTAATTCATTAGTAGAAAACCACTAATTCAGATTTAGAGAGCATATTTCATAAATGATTTTACCGATTTAAGTGTACCTTGGATAGAATCAAAGGGCATAAAATAGAATTCTAAATACAGTTCTAAAACTTAAAAAAAAATTATAATTTGTTTATAAATGTTTATAAACAAAGTATTTTACTATCTTTACCCGATTTTTAAAGGGTCCAGAACATTAAAAACAATTAATTGTTTATAAACAATTTTAAACAAATTATGAAGTTTTTTTTTTAAATTTTCGAATTGTAAGTATAAGTCTGTTTTATGTCTTTTGATTCTATCCAAGGTGCACTTAAATGGGAAAACTCATTTAAGACATATAAGCTTTTATTTAAAAAATGTATACAATTTTCATTTTGCAAAAACTTTTGTAAAAAATCTTTTAAAATTTTTCCGTTTGGTAGAAACATTTTTAGGATCTAACATAATAATTTTTCAATATTTAGGTAAAAAAGAAAAATCTTTTTTTTTTTCTATGCGGGCTGATTTCACAAATTCTGGCCCAAAATTTTTGGGTTTTAAATCAGATAATTTTTAAAAAGTGCATTTAAATTTATAAATATCAGTTCAAATAATTTTAATTTCATTAATAAATAAATCTATAATTTTTTCTATAATTTTCAACAATTTCAATATGCAATTATTCTCTTTACATTTTATAATTTATTCTTTAATTTTAAAGAAATTTTTTTGTTCTGTTGTTGATTATTCTCGCCAGTTTTCGAATTTTTCTTTCGATTGTCAATTATTTTCCTCATTTCACAATTATTTTTTTTAATATTTAATTTAATTACTATTTTCTTAAAATTTAAATTTAAGTCTTTAATCTTCAATTTATTTCTTTAATTTTTAATTATTTTCTTCAATTCTCAATTCTATTCTTCAATTTTCATTTGCATTCTTCGTTTTTTAATTATTTTATGCAATATTCAATAATTCTCACATTTTCACAATTATCAATTATTTTCTTGAAATTTTAATACAATTCTTCAATTTCCAATTGATTTCTTCAATTTTCATTTATATTCTACAATTTTTTCCACAATTTTCTTCACTTTTCAATTGACAATATATTATTCTCCTTCAATTTTATAATTATTCATTAATAATTAAAACAGTTTTTTTGTTCGAGTGCCGATTATTCTCACCATTTATCAAATTTTCTTTTCTATTGTTAATATTTTTTTTTAATAGTTAATTATTTCCGTTACATTGTAATTTTTCTTTTAATTATCAATTATTTTCTTGAAATTTACATTTAATTCTTTAATTTTTAATTCAGTTCTTCAATTTTTAATTATTTTCTTTAATTCTCAAATAGTTTCTCTAATTTTCAATTATTTTTATCGATTTTCGATTAATTCCTCAATATTCAATAATTCTCGGATTTTTTTAATTACGTTTTTTCTTTCATAAAAATTGTTTTAAAATTTAATTTAATTATTCAATTCCTGAACTATTCTTTTCAACTCTTAATTATTTTTTTCAAATTTAAATTCAATTTTTTTATTTTCATTTATTTTCATTAATATTAAAAAATAATCATTTTTTTTTTGATTATTATTAAGTTTCTTTATTTTAAAATACAATTGTTCAATTATTTTTTATTTTCTTTGAGTTTTAATTCCATTCTTCAGTTTTCAATTGTTTTCTTCTATATTCATTAATTATTCTCGTCCTTTTTCATTTACTTTTTTTCAATTTTTAAGTATTCTTTAAATTTCAATTCCATTCTTCAATTTTTAATTGCTTTATTCAATTTTCAATTATTTTTTTCAATTTTAATTGAATTTATTCCAATAATTTTCGTAATTTTTCAAATTTCAATTATTTTCTTTAAATTTAATTACAATTTAATATTTTTTGTTTAATTTTTTCAATTATTTTTTTCAGTTGTCTATTAATCTAGTCACTTTTCGAATTTTGTTTTTAATTGACGATTATTCTCGTCATTTTTTACATATTTTTTTCAATATTTCTATTATATTTGTCATTTTTAACTATTTCCTGCAACTATTTATTATTTTTCGCGATGTTCAATTATTTCCTACAATTTTTAAAATTTTAAATTATTATTTTAAAATTATATAATTATTCTTTGATTTTTTAAATTATTTCTTTTTCATAGAGGCAGTATTTTTTTTAGTTACGTAGGTAGTAATCTCATTATTTTTTTAATTGAATTTTGTTTTCAATATACAATTATTCTCTTTATATTTTATAATTATTCTTTAATTTTTATTTAATATTTTGTTCTGTTGTCGATTATTCATACCAGTTTTCAAATTTTTCTTTGAATTGTCAATTATTTTCCTCATTTCTCAATTATTTTGTTTAATATTTCATTATTTTCCTCATTTTTTATTTTTCTCTCAATCATCAACTATTTTCTTAAAATGTCAATTATGTTCGAATGTCGATTATTTTCGCCATTTTTCGAATTCTTTTTTCTATTGTTAATTATTTTTTTAATAGTTAATTATTTTCTTTCCACTGTAATTTTTCTTTTAATTATCAATTATTTCCTTGAAATTTTCATTTAATTCTTTAATTTCCAATTTATTTCTTCAATTTTTATTTATTTTCATTAATTCTCAAGTATTTTCTCTAATTTGCAATTATTTTTATCGATTTTCAATTAATTCCTCAATATTCAATAATTCTCGGATTTTTTTATTTACTTTTTTTCACTCATAAAAATTGTTTTAGAATTTGATTCAATTATTCAATTCTCAATTATTTTCTTCAAATTTAAATTCCATTTTTCAATTTTCAATTATTTTGTTTAATATTAAAAAATTATCGCCTTTTCTTTTCTTTTTTTTCGATTATCATTAAGTAAGTTTCTTTAATTTTAAATACAATTGTTCAATTATTTTCTTTAATTTTTAATTTCATTCTTCAGTTTTTAATTGTTTTCTTCTATATTCAGTAATTCTCGGCTATTTTCAATTACTTTTTTTTCAATTTTTAAGTATATTCTTTCAATTATAATTTCATTCTTCAATTTTAAATTGCTTTCATCAATGGTCAATTATTTTTTTCGGTTTTTAATCCAGTTGTTAAATGTGCAATTATTTCCAACAATTACTCGTATAATTTTCTTAATTTTTCAATTTGCAATTATTTTCTTTAAATTTAATACTTGAATTCATTTTTTCAGTTTTCTATTAATCTAGTTATTTTTCGAATTTTTTTTCAATTGACAATTATTTTCGTAATTTTTCACAAATTTTTATTAATTTTTCAATTGACAACAAATTTTGACTATAAATATGCATAGTTTTGTTCTAAAAAATGATCATTTTGATTTTTCAAAAATAAAATTAATTTGAATAATATTTTTATTTGGTCCAAAAAACCGGTTTTTAGCCTAAAATTTTGTCAATGGATATAGCATTTTCTTAAAATTATTCTTCATTCAATTTTCTAGGTATAGCTTATTTTCAAGAAATAAGAATTCTGAAAAAGTGTTTAAAAGACGAAAAAAAGATATGATTGATATTTCTTAAATTTCGTAAATTGAGAAGATTGTTCCGAGAGTAGTATAGAAGTGGGGGATATTTGTGATTAAAATTTTGTAATGTGTACATCGACCTTCTGTTTCAGAGACATGTCTTAGGTTTGTCAGATAATTCAAGTATTACGGAACTTGAATTTTTAATATTTCATTAAATTTAATGAAAATAATTTAATTAATTAGATTAATTATAAGGGCAAACATTTTGTAAAGTAAATAGAATTTTTTTTTTCAATAAGAATACGAAGAAAAAATACGTTGTAAGCTTTATTATGATAATTTGGTTGAAGTCGGTATTATGTTACCTTGATTAAAATCTCGCATTCTTTTCCGGTCGGAAGAGCTATACCTTTCGTTACGTGTGTTCTATTTTTAAAAAAAATATTTGTATTGAAATCAACAGTATTGTGTTATGCGATATTACACATATTTTAAATAAATATTGTATAACTTATCTAACCTTTACAAACGGCGATGTCGCATTGAAAATGCACCTGTGTACTACTGTCTGGAAATCTGAACATTGAGAACAAGGTTGCTTCTGCAAAACCCGTGTTTCGATCATACACAAATTTCGTCATCACCTGCTTTTTCTCTATCACAGGACACCTTTAATTAAAAGAAAGTAAAAGCGTTTTATTACCTAGCAAGAATTCGAAAAAATGTTTACCTCGCGCTTATAGTATATATATATATATACACTTATAGTGTTAATTTATTAAATTTATTTACTCTTATTTAATTAAACAGAAATTCTATTTTTAATTAAGAAAAATGCAGACATTATTTCTTCAAATACCAGAAATTTCACGATACTTTATGTCTTGAACAAAAAAAAAAAAAAATATCCTGAATTTGAAAAAAATTCAATAAATTTTTTTTGGAATTCCGTTGCGATTATCAGCGAAATTCCACTGACTCAGGAGTCTCCTTATCTTTATTTTACGTTTTCGCATTTATTTAATACGTTTGTATTTATTTAAAGAATTTATTTTATGCGTAATTAAATTAAATCTATAGTTTTATGCGTTGTCCTTTGAAAGTGCATTCCACTTATTGAATGTTAATTACAGAATTTAAAGATTGACATACCCTTTATCGTCTAGCAGACCTTGGGAATCGTTCTTTTTGTTGAAAGCAAAACAATTCTTGACGCGTATACCATGCATTCCTGTAACATAAATAATAGAATATTGTGAATTCAATATGAAATAAACCTTCTTCGTGAAGTATTGAGAGGTGTGAAAGTATAATATTATACACTCTAGCTAAATTTAATATGCGAAAAGAGAACAGTTGTTTCAGATTCTGCTCCAGCTTTTAGATTTATTTATGTATACGAATAATTTTTTTCAAATAATAAACAAGTTACTGTTAATTTCACAGTTATCTCGTCTTTTTCTTGAGTATTCTTGTTTTAAATAAATGTATATCTGATAAAGATAAGTAAAAGTTAAATATATGTTACAATTTCCATAGATTTGCGTAATATACTTAATGAAATTACCATCTGGTCGTGAAATTTCTGCTTGAAGAGTATAATTCTGACCAATGTAGGCAGTTTGGATTCTGTGAGTTCCATCCAGAAGTCGTAGCGACACCAAAGAAGTCTCGTTTCTAAAAAAAAAGAATTCAATTATTACGTATGTGACTTTTACACAACTAATTTTACAGTCAGCAGAATTGAGTTTTGTTTTTAGATAAAATTCATGCGGGAGAAGATTTTATTTGGCTATTGTCATTAAGAAACGGTTTTAATTAAAAATGTATGCGGGAGGTTTCACACACACATTTATTAATGGATAAAAATATCTTTGAGAGAAAAATGGATTTTATTACTCTAAACATTTGAAAACATCAAAATTAGCATTTGAAAATATGTTTTTTCCCGCGTTTTAAAAGAGCGTTGTCTGTTTTTCTAACCTCAAAATAAAAATGTAAGTGATGTTAGTGAAACGAATTTAAGAAAATATAACAAACAAGTAAAAAAGTTATGACTGCGTCGACAACAATATTAATGGAAGAGGAGAAAATATTTCAAGGTCTTTGAAATTTGTCTTCTTTATAGAATTGAAACAATTCGTATTTTGAAAAATAAGTCCACAATTAATATATTTTACAGAGCTGCCAGTGACTCACTTTTCTGACTTTTACTCACTTTTTCTAAAATCGCTCACTATTACTCAGTTTTTTTTTTGCTTTTTTAGTAATATATTTTTTTTTACTTTTTTTTGTCATTTTTCAATTCTTTTCTTCAAATTTCAATTAAGTTCTTCAATCTTTAAATTGATGCCAGGAATATTTAAATCTTCTACACAAGTTTCAATCTACTTTTGTATTTTACAATTATTTTCTTCAAATTTCAATTACTTTTGACATTATTAAAGTATTTTTTTTATATTCCAATTATTTTCTTCAAATTTCTATTATTTTTGCCATTTTAGAATTATTTTCAAATTACAATTATTTTATTCAATTTTTTTTACTGTCAAGAATTTTTACATTTTTTACACCAGTTTTAAAGCATTGTTTTCAAATTTTAATCATTATCTTCATTATTTTTATTATTGTAAAGAGTTTTTTAATTTTTTACACCTTTTTCAATTATTTTCTACAGTTTTCAATTATTTTCTTTAATCTTAAGTTATTTTTTCCAAATTTAAATTTTTTCCATTCTTGAATTATTCTTTTCAAATTTCAATTATTTTCTTTATATTCAATTAATTTCTTCAACTTTAAATTATTTTCCTCAAACTTCTAATATTTTTTTCAATTTTTCAAATATTGTTTATAAATTTTTAATTTTTACACCAACTTTCAATTATTTCTGACATTATTCAATTAGTTTCTTAACATTTTTATTGTTTCGTAAATTTTTCAAGAATTGTCTTCAAACTTTTTATTTTTTTCACCAGTTATCAATTATTTTTGTCATTGTTCAAAGATTTTTGACATATTAGAATTATTTTCTTTAAATGTCAATTTCTTCAATCTTTTTATTATTGACATGAATTTATTAACTTTTACACAAGTTTCAATTATTTATGTCATTATTCAATTAGTTTCTTCACATTTCAATTATATTGTTAATTTTTCAATTATTTTATTCAATTTTATAATTAATGTAATAAATTTTTTATTTTTTACTCAATTTTTTGATTATATTTCTCATTTTTCATTAATTTTCTACAAAATTTCAGTTGTTTCTGTTATTTATCAACTGTTTTCTACATATATAAATTTTTTTTGGCCATTTTTTAATTATTTTCTTGTAACTTTTATTATTTTTTTCAATTTTTCAACTATCGTCTAAAAAATTTAATTTTCACTCCAGCTTTTAATTAATTATATCATTATTCAATTAGTTTCTTCACATATTAATTATTTTGTCAATATCTCAATTATTGTACTCAAATTTTTACTTTTTTAGACCAATCACAAATTAATTTTTTCAAATTTGGATGATTTTTGTCATTCTTCAATTATTTTCTTGTAATTTCAATTATTATTCAATTATTTCTTTCAAATTTCAATTATCTTGTTCCAACAATTTAATTTTTGCCTTCATTTTTTGTTTTTTAATTAATATTTTAATTATAGTTTTGTCCTTATTCAAGTATTTTGGTCATTTTTCAATTATTCCTTTCATATTTATATTATTTTTGACTTTTTAGAATTTATTATTTTCTATACAAATTTCAATTTTTAGAATTATTTTTTTTAATGACATTTTCTTCAATCTTTTTTTTATTGCCATGAATTAAATCTTTTGCTCCAGTTTTAAATTATTTACGTCATTATTTAATTAATTTCTTTACTTTTCAATTATAGCGTTAATTTTTGAATTCTTTTAATACAATTTTTCAATTAATGTAATACATTTGTTATATTTTACGTAATTTTTAAATTATATTTCTCATTTTTCATTAATTTTTTCTCAAAATTTCAGTTATTTTTGTCACTTTTCAACTGTTTTCTAAATATGTAATTTTTTTTTAAACATATTAAATTATTTTCTTCAAGTTTTAATTATTTTCTTGAAATTTCTAATATCTTTTTCGACTTTTTAACTATGGTCTAAAAATTTTATCAATTATTTTTTACATTTCTCAATTATTTTCTTCAAGTTTTAATTATTTTATTTCAATTTTTCAATTTTGTCTTTATTTTTTATTTTTAATTGAATCTTTAATTAGTTTTATCATTTTGAAATTTGTTCTTCAAATTTTGATTATTTTAGTCATTTTAAAAAATATTTCCATAAATTTCAATTATGATCTTCAATTTTTAAATTATTGCCAGGGACATTTTTATTTTCTACATAAATTTCAATTTACTTTTGTTATTTTTCAATTATTTTCTTAAAATTTCAATTACTTTCGTCATTAGTCAAGTATTTTTGTCATTTTAGAATTTTTTTCTACAAACTTCAATTATTTTATTCAATTTTCTTTTATTGTCATGAATTTTTAAATTTCTTACACCAGTTTTCAATTATTTTCTCCGAATTTCAGTCATTTTCTTCATTCTTTTTATTATTGTCATGAAATTATGTATTTATGTTCTACATCTTTTTCAATTATTTTTTTCAAATTACAATTATTTTCGTCTTTATTCAAATCATTTTGTCATTTCGAAATTATTTTCTTTAAATGTCAATTTCTTTAATCTTTTTATTAATGTCATGAATTTATCAACTTTTACACCAGTTTTCAATTATTTTCTTAAACTTTCAATTACTTTGCTCATTAGTTAAATATTTTTGTCATTTTCCAATTAGTTTCTTCATATTTCTATTATTTCTGCAATTTTAGGAATTTTTTCAACAAATTTCAATTATTTCATTCAATTTTCTTTTATTGTCATGGATTTTTAAATTTCTTACACACTAAAATTTCTCCAAATTTTAGTCATTTTCTCCATTCTTTTTATTATTGTCATGAAATTATGTATTAATCTTTTACACCTTTTTCAATTACTTCTACAAATTTCAATTATTTTCTTCAAACTTTAATTACTTTCTTCATATTTAAATTTTTTTCCATTCTTGAATTATTCTCCTCAAATTTCAAATATTTTCTTCAAACTTGAATTAATTTCTTCAACTTTCCATTATTGTCTTCAGACTTCTAATATTTTGTTTTTCAATTTTTCTTTATATTGTCTATAAATTTTTCATTCTTACACTAGCTTTCAATTATCTGTGTCATTATTCAATTAGTTTCTTAACATTTGAATTGTTTTATTAATTTTTCATATATTTTCTTCAAATTTTTATTTTTTTACACCAGTTATCAATTATTTTTGTCATTTCTCAATTATTTTTTTAAATTCCAATTATTTTTATCATTATTCAAATATTTTCGACATTTTTGACTTATTTTCTATAAATGTAATTTACTTCATTTTTTTATTACTGTGATGAATTTATTATCTTTTATAGCAGTTTTCAATTATTTATGTCATTACTCAATTAGTTTCTTCACATTTCAATTATATCGTCAATTTTTCAATAATTTTATACAATTTTTCAATTATTGTAATAAATTGTTTTTTTACTATATTTTTCAATTATATTTCTCATTTTTCATTAATTTTTTTCAAAGTTTCAGTTATTTTTGTCTTTTCAACTGTTTTCTACATATATACATTTTTTTTCACATTTTCTAATTATTTTCTTAAAACTTATATTCTCTTTTTTTTTCAACTATTGTCTGAAAAATTTAATTTTTATATCAGCTTTCAATTATTTATGTCATGATTCAATTAATTTCTTCATATTTCAATTATTTTGTCAATATCTCAATTATTGTACTCAAATTTTCAATTTTTCACGCCAGTCCCAAATGATTTTTTGTAAAATTTTAATTATTTTTGTCATTCTTCAATTATTTTTTTCAAATTTCAATTATTTCGTTTCTATTTTTCAATATTGACTTCATTTTTCAGTTTTTAATTAATTTTCAATTAATTTTGGCATTGTACAATTTTTTGTTTTCAAATTTCAATTATTTTTTTATTGCTCTATTTTTCTAAAATTCAGAAATGTTACAATTTTTGTTTTAAATGTAAAAATCCAAAATTTAAAAATCTATTCCTAAAAAAATTTCATATGAAATAGAAAAGACTATCTTATTATAACTCTTTCGTTTATTACTCGAATTGTATACATAAGTAGAATATTTTAATGAACCAATGTAAAGTAATGCCACGTTCTTAAAGCGAAAAAAACGTAATTTTTGCGATTCATGGAACTAAAATAAACTGAAATATTAATTAGAATGGTATTCAACTATTTATGCAAAATTGGAATGCAGCATAGTTAATGGATCTGTTGAACTAAAGTACGTATAATTGTACATATGAAGTATAAAATTCCAAGTATCTTTAGAATTTTGGATTTTCTGAGAGTCAGTGAATAGGAACAGAGCACAGAGTCATCGATTCTATTCGCAATATGTGTTAGCTGTTTACTCAGAGGTTTACGCATCGGTAACCTGCATAGAGAAGATAATTCTCCATAAATCTATTTGTGTGTATGTACACGCAAGATACTTTCTGAGGTTTGCTTCACAGTATAGATATATACTTAATTCCTGAGAGTCTCCGATCGCGAGAATGTGAGTAAGCGGTGGAGTGATCATTAAAAGGAATAGAAAGATGGTAGTGATTCATTCTGTATTCATTGGAAATTATATTGATGGGTTTTATGCGGCAAAACTATCAATTCACTTTGCTCTTTTTTCAATTTCCAGTTACTTTACGTTCTATTTACCATTGTCAACTAAAGTAAATATAATAAGTATTTCAACAAGTATTTATTTAATTTTTTTAAAACACTATTTATGCTAATATCAAATATCTAAATTACATATTTCATAAAAACTTACTTGGCATTTTTAAATCCAGCTTTGCCACAAGTAATAACGTAGAATTTGTCATCAGCTAGTTCTAAAGTCCTATGTATTCTTACTGCTATTGGAACGGATCGTTCTTCCGTGTGCTGTAATTATAATTACAAAAATTATACGTATAGGATAAAGAGCATTAGAATTCTGTGTAAGGATTAAAATGAAATCTGCAATAATGTAAATTTTTTTTTGATTTCTTAGTAAATCTTAGGTACTATTAAGGTGTGTCTTTAAATGATTCATCGTCACGGAATTATTGCTTTATGATTCAATGAGTTACGTATAGCAAGTCGAAAGTTCAAACAATAGACTAGGGATTTTTTTGAATAGTATGAAAGAGAAACTTTGAAAAATGAAAAATATTCGAAAAGCGTCGAAACATTTATTGAAAATCATGTCTGTTTCGATGAATCTCAAATATGAAAATTACTAGAGAAAAAGGGTCAAAATTTCTCTACTGTTCGACCTAAAACTGACTTTTCAAATTATAAACATTCTTTTACATAATTTATTACAGCAGAGTAAAATAAAGACCTTCCTGAAGTACTTTCTTACAAATATTCGTTTTTTAATTAGTTACTAACAATTGAATTTTTAAGCACCCTTTTACCTTTTCACCTTGCAATAATAAATTATTATACCCGGAAATAAAAACCTATTCACTTAACTCCGATTCAAATCATTTTAATTTTTCAAGTGTTTTTTTATTTTTTACGAATATGTTCAGCGCAAATTTTATACATTTGTTTAATTTTAAAAAGTATTATCAAATCTAACAGACCAGCACATAATTTAAGTAGCTCAATTAATTAAAAATTCCAAATTTTGTGTAAAATATGGTAATCTAACCTCAAAATTTCTAAACCGATTCATAATTGTCAAAAACGATTCAATAAATTTTGTATTAATAGGAAATCACTTATTATAAATAAATCCGTTTCAAAACTATTTAGAATGTCAATCATTAATCTGCTTTTTTAAAAACTCCGATCCACTAGAGGTTTTATTCAATAATTTTTTTTTAAATATAAAAGAATAGTTCAAAATCGTGAGGTCGGTTTTAAATCGCCTAGTTGAGAAATTTCGTTTCTAATAAGAATTTTTTAGAAATTTGCAGTTATTAAAAAATGATTTATTCAGGGTTGCCACAGGTCAGGGAATTCAGGGAAATCAGGGAAAAGTCATGGATTTTTATCAAAAGTACTGGAAAAATGCAAGAATCTTTAAAATGGATGAAAAATTATATTCTTCTGAAATTTACTAAGTAAAAAATTTACTAAATACATTTTTAGAAGTCATATTTTAAACATTTCTAAAATTAATTAATTTTTGCAATCTGAAAAATATTTATCTTTTACAATTTTAAAGTCAGGGCTTCCAGTGACTCACTTTTTTCACTTTTACTCTTTTTTTAAAAAATATCTCACTATTACTCACTTTATTAAAAAAAACTCACTTTTCTCACTTTTTGGTAAAATGTCTATTCCAGCTGGGGGAGGGCGAGGAGGGGATCTTCTGATATTGGGTGCCTGATTAATAAATAATTTACTTTATAAATCAATTAGTTTGTTCATATCCCAATTACAATTTTTTTACAAATTTTTGTTTTTAATTACAGTCTAAAAATACTTAATTTCTACACCTTGTTTCAATTATTTTCGTCATTTTTAAAGTACTTTTGTCAACTTAAAAGTATTTTTGCCAATTATTAAGTATTTTTGCGATTTAGAATATAATTTTTTCAAATATCAATTTCATTTACTTCAGTCTTTAAATTACTGTCATGAATATTTAAATTTATTACACAAGTTTTTATTTTTTTTGTCATTTTTCAATTATTTTATTAAAATTTCAACTATGTCCTTTAATCTTTAAATTATTATCAGAAATATTTAAATTTTCTACACAAGTTTCACTTTACTTTTGTTATTTTTCAATTGTTTTCTTTAAAACTTCAATTTTTTTTTGTCAATATTTAAGTACTAGCAAAATTAAACGCGCGCTAGCGCGCAATTAGTTTTGCATACATTTTAGAAATTATAAAATACAATAATAAATAAAACAAATCGGTAAATAATATTTATCCAATAAGAAGAAATAAATATTTTAAATATAGCATTTAAAAATCAATTAATATAAATAAAATAAATATTTATTTAAAAACTTTAAATTGGGATAAATAAATTAAAATTAAAAAAAATAATTAAAATTTAGGAAAATAAACAAGTTACATAAAATATTTTAAATAAAGAACAGTTAAACAAAATTTGAGAAAATTACTTAAAACTTTCAGAAATTCATTGAAATAAAAGAAAATAATTAAAAATTAGAGAAAATAAATTAAATAAGATAAACATAATTTAAAATTGAAAGAAATAAATTTTAATTAAAGAGAAACAAGTAAAAACTTTTCGGCAATTATGTAAAAAAAGGACGAAGAAAAGAACGAAAGTAATTGACAATTGAAGAAAATAATATAAATACTGAAATAATTGAAAAGTTAGATAAATAGTTAAAAATATTTTTAATTATGAAACAAATGTAAAGAATTAAAAACTGAAGGAAATAAATTTTGGAAAATAATTAAAAAATGTTTTTAAATTTTATAACTTGCCGAAAATAATTATAATATGATACATTTAAATTATTTAAATAAATAAAGAAAAAATAATTGAAATTTGAAAAAAATGCATGAAGATCTTAGAAATCAATTAAAGAAAAAGAAAATAACTAAAAATTGGAGAAAAGAATTGAAGAAATAAGTTAAAAGTAATTGGAATTTACGATAATTAATAAACAAATTTTCAAATTGTGAAAACAAATGAAAATAATTAGAAATTGAAGAAAATGATTAAATTTTCAAAAAAACACTTAAAAAACTTAGAAAATAATTTTAGAAAATGAGAATAATAATTAACAATTGAGAAAAATAATTGAAAAATGATAAAATTAATTAAAATTTGTCAAAAGTAATTGAAATATGATGAAAATAATTTAAGATTGAGAAAGAAAATTGAATTTTAATGAAAATAATTTAAATAATATGAAAAATTCAAAATATTTAATAATATTTGAGAGAAATAACTGAAAAATAGAATATATGTTTTAAAAAAATAATAAATACAAAATTTCTTAAAAATGTTTTAATTAAAGAGAATAATTAAAAAATCGCAGAAATAAGGAAAATTGATGAAAATAATTGCACTATCGGATAAATAATTGAAATTTTTAAAAGTAATCCCAAAATAATTAATATAATTATAAATTGATGAAAATCAAGAAAAATTGCAGAATTTATTTTTAAGCAAATGACAATAATAATTAAAAAATCGTTATATAATGGAAGATTGATAACAATAATCTAAATTTGAGATAATAATTGAAAATTTAGGAAATTAATTGCATGTGTATATGTACATTTTAAACTTCTTTTAAAACCATAATAAATTTTTAAAGCATTTTTCGAAACTTTTTTTTTACACAAATGACAATTAAAAACCAGTAAAACACGACACTAACGAAAAAGGTTACCTTATTCTTTCAATTCAAATTTCAAAATATTTCCTGATAAAGAGAGTCAAAATCAATAAAATAACAGGGACTAACTTCACTTCAGTTTTTAAAACGTGGACAGAAAAAGATAAATAAATATTAATACTAACTAACTTCACTTCAGACTTTAAAACGTGGACAGAAAAAATGAATAAATATAAAAAGTAACTAACTTCAGGAGTTTACGGAGATTATTATTATTTAATTTTTGTCATTTACCAATTATTTTCTTCAAATTTTTCTATTATTTCTGCCATTTTAGAATTATTGTCTACAAATACAAAGTACAATTATTTTTTTCAAATTTTTTATTGACATGAATTTTTAAATTTCTTACATCAGTTTTCAATTATTTTCTTTATATTTCACTCATTTTCTTCATTTTTTTTATTATTGTCATGAATTTATTAATTTTTTACACCTTTTTCAATTATTTTCTTCAAACTGTAATTATTTTCTTTATACTAAAGTTTTTTTTTACGTTTTTGAATTATTCCCTTCAGATTTCAATTATTTTTCTTAAACTCCTGATATATTTTTTCTTTTTTCAATCATTGTCCATAAATTTTTTATTTTTACATTAACTTTCAATTATTTATGTCATTATTCAATAAGTTTCTCAACACTTAAAATGTTTCGTAAATTTTTCAAGTATTCTTCATATTTCTAAGTTTTACACCAGTTATCAATTATTTTAATCATTTTTCAATTATTCTCTTCAGATTTCAATTATTTTCTTTAAACTTATTTTTTTGTCATTATTCAAGTATTTTTGTCATTTTCCAATTATTTTCTTTATATTTTTCTATTATTTCTGCCATTTTAGAATTATTTTCTACAAAGGTTAATTATTTAATTCAAATTTTTTATTGTCATGAATTTTTAAATTTCTTACATCAGTTTTCAATTATTTTCTATAAATTTCAATTATTTCCTACAACTTTTAATTACACTCTTCATATTTAAGTTATTTGTGCCGTTTTTGAATTATTCTCTTCAAATTTCCAACATTCAATAATTATATTCCTCAAACTTATAATATTTTTTTCATTTATTGTCTATGAATTTTTAGTTTTTACACCAGCTTTCAATTAATTATGTCATTATTCAATTACTTTCTTAACATTTCAATTGTTTCGTCAATTTTTGAAGTATTGTATTCAAATTTTTAATTGTTTACACCAGTTATAAATTATTTTTGTCACATCTCAATTATTTTCTACAAATTTCAATTATTTTTTTCAAATTTACTCTCTTTATATTTAAGTTTTTTTTTTTGACGTTTTTGAATTAATCTCTTCAAATTTCAATTATTTTCCTCAAACTTTAATTCATTCCTTCAACTTTCAAATATTTTCCTCAAACTTATAATATTTTTTTTCAATTTTTCAATTATTATCTATAAATTTTTAATTTTTATAACAGCTTTCAATTATTTATGTTATTATTCAATTAGTTTCTTATCATTTCAATTGTTTCATCAATTTTTCAAGTATTCTTCAAATTTTTAAGTTTTACACCAGTTATCAATTATTTTTATCATTTCTTTCAAATTACAATTATTTTTGTCAATTTTCAAATATTTTTGTCATTTTCAAATTATTTTCTTTAAATGTCCTTTTCTTCAATCTTTTTAATGTTTTCATGAATTTATTAACACAAATTTTCAATTATTTATGTTATTATTTAATTTGTTAAATAGTATATACAGGGATCACAGGTTGTCCCCTATTCACCTTTTTTCCCCTATTTTAAAATTTTGCACCTATTTCCCCTATTTTAAAGAATTGTCCCCTATTTCTCCTTTTTCTAATTTTCAGTATTAAAGTTTATAGTTATAGCCAAAAATGTTAGCAGTTCAATATATAAAGAAAAAAATTTTATAAAACCCCAGCCCAATTAATTTACATTAATCTGCATCAGTCGATAGAAAATCCCCATTAAAAATACATGGGAAAAAATAAACTTTTAAAAATAAATTCCCAACTTTTTTAATTTATAAGCTAAAAATATTTTAGGTCATAAATTTCTTCATTTTTAGCCATATTTTAGGATATAATGTTTAAAGAAATTAAATTTTCAAAATGTCGGGTGTTATAAAAAATATGTAGAAATAATACATTGCAATATATGTGCAATCTTTTATCACATAAATATTCAAGGAAATTCAACAAGTCTTATTTGGAGATCTTTGAGGTCGCAAATAAAGATTCCGAAGTCAAAAATTAATTTTTAAAAATTTTGGGTATACATTCTCGTGTAAAAAATTCAGTTTTCAAAAAAATTACATTACATCATCAATTTTTTTAATACAGTCTAGAAATATTTAATTTTTACATCTCTTTTCAATTATCTTTTTCATTTTTATTCATTTTTAAAGTCCTTTTGTCAATTTTCAAATAATTCTAAGATTTTGAATTTCATTTTTTCGTATATCAATTATTTTCTTCTGTCTAACTTATTGTCAGGAATATTTAAATTTATTACACAAGTTTTCATTTATTTTTGTCATTTTTATATTATTTTCTTAAAATTTCAATTATATTCTAAAATCTATAAATTATTGCCAAGAATATTCTAATTTTCTACACAATTTTCAATTTACTTTTGTCATTTTTTAATTATTTGCTTAAAAAATTCAATTACTTTTGTCATATTTCTTAGTATTTTCGTCATTTTCAAATTATTTTCTTCATATTTCTATTATTTTTGGCATATTAGAATTATTTTCTACAAATTTCAATTATTATATTTAATTTTTTTTGTCATGAATTTTTAAATTTTACACCAATTTTAATTTATTTTCTTCAAATTTTAAAAATTGTCTTTATTCTTTTTATTATTGTCAGGAATTTATTAATTTTTTACAACTTTTTTAATTATTTTCTACACATTTCAATTATTTTCTAGAAACTTTAATTACTTTCTTCATATTTAAATTTTTTGACTTTTTTTAATTAGTCTATTAAATTACAATTATTTTCTTTAAACTTCAATTACTTTCTTCTAATTTAAATTATTTTCTTTAAACTTTAAATTATTGCCATAAATTTTTTAATTTATTACACAAATTTTCATTTATTTTTGTAATATTTCAAGTATTTTCTTAAAATTTCAATTATGTTTTTAATCCTTATTTTATTGTCAGAAATATTTAAATTTTCTACACAAATTTCAATTTAGTTTTGTTATTTTTTAAATTATTTTATTCAAATTTCAATTACTTTTGTCATTATTAAATTATTTCTGTCATTTTCAAATTATTTTCTTCATATTTTTATTATTTTAAAATTATTTTTATCAAATTTCAATTATTTTATTCAATTTTGTTTATTGTCAAGAAATTAAAAAAATTTTACACCAGTTTTAAATAAATTTCTTCAAATTTCAATCATTTTCTAAATCCTTTTTATTATTCTCATAAATTTATTAATTTTTTACAACTTTTTCAATTTTTTTTTCAATTATTTCTACAAATTTAAATTACTTTCCTTATATTTAAATTTTATGACACTTTGCAATTATTGTCTTCAAATTTCAATTTTTTCCTTTAGACTTCAATTAATTTCTAAAACTTTCAATTATTTTCCTCAAACTTCCAATATTTTTTTCAATGGTTCAATTATTGTCTATAAATTTTTAATTTTTAAACCAGCTTTCAATTATTTATCTCATTATTCAACTAGTTTCTTAATTTTTCAATTTTTTCGTCAATTTTTCAAGTATTGTCATAAAATTTATAATTTTTTACACTTTTTCCAATTATTTTCTACCAATTTCAATTCCTTTTCTCATATTTAATTTTTTTGGCATTTTTGAATTATTCTCTTTAAATTTCAATTATTTTCTTCAAACGTCAATTAATATCTTCAACTTTTAATTATTTTCCTCAAACTTCTAATACTTTTTCAATTTTTCAATGATTATTATCTATAAATTATCAATTACTTACATCAGTTATCAAGTATTTTTGTCATTTCTCAATTATTTTTTTCAAACAACTAATATTTTTGTTATTATTAAAATATTTTTGACATTTTGGAATTATTTTCTTTAAATGTCATTTTCTTCAATCTTTTTATTATTCTTGTCTATAAATTTTTAATTTATACACTTGCTTTTGATTATTTATGACACTATTCAATTAGTTTCCTCACGTTTCAATTATGTCCTTAATTTTTCAATTAAAGTAATACATTTTTTATTTTTTACTTTATTTTTTGAGTTATATTTCTCATTAATTTTTTTTTCAAAATTTCAGTTTTTTATGGTAATTTTTCAACTGTTTTCTACATATTTTCTATATATGTAAATTTTTTTTATTTTCTTTTAAATGTGAATCATTATTTTTCGTCAAATTTTACTTATTTTTATCATGCTTCAATTATTTTCTTGTAATTACAAGTATTCTTTATATTTTTCAATTATTTTCTTTAAATTTCAATTATTTTGTTTTAAATTAAATTTTTTTGTCTTCATTTCTTGATTTTTAATTCATTTTCCAATTAGTTTTCTCATTTAACAAATTTTTTTTCAAATTTGATATTGGGGAGCCCTGATTCATTATTTGCCTGCTGGCGGGCCCCAAATTAATATCAGTAATATTTTGTTTATTATTGCAAATTATTGTTTATTCACTTTTCTCACTTGAAAACTCCATATTTATTCACCTTTTTAAAATAAAAAGTCACTTTTTTGTACTATTTTCAATCTACAAGTCCGCTGGCAGCCCTGTATAATGTTTCCTTATTTAAAATTTGTGAATAAAAAAGTCCTATAAAATCTTCAAGTACATAAGTTGAAGCAAATTTTTTGTCCCCTTTTTGTCCCCTATTTTTGAAAAAATTCGCACCTATTCACCTTTTTCAGTAGCAATAGGTACTGTGATCCCTGTATATAGTATATATATAAATAGTATAATAAATAACATAAATATTTTTCAATTATTTATGTTATTATTTAATTAGTTTCTTCACGTTTTAATTATATCGTTAATTTTTTAAATATTTTATATAATTTTTCAATTAATGTATTTTTACCATTTTCGATTTATTTTCTTTAAATTTGAATTACTTTTTCTGCTGGTGGGCCCCAAATAAATTGATATTAGTAATTTCAAACTCATTATTGCTTACTCACTTTTTTTAATTAAAAGCTCACTATTTTCTAACTTTTTAAATTAAAAAGTCATTTTTTCACTATTTTTAATCTGACAGTCCGCTGGCAGCCCTTTAAAGTAAATAAAACAAAAAATTAGTTTTAAGAACTCAAAAAAGGTCAGGGAAAAATAAAACAATTTGTCTGGAAATCAGGGAAAAGTCAGGGAAAATTGTAATAAGATATTTGTGGCAACCCTGTTTATGAAATGATTCGCAGACTGAAAAATTATACATACGTTATTAACAAGAACACCGCAGTAGTCCGGTGATCCTTTACTGGCAAAAAGATTGATTCCAAGAGTGGCGTGATTTGAACCATTTCCTGGAACCATACATTGAGGTGTTCGAAAATCTCTGGCATGAATAGCTCCCACAAAACTCTGATTGAGATTTACGCGGATGGTCATGTGGCCAGCTTTGCATGTTGCCGTTACTGTTGGTTGGAATTCTGTGTCCAGTAATTGTCCGCTGACCTGTAACTGACAACAGAAAAGTACCGTCAGGCATCTCATCTAAATATTACCCGCATCTTCTATTATTATACCTGTCTACTGTGAAAACAAAAAAAATTTTCTTGCACCATTATAATCAAATATTAAAAGCAGGATCATTACCTGACTACTATAAAGAAAAAAAAAATCATACCATTATATAATCAAACATCAAAATCAGAATCCTTAATGGCTACACTGAAAACTTTTATGTATTAAAATAATGTGCAGCTCGATTGTTTTAAGCCAATTTCAGATTATTTAAATTCCATTTGGTATAAAAAAAAGAGCGTTGCAGATTAATTTAATCCAAAACAATTTTCTGTGTAGAAAATCTCTAGAAATATTATGGACCTATCAGAGACGTATATTTCTTTCGAAAATGACGTCAAGTATCTTTGCATCTTGTTATTCTATATGGTCGTTAGTGTCACTGTTATTTTTCTCAGCATTAGTTTCTTTCGTCAAACATAATATTCTTATTTTTGCTTCCTCATGGAGGAAGCTTTGTATTTGTACTTTACAAATTTTTTAAAATGATTCAAATTAAATTTCTTCTATCTAGAAATCTATAAATAAAATGTTTTATCTATCTAGAAATACCCGTCAAGAAGTCCGAAATTGAATTTTTTCAATTTTTATGAATTCCATTTCTTGACTATTTTTTTTGTATTTCTTGTAAGTTACTGAAAATAAGCTAAATTGAATTATTTTCAATTATACTTTACAGCTTTTAACAGAAAAAAAATTCATCGGTGCGAAGATTCGAACTCGAATTATTTTCAACGCACGAGACGGACACTCTAACCAAACAGCTACTTCAGGCTGTAAGTTCCATTAAAGTTTCGAGATATTTAAGTTGTGACTCCTTTATTTTAAATGGAATTGAAAATAATTAAAAAGATTGTATTACTAAAACACTAAAAGGGAATTGAAAATAATTAAAAAATTATCGAAATATTAAAAAGGAATTGATAGTGATGCAGAAATCTAATTTAAGATTTAAGGGGTAAATTGAAAAATAATAAAAATAATTAGAAATTGAAGAAAAGTTTTGAAAAATGATAAAAATTGTTGAAAATTGTAGCAAATTATTGAAATCATAATAGAAAAGAATTGTTAGAGATTGAAGACATTTTTTAAAAATTTCAAATTTACTATTCTGAAAGCGTGGATTGATTAAAGTTTTAATCAATGAAATTTCAAATTAATTAAAGTCAGAGATATATTTTTTGATATTCAATAGAATTTTATTGATAAAATGCCGGAAAAGTTGCAAGGGAAATATTTTAAAAGTAAAATTATTTGAAACGTCAAATGTCAACTTTAAAGGAAACTTTTTCTCTTGATACAATAAAGTGTCTATTCGCATTCACGCAAACGTGAAAATGACCAGGTTCTTTTTAAAACTCATTCACATCCAACGCAGAAAGCGTAACGAGATATATTTTATTTAGCGTTCAGGTATTAAACATGTTGGTTCTAGTTAATTCAGAGATCAAATTAAACGCAGACAAAGAAAATGAAAGTATATGATTTAAATTAGTTTTCTAAACAAGAGTTCAAATGATGCGAGAAAAAATACAAAATTCCAAATTTTAACGAAATATTTTAATCTATTTAAATACATTTATTAATGTGCGAATATTAATTATTTTCAATACGAGAATATATTTAAAAATGCTTTAGAATTATTATCAATTATGAAAATTGGAATCGTTTCGATTTGAAACTAAAACAAATTTTAATAGTTTGAGATTATTATTGAATAAATGAAATGAAGATTTCAATCTATTCAAATTTGAATTTGTAAGGAACAAAATATTGATTTCAAGTTTGGACCTCGGTTTAGACCAAATCAATTTTGGATCAATTAAAATTGTAATCAAATCGAATTTGGATCAAAACAAACTTAAATTTCGAATTGGTATCAAATCAAATTTTAATAATTCGAATTTGTATATTAATTTGAATTTGAATCAATTTGATTTTGGTTCAATTCAAATTTTAATTGAATCGAATTTAGAATAAATAAAGATTTAAATCAATTCGTATTTGCATCGATTCCAATTTGAATGAAGTCAAGTTTGTATGAATTAGAATTTAAATTAACCGGAAACTAGATCAATGCAAACTAAAAAAAACTCTAAATTTAAATGAATCGAATTTTTGACTGATTGAATTTTGAATCAATTGAAACTTGGAATAATATAAATTTGTATCAAAGCGCATTTAAGTCAATTAAAATTTTGATCTAACGAAATTCGGTTCGTTTGGAGCAATCAACTTGAATTAACACATTTTTAAGATTTACTAAAACATTTTTTCAAATTGCCAAATTTAATAGAAAATTTCACTGATTTGAGTTAGTGACAGATTTTTTGCTAATTCAGAAATTCAAAATTAATAGAGACGCTTTCGAATAAAACTTAACGATCAAAGTTCACGGACGTATTTATATATACGTAACTTTGTAGTAAAAGTTATGAAATGATAACAATGCTGCATTCTGATCAATTACAGATAAAAAAAATTATACTTAAAATCAACAGAGTGTGAAGTTATTAGGAGCCATTAACGATACCGGTAAGATAATTGATTTTGATCTCTCTCTATGGCTCAAATCATATTAATCTAATAGAAATGAACCATTTTATAATTATGGATGCATCTAATTATAATAGTGATGCTCAGACTAGAGTGAAAGCGAGAAAACTCATTAATTTACACATGAAAGTTTATTTACACCATGAGACAAAGAAAAAAGTCCAAACAAAAACAATGTTGATTCAAATCTCTGATATCAATGAAAAATAATTCAATTGTTCATCACTGTTGATATCTAATGGTTATGTCAAAACAAAACTCGATGAAAATTTTGTGCATTTGTGTAACAATAGGACCTTGTTAAATACATACAATTTTTAAGTTCGGATCAAATTTCAGTCCCAATTTTTGAAAAATTTTACCCAGATTTTTTTCACATTGCAATTGTGTTAAATCTTCTAAAGGATTTAAAAAATAATAATAATAATAAACATTTAAGGATTAATAATACTCTAATCTCTGTAATTCGAAAACTTTGCTACCAAGCAGAAACAAAAGGAACCTTTGGTTTTTTCTGTTTACGTGCCTTGCACTCTAATGAATGAACTAGATTGAGATTAACTTTATGGGAATTCTTTTGCCTTCTAAAATACCGTTTTTAAAAGTTCTACTTTTTACGACTCCAAATTCTGCGATACATTATTTTCAGACTGACTTCTGTGCAAAAACGGAGAAAATTTGTATAATATTTAAATATCTAGAAAGTGAAATTAATGGTGATATTTGTATGCATTTAATAACCGGTAATCACTCATATAAATGCTTGTCTTTAGAGACGGAAATATACTTAATTAAAATTTTGCATATTAAATATTATTAAACTAAAATTTTCATGTAAAATGTTTAAAAAATATGTATTAATTATACATATTTTGGAACGATTCGAATTTGTTGAATAAAGAATCAACATCATTTTGGTTTACAGAATTTATTACAGAATTTTTAAATTAATAAAAAAAAAAAAAAAGGAAAATAGCTACAAATTGTGGAAAGTAACTTAAAACTGATAAATAATAATTCAAAATTACAGAAAATGAATGCAGAACTTCAAAAATAATTGAAAAAAAAAAAATAAGAATAATGACAAATTAAAAAAAATTGAAAATTGAAGTAATTAATTAAAAAATAATTAACATATTAAAAATTGGATAAAAAGCAAGTAAAAAAGATTATAAAACTATAATCAAAATTAAAATAAAGAGTTCAAATTTAAGATCAATAATTGAAGATTTAATAAATTAATTTAAAAAATTAAAAATTGTTTCTATAATTGCAAAATTATAGAAACAACTGAAAATTCAAGACAGTATTTGGAAATTCAAAAAATTAATTTAAAAATGATAAGAATAATTCAAAAAAATTTAATAATTGATGAAAACAATCGAGAATTGCGAAAAATATTTGAAAATTTAGGAAACTAATTAAAAAACAAATTAAACATTAAAAGCAAAGAATTGGAATTTAAGATTAATAAATTAAGATTATAAGTAAATCAAACTAAAAATAATTTTAAAAATTAAAAATTGAAGAAAAAAATCGCAAAGTTATAAAAATAATTGAAAATTGAAGACAGTAATTTAAAATAAAGAAAATATTTAAAAATTAAAGAAAACAATCGAGATTTGAGAAGAATAATTTCAAAAAAATTACAAAATATATATCAAATTAAAGGAAATAATAGAAAAATATAAAAAATAATGATACATTTTTAAAAATAATTGAAATCTGAGATAAATAATTGAAACTTTAGGAAATTATTTACATAATACCGAAAGTAAATTTAAATTTGAAAAAAATAATTTAATAATTCTAAAATTCATTAAAAATGTTTTTAATCAATTGAAATTTGAAACAAATGATTAAAGGTTTAGTAAATCAGTTAAAAGGTAATTTTAAAAATTATAATTTGGAGAAAAAAATTGCAAAATTTTAAAAATAATTGAAAATTGAAGACAAAATTTAAAATTTAGAAAATATTTGAGAATTGATGAAAACAATCGAGAATTGAGAAAAATAATTGAAAATTGGCAAAATAATTGAAAATTTAGTAATTGTTTACAAAATACCGAAAGTAATTGTACATTAAAAAAAAATAATTTAAAAATTCTAAAAGTCATTAAAAGTGTTTTTAATCAATTGAAATTTGAAATAAATGATTAAAGGTTTAGTAAATCAGTTAAAAAATCATTTTAAAAATTATAATTTGGAGAAAAAAATTGCAAAAGTATAGAAATAATTGAAAATTGAAGACAAAATTTAAAATTTAGAAAATATTTGAGAATTGAAGAAAATAATCGAGAATTGAGAAGAATAATAGAAAAATATAAAAAATAATGATAAATTTTTAAAAATAATTGAAATCTGAGATAAATAATTGAAACTTTAGGAAATTATTTACATAATACCGAAAGTAAATTTAAATTTGAAAAAAATAATTTAATAATTCTAAAATTCATTAAAAATGTTTTTAATCAATTGAAATTTGAAACAAATGATTAAAGGTTTAGTAAATCAGTTAAAAGGTAATTTTAAAAATTATAATTTGGAGAAAAAAATTGCAAAATTTTAAAAATAATTGAAAATTGAAGACAAAATTTAAAATTTAGAAAATATTTGAGAATTGATGAAAACAATCGAGAATTGAGAAAAATAATTGAAAATTGGCAAAATAATTGAAAATTTATTAATTATTTACAAAATACCGAAAGTAATTGTAAAAAAAAAAATAATTTTAAAATTCTATAAATAATTCATTAAAAATGTTTTTAATCCATTGAAATTTGAAATAAATGATTAAAGGTTTAGTAAATCAGTTAAAAAATCATTTTAAAAATTATAATTTGAAGAAAAAAATTGGAAAAGTATAGAAATAATTGAAAATTGAAGACAAAATTTAAAATTTAGAAAATATTTGACAATTGATGAAAACAATCGAGAATTGAGAAGGATAATTGAAAAATGGCATAAATAATGATAAATTTTTAAAAATAATTAAAAATTAAGATAAATAATTGAAACTTTAGAAAATTATTTACAAAATACCGAAAGTAATTGTAAATTTGAAAAAAATAATTTAAAAATTCTAAAATTCATTAATAATGTTTTTTATCAAATAAAAATTTGAAAAAATGATTAAAGGTTTAGTAAATCAGTTAAAAAATAATTAAAAAATTTATAATTTGGAGAAAAAAATTGAAAAATTAAAGATCTCAATTTAGAAATGATAGAAATATTTGAAAAATAATACAAATGACTGAAATTGGAGATGAAAAAATAAAAAATGTAGAAAGTGTATGAAAAAATACTTTTCAAAACAAAAAAATGGATAAAATATTTCCAAAATTATAGAAATAATTGAAAGTTTAAGGAAATAAATAAAATTTATGAAAAATTAGTGATGAAATTACAAAACATTTTTGAAATTTAATAAAACAACTGAAAAATGATAAACACAATGAAAAAAAATAATAAAAAAAATTAGAATTTACAAAAATAATTGCAAGTTTTAGAAATAAATTAAAAAATAATAAAAATATTTAATAAGTAGAAAAAAAAATTTAAATTGAATAAAATAATTTAAATTTGTTGAAAATAATTGACAGTTTATGAAATTAGTTAAATAATAATACACATAAGTATGAATGGTAGGAAAAAATTAAGAAATGATGAAACATAATTGTAAATTGAAGAAAAGAATTGGAATCTGAGATAAAGCATTGAAAATTCAGGAAATCTATTAAAATATAATTTAATAAATGAAAAATTAAAGAAAATAATTTAAAAATGATAGAAATAATTGAAGATTGAAAAAGTAATAAAAATTAAAATAAGATCGAAAATAATTGAAAATCTATAGATACCTTGATTTTAAATATACTTTGTTGAAAAATAGGGAATTTTAGGGTAACGTTTTTTAAATAGGGGGCTTTTAGGGAAAATAGGAGACGGCCTGTGAAGTCTGGGGATGATTAAAATTTTGAACTGAAAAATTTGAGATGGTTAAAATTTCGGACTATTAAAATTGTAAACTATAAAAATTTGAGATGATTAAAATTTTTGATGATTTAAAATTGGGATGATAACAATTTTGACTATTAAAATTTGTGATAATTAAAATTCGGGACGAATACAATTTTAAAGAAGTTAAATTTCAAAAGAATAAAATTGAGATTGATTATAATTCAGAACTATCAAATTTAAATCAATTTTACTTTTGATCTTTTAAATTTATGCTCAACTGTAATTTTGATCAATAAAAATTAACATCTCTTCAATCTTTCTTCGATTATAATTCGGATCAATATAAATTCACATTATTCGAATTTTACATTAATTCAAATTTCCAATCGCTTGAATAATAAACCTTTTAAAATCTGAGTCGATTAAATTAAAATTCTGGAAGATCGAAATTTATATAGTTTGTTATCAAGCTCACTTAAAAATCTCTTTCAATCAAAATTTACGTCTATTGCAAGTTTATAAAATAATATCAGAAATACCCTAAAAATTAATCGAAATTGAGAATCGATCCAGGTTTGAATAAATCCAAATTTGAATCGGTTCAAAGTTTATTTATTTTTTTTTTTTTTTACAGTTGAAGGGATTTAATTGTTAATTAGTTCAAAATTAGAGCGATTCAAATCTTAATCAATCAAAAATTGAATCGACTCAAAATTAAAGAGTCCAAATTTAAATTAATCATAATTTTATCGCTCCAAATATTAATCAATCAACATTCTTATCGATCCTAATTTTACTAAAAATTTTCTCGTATATAAAAAAGTGCGATGTTTATGCTAAAAAAAGGTATAAATTAAAATGGAAGGATTTGATTTGTTTTTGTAAGAATTTATTTTTGTTTTGTTTAATGTATTGCATTGATTTTGAAGAATAATTTTTTTTATTTTTTGTAATAATATCCTGGAAATACAATGTATACACTAAGGTGATTCAAGCCTGAAAAAGTGAATCAATGAATGTATTAAGCCTGAGGAAAGTTTCGACGAGATGTAGGGGTCAATAACACGGCTTTCGAGTTCGGCATCGTTGGTCTCGCGTCTCAGGAGCCTCTTGCATTTTAAAGTAACCTCCACTTTTTTACAGCATCATGTGCGTGCTTATATATTATTTTATTAAATTCATTCTTCGAAATAATTAAAAACCCACCAATGCGACTCTAACGATTATTTCACCAATAAATATTTTCAGCACTAATAGGCATCTATGATTCTTAACTCTTCAATATAAGAAAGTGGACTATATTATTCAGGGGAAATTAAAAAAAAAATGTGTTAATTAGAAATATATTTTAATATGTTTTACAAGTAAATTTTAGATCCTGCGGTCAGTGAAGTTAGGGAATTTAATTAAATGTCAGAGAACTTTTTAAAACTAGTGCAAAAAATTCTTCATGTTTCGTTCATTTAATTTTATAATGATAATAAAAAAATTATATTTAATTGACTTTAATATTCAATAACTCTTATTGTTTTAGTACCAATATTCTATTAAAAAATGGAGAAAATAGGTCAGAGAAGAGTCAGGGATTTTTTTTAGCTGGACACCTTAAAAGGATTATTTTAAAATATTTTAAAATGCTTTTTAATATAGGATTGACAAATAGACATTTTTATTTTAATTTATCCTGGTTTAGATCCAACTTTTCAGTAATTATACATCTTCCGAAAGTACTTTCTGTTTTAACGAGATTTAAATTGGAGGATAATCACTGGATTATGATAATTTATATTACTTTTCTATTTACGATAATAGCACCACTTTATTCATTTCGAGGGGGTATTTTCTTGCGTATTGGAGTGTACACCTCTTTGGTAATGGCCATGTATTACTCGTAATATCACGTAATAGTGCGTAATAGTCAGTAATATTGCGTATTGATAGGTAATAGTTATGTTATAGTAAGTAATATTGTGTAATAGTCCCGTAATAGTGCGTAATAGTAACTGTTCTTTGCATAGCTTAAGTCATTAAATGATTAATTAGTTAGAAAAGAATATATTGCACTTCCAATTGCTTATATTTGGATTTGAATTAGGCGCCAATACAAGCTAATAATACTACACTGTAAAAAAATTCGTTGTATTTTTCTCGTTCGTTTTATACATTTTTATTCTTGTAAATTAATGAAAATTTTTCATTTCGTTCTATGTGAGTTATTTATTTATTTAAAGTAAATAATAATATGTTCTTATGACTACTGTGTTCATTAAGCTTAATTTTAAATGTTTCGTCAATTGTTTGATAATTTTTAATAAACTGTTCTCGTTCGTTTTATACAACGTGTTAATTCGAGAAAAAAAAACCGAAAATTGGTTCGATTTATCATCTTCCTAAAGAAGGAAATTTTCAGGTATTTAAAAAAAAATTATCTAAAATGAAAAGAATTAAGTTTTTTTTTATAGTATTAGACTTTAATTTGTTAATTTTTCATCATAGAAATAGTCATTTAAAACAAGGAACAAACCATGTTCTCAGGGCTGTTATTGATTTAAATCACTTTGATTTAAATCGTAATTTCAATCATGATTTAAATCATTGGAAAATTTGCATTAAAATCATGATTTAAATCAAAAATTTACAATTCTCCGGTGCATGTAAAACATCACAAACCATAAACAAAACCCACAAATTTGTGAATAAATCTTAAAAATTTTAATATTTTAATCTTTATAAAATTTAAAAAATTGTGCTAATACAGATGATCAAAATACCTACGATTTACAAATCTTTGGTATGAAGATAGCAAAAAAATATTACATTTTTATATCTTCATGTCCTTATAATTATATAAATTCCAATTAAGTCATATTCCAATTTGTTCCAACTTTTAAATTTCAATTAATTCAAATTTGAATGGATATTAATTAATGCAAAATAATTAAATAATATTAATACTTTTTTATACTCACAATAATCCTTTTTTTAATATTCTTACAAGATTTCCAAGAGATTTCAATTTTTTTAAACTATTTATATTAATTTTTATCTTATAATTTCTTATTTTAACAACATTTTAAGTTTTTTTCTACTTTTACTTTTGATATTTTTTATTCGTCTTTTTATTTTTGGATTTTCTTTAATTTTTCTCTTTTTATGCAAATTATTTAATATTACTTTATACAATTCCGTTATTATATTTTTTTGGTTAGTTTATTCAATTTTTTTTAAGAATAGAATCTTGTCTATTCTTTGCGAGATTTTTTGCAAACTTACTTATTCTTCCATAAAGTTTTTAGATTTTATTTATTTTTGTAAATTTATTTGTTGGACTTATTTTAAGTGTAATATTATAAAAATGGGTTTTGTTTATTTTGCTTAAACTTTTTTTATTTTTAAAGGATTTTTAAGTTTCTTTTATCGACTTTCTTTTTATTTATCTTGATATTGTATACATTTTTTAATTTTATTTTTTGTACTTTTTACATTTTTTTAGTTTGTAAGATTAACAACAAGTGCAATATCAATTTAACAAAAACAAACGTGCAAAAGAATTTTATCCTAATATTCAGTGCAAGACAATTATAAGATAAAGTTGCGTGCAATTTAATAATATTATGTGAAGCAAGGTGCAAAATGATTTTATAAAAAACTTCAATGCAAGACAATTTTAACTTTTAATTTAATGGAAAACAATTATTATCTAAATCTAAAAACAAAACTACAACGATTTTTTATAGCGGTTATGTCCAATATTAGTTATAAAATTTTTATTAATTTTAAAATTATCAGCTCATTTATGTCACATTATTTTAGTAATGAATTTTTAGTCTCATATATTTCAATTTGTTAAAATATTGCATATTGGATGCTTTACTTATATTTTTAATCATCGTTTAAAACAATATGAGTATTATTAAAAAATTAATTGAAATAGTACTAATTATTACTATTTATTAAACTACTATTGAGTAATTATTTCTATATAAATATGCATATAAATATACATATATCTTAATTAAAATAATTAAGTGATTATTTATTTATGAGTAAAACTGTAAAGTTACGACAAATAGTAATCTTCTATTTATTACCTTTTTAATCTCATTTTTTATTAAACTATCTTTTAATAACCAATTATCAAACTTAATTATATTGAATTTTAAAAAATATATGAAAATTATCGAACTAAAAACTACAATTCGCTTTCATGTTGTGACATTTATTTATATAAAATAAATGTAATAAATGTGTTTTTAACACAAAAATTCGTTTTTCGGTTTAAAAAATCAGGAATAATGGTTTTCGTGGAAACTTATGATTGAAATGTTTTTTTTTCGTAACACAATACAAAATTTTTTAACAGTAATAGGTACATCTTTTGCATTTATCAATTAGTTTGATTCAAATATAAATAATTACATAATTTTAATTAGTGATATTTTTAATTATCAATAATACTTATATCATTAAAAACTTTAAACTTTAAAAACTATATTATTAAAACTTAAGTAAAGCATTCAATATGTTATATTCTAACAAATTGGAATACATAAGATTAAAAATTCATTACTAAAATAATGTGACATAAATGAGCTGATAATTTTAAAATTAATAAAAATTGTATAACTATTATTGGACATAACCGCTATAAAAAATAGTTGTAGTTTTGTTTTTAAATTTAGATAATAATTGTTTTCCATTAAATTAAAAGTTAAAATTGTCTTGCATTGAAGTTTCTTATAAAATCATTTTGCACCTTGCTTCACATAATATTATTAAATTGCACGCAACTTTATCTTATAATTGTCTTGCACTGAATATTAGGATAAAATTCTTTTGCACGCTTGTTTTTGTTAAATTGATATTGCACTTGTTTTTAACTTAAAATTATTTCGCATTGAGGATAATGTTACAGTTTTATGAACGGGAGGCGTCGATTTCTACATTTTCTTCCTATTTATTAAATTTTCTCAAAGTTCCACTATTTTTTTAATTTTTTTTTTTTTGCGTTTAATTAATTCTCTAATTTTTGTTATCATTTTTCTATTTCTAAGAAGCATTTTTCCTTCTTTTCAATTGTTTATTTTTTATCTTACATGTAATTACGAATTTTTGAAAACATTTATTTGGTGCTTTTTTTACATTTTTAAATTTCCCAATTTTCTACTTTTTTGATTTTCCATTAAATTTATAAAATAATTCTCTAATTTTTCTAAATTTAAAATTTTGTTCTCTTTAGTAATATATTTTAACGTTTTCTTAATTATCTTCTTATTTATTATTTTAATTTAAAAAAATGACCGTAAATAGTTTAATTTTTTGAAAAGAGTTTCTACTTTTTTAATATAATTATGTCACTGTTTCATTCTTGTGTTGTTTTTTAATTTTTTCTTTAATTAACTATGTACAAATAAACATTTGCACTGCAAAAATAGTCCAGTCATCTGGTACTTTTAGACGGAAAAGTTCCTTACTTCTCGGTTTTTTTGCTTAAACCCTTTATTTTTGAACCCAAAAAAAGACTTTAAATTTGCTACATCAATTTCGCTCGGGAACCCCAAAAATTTTTTTGAAAAAGGTGTAAAATTTCAAAAAATTGGGTATACAAGTTTTCCAGTGCGTTTGATGAAAAAAATTGTTCAGAGTGAAAATAAAGTGTATAAAATTTCCATTAATTTAAAAAAAAATTAAACGCCCTACGTTAGTTAGGTAAAAAGTTATAGCCGTTCAAAAAAACCCGATTTTTTTCGATTTTTCACTAAAAAAACGTACTTTTGAGTTTTTTACCAATTGTGCGGTTCCCAGTTATTTTAAGCAAAAGTGATCAACAGATGAGTTAAAGTAGACTAAAATACCTTTCATTTACGATGAAGGAGAACGTTATAACTTAATTAGGTCCAAAGTTATGATCTTCCAAATATACCCTGTTTTTGACTATTTTTGCCATTTTGACAGTTTTTTAAAAATAACTTATTTTTTTGGTATTTTCTATCACACTAACATCAAATGTTAGACTTTACAGGTTGTTTGGAAGCCTTTAAGAACTGATTTTTTTGCCTAGGCCGTAATATAAATCTGATTTACTGATGTCGCAATCTGATTGCCTGACCCCGGTCTGCAGACCTCTACATCTTAAAATAAGACATTTTTCGTGTCTTAGACACCAAAAGTATCTTAATTTAAGACATTTTTGGCCAATTTAAGACACCATGTTTTTGCAGTGTGGAGATTTTAAATACTGATTATGTTTTGAAAAAAGTCAATTTTTGACTGAAATCAAAAAAATCCGATATAAATCAAATAAATCCGATTTTTTTTTAAATCATGGTTTTTATCAGCCCTGCATGTTCTATTTCACCCGGACAATTTCGTCTCTCTCGGAATTGTCTTTTTTTAATAATTTTTTATAAACTGAGAAAAAATGAAAGAAAATTATAATGGCTTCACAAGTTAATGTATATGGATGTTAATTAATATTAAAGTATTTTACAAAAATTCAAAGAAGCTATTCCAACTCTTCCGGACTCACTCCTAATTAGGTTTATTTCGTTCTATATGTGAGTTATTTATTGTAGATTTAAAGAAAATATGTTCTTATGACTGAATTTTTAGTATTTATTTATTTATTTCATTCAAAATATTTAATATTACACCTGTAATATACCGTAATATACCGTAATATATCGTATTATTTTGGTAATATAGCGTATTGGCGTAATACTAGCGTAATAGGCGTATTAGATATGTATTAGTCGTAATATACGTAATAGGGATTACTCTGTACGTCTTTTTTTTAAAGAAAATACCCCCTCGATTCATTTATGGTAAAATTACCACGACTTTATTTATTTATATAATTCTAAGCCGTTAATCTATTTTGAGTGATAAGTAATCCATTTTATATAAAATCAAATATCAAAGGTGCGTGAAATAAATTTACATAAGCTCGAATTCGGAATATATTAGTTCAAGTTTGGTGACGTTTTAGGTTTCAGAAGGCCGGCCTTACATAAGGCTACAACGTTTAATTATAAATCTCTTCGGGAAAGTTTTAAAACCAGTTCCATCGACAGGTCCGCGCGCAAAAAGCAAAAATCTTAAACGTTTCGACTCAAGTTTCATTATATCAAAAAAAAAAAAAAAAAAAAGATTCGGCCATATAATTATGTTGGTTTTTTTATTTCGCTTGGCCGCCAAACCATTCATCAAATTGAATCAATTTTTTTTTAAAATCTAAATGTAACTTCTTTTTTAAATATAATTTAGAAGATTTTAGTAAATTTTTGAATGATTTTAAGAAAAAGTATCTTAAAAGAGAGTACTTGAAACATCTTGTATCTTGTATTGAGATATTTTTGATAATTTTTTATTAGAAAACTTTCAATATAGCATAGTAATTTTCACTTTGTTGTTACTTTTAAGAAATATGTCTTTTTGCAGTGCTGTAAGACTGATTAATGGCTCAACTATTATTTTAATGAAGATATTCAGTTCAAAATTCAAAAGACAATTAATGTGTACGCACCTTTGATTAATGGTGACCCATAACATGCTATTATTCTACCTACCTACCTACCCTGAATTAACCTACGTGTGTTACGCATAAAAATGACGAATGACGAATGCAACGTATAAGAACAGCATGTACGCATGTCTATGTGTTTATATTTATCAACTTCCCTTTGACTCTGAACAAACGTTCCTGTACCGTTCCAATCCCACGCAAAAACACTTATCCTATTACCCACCCAAGTGAAAAGAAGCAGATGTAAGAATTTTCACAACACTCATTTACAATGTTTGCATTTCACCCTTCAATACCTGCAAATTGGATAAACATTGCTTTTCCGTAAATATCGAAAAACTCGACAATAAAGGTTAAAAATATAGCACTTGTGTAAAAGGTGACAGAAATAATGACGGGAGAAAGAACAAGAAACTTTAAGGCAATATTTTGGATTGATCACATGCCATCCTTAAAATGAATCACTTTAATAATTTTTTGAAATAACAACACTGAGAAAATTAAATGGCTCAATATAACTAAATATAAATACAACCAAGTGAATTCGGTTATGAGTTTCTTTTGATATTTGTCAAGTTTCTAGGTTATGGTAGCTAACTGTCACTTGGTTAAAAACATACTTGGTTACCGTGGCAGTTCAAAAAGGTTAATTTTGATCAACTACAATAGTTTGTTTTCAAATAAGCAAAGGTTGTTTACATTTTGTGAATCTCAACTCATTTGTGACAGCAAGTATTTTTTTTTTAACTATATCTTTTGTACTTAAAAAAAATTATTTGCTTCATCATAAAGGAAGCAACAAGTTAACTTTTAAAAAATTTTAAATTTAAAAATTGCGATTTACTCTTCAAAATTTGGACAGAGAATTAACTTTATACAGGTCAATCGATTTGTTTTAAAGCAAGAAATTAGATTTTTTATGTATTAGCTGAATTTAAAGGTTGAAAATCTTTTTAATGGTTATTTTTAAAAAACCTTGTGTCTGATTCCAGATTTTAATAGTAAAAATAACCATACTAAATTTTATTTAAATCCTTTAAAGGCGGAGACTTGTCTATGGTACGTCTGCAATATTTAATAGAGCAAAAAGTCGCCCTATATGGAATTCCATGTATAGCAAAATTACAGACAAAATATAGATTTCTTAATAAGAATGTGGATAAATGAATTTACAATAATTATATATTATAATTTACAAGTTTCTTTTTTTCATTCATTTATTCTGTCCACACCTGAAATTTGTTGCTAGATGTTTTTTCCTTTTAAATTTTAAATCATTTACCACTTAGGAGAGAGTCGGGTAAAATTCCTAATTGGGTAAATTTGCAATCGTTAATAACTTGGCCAAAAATACATATTAATCATAATTGTTTTTATTGATGAAGTATATTAAAGTAAAGGTGATTTCCATAAAGTTTCATGTTTATCAGTTTATTATTAAATAATTTATTAAAGAATTGTGAAAATAATGCTTTTTAACGATAATTTTTTCATTTTTAAATTTTAGAAAATATGCACTTCTATCTCACAGAAGTACATAATTTTTTTAAAAAAATTTAATTAATTTTTTTAAAATTGATTCTTAAACATTTAGCTATCTAAACACTTTGATTTAATTTATAAAAATGAGTTCTAAAATGAAAGTAATTAGTTTAATTACATCGTGTGTTTTTGGGTAAATTGTCTTTATGCTGTAAAACTTCTAAGCAAGATACGTACGATACGGAAAATCTCTCGGCTTACGTACATATTGATATAGAAACTAAATATCAAGTTGTTGCAGCTTCTGTATAAAAAAATCAGTGTTTAAATAAATTAATTATATTAATTATTGCATATATATTAATAATAATTATAATAATTATGCATTGAAGAATCATTTTTAATATACAGTAAAACTCACGTATATCGGATTTCAAGGGACCGAGAAAATTTTCCGATCTAAGCGGGAATCCAATTTATCCGGGTAAAAATACATGATATATAAATTCAAGGGACCGCCAAAAATATCTGATGTAGGCGGGAATCCGATATATGCGGGTCCGATATACGTGGGTTTTACTGTATTTTTAAAACATGATTTTAAATAAGCGCGGGATGAATCAAAAGAAGTGCGCATGCGCGGAAAAAATACATACGATTGTGAAAGTTACGTGTTGTCACGTGACTATAAAGAATTATGGCAGATTAACCTGTCACATTTGTCATTGAATGTCAAAATTTTCGTTTTCTTTCTAAAACTCACGCTGTTTTGAAGCAAGCAGGTATTTTTGTAATTTATTACAGTGTTTAATTTACTTTTGTAAGATATTTTATAATTGTAAAAGCTTTAGTTATTTATTATAGACTTTATTTACATTTTTTGTCGGACTGCTTTGGATTGAAACGTTAGTTTTATGATAAAAATATTATATTTTTGTATTCAAAGCTAGTTCTTTTTTTAATATTATCAAGATAATTGATTATAGAAAACATATAAATTTTTTTTTTACTTTTATTCTTATTTTTCCATATTTTTGTGCACAGGCAATTTACCCAGTCGTGAGTCAAAATGGCGAATTTTGACATCAGTATTTAAATAATTATTTTTTCTGAAATAAGTACTTAAAATGACTACCTTATTATATTCTTAAAGGTTGTTTTCTTAATATTTGATGGTTTATATTTTTCAAAACTATAATTAAATACTTTTTTTTGCTCCAAACTTTACTATAGGCATTTTGTCCGACTCTCTCCTACGTAAAATTTTGTAAAGTTTATAACTTATAACAATTTTAATTTCTTCCAACTTCAACTAATTTAAATTTTCATTGATTAAAAATTTAATTAATCCGCGCTTTAAGAATAGTAAATTTGAAATTATTTAAATAAATTTCTTCAATTTTCAACAATTCTTTTCTATTATGATTTCAATTATTTGCTACAACTTTCGACAATTTTTGTCATTTTTAAAAATTGGCATCAATTTTTAATTATTTTCATTGTTTTTCAATTTCTCCCCTAAATCTTAAATTAAGCTTCCGCAAGTTTCAATTATTTTCTTTAATTTTTTCAAATAAAACTTTTTTAGATTTACTTATTTCCTTTAATATCAAATTATTTTCGTTATTTATTAATTAATTTTCAATTCCTTCCGTCAGTTTTTAATTATTTTTACAAAATATGATTTTTGTTTTGTATATTGTAATTTTTTTTTTCAAATTAAAAATTAATTTCATTAATATCAAATTATTAATATCAATTTGTAATGTCAATTAAATAATGGAAGGATATAACTAATCAAATATGTTAATATAATTATCAGTTTCACTATTTTCATCATTTTCCATAAACATTTCCCAAATATTTTTCAATATTAAAAAACCTGTTTCATGCTTTATCAATTTCTATTAAAAAAACTATTATTAAACTTTTATTTATTGTTTTTAAATTTTAGTTGTATGTTCCAAGTATTTCAATGATATTCTTCGATTTTCAATCCCTTTCTTTTATTTCAAATAAATTCTCAAACATCTTCTGTAATTTCTTAACATATTTTTTACAAATTTTTATTATTTTCTTCATTTTTCAATTATTTTTATTATTTTTCAATTTCTTTCTGTCATTTTCAATTATTTTTTAATTAATTATCTAATTTTTTCATTATTTATCTCAAATTCCAGATATTTTTCAACTTACAAATATTTTTATTATTCTGCAATTATTTTCTTTTATTAGAAATATATGTTGTATATTGTTCAATTATTTTTTTTTAATTTTTAATTATTTTTATTAATTTGCATTTTTTTTCGTTTTTTTTTATATTATTTTCATTATTCTTCAATTAATTTCCTAGATTTTAAAATATTTTTCTCCAATTTTAATAATTTTCTTCAATTTTCAATTATTATTGTTATTATTTTGCAAACTATTTCTACAATTTAAAATTATGTTTACTACTACTCAATTAAATTCCTAAATTTTCAATTATTTATCTTATATTTTTCAATTACTTTTTTTAATTTTAATTTACTTTTATCATTTTGCAATTATTTTCCCCACATTTTAATTAGATAGGTATATTTATTATTTTTCAATTATTTTTCTCAAATTTCAATTAATATATAAATTTAATATATAAATTTTTATAAAATAATTAAATTAATAAATTAATTTAGAATTTTAATTAATAAAATTAATAAATAAAACAAAATCTTTATTTTGTAATTGATGGAAAATTCGTAAATAATTAATGTTTTTTCATTTTTTTGCATTCAAAATTCTTTTTTTTTTACTTTTTTAGTTTTTTTTTAAAGTTTTACCACTTAACTTTTATATTATCAATTTATTGCTTACTCTATGAGGAAGCAAATTATTTTGCTTACTCGGAAGTGAAATGTCCATGAAATGGACATAATTTTCACCTATTTATTACTTTGCAAATATATTCTCGAATTTTTTATTATTTTCATTATTCTTAAATTAATTTCTTAGATTTTAAAATATTTTTCTTAATTTTTCAATTATTATTGTTATTATTTTCCAATCAATTTCTTTAATTTTTAATTATTTTTACTATTCCTCATTTGAATTTCTAAATTTTCAATTATTTATCTCATTTTTTAATTATTTTTTTCAATGTTCATTTTCTTTTATCTTCTTGCAATTATCTCTTTAATAATTTCGATAATTTCAATTCGATAATTTCATTTCCCACATTTTCTTTTATTACAAAAATATGTTGTAATTTTTTCAATTATTTTTTGAAAATTAAAATTTTTTTTTATTTTCTTTTGCAAATATATTCTCGAATTTTGTATTATTTTCATTATTCTTCAATTAATTTTCTAGATTTTAAAATATTTTTCTCAAATTTTAATAATTTTCTTTAATTTTCAATTATTATTGTTATCATTTTGCAAACTATTTCTACAATTTAAAATTATTTTTACCACTCCTCAATTAAATTCCTAAATTTTCAATTATTTATCTCATTTTTGCGATTATTTTCTCCACCTTCTAATTAGATATATTATTTATTTTATTATTAATTTTTTTTTAATTAATTTTCTAAATTTTCATTTATTATCTCAAATCTATGTTATTGCATCCACTTTTCAGTGTTTTAATCATTCTTTAATTATTTTTTTCATATTTCAATTACGTTCGTCAATTTTTAATATATTTTTTTTTAAATTGCAATGATTTTCACAAATTTAATATTATTTTGATTATTTGTTGATTAATTCCGAAAATTTCAATTATTTATCTCAAATTTTCATTATTTTTTTTCAATTTTCGATTATTTTTATAATGTTTTAATTATTTTCCTCAATTTAAAATTCTTGAAATCATTTTGTAGGTAATTAGTTACTTTCTTTTACTTCACATATATTCTGTATTTTTTTCAATTATTTTTCTAAAATTGCAATTAATTATCTTCAATTCTCTATTATTTTTATCATTTTTCAATTTTCAATTCCTAAAGTTTTATAAATTTTTTTCTATACAAATAAATCTTGTTTTATTTATTTTTAAATATTGTACTTAAAATATTTATAATTGTTGACAACACGAATCTGTAGAAACTAATCGCGCGCTAGCGCGCGTTGTATAATCTAGTTATTTATTTTTAAATATTGTACTTGAAATATTTATAATTGTTGACAACACGAATCTGTAGAAACTAATCGCGCGCTAGCTCGCGTTGTATAATCTAGTTATAAATAATTACAAATTAATTTATTACTTGAAATCAAATTTTAAGATTGTCAACTTTTGCGTTAAAATAATTATACGCTAATTAAGAAACTCTTTAATTTATTTTTGTTTTATTTCTCCCCCCCCCCCCCTGTCGGTCAACATTAAGTGCGCGGATGGCAAAAATTAACTATTCGCCGTCCCTGTCTCGGTCTCAACAAAATCTTTTTCTAAGTCGGTAACAATTGCTTTCCTGTGTAAAATTGAATCATCTAGCATCTGTGCAAACAAGACTTTTTAGAATAGAAGCTGATGAGAAATGAAGCAATGCCTTTTTCATGATAAAGCAACGTGAGTGATAATTTACAAAAAAGGAATAGAGTTATGCAAAATAGAAAGATGACTGGCATTTTAACATTTTATTGAATTTCATATCAATGTAGGTGAGTGTATTTGAACAGGTGAATATTACAACAGATAGAGAAGGCAGGATGAACATAATACCGTTGAACGGGATTATTTAGCGATTGGATACCGGTATATTCGCTCTGGAATACCTATCCGTAGGTGTGGCTTCGATGATTTCTTTAATCGAGACGCACAGGTAGGTCGGAAGTGCACAATCTGGATGATAGTAAAATATAATTTGATTTTAGCAAAATTATCTTCTGGTTCAAGCATTATTAGATTAATAGCAAAATAAAACGCGCGCCAGCGCGCGATTAGTTTTTCATACCTTTTAGAAATTATAAAATACAATAAAAAATATAACAAATCGGTAAATAACATTTATCTAGTACGAAGAAATAAATATTTTAAATATAATATTTAAAAATCAATTAATATAAATAAAATAAATATTTATTTAGGAAAAAATTTATAATATTTTAGAATTAAAAAAAATTGCAAAAAATAATTGAAATTAAACAAAATAATTGCAAATTTTGCAAATTAATTGAAAAAAAAATGAAAACAATTAAAAATTGGGGAAAGTAATTTAAACAATCATAAAAATGTTTTAAACATAAAGAAAATAATTTAAATTTGAGAAAAATACTTGAGAATCTTAAAAGTAAATTAAAACAAAATGGAATAATGAAAAATTAGAGAAAATAATTGAAAATTGAAAAAACATGGTTAAAAATTGAGATAAATAAATTAAAACTAAAAGAAATAATTAAAATTAAGGAAAATAATTAAAAAAATTACTTAAAATATTTTAAATAAAGGAAAGTTAAGCAAAATTTAAGAAAAATACTTAAAACTTTCAGAAGTTCATTGAAAAAAAAAGAAAATAATTAAAAATTAGAGAAAATAAATGAAAACAGATAAACATAATTTAAAATTGAACAGAACAAATTTTAATTAAAAGAGAAATAAGTAAAAACTTCTTGGCAATTACGAAAAAGAACGAGAAAAAGAACGAGAGTAATTGAAAATTAAAGAAAATAATAAAAATAATGAAATAATTGAAAAGTCAGATAAATAGATAAAAATATTTTTAATTATGAAACAAATGTAAAGAATTGAAATTTAAAGGAAATAAATTTTGGAAAATAATTGAAAAATGTTTTTAAATTTTATAACTTGCCGAAAATAATTAAAATATGATTCATTTAAATTATTTAAATAAATAAAAAAAAATAATTGAAATTTGAAAAAAAATACATGAAGATCTTAGAATTCAATGAAAAAAAAAAGAAAATAACTAAAAATTGCAGAAAAGAATTGAAGAACAAAGTTAAAAGTAATTGGAATTTACGATAATTAATAACCAAATTTTGAAATTATGAAAACAAAGAAAAATAATTAAAAATTAAAGAAAACAATTGAAATTTTAGAAAAATTCTTAAAAATCTTAGAAAATAATTTTAGAAAATGAGGAAAACTAAAAATTAGAGAAAAGTCTGGAAGAAATCTAAAAATAATTGAAATTTATGATAATTAATAAAATTTTTTGGAAATTATGAAAACAAAGAAAAATAATTAAAAATTAAAGAAAACAATTGAAATTTTAGAAAAATTCTTAAAAATCTTAGAAAATAATTTTAGAAAATTAGAATAACTAAAAATTGGAAAATAGACTGGAAGAATGCTAATAATAATTGAAATTTACGATAAATAATAAATTTTTTTAGAAATTATGAAAACAAAGAAAAAAAATTAAAAATTAAAGAAAACAATTGAAATTTTAGAAAAATTCTTAAAAATCTTAGAAAATAATTTTAGAAAATTAGAATAACTAAAAATTGGAAAATAGACTGGAAGAATGCTAATAATAATTGAAATTTACGATAAATAATAAATTTTTTTAGAAATTATGAAAACAAAGAAAAAAAATTAAAAATTAAAGAAAACAATTGAAATTTTAGAAAAATTCTTAAAAATCTTAGAAAATAATTTTAGAAAATTAGAATAACTAAAAATTGGAAAATAGACTGGAAGAATGCTAATAATAATTGAAATTTACGATAATTAATAAATTTTTTTAGAAATTATGAAAACAAAGAAAAAAAATTAAAAATTGAAGAAAATAATAGAAATTTGAGAAAAATACTTAAAAAATTTTAGAAATTTATTTTATAAAATGAGGAAAACTAAAAATTGGAGAAAAGTCTGGAAGAAAGCTAAAAATAATTGAAATTTATGATAATTAATAAAAAAAATTTGAAATTCTGATAACAAATGAAAATAATTAGAAATTGAAGAAAATGTTTGAATTTTCAGAAAAATAGGTACTTAAAAATCTTAGAAAATAATTTTAGAAAATGAGTATAATAATTAAAAATCGAAAAAAATAATTGAAAAATGATAAAATTAATTAAAAATTGACAAAAATAATTGAAATATGCTGAAAATAATTGAAGATTGAGAAAGAAAATTGAATTATGATGAAAACAATTTAAATAATATAAAAATTTAAAAACATTTAATAATATTTGAGAGAAATAACTGAAAAATAGAATATATGTTTAAAAAAATAATAATTACAAAATTACTTAAAAATTTTTAATTAAAGAGAATAATTAAAAAATCGCAGAAATAATCGAAAATTGATGAAAATAATTGCAATATCGGATAAATAATTGAAAATTTTAAAAGTAATGCCAAAATAATGAATATAATTATAAATTGATGAAAATCAAGAAAAATTGCAGAATTTATTTTTAATCAAAAGACAATAATTAAAAAATTGTTATATATAATGGAAAATTGATGACAATAATCTAAATTTGAGATAATAACTGAAAATTTAGGAAATTAATTGCATGTGTTTATGTATATTTAAAACTTCTTCAAAAACCATAATAAATTTTTAAAGAATTTTTCGAAACTGTTTTTTTACACAAATGAGAATTAAAAACCAGTAAAACACGACACTAACGAAAAAGGTGACCTTATTCTTTCAATTCAAATTTCAAAATATTTCCTGTTAAAGAGAGTCAAAATCAATAAAATAACAGGGAATAAGACTAACTTCACTTCAGTTTTTAAAACATGGACAGAAAAAGATGAATAAATATTAATACTAACTAACTTCACTTCAGACTTTAAAACGTGGACAGAAAAAATGAATAAATATAAAAAGTAACTTCAGGAGTTTACGGAGATTATTATTATTTAATAATTATTTCTTTTCTAGGGCATTTCTTGAACCTCCTTTTGCCAAGAATTAAATTGTATAGTGAAAGCAGGATTTATTTTTGTACAAAAGTTACAAAAGTAAAGTACACGTTTAGATAAAAATATTTTGTAGGACACAATTTTTTCAGGTATAAATATTTTCTTAAAGGAAAGTATTTTATTCTTTCTTAATTTATTTCTGAATTGATATAAATATAAAGAATATTTTGTTTATAAAAAAAAACAAATATTTTAATCCTCGAATGTTGTCTTTTCTTGAGAAAAGAAATATTTTTAAAAAATCCTTTTTTCCATGGAACGAGTTTTGAGTTGGCTTTAATGGAAGTTTGTACCATCGTGTGTTTACACGTTTGTTTCCACAAAACTGGTTCCGAGGATGACAAGGTGCCATAAGAGCAATTTAACCAATTAAGAAAAATGTGTATTTCCTGCGGGGGACTCAAGTATTTGAAAAAAAAAAAAAAATACATTTTGCCTATATGTTAAAATAGGAAACAGCCATCTTGGAGAGGAAACGATTGTCATAAACCAATTATGAAAAAATAAAACCTTGACGAAAATTTAATATTTAAATACGTTAGAATTGGAGAGAAGAAAATAAAACGTCGCCATTAATTATACCAATTTTTGGAAAAATATATGTTTATATAGAGCATTCGATTCATTTTTCATTGTAAAATATATTTTTTTTAAGGAATCATCACGTAAAAATGACAATAGGAGAAGTAACATAAACAATAAGAAATGTGAGTTTAAGAAAACAATTAAAAATCTTCATTATTTAAACCAAGTAATAACACAAATCACCCAATAATTTTTTTGGTCAAAGAAATTAAACAATTTTTAGTATATTATTCATTATTATTTATTAAAAAAAAAAGTAGTTTATAAATAATTTTAACATTTTTTAAAAATGAATATGATAAACTAGAACTATCGTTAAATGTTGTTTGAATGCAATTAAAAGTGAAAGTGTTGATACTTTTTAACAGTTTTTATTTTTTCGACATATTCAAGTTTGTAAGATAGTGTAAGCACAACTCGTTTATCAAAAAAATATAGTATCAAAATTATTTTAAATGATTTTACCTGTTAAAACAGGTTTCGAAAAAAACTATTTAATTGCTATTGAAAAATTTTAGATATATTAAAAGCCGCTAGTAAAAAAAATCGATTTTTAAGAAAAAAATCAAATCTTTAAAAAAATTGAGACTTAATTTTCATATTTCTTTTCTAATAAATATTCATAGGTTAAATTGATTTTAAAATTCTAAAGTGAATTTAAAAAATAAAAAGGGAAAGTTGACATTTTGACCAAAACTTAGTTGACAGAATGTGCAATAGACCGAAATTTATTTATCAGAATATTTAAATTCCCGAAATTTTATTTGTCAGAATATTTAACTGTCCTAAACTTTATTTCTCAGAATATTTAACTTCCTAAATATGCATTTTCCAGAAATTGTATTTATCCGAGTTTTTTTGTCCGAATATTTAAAAACCCAAAATTCTATTTGTCAGAATATTCAACTTTCCGAAAGTGCATTTAGCAGAAATTGTATTTATCAGATTTACCATTTGTCCTTATATTTAATTTCCCGAAATTTAATTTTTCAGATTATTTTACTTGCCAAAATGTCAGATATTGTATTTACCGTTTGTTTCAATATTTAATTTCACGAAATTTAGTTTCTCAGAATACTTAATTTTTCGATTTTACATATTTTTAGAAATTTTATTTATCAGATTTACCATTTGTCCAAATATTTAACTTCTCAAAACTACATTTCTCAGAATAATTAACCTCTCGAATTTTCTTTTGTTCGATTGTTTAAATTCTCGGATATATATTTCTTAGAAAAATATTATTGATTTAATATTGTATTTATGAGATTCATTATTTGTCCGAACATTTAACTAATCGAAATTTTATTTATCAGACTCTTAAACTTCTCGAATATAAAAATTCCAGAATGTGCATTTGTCCGACATGCGAAATATGTACAATTTCTAAACGAGCTCGCTGATTGGGCTGTAATATTTCTGGAAACATTACCAACCAATCAGATAGCTCCTTTAGGAACTCTACACTCCTTGTGTCGGGCAAATGCTCATTTTTAAATTTTTTTATTTGGGAATTGAAATTGAATTTTTTTTTACATAATTATTTATTTTCTCTATTTCTCTTTTCTGTTTCTTTTTTTACTTTTACCTTTCTTTTTTTCTTTTTTCGCCTTTTTCTTCTTTTCTTCATTCTTTCTCTATCTTTCTCATTCTTCCCGCAAAACATCATAAAGTTGAAACTTTATACAATTCTTTTTCTTTCATTGTTTCTTTCATTCCTTCCTTCTTTCTTTCTTTTTCATTCTTTTTTCCTCTCTTTCGTTTTATTCTTCCTAGAAAACATTTAACTGTTGAGACTTTATATAATTTTTTTTTTCCTAAATAAAAAGCAAACAATCGATTCCTACCATTGGCTATTTTTAAAAGTCGACGCCAATGCTTCGAAGAGGCCCACTTCATGAGGTGATTTCGTCTCGAGGTCGCCACGGGAAATACCACGAACATAAATCACGACGTTCACCATCGCGGGGAATCGTTCGTTCTCCGATCTTGGTTGCAATAGTTTTTTATACATATATATATATGTGTGTATACATACGTACACAAACATATATTATATATATATATATATAATATACTGAAGTATATGTATAACAATATGTGCGTGAAATATTTAAGCACACTTTTACATTTACATTAACATGTACAGTATTATAAACGTGCGATTAATGCATGTTTAGATGTATTTATTCGCATTCTATCGGCCTACACAATAACACAATGACGAACGCGTATCATACAACATCATGCGTGCCCAAGAAACTTGCGAACAAGTTCGTCACACTTTCAATTTCAAAAGGCAAGAATGTCTGTTACGTGTGTAAGACTTCGTGAAAGCAGCAATGCAAACGACTTCTTGCAAACTTCTACAGATGTGGTTTCAATCCATCAGGCTATTTCTGGTTGTCACGCGTGCGAATTTTCAAAACTTGCTTCTGCTAAAGTTAACCTATAACTTTGTCAAACTTTATGCAATTTTCCGAAATTTATCTCGTTTTGTCAAAGTTTACCAAATTTTGTCCAAGTTTGTGTAATTTTGGCCAATTTCGTGAAGAAGGATTTCATCCAATTTTCAGGTTATGTATCTCTCTAAATCTGAATTAGTGGTTTTCTACTAATGAATTAGCGAGAAATCAGTGGCGTGAGTGTTAAGGGGCGAAATGCGCCCTGAAAGATCTTTTTTTTGAAAAAATTCCAAAAATCATACTAATTGTAGTAATTTAAAGTTTGAGTAAATTAAACAACGCGCGCTAGTGCGCAATTAGTTTCTGCAACTTGTGCTACTAACAATTATAAATATTTTAATTATAATATTTAAAAATAAATTTATATAAATAAACGAATAGAACAAATATTTCTTTAGGACAAAATTTATAAAATTACAGAGTTAAAAAAAAAATTACCAAATATAATTGAAATTGAACAAAATAATTGCAAAATTTGCAAATTGAATGAAAAAAAATAATGCAATCAATTGAAAATTGGGAAAAGTAATTTAAAAAAATCATAGAAATGTTTTAAAAATAAAGAAGACAATTTAAATTTGAGAAAAATACTTAAAAATCTAAAAAAATTGAGTAATGGAAAATTAGAGAAAATAATTGAAAAAATAATTAAAATTTGAGAAAATAATTGAAAAAATTACATAATATATTTTAAATAAAGAAAGTTAAAGAAAATTTCAAAAAAATACTTTAAACTTGTAGAAGTTCATAGAAACAAAAAGAAAATAATGAAAAATGAGAAAAAATGAATGGAAAAAGACAAACATAATTTAAAATTGAAGAGAACAATTTTTAATTAAAGAGAACTAATTAAAAACTTTTTGGAAATTATGAAAAAAAAAACGAAAGAAATTGAAAATGGAGGAAAATAATAAAAACATAATATAAATAATTAAAAATTCAATTGAATAACTAGAATGGCAGATAAATAGTTTAAAATTTTAAAATTTAAAACAAATAAAAAGAATTGAAAATGGAAGGAAATAAATTTTGGAAAATAATTGAAAAATGATTTTAAATTTTGAAACTTGAAGAAAATAATTGAAATATGCTAAAAACAATAATAAGTTGTAAAACATCAATGACATTTGAGAGAAATAATTGGAAAAATTACAGATTTTTTTTTAATAAAAAAAATAATTGAAATTTGAGAAAAATACATGAAGATCTTAGAAATTAATTTTAAAAAATGAGAATAAATCAAAATTGGAGAAAAGAATTGAAGAAAGTTAAAACCAATTAAAATTGACGATAATTTATACAAAAATTTTGAAATTATGAAAACAAATGAAAATAATTAGAAATTGAAATTTTAGAAAAATACTTAAAAAGCTTAGAAAATATTGTTAGAAAATGAGAATATTAATTAACAATTCAGACAAATAATTGAAAAATGATCCAATTAATTCAAATTTGAAAGAAATAATTGAAAGATGCTGAAAACAATCAAAGATTGAGCAAAATACATGTAATATTATGAAAATAATTTAAATATGATAAATTGAAAACAGTAAATAAAATTTGAGAAAATTAATTGAAAGAATCATAGACTGTTTAAAAAAAGAAAATAATTACAAAATTACTTAAAAAATTTTAATTAAAGATTATAATTAAAGAATCGCAGAAATAATAAAAAATTGATGAAAATAATTGAAATTACAGATAAATAATTGAAAATTTAAAAATTATGCCAAAATAATGAAAATAATTAGAAATTGAAGAAAATAATAGAAAAATCACAGATTTATTTTTAAGCAAATGAAAATAATTCAAAAATGGTTTAAAACATGGAAAACTGATGACAATAATCTAAATTTGAAATAATAATTGAAAACTATGGAAATTAACTGAAAAATAATAAAAATATTAAAAGATGAAGAAAATTTTTGCAAAATAATAAAAAAAATGAAGATTTAACAAAATAATTGAAAGTTGAGATAGATATTTGAAAGTTTAAGAAATTAATTAAAAAGTTATTATAATGAATAAAAATTGAAGATAATAATTGCAAAATGACAAAAATAAAAGTAAATTAAAAAAGTTAATTTAATTTTGCGATGAATAATATAAAATTTAGGAATAAAGAATTAAATTAATTTAATGTCGAGGGAAAAGTAATTAAAACTAAAAAAGTGGTTAAAAAAAACTAAATAAAATAATTGAAATTTGAAGAAGGTAAATTTAATATTTAGGGAAACGATGTAAAAATAATTAAAAATTGCGGAAAATAATTGAAAAATGATAAAAAATAATACAAAATTACAGTTTAAGTAATTAAAATCTTAATAGAAAAGAAATATTAAAAATTAAAGCAATTTTTAAATCAATTCAAATTTAGTACCTATATTTGAACCGTCGATTAATTAAACTTTTAATCAATGAAAGTTTACATTAACTGAAATTTGAACAAATTAAAATTGCTATCAATTTAAAATTTGAGAACATTTTAAAAAGATGAAATATGATTTAAAATTTTTTTAAAAAAAACATCCACTCTCTAAATTTGAATTAGTTAAAAATAACTAATTATTAGTAAAAATATAACTAAAAATTTTTAAAATTTGACTAAATTAGTAAATAGAATTTCACTAAAATATTAGTAATTTTGACATAACATAAAAATGAATTTGAATAATAATTAGTTATTTTTTACTAAATGGTTAGTAGAAATATAACTATTTCAATTAGTGACTGAGTTTTTGCTTTCAAATTAGTTATTTTTAACTAATTCAGATTTAGAGAGTAGTGACAAATGTCAGGTGTGGACAGAATGAATGAAAGAATGAAACTTGTAAATTATTATTATTTTTTCCTTTTTGACCCAGGGCCCTTGTCCTTCCAGTTACGCCACTGCGAGAAATAGGATACTATTAAATAGTGAAAAATTTTACTATTTTTTAGTAGAAAAATAGTAGTTAATAGTAGAAATTAGTAGTTTTCTACTGAATATTAGTGATTTTTTCACTATTTAATAGCAACCGATTTCTTGCTAATTTCTTTGTAAATTAGGGTGATCTAAAAAAAGTAATGTAATGTAGAAAAAAATACCCCTGTTTTTTTGTTTTAAAATAAAAAAATATTTAGATGTCGCTCAAAGCGCTTCAAGTTTCCCATTTATATTTTACATGGTAAAAGAAACTTTTTCGCAGAAATGGTTTTAAAAACTTAAAAATTAATATTTTGTAATCGCCAAACTCTGTTTCTCCTCATGATTTTTCAAAGAATAATGCCAAATTGTTTATTTAACCATTTTGTAATAAAAACTATTTTTTATATAGGTCCCCCAAAAACATCAAAAAATCCAAAAATATGCTTTAGCAATATTTTTTACTATTTATTTGACAATTTTTTGTATAATTTTTAATAAATAGCATAAATTAAGATAATTAACAATTGTTCTATGTAATTGATAATTTATTTAAACAAATTATTATTGTTTATTTACAACTATTTATCAAATTAAGCTACGGAGTTGTAATTCTTTCTCAATTTTGCAACTTTTTACGATGAATGATACTAATTACTAACAACAAACTAAAAATAACAATTCTATCAGTTGTTTAAACAAATTATTATTGTTTAGTTTCAACGTTATATTAAATTAAACCACAGTTTTTCAACTTTTTCTCAATTTCATAATTTTTGAAGACAAATATTTTGATGAAAAAAAAACCAATCAGCAATTACAAACAACAAACTAAAAATAACAACTCATCCGATTGTTTAAACAAATTATTAGGTTTTTATACACTTTGACATTAAATAATGGAAGGGAATCATTCGAATAATATTAAATTATTAGGTGTTTAATATAAACTTTTTATCAAATTAAACTACAGAGTTTCAATTTTTTCTCAATTGTGCAGCTTTTCAAGACGAATGTAATCTGTTACTAACAACAAACTATGAATAAAAATTGTATCAATTGTTTAAACAAATTATTATTGTTTAACTTTAATTTTTTACCAAATTAAGCTACAGAGTTGCCGCTTGTTTTTAGTTTTACATTTTTTCTATACCAATTTCTAATTAAAAACTGAAATTAACAATGGTACCAATTATTATTTAAATATTATATAAATTTATAATTATAACATCTTTAAAAAAAGTGTCATATTAACAAAAAACACTTCTTCAGGCATTTTTTAAAATTAATGTATATTAACAGAAAAAATAAGTTTCTATTTATGGTAAATACTCCATAAGACCTCAAAATCAAGAACAAACTTTTAAACAAAGTTTTTAAAAAACGTTAAAACAATTGACTGAGAACAAATTTTTGAAAAACGAGTTGTTTTTTTTAAATTTTTTACCCATTTATTTCATTTTAGGTTTAAAGCATTATTCTAAATTAATTAATAATTTGATGTCTTTTGTCAAGAATCTTTTAGTGATAGGACTTTTGAGTTAAACTTAATAAAGCCTCACCTAGATCTGTGCTCTAAATTTCTAAAAAAAAACAATAAAATTTCGGAAAAGAATTCTTGAAATATTAATATAATTATTCTTTTACTAATTTCCAAAATCCCCTTTTAAAATTGAACAAAGAAACGCTGTGAACCCTGAAATATGTGAATTTTTCTACCGATTATATAAAAAATTGTATTATGTGTATTATATAAAAAAAGATAAAAAAAGATTAAATAAGCAAATTAAACAAGAAAATTCCAGCAAAATTGCATAATATCTTGGAAGCATTAGGAATGATAGTACACTTTTAATACGTATAATAAACGCACATTGGAATTTAATGAAAAGACAATCGCAATCACTGGTAAATGATCAGTATTGTAAATAACATGGTAGCACGTTTTTACCTTGGCATAGTAACGTCCGATTGTTTTATAAGCTACTCCCTCAACAATCTGTACCACTTTTACATCCATGCCTAGCAATTAGTCTTCATAATTAAAAATTTTTAACAAAAAAATTGTTATAATTTTGAACGCGATTAATACAGTTTTCCGGTTTTGAAATAATAATGTAGTAAAAGCAACGGTTAATTTCTGTTTTCTTAGAGCAATACTATAATTTACTTCAACAACCATCGAGTCATTTTTTTGTAGTAGGTGATTTTGCCAACGGAATCACTGTTGAAATTGCACTTAGTTCTTTTTCTACGCAAATCTAGGAAAGAGTTAGTGTACCATTGTCCTAATTCCAGTTACCTGCTCTGACAATTTCTCACCAACGAGAAAATAAAGGACATGCAAATTCTTTAACTGGAAATAATCAATTAGCGATTTTTGTATTTTTATTTTGTTCTCTATCTTGAAAACAAGTTTTAGTTTATCGCTAAAAATCAAAGTGTAACAGATACATTGTTAGTGGCATACATTTTAGAAAAACGTAATTCCAATCGATCCAATATCACAAGTTTCAAGAAATCATCTAAATCATAAAATACCGTTAATTCCATTGTTACAATCGTTATTGTTTTTTGAATCGTGATTTGGTGTAGGTGTTTCTACGTTGATAGGAAAGCAAAACAGTTATTAATTCAAAAGAGAAATAACCTTGCTAAGCTGCATTTTATCGATTGATAATTCAGCGTCAAGGATGTTTGAAGTTTCGTAATATTTATGAGAAATCGAAATATATCATTAGCCGTGGGTGGAGGACAGAAATAGCGTAGGCATAATGTGGTATTGTACATTTTAGGTAGTCGAACATATATAAAAAAGGAGACGATGATGTAGACCCGTTTTTCTTTATATATAAGGCCCGGCATTCGTCACGATTAATCAGACACTTCATGCCTTAGCTGCACTATTATAACACAATTTTGTTTAGATTTCTTTTACCATTTACTCTCTTGTAAAATTCTATTTTTAACCCATTTAGTTCAGTGACTTAGAAAAAAGTACTTTTTAAAATAATAATTTAGTTTGAGTGAGTTAGAAAAACTACTTTCAACAATTTAATCTTTTAAAATTATTTACTAAAAAAATGATTTAAAAAAAAATAAATATAATATGAACAAAAAATGATCTATGGGAATTTAATCCGTATATACTCTTGCGCGAGTTATAAAGGAATTTATTCAGAAACTTATGGTTCATGATAAATTTTTTATTACATATAATGTGCAAATCATATCTAAAATATTTTAATAAAACATGAATGAACATTTTTTATTGTTTTCTTAGAATTGGTTATATAATGTCTAAACTTTTCAGTTGAGCATTGTTTGCATAAGCCGACTTTTCGAGATTTTCTATGCTTCATTGATCACTTGTTACTTTTTATAATTTCTTCAAACGTCAGTCATTAAAACTAGCTCAACTGTTTTGAGTTAAAATACCCGAAGAATATGAATGGACATCGTAAGGAAGTGAATTGTTAGAGAGATATAAAATCGGATTTAAATTGTGTATAATATACCGTATTTTTAAATGATAAATGAACATAAAACATTTATAATCTATAGTGATAATAATCTCTCTCAATCTTAAAAAGTCAAAAAAGCTTAATTTTACTTTTAATTGGAAATTTAGTATAAAATCGTTTTTTAATTTGAAATTAATTTGACATTTATTTTTAATTTGATCTACTTTTGGTTATATTCCAATTTTAATCTGACTTCTTTAAAATTACTAGATTTTTATCGATTAATATTAATTTTCTGGCTATAAATTCGGACCTCTTAGAAGGGGGTGGGGGGGGGGGATAATCAATCCTTTTTTCAAATACACGAATGGTTCTGTTTTATTTAAACTTTTATAAATAAAATGGGAAATTTTCACTATTTTATAGTTTTTACGTATTTAGGAAAAAAAACTTGAGATGTTTCCAGAAGGTTTAGAAATGAATAATTTTAGTTTAGTTTCATTAGATAATAGCAGTTATTATAACACCTTTTATTCCGTTATTTGACCCCATGCTAATAGAACAAAACACCAATCATTAATTATAGAGATTAATAATTATTATTAGATCTATTCCTCCATTGTATATAATTTAAAACCATTAGAATTTTTTGGTCCCTGAATAATTTGTAATAATAGTGTACACTAATTTTTAATAATTACGGAAGCTCTGATAATTACAAAAATTAACTACATGAAAGTGATATAAAATACAAAATAATATAGAAGATTTTATCCTATTAATATTAATCAAATGTTATAATTTAAATTTAATTTTTACTTATCTTAAAAACTAACTAACTAACTAAAACTTGTTCTACAAACTAAAAAACTAAAAATTAAATTTTTTAAAATAAAAATTGACACTTTTTATCAAAGAAGGTTTAAAATTTTATTGTTATCATATTTCTTAAATACACATATTTTGTGTTGGATTTACAATTTTAATCTCTTAAATCAAATCAGTAAATGGAGTACACAGAATTGATATAAAAAATTTGTCAAATTCTGTTCGAGAAAAAAACAGTCATTAAAATCTTGAATAGGAGATTATTTTTCTTCAAATGTGTATTTTTAGGGATTATAGTTTATAACTGATAGTGTTTTGTACTGGCTTTAAGGTCCACGAAGAAAGTATTTTAAGAATTTCAGAATCAAAAGTGCGCCTTCTTCAGTGAATTTTATTGTCTGTAAACAAATGTTACACAAACGGGGAAAATATTTATATAAAGTTTGTAAAAAGTCAAACATTTTTGTGTACTCGATTTTTAACGATTCGTAAAATATTGCTATAGTTGTTATCGAATAAATAATTTTTTTAAATACCTAATTAATTTATCGTCTAATATTATTTACAATAATAGAAGAAATTCGATATCAATGAGACATTTCAATTTTCTGATAAGTTACTGAAAAATACTCTACCAAATGTTTATACCAATTTCGAAAAATTTGAACCAAGTTCATTATCATCTTTTCTGTGTCTTCATCAGTAAATTGAAATGTGAAAAAAGTGTCTTATTGTCGACTATCCCCTTCACATTATTATTATTTCAATTAATAATTATTTACTATTTAATAAAGAATGCCTGAAAGACACAAACATAAAAAAAGAAAATAGAAAAGTATAATCTAATTAACTGTAATATATATATATATATATAGAAACTGACCTCACTGACACCAAGTACCACGAGTAACCACCATGTCTTTGACAACATCGCGAAAGATGTCCCATGGAAAAATGTTCTTTTCATTGTATAACTGTTTTCTAAAATCGTCGCACCAATTAAAAATATTCTGTTTATATGTCACTAAAAATAACAAACTGGTTTTCTGCGACACATGTATATAATACACATATCAGAATGTACATTCAACTTGCAATGATAAGACAATCATCAGAACTTTCATGTTATATTTTCGTCTATTTTCTGTCGAAGATGCGTCATTTCGCGGCAATAATAACTTGCTGATTTCCGGGTGAAAATTCCTTTCTAATCTGAACTCCGTTTCGAGAAAATAACACACATTTTATAAATACGAATTTTGTCGTATTCTGTTTCTTAAGTTTCGTGCGGAATTGGAAACTAAAGACAGAATGAAACACGAGGAACAGAAACAAAAGTTAGATATAGAGAAACGAATGTCGTGCTGGCACGATAATGACTGAGAAGGCTGGGACCGAAAACCACCAACTACCGCCTGTCGGTTGCGTTGGAAGACCTGGTGCATTTTAGAGGGGACTGGTATCTGGTACCGTGGAAATTGGTGGGGACTGTCTGGTACCATCAGTTTTGTACGGAAATAGGAATTTAGTTATGTTTATGATTTTATTTTTAGCAACCTCAGGTGTGATAAAAATTTATTGTTGTAATCTTGCATAGTAGTGGAATAAGAATGAAGATTGTAAAAAAATGGTTGAGAGAGATGATATCTTCTAAAGCTAGAGGCATTGATGTGTTTCAGTTTTCGTGTTCCTTGGACAGATGTGTGCTATGCGTGCATTCATGTCTCTGATTATTATATTTTGGGAACTTGTGTCTGGTGTTTCTACCTTATCAGAGAACTTTTATTTCAGTTGAAGTTACCGAGTATAAAAGATAGAGAGCAGTACATTACGGCAGTCAGTGTTGATATGGCAGGAACCTATTCTTTCTTCTTCTTGTTTTTTTTTCTTTTTAATTAATTCATTCATTAATTCTGTTCACACCTGACATTTGTCAGTAGATGTTTTTTTCTTTTAAAATTTTAAATCATAGTTCACCTTTTTAAAATGTTCTCAAATTTTAAATTTATAGCAATATTGGTTTCTTCCAAATTTAGTTAAACTTGCATTGATTAAAAGTTCAATTAATCGACGTTTCAAATATACTAAATTGGAAGTGATTTAAAATTGCTTAAATTTTTAATAATTCTTTTCTACATATTCAGATTTCACTTACTTAAACTGTAATTTTGTACTATTTTTTATCATTTTCAAATTATTTTCTGCAATTTTTAATTATTCTTAAATTGTTTCCCTAAATCTCAAATTTACCTTCTTCAACTTTCAATTATTTCGTTTTTTCAATCACTTAAGGAGGTTTGTTGAAAATCACTAATCGTCGGTACAAGTTTGAAATTTTCAGCAAAAATAATTAAAATATTAATGCACATTATTGTTAAACTTGAGATAATTTTACCGTATAGTTTCTGAGATCTTGTCTTTCAAAATTCACTATTTTTCTTAATATTTTGCATTTTTTTAATGGCCGACACGAAAAAAATTAGTGACTTGAAATATATAATTTAATAACTTTTGATGTACAATTAGGTTTTATTTCAAAATTAAAACAAAAATAATTCAATATTCAAGGATCATATTACTCTTGAAAGGCCAAAAGATTTACCGTTTAGTTGTTGAGTATTATTTATCATAAAATTAAAATGTTGCAAAAAAAATTTTTTTTATGTTGAAAACACAAAACAAGAGACTAAAAAAGTTGAATACCGCGAAGATTCGAATAAAACGACAAATTTTAAAACGAATTTTTTGGCCTGAAAGGGAAGTAACACAAAAAACTTCTAATAAAATATAAATTTATTTAGTTAAAGTTTCAATAACTGTTACTGAACAAAATATTTTTCAAATAATAGTCATAAACTTAAAATCGAAAATTCTGTAGCTGTCATTGAAATCATGGTTAGTTTGACAGATTTCTAAATGCTCTGCACTACGTTTTTCAAAAAATTACTATTTTTTTTTAAATTTTATTACTTACATTTTTTAATGTCGGATCACAAGGAATATTGTTTAAAAATATAAAATTTAGTTTTACATAGAAATTTTTATTTCACATTTGGCATTTTAGAAAAAAAAATTTTTTACCTTGACTGGCTCATTCAAACTATCCTCCTTAATTTTCAATTTTAATTACTTCTTCCTTGACATTCAATCATTTACTCCTAAAATTTATATTACTCATCGGGAATTTTAATTAACTTTTTTAATTTTTGTAAATTTGCAATTATTGTTTTCAATTTTTAATCATTTTCATAAAGTCTTAATAAATTTCCTGAACTTTCAAATACCTAAATATCTCAATTTTTAAATATTTTGTTCACTTTTTATTTACTTTTATTATTTTGTAATTACTTCCTCCACCTTTTAATATTTTTATTATATTTCACTTAATTTCCTAAATTTTCAGTGATTATCTCAAATTCAGATTACTAACATCAATTTTCCATATTACAACGATTTTTTAATTTTTTTCTGCAATTTCTAATTATTTCATTATTTTTGCATTATTTTAAAAAATTTCAATTATCCGAAATATCAATAATTTTTACAATTTTCGTTATTTTCTGCAATTTTAAATTATTTTTAAATTGTTTCCCTAAATCTCAAATTTACCTTCTTCAAATTTCAATTATTTCGTTTTTTCAATCACTTTTTCAATTTTAACTATTTTTCCCTTGACATTCAATCAATTTAATTACTTATTCCTAAATTTTATATTATTCATCGGGAATATTAATTTCCTGAACTTTCAAATATATATCTCAATTTTAAAATATTTTGACCACTTTTTATTTACTTTTATTATTTTGTAATTATTTCCTCCACCTTTTAATATTTTTATTATTTTTCACTTAATATCACAAATTTTCAGTTATTATCTCAAATTTAGATTACTGACATCAATTTTCCATATTACAACGATCTTTTAAATACTTTCTGCATTTCTAATTATTTTCATTTTTTTGGTATTATTTTTAAAAATTTGAATTATCCGAAATTTCAATTATTTTCATCAATTTTCGTTATTTTCTGCAATTTTTAATTATTTTTAAATTGTTTCCCTAAATTTTAAATTTGCCTTCTACAAATTTCAATTATTTTGTCTAGTTTTTTCAATCACTTTGTCAATTTTAATTATTTTTCCCTTGACATTCAATCATTTTAATTATTTACTCCTAAAATTTATACTATTCATCGGGAATTTTAATTAATTTTTTTAATTAACCATTATTTTTGTAAATTTGCAATTATTATTTTCAATTTTTAATCATTTTCATAAAGTCTTAATTAATTTTCTGAACTTTCAAATACCTAAATATCTCAATTTTTAAATATTTTGTTCACTTTTTATTTACTTTTATTATTTTGTAATTACTTCCTCCACCTTTTAATATTTTTATTATTTTTCACTTAATTTCCTTAATTTTCAGTTATTATCTCAAATTTATTACTAACATCAATTTTCCATATTACAACGATTTTTTAATTACTTTCTGCAATTTCTAATTATTTTCATTATTTTGGCATTATTTTTAAAAATTTCAATTATTTTTATCAATTTTCGTTATTTTCTGCAATTTTTCATTATTTTTAAATTGTTTCCCTAAATCTCAAATTTACCTTCTTCAAATTTCAATTATTTCGTTTCTTCAATCACTTTTTCAATTTTAATTATTTTTTTTAATTTATCATTATTTTTGAAAATTTGCAATTATTTTTTTCAATTCATTTTTATAATATCTTAATTCATTTCCTGAACTTTCAAATATATATCTCAATTTTTAAATATTTTGATCACTTTTTATTTCTTTTTATTATTTTGTAATTACTTCCTCCACCTTGTAATATTTTTATTATTTTTCACTTAATTTAATAAATTTTCAGTTATTATCTCAAATTTTAGATTATCTCATTTTTAGATTACTGACATCAATTTTCCATATTACAACGATCTTTTAATTACTTTCTGCATTTCTAATTATTTTCATTATTTTGGCATTATTTTTAAAAATTTGAATTATCCGAAATTTCAATTATTTTCATCAATTTTCGTTATTTTCTGCAATTTTTAATTATTTTTAAATTGTTTCCCTAAATTTTAAATTTGCCTCCTTCAAATTTCAATTATTTTGTCTAGTTTTTTCAATCACTTTGTCAATTTTAATTATTTTTCCCTTGACATTCAATAAATTTAATTATTTATTCCTAAATTTTATATTATTCATCGGGAATTTTAATTAATTTTTTTAATTAACCATTATTTTTGTAAATTTGCAATTATTATTTTCAATTTTTAATCATTTTCATAAAGTCTTAATTAATTTCCTGAACTAACAAATACCAAAATATCTCAATTTTTAAATATTTTGTTCACTTTTTATTTACTTTTATTATTTTGTAATTACTCCCTCCACCTTTTAATATTTTTATTATTTTTCACTTAATTTCCTAAATTTTCAGTTATTATCTCAAATTTATTACTAACATCAATTTTCCATATTACAACGATTTTTTAATTACTTTCTGCAATTTCTAATTATTTTCATTATTTTGGCATTATTTTTAAAAATTTCAATTATTTTTATCAAATTTCGTTATTTTCTGCAATTTTTCATTATTTTTAAATTGTTTCCCTAAATCTCAAATTTACCTTCTTCAAATTTCAATTATTTCGTTTCTTCAATCACTTTTTCAATTTTAATTATTTTTTTTAATTTATCATTATTTTTGAAAATTTGCAATTATTTTTTTCAATTCATTTTTATAATATCTTAATTCATTTCCTGAACTTTCAAATATATATCTCAATTTTTAAATATTTTGATCACTTTTTATTTCTTTTTATTATTTTGTAATTACTTCCTCCACCTTGTAATATTTTTATTATTTTTCACTTAATTTAATAAATTTTCAGTTATTATCTCAAATTTTAGATTATCTCATTTTTAGATTACTGACATCAATTTTCCATATTACAACGATCTTTTAATTACTTTCTGCATTTCTAATTATTTTCATTATTTTGGCATTATTTTTAAAAATTTGAATTATCCGAAATTTCAATTATTTTCATCAATTTTCGTTATTTTCTGCAATTTTTAATTATTTTTAAATTGTTTCCCTAAATTTTAAATTTGCCTCCTTCAAATTTCAATTATTTTGTCTAGTTTTTTCAATCACTTTGTCAATTTTAATTATTTTTCCCTTGACATTCAATAAATTTAATTATTTATTCCTAAATTTTATATTATTCATCGGGAATTTTAATTAATTTTTTTAATTAACCATTATTTTTGTAAATTTGCAATTATTATTTTCAATTTTTAATCATTTTCATAAAGTCTTAATTAATTTCCTGAACTAACAAATACCTAAATATCTCAATTTTTAAATATTTTGTTCACTTTTTATTTACTTTTATTATTTTGTAATTACTCCCTCCACCTTTTAATATTTTTATTATTTTTCACTTAATTTCCTAAATTTTCAGTTATTATCTCAAATTTATTACTAACATCAATTTTCCATATTACAACGATTTTTTAATTACTTTCTGCAATTTCTAATTATTTTCATTATTTTGGCATTATTTTTAAAAATTTCAATTATTTTTATCAAATTTCGTTATTTTCTGCAATTTTTCATTATTTTTAAATTGTTTCCCTAAATCTCAAATTTACCTTCTTCAAATTTCAATTATTTGGTTTCTTCAATCACTTTTTCAATTTTAATTATTTTTCCCTTGACATTCAATCAATTTAATTACTTATTCCTAAATTTTATATTATTCATCGGAAATTTTAATTATTTTTTTCAATTCATTTTCATAATATCTTAATTCATTTCCTGAACTTTCAAATATATATCTCAATTTTCAAATATTTTGATCACTTTTTATTTCTTTTTATTATTTTGTAATTACTTCCTCCACCTTGTAATATTTTTATTATTTATCTTAAATTTTAGATTATCTCATTTTTAGATTACTGACATCAATTTTCCATATTACAACGATCTTTTAATTACTTTCTGCAATTTCTTATTATTTTCATTATTTTGGCATTATTTTTAAAAATTTGAATTATCCGAAATTTTAATTATTTTCATCAATTTTCGTTATTTTCTGCAATTTTTAATTATTTTTAAATTGTTTCCCTAAATTTTAAATTTGCCTTCTTCAAATTTCAATTATTTTGTCTAGTTTTTTCAATCACTTTGTCAATTTTAATTATTTTTCCCTTGACATTCAATAAATTTAATTATTTATTCCTAAATTTTATATTATTCATCGGGAATTTTAATTAATTTTTTTAATTAACCATTATTTTTGTAAATTTGCAATTATTATTTTCAATTTTTAATCATTTTCATAAAGTCTTAATTAATTTCCTGAACTAACAAATACCTAAATAGGGTAAGTGCACCAATTACTGAGGGTGCACCAATTGTCGAGGATCATAATTTTCTTTTTCAGATAAATAGTATAATATAGAATATTTAAAGACCAAAAAAGTTTCTTAATAATCTTCATATTTTCAACTTTATACTTACATATTCAAATTTCAAATCAATGCTACTAAAATAATTATTTAATTAAAATTATAATTCACTGCTGTCAAATTTACTCGAATCACCATTTTCTTGATACTTCAGGTTGATTGAAAGAGAATTTGAGAAATACAAATAAAACGTATTTCTAATTACTTTTTGTGTACGAAATTATTATTATAATATTATACATGATCTACTTTAAGTTTCTATATATGTTTTTTCTGTTTAAAAAAATATTTAATATTTTTTAAAAGGTATTTTCATCGGTATTTGATTCCATATTCTATGTCAATTCCATTGACCATTTGTCAATGATTAGAACAAAAAAAGAGTAAATATAATGTAGGTTAAGTGTTTGTTTATTAAGCGTCAAACATCAATGCTAAACATTTAAAAGTAAGTTACTTTTTATTTTAAAAATTAGACGAAACATATTTCAAATTTTATATATATAATAATTAATCTTGAAATACTTATTTTTCATCTCTATATTATATTTATATTAAAAATTATATTTTTTATAATTTTGTTCATTCAACATGATTTCTAAGTTAAAAAGTTTTACAAGTTCGTTTAATTAATTAACATTATGTACAGTTCGTTAATAAGTTTCTTTCATACGCTTACAAATTTAATGTGACTTAAATTTATTTATTTTTCAATGTGTGTCTAATTAACACATTTAATTTAATGTAATTAACTTATTTTTAACGTTAAAAATAGTTAAATACTTTTTTGTCTCTTTCATCTACATACTATAAAAAAGTTTTTATATCAATATTATAAATTATTCATTTATAGTTAAATAAATATATTTGTTCACTGGTAATTTTCTATAATATTTTTGTCTAAAAAGTAAATATCTACTTGATTTTTTAAATATCAGTAGAGGTTAATGGTGCTTTTGCTCAAATGACTTTTAAATATGATTTTTGCTTAACTTTTTAGTTTTTATTAAAAAAAGAAAAAAACCCTCGACTATTGGTACAATTACCCTATCTCAATTTTCAAATATTTTGTTCACTTTTTATTATTTTGTAATTACTTCCACCATCTTTTAATATTTTTATTATTTTTCACTTAATTTTCTAAATTTTCAGTAATTATCTCAAATTTAGATTATTGACATCAATTTTCCATAATTATTATAACGAATTTTTAATTATTTTCTTCAATTTATAATTATTTTCAATATAATGGCAATATTTTTAAAAATTTTAATATTCTTAATCCGAAATTTCAATTTTTTCCCTAAATCTCAAATTTACCTTTTTCAAATTTCAATTATGTTGTTTTTTCAATCACTTTTTCAATTTTAATTATTTTCCCCTTCACATTCAATCATTTTAACTATTTACTCCTAAATTTTTATTATTCATCGGGAATTTTAAATATTTTAATTAATTTTTTTAATTTGCCATTATTTTTGTAAATTGGCAATTATTATTTTCAATTGTAAATCATTTTCATAATATCTTAATTAATTTCCTGAACTTTCAAATATATATCTAAATTTTTAAATATTTTGTTCACTTTTCATTTCTTTTTATTATTTTGTAATTACTTCTTCCATCTTTTAATATTTTTATTATTTTTCAATTAATTTCGTAAATTTGCAGTTATTATCTCAATTTTAGATTATTGACATCAAATTTTTCACATTTTAACGATTTTTCAATTATTTTCTTCAATTTATAATTATTTTCATTATTTTGGCTTTTTTTTTTAAATTCCAATTATTTATCCAAAATTTCAATTATTTTCATTAATTTTCGTTATTTGTGCGATTTTTTAAATATTCTCTTTAATCAAAATTTTTTAAGCAGTTTTGCAATTTTTTTTTTAATCATATATTCTGTGGTTTTTCAATTATTTCTCTCAAATTTTATTTACTGTTTTCAATTTTTAACATTTAAATTATTTTTATCATATTTTAATTTTTTTCTCAATCTTAAATTATTTTCAGCATATTTCAATTATATTATTCAATTTTAAATTAATTTAATCATTTTTCAATTATTTTTCTTGAATGCTAATTATTATTCTCATTTTCTAAAATTATTTTCTAAGATTTTTAAGAATTTTTCTGAAATTTTAATTATTTTCTTCAATTTGCAATTCTTTTCATTTGTTTTAATTATTTTCAAAATTTTTTATTAATTATCGTAAATTTTAATTATTTTTAGCTTTCTTCCATTCTTTTCTGCAATTTTGAGTTATTCTTAATTTTTCAATTAATTTCTACGATTTTCAAGTCTTTTTCTTAAATTTTAATTATTATTTTGGATACTTAAAAAAAATTAGTTTTTTTCCATTATTTATTTTAAATTTCATTTATTTTTTTGCAACTTATCATTAATTTTATCATACTTCAATTATTTTCTTGAAGTTATAAATTTTTAAATAATTTTTCAATTATTTTCCCCAATTTTTAATTATTCTTATTTTTTAAAATTATTTTCTAAGATTTTTGAATGTTTTTCTCAAATTTCTTATTATTTTCTTCAATTTTTAATTATTTTCAGCATATTTCAGTTATTTCTTGCAACAAGACGTTTTTTCCTTGATGATTCTCTGTCAAGTATTTTAGTATTTTGCCAATCAGAATCATATTTGAGTTTGTCTTTGTTAGATCTTGCTTTTTTATGTTCTACCAATTCAGTGTTTTTTTTTTCTTTTAGTGTTTTTTAACTCTAGTGATAACCGTTCTTTTGGTTTGAAAAAAAGGTTTTTTTAAGTTAAAAGAAAGTTTTTCATACATACAATTTGTTATCTTATTGATTACAAATGAAAAAATAAAAAATTTATATTCATTTAGTTTTGATTCTTTTGGATTCTTCTTTTGGTTAAAAAAAAAAGAAGTCAACGTTACGCGGTATTCCCAAGCGGTCACCCATCTAAGTACTAACCGCGCCCAACTCCGCTTAACTTACGTGATCGGACGAGAACGTGTGCTTTCGGACTGGTATGAATGTTGACATGTACGTTAATTTAGAGTTTCTAGACTTTCTTTCGAGAGCCTTATAACAAAATTCACAAAAAAACTGGCATTTATAACTGAAAATTAATTTTTTTGCATTGCTTAATTTATTACTTCCTATATAAAAATAAAATTTTTTGTTTTTATGAAGCAAAGTGTTCATAAATAGAACATAATTTGCAGTTTGTTTCAATTTTTTAACGATCAACCAATTGGATCGCTTATCAAAGCCATGAAATAGGGACATTGAAAACAAAATTTGTATTTCGAATAAATTTCCAAATTCAGGTGAATATTCGTAAATTAAATTTAACTTTTAAAGTCTACACAAAACGAGTTTGAGAAGCACTTTTTTGTAATAAAAATTTTTCTTTGATTTTGAACAGGAAATAAGGAAGATGTTGTTTAAGTACCTAAAACACAGTACCCTGATTAATAATAAATACTTTGATTTAAAAATATAAAATTAAAATTAAACATAATGAATTAAATAAAAAATATGTTTAAATTAATAACTTCACTAATAGACAATATAAAATCCCTTTATAAATTTCACCAAAGTTAAAAAAAACCCAATTGAAATTTTAATAAAGCGTTTCAAAGGTTTTATACATTTTTTGCAAAATTTAATATTTCCTGCAATAAAAATGGCTTTTTGTGCTTTTTCCGTAAATCGTAACATTCTCCCATAAAATTAAATACATTTCAGTCAAAACCAATAATCCAATTCAAGGCTTTGAAATTTAAATGCGCTCAAAGATCAACGCTTTCGAATTCGAATACCTTCAATTTTCAATACCTCCACATTGTTGTGCATTTAGATCCCAAAATTTTCAACATTGGTTGCATTTAATTGTTTGTTCCTATCAGAAATGTATATCATAATTTTCAAAATTGTATGCGTTTTAGTTTTAAATTTTAATTTTCAACTGCATCAAAATTTATTCAATTTCTTGATAGAATATTGAAATTCACAATTCGATCGTTTATTCTTCGAGTATATTTCAAGCTTAAAATACTGTTTCTTAAAGACAAAAAGATTAAGTAAGTACGTCTCAAGAAGTTTTTGTTTTTCAAGAACGTTTCAGACGCAGTGTTATAATTGTAAATGATTATTGTTGAGCAAAAGGATCGGGAGAAGAAAACTTGAACGCACCTTGATATCAATCTTGAGAACTTACTTCCTTGAAGGAGCATTCATTCGAGAGTGGAGTACAAATTTTAAAAGAGAAAGCAAACTTTAGATTTGAATGAACTCTTCATCGATGGTAGGTTATTGTGTTTTGAGTGGATTAATACAATTAATCCCCCGTTTCATGGGAAGCAACCGTCCTTGCCAAACTATTTTTATTTCAGTCTTGAAGAAAGGCTATTATTTTCGCCCTCAAATACCAATCCTTGAGAAAATTTAAACAATTAGTATGAGTTTATTTGAAAACATTATCGATGGTAGATTACAGCGATGAATGGATCCCAATATACTCATAAGGTATACAAATAATAGACTATTTTAATTTAGCCAATTTGGCGACTGCAAAGACCTTGATGATTATCGTTTTAATATATTTAATTAAGCTCAAAGACTGCAAGATCAGCATTTTTAAATACTTAATTTATTCAAATAATTTATTTGTGCGTAAATGCATTTTCCAAACCTGTAGAAAAAACAATTTCTTAAATTTTTAACAATTCTTTTTAATTATGATTTCAATTATTTGCTACAATTTTCAACATTTTTCAAAAATCTTTAATTTCGAATTATTTTCATTATTATTATTATTTTTTTGTGGATACAAAATCAAAAATCAATGGGATTCTCTTGAAACTTGTTCCTCTAGGACTTTCACTAAAACCTGGACACATTGTCAAGGTTTGTTGTTTGTTTTGGATAATGCAAAGACCAAGCAAAAAACAACTATGAAATTTTCATTTCGCATATTAAGGTTATTTGCGACCCAAAAAATCCCCGAAAAACAGGTTTTAAAAATATTTCACCAGATACATTATCAGAGATCCCAAAAATCTCCCGAGAAACAAGTCTCAAGCGATTTCAATATATTTTTATAAATTTGTTAATATTGGATTTGCTATTTTGAATTAAAAATCAGATTTCAGATTCGTAATCAGAGACCCAAAAAACTCCTGAGCACCAAGTTTCAAGCAATTTCAAAAAATTTTTATAAATTCGTCCGCCATATTGGATACGCCATTTTGAATCTTAAAAATCAGATTTTAGATTCGTCATCAGGGACCCCAAAAACCCCCTATAGGGGGGTATTGCCCTATTGGGGTGTCTGCCCTATTGGATCCGACATTTTGAATTTTGAAAATCGGACTTCAGATTCGTAATCAGCGACCCCAAAAACTCCTGAGCACCAAGTTTCAAGCAATTTCAATAAATTTTTATAAATTCGGCTGCCATATTGGATCTGCCATTTTGAATTTTGAAAATCAGATTTCAGATTCGTCATCAGGGACCCCAAAAATTCCCAAGTAACAAGTTTCAAGCGAATTAAATGAATTTCTAAGATTTTGTCCGCCATATTGGATATGCCATTTTGAATTTTGAAAATATAAAAAATCTGACTCTGGATTCTTAATCAGCGACCCTAAAAACCCACTAAAGCGTACTTGATTCCTAAATTCCTCAAATAGAAAAATGTATGCTTCAAAGGGTTAAAAATGAAAAAATTATCGTTGGAAAGCATCATTTTCACAATTCTTTAATAATAAACTGATATACATGAAACTTTATAGAAATTAATAAAAATAATTATGATTAATATTTATTTTTGGCCAAATTATTAATGATTGCCAATTTACCCAATCAGGCATTTTACCCGACTCTCCCCTACATTATTAATAAGTGGAGATAGGAACTTTGTGCTTTTTTAATAGGTCGAATTATGCTAAAATAAAATGCCTAATTGTGCTGAAATTATGCTTTTATTGGCTATCATATGTGCTTTAAATGTGCTACTTAATTTTAAGGCAATTTGCTTGTTTCAACCAAAATTATGTACGGAAGGTTAGTAGTTATTGAAATTTTAACACTCCAGTTTATTTATATATAGAAAAATTTATTTCTTTTTAGTCTAAATTACACTTTGAGGTATTAAAATTATTTTTTCTATAATACTCGACGTTTCTGTCTAGTAGGGTGGTTCAAAAAATGAAAAATTTGAAATATGGTTTGAAGGTGCTCGAGAGTTGACTACAAATAAAAGAAAGAAATTTACCCCTATTTTTTTTAATTTGATCCAACAATATTGAGTGGTACCGTCACTTTTTCTCATAAGAAATACAAGGAAAAATTGTACTTCTTTAAGAAAATTGCGAAAAATTGTTCTTAATTTTATCGAAAAATGTTCAAAATTGAAGAAACTGTCGATTATTACAGGGTGTCTACTAACTGGGAAAACCGGGAAATGACCGGGGAAAACCGGGAATTAACCGGGAATTTTCCGTCAAACCGGGAATTTTTTTCTGGGATAATAAATTCTTTTCAATTTTCAATTATTTTCTTCAATTTACAATTATTTTCTACAATTCTCAATTATTTTCTTCCTTTTGGAATTATTTTCATTAATTTAAAATTATTTCTTCATTTCTCAATTATTTTCTTCGATTTTCTACTATTTTCTTCAACTGCCAATTATTTTCTTGAATTTTCAATTATTTTCATCAATTTCTAATTAATTTATTTAATTCTGAAATATTTTCTACGACTTTGAATTATTTTAATCAATTTTTAATTATTTTTTTCAACTATAAATTTTTTTTTTTTAATTGCCAATTATTTGACTCAATTTTCAATTATTTTCTTCAATTTTTAATTATTTTCTTCAGATCTTATTCAGATTTTATTGTGTTAATAAATAAATAAATAAATAAATCTCAACTATTTCCTTCAATTTTTAATTATTTAATTTAATATTCAATAATTCTCGACTTTTTTCTACTATTTTTTTCAATTATCATTTATTTATTTCACATCTCAATAACTCCTCCATTTTTCAATTATTTTCTTCTATAATCAATAATTCTCGGCTTCTTTCAATATTTTTTTTTCAATTATCAAATATGTTCTCGAAACTTGAATTCAATTCATCAATTATTATTCAACAATTTTCATAAAATCACATTTTCTTCAATTCCAAATTATTTTCTACAATTTTTAATTAATTTCTTCAAATTACAATTACATTCTTCATTTTTTATTGTTTTTTTTTCAAATTCTATAATTCCTGGGTTGTTCAATATCTTTTTTCTTCAGTTATCACTTATTTTCTTTAATTCTCAATTATAATTTTCGACATTCAATTCCATTCTTTAATTTTCAATTTTTTTTTTATATTCAATAACTTAAGGCTTTTAACAAGGATTTTTTTTAAATTCTCAATTATTTTCTTCAAATTCCAATTTCTTTCTTAAATTTCAATTATTTTCTTCAATTTCCAACTATTTTTTCATATTTCTTTTAGTTTCTTAATTTCTTTCAATTTTCAATGTCTTCTCAATTTTCTTCAATATTTAACAATTCTCAGCTTTTTCAAATTATGTTTTTCTTTCAATTTTTATTTAAATTGATCATTTTAAAATTATTTTCATCAAGTCGCAATTATTTTCGTCGATTTCTAGATTTTTCTGTTATTTTCAAATATAGTCTTTAATTCTTAAGTACTTTCTTCAATTTTCAATTATTTTCTTTAATTTTTAATTATTTTGTTCAATTTTTAATTGTTTGTTTCAATATTCAGTAATCTCGACTTTTTTCAATTATTTTTTTTTTCAATTATCAGTTATTTTTTCATGTTTCAAAACCTCCTTCAATTTTCAATAATTTTCTTCTATTTTCAATTTAATTGTTCAATTATTTTTTTCAATTCTCAATTAATTTCTTTAAATAACAATTCTATTCTTCAATATTAAATAATTCCTGTCATTTTCCATTTTTTTTTTTAATTATAAATTATTTTCTTCTTTTTCCAATTCAATTGTTCAGTAATTTTCTTTAATTCTCAATTAAAAGTATTCGAATTTCAATTTTATTTCTCAATTTTCAATTTTTTTTTTATTATTCAATAATTCTGTGTTTTTCTGATTTCAATTTAATTATTTTATTTTTTTGGATTTTCTATCTAGTTGACCAATTTTCAATTATATTCTGTGAATTTAATAATTATTGTTCAATTTTTTCAATTATTGTTCAATTGTAGATTAATATTTACTTTTTTTTTTTAATTTTGTTTCTAATTGTCAAATATCTTTGTCATTGTTCAATTATTTCTTTCCATTATTAATTATTTCTTTTCATTATTAATTGTTTCTTTTAATTCTTTATTATTATTGTTTGTAAAGTTTAATATTTAATTCTTCAATTCTCAATTATTTTCTTTGAATTTCAATTATTTTCTTCAATTATCAACTGTTATATTCAATTTTTGTAGCCATTTGTAGGTCTATTTATACTTAAAATAAATTTTAAGTTAACAAGAGAAAAAACCGGGAAAATAGGAACAAAAACCGGGAAATGACCGGGAATTTTTTGTTTAGCATTTATAAGTAAATAGGTTTAAAATATTATTTTCTTATGTCATTTTTTTTATAATTTTTTTTACTTAACAAAATACAAGGCTTGCTACATTTTTAAATTCATTTTTAATTGTTTAAACAATAGTTATCATATTTTTTACTTTCATTAAATAGGTATTTTAAAAGCTTACAACTTTTTAAATAGCGAAGGGAAAAACAGTTTAGGTAATTGATTTAATTTAATTGATTGTTTAAACTCAAATTTTTATTAAATTCAGCTAGAATTATCTAGTCTTTTGAAATTTTCATTGAAGAACTAAAAAAAAAGTTATTGATTCATAATTCGCAATCTACATTCCATTGTTTAAACAATTTATTTTTCTTATATTTTCGAATTTAAATCATTTTTTTAATAGCTGGCGATTCTTTAGTAACGATTGACAGAAAATTTTTTGATGACATTTTTTATTTATTTGTTTAAACAATTTGAAATGTTTAAAATAAAATTTTATTTAATTCTTCTAGAAGCATTTCGTTTTTCGCTTTCTTCATTAAAGAAATACCAAAAATTTTTTCGTCTGCAATTTTCAAGACTTTTTAATTATTTAGACAATTTATATTTGTGTAAACAATTTATTTTTCTCATATTTTTGTATCGAAACCGACAAATCGCAAGAATGAGATAGAAAAGGCAGACATATTTATGTATGTCCTTTTCTATCTCACTCCTTATGATTTCAAATTTTCATTCTGCTAAGGCCCTTTTATATTCTTTTATACGAATCTGCTTCAAAACATAAACAACGGAAATTTCCTGAAATTTTTATATGACTATTTCGTTAATAATCAATATAAATTTATACGAATTGTGCTAAATATATGCTGAAAATCGCTAATTATGCGGCACAATTACCCGAACAAAATTATGCTGCTTAAATGACAAAATTGTGCTTTTTTGTGCTGATTTAATTTAAACAAATTTCTATTTAAAAACATGTTTTGTATGGTTTTTAGACGTTTTATAACATTTAAAATTTTTCGAGCAAAATTGTGCTGATATGCTAAAGCACAAAGTTCCTATCTCTATAATAATAAGTGCATATACACTTACTAATAAGTGATATTTCTCTCTAAAGAAAGATTTATTTTTACATATTTCACATTCATTTTGCTTATCAACAGCAATCGCTGAATTTCTCATTGAAGAAGAGAGCTGGTTCGGACCCTCAGACGATATAATCGATTCCTGATGAATTTTTCTGTCGATGACACACAATGAATATATTCAATAAATTATTTAAATGTACCTCGAATGGGGCTCAAAATTGAATTAACCATTACAGCAGGTTTTTCATCGTTTTCACTGCTCACAAAGGAGCCCTTCGTCCGAAGTTTATGTGCCAATTTTCAGTTCATAAACTTTTCTCTCTTCATTATCATGATCAATTTCACTGTTTTCCGTTTCTAATATTATTTTTTTATTTTCCGTTAATTAATGTCAAGTTTTTTTTTATTTTTATTATTAAATACTCTGCACAGAATTAAATAAACAAGTTGAGTGACTGTAAAAATTCAATTTGTGAATATAAAGTAGAAAATAAATAATTGTGGAACATTGAAGAAAATTTGGTCTTTTTCAAAGAGGATATCAATTTAATTTCTGCAGGCTGTTTGATTTATTCAAAAATTTTAAAGGATTGAAAAGGTGGAAGGATTTCTGTCGCGAACTCCCTTCGCATAGAATTTTTCGTCCCCTTGAGATTCCAGCGTGTCGGCTGAACGAAAGATCCTCGAGATTCAATCTTCGATTAGTCTGATGCACTCAACAACATCAAAGGAGTACGTTCCTTTCGTTTGTATTTGTATTTGTCACGTGTACAAGATGGTTTGTTAGCCGCCCTCTGGATATCTTATTGACTCCCTTCCCAATGGAGTTTTACATTTAAATAAGTCGCGAGATAATTTCACATAATCTTTATAATTAAAAAATCTAATTTTGTTCACACCCTAGGAGAAATTGGGGGATTAAAAATGAAAATGTTGTACCGGACGGAAAGAAAGGGTTAGGAATTTAGGAATTTTTAGCCGATAAAATTTCCAAGTCTTTGAATCAGGAAAATCGGGTTGATTGTCAACTGATCATAGAAAATTGATTCACAAACGTTCAATCTCTTTGAACGAAATAATAAAATAAAATTTATTTGAGTTGCGGGATATGGTCCATTTTTAATATTTACAAAAATTCTGCCCTAATATGACATTCATTCTATATCTTGAACAAAATTGACCCAAATTTAAATTGCAAATGGCGTCCCCTCTAAACACTAAATGGAACGTTAAAAAATGCTTCATACCCTCTTCAAAAATAAATTTTTTTAAGGTAAAAGTTGTATTTTTACCCCCCCCCCCCTAAAAGTGGAACGTTTTTAATGGATACTCACCAAGTCGTTCAAAACTGTTTGAAAATAATATTGATTTTAGTTTTGTTGGTAACAGAAAGCACATTTCAGTTGGTAGTTATGTTACGGTCAATACCCTTCTTCATAAAGTTGGCCAAAATTTAGATTCGATACAAACAAGAAAGTTTTAGAATTTTCCAAACAGAAGTTCACTTATGGAAGTGTGTGTGTGTGTGTGAATGTTCCGAGCACAAGTTTAATCCTCGTCGTTTATTTTCGACAAAATTCTGAAAAGACAGAAATATCGCATTAATCATCGTGTGAACTTTTCACAATTTGTTTCTTATTAACGAGATACTACCTCTGAGAAATCTAAACCTGAGAAAAAGCACTTTATAAAACTTTAGTCCAGACTGAATTTTACAGGATTCTAACCTAAAACTACAACTTTTGAATTTAACTTTTAAAAATGTATTACTGTATTGAAAGTTCATCGGATTTTACTTTTCGGAAATAACGGGCTTATCTTTAATCGGAATAATTCTTTTTAATTGTAATAATAAAAATTCTGTACTACTAAACTCTTAAATAAGTCACAAAATTAAATTGGAAAAATTAAGTTTTATTGGAAATGTTGAAATTTGACAAGAGGAGGGGGGGGGGGGGGGGGCAAATAAGAAATAAAGAGAAACAACTACTGAAGTCGTTGACGATCCATAACGAATAAAAGAACATCAACAACTTGTGTAGTATCGACGGACAAAGCCAGATAAAAATAATAGCGGGAACTTCAAAATTTGTTAAAATTAAATTAAAAATTTAAAAATTACATCTGAATTAATAATACTGAAAAGATTAATTTAGCACATGATGCTAAATATTAAAAAGATACAACATTTAAATTGAAAATAAATATTTTAATTATAAAAAATTATTTTGAAATTATTTAAAACGTTTTAGTGTTATTAATACTATAAATTAGTAAAAAACAAAATACTTTATTTAAATTATGCAAATAAAAATAATTGTTTATATGACATACCTGAAAACCTAAAAATAATTAAACTTTTCACTTTTACCAAAAAAAAAAAGGTTATGATCATAACCTTTTTTGGTTCACGATTTAAATTCATATTGGACGTTTATCTATATTTCTATCATTATTTTAATTGGTTGATAAAACTCCCACTTTTGCCGTGAATTGTGTTTCTCCCCTTCCACTGTTGGCTTTATCTCTGTTAAATTTGCCATAATTTCAATTCGGAGGCATCTGAAATTTAAACACATTTAAAATCTAGTAGTTAGAAACACTCAAATTAAAAAGCATTTTATTGATAAAGCAAAATTGCCAGATAAAGAAAAGTTTTAAAATAAAGAAACTAAATGTATACTGAAAAACTTTGTAGATTAATGTTTACTAAACTCGTGATTTTATTTTAGTAAACTGACTATTATACTAGGGAAAAACTGGAACACTATTATTATTTCATAATTTGACTATTAAAATATAAAATTCATGGCTTAACTAAAGGAACATTTAATTTTTAGCAGACTGGTAATTAAAATTTTCTTCTAAAACAAAAAAAAAAAAGTATATTAGAGCGGAAACACAATATTTCGTCGAATCGCCTTGTTACAGCTAATCTAACCTCAATGCTACCTTCTTTATATCATTTATACGATTTATGTTATTGAATGTATTGAATGAGGTACAATTTTAAATTATACATACAACTTATATTAAAACGCATATCTTAACCTAAAATACAGATTAAATAACATTCGCTTTGACGCAACACAAATATTCAATTAATACGATTAATACCAACAGGTAATTTATTTATTTTTTTATATAAATCTAACAATTTCCTTACCTCTCGTGAGATCAGTATTTTCAAATTAAACATTGTTTTTAACACACACAAAAGTTTTTCAAAATATGTCATATTAAATATCACACTGAGAAAAAAGCCATTTGTAAGTTTACAACGTGAGACGTTGGACATATTTCGAGTCACGTTAGACGTAGTAGATTTACGAAAAATTTGTAAAGTTACCTATAGTTTCGTAATATACACAATGCGTTTGTACTTTTACAAATAGAGTTGTAGGATTACAAAAAGGTTATGTTCGAAAAGATTTTTTGTAACAATGCAAAACGTTTGTACTTTTTACAAACAGAATTATAGGATTACGAAAAGGTTCTGTTCCCTAAAAAAAAATAAGAAATGTAAAATTAGATGGCTGCTAAAATTGATCATTAGATTGTATTTTTTCAAAATTGGCTGGGTTTTTTTAAGACTCCCTCAATTTTATTCTTTAATATGTATTAAAAGAACGTTTAATAAAACTCAATTTATAAATTTCCCTGACATGGAATTTTCTTTTATAGATAATAAAAAAACAGCTAAAATAAAAGAAAATTTTGTTTTATTCTTAAAAGCAGTGCTGATAAAAATCATGATTTTAAAAAAAAAATAAAAAAAATTGATTTATTTATTTATCCAATTTTTTTTTTATTTAAATCAAAAAATGGTTTTTTTTTAAAATATAATCAGTATTTAAAATCTTCAAATGTTAATTTGTAAGTAATTTACTAAAGAGATGAAAAAATATAAAAAAAGAAGCACAAGATAATGAAACAGTGACATAAAAATATATATAAAAAAGTAGAAACTCTTCAAAAATTAAATTATTTATGTATATTTTTTTAAATATTAAATTAAAATATTATTAAGAAGATAATTTAAAAAACGTTGAAATATATTTCTGAAGAGAACAAAAATTGGAAATTAGAAAAATCAGAGAATTATTTTACAAATATATACGTGATGCGCGCCAAATTTGCGCAAAGGTTTCGAGGTTAATATCAGTTTTCTAATTTTACGAATTTTACATTCCGATCGTACAATTACAAACATTTTATCATGATTACAATCATATTTGTTGATTTACAAGACATTTGCTTTAGTACAGTCCGTTGTACTCATTACAAGAGGATTGTAAGATTACCACGTCTAACGTGACTCGAAATATGTCCCACGTCTGACGTTGTAAACTTACAAATTTCTTGTATCGTTACAAATTTTTTGCCGATTTACTAAACAGTTCGTTTTTTTGCTACGTTTAACGTTGTAAAGTTACAAAAAATTGAGTTACAAACTGGTTCTAATTTACAATCCATTTGTAATTTTCAACTTGGCATTTTTCTTAGTGTACCTAAATTTTTAGGTTAAGTTACACGCAAGAAGGAAAATGTAGAAAATTACATGCGGCGTGTTTTTCAACATAACGCCACCTATTTTATATTCGGGGTTTAAAATAACATGCAGATTATGTAAAATCGCACGTTGCACGTAGTGATCATACTATCCTACGTTGGACGTAGTAAATTTCAACAGGATTTTTTTACAGTGTAACATTCGCTTTGACGCAACACAAATATTCAATTAATACGATTAATACCAACAGGTAATTTATTTATTTTTTTATATAAATCTAACAATTTCCTTACCTCTCGTGAGATCAGTATTTTCAAATTAAACATTGTTTTTAACACACACAAAAGTTTTTCAAAATATGTCATATTAAATATCAGGTTAAACTATAGGTTAACGGCTGCTGACTGAAGTTGGCTACAGAAGATGTCACGTGACCATATGTCACCAACCTAACATGTCGCGCGAAAATTCAATTATGTAATTTAGAACTTATTATTTTCCTTCTTAATGTGTATAGTAATATAATACGATTCTTACGAAATATCAGAGAATTCTTTTAGATTTTAAGGTATAAGGTTGGATGGGTCATTTAATTAAAAGACACCGAAATATAATTTAAAAAGAAAAGCATTCTTTATTTAATCTGCACTTGGAAGATGCATTGATTTTAGATCTTTACTCTAATGAGGCTTTGCGAAGACTAACTCGTAGTCAAAAGGACCTATTACATCATACACATATGAGCTTATTCGGAATTTCTTTGTGCCTACTTTTGTTTATAATATAAAGATAAGTGGCCGCCGGTCCGACGCCTTTAAACCTAAACTGGAACTTACTAAGAACTAATAAACTAAATAAAAGATAATTTTTGATTAACATTATATTCTAAGAAACCAACACGCCTCCTCAAAAATTAATCTTATTAACAGAGCATTATCTTTAAATTTAAATTTAACTGTAAGTTTACGCAGACAATTTAAGTATCATAATTATAAGTAATAAAAATGCATCCTCCTCGTGTCACTGGGACTATCATAACATGTGGTCCAACATTCGTTGCATGGGATGAGGGAAACCCAGAAAACCTATCCGACCACTTCAAATTATATGTTTACATATTTACACATATATACATGAATACATGATTTCAAATCTTGAGTTCAACTTTCAGTTACAGAACATTCATGTTCATTCTGAATTCTAAGAACTTCGGCCCTGGCAGCGGCTTCGTCAAGGCATCTGCTAGTTGTTGACCTGTCGGAATATATTGTAATTTAATGACATTTTTCTCGACTTGTTCCCTTGAAAAATGATATTTGATATCTATGTGTTTAGTTTTCTTGTGATTAGTTGGATTATTTGCTATACAAATACATCCATTATTATCTTCATAAATAATAATTGGTTCAGAAATATTTACGTTAATACTACTCGCTAAAGATTTCAACCATAAAGATTCCCGAACAGCTTCAAACAAAGCCATATATTCTGCTTCGGTAGATGAGGCAGCTACTGATAACTGTCTTCTTGTATTCCAACTAATCACACATTTTTCAAACAACATAAATAAATATCCAGTTGTACTTTTTCGATCATTTTCATTACTACCCCAATCTGAATCTACATAACCAACTAAAATATGGTTATAATTAGTTCTGGTATAAGTCAATTTAAGATCTTGAGAATCTTTCAAATATCTTAAAACTCTTTTAAGACATTTCCAAAGTTCTTCATTGTTTTTATTCGTAAATCTACTCAATATATTTACTGCTGTACTTAAATCTGGTCTTGTACACACCATTACATACATCAGACAACCGATGAGATTTCGACAAGGCGCATCGTATTTCTCATCTGAATTTAAAGCTTCGTAATTTAATTTATTTTCAAGAGGTGTGCTTGCCGGTTTACATTCGTGCATATTAAATTTATTTAATATTGTTTTAATGTATGCACTTTGATCTAAAGTTATTTTATCATTACTTCTTGTAATTTTTATTCCCAGAAAAAGATTTATTTCTTTCAAATCTACCATTGAAAACTGTTCCATTAAATAAACTTTAATATTTTTCATAGTTACAATACATGCTGTGATAATTACAAGATCATCAACATAAAGAATGATATAAATATTTTTAGAAATATTCCCTTTATCTAAAATAAAAAGACATGGATCTACTGCTGAACTTTTAAAACCTTTATCTTTTAAAGTTTTTTTCAAAAATCTCAAACCAGCACCTTGCTGATTGTTTGAGTCCATAAATTGCTCTATTTAATTTACAAACTTCGTCATTGTTATTTTCAACACCGTCAGGTACTCTCATATAAATTTCCTCTTTTAATTTACCATTTAAAAATGCAGTCTTAACATCCATATGGTGAATTAACAAATTGAATTGATTTGCGAAAGCTATTAAAAATCTAAAACTTGATATTCTAGCAACCGGAGCAAATGTTTCGTTATAATCAGTGAGATATTCCTGACTAAAACCTTTAGCTACCAAACGAGCTTTATGTTTTACAGGATTCCCAAATTCGTCATTTTTAATAGTAAATACCCATTTACAATCTACAACATTTTTATCATCGGGTCTTTTTACTAACGTCCACGTGTTATTTAATTTTAAAGAATTAATTTCTTCTTTTATTGCTTGATTCCATTTATTTTTATCTTCTCTTCCCTCAATTTCATTATATGAGATAGGTATTTTACACATTAATGATTGAGCACACAACATTAAATCCTCAGAAATATTTTTCTCATTATAAGAAACAGGGGGAAGATCTTTTAACCTTTCACTTCTCCTAAGTTTAGAAACCACTTGTTCATTTTCTATACTTTTATTAGACCGAGAATCATTCGTGTGCAATTTAGAAATTTTATTAGGAATTTCTTCTGTATCAGTTTCCATTGACTTATTATCAGATTTATTATTAGATTTATTAAAAATTGGTAAATCTGGCTCTAAGACAGACTTATCAATTTTATCCTTGGATTTTTCTTGATAAATCCCTTCAAACTTAATAGTTGGTCGAGACTTCAAAAAATTAATTTCATCAACAATTACATCTCTAACAACCATAAATTTTTCTGATTCCACATCCCACACTTTATACCCATTTGGTTCATATCCTACCAGTATTCCTTTCCAAGATTTTTCATCAAATTTTGTTTTACTGATTTTATTATGAACATACACTGTTGATCCAAAAACTTTTAAATATTTAATTTGAGGCTTTTTGTCATGCCACAATTCATATGGTGTTTTGGTTACTTTTAGAGCTTTTGTGGGCGTGATATTTATTAAATATGTAGCAGTTAAAACTGCTTCTCCCCAGAAAATTTTATCTAAATTAGCACCACTAATCATAGATCTAGCTCTTTCTGTCACTGTTCGTACCATACGCTCAGCCACACCATTTAACTGTGGGGTTCGTGGAACAGTCAAATGATAACTGATACCTTTTTGCACACAATAATCCTTCATCTCATTAGACAAGTATTCTCTACCATTATCGCAATATAAATTGATTACTTTTAAATTAAAACGAGCTTCACTTTTAGCAACAAAATCCCGAAAAACTGAAAACACTTCAGATTTATAAGTAATTAAGTATGTTACGCAATAATGAGTAAATTGATCTATAAATAAGACAAAATAATTTTTATTATTAACAGTAGGAGGAGTGATAGGTCCACCCACATCTGAGTGTACAATAAACAAAGGTTGTTTCACGTGGTTTTTATCTTTTTCTTTTCTAAAAGGTAATCGTGCTTGTTTACCGTTAATACAAGCTTCACATAAACTATCATCTGGAATTATTTCATTTATAAGTCCAATATCATTAATCATTTGTTTATTTTTCAATTCAATAAACTTATTTTTACCAATATGCCCGAGTCTTTTGTGCCACAAATCATAATCAATTTTCTTTTTATAATTTTCCTGCACTACTGAATTGACTGTATTTTTATTTATTTGAAAGTTAACAATAATTAAATTATTTAAAGCCTTACCTTCGATTACAGTCTTACTTTCTTTACTTATCTTAACACCTTCAGGATAAAAGGTAATTGTGAAACCAGCTTTCTGCATCTTTGAGACGGACAGTAAGTTGTGAGGAATTTCAGGACAATACAGGACATCCTCCAGTACTCCTTGAATACCATTCTCGCTGATCACATTTAAAGATCCCTTTTTTGTCGCATGAATAAAAGCATCTTGTTTAGCGACTGTAATTTTTATTGGCGAATGCAAATCCTTAAAGGCTCCAGTCAAATCCTTCCGATTGATCATGTGGTCTGTTGCACCAGAATCCAAAATAAAAGTAATTCCATTTTCTTCAGTTTCATATCGTTCACCTCCTGCTAAAAAGGCAAAACTTGATGTGCTTGGATTAATTGACACCAAATTACTTGATTGCATATTTTGAGTAGTTTTATTCTTCTCATTCACTTTATTTGTTTTATATTGCAGTCCTCTTTTATAATAAATGCAATTTGGTTTAATGTGCCCTTTTCTTCCACACTGATGACACTTTACATTAAACACCTTTTTATTTGATTTAAATTTATGTTTTTGACCATTAAAAGAGTTCTTTTGTATTTTCGAGTTATTAGGGGGCTGTTTTTCAGTTGTTTGTACGTTAAGCACTTTTGCACTTGTATCAGCACTGTCACTTTTAATTTTAATCTCGTGGTCTAAAAGTCTAGTTTTTACAAACGCTAATGTCAAATTATCTTCTGACAATGTTTCTATCGCAGTTATCACACCATCATAAGTTGTAGGAAGAGTCAATAACAAATGTGAAACTTTATCAGTCTCATCTAATTTTCCACCTGCAGCTAACAACTCAGTGATTAAATCGTCAAACACTGTAAAATGTTTAATTAAAGAAATATCACCTTGTAATTTCAATAACAACAATTTTTTACGAATAGACAATTGAGTAGCAAGACTTTTTCGTTCATAAATTTTATCTAAATTGTTTAATATTTCTTTCGCAGTCGTATCTTCTTTAGCAAAGCCAAGAAAAGAATCTGACAAGTATTCGATAATAACACTTTTAGCAATGTCCTCTGCTTTTCTCCATTCATCAGTCACTTTTTCAGGAACTGCATTTTTCACCACATTAATTACACCAAGTTCTTTTAATAAAGAAAAAAGTCTAAATTTCCATACACTATACTTTTCCCCATCAAATGGTTTAATGTTTCTTTTCACTTTCAAGTTCTCCATTTTTATTCACAAAATGTCACTTATCACTTAAACAATGTTCATGACTAATTTGTTCAATTAAAATAAAACGTAATCTGGGCCCATAACCTATAAGGTTGGATGGGTCATTTAATTAAAAGACACCGAAATATAATTTAAAAAGAAAAGCATTCTTTATTTAATCTGCACTTGGAAGATGCATTGATTTTAGATCTTTACTCTAATGAGGCTTTGCGAAGACTAACTCGTAGTCAAAAGGACCTATTACATCATACACATATGAGCTTATTCGGAATTTCTTTGTGCCTACTTTTGTTTATAATATAAAGATAAGTGGCCGCCGGTCCGACGCCTTTAAACCTAAACTGGAACTTACTAAGAACTAATAAACTAAATAAAAGATAATTTTTGATTAACATTATATTCTAAGAAACCAACATAAGGCGTCTTTATATACCATAATATAAATATTATTCTTACGATAGAAAACAGTTTTTCAGTGTATTGAAAGCTAATGAAAAAAAAGTTGGGAGCATGTTGTCTGTAAATGAAAATATGTATTTTAAGAAAATTTTCAGTGAAGGGTGGCGTAGCTCTTTACCATTGATTGTATTTGGTGAATTGACGAAGGGACACCATGATAGGGGTGACATACGGTCACCCGAACAAAGAGTAAGACAGACAAAGAGCTTTGTTTTTTAAATTGGGTGTTGACCGATTCAAAAGGGATGCTACAAAGCCACTCGGAGTCGGTATAATTGCCGGCGTTCTTGGGAATTGAAAATTAAATTGACTTTCCATTCGTGAGAAGTTTCACGTCTTGCTTGATGTGTGTAAGTGAGACTTATATATATATATATATACATACGTATATTGTAAAGGTGTTTGTACATATGATTATTACAGTAACAATATCTGCTCGAAACAGACAAGAGCGCCAAATATCGACGGAAAATAAAATCAGGATTAGTTTCACAGCCGTAATTAATCGGATTCAGAATCGCACTGCACAATATAAATACTTTATCAGTGATTTATTATACACATTCATTCTATATGTAATAATGATTTATTGTACCACTATCTGCAATTATTTAAAATGCTGAATTATTGTGAACACTGCATTTACTTATTTATACTAAATGTTTTGCTATTTTTGAAAAGCACGAACGGAAAAAGAGCCGAAACGAAAAAAAAACTTAAGAAAGGAAGCAGGAAGAATCAAAAAGAAAAAAGAATCGAATAACGTGAAAGACTCCAAAAAATAGGAAAGACTTTTTTTCATTGATGTGGCTTTTGAAAGATTGATAAATGCCAAAATAAAAAGTCACTTTGGTAAAAAGTGGATCCTATTTGAAGAAAATATCAGATCGTCGTTCTTTTTCTTAATATTGTGCTGGTTCCCTTTCCAAAAGTGTCCAGACAAAGTAAAAGAGAGTTGAGTTTGCCAAAATCAGACAACGAAGGCTCCAGAGGAGATTGATATCTAACAGATATGTAACAGCGAAACAGACTTGATCAATATAACTGAACTGAAAACTTTTATAGATGTTACTTTATCCAGATATCCGGCGTATCTGAAATATAAGAAGAAATATCCTTTCCTGCCTCATTTGTACACCTAACCCAACTGCCAAGCAGACAAAACAAGTTATTTCTGAAATTACGTGTCGCAGATAAAATTGACTACCAGTGATAAAACGAAAGTTATTTTCAAATATAATTTCGCTACATTTGCAGAATCTCCATTCACTAACTTTATGGAAAAGCTCTTCCTATGCAAAGTCGTTTAAAGGAAAAACAAATTCGAATATATGAATTAAAGTTTGGATCGATAAAAGATTTTTTATTATTTATTATTTTCATTTGTAGAATGATTAAAGTTTTTTTGTATTTGCATCAGGATCAGCTAAGAAAATAAATTGTTTCTTATATATAATGTCAGATGATTCTGCTCATATGGAAGCGTTCATCAGTGACAAAGGTTATTTCTAAAAAACATAATTCTAAAAAAAAGAAAAAATTTTCCTCGGATTCGACTACTATTTATATCGGCAATCGCAAAATTTGTAGTAGTTTGTAATAAATAAAAGCATAACGAATATTATGGATAAATACTTACTTTAAAATATTTGTTCTATCAACTATCAGAATTGCGTCATTTTGTGCAACTTCGAAATAATCGTCTTCAAGTTCTTTAACAGGTTAGGTATGAACGTAATTTTAATTTTTTGCCATTTTTGCCACACTGAAAAAAAACTATTTAAGATTTACTCGAGTTTAAAGTAATTTTTATTAAAGCAATGAAAAAAATCAAAATTTGCTGTGAAGCCAGGCAGTTTTTACTTTGTTTATTTCAAGGAAAAGAAACAATTGACACTTTTGAAGCAAAATTTGACGTTTTTGTGTTAAACTGTTTGAAATGAAATTTTTTTTACATTCCGGAAGATTTAATAGTGGAGGAATAAGTAAAAGTGAGAAGAAATGTTAATTGAATATTTATTCTTTATTTATTTTTCTTTAATAACCTGAAACATTGATTTTTAAGTACAATATGTCAAATTTGTTTTAAAAGTGCCATTTTATTTTCCTTAGAAAACAAAGTAAGTTTTACAGGGTGTCTACTAACCGGGAAAACCGGGAAATGACCGGGGAAAACCGGGAATTAACCGGGAATTTTCCGTCAAGCCGGGAATTTTTTTCTGGGATAATAAATTCTTTTCGATTTTCAATTAGTTTCTTCAATTTCCAATTATTTTCTACAGTTCTCAATTATTTTAATCAATTTTTAATTATTTTCTTCAACTATAAATTATTTTTTTTTGAATTGCCAATTATTTGATTCAATTTTCAATTATTTTCTTCAATTTTTAATTATTTTCATCAATTTTTAATTATTTTCTTCAGATCTCAACTATTTCCTTCAATTTTTAATTATTTAATTTAATATTCAATAATTCTCGACTTTTTTCAACTATTTTTTTCAATTATCATTTATTTATTTCACATCTCAATAACTCCTCCACTTTTCAATTATTTTCTTCTATAACCAATAATTCTCGGCTTTTTTCATTTTTTTTCAATTATCAATTATGCTTTTGAAACTTCAATTCAATTCATCAATTATTATTATTCAACAATTTTCATAAAATCACATTTTCTTCAATTTCAAATTAGTTTCTTCAATTTTTAATTAATTTCTTCAAATTTTTCTTCATTTTTTATTGTTTTCTTCAAATTCTATAATTCCTGGGTTCTTCAATTTCTATTTTCTTCAATTATCACCTATTTTCTTCTACTTTCAATCCCATTGTTCAATTCTTGAATTATTTTCTTTAATTCTCAATTATAATTTTCGACATTCAATTTCATTCTTAAATTTTCAATTTTTTTTAATATTCAATAACTCTAGGCTTTTTACAATGATTTTTTTTTAATTCTCAATTATTTTCTTCAAATTCTAATTTTTTTCTTAAATTTCAATTATTTTCTTCAATTTCTGATTATTTTTTCATATTTCTTCCAGTTTCTCAATTTCTTTCAATATTTAACAATTCTCAGCTTTTTTAAATTATGTTTTTCTTTCAATTTTTATTTAAATTGAGAATTTTTAAATTATTTTCATAAATTAGCAATTATTTCATAATAGTTTATATAATTATGGGCAATTCTATTGCGTGCTTTTAATTATCAATTATTTTCTTCATATTTCAATTATTTTCTTCGATATTCAATAATTCTCGGCTTTTTTCAATTATCGATTACTTTCTTGAAGTTTCAATTCAATTTTTCAATTATTCAACTATTTTCAGAAATTCACAATTATTTTCTTCAATTGACAATTATTCTTTTCAATTTTCAACTATTTTCTTCAACTCTCAATTATTTTCTTCAATTTCCAATTATTTAATTTAATTTTCAATTATTTTAATCAATTTTTAATTATTTTCTTCAGTTCTCAATTATTTCCTTCAATTTTTAATTATTTAATTCAATATTCAATAATTCTCGACTTTTTCAACTATTATTTTCAATCATCATTTATTTATTTCACATCTCAATAACTCCTCCAATTTTCAATTATTTTCTTCTATAATAAAAAATTCTCTGCTTTTTTAATTTTTTTTTCAATTATCAATTATGCTTTTGAAACTTCAATTCAATTCATCAATTATTATTATTCAACAATTTTCATAAAATCACATTTTCTTCAATTTCAAATTAGTTTCTTCAATTTTTAATTAATTTGTTCAAATTTTTCTTCATTTTCTATTGTTTTCTTCAAATTCTATATTATAATATTATATATATAATTCTATATATAATTCAATTCTTGAATTTTTTCTTTAATTCTCAATTATAATTTTCGACATTTAATTCCATTCTTCAATTTTTTTCAACTTCAGTTTTTTTCAATATTCAATATCTCTAGGCTTTTTACAATGATTTTTTTTAAATTCTTAACTATTTTCTTCAATTTCCAAATAGTTTTTCATATTTCTTTCAGTTTCTCAATTTCTTTCAATTTTCAATTTCTTCTCAATTTTCTTCAATATTTAACAATTCTCAGCTTTTTTAAATTATGTTTTTCTTTCAATTTTTATTTAAATTGATAATTTTTAAATTATTTTCATAAATTCGCAATTATTTCCGTCGATTTCTAAATTTTTCTGCTGTTTCCAAATATTGTATTTAATTTTTAAGTACTTTCTTCCATTTTTAATTATTTTCTTCAATTTTCAATTATTTTCTTTAATTTTTAATTATTTTGTTCAATTTTCAATTGTTTGTTTCAATATTTAGTAATCTCGGCTTTTTTCAATTATTTTTTTTTCAATTATCAGTTATTTATTTCATGTTTCAAAACCTCCTTCAATTTTTAATAATTTTCTTCTATTTTCAATTTAATTGTTCAATTATTTTTTTCAATTCTCAAATAATTTCTTTAAATAACAATTCTATTCTTCAATTTTTAATGTTTTCTTCAATATTAAATAATTCCTGTCATTTTACATTTTTTTTTTAATATAAATTATTTTCTTCTTTTTTCAATCAAATTGTTCAGTAATTTTCTTTAATTCTCAATTATTGTATTCAAATTTCAATTTTATTTCTGAATTTTCAATTTTTTTTTTTACTATTCAATAATTCTGTGTTTTTCTGATTTCAATTTGCTTATTTAATTATCAATTTATTTCTTCAATTTTGAATTATTAACTTAAATTTTAAATTATTTTTTTGAATTTTCTATCTAGTTGACCAATTTTCAATTATATTATTTGAATTTAATAACCATTGTTCAATTTTTTCAATTATTGTTCAATTGTAGATTAATATTTACTTTTTTTTTTTAAATTTTGTTTCTAATTGTCAAATATCTTTGTCATTGTTCAATTATTTCTTTCCATTATTAATTATTTCTTTTCATTATTAATTGTTTCTTTTAATTCTTAATTATTATTTTTTGTAAAGTTTAATATTTAATTCTTCAATTCTCAATTATTTTCTTTGAATTTCAATTATTTTCTTCAATTATCAACTGTTATATTCAATTTTTGTAGCCATTTGTAGGTCTATTTATACTTAAAATAAATTTTAAGTTAACAAGAGAAAAAACCGGGAAAAATAAGAACAAAAACCGGAATAAATCGGAAATTTTGTGGGACGAATTTAGTAGACACCCTGGTTTTACTTTATTTGCACTGCTTGACTTAAAAAGTAAATATTACTTGAGAACTCAAGTCAATATTACATTGTTTTTTTTTTTCACAAAGTCGAAAAAATTGCAGTAATTTTTAGTTTGTAGTGAACAAAAGCATAACGAAAAAATATCTGTTCAAAAATCTGTCTTTAAAAGCAACCACTACAAAGATATCAGGTAACAATTTTTTAAGGGAGAAAACAATTTAGAAGCGTATTTTAGGAAAATTTGATGAAAATTAATAGATGTTTAAAATAAAAATGTGAAATTTAAAAATTGAACTTTGTTTTTATTTATTTATTATTTATTCAAGATTTTTATTTAAATTCATTATATTCTGGAGTTTTTTTATAACCTACAATTTTTCACAATTAGGGTTTATTCTTTTATCAGTGGTAGGTATATATCGAGGCGTGAGCGCATTTAAATAGCGGAAAAAGCTTTAAAAAAGAAAATAAAAAGGAGTGAACGTAACAAAGATTGTCTCACGTTTCCCTAGAGAGAAGATGCGTTTTTCGCGATATTCGGGTTTTCCCCAAACTTGAAAGCCAGAACCCTGCAAGGAATAACTCGTTACGCAAAGGATGCACTCAGACTCGGAAAGAATGGCAGCCGCGTTTCTTCCCAAGTTGCAGCCACTGGCACTTACTTTTCCTCCCATAAGTATGATAAAGTGGAAAAGGGTTATAGTTCTTAATATTCTTTATGAAAGCAACCTGTCAAACTTTGTCAAAATCCGGAAATTTACAAAAATGTATTTTTGAGATAAATGTAAAAAAGGGCAATTTTTAAAAATGTGATTCTCTAATTTTATTATTATATAGACGTGTGGATTATTTAATTTAACTTCTGTTAAATTATTTAACGTTGATTGTCTAATTAAACACTGATTATATATGGTTTGACTTTGATTACATAATTTATCTGTAATTGTATTGTTTATCATTCAGTGCATTATATCACTACGATAACAAACAGTTTAACATACTTATTACATTGTTTAATAGACCACATTCGATGTTAATTAAACAAATAATTTAATTAAACTGTTATATTCTGGAGAATGTAATTTTCCGAGGGAAATTTAAAATAAAACAATCAAGGGATTTTTTTTTATTTGATAATATTGAAAATATTTTTCATCCTCTTTGGCCTGAGGCACATCAAGCAATCATTCGAGACGTGTTTCAGAACCATGTACTTTTTCCCAGTAGTGTTGCTCTAGAAACACTAGAACTGAATTCCAAATTTACTCTCTTTTCATATATTCCAAATACGTCTATTTCCATCTTCTGATATTTTCACACCTCCAGCATCTATGTATTTCTATGCTCTACTCCTATTTCACTTTTATGTTCCATCATACCTCATATGCGATATCACGTTCTATCTAATTTAGCAATTTTAATCTGAACATTTATTTACCTTTTAAAGCTACCATTTTCTAAACTGAAGGTAAAATCAACTTTCCTTCTTTTAAATTTGATTAATCGAGAAAGATAAAATTATTATTTAGAATATAAAAAAGTTAGAAGGTAAATATTAAAATCAATTTTAATAATAATTAATGATTAAATTAGTGGATTTTTCGCTAGGGTAAGCAAAAAAAGTCATCAGTAGATTTTCTTAGTCACATCATTACATTTTTATACTTATAATACAATGGAATATTTAATCCTACGTATTTTTAAGTGATTGCGTACTTTTAGTATCTATTCTTGATTCAGTTAAAAAATTCCTTCAACTACAACGCTGACGGGCGCATTTAAGAATATATTCATAAGGTATACGGGAGGTTACACGTGACTAATGAGCCCACTTTGCCGTGACAAATGTGATCTTTTTTTACAACTTGGAGATCAGAGGTCCGAGAAGCTTATGGTAACCCGCTGATTTTCTATTCATTCTTGATCTACCGGAAGAGTAACGTTTATCATTAATCTATTTAAAAAGACATTTGTTGCTTTTAACGGAGTAGCTAGAGATTCGGGATGCTGGGAAGAATTCCAAGTTTGTTTACACATTTCACCCAGTGAATATTTTTCAGTTAAATATGAAAAATTCAACACCTCACAGTTTCTTTTCCATTATAATCAATTCTATTGTGAACTGATTCTATTTTTAGTCTGTCGTCAAACACGTAAATTGTTATTTATTACACAAATATTGAGATTTTTTATAATCGTATTTTTTTATTCTTTCTTCTTCTTCTTCTTCTTCTTCTTCTTCTTCTTCCTCTTCTTCTTCTTAGATAGTAAGTTTTCAGGATGTCCAACAGTCAGGGAAAATTAGGAAAATTTCAGTGGTTTTTTTAAGCACCTACTTTTTTTACCTAAATTTAAAACCACCTAAATTTTTTGGTTTTCTTACTTTTTATCATTTTTAGTGCTTTGTACACTTTAGACTTTAGACATTAAAGATTATACTTTATTCAATTATTTTTTCTATAAAAACTACTAATCTGGTATAAACGCGCAAAAAGAACATTTTTCCCAGCGAAGATAGTAAAGTTTCAATCCAGGATAGAAATATTTATATTTCTTTAGAAAAATTTTAATCCAAGGTAGATATTTACATTTACATTTTTTTTAGAAAAATGTCCTTTTATGCATTGAAAGTTTACTATTTTCAGTGGAAAAAATTTTTGTTTTACACTATTATCCCAGATTACAAATCGGATTGTAAAAATTATTTTCTAAAGTCTTTCAGTGTATCGTTCAAACGGAATCCTATTAAAATCACTATGTATGTCCTTTTTCGACCTCCCTCTAACTTTCAAGCTATTCAAAATAGATCCTTAAAATTTCGTAAACATATGTAATTTCACATTGGATTTACGAAAATAATATGGAAAACGTGATTCGAGTTCATTATCATAGCTTTTTCAAAGAAAAATTTTAAACCAGGTGAAAATTATGTTCATACATGAATATTTCGCTTCTATGTAAGCAAAATAATTTGCTTCCTCATAGAGGATGCAACAGATTATAATAATGCAAAAAAATAAAATTTGAATATCGTTAAAAATAAACAATAACCATTAATTCTATTAACTTCCAAAAAAATATATCCTTTTTATAGACAATACAGACCAATAAGTTCGTCTTTAAATTTAGAATATTTTATCCACAGGACCTATATTATTATAAAATGAAAATTGGAGAAGTTATAAATAAAAAAAGAATTTTAAATGCGAGAAAATGAAAAAATATGAATTGTTTTACGAATTTTGCATCAATTATAAAAGTTATGTAGATCAATCGATTCGTTTTGAGACGAGGAATATATTTTTTGTATACATTAAGTTGTATTTTTAACATGGAAACAAATTTTGTCAAAAAACGATTTTTTTCGATGAAAAAGGGTGCTTAAAAAAATTTGATTAGGAATTTTCAAAAATCCCTAAGTCCAACTCACTTGCTTCCTTGTGACCTCTTCTAATATAATATATGTAATTTTCACGATTTTGAGTCAGGTACTATAAGTTATCGTGATGTATTGCTTACACGTTTTCGACATTTTTCAATGAAACCACGTGAAAATGAAAAATTATGAATTTTTAAATTATTGTATTTTTTATACGGCGTGGTCAATAAAATTAATTTTTTTTTAAAGGATTTATTTTATCTCAATGTGTAACTTAGTAGTTTTATTTGAAAAACTGACGACTTGTTTTTTTATAATTGAATATAAGAGACATTTTTTACATGCATTTTGTGCTATTGCATGTAAAAGGTATAAACTTTGAATTAATATTTTGAACCTCAGAAGTGGTCAAAATTAATAGAATAGATCTCATTTCATAGATAAATACCTCATGAATACAGATACAAAGTTTTAAAAAAATCTGACGAAAATCATTTTACGCGACTAATACCTTAATAAGCCATCTAAATTTTATTAAAATCTGTTGAAGCGTTCTCAAGATATCCTGGCTACAAAAAAAGCTATACACATACACGCACACAGACATCTGGACATTTGCTTAAAAATGAAAATTTACGCTTTTTAGATGAAAATGAGTCGATTTAGACTATTTTTGAAAAATCAAAAATCATAACGATCACAACGCTAGATAGACAAAACTTGGTATACGTATGTAGTTTGAGATATAGATTACATGAAAAAAATAGAGAACTTAATTCGAGGCGGTTGTCATAACATTATGGAGGAAAAATATTTTTTTTAAATGCATGTTATCCCTCCCCCTAACATCTACAGTTTTTGAATTCGGTTCACATATGTAATATTTTGCGTAAATATTGCACCAAAAATATATATCTAGATAATATGTTTGGAGCCTATAATCATAGCGTTGTCAAAAAAATTACACATATGTAATTTTGTGTAAATATTGCACTAAAAATACATATAGATAATATGTTTGGAGTTTATAATCATAGCGTTGTCAAAATAATAACAAATTTTGTTGACAAAATTGCGTAAAACTGACAACCCCCCCCCCCCCCCCTTTAATGGCTAAAGTATTAGACCTAGATAGTTGAAATTTGGTATATATATATATGTAGATTTCACGGAAAATTTAGAGAACCTGATTAAAAGTAGTTGGTACCGCGTTGTCAAGGAAAGACATTTTTTTTAAAAAAAAATCGTGTCCCCCCATTCTCTAGCGCCCAGATTTTTTACATTAGAGTGTTAAAATTTTGTACACAGATGTAATTTTAAGTGAATATAACACGAAAAATATAGAAAATATGATTGGAGATGATGATGATTGCGTTGTAAAGGAAAGAAATTAATAATTTTATAAATAATTGCCTAAATTGTAATAAAATGTCTATATCTCCCCCAAGAGAAAAGTTTTACATCTATAGCTCATATAGTTAAAAAATTATAAAGTTACAGAACCTTTCATTTGAGTATCAGGGACTTACGTGGTTTTAGAGGCAGATGGTAGATACGTGATTTTTGATGTAAAAGAAAGTTACGTGGTTCTTAATGTATGAGAGAGTTTCGTAGTTGTTGATGTATGAGGGAGTTTCGTGTTTCTAGAGGGAAAAAGAATTTATGTGGTTTTTGATTTATGAGGGAGTTACGTGGCTCTAGAGGTAGAAGAAAGATATATGGTTCTTAATGTATGAGGGTGTTAGGTGGATCTAGAGGTAGAAGGGAGTTACGTGTTTTTCGATCAGGTTGCCCACCACATTTTTGTTTTGAAATTCCCTGACTTTTCCTGACTTTCCCTGACCAAAAAAATTATTTTCCCTGACTTTTTATAAGTGTTATTTTGCAATCAAGTACAAAAATTAAATTCAATAAACAAAATAAAATTGGGTATTAATATTTTGGATTTGTTCATCTACAATGTCTTTTGGAAATTTTCAATTTTTCGATATACTTTCGTTTTTTCTTCAATAGGTCTTTTTTACAATTGCTGTCATTTCCAGATAAGAAGCTGGAGATTAAAAGGCATTGTTTGGCATTGAAAAAACCAACGCCTGATTGCATTTAAATGCCATTGAATTTCTGTTTTGTCTTGAATCCCATTTAATGCCCTCATTAGATTATAACTCAACTTCTTTTAATCCCTTTCAATCCTCAAAAATATTCTAAAAAATTGAAATGTCATTTAATGCCATAATAGAGATAAAGTATCGAATGATGTCAATGCCATTCAATACTATTCGTGGGAATGTAAAGTTTAATGCCTTTCAATACCTTTTCAAGGAGAATAGATTGAAAAAACAAATGCTATTTCATCCTTTTTACTGATCTACTAATTTCTGTGTCTTTTAGTTCCTTCTGCAGAAGATAATTTTAAAAAAGAAGAATGATATTTTATGTTTTCTTTGAGTAAAGTAATTTTAATGACGTTTAATACTATTTCCGGGAAGGAAATGTTGGAAAGACGAATGACAATTAATTTTTTATGGATCAAAAAGTTGAAGTTCTTTTTAATATAGTGTCTAATTTTCCCAATTTCAATACCATTAAATTTTATAATTATAAATATAAATCTGCATAAATAAAAATATTTTTTTTAAAACTCAAAAAAAATTTTATAAATTTTATAACCCTATTGAACACTGAAAAAAATATTTCCGAGGAACTGCAATAATTATGGGTAGATCGACCATATTTTATTGCTGATTTGGGACAAAACTAAAACCTCGACTAAAACGCAATGAAATGTTTTAATCTTTTTCAATGCCATTATTCTTGTCGGGTTTATCTTCCACTGTCTTTTCTTCTTCTTTTTTCTTCAAAACTTCCTCATATCAAAAATTTCAGCTCCTTTCATATCTTAAGTATCATATCCTTGTTAATTTCTATTTTTTAACTTTCCCACCGAGATAATAAGATCTATAAAGCAGTTCATGTTCGGTGGAGGAAATATGGTTGATCGTTGAATTCCTACTAATACATTGTAGACAAAGAAGCAAAATAAGTTTTTTAAAAAAATTACATCAAAATTCCATTACATGGAGGTGAAACGCATCGTGTTTTGCAATTTTTAGTATCATGTGTTAACAAAAACACCGTAACTTTTCATTAAAAAAAATTAAATATACCTTGTCCTTTTCAAATTCCCTGACTTTCCCTGACTTTTTAAATTTTTTTTTCAATTCCCTGATTTTCCCTGATGTTCCCTGTTTTCCCTGACTGGTGGGCACCCTGTCGATGTATGAGGGAGTTACGTCGTTCTTGATATATAAGGGTGTTACGTGGTTCTTGATGTATGAGGGAGATACGTAGTTCTTGATGTAGAAGAAAGTTACATGGTTCTAGAGGTAGAAGAAAGTTACGTGGTTTTTGATGTATGAGGGAGTTACGTGGTTCTAGAGGTGGAAGAAAGTTATGTGGTTCTTGATGTATGAGAGAGTTACATAGTTCTTGATGTATGAGGGAGTTACGTGTTTCTAGAGGGATAAAGAATTTACGTGGTTCTTGATGTATGAAAGAGTTACGTGGTTCTAAAGGTAGAAGAAAGATATGTGACGCTCCGCGAGAGAAGGGACCTATCGCGGAAAAAATCAATTTTCATTTTTTTATGCTAAAAGATAATTTTTCAGTTGTTCTTTCTTTGATTTCCACGTTTCAAAAAAAAAAATTCATTAATTACACTTTTTGTTCTATAATGCTTCATACCTAGGCGTGATAAGTGTATCGCATTTTTTGGATTTTCTTTGAACTTTCCGTCCCGTGAAGATGGCTTTTATTGATTTCATTTTTTTTATGGTAATTGACAGTTTTTAAGTTGCTTTTTGAGTTTCAAAAATCAAAATTCAATTCCTGCATTTAGTTTTCTTGTTATGAACTTTCAAACATAGGCATGTAAAGCTTATCTATTTTTTTTCTCCTCTTTGCCCGACCGTCCTTTAAAGTTTGATTTCTCAGCGATAGATCCCTCCTCTCGCGGATCGTCACATATATTGTTCTTGATGTAGAAAAAAGTGACGTGGTTCTTGATGTACGAGAATTTTACGTTGTTTTAGAGGTAGAAGAGTGTTACGTGGTTTTCAATGTATAAAGGAGATACGTGGTTCTAGAGGTTTAAGAAAGTTACGTGGTATACTTGATATATGAGGTTGTTACGTGGTTCTAGAGGTACAAGAAATATACTTGGTTCTACGGGCATAAGAAAATTACGTGGTTCTAGATGTATGAAGGAGTTACGTGGTTCTAGAGGTAGAAGTAAATTACGTGGTTCTTGATGAATGAAGTAGTTATGTGTTTCTAGAGGGAAAAGAAATTTACGTGGTTCTTGATGTAGAAGAAAGTTACGTGGTTCTAGAGGTACAAGGGAGTTACGTAGTTTTCGATCTATGAGGGAGTTACGTGGTTCTTGATATATCAGGGTGTTACGTGATGTTATAGATGTAGAAGAAACGTTTTTGTAGGTAGAAGAGGTTTCTGAGGTAGGAGGGAGTTACGTGGTTCTAGAGGTAGAAGAAAGTTACGTGGTTTTTGATGTAGAAGAAAGTTACGTGGTTCTTGATGTATGAGGGTGTTACGTGGTTCTAGAGATAGAAGGGAGTTACCTGGTTTTTTATGTATGAGGGTGTTACATTGCTCTAGAGGTAGAAGAAAGTTACGTCATTTTTTAGGTAGAAGGGAGTTACGTGGTTCTAGAGACAAGAGGCGAAATATTTTTATTTTATAGGGAGTGATATACATATAAAAGAGGAGGGGGCTAAGATCATGTGTGTGTGATAGAGGGAGAGAGATGGAAATAGGGAGAAAAAGAAAGCCACGGAACCCTCGATTGTATTCTTTTGTTCAAGAAAAAGTTGGGGAATTTTCATACAAAGATTTTGTGGGCACTCTGGTTAATATAATAATAATAATTATTATTATTGTAATATTGTAACTATTAATTCTACTATTATTATCACTATTATTATCAATGTGGTTAATTTTACATCATCACCTAATTTTACTAAAAAAAACTTTGCAGAAAGAAAGTCACCATGTTTATTTGGTTGAAAGCATCTCCGCTCATAATTGAACGTATTCAAGTTTAAAAATACTTTTTTCCAGCTCCTTTCATTTTTTTCCGTTCAATTAATCTTTATGTAATTTTTTTCTCTTTTTAGACTTCTTGAATTAAATTCCGTGATCTTGTAACTTTAAAGTTATGAATGCCAAGTTCCCTTGAATACCAGGGTTAAGGCACACTTTGTTACTCAGGTCGTTATCTCGTTTGCCACATAATTAAGCGGCGTTCCAACTAGAAGCACCATAGACATTCCATAGAAGCATTTGTATCACACAATTCAGTAATAATTAGTAAAGCTCGTCTTTCACGCTGTTTAACAGAATTTATAATCCTTTTATTTTCAATACAAGGCATTATTAAATTGTGATTGAGCGTAATTTTTACGATAAAAATTTAAGTTTTTGTTTATTGTCATAAAAGATTGTCAATTGGTATAAAAATAACTTTTTTCATTTTTATTAATAACCGATAAACTCCGGAAAACAGGTTTCCAAGTGTAAATTGGACAAATTAGCAGACAATTATGTATTTCATCAATTAGTAGTAATATTGTGACTATGTATGCAAGCAATGAATCATTGCAACAACGAGGAATAATAATAGTCGTAAAATATCTGCTCAACTGACGAACGAGTATTTCAAGCTTTTGATCCCGATTTAGCTAACCCGCTGTGGAACTTTCGTCAAATTTATTGCGAATCTTCAAAGTAAAATGATTGCTGAGAATTACCGCTGCGTTGTTATGCAGTTTCCAAGCCGACAAAGGATGACAAAGGCATGCAGAAAGTTACACCTAGAGTTTATTTCTGGTAAACATTACTTGCTACATTGGGTTAGTTTCTGACGTCGAACATCACTAAATGTAATTTGCCTTGTCTTTTTCGACCTAAATGTATATGTGTATCTTTCGAAATTGCATTTTCCGCAAAATTGTTCTTGTCACATTTTTTGACCTAGTATTCTTTTTATAAACACTTCAATTTCATTAAAAATGAAAAAATGATTGAAAAAACTATCCCTTCTCTTAAAACACACATTTTTTAAATTATCTATTTATTTTCACTTGTTTATAATTGCTTTAATTTAATTTATTTATCAAAAGAGAAATTTTTACCAACTGGATATTCATTACTTCTGAAACCTGTCGCTAGGGGCGCTTGAGAAATATCAGCTGACAGTTTTTTCTTTTCAAATCGTATGTAACTTTTCTTCTGTTTAAATCTGGTATTGAAATAATTCTACGTTTATAAATTCGGTATTTTTAATGCTGGAAAATTGAATTTCGTTTATTCGGTTGTGCGCAATCATTGCCTATTTTATAAATAAATAATTAATTAAAGTTTTGTGTTTTTTTATACAGCCATATGCAGGCATCTGTAGGTTATGTTACCTATTTTTGAGGAAAATAATTCGTATACGACTTAGCTTTTCTCTGAAAAGAATTCGGCCTTCTTTAACCAAATATCGTCTTCATACATCTAAATAATTAAAATTAATTTTTCGTACTGGATCAAAACAAATAAAAAACCAAAAAATGTTGGTCCAATATAGAAAATTGGAGCACATGATTATTCCATAAAAATTATTAATTAGAATTTTCATTGTATAAAATTTCATGAGACTCATTTTTCTTTCAGTCGAATTTGTTTTTAATCCAATTTAAGTTATCTTAATTTAATTTTTGTTTATTCTGTGGCACATAATTGATAATGATCTATATTTTAATTTACTCGAATTTTGATTTATAGGCATTATTACTAAACTTGGTGAAAGAGAAATTTTGAGAATAAAAACTCGACTGATTAAAAATTCGATGCCCCAAAGATTATGCTGAATAAGAATTCAGCTTTATTTATATTGGATTAAAATCAATTCGAAAAATGAAATTTGGGCTAAAAGAAAAATCTATCTAATAAAGTAATGTAAAACAAAATTATAGTTAATTTATGGAGTTTTATGGAAAAATCATTCTGCCCAAAAAATTAAACTGTAAATTAATATTAAAATACTAAACTACAAATTGTCTAAAGTCACGTCTTCCACTTAATCTTAATAAAAATAATAAATTTTCCCTGATTTTATCGATGAAAATCGAGTTGCTTTTTATAATCTGTCAATAAAAAATTGTAATTTTGAATCATGCAATTTAAAAACGTTGGCTCAAGTCGAGAATTTGAATTTTATTAAGGGCCTTTAAGAAACGTGATTTTAGACATTTCGTTTTTTACAACTTATTTATTAAATAACAACTAGAAACAATTTTTTGTCATGAACACAAATTTGTTTATGTCCCTTTTGTTGCTTCCTGGTACAAAAAATTAATTTCGGTCATTATTTAATCACTACGTAGTGCAATAAAAATTGTCTAAAGTCCCGTCTTCGTATACCCTTAAGACGTAAATTTTCATAGTTGGACTTAACTATATATTAGCAAACATTAGAGCAAAGAAAAGAATTCTGTTTTATAATGAAGCAATTAATTCTTAATAGAGTTCAAGTGAGATATGCAGATCGAATATCAAACATTTATTGCACACAATTAAACACTGATTAACCCTCATTCCATTCTTAATGTTACAAATTGCCTCAATTTATAAAAAATGTATTCTTTACTTACAATAAAATTTTTAAAGGAATTTTAAAAGAAAAATTTACAATATACCTAATTTAAAATTTCTTTTAAATTGATCCTATTCCTTTTTAAATGAGACAACAGTAATTAAGTGAATATGTAAAATTTCATTCAGAAAAGGAAAGTACAAAATTATTTCATTTTTAAGAGAAAGAAAAATGATCCAATTTTCAGATTACAAAACGCGTCTCACAATTTGGAATTTGTCAGAAGAAATTAAATAAGTTTTACAAAATAATCGCGATAGTCACAAAGGAAGAATGCAATGACCTGGCTTCAAATTGCTTCTCATAGAGTAAGACAGTTTTCCCTTTGTTTGTGGTTGAAAAAGTTTTTCGTTCTCACGAAAACTTACTACCAATTTTATTCTTCCAATTTTCTCTTGCTTTTATTTTCTTTAAAAAGTAAATCGAATCTGTTTCTCAACTTGAATATCTGCCCGAAACATGACAAATAAAAAACTATTGTTCACTTAATTTTCACAACTGAAAAAATTTCAAAACAGTTTTGATACTAGCTGCATTGTTTATCATTCATAATTCTTGGACGAATTATAATTTTAGTAACGGAGACGACTTGTGTATATGGTACGTCTGCAATATTCCACTAATGAATTAGAGAAAAATCTGCCACTATTAAATAAAAATAATGAATATTTCAATAATGTTTAGTAGAAAAATCAATTAGTAAATATTTAACTTTCAAATTAGTAGTTTTTTTTTTTAATAATAATTAGTAGTTTTTAACTAAACATTAGTGAAATATTCACTATTTAATAGTGGCCGATTTTTCTCCAATTTATTAGTGGAAAACCACTAATTCAGACTTGGAGAGTCCACACCTGAAGATTGTTACTAGATGTTGTTTTCCTTTTAAATTTTAATTCATTAACGACTTAAGTAAAATTTTGGCAAGTTTATAACTTATAACAAATTTAATTTTTTCGAACCTCAACTAATATGAAATATCATTGATTAAAAATTTAATTAACCCGCGCTTTGAGAATAGTAAATTTGAAATTATTTAAATACATTTCTTCAAATTCTAACAATTCTTTTCTATCATGATTTCAATTATTATCCCCCTAAATCTTAAATTAAATTTCCGCAAGTTTCAATTATTTTCTTCAATTTTTTCAAATAAAACTTTTTCAGATTGTAATTATTTTCTTCAATATCAAATTAGTTTAATTATTTATTAATAAATTTTCCATTTTTTTCGTCATTTTTCAATTATTTTACAAAATATGATTTTCGTTTTTCTAATTAAAATTTTTTTCTTCTAATTACACTTATTTTTTTCAACATCGAATTATTAATATCAATTTGTAATGTCAATTAAATAATAGAAGAACGTAACTAAAAAAATTTGTCAATTTAATTATCAGTTTCATTATGTTTATCGTTTTCCAAAAACATTTTCCAAATATTTTTGAATATTAGAAAACCGGAAATGAAACCTGTTTTATGCTTCATAATTTTTTATTAAGAAAAATAAATTATTAAATTTTTATTTATTGTTTTTAAATTTTAGTTGTAATTTTAGTTGTAATTTTAAAATTTAGTTGTATTTAAATGATGTTTTTCGACTTTCAATCACTTTTGAATATCAAATAAATTCTGTTGCTTTCTTAATTTTTTTTTCTTAAATTTCCATAATAACCTTTAATTTTCAATTACTTTTTTATCATTTTTCAAGTAGTCTCGTTTATCTCAAATATGATCTGTAATTTTTTCAATTATTTTTTACAAATCTTTATTATTTTATTCAATTTTCAATTATTTCTATTATATTAATTATTATTTTTATAATTATATATTATTATATTATTATAATTTTTATAATTATACTTTTTCAATTACTTTTTGTCATTTTCAATTATTTTTTCATTAATTTTCTAATTTTTTCATTATTTATCTCAAATTCCAGTTATTTTTTCATTCAGTTATTTTTATCGTTCTGCAATTATTTTCTTTTATTAGAAATATATGTTGTAATTTGTTCAATTATTTTCTGTAATTTTTAATTATTTTTATTAATTTGCAAAAATTTTCTCGCCTTTTTGATTATTTTCATTATTCTTCAATTGAGTTCCTAGATTTTAAAATATTTTTCTCAAATTTTAATAATTTTCTTCAATTTACAATTATCATTGTTATCATTTTGCAATCAATTTCTACAATTTTTAATTATATTTACTATTCATCTGTTAAATTGCTAAATTTTCAATTATTTGTCCCATTTTCCAATTATTTTCTTAATTTTAATTTTCTTTTATCTTTTTGCAATTATTTTCCCCACCTTTTAAATAGATATAATATAAATTGTTCTTGAAGTAATTTCCGAAATTTTCATTTATTATAACAAATATAAGTTATTGTATACACTTTTCTTTGTTTTAAACATTCTTCAATTATTTTTCTCAAATTTCAATTACGCTCGTCAATTTTTAATTATTTTTTTGCTTCATTATAGTGTGATCTTTAAGATTTTCGATTTTCCAAAAATAGTCTCAATCGATTCATTTTCATCTAAAAAGCGTAAATTTTCATTTCTAAGCAAATATCTAGGAGTGTGCGTGCGTGTGTGTGTGTGTGTGTGTGTGTGTGTGTGTGGGTGTGTGTGTATACAGCGTTTTTTGTCAACAGGATATCTCGAGAATGCTTTAACGGATTTTAATAAAATTTGAATGACTTATTAATATCATGAATATCTAAATTTTGATACAGGGATTTTTGAAAATACCCAATCAAATTTTTTTTATCACCTTTTTCATCGAAAAAATCATATTTTGCCAAAATTTTTTTCCAGGCTAAAAATAGAACTTAAAAAATACAAAAATCATATTTCTTATCTCAAAACGAATCGATTGACCTATATAAAGTTTATAATTGATAAAAAATTCGTAAAGTAAAAAAAATTCATTTTTTAAAAAATTAAATAATTTCATTTTTTGCATATAAAATTCTTTTTTTTTAAATAACTTACCCAATTAACTTATAAATTATTAATTTATTGCTTCATCTATGAGGAAGCAAATGTTTTTGGTTACTTAAAAGCGATATGTCCATGAAATGGACATAATTTTCATCTAGTTTAATTTGCAATGATTTTCACAAATTTTATATTATTTTGATTATTTCTTGATGAATTCCAAAAATTTCAATTATTTATCTTAATTTTCCATTATTTTCTTCATTTTATGATTATTTCTATAATGTTTGAATTGTTTTCCTCAACTTAAAATTCTTGAAATCATTTTGTAATTAGGTACTTCCTATTACTTCACAATATATTCTGTAATTATTTACATCATTTTTGACAAATTTTTATTATTTTCTAGAATTTTCAATTATTTCTATCATGTTCAATTACTTTTTGTCATTTTCAATTATTTTCTAATTAATTTTTTTTATTATTTATCTAAATTAATTTATTTATTTATTGACATTTATAAGGGCTTACAAATTCTAGATATTTTTCAATTTACAATTATTTTTCAATTTACAATTATTTTTATCATTCTACAATTATTTTCTTTTATTACAAATATATGTTGTAATTTTGTCAATTATTTTTCACAAATTATAATTATTTTCTTCAGTTTTTAATTACTTTTATTACTTTGCAAATATTTTCTCGAATTTTTTATTAATATCATTATTCTTCAATTGAGTTTCTAGATTTTAAAATATTTTTCTCAAATTTTAATAATTTTCTTCAATTTTCAATTATTATTGTTATCATTTTGCAACCAATGTCTACAATTTTTAATTTTCTTTTATCTTTTTGCAATTATTTTCCCAACATTTTAATTAGATATATTAATATTACTTTTTAATTAATTTAAATTTTTATTTATTATCTCAAATCTAAGGTATTTTATCCACTTCACAATGGTTTAATCATTCTTCAATTATTTTTTTTTAATTTCAATTACCTTCGTCAATTTTTAATTTTTTTTTAATTTGCAATGATTTTCACAAATTTTTTATTATTTTGATTATTTGTTGATTAATTTCAAATTTTTGAATTATTTATCTCAACTTTTCAGTATTTTCTTCAATTTTCGACTATTTCTATAATATTTTAATCATTTTCCTGAATTTAATATTCTTAAAATCATTTTGTAATTACAGGTAATTTCTTTTATGTATTTCTGTATTGTTTTCATTTTACTAAAATTGCAATAATTGTCTTCAGTTTTCTATTATTTTTCAATTATTTCACACAATTTTTAATATTTTCATTTTTATCCAATCAATTTCTAAAAATTGTAATCATTTTTTTCTCAAATGTCAATTTTTTTTCAATTCCAAAATTTTATAAATTATTATAAATTTATTTTTATATTATAAATATATTGTACTATATTATATAATATTATATTATAAATTTTGTCCAATACAAAAAAATCTTGTTTTATTTATCTTTAAGTATTGTATTTAAAATATTTATATTTGCTGATAACACAAGCTGCAGTCGCGCATACTGGTGCGCGTTGTATAATCTAGTTATAAATAATTACAAATAAATTTATTACTTGAAATCAAATTTTAAGATTGTCAACTTTTGCGTTAAAATTATTACGCTAATTAAGAAACTCTTTAATTTAATTAAAACATTAAGTGCGCACATGGCAAAAATTTACAAGTTGGCGCTCTTATTAGTAGCTTTTATAGGTTCAAATTCAATTTACAATTTTACGAACAATTTATAGTTTTACTATCAATTTAAAATTGTAAAAGAATCAATTTTTCATATTTTTCTTGTTTTGCGAGTTTATTTAAATTTAAATTCATAAGTAACGTATATCTTTAACTTGGATGCTATCTCCTGAATACTTACTATCTTTGCCCAAGGGGTCTGGTTTCTGCTTTTCATCTGGTATTACTTTCACGTATTGTGTTCCTAACTTTGTGGGGTAACTACCAAAATTTACGTCTCCTTTGGTTTCTCCAACCACCCAAGGATCTCAGGCACCCACTGTTTGGAACAATACTAACGCAGGATTCTTCGCTTCCAGGACGCTTAACGATCTTTGTTTTATTACTAGTATTTTCACATTTAATGACAAGGGAGCAGTTTTCTTCTCGAGTAATATTTTACCTCTCACAACAAAAACGTACACGTGTAAAGATTACGTTTTTCTCTTGAAATTTATTAAAATTTATATGCGTTGTTGTTGTTGCAAGAAAACTACAAAATTAAAAAGGAAACACTCGTAAATCTAAATAATTAAACTTTACCAATTACAAGTTCTAAAACAATTATCATCAAAATGTCTATTTTAAATTTAATTTAAAAATTTAAAGGTTAATTTTTACCTTCATCATCTATTTTGAAATGTATTCAATTTTATCTAAAACTCCAATTTCGTGCAAAAAGATATTGTCAAAAAAATAGGAAATTCAATTTCATCATTCATTGAAACTGTTTAGCTGACTGAAAAAAAAGGTATTCGTTTATCTCAAGCTATTTGATTTTCTTTCACCCTCCGTTCTCGTATAATTCTGATAACCCTATGGGAGGCTTTTACTTCTGTATATCTCTCTTTATCAAGGGGTTGGTTTTCCCGTTTTCCTCGTAAAGGCGAAAAGTCTGAAAGATTGGTGTTGAAGGATATAGAAGAAAGTTGCGAGCAGCTTGAAAAGGATGGTGGAAATTGTCTACGGATAACAATAGAAACAGAAGACGGATACTGGAAAGCGAAAGATGACGCTTTCGTGAATATATATATATATATATATATATGGGGAAAGAGGAGAATCGGATAAGCGATAAACGACACGATTGAAAAGCTCCGGATCAAATCATTGACGAATCCTAGGCGAAACGATGTGTACGTAAACACTAAACAGGTTTTATTCCAATACAAGTGTGTCACTGACATCAAAAAAGACGATTTATCTGCCCGAAGAAAAGCCTTGAATCAATATACTATTTTTTTTTCTTTTTTATTAAATAAAGTATTGTAGAAACAGTTTTTGTGGAATATTTTCAAGCGAATAAATATAACGGAAGTGAAAAAAAAAAGAGAAAAATGTAGCGAAACAATAATGGTAGGATTCAATAGGTAAATTCAAATAAAGTAAAAATGTAATAATATTTTGTTTTGAAATTAAAAATAAAAGTTTTAAAAACTGGGTTTTTGAACAGAATTTATTTAAAATGTGTTTTGGAATATTTTTGTTGAGGAAAATAGTGAACTGAAACTAGAGGTTTTAGGAATTTTGTGTCCGACTTCAACTGGACGTAACTATACTGTTTTTAAAGGGCATACTCTTAGTGATGAAATACTAAATTCTGACCCGTAATTACCGGTAAAATGTTACTAAAACCGTAATATTTGAATAATTAATTCTAAATGTCTTTTATTTAAGGAGAAATCGGACGAACAATCGAAACAAAAGTTAGTTCAAATGAATAATTTTGATTTTTGATATAGAAGACACATAAGTTAATGAAATTTTTTTCAGTGGAAGTGTGGACACTTGTATTTTTTACAAAATGAGCCCTTAAAAATTGCAATTTGATGAAAATTAAAAAAAATTGACGTTGAAAACGATTATTCAATTTGGGTTAATTTGCACATCAAATTGTATAATCGTTTTCAACGTCAATTTTTTTTAATTTTCATCAAATTGCAATTTTTAAGGGCTCATTTTGTAAAAAATACAAGTGTCCACACTTCCACTGAAAAAAATTTCATTAACTTATGTGTCTTCTATATCAAAAATCAAAATTATTCATTTGGACTAACTTTTGTTCCGATTGTTTGTCTGATTCCTCCTTAAATAAAACAATCCTGAATTGTGAAAAAATTTAAAGTATTAATCTAACCTAAAAATCATGTAAAAATTATAATTACACACGAAAGTGTTTTTAAATTTCTCAATTTATCAAAATAATTGATAATTAATCCCTTCATTTAATTAATAAATTATTTCTAAACTGATAACTAGATTTTCATTTTTATTATTTATTTTCTAAACTTGAGATTCATTGCACCTAAAGTAAAAAAAAAGAAGTTCAAATTCTTAATTGTAAACTAAATTTACTAAATTTTTCGGACGTATGATTAAGTTGTAAAATTAATTATTCAAAATATTTAATATTTCATAGAATTTCATTTAGGAAGAATCTTCTTTTAGTTGAAATTTCAATTTTCAAATATGTTTTGAATGGAACATAAATTAATCCGAATTTTGACCAAACAGAATTTTTAGGTCACCGAATTCATATTTAACAGAATTTTCATTTTACAGAAATCCTTTTAGCTAACTTTTCATTTAAAAGAATTCCAATTTAAACGAATTTTAATTTAGAAGAATTTTTATGTTACAGAATTTTAGGTTCACCGAGTTTGTAAGTACCAGAATATTCATTTGGCAGAATCTTTATTTGTCCGAAATTGTATTAGTACGAATTGACATTTGATAGAAAATTTAAAATGTAGATTGTTTATTTGTTCGAAATTGCAAATGGCCAAAAAAGTATCCGACAGAAATATTTTAGAACGAATTTTGAAATTGACTAATTAGAAAATATGTCGGATACTTTTTCGGTTTAAGTTTTCTATCAAATGTCAATTCGTACTAATACAATTTCCAACAAATGAAGATTCTGTCAAATGAATATTCTGGTATTTAAAAATTCGATTAACCTAAAATTCTGTAAAATAAAAATTCTTTTAAATTAAAATTCGTTTAAATTGGAATTCTTTTAAATGAAAATTTAGTTAAAAGGATTTCTGTAAAATGAAAATTCTGTTAAATATGAATTCGGTCACCTAAAAATTCTGATTGGTCCAAATTCGGATTAATTTATGTTCGATTAAAAACATATTCGAAAATGTGAAATTTTGACTAAACGAAGATTCTTCGTAATGAAATTTTATGAAATACATATTATAAACAATTAATTTTAGAACATAATCATACGTCCCAAATTTTTAACCTAAATCTTAAATCTATCTTCCGCAAATTACAATTATTGCCTTAAATTTTTTCCATTACTTACTCAATTTTCATTATTTTCTCTTCTCTTCTGGATTATTAATATCTTGAACTTCCAAATATATCTCAATTTAAAATTTTTTTGTTCAATATTCATTTCTTTTTATCCTTTGTAATTATTTTTTCCATATTTTAATTATTTTAACTATTTTTAAATTAAGTTCCTAAACTTTCAGTTATTATCTCAAATTTAGAATATTGCCTTCAATTTTCAATTTTTTAAACGATTTTGCAATTATTTTCTTTAGCTTCAAAATAAATTCTGTACATTTACTATTATTTTCATTCTTTTGGCATAACTTTCAAAAATTTCAATGATTTAAAAAACTTTTTTTTTTTAAATTTAAAAAAGTTCTGCAATTTTTTCAATTATTTATTTCAAGTTTCACTTTTTTTTTCAACTTATCATTGTTTTTATTATATTTCAATTATTTTCTTCAGGTTTCAAAATTTATAAACATTTTTCAATTATTTTCCTCAATTTTAAATTATTCTTATTTTTTAAAATTATTTTCCAAGATTTTAAAATATTTTTCTTTAATTTTGATTTATTTTCAATTTTTTTTGCTAATTTCCCAAATTTAAACTATGAATAAGATATTTTAATTATTTAATTCAATTTTAAATTATTTATATATTTTTTTTTATTATTTTCTTCAATTTTCAATTACTTACGTTATTTTTTATAATTTCCAAAAAGTTTTTGATTATTTATTTGAAATTTCGATTATTTTATTCAACTTCCAATTACATTTTTCATTTTCTTGAATTTTATGTATATTTTGTGTTTTTTGCAATTATTTCCCTTAAATTAAGATTTGTTCTCTTCAATTTTAAATTATGTTTTTCATTTTTCATTTATTTTCTCTAATTTTTACTAATTATTTTATTTTTTTCAATGAACTCCGGAAATTTTCCAGTATTTTACTTAACTTTTCTTTAACTTTCCTTTATTTAAAATATATTATGTAATTTTTTGAATTTTTTTCTCTAATTTTAAATTATTTTTATTATTTTACATTTTTTTTTTCAATTTTTAATCATTTTCATTATTTCTGAATTAATTTCCTAAAATTTTAATTATTTACCTAAATTTCAATAATTTTTTTCAATTTTGAATTATTTTTTCTAATTTTTCATTTTTTTAATTCTTTTTAATTTATTTCTAAGATTTTTAAGTATTTTTCTAAAAAAATTTTTTAACTTTTTAGCTTTATTTTTACAAGATTTCTATGATTTTTTAAATTACTTTCGCCAATTTTTAATTTTTTTTCAATTTTTTTTCAACCAACTTGCAAAATTTACAATTATTTTTTCAATTTTTTTTCAATTCTAAACTTTTATAAATTTTGTCGTATATAAAGAAAAATTTGTTTTTCACAATTTTTCATATCTGTTAAATATTATTTAGTGATAATTTAGGAAAGAAATTATGCGTTTTTATATTTTTGGAAAAAAAAGAATTCAGGGCAAATCAAATAACCTGTAAAAAAGCTTTAAAAACCGCTATGTATATAAATATTAATTTTTATGCAATCTACTTAAAAATATAATAAATTTAAAAAAATTTATTTTATAAAAATCAAAATTTTTAAAACGTTTTAATTAAGAAGTTGTTTTATGAAATTTAAAATTATTTGGTATTTGCACTTCCACTGTAGCAAAGATTAAGGTAAATTAAATAAATTTTATTTTTTCACATGGAGAATTGAGGAATTTTGCTCAATATGGGTTATTATCTCAGAAATTCTCTCGTAACGAGCTCAATAGTTATTTTTTTTTTGCAACATTTGCTCTGAAGTTAATTTTTGTCTGTCAAAATGTTGTTTAAAAATGTTAGTAGGTTTCATAATTTTAAAATTCTTTGTCTCCTAAATAGTAAAACTTCATACAAAAATATGCAAAACAAGACAAAAGTAAGGTTAAGTATCCAAAAACAAACAAGACTGTCGTCTGCTAGTTTTAATAAAAATCACTTTTTTGTTATTTTTATTTTTAAGCGTTTCTAATATACCTAAATTGTAACTAGAGTTCCTAAATTGTAACATAATACTACTAAAAGCAATAATAGGAAAAATTTTTTAACTTCAGCAAAATCACCAAATATTTTAAGTTTGCATTTTTACCATTTTTGTAAGGATTTACCAGTAATTACTTACCACTTTTGTAATTTACACAATTATTACAATAGATTATAAATTAAAATTAAATAATTATTAAAGAAATAAAATGAAAAACCTTTTTAAGAAATGAATTAACTCGTTAAAAATGTAATACTTTCTAAATCAGTATTTTTAATCCAAGACGTTATATTTGAGGTTAAAATCAAATGTCAACAATAATCACAGTTTTAATTCTAAAACTACACAGTAAATAATAGAAAAAAAGTTTCCAAATTAGAGAATTGAATAATGTTATGTCGGTTTATGAATGACTTTTATAACTGAGATAATGATGTATTTTTTCTGATTGGACGTATACAAGTGAAATGGACAGTGAATTTTGAGGCATTCACGTGATTTCGACAAACATGATGTAAAAGCTTGATAAGATACCTACTCAGAGCATTTCTTGCACGAAAGCTCTCGTTGTCTGGGAAGCCCAGTTTTTGTGCTTTTGCATGCAGGCAACGTTGTGTTCTGGGTGAGTTATTCTTTCGGTTCGTTGTCTCGCCATTGTGTTATGTAGACGGAGACGATCCGAGTGCCAAGCAAACGAATCGAGCACCATTCAACCAAAATATATAAATTTATTCTTAAAAATAGAAACACGAATAGAAAGTTAGGTAAATAAGTACAACTTCCGTATATTACGGAAGAACTAAAAAGAGTCTCGTTTCATACCCAGCTGGTCTTAAATTCAGTGTTTTAATAAATTAATCATATTAATTATTGCATTTATATTAGCAATAATTATAATAATTGTGCATTAAAGAATCATTTTTTCTATATTTTTAAAACATAATTTTAAATAAGCGCGGGACGCATGCGCAGAAAAAAAATCACGTGATTATAAAGAAAAATGGCGGATTAACCTGTCACATTTAGGGTTGCCACCCGTACTATTTAATATAGTATTGTACTATATTTTGAGTAAACGTACTTTATATTATATGACTGTTATATAGTACGCTGAAAGTACTATATTTCAAATGTGAAAAACATTTCTTTAACCTTGTCAAAAATTGTATTTTTCAATGCAATTAATAAATCAATAAAATGTTTAGAGGGCAACTTTACATAACAATATTGGATGTTTATAATATAATGAATATTCCTAAAAATGCTTTAAAACAAAGAAAACACTAGAAAACGATATTCTTCCTTTAGGAATTTTTCCTGCTCCCATTTAAGAATAAAATATTCTTAAAACTTTTAAGAAAATATTCTTAATCTAAGAGAATATTCTTAATTTAAAAATATTCTTAATTTAAGAGAATATTCTCAATCTGAGAAGTATTTTTTTATTCTGAGAATATTTTATTCTTAAATAGGCGCCAAGAATAATTCTTAAAAAAAGAATACTGTTTTTTCAGTGAAGAAGATTTTAAATCTTCTTCACTGAAAACCTGGAAAGCCTGGAAAAGTCATGAATTTTATAAAATGTTTTTTTTTTTAAATTAATTTAATTAACTTCTCTTTTTTTAAGCATTTCTTGGTATTTTTTTTGTCAATTGTCAATTATTTTCCTAATTTCTGAATTGTTTTCTTTAATGTATCATTATTATCGTCATTTTGTAATTTTTATTTTAATTATCAATTATTTTTTTTAAATTTCAATTACATTTGTCAATTTTCAATACATTTTCTCAATTTTTAACTATTTTCTTCAATTTTCTATTATTTTGTTCAATATTCAATAATTCTCGTCTTTTTTCAATTATCAATTATATTGTCAAATTTCAATACAATTCTTCAATTATTTTCTTTAATTTTCATACATTTCCTACGATTTTTTCTATAATTTTCTTTAGTTTTCAATTGACAATTTAATTTTCTCTACAATTTTATAATTATTCTTTAATTTTTTCAATAATCTTGTTCTATTGTCGATTCTTCTCGCCATTTATCGATTTTTTTTCAACTGTCAAGTATTTTTCTTAACATTTAATTATTTTCGTCATTTTGTAATTTCTCCTTCAATTATCAATTATTATCTTAAAAACTCAATTTATTTCTTCATTTTTCATTATTTTCTTCAATTTTCATGTATTTTGTTTAAACATAAAAAATTGTTTTAAAATTTCAATTCAATTCTTCAATTCTACAACTAAATTATATTCTTCAAATTTCAATTCCATTTTTCAATTTTCAATTATTTTCTTTAATATTAAACAATGTTCACCTTTTGTCAATTATTTCTTTCGATTATCAATGTTTCCTGAAATTTATATTGAATAGTTTAATTATTTCATTCGATTTGCAATTACTTTCACCAATTATTCGTATAATATCCTCAATTCTTTAATTTTCAATTATTTAGTTTTAATTTAATATTTAATGTTCAATTTTTTAAATTAGTTTTACCAATTATATATTAATTTAGCTATTTTTGTTTTCAATCATCAAATATTTACGTTATTTTTTTAGATATTTTTTCCAATTTTGCCATCATGCTCATTATTTTTCAATTATTTTTTTAAACCATATGATTTAAACAAATAATTAATATTAAGAAAATAATTAATATTAATTATTTTCTTCAATTTTCAATTATTTCCTACAATTTTGTGAATTTTTATGTACTCTTTTTAATTTCATAATTAATCATTAACTTTTCAATTATTTCGTCTTGTCGAATATTCTCGCTAGTTTTCGAATTTTATTTTTAATTATAAATTATTTTTTTAATTTCTAAATTATTTTCTTCAATATTTTATTTATTTTCATCAATTTGTAATTTTTTGTTTATTTTCTTAAAATTCCCATTAAATTCGTTAATTTTCCATTTATTCCTTCAATTTTTAATTATTTTCTAAAATATTAAAAACATTTTCGCCTTTTTAAAATTATGTTTTTTTGCTATCAATAAGTTTCTTTAATTTTAAATTCAATTGTTCACTTATTAAAAATCAATTTTTTTCAAATTTCAATTATTTTCTTCTTTATTCAATAATTCTCGCTATTTTTCAATTACTCTTTTCAATTTTTAATTATATTTATTAAATTTCAATTCCATTATTTAATTTTTAATTACTTTCTTCAATTTTTAATTATTTTTTTTGATTTTCGATGGACTTGTTAAATGTGCGAATATTTCCAACAATTATTTCTATAATTTTTAAAATTTTTCAATTTGTAATTATTTTCTTTAAATTTAATATTTCTTGTTTAATTTTTCAATTATTTTTTTCAATTATTAATTATTTTCTACAATTTCTAATTATTTCCTACTATCTTTTCAATTATTTTGTTTTGTTGTCTATTAATCTAGTCATTTTTCAATTTTTTTTTTCATTTGTTCATTATTCTCGTCATTTTTCAGATATTTTCTTCCACTTTTCATTTATTCTCATAATTTTTCAATTATTTCTTTTAATTATTCATTTTTTCCCTTAATTTTCCATTATTTTCTACAATTTTTTCAATATACAATTATTTTTCTTAAATTTTATATTTAGATATTTTTTAAGTTTTTTCAATTATTTTGCTCTGTAGTCGATTATTTTTGCCAGTTTTCGAATTTTTCGTCAATTGTCAATTATTTTTTTAAAAGTTTTATTTAATTCTTTAATCTTCAATTTATTTCTTTAATTCTCATTTTTTTTCAATTTTAAATTACATTCTTCAGTTATCTATTATTTTATTCTAAATCCATTCAATAAATCTCGGCTTTTTTCAATTACTTGTATCAGTATTTAATTTTATTTTTCAAATTTCAATTCCATTCTACAATTTTTATTATTTATTTCGATTTTCAATCGAGTTGTTCAATGTACATTTAATTACAATTATTCCTATAATTTTCTTAATTTTTCAATTTGCAATTATTTTCTTTAAATTTAATATTTCTTGTTTAATTTTTTCAATTATTTTTTCCAGTTGTCTATTAATCTAGTCATTTTTCCAATTTTGTATTCAATTGTCAAATATTTTCGTCATTTTTGAGATATTTCCGTCAATTTTTCAATTATTCTCGTCATTCTTTAATTATTATTTTCAATTTTTAATTACTTTCTTCAATTTTTAATTATTTTTTTTGATTTTCAATGGAGTTGTTAAATGTGCGAATATTTCCAACAATTATTTCTATAATTTTTAAAATTTTTCAATTTGTAATTATTTTCTTTAAATTTAATATTTCTTATTTAATTTTTCAATTATTTTTTTCAATTATTAATTATTTTCTACAATTTCTAATTATTTCCTACTATCTTTTCAATTATTTTGTTTTGTTGTCTATTAATCTAGTCATTTTTTAATTTTTTTTTTCATTTGTTCATTATTCTCGTCATTTTTCAGATATTTTCTTCCACTTTTCATTTATTCTCATAATTTTTCAATTATTTCTTTTAATTATTCATTTTTTCCCTTAATTTTCCATTATTTTCTACAATTTTTTCAATATACAATTATTTTTCTTAAATTTTATATTTAGATATTTTTTAAGTTTTTTCAATTATTTTGCTCTGTAGTCGATTATTTTTGCCAGTTTTCGAATTTTTCGTCAATTGTCAATTATTTTTTTAAAAGTTTTATTTAATTCTTTAATCTTCAATTTATTTCTTTAATTCTCATTTTTTTTCAATTTTAAATTACATTCTTCAGTTATCTATTATTTTATTCTAAATCCATTCAATAAATCTCGGCTTTTTTCAATTACTTGTATCAATATTTAATTTTATTTTTCAAATTTCAATTCCATTCTACAATTTTTATTATTTATTTCGATTTTCAATCTAGTTGTTCAATGTACATTTAATTACAATTATTCCTATAATTTTCTAAATTTTTCAATTTCCAATTATTTTCTTTAAATTTAATATTTCTTGTTTAATTTTTTCAATTATTTTTTCCAGTTGTCTATTAATCTAGTCATTTTTCCAATTTTGTATTCAATTGTCAAATATTTTCGTCATTTTTGAGATATTTCCGTCAATTTTTCAATTATTCTCGTCATTCTTTAATTATTATTTTCAATTATTAATTATTTTCCAGAATTTTTCAATTATTTCTTGCATTTTTTTTAATTTTCAGTCATTCTTTTAAAATTTTATAATTATTCTTTAATGTTTCCAATTTTTTTCAAATGTTCATTATTTTCGTCATTTTTCAGATATTTTCTTCAATTCTGTAATTATTCTCGTAATCTTCATTATTTGCATTTGCAAAAATTTACAGTTTTAAAATGATCAACAACAGTGCAAAGTTTCTCGCGCCCTTAGGCGTTTGTTAAAATTGCTAGTTATTTTATATTTGGTTATGAAATTTTAAGAAAAATGGTCTGGAAAACCTGGAAAAGTCATGGAATTTTGAAATTTTTAAAACGTAGCAACCCTGATTTATTTTTTGGTTATGAAACAGGAATAAAGAAACTAAAAGCACTTTTTTGTAAAGTCACCAAAAATCCACAAAAAAACTATTGAAGATTTTACTCATTTTACTGACTAAGCCTTATCTTATTTAGGGAAATGGTTTGATTTTAATGATTCAAATTGGTTATTTTCGCCTAATAACTTAGACTTAGAAACTTCTTTGAACTATGAACACTTTGTTAATGTTATCGAACATTTAAAGCTTGAGAAACTTAGTTCAAACTATAAAAATATATATGTATGAAAAAATAAGTGAGTTGATGTGTACTTTATTTTTTTCCTGCGTACTTTATTTTTGTGCCTTAAAAGTTAAATTATACTATATTTGGAATTCAAAAAGGTGGCAATCCTAGTCACATTTGTCATTGAATATCAAATTTTAGATTTTCTTTCTAAAACTCACGTTATTTGGCGCATGTATTTTTGTAATTAATCAAAGTATTTAAATTTACTTTTGTAAGTTATTTTATAACTGTAGAAGCTTTATTTATTTGTTATAGATTTTATTTCCTTTTTTTGTACAACTGTTTTTCACTTTTATTCAAAAGTAAATTTACAGGCTAATAAGGATTACTTACTCCTTAATGTCGCAAAAAAGGACACATTTAAGCAGCCTATTAAATTTAATTAGCCTGTTTAAAAGTCTAATTTAATCAGGCAACTAACCCCTTCTAAATATGCTAATTCCCTTTTGGAAATATTTACTATTGTTATCTTAAAACTTGGTCGCTTTTGACTTTTGTGCAATTCAGATGAATGGAAAATAATTAATTGGACAAATTGACTTTGAAAATCTGAATATCTTTTCGAGGGAAAGAATTATTAGGTCTTATACGTGCATCCAATTCTTGAAGCTATTCGTCAGTTCTCTAACCTCTGCATTTCCTTCACAATCCCCCGTACCTTCTCACTCTCCCTTAAAGAAAGTTCCTTCTTTCCGAAAATCTACCATTCAACCGATGGGTTTACTTGAACGAAACTCCTACTGCAAGGGAAATGAAATTTCTTTGGAAATTGGAAAAGCCAATGACCGGTCTTATCTTAATTGCCTCAAGTTGAACGAGAGCTTCCCCCTCTCACTCTGGTTCGATCGTATATACCCAACTCTTAGACAGGAATAAGGGAGCGGAACAAAGAAAATAATCTGATTTTCATTGATATTATTTTCTTGTTTATTAAATCTTTTAAAAGAGAATGAATTGTTGCGAAAAATGTGTTGCGCTGACATTTTAAAGGGAAATTGGTGAAAAGGAACTTGTACAGTTAAGGAGAAACTAGTTTAATTTGAGAGAAACTTGGTCGATTGGAATCGGAACTAACGTAATGAAATAGAAACATAAGTAATTTGAAAGGATATGTGTAATTGAAAAATGTAATTTTTTTAAAAATAATTTTAATTATAGTATATACTTATTAATGATTTTTTATACTTTTTATGTTTATGAACAAATAGTTGTTTATTTTATATTTACATAAGAATTTCATTGGATAAAATTAATTGAATATACGGTTTTTTGTAAATTATATGTGTTTCTTTTAAACTTTTATGAGCTGAAAATTATTCAATTTATTATGTAAAAGAAAATTTTTTTGTTAATTAATAGGAAATCTTATAACAATAATTGACCTACTTTTTTTTATACATTTAGACATTTATTAGCAAATTGGAGTAAGTATACCCTGGCAATTAGGCGAAAATTGAAGGAAAATCGAATAAGCTCCCCGTTCGCTCCCCGTTCGATTTTCGCTCAATCCAACGCAAAACAACAATATAAAATGACTTAAAAGTTATTGCAAATGAATAATGGATGCCTCCTCTATTAGTTTGCACTTGCACAATCTTCAAAAATTGGCAAATTAATAATAAAAATAGTGAAAATAAGTAAGTTGTTTAAGCCAACTAACCTGCAAAGATTGACAACCAATCAAAGGGGGTCACGTGCTTTTCCGCACGAAAATCAAATCACTCTTGTGATCAAAAGTTTAACTAAAAATGATCAATTATTTATTTATTATCACTATTGAAAGAATAATTATTTCATTTCTTAAAAACGAAATGTTACAATTAAATAAATTAAATTTAAAAGTTAACTAATAAAATCCAAAAAAAAATAAAATTAAAATATTTATCTACCACAAAATTGACAATTAAAAAAAATAAACTTCAATTACACAAAAAATAAAATTGAGATATTAAGATAATAAAAATTAAAATGTACGACAGGTAGTAGCAGACAGCGGCACAAAAATAAATTTGTACGAAAAAATCTAATAAAGATCTAAAATAGTTGATCATACACAGAAATATACAATTTAATTATTTAAATTAATAACAAAAATTATCAAACGCTGAAAACCACCCTAAATGATAGCACTCGGAAAAAATTAAAAAGAAAAATATCAATTTGCCCAAAAAATTCTAAAAAATATCTAAAATGGAAAAACATACTCTGAAATATTAATTTTGTTCGTACTTTCTTTTATAATTATGCCTCGACAGAAAAATTTGGCAAAATACACTAAAAAATTTTCAGACAAATATCAATTATTTTCCATATTTCTAGATATAATTTTAAACTATTTTATCTAGTAACGAACAAAATTGAACAAAAATTGCAGAACTGCGCGTTACTTTCAGATCGTAAAAAAATGAAAATTTAATCAATTTTTGCCTCGCCAGAAAAATTTGGCAAAATACACAAAAAAATTTTCAGACAAATATCAATTATTTTTCATATTTCTAGATCTAATTTCAAACTTTTTCATTTATTACCGAACAAAATTAAACAAAAATTGAAGAACTGCGCGTTACTTTCAACTTGTCAAATAATAAAATTTCAATCAATTTTTATCATTTTTTACAAGTTGAAAGTAACGCGCAGTTTTTTAATTTTTGTTCAATTTTGTTCGGTAATAGATGAAAAAGTTTAAAAATTATATCTAAAAATATGGAAAATAATTGATATTTGTCTGAAAATTTTTTTGTGTATTTTGTCACATTTTTCTGGCGAGGCAAAAATTGATTAAATTTTTTTTTTCATGATTTGAAAGTAACGCGCAGTTTTTGAATTTTTGTTCAATTTTCTTCGGTAATAGATAAAAAAGTTTGAAATTAGATCTAGAAATATGGAAAATAATTGATATTTGTCTGAAAATTTTTTTGTGTATTTTGTCACATTTTTCTGGCGAGGCAAAAATTGATTAAATTTTTTTTTTCACGATATGAAAGTAACGCGCAGTTTTTCAATTTTTGTTCAATTTTGTTCGGTTATAGATCAAAAAGTTTGAAATTAGATCTAAAAATATGGAAAATAAATAATATTTGTCTGAAAATTTTTTTGTGTATTTTGTCAAATTTTTCTGGCGAGGCAAGAATTGATTAAATTTACATTTTTTTACGATTTGAAAGTAACGCGCAGTTCTTAAATTTTTGTTCAATTTTGTTCGGTTATAGATAAAAAAGTTTGAAATTAGATCTAGAAATATGGAAAATAAATAATATTTGTCTGAAAATTTTTTTGTTTATTTTGCCAAATTTTTCTGGCGAGGCAAGAATTGATTAAATATTCATTTAATCACGATTTGAAAGTAACGCGCAGTTCTTCAATTTTTGTTCAATTTTGTTCGGTAATAAATGAAAAAGTTTGAAATTAGATCTAGAAATATGGAAAATAATTAATATTTGTCTCAAAATATTATATGGTTATATGGGTACCCCATTACACCTTTAATTTATTAAGACTTGAATGAGTCCAGAATAGATTTCTTCGCTTCGTGGCGCGCCAACTAAATTTACAGTATGATATGCATGCCCATGATTACAGTAATCTGCGATCTCAGCTTAATATACCGAAACTTAACTTAAGGTTCTTATTCATTGATTTGGTATTTTTCTATAGAATAATTAATGGAAACCTTAATTGTCAACTCTTAAAATCCTTGATCAACTTGAGCCAACAGACCAGAACTACTAAATTTTCTCCATTTTTTTCAATTCCATTTCATAGAACTAATTACGGATTTCATTCCTTAATTAGTAGATTAAGCAGAGAGGCAAATAATTTTTGCGACAGAATCGACTTCTTTGAACCTGATATCGAAAGATTTAAATTGTTATTGCGCCGAATTATATTTGAAAATAATGATTAGCATAGCCAAGCCTATCATTCATTTACTATGTTCTCAATATGTTGCTATTGCAATTTCTTTTTTAGGTTTAGGAGTACTTTGTACGAAAGGGTTCAACCCGTCATTTGTAAATAAATAAAATTTTTTTGTGTATTTTGCCAAATTTTTCTGGCGAGGCAAAAATTGATTGAATTTTCATTTTTTGACAACTTGAAAGTAACGCGCAGTTCTTCAATTTTTGTTCAATTTTGTTCGGTAATAAATGAAAAAGTTTGAAATTAGATCTAGAATTATGAAAAATAAGTGATATTTGCCTGAAAATTTTTTTGTGTATTTTACCAAATTTTTCAGGCGAGAAAAAATTGATTGAATTTTCATTTATTGACATGTTGAAAATAACGCGCAGTTCTTCAATTTTTGTTCAATTTTGTTCGGTAATAAATGAAAAAGTTTGAAATTAGATCTAGAAATATGGAAAATAATTAATATTTGTCTGAAAATTTTGTTGTGTATTTTGCCAAATTTTTCTGGCGAGGCAAAAATTGATTAAATTTTCATTTTTTTACGATCTGAAAGTAACGCGCAGTTCTGCAATTTTTGTTCAATTTTGTTCGTTACTAGATAAAATAGTTTAAAATTAGATCTAGAAATATGGAAAATAATTGATATTTGTCTCAAAATTTTTTAGTGTATTTTGCCAAATTTTTCTGGCGAGGCATAATTATAAAAGAAAGTACGAACAAAATTAACATTTCAGAGTATGTTTTTCCATTTTAGATATTTTTTAGAATTTTTTGAGCAAATTGATATTTTTCTTTTTAATTTTTTCCGAGTGCTATCATTTAGGGTGGTTTTCAGCGTTTGATAATTTTTGTTATTAATTCAAATAATTAAATTGTATATTTCTGTGTATGATCAACTATTTTAGATCTTTATTAGATTTTTTCGTACAAATTTATTTTAGTGCCGCTGTCTGCTACTACCTGTCGTACATTTTAATTTTTATTATCTTAATATCTCAATTTTATTTTTTGTGTAATTGAAGTTTATTTTTTTTAATTGTCAATTTTGTGGTAGATAAATATTTTAATTTTATTTTTTTTTTGGATTTTATTAGTTAACTTTTAAATTTAATTTATTTAATTGTCACATTTCGTTTTTAAGAAATGAAATAATTATTCTTTCAATAGTGATAATAAATAAATAATTGATCATTTTTAGTTAAACTTTTGATTTTTGTTCTTATATATTCTTTAAGTCAACAAGAGTGATTTGATTTTCGTGCGGAAAAGCACGTGACCCCCTCTGATTGGTTGTCAATCTTTGCAGGTTAGTTGGCTGAAACAACTTACTTATTTTCACTATTTTTATTATTAATATGCCAATTTTTTAAGATTGTGCAAGTGCAAACTAATAGAGGAGGCATCCATTATTCATTTGCAATAACTTTTAAGTCATTTTATATTGTTGTTTTGCGTTGGATTGAGCGAAAATCGAACGGGGAGCGAACGGGGAGCGAATTCGATTTTCCTTCAATTTTCGCCTAATTGCCAGGGTAATTTTGCTCATGATTCAGGCCAGCGAGAGTCAGTTGCAAGAAAATGTCCCAAAAATGGCTATTCTCGAAATTTTTGTGAATTTTTTTCTAGAAGACCGACTTTTTTTCTTTAATTTTCTATATTGACTTTATATCAGCTTTAAAATAAATTTTTAAAAATTAATTTACGATGATTTTTAAAAAAGTTATGAATATTTGAATTTATGATATTTAACCTCATCGAGGGTGGTTAAAAAAAACTTGTTTAATTAATAAAAAAATCGTAAGAGTTAAAATTTAAAAAATTCGCAAAATAAATGAAAATTGACAATTTGTAAACGTAATTCAAAAAATGGCTAAAAAATTCCACAATTGAAAAAAATAAATTAAAAAATTTAACAATAAATATTAAATTAAATCAAAATAATGTAAAAATTCAGAAAATTATAGAAATAACTTTTGGAAATAATTGAAAGTTGAAAGAAAAAATTGAATATTAAAGAAAGTAATTGAAATTGAAAAAAATAATTGAAAATTGAAGAAAGTAATAATAAAAATGAAGAAATAAATTGAAAATTTAAAAATTAAATTGAAATTTGAAAAGATAATTAATAATGTAAAAAAATTACAAAAACAAAGGCAAAAATAATTGACAATTGAAAACAAAATTTCAAAAATAGCAAGATTTTTTTTAACACAACTAAAAAAAATTTTAAAATAAAACAATAAAAATTAAAAAAATTATGGGAATAATTGTTGAATATATATTTGTAAATTGAACAACTGGATTGAAAGTAGAAAAAAACTGAAATTGAAGAAAGCAATTGAAAATTAAAGAAAATAATTAAAAATTGAAAATTGAATCGAAATTTAAAGAATATACTAAAAGATTGAAAAAAGTAACTGGAAAGGGGTGAGAATTATTAAATATGGCAGAGAATTATTGCAAACTGAAAAATGGAATTGAAATTTAAAAAAAAAATTGAGAATTGCAGAAAATATTTCAACAATTGAATTTAAAATTAAAGAAACTTATTAATAATTGAAAAAAAACTAACCAAACACGAGAATTTAAAAATATTAATGAAAATAATTATAAATTGAAGAAAGTAATTTAAAATTTTAGAAAAATAATTGAAAAAACATTCCATAATGACGAAAATAATTGACCATTGAAAAAAAATCGCAAAATGGCAAAAATAATCTACAAAAGAGAAAAATAACAAAAAAAATATAAGAATTATTGTAAAATTTTAAGAGAATAAATGAAAGTTGATAAAATTGTTAATTGAAAGAAATAATTGAAAAATAACGAGAACATTTGCAAAATGAAAGAAAATATCTGAAAGATGACGAAAATAATTAGCAAATGAAAATAAAATTCAAAAAATGGCTAGAATATTTAATAAACAATTTGCAAAAATAATTTATATATTTATATTATAGGAATAATTGTAAATTTAACAACTGAATTGAAAAATGACAAAAAATTGAAATTTATGAAAACAATATTGATAATTGATACATTGAAGAATGTAATGGAAATTAAAAAAATTTTAATATAAAATATTTTAAAACTTAATTTTAAAAAGTACACAATTATTAAATACAGAAGAAAATAATTGAAAACTGAAGAATTGAATTGAAAATTTAAAAAAATAATTAAGAATTAAAAAAAATAGTTATAGAATTGAACAATTGAATTGATAATTTAAAACAATTTTTATGCTTCTTAAAAGAATTTTAAAAATTAGAGAATTATTGAATATTGAAGAATTGATTAAAAATTGAAAAAATAATTTTAATTTAAAGAATGGAATTGAAGAATGGAATTAAAATTTGTAGAATATAATTGAACAACTGTATCGAAAATTAAAGATATGTATTGATGTAGAGAAAAATAATTAATATAAGTCGAGAATTTTTTATTATTAAAGAAAATAATTGAAAATTTAAAAATGGAGTTAAAATTTGTAGAAAATAATTGAAAATTTAAAAATGGAATTGAAATTTGAAGAAAATAATGAGAAATTGAAGAAAATAGTTGTAGAAAATTGAAGAAAGAAAAAAAATTAATGAAAATTGTTGGAACGAAATTCTAAAACAATTTTTATGATTGAAAAAATGAATTGAAAAAAAGTTATTTTTATGATTGAAAAAATTAATTGAAAAAAAAGTTGAAAACTGAAAAATTAAATTAAATTTAAAAAAAAATTGAGAATTCAAGGAAATATTCGAACAATTTAATTTAATAATAAATAAACTTATTGATAATTAAAAAAATTTTTTTTTTTTTTTGAAGAATTAACCTTTAATAATCTTGTTTGAATAATTTTCATGAATCCTAACTTCATAAGAATTAAAGAAAATATAATTTTTTTTAATCTAAAAATCTTAAAATTTGTTTTTAAAGTGGAACATTAAAAAATGGTTTTTAAATGGTTTTTACAAATTTTATAGTTAAAAAAAAAGGACTAATCGGATGTTTAACCAAATTTTTGAGTATTTTTTAAATATTAGGCCATGGATTTTATTATTACTAATTTATCTTAATTATTTTACTTTTTCAATAAATTTTGTGTTTTAATTAAATTTCTTTTTTTAAATTTCATGAGTTCAACTCCCGATTTGTTTAAGCTAATTTTTATTTTTAGTTGTAAAACTTGGTAATTTGACAATAAGAAATACTTAAATTTCTTAAAACAAAACTTTCAAGGTTTATAATAATTTTAACAAAAAAGTTACCTGAAATCTTGAAAATTTTCCAAAAAGCAAACAAAAATTAAGTTTAAATCATTTTTAAAAATCTGTCTTAATACTTCTTTTTAAGTAATAAAAGAAATTTGTTAAATATTTAACTCAACAATTTTCCAAGAGTTAACCATTGATTGTATTTTTTTTTACGGCAACTTTAAAAATTTTGCAAATTTCAATTTAAAAATGTTATTAAACATCTTAATTCACGGATAAGAATAATTTTCATAAATCTAACTATAAAAATTGAGGAAAACAAATTTCAAAATTTTCTTTAAATCCAAAAATTTAAAAAATTTATTTTTACAATACTTAATTTAAATTTTTTATGAGTTACATAATATTTTGAGAATATCTTTAGTTTAAATTTTTTAAAAATTCTTTGAGTCAAAAAATTTCCTAGAATGAAATAATAAATAAATTTTTAAGAAGTGTTTTTGAAAGTTTATAATGATTTTAACTCAACAATTTTACTGGTTGTCTGAAGTAAAATAATTTAAGTAAATCAGACATCAATAATTTTTTTTTAAAAAATGCAAATTTGCAATTTTTAAAATTAAATATCTTTTAAAAATTTCCAAGTTGAAAACTGTAATATTCTAAATAAAATTTCTTTAAACTATTTTAATAAAATATTACAGCAAATTGAAATAAAAAGTAATTTTCATTTATAAAAGTGCAAACATTTTGATTCAATCACGTTAAATCAGCTTTATATTAATAATTCAAAAACCGTGAAATGCGTTAAATTAGTCAAAGCACAAATCGTGTATGTAAATATTAATATCAATTTGCGAATGGGGACAATATAAATCATTACATTAATAAAAATTCCTCTTGCAGAAAGAATTACTCAATAAACATATGTGCAAAAATAATTTATTGGATTCCTTCTTTTAATATTCAAATGACAAGAGAATTAATTTCCAGGACCGTTATTTACTAGCAAAACAATCTTCTAGTCTTTTTATTTATTCAATTTTTACAATAAATCGAAGAAATTTGCAAATATTCAATGAGAAAGACTGGTTTTTCCATTTTAGGATTCAAGTATGTGCCATTCTGTCGGATAAAATATGGACACATTTCTCATATTAAAATGTTTTATTTTTTAACCTTCTGTTCCTAAATTCTTTGACATTTCTCGGTGATTTTTCTTAATTTTTACAGTTTTTGTCAATGTTTGGTAATTTTTGACTTTTGTTGATTTTTATAGATATTTATCGAGTTTTACTGATTTTAACGATTCTTTTTATACATTCCTCTTAAAGTTTAATAGGCTCATTTTGTAACAAGAAACACTTTAATGGAACAATATTTGAGATTATTTATGGACCTTCTGTCCGTTTTCAATTCGTTGGAAAGAATTTAACGAAACGATATTACATATTCGCAGATGACAACGTGACTTATACTGTCAGAGATTTCAATCTGTACGAACATAAACTTGTTAGGAGTCTATTAGGAACACGCTATGACCATATTACCGGCCACTTCAGTTTCAACCCTTTTACGTTCCATCAGGAGGAATCCCATCCCACCAAAGAAAGATAACCATTCAAATGAAAAAACATAAAAGGAAATTGGAAGTAAACATTTTTATTTGTTTTTCAAATCTCTAGTGCACTGGCAAAATGTAATTTTGAATTGTAAACTTAAAAAACGATATAAATGTTTTTAGATTCACAGAAATGTGAAATAATAATAATAATAATAATAATTCGAGCAAAATTACCGGTAATTAAAAATTGAATCAATCCTTGTGCGTAGAGTTGCGAAGAAGTAATATTACCTGGAGAACGGTAATAAGAACGAGAATATAACCGGGAATATAACCGACCAAAATTCTAATCGAGAATTTATAAGAATTTAAGTTTTTCATTTATTTATCAAATTAAGTCCAATTTTCTAAATCAATGTACGAAAATAGAATCTCTAGCGTCATTCTTATTAGTAATGATTTAAATTTCAATGTTTTAGAACTATAAATTTTTGCAAATTCAAATAATGGAAATTACGAAATAGAAGAATATTTCTGAAAAATGACGAAAATAATTGACAGTTGAAAACAATATATTCAAAAAATGGCTACATATAATTACATAATTGATAAGAATAGTTTAAAAAAAAAACAACAATAAATATTCAATTTAAACAAAATAGTTGAAAATTTATAGGAATAACAGTTGCAAATGCTTGCAAATTGAACAACTGGACTAAAAATCGAGAAAATAAATAATTAAAATTAAAGAAAATAATAAAAAATTGAGGAAATAAATTGAAAATTTAGAAATTAAATTAAAATCTGAAAAAATAATTGATAATTGAAAAAAAATTAAAAATTGACGAAAATAATAGACAATTGAAAACAAAATTCAAAAAATGGCAAGATTAAAATACACAACCGAACAAAATAATTTAAAAAATCAAGGAATAACTGTAAAATTTTAAGATAATAATTAAAGTTTGAGAAAATTGTAGGAAATAATTGAAAATTGAGAAAATGAGAGAATTAATTAATATTAACGAATTAATTGAATGGAAATTTTTAGAAAATAATTGATAATTACAAGAAAAATTACAATATGACGAAAATAATTAAATATTAAAAAAATATTAAAATATCAATATAAATTAAAGACATCAATTGAAAATTGAAGAATTGTATTGAAATTTCAAGAAAATATTTAATAATTGACAAAATGCGAGAATTATTGAATTTTAAATAAAATAAGTGAAAAACGAAGAATGCAATTTAAAATTGAAGAAAATAATTGAAAATCAAATAAATAAATGGAAGATTAAAGAATTAAATTGAAGATTAAAGATTGAAAATTGAAAAAAATAGTTGATAATTGAAAGAAAAATTACAACGTTTTTTTTTCAACTTATCATTGTTTTCATCATATTTCAATTATTGTATTAAAGTTTCAAATTTTTAAATCATTTTCCAATTATTTTCCACAAGTTTGAACTATTCTTATTGTTTTTAAATTATTTTCTTTAATTTGTAATCATTTTCAATTATTTATATTCTTTGTTTATTATTTTCAATTACTTACGTTCTTTTTCATAATTTCCAAAAAGTTTTTAATTATTCATCTGAAAATTTCATTTTTCTATTCAATTTTCAAATACATCTACGATTTTCTTGTATTTTAATTACCTATATTCTGTATTTTTTGCTCTTTTTTGCTCTTTTTTGTTCTTCTCAATTTTAAATGAATTTATATTTTTTCATCTGTTTTCTCTAATTTTTAATTATTTTCTTTTTTTTTGCAATGAACCTCTAAAAGTTCCAAGTATGTTTTTGAAATTTTCTTTAAATTTCCTTTATTTAAAGTATATTATGCAATTTTTTCAATTATTTCTCAAATTTTAATTATTTTCCTCAATTTGAAATTATTTATATTATTTTTCTTAATTTTCATAAAATTTTAATCATTATTATCATTTTTTGAATTAATTTTCTACATTTTTAATTATTTATCTTAATTTCAATTATTTTTTTCAATTTTCAATTATTTTCTCCAATTTTTCATAATTTCAATTTTTTATAATTTGTTTCTTAAATTAAACATTTAAATTATTAAATCTACCTAAAATTATTTTTTATAATTTTTAAGTAAGTTTCTCAAATTTCAATTATTTTCTTCAATTTTTAATTTTTTTCATTTGTTTTCATAATTCCCAAAAAATTGTATTAATTATCTAAAATTTAAATTATTTTTATCTTTCTACGATTCTTTTCTTCAATTTTTAACTATTCATAATATTTTCAATTGATTGCTCAGATTTTCAATTATTTTTCTCAAATTTCAATTAATATTTTTCTATTTAAAAAAAATTCTGCATTTTTTTCAATTATTTATTTTTTTAACTTATCATTGTTTTTATCATAATTCAATTGTATTCTTCAAGTTTCAAATTTTAAAATCATTTTTCAATTATGTTCTCCAATTTTGAATAATTTATATTACTTTTTTATTATTTTCTTCAATTTTCAATTACTTACGTTCTTTTTCATAAATTCCAAAAAGTTTTTAATTATTTATCCAAAATTTCCATTATTTTATTCAATTTTCAATTATATGTATGATTTTCTTGTATTTTATGTATATTCTGTATTTTTTACAATTATTTCTCTTAAATTATAGATTGTTCTCATAAATTTTAAATTATTGTTATTTTTTTAAATTTATTTTCTTTAATTTTCAAATATTTTCTTTTTTTTGCAATGAACCTCTAAAAGTTCCAAGTATTTTTTTGAAATTTTCTTAAAATTCCTTTATTTAAAGTATATTATGCAATTTTTTCAATTATTTTCTCAAATTTTAATTATTTTCTTCAATTTGAAATTATTTATATTATTTCTTCTTAATATCCATAAATTTTTAATCATTTTCATCATTTTCTGAATTAATTTTCTACATTTTTAATTATTTATCTCAATTTCAATCATTTTTTTCAATTTTCATTTATTGTTCTCCAATTTTTCATTATTCTAATTTTTTTCAATTTATTTCTGAGATTCCCAAGTATTTTTTTGAAATTGTAAAAATTGTCATTTTTCTTTTTCAAACATAGAAAATTCTCATAAATTCTCCGGAAGGAGAATATTCTCGGTTATATTCTTGAGAATGTAACCGGATTTTAAATTACCGAGAATTTTGCAACTCTACTTGTGCGAAGTTATTGAAATTTATTACCGACTGATGGTATTAGAAGTGTTAAAATCTGCCGCTAGGGGAGCTGCGAAACATGAGTTTGACAGTTTCGTTCTTTGACTCTCAATTTATAAATAAATCGTAAGTTTCGTACGAATTCGTCGAGAAAGGAAGTTGATTTTTAATTTAATTATTAATTTTGTTAGTGCCGTGAAATTAGAGATTTGTTTTACTGTGAAATTAGTGTCTATGTTATGGATAAAGAAAGGGTTTTTTCTTTCGTCACGTGCAGACAACTTTATAGGTTATGCTACCTATTTGAGGAGAATAATACATTTACGATAACATTTTATAGATTTGAAAAGAAATCTACTTTCTTTAACCAAATATCGTCTTCATTCATGTCATCTATAATTTACATGAAACAAATTCATAAATACGACTCAGGCCACTATTAAAAAACGTTGGGAACAATAACTCTACTCTTTTTATAATTCTAAACCAACAGTTTCGAAAAATTCTAAACTAAAAGCTAATATGGATTCCTGTGATGTAAATTTAATATCTCAAAATAAAATCTTATTTTTTGTCATCTTAAAATAGGAAAAATGTCATATCAATAAATTTTTATTCTCAATATAATATAAAACTTGAATATATTTAAATCTTACAAAATTATATAAATGTTTTTCATATTTTTTCGGTACATATAAAAATATAAATTGTTCGTGTTTTAAAATATAAAAATTATAATGATAAATCTTAAATTTAAAAACTATGGACGTATTTCAAAAGTTACATAAACTTTGTGGTTAAAATTATTGTTACAGAAAATTATAGAATTAAGTATACGATATTTTAATACTAAATGAAGGGTATAATAAAAATGTACAATAATTAATATTTCATAACATTCTTCGATGATCAGTCTCAAAATCGATCTCAGGTTATAGAGTGTTTAGATATATTCCCTCGATAAGAAATTAAAAACATTTTTGCCACTTTCTAAATCACAATTTTAATTAAGACTTTTTTATGATTCAATATCAAATCTATTTATAATGTGGATCTAATATTCGAAATAATTTCAAATAAAAATATCGTGTATACATAAAATAGCAAGCAGTCAAAAATAACAAAACATTTCGCAATTTGATTAAATTAAAAATCTCGTGACTTACTTATTATCCATAGAATTCTCTTTTTTACTCGAGCTTTCCAAATGTGTATCGTTAATCACCTTTTGAGTATTTTTCTGTAAATTTTCATTCTTATCACACTTGAAGCAACGCAGTATTATCCTCCTTGGTAAAATCGCCATTAATAACAAAATCGGATGTGTCATTCTGAGAAATTTCAAGATCCACAAATCAGGATAAATTGCCGCAAGCGCACCCGTTATCCATGGTGCATCCATCAGAAAATACAATTTTAAATACGTAATATACTTTTTCTTCGCCCTATTACCAGTAGCCATACTCGTTGATTTTTGAATTTGAAACATCCTCCAAGAAGTATAAATAAACAGAACATTATTTATTATAAAAACAATAGCCGGTATTAAAGTAACGTATCCAATCACTGCCAGATTTGTGTCATCGAATTGAATAAAATTCGGCTTCATTGGACAATTTTGCGGAATGAATGGCATCAATTCCAAAAAACTGGCAAAAATAGTCGGTATCAAACTCCCGCCATAAACCCAAAATGCATAGACACGAAATTTTCGATTTTGATCAGCTGTTGTGCTGGCAGGCGCCCATCTAAATCGAGTAATTGTCAGGGTTACATCGAAGCACATTACCATCATCCAGAAAACAGAGGATATTGTCAAAAACATGAGAGTCAGTCCAACCAGTGAGTAGGATATTGCCGGTATTATTTGGATATGACAGAGCACGAAATAGCCAAATGTACCTAAAACCACTGCAGTACTCGCTTGAGATAAGCAAAAGCACATTACTACCTTGTCGAAAGCTTTTCGACGAAGGTCGGACATTACGCAATACAGAATAACAACGATAGAATACGGGAAAATGTAAATAAACGATGCCCACACGACAATTGAAGCTCCCCAGAATTTGATTGGGGTGAGTAAACTTTTGCACTGGTGGTCGTATCTGTGGATGAAGGAACAATTTTGAAAGATGAGGGTACCATTGGGATCTAGATCGGCGCATGGAGTATCAAGGTGTGTTTGTTTGTCGAGTGTCGTGTTTGAAAATCCGCTATTATTACCTGCAAAGGAAATTATGTAATGTTAGTATACACTAGTTTTCGTATTTGGAGAATAAACGGATGCTTGCGCGTGCAAAATAAATGATTATGGAGAAATATAAAAGCGTAATGTCAAATGCTTGGTTTCGGTAAATATAACGAAAATTTTAGAGAGTGAGCAAATAGGTGGATTGTAAGTAATATAGATTAATGAATTGTAGATTCGGCATTTTGTTTATTAAAATATTGAACAAATGTTTTTAGTTGAATTTAAATATGTTTTGATATTATAAACACTCTCATCGGACATTATTCGCGGTCTGTATGGTTTAGGTTTAGGATTTAGGGACGGGGATTTGTAAATTTTTGCCATTTGTACACTTAATATTGACCGTGGGGGGGGGGGGGGCAAAACAAAAATAAATTATAGTGTTTCTTAATTAGCGTAATTATTTTAACTACAAGAACGATAATCTTATTTGATTTAGAGTAATAATTCATCTGTAATTATTTAGAACTAGAAAAATATAATGCGCTCTGGCGCGCGATTAGTTTCTACCTATTGTGTTCTCAACAATTATAAATATTTTAAATGCAATACTTAAAGATAAATAAAACAAGATTTATTTGTGTAGGTCAAAATTTATAAAATTTGAGAATTGAACAAATTTTGAAAAAATAATTGAAATGTGAGAAAAAATTGATTAGAATTTTTAGAAATTGATTGAATAAAAATGAGAATAATTGAAATTGGGTGAAATAATTTAAAAATGATAAAAATAATATAAATAATAGAAATAAAATTGAAGATAACTGTTGCAATTTTAGAAGAATAATTGAGAAAAATACAGAATATATGTGAAGTAAAACAGTACCTAATTAAAAAATGATTTCAAGAATTTTAAATTGAGATAATAAATGAAAATTTCGGAAATTAATTGAAGAACAATTAATATATCTAATTGAAAGGTGGAGATAAATAATTGCAAAAAGATTTTAAAAAAAGGAAAATTGAAAAATTATTAAATAATGAGATAAATAATTGAAAATTTAGGAACTTAATTAAGGGATTGTAAAAACAAGTAAAAATTGAAGAAATTAATTGCAAAATAAAAACAATAATAGCAAAATATAACGCGCGCAAGCGCCCGATTAGTTTTCCATACATTTTAGAAATTAAACTATAATAATAAATAAAACAAATCGATGAATAATATTTATCCAATAAAGAGGGCTGCTAGTGGACTTGTAGATTGAAAATAGTAAACAAAAGACTTTTTAATTTAAAAAAGTGAGAAAATAATGAGTTTTAATGTGAAAAAAGTGAGTAAATAGTAAGTTATTAAATAAAAAAATAAAAAATTAAACACTAAGTTTTTAAATAAAAAAGTGAATAAGGGGCCATCCATAAATTACGTAACACGTTTTTTTTAAATTTCAGACCCCCCCCCTCCCCTATGTAACACCTCGTTACATACATTAGCGCCATTTTTTCTGCTGGTCGTAACAAACTGCTTGACCCCCCCCCCCCCCCAAGAAACGTTACGTAATTTATGGATGGCCCCTAAGCAATATAGAGTTTGATATTACTGATATTAAATTGGGGGTGCCAGCAAGAAAAGCCATTCAAATTTAAAAAAAAAACAATTCGAAAATCGCAAAAATAATTGAAATATGTAGAAAATAAATAAATAGCGACAAAAATAATTCAATTTGAAAAAAAGGTTGTAAATGACAAAACTAATTGAAAAATTGATTAAAAATCAGAAAATGATGACAAAAATTGAAACGAAATAATTGGAGTTTGAAGTAAATAATTGAAAAATAACGAAAGTGAATTGAAATTGTGCAAAAAATTTGGATATTGCTGACAATAATTTGAAGATTGAAGAACACAATTAAAATTTAAAAAAATAATTGAAAAGTTTCAAAAATAATTGAAAAGTTTCAAAAATAATTGAAATTATATGAAGATAGTTGAACAATAACAAAAATAATTGAAATTTGAAAAAAATAATTGATCACTGCATAAAATTGAAGATTTAAAGTCAATACTTGAAAAACTGACCAAACAATTGGAATCTTAAGAACCTGATTGAACAATGACATAAATAATTAAAAGCTGGTGTATAAATGAAAAATTTATAGAGAATAATTAAAGTTTAAAGAAAATAATTGAAAAACAATATACAAATTTAATAAACTCATGAATCAATAAGAAGAATAATAAAGAAAATGATTGAAATTTGTAGAAAATAATTGAAAACTAATATAATAAATTTAAAAATTCATGGAAATAAAAAACATTGAATTTATTTACTTTTTTTACAGGCAATTACAATATAAAATTTAAAAAATTATTTCAAGTAAAAATAAAATTAAAATTTGATATAACAATAATAATTCATATATTAAATATTTAATAGGTCGCATTCAATAATTTGAATAAAATAAGAATTAAAAATTTGTAGAAAATAATTTTAAAATTGAAAAAATAATAGAAATATGAAGAAAATAATCGTAAAATGACAAAAATACTTGAATAATGACAAAAGTAATTGAAATTTGAAGAAAATTATTCAAAATTAACAAAAGTAGAATAGAAACTGGTGTTGAAAATTTAAATATTCCTGGCAATATTTTAAAGGTAGAAAAAAATAATTGAAATATTGCGAAAATAATTGAAAAATGACAGAAGTAAATGAAAACTTATGTAATAAATTAAAATATTCATGTTAATAATTTAAAGACTGAAGAGAATAGTTGATATTTCAAAAACTTAAATTCTGAATCGCAACCTTTTCGGAAGTTTTCAAACTTGCAGCAAACTTGAATGAAAGTTTCGGAACTTCAAAAATGGTTAAAAAAGTTACAGAACAATTTAATCTGTATTTAATTTTTTAATTTTAATTTTTTCCAATAAAGTAAAATAACGTCATTTGAATTTTTAATAAATTTGACTAAAACAATATTAACATTTTCTGATAAAGAGAATCAAAACCAATGAAAAAAAGCAGGGACTAACTTAACTTTGGATTTTAAAACATGGACAGAAAAAGATAATTAAATATAAAAACTAACCAACTTCACTTCATGTTTTAAAACGTAGACAAAAAAATGAATAAATATAAATAGTAACTAACTTCAAGAGTTTACGGAAATTATTATTATTTAATAAAATAAAAATTTATGAAAACTATTAAAATTTGAGAAAATATTAATTAATTGGCAAAAAACAAATTTTTTCGTTTAAAAAACGGTGTTAAAAAAAAATTTAATAAGGTATTTTCAAAAAAATCCCCGTATTTAAATTTAGATATGCATTAGCTTAATAAGTCGTTAAAATTTTATCGAAATCCGTTGAAGAGTTCTCGAGATATTCTGGCGGCAAAAAACGCTACTCACACACACATCTGGACAATTTGCTTAAAAAAGAAAATTTAAGCTTTTCAAATAAAAATATTTTTGACTATTTTTGGAAAATCGAAAATCTCAACGATCACAAAGCTTCCTCTATGAGGAAGCAAAATTATTAAAATTTGAAAAAAATATTTTAAATTCTAGGAAATTAATTGAAGAATAATGAAAATAATAAAAAATTCGAGAAAATGTTTGCAAAGTAATGAAAATAATTAAAAAGAAAAGAAGTTTAATAAAAGAACAATTTTAATTTGTGAAAAATAATTGAAAAAATTACAGCATACAAGGAAATAAAAGAAAATAATTTTAGAATGATAATAATAATTGTCAATTGAAAAAATACCTAAAATTTGATATAAATAATTAAAAAATTACAAAATTAATTGAAAAACAATTGAAAATGAGAAAAAATAGTTGAAAAATGGTAAAAATAATTGAAAATTGACAAAATAACTGGAATTTGAGATAAATAATAAAGAACATTAGAAAATGAATTGAAAAACAATTGAAAATGACAAAAAATAGTTGAAAAATAATAAAAATAATTGAAGAAAATATTAAAAATTTATAAAAAAAAAATTGGAAAATTTACAGAATATATTTGAGATAAACAAGACTACTTAAAAAATGATAAATATAATGGGGTCATTCACATATTACGTGATACAAATTTTGCTTAATTTGAACCCCCTCCCCCCCCCTCGTGATATTTTTTCTATTGTTAAAAAATTTAATTTCCAAGTACAAAGTAAAATTATTAAAATTTTTCTGTGTTTATTTCCTTAAAGTAGATAAAATTTTGAGGAAAATAAGGCCTGAGTAAAGTGATTTAGTCAATTTTTCATTGAAATATGTTAAATAATGTGGAATTTTTAATGTTTTACAAAAATTGAAATTACTCTTGAAATAATAAAGGTTTTTTAAAGTTCCTATGCTTGTTTTAAAGGGAATTTACTGAAGAATAACATTGCTGTTTAAGCATTAATGTGCAATTTTTTTCCTAGCATATGCAAAGCTCGAAAGTTGGAACAAAAAATTTATAAAATTTTGAAGACATTATTTTGACATAAAAATAATTTTTAAAATTCCAATATATATATTATATTACTTCCTTCCAAAAGTTATTGACAATTATGACCTTGGTACATTTTATATAGCTGTATTTGATATTAAGATATAAACAATAATTTTTTTATATTTTTTGGTCCAACTTCCGAGCCTTGCATATGCTAGGAAAAAAATTGCACATTAATGCCTAAGCAATAGTCTCATTCTCCAGAAAATTTCTTTAAAAACAAGCATAAAAACTTTAAAAAATCTATATTATTTCGAGAGGAATTTCAATTTTTCTAAAACATTAAAAATTCCACATTTTTTAACATATTTCAAAGAAAAATTGATTAAATCACTTCACTCAGGCCTTCTTTTCCTTAAAATTTTATCTTCTTTAAGAAAATAAACACAGAAAAATTTTAATATTTGTACTTTGTACGTTTAAAGATGTTTTTCAAACCTTAAAAAATGGGTGGACTGACAATTTCCGACGGTACTGTATGTGAATGAGCCCGATTGGAAATTACAGATAATTATAAAATTAAAAAAAAAAAATTGAGAAAATTACAGAATTTATTTAACATAAAAGAAAGTGATTGAAAAACGAAGAACATCATATAAATATTTAAAAAATACAACTGAAAGTTAAAAGCAATAAATAAAAATGTAATAATTTAGTGCTTTTATTAAAAAATTGTTGAAGCATGAAACAGGTTTTTAATATTAAAAGTGTTTAGAAATTGATTATGGAAAACGATGAAAATAGTAAAACTGATAATTAAATTAACAAATTTGATGAATTATGTCCTTCCATTATTTAATTGACATTACAAATTGATATTAATATTTTGATATTGAAAAAATTAATTGCAATTTTGAAAAATAAAAATCATATTTTGGAAGAAGAAATGAAAAATGACTAATGAAATGGAAAATTAATTACGAAATAATGAAAGTACTTTGATATTGAAGAAAATAATTAAATCTGAAAAAGTTTTATTTGGAAAAATTAAAGAAAATAATTGAAACTTGCGGAAATTGAATTTAAAATTTAGAGGAAAAATAGAAAAATAATGAAAAAAATTAGAAATTGAAGAAAATTTTTGAAAAATGACAAAAATTGTTGAAAGTTGTAGCAAATAATTGAAATCATAATATTGAAGAAATTTTTAATTAATTTCAAATTTACTATTCTCAAATCGTGGATTAATTAAAATTTTAATCAATGGAATTTCAAATTTATTGAAGTTTGAAGAAATTAAAATTGTTATAAGTTGTTATAACTTGACAAAATTTTACATAAGCGGTAAATGATTAAAAATTTAAAAGAAAAAAACATCTAGTAACAAACTTTAGGTGTGGACAGAATGAATGAATGAATGAAAGAAATTTGTAAATTATAATACTGAATTCTAAGTTCATTTATCCACATTCTTATTAAGAAATTTATTTTTTGTCCGTAATTTTGCCATATGGAATTCCTCAGGGTGACTTTTTTGACTTATGGAATATTGCAAACGTATCATGCTCAAGTCGCCGCCCCTGTTAGGATCGAAAGCATTAAAAACTTGAATTGGGTGTCCGTCTGTCTGTCCGTGCCTGTCAAATTTCCGGTTCTAAACAGTTTTAAACTTGTTGTCAACATTTTTACATAAGTTTTAAACAGTTTGGAACATTTCTAAACAGTTGTGTAATAGTTATGAAGAGTTTTAAACCGTTTTAAAATAGTTATGAACAGTTTTTGACTATTTCTAAATAGTATGGTTAAGTTCTAAAAGGCAGTTTTTAACAAGTTCTAGATATAGTTTTAAACATTTTATTAGCAATTTTAAGAAATTTTAAAGAATTTTAAATTAGTTTTAACACTGTAAAAACAGGTGTCTTACAAGTGTCTAATTTTAAGACATAAGACGTTTAGAAAGCGTCTTACAGGCATTTTTAAGACACTATCTCAATGGTTTAAAATTAAGACACCTCAATATGTCTTAAAAGTGAGGACAAAATAAGACACTTGTTTTTAGAGTGAAGGGGTTGAAACATTTTTAGATAGTTTCTTAGAAGTTTGAACTAGTTTTAAAGAGCTTTAAAAGTACGTGGCTATTTTTATTATTAAATTATAATATATAATTATTTTTTCAAAGTATTTGGAACGATCTTTTTTAAACGTTGATCTATTTAGTTATTTTATTTTTTTAGGTTGGTCTAAAGACATTAAATTTTTTCAATATTTTTATTCTTAATTTAGCTTCAGGCAAAATATAAGAAAAAAATTGTACAACAATAATGATAAATTTTTTTTTAATTCTATAGAAAATTATCTTTTAAATCACACCAAGAATATTAAAAATCTCTAATTATTCAAACGTTATATAAATTTAAAAAAAAACACTCTATTTACATTTTTTCCACAATGTATGTTTTAAAAATTAACAAAACGACTTCATTCTGTGCGCGTTTTATTCAAAAGTTAGATAATTTTAAACAATTTAAACTAATTTTAAAAAATTTTAATCTAGCTCTCAATGGCTTTAAGAAGTGCTAAATATTTCTAAATAGTTTTAAACAAATTTAAAATAGTTTTAAGTAGTTTAAAAATCGTAATCTTTTTTAACAAGTTAAATGGTTTTTAACACAAATGGTTTTAACCATTTGTAAAATATTACTAAACAAGTTTTTACCAATTTTAAATACTTTTAAACATGTTTCATACAATTTCAAGTTGTTTTTAAATAGCAATAAAGTCTAAACAGATTTAGATAATTTTAAATATTTCGTAACATTTTTGATCAATTTTAAAGAGTTTTAAGTTTAAATTGAATAATTTAACAATTATGCCGGTAATTAGGACAACATATGTAATAGGATACTGACCCCATTTTATAACAGTATATATTAATGAAATTGTGATTTTAATATCTAGAAATTTAGTCTCGAACTGTTTTTTTAATTACTTTACACTAAAAAATCGTAACCCATTTTTCGTATTTTTACTCACATACTTTAAAGATATTTAGTCTTAAAAACGAAATTAAGAATAAAAAATAAAAACCGAAATTTACTTTAGGAAATAATACTGTTTAAATTTGCTTAAGTTAAAAGGTGTTGAATGAAAAGGAATGTCAGAAAGTAGCTGGTCCACATACAAGCTAAGCGAAATTTCGTGTTTTCTCTGAGGGGTTAACCGACATATGCCGATTACCTTAAACCCGCCACAATTTCGAAAATAGTCCAAATTTATAACGCTTTTAACTTTTTTACATAAATTCTGAATTATTTATTACTAACTCGACTTTTTTTTTTTAACACGTATATTATACATTTTTCTCACTCTTGGTAATTCCAGTTTTTTCATGACTCGAAGATTTTCATGTTAAACATTTTTTTTTTTACCATAGATTCTCTTTTATTAATAACTGACAGTAAAGTAACAAATATAAGAAAAATATCGGAAAGTAAATAATTTAAAAAAAACACACCACTTACTCACAAAACAGGTGGAGGTGTTGTCAATAATTCCATAATAAATTTCCAGACTAGAATTATTTGCATTTGGAGTAACTTCACATTTCATGAGATTGTTTAAACTGTAGCCGCGTTGGCAGCATTTCACAAAATAATCTGAAGAATACGCATAATCGAGTGTTATGATGAGAAGAGTCACTAGTTTGAAGACGAACATATTAACACAACGTCGATTCAAGTTGAAGTGATATGAGTATAACCGGTGTCATCATCTCGCACTTCTCTTCTGCTTTAACGTGAAAATCCACAAACCAACTGGACTCTTGACTGCTGAATGCAAGGACTTGGTTATTTTGATCTCTCATCATAAGAGTTTTCATGTGCATATTAGTTCACATGTCCTTTATATGCATATACTCTTGATATTTGTGTAAAATTACCTCTAGAGATTATCTCATGATAAAATCATTCTGAAATAGAGCTTCTTGTTTGTACTCTGACACGCCTCAATTATATATATCTTTTTTTTTTTTTTTTCGTTTTTATATTCATTTTATGCCGTTTCAGACATGCGACTACTTATCATTAATGATTCAACGTTTCCATGAATTTTCACTATTTTTAATTGATGCACTGAAGATTTTTCCGGAAAATTAGGTGTTGTGTCATTCAGTTCTGATTTAAATATTGATATTACACGATTGGTACACGGAAAGGTGTTTTATTGGAAAATTTAGTAATTTCTTTAATAAACCTAATGATGGGTCAATTACGAAAGTGTTAATTACCTTACTGGTAATTTTTAGTAATTATTGGTAAAACTTTACGAAAATGGTAAAAATGCTAACTTAAAATATTTGGTGATTTTGATGAAGTAAAAACAATTTTTTTATTATTGTTTTTAGTGGTATTAATATTATGTTACAATTTGGGTATATTAGAAACGTGTAATAGTTAAAATAACAAAAAAGAGTGATTTTTATTAATTCTAGCAGACGACAGCGTTGTTTGTTTTTGGATACATAACCTTACTTTTTGCATTGTTTTGCATATTTTTGTGTGGAGTTTTACTATATTAGAAGATAATGAATTTTACAATTATGAAGCCTACGGACATTTTTAAACAACATTTTAATCGACAGAAAAAAATTTCATGGCATATGTTGCAAAAAAAAAAAACGCGCGTTGGCACGTGATTAATTTTTACACCCTATGTTATCAACAATTATAAATATTTTAAGTATAATATTTAGAAATAAATAAAACGAGTTTTATTTACATACTACAAAATTTATAATATTTTAGAATTGAAAAAAATTGCGAAACTAATTGAAATGTAAAAAAAAATAAAAGCAATTTTTGCGAAAATCATAAAAATGTTTTAAAAATAAAGCAAAAAATTTAAATTAGAGAATTTTGTGTACGGCAAAATTTTTAAAATTTTGGAATTGATAAAAAATAAAAAAATAATCAAAATTTGAGGAAAAAATGCTTAGAATTTTTAGAAATTGATTGGATAAAAATAAGAATAATTAAAATTGGGTAAAATAATTGAAAAATGGTAAAAATAATAGAAAATTGAAAATAATTATTGTAATTTTAGAAAAATAATTGAAAAAAATTAAAAAATACAGAATTTATGTAAAGTAAAAAAAGTCACCTAATTATAAGATCATTTCAAGGATTTAAAATTGACAAAAATAATTAAAACATTATAGAAATAATCAAAAATAGAAGAAAATAATGGAAATTTGAGATAAATAATTGAAATTTTCGGGATTAATCAACTTATAATCAAAATAATATAAAATTTGTGGAAATCATTGCAAATTAAAAAAAATAATTAAAAATAGACGAACGTAATTGAAATTTGAGAAAAATAATTAAAGAACAATTAAAACATTGAAAAGTGGATACAATAAGGGGCCATACTTAAATTACGTAACGTTTTTTTTAGGAATTTTTAGACCCCCCCTTCCCCCCTGTAACAGTTTTTATAATGTAAACATTTAACAGTTTACACAGGTGTAACAACTTTTCAGAACCCCCTCCCCCTCTAGAGGGGGGGGGGTTGAAATAATAAATTAATTTTAAAGAAATTAATTGAAAAATAATTAATAGGTATATCTAATTAAAGGGTGGAGAAAATTATAGCAAAAAAAAATAAATAAATAAAATTAAAATTGAAAAATTCATTAGAAAATAAGATAACTAATTGAAAATTTAGGAATTTAGTTGAGGAATAGTAAAAACAATTAAAAATAAATTGTAGAAATTGATTGCAAAATGATAACAATAATAATTGAAAATTGGTGAAAATTATTGCAATTTTAGAAAAATAATAGAAAAAAAAATGTGAAAATCAAATTGCAAATTTTAAAGAATAATTAAAAATAGACGAACGTAATTAAAATTTGAGAAAATTAATTGAAGATTGATTAAAACCTTGAAAAGTAAATACAATAACTTAGATTTGAGATAGTAAATGGAAATTTAGGAAATTAATTGAAAAATAATTAATATATCTAATTAAAAGGTGGAGATAAATAATTGCAAAAAGATTTTTAAAAAAATGTAAATTGAAAAAAATAATTAAAAAAATAAGATAAATAATTGAAAATTTAGAAATTTTATTGAGGAATAGTAAAAATAATTAAAAATAAATTGTAGAAATTGATTGCAAAGTGATAACAATAATAATTGAAACGTAATGAAAATATTGCAATTTTAGAAAAATAATTGAAAAAAATACAGAATATATGTGAAGTAAAAGAAAGTAATTATAAAATTATTAATTTAAAAATAATTGGTATAAAATTATTAATATAAAATTATATTACACAATTACTACCTAATTACAAAATTATTTCAAGATTTTAAATTAGGGAAAATAATAAAGACATTTATCGAAATAATCGAAAATTGAAGAAAATAATGGAAATTTGAGATAAATAATTGAAATTTTCGGAATTAATCAACTGATAATCAAAATAATATAAAATTTGTGAAAATCATTGCAAATTAAAAAAAATAATTAAAAATAGACGAACGTAATTAAAATTTGAGAAAAATAATTTAAGAATAATTAAAACGTTGGAAAGTGGATACAATAACTTAGATTTGAGATAATAAATGAAAAATTAAGGAACCAATTGAAAAATAATTTATATATTTAATTAAAAGGTGGAGAAAATAATTTCAGAAAGATAAAAGAAAATTAAAAAAATAATTGAAAAATGAGACGAATAATTAAAAATTTTAAAATTTAACAGAGGAATAGTATATATAATTAAAAATTGTAGAAATTGATTGCAAAATGATAACTATTATAATTAAAAATTGAAGAAATTTATTAAAATTTGAGAAAAATATTTTAAAATATAGGAAATTAATTGAAGAATAATAAAAATAATAAAAATTCGAGAAAATATTTGCAAAGTAATAAAAATAATTAAAAGTTAAAGAAAATAATTTTAATTTATAAAAAACAATTGAAAAATTAATAATAATTAGAAATATATTTTAAATAAAGAAAAGTTCAAGAAAATTTCAGAAAAATACTTCAAACTTTTAGAAGTTTATTAAAAAAAAATAATAATTAAAAATTAGAGAAAATATTTAAATGAAAAAAGAGGAACCTAATTTAAAAAAATTGAAGACTACTATTTTTAATTTAAGAGAAATAATTGGAAAAATACAGAATATACATAAAATACAAGAAAATCATGAATGTAATTGAAAATTGGAGAAGATAATAAAAAAATAATATAAATAATTAAAAATTTAATTAATTATTAAAAATATCAGATACATAGTTTAAATGTTGGAAATTATAAAAAAAATTGAAAATAATTAAAAATTGAAAAACATTTTAAAATCTTAGAAAATAATTTTCAAAAATGAGAATAATTAAAAATTGGAAAAAATAATTTAAAAATGATTATTAAATTTGAAACTTGAAGAAAATAGTAGAAAAAGTGCTGAATTTATTTTCAAGTAAAAGAAAATAATTGAAAAATTGTTGAAAAAATTGAAAGTTGAAGACAAAAATCTAAATTTAAGATAATAACTGAAAATTTAGGAAATGTATTTAAAAATAATTAAAATACAGTGAAAAATAATTTCAAAATGATAAAAACAAATGAATATTGAACAAAATAATTGAAAATTGAGATATATATTTGACAGTTTAGGATATTATTTCAGAAACAATGAAAATAACTAAAAATTAAGATAATAATTGCAAAATGAAAATGATGGTAAATTTAAAAAATTAATTTTATTTTGATATGAATCACATAAAATTTATTAATAAACAATGAAATTGTTTTATTTGAGAGAAAATAATTAAAATTGAAAAATTGATTGAAAAAATTAAAGACAATAATTCCAAATTGCGGAAAGTAGATTTAATATTTAGGAAAATTTGTGAAAAATAATGAAAATAAGTAAAAAATGCAGAAAATAATTGAAAAATGATAAAATTAGTTGAAAAATGTAGTTTAAGTGTAATTGAAATCATATGAGAAAAGAATCGACATTTTTAAATCACTTGAAATTTAGTAAATTTGTCCCATGGATTAATGGAACTTTTAATGAATGCAAGTTTAAATTAACACAAATTTAAAGAAATTAAAATTTCTATATTAATTTAAAATTTTAGAAAATTTTGTAAAGCTGAAATATGATGAAATAAATAATTTTTATAAATAATTAAAATAGTTAAAAAACAATCAAATTGTACTATACTACAATTAAGGCTTTAAACTTATTTTTTATGTGCATTGAATTTCAAGTTTAAACCATTAATAGTAAAAATAAAAATCTAATTATCAGTATTGAAATAATTTATTAACTAAATGAATGTTTAATGATAAATTCAGAAATTTAAAGACACTTTCGTTTGTAATTATCTGTACATAATTTTTAGGTCAATTAAGTTCATTGAAACTAGATCCTTTAAAAGTTATTAATAATAATTTTAAAAAATAAATGCGATTCTGCATTTTTTTAACCTGAGATTAAACAAAAAATATAAAATTTATAGAATTTATATGCTGATGCCAAGATTTGCTTTTAAATGACTTCAGAAATCTATTTCTTTTTTAGAAAAACAAAAGCAATTAAGGTTTTTTCATTTTAGAACGTTAGCATGCAATTATTACGCTAAATATTACCATTTTATTTAAGTTTTTCTTTTCTCAAAAAGTAAAATCTAAATATTGATGACTGAAAAATGTTGCAATTACGTCAGTTAATTTTGTCGGATTATAATTGGTTCAGGAGAATGAGTGTGTAAATCATTGACAAATTGAATTTACTAAATCATTCAGTTCAACTGATAAAGTAGCCAAAGCTTTTAATTCTAATTTGCATACTTGATATGGCTGCAACGAATGCAGAAAGTTCTCGGAAATGGAGCGACATCTCTTGCAATTTTGCAATAAAAAAAATTTAATTTATTGTTTGGTTCTGGAAATTGGTTTTTTGAAAATTATTCTTAATATCAGTAATTACAAAAAAAAGTATACAGATATTATAATATAATTATATAATTTCTGTATAATTTTAATCTCTGATATAATTTGTTTTAACAAAGTTTTTCTATTTTATTTATCTTTTCTACTTTTCATAAAATGTTAATTTTGTAATTAAAAAGAAAAACTGGTTCCTGACTGAAAACATCGTTGTTTGAATTGAGTGTCAGGTAACTAAATTATTAATAGTGTTACATATAATGTAACTCTCTTGGGAATCCCAGAATCTCTTTAGAGGAAAGACAAGATGACACATCACTTACATTTGAAATCCAGAAGACAGATCACGCATATTTACTTTAAGTCAGACATATATTTATGCAATGGATGCATTATGTTTTGTTTCTAAACATGTGTGTTCATTTATATATATTTATGTTTCAGGAAATGTTCACAAAGCTCAGGTTAGAAAACGAGAATGTCATTTATTATTACCGTCTTCATTAAATATGCCTGTGACATTCGAATTTTAATGTTTGATTATTGTTGTAATGTTACATGATTTAAATAGTATTTAAAAAAGACTTTTTTTTTAGCAAAATGCAAATTTTATATTCTATACAATTTTTCATAAAAACAAATACTTTACGAAAAAAGTATGGAAGTCCCACGCGGCCCAAGGCCGCACAGTGGGACTTTTTACGTTTTTTTTTTTTTTTTTCGTTAAAACCTATCTCGATAGAATTGACCAAAATGAATGACCCTTGTATGAAAATAAAGCTAGATAAATACAGAGTACAAAAATAATTATAGAGACACTTTTTCTAAATTTTCTGGGCCAGAAAACAATCGAGAAGTTAGCAATTTTTTTAAAAAAATGACAAATTGAAGTATACAGACCAAACAAATTTGTGAAACTTATCAAAACTCGTTATAAGTAAGCTTCTGAGGTTGTTACATTAAAATACGATTTAAGCTTTAACTTTCAAAATGGCGAATCCAATATGGCGGTCTGTATTATTAAAATAATACTCGATTTTTACCAAACTTGGCCTTTAGATGTTTTTTTGGGTTGTAGAATGTAAATATAATATTCAAATTGAGAAATTCAATATGGCGAATCCAATACGACTACATAGCACTAAATTTTGAAAAATTCTCGATTTTTCACAAACTTGGTGTTTGAAACAAAAAACATCTAAACACTAAGTTTGGTTAAAGACGAGAATTTTTTGAGAATCAAGTCCGCCAGATTGGATTAGGCATATTGAATTCTTCAATTTGAATATTATATTTACATTCTATGGGCCAAAAAACATTTAAACACCGAATTTGGTCCAAATCAAGAATTTTTTGAGAATTCAGTCCGCCATATTGGATTTGTCATTTTTAATTTCTCAATTTGAATATTATATTTACATTCTACGATCCAAAAAACATATAAAGACCAAGTTTGATAGAAATCGAGTATTCTTTTAATAACTTAGTCCGCCGTGGGCAAAAATGCTCTTTTTTGTGTCAAAATCAAAGAACTTTTGAAAGAATTTTGAAATTTATTAAACTTGAATTTTAATCAATCTAAGAGGAAACAAAAGATTATTTCCTACAAAATACCGGAAGAATATGAAAAAAGCGAAAAAAAATGTCTAACCTATTAAAAATCACAATAAAGTTTAATTTTCCTATGATAAATATCATTTTTCGCCTGAACGTCAAAGAAAAATGTCGGTAATAATTAAGTAATTAATTAAACTTGAAAATCTTGTCATACTGATTAAAGCCTGAAGTTAATATTGCACAATCAAATGGCGGATTCAGTATGGCGGACAAAATAAAATAAAAATAAAATTTAATATTTAATTATTTCGTCCGTCATATTGGATACGCCATTTTGAATTTTTGAAAACTGATATCAGATTCGTAATCGGCAACCCAAAAAAAACAATTCAACTTTATCATGATTTTTAATAGGTTAAAATTTTTTTTCTGCTTTTTTCATATTTACCTGTATTTTGTAGGAAATAATCTTTTGTTTCCCGTTGGATTTATTAAAATTGGTCACTTCTATAAAAAAAAAAATTCTTCCGAGTTCTAAGTGCGTTGGTAGTAGAGTTTTTAATTATAGTAATGATTTGAGTCTCAATGTTAAAAGTAAGAATTAATTATTAAATAATAATAATCTCCGTAAACTCCTGAAGTTAGTTAGTATTTATATTTATTCATCTTTTTCTGTCTACGTTTTAAAGTCTGAAGTGAAGTTAGTTAGTATTAATATTTATTCATCTTTTTCTGTCCACGTTTTAAAAACTGAACTAAAGTTAGTCTTAGTCCCTGTTATTTTATTAATTTTGACTCTCTTTATCAGGATATATTTTGAAATTTGAATTGAAAGAATAAGGTAACCTTTTTCGTTAGTGTCGTGTTGTGCTGATTTTTAATTGTCATTTGTATAAAAAAAAAGTTTCGAAAAATGCTTTAAAATTGTATTATGGTTTTTGAAGAAGTTAAAAATATATACACGTGCAATTAATTTCCTAAATTTTCAGCTATTATCTCAAATTTAGATTATTGTCAACAATTTTTCATTATATAACGATTTTTTAATTATTCTCTTTTGCTTAAAAATAAATTCTGCAATCTTTCTTGATTTTCATCAATTTATAATTATATTCATTATTTTGGCATTACTTTTACAAATTTCAATTATTTATCCGATATTGCAATTATTTTCATCAATTTTCGTTATTTCTGCGATTTTTTAATTATTATCTTTAATTAAAATTTTTTAAGTAATTTTGTAGATATTATTTTTTTTAAACATATATTTTATGATTTTTTCATTTATTTCTCTCAAATTTTATTCAATGTTTTTAATTTTTCATCATAATTAAATTTTCTTTCTCAATCTTAAATTATTTTCAGCATATTTCAATTATTTTTTTCAATTTTTAATTAATTTTATCATTTTTCAATTATTTGTCTCGATTGTTAATTATTATTCTCATTTTATAAAATTATCTTCTAAGATTTTTAAGTATTTCTCTGAAAATTAAAATATTTTCTTCAAGTTTTAATTATTTTCATTTGTTTTCATAATTTCAAAATTTGTTTATTAATTATCGTAAATTTCAATTATTTTTTGCATTCTTCCAGTCTTTTCTCCAATTTTTAGTTATTCTTAGTTTCTAAAATTATTTTCTAAGATTTTTAAGAATTTTTCTAAAATTTCAATTGTTTTTTGCAAGTTTTAATTATTTTCATTTGTTTTCATATTTTTAAAATTTGGTTATTAATTATCGTAAATTTCAATTACTTTTAGCTTATTTCTTCAATTCTTTTCTCCAATTTTTAGTTATTTTCTTCAATTTTCAATTACTTTCGTTCTTTTTCTCGTTCTTTTTCATAATTGCCAAAAAGTTTTTACTTATTTCTCTTTAATTAAAACTTGTTCTGTTCTATTTTAAATTATGTTTATCTTTTTTCATTTATTTTCTCTAATTTTTAACTATTTTCTTTTATTTCAATGAACTTCTGAAAGTTTGAAGTATTTTTCTTAAATTTTGTTTAACTTTCCTTTATTTAAAATATTTTAAGTAATTTGTTTAATTATTTTCTCAAATTTTATTAATTTTTTTTAATTTATAATTTATTTATCTCAATTTTTAACCGTGTTTTTTAAATTTTCAATTATTTTCTCTAATTTTTCATTATTAAATTTTGTTTTAATTTACTTTTAAGATTCTCAAGTATTTTTTCATATTTAAATTATTTTCTTTATGTTTAAAACATTTTTATAATTGTTTAAATTACTTTCCTCAATTTTTAATTAATTTTATTTTTTTTAAAATTAATTTGCAAAATTTGCAATTATTTTGTTTAGTTTCAATTATTTTTTGCAATTCTTTTTAATTCTAAAATATTATAAATTTTGTCCTAAATAAATATTCATTTATTTTATATTAATTGATTTTTGAATATTATATTTAAAATATTTATTTCCTCTTATTAGATAAATATTATTTACCGATTTGTTATATTTATTATTGTATTTTATAATTTCTGAAATGTATGAAAAACTAATCGCGCGGTGGCGCGCGTTTTATTTTGCTTTGAATTTTTACATCATATTTCATCTTTTCAATATGTTCTTAAATTTTAAATTTATAGCGATTTTAATTTCTTCAAATTTCTGTTAATTTGAACATTCAAACTTTAATTAATCCACGGTTCAATCTCATTTCAATTACTTAAACTACAATTTTTACCATTTTTCAAGTACTTGCTGCAATTTTTAATTATTTTAATTGTTTATCACTTTTTTCCCTAAATCCAAAATCTCTCTTCAGCAAATTTCAATTATTTTTTTAAAAAAATTTCAATCACTTTTTCAATTTTAATTATTTTTTCTTCATCAATAAAACAATAATTTCATTATTTATTACCTAATTTAATAATATTTATAGCAAAATTAAATTAATTTTTTTAATTTACCATTATTATTTTCATTTTCCAATTATTATCGTCAGTTTTTAATAATTTTCATTATTTCTGAACTATCATTCTAAACTTTCAAATATCTAAATTTTTAATTATTTTGTTAGATATACATTTCCTTTTATCTATTTGCAATTATTTTTTTCCATCTTTTAATTATTTTAATTATTTTGCAATTCATTTCCTAAATTTTCAGTTATTATCTCAAATTTAGATTATTGTATTCAATTTTCAACTTTTTAAACGATTTTTCAATTTTTTTATTGTTTTTGCGTAATTTTATAAATTTTCAATTATTTATCTGAAATTTTAATTATTTTCATCATATTTCACTAATTTTAAAAAATTTTTAATTATTTTCATCTTAATTCAATTATTTTTTTCAATTTTTAATTATTCTTTTTTGTAAAATTATTTTCTAATATTTTTTAATATTTTTCATACATTTCGCATTATTCTCTTCCATTTTTAATTATTTTAAATTCTTTTCATAATTTCCAAATTTTAAAAGACTTATCTGATATTTTAATTATTTAATTCAATTTTACGTACTTATATTCTGTATTTTTTGCAATTATTTCTCGTAAATTAAAAATTGTTCTTTTCAATTTTAAATTAATTTTATCTTTTTTCATTTATTTTGTCTAATCTTTATTTATTTATTTTTTTTTTTGCAATCAATTTCTAATAGTTTCAAGCATTTTTCTGAAATTCTCTTTAATTTTCCTTTATTTAAAATATATTATGTAATTTTTTCAATTTTTTTCTCAAATTAGAATTATTTTCTTCAATTTTAAATTATTTGTATTATTTTTTCATTCTTTTTTAAAATTTTTAATTATTTTTATCATTTCTGAATTGATGTTCTCAAACTTTAATTATTTATCTCAATTTCAATCATTTTTTTTCAATTTTCAATTATTTTCTCCAATTTATCATTATTTTAATTTTTTTCAATTTATTTATAAGATTCTGAAGTATTTTTCTCAAATTTAAATTCTTTTCTTTTATTTTAAAACAATTCTATAATTTTTTTAATTACTTTCAATAATTTTAATCGTTTTCATGATTTTTTTTCAATTAATTTACAAAATTGTTCATTATTTTTTTAAACATTATATTTAATATGTTTACAATTGTTGATAACATAAGGTTTAGAAACTAATCGCGCCTGAGCGCGCTTTGTTTAATCTACTTAAGGGCATGTGATGGATTATGACGTCACTGGTATAGGCAAAATTTGTCCGTAACATTTCTCTTAAAATATTGAATATTTTTTTATAAAACTTGGTAGAATTACTTAAAATGTCATTAGAAAGGTCTCTCAGACCCGAATTTGTTTAAATTTTGGAACATTTTCGAAAAAATACAAACTTTTATAAAAATCAATTTTGGGCCAAAATTTAAACAAATTCGGGTCTGAGAGACCTTCCTAATGACATTTTAAGTAATTCTACCAAGTATCATAAAAAAATATTTAATATTTTAAGAGAAAAGTTACGGACTAATTTTGCCTATACTAGTGACGTCATAATCCATCACATGCCCTTAAGAGTGTTGCAAGGAGAGAATTTTCCAGGCAACGTACAATTTTGACACTTAGCCAATTTTTTCAGAAACAAAAAATGTAATTAAAAATATGACCATGTACCCATAATTTAAATTTTATGCAGATTTTAAAACTAATTTGACATTTTAAAAATATGTATTATTTGAGCTTCAGTTTCTGAACAAAATATTGAAAATTGTGTACTTTTTTGTTCATAATTTTCAATATTTTGTTTAGAAACTCAAGCCCAAATAATACATATTTTTAAAATGTCAAATTAGTTTTAGAATCTGCATAAAATTTAAATTATGGGTACATGGTCATATTTTTAATTACATTTTTTGTTTCTGAAAAAATTGGCTAAGTGTCAAAATTGTACGCTGCCTGGAAAATTCTCTCCTTGCAACACCCTTAAGTATAAGAAATGACAATTTTTGTAATGTATATAAAACTCTGTTCATAATTGTTATATTTAGTAATAATTTGACACTTCATTGACTTACAGTTTATTTGTAATGATAATTATTTTGTTATTTGTCTATTTTTGTTTAAATAAATCGTTTGTGTTTCAAAATAGTTGAGCATTTTTTAGAGCTTTTTTGAATTTTTCTTTTAAACTATTAAAGTTTAGTAAAAAATGTAAATGTAAAAAAAAAAATTTATTTCTACAAGATCTACAGCTTGACATTACCCAGAATGATCAGTTGTTAAAAATTAAAAATAACGAATGTAATATGGCGGACATACAATTTTAAAATGTTTTCGTTAACATTTTCTATTTACTCGTTTTTGAGATTGCTAATTACGGATCTGAAGTCAGATTTCAAAATTTAAAAATGACGGTTATAGAAACAGAATTTTCTTAAATCGATTTGATTTGCTTGAAATTTTTTGGAATTAAAGTCCCTTTTTAATTTTTGTTGATTAAAATTCGATAAACTGTCATTTGGATCGATTTAAGATTGGGCCAATAAAAATTAAATGACATTCGGTTCCAATTGACTGTCTAAAATATTAAATTGATTTTTGTCAATTGTCCATCCTTTTTCAATGAAGATCAAAAGATATTGATCGAATTCGTGTGTATTTCATTATCCTGGTTATTAGTGCATTCTGTTTGACACACCAGTGATGGATCGATCTGACGTTAAACTAAAGTCTAATCAATCAAAGGATAAGCGGATTAATCTGATTACTTGGTGAATTTCGATGCGACCAAGACTTTTTTCCGTTTACTTTCACAAAAGATACAAAAGAATTACGGATCGAAAAATTTCAAAAAGATTTTATATAGTTGATTGTTTGAAAAAGAGTTTATCTATGTAGGTTTCTATATATTATATATCACATCCTTTTTACGTAAAAAAAAATAAAAAACACAGAAGAATTTAATAGATATACAATTGTAAAAATGTATTAACGGATGATTTCAGCAATATAAGAAAATAGTATGATTAGCGTAAAATTATTAAAGCATTGAATATGGAGCATAACAGACTTTTGGTTTGCAAAATTTATGGAAGCACAAGTCAAGTATTTGGAATTCTTGAATTCTCAGTGGCATCTGAACTTCCGAATGAATATGCAACGGATGCAAAATGACCCGTGAAATGCTCTTCCAGCATTGATGTGAGTTCACTCCGGGAAAAATATTTGTTTAGGTTAACTTTGTTTTTCTCTATAGAAATAATTCAGTTCCACAACGTCAATTGAATTATATGCTCTAATGTCCGCGAGCACTGAGTTAAAAAATAAAATTCTGCTTTCAATAAAAAATTTGATATTGTATGCTTTTCGCTTTATTTGCTCGGAATTCCTGAGTGCCTGGAGGGTAGCGGATATACATATATATATATGTCTGTGTGCGTGTTGTAGGTAAACCATTTCGAAAGGGAGGCAGCGTTATGGGTTTGCATTATGATTTAATTACAATTTATGAGACACACGGCATCATATGAGGTACTCTAATTTTGTTTTGTTCACGGCAGCTTCACCCTTGCATATATGTAGGTGCAACTTATATAAAATGACGCAGATTCTTTACTTTCTATGTTCATCTCAAATGCGACTGACAGCCGTGCCAGAAACTTTTTGCTCTTATATTTGCATGTACGATAGCGTACCTACACGTACTTTAAATCAAACATTAAATTCTGCTGATTTTACTACTCTCTTTTTATAATCACAGAATTTCCTCGACGTTCCAATTTTCATTTCATATTTTAATGCAAGTTTCTTTCCCTCGCGCAAATGGATAAAATAACAATGATACTGGAAGTTACGTTAGTCCGATATTTACATATTCAGAAGATCGTGTATCTTGGATTTAGCGAGTCGGGGGTAGTTTGTTAAAGTCAATATACGTTCGTTAACTTTCATGCTCTGCTACAAGAAATCAAATCTAAGTTGATTATCGTCTAATTTGATTATTTTGGGATTTTACCTGTTGCGGTTATTTAAGCAATACTATAAAATTACATTAGAGGTACTTAGTTTTATATAGTTTAAAACAAGAAAAAAAATTATGAAAATTGTTATTTGCATTTTAGTTGTTTGCAGAATTACATTAAAAATTGGTACATTGAAATAATTGAATACGTGTTTTTAAAACCGTGTAAATAATTAAATGTTTCTTCAATAGAAGGGAAGGGAGAGGAGCCAAAACAAATGTCCACGTGGACCAAATAAAAATTAAATTTTATCCCTTAAAATGTTGTTTAACTGACTTTCAAATTTCGAGACACTGTTTTTTCGACAGGATATCCCACGAACGCTTCAACTTTCAATTATCTACTTCAAATTTTAATTATTTTTTCCAATTTTTAAATATTTTTATTATTTTGCAATTGTTTTCTCAAGTTCTGAATAATCTTCAATATTTTTGTTCTAAATTCTTCAATTACTTATCTCAAATTTCAATCATTTTTATCAATGCTCAATTTTTAAAATCATTTTTCAATAGTTTTTGCTTCCTCATAGAGGAAGCGTTGTGATCGTTAAGATTTTCGATTTTCCAAAAATAGTGTAAATCGACTCAGTTTCATCTGAAAAGTTCAAATTTTCATTCCTGAGAAAATGTCCAGATGTGTGTGTGTGTGTATGTGTGTGTGTATGTGGTAAATTTTTTGTCGCCAGGATATCTCGAGAACGCTTCAACGGATTTTAATAAAATTTGGATGACATATGAAGCTCACAAATATCTAAATTTGGACACAGGGATTTTTGAAAATACCCAATCAAATTTTTTGAGCACCTTTTTTCATCGAAAAATATCGTTTCTTGGCAAAAAATTTTTTCATGCTAAAAATTCAGACAAATGAATGAAAAAATCATATTCCTTGTTTCCAAACGAATCGATTGACGTATATAAAGTATATAATTGACTAAAAACCCACGTAATAATTCATGATTTTTTTTTTTTTTTATTAAAAAATCTCGTTTTTAGAAATTTAAATAAAAAAAAATTTTTTCATGCTAAAAATTCAACCAAACGAATTACAAAATCATATTCCTTGTCTCAAAACGAATCGATTGACCTATATAAAGTATATAATTGACTAAAAAGTAAAAACCCACGTAATAATTCATGATTTTTTTTTTTTCATCGAAAAATCTCGCGATTTGCCAAAAAAAATATTCATGCTAAAAATCCAACCAAACGAATTACAAAATCATATTCCTTGTCTCAAAACAAATCGAGTGACCTACATAACTTTTATATTTGACTAAAAACTCACGTATTGATTCATAATTTTTAATTTTTTTTTACTCAAAAATCTCGTGTTTTGCCAAAAAAAAATTTATTGCTAAAAATTCAAACAAATGAATTAAAAGAATCATATTCCTTGTCTCAAAACGAATTGACTAAAAATAATTGACTAAAAACCCACGTAATAATTCATGATTTTTTTTTTTTTTCATCGAAAAATCTCTTTTTTTGACAAAAAATTTCTAACAATTATTATTTTTTGACCACAGTTCCTTTTTAAAAAAAAATATTCTATTTTAAAAAAAGAATATGCTATTCAAAATTAAGTAAGTTACCTTCAATTTTTTAGAACAATTTGTTTATAATAAATAAATAAATAAAGTTTTGGAAAATAGAAAAAAAATATATATATTGATTTATTATTATTTTATTATTATTACTTATTTGCATAAAAATAAATAATAATTCATTTAAAATTAAATTATTATTTTTTATATTATAAATAAATTTATTGCTTCCTCTATGAGGAAGCAAATTATCTTGCTTTCTTGGAAGCGAAGTGTCCATGAAATGGACAGAATTCACACCTAGTTTATTTTTTTTTTCACAAATTTTTTAATTATTAATCTAAAATTACAATAATTTTTATCAATGCTCAATTTTTAAAATTATTTTTCTAATTTTTTTTAAAAAATTTTCAATTATTTTACACAAATTTTAGTTATATTTTTTTATTTTAAATTATTTTCATCAAATTGCAATTCTTTTCTCCAATTTGTGAGAATTTTCAATATTTTTTAGTCAATTATCTTAATTTACAATTATTTATCTCATATTTCAATAATTTTTATCAATGTTCAATTTTTTATATTATTTTTTAATTTTTTTAATTATTTCTTAGACTTTTAATTACTTTTACTATTTTAAAATTAGTTTCTTTAATTTTTTAATATTTTAATTATTTTTTAACTAATTTCCCAAACATTTCTATTGTTTTTCAATTAATTTAAGACATTTTTAATTATTATTTTTAAACATTTTAATTATTTTTTTCTATTTTCAATTGTTATTATTTACCTACTATTTTTCCCCACTTCCAATTAATTTTTAAAATTTTAAATATTTTTTACAATTTTTAATTGCTTTTATAATTTTTAACTATTTTTCTTAAAATTTCTATTACTTTTTCAATTTTTTATTAATTTCCTGAATCTTCAAATATTATTTCTCTCATAATTTAATTACATTCTTCAATTTCAAATAATTTTGGTGATTTTATCACTTTTTTCAAAAATTTTAATTATTTGCTTCAATTTTCAATTATTTACCTCAGATTTTAATGATTCTTTTCAATTTTTAAACATTTTCATTATTTTGCCATTCTTTTCCCAAATTTAAAATTAAATTCAATATTTTTTTTCAAAATTTTTCAATTATTTATCTCAAAATTCCAGAATTTTTATCAATGCTCTATTTTTAAAATTATTTTTTAATTATTTCTCACTAATTTCAATTATTTGTTACAAATTTCAATTATTTTCCAATACTTTTTCAATACTTTTATTTTCTAAATTTTTCATTTATTATTTATCTCAAATTTCAATAATTTTTATCAATGCTCAATTTTTCAAAATTATTTTGCTATTATTTTTTTAAATTTTCAATTATTATTCACAAATTTCAGTTATATTTTTTTATTTTAAATTATTTTCATCAACTTGCAATTTTTTTCTCCAATTTGTGAGAATTTTCAATAATTTTTATCAATCTTTAATTTTTTATATTATTTTTTATTTTTTAATTATTTTCCTATATTTTAAATATATTTTGTAATTTTATAAATACATTTTTCAGAAATTTTAATTATTTCTTAGACTTTTAATTACTTTTACGATTTTAAAATTAGTTTCTCCAATTCTTTAATACATATTTTAATTATTTTTTAACTAATTTCCCAAACATTTCTATTGTTTTTCAATTAATTTAAGACATTTTCAATTATTGTTTTTACAAATTTTAATTAGTTTCTTTTATTTTCAATTATAATTATTTTACCTACTATTTTTCCGCACTTTTAATTAATTCTTTAAGTTTCGAATATTTTGTACAATTTTTAATTGCTTTTATCATTTTTCAACCATTTTTCTTACAATTTTTATTATCTTTTTTCAGTTTTTTATTAATCTCTTAAATTTTCAATTATTTCTCTCATATTTCAATTAGTTTCTTCAATTTCAAATTAATTTGGTGATTTTATCACTTTCTTACAATTTCAATTATTTTCTTCAATTTTCAATTATTTATCTCAGATTTTAATTATTTTTTTTCAATTTTTAAATATTTTCATTATTTTTCAATTCTTTTCTCAAATTTTAAATTATTTTTTAGACAATTTTTCAATTTTCTAATTATTTATCTCAAGTTTCAATTAATTCTTAAGATATCAATTACTTTCTTTAATGCTTAATTTTTACCATTTTTTAATTATTTTTCTTGATTTTGCTTTTTTATATAGAAAATATTATCACTTATTTTTCTTAAATTTCAATTATTTTCTTTAAATTTAAATTATTTTCCAGAAATTTGAATGATATTATTCAATTTTCAAATATTTTTATTATTTTGCAATTGTTATCTCCAATTTTTAATTATTTTTTTATTAATTTTCTAAATTTCAATTGTTTATCACTAATTTCAATTAATTTTTTAAATATCAATTACTTTTTTTAATTTTTCATTGTTTTTACCATTTTCCAATTATTTTCATTAATTTCGATTAAAATTTTTGATTTTGCTTTCTCATATGGGAAGTATTATAACTTATTTTTTTTAAAATTGTAATTATTTTCTTCAATTTTAAATTATTTATCTTAATTTTAAATTATAATTATTTTAATTTTTCAACTATTTTCACTATTTCACCATCTTTGTTTTCTTCTAGTTTTAATTTTTAAAACCATTGTTCAATTATTTTCCCCATTTTTGAATTATTCTTATTTTTGAAAATTTTAAAATATTTTTCCCAAATTTACCATTATTTTCTTCCATTTTTTCTTCCATTTTTAATTTTCAATTATTTTCATCATTTCTAAATTTTAAACTATTTATCTGATATTTCAATTATTTAATTCAATTTTCAATTACTTACGTTCTTTTTCATAATTTTCAAAAAGTTTTTAATTATTTTTAGGAATTTTTCTTTTATTTAAAATATATTATGTAATTTTTTCCATTATTTCCTCAAATTGACATTATTATTATATTATATTTTTTTTAAATATTATATTTAAAAACTTTACAATTGTTAATAACACAAGGTGTAGAAACTAATCTAGTTGTTTAATCTAGTTAGGTAAAAAAATTACAGTTTTTATAATTTGTGTAGAACACTGTTCATGATTGTTATATTTAATAATAATTTTCACACTAAACTAACTTTTAATTAATTTGTAATGATAATTATTTTGTTATTTAACCATTTTTATTTCAATAAATTGTTTGTGTTTCAAAATAGTATAGCTCACATAGAAAATTCTCATAAAGAAAATTAGTCTTTCGTACTAATTAAAAATTCTAAGCTTTCCGTCGTCTAAATACAATGGGAGTACAAAGGTTTGTGACATTGGTTTTATTTATTATTATATAGATTAATTTTCCAAATACTAAAGTAACATTAACAAATTTAATATGAAAAACATTAAGTAAAGTACGAAAGGTCAAAACCTGAAACAATGCTTCTTCGGTCCTATTACGGAATCGTATGACGAGATCCTATTACATTTTCATTTCATAATTGTTGATTTTACACTGAAAACTTTTATGTATTAAAATAATCTGCATCGCGATTGTTGTAAGTCAATTACAGATTATTTAAATTCGATTTGGTATAAAAAAAGAGCGTTGCAGATTAATTTAATCCAAAACAATTTTCTGTCAGAGCATTGATTTTAAAACAAATTTTTATTTTTAAAACACTTTTTAATCAAAAGTGAGTTAAAAGCCAATATTTGCGGTTAAATTAATTTATATCCTTTTTTAAATTACGTTACATTTTGGTCTCATTCGCTTATATACTGTTGTAAATTCAATAGCACTGGTTTTTAGTATATTTTATAATTACTGCATACGCCCAGTTCTTTCCGCGTTATAAAAAGAAGCTCATATGTCACTTTTTGTAAAAGAAATTAACTCCCATGAACTAGCATTTTAGAAACGATTATAATTAGTAACCAGACACGCGCATTGATAATGATTAATAATAAATTATTTATCCGACATAAATAAAAATGAAGTTTTTCCCCAACAAGACAAGTGTCACTAATATCTCCGACTCTTTTCTTCTTAAGAAAGAACAGAATAATGTAATTCAATTTTTTTATAGATCTGCAAATTACAGCATTCGACAAAAAATGACATTAATAAATCTAATTAAATTAAAACGACGAGCATTTGATTAAAGTAAGTTTACAAAAAAAAAAGGAGTTAAAACTACAGTTTATCTGTAATAAAGTTTTACTTGAGGAACTATTACATTGTATCGTTTATAAACGTGATAAAAGTATAGATGATGTACAAAAGTTTACCGGATATTATACTATAGTCCTGTTTACACCTAAATAATTACTCTCATTATTAATAAGTAGAAAGTAATGGCAGTCAGTTCAATATAAAGGGTATTATTTGTAACAAGCTTCTCTAAGTACTATTTCATAAAAATAATTCATTTCCAGTTATACTAATGGTAATTGAAACGCGGTAACATGTTATGTTCACGCAAAAGAACCGGATCGATAGAATGTCGAGTATAATTAGCGAAAAGGAGACTGAAAGTCGAGTAGGCAAGATGCTATAAATTTTCTGACTAAAGGAATGAATATAGATGACCCACGTGAAGAACGTTCTGAAAATTATTAGTTTGGAATTTAAATAGCAATTTTCATGGCTGAGAATGAGGTATGGATGACCGTTTAAAATGACATTGCCAAGAATATGCCTTAGATCTTGAAAATTTTATTCGAACATCTAATTGGTTTGGTACCTAATATTTTGGCGATGATATATATTATTTTCAGGCATATATTAACTCCAGCATCCGTTAAAGTTTCGCACTTCCTTGTTCAAGTTATACTGGATCGTGGCTGTCCCACAGCGACAAAACGTGACATGAAAACACGTAAATCTTACGCGAGTAAAGTGCGAGCAGTAAAACTATGAGACGGTGAAGTACTTGGAAAAAGTTGCAGCGAATACATTACCAAGCATAAAGGCAAATCTGCTCGAATGTAACGTGCAGTAAAAGCACTAGGGCCATTTTCTGGCGCGTCGAATGTCGCGGTAATAAAATGCCATTTTTGTATACTGCAAAAGCTAACAAAAAAAGTCATTATACTGCTGATGCTTCTCATTTTTAAACAGACACATCATCTTGAATTAAATTCTTGTTTATTCTGGTTCATGTTAAGGCTATTAAAAAATAGAAAGGATTTTTTAAACAATTTTCGTTTCATCTGAGCTTTGATAAATTTGTTTCACTTCTATAAGGTAAATGTCCCTATTTGTAGACACGTACCAATTTGTGCACAACTGAGTGTAAATGTTTAAAATAAAAACCAAACAATATAAAAAACAAATGTTTTTAATTTTACCTTTTATGTACTTCGTCTTGATTTACTTTTCATGATTCTTGTACACTTAGAAAACGAAAATTTAAATAAAAACCTTGACCGTGTGGTTTGTTTTGACAGATCAAGAAAAATATGACAATCGCAATGCATTTTTCATGTATGTTCACAATGTTTAAAACTAATTTTTTCTTTATTTATTTTAGCAAAATTCTTAGTAGTGCACTAATTGAGACATTTACCTTAATGATAATTACACCGAACACATAAAAAAAATTGATGCTCGGAGCTCGAGATCAGACCATGACTACTTTCGGTTTTTGGGGTCGCTGAAACCGAATCTGAAATCTATTTAACCCCATCATGTCAGGATTTTAACATAACCTCAAAAAACACAAAATTCGACTCCAAAATTTTGAAATCTGGAAAAATTCCGATCTTGAAGTCTTACTATGACTGCTTAAGGTAGTTCTCCGGCTTCAGGGCCGCACAAATACTATGAAAAAAAATAATAAAAACAAATAAATAAAAAACTAAGAAATTAAATCTGAAAACGTAATTTAAAGCAATATGTTAGTCTCGTGACACTTCACATGTGCTTCAAACGAAAGAATTTTGGCAATTTGCGACCGTTGGATTTCCTTTCGCTTGTAAATTCAATGGAAAATCACATTGGTTTCGAATTTCAGATTAGTATAATTAAAAAATGAGCATCGATACCCCTATAAATTTTTTTTTTATATTATTTCTTTTATTTGTCCCTATAACATACTAGTTTTTGAAAAAAATTTAGCGAGTAGTTTTCCACATATTAATAATAGTGTGCCACTTTTATACGTTTAGTGTATGGTTCCCATGTAAATGTTGAAACTTTGAAGGTAAATATCTCAATTTTTAGCATCGCAAGGGGCCCTGAGATTTTTACCACACATAAAGCATACAAAAAAAAACATTTATCCAAAGTTTAAGAAAATTCTAACGAAAATCGATTTGCCGGAGAAATACCTTAATGTTTTTGGGGTCACTGAAGCCGAATTTGAAGTCTATTTAAACATAACCGGGATTTTAACATAACCTCAAAAAACCGAAAATTCGATACGAAAATTTTGAAATTCAGAAAAATTCTGACCTCCGACTATGACTGCTTTATGTTTTTGGGGTCGCTGAAGCCAAATCTGAATTCAATTTACACCCCATCATGTCATACTTTTGATAGAACCTAAAAAAAAATTTTAAAAATTGACGCAAAAACTTTGAAAACAAGAAAACTGATCAATTGAAATAAAGACTGAATAGTTTGTAATTTATACTAATCCCTTTTGCTCGGGATAGAGTTGCGAAGAAGTATAATATTACCTGGAGAACTAGTGTCATTCTAATTAGTAATAAATTGAATTTCAATTTTAAAAGTAAGAATTATATATAATAATAATAATCCACAAAATCCATTCATTCATTCTTTCATTCTGTCCACAAATAAAGTTTGTCACCAGATGTTTTTTTGCTTTGAATTTTTACATCATATTTCACCTTTTCAAAATGTTCTCAAATTTTAAATTTATAGCAATTTTATTTTCTTCACATTTTTGTTAATTTCAAGTTGCATTGATTAAACATTTAATTAATACACGGTTGAAAAATATTAAATTTGTAGTGATTTAAAAATTTCTGAAATTTTTATTAATTCTTTTTTTATATGATTTCAATTACTTAAACTACAATTTTCAACAATTTTTATCATTTTTCAATTAATTTCTGCACTTTTTAATTATTTTCATTCTTTCTCACATTTTTCCCTAAATCTTAAATCTTATACCTTCCGCAATTTTCAATTATTTATTAACTTTTTTTCAATTACTATTTCAATTTTAATTATTTTTTCTTCGACAATAAAACAATTTCATTATTTATCGCTATATTTCATATTATTTATCGCAAAATGAAATTAATTTTTTTAATTCACCATTATTTTCATTTCTCTCTAAATTTGAATTTGTTAAAAATAACTAATAATTAGTAAAATCGTGCCTGAGTTTTTATTTCGGCAATTTGTTAAAAATAATAATTAATTAGTAAGAAAATTACTAATTATTAGTAAAAACATAAGTAAAAAGTAGTTAAAATTTGACCAATTGAATTAGTAAACAGAATTTTACTAAAATATTAGTTATTTTGACATAACCTAAAAAAAAATTTGACTAATAATTAGTTATTTCTTACTAAATAATTAGTAGAAAAATAACTATTGGAATTAGTGACTGAGTTTTTGCTTTCAAGTTAGTTATTTTTAACTAATTTAGATTTAGAGAGTTTGCAATAATTATCTTCAATTTTTAATCATTTTCATTACTTTTGAATTAATATCCTGTACTTTTAAATATCTCATTTCAATTATTTTATTCAATATTCATTTCACTTCATCATTTTGCAATTATTTTCTCCATCTTTTAATTATTTTAATTATTTTCATTCTTTTTGCATATTTGCAAAAATTTAAATTATTTATCTAAAATTTAAAATACTTTCATCATATTACAATTATTTTTTTAAATATTTAATTATTTTCATCGTGTTTCAATTAGTTTTTTAAAATTTTAATTATTTTCATCATATTTCAATTATTTCTTTAATTTAAAATTATTTTTTACATTTTTCAATTATTCCTCTGAATTCTTAATTATTATTCTCATTTTGTAAAATTATTTTTTTAAATTTGTAAGTTTTTTTCTCAAATTTCAATTATTTTTTTCAATTTTTAATTTGTTCTCCAATTTCTAATTATTTTCATTTTTTTGCATAGTTGTAAAAAAAATATATAGTTTTCTGAAATTCAATTAGTTTTTAAAATTTTAATTATTTCTTTCAATTTTAAATTAGTTTTATCAATTTTCAATTATTCCCCTAAATTCTTAATTATTATTCTCATTTTGTAAAATTATTTTTTAAGATTTTTAGATATTTTTCTCAAATTTCAAATATTTTTTTCAATTTTGAATTATTTTCATTTGTTTTCATAATTTCAAAAAAAATTTTATTAATTATATTAAGGTTCAATTATTTCCAGCCTTCTTCAATTCTTTTCCTCAATTTTTAATTATTATCATTTTTTTTCAATTAACTTTTTAGATTTTCAAGTACTTTTCTCAAATTTCAATTTTCTTTTTTAAATTATTTATTTATTTTTAATTTATTATGTATCCCGCAGTCAATTTCCCCAATTTTTAATTATTCTTATTTATTAAATCATTTTCTAAAATTTTTAAATATTTTTTGCCAATTTCCTATTATTTTCTTCAATTTTTAATCATTTTCAATTTTTTTCCTAATTTCCAAATTTTAAACTATTCATCTAGTATTTCAATTATTTAATTCAATTTTTAATTATTTATATTATTTGTTTATTATTTTCTTCAATTTTCAATTACTTACGTTCTTTTTCATAAATTCCAAACATTTTTTAATTATTTATCTGAAATTTTCATTTTTCTATTCAATTTTTAATTATATCTACGATTTTCTTGTATTTTATGTACCTATATTGGAAATAAAATGTAATTTATATACTATATAATAAAATAATTAAAATTAATAATTTCATCAATAAATTAGTGTAAATAAAATAATTCGCAGTGAACTTCTAAAAGTTTTTAATTATTTTTCTGATATTTTCTTTAATTTTCCTTTTATTTATAAAAATAATATAATTATTATCTCAATTTCAATAGTTTTTTTTCAATTATCAATTATTGTCTCCAGTTTTTCATTCTAATTTTTTCAATTAATTTTCTTTAATTTTAAAACATTTTTATGATTTTTTAAATTGCTTTCGACAATTTTAATCGTTTTAATTATTTTTTTTTAATTAATTTGCAAAATTTGCAATTATTTTTTTAAATATTATATTCAAAATATTTACAATTGTCAATTGTTGATAACGTAAAGTATAGAAACTAATTGCGCCCCATCGCGCGTTGTTTAATCTAGTTAGGTATAAGAAATTACAATTTTTATAATTTATATAAAACACTGAATCTAATTGTAATATTTAGTCATAATTTTTACACTTTATTGACTTATAGTTAATTTGCGCATAAATCTTTCTTGAAAGTGGTGCATCGCATGTAACTATTTTTAGGTTATGTCACTTGTTTCAGAACATAATTCATTTACTGCAAATTTTTTTTTCATATCGGAAAGAAATAAACCTTTTTTTACAAAACTAAACAAAAGTTTAAAAATCGAGCTCAACAATTCTATAAAAAATGTTTAATTACGAAAGTTTGACAGAAAAGGCAGCATGAAATTCGAAAAATTGTATTTTTTGTTTATTTTTAAACCACTTTAATCTTCTCTGAAAATAGCGATTGACGATTTTAATTGATTGATTGGCAAACACACTATGCTTAATTCAATTATTTAATTAAGACAAATCAGAGCAAATATTGTATTTTTTTCACTACACGAGCTTCAGCTTTTTGCATTATATCGATTTATATGATAAACAAATATGTAGAAATTTAATTAAATTTTATTATTTACAATAGTATCAGGTAAATCTGTAATCAAATTATAAATTTATTAACAAATATTATGTTTAATTATATCTACAAATTTAATTAGTGATATTTATAAGTTAATTAATTACTTAAAATCAATGTTTCGGGTCTTTGTAAAATATATTTAAAAAGTATTCGAGTTAAAATCTGGTTTAACTTGAAACACACGTTTCTAAAATATAATTGTATTTTGTGATTGTGGTGGATTATATTTATTGTTCTTGTGTACAAATTTACAATATATGTATATATGCAGAATAATTACAGCAGCGTTAACCAAAGCTTTGTGTAATTACCCTGAATATGTATATGTGTACACATTACATTTGAAATTATTGTATGGTTTTGTACTCGGTTACTCGACCTGATAATAATTAGTTTAATTCACCTCGTGTATTTTATAAATCTTCAAATTTGTTTTCCAATTTGCTTTATTAATCCTAGCAATCTTTAGTAAATCTGTATAATATTTGTTTTAGGTTTTAATAAGTATTTTAGTATTTATATTTTTTTTATTACAAAATAATTTATACTTTAAAAACCAATGCATATGTGTGTTAATTTTTATGCAATCTACTTAGAATTATATTCAATTTAAAAAACTTTATTTGACAAAAAACAAAAATTTTAAACCGTAACTAAGAAATTATTTCATGAAATTAATTTGATAATTAAAAATATTCTTTGTTTTTCAATTATTTTATTCAATATTCAATAATTCTGTTATTATTTTTTTAATAATTAATTATTTTCGTCAATATATAATTATTTTCGTCATATTGTATATTTCTTTTAATTATCAATTATTTTCTTGAAATCTCAACTATTTTTTTCACTCATAAAAATTGTTTTAAGATTCCAATTCGATTATTCAATTCTAGAACTATTTTCTTTAATTCTCAATTACTTTCTTCAAATTTAAATTCCACTTTTCAATTTTCAATTATTATTTTCTTCAAAATTACAAAAATTATCGCCTTATTTCTATTATTTTTTTCGAGTATCATTAAGTTTCTTTAATTTTAAATACAATTGTTCAATTATTTTCTTTACTTTTTAATTCAATTCTTCAATTTTTATTTCAATTTTTCAGTTTTTATAGTTTTCCTCTACATTAATTAATTCTCTGCACTTTACAATTACTTCTTTTTAATTTTTAAGTATATTCCTTAAATTTCAATTCCATTCTTCAATTTTTAATTGACTTCAATTTTCAATTATTTTTTTCAATTTTAATTATTTTTTACTATTTTTAATTCAGTTCATAAATGTGCAATTATTTCTAACAGTTAATCCTATAATTTTCCTAATTTTTGAATTTGCAATTATTTTCTTTAAATTTAATATTTTTTGTTTAGTTTTTCGAATTATTTTTTTCAGTTGTCTATTGATCTATATAGTCATTTTTCAAATTTTGTTTTCAATTGACAATTATTTTCGTCATTTTTCTCAAATTTTTAAAAAATTTTCAATTATTCTCGTCATTTTTAAACTATTTCCTTCAATTATCAATTATTTTTTCAAATTTATATTAAATTCTTAAACTTTTCCTTTAATTCTTAAAATTTCAAATTATTTATTGAATTTTCGATTTGTTCCCTCAATTCTCAATTATTTTCTTCACATTTCACATGCATTCTTCGTTTTTCAATTATTTTATTGATTATACAATAATTCTCCCATTTTCTCAATTATCAATTATTTTCTTGAAATTTCAACACAATTCTTCAATTTCCAATTGATTTCTTTAATAATCATATATTTTCTACAATTTTTTCAATAATTTTCATCAGTTTTCAATTGACAATTTATTATTTACCTTCAATTTTATGATTATTAATAAATTTAAAAAAAATTTTTATTTTAATGCCAATTATACTCACCATTTTCGAATTTTTTTTTCCAATTACATTTTTGGTAATTTTTGTTTTTAAAAGCTAATTATTTTCGTCATAATGTAATTTCTGTTTTAATTATTATCAATTATTTTCTTAAAATTTCTATTTAATTATTTAAATTCCAATTTATTTCTTCATTTTTTAATTATTTTCTTCAATTCTCAAATATTTTCTTTAATTTACAATTATTTTTATCTATTTTCAATAAATTCTTCAATATTCAAAAATTGTCGTATTTTTTCAATTATTTTTTTTACTCATAAACATTATTTTTAAATTTAAATTCAATTATTCAATTCTAGAACTATTCTCTTTAATTCTCAGTTATTTTCTTTAAGTTTAAATTCCTCTTTTCAATTTTTAATTATTTTCTTCAAAATTACCGCCTTTTTTCTATTATTTTTTTCGATTATCATTAAGTTTCTTCAATTTTAAATATAATTGATCAATCTTTAATTTTAAATTCCATTCTTCTTTTTATAATTGTTTTCTTCTATATTCATTAATTCTCGACTTTTTTCAATTTTTAAGTATATTCTTTAAATTTCAATTCTTCAAGTTTTAATTGCTTTCTTCAATTTTCAAATATTTTTTTCAACTTTAATTACCTATTATTTTTGTATTATATTTTCAATTCAGTTGTTAAATGTGGAATTATTTCCAACAATTGTTTCTGTAATTTTTTTAACTTTTAATTTCTAATTATTTTCTGTAAATTTAATATTTCTCATTTAGTTTTTTCAATTATTTTTTTCAGTTGTTTATTGATCTGTTAATGTCTCAAATTTTGTTTTCAATTGACAATAATGTTTGTCATTTTTCACATATTTTCTTCAAGTTTTCAATTAGTCTCGTCATTTTTTAACTATTTCCTTCTATTATTAATTATTTCCGCAATTTTCAATTATTTCTTACAATTTTTAAAATTTTTTATATGTTATCTTAAAATTTATAATTATTTTAAAATTTTTTAAATTATTTTGTTCGTTTGTCTAATTATTTAGACATTTTTTGAATTTTGTTTTTAATTGTCTATTATTTTCGTCAATTTGTAATTTTTTTTTCATTTATCAATTATTTTTTCAAATTTTAATTTAATTCATAAATTTTCATTTTATTTTTTAAATATTCAATTGATTTCTTAATTTTCAAATTTTCAATTTATTTCTTAAATTTTCTATTTATTTAATCAATTTTCTATTATTTTTTTTAATTTTAATTGTTTTTTTCGATTTTCAATTTAGTTGTTTAATTTGCAATTATTTCCAACAGTTATTTTTATAATTTCTCAACTATTTTGTTTACATTTAATATTTATTGTTTACTTTTTCTAACTATTCTTTTCAATTGTCAATTATTTTCGTCATTTTTCGGATATATTCTTCAATTTCCTAATTTTTATTATTTGAATTTCAAAAGTTTATAGAGTTTAAAATGACCAACAACAATGCAAAGTTTGTCACGCTCTTGGGCGCGCATTAATATTGTTAGTTAATACTAATAAAAACACCAATAGAAAAATTTTTTCTACTTCAGCAAAATCACCAAATATTTTAAGTTTACATTTTTACAATTTTTGTCTGAGTTTACCAGTAATTACTGAAAATTACCAGTAAGGTAATTACTTCTTCCTTTCATAATTGACACAAGCCCATTACGATCTATAATAATAATTTTATAATCTCATAGTATTGCTAGTTTAAATAGTATAAAAGATAATCTAATTCAGATTTAGTTTCTTGTTCGTTAAAACACAAAAATCATAATGAATTTAGTCAAGAGCCATTTTGCGTACATTTTATACAAGTCTTTTAGCGCAGAGCGTGAATTCCATTAAAAGCGATACTTTTTAGTCTATATTTACATAACCGTATATATGAATGTGTAACGTATGCGAACAGTTGCGAGAAACTCGAAACGCGGTGGCATTACCGCCATTGGTAAGTCTTGGTCAATTTTCATCAAGAGTATTCAGCCAAAACTTGTACTTGCACTCGCATAATCACTCCTCTAGAGCAGGTGGACAACTGGTAACACGACACCCAAATTCTGTCTCGTGAGATGCGAGGCAAATATACTGAATTTGTCGGGAAAACTGGGAAGGTTCATTTTCCCGGGAAAGAATGGACGTAGGTAGGTAAATTGCGTTGCATTACATTTGCACGTTATGGTGATAAGGGTTTTATCGAGGAGACGCCCTAACGCCGACGCCTATATTCTCCCCTTTTACTGCACTCTTTCTGAATAACTTTCGCAAATATTTCTTTTTTTATTGCTAACTCTCTTACCAATTTTCCTGTTCAATTAGTTTCATATTCCGAAAAAGGGAAACATTTATATATTTGCTGTTCTCTTTGGTAAATATGAAACTATAATTGAACCTGGAAGCAGTTTGCATAATACAGAAAATGTATAATTTAAAACATTTTGTTTCCCAGAATTAATAGTCAATTTTGACATGAAATTTATCTCTAATTTGGGTCATGGAAACAAATGTAATCATACACGAGAAGTTCGATGGTTTCCAATTATTTAAAACAATGAAGCAAAACTTTCAATGCAACGAATTCCCGTTTAATTAACTATTCTATTGAGCTGTATTTTAGTTGGCTATATTAATTAAACTTTTTTGCAGAAAAGATATACTGTATAATTAGAGTATAAAGTAAATTTATATGAGGATGTATAAGAATTGAGGTTGTTAAAATTTTTCACTGGTAGTAAATATTCTGTTGACAGGGGTTATAAATTATCGTATGTTACTCAAAAAATAATCAGAAAGAAACATTTATTATCAAATTCTGGCTTACGTATATGTATAAGGCAAAAAGACAGAAATAAATATCACTTTCAAATTTATATTTGCCTATAAATGTATATTTTAATTTGTCTGATTCTTTGGTTTTTAATTGGCTAAACATTAAATGTCTAGACAATTAAAAATCTTCACATTTTTAGAATGTAAGTAATTAGCATACAGATTCAAATTGAATTTGCAATAAGATTCCATGTGCTTGTATATTGTGACGCTCTTTTTGATTTATAAATTTTTTAAATCAATTATCATTTAAATTTAATTCACCAAGTTATTTTTTGATAATAAAGGGAGTTATATTTTAGTTATAGTGTATAAAGTAAGTAAGATCAAGTATATCGGTCCACGGAGCGTAGATAATTCTGACTGATGACTTATCAGTTGGACTTAACCAATAAAAGATTTAATTGTTATTTTTTATCCTGGACGTTGTTACCATGCTCTTAAATTTTCGATAAAACCGGAACACTAATCAAAATCACAACATACGTTTGACTTTGACGAAGTCGATTCCAAACCAGATTATAGAAAAAACTTATCTGGGAGACTGATACATATTAAAAATTTTAATAATACGATTAATAAGAAAGAAGATATTTGTTTCCTCACTAACAGATATTTTCCGCTATCGGAAAAGCTTTATTTCTAATTACTGTGTCTCATTGTTTTGATACCATTTAATTGTCGTCGACTTATTTATAAATGTATTACACTCACTTCTAACTTTTTGACCAAATCATTCCTCGATTCGACAATGATTATTAATTTTATTTATTTGACTCATTTTTTTACATTATTTAAAAAATTGTTTGTTACTAAAACTAAAAATTGTTTTGTTGATTATTGACTTGTTACAATGTAATTAAGTTGTAAAGTCGGAGGTACGTTTTTATTTTTGTGTTTTTTATTTTTTTTTAAAACGTTGCACATATAACACTAGTTTACAGCCAAAATGTACATTTAATGCCACTATTTTTTTTTATGTACTATGGTTCTCTAAACTTAAAAATGACATTAAGAAATTTTTCTATGGATAGGTTTCCGAAATATGAATTTTTTAAATTTTTTTCGGAGGTGACTTCACGTTTTAGGCCGTATCTCGAGTTACAAAAGTCCGATTGAGTTTTTCTAAGTGACAAATTAAAGATAATCAAATTCCAAACAATCGCTTTTAACATTATTTTTCAATCGGTTAAATATTTTATGTGATATAGTCCAAAAAAAATAGAAAATTGGAGTTTTTGGCCCAAAATCTGAAAAACAAATTCATTCTATCGCCATGCAAAAATAGAAAACGTCAAATTATGTCCAGTTTTAAATTTTTTACATATATGGCTCACTTTTAGGAAGAAAAAAAATGTATGGATGAAAAAAATCTATGAGTAATTATTGAAGTTATAAGCCAGGGTACTGAAATTCTCGTTTTACGCCATTTCGGTATTTTACCTCCTTTTATAGTGATTATGTTGATTAATTTAATGAATACAATATCTAATTAGAAAATAGACTTTTTTCACAGATTTCAAATAATTTTCAGTGCTTTACTAATTCAAATTTGACTGAAAAATTTTTTGGAGTTTTTGACAAAAATTTCTGAAGAGGCATAAATTGATTAAAATCTGCTTTTTTGACAAGTTGAATCAGATGCGCAGAGGTTCAATTTTTGTTAAATTTTGTTCGTTAATAGATGAAAAAGTTTCAAATTAGATATCGAAATATGAAAAATAAATTATATTTGACTGAAAATTTTTTTGGAGTTTTTGACAAAAATTCTGGAGAGGCATAAACTGATTAAAATTTGCTTCTTTGACAAGTTACATTAGATGCGCAGTGGTTCAATTTTTGTTGTATTTTGTTCGGTAATAGATAAAAAAAGTTTGAAATTAGATATAGAAATATAGAAATTAAAAGATATTTGTCTGGAAATTTTTTTGGAGTTTTTATCAAAAATTGAACCACTGCGCATCTGATTCAACTTGTCAAAAAAGCAAATTTTAATCAACTTATGCCTCTTCAGAAATTTTTGTCAAAAACTCCAAAACATTTTTCAGTCAAATATCATTTATTTTTCATATTTCTATATCTTATTTCAAACTTTTTCATCTATTAACGAACAAAATTCACCAAAAATTGAATCTCTGCGCATCTGATTCAACTTGTCAAAAAAGCAGATTTTAATCAATTTATGCCTCTTCAGAAATTTTTGTCAAAAACTCCAAAAAATGTTCATTCAAATATCATTTATTTTTTATATTTCTATATCTAATTTGAAACTTTTTCATCTATTAACGAACAAAATTCACCAAAAATTGAATCTCTGCGCATCTGATTCAACTTGTCAAAAAAGCAGATTTTAATCAATTTATGCCTCTTCAGAAATTTTTGTCATAAACTCCAAAAAATTTTTCAGTCAAATTTGAATTAGTAAAGCACTGAAAATTATTTGAAATCTGTGAAAAAAGTCCATTTTCTAATTAGATATTGTATTCATTAAATTAATCAACATAATCACTATAAAAGGAGGTAAAATACCGAAATGGTGTAAAACGAGAATTTCAGAACCCTGGCTTATAACTTCAATAATTACTCATAGATTTTTTTCATCCATACATTTTTTTCTTCCTAAAAGTGAGCCATATATGTAAAAAATTTAAAACTGGACATAATTTGACGTTTTCTATTTTTGCATGGCGGTAGAATGAATTTGTTTTTCAGATTTTGGGCCAAAAACTCAAATTTTCTATTTTTTTTTTGGACTATATCGCATAAAATATTTAACCGATTGAAAAATAATGTTAAAATCGATAGTTTGGAATTTGATTACCTTTAATTTGACACTTAGAAAAACTAAATCAGACTTCTGTAACTCGAGATACGGCCTAAAACGTGAAGTCACCTCCGAAAAAAACGTAAAAAAATTTAAAAAATTCATATTTCGGAAACCTATTCATAGAAAAATTTCTTAATGTCATTTTTAAGTAACGAGAAGTTTAGTACATAAGAAAAAAATAGTGACATTGAATATACATAGTTTTTTGTTTTTTGTAAACTAGTGTAATTAATGTGTTTAACATTATTTACCTTCCCACATCGAACATATTTTCCAGATTAAAATGTTATTATTAACAGTAAGATATTAACTTTGACAATAAATGTATTAAGGAATTCAACGTAATCGAAAGAAATTCTTGAACATGCTGTAAGTTCTTTTATCTAGACATGCATATAATAAATGTTCTAGATAGACGCCTATATCATCGCATTGTAGGTTTGCGATACCCTGTTTCTGGTTTGGGACAGTTGTATGTTGTCTGTGTGGGTTAAGGTCCTTGTACGCGCCCATAAGATGTTTCCAGTCGCATTGTTTTCGAACCGGTTAAGTCACAAGTGCGACAAGGACGTTTTGTTATTCTTTTTCCCTTCTCACATTTACCCTTTTCTATGACTACTTCAAAGATATTTTTATTACAAACTCCATTAGAGAGAGGCAGCAGAGAAAAATATTTCTTTATCCATAGTCTCATGTCGAAAATAGAGTTAAAGCGGTGAAATTTTTTTTAGGACATTTAAAAAAAAATGTATACAATAACAATATTTTGGAAAAAATTTTTACAATTCGTTTTTAGTTATTGTTAAATAATTTTTAAATTTTCTTTTTTGAATTATAAGGATGTAAAATATACACAAAAATTCTTTTTTATATATTATTCATTAGATAACATGTTTCGATACACAAGTGTCCTTTTCAGGTCTATGAATTTATATATTCTAAACAACATTTAAACAAGCGAAATATGAAAGAAGAAACCTGTAAAAACTGTTAGATTGTTAAATTTTAAGTTTAAAGTTTTAAGTGAAAATTATAAAAATCTGTTGAAAATAAATCACTCACCTCCATAAGTTGGGAATTTACTCGAAAGATTTTTGAGATTTAATTAATTTCAGTGGATAAAAAACATTCTTAACTATATTGTTTAATGCCCGAGACATGCTGCACATATATGTTTCTTGACCATTTTATAGTATCAGAGATCATAAGCTTTTTAATGAGTCCGGCGTACCAGCGACTGATTCCTAAATGTTTTATAATTTCCTGATTGTTTCGGTCCCAGGTTTAAACAAGCAGAAAAATGAAAGAAACCTGCAAAAATGGTTAGATTGTTAAATTTTAAGTTTAAAGTTTTAGTTGAACATTATAAAAATCTGTTGCTTCTACCGAAATAAATCACCCACCTCCATAAGTTGAGAATTTACTCGAAAGATTTTTGAGATTTAATTAATTTGAGTGAATAAAAAACATTCTCAACTATATTGTTTGATGCCCGAGACATGCTCCACATGTATTTCTCTTAACCTTTTTTAGTATCAGAGATCATAAGCTTTTTCATGAGCCTGGTCTACCAGCGACCGATTCCTAAATGTTTTATAATTTCCTGATTGTTTCGGTCCCAGGTTTAAATTCTTATAATTCGAAGAAAAGGCATTTGTAAAAGTTATTTAACAATAATATTTTTAACTTAGTATTATTTACAAGTTTATACAAATTACATTCAAAGAATGATAAATCTACTATTTTCTATGGTTGTGAAATGTAAAATTTTATTGGAACAAGAATTAGTTTCCGAGAGGGAACTATATTGTTTGATGCCCGAGACATGCTCCACATGTATTTTTAGTATCAGAGATCATAAGCTTTTTCATGAGTCCGTCCTACCAGCGACCGATTCCTAAATGTTTTATAATTTCCTGATTGTTTCGGTCCCAGGTTTAAATTCTTATAATTCGAAGAAAAGGCCTTTGTAAAAGTTATTTAACAACAATATTTTTAAATTAGTATTATTTACAAGTTTATACAAATTACATTCAAAGAATGATAAATGTACTATTTACTCTGGTTGTGAAATGTAAAATTTTATTGGAACAAGAATTAGTTTCCGAGAGTGTTTAGTAGCCGATTGCGGGTGGAAATGCCGAGTGTTTTATTGACAATGAAAGCACGCATTGTCGGACGTTTTGGTTGCGTGTATGGGTAATTCGAGTCAAGTGCATGATCGAAAATTACGGAAGACCCTGTGGCGTAATGCATGCGACGGCAGCGATGACTGGACGTGAGGTCTATTAGGGTTCAGTGTTACTAGAGCATTATGGTCTACTATATCTGCCTTATCAAGCAATCTAATGGATGCACCCACATCCAAAATGGATCCCCTTGACTATTCTGTTGCATTGAGCGTTGCAACTACAATTAACGCTTAGCATCCCAAATTTAGCTGTTAACTCATGTCTATGTTTGTTTCTAAGTGCAGTATACATACATATAACGAAGTCCAATTTCACTAGAACAATAAACTTATTTTACCAAATGATGAAAATTGATGAGAACAGTTTCACTAACAACAAGGTTTTGCGACTAGATGCTAAACATTAAGAAACAACACAGGCGGCTGAAGTTTTGTTAGTGTGTGGAGTTCCTATTTGCTCTTAAAAGTAGAAGGGGAAGGGGTGTAAAAATTAACGTAAAAGCCAACGTTGAGAGTCAAGTTAAATTTTTGATTAAAAAAGATAATCCGAATTTTTTGTTTGTTTTGTTTTTATTACTTGACGAAATTTGGAGACTTATTTATAATATCTTATAGGAAGATATAATTAATAAATGATTATTGACCAAATATGTTTGGCATACGAATGGAATGTTATTAATCCTGAAGAGGAAACCATATTGGTTTCGAAACGTTGATTGCTATATAAAGTTTTAAATAAACTAAGTTTGTGATTGAAGCTATTGTTTATTATGTTCAATAATCCGAATTACATTTAGATTTTGTTAATAAATGTTTAAAGTATCTTTTAATCTTTTTCTTTTATTTTTTAAACAAATGCTATAAAATTAACTAAATATCATATCAAGTTAATTAAATTACACTTTTGAAAGTATTTGAATAGAGTAAGTGAACCAATTACCTAAAGTACCCAAGGTTTACCTTTTGTTTCCTAAAATAAATAGGAAATTTGTGCATAAGAATTAACATTAAAATGTTTCAAATTAAAGAACTTAATGACCTTTAAAAAACTGAAAATTTGTTTCAAGAATTTTTTTTTAAGTTTTAGTTAATAATTACCCATTATTTATTAATTTTTTCTAGGGGTTTTTAACAGATTTAGAATTATGTAATTCCATATTCTGACAATTTTAGAATGTGAAGTACTTCATACGAGTTTCGACAAACCTAAAATACAATCTCACCAACAAAACTTTTTTGAACGGCTGTTAAACAATGAGAAACAATTTTACTAACCACTTTTTTGACTGGTTGCTGAAAATTGAGAAACGAAATTGAGAAAATCCACGTGGATATAAAGCAGAATATAAGAGTGAAGTGGATAGAGAAGGAAATTGAAAACGATTTCAACGACAGGCTTTATCTTATCTGTCGCTCGTGTTATATTTCAATGGTATCTCTAATTGAATTTCCCATGTAAAAATCCTCTATAATGTCCATTCCTTATTCCCATATGTAAAGCAGGTTTCTCTCCTATATATGTATTACGAGGGTTTCCAACAACCTGCATTGATAAGATATATATATATAGATGTTAGCTGTACATTCTTCATTTTTGATTGTATAATTCAAGAAGACATTTTAATCCGGGCTAAAGTTTATTAATAACCTAATGAAAAAAATGTAATTAGGTCAAAACAATTTGACTGTTTTCGATGTCATTAATAATTTTTAATCAGGTAACTTCTAATTTTTTTGCGATTATTAATTTTTGTGATTCTGTTTTTGTCTCTGAATGTGTATAATTTTTTTTTTTTTTATTAAAGTGACCTGATGTTGGGCATAAACCAAACCACCGAAACGTCATTATATCTTAAAAAAGAGTGTTTTCTATTTTTTCCTAACTTTCCAAAAATTGAAAAAAAATTCATGTCTTCATCTATCCACATTCTTATTAAGAAATTTATTTTTTGTTTGTAATTTTGCCATTAGAATTCTATAGGACAACTTTTTTTCCTATGAAATATTACAGATGTATCATATACAAGTTGTCGCCTTTGGCCAAGGGTAGAAATTGTACATTCGTATATTATCGCAATTAGCACTAATTTGTTCGGTTATAGTTAACTTTTCCCAAGTCGTAGGATACAAGCCAGCTAAGAATTGCTCTGCACTGCCTAATAGTATCAAAGAGACAAAGTTTAAAGCCACCTTATGCTTCTGTAATATACATATATCTTGTCGCCTATCAGAAACAGTTTGTAACTTGTGCCTTTACTGAATCTGTATTAGTGCGCAGTATATACCAGGAGGAACTTAAGTTTCATCCCTGACTGTTACCGCTTGCCCTTCGCATCTGGAAAGCAACTTAATCTCTACAGAGTTGAATAATTAAGAGTTAAGTAGGAGTCCCAGTGCTCACCAGTTTCCGCAAGACACTAATTTAATTGTCTGTTAGTCACTGCTGCCCACGTCCACAAATACAGGCAAATACGGAGATTTCTATTAATCTCTTTTACGCGTGTCACGTATAAGGGTACGTCAGCAACAGTAAACACGGAGAAAAATTGAATTTAGGAAAGTTATACTGCAGAAATTGAAATTAGGATCTGATGCTCGTTGTAAAATCAGACAAACAATCGTCAACATTTTAGGTTATGTTATCTAACTTATTTCCAATAAACAGAAAATTGTTGTTTTTATCAAATGCAATTTTAAAGTGATAAAAATAAAACTCTTCTACTGAAACGCTTTGACAACTTGAAAAGTTTCTTTATTCTAAATATTAAAAAATATGGAGTTGGTCTAGCTTGTTTTTCAATCTTTTGTTAATTTTCACCTTAGGATTTGTTTGTTTCTGATATCTTTGTATTCGTGAATTCAAGTCTTAGATTTTTAAATCTTCTCATAATATTCGTTATGCTTTTGTTAACAACAATATATTGTAAACTTTGCGACGACTTAGGACAAGCGACAAAAACACACTGACGTTTTTCATTCTAACCTAACCTGATAAAGAATCTCGAGAACAGTTGAGACCTGCGCAGTACGACAAACTGTAGTTCTCAACACAACTATCCGCGCGCTTTTCAAAAATGAAAAAGAGCAGTTTAATTTTTGTTTTAAAAATAAAAATTACTTAATAGTAAAAATATTTCTGCTAATAAAATTAATTTACTATTTTATTACTTATACTAATACATAATCTTTTTTTAACAATAAAATGGGAGTATGAAATTTCCCAAATTATTTTTTAAAGAAAATTACAAAATAAAATTCTTCTGAGAACATTTTGGAAATTATTTAAAAAAAATTTTGTGAGCGCAAACAAATATACGATAATTTACATGCGAATGACATTAAATGTAAAAAATATAAAAGAAAATAACTAGTAAATAAATTAGTCATATTTTTATTAATTCTAATTTAGAGAGAGATCAATTAAATTACTGCAAATTTATTCGTTTTTTTAATAATTGAAACGGCTCTTTCGAGTTTCTGCTTTTATAAAGGGTAACTACTAATTAGACCAAGTAATTTAAGACAGTATTGCTAATGGGAAGATAAGTACGTGATCCTCGAACGTGACACTGATAACAAACTGATATCAATTTCAAATTGAGAAAGCTTCTGAATTTCTCCAAGATACGATCGAGAACCTACAGAAATACAGAAATTGAAATTAAAAATATCTATTGCAAATTATTCGCAAACTGCATTAATTAACGATTATTTTATTTATATAACTTCCTATATCGAAATTATTCTCGGGCACTGAATGATATTAAATGGATTATTTAATTAAAGTTTAAACAATCAACTTGACTTGAGTCTGAAATAAAAGCGATATCCAATTTTACTTTACTCAGACATTTATTTATAGGTCTTTGACATTTAGTCAATAATTTTCGAAGCTTCCTAATTTAGATGTTTTTAAATTGAAATATAGATATCCAATTTATTACTAATTTTTTGTTTCCAATTTGATTTTAAATTAGAAAATTAGCAACTTGAGAATTAGAAATTAGAAAAATTAAAAGATTTCTATTTATAACATTTCTAAAAAGTTGCTAATTTTAATCGCATTTAATTTTCAATATTTCTGGAATCAATGAGATTTTAAACTTTATGTACTAAATTTGGAAAACTCTTAAATTGAATTCATTTAATTTCCTAAAGTTATAACTTTTAATGTGTCTAAGTTTTGGTATCTCTGAATTTAATTGCGACCAAACTTGAAAGTGATCAATTTTCAATTTCTTTGAATTAATGTAATTTCAAGATTAAGTGTTTCTCAGCTTTTATGTATTTAAGTTCAAATGCTTTTAAATTTAAAGGAATGTTATTTCCAACTAGCTTTTAAATTTTGCTGTTTTTAAATCTTTGAAATTTAACTACTTCTAAAAACTTTTAATGCTCAAAATTCAGATAAATTAACATTTTGATTTTTTAAAATTCAATCGCATGTACTTAAAAAACACTTTCTAAAGAAACTTTAATGTATCATGGAAATTTTATCACTAAACATCTGTAAATAATGAAATTTTTCAATTAGAAATTTGTAGAAATCCTAACAACTAGTTCTTTCAAAAATATTAAGAAATAATTTTTACTATCGTTTTTGTTTGCGTTTAAACGAATTTTTTATTCTGTTGTATCATCAACTTTATTAAATCTTTCTCGCCGTATTATTTACACTGTTGCTGAAATTATTTCATCAGTAAGTTTAATTTTAAATAAAATATTTTCTAATCTTAATTAAACAACTTAATTTGGTATCAAAATAAATATATATATTAATTTGGTTAAAGTAATTATACATTAATTGGGCATAAAAAGAAATAATTAATTGACTGCAAGTGATCAAAAGTCTGCAATAAACCCGAGTATCAAATTAAATTGTCCTAAACTGTGAAATCTCACTTAACAACCCTTAGAATCAAAATTGCATTAACGTGCAATTTTCGGCCCCCGTCTATATTGCAGAGTATATTCTAATTTCGTTACAAGAAAAAGTAAGGGTGCAGTTGGTAGACTATGGGGGGTCTTCTCTAAACCGTGGATTGACAATGAGAAATTAGTGACCGAGAAAATCGATTTTAAATTTCGTCTTTCATTACGAAAAGCTCACCGCAGCTGAAGAAGACTGATCGATATTAAAGACCCTTTGCTCTAAATTTCTTCGCATGCTTTACACACATGTAAACATATATATATGTATAGGTACATGTGGGGCATTCTTTCATGATTCGAACACCCCCGTGCGCATTTTAATTTTCAAGATAAAAGGCATTGTTATAGCTCAAAAATATCGTCAAAACAAAAATTTTTTGATGTCGTATGGTGTCTTTTATTTTTACCTAAGGGTCGAAAAAAATGATATAATCACAAAAAAACTCCAAAAATATAAAAATTGTGCGAAAAATAAACTTAAAAATTGTTAGTCTAAACAATTACGAGATATTAATAATTAATCGCATTAAACAAAATAATCAAACCTTACTAAGCATGATAATAAGGAAGAATCCTTCAAAATCATCCTCTAAACACGAATTTAAAAGGATAGACACATATTATTCTTAAACAAGTAAACAAAAAACTTTCTTAGAGGATTCACAATTTTTAAAAGACACTAAGAATAAATACTTTTGAAAGCTACCACTAATAGCATCAAAAACGACCCTTTAAAATCATCTCTTAAACATTAATACAGAAAATAGACAATTTTTATTAAACAAATAAATTAAAAAAATTTTGAGAGAATTCCTATAAGCTTTAAAAATCGATCAGAATGTATAATATATGTCTTACCCCTTTCAACATTAAAAACTACCCTTTGAATCATCCCTTAAACATTAATACAAAAAATGGGAAACTTCTAATAAACAAATAAACTAAACAAATTTTGAGGGAATTCCCCAGATTTAAAACTTGCTCAGAATATATTTCTATCTACCATATCTCCTTCGGCATCAAAAATCACCCTTCAAAATCATCCCTTGTACATTAATCAAAAAATTGACAATTTTTTATTAAACAAATAGTTAAATAATAATTAAACAAATAAACTAAAAATTTTTGGAGTCAATTCCCTGGCTTTTAAAATTGCTGAGAATGCATTCCTATTTACTTTTTACCCTCTTTAACATCGAAAACCACCCTTCACAATCATCCCTTGATCTTCAATCGATAAATTTTACAGTTTTTTTTAAAATAAATGAACTAAAAAAAATGTACGAGAACTCTCCGGCTTTAAAAATTGCTCATAATGTATTCCTATTTACCTTACCATCTTCAGCGTCAAAAACCATTCTTTAAAATCATCCCTTATTCATTAATCCAAAAAATTGGCAATTTGTATTAAACAAATAAACTGAAAAATTTTTGAGTCAATTCCCTGGCTTTTAAAATTGCTCAGAATGTTTTCCTACTACTTTTTACCCCCTTTAACATTAAAAACCACCCTTCATAATTCATCCCGTAATGTCCAATAAAAAAATCACTGTTTTTTTTTAAATAAATAAACTAAAAAAATTCTACAAGAATTCTCTGGCTTTGAAAATTGCTTATAATTTATACCTATTACCCATATCACCTTTAGCCTCAAAAATCACCATTTAAAATCATCCTTTGTTCATTAATCCAAAAAATTGACAATTTTTTATTAACCAAATAAACTAAAAATATTTTGAGTCAATTCCCTGGCTTTTAAAATTGCTTAGAATGTATTCCTATCTACTTTTACCCCCTTTAACATCGAAAAACCACCCTTCATAATCATCACTTAATCTTCAAAAAAAAAAATCACAATTTTTTTTAAACAAATAAACTAAAAAAATTCTACAAGAATTCTTCGGTTTTAAAAATGGCTCATGATGTATACTAGGGTGTTTCAAAAAATGAAAGTTTTCGAATTTGGTTTAAAAGCCCTCGGCAATCGACTAAAAATAAAAAAAAAATTTACCCGTTTTTTTTTTTTTTTTTTTATCTGACAATATTTAGGGGTGCCGTTTTCACCCCCTATTTTCCCATTAGAAATACGTGGGATAAGTGTACTTTTTTTAAAAATTGCGAAAAATTGTTCTTAATTTTATAAAAAAAAAGGCTCAGAAGTTTATGAGACCTCGATAAATGTTGAAAGTTGAAGAAATCGTCGATTATTATTTTATTAATTATTTTTTTCAAAATGACCCTCTATACGCTGTAAAAACAGGTGTCTTACAAGTGTCTAATTTTAAGACATAAGACGTTTAGAAAGCGTCTTACAGGCATTTTTAAGACACTATCTCAATGGTTTAAAATTAAGACACCTCAAAATGTCTCAAAAGTGAGGACAAAATAAGACACTTGTTTTTAGAGTGTAGGGCTGCCTTAAAGAACAACCCCTTAACGTAAATTCAGCATATACGTATAAGTAAATAGGCCTCAAATATTATTTTTTTAGACGTTTTTTTAAAATTTTTTTTACTAAACAAAATACAAGGCTTGCTACATTTATAAATTACTGATTAATTGTTTAAACAATTTGTTTAATTTTTTCTGTTTTAATTAAATATCTTAAAAACTTACAACTTTTTAAAGAACGAAAGGAAAAACAATTAAATTTATTTAATTTAATTGGTTTAATTTAATGGATTGTTTAAACAATTAAAATTGTTTAAACAATGTAAGATATATTGCAAATTATGAATGAATAACTTATTTATAGTTCTTCAATGAAAATGGCAAAAAACCACATGATTCTAGCTGGTTTTAATGAAAAGTTGTTTTTTAACAATTTTAATTGTTTAAACAGTCCATGAAATTAAATCAATTAAGTTAAATAAATTAAATTGTTTTTCCCTTCGTTCTTTAAAAAGTTGTAAGCTTTTAAGATATTTAATTAAAACAAGAAATATTAAAAAAACTGTTTAAACAAATTAAAATTTTTTAAACAATTAAAAATTAATTTACAAATGCAGCAAGCCTTGTATTTTGTTTAGTAATTTAGTAATTTACGTTTAGGGGTTGTTCTATAAGCCACCCCTAGAAAGGGTCAGTTTGCAAAAAAAAAATAATAATCGACTGTTTCTTCAACTTTAAACATTTGTCGATGTCTCATAAACATCTGAGCCTTTTCCAATAGAATTAAAAACGATTTTTCGCAATTTTTAAAAAAATTACACTTTTCCCACGTATTTCTAATGGGATAATAGGGGGTGAAAGCGGCACCCCTTAATATTGGCAGATCAAAAGAAAAAAAAGGGGTAAATTTTGTTTTTATTTTTAGTCGATTGCCCAGAGCTTTTAAACCAAATTGGAAAATTTTCATTTTTTAAACACCCTAGTATACATTATGAGCAATTTTTAAAACCGGAGTATTCTCGTAGAATTTTTTTATTGAAGATTAAGGGATGATTTTGAAGGGTGGTTTTCGATCTATTTCTAATGGCAAAATAACTACTTACCTTAGAATCTTCAGCATCAAAAACCACTCTTTAAAATCATCCCTTATTTATTAATCAAACAAATGCACAATTTTTTATTAAACAAATAAACTAAAAAATTTTGAGAGAATTCGCCGGATAAAAAATAGCTCAAAATCAAAAACCACCCTTTAAAATTATCCCCTAATTTTGATTATTTTTTATGCTGATAGGAATAACATTGATAGGTATTTATTTTTTGCTATTTCTAAACCTCAAAAACTTTCTCAAAAAATGTTTTGTTTACTTGTTTAAAATTTGTTAATTTTTTTTGGATACTAAAGGGTTGTTTTTGATGCTAAAGGAAGTAAGGTAGATACGAATGCATTTTGAGCGATTTTTAAAGCTTACGAATTCTGTCCATGTTTTTTTATTTTATTTGTTTAATAAAAACTATTAATTTTTTTATGCAAGATTAAGGGATGATTTTGAAAGTTGGTTTTCGATGATGAAGGAGGTAAGGTAGATAAGAATACATTCTGAGCAAGTTTTAAATCCGGGAAATTCCCTCAAAATTTGTTTAGTTTATTTGTTTAATAAAAATTGTCAATTTTCTGTATTAATGTTTACGGGATGATTTTAAAGTGTAGTTTTCGATGTTGAAGGAGGTAAGGTAGATAGGATGTATTCTTTGCAATTTTTAAAAATGATCGAAATTGTCTGAAAATTTTCTTAGTTTATTTAAGTTTAATAAAAATTGCTAATTTTTGCTTCCTCATAGAGGAAGCGTTGTGATCGTTAAGATTTTCGATTTTCCAAAAATAGTGTAAATCGACTCAGTTTCATCTGAAAAGTTCAAATTTTCATTCCTGACAAAATGTCCTGATGTGTGTGTGTGTGTATGTGTGTGTGTATGTGGTAAATTTTTTGTCGCCAGGATATCTCGAGAACGCTTCAACGGATTTGAATAAAATTTGGATGACATATGAAGCTCACAAATATCTAAATTTGAACACAGGGATTTTTGAAAATACACAATCAAATTTTTTTGAGCACCTTTTTTCATCGAAAAATATCGTTTTTTGGCAAAAAAAATTTTTCATGCTAAAAATTGAGACAAATGAATGAAAAAATCATATTCCTTGTTTCAAAACGAATCGATTGACCTATATAAAGTATATAATTGACCAAAAACTCACGTAATAATTCATGATTTTTCAGTTTTTTTCATCAAAAAACCTTGTTTTTGAAAATTTAAAAAAAAAAAAAAAAAATTTCATGCTAAAATTTCAACCAAACGAATTACAAAATCATATTCCTTGTCTCAAAACATATCGAGTGACCTAAGGTAAATGTCCCTATTTGTGGATACGTACCAATTTGTGCACAACTGAGTTTAAATAAATGTTTAAAATAAATATCACACAATATAAAAATAATATAAAAAACAAATGTTTTTAATTTTACCTTTTATATACTTCGTCTTGATTTATGTTTCATGATTCTTGTTCACTTAGAAAACGAAAAATTAAATATAAACTTTGACCGTGTCGTTGGTTTTGACAGATCAAGAAAAATATGACAATCGCCATGCATTTTTCATGTATGTTCACAAATTGGTAGAATAACATTATTTCATTAAAACACAATAATTTATTATATTTTGATAATAAAACCTGAATCAAAATCATTTTCAATTCAGAAAAGGATTGGCTTCATTTCAATGCAAAAAATTATTTTTATAGATGAATTAAAAACTAATTTTTTCTTTATTTATTTTAGTACAATTCTTAATAGTGCACTAATTGGGACATTTACCTTATATAACTTTTATATTTGACTAAAAACTCACGTATTAATTCATAATTTTTAATTTTTTTTATTGAAAAATCTCGTGTTTTGCCAAAAAAAAAAAATTTCTTGCTAAAAATTCAAACAAATGAATTAAAAGAATCATATTCCTTGTCTCAAAACGAATTGACTAAAAATAATTGACTAAAAACCCACGTAATAATTCATGATTTTTCATTTTTTTCATCGAAAAATCTCTTTTTTTGCCAAAAAATTTCTAACAATTATTATTTTTTGACCACAGTTCCTTTAAAAAAAAAAAATATATTCTATTTTAAAAAACGAATATGCTATTCAAAATTAAGTAACTTACCTTTAATTTTTTCGAACAATTCGGTTATAATAAATAAATAAATAAAGTTTTGGAAGATAGAAAAAAAATATATATATTGATTTATTATTATTTTATTATTATTACTTATTTGCATAAAAATAAATAATAATTAATTTAAAATTAAATTATTATTTTTTATATTATGAATAAATTTATTGCTTCCTCTATATGAGGAAGCAAATTATCTTGCTTCCTTGGAAGCGAAGTGCCCATGAAATGGACAGAATTCACACCTAGTTTGTATTAATGTTCAAGGGATGATTTTGAAAGATGGTTTTTGATGCTATTAGGGGTAAGTTTCATAGGTATTTTTCCTTAGTGTTAGTTTTTTTAAGCTTCGAACCTTAGGTATCCCGTCTTGACCCCACCACCCTTACACAGTTAAACATTTTGTTTAAAAAACGGTCCACACATTCCTTGTGTTAAATTTAATACAAAGATTATGTTAATTCTGTGGCTGAAAGGTACAACAGCACAACTCCCATTTTATCAAATTTAAGATAACATCAGATTTCTATATATGTAGATATACTTTTTAAAGTTTCATAATTGTAATTTGATTAAAATGTTTATTTACGTAGAAAATATTAAAAAACGTAATTGCATAAATACTTTAAAATCGAAAATAATAATTGATGTTATACTCTGAAACCTTTAAATTTCATTAAATTTGTTAAAGAGATCTAAAAACTACATTAAAAAACTGGATTAAATATCAAACACCCAAAATATTTGTTTATTTTTCGATTTTACAGAAATCAGAAAAAAAACAAAAACACGTTTTACTCGAAACCATGAATATGTCGCTTGTGCTGTTTTACCTTTCAGCCACAGAATTTAACAGGAAGATTGTGTTAATTTAACATGAAGATTGTTAAATTAACATATAGTTTGTGTTATTTTAACACAAATTTTGAGTGGACCGTTTTGGACATTTAATTTGTGTTAAATTTACACATAATTTTCAACTGTGTAATAAAGCCTTTTATTTCAAAAATTAAAATGCGCAAGTGGGTGGCCAAATCGAGAAAGAATGCCCCACATAAATTTCTCTAACTTGAAAGGAATGCGCACAAAATAAACGCGAATAATAAAAGTAATAAATTTTTAGAATACATTTCACTTATATGAACTTTGGTATGATGCATGTCTCTATTTTTCCTTTTATTCTGGCTGTTTCGTGCTTGAAAACTCGGTCAAAAGTTTTTGATTTCTGAACCTTTTGTCATCCGACGTGTGACATGTATATAGACCGAGTAATCGCCTCGAATGTGAACAGATATTGCTGGAAAGTTTTGTAATATAAATCGGTGAAGCTGTACAGAAGGTAAGCTGGACCGGCCTTGGGAGACAGAAGTAAACTCCTAGCTTGGAACTCGTTTCGTTGCTCCACTCCTGATAAAAGATGATTTCGTGCCCGAAACTTTTAAAGTTAGCGTGCGGTGTCTGTACGACCTCACGACCGACTCTTTGTCGGCGTAACAGTCTTTAATGAAAACTAATACTCGCGACTTCGTGATTAACGGTTCGCGTTTGACCTGGGCAGTGAGAGTTCCTGACAGAAAAAGAGCAGAGGTCTACGGTATTTAAAGCCAACTTTCTGACAGACTTTAATCCGCAGTTTAATATTATAATAAATGCAGCGACTTTATTCAGCACTCTGCTAAGAAGGAAGTACTTCTTCAACTTCTATTATTACTTGGAGAAACCATTTTTATTAGATAAAGTAACTACAACAAGTAATAAAATTGTTAGTCTAGGGAATAAAGTCAGGAATTATTAACACAGATATAACAATCTTTTATCCGGTTAAATTTAATGCTTTCCTTGATTTCTTCATTAAAGTCTATAGACCAATTTATAATTAGATTTAAACTAGTCTCGACGTGAACGTGTTTTGTACTATTAAACTTCTTTTTTTTTTTTTTTTTTGTTTGTACTATTTACACTTTAAAGAAAATATCAAAAATAATGCAATATAGGTGCTAGGGATAATAAAATTTGCATTTGATATCCTGCTCGTAAATTAAATACCGATGCATTTATGTACGCGTTTATAACAGTGTGAAGTGCATCTATTATCACTTTACCAAGCAAAAACTCGAATCGTTATTTTCTCGTAATAATAATTAATTATGTAAATTAAATCAAACTTGATTTTATTGCGATGCAAACTCGACATATATAGTTAATCAATCATCTCGCACTTTGCTACCGAAAGTCCTTTATTTACAAAGTGTTAATCTGGAATTTCACATCTATAGATTTTTTCATCATTAAAAAGCATGTAAATTAGGAAAAAAAATAATTTATTTTTCCTATAAATGAACAAGTGGGTTAAAAAAATTAAAATGTTGTCTTAAATGCGGTTTTCAAATGAAAAGAGTGGAGTAACTGTTAAGGGTCAAAGTGGGGCAGTGCCCTTGGTCAACCCTAATAGACACTTAAAAAAAAAAAAAAAAAAAAAAACTTACTAATTGTAGTAATTTATAGTTTCTACATCTTGTGTTATCAACAATTATAAATATTTTAAATAAGAAGAAGAAGAATTGGAAAAAATAATTGAAATTTAACAAAATAATTACAAATTTTGCAAATTAATTAAAAAATATATAAATGAATTAAAAATTAGGCAAAGAAATTAAAACAATCATAGAAATGTATTAAACATAAAGAAAATAATTTAAATTTGAGAACAATACTTGAAAATCTTACATGTAAATTTAAAAAAATTGAATAATGTAAAATTAGAAAAAATACTTGAAATTAAAAAAAAAATGATTGAAAATTGAGATAAATAAATTAGAATTAAAAAAAAACAATTAAAATTTGAGAAAATAATTGAAAAAATTACATAAAATATTTTAAATAAAGGAAAGTTGAAGACAATTTCAGAAAAATACTAAGAACTGTCAGAAAAAAAAGAACGAGAAAATTTTTAAATTATAAAACAAATAAAAAGAATTGAAAATTTAGTAGAAAATAAATTTTGGAAAATAATTGAATAATAATATTAAATTTTGAAACATAAAGAAAATAATCGAAATAAGATACAAACAATGGTAAGTTGTAAATAATAAAAGACATTTAAGTGAAATAATTGAAAAAATTACAGATGTTTTTTTAAATAAACAAAAATTAATTTAAATTTGAGAAAAATACATGAAAGTCTTAGACATTCATTGAAAAATTGAGAATAACTAAAAATTGGAGAAAAGAACTGAAGAAAGCTAAAAATAATTAAAGTTTACTATAATTAATTAAAAAATATTGAAAATTATGTGAATAAATAAAAATAATTAAAATTTTAGAAAAACACTTAAAAATCTTAAAAAATAAATTTACAAAACGAGAATAAAAATTAACAATAAAGGAAAATAATTAAAAAAAAATAATTAAAATTTGCTGAAAATAATTAAAATTTGCTGAAAATAATTATAAAATGAAGAAAATAATAAGAAATTTGTGAAAAAACATTCAAAAATCTTATAAAATACGAATAATTAAAAATTTGGTAAAATAATTGAAAAATTATTTTAAAATTTTAAATTGGAAGAAAATAATTGAAATATGATAAAATCAATGCTGAGTTGCAAAAAGAATAAATGAAATTCGAAATAAATAATGGAAAATGAACTATTTTTTTTTATGTATCGAAAATAATAATTAAAATTTGAGAAAAAGATTGGAAATCATAGAAATTAATTAAAAAAATTGAAAATAACTAAAAATAACAGAAAATAATTGAAGAAAGCTAAAAAATAATTGAAATTTATGATAATTAATAAAAAAAATTTGGAAATTATGAAAACAAATGAACATAATTAAAAATTGAAGAAAATTTATTTATTTATTAAAATTATACAGGCTGTAAACAACCTTTCGAGGTAATATGTACAATAATTACATGGCATATTAGCATATTAGAAAATAATTAAAATTTTAGAAAAATTAAGGAAAATCTTAGAAAATGGTTTAAGAAAATGAGAATAATCAACAATCGATGAAAATAATTGGAAAATGATCAAATTAATTCAAAATTGAAAAAAATAATTGAAATATGCTAAAAATAATTAAAAATTGAAGAAAATAATAAAAAGTTTGAGAAAAACATTAAAAAATCTTATAAAATAATTTTAAAAAATACAGATAACCAAAAATTGGGAAAATAATTGAAAAATTACTTTAAATTTTGAAACGTGAAGAAAAAAATTGAAATATGATAAATTCAATGATAAGTTAGAAAAATAAATGAAATTTGAAATAAATAATAGAAAAAAAACTAATATTTTTTAAGTATCAAAATTAAGAATTAAAATTTGAGAAAAAGATTGAAAATCTTAGAAATTAATTTAAAAATTCAGAATAACTAAAAATTGGAGAAAAGAACTGAAGAAAGCTAGAAATAATTGAAATTTATTATAATTTTAAAAAAATTTGGAAATAATGAAAACAAATGAATAAAATTAAAAATTGAAGAAAAGAATTAAAATTTTAGAAAAACACTTAAAAATTGTAGAAAATAATTTTAGAAAACGAGAATAATAATAATTAAGAATCGAGTAAAATAATTAAAAAATGATCAAATTAATTCAAAATTGAAAAAAATAATTAATAAATGAAGAAAATAGTAAGAAATTTGAGAAACACATTTAAAAATCTTAAAAAAATAATTTTACAAAATGAGATTAATAATTAACAATCGAGGAAAATTATTGAAAAATGATAAAATTAATTCAAGATTGAAAAAAATAATTGAAATATGCTGAAAATAATTTAAGATTGAGAAAAAAAATTGAAATATATGATGAAAATAATTTAAGGACGCTTATACCCTCAAGCGGTTCTCATTCTATCGGACCATGATATTCAATATCTTTTTTATTTCATTTCTGCTTATAATTTTGTTTGTAACCTATGTTATAGTTAAAAATTATTTCACAAACGAATTTTGCTGAAAAAATTTTTTCCGTTAAGAACTTCCATCTATTAAAATTTCTCCTTTCGGATTATTTCAAAAAAGAGAAGAATTACTGGCCTTGAATAACATTTTCTTAACAACCGCACGGTAAATTAATTAAATATTGTTGTAAAGATTGCATTATATTATAGTTCAAAATATATTTATTTTTGTTTTAAATTTGTAGAACCGTTTTTTTTTTAATTATTTAAAATATAGTCATTTTGAGCGTTTTGTTACTGTTTCTATGTAAAAATTCCAACTTTATAATTTTATATCTTAAAAACAGAGCGGTAAATTTCAAAAAAATTTTAACCATACATGTAAAATAATGCATTTAATATGTCATTTAAATTTTATAAGAATCTGTACACAGTAAAAAATTTTGTGTTAAATTTAACATTTTTCACATGTCCCAAACGGTCCACTCAAAACTTTGTGTTAATTCAACACAAAAAAATATGTTGAATTTTGTACACAAATTTTAACCTCTTATTTTACGCATTATAATAATTTAAAGCGTGTATATTTTATGCAATTACTATTGTATTTTATCTTTTGCAAGTTAAAATGAATTTTCAATAAGGAATTTATGCTTTTGCAACAAAAAAATAAACATAAATTACAGAGTTACTACTAAAAAATTTGAGATTATGTTCAAGAATCAAATGACATTTGAAGAATGTGTAAAATCAACAAACGAAAAATGTTAAATTTTAACACAAAAAATTTAACAAGGACTGTTTTCTACACAAATACACAAAATTTTTAACTGTGTAGAAAATCAATTTTTGGAATAAACCTCCTTAAATATGAAAATTGACAACAGCAAATAAATAAAAGTTGAGAGAAATAATTTTAAAAAATCATAGAATATACCTATGTTTGAAAAATAGTAAAATTACTGAAAAATTTTTTATTAAAGAGAATAATTGAAAAATCGCAGAAATAACGAAAATTGAAGAAAATAATTGAAATTTTTAAAAATAATGAAAAAATAATGAAAATAATTATAAATTGCAGAAAATAGTAGAAAAATTGTAGAATTTATTTTGAAGCAAAAGAAAATAATTGAAAATTCGTTATATTATGTAAAATTGATGTCAATAATTAAAATTTGAGATAATAACTGAAAATTTATGAAATTATTTGAAAAATAATAAAAATATTAAAAGATGGAGGAAATAATTGCAAAATAATGAAAAGAAATAAAAAGTGAACAAAATAATTGAAAATTGAGATATATATTTGAAAGTTCAGGAAATTAATTAGGACATTATGAAAATGATTAAAAATTGAAAAATAATAATTGAATAAATTTACAAAAATAATGGTAAATTAAAAAAATTAATTAAAATTTCCGGTGAATAATATAAAATTTAGGAATACATTAATAATTAAATTGATTGAATGTGAAGGGGAAAATAATTAAAATGGAAAAACTGATTGAAAAAACTAAATAAAATAATTGAAATTTGAAGAAGGTAAATTTGAGATTTCGGGAAACAATTTAAAAATAATTAAAAATTGCAGAAAATAATTTGAAAATGATAAAAAATAGTAAAAAATTGCAGTTTAAGTAATTGAAATGTTAATAGAATAGAAACATTAAAAATTGAAGCAATTTTTAAATCACTTCAAATTTAGTATACTTGAAGCGTCGATTAATGAAAGTTTAAATCAATGCAAATTCACATTAACTGAAATTTGAAGAAATTAAAATTGCTATAAATTTAAAATTTGAGAACATTTTAAAAAGTTGAACTATGATTTAAAATTTTATAACAAAAAAAAACAGCTAGTGAAGAATGTTAGGTGTGGACAGAATTAATAAATTAATAAAACTTGTAAATCATTATATTTGTGCCCCGGTTGAATTCATTTCAAATCATGCAGACCGACTAACTTCAAGTTGTAGATTTAACTGCCACTGAAATATGTTATTCTTTATGGAAAATAAAGACACTCGTTTTTTTTTATTTTTCAAAAAAATTATTTTTAACGAAGTTATGCGCATTTGAATTTTGAACCAGAAAACTCAAAAGAACAGTAAAAAAAATTTGTTTCCCTTGTAATTTTTTGGCTAATGTATATAATCAAATTATTTTTCTTGGGTCTTTTGAGTGGTCTTGTATTCTTCAAAATCCTATTTGAAATTTGTAAAAAGTTTCAAAATTAACGAAATGGGGGGGTGATTTTCTGAAAATAAATAAGGTCCATTTTCTCAAAAACCCCAGCTTTTTTTTGTCTCAAAATTTTACCATAAATTCTTACTAATCTACCAACTAATTCCCATAAGTTTCAAGCTTGCTAAACCATACTGGCAGCCAGGAGAATTTTTTTTTGAAAAATATTTTTTTACTTGGTTTTGGATTCTAGGAGGGCAAGTTCAAAAACAAATGAAATGTTATGAATCAAACTGAAGTAAGTTAGTTTATAACCAACAATTATAGATTTAAGTAAAAGCATTTTCACAAAATTTCAAACTAATATTACCATAGGTTTAAAACATTAAACCCTGTAAAATTTCTTAATTTTAATATCATTAGAACTAATTAATATTTAATTCTTAGAAAACTTCGAAGAGAAATTGTTTTTTAAATGTTACGATTCTAATGGGAGCGTACTTTCGAGATTTTCTTTAAAATCAATTTGTTATCATACAAAATATATTTTAAAGGTACTTTAATTTAAAAGATTACCTAAAAGTTTTTGCTAACAGATAATATTATGATATTAATTCTTGGGAATTTATAATATTAGATAATTTATATATTTCAATAGACTTAATATTGTATAAATTCCAATTTGAAGAAATAAAGATTTAAAATTTTATTTTTAAGTACGTTTTAAGGTATTAAAAAGTGTTTTAATTCAAATTTATAAATGTTTTGAAATTTTCAGTATTTAAAAATAAGAAGCGTTTTTATACAGTAAAATTTGTAAATATATTTTTTGCATTTATTATAAATAATATTTCAAAATATAAAATAATTTTTTTTATTGCACATTAAACATTTATTTTAAGTGAACTTTGGATATATATTTGATATATGATTTAAAATACGTTTATTTAATTTTTTCAAAATCATCTTTTGCAGCTCGAGCCTATGGTAATATTAGTTTGAAATTTTGTGAAAATGCTTTTACTTAAATCTATAATTGTTGGTTATAAACTAACTTACTTCAGTTTGATTCATAACATTTCATTTGTTTTTGAACTTGCCCTCCTACAATCCAAAACCAAGTAAAAAAATATTTTTCAAAAAAAAATTCTCCTGGCTGCCAGTATGGTTTAGCAAGCTTGAAACTTATGGGAATTAGTTGGTAGATTAGTAAGAATTTATGGTAAAATTTTGAGACAAAAAAAAGCTGGGGTTTTTGAGAAAATGGACCTTATTTATTTTCAGAAAATCACCCCCCCCCCATTTCGTTAATTTTGAAACTTTTTACAAATTTCAAATAGGATTTTGAAGAATACAAGACCACTCAAAAGACCCAAGAAAAATAATTTGATTATATACATTAGCCAAAAAATTACAAGGGAAACAAATTTTTTTTACTGTTCTTTTGAGTTTTCTGGTTCAAAATTCAAATGCGCATAACTTCGTTAAAAATAATTTTTTTGAAAAATAAAAAAATACGAGTGTCTTTATTTTCCATAAAGAATAACATATTTCAGTGACAGTTAAATCTACAACTTGAAGTTAGTCGGTCTGCATGATTTGAAATGGATTCAACCCCCCCATTTTCTTTTTTGCCCCAGGGCCCTTGCCCTCTTAATTACGCCACTGAGTGAAAACAAAACTCTCCCGAGTCGAATTCAGTAAGCATATGCAACTTGGATTTTCAACTGGCAGTTACTGTTAGTGTTTACGACTTCTGTAACCATTATCAGGCAATTCGCAGCTCTGAATATAAGATAACCCCGATAGGATTGAATTGCCCTATATTCGGTCTCAGGACAGGTATGCTGTTAAAACAGATTAACGTTGTTATTACATCCACCTTCTCGTAAATACTCTGACTGGAATGAATCAGCTTTATATTTGTAGATCTAATCTTTAATTAATAAGGATTTCGATCAATATTCAGAGTGATCGATATCCTTATTAAAATCCTGAGATTGAAGACTACCTATTTCCAATAAGATATCGAGTTACAGTAAATTGCTGCTAGTATATAATAAGATAAAATTCCTATGTCGTTAACTCTCATAACTATATCGTCAAATCTGCGTGATTGATATGGTAAACATCGGAAAACTAGAGTATTTTGATCCAAGGCATATTGATGATTGATTGATTGTAGTGCTTCTTTACTTATACTTGTTTCTTAATGGCACTTCTCGTATTACATGTACGTAATAATAATGAATATTGCTGCCAAGTTGTATCTTAGGCTTCATTTGGAGTGGGTAACTTTTTCTATTCATTTCATGAACACATCAATGAAAAAAGGTTTGGAATGTAGAACAAAAGTTTTGTTGGCTCAACTAAATTTTTTTGTTGGAATTTTGTAACTTCCACAAAAATATTTAGGAAGTCCTAACAAAACTTTTTTAAGCTTAACAAACGTTTTGTTGAGTAAGGTAACGGTACCAATACTCGACCAGTACCTATAGTCGATCAGGGATGATTTAATTAGACAAAATTAATTAATGGTTTTATTATATTAGTAAAAATAAATCTTGGTATATTCGAAGTAGTATTAGGCATCGATATTTTTAAACTATTAATTAATTTTATCTAATTAAATCATCACTGATCGACTATAGGTACCGTTACCTTAGATATAAAAGATAATAAATAAAGAAAAAAGTTAAAAATATGTATGTGTAATTTTCATTTTAATTCAATCACTTTGTGCAGAAACCGCACAAATCCATTTTTTTCGAAAAATTTTTTTTATGGAAAATTTATCTTTAAATGAAGCTCTACGATCTAGTAAAGTATTACATAAGTTATTAAACTCTAAAGTCTTGAAAAAAAAATCAAATTTTCGTTTCGTGCAGAAACAGCACAAGTTCATGATTTCAAGCTTCGCACAAAGATGCGCAATGGATGAAATGATATTTTTTGATATTCTTGACGTGTTGTAGACGTTGTTAACTAAATTACATTAAACAGTTTATATCATAAATAAAATGCTCTTAAAGCAAGGCAGAATACACAATAATAGTGAATTACGTGATATTTGTTAAGAAAATGTTAAAAAGTGATTTTAAAAAAATGTTTGTTATTTATAAAACGTTAATAAAAATTATACAAATTAATTATTTTTTGGATAAAATAGTACTTCCTCTATACAAGAAAGCAAAATAATGTAAAGCTATTCTACAAAAAAAGGAGTAAATGAAAAGAAAACCAAAATTAGAAATAAAAAATGCCATATTACCAGTGGCGTAATTGGGAGGGCAAGGGCCCTAGGGCAAAAAAGAAAATGGCGCCCCAATATAATGATTTACAAGTTTAATTAATTCATTCATTCATTAATTCTGTCCACACCTGACATTTGTCACTGTTTTTTTTTTTTGTTATAAAATTTTAAATCATAGTTCACCTTTTTAAGATGTTCTCAAATTTAAAATTTATAGCAATTTTAATTTCTTCAAATTTCAGTTAATGTGAACTAGCATTGATTAAAAGTTCAATTAATCGATGTTTCAAATATACAAAATTTAAAGTGAGTTAAAAATTGCTTTAATTTTGTACTATTTTATATCATTTTCAAATTATTTTCTGCCATTTTTAATTATTTTTCCCTTCACATTTAAAATTTCAAGTGATTTAAAAATTACTTTAATTTTGTACTATTTTTTATCATTTTCAAATTATTTTCTGCCATTTTTATTTATTTTTCATTAATTATTTTTCCCTTCACATTTAATTAATTTAATTATTTATTCCAAAATGTTATATTATTCATCTAGAATTTTAATTAATTTCTTTAATTTACCATTATTTTTGTAAATTTGCAATTATTATTTTCAATTTTTAATCATTTTCATAATTTCTGAAATAATTTCCTTTCATATTTGAACTTTCAAATATACAAATATCTCAATTCTCAATTATTTGGTTCACTTTTTATTTCTTTTTATTATTTTGCAATTATTTCCTTCATCTTTTAATATTTTTATTATTTTTCAATTAATTTCCTAAATTTTCAGTTATTGTCTCAAAATTAGGTTATTGACATAAGTTTTCCATGATATAACGAATTTTCAATTATTTTTTCAATTTATGATTATTTTCAATTTGGCCTTTTTTTTAAAAACAAAGTTCATTTATTTATACAAAATTTCACTTATTTTCATCAATTTTCGTTATTTCTGCGATTTTTTAATTATTCCTTTTCTTTAAAAAATTTTAAGTATTTTTGTAATTAGGGGAGTGGGCCCCAAGATGGACAGGGCCCCAAGATGGACATTTCGTATAAAATTTTTGTTTAAGGTGACAGCGCCTTATGCTTTTTGTCATTTTTGTTGTTTGTATAGACGAAGATTTTGATGCACATTTGAAAAAAAAACCAGCTGGTTTTTCTTCTACACATACCACGTAATTTTGTGTCTAAAAAAAGTTTTGTGACAGTTTCTTCTCAAGTTGGTAAAGTTATTTAAATTTATTTATCGTATAATAATACCCTAAAATGATTTTACTAATTCAGTGTTCGTATATATTTTTTTACTGGGGATTAAAAAATGGTGTCATGTACCCTAAGATGGACAGGCCTCAAATCTCAATGTATTTATTTGCTTATTTTTGATTTTACACTTTTTTCAATAATTTTTTGAGCCAATTAATTAAAATTTTTTATTTTCCACCATAAAATGTGATGTTATCGTTAGAGAAAATGATATATCGATATTTTTCGATATTTTATTACTTTTTACTGTTAAGCTATTAAATTGAAGTTTTTAGAAATGTTATTTCTTGATAAATTTCGTAAAATGATTAAAAATTAGTTTAAGAATTGTTAAACGATGTTAATTTTTTATTTACTACAATTTTCAGAGACTTTTAAGAAGGTGTCCATCTTGGGGCCACTTTTTTTTAGACCGACAATTTTAACAATTAGAATAAATGCTTTAAAAAATGTTTATGTTCAAAATAAAATTTTATCTCTGTGGCCATAAGTTACCTTATAAATTGTACTTTCATTTGGTATAAAACATTTTAATAAATTTTATTTGGTTTGGATTCTACAGCAATAAGACGAAAGGGTGTCCAACTTGGGGCCCTCTCCCCTATACTTTTTTTAAACATATTATATTCTATGATTTTTCCAATTATTTCTCTTAAATTTTATTTACTGTTTTCAATTTTTCATGTTTAAATTATTTTCATCATATTTTAATTGTTTTTTTCAATTTTAAATTAATTTGATCATTTTTTAAATATTTTCCTTAATTGTTAATTATTATTCTCATTTTGTAAAATTATTTTCTGAGATCTTTCAGAATTTTTTTAAAATTTTAATTATCTTCTTCAATTTTTAATTATTTTAATTGGTTTTCATAATTTCTAAATTTTTTTAATAATTATGGTAAATTTTAATTATTTTCAGCTTTCTTTAGCTCTTTTCTCCAATTTTTAGTTATTCTCAACATTTTCAATTCATTTGTAAGATTTTCAAGTCTTTTTCTCAAATTTTAATAATTATTTTGAATACTTAAAAAGAAACTAGATTTTTTTTATTATTTATTTCAAAATTTCATTTATTTTTTTCCAACTTATCATTGATTTTATTATATTTCAATTATTTTCTTCAAGTTTAGAATCTTAAAATAATTTTTCAATTAGTATCCCCAATTTTTAACTATTTTTATTTTAGAAAATAATTTTTAAGATTTTTTAATATTTTTCTCAAATTTCTTATTATTTTCTTCAATTTTTAATAATGTTCAGCATATTTCAATTTTTTTTTTCAATTTTGAATTAATTTTATCATTTTTCAATTATTTTCCTTCATTGTTAATTGTTATTCTCATTTTGTAAAATTATTTTTTAATATTTTGTAAATTTTAATTATTTTTAGCTTTTTTCGATTCTTTTCTCCAACTTTTAGTTATTCGCCATTTTTTAAATGAATTTCTAAGATTTCCAAGTCCTTTGTCAAATTTTAATTATTATTTATTATTTTGGACCCTTAAATAATAATTCGTTTTTTTTCCATTACTTATTTCAAATTTCATTTATTTTTTTGCAATTTATCATTGATATTATAATATTTTAATTACTTTCTTCTAGTTTAAAATTTTAAAATAATTTTACAATTATTTTCCCCAATTTTTAATTTATCCTATTTTTTAAAATTATTTTCAGCATATTTAAATTATTTTTTTCAATTTGAAATTAATTTGATCATTTTTCAATTATTTTCCTCGATTGTTAATTATTATTCTCATTTTCTAAAAATATTTTCCTCAATTTTTAAGTATTTTTTTTTAAAATTTTAATTATTTTCTTCAATTTTTAATTATTTTCATTTATTTTCTGAATTTCCAAAATTTTTGATTAAATATCGTACATTTTAATTATTTTTAGCTTTCCTTAATTCTTTTCTCCAAATTTTAGTTATTCTCTTTTTTTCAATTGATTTCTAAGATCTTGATGTATTTTTCTCAAATTTCAATTCATTTTTCTTCGTTTAAAAAAATTCTGTAATTTGTTCAATTATATAACCTAAATGTCATTTATCGTTTACAACATATCATTCTTTGCATCTTTTTTCAAATATTTACTTCATGTTTCAAAATTTAAAATCAATATTCAATTATTTTCTAAAATTTATTTCCTTCTATTTTCAATTGTTTTTCTGTTTAATAATTTTAGAAATTTTAAACTAATTACCAGACATTTCAATTTTTAATTATTTATATTATTTTTTATATTATTTTCCCAATTTTCAATTACTTTCTTTTTTTTCTCGTTCTCTTTCATAATTTTCAAAAAGTTTATACTTATTTCTGTTTTATTAAAAGTTGTTCCTTTAAATTAATTTTAATTATGTTTTCCTTTTTTCATTTATTTTCTCTAATTTTTAATGATTTTCATTTATTAAATGAACTTTTCAAGTTTTAAGTATTTTTCTGAAATTTTCTTTATCTTTCCTTTATTGAAAATATTTTATGTAATTTTTCCAATTATTTTCTCAAATTTTAATTTTTGTTTTAAATGTTAATTTATTCATCTCAATTTTCAATCATTTTTTTTCAATTTTCAATTATTTTCTCTAATTTTTGCATTATTCAATTTTTAATTTACATGTAAGATTCTCAAATATTTTTCTCAAATTTAAATTATTCTCTTTGTGCTGAATACATTTCTATGACTATTTTAATTTCCTTCCCCAATTTTTAATTAATTTAATTTTTTTTTCCAATTTGCAAAATTTGCAATTATTTTGTTTAATTTCAATTATTTATTTCAATTATTTTTCTTAATTCTAAAGTATTATAAATTTCACTGCAAAAACTGCTGTCTTCTAAGTGTCTTATTTTAAGACATTTTGATGTCTTTTTTGTATCTAAGACGCAAAAAATGTCTCATTTTAAGACATTAATTGCGTCCAAGACACCAAAATGTCTTAAAATAAGACACTTAGAAGACAGCAGTTTTTGCAGTGTTTGTCCTAAATAAATATTTATTTTATTTATATAAATTGATTTTTAAATATTTTATTTAAAATATTAATAATTGTTGGTAACACAAGACGTAGAAACTAAAAAAACTAAAGAAAATAAAAATACCATTTCTTCGTATTGACTTGGAATGGAGTTATGTTTGTTAGCTGGAAGTTAGAATTACACCTTGTTTTGGGGGAAAAACCGGTGCCATTTAGGTCCTTATAACAATACCACAGGATGATGTACGAGGCAAAGGGGCATTCGTAATCTTATAACGTAAAATCTTCTCCTGGGATGTATATATTCTCTCCTCGAACATATCCTCTGTGCATGACAGAAGAGCTGGAGAGGCAAGTAACTTGGAAGTAGAAAAGCATCCCTTTCTGCGTAACGTGTAGAAACCCTTGGTACTGTCGTTGGGAGGCGAGGATTGGGGTGTTTTATTTAATTAAGCGCCAGTCTACTGATCCTTCTGGCAGGCGTGTTTGTGTCTCAAGGGAATCCCCGGATACCAATCTTCCTTATATGTGGACGAATTAGGCACCGTTTGCTGCGACATTTCTCCCAGAAAATTATGAAAATTCCATACACACCACTGGCATCTTATTTCCTTGTAGAAAACCCTTTCAAAAATTTCTGGTGTAATTATCCAAATTTAATTTACAGCCATATGCATAAATTTGGAAAATTATAGACATTTTTGAACATATTCTATAGGCAAACTGGTTAGGGAATTCGAAAAATCTGCTGGTCACGGAAAAAAATAGATGTTTAAATATTAAACATGTATAGGTAGAAACATATAATTAATAAACAGAAATTATTATATGGGCATATCTCTGGAACCTTTAACTTTTCAATAAGAAAAAATATTTTATTTTTTTTTGTAGCACAGTATTGAAACTTTGTCTACATAAACTTCAAGTGCTAAGCTTTCAAATTATACAAATGGACAGATAAATCTAATTGTCTTCAAAAAGTTATAAATTATTTAAAATTACAAATAATTTTTAACCTGTAACAAAAAAATATTCAACAGGTGGTTGCTTTTTAGGATGAAAAACAGTTGAAATGAATTGCTTGAGGGGTTATCATTTTTAAAAAACGATAAGTTTGTTTAATATTTTCAATATTTATAAGAATTGTAAAATACTAATAGTAATACACTAAGAATAAAGGAATAAAGTTCCATTTTTGTGTGAAAATCAATCTCGAAATAAACATTAAAACTTAACCTTCAGGTTTTAATTAATGACAATTTCTGCTGAAAACATTAGAATCGGCAACTTCGGACTTAACAGTTTCTTTCTAAAAAATTTCGGTCGATTACGGTCGACCGTAATTGATAAATATTTTCACATTATCATTGCAATAAAGTATTTTTTCGCAAAGCACATTCACACAATGTTAAATGGTACTCGTAAAAATATATGTAAGTACTTTTTGAATACTTTTATTTGATTTTCGTGGAGTATCACTCGTATTACGGTCGTTGTCAAATTTTGTACACACGTGTTTTCTGTTATTTAAATTAGAATAGTTTTTTGAAGACACGAAGCACATCATTTTAGTATGTCTCAAAATAATTCTAATTATTTATACTTTTATTTCCCATAAACTATTTTGGTGTGCCTATAGTCTTATTCAAGAAAAATGATAAATATGACGATTACGGTCGAAAAGGTTAAAAGTGAGGGACAACTTTTAAAAACATATAACTTTCTTCACAATGAACAAAATATTAATTTTCATGCACAAATGTCTTCACTGTTTAACTAACTTTAAAAACATGTGTTATCTAACTAGTAATTTGTATTAATTACAAAGTTTCAACGTATAAACCACTTGAAAGTATGGTTAGGGACAAGTAAACATTGTTAAAAATCGGGTGTTCAAATTGGAATAATTATTTATCTATTTAATAAATCAATGTGTACTCTTTTGGAAATAATTCATCGTATCAAATATTAATATTTCCAACAAAAGCCAGGTAAAAATTGATTGAAATTATCAAAATATATGCAAGGGACATAAAAGTTAAAGGTTCCAGAGATATGCCCATATAAAACCTTACTCGATACAATTGCCAATATAAATAAAGATTTTAAACGAAAACTTTTTAACGTCCTTCGATATTAATTCATAGAATATGACGACCAATAAGGACAATTACTTGGTAATTAAACCACAAACTGATGTTTCGAGAATGACTCAGTCTCCTCTATAGAGTTTATTCAAATTAGTCTCTATAAATTCAAAGAAATACACATTTAATTTCGATCGTTGATATTATTGAGAACAATTTTAAATACAAAAACTGTATAAACGAAAAAAATCTATTTTACTTACATTACATTATTTGATCTTCATCGTCAAAAATTTCTAATGATAATCCATGAATTACATTCTTATGATGAAAAGGAACCAAACAAAAACAACACACTTTTTTTAACATACTGATAAAAAGAAACTTTTTTTAAAGGACAATTGTAAAACTTTTCTATTCAATGAAATGAACATTCTTTATTGAGAGACAATTATAAAATGTGAATAAAGTAAATACACAATCAGAAATTATTGAAATAATAAAAACAAAGACATACCTACATTACAATTTACAAATAAATATAAATAAGACACTGCATCAAACGAGTCAAGTAAAAGGAATCAAATCAAAACTTTAATAATGTTATTATACGAATCGTCAAAATTATAAATATCTGTCATTTTGTTAATACAATTATTTACTTCCTTTTTAATAAAAAAAAAATATCGGCTACTAGTTTATTTAGTGAAATGTTAGACTTATGTTCATTACACCTAATAAATAAACGTCTACTCGTTTGTCCAATAAATGTTTTACCACAATCAATACATTTAATTTTATAAACAACACCAGTATTATTTAATTTTTCAAAAGGATCTTTACCCAACTTCATAAAAGATTTCAAAGATTAATCATTTCTAAAAACTGTTTTTACGTTATATGACTCCAATGTTCTTTTGATTTTATAAGATTTTCATGAAAAGGAATAGAAACAATATTATGAACCTCGTTTTGAAATGCAGCATTGTTAATGTTAGAAAAATGTTTAATCTAAAACAATCTATTTTTTATGTAGTTTCATTATTTAATACTCTTACTTATTCTATGGCTAAATATATCAATAATTTAATTAAGAAATCTGTTTCAATTCCTAAATCTGTCGTTAAAAATTCAAAGACATTTAGAGAAATTATCATAAAAGAGAAAATTCCTAATGATCATATAATGATTTCTTTGGATGTTGTTTCACTTTTTACTGATATTCCATTGGAATTGATTATAAAAAGTATAGAAAAACGTTGGCACTTACTTAAAAATAATACTAAAATTCCTTATGATAAATTCATCAATTGTATAAAATTTATCATAGAATCTACTTTTTTTAAATTTGATAATTGTTTTTATAAACAAATATTTGGCACTCCTGTGAGCTTGCCAATTTCTCCTATGTTATCTGATTTGGTTTTACAAGATTTAGAAGAGCACGTTTTCAACAAATTAAATTTTAAGATTTTTTTATACTACAGATATGTTGATTCCTAAAAAGAAATTATTTTTAATTTTAGAATTGTTTAATCCATATCATTTGATATTACAGTTTACTCATGAGGTTAAATTGGACAATTCTATTGCTTTCTTAGATTTGAAAATAATTCGAAATAATGATGGTTCTATAAAAACAAATTGGTACAGAAAAAACACTTTTTCTGGTCGAAATATAAATTTTCTTTCTAATCATCCAATTAATAAAAAAAAAGTGCTATAGTAAAAACTTTAGTCGATTCAGCAATTTTATTATCAGATAAAGAATTTTATCATAAAAATTTAATCATTGTTAAGGAGAATTTACTTCTGAATAATTATCCTTTTCAGAGTCTTTGAATTTTTAACGACGCAGATTTAGGAATTGAAACAGATTTCTTAATTAAATTATTGGAATATTTAGCCATAGAATAAGTAGAAGTATTAAATAATGAAACTACATAAAAAATAGATTGTTTCAGATTAAACATTTTTCTAACATTAACAATGCTGAATTTCAAAATCAGGTTCATAATATTGTTTCTGTTCCTTTCCATGAAAATCTTTCTTATAAAATCCAAAGAACATTGGAATCACATAGCCTAAAAACAGTTTTTAGAAATGATTCATTTTTGGAATATTTTATTAAGTTGAGTAAAGATTCTTTGGAACAATTAGATACTTCTGGTGTTGTTTATAAAATTAAATGTACTGATTGTGGTAAAACATATATTGGACAAACGAATAGAAGTTTATTTACTAGGTGTAATAAATATTGATCTAACTTTTCACTAAATAAAAAATATCATAATGTTGTCATTAAACATAGAATTTCTAATTTGAATGATGATGGAACTGAACATGATTTTGACTGGTCAAATATTGAAATTTTACATAGAGATAATAATGATTACAAAAGACTAGTATAGCCGAAATATTTTTATAAAAATGAAAGAAAATTATTAACAAAATGAGATATTTATAATTTGGACGGTTCGTATAAAAATATTATTAAAGTTTTGATTTGATTCCTTTTACTTGACTTGTTTGATACCTTATCAAACAAACATAAGGTAGCTAGAACTAAAACTTAATTTAATATTTTAAAAATCTAAGCGTATTATTATGGCAAGAATTCAATGTTTGAATGTCAGTTTTAAGGTTGATCGCCTTATAACCTTCATTCTTAATGCAAAGCATTTTTATAAAACGGCGCTTCCTTAAGTTAGTTTCTCTATGCAAAATTTCTACATTATCCCATTCAAAATCATGATCCCTGCACTTTTTCTTATGTTTTAAAATAACATTATGATAATAGAGATTTCTACCAAAACTGTTGAATTTGTAATCGTCATTTTCTTATATTTTATTGTTCACCATGTAGAACTATTTTTAATTTATGTTTTTCCAAACTCATTAAAATCTTATAATTGTGACCATCTTCGCTTCTTAGATTTAGACACGTTCTCAAAATAGTTATTGGAAATGTAATTTAGCAAATGTCTCCAAAATTCTATCGTATCTTTTTCAACCAAAAAGGTAAATCCTTAGCAACATCCTCAGTTGGAGTAAAAACCAAAGCTTATGAAGTCAGCGACTAATAAAAGAACATTGGAAAAAAGGTTTGTTGGTTAAAAATAACTTGGAAAAAGTGTTCGTTTGGAAAAAAAATAGGTTGGTAATTTCAACTCCGTCCATTCTCTTTCTTACTAATTCAATGTTCATTAACAAGGATAAAGCATGGGACAATTTTGATTTTCAAGGTATGATTTGACTCAGAAGTTAATTTCAGCAAAGGACATGAATGTACACATCAGAAATTAATAACAGTTACTTGGTTGACATCCTCAATCACCATTACATTATCGGCAAATGAGCCATTAGCATCCAGTGATTGACTGCAGTTAACACTTGTTCTGCGCCCACCTTGTAAGCGGGCGATCGTTGATGGTGTTAGATGGCCGGAAACACAGTGAACAATCAAGAATCGGCTTCCGCAATGAGACTTGAACGTGACTGCCATCTGGATAAAGCTTTTCTCTTCCATCCGTCTGTTTGCGTTTACTTTTATTCCTTTTCCTTTGTCTCAATTTTGACACCGACGTGCCTTGCAAGCAGTGTCTACTACGCACCATGTCTTATTGTGCTCGGATTCTCAAACAGCAGAAAATTACTCTCCCCTGGTCTTTCATATTGAAATAATTTCACTAAAACTTTCTCAACCATCAACAAAGTAACGTATGTACCTACATTACCGATTGTTGTCGGATTTAACCCCCTCTCATTATGTACACTGTGTGTGTACTATTACTACAGAGAGCAATTTGTTTTCCAGGACAACGGAAGGACGTGACTTTGATTGATAACTCCCTCTGAATCGCGGAGATTTAATGGTATACCTATATGTACCGTCAAGCTTAAAGTGTCAATCGATTTACAAATCCAAACTTAATCTTAATCAAAATCTGCAATTGCTGATAAATAGTTGTGTATTCAAAAAGCATACTAATATGTACAGGTATCGTCATATATGATACTAGCAAAATTAGCGCGCGCCCAGGTACGCGTGAACTTTTCTTTTTTTATACATCATTATGAAAAGTTTATTGAAAAACATGTTTAAGGATAAATATGAAAATCTCTTATTTGTCAATTATAAAAAGAATTAGATAATCTAACTTTAAAATTGTATTTACTTAGAATCTTCACAACATCTTTTTTTAAATGAGCATAATTGTATGATGCACCTTCTAAAAAGTAAGCTTATTTTATTGGAATATAATTGATCAGTATTTTATTTTTTATGGCTGCGATCTAGGATCTGTCATTTTGATTTTGTTTTCATGATTTCAGATTCATAATCTACAATCATGAAGACCCTTAGAAGCAATTTTTAAATAAATTGATTAATAAAAAATTTAACTATTTTTTGACAACTTTAAAAATTTTTTTACCTACATTCAATGTTATTAAAATTTATCATTATTTTGTGATTTATGGCCGCCATCATGGATCCGACATATTGAATTTTTTAAAAACAACGTAAGATTCTTAATCAGTGATCAAAAAATTTCCACTAGAGCCAACATTCAAATCAATTGATTAATGTCATATATTCTATGAACACCATCTTGGATACACCATATTAAAATTTGTAAAAATAAGGTTAGAATCGTAATCAGAGACCAGAAAAAATGAAGGTGCCAAGTTTCAAGAAGGTATATTAAATATAAACATTTAAGAATGTATGGGTTAATCCAAGACGCACTGAGGACTTAAAAAAAAGTATATATTTAGCCACGTTTTATAAACAATAAGAAATTTTTGAAATCAACTTTCGTTCTTATTGGTCTTATTTCCAATTGAAACATTATATAATAGAACAGTTAACGAAAACAATGATGTTTTTTTAAAGGTAGGAAGCGGTGATAATTATTCAGATATTTCAGATTACAATTCAACTTTTAACTTGGGAATATATGGAAGACATGCTTCGATAAATACAATTTTGTTAACCATGCAATGAATTCTAAAAAGAAAAACTATTAAATTATATTTTAGGGAATAAGTATATTCCTCTTTGGAATCACAAAATTTGAGTTAAGAATCATTGACCCAAAAGAACTACCTTAAAACATATTATATGAATTGTAATCGTTAAAAATAAATTTACTAAATAATTAGTACTTTTGTATTAATTTGGACAAATTAATTAAATAAATAATTAATTTAAAACTTATGAAACCAGAAAATTGGTTAGAAAACGGGAGAAGCTTGAAATCAAATTAGAGGGCGACAGATCTTTCTTGGATCAATTAGCAAAAAAATAAAAATCGAAGTAAGAAGCTAACAGACAAATTGACAATCAAAAATAATTAGAAGCTCAAGTTAGGTTAAGGAGGTTTATCCAAAAAACCAATTTCTACAGATTCTTATAAAATTTTAATAACATATTAAATGCATTTCTTTACATGTACTGTTACAATTTTATTGAATTTTACCGTTTTGTTTTTAAGATATAAATTTATGAAATTGGCACTTTTACATGGAAACAGTAAAAAAAACGCGCAAAATGACTACATTTTAATTAATTAAAAAGACACGGTTCTACAAATTTTGTATTTGTATAAAAACTAATATATTTTAAACTATACTATAATACAACTTTTACAACAATATTTAATTAATTTACCGTACTGTTGTTAAGAAAATATTATTCAAGGTTACTAATTCTTCACTTTTTTGAAATAATCAGGAAGAAGAAATTTTAATAGCTTGACATTTTTAGCGGAAATTTTTTTTTTTTTTCTTAATAAAATTCGTTTATGTAATGATTTTAACTACAAAATACTATTTAGAAACCAAATTATAAAAAGAAATGAAATTAAAAAAATATTCACTATCTTGGTCCAATAAAATGAGAACCGCTTGAGGGTATATACGTCCTTAAGGACACAAAGAGAACTCAAGGAAGAAGAAAAACCTCAAAGACCAAAAGAAACGATCCAGAAAATCAAATTTAAATATAGTAATGTTAAATTTGATTAAATTACCAAAATAAATAAGAAAAAATTCGAAATGATCTCCTATTATATTAATATTTCTGCTAGACTAAATATGACATTTGTTCAGATAAATTTTGAGGTTAGATAATCACAAAACTAGCAATGTGCCGTTGAAAGTTTCATTTTGAAAATTTCGTTTTGAAAGTTTCAAATCATGAAACTTATGATCTATGAAACTTTTCATGAAATTTATCAAATTTGTAAATTATTAAAATTAAAGTAGACAATTTTTCCAGAAGATTTTATCTTAAAAGTGAGAACATAAAAATTGTAAAAATTAAAAAAATTACTCTTTTGTGCGAGATATTTCCATTTTAATTTGCACAAAAATATTTATTATAAAAATTTAATGAATACAATTCTTCTAGAAAAACTTATTCTTCACTATTTTTTGAGGCATTTTTTTAAGAAAAAAGTTTTTCTCCTTTTTTTAAAGAAATGTAAAAGAAATTTAAACAATTTAAGATTAAATTTAACTAAAAATTTTTGCAAATCAAATAATGAAAATTAGAACAACAATTACAAAATTTAAGATAAAAACTGAAAAAAACGAAACTAATTTAAAATTGAAAACAAAACTCGAAAAATGTCGAGATAATCACACAATTTAAAAAGAATAATTTAAAAAATTAAACAAAAAATATTAAAGTTAAACAAAAAAATTAAACAAAAAAAAAAAGAAAATTATAGAAATAACTGTTGGAAATAATTGCAAATTGAAAAACTGTTTTGAAAATCCTAAATAATTGAAATTAAAGAAAATAATTGAAAAACGAAGAAAATAATAAAAACTTCAAGAAATAAATTGAAAATTTAAGAATTGAATTAAAACTTGAAAAAATTATTATAATAATTGAAAACAAATTATAAACGAAAGAAAAAAAAATTCAAATTCAGAATAAAATTCCAACAATGGCTAGATTAATACAAAACTGAGCAAAAAATACATAATAAATAATAATTGTAAGAATTAGTTGGAAAGTGAATTAATTCACAATTAAAAAAATATAATTTTAAAAAATAAACAATTAATATTAAATTTAAACAAAATAATTTGAAAAATATGAAAATTATAGGAATAATTGTTGGAAGTAATTGAACATTGAACAACTAGATTGAAAATTGAAAAAAATAATTTAAAAAAGAGGAAAAAAAAATTGAAAATTTTAGAAAATAATAAAAAATTGCAAAAAGGAATTGAAATTTTAAGAATAAAACTAAAAATTGAAAAAGCACAATAATTATTGAATGTAGTAGAAAATAAAATAAAAAAATTTATTGGTACTCGGAAAAATAATTGAAAAAAGGCAATAAATTTTTAATAATAAAGAAAATAATTAAAAAATGGAATTGAAATTTGAAGGAAATAGTGGAGAATTAAAAGAAATAGTCTTACAATTGAGAAATTGAATTTAAATTTTAAAACAATTTTTATGAGTGAAAAAATAATTTAAAAAATCCGGGAATGAACCTGCAAATTATTATTATTATTTATTTGTTTGAATGCAATTATTTTTTTGAAAAATAAACAATTTATGGTTTTCTTTATTTAGCTGATTAATTAACTGATCCTTAATTTAAATAATTCAAATTTTACTAAAATACTTTATTTTAAGAAAATAATATAATTCGAAATATTTCTACTTCTGAAAATTTTGGTAATATTTTTAAATTTATAATGTTTAATTTGAATGAACAATGTGAAATTGCTTTGTTTACTGTTTTATTCCCAAAATTAACCTTTTTGAAAACAAAAATTAAAAATATAATTTTTCAAAATAAAGCAATTTGCCTTCGCCAAATATTAATATCAAGTTATATTTTATATTTATATTTATTATATTATATTATATTTAATTTAAAGAAGATCTTAGTTTATTAATTAAAAATAAAGGAAAAATAATGTTATAACAATTAAAATTAAGGAAATAAATTTTTTTAGAAATAAAACATTAAAATTAAAACATTTAGAATAGTTTAATCATGCACTTACTTAGAAATATTAGAATTAACTTGAATAATTATTAACCAATATTATGCAAATTTAAATTTTAGCGCCATAGTAAGAGTACTGAGTTTGCGCAGAAGGTCCCAACCTCTATTTCGTGAAATAAAATCATTTTAAAAAATTATTTGCATTGAAATTTGATTTTTACAGTTAAAAAGACTAATTCGAAACGTAACTAAATCATTTTTAAACTATTAACTTTAAAAATTTAGACGTTATGGCTAAAGTTTCATAAGTTTCAATTAATTTGAAATTTTTCATTGAAACTTTCAACTGAAAGTTTCAAAAATTATAAATTTCGGAAACGGCACATTGCTACACAAAACTAAATTATGAACTTACAATTTACAGTTCATTATAAATTAAATAGTTTAAATGTCTGAAATTGAATTTAAGATTTGGAGGTTATGTGGTCTAAATTTACAATAATATTAAATATTCTATGATTAGAAATTAATTCTATGAATAACCATTTACAATAAAATAGATTACGTAACTAAAGTCAATAACTAAAATTTTAGGTTAAGGATTACAAGAAATTTTTAGAGAGGGTGATTCTATACTTATCCGAAAAGATTAAATAAAATTAACAGAATAAAGAAAAGAGGTTATGGGGCTTAAATTTACAATAATATTAAATATTCTATAACTGGACATTATTTTTATTAATAACCCATTTACAATAAAATCGATTACATAACTGAAATCATTAATTAAAATTTTAGGTTAAAGAAGTTAAATACTATTAAATATTCTAAAATTGAAAATAGGTTAACTTGATTTAAATTCGATTAAATCAAAAATCTTTCCGAAAATTCTCAAGCCTTAATAAATTAAATTAATACAAAAATTACATAATTGTTGAAGAATGAATTTGAACTAAGTTAAGGAAACCAAAGTAAACAAATTCTTCTTAAATTAATCTTTAATGAATAAATCAATAAAATTCTTCTTGGTTTATTCTAAACCAAAATAATGAATTACTTCGGTCCAAAAGATGGTTTGGCGGCAAATTCAAAATTTTTAGGAATACAGGAAGAAATAAACTTTTTTCCTTCTTCTTTGATAATAATAATTACAGGGAATCGTCAATATTTTCTATTAATTTGGTACAATGGTACATTATAGACATTATATGTTAAATCAAATGGAATGTAAAGAAAATTATTTTTTCAAACAAAATTTTAAATGATAAAAATTAAGAAAATTTTTGTGAGTTGTAAAATTACTATATCAAATTCTACAACGTCATAGAAAATATCTGTTTATATAAAGATGGTCCAAAAAGTCAAAAGACAGAAATTTTATACTCTTACAACCCCAGATATCTTTCAAATTTAAAAAAAATTACCCCTATTCTTTATTCCAATTATTGTTATATTAGTCGTTGGACACCCTGAATATTTAATATACAGTGTTACAAAATAAAAAAAACTTCTTATCGGATCTGGTGGAAGTTGTAGGTAATCAAAAACTAAAAAGAATATTAAATCTCTGATTACACTCTCAAAATCTTGTTTTAGAGACAAAAAACCGTTTTCAGGTAGATTCATATACCTTGAAACTTCGCCATCTTTTATACGAATCAAAAAGTTTTTTTGTTTTTTGTTTAAAAGCTTGAAATAAACACTTTGGAGCTCTTATCTTATTAAAATTATATTTTTTATAAAGCACATCAAAACCTTAGTGAATGCAGTTTCAAATGACCCCAAAATGAATAAAATTCGATTAAAATTGTCAAAGTTATTCCACTTTTAATTTTGTAGTAATATCATTAAATTTTGACTGCATGAACAGTTTTTGATTATTTTCTTCTTCGTATTCATAATTTTGAATATTTTTCAATTTTTATATATTTTTGCAATGATATAAAACTTTTTTTAAAGTTTAAGAATTACCTGATAGTACTTGATATTAATTTTATTAATCACTGTAAAAAGAGAATCTTAATTTAAGATGTATCTTAAATTCAGTAAGCCCTGCCTGCTATATAAATGTTTATGTAAAAAATACTATCTTAATCAAGATGAATTTACAATTATAACAAATTTATCTTTTTAAATTGATTAGTACTTTATGTTTTTATGCAAATTGGAAGTTATTAATTTCTTTTTTTGCACAGTTTAAGATAAAAGAAAAATCTGTAAAATCGGCAAAAGCTGCGTCTTCAAAATGTTGCTTCTTAAAATAGGACTGCTTTTCTGCCTTAAAATAAGTCTTTCTTTTTACAGTGATATGTAAAAATGACAAAATTATCAATACAAGGAAACTAATAATGAAAAAAATGTCCATAAAGTCAAAATTTAATGGTGTTATTACAAAATTAAAAGTGGAAAAACTTTAACAGTTTTAATCAAATTTTATTCATTTTAGGGTCATTTGAAACTGCATTTACTAAGGTTCTGATGTGCTTTAAGAAAAAATATAATTTTAATAAGATAAGAGATATAAATTAGCTTCAGAGTTGAAAAACCAATGAAAGAATGAAAATTTTTGATGGTTTTTTTGTCTATATCTTTATGAATTTAAATGATAATAAAGAAATTCTTGTACAGATTAGAACCGTGTATTTTAAGCTTTCAAACAAAAAAAATTTTGATACGAATAAAAAATGTCGAAGTTTTAAAGTATGATGTATCTAAATCTACCTGTAAACGGTTTTTTGGCTCTAAAACAAGATTTTGAGGATGTATCACAGATTTAATATATACCATTCTTTTTAGTTTTTTATTACCTACACGGAGAAAAAAAATTAGCAGCCAAAACTAAGACTTAGCTACCTTAGCTAACTTTAATTGCTATTATATGGATAGCTAATTTTTTAGCTAACACAACTATTAATTAGCTTTCACAGCTCATTTTGTTTGCTGAAACAGCTAAATATTAGCTACCACAGCTAAAAATTAGCTATCCATATAGTAGCTAACTCATTTTTCTCAGTGTACAACCTTCACTATAGGTCCGATAAGAAGTTTTTTTTTCACTGTCACACGTGTTATGTAGTTTCATTAATCAACAGAACCTATTGATTGAAATTGGTCAACACACTCTATTTCACAAACAATTCAAAAATAGGCCCATCACCTTTTTCCACTTGGTCTGTTTAGAAAATAAACTCAAATGGATAATGTCAAAACACGAAAAGTAAACTGTGTATCACATTTGTGGACCAGGTATGTATTGCTAAGTCAATATTATCCCTTTCTCTACCCCTTCAACCCTCGAGTCACCCTCCAGTGGATCTAAACTACAGCAGTGAACTTAACTTGGGTGTATGTGCAACATAATAATTACATCCTCAAATGTCAGAATACTTGTCGTGAAAATCGTTAATGTAGAAAATTGAAGCACATGTGTATATATAAACGTGGGTGGTTGACCTTTATTAGAAAAGAAAAGGACCTCTTTAGAATCTTCTAAATTCCTTTTTAATTGCTTTTCCGTCTCTCCTCTTCCCCCTTTGTCTTAAGGAGTGTGGAGGTATAATGCAGAAGGTGGTATCGTGCATCTTGGTGCCGTTATCTTAACACATCTTTAATTACTCGAGTGATTTATCTGTTCCACTGGGAAATTGTCTTTCTAGACGCTTTTAAACTCATATCGCGTAAAGTTCAGTGACGTTCAAATTCTATTCAAACTGACTCTTTACACGCTTCATTTCTTTTCAGTTGCGCATTCTTTTCAATTGATTTTATTAAAGGTTTCTATACAGATTCGTGAGTTCTGTATAGTTAAATTCATAAAGGAAAGAATTATATATTTATTAATATGGGTGGTACATTGAAATGTGTGGTAAATTAAGAAACAATATATGTGGTGAAAATATATGGGTTGTTAATTAACATAGGTGGCATATTAACATTTATGGTAAATCAACATGTATAGTAAATTAACATGTAAGGTAAATTAACATGTATATAATATTTTAATATGTACGGTAAATTAACCTTCTGTTAATTCAAGAAATAAATTGTAATAAAAATAACGATTATTTTAAAACAAAAACTTTCTTTACCATTACGAATGAATTTGATCAAGAATCACTAATATCAAGGTCGAAAAATTTGAACGTAATTAAAATTTTAATTACCTTGAAATTTTTTCACCTCAATAACAATCTTTTCCTTTGGTCCAAAGTACGTTGAAACAGTTTCTAATTAAAATTTTTCAGACACGAGATGTTATCTCTTTAACTAATCAAACTTCCGAACAATTGAATTCTGTAATATTTTTTATTAAACTTGATAACCGAAGTTAATTAAACTTCTAAACAATTGAATACCGTATCGTTTTTATTCTATAACATTCTATAACCAAATTTATCTTGATAACCAAAACAATTCATAATAATTTGAATTAAGAAACAATATTTTAAACGAAATTAATCAAAAGAAACATTTATTTTTTCTTCAGAACAAAATTGTAATAGATAATGACGCAAGAGTGGCCAAATTATCAACGTCCGTTTCATCCGACTGATTTTCCACATGGAATGCGAAATTATGATCTGGATGCTTTGTCATCCAAGCAGAAGGAACATTTAAATTCAATGAAAATTGAACAGAGACGAGAAAATGAGTTGTATTTTTACAAGCACCCGGAAATTCATGGAGTTATTTCAATTTTGCTAAGGTATGTGAGTATATATTTAATTAATTATAATAATTACACAGTGTTTCAAAAAAAAAATTTTGTCCAAATAATTGGACTAGTCAATTCTTTTGTATTTTGCGTCGTTGAATTTGAATACCAGTTTAGAAATAAAAAGTCGATAAGCCTTTTTGTTCTAACCTCAAAAATGTACGTTTTTGGAGCATTTTCTAACATAGTAAAAAACGCGAGCTAGTTTCAAAATTCTGACTTGGATACAGATTCAGAAGTTTGGATTACTTGATTAGATTGGTTCTTTTTCCAAATTCAAAATTACGAATCCAAAAAAGGGGGACAAAATAAAAAATTAATAAAACTCAAATTGTATTTTTAGACACATGTTGATGACAACCCCTACCAAGAATATTCATGAAATTGTCGGGAATTTTTTCTCAAGACCACTTTCTGTAATTATAAAAGAACTTCTAGAATATTTCGAAGAAACTAATTCCTCAGATGTGGTAATCAGTAATTTTCGAAAATTGTATGAAAAAAATGAGCAAGTGTCATAAAATAAGTCTCATGAATTTAGCAATGTAAATATTAATTTTTTTCACAAAGGAGAGTAAATAAAGATAGATTTCAATTCTATCAATGTCATTAAAATATCTCAATTTTTCTTCCAATATTGTGTAATTAATTTTAAAGTTTTCGGCGCCATTTTTAAATTATTATTTTAATCTCTTTTTTGTTTAAATTTAAATGGTTATATCTGTTTAATTTTTTTTCTCATTTTTTTATTGGCTTAAAATACACTATAACGACTTGAAAACAATAAACACCGTTTTTTTAAGTGTTCAAACAGATATATAACCCCTTAATTTGCAATGCACTTTTAATACCTACTCTTAATTTTTAATTCGCTATTGGTCAAAATTAACCCATATAATTTTAGCAATAATACGTTTGTAATCTGTAACAACCCGAATTGCTTTGAGAAACAGGAGAATATGAAAATTGCAGTTCCCTTTCATGCTTGACTGTAAAGTTTCCAACTGGTTCCACTCAATTGGCCATAACATTATGCAAATCATGCGTTATTAATTACCGAGCAGCGACGCTTCTCCCGCCTCAACTAATCGGTTTTGACACAAGGTGTATATCACATTCTTCAATCTTTGATCTTGTTAATTTATTTCTCTACTGGATTCAAGATTTAGGAATTTATTCAGTGATATCACAAAATCTCATCAAAGTGATGGGAAAATAAATGTTACGCTTATTTTTTGCAGTCGATTTTCGTTAAATTTGCGTACACAAAATGTTTGGTTCAAACGTAAATGGGTTAATCGAAAAATGTATCTGAAACGAATTTTGTTTGTATCAAACAAATTTTGGATGAAATTCATTTTCTGTTTGTAAAGCATAATCTTTATTTTACTATTTTTACCACAGTTTTGGATTAAAATATACCGACGTAGTTTATTGTTAATGTTTTTTATATTGGGTCGAACTAGCAGTGTAATCGTTGCGTTTTTTCGTGTTATATATTTACTTATAACTTCCAAACCAATCAAGATAATTAAGTTTTCTTCGGCTTATTTTAAAGTTAAAGTTCAAGGTTTTATTTAGCTTATTTTCAAAAATTTCCTGTTATTTCTCCAGAAAATGCAGTCCACCAAACTTGAACAATAAAAATTCACTAAATATGAAAAATTTTCCTGTCTTTATCACATCAAATGTCCGTTTATATTAATCAAAAAAGCTCCAACTTAGAACTATTAGACGGAAAATTTTGTTAGTTTTCTAATGGTATATACAAAATTTATTTTTGCTAATTTCTAACAGAGTTATCAGCATTTAAAGTAGTTCATCTTTTTAATACAATTTTTGAAAGTGGTCGCACAATTTTGGCCGGTAGTGTATGCAAATTTGAAGTTTTTAATTTTTTTGTAACGTTTTAAAACAAGACAGCTTTTCTGCCTTAAAATAAGACTTCCTTCACCGGAAAAACGGTATTCTTTATTTGAGAAATATAATTCTTAGCGTCTATTTAAGAATAAAATATTCTTCTATTAAGGATACAATATTCTCAAAGTAAGAAGAATATTCTTAAAATGAGAAGCATTTTATTAAATTCAAAATATTTTCTTGTACACGGAAAAAAATTAATCACAAAATTTGAAATGAGTTGAATTCTTAATTGCAGAGAATTAAAAATGTATCTAAATTAAGCATTATAATCAAACTTTTTATAATAAAATATGCTTTATTTTGCAAAACTTTATATCAGAAAATGACATTTTATGAAATCTCTAATTGAGAGATAAGTTCATTTATCAACCTAGAAATATATAAAAAAGGTTATGCTAAAACATTCGGATTATTCGGAAAAGTTTAAAATTACTTGATTTTTGGGATATAATGAAGATTTTACTAAATTTAGATCGATTTTTTTATTATTAAATTTGCTCTAAAAAAATTATTATTTTCGTCCATTTCTTTTAAACAAAACATTTTACTATTTTTTAAAAAATTTTAAACACATACATTCTAAGTAATCCGTTTGCTCTAAATTTCAATAATAACTTAAATTCTATTCGTAATGGACTATGCATAAAATGAGGAATATGCAATGTGTAACATTAAATTACTTCATTTCTTATTCTAATAATAAAATTAAATTTTTTTACCAAAGAATTTAAAAAATAGATAAAAAACATAATAATTGTGAATGTTGCTGCGATGCATTGGCTGGATCAGTCATTTGCTTTTTTTATTGTGTATTTTCCATAATTCACAGAATTAGAGATTTCTAATATTGTTTTTAGGCATAAGAATATGTATTCTTTACAATACTAATATTTTAATCTGATATAAATCCATATTTTAATTTTAAAGATTTTATTACATCTTACTTTTGTTTTTAGAGATAATTTATGCTTGAATCTCATATTAAATATCAAATTTGGATATTAATTTTTTTCCGTGTAGCTTAAGAATGTGCTACTTAATTTAAGAATGTGCTTCTTAATTTAAGAATATGCTTTTTATTTTAAGAAGAATCTTCTTATTTTATAAATATTATATCCTTCATAGAAGAATATTTTATTCTTAAATAGGCGCAAAGAATAATTCTCAAATAACGAATTCCTGTTTTTTTAGTATTTGTACAGTGTATATTAATAATAATGTTAAGATGGATAAACTAGTAAATTTAATGGGGGATGTCATAGAATTTTCTTAGATAAAGATGTTTTTTTAAATTTACAAAATAGATATTATGATAGTCATGATAATCATAATATTAATTGTAAATTAATAATAATAATAATAATAATAAGTATATTATAATAATAGTAATAATAATAATAGTGACACTATTATTTTGGTGATAATAATTATATAATTAATATTAAGTAGTAATTTAAACGGAATATTAAATTCTAAAAACTGTATTGATGACAAAATATATAAACTAAAAAAAAAATATATAAAAAATGACGACAATTCAATAATTTATAAAATGAAAGTTGGTGCGATTCTAGAATAGCGCCTGAAGAAGGCAATTGAAATGCATGTGTGCTTTAAACCATAAGCTACAAGGGAGTCGACTCGAAAAGAAATAAATATAATCAATTTGTTAAAATATTATTCTAATTATTAATATTATTATTTTTATTTTTATACAGAGTTATTATTAGTACCATGGTATGTTATAATAAATAATAAAAAAAAATTTCCTGAAATATAGATAATGGTTTGTACACTATACCGTTCATAATTAATTTAAATTAATTAATTTTTTTATTTTCAATTTTCAAACTTAAATTTAATTTTTTTCTCTGTAAATGATTTAAAATTATTTAAATTCTGAATAAAATAAGTCTAGGAAAAAGTCATTTTATCAATTTTTCAAAAGTACTGTCTAAATTACAATTATTCAAAAACTACTAATTTCATAGTAAAATCACGTTTACGATTTTAAAAAGTAATTCTGTTAATAATAGTTTAATAAAAGCATTACTAATTCAATAATTAAAAGTGATTTTAAGGTTATGTTAAACCACTTAATAAATTATAGTTCACTTTCTATACTAAATATTTTAGTCAAGCATAGTTTACTGTTAATTAGTAAAATTTGACTACTGAATTAGTAGTTTTCTACTAATAATTAGTTTTTTTTTAATAATAATTAGTTTATTTTCCTAATTGAAGCAAAGAACACCCAATCACGGTTTTATATTAAATTAGTAATGTTTTATTAATTCAGATTTAGAAGTTACTGATAAAAGGTTACTTTTAAAATTTGCCAAAATAACTAAATAAAGTGCTTATTTTTCTTAGAATTTAGATAGTTTCAATCTAATTACAGAGAAAAAACTTAGATTTCAAAATTAAAAACCAAGAAAAATCAATTACATGCACCTAAAAAATTGACAATGTGACATTAAACAGATTCTAAAAAAAAGTAAATTTATTCTAATTTAATTTAATAAGTTTAACCAAATAACAAACATTTCTTCTGAAAAGTGCTTTAGTTTTGTGAGTAAAAGCTGCATTTATAAAACAGTTATTAAACTAATTCATAAAAAAGCAAAATCAAACAAAAAACCTTACCTTGAAATTTTTTTTTAAATAACTCATTACAATTTTTTTATCTAAAAAACAAAATGTTTATTCAGTTTAAAAAAGTTTTGTTGGGACTACTAATTTTTTTTTGTTGAGGTTATAAAAAAATTCAACAAAAGAATTTTGTTGTGACTATGAAATTATTTTGTTGATCGTATATCAACAAAAAAAAATTGGTCAAGTCAACCAAACTTTTGTTTTACATTTTAAATCTCTTTTTCAGTGTAACTTGAAATACTTAAAAATGAACTCACTCAATATTCATGTTACGTCGAATTTGACAAAGAGGGATAATAATTAATAATGAAAATAATAAAGTGATCAGTTGTTTACACAAAAGTGCACAAACTAAATAAGCAAATACATGGTCGATCAATCGTGCCAATAAGCCATTACATCAAACATCAGATGCAGGCATTGCATCCGACGTCGTATATGTATCAACGGTTTATGCGCTTCGCTTACAATTATCCTCGGTCATTTTAAATTAAATATAATTACTCTGACTGGAAATTCTATTTATATTATAAATATTATAGTATACGTAATTAAAATAATGCTCAATCTATTACTAATTAATGCTGATAAAATAACTGAACCTACTCTCTAAATCTGAATTAGTCAAAAATAACTAATTATTAGTAGAATAGGACTAATTATTAGTAAAAAAAATTACTAAAAAATAGTTTACATTTTATTAATTGAATTAGTAAACAGAATAATTTTACTAAAATATTAGTTTTTTTTTACATAACCTTAAATTGAATTTGACTGATAATTAGTTATTTTTTACTAAATGATTAGTAGAACTAGAAATATAACTATTTGAATTAGTAACTGAGTTTTTGCTTTCATTTTAGACTGAATTCATTTCAAATCAGGTAGACTGGACATGAGCGGTAGCTGAAAATCAATTTTATCTCTAAAAAGCTGTTTTTCAAAGATTTTTAGACGACACGTATTTTTTTGTTTAGCTGAAAAAAGTTTTTTCACGGAGTTATAAAGATATTACTTTTTAAAGTCGGAACCTTCGATTATTTAAAATTTAAGAAAAAAAACCTCTCTAAATCTGAATTAGTATAGTTTTCTACTATGAATTAGCGAAAAGTAAGCCAAAAATTTCACTAATTTTTTAGTAGAAAGCTACTAATTTTTAGTAAAAAACTACTAATTTTTTTAGTAGAAAACTACTAATTGAAATAGTGAAACTTTACTTTTAAAATAAGAAGATTTTTTAACTAGTTTAGTTAGTAGTTTTCAACTAAAAAATTAGTAGTTTTCTACTAAAAATTAGTAGTTTTCTACTAAAAAATAATAAAATTTTTTCTTATAGTAGCTCACTTTTCGCTAATTTATTAGTAGAAAACTACTAATTCAGATTTAGAGAGGTATAAGTGTAATAACTTTTAAAGTAATTGGGATTTCTTATTCCTTTTTTACGGCCTGAAAGAACTGTTAGTCCTCTTTAAAAATCAATTTTAAAGAATTTTAAAAATCTTCTAAAATAACAAAATGGCGGCCGTTTTACTACAAAATTTTTAATTGCAATAACTCAAAAACCCCAATGTTTTTTTGGTTCTAATTTTTTTTGTAAATTATCGTCATAGTAAAGATTATTTTACATACGAATTAAACTTGTGACCGATTTTGGCAGAAGAAAAGGAAATTATTTTTTATTTTTGTAAAGGAAAATTTCATTTTTCTGAAAAAATACACTAGATATCAAAAAAGCCCTTACTCTCTAAATCTAAATTAGTGGTTTTCTACTAATGAATTAGCGAAAAGTGAGCTACTATTAAATTAGTAAGAATTTTAATATTTTTTAGTAGAAAACTACTAATTTTTAGCAGAAAATAAGTATTAGAAAATTAATTAAAAATTAATTAGAAAACTGTTAATTAAATTAGTACAAAATCTACTTATTTTAAAAGTAAAGTTTCACTATTTCAATTAGTAGTTTCCTACTAAAAAATTTTTAAAATTCTTGGCTCACTTTTCATTAATTTATAGTAGAAAACTACTAATTCAGATTTAGACAGAGAAATAAAAGTTGTTACTTCTTAAAAAAATATAAAAAAACTTCTCTTGATATTAGATAGATAGATGCAAATAAGCAAATAATTGTTAGAAAATATGTAATTTATGAGAAGCATTTATATTTCAAACACATCACATTTTTAGTTTAATTGAATTTTTTATAGGTATATTTTTAAACTCTTTTCATTAGAAAACTCAAATTAAGAAGTTTTTCAGCAAAATAAAAATGTTAAAGTTAATTTCACCTAATTTTGAGAAGTCAAGTTTCACATTTCTCAGAAAAAATTAGGTTGGGTCAAATTTTGTTATTAAATTATAGGAAATATTTAATATTTTATGTTTTTTCTTTGAATCTACTGAAAATATGTGATTTTTATCCAATCTTGACAAATAATAGCTCATTTTGTCTCTTTAAAACTTTATTTACAATTTTATTTGTTGACAAAACAACGTGTTACATAATTTTTGAATGGCTCCTTATTTGCTGCAAAAAGAATGCAAAGTTTATTTTATTTTATTTTATTTAGATAACAAACGGGTTATGGAACCCAATATATATTATATATTATTAATAACCCAATATGTACAAATATTTTGCGACAAAATGTTCTATAAGATGCTACTTATAGTAAAAAAGAAAGAGAAAAAGTTATTTAAGGCTAGATTCTTATGATTTTATAAAAAAAATTAGCTTTTAATCGAATTTTGACGAAATTTGTTAAAAAAACTAAAGAAAAATATCAAGAGAAACTTTTTTTATATTTTTTGAAGAGGAACAACTTTTATGTAGGAAATTTGTTGATATTTAGTGTGTTTTTTTGCGAAAAAAGAAATTATTTTTTAAAGAAATAAAAAATATTTTTTTTCTCTTCTACAAAAATCGGGCACAAGTTAAATTCTTATGAAAAATAATCTTTACTGTGACGACAATTTACAAAAAAAAATTTCAACCAAAAAAACGTTGGCGTTTTTGAGTTATTGCAAATCAAAATTTTTTAGTTAAACAGATGCCATTTTGGTATTTTAGAACATTTTTAAAATTTTTCAATGGATTTTTAAAGAGGACTAACAGCTCTTTCAGGCCTTAAAAAAGAATAAGAAATCCCGCCCAATTACTTAAAAAGTTATTACACTGATAAGTTTTTTTTAAAAAATTGTAAATAAACAAAAGTTCCGATTTTAAAAATTAAAATCTTGATAACTCTGAAAAAAAAATTTTCAGTTAAACAAAAATATACGTATCGTTTAAAAATCTTTGAAAAACAACTTTTTGGAGATAAAATTGATTTTCAGTTTAGTTATTTTTAACTAATTCAGATTTGGAGAGTTGTATACTTCCTTATGTTTAAAAACTTCCAAATTGCGGATCCAGTATGGCGGACCAAATTTTGAAAATCGATAAAATTGTCTTGAAATATAAATGTTGTGTACTAAGATTAACTAACATGAATATAAATAACAACTAAATATAGACAATATTAATAAAAAAGTTTAAAAAGTTATTTATTATTTAAATTATTTATTATTTTAAAACTAATCATTATTCGTCAAAAATTATTATCTAACTATCATTTAAAAGATATCTTTTTTATTTCTTTTAAAAAAGAAACCTTCAGGTGGTTTTAGGTAATGAGTGATGAAGTTATACATTATAAAATCATAAGCAGGAGCGACGGAAAAAAGCACGTGAAAAAATTGTAGGAGGTGATTTATGGTTGACTGACCAGTATCTTTTTTTGCAAACGATTAATTATGTTGAATAGCTTTTGAGAGATCGCCGAGTTGAGATAGGATAGTGCGCATCCACGACATGTCGCCTTGCTTTTCGCCATTAGTGACTGTCCGTGCGCGAAAAGGAGTTAAGACCATTTATTTTACTCATTTGGATATTGAATACTGTTCATTTTAAAGATAATCCTGAGAAGAGACTCGCTTTATTCATTCCAAATGTTTATTACTCCAACTTCATTTATTTTAATCATAACTTCGCCTAATACCTGAAATATTATAAAACGTTATTTAATTTTCATGTAAATTGAAATTGATGTTTTATATTTATTATTTAACAATATAAAATTCAGTCTATTTTAACTCGAAATTTGTTTCAAATAACTCCAAATTAGCAGGCATGCTATTTTAATCAGTATTGAATTCCGAAACAAAATTTCAGTGCAATCAATTTTATTTTCAGAATTTAAATATTTGAATCTTTACTCCAATAAAGCTTTAAAACTCTAATATTTTTCAACATTGGACTATGAAAATTAGTGCTTTTGATGAGTAATTAAATATAATAAACCTATATTAAATTCCTGTATTTAATAACTCATTCTATGTACCTATGGGTCATTCTTTTTCAACGCACATACCCCCAAAATTGTCTTTGACATAGACAATTAAACGGAAAAATTTATTCATGATAAAGTCCGGAATTGATTCATTAGTTTGGGCCAATACAGAAAAAATAGAATAAAAATTCTAGCTTCAAATTTGCCTGTTTCAGTTTAATAATAATAAAAATTGTCATCTCTTCAAATATTTCATTTGAATCACTAATAGTCAATATAGGTAAATAGTATATTCGTATGTTTGAAATTAGATAATAGTCAAAATATAAATTTTATTTTCAACCTAGCCTCTAAGATTTTTTCAGTAACTACGTTACGTTACCTTACGTTTGGAAATTTTACCCAAGAAATGCCGGTGCATGCTAAGTTCCTCCATTATAACCCAGTTGGTCAATAAAGTGAATATTATTGCCCTAGGGTAATAATGGTCACTTTATTGAACTCTGAGCAAGGTTAATAAAGTGGCTATTATTGCCTTAGGCTAATAAAGGGTACTTTATTACCCTAGGACAATAATGAATATAATATGAATACCATTAGAATTAATTTATAACAATTTTTAAAAGAATTTATTGTTGTTTATCATCTTCTGATAAAATAAAGCTCGCGATTAGCAATTATTTCTTAATTATTATACGAATCTGTAAGATGAAGTTATAATTTTATTATTTTAGCCTCTTTTTAAATTAATAAATAATTTTTATTTGATAATATTTTCCAAATTCAAGCTAGAGAAATTTAGCTTTTTTTTCTAACTTCTATTCTTTTCTTCAATTTATAATTATTTTCATTATTTTTGAATTATTTTTAAAAATTTCAATTATTTATCCGAAATTTCAATTATTTTTATCAATTGAGAAGTAAGTTGCCAAAAGTTGATAAGCCAATTTTTTGTTGTTTCGAGAAAATTAAACAAATGCAGTTTTTCACTTAACCCTTAAAATTAATTGCAAATTAGAAAAGCAATACTAAATTCTTTATTTAAAAATTGTTTTTGGATTTCAGACCTCTTAATACCAATTAAAGTTAATTATAGTATATAAATAATATTTTAGTTTCGATAATTCTTTCTATTATAAAAAAAATTAAAATTGCAATTCATACTGGTTGCGTTGGCTGTTTTTAAAGTTGAAATTCTTCATGAACAAATTTTTTTCTTTAATTTAACTATTACAGATCGATTTGTAATGTCTAAAATATGCCAAATTTGTATATATCTCAATTTTTGTCCGCTTACTCCTCAATTTTCGTTATATCTGCGATTTTTTGATTATTCTCTTGAATAAAAAATTTTTAAGTAATTTTGTAATTTTTCTATTTTTTAAACATACATGTATTCCATGATTTTTTCAATTATTTCTCTCAACTTTTATCTGCTGGTGTCAATTTTTCAAATTTAAATTATTTTCATCATATTTCAATTCTTTTTCTCAATCTTAAATTATTTTCAGCATATTTCAATTATTTTTTCAATTTTGAATTAATTTGATCCTTTTTCAATTATTGTTCTCGTTTTGTAAAAATATTTTCTAAGTTTTTTCAGCATTTTTCTAAAATATAATTATTTTTTTCAAGTTTTAATTATTTTAATTTGTTTTCATATAATTTCTAACATTTTTTATTAATAATCGTAAATTTCAATTCTCTTCTTCAATTTTTAATTACCTTAATTTTTTCAATTAATTTCTAAGATTTTCAAGTCTTTTTCTCAAATTTTAGTTATTTTTTTGGATTCTTAATTCAGCATTTTTTAATTAAGTTTTTCAAATTTGAATTAATTTTATAATTTTTCAATTATTTTCCTCGATTGTTAATTATTATTCCCATTTTCTAAAATTATTTTCTAAGATTTTTAAGTATTTTTTTGAAATTTTGAGATATTTTCTTCAATTTTTAATTACCTATTTTAATTTGTTTTCATAATTTTAATTTTTTTTATTAATTATAGTAAATTTCAATTATTTTTAGCTCTCTTCAATTCGTTTTTCCAATTTTTAGTTATTCTCTTCTTTTTTAAATTGATTTCTAAGATCCTGATGTATTTTTCTCAAATTTCAATTATTTTTCTAAAAAAAAAAAATATATGTAATTTATTCAATTTTTCAATTATTTATATTATTTTTTATATTATTTTTTTCAATTTTCAATTACTTTCGTTCTTTTTCTTTTTTTATAATTTCCAAAAAGTTTATTCTTATTTCTCTTTAATTAAAAGTTGTTACCTTCAATTTTAAATTGTGTTTATATTTTTTCAATTATTTTCTTTAATTTTTAATGAATTTATTTTATTTCAATGAACTTCTGAAAGTTTTAAGTATTTTTTTTTGAAATTTTCTTTAACTTTCCTTTATATTTAAAATATTTATGACATTTTTTCAATTATTTTCTAAAATTTTATTTATTTATTTTTAAATTTTAATTTATTTATCTCAATTTTCAATCATTTTTTTTTCATTTTTCTATTATTTTCTCTAATTTTTGAATTATTTAATTTTTTTTTAATTTACTTGTAAGATTTTGAAGTATTTTGCTCAAATTTAAATTATTTTCTTTATGTTTAAAACATTTCTATGATTCTGCAATTTTTTCAATTATTTCTTTCAAACGTCATTGATTTTTTACAACTTATTATTGTTTTTATCATATTTCAATTATTTCCCAAAATTGATTTCCTTCTATTTTCAATTTTTGTTTTGTTTTATAATTTCCAAAGTTTTAAACTGATTATTTATTTTTTAATTTCCAAAAAGTTTGTAATTATTTCTTTTTATTTACAAATTATTCTCTTCAAATTTAAGTTATTTTTTTAAATTTATTTTCTCTAATTTTTCATTATTTTGTTTATTTTCCATGAACTTCTGGAAGTTTTAAGTATTTTATTGAAATTTTTTTAACTTTCCTTTATTTAAAATATATTATGTAATTCTTTCAATTATTTTTTCTAGTTCTTCATTATTAAATTTTTTTTCATTTTTTTAAAGATTTACAAGTATTTTTCTTGAATTTAAATTATGTTCTTTATGTTTAAAACATTTCTATGATTCTCTAATTTTTTAAATTATTTCTCTCAAATGTCATTGATTTTTTACAACTTATCATTGCTTTTATCATATTTCAATTATTTACTTCAAGTTTGAAAATTTGAAATCATTTTGAATTATTTACCAAAATTTATTTCCTTCAATGTTCAATTTTTTTTCTGTTTTATAATTCCAGAAATTTTAAACTATGTATATGACATTTCAATTATTTCATTTAATTTTAAATTATTTTTATATTATGTTTTTATTATTTTCTTCAATTTTCAATTACTTCCCTTCTTTTTCATAATTTCCAAAAAGTTTTTAATTATTTCTCTTTCTTTAAAAATTGTTCTCTTCAATTTTAAATTATGGGTCAGGCTTTGCCAAGCGGATCGGCTAAAATTAATTATAAAAATTCTGTTTCTAATGAGACATCATTTTTGTTATCCTTAAACTATGTAAATTAGGCTCTAAAATTATTAGAACAAAAAAATTTTTTTTTTCGAAGTTATTAGTGATTGAAAATTTTAATAGTGCAAAATGAAAACATATTTTTCTCGAGATCTTCTTAACCGATTTTAAAAGTTAAAACAGCATTTTAATTGTCTTGAAACGTAGTTTTTAAAAATATTTTTTGTTCTCAAGAATTTTTGATTTTTATCGTTTTTTAAATTATTTATTTAATAAATGTTAATAAAAAACATCTTTCTGCGTGCATTACGTAAAATTTTAAAAAAATGTTGTATTCTTTACACTTTTTTGATAATAAAACCGTTAAGAAAAAAAATGGCCCGCTATTAAAGACAAATATATTAAATTTTTTTTTCGGCGTGAAAATAACATTTTAAACTTAATTACATAAATCCGCTGACAATAAAAACCATTAAAAACAAAAGAAAACTTAAACATACATAATTTTTAAACTTTCATTCATTACCTATGCAAAAAAAATTTTGAACGCCGAAAAAAAAAATTTAATTTTTTTGTTCCTAATCGCGGGCCATTTTTTTTCTTAACGATTTTATTTTCAAAAAAGTGAGAAGAATACAACAGTATTTTAAAATTTCACGTAATGCACGCAGAAAGCTGTTTTTATTAACATTTATTAAATAAATAATGTAAAAAACGATAAAAATTAAAAATTCTTAAGAACAAAAAATATTTTTAAAAACTACGTTTCAAGACAATTAAAACGCTTTTTTAACTTTTAAAATCGGTTAAGAAGATCTCGAGAAAAATATGTTTTCATTTTGCACTATTAAAAATTTCAATCACTAATAACTTCGAAAAAAAATTTTTTTTTGTTCTAATAATTTTAGAGCTTGATTTATATAGTTTAAGGATAACAAAAATGATGTCTTATTAGAAATAGAATTTTTACAATTTTAGCCGATCCGCTTGGCGAAGCCTGACCCTTATGTTTATCTTTTTTCATTTACTTTCTCTAATTTTTCATTATTTTATATTTTTTTAAAATTTATTTTCTCTAATTTTTCATTATTTTGTTTATTTTCCATGAACTTCTGAAAGTTTAAAGTATTTTATTGAAATTTTCTTTAACTTTCCTTTATTTAAAATATTTTATGTATTGTTTTCAATTATTTTCTCTAGTTCTTCATTATTAAATTTTTTTTAAAGATTTTGAAGTATTTTTCTCAAATTTAAATTGTTTTCTTTATTTTTAAAACATTTCTATAATTTGTTTAAATTACTTTCTCCAATTTTTAATAGATTTCATTATTTTTTTTATGTAATTTGCAAAATTTGCAATTATTTTGTTCAATTCCAATTATTTTTTTGTAATTTTTTTTAATTCTAAACCTTTATAAATTTTGTCCTAAATGAATATTTGTTTTATTCATTTATTTAAATATAAATTTATTTTTAAAGATTATATTTAAATTTGAGCTATTTTGTGTATTACAAAAGCAAAGATACTGTCTTTTTTAAAAGAATCTAGAATTTGAAAGGAATGGGGGACAGTCATTGAAATTTTTGGCAATTTCAAATGTAAAAAAAATTGATCGAGAATTACTATTGGATGATATAGTGGTACTTAGGGAGATTATTCTCGAGCATCTCCCCTTACTTTTTTAAGGAATGATTTCTGTTGACAAGACCAACTGACTCCTGTCGATCAAAGGGAATCAAGCATCTGTGTCGTATATAAAGTTGAGGGCTTCTTATACAGTTATACACCAAGATACCTATCACTGTGAAAGATGTTGGCACTTCTCGAAATGAGACGCGGAAATGCTTTACCAAAGAAACAGCTGAAAGCCGATCTCAAGGGCTTTCCATTTCAGATATATACACGTGCGCGCTGTCTTACAGATTTTTAAAGTTTGCTACTTAAAAAACTTCAACTCACTCGCTGCATTATTATTTCAAGAAAAGTACTATCCAGTTAACTGCACGATCACGATCTTTATATCAAGGAATGACAATAGTTTACTCCCAGAAATATATTATGTACCTATGTTTGCATTTCTATAGAAGACACTTTTACATTTTCTATATTGAAAACCGATCATAAACAGTTGAGGTTTATGTACCAGAAAGTATTTGATTGTATGTATGATACTATTGAAAACAGAGGCTTTATTTTAAATGTATTTAAAAAAAACACAGTTTTGGAATTTTATAACATAGTATATTGCTTATGGAATTTTTACCCTGGATTTTAAAATTATTCCGCAGTAACTGTTTTTAAGTTAATATCAAAGCTATATGTTATTTACAATAATCTTTTCATTTTGATTCATAAATAATATTAACATGCTTTTTGCATTCATTAGATTCTATTAAACATGCTCTGTTGCATTATTTGTTAAAAAAGAAATAAATAATAAAAAGTGCATTGTTTATGGGATTACTCCATACTTAAATAATGGAAGCTTTTGTTTCTTAACATACTGGCATTAAAATGAGTTCGTATTATACACATCGATTGCGAATAATACCTGCCGAGTGAATAATAATAGGAGTATAATGATGAAAGCGAAATGTAATGAAACAATGACATATTGTATTTTATTCTAAAGGTAATGTATCTATAAAAGTGCTAACAATAAATTATTGTTCCAGGAAGAAATACACATTAAGGTAAATATTAATTAAATAATTTTCAGTGAATTTAATGATTTTTGTACAGTTAAGTAAATTGCAATTAATGTAAATTTTAATGGTGGAATACGCCTTGAAAAATTTATCATCAAGCAAAATTTAAACTGATTGTCTGTAGTGATGCACGTCGAGCAAACGATCTGATCGACTTCACATCTGATCGTCTGTTGTTTGCTCGATTATGATTGATTTGAACAAATTACTTTTTATTTATCTTTTAATAATTAGCATAATTTTTGAAAATATCTTTAAGTAAGAATCCTTTCTTTTTGTTGACATTTTTTATCTGTCACGTGGGTAATTCCATTGACTTTTGTCTGAGGGATGTTGCTTGCAAATCTCAAAAATACACTTGTTTTATATATAAGTCATTATTAAACTCCGTAGAATTCATTTTAAATAAAGATTTTTATAAATATTTTTTTATTCATTTAAAAATTTAATTTTTAAATGATAATTTAAATGAAAATAAAATATTTTTAGCAAACATCCCTCAGACGACAGTCAATGGAATTACCCACGTGACAAATAAAAAATGTCAACAAAAAGAAAGGATCCTTACCTAAAGATATTTTCAAAAATTATGCTAATTATTGAAAGATAAATAAAAAGTAATTTGTTCAATTAAATTATAATCGAGCAAACAGTAGACGATCAGATGTGAAGTCGATCAGATCGTTTGCTCGACGTGCATCACTAATTGTCTGAGACATTAAAAAAATATAGTAACATTAACTGTATGCAAATGGTTAAATTCCAATCAGATTTATATCAAAATTTTTAAAATGACTAAAATTTGTGTAATTACAGGAATTATATTACAATATCACATTTTATGCAATTTTAATTATGGGGCATTTCGTTTCAAACCAGCCGCCCTGCTTTTGTTTTTAAAAATAAGGAATTTTTCCAGTTTTAATATTTCTTTTAAAAATACAATAAATAAATAAAGCTATGAGTGTTTTTTGGAGACAATTTAATGATCTCTTATTTGGTATAATCAGTTTTTAAAATTGGATTAGGTTTCATTAAGGAAAATTAAAATGAAACCTTGAAGTTTATTTTTCTGACAATAATTAAAATATTTAAAAATGGCTTTAAATAAGGCTTAAAATGTGCAGATTATGTAAGCCAAAGATTAGAATGGCATATTCAATGGTTCAGAAGCTATATATTTAATTTAAAATTCAGTAATGTTTTTTAAAACATTTTTTTTCCAATTACTTTTCTAGAAAATTCAGCCTACCAAACTTGAACAATGAAATTTCACAAAAGACGAAAAATTCGACTAAAAATTGTGTCTTTATCACATTGAGTCTTCGTTTTATTAATCAAAAAAGCCTTTAAATAGGACCATTTAACCAATAGTGTAACTGTCAAGGGACAAAAAAGGGGCAGTGTCCCTTTTTTACTCAGGGTACCCTTGATCAACCCTAATAGACCCTTTAAAAAGAAAAAAAATCCAAAAACCTTACTTATTGTAGTAATTTATAGTTTTACATCTTTTATATAAATAAAATAAATATTTATTGAGAACAAAATGTATGATATTTTAGAATTAAAAAGATTTGCAAAAAATAATTGAAATTTAACAAAATAATTGCAAATTTTGCAAATTAATTGAAAAAAAACTAAATCAATTCAAAATTGCAGAAAGTAATTGAAATAATCATAGAAATGTTTTAAACATAAAAACAATAATTTAAATTTGAGAAAATTATATAAAAATCTTACATGTAAATTGAAAAAAATTGAATAATGCAAAAATTCGAGAAAATAATTGAAAATTGAAAAAAAAATGATTGAAAATTGAAATAAATAAATTTAAATTAAAAATAATAATTAAAATCTGAGAAAATAATTGAAAAAGTTACATAAAATATTTTAAATAAAGGAAAGTTAAAGAAAATTTCAGAAAAATACTTAAAACTGTCAGAAGTTTATTGGTAGAAAAAGAAAATAATGAAAAATTAGAGAAAATAAATGAAAAAAGTTTAACATAATTTAAACTGGAAGGGAAAAACTTTTAATTAAAGAGAAATAATTAAAAACTTTTTGGAAATTATGAAAAAGAACGAAAAAAACAACGAAAGTAATTGAGAATTAAATAAAAATAATATAAATAATTAAGAATTGAATCAAATACTTGAAATGTCAGCTAAAAAGTTTAAAATTTTTGAAATTATAAAATAAATGAAAAAAATTGAAAATTGAATGAAATAAAGTTTGGAAAATAATTGAATAATGATTTAAAATTTTAAACATAAATAAAATAATTAAAATAAAATACAAACAATGATAAGTTGTAAACAATAAATGACATTTAAGTAAAATAATTGAAAAAAATACAGAATTTTTTTTAAACAAAGAAAAATTAATTGAAATTTGAGAAAAATACTTGAAGATCTTAGAAATAAATTGAGAACTAAGAGAATAACTAAAAATTGGAGAAAAGAATTGTAGAAAGCTAAAAATAATGAAAATTTACGATAATTAATAAAAAATTTTGGAAATTATGAAAACAAATTCAAATAATTAAAAATTGAAGAAAATAATTATAATTTTAGATAATGCTTAAAAATCTTAGCTAATAATTTAACAAAATGAGAATAAAAATTAACAATCAAGGAAAATAATTGAACAATGATCAAATTAATTAAACATTCCAAAAAAATAATTGAAACATGCTGAAAATAATCAAAAATTCAAGAAAATAATAAGAAATTTGAAAAAAAAAAAATTAAAAACTCTTAGAAAATAATTTAAAAAGAAAATACTTAAAAATGGTGGAAAATAATTGAAAAAGTTAAAAAGAATTGAAATTTACGATAATCAATAAAAAAATTTTGGAAATTATGAAAACAAATGAAAATAATAAAAATTTCAGAAAAATACTTCATTATCATAGAAAATGATTTAAGAAAATGAGAACAATAATTAACAGTCGAGGAAAATAATTGAAAAATGATCAAATTAATTCAAAATTGAATAAAATAATTGAAATGTGCTGAAAATAATAAGAAATTAGAGAAAAACATTAAAAAATCTTAGAAAATAATTTTAAAAAATATGAATAATTGAAAATTCGAGGAAATAATTGAAGCATTATTTTAAAATTTTTAAACTTGAAGAAAATAATTAAAATATGAGAAAATAAATAATTAGTTGCAAAAAAATTAATGAAACTTGTAATAAATAATTGAAAAAAAATTAATTTTTTTTTAAGCATCAAAAGTAATAATTAAAATTTAAGAAAAATACTTGAAAATCTTTGAAATTAATTAAAAACATTGAGAATAACTTTTAAAAGTTTGAGAAAAGAATTAAAAAAAAAAAATAATTGTAAAAATATTTTTAACCTTCAATATTTAAATACTTATCACAACTTGTAATTTTTTCCAGATCAATTCTAATACTTTATTAATGTAAAAATTTTATTAACTCTAAATTTTATGTAGTATGTAAAACTCCATATTTTATTTTATTTTATTATATTATATCTACGAAACAGATTTCTGACAAGTGTAAGTTTAACATTGTGATTTTGTTATAGTCCTGATGAGCTACGTTCGTAGCGAAATGCAGCGAAATTTGGTGAAGAATAAATAAAAAAATTTTTAAACTAACTTCCTAAATTCAAATAATTTTTTACAAAAAGACCAAAGGCCACAAGATTGCTACCATTTATTTATATAAAAAAAGGTCTATAATATATTTTAATGACAAATTAGAATAATAATTATCAATTGAGGAAAATAATTGAAAAATGATCCAATTAATTCAAAATTTCAAAAAAATAATCGAAATATGCTGAAAATAATTTAAATATAAAAAATTGAAAACAGTAAATAAAATGAAAGAGAAATAATTGAAAAAATCATAGAATATATGTTCAAAAAAAAAAAAAGGAAAGTTACAAAATTATTTAAAAATCTTAATTTAAGAGAATAATTAAAAAATCGCATAAATAACGAAAATTGATGAAAATAATTGAAATTTCGGATACATAATGTAAATGTTTGAAAGTAATGCCAAAATAATGAAAATAATTATAAATTAAAGAAAATAACAGAAAAATTACAGAATTTATTTTTAAGCAAAAGAAAATAATTGAAAATCGTTATATTATGGAAAATTGATGTCAATAATCTAAATTTGAGATAATAACTGAAAATTATAAAATTAATTGAACAGTAATAAAAATATTAAAAGATGGAGGAAATAATTACAAAACTAGGTGAGAATTATGTCCATTTCATGGACATTTCGCTTCCAAGTAAGCAAAATGATTTGCTTCCTTGTACGGGAAGCAAGAAATTAATAATATGTAAGTTAATTGGGGAAGTTGTTAAAAAAAAGAAAATTTTAATGCAAAAAAATGTAAAAATATGAATTATTTTACGAATTCTTGATCAATTATAAAAGTTATATAGGTCAATCGATTCGTTTTGAGATAAGGAATATGATTTTTGTATTCTTTAACACACACACACACACACACACACACACATACACACACATACATCTGGACATTTACTTAGAAATGAAAATTTACGCTTTTCAGATGAAAATAAGTCGATTTAGACTATTTTTGGAAAATCGAAAATCTTAACGATCACAAAGCTTCCTTTATGAGGAAGCAAAATTAATTGTTTATAAACAATCTATGAAAAGAAATTTTGCTTTCTCATAGAGGAAGCTTTGTGATCGTTAAAATTTTCGATTTTCCAAAAATAGTCTATATCGACTCATTTTCATCTAAAAAGCGAAAATTTTCATTCCTAAGCAAATGTCCAGATGTATGTGTGTGTGTGTGTGTATAGCGTTTTTTGTGTACAAGACATCTTGAGAACGCTTAAACGGATTCCAATAAAATTTGGATGACTTATTAAGCTCATGAATATCTAAATTTGGACACAAGGATTTTTGAAAATACACAACCAAATTTTTTTGAGCACCTTTTTTCATCGAAAAAAATCGTTTTTTGCCAAAAAAAATTTGTATGCTAAAAATACAACTTAATAAATACAAAAATCATATTCCTTCTCTCAAAACCAATTAACTTATATATTATTAATTTCTTGCTTCCTCCATGAGGAAGCAAATTATTTTGCTTACTTGGAAGCGAAATGTCCATGAAATGGACATAATTCTCACCTAGTTTTTTCAATTTACTAATTGTAATTGGAAGTCTATTTGATGCCCTTTGATTCTATCCAAGGTACACTTAAATTGGTAAACTTATTTTTAAAATACAAGCTTTTATTTAAAAAGTGTTAAAAATACTAATTTTGCAATAACTATTGTAAAAACTTTTAAAAATATTTCTCGTTTGTCAGAAACATTTTTATCATCAAACATAGTAATCTTTCTAATATTTTGATAAACAAGCTTTTATTTAAAAAGTGTTAAAAATACTAATTTTGCAATAACTATTGCAAACAATTTTTAATTTTATTTAAAATTTTTTTTCGTTTGTCAGAAATATTTTTATTATCAAACATAGTAATCTTTTCAATATTTTGATAAACAAATTTTTTTTTTTTAATGCTGATTTCACGAATTCTGATCCATTTACAGTTATTCGTTTAAATACATAAATAAAATTTGTTAATATTAATTTTAAAGAGCATATAATTCTAAAAGAGACTCTTTTTGCATTCGCATAATTTTCGGGTAGGAGGAGCATATTTTTATTGGCATAATTTAATGCAAGTAAGTGTAAGGCCCCTCCTTTCATGAAAGTAGTTACCACGATAAAAGTAATGGAGGAAGCAGCCTCCTCTCTTGCTGCCACTCCCGCTATGATATTTCTCCACAACCTACAAGATGAAACAAACTACCGTTGTGCGATGCAACTGCGTTTTAGAAAATATGTGGTAGTCTTCGGATACTTAATAAAAAAAAATGGATGCTGCGTGCTCTCGCCTACACGCGCGCACGCGTCACGTCGTAAATCAAGCGGAGGGAAAAATTTCCAGATATTCCTATATACTCTATCGAAGAGAGTTGGGGCCTTTATATAGTATACAAAGAATATAATAACGAACAGCAATTCACTATTTTCGTTGGAGAATGGGCTCTTTAGCTCAGGGGGAAACGGTACAACAACCGAAACTTATAAGCCAAAAAAATTAAGCGCTGATACCATCTTAGATTGCATGATTATGTTCTATTGAGTTGCAGTCGCTTTTCAATACATCATCTAATGCCATATGCTTATTTTTTTTTTTTTTTTACTTTCAATAGAACATATACACTTTTCCAAAGACACAGCTTTTCCTCGTCATGTCGATAAGGACAATGTCGTCAAAGAAAAAGTCTAGATCAAATTTTTAATATAATACAGAATATGTCAAAAATGGCAATGTTTTATTCTCTGTGCAAACTCAACTTTTCAGATGTTCGCTTTCAATCGATATATAAGTACATCCGGTCTATTCTTTGCAAAAGGTGCTTAGCACTATGTGAAACCACAACAGATCTATTCGAATTTTGATGTATTGTTATGTTTGAAACCTGCTTAAGCTGAGTTTTATTGTATATACTGTGTGAAATACACACTTCTCACTCTTTCTATTTTGGTGGTAGTTTCTATAAAATGTCTATATTTCAAACCAGGATACGTTTCTGGCTATTTAAACCTCGAGGGCGCTGATTTCTTTTTATAAAGCACCCTAGGTGTCCAAATATTCTAACATGTTTAAATTCTTGCTAACGCAACAATGAATTATGAACTCAGTAGCAGCAAAGATGTTTTTTTTTTTAGATTCTAAGAATTTCCTTGTATCTCGAATACTTTCTAAAAATGGAAATATTAGTTTCTCTATATGTGTCTAATTATTTATCTGAAATGTTTTGTAAAACAGTTATGTTTATTTTGAGCTGTATTAGCTTTCATTTATAATATCGTGGTGACCATGCAGAGATCTTGAAATCAACTTAAATTTTAACACAAATTCTTTAATTGCAATAACAAAACATTGAATTACAATTACGACGTAGAAAAATTATATTTTAGACCTATATTTTCTAATAAATGATGAAGTTTCTTAAGACATCCCCAAAGATTCTGTAGGCCTTTAAACAATATTAGAAATTTTTCATTTTTTGAACCACTTTATGTATCTAAAAACAACAACTGCACAAAAAAAAATTGATGCTCTGAGCTCGAGATCATACCGAGAATCAGACCATGACTAATTTATGTTTTTGGGGTCGCTGAAACCGAATCTGAAATCTATTTAACCCCATCACGTCAAGAATTTAACATAACATAAAAAAACAAAAATTTGACCCTAAAATTTTGAATTCCAGAAAAATTCTGATCTTTAAGTCTTACTATAACTGCTTTTTGTTTTTAGGGTCGCTAAAGCCGATTCTAAAGTCTATTCAACCCCATTACGTCAGATTTTTAACATAACCTCAAAAAAATTCTGAACAAGTTTTACTACGACTGCTTTATGTTTTTGGGGTCGCTGAAACCGAATCTGAAGTCTATTTAACCCCAGCACGTCATTCTTTTGACATAACTTAAAAAAAAGCACAAAATTTGACACCATCATTTAAAAACATATTTTAAAAAATATATAAACAAACTGCTTTATTTAAAAAATGGTCCACTTTTTCAAAAATCTTACTAGGTGAAGTTGTAGACTTTTTTTTCTCAAGAAAATAAGCTATTATTTACTTAAATTGTACCATTTTTTAAAAAAATTTAAGAAAAGATAGACTTGTAAAAAAGGATCTTTGAAAAACATTAACAATTTGGCAACTTTTGTTCATTTTTAAACCATTTTCATTAAAAAACTACTCACTAAATCTGAATAAGTAAAACTAGTAAAAAATAACTAAATATTAGTAGAAAACTGCTAATTAAGTAGTGAAATTTAACTAATTAAATAGTAAAAAATAACTAATGTAATTAGTAAATAGAAATCAACTAATTCTTTTAGTAGTTTTCTAGTTTAACATAACCTAAAAATTACTTTAACTAATCAAATTAGTAGTTTTTTACTAAGTTATAATTAAAAAATTACTATTTGACATGGTAAACGAGTTTTCACCCTTAAAATAGTAAATAATAAGTTAAGAAATAAATTATATTAATTAATAATTGCTATTAACAGAAAGTCTAACTTTTGTCAGGAACTGACAATCAGAGACCTTTATGTAAACATGCATTGATTAAAAGTTCAATTAATCCATGTTTCAAAAATACAAAATTTGAAGTGATTTACACATTTCTTCAATTTTTAATAATTCTTTTCTATTATGATTTCAACCACATAAACTTCAATTTTGAACTATTTTTATCATTTTTCAATTATTTTCTGCAATTCTTAATTATTTTTAAATTGTTTTCCTAAAATTTACCCTCTTCAAACTTCAATTATTTTATTTAATTTTTTTTACTCACTTTTTGCATTTTAATTATTTTTCCCTTGACATTCAATCAATTTAATTATTTATTCCTAAATTTTATATTAATCATCAGGAATTTAAATCAATTTTTTTAATTAAGCAATATTTTTGTCATTTAGCAATTATTATCTTCAATTTTTAATTTTTTTCATAATTTCTGAATTTATTTCCTGAACTTTCAATAATCCAATTTTCTATTATTTTGTTAAATTTTCAATTTTTTTTTTTTATTATTTTGCAATTATATTCTACATCTTTTAATGTTTTTATTATTTTTCAATTAATTTACTCAATATTCAGTTATTATTTGAAATTTAGATTATTGTCATCAGTTTTACATGTTTTACACCATTTTTGAATTATTTTCTTTTGCTTAAAAATAAATTCTGAAATTTCAATTATTTTTATCAATTTTCAATTATTACTGGGATTCTTTAATTATGCTCTTTCACTAAAACTTTAAAGTAATTTTGTAATTATTTTCTATTGTTAAACATTCTATGATTTTTTCAATTATTTCTCTCAAATTTTATTTACTGTTTTCAATTTATCATACTTAAATTATTTCCATCATATTTCATTTATTTTTTCTCAATCTTTAATTATTTTCAGGATCTTTCAATTATTTCTATCAAATTTGAATTAATTTGATCATTTTTTAATTATTTTCCTCAATTGTTAATTATTATTCTCATTTTCTAAAATTATTTTCTAAGCTTTTTAAGTATTTTTCTAAAATTTTAATAATTTTCTTCAATTTTTAATTATTTTCATTTTCTTTCATAATTTAAAAAATTTTGTATTAATTATCGTAAATTTTAATTGTTTTTAGCTTTCTTCAATTTTTTTCTTCAATTTTGAATTATTCTCATTTTTTTAAATTACTTTCTAAGATCTTCATGTATCTTTCTCAAATTTCAGTTATTTTTTTTTTATTTAAAAAATATTCTGCAAATATTTCAATTATTTATTTCAAATTTATTTTATTTTTTTTCAAAATATCATTGTTCTTACATATTTCAATTATCTTCTTAAGTTTCTCAAATTTCCAATTAGTTTCTTCAATTTTTAATTATTTTCAATTTTTTTCATAATCTCAAAAATTCTAAACTCTTTACCTGATATTTCAATTATTAATTTCATTTATATATTATGTATTATTTTTTAATTATTTTCTTTAATTTTCAATTGCTTACGGTCTTTTACATAATTTGCAAAAAGTTTTTAATTATTTCTTTTTAATTAAAAACTGTGCTCTTCAGTTTTAAATTATGTTTATCTTTTTTCATTCATTTTCTCCAATTTTTAATTAGTTTCTTTTTCTTCAATGAACTTCTAAATGTTTCAACTATTTTTCTAAAAGATTCTTTAACTTTCTTTTATTTAAAATATATTATATGTAATTTTTTCAATTTTTAATTATTTTCTTCAATTTTAAACGATTTATATTATTTTTTGATTATTACATTCAATTTTTAATCATTTTCATTACTTCTGAATTAATTCCCTACATTTTTAATTATTTATCTCAATTGTAATAATTTTTTTCAATTTTAAATTATTTTCTTCAATTTTTCATTATTCTAATTATTTTCAATTTATTTTTAAGACTTTCAAGTATTTTTCTCAAATTTAAATTATTTTCTGAAATTTTAAAGCATAACGATGATTTTTTCAAATTACATTCGTCAATTTTTAATTGTTTGTATTATTTTTTTCAATGAATTTTAAAAATTTGCAATTATTTTTTTAAATATCAATTATTTTTTGCAATATTTTTTTAAATTTTATAAATTTTGTCGTGTGTATATAAAACTTGCTTTATTTATTTTTAAATATTACATTTAAAATATTTATAATTGCTGATAATATGAAAGGTGTAGAAACTAATTGCGCGATAGCGAATTTTGTTTAATGTAGTTTTATAATCAAACAATAAATAATTGCCATAAAATAAATAAATGGAATGTAAATTTTTTTCGTTTTAGATACTTGCAATGAGAAATTAATTTGATCATTTTTCAATTATTTTCTTCAATTGTTAATTATTCTCATTTTCTAAAATTATTTTCTTCAATTTTTAATTATTTTCATTTGTTTTCATGTAAACCTCAATTGGTTTTACCTTTCTTCAATTGTTTTCTCCAATTTTGATTTATTCCCAATTTTTTAAATTAATTTCTAAGATCTTCATGTGTTTTTCTCAAATGTCATTGACTTTTTACAACTTATTATTGTTTTTATCATATTTCAATTATTTTCTTATGTTTTCAAAATCATTTCTTAATTATTTTCCAAAATTTATTTATTTCAATTTACAATTTTTTTATCTGCTTTATAATTTCTAAAATTTTAGATGATTTAGCTGACATTTTCATTATTTTATTCAATTTTCAATTATTTATATTATGTTTTTACTAATTTCTTCTATTTTCAATTACTTTCGTTCTGTTTCATAATTTCCAAAAAGTTTCTGATTATTTCTCTTTAATTAAAATTTGTTCTTCTGAATGTTAAATTATGTCTTTTTTTTTTTAATTTATTTTCTCTAGTTTTTCATTTTTTTTTTAATCAAATTCTAAAAGTTTAAAATATTTCTCTGAAATTATCTTTAACTTCCTTTATTTAAAATATACTAATGTAATTTTTCCACTTATTTTCTCTAATTTTTGATTATTCAATTTTTTATGATTTTCAAGTTTTTTTCTCAAATTAAATTGTTTTCTTTATTTTTAAAATATTTCTATCATTTTTTAAATAACTTTCTCCAATTTTTAATTGATTTCATTTTTTTTCATTTAATTTGCAAAATTTGCAATTATTTTTTGTAATTTTTTTTAATTCTAAAATTTTATAAGTTTTGTTCCAAATAAATACTTGTTGTATTTATTTATTTATATAAATTTATTTTTAAATATTATATTTAAAATATTTATAATTGTTAGTAACACAATAATTTAGTCAAACTTTAAATTACTACAATTAGTAAGGTTTTTGGATTTTTTTTAAAAAAAAGGTCTATCAAGTGGAACACTTCCCCACTTTCCCCCTTCACAGTTACGCCACTGCTCAGATTTTTTTTTTTGTTAGCCAGTGATAATTAAGGAGGAATGAAACAGACAGTCTGCAAAAAAGTTAGTCCAAATGCATTTTTTTGATTTTTTAACAAGAAAACTAATAGTTTCTTGTAATATTTTTCAGTGGAAGTGTGAACAATTATATTTTTAACATAATGAGTAATTAAAAATTGCAATATGATGAAAATTAAAAAAAGTTCTATGTACTAGAAATTTAGGATGATCTAACGTTACATTTTCGTAAATTTCTAGCACATAGAATTTTTTTTAATTTTCATCAAATTGCAATTTTTAATTACTCATTATGTTAAAAATATAATTGTTCACACTTTCACTGAAAAATATTACAAGAAAATATAAGTTTTCTAAGTTCAAAAATCAAAAAAATGCATTTAGACTAACTTTTTTTCAGACTGTCTGTTTCATTCCTCATTAAAGACGAATATAACTATTCTAAAAATTTCAAATTGTCTTTAATCCCGATGATATGATCCTGAGAGCAAAATGAAATTACAAGCTCAATTACAAAATTTCTACGATTGATGGAGAAGTAAGAGAAGTATTAAAGTTGATTAGGTATAAATCAGGTTGTAATTAATTAAAAGGTTTAATTTACAGAGAGTCGATTGGCGTAGTCGTATGACACTAATCTCTAGAATCAATGGCTATACCAATCCGAACAAAAGGACGTTGACATAATACTGATCCATATTATAAGTCCTCCCTTCCTCGCAGTATTAGCTATAATTAAATCTCAAATTGCAGAGGCACGGTCCAGCAGTGTCGTCAGATATCAAAGAAAAGGTTCGCGTTTGACACACGAACTGCCTTTGAACCCGTTTAATTATCTTAACTTCAACGACATGTCACACGTGCCAAGTAATTGACTGATTTTCAAGATCGAACTGATATGTTTTCATAGAACGGACAATGTTTGACCAATTTTAACAGAGTACGGGTCGAATTCTTCTTTTATGGTTTTCTCCTTTCAAATTGGAAATAATCAAATATATAGATGTATGGAAAGAAGTGTGCAATTACACATATTATATTCATCAAAAATTGACAAATTGGAGGTTGACTGTTTTTTTTATGACTCCAAAAAAGAGTTCATTTTGTGAAAGTTTTGGAAAATAAAATTTTCTTTGTTACTAGATGAATAAAGATATACTATATATGTATATATATATATGTGAATGTATATGTATATAATGTTGTTCTGAATAAAAAGAAAAATGTTATCTTGTACTTGACATTTTTTCGAATTGCTAATGAATTAATTACAGGGAGTAAAAAGTTTCTACTAGGTACTACAAAAAGTGGTCAGTTACCGAGGATGTACTGCATGTTCGATTGTTACTAGTTACAAAATAAATTCCCTTCATGTAGCCGCAGCTTGCACTTTCTGTAAAGTAATGGCTGAACAACATGAAACTGATTCCATCCGCTAATTAACCCAGAATATATGGAGTAGAATGAAAGATCAGCTTTCGAAGCCCTGGTTAAACATACGTAATGTGCTTACATAAATGATCTAATTAAAGAAACTCTGGGAAATATGTATTTTTTAGTCAAAAATCTTTTATGAGAATTTTAATGTTTAATACAGTCTTTTCCTGCTGATCTGAATTTAAATATACACAAATTTCTTTGATTTGAATTGATTAAAAACTGATTTCAATTGAATAGACAATTGATTAGAATTTTAATTACTTCGGTTTTTGTTGATTTTAATATACTTCGGTTTTTGTTGATTTTAATAAAACCAGATCTTTTCCATTCGATTTTACGAAAAAAATCACATGTTACGTGTTTTTTAATTATTCGTAATTTGTTTACAACAAATTGTAACTAAATTGTAAATAAATAGTAAAAGTAAACTGTAATAAACTTTTAACGTAGAAGAACATCATTTTACACTTGAAGTTTTGTCACTACATGTTTTTTTTTCTTTTAACATTTTTAATCACAGTTCACCTTTTTACAATGTTCTCAAATTTTAAATTTATAGCAATTTTAATTTCTTCAAATTTTACTTAATGCTAACTTGCATTGATTAAAAGTTCAATTAATCGACGTTTAAAATATACTAAATTTGAAGTGATTTAAAAACTGCTTCAATTTTTAATCATTCTTTTCTATTCAGATATCAATTACTTAAACTGCAATTTTGTACTATTTTTTACACTGAAAGACTTTAGTAAATAATTTTTAATATCAGGTTTTTAATTTGGGATAATAGTGTAAAAAAAAATATTTCCTATCGAATATAGTAAATTTTCAATGCATGAAAGGAAAATCTTCTAAAAAAAATGTAAATATTCCTATCCAGGTTTGAAACTTTAATATCTCCGCTGGGAAAATTTTTCATTTGGAATGATTATCCCAGAATAATAGATTTTATAGTAAAAATTAATCCATAAACTGTAAGAATTAATGTCTAAAGTCTTTAACCTTTAAGTTTATTATTTTCAAATTATTTTCTGCAATTTTTAATAATTTTTAAATTGTTTCCCTAAATATCAAATTTACGTTTACCTTCTTCAAATTTCGATTATTTTGTTTAGTTTTTTCAATTTTCATTATTTTTCCCTTGACATTCAATCAATTTAATTATTTATTCCTAAATTTTATATTATTCATCGGGAATTTTAATTAATTTTTTTAATTTACCATTATTTTAGTAAATTTGCAATTATTATTTTTAATTTTTAATAATTTTTATAATGCCTTAATTAATTTCCTGATCTTTCAAACATATATCTCAATTTTAAATTATTTTGTTCACTTTTTATTTCCTACATATTTTAATATCTTTATATTATTTTTGACTTAATTTCATAATTTTCAGTTATTATCTCAACTTTAGGCTCTTGACATCAATTTTCCATAATATATCGATTTTTCAATTATTATCTTTTGCTTAAAATAAATTCTACAATTTTTCTATTATTTTCTTCAATTTATAATTATTTTCATTATTTTGGGATAATTTTCAAAAATGGCAATTTTTTATCTGAAATTTCAATTATTTTAATCAATTTTCGATTATTTCTGCGATTTTTTAATTATGCTTTTTAATTAAAAATTGTTAAATAATTTTGTAATTTTTCTTTTTTTTTTAAACATATAATATCCCGTGTGGAAAAGTTCCCAGTATTTCCCAGTTTGTAAGTGGGCGCCAGTTGGGGCCCACTTGACTTTTCCACACGGGATACAATGCTTTTTTCAATTATTTCTCTTAAATTTAATTTACTGATTTCAATTATTCATACTTAAATTATTTTCATCCTATTTCAATTTTTTCTGGATCTTAAATTATTTTCAGCATGTTTCAATTATTTTTTTCAATTTTGAATTAATTTTATCATTATTCAATTAATTTTTTTTTTATTTTGAATTAATTTTATTTATTTATTTATTTCACAAACATCCCTCAGTCCAAAGGACCATTATCATTATTCAATTATTTTCCTCGATTGCTAATTATTATTCTCATTTTCTAAAATTGTTTTCTATGATTATTAATTATTTTTTTAAAATTTTAATTATTTTCCTGAATTTTTAATTTTTTCAATTTGTTTTCATAATATCCAAATTTTTTTTATTAATTATCGTAAATTTTAATTATTTTTAGCTTTCTTCATTTCTTTCCTCTAATTTTTAGTTATTCTTAACTTTTTCAATTAATTTCTAAGATTTTCAATTCTTTCTCAAATTTAAATTATTATTTTAAACAATTAAAAAAAAATGAGTTTGTTTTTCCATAATTTCTTTCAAATTTTATTTTTTTGCAACAAATCATTGATTTTATCATATTTCAATTATTTTCTTCATGTTTCAAATTTGAAAATAATTTTTCAATTTTATTTTTCCAAATTTTCAATTATTTTTAGTTTTTAAAATTATTTTCTAAGATTATTGAATGTTTTTCTCAAATTTCTTATTATTTTCTTCAATTTTTAAATATTTTCAGCAAATTTCAATTATTTTTCTCTATTTTGAATTAATTTTATCATTTTTCAATTATTTTCCTGAATTGTTAATCATTTTTCTCAATTTCTAAAATTTTTTCTAAGATTTTTAAGTATTTTTTTAAAACTTTAATTATTTTCTTCAATTTTTAGTTATTTTAATTTGGTTTTATAATTTCCAAAATTTTGATTAATTATGGTAAATTTCAATTATTTTTAGCTTTCTTTAATTCGTTTCTTCAATTTTTAGTATCTCTCTTTTTTCAATTAATTTCTAAGATCTTCATGTATTTTTCTCAAATTTCAGTTAATTTTTCTTTATTTAAAAAAAAATTCTGTAATTTTTTCAATTATCTCACATAAATATCATTTATTGTTTACAACTTATCATTGTTTGTATCTCATTTCAATTATTTTCTTTATGTATTAAAATTTAAAATCACAATGCAATTATTTTTCACAATCTATTTCCTTCAATTTTCAATTCTTTTCATTTTATAATTTCCAAAATTCTTAACTGTTTAGTAGACATTTTAATTATTACATTTAATTTTAAATTATTTATATTATTTTTTTCAATTTCCAATTAATTTCGTTCTTTTTCATAATTTCCAAAAAGTTTATACTTATTTTTTTTTAATTAAAAATTGTTCTCATCAATTTTAAATTATGTTTATCTTTTTTCATTTATTTTCTCTAATTTTTCATTATTTTCTTCTTTTTTTAAATGAACTTCTTAAAGTTTAAAGTATTTTTCTGAAATTCTCTATAACTTTCCTTTATTTAAAATATTTTATATAATTTTTTAAATTATTTTCTCAAATTTTATTATTGTTTTTTATTTTAATTTATTTATCTCAATTTTCAATCATTTTTTCAATTTTAAATTATTTCCTCTATTTTTGCATTCAATTTTTTTTTTTAATTTTCATGTAAGATTTTCAAGTATTTTCTCTAATTTAAATTATTTTCTTTATGTTTAAAATGTTTCTATGATTTTTTAATTACTTTCCAATAATTTTGTTTAATTTCAATTATTTTGTGCAATTCTTTTTAATTCTAAAATATAATAAATTTTGTCCTAAACAAATATGTATTTTATTTATGTAAAGTGATTTTTAAATATTATATTTAAAATAGTGTAAATTTTTCATGGACCCTTAAGCCAATACAACTGTTCTCCAATCTATATTTAAAAATACTTATAATTGTTGATAACACAAGATATAGAATATTCAGCGTCAATTTAAGTCTAAGGGGAAATTAATCCGATGATTCGTTATTAAAATATGAACAAATTCTAAACTAAGGCAAAAACTTAACTGTTTTTAATCACCCCAAGTAACTTTTTTCTAACTAGATTGTTTGCCTTAATTTACAATTTTTTAATTCTATCAAATTCAAATTAAACCCACTTTCTATATATTGATTTGAATTTAAATAACCAGCGATTTCTATTGACTAAAATTAGAGAATAATTTCCAAATTGATTAGAATTTTATAAAATGTATTCAATCTTAATTCAATAAATCAATTTGACAATATCTTAAATTTTTTGTAAGATAAATTTTACGAAACCCCAGTTTGTATTGATTTGAATTTCAATAAACTCTAATCTCGCGTCCAAATTCGAGAGGAATTTCAAAAAGTCTGTAGAGCTTATTTTTATTGCGGTTGCATGTGCCGGAGAAGAGTCAAATCTCGGTTTGTCGAGATAAGTTGTACACAGAAAGTTCTACAGAGGTTGTGTTCTAAATATAGCGTAAATTTTGATACCGAAAAACAACACGATTAGAAACTACACGATGATTTAAAAAATAGGTTCCTCGATAAATTGACAGTCTGTTAAAGTATTTTCTCGTTTCTAATGTCTCGCTGCGTCTTGGTAAGATATGTGTTTTCTTTGGAAGCCCTAAGAGCATATGGTGGGCATTAATTATGCCCTTCTGCCGTCGTCGTGTCGGTTTACCCTTGTAAACGCTATTTGGTCGTATCCTAGCGCGGAATCGTTGCATTTAACACTCGAAAAAGCATCCACACAACTAATCCCAAATTCCCTCTGTTTTTACTGCTTATCTTTACACTTTAATTTTCAGAACATAAAACTCTCGAAAGCCACTTTACGCACATATTTTACAATCCAGCTTTTTGTCAATCCTAAATAAACAATTTTCATGGACAATAATAATTTACGAACCAATATCATTCCAATTTTAGAATCTCAATTTGCATGACTAATTTCAATTTGTAATTAATATCTAATACATCTGACAATAATTAATGAAATATATCACAGAGAATAACTGATTGAATTCCAATAATTGATAACTATCCTAACGTTGATTGCCGATGATTCATGGAAATTGTATAAAAGATTATTGCACTGCAGCAGGATAATAAATAATAATTGAAATGAAGATATCCCGGGAACTTATTACAAATAAGGTTTTATCGGTCTGCATAAATCAAGCGAGTGATAAAAAAGTCAATATAGGTAAATTAAATATGAAATGATTGGCATTAATGACAATGATTCAGCAGCTAGTGCAGTGGGCTGCATACTCTTTAGCTTTAGAGAAATATTGAAGGTGTGTGTTGAGTTAGCTGGCACTGAGTGGGTGTGAGTAAGAGGCAGAGGGACAGAGAGATGGGCATAGGGATGAACCGGAAATGGACCGAAAGACCAAACAATTGCAAACTTCCCTCCGTAAATAACCGGAAGCTTGACAGAAATATACCAACCGGTGAAATACTCGCAAAGCGACCACGCTTTTGTGCTGCTTGATTAATTGTAAATATATGTGAATACCGAATTAACTCGCAACTCGTCGACCTGACACCGCCAATAACTTAATTCATGCAGAAATTAATTCCACGTGAGAATCTACTTCACATGTGTACTGCATTTATAATTTATATATACCAATGTAATTTCACTGTTACACATTTTACCATTTATGTTCGGAAAATGTAATTTTCCTGTAATTGCTTTCTGTTCAGTCCCTTTCTTCGAATTGTTGAGGAATTTTTGCTTTTATTTGATTCAAACGAAGATTTAATTTATTATTGATTTATTATAGACTACCAAATATGTTACAAGGTTTTACGATCACATTTTTATAATCACACGGTTGCTATTACTTTTTTACCAAACACACTTTTTGTGTAAATTTAACACAAATTTAATGTCTCAAACGGTCCACTCAAAAATTTGTGTTACTTTTGTGTTAAACTAACATAACCTATATGTTCATTTACACAATCTCCTTGTTAAATTAACCTAATCTTTTTGTAAAACTTAACACAAATATTGTGTGGGCCGTTTTTTACACAAAATTTTTAACTGTATGGTTGCTACAGAAATTTCGATTAAAAATTCCATAACACTTCCAGATTTTTCGGAATAAATTTTGGAAAAATTCCAGGATAATTTTTAAACAAAATACATTGTTTTCGTATAAATCTGAAAATTCTTTAATAATCGTAAATTAATTATTAATTTTAGTTAATTCAATTAACTAATTGAATAATCATATAAATAAATGAACTGGTGTAAAAATTAAAAATGTATAGACAATAATATTGAACAATTGAGAAAAATATTAGAAGTTTTAAAAAAACAACAATAATTGAAACTTAAAGACAAGAATTAAAAAATGTCAAAAATACCTGAAATTTGGAAGAACAATTAATGAAAAATGAGAAATATAATTTAAAAATGAAGTAAAAGAGAAATTTTTTAATACATTAATTGAAAAATTGTATACAATAATTGAAAAATAAACGATATAATTAAAATGTGGAGAAACTAATTGAATAATGATACAAATTAATTAAAAATCTGGAGTCAAAGTTAATAAATTTATAACAATAATAAAATGACCAAAGAGGATAATTCTAATAATGTAAAAAATATTTGAATATTGACCAAAATAATTATAATTTGAAAAAAAGAATTGAGGAAGGACAAAAAAGGAATTGAGAAACGACAAAATTAATTGATAATTGGTGTAAAAAATTAAAAATTTGGAGTCAATACTTAAACAATTGACGAAACAATTTAAATTGAAAAAATATTAGAAGTTTGAGGAAAATAATTGAAAACTGAAGAAATAAATTAAAATTGATAGAAAATGATAATTTAGAAAGGTGTAAAAAATTAATAAACTTGTGACAATAATAAAAAGAATGAAGAAAATTAATTTAAAGTAAATATTTGAAAACTGGTGGAAACAATTAAAAAATAAAGACAATATACTTGAAAAACAGACGAAACAATTAAAATGTTAAGAAACTAATTGAATAATGATATAAATAATTGTAAGCTGGTGTAAAGATTAAAAATTTATAAACAATAATTGAAAAATTGAAAAAAATATTAGAAGTTTGAGAAAAAATAATTGAAACTTAAAGAAATTAATTGAAGTTTAAAGAAAATAAGTAAAATTTGAAGAGAGTAATTTAAAAATTTCAAAAAAATTTTAAATATGAAGAAAATAAATAAAATTTGAAGAAAATAATTGAAATTTGTAGAAAATGATTTAAAAACGTGTAAAAAATTAATAAATTTTATACAAAAATAAAAAGAATGAAGAAAATGATTAAAATTTGATGAAAGTAATTGAAAACTGGTGAAAAAATTAAAAATATAAGGCAGTAATTGAAAAACTGCCAAAATAATTGAAATGTTAGGAAAATAATTGAATAATGACTTAAATAATTGAAAGCTGATGTAAAAATTAAAAGTTTGTAGACAATAATTGAAAAATTGAAAAAAATAAATTCGAAGCTTGAGGAAGAAACGAATTGAAGTTTGAAGAAAATAATTGAAATTGGAAGAGAATAATCCAAAAATGGCAAACAGTTTTAAATATAAAGAAAGTAATTAAAGTTTGAAGCTAATAATTGAAACATGTAGAAAATAATTAAAAAACGAGTAAAAAATTAATAAATTTTTAACAATAATAATAAAAATGAAGAAACTGGTTGAAATTTGAAAAAAATAATTGAAATCTGGTGTAGGAAATTTAAAAATTCATGACAATAAATAAATTCCAGGTCAATTTTCAAAAAAATTAATTGTTTTCGTATAAATCTCGAAAGTTCTCTAATAATCTCAATTGTTTTATTAATTTTAGTTAATTAAATTAACAAATTGAATAATGACATAAGGGTGGTGTAAAAATAAAAAAATTTGTAGGCAATGATAAAAAAATTAAACAAAATTATTGAAGGGAATAATTCGAAAATATTAAAGAAACTTAAATATTTCTTTATTTTATCATAAATAATAATAATGATATGAAGAAAATAATTTAAAAATGACGAAAAAAATTAAAATGTGAAAAAATTGTTTGAGGCCGGTGTAAAGAAATAAAATTTTGAATACGATAATTGAGATATTTACGAAAAAATTAAAATGTGAAGAAACTAATTGAATAATGACACAAATAATTGAAAGCTGTAATAAAAATTAAAAATTTAAATACAATAAATTTGAAAAATTAAAAAAAATATTCGAAGTTTGAGAAAAATAATTAAAAGTTGAAGAAATTAATTGAAGTTTAAAGAAAATAATTGTAATTTGAAGAGAATATAATTCAAAAATGTCAAAAAAATTTAATTATGTAGAAAGTAATTCAAGTTTCAGAATAATAATTGAACTTTGTAGAAAATAATTGAAAAAGGTATAAAAAATGAATAAATTCACGACAATAATAAAACGAATGACAAAAAAGATTGAAATTTGAAGAAAATAATTTGTAACTGGTATAAAAAATTTAAAAATTCATGACAGTAAACAAATTTAATAAAATAATTGAAATTTGTAGAAAAAATTTATAGCAAAAATAAATCGTAAAATATGACACTTATTTCACAAGAATAACATTTTTATTAAAAAATAAACTCTAAATTGTTTAACAGGAACATAAATGATCTAAACTTTTGAGGTTAGATTTTTTAAGAAGTTTACAAAATCTCAATTCTTTAATAATTAAATTGACAAATTACTTTTTCGACAAATCAAATTTTGAGGTTATAAACCAAAGCAAAGATTATAAATTGAACTACACAAAAATTCAATAGAATAAATCTAAAATTTAGTAAAATTAGAATAAATTCTAATTTTAGGTTATAAATTCAGGCGGTAAATTTAAATTAGCCAGGAACGTAAAAATCCAAAATTAAGTCTCGACATCAAATAAATTCTTCATAAATCAAAAATTTTTCATTATAAATTCAAAATTCAGCAGGAATCAGTAAATTTCTTTAAATAATATTAAATTGGCGGTAAATTCAAATTTTCGCAGGATCAATAATTTAAAATCTTCAGTTTTCTTTTCCACAAATTCAAAGATTCTTTCAAATTTTATCGACTCATCGCAGGATTACATAAAATAAGGCAAATAAATACAAATAAGTCTTAAATAATAAATTTATTTATTTATTTAATACATAAACGGACGAAGAACAAATAAAAAGCCCCTTTATACAATAAGTACTGATTATGAAAATCTACAATAAGGATACTTATAACTTATAATATAACTCAACAAAGTATAAATTTCAAAAAACCAGTTTTGGAATTAAACGCAACCTTAGAGATCAGAAGAGTTAATTAGAAATTAATTATATTAAATCGAAATTAACTGATTCTTTAAATAAGAGAAAATAAAGTTTATAATTAAAAATTAAAAATCAGCAATTGAAATTAAATATTTTAGAATAAATTGCATTGTGAGATGGAAAATTATTTTAACAAATTTTACGACGCTTGGGCTTTTAATTGCTTTGGAAAATAAATTAATGATTGACTCTTGGAAAGGATTTTATTTTGTGCTACAAGATGCTGAAAAGTTACAAAAGTAGATATATTTACTACTTATTTTATTTATGAAGATGAAGGATAAAACAGGTAAATTAAATTTTTTATTTCATACATTAGCGAACTATTTGAAATTTAAAATCATACTTCCTTTTTCCTGTGTTTTACAGTATAAGCTACTTTTAATTTTTTCCTGAAGTTTTTTTATTTCTTTTCTCTTCATGCATTTCCTGTACATTTTTTTATTTCGAGCTTTTATTATCTAAAACGTGAAAATATTATTGATTTTTAGTCCAAGGTTTTTGCATATACGTATTGTTGACTTTAACGTTACCTTGGTAACCAGAAAAATATACATCAAATTTGTTTTCAGCGATCTCAAAAACCCCCGAGTAAACGGTTAGAAAAAGAGAAAATTCAGCTTTAGGCAAGAAATTTCGGTAAGTTCCGATACAATCAAATTTTATAACTTCAACCCCCCACCACTCGAGATAATTTTTTTTTGTACGCTGGTGTTACAATTAAAATAATGATTAAAATAATGCTTATAAATGATGAACTTAAGGTTATAAACGTTTAAAAGAAATTAGTATATTTTAACATTTACCAAATTTAAATTTGTCGGAAAATAATGTTCTGCATACCAAAATATTGATTTTGATATTTTAAGAAATGAATTCCTTTTTAAATTTGTGATGCAAAAGTTATTTTTGAAAATATTTCCATGGAAAAGAACTTTAAGAACTTCGTTCAAATGAACATTCAGAATTTCAATGACATTAAAAATGATATTATAGACAGTGATTTTTATCACACGTAATTTGAAAATAAAGTGAGGGGCTGATAGTAAAAAAGGATTTTTCTTTATTTATAAAATATCCTCTAGACTGTCTGTTAATTATTTTTACATTACAACATTCAAAATTGTTAAAACAATATTCGTAAATTAAAATAATTCCAAAACAGTTGATAGCATCTTTTATAAATAAAGAAATTGTTTGGAACTTTTAAACCGTTTTTGCTCCTAGTGAATATAACCCACTTTTGCTCCCATCATTATTATAATCCATTTTTATTATCAGCCCCTCAAGTGATAATGTCCAAGAAGTAAAAATCATTCAATTTCTAAAAATGCAGAACAAAATGGAACTTTCTTCATGACAAACACACTTCTTACTTGAAATAAGCAAATCGTAATTTCAGATAATCAAAAACTAGCTCCAAGATGAAAACAATCATAGCTAGGACATAACCAGACACTAATGTGTAAAACATCTGCTTCTTCAACCACTCTCTATTCAATTCTGATTTAAGATTTTCAGACTCCTCGAATTCATCCAAAGATTTGCTGCTTCCATCTTCTCTCCATTTTTCCACAAGTCCATATTGTACAAATTTGAGAATAAATTCATCAACTCTTTTAACGAATGGAGATCTGTTTTCAGAATAAAATCCATTTGGAAGCATTTTTATAAATTCGTTGACAACTTTTCCAACTGGTTCACCATACGTATCTTTATTTTTCAGCAAAAACCATTCTACATGATCTGCTCTTGTTATGCATCCAGAATACCGATTCTCCAATAGATTTCTTAAACACAAAGAGTCGCTTTCAACTTCTTTAACAAGATTCAACAGAGGGTTCAGTTCTTCATCCGAGTTTATGACCATTTCTCGCAGATCTGAGGTTAGAAAAATATTCAAATCAGCAGAAATCACGTCCGTGATAGTCTCCAATGTCTTCAGAGGCTGTACAATCAAATTGACTTCTGCAAAGATAGAATAAATCGTGCTCGAAGTCATGAAAAAGGAGACCAGCAACGTCCCAAAAAGTACTCGTTCTGCTAGTTTTTTGGGTTGATTTGAAGTTGTCCATCCGAGTATCAAACTGACGATGCTGATAAAATTCCAGACATCTCTTTCAAAGCGCAAAATTCGAGTTGCGATCAAGATCAAAACAGGCATGCACATGACTAATAAGGCATTAACTACCTCCCAACTAGTCAATATCATAGCATCTACATCACAAACAGTTGGAACCGCAATGACCATTTTGAACATTCCAATACCTGAAGTTATTTCTTGAATCCGGCAATTCAACTTTCCAAATCTTCCCGACAGAACACCAATAAACTGAATTTCATTCATCAGTAGTCTTCTGAAATAACCCGTACTGACGGTTTCTGAACAAGTACCCCATTCGGTATCATTTGCTGGTGAAATCCATTTTAATTTGAAGTTCATTGTTTTCGAAAGTTCTGTAAATAGTTTGACGTCAGGTCCAAATGCTTTTACAACGTGACCTGTACGATTTCTTTCTACAAAAACAGTCGGAGGAAAGTTGAAGATTCCTATTTTGATTGTGTAACCTTGAAGATTTCTAGTTTTTTCGGGAAACAGTAGAGTAGTTGATGTACAACTTTCTTTAATGTACTGTTTGCTAAACGGGTTGTACCGATGAACCATGGCTGCTTCTTTTTGAGCAGATGGACAGAAACCTTTGATCATTTGTTGTTTGTCAGTTAGGACCAGAATAGTAACGTCTAAAAACTGTTTTGACCATAAATCGAGAAGTAAATTTTGATACTTTTGGTTGTTCGCTTCTGCTGGCAGAAAAATGATCAAAAGTTTTGCTCGTCTACGTTTTTCTGATACTTGACTGATAAATGTCAAAGTCTGGTTTAACTGGATCTTGCTCGATTGATTCTTTATCAAATGAACAACAACAAACATTGTTGATCGAGGTTCTTGAAAAACCAGCAAGTTACTCAATTCCTCTGCCTTTTTGGAAGTTGCATTTTCATAGCTCATGGTTAAAGTTGGGTAACTTTTTGAAAAATCCTTGATAATCGAAGTTTGTTCGTCATCTTGATTGTACAATAGTAGTACTTGATATTCTTTGTTGTCATTTTTTATATAATTATTCAGACTGTTGAACCATTTCGGCTTAGCACTTTCGGATGAAATGCAAGCAATGATGCAAATTGATATTAACCATTCTTTACTCATTTTTATACGCTTTATCTGTAAAGTGATCTTGAGATTAATGGCAATTTTTACATTTCATATTTTTATATTTATAACAAGTATGATACTTGAAATTGTAACCATGTCGAAGAAGCTAAAATGTATGTTCATTTCATTAACTCTTTAAAGCAAAAAATTTACTTGTTCATAAAGGAAACAATATCTTTAAAAAATGAAAAAAAGGAACATGTCTGCTTCCTTATAAAATTCTCAACAAATAACAAAAAAAGCGAATCGTAAAATTTGACTACAAAATATATATATATTTTTTAAAACCTATAGAAATATTGTTAATAATTACCTCAATATTGCTTGATTATTTCGTGTCGTTATTTTATTGTTAAAATTTATTGCTACTACTTTTTTACATTTTCAGTAGAGACAGAATATTTTTTGTACAGTAAAAAACCTCAACTTTGGCAGAAGTTTAGAACAAAACTAAAAATACAAGGAGAAATTCCAAATAAAATCAATAAATCTATGAAAAGTAGTTCTTACTTTGTTTATTTAAAGGTGCCTTAAGTAAATTTTCTATGCATGAGATTTATCTACACTAATGGCACAAAGTTGGTTCTCTTCCATACACTTTTGTTTTAAAAGTTACATTATCGTCCAAGGTGGTCACATGCATTTTACTTATTTTAATAACAGAAAAAAAAACTTAAAACATAATTTATTTATGTTTAATCCTTCTCTAAATTTTATCAAAATTTTTCTTCTTCGATTCAGACAAAGATTTAATTTATTATAAATTGCAAAACGTGTTTCAAGGTTAAGTACATGCAGGAAATCTGGAATGTTTTAGGCAATTTTCAGAGGTTAAGGCAGATTAACTTTTTTTTTTGTGTGATCCTGCACCATTCTCTTCTTACTTAGATGAGTTTAATATATTGTTGCTGCTGGTTCAGGAGCTGATATATTGTCTCGGGTCACATAAGATCAGAGGTCTATTCTCCAGCAATTCTCCAGTTACAACACTCCTCCGGGCGTGTATATTGCATATGTATCGTGGGTAATGTACAATAACAGAATGTCACGTGCAAAACAGCAAAGAACATTGTATGTGTAAAGCAGATATAGAATGAAATGAAACATGTACACAAAATATGTGAATTTATTTAAGCAGACTCAGTCACAATGAACTCTTGTTAAAGCTCCATATGCATGAAAGGATATTTAACAGAGTAATGCAAATTATTCTTCCTCGTGTAGCTAAAATTAATTATACGAAAATTTATTACTTTAAATTCAAACGCGCAATGCACAAAATCATTCATTGTGCAAAATTACTATTTTTTGTTTAATCAGCTATTATTAAACAAGTATTCTTTGATGGACAAATAAAAATTGACGATTTTTGTATACTGAAAAAAAAGGTTTTAAATGTAAAGTAAAAATTTTGTTAGGTCAACTAAATTTTTTTGTTGATATACAAGCAACAAAATTCTTTTGTTTTATTTTTTGATAACATTAGCAAAAGAATTTAGTAATTCAAAAAAAAAAAAAAAAAATTCTTGCACTTAACAAACATTTGGTTCGATATATATATTTATAAATAAATAAAGAAACAAGTTAAATATAGAGAATATTCCAATAAAATTTTCATGAGTATATCTATTTTTAATTTTTGAATCAATAATATAATTTTTTTATTTGAAAATGACAATATATCCTTTAATATTATTGGTATTTATGCTATAAGTATTTTTTGCGAAATAAACACATTAAAAGTCATAAAAATAATAATAATAAATATATATACATATACATACAAATTTGTAGGTTATATATAATAACAGTATGTTTATTATTAATTTTAAAATTAATTTACATTCAATGATTCATTAATTAATTAATTCATTAATTTACATATTTGCAATAATGCAAATATTGGTAATTGTTTTTCGCAAGATAAATAACACAACAATAAATAGTATTAAATATTCAAATATTTTGAGGTTAGGTTATAGACTTATGTTTGATTCTACGTTTTTATGAATAAATATAAATATAGTTTTCAATCACTAAATTGAAGTATGTAAGTATGTTTGAATATCAAATGTTTGTTATTTGATTAAACAATTAATTAATAAATGGAATAAATTAACTTTTCTTAAATATTGTGTTATTTGTTCAAAAAATCTAATCAAACGCGATTAAATTTTGACTTTGCACATTTGAAAATATCTTTATTTAACATATTTTATTAATCTTAATTTCTTAATATTCTTAATAGAATCACATTCATGTCATTATCGATAAACCTGTGTTAAAATCGTACTGACCGCGCATGCGCTATATATATTTGGTACTGCCGTCAAAATATTTTAATAAACGCAAACAACATTTTTATTTATCTCTAATAAATTTATAACAATTTGAATTTCTTCAAATTTCAGTTAATGTAAACTTGCATTAATTAAAAGGTCAATTTATTCACGTTTCAAATATACTAAATTTGAAGTGATTTAAAAATTTCTTCAATTTTAATCATTGTTTTCTATTATGATTTCAATCACTTAAACTACAATTTTGTACTATTTTTATCATTTTTCAATTATTTTCGGCAATTTTTAAATATTTTAAAATTATTTACCCTGAATCTTAAATGTACCTTCTTTAAATTTCAATTATTTTATTAAGTTTTTTTCAGTCTCATTTTCAATTTTATTTTTTTTTCTCTTGAAAATAAATCAATTTAATTATTTATTCCCAAATTTTATATTATTCATCGAAAATTTAAATTAACCTTTTTTTCCCATTATTTTTGTCATTTTGCAATTATTATCTTCTATTTTTAGTTATTTTCATAATTTCTGAATTAATTTCTAGAACTTTTAATTATGTATCTCAATTTTCAATTATTTTGTTAAATTTGTATTTCTTTTCATTATTTTGCAACTATTTTCTCCATCTTTTAATATTTTCATTATTTTTCAATTAATAACCTAAATATTCAGTTATTATTTCAAATTTTGATGATTGTCATCAGTTTTCCATGTTTTAAACCATTTTATAATTATTTTCCTTTGCTTAAAAATAATTTATGTAATTTCTCTATTATCTTCTTCAATTTCTAACTATTTTCATTATTTTGGCATAATTTTCAAAAATATCAATTATACACAGTAAAATATTTTGTGTTAAATTTAACATTTTTCACATGTCCCAAACGGTCCACTCAAAACTTTGTGTTAATTCAACACAAAAAAATATGTTGAATTTTGTACACAAATTTTAACCTCTTATTTTACGCATTATAATAATTTAAATCGTGTATATTTTATGCAATTACTATTGTATTTTATCTTTTGCAAGTTAAAATGAATTTTCAATAAGGAATTTATGCTTTTGCAACAAAAAAATAAACATAAATTACAGAGTTACTACTAAAAAATTTGAGGTTATGTTCAAGAATCAAATGACATTTGAAGAATGTGTAAAATCAACACACGAAACATGTTAAATTATAACACAAAAAATTTAACAAGGACTGTTTTCTACACAAATACACAAAATTTTTAACTGTGTATTTATTTAAAATTTCAATTATTTTAATCAATTTTCTATTAATCCTGCGATTTTTTAAATATGCTCTTTAATTAAAATTGTATAGGTAAGTAATTTTGTAATTATTTTCTATTGTTAAACATTCTATGATTTTTTTAACTATTTCTCTCAAATTTTATTTACTGTTTTCAATTTATCATATTTAAATTATTTTCATCATATTTTATTTATTTTTCTCAATCTTTAATTATTTTCATCATCTTTCAATTATTCCTTTCAATTTTGTACTATTTTTATCATTTTTTAATTATTTTCTGCAATTCTTAATTATTTTTAAATTGTTTTCCAAAAACTCACCTTCTTCACATTTCAATTATTTTATTTAGTTTTTTTCAATCACTTTTTCCATTTTAATTATTTTTCCTCTGACATTCAATCAATTTAATTATTTATTCCTAAATTTTACATTAAATCATCAGGAATCTAAATCAATTTTTTTAGTTTACCATTATTTTTCTCATCTTGCAATTATTATCTTCAATTTTTAATTATTTTCATAATTTCTGAGTTCATTTCCTGAACTTTCAATTATTCAACTTTCTATTATTTTGTTAAATTTTCATTTTTTTTTATTATATTCTCTATCTTTTAATGTTTTTATTATTTTTCAATTAATTTCCTAAATATTCAGTTATTATTTGAAATCTAGATTATTGTCATCAGTTTTCTATTTTTGACACCATTTTTGAATTATTTTCTTTTGCTTAAAAATAAATTCTGTCATTTTGCAATTATTTTCTTTAATTTCTATTTATTTTCATTATTTTGGCATCAGTTTAAAAAATCACACTTATTTATCTGAATTTTCAATTATTTTCATCACTTTTCAATTATTTCTGCGATTTTTTAATTATGCTCTTTAATTAAATTTTTTTTAGTAATTTTGTAATTATTTTCTATTGTTCTATTCTATTCTATTATTTCATTTATTTTTCTCAATCTTTAATTATTTTTAGCATCATTCAATTATTTCTTTCAAATTTGAATTAATTTTATCATTTTTCAATTATTTTCCTTAATTGTTAATTATTATTCTCATTTTCTAACATTATTTTTTAAGCTTTTTAAGTATTTTTCTAAAATTTCAATTATTTTCTACAATTTTTAATTATTTTCATTTGTTTTCATAATTTCGAAATTTTTATATTAATTTTTGTAAATTTCAATTGTTTTTAGCTTCCTTTAATTCTTTTTCTATTTTGATTTATTCTCATTTTTTAAAATTAATTTCTAAGATCTTCGTGTAAATTTATCAAATTTCAATTGTTTTTTTTTTTATTAAAAAAAAATTCTCTAATTTTTTCAATTATTTCTCTCAAATGTCATTTATTTTTAACAACTTATTATTGTTTTCATCATACTTGAATTATTTTCTTCAAGTTTCAAAATTTAAAATCATTTTTCAATTATTTTCCAAATTTTATTTTCTTAAAGTTCCAATTTCTTTTATCCGTTTTATAATTTCAGAAATTTTAAACTATTTATCTGACATTTCAATTATTTCATTCAATTTTCCATTATTTTATGTTTGTTTTTTATTTTTTTTTAAATTTTAATTACTTTTGTTCTTTTTCATAATTTCCAAAAAGTTTTTAATTATTTCTCTTTAGTTAAAAATTGTTCTCTTCAATTTTAAATTATGTTTATCTTTTTTCATTTATTTTCTGTAATTTTTCATTATTTTTTTTTTCAATGTACTTCACGGAAAAAAAAGTACAACTGCATCAGTGAAACTTTTCTCCATAATGGTTAAACATTTAGCCAAAAACGAACGAGCGATATTGTCAATATCTCTGTTTTGGCGAAATTGAAAATCTTCGCTCAATTTTTCTATATTAGGGAAAGTGTATTATTAATTTATATATTTGTCACTTCAAAAGAAAGATATTGAAATTCTTTAATTGAAATATTCAAAATGTATAGCTAGAAACTTGATTTTTATGAATAGTTAGAAAAAGCAGATGAATATATGTTTTAACAATTTCAACTTTAAATATTTTCATGGTTAGGTGTTATTTATTTTTATTTTATCACATAATAAGTATTAAAATTTTTACTAAAACCTTAATTATAATTAATATAAGTGTTGTAATTATCTTCAGTGAAATGTAGTGACGTTTAAAAAAAAATCAAGAAGGAATGTGAATACGATAAAATAATTTGACAAACATATAATTTTGTATTCGTACTTTGATTTCCAAAACAATAAATGAATTTAAATATGTACTTAGTTTCGTCATTAATATACGTAATTTAAGTTTAAATTAATTTGATTTTTTAATATTTTGATAAGTAGTTTTTGTTATTCTTATAGTTTTATTTAAATTAGTTTTTATAGTTGTTATTGAAAAGTAGGGTTATTAAAATTGTAAATAAACCTAACAAGTTTTCAATACCACTATATTTATCATTTAATAAAGGTTTTTTAAAGTTTAAAGAATGGATTTCAAATTTTCATTTTACGTTTTTTTTTCTTCAGGTATTTCAAAATCCAATAAGATACTTATTGTATGTATACAATAAATAAGGAATGCACTTAAACTTATATTAAATTTATCAATTTATTTAAATGCAACAATCTTTTAGCTTTAAATATTTTATTATTAATGTAATTTTTTAACATTAAATCATGTGATTCATTGTTTACAGAATAAATAATCTTTTTATAATTGTAAAAAAAAATTAAAGGTTATTTTAATAAACTGTAAAATAAAAAAAGCCATTTATCAGATGCAAAATTATATTAATTTGCAATTTAATTAATAATTAATAGTAACTGATAAAACTAAAGAAATATGTAAATGCATTTATTGTTTTGAAAATATAAATATAAATAAATAATTATAATATTTTATTAACTCATTTCTTTTTCTTCTTCTTTATATTTCTTCTTCTTTCTTCTTTTCACCTTAATACTTTTCACTTATTTGGCTCAAGATAATCATATTAATATTTTCATTTAATTAATTGTTAAAAAAAATTTTTTATTATTAGCAGGTTAAATAAATATAACCATGTGAAAGTTAGGACTGAAACTGTCAGTTCTTGACTGTTTATTTGTTTTGGAGATTTTCACTATCGCCAAATCACTAAAGTTTGTATCAAGAAGTTAACTATACCTACAGCTGACCTAAAGGTGCATTTCACTGTTATATTTAAAAAGTTTTTTATTTTGGTTATTTAAGAAGAATACATAATATACTAAAATACGAAATTTCGAATTTTAACAATAACAAAAGAAATACCAATTTATTAAAACAGTTTACTGAAAGTAGCAGAAACATTTATACAAATTAACAGTACATTTTCTTATTGTAGCTTTATTTCCAAATTCAGTGGTTCGCCACGCTAGATTTTTTACCGTGTTCTAAAAATTTAAAGTATTTTTCTGAAATTTTCTTCAACTTTCTTTTATTTATAATATATTATATCTTTTTTTTCAATTATTTTCTCAAATTTCCATTATTTTTTCAATTATTTTCTCTAATTTTTCATTATTCAATTTAAAATCTTTTTTTAAGATTTTCAAGTATACTTACCAAATTTAAATTGTTTTCTTTATTTTTAAAACGTTTCTATGACTTTTTAAATTACTCCCCCCAATTTTTGATTGATTTCATTATTTTTATTCATTCAATTTGCAAAATTTGCAATTATTTTGTTCAATATCAATAATTTTTTGTATTTTTTCTTAATTTTAAAATTGTATAAATTTCGTTCTAAATAAATATTTGTTTCATTCATTTATTTTTTATTTATATAATTTTTTTTTAAATATTATATTTAAAATATTTATAATTGTTGATATCACAAGATGTAAAAATTAATCGCGCTCCAGTGTGCGTTGTTCAATTTAGTCAAACTTTAAATTACTACAATTAGTAAGGCTTTTGAAATTTCTAGAATTTTTTTTTTTAAAAAGGTCTATCTGGGGTTTACCTTTTTGATTTAGTAAAGCCATAAAAGATTTCTCTATAAAATTATTTTGTAACGATTACATTGTAAATTTTGTTCAGTTATTTAAAATTCCCAGACAGACAATAAATACAGAATAAAATTACCCACTCTTTGATCAACTATTACTGAAACATGACATTTCAATAGTCAGAGTAAATTAGCGATTAAATTAGGAGAGATGTTATCGCAAATCGTTTAGAGCCACGAATGTAAAGAATCACAACGGAAACGCTCGGTAATCATTACATTTTTCGCAGCGAAGCGTTGACTCACTTGTGCGTGACCAATACACGTGTATTTGGTGAGAGCGATATATATAGATCGTTGACAAAACCATTTGTCGTTGTCACTTGCAATCTTGAATCGACCTGTGTCGATAATAAATTTATCGTTTTACATCTGTTGCGCTTGGTTTTCCTTTTTTTTTTATCTTAACTTAATATACGTGCAGCAACTTGTATCACAAGAATTACTAAAACATGTGTGATTTCTTCAAAACGAAGAAGGTGTAATGAATCAAGAAAATATTATCTCCAGCTCTGACAATGCCATATGCTCTTTTAAGAAATAAATTTTTACTCGAGATAGGAAAAACTTTACTTCTGTCAGAAGCATATGGTATTGTTGGAATATAAGGCAATAATTCTTTCATATTTAAGAAATAGAATTTCAAAGTTCTACTGAGATACAAGTATTAAGAGATTTTATTATTTGACATTTTTGTGATTTTATAAAAATAAGAAACGTCAATTCATTCAAATGATGTACTAATTTTAATTTAGCTCATTTTTTCGACAAATTTAAACTTTCAATATTAAAATCTAAATTTCAAGTAACCTTAAACAGAGTGTTTAATTTATTTTATGTTTTGTTAAAATTCTAGCTGAAATTGATTCTAATTTTAATAAAGCCCAGTATATTTTGATACAAATTCAATCGATTCAAACTTTTATGGATGGAAATTTTAGGATATTCCAGTACAAATTGATATAATTGCAAATTTAAAAAATTCCGAATTTTAGATCTATCCAGTTACATTCTTCAATTTTTTAATTATTCTCTTCAGTTCTCAATTTAGTTTCTTCATTTTTCAATTACTTTCCTAAATTTAAAATTATTCTCTTGAATTTCAATAAGTTTCATCAAATTTCATTATATTATTGAACTTTTTAAGTTACTGTCTTCAGTTATTCATTTTTGTCAAAATTATTAAATATTTTTCTAAATTTAAAATTACTTTCTTGAATTTTAATTTTTTAAATGTAATAATTAAATTATTGTCAATTGTATTTTTTGGCTTAAAGCTTCAGAAGAAATAAAACAAAAAGTTCGTTTTCTTTTGTTCGCAGTTTGTTATTTCTTCCGTTTTCAATTATTTTCTTAATTTTTCAAGTATTTTTCTAAATTTAAAATTATCTATGTTTTTTTAATTTTCCATTACTTTCTCAAATTTCCAATTATTTTCTTCAAATTTCAAACATTTGATTTAAATTCTTCAATTGATTTAATATTTTCTTAATTTTTTTTTTCAAATTTCAACTATGTAAATTAAGGAGCACTTTTTCAAAAGTTGATACATCCATTTTCCGAAAATTTGTTTCATCAACAAAGAATTTTCAATTTAGGAAAATCTGTATTTAACAAGGACGATTTAAAATAATTTTTTTTTATATTAAAGATTACAAAACCCTTCAAATTTTTTAATTATTGTAAACTTTAATTAAAAACAAATCTTCTTATGTCCAAAAACATTTTTATATCAATAATTTTATAGTTTTTTTTTCATTATAATTAACTCTAGGTATTTAGGTGCAAAACTGCATTTGTTTAATTTTCTCGAAATAACAAAATTTGGATTTATCTGTTTTTGAAAAAGTGCTCCTCAATTAAGTCCTTTAATTTCTTCATTTGTTTTTAACATTTTTCAATTTTTTTTTAAAATTCAAATTATATCATTTAATTTCTTCAATTTTTCATTCCAAAATTTTTTCTCTTCATTTTCATTTTGTTTCTTTCAATTTTTCTTCATTCTTCAATTACTTTTCACAATTCTAAATCAATTATTTCAATTATGTTTTTCAGTTTTCAAATATTTTATTAATTTTTTTAAAATTGTTTTAAAAATTCTTTTCTAATACTTTGATTTACTTTTTGAAATTTCCAATTATTATATTTATTTTATATTTATTTATTTCCGTAGTCCGATGTTTTGTTTTTATTTATTTCCGTTTGTGTGCCTTTCTCAGTTGTTTACAATTTTACACTTTTCTACCCCTCTAAAATTATTTTTAATTATTATATTTATTATTCATTTCTTTTTTTGTCAATTTATAACAAATTCTTTTCCCGGACATTTAAATGTTTTCTCAAATATTCTATAATTTTAGCTGCAATATCAAAATTTACTTTTTTTTTCGTTATTCTCTAAATCTGAATTAGTTAAAAATAAAAATAACTAATTTAAAAGCAAAAACTCAGTCACTAATTGAAATAGTTATATTTCTACTAACCATTTTGTCAAAATTATTTTTAGGTTATATCAAAATTACTAATATTTTAGTCAAATTCTGTTTACTAATTCAATAAATCAAATTTTAACTATTTTTCAGTTATATTTTTACTAATAATTAGTCATATTTTACTAATAATTAGTTATTTTTAACTAATTCAAATTTAGAGAGTACACTTTTATCTTTTTTTATTTTCTTGTTATTTTATTCATTATCAAGTTATGTTTTCTTTAATTTAAAATTATTTTATTAAAATTTAAATTATATTTAAATACATATTTTTTATTATTTTTTCAAAAAAAATTTGATTCTTCAATTTTTCCATTATTTTTCTAAATATTCAAGTATGTATCTTTTTATTTTTCAATTACTTCTTTCAATTTTTAAATTATATTTTTTATTAATAAAAGTCAACTAATAGGATAATTTAATATATTTTCTTATTGTTTCAATTATTTTATTTTATATTTATTCATTTTCTTGAAATTGCAATTATTGTATTAAAGAATTTAATTATTGATTCTCTTCGATTTTCAAGTATTGTATTTATTTTTCAATTATTTTCCATAATTTTTAATTCTTTTCTTCATTTTAAAATTAGTTTTTTGAATTTTTAATTGTTTTATTAATTTTTCAGATATTTCTCTTAATCTGAAACTATTTTCTCTAATTTTAAATTATTTTTTCAGTTTTTTTTTTATATCTTCACCTTTACAATTTTTTTTATTTTCTTCAATTTAGAGATTTTTTCTTAAATTAGTATATCAATTAACAAAACCAATTTTTACTTTTTTCCAATAGGTTTGCAATTATTTCTTTAAAATTTCAATTATACACTTCTATTTTTTTAATCATTTGCTTTAATTTGCAATTCGTTTTTCGCTTTTTAATTATTTTCACCAACTTACAATTATTTTGCATAATTTATCACAAATATATTTTTTTTATTTTCTCAAAATTTCAATTGTGTTATTTATTTTTGTCAATTTTTCAAGTTTTCAATTTAAAAATATTGCTCATATATTTTTCATTATTTTCTTCAATTTCAGTAATTATTTCAAATTCCCCATATTTCTTAATTTATTAACCTCCAAATGTTAGCAAATTTTTGTTCACCCAAAAATTGATGATTTTATCCCAAATTTTTCGCTTCCGAGTTATTGATGTTTTTGTACGTTTCTTAACATCAGAATTCTAAAAATGCTATTTTTAAAACCATGTTCACGTCAGTGTGTTTGTGTTCACATTAAGCTTTAACATAATGTCAAATGACATAGCTACAAAATATTTCTCCATCCAGAGTTATTTATTTTTTTCTTATGTTTTATCATTTGTTCCTTATGTTTCTTTATCTATTTTCTTTTTTATTCTTATACTAATGTAAAATTACAGTATTTTGTTTGCAACCCTACTTTCTACGCTAGAATAATAAGAATGCAAATTTCGAGAGAAAATCGTCCATTGAAATACTTTCGAGTGCGTGACATTTTTCGAGGCTGTGGGTTTTTCTCTTAGTCACAAATTTAGAGCTATAAGACAAAGACATTCGCGCTTTCGCTTCGCCACTTGTGAGTCGTAAAACTCACAGATAATGATGCTTAACAAAAACAGAGATACACATGCTAGAAAGTCAAACAAGTTGCGACATTCCACTGTGGAAGACGACACCTCCTGAAATATTGACTGGGCATATTCTTCCTTTTCTTAGGAAATCTTTTGTCTCTCTGATTACTTTTATAATGCACCTTTTGAATTTCTGGACACTCAATTAGCGGTCTGTCAGAAAAACCTTGTGCCACATATGGTTATTAAATATTTTATTTTCAAATCTTCGATAAAATGTAGGGAAGAACCGGGTAAAATGCCTATTTGGGTAAATTGGCAATCGTTAATAACTTGGCCAAAAATAAATATTAAACATAATTGTTTTTGTAAATGAAGTATATTAAGGTAAAGATGGTTTCTGTGAAGTTTGATGTTTATCCGTTTATTATTAAAGAATTTATTAAAGAATTATGAAAATGATGCTTGCCAACGATAATTTTTTTAATTTAAATATGCACTTCTATCTCAGAGACGTGTACAATTTTTTTTTTAAATTAATCCTTAAACATCTAACTTTCCTAATAGCGATTATATTTATAAAAATGAATCTTAAAATTAAAACAAAATTAGTTTAATTACATCGTGTGTTTTTGGGTAAGTTGCCTGGGTAATTTGCCTTCTTGCTTTAAAACTTTTGAACAAGATACGTGCGATACGGAAAATCTCTCGGCTTACGTGTATTTAGATGTAGAAACTAAATACCAAGTTGTTACTGCTTCTGCATAGAAAATAAGTGTTTTAACAAATTATTTATATTAATTATTGCATTTATATTAATAATAATTATAAAAATCGTAAATTGAAGTATCATTTTTACTATATTTTTAAAACATAATTTTAAATAAGCGCGGGATTAATCAAAAGAAGTGCGCATGCGCAGAAGAAATGCGTATGATTAAACAATCATGGCGGATTAACCTGTCACATTTGTTATTGAGTGTCAAGTTTTAGGTTTTCCTTCTAAAACTCACGCTTTTTTGAAGCAAGCAAGTATATTTATATAAACTATATTAGAAAGTTAGAAATTTCACTTTACAAGTTGCTTCAATCACAGGAGCTTTATATATATTTTTTATAGTATTTATTCCCCTTTATGAATCATCGTTTTTCGATGTCACTTCAAGTTTTAGAAAATAACCTTATATTTTCTTTATATTCTTGTATTAAAAGGTAATTTTTTTTATAATATTAATAAGATAACTGATTTTAGAAAACAAATAAAAGAAACTTTTTTACTTTTATCCTAATTCTTGTCTTGACAACTTTCCCGGAACTTATATCGAAAATGACAAATCTCAATCGAGATATTTTAAATATTAATTTATTTTTTGTGGTCTTAAATAAATTGTTTAAATGATTATCTTATTTAATTCTCAAAGGTTTTTATTTTAATGTGTGATGGTTTACATTTTCCAAAAATATCATTAAATAATTTTTTTTTACTTCTGATATTGGGTGCCTGATTAATAATTTACCTTTTAAATCAATTAGTTTATTCATATTCCAATTACATCGTCAATTTTTTAATTATTACATAAGTACTTAATTTCTACACCACTTTCCAATTATTTTTGTAATTGTTAAAGAATTTTTGTCAATTTTCAAGTATTTTTGCGACATTAAATTTAATTTTTTCAAATATCAATTTCATTTTTTTCCAGCCTTTAAATTATTGTCATGAATAAGATTTAAAATTACACAAGTTTTCATTTATTTTTGTCATGTTTCAATTATTTTCCTAAAATTTCGATTATGTTCTTCAATCTTTAAATTATTGTCAAAATTGTTTAAATTTTTTACAGAAGTTTGAATTTAATCTTGTTATTTTTAAATTCTTTTCTTCAACTTTCAATTACTTTTGTCATAATTCAAGTATTTTGTCATTTTCTAATTATTTTCTTCACATCTCTATTAATTTTGCCATATTAGAATTATTTTCTACAAATTTCAATTATTTTATTCAATTTTTTTTATTGTCACGAATTTTCAAATTTCTTTCACCAGTTTAAAATTATTTTCTTAAAATTTTAATAAATTCCTTCGTTTTTTTATTATTGTCACGAATTTATTAATTTTTTACCCTCTTTCAATTATTTTCTACAAATTTCAATTCTTTTCTTCAAACTTTAATTACTTTCTTAAGATTTAAATTTTTTTAACATTTTTGAATTATTCTATTCAAATTTTAATTATTTTCTTCAAACTTCAATTAATTTCTTCAAATTTCAATTATTATCTTTAAACTTCTAATATTTTTTTAAATTTTTTAATTATTGTTTATAAATTTTTACTTTTTACACCAGCTTTCAATTATTTATATCATTATTCAATTAGTTTTTTAACATTTTAATTGTTTCGTCTGTTTTTCAAGTATTGTCTTTAATTTTTAATTTTTTCCACGAGTTATCAATTATTTTCTTCAAATTTTAATCATTTTCTTCATTCTTTTTATTATTGTCAGAAATTTATTAACTTTCTACATCTTTCTAAATTATTTTCTACAAATTTCAATTATTTTCTTTAACTTTAAATTATTTTTCTCAAACTTCAAATATTTTTTTCAATTTTTATAAATTTTTTTTTTAATTTAAATTGTTTCGTCCATTTTTCAAGTATTTTCTTTAAATATTTAATTTCTTACACCAGTTATCAATTATTTTTGTAGTTTTTCAATTCTTTTTTTCTCAAATTACAATTATTTTTGGCATTATTTAAATATATTTGACATTTTAGAATTGTTTTCTTTAAATGTAATTTTCTCCAGTTTTTTTTTATTGTCACGAATATATTAATATTTTACACCTTTTTCAATTATTTTCTACAAATTTCAATTAGTTTCTTCAAAATTTATTTACTTTTTTCATATTTAAGTTTTTTTTTTGCCTTTTTAAATTATTCTCTTCCAATTTTACTTATTTTCTTTAAACTTAAATTAATTTCCTTAAGTTTCAACTATTTTTCTCAAACTTTTAATATTTTTTTCAATTTTTTAACTATTGTTTAAAAAATTTTAATTTTTACATCTGTTTTCGATTATTGACATCATTATTCAATTAGTTTCTTAACATTTTAATTGTTTCGTCTGCTTTTCAAGTATTGTATTCAAATTTCTTATTTTTTCCACCAGTTCTCAATTATTTTCTTTAATTTTAATAATTTTCTTCAGTGTTTTTATTATTGTCAGAAATTTATTAATTTTTTTACACCTTTCTTAATTATTTTCGACAAATTTCAATTATTTTCTTCAACTTTCAATTATTTTCCTCAAACTTCTAATATTTTTTCAATTTAAAAATTTTTTTTTTAACTTAAATTGTTTTGTCAATTTTTTAAGTATTATCAACCTTTAATTTTTTACATCAGTTATCAATTATTTTTGTCGTTTCTCAATTCCTTTTTATCAAATTACAATTATTTTTGGCATTATTTAAATACATTTGACATTTTGGAATTGTTTTTTTTTTCAATGTCATTTTCTTCTTTCTTTTTATTATTGTCATGAATTTATTAACTTTTAGACAAGTTTTCAATTATTTAGGTATGTCGTTATTCAAATAGTTTATTTACATTTTAATTATATCGTTAATTTTTCTATCATCTTTTACCATTTTTCAATTAATGTATTACATTTTTTATTTTTTAATTCCTTTTTGAATTATATTTCTCATTTTTGATTAATTTTTGTCATTTTTCTACCTTTTTCCACATGTATACATTTTTTTTGACATTTTTTAATTATTATTTTTTTTAAGTTTCAATTATTTTCATAAAATTCCTATTATTTTTTTCAATTTTCCAACTATTGTCTAAAAAGTTTAATTTTTACATCCAGCTTTTAATTATTTATATCAGTATTCAATTAGTTTCTTCACAGTTTAATTATTTCGTCAATATCTCAATTATTATACTCAAAATTTTAATTTCTTTCACCAGTCTCAAATTATTTTTTTTAAATTTCAATTATTTTTCTCATTCTTCAATTTGTAATTTCAATTATTTTTGATACTTTTCAATTGTTTCGTTTCAATTTTTATCTTCATTTTTTCATTTTTAATCAATTTTTCAATTAATTTTGTCATTTTACAATTTTTTTTCAATTCAAATTATTTTTGTCTTTTTTCAATTATTTTCTACATGTTTCAATTATTTTTGCCATTTTTTTTTCTTTAAATTTGAATGTTTTTTCACTTTTTTCACTTAAAATTAAAACCTCACTTTTTTCAATATTTTCAATCTGACAAGTTTATTGTCAGCCCTGTATAACTCTATTCCATAACATTATAATATTTTGAAATGACTGGATTATCAGTATACGTATGGTATACATATATATTTCATAAAACTTTAAAAATTTCTTTTTCGATTTATTAATACCTTTTAATTGAGTCATTTATCATGCTCTTTCGAATTGGTGGCTTAGAGTTGGAAGGATTAAAAATAAATATTTAAACGAAAATAAGCTTGGGTATATCAATGCAATGTAACGAGGGAATAGAAGACTTTCACTTTTGAACAAATTGAATGCAATCCACAGCTACATCGTTGTTGTGAGCTAGATTGGAAGCGAGCTGACTGTAGTTTAACACGATACCCACAATTCTGTTGGACATACCTAATCTGCAATGACACTCACCTGCAGTTTCGAATTTTATATCTATATATCTTCTACATTTGCAATTCAATAGTCATCTGCACAATGTGCTGTCCAGCTATATCGTCCTACTCTCCTAAAGCAAAAGCATCAAACGGTTGTTAATGCTTTTCAAGCACATAGCAATTGTTTTTCCCATAAATTGATTTTAATCCTGTAGAATATGATTTATGGCAAATTTGCCTAATATAAATATATATAAATTGCTTCAATATTACATTACATTAAATTATTCGTATAGTATAGTTCGTACAGTATTCTATAGTATAATAATACAATTGTTAATATGATAGGTGATATTGTAATAAAGTATACATAAAGTTAAAAATACCGAATTTTTTTCTATATTATTGTAAATTATGACTCAAATATAAAAAATATGTATTATATACATAATTATGTCACTACTATATAATATTGCTAAAATAGTGGTAAAGGCATAAAAAATCGTGAATCAAAAAAGTTTTTGTCTAAAAACGTAATATTATATCGTAGTGACATAATTAGGGATTCTGAACATATTTTTTATTCCTGTTGAGTCATAAATTACAATAATATAGAAAAAATTCGTTATTTTTAACGTTACTTCATTACAAATATAGGTGATTTATATTAAAATTACAAAAAATATTGTGGAAGTTTAGTATGCAGAGTTGAGTACACGAAAAACGTAGCAGTTTAAAAAAAAAAAGGAGAAAAGTGGAGATATTGGATAGCATGGTCACGAAACGAATCACGACAAATGCAGCAAGTTTGTGGATAGGATGTTCGTAAAGAGGCGATTGGTTTGAAGAAACGAATTCGGTTCTGAATTTCGATTTCTGACCAACACAGCTCGTTTTTTTTAGCATAGCTAAAGAAAGAAAAAGAAGAGTTGAAAAGCAGTCTCTAACTTGGCAAATGCCGATCTTGGCTAAAAAGGTTTCGAATCTCACGCGAGAGCTACGAGCTAAAACAACAAGCGTACGTGAGGTAAGTGTCTCTGGACTTCTTGGATCTACTTCGCTATATACTCTTTGATTTTTTGTAGTCCTTGCTGTCGCAGCCTTTTTTCTGTCTACGACAACGTGGCAATCATCTATTTTGTCTACGTAGAAAGGTCTAAAACTTATCAGAGAAATGTATGATAAAAACGTGATGGTAAAAATGCTATGGAAAAAGTGTGATGGTAACAAGAAATATATGTTACAAGCGACCATTATTGTGTCATTTTACTTGCAATTTACTACCAATATTTTTATTATAGAATGTATTTACTACTTTTGTAATCAGTGATTTTAACGGTTTAGATTCTTTATTCGTAATGACATGGAGACTGCGATCTAAACCCACACTGAAACAAATTCTTATTGTTAGTATAGATTTTACTATAATTTTTCTACTATTTCTCTTATAGTTCAATAAGTCCTTGATAATATTTTTGAAAATATATTTTCTACTACTTAAGTAGTTAATTGAAATAATAATATAATTGTTACAACGATTTTTCTAAATTGATGTTACTAAGTTAATAAAATACAAACAAGTGAAATTTTCTTAGTAAAATTTATACTACACTCAAAGACTTTAAATATTAAGTATTATATAGTTTATACATTAATTTTTACTATAAAAACTATTATTCTGGGATAATTAGGCAAAAATAAATTTTTACCTAGTGAAGATAGTAAAGTTTCAAACCAGGATAGGAATATTTACATATTTTTTAGAATATTTTCCTTCCATGTATTGAAAATTTACCTACTATTTTCGCTAGAAAAAATGTTCTTCTTGCACGATTATCCCAGATTAGTAGTTTTTATAGTAAAAGTTAATAAATAAACTAAGATACTTAATGTCTAAAGTCTTTGTCACAATGATTGTAGGTACACTGAGAAAAAATTTTCGTGAAAATTCCTGTGCTGTTCACTATAAAAGAGTCATAATTGACAGTCTCCGAAATTTTACCGTGCTGTCTTACAATTTTTACCGGATTTCCCACAATTTTTACTAGAAAATCCGGTATAAATTGTAAAACAGCACGGTAAAATTTCGCAGACAGTCAATTATCACGTTTTTATAGTGAACAGCACAGGAATTTTTACAAAAATTTTTTCTCAGTGTAACCTGTATGAATTTCTTTTGACTATAACGTTACTATCAGTGACGTAACTGGGAGCGCAAGAGCCCTGAGGCATAAAAGAAAATGGGGCCCCAATAAAAAAAAAATATTAAGAAATTTACAAGTTCAATTAACTAATTCATTCATTAATTCTGTCCACACCTAACATTTGCCAATAGATATTTTTTCCTTTTAAAATTTTAAATCAAAGTTCACCTTTTTAAATTGTTCTCAAATTTTAAATTTATACCAATTTTAATTCCTACAAATTTCAGTTAATGTAAACTTGCATTGATTAAAAATTTAATTAATCGATGTTTCAAATAAACTAAATTTGAAGTGATTTAAAAATTGATTCAATTTTTAATAATTATTTTCTTTTAAGATTTCAATTACTTAAACTACAATTTTGAACAATTTTTTATCATTTTCAAATTATTTTCTGCAATTTTTAATTATTTTTAAATTGTATCCCTAAATCTCAAATTTACCTTCTTCTAATCTTAATTATTTTGTTTAGATTTTTCAATCACTTTTACAATTTCAATTATTCTTCCCTTGAAATTCAATCAATTTAACTATTTATTCCTAAATTTTATATTATTCATCGGAAAGTTTAATTAATTTTTTTAATTTACCATTATTTTTGTAAATTTGCAATTATTATTTTCAATTTTTAATCATTTTCATAATGTCTTAATTAATTTCCTGAACTTTCGAATATAAATCTCAATTTTCAATTATTTATTTCACTTTTTATTTCTTTTTCTTATTTTGTAATTATTTCCTCCATCTTTTGATATTTTTATTATTTTTCAATTAATTTCTTAAATTTTGAGTTATTATCTCAAATTTAGATTAATGATATCAATTTTCCATAATAGAACGATTATTCAATTATTTTCGCTTGCTTAAAAATAAATTCTACAATTTTTCTATTATTTTCTTCAATTTTTAAGTTTTTTTATTATTTTGGAATTATTATTAAAAATGTCAGTTATTTCTCCGAAATTTCAATTATTTTAATCAATTTTCGTTATTTCTGCGATTTTTTAATTATTCTCTTTAATTAAAAATGTTTAAGTAATTTTGTAAATTTTTTTTTAAATACATATTCCATGATTTTTGGAATTATTTCTTTGAAATTTTATTTACTGTTTTCAATTTTTTATATTTAAATTGTATTCATCATATTTCACTTATTTTTCATAATCTTAAATTATTATCAGCACATTTTAATTATTTTTTTCAATTTTGAATTAATTTTATCATTTTTCAATTATTTTCCTTGATTTTTAATATTTATTCTCATTTTCTAAAATTATTTTCTAAGATTTTTGAATGTTTTTCTCAAATTTCTTATTATTTTTTTCAATTTTTTTTAAATCATTTTCAGCATATTTCAATTATTTTTTTCGATTTTGAATTAATTTTATCATTTTTCAATTATTTTCCTCGATTGTTAATTATTAGTCTCATTTTCTAAAATTATTTTCTAAGATTTTTAAGTATTTTTCTAAAATTTTAATTATTTTCTTCTATTCTTAATTATTTTCATTTGTTTTTGTAATTTCAAAAAATTTTCATTAATTATCGTAAATTTCAATTATTTGTATCTTTCTTAAATTCTCTTTCCAATTTTTAGTTATTCTCTTTTTTTCAATTAATTTTTTTAAATTTCCAAGTTTTTTTCTTATATTTTAATTATTACTTTGGATACTTAAAAAAAAATGTTTTTTTTTCATTATTCATTACAAATTTGTTTTATTTTTTTGCAGCTTATCGTTGATTTTATCATATTTCAATTATTTTCCCAATTTTTAATAATTCTTATTTTGTAAATTTATTTTCGAAGATTTTTGAATGTTTTACTCAAATTTCTTAAGATTTTCTTCAATTTTAAAATATTTTCAGCATATTTCAATTATCTTTTAATTTTGAATTAATTTCATCATTTTTCAACTATTTTCCTCGATTGTTAATTATTATTCTTATTTTCTAAAATTATTTTTTAAGATTTTTAAGTATTTTTCTAAAATTTTAATTGTTTTCTTCAATTTTTAATTATTTTAATTTGTTTTCATTATTTCCAAAAATTTTTATTAATTATTGTTAATTTCAATTATTTTTAGTTTTTCTAAATTCTTTTCTCCAAATTTTAGTTATTCTCTTTTTTTTCAATTAATTTCTAAATCTTTAGGTATTTTTCTTAAATTTCAATTAATCTTTCTTTATTTAAAAAAAATTTCCGAAAATTTGTTTAATTATCTCACTTAAATGTCATTTATTGTTTACAACTTATCGTTGTTTGTATCTTATTTCAATTATTTTCTTCATGTTTCAAAATTTAAAATCATTATTCAATTATTTCCCAAAATTTGTTTTCTTCAATTTTCAATTCTTTTCATTTGTTTTAAAACTTTCAAAATTAAACATTATTCAGCTAACATTTCAATTATTTTATTCAATTTTCAATTATTTTTATTATTTTCTATATTATTTTCTGCAATTTTCAATTACTTTCATTCTTTTTTTCATTCTTTTTCATAATTTTCAAAAAGTTTATACTGATTTCTCATTAATTTAAAGTTGTTCCCTTCAATTTTAAATAAATTTTATCTTTTTTCATTTATTTTCTCTAATTTTTAATGATTTTCTTTAATTTCAATAATCTTCTGAAAGTTTTAAGTGTTTTTTTTGACATTTTCTTTAACTATCCTTTATTTAAAATATTTTATGTAATTTTTTCAATTATTTTCTCAAATTTTAATTATTTTGTTTAATTTTAAAAATTTATCAATTTTTAATAATTTTTTTTTAATTTTCAATTATTTTCTCTAATTTTGCATTATTTTTTTTTTTTAATTTACACGTAAGATTTCAAGTATTTTTCTCAAATTTAAATTATTCTCTTTATGTTTAAAGCATTTCTATGATTGTTTTAATTGCTTTCCCTAATTTTCAATTAATTTAATTTTTTTCCAATTAATTTGCAAAATTTGCAATTATTTTGTTTAATTTCAATTATTTTTTGCAATTCTTTTTAATTACAAAATATTATAAATTTTTGTCCTAAATAAATATTTATTTTATTTATATGAATTGATTTTTCAATATTATATTTAAAATATTTAGAATTGTTGATAACACAAGATGTAGAAACTATAAATTACTGCAATTAGTAAGGTTTTTGGGTTTTTTTTTCTAAAAAGGGTCTATTAGGGTTGATCAAGCTCCCGCGGCACTACCCCACTTTTCCCCTTAACAGTTACGCCACTGGTTTCTATCAATACATTTTCACAATTACGATTTTACCATAACATTTTTCCCATTATATTCTTAACATCATATTTTAACACCTTTCTGTTCTCTCTATTAAAAATTCCCGAAATATACACACAATTTTTCCTTTTTTCATACAACAATTTATGTTAAGTACGGGGTTTGTGAATTTTGATGATTTTCAATTAACGAACTTTAATACATTGAGGAAAATTTATTGCCTTAAATTATTAATATACTAGTAGCAATAAACGCGCACAATATAGCGAGCATGAAATATTGCTTTGTCAGTGACTATACTTAAATTCATAAAATAATACAAATCGATTGAAATTTTAATTGATCAAGACAATTTTCACTTATAATCAACAACACTTGTCTCGAGAGTATTGTCAATTTTAATTAATCACAACTTTTAATTTATCACTTATTTATTAAAATAACAATTTTAATATATTTCTTCTGCTTTTATAATTAATCTAAACCACTACTTACAATTAGTCTAATATATTTTGTCTCTCGCATTTGCGACTAAAAAATCTTTAATCCACCTATATATGCGGCTGAATTGTTGTATACGCACGAGTATGTCCCACGTCACCTACTCCATTATTTGGATTCCTCGACAGCTTCCACTTTACCAAACCGCAGTTCATAGTCAAAATGACCGGCATAACTGGATGAAAAAGCTTGGCTAATGCAAATAAAGCTTTTCAAGATTAATTTCATTCAAGCCGGTATTGGTCACACAGACAGTGATATTCTCATATTTAAAATTTTATCTCTCACTACCAATAACAAAATTGTTGAAAAAGAAATTTTCTTTTCTATAAAAATTACGTTTGTAATTAGCATCCATCATAAAAAGCAGTTTTCATCAAAATAAATTGAAATCATAATCAATTTACATCAAAATCAATTGAAATCAAAATCAATCGACATCACAATGAAAGTGAATTAAAAATCTATTAACCTTACGATTTTCAATACTTGTAATATATTTCCTGCTACATGAAATGAGTTGATAATTTCCCGCACTGAATTCATATTTCCGTGCAAAGCCTATTATTCCAATTAAGCTGTTTTACTCAATTTACAGATCGTTGGGTTTCGGGTGTACGAAAGCTTTTATTCCAATTTCACGCAATATAATGGGATTTTTTTTTAAACTTGCATTACAAAAGAGAAATACTTTGACATTTTGTTTTTCAGCATTAAAACGCTTTAGAAAATAGGCTTAGAATCTCGAGAATTTAAAATAAGAAACCATCAGCGTGAAACGCTAAAAGCTTTTATATTATATACGACACGAGGACAAATTCGTGATCTTGGTAAAAGGTCTGAGAAGATGCTTTCTACCGAAACGATTGTTACCATTCGTCAAGAAACGTCCGACTCAATGAACCATCCGCCAAAGAGAATTCTAAAATTAAGCCACAATCTTGGAACCCACCCTATAGTGTATTCTTCACATAAAAAATATCCCGGCGACTACATGATTTGTCGATTACATCGCGAAACGAAAATAAATGTACCAACTTGTCCCGAAGATTCTTTTAGAAGAAAGGGAAACATTTTTTTTTTTTTACATTGGAGTCAGTTCTTTGTCGCTTAATCTCTTTCTTGTTTATGAAAAACTGTCGTTTTTCTCTTCACTGGTAAAAATAATGATAATTGATTCTGTTAATGTGTACATTAATAATAATGATTTTCGAATTTGGCGAAAAGTAAGGTTTAACTTTTTTCGACAAAAAGTTAGTAGGCGGGAATTTATTTTTTAAGAGACATTTTTTAATTACATGATTTTCAGATGATGACTAATACACGAGGTGAAACAGAAAAAGAGTTTATTTAATATTAATACAAGAGGAGCCAAAGAGGGCGTGTCAAATAGCACTGAAGGCCCAAAGTAGGCGTGACTAAGAATAAAAGGTGGAGACACACTGGACACGCACAGTGGGGCCAAAAACACTTTTTTTGTCAAAATCAGTCTACAAGTCGCAGTTTTCATTCAAATTAAATAATTTTTCGTAGAATAGAATTTCATGAAATTTTTAATTGTTTAAACTATTTTTTATTGACAGTTGTAACTGTTTTTAAATTAACTCTACAGAATTCTAGTTTTTATTATATTTTACCAAATTTTATGCCTTAAATAATTAAATATAGAACTAAGTAACAATTTTTAATGTTTAACAATTGTTTGAACAATTGTTTCTTGTTAATTGTAATTTTTTTTTTTAATATAACCCTAAAGGAATCTAGTTTTTTTACGTTTTGACACATTTTACGCCTAAAATGCCATTGTTAAACAGCGTTAAATGTTTAACAATTGTTTAAACAATTGTTTGGGATTAATTGTAATTTTTTCAAATAGAACCCTAAAGAATTTACATTTTGCCAAGTTTTATGCCTGAAATAATTAAATATAAAAAGAAAGAACAAAGTTTAATGTTTATATAAATTATTATTATCAAAAATTTTAAATGGAATAAAAATATAATTTTAATTTTTTTGACATAACTAGCAAAAAATTGTTTAAACAATTGTTAAACATTAAATACTGTTCCTTCGTTCAATATTAAATTATTTAAGGCATAAAATTTGGTAAACTATAATAAAAACTAGAATTCTTTAGGGTTATAGTAAAAAAAATTACAATTTACAAAAAACAATAGTTTAAACAATTGTTAAACATTAAAACTTGTTCTTTTATTTCATATATATTTATTTCAGGTATAAAATTTGGTAAAATGTAAAAAAAATACCAGATTTCTTTAGGGTTATATTGAAAAGAAATTACAATTAACAAAAAACAATTGTTTAAACAATTGTAAATATTAAAGATTGTACTTTCTTTTTATATTTAATTATTTTAGATATAAAATTTGGTAAAATATAAAAAATCTAGAATTCTTTAGGGTTATATTAAAAAAAAATTAAAATTCACAAGAAACAATTATTTAAACAATTTTTAAACATTACAAATTTTCCTTCTCTTTATATTTATTTATTTCAGGCAAAAAATTTGGTAAACTATAAAAAAAACTAGAATTGTTTAGGATTATATGGAAAAAAAATTACAATTCACAACAACACATTGCTTAAACAATTGCTAAACATTAAAAATTGTTCTTTCGTTTTACATTTAATTATTTTAGGCATAAAATTTGGTAAAATGTAAAAAATTACTAGATTTTTTTAGAGTTATATTAAAAAAAAAAAAATTACAATTAACAACAAACAATTGTTAAAACAATTGTAGTACATTAAAAATTCTTACTTCATTGTATATTTAATTTTTTAAGGCATAAAATTTGGTAAAATGTAAAAAATCTTGAATTCTTTAGGGTTCTATTGAAAAGAATTTAAATTCACAAGAAAAAATTGTTTAAACAATTGTTAAACATTAATGATTATACTTTCTTTTTATATTTAATTATTTCCGGTATAAAATTTAGTAAAATTTAAAACATCTAGAATTCTTTAGAGTTATATTAAAAAAAATACAATTAATGACAAAAAATTGTTTAAACAATTGCTTAACATTAAAAATTGTTCTTATATTTTACATTTAATTATTTCAGGCATAAAATTTGGTAAAATGTAAAAAATTACTAGATTTCTTTGGAGTTATATTAAAAAAAAAAAAAATTACAATTAACAACAAACAATTGTTTAAACAATTGTAGAACATTAAAAATTCTTACTTCATTGTATATTTAATTTTTTAAGGCATAAAATTTGGTAAAATGTAAAAAATTACTAGATTTCTTTAGAGTTATATTAAAAAAAAAAAAAAAAAATACAATTAACAACAAACAATTGTTTAAACAATTGTAAAACATTAAAGATTGTACTTTTTTTATATTTAATTATTTCCAGTATGAAATTTGGTAAAATGTAAAAAATCTAGAATTCTTTAGGGTTCTATTGAAAAAAATTAAAATTCACAAGAAAAAATTGTTCAAACAATTGTTAAACATTAATGATTATACTTTCTTTTTATATTTAATTATTTCCGGTATAAAATTTGGTGAAATGTAAAAAATCTTGAATTCTTTAGAGGGATATTAAAAAAATTACAATTAACGACAAAGAATTGTTTAAGCAATTGTTAAGCATTACAAGTTGTACCTTTTTATATTTAGTTATTTTAGTCGCAAAATGTAAAAAATTGCTAATATTCTGTAGAGTCAAGTTAAAAACAATTACAATTAACAATAAAAAATTGTTTAAGCAAATAGAAATTTCATGAAAAATTGTTTAAAATTTGTATGTCAATTATTGATTAAAATTACAATAAAAGACTACAATAAAAGACTACAAGAAATATACTACAATTTGAATTTTTCATTTCTTTTTTTCTTCCTATGTACTAGTTAATTAAGATGCTGTTTAATTAATCAAAATGTAATTATATAAACTTTTGTATACTACGAATATTCTAAAATGATTCTAATACAATTTCTGAAACATTCTAGCAATTTTTAATAACTTAAAACTTCGTTTTCTGCAAAACTTTTATTTTTCCATACTTTCTTATTAAAAAATAAATATAAATAAACGAAAAATTTAAAATCGAGCTAGAAAGATCGATAAGAAATTTAATAACGAAGATTTATTAAAAAAATATATTTAATTTGAACGAAAACTGCGACTTGTAGACTGATTTTGACAAAAAAATACATTTGGTCCCACTTTCGTACGTTGTAATGTAAATTTTTTGTAATAATCAAGTTAATATTTTATTAAATCATTCATACAATTCTTCAATTAAAAGACAATTTATTATGCAACCTTTGTACAATCTAAGTATTGCAACTATTTAACTAATTTATTGAGTAGATGTGACTTTAAATAAATAATTTTAAGGACATATTTTTAATAAGCAGGTTAATATATAATTTTGCTTAATTCATTATTTAAAATTTCTATATTTATTTAATATATTATAATATTTTAATTTATATCTACTAATTTAATAATTATTTTTATAAAATATTAATTAATTTTAATAATAATTAATATAAAATTTTTTTAATTAAATTTCATACGCAACCCGGAACGAAAATGTGCGGTATTTTTACATAAAGTGGGAACAAAATAGGTGGCTCCAATATACAATAGTCCACTACGCTAGGTAGAGGGCCAAAGTAGGCGTGTCTGAAAAACAGGGCGGAGCCAAACTGGGCGTACCTACTAAGAAAATCGGTGCGAAAAAAGACTTATCCAATACACAAAATATGGTCAAAGTGGGCACATCTAATACCTAAGGCGGGACTAATGTGGGCGTGTCTAATAACAAGAGGTACCTTAAGTAGGCGTGTCTAATAATAAGGTGGAAACATACTGGGCGTGTCTAATAACAAGAGGGGTCTATTGTGGGCGTGTCTAATAACAATAGGGACCTAAAGTAGGCGAGTCTAATAAAGAGGTGGAGATACAATGGACGTATCTAATACTCAAGGCGGGACTAACGTAGGCGTGTCTAATAATAAGGAGGAGCCACACTGGACGGATCTAATACAGAAGCTGGAACTAAAATAAGCGGTACTTATACCTAAGGCGGATATAAGAGGGGCGGCTCCAATTCACGTCACGAGTCCAAATTAAACGTGTGGCACAAGTGGGCGTTCCTGAAACTCAGGGCGGAGCCAAATGGGCCGTACCTAATACTCATGGTTCTAATACTCAAGGCGGGACTAATGTGGGAGTCTCTGAAAAAAAGTCAGAACTAAAGTAGGCGTGTTTAATAACCAGGCGGAGCCAATGTGGGTGCGTCTAATTTACAAGCTGGATGCAAAGTGGGCGTGTCTAGTACGCTATGCAGAACGAAAGTAGGTGTGACTAAAAACAATGTGAAGCTAAAATGGGCGGGTCTAATGTAATGGGCGGGGCTAAAGAGGCTGTCTTTAATACGCTAGACAATGCGAAAGTGGGCGTATGTAAAACAAAGAGCGGAGCCAAATCGGGTGTATCTAATAAGAAAGTTAAAACAAAAATAGGCGTGTCAAATACTGAAAAGGGGCGGATCTAATACACAAGGCGTGTCTAAAGTGGGATGGTCTAGTATTATTCGGAAAATGGGCGTGTTTAATACACAGTAGGGATTAAAGAAGGCGTGACTAACACCTAATGTGAAACAGCATAAATGTTTTTAAAACACAGGGTGGGATCAAAGTGTGTGAGTTCAAAATAAGTGGGACCAATAAACAATTATTTTACTATGTAAATTAATGTTAAAAAATTGTTTGCCAAATGCAGCGAAAATTGAAATGTTGTGTAAATTTTTTTTGTGCCAATAAAGCAGTTAGTCAGGAATTTCTTTTTAAAAGAGTATGTTTTATTCACGTGACTTCCGCGCGGTGAAAAACAGAGTGACAAAAAGGGACTTTTATTTTTACAGCGAGCTTGCATATCCGTCATAAAAGAAGCTTTATATTCGTTTTTAAAGTCAAGAAGTAAGGTAAGTTTTGTATGTGCTGGAAGTTAGTATACATTTATAATTTATCTACTACAATTCAAGGCCATAAAGTTGTAGACACCCTTCTAGACGCTTCTTTTTTCATGCATTTGTCAGCCGCCAGGTAATATATCTAAAAGCACCTACTGTTTAATCCCATTAACTATTTTACAATTTATTTATTAAAAATAACATAACATATTACAAAATTGTATTTTTTAAACGTATTATTTGAATTTTATTCTACACTTTCTTTTATTTATCACATTTTATTTGTAAAATTTCAATTTATTGTACATTTATTTATTTATTCAACTTTATTCCACTGCCATAGATTTCCGTATGCTATAAATAAAAAAAACCCCAATAACTTATTCAAATGTAGTGACTCAAAAATTCTGATATCCGGGCTACCTGAATTTTTCGACTGAAATATTTTCCTGCGACACAGGTATTTCGTGTGTGGGTATATGTGATTTAATGTGAATTACTATTCGGAAGGGAGAGACGAATAAATATGTTTGAAACGTAAACTATGTGTGGCAACAGTTAGTTTTTTTTTTGTGTAACACGCACAGGTGGCAAGTATATACATATTCAAAAATGTCACTGATAGTTATTGAAAGGGTTATATTACATATGAACAAAAAATTAGAGATGAGCACATTTAATAATAGTCAAGAAGCCTAAACTAACAAGTTTGCTTGGGATTCTTGGAAGCATGAATGTTAGAGAAGAAAAAGTGAGATCGGTATCTCCGGCCACCCACAGTGTTCTTCAAAGTAACCTTTATTTGTAAATTACATTCAACCAAAATTACAATTCCATTATTTTATTCCACACATCAATTTTCGAAAAATAGGTATATAAATTATTCGCGATTTTTATCAAATTTGCGGACAGACATTTTTTAAATTGAAATTTTATGTTTCTTGTTTCTTTTATTGTCTGTCTAAATCTAAATTCGAGAAAGCGGTTTATAAAACGAAATAAGTAGAGAAATAAATAAAAAAAACTTTTTATTAGGTACAAAATATTTAATAATAATAATAATAATAATACGATATTTCAAATTTAATTTAACCCATTATATAAAAATAAGGAAACTGAAGACTATATCTGAAAAGGAATAAATAATAATTGAAAGTTGAAAACAAAATTCGACAAATGGCTAGGGCTATATAAATACACAATTGAAAAGAATAGTTTAAAAAAATAAAACAATAAATATTAAATAAAAACAAAAGGTTTCACCTTATAAACGCCTTGTAACACCTTATAAACCTTAAAAACAGTTTTATTAATTGAAGAAAATTTTCTAAAAACTTAATAATCTATGGAATTTTCATTTTCCAGATATGTCTTCGAATGCTAATGCTTTTTTATTTTCTTATGTAAGAATTTTCATATTTAATTAATAGTATGTTAATATTATTTTAAATAATTGTTTTTTTGTATGAAGAATTTTTAGTCTTCAAAATTTTTTTTGTATTTACATTTTTTTGTGTATTTATAATTTTTTGTAATAGACTTACACTTTAATTTGTGATTTCCACAATATAAAATATTATATTTGTTTATAGTTTCTGAAGAGGACGTAATATTTTGTGTCGAAACGAGTAAAACGCATATTTAATAATAAAAAAGTCGTATAGGCCAAAAAGAGGTCAAATAATTTTTATTATTATTACCTAAATAATAAATATTAAATTGAAACAAGATAGTTGAAAAAGTTATAGGAAAAAATGTTGAAAATAATTGCAAATTGAACAACTCGATTAAAAATCGAAAAAAATAATTGAAATTGAAGAAAATAATTAAAAATTGAGGAAATAGAATGAAAATTGAAGAATTAAATTAAAATTTTAAAAAAATAATTGATAATTGAAAACAAATTACAAAATGGCGAAAATAACTGACAATTGAAAACAAAATTTAAAAAATGGCTACATTAATTCACTATCGAACAAAATAATTTTCAAAATCAAAGAATAATTATAAAATTTTAAGATAATAATTTAAAATTGAAAAAATTGTAGGAAACAATTGAAAATTGCAGAAAATAATTAATAATTGAAGGAAATAGTTAAAAAATGTCGAAAATAATTGAAAAATTGAAAAAAATATATGAAAAATTACAAAAAATTTAATAAAATAATTGAAAATCTTTAACAATAAATATTAAATTTAAACAATATACATAATTTAAAATTACAAAATTACAAAATAATGGGAATAATTGTTGGAAACAATTACATATTTAACAACTGGATTTAAACTCGAAAAAAATAATTAAAATTCGAAAAATTATTAAAAATTGAAGAAAGCAATTAGAAATTGAGGAATGCAATTGAAATTTAAAGAATATATTTAAAAAATGAAAATAAAGTAATTTTGTAGAAAAAGTCCAGAATGAATAAATAAGGAAGAAAATAATTGAAAACTGAAGACTGTAAATAAAAATTGGAAAGTGGAATTTAAATTTGAAGAAAATAACTGAGAATTGAAGAAAATAGTTCAAGAATTAAATAATTTAATTGAAATTTTAAAACAATTTTTATGAGTGAAAAAAATAATTTAAAAAATCCGAGAATTATTGAATATTGAGAAATTATTTAAAAATTGATAAAAATAATTGAAAATTAAAGAAAACATTTGAGAATTGAAGAAAATAATAAAAAATTTAACAAATAAATTGAAAATTAAAGAATTAAGTGGAAATTTAAAGGTTATAATTGATAATTAAAAGAAAAATTACAATATCAGGAAAATAATTAAATTTTGACGAAAATAATAAACTATTTAAAAAATAACTAACAATTGAAAAACAATTTGAAAAAATGGTAAGAATAAACGGCATTCAAACAAAAAAAAATTTTTAACAAATGAATGTTTATAAAATTGAAAAAGAATAATAAATTGCCAATTGAAAACTGATAAAAGTTATCGATAAAATTTTAGAAAATAAACGAAAATCAAAAAAATCAATTGGAAATTAAAGAATTGTATTGAAAAAAAATATTTGATAATTGAGAAATTGCGAGAATTAATAAATATTAAGGAATTAATTGAAAATCAATAAAAATAATTCAAATTTAAGGAAATTATTTTAGAATTAAAGAAAATAATTAAAATAGAATAAATAAATTGGAAATTTAAGAACTGTATTGAAAGAAAATAATTGATAATTGAGAAATTGCGGGAATTAATAAATATTAAGGAATTAATTGAAAATCAATTAAAATAATTGAAATTTAAGGAAATTATTTTAGAATTGAAGAAAATAATTAAAATAAAAGAAATAAATTGGAAATTTAAGAATTGAAAGGAAATTTCAAGAAAAAATTTGACAATTAAAAGAAAAATTACTATTTGCTGAAAATAATTTACTATTAAACACAATAATTAACATTTGAACAACAAACAAGTAATGGTGAGAATGAACGGCATTCGTACAAAAAAATTTTTTAAATTAATGAATGTTCATAAAATTGAAGGAGAATAATAAATTTCTAATTGAAAACGGATAAAAATGATCGAAAAAATTGTAGAAAATAAACGGAAATCGAAGAAATCAATTAGAAATTGAAGAATTGTATTGAAAGAAAATAATTGATAATTAAGAAATTGCGAGAATTAATAAATATTATAAGGAATTGATTGAAAATCGATAAAAATAATTGAAATTGAAGGAAATTATTTTAGAATTGAAGAAAATAATTAAAATAAAAGAAATAAATTGGAAATTTAAGATCTGTATTGAAAGAAAATAATTGATAATTGAGAATTAATTGAAAATCGATAAAAATAATTGAAATTTAAGGAAAATATTTAGGAATTGAAGAAAATAATTAAAATAGAATAAATAAATTGGAAATTTAAGAATTGAATGGGAATTTCAAGAAAATTGACAACCATTTGGAAATTGAAGAATTGTATTGAAAGAAAATAATTGATATTTGTCTAAATGCGTGCATTAATAAATATTAAGGAATTAATTGAAAATCAATAAAAATAATTGAAATTTAAAGAAAATATTTGAGAACTAAAAGAAATAATTAAAATAGAAGAAATTAATTGGAAATTTAAGAATTCAATGGAAATTTCAAGAAAATAATTGATAATTAAAAGAAAAATTACTATTTGCCGAAAATAATTAATTATTAAAAACCATAATTAACATTTAAAAAAAAATATAAAAATGGTGAGAATAAACGGCGTTTGAACAAAAAAAATTTTTAAAGTAATGAATAATCATAAAATTGAAGTACAACAATAAATTGTCGATTGAAACCTGGTGGGGGAAATGGAAAAAATTGTAAAAAATAAATAAAAATTAAAGAAATTGAAAAAAACAGTTCTAGAATTGAATAATTGAATTGAAATTTTAAAACAGTTTTCATGAGTGAAAAAAATAATTGAAAAAATCCGAGAATTACTGAATATTGAGGAATTAATTGAAAATCGATTAAAAATAATTGAATATTAAAGAAAATATTTGAGAAATGAAGAAAATAATTAAAAATTGAAGAAATAAATGTTAAATCAAAGAATTAAATGGAATTTTGAAGAAAATACACTGAGAAAATAAGCCTCTAGCCAAGCAGCTTTATTTCTAGGTTAGGGTTCCTCGGGACAAAACAAACAAAACACCGGCGATGACAATCAAACTTCTAGGATACCGGAGCATATGCTCTGCTAAAATCAGTTAAGTGCTTTGCAGGTGCTATATCAACAACCTCTCTCTGCTAAATTTAATCAAAAATTGGTTGTATTTTGTTAACTTATTTTCTCAGTGTAATTGATAATTAAAAGAACAATTACAATATGACAAGCATAATTAAATATTGACGAAAATAATTAGCGTTAAAAAAAAATAATTAAAAATAGAAAAAAAATTCGATAAATAGTGAGAATCGGAGAAAGTGTAAACTAAACTTTGTTAAAAATTTCTTCAAGTTTTTTAGAAACAGGATTTTTGGAAATGGAAATTTTCTTTTGGAAAATGTTGATTGATGCCAATTCTCTCGAATATTTAAAGATTGATAAAAACTTTTAAAGAAATTAATATTCTGTTTTTTTTTATTTATTCTTTTCGTGCCTATCTTAACAGTTACAGTAAAAGTCTTAAAATTGCTTTTCACACTGCTTAGACAGGCAGATAATTCGAATTCATTCATCGTTGAGAATTGCATTAATTTACAAACACGCGATTTACTTGCGTGTTCTGTCAGATGTGTTAATGCTCAATTAAGAGCATTGCCAGAGAGATAAATTTTTAACACGATTAATTATTGATTTAAAAACAAACAGGTGAGAAATTAGTGTACTAAAAAACCTGAATGGAAAAACAAAGAACGATTTATTTAAAAATAAAAATCTAAATTTTATTATTTTTATTTTTGTATTTTATATCAATATTAATCTATATTATTTCACAAAAATGTGTAAACTCTGTATAAATTTACTTCTCATCTCTCATCGGCGCCAATCAAACATAAACATCCATCAATTCCATCTAATTTACGAGTTGAGTCGCAAAAAATAGAAAATATTTAGCAAACGTGATAGCTGAAAATATTTCTTGCACATGTGTTATTTTATGATCGATTTATGACAGCAGAATAATACGACAGAAATGAAGAACCGGACGTTTTGTTTTCTTAGAGGCTTACGACTTTCTCTTCAATTCCTCTCTATCTATTGTGCATTAATTTCCTTTCTAGTTTAATTTTATCCTTTCTAGTTTACCTTTAGCCGTTTCAGTTTATTTTTATCCCTCTCAAGTTTAGTTTTATCAGAGCCAGCTCGTAGAAACATATTTATCTTGCACGTGATAGAATCTCATTATTTTAATAACGAGTTGTATAAAAAAATACAGAAGAAAATGAAAAAAAAAAAAAAGAAAAAAATGAAAATAATACCGCAAGCACTCGGGAAAATGATGAAAATCGTAATCGAGCTCGGTTGGATATTAACTCCGTTATCATGATCGGCCTACAGAATTTGGAGCATAAAATTTCGCGTAATATCCATTTCCTTTCTTCCCTTTTCTCTCATTTCTTTGCTGGCCTGCTGGGGCGGATCATAAATATAAACCGAGATAACATTACGGAGCACGTGAATTACGCCCTGTATATATTATCCTAGAACATCAGCGCTGGAGAAACTCCTTAGCTATGGTCAAAACCGCTCGCAGCTTCCAGACTCTTGACAAATGTGTGAGAATCCAGTTACGATACTGAATTTAGAAACTTTCAGTTTTCACGAAAATGTTCTGTTATTTGTTAGAATACATTTGGTTTTATTCACTTAATTTGATAAATAAGTCTATACGGTTCTTTTTATTAGATTTGGTAATTTTAGAAACATTTAAAATCAATTCTCGAGTTGTGGGCGTGACTGAGAAGAAAGGAGGTTTAAAGTGGGCGTGGCTAATACGCAAAGCGGTAACAAAATGGGTTGGGATAATATAAAGTGGAACCATAAAGAGTGAAAAATGGGCGGGGCCAAAATGGGCGTAGATAATACACGAGGCGGGACAAAAGGAGGGGCTAGTGTGGGCGGAGTTAATAGAGACGGGGCTAATTGGATTTGACATAAGTGGGCGTGTTTATATAAGGCAGGATCAAAGTAGGCGTACTTAATAATAAGGCAGAGCTAATGTAGGGTGTGTATTATGTCAAACGGGTCAAAAATGGGTGTGTCTAACACTCAAGAAAAGCTCGAACTGGACGTGGCTAACAGATAAGATAAATCAGAATTGGGCGTGACTATTAAACAAGGCGGGACCAAAGAGGGAGGAGCCAGTATAAACAGAATTAAGGCAGGGTCGACGGGACCAAAGTGGGCGTGTTTAGTACACAAGGCGGGGCCAAAAGTTCCGGGAATATGTGACCGGAATCAACGTAGGCGTGTTTTATTGACAAAGTAGAGTGAGAGTAAGTGAGAAAAAATAAACAGGACTAAATTAAGTGTGGCTAACATAAAAGATCGACTAATTAGACAAAATAATTGCAAATTAATCGAAAAAAAATTAAATCAATTAAAATTTGGAGAAAGTAAATAAAACAATCATAGAAATGTTTTAAACATATAGAAAATAGTTTAAATTAGAGAGAAACATTTGAAAATCATACATGTAAATTAAAAAATATTGAATAATGCAAAATTAGAGAAAATAATTGAAAAAATTACATAAAATATTTTCAATAAAGGAAAATTAAAAAAAATTCAGAAAAATAATGTAAACTAACAGAAGTTTATTGAAATAAAAGAAAATCATTAAAAATTAGAAAAAATAAATGAAAAATGATAAACACAATTAAAAATTGAAAGGAACAACTTTTAATTAAAGAGAAATAACTATAAACTTTTTGGAAATTATGTAAAAGAACTAGAAAAAGAACGAAAGTAATTGAAAATTGAAGAAAATAATATAAAAAGTATTATGAATAATTGAAAATTAAATAAAATAATTGAAATTGCAGCTAATAGTTTAATAATTTGGAAATTATAAAACAAATGAAAATAATTGAAAATTAAAGGAAATAAATTTTGGAAAATAATTAAATAATGATTTTAAAATTTGAAACATGAAGAAAATAATTTAACTAAAATACAAATAATGATAAGTTGTAAACAATAAATGACATTTAAGTGAGATAATTGAAATAATTACAGAATATTTTTTAAAAAAAGAAAAAATAATGGAAATTTGAGAAAAATACAAAAAGATCTTAAAAATCAATTGAAAAAAAAATAACTAGAAATTGGAAACAAGAATTGAAGAAAGCTAAAAATAATTTAAATTTACGATATTTAATAAAAAAAATTTAGAAATTGTAAAATAAAAATGGAAAAAATTCGAAATTGAAGAAAATAATTAAAATTTCAGAAAAATACCTAAAAATGTTAGAAAATAATTCTACAAAATCAGAATAATAATTAACAATTGAGGAAAATAATTAAAAAATGATCAAATTAATTCAAAATTGAAAAAAAAATTTGAAATATGCTGAAAATAATTAATAATTGATGAAAGTAATAAGAAATTTAAGACAAACATTCAAAAATCTTAGAAAATAATTTTAAAAAATAAGAATAATTAAAAATTGGTGAAAATAATTGAAAAATTATATTAAAATTTAAAACTTGAAGAAAATAATTGAAATGTGAGAAAATCAATAATATCCAAAATAATAATTAAAATTTGAGAAAAAGACTTAAAAATTCTAGAAATTAATTGGAAAAATTGAGAATAACTAAAAAGTGGAGAAAAGAATTGAAATAAGCTAAAATTAACTGAAATTTACGATATTTAATAAAAAACATGTGGAAATTATAAAAGCAAATTAAAATAATTAAAAATTGAAGAAAATAATTTAAATTTTAGAAAAATATATAAAAATCTTAGAAAATAATTTTACAAAATAAGAATAATAATTAACAATCGAGGAAAATAATTAAAAAATGATAAAAAGAATTTAAAATTGAAAAAAATAATTGAAATATGCTGAAAAAAATTTTAAATTGAAGAAAATAATAAGAAATTTGAAAAGAACATTCAAAAATTTTAGAAATTAATTTTAAAAAATAAGAACAATTAAAAATTGGAAAAAATAATTGAAAAATTATTTTAAAATTTAAAACTTGAAGAAAATAATTGAAATGTGAAAAAATCAATGATAAGTTGCAAAAAACAAATGAAATTTGGAGTAAATAATGGAAAACAAAATCATTTTTTTAAGTATCTAAAATGAAACAAAAAATATAAGAAAAAGGCTTGAAAATCTTATAAATAAGTTGAAAAATAGAGTATAACTAAAAATTGGAAAAAAGATTTGAAGAAAGCTAAAAATAATTGAAATTTACGATAAGTAATAAAATTTTTTGGAAATTATGAAAAAAATGGAAATAATTCAAAATTGAAGAAAATAATTAAAATTTCAGAAAAATACTTAAAAATCTTAGAAAATAGTTTTTCAAATTGAGAATTATAATTAACAATCGAGGAAAATAATTTAAAAATGATAAAATTAATTTAAAATTGATAAAAATAATTGAAATATGCTAAAAGTAATTAAAAATTGAAGAAAAGTATAAGAAATTTGAGAAAAATATTCAGTGAATGATCAAAGAAAATAATTTTAAAAAATAAGAATAATTAAAAATTGGGGAAAATAATTGAAAAATTATTTTAAATTTTGAAACTTAAAGAAAATCATTTAAATATAATTAAATCAATGATAAGTTGCAAAAAAATAAATGAAATTTGGAGCAAATAATGAAAAAAAATTTTTTTTTAAGTATCTAAAATAATACTAAGAATATGAGAAAAAGACTTGAAAATCTTAGAAATTAAGTGAAAAAAAGGAGAATAACTAAAAATTGGAAAAAAGAATTGAAGAAAGCTAGACATAATTGAAATTTACGATAATTAATAACAAACTTTAGAAATTATGAAAACAAATGAAAATAATTAAAAATTGAAGAAGATAATTAAAATTTCAGAAAAATAATTAAAAATATTGGAAAATAATTTTACAAAATGAGAATAATAATTAACAATTGAGGAAAATATTTAAAAAATGATAAAATTAATTTAAAATTCAAAAAAATAATTGCAACATGCTGAAAATAATTAAAAATTGAAGAAAATAGTAAGAAATTTGAGAAAAACATTCAAAAATCTAAGAAAAAATAAGAATAATTAAGAATTAGGGAAAATAATTTGAAAAGTTATTATAAAATTTTACACTTGATGAAAAAATTGAAATTACGGATAAATATCTGAAATTTTTTAAAATAATGCCAAAATAATGAAAAAAATTATAAATTGAAGAAAATTATAGAAAAATTGTAGAATTTATATTTATGCTAAAGAAAATAATTGAAAAATCGTTATATTATGAAAAAATGATGTTAATAATCTAAGTTTGGGAGGGCCCGTATCATTTTGACAAAAAGTGTTTCGTGCAACTTGTTATATTGTACTCCCGAAGATGAAAACGTTATATTTTACTCCTTCTAAAATCAAAGTTTTTTTTAAGTCTTATTTATTTATTATCCCCATTTAGTTATATAAGAACTGAAAAATTAAGAAATTAATTGAAAACTAATAAAAATATTAAAAGATAGAGGAAATAATTACCAAATAATGAGAAGAAATGAAAAGTGAACAAAATAATTGAAAATTGAGATATTTATTTGAAAGTTCAGGAAATGAATTAAGACATTATGAAAATGATTAAAAATTGGAAATAATAATTACAAATTTAGAGAAATAATGGAAAATTAAAAAAAGTTATTAACATTCCTGATGAATAATATAACATTTATGAATAAATAATTAATTTGATTGTATATCAAGGGGAAAATAATTAAAATTGAAAAAGTGATTGAAAAAACTAAACAAAATAATTGAAATTTGAAGAAGGTAAATTTGAGATTTAGGGAAACAATTTAAAAATAATTAAAAATTGCAGAAAATAATTTGAAAATGTAAAAAAATAGTACAAAATCGCAGTTTGAGTAATTAAAATCTTAATAGAAAAAAATTATTAAAAATTGAAGCAATTTTTAAATCACTTCAAATTTAGTATATTTGAAACTTCGATTAATTGAGTTTTTAATCTATGTAAGTTTACATTAAATGAAATTTGAAAAATTTTAATTGCTATAAATTTAAAATTTGAGATCATTTTAAAAAAGTGAACTTTGATTTAAAATTTTTAAAGAAAAAAACATCTAGTGACAAATGTCAGATGAGGACAGAATTATTGAATAAATTAATTAATTAACCTTGTAAATCATTATTTATTTATTTATTTAAATGATAAACTGGTAAACTCACCCAATTACATAAAATATTCACAAATACTTTGCGACATATAGTGTATAAAATAAATAATATTTACCTATTACATGAATAAAATAATAAATAATGATAATAAATAGTTAATTTTTATGTTTCTGATGAGGGCAGCATAGCTGTTGAAACGTATAAAAAGTGAAGATTTTTCTTTTTTATTTGACTCAGTGAAATCGATAATATATCCTCCATAATAATAAATAGTACATAGAATAAATATTAATTATTATTAATAGTATATAATAATAATATAGTAAAAAAATAATATATAATTATATTGGGGCCCCTTTTTTTTGTCCCAGGGTCCTTGACGTTCCAGTTACGCTACTGATGGGAAGAACCAGTGTAAGCGGGTTTTATGTTGACAAAGTTAAAGTAAACAAGATCAAAATGAGAAGGGGCGTGTTTAATACACAAGGAATAATAATAATAATAATTATATATTATATTTTTAATTATATATTTAATATACACTTCTAATAGGAAGTGTATATTAAACATTTCTGGACCAAAGTAGGCGTATGTAATACACAAGGCGGAGCCAAAGTGGGCGTGGCAAAAACAAAATCATAAGTGACTGTGATATCACATAACTCAAAAGCCAAATTTATTAGCTCAATGTACAGATATATCAAGAATTGATTAAACAATTTTGCAATTTCTACAATTAACTAATAATCAACTGACTAACTAAAAATTTATTATCATTAACTTTTATTATCTTTTTTATTATCATTAAACTTTAAAATAATCTAAATATTACGAAAATACAAAGTAGTACTAATTTTCCAGAAATTTCTTCCTATAGCTATCCTCAATTAAAGCAGAAATTTTTGTCGGAAACTTTTAATTTCTAGAGGGAATAAAAACAATAAGTTTCTATAATTAAGCGTTGGTTTTAATATGCATAAACGTGAGCCCGGCTGTATAAAAAAACAGGGGGAAGGAAGCTTTGGATGAAACGCGAAATTGCTTTTGTGTCGGTTTTCTTGTTTTTGCTTTTATTAGATCGTTTCTCCTTCTTGAACGCCATCGACATCCAGATGGTCTGTATCTTTCACAGAACGTTTTCCCATCTGTCGAATCTGACTCGTTTTTACTATGAAAAGTTCAAAAGTGACTTTCCAGATAGCTATAAAGTCGTAATGCAAGTCCAGCAATTATTTATGATACCCGTTAATATTCTAAGAAAGTTAATTTAACTGGCTTGTAAAACTAAAACGGACAATGTTTTTTTAAAAGTCTAAAAATCTTTATTTAAAAAATGTATTTATATTTCTTATTTATAGTAAGAAATTACCCTTTTCCAAACGACCCTTTTTCACATAAATTTTGTAAATGAACATTTTTACAAATAAGAAAATTACAAGAACCATTTTTTAAATACCAAGCGAACCTTCTTTTTTTTTACAAAAAAGTACGGAAATTTTTTTATTTTAGAAAGAATGAAAAAATCTAATGATCTATGTGTGTAGAATGAAATATGTATGTTTAGTTCTGAAACGCTCGAGTAATTAGCGCGATAATTAATGATTATCGGTCAGTTTGTTCGCCAGATTGGCCTTATATAAATCAATTAATAACGGAACTTGTTTGTTTGTGCCCCTGGCCAACGAGACTGCTCTTTTTTTCGCAATGCTTTCTAAAGATCCAATGTCTATCAATCAAAGTTTGAAATTATTTTTAGACGATTTAAAGTCAAAGGTCATATTAAGTATATTTCAATAAAAAAAAAAAAAAAACTAGTAAACGTGTTTTTTAAAAAAGATGTCAAGTTATTAAAATTAGAGAACACAGTTTTATTAATCTAGTTTTTTAGAAAATTAAAAAATTTTAAATAAAATTTAAATAATTTTACAACAATAATAAAATTATTTTAAAATTTACAATATTTGAGAGAGAGAGCAGAAGGAAAATTTCTTTCAGGGCACCCAATTTTAGAAACATTTTATATATTTTGATGTGCAGTAATTTAAACAAGAGAAATCTTGAATTTTGTAAAAATTCGTCAACAGTCATCACACACGCAGCCGTACGACACGATACACATGGCGGTGACTATAATTACTGTGTTATTTAGTATTATTTCAATTATCGCGTGCCACACGTTTGCTGATAAGGCGTTGATACCAGCCTCTCTCGTTGAGCCATTGGCGGTAATTTAAAAACACGAAACAACGACCACGACCCCTTCAAGTTTCTCTTTTACCTTTATTGCATGTCAAGAAACTTACAAAGCTTCTTTCTCGTTAGTTCTCATCATATTTCACTTCCTTTTGTTATTATAAACAATTTTTACTGAAAACATTGTTTTTCTTGCGTGAACGGATAAGATTATTTTTCTTTTACTTTAAACTTATGAAAAACATTTAGATTGTTTTATAAAAAATAATGATTAATAAATCTTAATCAGAGACGTAAATAATATACCCTACAATGGGTTTAAGGGATAACTATTGATTTTTGACTATTTTTTACCAAAAAAAAAAAAATTTCTTTATATCTATATCTCAAATTCAATTTAATGTACTTGAATTTTATCAGGGGATAATTTTAAGTCAAGTGCACATCTGAAAAATTACCAACAATTTATTCGGCTGAGTCGTTTAGGTGAGGTGCGCGAAAAAATTTATACAGACAGGTGGACAGACAGACATTTTTTGAAGTTTCAGATTCCTGACTTCTAAAAAAAAAAGTATTTCCAAGTTTTGAGTAACGAAGTGACAGATTTCTGATTTTTTAAACATAGATCTAACTGCCAAAATAATCATTATTGTGTTACAAAATTTAAACATGTAATAACACTTCTTATTGGATCTAGTAGAACTTGTAGGTAATAAAAAATTGAAAAGAATGGTAGGTATATATTAAATCTTTGATACACCCTCAAAATCTTGTTTTAAAGCCAATAGGGTTGTCCAAAAATGTATAGAAAAAAAGTAAAGTAGAAATTTTAATGATCTCACCCCCTAGGATTGTTCTATGTCAAAAAAAATTACCCCTGTTTTTTTTAAAATCAAAAAGTATTTAGAGATCACTCAAAGCGCTCGAAGCTTTTTGACAATTTTTTTGGAACATTATCAATAAACAGGATAAATATAAACTGTTAAGAATTGTTCTATGTAATTGCTGATTTGTTTAAAAAAATTATGGATGTTTATTTACAACTGTTTATCAAATTAGGCTTCAGAATATAATTTTTGGTTTAACTTAAAATTAAAAATTGTACCAATGGCAATGGTTTAAAGTTTTAAACAAACCATGATTGTTTAATTTCAACTTTTTATCAAATTAAACTATAGAGTTGCAATTTTTTCTCATTTTTGCATCTTTTCAAGCTGAACAATACCAATCACTAACAACAAATTAAAAGTAGCAATAATTTTACTTATTGATTAAACAAATTATAATTGTTTAGTTTCAATTGTTTATCAAATTTAGCTACAAAGTTGCAATTTTTCCTTAATTCTCAAAACTTTTTAGGCTTATTAATACCAATTAATCACAACAAATTTAAAATAACAATTCTATCAATTGTTTAAACAATTTATTATTGTTTAATATCAACTTTTTAGGAAATTAAATCACAGATTTGCAACTTTTTCTCAATTTTGCAATTTTTGAAGACGAATGTAATCAATTAATAACATAAAAATAAAAATAACAATTCTACCGATTGTTTAAACAAACTATAATTGTTTAATTTCAACTTTTTATCAAGTTAAGCTTTAGAATTACAATTTTTTCTCATTTTTGCAACTTTTCAAGCTGAATGATACCAATCACTAACAACAAATTAAAAGAAGCAATTCTACTTATTGATTAAACAAATTCTACTTGTTTAATTTAAATTGTTTATCAAATTAAGCTGCAAAGTTGCAATTTTTTCTCAATTCTCAAAACTTTTTAAGCTAATTAATACCAATTAATAACAACAAATTTTTTAATAATAATTCTATCAATTGTGTAAACAAATTATTATTGTTTAATTTCCACTGCTTATGAAATGAAACCACAAATTTGCAACTTTATCTCAATTTTGCAATTTTTGAAGACGAATGTAACCAATTTCTAACATCAAACTAAAAACACAATTCAACCGATTGTTTAAACTTACTGTAATTGTTTAATTCCAACCTTTTATCAAATCTAAAGAGTTGATATTTTTTCTCATTTTTGCAACTTTTCGAGCTGAAAATTAAAAGTAGAAATACTACTTATTAATTAAACAAATTCTAATTGTTTAATTTCAATTGTTTATCAAATTAAGCTGCAAAGTTGCAATTTTTTCTTAATTGTCAAAACTTTTTAAGCTTATTAATACCAAATAATAAAAGAAATTTAAAATAATAATTCTATCAATTGTGTAAACAATTTATTATTAATTAATTCCAACTTTTTGTGAAATTTAACCACAGATTTGCAACTTTTCCTCAATTTGGCATTTTTTGAAGACCAATTTCTAACATCAAAAAAAAAAAATAATAATTTAACTGATTGTTTAAACAAACTTTTATAGTTCAATTTTAACTTTTTATTAAATTAAGTAACAGAGTTTCCGCTTGTTCTTAGTTTTGCATCTTTTCTACCAATTTCTAATTACAAACTAAAAATAACAATTGTACCCATGACAATGGTTTAAACAAACCATGACTGTTTAATTTCAATGTTTTATCAAAGTAAGCAATAGAGTTGCAGTTTTTTCTTATTTTTGCAACTTTTCAAGCTGATTAATACCAATCACTAACAACAAATTAAAAATAGCAATTTTACTTAGTGATTAAACAAATTATAATTGTTTAATTTCAACTGGATGTAAAATTAAACTACAAAGTTTCAATTTTTCTCAATTTTACAAACTTTTTAAGCTTTTTAATACGAATTAATAACAACAATAAATTTAAAATAATAATTCTATTTTTTTTAAACAATTTATTGTTTAATTTTAACTTTTTATGAAATTAAACCACAGATTTTCAACTTTTTCTCAATTTTTCAATTTTTGAAGACGAATTTAACCAAACTAACATTAAACTAAAAAAAACAATTTAACCTTTTGTTTAAACAAACTATGATTGTTTAATTTCAACTTTTTATCAACTGAAGCTACAAAGTTGCAATTTAACTGTAATTTTGACGTCATCATCGAGGGAAAACTTTTAAAAATTTATTGATATCAAAATCTTCTACACAGTATTTTAATTTTACTAATTACTATAGTATTAGAAACGAACATTCTAAAATTGCTACTGTAGTTTCTTCAATTTCTCAACAGTATGATTTTGTTTAAACAATTTGTAAATTGTTAATTTTAGTTTGTTATTTGTAATTCGTTACATTCGTCTTTAAAAGTTAAAAAATCGGGCAAGTTCGAGTTACACTCGCACTAAAATCGAGGGTTCCGTACACAAAACAAAATAATTTTTAATATATTTGATACTATTAAATATATAAATATATTATACATATTATATATAATATAATATATAATGAAAAGTTTATACAAAATGGACCACCTCCCCCCCCCCCCCTATCTTCCAAAATATTTTACTTAGAGAGTTATAATTTTGTACAGGAATGTATTTTCAGGTGTAAATTACATAAAAATTATAGAGAACGTGATGGTGATTGCGCTGTCAACGAAAAATCCAGAGATTTTAGCAAATATCCATAAAAAATACTCAAAAGTCATTTTATTTCCTTAACAACGCTATGATCAACTTCTACAATCATGTTCTCTACCATTTTTCTGTAATCTACACGTGAAAATACATTTGTGTACCAAATTTGAACTCTCTAAGTCAAATTGTTTAGAAGTTATGGGAGGGGGGATACGGTCATTTTTTAGCATTTTTTTTAAATCGTTGGTTTTTGCTTAAAAACACTATGATAACGATCTGCAACAAAGTTCTCTACAGTTTTTCTGTAATCTATATGCCAAACTACATGTGTATACTAAATTTCAGCACTCTAAGTACAATAGTTTGGCAGATATGGAGGTGTCATTGTATACTTTTAGTGCATTTTTGCTAAAAAAATTACCGTACCCCCCCCCCCCCTCTTATCTTCCAAACTATTTGACTTAGGATGCTGAAATTTGGTACACGTATGTAGATTTACGTGTAGATTACAGGAAAATTATAGAGAAAGTTATGATTATAGCGCTGTCAAAGTTATAACACTAAACTATGGCCCATATGTTAAAAAAATGCTCAAAAATATTGTTATTTCCTTGACAACGCTATGTTCAACACATACAATCATGTTCTCTATAATTTTCCTGTAATCTATACGTGAAAATACGTTTGTGTACCAAATTTGAACTCTCTAAGTCCAATAGTTTGGAAGTTCAGGGGGGGGGGGGGATACGACCATTTTTTAGCATTTTTTGAAAAAAATCGTTTTTTTGCTGCCAAACGCTATGATAACAGCCTGCAACAAGGTTTTCTATAGTTTTTCTGTAATCTACACGTCAAACTACATATGTGTACCAAATTTCAGCACTCTAAGTACAATAATTTGGCAGATAAAGGGCAGGAATGGTACAAATTCAACGCATTTTTTCGAAAAACGATCATATTCCCCTCTTATTTGCCAAAATATTTGACTTAGAGAGTTCAAATTTGGTACAAAAATGTAGTATCATATGTAGATTACAGAAAAATGATAGATATTGTTGTGGTGATAGCGCTGTCAAAGAAATGGCAAAAGTTATCAGCCAAAAAATATCATAATTTCTCAAAAATCTTGTTATTTTCTTGACAACGCTATGATCAACCCCTAGAATCATGTTCTCTATAATTTTCCTTTCATCTACACGTGAAAATACATATATGGGCCAAATTTGAACTTTCTAAGTCAAATAGTTTGGCTGCTAGGGGGGGGGGGATACGATTTTCGACAAAGTCTTGCCAATAGGGTTCCGTGCGTACACTTGTGATGTAGTACGGAACCCTAAAAATGTAGAAAAAGTTGCGACTCTGTAGTTTAATTTGATAAAAAGTTGATATTAATATTAAATAATAACAATTTGTTTAAGCAATTCGTAGAATTGTTATTTTTAGGGTTCCGTACACCACAAGTGTACGCACGGAACCCTATTTGCGAGACTTTGTCGAAAATCGTATCCCCCTCCCCCTGAACTTCCAAACTATTAGACTTAAAGAATTCAAATTTGGTACACAAATGTATTTTCACGTATAGATTACAGGAAAATTATGGAGAACATGATTGTATGTGTTGAACATAGCGTTGTCAAGGAAATAACAATATTTTTGAGCATTTTTTTAACATATGGGCCATAGTTTAGTGTTATAACTTTGACAGTGCTATAATCATCACTTTCTCTATAATTTTCCTGTAATCTACACGTAAATCTACATACGTGTACCAAATTTCAGCATCCTAAGTCAAATAGTTTGGAAGATAAGGGGGGGGGGGATACGGTCATTTTTTTAGCAAAATTGCACTAAAAGTATACAATGCCACCTCCATATCTGCCAAACTATTGTACTTAGAGTGTTGAAATTTGGTATACATATGTAGTTTGCCATATAGATTACAGAAAAACTGTAGAGAACTTTGTTGCAGATCGTTATCATAGTGTTTTTAAGCAAAAACCAACGATTTAAAAAAAATGCTAAAAAATGACCGTATCCCCCCTCCCATAACTTCTAAACAATTTGACTTAGAGAGTTCAAATTTGGTACACATATGTATTTTCACGTGTAGATTACAGAAAAATGGTAGAGAACATGATTGTAGAAGTTGATCATAGCGTTGTTAAGGAAATAAAATGATTTTTGAGTATTTTTTATGGATATTTGCTAAAATCTCTGGATTTTTCGTTGACAGCGCAATCACCATCACGTTCTCTATAATTTTTATGTAATTTACACCTGAAAATACATTCCTGTACAAAATTATAACTCTCTAAGTAAAATATTTTGGAAGATAGGGGGGGGGGGGAGGTGGTCCATTTTGTATAAACTTTTCATTATATATTATATTATATATAATATGTATAATATATTTATATATTTAATAGTATCAAATATATTAAAAATTATTTTGTTTTGTGTACGGAACCCTCGATTTTAGTGCGAGTGTAACTCGAACTTGCCCGATTTTGTTTGTTGTTGTTGATATTTTGTATTAGTTAGCTGAAAACTTGCTTAATTGAAAAAAATTTCAATTCTGTGGCTTAATTTGAAAAAAAGTTAAAATTAAACAATTATAACTTGTTTAAACAATTGATACAATTGTTATTTTTAGTTTGTTATTAGTGATCAGTAACATTCAGTTTGAAAAATTACGAAATTTAGAAAAGGTTGCAACTCTGTAGCTTAATTTAATAAAAAATTGAAATTAAACAATAAAAATTTGTTTAAACAATTTATAGAATTGTTATTTTTAGTTTGCTGTTAATAATTTGTATTATTTAGCTGAAAAAGATGCAAAATTGAGAATAAAATGCCACTCTATAGGTCAATTTGATAAAAAATTGAAATTAAACAATTATGATTTGTTTAAACAATTAATAATATTGTTATTTTTAGTTCGTTGTTAGTGATTAGTATCAATCATCTTGAAAAATTGCAAAATTGAGAAAATGTTGCAACTCTGTAGCTTAGTTCGATAAAAATTTGAATTTAAACAATTATAATTTGTTTAAACAATTGATACGATTGTAATTTTTAGTTTGTTGTTAGTGATTGGTATAATTAAGCTTAAAAAATTTCAAAATCGGGAAAATGTTGTAACTCTGTAGCCTGATTTGATAAAAAGTTGAAATTAAACAATAATAATTTCTTTAAGCAATTAATACAATTATTATCTTTAGTTTCTTGTTAGTGATTGTTTACATTTGTCTTCAAAAGTTGTAAAATCGAGAAAAAGTTGCAACTCTGTAGCCTAATTGAATAAATAGTTCTAAATAAGCAATATAAGTTTGTTTAAACAAATTAGCAATTATCTAAACAATTCTTAAAAGTTTATATTTATTCTGTTTATTGCAAAAGTTGTAAAAAATTGTCAAAAACAATAGTTAAAAATATTTTTAACACTTGTTTTTATACTCTATAAATCTGACTTTTTCAAAAATTTTAAAAGCTTAATTAGTGGACGACTTTTTATCATTCCATTAGTAGTTTTTCGCAAATACAGATTTAGAAAGTATTTTTTTATTTTTGGGTGTTTTGGGGGGATCCATAAAAATATTTATTATTAAAAAATTGTTTACTGAACTATTTGGCATTATTTTTTAAAGTCTCCTAAAGAGAAACAGAATTTGACGGTTGAAAAATATCGATTTTCAAGGATTCTATACCATTTCTACGAAGAAGTTTTTCTGACCTTGTAAAATACAGGGGAAACTTTGAGCGCTTTGAGCAACCTCTAAATATTTTTTAATTTAAAAAAAAATTCAGTGGTAATTTTTTTTCTACATAGAACAATCCTAGGGGAAGAGAGGATTAAAATTCCTAGTTTACTTTTTTTCACCACCCTAGTTTATCAAAGATTAAACATAATACCATTGTTTTCAGTTTTTTATTACCTACAACTTTCACTAGGTCCGATAAGAAGTTTTTCACTTGTTTCAATTTTCTAACAAAGTTTTATCGATCTATTATAAAAATTTTGTTATTAAATTAATTAAATAATAATAATCTTCGTAAACTCCTGAAGTTAGTTAGTATGTATTTATATTTATTCATCTTTTTCTGTCCACGTTTTAAAGTCAGAAGTGAAGTTAGTTAGTATTAATATTTATTCATCTTTTTCTGTCCACGTAAACTGAAGTCAAGTTATTACCTGTTATTTTATTTTGTGCTGGTTTTTAATTGTCATTTGTGTAAAAAAAAAGTTTCGAAAAATGCTTTAAAAATTTATTATGGTTTTTGAAGAAGTTTAAAATATATACACATGCAATTAATTTCCTAAATTTTCCGTTATTATCTCAAATTTAGATTATTAACATCAATTTTCCATTATATAACGATTTTTTAATGATTTTCTTTTGCTTAAAAATAAATTCTGCAATTTTTCTTGATTTTCATCAATTTATAATTATAATCATTATTTTGTCATTACTTTTAAAATTTTCAATTATTTATCCGATATTGCAATTATTTTCATCAATTTTCAATTATTTTAAGAAATTTTGTAATTATTTTTTTTTTAACATATACTCTATGATTTTTCCAGTTATTTCTCTCAACTTTTATTGAATGTTTTCAATTTTTCATATTTAAATTATTTTCATCATAATTTAATTTTCTTTCTCAATCTTAAATTATTTTCAGCATATTTTAATTATTTTTTTCAATTTTGAATTAATTTTATTATTTTTCAATTATTTTTCCCCATTGTTAATTATTATTCTCATTTTCTAAAATTATTTTCTAAGATTTTTAAGTATTTTTCTGAAAATTCAAATATTTTCTTCCATTTCTAATTATTTTCATTTGTTATTAGATTTTCAAAATTTTTTTTATTAATTATCGTAAATTTTAATTATTTTTCGCTTTCTTCCAGACTTATCTCCAATTTTTAGTTTTTCTCATTTTATAAAATTAATTTCTAAAATTTTTTCAAGTAATTTTCTCAATTTTCTATTATTTTCTTCAATTTTTAATTATTTTTATTTGTTTTTATAATTTCAAAAAAAATGTATTAATTATCGTAAATTTGAATTATTTTTAGCATTCTTCCAGTCTTTTCTCTAATTTTCAGTTATTCTCATTTTCTAAAATTATTTTCTAAGATTTTTAAGAATTTTTCTAAAATTTCAATTGTTTTCTTCAATTTTTATTTATTTTTATTTGTTTTCATAATTTCAAAATTTGTTTATTAATTATCGTAAATTTCAATTTTTTTTAGCTTTCTTCCAGACTTATCTCCAATTTTTAGTTTTTCTCATTTTATAAAATTAATTTCTAAAATTTTTTCAAGTAATTTTCTCAATTTTCTATTATTTTCTTCAATTTTTAATTATTTTTATTTGTTTTCATAATTTCCAAAAAAATGTATTAATTATCGTAAATTTGAATTTTTTTTAGCTTTCTTCAATTCTTTTCTCCGATTTTCAGTTATTCTCATTTTCTAAAATTATTTTCTAAGTTTTTTAAGAATTTTTCTAAAATTTCAATTGTTTTCTTCAATTTTTATTTATTTTGATTTGTTTTCATAATTTCAAAATTTGTTTATTAATTATCGTAAATTTCAATTACTTTTAGCATATTTCTTCAATTCTTTTCTCCAGTTTATATTTATTTTCTTTTTTTTTTAATTGATTTCTAAGATCTTCATGTATTTTTTTCAAATTTAAATTATTTTTTCTGTATTTAAAAAAAATTCTGTTTTTTCAATTATTACACTTAAATGTCATTTATTTTTTACAACTCATCATTGTTTGTATCATATTTCTATTATTTTCGTCATGTTTTAAAATTTAAAAACATTTTTCAATTATTTTCCCAAATCTATTTCCTTCAATTTTCAATTCTTTAAATTTGTTTCATAACTTCAAAAATTGTTTACTATTTATCTGACTTTTCAATTATTTCATTCAATTTTCAATTATTTATATTATTTTCTTCAATTTACAATTACTTTTGTTTTTTTTCTAGTTCTTTTTTATAATTGCCAAAAATTTTTACTTATTTCTCTTTAATTAAAACTTGTTCTGTTCAATTTAAATTTATTTTTTTCATTTATTTTCTCTAATTTTTAATTATTTTCTTTTATTTCAATGAACTTCTGAAAGTTTAAGTATTTTTCTCAAATTTTGTTTAACTTTCCTTTATTTAAAATATTGTATGTAATTTGTTTAATTATTTTCTCAAATTTTAATTATTTTTTTTAATTTTAATTTATTTATCTCAATTTTTAACCATGTTTTTTTCAATTTTTTACGTTTTCTCTAATTTTTCATTATTCAATTTTGTTTTAATTTACTTTTAGGATTCTCAAGTATTTTTCTCAAATTTTAATTATTTTCTTTATGTTTATAACATTTTTATGATTGTTTAAATTACTTTCCCCAATTTTTAATTGATTTCATTTTTTTTCAATTAATTTGCAAAATTTGCAATTATTTAGTTTTATTTCAATTATTTTTTGCAATTCTTTTTAATTCTAAAATAGTATAAATTTCGTCCAAAATAAATATTTATTTTATTATATATATATATTTTTTTTTTATTTAATCCATGTATACCTATACAAGGTTTTTACATATTGGTTCCCCTTACATATATTTATTTTATTTATATTAACTGATTTTTAAATATTATATTTAAAATATTTATTTTTTCTTATTAGATAAATAGTATTTACCGATTTTTTATATTAATTATTGTATTTTATAATTTGTAAAATGTATGAAAAATGATCGCGCGCTTCCGCACTTTTTATTTTACTAATATTACAATATAATGAATAATACCATTATAATGAACAATCAAATTTTACGAAAATCGTATTATATTTGAGAGCAAGGAGAATTTTTATAAGCCGATTGTATGGAGCTTTTGTCACAACTATGTGATATATATACATGTATCTATTTATGTGTAAGGGAGCTAGGGCACTTAAGCTTCTAAATCCGCTATATTTTCCACTAGTCCTTATTTATTACATGTTTTCCTTACAAGGTTCAACTTTCATCGCTGTTCTTTTTCCTTTTGACTCGTGCCCTCACTTAATTTTTGAATTATGATTTCAACATAAATTCTTGAATATGTCAATTATCAACACAGAGTGGAAGGTGTACAAGTGTTTGTGAGCGGCGTATCAGTTATAGCAATCAAAATTACGTGGTGTAATGAAAAAAGAAATTTCTTATACGCAGACTGCGCAAAGAAAATTGATTATGTCGAGTGGTCCATCTTTACATTTACATGTCGTGTCTGAATGCCTCCAGACAAATGGTCGTTATCTCATACAAGCACTCGGTGAGCAATAGTATATATATTCAATGGTAGAAATTCTTTTGTTGTGGATGAAACTCTTTAGAGAGAAATCTATTAAAAGGATATATTCAGTCGCGAACTTATTAGAAAGTGTATTTATTTCTAGTTTTTAAATGCTGTTAAATAAATATCAAACTCAGTAATTTTTATTGTATTTTTTGTTATATAATATTTTATTTTTTTATTAAAATTAATTTAACTCATCGCAGGGCAGCGGAAATACGTCATGGCAAATTTTTCACATATAATGTTCGTATTTAATAAAATTTCTTGTTAACCTACTTTTTTTTCTTTATTAAAAAAATTCGTACAATAATGTTGAAAATAAAAAGCATGAAGCAAAATGTGTAAAAATTTATTATCTACACGTATAACATTTGCGAAAAAAAAGGAAATAAATAAAATTCATTTTAAATTTTAAACTCGTCTGGATAACTGTTCCTGAATTTTTAAAAAAAATAAGTTGATTTCGTTATTTATATTTTCAAATTTAAATGGAAAATTAGTTCCAAAAGAGACTGCTTTAAAAACGGCTAGAGAAACGGTATTTATTTGACTATTAATAATAATAATAATAATATTAATAATAACAATAATAATAATAAAATAATTAATTGAACAATTTTCTGACTAAAATGAAAAAAAATTTTCAGTTTTTATCTATAACCTCCTTCCCCCCCCCCCCCCCACCCCCCTATTTAGAATCATTGTTCTATCGGAAAATGACCCGTATTTTTTCAAATGTTTTGTCCATGATCATTAGCTTAAATTTTTTTTATGTTTGTAGACTTTTAGACTTATTTATAGACTTTTTGCTTTTGCATATTTATCTTTTTTTTATTTTCTATCTCAATTTTCTACTTTTTTACAAGATTTTCTTATTTTTTTACATATATTTTTGACAATTTTTTCTAATTTGCATTTTTAAAGAGCTTTATGTTTTTTTTTAATTTTGTATAGGATTGCTATGGACCTGGAAAATCTGGAATTGTCATAGAAGTTTTTTGTATAGTCAGGAAAAACCTAAAAAACCTGAAAATGTCATGGAATTTTATAAAATGTTGTTTTAAAAAATTAATTTAATTAACTTTTCTTTCTTACCGCACTTTTTCGTATTTTTATGTAAATTGTCGATTATTTTCCGCATTTCTAAATTATTTTCTTTAATAGAACGTATTTACTTATTTTCGTCATTTTGTAATTTTTTTTCAATTATCAATTATTTTCTTAAAATTTCTTAATATATTTTCTCAATTTTTAATTATTTTCTTCAATTTTCAATTATTTTGTTCAACATTCAATAATTCTCGCCTTTTTTCAATTATCAACTATATTATCAAATTTCAATACAATAAATTTTCAATTATTTTCTTCAATTTTTATATATTTCCTACAATTTTTTCTATAATTTATGGAATTTTTTTCAAAAGTCAAGTATTTTTCTTATTATTTAATTATTTTCGTCATTTTGTAATTTCTCCTTCAATTAGCAATTATTATTTTCAAAATTCAATTTAATTCTTTATTTTTTAATTTATTTCTTCAAATTTTCTTTATTTTCTTCAATTTTAAACTATTTTCTTTAATTTTCAATTATTCTGTTCAAACATAAAAATTGTTTTAAAATTTCAATTTAATTCTTCAATTCTAGTACGAAATTATTTTCTTTAAATTTCGATTACCTATATTTTTCAATCTTCAATTATTTTCTTTAATATTAAGAAATTGTCGCCTTTTTTCAATTATTTCTTTCGATTATTAATGTTTCCATAATTTTAAATTCAATTGTTCAATTATTATCTTCAATTTGTAATTATTTTCACCAATTATTCCCAAAATATTTATAGTTTTTCCATTTTCAATTATTTAGTTTAAATTTAATATTCAATGTTATTAAATATATTCTTCAATTTTCCATTATTTTCTACAATTTTGTAAATTTTCATTTATTGTTTTTAAATTTTAGAATTCTTATTGGACTTTTCAATTATTTCGTCTTGTTGTCAAATATTCTCGCCAGTTTTCGAATTTTAAATCCAATTGAAAATTATTTTTCTTATTTCTACATTATTTTCTTACAATTTCTATTTAATTCTTAAATTTTCCATTTATTTCTTTAATTTTTAATTATTTCAATTTCAGATATTTTCTTCCATTTTTCATTTATTTTCATCATTTTTCAATTATTCCCTTTAATTATTCATTTTTTCCTCAATTTTCAATTAATTTCTATAAAAAATTAAATTTTCAATTATTTTTCTCAACTTTTAATTATTTTCTTCAAATATCAATTATTATCTTATAAATTCAATTTAATTCTTTATTTTTTAATTTATTTCTTCAAATTTTCTTTATTTTCTTCAATTTTAAACTATTTTCTTTAATTTTCAATTATTCTGTTCAAACATAAAAGTTGTTTTAAATTTCCAATTCAATTCTTCAATTCTAGTACGAAATTATTTTCTTCAAATTTGAATTATATTTTTCAATTTTCAATTATTTTCTTTAATATTAAAAAATCCTCTCCTTTTTCAATTATTTCTTTCGATTATTAATGTTTTCATAATTTTAAATATAATTGTTCAATTATCTTCTTCGATTTGTAATTATTTTCACCAATATTATGTCTATAATATTCATAGTTTTTTAATTTTCAATTATTTAGTTAAAATTGAATATATATTTAATATTTTGTCGCTTGTTGTCGAATATTCTTGCCAGTTTTCGAATTTTATTTCCAAATGAAAATCATTTCTCTCGTTTCTTAATTATTTTCTTACAATTTCCATTTAATTTTTTAATTTTCTATTTATTTCTTCTACTTTTAATTGTTTTCTTCAATTCTTATTATTTTCTTCAAATTTCAATTCCATTTTCAAGTTTTAGATTATTTTCTTCTGTATTCAATAATTCTCCCCATTTTTTAATTACTTTTTTTAATTTTTAATTATATTAATTGAATTTCAATTCCGTTCTTCAATTTTTCAATTATTTTCTATAATTTTAATTATTTTTTTTCGATTTTCAATCCAATTGTTCAATGCGCAATTATTTCCAACAATTTTTTGTATAATTTTCTTAATTTTTCAATTTGCAATTACTTTCTTTAAATTTAATATTTCTTGTTTAATTTTTTCAATTGTTTTTTTTTTGGTTGTCTATGAATCTAGTTACTTTTTGAATTTTTTTCAATTGTCAATTATTTTCTTCATTTTACGGATATTTTCTTAAATTTTTTATTTTTTCTCATCATTTATAAATTATTTCTTTTAATTATTCATTTTTTCCACAATTTCCAATTATTTTCTATAAATTTTTCAATTTTCAATTATTTTTCTTAAATTTAATAATCATTTTTAATTTTTTTCAATTATTGTGTTCTGTTGTCAATTATTCTTGACAGTTTTCGAATTTTTCTTCAATTGTCAATTGTTTTCTTAAAATTTTTATTAAATGCTTTAATCTTCAATTTATTTTTTCACTTTTCAATTATTTTTTTTAATTTTTAATTTGTATTCTTCAGTTAGCTATTATTTTCTTCAATATCCAATAAATCTCGGGTTTTTTCGATTACATTTTTCAATGGGTATTTAATTCTATTTTTTAAATTTCAATTTCAGTCTTTAATTTTAAATATTTTATTCGATTTTTAACCCAGTTGTTAAATGTACATTTAATTACAATTATTCCTATAATTTTCTTAATTTTTCAATTTGCAATTATTTTCTTTAAATTTAATATTTCTTGTTTAATTCTTTCAATTATTGTTTTCAGTTGTCTATTAATCTAGTCATTTTTTAGATATTTTCTTCAATTTTCCAATTATTCTCATCTTTTCAATTATTAATTATTTTCATCGATTTTTAATTGTTTTCCGGACTTTTTCAATTATTTCTTGCAAATTTTCTCAATTTTCATTTATTCTCCTAAAATTTTATAATTATTGTTTAATTATTCCAATTTTTTTTCATTTGTTCATTATTTTTGTCATTTTTCATATATTTTCTTCAATTTTGTAATTATTTTTGTAATCTTCATTATTTGCATTTACAAAAATTTATAGTTTTAAAAAGATAATTAAAGATTTTAAAAAGATTTTAAAGATAACAATGTAAATATCAACAATATAAAGTTTCGCGCGCTTTTAGGCATTCTTTAATATTGCTAGTTATTTTATATTTAGTCATGGAAATTTAGGAAGAATGGTCTGAAAAACTTGGAAAAGTCATGGAATTTTGAAATTTATTAAACGTAGGAACCCTGATTGTAATTTTTTTTTTCAATTTATTAGATTTGTTTCCTAATTATTTTTTACATTTTTCCAGTAATTTCCATTGAATGATTTTAATTTTTCTATTCTTCTATTAATTTGTGTAAACAATTGTTAAAATTATTGGAAAGATATTATGGAAATAAAATTCATAATATTACAATAATTGTTAAAATTGTTATACTTAGATTGTTTTTATTATTAGTCCTCAATAGCCCTGAAAAGTTGCAAAATTAAAAAAATATTACTAATCTTTAGCTGTATTCGATAAAAAGATAAGAAAACAAAAAATAATTTGTTTTAAACAATTGTAGAAATTTAATTTAGTTTGTTAAACTTAATAATTGTATTTACTAAACTTAAAAAGTAGCTAAATTGAGTAAAATTTAGAACTCGATAGTTTTATATAACATAATATTGAAAATTAACATTGGAATTAACATTTGGAATTTACATACCAAATTTACATTTCGTAAATAAATTAACAATAATTTTCTCCCATTTAAAATACTCGAAAATGTGTCATTAACTTTTAAATATTTCCTAAATTATAAATTAAATAAACAAAATTGAATTCAATTCAATAACTTTTAATAATAATTTAATTTAAAATAAAACTTCTCTTTCCAGCACTTTTTTCACCCACATCAGTATTATCTTAATAAATATATTCTTTTAGTTAAATTTCCACCACAAAATCCATTTTTCCGTCCATTTCATAAAATTTATTTTCCACTTTTATTCATTTTCTCCGTTTAGATATTTTCTATAACGAAAAACGAATTTGAATACTAACACGGTTTAAAAAACCTCGTGCATCCAGTCAAGTGAACTGCGCATGCGCAGTTAAGCACACATTCGAAACCAACCGAAAGTAGCCGAAGTGAGTCGAATCGGCGCGTGGCGCCTCCACGAATCCCCAGTCGTGAGTTGACCTCCGCGTCAACAGTAGTGTTTTTGTCCGAGGGCCGTTATTTTCGTTTCAGTCCGTATTTCAGTCAAGACTGATTCTCGGAATAAATGAAAACAAGCTTTACTGTCCCTTGATTCAGGTAAAGGAAAAAAAGTGAATCCTGCCAAACTTTGTGTTTTACATCGTGTCGTGACAATCTCTGATTCCCGCTTTTTTTTGGAGTCTGTTTACGTACAATGTGCAGTGAATGATTTTATTGTCAATCAATTGCTTTAGTTTCTGAGTATTTTTTTTTTGTTTTTAAAGTGAACAGTGTTTTTTGGAATAAAGGAATGTTCGCGATGTTTTTTCGATAATGAATTGTCAACAATTACCGGCAAATTGACGTTCATTAATTGCCGCAAGATGGCGATTGTCAGTTTATTTTTATTGTGAAATTCTCGACGAGAAACAGTTAATAAACGACAGATTTATGAAGATGATTGATAGTAAATAGATCAAAGTGATTTACAAGAGTTGTTACTAGATTGAGTAAATTGAAAGTCAAGTTTATTTCGTTGGCGATATTCGGAATTGTCGGCACTTTATTTGTGAGTGATTTTGTGAGAGTTATACAACAATAGGATAATCATGGGTTTGTGATAGTCATTTTGCATTGTTTGGAGACCAATTTCCCTCCGGGTGCTTTTGGATATTACCAGTGAAAATGGAGCTCCGACGGACCCAGTGCTTTTTGCTGATTACCGCACTGGTATTCTCTGTTAAAGGTGCGTTTTTTTTAATTAACTTTTTTCATCGAAATTGCCGGAATCGCTTGGCAGGAATTCGATCAGTTTGATAAATTCAATGCTTTGAGATAGAAACGTTTTTGCCTTTTTAATCTAAACTCAATAACGTGAGTTCCGCTAAATTAAAAAAATTAGCAAGCAAATATAAAGACAATGTATTTGAATTTATAACTTTTAGGTTATGATATCTACGATTTTGAATTACTGTTTTGTTTGACAATAACAAAATTTTGCGAAGTGTTTTCCTTAAAATCTTAACATGTAAAAGTACGAGAAATTCATAAATAACGATTACTAATTGAACAAACAGAAAAACTCATTTTAGGTAATAAATTTTGCTCTGTGACAAAATTCTTATTCTATAAACTTTATTTATTGGTGACTTTTCGTCTTTTGAAATTAAAATAGATTATTCGCTTCTTAGATTATACAAGTTTAAATCTAATAATTTTATTTATTTATATTGTGTTTATTTTTAAAATCGGATTTAGGAATAAAATCATTGGCAAATCAACACAGATTTTTTAAAATACAGATTACTTGTATATTTCACAGATTATTTACATACGATTATGTAGATTATTATATTAACATCTATTAAGTATTCTATTATAATTTTCGAAACTTTAACTAAATGAAAGATGTCTTTGCTCCAGAAATTGTCTTTATTATGCTTTGCTTGCCTATTTCTCATGTCATTTTAACTCGGTTTAGAAAATAATAAGGGACGGTAGTCAACTCTGTAATTACGTTAAATACTTAATTATTTGAAAATAACTTCATCCTCGGTGTTCTTTAGTTAAACAATATTAATAATGTCAGTTAAGAATTGTTTAACATAAAATTTGCTAAAATGTTATTTGAAGTCTGAACATTTATTTTTAATTCAAAATAATATATTTGCGCTGTTTTTTTTCGTCTACTAACTAATTTATCATAAATGATTAAAAACAAAATATTTTTTTTAAAACTTTTTAAATGCAGTTAATAACAAAAAAATAGTGTTCTTTTCAATATTTTCATAAATAACATTTGGAACAAAAAATAAACAAATCGTAAATTTAATTATTTCTTTAAAATCTTTATTAGTTTTTATTATCCTAGAAAATTTTAGATTTAATCTCAACACGAAAAACCTAAAAATAAAATGTAAATTTCGTTCATTTGGAAGTATAGAACTTCAAGTTCATAAATTTAAAAGTTAAATATAACAGAATGTTCAGTCGGAAAATAATTTCATTCAAAATTCTTTTTTTAATGAACAGTAAATATTTGAAGTTTTAAAAGTCAAATATGTATTTTTCTAATGAATAGTAAATATTATTAGTATTCTTTTACTTAATAATAAATAAATAATAAAGTAAATTAAAGAAATTTTAGAAAATAACTTTCGAATTTGAATTGATTTTTGTGGTACGTAGAACAATATTTTAGATCAAAGAATATAGAAAATATTAAAATAAAATTTTCGTAAGAAGGTTCAGAAATTAAAGTTCACCTAAACAATATAATTGAAATTATTTTACATCTTTTTTATAATTAATAATTTGTTTACTTTTAAATTTATGATTTTGTAAATAAATGACTTATAAATTATTAAAGTATACATTTTTTCCATGTTAATGTTCTGAAAAATAATTTTTTAAAAAATTTTTTTTTATGTGCACATTTTTATAGCAATATTTACAGTTTATTCCTTTGATACTTATGATAATATTCTTGACTAAATTTTAATTTAGAAGATGTAATACATGAAATTTCGTTTATCTGAATTAAAACTAAAAGTTTATAAATTCAAAAGTGGTTTTTTTTTTATTATTTAAATTTATAATTATTTTCAAAATCTCCCACGGGTTTAAGTAAAATAGTCACTTCCCTGTTTATTCAACATAAACAATTGGTTTAGTTAAATTTCAACGTGTATATATAAGCACAGGGATGAAATTGATTTGTGAAGGATTATTCCGAGTCGAGGGAAACGGGTACACAATGTCATTTCAGCGTTGTTTACTAAAATATTTAGAGCAGTCAACAAAATATTTTTAAGAATTCTCGAAAGTTATGTAAAATTTATATTGCGAGGTCGACATTCTCCTGCTTCGCTCGAAAATTTTTAAGAATTCTCTGAAATATTAACAGAAAGAATACTATACATTTTTCGTAAACATTGTAGAATCACTTCTACACTTTCATAAATTAATTTTTATGGAAATAGTAAAATAGAAATATAAACAAAAGTGTTGGTGACAGTTTATACATTTTTTAAAGAAATATTTAATTTCATTAATTTAACGGCACCGTCTTTATAAAATGAATTAGTAAACTTTTTTTTTAGTATAGACTTCAATTTTAGAAGTAGGTATGCCAAAAAATATACCCTAACCGGAATTAAATAAAAAAAAAAAAATTCGCCATAAAAATGATAAAAATAGGTTATAATTGTGTACTCTGTTGCTTCCGATAAAAAGACAAAAATGGCACATGTTGGAATAATTTATGATTGGTGGTAAGTCTATGCTGGAACCGACATAGATGTTACACATAATTTATTATAATCCATATTGCGTCCTTAAAAATAGCTTTTTCTATGTCTCGTCTGACGTGAGTAAGTAGTTCTTGTTCTCTACTTGATGATTATCCACGATATAATAATTTTTAACATACAAGTTCCCTCTGTTAGGTTATAATCATACAGCAAATATAAGCACGCTCTATAATAGAAAATTCTATATGTAACATATGTCTACATTTTAAATGAATGTCTATTTTCATTTCTATTCAAAATATTTCAATTAAATGAATAGAGTTTTCTAACATAAGCATCAAGTAAATTTGAAAAGTGATTATAGTTATATCAGATTAGAAAAATGTTTTTTCTTCATAAACACAAAATGCTATCGTTCCCAAAGAACCAATTCCTTGAGATTTTGAGAATAAAATTCCTTTTAACCAGTTAATTCTTGGAAACAGAAAATGCATTGATTTGAAGGGATCTGTAAAGATTTTCCCTGTATAAAATCTGATTGGGCAGAATTTGATATTGGCGAGAAGCAATGAGCTTGGTGAGTAAACTGCTTGGTGAAAGATTTCGTTGGTGAACGGGTGCGAGACCCGCCGGCTGTCAATCCCCAGAACGAGGGAATCGACACTTCCAATTTAAATATGTAAAATACACCCGTAACTCTCAACTCACGAAGACCTGAGCGCCTTCCTTTTTGTCCGCCCGTTTCATCGATTTAACTTCTTATTCTTAAGTATCGAACCTGCTCAACGTTCAATCAAGTCATCCTGAGGTTGATCTTTATGTACAGTCCATCAGCTGAAATTACTCATTATGTAGTCTGACGTTTTTATGCTGCTCAATCCCCTCCGATAAACTTTTAAATGAAAAACAAATCAGACGTGCAAGTCGTTTAACCAGTGCACATTGCATACAAATTCTAAATCTTGCATCTCTCTCTCTGTACCCTGTGTTAGTTGTAGCAAGGGTTTACTTGAGCTAGTCATCTTGGAATCGTTTGGTTTAGTTCTAAGTGCTCCTGGCACTTGGTGTGTAGAATTATAGACTTGGTACACGTCGAGTTAGTTGGGAACATACACGAGTCGGCATTAATTAGCGAGTAGTCTAATTAAGTCTTTGACCGTAAAAGGATTGTAGCTGTTGGTACTGTGTGCAACATCTTATCAGCCTTCCCTGTCGTCCCCTCGAATAGTTTCAAGATATTGCCTTTAAACCGCATTTTACGTTGTCTTTTATTAAGTAATTGCCTTTTAAGATATTCCATACTAAATTGATTTAAAATGCCTACTTGTATGTATATACCACTCCACTCGCTTGATAGGGATTGTTCCTCCATTAATAATTCCCGATATGAGCAAGGTTCTTATTATCTAAGCAAATAAGAACTGTTTGATTGCAAAAAGCATCGCGTCGGTGGCTCCAACCTCTCTTTCTCATGCACGTACTACCCATGTCATTGGACGACGTGGTCTCTTGTAAATATTTGTCGTCAAACCAGTATACTTCGTTCTTGTATTTACCCAAGCCGACGGAGTTATTTAGATTTGAATATCTTGACTGCAAGTTCCAAATTTGAGGATCTCTCGAAAGAGAAAGTTCATCATTAACAATCTGAATTACTGTTCATCTTCAAATTTTGTCTAGTCTGTTCTTCTAAGCTGCAGTGAAAAAATCCGTAAGCACTAATAGTCAAGAGAGGATCCCACTAAGAATTCTTTGTTGAGTTAAACAGAATTCATAGTTGCTATAGCAATGCAAGTGTTAAAATATCCAGGATTCCAAAATCATGTTTACAACTAGAGCCTAAACCTGAGAGGACCCAAAGGATCAGTATCAAAATAACTACTGTTAAGTGCTGTTGCAATTTACTCTTTCAAAATTTATAATATAGACAACTCACACAGATTGTAAGTACACAGGCAAAATCATGTTTACAACTATGTCCTAGATCTACGAGGACCGAAAGGATCAGTCCCAAAATAACTACAGTTAAGTGCGGTTGCAATTTACTCTTTCAAAATTTGAAGTTAAACTTTCATCACAGTTAAATCAAAAGAACAATATTCAAAGACATTCATTTATTATCCCTTCGTTACCATCACGTGTAAAACTGTGTACTATAAGTTTTTGTCATAGTTATACAAGTTTGAAAGGATAACCAGTGTGTTTTTACTTATAAAATACCAAAGCCTTCTTGTATAGACTATTTAATTTCTAACAACTTTAAATTGGGTTATGCAATGCAATTAGCCGATAATAATGCGTGAAATTTGTACAATTCGCGGGATGGCTGTAAATAACCCGAGAATTTTCGGAGATGGTTATAAATAATCTCGATGAAAATTATACTTGAGTTTTTTTGGGTGGAAGCTGAAGCACGTATTTCTGTTCACTAACGAGTATATAGTGTAGAGGGCTGAGGAAATTAATGACGCGTCCACAATGCACTGTTTGTGCACCACAACATTTTAATCTTTGTCAGTACGAAACGTACACGTGATACTGCAAGATATTAAAAAGATTGTGTACAAACTCGCTAAGCTGGTGCCTAGACACCTCGAGTTCTCATGACCTTTACGTGAACCTTTTAACTGATCACATTTATACTTTTTTGTCCTCCCAAGAAATTTCCGATTAATCAGTTTTTTTATTACCCGGGCTAAATGCACGCGACCAATGAATAAACAACTAAACGATAAATAATTCATCGCAACTAATTCTAAAGTTCTCTTTGATCTCAATAAAATTGTCCTCGGGGAGAATACAGGAACTGATTTGTTTTGCCCTAAAATTTCAATGAATTTTAGGGTTGTTTAGATGTATAGTTTGTATATAAAGATTGGTATGATATGTAAAGATATGTATGTATAGAAGAATATGTTTGTATATAAAGATAGGGATATATAAAGCAGTAAAAGTACCATGTGTTGCTCGCACATAGTTCAATGTCCATTTACTCCGGAGATTTTCACATTAGGAGATAGATAGGCTTTGAATGACTAGTTACAAATGTAACTAAGGAGGGAAAATGTCGATACAAAGATTAGCGGACAGGGTCATGCACGCACCCTTCAAAGTCAGCCGCGCAAAACTAGCTTGCCTTATACAATCATCAGATCACCACCCTAATTCAATCTTGACTTTTTCCCTATCATAAACTGTCGGGTATATTATCGCCTTATGACGACCTCGACGGACGATGTTGATGCCGAGAGTAGTTGAACCTATTACGCGAGAGAAATGTGCGTGCATATCGTGCAAGTGTCGTGTCCGTGAAACAGGCATCCATCTGTGTTATGACGCGCCATATGCTCGCTAGGAAGATTTCCTATTAGATATATATGAATTACATTATATTAATTAATGTCAGCTAAATGTTCCCATACACTCAATATTTCATGCATAATACGCTCCAGCCATCCATACCCACGATTATATGCAAAATCTCGCTCTAGATGTATTGTTGTTGCTAGGCAATTACCTGTATTATGTTTGCAAATGGTACTTATTAATTAATACAATTGAGTGGCAAATTTACTTCTAAAAGCATTTTCGGTATATGAATTTTAGATAAGTGTAGTTTATGGAATTAAAGTGATGGTTGATCTGTAGTAGACTAGATATGTATGAAGTGTATGATATGTATGAATTTACATATAAATTGTCAAGAGTTAAAGAAGTTACAAAATTTATCAGAATAGGACAGGGTAAGATATAACTATAAGTATCAAATAGATCTAGCATTCCTAACATTTTATTACCACCGAATTATAAATTCAACAACAATAATAATAATTATCCTTATCATCCTAAAGTTGTTTTTAGCAACCCAGGTATATTTAATTCTTTAATTACATTATTTGCTTTCGTATTAATTACTACCTTATTAGTACATGATATCTTATTATTTTCTCCTTTACTAATTACCATCTCATTAATTCCCAAGTTCTTAATTGCTATCGTATTACTTTATGCATTGATTATCCCTTCAAAAAAATTCTTCAGATCTTTACGGACAAGAGTAATCGATAGTTTCCAAAGGAATTTACATAGTATTAATGAACAAATCTTGATGGTTTCTGGTACCTAAGTTGTAAGCAAGGCTTCTTTACCCTTTTGTGTTTTCTTTTTGAAATCTGTTAGTTTAAATTATGTTTGGAACATTTCTTTGTTTCCAAGCTTGAATAAATTTTACAAAGTCTCATATTTTTTTCATTGTTTTATAAAACAATTTCAATCTGCTCTCTGTCTCTGTACATTTTTAATTGAAATGAGGAAAATTTCATTACGAATAATAGGTAATTTATTAAAAGCCATGTTACACTAATCCTTGTCCAGTTAAACCTTAATGGAAATACGTTCTAGTTGGTAGAGGTGAGCTTACGTAAATTGAAAAAAACTAATGCAGCTGATCACTATCTATAATTAGTTCTTCCCTTCTGAGCACTTGTAGAAATACGAGAAAAAATGCCACCTAAAGATAGAAATGTGGTACGCCATGGAATCAGGAGGATCTGTCATCGCCGTGAGGGTTATTTTACAAGTAAAAAAGAAATACTTATTTATTGCAGGTTTTAGAGAACAGAGGCTGACTGTGCTTCTTGACATGAAATATCGCCAACGCACGTTCTCGACAATTTCATTATAGACGCTCTCCCATGAGAGGCTACTTTTACGCGCTTTCAAACATTGCGATTTTTGTATTAATATTCTGCCCTTTAAAGTATCCTGCTGTTTCAAAACAAGTTTTCTTCATTCTTTTACTGAAATTATTACCTTTATCAATGATATACAAGTGTAGACCATACTATCTTTGCGATACTTTTTCTCGAAACGAATTTTATTATATCAATTAGTACGATTACAAAAACATTGGTATGTTTATTACCGGTTTGTCCATTATTTTACATTCGTTTGATTAGTATTATCATTTAATTGATTCTGCTTATAACTTTTCTCTAAACTCCCACCCCCGAAAAAAAAAGATTATTAAAACATTTTAAACACGAAAAACATCCTATACGTTTTCATTTAAATTCCAGAAGGCGAGTCGGTAGCCTCAAATTTCTCTCATCGTTCACGGCGCTGATTGATTATAATCGCAGGTGTAATGTCGAATTCTAATTAGATGACCACTTTCGGAATAACTTATTCGGAATTCTTTTCGGCTACCGAGAATTTTTTGTATTTTAATCACGTAACTACTTACATTCGTCAACATGTGCCAAGATCCGTCCTTTATGGACAAACACGCCGAAATACCAAAGTACCTAAATATTTACAAAAGCAATGTAAATGTTTGTTAAAAATCTGCTTCTGGAAAAATTTTCTTCTTATTTCAAAGATTTTTGATTTCTTTGACAGGTGATGTTTTTGAAACATGCGGAATTTGAAGTACCTCTTGATAAAATCAGTCACTTATTATATTAACCCTTTATCTTCATTAACCCTATCTTCATTATAACTCCCAACATTTAGAATGTAATTAATTAAATCCTTAATTAACTCAATGATGATGTTATTGAGCCGAAAATCTCACGTTTTCGTACTTCCATTATTGAACTATTACTCAATTCTCCTATTATTATATGCTTTATGCAAGTGCAACTTGTACAATGGAAGTTTTCCACTTGTCGAATTTGAAGGAGATTTTCATTTTAACATGACGTTAACGTAAATAGAAGTTCAAGCCAGTGTACAATCCCTTTGCTTACGCCAGTGCATTGCTATATACACATATATATATATCCGCGTATGGTTGTATACGCGATGTTGCACGTACCGCGAATCTCTTCCGTCTTCGTTATCCCCATTGCGAGTCCTTGTGGTTGGAGCCTCTCCTAAATATTTTACAAAGCATCCTCCGACCACGAACTCGCTGAGAGCGAGGTAGGTAATTCCTGCATGTGCTTCAACGGGATTTCAAATACTATTTTAGTTCCTGCGGTTGTTAAAGTACCAAAAATTTTACTGAAATTTGTCGAGTATAATCTTCCTAAATAGCTTACAATGAATATAATACTAGTGACTCCTCCATCTCGGTTTATATCTTAATTTTCAAAATTTCCATCGAATAGTACGGTTTGTCTTGACGGTTGATGTTTAAAAATCATGCTTAAATTATCTTCTTTCTTTATCGTCCATCTTTGTAAACAGAAATCATTTTCGAAATGATTAATAGACGTGTTTGTGAATCTGACTATACATATACGCAGCATTGTCACAAATTAAACTGTCTCCTCCTTATCTCGACGTCAATTTAATCAACGTAATTTCGAAGCCACGCCTGCTTGTACAGTCCTGATTCAACGCAAGAAAATCAGAGAACTCGAGCTTTGGGAATTTCTAGATTTCCTCGGGCCTCCATATTTCACGATCTACGGTCTATGGCTCTTCTATGGCATTAAAACCAGGCGGGTATTAGACACGCCTGTGGAACCCTGCTTGTCCCCTATGCAGACCCTGTCGGACCGATGCCAAAGCGTATTAAACTCAGAACGTTGTACCAAAATTTAATGAAAATCCCTACCATAACTTTGAGTACTGTAAGTTGCGTTATATGCTCATCTAAAGATTAATGACTTCAATACCAACAGAAATAGATCTTTTTTCTCACAAACAGACATTAATATTATATAACTAGACAGACGATTCTGATTTTCGTTTCAAATTGCTTCTTAATGGTATTGTTATGGTACTGTTAATTGATAGGATATGGTATTGATATTGAATCATTTCTTTATAGTGTTGATATCATATTGTTTCTTAATGGTATTGATGTGGTATTTTAAATTGATTGTAATGATATGCTGTAGCTTCTGATATTGTATCATTTCTTGACGGTATTGATATCAGATGTGTTTCTTAATGATATTAATCATATGGAATTATTAAATGATTGTAATGATATGGTACTGTTTTTTATCATAATGATATTGATATAAAACTGTATATTAATTGTAATGATATCATGTATTATATTTTACCATAGATTGTAATGAAATAGAAATGTTAATTACTTGTAATGATAAGGTATTAGTGTTGACTTTGTTTCATTTTCTGATGGTATTGAATTTGCATCATTTCTTCACGCTATTGATACCATATTGTTTCTTAATTATATTGATACATCATTGTTAATTGATTGTAATGATACGGTATTGTTTCCTTATGGAATTGATTTTATATAATGCCTTGATGATGTATCATTTCTTAATTGTACTGTTACTGTTTTGATTCTTAACTATGTACTAATATATTGTTGCATAATAAACTCTATTGATATCACATTGCTTCCAGATTTCTAATGTATTAGGTAAACTAAATCTAATACAAAAATGAAACAATGTAATGCTTTTTAACATCACAGGGTAATTTTTTACACGCAAAATGCAGTTTATATGCTAAACAGTTAATTGCCCTTCTTGTGTTTTTGAATAAAACAGTACTTGGTGCTTGACTACCTACTTCAATCGACACTAAGGCGACCGATGTTGCACCTTCATGTCATACTGTACTGTCGACTCACTTCCGGTTTGTCGATTCTCCATTCAAAATTCGTTGTGACACGCGTTTCGCGTTGGCGTCGAGGCATTTGCATAATAAGAGTCATGGTTGATGCTTTGTCGAAACTCGTTTAGGACCATTTCCTGCCGTTGCAGAAAAGCACTTCACTTGTTGTTATCCTTCGTCAAATCCTTGCTTAGAAATTCTATTTTTTTAAATGCAAAAAATCCATCCGCTTTACTCTACAGGGAATGCAGAATTTTAGAATTATCAAGTATTCTGTAAAAAACAAGTGCTTATTATTTTTTAAATAATGTTACCATAAACTATCATTCTTTACCTTTTTCTTTTATCATAAACTATTATTACTTTTAATAATTTCATCACAAAAATAACTTTGAATTATGTTATCCAAAATAGTTATTTTTACGATTTAATCAAGAATGATTGTTTATAATGATTCTAATAACACGCTTTTTCATAGCTTGAAAGGCCTCTTTTTTTAATCTCCACGACCGCACAATTTTTCCGCTTGTGACGTAAATTTTTTTATCAAACAATGAAATCTAAACTTTCCTCGGAAATAAGTCGACCTACCCTCCATTCTTAGGGTGATTTTTACTTAGGAGTTCACGTCACGATCACGTCTCTGACGACGTTGCAGGTAGTGTGGCGTGACCAAGGGTGGGGTACGTTCTTCGTTGACGAAATCAACATATCACAAATACAACTCAACTCTTGTACAAGAGGGCTTTCCGCCTTTCCGGGCTCTAATCCATAATACCATATTATTCAATTCACTTCCTTCTTGCCTCCCAAGCTTTTTCAATCCTGCAAGACAATCTACCGAAATAGATATTTTACGCAGATCATGTACGGGTCCTGAAAAAATATTTTTTTGGGATCATTTCCTTGGCTTCTTTCATTTTCTATATACACAGAAAAAACATTTTCCGTAATCCGGTTTTTCACCGTGTCCTTTGTCCCGACTTGTTTAATGATCAATATTAAAAGTCATCATCTTTTAAGTAAATAGAATTTTTCTTTTTATTAATGATTTATCTATTTATGTTTTTTTTATTGATTTTTATTGAAAGTATGGAGTTTTTTATTTTTTAAATAAGGGAATTGTCATGGAATTTTTTTGTAGTCTGGAAAACTCAGAGAATTTTATAAAATATTATTTTAAAAAATTAATTTCTCTTTTTATGATTTCAATGAGTGATTTGTCATTTTAGGTAATTGTAAGTTAAAAATTGCTGAATTGTAAGTGACTTTTACTTGATTGATTAATAGAAAATAACTGAAATTTTGAATGTTGTTACTGAAGTTCAGTTTTCAATTCAATTTCCTCCAATATTATCAATTATTATCTTAAAATTTTAATTTAATTCTTTCATTTGCAATTTATTTCTTCAATTTTTAATTATTTTATTCATTTTTCAATTATATTTATCGATTTTCGATTAATTCTTCAATACTCAATAATATGTAATTTTTCAGGTATTTTTTTAAATTGTAAAAAGTAGTTTTAAAATTTCAATTCGATTCTGCAATTCTTCAACTATTTTCTTCAATTCTCAATTATTATCATCAAAGTTCAATTCAATTGTTCAATTTTCAACTATTTTCCTAAATATTAAAAAATTCTCGACATTTTTCAATTATCAATAAGTTTCTTTAATTTTAAATTCAATTATTCAGATGTTTCCTTCAACTCTCAATTTTTTTTCAAAATTTAATTCCATTCTTCAGTTTCAATCATTTTCTTCCATATTTAATAATTCACGGCTTTTTTAATTACTTTTTCCAATCTTTAATTATATTCTTTAAATTTCAATTCCATTCTTCAATTTGCAATTATTTTCTTTAATTTTGAATTGCCTACTTCAATTTGAATTACTTTTTTTTTGATTTTCAATGCAGTTGTTCAAATTGCAATTTTTTCCAACAATTATTTCTATAATTTCCTTAATTTATCAATTTGTAATTATTTAGTTTAAATTTAATATGTATTGCTTAGTTTTTAAAATTATTTTTTCCAATTGTGTATTAATCTAGCTATTTTATAAATTTAGTTTACAATCCGCAATTATTTTCGTAATTTTTTTTTGCGATTTCAATATCGCAATTGTTCTCATCATTTGCCAATTATTTCTTTTAATGATTCATTATTTTCTACATTTTTCCTTTATTTACAATAATTTTGTTCAATTTTCATTTCTTCTCTTAAACTTTTATAATTATACTTTAACTTTTTTAATTATTTTGTTCTGTTGTCGATTATTCTCGACAGTTTACGATTTTTTTAAATTGTTAATTATTCCCCTCAGTACTTAATTATTTTCGTCCTTTTGTAATTTTTTGTAATTATCAATTATTTTTTTAAAATTTCCATTTAATAGTTTACTTTTCATTTTATTTCTATATTTTTTAATTATTTTCCGGAATTTTCAATTATTATTTTTTATTTTCAATTAATTTTTCAATATTCAATAATTCCCGACTTTTTTCAATCTTAAAAATTCTATAAAATTTCAATTGCATTGTTCAATTCTATATCTATTTTCTTCAATTTTCAATTATTTTCTTCAAATTTCAATTCCATTTTTCAATTGTCAATTATTTTCTTTAATATTTAAAAATTATCGTCATTTTTAAAATGTTTTTTTCGATTATCAATGAGTTTCTTTAATTTTAAATTCAGTTGTTTAATTATTATCTTCAATTCTCATTTTTTCTTTAAATTTCAATCCCTTTTTCATTTTTCAATCATTTTCTTCAATTTTAATTATTTTTAGCAATTTTTAATCCAGTTTCTTAATGTGTAATTATTTCCAACTATTATTCATATAATTTTCTTAATTTTTAAATTAGCAATTATTTTTCAATTTTTTCAATAATTTTCTTTTATTGTCGATTATTCTCGCAATTTATGGAATTTTTTTTAAAACTCAACTATTTTCCTTAATATTTAATTATTTTCGTTGTTTTGTAATTTCTCCTTCAATTAGCAATTATTATCTAAAAAATATAATTTAATTCTTTAGTTTTCAATTTTTTTCTTTAATTTTAAAATATTTTCTTTAATTTTCAATTATTCTGTTCAATCATAAAAATTGTTTTAAAATTCCAATTCAATTCTTTTATTCTGGAACGAAATTATTTTCTTCAAATTTCAATTATATTTTTCAATTTTCAATTATTTTCTCTAACATTAAGAAATTATCTCCTTTTTCAATTATTCCTTTCGATTATCAATGTTTCCATAATTTTAAATTCATTTGTTCAATTTTCTTCTTCAATTTTTAATTGTTTTCTTTAATTCACATTATTTAGTCATTTTTCGAATTTTCTTTTCAATTGTAAACTATTTTTGTCATTTTTCGGATATTTTCTTAAATTTTTCATTTTTTCTCCTCATTTTTCATTAATTTCTTTTAAATATTAATTATTTTCCACAATTTTCAATTACTTTCCTTCATTTTCTCAATTATTTTGTTATGTTGTCTATGAATCTAGTCATTTTCCAAACTTTGTTTTAAATCTCATCATTTTTCAATTATTGCGTTTAATTATTCATTTTTTCAATTATCAATTATTTTTCATAAATTTTATAATTATTTTAAAAAAATTTCAATTATTGTGCTCTGTTGGCGATTATTTTTTACATTTTTCGAATTTTTCTTTGATTGTCAATTATTTTCTAAAAAATTTTTATTTAATTCTTTAATTTTTATTTGATTTTCAATCCAGTCGTTGAATGTATATTTAATTACAAATATTCCTATAATTTTCTTAATTTTTCAATTTGCAATTTGTTTTTTTAAATTTAATATTTCTTTTTTAATTCTTTCAATTATTGTTTTCAGTTTTCTATTAATCTAGTCATTTTTCCAATTTTGTTTTTAATTACCAAATGTTTTCGTCATTTTTTAGATATTTTCTTCAATTTTCAAATTATTCTCATCTTTTCAATTATTAATTATTTTCATCAATTTTTAATTGTTTTCCGGACTTTTTCAATTATTTCCTGCAATTTTTTCAATTTTCATTTATTTTCTTAAAATTTTATAATTATTGTTTAATTTTTACGATTTTTTTTTCATTTGAACATTATTTTCGCCATTTTGCTTCCTCTAGAGGAAGCGTTGTGATCGTTAAGATTTTTTCAGATATTTTCTTCAATTTTGTAATCTTTATTATTTGCACTTGCAAAAATTTATAGTTTCAAAATGATAACAATGTAAATATCAACAATGTAAAATTTCGCGCACCTTTAGACATTCTGTAATATTGCTATTTATTTTATATTTGGTCATGAAATTTTCAGAAAAATGGTCTGGAAAACCTGGAAAAGTCATGAAATTTTGAAATTTTAAAAGCGTTCGTATATCAGTTGTGAATACAAGACAAAAAGAATAAAAATGAATGGTCACTATGAAAGTTGGAAAAAGCGTCAATATGTTGGGGAAATTGTCGCTGCGAGTGTATTGTGTAAACAAGTTTTTGAACTTGAAAGAGATAGACGATGAAATAAGGAGACAGAAAGTGGCACTGGTATAAGATTAGTAGACATCGCTTGGTCTCAGTGACTTGGGTGCACTGAGTGGTAAAACCCTGCGGCATGTGCAACGGTACGCTGGTACGAAGATTGCAAACACTTGTATGTATGCGAATAAAACAAGATCTTGAGGCTAATGCGTGACCCCCGTGCGCACGATCGCAACGATTAACCTACGAGAAACGGAAGCGCGCAGCTTTTTTTATTTAAGATTTAGAGCGAGACGTGACGTACTGTGCCACAAAAACTTCAAAGGAGAGCGTCTTGGACCGACGCTTTCCTTTATAGAATCTGCGAACGCGACTTGATGCAAAAGCGCGAGATTCTCCAAAGAACCTGTCTCCCTGAGATTTTCTCCAGATTAACGCATCATGGCTGTAATTCGACAAACTAAATTTTCACTCGGTACTTTCCAAGTGCCCTTTATAGAATCAAATGTCACGGGTATTTTAGTTTCGTGAATTTTCAGATTTACATTTTCTTCTAGATTTTACAATTTTAGGATTCTCTAAACTTTTTTTTATTAGTTTTCTTTACATTTTAGTTTTCTCTAGAATCTAGATTTCATTAGCCTCCTTTCTACTCGCCGTGAGCGTATTTCAATCACTAATTGACTGCCTGTCTAACCTCTCTGAACTGTGTCATTACAAAACTACTGTCTCTGGTTTACTTAACAAATTGACTGAGAATGGGGAAAAAACAGAAAAATGCGTTCAATTTGAGAAAAAAGAATGTAAAAAAACTGAAAGATACGGCTAACTTGAAAAACTATCTAGTAAAATATATGTCGCCCTGTCTCAATCACAGGCACGTTCCTTCAGTACTAAGAAAACCTTGAAATCTGACACTTCCTGGGAAAACACAGAAAAAAGGACACGGGAGACATGTTGCTTTTAACTTGCCTCGTTACGTTTCCCGTAAAGCTATTTTACAGAAAACATATATATTCTTGTTTCCTGATAAAACTGGATCACTTAGAAATAGAATATCAAAAATGCCTAAAAATTGAAATCCGTCTTTTGATTTTCAATAAGAAAAAAGTTGCAATTCTCGCAAATTTTGTTTAACGAAATTCAATTAATTACAAATTCATTATTCTTTTGATACTGACGAAAGCTGTTGACAATTTTGTGGAACAACAAAGACGCCACCTTCGTAGTGAACTGATAATTTTCAAATGCACGTCGAATTTGACACGTGCAAGTCCGCACCCATCGTTTGGAGGTAACGGGGAATGGAAAGGGCACAAATGATGCACCAAAGTTCCCCCAACTGCCTAGAGTCTCGGTACAGGGGTTGAAAAACCGGTGAAACCTCTTTTGTGTAAGCAGTGCAATGTACAGCGATCGGCACGAGCTTCAGGGAACGAACAATGAGTCCCCATTGTGTTCTCCTCGTACCACCGAGTCAGATCGATATTGTTCTTTTGTTATTGATTTTTTTTGTCGAATCCTCTCTCTTTCTCTCTCTCTCTCTCTCACTCTCGGCATGGGCTTCTTTCGAATAGAAAATTTTCAAGGGTACACGCGTCAAGTTCGTTAAGGCGAAAAACTTTGCACATGGACAATGGTTGCTCTCGGATCCGGTAATTGTGTCTAATCGAAATGCGCGTTGTTCCTGATACTACGTGTTTCCCCTTCTGGAATGGATAATTACTGTAATAAAGTTTGGTTCTATTCAAAAGAAGTTTATGTATGCTAAAGTAAAGTATAATGCAAATATAATCGAGAAATTATGGATGCTCAGTTTTATGTTGCGACCGCCGTTTGTTACTTCTTTGGTTGGTAAAAATAGGGACAATTGATATCAATGGAAGTTTTGAATGTATTGGGATTTTGGGATGTTGAAGGGTCATTTTAATGGTTGAAAATTTGTAATGGATGGGTGCATGGAAGTTGGTTAGAAGTTAAAAATGTTGTTAATGGATAGACAATAGAAGAAGGATAGAATCATTGTTATAAGTAGTTTGAAATTCGTAATGAATTCATAAATATTAGAATTACAGATAATACCATTTACAAATAGTTGATTTGTTATAGATGTAGCATAGAAGATCCAGTTGTTAAAGTTGAGAATAAAAAAAAAGATCATAGTTGGATATACAACTATTTTAAGAAGATAAAAATTGAATGGGTACATGGATATTAGAAGCTTTTCAGAACAATTTGCAAATAGTTGAAAATTTCTTATGGATATACATTATACACCGTAACATAATAATTTGTAGTGGATAACAGTATAGAAGAAAAAGAATTCTTAATTGTTAAGTTAATGAAACATTTGATACAACACAAACTAAATTCGTTGTTTTCTTTGTTATGATTTACAATAAGTATAGCATTCTCGGTAAATTAGTTCAAAATTGTATCATACAGAATGCTACCTATACATTATCATTTACCTTTTTATTATGATGCATGTTTTGTTTTTGCTCCACATTATAATACATAATGTTAGTCCTACATTAATAATTCCATTGTCTCTGTGCGCTAAATTAATTTTCAGATGACTCTAGACTATAGAAAATGAAATACCATTCTGAAGTTTCATCCAGTAAGTCTTTTTTCAGCCTTGGATAAATCTATGTAATGCGCGTGAGCCAATTCGAAATAACACTCAACAACATTGTCGGGCAGTGTTGTGCAGAGCTAATGGTAGGGATTGAATTTACATATGCAAATTCGCAGACTCGTTCATTTTTACGTTTGTATGCGCGTACTTAGTATTTTACAGAACGAGTCGCTATTGCTCTTCATGCCGAAATGGTTTTATCGACACCAGCCATTCCCCGGATCGTTGTCTGATTTCTTACCTTGAAATTTAATCGTTCTTTTGCTCCTAATAAATGAGCTCAATTCTTACGAGCAAGCTGAAATTAAAACTTATTGAATTCCATACATAACAGGTAGTTGTTTGCATAAAACACAGACCTTAACTTTACGCTCTACTGTATATTGCGAGATGCACACATTTTTAATATAACGATATACTCCCATTTTATAAACTACACGTGATTTTTTTACAGTTTAAGAATCGATATTATAAACCGGTTGAAAATTGGTTTATCAATATTCTTTGGTGAATTACGAAGTTTAACGATTTAATAATGGGTCTTTTTTAAATATGAATGGAAAGCGAGACGGTGCTTTAAAAAGAAGATGTAAATCCGTAAGAAAATAAAATAGTGGTAAAATTTGTCATCTCTTAATTAAGAGTGTTTCACGGTTCGATGCATTATGAGACAGAATCTACCTTTCGGCAAACTAGGAATTCGCATTAATCATAAATCATCGTGTCAGATTGCAAATGAATGAAACCTAGAGGGGACATTTAAATATCTGCTGCTAAATATTCCATATGGACGTGTGTACATTCACCTGTTATTTGTGGCTCTGTTCCAAACAAATTTTACAAACAAGTTCAATATTCTTTGAACAACAGCATATTTACTTGACTGGGACATGAATGCGTTGTATATGTCCAAGGAATTCTTTAAAAATGCAGATAGGTCTTCAAGCAAGTGAATACTCTTGATTTGCATAAATGACGTCAAGAATGCACTTATTCTTGATTTTTCCCAATTTTGAGTTTCCTGCGCTGCAAATTAGCCAATTTGTCAAACGAAATGAGCGCCTAATCGTTAAAAATCAAGAGCATACCGTGAAATTTGAGCCTCCTGTTGAGCCGGGTCGAGGGACCACTCACTCACACACATTTCTATACATATACAAACACAAAGATAGACCCACCATCTCATATGAGGGAGAAACAGAGACAAAGGTTCGGAGAGAGAGTATATCGAGGGAGCTGTACTGGGTTTCGACAGGAAGTTAAGAGGTTTCCGGGCTCGTGGCGGATAGCGCCAGCGAATATATTCATTGCTACGAATGCTGGTGATTTATAATGATTACCGTTCATTGTAGCCGACCTCCGGTAAATAATGCACCACTCCCCCATTATCATTAGAGATAACGCCTTGTTGGAAAATTTTGCCGCGGATATCGCACAAGTTTCGGCATAAGTTACGCGCGCTTCTATTAGAATGATGCTAGATGACAATTCCCGCCTCGAGAAACTTTGAGTCGGTTTTGACGGATTGCTTCAGGAAGCTTATTGCCAAGTTCTGCATGCGAGGGTGAACGTTACGTGACGAGCTGCGTTATGTTCCTAAGATGCAGAAATGGTAAATACGCTCTCTCCACCCACGACTATGACAAACTTCGTTAATTGTCTAACACTCTCGTGTAGTTCTACCGTGTTTCACATCGATATTCCGAATACTAATGGCCATCAAGTTTTACACACACTGCATTGAATATCTCTACAATTTGCCAAGTTTAGGTACATTTTCTCACGAAATTAGGTTTAATTTGATTTTGACAAATTTTGATTAATCAGGGACTGAATTGTATCACTGAAAAAGGTGTAATTATATTTGAAGGATACTCTCTAAAATTAAATAAGTGAAAATTCACTTATTAGATGTCAAAAGTCTTCCACTCTTTCAAAAAGTGCATATGCACTTACAATAAGTGTATATGCACTTATGATAAGTGAAATTTTCACTTATTATAAGTGCATATACACTTTTTGAAAGAGTGGAAGACTTTTGACATCTAATAAGTGAATTTTAACTTATTTAAATTTAGAGAGTAGTCAGGGTGTCTACTAACCATGAATTAACCAGGAATTTTTCGTCAAACCGAGAATTTTCTTTCTGGGCTAATAAATTTGACTAATATATCAATTTGTTTTATAAATAAAGATAATAACTTTATGCATTTTGAACCAATCTGATTATGCGTTTAAATTTTGTGTAATTATGCATAATAGTATATATAATTATGGGCAATTATATTGTATGCTTTTAATTATCAATTATTTTCATCATATTTCAATTATTTTCTTCGATATTCAATAATTCTCGTCTTTTTTCAATATTTTTTTTTCAATTATCGATTACGTTCTTGAAGCTTCAATTCAATTCTTCAATTGAGGAGTACTTTTTCAAAAGTTGATAAATCCACATTTAGTTATTTCGAGAAAATTAAACAAATGCAGTTTCGCACCTAACCCCTAGAGTTATTTATAAAGTAGAAAAAATATACAAAATTATTTATATACGAATGTTTTTTGCACTTAAGGAGATTTATTTTTAATTAAAGTTTATAGTAATTAAGGAATTTAAAGGTTTTTGTACTTTATTCTAGGGAAAAAATTAAATTTTTAAATCATGTTGGTTAAGTCAAAGTTTTTTTTAAATTAAAAATTCTTTGATAATAAATTTTTTTCTGGAATTTAACAGTGACAGATCGATTTGTAAGGTTTCTAATATATGTTAAATTTGTGATTATCTCAACTTTTTTGGAAAATGGATTTATCAACTTTTGAAAAAGTGCTCCTCAATTATTCAACTACTTTCAGAAATTCACAATTATTTTTTTCACCTGCCAATTATTCTTTTCAATTATTTTCTACAATTCTCAATTATTTTCTAAGATTTTGAATTATTTTCATTACTTTCAAATTATTTCTTCAATTTTCAATCATTTTCATCAATTTTTAATTATTTAATTTAATATTCAATAATTCTCAGCTTTTTTCAATATTTTTTTTCAATTATCAATTATGATTTTGAAACTTCAATTCAATTCATCAATTATTATTCAAAAATTTTCATAAAATCACATTTTGTTAAATTTCAAATTATTTTCTACAATTTTTAATTAATTTCTTCAAATTACAATTACAAATATTTCTTCATTTTTTATTTTTTTTTTCAAATTCTATAATTCCTGGGTTGTTTAATTTCTTTTTTCTTTAATTATTTTCTTTATTTCTCAATTATAATTTTCGACATTCAATTCCATTCTTTAATTTTCAATTGTTTTTTTCAATATTCAATGACTCTATGCTTTTTACAATGATATTTTAAATTCTTAATTATTTTCTTTAATTTCAAATTTTTTTCTTAAATTTCAATTATTTTCTTCAATTTCCAATTATTTTTTCATATTTCTTTCAATTTTCAATTTTTTTTACAATTATGTTGAAATTATTCAAATTCTGTTTTTCTTTCAATTTTAATTTAAATTGATAATTTTAAAATTATTTTCATCAATTCGCAATTATTTCCGTAGATTTCTACATTTTCTGCTGTTTTCAAATATTGTCTTTAATTTTCAAGTATTTTCTTCAATTTTCAATTATTTTCTTTAATTTTTTATTATTTTGTTCAATTTTCAATTGTTTGTTTCAATATTCAGTAATCTCGATTTTTTTCAATTATTTTTTTTTAATTATCAGTTATTTATTTCATGTTTCAAAACCTCCTTCAATTTTCAATAATTTTCTTCTATTTTCAATTTAATTGTTCAATGTTCAATTATTTTTTTCAATTCTCAATTCATTTCTTTAAATAACAATTCTATTCTTTAATTTTTAATGTTTTCTTCAATATTAAATAATTCCTGGCATTTTCCATTTTTTTTTAATTATAAATTATTTTCTTCTTTTTTCAATCCAATTGTTCAGTAATTTTCTTTAATTCTCAATTATTGTATTCGAATTTCAATTTTATTTCTGAATTTTCAATTGTTTTTTTTTTAAATTTAATAATTTTGTGTTTTTCTAATATCAATTTCATTATTTAATTTTCAATTTATTTCTTCAATTTTGAATTATTAAGTTAAATTTTAAATTATTTTTTTTTGATTTTCTATCTAGTTGACCAATTTTCAATTATATTCTTTGAATTTAATAACCATTGTTCAATTTTTTCAGTTATTGTTCAATTGTAGATTAATATTTACTTTTTTTCCTTAATTTTGTTTCTAATTGTCAAATATCTTTGTCATTGTTCAATTATTTCTTTCCATTATTAATTATTTCTTTTCATTATTAATGGTTTCTTTTAAAATTCCTAATTATTATTTTTTGTAAAGTTTAATATTTAATTCGTCAATTCTCGATTATTTTCTTTGAATTTTAATTATTTTCTTCAATTATTAATTGTTATCTTCAATTTTTGTAGCCATTTGTAGGTCTATTTATACTTAAAATAAATTTTAAGTTAACAAGAGAAAAAACAGGGAAAAATAGGAACAAAAACCGGGAAAAGACCGGGAATTTTATGGGACGAAATTAGTAGACACCCTGATAGTTAAAAGCTGATGGAGGATTAATAAAATCTACTTTTAAGATTAAACCTTGGTGGTGCAGAAAAAATACTGCAAACGGTTAAAAGGATTTTTAAATCTGAAAATGTAACTGATGCAATTAGTAACATGACCTTAAAATTAGTGGAAATATGGATATCTACTAAATGAATTAATGAAATTATTTTGATGAACCATTTGTTAGTAATTGTAACAGAGTTTATTAATTTATTTAGTAACTTGCAACAAAAATCCTATTTCATACGTAAGAATGAAAAAACTACGAAATATTTTAGATAGGAATAGGTTTGAGAATAGCTTTAGAAGAGCGTTACGTATTTTTGAACGACCCCTAACCTGTTACGCATAAATGACCTTCGTACTATTATAATAGATCTTTCTTAACACGAAAGAGACGTTCACCTCCGTGCTCTGCCTTCTATGGAAATTTTTTTTAAAATTATTTATTTGTCTGAGAATTGTTTTAAGAACAAACTTTGTAGATTGCACTCAATGATTGATTAAAAATTACGTTAAACAAAAAAACCTAGTCGACACTTTTTGATATGCTTATTGGAATAGAATATAAGAAGAAAAAATATACAACATCTGAGTTAATGAGCCTGCGGTATAATAAGCTCAAAAACACACTTTTGATAAAAGTAACACAGAATTAACATGTTTTGATAAACTTTATTTTAAAAGAAAGAAACGAAACATAGAAAAATAACAACAAAATGTTTAATAAAATGTTAGAAAGTAGTATCTTGTATAAAGAAATAAATAAAAAATTTGTGGTTAAAATATATTCATTAAAATATTAGACTTTGCTGTAAATAAAAAAAAACTAAGTAAAAATTTTAATTTAATTATAGTTAGAAAATTATTTTAAGTAAAAAAAAGACGAAAAAATAAAAAAAATTGGCTCATGAGGGGATCGAACCCGCGACCTTCGCGTTATTAGCACGACGCTCTAGCTTTTTTTTTTTTTTTTTTTTTAAATAAATTGTTTATTTTGTATTTTAGCAGTATTACATTGGTAGGTAAAAACAATCTACAAAAAGAACCTTGTACATTAAGAATTAGAAGTAGTGGATGCAAGCTACAAGGCTTGTCTCGTACCAAATCTTTCGTTGACATTCATGTCTTAATTTATAACAAATATCGATGGTATTAAATACGTAAAGTAAACATTTTTGGGTATTAAAGTCTTAAGAGAAAATACATAAAAACTCTTATTATAATGCTCTTTCAAATACTTAATTAAAATAAAGAAGAGAGAAACCAAAATAAAATAAAAAAAAAAATAAAATAAAAAGAGAGAAGGAAAATAAGTTTATGTACAGAAAAAGAAAAAAAAAATAATAATAATGCTTAAAATTAGTAGAACTTATTTCTGATAAATAGTTTCTTAGATTAATATTCTGTTTCTTTTCTTTCACTTAATAATTTCACACACTAAATGATTATAAACTATTACACAAGCATATTTCACTAGAAATTGTTTATTGAATCGATGGATGGAAGACTTCGATGTAATTATCTTCGATGTTCTCCTTTTTCCTTTTTGATCGTTTCCTTATTTCATGAAGATGTTTGCTGTCCTCAAAGAGCCACCAGATTTTTTTATTTAGCCGTTCCAGATTATTGAAATCAATGAGTGGAATTGTTGAGTTGTAGACACGTTTGCTGGAGTCATTTATTTCTATATATGTAGGTGGTAGAGTTTTGTTTTTCCTGTGTCTTGAATAGTGATATATAATTGGGATGTTGTTCTCATCTTGGATCATGCCCTGGTGATCTAGCTGGATGAAGCATTGTATTGGAACGTATCCATTTTTTAAATTTTCAGTCCATTTGATGGGTATGGCAGAAAGATTGTTAATGAGTTTATTGTCTATAGTTGTTACGTTGCTAAAGAACGTTCTTGTTAGCGAAATTATGAAGTTATCGATTCTTGGAATTTTTGCAGAGTTATATAAATCAAAATTACTATGATATTTGTGGTAATTACTGTAATTGGACCTGTTCATTTTGAGACATATTCTTAGACAATCTCTTTCAAATTTTCTTATAAGTTCCATTATTGAGGCGCTAGAATTCCACCAAATTGGTGCGGCGTATGTGATAATAGGCCTGATAAGCAGAAGATAGCAGATTACTTTTGCTCTAGTTGATAGATGTTTTTGGTAAAATATGTTACCATATTTTTTAAAAAGGGCTATTGCTTTATTTAATTGTGTTATGGGATGAATATCCAGTCTCAATAAGTGATCTAGGTAGATTCCAAGATATTTGACAGTGTTTTTGTGCGGAACAGTGGTGACGATTCCTGTGTCAGGATTTTTGGCCGTAATTGAAAATTGCTTGATTTTTTTTCTCCCAGTTCCTGAGAAAGCTTTTGTGGTTTGCCGGAATAGTATCGTTTCACACTTTTGCGGGTTAATTCTTAAATTCCAAATTTTGTAGTAGTCATTCATATTGTTCGTTAATTCTTGAAGATTATTTTGTACGGATTTTATATTCTTTCCTGCAACATATATGATTTTATCGTCGGCGAAAGTAATCGAGTAGGTATTATTATTGCTGTTCAAGGAGTATAGTCGATGTGAATCACTTGTAAAGATGTTGAACAATACTGGCGAGTTGACGGTTCCTTGTTGAAGTCCTTCCAGAATTTGGTATGTGAATTCTGATGTGGTTGTACCATTGGAGGTTATAAATTTTTTATTATGAATCATGTCGTGTATTGTGTAGATGAGATAAGTAGGAAATTTTTTCTTTGTTAATTTAAATATTAAGCCATTAAGCCACACGGAATCGAAGGCTTTTTCCAGATCTAGTAAAATTGCACCGACCATTTCTTTTTTGTTGAGATGAGTAAAAATATCGTTAATTAATTTGCTAGCGGCATGAACAGTTGAATGTTTTTGGCGGAATCCAAATTGGTTATCTGGAATTACATTATTTTCTTTGCAAACAAGATTAATAGCGTTATTGATCACACATTCATACACTTTACTAATGCTCGGAGTCAGACTAATGGGTCTATAAGCTCCTGGATCATTAAGATTTTTCCCTTTTTTTGGGATGGGAATCACTTTAGCAGTTTTCCAAGGTTCGGGATAATAGTGATGATTTAAAGCATTATTAAAAATAATTGTGTATTTTGTGATTATTTCCATTGGAAGATTTTTTAAGGCGATTGGTGGTATGTTGTCCACACCAAACGAGGTTTTTCGAGGAAGTTTTTTGAATATCGAAGCCAATTTGTCTTGTGTTGTAAAGTAACTGCTTTGAAGATTTTCTGTTGTTGGTTCTGAGGCTGGGTTGGTATCTGAGAAGTTGACAAGAGTTTGGTTATTTAATCGAGAATTGTTGAGGTCGTTGGAAATTTTACTTGCTACGTTGTCCACCATCTCCTTTAGTCTTGTATTATTATTTAGGTATCTGGGGGAGTTAATTGTCTCATAATGTGCTCCAATTATATTTAATTTATTTTGCATGTCTGAGATGATCACTTTATTATTGGTTAAATTCATATCAGATAAGGAGATATTTGCTTTTTGTAGAAGTCCAGAGGTAGGTTCAAGCTGAAGGTCCTCGATTGTGATGGGGGCTCGTTTTCTAAATATTTTGTTAATATTTGGAAAAAATTCATTTGCGTTTTGAACATTTATAGATTTCATGAGGTTTTCCCAACTAGTGGTAGAAGATTTGAAATATTCGTATTTTAGTTTTGAATTAATTTTTTTAATTTCACTTTTGATAGATTGAATTTCTGGGGATGGTGTGAGTGTGCTGTTTCTCTGTATTTTATGTAGTTTGGTGAGGAGATGTGATTTTTCTTTATGCAAATTTATTATTTTGTGGTTCGAATATCTTGCCATATTATTAACAGGTTTCCGAACTGGAACAGTTTTGTCAAGGGAACTTATAATGATATTATTGAGCGTTATAATGTGCTTATCTATTTCTTGAATGGAAAGGTTTCTATTGTTTGGAATTTCTATACAAGTTTGTTTTATTAAGGATTTTTGAAATTTGTTCCAATCGGTGCATTTATATAATTTTATATTTTTGAAAGGTGATATTGAGACCGGGTCTTTTAAAGTTGTTTCTAAAACTATCGCTTTATGATCGCTGATATATGGTAGTGTTTTCGCTTTTCCGTCAATGAGGTTATTGTAGCGGATTCTGACGTCACTGAGGCAGATGTCGAGATAGGATTCTTTTCCGAAGGTTGGTGTACTAGGTGGGATTAATTTTGTTTTATATGGAATTCCCTTATCATTTATCCAGTCATGAAGATAAAGACCTTTTTGGTTGTGATTCTCATCCCCCCAACTGTGGTGTCGTGCGTTCATGTCGCCAGCCAATATAAAATAATTTTCGTGAGAATCGAGTTTTAATTTACTGAAGACTTCATTTAATTCAGAAATGAATTTAACATGATTAGAATTTGTAGCGTAGACACTTATTATGAAAAAATTATTATTTTTAATTTTTAGTTTGATTATTGTGTGTTCCAGGATGTTGTTGTTTCGCGATGATGGTGAATATAATATTTCATGATCAAAATTTCTTCTTATTAGTACTGCAGTTCCGCCTCCTTTGCCATGTAATCTATCTGTTCTAATTATAATGTAGTCTTTAAATTCTATTCTGTGGTGTGGTTTTAATTTTGTTTCACTGAGTAGCATAATGTCCGGGTTATTGTCGTTAATAAATTTAAGTAATTCGTTGCGTCTTTGCAAGGTAACTATAGAATTTACATTTACTGCTATTAATTTTATTTTAAATTGTTCTAGCTCCATTGTATACTTACTTCTCTGGCAATAGTGTTTATGTTATCTTCGTTAATTTCTATTTTTTCTTTGATTTGTTGGAGTTGATATTCAAAATTTTGTATAATGTCTTGTTTAAATTGATTTAATACTTGGAGTAACTGTGACATAATCGATTCTTCTAAAGGGTTGTTTGGTTGAGTACGTTGCGAGTTATTATGATTAATTTGTTGACGGATATTGTTTGTGGGGGGAATTGGAATATTCCTTGGTGTATTTTGTTGCGCGGCTTGAGCAAATGACCTGTTCGAATTTACAAATGAACTAGAAAACTGTCTAGGATTTCTATTTGGGGTATTTTGTGAGTTTTTGACATCTTTAATTAAATGCTTATGAAATTTTAGATAGGTGCATCCTTTGTACGAAGCTGGATGACCATTTTGTCCACAGTTCGCACATTTGAGGTTAGAAGATTCCGTCTTGTCAGTAATCGGGCAGTTTTTGGGTCCGTGATTTCCCGCACATTTCACACACCTGTATCCAAGTGAGCAATTACTGCTTGCATGGCCAATCCTTTGGCAGTTTTTACATTGGAAAATATCTTTTCTTTTCAATGAGTCCCAGAAAATTCTTTGGTGGAGTAAGAATTTTTCTTTCGTGAGATTTTTAATATCGCTTTCGGGATACAATTGTATCAGGAAATGGTATTTGTTGGAATCATTTTTGTTAAAAATATATTTTGACACTTTCTTAATCTTAACGTTTTCTAAATTCAAAGCCTCGATTTCTTCTTGGACTTCTTGTGCTTCAAAATTTCCTCTGATGCCCTTGAGAATTAACGAGACTGGTTTTAAGTGTTTAGGGGTAAATGTGTAATAATTAACCATTTTTTCTTTTAAGATTTCAATAATTTTGTCGTAAGTTTCAATGTTATTTGTGTTTATAGTAATCGACGACGGGTCAACTTCTTTTAGTCTGAAGTTAAGATTTTTGTTATTAATATACTCACGTATTTGTTTCAGGTTCGTGTTTATAGTGTGAATAGGTGGCGCACCTTTTTTCGTTTGCTGTGATGTGTTATTTTCTCTTGTGACGTCTGCATTTTTTCCTGTTGTGTCGTCACCGTCTGTTTCCATCCCTGTTGCATTATTTTCAGGTTCTAAACCTGTGAGAACCTGAAATTGGTTTTTGGTTGCAATTGTGTCATTGTGAAGATTCATTTGTCGAAATCGTTTCGGCCTATCAGATATTTTCACTTGAGAGAAGCTGTCTGCTTTTTCGTCAGTTTTCTCCTCCGAGTTGTTGATAGAGGGCACGTCTGGTTCTTTTCTTTTGCTGCCTAGATTAGGCGCGGTCTTACTACGTTCTTCCTGAAACAGTTTATTATAAACTGAAGGGTGAGTTAAATTCTTGATTGGTTTTGATAAGAGCTTCTCAAGCTCTTTATGTTGCTGTTTCCCAGCTGTTGAAGCTCTACCGGCATTGTTTCTGTCCGCCATATTGTTCACTTGCACGTCACGGGGAATGGGCCCGTGCCCACTCCTTTGTGTTTTAACTTTAAAAATATGCTAATTCTGGTTTACCTAGATCACTAAAAAAAACACTTGAACAGTCCACTGATTCACTTTCAGTCTTACCATGTACCCTGAGAGGCGATGGAAGCTTTTAACAATGTAAATTATCGCAATAATTTGATAATTCCGCTTAAGCGATGCTCACCGGCGCAAGGCTCATGCGCGACTAGCACGACGCTCTAGCCAGCTGAGCTAATGAGCCGATGGTGGAATGAGCTCCACACTGCAAGAAGTAGGCAACAGATTTGTAGTCGCTAGGCCATAGAATCATAGCTCATGAGACTAAAATATAAAATTCTACTTTATCCACCTTATTTAATTTGTCTATAATATAATGATTTTCCAAAATTAATAATAAAACAAACATTCATGAAACACTTTTTAACTTTCTAATGATATTCCCGAGGATATTCCTCAAGTATCAAAGCGAAATCTTCTTTACTTTAAGCGTAAAAACATCCAGAAAAATAAATAAAATTTACCGACCTTCCTAAACTTTCTCTTTCAAAAAGTTATCAAAAACATTTTAAAATACATATTAACGTTTAACATCTAGATATCATACTTTGATTTATATTTTTAAAAATCACGAACTAATGCAAATTTTTACTTATTGAGATTTAGAGAGTAGTGTAGATACTTATAATCTTCTATCACTGATTTTTATCAATAAATAAATATAATAAATCGTTATTAAATCAACTCAATCAAATAAGTAAAAATAAGAAAATCTTTTTAAAAAAGTCGAAATTTTAAGCTCTATTTCAATTCTTGTATCACAATTCTACTACTTTATCATGAGAATACGAAAGTAAAAATATCTCCGGTTTTTAATTCTTTGGGCTATAGAAACTGACTTGACACGATAATAATACGTCTTTAACCTGACTTCGGGGCCTTTACACTTTTTCTTCACACAAGAAAGAAAGTGAGACTATCCAAACTCGTTCGATTCTTTCTTTTTTTTATACTGTACACTCCCTCCTTTTATCTCAAAAACCGCAACGCCGAAAGGCTTTTAGGGGTCACCTCTGTGGTATGTCATTGATATACAGCCACTGTAGCCCCAACGGGCCATACTAAAAAGTGCACTATGGGCGCTAACGAATCCCAAGGGAGCAGAACTAGTTTGGATCTCTATGACCAGGAGGAAGAGAATCGGAGAGAGAGAGAGAGAGAGAAAGAGAGAGAAGGAAAAAATATCCCTGTTGCCGAGCTTTGGGTCCCCCCAGCATCCCAGCTTACTCAAGTTATCCATAGAAATGGTAATACTCCCCGTCACTATACTACACTGTTGGTGTTTCGGATTTCTGGCTAGGACCTCGCTCTATGCCATTTTCACTCTATCATTTCTGATCTGGGAAACATTTCGCCTCTGTGCACGTGCAAATGTATGCGACCGATGTAAGTCACTTCAGAACTAATCTCCGTATCGAACACGATCAAGATTCTCACGGGGATGCTTCGATTTAGCTTTTATGATTTATTTGCAAAAATCTCTAATTCTCAAGGGATTATCAAATATGGGCCCCGAAATGATTCACATTCGACTGCAACTAAAAGTTTTTATTTATGCGTGACGCGCGTATCAAGATTTTTGCTCTTATTAAACTGATCTCAACTGTCATTTTTATCATCCTCATATCTTTAAAAGCACTAATGGACTCGTTCCAAATTCGTTTTTTTTTTGTTATTTATACCCTTCCTTGTCATTCGGACTTTATTTCGTATTTTTTATTTTCATAGAAAATAGTGTCTAAAATCCTGTGCAAAAGTTGTGTCTCCAAGTCCTCCTTTATTCTTCACAAAATATTTGTTGTTCCAACTTATTTTATAACGAAACTCATTTTGCGTTTTATTTATAGTTTCTTTATAGTTCGAAAGGCACTATTACCATCCTCAAGCTATTTCTTTAGGAGGACTCACGTTTAGGAGGAGAATAACAGCTTTCCGTATCGAATCGTTATAACTACAATTTTAATGGCATCTGTCACTGTGGTTAAAGCATCTGTCAACTTTTCTGAAAAAGTAACTTTCCAACTCTTATAACGTAAGTAAAAGTGCGTCTCTTAACTTGGTTATAGTTACGATAAGAAGTCCGTGAACTCGTTTCTTTAAAAAGTATATATGCCTCCTCTCGACATCTTGCAAATTTTTCATCGAAATACCATTCTCGGATTGTTGCCGCTGATCCTGCTCCCTGCTGTATATGTCGACGAGAGACCAAGCATTAGATCGTTTTGCTGCGCACAACTCGAGACCATTCCATTCTTGGATGAATGTCGTGAACGACGTTATAATGGTGCCACTTCTAAGATGCTATCTCCCATTCGGACAGTTGCGACACGCCTGCCGTCACTCTGCGGGATCGGCATGCGATCTTACGTGTATGCATGTAAGACTCTGGATCAAAGCACTCACCTATAACAGACATAATTGACTCGCCGAAACGCTCAACTGATGCTTATTGACGATTGAATTTAAATTGTCACACATTTAACTCCCATTATCGTCTCATTTTCAATATCTCTATTTACAATGTCAGACACTTGTCTGATATACTCTTATTCATGCATATCAATGTTAGAAATTTCTGTGACTTAACAGCAAGTACTTAACTGCTGTGAATTTACAGTATTCACTGTAATAACGCATAAATGTAGTAAAACAAAAAATAGTTGTAAATTTTACAGAAGATCCTTAACTGTATTTAGTATAGGGTGCTGTGGGGTGATGTGTAACACTTTTTTTCGTTGCTTGTGAAACATGTTCAGTAATCAAAATTTTAAATATTCCATGATTAAATAATATAGAGGAAGGCATTAACAAATTTTTTAATTTTTCCTAAAAAAAATTCGTATTTTCAAAAACGTACGTTTTGGCATTTTCAAAAATAGTTGGGGTGATGTGCAACACGGGTGACTGATGCGCGTTATAACGCCAAAATATAACATCCTTTATAAATGTTATTTTAAATGTTTCTTTTAATTGCAAACATTTTGCTTATGGTTTTATTTTTTTATATGAAATACACGAAGAACCACTCTCTTAATATAGTAATTAATAATGAACTTATGTAATTTATGAGAAATTCGATTTCTATACTACTTTCGATATATGATTTATCCAAGTCTAAACATAAAACGTAGAATTTTTTATAACAATTATTGCAATAAATTATGAGTCAGTTTAATTTTGACGCAAAACTTACCATGAAGATTGTTACATTGTACAAGAATTAGTAAATGTTATTTTGTACAACATCTAAAATTAAAGGTTATAACAATAATCAATCAAATGATTAAATTAAATAAAAAATACGCACTTCAATTAATTCATAAAAATCAAATATTTAATAATTAGAACCTAAAAATCTATCATTTTGACGCAAAACTTATCATAAAGTTTGTTATATTGTACAACATCTAAAATTAAAGGTTTTAACAATAATCAATTGAATTATTAAATTGAATAAATAATAAACACATCCATCAATTTATAAAAATCAAATATTTAATAATTGTGACACAAAAATCTTTTAATTTTATCAATTGTACAAAATAACATGGTACCTATGTTTATACAATATAACAATCTTTATGGTAAATTTTGTGTCAAAATGATACTTACTCCAAATTATTATTGATTCCTCAACTATTTATAAAATAAAGCTAGAGATTCGCACACCGAAAAAAATTCCTAGTACCCGTTTACCAGGAATTGACTATGTTTCCTGGTTACGAGAGGAGCCGACTATGAAATCCTAGCTAAAGTAGTAAAGTTTAAGTATAGTTAAACTGACTAGGGAACTTGGTTAATGTGACTAGGAAAATAGTCAATTTGACCAATGATACTAGTTGTTTTAATCACGTGCAACTCGATTTTTATTCAATTTCGAATAAATTAATTTTTCAAAAAGCTGTAATAAATTAAGATACCATAATATTTTCAATCTATATCCAATAAAAAGCGGTATTAAATTAAAAAAAATAGTACGTCTGTCAACAACAGGAATTTGATGTTGTCAGATCGCTTAAGGTTAGAACCTATGAATCAAGAACTCGACCGTACTGGGAGCCGCGCGTTAACGCACTCGACCAAGGGAGGACTTGGTTGCTTGTCACAAAACATCCTATACTTTTTTTTTGTATAAAAAATATTTTTTTAGCATCACAAAATATATCTATATTATTATCAAATATGTGTTAAATTCAAACAAATTATTTCATTTAAAGGAATAATCATTTAATTATAAAATTGCAATAAATGAATTACTGATCTTAATAAATTTATTTAACACTAACAAATTATTTGTTTAAATAAAATCTAATTTCTTTATATAATAATACGTATTTATATTTCTAAATATATTTATGCAATGTTGCAAAAATGTAACGTTAAAATCTAAATTGAGTGAGAATTTTGTGAAAGTCAACCTCTAAAATGTAACTGTGCGTGAACGAAGAAAATTTTTATAACGCGAGTGTCAATAAAATTAATCATTATTTCTTTGTTTGGAAAATTTTAAAAAATAGTGTATGTAATAAACTATATTTGACTGATTAGTGTATATTTTCTAATGTAATTAATAATAAGTTATATTTCTTTAATAAGAAAATATACAAAAACCTAACCTAAAAAGTTGCATACGTATTTAACGTATAAAACTGATTATATTTACGACTGAAAATTAAAATTTAAAAGTTCTATTAATAATAATGTTTTGATTATTACATTGTGTAAGTAAACACTTATTTAAAAAGGTTTATATTCATAATTATTTACACGTGTCAAACTGATTAAATTTCTACAAAGCCCTAAATGATCTTCTTAACCAAGTTCACTAGCAGATTTGACTAGGAAAATCAGGGGTTTTGCTACTAGGTTCTGAATTGTGAAATTAACCGTAGGTACGTAATTAAATTAACCAGGAATCCATATTAAATTTACTAAATTACGATTGACTATAGGTTCCTGGTTAATAAGGGCATTCACATTTTTTTCGGTGCAGTTTTTTTAATGTTGCAAACCTTTATGTTTATTGTAATTTAAATCTGACGATCAAACGTGAGATTTATGAATTTATGAAAGCTCTAAAAGATATTTCAATACTCTTGTTTCACAAGTGAATTTGTATGATAAGAAATGTTCAGTCACTATGGAGAAAAAAATTTGTTTGAAAGCAAACATACCATCACAGGCTTCATGATGCTTTTTTTTTTTTTTGGTTTATTATTAATTTGACGTACAATGAAAGTATTGCAAAGTCTATGGAATTTATTCAAAGGTAATCTTTAGATTAATCTTTTAATAAGAACCAGTTTATATAAATAATTTAACAAAATTTAATTTAATAACAAAAATAAAAACAAAACAACTCTATTTGATACAAAAGTAAAGAAGTTATGGGAATATCTAGAGAATATGAATATTTAATAAATTCTAATGAAATAGAATAGAACTGAACAAAAGAAAAACGGTGTAATACCTATTAATATAACATAATTTCATTTCGTTTTATCAATAGTAACAGTTGTATTACCTTTATCAGCCTTTCTGAAAAAAATATTACAATTTTGCTTTAAAAAGGTTTCTACATCATTTATAGGTTATTTTTAGGTATATCATTTAGCTTGTTTTTGAAATTTGATAACGTCATTTTATATATTCCCAAATAAGGTATTTTAACGAAAATTGGGTTTATCTTTCAATAAAAATTAGCCACATCTTTTAAAAAGAAAATTATAACAAAAGACCAACAGTTATTGTACAAAGCAAATTGTAATTCATCTAATGGTACAGATGGGAGTGAAAAATTGTATCATTAGTTTTTTTTTCTGGATCACTCCCTCTTCTATTGGGCCCTTATGTTGCATGATTCGCATCTGCCACTAGCTGGCCTTTAAACCGTGGAATCAGTTTAGACGAAAGCGGGGCCTTTCATTTAACCCACCACCCTCAGATGGCTCACGCCCATTTCCTAGAGACCTTTGACCCTTGGCCCTTAAATGATTAACCATTAAAATAGTGTAATGACGGTTTCCGGACTTGAAGTATATCAATGCACTCGCTATCGTGCGATCAAAGCTGAAGTAGTGGTGGTAGCCGTCTCTTGGAGATTGCTCAAGTACTTATATATTTCATGTCCCCTCCCGATCGTCAATGAGAGAATGAACCTCGATTGTTTTAATTAAACGCGGTGCGCGATACCTATACTTATACCGTGTGAACGTATTTCAAGAGATCATGACGTACACCTAATTATTATGTGTTTTTGCCTCACTTTTTATAATAATTATCTTGTTCCAACTACGCTTTAATTAACCATAGAGCGGAAAAAAAATTCTTTTTCGTGCGGGACACTGTACTAGTGCACAGTATTTTTCTCTGATGAATCCTAATCCAAAGGCAAAATGTTCAGAATAGGTAAAACATTTTAGATAATATCAAAAAAGCAATTTTTTCGTGTTTTTAAGCAGTTTCGAAAGATTATCTACAATATTGTAGCCAATCTGGTTATTTTGACTTGGAATTCGAATTCAGCGTAGCAAAATACGTAGAAAAAGACTACCATATTGTAACAGCAAAAAAAAATGTTTTTTTAAAAAATTTTTTCGGGTTTTTGAGTAGTTTTTTGAGATTATCTAAAGAATTATGGTTAATATGGCTATTCTGACCTCGGTTTCGAATTCAGAAGAGAAAAATACGTAAAAAAAACACTGCCATATTGTACCGGACAAAAAACTGTTTTTTTGTGGATTTTTTCGGATTTTTGAGATGTTTTTTGAGATTACCTAAAAAATTATGTTCGATCTGGTCGTTCTAACCTTAGATTCAAATTCAGCGAATCAAAATACGTAGAAAAACACTGCCTTATTGTACCGGCCAAAAAATTGTTTTTTTTTTGTGGATTTTTTCGGGTTTTTGAGAAGTCTTTTGAGATAACCTCAAAAATTTTAGCCAATTTAGTTATTCTGACTTCGAATTCGAATTCAGCCATACAAAATTCGTAGGAAAACACCAGCAGATTACCCCAGTCAAAAAAAACTATTTTTTCAATTTTTTGAGTAGTTTTGTTTTTTAGATTATCTAAAGAATTATGGTTAATTCGGTTATGTTGACCTCGGTTTCAAATTCAGCACAGAAAAATACGTAGAAAAACACTACCATATTGTACCGGACAAAAAAATTGTTTTTTGTAGATTTTTTTCTGATTTTTGAGATGTTTTGTGAGATTATCTAAAGAATTATGGTTAATCCGGTTATTTTGACCTCGGTTTTGAATTCAGCGCAGAAAAACACATATAAAAACACTACCATATTGTACCGCACAAAATTTTTATTTTTTTTATTTTTCTGTTTTTTTAGCAGTTTTTTGAAATTATCTTAAAAATTTTAGCCAATCTAGTTATTGTGACTTCGGATTCGAATTTAGCGGACCAAAATGCGTAGGAAAACACTACTATATTGTCCTGGTAAAAAAATTCTATTTTTTAAATTTTTTCGGGTTTTTGAGTAGTTTTTTTTAGATTATCTAAAGAATTATAGTTAATCCAGTTATTCTGACTTCTGTTTTGAATTCAGAGCAGAAAAATATGTAGAAAAACAGTACCATATTGTACCGAACAAAAAATTGTCTTTTTTTGGGGATTTTTGGGGTTGTTAGTAATTTTTTGAGATTATCTCAAAAATTTCAGCTAATCTGATTATTCTGACTTCGTATTCGAATTTAGTGGGGCAAAATACGTAGAAAAACACTAGTATATTGTCCCGGCAAGAAAATTGTTGTTGTTGAATTTTACGGGTTTTTGAGTAGTTTTTTGAGATTATCTAAAGAATTATAGTTAATCTTATTATTCTGACCTCTGTTTCGAATTCAGCGCAGACAAATACGTAGGAAAAGACTACCATATTGTAACGGGCAAAAAATCATTTTTTTTTTAATTTTTTGGTGTTTTTTAGGAATTTTTTGAGATTATCTCAAAAATTTTAGCTAATCTGGTTATTTTGACTTCGGATTCGAATTTAGCGGACCAAAATGCGTAGGAAAACACTAGTATATTGTTTCGGCCAGAAAATTTTTTTCTTTTAACTTTTTCGTGTTTTTGAGTAGTTTTTTGAGATTATCTAAAGAAATATGGGTAATCTGTTTATTCTTACCTCGGTTTCGAATTCAACGGTAGAAAATATGTAGAAAAACACTACCATAGTGTACCGGACAAAAAAATGTTTTTTTTTTTATTTTTTTATCAGTTTTTTGAGATTATCTTAAATACTTCAGCATAGATGGTTATTTCACCTTTAGATTATAATTCATCGGAATAAATACGGAAGAATACACTAACAAATTGTCCCGGACAAAAAATTCTTTTTTTTTTAAATTTTTTCGGGTTTTTGAGCAGTTTTTTGAGATTATCTCAAAATTTCACCCAAGTTCGTTATTCTAACTTCAGATTCGAATTTAGAGTAGAGAAATACTTAGAAATATTCTTGTTTAGTCTCTCGTTGGAACATACGTTAAAAATAATATAAACTCAGTCATGAGAAATAAACATTGTTTGTTACATTTTTTTCACGTTTTGTCGGAAAATCCGTATTGAAATTCTATAGCTTCTGATTACACATTTCTGTATTTCATAGAAAGCAACTGAAGTGGAAAAAGTTAGTGAATCAACTGGAAATATTTTATTATTGAATTTTCCAAATGACATTAAAATCTTTCAGGCATTTAGGTTGATTTTATTTTGAGTAAAATCAGTTAGTCGCGCTAATATGAAGGAGCATTCACTGAAAAGATCAAAGTTAACATAATGTATTAATGCAAAACGTCGAGTGGCGCCTTTAGCATATAGAGCATACAGGCGGTTCTGTGTAGAGAAACCGAAGCTGGTTCGATGCACTGGTCGGGTTGCATCAAAGCCGGAAAAATGGACGTGATGGTACAGGAAACGAGAAATGAAAAGTAACGAGAGTACACATATGTGCATAGCCAAATAGAAAAATTGCTTCTTCGTAGCATAGCAACATTGCTCTGAACGTGCCTCATTTCGTCTCTTTCAATACTTTTCTCTGTCGCTTTGCATCATGTTTATATATAAAAAAAATATACTTATCAGTATATACACTCGCAATTCTATTGTTTTAATTATTAGTCTCTGCATAAGATGAAAATTAATTTTATCACAAAAATCGGGATAAATTGATGTTTACAGTGATTAATTGCAATTAATTATAGTTTATATATTAGATAAAAAGTGCCATTTAACAGGAAAACAAATTGTTCTTGTGAAATGTTGATTAACGTTTAACATTTAGCGAGAATCGTGCAGCAAACTTTCTAATTCGATGTTTATAAAATATTTAAAGACAAATGGCGAACTCGAAGACCTGCTTCTTTTTAATTCAGAACGACAGTGGAGGAATTGGATTATAATTTAGTGCATCTTTAACGTTTGTAGAGCAATTCGACCAAATGTAATATCTGCTCATCGATAATTTATCACGATGATTTATTTACTTCTCGGCGACGCGAAACTCGTGAGTCAATTATTAATGTAACCTTAAACGAGTGACACATTAGGTAAAATGCAATAATTCTTCTGGGTTTAATTGTAATTTATACGAGAGCACGAGCTCTTAATTCTCAAATTCATCTCATAATATAACTACTTTCATTTCTTGTGTTTCAGGTAAGAGATTTGGTGGTTTTTTTTTTTCCTTCAATGGTCCTTAACGAGCCAATGATTTACGAGTGAGTAGGAGATTATAATTTTCTCTCTTATATTTTCTATTACCATCAGAAAATAAATTAACAGGAAAAATTATGCAGGCATAGAGATAAAGGTGACTATAAAACTGCATCAGGAAATATAGCAAGGTTTTGTATATAAATTAGAAAATAAAAATTGATTATTGTCTAGCATTAAAATGTTCACTTGACACTTTAATTTTATCGTTATTAATAGGAGAAAATAATTTTTATAGACTCGCATGGTTTTTGTTTGAACAATTATTTAGCTGCCTGCTTAGTTCGCGTTTTAATCTATATGCCCAAATTAATTTACAGTTTACTTATGATTCATCGTAATTATTTTTAACTCGGTTTCTCGCTCGCGGTAGACACATACATTTGTCTCGTAAATGCAAGCGAGCTTTCTCCCAATTAGTTTTTAAAGCCTTGTAAATCGTGCGACAAAAGCGTTTCACACTCATTGCACTTCATATTAAGAGGGTTTACGACTATTCACTAAGACACTTTCCAAGTCTTTCTTCCTGGAAAAACTTGCTGTCAATATGATAAAAACTTTTTTATAATATAGTATAGCTTTCTCCGTTTTGATGTCCTGCGGTTGTCTTATCTCGATTTGAATTAAACTCCAGTCATTAATTGTTTCGCATTTGTAAAAATTTTATTTTTGAGAGAACCATTTTCTTTGCATTATTATGGATTTATGTCTATTGAATTAAATTGACTATATTGCATTAAAAGGCGGAAGTTTTTAACGATGTGGAGAATGTTCAATTTTTATTTTATATTCATTATACAGCAGTGATGTATTCCTGATGCAGTTTTATAGCATCTTTATCTCTTCGGCATAAATATAGAGATTTGAGCTTTCACAACTTTTTTATTTTCGATCTTTTTAATTTTAAAATAGTTATTTTTGTGCTGTGTAATATTTTAGTTTCTGGAAATATTGATGTTGATGAAATTAATAATCGATTGGTACAATTATTAGATAATTATAAAGAAAAGGTGTATAAAAGTATTGAATGTGTGGATAATGATCATGAAGTTATTTTACCAGAATATTTAAACACTTTATCACTATCTGGTTTACAATCAGGTTTATACTGTTAAAAGTCTCTACTGAAATGCGCGAAGTTGATTGAATCATAAATTTCTGTCACCTTACCGAAATTTATATTATATTTAGAAAATTCTGTTACAATTGTAACATAAAAGTCTCGTGAATTTCAAAATATTTTTAGCAGTATACATTTGAGAATACATTCAGAAGTGATGGTTATAAAAAACCTTATTAGTATCAAAGAAAGTATATTTCCAATAGAACAAGATTATTGGTTTTAGATTTATCAAATCATGACACTAGGTGTCAAAAATTTTGGGGATATGTCTTTTTTATGATGATTTTTTAACAATTTTTTGGGGTTAACTTTGCTGGGTTTTGCTTTATAGATTTTCACATTGGAGGTGAAAATAGTGGTGGGTTTTAAACTTTGTAAGCTTCAGCTTCATCAAGACCAAAAATTTTATAAAAATTGCAGTTAATTTAAGAAAAAAAAAACATATTTAATCATGTTGCATTATCAAGAGTTTGTTTCTCATTTGATTCCTTTATAAATAAAATCATTCTAAATTATATTCTCATGAAAATAAAATGAGAGTGCATTCGGTAGGAATTAAGGGAGTTGTTACTTTTGAAATGGAGGTTGAGACTATCGGCTCAGCTACGACGGGAACGGGTCATTCGTCGTCGAATCGGAAAAGTTCAGTAATCAGGAAAGTTTTCTATACTACCCGAGGGCTAGGCGTCGTTGGATGCGAGCAATGGCCCGATTTGCGATAACGGAGCCCAATCTTTCAAAGAGAGCAATTCCCCGTGATTAAAAAACGAGTTTTGCTATCGCAATTCAACTTGTCTTTAGTTGTGCTCCAATTTCATTTCAAGCAACAACTGTGTGCTTAGTAATGTAAAGAACTTTTCAACTAATACTGTGCAAATCTTCAATAGATGAATAGTCTATCAATTCTTAAATTAACGACTTATTGATCTAAGGGTATCTTCATTTCAGAAATTCAAATATCTCATTTTACTAGAAGACGTTAATTTAGAATTGTTCCTATCCTCTGGAATTATTATTATCTCCATCATAATTTTCATATAATAGAGTTGCTACGGTCCTGGAAAACCTGGAATTGTCATGGAATTTTTTTGTAGTCAGGAAAAACCTGGAAAATTCAGGGGATTTTATAAAACATTATTTTGAAAAATTAATTTAATTAATTTCTCTTTTTATGATTTCAGTAAGTGAATTGTCATTTGAGCTGATTGTAAGTTAAAAATTGCTGAATTGTCAGTGACTTATTTTACTTGATTGATCAATAGAAAATAACTGAAATTTTCAATGTTGTTACTGAAATTCACTTTTCAATTGACAGTTTATTATTATCCTTTAAATTTTTAAACTTATTTTGTTTTAATATCGATTATTCTTGTCATTTTTCGAATTCCTTTTTCAATGTCAATTATTTTCCTTAAAATTTAATTATTTTCGTCACTTTGTAATTGCTCCTCCAATTATCAATTATTATCTTAAAACTTCAAATTAATCCTTTAATTTTTAATTTATTTCTTTAATTTTCAATTATTTTCTTGAATTTTAATTATTTTCTTTCGATTTTCAATCCAATTATTTAATTTGCAATTATTTCCAACATTTATTCCTATAATTTTCTTAATTTCTTAATTTTTTTGTTTAATATTTAGTATTTAATTTTCTAAATTACTTTTTTCAACTGTGTAATCATCTAACCATTTTACGAATTCTGTTTTTAATTGTCAATTATTTTCGTCATTTTGTAATTTTTTGTAATTGTTGATTATTTTTTCAAATTTCAATTTAATTCTTTAATTGTCAATTTATTTCTTCAATTTTTAATTATTTTCTTCAATTCTCAATTATATTTATCGTTTTTCGATTAACTCTTCAATTTTCAGTAATTCTCGGAATTTTGCAGGTTATTTTTTAAATTGTAAAACAAAGTTTTAAAATTTCAATTGAAGTCTACAATTCTACAACTATTTTCTTTAATTCTCAATTATTTTCTTCAAAATTCAATTCAATTGTTGAATTTTCAATTATTTTCCTCAATATTAAAGATTTCTCGACATTTTTCAATTATTTTTTCAATTATCAATAAGTTTCTTTAATTTTAAATTCAATTGTTCAGATGTTTTCATCAACTCTCAATTTTTTTCAAAATTGAATTCCATTCTTTAGTTTCAATTATTTTTTTCTATATTTAATAATTCTCGTCTTTTTTCTATTACTTTTTCTAATTTTTAATAATTTTCTTTAAATTCCGATTCCATTCTTCAATTTGCCATTATTTTCTTCAATTTAGAATTGTCTTTTTCAACTTGAATTACTTTTTTTCGATTTTCAATCTAGTTGTTCAATTTGCAATTTTTTCCAACAATTATTCCTATAATTTTCATAATTTATTAATTTTTAATTATGTAGTTTAAATTTAATATTTATTGTTTAATTTTTAAAATTATTTTTTCCAATTGTGTATAAATCTAGCCATTTTACAAATTTTGTTTTCAATTGGCATTTATTTTCGTCATTTTTAAGATATTTTCTTCAATATCGCAATTATTCTCGTTGTTTTTCAATTTTTTCTTTTAATGATTAATTTGTCATTTTTTCCTTTTTTTACAACAATTTTGTTCAATTTTCATTATTTTTTCTCTTAAACTTTTATAATTATACTTTAACTTTTTTAATTATTTTGTTCTGTTGTCGATTATTCTCGACAATTAACGAATTTTATTTTTTCTATTGTTAATTATTTTTCTCACTTAATTATTTTCTTTAATATATTTAATTATTTCGTCCTTTTGTAATTTTTTTTAATTATCAATTATTTTCTTAAAATTTCCATTTAATACTTTAATTTTCAATTTATTTCTTCATTTTTTAGTTATTTTCCCAAATTTTCAATTATTTTTTTTTATTTTTAATTAATTTTTCAATATTTAATAATTTTCGGCTTTTTTCAATTATAAAAATTCTTTAAAATTTCAATTGAATTGTTCATTTCTATAGCTATTTTCTTCAATTCTCAATTACTTCCTTCAAATTTTGATTCCATTTTTCAATTGTCAATTATTTTCTTTAATATTAAAAAATTATCGTTTTTTTACAATTATGTTAATACTTTAATTTTTTAATCTATTTATTCATTTTTTAGTTATTTTCCCGAATTTTCAATTATTTTCTTCAAATTTCCATTTACATTTGTCAATTGTCAATTATTTTCTTTAATATTAAAAAATTATCTACTTTCTTCAATTCTGATTTTTTTTAAATATAGATCCCTTTAACAGCTTTCAGATATGTTCTTTAATTCTTCAATTATTCTCGTCATTTTTCAGTTATTTCTTTCAATTATAAATTATTTTCCTCTATTTTCAAGAATTTCCCATAATTTTTACAATTTTCAAATATTCTCTTAAAATTTTATAATTATTCTTTAATTTTATCAATTATTCTGTCAGTTATGTATTAATCTAGCTATTTTCGTCATTTTGTTTTCAATTGTCAATTAATTTCGTCATTTTCTAATTTTTTTTCAATTCTCGATTTTTTTTCAAATTTTAATTTGATTCTTAATTTTTCAATTTATTTCTTCTATTTTTTATTATTTTCTGGAATTTTAATTTTTTTTTTTCGATTTTCAATAAAATTATTTAATTTGCAATTATTTCCAACACTTATTGCTATAATTTTCTTAATTTCTCAATTTTTTTTGTTTAATATTTAGTATTTAATTTGTTAAATTTTTTTTTTAATTGTGTAATTATCTAACCATTTTACAAATTCTGTTTTCAATTGTAAATTAATTTCGTCATTTTGTAATTTTTTTAAATTCTCGATTATTTTTTCAAATTTTAATTTAATTCTTAATTTTTCAATTTATTTCTTCTACTTTTTATTATTTTCTTCAATTTTCAATTATTTTTTCTCGATTTTCAATCAACTTCTTTAATTTGCAATTATTTCCAATAGTTATTCCTATAATTTTCTTAATTTCTCAATTTTTTTGTTTAATATTTAGTATTTAATTTGTTAAATAACTTTTTTCAATTGTGTAATTATCTAACCATTTTACAAATTTTATTTTCAATTGCCAATTATTTTCGTCATTTCAATTTATTTCTTCTGTTTTTTATTATTTTCTTCAATTTTAATTATTTTATTCGAATTTCAATTCAGATGCTCAATGTACATTTAATTACAATTATTCCTATAATTTTCTTAATTTTTCAATTTGCAATTTTTTTTTTTTAATTTAATATTTTTTGTGTAACTTTTTCAATTATTCTTTTCAACTGACTATTAATCTAGTCATTTTTCGAATTTTGTTTTCAATTGTCAAATATTTTCGTAATTTTTTAGATATTTCCTTCAATTTTCCAATTATTCTCATCTTTTCAATTATAATTATTTTCATCAATTTTTAATTGTTTTCCGGACTTTTTCAATTATTTCCTGCAATTTTTTCAATTTTCATTTATTCTCTTAAAATATTATAATTATTGTTTAATTTTTCCAATTTTTTTTTATTTGTTCATTATTTTCGTCATTTTTCAGATAGTTTCTTCAATTTTGTAATTATTTTTGTAATCCTTATTATTTGCATCTACAAAAATTTATAATTTCAGAATAACAATGTAAATATCAACAATGTAAAGTTTCGCGCGCCTTTAGCCATTCTTTAATTTTGCTAGTTATTTAATATTTGGTCATGGAATTTGAAGAAAAATGGTCTGGAAAACCTGTAAAAATCATGGAATTTTGCAATTTTGAAAGCATGACAACCCATATAATCATCATTCCAATAGAAATTGTCATATATAAATTATAATAACCTTCATTCACTTGAAACTAATCAAACTAATTGAATTTAATATTTAATAAAGTCCCAACAAGTTTTTCAAACACTGATGCGATAAAAGTTGGTTAAATTATGCACGCACCGAAATTGGGATTTCTTCTAAAATCGAAGTTTCCGTTTTCTCATTCCCATTGCTGATGGCGTTTCCAGGCCGTTTATTTTGCCTGACGCGCCCTTCAAGAATCAAAGTTAACTTTAATCAAATATCAAATGGAATCGAGTTCTGGGATCCGCCCCCACGACGACTCGATTTCAAGTCACCGTCTTTTGCCTTCCAATGTTTTTACGGCAGAAGCTCAGCGGTGGCAGGAGCAGTAGCAACATCACCAACACCAACTGCACTGAAAAGTTAGTTTGTTTTTTCGAGGTCTGTTGCGCAGTCGTAATTTGACGTTCTATTGCACGTGGGATTCATTTTCCTTCCTCTTGAAACTTCCTTCACGCTTAGGTTTTACGAGAGTCTAACGTCGTATGCGTGAAGAAAAAGAAGCACAAGTCACATATGTGTGTGTTTGTGTTGAAGCGGGAGATTGTCCTTCTGAGCACGCGAATGCTCCCTTAAGACGAAGTGAGTTGGGAAGACAGGGACTTTGCGCTAGCTAGGGGAGAATCGAGCCTTCTTGGATAGACCCTAAGACTGTCGGCCTATGACTCTCTGGGGAGATTCCTGGCAGGGATTCTCAAATTTTATTCCTTATTGGGAAAACACTTGAACATACACTTCCTTCCGTGAGTCCTCTACATATATTCACATATACATACGGAAATTCCCTGACTAGATCCCTCAAGGATTTTTCCTTGAGGAATCTAGTGGCCCAAGCACTTTTTTAGCATATTCACAGAAAACAAAAAATGGAAAAGAACATGAGGGTATACATAAAATCTGTTTCCGGGCTTAAATTAAATTTTCAGTGTTTTTGCTAAATCTTTTGTTTGTGAATAATTGACTACACTGAGAAAAAATTTTCGTAAAAATTTCTGTGCCTTCACTATAAAACCGGATTTTCTGGTAAACATTGTGGAAAATCCGGTAAAAATTGTAAGACAGCACAGTAAAATTTCGGGGACTGTCAATTATGACGCTTTTATAGTGAACAGCACAGGAATTTTTACCAAAAATTGTTCTCAGTGTATAGGGTAAATGTACCTGTTACTGCCAATGCCCGAATTTTTGCGCTTTTTTGAAAAAAGCTATGTTCCATTTAAAAATATCCCTAGTTGGTCATCTAAGGTGCCGAATAGCGTAAAAAGTTTTCAAACTATCTGTAAAATACCATAATAAGCAAATTTGAGATATGTGTTTTCATTTTGCTGAATTTGGTAAAATGTATTGTTCAATAGAAATATCACTCTTTCGACGCTGGGGTGTAAAACACCCTGTGTGTCTTCCACGTAATTCTACTGTAGTGTGACCATCTAGGGATATACAATTAATTCAAATTAATCGAAAAAATTGTTTAAAACCTTCCTCGATACAATTACCAACAAATGTGTATGTTTCAATTAATAATAATTTGATTATTCAAGTTTAAATTACAACTTACCGCAGAAATTGGAGCATGAATGTGTTTATATAACTGCTGACACAGAGGCAACCTAACCTCTAAAAACGAGTTATTTTCGACGCAGTAATTGAGACACAGTAATTCATCCAGAACCGTAGTAATACTTCTTCTTAGATTGTTTCTCCTTTTATTCTTAAAAGTATTCCAGTCCTTTTTTTAAATTTCCTCCCTTTTTCTTATTTTTAAAAATACCTTTAATTTAAAACCGCTCCTCTAAAACTTTATTTTAAATCCCGCTGTATTTTTAAATAGATTACCTATATTTTTAAGTTATTAAACTTTGATAAAAGCAATCCGGGAAAATTGCATTTTACAATCCGGGAATACCAAGAATTTGTAGAGAATTTAATAATGGTAATTATACCCATCCACTCTGTTAAAGATAAATCGCTTAACTGTAGAAAAGTCATATTTTATTTATTGAACCTTTTTACTGTCTTATCTGAAAATATCATTTGTAAAAAGTCAGGGAAAAAATACTTTGATGAAGGAAAGTAGGGAAATTTCAGAAATGGTGAAATTTAAAAAAGAAATTTTTTTTAACAAAACTCGTTTGTGTGATGATTTTAACTATGAAATACTATTTAGAAACGAAATTATAAGAAAAAGTAAAATCAAGAAGATATTGAATATCGGATAGAATTGAAACTGTCTTAGAAGTTAGTTCGAAGATGAATTAAAATAATTAATTTACACGCAACTCTATAACTATATACAGGAACTCTTTGGGAAAATGTAGATAGGATCGATAACGGGGACAAATCGCGACTTTAAATCACGCTATTCGTTCGGTCGCGAAACGTATCGCAGGCGTAACGCAGGATTATGGAAAATAATTAATTACCATGTGGATGCTCGCGAAATGCGTCGGCGTTTGCGCTTATTCGCGGAACACCGAGGAAAATAAATTGTCACCGATTATACACGCAAGAAGAATAATGGTTATTGTGTGATTTAAAACTAAAAAAAAATGACTAAATTCTGAAGTATAGTTTTTAAATTTGAATAATTTAAAGGTTTGGTCTTGATTTTTACATTAAAAGTGCGTCAATTTGAAGCATACATCATTATTTGTGTACAAATTGATAATTAAAAATCGTTTCATTAGAAAAACCAAATTTGAAAATCCTTATTTATGACCGGCGTAACTGGAAGGACAAGAGCCCTGGGGCAAAAAATGAAATGGGGCCCCAATATAATGATTTACAAGTCTAATTAATTCATTCATTCTGTCAACACCTGACATTTGTCACTAGATGTTTTTTTCTTTTAAAATTTTAAATCATAATTCACCTTTTTAAAATGTTCTCAAATTTTAAATTTATAGCAATTTTAAATTCTTCAAATTTCAGTTAATGTTAACTTGCATTGATTGAGAGTTTAATTAATCGATGTTTTAAATATACTAGATTTAAAGTGATTTAGAAATTGCTTTAATTTTTAATAATTCTTTTCTATTAAGATTTCAATGACTTAAACTGCAATTTTTGACAATTCTTTATCATTTTCAAATTATTTTCTGCAATTTTTAATTATTTTTAAATTGTTTCCACTAAATCTCATATTTGCCTTTTTCAAAGTTTCATTATTTTTTTTTAGTTTTTTCAATCACTTTTTCAATTTTAATTATTTTTTCATTGGTATTCAATCAATTTTTAATCATTTATTCCAATATTTTTATACTATCATCGGGAATTTTAATTAATTTTTTTAATTTACCATTATTTTAGTAAATTTGCCATTATTATTTTCAATTTTTAATCATTTTTATAATGCCTTCATTAATTTCCTGAACTTTCAAATAAATATCTCAATTTTTAATTATTTTGTTCACTTTTTGTTTCTTTTTATTATTTTGTAATTATTTCCTCTATCTTTTAATATTTTTATTATTTTTCAATTAATTTCCTAAATTTTTAGTTATCTCAAATTTAGAGTATTGACATCAATTTTCCATAATATAACGATTTTTCAATTATTTTCATTTGCTTAATGCTTAATTTCATTTGTTTTCATAATTTCTAATTTTTTTTTTTTTATTAATTATCGTGAATTTAAATTATTTTTAGCTTTCTTCAATTCTTTTCTCCAATTTTTACTTATTCTCAATTTTTCAATTAATTTCTAAGATGTCCTAGTTATATTCTCCAATTTTAATTATTATGTTGGATACTTAAAAAAAAAGAAGTTTTTTTCCATTATTTATTTAAAATTTCATTAATTTTTTTGCAACTGATCTTTTCTTAAATTTTATCATATTTCAATTATTTTCAAGTTTCAAAATTTTAAAATAATTTTTCAATTATTTCCCCCGAATTTTAATTATTCTTATTTTTTTAAATTAGTTTCTAAGATTTTTAAATGTTTTTCTCAAATTTCTTATTTTTTTTCTTTAATTTTTAGTTGTTTTCAGCATGTTTCAATTATTTTTTCCAATTTTGAATTCAAAATGAATCAAATTAATTTTATTATTTTTCAATTATTTTTTTCCATTATCAGTTATTATTCTTATTTTCTAATATTATTTTGTAAGACTTTTAAGTATTTTTCAGAAATTTTCATTATTTTCTTTAATTTTTCATTATTTTCATTTTTTTTTCATAATTCCCACAAATTTTTATTAATTATCATGAATTTCAATTATTTTTAGTTTTCTTCAATTCTTTTCTCCAATTTTTAGTTATTCTCTTTTTTTCCAATTAATTTCTAACCTTTTCGAGATTTTTCTCAAATTTCAATTTTTATTTTGAATAGTTAAAAGAAATTAGTTTTTTTTCCATTATTTATTTTAAATTTCATTTATTTTTTTGCAACTTAGAATTGATTTTATCATATTTTAATTACTTTCTTCAAGTTTCATATTTTTAGATAAGTTTTCAAATATTTTCCCCAATTTTTAATCATTTTCAGGATATTACAATTATTTTTTCAATTTTGAATTAATTTTATCATTTTCTAATTATTTTCCACGATTCTCAATTATTATTCTCATTTTCTAAAATTATTTTCTAGGATTTTCAAGTATTTTTCTAAATTTTTAATTATTTTTATTTGTTTTCATAATTTCCAAAGTTTTTTTATTAATTATCATAAATTTCAATTATTTTTATCTTTCTTTAATTCTCTTTCTAATTTTTAGTTATTCTTTTTTTTTTCAATTAATTTCTAAGATTTTCAAGTTTTTTTCTTATATTTCAATTATCATTATGGATACTTAAAAAAAAATTATTTATTTTTTCTATAATTTACTTTAAATTTTATTTATTCTTTTGCAACTTATCCTTGATTTTATTATATTTCAATTATTTTCTTCAAGTTTCAAATTTTAATATAATATTTCAATTATTTTCCCCATATTTGTTATTATTCTTATTTTTTTAAATTAGTTTCTAAGATTTTTAAATGTTTTTCTCAAATTTCTTATTTTTTTTCTTTGATTTTTAGTTGTTTTCAGCATGTTTCAATTATTTTTTCCAATTCTGAATTAAGTTTATCATTTTTTAGTTATTTTTCTCAATTGTCCATTATTATCCTTATTTTCTAAAATTATTTTCTAAGATTTTTAAGTCTTTTTCTGAAATTTTAATTATTTTCTTTAATTTTTAAGTATTTTTAACATATTTCAAGTATTTTTTTTTATGTTGCAAAATTTAAAATCATTAGTCAATTATCTTTCCAAATTTATTTCCTTCAATTTTCAATTCTTTTCATTTATTTTATGATTTCAAAAATTTTAAACTATTTATCTGACATTTCAATTATTTCATTAAATTTTCAATTATTTATATTATTTTGTAGATTATTTTCTTCAATTTTCAATTACTTTCGTTCTTTTTCATAATTTCTAAAAAGTGTATACTTATTTCTCTTTAATTAAAAGTTGTTCCCTTCAAATTTAAATTATGTTTATTTTCTCCATTTATTTTCTCTAATGTTTAATGATTTTCTTTTATTTCAATGTTCTTCTAAAAGTTTTAAGTATTTTTCTGAAATTTTCTTTAACTTTCCTTTGTTTAAAATATTTCATGTAATTTTTTCAATTATTTTTTCAAATTCCAATTATTTTTTTAAATTTTAATTTATTTATACCAATTTTCAATCATTTTTTTTTTAATTTTCAATTAATTTCCCCAAATTTGCCATTTTCAATTTTTTTTTAATATACATACAAGATTTTCAAGTATGTTTCTCAAATTTAAATTATTTTCTTTATATTTAAAACATTTCTATGATTATTCTAATTACTTTCCCCAAGTTTTAATTGATTTAATTTTATTGTTCAATTAATTTACAAAATTTACAATTATTTTGTTTAATTTCAATTATTTTTTGCAATTCTCTTTAATTCTAAAATATTACAAATTTTGTGTTTGGGACAAGGTGAGATTTTGTTGGAGATATTTGTGAATGAGAACCACTGAAGTGCCATTGAGTTGCAAGTAGGGAAAGAAGCAAACGTCTTGGTTGGAAACGACCCTCTTCCCTCCGTTCGCGACCCTTATTCTTCAACCCTCGTCCCTTTTTTCTGGGCAAGATGCGATACAGAACCTAAATCGAAGTTTTCTCCACCAATCGAATCAACGCGGACCAGTCCTAGTTGATATGAGAAAATTATTCGCAGCACCTTTTTCCCTCAAGTTCATAAGTTCAGTGTAGAAACTCGGCACGGAAACTATTAATCGTGATCGTATTACAACCGCCCATTACCATTATGAATTCCGACGTATCGACCCTTCAAAAGGCAATCTTTAATCGATGAAATTTATTCATGTGAGGGTGTTTTGAGGACTCTCGTCCACTCACCAATTCCTATTGAATTTTTATTCACGAACAGTGAATGTACGGATTAAATTGTAAAAATGTCTATCATCACATTTTGTCTTTCAATTCCCATCAACTGAAAGGCTATAAAAATATATGAAATTTAATAAATCGTGAACGATGGTATAATAAATTATAAAAAAAAAAAAAAAAATGGTATGACATTAACGACGAATAAAAAGTTAATGATTTATCGGGTATTTCAACATCTTTTTATAATATATTAAACTGTTTGTATTCCATCTTGAGGACAAGTGTTTAAGCCTTGGTTTCGTCCTTTAAGGGCAACAAAGCACTCACAAGTGCAACTGGAGATAAAAAAAGAAGGTATTATTATTTTGATTCTTTTGGACAGATGTATATCTGTCCGGGTGGCTTTGTTGTCGAGTCTTTGTGCGACAGTTACCGTTCCTTTTTTTCTCATTCATCCATTTTTTGGGAAAGTAACAGAACACATTTTCCAGGTAGCGCGCTCATAGAATGTCCAAGAGATATTGCATATATCTATGGAGTATTTGGTCTGCAGCTGGTATATCTTGTGACCTCTTGAAAGGGCCCGGTTACGCCCCAAAAGTCCCTCATGCGCACGAGGCAGCACTACTCTTGGGAAACTAATTTCATTCAAGAGATTCTTCCGGTCGTGTAGCGATTTCGGTAATACTAAAGGAAATTCATTTTGTCCATCAATGACGCCCCTTAAAATCGATTATTGAAAACCTTAAACGATTTTTCACAAGTATTCGTTCCGCGTCTCTGGTTTATGTTTCTTTGTAAAAGAAGCATTGAAAAATAGGAGCTTATAAATTTAAAATCCAATTTCCCTAGATTCTGCATATAATTTTCAATGATTCTCGAGAGTTTCTAAGAATAAATATCCGGTACGTTAGTTTTTAAACTCTTCTTTTAGGTACAATGAATTTTTAAAAGAAAGTCCCTTCAATCTTTGTCTTCTTTGGGAAGAATTTTTACCAAATCTTTGTCTTGTTTAACAAGAATTTTTCTGAATTATGTATATATATATATATGTGCCCTGAAAAATAGTACGTCCTGCATCAAGATTTTTAATTTAAAGAATTATTATTCTAGTTTTAATTCATTTAAGTCTGGAAAGATGAATTCCAGGAAGGAACAAGTGAAACTTATACCAAGTTTCGTGCCAAGTTTTTAAGCGCACTGCATTTCCAACTGAATCACAGTCTCCAGTTAAATTGAACCTATTTTTACGTAAATTGGGTATTATGCTCGTAGAAAGTAGGATTGGTGAAAAAAAAAATTATAAAAGTAACCTACTGAATTTGCAATTTTACATTATTTTAATTTATTATCGTAGGGACCGTTCAAAAAATACGTAATGCCTTGTTTAATCTATTTTGACCCCCCCCCCTCCCCCTTATAAGCGTTACGTATTTTTTCAACGGCCCCATATTTCATTGGGATAAAAATTTAAATTTTCTATTTTGCGTTCCGTAACGCACCTTATATTATCAACATAAATATATTATCAATTATAAATATTTTAAATATAATATTATAATGTGAATTGAACACAAGTTTTATTTACATACGATAAAATTTTAGAATTAAAAAAACAAATGCAAAAAGTAATTAAAATTTAAAAAAAAAATTGCAAATTTTGAAAATTAATTTTAAAAAAATAATAAAAGCAATTATAACTTGGCGAAGGTAATTAAAAAAAGCATAGAAATGTTTTAAAATTAAAGAAGATAATTGAAATTTGAGAAAAATACTTGAAATTCTTAAAAATAAATAGAAAAAAATTAGAACACTGAATAATTGGAGAAAATAATTTAAAATTGAAAAAAAAATGATTGAAATTGAGATAAATAATTGAAAAATTAAGAAATTAATTAAAAAATAATGAAAATGATTCAAAATTGAAGAAAATAATTAAAATTAAAGAAAATAATTGCAAAAATTACATAATATATTTTAAATATATTAAATCAAGTTAAAGAAAATTTCAGAATATTTCTTGTTACTTTTAGAAGTTCATTGAAAAAAAAGTAAAAATTAGAGAAAATAAATGAAAAAAGATTAATAAAATTCAAAATTGAACAGAACAATGTTTATTTTAAGAGAAATAATTGCAAAAAATACAGAATATTCACAAAATACAAGAAAATAAAATATATAATTGAAAATTGAATAAAATAATGGAAATTTCAGATAAATAATTAAAAACTTTTTGGAAATTATGAAAAGAACGTAAGTAATTGAAATTTTAAGAAAATAAAAAGAAAATAATATAAATAATATATAATTGAATTAAATAATTGGAATATCAGATGAATAATTTAAAATTTTGAAAATTGTGAAAAAAATTGAAAATAATTAAAAATTTAAGAAAATAATTGGGAATTTGAGAAAATTATTTAAAAATCTTGGAAAATAGTTTTAAAAAATAAGAATAACTAAAAATTGGGGAAAATAATTGAAAAATGATTTTGAAATTTGAAACTTGAAGAAAATAATTGAAATGTGATAAAAACAATGATAAATCGAAAAAAATTGTAATTGAAGAAAATTACTTGAAAATCTTGGGAATTAATAGAAAAAAATGATAATAATTAAAAATTGAAGATAAGAATTGAAGAAAGCAAACAATACTTGAAATTTAAGATAATTAATAAAAATTTGTGGGAATTATAAAAAAAATGAAAATAATTAACAATTGAAGAAAATAATTGAAATTTGAGAAAAATACTTTAAAATTTTAATAAATAATTTAAAATTAAAAGAAAACTTGTAAATTGAAAAAAAATTGAAGTATATTGAAAATAATCGAAAATTGAGCCAAAAGAATGAAAATAATAATTAGAGATTGGAGAAAATAATAGATAAATTACATAAATTATTTTTAAGCAGAAGAGAATAATTGAAATATCGTTTAAGAAATTGAAAATTGAAGAAAATCAGCTAAATTTGAGATAATAACTGAAAATTTAGGGAATTACTTGAAAAATAATTAAAATAATTAAAAGATAAAGAAAAAATTGAAAAATTACAAAATTTATTTTTAAACCAAATAAAAAAAAATGAAAATACGTTTAAAAATTGAAATTTGACAACAATAATCTATATTTGAGATAATAACTAAAAATCTAGGAAATTACTCGAAAATAATTAAAATAATTAAAAAGTGGGCAAAATAATTGCATATGATACAAAGAAATGAATATTGAACAAAATAATTGAAAATTGAGATATATATTTGAATGTTTAGGATATTAATTCAGAAATAATAAAAATGAATAAAAATTGAAGACAATGAAAAAATCCAATGAAGCACTCCACGAAGAGTGAAAAATGAGCTACTGCAATCAGAGAGAGAAACCCACTCTAAAAGAGTAAGATCTCATTCTTATAGAGTGAATTTTTACTCCAATTTGAGCGTAAATTCACTCTAAGCAAAAAGTGAACACTCACTCTAATTTTGGAGTGAATTTCCACTCAAACCGAAGTTAAATTTACTCTATTGGAGTGAAATTTCACTCTTTTAGAGTGGGTTTCTCACTCTGATTAAAGTAACCCAATTTTCACTCTTTACGAAGTGAAAACTCACTCCAAAAAAATGTAGACAGTGCGGAAGGTAGATTTAAGATTAAGGGAAAAAGTAGTAGTAGTATAGTAGTATAGTAGTTTTCTACTAATGAGTTAACGAAAAATGCGATACTGTTAAATAAGTAAGAATTTTACTATTTTTTAGTAGAAAACTACTATTTAAATCAGCAAAAAATTCTACTTATTTTAAAAGTAAAGTTTCACTATTTCAATTAGTAGTTTTCTACTAAAAATTAGTAGTTTTTTTACTAAAAAATAATATCTTTCTACTAAAAAATTAGTAAAATTTTTGGCTCACTTTTCGCTAATTCATAGTAGAAAACTACTAATACATAGTAGAAAACTACTAATTCATAGTAGAAAACTACTAATTCAAATTTAGAGAGATTAAAATATTCAAAAATTGTAGTTTAAGTAATTGAAATCATATTGAAGGAATTTTAAAAACATCAAATTTAGTATATTTGAATAGTGGATTAATTGCGCTTTTATAATAAATCCAAGTTCAAATTAACAGAGATTTGAAGAAATTAAAATTCCTATAAATTCAAATTTGAGAACATTCTGAAAACGTGAAATATGATATAGAAATTTAAAATAAAAAAATATTTCGTGACAAACTTTAGGTGTGGACAAAATTGAAAGAATGAATGAAATAAACTTGTAAATTATTATATATAATTTTTGACTTTAAAAATAAAATACTGTTACCGCTGGCAATTCATTGTCAACAGTTTCCGCGAACAGGAGTTTTCTCCTCGAGGCGATATTGCTGGCAATAGCGATAATAACAAATAGTGAATTACCTTAAGCCACGCATAGATATTTACGAGCTCTTAAAATACAAGCATTTGCATATGGGTATGTGCGGAAATCAACAGTACGCGATTGCTTAGCTTGCAGCAGAATAGCAACGTTTGCTTACAATGCATGCCTAACTATATCTAACATCGGTCTACCGGCAAATGCTCATCCTTACAGTTGCCAGAAAGGCAAAGCGTTCGTTATATGTTCTCGAATTAATGAGATGTTGCCGCCTATGATTTTCTGCCACCCAGATTTTATATAGGCATTTATTGATAATCAAAACTCACGGAAATTTGACGATAAAATCTATTCTTCTTCAACAATAGACTACACGGAACAAAAAACAAACTTCCTACCGGCAAATATTACCTTTGAATACCAATTTAGAAATTAAACCTTGAAAGAATTTTCTTTTCATTGGGCTCATTCAATTTCTCAGGTAATTTTTGTAAAAGCTTTTTGTAATGCTTGAAATTTTCCTCTAGAGACATAATTAAATAATAGCATGTTATTATTTCGTTATATCCGTATATAATGAAGTAAAAGATTTTTACAAAAGGTTTGCGGAATTCAGTTCATTACACTGATGACTAACTTTGTTTATTAAAATACAAAACCTTCTAAAGAATTGTTTGGTTCAAGGTTTTCTTTTTTTATCTAGATACGATCGTTTTCTACATGCACTCGGTGTCGCCTTTATGTTTTGAAAAGAAAAAAAAAAAAAAGAATCAGGACATCTGATAGTAGCAGAAAAGAACCGAAGAATACATACGCATAAACGAGAGACTCAAAAGAAAGTGATCTTCTTTCTATTCCCTTTGTTTGCAAGTTGAAATAAGACCGGCGTTAACGTAAATTTATGCAAATAATACAAACTCTTGTATTATTTCAAGTTAACGAAGAGGGGAGTCCTCTAATTGGACATTTCCTTTTGAATTTGAAACCAAAGGAATATCACAAGTTACACGATATCATCGGATTCAAAGGGTGAGAGAAAAGCGGATCAACTACCGGAAAAAGGATTGATTTTTGACGTTCGTAAAATTACTTTATGCCGGTTCTATTGACATTTATTACTGGCTTAATCGAACTCGTGATTATGCCAGTGATAATCCCGCCTATCCGAACTATCCGGTCCATTAACGAATACCGATTAAGATATCGCATATTCCGTTTTAGGAAAGTCATAAAATTAGCACCGATAACTTTCTATTCGAGACGTAATGATGCGCAAAAAAATTGAGTTTTGCATAGATAGCAATATTCCTCATCGATCTCTATAGCAAACGTTAAATATTTTACCAAAAATGTAACCCGAAATAAAATGTTCAAGTATTCCAATGGAAATTCCTCCTTGCCAAAAATGATTTTTAAAGATTTGTTACCCAAGAAGTATACATTCAACCGAATCTATATACATATCTAAAAAATACTATGACCATTTGGGATACTATTAAGAATAAACAGGAGATCGGTCATACTCATTCGAATACTTTTCATTTTATCCCCAGAACTTAAGAAAAAGCAAATAATAACTGGTTTCTTGTATACATCTAGAATGTACCGTTTCTAAAAAATGTATGGTATGTGTATAGCCCATTGAAAAAAATATCTGTTGTATTCCTAGCATGTACCTATTCTAAAAAAATGTTTGTTGTATTCCTTCTTATAAAGTAATCCACGTGTGTATTTATGTATATTTGAATACTTTTGCCGTGCACGACCTTCTCAGTCGTGGAACAAAGGAGCCTGTTGTGCAGCAGAGTCGGTTCGACGTACGATAAACTATGACTATGGGACTATGAATATGGTGTTATTCTCTTTTTGCATTGCTGTTTGTGCGAAAGACAATCACCGTCCGAGAGGAGACGGTCACTCCCAATTCTGCGATCGCAAGTGCTCCCTAATAAAGACATTCTTTGAATTGCAGTGTCTCCTATCGCCAATTCGATCGCGCGTGTGTCGCTGTTTAGTTGGCGAACGTGACTCGCGTTTGCTCGTTTCGTTGTCCTGTCCTAACCACCCACTTGACATAATAGCGAATAGCGTCAACTGTCGCGCGAGAGATTGTTCCACCTTCTTTACATACGATCCCTTCATTCTGATATCTTATCCAGACAGCACTCCACTTTTTCAATCCAATGTCGCAACAATTAACTTTTTTCCCTTCGCCAATGTTTGTGATGCGATGCCAGATAAATTTCAAATTATAGGAGAAACTTTACAGCGAAAGTAATGGCTCCTGTGTGCTACTACCGGTTAAATAAATAATTATACTTCTTTGTGGTAATATAACACTTTAACTCTTTATAATACACTACCGGACAAAATTGAGGGACCACTTACAAAAATCGTATTAAAAAGATGAATTTTTTTAAATGTTGATAACTCTGTTAGAAATTAGCAAAATTCAATATTTTATAGATCATTGGAAAGCTATTAAAATTTTCCGTCGAATAGTCCTAGCTAGAAGCTTTTTTGATTAATAGAAATGAAGGTTTGATGTGTTAGAAGACAGGTGATTTTTTTTCCCACCAAAGTGGATCACTTGTTTTTAAACATATCGAACCTTTGTTTCTATTAATCAAAAAAGCTTCAAGCTGGACTATTTGACGGCAAATTTTAAAAGCTTTCCAATGATCTATAAAAAATTTAGTTTTGATAATTTTTAACAGAGTTATCAACATTTAAAGACGTTTATCTTTTGAATTAAATTTTTGTAAGTACAATTTTGACCCACAATGTATAATGATTCAATAATGATCAATATAAAGATGATTGAATTTATAGTAAATGGAATAGCCTGTATAACAATTAAATTTGATTGGAATAGGCACTATAATAATAGAATCTGATTACGTTACTAAAATTTGATTGGATTAGATAAAAATCTGGTAATTGATATTTGTGTTGTTAAGTGAGTATCAAATATCAAGTGTGATTGAATTACGTGGTTTGAAGCTGTTTGCTAAGAAGAGTGAAGAATCTTGAATGGAAGTTGGATCCATTCTCGTGACGACGGATCTTTTGAAATATCATAAGTAATGCAAGTCATAATTACCAACCCCGTTCAGTCATGCTTTTCTAATTTAACGAGTTTTTTCTTCCCTTCTTTGAGAATAGCTAAGGCAGACACCTCTGAATAAAACAAGCCTCTTCGAATGCGACGACAGTTCAAGTAGCATAGGGATCCACGCTAGAAATAAAAAAAAACGACACGCATGACGCTATTTTTTATGAGGTATTTTGTGAACAATCCCAGAACTCTCGTGTCATTTTTAACAGATTAAATACCGTTTCGCCTAAAATATTCACAGTTTCTGTTTTAATTTAATACGTAGTAGTTTAAAAATCTTCATTTCTTCATACAGGTGTTGATAAAATTGATCTTGATTCTTCGTATAATTTATTTTCTACCTAAAAGGTTTCATGCCCCTGTTCGGGCGCCAAATAGAATTTGGTTTTTTTTCTTTTTTACCATCCTTGACCACTTATGTTAAAATATAGCAGTAATTTAACGAACAGTCCTTGATGAATGGTCGATTAACAATGATCATCCAGTTGGAACGGATATTTCTGCTTATTTAAGATGGTCGTAAGTAAAGTAGCCAAGTAGGCGAAGTAATGGTTTTTTCTTCACGCGTTAAACTGGAATCATAAAATGTTCTTTTGCGCAGGAGGTAATTTGTGCTGTGCCAAGAGTTACTTTAGGTTAGGCCACTTTTACCTTTTCACGTGACATGTTTATAGGAATGGAGGAAGCAAGCTTAGGTTCCCACGGGAGACTGGAAAAGAAGCTTCTATACTGGCATGTGCGATAAGTAACTGGCCGACGCCGACGCCGCACGCTGTAAGCAGCTAATGGAACGCGTAACTCGGGACTCGTCGTGATCTCGTGGAAAGTACAATATCGCCTACCAAATGCGTATACGTCTGTACACACGTACGCTTTTAGATATCGAGATCCGATAGGAATTACAGGGCTTCTATAAACTCCGATGCTCGATCCTTGATCAAGCGGTTGTGGCCAAGAGATCGAAAGTATATACGCGAGGGTGTGCGTGTTTTTTTTTATTTTGTCAGGCATATCGTCTACGAATCTTCGAGCGGGGATATAGGTACGGAGATGCCATGCGGCAATAAAAATGCAAAATATATGAGGAGACCCTAACGACGCACGCACGCAGGACACGCGCACACCCTCGTAAAACACAGTGCGATACTGTGCCGCTGGGCTAGAGTTTTAGGGAACACCCTCTCCGAGGGCATTCGTACACGTTTGTGGTTGTGCTTCTGCTTGTTAATGTGGGTGTATATCAATGTACGCACATTGCTTCGTACCTGTGCGCGTGTCGAAAGTGTACTCTTGTACGATCGATGCTTCGTGGCAGGCACGAGGGTATTGAACCAACGGCGTTTCATTTTCAGAAGTCAGCTCTTCTGTTTCTTCATTTTCGGTAATCAGAAACCTCTAATCTCCACTAGAGAAATAAATTGATTGCCCCCAACTGCTTGGAATTCTTCAAACGCTCCTCTAGCACTAGAGCTGATTAACCGAGGCGAATCTGAGTCAAGACTCTTCTCACCTACATTTTCCTCCTGCGATAAATTCGCTTTCTGTCAATCTTTTCAATCTTCACGGAGAATTAGAAAGTTGATGGTTTGAAGCAATTGGTAAAATTACAGAATTCATGTTTGTGAATTGATTGTCCTTTTGTAGATAACTTTTAATTTTTAGATTCTTTGTAGATTCTACAACTTCTTCTAACTTGTAGGTAACTTCACACAAAACCTAAAAAGCTTAAAACGTTGCATAATGATACCGTTTTTTCGATTTATTTTACAAATTGAGCTAAAAAATGGCATTATTATGCAACGTTTGGAGCACTTCAGGTTTTGTGTGTTCCGTTGTGGGTTAAATTTTGCGGGAGGTATACCGACGTTCAAAGTAAGAAGATATATAAGTCATTGTTGATAAGGTTGATTATCGTGTAAACTGTTACGGGAAAAGCGACCTAAACGACAATGGCGCTTATGTATCTTTTTTGTATGGCAGTTTAGGTCGCTAGTCCAGCAACCGTTTACACGATAATCGACCTTAGTAACAATGGTACTTTATGTATCTTTTTACTTTGTACAGTAGTTTATGGTTGAGGTCGTTTAGGTCGCTATTCCCGTAACTGTTTAAACGATAATCGACCTTACTAACAATGGTACTTTATGTATCTTTTTACTTTGTACAGTAGTTTATGGTTTAGGTCGTTTAGGTCACTATTCCCGTAACCGTTCACACGATAATCGACCTTAGTAACAATGGTACTTTATGCATCTTCTTATTTTGTACAGTAGTTTATAGTTTAGGTCGCTATTCCCGTAACCGTTTACACGATAATCGACCTTAGTAACAATGGTACTTTATGTATCTTTTTACTTTGTACAGTAGTTTATGGTTTAGGTCGTTTAGGTCACTATTCCCGTAACCGTTCACACGATAATCGACCTTAGTAACAATGGTACTTTATGCATCTTCTTATTTTGTACAGTAGTTTATGGTTTAGGTCATTTAGGTCGCTATTTCCGTAACCGTTCACACGATAATCGACCTTAGTTACAATGGTACTTTATGTACCTTTTTACTTTGTACAGTAGTTTATGGTTTAGGTCGTTTAGGTCGCTAGTCCCGTAACAGTTCACACGATAATCGACCTTAGTAACAATGGTACTTTATGTATCTTTTTACTTTGTACAGTAGTTTATGGTTTAGGTCGTTTAGGTCGCTATTCCCGTAACTGTTCAAACGATAATCGACCATAGTAACAATGGTACTTTATGTATCTTTTTACTTTGTACAGTAGTTTATGGTTTAGGTCGTTTAGGTCGCTATTTCCGTAACCGTTCACACAATAATCGACCTTAGTAACAATGGCGCTTATATATCTTCTTACTTTGTCCGGCAGTATATGTAAACTGTTTAAAATTACTCACCTAAATACTTAAATTATGATTTTTTTCATTTTCGCACAGTGTTAAAATCTCCCTTTTCTTTTACGAATATCTTCTGTGGAGAATAGTGAAAACTTAAAAATCCTTTTAAGTTTTGTTAATATTAAAGTCGTAAACACTTTTCACAAAAAACTCTTAATGGGTTTTTATCTCTTTATTAATTATTTAACTTCAAAAACTAAGTGAAACTAACCTGACTTTCAAAGGAATTTTGTTTACATGTTAGAGTTAAAGTTAATGGGATATTTTAAGGGATTAAATTCAACTTTAACATCAAAACAGAATTCCTTTAAAAATCAAGTTAGTTTCACTTAAACTTTCAAGTTAAATAAATTAATAAAGAGACAGATTCCAGGAAGATTTTTTCCTGAAATGTGTTTACGATTTTAATATTAACAAAATTAAATTTTATACTTGAATGTTATGTATCAATTTCAGTTTTTTTTAATTCATCAAGCTTTAGACGATTTTTGTTGAACTGACCCAATTATTACTATTGTTGATAAATTCATTATATAAATAATGAAATGGTAGGATTTGTTATATCATTTATTTACAATAAGTAATTTAATATTTATAATCGGGAAATAACCGAGAATTTTAGGCGTAAAAAACATTACCACGTTGAGTTTAAAAAATACTCTATATAGAAAAGTACTACAAACTTATTTCATAATTCGTAAATGAAGCGGAAATTTCGTTAAATCTCGATTTTCACACTCTATTTACGAGGGAATTAAAGAACGATCCCCCCGTGAAATTGAAGTTTAACACTCGGGTTTAATAGATTTTTCTCCTTGTGAGCGAATTCTTTTGTTAAATTGTCTGGTCTCTATTCATTTTAGATTTATTTTAACTGGATAAATGTAAAAATCCACTTTTTAGTGTGGCGCTCCCAGGTCAGAATGTATCGGAAACGTGAGGTGGTAAAGCAAGTTGAACAACGAATTTGTTTTACCAAACCCTTAAGTATACCTATTGAGAACCCTAGAGCAAAAGTTAGAGCAAGAGTAAAAATTTATTGGTCTGTGTTACTAGATTTATGGCACGAGATTTCTTTTTACGGACATCATTGGTATTTCTGTCACATGGTAATAGAATTTCCGCAACATTTGCTCGAGTTTTATAATTGTACAATGTACATATTGAGACATTTTACAAATTTGAACACTTTATATAATACCGCTCGTTTCATTTAAAATTGTCATATTCAACCTCCGGAAAAGTGGAGTTGGTATGTTTCGATTCTAAAGATGAAACTAATTTTTTTACTTAGTTTATTATGTTCGTTCGTTGTTGTCTTCTGCTGATGATGCGATAATAAAGAAAGTTTTCTCGATAATAAGATAAATTAAAAAGCACACGCAAATAGGGAATTTTGCCTCCAAAACAAAAGTAGAATACATATAGACGCACTATAATAATACACACGAAACAAATAACACACATAAACAAGAAATAAACTTGAGAAAGCAAATAAAGGAGGTAAACTTATTTTAAAAGTAGACGTGAAATAAAAATAATTTTGAGTTATTTTCCGTACACAACGTGAGCCTGAATTTTCGCAGCTGTGCAAAATATTAAAGTAATGCCCATAAATTTCACACACAGGCAGTGTACACTTTGAAAGTTTGGATGTTCATCCTTTCAGGCTAGATGTTAGAAGGTTGCGTGGAAAGGCACGATTCACGTTGAGTGTTTGGTGTGGTTAAGTAAATCACCTCACATAGTCCAGCGAAAGGACAGTTTACAGTGCCACACTGATTGTACAAAGGTAGTTCACTCAATACTCTGCCCACACTCAAAAGGAAATCCGTCTTTCTTATTTCTTTCTTCATTGATGTCGACAATCTCTCGATCAATGCCAAAACGAGACTCGAGTGAATTCTGAAGAAAAAGGACCCTCTAATGAGATTAGAAGCAGACGATATATGAAAGGAAACATCTGTGTATTTAATGTTCCATCAATCACAAAGATCCTTTGTCTCTACTTATTGCTGCTAACACGTGTCAAATTCATAATAAAGCGGTCCAAGATTGCGCGAATCAAAGAGGTATACAACATGCGAATATGGCAATCTGCATGTAACATCCATGCCACGTGTCTTCTCAATTTGACAGCTTGTGCGTCGAAATGGCGCCAAGAGCCTCGAATCGAGGAACAACCCTATCGTACTCTCTATTGCCAACACGTGTGACTTCTAAGAGCAGCCGACGTGTTAGAGTCTCCCTTTTTTTTTTATGAAAGACACGAAGCAATACATTTTTTGCTAATTAAATCCTTAGCTCGCTATCGTCAGTCTTGTAATCTAGAGAATTAATGCAGGGTTGCTACGGTCCTGGAAAACCTGGAATTGTCATGGATTTTTTTTGTAGTCAGGGAATACCTGGAAAAGTCAGGGAATTTTATAAAATATTATTTTAAAAAATTAATTTAATTAATTTGTCTTTTACTCTCTAAATTTGAATTAGTTAAAAGTAACTAATAATTAGTCAAATCATGCCCGAGTTTTTATTTCAGCGATTAGTTAAAAGTAACTAACTATTAGTAAACAAAATGACTAATTGTTAGTAAAAACATAACTAAAAATAGTTAAAATTCGGCTAATTGAATTAGTAAATAGAATTTTATTAAAATATTAGTTATTTTAACATAACCTAAAAATGAATTTTACTAATGATTAGTTTTTTTTTACTAAATGATTAGTAGAAATATAACTATTTGAATTAGTGACTAAGTTTTTGCTTTCAAATTTGTTATTTTTGATTAATTCATATTTAGAGAGTAATGATTTCAATGAGTGAATTGTCATTTGAGCTAATTGTAAGTTACAAATTGCTGAATTGTCTTTTACTTGATTAATTAATAGAAAATAACTAACATTTTCAAAGTTTTTACTGAAATTTAGTTTTCAATTCACAATTTATTATTATCCTTCAAAATTGTAATTATTCTTTAATTTTTAAACTTATTTTGTTTTAAAGTCGATTATTCTTGCCATTTTTCGCATTCTTTTTCCAATGTCAATTATTTTCTTAAAAATTTAATTATTTTCGTCACTTTGTAATTTTTCTTCCAATTATCAATTATTATCTTAAAACCTTAATTTAATTCTTTAATTTTCAATTTATTTCTTCAATTTTTAATTATTTTATTCAATTTTCAATTACATTTATCGATTTTCGATTAATTTTTCAATATTCAATAATACTCGGAATTTTGCAGTTATTCTTTTAAATTGTAAAAAATAGTTTTAAAATTTCAATTCGATTCTACAATTCTAAAACTATTTTTTTCTATTCTCAATTATTTTCTTCAAAATTTAATTCAATTCTTCAATTTTCAATTATTTTCCTCAATATTAAAAAATTCTCGACATTTTTCAATTATTTTTCAATTATCAATAAGTTTCTTTAATTCTAAATTCAATTGTTCAGATGTTTTCTTCAACTCTCAATTTTTTTTCTAATTTTCATTCCATTCTTTAATTTTAATTATTTTCTTAAATTTTAATTATTTTCTTAAATTTTGAATTGTTTTCTTCAATTTGAATTACTTTTTTTCGATTTTCAATCTAGTTGTTCAATTTTGATGTTTTCTTTTAAACTTTTATAATTATTCTTTAACTTTTTTTATTTTCAATTCATTTTTCAATATTCAATAATTCTCGGCTTTTTTCAAACATAAAAATTCTTTAAAATTTCAATTAAATTGTTCAATTCTATTACTATTTTCCTCAATTCTTATTTTTTTTCAAATTTCCATTCCATTTTTCAATTGTCAATTATTTTTTTTTAATATTAAAAAAATTATCGCCTTTTTTCAATTATTTTTTTCGATTATCATTCAGTCTCTTCAATTTTAAATTCAATTGTTCAATTATTGTCTTTAATTCTCATTTTTTTTAAATTTCAATCCCTTTTTCAGTTTTCAAATATTTTTTTCTATATTCAATAAGTCTTGTCTTTTTAAAATTTCTATTTTAAATTTTTAGTTATATTCTTTAAAAATTCTATTCTATAATTTTTTAATTATTTGCTTCAATTTTCAATTATTTTCTTCAATTTTAATTATTTTTAGCAATTTTTAATACAGTTTTTTAATGTGTAATTATTTCCAACAATTATTCCTATAATTTTCTTAATTTTTAAATTTCCAATTATTTTCTTTAAATTCAATATTTCTTCTTTAATTTTTCCAATTTTACTTTTTAGTTGTCTATTCATCTAGTCATTCTTCGAATTTAGTTTTCAATTGTCAATTATTTGTGTCATTTTGCAGATATGTCCTTTAATTTTTCAATTATTAATTATTTTCTTGAATTTTCAATAATTTTCTACAATTTTTTGAATTTTCAAATATTCTCTCAACATTTTATAAATATTTTTTCAATTATTTTGTCGCTCATGTATGAATCCAGCTAGTTCCGTCATTTTGTTTTCAATTGTCAATCAATTTCGTCATTTTGTAATTTTTCTTTAATATTAAAAAAATTATCACCTTTTTTCATTTATTTTTTTCGATTATCAATAAGTTTCTTTAATTTTAAATTCAATTGTTCAACTATATTCTTCAATTCTCATTTTTTTTAAATTTCACTCTCTCTTTCAGTTTTCAAATATTTTCTTCTATATTCAATAATCCTTGTCTTTTTAAAATTACTATTTTAAATTTTCAATAATATTCCTTAAACAATTATATTTTTTAATTTTTGAATTTTTCTCTTCAATTTTCAATTATTTTTTTCATTTTTTAATCATTTTCTTCATTTTTAACTATTTTTAGCAATTTTTTTTTAGTTTTTTAATGTTTAATTTTTTTCAACAATTATCCCTATAATCTTGTTAATTTTTCAATTTGCAATTATTTTCTTTAAATTTAATATTTTTTCTTTAATTTTTCCAAATACTTTTTAGTTGTCTATTACTTCAGCCATTCTTCGAATTTAGTTTTCAATTGTCAATTATTTTTGTCATTTTGCAGATATGTTCTTTAATTTTTCAATTATTATCGTCATTTTTCAATTATTTCTTTCAATTAATAATCATTTTCTTCAATTTTCTATAATTTCCTACAGTTTTTTTAATTATCATATATTCTCTTAAAATTGTATAATTATTCTTTAATTTTTAAATTGTTTTGTCGGTTATGTATTGATCTAGCTATTTTTGTCATTTTGTTCTCAATTGTCAATTAATTTCGTCATTTTGTAATTTTTTTTCAATTCTCGATTATTTTTTCAAATTTTAATTTAATTCTTTAATTTTCAATTTATTTCCTCTATTTTTTATTATTTTCTTCTATTTTTATTATTTTCTTTAATTTTCCATTATTTTCTTGAATTTTAATTATTTTCTTTCGATTTTTAATCCAATTATTTAATTTGCAATTATTTCCAACAGTTATTCCTATAATTTTCTTAATTTCTTAATTTTTTTGTTTAATATTTAGTATTTAATTTTCTAAATTACTTTTTTCAATTGTGTAATCATCTAACCATTTTACGAATTCTGTTTTCAATTGTCAATTATTTTCGTCATTTTGTAATTTTTTTTAATTGTTGATTATTTTTTCAAATTTCAATTTAATTCTTTAATTTTCAATTTATTTCTTCAATTTTTAATTATTTTCTTCAATTTTCAATTATATTTATCGATTTTCGATTAATTCTTCAATATTCAATAATTCTCGAAATTTTGCAGTTATTCTTTTAAATTGTAAAAAATAGTTTTTGAAATTTCAATTCGATTCTGCTATTCTTCAACTATTTTCTTCAAGTTTCAATTATTTTCTTCAAAATTCAATTCAATTTTTCAATTTTCAATTATTTTCCTCAATATTAAAAAATTCTCGTCATTTTTCAATTACTCTTTCACTTATCAATAAGTTTCTTTAATTCTTAATTTAATTGTTCAGATGTTTTCTTCAACTCTCAATTTTTTTTAAAATTTAATTCCATTCTTTAATTTGATATATTTTCTCCTATATTTAATAATTCTCGTCTTTTTTCTATTACTTTTTCCAATTTTTAATTATATTCTTTAAATTTCAATCCCATTCTTCAATTTGCAATTATTTTCTTCAATTTCGAATTGACTTGTTTAGTTTGAATGACTTTAATTCGATTTTCAATCTAATAGTCCAATTTGCAATTTTTTCCACCAATTATTCCTCTAATTTTCTTAATTTATCAATTATTTAGTTTAAATACACAAGTCGCTTTACCCCTGTTTCGCCTTACTGCCTTGTGCCTGTGAAGTTAGTGGGATACTTGATTCAAAAGGTGAAAATATTTCTTCTCCTAATATGATATGTAAAAACGTTGAATGGGAAGATTTAGTTATTTCCCAGCGGGCCTTATTCTCACTGTTCTGGGAATATTTGAATCGAGAGTTTCGTGTAGAAATGTTTCTCGTGTACTGAATTTACACCTACGCAATGCTTACCTTCGTGCCAAGCATGAGCGAGAGAAGAAAGACTTTAGCGGTTAAGTATCGTACTTGGTCTTTATGGTTTCACGCGTTCTCTGTCAGAAACAAGATACAAACACGAAAATGCTAATTTCTCTCACACCAGCGCCGACTATATCTTAATGTAAATGTACAAGACAGCAAAGATTTTCGTAAAACACCTTTCGGATGAGTCTATAATTTTCGTATTGACTTTCTCATTAGCCAGTTCGCCATTCATGCAAAAATAATATATTATTACCTATACATGAAGACATTAAAAATAGTCAAAACTAGAGGCTATTTGACACAAAAGTTTATCTCTTTTTCTATTACTAGACTAAAGAGACTGAAATGTCGAAATTAAACAACTTTAATTTCTGAAATTGAATTTACATTTTGATTTACTCAGAAATGGAAATTTGTGCGTAAAAGCCTCAAACATCTTCTTTCAAGTGTTGAGTATTTAACATATTATGTTGAACCGGCTTTTTGATATCGATCTAAATTGCATAATATTTACCTTATCGATTATCTCTACCTGTACACATTGTCGACACGTTTTCGCATACAGTTATAATAAATTGGATCTATTCGCGTATCGTGTTAGATACTTTAACTTTAATCGTGCAATCAAGTCACACTCTGACAAACGGAATGAGTATAGGAATTATCCTTGAAGAGAAGAGAAACCGCCTAGTTTCGTAATTGCTAGCCTAATGACACGTTACGTCATTAACCTTCTTGTGCCTAGTTGTATCGGAACCGTATTTAACTTCTGATGGTACTTTAAAGGCAACCGGTGAGTGTTGACGTTGCTTTGTACTGATCTCACGATCCAGGGAAAAAACTGTTTCAAACCATCATTTTATAGTCCAACAACATACGACTATTTTATACTTCAACAGCGTACAGCATAACAATAAAAACACTTCAACAATACACATACCCTACATTCAAATTAATCACTTTTGACTATTTAAATTTTAGCTGATTTAGTTAACGCTTTATTAATATCCAGAATTGCATAAAAATAAAATATCTTAATTACATTTCAAGGAGAAGTTTTAAGGTAGCTGAACGTCTGCGCTAATAGATTCCTTCTCCGGATTAAAAATTACCATCGGATTGAAAATCTCACTAATCTAGGAAAAAACATGGAAATTATATAACATAATATTGTACATAACACAAGTTGTAGAAACTATAATTTAGTTGTTAACACCCCTGAGCCGAAAAATCGAATTTAAAATTCAATCAGCAAAGGTGTAATCTATGTAAAAGGTGCTGAGCAAAAAAAATTGCTATTGTTTCATAGAAAGTAGTCGAGTACATTATAAACATTGCTTTTATATACATTGATATAACCCCACTAACCGCAGTGTCGAACATTCTCTTGAAGACATGTACGACAACAGTCGTAAATTCTCGATTTACGACCATCCGGCAACGCCGTCTGCGCGTCAAAGTCCCATTTAACTTTGGCGAAACCTAGGGTTAGAGTGCGCCATTGCGGGGTTGGAGCATTCACCTGCGACAGGTTAAAATCCATTTAAAAGTCGAGAATAGCTTTTTTTTTCTTCCTGACTATGATGAAATGCAATGTGATCTCATCCAGACTCCAGGAACGATTTCCCATTATGATATCCGTTGTCAAGACCAAGCTCAGGAGCACTTAGGAACCCGTATCGTTTACGCCCTCGAAAAAGACGTTGCTTGTCTCGGCTTTTGCCTCTGGATGGCTTGTTTTTATCCCTGTTCTTAGGTATCGGTTACTTTAGACCGATACCTTAGACCCGGAGAATGTCCGAAGGACTCAATTCTCATAAAAAAAAGCCATAGAAAGTCAGGAGGGTGAGACAAATGCCTAGTGAAAAACTATACTTGTCCACTCTTTTTTTTGTTTTGTTTTTAATAAGCGGTCCCAATGCTCGTTTGTTCCTGACGAAAAATCACCAATGTCTGTTTCAGTTTGTTCGGTTCTTTGATAATTTTATTAGAGTTTTGAAGATGATGGTCTCATAGTAACGGCTAGAAAGTGGAAAAAAACTGTCTATCTGGATAAGAAAAGTGTAAGGATTTTTTAAAAATTGGCTGTAGGTTGTAAAAGAACTATTGAAGAGTGTAAAATTTCTTGTAATTTGAAGAAAATAAACTAAATTGTAAAAAATGTGCTAGAAACTTGAAAAGGAGTATAATATGTACTAAAGAAGTACTCTCTAAATCTGAATTAGTGGTTTTCTACTAATAAATTAGCGAAAAGTGAGCTACTATTAAAGTAGTAAGAATTTTACTAATTCTTAGTAGAAAACTACTAAGAATTAGTAGAAAACTACTAATCTTGTAGTAGAAAACTACTAATTAAATTAGTAAAAAAATCTACTTTTTTGAAAAGTAAAATTTCACTATTTCAATTAGTAGTTTTCTACTAAGAATTAGTAATTTTCTACTAAGAATTAGTAGTTTTCTACTAAGAGTTAGTAGTTTTCTACTATATGAATTAGAGAAAAATAAGCCATGAATTTGTCTAATTCATAGTAGAAAGCTACTAATTCTTAGTAGAAAACTACTAATTCACATTTAGAGAGTAGTATAGCAACTGTAAGTATATTGACGGGAATTATAAAATTGTGCTAAAAACTTTTAAACTTGTGAAAATTTATGGACATTTTAGTAACTGTAAAAATTTTGCTAGAACTTGCATCACTATTCCCATAAAGCTATAATAAAATATCTAGAAGCTTCAATAAACTGTGAAATTACGCTAAAAACTGTAATGTATAATTAAATTAATTAATTCTAAAAACTGTAATAAAATGGCTAGAAACTGTAAGAAATTACCAAAAAATTGTAAAATTGTGCTAAGTTTTAGACTTCTAGAAATTGATTAAACTGCTAGAAAGTTGAAAAAAAGTATTCTGGAAATTATGAATATATAACTACAAATTGCAATAAGACTTTTTGAAATAGTTCGAAACTTGCTAGAAACTGTAAATAATTCTCTAAAAGCTGTAACAAATGATAAATTGTAGAACTGTGCTATAGTCTTTCAAACATTTGGGAATTGATAATAGTCCTGTAAATTACAAGAAAATTGCTAGAAACTGTGAAATTGTGGTAAAAACTTTAAAGCTTCTAGAGGTTGATGAAACTGTAAGAAAATTGCTAAAAACGGTAAAATTGTGCTAAACGCTGTTATAGATGTATAAAATTAATAAAACTGCTTGAAACTTTAAAAAATTATTCCTAAAACTATGAATAAATAACTACAAATTGCAATAATACTTTTTGAAATTTATCGAAACTTGCTAGAAATTGTAAATAATTTTCTGAAAGTTGCAACAAATGTTAAATTGTAAAATTGTGCTCTAGTCTTTCAAACATTTGGAAATTGATAATAGACCAATAAATTACAAGAAAATTGCTAGAAACTGTAAAATTGTGCTAAAAACTTTAAAGCTTCTAGAGGTTGATGAAACTGTAAGAAAATTGCTGAAAACGGTAAAATTGTGCTAAATGCTGTTATATAGATGTATAAAATTATAAAATTGATAAAACTACTTAAAACTTAAAGAAAATTATACCTAAAGTTGTGAGTAAATAACTGAAAACTGTAAAGATATTTTTGAAATTTTAAGAACCTTGCTAGAAACTGTAAAAAATGCTAGAGGTCTCAACAAATGTATAACTGTAAAATTTTGCTGAAACTTTTTAAACGTTTATAAATTGCTAATAATAGAAAGAAAATCGTTCTTGTAAAATTGTGCTAAAAATTTATCATCTGTTATAAATATAGATGATATTGCTTAAACTATGAAAAAACTTTTGAAGCTGCAACAAATTTGCTAGAAATTGTAAATAATCTTAGAGAAATTGTATGAAAATTACCACAAACTGTTAAAAATTTGCTAAAAAAATTATGCTAAACATTTTCAATAAAATATAAATTATAAAATTGAAATAAGAATTTTAAAATTTATTGAAATAAATAAACTTGCTAAATATGCTTGAAAAATTATATTAAATGCTGTACAAATTTGCTAGAAATGGTAAGAAAATTGCTGGAAAATGTAAAAAAACTACTGTAAGTTGTAATATATATTCTAAACTGTAAAATTATTTATATTTATTTATATATATTTATTTCAGAATAACGGGCAATGCCCTTTAATACATAAAGTATCTAACTAAAACTAAACCAAGTAGAACTCTAGGTAATTAACTAGAATTAATAATTCAAGATCGAAAAATTATGCTATAAACCTGTGTTATAAGAATGTTAAAAATTTTTAGCAAATTTTTACAATTTTGAATTTATATAATATATTTCAGTAATTTTCTTATTCTTACAGTATCTTCTTCTTTTTTTGATATTTCTAGCAATTTTTCTGCAGTTTCTATAGTATAATTTGTTTAAGTTTCTAGCTGGTTATAAGTGTATTAAAGTTTTTTAGCATAATTTTACAGTTTACCGTTTAAGTCAGCTGTTTAGTAATTTTTCACATTTCCTACACTGAAAAAAAAGATAAAGTAACTTCTACTATTTAAAAGTAAAACCTAAACTGACCAAAATTTCTGCGCATATCTGGCAATTTTTACAATTTCCGAAGTAAGTTTTAATTATTTTACTAAAAGTTACTTCAGAAATAGTAAAATTTACTCCGGAAATAGTAAAAACTGCTTGACTTGCGCAGAAATTCCAGTCAGTTTAGATTTTACTTTTAAATAGTAAAAGTTACTTAATATAAGAATTCCGTTTTCTCAGTGTAGCGATTTTCTTATAATATCTAGAAATTTTCTTACAGTTTCTAGCAATTACTTTTTGCAATTTCTAAAAAAATTCTTACAGTTTTCAGCAATTTATAAAAGTTGAAAATTTTTTAGCACAAATTTACAGATTTTTGCAATTTTCTCAATAAGTTTTGTTACTGTTTTTTTAGAATTTTGCTGCAGTCTCTAATAATTTTTCTACAGTCTCTAATAATTTTCTTGTCATTTCTAGTAATTTTAGTACATCTTTTATTATAATTTACCAATTTTTTTTTACCAATTAAAATATCACTATTATAGTAATTTTTGAATGTATTAAAATTTTGAGCGGATTCGTACTGTTTAGCGTTTATTGCGGCTAGCAGAATTGATTTACAATTTCTAGCAATTTTTTTACTACTTTTAGAAGATTTCTTACAAAATCGAGCATTTTTAGCAATTTCTATCAGTTAACAAATTTTCAGCAAAATTTTGCTTTGTCCAACCATATTCTTACAATTTCTAGACTTTTCTTATAGTTTGTAGTAATTTATTTATTTTCTCAATATTAGAAATTTCCAGACATGGAAAAGTTTCGATCACAATTTTACAATTTCTAGCAATTTTTCCAATAGCTTTTGTTACCGTATTTTTATAATATTGTATCAGTCTCTAGTAATTTTCCTACAGCCTCTAATAATTTTCTTGACAATTCTAACAATTTTATTACAGCTCCTAGTATAATTTTTTTTAATAATTACTATCAATTTTTTCCAATTTTTAAATGTATGGCAGTTTTTAGCACATTTTTACTGTTTAGCATTTATTGCAGCTTCCAAAAATAATTTACAATTTCTAGCAATTTTTTTACAATTTCTGAAAGATTTCTTACAGAATCGAGCATTTTGATCAATTTCCATCATTTAACAAATTTTTAGCAAAATTTTACTTTGTCTAGCCATTTTTTTTATAACTTCTAGAACTTTTCTAATACTTTTTAGTAATTTATTTATCTTGGCAATTTTATAAATTTTCAAACGTTAACAAGTTTTGATAGCAATTTTACAATTTCTAGCAGTTTTTTCAATAGCTTTTGTTACCGTTTTTTTTTTTTTTTTAATATTGTAGCAGTCTCTAGTAACTTTTCTACCGTCTCTAGTAATTTTCCTACAGTTTCTAGTAATTCTCTTGCACTGAGAAAATAAGCCTCTAGACAAGCAGCTTTATTTCTAGGTTAGGGTTCCTCGGGACAAAACAAACAAAACACCGGCGATGACAATCAAACTTCTAGGATACCGGAGCATATGCTCTGCTAAAATCAATTAAGTGCTTTGCAGGTGCTATATCAACAACCTCTCTCTGCTAAATTTAATCAAAAATTGGTTGTATTTAGTCAACTTATTTTCTCAGTGTGACTTTTCTAACAGTTATATTACAGCTCCTACTCTCTAAAACCGAATCAGTGAAATTTTCACTGATTTAAAATCAGTGAACAACTTTTCGTTGCTGAATCAGTGAAATTCACTGAAGATCAGTCATTTTCACTGATTCAGCAAAGAGAAGTTGTTCACTGATTCCAAATCAGTGAAAATTTCACTGATTCAGTTTTAGAGAGTATAGTATACTTTTTTAATAATTACTATCAATTTTTTCCAATTTTTAAATGTATGGCAGTTATTAGCAGATTTTTACTATTTAGCATTTATTGCAGCTTCCAGAAATATTTTGCAATTTTTAGTATATTTTTACAAACTCTAGTAGTTTTTTATCATTTCTAGCAATCTTATTATAGCTCCTAGTATAATTTTTCATCAATAACTGTCAGTTTACCAATTTTTGAATGTATTGTAATTTTTAGCAGATTTTTACTGTTTAGTTTTTATCGCAGTTACCAGAAATAATTAATGATTTCTAGCAATTGTTTCACAATCCTTAAAACATCTCTTCCAGAATCGAGGATTTTGTATCAATTTCTATCATTTAACAAATTTTCAGCAAAATTTTACTTTGTCTATCCAAACTCTTACAACTTCTAAAAGTTTATTTTTTATAGATTTTAGTAATCTATTGATTCTGTCAATTTTATAAATTTCCAGACGTTGTAAAGTTTTAATCACAATTTTACAGTTTCTAGTAATTTTCCCACAACTTTTAGCAAATCTTACAGCTTCTAGCAGCATTATCAACTTCCGATATTTGAAAAATGTTCTGTCCAATTTTACAATTTCCAACAGAAATAACAAAAAATAAATAAACAACCTGTTGACACAGTTTCTAGAAATTTTCCTACATTGATATGATTTTTCCACCATCACTGGTTTAATTTACATTGAATTCATATTTACCTAATAGTTCACTAACTATAAATTAAAAAAAAAAAGAAGGAAACTGATAAATTGAAAGAAGAATACAAAGTGAAATTAAACTGACAGAATTTATCTCATGTTTAATGCGTCTTGGGAAACTTGTGAATGAAAAATGCTTTCGATGATGGATAAAAGCCATATCTCGTAATTCGGGATTAATAGATGTTCGGGAACAAGAGTGACTTTAATTTCGTTAAGAGTCATTTTCAATCGAGATTTCGACTTCTCCTTTGCCTTGGAGAAAGTAAGGGCTTAAACGTTGGGAGGGCCGATAGCGTAGATACAGGAACGATTAATCATTACAGCGGATGTAGCACACCAAGAGTTGCGAGAAGGGATTCAAGTTAATTCCGATAAGACGAGGAGTTTGGAACCGCGAGGGTTGCTGCGCAGAGACAAGATGAAATTTTCCCTTTTCGCTTGAGAGCAATATCTTGGGCGGTAGGTCCTTATTTCTTTGACAACCCAAAGCTTCCTCTAACCTTAATGAAGCAGCAGCATCGTATTTTCTTTGCGTAACGTGACTAATGTACATAAGTAGCACATTAGCCTCCACCTTTTCCATTATTTATTAACGAGGTAAACTCACTTTTACGGAGAAAATAGCATCAGACTCTGGCAGTTATTTTCTTTTTTTGATTTCTTGTCTGTTTTTTATTTTTTGGCAGTACTGCACCCATCTTGAATATATTACGAAAAAAAACTTGTTTTATATTAATTTTTTAAATGCGATTCACGCTGTAGTAAAAAAAAAAGTAAAAGACTCTTTCTACCACGATCTTTTCAAGTAAGAAAAACGTCGATTGATGCTGAGGTCCTTTTTGTTATCAAACAGGATGAAAGGGGACAAAAGAGGGAATAATTTATTATCCAGTGTGACAAGAACTCCCTTGAATTCAGTTTTATCAAGCTGACGGATTAATTTTGATCTGCATAAAAGAAAATATTTACAAAGAGCTTTGTAAATTGCACACACCTCAGCGCGCTAATTAATTAGTCTGCAATCTTTAAAGATTTTGATTGGTCAATTTATTTATAAATTGTGCTATTGTTTTAGTTTTATTTTTTCCGACAAAGTACAACTAATTTTCATTATTTGATATAATGGAAAATAATTAAGTGAAAGAGAAGAGAAATTTATAATGCTTTGAAATTAATAAAACGTTTCTGCGATTGTAGAAAGGACATTTATAAAAATATTTGCCGCAAAAGGAAACAATGGGTACGACAGGAAACGGTGAGTTGATAAAAAGGAAAGCACGATTGAAAGTACAGGCCGGCGGTTAAATAACAGAGAGAGGCACTTCTAAAACCTACGTTTGCGTACATACTGCAAGAAATTTATGTATAGCGAATCAGCATAAGATGGAGGTTACAGACCAGACCCTATCTTACGAATGCACTCCTCAAAGGCTGCACCGTGCAGCGTAACAAATTCAGTAGGCGGTTAAGCTAGTATTAATAACCCATTACCTATAAGATTTTCCGGTCCATTGCCATTCAGACGCCACGTAAAGTTATGAAAATTAGAGATTTTATATATATATAGATACTACTAGCCAACGCCTTGTATGTCTTTTTTTTTTATTCAAACGCTAAATTAGTCCATCTTATTAAACCATAAAACCAGAATTTATGTCACATTCTCTAATTAGACTCGATGAATATTCAGTCACTTGATATTAGATGAAAATCGATCAAAATTAATAAATTAATTAACACTTGACACCCGCTCTTATGTGTTTAAATTTTAATTATACGAGAGCGTAACTGGGAGGGCAAGGGCCCTGGGGCAAAAAAGAAAATGGGGTCCCAATATATAGTGATTTACAAGTTTAAATAATTAATTAATTCTGTCAACACCTGACACTTGTCACTAGATGTTTTTTTTTTAAATTTCGAGTCGTAGTTTACCTTTTTAAAATGTTCTGAAATTTTAAATTTACAGCAATTTTAATTTCTTTAAATTTCAGTTAATGTGAACTTGCATTGATTAAAAGTTTAATTAATCGACGTTGCGAATATACAGTACCGGATGAATTTGTCAGACTACTCATTTTTCAAGAATTGAAAAACTTCTTTAAGTGTACAAAGTATAATTATTAAATTTTTTTTATTTCCTAAAAGATGATGATATTCTGAAGAAAATAAGAACTGAGTGAAGTGATTTAGTTCATTTTTCATTGAAATATATTTATAAAAAGTGAAATTTTTACTGTTTTGCAAAAATTCAAATTTCTGACGAAATAAGGATGGTTTTTTGAAGTTTCTAGGCTTGTTTTCAAGGTAATTTTCTAAGGAATAAAACTATTGTATACACTGAAAGAAATGTATATTCAATATTACTATCCTGAATATTAAAAAATATTAATCTCAATATCTGGATATTAAGTTTGAATATCTAAATACTATGTTTTAATATATCGATGTATAATTTGAATATCCATTAATTCCATTTTTCTCAGCGTAAGTATTAAAGTGCAATTTTTATCTTAGAATATGCAGGGCTTGAAATTTGGACCAAAAAAGATGGAAAAATTATAATTAACATCTTGATGTCAAATACAGCTGTATAAAATGTAACAAAGTTGTAATTGTCAACAAATTTCGAAAAAAAATAATATAATATATTATAAAATTTTTAAAATTATTTTTATATCAATATAATGTTTTCAAATTTTTATAAATTGTTTTGTCCGAGTTTTGTTTTTCCAAGTCCTGTATTTTCTAAGATAAAAATTGCACTTTGATGCTTAAATAATAGTTTTATTCCTTAGAAAATTACCTTGAAAACAAGCATAGCAACTTCAAAAAGTCATCGTTATTTCGTCAGAAATTTGAATTTTTGTGAAACAGTAAAAATTTCACTTTTTTAAATATATTTCAATGAAAAATAGACATCACTTCACGCAGGTCTTATTTTCTTCAGAATTTCATCTACTTCTAGGAAATAAAAATAAATTTTTTTTAATAATTATACTTTGTATTATTTTTGATAATTTTTAAATTATTTTCTGCAATTTTGAATTATTTTTAAATTGTTTCCCGAAATCTCAAATTTACCTTCTTTAAATTTCAATTATTTTGTCTAGTTTTTTCAATCACTTTTTCAATTTTTAATTATTTTTCCCTTGTCATGCAATCAATTTAATTTATTCCTAAATTTTATATTATTCATCGGAAATTTTAATTAATTTTTTTAGTTTAGCATTATTTTTGTAAATTTGCAATTATTATTTTCAATTTTTATTCATTTTCATAATGTCTTATTTATTTTCCTGAACTTTCAAAGAAATATCTCACTTTTCAATTATTTTGTTCACTTTTTATTTCTTTTTATTATTTTGTAAATAATTCCTCCATCTTTTAATATTTAATTATTTTTTAACTGAATTTCCTAAATTTTCTGTTATTATCTCAAATTTAGTTTATTGACATCAATTTTCCATAATATAACGATTTTTCATTTATTTTCATTTGCTTAAATATAAATTCTACAATTTTTCTTTTTTTTTCTTCAATTTATAATTATTTTCATTATTTTGGCATTATTTTTAAAAATTTCAATTATTTTCATCAATTTTCGTTATTTCCGAGATTTTTTAATTATTCTCTTTAATAAAAAATCTTTAAATAATTTTGTAATTTTCCTGTTTTTTAAACATATTTTCTATTTCTCTCAAATTTGATTTACTGTTTCCAATTTTTCATATTTAAATTAGTGTCATCATATTTCTATTTTTTTTCTAAATCTTAAATTATTTTCAGCATAATATTTCAATTATTTTTTTTTAAAATTGAATTAATTTTATCATTTTTCACTTATTTTTCTTGATCGTTAATTATTTTGTAAAATTATTTTCTAAGATTTTAAAATCTTAATTATTTTCTTCAATTTTAATTATTTTACTTTGTTTTCATAATTTCCAAAAATGTTTATTAACTGTCGTAAATGTCAATTATTTTTAGCTTTCTTTAATTCTTTCCTCCAATTTTAAGTTATTCTCAATTTTTTCAATTAATTTTTAAGATTTCCAAGTCTTTTTCTCAAATTTTAATTATTTTGGATACTTAACAAAAAATAAGTTTTTTTTACATGTTTAATGTCAAATTTCATTAATTTATTTGCAACTTATAATTTATTTTGTCATATTTCAATTATTTTCTTTTTCAAATTTAAAATAATTTTTCAATTATTTTTCCACAAATTTTAATTATTCTTATTTTTAAAATTATTTTCTAAGATTTTTAATTATTTTCAGCGTATTTTAATTATTTTTTTTTATTTTAAACTAATTTTATCATTTTTTAATTATTTTCCTCGATTGTTAATTATTTTCACTGGTTTTCATAATTTCCAAAGTTTTTTTTATTAATTATAACACAGGTTTACAGTGAAATTGCCAATTGGAAATTTCTTGTTTACTTCGATTAATTTGAGTGTTCTAGGAGAGAAAAAATGGTTTATATTGTTTTCCCCTCGTGCAATTTTGCTGAAATAGAAAATTACTGTTTTTTATAGTAAAAATGACACGTAGGAAGGACAAGTAGTTTAATTTCAACGGGTAGAAAATCGTTAGAAAGCCAATTAAATTAGCTTTCAAACCATCTGTTACACGTTTAAATTGAATAAAAAACGGCTGAGTTATAGTCAATCAAATTTTAAATTTCACTCAAATTTGTGTGTCAAAGTTTCCGAAAATTTACGAAATTTGAACTTTGATTGACTATAACTCGGCCATTTTTTTATTTGATTTAAGCGGGTAATAGATGGTTTAAAAGGTAATTTAATTGCCTTTTTTATCGATGTATATTCGTTAAAATTAAACTACTTGTTCTCCCTACTTGTCATTTCACTACAAAAAAAAAGAAATTTTCTGTTTCAGCAAAATTGCACGAGGAGAAAACAATATAAACCATTTTTTCTCTCTTAGAATACTCAAATTAATCGAAGTAAACAAGAAACTTGCAATTGGCAAAAAAAGTTTGAAATTTGTAAACCTGTGTTATCATAAATTTTAATTATTTTTAGCTTTCTTCAATTATTTTCTCCAAGTTTTAGTTATTCTCAATTTTTTAAATTAATTTCTAAGATTTTCAAGTCTTTTTCTCAAATTTTAATTATTATTTTAGAATTTTAGATACTTAAAAAAATTACTTTTTTTCCATTATTTATTTCAAATTTCATTGATTTTTTTGCAACTTTTAATTGATGTTATCATATTTCAATTATTTACTTCAAGTTTAAAATTTTAAAACTATTTTTCAATTATTTTTCCCAATTTTTAAAATTATTTTCGAGGATTTTTGAATATTTTTGTCAAAGTTCTTATTATTTTCTTTAATTTTTAATTATTTTAATCATGTTTAAATTATTTTTTTCAATTTTGAATTAATTTTATCATTTTTCGATTATTTTTCTCGATTGTTAATTATTATTCTTATTTTCTAAAATTATTTTCTAAGATTTTTAAGTATTTTTCTGAAATTTTAATTATTTTCTTCAATTTTTAATTATTTTCATTTTTTTGTATAATTTTCAAAATTTTTTATTAATTATTGTAAATTTTAATTATTTTCAGCCTTCTTAAATTATTTTCTCGAATTTTTAGTTATTCTCTTATTTTTCAATTGATTTCTAAGATCTTCATGTATTTTTCTTAAATTTCAATTAATTTTTCTTTATTAAAAAAAATTCTGTAATTTTTTCAATTATCTCACTTAAATGTCATTTATTTTATGTATCAAAATTCAAAATCATTATTCAATTATTTTCCAATATTTATTTCCTTTAATTTTCAGTTCTTTTCATTTGTTTTATAATTTCCAAAATTTTAACCTATTTAGCTGACATTTCAATTATTTAATTCAAATTTCAATTATTTATATTATTTTCTTCCATTTTCAATTACTTTCGTTCTTTTTGTCGTTCTTTTTCATAATTTCCAAAAATTTTATACTTATTTCTCTTTAATTAAAAGTTGTTCCCTTCAATTTTAAATTATTTTTATCTTTTCTTATTTATTTTCTCTAATTTTTAATGATTTTCTTTTATTTCAATGAACTTCTGAAAGTTTTAAGTATTCTTCTGAAATTTTCTTTAACTTTCCTTTATTTAAAATATTTCATGTAGTTTTCTCAATTATTTTCTCAAATTTTAATTACTTTTTTAAATTTTAATTTATTCATCTCAATTTTCAATCATTTTGTTTTCAATTTTTAATTATTTTCTCTAATTTTCCATTATTCAATTTTTTTTAATTTACATGTACGATTTTCAAGTATTTTTCTCAAATTTAAATTATTTTCTTTACGTGTAAAACATTTCTATGATTATTTTAATTACTTTCTGCAATTTTGAATTGATTTAGCTTTATTTTTTAATTAATTTTGCAAAATTTGCAATTATTTTGTTGAATTTCAATCATTTTTTACAATTCTTTTTAATTCTAAAATATTACTAATTTTTCCCTAAATAAATATTTATTTTCTGTTTATATAAATTGATTCTTAAATATTATATTTAAAATATTTATAATTGTAGATAAAACAAGATGTAGCTAGAAACTATAAATTACTACCATTAGTAACGTTTTTGGAATTTTTTAAAAGGGTCTATTAGGGTTAATCAAGATACGAGACGATACTTCAAATTCATGACTTTTAATATGAAAAAAGTAGTTTTAGTTAGGTTTTTTTTCCCAGAGATAACGTTGAAAATTAAAAATTTGGATGTTTTTTTGTTTCTAGAGTGTTTTCTCGTGTTGAATTTAGGCCTGTATACAATATATACAATAGATGTAAGAAATTGCAAGTGTTCCTGAAAGTTTGTTCCCAAGGCGAGAATCCTCTTTCTCCGGCAATGCTCGAGAAGGAAAGAGGGATGAAATAATTTCGCGAGACAGTCGAGCGCGTCGCTCCGTGAAATGGACGGCGAAACGCGCAGGTGTATGTTTATAGACATATACGCATATTTCGAGGGTGTGTAGAGGAAGCTGAAGGAGTATAAGAGTGTCTTAAAGGACCAGACATAAGAGGCAGAGCGTGGTGTTCAAATCCCAGCGGAACCCTCCTCATCCTCTGCATAAAAGTTGCCTCGTTTATGCTAAACTAGCCTACATACTTCTTATTTTCATGAAAAGAACCAGAAGACCAAGTGTCCAGGGTCAAACTTAACAAGGAAAGTAAGTGACTCAGCTTCATCCACAAAAATCTTGCTCAGAAATTTCTCGCTTAATGAGTTGCCGGCAAAAATAGTGGTAAAAAAAACACTGATGGAAATTGTACAATTACTGGGAATTGGAAAAAAAATAGATGAAAATTGTAGGAAAGTTGGTGGAAATTAGAATTGGTGGAAATTTGTAAGAAAATTGGTAGAAAATAAAAAATTACTGTAATCTGACAGAAAACCGGTAAACTGTAAGAAAATTGCTAAAAACTGTAAAAGAAAATTTAAAATTTGTGAAACTATGTACTTGAAATTGTGAGAAAATAATGGAAAAGGTAAAAAATGTGCTGGAAAATAAAAAATATAAGTATAAAAGTTGACAGAAAAATATTAAACTGTGAAAAAATTGGTTGAAACTTGCTAGAAACTGTAAGTAAACTGATATAAATTATAAAAAAATTGCTAAAAATTATAAAACAAATTTTAGAAAATGTAAAACTATTCGGAACTGTAAAAAAATAAATCAAATGATAATAATGTGCTAGAAAGTAAGAAAGGTCTAAAATCTGCCACAAAATGGATGAACTGTAAGAAAATTACTAGAATCTGTGAGAAAGTTACTAAAAACAATAAAATAAATTTTTAAAAATGTGAAGCTACCGAGAATGGAATGAAAATAACAGAAATGATGAAAATGCTAGACAATGAAAAAGGACTAAAATCTGAAACTACTAAACTGTAAGAAAATTGGTAGAAACTTGCTAGAAACTATAAAGAATTTATTGCAAACTGTAAACAAAATTACTAAAAATTATAAAACAAATTTTAGAAACCGTGAAACTTTTCAGAACCGTAAGAAAATAACTGAAATGGTAATAATGTGCTAGAAAATAAGAAAGGTTTTAAATCTGCCACAAAACGGATAAAAAGTAAGAAAATTGCTAGAATCTGTTAGAAAATTACTAAAAACAATAAAACAAATTTTGAAAAGTGTGTAACTATTAGGAAAAGAAAGAAAATAACTACAGAGGCAAAAATGCTTGAAAATAAAAAAGGACTAAAATCTGACCGTAACCGCTAAATTTTAAGAAAGTTGCTAGAAACTGTAAGAAAATTACGAAAATTTTTCAAAAAATATTGAAGCGATGAAAAAAAGTGTAAAAGGAATGTTAAAGACTGTAAAAATACTCAAAACTGTCAGAAAATAAAAAAAAATCCATAGAAACTAAGAAAATAGTACAATATCCTAAAAATAGCCTATCAAATGAAGGACTAGAAACTGTAAAATTGTGCTAAAAATGTTAAACTTTTAATAATTCATGAAAGTTCTGAAAATTTAAAAAAAGTGCTAATAGATATCAGTAAAATGCTAGAGGCTGTAAGAAAGTTACTATGCAATGCAAAAAAAATTGCTAGAAATTATAAAAAATTGCAATAAATTGGAAAAATGTTGCTAGATATTGTGGGAAATTTTGATGATATTTTGTCAAAATGGCCACTAATTGTAAAACAAAAATAGCTAGAAGGTGCAACAAACGCTAGACTGTAAAATGGTGCTCAAAATTTTAACATCACGAAAATGATGCAATTTGCTAGAAATTGTACGAAACTTATATTAAAAACTGTAAACGGGTTGCTAAATATGGAAAAATTGCTAAATCTGTTTAGTAATTGTTAGAAAATGCAAAATTGTGCTACAAATTTTCAGACTTCTGGAAATTGATTAAATTGCTAGAAGTTTAAAAAAAACTACTAGGTAAGAAAATTGCTAAGAATAGCAAAAGCATTAAAAATGTAAAATAAAAGTAAACTGTAAAATTACACTAGAAACTAAAAATTGGGAGCTCTAGAAATTGTAAAAATTTTACTAGACGCCGTAAGAAATTTGCTATAATTGGCAATTAAATTTCTTAAAATTGTAGAAAAATTTCTAGAAGCTGTAATAAATGCTAAATTGTAAAATAGTGCTAAAAATATTTTATTTAAAATTTGGTCAATGGTATTTAGGCTAATTTTACAGTTTAGCATTAATTACAGCCTCTTGTAATATTTACTACTATTAGGACTTGATCAGTTATTTTAATATTTAAAATCTGAAGAATTATTAGCACAATTTTACAGTTTCTAGCAAGTGCCTTACATCTTTTGAGGGTTTTTTTTTACAGTTTCCTAAATTTTCAGCAATTTCCAGATTTATCATACTTTTTAGCATAATTTTAAAGTTTATATTATATTATAGCTTCTAGCAATTTTTAACAGTTTTTAAGAATTTCCTTGCAGCTTCTAAAATTTCTTTTGCAGTCATCTTGTAAAAATCAAAAAATTTTAAGTACAATTTTACTGTTTGTAATAATTTTTTTGATATTTTTTTTATAATTTTCTGATAGTTCTTATCAATTTTCTTACAACTTCTAGCAATTCTTTTACAGTTTCTACAAAATTTAAAAATTACAGCTTTCAACACTTTTTACAGCTTTTATTATAAATTTTTCTTTCTAGCAGTTTTATCAATTTTTAAAATTTAAAAAGTTTTTCCTTCATTTTATAAATTGATAAAACTTCTCAAAAATACGAGAAAATTTAATTGTAAAAAAATTGCTAAAAATGGTAAAAAAAATTATATTTAAAACCAAAATAATCGGACAATTTTACCAGCATTAAATTTTCTCTCTTATTTTTTCCGTTTAGATTTAAAATAATACCAACAAATCATTTACAATTCAAATTTAAAATTTCTAGTGTCTAAAAAAACTCGATTATTCTTGCTCTTGAATTTAGAAAATTTCAATGTTTTCCCTGCATATTATTTTTCAAACTTTATCGAAATATTATCTTATATACTTTTATCGTTGAATTTTGAAAAATTGTCCAGCAAACGTTAAATAATCAAGGTAATTTTTTTATTCTTGAAACCGCGTATAACAATCCTGATTATATTAATTAATTTAGTGTAAAAATATTAACCTTAAAATCTTGTGTAAGCGCTATAATAGCGAAAGAAAATTATACTTTTGGCTACTCCAAAAGAAAACCAAAGTGACAGTCCAATTTTGTAGAATGAGTCTCCAGGCGCTACTTCGCCACTTGGATTTTTTTTGTCCTAAAATATCACAACGCATTACTCGCCTTTTCCCTTGTGTTTTTTCTGTAACAAGTTTTTATGAAAATGTAGAATAATACATGAAGTTTCAGATTCATTAATTAAATGTTTCTTTTGTGTTTCAGGTAAGCCTTTTTCAAGAACGTGCTCTCTCACATTTGGCAAGTAATTTTGTACTTCTTCTCTTTTTTTTTATGTCTCTTTGTATCATTATTTCTTCATGGAGTCTTATAAATTTTTAAGGCCTTTAGTTTACTAATAATATTCACTATTATGGTTTTTGTGAATAATTTAAGAGTCTAAAAATAACTTTCTCAGTTTTTTTATAATAAAAAGGTGTCAATTTCCTTTATTTTTGAAAATTTTAATAAGTTTGAGGTTCAGTATGTGAAAAAACTTCCAAAGAACTGAATCAAACGAGGATTTTTAAAATTGGGTCTCGAGTTATGATGTCTATCGTTTTTTAAGTCGGTATTAAGTTGCGTCCTCTGTGAAGGGTAAAAAAAATTTTAAGACCTCATTTTCATTTTTTAATAGTTGTTTATTAACAACTTAATAGTTTAATAGTTGTTAATAAACAACTATTAAAAAATGAAATTTACTTGAGAAGATTTAGAAATATTTACTTCCTTACATATTAAAACTTCTGAGAAAAAAAATTGATTAAGAAACCTTCTATTTGTGGAAACTGTCTATTTGTGTGTGACGTATTTTTTTGTGCCCACTGGGTTACGAGACCCCTTAAATTACACCCAAGAAATTATAATCAAATATGCACAACCTTGTCAGAAAAACATTAGTTTTTAATTTATTTATATTTTGTAATCCAAAAGTTGGAATTTGGAACAATATTTCTTTTACAAACCATTATCCCAAGAAAAGAGTAGGAAGTATACTTTTATGTTTTTTCTCCCGTTTAACAACCATGTTTAGGTTCTGCATTTGTTCTTAATACCATTATTAATATTGTATTATATATCTGATATTTACGCTCATATTTAATCTAGTTTCGATTCCCTTCGATTTCTAACAGGATATTCATACTACTATATATAGCTAGTGGTAGATGATTACATGCCATCTGAGAGCTTTAGGCTTTAGGCTTTTTACTCCTCGTGCAATATCTCTTACCCACCACTTGCAGCTCCAGCAACACTTGCTCGAGGATACTGATTTTCGAGATTCTAATCTCGCTAAAGGAGACACGGTTCGTTTAGGTCCATCACGTCTATTTCGTCTCCCGAAGGATAACATTAGGGAAAGCTCTCCTATCTCCACTTAATTTTTTTTCCCCTTTCTTTCTTTAATTCACATTTTTTTTTATTTTTCTCCACTTCGCTTTGTGTCTACTCGTTCAATGCTCGCTCGCCAACTTTCTTATTTACTTTGACCCTGAATTATCGAACCGAAACGACTTGCCTCTTTTGGAATCGATTGCCTCTCATTTAGATAAAGCGAACATCATTTTTCCAAAGATCAAACATTTTTATACAAACCAACAGACTTTTAACTTTATTGTAGATTTTTGATTATCGGTAATTTAATGCCGAGATTTGTCAATAAGATTTAATTATGAGAATTTTATTGACGTGAAATTTAATGATACAACACGTTAAATTGCCAAGATAAAAATTTTAATTGCCGAGATTTGATTTTTTGATTATCGAGATTTAATGATAAAAATTTTAATTACCAAGATTTGAGGATAAAATTTTTATTGAGTAAAATTTAATGTAGGGATCTTTTTTTTTCTGCAATATTCTTTTCTGCGCCTGTCGGTCTAAATTTGCTAGATGCCATTTAGGGACAGTTTATTCGCCCTCTGCGACATTTTTTTCAGCTCTGAATTCTTTAGTTCACGCTCTTGTAATTCTGCAAGATCCGGATAACACATGCTACGCAGAGATATTCGTTTTTTTTATTCTGACAGAATAACCTCTCCAGGCGATAATCAATCTTCACATGGTTTTAAAAAGCACACTTTTCATCACACGAAAGGCGCAGAAATTCTTCCATTCTCTACTCCATGCAAGTCGCGTTACATCTGGAGAAAAGAATTGCTGTCATGAAATTAGTTTTTTTCAGCTCTGTTGGAACGATAAAAGTTTTCGAGAAAAATAAAGAAAAAACAGATTGCAAATGCTTGACATCTGCATTTTTTATCTGATCGGAACTTTCTGAAAGGGGAAAAAAAGTTCTGCAGAAGAAAAAAGTCCCAGATAAAGAAACTGTCTGTTTTTTCTAAATCATTAAACACTACATTATTAAAATAAAAAAAAAAGTATAAAGATAACACAAATTGATTTAAATCGTGACAAAGGAAAGCATCAAATTGGACTTTTTTTTCACAATACGGTCCATTTATCTCGAGAATAAATCTTAAATATCTGTTTGAGCAGAAAGCACAAAATACACAAATTTATAGTGGACTGTAATTCAAGGTTTAGATAAATGATTTAGAACACGAAATTACACTAAAAAGGTAGTTTATTTAAATCCGTTGATTTCACAAGTAGTTGTTTTCATTGAAGTCGCGGCACAATCGAAGAAATGCGTTGTTGTAAAAATACATCGTAAAAAAGGTTAAAAATGCTTGAAATTAGGGAAAACTGAGAAAAGCAATTTGTAGAAAATCTCGCGCGAAATTGACCCCTTGAATCTCAAAAAGGGACTGAAAAGTGAGTGTCTTGAGAGGCCCTCGGAGAATGCGGAAAAAGGGGGGACCAGCGTCCCGACGATGGAAAATTTGAAGCCATGTGTTTGCAACATGATCCAAAGTGAGTGCAGGCATGGTCATAAAAAAACCGAACCTCGTCTTAACAAGAGTTTAGAACTATTTTAGAAATATTATGAAACATTCAATATTGCAAGAAGATTCAATCTTAGAAAAAATATACTCAGTTTGTTAAAATAAGAATTTTGTCGAAATATCAAAAGAAATAGTAACTTTAACTTTGAACATTCTCCCCCCGTTTCGTTAAAGTGATTTAACGAAAAATTATATAGAAAATTGAATTCGTTTGTTTCTATTCTTGTATGACCATCTCTGTTTGCATGAAAGTAAAACTTCCCGTTCATTCGCGGAAAAAGACAGTATTCGATTACTGTCACAATTCAGAATTTTTATGATAAGAAAGGCTGGAATGGTTTTGTCAATTTATCGTAAATAAGGTATTTAGAGTTTGTCAAAAGATGCATCCAAACTACATTTTGAAAGTTAATAATAAAATCTTGCAACGGATACTGTCGAGAAAATCTTGTAGAGACGTTAGTTTTGGCGTTAAATATGAACCTTAAGAGAAAAGTCAAACAATAAGTTCAGAAATGTATAGTTTTTCTCTGAGTCGAGAATTCAAAATTTAGCGTTTCGTGACTTGACAATTACAAAAGGTACATAGCATTGAAAAGAATCTCTATTAAGAAAAGTTCGTGTAGGTAGATTACTTGTTTACTTAGTAGTTTAGCGAGCGATCTAGAATAGTGAACGAACCTTGCAAGCGCGGACTATACTCACAGGGGCTTGCAAGGTAGAAATTCACCTGTCTCATAGTCTCGGTATCTCAATGTTTGAAAGCACTCCGGAATGTTCGTGAGAGAACCTTGCAAGCTCGGGTCACACTCAGAGTTGCTTGCAAGGATGCGTTTTCAACCAGGTCTCACGAACGCGGTTTGACTCGTCAGGAGTGCACTCTTAAAGGATTCTTTGCTCAAAAATCAAAATGAACTCTAAAAGGGGTATGCGTCTTTAAACTGATAACAATTTAAAGATACTCGATTTGATCTCAATTAGTCACGAAAACGGATCTATTTTGAATTAACGATTCTCTGTTGACTTGTCAACCCAGAATGCGGTTTCGAACTCAGGCGGCGTTGTAGAGTGGAAACCTTAGAAACACAGCAGACAAGACGGATGTAACATGAAAGCGCTGCAAGATGATTCCATTTTTCCAGAGCTGGGTAGCTCTGCAAGATGGAGTGCAGGGAGCGCTGCAACACGGCTCCCTCCGTTTACATCTGAGCAGGGATGAGAAATGACTTTACTGTCAGCCAGCTTGGCAGCACTGAAAGACGGCTAGGGGCACAGGAACAGCTTTCTGCAACTGGAAGCTAGGCAGCGCTGAAGGACTGCACAGAAAGAGCTGCACCATGTCTCCCTTCAAAGGCATCGGGCAGCACTGACAGACTGCTTAGCTCCCTGGAAACGTTGCAAGACGCCTCCAGTCACTGGAAGATGGGTAGCGCTTTGGAGCGCCTCCCCCCGTTAGCAGGTGGACAGCGTGGAAGCGCTGCAGGACAATTCTCACTGGAAGATGGGCAGCGTTGCTGAACGCCTCCGTCATTGACAGTTGGACAGCGCTGAAGGAGGATTCAGCTCAGGCAGCTTGGCAGCGCTGTACGGCTGGTTGACTCACTGGAAGTGCTGCAATACGCTTTCTCACTCTGGAAACTGGGCAGCGCTCAAGCGCTGCAGCAGGTCATCTGGGTCCTCGATGAACGAGTAGAAGCGCCTGCAGTTGAGATTAATTAAACCTGTAAATTTAAAAAGTGTATATTTTCTCGCAGTTAAAAGAATTGATTTCAAAATACTCCCCAGTTTAGATGCTTCGTCGAACTGGATGTCAGCTTTGTATTTGTCAATCAAAGTAGAATGCTGTTGGTAAATCGGCAGATCAGTGAGTTTCATCCTTGATCAAAGCAGGATGAATTCTATGATGCAGAAGACAAGAAATGAAGAATCTCTGGTAAAACGCATGATGAATGTCCATATCATGCGTCTATGATGATTTTCTTCGTAGAATTTCTCAAGGATGGCTGAATCCTGGCATGAAGTTGGCAATAGACCGAAGATAAAAGCAACTTTCCGAGTTGCCAGTATATTCAGAATAAAGGCGCGGCAGCGTAGATCGAAATTTTGATTAGAAGTTGATTTGTTAAGAGGCAATGAACAAATGTAAAAATATTTGACTTAAGGAGGTTGCAAAGAGTTTATAAATATTATGTCAGTCAAAGAGTGTAATTACAAGAGAATAACATGAGTTCAGAAAAATAATCAGTCCAAGGAAAGAATTGAGCGAGACTTTGCAAACAGTGAGAACTCTGGAAGGTTCACAAGGTTACCTTGAAAGCTAGCGGGTTAACTCAAGAGTAGCTCAAGGGTGCGTGTAAACCAGACCTTGTGAACGCGGGTTTGACGGGTCCAGAGAACTCTCTGAGAAGTGAAAATAGTCTCAACCTGAGAAATACTGATTAGATTTACTGAACCGTTTGAAACGGAGCTTGAAACTTTAATATATGATTGACTATTTTGACTGTTCGACATTTTAACTAAGAAAAGATGTTTGAATCCAGTGAATTTTTCTCTAGCACACATTAGAATGTAAATAAACTGAAATAAAGAAAACAGAACAGAGAAAGATACACATATAGAGAGAGATACAGAGAAAATTGTTACTTGTATTGAACCTGTACTTATTCAAGAAAATAGTGTGTATGGAAAGATTACTTAAGAAAATTCGTTTATCTGAGTACACTCTGGAATGTTCGTGAGAGAACCCTGCAAGCGCGTGTAAACTCGAAGGTGCTTGCAAGGTAGCGTTTTGAACCAGCTCTCACGAACGCGTACTGACTTGTATAGAGTGCCAACCATAGCGACAGTAAAAGAAATTCAAAGATATAGAAAGATCTCAAAAATAGAACTCTGGAAGGTTCGTAAGGTTACCCGGTAAGGAAGCGGTTTGACTCATGTAAGTGAACTAACCTTACGAACGCGGGTACACTCGTCCAGAGAACCTCAACTTAATAGAAAATAGATTCACACACAAGGAAAATGAAAACTAGAAAGAAACTCACACTGGATTACTTACATGTAATTAATGAAAATGTTAACCTCATAAACAAATCTCGAGTTTGTCCAATTAGAGAAAGGAGTGCTCTTAAAAACTTAAATGAATTTCTGTCAGCACGTCTCATCATATTTTAGTTCTATAGAAATACATTGTTTGTAATTTCGTCACTCATTGAATTGTTAAACAATTACATTCACAACAATCCAAATGAAAATTCACTGCTGGCTTGGTACAGTAGAAATTCCGGTGATCTAGTTCTAGTACTGGCATCGTGCACAGACTTGTTCACATGTTGCATAAATTGCCAACACTGGCACTGCTCTGCTATTTTGTAGAACCAATAACAAGTAGAAAAACCATGTATGCACTGGAGCAGCACTGGCGCAATACACTTTGAGAATTGGCACAATACAAAGTTAAGTGTGTAGAGAATACAAGCATTCCGTATGTTGCCAGTACTGGCACTGTACAATGTCACCATGATTTTCACACTATTTGCTTTTCCCGTATTTATAATACGGATTACCGATCCTTGAAATTTGATACACTAAGAAGTTGTTTCATAATCGGCGAGTAATTCCTCAACGTAAATGACACTGATTCGTGAATCCATATTAGATATTTTGATTTCACACATTAAATTGCACACTAATCCGGTTCGAAGGACCAAAATGTTTGAGCAGAAAGCACAAAATACACAAATTTATAGTGGACTGTAATTCAAGGTTTAGATAAATGATTTAGAACACGAAATTACACTAAAAAGGTAGTTTATTTAAATCCGTTGATTTCACAAGTAGTTGTTTTCATTGAAGTCGCGGCACAATCGAAGAAATGCGTTGTTGTAAAAATACATCGTAAAAAAGGTTAAAAATGCTTGAAATTAGGGAAAACTGAGAAAAGCAATTTGTAGAAAATCTCGCGCGAAATTGACCCCTTGAATCTCAAAAAGGGACTGAAAAGTGAGTGTCTTGAGAGGCCCTCGGAGAATGCGGAAAAAGGGGGGACCAGCGTCCCGACGATGGAAAATTTGAAGCCATGTGTTTGCAACATGATCCAAAGTGAGTGCAGGCATGGTCATAAAAAAACCGAACCTCGTCTTAACAAGAGTTTAGAACTATTTTAGAAATATTATGAAACATTCAATATTGCAAGAAGATTCAATCTTAGAAAAAATATACTCAGTTTGTTAAAATAAGAATTTTGTCGAAATATCAAAAGAAATAGTAACTTTAACTTTGAACAATATCGATAAAAAACTCCTCGAAGCGTGAGTTCAGTTTTATTTTCTTTTTTTTACGTTTAACCTTGATGCTATAATATACTACCAGCGGCGGTCTTATGATGGTTGGAATGTCCAAGAACTCGGACAAGAAGGTGAGTTGCATCAATGGAATAGGGGTAAAGAATGAAAGCTACGCGGAACATGCATGCAAAATGGCAGTCTTGTCGACAGTGAGAAATTTCGATCGACCCGAGAACAAGGTTGGGCTACTCGGTACTTTACCGGCTATCTGTCATGGTCTAACTTTGAGTGTACTGCCAGACTAAAACTATGATGGATGAGGAAAACATTCCGTTTCACTGTTTTTAGCATAATTGTATTGCAAAAATGTGCTCAACACTTGAGAAATGTGTTCACACGTTGTCACACGTTTTTGTACATTTTATTGACAATTCGAAATTCCATCTCACATGATTGCTTCACTGAGAAAAAATGTTTTGTTAGTATATACACTGTTAAAAGTTTCTGTATTGTGCTTCACATACATGTATATGAAATTCAATTTAAAATAGAGTTATATTAAATCTAACATAAATTATCCTAATAATTTAATATATACTGTATATTAAATTTGATATTCATTGAGAGTTCATAACGTTGAATGAATTCTAATATACAAGTATATTAAATTTAATATAATTGTATGTTAAATTGAATTTTATATACATGTATGTGAAGCACAAAACAGAAATTTTTAACAGTGTACTCTCTAAATCTGAATTAGTACTTTTCTACTATGAATTAGTAGTTTTCTACTTTGAATTAGTCAAATTCTTGGCTCACTTTTCTCTAATTCATATAGTAGAATTTTTGCCTAATTAAATTAGTAGTTTTCTGCTAAGAATTAGTAGTCTTTTACTAAAAAATAGTAATCTTTTACTAAAAAATAGTAGAATTTTTACTATTTTAATAGTAGCTCACTTTTCGCTAAATCATTAGTAGAAAATCACTAATTTAGATTTAAAAAGTAGCCTACAATTTTTTCCCCCTATCACAGGCTTGACAGGTGTCCCCTATTTATCCTAAAAGTAGATCTGATAAAAATCATGATTTTTTTAAAAAATCCGATTTATTTGATTTCAATCAAAATTTCAATTTTTTTAAATATAATCAGAATATAAAATCTCCAAATGTTTATTTGTAAGTAGTTTATTAAAGAGATGAAAAAAAAATTAAAAAAAAAACAACACGAGAATAAAACAGTGACATAATTATATATAAAAAAGTAGAAACTCTTTTCTAAAAATTAAACTATTTGCGGACATTTTTTTGAAATTGAAATAATAAATAAGAAGATAATTAAAAAAACGTTAAAATATATTACTGAAGACAACAAAATATAAAATAAAAGAGTAAATGCTTTTAAAAAAGTAGAAAATTGGAAAATTTAAAAAATGTAGATAAAAGCACCAAATAAATGTTTTCCAAAATTAGTAATTGTAAGATAAAAACTAAACAATTGATAAGAAGAGAAGTGCTTCTTGGAAATGGGAAAATGATGAAAAAAATTAAAGAATTAATTTAAACGCAAGGAAGAACTAAAAGAATAGTGAAACAGCAAGAAAGTTAAATAAATAGGAAGAAAATAAAGAAATGTTTTTTTTTTTAATCTAACAAACCGTAAAAAATGTAAAAAGTACAAAACATAAAATTTAAAAAATGTATGTATCAAGATAAATAAAAAGAAAGTCCACAAAAGAAACTTTAAAATCCTTTAAAGATAAAAAAGTTTAAACAAATTAAACCAAACACATTTTTAGAATATTACACGTAATATGAGTCCAACAATAAATTTAGAAAAATAAAGAAAATCTAAAAACTTTGTGAAAGAATAAGTAAGTTTGCAAAAAATGTCGCAAAAAATAAATAAGATGTGAAAAAAAATTGTATAAACTTACAAAACAAAATGAAAGTATTTATTTTTAAAAATATGGAAATAATTATAAAAATCAACGAAATAAAAAGTTTAGTGAAAGTTATAATAAGAAAATTGTGAAAAATAATATTAAATAATTTGCATAAAAAGAGGGAAATTAAACATTTTCGAAAAATTGAAATCTCTTAGAAATATTATAAGAATAGGTGTTAAATAAAAGGATTATTGTGAAAATGGAAAATAATTAATATTATTTAATTATTTTGTATTAATTAATATGCATTTAAATGTGAATTAATTGAAATTTAAAAGTTCGAACAAATTGGAATATGACTTAATTGACGTTCAGAATTTATATGTATATAACTATATATTTTTTTTAAACTTCTGATCCCAAACTTTAATTTATTCAAAATTTTAAATTACAATTATTTCAAAATTTAACAGTTTAAATTGTTGTTAAAATTGTTTAAAAATCTATTTCTTTTTTTATGTTTGAATTAATTTACATATTTGATCGCTTATTTTTCATAAATTTTATTTATTTTCTTTAATTTTCAGTTATTTCTATAATTTTGAAAATATTTACTTCAATTTTTTGTTTTGAAAATTTTTTTTTCATACACTTTCTACATTTTTAATTTATTTATCTCAATTCTCAGTTATTTGTATTATTTTTCAATTATTCCCATCATTTTTAAATTGATTTCTGTAATTTATCAACTTTTTTCTCCAAGTTATAATTTTTAAAATTATTTTTTAACTGATTTACTAAATCGTTAATCATTTTTTTCTAATGTCAATTATTTATCTCAAAATTCAATTATTTTAAAAAATGTGTAATTATTTTTGCAATTTTTTAATTATTCTTCTCAATTCTTGATTGTTTTCTTCAATTCTCAAATATTTTTTTAATTTTAAATTACTGTTTTAATTTTTCAATTATTTCTATGAATTTTCAATTTTTTTCTCCAAGTTATAATTTTTAAATTATTTTTTAACTGCTTTACTAAACCGTTAATCATTTATTTCAAATTTACAATTACTTTCGGTATTTTGTAAATAATTTCCTAAATTTTCAACTATTTATCTCAAATTTCAAATATTTTTAAAAATTTATCATTATTTTTGACATTATTTAATAATTTCCTTTAATTTAATGTATATTCTGTAATTTTTTTCAATCATTCTTCTCAAATCTTGATTGATTTTTTCAATTTTTAAATATTTTCTTAATTTAAATTACTGTCTTCAATTTTCAATCATTTTCTCACCTTTTAATTATAGTCTACAATTTTCAGTTGTTTTTATAATTTTGCAATTATAGAAAAAATTAAAAAATTTTTAAATTACTTTTAAGTTTCTTTTATTAGTTTTATAATCTTCTTTAATTGTTTTTTTTTCCAAATTTTAATTATATTCATCATTTTTTAATTAAATACCTAAATTTTCATTTTTTTTTAATTTACCATTATTCTTATCTTTTTTCAATTATTTTTTCTTGGTTCATATATATTTATGAAGTTCTTAAAGTACTCTAAAAGTTCCCTATTTTTGTATATTCAGTCCCCTATTTCCCCTAAAATATTTTTCATTATCACTGTGAAGCCTGGTGTTTAAATTTTCTACAACTTGTAAATAATTTTATAATTTTTTTACATTTTTAAAAGAATTTGTCTTTCTGTTTGTATAATTTTTACATTTTCTTATTTCATTCTGAATATTTTTTATTTTATAGTTCATTTTTCGCTATTTTTATATTTTTCTAATTTTTTCTTTTAGTTTTTTAAACTTTCTTTTAAATATTTTCTCCCATTTTTCAATATATTGCTTTGTTTCTTTTTCTCTTTTTTTATTATTATTTTTTTAAAATATTATTTGATTCAAATTTACTAATATTCTAGTCGTAAATTGATCAGTATTTCATTCTATTAAAATTTCAGTCGATTCAAATTCTCATTCTTTTGAGAATTGTTTAGTTTTTAAGAAATAAGAATATAAATTAGTTTTCATACTTCTTATGTTTAAAAATGTTTTTATTCATTTCATAATAATATTGATAACTTAGCTAATGATAAGATTTTCGAACATAAAACGTAAGAAATGGCAATTTTTTCACATTTAACAGGATTAATTTCAGAAAAAAATGGACCTTTCGAGCGAAGGGATTAAGAGACTAATGACGATATTAATTTGACAATTTTCAGAAAGTGTAGCTAATTATGACAAGAAAATTTTTAATTTTTGGCTCATCGGAAAAGCACTCTCCTAAGCTAAGCGGAGGAAATATATCTGGGGACCTTTAGGAATCACCATAAAAAAGAAACTCTCAATAGGATTTCACTGCGGTAGCGCCTCGTGCGATTCGCGCTTAACCGTAATTGCGTTTTTAATGGACGCTCAGCCACTGTCGAATTTACCCGGACCAATCCGTTTTTACGATCCGTTTTTTAGATGACCCCAGTCTGCCTCCCTGTTCCATTAGCTTTTTTTTTCAAGGATCTGCTCTGAAATGAGTTCTTGCAAAAATTCAGCCAAAAACCTAAAATACACACCTTGACAACTAATTATTTTAATTTTAAGAACACACATTAATTCTAGGATAGAAATAATTGGTAATGCGCATCAGTGTTAGTTAATTAGTATTTATTTTAGGTTTATACTATAGTTCCCTATATCCCTAATATCATTCCCTATCATCTAATAGTGTAGTTGACGTACCTAATAATAATCTTCATTTTTATGATGGTATCTAGAGACCTTTCCACAAAATATTGTCAATTATTATTAATAGTAATAATAACATGGTTCATATCTACATTTAAACAAGGGGAGATAAATCCAACTCGATTATCAGCTATAAATCTACAATTTAACATCTGTAATTAATTTCAAATTCTGTTGTTTTTATAACATATGGCACGAGTCCTTGACTATGTATGACCCAAGTTTTGGTGAAACATCTGTAAAAGTTTTGACATTTGTCAGAAATTTGGAGGATTTCAAGATCTCAAGTTGAACTGTCGTGCGACAGTGGATTTACATGGCACTTATGCATTTTAATTCGTCGACGTTGGCTGGCGGCAGCCTGCAGTAGACGACACGTTTATTGGGCGATAAAACTTCCCTTCGCTGCCTGTTTTCGCGCCCTGGGTACCATTCTACTCCTCCCGCGCAGCCTCTTGTGTCTACGTGGAATGCACAAAATTTCGCTAATATTACGCGAACCTTGCCTAGCAAGGTGCCGCTCTCTTGGTGTTGGTTTGAAACCATTCCTTCTCCCTGTCTGATTCTCTTTGCCACTTTACTCTCCATCATCCCTTTCTCCGTGCATGTATCCGAGAGAATTTGCACGTATGGATGTAAGTACCTACTGGAATGGTGATACCAAAGCTCTCGTACTCTCTTTATAGGATTAATGTATAGTTATGGCTTTACAGCTTAATATTTCCAAAGATCGAAGCTTCGGATTAAACCTTACTGCTAAATGGAATACTCCTATTTGCGCTAATACCCCTATTCACTCCCTTAATTATCTGAATACAGTCGAATGTGTAATTTAGTCGGGTTATCAATTTTGGACATCTTTGACAAAACAGTTTGACTTTTGGAAGGACCAATTTTCTTTAGAAATAATAATGTTGCTATGGATCATCAACATTGTTGTACGGCATCAATTTGAGTAAAGGGAAGGTAAAGTACATGTAATTTAGTTTTTAAAAATTGAGGCATTAACATAAATTACAAAATCACCTATAATTAAAATCGAGTTTAACGACGAACGCACTTACCTTTACTTAATTACCATACCCAGGAAAAAAATTCAAGAACAACATAAAAAGTATGTTAAACAGTAGAAAAGCAGACATTTTTAACTCTTGTCGTCACATGTCCTCAAGATAATATGCTAATACCAGTGTTTATCTACTCCTGAAATTTTCATATTCATATTCACTAATTCGTTAGATAATCGAAAAAAGCCACTGTTTACATTGACCCAACAGTGACTCCCTAGGTCGAAAAAAATTCCAGTGTCCCTTTTGTGTTTGACGAAAGCACGAGACTGTGATTCCGGTATTAGTATGTATAAGCATATGTTTTCCCCGAATATTTATTCTAAACGTGATTATCGATAATTCTCAAAGTTTCACTTAACCCATGTATTTAACCAACTTAAATATTAACAGAGAAGATTCAAGAAAATTATACATGAATATGCTACATAGTTAGGTAAATTATAAAATTATACAATATACTTGAGTAAATTATAAGAATAAACAATAATTGAGTCAATGATAAAAGTATACAATACCTAAATAAATTATATGAATAAACAATACTTAGGTAAATTATAAAAATATGCAATACTTAAGGAAAGTCTATCTGACTAGTTAAAGTTAAGGTGAATCGAGCTATGAGACGTCCCGTGGTAGAACGTGGGCGAGACGATGCGTAAAAGCCATCGTAAAACCGTGATTAGTATTAACGATCGTACGTGTGTCCGACCATATGAAGCCAAGTCCTTTGCTCGCTCCAGCAATAATATAAATTAAAAGCCTCTTACGTGCTGCAAACCGTAGCTCGCGCTGCCTCGTTATACGTCGGTTACGCGCTTTGAACGATCCCAGCAAAGACTTATGACTACTTTGCGCTTCTAGTGTCATTCCTGAATTCGTAATTTGTACTGATATGATGCTTGTCAAATACCACCGAGAAGTGCTCTAGAAAGTCATTTTAAAAGAAAATTCCATCTTTGGAAATTTTCTGTTGGCATATGTGTAGGTACAACAATTTTTAGTTTCATATTTTCCGCAATTTTTGATAATTAACATACAGGGTTAAAAGATCTTGTATAGAATGTACACGGTCCTGGTCTATTTCGATCAGACTTTAGGAACTTTTAGTGGTAAACAACTAAAACAACTTTTGTTTGTAGTTGTAAACAAGAAAATCATGAATGAAAAATAATGAACAGGTTTTGGAATATAAGTGGTATAATGTTCAATTCGAATAGTCAAGGTAGATAATGACTTGGGTACAAAAGATGAATGTTGAAACTGACAATTGCAGATGGTATGGATAGACAAGGATTGTTGACAATGGCCATGATGATGATCATGATGAAGACTAACATTGATGACTACTGTTGATGAAAATTGACGAAGATGACAAATAATTATTGTCATAGATAATTGTATAGGGATAACATTACTGACAACCACCAACTATAATGACTGTACTGCAAAAAGAAATATATCTTTAAAAGTAGCTTTAAGAAGTACAGATTTTAAGTAATCAATCAATGGATTGATGGATTTATAAATTGGATTGTAATTATATAATTAACCGATACGATTTGTTGCTGTAACAAAGTTTTTGTCATCCTAAATATTTGGGATTGTTGTACAGTGATAGAACCATATCGTTGGAGCTATTTCAATACCGCGAATCTGCACTTGGTTCATACCACGTATCTGCAAATTCATTAAGGGCTATATTGTAGGGCAAATTGCACTAAAAGTAGCCTTTAAAAGATTTGCAGATACGCGGCATGAACCAAGTGTAGATTCGCGGTATTGAAATAGCTCCGACGATATGGTTCTATCACTGTACAACAATCCCAAATATTTAGAATGTCAAAAACTTTGTTACAGCAACAAATCCTATCTGTTAATTATATAATTACAATCCAATTTATAAATCCATCAATCCATTCTTTTCCGTGTGCCAATAATCAGTTATCATCATCATTGGTCGTTATTGCCAATGGTCATCAGTGTCTACCGTATTTTCTCATTCCAAATAATCATTTGTAACTGTAATAAGTGGTCACCATCGTCAGTTGTCATCGCCATTGATCATCATTTTTGGTAATAATCACGATTTCTTGTCATTTGTAATCAATAATGTCAATATTCAGTGATCATTATATATTACTGCAATCACTTTCCAGATACTTCTTAAAGATGACTAAAGGTACTTAAAATCTGTACTTCTTAAAGCTACTTCTAAAGATATATTTCTTTTTGCAGTACAGTTGTTGCCGACCAAAATAAATGTAATATTTGAGAGATTAAAATAATGTCTTTATTTAATACCTTATGATTTGAACTCGAGTTTCAAGTTTACTATGAGACAATGACTATTTGTTGACACAACAACCTGGCGTCAAGGTTTTGGGACAATGACCATGAAAGGCGGAGAAAAGGTGTTTCAGATGAATAGAAGAAAAGGATGGAGAATGAGAGGGCTAGACAGATAAGAAAAGTTCAGTTGGAAATTGAGAGTGAAGAGAAGAACATCAAAATAGAAAATGGAATTTGTGCGCGAGTGTGTGATAATTTGCCGTCAGCGAAGTGGACAGTTTTCAATTGGACAAGGAGGCATTCTTAACTAAAGGAAAAGGATAAGGATAAAGATAAGGATAAGGATAAGAATAAGGATAAGGTATAAGGTGAATCAGGAGAGCAGAGATGGCTTTCTAAGGGACCAAATACGGTTTGTTAAAATTATCTTAATTAAAGTTGTTATTGAAGTTTATTCAAGTTCCTTGAGCCCCCATAACCTTTAAGTAATTAAAATAAAAAAATCCTTCTGGTTTTATTGGAAGGATAAATAAACGTACACCTCCAGTTGCGAGGGGATCGGAAATTCTAAGGAATTTTCGTGGTCCTAGCTTGCGGAGACTACATCTGTGCTAACCATTAATAAATAATTTAAAAATATTCCCTAAACAACCTTCTTCAAAAGAATTCCTATAAACCGTAGATTAATTGAGTTAAATGTAACTCATACCCGGTACATGGTTTACAACAGTCATTATAGTTGGTGGTTGTCAGTAATGTTATCCCTATACAATTATCTATGACAATAATTATTTGTCATCTTCGTCAGTTTTCATCAACAGTAGTCATCAATGTTAGTCTTCATCATGATCATCATCATGGCCATTGTCAACAATCCTTGTCGATCCATACCATCTGCAATTGTCAGTTTCAACATTCATCTTTTGTATCCAAGTCATTATCTACCTTGACTATTCGAATTTAACATTCTACCACTTTTTTTCCAAAACCTGTTCATTATTTTTCATTTATGATTTTCTTGTTTACAACTACAAAAACCAATAGTTCCCAAAGTCTGATCGAAATTGTCCATGACCCATTTTGTGTACATTCTGTACAAGATCTTTTGACCCTGTATGTTAATGACAAGCACCATATCAGCACAAATTTAGGTAAAGTACTTTCTTGTTTACAACTACAATGACTAAATTTTTCTAAATTTTGGTAGCAATTGAAGACGACCCATTTTGTATACATATTTTACAAGGCTCTTACGTCCTTATAATACTGACGAGAAATATCATCAAGTTACCTTCCTCATTGAAAATTACCAAAACTTTCCCGCTTGAGATTCACGGAACACGAATTCCCCTTAGAATTATTCTGCAAACCATCCGCAAATTTGCGTAATTGAGTTTAATTCGATAACTTGACGATATTTGAGAAATTACCCCGCTTCGTTTTCAAAGTCACTTTTCCTTTTATCTTGAATCGACATTAGGAGGGTTACACGTTGCCTGAGGCTTTTCAGCTTTCGCCACGAATCCTAATCGCGTCAATTGGATTCGTAGCAAAACTTTGGCGCCGCCACAAGAAGCGGAGCGTCTGGAATTCCGATCTCGTAGGCAATATCAAGGCGCAAAGAGGGTCCCGGGTCAGCTTTTGGGGCTTCCTAAGAAACAGTTTCATTACTTTCGATCCCTCCAAGACGCACATACGCACATATATATACTACCTATATACCTACAGTAAATACCAAGGGGAATGCGTCCAAGTTAGGCGCTGAATTCCTGAACTTGTGGGAGGGGGGGAGGGGAGGGGAAGGAGTCTAAGACAAGCAACCCCAAGGGTCTGTTGGCTGAAACACCCTCCTCTCTCTATACTAGCACCCTCACAGCCCTGACGTCAGCCCTGTCCAAATTTATAAAAAATAGATGTTCACCGTCTTCCCATCCAGGTTATATATAAAAGGGGCGAATACCTATACCTTGGGTCCAAGAGCCAGATACGGCTTCCCCTATCATCGAGATAAGCCCGCGTCTTAACGGCATAAGCAGCAAATTCAAAGAAAACTTGGTCACCCCTGCAAGTATTTGTCTTTCAAGACGAGGACTTATCGATCCCTGGACTTTTTCTTGGCGACTTTTGCTCACGCCCTTTTGCAACCTGTGTTCTACTTAGGGTTTTTCCTTCTTTTTACGGAAAAGATAAGGGCTGAGGGAATCGTTACGATTCTACGCTGGATTTCATAAGGGGAATGTCAAAAATTTTTGTAATATATCGTTGTTGGTGAAATATTTCTTGCTATATGTAATGAGATTATTATGATAATCTTGTAAATCTTCTGAATTACACCATAAACTTTACAAGTTGATATTCTTTCGCGGTAATATTTTTATAAACAGAGAAATATATAGGCTTAATCTAGAGGTTTTCGATGAAGTATGAGTTTTTCTAGTTTTGATAGTGGTTTGATATTATTTTTAGAGACAAACCGAATGTTTTGTACGTAATGTGCTATTATAAATAATAAACAAACATATACAAGTAGTTTGTGAATATTTCGCTTGTAATATTTATAAGTGTTAAACTAACTTTCTTTAGATTATATTGATGAGCTTAATCCTCTTTAGGAACTTTCGTATGGTACATAGTCAAATTCATGTGGTAGATTTTAGAGATCGATAAATTACTTTGAGAGTTTGGTATTATAAATTTAGCCAGTTACGAAGAAAAACACGCTTTTCCCTATAGACTTTAACGTTGCTTTTTAACATTTTAAAGGTTGTAGGGAATTTTAATGTAAGAAAATAGAAAGTGGAGTCGTGTGTAAAAAATAATATGTTTCTCGTTTGGTTTTTGTGGCTGTTATCTCAAGGTGAATATATTTTATTAAACATAATTGTAAAACAATTTTTGTATTTGCTTCCTCGTACCTTTTTCCGGTATTTATTTCCGGTATCTATTTCCCGTATATTTTAATCTTATGATTAAAATAAGTAATTAATAGTCAATATTTGTATGGAATATGATAGTTACACTCATTTTTGCTTCTTGGTCCATCTCTCCTCGAATTTTTTCTTTTTTTTTCAAACGTCTCTTATGGTGTAAAATTTTGACAAATACATTTTTATAAGTTTGTCTTTCTTCACAAGAAGTGGAACTAAAACTTACACGTGTATAAAATTAATTTTTTCATGAATTTTCGGATGTAGAAAAAAAAACAAAAATAGTGATCCATCTCTCCTCGACTTACGTTATAAAAAGAACACTCCTTTACTTTTTAGAGGAATCTTTGTAGTGTCATTTTGAGTCATTTGAGAGAAGGCATTTTGGATTAAAATGAAAATTATCCCTTTAAATTAAAAATAGTTTTAAATTCGTAATTTATTTGAAATACTTACTTTTACCTTATTTAACTTATTCACTTGACAATCTGACAATTTTTCTGCTCTAAAAATAAGAGAATTCCATAATTGAAGTTAAATTAAATGACATCTTGTACTTAAATTAAATTTTAACCGACAAGTTCTAACAATATCTGAACTCAGACTTGTGGATTCTCCAGGTGTTTCAGTAGAATATAAATATTGAAAAAAAATTTAAGAAACGCTTATGTTTCGTCTGCATTACCAGAAATTCTAAATATTGCTCATTTCATCTTGGAAAATATTGTTGCTCATCCAAATTCTATTATCACCATCTTTTTCTCAACGAAGTTATAATTTAATATCAAATCTAAATTTATAAATTCAATTCGTCCATTTGCGCTGATCGAATCAGTGACCTTTTTTTAGTGCGATCGATTTCACGTATCTAATTTCATAACAGTGGCAGAACGGTCGAGTCTTGTCGTCGTATCGATATTTCCGTCTCTCCTGCAATATATAGAAATAAAATGTATCCTGTTATTAATTCACGTTAAATTCGACTATTTAAATTCATAGTATTATATGGAAAATCGATATTATTGCATTACTAAAGGTCTTTTTTGTGAAAAACAGGCTTTATCGATCTGCACGAAAAGCGCATTTATTCACTCAAGTCGACTACTCGACTAAAGAATACGAGATATAGGGTATACCCGGACTGACTAGCTGACTGGTTGGCTGGCTTGGGCAAATAAGGCAAAGGGGTGCGAATCCACTTAACGATTTCTCAAATCCCTCCGTTATCGGTGGTGATTAAGACGCTGGTGTGAACCAACAGTGGAGCTTTCCTGCATTTTCTCATTATCTTCGAGACCTAGGCTCCTTACGAAACTCGTTGATTCCCCGTCAAGGGTAGAGGGGGGAAAGGATGGCGCGCGCGTTAAAGTCGAGAAGAAACTTGGAGAGTGAAGGAAATAAATAAAATAGAATCTTCTTCTTCTTCTTCTTCTTCTAACTTGGTCAGAAATAATTAAAAGACAACTTGATCCTTTTTCGGATCAAGAATACAGAGTTACTAAGAAGCTTTTTCAAATCGACCCTTCACTCTTGCGCTTCTTCTCTTTTCCAATAAACTTACTGTTCTGTCAAACTTGACTGTTTTTATCCGCCTGGATTTGTATTAAGTTGAGATTTTGGACAGAAGAATCAAAATGGAATAAGATTCTTCCATCTTGGATAAGGGAATACAGTTTCTGAAATTTAGGAAAGAAAATGTCAGGGATCACAGGTTGTCCCCTATTCACCTTTTTTCCCCTATTTTAAAATGTTTCCACCTATTTCCCCTATTTTAAAGAATTGTCCCCTATTTCCCCCTTTTCTAATTTTCAGTATTAAAGTTTATAGTTATAGCCAGAATTTTTAGCAGTTCAATATAAAGAAAATTTTTTTATAAAACCTCAGCCCAATTGATTTAGATTAACCTGTATCAGCAATCGATGGAAAATCCCCATTAAAAATACTTGGGGAAAAATAAACTTTTTTAAAAAAAAAACCCCCACCTTTTTTAATTTATAAGCTAAAAATATTTTAGGTCATAAATTTCGTCACTTTTAGATATATTTTAATAAGATATGATGTTTAAAGAAATTAAATTTTTATAATGTCGGATGTTATAAAAAATATGTAGAAATAATACATTGCAAATATGTGCAATCTTTTATTATATAAATATTCAAGGAAATTCAACAAGTCTTATTTGGAGATTTTTGAGGTCGCAAATAAAGATTCCGATGTCAAAAATTAATTTCTTAAAATTTTGGATATAGATACATTCAAAATTTTGACCTTCCCTATTTTCGAATTAGTCATCTTGAATCACGATTGCCGAGGATTTTCAGGGACTCTCAAATGACAAATCTCGTGTAAAAAATTCAGTCTTCAAAAAAATCACATTACATCAAATTTTTAAATACAGTCTACAAATATTTAATTTCTACATCTCTTTTCAATTATCTTTTTCATTTTGAAATTACTTTTGTCAATTTTCAAGTATTTCTAAGATTTTGAATTTCATTTTTTCGAATATCAATTATTTTCTTCAGTCTTTAAATTATTGACAGGAATATTGAAATTTATTACACAAGTTTTCATTTATTTTTGTCATTTTTAAATTATTTTCTTAAAATTTCAATTATATTCTAAAATCTATAAACTATTGCCAAGAATATTTAAATTTTCTACACAAGTTTCAATTTACTTTTGTTATTTTTTAATTATTTGCTTTAAAATGTCAATTACTTTTGTCCTATTTCTTAGTATTTTCGTCATTTTCAAATTATTTTCTTCATATTTCTATTATTTTTGTCATTTTAGCATTATTTTCTACAAATTTCAATTATTATATTCAATTTTTTTTTGTCATGAATTTTTAAATTTTACACCAGTTTTAATTTATTTTCTTCAAATTTTAAAAATTGTCTTCATTCTTTTTATTATTGTCACGAATTTATTAATTTTTTACAACTTTTTCAATTATTTTCTACATATTTCAATTATTTTCTAGAAACTTTAATTACTTTCTTCATATTTAAATTTTTTGACATTTTTTACTTAGTCTATTAAATTATAATTATTTTCTCTAAACTTCAATAACTTTCTTGAAATTTAAATTATTTTCTTTAAACTTTAAATTATTGCCATAATTTTTTTAATTTATTGCACAAATTTTCATTTAGTTATGTAACATTTCAAGTATTTTCTTAAAATTTCAATTATGTTTTTAATCCTTATTTTATTGTCAGAAATATTTAAATTTTCTACACAAATTTCAATTTAGTTTTGTTCTTTTTTAATTATTTTCTTCAAATTTCAATTACTTTTGTCATTATTCAATTATTTTTGTTAATTTCCAATTATTTTCTTCATATTTTTATTATGTTTGACATTTTAAAATTATTTTTAAAAAATGTCAATTATTTTATTCAATTTTGTTTATTGTCAAGAAATTAACAAAATTTTACACCAGTTTTAAATAAATTTCTTCAAATTTCAATCATTTTCTTCATCCTTTTTATTATTCTCATGAAGTTAATAATTTTTTTGCAACTTTTTCAATTATTTTTCAAATTATTTCTACAAATTTCAATTACTTTCCTTATATTTAAATTTTATGACATTTTTGAATTATTGTCTTCAAATTTCAATTTTTTTTCTTCAGACTTCAATTAATTTCTTAAATTTTCAATTATTTTCCTCAAACTTCCAATATTTTTTTCAATTGTTCAATTATTGTCTATAAATTTTTAATTTTTAAACCAGCTTTCAATTATTTATCTCATTATTCAATTAGTTTCTTAATATCTCAATTGTTTCTTCAATTTTTCAAGTATTGTCTTCAAATTTATAATTTGTTACACTTTTTTCAATTATTTTCTACAAATTTCAATTCCTTTCCTCATATTTAATTTTTTTTAAATTATTCTCCTTAAATTTCAATTATTTTCTTCAAACGTCAATTAATATCTTCACCTTTTAATTACTTTCCTCAAACTTCTAATATTTTTTTCAATTTTTCAATAATTATTGTCTATAAATTTTTAATTCTTTACATCAGTTATCAATTATTTTTGTCATTTCTCAATTATTTTTTTCAAACTACATTTATTTTTGTCATTATTCAAATACTTTTGACATTTTGGAATTATTTTCTTTAAATGTCGTTTTCTTCAATCTTTTTATTATTGTTGTCTATAAATTTTAAATTTTTACACTAGCTTTCAATTATTTATGACATTATTCAATTAGTTTCTTCACGTTTTAATTATGTCCCTAATTTTTCAAGTAATGTAATACATTTTTTATTTTTTACTTCATTTTTTGAATTATATTTCTCATTAATTTTTTTTCCAAATTCCAGTTTTTTTTTGTAATTTTTCAACTGTTTTCTACATATTTTTTACATATGTAAATTTTTTTTATCATTTTTTAAATTATTTTCTTTTTAGTTTGAATAATTATTTTTCGTCAAATTTTACTTATTTTTGTCATTCTTCTATTATTTTCTTGTAATTACAAGTATTCTTAAAATTTTTCAATTATTTTCTTTAAATTTCAATTATTTTGTTTTAAATTTAAAATTTTTGTCTTCATTTCTTGATTTTTAATTAATTTTCCAATTAGTTTTGTCATTTAACAATTTTTTTCAAATTTGATATTAAGGAGCCCTGATTAATTATTTGCCTGCTAGCGGGCCCCAAATTAATGTCAGTAATATTTTGTTTATTATTGCAAATTATTGTTTATTTACTTTATTCACTTAAAAACTCCTTATTTATTCACCTTTTTAAATTAAAAAGTCACTTTTTGGTACTATTTTCAATCTACACGTCCGCTGTCAGCCCTGTATAATGTTTCCATATTTAAAATTTGTAAATAAAAAAGTACTAAGTTAAAGAAAATTGTCTGTCCCCTTTTTGTCCCCTATTTTTGAAAAAATTCGTTCTATTCATCTTTTTCAATAGCAATAGGTCCCGTGATCCCTGAAATTTTGAAAATCAAACTAAAAATTGATATCATGTAGAATATAAGAATAATATAATAGTATAAGAATAATCAAAAGAAAAATTTTGAACATGATAATCGCTTAATTCGGCGAATAAGCAGCATAATTTCACTTTTTACGATTTAAGAAAAATATTTTGGTATCTTTAATTGGACAAGGCGTTGTGTTATTATCATCCCAGTTTTAGGGATAAAAAAACCTTTTTTAAATTTAAGAAATTGAACTAAAAAAATAATTTTTTTTAATTTTCGTGAAACTTGTTACCAAGATTGTTTTCGTGTCGTTTTAATTACAAACATCTCAAAATAGTGGATCCAAAATGACAGCGGAAAAATTAAAACTCAATCGGATTTTTTCGAAACTTGTTACTCGACGCTTTTCGATGTCACTCACAACTAATATAATCCCACAATTGAAAAATCCAAACCAAACACACTTCTTTCTCAAAAATACTGTAATAGCCGCCAAAAAAATTCTCGACTTTTGCAAAAATCTGTTGAAAAAGATAAAAAAAAAATTGACGAATCTCGCAGAGATGAGGAACTTTTCCGATCAATATATAGCCGGAGGTTTGCTTTTATTCTCTATAAAATTGAACTCGCAAAAGTTTAGCTTGAAATAATACTTGAAAAAGATTGTTCTCCATCTCTGCACTGGTGTATTCTATATAGTAACTTTTATTCAATGGCAATTGAATAATCGAGAAAAATTGCCGTCTCAGATACGAAAGGGAAGTGCGGTATTCTCGTAGTTTAACAGCAACATTTGTCGACCAGAAGAAAAAAAAAGAGAGAAAGAGAGAAAAAACTCGAAAATTGTTGGCGGATAAATTGTAAATGTTTTCGTGCTGATTCTTGAATAGGGAAAAATTGTAACGCAATCAAATGTATGACGGTGGTGGTGGTAGGGAAAATAAGGGAGAGCATCAAAGAAGAAAACGAGACCAAAATTGCAAATGCAATGGAAATGAGCGTGGCACTTTGTGTAAGGAACGATTTCCTCGCATTCCTTGTGACTTATGAAAGCTTCGTGCGTCGGTGCGATAAAGAGGGAAGAAAAAGCTCGCGAGATACTTCCGGAAGGAAATGGCATTGATATCCGTGTTATTTTGCTCCCGCGTCACGAGGTTAGGGAGAAAGGAGATAAAAGGAAAGAGAACCAATATCTATTCACTGCTTGCCGCTTACCGCTGGTCATAAAATGAAATAATGCGATTTCCTGCATCGACCGACGAGCGATCCTTTTATTCTAAAAGTCTGGAAACCTCTTGTTCTGCTTTCGTTGCTCTCTTCACGACTTGGCAATTTACGCTCAGTGTTTTCTTTTTCCCTCCAAACTTTCTATCCTTTTAACACTACGCGCACCGCCCCTATTACGATCTTCTTCTTCTTTTTTTTTTTCCCTCCCTTTCTTTCAACAAACCTGCTAAATCAGATAGTTAGATAAATTATCTAACTTGCGATGCGCAATATTCTCTCATGAACTTGAAGCTCGAAGAAAGTTTAAATAAACGTATATTAACTTAAGACTCATGAAAATGCTAATTTCGTTATCTTGCACTAAATGGATATTGCATGTCTTTTAGAATTCTAGTTTGTCGTTGAATTATCTTAATTTTTAGTACCATCTGAACTTTATTAGTTTTCTTTATTAACTTTTCTTTATTTTTGTTTTTCGTTTCTTTTTCTTTCTCTTTCTTCTTTGTCTTCTTCTTCTTCTTCTTCTTCTTCTTTAACTTCTTTTCTTCCTCTTGAATTAGTTTTTAAGGTATTAGTCGTGTCCTTGCTACAGGGTGAAAACCGATAAAAAATGATAATAAATAAACTTGTATATCAACTCATTTGTTTTTTTTTGTGATCTCTTCTAACGTAACGTAAATATACTTTTAATGATTTTGAATCATGTACTATAAGTTCTTAGACATTTTTCAATGAAACTACATAAAACTGAAAAATTTTGCATTTTTAACTTAATGTATTTTCTAATCTGTACGGTCAATAAAGTTTACTTTATTTTTAAAGCATTTGTTTTATCTTAATATATGCAACCTAGTATAGTTTTATTTGAAAATCTGACGATTCGTTTTCGTATAAGAGACATCAATTATATGCATTGAGCGCTAGCGCATGTAAAAGATATGAACTTTGAATTTATATTTTAAAGCTCAGAAACGGTCAAAATTAATGGGATAGGTCTTATTCAATAGATAAATACTTCGGAAATACAGATGCAAAGTTTAAAAAAAATCTGACGAAAGTCATTCTTTCGACAAATGCCTTAACATTTGTGATATTTTAATTGCCATTACTTAAAGTTTGTTTCATTACTCTGAAACTCTTGAAGATTTAGCAATTCGGGGGTAGATATAATGTTTTTTGTCCCTAAGTCAGATTATTTTCAATAATAAATATTGATTTACTATTGATTTCTGACTGGTTAATTTTAAAATTTGCGCCAAAATTTTTCTGTCGGATTTTTATTCGAACATTTGCAGTATCGGGCAAATGGAAATTTGACGTTTTAAGGATTCTATCAAATATGATTTCGCGTAAATCAAAATTCGGTTAAATAAAAATTCGGTTAATTAAAAATTCGGCCAAATAAACATTCTGTTTAGTTTAAAATTCGGTTAGATTAAAATTTAGTTAAACGATAATTATGCTGAATTAACAGTCGGTGAAATTAATGTACTTTTAAATAAGGAGTTGTTTAAATAGAAATTATGTGAAAAGAAATTTATGTCAAATTTTGAGTTCGGTGACTTGAAAATTCTACTTAATGAAAATTCGGATTAATTCACATTCGATTGAAATCAAGTTCTATAAAATAAACATTCGATTTAATGAAATTGCTGTTTTATGAAATTCTGCCAATTCAAAGTTTGAACTAATCGGAATTCGAACTTATTAATAGTCTCTAATTTAGATCCTTGAAAGTTTAAGATTTATTAAAACCAGACATATAATTCTTATGTTTAATAGAATTTTTTGTTTTTTATTGTTTTGTTCTAGTGATAAAAATTTGCGAAAAAGATTAAGATTAAGATAGTTATTTGAAGTATTTAATTAAGATAAAATAAAATAATTCCTTTAAACCCTAAAAATTAAACTTTTTTTAAAAACTTTTCAACATTTGTTTATTATATATTACCTTTTTTTATTACTTTTTACCATTTACAATTTTTATTCCTGAGCAATTTTCTTTAATTACTAAAAGTTTTTAATTATTATTTGTTAACCTTGCTTTATATATTAGCATGAAGGATTTCACGGAATTATTTTATTAAACTTCAATTTTCACTTTATTACAATACCTTCAAATTGCTTGACCCTTTGTAAAATTTGTAACACAATTTTAATTTCAATTTGTATAACGTTGAATTTTAACTTTTACTATAAATGACACAATGTTATGACTTTTACTTTAAATAGCACATAACTTTTAAACATTTTAAAAGCAATAAAGTTTAAATTTAATTTCAAAAAGCATAAAGATTAAACTTTTATTTGAATCGGCATGCTCGTAATGTTACGTTTGTTTTAATTCACCCAAAACTTTTAATTGATAAATTGAAATAATTCCCATCTTTAATATTATATTTTAATTTGATCTGCTTTATTTAATCTGCAACCCGGTTTTTTTTTTTTTAATTCCAATGGCTTTTATCCTCGTTACATTTTACTGCTTTCATTATTTTAAATTAATCGGTTTAAATATTAAATTAATATTTAAACACGAAGTTAAATTTCACGCTGAAAAAAAAGTTAATTGCCAAGGACTTCACGGTTAGCATCGAGCGCTTTGGTAATTTCCTGAAGCGAAGTGGAGCAAAATAAAAGAGCGACAGAGGATTCACTGCTTAAATATTTTAATTAAAACAATAGTGACATGATTGAGTCAGAACAGAGATACGATTCTCAACATTCTTCTAGTTCTTCTTTCATTTTATAATTTGTCCCTCTTTCTTTTAATCTCCAAGAAAAAAGCTCAGCTTTATTTCTCGTTTAATTAATAGTCTAATATTTAACACCGCTTTAAATTTATGCCTTTGCAAATTTTTTTTAAACATTTCGGCAATTTATCTTCAACTCAACAAAAAACCGACACTATTCATTTATTCATTCATTCATTTATTCTTTTATTTATTTATTCATTCTTTCATTCTGTCCAAACCTGAAGTTTGTCACTAGATGTTTTTTTTTTTACTTAAATTACAATTTTCAACTATTTTTATCATTTTTCAATTATTTTTTTGTAATTTTTAATCATTTTTATTATTTTTGAATTAATTTCCTGAACTTTCAATTATATATCTCAATTTTCAATTATTATGTTCAATATTCATTTCTTTTTATCATTTTAAAAAATCCATCTTTTATCCATCTTTTAACTATTTTAATTATTTTTCAATCAACTTAGTAGATTTTTGCTTATTATCTCAAATGTAGATTATCTCTCAAAAACTGAATTAGTGTTTTTCTGCTAATAAATTAGCGAAAAGTAAGCTACTATTGAAAAGAAGAGTTTTTCTAATTTTTTAGTAGATTACTAATTTTTTGTACAAAACTACTAATTGAAATAGTATATTTCTACTGGTTGAAATATTAAAGTTTCACTACTTGAATTAGCAGTTTTCTACTAAAAATTAGTAATCTACTAAAAAATTCGAAAAATTCCTCTTTTTAATAGTAGCTCACTTTTTGCTAATTCATTAGTAGAAAACCACTAATTCCAATTTAGCAAGATTGTCTTCAATTTTCAATTTTTTAAACTATTTTTCATTTATTTTCTCTTGCTTATTTTCTAATTATTTTCATTCTTTTGGCATAATTTTCAAAAATTGTAATTATTTATCTAAAATTTTAATTATTTTCATCATGTTTCAATTATTTTTTTATATTTGAAATTATTTCCATCGTATTTAATAACACTATAAATTTATAAATTTAAAAAAATTATTTTTATAAATAATATGTGTTTTTTTTAATTGCACATATTCATCTCAAATTCCCATTACTTTCTTCATTTTTCAATTACTTTTTGTCATTCACAATTATTTTTTAAATCATTTTCTAATTTTTTTTATTATTTATTTCTAATTCCAGTTATTTATTCTTCAATTCGAAGTTATTTTTATCATTCTGCAATAATTTTCATTTATTACAAATTTATATTGTAATTTTTTCAATTATTTTTCACAAATTAAAATTATTTTCTTCAATTTTTAATTATTTTATTACTTGGCGAACATTTTCTCCAATTTATTATTTTCATTATCCTTCAATTAATTTCATAGATTTTAAAATATTTTTCTCAAATTTTAATAATTTTCTTCAATTTTTAATTATATTCTTATCCTTTGCAATCAATTTCTTCAATCTTTAATTATTTTTACTATTCCTCAATTAAAACCCTAAATTTTCAATTGATTATCTTATATATTACAATTACTTTCTTTCAATTTTCATTTTCTTAAAACTTATTTGCAATTCTTTTCTCCACCTTTTAACTAGATATATTAATTATGTATCAAATAATTTTCTAAATTTTCATTTATTATCGCAAATCTAAGTTATTGCATCCACTTTTTAATGTTTTAATCATTCTTTAATTATTTTTTTCAAATTTCAATTACTTCGTTAATTTTTAATTGTTTTTTTTTCATTTGCAATTATTTTCACATTTTTTACATTATTTTTAATATTTTTTGTTTGATTCCGAAAATTTTAATTATTTATCTCAAATTTCCATTATTTTCATCAATAAATTTTCGATTATTTCAATAGTGTCGTAAATTTTTTTTTGAATTCAAAGTTCTTGAAATCAATTCTGTAATAATGTACTTTCTTTGACTTCTCTAATATTCTGCATTTTGTAAAATTATTTTTTTAAAATTGCAATCAATATCTACAAATTTCAACTATTTTTATTGTTTTTCAAAAATTGTCTTAAATTATTTTCATTATTTTTCCTCTAAATTTTATATTCAAAATTTTTTGCAAATTTCAATTATTTTCTTCAATTTTTCCAAATTGAAACTTTTTCAGTTTTAATTATTTCCCTGAATATCAAATTAGTTTTATTATTTATTAATTAACTTTCAATATCTTACGTGATTTTCTAATTATTTCTGCAAAATATGATTTTTGTTTTTTAAATTGTAACTGTTTTCTTCAAATTACATTTAATTTCTTTAATGCAGAATTATTAATGTCAATTTGTAATGTCAAATAATAAAAGGACATAACGCATCAAATTTGTTAATTTAATTATCTGTTTCACTATTTTCATCGTTTTTCATAATCTTTTTCCGAATAATTTTCAATATTAAGAAATTAATACGTCAATTAATTTATTATCACAATCTGCAAGTGGTTCCCAGAATTTAATGAAACTTGGTAAAATTGTAGTATAATATGAGAGAAATTAGTCAGCAAAGGGAATTTTTAAAATATCATAAATTGTAGGAGTTATACTACTTTGAATTTTGATGCTTAATTTTCTTAATTATTTTATATCTCGGTCAACTTTTAACCGATTTTGATGAATCACCCACCAATTTCTTCACAAAATTGTGTATTTTCAGGAAATTGTAGACCAAAAAAAAAAGTATTATTTAGATAGGAAGAAAGTGAAAATAAAATTTTATTTATATTTTATTTCAATTTTGACCCGTTCTTTTTATTTTTTAATAATATTCCCCTTTATTTTATCTTTATTTTAAAATAAAGGTCATCCTGGAGATTTTATTAGATCTTGTGATATCGTCCTTTTAGTATCATCATCGCGAAGAAAAAAACTACGTAAATTCATGTTTTTACCTTCATTTGTTTTTCGACATTTTTTTAATTAGAAACTATTTACTATGAAGATTTTTTTTCAATTTCTCTATTAAATAAAGTGAAAATCCAATAAAATTGTTATTCTTTTAATGGATTTGGAAATAATTTTTAATTTTAAGTAAAAGTAAAAACATTTAATTAAAAATTAATTTTCATATAATTAAATGAATTAGTTAAATTATTATTTATTTAATAACAATATAATTATAATATAATATAATAAATAATTGTACAAACATTGATTTAATTAGTAAGCATTTTTGTTTAATTAAAAAATTTTAATATTAAAAAATTTGTATCAAAGGTTTATTTGGCAGCAGAATATTTTTTGCATTGCATTGTTTGATTTTTGAATTTTCACTTTATTTAATAGAGAATTTTTTTACTGTGTAAAATAAAGGGGAATATTATTAAACAGTAAAAAAAAACGGGTCAAAGTTGGCCGAGATATAAAATAATTAAGAAAATTAACCCTCTGCCTACGGTTACTTCTCCCCACTCTCAAGCTATCCTACGAGTTTCCTATAGTCCCCATAATAAACATTCAATTATTTTTATCCTTTTACAAGTAGTCTTGTTTATTTAAAATCATTTCTCGAATTTTCAACTATTTTTAATATTCTGCAATTAATTTCCTATAGATTTTAAAATATTTTTCTCAAATTCGAGTAATTTTCGTCAATTTTCAATTATTAATTATTATTGTTATCATTTGGAATCAACTTCTTTAATTTTTAACTTTTACGTTACAATATAATTACGCTAATTAAGAAACTCTTTAATTTTTTTTTATAATTTCTCTTCACCTCTCTCCCCTCGGTCAATATTAAAAATGTGCAGATAGCAAAAATTTACAAGTCGCCGTCAATTGTGGTATCGATCTTGATTAATTTTCTCCAAGAAAGTAAGTGTCGGTTGACTGTAAGAATGGTGTGTGCGAATTCACGTGACCAAAAGAAAAGAGAAATGCCGGTCGTTTTCTCATCTGAAAATTCGCGGAGACTCGTATCGTTCAATTAAGAAAATGAAGTCGGCAGCGCTAGCCATGAGCCTTGGCAAGGCGCGGCTCTGAGCCAAGCCACACTGCGCTGTGGCCGATTAAATGCTCGTATGTCGCTTTATTAAATCCCGTTTTAATCTGGGAAAATGAAAACGACCCAGCATCCCACTCCCCTTTTTGCGAGCCGCTCTTAATCTCGCGCCGTTCCGCACAGTGGCGCTTACATTTCGTTCTTCCGCTTGTATTTGCACGCCGCCTTGATTTACCCGGTAGCGCAAACGCGATAAAACCAACTTTGCTTCACTCGCGGTAGGGATTACTGTCTTGGCTCGACTCCGATTCATACTTTCGATTACGTTTGCCTTACTCCTGATAGTAATAATAATTCTATTTAAATTTCCCTTCTTTCGCCACCATCATATATGGTGGATTCCCCCGTTTATTTATCCAAGAAAAGGGAAAAGCTTTCGTTTACCAAGTAAATCTTACTTTTCATTTTTTAAGCCAAGCCATCCTGATAAAATATATAGTTTATTATTATTTTTTTCAATTTGAATTATTAGAGAAATTAGTAAAAAATAGTTTTTTAAATTAATTAATGACTAGATTAAATAACGCCATTAGTTTCTACGCCTTATGTTATCAATAATTATAAATAATTTATATTTTTAATCTTTTTACGTCCTTGCATAATTTTGCTTTTTATTGACAAATACCTAACGTTTCGAGAACGAACAATTCTCCTCTTCAGGGACTATATAATAAAATTAAATATAAAAAAATATTATTTTTAAAAAGTAATTCACAATCTAAAGAAACAAGAAATAAAATATAAAAAATTACAATTTTACAATTTTTTTGATAAACTTTTGGCAAAAAACTGTAATTTTCTATAATTCTATTTTGTTGCTATTTCTTATTTCTAGTCCGAAAGTGTCGTTTTATTAAATCTATATAATTAATTTAAATCAACGGCCCCCGTTAATAAAATGTTTATTGAAAAGCCAGTGGAATAAAATGCTAATTCAAAAGAGCGTGCTTTATAATTCTTATTCAATTATTTGTGTAATAAAATGACAACTGATTTTCAGTTCAACAAAACGTTATCTCAGAATAATGATTTTAACATAAATGTCATTATTTCTAACTGCAAATTAACTCTGTATTGTATCCAAGATGTAGTATATAATAAATAATATGTATCTGATGATATACATATAAAAATTACATTTATATTTGCATACAAAATTAATATTTAATTTTTTAAAATAGCATCTTTTTGCACTGAACATCAGTTGTCATTTTATTACACAGACAATTCCATAAGAATTATATAGCGCGCTTTTTTGAATTAGCATTTTATTCCACTGGCTTCTCAATAAACATTTTATCAACGGGGGACGTCGAAATATAATATTCACAAATAAATAAAACAAGTTTTATTTACATACGACAAAATTAAAAAAAATTGCAAAAATTAATTACGAATTATGCAAATTAATTAAAAAAAATAATAATGAAAACAATTTAAAATTTTTGGAAGTAGTTTAAAAAATCATGTAAATGTTTTAAAATTAAAGAGAATAATTTAAATTTGAGAAAAATACTTGACAATCTTAGAAATAAATTGAAAGAAATTAGAATAACTAAGAATTGAAGAAAATAATTTAAAAAATAAGGAACTCAATTTAGAAATAATGAAAATAATTAAAAATTGAAGAAAATAATGGGAAATTTGAATATTTAGAAATCTCAGAAAATAGTTCTAAAAAATAAGAATAATTAAAAATTGGGAAAAATAATTGACAAATGATGTTAAAATTTGAAACTTAAGAAAATAATTGAAATATGAGATAAAAGCAATGATAAGTTTAAAAAAATGAATTATATTTAAAATAATTAATTGCAAAAATCGAAGATTGAAATTTGAGAAAAATACTTGAAAATCTAAGAAATTAATTGAAGAGAATGAGAATTAAAAATCGAAGAAAGCTAAAATGCTTGAAATTTAAGATAATTAATAAAAAAATTTGAAAATGATATACAACTGAAAATAATTTTAAAAAATAAGAATAATTAAAAATTGGGAAAAATAATTGAAAAATGATGTTAAAATTTGAAACTTGAGAAAATAATTGAAATATGAGATAAAAACAATGATACGTTAAAAAAATTAATTAAAAATTGAAATAAATAATTGCAAAAATTGAAGAATGAAATTTGAGAAAAATACTTGAAAATCTAAGAAATTAATTGAAAAGAATGAGAATTAAAAATTGATTAAAGCTAAAATAATTGAAATTTAAGATAATTAATAAAAGTTTTTGAAAATTATATACAAATGGCAATAATTAAAAATTGAAGAAAATAATTGAAATTTTAGAAAAATACTTAAAAATAATCAAAAACAATTTTACAAAATGGGAATAATAATTAAAAATCGAGGAAAATAATTGAAAAATGATAAAAATAATTTCAAATTGAAAAAAAAATTACGAAGCATGTCGAAACTTCTTTTTTTCTAGTGCTAAAGCAATAAAAAATAAATTCAAAGTAACTATTGAAATGAATATACTTTCCCAAAAAAGACTAAAATACTTTCAAAAAATTTACAAAATTTACAATTTTGATTAGAAAATCTGTTATAAATAAAATATGTCGAGGCGATAACAATGCATATTATGAATCATAATAATTGTTTAATTAAATTTTTAAACAACTATTTTTAGAAAAAAAAACATTAACTCCCATGCTTAGGGAAATAGTGATATCAAAAAGTGAATACTGCAAAGAAAACCTTCGACCAAATAATGATTTTTTACGTTAAAAGTTGTTTAAAAAATAATTTGTTTAGACAAATTGCGAAAAATACGTAACTCTATTCCATCGACGCGAAAAATTACTATAAATTAAATTACTAATTACTTTAGGCATTTTTTACCTGCAATCGAGTAGCGCTATTAATTTTCCACAATTTTTAGTTTTTTTCAATTGTTTATAACAATTTGTTTAAACATGTTTAAGTAACAATTTAATTTTTATTCTTTATCGGTAATTATGTAGAGATGGTTGTTTGCAAAATTAGAAAAATAAACAATAATTGTTAATACTAGCTTAAATGAACATCTTATTTAATATGTTGATTTAAGTTTAATTAAAAAAAAAAAAATGACAAGCTTTCCACTCATCCTGTTTATTTGGAAATGTTACAATTTAGCAACAATAAATTAATTAAATTTCTGTAATTATTAATTGATGTTACTAAATCAAATTATCCTTTTTCCATGAAAATTGATCACAATTTTTGAATTTTAATATAAAATCAAATAAACCTATAATAGGGTCAAAATTGACCCCATTAAATTGCTATTCTTTGATATCTCTATTAAATCGCTGTTCTCAAAGTGAACTGAAGTGCACATCGAGTCAAAGAAGCGTTTTCATCTTATCCTTTTTTTTCCAAGACCTACACTTCTGACAATACGAATGACGTGGTACGTTAACTATTTTTTATTGCTCGTAATGATTACTAATAAAAGAATATTGCTGACGCAGTGATTGCTTGCGATCAGCATCGGAAAAATTGTAATAATAAAAATTTTTTAATTTGCTGACGTAATCATTGCTTGCAACATTATAAATACAAAAAATTGCAGTTAAATTTGCTTATTGTAATGGGAATTGAACTTTTACAAATTGGACCAATTCAGATTAAAGTGTACGCAAGCTCATCGACAAATTGCAATATCATAATTTTCTTACATCTAAATTCTCATTGACAAATTGCTATTTGACATAAATTTCATAAATCGAATTACCATTCAATATACTATTTTTATCCATTCGAATTTCTAAATAGAATTTTTTTTTTTACGTACGTCGAGGATAAACCATTTTCTAGTTTGAGGTTATGTCATCTTTAACATTACATACAAATGCACTGCTTTTGTTGTTGTTATGGCAAATAATGATGATTTAATGCGAAGCGGAAAATTTTCTTTGAATTGGATGACAGGTGGGTCTTTGGCTAGAGCTTTCGAAAGGACCACTGTCCGAAGAGTTTTCGAAGAGTAGAGTCAACGAACCGTATAAAAATTTGGCCAAGAGCAACTGACTTAAATCCTTTCGGCACGATAAAAGGAATAAGAACGTGAACATATAATATATATATATATATTTTATGTATGTATATATATGTGTGTGTATGTATGTGTATGTGTGCGTATATATATATGTGTATGTATGTACGTAGATGTATGTGTAATGCAGGGTAGATGAATCGGGAGGCTTGGCACGCGATGGAAGTCCCTTTTTCTCTCTTTCTTTTTCTCTCTTTTCTTGATTCACGGAAGCAAGTATGGACCGAATCCAAGCAACTGCAGATTTCTGCTCGAATCTCTTGACTCGAATGCTCCTCTACACGGAAAATTTCCTCTATTCCTTTTCTTTCTCGTCTTCTATCCATCAATCCATATTTCCACTATTCACACTACTTTTTCCTCACTTTGGTGTCATTTTTTTCAAGTATTGAAATCGATGTCTCCCAAATACAAGGGAACGAATCAAATTTCAATTCAAGGATGAAAAAAGGTAAATAAAAGGGGAAAAAAGTAAATAAAAGAAAACAAATAAAAAAAGTAAAACAAGAATAATTAATTTTTTGGCGCCCAACGTGGGGATTAAAAATTCAGGTGTTTACTTTTATTTAGTTTTTTGTTTGTGTACACTATCGTTGGGAATACGCATTAATGGCAATACGCTATTTTAATTTTATGTAGAATTACCTTTAAAATAAACCCAAGAACATGAAAAAATTTTAATTAATACAGAAATAATATTAATTTTAAGAAAACATTGAAAATTTAACTTAGCCCCACGTTGGGCGCCAAAAAAGTAGCGATTTTTCAATTCGGAGAGCCTAATAACTTTTCTAATAATGAATAAACAAATTAAAAAAATACGAGAAAGGTGTTGATTATAAATAGAAATAGACCGAAACTCGTGGATTGAAGGTATGATGAATTTTAAAAATCAATAATCCCCTATATCTGGAAATTTGATCTTCAATCTATAAACCATTAACTTTTTCCGAGAGTATAGGTAAAAAAAACGAGATAAAATATTCAATTAAGCGCCATATTTTTTCCTATAGCAGATTATTTTTCATCCACTTCATACTCTTTTTTTTTTTTTTGGTAATAGGAAAAATAAAAAAAAACGTTTTGGTGACAAACGAAACGTTGCTTGAAAATTCCCACTAATATCAACTGCAGAAACCAATTTTCCTGTCTATATATGCGCGAATATATTTGTCGATGAAAACAAAAAGGAAAAAAAAAACGAAAATATAGAGATCGATCTCGTTCGGACGATAGGAAAACATTCGTGTTTTATTGCAATTGAGCGGGATGAGTGGTGGTGGTGGGCGGGGGGGGGGGGAAGGAGGTGGAGATGGTGTATTGGGCGCTTCCGTTAAACTCGTTTACCAATGCGGTGTGATCAAATCCAAGATGAAGATATCGATTGTGGAAAAAGTTCAGTAGCGTTGCAATGAAGATTGCGCGATTCTAGACCGTTAATTAAAGCAAGAGAATTCTGGGGGCCCGATTGTAGACTTTTCATTAACCCGCCTCGCTCGATTGTTCGCGATTTATTCTACTTTTAGTTCAACATAGTCGAGCGAGCAGCACACCGCGCACCGCGAGAGGTAGGAAGTGGAATTTTACGATTCATTTAGCGTTTTGTCCTCCTGTAGAATGGGTTAATCTAGGGTGGGTAACCGGAAGCACACTGGTACCAATGGAACCAGTGATAGGTATATCTAACCAGTTCTCGTTCGTTGAAAGAATTTTCTTTCTGTCTTTCTTTCTTTTTTTTTTCTTTCCTTTTTTTTTGCTTTTTTACCTCACTAAAGTACACACACCGATACACTGTTATTACTTGGGAAAGTGTATTTCTTTATTACATTTTCTCTTCTGATTCGAAACTTTCCTCGGCTTTTCGTTTTTTCAACTGATTAATCCACTGTGGCGATAAGGATATCAGATAATGCAATCAACTCTCAAAGAATTCCAAATTGTTTGATTAGTACAGAGCAAGAATAAATCTTGCCACAGGGGACACTTTAATTCACGGAAATTCGAGCTGTAGAAAGTTTGTTGTGTTTGGAATTTTTTTCTGCATTTGACGTATTATATTTGTTGTAAATAAATAGAGAATGTTTGGGTAATGGGAAAGTTTGAAATTGTGATTAAATGTTATAATTTTACATCCTGTTTTTTTGAAACCTTGCGGGGGAGGTAAGAATTTTTTGACTAAGATTCACAGGTTGGATTTTGATAGATTAGATTTAATTATATATTCGGCAAGCTTCACAGGCTGTCCCCTATTTACCCTAAATGTACCCTATTTTGCGATTGGTCCCTAAAAGTCTCCTATTTAGAAAATTTTACCCTAAAATCCCCTACTTTTCACGAAACTATAATAATTAAAGTCAAGGTATCTAGAATTTTTAAATTATTTTCAATCTTTTTTAAATTTTTATTATTTTTTCAATCTTCAATTATTTCTATCATTTTTAAATTATTTTCTCCAATTTTTCATTTATTAAATTATATTTCAATAGGTTTTCTGAATTTCCAATCCTTCATCTCAGATTCAAATTTTTTTCTTCAATTTATAATTATGCTTATCATTATTTTTTAATTTTTTCCTTCCATTCATACTTATTTCAATTATTATTTGACTAATTTCGGAAACTGTCATTATTTTCATCAAATTTAAATTATTTTATTCAATTTAAATTATTTTTTCTACTTATTAAATATTTTCATTATTTTGCAATTAATTTCCAAAACTTGCAATTATTTGTTTACATTCTAATTTTTTTCATTATTTTTTCATTGTGTTTCCCATTTTTCAGTTATTTTGTTAAATTTCAAAAATGTTTTGTAATTCTATCACTTATTTTTCATAAATTCTATTTATTTTCTTAAACTTTCAATTATTTCTATAACTTTGAAAATATTTTCTGCAATTTATAGTTTTGAAAAGTATTTTTTCATACACTTTCTTCATTTTTTATTTATTTATCTCAAATTTCAGTCATTTGTATTATTTTTCAAATATTTCCATCATTTTTAAATTGATATCTTTAATTTCTTAATTTTTCAACTTTTTTCTCCAAATTATCAATTTTTCAATTATTATTTAACTGATTTACTAAACCTTTAATTATTTATTTCAAGCTTTATTTAATTAAAAAAATTGTTAATATATTTTAGAATTTTTCAATTATTTTTTTCAAATTTACAATTACTTTCCGTATTTTGTAATTTCTATAATTTTGCCATTGTTTTCCACAAATTGTAATTTTTAAAATTATTTTTTAACTGATGTAATAAACCTTTAATCATTTATTTCAAATTTCAATTGATTAAAAACATTTTTAACGAATTTTAGAATTAGTTTTTTCAAATTTACAATTATTTTCGGTATTTTGTAAATAATTTCCTTTATTTTCAACTTTTTATCTAAAATTTCAATTATTTTAACAATTTTATCATTATTTTTGCTATTTTTCAATTATTTACTTTAATTTGATATATATTCTGTAATTTTTTTTTCTCGATTGTTTTCTTTAATTTTCAAATATTTTCTTAATTTTAAATTACTGTCTTCAATTTTTAAAATTTTTTTTGTTTGATTTACTTAATCTTCATATATTAATCTTAAATTTCAATTCTTTGTTTTCAATGTTTAATTTGTTTTATAACCTTCTCATTGATTTCTTCGATTTTAAATTACCTTAATCATTTTTTAATTATTTTCCTAAATTTTTAATTATTTTTCTCAATTCTCGATTGTTTTCATCAATTTTGAATTTTTTTTTCAATTATTCTTATCATTTTTAAATTAATTTTTTCAATTTTTAATCAGTGTCTTAAATTTTCAGTTGTTTGTATAATTTTGCAATTGTAGAAACCATTTTTAATTTTTTTAATTATTTTTAAATTGATTTATTAAATCTTCAATTATTTATATCAAATTTGTTCTCTTCCTTTTAATTTTGATTAGTTTTATGATCTTTTTTAATTGTTTTTTCCAATTTTTAATTATGTTCATTATTTTTTAATTAATTGCTTAAATTTTTAATTTTTTTTTAATTTACCATTATTTTTATCTTTTTTCAATTATTTTCTTCAGTTTTTAATTATTCTCATCATTTATATTTCAATTATTATCTTGAATTTTTAATTATTTCTGAAGTTCTGCATTAATTTTCTTTATAATTTTGAATTATTATTTATCAGTTTTAAATTATTTTCCCAAATTTGTAGTTATTTTCCTTTTCTTTTTTTTTATTATTAATTTGAAAATTCTGTAATTATATTTTTTAATTATATTCTTTTTATCCTACAATTTTGTAATTTTGTTTTACCCAAATAAAATCGAGGTTTTACTGTATATCGACGGCCCCCTTTGATAAAATGTTAATTAAAAGCCAGTGGAATAAAATGCTAATTCAAAAGAGCGTGCTTTATAATTCTTATTCAATTGTTTGTGTAATAAAATGACAACTGATTTTCAGTTCAACAAAACGTTATCTCAGAATAATTGTTTTAACATAAATGTCATTATTTCTAACTACAAATTAACTCCGTATTGTATCTAAGATTTAGTATATTATAAATAATGGAGGGCTAACTAGCCCTAGGAACTTTATTAAATTTAAATAAATAAATATATTTGCATACAAAATTAATATTTAATTTTTGAAGATAGCATTTTTTGCACTGAAAATCAGTTGTCATTTTATTACACAGACAATTCCATAAGAATTATATAGCGCGCTTTTTTGATTTAGCATTTTATTCCACTGGCTTCTCGATAAACATTTTATCAACGGGGGCCGTCGATATAATTCATGTTTATTTATAAAGTTTTTAAAGTACCCTAAAAGTTCCCTATTTTTGTAAATTCAGTCCCCTATTTCCCTTAAAATATTCTTCATTGTCACTGTGAAGCCTGTATTAGGGAATAACGTGGTTCTAGAGGCCGAAAAAAGTTACGTGATTTTTGAGGTAGGAGGAGAAGGGGAAGGGTAAGGGGGCTTAAATTATAAATTATAATATAAATATTTAGATGTTATTGAGAGCAATTTTTTAGCATTGTTAGGATGATGTAAAAATCAGAGATGTCCCTTATTTGGAAATATTTTAAAAAATAAGTCGAGGGTTAATTTTGAATTGTACGAAACCTTGTGTGGTCAACATGTGGCATGATATTTATGGAGCTCTGAAGAGATTTCTGATTTTTCTGTCTTGAGAGTCATCAGACTATAGGCGTTTTAAAGGTTCAGACTTCGTGGAAAAAAGACGTGCGTGCGTTGCACGCGTGTTGCTTCCAAGTAAAATCGTACAAACCTCAAGCAATAAGTCGGAAGTGTTTCCTCCTCAGCCAGGCGTGGTTTGCCGTGACCATGAAAGCAAACCATAAAAACGTCAAACTCTATAACTTAGCACTCTTTTAACCTTTAACGTCAGCAGAGCCCACTCGGGATTATTGCCTTGGGGGTAAAACCGCGTACAATTATTGCAACCATACCTATTATTACCACCTGAACCCAAACCTCATAAAATAAGACATTTCCCAATGCTATTCTCGGTTGTCAATATTACTTAATTAATAAAAACATAAATAATAAAATACGTAATCTGTGATGGGATATAAATTTAAAATGTTTAATTAATGAATTTGACACTTTGGTGTCAAACAATGTTTAATTTTGGAAGGTTTTGGAAAATAGTGATGATAGATGATTATATCTAGATTGCTTGCATTAAATGGGTGTTTTTACGATTTTTTTCTATCCGCGCACTTGTAAAATCTACGGATTCGAAAGTACGAAAGGAATAATAATAATAATAAAAGTATAAAAAGTACATGTATAGCAGGATAATTATTATATTGTATATTGGACAATATCATAAATTTCTAAGCTTCTGAAATTGGTTTCGTTAAATTTTGAACTCTACTCCTAAGGATCTCATTTAAAAATAATAATCCTTAAGGTTTGAATAAAGCCAATTACGGAAAAATGAAAAAAAAGAGCAAATTCCTTGTTGCATCGAAGCAAATTGAAGCGAGCAACGACTAAAGTACAGTTGTTCATTAGAGTAAGCTGCTTTACTTATTACGACTTAATTTGTATTTTCCATCCAAGGAAAATACAGTTTTTTGGTCGTAAAATGGCTAAAACAGTACCAATTTTACTTGCACTGCAGGACGAACAATTAAGTACGTTAGCCTTGTAGTTAGGTGAGGGTACAAAATAGAGAGAGAGAGAGAGAGAGAGAAGAAAGAAAGAGAGGAAAGAGAGAAAATAGAAAGAATGAGAGATAGACAGACGGACAAACAGACAGACAGACAAAAAAAAGAAAAGCTCTATGGTTGTATATAGGGACAAAGCATGTATGCATACTATACCCCCACGCTTGGATACCATTCGGAAGGTGTGTCGGGTCGCAGAGTATCGATTACCCCATTAACGCATAATTGGCAAGTGTATGCGCCACAGCCAGTCATTGGAGAGAGAAACCAGAGGCCGAGAGAATAAGAGAGTCTCGTAGTTGCAATGCAACTACGAAATACCTCTACACCTAAGCATAATAATTAAATTTAAATAGTGGCTAGGAGGTTCATTAAGATTGTATTTGCCGGCGATCGCGCAAAGTCTATAAATTGGAAAAGTTTGCCGAACCAATTCATAACTTACTTCGTAACACAAATAGTAAACGAGAATGAAAAAGATAGCTTTCAACTGTTTTAATAGAAATTTAGACCATTTGGATTTTATCCATTAAACTTGAGTGAAAATAGTTGTAAAATCAACTATTAAAATGTTGTTTTTAAAATCTTAAATAACGTCGAAACTTTCCAGTATCACTATAACAAAGTTTACAGTCCCCTTTCTCTTTTTTTTTACATAATCACTATTTCTCCCCTTTTCCTTCTATTTTATACCTTTTTAAAAAAAAAACACCCAATATACCTAAAATCAAGAATTTTTTACCTTTTTCCCCTTCTTTACCCTTTAAAAAAAAATCATCTGAAGCACCTATAAAATCAAGATTTTTAATCCCCCCATTTTCCCTCCTATTTTACCCTTTAAAAAAAAATAACCTAAAACACCTAACATCAAGATTTTTTACCCTTTCCACTTTATTTTCCCTTTCTACAAAACAAATCACCTATAAAATTAAGATTTTTCTTTCCTTTTACCCATATTTTCACTTTTTTTCAAAAAAATCTACCTAAAGCACCTATAAAATTAAAGTTTTTAATCCTTAATCCCCCTTTTTCTCCTACTTTAAACTTTTTTCTAAAAAAACCACTTAAAATCAAGAATTTTTTCCATTTGCCCCTTATTTTCCCTTTAGTTAAATAAAATCACTAAGAGCACTTATAAAATCAAAATTTTTAATCCCAAATCCCCCTTTTTCCACAAATTTTAACCCATTTTAAAAATATCACTTAAAATCAAGCTTTTTCTCCGTTTTGTCCCTTATTTTCCCTTTTATAGAAAAAAATCACATAAAATGAAGATTTTGCTCCCCTTTCTCTTGATTTTTATTATTTTTTTTAAATCACCTAAAGCACCTATTAATTCAAGACTTTTAATTCATAATCTCCCTGTTCTCCTATTTTACCCTTTTTAAAAAAATCACGTAATATCAAGATTTTTCTTCCCTGTTTTCTTTGATTTTTCTTTTTTTTAATCTCCTAAAGCATAAAATCAAGATTTTTAATCCTTAATCCCCCTTTTTCTCCTATTTTACCCTTTTTTTAAAAAATCACCTGAAATTAAGATTTTTCTATCGTTTCCCCTTTTTTTTAAGTAGATACTTAAAGCATCTATAAAATTAAGATTTTTAATTCCTAATCACCCTTTTTCTCCATTTTTATACCTTTTTTAAAAAAATCACCTAAAATACCTAAAATCAAGAATTTTCTACCTTTTCCCCCTTATTTTCCCTTTAAAAAAAATGATCTGAAGCACCTATAAAATCAAGCTTTTTAATCCCCCCTTTTATCCTCCTATTTTACTGTTTTTTTTTTAAATAACCTAAAACACCTAACATCAAGATTTTTCTCCCCTTCTCCCTTTATTTTCTCTTTCTACAAAAAAATCACCTAAAGCACCTATAAAATTAAGATTTTTCTTCCCTTTTATCCCCATTTTCTCTTTTTTTAAAAAAACTACCTAAAGCATCTATAAAATCAAAGTTTTTAATCCCTAATCCCCCTTTTCCTCCTACTTTAATCTTTTTTAAAAAGAAGCACTTAAATTCGAGAATTTTTTTCATTTGGCCTTATTTTCCCTTTTATTAAAAAAAAACCACTCACTGAGAAAAATGGAATTAATGGATATTTAAATTTAACATCCATATATTAAAACGTAGTATTTAGATATTCAAACTTAATATCCAGATATTAAAATATATTTTTTTTTTTATATCCAGGATAGTAAATTTGAATATCCATTTCTCTCAGTGCTTAGAGCACTTATAAAATCAAGATTTTTAATCCCAAATCCCCCCTTTTCCTCATATTTTACCCCATTTTAAAAAAATCACTTAAAATCATGATTTTTTCCGTTTTGCCTCTTATTTTCCCTTTTATAGAAAAAAATTACATAAAATGAAGATTTTGCTCCTGTTTCCCCTGATTTTTATTTTTTTATAATATAAATAATAATAATAATCTCCCCTTTTCTCCTATTTTACCCTTTTTTAAAAAAAAAATCACTTAAAATACCTAAATTCAAGAATTTTCTACCTTTTTCCCCTTATTTTCCCTTTTAAGAAAAAATCATCTGAAGCACCTATAAAATCAAGATTTTTAACCCTCCCATTTTTCTCCCTATTTTACCCTTTTTTTAAAAGAAAATAACCTAAAACATCTAACATCAAGATTTTTCTCTCCTTTCCTCTTTATTTTACCTTTCTTTAGAAAAATCACCCAAAGCACCTATAAAATTAAGATTTTTTTTCCCTTTTACTACTATTTTTTCTTTTTAAAAAAAACTACCTAAAACCCCTATAGAATTAAGATCTTTCTCCCCTTTGACTTTTCTTTCTCAATATGTGTTCTATTTTTATGAAACAAAATCCCCTCTTTTATCTAAAATTAAACTAAGAAACAACTTTGATCCCTGATGGGAAATTTGCCGATGCTCAAGATCGGCCCAAGCTTGGGCTAATATTGGTCTAATATTGGCCAAGCTTGAGCCAAGCTCTAGCCGATTGTCATTTCCCATAGGGTGTAATAGAATATTGTGAAGAAAGAATATTTCAAAGAATAGTGTCCATACGGCCTTGGGCCGCGTGTTTATATTTCATAATCAGTGCTTCAAAGTATGTGTATGCAGACTATCAAAAAAATCAGAGGTATTCTTTTTTTGAAAATACACCCTCTTTTTGTATTACTATCATTATTAAAGTCCAATTGTATATTGAGGTAAATGTCCCTATTTGTAGACACGTACCAATTTGTGCACAACTGTGTTTAAATGTTTAAAATAAAAACCATACAACATAAACTTAATATAAGAAACAAATGTTTTTAATTTTACCTTTTATATACTTCGTCTTGATTTATGTTTCATGATTGTTGTTCACTTAGAAAATGAAAAATTAAATATAAACTTTGACCGCGTCGTTCGTTTTGACAGATCAAGAAAAATATGACAATCGCCATGCATTTTTCATGTATGTTCACAAATTGGTACAATAACATTAATTTATTAAAAAAAACAATAATTTATTATATTTTGACAAAAAAACCTAAATGAAAATCATTTTCAATTCAGAAAAGGATTGGCTTTATTTCAATGCAAAAAATTATTTTCATAGAAGAATTAAAAACTAATTTATTCTTTATTTATTTTAGTAAAATTTTTAGTAGTGCACTCATTGGGACATTTACCTTATGTTTAAATTGTATATTGCGATTAAGTTGTAGGTAGTGTTTAAAATGTATGTAATGCTTAAAATGTACGTTTTGAATCCTATTTTGCAAAGTCCCGTCACACTATTAGCCACACATATACTGACTGATTATTTTCCCACATATAGATGAGAGGTTGATATCCTTAAAACTTGACTGACGTTTGATCGGTTGATATTGAACGAGCGATTTGCCGAGCTCAATAAACCGACATGGAATAAATGGCCGAGAGATATCTCTAAGCGCGTATATATTCGCCAACAGCTTTTTTGTCCACCAAGTATTGCAGATGTCAATCGTTTAGCTTGACGCGTGACGGATTCGGTCAAACGCAGATCCGATTCCGTTTGTATGTTTAAATAATTCGTTTTCGGTTTGACGTGGCGTGTGTGTATTCCCAGTTTCGCCTCAAACATTTAACACTCGATTCTAAGTTTATTAGTGTGTCAGTTAAAATGGTTTCTTTAAAAACAATTGGCGCATCAGATTCCATTTGGTCTGAAATTGAAGGAACGAGAGCGTGCGTTTCAATCAGGAATAATCGTTGATTCAACATGACTTCCCCTGAGATGGGTAGAGAGAGAGAGTATTGATTTTTTGGTGCAAGTCTGGTGTCTACTGGCTCCGTTTCTCATTCCTATCCTCTCGTATACCTATCGTTCTCATTCGGTCTAATTTGCTATTTCCTACGTTCACCCTATCACTAGTCAGAGGGATCGTGTGTTGGTCCATAGGAAGATCAACCTGTCGCCAGAGGAGGAGAGCTCAAGATGGGACAAGAAAGAGGCAAAAAAGAAAGAGAAAAATCGATCGTGGACAGACGAAAGTAATGCGAGAGGGTACGAGTCAAGAAAAGAGAGGATGGAGGAAAAAAAAAAGAAGGTATTACGCCCAACTCGCAGTTGTGAAACGATATCAGAAGGGGACACGTATTTTTCCATTTCATAAGTTGTCTCTTGGTATATAAGCATTTCTTGCAAAGCTTCCAACGACATAATTCAAGGGAGAAAGCCTCAATTACAATTTGGACGCTTTCAACTTTAAAGAAACCGTAAAACTATTAGGTTGAAAATTAAAATTCGCCGCTTTAATTTGAAGAGAGCATAAGCCTTGAGTATATGTATATATGTATACTATAGAGAAGAAAAGTTTTGTGGTGTATTTATCCGGTAAGGAAGAAAGTACGCATAGTAAAAATCGAGCCATCTCGACCAACAGTTAATTAATCGCATTAAAAGTTGGTCAACTCCTTAGCGTAAACCCGAATATTCAACGAAGCGTCGTTAAGTATAAAATATCTGTCCCTTGGTCGGACTAAAAAGAGCAGAGTAATGAAATCATCGACCTCGCCCGCCGAAGCGCGAAGCCACACTCGCGCGCTCGTTGCCCGCTCTCTGAGGGGATATAAAATAAAACAGTTTCAGGAAATTGGCTGTGTGTTGAAACTAAACTTATTAAGAAACGCAATTACGTATACAAGATGGGATGAAGCGATGGAAAAGAGTCAGTGTGATGCCAAGGGAAAAACTTGAAATGAAAAGCAAGAGTTTGAAACGCGGTCAGGAATATTGACTTTCCAAAAGCAATGCCTCTGGTCATTGCCTCTAGAAAATTTTCCTTCTCAATCCGCTTAATTTACTTTAACTTTTAATATTACCCAAATTCTACATTTTCATATTTACCCTTTCTTCACAGAATCTTCCTACTTTCTATATATACTCTCTTTTAATTTTGTTTCTTTCAACAACTTTCCACTATTTGTACATTTATAATTAATTTTTCGTCATTTCTAATTAAATGTTTTTTTAATTATTACTTATTACTTACTTATTTAATTATGCTTTTTTTCACATATTACTTTGGCACGGTAGAGAATGAAATTACAGGGTTGCTACGGTCCTGGAAAACCTGGAATTATCATGGAATTTGTCTGTAGTCAGAAAAAAGTTGGGAAATTTAGGGAATTTTATAAAATACTATTTTAAAAAATTAATTTAATTAATTTCTCTTTTTATGATTTCAATGAGTGAATTGTCATTTGAGCTAATTGTAAGTTGAAAATTGCTGAATTGTCAGTGACTTTTACTTGATTGACCAATATGAAATAACTGAAATTTCCAATGTTGTTCCTAAAATTAAGTTTTCAATTGACAATTTATTATTATCCTTCAAAATTTTAATTATTCTTTAATTTTTAAACTTATTTTGTTTTCATATCAATTATTTTTGCCATTTTTGAATTCTTTTTTCAATGTCAATTATTTTCCTTAACATTTAATTATTTTCGTCACTTTGTAATTTTTCCTCCAATTATCAATTAATATCTTAAAACTTCAATTTAATTCTTTAATTTTCAATTTATTTCTTCAACTTTTAATTATTTTCTTCAATTTTCAATTATATTTATCGAATTTCGATTAATTCTTCAACATTCAATGATTCTCGGAATTTTGCAGTTATTTTGTTAAATTGTAAAAAATAGTTTTAAAATTTTAATTCGATTCTACAATTCTAAAACTATTTTCTTCAATTCTCAATTATTTTCTTCAAAATTCAATTCAGTTGTTCAATTTTCAATTGTTTTCCTCAATATTAAAAAATTCTCGACATTTTTCAATTATTTTTTCAATTATCAATAAGTTTCTTTTATTCTAAATTCAATTGTTCAGATGTTTTCTTCAAATCTCAACTTTTTTTAAAAATTTAATTCAATTTTTTAGTTTTAACTATTTTCTTCTATTTTTAATAACTCTCGACTTTTTTCAATTACTTTTTCCAATTTTTAATTATATTCTTTAAATTTCAATTCCATTTTTCAATTAATTATTTTCCTCAGTTCTTAATTATTTTCTTTAATATTTAATTATTTTCGTCCTTTTGTAATTTTGTAGAATTATCAATTATTTTCTTAAAATTCCCATTTAATACTTTATATTTCAATTTATTTCTTCAATTATTTTTCTTTATTTTCAATTAATTTTTCAATATTTAATCATTCTCGGCTTCTTTCAATCATAAAAATTCTTTAAAATTTCAATTCCTTTTATCAGTTTTCAATAATTATTGGCTTTTTAAAACTACTGTTTTAAATTTGCAATTATATTCAAATTTCAATCTATTGTTTAATTTTTAAATTATTTGTTTCAATTTGAATTATTTTTAGCAATTTTTAATCCAGTTTTTTAACGTGTAATTGTTCTAGCATTTAGTCCAATAATTTTCTTAATTTTTCAATTTGCAATTATTTTCTTTAAATTTAATATTTCTTTCATAATTTTTCCAATTATAATTTTTAGTTGTCTATTAATCTAGTCATTCTTTAAATTTAGTTTTCAATTCTCAATTATTTTTGTCATTTTGCAGATATATGTTCTTTAACTTTTCAATTATTTCTTTCAATTATTAATTATTTTCCTCAATTCTTTAATAATTTCCTACAATTTTTTCAATTTTTAAATATTCTCTTGAAATTTTTAAATTATTCTTTAATTTTTTCAAGTATTTTGTGGGTTATGTTTTAATATAGCTATTTTCGTCGTTTTGTTTTCAATTGTCAATTAATTTCGTCATTTTGTAATTTTTTTTTCAATTCTCCATTATTTTTTCAAATTTTAATTTAATTCCTAAATTTTTAATTTATTGCTTCTATTTTTTATTATTATCTTTAATTTTCAATTATTTTCTTGAATTTTTATGATTTTGTTCTTTTTTCAATCCAACAGTTATTCCTATAATTTTCTTAATTTCTCAATTTTTTTTGTTTAATATTTATTATTTAATTTTTAAAATTATTTTTTTTAATTGTGTAATTATCTAACCATTTTATAAATTCTGTTTTCATTTGTCAATTATTTTCGTCATTTTGTAATTTTTTTAAATTATTGATTACTTTTTCAAAATTCAATTTAATTCTTTAATTTTCAATTTATTTCTTCTATTTTTTATCATTTTCTTCAATTTCAATGATTTTTTTGGATTTTCAATGCAGTTATTTAGTTTTCAATTATTTTCAACAGTTATTTTTGTAATTTTTTAAGTTCAATTGTCAATTACTTTTGTCATTTTTTGATATTTTTTTCAATTTTTCAATAATTTTTATTATTTGCATTTGCAGAAATATATAGTTATATATTATTTACAAGAATGAAAAATTTCTCGCGCGCCTAATCATGGAATTTTGAAATTTTGAAAGCGTAGCAACCTTGATTAAAGGAAGATTTGACAATTTCCAATTAGGCTCGCAAGATTCAAATAGGCCTTAAAATTCGATCCAACTAGCTATTAACACGTAATTAGATGGGTGATCAAAATGAGGAAGTAAAGAGAAAGTGGAAGGAAGGAAGGAAGGAGATGAAGGTGGATGCAGAGAATGAGACAGGGGTGGCTGAGGATTACTCGAGATTACGTCTCCCTCTTTATTAGCTATTTACAGCAAAAAGCTTATAACTTGAGGTTATTTCGTGCAGACGCCATACACTTGAACATTTTTCGACTACCCTTCATAACTTCATTAAATATCGCAGTCTTCATGGCTCTCATAAGCTAAAAATGGCCACACTTTTTTACGTTCATTGTCAATTCGATGCGTATAATATGGCCTTCGTATAGTATCTAGTAAATTTATACCTCGTGGAACGTATGCTGAAAAGAAACAAAAAAAAAAGGACAAAGGTTGTGTTCTCTACCTAATAAACAGTAAATAAGCAGTTAAAGAAAAATAATGCAAGCATATAATTATTAATTTACGATTCAAAAATATTCGAGAAATTAACACCAATTGATAATAATCGACAAATAAAAGTGTTGATTCTTTGAAAGCATTAGAAATTGGACAAATAGAGCTTTGAAAGCAACACATGTTCAATAGAGAAATGAGATAGAGAGTGACAAGAGGAAGACAAGATATGACAGCGAAACAACGGCAAAGGGAAGAGGGATAGCTAATTTTATCGATTACTGTGGAAGGTTATGTCCGATGCATGGCATATTTGTATCAGATATGCCACAATGAAGCGAGAACACTTGTTGGGGAGTTGTACACACATATACATAAACACACAGTACTATGCTGTTGTGTATTATGGAGTCTAGAGTCGTCGAAGAAACGGATAAATGGTTTGGAAGAGAAGTGTTTATTTGCACCCACCACCCTATCCCATCCAACTAACTCGCGAATCTGCCAGCATAACACGCCTAATGTACCGAGTACGTATAATCCAACGAAGCTGTCTGTAAATCGAATAAAACCCGTGTCGAATAGAAATGCTGTTTTATGGTAGCTCGTTCGCGCGATCGTTATTTCTGGAATTACTTATTTTCTCAAGAAACCACAAAACCAGTAATTTACACGCATGTTCCCTGATTTTTCACCTTGAGTTGACGAACACGCGAAACAATTTACAGTTGGTGCTAAAAACGTTGTTATAGAGATGGTAAAGTAGAGGAAAATATTGGCTATAGGTGCATGTAAAATATGGGTAATAGGTGAGAATAAAATATAGGTGATGGGTAAGAGGAAGATAAAATAAAAGTTTGAAAATGATGTGTCATGTGTCGAGGAAAATTTAAGGTGTTAGTACCTAATGCGAAGGAAAATTTGGATTTAGAAAAAGCTGTAATACCATGTGGTAAAGAATTTTTAAGACAAGAAAAAGCTGTTGTATCATGTATCAAGTAAGACTTAAGATAAGAAAAAGATAGTGTACTATGTACTAAGAAAAATTTTAAATGTGAAAAAGATGTTGTACCATGTACCAAGTAAAATTTAAGGAAAGAAAAAGATATATCATGTGACATAAAATTTAAGATACGGAAAACCATAGGTACCATGTACTAGGAAAAATTTAAGATACACAAAAGTTGTTGCACCATGAACTAAGTAAAATTTAAGATCTGAAAAGTACCATGTGCCATAACAAATTTAAAGTAGGAAAAACCATAGGTACCATGTAGTAAGGAAAATTTAAGATACACAAAAGTTGTTGCACCATGAACTAAGTAAAATTTAAGATCTGAAAGAAACATAGTACCATGTGCCATAACAAATTTAAGGTAGGAAAAACCATAGGTACCATTTACTAAGGAAAATTTAAGATACACAAAAGTTGTTGCACCATGAACTAAGCAAAATTTAAGATCTAAAAAAAACATAGTACCATGTGCCATAACAAATTTAAAGTAGAAAAAACCATAGGTGCCATGTACTAAGGAAAATTTAAAATGCACAAAAGTTGTTGTACCATGTACCAAGTAAAATTTAAGATAAGGAAAAGACATAGTACCATGTGGCATAACAAATTTAAGATACGAAACAAAGTAGGTACCGTGTATTAAGGAAAATTTTAGATAAGAAAAATACATAGTACCATGTACCATAACAAATTTAAGGTACAAAAAACCACAGGTACCATGTACTATGGAAAATTTAAGATATACCAGAGCTGTTGCACCATGATCTAAGTAAAATTTAAGATAAGAAAAATATGTTAGACCATGTGCTATAACAAATTTAAGATACGAAATGTCATAGGTACCCTGTACTAAAGAAAATTTTAGATAAGAATGAGCTATTCTACCATATACCAAGTAAAATTTAAGCTAAAATAAAAGTGAAATACCATATGCCAAGGTAAATTGAAGATAAGAAAGAGCTGTTGTACAGTGTACCATGTAAAATTTAAGATAAGAAAAAGATGTGGTACCATGTGCCATAACAAACTAGTGATACGAAAAGCCATAAGTACCATTTCTCAAGGAAAATTTTAGATATGAATAAGCTGTTGTACCATGTACCAAGTAAAATTTAAGTTAAAATAAAGATATAGTGCCATATGCTTAACTAAAGGTAAGATAAAGCTGTTGTACAATGTACTATGTAAAATTTAAGATTAGAAAAAGATGTGGTACCATGTGCCTCAAATTCAAAATACAAAAAGCCATAAGTACCATATATCAAGACAAATTTAAGGTTAGAAAAAGCTGTTACATCATGTGCCAACTGAAATTAAAGATTCAAAAAAGATGTATCACCATGTGCCACGAAAAATTTATGTTAAAAAAACTGCAGAAGCATTGAAGATAAAAAAAACCATGGGTATCATTTCCAAATAAAATTCAAGATACTAAAAAGCAACAGATAATGGACTAGAATAAAAAATACATTAAAAAATGCGATATTGATAACATTTGATTTTCGCGATATTTACTGATAAATTTACACTTGCCAAATGGAGTTATGTAATAGTTTCGTGTGCAGATGCTACCAGCAAGTTATAACGTGAATTACGACAATTTCGTGCCGCAGTGCACACCAAGCTAATAAATTTTTATCGCATGTATTCACTTGTACATTGTTGATTCGTGCTAGTCTCGAGTCATAATATGTGTAATTTGTATCTGCTGACTACTTCATTGTACACGTTGTTCCAAAAATAGTGTTCGAAATGGAGGAGATAATACGAAATAACGATCTCACGTTTTTTTCGAAAATGTGTTCGGCAATGGAAAGCGAGAAAGCATGCTCCAATTTTAAAAAGAAACTAGTCGCTTTTCCACAACTGGACCACAGAGAAGAGTTCGACTTACAAGTGCTGAAAGAGGTAACAAAGGTTCCATTTGGCAAATGGCCAGATCACTCCATACCTAATTGTCGACCCCTTCGAAAACCATTATCCAGTGCCCATTTAGGGTACGCGCTCAATAAAGATAGAGAACTCCACTTATATGCCCAGTCGAAATTATTATTCACTCTGTTCCAAGAAAAAATTCCGTCAAAGAAATGATCATTTCTAAAGTCTTGCCCCACGTTGGGCGCCAAATTAACAAAAGTTGAAGAAACCTCTTGAAATGCAATTTTCAGCGTCTTTTTTTACCGTTGCCTTATTATCCAACACGGTACAATTTCTTTATTTTCATCTCAGGGCAAAATAAGAATCAGTTTAAATAGAAATTTCACTTTTTTTCCAGAGTATTATTTTTTGTCTTTTCTTAAAGTTGTTATTTCGCTGGAACTGTTAAACAGGTGTGCGGTCGTCCGAATAAACCTAGTTGGCATCGTTGGATGCTTTGTAAAGTTTATATGGTAATGATTCTGGTTTTGTGTTTGTCTCAGTGTATGTGTGTGTGTCTGTGTGTATGTACGTGGATGAGGGAAAGAAGAAAAGCAAAGGTGGGACGAGCTCGAGGTGAAGTACGCCGATAAAAGGCAGAAGGGAAGAAAAGGGAATAACGTTCGCTCGCTTGGGTGCTCAGCTCGCGAGAGACGAGGCGAGGCAAGCTAAGCCAGGACTTGTCAGAGATAGACCAAAATGAAACGCAATGCCGCGGGCCGTCACCAAGGCTCCGTTCAACAGCGAAATATGAAAACTCCGGAGGCGATTTTAATTTAGCCACAATGTCTATTGTTTCTCCACTTCTTTCTCGCTTTCTGTACCTTTTTACCTCTTCATTCCACTCATTCTCTTCTTTTTTTTTGCCCATCTTTGTCTATGGGCCCAACGGGAGAAAATCACACTACTCGCGCCTCAACTCTTTAGCACAATGGAAGAAAAAACGGTGAATATTCCACACTAATTTCTTGAACAAAAATATCAATATTACGGAAAATTATTATACGTAGCCTACTTTAAGATGAGGCTGGAATGAAAAAGGTTCATAGAAGGCTTTTTATAAAAGACGGGAAAGAAAGTGATTATTTTTGAAATTATTTATCTGCTGGTAATTATTTCCTTACAGGTTTGATATTTTGAATTTAATAGTCAGAGAGAATATTATGGAGTGTCCGACCAGAATTCTGAAATTCGAAATTACACACACGAGAATCACATTCCGAATTCCATATTTTGGATTCCACGTCAGGGAATTCGAAATATTGAATTTAACATGAGGGATTCCACATCGGGAATTTAACATTCAGGCTTCCATATTTTATGTTTTACAATTTGGATTCCACGTTCCGGATTACGAAATTCTAGATCTTAGATGACGGAACCGCATTCTGGATTCCACAATTCAAAACTCTAGACCCCGGAATCACATTCCAACTTCCCCAATTTGGTTTCCACTCCCGGGAATTCGAAATATTAAATTCGACATGAGGGATTCCCCATCGGGGATTTCACATTCAGAATTCCATATCTCATTTTCCTCATTTTAAATTTTACATTACGGATTCCGGAATTCTAGAGTTTTGATACCGGAACCACATTCTGGTTCCCAAATTCTGGACTCTACACACCGGAATCACATTTCGACTTCCCCAATTTGGTTTCTACATCCTGGAATGCGAAATATTGAATTCGAAAAGAGGGAATCCTCATCGGCGATTTTACATTTAGAATTCCATATTTCATGTTCCACATTACAAATTTCGAAATCCTGAATTTTAGACACCGGAATCGCATTCTCGATCCCAAAATTATGAAATTTACTCACAGGAATCACATTTCGAATTCCCCAATTTGGTTTCTACATCCGGGAATTCGAAATATTGAATTCGACATGAGGTATTCCACATCGGCGATTTCAAATTCAGAATTACATATTTCATTTTCCACATCTCGAATTTCGAAATTCTGAATTTTAGATAAAGGAACCGCATTCTGGATCCCAAAATTCTGAAATTTACTCACGGGAATCACATTTTGAATTCCCCAATTTGGTTTCAACATCCGGGAATTCGAAATATTGAATTCGACATGAGGGATTTTACATCGGGAATGTAAAATTCAGAATTCCATATTTTATGTTTTACAATTTGGATTCCACGTTCCGGATTACGAAATTCTAGATCTTAGATGACGGAACCGCATTCTGGATTCCACAATTCAAAACTCTATACTCCGGAATCACATTCCAACTTCCCCAATTTGGTTTCCACATCCGGGAATTCGAAATATTGAATTTGACATGAGGGATTCCACATCGACGATTTTACATTTAGAATTCCATATTTCATGTTCCACATTTCGAATTTCGAAATTCTGAATTTTAGATACCGGAATCGCATTCGGGGTCCCGAAATTCTGAAATTTACTCACGGGAATCACATTTCGAATTCCCCAATTTGGTTTCTACATCCGGGAATTTGAAATATTGAATTTGACATGAGGGATTCCACAACGGCGATTTTACATTTAGAATTCCATATTTCATTTTCCACATTTCGAATTTCGAAATTCTGAATTTTAGACACCGGAATCGCATTCCGGGTCCCGAAATTCTGAAATTTACTCACGGGAATCACATTTCGACTTCCCCAATTTGGTTTCTACATCCTGGAATGTGAAATATTGAATTCGAAAAGAGGGAATCCTCATCGGCGATTTTACATTTAGAATTCCATATTTCATGTTCCACATTACAAATTTCGAAATCCTGAATTTTAGACACCGGAATCGCATTCTCGATCCCAAAATTATGAAATTTACTCACAGGAATCACATTTCGAATTCCCCAATTTGGTTTCTACATCCGGGAATTCGAAATATTGAATTCGACATGAGGTATTCCACATCGGCGATTTCAAATTCAGAATTACATATTTCATTTTCCACATTTCAAATTTCGAAATTCTGAATTTTAGACACCGGAATCGCATTCTCGATCCCAAAATTATGAAATTTACCTACGGGTATCACGTTACGAATTCCCCAATTTGGTTTCTACATCCGGGAATTTGAAATAATGAATTCGACATAATAGATTCCATATCAGCGATTTTAGTTTAGAACTCCATATTTCATGTTCCACATTGCGAAGTTCGACAATCTAAATTTTAGATACCGGAACCGCATTCTGGATTCCAAAAGTCTCAACTTCACACACGGGAATCACATTTCGAATTCCCCAATTTGGTTTCCACATCCGGGAAGGCGAAATATTGAATTCGACATGAGGGATTCCACATCGGCGATTTTACATTTAGAATTCCATATTTCATTTTCGACATTTCGAAGTTCGAAATTCTGAATTTTAGATACCGGAACCGCATTCTGGATTCTAAAATTAAAGACTCTATACACCGGAATCACATTCCCACTTCCCCAATTTGGTTTCCATACCCGGGAATTCGAAATATTGAATTCGACATAAGGGATTCTACATCGGAAATTTTAATTTCAGAATTCCATATTTTATGTTCCACATTTCGAAATCCTGAATCTAGATACCTGAACCGCATTATGGATTCCAAAATTCGGGACTTCACACAAGGGAATCACATTCCGAATTCCCCAATTTGGTTTCCACATCCGGGAATTCGAAATATTGAATTCGACACTAGAGATCCCATATTGCGGATTTCACCTCCAGAATTCCATATATCATGTTCCACATTCCGGATTTTAAAATGTTTGAGTTTAGATACCGGAATCACATTCCAAATTCCCTAATTTAGTTTCCACATTCCGGATACCGAAATCCTAGATTTTTTATTCTGCATTCCTGGTTCCAAAGTTCTAGATTATTTATCCCGGATCGACACATGTGATATCCGGAATATCGAGTACGAAAATTCTAATCCCGAACCGTAAATCTACAATTTTAGAATTCAGGTTACACAATCCCAAATTTCGTTTTGGAAAGTGGATAATAATAATTTATTACACCTTTTCGAAATTTTTCAGTAAAATTGAAAAATTACAGTAAATGTATAAAGTGCGTTATAAGTTACAATCCATTGATGATTTTATTAAGTAGTTTCTCTGACATTGGCAATTTATAAGTAAAGTGTCAGGGTTAGACTTTTCCTGTTCGACCAAGCAGTTCCCTTTGTTTCCATGGTCACGTAAAAGCACTTAAAAAATGGAAAAATGCCGGTTTCCAGCAGTGCCCATACATTTTGTCGGTGGACACTGGCAGAGTACCAGACTGCCAGGAGGTGGAGTTTACGCGCACGTACGTTTCTCTCGCAAGCCCGCTTCAATTCCCCTCTCTGAGCGTGACCATTTTATTTTCACTTTCTGCATTTTATTTTTCGCATATCGAGGTTTTAGTCCATTCCCGGAACTAAGCCGGCCAGACACTGATGAAGCTAACTCTTTCTCTCATAAATGACATGGAAGCCTTTGACTCACTCTTGACCTTTTGTTCATTAATCAGACACAAGAATTTCAAGTGGATAATCGATCAAAAGCGTAGCAAAATCTTGATCGCATAATTTCGTTAACAAACTCTAGTTTCTAAATTGCTTTCAATAAATTGCCTGTTTTCGATTATTAGTTTCTGATTTATTATTGTCTCGTTTCCTTTTTTTTTTCTCTTCTTCTTTTTCTTTTTTTATTTGTTTGATCAGATTCTGGTATTTTTATGATTCCCCTTAATGAACGGTAACTTTTTTTTACCCTCGACAGATTTTTTCGCTTTGATTCTTTATTTAGAATGGTGTGTTTATAACGAAAATATTTGAAGAGTGGAAATATCTGTTTTAAACGTGGAGAATGTTTTTGCATTGTATGAGAGCAAAACAGTGCAAGACCACGCGGCGTTGAAGCGAGTTTTAAAAAAAAGAGATCTTCTCCGCGATAACCATTGAAATATGTTGCGGTCCAGTTCATCGACTCTTGGATGAAAAGTCGCTCTATCGGGACAGCAGCCTGCGGCCAATGGTCAAGCTTTATGAACCGAAACGATCCGGTCGATCGCCAAGTATCGGTATTCTACACAGATCTTACCGATATGAAATATTTGCACCAAATATCATTCCCTTTGCACGAATACAAGTGAAAAATTTTAATACCCATCGACTATCGATAAAAATAAAGGTGCCACTTTTGTTGCCATTTTTTTTCCTACTCCCATGCCCGAATCAAGATTCATTACCTTTTACCTCACCACATATTAAAATTGTCCATGTTGTTACAAAAGTTCTTTACAGGAATAAAAAAATAATACATATGAACAAAAAAAATAGTTTTTCAATAATATTTTGTCGATGTGAATAAAACAAGGTGAATAAAAGAAGAAACATGTGAATGAAATGAAAAGCACGAATAAAATGAAAAGGGATATGAAAAACGGAAAAATTATCAATAGTGTCCAAAAGTATGAATAAAATGTTAAAAAGTTTGGACAAAAGGTTAAAAATTGGAGGGAAAAGGTATCAATGAATTGAATGGACATATAATAAAATTTGGTTTGAAAATGAAACAGTTGCAAAATTTGCCAATACTGTTGTATAAATTTGATAAAATTTCGGGCAAAAATGAACTTTTGATCTGTATTGTTAATTAGTTTGTTTCGAGTCTAAATGCGGAAATGGTTGACAATTTACTATAGTAGAGGACTTAGTGGGATGCTGTGGTAGGTTGCGATTAGAGACTGAAAGGGATGAACGAGGTGGCTCGACAGGGAGCGTCCGAATAATTTCCTACGGCTCGACAATTTACAATGCTGCCGAGGGTTCCGCGACCATCGAAGACAATGGAGATTCTCAACATGAACGAATATCGGACACGTCGTATTAGTGAGAGGGCTTTCGATAGAGCTTAAATGAGGAACTGGAAAACGACTTTACGGTGTTGACGTATAGTCCCCATTTCAAAGGAACAAAACGTCGATCCCCATCAAATTACTACGAAATCGATAAATAATTAGATAATGCCTCATAAATGACAAATAGTTGAGGACCTAAGTACCGCTTGGTTAAATATTAACAAACGATGATTCAAAAATGTAATAATAATTCAATTTCATATTGCTCTTGTTAAAGAAAGAATTGTTAAAAACTTATTTATGTTAAAATAGTGAAAAATCAGTGAAATCAAACTTACCAATTTTATAGGATTACCAAATTTGAATTTGTTTCAAGAAACTGAACCATGAATTTCTAGAGCACTTTTGGTCGATGTTTAAATCCGATTTCCATTTGTCCCCATCAAGTGAGGATTTTTTTATAACAAATTTTTAAAAATTTAAACGAATTACCAAAAGTGTATATAAAGTGTGATACTCTAATATGATTTTTATTAAAAACAACCCCTAAAAAACAATCCCCCCTTCTAGATTGTTTTAGAAACAAAGTATGATACTGTAATATGATTTTTATTTTAAAAAAACACACCTACAAAACAACCCCCCTTTATGATATACCAATATTATTATTCTTGGCGCCTATTTAAGAATAAAATATTCTTATATAAAGGATATAATATTCCTAAAATGAGAAAAATATTCTTAAAATAAGATGCTCTTTTTTATACACTGGAATTTTTTTTGTGAAATATCCAACTACTTTCCTTAGTAGAATGAAAATCAATTAATTGAACTACTTTTGTAGTAAAGTGAGACATTTTAACTTACTAAAATGAACTACTTTTTCTTAATTGTAAAAATATCATTAAAAGTAAAAAGTAGTAGAATTAACTACAATACAACAGCTAATTGGTGAAAGTAGTAAAATCAATGACAAAGAATATAGTTCCGTTAATGGTATTCTTAGTTCACTCAACTAAGATTTCATACTTAACGTAATCACAAAAAAATAATTAGGGACTTCTTGAACTAAGAACTTTAGTTAAAAAGTAGTCAAATCTACTAAGAATTTTTTTCAGTATAAGAATATAGTTTATTCTCAAATAGACGCCAAAAATAATTTATAAAGTAAGAATACCATTTTTTCAGTGAAACATTAAAAATTCCAGTTTTTCGAATTTAATTCAGTGAAAAATTGACTATATCAGTTAACTCAGGTGTTATTTCCTAAAAATTTCATCCACTTTGAGGAAATGAAGACAGAGAAAATACAATAATTATATACTTTGTACGTTTAAATAAGACGTTTTGCAAACCTTAAAAAATATGTGATGACTGGCAAATTCCGACAGTACTCACTGAAAAAAATTCTTAGTAGATTTGACTACTTTTCAACCAAGATTTTTAGTTCAATAAGTCCCTAATTATTTTTTTGTGATTACGTTAAGTATGAAATCTTAGTTGAGTGAACTAAGAATACCATTAACGGAACTATTCTTTGTCATTGATTTTACTACTTTCACCAATTAACTGTTGTATTGTAGTTAATTCTACTACTTTTTACAATTGTTTTAATTTTCACAACTAAGAAAAAGTAGTTCATTTTAGTAAGTTAAAATGTCTCACTTTACTACAAAAGTAGTTCAATTAATTGGTTTTCATACTCACTATAAACACTGCAAAAAATGCTGTCTTCTAAGTGTCTTATTTTAAGACATTTAATGTCTTTATTGTATCGAAAACGCCATATGTGTCTTAAAATAAGACATTTTATGCGTCTTAGACACCAAAATGTCTTAAAATAAGACACTTAGAAGACAACAGTTTTTGCAGTGAAAGAGTCATAATTGACAGTCTCCGAAATTTTACCGTGCTGTCTTACAATTTTTACCGGACTTCACACAATTTTTAACTAGAAAATCCGGTAAAAATTATAAGACAGCACGGTAAAATTTCGGAGACTGTCAATTATGACTCTTTTATAGTGAACAGCACAGTAATTTTTACGAAAATTTTTTCTCAGTGTATTAAAACTTTGCTTTCTAGTTGACTATACTTTTAAAAATCCACACTGTAAAAACAGGTGTCTTACAAGTGTCTAATTTTAAGACATAAGACGTTTAGAAAGCGTCTTACAGGCATTTTTAAGACACCGCGTGTAGGAACGAGTTTAAAGTTCACACAAATTGTCAACCAAATTTGATCATGGGATCTTATACTTAATATCATAAGGTGTAATAATCAATTTTTTTAAAAATCCTATCTGCTTAATTGCTCTTAAAATTTAAAAAGATTTAAAAATTTACAAACAAAAATTTTTATTTTTTATTTGTATTAATTTTGTTTGCTCTTTACTTCAAGTAATGGTTTAAAAAACATTTCTGAGTCATACAAACTGAAGAAACCATTTATACTAATGAATAAATTATTAAAATTAGTGTAAATAAGGTTTCGCGAATTCAAAAATAATCTTTACTTTTACTTATTTCATTCGATACAATTAAAACAATTGATATAGCACTCTAAAAAAGAAGTTTTGATTTAAGCCCACTTTGGACTGCTATTGTTTACATGAGACTCAAATTCGACTGGATTTCAGCCATAAAATGTACTGAAACTGATTTTAACCCGAAAAATTGGCTGATTTTCAGTTATTTTGAGTTTCAGTTGTAAACAAAGTAAGACTTTGTTTTTCTAGTGAGTGTTATGTAACCTAATATTAATCGTGTTTTTGCAAAATGTCGCAGTATTTAACTCATTCAGAAAACCGAAAGAAAGTTTGTGCTGTGTGTGGCAAAAAAATAATTTTTGGTAAGCAAAAAATAAGTACTTTTGCCACACACAGCACAAACTTTCTTTCGATTTTCTGAATGAGTTAAATACTGCGACATTTTGCAAAAACACGATTAATATTAGTATTTCATTACATTTTATGTCTGAAATCCAGTCGAATTTGAGTCTCATGTAAACAATAGCAGTCCAAAGTGGGCTTAAATCAAAACTTCTTTTTTAGAGTGCTATATCAATTGTTTTAATTGTATCGAATGAAATAAGTAAAAGTAAAGATTATTTTTGAATTCGCGAAACCTTATTTACACTAATTTTAATAATTTATTCATTAGTATAAATGGTTTCTTCAGTTTGTATGACTCAGAAATGTTTTTTAAAACATCACTTGAAGTAAAGAGCAAACAAAATTAATAAAAATAAAAAATAAAAATTTTTGTTTGTAAATTTGTAAATTTTTTTAAATTTTACGAGCAATTAAGCAGATAGGATTTTTAAAAAAATTGATTATTACACCTTATGATATTAAGTATAAGATCCCATGATCAAATTTGGTTGACAATTTGTGTGAACTTTAAACTCGTTCCTACACGCTGTGAAGACACTATCTCAATGGTTTAAAATTAAGACACCTCAAAATGTCTTAAAAGTGAGGACAAAATAAGACACTTGTTTTTAGAGTGCAGTGTAATTGACGCGTCTGCGTGATTAATTGCTACCAAGTCGTAGAAATAAACGAAAAAAAAGTAAATACAATTTAATTGTCTCATTGCAAGGATTAAATTCATACACGTGTTTATCTCAAAATGGCATTCGTTGAAATCGAATTGGCCATGGGGTACTTTTGGTACTTTATAGTGTGGCGTGTGTGGCACAACTATGGGAATGAAAAGAGTGGGAATTACCTGAATGGCGAATGAAATTAATTGGGACCCGGGAAAATTCGCAGTGTGCATTCACGCGTCCGATAAACAAGCGCGAGCTTTACAGCAGCAGCAGCAGGAGCAGTAGTAGTCCACGTTTCTGCAATGCCGTTAAAAGCTATCGACCCAACCAAGGAAATAGAACATTCTCGCGTTAGTCTCGGTATTTACACATTTTGACGCGCTCTCGCTCGTGAAAAATCCCGAATTGCACTTTCCCTTGCCGAGGAGGAGTCTTTTGACCGTCCAGGCCATTCGTGCACCAGCATCAAAAAGAGGTCTCTTGCTTTCTTTTAGTAGTATTGCACACAGCACACCATTAACTACACATGTGTATCAACACCAACACTCCATGGTCGATCGATTCCCTCGACCCTCTTCCTATCACTAACCCCACTATCCTGTACTTTGACAAGACCTCAAAGAGCGAAAATGAACTAAATAGCAAACATACTGTGTTAAATTATCAAATTTTTCTTTCATTACAAAAGAAATTGTCTTGTTTGGTTCAATAGAGTCTGACATTTGTATAACTTGTTCCTGTTGTAGTTTTTTTCGATGATAAAATAGGATTCAAGGCCCATTTGAAACTTGTAATCTACACTGAGAAAAATCTGTTGCGATTATTGCTTGAAATCATTTTTGCATTTTTTCCATAATTCTATTGATGCTATATTTCTAACAGAACGTATAGTTATTGCTCGGACTTGGCCTGAAAACTAGGCGGAGCGGCCTAATAATTAGGTGGATTCTTGCAATTTTTGTATAGTTAGTGTCTATGCTATATTCATATCATTTGCTCATGCGATAATCGCAACAGATTTTTCTCAGTGTACCTTTAAGTTTATAAGAATTCAAATTTTAAATTTGATCAATGAAAAAATAGAATTTTTACCCACACTGCACAGTAAAACCTTTCATTTTACGTCAAAATAAGTGTACTGTATATAAAAAGAATTATTTTTAATTTTGACCCATGGTCCACGGCCTCTAAATCATCAAAACGTTAAAAATTTGTTTTCATGTTTAAACCAAATGTAAGTAAGAATTACTTTTAAAATTTTACAAATTAGGATAAAATAATATAAATTAACTGCTAAAACACATGAACTTGCCTTTTTTAAAAGTATCAAATATATTGATAAATTATTGTTTAAAAAAGATGTCATGATTTTTTAAACAAAACTTTATTAAATAACAGTTGATACTTAATGGAATTGAAATTTAATTTGGTTCAGCTGTTAATTTTTAGTAATTTATCCTAATTTTTATCATTTTCAAGTCTTTGGCACTTACATTTTTGTTTACATCTGAGAAAACTGAATTTTAAATGTTTTAATGATACAGAGACCCTGGACCAAGGGTCAAAATTAAAATTAATTTTTTTTACATACAGTACGCTTATTATGACGTAAAATGAAAGGTTTTGTGGGGGTGAGACCAAAGAAAAAAAATATTTTCATTTTTTGGGACACTCTACTGCACAGTGGTCTGAGAGACAAAAAAAGTGCCAAAATTCAAGATCATGAAATAAATAATATAAATTATAATAATATAAAATGCATAATCGATTTTTATATAAATTCTAGCAGTTATAACTTATAATTGATGTTTTTTTGTTTTTGATTAAAATAAAAGACTTAAAAAAAAAATCAGAAAGTTAAAAAGTGATTCAGAAGACGATCAGACGATCGCAAAAAGGTATATTTTTAAATTAAATTTATTTGACGAAAATTAAATTATTTATAATATGTTATACACTATTTTAAAAGAGAAATTAATGCTCTTTCAATTGGTCTTTACATTTTCGAAATTTTTTTTAATTTCCTAGAGAAATTCGTATTTAAAATCGAAAACTCTTAATATCTCAAAAGGCCCCTCCTTATAGATTTTCTTGAAACTTATGTAAAAATAAAGCTTAGATATTGTAGTTTCTAATTACTTTGGATTTATAATGGACATTTCAGAGGATTCTTGGATAAAAATGATATAAAATATGTGTTTTGAAAAATCTGACATGAAGTAAAGTTCAATCCTAATTTACTCTGACGTTGGTTGGATGGTGAGTTAGGATTTAACTTCAATTCATGTCAGATTTTTCAAAACACATATTTTATATCATTTTTATCCAAGAATCCTCTGAAATGTCCATTATAAATCCAAAGTAATTAGAAACTACAATATCTAAGCTTTATTTTTACATAAGTTTCAAGAAAATCTAAGGAGGGGCCTTTTGAGATATTAAGAGTTTTTGATTTTAAATACGAATTTCTCTATGAAATTAAAAAAAAAAATTCAAAAAATGTAAAGACCAATTGAAAGAGCATTAATTTCTCTTTTAAAATAGTGTACAACATATTATAAATAATTTATTTTTCATCAAATAAATTTTATTTTAAAAAATACCTTTTTTCGATCGTCTTTTGTAGGTGGAACGGTTTGAAATAGAATAGCCCATTTATATATTTCTAATTGTATTTTAATGTTTTACTTCTGTAATGAATCTTTTTAGAAACATTTAATGTTTATTCAAGTACTAAACAATGATTTAACTAGCTTTAAATTTAAATAAAATGCAAATTTATTTAAACTTATCTTGGTTAAAAAAGAGAGCACTTTTTTTTGTTTATATGTTTCTACTCTTTGATTTACCTTTTCTTAAATAAAGTGCAACTTTTTTGCACATTTTTTCTGTACCCAAGGTTATATTTCTACATTAATTAAAAGGGTAATCAATTGCAATCAACTAACCAAAATTTTAAGTTACGTTAAAAACTTCACTTGTTTTGTTTTTCGTCGATCATGCCTAAATTCATGTTTCTTATTTTTTGAAAAATAATATTGATATTAATTTTAAGTGCCTGTACCTAAAAAATTAGTAAATAAATCAAAGATATAGTTAACTTTTAAATATTGAAGTTTTAGTTTTATTCGCAATAGCTTTTATTATGGCAAAATTAAATTTAAAAATTAATTCTGTAAAAGACGAAAGTTTAAAAAAACGAATTTCTATAAGAATTCTTATTAGATCTATGCGGAATTAAAAATAGATTAGCATACATAGAACAAAAAATAGATTTGAGATAAAATAAGCAGATTTATTGAATTTTTCTTTCAAAATTCGGGATTTTTAAACGGGTATTAAAAAATCTTCTTTAGCTACTAAACAGAAAGCAAATTCAGGAGCTGATCGTCCAACTCTTTCATTCTAGGACTTATCCAAAAGGTCAAAAATACGAGAGGTAGCAAATATTTCTTAACAAAACCTCTATATACCAAGTTTCATGAAAATTCATTATTTTTTAAAATTTTGTGTTCGCCATATTGGATCCGCCATTTTGAATTTTTGATATCTGACTTCAGATTCATAATTAGCCACTCAAAAAACCTCTGTATACACAGTTCCATGAAAAATCATTAATTTTTCAAATTTTGTGTTCGCCATATTGGATCCGCTATTTTGAATTTTTGATATATGACTTCAGATCCATAATCAGAGACCTAAAAAACCTTTAAGTACAAAGTTTATAGTTGAAAGTTTGTGGTTTTCTTAAAACTATATATTTGGCAAAAAATAAGCGTTCTCAGACCACTGTGCACTGTAAAAACAAGTGTAATTATTTTAAGGGCATGTGATGGAGAATAACGTCACTAGTATAGTCAAAATTTGTCCGTAAACTTTCTCTTAAAATAATAAATATTTTGACACCAAACTTTGTGGAATTTTTCAAAATACCATTAGGAAGGTCTCTCTGACCCAAGTTTGTTCAAATTTACCCTTAAAGTTAATTTTTAAAAAATTAGCTGATTTTCGTAAAATTAAAAAAAATGCATTTTCCCTAAGTTCTACTTGTTTTATGACTTTCTAGTATTTTTTTTCACTTTTTCCTTACTATTTCTATTTTTATATATATACAACGTATAAAATGACATTTCCAACGATTCTCGCAAAATTACTCACCTAATATATACTAAAACTCAATTCTCCTAGATTTATAATTTAATCTCCATTTTCTCGAGACATTGCATGAATTACGAGTACAATTTTGCGCGTATGTGCATAATATTTAATCCACATCTGTCATTAATACCGGGACTTTCATGAATTTTATTTGAATAGGAAGAAGTTTTCCATTTAACCCTAATACTGGCTCGATGTTTAAAGAAATTTATGTCTCGCGGTTTCATCCATCTTGTGAATGTTTACTTGCTCGTGGATTTCCCAGTCGTGCAATTCCACGGTCTCTTTGAAACGTATCGTGCACATCGACAACGTATTTTCTCTGAATCTACACAGTTCCGGGTATCATTTACGGAAAAAGCAATTTTTTTCCCCTCCATTTATATTTATCAAAAACTGTCATTACCTACACAAATGTAAAACATTTGTAATTTATTAATGGCTCAAATCCATTAATGTCATAATCGACATAAAGACTCGATTATAAGCTTATATAAAAGAAATGTTTGATACAATTTCAACGCAGATAAATTCACAATTGAAATTTCAATTTGACGTTTAAATACTGTTTGCATTTTAACATCAATAGAGAAATCAATTCTAAAGCTTAATTGGAAAAATATTTTTTAAATGCTCTGAGCATTAAATACACTGCCTGATTGTATCCATTAGTAAAAAGAGCAATTTGGCCGTGGGGATTTTTATTTTTTCATAAAGAATTGTGTGCGGTTTTTTTTTATTAACAAAGTTTACATGTTGAACAAAATATTTTTTATTTATTTTTAACAATGTGAAGTTTCTATTTTAAACAAAGTACTGTTTATTTTTAAGCGATTTTTATTTAGTGTTTACAGCTTTTTTTATTTTACACAACCCGGATCTTTTTATTTATTCTTTACAATCAATGTATTTTTATTTATTTTTTCAGTCAAAGGATTTTTTATTTATCTTTCACAATTTTGTGAATTTGTAACATGGGCTAAAAATCCTATTACCGAAAGAGAGTAGAGATTACTATACTTGTATAAAAATATTTACTATTTCTATGATTATCATTGCACTTTTTAACCTAAATCTTGTTTTTTTTTGTTTCAGGTAAGGCCAATAATGTGACAAAAATTGAAAATTACGAGGAGATGGAAGCATACCAAGGTAATCGGTGTGAACAGATATTTTCAATTTAAGCCGAGAGGAAAGAGAGAAGGTATATACTCTTGACGAAGAGTACGTTCTCTCACTGATCTTTTACATGCATATGTATAAGTTCTCTCTTACAAACTTTGTCTTCGCTTAGCCTCCCTTGTTTTGAAATTCAAGCCGCAAATTCTCTCGCGCTATGTCGAAATGAATTTTATATTCAATTCCAGCGTCTCAAGCTTCTTTGTGCAACGACCATAAAAAAGTCAAAACTTGAAATGGAAATATGAGTGAAACAATGCTCAGTTTTGGAAACAGTTTCATAGCACTCTGAATTTAATGAAATATCATTTTCCAACCAAAATGCACATTTTAACATTAACTTATACAATTATCATTGAATTAAAATAATTATCAGATGTTTTAGAATTATGTATACCATAATTATATCGAAATGATGTATAATCAATTTTTAATATCACATTTGGTCATAAAAAACCTGCAATAGTCAATTCTCGATAATCCTGATTCATGAATAGAGTATTCAATTTTCTTGATTTTCACCTCGATTTATGGGCATGATTCCTTTTTGACCTACTTGGAGAGAAATTGATGGGTTTTGAGGTAACTATGTTTAGTTTAGATTATCATAATACAGTGTTAAATATTATTTATTGGTGATATTTTCTGGAGTATACGTATTTTGTGTCTATAGTGTCCTGTCAAAATAGTAAATACACTATCGCATATATACTCATATACATATACATGAAATAAGGTTTTAAGCGTTACTGCCCCATAGGGCGCTGTTCGGCGTTGTTTCATTTCCTATTCCATTTCCGATGGGGGCATTTAAATCGCAGTTACTCGAACTAACTGGAAATGGAAGTCATCCGCCATCTTATGTACAACTCTAGTTCTGCTAAATATACCATACATATTTAGCAGAAGGAAAGTAAATACAAATATCGTTAATGACTCCCCTGAAACTACTTCTCATAAAATTTTAATATAATTACGTTTATCGCAATGTTGTTTAAAACGTTTATCGTTATAATTTAAACTCTCATTTTGCGCTTATCGTATTATTGAAAAATACCTTTTTATTTTATGTTACAATTTGCATTTTGTTGTTAAACTAAATAAACTAAATAAATAGTTAAAACTTTATGTTACATTTATGTTAACATAAAGTTAGTTAAACCCATTTGGAATTTTATCATCTTTTTTTAGAAAAAAAAGGGGTATTTATTTAAACTTTAACCGATTCGAATAACAAATTGCAATTATATTCTTCAATTTTTTAATTATTTTCTTCAATGCTCAATTATTTGTATTGCACTTTTTTAGGCTTCATTCTCCAGTATTTTTTTTTCATTTATTGCATTAAATTTTAATTTATAATCAAGCTTCACAGGCCGTCCTCTATTTCCCCTAAATGTACCCTATTTTGCGATTGGTTCCTAAAAGTCCCCTATTTAGAAAATTTTACCCTAAAATCCCCTACTTTTCACAAAAGTATAATTAAAGTCAAGGTATCTAGAAATTTAAAATTATTTTCAATCCTTTTTAAATTTTTATTATTTTTTCAATCTTCAATTATTTCTATCAGTTTTAAATTGTTTTCTCCAATTTTTCATTTATTAAATTATATTTCAATAGATTTTCTGAATTTCCAATCCGTCATCTTAGATTCCAATTTTTTTCTTCAATTTACAATTATGTTTATCATTATTTCTTAATTTTTTCCTTCCATTCATACTTATTTGAATTATTATTTGACTAATTCCAGAATCTGTCAATTATTTTCATCAAATTTAAATTATTTTATTCAATTTAAATTATTTTTTTCTACTTATTAAATAGTTTAATTATTTTTCAATTAATTTCCAAAACTTGCAATTATTTTTTTACATTCTAATTTTTTTCATTGTGTTTATCATTTTTCAGTTATTTTATTAAATTTCAAAAATGTTTTGTAATTTTATCACTTATTTTTCAAAAATTCTATTTATTTTCTTAAACTTTCAATTATTTCTATAACTTTGAGAATATTTTCTGCAATTTATAGTTTTGAAAAGTGTTCTTTCATACACTTTCTACATTTTTTATTTATTTATCTCAAATTTTCAGTCATTTGTATTATTTTTCAAATATTTTCATCATTTTTAAATTGATATCTTAAAATTCTTAATTTTTCAATTTTTTTCTCCAAATTATCAATTTTTCAATTATTTTTTAACTGATTTACTAAACCTTTAATTATTTATTTCAAGCTTTAATTAATTAAAAAAATTGTTAATAAATTTTAGAATTTTTCAATTACTTTTTTCAAATTTACAATTACTTTCGGTATTTTGTAATTTCTATAATTTTGCCATTGTTTTCTACAAATTGTAATTTTTAAAATTATTTTTTAACTGATGTAAAAAACCTTTAATCATTTATTTGAAATTTCAATTGATTAAAAACATTTTTAATGAATTTTAGAACTATTTTTTTCAAATTTACAATTACTTTCGGTATTTTGTAAATAATTTCCTTTATTTTCAATTTTTTATCAAAAATTTCAATTATTTTTAAAATTTTATTATTATTTTTGCTATTTTTCAATTATTTCCTTTAATTTGATATATATTCTATAATTTTTTAAAATTATATTTCTCAAATCTCGATTGTTTTCTTTAATTTTCAAATATTTTTTTAATTTTAAATTACTGTCTTCAATTTTCAAAATTATTTTTAGTTTGATTTACTTAATCTTCATATATTAATCTTAAATTACAATTCTTTGTTTTCAATGTTTAATTTGTTTTATAACCTTCTCATTGATTTCTTCGTTTTTGAATTACCTTAATCAGTTTTTAATTAGTTTCCTAAATTTTCAATTATTTTTCTCAATTCTCGATTGTTTTCGTCAATTTTGAATTTTTTTTCAATTATTCTTATCATTTTTAAATTAATTTTTTCAATTTTCAATTATTGTCTTAAATTTTTAGTTGTTTGTATAATTTTGCAATTATATTATATTTTTTGAATTATTTTTAAATTGATTTATTAAATCTTCAATTATTATTTATATCAAATTTGAATTCTTCCTTTTAATTTTGATTAGTTTTATGATCTTTTTTATTTGTTTTTTTCCAATTTTTAATTATGTTCATTATTTTTTAATTAATTGCTTAAATTTTTAATATTTTTTTTAATTTATCATTATTTTTAACTTTTTTTAATTATTTTTTTCAATTTTTAATAATTCTCATCGTTTGTATTTCAATTATTATCTTCACAGAAAAAACGATATTCTTATTCTAAGAAACACTTCTTAAATAGGCGCCAAGAATATTTCCCACTTAAATTAAGTGGGATCTTTTCTTACAATAAGAATATTCTTGGCGCCTATTTAAGAAGTGTTTCTTAGAATAAGAATATCGTTTTTTCTGTGTTGTTTTTTTAATTATTTCTGAAGTTTAATTAATATTTGAAAATTCTGTAATTATATTTTTTAATTATATTCTTTTTATCCTACAACTTTATAATTTTGTCCTACCCAAGTAAAATCGAGGTTCTACTGTATATAATTTATTTATGTTTATTTATAAAGTTTTTAAAGTACCCTGAAAGTTCTCTATTTTTGTATATTCAGTCCCCTATTTCCCCTAAAATATTCTTCATTGTCACTGTGAAGCCTGTTTATTATTTTATTTATTATTTGTTTCTTCAAATTCGATTAATCTCCTTTCAATTTTTCATCATTTTCTCCAGTCGTAAAAAATAATCAGCTACGCTGAAAAAACGGTTTTCTTTCAAGAATTATTCTTGGTGCCTATTTACTAATAAAATATTCTTATTGAAATAAAAGAATATAACATTCTTAAAATAAGAATATTTTCTTCAAAATTTTAAAAATGTTCTTGGATTAAGAATATTTTTTTAAAAATGTTAGGAATACTTTATTCCTAAATAGGCTTCAAGAATAATTCTTAAAAAAAGCGAATACCTTTTTTTCACTGCATTGTTTCAATGATTAAAAAGTGATATCTCGACATAATTTATTTTCAACCTTGAAAACTTGTTATTATTTTCTTCAAAAATCACTGGACAATCTGAAATTTGCTTTTTAGTTAAATTGTCAATACTTTTAAATGTCTCTTTTCTCTAATTTGCAAACTGAGGTGTTATTCGAGTGGGTATATATGTTTTTAGAAGCTTGTACACGCACGTGAGTAGGTTCCTAGATGCGTGTAATCACACCTCTAATCTTGTATGCGCTAAACTCAGCGTGGAAGATGCTTATTTTCCAAGAGGTTAATTTCCCTATTAACCCCTGAAACGACTTACGAGAAGCGACGCCGGAGGCGACGGTAATAATCTCTTTAACCCCACATTTGAAATTTAGTCAAATGACAATAGTACTCGAAATTCTGCTCATTAATTTCACTGTCGCGGCACGTTTTAATGGGCATTGGTGCGTACACTGATATGTATTCCCAATGGATTAGATCTTTGCGAAGCGACACCTAACCATTCCAGATATTGTTTGGAGCTTGCCAATGGCTTCTATCAATATTTGCTTTTAATTCGGTTGATTCATTAGTACCCACTGGTTATTGCACCACTACGATAGATGTTGCTTCACTTTGAATTATCTCCCTGAATAATACTCACGTCAAACAATCGATTTCTACAATATTGTCCCTCTGAAAATAATCTTTGCAGAAATCTTTCGTTCATTCAAGACGCAAAGTTAATTTAATGTTAAGGTAGTTCTCTCGAAAACAATTTTTCTTTAAATATTTTTTTAATTAAAATATCTTACAATAGAACATTTAACGAATACAATGATATTTTTTTAAAAGTAGAAAGCGGTGCTATACTTCTTAAGATATTTGAGAATGAAGTTGAACTTTTTAACATGTAAGAAAATAGAAGCCATGGTTAAAAAATACAGTTTTGCTTACCGCGCAATGAAGTTTCTTTAGGATTAAAAGGAATAAGATTCTATTTTGAAAAATGTGTCCTGCGGTACTAAATTTCGAAAAATAGTATTTTGAAATACACGTTTTGACGTTTTATTCATTTTTTTTAATAAATACAAAAGGGAGAGACTCTACACCTTGAAGTTGGCGCTATTCATTAAACATCACAAAATTAGTAAAAAATGACAAATTTTGAGTTGAGAACCACTGAACCAAGAGAACTACCTTAAGGATTTTTGTAAAATTCGTTTTCTTTCTTCAGACTATTTTACTTTTTATTAAGTTTTAATTTACGTGTTTTGATCATCGACGATGATCATCTTCTTCTCATGGATTTTTATAAAATGTAGTTTTAAAAAATTAATTCAATTAACTTCTCTTTTTTAACGCATTTTATTCGTATTTTTATGTCAATTGTCAATTATTTTCCTCATTTTGTATTTTTTTTTTTTAATTATCAATTTTTTTCTTCAAATTTCAATTTCATTTGTCAATTTTCAATTATTTTCTTCAATTTTCAATTATTTTGTTCAAGATTCAGTAATTCTCGACTTTTTTCAATTATCAATTAAATTTCCAAATTTCAATACAATTCTTCAATTATTTTCTTCAACTTTCATTCATTTCCTACAATTTTTTTCATAACTTTCTTCAAAAAATTTAATTATTTAAAATTTAAAAAATTTAAATTATTTAAATTTAATTATTTTCGTCAATTTGTAATTCCTCCTTCAATTGGCAATTATTATCTTAAAAATGCAATTTAATTCTTTTGTTTTCAATTTATTTCTTGAAATTTTTTTTATATCTTCAATTTTAGATTATTTTCTTTAATTTTCAATTATTCTGTTCAAACATAAAAATTGTTTTAAAAGTTTCATTCAATTCTTCAATTCTAGAACGAAATTATTTTCTTTAAATTTCAATTATATTTTTCAATTTTCAATTATTTTCTTCAATATTAAGAAATTCTCGCCTTTTTCAATTATCAATTATATTTTCAAATTTCAATACAATTCTTCCATTATTTTCTTCAATTTTCATACTCGTCCTATAATTTGTTCTATAATTTTTTTCATTTTATAATTGACAATTTAATTTTCTCCTTCAATTTTATAATTATTCTTTAATTTTTTCAATAATTTTGTTTTCTTGTCGATTATTTTCGCAATTTATGGAATTTTTTTCAAAAGTCAAGTATTTCTTTAAAATTTAATTATTTTCGTCATTTTGTAATTCCTCCTTCAATTAGCAATTATTATCTCAAAAATTCAATTTAATTCTTTAGTTTTCAATTTATTTCTTCAAATTTTCTTTAATTTTCAATTATTCTGTTCAAACATAAAAATTGTTTTAAAATTTTAATTCAATTCTTCAATTCTAGAACGAAATTATTTTCTTCAAATATCAATTATATTTTTCAATTATCTTCTTGGATTTGTAATTATTTTCACCAATTATTTCTATAAAATTTATAGTTTTTTTAATTTTCAATTATTTAGTTTAAATTAATATTGAATGTTATTAAATATATTTTTCAATTTTCTATTATTTTCTACAATTTCGTAAATTCTCATTTATTCTTTTTAAATTTTAGAATTATTCTTTGACTTTTTAATTATTTCGATTGATGTCGAATATTCTCGCCAGTTTTCGAATTTTATTTCTAATTGAAAAATATTTTTCTCATTTCTAAATTATTTTCTTACAATTTCCATTAAATTTTTTAATTTGCAATTATTTTCTTTAAGTTTAATATTTCTTGTTTAATTTTTTGAATTATTTTTTTTAGTTGCTTATGAATCTAGTCAATTTTTGAATTTACTTTTCAATTTTCAATTATTTTCGTCATTTTTTAGATGTTTTCTTAAATTTTTAAATTATTTCTTTCAAATATTAATTATTTTCCCCAATTTTCAATTATCTCTCACCGTTTTTTTTAACTATTTTGTTTTGTTGTCTATAATTCTGTCTTTTTTCAGATATTTTCTTCCATTTTTCATTTATTCTCATCATTTTTCACATATTTCCTTTAATTATTAATTTTTGCCTCAATATCCAATTATTTTTTTTAATTTTAATTGTTTTTTTCATTTTTCAATCCAGTTGTTCAATGTTTCAATTATTTCCAACAATTTTTTCAATAATTTTCTTAATTTTTCAATTAGCAATTATTTTCTTTAAATTTAATATTTTCAATTATTTGTTTTTAGTTGTCTGTGAATCTAGTCAATGCTTACAGTTTCTTTTCAATTGTCAATTATTTTCGTCATTTTTCGGATATTTTCTTAAATTTTTTATATATTTCTTTTAAAATATTAATTATTTTCCACAATATTAAATTGTCTCCCACCATTTTTTGAATTATTTTGTTTTGTTGTCTATTAATATATTCAGTATTTAAATTTTCTTTTTAATTGTTCATTACTTTCGTCATTAATCTGAAAAAATTTACAGTACACAGTCAAAACACTTTTAATATCAATTCCAAAAAAAAAAAAAATGTCAAAGATAAAATTTTGGCTGAGTGTGGTACTATTTTACAAGACTAGAACCTTTATGACAGTTTTATTTTATCTTGAAATCGTCTGTCGTCCGAGAACGATTGAAAAATATTAGATGACATAAACTTCTTATAAAATGGAAAGGAGCGTTTGGTAACATGGAGACACGTTTTTCTAATATCGGTGCTGACCGGTACTGGACTGATTTATACGCAGGTTATAGGTTATACGTATATCTATGACATGGAGAGGGTCGTTACGACCCGAGAGGAAGAGATATCGACAGCAAGAGGCCAAACGACGCACTCACCGCTCCTCTTAAAGCTTAGGAAAAAGGTCGCTGATGCAGCATGATTATAAGAGTAACAGGTGGTATGTATAACGTACATATGTGCTCTGTGTATGTGCCGCAAACGATCTCAAAAAGTATATACAGCTTGCTCTAAGTTTAAATATATGAACAAATAACACTGAACGCTTATCCTTGGCAAACATCTTTATCGAAAATCCTGATAAGGCGCAAGAGAAGCGTTTTATCCCAGAGGCAACTTCTACGGGGGGTTTAATCTTGATTTGTCGATTCCACTGTCGAAAAAGGTATTACGAAAAAAATGAATGAGAAACTTTAAAAAGGGGCTGCAGGTGGACTTGAATTTAATTCCCCCTGATATATGGAATTCATTTGTCATCCCTTGACGAGAATTTATGCCTCGATCCTTATCCGCGCCCTTGAGGGTTGATTAAATTTTGCTCCTGTTGTGATTTTTTCAAGTGTGATAAACAAGGCTTCGTATATGTATAGCAATTAGTGAATTGTATGTGCATTATTTGTTCATATGACCCAAATCATCAATAACTGATTTTGACAAATCTCTTTGCTCAATTGACCGACTTTTCCACTGAAAGGATTCTCGTGATAATCGATTTAATGTTTTCCAACTCACTTTTGTTGATTCCAGCATTAGTGATTCGCTGAACGACTTTGAAAAGCGACTTTAGAGACTGTGCAGTCACGTTCAACGTAAAATGGACGCGCCTAGCGGTAGTTACTCAAGCGACGTGACGAGAGTAAGAAAAGAAATTCCGACGCTCGCCTCGTACTTACGCTTCTTTTTCGGTGCGAAATTCCCTTTCAGTTGATGGTCGCTAGACCTTTTTCATCAGAAATGATATACGTGTATGCGTATATTCGGATATGTAATATTATGTGCTACAGCGTGTATGATGTAGACACTATACAATATGATGTATACCATATACATCATGTGTGTATGCATCATGTGGTAGTACATCATGTATGTATGTATGACCATGTATGTATCATATACTACACTATACATGCATGTATCATGTACTACACCATACGTTCATGTATAATGTACTACATCATGTATGTGTGTATCATCTACTACACCATACATACATGTATCATGTACTACATCATACATACATGTATCATGTAATACACCATATGTGCATGTATCATGTACTACATCATGTATGTATGTATCATGTACCACACCATACATAATATATCATGTACTACACCATACATACATCTATCATGTACTACACCATACATGCATGTATCATCTACTACACTACACTGTAAAAAGAAACATCTTAAAATGCATTGTAGTCACTTTTAAGACGTTTAAAGTATCTTATATTTCAGCTTCCATCTTAGAAAACTAATGCATTTTAAGATACTTTTGCTAACTTTTTGGAAATATCTTAAAAGTGACTACAAATGTATCTTAAATTAAGATACCTACTTTTTGCAGTGTATACATGCATGTATCATGTACTACACCATACATGCATGTATCTTGTACTGCACCATACGTGCATGTATCATGTACTACATCATGTATGTATGTATCATGTACCACACCATACATGATGTATCATGTACTACATCATGTATTTATGTGTCATGTACTACACCATACGACCATACGTGCATGTATCATGTATTACATCATGTATGTATATATCCTGTACCACACCATACATGAATGTATCATGTACTTAACATGTATTGGTGTATCGGATACTAAACCTTTTATTAAGTATATATTGTCCACTACAACATGTATTTATGTATCACATACCATACTATGTATGTATGTATATATATATGCATTAAGTATACTAGTATTTTGACACAAAAAGAATATGGCAGACACTTTTTTATAATTCTACAAATTCGCTTGAAACCTGTTACTCTTGGGTTTTTGAAGTCTCGGATTGTGAACACGATGTCAGATTTATTAAATTTACAAAATTCAAAATGTCGGGTCCAATATGGCAGAAAATTTTGCAAAATTGCTCAAATTCACTTGAAATTTGTTCCTCGGTGGTAATACATGTTGCTGGTTAGTAATCTGAAGTTAAATTTTCAAAATAGTCAATGTGTATCAAGTTTCAAGCGAATTTAAGCATTTAAATTAAAAAATTTTAGTTAAGTGACTAACTTCCCTCACTTTTATTCACTTTTTTAAAATCACTTTTTTTAAAAAAAAAAAGTCACTTTTCCCATTTTCTTAGTAAAATGATAATTTTTATTATTTTTATATACAATTATTTTCTTCAAATTTCAATTATTTTTGACATTGTTTAATTAGTTTCCTCTAATTTCAATTACTCTTTCAATTTTTTCATTTCTGTCTAAAAATTTTTAATTTTTAAACCAGTATTGCCAATTACTTTCGTCGTCTTTTAATTTATTCATCATATTTCAAATAATTTTGTTATTATTCAATTATTTTTATCATTTTTCAATTATTTTCTGCATATTTTTATTAGCTTTGACATTTAAAAATTATTTTCATCAAATTTAAATCATTTTTTTCAATTTTTTTTTATGGTCAAGAATTTCTCAATTTATTACACAGTTTTCAATTTTTTTCTACTAATTTCAATTTTTTTCTTTAAATTTCAGCAATTTTTTTCAATAATTTTATTATTTCGTACCAATAATTTTTAAATAATTTACACCAAATGCCAATTATTTTTTACAAGTTTCATTTATTTTTTCAAATTTCAATTATTTTTTTCAATCTTTCATTCTTTTAATTATTGATACCAGTTATCAATTATTCATTTCATTATTCAATTATTTATCTCAAATTTTTATTATTTTTGTTATTTTTCATGTATTACCTTCAAATAAAATGTTTTTATGATTTCTCAATTCTTTTCTTCAAATTTCAATTATTTTCGTCATTTCTCTACTATTTTTCCCTATTTTTAATTATTATTGTCATTTTTAAATTGTTTTTTAAAACTTTTCAATTAATTTAGTCATTTCTCAACTATTGTCAATATTTTCAATATTTTTTAGTACTTTCTCCAAATTTTACTTATTTTCTTATATCTTTAATTTATTTCCATGGATTCTTTAATTTCTTACGTTAATTTACATTTAATTTTTTTATTTTTCAATTATTTTTGTCATTTTTAATTATTTTGTCATAATTCAATTATTTTCTTTAAGCGACAATTTTTAACTCTAATTATTCAATTATTGATTTCTAATTTTTATTTTTATCATCTTTCATTTTTTTTTCTTCAAGATTCAATTATTTTTGCCATTTATAGGCTATTTGTTCCAATTTTTTATTATTTTTGTAATTTTCAATTAATTTTGTCATTTCTCTACTGTTTTTCCTTAAATTTAAATTATTTTTTTCATTTTTCAAGTATTTTCTTCAAATTTCTAATATTTTGATGATTTTTCAATAATTTAATTATTTTCTTTATTCGTTAATTTTTTCTCCAATTTTTTAATTTATATTTATATCAAGGTTTTATTTTGCTTTATCATTTTCCACTTATTTTTGTCATTTTCCAAGTCTTTTCTTCAAATTTTGAATTTTTTACTTAATTTTTAATTAGTCTTGTCATCTCTCATTTTGTTTCTTCAAATTTCAATTATTTTAGTCATTTTGCAATTATTTAGTCATTATTCAATTATTTTCTTTAAACGTCAATTTTTAACTCCAATTTTTCAATTATTTATGTTATTTTCTATGTCTTTTCTTTGAATCATAAATTTTTTAAATAATTTTAAATTAGTTTTATTATTTTCTATTTTTTTCTTCAAGCTTCAATTATTTCAATTAGTTCTGTCATTTCTCGACTATTTTTGTTAAACTTTTAATTATTTTTATCATTTTTCAAGTATTTTCTTCAAATTTCTATTATTCTGATAATTTTTCAATTATTTAATTATTTTTTTTTATTGTAAATTTTTTCTCCATTTATTTAATTATGTATTGACATCAAATTTTTATTTTGTTTTTCCATTTTTCAATTATTTTTGTCATTTTCCAAGTCTTTTCTTCAAATTTTGAATTTTTTACTTAATTTTTGATTAGTTTTGTTATCTTTTATTTTGTATCTTCAAAATTCAATTATTTTTGTCATTTTGCAATTATTTTGTCATTATTCATTATTCTTTAAGCGTCAATTTTTAATTCCAATTTTTCAATTATTGATTTCTAATTTTTACTTCGTTTCTCCATTTTTCAATTATTTGTGTCTTTTCTTCAAATCATAAATTTTTTACATAATTTTAAATTAGTTTTATCGTCTTTCTTTTTTTTTTCTTCAAGATTTAATTATTTTTGTCATTTGTCGACTATTTGTTCCCATTTTTGATTTTTTTTTTGTAATTTTTAATTAGTTTTATCATTTCTCAATTGCTTTTGGTTTAAATTTTAACTATTTTTATGATTTTTCAAGTATTTTCTTTAAATTTCTATTATTTTTATAATTTTTCAATTATTTAATTATTTTCTTTAATCGTCAATGTTTTTCTAATCTTTTAATTATGTATTGACATCAATTGTTTTCCCCATTTTTCAATTATTTTTGTTATTTTCCAAGTCATTTCTTCAATTTTTTTCATTTCTTACCTAATTTTTAATTTTGTTTGTCATCTTCCATTTTTTTACTTCAAATTTCAATTATTTTTGTCATTTTCCAATTAACTTCTTCAAAGTTCTACTATTTTTGCTTTTGACCTAAATATTTGTCCTAAATAAAACCTAAATAAAAATAAAAACCCTAAATATTGTCCATTTTCAAAAAATATAGGTCTTTCTTTTGTGATTTTGAAATTTTTTAGAGAGCAGGAGCAAAAAATTTCCGACTTTATCTTCTCAATTTAATTTAAATCCGAGCACAGGAACTGTCATACTTCTCTCCATCATTTCATTAAAAATGGAATTTTACATGTAAGTTTCTATACATACATGATGTATATGTACTCTCATACACGATGTACCCATTCCACCTAAAAAACGACATTAAATTTACAACAATAAAAATGCCATGTAGATTTTTAATAACGCGCATTTTTCACGCCAAATAACTCGATGTACAATATAGAAGGTGATCAATCTTGCGTCGATATTAGGGAAAAATCGTTTAAGGACTGCTCCCATTTAGAAGAAAGCATCAATAGCGTCGTGTCCACTTTGAATTTTAATGGAAATCCGAGCGAGGCGACGTTTCATTAATATAGATGAATAAATTTTCAAAAAATAAAAATTTCGCGATGGGATAATCACTGGTCTGACGTCTGGCTGTACATTTCAGACTGAGAGACACATCAAGACATCATTCGGAGATTTATACCCCGCGATGAAGAGGTAGGACCCGCTTCCTCGGGGACTATACTTAGCCTGTGCGTAGGAGGTGTTTACGAGGAAACGTGGACGACGGGACCCGTATGAGTCCGTCTTTCATCCTTATTCTCAAACAAGTATATATGTATCCCAACACGTCTTATCCTTACCTCTTTCGTTCTGTATTTAAAAGATACGCCCAGATACGTCCCTCGTCATTAAAACCGTTTCAAACCTCACTCTATGGTCTATACTTCTCTCTCTCTCTCTCTCTCTCTCTCTGTCTTCCCACTTGAATTTTCAAGGAAATGCCATTAATTTGCCCTCTTTTCAATTTAGGATTTTAATGAAGTAGACTGTTTTTTAAAATAGTCTTATGTAAATATAAAAGTGCGAGTTACAAATCCCAAGATTATACCGCGGTATGAATATGAATTATACTGTCCTATGAATATGAATTTTATCTTATTTATTGGACCTGACAGACTTGAAAAATAATCTGCAAAAAAAGGGATTTAAAAAGAGGATTGAAAAAAATAGTGTATAATATATAGACACATTTTATCAGAGGATAATTATACCTATATTTTTGTATAGTATTTCAATGCGATATCGAATGCGCGAAGTTCAATGTATAATGTAAACATACATGAGTAATAATGCTGTTGTTTTGATGATTTACTTACAAGACAAGTTTTCTGAGTGTAACTGATTAAATTAATGAGATAAAGCTGTGAGAACTCGAGAGATAAGTCCTTAACTGCCGAGGGTTGAGTGACAACTACGAAGAGAGATATCATTTTTCTCTTTTTTGCTCTCTCCAACTGATAAAACAAGAGCGTTGTTATTTAATATTTTTATGTCATGGCGATTAGAAAAAACGATGAAAGAACTGTTTGTTGTTTTTTAGAAACAACAATCAGACCATTAGGATTATTACAAAAACACAAAACTTATTGAGAGTATGATATGATATGTATGATTTGGTATGTATGTATGATATGTATGATATTGATATGTAGATATGATATGTATGTAAAATTGTTACAGGGATCACAGGTTGTCCCCTATTCACCTTTTTAACCCCTATTTTAAAGAATTGTCCCCTATTTCCCCTTTTTCTAATTTTCAGTATTAAAGTTTATAGTTATAGCCAAAATTTTTAGCAGTTCAATATAAAGAAAAAATTTTTATAAAACCCCAGCCCAATTGATTTATATTAACCTGTATCAGCTATCGATAGAAAATCCTCATTAAAAATACATAGGGAAAAATAAACTTTAAAAAAAAAATTCCCACCTTTTTTAGTTTATAAGCTAAAAATATTTTAAGTCATAAATTTTTTCACTTTTAGCCATATTTTAAGATATGATGTTTAAAGAAATTAAATTTTCATAATGTCGGATGTTATAAAAAATATGTAGAAATAATACATTGCAAATATGTGCAATCTTTTATCACATAAATATTCAAGGAAATTCAACAAGTCTTAATTGGAGATTTTTGAGGTCGCAAATAAAGATTCCGATGTTAAAAATTCATATCTCAAAATTTTGGATATAGATACATTCAAAATTTTGTCTTTCCCTATTTTCGAATTAATCATCTTGAATCACGATTGCCGAGGATTTTCAGGGACTCTCAAATGACAAATCTCGTGTAAAAAATTCAGTATTCAAAAAAATCACATTACATCAAATTTTTAAATACAGTCTACAAATATTTAATTTCTACATCTCTTTTCAATTATCTTTTTCATTTTTAAATTACTTTTGTAAATTTTCAAGTATTTCTAAGATTTTGAATTTCATTTTTTCGAATATCAATTATTTTCTTCAGTCTTTAAATTATTGTCAGGAATATTTAAATTTATTACACAAGTTTTCATTTATTTTTGTCATTTTTAAATTATTTTCTTAAAATTTCAATTATATTCTAAAATCTATAAATTATTGCCAAGAATATTTAAATTTTCTACACAAGTTTCAATTTACTTTTGTTATTTTTTAATTATTTGCTTAAAAATGTCAATTACTTTTGTCCCATTTTCTTAGTATTTTCGTCATTTTCAAATTATTTTCTTTATATTTCTATTATTTTTGTCATTTTAAAATTATTTTCTACAAATTTCAATTATTATATTAAATTTTTTTTTGTCATGAATTTTACACCAGTTTTAATTTATTTTCTTCAAATTTTAAAAATTGTCTTCATTCTTTTTATTATTGTCACGAATTTATTAATTTTTTACAACTTTTGCAATTATTTTCTACACATTTCAATTATTTTCTAGAAACTTTAATTACTTTCTTCATATTTAAATTTTTTGACATTTTTTACTTAATCTATTAAATTATAATTATTTTCTTTAAACTTCAATAACTTTCTTCAAATTTCAATCATTTTCTTCATCCTTTTTATTATTCTCATGAAGTTAATAATTTTTTTGCAACTTTTTCAATTATTTTTTAAATTATTTCTACAAATTTCAATTACTTTCCTTATATTTAAATTTTATGACATTTTTGAATTATTGTCTTCAAATTTCAATTTTTTTCTTCAGACTTCAATTAATTTCTTAAACTTTCAATTATTTTCCTCAAACTTCCAATATTTTCTTCAATTGTTCAATTATTGTCTATAAATTTTTAATTTTTAAACCAGCTTTTAATTATTTATCTCATTATTCAATTAGTTTCTTTATATTTCAATTGTTTCGTCAATTTTTCAAGTATTGTCTTCAAATTTATAATTTTTTACACTTTTTTCAATTATTTTCTACAAATTTCAATTCCTTTCCGCATATTTAATTTTTTTTGTTGACATTTTTGAATTATTCTCCTTAAATTTAAATTATTTTCTTCAAATTCAATTACTTTTGTCATTATTCAATTATTTTTGTTAATTTCCAATTATTTTCTTCATATTTTTATTATGTTTGACATTTTAAAATTATTTTTAACAAAATTCAATTATTTTATTCAATTTTGTTTATTGTCAAGAAATTAAAAAATTTTTACACCAGTTTTAAATAATTTCCTTCAAATTTCAATCATTTTCTTCATCCTTTTTATTATTCTCATGAAGTTAATAATTTTTTTGCAACTTTTTCAATTATTTTTTAAATTATTTCTACAAATTTCAATTACTTTCCTTATATTTAAATTTTATGACATTTTTGAATTATTGTCTTCAAATTTCAATTTTTTTCTTCAGACTTCAATTAATTTCTTAAACTTTCAATTATTTTCCTCAAACTTCCAATATTTTCTTCAATTGTTCAATTATTGTCTATAAATTTTTAATTTTTAAACCAGCTTTTAATTATTTATCTCATTATTCAATTAGTTTCTTTATATTTCAATTGTTTCGTCAATTTTTCAAGTATTGTCTTCAAATTTATAATTTTTTATACTTTTTTCAATTATTTTCTACAAATTTCAATTCCTTTCCGCATATTTAATTTTTTTTTTACATTTTTGAATTATTCTCTTTAAATATCAATTATTTTCTTCAAACGTCAATTAATATCTTCACCTTTTAATTATTTTCCTCAAACTTCTAATATTCTTTTTAATTTTTCAATAATTATTGTCTATAAATTTTCAATTCTTTACATCAGTTATCAATTATTTTTGTCATTTCTCAATTATTTTTTTCAAACTACAATTATTTTTGTCATTATTCAAGCACTTTTGACATTTTGGAATTATTTTCTTTAAATGTCGTTTTCTTCAATCTTTTTATTATTGTTGTCTATAAATTTTAAATTTTTACACTAGCTTTCAATTATTTATGACATTATTCAATTAGTTTCTTCACGTTTTAATTATGTCCTTAATTTTTCAATTAATGTAATACATTTTTTATTTTTTACCTCATTTTTTGAATTATATTTCTCATTAATTTTTTATCCAAATTTCAATTTCTTTTTGTAATTTTTCAACTGTTTTCTACATATTTTTTACAAATGTAAATTTTTTTTATCATTTTTTAAATTATTTTCTTTTTAGTTTGTATCATTATTTTTTGTCAAATTTTACTTATTTTTGTCATTCTTTAATTATTTTCTTGTAATTACATGTATTCTTAAAATTTTTCAATTATTTTCTTTAAATTTCAATTATTTTGTTTTAAATTTTAAGTTTTTGTCTTCATTTCTTGATTTTTAATTAATTTTCCAATTAGTTTTGTCATTTAACAATTTTTTTTTTCAAATTTGATATTAAGGAGCCTTGATTAATTATTTGCCTGCTAGCGGGCCCCAAATTAATATCAGTAATATTTTGTTTATTATTGCAAATTATTGTTTATTCACTTTTTTCACTTAAAAACTCCCTATTTATTCACCTTTTTAAATTAAAAAGTCACTTTTTTGTATGTACTATTTTCAATCTTCACGTCCGCTGTCAGCCCTGGTATAATGTTTCCATATTTAAAATTTGTAAATAAAACAGTATTAAGTTAAAGAAAATTTTCTGTCCCCTTTTTGTCCCCTATTTTTGAAAAAATTCACACCTATTCACCTTTTTCAATAGCAATAGGTCCCTGGTGTTCCCTGCTGTTATTAAAAATCGTCAACATTACAATTTTCACTCCTTACAGAATTACCATTATATTATTAATGATAAATAATGACCATGAATAATGACCAATGACGATAGAGGATCGATAAGGTGAACTGTTGTCGAATGGTGAAATAATAATTTAAACAGAATTTGGTGACATTTAGGGTCGTTATCGTAAAATTTATTGACATGAAGAACCATACGTTCTAGAGCTTATCTCGATTGGGTGCGTTGATGCGCAACGCATCAGTGAATTTCGCGAGATAAATCTGGTTGGCGCCATCGAACCTGGAGAGGAAGATGGACGCTTATTAATTGATGCAATTAAGCGAAGCCTATCTGGATCCGAGAAAGGCGCACTTGGTCGTTGAGCATTGAGGCAACGACACGAAAGAATTATTATCAGTGATATGCGACGAGCCGGAATTCCCGCTCACCACTTGTATCGACAACGACCCACCCATCGTCCATCAGGAATGCGATTCATCAAGACACGCCACTGATTCTTGCCAATGCGATATAGTTTCATTTCTGTCACTCATTACTGCTTTTTGCCAATCATTACTTTCCGCATATTTTTTATTTTTTGTCCAAATTATACCACATTGAAGTTTTCGTTACAAAAATGTGTAGATTCTTTTTTTTTTTTTAAACAACGATTTTGCGGTATTGTATGTTTTTAGGGTCGTTGAGTCCGAATTTTTAGTCCTATGTAAGAAATCAGCCTGTTACGCTTTTAGCTGTTACGCTGTTCGTCCGTTACGGTATAGAGAGATTGGATATAAATACAACTTTCAGTAACAAAGAAAAATATTATGAAAATCTTTTTTGAACGTGTCATTCTTAGAAATGTCGTGGAATTTAAAATCCTATTTCCAGAAGATATTAGGTATATGATCAATTAAATCGTTGTGGTACAACAATTATTATTTTTCACCACATGGTCATTTGTGATTGAAACACAATATGTTACGATTGGTTGACATCATTAGCTCTTTCCCCAGGTGTATCGTTGGATATAATGAATATTGTTTAATTGCCGAATACCTGTTATTTTTGCCATTTGATTCAATGTCTCGAGGACACGTGCAGTAAAATTGCATCATTTAAATGAGGACATCGAACAAAGGTTCGAAAATGATGTGTGAATAGTTAAAGGACATAAATTGAGAAACAAACATGATTTGCGAATAGTTGTAGGATCATAGAACAAACAACAAAGATGATTTGAGACTTAGTTAGAGGCAAAATGAATCGTTTTGTTTCGTGAATTATCGAGCGTGCAATAGGGAACGTTCTAATTGCGCACATTAGCGAGAGATATCGCGATTTAGGACCCGATGTGCAGGATTTTATTGCGTGTAAACACGCTAATTGTGGGCCTGAATGAACTTTGGGAAGAAATACGATCGTGCCTGTGGCAAAGTGTTATTGGGATGTGAACCAATGTACTCGATATCTGTTAGCACATGGAGTCGAATTTTTATTATACTTTTTTGTCTCGTTGCCACGATTCATGGTCACTAACGCACGCGCACCTCAATAACGAGTCGTTAATTTATTTACCCTTGCTCCGTAAATTATTACACTCTTGGTCGACACATTGTTGGGACTATCACACGTACCAAACACTATTTATTGCCGTTTAATGTTCCAAGCCACTAATCGAATATATGAACGTTTCTCCTAAGCCTTCAACTTTTGATGGATTGTAATTTCGTGTTTAGACACAAACCTAATCAACTTGTTCCGATTACTTTTACCAAGGAATGATTGATTAAATTGACTCTCAAATGTGCTGCTTGGTGCCGGTTGGAGCAATTCTTCAGTTTTATTCGATTGGTACATTATCGGCCAAAATGGGATTAAAAACAGGACCGTGGTAAAATGTTGATAACTTTGTGTGATATTAGCGAATTGAAAATTTTCATAGACTATTGAAAAGCTTATAAAATTTGCTGTTAAATGGTTCTGTATTAAAGCTTTTTCGATTAATAGAAACGGAGGTGTGAGGTGATAAAGACAGGTGAATTTTGAACTTTTTGTGGATTTTGATTGTTCAAGTTTGGTAAGCTGTATTTTCTAGAAAAGTAATTGAAGAATTTTGACAATAGGCTAAATTAAACCTTGGACTATTAGCTTTAAAATAAGGCAAAGGAAATTAAAATATTTTGATTGGATCAAAAGTTATAAGTAAATGTGTATAAAGACCAATATAAACAGTAGAACAAAACGCAACACTAGATTTTTGCGTTTTGTTCTTTAAGCATATTTACTTATAACTTTTGAATCAATTAAGATATTTTAATTTCCTTTGCCTTATTTTAAAGCTAATAGTTTAAGGTTTAATTTAGCCTAATATCAAAATTCTTAAATTACTTTTCTAGAAAATACAGCTTACGAAACTTGAACAATCAAAATCCACAAAAAGCGCAAAATTCACCTGCCTTTATCACCTCAAACCTCCGTTTCTATTAATCAAAAAAGCTTTAATACACAACCATTTAACGGTAAATTTTATAAGATTTCCAATGGTATATGAAAATTTTCAATTTGCTAATATCTAAAAGAGTTATCAACATTTTAAGACAAATCATCTGTGCTTGTGTTGCGTTCTGTTCTAGGGTTGCGTTCTGTTTTAGTGTTGCGTTTTATTCTAGTGTTTGTATTGTTCTTTATACACATTTACTTATAACTTTTGACCCAATCAAGATTTTTTAATGTTCTTTTGCTTATTTTAAAGCTAATAGTTCAAGGTTTAATTAAGCTTAATGTCAAAATTCGTCATTATCAACATTTCAAGATGTTCATGTTTCTAATCCCATTCTTGTGTCCCACAATTTTGGCTGTTAGTGTACATATACTACTTGATAAAAAAAACACTTTGATAAAAGTAATGGTTCGTTTAAAAAAATGTCTGTACAGCTATCAAGATTAAACTAAAAGGAAGTAATAACTAAAATCAGTTAGTTGCAACATAAATTCATATTTGATAATTATAGTTGTTGTTGAAAGATTGGAAGGTGGTATGATAATTTGAACTGGTTCGAGTTGAGGAATTATGCGAGCTTTGTTTATGTGTGTAAACGTCTTAGTGTATGGATGTGTCGAGGAACCTAGGTTATTTCACATTTGGCAGCAGAACATATGGGTTGTCCTATTTAGATAACTGAATTACAAGTGAATTATTGGTCGCCGGTGTGTATGTAGGTATATAATTTGATAACATCGTCGCTCCTAGCGAACTTGCACCATCCTGGATTGAGTGTGAGTGTATAAACTAACTCATACTGGGAAATGTCGAGGGTGGAATATGTCGATAGTAGCACAAGTGTTGAGGCAGACACAGGTGCAATTGCACATACAGGTGGTAGATCGCATTACATGTGGTTATGCGTATCGTTAGGTGTATCCTCATGTCGTGGAAGTACGTAAAGCTCACGCCCAAAGTCATTAAATATGATAACCCGATGAAAGGAAATTATTGGTATGGCAGAGCAGCGATAAGTGCAGCATCGAATATTCGTTCCACAACGCCAACGGGAGACATCTATGCAACTAGATAGACACACACATACAGAGCTACACACACAAATTGTGTATTCCCCATTCGATAAAGAATTATTGTTATTATTCAGATTTTTAAGGCAATTTGCGCTAGATTGGATTTAGGATGTTGTACTGTTAAAAATTAATCGAGTTCTAAGTATGCAAGTCGAGGAGAGATGGATCACTTTTTTTGTCTTTTGTCTACAGTTGAGAATTCGAGAAAAAATTGGTTTTGAACATGTGTAGGTTTTAGTTCCACTTCTTGAGAAAAAAGACATATGTATGAAAATTTATTTCTGTCAACATTTTACATCATAAGAGGCGTTTGAATGAAAAGAAAAGATTCGAGGAGAGATGGAACAAGAAGCAAAAATGACTTTTACTATTGTATTTCATAAAAATTTTGATCTATTTTAATCTTTAGGATTTAGGATGTTGTACTGTTGAAAATCAATCTAGTTCGAGGAGAGATGGATCACTTTTTTGTCTTTTGTCTACAGTCGAGAATAAGTGAAAAAATTGGTTTTGAACATGTGTAGGTTTTAGTTCCACTTCTTGTGACCAAGACACAGGTATGAAAATTTATTTCTGTCAACATTTTATATCATAAGAGGCGTTTGAATGAAAAGAAAAGATTCGAGGAGAGATGGAACAAGGAGCAAAAATGAGTTTTACTATTGTATTTCATAAAAATATTAATCTATTTTAATTTTATAAATACAGGAAAATAGTACGGGGAATCAAATAAAAAAACTGTTTGTAAACTGAGTTGAGATAATAATAAGTAAAAGCACCTAAAAAAAAGTAAAAATATCACTTATTGATAAATGAAACTTTTATTTATTCATAAGTAAAAAAATTGTAAACTCATGAAAAAAGGTTACTTTTTACTTTTTTTAGGCATATTTATTGAATAGTGAACCATCTCTCCTAGTAATCGACAGAAAGTAACATGAGCGATAAATAAAAAAAAGTTTTAGAATCATGTTTAATAACATATATTCACCTTGCTTTAATAGCTACCAGGGCTGACAGTGACTCACTTTTTTCACTTTTACTTACTTTTTTTTAAAATCGCTATTGCTCACATTTTATAAAAAAACACTTTTCTTAATTTCTAATAAAATACTTGAAATTTGAAAAAAATAATTGAAAACTGGTGTAAGAAATCTAAAAATTTATGAAAGTAAAAAAAACTGAATAAAAGAATTGAAATTTGTAGACAATAATTCTAAAATGGCAAAAATAATAGAAACATGAAGAAAATAATTCCAAAATATCAAAAAAATTTGAATGACAATAATAATTGTAATTTGATAAAAATAATTGTTAACTGGTGAAAAAAATTAAAAATTTGAAGAATATACTTAAAAAATTGACGAAACAATTGAAATGTTTAGAAACTAATTAAATAATGACCTAAATAATTGGAAGATGTAAGAATTAAAAATTTATAGAGAATAATTGAAAAACTGAAAGAAAAAATACAAGTTTCAAGAAAATAATTGAAAGTTGAAGAAATGAATTGAAGTTTGAAGAAAATAATTGAAATTTTAACAAATTGAAATCAACATCGCAAAAATACTTGAAAATTGACAAAAGTACTTTAAAGTATTGTTGTCAACTTTAAAGTACTTTTGTCAATTTTCAAGTATTTTTGCGATTTTGATTTTAATTTTTTAAAATTTCAATTACTTTCTTCAAACTTCAATTAATATCTTCAACTTTCAATTATTTTCTTGAAACTTGTATTATTCCTTTCAATTTTTCAATTATTGTCTATAAATTTTTAATTTTTACCTCTTTCAATTATTTAGGTCATTATTTAATAATTAGTTTTTGAATATTTCAATTTTTAGACAATTTTTCAAGTATTGTCTGTAAATTTTAAATTTTTTACACCAGTTATCAATTATTTTTTTCAAATTACAATTACTTTTGTCATTCAACTATTTTTGACATTTTGGAATTATTTTCTTCATATTTCTATTCCTTTGGCCATTTTAGAATTTTTTTTTCTACTGTCATAAATTTTTAGATTTCTTACACCAGTTTTTAATTATTTTCTTCAAGTTTCAATTATTTTCTTCAAACTTTTTATTATTGTCGTGAATTTATTCCTTTTATACACGTTTTTGAATTATTTTCTACAAATTTCAATGATTCTTCTCAAACTTCAAATATTCTTTTCAATTTTTCAATTATTGTCAATAAATTTTTAATATTTAAACAAACTTTTAATTTTTTAGTTCATGTTCAATTACTTTTTGGACATTTTAATTGTTTCGTCAATTTTTCAAGCATTGTCTTCAAATTTTTAATTTTTTATATTAGCCATAAATTATTTTTGTCAAAACTCAATTATTATTTTTAAATTACAATTATTTTTGTCATTCAAATATTTCTGACATTTTGGAATTATTTTCTTTAAATGTTAATTTTTTTATTGTTTAATCCATTTTCGAATTATAATTCTCATTTTTTATTTATTTTTTTCAAAATTCAAATTATTATTGTGATTTTAGAAATATTTTCTACAGATTTCAAAAATATTCAATTTTTTTTATTGTCATGAATTTTAAAATTTTTTACACCAGTTTTAAAGTGTTTTCTTCGAATTTCATTCATTTTATTCATTATGTTTATTATTTATTATTTATTTTTTTTCTAATTTTAAATTGTTTTCCTCAAACTTTAAGTAATTTCTTCATATTTAAACTTTTTATGACATTCTTGAATTCAAATTTCAATATTTTTCGTTAAACTTCAAAAAAAAAATTTAATTTTAAATTATTTTCCTCAAACTTCTAATGTTGTTTTCTACAATTTTCAATTATTTTTTTCAAACTTTAAGTACTTTCTCCATATTTAAACTTTTTATGCCATTCTTGAATTATTCTCTTCCAATATTTTTCTTTAAACTTCAATTAATTTTTTCAATTTTGAATTTTCTTCCTCAAACTTCTAATATTTTTTTTATATTTCTATTATTATCTATAAATTTTTAATTTTTACACCAGCTTCCAATTCTTTATGTTATTATTCAATTAGTTTCTTAACAGTTCAATTGTTTCGTCAATTTTTCAATCTTTGTTTCATTTTTAATAAAAAATTTTAATTCTTTACACCAGTTATTAATTATTTTTGTCATTTCTCAATTTTTTTTAAATTGTTCAATTGTTCATTTTTTCCACTTTTTTCATTATCCAAATATTTTTGATATTCTGGAATTATTTTCTTTAAATGTAATTTTCTTCAATCTTTTTATTATTGTCATGAATTTATTAACTTTTAAATCAGTTTTCAATTATTTATGTCATTATTCAATTAGTTTCTTCACACCTTAATTATATATTCAAGTTTTCAATTATTTTATCCAATTTTTCAATTAATCTATTACATTTTTTACTTTTTACTCCATTTTTGAATTATTTTTCTCGTTTTTCCTGAATCTTTTTCAAACTTTCAATTATTTTTGTCATTTTTCAACTATTTTTTATATATATGGAATTTTTTTATTTTTTGGACATTTTTTTAATTATTATCTTCATGTTTCAATTATTTTCTTGAAACTTCTATTATTATTTTTTTCAATTTTTTATCTATTGTCTAAAAAGATTAATTTTTACTCGAGCTTTAAATTCTTTATGCAACTATTCAATTAGCTTTTTTACACTTTAATTATTTTATCAAAATCTCAATTATTGTACTCAAATTTTTAATTTTTTACGCCAATTTCAAATTATATTTTTCAAATTTTAATTATGTTTGTCATATTCTTCAATTCGTTTCTTGGGATTTCATTTATTTTTGCAACTTTTCAATTATTTTTTTTAATTATTCAATGCTTGTCTTCGTTTTTGGTTTGTAATCAATTTTTCGATTAATTTTGTCATTTTACAATTTTTTTGTTCAATTTTCGAATAATATCAAACTCACTTTTTTCCCTTAAAAATAAGTGTATAGAAAAAAACTCAAAATATCTAGAACCGATCCATCTCTCCTCGAATTACCCTACATATGATGTAGGTACACAAAATAGTACTCAGTTTTTGAGAATATTTCACCTTCATAAAAATTAAAGATTTAACGACCAGAATTCAAGGATAGAAATTTCCGTAATTAAATCATTAGTATTTTTTCCACTCGAAGATTTTTATGCAGCATCCAGTTTTTTTTATCAAACACACGTTTTCGTTCAATTTCACTTTGCAAGTATTATTGAGTAAAATACTCGGAAATAATGGTGCACGATACAAAGTTTGAGGAAGTTTACCGTGACAGCAAAATTGCTCGACCTCCTTAAATTGCACGATTTCAAGAGAAGAAAAAAATAACAGGGCAAAGACTCGAACGTTAAGCTCAGCTTAATTTCACGGCTATCTCTTTCTCTTCAGCCCCCCGGGCTTTGAGGCAATTTCATTCAACGATTTTGTTCTAGCTCTCCTTTTAGTCGAATCGATTTTGATTCATGATACTCATCATTTTCTCATAAATCACTGGGGATGCTAATGGGACCTCTTTTGCAACTTATCATTATTGTCATCTTATTTTATTGAAAACATTTTTTTTTCTATTTATCTCAAATAACCCCCATTTTTGCTAACCAATTTACCATTTTCGTTTAGCAGTGTATAAAAAAGTAAATGGAGATTACGAAGAGTTGTGATTTAAATTAGGTATTACATAAAAAATAATTAAATTAAATGGGGAATACGAGAATTGTGATTTAAATTAGGTATTACATAAAAAATAATTAAATTACTATTATATAACGAATAATAGAATAGTAATTCTATTATTTCTTATGCAGTGGTAAATGTGCCGTTATTAATACAAGTCCGTGCTCTCGTACTAAAATACCGTTTTTATTAATTATCGTAATTCTCCTCTATTCCATCTTCACAATTTTAATTTAAATCCGAGCACAGGAACTGTGTAATACTTCTCTCCATCATTTCATTAAAATTAAATTTTACATTAAGGTTTCTTTCTTTTTCTATAAAGTTGAGTTTTTATTTAATAAACCGTCATTTTATATCAATGAAGTATAGTTGCCATTAAATCGGAAAAATGTCCATCTCAAAATAAAACCACTAAACAGACAAGAGACACTATTGTTAGAAGGAAAAATTAGATAAACTTTTAGCTTTTAATTCTCCTCTCCCTCTGATTTAGATTAAGAGAGTATTTTTAACCGAAAAAACCCTGTTTTTTGCTTTCTACAATATTTCCACGGAAACAAATATTTCAGCCATTAATTACCACGATTAAAGGCGCCTTTAACAAAAAAAAAAAAAACTCGAGTGCAATAAAGTGGAATAGAAACAAACTCGATTCTTTTTTTTTTTGGGATTCAGAATAGGATAGTATATATCGTGAAGGTACGGGAATGGAGTGTGCAGGTATAGGTAACCTAACCACTAACGAATGTAGGGCTATTCCAGCTCGTGACTCTCAGAGGAATCGTTCCGTGCTGGTCCGATAGTTAATTTCCCACACACCACTGATTATCATGCCTACCAATTAGATCTGCCACACTACGTCGCGGTCACGCGTTTCAAGTCGCGATACGAGCGCTCGTTCTGTGAATCTCACGTTTGTCAAGTAAACCACAATATATCCACGTGAGTTTGCGCCTCAATCCCAACCGTCCAAAAGAATAATTAACATAATTAATAATTTTGTTTCTCGTCCCTCTGTTACCGAAAAAAAAAAAATTTATTCCATCTCTGTTGCAGCAGGCGTTCCTTTGTTCTGTGCAATCCTTTATCCATCAATGGGATATAATTTTAGTCTATTGTTCAGGCTAAATAAAATGTACATATTGTCCTAGAGAAATAACTACTTTATTAATGCAAGAAAATAAAAAAAAATTACTGCCTTTGATAAAAATTAGTTTATTTACCTATGGTAATAAAAAATACTTTATTGCCCTAGGTTCATAAATACCACTTTATTGCCCTAGGTTAACAAAGACTAATTTATTGTCCTAGGTTCAAAAAACTACTTTATTGACCTAGGTTCGTAAAGACTACTTTATTGACCTAGGTTCATAAAGACTAATTTATTGTCCTAGGTGCATAAAGACTACTTTATTGCCCTAGGTTCGCAAAGACTACTTTATTGCCCTAGGTTCGTAAAGACTACTTTATAGACCTAGGTTCATAAAGAATATTTTATTGCGCTTGGTTCGTAAATACTACTTTATTGACCTAGGTTCATAAATACTAATTTATTGCACTAGGTCCAAAAGTAATATTTTATTGGCCTAAGTTCATAAAGAATATTTTATTGACCTAGGTTCATAAAGACTAATTTATTGCACTAGGTCCAAAAATAATATTTTATTGGCCTAGGTTCATAAAGACTAATTTATTGCACTAGGTCCAAAAATAATATTTTATTGGCCTAGGTTCATAAAGACTAATTTATTGCACTAGGTCCATAAAGAATATTTTATTGCGCTAGGTTCGTAAATAGTACCTTATTTGCCTAGGTTCATAAAGACTAATTTATTGCACTAGGTCGATAAAGAATATTTTATTGTCCTAGGTTCGTAAATACTATTTTATTGACCTAGGTTCATAAAGACTAATTTATTGCACTAGATTCAAAAATAATATTTTATTGGCCTAGATTCATAAAGACTAATTTAGTGCACTAGATTCAAAAATAATATTTTATTGGCCTAGATTCATAAAGAGTACTTTATTGACCTAGATATTTAATATATACTTTTTTGTTTTAGTGAAGTTTATTGTCCTAGATAACTAAAACGTACTTTATGTTTCCAGATAAATAAAATGTATTTTATGGTCTTTTTATGGCACTAAGTAAATAAAGTACATTTTAAAATCCAAGATAAATAAAGTTTATTTTTTACTCTAGATAAATAAAACATTGTCCGAAGTAAATAAACTGTACTGACTTTTCAGAATGTTGAAATCAAGTTTTTTGTTTAATTTAACAAAATTAAATCCCTATTCCTACAGTTTTTCAACCTTTATCTTAACGCAAAGATTAAAACGTTTCTTCTCTGATTTTGTCGCAGAAGTGAAAGCTTTTTTTTTCTTCTAGAATATAAAAAAAAACGCAACAATTTCTTATTAAAAACGAAGATAGGAAAATTTAATTTCCTTTATGGCCAGGAAAATGAATGATGAAATGGAAGAGGATTTTAAATAGAAAAGATTTGAGTACCGCGACAGAATTTTATCGCTGGCTGCACTTAAAATAAAAGATGTATGCAAACGTTTTATGGAAGAATATAGATATGGACAAAGTATAATGAGAGAATTAAAATGATACTTTTCTTTCTTTTTTCTTTTTTTTTTACCTTTGATTTAATCTAATACCTCGGCGATGCTTATACCCCTTGGTATATATCGGACATTGAAGTATCGTCCTTGGCAACGGACCAGCTAGCTTTTCGAGATTTCGACGACAAAGCACTTTATGAATTGTAAAACTCTGTCGACGGTTAACATCGGTACTCAACGCCCACCGACGCGGCCACTCCTCAATTTCGTTGATTTTCGTTTTTTCTTGTCTGCACGATATTACCCCCTTTACTCTGTGTGTTCTATTGTAAAATCTACCCGGAATTGTTTCACGTCTGTTGGCTCATCGTTTTGATAAAGTTTTTTTCAAATTACGCGCATTTTTCGCCTCTATTTATTACTTGACAATGTTTTTTCCACTAGTTTTCACAATCGAGTAATTGGAAATTACATTTCAGCTCGACATTCTCTTTTTTTTTCCTCCTCCTGGATTTTGCCAACTAAACTGGAGACAGCGTTTAAATTTTTAACATTTCAACAATTTGATTTTTACAAACTGTTTCTGTGATAAATACTAGTTGATTGTCCTAAAGGAATACAAAATTCTTTATTGCCTTAGAGAAATAACGAGTATTTTATTTTAGTGAGGAAATAAAGACTATTTTACTGTCCTAGAAAAATAATTAATACTTTATTGTCATAGGGAAATAAAGTGTATCTTAATACTCTTAATACTCTCTTAATACTTAATATATAAGTATTAAGAGAGTATACTTTTGGCGAATAACAAACATGCTTTTTCCCTTGTTAGATAAAGACTACATTATTTACCTTGTGTAATAAACAGTATTTTATTCTTTAATTGTTTTATCTAGAGAAATAACGTAGTCTTTGTTTCCGTGCATTATCACCCTAAAGCATTAGGAACTACTTTATTGTCCTAGGCGAATAAAAAGCACATTGTTGAGTTATTATTTGTTATAATGTCAATTATACTTGCCATTTTTCGAATCCTTTTTTCAATGTCAATTATTTTCTTTAAGATTTAATTATTTTCGTCACTTTGTAATTATTCATCCAATTATCAATAATTTTCTTAAAACTTTAATTTATTTCTTTAATTTTCAATTTATTTCTTCAATTTTTAATTATTTTCTTTAATTTTCAATTATATTTATCGATTTCCGATTAATTCTTCAATATTCAATAATTCTTGGAATTTTGCAGTTATTTTGTTAAATTGTAAAAAATAGTTTTAAAATTTTAATTCGATTCTACAATTCTAAAACTGTTTTTTTCAATTCTCAATTATTTTCTTTTAAATCCAATTCAGTTGTTCAATTTTCAATTATTTTCCTCAATATTAAGAATTCTCGACATTTTTCAATTATTTTTTAATTATCAATAAGTTTCTTTAATTCTATATTGAATTGTTCAGATGTTTTCTTCAACTTTCAATTTTCTATTCAAAATTTAATTCCATTTTTCTGTTTCAACTATTTTCTTCAACATTTAATAATTTTCGGCTTTTTTCAATTAATTTTTCCAATTTTCAATTATATTCTTTAAATTTCAATTCCATTCCTTAATTTGCAATTATTTTCTTCAATTTTGAATTGCCTACTTCAATTTGAATTACTTTTTTTCGATTTTCAATCTAGTTGTTCAATTTGCAATTTTTTCCAACAATTATTTCTATAATTTTCTTAATTTTCCAATTTTCAATTATTTAGTTTAAATTAAATATTTATTGTTTAATTTTAAAAATTATTTTTTCCAATTGTGTATTAATCTAGCCATTTTACGAATTTTGTTTTCATTTGGCAATTAATTTCGTCATTTTTCAGATATTTTCTTCAATATCGCAATTATTCTTGTTATTTTTCAATTATTTCTTTTAATAATAGATTATTTTTTTCATTTTTCCTTTATTCACAACAATTTTGTTTAATTTTCATTTCTTCTCTTAAACTTTTATAATTATTCTTTAACTTTTTTAATTATTTTCTCCTGTTGTCGATTATTCTCGACAGTTTACGAATTTTTTTTACAGTTCTTAATTATTTTCTTTAATATTCAATTATTTTCGTCCTTTTGTAATTTTATATAATTATCAATTATTTTCTTAAAATTTCTATTTAATATTTTAATTTTCAATTTATTTCTTCATTTTTTAGTTACTTTCCCGAATTTTCAATTATTTTTTTTTTATTTCCAATTAATTTGTCAATATTCAATAATTCTTGGCTTTTTACAAACATAAAAATTCTTTAAAATTTCAATTGAAGTGTTCAATTCTGTAACTATTTTCTTGAATTCTCAATTATTTTCTTCTAATTTCAATTCCATTTTTCAATTGTCAATTATTTTTTTCAATATTAAAAAATTATCGCCTTTTTTCAATTATTTTCTTCGATTATCAATAATTTTCTTTAATTTTATATTCAATTATTTTCATTAATTCTCATTTTTTCCATTTCAATCCCTTTTTTAATTTTCAAATATTTTCTTCTATATTCAATAATTCTTGGCTTTTTAAAATTACTATTTTAAATTTTCAATTATATTCTTTAAATTTTAATTCTATTATTTAATTTTTGAATTATTTGCTTCAATTTTCAATTATATTCTTCATTTTTCATTTCGTCAATTTTAATTATATTTAGCAATTTTTAATCAAGTTTTTTAATGTATAATTATTTCCAAAAATTATTCCTATAATTTTCTTAATTTTTCAAATTGCAATTATTTTTCTTTAATGTAATATTTTTACTTTATATTTTCCAATTATACTTTTTAGTTGTCTATTAATCTATTCATTCTTCGAATTTAGTTTTTGATTGTCAATTATTTTTGTCATTTTGCAGAGATATGTTCTTTAGTTTTCCAATTATTCTCGTCATTTTTCAATTACTTCTTTCAATTATTAATTAATTTCCTCAATTTTCAATAATTTTCTACAATTTTTTCAATTTTCAAATATTCTCTTAAAATTTTATAATTATTCTTTATTTTTTTCAATTATTTTGTCGGTTTTGTATTATTTGTATTTTTTTTCAATTGTCAATTAATTTCGTCATTTAGTAATTTTTTTTTTTCAATTCTCGATTATTTTTTCAAATTTTAATTTTTCAATTTATTTGTTGTTTTTTTTTTATTTACTAAAATATTTCTTCTATATTTTTTTCTTCAATTTTCAATTATTTTTTTCAATTTTAATGATTTTTTTCGATTTTAAATCCAATTATTTAATTTGCAATTATTTCCAACAGTTATTCGTATAATTTTTTTAATTTCTCAAGTTTTTGGTTAATATTTAGTATTTAGTTTTTTAAATAACTTTTTTCAATTGTTTAATTATCTAACCATTTTACGAATTCTGTTTTTAATTGTCAATTATTTTCGTCATTTTGTAATTTTTTTTAATTACTGTTATTTTTGAAAATTTTAATTTAATTCTTAAATTTTCAATTTATTTCTTCTACCTTTTATTATTTTCTTCAATTTCAATGATTTTTTTTCGATTTTTAATCCAGTTATTTAATTTTTAATCATTTCCCATAGTTATTCCTGTAATTTCTTAATTTTTCAAATTTTTTGTTCAAATTCAATGTTTATTGTTTAATTTTTAAAAATTTTTTTAAATTGTGTAATTTATCTTGCCATATTTTGAATTTTGTTTTTAATTGTTACTTACTTTTCTTATTTTTTAGATATTTTCTTCAATTTTGTAATTATTCTCGTAATTTTCATTATTTGCATTTGCAGAAATATATAATTGTAAATTATCTACAAAAATGGAAAGTTTCTCGCGCGCCTGGACACTCGTTAATTTTGTTATTTTAAAATAAATCTAATAACTAATTGGTTCAAATTATATACAGAATAATTTTGTTAAGTAATAACAATATTAGCGTTTTATTATTAATTTAATTCAATTATTATATATTTTTTAACTGCAATAAGCTAAACAATTTATAAAAACAATTTTATATTTGGTCATGGAATTTTAAGAAAAATGGTCTGGAAATCCTGGAAAAGTCATGGAAATGTTGGAATTTCGAAAGCGTAGTAACCCTTGTAAATGGTTAATAGAAATATAACTATTTCAATTAGTGACTGAGTTTTTGCTTTCAAATTAGTTATTTTTAACCAATTCAGATTTAGAGAGTTAGTTAATGTTGCTAGTAAACTCTCTAAATCTGAATTAGTGGTTTTCTACTAATGAATTAGCGAAAAGTGAGCTACTATTTAAATAGTAAGAATTTTAATAATTCTTAGTATAAAAGTACTAAGAATTAATAGAAAATTACTAATTTTGTAGTAGAAAACTACTAATTAAATTAGTAAAAAAATCTACTTATTTTAAAAGTAAAGTTTCACTATTTCAATTAGTAGTTTTCTACTAAAAATTAGTAGTTTTCTACTAAGAATTAGTAGTTTTCTACTATATGAATTAGAGAAAAATGAGCCATGAATTTGACTAATTCATAGTAGAAAACTACTACATAATTCAGATTTAGAGAGAATCAATAAAATAATATATTTTGGAGAAATAAATAAAATAATATTATTTATTGGTTAAATTCTTGGTTTTCTTGCAATCAGTGTCGAAAGTTTGTGACGTGAAAATGTTGAATCTTGGTAATTGAAGTTGCTTGATTGATTGACGAACGACAGACGAGACTCTAAAGGATTGAAACTGAAGCGACAGTCCATAGCCAAATGCAAGACGTACATGACTGTAGATTCTTCCAGTCTGACGTTTCGTTTAACTTTAGAACATTTGAAATGCTCTTATGGAGAACTAAACATCAGAAAGTTGCATTTGCTGCTCGTCATTTTGAATTCAGGGCCACGTAACCCTCGGCTCAAAATTCAACTTCTCGATGGTCGTTGCCGGATCAGAGGAGCGGGTCTTACATATTTATGTCTATGGACAAAAATGCGGTCGTCGTCTGAGAATGGTATAGTCGAGTTTTTTTTCCCTTTCATCTCAGTCGTTGCACTCCTCTTCAATTGTTTAATTTGATTCTCTTGACATTTCATTCAATCGATACTTTGTTCATTTAGTGTTAAAATTTTTGTAAAATCATTTGTTTTTATTTTAAACAAACGTTTTTTCTACTTCTTAAACTATTGTTTTCTTTTCAATTCATCGTTTCTTCTTTTTTTTTTTTTAATCAATAGTTTCTCCATTACTTCCATTCGATTACTTTTATCTGTTTCAAATGCTCTATTTTCTGTTTCCGTCTCTTCCACTGATATTCGTTAACGTTTCTTGTTTACAAATAGCTATTATTTTCAAAATTTGTTAAATTCCAGCACATATTACCATAAATTATCAATTCCACTCTCGAAAAACGAATTTCATTTCACACTCGGTGAAATATGATTTTGTTAGACTGCAATATATTACGTGACCTGTAACAGCCTACAAAATTACCAAGTACAAATAAAACTCACAATGACTGAATGTTTCATCATTAAAAACATATTATACTCCCATTAGTCTTGTATTAATCATACAATAAGCAATAAAATTAATAATAAACCTGAATTTCCCGAAAATAGCTCCCTTGAAAAAGTGGAATCAATAATTTCGTAGCACGCAACAAAAGAAGTGTTTTTTTATCTTTTTTTTTTTTTGAGTCGATTCTCAGTTAAGTTTTTCGTTGATTTGTAGATGATTTAATACATGTTTTTTCTTTTTAATGATTTCAAGTTGGCTTTGAGTCAATTTTTCTATTACACATTAATCTACTAATTTAATCGCGAGCCTTTCTCAATCATCACCTTGATGTACATAATCTTTCTTCCTAAAGAAATTCATTGCCGAGATAAGACTTTTTGTGAGTCTAATATACTGCTGCCATCAGGGTTATCTCGAGCACATCGATTAACACAGCTCCGTGGGGAATAATAATTAATTTAAATGGTTATGTCTTCTTTCCAGGAATTACTGGTACTCTGATCTTTGAGTCTATTTATCAAACTGATAGAAAATTCTTTTAATATTTCTTCCTCCGAGTTACATGGATAAAGACTTCTTAAATTTATAGGCATTTAAGGGATAACAGTGTTACGGCACTCTCCATTTTTCTCACGATAAAAACTATTTCGCCTCCTCAAATAATCTAATCTACAAATTTGAATAATTAATTGAAACAAGGCGTTAAATTTGAAGAAACTGAAAAACGTTTTAACGAAATTATACAAAGTATATCTTTTAATGAAGTTACGCAAATTATTTTTAAGAAAAGGAAATTGTGTTTTTTTTTTAAAGCGACACTGGATAAATAATAAACATGACAATATTTTGAAAAATTCGAGAATGTACAGCAATTTACATATAAAAATAATTTTATCAGAAAAAACGGTTAAAAAGCAGTTAAAAGCCTCCTTTTTTCATTAAATTTATACAAAACTGCACTTTCCTGTAAACGATAAGTAGAATCGCGTGTTAATTTCCGACAGAGTTTAGTGAATAACTTTGTAAAAGTCTTAAAGACGACTATTTCGTGTCGTAAAATGGAAAAAGAAGTGTAAGCGCCTGATCTAAGAAACGTATAATACGTGCCTCTCGTTGAATAAATTCGATATCTATCTGTATAATCACTGGGAAATATCTCCCTGTTGACTTTACTACTTATTCTCCGCCTTATTGCCTTCCAAGTTCATCTTTAATCTCTCTTTAAAAAGCAACTGACACAAAACATTTTTCACACCATGTAACAACGATTAAAAGAATAATAATAATAATAATGTATTAAAAATGTCCTATTACAGGATTATAATTTTAATCCTTTATCTCTAGCTATTCTGCAATGCATTATAATGAAAAGTCACGAGAGAGAAAGAGAGAGAGAGAGAGATGGAGAATATATACCTATATATGTTTCGTAGTTTTGAATAAGCCGGACTTTTTGGTCTGACTGGAGTCGCTGTGCGCACAGGTGGGTTCGTCATATCTTGACTAATTAGACTGGCATTGTCCAAGCAGCCCTCGGTGATCCGCGAGTCATGAATTAATCATCCCTTCCTGCACCTCGACCACTTTCGCTTCACACAGACTTTCCTCTCTCTCTCTCCCTTCAAGTCTGACGAACTCACGCGAAGGGAGACAAACCAAGGGAAATTCTATACTTCTCGAATAATAGCAAACCTTTTAGTAACAGAGGAGAATAGTTTACGAGCCAATAAAATTTTGGGCGTGTCACCATTAAAAAAGGGGTTAGAAAAGAGATATATATTCTGTTGGCCAGATCGATGCATTTTTTTTTTTTTTATCAAAAGAAATATTATTTTTATTACGGAAAATGTAAATCAACCAGTCTCAAAAGGGAAGGAATTTATGAATTTCAATGACGAGAATGTATAAAAGAATTTAATAAATGAAATAATAATAGAAGCGTCATTATTAGATGATAAAAATGTTGTTGACAATATTGTAAATAGTTGAAAGACTGATTTATTGACCTAGAGAAATAAATACTATTTTATGTACCTAAAGATGTGAAAATTAATTTATAGTCTTAAGGTAATAAAAACTAGTTTATTAAACTAGGAAAAAACGCTCCTTTATTTTAACAGAGAAATAAAGATTACTTTATTAATGTAGAGAAATAAAATCTATTTTAATGATTCAGGAGATTAAAAAAAACTTTATTACACTAGGGAGATAAAGTGTACTTATTACACTAGGTCGATAAAGTGTACTTTATTACACTGATGGGATAAAGTGTGCTTTATTACACTAAGAGGAAAAAGTGAACTTTATTACAATAGGGAGATAAAGTCTACTTTATTACACTAGGACGATAAAGTGTACATTATGACATTAGAACTATAAAGTGTACGTTATTGCAGTAGGAAGATAAAGTGCACTTTATTACACATTTATTTTGCTAAGTATCTAAAGGCCACTTTATTAAATTTTAGAGATAAAATGTGCTTTATTACACAGAGGAGATAAAGTGTGCTTTATTACACTGGGCAGATAAAGTATTCTTTATTACCCTAAGTAAATAAAGGCTACTTTATTACTATAGGGAGATAAAGTGCACTTTATTACACTAGGATGATAAAGTGTTCTTTATTGCAGAAGGAAGAGAAAATTCATTTTATTACACTAGGGAGATAAAGTGTTCTTTATTACACTAAGACGATGAAGTGTAGTTTATTACACTAGGGAAATAAATTGTACTTTAGGACACAAGGACGATAAAGTGTACTTTATTACACTAGGGAGATAAAGTGTACTTTATTACACTAGGGAGATAAATTGTTCTTTATTACACTAGACAGATAGTGTGTTCTTTATTACACTAGACAGATAAAGTGTTCTTTATTACACTAGACAAATAATGTGTTCTTTATTACACTATGACGATGAAGTGTACTTTATTGCACTAGGGAGATAAATGCTACGTTTTTACCCTAAGTAGATAAATGATATTTTACTGCCCTAGATATATAAAGTATACTTTATTCCACTCGCTAAAAATAAATCAAATTTTTCGATTCTGGAAATATCAAGACAAGAGTATATTATTGATTGGCGATCTAATTTCAATTTATAGATTAAAAAAAAAACGAAATTTCAAAGTTTTTAACCTGATCTTTGTTGTATAATATAAAAAAATCTCTAAAACATTGTAAATACTCATTTAACTAATTCCAATAATTATAATGTCCTGGTGACTAACATAATAATAAATAAAATGGTACTCGTTAGTACACTAGTGTGCAAAAAGTAAAGAGGAATAAAATTACAAACCGGGGAAAAAACGACAGTTTTATTATAAAAGAGGATAATTTATTTAAATGGTGCATTGTCAGGATATAATGTCATTATAGATGTCGATTACGATATGACATTATGATGTCAAATTACGTTATTAAAAGGTGATTTTTATTAAAGAATAAAAGTCAGGTTAATTTGTGTTATCCGAAAAAGCATCAGTTGCTGGGTTTGAAAGAATGTAAAGCTGTCGGATATGCATGAGGACAACCGGTTGATAGTCGACTTTTACACGCATTGGTTGGATGGACGGACGACGATCGGTTTTGGTCGGAAGAAAACAGTCAGAGAACACGGGAGAGAGACGAGAGCATGAATTATTTATTATCTATGATAGGATTCCAATGTGTCTGCCATCTTGTGTTGTGCAGTGGATGATGCATCGACTATAAGAAGTTCTGTTTCCTGTTACATCTAACATTTACTATTCCTTTTTAGCACTTTCTTGTCTGAATTTCAAGTATTTACCTTAAGCTCCCATACCTTTCAAACTGAAAATGGAAACATTTTCATAACACGTACAAAATACATCTCTCTCTCTCTCTCTCTCTCTCTCTCTCTCTCTTACCATATATAACCATGAAAAATTGGCCCCTCAGGAAATTAAATGGAAATTATTAAGGTTATAAAAAAAATATAATACAAGTATAAAACTACTTTCGTTCATTTTAAAATATCTTTTACTTTCTCATTCTTGGTCAATTTTACTTTCAATTTAGAGTCGTAAAAATAGATGATGTGAGAAAAAAGTTTCAGTCTTGATAATGGTAATATCAATAAAATAATAATAATATTACTACATAAGTGTGGAAACTTCCACTCCGTCAAATTTAAAGCATACTTTATTTTCTTAGGAATAAAATACTGTTTTACTAATCTAAGGAAGTAAAGGCTACTTTATCGCTCTAGAGAAAGAAAGGCTGCTATATTATTATAGAAGATTAAAAGCTACTTTATTGACCTAAAAGAATATAATCTACTTTATTTACCTAGAAAAATAGGCTTGTTTATTATAATAAAGAAATAAAGACTACTTTATTGATATAGAGAAATAAAATCTACTTTGATGTTCTAGAAAATAAAGTGTACTTTATTACACTAGGGAGATAATGTGGACTTTATTACTTTAGGGAAATAAAGCCTACTCTATTACACTAGGGATATAAAGTGTACTTTATTACACTAGGGAGATAAAGTATACTTTATTACACTAGGAAGATAAAGTGTACTTTATTACCCTAAGTAGATAAAGGCTACTTTATTACACTAGGGATATAAAGTGTTCTTTATAACATTAGACAGATAAAGTGTACTTTTTTACTCTAGGACGATAAAATGCACTTTATTACACTAGGACGATAAAGTGTTCTCTTTTACCCTAAGTAGATAAAGGCTACTTTATGACATAGAGATAGAAACGTTACTTTACTGTTTAGTGAAATAAAAGCTACTTCCTTGTCTGAAATACAGACTACTTTACTCCCTTACGAAAAAATATGTTTATTATTGTCCTAGGGAAATAAAGACCCTAAAAATAAATATCTAATATTTATGACAAGTTCAAAATACACCCCTTTCTCTTATATCTATACGACTTTGATATTTATAATTCATAAAAATACAAATATATAATTAAAAAAGTTTCAATATTACCATAATTATTATGTTTACTATTTTATTATAAATATTTGGTAAAAAAAAATGAACTTAATTTATTTCCATTTGTTTTTATATTTGTACATGAAAGAAAATATACAAAATAAAAGCGCACAAATCGGGGAAAAATTGTGATTCTCGGTCTAAACGAGAGTCGCAAGAATATAGTTCTTTAAAGTATAGCGAGAGAAAAAAAACGACTTTTCCTTTATGCGGTTGACGGAATAGGCTCGTATTTGTGTCATATAAAGTTTATAGAGACATTCGAACGATTTGTGTTGCATCAAAGCTTGTCGTAAACAAATAGCTAAACCCGCATAATAAAAGTCTATTGGATCAACTTCCAGAGGATCAGGGACTTGTGGGGGGTGGGGGGGGGGGAATATAGTTTTAAAAATCGAAAAGGAAAAGAGGGAAAATCACATAATACGTGATCAAGTCATATATGGATTGTGACAGTTTTGACAGACTGAATTAATTTTCGTGTGTTTGAAAAGGAGCAAGAGAACGGGAAGTTTCTACCAAGTTTGCATATCTTGCAGATTTTCGTGACGAGGGGACAGGTAACGAGGTTATTCTGTAAACGAGGGGAGCACCCTAAAAAGGGGATAAAATTTAGAAATCATACTTTTATTTAAAATATTTAAACGCTTTAGATACCAAAGCTACTGCGGTCATGGAATCCCTTGAAAAACGGGAATTTTTTTTTTAGTTGTGTAAAAACCCTGGAAAAGGTCATAAAAAGATACAGAATACTTCATGTTCTAGAAAAATAAAAAGAATTTAAGAATCGTAGAGCACATTGGAGTACTTAATTATTGCACAATAAAAGTATTTTATTGTCCTAGGAATATAAAGATGAACTAATTGCCTCAGGGAAGAGAAATAGATACTCCTTTTTCCCTAGAAAAATGTTCACAGTCTTACTGAAACGACAACTGTTTTATTACTCAAGGGCAATAAAAACTACTTTACAGCCCTAGAGAAATAAAAATTAATTTACAGTTTTAGAGAAATTTACCTTAGGTAAATAAAGTGTAGTTTATTATCCTAGATAAGTAAAGTGCCGTATATTGTCCTAGGTGTTTAAAAATGCACTTTATTTCCCTAGGCTAATAATGTATACTTTGTTGCCCAAGCTAAATAAAGTGTACTTTATTAACCTAGGCAAATAAAATGTAGTTTATAACCACAGGTAGTTTAAGTGTATATTATTGTCCTAGGTGATAAAAGTGTACTTTATTGATCTCGGAATATTAAGTGTACTTTATTACTTTAGCAAATAAAGTGTAGTTTATTAACCTAGATAAGTAAAATGTAGTTTATTGTCCCAGGTGATAAATGTGTATTTTATTTCCCTAGGTAAAAAATTTATACTTTGTTGCCCAAGCTAAATAAAGTGTACTTTATTACCCTAGGCAAATAAAGTGTAGTTTATTATCCTAAGTCAGTAAAGTGAAGTTTATTGTCCCAGATGGTAAATGTGTATTTTATTTCCCTAGGTAAATAATTTATACTTTATTGACCAAGCTAAATAAATTGTACTTTGCGAATAAATTATTGGCCTAAGAAAATAAAAGATAAATAAATAAAGAGTACTTTATTGACCTAGGTAATTGTCTAAAAATTTTTTTCAGTAAAAGTAACACAATAAAATTTAAATTTCAGAATAAAAATTATCTATTTGATTGTAAAAAATTTTTTATTTTATAATACAGAAACCGCTTTTTAATTCAAGTTAGAAATAAATATAAATTCAATCGAGAAATAAATAAAAAATTTTACTTGCTTTCAATTTTATACTTTTTTTTTTACTTTTTTCTTTCGGTTTTTGCGGTTCACACAGCTATTTCTGGGATATTGCATTATCAGTGCGAGCATTTACAATTCAGAACTGCACCTTTCCACTATGTTGGAAAATGGCGGATTTTGGTGTTCGGGAGTTGCTTTTATCTGCTCGTCGGATGAAGGGACCGAGACTTAAAATAACGGTGGCCATTGTGTCAAATTAGGCGGGCGTAAAAAGTAGTTTGGTCGACCCCCGGGGGGGGGGGCGAGCATTTCGATCTCGACGACATATATAGACAATGAAGGACAGTCCAATTCGATCGAATCTTTAAATGATTTTTCGAGTCGTCTTGGATTGGAACGAGAGAAACGAAGCGTATTTTCATTGACGATTTGAAATAACAGGAATCCTGAAAGTCGTTTCGAGGCTTCTCCCAGCATTTACGATTATTTTTATTCCCTCCTTAAACTGCCGTTCCCCTCTCATCTTACTCATACCCTATTTATCAGCGATAAGAGATTTCGAATAAAATTGTATCCTCTGATAAAGATTCACTGTTTTATAAACATGTGTACGATCCAACTCACAAATGTTTCGTTAAGCTCTTTAATTAATATGCTAATGTATTAATTATAATTTTTTTTTATCAATTTGAAATTTAACATAAAGAAATATTAAAGTCAATAACAATTTAAATAATCGTTTTAGAGTCTAAATTTACCATTTTATACGTTTAAACTCGTGCATTGAATAAAAAATAATAAGGGAATCAACTGACGCCTTGAGATATTAAGTGTACTTTATTACACTAGGGAAATAAAATGTACTTTATTACACTAGGAAGCTAAAATGTACTTTATTACACTAGGGAGATATAGTGTACTTTATTGCACTAGGGAGATAAAATGTACTTTATTACACTAGGGAGATAAAGTGTACTTTATTGCACTTGGGAGATAAATGTACTTTATTGCACTAGGGAGATAAAATGTACTTTATTACACTAGGTAGATAAAGTGTACTTTATTATCTTAAGTAGATAAAGGCTACTTTATTCCCCTAGGTAGTTAAAAGATACTTTATTGCCCTAGGCAGATAAAGGATATTTTATTTCCTTAGAATATAAACTAAAATTTATGATTCTGAAAAAATCAAGACAAGAGTATAATATTTATTGGCGATCTAAATTGAGTTTAGAGATTCCAAAAAAAATGCATTTCCAAATCATCCAATCTTATTATTGTACACTAAAAATGTTTTATATATATGTTTTATTTACTGTTTTTTTATATGTATACGATGCAACTCACAAATGTTTGGTTAAACACTGCAATTAATATGCTAATGTATTAATTATAATTTTTTTTTTACCAATTTGAAATTTAAAATAAACAAATATAAAAATAAATAAAAATTTAAATAACCATTCTACAATGTAAAATTACCATTTTATACGTAAACTTGTGCATTGAATGCAAAATAATGAGGAAATCAATTGACGCAGAATAAATTTTCGCCTCGAGGTAGAAAATGTTTTTTGTAAATTTCCAACGCCCATTGGAGAGTCTGCAAGGCTCAGAAAAGCGGAAAGATCAGAGAACCGATGATTTTCAGGACTGTAAATTGTTGCATGTCTCGATTTGGTGTACAGCCTACGTGGGCAGAAAGGCGAGTCGATTTGCCTTCCTTCCTCCTACTTACTTAACACCTAACGCATTTAGAAAGAAGATAATCAGGGAATATTTGCTTTTTTTTGTGCCCCAAGATTTATGCACTTGAAAAGAAAAAAAGAAAAACGGCAATTTTTGAAAGTAAAGCGAATTTCATAAATTATATAAATATACATATACGCAGCAGTAACCAATGGAATTTTTTTCAAATAAAAATCAAGTGCATTTTTTATTTATAAAACGAAAACCCTTGTGCATAATTTAAATGCAATTGTAAAACCGGTTCGGTGGAAAAAAAAGAAAAAATACACAAGTTTCTGAAGTTTCGCCCAAACCTACAATATTATTCATAAATGACTTCCAGAACCAATTTTGAATAAACAGTCTTAACATATTCATGGGACAATTTGCCCCATTCTTTGCCTGACGATTTTATTTTTTATTGCATGGTCCGGTTTTTTTGGCAATAATACTTTTTATATCACTTTTTTATGAGCATTTTTTATCTCCTTGAAGAGAAAAAAAAAAAACAATTATCGATACACCAAAAAAAAATTGAATCTTTATTCTTGTTTATAAAAATACGTTTTTGTAAATTTGAGAATTTGCAATATAAAAGAGCAGAAATTTAATTTAATCTCAGTAAAGAGTTTTACAATTTGCTGCGAGTGTCTATTGGAAATCCAATACTCGAATTTGTAATCTTCTTTGGATGCGGTTCTTTCTTGATTAAGCTGCCCAACATCGTAACAGAGAATACCAGTTAATTTCCTGTTCGAGAAATAAGTTTGTAAAAGTTAGTGGCTTTCGTTGAGCACTTTTCACATGTAACAAGAAAGTCAACGATTCTCTTGCAATCAAACTTATTTCATTGAAACCACAGAAAGTAGAGATTCTTGTTCGTTTCTAATTTTTTGCTGCATTTTTTTTTTTTTTTTGATCCTCTTGTATTATTAATTTTACTCGATGCAGTTAAGGGTGCGCAGTCCCGACTATATATTGATAAAGGAAAATTAAAATAGTAATTTGAAAAGTAATTAATTAAAAAGATAAAAGTTAAAACGACTAATAATCATGTAATAAAATTTTATTAAATTATTAAATTTATTAATTTAAATTTAGAAAATACACTTTTTTAAGGAATAATATTGTAGATGAATATAACGATCACTCCGAGTCAGATAAAAAAAATTAAACACTAATTTTTTGGAGGCCCCGGAGGGTAAACAGGAAATCGTGGATTCGTGTCCCTCCGGGGCCTCCAAAAAATGTGTGTTTAATTTTCTTGACCTGACTCGGAGTGATCGTTATATTCATCTACAATATTAAATACAGCCGAGTGATAAATTCAAATTTTTATTAATAATATTCTTAAATATGACAAAAGCTTAATTTCGTGGTCTTTGAGAAATAAAAACTACTTTATTGATCTAGGGAAATAAAAACTACTTTATTAATAATATTGTAGATGAATATAACGATCACTCCGAGTCAGGTAAAAAAAATTAAACACTAATTTTTTGGAGGCCCCGGAGGGTAAAAAGGAAATCGAGTATCCCTCCGGGGCCTCCAAAAAAAATTTGTGTTTAATTTTCTTGACCTGACTCGGAGTGAAAAAAACTGAAATGATAATGAAAAATCAAAATAATAATTTGTGATAATAAATAAAAAGATTATAATAGAGGAACTACGTTTCTATTTACTGAAGATTTAATTAAAGAAAATTGACTTGGTCAATGTAAAAAAAAGTCGAACACTAATTGCGTTATTGAGAAACTACTAATCATTATCGGGAAATTACGAATTCAATTGCCAAATATAATTAATTATCTTTGAAAACGTAACGACAGGTAATTAATCAAATTTGATTATAAAATGAACAAGTACTTTTTAGCATTTCATCGCTCTCTGAATTTTAATCAGAAACACTTCCTAATAAGTGTGTGGCGCATCTCTTGTTATTTTGGTTAATAATAAAATTATTTTAACAATGGTAAAATTAAATTGATTTAAAAAAACTAGGAATTAATTTTAGAAAGGAAATACTATTATAGGTATTGCTTAAATAAATTAAATCTATTTTTTAATCAGGCCTAAGTAAACATTTTAAATAGTAAAATTTAGTGCTAAATAATAAAATTGTGAATATTATTATTATTATTATTATTTTATTCTTTTAATGGTGAGAAGTATTAACTTGAAATTGCCGAAAGCTTCACTATTGGCATTCGTGAGCAAACCACAAGACTGTAACATTGTCGAACAAGGGACGCTATGCTGAATAAGTACACGTACGGATTCCACAAATATTTCAATAACTCTAGAATGGGATAACCAGATAGTCTACGATCTTCGATCGGATCGTACCACGTCGCTCGGAAAACTGGAACTATAATAGACATAGTAAACGAATACCTATCTCAAGTTGGGGTGGTCCTGTTAATATTCTCAAATAGAAACTTGATTTTTAAAGTTGCAGATTTGTATAAAACAGTGCTTGTAAATTGGTCTACATAAAGCAAGTGTAAATAATAAATTAAATTTTTTTTCTTTAATACGAAAATACGCACTTGGGTAAACAAAATTGAAAATATAATGTTTCTAGGTGGAAACAAAGACTAAACGAGTACGGATGCATCTTTCATGTGAGCTTTGAATAATTTGCATGCACCGTGGTAAAAAGGAAAAGGAAACGAATCAAGCTGCATAGCGCCTGCGTAATTGAACGGGCCCTACATATATGTTTTATGCATACCTTTGAATAAAATACGATTACGAGGCATTTTGGCCTCCACACGTCTGGATATATATTATTTTTTTTCCTTATTTCATTTTTTTGTCTCTCTTAAGCCTCAATCACGATTTACTTTCATGGCCGGAATACAAATATCCAGAAAATATATAATTTCTTGTTTATAATTTATTCGGCTGTTCGTCTCTTTTATTTTCCAAGCTGAATAAAGAAAGGTCAAGCTATCGAGCAGAGAGAGAGAGAGAGGATATGCACTCTCAAGTACAGCCTAATGAAAGAATTTTCTATTGTTTATTATAGGATTTGCAGTACCCCGTTAGATTGAAAGCGCGTAGCATGATGACAGGAAATTATTACTGTATCTTCTGGGCATCTCGACGCTAGTTCGATTGAGCACGAGAAGCACGAATTTCCAATCGTTTTGCAAGCAGCGTGAAACTCGTGACGTACAGGACGTGTATTAAGTCTGCTCGCTTTGCCGCTCATAGACCAATAAATGTTTCATAATTGGTGAACAATCCCGTGGAAGCATATGCCCATACAACTATAGACGCTCTTGGTCAGAAATAAATGTTTCATTTCGTGTCTATCAACTTTTGATTGGAATAGGTACAACTGCCAGTGAAAGAAAGCAGCGTGACGCTCCCAGGTTACAGCTGTGCGAGAGGGTGCGCACACGAACACACAAAATCGATTATTCAACATTACTGTCTTTTTCTTGTCTCAAAAAAAAAGAGAAAAAAAGACGTCTGATTAGAGAAAAATTTCATTTATTCGCAAGGAAAATATGTTAATAATAACAATTGCTTGAGATGAAAGTCAATTGAAAGTTTAAAACAGTAAATTTGTTACTTTATTACCTTTTGACAATGTAATTTTATCAAAATTTGGTCTTTATTTCCCTAGGTCAATAAATAGCTTGTATACCACTAGATCATTAAAATAGCATTAATTTTCTTAGAACAATAAAGTAGTATTTATTTATTTAGGTCAAAAAATAGCCTTTATGTCCCTAGGTCAAAAAAGTAGTTTTTATTTCCTTAGGGTGATAATATAATCTTTATTTCCCTAAGACAATAAAGTAGTATTTATTTACTTAGGTCAATAAAATAGTATTTATGCCCCTAGGTAAAAAGTAGACTTTATTTTTTAGGGATGATAAAACAATTATTATTTCCCTAAGACAATAAAGTAGTATTTATTTACTTAGGTCAATAAAATAGCCTTTATACCTCTAGGTCAACAAAGTAGACTTTATTCCTTGAGGGTTATAAAACAATCTTTATTTCCCTAAGACAATAAACTACTCTTTATTTACTTAGGTCAATAAAATAGCTTTTTTGCCCCTAGGTCAACAAAGTAGACTTTATTTCCTTAGGATGATATAACAATCTTTATTTCTCTAAGACAATAAAGTAGGATTTATCCACTTAGGTCAATAAAATAGCCTTTATACCCCTAGGTCAACAAAGTAGACTTTATTTCCTTAGGGTGATAAAACAATCTTTATTACCCTAACACAACAAAATACTATTTTTTCTCTAGGTCAATAAAATAGTCTTCATTTATCTGGGACAATAATGTAAACTTTTTCCCTAAGGCAATAAAATATAATTTAATTTCTTCAAATTTCTGTTAATTTGAACTTGCATTGATTAAGTTTAAATTATCCACGGTTCAAATATACTAAATTTCAAGTGACTTAAAAACTTCTTCATTTTTTAATATTTCTTTTCTCTTGTGATTTCGATTACTTAAACTACAATTTTCAACTACTTTTATCATTTTTCAATTAATTTCTCCATTTCTGTAATTAATTATTTTTTAATTTTTTTCGTGAATCTTAAATTAACCTTCCGCAAATTTCAATTATTATTTTTAATTTTTACAATTATTTTTTAAGTTTTAATTATTTTTTCTATGACATTAAATCAATTTTATTATGTATTCTTAAATTTTATATTATTTATCGCAAATTAAAAGTAATTTTTTTACTTTGCTATTATTTTTGTCGTTTTGCAATTATTATCTTCAATTTTTAATCATTTTCATTATTTCTGAATTAATATCATGAACTTTTAAATATATATATATATATATATATATATACCAATTTTCAATTATTTTGCTAAAAATTCTTTTTTTATTATTTTGCAAATATTTTCTCCATTTTTGAATTATTTTTGAATTATTTTTCAACTAATTTCTTAAATTTTCAATTACTATCTCAATTTTAGATTATTGTAGTCAATTTTCAATTTTTAAACGATTTTTCAATTTTTTTCCTTTCCTTAAAAATAAACTCTGTAATTTTCACAAAATTCAATTATTATTTATCTGAAATTTCAATTATTTTCATCAATTTCCAATTATTTCTTGCGATTTTGTAATTTTTTTCTTCAGTTACAAATTTTTAAGTAATTTTGTAATTATTTTCTATTTTTTAACATATATTCTATCGTTTTTTCAATCATTTCTATCAAATTTCATTTACTGTTTTCAAGTTATCATATTTCAATTTTTTTTCAATTTTAAATGATTTTTATCATATTTCAATTATTCTCCTCAACTTCTAATTATTATTCTCATTTTGTAAAATTATTTTTTAAGTTTTTTTAAGTATTTTTCTAAAATTTCAATTATTTTCATTTGTTTTCATAATTTTCAAAATTTATCATATTTTAGTTATTTTTTTCAATTTTAAATGATTTTTATCATTTTTCAAATATTTCCCTCAATTTCTAATTATTATTCTCATTTTGTAAAATTATTTTTTAAGTTTTTTTAAGTATTTTTTTCAAATTTTAATTATTTTCTAAGATTTTTAATTATTTTCATTTGTTTTCATGATTTTCAAAAGTTTTCATTAATTACCTTAAATTTCAATTATTTTTAGTTTTCTTCAATTATTTTCTCCAACTTTTTCATTATTCTCATTTTTTTAAATTAATTTCTAAGTTTTTCAAGTATTTTACGAAAATTTAAATTGTGTTTTTTTAATTAAAAAAAATCTGTAATTTTTTAATTATTTCTCTCAAATTAAATTAATTTTTTTCAGCTATCATTATTTTTATCTTATTTCCATTATTTTCTTCAAATTTAAAAATTTTAAATATTTTTTTTAATTATTTTCCCCAATTTTAAATTATTCTCAGTTTTTAAAATTATTTCCTAAGATTTTTAAGTATTTTTCTCAAATTTCCATTCTTTTCATAATTTCAAAAATTTCTAACTCTTTATCTGATATTTCAATTATTTCATTCAGTTTTCAATTATTTCTATTATTTTCTTATTATTTTTTTATTATTTCCTTATTATTTTCTTCAATTTTCAGTCATTTTCATTATATCTGAATTAATTTCCTAAATTTGTAATTGTTCACTTCAATTTTTAATAAATTTTTTTCCACTTTTAATTATATTCTCTAACTTTACATTGTTCAATTTTTTTTCTAAATTTTTCGAGTATTTTTCTAAAATTTAAATTATTTTCTTTAATTTTAAAACATTTCTATGATTAGTTAAATTACTCTCCCCAATTTTTAAATGCCTTCATTATTTTTTTTCAATTTGCAAAATTTGCAATTTTTTTTTATAAATTTCAATTATTTTCTAACATTTTCTTTAATTTAATAATTTTAAAAATTGTATTTTATACAAATAAAACTTGTTTTATTTATTTTTAAATATTATCAATTTAAAATGTGTATATTTATTGATTTCAATAAAGTGGCTTTTATTTTCCTAGTGAAATAGTTTAACCTTTATGTCCCTAGATTCACAAAATAGTATTTATTTCCTCAGGGCAATAAAGTAGTTTTTATTTCCCTAGGTCCATAATGTTTTCTTTATTTCCTTAGTGTAGATCCTTTTTCCCTTAAGACAATAAAGTACATTTTATAAACTCAGGGAAATAAACGAACCACTACTTCCCTAGAGCAAAAAATCAGCCTTTATTTCCCTAAGGCAATAAAATCGCATTTTTTTTATTTCCCTAAAAAAAAGATCAATTCTCTAAATTTAATTAGTAAAATTTACTATTATTACTACTTATTCACCAAATAGAAGTTATCAAACTAGTTAGAAGTTTTGCACCATTTTTTTAACTCGTTCAAGTAATTTAAAAATACCGAATCTATTAGAATTCAAATTCAGACATATTTTACAGTCAGCTATAAAAAAAAAAAAAAACATTTTCCCCAGTCTATTTTTTCTCCGACATTTATATAACGTTTTTCCAATTTCAATTTATCTTTTGAATAGATACACATTTGAAATTTAGATACATTGCGTGTATAGCTTTTAAATATTGAAATGCTGACTTCAAAGGGTGTTTTTTTTCTCTATCTCTCTCTCTCTCTCTCTCTCTCTATTTTGCAGTGACCTAATTGTAAATTGATTTTTGTTTCAGCACAACAAAGATCTCCGAGGATAACGGAACATCCATCGGATATAATAGTGGCCAAGAACGAGCCTGTAACTCTCAACTGCAAAGCAGAGGGTAAACCGGAGCCTGTGATAGAGTGGTACAAAGATGGTGAGCCCGTTCCAACCTCACCGGGAGATGCCAAATCGCACAGAGTTCTGCTTCCGACGGGATCGCTCTTCTTCCTGAGGGTGATGCACGGGAAAAAGGAACAGGACGGCGGTGTTTACTGGTGCGTCGCCAAGAATCAAGTTGGCAGCGTCGCGAGCAGAAACGCAACCCTCACAGTAGCAGGTTAGTTTTAATCTTGATTCTTCCCTTTTTACCAAAAAAAAACAAGCGAATTGCGGACAAGTTGATTTTCCTTTTCTAGCGAAAAATAGAAAGCGAATTGTCAGCTTGATTTTTTCCTTTCAAAAAAAAAAACGGGACAATTGACAGGTTAATTTTCTCTTTAAAGTAGCCGGATTGATTCTCGGGGTCTCCGACAGCTGGGGAATTTTAAATTCAACGGGAAATTAAAAATTCAGTAAAGGAAGGTTTAATTTAATTTAATTTAGATTCTGGAATTTTTAGGGTGGTTATTTTTTAATGAGATAATAGAATTTTGACATTGTGGATTAAACGGTGTGGGATTTTCATATTCTGGAGTTTAGAACCTGGATTCTAGATCTAGGATTTGATAATCCGAGATTTATAAACTGGATTTAATATTCGGGATTTTAGATCCAGGATTATAGGCTCGGGATTCCACATTCGGGATTTTATATTTCTGATTAAATTCTGGATTTGATTGTAAAAATTAGAGGAAATTCGGTAAAAATTCTAAGACAGCATGGTAAAATTTAGGTGTCAGTGCACAGAGAGAAAAATTTGGTAAAAATTGATAAAATATAATATATATTTATTTATATATATTATATAATATATCTATTTTTTTATAATTATATATATAATTGTATATTTATTATTATTTATAATATATATTATATTATTATAATTTTTCATATTTGTTTATTCTTTTTTGTTTAATGTTATAATTAAATAACGTATAAATAAAATATATATAATATTATTATAAGGTTGCTACGAACCTGAAAAACCTGCAATTGTCATAGAAGTTTTTTGTATAGTCAGGGAAAACCTAAAAAACCTGAAAATGTCATGGAATTTTAAAAAATGTTGTTTTAAAAAATTAATTTAATTAACTTCTCTTTTTTAACGCATTTTTTTCGTATTTTTTTGTCAATTGACAATTATTTTCCTCATTTCTAAATTATTTTCTTTAATAGTACATATATTTACTAATTTTCGTCATTTTGTAATTTTTTTTCAATTATCATTTATTTTTCAATTATCAATTATTTTCTTCAAATTTCAATTTCATTTATCAATTTTTAATATAATTTCTTAATTTTTAATTAGTTTCTTCAATTTTCAATTAATTTGTTCAATATAAAAAAATTCTCGCCTTTTTACAATTATCAATTATATTTTCTAATTTTAATACAATTCTTCAATTATTTTCTTCAATTTTCATACATTTCCTACAATTTTTTCTATAATTTTCTTCAGTTTTCAATTGACAATTTAATTTTCTCCTTCCATTTTATAATTATTCTTCAATTTTTTCAATAATTTTGTTTTATTGACGATTATTCTTGCAATTTATGGAATTTTTTTCAAAAGTCAAGTATTTTCTTTAATACTGAATTATTTTCGTAATTTTGTAACTTCTTCTTCAATTAGCAATTATTATTTAAAATTTTAAATTTAATTTTTTAGTTTTCCATTTATTTCTTTAAATTTTATTTATTTTCTTCAATTTAAAATTATTTTCTTTAATTTTCAATTATTCTGTTTAATCATAAAAATTGTTTTAATATTTCAATTCAATATTACTCGATTCTAGAACGAAATTATTTTCATCAAATTTCAATTATATTTTTCAATTTTCAATTATTTTCTTTAATATTAAGAAATTCTCGCCTTTTTTAATTATTCCTTTCGATTATCAGTGTTTCCATAATTTTAAATTCAATTATTCAATTATCTTCTTCGATTTGTAATTATTTTCACTGATTATTCTTCTAATATAATTCTCCACAACTTTCAATTATCTCCCACCATTTTTTTCAATTATTTCACTTTTTTGTCTGTTAATTTAGTCATTTTTCAAAATTTTTTTTTTCAATTGTTCATTACTTTCGTCATTTTTTAGATAATTTCTTCCATTTTTCATTTACTTTCTTCATTTTTCAATTATTTCCTTTAATTATTCATTTTTTCCTCAATTTTTAATTATTTTCTTAAAATTTTTCAATTTTGAATTATTTTTCTTAAATTTTCAATTTATTTTTAATTTTTTTTTTTCAATTATTGTGCTCGGTTGTCGAATATTCTCGACAGTTTTCGAATTTTATTTCCAATTGAAAATTGTTTTTCTCATTTCTAAATTATTTTCTTACAATTTCCACTTAATTTTGTGATTTTCCATTTATTTTTAATTGTTTTCTTTTATTCTCATTATTTTCTTCAAATTTGAATTCCATTTTTCAGTTTTAAATAATTGTTTTCTGCATTCAATAATTCTCCCCATTTTTCAATTTGCAGTTCTTTTCTTTAAATTTTAATATTTCTTGTTTAATTCTATCAATTATTGTTTTCAGTTGTCTATAAATCTAGTCATTTTTGTAATTTTGTTTTCAATTGTCAAATATTTTTTTCTCATTTTTTAGATATTTTCATGAATCTTTAATTATTTTCCGGAGTTTTTCAATTATTTTTTGCAATTTTTTTCAATTTTCATTAATGCTCTTAAAATTGTATAATTATTGTTTAATTTTCCCAATTTTTTTTGCATTTGTTCTTTATTTTCGTCATTTTTCAGTTATTTTCTTCAATTTTGTAATTATTTTTGTAATCTTCATTATTTGCATTTGCAAAAATTTATAGTTTTAAAATGATAACAATGTAAATATCAACAAGGTAAAGTTTCGCGCGCTTTTAGCATTCTTTAATATTGCTAGTTATTTTATATTCGGTCATGGAATTTTAAAAAAAATGGTCTGGAAAACTTTGAAAAGTCATGAAATTTTGAAATTTTGAAAACGTAGCAACCCTGAATATATTACATATCGACAGCCCCCGTTGATAAAATGTTTATTGAAAAGCCAGTGGAATAAAATGCTAATTCAAAAGAGCATGCTATATTATTCTAATTCAATTGGTTGTGTAATAAAATGCCAACTGATTTTGGGTACAACAAAACGTTATCTCTGAAAAATTATTTAAACATAAATGTCATCATTTGTAACTGCAAATTAACTCCGTATTGTATGTAGGATGTAATTTGTAATAAATAATATGTATCCGATGGTATAAATATGAAAATTACATTTATATTTGCATACAAAATGAATATTTAATTTTTTAAGATAGCATTTTGTTGCACTGAAAATCAGTTGTCATTTTATTATACAAACAATTGAATAAGAATTATATAGCACGCTCTTTTGAATTAGCATTTTATTCCACTGGCTTTTCAATAAACATGTTATCAACGGGTGCCGTCAATATATTAATATTCTAAGACGAAAATTCCTGTGCTGTTCACGATAAAAGCGTCATAACTCACAGTAACCTAAATTTTACCATACTGTCTTAGAATTTTTACCGGTTTTTCTCTAATTTTTACCATAAAATCCAAAGGTGCTCCCTGACTCGAAATATTTCAATAAACAAGTTTTTCATCGATCAAGAGCCATGACTACCAATTCTAAAAATACAGAGGGTTGGAGTTGGTGATGTTTTGAAAGTATCTAGACACCTCGTTTGTCGATCGTGAAACGTCAAATGTTTGACTTGTGACGATGAATAAGCACATGATGAATATGAGATTCCATTTTCAGTGGATTCGCTCAATAACCGGGGGTAGATTTGACTGTGGATGAATATATATGTTTATATAGCGCAGGTCGTACCCGTGAGGTGTGCGGGTAACGATTGCCATGTCGCAAGTCGTTTGTTGGGCAACGTCACGAAGGGAAACTACCTCACCACTCACCAACCTAGAGGCTTTCGTCGAACCTCCTTACTTTTACGACCAGGGTGGATTACGAATAGCGCGCGAGAATCCTGATTAGTCGAATCGTCATTAAGAAAGCTCCCTTAGCGCCACGTCGAATTACGGTGGTTCTGCACCATCTTCCCTATATATATATCTATGGCGTATTCTGCCAGGCACTAAATTTCCCCTGAATCCGAGAATATCCTCTCGTAAACTCAATGTCGAATTCAACCTTAAAAGTTAATCTTGCTCCATTTAAACCAGCATGCCCTTCCTTAATGTTGGAAAAATCCCCGCCCTATCAGGACAATTGAAATGCTTTATATAAAAGGTGGAAAAAAGTTATGAAATTCATGACAATAATGTAAAGAATCAGGAAAGCCATTAAAATTTGATGAAAATAATTAAAAAATTACCAAAATAATCATTCAAATTTAACAGAAAATTGTAAAATGACAAGACTAATTGACATTTCGAAAGCCCCGGTTAATAAAATGTTTATTGAGAAGCCAGTGGAATAAAATGCTAATTCAAAAGAGCGTGCTTTATAATGCTTATTCAATTGTTTGTGTAATAAAATGACAACTGATTTTCAGTGCAAACAAATGCTATCTTAAAAAATTAAATATTAATCTCGTAAGCAAATATAAGTGTAATTTTCATATTTATATCATCAGATACATAGTATTTATTATATACTACATCTTAGATACAATACGGAGTTAATTTGCAGTTAGAAATAATGACATTTGTGTTAAAATAATTATTCTGAGATAATGTTTTGTTGAACTGAAAATCAGTTGTCATTTGATTACACAAACAATTGAATAAGAATTATAAAGCACGCTCTTTTGAATAAGCATTTTATTCCACTGTCTTTTCAATAAACATTTTATCAACGGGGGCCGTCGATTTGGACATTTCCTTAAGAATGAAAATTTACGTTTTTTAGATGAAAATGAGTCGATTTAGACAATTTTTGAAAAATCGAAAATCTTAACGATCACAAAGTTTCCCTCTATGAGGAAGCTAAATTAATTGAAAATTAAGAAATTGAAACAAACATTCAAGAATTGAAACGAAATAATTGTCTTTGTTTCGTTATTCTAAAAATTCATAAAAAATTCATAATTAAGTAATCATCAGAAACAATTGTGGAACGTAATTATTTGGAATTCGGGATAGAGGGTGATGATAAAGAATGATTAAGATGTTATCAAGCGAATGTGCCTGATAAATAAATAGTGGAAATTCAGTATGAGGCCACTTCTATTTGAGATCATACAGCCAATTTCATGAATCAGTTATTGCCTGCGCTCCATTATTGATATCAAATTGCCACGCTTGAATATCGATCGTCACCTAAACAAACCTGTTGTGTTCATTCTACCTCGTGCAGCTGACACAAGCACTCCATTGCATCTGTAAGGGACAAATTAGAACCGGAGACCCTCATGAATTGGTGAACTTGAGCAGCAAACAAGGCGTGCTCAATTATAAGCTTTCAAATTTATAACATTATTGCTCAAGTACGTCATAATATTCTCTAACAAAGCTCCAATTCTGCACAAATTTCTTCAGAAAAAGTTTCTCACTTACAAATCGAAAAAAACCTAAATTGTGTAATTTTTTTATCAATCAAACACGTGGAACCTTAATAAACGTCAATTAGACCAGGGTGTCTTCTAACCGGGAAAACCGGGAATTTAAATTGACTGGGAAAAACCGGGAATTTTTTCTGGGATAATAAATTCTTTTCAATTTTCAATTATTTTCTTCAATTTCGAATTATTTTCTACAATTCTCAATTATTTTCTTCCATTTGCAATTATTTTCTACAATTCTCAATTATTTTCTTCCATTTGCAATTATTTTCATTAATTTAAAATTATTTCTTCATTTCTCAATTATTTTCTTCGATTTTCTTCAATTGCCAATTATTTTCTTCAATTTTCAATTATTTTCATCAATTTCTAATTAATTTATTCAATAATTCTGAAATATTTTCTACGATTATCAATTATTTTAATCAATTTTTAATTATTTTCTTCAACTATAAATTATTTTTTTTGAATTGCCAATTATTTGATTCAATTTTCAATTATTTTCTTCAGTTTTTAATTAATTTCATCAATTTTTAATTAATTTATTCAGATCTCAACTATTTCCTTCGATTTTTAATTATTTAATTTAATATTCAATAATTCTCGACTTGTTTCAACTATTTTTTTTTATTCAATTATTTTCTTCTATAATCAATAATTCTCGGCTTTTTTCAATATTTTTTTTCAATTATCAATTATGTTTTTGAAACTTGAATTCAATTCATCAATTATTATTCAACAATTTTCATAAAATCACATTTTCTTCAATTCCAAATTATCTTCTACAATTTTTAATGAATTTCTTCAAATTACAATTTATTACATTCTTCATTTTTTATTGTTTTTTTCAAATTCTATGATTCCTGGGTTGTTCAATTTCTTTCTTCTTCAATTATAACTTATTTTCTTCTACTTTCAATTCGATTGTTCAATTCTTGAATTCTTTTTTTTTAATTTTCAATTATTTTCTTCAAATTTCAATTTTTTTTCTTAAATTTCAATTATTTTCTTCAATTTCCAATTATTTTTTCATATTTCTTTTACTTTCTCAATTTCTTTCAATTTTCAATTTCTTCTCAATTTTCTTCAATATTTAATAATTCTCAGCTTTTTTAAATTATGTTTTTTCTTCAATTTTTATTTAAATTGAGAGTTTTTAAATTATTTTTATCAATTCGAAATTATTTCCGTCGATTTCTAAATTTTTCTGCTGTTTCCAAATATTGTATTTAATTTTTAAGTTCTTTCTTCAATTTTTAATTATTTTCTTTAATTTTTAATTAATTTCTTCAAATTACAATTACATTCTTCATTATTTCTGGTTTTTTTTCAAATTCTATAATTCCTGGGTTGTTTAATTTCATTTTTCTTCAATTATCACTTATTTTCTTCTACTTTCAATCCCATTGTTCAATTCTTGAATTATTTTATTTAATTCTCAATTATAATTTTCGACATTCAATTCCATTCTTTAATTTTTAATTGGTTTTTTCAATATTCAATAACTCTAGGCTTTTTACAAATATTTTTTTTTAAATTCTCAATTATTTTCTTCAATTTTTAATTTTTTTCTAAAATTTCAATGATTTTCTTCAATTTCCAATTATTTTCTACAATTCTCAAATATTTTCTTCCATTTGGAATCATTTTAATTAATTTAAAATTATTTTTTCATTTCTCAATTATTTTTGATTTTCTACTATTTTCTTCAATTGACAATTATTTTCTTCAATTTCTAATTAATTTTTTTAAATCTGAAATATTTTGTATTATTTCAATTATTTCAATCAATTTTTAATTATTTTCTTCAACTATAAATTTTTTTTTTTTGAATTGCCAATTATTTGATTCAAATTTTAATTATTTTTTTTAATTTTTAATTATTTTCATCAATTTTTAATTATTTTCTTCAAATCTCAACTATCTCCTTCAATTTTTAATTATTTAATTTAATATTCAATAATTCTCGACTTTTTTCAACTATTTTTTTCAATTATCATTTATTTATTTCACATCTCAATAACTCCTCCATTTTTCAATTATTTTCTTCTATAATCAATATTTATCGGCTTTTTTCAATATTTTTAATTTTTTTTTTCAATTATCAATTATGTTTTTGAAACTTGAATTCAATTCATCAATTTTTATTCAACAATTTTCATAAAATCACATTTTCTTCAGTTCTAAATTATTTTCTACAATTTTTAATTAATTTCTTCAAATTACAATTACATTCTTAATTTTTTATTGTTTTTTTCAAATTCTATAATTCCTGGGATGTTCAATTTCTTTTTTCTTCAATTGTCACTTATTTTCTTCTACTTTCAATTCCATTGTTCAATTCTTGAATTATTGTATTCAATTCTCAATTATTTCGACATTCAATTCCATTCTTTAATTTTCAATTGTTTTTTCAATATTCAATAACTCTAGGCTTTTTACGATGATTTTTTTAAGTTCTCAATTAATTTCTTCAAATTCCAATTTTTTTCTTAAATTTCAATTATTTTCTTCAATTTCCAATTATTTTTTCATATTTCTTCCAGTTTCTCAATTTCTTTCAATTTTCAATTCCTTCTCAATTTTCTTCAATATTTAACAATTCTCAGCTTTTTTAAATTATGTTTTTCTTTCAATTTTTATTTAAATTGATAATTTTTAAATTATTTTCATCAATTCGAAATTATTTCAGTCGATTTCTAAATTTTTCTGTTGTTTCCAAATATTGTATTTAATTTTTAAGTACTTTCTTCAATTTGTAATTATTTTCTTCAATTTTCAATTATTTTCTTTAATTTTTTAATTAGTTTGTTTAATTTTCAATTGTTTGCTTCAATATTCGGTAATCTCGACTTTTTTCAATTATTTTTTTTTTAATTATTAGTTTTTCATTTCATGTTTCAAAACCTCCTACAATTTTCAATAATTTTCTTCTATTTTCAATTTAATTGTTCAATTGTTCAATTATTTGTTCAATTCTCAATTAATTTCTTGAAATAACAATTCTATTTTTCAATTTTTAATGTTGTCTTCAATATTAAATATTTCCTGTCATTTTCCATTTTTTTTTTAATTATAAATTATTTTTTTCTTTTTTCAATCCAATTGTTCAGTAATTTTCTTTAATTCTCAATTATTGTATTCGAATTTCAATTTTATTTCTCAATTTTCAATTGTTTTTTTTTTTTAATATTCAATAATTCTGTGTTTTTCTGATTTCAATTTGATTATTTAATTTTCAATTTATTTCTTCAATTTTGAATTATTAACTTAAATTTTTAATTATTTTTTTGGATTTTGTATCTATAGTTGACCAGTTTTCAATTATATTCGTTGAATTTAATAACCATTGTTCAATTTTTTCAATTATTGTTCAATTGTAGATTAATATTTCCTTTTTTTTTAAATTTTGTTTCTAATTGTCAAATATCTTTGTCATTGTTCAATTATTTCTTTCCATTATTAATTATTTCTTTTCATTATTAATTGTTTCTTTTAATTCTTAATTATTATTTTTTGTAAAGTTTAATATTTAATTCTTCAATTCTCAATTATTTTCTTTCAATTTCAATTATTTTCTTCAATTATCAACTGTTATCTTCAATTTTTGTAGCCATTTGTAGGTCTATTTATACTGAAAATAAATTTCAAGTTAACAAGAGAAAAAACCGGGAAGAATAGGAACAAAAATCGGGAATTTTGTGGAACGAAATTAGTAGACACCCTGATTAGACAAATTAAAAACAAGCGTAGGTGCAAAGTCGTCTAATAAAAATGATTTAAGAAAGATAATTTGATAAGTGTTTTCACACATTAGTTGAGGATAGAAGTATATATGCATATACGGCAAGTGAAAAGAGGTGTTAAAGAGGTCGGTAAATACCTCAGTAGGTAAGTACGTGTTGAGGTGCACTTGAATGAAAGCATGTGTACTTAGAACTCTTATCTCGCTTGGTAAAAGTTTAAAAGTCATAGAAAGCTGAATTTAACAAAATAGAATACATCATTCCGTGAATTAAAATCTGATAAGTTGAGCCACTGAATTTTAAAATGAAATAGATAAAAATCTGCCAATTTCAAGTGTTGCGATATTTATTTACTTTGAGCTGGAGCAATTGTATGATATAGACAATAATAAAATGTTATCTCGTGACTTGGCCAGTGCTCAAAAATGTTTCGAGAACTGTGGCGACTTTTGTGATGGTCGAATAAAGTCGAGAGGGCAAAGATAGCGGACGAGCAACGTAAAATTATGTCGCTCGATAACTCTAGAAATAATTGTAAACAAGACCGTAAACCGAGCGTGATACTGTAATTAATGCTAATGGCAACCAAATGTGTATGCGCGCGTGCGCTCGCTTTTATGAATCATATGTATTCGTGTAAACTTCAACTTTCCATCTGTTAAATTTATACCTCGAGTCTGACCTTTTGATAATAATCGTATACTTCTCTAACAAGGTTGCTACGCTCCTGGAATTGTCATGGAATTTTTTTGTAATCAGGGAAAACCTGAAATAGTCAGGGAATTTTGTAAAATAATATTTTAAAAAAATAATTTAATTAATTTCTCTTTTTATGATTTCAATGAGTGAATTGTCATTTGAGCTAATTGTAAGTTACAAAATTGCTGAATTATCAGTGACTTTTACTGATTGATGAATAGAAAATAACTGAGATTTTCAATTTTGTTACTGAAATTCACTTTCAATTGACAATTTATTATTATCCTTCAAAATTTTAATTATTCTTTAATTTTTAAACTTATTTTGTTCAAATATCGATTATTTTTTCCATTTTTTGAATTCTTTTTTCACTGTCAATTATTTACCTTAACATTTAATTATTTTCGTCACTTTGTAATTTTCCCTCCAATTATCAATTATTATTATCTTAAAACTTTAATTTAATTCTTTAAGTTTCAATTTATTTCTTCAATTTTTAATTATTTTCATCAATTTTCAATTATTTTCATCAATTTTCAATTATATTTATCGATTTTCGGTTAATTCTTCAATATTCAATTATTCTCGGAATTTTTTAGTTATTTTTTTAAATTGTAAAAATAGTTTTAAAATTTCAATTCGATTCTGCAATTCTTCAACTGTTTACTTCAATTCTCAATTCTTTTTTTCAAAATTCAATTCAATTGTTCAATTTTCAATTATTTTCCTCAATATTAAAAAATTCTCGACATTTTTCAATTATTTTCTCTATTATCAATAAGTTTCTTTAATTCTAAATTCAATTGTTCATATGTTTCCTTCAACTCTCAATTTTTTTCCAAAATTTAATTCCATTTTTCAGTTTCAATTATTTTCTTCTATATTTAATAATTCTCGGCTTTTTTCAATTTTCAATTATATTCTTTAAATTTCAATTCTCTTCAATTTGCAATTATTTTCTTCAATTTTGAATTGTCTTCTTCAATTTGAAATACTTTTTTTCGATTTTCAATCTAGTTGTTCAATTTGCAATTTTTTCCAACATTTTCCAACAATTATTCCTATAATTTTCTTAATTTACCAATTTTCAATTATTTAGTTTAAATTGAATATTTATTGTTTAATTTTTAAAATTATTTTTTCTGATTGTGTATTAATCTAGCCATTTTACGAATTTTGTTTTTAATTGGCAATTATTTTCGTTATTTTCTTCAATATCGCAATTATTCTCGTTATTTCTCAACTATTTCTTTTGATGATTAATTATTTTCTTCATTTTTCCTTTATTTACAATAATTTTGTTCAATTTTCATTTCTTCTATTAAACTTTTATAATTATACTTTAACTTTTTAAATTATTTTGTTCTGTTGTCGATTATTCCCGACAGTTTACGAATTTTTTTTATCAATTGTTAATTAGTTTCCTCAGTTCTTAATTATTGTTTTTAATATTTAATTATTTGTGTCCTTTTATAATTTCTTTTAATTATCAATTACTTTCTAAAAATTTCCATTGAATACTTTAATTTTCAATTTATTTTTTCATTTTTTGGTTATTTTCACGAATATACAAATATTTTTTTTATTTTAATTAATTTTTTAATTATTCTCGTCATTTTTTAATTATTTCTTTCAATTATTAATTATTTTCCTCAATTTTCAATAATTTCCTACAATTTTTTCAATTATTTTGTCGGTTATGTATTAATTTAGGTCTTCTCGTCATTTTTTTTCAATTGTGAATTAATTTCGTCGTTTTGTGTTTTTTTTCAATTCTCGATTCTTTTTTCAAAGTTTAATTTAATTCTTAAATTTCCAATTTATTTCTTCTGTTTCTATTATTTTCTTCAATTTTCAATTATTTTCTTGAATTTTAATGATTTTTTTCGATTTTTAATCCAATTATTTAATTTGAAATTATTTCCAACAGTTATTCCTATAATTTTCTTAACTTCCTAATTTTTTTATTTAATAATAAATATTTAGTAATAAATTTAAAAATTTCAATTTATTTCTTCAATTTTTAGTTATTTTCCCGAATTTTCAAATTCTTTTTTATTTTTAAATAATAATTTTTCATTATTAAATAATTCTTGGCTTCTTAAAATTACTATTTTAAATTTTCAATTATATTCTTTAAATTTCAATCTTTTCTTTAATTTTTGAATTATTTGGTTTAATTTTTAATTATTTTATTTATTTTTCAATCATTTTCTTCAGTTTTAATTACTATTATCAATTTTTAATCCAGTTTTTTAATGTGTAATTATTTTCAACAACTATTCTTATAATTTTCTTAATTTTTCAATTTGCAATTATTTTTTTTAAATTTAATAGTTTTTTTTTCAATTTTTCCAATTATACTTTTTAGTTGTCTATTAATCTTTTAATTGTTTGAAATTAATTTTCAATTGTCATTTTTCAGATATGTTTTTTAATTTCTCAATTATTTTCGTCATTTTTTAATTATTTCTTTCAATTATTAATTATTTTCCTCAATTTTCAAGAATTTCCTACTCTTTTTAATTTTTCAATATTCTCTCAAAATTTTATAATTATTCTTCAATTTTTTTTTTAAGTATTCTGTAAGTTATGTATTGATCTAGCTTTTTCGAAATTTTGTTTTCAATTGTCAATTAATTTCGTCATTTTGTAATTTTTTTTCAATTCTCGATTATTTTTTCAAATTTTAATTTAATTCTTAAATTTTCAATTTAGTTCTTCTATTTTTTATTATTTTTTTCTATTTTTATTAATTTCTTCAATTTCAATTTTTTTTTTTTTGATTTTCAATCCAGTTATTTAATTTTCAATTATTTCCAACAATTATTCGTGTAATTTTTTAATTTTTCGAATTTTCTGTTTAAATTCAATGTTTATTGTTTAATTTTTTAAATCATTTTTTTCAACTGTGTAAATTATCTTGCCATTTTTCAAATTTTGTTTTCAATTGGCAATTACTTTTATCATTTTGCAGCTATTTTCTTCAATTTTGTAATTATTCTCGTAATTTTCATTATTTGCATTTGCAGAAATATATAGTTGTAAATTATCTACAAGAATGGAAAGTTTCTCGAGCGCCTGGGCACGCGTTAATATTAATAATTTAAAATAAATCTAACAACTAATTGGTTGAAATTATACACAAAATAATTTTAATATGTAATAACAATATTAACGTTTTATTATTAATTTAATTCAATTGCTTTATATTGTTTTACTGTAATAAGCTAATCAATTTATTTAAACAAATTTATATTTGGTCATGGAATTTTAAGAAAAATGGTCTGAAAAACCTGAAAAATCATGGAGTAAAAGATAAACTTTAATTTATTCTTTGTTAATGATAAAACTTGTAATAACAGGAAGAAAGAAAAAAATATATATGTTGGATTAGATTTTGGGTGAAATCGATGACAACAGGTTGTGCTGGACAAATATATTGTTTGTATTTTTTGAAAGAAGTATTTGTCGGTAACGTTTCTATCAATGTGCCAATGACAATTGTCGATGAGTACTATTCTTTTACGATCAAGTACGCTTGGTTATCCACAGTCATCGTATATTTTCAAGCAAGCCTTTATTGCTTTATCGATTCTTTCGTTCTTTTATTCTACCAGTATCCATTAAAACTCAATGTGTGTCGATACGATTCAATAAAAAGAATACCGTATCGCATGACGATCTACTCGATCACACGATTAACGATCGTCCGCTCGAATTCAAAATCAGAAGCTCAAGCAATTTATGTAATTCCACTCTTATCGTAAAAGCTTAGTAGAATGTTGGTCATCACGTTTAAACAGTTGCAATCGATAAGAACAAATAGACATTGTCCACTTACTCCCATTGATGCTTTTTTTTTTTAAAAAAACTGAAAAATAAAAATCAAATTGCCAACAGTATTCGATTTCTCGAGCGGAAAATCAACTCGAGGATTCGATTTCTAAAGAGGAAGAAACATTTTTAATATACTGAGATGTATTAATTCTAAATCAAACGGTTCCAATTTTGGAATTCGATATTCTTGTTTCTATATCCCGGATACCACAAAATGGATAAAAAAAATCAAGATTCCACAATTTGGATTTTAAAATAATTGACTGCAAGCATCTTGCTTCAATTCAAGCATCATACCCTTCTTAATATAAAAAAAAAACTACCAGCATGATAATAATCTTCTTTTAAAAAATGCCAAAAAGCTATTAAACACTATTTATACATTTCTTTGTTCTCTCAACCCAAAAGAAATTAAAATGCAGTATAGAGAATGAACCATAAACTGAAAAATGTCCCTCTCCATTTTATATTCGAAACAAAAATTCATTCCACAAATGGCAATAAAATTGATTCTCACGAAGGTCAAAAAGAATGTCTCAAGCTTAATGGGTATTTTGTGTCTTGAGGGGGTTCTTTTTATTGGTATTTTTTCTCGGAATTTCAGGAGCGTAGAAAGTTCTTGACACCGTGCAAGACGTAAATAAGAAGAGGGAGTATAGGGAATAGTCGTGTGTGAGCGCAGTATACGGCATCGATACACGCATCGTAATAAATGCGCTCTTTGCATGCATGCATGCCAGAGCGCGGGTAACAAAGGTATCCAGCTATCCGTCCCTTGCCAGAGAATTATAATGTATAGTGCGTATGTAGAGTAGTCACCCCATTGTTCTCAGTGTAAAAGTCCCCTCACCTGACTTTCCACGGGAGATACGTGCACTGTACATAGAGCTTCGGGCGCCATCAAAACGGGACCTCCCGTGAGATCTAACGAGCCAATAAGCCCCGCAGATCTACCGTTATTTTATTTTTCGCCATTTTCAATTCACCTTCATACAAAGTAAATGCGCCAATTTAGGATTTTTAGTATATTTTTTAAAACAAATCTTTTATCAGTTCTATGTACACGGAAATTTATAGTTTGAAAAATACATTTTTGGAAAAAAACAAGTTTATTAATTTGGTTTTAATGGTTAGATTTAAAAACCCTTGTGTCTGATTCCAGGTTTTGGTAACAGAAATAACTGTACTGAATTTGATTTAAATCGGTTAAAGCGTTCTCGAGTTATCCTCTTTACAAAAAAACTACATTTGCACACACATACACACACTAATACCCACCCTAACATTCACTCATACTAACACTCTTTCACACTAACATTCACTTACACTAACACTTACTCACGCTAACACTGACTCACACTAACATTCACTCACACTAACATTCACCCACACTAACACTCACTCACCCTAACACTGACTGACACTAACATTCACTCACACTAACATTCACCCACACTAACACTCACTCACACTAACATTCACTCACACGAACACTCACTTACACTAACACTCTTTCACACTAACACTCACTCACACTAATACTGTTTCACACTTACATTCACTCACCGAATACCAGGGTGTCTACTAACTGGGAAAACCAGGAAATAACCAGGAATTTAAATTGACCGGGAAAAACCAGAAATTAACCAGGAATTTTCCGTCAAACCGGGAATTTTCTTTCTGGGCTAATAAATTAGACTAATATATCAATTTGTTTTATAAATAAAGATGGTAACTTTATGGATTTTGAACCAATCTGATTATGCGTTTTAATTTTGTGTAATTATGTGACAATTATGCAATTAAAAAATAAAAAATATACATTAAAAATTAAAACATAATATATTATTCAATTCTTCAATTATTTTCTTCAACTCTCAATTATTTTCTGACATTCTAAAATATTTTCATTAATTTCAAATTATTTCTTCATTTCTTAATTATTTTCTACCATTTTCTTCAATTGCCAATTTTTTTTTCTTCAATTTTCAATTATTTTTGTCAATTTCTAATTAATTTCTTTACTTCTGAAACATTTTCTACGATTTTCAATTATTTTAATCAATTTTTAATTTTCTTCTTCAACTCTAAATTATTTTTTTCAATTGCCAATTATTTTCTTCAATTATCAATTATTTTTATCAATTTCCAATTAAATTCTTTACTTCTGAAATATTTTCTACGATTTTCAATTATTTTAATCAATTTTTAATTTTCTTCTTTAACTCTAAATTATTTTTTTCAATTGACAATTATTTTCTTCAATTTTCAATTATTTTCATCAATTTCTAATTAATATCTTTACTTCTGAAATATTTTCCTCGCTTTTCAATTATTTAAATCAATTTTTAATTTTTTTCTTCAACTTTATATTATTTTTTTCAATTGCCAATTATTTGATTCAATTTTCAATTATTTTCTTCAATTTTTAATTATTTTCATCAATTTTTAATTATTTTCTTCAAATCTCAATTATTTCCTTCAATTTTTAAATATTTAATTCAATATTAAATTATTCTCGACTTTTTTCAATTATTTTTTTCAATTATCATTTATTTATTTCAAGTCTCAAAAACTTCTCCAATTTTCAATTATTTTCTTCTATAATCAATCATTCTCGGCTTTTTTAAATATTTTTTTTCAATTATCAGTTATGTTTTTAAAACTTCAATTCAATTAATTAATTATTATTATTCAACAATTTTGATGAAATCACATTTTCCTTAATTTAAAATTATTTTCTACAATTTTTAATTAATTTTTTCAAATTACAATTACATTTTTCATTTTTTATTGTTTTCTTCAAATTCTAAAATTCCTGGTTGTTCAATTTCTTTTTTCTTTAATTATCACTTGTTTTCTTCTAATTTCAATCTAATTGTTCAATTCTTCAATTATTTTCTTTAATTCTCAATTATAATTTTCGATATTCAATTCGATTTTTCAATTTTCAATTGTTTTTTTCAATATTCAATAACCCTAGGCTTTTTATAATGAGTTTTTTTTAAATTCTCAATTATTTTCTTCAATTACCAATTTTTTTCTTAAATTTCAATTTTTTTCTTCAATTTTCAATTATTTTTTCATATTTCTTTCAATTTTTGAATTTCTTTTAATTTTAAATTTTTTCATAATTTTCTTCAATATTCAACAATTCTCAGCTTTTTTAAATTATGTTTTTCTTTCAATTTTAATGTAAATTGATCATTTTTAAATTATTTTCACCAATTCGCAATTCTTTTCGTCGATTTCTAAATTTTTCTTGCTGTTTTCAAATATTGTATTTAATTCTTAAGTGCTTTCTTCAATTTTTAATTATTTTCATAAATTTTTTTAATTATCTTCTTCAGATCTCAACTATTTCCTTCAATTTTTAATTATTTAATTGAATATTCAATAATTCTCGACTTTTTTCAACTATTTTTTCAATTATTATTTATTTATTTTACATCTCAATAACTCCTCGATTTTTCAATTATTTTCTTCTATAATCAATAATTATCGGCTTTTTTCAATATTTTTTTTCAATTATCAATTATGTTTTTGAAACTTGAATTCAATTCATCAATTATTATTTAACAATTTTCATAAAATCACATTTTCTTCCATTCCAAATTATTTTCTACAGTTTTTAATTAATTTCTTCAAATTACAATTACATTTTTCATTTTTTATTGTTTTCTTAAAATTCTATAATTCCTGGTTGTTCAATTTCTTTCTTCTTTAATTATCACTTATTTTCTTCTACTTTCAATCCAATTGTTCAATTCTTTAATTATTTTCTTTAATTCTCAATTATAATTTTCGACATTCAATTTCATTCTTCAATTTTCAATTTTTTTTTTCAATATTCAAAAACCCTAGGCTTTTTATAATGAATTTTTTTAAAATTCTTAATTATTTTCTTCAATTTCCAATTTTTTTTCTGAAATTTCTATTATTTTCTTCAATTTTCAATTATTTTTTCATATTTTTTTCAATTTCTGAATTTCTTTTAATTTTAAATTTTTTCATAATTTTCTTCAATATTCAACAATTCTTAGCTTTCTTAAATTATGTTTTTCTTTCAATTTTAATGTAAATTGATAATTTTAAAATTATTTTCACCAATTCGCAATTCTTTCCGTCGATTTCTAAATTTTTCCGCTGTTTTCAAATATTGTCTTCAATTTTTAAGTACTTTCTTCAATTTTCAATTTTTTTCTTTAATTTTTAATTATTTTGTTCAATTTTCAATTGCTTATGTTTCAATATTCAGTAATCTCGACTTTTTTTAATTATCAGTCATTTATTTCATGTTTCAAAACCTCCTTCAATTTTGAATAATTTTCTTCTATTTCCAATTTAATTGTTCAATTGTTTAATTATTTTTTCAATTCTCAATTAATTTCTTTAAATAACAATTCTATTCTTCAATTTTTAATGTTTTATTCAATATTAAATAATTCCTGGCATTTTCCATTTTGTTTTTTAATTATAAATTATTTTCTACTTTTTTCAATCCAATTGTTCAGTTATTTTCTTTAATTCTCAATTATTGTATTCGAATTTCAATTTTATTTCTCAATGTTCAATTGTTTTTCTTTTAATATTCAATAATTCTGAGTTTTTCCGATTTTAATTTCATTATTTAATTTTCAATTTATTTCTTCAGTTTTTAATTTTTAACTTAAATTTGGAATTATTTTTTGTGATTTTCTATCTAGTTGACCAATTTTCAATTATATTCGTTGAATTTAATAACCAGTGTTCAATTTTTTCAATTATTGTTCAATTGTAGATTAATATTTCCTTTTTTTTTAATTTTGTTTCTAATTGTCAAATATCTTTGTCATTGTTCAATTATTTCTTTCCATTATTAATTATTTCTTCTCATTATTAATTGTTTCTTATAATTGTTAATTATTATTTTTTGTAAAGTTTAATATTTAATTCTCCAATTCTCAATTATATTATTTGAATTTCAATTATTTTCTTCAATTATCAACTGTTATCTTCAATTTTTGTAGCCATTTGTAGGTCTATTTATACTTAAAATATATTTTAAGTTAACAAGAGAAAAAACCGGGAAAAACCGGGAATTTTGTGGGACCAAATTAGTAGACACCCTGTAATACTCTTTGACACTAACATTAACTCACACGAACACTCACTCACACTAACACTCACTCACACTATCACTCTTTCACACCATCGCTCACTCACACTAACACTCACTCACAGTAAAACTTGCTCACACTAACATTCACTCACACTAAACTCTTTCACACTAACACTTTCAGCTGTTTTAGCAAATGTGTTAGTTGTCTTATAGTTCCCTGAAATTTTCAAAATTGATAAAAGAAATTCACTATTGTGGATACTTTTGAAATGTTTGCCCTGAATAATTCAGGGAATGCATGATGGAATTTTTAAACTGAATAGAATGCTGAGAGGAAACACTTTATAGAATTAAAGGTATAGAAAATAAGATCGGTATAGTATCAAAAAGATAGGATCCAATACTCCTCCTGTAACGACCTGATAAGGCTTCGGTCTATTGTGCACGGCTATTCGATTTGTCGGAAAAAGATGGGTTCGGTGTTGAGTATCGAATGCGTCGACGATCTAATCCGAGGAACGATATCAGGTAGCACAGGTACATTTCCGCAAACGATTTTTTTTTTCCCTCCAAGAAAATGGAAGTAGTTTACTATTCGGTTATCTCTGAACCTATTTATTTCCTCAGCGGCTTCAATGGAAAAGAATGTTTATGCAAATGGAAAAAATATATGTTTTTTTTTTATTTTTGTATCTTCTTTGTATATTATATATATATACTTGTTCCTTTTTCTTCATTCTTAAGAATTATTCGCATTTATCAGAAAATTGAATAAGTGTATACAATTTCCGAGTTTCATGCTTTGTTCACACCAGGATCTTAGGGCTTAGACAGATTTTACTTCCATTAGCTAATAACTGCGGTAGAAGCCGTTACTGTTGGTGTTTCATATTGAGCTCTAAAAGCGAGATATCACCTGTCCCCATTGGTTAATGAATTTCAAAGGACCAGAAAGGGAAACTGACCCTGCTACACAAGTTCTAGCAAGTTCCGTTAGTCAGGAGAAGAAACTAATTAAGGCATCACCACCAATACGTCTATCAAGCTAATTGATTAATTAGAGTCTTAAAGTACTCTAATTGACATAAAAATTTACTGTTTATTGTGGGTTTAGAAAAACTGGTTGAGTTGGACGAAAAATGAGAAAGTTAAATGGATAAAGTCGAAAGAAAATAGTTTCAAAGTTAAAGAAAACATTTTTAAAGACAAACAAAAGATGTCAAAAAGTTAATGCAATTCTACGAAAGTAGTGAAAAGTGACGAACAAAAAAATTTCAAATTGAACAAAAAATTTCAAAGTTAAACAAGAAAATTTTAAATTTAACAAAAAATTTCAAAGTCAATGCAATTCTACAAAAGTAGTAAGAAATAGCAAACAAAAAAATTAGAAAGTCAAACAAAAAGTTTTAAAGTCAATGCAATATTACAAAAGTAGTAAAGAGTGATAAAAAATAAAATTTCGTAAAATTTTTGAAAACCTGTTATTTGTTTCTTCAGTTAAAGTCAAATAACAAAAATTCCAAAATTAATGCAGTACTAGAAAAGTAGTAAGAAGTACCAAACAAAAAAATTTCAAAGTCAGTGCAATACTATAAAAGTAGTAAAAAGTGATAAAATAAAATTTCGTAAAATTTTAGAAAACCTGTTATTTGTTTCTTCAGTTAAAGTCAAATAAAAAATTTCAAAGTCAATGCAATTCTACAAAAGTAATAAAGTGATAAACAGAAAAATTTTTATTTTAAGAGAACATTATAAATTTAAAAAAAAAATTTTAAAGCTCTTGCAATTGCATTAACAATTCTACAAAAGTATTAAAAAGTAACAAACAAAAAAATTTCAAAGTCAGTGCAATACTACAAAAGTTGTAAAAAGTGATAGGCAAATAAGATTTTTAATAATTTTAGAAAATTTGTTATTGTCTTCCTAAGTTTAAATCAAACAAAAAGTTTCAAAGCCAATGCAATACTACAAAAGTAGATACTAAAAAAATACAAACAAATTTCGAAAAATTTTATAAACTCTGTGAAAGTCAAATAAAAATTTTTTAATTCAAACAATAAATTTCAAAGTCAATGCAATTCTACAAAAGTAATAAAGTGACAAACAAAAAAATGTCAAATTCCAGTCAAACTAAAAATTTCAAAGTCAATGCAATTCTACAAAAGTAGTAAGAAGTAACTAGCAAAAAAAAATCTCAAATTTTAGCAAAAATTATAAAATAAAACAAAAAATTTCATAGTCAATGTAATACTACAAAAGTAGTAAGAAGTGATAAACTAATAAAATTTTGAAAAATTTTAGAAAACATTATTTTTTTCAAAGTTAAACAAAAAATTTCAAAGTCAATACAAAAATAGTAAGAAGTAACAAACAAACAAAATTATAAAGTCAAACAACTAAAATTTTAAATTCAACCAAAAAATTGCAAAGTCAATGCTATTCTAAAAAAGTAGTAAAAAGAAAGAAACAAACAAATTTCAAAGTCAGTGCAATACTAGGTACAAAAATAGTAAAAAGTGATATAGAAATAAAATTTAGAAAAAGTTCAAAAAATTTATTATTGTTTTCTTTAGTTAAAGTCAAACAAAAAATTCCAAAGTCAATGCAATACTACAAAAGTAATAAAGTGACAAACAAAAAAATTTCGAATTTAAGCAAAAATTATTAACCCAAACAAAAAATTTAAAAGTCAATGCGACTCTACAAAATTAGTTTGAAGTAACAAACAAACAAAATCGAAAAATTTTAAAAAATCTGTTTTTATATATATTATAATATTGTATCTTATATAATAAAAGCTTTTACAGTCAAACAAAAAATTTCAAAGTCAGTGCATTTCTAAAAAAGTATTAAGAAGTGACAAACAAACAAATTATATAGTCAAGCAAAAAATTTAAAAATCAATGCAATACACTATTATTTTCTTCAGTCAAAGTCAAACAAAAAATTTCAAAGTTAAATCAATGCTACAAAAGTAGTAAAAAGTGCAAGTTTTATGTGAAAATTACTACAATTTTTTAAATCAAAAAATTCAGATTAGATTTTATCAATGAATAGAAAAGAAGGAACAAAGTTGATTTTTGCACTAGTTTTCGAAGGTTTGTGTAGGTGCTTTTTTTGGTTGGGTAAATCACGAGCTCTAACTTGAACCATTAAAAATATCGAAGTAAGGAAAAGTTTTTTTTTTTGTAATTATTGGTTTTTGTAACTACGCAGAAGGTCGCGTGGGAACGAAATGGTAGGACGTACGTGCTTTATTAAACAAGTTCAAGTCCGGAGGCGAGTAGACAGCAGGAAGAAGTTTATAGACCCAAGAGACTGCTTAGTCAAGTACATCCGATTCTCGAGTTATTTCGGACCATTGTCTAAATAGAAATGACATTGCTTTTTAGTTGACATCGTGTCTCCTATAGTTGCTGATTACACGTCAACCCTGAGAATGTTATCTTAAAAGTTGCTATTCCCATACCAACTTGCAAGTTCTGCATTCCAACACCAATTTAAAAGTTTGATATTCCCGCATCTACCAGCTTTTGAAGGGAAATAATGTAATTGATATGGGAATACCAAGTTTTAAAAACGTTTATTTAACGTTTATTGATCTCTTTAAGAGATATTTGATTAATACCGGTTTTTAAGAGATGTTTGATTGATAGTGTTTCAGAAGTTTCGGACGAAAATAAAAAAAAATTGAATTTAAGGAGGTTTATCCAAAAAACCAATTTCTACAGATTCTTATAAAATTTCAATGACATAATAAATGCATTACTTTACATGTACTGTTATAATTTTATTAAATTTTACCGTTCTGTTTTTAAGATATAAATTTATAAAGTTGGGACTTTTACATGGAAAAAGTAACAAAACGCGCAAAATGACTATATTTTGATTAATTTAAAAAACACAGTTCTACACATTTTTTTAAAAAACTAATATATTTTAAACTGTAATAGAATACAGCTTTTACAATAATATTTAATTAATTTACCGTTCCGTTGTTAAGAAAATGTTATTTAAGGGTAGAAATCCTTCACTTTTTTGAAATAATCAGGAATACAAAATTTTAAAAAGTTGTAATTTTCAAAAAAAAAAAAAAATTTTTCAATAATATTTGTTTGTGTAATGATTTTAACTACAAAATACTATAGAGAAACCAAATTATAAGACGAAATGGAATTAAAAAAATATTGAGTATCATGGTCCGATAGAATGAGAACCGCTTGAGGGTATAAGCGTCCTTAAAAATTCGGAAAAAAATATTTTAAGCAGAAATATTATTAATTTTGTATTTCTAGGGGGTAAAATCAACCCCTGAGGAAATTCACAAAGAGATATTCATTATTAAAGTAGAAAAAGTCAAAGAAGGCAAACTGGCATTTTTTTCCCTTCACAGCAAAAATGTTCCTTTTCCCCTTAAAAATGAAAAAACTTTAGTTCAAATTTCCAGGTACCCCCTCATTTTTTTTGTTGAATCAAAAATCGAAATTTTGAATTTTATACTGAAAAACTCAAAGAAGGCAAACTCGAAAATTTGTCCACTTCACACCAAAAATGTTGCTTTTTACCTATAAACTAAAAATACTTTGGTTCCACTCAAAATTTAGATTTTTTGATTTTACCAAAAAAAATGAGGGGTTCTTCGGAAGTTGGAACCCAAGTTTTTTGATTTTGGGGGTGAAAACTTTTTCTGTAAAATAGAAAAAGATTCAAGTTTGTCTTGTTTGAGTTTTTTGAGATTACAAATCTAAATTTTGATTTTTTGATTTTATCAATAAAATGAGGGGGTTTCTGGAATTTGGAACCAAAGTTTCTTGATATTTAGGGTGAAAAGGAAAATTTTTGCTGTAAAGTGAAGAAAGATTCGAGTTTGTTTTAATTGAGATTTTTCGATTTGAAAATCAAAATTTTGATCGTTTCTACCAAAAAATAGGGGTGTCTCCGAAAGTTGGAAATAAAGTATTTTCATTTTTTGAGTGAAAAGGAACACTTTTTCTGTAAAATAGAAAAAGATTCAAGTTTACCTTGTTTGAGTTTTTTGAGATTAAAAATCTAAATTTTGATTTTTTGTTTCTATCAAAAAATGAGGGGTCTCCGGAATTCGGAACAAATAAGTTTTCATTTTTAGGGTAAAAAATAACATTTTTGCCGTGAAGTAGAAAGAGATTCGAGTTTGCGTTTTTTGAATTTTCTCAGATTGAAAATTAAAATTTACTATACCAAAAAAATGAGGGGGTACCTGGAAATTTGAACCAAAGTTTTTTCATTTTTGGGATTAAATGCAACATTTTTGCTATGAAGTGAAAAAGTATTTCAGTTTGCCTTCTTTGAGTTTTTTTCAGTTTGAATGTTTTAATTATATTCAAAAGAAATGGGAGTCTCCAAGAGGTAGGAACAAAGATTTTTCATTTTTATGATGATAAAGAACATTTTTGCTGTGAAGTAGAAAAAAATTTAAGTTTACCTTCTTAGAGTTTTTTTTGTTTGAACATCAAAATTTCAATTTTTGATTCTACCAAACAAAAAAGAGGTCTCCGGAAATTAGAACCAAAGTTTTTTAATTTTTGGAGCGAAAGGAAATTTTTTTCCATCAAGTAGAAAAACATTCCAGTTTTCCTTCTTTGACTATTTGGGGGGTGCTTTCACCCCCTAGAAATACAAAATAACATTTTTTGCCTAAAACGTATTTTTTTTAGTATTTTAAATCAAATTGCGTCGGTAAAAGTTAAATAATTTCTTTTTTAATTCCATCCTTGCAAACGTCCGAAACTTCTGGTATATTGTTTGATCTCTATTTTTAAAACAGATATTTGATTTGCCTCGTTATTTAAAGTGATAATTTTAATTGATAACTACCCGAGTTAAATTTGAATAAAATAAAATAAAAAATAAAAAAAATTAACATTTATTGGACGTTGGCAGAGGATGGGAAAATGAATATAAAAACAAATGTAGAAAAGTTGGATGTTATGGAATCCCGGTTTGTGAAAAGCACCTGGTGAGAAGAACGAACCAAGATTACCGAGCCAGACATTCGAGGTGAAGAAAGAAACACGAGGAAATTTATGGCGTCGATAGTTTTCATTCAAGAGGGATATTTCAGTGAAATAACACCTCCACCAAGCGGAGGCTCTTTACTCGCAGCCGCTGGCAATACCCTCCACAACACACCTTGTGCAGGGGCCACTCGATCCTCTTTTTATCGGATGGCAATAGATTCTCGCGGTACCGGGCATCGTGAAAAACTTGCAATTTCTTTTCTCGTTCATCTTCCACGTTCAGGGACTTTGCTCGCCGAGTGTGCGGCACCTTCTCCAAGAAATGTCAAGCAGTCATTGATACTTTTCTACTCAATGTTTGTCTTGGCTTTAAATAGATTTTCCACTGAAGAAAAAACGATAGACTTTCTTCGGGATTTTCAACTTTTTCTTCTATTGTCAAGAATGTTGATTTTACCAAAAGTGATAAATCATCTTCAATGGAATCGGATTAAATTATGATTGATTTGAAATTTTATTTAATAAAGTTAAAAGCGTGTTAAATAAATTATTCTGCGAGATAGTTACTTTGCTAGAAATTTGGTTTAAAAATTATATTGTTAAGTTAATGGTTAGTTAACCAATTTGTGAATTATTTAGTTGGATAAGAGATTTGCCAAATATTCTTTTGTTTGAATATATTTTATTTCATTTTTCGTTTTACTATAGTCTTTGAAATTGGTTGATTAACTAATTTGCTAAATATTTGGTTGCTCAACAGATTTGCTAGATAATTTGGTCGTTTGACTAGTCTGCTAGATATTCTGCGGGTTAGTTACTTTGCTAGAAAGTTAGCTTAAAAAATATTTTAAAATAATTGATTAGTTAACCAAATTGCTAACTAATTGGTCAATTAACCAATTTGCTATACCTATTTTCTGAATACCCTTTGTTTGACTAATTTAATAGATAATTCGGTGATTAACTACTTTGCTAAATATTTGGTTGCTCAACAGATTTGCTATATAATTTGGTAGTTTAACTAGTTTGCTAGATATTCTGCGGGTTAGTTACTTTGCTAGAAAGTTAGTTTAAAAAATATTTTGATAAATAATAGATTAGTTAAACAACTTGCTAACTAATTCGTCAATTAACCAATTTGCTACGTAGTTTTTTAAATACCCTTTATTTGACTTATTTAGTAAGTAGTTCGTTGATTAATTACTTTGTTAAATATTTGGTTGCTTAACAGATTTGCTAGATAATTTGGTCGTTTAACTAGTTTGCTAGATATTCTGCAGGTTAGTTATATGCTAGAAAGTTAGCTTAAAAATGTTTTAAAATAATTGGTTAATTAACCAACTTGCTAACTAATTGGTCAATTAAACAATTTGCTACCTATTTTTTAAATACATTTTATTTGACTAATTTAGTCAATAACTCGTTCAATAAAACTACTTTATTATTTATTTGATTGTTTACTAGGTTTGATAGATAATTTGGTCTTTTATCTAGTTTGCTAGATATTCTGCGGGTTAGTTAATTTGCTAGAAAGTTAGTTTAAAAAATATTTTGATAAATAATTGATTAGTTAACCAACTTGCTAACTAATAAGTCACTTAACCAATTTGCTACGTAGTTTTTTAAATACCCTTTATTTGACTTATTTAGTAAATAGTTCGTTGATTAACTACTTTGCTAAATATTTGGTTGCTCAACAGATTTGCTAGGTAATTTTGTCTTTTATCTAGTTTGCTAGGTATTCTGCTAACTAATTGGTCAATTAACCAATTTGATACCTAGTTTTTTAAATACCCTTTATTTGATTAATTTAGTAAATAATTCGGTGATTAACTACTTTGCTAAATATTTGGTTGCTTAACAGATTTGCTATATAATTTGATCGTTTAACTAGTTTGCTAGATATTCTGCAGGTTAGTTACTTTGCTAGAAAGTTAGTTTAAAAAATATTTTGATAAATAATAGATTAGTTAAACAACTTGCTAACTAATTGGTCACTTAACCAATTTGCTACGTAGTTTTTTAAATGACCTTTATTTGACTTATTTAGTAAATAGTTCGTTGATTAATTACTTTGCTAAATATTTGATTCTTTAGCATTTTTGCTAGATAATTTGCTCTTTTATCTAGTTTGCTCGGTATTCTGCTAACTAATCAGTCAATTGATCAATTTGCTACCTAGTTTTTTAAATACCTTTTATTTGACTAATTTAGTAAATAATTTGGTGATTAACTACTTTGCTAAATATTTAATATTATTAATATTTATTATATTTTTATTTATTTTATTAATTCATTTAATATTATTTGATTGTTTACTAGGTTTGTTAGATAATTTGGTCTTTTATCTAGTTTGCTAGATATTCTGCGGGTTAGTTAATTTGCTAGAAAGTTAGTTTAAAAAATAGTTTGATAAATAATTGTTTAGTTAACCAACTTGCTAACTAATTGGTCAATGATTTAATTTACTACCTAGTTTTTTTAAATACCCTTTATTTGACTTATTTAGTAAAAAGTTCGTTGATTAATTACTTTGCTAAATATTTGATTTTTTAGCAGGTTTGCTAGATAATTTGGTCTTTTATCTAGTTTGCTAGGTATTCTGCCAATTGATTAGTCAATTGACTAATTTGCTACCTAGTTTTTTAAATAATTAAATTAAATAATAGTAAATAATTTGGTGATTAACTACTTTGCTAAATATTTAATATTATTAATATTTATTATATTTTTATTTATTTCATTAATTTATTTAATATTATTTGATTGTTTACTAGGTTTGTTAGATAATTTGGTCTTTTATCTAGTTTACTAGATATTCTGCGGGTTTTTTACTTTGCTAGAAATTTAGTTTAAAAAATATTTTGATAAATAATTGTTTAGTTAACCAACTTGCTAACTAATTGGTCAATTAACCAATTTGTCACCTAGTTTTTTAAATACCTTTTATTTGACTAATTTAGTAAATAATTTGTTGATTAACTACTTTGCTAAATATTTGGTTGCTCAACAGATTTACTAGATAATTTGGTCGTTTAACTAGTTTGCTAGATATTCTGCTAACTAATTGGTTAATTAACCAATTTGCTACCTAGTTTTTGAAATACCCTTTATTTGACTAATTTACTAAATAACCCGTTGATTAACTAATTTTCTAAATATTTGATTGTTTAGCAGGTTTGCTAGTTTTTTTATATTTACCTAGTTTTCTAGAATATTTTCTTTGACTTGTTTTATAAGTAATTAGCTATTAACTTATTTGTTTAGCGAGTTGTTCACTATTGTTCACTGAATTGTCAAGTTTATACGTTTTTATATTTAACTAGCGTGCTAGATTGTTTTAGTTCAACCAATTTGCTAGATATTTAGTTATTTTAGTTCCTCAGCAGTTTTTTTTGCCATTTTTACAGTAAATTCCATAATTTTTTTTATTTTACTATTTTAAAAAAATTCTTCTATTATTACGTAGATTTATTTAAACTCCTATAAACTTTTCCATCTTTTTCCACTTGCCAATATATGTTCAGATTACTCAAAAGTTTCAAAAAATTTCTAAATTCAAAAATTCTCTATATTAACAAACTTCAAAACACGAACAAACTAAACGTCCAAACAAATCACAAAAACTCAATATCTAATTTTATTCTTCACGACATATTGACCCCATAAAAATTTGAATACCCCTAAAATCGAATGCTAAAATCCCTCATTCTCCCAATACCCAAAAATAATTTTTTCGATTAGAAAATTTCGTCCCCCAATGAATTCTTAAAGAATTTTGCCTTCCTGTAAGATTGGAGCAAGTCTAGCGATCAGAGTGAATTGAGGGGGAGTGGAATGGAATTTACGAGGGCTCCGGCTTTATCCTAGAAGATAGTACTTTCAGTAATCGAATGAAATCTTTTCGACTGAGCGGCGGGGGGGAAAATATGATTGTTCAAATCAAAATCCCAAATTCAAATATCGCACTCGAAATAATTGTGCCCTCAGTGTGCTGCACTATGGCCCTTGAAGGGTGTAGTTTGTTACGCAAAAGCCTCAAGGCAGACGAGTTCTTCGCCCTCCAACTGTATAGTAGATCACCCCGGCGACCCATCTGGAAATTAATGATTCCGAAGGGTGGATTTGTTCGTTTATGGTGAACGTACCGCGCAGCAATTAGTCGACTAAACGAGCTTTCACTCTTGTTTATCTTGACTCATTTTTATAATTTTCTCCTTTCTTTATACGTTCCCTAAAGAAATTTGCAAAAGTTACATAAAATTCTAATACATCATCCACGCAGATAACAGATGGGAACTGAATATATTACTTAATATATTTTACGCCACGAAACAAGTCTCAACTTTCTCAAGTATTATTTCATCAAAGAAATGAGCTTCAAATTAATTTTCTTTAACACACTTTGTCAAGAAATATATCTCCCTGGAAAACACTTTTTAAGAGAATATTAATTTTTCTTCTTGAAAATTAATTTTGGTGAAAAAAAACAAACTAATTTCAGCTTTCAAATATACTTTCCTCCAAAATCCAAAGCATGCTTCTAGAACATGAAAAATGAGAGAAGGTATCGACTTTGCGCACTTGTTGGTCATTTTTCACAATGGAGTAGGAGGACTCAATAAATTTCGGGAGGGGAAAGAAAAAATTGAGAGAAATTCCTGGGAGAAGATTTCTGGATTAACTGACTTCCGCTTTTTCGATTAGCCAACCAACTCTAATCGAGTTTCAAGCCGTGCTGTGTTACAGGCTATAGTTAGGTCAATAAATTACTGAGAGAAGATACCCTATCCTTTTTCTTTGCACTCCCCCCCTCTCTCTCTCTCTCTCTCATTCCTTCTTGCAACTGACAATAAAACACTCGTATAACGATTGATAGTGGTCGAAATCTTGGAATCGACCGAAAGGAAAATGAGATGCCACCCGATCGCATTTTATTCTCCTGCACTTTTTCCTTTTCAAGATAACCAATGTCTCCTTCCGTGCTCTGCTTACCCGTTCCTTTTTCATTTTGTGGCATATACCACTCGAGATTTCAACTTAAAAGGATCTTTTAGAAGGTGGTCTTTGTCTTCCTTCTACGGTGTATTAGAAATTTATCGCCTCAATGGAGATCAAGACCTCTGGACCCCAGCGACCGAGCGATATCTCGATAAAGTACTGCGAACGAATCGATTATCGTAACCGATTTCTTACTGTCGACGTAAACGTTGCGTTCCAGTTTCAAACTAAATTCATGCTACGTCGCACTGAGCTCTTTTAAATCTTTGCGAAAATACGGAATAAATCGAAAACACGTTTTTAGTCGCAGATTTAAATAACTCGTGAAAGAAAAAATATGTTAGGTGATGTTTTTAATGGGTTTTTATTTGTTAAAAGTGTTTAAACTAAATAATTGACTGGTTGATTGGACTTTTTGGGGAAAAAGTACATGTGGAGAAATAAACAAAAATTAGTTATTTTGGAAAAGTTATCTGATGATTGATACCTTTTTTGAGATCCACAGAATGGGTTAAAAACTAGTTGAAGTAAGAGAAAATATCTAGCAACTCTGATAACGAAAATATTTAGAAGATTAGAAAAACAACTAATCGAAAAAATGGAAAAACAAACAACATTTTAAAAACTAGATGCCAAATAATATTTAGCAAATCTCTTGAAAAAAGAAAGAATATATATATATATAAAAAAGCTAATTTACAAAGAAAATTTTTTAGCAAAGCAGCTAATTCACGGAATGGCTGAAAAACTAGTTAAAGTAAGAAAAAATATTTAGCAAATTAAATAAACAACCAATTTAAAAAAATAGAAGAAAATTTAAAGAACTATAGTACCAAATAATATCTAGCAAATATCTTGTGCAAAGAAATTAAATTGGTTAATCAACCAATCCAGAAAACTACAAAAATAAACATTTTTAAAAAGCTAGTTTAGCAAAGAAAATTTTTTAGCAAAGCAACCAATCCGAGGAATGGCTATAAAATAGTTGAAATAAGAGAAAATATCTAGCAACTCTGATAACAAAAATATTTAGTAAATTAGACAAACAACCCATCTAAAAAAAATAAAAACAAAAAACATTTTAAAAATTAGAGTACTAATTAATATCTAACAAATATCTTGGACAAAAAAATTAAATTGGTTATTCAACTAATTCAGAAAACTACAGAAACAAAAATTGTTAAAAAGCCAGTTTAGCAAAGAAAAATTAAACAATGTACATAGACTAAATTTCTAGCAAAGTAACTAATCCACAAGTAAGAAAAAATATCTAGCAACTCTGCTAACAATTAATTAACCAATTTGCTAAAAATTCTAATGGTTATTTAACTAATTTGCTAGAAAATTGGTAATTTATCTAATTCTCTAAACAATCAGTTGTTAAACTAAACTGCTAGTTTAATTGCAATTTACCTAATTTGTTAAATTAACTAATCTGACTGACAATTGATTATCTAGCTAATATTTATACAATTGGTTTTTAGCTACACTGCAAAAACTGCTGTCTTAAAATAAGACACTTAGAAGACAGCAGTTTTTTCAGTGTAGTTTCTTATTTTTTAAAATAATTAATTACTATTTTAATATTTATTAAATTTATTAGAACGCAAATTGGTACGATAATATGTTAATTAAATAATTTGCTAGATTTTTTTAGTAATCAATTTTTCTAGTAAGTTAATTAAAAATCAATTGACTGAAACCTACCAATTTGTTAGTCCTACAATTTTCTAGAAAAATTAACCTAAAATGTATTTAACCTATAATGCATTTAATCTAAAATGCATTCAGCCTAAATTTCATTTAACCTAAATCTCATTTAACCTAAAATGCATATAGCCTAAAAAGCATTTAGCCTAAACTGCATTCAACCTAAATCTCACTTAACCTAAATTATACTGAACCTAAATCCCATTTAACCTAAAACGTATTTAACCTAAATCTCATTTAACCTAAAATGAATTTAATCTAAAATGCATTCAGCCTAAATTTCATTTAATCTAATTCTCAATAAATCTAAAATACATTTGACCTAAAACCCACTTAACCTAAATTTCTTTTAATCTAAAAAACCCCTTTTATCCTAAAATGCATTCAGCCTAAAATCCTATTTTACCTAAATTTCATTTAACCTAAATCCCATTCAACCTAAAAAGCATTTAGCCTAAATTTCATTTAAAATAAAATGTATTCACTATTCAACCTAACCTTCATTTAACCTAAATCCTATTTTACCTAAATTTCATTTAACCTAAATCCCATTTAACCTAAATTTCATTTAACCTAAATCCCATTTAACCTAAAATGCATTCAGCCTAAATTCCATTTAACCTAAATCTCATTTAACCTAAAATGCACTCAGCTTAAATTTCATTTATCCTAAATTCCATTTAACCTAAATCCCATTTAACCTAAATTCCATTCTGCCTAAAATGCATTGAACATGAATTTCAGTTAACCTAAATTCCATTTAACCTAAAAGCCATTTAACCTAAATTTCATTTAACCTAAATTTTATTTAACCTAAATATTATTTAACCTAAATATTATTTAACCTAAATCCCATTTTACCTAAGAAGCATTCAGCCTAAATTCCACTTAACCTAAATCCCATTTTACCTAAAATACATTCAGCCTAAATTCCATTTAACCTAAATTCCATTTTATCTAAAATGCATTCAGCCTGAAGCCCATTTAACCAAAAATACATTTAGCCTAAATTCCACTAAAATGGGATTTAGGATAAGTGGTTTTAGGCTAAATTCCACTAAAATGGGATTTAGGATAAGTGGTTTTAGGCTAAATGCAATTTAGGTAAAGTGAAATTTAGGCTGAATGCATTTTAGGTTAAATGGGCTTTAGGCTAAATGCATTTTAGGTGAAATGGAATTTAGGTTAAGTGGAATTTAGGTTAAATGGAATTTAGGTTTAATGAGTTTTAGGCTGAATGCATTTTAGGTAAAATGAAATTTAGGCTAAATTCTTTTTAGGTTAAATGGAATTTAGGTTAAATGAAATTTAGGCTGAATGCAATTAGGTTAAATGGAATTTCGGCTGAATGCATTTTAGGTAAAATAGGATTTAGGTTAAATGATGTTTAGGTTACATAGGATTTGGGTTAAATGGAATTTAGGTAAAATGGGATTAGGTTAAATAAAATTTAGGCTGAATGCATTGTAGGTTAAATGGGATTTATGTTAAAGGGAATTTAGGCTGAATGCATTACAGAAAAAATGGGATTTAGGTTAAATGTTATTTAGGCTAAATAGGATTTAGGTTAAATAAAATTTAGGCTTAATGCATTTTAGGCAGAATCGAATTTAGGTTAAATGAAATTTTGGCTGAATACATTTTAGATTAAATGGATTTTAGGTGAAAGGAGATTTATGTTAAATATACATTTTAAGTTAAATGAGATTTAGTTTAAATGGAATTTAGGTTAAGTGGATTTTAGGTTGAATGCATTTTAGAATAAACGCATTTTAGAATAAATGCATTTTAGGTTAAATGAGATTTAGGTTTAATACATTTTAGGTTAAATGGAATTTTGGTTAAATAGAATTTAGGTTAAATGAGACTTAATTTAAATTATATTTAGGCTGAATGCATCTTGGATTAAATGCATTTTAGGGTTAATTGAGATTTAGGTTAACTAAATTTTAGGTTAAATGAGATTTAGGTTAACAAATTTTAGTTTAAATGGGATTTAGGTTAAATAGAATTTCGATTATATGGGATTTAGGTTTAATGCAATTTAGGCTAAATGCATTTTAGGTTAAATGGGATTTAGGTTAAATGGGATTTAGGCTAAATAGGTTTTAGGGTATATTCATGCGCATCAATTTATAAAATAGTAAAAAAGTAACATCCATTTGGACAATTGGAGAGGGTTATACAGTCGGAAAGTTTGCTTTCTCAAGCAGATGATAAAGAGCACGCATCGCTCTATCCCATTGACGTTTTAGAGGCGGCCAAGAACGATTTTACGAGCGTCTGATCTCTCTTGTAAAGATCGTTTGCATCTTTTGGGCTTTTAACTCTAGCCAAGTCAGCACAGTGCGAGTAACTCGACAGTAAAAGGGCGAGTTTGTTGGCAGACCGGCAAGGAGGAGCGACCAACTCCTCGATTCTAGCCTGGGATAAATCTCTCGTACCACGGGACCTATTGAAAAACACAATATCCGCGTGCCTTCGTTGAGATTCGCTTTTTACGGGGAAAAATGAGGCTCGATTTGCACGATATAGTTGGAAGAATAAAGCAGACGCAGGAGAGGCCGAACCTTCTTTTTTGATGGGAGCACTTTGCTCTTTTCGCGTATATACGCCATACTCTTGACTACGTTTTACTTATATACCTTTCTTATATATATTGGAGTTGAGCGCAATTCAGTCGATGCAGAGGGACGAGCGCCGTTTTAATACGGGATCGTCTCAGACGCCATAATTTACTAAATTGAATATTGCTCCGGGGTGAAACTGCGCCATGCCACGACGGACAAGAGACGAGTACGTACCCACCATCATCAACGAGAGAAAATGTACGACCTGTGTTCGCAACTCGTCGCAGGAATTCAAATCGAACCTTCAAAGATAATTTCATTCAGGAAGAAAATTACGAGACCAGAGGAAAAATATACGGTTCAATATACAATAAATTCTGATGATTCTCTATTCAATGGGGTATAGACGTGTTAGTCGTTGTCATTGTGGTCAATTCTCGTTATATTTCAACTTTGAGTACGGTACTTTGACTGCGATACGATTGTTTAAAGCTCTGATACAGGGGGATTTTTCACAATTCCTGGAAACATTTCCAAAGGCTATATACCATATGCTGTTACTAGGTTTTTTTTATTTGTTTATCAAATCCCAGCCGTTATTTTACATTTTTAATCGAATGAAATAATATATACTATTTCAGAAATCAATTTATATTGAAGAAATATTGTGTTAGGATTTATCGGGGGAATATTATGCGCGTATTATTCAGCGCCCCGATGTAAATGAAAATGTAGTCTGGACGAAAAAAATTGATAAAATCTTCTCCTCGCTAAGATGAAGCTGATGAAGAACGTTATGGGTGTATATAACGCAAAAGTCTAGAGGAAAGGATCAAATTAGAGACTCCTCTGCAAGGCACGGCAGATTTTCCACCTCGTCTCTCGTCTGCCTAAGCTGGCTTATGGCTTACCCTTGAACGGAAACTTGGTTTCTATATTTTTCATCCTACGATCGAGATCAACTTCCGAAGCAAGGAAACTTGATTTATATTCACGAGAATTTACACGCTGAGAACTGCATCTCAGATTGTGCGTCCAAATGAAAAATGACTGGACTTGAAGGGAGAAATGAATAAAATAGAGTCGACAGGTCACGATGATTGGTTAGTTAAATTAGTTTAGGTCGCTGCTATACTCGTCGATTTTTGTACCTTCTTGTGGGATAAGTAAGAAAAAAAAATTGGCTACATCAACAATTATTTAGCAATAAGGACAAAATTGTAATAGTTTAAGGACTAAATTTCTAGAAAAATAATTAAGCTTCGGAATATTTAGCAAAGTTGTTTAGCAAACAAATACGTGAAAAGTTGGTTATCCAACTAATTAAATAGCAATAAATATAATTTTTTAGCAAACCTAGATAACTTATTAAGTATCACAAAACTTATCTAAACAACCAATTATCTAGCAAGTTAGTTTACTAAATATCTAGCAAAGTTAAGGCGAAGTAAAATTAGTTCAATAACGGAATATCTAGTAAACTATAGAAACTTAGTTAAACAACCAATTGTCTAGCAAATTAGTTAAACAACCAATTGTTTAGCTGATAATTTGGTAATTTATGCTGGTAATTTGGCAACTAGTTTGATATATATTGTCGATTAACTACTATGTTATATATATTTTTTTTATTAATATTTTGCTAGAAATTTAGTTGATGAACTAGATAGCTAAAAATGGTTCCTTAACATATTTGCTAGAAATTTGATTCTCTTGGTAATTAGTTGGTGTACTAATTTGCTAGATATTTTGACCATTTTTACTGTGGAACAATAAAATGCTAGATATTCAGTAAACTAAATTGCTTAATTTAATCGCTATACTAAATACTTTGTGATTTAACCAATTTTAGTAATAAGATAGATTAAATATTTTACTAGATATTCTATGAATTAACCGATTTGCTAAAAATTTTAATGTTTAACTAATTTTTTAGTAATTTGGTTAGATTGTTAAACAACCAATTGTTTAACAAATTAGTTCAATAACCAATTGTCTAGCAAATTAGTTAAATAACTAATATTCTAGAAAATTAGTTATGTAACCAACTTTCTAGTAAATCAATTAAATAGCCAGTTATCTAATAGGTTAGTTGACTAATCGATCTTTCTGGAAAATCGGTTAAATAACAAGCTACCTACCAAATTAGTTAACTAATAAATAATCTAGCAAATGTGTGTAATAATTATATCTATTAGCAACATAAATAATTAAATATTCAAAAAAATAGTAAACTGGATAAAAATCAGATGTATCGAAACTTAGCTAAACAATCAAATATCTAGGAAATTAGTTAGTTGGTGAATTTTTTAAAATACTTGAAAAATTAAGATTTATTTATCAAATTAAATATTTAAGTGCTTGTAAATTAGTTGGATCAAAGTTCTCTGATAAATGAGTTAAGTAACCAATTATTTAGCAAATTAGTAAACTAACCAATTATATAGTAAATTAGTTAACTAAAAATTTGTCTAGCAAATTTGTATACTAATTAAATAAATAGTTTCAAAGTAATTAAATGTTCAAGTACCTAATAAACTAGTTAAAAATCAGTTCTATAGAAAAATAGCTAAACAATCGAATGTCTAGAAAACTAGTGAAATTAATGAACCTTTAAAAAAACTTGTTAAGATAAGAATTATCCAGTAAATTAGTTAAATAACCAATTGTCTAGCACTTTAGTTAAGTAATCATTTGGTTAAAAAATATGTGAAATAACCAATTAGCGATTCTTTTAAATTTCTAGATTAGTATTCTGCTAGAATAATTTGCTAAATTCTTTTAGTAATAAATCTTGCTAGAAAATTGGTTAACTGACCTACTACCTCAAATTAGTTAACTAACAAATTATCTAGCAAATTAGTTTACTATTTTACATCTAATATAATAGTTGCAATGTGATTAACTTTCCAATTAAAATACTAGCTGAAACCAGTTTTATAGAAAATGGCTAATTAATCAAATACGTATAAAACTAATTGGTTAATGAATTATTTTTAAAAAACTGATAAAATGATTAAACTGTCGTTTAGTTCCTTAATCAATTTGCTTAATATTTTGTTGGGTAACAGAAATGCTAAATATGTTTTTTCTTACCCAGTTTGCTACAATATTTATCGGAAAAATACTTTGCTAGATTTTAGTAATTTTACTAATTTTTTAGATAATTGACTACTTTACTAATTTTATAGGTAATTGATTAGTTTACTGATTTAGTTAGTGATTAGATTTAGTAGGTTAGAAACTAGTTTTCTAAACCTTTGTTTAGTTTAGCGTCTTTGCTAGATTTTTGTCGGTAAATAGTTAGCTGGAAATTTCCTAAATTATCTAATTTTTTATTCACTGATTGATTTACTAATATCCTAGTTTACTATTTGGTTAACTAATTTGCCAGATGATTGATCAGTTTACTAGTTTTTCAGCTAATTAATTAGTAAACTAGATTTCTAGTTAACAAGTTTTCTAAACCTTTGTTTAGTTTAGCGTTTTTGCTAGATTTTTGTCGGTAAATAGTTAGCTGGAAATTTCCTAAATTATCTAATTTTTAATTAACTGATTGATTTACTAATATCCTAGTTTACTATTTGGTTTACTAATTTACCGAATGATTAATTAGTCTACTAGTTTTCCAGCTAACTGTTTAGTAAACTAGTTTTTCAGTTAACAAGTTTTCTAAACTTTTGCTTAGTTTAACCACTTTGCTAGATTTTTCTCGGTAAATAGTTTGCTAGAAAATTCTTAAATTAACGAATTTTTAATTAACTGATTGGGTAACTAATATCGTAGTTAACTGTTTGGTTTGATAGATTTTTGTCGAAAAAATAGTTTGCTACATATTTTCATGTGTCACTAGTTTGCTAGAAATTTCTTTAACTACTTTTTAATTAATTAGTTTGTTTGCTAATGTGCTAGATAATTGTTTAGTTTACTAATTTCCCAGCTAATTGTTAGTGAACTAGTATTCTAGTTAACAAGTTTTTTAGATTTTTGCTTAGTTTAGCCTCTTTGCTAGATTTTTGTCGGAAAAATAGTTTGCTAGAAATTTTTTAAACTAGTTTTTAATTAATTAGTTGGTTTACTAATGTGGTAGATAATTGGTTGATATTTACAATTAAATTACTAATCAATTAAACATTTGTTTATATGACGTATTTGCTAGATGATACTTAGCTATAGGAACTGCTTTGCTAGATATATATTTTACTTTACTAATTTTGTAAGTAATTGTTAGTTTAACTATCTTACTAAATTCTTAGTTATTTCCCTAGTTTCTCAGCTAATTTGTTATATTTTGCTAGTTTATTATTGATTTGAAATGTATAATAATCATGTGCAAATAATTTATTAAATATTTTCACTCAATTAAATTCTTAGTTTTCTTTAAAAATTTAGTCATATAATCAACTAGATTACTCTAAAATTCGTTAATAGATTCCATATAAAAATGTATTGCTTTATCAAACCAATCAGGAAATTAATATTAATTAATTATTTCCACTAAAATATACGCAGAAATAAAATCTCTTTAATTTTCAACTTTCACTGATTAGCGCGACGAAATCTAAGAATATATCTATAAAGAACTTTCGCTCGTCTTACTTTATTTATTCTGCAAATAAGGTGCAATTTTCAGGTCCTTCTTTAAACGAGCCGAATAACAACCATAATTACTCACGCGCTACTCCTCTTTTAAAGCCTGCAATACATTTTTACGAGGCGATTCCCAAACGATTTAGCGACTACTCAGTTCCTTAAAGCAGTGGGGGCTAATGGAGCTCATGACGATAACAGGTGAAGGTAAAGGAAAGAAAGAGAGAAAAAAAACGGGGGGGAAAAAGTTGAAAAAGAAGCTCAATAGAGGAAAGAAATTGAAATTGGCCTCTTTTACCCCTGGTGAGAATTGGGTATCGAAAGCGTGGCACACCTCTTTTTTGCTAATTAGCCGATTACGAGAATCTTTGGGGATATAAACCGGTCGGAAGAAGAAACCGAGAGCAAAGGATGCCCAATGAAAACGATGATAAATTAGAGTAAATGAGTGCTAATGGACATAATGCCGCTGCTGTTTAATCTTCGTTAAGAAGACGAGTCTGACACGACATTGTCCATCTTCTAAATTGAAACTGTCGTATGTTTTTAAAGAAATTGTTTCAGATCGCATTATTCCCGTTTCCGGTTATTGAAATTGTCTTCATAGTCTGCCGCCTGACAATATTTATGTGAGAATGGATTTTTTACAGTGATATTAATAAAAAATTTAATAATAATAAACTGCTTGCTGAGTAGTTGGTAATTTTTGAACCAATTTGCTAGAAATTTGATTGGTTAAACTAATTTTTAAAATTTTTGTTTGTTAACTAATTTGCAATTCGACAACTAGTTTGCTATATATTTAGTCGCTTAACTGTGTTATATATTTTTTATATAACATACTTGCTAGAAATTAGTTAGTTAACATATTTGCTAGAAATTTAGTTGATAAACTAAATAGCTAAAAATGGTTAGTACACATATTTGCTAGAAGTTGGTTAGTTAACATATTTGCTAGAAATTCAGTTGATAAACTAGACAGCTAAAAATGGTTAGTTCAAATATTTGCTAGAAATTGTTTAGTTAACATATTTGTTAGAAATTGGTTAGTTAACATATTTGCTAGAAATTGGTTAGTTAACATATTTGTTAGAAATTGGTTAGTTAACATATATGTTAGAAATTGGTTAGTTAACATATTTACTAGAAATTGGTTAGTTAACATATTTGCTATAAATTTAGTTGATAAACTAGACAGCTAAAAATGGTTAGTTCAAATATTTGCTAGAAATTGGTTAGTTAACATATTTGCTAAAATTGATTAGTTAACATATTTGCTAGAAATTTAGTTAGTTAACTAGTTTGCTACGTTTATGACTAAAGATTTTTCTCTGTAATTAGTTAGTTTAGAAATTTGCTAGATATTTGCTTGTATAACTAAATTGCTATATTATTTATAATTTAATTTTACTAAAAGATATTTTTTCTGTCAACTAGATTTGACTAGTTCTTTTGGTAATTCTAAAATTTTCATTGGTTAACTAATTTGCTGGAAATTTGACAACTAGTTTGTTATTATATTTAGTCGCTTAAATATACTATGTTATATATTTTTTTATAACTATTTTGATAGGAATTTAGTTGAAAAACTGTATAGCTAAAAATGGTTAGCTAACATATTTGCTAGAAATTTGGTTTTTTAAATAGTTTGCTAAGTTTATGACTGAAGATTTTTCTCCTTAATCAGTTAGTTTAGAAATTTGCTAGATACTTGCTTGTATAACTAAATTGCTATATTATTTCTAACTTAATTTTACCAAAAGTTATTTTTTTTGTCAACTAGATTTAGCTAGTTCTTTTGGTAATTCTAAAAATTTCATTGATTAACTATTTTGCTGGTAATTGGAAAAATAGTTTGCTATATATTTAGTCGCTTAATTAGTATGCTATATATTTTTTATATAACTATTTTACTAGAAATTTAGTTCATAAACTAGATAGCTAGAAAACTGTTATATTTGCTAGAAATTTGGTCAGTAAACATATTTGCTAGAAATTTGGTTAGTAAATATATTTGCTAGAAATTTGGTTAGTAAATATATTTGCTAGAAAATTGGTTAGTAAACTAGTTTACTACGTTGACTAAAAATTTTCTCTTTAATCAGTTAGTTTAGAAATTTGCTAGATATTGGATTATATAACTAATTTGTTATGTTATAATATAACTTGTTTTACTAAAAAAAAATTTCTGCTAACTAGATTTAACTAGTTCCTTTGGTAATTCTAAAAATGTCATTGATTAATTAATTTGCTGGTAATTTGACAATCAGTTCGATATATATTGTCGATTAACTACTATGTTATATATATTTTTTTATCAATATTTTGCTAGAAATTTAGTTAATGAACTAGATAGCTAAAAATGGTTCCTTAACATATTTGCTAGAAATTTGATTCTCTTGGTAATTAGTTGGTGTACTAATTTGCTAGATATTTTGACTATTTTTACTGTGGAACAATAAAATGCTAAATATTCAGTAAACTAAATTGCTGAATTTAATCGCTTTACTAAATACTTGATGATTTAACCAATTTTAGTAATAAGATAGATATATTAAATATTTTACTAGATATTCTCTGAATTAACCGATTTGCTAAAAATTTTAATGTTTAACTAATTTTTTAGTTACTTGGTTAGATAACCAGTTTGCTAGAAATTTAGTTGTTCGAATGTGGTAGAATTTAGTTGCTAGAAAATGCTAAATTAACATATTTGCTAGAAATTTAGTTGTTTACTAGTTTGAAATATTTATATAAACTTTCGACTTACGAAGTTTTTCCATAACCAATTAGTTTACCGTTTTGCTAAATATTTGTTTATTTTAACTAATTTGCTATAAAACTCACGATTTAATTGACCTAAAAGATATTCTTTTATTAACTAATTTTGTAGAAACTAATTTTCTAATTTTCTACATATATTTTTGACCAGTTTTCAAGGTAATTAGTTGGTTTATTAATTTGCTAGTTATCCCGTTATTTAACTAGTTTCACTTCATGTTAATTTTGCTAAATATTTACTAAACTAATTTGCTAGAAAATTGGTTGCCTAGATAAATTCCCTGATATTTGATAAGTTAGCTAGATTTCCTAAAGAATCATTCGATAATTTTTATTCCTACTTAATTTAATAACTAAACAATTTTTCACGTATTTGTTTGTTTAAAAACTTTGCCTGAAATTATTACGTGAGATTATATTTTTTTTACATTGAAATTAATAAAAAATGTAATAATACATTATATTTAAAAAAAACACCCAGTTTTAGACACTACTATTTTTACATTCTACCGAAGGTAGAAAAAATCTTTTTAGAAACTCTTTCCAAAAGAGATTAAAAAGTAATTAAACATTGTTGCGCCAAGCTAAACACTTGTGGCGAATCTATACATATAGTCTCTTTTTTTTTCCTCTGAATGAGAAAAAAATTTGACCATATAGGCAGTAGGCCCGTGGCCTTGTTTACTCGACACTCGAAATTCGACTTCTGTCCCAAAAGAACTGCTGATCTATTGTGTTTTGCCCTTTTGTAAGCCGCAGAGTTATGCGTGGGTATATACATATAATATACACACAGCTGAGAAAATCTTTTCAAAACAATATTCCGAAACGTCAAATAAAAATTCAGTTGCTCTCTGACACCGATCTCAGTTATTGCAAGGGTGAATAGTGAATACGTATATATTCTCGCTGGTTACAATAGTTTATAATACGAGCGGAAAAAAATGTTACGAGATCGATTTAATGGACAGAGAAGGCTGCTTTGCATAAAAATGCCGTATTTTTAAAGTAGTGCTGTGGCGTCGTCGTGACTGGCTGTCGGCCAACGAGACTCAATGATTTTTAAAGAACCTCTGATGCATATGCTCCTAAGGTAATTATCATTTTTACGAGTTTAGTCCACAAATCACTTGCTCTTTTGTCAATTCTCTATTTTCATGATCAGCTATATTGTTTGCTCTTGGGTGTTCAGAATATGTACAAATAAATTCTGTTTGCACAGTTTGGTTATGTGCATTTGTTGAACAACAATAGTGTTGTTTGTATATATATGTATACATATATATATATATACATTTGAACAGGTATTTTCTGTTAGCCAAGAATACGTTTTGTCCATTGCCTTTTATATGAAAGATTTTTATTGTGCACGACAAATTGCTGCTGGCTTAGGTCAGGAAAACTCATATGTCACTTTGAGTAAATATGTTGACGATGCATTTAGGAAGAAAAAAAAAATCGCTAAACAAAGTATCCAGATGTGTGTAAATATAGGAAAATAAAAGAAATTTGTGATTTTGGAAATCGTTTTCTTGGTCATGGTAATTTATTACTTGACAAAAAAATAACAATTTGGCAACAAAATACTTCAAAACATGACAATTTCCGTCAGAGAAGAATAGGCTTTGATGTCCGTTCGTCTGTCCGTCCGTCTGTCGTCCACAATCAATATACCTGTGGCTTTTCGGGTTCTAACCCGATTTTGAACAGTTTTTTTTTACTATTTATTAACATTTTCGGTCTAGTTTCGAACAATTTTTAACTAGTTTCAAACAGGTTTTAACTACTTTCAAAGAACTAGTTTAAAATAATTTCGAACTAGTTTGAAACAGTTTGAAACTAATCTCGAATTAGTTTTAAACAGTTTCGAACTAGCTACAAACTATTTCGAAATAGATTAAAACAGTTTTAATCTCGTATTAGATTGCATTAAACTTATTTCAAATAGTTTCGAAGCAGTTTGAAACAGTTTAGAACTGATTCCAAACAATTTCGAACTAGTTCTGAACAATTTCGTACTAGTTTCAAACAAATTCCTAATTGTTCCAAACGGTTTAGATATAGTTTTAAAAACTTCCAGACTACTTTTAAACTAGTTTAAAACCATTTCAAGCGATGTTTTAAACCGTTTCAAACTAAACTTGAACTAGTCTCAAGCAGTTTCGAACTAGTGTCTCACAATTTCGAATTTTTTAAAAAACAGTTTAAAGCTAGTTTTAAACTAGTTTCAGTCAGTTTTGAAAGTTAATACTAATTGCAAACATTCTGAAATTGTCTTGGGAACCATTACAAAAACTAGTTTCAGACTGTTTCTAACTAATTTAAAACACTTCTAAATCAGTTTAAAACCGTTAGAATCATGTTTTAATCAGATTCAAGCTAAATTTGAATTTGTCTTAAACCGTCTCGAACTAGATCCACAAAACTGTTTCGAACAATTTTCAAACAGTCCCAAACAAGTTTTAAACTATTTTAAACCGTTGCAAACAAGTTTTAAACAGTTCCTAACTAAATTTCAGCAAGTTTTAAACTGTTCCTAACTAGTTTCAAACACTTTAGAACTAGTTTCAAACCAGTTTTAAACCGTTACAATCATGTTTTAAACAGTTCCAAGCTAAATTTGAACCAGTTTCAAGCTATCTACATCTATTTCGACCAAAATGTTTTGAACAAGTTTCAAACAGTCCCGAACAAGTTTTAAACTGGTTTATATCGTCAGAAACAAGTTTTAAACTAGTTTAAACCGTTACAAACAAGTTTTAAACAGTTCCGAACTAAATTTCAGCTAGTTTCAAACTGTTTCGATCTAGCGCCAAACCATTTTAAATTTTTTAAAATAGTTTTAAACTAGTTTCAAACTGTTCCTAACTAGTTTCAAACTAGTTGTAAACCGTTACAAACATGTTTTAAACAGTTCCAAGCTAAATTTGAATTAGTTTCAAGCCATCTCAATCTAGTAAGACCAAACTGTTTCGAAAAAGTTTCAAACAGTCCCGAGCAAGTTTTAAACTGGTTTAAATCGCTACAAACAAGTTTTAAACAGTGATGAACTAAGTTTGAACTAGATCTAAACAGTTTCGAACTAGCGCCAAACCATTTCGAATTTTTTTAAAACAGTTTAAAACTAGTTTTTAACTAATATCAATTAGTTTTTACACTTATTTCAAACATTCCGGAATTAGCTTCGAACCATTTCAATCTAGTTTTAAATCGTTTCGTACGTAATTTTAAACAGTTTCCAACTAGTTTTAAACTTTTTCGAACTAGTTTTAAACTTTTTCGAATTAGTTTTAAACCGATTTCAAATCGTCTTAAGCAAGTTTTAAACAGATCCAAACTAAATTTTAAACTAGAATTGTTTTAAACTAGCTTTGAGCTAGTTTTAAACCGTTTTAATCAGTTCAAAATTTCTTTTAAACTAGATCTAAACAGTTTCTGACTAGTTGAAAACCTTTTTGAATTTGCTTAAAACAGTTAGGACCCAATCTTAAAGTGGTTCCAAACGGTTTCACACTAGTTTTGGACAGTTTCAAACTAGTTTTTAACAGTTTCGAACTAGTTCTAAATTGTTTCGTATGAACAATCGTTTTGAATTAGTTTTAAAATATTGCAAATCGATTTTGAACTAATTTTAATCCGTTTCAAACAAGTTTTCAACAGTCCCAAACAAGTTTTAAACTGCTTTACATTGCTACAAACAAGTTTTAAACTATTTTAAACCGTTACAAACAAGTTTTAAACAGTTCCGAATTAAATTTCAGCTAGTTTCAAACTGTTTTGATCTAGCGCCAAACCATTTTGAATTTTTTAAAATAGTTTAAAACTAGTTTTAAACTGTTTCTAACTAGTTTCAAACTAGTTGTAAACCGTTACAATCATGTTTTAATCAGTTCCAAGCTAAATTTGAATTAGTTTCAAGCTATCTTAATCTAGTTCGACCAAACTGTTTCGAAAAAGTTTTAAACAGTGTCGAACATGTTTTGAACAGTTTCGAACTAGTTCTAAATTGTTTCGTATCAACAATCGTTTTTAATTAGTTTTTAAATATTGCAAATCGATTTGGAACTAATTTTAATCCGTTTTAAACAAGTTTTAAACAGTTCCAAACTAAATTTAAACTAGATCCAAACATTTTCAAACTTGTTCCAAACCGTTTCAATTTAGTTTACGAAGAATTAAAAATTGTGTGATACTTAATTTTGTATTATCAGTAATGCAGAGACGACTTTGTTTAATCAGAAAACACTTCCTGTTTAATTTGGCGCCCAACGTGGGGATGCCAAATACACAACTCTTTTTTTCAAAATTATCATTCTTATACCCGATTTTTAAATACAATTTGGCGCATAAAGTCATTTAGAATTAATATTTTTAAACACAGATTTTCTAGCTACAATTTGGTGCTCAAGTTTCAAATAGCAGTTTAGCAAATGTTTCTCATTCTTCACAAAAGTTGATTCATCCCATTGACTCTTCTAGTTGTAAAAATTAAAATCCTCAATGAAAAAAAGTAGTGGAAGCTTAAACGAAATTATTGGAGTTCCTCGTTGCCACCTTATACTTATAAAGCGAGTCGATAAAACTTCTTTACTCGCTGTCACGATTCTTATTATGAAACCTCCAGCTGTGAAATTGGAAAATTCGGATGACTTATGATCACGTCAAAATGAACCAAGGGACAGCCTTTAGAGTTTTACCTAGCCTGTGGAACCTACCTCTTTCCCATCGAAATTGAGGAGAAGTTATTCTGCCGATTCAGCAACTCCCATTCGGCAAAAAAAAAAAAAAAATGAAGGACTTTTTTATATTACTGGTCTTTATGGATATTGGTGTGTGCGTGTATAAAAGTGTGGTGGCAAGACTTTCTCTCTCTCTCTTTCTCTCGGTGTATTAGAATTGTGAAAATGAAATATTTTCCACGTTTTTTGTTTCCTTTCCTCGAAATATGACGCACCCCAATATTGAATTGTTACAGCAGATTGTTGATATATTTTTGCACCCTTTGGCCTCGACGAGAAGGGAGCATTCTAATCGATCATGAAACTCGAGATTATTAAATCTTGATATATATGCTCCAATTCACAAAAATTGAACCGAATATAATCAATTTTTCGAAAACTATATAAAAGAACATTGACACGGGTTATTATCAAATATTATATATATATATATATATATTTTATAAAAACACGTTTATAAAATCAAGTGTCTCGAAATTCACACATGATTAATGGCAAATGAAAGTAGCATTTAATCATAAATCATCTACCACCTTATAATATGTTCTACTTATTTTGCCTTATTTTGTCAGTTCAATTTTATATGGAACACCGATATATGTAACGTGTATCCGTTTCAACAAGTGAAATTACGATACAGGCTATTTAGTTGATTTCGAGAGTTGCAAAAAAAAGAAAAAAAAAATTGATACTATATATTTATAACGTCTGACAGCCGCGACTTTGAAGATTTCCCTTCTAGACTTTAGTCCTTGACGTGTGAGTGACAACCGTGCCTGTAGATGTCTATCCTTGAGGTTTTCGATCCGGCTCTACCAACACTTATTTTACCACTTGCACTTCCTTTTGCGGTTGGACTATGCGTATTCACGACTGGCCTTATGAATGAAGCTTTTGTACACGGAGGCTGATGCTACGCCACGTTAAGCCACCGTCGCTAAGCACCGAAATAAACTCGCGGAAATAGCAAAAAAGAAAGGATGACACGAGAGATAAAGAAGCGAGCGGGACAAGAGGTAGTGAATGCACCAGTGCGCGAGAATCATAGTCACTTTAAAACTTCGTTTTTCCAAAAGTCGACGTGCATTCATTTCCATAAACTTTGACACATTAAAATAAATATATGTACTGTTCTAAAATGCCTCTGAAGTTTATTTCATATGCGCAGAATGTAGCTCTATTTTGAATAATTTCAGTACATTTGTGCGGAAGCAAGTTAAGAACTGTTAAGAAGTACTTTAATTATTTAAATTAAAATTACAAATTGTTTAGAACTTGTTTTAAATTGATTCAAAATAGATTAGAACTTTTAATTTATTTAACACTATTTAGCATTTGTTGAAAACTATTTAGAAATGGTCTAAAATTAATAGAAGCTATTAAAAAACTGTTGGGAACTAGCAGGGCTGATAAAAATCATAATTTTTTTTAAAAAAATCAAAAATTGATTTTTTTCAAAATATGATCAATATATAAAATCTCCAAATGCCTATTTGCAAGTAGTTTATTAAAGAGATGAAGAAAAATTAAAAAAAAACAACACAAGAATGAAACAGTGACATCATTATATATAAAAAAGTAATATATATAAAGTTATATTTAAAAAAATTAAACTATTTACGGACATTTTATTAAATTCAAATAATAAATAAGAAGATAATTAAAAAAACGTTAAAATATATTACTAAAGAGAACAGAATTTTAAAATTAGAAACATTAGAGAATTATTTTACAAATTGAAGAAAAAAGAATGAATAAAACTTTGTAAAATTTTAAAAAAAATTTAAAGAAAAGAAATTCTATGGATTGTTCTATGTTGTTCAAATGAGAATATTTAGTACAAGATTAAATTCACATAATATAAAATAAAAGAATAAAAGCTTTCAAAAAAGTAGAAAAATTGGGAAAATATAAAAAATATAGATAAAAGCACCAAATAAATGTTTTAATAAATTCGTAATTATAAAATAAAAACTAAACAATTGAAAAGAAGGAAAATGTTTCTTAGAAATGGAAAAATGATGTAATCCTTTAAAAATAAAAAAGTTTCAGCAAATTAAGCCAAACACATTTTTTTATTATTACACTTAAAATAAGTCCAACAATAAATTTAGAAAAATAAAGAAAATCTAAAAACTTTATGGAAGAACAAGTAAGTTTGCAAAAAATCTCGCACAAAATAGAAAAGATGTGAATAAACTTACAAAAAAACATGAGAGTATTTATTTTTAAAACTGTGGAAATAATTATGAAAATTAACGAAATAAAAAGTTTAGTGAATGTTATAATAACGAAATTGTTTAAAATTATATTAAATAATTTTACATAAAAGGAGGAAAATTAAAGAAAACCCTAAAATAAAAAGACAAATAAATAACAAAAATATCAAAAGTAAAAGTAGAAAGACTTAAAATTTTGTAAAAAATAAGAAATTATGAGATAAAAATTAAATATTTTTGAAAAATTGAAATATCTTATAAATCTTGTAAGAATATTAAAAAAAAATTATTGTGAATATATAATACCCAAAATTGATAAATCGTAGGTATTTTGATTATCTGTATTAGCCCAATTTTTTAAATTTTATAAAGATTAAAATATTGAAATTGAATTTTTTTTAGATTTATCCACAAATTTGTGGGTTTTGTTTATGGTTTGTGATGTTTTACATGCAGTATTAGACATCCGGAGAATTGTAAAGATTTTTTGATTTAAATCGTGATTTTAATGCAAATTTTCCAATAATTTAAATCACTAACAGCCCTGGGAACTAGATTCATAAAATGTACAACAAATTGTAAAAAAAATTGTTACAGAATAGTTAACTTTTAAACTAGTTTGGAAGTGTTTAAAACTTGATCGAACCAGATTTTTAAATAGTGACAAACTTTTTAAAATAAGTCGGAAACTGTTTGAAACTAGTTTGCAATTGATTATTTAAAACTAGTTTACAACTGTCTAAAAGTAGTTTAAAATTGATTGAAGCTCGTTAGAAACTGTTTGGATTCAATTCGAAACTGTTTGAAACTAGTTTAGAACACTCTAAAACTAGTTTAAAATTTTTTCAAATGAGGTCGAAACGGTTATAAACTGATTAAGTACTGTTTGAAACTAGTTCGCAATTGATTATTTGAAAACTAGTTCAAAACTGTCTAAATGTGGTTAAAATTTATTTGTAACTATTTAGAAACTGTTTGGATTTATTTCGAAATTGTTTGAAACTAGCGTAGAACACTCTCAAACTAGTTTTAAATTATTTCAAAGTGGGTCGGAACAGTTATAATCTTATTAAATACTGTTTAAAACAAGTTCGCAATTAAATATTTAACAACTAGTTCAAAACTGTCTAAAAGTAATTCAAATTGTTAAAAACAGTTTGAAACTAGTTTGCTACTGAGTATTTAAAAACAAGATCAAACTTGACTGAAATTCGTTCAAATCGCTTGAAACCAGTTTCAAACTGTTTTTATTTGTTTCGAAACTGTTTGAAACTAGTTTAGAACACTTTAAAACCTTTTTTTTAAATATTTAAAATGAGGTCGGAACGGTTATGAACTGATTAAATATTGTTTAAAACAGTCTGACAGTATTTGAAAATCGTTTGAAACTACTTAGAAACTGTTTAGATTATTTCGAAACTGTTTGAAACTGGTTCAGAACACTTTAAAACAAGCTTCAAATTATTTCAAAGTGGGTCGGAACAGTCAGAATCTGATTAAATACTGTTTAAAACTACTTTGCAATTGATTATTTAAAAACTAGTTTAAAACACTCTGAAAGTATTTCAAAATCGTTTGAAACTAGTCAGAAATTGTTTGTATTTATCTCGAAACTGTTTAAAACTAGTTTAGAACACTTTAAAACTTATTTTTAAATATTTCAAATTTGGTCGGAACAGTTGTAAACTGATTAAATACTATTTAAAACAAGTTCCCAATTAATTATTTAACAACTAGGTCAAAACTGTCTAAAAGTAGTTTAAATTGTTTAAAACTAGTTAGAAACTGTTTGGATTTATTTCGAAACTAAGTGAAACAAGTTCAGAACAGTTCAAAACTAGTTTTAAAAATTTTCAGATAAAGTCGGAACAGTTATAAACTGGTTAAAAACTGTTTGAAACTAGTTTGCTACTGAGTATTTAAAAACTAGTTCAAAATTGTCTAAAATTAGTTCAAAATCGTTTGAAACCAGTTTGAAACTTTTTTATTTGTTTCGAAACTGTTTGAAACTAGTTTAGAACACTTTAAAACCTTTTTTTTAAATATTTAAAATGAGGTCGGAACTGTTATGAACTGATTAAATATTGTTTAAAACACTCTGAAAGTATTTCAAAATCGTTTGAAACTACTTAGAAACTGTTTGGAGTTATTTGGAAACTGTTTGAAACTAGTTCAAAATACTTTCAAATTACGTTGGAATAGTTATAAATTGATTAAATACTTTTAAAAACTAGTTCGCAATTAATTATTTAAAAACTAGTTCCAAACTATCTAAAAGTAGTTCAAAATCGTTTGAAACTAGTTAGAAACTGTTTGGATTTATGTCGAAACTGCTTGAAACTAGTTTTGAACACTTTAAAACTTATTTTTAAATATTTTAAATTAGTTCGGAACAGTTGTAAACTAATTAAGTACTGTTTGAAACTAGTTCGCAATTTATGATTTAAAAACTAGTTCAAAACTGTCTAGATACAGTCAAAATTTATTTGTAGCTAGTCAGAAATTGTTTGGATTTCTGTCGAAGATGTTTAAAACTTGTTGAGAACACTTTAAAACTTATTTTGGAATATTTCAAATTAGGTCGGAACAGTTATAAACTGATTAAATACTGTTTAATACTATTTCGCAATTAATTATTTGTTCAAAATTGTTTGAAACGATTTAGAAACTGTTAAGATTTATTACGAAAATGTTTCAAACTAGTTCGGAACACTTTAAAACTAATTTCAAATTATTTCAAACTAGGTCGGAACAGTTTTAAATTGTTTAAGTACTGTTTAAAACTAGTTTTCAATTGATTGTTTAATAACTAGTTTAAAACTGTCTAAAAGTAGTTCAACATTGTTTAAAACTAGTTAGAAACTATTTGGATTTATTTCGAAACTGTTTGAAACAAGTTCAGAACACTTTAAACCTAGTTTTAAAAGGTTTCAAATAAGTTGGGAACAGTTATAAACAAATTAAAAACTGTTTGAAACTAGTTTGCTACTGAGTATTTAAATACTAGTTAAAAATTGTCTGAAATTAGTTCAAAATTGTTTGAAACCAGTTTGGAACTGTTTTTATTTTTTTCTAAACTGTTTGAAACAAGTTCAGAGCACTTTTAAACTACTTTAGAACAATTAAAAAATAATTCTTGAAAGTTTAAAATTAGTTCAGATCTGTTTTAAAATAGCTTAAAACGCTTTAAAAATCAAGCTAAAAGCAGTTCAAAACGGTTAGTCAATAATTCAAAAATATTTTGAACTAGTTTGTAATTACTTGTAATTATTTTGGTACTAATTTGTCAATAGTTTTAACACTTTCAAAAGAATCAAAAGTGATTTTCAAAAATTTATTTTCATCTTTAATACGAGTTTCTAGAATCGCTAGAATCAGTCTACGGAGGATCATATTTGCAATAATTGTAGCAAAATTAGCAGGTATATAGCAGGTACAAAAATAAGTAAAGACAAAAAAACTGAATATCACAAAAGACGTTAGGTAATACTTTTTGAAATAGGTTTTAACAACCCATCAAGAAAATTAAATACTTTTTGGCAAGAAAATTAAAAGAATATCGTTCTTTCAATTGTCGACTGAGAGTAATTTTCTCGCCCCTATAATCCACTTGGCTGCGCAATATTAATTTTCCCTTTTGCGCAAATCACGGTACTTCTGTGAACAGCCCCTGATACAAGAGAAACGCACATGTGGCTGCAAAAAAATCCTAGGGTTATTCTAATAGAGACGATTCAACAATGGAAAATGGGGACACACTAGTGCCGTACGGGTGGCGTTAAAGAGTGAGCTTAACCGATTGAAAAAAGATGGGGACAGAGGGGGTGGTGGTAGAAACACAGAAAGAGAGAAAAATAGAAATAGAGAGAGAGAGAGAGAGAGAGAGAGAGAAACAGAGAAAGAGAAAAATAGAGCAAGAGAGAAAAATAGAGAGTTCAGTTTACTGCCATGATGCTGGTGCGACAGATGTAGGACTCTGGCTCTGCGTTACGATTTCGAATATATCCAGAGCGGGCACAATGCGAAATGGTCTAATTGAGTAGTCGGTGGGCGAGTTAAAGGTACACCTATATATATGCAATTTTTGTTTGGCCGGCTCATAATTCTGTCGTACTCCCACATTCATTCACAAATACAAGTGTACTTTTAAATGCCACTATAAAAAGCGGCCATTGTCCCATCGACGATTTGAATTAATCGGGAACAGATTTAAGATTCGACTTTTTGATATCGTGTAGATAAGCGTCTCGCTTTTATGATCCTCGATAACCATTTATACGAGGCTCTACAATTTTGCAAAGAAATTTATGTAAATTCCACGCCAGTTTCGACAATAATGACGCTCTTTGTGCGTTTATTCCTAATCTTTAACTCTCATCACGATACAAAATATAATTCTCAAAAAATTTATTTTTCAAAATTTGTGATTTATTAGAAAAGCAGGAAATAATATTTGTTATTTAACAAATTTTGATTGTAATGGAATTTTAAACAAACTAGTTATAAATAGTTGATAAAAAGTTGTAAACATTTTTGTATTCGTTTTTAATTGTTGAAAATTGGTGTAAAATTGTTTAGAAGAAGTTTAAAACTGTTTAGTACTTGTTTAGAAAAGATTAGGACTTGTTTACAATTGTTCCGAACTAGTTTGAAACTGTTTAGAACTAGTTTGAAACTGTTTGGAACATGTTCGAAAAACTATTTCCAACTAGTTTAGAATTATTTGATTCTAGTTTAAACCTGTCCGTAACTAATTCACAATTGTATGGAATTGATTAAAAACTGTACGAAACTACAGTTTAGAACTGTTTCAAAATTAGTTGGGAACTGTTTAGAATTAGGTCAAAATTGTTAAAAACTAGTTCATAATTGTTTAGAACTAAAATTATAAACTGTTTACAACTAGTGAGGAACTGTTTAGAACTAATCCAAAGTAGTTTGAAACCAGTTTTAGACTGTTTGTAACTGGTTTAAAACTATACAAAACTACTTCAAACAGGTTTGTAGTGTCTAGTTCGTATCTGTTGAAAATTAAATCAAATCTGTCTGAAACTAGTTCATAAATGTTTAGAACTAGTTTAAAACTATCAAAAACATGTTAGGAACAGTTTAGAACTAGTTCAAAATTGTTTGAAACCAAATTAAAACTTGTTTAAAAATAATTTGGAACTATTTCAATCTTGTTTAAACTGATTGACAGTTGCTGGTTCGAAACTGTTTAAAAATTGTTCAAAACTGTTTAAAACTAGTTTGGGACTATCAAACATTAGTTCGTTTTTTGTTGGAAACTAGTTCAAAACTGGTTTAAACTAGTTCAAAACTGATTTAAACTAGTTCAAAACTATTTAGAACTAGTTCGTAACTGTTTGGAACAAGTTCAAAGTTGTCTGAAACTAGTGTAGGATCTGTTTTAACTGATTTCAAGGTTAAACCAATTTAAGACTTTTTGTAACTAGTTTAGAACTATTTGAATCTAGTTCAAACTGGATTGTAGTTACGAGTTTAAAATTGTTTATATATATATAATTAAAAAATTTTTAAAACTGTATCGAAACTATTAAAAATTACTTCGATTTTTATTTGAAACTAGTTCAAAACTGTTTGAAGTTAGTTCAGAACTATTTGGAACTAGTTTGTAACTGTTTGAAACTAGTTCAAAATTGTCTGAAACATCAAACAGTTACGAACTATTTTACGTTTGGTACCATTTTAATACTTTTATAACTATAATTTAGAACTATTTGTATCTAGTTCAAACATATTTGTAGTTACTGGTTCGAAACTGTTTGAAATTAACTCAAAACTGTTTAAAACTAGTTCTTAAATGTTTAGAACTAGCTAGCAAGTGTTTGGAACCAGTAACAAACCGTCTAAAACTAGTTAGGAACTGTTCAGAACTAGTTCAAAATTGTTTAAAAGTAGTTTTTACCATTGAAAACTAGTTCAAAATTATTTCAAAAAAAGCTCGTAACTTTTTTAGAGCTAGATCACATTGGTTTTTACTGACTAGTTCGAAACTGTTATAAATTAATTTAAAACTGTTTGAAACTAGTTAGGAAATTGTTCGAATTAGTTCAAAACTGTTTAAAACTAGTTCAGAACTATTTGAAACTAGTTTATAACTATTTAAAACTAGTTTATAACTGTTTAAAACTAGTTCCAAACTGTTTGAAACCAGTTTAAGACTTTTTGTAACTAGTTTGTAACTAATTTGGAAACTGTTTCGAATCAATTTAAAACTACTTAAAACTATCAGTTCGGAACTGTTTAGAACTATTACAAAAGTGTTTGAAACTAGTTCCTAACTGTTTTGAACATGTTCAAAACTGTCTGAAACTAGTGTTTAGAAGTAGTTCAAAATTGTTTAAAACCAGTTTGAGACTGCAACTAGTTCACAACTATTTGAATCCAGTTCAATCCGGTTTTTAGTTACTAGTTCGAAACTATTTAGAATTTATTCAAAACAATTTAATCCTAATTCGTAGCTGTTTGAAACATGTTCGGAACTACTTGAAACATGTTCGCAACTGTTTGAAACAAATTCGGAGCTTTTTGTATTTGGTTCAAAATAAGTTTATAATTGTTCTTAACTATAATAAATTTATTTTATCATAATAAATTAGTTTCATGTTTATAAATTGGTTAAATAATTAATTAAAAGTATTGACAACAAAAAATTGGTTTTATTGACAATAACCTTTTCTCTATTTTTGTTTCAGGTAAGTCTTCATTACTTTCTTCCTCGGCCGCCCATTTATAGTGAGTATTTTTTATGCAATTTGATGCGTCTTGATTTAAGAAATAACAGAAACTGGAGGCCGCAGAACATTTCGAATGTGGCGGCCTCTCTTTAAGCGACTTGATGTCATTTCGTTCCATTAGCACGTCATTCCTAAAATAACAGGTTTGTTAGGAATGTTAGGGGTCTCGTCAGTTCTTTTAGACCATGTTCGCGTTTGTTTCCACAGTGTCACCCCTCTCTCTCTCTCTCTCTCTTTCTACAAAGTCGCATCCGATTACATCATGACGTCACTCATCTGGCTTCCGCCAGAGAAATTCTAAACCCTTTTCTACCCCTGGCAGAGGACCAATTTTCTTCTTAGTTCCCGGAACTCGGAAATTCCTCTAAATCAGATATTGTTACCACTTAACCCTCGTCTATTCTATTATATTTTCATAATATGAGCGCGCGAGAGCCGTTATTTCAAATATTTATAATAGAGACGCTGCCGGGTCTCTCGGCAATTATGTCAGTCTTTAAACTGCATTATTCTTACAAACTTTCAACCATTCTTGTCGAATAAGAATAAAGTTACAGCGTCACTTTAAATTGCCCCAAGAATCTTTTATCTTCCGTGAAGCGCGCTCGAGAAACTTCGCTAACCCCACAAACTTCATTACAACTTTCGCCTTTATAATATTATTTGTTATCATTATTAAAATGATCTTTATTCGGTAATACTTTTTCTCTTTTTTTTTTTTTTTTTTTTTTGTTACAGTCGGGACTATAGAATTTAGGAATTGATTGTAAATTAGGGTGGTCCAAAAATTTGTAGGAAAAAAGTAAAGTAAGAAAAATAACTTTTTCGTAGAGATTTTTTAATACTATTTTTTACCGGGTTCCCTAAACAACCCCAAAAAATGCTAAAATACAAAAACAAGGGTTAAGAAATATGTTTAATATTTTTTTGACAATTTTTCACACCATTATAAAAAAATAGAACAAATATAGAATTTTAACAAATATTTAATGCAATTGCTAATTTGTTGAAACAAATTATTATTGTTTATTTTCAACTACTTGTCGAATTAGGCTACAGAGTTGAAAATTTTTCTCAATTTCGGAACTTTTCGAGACGAATGTAACCAATTTTTAAAAATAAACTAATAATACAAATTTTACTAAGTTTTTAAACAAATTATAATTGTTTAATTTAAACTTTTTATTAAATTAAACCACAGGATTGCAATTTTTTCTCAATTTTGCAATTTTTGAAGACGATTTTAACCATTTACTAACAACAAACTAAAAATAACAATTGGACCTATTTTTTAAACAAATTATTTTTTATTTTCAAAGTTTATTTATGTATTTCATAATATTATGAATTTACAAAGTTAAACTAAAAAATTTCAATTTTTTCTCAAGTTCTAAAACTTTGAAGTTTAATGTTGCCAATTACTTAAAACAATTTAAAATTTAAAAAATTCTATGAATTGTTTAAACAAATAGTTATTGTTTAATCTCAACTTTTTATCAAATTAAGCTACAGTGTTGCAACTTTATCTTAATTTTGAAATTTAATTTTTGAAGACGAATTTAACCAATTATTAACAATAAACTAAAAATATTAATTCGACCGATTGTTTAAACAAATTATTATTGTTTAATTTCAACTATTTATCAAATTAAACTACAGAATTGCAACTCAACTTCAATTTTGCAATTTTTAAAGCGAAATGTTACTGATTTCTAAAAACAAACTAAAAATAAAAAATCTATCAATTCTTTAAACAATTAATTATTGTTTAATCTCAACTTATTATTAGATTAAACCACAGAGTTTAAACTTCTTTTCTATTTTGCAAATTTTCAAGACAAATTTAACCAATTACTAACTAGAAACAAAAATATTAATTAGCCCGATTTCTTAAACAAATTATTATTGTTTAATTTCATCTTTTTATCAAATTCAACTACAGAATTGCAATTTTGTCAATTTTGCAACTTTTGAAGCAAAAAGTTACCAATTACCAAAAACAAATAAAAAATAAAAAATCTGTATTTTCTTTAAACAAATAATTATTGTTTAATTTTAACTTTTTATTAAATTGAACCACAGAGTTTAAACTTCTTTTCTATTTTGCAACTTTTCAAGACGAATTTAACCAATTACTAACTACAAACTAAATTTATTAATTCGAGCGAATGTTTAAACAAATCGTTATTGTTTAATTTCACTTTTTTATCAAATTAAACTACCAAACAGCAACTTTTTCTGTATTTCGGAACTTTTCAAGACGAATGTAATTAATTTCTAACAACAAACTAGAAATAATAATTTTATTAATTGTTTAAACAAATTATAATTGTTTTATTTCTAAATTTTATCGTATTAAGTTATAGAGCCGCAATTTTTGAAGACAAAAATATCTAATTACTAACAAAAAAACAAGAAATAACAATTTGCCTGATTGTTTAAACAAGTAATTATTGTTTAATTTTAACTTTATATTAAATTAAGCTACAGATTTGCAATTTTATCTCAATTTTGCAATTTTTGATGACGAATTTAACCAATTACTAATATAAAACTAAAAATATTAATTCGACTGATTGTTTAAACAAATTATTATGGTTTAATTTAAACTTTTTATCAAATTGAATTATAGAATTGCAATTTTTTTCAATTTTACAATTTTTGAAGACGAATATAACCAATTAGTAACAACTAACTGAAAATGACAATTCGACCTATTGTTTAAACAAATATTTTTTTATTTTTAACTTATATTTATTTACTTATTTATTTCTTAATATTATCAATTTATCAAATTAAACTACAGAATTGCAATTTCTTCTAAAGTTCGCAACTTTTGAAGCTAAATGTTACCAATTACTACAAACAATTGAAAAATCAAAAAATTCTATGAATTGTTTAAACAAATAATTATAGTTTAATCTCAACTTTTTATCAAATTAAGTTACAGTGTTGCAACTTTTTCCCACTTGTACATTTTTTTAAGACCAATGTAACCTGTTTATAACACAAAAATTAAGAAAAACAATTGCATTAATCGTTTAAACAAATTATGATTGTTTAACTTTAATTTTTTATTAAGTTAAGCTACAGAGTTACAATTTGTTCCCTATTTGACATGCTTTTATTTTTGTGGAGATAAGATCGACTGTAAGACGTCATCATCGATTAAAAACTTTTAGCTTAGCAGTTTATTATTATCAAAGTGCTCTACAGGCTTTTATTTTTACTATAGTGTCAGAAGCGAAATTTTTAAAACTCTTACTACAGGTTCTTCAATTTTAACAGTGTAAATTTGTTTAAAAAATTGGTTTAATTTTTCATTTTAGTTTCTTTTTAGTAATTTGTAGAAAATTTGCAAAATAGAAAAAGAGTTTCAACTCTGTAATTTAATTTGATAAAAATATGAAATTAAACAATAATAATTTGTTTAAGAAATCGGTCGAATTAATATTTTTGTTTCTAGTTAGTAATTGGTTAAATTTGTCTTGAAAAGTTGCAAAATAGAAAAGAAGTTTAAACTCTGTGGTTTAATTTAATAAAATGTTGAAATTTAACAATAATTGTTTGTTTAAAGAATTGATAGATTTTTAGTTTGTTTTTAGTAATCGGTAACATTTCGATAAAAAAATTGCAAAATTGAGAAAAAGTTGCAAATGTGTAGTTTAGTTTGATAAAAAGCTGAAATTAAACAATTATAATTTGTTTAAACAATCAATCCAATTGTTATTTCTAGTTTGTTGTTAGAAATTAGTTACATTCGTATTATCAATTTGCAAAATTGAGAAAAATGCAACTCTGTAGCTTAATTTGATACAAAATCGAAATTAAACAATAAAAATTTGTTTAAACAATTGATGCAATTGTTATTCTTAGTTTTCTGTCAGTAACAAGTTCGTCTTAAAAACTTGCTAACTTGATAGAAAATTTTAATTCTTAAAGCCTATTTTAAAAAACACTTGTTTAATTAAAATTAAACAATTATAATTTGTTTAAACAATCGGTCGATTTGCTATTTTAGTTTGTTGTTAAAAATTGCTTACATTCGCCTTGAAAAGTTGCAAAATTGAGAAAAAATGCAACTCTGTAGCTTAATTTGATAAAAAATTGCCGTTAAACAATAAAAATTTGTTTAAACAATTGGTCGATTTGTTATTTTAGTTTATAGTTAAAAATTGCTTACATTCATCTCCAAAAGTTGCAAAATTGAGAAAAAATGCCTTTAGCCTAATTTGTTAAATAATTGCAAATAAACAATAATAATTTGTTTAAACAAATTAGCAATTACATAATCTGGTTATAATGTATTTTTTATGTGTTCCTGCGCACACGTGTTGTTAACTTGTAACACAATGAATTAATCAATGCTTTAATAAAACCAAGATGTGTTATACTGCTTAAAAAATCGTTACCAGCGCAAGTTGTAAAAGATTAATGGAGCAACAGTTTGATCAGGTTTATTCAGCACGTCGTTACAAACGGAGAGACGATAAATGTGTCGCGTATATTGTTTATCGTGCGTTTGCCAGCGGACTCGCATTTTTATAGGTACAAAATTGTTGTCTCGTGACCAGCGAGATTTCCACGGTGTCTCATAAAGTCCAACGATTTCAACGAAACGAGACAAACTCGTCCAAACTCTCACTGGCGACGACCTCTCGGCCTATAATGTTCCAGGTCACGTAAAAGTAAATACGGCATGCCCTTTGCTACCGAAAAAAGCTCCTCGATTTGTTCCACTGGCCTTTGTTTCGATTTTTCACACACAGTCGGTGTTTTTCTTAAATTTTTATTTAGGTCAAAAGCGAGAAATTGATCAAAATCTATATTATTTGTAAAATTTTGATAAATTGGGTTTTTTCTTAAGTTTTAGTTATTTTTTCACTTCCTAGTAACTTTTTGTATTCTCTAAATCTGAATTATAAAAATGATGAATAAAAATGATGAAAAGTCGTCTACAAAATGAATTAGTAAAAATTTATACTAAGAACTACTGAAATATTACTAATTTTTTGTCAAAAATTGCAAATTGATGGTAAAAAATTAATAATTCAGATTTGTAAGAGTTATTAACGGGAATTAGTTATTTTTACTATCAACTTGTTGTTTTTTACTCAAATTTAGTAATATTTTACTGGTTCTTTGTAGAAGTTTTTACTAATTCATTTTGTAGACGATTTTTCATCATTTTATTAGTAGTTTTTCACTAATTCGGATTTAGAGAGTAGTAATTTGTTTAATTATATTTAGTAATTTTGAAATTATTTCTGAATTCAATTATTGTTTTTGTATTTTTTTACGCCTTGTTATTTTTCACTTTCTAGTAATTTCTCTTTACAGTACCGCCGGAATTTGTCAATTCACTCATTTTTTATAGTTTGAGAAACGTCTTTAAACGTAAAAAGTACAATTATTAAAATTTTTCTCTCTTTTTTTCTATCAATTTAATTTTAAAAAATTATTGTTTATATTTTGATATCAAATACAGATATATGAAATATACCAACGTTATAATTGTCAATAAATTTCGAAAACAGTAATATAATATATTTATTGAAATTTTTTGAATTATTTTTATGTCAAAATAATGTCTTGAAAATTCTACAAATTTTTTGGTCCAACTTTTAAGTCTTCGATATTCTAAGAAAAAAATTACACATCAGTGATGAAACAATAGTTCTCTTCTTCAGAAAATTTCCTTTAAACCAAGAATAAGAATTTTAAAAAACCGTCATTTTTTCAGGAGTAATTAGAATTTTTGTGAAACATAAAAAATTTCGCTTTTTTTAACATATTTCAATGAAAAATTGACTAAATCACTTTTTCAGATTTTATTTTTCTATTATTTTATTTTTTTGATTTATAGTGATTTTTATTTATTTCTTAAAGTAATTTCTAAAATTAATTTAAGTAATTTTTATCAATTAACAGTTTTTTTCACACGTTCTAGTAATTCGTTAACTTTCTAGTAACTTATCGATATTTTTCAATTATTTCTCTTCAGCTATTACTTAATTTTTACTTTCTAGCGAGCTTTCTAGTAATTTTTTTTATTTTCTAGTAATCTCTATTTACTTTCAAACTATTTTTACTTAATATGGAGATACTCTCTGCATTAAAATTTTTTTTTTCTCATTTCAAGTTGTTCTTTTCAATATTTAGTTTTTTATCTTCATTTTCACTAATTCATTCACTTTCCAATAGTTTATCTTCGATTTATACTTATTTACTTGATTTCCAGTTATTTTTCCTTATTTTCTAGTTATTTGTTTAGATTTAATTAATTTTTTATATTTTTATAAAGTTATTTTATTGTTCTTTAATTTATAGTTATTATAAATATCAGTTTTTTCAGTTTTTCCATCCATTTCATAGTTACTTTTTTAATTTCATAGTTATTTTCAATAATTTATAGTTAATTTCTTATCGTTCTAGTTATTTAAAAGTTTTCTAATAAATTTTCATTGCTTTCTAGAAAATTTTGCAGTTTTTAGATAATTATTGTAGTTTTTAATTTTGTTCCAATTTCTTTTTTTAGAACTTGTAAGTATTAATTTTTTTTTATTTTCTACTGTTGTTTCTTAAATTTTAAGTTTTTTATTTATTTTCTACTCATTTTTGTTTCTAAATATTTATTTTTAACTCTATTGATAAACTTTCTGGTTATTTTTCATTTTTTTCTTTTTTTTTTTTAACTCTTTAAACGTTTCAGTTTTTTTCATCAATTTCTAGTTATTTATTCTCTTTTAAGATGTTTCATTCATCTTCAAGTTATTGTTTTAATTTTAGTTACTTTTCCAATGTTTCTAGATGTTCTTTTAACTTTGTCATTATTTTTCCATTCTCTAAGTTTTTCCCTTATTTTTCAGAATATATTTTTCATTTTCTTGTTATTCTTTAACTTTCTATTTTCTCATTTTTACTTAATTTCTTAATTTTCCAATTATTTCTCTATTTTGCAGTGATTTATTTTCAATTTCCAGGCGTTTTTTTTTGCTTTCAGTGGTTTTTTTCTTTTTCAGTTATTTTTTAAATTTTTTAGTTATTTTTATTAATCAATTGTTTACCCACTTTCTCTCTAAATTTCATAGAGTGAGTTAAACTCCACGAAGAATGAAAATTGAGCCACTCCAATCAGAGTGAGATGTCAGTCTTATAGAGTGAATTTTCACTCCGACGGAAATTCACTTCAAGTCAAGATCGAACATTCACTCTGATTTTGGAGTGAATTTCCACTCAAACTGGAGTGAAATTTCACTCCATAAGCGTGAGATTCCATTCTTTTAGTGTTGGTTTTCTCACTCTGATTAAGGTGGCTTTATTTGTCACTCTTTGTGGAGTGAAAACTCACTCCAAACACTTAAAGAGTGAAATTTCACTCCAGTTTGAGTGGAAATCCACTCCAAGATTAGAGTGAGTGGTCGCTTTTTACTTAAAGTGAATTTACGTCGGAGTGAAAATTCACTCCATAAGAGTGCCATCACACTCTTTTAGAGTGGGTTTCTCGCTCTGATTGGAGAGTGAAATTTCACTCCACTTTGAGTACACATTTACTCTAAAATTAGAGTGAGTGTTCACTTTTTGTTTGGAGTGGATTTTTGCGCGAATGGAGTGAAAATTTACTCTACAAGAGTGAGATCTCACCCTTTTAGTTATTTTTCTTCAATTTCTAGTGAATTTTTTTCAACTCTATAAACTTTCTGGTAAATTTTTCTTTTTCTTTTAGTAGACAACGTAAGCTTGCAACCAGCTTTGTGTAAGCTTGAGTTCTAACTGTAATTAAACTCCCGCTCTCTAAATTCTTGGAGTGATTTTTCACTCCACAATAGATTGTGAAAATTGAGTTACTCCAATCAGAGTGAGAAACTCACTCTAAAAGAGTGAGATCTGAAGTGGAATTTCACTTCACTCCGAGTGGAAATTCACTCCAAAATTAGAATGAGTGTTCACTTTTTGCTTAGAGTGAAAATTTACCCTATAAGAGTGAGATCCCACTCTTTTAGAGTGAGTTTTTCACTCTGATCGGATTAGCTCAATTTTCACTCTTTCCGGAGTAAAAATTCACTCCAAAAAATTTAAGCAGCGGATTTCCTGTACTATTTTCCTGTTTTTCTCCCAAAATAACTATCACAAACTCTTCCAGTATCATTATTAAAAATTCCCTTCATGCTAAAAATAAAAAAAAAACTAAAATTAAAAACCCATATCAAGAGCGTATTCTCGGAATAAATTGCTCGAAAGTGGAAAAGAATATGGGATGAAAGTTTAGCCGTAGCTTTCTGAGAAAGTGGAGTATACTGTTGTCTCGAAAATAAGAAGGAAAATTGATCATTTAGCTTTTATCGAATGTCTTACTGGAGTTTTATAGCGGGCAATAGAAGTGAAGGGAAGTTGAAAGAATATAGTTGTCGCCGAGACAGGACAGTTTCCGCAAACAGGATAGGAATTGAAGGGTCGAGAAATAAAAGCGTCTGCGCGCCATGTGTCCTCTTCTCCTATTCTCTTGAGATGAAAAACGCGCTTGTTATCCTGAGGCAATAGTCGAAGGCGTTACGATCTTGCACATTAATAATTCGGTCCTAAACTCCTCGATAAATTAGGCTAACAAAGTTCTTGGGTATAATCCCCGGGAGCTTGCTTTCGCTTTGCTATCTCTCGGTGTGCGTTCCTTCCTTTCGACTCTACTCGTGGAAAAGCAGACAACGCGCGCTACGTGAAAGCTGCTGGCTGCCTGCTCTCTCTATCTTTATCTCTCTCTCTCTATCTCCCCTTTTCCCTCGTAAGTCATAAAGGTTCTCTCGCTGTAGGATATCGCCAAACAGGGTTGTGAACGATGATCCTCTAGAGAGAAGCAGAGAGGCATGGCGCGCATCGGAAAAGCAAAAGGAAGCAGGAAGGAAGGATGGAGAGAATTTGACTAAGAGGAGTAAAGAAGATGGGACCAGGAATGGAGTTACCTTTACTTTTGAGGTATACTCTGGCGGTCGAACCTCGAGGTGGTTAGTTGCGTCTTTACGAGAATAGAAGAGGGCAAAACTATAGAGCCAAGAGAAAGCAGGGTTTGTCAGTAAACGAAGGTAGACCAAGTTTCAAAAGACTGTCGAGAGTTCGCCAAATGACTGCTATGAAAGAAGAGTCGCCTTCTTGTATATAAAGACAGAAATTTACTTCCCGGTACTTTTGAGATATTTTCAATCCTTTAAAATGTTGAAAATCAAAGGAATTTGAATAATTGTACTGCTAGGGGTTGTTGGACATGAGGAGAAAAAAATTTGTAGAAATGAGAAGGAATTGGGTGAATGGTATAAAGAAAAATGTAGTTCGGGTTTTTTCATGCGGACAAGGAGATAAAAAGGAAAATTTTTTATAAGTAGAAAGCTTTTTAGGAGTTTTCTGAAAAAAATAGGTCTGTTAGGAGAGGCTAAGGGCTCATTTAAATCAGGGGCACTGCCCCGGAGTAGCTACGGTAGTGGGACAAAATATATAGGTATATAGTGTATATATTTCAGATGGAATAAATTTGTTTAAATAAGTGCAAATTGATGCATTTAAAGATGATGTTTATTGGGCAAAATGTACAATGTACATTCCCCTACCTTCTATACGGTAAAAAATGTAAAGTAACTTTTAAATTTTTAGAAAGTAAAACATAAACTGACGAGTGGCGTAACTAGGTGGTCAAGAACCCCGGAGGCAAAAAGTAAATTAAGATCCCGATTTAACTATTAAATACTACAAGTAATAAGTTTTTATAGAAGTTTCTACAAAAAAACGTCAATTAGGGTTTTATTACAAACAAAATTTCAACAAAAAAATTTACTCCAGGAATCGTAAAACTTGATAGACATGCGCAGAAATTATTTACTTCGTAAATAATAAAAGTTCCCTTAGTCAGAATTTATAGATTGTCCAAGACACTACGCTAATGTATTTCTGCGTATTTTTCTCCGCTAAATTCTAATCCAAAGTCAGAATAACCAGATTGGCTAACGTTTTTGAGATAATCTCAAAAAAATTTCAAAACTCCGAAAAATAAAAAAATAAAATTTTGCCCGGGACAATTTGCTAGTCGATTTCTCCATATTTTTCTTCGTTGAATCCGAATCTTTTTTTTGATCGCTGATTACGAATCTAAATTTAGATTTTAAAAATTTTCAAAATTCAAAATGGCGGATCCAAAATAACGGAAATTTGTCAAAATTGCTCAAATTTAGTTGAAATTTGTAATTTGGTGTTTTTTGGGTAGCTGATTACGTATCTAAACTTATTTTTTCAAAATTCTATATGGCGGATCGAAAATAAAGGAATTTTTTTTTTAAACTGCTCAAATTCAATACAAACTTGTTACTCGGGAGTTTTCGAGATCGCTGATTACGAATCTGAAGTCAGATTTTCAAAATTCAAAATGGCGGGTCAAATACGGCGTAAATTATTTTAAAAACTGCTCGAATTCGCTTGTAACCTGTTACTCTGGGCTATTTTTTGGTTCCTGATTACAAATTTGAAGTTAATTTTTCAAAATTAAAAAATCCGGATCCAAAATGGCGGAAATTTGTCAAAATTGCTCAAATTTGGTTGAAATTTGTAATTTGCGTTTTTTGATGGACCACTGATTACGAATCTTAATTTAGTTTTTCCAAATTCAAAATGGCGGATCCAAAATAGGGTTTATTGGGTTCCTGATTACGAATTTGATGTTAATTTTTCAAAATTAAAAAATGCGGATCCAAAATTGCGGAAATTTGTAATTTGCGTTTTTTTTGGGACATCGATTGGGGTTTTTTGGGATCCTGATTACGAATTTGATGTTAATTTTTCAAAATTAAAAAATGCGGATTCAAAATGGCGGAAATTTGTCAAAATTGCTCAAATTTGGTTGAAATTTGTAATTTGCCTTTTTTTTGGGACATCGATTGGGGTTTTTTCGGTTCCTGATTACGAATCTGATGTTAATTTTTCAAAATTAAAAAATGTGGATCCAAAATGGCGAAAATTTGTCAAAATTGCTCAAATTTGGTTGAAATTTTGATGCGACACTGATTACGAAATTTAATTTAGTTTTTCCAAATTCAAAACAACGGATCCAAAGTGGGGTTTTTTGGGTTCCTGATTACGAATTTGATGTTAATTTTTCAAAATTAAAAAATGCGGATCCAAAATGGCGGAAATTTGTCAAAATTGCTCAAATTTAGTTGAAATTTGTAATTTGCGTTTTTTGATGGGCCACTGATTACGAATCTTAATTTAGTTTTTCCAAATTCAAAATGGCGGATCAAAAATGACGTAATTTTTTTTAAAACTGCTCAAATTTGATCGAAAATTGTTACACGGGGGTTTTTGAGATCGCTGATTACAAATCTGAAGTCAGATTTTCAAAATTCAAAATGGCGGGTCCAATACAGCGTAAATTTTTTTAAAAACTGCTCAAATTCTTTTGTAACTTGTTACTCTGTGGTTTTTTGGGTTCCTGATTATGAATTTGAAGTTAGTTTCTCAAAATCCAAAATAACGGATCCAAAATGTGCGGAAATTTTTCAAAATTGCTTAAATTTGATTGCAATTTGTAATTCGGTGTTTTTTGGGTTCCTGTTTAAGAATCTAAAGTTACTTTTTCAAATTTGTCTAAATTCCAAATAGCGTATCCAAAATGTAGTTTTTTTTCAAAACTGCTCAAATTTACTTGAAACTTGTTACTCGGGGGTTTTTTGGGTCGCCGATTACGAATTTTCAGTCAGATTTTAAATTTTTTCAAAATTCAAAATGTCGGATCTAATTTTTACGCACCCTTCTACATTTATTGTTAAAAATACGTATATAATAAGAAAAAGCAATGACAATGGATATATATATAAAAAAAAAAATAGTCCTGCAACGTATCAATTTATTATCATAAATGAATGATCAAGACGAGTAGTTTGAAGTGACAATTGGCAGATATAATATTTAAAAGACATTATTTTTTATTAAGTGCCGCGATTAAATGAGAGTCTGACTAAAAGAAGATTGACAGGGAATCTTTGGTAATGGAATTCAGCCATTAATCCATCGTATATAGATAGGTGGATCGATTGGACGTTACGGAAGGACATTGGATGGGTGTATTTTTTTTTCTCGTTCTCCTTTTTTCTCTTGTCGAGTGACATAAAGCAGTCGGGACGAGTCATCGAGCCTATTCATTGCACGATTAGGCCAGTACGTCCCATCTCACTAAAGGAACCACTATCCTTCAATACCAGCACAACTTTCCGACTCTTTATTCCCTGTCATTCTTGATTCCTGTATCTTCAAGACGTATCGTGTGTAACATACGATCGAATGTTTTACGTGACGCGATTCCCGACGCACTGGATAAAGACGTGCCCGCTGTCACCCGCTGGGACATAGATGGAATGGAAAATTCAGCTTAGATTTTGTTCTATTAGATTTATTGAATTCCCCGCAGTGTGTCATCAATTTTTATTCATTGCTGTCACAAAACATCACAATGCAATTGTAATTGAAAGTGGTGGTATATTAAAATAGATTATAGTGGTTGCTTTAAGGACAATTCTTGTCTAGTCGTACTTCAAATTTATATATAAAAATTCCTATATAAAAAAAAATATATATATATATATATATATTTTGGTTATATGGAAAGGAGAAAAAGAATGATGGCAAGTTTCTCGACACTCGGAATCCTGTAAAATAGCGACATGAGGATTTTGCTCTGACGACTAGCAGGTACGGAAGGGCACGTAAAAATGACTTATCCTCGTCGACACATCGTAAAGAGGGGACAATTTATCATCGTCGACGCGACTCCTTGTATTCTCAAATATGAATTCACGCTCGCGAATAAGAATAATATCATAATGTCGGTTTTTAGCTTATTTATCTCAAATTTCACTAGTTTTGGACAAAATATTGTTACTTTTTTTTTTTTAATTTACGAATAATAAGCAGAAAAGGAAAAATATTATTTGAAGTTGGAAATAAATATTAATGAGGAAATAAAAACAACTAGAAGTAGAAAAAAAAGTAGGGTAATGTAACCTAGAGTGGACCGCTTAAGCTTTTTTTCGCATAAATTCTTTATGAGAGTATAAATTAATTGTTCTTCTGTATTCCAAGCTTTAGTTTAGATCCCTAGATAAAAGTTTATGTCATGAGAGCTTTGATTTTGTTATTTAGAAAAAATAAAATTGGCTTAAAAAAATATGCGTACTTTTGAGGAATTGAAAAAATGAAACCTTGAGTGGACCACTACTGAAAAATTGCAAGAAAAGGACAGAAAATCAATAAAAATTCTAGAAATTGCAAAAGTTATTTAAGATTTTAAATTTCTTTTAGTAAATTATCTAGTTTTTACTTTCTGTTATTCTATGCTGTTTTCAACAATACCTATTTAGAAATCACAAAAAATATTAATAATGAACATAAAATATAGTTAAACACAAGTTTATTTTTAATTTATTTCCATAAAAATGGTAAATTGACATTAAAAATGAAAAAAAAAACTTTAATAATTATAATGAATTGGATTAATATAACTATAGAAAACTAACAAAATCTAGAAACCCAAGAAAATATCTAAAATTAATGAAAAAAAAGCAGATAATTTAAAAAAATACGCTTGTAAATTTAAATATTTAGATATTAAAAAACGGAAACGCAAAAGAGAAAATAAATGACTAGAAAGTAAAAAATTAACTAAAAATTAAAAATAAAAAAAAGTATAGCAAAATTATAAAAAAAAAAAAATTATAGCACAATAAAAAATTAAAGGACAAAGATTATAAAAGAAAATAAAAATTACAAGAATTTAAAAACTACTTAGAAATTTAAGAAATATAACCAAAAAGTCTTTGTGAATTTATTTATAATTTAAAAAATCAAAATTTTCAAATTTAAAATTTTTTTTTAATTAATACTTATAACATTCTCCATGAGTTAATGTGTTAGTTTTTTTTTTTAGTTTATTAGTTTATTATTATAGCTTTCTTCAATACTTTTCTCTAATTTTTTATTATTCTCATTTCTTAAAATTAATTTCTAATATTTTCAAGTAATTTCCTCAAATTTCAATTATTTTATTCAATTTTTAATTGTTTCATTTGTTTTTTATGATTTTCAACATTTTTTAATAATTATCTCAAATTTCAATTATTATGCTTTCTTCAATTCCTTACTCCAATTTTTTATTACTCTCGTTTTTTTCATTTAATTTCTAAAATTTAGAACATTTCAAGTATTTTCCTCATATTTCAATTATTTTCTTCAATTTTTAATTATTTTCATTTGTTTTCATAATTTCAAAATTTTTTTATTTATTATCTAAAATTTCAATTGTTGTTAACTATCTTCAATTCCTTTCTCTAATTTTTTATTATTCTTATTTTTTCAAACTAATTTCTAAGATTTTCAAGTATTTTCCTTAAATTTCAATTATTTTCTTCAATTTTTAATTATTTTCATTCGTTTTCAGAAATTCAAAATTTTTTTGTTAATTCTCTCAAATTTCAATTATGATTAATTTTCTTCAATTCATTTCTCTAATATTTTATTATTTTCAATTAATTTCTAAGATTTTCAAGTAATTTCCTGAAATTTCAATTATTTTCTTCAATTTTTAATTATTTTTCTTTGTTTTCATAATTTCCAAATAATGTTATTAATTATCGTAAATTTCAATTACTTTTAGCTTATTTGTTCAATTCTTTTCTCCAATTTTTAGTTATTTTCTTTTTTTTTTTAATTGATTTCTAAGATCTTCACGTATTTTTTTCAAATTTAAATTATTTTTTCTTTATTTAAAAAAAATTCTGTAGTTTTTTCAATTATCACACTTAAATGCCATTTATTTTTTACAACTTATCATGGTTTGTATCATATTTTAATTATTTTCGTCAAGTTTTAAAATTTAAAAACATTTTTCAATTATTTTCCAAAATTTATTTCCTTCAATTTTCAATTCTTTACATTTGTTTCATAATTTCAAAAATGTTTAACTATCGATCTGACTTTTCAATTATTTCAGTATTTATAATATTTTTTGTATTATTTTCTTCAATTTTCAATTAATTTTGTTCTTTTTCTCGTTCTTTTTCATGATTGCCAAAAAGTTTTTACTTATTTCTCTTTAATTAAATCTTGTTCTGTTCAATTTTGAATTATGTTTATTTTTTCATTTATTTTCTCTAATTTTTAATTATTTTCTTTTTTTTCAATTAACTTCTAAAAGTTTGAAGTATTTTTCTCAAATTTTGTTCAACCTTCCTTTATTTAAAATATTTTATGTAATTTGTTTAATTATTTTTTCAAATTTTAATTATTTTTTTAAATTTTATTTTATTTATTTCAATTTTTAAACATGTTTTTTCAATTTTCAATTATCTTCTCTAATTTTTCATTATATTATTTTAATTTACTTTCAAGATTCTCAACTATTTTCGCAAATTTAAATAATTTTCTTTAAATTGAAAACATTTTTATGATTGTTTAAATTACTTTTCCCAATTTTTAATTGATTTCATTATTTTTTTTCAATTAATTTGCCAAATTTGCAATTATTTTGTTCAATTTCAATTATCTTTTGCAATTCTTTTTAATTCTAAAATATTATAAAGTTTGTCCTAAATAAATATTTATTTTATTTATATTAATTGATTTTGAAATATTATATATTTAAAATATTTATTTCTTCTTATTAGATAAATATTATTTATCGAATATCTCAAAACACGTTGTGTCAGATTTATTAAAAAGATATCTTAAAAGAAAGCTTAAATATTCTAGTTTTTATTTCCGCAAAGTAAATAATGGACATTTCAGGGGATTTTGAGAAATTAATTAAAATTTACAGTCATGTCAGAGGTTAAAATATGTATGAATTAAGAAACATTTTTTGAACAGAGTGTCATTTGTTTTTTTTTTAAATTTTGTATTTTATTAACTTTTAAACTATATATAATTTTATTCATAGATAAATATATATATTATTTATATATCATTTTTCATTTTTATTTATTATTTAAATATCATTTCTGTTTAATTTTTTATTTTATTAGTCTTCAAATTATATATATACATAATTTGAAAGTTAATAAAATATAAAATTTAAAAAAAGACAAATATCGCTCTGCTAAAAAAGTGTTTCTCAATTCATACATACTTTAACCCCTGAAATGACTGTGAATTTTAATTAATTTCTCAAAATCTCCTGAAATGTCTAATATTCGCTTTACAGAAATAAAAACTAGAATATTTAAGCTTTTTCTTTTAAGATATATTTTTAATAAATCTGAAACAACGTGTTTTGAGATATTTGAAAGGTTAACTTTCAAACTACATTTTGCATATAAATTACATATGTTTGAACAAAATTCTTTGTATCATTGTAAAATTTAGAAATTTTTCTCTTAAAACTGCTAATTACAAAAATAATTTGACCTAAGTAGAAGAAATAATTTTTCAAAAATTGTCTCACATTGGCAATTGTTTCTGAAAGGGGTCGGTTAGAAATAGAATGCCCCATTTATTATTATATTTTATAATTTCTAAAATGTATGAAAAACTAATCGCGCGCCAGCGCGCGTTTTATTTTGCTAGTAATAAAAATAAAAGTAATTAATAAAAACATCTCTCTTTTGGAAACTGTTTGGATTTTCGTATTCCATTAAATAGGCGGGGAATGTCGGTTGTAATAAATGACACTTGGTAATTCGCGACACGTTCTTACCAGAAGAAAACGGAAAGAGAAGGAAGGAGGGGAGAAGAGTTGAAAATGGCAGAGGAAGCGGCTGCTATGAAATACATTTGGAAAGGCGTTATAAACGCACTGTACATCATTTGCCTCGATGACAGGCCATTAATACGATAGGTCCCTTTTAAATTTGCTCCCTATCACCCGAAAAGACGAGTCACATTTTTCTGACAGGTGTATTATTCTCACTGAGAGAATAGGTAATCGTGCGATTTGTCCCCTGGAGGGGGAAGAGAGCACTCTAACATTTTAATATCCTGCGGTGTCATGTTCATTCAAAAAGTTGGAAGGGTATATAAACTATACATATATATATATATATATATATATAGCCTTTAAGGTATGCAAGTCGTTGCGCTATCGCGCACGAATAAACCCTTACAAAAGTCTTACGGTCCTGCTTTCAGGAAAAATCACGTGCCCTGCCTTGACATGGTCCTGCCGAGTCATGAGCGAGGGTCACTGGCTTAACTGACCGCACCCCTTTTCTCTAATGATACTTTAGGGCTGCATAAAATGTCTACAGCGAGTAAAAATCCCATAGTTTAATTACTCTTATACAAGTAATCGATATTCTACTACGCAACTAACCTTTTTTCTTTTAAATAGCTTTTCTAAACTAATTTCCTTTTAATAAACGAAAATAATATCAAAAAACCGGAAAAATGTTTTAAAATAAATATTTTTTAGGGGATACCGTAAAACAGGGTAATTTCGCTCAAATTTTCATGTTTTTTTTAAAAAAGTATACGAAAAAGTTAATAATAAATTTTGGTACTGAAAATATATAATCTCTGACTCTTCCTCTTTAATTTCACAAAATAAAAAAATTACTATATATTGCGTAAACCTATTTAATATACCTTTGTATTGTGAGCGAAATTCTGTGGCTGAAAGGCAGAATAACATAACTGCATTTTCATAGTTTTGAGAAAAACCTGTTTTTGTTTATTTTCTTGGTTTTGTAAAATCGAAAAATCAACCAATATTTTTGGTGTTTGGCATTGTATCCTATTTTCTAGTGTAGTTTTTACATCTGTTTATCAATTTTAATAAAATATAAACGCTTTAAAAAAGAATATCAATTCTTTTTTTCGATTTGAATGCAGTTATGCTGTTGTGTTATTAATTATTTTCTACGTAAATAAACATTTAAATCACTTTACTGTTATGAAACTTTAAAAAGCATTACTAAATTAACCCAAATCTGATGTTATCTCAAATTCGATAAAATGTTAGTTATGATGTTATGCCTTTCAGCCACAGAATTACACCTCAATGTGGGGTAATTTCGCTCAACTTTAATGACTTTAATTTTTAACAACAAAAATATGTTAGTTTACAAGCTATAATCACTTTATAAAATCATTATAAATAAAATAATGTTATTTAATTAATATTTACAGTCATCAGAATAAATATTTAACCACATTTTGTGTTTTATAATTTCGTAAAATTTTTGAATTTTGTCATGAGAAATAACCTTAGATACTTGATAAACAATTGAATGATACATTGTATTCATGAACGAAATTACCCAACAAATATGAAATATTTTTTTTTTTTTTTTGACTTTTTTCAAAATCTATTCAACTTTTCAGTAATTTTATTTTTTCTAAATCATGTCAGGGATATAGGAAATAAGATTATTAGATGATTTTAACATAAAATATTTTAAATATAGGTTTCACAAGCAACTTTTAGACACTACTTGTTCAATGAACAAAATAGACATCTTTAAATAAATATTATTTTTATTAAAACTTGACTATAATTCTACTTTAAAATACCCTTGAGACACAGTTTGATACTTTTCTTAACATTAGCAATTGCAAATTTTATATTTTTCTTCCTAGAAATAACAGTAAATAATTTTTGAAAAAAAAAGTTTCCACTGAGCGAAGTTACACTACATGAGCGAAGTTAGCCTGTTTTACGGTATTTTGCTAGTGTATTTCTATGTATTTTTATAGGGTGAATAAAAATCTTAAGTAGATTGGGTAAAGTTTTTTAGATATTCTCAAAAACCCGAAAAATAATTTTATCTGAAGAGAAACTGACATTTAGATTAGTTTCAACTACGGCAGAATTGTAAAATTAACAAAAAACCGTGTTTTCATTGAAAAATGGATCCCTGTTGAAAAATCAGACATTAGAAATGATATCAGAAATGTCAGCAGAAATAATATCGGAAATAACATATCGGAAATAACATTAGAAATGAATTTAGAAATGAGATGTGATTTTGGGACTATAAATAATATCATTTCTGATGTAATTTCTGACATCATTTGTAATTTTATTTCTGATGTCATCTCAGATGTAATTTCTTATGTAATTTCTAATATAATCTTTTATGTCATTTCTAGTATTCTATTTTTCAAGTCATCCAAAAGAAGAATTTGAAAAATGTCAATTTCGTAAATAAGTTTTAGCAATAAATAAACATGATATTGCAAATGATATCCGAAATGACATCAGAAATGATATCAGAAATGACATCGAAAATGATATCAGAAAAGACATCAGAAATGATATTATAAATTACATAAGAAATTTCAACAGAAATGATATAATTTCTAGTTCCAAAATCAGATGTTTTTCCTGATGTCATTTCTGATCTCATTTGCGATGTCATTTCTGATATCACTTCTGATGAAATTATTATTTCCATGATATATAATATATATTTATATCAGAAATGACATTAGAAGATAAATCTGATTTTGGGACAAGAAATAATATCATATCTGATATCATTTCTGATATTATCAAAAATTATATCAGAAATTACCTTCAAAATAATATCAAAAAGTATATTAGAAATGATATTTATATCAGAAATAACATCAGCAATTAAATCTGATTTTGGGACTAGAAAAAATATCATTTCTGATATTGATATTATCAGAAATTATATCAGAAATGACATTAGAAATTAAATTTGATTTTGAGACTAGAAATAATATCAGAAATGATATTAATATATGATATTGGAAATTATATCAGAAATGACATCAGAAATTAAATTTGATTTTGGGACTAGCAATGACATCCACAATAATATTAGAAATGATATTATAAATTATATCAGAAATGACATTAGAATTTAAATCTGATTTTTAGACTATAGAAATAATATCATTTCTGATGTATTTTCTAATATCGTTTCTGATATCATTTCTGATGTACTTTCTTATGTAATTACTAATATAGTTTCTGATGTCATTTCTGATATTATTTCTGATATTATTTCTAATATCATTTCTGATGTCATTTCTTATGTAATTTCTAATATAATTTTGTATGTCATTTCTGATATAATTTCTAATATAATTTTTTATATTATTTTGGATGTTTTTTCTGACATCATTTCTGATATTATCAGAAATTATAGTTATATCTTATCTTAAATTATCAATATTATTTCTGATATTATCAGAAATTATATCAGAAATGATATCAGAAATGATATTATTTCTTCCCCTAAAATCAGATCTAATTTCTGATGTAAATTCTGATATACTTTCTAATATAATTTCTGATATAATTTCTGATATTTTCAGAAATGATATTATGTTTAGTCCCAAAATTAGAATTAATTTCTGATGTCAGTTCTGATATAATTTCTAATATTATTTTTTATATAATTTCTGATATTATTTTCGATATCATTACTGATATTATTTCTTATATTATTGTGTATATTATTTCTGGTATAATAATTTCTGAAAGTATCAAAAATAATATCAGAAATGATATTATTTCTAGTCCCAAAATCAGATTTAATTTCTGATGTCATTTCTGATATAACTTCTAATTTCATTTCTGATATTATTCTGGATGTCATTTCTGATATAATTTCTGACATCGTTTTCGATGTCATTACTGATATTATTTTTAATCCCAAAAACAAATTTAATTTCTAATGTCATTTCTGACATAATTTCTAACATAATTACTTATATTATTTCTTATATTATTTTGAATGTCATTTCTGATCTAATTTCTGATATTATTTCTAATATCATTTCTGATGTCATTTCTTATGTAATTTCTAATATAATTTTTGATGTCATTTCTGATATCATTTCCAACATCATGTTTATTTATTGCCAAATAAATCTTATTTTATTTCTAATATAATTTTTATGTCATTTCTGATGTCATTTCTGATGTTATTTCTAATATCATTTCTGACGTCACATCTAATGTCATTTTCAATATCATTTTTATTTATTTATTTATTTATTGCCAAACCTTATTGCATTTACGAAATTAACATTTTTCAGTGTCTTCTTTATAATAAATTGAAAAATAGAACATCAGAAATGGCATCAGAAATAACATCTGATTTTGGTTTTTGATTTTATCTTATGTAATTTCTAATATAATTTTTTATGTCATTTCCGATATCATTGCCAATATCATGTTTATTTATTGCCAAATAAATCTTATGTAATTTATAATATAATTTTTTATGTCATTTCTGATGTCATTTCCAATATCATTTGCAATATATTTTTTTTTTATTGTTTTATTTATTGATAAAACTTATTGCATTTCCTCGGATTTTTAAATTGAAATTTTTAGTTTTTTCTTTTGAATAAATTGATAGGAAATGATATAGGAAAGGATGTCATTTCTTATGTCATTTTCGATATCATTTCCAATATCATTCTTATTTATTTACTTATTTATTTTCAAAACTTATGGCATTTACTAAATTGACATTGTTCATTGTTTTTTTCCATAAATTGAAAGGAAATGATACAGGAAAATCAGATGTCATTTCTAATGTCTTCTCTGATATAATTTCTGATCTTTCTGATGTCATTTCCAATGTTCGATTTTTCAACACAGGACAGCGCGACCTCCAAAAACGATTTTTCTCAAAAGGATAAGAAATACCTAATTTTTTTCCATTAGAAACAATTTTTTGAGTTTGCATTATAGAAAATTCTTCATGACACCCTAAATTGTAAATTATGAATGCATTTTACCGCAACAGGAACTTTTTCCACTACAGTATCTCACTGTTTTCATCATCATCATCATCTTCTTTTTTTTTCTTCAAAAAAAGAAGAATGTTTCGAGGATGGAAAGGGTGTACAGCTGTCACGTTTTTCACATACTTATGTAGTTAGGAACTCAATTCCAAGCGGTAATTTTATCGTAAGACGACGATGCGGGACGAATGGTTACGTACATTACTATAAAATGAAGTCGATTCTATGTGTGGTACTCGCGTTCAGAACAATCTTACCACATATATACTTACACATATATCTATATAGAGAGAGACTCTAGAAGATCCGCTTATTACCATCTTTCACAATGTACCACCTGCAGCCTTTGACCCTATCCAGACCAGGAAAGCGCCCGTAATGGCCGCAGGGCGCCGCCACCAGTCACGTTGTGATAAGAATTTGCATAATATATTGAGTTGAGAATCATATTAAGAGACACTGATACTATATCTTATCTTCACTGTTCATAATCTTTCCACCCAACCCATTACCTAATATCAACTATCAAGTCATTTGTTATCTATAATACTGTTATCCAAAAGTATCCCAGATGTAATTATTTCTGTTACGAGACTACTTTATATCAGTGATGTACTCTCTGGATCCGAATTAGTCATGCTTTACTAATAAAATAGAAGAAAATCGGTTATCTATTGAAATTTTGAAAAATTGAATTTTTAGTAATTTTGCATCCCCCTGGAAGAGAGTAAGTATCATTTTAACACGAAAATTGCTATGGCAATTGTTATATTCTTAACACATATAAGGTAAAGGTGATTTTGTATAACTGCTAAAATTTGAAGATTTTTAGGTTCTAATTACATTTTACATTTCAGATGTTGTACAAAAAAACATTTACCTATGTTTGTACATAAAATAACAATTTTCAAAGTAAGTTCTGTGTCAAAATGATTCTTACTTATGGAGGAAGCTCCTTCAAAATTTATAAATCTTTCCAGTAATCTTTCTACATTTTAATAACTTTTTTTCTTCTGCTGTATAGTATTTTTTCTTTATTTTCTAGTAAATTTAAGCCAATTTTTAACTATTATTCTGAATTATCCTCCCCCCCCCCCCCCACTTCAAAAAACAAATTTGTTCTCATGCGCGTAAAAATAGTAATTTAGTAATCAGAAGTTGACTTTAATAAAAGAAAAATGAAAATAAATTTTTATAAAGTAAAAGAAAAATGATAAATTTAAGAAAATGGACGAAAAAGTATAGAGTAAAAACTACTAAAAAGTGACAAAAAAAAACTATAAATAGTAGTTTTATCTGTGTTTATTTTACAATATAGAAGAATTCCTAGAAAACGCAAAAATTAATAAATTATACAAAATGAAAGATATTGATGAAAATTTATAGAATGTATTGAAAAGTTACTATAAACTGTAAAAAAAATGACTAGAAAGTTAAAAACTAATTGGAAGTTGTTTGAAAGTAACTAAAGAAGGAAGAAATATTTCTTAAAAGTGAGAAAAGAATAAAAAGTTGATTTAAAAACTGTAAAATAAAAAATTTTACTAAAAAAAAAAACTTATAAATCGAAGAAAAATAATTGGAAAAAAGGTGCAGAATTTTAAAATTCTTTCTTACGCGTCTACAATTTTAAATTCTCATGATCAACTATTGAAAAAGTTTTTCATGTTCCTTCGAAATTTTTGACTCTTTTTTTAACTTGTTTGAATTTTCGATGTTTTTTTTCCGAGGCTTTCTAATATTATAAGATTTTTTATACTTATGTTTTGGAACAAAATAATACCGACTTCTTCACTCGGACAAGAAAATTAAACCTACTATTGATTTCTTGTTGTTCCCCTTTAGGAAACAAAGTTTCCCCCTCAATTAAATCCCTAAAGTCCAATTTAGAATCCACAAAGAATCTCCCAAAAAACGTGATCTGATAAGGATAATAACTTTTTATGGAATCAATTTTGATGTAATATATTTATCTTTACTATAGTTCTATCTACATTGACATGGTTTATCCATATCTTAATTAACCATATTAATAAAATATTTGTCAATTATAATCGTTACGAACTATTTTTGCATTGCACTGAAAATTTACGAAATTGACATTTTTCAGTTTTTCTTTTGGATAAATTGATCAGAAATGATTTTTTTCCTTCGTCCATTCCGATCAATTTATCTAAAAGAAGAAACTAAAAAATGTCGTCATATTCGTAAATGCTATAATTATTGGCAATAAATAAATAAATAAATAAATGTGATATTAGAAGTAATATAAAAAATGACATCGGAGATAATATCAGAAATGATATTAGTATAATTATATTATTTCTAGTCCAAAAACCAGATTTAGTTTCTGATGTCATTTCTGATATAATTTCTAATATAATTTCTGATATTATTTTCGATGTAATTTCTAATATAATTTCTGATATAATATCTAATATCTTTTCCAATATCATTTTTGATATTATTTTGAATGATTATTTCTGATATAATTTCTAATATTATTTCTAATATAATTTCTGATATTATTTTGGATGTCATTTTTAGTCCCAAAATCAAATTTAATTTTCCATGTCATTTCGGATACAATTTCTAGTATAATTTTTAATATAATTGCTGATATTATTTTCGATATCATTTCTGATATCATTCCGGATATTATCAGAAATTATAGTTATATATTATCAGAAATTAAAATTATCATTTCTGATATTATCAGAAATTATACCATAAATGATATCAGAAATGATATTATTTCTAGTCCCAAAATCAGATGAAATTTCTGATGTCATATCTGATATAATTTCTAACATCATTTCTGATATTATTTTGGATGTCATTTTTAGTCCCAAAATCAAATTTAATTTCTCATGTCATCTCTCATGTCATTTCTGATATAATTTCTAATATGATTTCTGATATTAATTTGGATGGCATTTCTGACATCATTTCTCATATTATCAGAAATTAAAGTTATATATTATCAGAAATTATCAATATTATTTCTGATATTATCAGAAATGATATCAGAATTGATATTATTTCTAGTCCCAAAATCAGAATTGATTTCTGATGTCATTTCTGATATAATTTCTAATATCTTTTCTAATATCATTTCTAATATTATTTTGGATGATTATTTCTGATATAATTTCTAATATAATTTCTAATCATATTTCTGATATTATTTTGCATGTAATTTCTGATATCATTTCTGATATCAGAAATGATAGTTATATAACATCAGAAATTATCAATACCATTTCTGATATCAAAAAATATATCAGAAAAGATATCAGAAATGATATTATTTCTAGTCCCAAAATCATATTTAATTTCTGATGATATATCTGATATAATTTCTGATAATATCAGAAATGTTATTATTTTTAGTCCAAAAGTCAGATTTAGTTTCTGATGTCATTTCTGATATAATTTCTAATATCATTTTTTATATTATTTTGGATGTCATTTCTGACATCATTTCTGATATTATCAGAAATTATAGTTATATCTTATCTTAAATTATCAATATTATTTCTGATATTATCAGAAATTATATCAGAAATGATATCAGAAATGATATTATTTCTAGTTCGAAAATCAGATCTAATTTCTGATGTAATTTCTGTTATACTTTCTAATATAATTTATGATATAATTTCTGATAACATCAGAAATTATATTATTTTTAGCCCCAAATTCAGATTAATTTCTGATGTCAGTTCTGATATAATTTCTAATATCTTTTCTAATATCATTTTTGATATTATTTTGAATGATTATTTCTGATATAATTTCTAATATTATTTCTAATATCATTTATGATATTATTTTGGATGTCATTTTTAGTCCTAAAATCAAATTTAAGTTTCCATGTCATTTCGGATACAATTTCTAGTATAATTTCTAATATAATTGCTGATATTATTTTCGATGTCATTTCTGATATAATTTCTGATAATATCAGAAATAATATTATTTCTAGTCTCAAAATCAGATTTAGTTTCTCAGGTCATTTCTGATATAATTTCTAATATTATTTTTTATATAATTTCTGATATTATTTTCGGTATCACTACTGATATTGATATCAGAAATGATATTATTTCTATTTCCAAAATAAAATTTAAGTTCCAATGTCATTTCTGATATAATTTCTAATATAATTACTAATATTATTTCTTATATTATTGTGCATATCATTTCTGGTATAATTTCTGAGAGTATCAAAAATAATATCAGAAATGATATTATTTCTAGTCCCAAAATCAGATTTAATTTCTGATGTCATTTCTGATATAATTTCTAATATCATTTCTGATATTATTTTGATTCCATTTCTGATATAATTTCTGATATCGTTTTCGATGTCATTTCTGATATTATTTCTATATCCCAATATCAAATTTAATTTCTTATGTCATTTCTGACATAATTTCTAATATAATTACTTATATTATTTCTTATATTATTTTGAATGTCCTTTCTGATATAATTTCTAATATCATTTCCAACATAATTTCTGATATTATTTTCGATGTCATTTCTGATATAATTTCTGCAGTCAATTCTGATTCTCGCTTTTTTAACAGGGCACATGAAAACGGTTGCTTGTCTCTAAAACAAGATTTTGACGTTATAACAAAAATTTAATATATACCATTCTTTTTCATTTTTTAATATCTACAACCTCCACTAGATCCAATAAAAAGTTTTTTTCCACTCTCACACAGTGCTACATCTTTATTTCCAAATTCGTTGTTTCGCTTGATTTTTTTCCCTGTAGAAATTCAGTTTATTCAGCAACCAACTCGAGAGATTTATTTCTTAATTCATCCTATTAATTTCTATAAATACAATTTCAGATTTGTAGCGAGAGATTGCGATATGTCTCGAGAAACTAATTGATTGTTTCTAGAAGAAGGATTTCAATTAGGACATTTTCCGAGCGGTAACTTGTTGATTGCTTATCGAAGACTTATGAACTAATCAAGAGCTTATTCCTTTTACAAGGCTATTTTCAACCACTCGAGTTGGTAGGACGACGTGCACCCTGCATAGTCGCTAATCGATACACGCGCATAGCGTAGCTTCCAGAGCTGAGTGTTATCTTACCATGACTCCATCGAAGCTTGCTCCAGGGGTGCGCGTCTGCGCGTATATAGGTAATTATGGGATTTCGACTGGTTTCTACGGGATTCTGCCAGAAGCCAAACTTTGCCAGAAATTACAAGGTTCCACATATTCTTTCCCATCCTCAAACGAAATTTTATTTTCACCCTTCATTCCTGCACCAAAACATTAATTTCTTCCCGTTTCTCGCTCCATTTAACACGTATTAAACATTTTTTTTTCTTCTTTCTGTTACGTTAAAACTAAATTAAATATTTCGAGGAAATTTATGTTTTCTGTAGAAAAAGTAGTGTCTCGAATTGGCGCGAAATTAAATAAAATGAATTTAATTAAGAAACTTTTAATTTAGAAGGAAAAGTATTCTTAAATTGGAAAAAAATCACTTAATTGATTATTGTGAGATTTGGTAAAGAGGTAGGGACTTAAAATTTTGTGTGTACTTATATTTTTCATGATAGGAACGAAATTTCGAAATTGAGCCAATTTGAAAGAACGACTCCAAAAAACGTGTTCACTTGGCGTGGAATTCCTCAATTTTTCGTAATATCAATTGTTGCCATTTTGTCACATTCTCTCTAAACTGTAACAATTTCTTTTTGTCGATATATCAATATTATGTCAGTATTCGAAAATTGGAATGGAAAAATGGATTTTTCAATCTTAATTTCAATAAAATGTCAATTCGACTGAATTTAATATTTCGACACTTCTCTATGAGATAGGAATTTGAAATTGTGGTTGTTCGTGTGTTTGTCGAACGATATGTCAAATTTGAACTCAATCGGAAGACAGTCTCTAAAAATTGTCTTCACTTAGCGCGAAATTCCCTGAAATTTAGAATTTTTTTCATAATTTTTTCTCAATTTTATCTATTTTCTCGATTTTATAACTTATTTTCTGTCAATATATAAATATTGTGTCATTTCCAGAAAAGTGGAATGGAAAAATGTGTTTTAATCTAACTTTCAATAAAATGTCAATTTCATTAAATTGTCTATTGTGGGATTTCTTTATAAGATAGAGACTTTAAAATTTAGTTGTCCGTATATTTTTCCAGATAGAAACGACTTATAAAATTTGAAGCAAGAACGGAAGACCCACTCCGGAAAATTGGATTACTTGTTGTGGAATTCCCCAAAATTTATTACATTTTTATAACAATTTTTTCATTTTGACACATTTTCTCGAAATTCTCACATGTTTTTTTTTATCAATATTGAAAAAATAAAATGGGAACTTAATTTTTTCAATTTCATTAAAAGTACTCGATTTCACTAAATTGACAACCGCGGAAATTCTGTATGATACAGAAATGTGATATTTTGGTTATGTGCTTATTTTTCAATATAAAAAGTACCTGTCAAATCTGAGCTGAATTGTAAGACCGCCTCCAAAAACTGTTTTCACCTTGCCTGGAATTCTCCGAAATTTAGAATTTTTGTTTCATTAATTTTTCCTAATTTCACCCATTTTCTCTATTTTATAACATATTTTTTGCCATTATATCAATATTGTGTCATATCTGGAAAAGTAGAATGGAAAAATACATTTTTCAATCTAACTTTCAATAAAATGTCAATTTCCCTAAATTGTCTACTGCGGACTTTCTTTATAAGATAGAGACTTGAAATTTGTGTTGTCCGTATATTTTTCAAGATAGAAACGACTTATCAAATTTGAGTCAGATCGGAAGACCGTCTCCAAAAACTTTTTTCACCTATCGTGGAATTCCCCGAAATTTAGAATTTTTTTTCATCAATTTTTCTTAATTCTACGCATTTTCTTTATGACACATTTTTGCGATTATATCAATATTGCGTCATTTCCGGAAAAGTAGAATGGAAAAATACGATTTTCAATAAAATGTCAATTTTCCTAAATTGTCTACTGCGAGATTTCTTTATAAGATAGAGACTTGAAATTTTAGTTGTCCGTGTATTTCTCAAGACAGAAACGACTTATCAAATTTAAGCCAGATTGGAAGACCGCCTCCAAAAAAATGTGTCCTCTTGGCGTGGAATTCCCCAAAATTAACCAATGCGCAATTCGACGAAATGATTTTCTACACGTATTTTCAACACCTAGACGTATATATTCTCATGGTAAAAAGTTAATAAAAATTTTATGAGCGAAACGTACTCAAAACAAATTGCAGTTAATGTCATGCACTAGCGTAATATTTACTAAAAATAATTGTTAAATAGCCGTGTAAAAAGTAATGAAAAATTTATCAACTTTATGCAAAACACATTTTTGTCCCGGATGACGATTTTATACAACTAATTATGCCATTAAAAAAATGTTCTCGTTTTATATGAACTGGTCATCTACATTTTTAATGTATGCTTCTTTATTCTATGTTCTATGTGGTGTTTATACCCACACATTTTATTATGTATACTTTTTCCTGCATATACTTTTTACTACACGTACTTGTTATTACAATCTTCATTATTTTTACTTTTTATTACATTTTTCAATTCATTATTGTTTCTATTCTACTTTTCATTTATACATTTTTTAATATTCCATTATTATTATCATTATACTTTTCCTTACCATTAGCATCATTACTTTATATACCTCTCTCATAAAATACTTATCAACATTTTCAAAATAGAAACAAAACGTGTATATTTATGCTCTTATAAATTTTGCCAGTCAGAGAAAATATTTATCAAAATATTTCTTTGCTCGATTCTCAGGCGATTTCTATTTTTTCGACTGGAAAGCAGGAGAGGAATACGAGGAGAATCTACTTTTATCGTGGCTTCTGCAGTCGATCCGACGCCTGACATTTTGCATTTATGAAAACACTGCTCGTAAAAATGTGTATCTGCTTTTTGTCGACGTGCCGGATAAAGCATAAAGGTATTAAAAAAAATGGATGGCATATTTTTTATTGCGGTGTAAAGTGCCGAACAACTTTCTTCCCTCGTACAATGTGTGCGAATCGTGGAGAGTTTTATTTTCGTTGAGAGCAGACGGTTTAAACGGAATTCGGTAAATGTGTCGCGTGCCAACCTATCCTCTGTTATATTCAGCAGGGGATCCCATTGACGACTCCTTAAAGATTACACTCGGATATATTTTTTATCATTTTTACGTGTTAACCATATTTTACCCTGTCACAAGCAAAACTAAGTCATTATAAAGTGTAAAAGGCCCCACGTTGGGTCTCATTTTTTAAATTTATTCTCATACCGAATTAGAGATTACAACAGACTTATAAAATTTCGTTCATGTCTGTTAACTGTTACAAAAAAAAAAAAGAAGGTGATTCTTAAAGATTTTTTGACGCAGAATCAGAATCTGACCCTAAAAATAGTCCACTAGGATTTTTTGTAATTTTAACTTAAATGGACAAAAAATGGGTGTTCTGCACAATTTCGTGAATTTTTTGTGGTTTATCAAAAAATTTTTTAGTTTCCTAAATGGTATCGTATAGTACTACTCTTAAGCTTTGAAACACATTTTTGAAAATTATTTTACGGTTTTTGAAAAAAAAGTTATGCAGATTTGAAATTTTTTCATTTAGAAATACAGTCTCTCTAAATTTCTGGGAGTGAGTTTTCACTCCACGTAGAGTGAAAATTGAGCCACTCCAATTAGAGTGAGAAAACCGCTCTAAAAGAGTTTTCACTCCAAATCGAGCGGAAATTCACTCCAAGCTAAACGTGAACTCTTACTCTAAATTGGGAGTGAATTTTCACTCCAAATCGAGCGGAAATTCAGTGCAAGCTAAACGTGAATTCTCACTCGAATTTGAGAGTGAATTTTCACTCCAAATCGAGCGGAAATTTACTCCAAGCTAAACGTGAACTCTCAATCTAATTTGGGAGTGAATTTTCACTCCAAATCGAGCGGAAATTCACTCCAAGCTAAACGTGAAGTCTCACTCTAATTAGGGAGTGAATTTTCACTCAAACTAGAATAAAATTCTACTCTATTTAGAGTGGGTTTTTCACTCTGATTGGAGTAACTTAATTTTCACTCTTCGAGGAGTGAATAATCACTCTAAGAAATTTAGAGAGACGTTCTATATAAAAATCTGGCTAATTTAGAAAATTTCAAATGTGCATAACTTTTTTTAAAAAAAGTCGTAAATTGATTTGCAAACATGCATTTTGAAGCTTAAGAATAGAACTCCAGGATACAATTTAGAAAAATGAAAAAAAATTTGGTAAGTTCCAAAAAATTCACGAAAATGTTAGTCCATTTTTTGCCATTTAAAATAATATTACAAAAAATCATGACGTGATGAGCCATTGTTAGCCTGTGTTATGAATTGATATATTAATAGAAAAAAGAGAATTAATAAGACTTTTTACTTCGCTATTTCTGATTTTGTATTTGTAAAGCCATTTTAATTTCTACAAGGGAAGAGTAAATTTACATCTCTGGACAAAGATTTTCAGTTATTTCTGTGGTCATTAAATTATGGAGGTTTCATTTTGAATAAGTAAAAGGATTAATTCCGCTTTTAGAAATGTGATTATTCAGAAAATTGCAATTACTAATTTTGTACGAAAATAGTCTGTAACTACATACATATTTCTGGACATTTGCTAAAAAAAAAAAAAAAATTTACTCTTTTTAAAATAAAGTTAATAATAATTGAAACTTGAGATAATTAATAAAATTTTTAGAAATTATGAAAACAAATGAAACAATTAAAAATTGAAGAAAATAATTGAAATATGAGGAAAATACTTGAAAATCTTAGAAATTAATTGATAAAATGAGAATAATTAAAAACTGGAGAAAAGAATTGAAAAAAGCTAATAATAATTGGAATTTAAAATAATTAATAAAAAATGTTGGAAATTATGAAAACGAATGAAAATAATTAAAAATTGAAGATAATAATTGAAATTTGAGGAAATTACTTGAAAATCTTAGAAATTAATTTAAAAAAATAAGAGTAATAAAAAATTAGAGAAAGGAATTGAAGATAGTTAACAGTAATTCAAATTTGAGATATTTAAAAAAAAAATTGAAATTATGAAAACAAATGAAAATAATTAAAAATTGAAGAAAATAATTGAAATTTAAGGAAAATACTTGAAATATTCTAAATATTAGAAATTAATTGAAAAAATGATAATAATAAAAAATTGGAAAAAGGAATTGAAGAAAGCTAATAACAATTGAAATTTGAGATAATTATTAAAAAATTTTGAAAATTATAAAAACAAATGAAACAATTAAAAATTGAAGAAAATAATTGAAATATGAGGAAATTACTTGAAAATATTAGAAATTAATTTTAAAAAACGGGAATAACAAAAATGAGAGAAATGTATTGAAGAAAGCTATAATAATAATAATTGAAATTTGAGATAACTAATAAAAAAAAATTTTGAAATTTTGAAAACGAATGTAAATAATTAAAAATTGAAGAAAATAATTGAAACTTGAGGAAAATACTTAAAAATCTTAGAAATTAGTTGAAAAAAATAAGAATAATAAGAAATTGGAGAAATGAATTGAAGGAAGCTAATAATAATTGAAATTTAAGATAATTATTAAAAAATGTTGCAAATTATAAAAACAAATGAAAATAATTAAAAACTGAAGAAAATAATTGAAATTTGAGGAAAATACTTAAAAATCTTAGAAATTAGTTGAAAAAAATAAGAATAATAAGAAATTGGAGAAATGAATTGAAGGAAGCTAATAATAATTGAAATTTAAGATAATTATTAAAAAATGTTGCAAATTATAAAAACAAATGAAAATAATTAAAAACTGAAGAAAATAATTGAAATTTGAGGAAAATACTTGAAAATCTTAGAAATTAATTGAAAAAAATGAGAATAGTAAAAAATTAAAGAAAGGAATTGAAGAAAGCTAATAATAATTGAAATTTTAGATAATTATTAAAAAATGTTGCAATTTATAAAAACAAATGAAACAATTAAAAATTGAAAAAAATAATTAAAATTAGTGAAAAATACTTAAAAATATTGAAAATAATTTTAGAAAATGATAATAATTAATAACTAAGAAAAATGAAATGAAAAAAATTGAAAAATGAATTTAAAATTTGAAAGTTTAAGAAAATAATTGAAATATGATAAAAACAATGATAATAATAAGATTAAAGTAAAAAGAATTATTTAAACAGCAATAAATAATATAAAATTTAGGAATAAATAATGAATTTGATCTAATGTCAAAGGAAAAATAATTAACATGGAACAAGTGATTGAAAAAGTTATAGAAAAAGAAAATAATTGAAATATGTGGAACGTAAATTTGTGATTTAGGGAAAGAAATGAAAAATAAATAAAATAATTAAAAATTGCAGAAAATAATTGAAATTTGAGAAAAATACTCGAAAATCTTAAAAATTAATTCATAAAATGAGAATAATAATTAAAAATTGTGGGAAATAATTGAAAAATTATAAATATAATTTAAAATTGAGTAGCATAATTGAAAAATGATTAAAATAATTTGAAATTGAATAAATAATTGAAATATGATCAAAATAATTGAAATTTCAGATAAATATTTGGAATTTTCGAAAATTATGCCAAAAAAATGAAAATAATTAGAAATTGAAGAAAATAATAGATAAATTACAGAATTTATTTTTAGGCGAAAGAAAATAATAGAAACACAGTTTTAAAAATTGCAAATTGAGGACAATAATCTAAATAAGCTTATGATTTAGGAAATTAATTGAAAATTATTTAAAAGGTGCAGAAAATAACTTTAAAATGATATAAAGAAATTAAAATAGAACAAAATAATTGAAAATTGAGATAAATATTTGCGATTTACTCAGAAATAATGTAAATAAATGAAATATTGTTGATAATGGCAAAATAAAAAAAATAATATTAAAGTAAAGAGATTAATTTTAACAGCGATAAATAATATAAAATTTAGGAATAAATAATTAAATTGATTTAATGTCTAAGAAAAAACCATTTCACAATTTAGGGAAAAATGATCAAAAACAGAAAATGTCAGATTGACAGTTTCAAATTTTAAAAAAATTATATTTAATTTGCTACAGACTATATTAAAGTTTAAAATAACTTTGTAAAGATTCGAATGTTTTTTCTAAGGCTTAAAATTCTTTGTATGAAAATTTCGCTTTCTGGCACTTTTTTCCTAAATTATAATGCATTTTAATAAAATTTACAATAATATTTTTCTTTACGTGCACGGAAAGAAGAAATCTTAAAAATATCTTAATACTGTCTTAAAATAAAATACCAACTGGCTAATTTGTAATATTTATTAGACTTTCAAAATTAATTTTAAGATTTCTAAAGACTTTTTTAATAAGTATAGTAATTTATTTTATATTTATTAAAAAATTCTTTAAAAATCTTAAAATTAATTTTGAAAGTCTAATAAATATTACAAATTAGCCAGTTGGTATTTTATTTTAAGACCGTATTAAGATATTTTTAAGATTTCTTCTTTCCGTGTGCAAAAGATAAATTTAAGATTCTGGTGAAAAAAGTGGAAAATAATGAAAATAATTGAAAATTGCAGAAATTAATTGAAAAATTATAAAAATAGTCGAAAATCGTAGTTTGTGTAATTGAAATCGTAAACGAAGAGAATTATAAAAAATCGAAGAAATTTCTAAACCACTTGAAATTCAGTATTATTTGAAGCGTGGATACAGAGATTTTCAGTTATTTCTCGTCATTAAATTACGGCGGTTTCCTTTTGAATAAGGTTAATTCCTCTTTTAGAAATGTGATTATTCAGAAAATTGTAATTACTAATTTTGTACGAAAATAGCATATATAACTTTATAAAGAGCAGATTATATGATTAAAATTAATTGCACCTGGACAATTGTAGAATATCTGCTTAAATTTCTAATTTCCCCTCCGAAAAAACGGAAATTTTCAAATTAATAATAGAAGGGAAACTAAAATTATAAAATGTCTGCCAAAAGGGGAAAGACAAAATTTAATGAGATTAGCGATTTTGTTTTATTTGAAAGGCAGTAACGGCCTCTCGCGATTGTGATATAATGCCATTCTGATTCCGGCGAAAATCAAGACAAATCCTTGTGCTTGTGAATAATGAAATGGCTTCCCTTAGACAATTGTCGAGGATTTTTGACGTAATTAAGCTATTGAATGGAACAATACGGAATTTGAGCATTGTTACGGACCTTATCGACACGCTGGCAGCTCAGGGTACAGCTAAATACCGTTAAATACCGCATTGTTGATTGTCGTGGTTAATCGCTATAGCGACTTGCAAGGATAAATAGTTTTGCATGAATCTCGTCTCTCTCTCTCTCTCTCTCTCTGTATTGGTCACCTTGATATCAACTCCTAAATCGATCTCGAGTTATGAGAATTATACGAGATTAAACACGAATGAACACTCTCGTCCGCAATTGTATCGTCAACAATTCATCAAGTCGCTCAAGAACAGCACACTAGTACAAAACAAACGCATTATGTGCTCTCAGGGGCTTAGAAATCATTCACAGAACTCACGTTAATTGGTCTGCGCTTTCAATTGCCTATTTTCTATGCCACGCTAATAAATTCGTAATGCTTTGTATATTATATATTGCACGCTGATTAAGAGCCAAATGAAAAGTGCTTTTTAAAAATTAGGAATTTTTTCAAAAAAATCTGAACTTTTTTTAAGGTATTTCTCAAGTGGGTAGTCCTTGTCTAAAGCTAGTATTTTAGCAATTATTAATTAAAGGGTCAATCCACTGAATTTCGTCTGAGGGCTGTTGCGACCATATTTTTAAAAAATCTAGTTTTAAAATATGTGAAACTCTAACATTTTTTGCATTCAATAAGCATATTATCATAGTATGAATTTTATTTCTTTTCGTGTTATTACTAATCAAAAGTAGAAGGTTCACAATTTCATTTCGTAACCTTAAATCTGAAGCTTTTTTAAAGATGTTATAATTCCCAGACTATTTAATATAACATGTATCAGAAGATATTAGAAATATAAATCATTTAATTCTAAACGCAGAAAAGATGGATTTATTATAAAATTTCACTATTTTAAAGTGGTACTCTTAATTTAAAAAATGTATACTTGTAAAAAGTTTTACTATTTTTCGAAGCTTATTACTTTTTTGTGGAACTTCCTACAAATTTCAGGTTTTGAATGTAATTTAATATTAATTTAATCTACTTGCCTATAAAGTTTATCGAACGTGTTTTGCTTCGTTAAGGAAATATTAAAATTTTTAAATTCCTTACTCAAAAAGGTTAATTTTTATATTTTAAGTAAACACAGCAATTTCACATCGCTCCATTTAAATTAAATTAGTGTACAAATAGAGCGATGTATAAATTGCACTATTAATAAATTACTGTTCACCTTTTAATAAATCTTTTTGTCTGTTTCAGGTAAGTTACCACACTCTACAACTCTTCACATTTTCTGCATTTGGTAAGATTGTCAATATTCATATAAATCTTGTCAAGTTGACTATTTCTTCGTGGATCTAAAAGTTATGAGAAATTTTATCAAACATCAATTTTTTTCATATATCACAAATCTATAATAATAATAATTATAATAATAATAATCCGCAAATTATTTCATTCCTTTATTCATTTATTGTCTCTTCAGACCTCAAGTTTCGCGCATATACTCTCTAAATCTGAATTAGTTAAAAATATCTAATTTGAAAGCAAACAGTCACTAATTGAAATAGTTATATTTCTATACTAACCATTTAGTAAAAAAAAACTCATTATTAGTCAAATTCATTTTTAGGTTATGTCAAAATTACTAAAATTATTTATTAATTTAATTAATCTAATTTTAGTAGATTTCTGTTTACTAATTCAATTAGTCAAATTGCAATTATATTTTAGTTGTATTTTTTACTAATAATTAGTTATATTTTAGTAATAATTAGTTATTTTTAACTAATAGGAGAAACAAAAACTCAGCCACGATTTTACTAATAATTAGTTATTTTTTATTAATTAAAATTTAGAGAGTAGATTTTTAAATTTAAATAAACTTTTAAAAAAATTCATTTAAATTGATTAAAATTTAATTTTATAAAATATCAGTTCAAATAAATTTAATGTAATTAATAAATGAGTCTATAATTTTTTCTATAATTTTTTCTTTAATTTTCTGCAGTTTTCAATATACAATTATTTTCTTTAAAATTTATAATTATTCGTTAATTTTTTCTAATTATTTTGTTCTGTTGTCGATTATTCTCGACAGTTTTCAAATTTTTCTTTATATTGTCAATTAATTTCCTCATTTCTCAACTATTTTCATTAATATTTAATTATTTTAGTCATTTTGTAATTTTTCTTTCAATTATCAACTATTTTCTTAAAATTCCAATTTAATTCTTAAATCTTCAATTTTTAGTTATTTTCTTTAATTCTGAATTATTTTCTTAAAGTTTCAAATGCATTCGTCGCTTTTCAATTATTTTATTCAATATTTAATAATTCTCGTATTTTCTCTGTTATCAATTATTTTCTTGAAATTTCAAGACAATTCTTCAATTTTCATTTATTTTTTACAATTTTTTCCATAATTTTCATCAGTTTTCAATTGACAATTCATTATTCTTCTTCAATTTTATGATTATTTATTAATTTGAAAAAAAATTTTGTTCGAATGCCGACTATTATTATTATTATGATTATTAAAATTTTGTTTTCAATTATAATTTTTTTTTTTTTTTTAATAGTTAATATCTAATTAGTTACGTCATATTATAATTTTTCTTTTAATTATCAATAATTTTCTTGTAATTTCCATTTAATTCTGTAATTTACAATTTATTTAATCAATTTTTAATTATTTTCTTCAATTCTCAAATATTTTCTTTAATTTTCAATTATTTTATTATTTTCAATTAGTTCCTCAATATTCAAGAATTCTCAGATTTTTACAATTATTTTTTTCAGTCGTAAAAATTGTTTTAAAATTTCAATTCAACTATTCAATTCTAGAACTATTTTCTTCAATTCTCAGTTATTTTCTTCAAATTTAAATTTCACTTTTCAATTTACAATTATTTTTTTATTATTAAAAAATGTATCGCCTTTTTCTATCATTATTGTCGACTATCTATAAGTTTCTTTAATTTTAAATACAATTTTTTAATTATTTTCTTTAATTTTCAATTAATTCTTTAATTTACGATTTATTTCTTCAATATTTTTAAATTATTTTCTTCAATTCTCAAACATTTTCTTTAACTTTCAATTATTTTTAGAAATTTTCAATTAATTCCTGATTTTTCAATAATTCTCAGATTTATTCAATTATTTTTTTTATTCATAAATTTGTTTTAAAACTTCAATTCAATTATTCAATTCTAGTACAATTCTTTTCAATTCTCAAGTATTTTCTTTATATTCAAATTCCTTTTTTCAATTCCGAATTATTTTTTTTAATGTTAAACAATCATCGCCTTTTTTCTATAATTTTTTCGATTACCATTAACTTTCTTTAATTTTAAATGCAATTGTTGAATTATTTTCTTAAATTTTTAATTCCAGTCTTCAATTTTTATTTCCATTCTTCAGTTTTCAATTTGTTTTCTTCAATATTTATTCATTTTCTGCTTTTTCAATTACTTTTTCTTCAACTTGTAAGTATGTTCTTTAAATTTCAATTCCATTCTTCAATTTTTATTTTCTTTCTTCAATTTTTAATTTTTTTCAATTTTAATTATTTGTTTCGATTTTTAATTCAGTTGTTAAATATGCAATAATTTTCAACAATTATTCCTATAATTTTCTTAATTTTTCTATCTGCAATTATTTTTTTTTAATTTAATATTTATTGTTTAATTTTTTCAATTTTTTTCAGTTGTCTGTTAATCTAGTCATTTTTTGAATTTTGTTTTCAATTGACAATTATTTTCGTCATTTTTTCAGATATTTTATTCAATTTTTCAATTATTCTCGTCATTTTTAAAGTATTTCCTTCAATTATTAATTTATTATTTTCCTCAATTTTCAATTATTTCCTACAATTTTTTCAATTTTTAATTATTATCTTAAAATTTTATAATTATTCTTTGATTTTTTAAATTATTTTGTGTGGTTGAGTACTAATCCAGACATTTTTTGAATTTTGTTTTGAATTGTCAATTATTTTCGTCATTTTGTAATTTTTTCTTCAATTATCAATTCTTTTTTTAAATTTTAATTTAATTCTTAAATTTTTTATATTTTTCATAAATTTCAAATATTTTGTTCGATTTTTAATCCAGTTGTTTAATTAGCAATTACTTCCAACAGTTATTCCTGTAATTTTTCAACTATTTTGTCCAAATTTAATATTTATTGTATAATTTTTTAAACTATTCTTTTCAATTGTGTAAGTAGCCATTTTTCAAATTTTGTTTTCAACTGTCAATTATTTTCGTCATTTTTTTAGATAATATGTCATTCTTTTTAAATGTTTAAGATAAATTATTGTCCAAAAATTTAGATTTTAATATTTTGTGATAATAAAACATTTTAACCTGTAATTATAATTAATAAGATTATAAAAGTATGTAAATTTTAAATTTAAGTATAAAAGTTACATTTTAAATATAAAGCCAAATTTCGCAAAATTAAAAATACTGTTTTAATTGTTCAAAAATTTGTGATCGGGAAATTCTAAAAAATTGACCAAGAAAAACCAGTAATTTAATTTCATAAAAAAGTGGGTCACCCTGATTCTGAACTTTTTCGAAAATTTACGTGACATCTTTTTCTTCTTCTTCTTTTCTTTTTTGTTAAGAAAACCGCTTTTTGAACTGACGTATAAAAATGGACTTGCATCAGATTGCAGCATTGATTTTACGAAAACATGCTCACGTCCTTCAATGCTACTGCATTGTATTCAGCTAATGATGGTAGTTTTGCTCTCATCGGATTGTTCCTATCTCACTTGTACCCATTTCCATCAGCAGTGCCTCCTTCCCTTCCGCATCCTTTCTCCTTTTCTACTTCTCCACTTGTCTCGAGAGCTCGCAATTACGAGCAATCTGACAATTATCGTAGAAGCCGATGTTGAGTCTGTCGACTCCTTCGTCCGCGTGCTAAAGTGTCAAGGCCCATCTGTTATATATATCGTTAAATACTCCGTGAGATTTTTCCCTAACGAATCTTTCACACGATTTAGATCTTTGATCTTGATCGAACTGATCTAGAAAGAGATTGATCCCGATAGATTCTTGAAATTTATCAGGAAGGAGATTCCAAGATTGTTCTTGGAGACGAGTTCAGAGGAAAAAGATTTAAAATCGTGGGACTATCGAGAGGGAAGAACTTGAACGACTTCTTTTAATCATTTGGAAACTTGAATTATTTCCTTTTTCTGTTCAAAGTATTTATATTGCTAGAAAAGAGTTATCTTTGAAGGTATTAAAAAATTCTTTTTCGAAAATATTGTTTAACCTTAATTACAGCACCATTTAGCCTAAGGACATTCACTGGTATTCTATAATGAATACAATTGTTTTGTTTATGAACCTTTAAGACGAAGTAATTAAAACCATTAATAATCGTACTGTTGGCATTGTAATTATATTAATGATTGATGACAAATGATAATTGAATAATAATAATACTTCAATTAATAATCTTATTGGTGTCGTCAGATGATGGTTATTACTTGATCATTAACCATTTTTGCAAGCAATTTATAATGTTTGTCTATTAAGATTATTTTGTAGTTGATCAATGCTATTGTTAAATTAATCCGAAATATGTAAAAAACGAATTGTAAATTGATTTACAATTGACACTAATTGCCCAGTTTATTTACAATTAAACTACATATTTTTTAAACTTCAGATCTTGATGGTTTACAAATTGTTAGATGTTAACTATCTGAAACCAATCCTTATCATGATTTTTATAGACAATTCTTTGGATGTAGCTATTGAGGGTCAATTTTAGGAACTTGTTATTCTTAATCAATTTTTTGGAACTTGTTATTTAATAATATTGATTAAATTGATACAAATATTGGTTAGGAACAACAAGGTCTAAAAATGGATCAAGAATAGCAACATCCAAAACACAAAATTTGAATATGTTTTTGGCTCTTGTTATTAATGTAGTAACAAAAATTGATTTCGTCCTCTATACAAATGCAACCATTTAAGTAATAACAAGTTCCAAAAATTGATCTGGAATAAAAAGTTCCAAAAAATGATCGGGAATAACAAGTTCCGAAAATTGATCAGGAACAGCAAGATCTAAAAATTGAACCAGAATAACGAATTCAAAAAATTGGTCCAGAACAACAACACCCAAACTATTAATTCAAATACTATTAAGATTAAACAATATTTTTTGAACATCAATTATAATTTTAAACGGTACTTGTACTACACGAAACTACAAGATAACATTTTCATTAATTGATGACAGCAATATAATTATGTTGACCTTCGTTTTATTGGGAAATTGTTTTTGAAGATACCCTCTTTTACTTTCCTTTGCCTTCTTTCAATATAATTATATAAACAGAAATATGAAATAATTGATGACATGTTTCCGAATGGTCACAAGGAGTGGTGATATTAGTTTAAGTACTGCCTTGCGCTCCCCTAGAAGCTTCGATTTTGCGCCTCTCGAATGGTTTTAAAACCCTTTCTGGAATGAAGCGGTCGGAGACTACTCCAGCCCAGCACGGCTGACTTATCCACAATCTGGGAGGATTAGGCTGATACAATATTCATAAGCCACTGGTCTACATACCCTTCTTCCACTTTCGCTACCCTCTCTTCTTCCCTCTTTGGAATCAAGTTCTCTCGTACTCCCCCGATATTCGTCCTCTATGCAAATGCAACCATTCCAACCACATAGTCTTCGTATCGTTTCTCCATTCTAAAAGAGAAATTTTATAATTACATTGTAATAACAATTATTCCCCTAATGAACCTGTAATTACAGTAACGAGAAGCTTTAATTGTTTCTCAAACAATCCAATTTCCTGACAAATTTATCAAGGTGAAAAATTAATGTTAATTTGAAAATAATTACGTTAGGATAGATCTAACAATTTTTTCAAAATAGGACATTTCAAGGGGAAATTCTTTCGAATAATATTCACAATTTTGACTGTTCGTAAATGAAACCCGATGAGAGGATCAGTAACAATAACGTATGTACTATGCGTACTCGCCAGAACAAGCCCGCATTTACATATGCAATCATTGAATAACACAGTAGTGTATCTGAATTTTCGTATCTCTGATATTCTATATTGGACCCGAGGCGAATAGAAACGGCGTTCTGATGCACACGATCAGGCATCTCTCACCGAGTTTCAACCGATTCTATCCATTTTACCCATCGCTGGCTACTCGCGATATTTCATTGCGATCTCAGGATTCTAACCATTATTTGTTTGTGATTCAAACAGTACGATTTATCTGGTAGCCGATCGAAACTGCCTCGTTTTCCATCCAGGCCCTTTGGGATCACGATAGCTAATACAATTCGGAACCAGATCGCATTATAAGCTCGAAAAATTATCCTCATCAGGAATAAATTACTGGTATTTCAAATATACAAATATCTACCTATCAATATATTTTATCTAAACATTATGTTTTATGAACTCGAATTTATCTCGACATGTAAATAAATGTTTCATATCGACTTGTGAACATCTAGACACGCAGTTGTATTTGTTATCAATCTTTTTAAAACTTTCGTGATAATTCCCCCGTCCAGTTTTTTTTGTTTGTTATAAGAAACTTCTCTCCACTTTCGAATCAAACGATAATTCGTTTATAGTACCGAACTTTTTATCCCTTGTTGATATTTGTTTGGTAGATTTTCTTTTTGTCGACGCTCGCAGCATCCCAGTCGTAAAACGTAAAGTCGATCGACCCTCGCAAAGCTCCATAGTGCCATAGAATCGTGTAAAGTCGCGAAAGTCCTCGATAAGACGGACCCTCGACATTGTCTCTCCGAATAACCGAAATTCTCGTGTCGCGCACAAGTGTATGTCTCCCGTATACCCATAGATTCAACGACAAACTCGAGAGGCATTTCGCAAAAGACCGATTTAGATCGGAGTGGTGCTAAATATTTCCTAGTTTAATTACATACCGCCATACATAAACGTGCACAGGACACTTCAGCGAGGATATAATCGTAAAACTCTCGCCATTCTCCAACCCCACCTAGCGAAAATTTTCTCCTGCGACTTGTTAACCTTCCCTATTAATGAGCACAAAATTTCCAAAAAAATAGGTCATTAGAATATAGGAATTAAAATGTTCCCTGTACTTAAGGGAAAGCAAATTTGTTGGTGTTTTGTTTTTGATAAACATGAGGAAGAAAAACATGAGAAATAAAAAGATTGTCACGAGGGTAACAATAATTACTATCTAGAAAACAAAAATTACCATCAAAATAATGGAACTTACCATCGGGGTGGCAACAAATCCAATTGGGATGAAAATAATTATGACTCTAGATGTCAACAGTTATCATCGGAATGACAATATCTATCATCGGGATAGTAACAGTAACCATCGATAGACAACGTTTTCCATCTTTTTGTTAAAGATTACCATACGAATTGCATAGATAAACATTGGGAATGTAAAAATTGTCATAGGGACAATAACAATTATCATCGGGATAGCAACAACTATCATAGGGATAACAACAATAACCATTGATTGACAAAAGTTCAATCTTTTTGATAAATACTACCATCCGGATTACAAAGATAAACATTGGGAATGTAAAGATTGACTAAGGACAACAACAATTACCATCGGGATGACAACAACTATCATCAGAATAACGGTAATAACCATCGATTGACAACCATTTCCATCTTTTTGTTCAAGATTCTCATTTGAAATATAAAGATAAACATTGGGAATGTAAAGATTGCCATAAAGACTACAACAATTACCATCGGGATGACAGCAGCTATCATCGGAATAATAAAAATAACCATTGATCGACAAACATTTATATCTTTTTGTTAAAGATTACCACTCTAATTGCAATGATAAACATTGGGAATGTAAAGATTGCCATAAGGACAACAACAATTACCATCGGGATGACAACAACTATCATCAGAATAACGATAATAACCACCGATTGAGAACCATTTCCATCTTTTTGTTCAAGATTACCACCCTAATGGCAATGATAAACAATGGGGATGTAAAGATTGCCATAAGGACTACCACAATTACCATTGGGATGACAACAACTATAATCGATATAGCAAAAATAACCATCGATTGACATCCAATTCTATTTTTTTGGTAATGATTACCAGCGGAATTGCAAAGATAAACACTAGAAAGGTAAAGATTGTCATAATAACGATAACAATCACTATCAGGATGGGATCAACTATCATCAGAATAACAAAAATAACCATTAATTGACAACTTTTTCCTTCTGTTTTTTAAAGTTTACCATTCGAATTATAAAGATAAACATAGAGGATATAAAGATTGCCATAAGAACTACAACAATTACCATCGAGATAACAACAACTATCATCGGAATAACAAAAATAACCACCAATTGACAACCATTTCCATCTTTTTGTTAAAGATTACTATCCGAATTGCAAAGAGAAACACTAGGAAGGTAAAGATTGTCATAAGGTTAATAACAATTAGTATCGGGACAGCAATATAACTATCATTAACAGAAATTATAGGATGGCAGGAATTACAATCGGGAGATCTGTAATTACCATCTGGGAACAACAATTACTCTCGATATAACAATTGTTATCGAAATATTGATCAGATGCTAACAAGTATCATCTAAAGTTAAAAAATTACAACTAGAATGACAAAAGTGACCATCCCATGACGACAATTACCATTGGTATATCCATCAATTACAAGTACTATGTTAAAAATTACCATCGGATGACATCAATTTCCATCTGAATTCAACTATTACAATTAGAATGGCAAAAATGACCATTAGATGACAACAATTATCACCTGAATTTAACTATTACAATTAGGTTGGCAAAAATGACTATCGGATGACAACAATTACCATCTGAATAGTATAGATAAACATCGAGAACGTAAAGGTTGTTATAAAGATAACAATTACCATCGAATAGCATTATTATTATTATTATTATTACAACAAGTACCACCGGAATGACAGCAATTATTATCAGGATAACGACAATGACCATTGGAATAAAAATAATCATCTTAAAGATATTAATAATTAAGTTCGGGATGACAACAATTACCATCAGGATGTCAACAATTACCATCGAAATGGCAGTTATTATGAACCAGATGAAAATAATTATTATTTAGATTGCAAAGATTGATATAGGGATGTTCAAGATGAAAATCTGCATTATGAAAATAACCACGAGAAAGAAAAAAGATTGTCATGAGGATAACAATAATTACTATTTAGAAAAGATCGATTACTTTCTGGATAATGAAACTTACCATCGGGGTGGCAACAACTACCATCAGGATGTCAACAATTACCATTTAAATGTCAACAAGTACCATCGAAAGAATAACAATTACCATCGATTGCCAACAATTTTCATCTCTTTGTTAAAGATTACCATACGAATTGCAAAGATAAACATTGAGAATGTAAAGATTGCCATAAGGACAACAACAATTACCATCGGTATGACAACAACTATCATCAAAATAACGATAATAACGATCGATTGACAACCATTTCCATCTTTTTGTTTAAGATTACCATTCGAAATGCAAAGATAAACATTGGGAATGTAAAGATTGCCATAAGGGCAACAACAATTACCATCAGAATAATAAAAATAACCATTGATTGACAAACATTTATATCTTTTTGTTAAAGATTACCACCCTAATTGCGAAGATAAACATTAGAAATGTAAAGATTGTTATAAGGACAATAACAATTACCATCGGGATGACAACAACTATCTTCGGAATAATAAAAATAACCATTGATTGACAAACATTTATATCTTTTTGTTAAAGATTACCACCCTAATTGCAATGATAAACATTGGGAATGTAAAGATTGCCATAAGGACAACAACAATTATCAACAACAATTAGCAACAACTATCATCGGAATAACAAAAATAACCATCGATTGACAACCATTTCCATCTTTTTGTTAAAAAATACCATCCGTATTGCAAAGATAATCATTAGGAATGTAAAGATTGTCTTTAGGACAACAACAATTACCATCGGGATGATAACAACTATCATCGGGATAACAAAAATAACCATCGACTGACAACCATTTCTATCTTTTTGTTAAAGATTAACATCCGAATTGCAAATCTAAATGATGCGGATAAATATCGAGAACCTAAAGATTGTTATAAAGATAACAATTACCATCGGATAGAATTATTATTATCATTGGAATAGCAACAATTATCATCGACATGACAACAATTACTATTGGGCTAACAACAGTTACAATTGTAATAAAACTTATCATTATAAATATATTATTAATTAAGTTCCGGATGACAAATTACACATAATTTACTTTGATAACTTTGGTACTAATTAATAATCGTTTAAAACGTGATCTGAACAGAAAATAACTAACTATTAATAGAGAACAGCGGACGGATAGACGGACAAACATACACCAAATTCTCGTCATAAAAAGTAATTCAAACCTATTGTTGATATTTTCTCTTTTGTAAAATCAGTAGTTTTTCCCGTTAGGAAACTTTTTATCGACTTTCTCGTTAGGAAATTGAATTGAAAGACTTTTGATTGTCAGTAAAAACGAGCGATTTTTTCTTTCAAACTGAGCAATATATAAATCGGGCGTACGTCATTTCGACCATTCTGGGCACATATACAGAAAATGATTTTTCAGATTCCAAAGCTTCTAGACCTATTCATGGATCTCGGCGTGTATGCACGCAGGTAACGTGGAAAGCTGAAAAGAGACGAGAGGAAGAGAGCCGTGAAACATTTGAATACAAGTGGCTCGCGCTCGTCGTAGCACGACCAGTAACCCCTTTGCCTATGTATAGATAGCAGTTTTGAAAGTACCTTTTCGCCAGTATAAACGCAGGATGAAGCGATGCCAACACTGAGGAGTAGGCAAAGAGGGTTGGCGCTACTCCTGCTGTTCTGGTTCGTGACCATTTGCGAATCCTTCTCCTTCAATTTTCTCATCTCTTCCTCTGCAGTCTAAACAGAGCGTAAAAAACGCAAAGTCAAATCATTACCAAAGGTCTGCAAAAATCTTTGAGATGTTTTTTCGACAATAACCTAATTCTCGAGGAGCTTCTTTTTCAGCTTGGTTAATGTAGCATTTTTTTTTTTTTTACCAGATGTGTGGCAATTTGCATTTCAGTAATTTATATTTCATATATCTTTTTCATATCTCTTCAAATTTATGTATTTCGTAAATAATACAAAATTTATCAAAGAACCAAATTTCGTGTTTGGTCTTGTATCGGGAATTTTATAGGACCTTTTTGTTTATGAGAGGTGGTTATTTTCGATTGGAGAGTTGGAACGGCGCAAATACTGTTCTCTTGTTTATATCGGGTTTAGTGCTGTCGTGTCAGAAACGCTGTGTTAGACAAATTAGGGTCCTGGAGAAACTTTATAGCAAGAGCATTTTCCACGCTTACCTTTCGATAAATCGGTTCGTGATAAGGAGCAAAAGTCGCGCAAAGGAGGGTCCGCAAGGATTTTCGCTCTAACAGCAAACGTGATCGGTGCCAAACAGTTTTTGCCGACGAGACAATAACATTTCCCTTTTTTCGACTTTGATCACGAACTAGACGAGATCGCGACTTGACAACAATGCGAGCAGCAGATAGAAAAGCACGATGTCGATGGCCATTTGGTCTAGACGCAATTGCAGGAGTAAAATTACTCCATTGGATCGAACCTAGTCATCTTGGCAAAGTCTCGTTACCGCGAAAGCACAACGCGGAACGATCTTCTTATTCACCATGATGCCAAGATTGCCAAGTCAACTTACAATAGACCATTTGTTGCTGATGTAAGAACCTACTTAGATCCTCTGAATGTTCAACATTAAGCACATATGCTATATTCCACTCGTGCACAATAGAATTTTCCTAGCTTTATTCAACGGGAAATAGTTTAGAAACGAAGAAATTACATTTGCTATGAAGGGAGAGATGTATTTTTCAAAGAGAAACATCCAGAGGAGAGAAATATTTCAGAGAGAGAAAATATTTCATATAGAAATAAGAGAAACATTTTGGATAGAGAATTATTTTGTGGAACTTGTGTCATCTACAGATGATGATCCAAATAATTCAAGATGAAAGCCCACAACTGGATTTAATTAAACGTATTCAGCTGGAGGACTGCGAGTTTTTAACAAAAGGGAAGATTGCATTCTTTTGGATTAGAGTCTCTTTAGTAAACTTATTATGTAATAATCGTCAACTGTTGCAAGGACACAACAAAGACGTAACTTGAAATGAACGTGCTCATATGCAAATATGGGAGAATAAGGAGACGGGAAAAGAAAAAAAAGAGAGAGAGGGAGAGAGAGAGACTGTGACTGCGGGTGGGAGACACGAGGGAATGATGATACGTATACGATATCGAAGAGACAGGTCAGAGAGAAAAGAAAGAAATGAGACCCGCGTTCTCGGTCGTAAATGAAGCTGCTGCAGATGGAGATGCCGCGCCGTCTCCAGCCGGCCCGTGTCATTGACGTCGCTAACCAGAAGGCCGACCTCATTAATAAAATTCGTTTGTGCATGGACCGCATCTCTGACGCGAATAAAGATTCCAATTGACCAGCGTCTTCCAGTATCCCTCCGAGGAATTTGTGATTGCGTTGCAATTTGACAGATTAACGTGTAATGAAAGGAGTTTTTATGAGTAATTTGGTTTGGAATATATGCGTTACGATTTTTAAGGATGTCTAATTAGAAGATAGATAAGGATTGTCGTAGAGACAACTACCATTATCGGGATAGAAATAATTAATTTTGGGATGATAACTATTACAATTAGGGTGACAAAATTCACTTATGGGATACCAACAGTTACCTTCGGGATGGCAACAATTACGTCCGGGATGGCAATAATTACCTCCGGGACGGCAACAATTACCATCTAGATGTTAAAACTGACCATCAATATGTTAAAGATTATCTTATGGCAAAGATAAACATCGGGAATGTAAAGATTGTCATAAGGATAACAACAATTAGCATCAGGATAATTACAATTAATATTGATATGACAATAATTACTATTAGGAATTAATTAATTATCATCGGGATGACAAATTACCATTAGAATGTAAATAATTAGCACTGGAATAACAAATATTTATTTCGTGTTGAGAATAATTACCATGAGGATGGCAAACATTATCTACGGTAGATGACAGTGATAACGAAATCTAAATGGTTGACATCAACATGTTAAAGATTAGTAACTAATTGGAAAAGATAGGCATCAAGGTAGGAACAATTACTATCAGAATGTTAGTAATTCCCATCGGGATAGTAACAATTGCCATTGGGATGGCAAAATTTGTCTTTAAGATTAAAACAATTTCTATCTGCATGGCAACAACTACGATGAAATTTTAACAATTAGCATTATCTTGTTGAGTATTTTAAGCTAAGTAACAAAATAAACATCAGGAATGTAAAGATAGTTGTGAGGATAACAATAAATGACATTGGGATGGAAACAATTACCGATGGTATGACAACAATTACCTTCGGGATAACAATTTTTTAATTTTTAATTAATTAATTAAGGTCGGGATGACAACAACTACTATTAGGATGGCAACAATTACAATCGGAATTCAGATATTACAATTAGGATACCAAGAATTACCATCGTATGATTACCACCGGAGAAGTGGTAATCCAAATAATGATCGGATGACAAAAATTAAGATTAGAATTTCACTATTACAATTAGGGTGGCAAAAATTATCATCGCATAACAATTACGCGAATTCAACTATTACAATTAGATGTGAATAATTACCATCAATGGCCATAATTACCTTCGAAATTCCATTACTACAATTAGGATATCAAAAATTACCATCGTATGACAAAAATTACCACCGGAATGGTAAAAAATTCGTGAACCATGTTAAAATTAGCATCTACATGTGAGAGATAACCTTCGGGATCGTGAAGATTGTCATAAGGATAACAATAAATAACTACGGGATGGCTGTTATTACTACCGGAATACAACAATTACTATTGGGATGACAACAATTAATATTGAAATAACTTTCCGATGACAACAATTACCATCGAAAATCAACTATTACAATTAGGATCTCAATAATTACCATCGAAATTTAACTATTAAAATGAGGATAACGATAATTACCATCGCATAATAATTATCATCTGAATTTAACTATTACAATTAGGATCTCAATCATTGACATCGAATTCTAACTACTACAATTAGGATGTCAAAAAGTAACATCGGATAACAACAATTACCGTCGAAATTTTCAACTATTATAATTAGGGTATTACCAATAAATACTGAAATAAGTTTCCGATGACAACGATTACCATCAAAACTCAACTATTACAATTAGGATCTCAAAAATTACCATCGAAATTGAACTATTACAATCAGGATGACGATAATTACCATCGCATAATAATTATCATCTGAATTTAACTATTAGAATTAGGATCTCAATTATTGACATCGGAATTCAACTACTACAATTAGGATAGCAAAAATTAACATCGGATGACAATTACCATCGAAAATTTTAACTATTATAATTAGGGTATTATCAATAACTGTTGAAATAACTTTCCGATGACGACAATTACCATCAAAACTTAACTTTTACAATTAGGATCTCAATAATTACCATCGAAATTTAACTTTTACAATTAGGATGTCGACAATTACCATAGCATAACAATTACCATCGGAATTTAACTATTTCAATTAGGATCTCAATAATTGACATCGGAATTCAACTACTACAATAACGATGGCAAAAATTAACATCGTATGACAATTACCATTGAAAATTTTAACTATTATAATTAGGGTATTATCAATAACTATTGAAATAACTTTCCGATGACAGCAATTATCATCAAAAATCAACTTTTACAATTAAGATCTCAATAATTACCATCGAAATTCAACTTTTACAATTAGGATCTCAATAATTGACATCGGAATTTAACTACTACAATTACGATGGCAAAAATTAACATCGGATGACATTTATTACCATCGGAATTTAACTAATATAATTAAGGTAGTATTATCAATAACTATTGACATAACTTTCCGATGACAACAATTAGCATCAAAAATCAACTATTACAATTAGGATCTTAATAATTACCATCGAAATTTAACTATTACAATTAGGATGTCAATAATTACCATCAAAATTTAATTATTATAATTAGGATGACAATAATTAACATCGGAATTCAACTATTACAATTTGCATATTAAAAATTACTATTGTATGGCGAGAATTACCATTTTTTCTCCCAAAAAATCACATAATTCTCAAAACTATTCATTGTCTCCACCTTATCTAAAAGCAACAATTGTACAAGAACCTAGCGAAAAAATTGACAAAAGACCGGCGCCAACTTCGATATCCAATATACGAAATGTTTCCCGTGTTTTCGACAATATCGCTTTTTATCTTTTCGATAGGCATTTTGAAAACAGGTTTTAGTTTATCTCAATTGTGATTCTCGTGATTCTCGTGGCGTGTAGTGCCAAAGGCGTAAAGGAAAGATATTAAATCGCATTAGAATGACAGGTATAGAATATAAGGAACAAGAGAAAGCTCTTTCGTTCTTCCTCGATTGTTATCTCATAAAATTAGTGTCTACCGTGAGATCGTTTTCTTCAACTATTAAATCACGCCCACGCTTAACCAGTAGGTGATTACATTCCCCGCTTTATAGAAATAATTCTTTCGCAGCTGACGATTAAAAAAAAACAAAAAAAAAAACTCCACATACATATCTCTATATGTATATGCCTGGCAATAATCTTGTTCGAGTTTTCAATTTACTCGAAAACATCGCAGTCTATCCATTAAAGTGTAATGAGAAGAAAAAAAATATTGTCCTTAAGTGGCGACGCCCATGCGCCACATGCGACCAGAATCTCGAATCCAGTCGGCGCCAGAGGAAAAAAAGAAAATATGCAAAATGACGCGCGATTGTACACGGGTGGTAACATCGATTCCGTGAGGCTTCTGCAGAAAAAAGGAAATGTGCCAAGATCAATCGCTATAATTATTCCGTGGACGTTTACGTTTCACTCGGAGAAATATGTTCAAAAAGTAGAAAAAGTTCGATATATGCATATATTAATTTGAATAATGTCTGAAAGTCGATTAAAAAAGGTACACGGAAACATAAAAAAGAAAATTAGGTATATATAAAACAGTGTAAAAATAGCGATTTTTTAAAAATGGGATTAAAATACAGAAGCGTGTTTCGCTAGGTATGAGAAATCAGCCAGCTATAGGCCTGTTACGCTTTTAGCTGTTACGCTGTTCGTCCGTTACGGTATAGAGAGACAAAGATTGTAGGTAGCTTAAGATAAAGAGATAAGAAAGGTAGGTAAAAAATTGATTATTGGATATAAATAAAACTTTCAGTAACGTGGAGAAAGAAGCTTTTGAAGTTCTAGTTTCTAATAAAACTACAGATTAATGTCTCAAGGAAGTAATAATACATTTTATGGGGAAAAAAATTCTCTTTAGTAATAGCGGTTAGTTTAGAAAAATATACTAGTAGTCTAGTTGATTGGAGATGGGTGTAAAAAAGCGTAAAGAAAGCCAGAACCAAAAGATCTAAAGATCATTCTTGTGAGTTAATCAAGGCTCGTTTAAATTTCTCTGCTGACAGCTCAGCGAAAACAAGGTTAGCCGACATCCGGCGCGGAGTGTTAATAAACGATATCTGTAACTGTAACCAGTTTCCGTGAAAAAAAAAAAAGAATCTCGACAAAATGCCTGGATGACATCAACAACAGTTTTTCTTTTCCCCCGCCACTAAATAGAGAGCTCTCAAGTATTTCGGAAATAGCTAGAATTCGTTTTATTTCGGCGCCTAAGCGACATCGTGTATCCACCAGAATCCACAAAGAAGATGTTCATGGTAATGACCAAGACTTGGTCGGAACGCGACCAAAGTTTATTGTTGTAAGGAGCTCATTCGTGCCATATAACGGAACGACAGTGGTAGCTGAAACGAAAAACAAAAAGAAGAAGGGAAAAAAAAAAGATGTAAGGAGAAACCAGGAACGAAGAAAAAGGGGTAAACGAAACCGCTGTTGTTTATTTCCGCTCAAAATAGACGTCTCTCTCGAATGGGGACTGAAACGCGGACGTTGCTACTGGCTTGCTGCGCCGATTAACGTGTTGGCTATATGAGCTAATGCTGACAGACTTATCTCTCGACAATGACAAACACACTTGCCTTAATTGAATTTTTCTTACTACTTATCACTAGCATTATTGCTTGTATCTTGTGACTGTTAAGAATTCCACGGGTAGAATGGATGTTTATGTTATTGTCACGATTATCGTTGCAATTGATTTTCAACATTTTTCAAAAGTTTAATGTGATAACACGCAACATTAATCACTCCATGTATCGCCATTAAAGTCGCAATAAATACCGCATTTTCTCTATTTTTAGAAAAACAATGTGAAAGCGATTAAACGAATTAAAAGCAGTAGATCATCGTATTGTTTTCAAGTAATTATTGAAAATGGTTTCCATAAATTTTACCTGATTGCGCTATGTGATTTTTATTATTATCCAATAGTTTATGTGAGAAGCTGATTGAATTATGATTGTAGATATTTTTACTACTTAACACACTTTTTTTTTATTTATAATCCTGATGATAATTGTTGTTTTGAAGTAATTAGTCATTTAGATGGAAATTGTTGATATCCTTATGCTAATCTTTACATTCACGATATTTATCTTTGACATTCAGATAGTTTAACATGTTTATGGCATTTGTTACTATTCTGTAATTGTTGTCATTCGATGGTAATTTCGGACATTCTAATTGTAATAGTTGAATTACGATGGTAATTGTGTCGTCCGATTTTAATTTTTGCCATCCTAATTGCAACATTATTTTATAAATATTGCCTTATGACAGTATCTTTACTGCATCACATCTGCAACATTACTAAATCGTTACTGCATCATTACTGTAACATTTTTGTATCAGTGCAACAATATTTGACTGTTATTATTACATCAATACGGTAACATAAATGTTTTATTGCTGCATTATTTCTGCAGTAATTTTGCATCATTACTGCACTATTTTTGTATCATTATTCCTTTATTGCAGCATTGTTGCATGATTATTGCATTATTTTTTTAACACTTACTAAATCATTACTGTAACATTTTTGTATCAGTACATATTGTGTAGAAACATTTGGCTGTTATTATTACATCAATATACGGTAACATTAATGTTCTATTTTATTGCATTATTTTTGTAACAGTTACTTAATGATTATTTTAATGCTTACTGTGGCATGATGATACTACTGTGGCATTGTTTAACATTATTGCATCATTATTAAATAATTTTTGTAACATTACGATATCATTCCCACAACATTATTGCATAATTTCAACAACATTATTGCATAATAACAACAATATTTTCGCATAATTACAACATCATTGCATAATGTCTGCAACACTATTGCATCATATAGCTATAACAATATATCATTACCACAAAATTGCTCTATTATTTTTAGATAATTTAGATAGACAATTGGATATTGTAGACAATTTTTTGAGGGCTTTAAATAACCTGGAGCTTGATTTACTGACAAATAATAATGCTTTATGAACTCAGACATTGAAAATGGTATATCCTTAGTGTATAATTTGTGCGCAAATTTAGCATTGCACGGATCGCTCATTTTGAAGGCAATTACTGATTTACTACCAATTTTCCATGAAAACAAGCGGGGCCATGAAATTGTCATAAATTTTGTCTCTGCATTACTCTGTAGGATGAGCATCGTGTCACGTGGTTTGCCAGTAAATGATACGTTTGCGAGATGTAGGAAACGTTGCAGTATTGTCGCCGTTTACGCGTTTACGCTGACGCAGGACATTTTCTTGACACTTTTCTCTCTCTCGATTCGCCTGTCTATTTCTCTGCCGTTTCGCGAGAACAATCGTTAGCGTTTGCAAAATTCACTATCCAACGCAAAACGATTCACGATCATTATTCTCATTTACGAGAAGAGTAATAATACGTCTGAATGCTTCTGTTATCTATCGACCAAAATTTGCAATCACGACAATTCTTTCTTTTTTTTCAAATAAATTTATGTAAATTTTATTTTCAGGGCCGGATCAAGGCTGTCAAGGGCCTGAAGCACAAAAAAATTTCAGGGCCCCCCCTAAAAAAAAAAAAAAGTTTCTGCATTTTTATCTTATCAGAGTATCTAGCGAATAATCATTTAAACAATGGAGAAACTTTTCAAAGAATTTTAACAAAATGTAAAAAAATACAATTTTACATAAATTACAAAAATTACAAAATTTTATTAAAACGAGTATTATGAATGAACAGATAAGAAAGTTAAGGATAATTTATATTGAAACAGGAAAATTAAAGCAAAAAATGTACTAATTGAAAAACCTGCAAAAAAATACGTTGAAATAGGAAAATTAAAGCAAAAAGATGTAAAAAATGTACTAATTGAAAAACCAGCAAAAAAATAAATTCTTCAAAAATGAAAAAGGTTAAAAAACCAATGAAAGTAGAAGAAAGAAAATTAAGAAATATGCTAATAATGCGTTACGAAATATTTATTTATTTTTTATTTATTTATTTATTTATTTATTTATTTATAATAGTATACGGGCTTACAATTGACGCCCTTTTTTCACAAATGTGCTGGATATTACACACAAATATTACAGATATTAAACAGTTTAAAGAAGATTGATTAAATTGCTTTTTTAAAATCAAAATACTACGCAATAAACAGTAAAAGTTTTTAAAACAAAAAATTGAAATTGCAAAAGAGAGGAAAAAATGATTTTCAAAAAGTTAAAATATTTGCGGACATGTTTTTTTAAATTAAGAAAATAAATAAGATAATCAGTTAAAAAACGTAAAAATGTTACTATAGATAAAAAAAATACTTTAAAAACTTGTTTTAAAAATCAAGCAAAAAGTAATAATTTTTTCAAATGAATAATTAAGTAAAAACAATTAAACAATTTTAAGAAAAAAACCAATATTTTTTTAAGAAATAGAGAAATCCTGATCAAATGAGAAAATTTATTATAAGATCAAATTTATGAAAAATTAAATAAAAGAAGAAAAGTCTTTACATAATATAAAAATTAATAAGTTATGACAAAGGATAAAAAACCAAATAATTATTTTAAAAACCATAAAATTGAAAAAAATTATATTTTACAACTTCCAAATTATAATAATAAATCAAATTATTCACTGGAAAAGTAAATAAATTTTTCTAAATATTGCTAAAATAAAACTATATAAAATTAACTGAAGTAATTTTTGTAAAAAGAATAAAATTAAAAAAAAAAACTAAGAAATAAAAAAGTATTATTAAACGCAAAAAAAAGAAAAATATTTAAAAAGAAATGAAAGTTACCTAAGTGATTTTCTAAAAATACAGAAAAACAATATAAAACATAACCTACCAAAAAAATTGATTGAATAAGAAAAAATTGCAAGAAAGAATAATTAAATATTTCAAGAAAGTGATAAAAATTAGTGAGTAAATAAGTCTACAATTTTTTTTATAATTTCCGACCGTTTTCAATTTACAATTATTCTCCTAAAATTTTATAATTATTCTTTAACTTTTTTAATTATTTTGTTCTGTTGTAGATTATTCTCGACAGTTTTTGAATTTCTTGTTCAATTGTCAATTATTTTGCGCATTTCTCAATTATTTTCTTTATTCTTTTCCAAAAAACTTGACTTTTTTTAATTATAAACTATTATTTCAAATTACAATTCATTTCTTCAATTTTTGATTATTTTCTTCAAATTTCAATCACATTTTTCAATTTTCATTTATTTTTTCGAATACTAAATATGCTTTTTTAATTTTAAGTACAATTGTTTCATTATTCTCTTCAGTTCTTAATTATGTTTTTAAAAACTTCATTTCCATTCTGCAATTTTAAATTTTTTCCTTAATTTCAATTATTTTGTTCGATTCAATTTTTTTCAATCCAGTTGTTCAAATAGCAGTTATTTCCAACAATTATTTCTATAATTTTCTTTATTTTCCAATTTTCAATTATTTTTTAAATTAAATATTTATAGTTTGATTGATTAAACTTTTTTTTTCCAGTATGTATTAATCTAGCCATTTTTCAAATTTTGTTTTCAATCGTCAATTATTTTCGTCATTTTTCAGAAATTATCTTCAATTTTGTTATTATTCTTGTTATTTTTTAATTACTTTTCCTTAAGGGCATGTGATGGATAATGACGTCACTGGTATAGGCAAAATTGTCCGTAACTTTTCTCATAAAATATTGAATATTTTTTTATGAAACTTGGTAGAATTACTTAAAATGTCATTAGGAAGGTCTCTCAGACCCGAGTTTGTTTGAATTTTGTCTCAAAATTGATTTTTAAAAAAGTTTGCAATTTTCCAAAAATTTCCAAAAATTAAGTTAGACACAAAATTTAAACAAATTCGGGTCTGAGAGACCTTCATAATGACATTTTAAGTAATTCTACCAAGTTTCATGAAAAAATATTCAATATTTTAAGAGAAAAGTTACGGACAAATTTTGCCTATACCAGTGACGTCATAATCCATCACATGCCCTTAATTTCTTAATTATTTACTTTAATTTTTAGTTATTTCTTACAATATTTAAAATTTTTATTTATTCTCTTAAAATTTTTGATTTATTTTTCAACATCTTCAATTATTTTTTTCAGTTGTGCATTATTCTAGTTATTTTTTGGTTTTATTTCAATTGTTAATTATTTTCTTTAATATTTTAAAATCTTCGCCTTTCGCCAATTATTTTTCTCCATTATCAATAACATTCGTTAATTTCCAATTTTTATTTTCTTCAATTCTCAATTTTTTCTTCAAATTTCAATTCCAATGTTTCAGTTTTTAAATGTTTTCTTTTGTATTCAATAACTTTAATCTTCTTTAAAATACTTTTTTGAATTTTTAATTATATTCTTTAAATTTAAAATTAAATTTGAAATTTTCAATTATTTTATTCAGTTTTTATTATTTTTGTCGATTTTCAATCCATTCGTTCAATGCGAATTATTTCCAACAATTATTCCTATAATTTTCTTTATTTTTCAATTTTTAATTATTTTATATAAATTTAAAGATTTTGCTATATTTCATTAATTTTTTTTCAGTAGCCTATTAATCTAGTCATTTTGAAGATATTTTCTTTAATTTTTTAATGATTCTCATTTTTCAATTATTTCTTTTAATTAATTCTTTGAGTTTTTCAATTATTTTTTTTTGTGTATTAATCTAGCCATTTTTCGAATTTTGTTTTCAATTGTGATTTATTTTCACCTTTTGTAATTTTTATCCATTATTATCAATTTCTTTTTAATTTCAGTTTAATTTTTAAGTTATGAATTTATTTCTTTAAGTTGTTATTATTTTCTCCAAATTTTTATTATTTCCTAAAGTTTTCAATTATTTTCTTCAATTTCAATATTTTTTGTTTTGATTTTCAATCCAGTTGTTGAATTTGCAAGTGGTTTCAGCAATTATTCCTATAATTTTTTAATTTTTTAATTTTTAATTTAAATTGAATGTATATTGTTGATTTTTTAAGATTATTTTTAACAACTGTGTATTTATCTAGCCATTTTTCGAATTTTGTTTTTAAATGTCAATTATTTTCGTCATTTTTCATATACATTCTTTCCCATTTTTTTAAATTCAAATTTTCATATTATTATTCAAGAATACAAGATTGAAATTGAAGTTTTTAGTAGGATTTATCTATCTTCCCAGAGTTTCTTAAAAATTTGACGATCGTTTTCAAAATTTACGGATCATTTTAAAAATTCTTGTCAATTTGAAAGTTTTTTTCACGATACATTATATTCTGGCATTTAGTTTTTTTCCTTTTTTTCTATTATGCTTTTTAATTTACTTTTTTTTACCTGAAATGAGGTAATAGAAATAGCTTTCTTTATGAGGAAGCTATAATTACGTACTAGAAATTATAATTTCAGAGTTAACAGAATTCTAGAGTAAGTTTTAAGTAAAAGGAATAATTTAAAAAAGAGAATATTTAAAGGAGAGTAAAATAGAAAGAAGATTAAGATTAATAATAAAACTTACCTTATTTTTAGTGTACAAATTAATTTTAAAAAGCTCTCTGCACGCAAATGAATAATGTGTACTAAGTGTATACATTAAAAAATAATAATTTACTGAAATTGAAGTAAAATTACAGAGAAAGAGAGAGAGAGAGAGCAGGGGTTTATTTTCTAATATAAAAGTTTTGGTTATTTTTTCAAATCTTGAATTCATCGGGATCATCGACCTACTCGATCTTAAAGCCTGGCAGCGAGGATGCAGTGAAGTGGTGCAAAGATGCAGATAGAGATCTACTTACATCGAAGGTCTTGAATGCGTATTCGTTTCGTTCCAGGGCAACTTGCACAGTTTGCCGCACATTTTTCCTCTCTCTCTTTCTCTCTTCCCGAACCTTCTCGTCTGCCATAATTCACGTTGGGCTCCGTTGTCAAAGAATCACCCGAGGAGACTATGCTCAGACCATCAGGACTCAAGAAGATGCCCAGGATCGTGAATAAGAAAACAAAATGACTTTAAAGGAAGAAAAAAAAAAGTTTTAAAACTCCATTGAGAGGAAAAAAATGCAAAAAGAAAGGGTTAAAAATGGTTTTTACAAAATTTTGTTTCCTACGACAGAATTCGCTTAATGCAAAAAAAAATCGCTACAGATAAATTAGAAAATGAAACTGCAAGACGTGCATAACATCATATAGAAATGGAAAGAAAATGGAAAAGATATAGAGGGGGTGCAGTGGATTGCAAATAAAAGAAAATAGAGGATGAAAAAGGGGCGGCATCTCTTCTCATCTTCTCGAGAAGACGACCAGATAGAGGCTAGCTAGTGAAATAATAACGACACGACTTGGTTTCTTCAATCCTTTATACTGGTACTGCTGTGTAGAAGAATACCACATGACTTTGCAATCTTAAACCGCAGAACTAGAACCAAGCCAAGGACTTAAGCTTGAAAAGATGAGGCCACCTATCCTGACAATCCGTGCATGACAAAAGCACTTTCTTGAACAATTTTCTCGTTAATACAAGATACCCATTTCACGACAGTAAGTTGAAACTTTAACCGCCTCTGGTTGACCATAAAAATATCGCGGTCGCCTCGAAATTGAGTGCAGTTTGAGTTCTAACTTTTCGGCAAGTTTGAAATTTAGTTTATATAGTCGGATCACTGTGTATTTCGCTGCATCAACTTGATCTTATATTTCAGTTTTTAGTTTATTGTTTTCTTTATGGATGGTATATATTTTTCTTTACTTTGGTATAATTTTGATAAAATTATTGTTGCAACATTACTACTTCATAATTGTTGCATTTTTTACCTCTTTTCACTAACATTACTACATTATTGCAGTAACAGTTGCAATGTAATGTAATGTAGTAATGAAGTAATGAAGTAATGTTGCTTGCAACATTACTTCTTATTATTCCACCATTTCTGTAACATAACTACTTCATACATTTTTAATTACTCATCAATCATCCAGGCTTCACAGGCCGTCCCCTATTTCCCCTAAATGTACCCTATTTTGCGATTGGTCCCTAAAAGTCCCCTATTTATAAAATTTAACCCTAAAATCCCCTACTTTTCACGAAAGTATAATTAAAGCCAAAGTATCTAGAAATTGTACATTATTTTCAATCTTTTTTAAATTTTTATTATTTTTTCAATCTTCAATTATTTCTATCATTTTTAAATTATTTTCTCCAATTTTTCATTTATTAAATTATATTTCAATAGATTTTCTGAATTTCCAATCCTTCATCTCAGATTCCAATTTTTTTCTTCAATTTACAATTATACTTATCATTATATCTCAATTTTTTCCTTCCATTCATACTTATTTGAATTATTATTCGACTAATTTCAGAATCTGTCAATTATTTTCATCAAATTTAAATTATTTTTTTCTACTTATTAAATATTTTCATTATTTTTCAATTAATTTCCAAAACTTGCAATTATTTTTTTACATTCTAATTTTTTTCATTATTTTTTCATTGTGTTTATCATTTTTCAGTTATTTTATTAAATTTCAAAAATGTTTTGTAATTTTATCACTTATTTTTCATAAATTCTATTTATTTTCTTAAACTTTCAATTATTTCTATTACTTTAAGAATATTTTCTGCAATTTATAGTTTTAAAAAATATTTTTTCATACACTTTCTACATTTTTTATTTATTTATCTCAAATTTCAGTCATTTGTATTATTTTTCAAATATTTCCATCATTTTTAAATTGATATCTTTAATTTCTTAATTTTACAATTTTTTTCTCCAAATTATCAATTTTTAAATTATTTTTTAACTGATTTACTAAACCTTTAATTATTTATTTCAAGCTTTAATTAATTAAAAAAATTGTTAATAAATTTTAGAATTTTTCAATTACTTTTTTCAAATTTACAATTACTTTCGGTATTTTGTAATTTCTATAATTTTGCCATTGTTTTCTACAAATTGTAACTTTTTAAAATTATTTTTTAACTGATGTAATAAAGCTTTAATCATTTATTTCAAATTTCAATTGATTAAAAGCATTTTTAATGAATTTTAGAATTATTTTTTTCAAATTTACAATTACTTTCGGTATTTTGTAAATAATTTCCTTTATTTTCAATTTTTTAACTAAAATTTCAGTTATTTTTAAAATTTTACAATTATTTTTGCTATTTTTCAATTATTTCCTTTAATTTGATATATATTCTGTAATTTTTTAAAATTCTATTTTTCAAATCTCGATTGTTTTCTTTAATTTTCAAATATTTTCTTAATTTTAAATTACTGTCTTCAATTCTTAAAATTATTTTTAGTTTGATTTACTTAATCTTCATACATATATTAATCTTAAATTTCAATTCTTTGTTTTCAATGTTTAATTTGTTTTATAACCTTCTCATTGATTTCTTCGATTTTAAATTACCTTAATTATTTTTTAATTAGTTTCCTAAATTTTAAATTATTTTTCTCAATTCTCGATTGTTTTCATCAATTTTGAATTTTTTTTCAATTATTCTTATCATTTTTAAATTAATTTTTTCAATTTTCAATTTTTGTCTTAAATTTTCAGTTGTTTGTATAATTTTGCAATTATAGAAACCATTTTTAATTTCTTAAGTTATTTTTAAATTGATTTATTAAATCTTCAATTATTTCTATCATTTTTAAATTATTTTCTCCAATTTTTCATTTATTAAATTATATTTTGAATAGATTTTCTGAATTTCCAATCCTTCATCTCAGATTCCAATTTTTTTCTTCAATTTACAATTATACTTATCATTATTTCTCAATTTTTTCCTTCCATTCATATTTATTTGAATTATTATTTGACTAATTTCAGAATCTGTCAATTATTTTCATCAAATTTAAATAATTTTTTTCTACTTATTAAATATTTTCATTATTTTTCAATTAATTTCCAAAACTTGCAATTATTTTTTTACATTCTAATTTTTTTCATTATTTTTTCATTGTGTTTATCATTTTTCAGTTATTTTATTAAATTTCAAAAATGTTTTGTAATTTTATCACTTATTTTTCATAAATTCTATTTATTTTCTTAAACTTTCAATTATTTCTATTACTTTAAGAATATTTTCTGCAATTTATAGTTTAAAAAAATATTTTTTCATACACTTTCTACATTTTTTATTTATTTATCTCAAATTTCAGTCATTTGTATTATTTTTCAAATATTTCCATCATTTTTAAATTGATATCTTTAATTTCTTAATTTTACAATTTTTTTCTCCAAATTATCAATTTTTTAATTATTTTTTAACTGATTTACTAAACCTTTAATTATTTATTTCAAGCTTTAATTAATTAAAAAAATTGGTAATAAATTTTAGAATTTTTAATTATTTTTTTCAAATTTACAATTACTTTCGGTATTTTGTAATTTCTATAATTTTTCCATTGTTTTCTACATATTGTAATTTTTAAATTATTTTTTAACTGATGTAATAAACCTTTAATGATTTATTTCAAATTTCAATTGATTAAAAATATTTTTAATAAATTTTAGAATTATTTTTTTCAAATTTACAATTACTTTCGGTATTTTGTAAATAATTTTCTTTATTTTCAATTTTGTATCTAAAATTTCAGTTATTTTTAAAATTTTATCATTATTTTTGCTATTTTTCAATTATTTCCTTTAATTTGATATATATTCTGTAATTTTTTAAAATTTTTTTCTCAAATCTTGATTGTTTTCTTTAATTTTCAAATATTTTCTTAATTTTAAATTACTGTCTTCAATTCTTTAAATTATTTTTAGTTTGATTTACTTAATCTTCATATATTAATCTTAAATTTCAATTCTTTGTTTTCAATGTTTAATTTGTTTTATAACCTTCTCATTGATTTCTTCGATTTTAAATTACCTTAATCATTTTTTAATTAGTTTCCTAAATTTTCAATTATTTTTCTCAATTCTCGATTGTTTTCATCAATTTTGAATTGTGTTTTTTATTTATTTTATTAAATTTCAAAAATGTTTTGTAATTTTATCACTTATTTTTCATAAATTCTATTTATTTTCTTAAACTTTCAATTATTTCTATAACTTTAAGAATATTTTTTGCAATTTATAGTTTTAAAAAATATTTTTTCATACACTTTCTACATTTTTTATTTATTTATCTCATATTTCAGTCATTTGTATTATTTTTCAAATATTTCCATCATTTTTAAATTGATATCTTTAATTTCTTAATTTTTCAATTTTTTTCTCCAAATTATCAATTTTTAAATTATTTCTTAACTGATTTACTAAACTTTTAATTATTTATTTCAAGCTTTAATTTATTAAAAAACTTCTTAATAAATTTTAGAATTTTTCAATTATTTTTTTCAAATTTACAATTACTTTCGGTATTTTGTAAATAATTTCCTTTATTTTCAATTTTGTATCTAAAATTTCAGTTATTTTTAAAATTTTATCATTATTTTTGCTATTTTTCAATTATTCCCTTTAATTTGATGTATATTCTTTAATTTTTTAAAATTCTATTACTCAAATCTCGATTGTTTTCTTTAATTTTCAAATATTTTCTTAATTTTAAATTACTGTCTTCGATTCTTAAAATTATTTTTAGTTCGATTTACTTAATCTTCATATATTAATCTTAAATTTTAATTCTTGGTTTTCAATGTTTAATTTGTTTTATAACCTTCTCATTGATTTCTTTGATTTTAAATTACCTTAATAATTTTTTAATTAATTTCCTAAATTTTCAATTATTTTTCTCAATTCTCGATTGTTTTCATCAATTTTGAATTTTTTTTCAATTATTCTTATCATTTTTAAATTAATTTTTTCAATTTTCAGTTTTTGTCTTAAATTTTCAGTTGTGTGTATAATTTTGCAATTATAGAAACCATTTTCAATTTTTTGTATTATTTTTAAATTGATTTATTAAATCTTCAATTATTTATATCAATTTTGAACTCTTCATTTTAATTTTGATTAGTTTTATGATCTTTTTTATTTGTTTTTTTCCAATTTTTAATTATGTTAATTATTTTTTAATTAATTGCTTAAATATTTAATATTTTTTTTAATTTACCATTATTTTTATCTTTTTTCAATTATTTTCTTCAGTTTTTAATTATTCTCAGCATTTATATTTCAATTATTATCTTGAGTTTTTAATTATTTCTGAAGTCCTACATTAATTTTCTATATAATGTTAAATTATTATTTATCAGTTTTAAATTATTTTCCAAAATTTGTAGTTATTTTCCTATCCTTTTTTTTATTATTATTAATTTTAAAATTCTGTAATTATATTTTTTAATTATATTCTTTTTATCCTACAACATTGTAATTTTGTCCTACCCAAATAAAATCGAGGTTCTACTGTATATAATTCATTTATGTTTATTTATAAAGTTTTTAAAGTACCCTAAAAGTTCCCTATTTTTGTATATTCAGTCCCCTATTTCCCCTAAAATATTCTTTATTGCCACTGTGAAGCCTGATCATCTTTTCTCACACTTATACCAATCATCATTCCAAGAATCAATCAGTTATCTTTTCAACAACTGTTCAATGATTCATTACAAAAAAAAAAAACTTGATTTCCAAGCAAATCAATTTATTCAGAAACGGATCAATGATTTATTCAATATGATCAAAGAACTTTTCAACAGCTTATATCGATAGAATCAATTTCAACTGTTTTCCAGGGCAATTTGCGTTAATTTTGAGCAAGTCCAGTGAGCAGGAATGCGAACAATTTACAAGCGCGTTAAAACATTAAATCGAGCAAATCGTGAAGAAACAAGACTGGGTGCACCAATACCAGAAAGGTGCGAAAAACTAGGTGTTGAACGCGTGGACTACGAGTGGCAGGCGCACTGCCTTTCTCTTGGTAAATGGGCGTTTTATTTATCAATTGGAACGCGACAGGATAACAGCCAAGCTAATGGGAAAGTACACCAACATTTTCGTCCATGTCCTACCCACAAATCAACCAATACGAATACAAATTAGCCATTATATACCTGTCGCGTGCCATACCAAACGAATTAATTACGATCAATCTGCGCAACTAAATTAGACCGGTCCATAAAGAAAATTATGTTGTCGCTGTTATATCAGAAAATCGAGTATTTTCTTTAAAATGAATTTTTGAAAAGAAAAAAAAAGCCGGTCATGATTAATTGTTGAGTTTTTGAAGGCACGGAAACGAGCTTTTACAAAGAGCTCGTTTGTAATTTGTTACCTTGTTAGCATTGTTATTTGTCGATACATTTTTATGATAACGTCCAAGACATCCCTCGGAAATTGAAGGTCGTTATCGGCAATCCGTCGATAAGAGTTGGATTACTCGCATAAAGAAGATATGGACGACCACCACATTGCAATATCTCCTGTCATGAAACATGTTCGACAATATTATCAACTGACTTTAGGTACCTACATCTTTTCAAAAGACGCTTTTCGTATCGCAATATATACTGTCTGGAGAAAAAAATCTCATTTATGAAACGCCTTCGGGAAGATTGACCATTTTCGCCCACTTGTTACCTGAATAGTTAATTTGTAAAAAAGAATTGAAATTGATTGAAATTATGGTCGATTTTAGATAAGCAGTTTGTAAAAGAGAGGAACATTTTGTTTCAATAAGTATGATAAAACTTGCGGGTTCTCTCGCTCGTTTCACAATTTTTATTTACATTTAGAAGCGTTGGGAATTGAGTGTCTGATAATTTAATATTGTTTTTAAATTAGATTTTTTCAATTTGGAGGTAAGGCAATTTGGAATCTTTCAAATTTAGACGAATTATGTACTAAAGAAGCGTTAAATTTTAGATGCAAACAAAATTTGGAATTGTCTGGAATTGAACAACATTTGAATTTGTATTTAGAAGGTTTTGAACCAAATTTTAAAATTAGGAGCATTCGAATTTAGAGTTTAAAATTTGGTATTGTTCGAATTAAGAGGCAAGCAGACTTGGAACCGTTAAAATTGAGATGCGTTAAAATTTACATGCAACAAAATTTAGACAGCCAAAGGTTTGAAATCGATCAAATTTAGAAGAATTAAATTTTAGACCCAATAAAATTTAGAATTATTCAAAATTAAACGTATTAAAATTTAGTCGCATTAAATTTGAGATGCAACTCAATTTGGAATCTAACAAATTTTAAACGTAAGAGAAATAACAATCGTTCAAATTTAGACTGTTTGGTAAAACGCAATAATTTCAAGACGCAATAAAATTCATATCGTTTAAAATTCAGAGTCAACTAAAATGTAAATCGTTAAAATATACACTTTTTTAAATTTTAAATGCATCAAAATTTAGAATCGTGTTAAGTATTTAGATGCATTAAAATTTAGACATGTTTTTAGACGCTACAAAATGTAGAGTCAAATTAAAAATTCATTGAAACAATCTTTCATTTCTTATCTAAAACACGGAAATTTATCGAATTGAACTCGATTAACCCTCGAGGCATAAAAAAGGTATTTTTCGTCTCGGAAAATTAGTCACTCGTGTTTTTAACACTTAAATTAGAAGTGGTTTGAAAATTTATGAAGGAGTCTGAAAGTTGAATTTGATTCATAATCTAGACCTCATTCGTATTCGGAGATATAAAAACCGGACTCATATATAATAAAACATTACTAATCGGTTTTCTTAACATTTAGCAGTTATCGACTTTGCATCATTTTATCATAACTGATTCAGGAAAGACGATTTTTAACATTAATCACTATCTTGTTAGAAATTGCTCGGTTCAAAACTTGCTCAGTTATTTACAGCACCATTAATAAATTATTGTTCATCTTTTAATAAATCTTTTTCTCTGTTTCAGGTAAGTTACCACTCTACAACTCTTCACATTTTCTGAATTTGGTAAGAGTGACAATATTTTTTATTAGAAATCCAGTCAAGTTGACTCGGTGGCCACTTAACCGGGAAATGACCAAAATTTGTTACTAAACCGTGAATTTCTTCTTGGATCTAAAAGTTCTGAGAAATTTTATCGAAAATAATTTTTTTTTATATATCACAAATCTATAATAATAATAATAATAATAATAGTAATAATAATAATAATAAACCGCAAGTTCTTTCATTCCTTCATTCATTTTTTGTCTGTTCACACTTGAAGTTTGGCAAATAAATTTTTTTTGTTTTAAATCAGAGACTTCTTAAAAAATGCATTTTAATTCATTAAAATTAAAATGTCTAAATATCAGTTCAGGTAATTTTAATTTTATTAGGAAATAAATCTATAGTTTTTTCTATAATTTTAAATAGTTTTCAATAAACAATTATTTTCTTTAAATTTTATGATTATTCGTTAATTTTTTTAAATTATTTTGTTCTATTGTCGATTCTCACCAGTTTTCGAATTTTTCTTTGTATTGTCAATTATTTCCCTCATTTCTCAATTATTTTCTTGAATATTTAATTATTTTAGCCGTTTTGTAAAGTTTCTTTCAATTATCAACTATTTTCTTCAAATTTCAATTTAGTTCTTTAATCTTCTATTTATTTATTTATTTATTTTTTAATTATTTTTTTCAATTCTCAATTATCTTCTTCAATTTTCAATTGCATTCTTCGTTTTTCAATTATTTTATTTAATATTAAATAATTCGCGCACTTTCTCAATTATCAGTTATTTTCTTGAAATTTCAATACAATTCTTTAATTTTAATTTATTTTCTACAATTATTTCCATAATTTTCATTAGTTTTCAATTGATAATTTATTATTCTCCTTCAATTTTATGATTATTCATTAGTTTACTTTTTTTTTGGTCGATTGACAATTATTCTTCACTATTTTTCGATTTTTTTTTCAATTGATAATTTTTTTTTAATAGTTAATAATTTTCGTCAATATCTAATTATTTTCGTCATATTGTAATTTTTCTTTTAACTATCAAAAATTGAAATTTCTATTTAATTCGTTAATTTCCAATTTATTTATTTATTTTTTAATTATTTTCTTCAATTCTCAAATACCTTCATTTAATTTTTAATTATTTTTATCAATTTGCAATTAATTCCTCAATATTCAATAATTCTCAAATTTTTTCAATAATTTTTTTTACTCTGAAGAATTGTTTTAAAATTTCAATTCAATTATTCAATTCTAGAACTATTATGTTTAATTCTAGAACTATCTTTTTCAATTCTTAGTCATTTTTTTCAAATTTAACTTCTACTTTTCAATTTTTAATTATTTTCTTTCATATTAAAAAAGTACCGCCCTTTTTCTATTACTTTTTTCGATTATCATTAAGTTTCTTTAATTTCAAACATAATTGTTCAACTTTCTTTATTAATTTTTAATTCTATTTTTCAATTTTCCATTGTTTTCGTCTATATTCATTAATTTTTAGCTTTTTTCGATTACTTTTTTCAATTTTTAAGTATATTCTTTAAATTTCAATTCTATTCTTCAATTGTTTCTTTAATTTAAAATTATTTTTTCAATTTAAACAATTTTTTTCGATTTTCAATCCAGTTGTTAAATGTGCAATTATTCCCAACGATTGTTCCTAATTTTTCAATTTGCAATTATTTTCTTTAAAATTAATATTTCTTGTTTAATTTTTTTTGATTATTTTGTCATTTTTTACATATTTTTTTCAATTTTTTAATTATTCACTTCATTTTTCTACTATTTCCTTCAATTTTTAGGCATTTTCCGCAATTTTCAATTATTTCCTACAATTTTTGCAATTATTTATTTTTTTCTTGAACATCCAATACAATTCTTCTATTTCCAATTGATTTCCTCAATTTTTATTTATTTTCTATAATTTTTTTTCATAATTTTCATCAGTTTTCAATTGATAATTTATTATTCTTCTTCAATTTTATAATTATTTATTAACTTTAAAAAGTTTTTTGTTGAAATGCCGATTTTTCTCACCATTTTTAAAATTTTTTTTTTCTTCATAGTTAATTATTTTCGTCAATATTTTTTTTTTTTGTCATATTGTAATTTTTCTTCTAGTTATGAACTACTTTCTTGAAATAACCATTTAATTCATTAATTTCTAATTTATTTCTTCAATTTTTAATTATTTTCTTCAATTCTCAAATATTTTCTTTAATTTTTTCAATTATGTTTATCGATTTTCTATGAATTCCTCAATATTCAATAATTTTCGGATTTTTTCATTTATTTTTTTCACTCATAAAATTGTTTTAAATTTTGAATTCAATTATTCAATTCTGGAACTATTCTCTTCAATTTTCAGTTATTTTCTTCAAATTTAAATTCCATTTTTTAATTTTCAAATTGTTTTCTTTAATATTAAAAAAATATCCTCTTTTTTCTTTTATTTTTTTTTCGATTATCATTAAATTTCTTGAATTTCAAATATAATTTTTTAAGTATTTTCTTTAATTTATAATTTCATTCGTCAATTTTCATTTCCATTTTTCAGTTTACAATTGTTTTCTTCTATATTAATTAATTTTCGGCTTTTTCCAATTACTTTTTTCAATTTTAAGTATATTCTCTCAATTTCAATTCCATTCTTCAATTTTCAATTATTTTTTCCAATTTTCAACCCAGTTATTAAAAGTGCAATTATTCCCAACAATTATACCTACAATTTTCTTAATTTTTCAATTTGCAGTTATTTTCTTTGAATTTAATATATAATTAATTGAATTTTTCCAATTATTTTTTTCTGTTGTCTATTGATCTAGTCATTTTTCGAATTTTGTTTTCAATTGACAATTATTTTGATTATTTTTCACATATTTTCTTCAATTTAGAAGAGAATTTAGATCTTTTTTAAATCATTTTGTTCGGTTGTGTTTAATCCCGCCATTTTTTGAATTTTCTTTCCAATTGTCAATTATGTTAGTCATTTTGTAATTTTTTGTTTAATTCATCAATTATTTTATCACATTTTTATGTAATTCTTATATTTTCAATTTATTTCCTAAATCATATTTTGTGATAATTTATTTTATATTGAATAATTTTATGCTGTAATTACAATTAATAAGATTACTAAAATGTGTAAAGTTTAAATTTAGGAAAAAAGTTTTATTTTACATATAAAGACAAATTTCGCAAAATGTAACCTGCTGCTTTAAGGACGCTTATACCCTCAAGCGATTCTCATTCTATTCGACCCTAATACTCAATATCTTTTTAATTTCATTTCTTCTTTAATTTTGTTTCTAACTAGTATTTTATTGTTAAAATCATTATAAAAACGAATTTTGTTGAAAAAAAATTCTCAGTTAAGAATTTCAAGCTATTAAAATTTCTCCTTTCTGATTATTTCAAAAAAGAGATGAATTACCAGCCTTGAATAACATTATCTTAACAACCGTACGGTAAATTTATTAAATATTTTTGTAAAAATTGTATTATATTATAGTGTAAAATATATTAGTTTTTTTTTTAATTTTTGTAGAACCGTTTTTTTTTAAATTAATTAAAATATAGTCATTTTTCGCGTTTTGTTACTGTTTCCATGTAAAAGTCCGAACTTTATAAATTTATATCTAAAAACCAGAACGGTAAATTTCAATAAAATTGTTACCATACATATAAAATAATCCAATGAGTATGTCATTTAAATTTTATAAAAATCTGTAGAAAATCGATTTTTCCATAAACCTCCTTAATTGTCCGATAATTTGTGACCGGGAAATACAAAAAATTCGGGAAAAAACCGGGAATTTAATTTCACAAAGAAAAAAGTGTCCACCCTGAATTTTTCAGTGGAAAATTATTATTTTTTCCATTTTACTTATACTGTTTTTCATTATTAACCTGCGCTCAAGAAGTGAACGTACTTGTTGTTACCCCAGAAAGAAGACGATGTCAAGAATCGTCTACGTGCCTGTGAAGTACCAGCAGCGTCATATAGTATGAAAATACATTCTACCTGTTCAGAGGAAGGGCATGAAGAGTGCGCGGCTGCCCGGAGAGCTTTACGAGCGTAAAAGCGCGCCAATAACCAGACTTAACAAGCTCATTACTCTATTCACATGACAACTGTAGGTTTTAGTCGGAGTAATAACGAGTTTTCCAATGCCGACATCGATGTCATCGATGATGTAGGAGTAAAGCGGGAAAATACCAATAGAAATGGTCGCTCGTGAGATCTAATCACTTTCAAATAACGACTGTAGCTTCATCCCCCTTTAAAACACAATAAAACGCACATCCTTATTGCTTGGCGTTTATTTTTATCGCTAGCCATTAAAAAAAAAACTTTTGTTTTTTTTCTCTCTCTCTCTGTCTCTCTGTCTCTCTGTCTCTCTTAAATCGACACAAAGAAATAGAACGCCAGAAATAAATTGCGCGTCTGACTTAAATCGACTTTTTCTACTGAAAAGTACTAGAGCCTGGATACAGATGAAATGTTGCTTTATAAATGTCTGCTTTCAATAGGAGATTGTGGCTATAAATCATTATTAACAGTCTTTGAAATTTTTTTAAATCGAGAATTGTATACGTTTATTGATAAGCTTAAATAAATTTATGTATGTGTGTGTGTGTGTATTACGGGAAGAAAAATATTTTCTCATATTTGCAGACCGGTTTGGAATTTTTAGGGATTTTATAATCTCAAATTTTTAACTGATAACTGGGTCCTAGTTTTTTTTTAAAACTAATCAAGGCTTTCGTGTTGCGTAGATTATTGTATTTTTAAAAATATTATTACAATTAATTTGTCCCAAATTTCAACGGCAAGTGGTATTAAGTCCCAATTTTTTATTAAGGTCATAACTGAACGAAAACGGTAAGAATTTAAAAAAACTATCTTAATGTTGTTTAGAATCTGTTTAAACCTGTTTAAAAGTGGTTCAAACTTGTTTCACGTTCCTCTCATTTTTAAGTTGTTCTAAACAGTTTTAAAATGGTTACTGATAATGGCTTAGAACTTGTTTCAAGGACATTCTGTTGTCAAGACAAAAAATCAGAACAATCTGTTGAAACTAGTTTGAAACATTTTAGAACTAGTTAGAAAACTGTTTAAAACTAGTTTTAAAACTGTTTAAAACTAGTTTTAAAACAGTGTATAACTGGTTTGAAACTGCATAAAACTAGTTAGAATCTGTATGAAATAAAACTATTTGTAACTGGTTCGAAACAAGTTCGAAACCGTTTAAAACCAGTTCAAAAATGTTCAAAACCAGTTCCGAAATGTTCGAAAAAGTTTGAATCTAGTTAGGAAGTGCTTAAAAGTAGTTTAAAAAATATTTCAAACTAGTTCAGAATTGTTTGGAGGCAGCTCGAAACACTTTAAAATTTGTTCAAAAGAACTTACAACTAGTTTGGAACTATTTCCAACTAAATCAAAACTGTTTGGATCACGTTCGAAACTTATCTAAAACTGTTTTAAACTGGTTTAAAATTGTTCTAAACTTGTACAAAACTAGTTTAAAATTGTTTCAAACTAGTTCGAAATTACTTCAAAAATTGTATTAAAGTACTTTAAAACTATTTGGAACTAGCTTAAAACAAATTCTAACCAGATAAAACAATTTAAAACTAATACAAACCTATTTAGAACTGGTTTTGGACAATCTTAAAATCTCTTGAGAATCTGTCAAAAACTAGTTTGAAAATAGATTAAAGTAGTTCGCAACTTTTTTAACTATTTAAAACAAGTTTCAAACTGTTTGAAACAAGTTTAAAACTGTTTGGAACAAGTTTAAAACTAATCGAAACCTGTTCGAGACAAGTTTTTCTTTATTATTTAAAACTAGTTCCAAACTGTTTTTGACAAGTCTAAACAGTTTCGAAACAGTTTAAAACTAGTATAAACCAGTTTGGGACAGTTTTTAAAATTTATTAAAAAGTAGACCAAAACTGTTTATAACAAGTTTGAAACTGGCTTAAAACTAATTAAAAACTATTTTAAACTCATTCGAAACTCATTCGAAACTTATTCAAAACTGTATAAACTAGTTTAAATGTAGTTTGAAATGGTTTGAAACTGGTTTTCAATTTGTGTAATCCAGTTAAAATTTATAACTGTTTAATACTAGTTTGGAACAAATTCAGAAATGTTTGAAACTAGTTTGAGACTCTTTGAAAGTAAATCGAAGCTTTTCAAAAGTTGTTTTGAAATGTTCGAAATTGTTTAATCTTTTTAGAAACTGTTTAAAAGTAGTTAAAAGCTTTTTGAAACTAGTTGGAAACTATTTGGAAACTAGTTTGAAACTGTTTAAAATTATATTGAAACCTTTTTGAAAATGCTTGAAACTTGTTAAATTCAATTTAAAACTAGTTTTGAAACTTGTTTAAAACTGTTTAAAACTAGTCTGAAATTTGTTTTAAACTGCTTGAAACTTGTTTAAGAAACTTTAAAACTAGTTTGTTTTAAGTAATAATAAATAAGATTCAAACTAGTAGTAAACTTATTTAATATTACTTAAAACTTGTTAATAACTGTTAAAAACTTCTTTAAAACTGTTTAAAACTAGTTTGAAACATGTTTAAAATTGCTAAAAACTAGTTTGAAACTTATTTTAATCTGCTTATAACTAGTTTGAAACAAGTTTAAGACTACTTAAGACTTGTTAATAACTTTTAAAAACTTGTTTAAAACTGTTTAAAACTAGTTTGAAACATGTTTAAAATTGCTAAAAACTAGTTTGAAACTTATTTTAATCTGCTTATAACTAGTTTGAAACAAGTTTAAGACTACTTAAGACTTGTTAATAACTTTTAAAAACTTGTTTAAAACTGTTTAAAACTAGTTTGAAACAGCTAGTTTAAGACTGTTTAAAACTATTTTGAAACTTCTTTAAAACAAAAAAAAATAGTCTGAACCTTTTTTAAAACCATTTTAAAACTTGTTTAAAACCAGTTTAAAACTTGTTGAAAATCTGTTTAAAACTTGTTCAAAACCAGTTTAAAACTTGTTTTAAACTGTTTGAAACCTGTTTGAGAAAGTTTAAAACTAGTTTGAAACATGTTTAAGACTACTTAAAACTTGTTTGGAACTGTTAAAAATTTGTTTAAAACTGTTTAAAACTATTTAAAACTGTTACAACTGTTTAAAACTATTTAAAACTGTTTAAAACTAGTTTGAAACAAATTTTTTAAAACTGTTTAAAACTTCTTTAAACCCAGTTTAAAACTAGTTTGAAACTTTTTTAAAACCATTTTAAAATTTGTTGAAAATCTGTTTAAGACTTGTTTAAAACCAGTTCAAAAATTGTTTTAAACTAGTTTAAAACGTGTTTAAAACCAGTTTAAAACTAGTTTGAAATGTATATAAATTAAATTTAAAACTTGTTTAAAACTAGTTTGAAACATGTTTAAAACTATTTAAAACTTGTTGATAACTGTTAAACACTTGTTTAAAACTGTTTAAAACTATTTTAGAACTCCTTTAAAACCAGTTTAAAACTAGTTTGAAACTTTTTTAAAACCATTTTTAAATTTGTTGAAAATCTGTTTAAGACTTGTTTAAAACCAGATCAAAAATTATTTTAAACTAGTTTGAAACGTGTTTAAAACCAGTTCAAATATTGTTTAAACTAGTTTAAAACGTGTTTAAAACTTGTTAATAACTGTTAAACACTTGTTTAAGACTTGTTTAAAACCAGTTTAAAACTTGTTGAAAACTAGCTTAAAACATGTTTAAAACCAGTTTAAAACTTGTTGAAAACTAGCTTAAAACATGTTTAAAACCAGTTTAAAACTAGTTTGAAACATGTTTAAGACTACTTAAAACTTGTTAGGAACTGTTAAAAATTTGTTTAAAACTGTTTAAATCTATTTAAAACTGTTTAAAACTATTTAAAACTGTTACAACTGTTTAAAACTATTTAAAACTGTTTAAAACTAGTTTGAAAACAAATTTTTTAAAACTGTTTAAAACTTCTTTAAACCCAGTTTAAAACTAGTTTGAAACCTTTTTTAAAACCATTTTAAAATTTGTTGAAAATCTGTTTAAGACTTGTTTAAAACTAGTTTGAAACATGTTTAAAACTATTTAAAACTTGTTGATAACTGTTAAACACTTGTTTAAAACTGTTTAAAACTATTTTAGAACTTCTTTAAAACCAGTTTAAAACTAGTTTGAAACTTTTTTAAAACCATTTTTAAATTTGTTGAAAATTTGTTTAAGACTTGTTTAAAACCAGATCAAAAATTATTTTAAACTAGTTTGAAACGTGTTTAAAACTATTTAAAACTGTTTAAAACTAGTTTGAAAACAAATTTTTTAAAACTGTTTAAAACTTCTTTAAACCCAGTTTAAAACTAGTTTGAAACCTTTTTTAAAACCATTTTAAAATTTGTTGAAAATCTGTTTAAGACTTGTTTAAAACTAGTTTGAAACATGTTTAAAACTATTTAAAACTTGTTGATAACTGTTAAACACTTGTTTAAAACTGTTTAAAACTATTTTAGAACTTCTTTAAAACCAGTTTAAAACTAGTTTGAAACTTTTTTAAAACCATTTTTAAATTTGTTGAAAATTTGTTTAAGACTTGTTTAAAACCAGATCAAAAATTATTTTAAACTAGTTTGAAACGTGTTTAAAACCAGTTCAAATATTGTTTAAACTAGTTTAAAACGTGTTTAAAACTTGTTTTAAACTAGTTTGAAACATGTTTAAGACTATTTAAAACTTGTTAATAACTGTTAAACACTTGTTTAAGACTTGTTTAAAACTAGTTTAAAACTTGTTGAAAACTAGTTTTTAACAAGTTTAAAACCAGTTTAAAACTTGTTGAAAACTAGCTTAAAACATGTTTAAAACCAGTTTAAAATTTGTTTAAACTAGTTTAAAACGCGTTTAAAACTTGTTAAAAACTAGTTTGAAACATGTTTAAAACTATTTAAAACTTGTTGATAACTGTTAAACACTTGTTTAAAACTGTTTAAAAATATTTTAGAACTTCTTTAAAACCAGTTTAAAACTAGTTTGAAACTTTTTTAAAACCATTTTTAAATTTGTTGAAAATTTGTTTAAGACTTGTTTAAAACCAGATCAAAAATTATTTTAAACTAGTTTGAAACGTGTTTAAAACCAGTTCAAATATTGTTTAAACTAGTTTAAAACGTGTTTAAAACTTGTTTTAAACTATTTTGAAACATGTTTAAGACTATTTAAAACTTGTTAATAACTGTTAAACACTTGTTTAAGACTTGTTTAAAACCAGTTTAAAACTTGTTGAAAACTAGTTTTTAACAAGTTTAAAACCAGTTTAAAACTTGTTGAAAACTAGCTTAAAACATGTTTAAAACCATTTTAAAACTTGTTAAAAACTAGCTTAAAACATGTTTAAAACCAGTTTAAAACTTGTTTAAACTAGTTTAAAACGCGTTTAAATTTGTTAAAAACTAGTTTGAAACATGTTTAAGACTATTTAAAACTTGTTTATAACTGTTAAACACTTTTTTAAGACTTGTTTAAAACCAGTTCAAAAATTAATTGTTTAAAACTAGTTTGAAACGTGTTTAAAACCAATTTAAAACTTGTTGAAAACTAGTTTAAAACGTGTTTAAAACCAGTTTAAAACTTGTTGAAAACTAGTTTAAAACATGTTTAAAACCAGTTTAAGAATTGTTTAAAACTAGTTTGAAACGTGTTTAAAACCAGTTTAAAACTTGTTTAAATCTGTTAAAAATCAATTTGAAACTTGTTTAAAAATAAGATCGGAACTTTTTCTCAATAGTTTAAAACTGTTTGGAATTTGTGAAAATTCCCTAGGAGCTGTTTAGAAGGATTCAAAAACTGTCTAAAACTAGTTGGAAAATATTTAAAATTTGTTTATAGCCGTTTAAAACTAGTTTGAAACTAGTTTAGAACTAGTTAAAAACCATTTAGTACAAGTCGAAAACTATGTGTAACTAGTTTGAAACTGTTTAAAAAGTCTCCAAATTCGGAAAAACTCAGCTACTGGCTATTAACGACGGACGGACGGACAAACGGACAGACACCAAAGTCTCGTTATAAGCATTTCGACCCTATAGGCCACGTAATCCTAAAAAATCATATATAAAACCGAACAGAGTCCTCTTTGAAGCACGATTATTATTTTTTGTCTTTTTTCCCCCCCGTTTTTATTCTTTTTGTGGGGGTTTAGAAAAGAACGACTTGAAGGAAGCGCTAAGAATCTGTTTTTCTGCACAATCGCCAACGCGTTTTATCTTTGCCGGACTTGAAGCAAAAAAGTAAAGGATGGCGCATAAGATAAGGTGGTTGGACATGCAATCCGTTCATAAAACGTAAGCGCTGGGTTTGGAGTCGACTTTTAATTATCAGCACGTCGGTGGGTGATCGATAACGGGTTATAGTCAGGCACCAAGTCGACGTCGCGGCTCGTATCGGATATCCGAGAAGTTGGTCCTTCGATTCCCTTGACAAGATGGTAGAGAGAGTAAAAAAAGGAAAAGAAGAATGTTGTTAAGTCAATTTACATGGGAGGCGAGCAAAAATAAACACTCGTAAATCAAGATTTAACGGTTTTGCTTCAAGGTTGTAATATACCTACAAGTTAAGGTTGAGATTATTACGGAGTAAAGGTCACGTCTAAATATTTAACTTGCAATATTTGCAATGTAACGTGTTCATGCGACTCTTGACTTGTGTTTTGATAAGTTAGAGTAGTGAAAAATCATTCAAATATCATATATAGATGATGATTAATAATCCCACGGGGAACTTTGGTATTTACGATAAGAATATATCGCCACCGCATAATAAAGAGGAAATAACAAAAAAAAAAAAAAAGGGTAATATCCAATGTGAAGTTATTGCGCGTATCTTTTGTGCTGGAAATCATGTGAGCTTCAACAAGCATCACAAGTGCCACAGGTTGAAGTGCAGTACAAACAAGGAGTTCGATCAGAGTGAAAAAGTTATGTTTCCAGCTCAACTGCACTGGAGTTAAATGCGATTCCCTGACATTTGAACTCCACTCTTGCATTTCGATGCCGAATATAAAGTTTAATTTACCCTAAAGAAGGGGAAAATTGATTTCGTATTCTAATTTCTTTATCGTTCGGTCATATTGAAACGGTATTTTTATGAAGGGATATCAGTTTTTGGAATACGTAATTTCTGTAAAGGCTTCATTTTTATAAGTGCATAATTTTTAGGGTTTAGTAACTTTTACTAATTTGTAGTTTTCGCTAAAAATTTGTAATTTTTCACTATAATTCTTGCTAGAAATTATAGCATATTTATTTTGTGTAGGATTTTTTATCATTTTATTACTAGTTCTGCATTAGTTTAGATTTTGCCTTTTCTGTCAACGTTTCCGTTTATTTACATTGACAAAAAGACGATTTGTAATGACTCAATTGTAAACGCATGATGTGGTATAAACTGCAAAAGATGTGTGGAGTGAAAAAGTTTGTCGCCAACTGCATTGGAGACAGTTAGTTTACAAATGTTGCCTGACATATCCTGTCTTTAAAACGTGCTGAACATACACATAAGTCGATCTCGATCGAAACTGAATGGAGCTGTTGTTACGTGAGTTGGGAATCGGCTTCTTGTGTCAATATAAACATAGGTTGATGTATGGTTAAGTTTCATCGGCCTGCGAACGTGTTATCTATGTAGATGTTTATCTGGCACGGCTTAGCGTTTTAAAGCCGATCACAATCCAAGTTTACGATTCTGCGGTGACATTTTCCCAACAAGGATGTAAAGAAGTGCGAAATTTATCCTTGTCGTGCCAAAACGCACAATCTCACAACAAAAGAGACATTTCAATCTTTAATCTTGGGACATTCAATTTTTTAATGTTTTATACAGGGAAAAAGGAATTGTCGGATTGTTAATATAAAACTGACAAATCCGAATTGTTGTAGCAAAGTTTTTTCTAACAAAAATAATTGTTAATACAACAATCCCAAACGAAAATTTTGCTACTACAACAAATCGGATTTGTCAGTTCTGTATTGACAATCCGATTTGTAAATCCTACAATTCCATTTTCTTAGTGTAGATATAACGCGATGTGAAGAAACGGACCTAAGAAGGTAAACATTTTAGGTTATGGTGCTAGTTTTATTTTGATAATAAATCCCTTTTTAAAGTTACATTATCAAAATCACTTTCAGGCTTCACAGTGACAATGAAGAATATTTTAGGGGAAATAAGGGACTGAATATACAAAAATAGAGAACTTTTAGGGTACTTTAAAAACTTTATAAATAAACATAAATGAATTATATACAGTCGATTTTATTTGGGTAGGACAAAATTACAATGTTGTAGGATCAAAAGAATATAATTAAAAAATATAATTACAGAATTTCCAAATTAATAATAATAAAAAAAAAGGAAAGGAAAATAACTACAAAGTTTGGAAAATAATTCAAAACTGATAAATAATAATTTAACATTATATAGAAAATTAATGTAGGACTTCAGAAATAATTAAAAATTCAAGATAATAATTGAAATATAAATCATGAGAATAATTAAAAACTGAAGAAAATAATTGAAAAAACATAAAAATAATGGTAAATTAAAGAAAATATTAAAAATTTAAGCAATTAATTAAAAAATAATGAACATTATTAAAAATTGGAAAAAAAACAATTAAAAAAGATCATAAAACTAATCAAAATTAAAAGGAAGAGTTCAAAATTGATATAAATAATTGAAGATTTAATAAATCAATTTAAAAATAATTCAAAAAATTAAAAATGGTTTCTATAGTTGCAAAATTATGCAAACAACTGAAAATTTAAGACAAAAATTGAAAATTGAAAAAATTAATTTAAAAATGATAAGAATAATTGAAAAAAAATTCAAAATTGATGAAAACAATCGAGAATTGAGAACAATAATTGAAAATTTAGGAAACTAATTAACAAATGATTAAGGTAATTTAAAATCGAAGAAATCAATGATAAAGTTTTAAAACATATTAAACATTCAAAACAAAGAATTGTAATTTAAGATTAATATATGAAGATTAAGTAAATCAAACTGAAAATAATTTTAAAAATTGAAGACAGTAATTTAAAATTAAGAAAATATTTGAAAATTAAAGAAAACAATCGAGATTTGAGAAATAGAATTTTAATAAATTACAGAATATATATCAAATTAAAGGAAATATTTAAAAAATAGCAAAAATAATGAGAAAATTTTAAAAATAACTGAAATTTTAGATACAATATTGAAAATAAAGGAAATTATTTACAAAATACCGAAAGTAATTGTAAATTTGAAAAAAATAATTCTAAAATTCATTAAAAATGTTTTTAATCAATTGAAATTTGAAATAAATGATTAAAGGTTTATTACATCAGTTAAAAAATAATTTTAAAAATTACAATTTGTAGAAAACAATGGAAAAATTATAGAAATTACAAAATACCGAAAGTAATTGTAAATTTGAAAAAAATAATTAAAAATTCTAAAATTTATTAAGAATTTTTTTATTTAATTAAAGCTTGAAATAAATAATTAAAAGTTTAGTAAATCAGTTAGGAAATAATTTAAAAATTGATAATTTGGAGGAAAAAAATTGAAAAATTAAGAAATTAAAGATATCAATTTAAAAATGATGAAAATATTAGAATAATAATACAAATAACTAAAATTTGAGATAAATAAATAAAAAATGTAGAAAGTGTATGGAAAAATATTTTTTAAAACTATAGATTGCAGAAAATATTCTTAAAGTTATAGAAATAATTCAAAGTTTAAGAAAATAAATAGAATTTATGAAAAATATGTGATAAAATTACAAAACATTTTTGAAATTTAATAAAATAACTGAAAAATGTTAAACACAATGAAAAACACTGTAAAAACAGGTGTCTTAAATTGTTCAAAAATATCTTAAATAGAGACATTTTTTGTGTCTTAGACACCAAAAGTATCTTAATTTAAGACATTTTTGTCCAATTTAAGACACCATGTTTTTGCAGTGAAATAATGAAAAAAATTAGAATGTAAAAAAATAATTGCAAGTTTTGGAAATTAATTGAAAAATAATGAAAATATTTAATAAGTAGAAAAAAATAATTTATATTGAATAAAATAATTTAAATTTGATGAAAATAGTTGAGAATAGTTGAAAATAGTTAAAATAGTTCAAATAATAATCCAAATGAGTATGAATGGGAGGAAAAAATTAAGAAATAATGATAAGCATAATTGTAAATTGAAGAAAAAAATTGGAATCTGAGATGAAGGATTGGAAATTCAGAAAGTCTATTGAAATATAATTTAATAAATGAAAAATTAGAGAATATAATTTTAAAATGATAGAAATAATTGAAGATTTAATAAATCAATTTAAAAATAACTTAAAAAATTAAAAATGGTTTCTATAATTACAAAATTATACAAACAACTGAAAATTTAAGACAATAATTGAAAATTAAAAAAATTAATTTGAAAATGATAAGAATAATTGAAAAAAAATTCAAAATTCATGAAAACAATCGAGAATTGAGAAAAATAATTAAAAATTTAGGAAACTAATTAAAAAATGATTAAGGTAATTTAAAATCGAAGAAATCAATGATAAAGTTTTAAAACAAATTAAACATTGAAAACGAAGAATTGAAATTTAAGATTAATATATGAAGATTAAGTAAATCAAACTGAAAAACTTACTGAAGACAGAAATTTAAAATTAAGAAAATATTTGAAAATTAAAGAAAACAATCGAGATTTGAGAAATAGAATTTTAAAAAATTACAGAATATATATCAAATTAAAGGGAATAATTGAAAAATAGCAAAAATAATGATAACAATTTTAAAAAAACAGAAATTTTAGGTACAAAATTGAAAATAAAGGAAATTATTTACAAAACACCGAAAGTAATTGTAAATTTGAAAAAAATAATTCTAAAATTTATTAAAAATATTTTTAATCAATTGAAATTTGAAATAAATGATTAAAGGTTTATTACATCAGTTAAAAAATAATTTTAAAAATTACAATTTGTAGAAAACAATGGCAAAATTCTGTGGCTGAAAGGCAGAACATCATAACTGCATTTTCATTGTTTTGAGAAAAATCTGTTTTTGTTTTTTTTCTTGGTTTTGTAAAATCAAAAAATTAACCAATATTTTTGGTGTTTGGCATTGTATCCTATTTTCCAGTGTAGTTTTTACATCTGTTTATCAATTTTAATAAAATATAAACGCTTCAAAGAAGAATATCAATTCTTTTTTTCGATTTGAATGCAGTTATGTTGTTATGTTATTAATTATTTTCTACGTAAATAAACATTTAAATCACTTTACCGTTATGAAACTTTAAAGAGCATTACTAAATAAACTCAAATCTGATATTATCTCAAATTCGATAAAATGTTAGTTATGATGTTATGCCTTTCAGCCACAGAATTATAGAAATTACAAAATACGGAAAGTAATTGTAAATTTGAAAAAAATAATTAAAAATTCTAAAATTTATTAAGAATTTTTTTAATTAATTAAAGCTTGTAATAAATAATTAAAAGTTTAGTAAATCAGTTAAGAAATTATTGAAAAATTGATAATTTGGAGAAACAAATTGAAAAATTAAGAAATTAAAGATATCAATTTAAAAATGATGGAAATATTTGAAAAATAATACAAATGACTGAAATTTGAGATAAATAAATAAAAAATGTAGAATGTGTATGAAAAAATATTTTTTAAAACTATAAATTGCAGAAAATATTCTCAAAGTTATAGAAATAATTGAAAGTTTAAGAAAATAAATAGAATTTATGAAAAATAAGTGATAAAATTACAAAACATTTTTGAAATTTAATAAAATAACTGAAAAATGATAAACACAATGAAAAAATAATGAAAAAAAATTAGAATGTAAAAAAATAATTGCAAGTTTTGGAAATTAATTGAACAATAATGAAAATATTTAATAAGTAGAAAAAAATAATCTAAATTGAATAAAATAATTTAAATTTGATGAAAATAATTGACAGATTCTGAAATTAGTCAAATAATAATTCAAATAAGTATGAATGAAAGGAAAAAATTGAGAAATAATGATAAGCATAATTGTAAATAAAAGAAAAATTGATTGAAATCTTAAATGAAGGATTGGAAATTCAGACAATCTATTGAAACATAATTTAAGAAATGAAAAATTGGAGAAAATAATTTAAAAATGATAGAAATAATTGAAGATTGAAAAAATAATAAAAATTTAAAAAAAGATTGAAAATAATTTAAAAATTCTAGATACCTTGACTTTAATTATTATCGTTTCGTGAAAAGTAGGAGATTTTAGGGTAAAATTTTCTAAATAGGGGACTTTTAGGGACCAATCGCAAAATAGGGTACATTTAGGGGAAATAGGGGACGGCCTGTGAAGCCTGCCCTTTCTATTGAATATTGTCAATCGAATAAAAGCCAATTCCCATTATTTTGATTCTCCGAACTATTTTTAGAAATTTCCTCATTCCCATTAAAAAAGAAAATTGTTCCCAATTGTTCCCGCACCGAGAAAGCAAGTTACGAGCCGAGAAGCTATTTTCAGCTTCGTCGTTGTTCTTTCGATGACGTTCTCTCTTTCTTTCTTTCTTTTTTTTTTTTTGTCTTGGATTTTATGTTTTTCATATAAAATTCCATCTTATTTTTCGAGAAAAATTTCTGCTTTGATATGCATATATAATTCACAAGGCACACGTGCGGCAAATTCTGTTGTGGTCTTTCTCTCTTTTCGTATACTCTAGCATGAAATCCGAGTCGAAAACAGAGAGAGAGGCAAATAGTCGACACGGAGAGTAGACCACACCCTGTACACATTGCCCGTCGACCAAAGCATTCTCATTTCCTCTTTTCGTGTTGAAAGTGACGAGAAATAAAACAAGTCAAGACGCGTTACGAGCGAATGCGATCTTTTTACGCGAGATGCCCAAGATTTTTTAATCTCTCGACTATTCACGAAAGTCAGTGGTTGCACTGGCAAGAACTCGCGGGCGTTGCACGAGATAAAGAATCTTTATTTCCATTTCTCAGAGGCAGTTTGCAGTTTCTTGCTTCGAACGCCTCCACCCCCCATTCCCCCCACCCCGCCCACTTGCCGAGAATACGGATTCACCTTGATAATGAACGACGAGTGTTTTTACGCTAAACTCTTTCTTAGTTTCTTAATTGTCTGGACAATTTGCGTTGCCTCTTGTAGCTTCTTTCCTCTTATTTTTCGTTTTTTTTTTGCATCTTTTTTTTCAGGGGAGGAAAATGTGTCAGGATTATTTTTCGCTGAGAATTATATACAAATAATGCTCAAGTTTCATTCATTTATTTATTCATTCTGTCCTTGTTTGAAGTTTGCCACTAGATGCTTTTTTTTGCATTTTAAGAAGGTTTATCCAATAAACGATTTTCTACAGATTGTTATAAAAATTTTAATGATGCATTAAATGCAATATTTTACATGTATGGATAGGATTTTATTGAAATTCTGTTTTTAAGATGAGTAAGGATTCCTGAAGTGTGTCCATCATTTTCAAAAGGTATTCTGATTTTATTCAAATTTTATATTTTGATAGTGAAATATTATAGAACAAAACCCTATAATATTATTGAAAAAATGTTGATATTTTAATAGTTATTAACAATCAAAGTTTTTTGTAAACAATCCAATTGCTTCCGTTCTAATTAACAGAATGTTATAAAAATTGGAACTATTACTTAAAAATAGGCGCTTGTCCAAATACTACAAGTTATTTTTAAAAAACGCATGCAATTTGTTTAAATAATCAACACTTGTTATAAACAAATTAAAAATTAAGCCTGTTCTTAATGAGATATTGACTTCGTTCTTTTTCAATATTATTCTGTATACAATTGTTCAGATTTTCCAAAAATAAAATTTTGGGGCTCACATTGTAGGAATAAAATACTTTTAATTTTGTTGAAAGAAATACCGTTTAATAACTAATGTGAAGTTTTCATTCATATCTTTTGTTTTTTTCTTTAAATATGTTGAATCGACAGAAACTTTTAGTGTGTGTGTGTGTGTATTCTTCAGTTTTAAAATATCTATAATTTTTCAAATATTTTCATCAATTTTTAATTATTTTAATTATTATTTTCCTATTAATTCGCAATTATAATTAAAATTTATAAATGATTGAAATTTTTGAAAATTATGCCAAAAAGATGAAAATAATTAGAACAATTTTTAAAAAAGTATTTGAAAGATCATAAATCAAGCTTTCCTCTGATCCCAGACATGCATAAAAATTTATATTGTTATTGTTAAGTTGGATTCAGATTCTATCGAAAAAAAATAGAATTTTATTGATTTTGAGGTTAGGTCTAAACTTAGATCCCCTGGACTAATTCTGATGACGGATTCGGACTCATTGCGTCAAAATACATATAATTTAGAAATATATGGGTCTCATATCCACATTAAGGAACTTTTTTGTGGGGCTGTGTAATAATTGGATGATTTTGTTGTTGTTGCATATGAAATCCCAAAAAGAGACGGAACTAAAGAATGAGATAGAAAAATAAGCTGAAATTTATGGCTTTTAATTATTTTCAAGGACTTGTCCATAAAAACGATTGACTGGAGGACGCATTATTGTAATTGACCAAAATGAAGTTATATATCCGCTGTGCACCTGATGGTTACAAGCACTGCGCCATGAAAGAGACGCGGATTTTAACTAATTTACCAATTTCGTGCTTCATTTAATACATCCGGTTTGCATAACCATCCGCGGTAAATCGCCATAGTTGGTCTTGCTTAACGAGCAATCCCATTCACGATTTTTACCCTAATTTATATTTATGTAGGGAAAAATGCCATTTGGCCATATTGGATATAATAGATAGTAGACTAATAGATAATAGACTCAATGGAATCACAGACAACTGTTTTGTAACTTGGCGCCCAACTAGGGGCCGCACGTTTAAAAATTTCCTATAATGTACGGCGATAATAAAAACACTGTTTCTTCACTATTATTGTTTTCTGCCTCGCTTTGAGTGCATTTTTTTTTTAGAACATAAACTGTTTAATATAAATTCTTTAACAACGTCTAAAACACGTCTAGAACATCACAAATAAATATTAAAGGGTTTAGAGTTTAGTAAAAAAAATTTTTCCCTAAAAAAGTGATTTTTGAAAAGAAATGGCTGTATCTGCACAAACTGATTCAATTTTAAGGGAAGTTTTGTTATCCTCTTTGAAATACAAGTAAATCAATTAATGAAATTAGTGCAGGAGGTGTAAAAGTAAGGTAAAAATTGAGGAAGAAGAAAAAAAAGAGACTTGATTGAAATATAGATAAGGTTGAGTTATAAATCTGATTATTAATTATTTAAGAAACGATATCACGCAGTGGAAACTTCATCATTTATTACCATAAATTTAATTTTAACGAGTTGCAGCAGGTAAGTATGGTAATTAGTCAAAGTGTAATTGGATAAAACTTTAGTAAACGACAACAGGCCGACGCAATTCGCTCGTATCTTGTGGTAAATTTCGCACGATTAACGCCAGGATCAACGGCAAATGCCGTTCCAGTAATGGCCAAGTCGCCATGGTTGGTGTTATATTGCGCTAATTATTTAGCACTGCGGCTCTCTATTGCCCGCTTTACGAGACTGACTACCGTGTAGTTACAGGAATGCCAACTATGAGACGGTATTCATTCAGACCGTGTCTGACATTTCTGCGATTCGCAAATCAAGCTTTGCATCCTTCTTGCTTCAGATTAACAAGATAATCATTTTAAATCAAGCACCCATCACGAGACATTTTCAAGTGCATGTTTTAAGGCGCATACAACATTTTCTTTCCTTGTTCGCCTCCCGGCATTATACTCATTTTTATTATTTTCATTCTCCAAATAAACACAAAATTTACAACTATACTATCTTTCCTGTTAATCCAATAATTATTAGTAGTATGTCAACATTAATGATAAATAATTATTAACGACAATAATCTAATCCATTTGAAAAAACAATTCAATGTTTTTAAGACACAGCTTAACAAATTACACGTTTATTGTAAAACTAGATTAAACAAAGAGCGCTGACTCGTGCCTAATTTCTACCCCTTATTTTGTCAACAACTATTAATATTTTCATCTAATATAATATTTAAAAATAAATAAGACCAGTTTTATTTACATACGACAAAATTTATAGAGTCTTCAAAATTAAAAAACAATTGCAAATTTATTGAAAAAAAAAATTTAATTTGAGAAAAATAAATTAAAATTTTATAAATAAATTGAAAAAAATGATTGAAATTGAGATAACTAATTGAAATTTTAGGATATTAATGCAGAAATAATAAAAATGATTAACAATTGAAGAAAAGAATGAAAAAAATAATGTAAATAATTTAAAATTAAAGAAAATAATTTAAATAAAAAAAAAAATGAGAATATGAATCAGAAAAGAATTACATATCTACATTGGACAAAATTTACAAATTGAAAAAAAAAGAAATAATTAAAGAAAATAATTGTAATTTACGAAAATAATTTATAAATTCTGCGAATAATTTGAAAAATAATTAGAATAATTAAAAATTAAGGAAAATATTTAAAAATATCAGGAACTCGTATAACATATTTCGAGATAAAAGAAAGTTAATTGAAGCATTTAAAAAAAAATTTCAATTTCAAGGATTACAAAGCTGATTTCATGAGGAAGCAAAATGATAAGAATAATTGAAAATTGAACAAAATAATAGAAATTTGAGAAAGATGCTTAAAAAATTACAGGATAAGTATGAAATAAAAGAAAATAATCTAAACATGATAAAAAAATCAGTAAATTGAAAAAAATAATTGAAATTTGAGATAAATTCCTGATTGAAAATTTAGCAATTTATGAAAAAGAATTAAAACAATTAAAAATTGAAATTAAACAAAATAATTAAAACTTGAAGAAAATAATTGCAAAATGATAAAAATAATTAAAATTTGAGAGAATTAATTAAACTTTTAAGCGAATTAAAATAACTGAAATTTAAGATAAATAATTGAAGTTTTAGGAAATTAATGTAGAAATAATAAAAATGATTAACAATTGAAGAAATGAATGAAAACAGTAATATAAATAATTTATGATTGAAGAAAATAATTTAAATTTAAGAAAATAATTAGAACAAGTACATAATATATTTTAAATAAAGGAAAGTTAACAAAAATTTCAGAAAAATATTTGAAACTACGAGATGTTTACTGAAAAAAAAGAAAATAATTAAAAATTGTAGAAAATAAATGAAAAAAGATAAACATAACTTAAAAATTGAACAGTACGATTTTTCATTTAAGATAAATAATTGAAAAAAATACAGAATATACAATACATAAAATACAAGAAAATCATAGATATAATTGAAAATTGAATGAATTAATTGAAATTTTTGATAAATAATTAAAAACTTTTTGGAAATTATGAAAAAAAACGTAAGTAATTGAAAAATGAAGAAAAGGATATAGAAATTATAAAAATAATTGAAAATAGAATTAAAGAATTCAAATATCAGATAAATAGTTTAAAATTTTGAAAATTATGAAAAAAATTGAAAATAATTAAAAATTGAAGAAAATAATGGGAATTTTAAGAAAAATATTTAAAAATTTTAGAAAATAATTGAAATATGATAAAAAAAATGGTATGTTAAAAAAAATAAATGAAATTTTGGAATAAATGATTTAAAAAGTTGCAGAATTATCTTTCAACAAAAAAAAAGTAATTCAGATTTGAGAAAAATACTTGAAAATCTGAGAAATTTATTGAAAAAAATGAGAAAAATTAAAAATAGAAGAAAAGAATTGAGGAAAGTTAAAAATAATTGAAATTTAAGATAATTAAAAATCTTTTTTGGAAATTATGAAAACAAATGAAAATATGTAGAAATTGAAGAAAATAATTAAAATTTCACAAACATACTTAAAAACCTTGAAAAAATAACTATACCTACAAAATGAAAATAATAAATTTAAATTTAGAGAAATAATCGAAAAATAGGTTAAAATTGAACAAAATAATGGAAATATAATGAAAATAATTTAAAATTAAAAAAAATAACTAAAATATGATGTAAATAATTGAAATTTTAGAGAAATTATTGAAATTTTTAAAAATTATGCCAAAAGAAGGAAAAGAATTAGATAATTTTAAGAAAGTAATAGAAAAGTTACAGAACTTTTTTTTAAGCAAAAAAAAAAAAACATTGAAAAATTGCTTAAAAAATTAAAAACTGACGACAATAATCTAAATTTGAGATAGTAACTGAAAATTTAGGAAATTATTTGAAAATTAATTGAAATTAATTAAAATAGTAAAAAGATTGAGAAAATAATTGCAAAATTATAAAGAGAAACGAATACCTATTTTATATTATTTGTATTATATTTTTGTGTGACTAATGTTTCTTGTTTTTCCTTTTTTGAATGTAATAAAGGGATTCGCTCCTTTTATGTATGGAATAAATAAGTAAATAAATATTGGAAAAAATAATTGAAAATTGAATATTTGTAGTTCAGAAATAATAAAAATGACTAAAAACTGATGTTAATAATTTGAAAATGAAAATAATAATGGTAAATAAAAAAAATTAATTTTTGTTTGACATAATTAATAAAAAATTTTGCATTAAATAATCAAATTGTTTTATTATCTAAGGAAAAATAATTAAAATAAAAAAAATTATTGAAAAAATTAAAGAAAATAATTAAAGTTTGCAAAAAATACTGGGAAATCTGAAAAGTTAATTTTAAAAAATTAAAAAAATTGATAAAACAGAATTTAGAAAACTAAAAATAATTGAAAATTAAGATAATTAATTAACACTTTTGGAAATTACAAAAAAAATTAAAATAAATCAAAATTGAAGAAAATAATTGAAATTTGAGAAAAATAGTTGAAAACCTTGAAAAATAATTTTACAAAATGCGAATATTATTAAAAAATTGATGAGAAAAATTGACAAATAATACAAATAATTTGAAATTGAAAAAACTAATTGAAATATGATGAAATTATTAAAAATTAAACAAAATAATTGAAATATGATGAAAATAATTTAATTCAAAAAATAATTGAAAATATGATGGAAATAATTAAAGATAATAACTGCAAGACGAAAAGAATAATAGTATTAATAATTGAAAAATTATAAAAATAGTTGAAAATTGTAGTTTAAATAATAGAAATCATAAGAGAAAAAAAATTATTAAAAATTGAAGAAATTTTTAAATTAGAAGATTAAAATTTGTTTTAGAACATTTTGAAAAGGTGAAATATGAGTTAAAAATTCCAAAACCAAAAAAACATCTTCCGACAAACTTCAGACGTGTACAGAAGAAAAGAATGAATGAATGAAAGAAACTTGTAAATTATTTTCCATAATGACACTGATTTACCACAAAAGTTAAACGCGGAACTAAAAAACCGAAATAATCTGTTCTAGTGCTATTTTTAGCCGCATTTTGGTTTGTACTTTCATCAACTATCCAGGGTCTGTCTCAGCACTAGATTAGCCGAGATTTATCTTCTCGAATCAACCGGTATAAGATTAAAATAGAAGAATAAATGTCCTGAGAGAGTGCCTCTAATTATACTGCGATTTATTCAATTTGACAAAGTCAATGTAACTTTTAGTCTTGCCCCTATGCCAGATATAAATCAACTGTAACGTTCTCAAATTGAAATGTCAGACTAAAATAATATCGTCAATTTAATAAAACGAGAATGTAGCGTTTCGGTACTTAGCGACATTTTGTATATTATTCTAACGTCGTCAATTGTAGTCAGTTCGCCTGGACTTGATTAATCATTAGAAAGTCATGCGCGAGCTTCTGCTACTCGAAATATAATGAGCTCATTTGAATCGATATCTGATTCGACTAATGCCGTTTGTCACTATCGCTGATCAGCGAAACGTCAGGCACTGCCAATTAAATTCCCATGTCATTATTTATCGGGGTTATTCCGGTTGCGTTGCCCTTTCTATACACTCGGCATTTTTCCCTGATAAATTATAATATGTCAATTCGAATAATTTTCGACAGGATCATCTATATTTTCAAACTATACTTGTTTGTCAATTTTACAAAATGTATTGTTCCCGAATTAAATCTGTCGACTTTTCAATTATCTTCTCATAATTTCTTAATATATATTTTAGGCACTGTTAAGCCAAGGATCGAAATCCTAATTATACAGACATTGGTGTCTGTCTGTCCGTCTGTCTGTCGCTCACAGCAATAGCTGTGCATTTCTGGTTCTGACGCCGCTATCAGAATTTCAAATTAATCTCGAACTGTTACAAAGCTGTTTCAAATTTCGTCAGAACAATTTTAAATTGGTTTGTATGTGTTTCAAACTAGTACTAAACTAATTCCAATTATTTGAGATTTTTTTAGAAATACCCTGAACAGGATCCGAAGCTTTTAAAAACAGGTTTGGACTAGTTTCAAACGGTCTCGAACTGGTTTAAACATGTTTTAAAAAAAAGTCGCCAACAGTTCTGAACTAGTTTTAAACAGTTCAAAACTAGTCATAAACAAGTCTTGGCTAGGTCAAAACAGTTTTAGAAAGGATTTTTAAAAGTTCAACACTAGTCCGAAACAGGTTTGAATTAATTATGAACAGCCTCGAACTAATTTGGACTGGTTTCAAACTAGCACTAAACACTTTTGAATTATTTAAAATTGTTTAAAAATTGTCTCAAACCGGTTTGGACAAGTTTAAGTTTATTAAAACAGGTTTAACCAAGTTTTAAATCGTTTCGGACTAAGTTAAGATAGTTTCGAAATGGTTTGGACTTGTTTCCAACTAGCTATACACCATTTTGTACTAGTTTGAATAGATAAAAACTAGTCCCAAGCAGTTTTGGACTAGTTTTAAACTGTTTTGAACAAATTAAAAAAAAGTTTCAAACTGAATTGAACTAGGTTTAAGCTGGTTCTAACCAATTTCAAAAGGGGTTTTAAATAAACCAAAACTAGTTACTAACAGGTTCGGACTAGTTTTAAACAGTCTCGAACTGGTTTGAACTTGCTTTAAACTAGCAGTAAATACTTTCAAACTATTTAAAATTATTGAAAAGTGGTCTAAAAACCGGTTTAGACAAGTTTAAGTTTTTTAAAACAGGTTTGGACATGTTTTAAATCTTTTTAAACTAGGTTAAGACAGTTTTGAAATGGTCTGGACTTGATTTTAACTATCAATAAACTGTTTTAAACTAGTTTGAATGGAGAAAAACTAGTCCCAAGCAGTTTTGGACTAGTTTCAAACTGTTTCGAACAAATTAAAAAAAGTTTCGAATTGGATTGGACTAGGTTTCAATTGGTTCCAAAAAGTTTCAAAAGGGGTTTTTAACAAACCAAAACTAGTTACAAACAGGTATGGACTAATTTTAAACAGTCTTGAACTGGTTTCGACTTGCTTCAAACTAGCACTAAACACTTTCAAACTATTTAAAATAGTTCAAAACTTGTTCCGGACCGGTTTGGAAAAGTTCAAGTTTTTTTAAACTGAATTGAACTTGTTTAAGGCCTATTTTAAATAGTCCAAAACTAGTCCCAAACAAGTTTTGACAAGTTTTCAATCGTTTTGAATCATGTTAAGACAGTTTTGAACTGGTTTGGACTTGTTTTAAACTAATTATAAACAGTTGAACTAGTTTTGAATAGACAAAAACTAGTCCTAAACAGGTTTTGACTAGTTTTAAAATGTTTGGAACAAGTTAAGAAAGATTTAAACTAGATTGGACTTAAATCAAACTAGGTCTAACCTGTTTCAAAACTAACAACAGACCAAGGCAGGTTCAGACTAGTTTTAAACTGTTTTGAACAAGTTAAAAAAGTCTCAAAAACTCGTTCAAACCTGTTTAGGGCTAATTTTAGAATTTTAAAAATAGTTTCAAACAAGTTTAAACCTGTTTGAAACAACTTAAGCTACTCCAAACTTGTTTGAAGCTAGTTTTGGACTATTAAAACCCCCTTTAAAACTAGGTGTAACTAGTTTGAACCTTTTGTAAAGGTTTTAAAGGGGGTTTTAATAGTCCAAAATTAGCTTAAAACAAGTTTAAAGTAGCTTTAGTTGTTTCAAACAGCTTTAAACTTGTTTGAAACTTTTTTAATATTCTAAAATTATCCCCAAACAGGTTTGAACGAGTTTTTGAGACTTTTTTAACTTGTTCAAAACAGTTTAAAACTAGTCTGAACCTGCCTTGGTCTGTTGTTAGTTTTGAAACAGGTTAGACCTAATTTGATTTAAGCCCAATCTAGTTTAAAACTTTTTTAACTTGTTCAAAACAATTTAAAACTAGTCCAAACCTGTCTAGGACTAGTTTTGGTCCATTCAAAACTAGTTCAACTGTTTATAATTATTTTAAAACAAGTCTAAATCAGTTCAAAACTGTTTTCACATAATTCAAAACGGTTTAAAAATTGTCAAAACTTGTTTGAGACTAGTTTTGGACTATATAAGATAGTTGTCAATTAAGTGCAAACCTGTTTTAAATAAAACTTAAACTTTTCCAAACCGGTTCGGGACAATTTTAAATATTTTTAAAGTATTTAGTGCTAGTTCGAATCCAATTCTAAATTTTTTTAAATTGTTCGAAATAGTTTAAAACTAGTTCAAAACAGCTTGGGACTAGTTTTTCTCTATTAAAACTAGTTTAAAACAACAACAACAACTTAAGCTACTTCAAACTTTTTTGAAGCTAGTTTTGGATTATTAAAACCCCTTTTAAAACTGGGTGGAACTAGTTTGAAATTTTTGTAAAGGTTTTAAAGGGGGTTTCAATAGTCCAAAATTAGCTTCAAACAAGTTTGGAGTAGCTTTAGTTGTTTCAAACAGGTTTAAACTTGTTTGAAACTATTTTTAATATTCTAAAATTAGCCCCAAACAGGTTTGAACGAGTTTTATAATGTTTTGAACTGGTTTTGTCCTGTTTTGTACTAGTTACAAACAGTTTTGAACTAGTTTTAAAGATACCAAAACTAGTCTCAAACTGGTTTGGACTAGTTTTGGACTAGTTCGAAACAGTTTTCAAGATGGTTTTCAGTAATCTGGAGCTATTCCCAAATAGGTTTTAACGGGTTCTAAACAGGTTTATAATAGTTTTATAAAGTTTCGAAATAGGCTAAGACAATTTTGAACTGATTTGAACTTGTTTTAAACAGTTTCGAACTAGTTTTAAATATTCTGGAAAATAGTTTTAAACAGGTTTGAACGGGTTCCGAACAGATGGGGACTGGTTCCTGACAGGTTTGTACCAGTTTTAAACAACACCAAACTGGCTAGGACTAAATAGTTTAGAACAAAACTACTTTCAAACAGTTCTGAACAAGTTCCAAACTCTTTTGAATCAATGTCTAACACTTTCAAACAGATTTGAACTAATTTGATACAATTTATAAATAGTTTCAAACTAGTTCCGAACAGTTTTAAACTTGGTTTAATGAGTTTTTAACAAGTTCTAATAAGTTTTAAACAAGTTCTAAATTGTTTTTAAGTATTTATAATGTTAAACAATTTTAAAGTATGTTAAAAATTTCTAAATTGTTTAATTTTTGTTATATGGAGCTTTTTTTTTATTTTTTCAAAATAATTTTTTTCCATTAATCGATTCTGTAAAAAATGGTAGTTTACGAGCCGGGAATTTAAAATTGATGATTCGCCGGAATTTTTAAATTCTTAACTGTACTGTTAAAAGTAATTTTACCGGCAGTGATGTACCTTTTAATTCCTCGTGATTTATTACTGGTAACACTCGACGAATGTTGATATCGATAGGCTTTATTAGCTTTGAAAGGTATTGAGGCAGTTGAGACAATCGTTGATACAGGTACAGCTGCAATGTTAAGCACCGAACCGTTCAACTGGAAATTGGACATGGACCGCGAGTCCCGGCCAAACATGTGCGTCGCGACGCGATTATACATCCACCATTCTGACATTCACATTTTACGTAATTTTCTCTCCCAAAATCTACCAATTGTCCGATATTTATTTTTAAATTAATTTTCCCCATTTTCTCGCTCATTATTTTGCAAGTCTCATTTATTAATCAGAATTGGATCAAATTGTCGCAACAAATTGGTGTCGTGACAAGAGTTCATTGTATTGAATTATATTGTAGTTGATTAAACTTGTTTTGTTTTCTCAAAAGCTTATGAGAAATAAAATTTAATTTCAATCTGATAGATCTGCCAGTGAGTCACTTTTCTTACTTTTAAATTTATTACACAAGTTTTCATTTATTTTTGTCATTTTTCAATTCTTTTCTTAAAATTACAACTATGTTCTTTAATCCTTAAATTATTGACTCGAGTATTTAAATATTTTACACAAGTTTCAAATTACTTTTTTTTCACTTATTTTCTTCAAATTTCAATTATTAATTCCAGGTCATTTTTTTATTATTATTTTTATATTTCTATTATTTTTGTCATTTTAGAATTATGTTCTACAATGTGTAATTATTTTATTCAACTTTTTTTTTACAGACATGAATTATTAAACTTTTTACACCAATATTAAATTACTTTCTTCAAATTTCAATCACTTTCTTCATCCTTTTTATTATTTGCATGAATTTATGTATTAATTTTTTACGCCTTTTTCAATTATTTTCTACAAATTTCAATAAATTTCTTCAAACTTGAATTACTTTGTTAATATTTCAATTTTTTTGATATTTCTGAATTATTCCCTTCAAATTTCAATTCTTTTTTTTTCAAGCTTCAATTAATTTCTTCGACTTTCTATTAGTTTCTTCGCATTTCAATTGAATCGTTAATTTTTCAATTATTTTATATTAGTTTTAAATTAATGTATACAATTTTTAATTTTTTACTCTGTTGTGAATTATATTTCTCATTTTTCATTAACTTTTTAACAAAAATTCAGTTATTTTTGTCATTTTTCAATTATTTTCTTGTAATTTCAATTATTTTTTAAACATATCAATTAATTTCTTTAAATTAAAATTATTTTGTTTCAAATTTTCAAGTTTCGTCTTCATTTTTGGCTTTTTAATCAATGTTTCAAATAGTTATCTCATTTTATAGTTTTTTTCAAATTAGAGTTATTTTTATAATTTTTCAATTATCTTCTTTATATTTCAATTAATTTTGTCATGATTCAAGTATTTTTGACTTAATTCAAATATTTTCTTCATGTTTTTATTATTTTTGTCATTTTATAATTATTTTCCACAAACTACTATTATTTTATTTTTATTCAATTTTTTTTATTGGCATTAATTTTTTGCACCCGTTTCCAATTATTTTCTTTAAACTTCCAATATTGTTTTTAATTTTTCAATTCTTGTCTACAAATTTTTTGCTTTTACACTAGCTTTTAGTTATTTATGATATTATTCAATTATTTTTTTGTAATTTCAATTATTTTTGACATACATCAATTATTTTCTTTATATTTCAATTATTTTGTTCCCAATTTTCAAGTTTTGTCTTCATTTTTTGTTTTTAATAAATTTTTCAATTAGTTTTGTTATTTTACAATTTTTTTCAAATTTGAGTTATTTTTATAATTTTTTAATTATTCTTCTTAAATTTCAATTGTTATTCAATTGTTATTCAAGTATTTTTGCCATTTTGCAATTATTTTCTTCATATTTTTATTATTTTCGTCATTTTATAATTATTTTCCACAAACTACTTTTATTTTTATTCAATTTTTTATCGGCATTAATTTTTTGCACCCATTTTCAATTATTTTCTTCAAATTTCAATTTTTTTACATTCTTGAGTTATTCTCTTCAAATTTAAATTATTTTTTTCAAACTTTAATACATTTCTTCAACATTCAATTATTTTCTTTAAAATTCCAATTTTTTTTTCAATTTTTAAATTATTGTCTATAAATTTTTTTTTTTACACTAGATTTTAGCTATTTATGACATTATTCAATTAGTTTCCTAATATTCCAATTTTTTCCTGAATTTTTTAAGTATTTTCTTCAAATCTTCAATTTTTTACACCAGTTATCAATTATTTTTGTTATTTTTCAAATATATTTGACATTTTAGAACTATTTTCTTTAAATGTCATTTCCTTCAATCTTTTCATTATTGCCATGAATTTATTAACTTTTTTCACCGGTTTTCAATTATTTATATGTCATTATTCAGTTAGTTTCTTCATTTTTCAATTTTATCGTTAATTTTTCAATTATTTTATACAATTTTGCTATAATTGTAATACATTTTATAATTTTTACTCTATTTTATAATTCTATTTCTCACTTTTCATTAATTTTTTTCAAAATTTCAATTATTTTTGTCATTTTTAAACTGTTTTCTGCACAAATAAATTGTTTGTAACATTTTTAAATTATTTTTTTCAAGTTTCAATTATTTTCTTAAAACTTCTATTATATTTTCAATTTTTCGACTATTGTCTAAAAATTTTAATTTTTACACTTATTTTCAATTATTTATAGCATTATTCAATTAGTTTTTTGCATTTTAATTATTTTGTCAAAATCTCTATTATTTTACTCAAATTTTTAATTTTTTAAACCAGTCTAAATTATTTTTTTCAAATTTTAATTTTTTTGTTTATTCATCAATTATTTTTTTGTAATTTTAATTATTTTTGTCATTCTTCAATTATTTTCTTCAAATTTCTATTATTTTGTTTCAATTTTTTAATTTTTGTCTTCATTTTTGGTATTTTATTAATTTTCCAATTAGTTTTTTTAATTTTATAGTTTTTTGTTTTTTGAATTTCAATTATTTTCTTCAATTATCTTCTTCATATTTCAATTATTTTTGACATTTTCTAATTATTTTCTTCAAATTTGAATGGCTTTCCTGAATCTTTTTTATTTATTTATTTATTTCTCATGTAAACGGACATAAGTGCAAAATTATCTAAACAGAAAAAGCCTTGATAATAAAAATTAATGATTAAGATAATTGACATATAATTTATAATGTAAAAACACAATAAGAATAAATTTTAAAAAAATATTTTCCAACTTCTGTCTAAGCAATTTCTTTTAAAACACTTGAAAAATATATTTTAAGTATAAAAGATTATTAATTTTGTATTTCTAGTGGAGAAAGGCACCCTGGGAAAAATAATTTAAAGAATATTGTTTTTTTAATTTCATCCGTGCGTACGTCCGGAATTTTAGATACATCTATTTACTCACTTTTTTAAATTAAAAAGTTACTTTTTAACTGTTTTCAATCTACAAATCCACTGGCAGTCCTGATCGGGAGATTTTCTCATATTTTTCCCAAATCTTTATTATCGTAATTTACAGACTGTGCGCCGTTACTTGGCGCCCCTGTATGGGACGCCCGGGCACATATCGGAATATTCCCGAGAGGAGAAGTGCCTACCCCCACCACCGGGCACTACCGAGCATCCCAGCGCTCGGTCTGCCATTGTCTGCTAATGCGTTTTTCTATAACCTCATTAAAGACCATTAGGTCGGTAATGAGGTTTTACAAAAATTTTTTTTTTTTAAATTTTGATATAAAATTACTTTTAGCGTTAGATTCGTAATCTGTGTTCCTTGACGATTACGAGCATATAAAATTTTTTTCAAAATTTCCAATTTTTAATGTTTTTTACTTTATAAACAAATAGTTTTCAGCCATAAAAAATTTGTTAATTTCCGTAATTTTTTAATATTTTTTTTAGGTATTTCAAATGTAAATGAAGTACCGTGCTGCCAGTCCTAAGCCTGGAAAAAGTGTGAAGGGAAAATTCAAATTAGTAGGGAAAAAAGTGGACATTTACTGACATGGAAAGGTCGGACACGAAAGGTGGTACAACAAATAAAATACAGTAGAGATTCGATTATCCGGACTAATGGATGCAGGCATGTATCCGGATAACCGAGTTCCTACTGTATTTACATTTGAAATACCTAAAAAAAATATTAAAAAATTACGGAAATTAACAAATTTTTTATGGCTGAAAACTATTTGTTTATAAAGTAAAAAACATTAAAAATTGGAAATTTTGAAAAAAATTTTATATGCTCGTAATCGTCAAGGAACACAGATTACGAATCTAACGCTAAAAGTAATTTTATATCAAAATTTAAAAAAAAAAATTTTTTGTAAAACCTCATTACCGACCTAATGGTCTTTAATGAGGTTATAGAAAAACGCATTAGCAGACAATGGCAGACCGAGCGCTGGGATGCTCGGTAGTGCCCGGTGGTGGGGGTAGGCACTTCTCCTCTCGGGAATATTCCGATAATCGCCCGGACGCCCCACGTTGGGCGCCAAGTTGCAAACGACTGTCTTCCGACTTTCTCCGATAAGTTAAACCGTCACTGTTTCTCTATTTATTTTCGATTTTATTTACTCTCATCTCTCGACTAGTAATAATAATTCCCACGTTGAAAGCTAAACTGGAAAATATCCCGGACATTATTTTCGTTGCTTTTTGAAAATTAACACCAACTTTCGCAGTTGTAGCACAGACGTGTATTATTTTTTGACGATCTTGTTCGCACCATCGCGTTTGTCGTCACCTTAAGCACGTTTAATTTTCTCTTTCTCGTTTTCATTGACAGACCTGGAATACAGCACGAATTAATTTAAAGCTTGGAACACACTCGTGACAGCGTGCTACGGATATGTTTCTCAGCAAGAATTCTCCGTAAATAGAACTCTCTTGATTAACGACAATATTCCAAGAAATGCTTGCACTTCATTCAATTCTAAGATTACTTATAAATAATGCGGATTAATTTTCGTCTCGTATCAACAAAACTATTTCCAGACAATATCTACTTTTCCACGTTTCTTTTATTCCGCTTACTACTGCGACTTGTAATATTTTGATATTTCTATTCTGCACGTTAGGCAGCTCAGTTTACTATACTCGTTATAAGGGAATGCAGTATTACTGCAAAGGCACTGTTGGGATTCACGATAAATCGTAAAAATTCTCATGAGCCTTTTATTATCAAGGAGCCAAGAAACAATAATACTTTTTACGATTAATAACAAACAGAGCTCTTTTTACGGAAATAATCGTTATCAGTTTATTATGAAGGGTTTTAGTTTTCTCGGTTTTCTTTTTCTTAAATTGTAATCAGGTATTTCATAATTATTATATTACATTATATTATAATCCTCAATTGGCATTCATTTATTTATTTATTCTGTCCACATCTGAAGTTTTTCACTACAGGATTTTTATTTCAAATTTTTAATCAAATTTCAAATTAATTTTTTTTTAAATTTTGTATATCTAGGGGATGAAGGCACCCTTCGAAAAATAATTTTAAAAAGTGTTTATTTATTTCTTACGTTCGTGAAATCCACGCTTTAAATATATACTAAATTTGAAATAACTGAAATTTTTATTAAATTTACTAATTTGCTGGAAAAAGAGTTGATTGTACTGTTTTGTAATTTTCAGGACAGGACTAATTTGTATTGGGGTATTTTCGCAATATTGCAAATTGTAACACTTGTGCTTGGGTTAAACAAAAGAAAAAGCCAGAAGGGAAAATTAAAGAATTAGGGCTTTTTCTGGACGGAAAAACTTGAAACACTCACTTGGTACCATTCATCTTGTCTGAGAAACGAGTTTCTTGTCTGAGCAAAACATTAGCGGATCCTTGTGTTTCCCTTGCTTTTCATGAAAACCAAAACGAATGAGCGAGAGAGAAGAAAAAAACGTGGGAAACTCTCGAAAATAGGATGAAAGCACGCCAAGTTCAGTCGCACGAGAAAGTGTTGCCATTAGCTAAGTACTAGAAATAGGGAGTGTTTCAATCAACCCCGGGCTAGATAACTTGTAGATAAGGAGAATAAAAAAAAAAGAATAAATGATGGAAAAAGTTCGTGACCACTAGGATTCATTTGAAAATCGCAAGCGGAATTAAACAAAAAAAACAAAAACAAAAAAAAAGTTGGAATTAGTTGAGAAAAGAAGGACAATTAAATCTGGAAATGAATCTGTATGTTGTGGGTAATTGAAAATACAGGAAATTAATGCGAAAATAATAAAAAATTGGGTAAAATAATTGAATAATTGAAAAACAATCAATCCTGCGCAGATTAAAAAATAAATATTAAAATATTAAAAAATTCATGACAATAATACAAAGATTCAGAAAAGCTATTCAAATTTGAAGAAAATAATTCGAGAATGTCCAAAATAATTTAAATATAACAGAAATAATTGAAAACTGACCAAAATAATTGAATTTTGAAAAAAAAATTGTAAAATGACAGAACTAATTGAAAAATTGATTAAAAATTAAAAAATTTAGAAAAAATTGAAAATTTAAAACGAAATAATTGAAAATTGAAGAAAATAATTGAAAAGCTTCATAGCTAATTGAAATTACAAAAAAATAATTAAAGAGTGAAAAAAAAAGATAAATTTGAATAAAATAATTTAGACTGGTTTAAAAAGTTTAAAATTTGAGTAAAATAATTGGGATTTGACAAAGTAATTAAAATGCTAAAAAAAATTGAATAATGCTATAAATAATTAAAAGCTAGTGTAAAACTAAAACTTTTTAGACAATACTTGGAAAATTCAAAAAAGTATCGAACTTTCAGGAAAAAAAGAAGTTGCAATATAAAAAAATAAAATATTCAAGAAATAGAATTCTTGAGTCTTCAAGAAAGTGTCAAAAAAAATTTATATATGCAGAAAACAGTCAAAAAATGAAAAAATAATTGAATTTTTGAAAAAAATTAGTGAAAAATGAGAAATATAATTAAAAAATCGAGTAAAAGTTAAAAATTTATTACAATAATTACAAAATTGTATAAAATATTTTAATTACGACAAAAAAAATTGTAATTTGAAAAAAAATAATTGTGAAATGACAAAAATAATTGGAAACTGGTGTAAAAAATTAAAAATTTGAAGATAATACTTGAGAAATTGACGGAACAATTGAAGTGTTAAGAAATTAATTGAATATTAACATAAATAATTGAAAGCTGGTAAAGAAATTAAAAAGTTATAGACTATAATTGAAAAACTGAAAAAAATATTAGATGTTTAAGTTTAATTTTAGTTTATTAGAAGTTTATTTAATTTAAAGTTGATGAAAATAATTGAAATTTCAGAAAAATAATTCAAGAGTAGCAAAAAACTTTCAATATGAAGAAAGTAATTAAATTTTTGAAGAAAATAATTGAAATGTGTAGAAAATAATTCTAAAATAGTAAAATTTATAGAAATATGAAGAAAATAATTGAAAATGTCAAAAATACTTGAATAATGACAAAAGTAATTTAAATATAAATAAAATTGTTTAATTAAAAATTAAAAATCAAAAAATAAAGACAAAAATTAAAAGTTTGACATGAAATAATTGAAATTTGAAGAAAATAATTGAAATCTTTAAAAAAAACTGAAGAATGACAAAAATAATTGAAAACTGGTGTAAAAGTTAATAAATTCATGACAATAATAAAACGATTGAAGAAAATGACATTTAAATAAAATAGTTCCAAAATATCAAAAATATTTGAAAATATTAAATCTGAATTCAATTATATTTTAAATCGAAAAATTGAAAAAAAATTAGAAGTTTAAGAAAAATAATTGAAAGTTGAAAAGATTAATTGTAGTTTGGGAAAATAATAATTAAAATCTGAAGAGAATAATTCAAAAATGTAAAAAAAATTTAAATATAAAGAAAATAATTGAAAAATGACCAAAATAATTGAATTTCGAAAAAATATTGTAAAACGACAAAACTAATTGAAAAATTGATTAAAAATTAAAAAATAAGGATAAAACATGAAATTTTAAAACAAAATAATTGAAATTTAAAGAAAATAATTGAAAAGGTTCATAAATAATTGACATTAAAAAAAAATAATTGAAGAATAAACATAAAAATTTAAATTTAAAAAAAATAATTTAGACTGGTTTAAAAAATTAAAAATTTTAGTAAAATAATTGAGATTTTGACAAAATAATTAAAATGCAAAAAAACTAATTGAATAATGCTATAAATAATTAAAAGCTATTGTAAAAATTAATTTTTTTAGACAAAAGTTGGAAAATTCAAAAAAGTATCGAACTTTTAGGAAAAAAAGAAGTTGCAATATAAAAAAATAAAATATTCAAGAAATAGAAGTTTTAAGTTTTAAAAAAAAATGTAAAAAAAAATTATTTTTGCAGAAGAAAAGTTTATTATTAGAAGTTTATTTAATTTAAAGTTGATGAAAATAATTGAAATTTCAGAAGAAAAATTCAAGAGTAGCAAAAAACTTTAAATATGAAGAAAGTAATTAAAATTTTGAAGAAAATAATTGAAAATTGTAGAAAATAATTCTAAAATAGTAAAATTAATAGAAATATGAAGAAAATAATTGAAAATGTCAAAAATACTTGAATAATGACAAAAGTAATTGAAATATAATTAAAATTGTTTAATTAAAAATTAAAAATCAAAAAATGAAGACAAAAATTAAAATTTTGACACAAAATAATTGAAATTATTAAATGGTTTTTCAAAATTTGAATATTTTCCAAAGTTGTGAACGATCAAATTGTTTTTCCATCGTTTCAGAAAATATCCATTTTCTCGTGTTTGGCTGTACCGATTTGGATAAATTTTGGAAGAGAAACTAATGAGGAATCGTATTTGAGATAAATAATCGAAATTTAAATAAACAATGTGATTTATTTCAATAAATTAAGTTTTTAATTTTTGAGGTTAGAAATAAATAATGTTCACCATCGATTATACCTAGTTTTTTTAGAAAACAATCTTCTAGATAAAACTTTTACTATAATATTTCAACAATAAAAAAAGTGAGATATCCTGTCACTTTATTAACAACAATCATTTCAGTCTCGACAAATTTTTGTAAAATAACAGACATTTAAAATAAAAGGAATGATTATTTATTATTATTGTTGAAATAAAATCTTAAAAGTTTTATCTAGAAGTTTGTTTTAAAAAAAAAATGGAAAAATACACGGAAAAAAAGTTAATATCCAAATTTGACATTTAATATGAGATTCAAGCATAAATTATCTCTAAAAACAAAAGTAAGATGTAATAAAATCTTTAAAATTAAAATATGGATTTACATCAGATTAAAATATTAGTTTTGTAAAGAACACATATTCTTATGCCTAAAAACAATATTAGAAATCTCTAATTCTGTGATATATGGAAAATACACCATAATAGTCAATATTTTTTCAATTTTATTTCTTCTTATAATTTGGTTTCTAAATAGTATTTTGTAGTTAAAATCATTACACAAAAAAATTTTATTGAAAACAAATTTTTCCGTTGAAAATTTCAAGCTATTAAAATTTTTTCTTCCTGATTATTTCAAAAAAGTGAAGAAATACTACCCTTGAATAACATTTTCTTAACAACGGTACGGTAAATTAATTAAATATTGTTATAAAAGTTGTATTATGTTACAGTTTGAAATATATTAGTTTTTTTAACAAATTTTGTAGAAACGTGTTTTTGTAATTAATTAAAATATAGTCATTTTGCGCGTTTTGGTACTGTTTCCATGTAAAAGTAACAACTTTATAAATTTATATCTTAAAAACGGAACGGTAAAATTCAATAAAATTGTAACACTACATGTAAAGTAATGCATTTAATATGTCATACAAATTTTATAAGAATCTGTAGAAATTGGTTTTTTGGATAAACCTCCTTAAGTTATTATTAAAATTTAGAGCAAACGGATTACTTAGAATGTATGTGTTTCAAAATTTAAAAGAAATAGTAAAACGTTTTATTTAAAAGTATTCGACAAAAATAATTATTTTTTAGAGCATATTTATTAATAAAAAAAATCGTTCTAAATTTAGTTAAATCTTCATTATATCCCAAAAACTAAACATTTTTGAACTTTTCCGAATAATAAAATATGTTTTAGCATAACTTTTTTTATTATTTGTAGGTTTTTAAATGAACATATCTCTGAATTACAGATTTCATAAAATGGCATTTTCTGATATAAAGTTTTGCAAAATAAAGCATAACTTATTATAAGGGTGATTCTCCTGAAAGGGAGCACTTCATGTGTCTCCATCATGAGTTTCAACATTTACAATAGTTTTTTATTGATATTCCCTTCACTTTGCAATTTTTAAAAAAATTATTATTAATCTGTATAAATTTATGTATCTTTATATGTTGTTGTAAAAATTCCAGTACAAGTTTTTCTTATTAAAAAAACTTTTTGTAATTTGTCTTTTAGTTTTGGTTAAAACTACTAAACATTTTACGATTCTATTTTAACCTTATTTAAAAAATGTTAATTTAGTATTATTATATAAGAAATTAAAGGTCAGAATCTAACGTTTATTTTTCACTTATATTTGTTCCATATAATATTGAAAATGTTGTTTAAATAATTAATTAAAATTGTATTATCAGTGCGAGTAAAAATTCAGATTCATCTCCGAAGCCTCCTTTTCTCGTTAATAGAAGCATATTTTTAAACGTTTGAAACATTATATGGAAGCTACTTCAAAATGAACGAAAATGTAACCCGAAAATATTATTTCATGTCTCAATTTATATTTTTAAATATTAAAAAATGTGCATTTTTCTTTTACGAAATTTTTCATCTCCGAAGCCTTTTTTAAATTTATGAGACAATCTTGTTTTGTTTTTGATTTAGGATTAATTGTTTTGAAAAATCTAACCTTTAGTAAAATGTGATATTTGTTTATAAAATAATGAAAAGCGGATTTTTGATACTCAATTTCGGGAAAAATAAAATTATATAAGATTTATAATTTATAAATCTAGAAAATTAAAATAAAAAATTTAAGACTTGACTCGGAGTTAGTCTTTTTTAACCTCAAAGGTATGTGACAATAAAATGCTTTTGTAGGCCGTAGATTTGCAAATTAATTTTGCGCAACTTATGTTTTTTCTTTCTGAATCTCTTTGGAACTTATATAAAAGAAAATAATTCAGAAAATTTAAAAATTTTATTTTTTAATTTTTCAAACAAAAACAGGTTTCTTTCAGAAGAATCACCCATAAAAAGTTTGATTATAGTGCTTAATTTAGATACATTTTTAATTCTCTACAATTAAGAATCCAACTCATTTCTAGTTTTGTGATTAATTTTTTTCCGTGGCAGAAGCAGTAAAGGAGTAAAGTAATTTTTAGAGTTGGTTAATTTTGCAAATTAGGCATATGGTTGATGTTTTGTTTTTTTGGATGGATGTGTGTCTATGTTTGAGTTGGAGCGTTTTTCGTCATTTATAGTGTGGTCGATTGAGCTGGAGCACGTACTCATGGACCAGGCGGAACAAACGAACGTCGGTGGTCGTGTTGGTCGCATCTTAATGAGACCTGTCATAACGAACCAACCCAATCAATTATGTGCCGCTCGTCATGACGTGCAGAACCGATGGCTCTGCACGATCTGCATTGGGAATAACGAACTGCGGATGTTAGTAGTTTAGTATCCAGGAGTATGTGCTTTGGCACCTACGCGTACATTACAGCAATTATCATCGACTCGTGTATATATATATATATATCTCTACGTACCAACTATCGTTTTAATTCAATAGCTAAACAAGCAGAGAAAATAGTCTTTCAACCGCTTCAAGTTATTTTCGATGTTAAATCGAGTGTCTGGACCAATTGAAAACTTGTTGACCCGATATTAGTTTTACTGATGCTCTTCTAATTGACTCACTATCACACTAATGCACCAAAGACTATTTTAATGTTAATGCATTATAAACAATAGAAGGGAATTATCAATGGAATGGAATGAACAATGGGACAAATTGAAGAGTGGAGTAAAAGAAGAAATGGGTTTGAGTGTGGAACTAAATGAACAGTATTTAGGGATTAAATAATTTAATAAAAAAAAAATGTTGGATAACTGGAATAAAGGGAATGTGTTAAATTGAACATTGGAAGGGCTTAAAGAAATTGAAACGACTTTAAAAACAGGGAATTTAACAACCTAAATAATATCTGACAAAATTTAATTTCGTGTTCTTAAAAATATTAATTTTGAATGTTGATTTCGAGAAAATTACAGAAATATCTGTAGCTCAAAACCAAACATTTGGTTTTTGTTTCTATTAGAAAGCGGAATTTGAAAAATATAAATTAAATTTAAAGAAAGGTAATGAATGCTTAAACGATGATTGAAGATATAAAAGAAAATCATTGATTTTTTTTTAATTGCAATTTGAAGAAAAAATTTTTTTTACTTGAAGAATATAGTTGAATAATGATAAAATTATGATAATAATAATACATGATTCAAAATTGAAGAAAGTCAGTGGAAATTAAAAATTAAAAAATAATTGAAAAATTGAAGAATAATTGAAGATAGAAGAAAGTATTTTAAAACATTTGAAAATATCATTCAAATTGGAGAAATTGTTAATAATCATTTAACATTTTTTAAAATAACAAGAAATTAAAAACGAAAACAATTGCAAGGTGATAACATAATTGAAATATAACTACAAGCTTTAAAAAATAATTAAAAATTGCAAAAACATTATTTTAAGTAATGAGTAAGTAATTAGAAAATAAAACAAGGTTGTTTACAGTCAGGAGAAACTTTAAACTGAAAGAAAGCATCTAAAACTCCTAAAAAGAAATAGAATTAAAGAAAATAATTCAAAAATAAAGAAAGTAATTGAAAAAGGAAGAAAGTAATTGAAATTTGAAGAAAAAATTATTGTTAATTGAAGCATATAGTTAAAACAGATAAACATATGATTCAAAATTGAAGGAAGTTAGTGAAAATTGATAAATTTAAAAAAGTAATTGATAAATAAGAGAATAACTGAAGAGAGAAGAAAGTATTTGTAAACAATAAAAAATATAATTGAAATTGAAGAAATTGTTAATTATCATTCAACTTTTCTTGAAATAATAAGAAATTAAAAACAAAAACAATTGCAAAGTGATATAATTGAGATATAACTACAAGCTTTAAAAAATAATTAGAAATTGCAAAAAAAAAAAAATTTTTAAGTAAATAATTGCAATTGAGAAAAAAATAAGCTAATTTATAGTATAATATTTCAAATTGAAAGTAATAATTGAAAATTGAAGAAAATAATTTAAAATTTAAAAAAATAATTGGAAAATGAAGAAATTAACTGAAAAAGAAGAAAATAACTGAAAAATGACGCAAATATTTAAAATTCAAGGAAGTTTTTGAAGTTTGAAGAAAATAATTAAAAATTGAAAAAACCAATTGAAAAATGAAGAAATTTACTTAAAAAGAAGAAAATAACTGAAAAATGACGTAAATATTTAAAAATTAAAGGAAACAATTAAAGATTAAAGAAAATAATTGAAAAATGAAGAAAATAACTGAAAAAGAAGAAAACAAGTGAAAAATGATGAAAATATTTAAAAATAAAAGGAAATAATTGAAGATTGAAGAAAATAATTGAAAAGTGAAGAAAATTATTACAAAATAATGAAACTAACTGAAAAAAAAGAAACATGTGAAAAAAGACGTGAATATTAAGGAATTAAAGGAACTAGTTGAAGATTAAAGAAAATAATTGAAAATTGAAGAAAATTAACTATGTTAATAGAATTTTTTACTTATTCAAGAGATTGTAATTAAATTAATATTTTATATTAGTAATTAAACCTTTGTAACTTAGTGCCCGTAAATGATCCAACTGATTGTGGGCTGCATATTATAGCAAATAAAAAAAAATAAAAAAAAAATATTAAAAAATTATGAAATTAACTAAAAAAGAAGAAAATAACTGAAAAATGAAGAAATTAACTGAAAAAGAAGAAAAAAAGTGAAAAATGAAGTAAATATTTTAAAATTGAAGGAAATAATTGAAAAATGAAGAAATTAACTGAAAAACAAGAAAAAACTGAAGAATGACGTAAATATTTAAAAATTGTAGAAAATAATTGAATATTGAAGAAAATTATTAAAAAATGAAGAAATTAAAATTAATTGAAATAGAAGGAAACAAGAGAAAAATGACGCGAATATTTAAAATTTGAAGGAAATAATTGAAATTTGAAGGAAATAATTGAAAATTGAAGAAAATTACTAAAAAATAAAGAAATTATTTAAAAAGAAGGGAACAAGTAAAAAATGACGTAAATATTTAAAAATTGAAAGAAATAATTGAAGATTGAAGAAAATAATTGAAAAGTGAAGAAAATTATTAAAAAATAAAGAAATTAATTGAAATAGAAGGAAACAAGTGAAAAATGACGTGAATATTTAAAAATTGAAGTAAATATTTGAAGATTGAAGAAAATAATTGAAAAATGAAGATATAAACTAAAAAAGAAGAAAACAACGGAAAAGAGAGGTAAATATTTGAAAATTGAAAGAAATAATTGAAGATTGAAGGAAATAATTGAAAATTGAAGAAAATAATTGAAAAATATAGAAAGTAACTGAAAAGCAAGAAATCAACTGAAGAATGACGGAAATATTCAAAAATTGAAGAAAATAATTGAAAATTGAAGAGTTCAATAAATTTTATTGAATCCAGAGAAAAAAGTTCCATTTGTTCAAAGTAATGTAAAATTAAAGAAATTAATTTGCAACATTGCAAAATTTATAGAAATTGAAACAAGAATTGAAGAAAAATAAAAAGTATATTTTTAATTTATTAAAATTAGAAGAAAATAATTGTAAAATGAAGAAAATGATTGAAATCCAAAAAAATTATTTTAACTAATTAGGTAATATAGTTCAAATAAATCAAAATATTTGAATGAATTTATTGATTTTTTGAATGTTGAAGCGAATAGTTAAGAAAATAAAAAAATATAACTGAAATTTAAGAAAATACTTGCAATTGAAACCTAGGTAAAAATATAAAATTTTTCAAAATCATGCCATTTAAAAACTTTTAGATTTCTAGAACGCCAATAATTATTGCACGTTAAAAATCAATTCACAACTATCTCAAAAAGCATCAATTTTGGAATCCTAATGTCGAGAAACGGCCACAAATGTCAGTAACTAAAAATCGATAATTTAAGCGTGAAACAATATTTCCTCAACGTGAAAGCAGTATATTTCAATTTTCAAAAACCACATGGAATAATAATTTGATATTTTAGTACCTTTTTGGTTTTAAATCCTGAATGACTTTTTTTACTTTTTTACTAATGAGAAATATACGTTAAAAATGCATGAATTCACTGTTTTTAGAGAGTCGGTGGAAAAAGGGAAAAATTTGTGTTGTAAGTAGTAAAGGAAGCTATACCCATGAAGTATTCGCAATAAGTACTCGTAAAACATGGGTGGATATTCTGTGAATGCGAGTTGCCGGCTTGCCAACTCAAAATTAATCCGACGTATCTCCGCCATTGGGAGTACAGCAGAAGTTTGTCTATTTTTCATTGCCAAGTGTTCACTGGAGCGTCGGAAGCCACTAGTTCGATCGGATACAACTTGACAGTAGGATAAAATCTTTATCTGGATTCGTACAAAATGTGCTTCTCACAATATTTTCAAGTAGAAAAGGATTTGCCGTCTCAAACAACCACAAAAATGTTTTTTTTCCACCAGCAGCAATTTTCTTTTATTTTTACAAAGAAATCAAAAATCAGTGTTTTTTTTAAATATGTTCAATATTTACGTTTCTGGATAAAAACATTTCTAAGCTACTTTGTAACATAAATTTCAATAATCAATATTTTACCGAAATAAATTCTATTCTCAAAAGTATTTGATACGAATCAATACACGGCAAAATAATGTTTTTTTTTTCTTCTCGTCAGGTATCTTTAATGGCCAGTAAAAAAGTTAATGTAGCGGAGAAATTTTCGGACAGGATAAAAAAGTACAAGACCCGCATTTCATTGATAAAGGTAATTCTGATGGAGCCTTATATATGCACAAGTGCTATGTGTATCATTCGATAAGCAAAGGAATTACGATTAATTCCAAGATAGGCATTGGAAGGTTCACCCTTTGTGAGTTGAGGACGTTACCCTCACGAATGCAAGAAGCGCGCAAAGGCTTTCACGATTAGTGAGATTGTTGGTTGACGCGATCGAATTTGTGGTAAAATCGCGTAGGTGTACTGCTCATCAGATCAGGGAAAGGCAGACGGACGAGGGTCGATTCTCAAATGTGTGGTTGTAGTCGATAAGTCTAATCCATCCCTGGAAAAATGTAGGGCGTGACTGCTCTGACTCACGAGGGTAGATTCGTTAAGATAGAGGAAAACGCTCGATATCGTATGTGCACTATATTAAAATGAAGAAACCAACCTTCCCAGAACAAAAGACTAGTTATCCGAGTCTCCTACCAGAAAACATTTTTATTTGGGTCAAAAGTATAATAAAAAGAAAAAAGAATGAGAAAAAAAGTCTCTAATTGACGGTTTTGTGGATTATTCGAAACCTCTCGGCACAGCTCGGAGTCGTTGTGAATCTTTCGGGTACGATCGGAAGCTTTCGACTCCACTCGGCAACTTCCGGTACCCTTCGGAAACTTTCCTTAGCTCCCCTCGACTCCTCTCGGCTTCTTACAGAATCTTTCGAGTACGATCGGAAGCTTCTGGATCCACTCGGCAACTCTCGGTACCTTCCGGAAACTTTCGGGTACGATCGGAAAGTGCTGGATCCATTCGGCAACTCCCGGTACCTTTCGGAAACTTTTTTGGCTCCCCTCATCTCCTCTCGGCTTCTTACAGAATCTTTCGGGTACAATCGGAAACTTCTGGCTCCACTCGGCAACTCTCGGTACCTTCCGGAAACTTTTTTTGACTCCTCTCGGCTTCTTACGGAATCTTTCGGGTATGATCGGAAGCTTCTGGCTCCACTCGGCAACTTTCGGTACCTTTCGAAAACTATTCTTGGCTCTCCTCGGCTCCTTTCGGCTTCTTACGATATTTTTCGGGTACGATCGGAAGCTTCTGGTTTCATTCGGCAACTCTCGGTACTCTTTGGAAACTTTCCGCGTCGTTCTGAATCTTTCGGTACCTACTCTCGGTACTACTCAGCATCTCCCGGAATCTTTCGGGTACGATCGGAAAGTGCTGGATCCATTCGGCAACTCCCGGTACCTTTCAGAAACTTTCTTTGGCTCCCCTCGGCTCCTTTCGGCTTCTTACGGAATCTTTCGGGTATGATCGGAAGCTTCTGGCTCCACTCGGCAACTTTCGGTACCTTTCGGAAACTTTTCTTGGCTTCCCTCGGCTCCTCTCGGTTTTCTACGGAATCTTTCGGGTATGATCGGAAGCTTCTGGCTCCACTCGGCTCCTTTCGGCTTCTTACGATATTTTTCGGGTACGATCGGAAGCTTCTGGCTCCACTTGGCAACTTTCGGTACCTTTTGGAAACTTTTCTTGGCTCCCCTCGGCTCCTCTCGGCTTCTTACGAAATTTTTTGGGTACGATCGGAAGCTTCTGCCTCCACTCGGCAACTCTCGGTACTTTCCGGAAACTTTCTTTGGCTCCCTCGGCTCCTCTCGGCTTCTTACGGAATTTTTCGGGTACGATCGGAAGCATCTGGCTCCACTCGGCAACTCTCGGTACCTTCCGGAAACTTTCTTTGGCTCCCCTCGGCTCCTTTCGGCTTCTTACGAAATTTTTCGAGTACGATCGGAAGCTTCTGGCTCCACTCGGCAACTTTCGGTACCTTTCGGAAACTTTTCTTGGCTTCCCTCGGCTCCTCTCGGTTTTCTACGGAATCTTTCGGGTATGATCGGAAGCTTCTGGCTCCACTCGGCAACTCTCGGTACTTTTCGGAAACTTCTGGCGTCGTTCGGAATGTTTCGTCTACGATCGGGAGCTTTCGGTTCCACTCGGCAACTCTCGGTACCTTTCGGAAACTTTCGACGTCATTCGGAATCTTTCGGGTACAATCGGAAGCTTTCGGCTCCACTCGGCATCTCTCGGTACCCCTCGGAAACTTTTCGCGTCGTTCGGAAACTTTCGGCCTTCTTCGTTACTATTCAGAATCGCTGAGAATTTTTCGTTATAAACGGATTTTAATAAAACTTAATATACTTACCTATTTTGATGCCCTGATTACGAATATCATAATAAAAATACCCGCAAACTTGATTTTCATAGTAAAAACCTTAAAAAAACTACTATGATTTTCAGTTTTCTGCTATTATATTCTAAAATACTGCAAATTTTAAAAAATGTTTTAGACAAAAGTTGTAGATCTGATAAAAATACACATTTCGTGTTCTGCGAATTTTTTCACAAACATGAATATTTTCCGAGAAAAATGCAAAAGATTGTAAAAACATGTACTGTTGCCGGAAGGTCAGAGTGCCATAAAAAGTAGATTTTTTCAATGGATGCAGGGGGGTTTAACTATCGGCTAATCTCATGGTGGTTGACACTTTTTTATGTTTTTTTTAGAAAAATATTGACTTTTAGTCAAAAATGCATAGAACATAAAATGTGTATTTTTCTAAGACCTACAACTTTTATCTGAAATATTTTTTAATATCTCAAATATTTTACGAGATAATAGCAAAAAACCGTAAATTATAATCAAATTTTCACTATTTCGGCAATAAACGTCGGACGGACAAACAGACATATTTTTCAATTTACTATTTCCTTATTTTCAATAATATTTTTTCTCTCCGTATATTATTATCTCTATTTTCTCTTATTGTTATATTTTATTTACCCTTCATTTTTCATTTTTCCTTCAATTTTATCTTTTATTCTATTTATATCGTTATTTTATATTTTTACGATGATAGTTATTCCACTTTGTTTTAAATTCCTAAAGAGATTTTGCTCTTGTAGTGAATTCTCTTGAAGAAATTGCTTGTCTACTTTAAACACATATATAGCACAATATACATACATTCTGTTGGCAAATAAAAATAGAAGATCTGATATCTTTAAAAACGTCAATATCAAGATGGATACATATTGCAAGAAAAATAGTGATTTTGCTCGTGTTTCTCTAGTTTCTTTTCCGGAAAACAGACAATGCACAATCAAAGTTTAAGAGAGGCGACGTGAGAGCAATGTACTAGCTGTTTGCCAATTTATTCCGCACTACTGCCAAAAGATGTTATCGAATCGCCAAGGAGGGCTTTAGAACGACTTGAAAATACTAATTATTCACTGCACCAACAACAAAGTGTTGTTTCGGTATTTTTAGAATCCACACAATACCCCGTTAATTAAATTTAACCGAAAAAAAAACCGAATAATTGTTTCTCAGCAGAAACCATTTAAATAGACTTTTTTTTTTTTTTGCTTCACTATTTTAAGGTAATAGAATATAATTAAAGTTTCAAGAAGAGTATGTCAATTTTCTACCACTTCACTTTTCCTCAATATTTTATTTCACCTCCTACTCTAATTTTTTTACGATCCATTTTACGCGTTCAATTTTCAACTCATAAACTAAACTAAAAAAAAAAATAAGATAAAGTGGAAGCAGTGAGTGAAATAAGAAAAAAATAAAAAGGCAACATGAAGTGAGCATAAAATAAAAAATGCAGTAGGGGATAAAAGGAAAGTGAGATAAAAGTTTTGAATTAAAGTATAAAGTAAAAATGTGAGTATCAATCTTGTTTTTCGAGTGCCCTTGAAACTTATGGATATACAATCGGATCTCACCTCAGCAATCATATTGGGATTATATGTGTCTTGTGTGTCTCGTAACTTGTAATGCATTTTAGAATTTTTCGCCCAGGAGCAAGAAAGGCAAGCAAGTCTGTGCACCGGATAAGGATGTGAACCCCTCAGGGGTACGCACATCTTAACAGTTCAAAGATAGGAAACGAAACAAGTCTGCCTCGTTTTTCCTGCTCGTACCTATATCCTCTGAGTGCTCGCATTCTTCTCACTATCTCAGCTTTTTTCTCAACTCGGTCACCCTCAAGCTACGCCATTCTAATTAACAAGAACAATAATAATTCAAGTTAGACAGGTCACCTTATACATCATCGGATTAAAATCAACAATAATCTCCGACAGGCACTTTAATCAGAACGTAGAGTTGCAAAATTCTCGGTAATAATAACAAAATAACTATCATTACAAAACTAACTATAAGTCAATAAAGTGTGAAAATGTATTATTAAATATAACAATTGTAAACAGTTTTAATTTTAAAATAAAAGAAAATAATTTAAATTTAAGAAAAATACTTGAAAATAATTGAAAATTGATAAAAAATATAGAAATTGAGATAAATCATTAAAAATTTAGAAAATTAATTCAGAAAATGATAAAAAATTTATGAAAATTAAGAAGAAATAATAATAAGTAATTTAAAAGTGAAGAAAATAATTAAAATTTAAGAAAATCATTGAAAAAATTGCATTATATATTTTAAAGAAAGGAAATTTAATAATAATTTCAAAAGAATACAATTCCCTTGGTGATTTTAAAAATTGGACAAAATAAAGGGGGGATTAAATACAAGAGAACCCCTTGTATCTTGTACAATTATGCAAATTACCTGGGATTCTCTTATAATTCATCCCCCCCCCCCTTATTTTGTCCGATTTTGCAAATCACCAGAGGATTCTTTTATATTTAACCCCCCCTTTTATTTTGTACAATTTTGCAAATCACAAGAGTATTCTCTTATGATTAATCCCTCCCCCTTAATTTTGTCCAATTTTACAAATAACCAGAGGATTCTCTTTTCATTAATTCCCCCCCCCCCCTTTATTTTGTCCAATTCTGCAAATCACCAGGGGATTCACTTATATTAAATCTTTAATCTCCATTGAATTTGATAATGCACTAATTTATATTATCCAATATAGAATTGGACAAAATAAAGGGGGGGAGGTTTTAATATTACAAAATCCCCTGTTTTTTGTACAATTCTGCAAATTACCTGGAGATTATCTTATAATTAATTCCCCCCCCCCTTATTTTGTTCAATTCTGCAAATTACCAGAGGATTCTGTTATAATTATTCCCCCCCCCTTGTTTTGTATAAATGAAAAATGATTTTAAATTTGAAACTTGAAAACAATAATTAAAATATGATTAAAAAAAATGGATAAATAATAAATAATTATCATTACAAATTAACTATAAGTCAATAAAGTGTAAAAATTATTATTAAATATAACAATTGTGAACAGTTTTAATTTTAAAATGGAAGAAAATAATTTAAATTTAAAAAAAATACTTGAAAATAATTCAAAATTTAAAAAAATTATTGAAATTGAGACAAATAATTTAAAATTTCGTAAATTAATTTAGAAAATGATGAAAATGATTAAAAATTTATGAAAATTAAGAAGAAATGATATAAATAATTTAAAATTGAAGAAAGTAATTAAAATTTGAGAAAATAATTAAAAAACTTGCGTCTAATGTATCTTAAAGAAAGGAAATTTAATGATAATTTCAGAAAAATACGAATCCCCTAGTTATTTGAAAAATTGGACAGAATAAAGGGGTGGGGGGGGGGGATTAATAAAAATTTTGTGATTTTTCTTTCAATTGAGAACTATTTTTTAAAAATTTTTATTTTAATCTTTAATCTTCAATTTAATTCTTTAATCTTCCATTTATTTCTTTAATTTTCAATTATTTTCTTCAATTTAAAATTTAATTCTTCCTTTTTTTAATTATTTTATTCAAAATTTAAGAATTCTCGCATTTTGTCAATTATCAAATATTTTCTTGAAATTTCAATACAATTGTTGAATTTCCAATTGATTTCTTTAATTTTCATTTGTATTTTATAATTGTTTCCATTATTTTCATCAGTTTTTAGTTGACAATTTATTTTTCTTCTTCAATTTTATGATTATTCATTAATTTTAAAAATTTTTTTGTTCGAATGCCGATTATTCTCACCATTTTACATTTTTTTTTCCAATTGTCAAGTATTTTTTTAATAGTTAATTATTTTCGTCAATATTTAATCATTTTCGTCATATTGTAATTTTTCTTTTAATTATCAATTATTTTCTTGGAATTTACATTTAATTCTTTAATTTTCAATTTATTTCTTCAATTTTTAATTATTTTCTTCAATTCTCAAAGTTTGTTTTAATTTCAATTATTTTGATCGAAATTCAATTAATTCCTTATTATTAATTAATTTCCGCATTTTCTCAATTATGTTAGTTTCTTTCAATACAATTCTCAAATTTCCATTTGATTTTTTTAATTTCCATTTTTTTTCTACATTTTTTCCCCATAATTTTCATCACTTTTTAATTGGTAATTTATTATTCTCCCTCAATTTTATGACTATTCATTAATTACAAAAAATTTTTTTGTACGAATGAAGATTATTCTCACCATTTGTCTATTATTTTTTTCAATTGTTAATTATTTTTTTTAATATTAACAAATTAATTTAATATTAATAAATTTGTTAATATTGAATTATTTTCGTCATATTGTAATTTTCCTTTTGATTATCAAATATTTTTTGAAATTTCCATTTAATTCTTCTATTTTTAATTATTTTCTTCAATTCTCAAATTTTGTTTAATTTTCAATTTTTTTTATCGAATTTCAATTAATTCCTCAATATTCAACAATTTTCGGATTTTTTCAATTTTTTTTTTATAAGTTTCCAATTTATATTTATAAATAATTTATTATTCACCTTCAATTTTATGATAATTTAATAGTTTAAAATATTTTTTTTAACGATTGACGATTGTTCTCATTATTTTTCGACTTGTTTTTTCAATTATTAATTATTTTTTTATTAATTTATGATTTTCGTCAATATCTAATTATTTTCGTCATATTGTAATTTTTCTTTTAACTATTCTGTTTAATTCTAGAACTAACTTTTTTAATTCTTAGTCATTTTCTTCAAATTTAAATTCCTCTTTTCAATTTTTAATTATTTTCTTTAATATTAAAAAATTAACGCGTTTTTTATTTTATTTTTTTCGATTATCATTAAGGTTCTTTAATTTAAAATACAATTGTTCAATTATTTTCTTTAATTTTTAATTCCACTTTTCAATTTTTATTTCCATTCTTCAGTTTCCAACTGTTTTTGTCTTATTCATTAATTCTCGGCTTTTTCAATTACTTTTTTTTAATTTTTAAGTATATTTCATAAATTTCAATTCAATTCTTCTATTTTTTATTGCTTTCTTCAATTTTCAATTTTTTTTTGAATTTTAATTATTTTTTTCGATTTTCAATCCAGTTGTTAAATAAGCAATTATTTCCAACAACTATTCCTATAATTTTCTTAAATTTTCAATTATTTTAATGTTTACAATTTATTTATTTTTTTCACTTGTCTATTAATCTAGTCATTTTTTGAATTTTCTTTTTCAATTGACAATAATTTCTGTATTTTTTTACATATTTTTTTCAATTTTTCAACTATTTCCTTCAATTACTAATTATTTTTCGCAATTTTCAATTATTTCCTAGAATTTTTTCGAGTTTTTAATTATTATCTTAAAATTTTATAATTATTCTTTGATTTCTTAAATTATTTTATTCGGTTGTGTATTAATCTACTCATTTTTTGAATTTTGTTTTCAATTGTGAATTATTTTCGTCATTGTTCAGAAATATTTTTCTGTTTCGTTATTTTCATTATTTGAATTTGCAAAAATTTATTTTTAAACAATTTTTAAATTACCAACAATAATGCAAAGTTAATATATTGCTAGTTATTATATATTATTCTTACTATTAACATTGAAATTCAAATCATCACTAATAAGAATAACGTTAGAGATTCTATTTTCGTACATTGATTGAGAAAATTGGACTTAATTTGATAAATAAATTAAAAAACTGAAATTCTCATAAATTCTCGATTAGAATTTTGGTCGGTTATATTCCCGGTTATATTCTCGTTCTCATAACCCTTCTCCAGGTAATATTACTTTTTCGCGGGCCCGTATCATTTTGAGACAAAAATCTTCGTAGTACATGTTACATTATTCAACCAATGAAACTGTTATATTCTACTCCTACTAAAATAAACCATTTTTTAAGTTTTAATTCTTCAATAATTAAAGTTACACAGTCTTTTGAAAAGTATCATTTTGCAACGTTTTGATCCCATTATTGGTATCAAAAATAAGTTTGATACGATATATGCTATCAATTTGATATTTTTTTATCAATTTGATACTTCTTTTATCAATTTCATACTTTTAAGAAAGGATTAATTAACTTTTTTAGTATTAATTGAATCTATTGAAACAAATTACTTAATAAATAAGACTTAAAAATCTTTAACTTTAGTAGGAGTACAATATAACATTTTCATAGGTTGAACAATATACCATGCACTGTACGTAAAATTTTGTGTCAAAATGATACAAGCCCTTCTTCGCAACTCTAATCAGAAGAGAGCTAGTTTAAAAAAAAAAAGCTACACCGATATACAGAAAAGCTTGACAAATGTAAAGAAAAGGTATATATAGTTGTAAAAAAGATGAGCTATACACAGATAAAGAAAAGCTGCACAGATATAAAGAAAAGCTACACGGATATAAAGAAAAGCTACACAGATAAAAGTGAAGGCGCCTCCACCTAAACAGAAAAGCAATACAGAGCTCTATATAGAAAAGCTCGAGCTAACCAGAAAAGCTGAACATCTTTTCGAAACGGAATGACACGGTTTTTATTTATTTTGAAAATAGAAATAGCTGCAGTCAGTTTCTCCCATTGGTCTTAAATCAAACAACCCAATGGTTTATTTCTCCAGAGTGCAAGCTTGAATTCTAGTTGTGTGTCTTGGACGGACAATGCCTGTCTATTTCAAGAAATATTTCGCTTGTGTCGCACGTTGTGAGCACATTCCAAGACTTAGAGTCTCGAGAGGCGTTAAAGCTATTCCGAGCAAGATCCGTATGCACTGGCGAGAGTACGAGCCTCGTCGTGAAAGTGGACATAAATGCATACGCAAACGTTTATTTGCAGGGCTTCTATTATATGCGAGTGTGTGTACGTAGGTTAGAGCGTTGGCAAACTCATTCGCCGCAAGAGCCGTAAAAGTTCCAATAATGACTGAACGACTTTATCCCGGACTTTTAAATATTTGCCGACGTGATACCACGCGTCGCGTCAGTTCATGATGTGCTCTTCTAAAAAGATGAAAGACATGAAGATGTATCCCGTATGCAGCTCCAGACGTCCTAACTCTCCCTGGGGACGACAGCCGTCGACTAATTTTCTTCCGCTCAAGTGCTTCAGGGTAGTCACCCTTGATGCCTTCATGTTACGCCACAAGCGTTTTCCACAGTTTCGTAATTCGTAAATGCTCCCGGGACAACCTCTAACTTTTCTAGCTTCCTCTGCCTCTGTCTCTATACTTTTTATATCATCCACCAGCCCTATCCCTTTTTTTTTTGCAAATTTTTTTCATTGTTTTTCTTTTACCTTTATGTGACACTCTTCTCTACTAAAGATATAAATTTTTCTTACTTTCTGAACACGTAAAAACTGCACGGTAAAGTTGTGTGTTTTAATTGTGCTGTGGATGAAGAAAAATGTGGTGTTGTGTATTATATTCATGTTCTGGATATGCCTTTCCTTTTTTTTTGTTTAATACCTTAACATAATTTTAGGATTGAGATGTATTCCTTTTTTCGTGTAATGCCTTACATCTATGGATATAACCATAATATTTTTCTGTATGCAATACTTGACTCTAAAAAAGGAATGGTCGAAATGGATGTAAATATACATAACAACCATTTCTTTTTTCAATAACCCAGTAGAAAAGAAATGGTTGTTATGGATATAACATAAATGCATGTTATGATCATTCTTTTTTCTTTCGTAGAATACCTTATTCCATTTAGGAATAGACAAATAGCCATTACTATTTTTTTGTATAATGAAGTTTGTTAAAGATCAAACATATGTATCATGACTTTTTTGTACGATATCATACATAGGGAATAACAACCATTTCTTGATTTTGTATAATACCTTATCCTATCAATAGATATAACCATAACTTTTTTCCGTATATACATTACTTGAATCAAAAAAGGAATGGTCCAAATGGATATAAATGTATACATAACAACCATTTCTTTTTTCAATAACCCACTAGAAAAGAAATGGTTGCTATGGATATAACATAACAACATATTATAACCCTTCTTTTTTTTTGTAGAATACCTTATTACATTTAGAAATAGACAAATAGCCATTACTATTTTTTCCATACAATAAAGTATGTTAATGATCAAACATATATTATCATTCCTTTTTCGTACGATATCATACATACGGAATAACAACAATTTCTTGTTTTCGTAACCTTATCCTATCTATGGAGATAAAAACCATAACTTTTTTCTTTGTAGTACATTACTTGACTCTAAAAAAGGAATGATTGAAATGGATATAAATGTATACATAACAACCATTTATTTTTTTAATACCCCACTAGAAAAGAAATGGTTGTTATGGATACAACATAAATGAATATTATAACCATTCCTTTTTTCCATACAATACCTTATTTAATCTATAATTACTTAAACAAAAACTATGATTATCATATTTATCATTATGTTATGTCATAATCCTTCAAAATCACTTTGTTCTTTGTTAGGACTTTGTTTTATTTAAAATTTTAGAATTTTAAACCTATACACAAATTAAAATACACTTTACATTACATTCGTCAGTTTAATAGTTTAAGAGGTCCCCAGTAGAAATCAGGGAATTTTTATTAGGATTCAGATTAGAAAAAAAGCCCACTAGAAACAGAGTATGATTTAAAGAATTTTTGGGATTGGTAAGAGGTCCCCAGTAGAAATCCGGGATTTTTTATTAGGATTAGAAAAAAAGGCCCAGTAAAAGGCAATATTTTTATTAGGATTAGGATTGTTGAGAGATCCCCAGGAGGAACCCAGTGTATTTTTTTGGATTCGGATCAGAAAAAAGCCCAGTAGAAACGCAGTTTAATTTAAAGGATTTTTAGGATTAGTAAGAGGTCCCCAGTAGAAACCAGGAATTTTTATTAGAATTCGGATTTCAAAAAAGCCAAGTAGAAATTCAGTATAATTTTTAGGATTTTCAGGATTAGTAAGAGGTCCCCAGTAAAAACCAAGAATTTTTATTAGGATTCGGATTGGAAAAAAGCCCAGTAGAAACGCAGTTTAATTTAAAGGATTTTTAGGATTAGTAAGAGGTCCCCAGTAGAAACCTAGAATTTTATTAGGATTCCGACTTGAAAAAAGCCCAGTGGAAACTCAGTATAATTTTTAGGATTTTCAGAATTAGTAAGAGGTCCCCAGTAAAAACCAAGAATTTTTATTAGGATTCGGATTGGAAAAAAGCCCAGTAGAAACGCAGTTTAATTTAAAGGATTTTTAGGATTAGTAAGAGGTCCCCAGTAGAAACCTAGAATTTTATTAGGATTCCGACTTGAAAAAAGCCCAGTGGAAACTCAGTATAATTTTTAGGATTTTCAGAATTAGTAAGAGGTCCCCAGTAAAAACCAAGAATTTTTATTAGGATTCGGATTGGAAAAAAAGCCCAGTAGAAACGCAGTTTAATTTAAAGGATTTTTAGGATTAGTAAGAGGTCCCCAGTAGAAACCAGGAATTTTTTTAGGATTCTGATTTGAAAAAAGCCCAGTAGAAGCTTAGTATAATTTTAAGGATTTTTAGGATTGGTATGAGGTCCCCAGTAGAAGCCAGGAATTCTTATTAGGATTCGGATTAGAAAGAAAAGCCCAGTAAAAGCGAGTATTTTTATTAGAATTAGGAGTAAATAAAAAACCTCAGGATGTTAATTTTTCATTGATTTTTGCGTTTTTCAATTATTTTCTTTAATTTCGATTAAACTTTTTCATTTTGCTTTCTCATATGTCAAGTATTGTGACTTTTTTTTCAAAATTGTAATTATTTTCTTCAATTTTGAATTATTTATCTTAAATTTAAATTATAATTATTCTCATGTTTTATTTATTCTCAATATTTTTACAATCATTTTCTCCAAATTTTGAAGATTTTAATTGTTTTTTAATTAATTTTCTTAATATTCTAAATATTTATCTCAAATTTTACTTATTTATTTATCCGATTACGTTTTATAATTTTAAATATATTTTATACTTTTGCTATTTATTTTTCACAAAATGTAATTATTTTGTTTTGTTTTGAATTATTATTTTTATAATTTTAAATCATTTTTTCAAATTTTTGTTTTTCAATTAATATTATATTATAGATTTTGCATTCTCCTATAGAGGAAGCTTTGTGATCGTTTAGATTTTCGATGTTTTAAAAATAGTCTAAATAGATTCATTTTCATCAAAAATGCCAAAATTTTAATTCTGACGCCAATGTCCCGAAATGTGTGTGTGTGTGTGGTGACATTTTTTTTTGTTACCAGGTTTTTTCAAGAAAGCTTCAACCGATTTCAATAAAATATTTCTTTTAAGTATTAAATATTATATTATTTCCTATTTTAAGATAAGTATCCTTCTTTATAGTTATAATTTCTCATAACATGGAAAATTTAGAAATTAATTTATTTCCTATTTTAAGATAAGAATCCTTCTTTATAGTTATAATTTCTCATAACATGGAACATTTAGAGGGGAGAGGGAGGGCACTGCAAAAACAGGTGTCTTAAATTGTTCAAAAATGTCTTAAAATAAGACATTTTAAGTCTTTTAAGTCATTATTAACAACCTTTTACGTCCGAGTAGGTAATTGTTTTTTGATAGAAGGATGAAAGAAGATAAACAAAAATGAAGTCATTCGGACAATGTAGTTTTAATGCTTAAAGAATGTTTCCGAAGTTTCGAAATCGAAATGATTTCCTCTTCAGGGAGTCTAGTGATATAAAATAAAATAATTTTTTAAATCAAAGAAGTACAAAGTACTATGTATACAAAAACTTAACAATAATACTTTTAAAACTAATAAATGAAAAATAAAATCAATTATAATAATAAATAAATTATAAAAATAATTATGAAATAAAATCATACCAGTAATTAAAGCATAAACAAAAACAGAAATTCATGAAGAATTTCAATCGTCACAATCATGGTATAAAACATCTCTTAATACGAAGTCGTCAATATATTTATATAACAGAGAATTTGATTTTGATTTAAAAAATTATTTTATTTTATATCACTAGACTCCCTGAAGAGGAAATCATTTCGATTTCGAAACGTCGGAAACATTTTTTAAGCATTAAAACTACATTGTCCGAATGACTTCATTTTTGTTTATCTTCTTAGACACCAAAAGTATCTTAATTTAAGACATTTTTAGCCAATTTAAGACACCATGTTTTTGCAGTGTAATACATATTATATAATGTTGCTTGAATGGTAAAACCACAACCATACTCAATGCATAAACAAAATAGTACCTAACCATTGTTACCCCAGTTTTATTTAAGGTCATTTTTACCTAAAATTTGCTATACTGTTAGAACCGTTAGACGTGTCAAGTTGAATGCACAGATACGCATTTTTCAAAAGCGGGTACTGCTATTTCATTGAATGACCCTAAAAATGCTGAAAAGTGATGTCTGAGGCAGTTCTCAGTGCCATACCAGCGTGCCAGAAAGAGAGAAGAGCCAAGTCTCATCGATCATTCTGACGTCGGCCACGCGAAGATGGCTGCCGGAAACCGCCTCAGTGACAGCGGTACACGCAACTCGAAAACCATTTCCGCGACACATTTCACGGTACTCCTACTAGATCACATATTATTTAAAAAAAAAAAAAAAAAGCAGAAAAACGTTTCTCTGAAATATGTCGTGGCACAACGATGATAAAGTTCGTTTTGCCTGACACATGTAAATGCTCCGCGATATCAAGACTACGGAAGTGGTTCCCGGAAAAAAGAAGTAATTGAAAATTTCACTAGTTTTTAAATTGTTTCTTTCCTTTTAAAGTTCATTTTGATCTTACAGCACTAGCATTTAATGGCGAAAATCATCAAATTTGGATGCGTTAAAATTGAGAGGATTTAAATTTGGATTAGAAGGATTCATATTCGGTTACAATGAAGGATATCACATTTTGTAACAAAGGAAGAATTCAAGTATGGGTAACATTTCATAGTGCGTAATCCAGACTGGATTATATATACTCGTATAATCCATTTTCCTCAGAAATAGCGAATATTAAAAGGGAAGGAAAACGATTAATTTGTGTATTCATTTTTCGCGCAGCATATAGTCATCTTATATAGTCTGCAGGAACTCACCGACGAATGTTGCTCGTTCCTCCCTCTGGTTCTTGAGCCGTGTAAGTTTTACCGGAACAATAACCAGGAGGTCGTTACTTACGAACCACGCGGACACCGTAATTTACATTCAAATGAGAATACAACCACCAAGTCGTATCCGGGCAGCTGGGTAGTTGCTTCTCTTCACTCTTGAATAGACCCACTACTTTACTAACGCAAGCTGAGATTTAGGAGCAACGTAATTACAAAAAAAAAAAAGAAGAAGTATTAAAAAAAAAATAAAATAACTTGACAATTTTTATACTTCAGGCAGCTGATAACAAAAATAATAAAATTAAATCACTTTTCGCGCCACACGGTGAAATGAGTATCATTGAATTTTCACGCCTCCGGTGTTATCGTTTAATCAATGAACATATTATGTACATCTGGAACAGCTGGAGCTGTTTAAGTAAATCACTTTTAATGAAATTGCTAATGCTAATTAAGAGAAATTACTCATCTGATAATTTGCATTAAAAGAATAGTGATGTCTTTTTAATTTTAGGGATTGTACCCTGTTGAAAAATCGAACATCGGAAATGATATCAGAAATAACATCAATAATATCATAAAAGACATTTTTGGACAATTTAAGACACCATGTTTTTGCAGTGTACTTATTGTAGGGAATAACTCTATTCGGAATGGCCATACATGTATAGTTACTATACAGCATAACTTTATCTAGAATTGTATACTCGGTTACAATTTACAAGTCTTTATTCAGTATGGCTATTCTTACCATACAGCATGACTCTATTTCGCATGACTATAATTACCATCCCATTATTCGATACTGTAAACACCATGACCGGAGTAAGTTTATTTCTCGCATCGATAGGGTTGCAACAATTATGATGAATTTCTACTTCGTCACATGCACGATAAATTCCAGTCTTGACAGGCTTATCGCTTAAATTTCACCTTTCACGGCAATCGTTACTCATTTTTATCTAAAACTATCGGCAATCTTGAGCCTCTTTGAGTAGATATACCGTCTTGGGCATCGATCCTCCCTGAAACAACTATAAGAGACGATCATAGTGGTCACGCGAGCTACCCACGTATATTGTATATATACACACACATATATATATACATATATATAGATTCGAAGATATACAGCGTTTCTAAGTTTGTTATCGGAGCGTGCATAAAAATGACCATACATTGCATTCAAGCTTAATATTTATTCAGAAAAGTTCTCTCTAGATCCGAGCCAGGGATAATATTACCTTTCAGTAGATAAGTTTCAAATAGTGTGCTTTAAAGTAATACAAATGATTCTCGCGCTTGAATTTTTTCCCCCATTTTGATCGTAAAATAATGTACAAATAAATAACACCAAGTGGATTTAAGGTGTAATCGTATATTGAGCGTACCGCAATGCCCGCCAAATTGAGCCAATAGCAAAGATGTAGATAAATGTAGATAAATTGAACACTGAACTGGTTCAACTCAGTGAAAAACGTTACGTAATACGAAAGCTTCATCGGCGCTAAAAGCTTTTTTGCGTCCCGCCTGTCGACTCTTTTCTCTCTGCTATATACTCATCGATTTTTCAACACTTAAATTCAATTGTGTGTGACATAGCACTTTCTAATTTGTAAAGGTGCTACTTGGATGACCCTCTAGCCGTTACAAATTTTCTATCACCTCAATTCTACTGTGGATTAAATTTTTGTTTTAATTTGTAATTACGAGTTTTGGAAAAGGAATTACTGAATTACAGACTTAACAGGCCGTCCCCTATTTCCCCTAAATGTACCCTATTTTGCGATTGGTCCCTAAAAGTCCCCTATTTAGACAATTTTACCCTAAAATCCCCTACTTTTCACGAAAGTATAATTAAAGTCAAGGTATCTAGAAATTTTTTATTATTTTCAATCTTTTTAAAATTTTTATTATTTTTTCAATCTTCAAATATTTCTATCATTTTTAAATTATTTTCTCCAATTTTTCATTTATTAAATTATATTTCAATAGATTTTCTGAATTTCATTCATCTCAGATTCCAATTTTTTTCTTCAATTTACAATTATGCTTATCATTATTTCTTAATTTTTTCCTTCCATTCATACTTATTTGAACTATTACACAGCCACACAAAAAAAAACAACTTCATTGTCCGAGACACTACACTAGTGTATTCTTACGTATTTTTTTCCGCTGAATCCAAATCCGAAGTCAGAATTGTTAGATTGGCTAAATTTTTCGAGATAATCTCAAAAAACACGATTTTTTCGTGTTTTTGAGTAGTTTTTTGAAAATATATAAATAATTTTAGTCAAATTGGTTATTCTGACTTTGGATTCGGATTCAGGGGAAAAAAATACGTAGGAAAACACTATCATAGTGTCTCGGACAAAAAAAATTTTTTTTGGGTTTTAATTGGTGATGTTTTTTTATCTTTTTTGAGATAATTTTCAAAATTTTAGCTAATCTGCAAATTCTAACCTCTGATTTACATTCGTCAGAGAAAAATACATAAAAATACATTAGTGTAGTGTCCCGGCTAAAAAAAATTTTTTTTTGGGTTTTTTGAGTGTTTTTGAAATTTTTTAAGATTTGGTTTTTTGAGATTATCTCAAAAAATTTAGCCAATCTAGCAATTCTGACTTCGGATTCGGATTCAGCGGAAAAAAATACGTAAGAATACACTAGTGTAGTGTCTCGGACAAAGAAGTTTATTTTTTTTGTGGGGCTGTGTTATTTGACTAATTTCAGAAACTGTCAATTATTTTCTTCAAATTTAAACTATTTTATTCAATTTAAATTATTTTTTTCTACTTATTAAATATTTTCATTATTTTTCAGTTAATTTCCAAAACTTGCAATTATTTTTGTACATTCTAATTTTTTTCATTATTTTTCCATTGTGTTTATCATTTTTCAGTTATTTTATTAAATTTCAAAAATGCTTTGTTATTTCATCACTTATTTTTCATAAATTCTATTTATTTTCTTAAACTTTCAATTATTTCTATAACTTTGAGAATATTTTCTGCAATTTATAGTTTTGAAAAGTATTTTTTCATACACTTTCTACATTTTTTATTTATTTATCTCAAATTTCAGTCATCTGTATTATTTTTCAAATATTTTCATCATTTTTAAATTGATATCTTTAATTTCTTAATTTTTCAATTTTTTTCTCCAAATTATCAATTTTTCAATTATTTCTTAACTGATTTACTAAACCTTTTATTATCTATTTCAAACTTTAATTAATTAAAAAAATTGTTAATAAATTTTAGACTTTTTCAATTATTTTTTTCAAATTTACAATTACTTTTGGTATTTTGTAATTTCTATAATTTAGCCATTGTTTTCTACAAATTGTAATTTTTAAAATTATTTTTTAACTGATGTAATAAACCTTTAATCATTTATTTTAAATTTCAATTGATTACAAACATTTTTAATGAATTTTAGAATTATTTTTTTCAAATTTACAATTACTTTCGGTATTTTGTAAATAATTTCCTTTATTTTCAATTTTTTATCTAAAATTTCAATTTTTATCAAATTTTATCATTATTTTTGCTATTTTTCAATTATTTCCTTTAATTTGATATATATTCTGTAATTTTTTAAAATTATATTTCTCAAATCTCGATTGTTTTCTTTAATTTTCAAATATTTTCTTAATTTTAAATTACTGTCTTCAATTTTTAAAATTATTTTTAGTTTGATTTACTTAATCTTCATATATTAATCTTAAATTACAATTCTTTGTTTTCAATGTTTACTTTGTTTTATAACCTTCTCATTGATTTCTTCGATTTTAAATTACCTTAATAATTTTTTAATTAGTTTCCTAAATTTTCAATTATTTTTCTCAATTTTCGATTGTTTTCATCAATTTTGATTTTTTTTTCAATTATTCTTATCACTTTTAAATTAATTTTTTCAATTTTCAATTATTGTCTTAAATTTTCAGTTGTTTGTATAATTTTGCAATTATAGAAACCATTTTTAATTTTTGGAATAATTTTTAATTTGATTTATTAAATCTTCAATTATTTATATCAAATTTGAACTCTTCCTTTTAATTTTGATTAGTTTTATGATCTTTTTTGATTGTTTTTTCCAATTTTTAATTATGTTTATTATTCTTTTATTAATTACTTAAATTTTTAATATTTTTTTTAATTTACCATTATTTTTATCTTTTTTCAATTATTTTCTTCAGTTTTTAATTATTCTCATCATTTATATTTCAATTATTATCTTGAATTTTTAATTATTTCTGAAGTTCTGCATTAATTTTTCATATAATTTTGAATTATTATTTATCAGTTTTAAATTATTTTCCAAAATTTGTAGTTATTTTTTTTTTTTTTTAAATTATTAATTTGAAAATTCTGTAATTATATTTTTTAATTATATTCTTTTTATTCTACAACTTTGTAATTTTGTCCTACCCAAATAAAATTGAGGTTCTACAGTCTATAATTCATTTATGTTTATTTATAAAGTTTTTAAAGTACCCTAAAAGTTCCCTATTTTTGTATATTCAGTCCCCTATTTACCCTAAAATATTCTTCATTGTCACTTTGAAGCCTAGAATTATAGTCGATATCAGATGTTCCAAACATCATTGGTCTATTAGAAAAATTTTCGAATTATATTTCGTAATGTAATGCTATGTAATGTTTTATTTTCATTATCACCTTTATTTACATCATGTTTTATTTGCAATGCCACGCTTTAATTGTAATAATACACTTCACAGTAATCACACAGTTTCATTGTAATAATACCCTTTATCCGTAAGCATACACTTTTAATTGTAATTACACAGTTTACATGAAATCATGTACATTTTAATTGTAATAAAGCACAATTTCAGATTCAATCCTAATAACAAGTTTTACATTTAATGGTGTATGCTTTGAAAAGCAGATTGCACATTGAGTGCTGATAATTACACAAGTTTCTTGTTTTTTTTTTTTGTTTACAAAGTTTTGGTTTCTTTGTGTTTTCGACAGATGCGCATCGCGGTCAGTATATTTGGTAGTCGGTAAATAATAGCCTTTCCGGCAATTCAACCAAGACGGAATACATGTGCGGACGATAAATTTTACTTGAAGTCATAGCATGCAAACCTGCAAGCGTTTCTGAAGGCTATAGAGATTCATCTGTGGTTCGAAAATTTCCTGTCAAAACAGAGAATGCTCCAAGAATGGAGCGAAACATTTATTTCGTAAATAAAATTCTCTAAAGTAACAACACGCGATGTTTAGAAGATTGCGAAACGTAATCTATGAGGTTAAATTGTTGTTTACGGACAAAATTTATACCCTCCCGAAACGAAAATTTGGACCTAGATTTTAGTCTAAAAATCTACTACTGTCAACAATAAAGTTTAAGAATTTAGTGTTCAATATAAAATTACACAAAAACTGTAATTTTTAAAATTCCTTTTTTAAAATGTATTTTTTTTTAAATAGTATATTTAAAATATTTACAATTATTGATAACACAAGATGTAGAAACTATAAATTACTACAATTAGCAAGTTTTTTGGATTTTTATTTAAAAATGGGTCTATTTGGGTTGATTAAGGGCCCCGGGGCACTGCCCCACTTTGCCCCTTAACAGTTACGCCACTGAGAAAAACTAAAATTTACCTAAAATTTGTTAAATTATTCTAAATTAAAAATAGCAAATTTTGACCTGTTATAATACATCTTTAAACGTTTAAAATGCTTTTATTATTATTTTAAAATAATTTTGAACAGTTAATTTAAGCTGTAATGCAAATGAATTCAAATTTCTCAAATTTAAAGTTTCCAAGAGCTGCAATCTAGTTTAATCTTCTTAAATTAAAATCGAGGATTTAAGGTCTGAACAGGATATAAATTTAAATTGATGTTGTTCAATTTTGAACATTCATTGGTGCGCATCAATTAATTTAAATTAATGTTGTTAATTCTGCTGAGCAGTTTCTTAAATTGAAATCTTGGGATTGAAAATGACGAGAATTGCCTGAGTCATGGTCAGCTGCGGTCAGGGTAGTAAAGTTGTCGTCAGGCACGTGCCAATTAGACCTGTGAACCGATATTTCACTTGCTAAATCGTCACTTGGTTTGGGCTTAGGAGATGGGGGGTGCACCCTGCTGCAGCTGTAATTCCACGCGGTCGGTGTACCATTAGTGTGAGGAAACAGTCATTTTGTAAAAATTATCGGAGCAAGAAGACCTACCAGCAGGGTGGCTGGCACAGCGACGAACCATTATATACGTTGCTCCGCTAATAACGATACCCTCGAGGTCCCAATTCCCAAGAGACTGATGCAGAAATGTACCGCTAATGGCCGAATCGTGTTGCTTTCGGGAAATAATCTATACATACCAACCTCGACTCTTTTTCGACAAGATCAACCGCACCAATTAACAAATGGTCACTTCTTACCCAAAATCTATTCCTCAATTGCAGTTTATTGCAAACTGGGAAAATTGGCGCGCACGAGAAACTTGGTATTTTTACACTTATCATAAAACGATTTTACCCAAAAGAACACCCTTTTATATCTTAAAAATTAACAAAACGTAAACTTTTTACTACTTTTTAGTAGGATTAGATAAGGGGTACTATGTAGAACTCTGTGTGTTTTATTAGGATGATGGTGTTTTTTGCAAAGGTTAGTAGGATTTAATGGAGTATGGCATGTAAAGTTTTTTTTCCCTGGGATTAGTAGGAATAGATAAGGGGTACCATGTAAACAAAAGCCTTTTCTTACTAGGATTTTTCGGATTGAAAAGAAAATCCCAGTTAGAACTCAGTATAATTTTAAGGATTTTTAGGATTGGTAAGAGGTACCCAGTAGAAACTAGGAATTTTTATTAGGATTCGGATTAGAAAGAGGTCCCCAGTAGAAACCATGAATTTTTATTAGGATTCGGATTAGAAAGAGGTCCCCAGTAGATACCAGGAATTTTTATTAGGATTCGGATTAGAAAGAAAAGCTTAGTAAAAGCCAGTATTTTTAATAGGATTAGGATTAAAAAGAAAAACCCAGTAGAAACCCATTGTTTTTATTAGAATTAGGATTAGAAAGAAAAGCCCACTAGAAACTCAGTATAATTTTAAGGATTTTTAGGATTGGTCAGAGGTCCCCAGTAGAAACCAGGAATTTTTATTAGGATTCGGATTAGAAAGAGGTCCCCAGTAGAAACCAGGAATTTTTATTAGGATTCGGTTTAGAAAGAAACCCCTAGTAAAAGCCAGTATTCTTAATAGGATTAGGATTAAATAGAAAACCCCAGTAGTAACCCAGTGTTCTTGTTAGAATTAGGATTAGAAGGAAAAACCCAGTAGAAACTCAGTATAATTTTAAGGATTTTTAGGATTAGAAAGATGTCCCCAGTAGAATATTGATAATCGAAATCAATTTTGTTTCAAAATTTTTTATAACTTTTTACTACATTAAAGACAAATAGATCTGTCGAAAACTTGACCGGAAGAAGTGTATCTTTATAAGTGAAGAAAAGTAGCTCATTTTTAGAAACGAGATATATATCAAAGAATAACATGGATTTACAAATGTAAAAAAATTAAAATCCAGTAGAGTTATTATTTTCGTTATCACAATATAAATATTAAGATATTTATATTTATAATATCTTGAGCACCGCTTAATATTTTTTAAGTTTCTTGGTCTATATTTGAAGAGGAGATTTCAAACCTCATTATGTATGAATTTCAATTTTTTGTTTAACCTTATTTAGGGCATGCAAGTACTTAAAGTTGGATAATGAAAACTTGAAAAAATCGGAAAATTGAACTATCTTTTATACTCTCTAGTACAGTTACTATTTAACGAAAAGTTATTAACCGTAGCTCATTTTACGCGAAATTTTATAAGCTTTCCAATGGTCTTTAGAAATTGCTCTAAATTTATTTTTAACTGAAATATCGTCGAAAAACAAAGAACAAGTTTTTAAAATGATTTTTTTTACTGGTTTGACAATTTCGGTCGGTACTGTAGGACTAGTAAGAAAACCCCAGTATTTTTTTAGGATTAGTAGGATACGCTCCGTGTGCCTCTTTTGCGAATTTACCCCAAAATTTGATTATCACGATAAAAACTATAAAAAACACAATAAAAACATGCTTTTTTGCGTTTATCTCTTAAAATACGTAAAATTTGAAAAAATGTTGGGGACAAAAGTTGTAGGTCTCATTAAAATACACATTTTATGCAGTGTACATTTTTTCATGAAAATTAATATTTTCCGATATAAATGGAAAAATGATTTGGCGACCTTGAAAAAGGCCGATTGATATTGATTCGCCTCCGAACCTTCCTTTTTTTATAGGAGCTTGGTTCTTTTAAAACATATAGTGATTTCTTACTAAAAGATACCCGGGCAACAAGGCTTTTTACAAAACAAAAAAAATATGATAATCTTGCGTTTTCTTCGCCGATCTACGCGCGGCATTAAAAACTTTAATATCGATTTTCTCAAAAACTATTAGAGATATCAAAAAGAAGCATACCGCATAAAATATGTATTTAGAGAAGGCTTACAACTTTTGTAAGAAACAATTTTAAGAATTCTCAATTTTTATTGAGATAATTGTAAAAAATTGAATTTTTACGGTTTTTTTTATGCTTGTTTACAAGATAATGAAATTTGCGCTAATTTTCACTATCATTTTCGTGATTAGCGCTTTATAATACGTTAGTATGCAAAGTTTAATTAAAATCCGAGGTCCTTCTTATTCGGAAGTACAAAAAAAAAAACAAATAACGTGAGATTTTTATTAACTTCCCTTCACGCTTCGTAAACTATAGCCAGACCTCCCCTTTTTTTCTTTTTGGTTTTTTTTAAAAAATGACAAAATTTCTTATTTTTCTATAATTTTTACTTCTTTGGGTGATAAGTTTAATGTTTATGCCAGGAAAAACGTTTTTCCTCTTTTCAAAAAATTCGCACCCCAAAGGGTTATTAGTAAAGTAGCAAAAAGTTCTTTTTTTCAAAAAATCCATTTCTCAATTATAATTACAATTACCAATTTTATAATAAATTCACAATAAACAGTAAATAAAATAACATTTATTATGTTTTTTTTTAGAATCGAATAAGAAATGAATATTCTAATAAGCAAACATAGAGAAAGAATAGATGCCAAAATAATAATGACTATAATATAAAAGGCGGATTTTTATAGGCTATAAAGGGAACGTGAACTTTATTGGCTCATACCTTACGAAACGAGCGGTTCGTTGTCCATCAAAACCCGTAAATCGAAACTGCGGAATATTTAAAAATTGTCTGGGTTTTGGGGTGATCGGGAAATGTCATCCCACGACTCGGTAACGTCAACGCCTGTGCAGACTGGTATGGCATTCAATTTTTTTTTTTTTTTTTTTTCGTTTTTTGTTTTAACGATTAAAAATCGTCGCGAGGAAGGGTATATGGTCGGCGCGGCTGTTAATTAAGATGCCTGTATTGCTGATAGGCCATAGGGGATCCTACCCTCGGTACACGGAACAATCTACGTAGGTCACCCTTACGAGGGGTTAACGGAATTGCCCTGCGCCGGTGTTTACTTTCTGATTTATGAGACTGACCATCCACCAATAGGTAAACTTTAATTTAATGTCCAGTAAATTGCTAAATTTAGGAAACAACAGTCTGTTATGTCCCCTCTATGAGCAGGTCATCCGGGTTCTTGACAAATGTTGACTGACACCTCTGATTAAGAAAAAGCCAGTGTAATATATGTATGTATATTTTTTATATAATATGGTGTCATACGTATCTAAAAATGACCTAAATTTATCATATATAAGCTTGGAAAAAAAATACTCGAGTGCCAAAAGTGCAGTGGTATTGGAATTTAATGTTATGGATTTGAAGGCATATGTATTGTAAAATTTATGGGGTAATTATTAAAATAAAAGAGATGGGGCATTCTATTTCTAAACGACTCCCTTCAGAAACAGTTGCCAATTTCGGACGAATTGAGACATTTTTTAAATAAATATTTCTTCTACCTACTAAGGCCAAATTACTTTTTTAATTAGCAGTTTTAAAAGAAAAATTCCTGATTTTTATAATAATTAAAAGAGTTTTGTTCAAATATATTTATTTTATGTACAAAATGTAGTTTGAAAGTTAACCTTTCGAATATCTCAAAACACGTTGTTTCAGATTTATTAAAAATATATATTAAAAGAAAGCTTAAATATTCTAGTTTTTATTTCCGTAAAGTGAATAATGGACATTCCAGGGGATTTTGAGGAATTTAATAAAATTTACAGTCGTATCAGAGGTTAAAATATGTATGAATTGAGAAACATTTTTTGAACAGAGTGGCATTTGCTTTTTTTTAAATTTTGTATTTTTTTAATTTTCAATTGATATATAATTTTATATATAAATACATATATATATTATTTACATATCATTTCATTTTTATTTATTATTTAAATATCATTTCTTGTTAATGTTTTATTCTATTAGTCTTCAAATTATATATATATACATAATTTAAAAGCTAATAAAATAAAAAATTTAAAAAAAGACAAATGCCGCTCTGCAAAAAAGTGTTTCTCAATTCATACATATTTTAACCCCTGATATAACTGTAAATTTTAATTAATTACTCAAAATCCCCTGAAATGTCCATTATTTACTTTATGGAAATAAAAACTAGAATATTTAAGCTTTCTTTTAAGATATATTTTTAATAAATCTGAAACAACGTGTTTTGAGATATTCGCGAAAGGTTTACTTTCAAACTACATTTTGTATATAAATTAAATATATTTGAACAAAATTCTTTTTATTATTGTAAAATTTAGGGATGTTTCTTTTAAAACTGCTAATTACAAAAATAATTTGGCCTTAGTAAGTAGAAGAAATAATTTTTTAAAAATTGTCTCATATTGGCAATAAATCTCAGGATTTATATCATTTATTCTCTATAAACCTAAATTAGTGATTTTCTACTAATGGTTTAGTGAAAAATCGACTACTGTTAAATAGTTAATTTTATTTTTTAATATTTTACAATTTTTAACCGTAATTTTGTATAATTAATATTTAATTTACTATTTTTACCAAAATTGGTACGTTTAATTTAATTATCTCTAAAACAAAACAAAAAACGGCATTCTGAAATTTGGTATACTCATAGGAAAAAAACTCAGCTTTTGACTGCAATGCTTTATTTTAAAATTAAACTATTTTGGTAAAAATAGTATATTTATTTTCAATTTTGCAAAATCAAGGATAAATGTTAAATATATTAGAAAGTATAATTTACCAATCGAAATAACATAAAAAATATATAGGATTTTTTTTCTTTTTTTCTTTTTTCTTGCATTTTTTTACGATATATGTACAAGTATAATAAATTAAAATTGTAGACAGAAAAAATGCCTTATATTTCACTTTCAAATTAGTAGTTTTCTAACTAAAAATTAGTAAATTTTCTACTATTTAATAGTAACCGATTTTTCGCAAATTTATTGGTACAAAATCACTAATTTAGATTTAGAGTGTAAGGACAATTTTTTTTTAGACAAGGTTTTTTATACTAACTACTTGAAATCGATTTAAACTAGAATTTTCTGCAATTGCTCAGAGGAATTTTTTTCAGTTTTCGGTTAAAACTATTTTTATAAAACTTTTTAACTAAAAGAAGTTTCATAAAACGTTTTAGTTAAAACTAGTTTTTTGACAAATTTTAATTATTCTCTTCAATTCTTAATTATTTACATTATTTTTCAATTAATTTCGTAAATGTTAAATTTTTTACATTTCTACTGAATTATAGGTATTTTTATTGCTTTTTATTTAGCTTATTCAGCTTTTATTTTCTTTCTTCAATTAATTTTTAAATATTTTTTCTATTTTCATGATAATCTCCTGTCTAAACTTTTTGGAGTAAGATTCACTCCACGAAGAGTGAAATTTGAGCTGCTCCAATTAGAATCCAATTAGATCTTCTTCAAATTTCAAGTGCATTTTTAAATTTTTTCAATAATGTTCATCGATTTTCAATTATTTTTTCCATTTTAAATATATTCTTTAATTTTTTCAATAACTTTCTAAAATTTTAATAAATTTTGTGTACTTTTCGATTACCTTATGTTTTTCAATTATTTTCTTTAATTTCAAATATATTCTTAAATTTTTTCATTATTTAATTACTTTCCTAAATTTAGATCTTTTTCTTCAATTTTCAATTATTTTTTTAAGTTTCTTCAATTAAACTTATCAGTACTTAATAATTTTTAGTATTTTTTAATTAGTGTCGTCATTTAAACTATTTCTTTTTATAAACTTCTTTAATTTGTATTTATTAGAACAAATATCAATTATCCATTTTTATGTTTGCAATTAATGTCTTCAATATTCAATTATTTTTATGATTTTTCAATTTGAAAATTAGTTTATTTTTTTATTTCAATTATTTTAATATGTATCTACATTTTTTTTGTATTTTCTTGAAATATCAATTTTATTTTTCTATTTTTCAATGATTTTATTCGCTTTTTCATGGTATTCTTCAATTTTAAATTATTTCCCTGAATTTTAAATTATTTTCCTTAATTTTCAATTATTTTCCTTAATTTTCAATTATTTTCCTTAATTTTCAATTACTTCCTACAATTTTAAAATATTTTCCATCATTTTCCAAATAATTATTTCCAATATTATTAATTATTTTCATTATTTTCAATTAATTCCGTAAATTTTAAATTCGGCCAATTCAGCAAATAATTTTTCTTTAATTTTTTTAATTAATTTTTTTTAGTTTTAATGTTCTCCTTTTACGTTAAACTATTTCCATATTTGTCAATTATTTTCTTTCATTTTCAATTATTTTCGTCATTTTTCAATTATTTTCTTCAATTTAAATATTTTTTTAAAGTTACTATTACATTCTTAATTCCTTAAATGAACAACCTCAGCGTGTCTTATATTTTTATGTTCTTCTTAATTAGCTACATTACTTTTTATTTTTTTCTACTTTCCTTAATTAATTTCTTCAATTTTTTGTTTTCTTCAAATTTCAATTATGCATTTCAATATTTGTCGAGTTTCAAATATTTTATAAATTTTTCTTTCTTTCTTGAAATCTCAATTGTATGACACAATTTTTTTCTAATGCTTCTAATTTGAGTTTCAATTATTTTCTGCTATTTCAAATGCAGTTTTTAATTTGAAATTTTTTTTGTCAAATTTCAATCAATTTCTCCAACTTTTTATTTTTTAATAATATCAATTAGTTTTCCATAGTTTTCAATTAATTTTTTCAATTAAAATATTTTCTTCAAATTGCAATTACACTCTTCATTTCTTAAATTAACATTCTGAGCGCATCTTTTATTTTTATCTTTCTTTTTAATTAGCTACATTATTTTCTACTCATTTCTTTCTCACTCAATTAATTTCTTCAATTTTTAATTGTTTTCTCCAAATTTAAATAATACATTTAAATATTTTTTTGGTTTCAATTATTTTAATAACTTTTCCATTTTCTTTCTTGAAATGTCAATTACATGATTCAATTTTTTTAATCCTTCCAATTTGATTTTCAATTATTTTCTTCTATTTCAAATGCAGTTTTTAATTTTGTTCTTTTTTTTTCAAATTTCAATTAATTTCTCTATTTTGTAATTATCATCTTTAATAGTTTCAATTAGTTTTCCACAATTTTCAATTCTTTTCAATTTTCAATGATGTTCAATTTTTCAATCATTTTCCCGAATTATATAATTTCTTTCTACAAATATCGCTCCTTTCTCGACTTTCAGTTATTTCCTTCAATTTTATTTAGTTTTTTCCCAAAAATTTCAATTTATATTTTCATCAATTTTCTATTATTTTTTTAAAATTTAAATGATTTTTGTCTTCAAATTTAATGAATTTCTTAAAAATTATTATTTCCTCCATCTTAAAACTACTCTCTATAAATCTAAATTATTTAAAATTAACTAATTATTAATCAAATCGTGGATAACTTTCTGTTTCATCAATTAGTGAAAAATAGCTAATTATTAGTGGAATATAACAAATTATTAGTAAAAAAGAGAAATAACTAGAAAGTAGTTAAAATTTGACTAAACGAATTAGTAAACAAAATTTTACTAAAATATAAGTTATTTTGACAGAACCTAAAAATGAATTTAAACAATAGTTATTTTTTACTAAATGCTTAGTAGAAATATAACTTTTTAAATTAGTGGCTGTTTTTTGGTTTTTATTGAAAAATTACATGGACCGTGTGTAAACTATATAAATAAACATCTTAGAATGCATTGTAGTCACTTTTACAACGTTTAAAGTATTTTATATTTTTACCTCTTAAAAAATCAAAAAAAAAAAATTTTAAGCATGCTTTTGCCTACTTGTCGAAAATATCCTAAAAGTGAGCACAGATGTATTTTAAATTAAAATCCCTTCTTTTTTTTTACAGCTTATGATTCCAAAAAGTATGTAATTACACCCATTAATTACAAAAGCGAAAGAATAAAAAAATAATTACTAAAAGTTTATGTTTTTGATTAAAATTTTGAATTTTAACAAATTAACAATTTGATTAGATGTAAGAATGAATTGATAACACTGTTTGCGTGGTCGAGACAAGGGTCTCATTTTACAGGGGATTCGCTAATAGTAACTTATAGGGTTTCCGGGTACGAGGGTCTAAATTTGTATCCTCCCCGACCGGTATGTTGGATATATAGAACGAACCTGGAAAGTAACTCTTTCGCTGTGAAATAAATCTTGTGCGCTTTTCCCTTATCGTAGAGACCTCCGCTTCGTCTGCTCATGGGTAAACGATAGGACACTAGGATTTCGGATATAAGAGTCTATATATGTAGACGGTGCAGAGCTATATATGCGTCCACTTTCTTTGCGCTATCTTCACAATTGCCACCTCGTTGAGCACGGACATTTTCAAGGATCGCTGCTCAAATTGCCTTAAACCGACCCGATTTAACCTATAATCGTTCTTTGAGAGCAAAATGTAGAAAATCTACATTTCTCCTAGACTCTACCTCATTTTATATCCATTTATTTTCCCTTAAACGACAGTTACAGAGATAACGTTTCCAGATTAACATTTCACACAGGTATTTTAAATTTGGCAAAATTTTGGGTAATTTAGTTTTTTATTTAACTTGGTGGATTAAGCTAATTTTTGTTAATTAAATAGATAAAACAACGGGAGTACAAGGGGAAGAAAATTAATTATAAACTTTATTAAAGTGCTTTATAATTTAGGGAAAAAGTGCCTGAAAGAAATATTTTCCAACAAGAAATTTTAAGCTTTAGAAAAATTATTCGAATCATTGTTAAGTAATTTTAAACTTTAATATAGTCTGTAGCAAATTTAATATAATTTTTTTAAAGTTTGAAATTATCAATCTGAAATTTTCTCTTTTTGATCCTTTTTCCCCAAATTGTAATACACTTTTATAAAATTTATTATGAATTTTGTTTCCGTGTAGTTTCTACACCTTATGTTATCAACAATTTTATAAATATTTTAAATATAATATTTAAAAATCAATAATACAAGTTTTATTTACATACGACAGAATTCATAAAATTTTACAATTAAAAGAAAATTGCAAAACATAAATGATATTTAATAAAATAATTGCAAATTTGTCAAATTAATTGAAAAAAAATAATGAAAACAATTAAAATTTCGTGAAAGTAATTTAAAAAATCAAAGAAACGTTTTAAAAGTACAGAAATAAATTTTAATTTGAGAAGGATACTTGAAAATCTGAGACATAAATTAAAAAAATTAAAATAATGAAAAATTGGAGAAAATAATCGAAAATAGTAAAAATGATTGAAATTGAGATAAATAATTTAAAATTTAGGAAATTAATTCAGAAATAATAAAACTGATTAAAAATTGAAGAAAATAATGAAAAAATAAGATAAATAATTTAAAATTGAAGAAAGTAATTATAATTTGAGAAAATAATTGAAAAAATATCATGAAACTTCTTAAATAAAGGAAAGTTAAATAAAGCTTCAGAAAAATATTTAAAATTTTTTGAAGATCATTTAAAAAAAAGAAAATAATTAAAAATTAGAGAAAATAAATGTAAAAAAATTAAAATAAATTTAAGTAGAAGAGAACATTTTTTAATTGAAAAGAAATAATTGCAAAAAATACAAAATATACATAAAAACAAGAAAATCATAAATATAATTGAAAATTAAAGAAAATAATAAAAAAAAATAATATAAATAATTGAAAACTAAATTAAGTAATTTAAAAGTCAGATAAATAGTTTAAAATTTTATAAAATTGAAGAAAATAATCAAAAAAGTACTTACATAATAGCAAATTGAATTAAATAATTGAAACATCAGATAAATAGTTCAAAATTTTTGACATAATAGGAATATAATGGGAAATTTGAGGAAAATATTTTGAAATCTTAGAAAATATGTTCAAAAAATTAGAATAAATAAAAATTGGGGAAAATAATTGAGAAATAATTTTAAAATTTGAAACTTGAAGAAAATAATTGAAATATGATAAAAACAATGATAAATTGAAGAAAATAAATGAAATTTGAAATAAATAATTGAAAAACATTACAGAATTTTTTTTAAATAAAAAAGCAGTAGCTGAAATTTGAGAAAAATATTTAGAAATCCAAGAAATTAATTGAAATAAATGAAAATAATTTAAAATTGAAGAAAAGAATTGAAGAAAACTAAAAATAATTGAAACTTAAGATAGTTAATAAAAACTTTTGGTAGTTATGAAAACAAATGAAAATAATTAAAAAGTGAAGAAAATAACTGAAATTTGAGAAAATAATCGAAAAAATTACAAAATAAATTTTAAATAAAGAAAACTGAAAGAAAATGTCATAAAAATACTTGAAAATTTTAAAAAATATATTGAAAAAAAAAAGAAAATAATGAAAAATTTGAGAAAATAAATGAAAAAAGATTTACATAATTTAAAACTGAAGAGAAAATTTTATAATTTAAGAGAAATAATTGCTAAAAATAAAGAATATAAATATAAAATACAAGAAATCATTGATATAATTAAAAATAGAAGAAAATAATGAGAAATTTGATAAAAATATATTAAAAATCTTAGATAGGTATTAATTTAAAAAAATGAGAATTATTAAAAATTGTGGAAAATAATTGAAAAATGATTTTAAAATTTGAAATTTGAAGAAAATAATTGAAATATGTTAAAAACGATAAGTTGAAGAAAATAAATGAAATTTGAAATAGATAATTGAAAAAGTTGCAGAATTTCTTAAATAAAAAAAAATAATTGAAATTTGAGAAAAATATTTGAAAAACTAAAAAAGTAATTGAAAAAATTGAAAATAATTTAAAATTTAAGAAATAAATTGAAAATAGCTAAAATAATTTAAATTTAAGATGTTTAATAAAAAAAATTCCAAATTATGAAAACAAATTAAAATAATTAAAAATTGTAGAAAATAATTGAAATTTGAGAAAAATACTTTAAAATATTATAAAAAAAACTTGTAAATTGAGAATAATAATTAAAAATTGAGGGAAATAATTGAAATATGATGAAGAAAATTTAAAATTTTTACGAAATTGTACGAAATTATTATTATTATTATTATTATTGTACGAGAGCGCTTTTTGTGTTTTTGCCCGTCTATGTATAAAATATATAAAAAAATAATTGAAATATGATGAAAATAATTAAAATTTCTGAAAAATAATTGAAAATAACTAGAAATTGGAGAAAAGAATAGAAAAATTACAGAATTTATTTTTAGTCAAAAGAAAATAATTTTAAAATCGTTTAAAAAACTTTAATTTGAAGTCAATAATCTAAAGTGGAGATAATAACTGAAAATTTAGGAAATTAATTGAAAAATAATTAAAATATGGAGGAAATAATTGCAAAATGATAAAAAAATTAATATTGAACAAACTAATTGAAAATTGATATATGTTTATTTTAAAGTTCAGGTTATTAATTTAGAAATAATGAAAATGATTAAAAATGAAATTTAATACTTGTAAAATGAAATATAATAATTGTAAAATGAAAATAATAATGGTAATTGAAGAAAATGAATTAAAATTTGCGATAAATAATATGAAAATTTAGCAATAAATAATGGAATTGTTTTATTGTCGAAGAAAAAATATTTAAAATTGGAAAAGTGATGCAAAAAATTAAAGAAAATAATCGAAATTTGAGTAATGAAAATAATTTTAAATTTCAGAGAATAATTAAAAAATGATAAAAATAGTAAAAAATTTTAGTTTATGTAATTGAAATCATAAGAGAAAAGAATAATTGAAAATTGAAAAAAATTTAATCACTTGAAAAGTATATTTGAACTTTTAATCAATGCACGTTCAAATTAACAGAAGTTTAAAGAAATGAAAATTGCTATAAATTTAAAATTTGGGAACATTTTGAAAAGGTGAACTCTCTAAATCTAATTTAGTAGTTTTCTACTAAAAAATAGTAAAATTCTTACTTATTTAATAGTAGCTCACTTTTCGCTAATTCATTAGTAGAAAACAACTAATTAAGATTTAGAGAGAAATATGGTGTAAAAATTTAAAAACTAAAAACGTTTAGTGACAAATTTCAAGTCTGAACAAAATGAAAGAAAGAAAGAATGAATGAATGAAATAAACTTGTGAAATATTATACATAATTATCTAGGTGTTGATACTATAATAAATAATAAACAATTGTTTATTTTTATTACATTATTTATCCAGAAATATTATTAATAACGATTTTAATATTGTCTCTTTTTTTGTTTCAGGTAAGAGTTCATTACAATTTGCAGTCTTTAGTGAGTTATTATCTATTATTATTATCACCGCTTCTTCTTAAAGTGTGAAAAAAGTTCTATAAGTTACATTATTCAACTTTTGAATCTTAACCCTAATGTAACATTCTGCAAAACTTTTTTTATATCATCTTCAATTAATTCAATTTTTAATTGTGTAAATTCGGATTTGATCAAAGTTGAAATTGAGATAAATTTTAATAAGTCATGATTCCTATTTATATTTTTTTTCTAAATTCACTAACTAGTCGAAATCCGTTCAAAAGAATTCGAGAAAGGATTTAAAATGCAAGTTTTGTATATCCCTCAATTTCCGAACGTTCATTTAAACGAAACTCTTTTCCCATGTAAATATTTTCAAAAATAACTTATTTTTCAAGCCAAAACATAAAAAAGGATTTTATTTCATGCTGATCGATTTCTGTGTTTCAAAGACATTATTTTTAGTCAAATTTGGGAAATATGACACTTAGCGATTCAAAGATTTAATATTTATTTCTAATGAAATTTAAAAGAAATAAAGAATATGACAAAAAATATATCGGAAAAATGAAATATAGGATATTTGGAATTTCGGTGATTTGTAAACTATATAAGATAACAATTATTGTAATGAATTTAAGGTTAAGTGCTTTTTAGACAATTTGAAAATTATGTTAAATTTCAATTGGTAATGTCGATATTTAGGTTATGTTCATATCAGAAATTTGCCAATTATGATTAAAATTAAATCGAAAAAATAGAAATTACAGTAAATAATAATACGGAATATCAGAAATTCTAATAAATTGAAATTCACCAAATTAAAAAATATTCTTCACAGTATTTCGACAATTTAAGAAAGTCTGTGACACATTGTCATTTGAAAGGTTGATGTTGTGTTAAATAATAATTAGACGAATACAATTTATATCAAATTCATGTTTTATAATATAAATATTGTCAAAGAGTACTTACTTTAAATTAATTTTAGGTTAGATGAATGTTCAAAATGTGCACAATTATGTTAATATACATTTAGTACAAACAAATTCTAGTTTATGTGATTTTTCGGAAAAACAATAATTATGTTAAATTTCCCATTAGGGGAAAAAAATTACGATAAATAATTTTTCGTCTAAATAAAAGTTATGCCAAAAAACAATTCTATTACTCAGAGATTAGTTTCAATTATAATTCGGGTAAATAAACATTATATCAAATTATAATTCGAATTGAAAGCTTTACGTCAAACAGCAAGTCGATAATTAGTATTTCGATGCCTGAAAATTAGAAGAATGAAGTTTGAGGAATAATCATGCGCCCCGTCAAATTTGAATTTATAAATTGTTAAAATAATATAATTATATTATAATTATTATAATTAAATTATAATTATAATTTGACTATCAAAATACAAAAATTGTTGACTACGATTTCTTGATTCCGATTTCTTGATTTATTTTAATCGTAGTTTTAACTGTCTAATTTAATTTATTTTTGATTTGTTTTGATTTCTCAATGTTATTCTGTATATTTGTTTTCGTCGTCTGGACGTTTAATCGTCATTATCACACTTTTCTGTTAGTTTGTCCATGACCTAGGACTAGTGAACACACTGACAATTCACTCTCTGTGATGTCTTAAAATATTTTTAATTTCCCTATGAGGTAAAAATCCTTTTCTTAAAATGTACATTCTGTGTTTGGTTCGTGTTAAAAAAATGTTTTACTAAGTGTTCACACTTGTTATTGTTACAGCCTGAAGATGTCTACGAATTGTAGACGAAACGTTGCTAATAAATTAATATCTGAATTTATTTAATGTATTAGTGTTAGTTACCTACACAATTTTGCTCCTCCGGATCGAATAATCTCTTTTTCTTCATTGTTAAAATAATAATTTCCTTCATTTGAAAGTTCGGAACTTGAAGTTGTTGGTTTTGTCCCCTTATGCAGAAATTACGTTTCACTGATGGAGAATTATGGCCGCAATTTAGAAGGCAGCAAAAGAGGCAATCGTGAAGGGTTTGCCACTTGCAGAAAACCCTTCTTACAAGCGTCTCAGAGTGATCGCATTGATCGGGCAATGAATTTTGACCCGGGCCTCCGACTTGAGAGAGTTTGCGTGTTTGAAGAACATCAGAAACGCAATCGATGAAAGGGAGGTCTGCCACTTTGACGTGCGTGGGTCCCAGCAGGCAGAATAGAAATAGAAAATATTCTAGACGAATTTCTATTAAATTTCTACTTATACTTATAAAGATCGCGTGATCCTAATCAACAACTCTATTACACCGAAAACCTGTTAAAGAATGATTTGAGGGAAAAAATTACTATCCAACCCTCAAGAGAATGTACCATAAATATATATATATATATATATACACGAAATTATGTGTTTTCATAAATTTTCAAAGTTGCAAGATAAATAATATTTACTACCCCCTTAAAAGCTTCTTTTTTTAAAATTAAAATTCGTTATACTTATCTTTATAAAACTGGAAAATGTATTTTTGGATAAATTTCTTTACTGAATATGCATCGGCAGTAAATTTTAAACCCAGCTACTGCGAAAAGGTAGTAGTTGTAAATTTGCCACACTTTTCTTTACCTTCGCGTTGTATACAAGTTACTATTAGGGTTTTACTATCTCATAACTTTTAACGAAACTGTTATGTGCTCTCGCTGGTAGTTGACATTTCACAATTTTTAAATTTCAAATCTATATTGAGTTATAATTTAAGTGAAGGGAGAATTAAGAAAAATGCGTTTTACGTTTTACCTCTCGCAAGGCAAAGACTCTTTTTAAGGGGCCTGCATTATAAATAAGCGCTACATGGCTTCTTCGACTATAAATGTACAGAACCCTATTACACCATAAAGCGAACGACATTCTATTAATATTAAACAACTGTGTTGAAACTGTCTTTACTCTTCTTAATATCTACCTTCAAAAAATGTAATGTACCGAGTTATAATCAAATTTTTTTTCGCGAAATTGATTCGGAAAAAGATACGCTCTATGGAGAATGTTTAATTTGTAGTTGAAAGGGTTGGAATTTACGTGTATTTTAATAATTGAAATTTTATGGGTTAAACTGCAGTTTAGGAACGTGCCTTTTTCCTTCGAAAAACCTTACTAATAGTAGTAATTTAAAGTTTGACTAAATTAAACAACGTGCGATGGTACAAATAATTTAAAATTGGAAAAAATAATTAAAATTTAAGAAAATAGTTGAAAAAGTTATATAATAAACTTTAAAACTGTACATAAAGGATATAAAGGTTAAAGAAAATAATTGAAATATAAAACAAAGTACACAGTTAAAAATTTTGTGTAAAAAACGGTCCACATATTCTTTGTGTTAAATTTAACACAAAGATTGTGTTAATTTAACAAGAAAATTGTGTTAATTTAACATAAAAGATTGTTAAATAAACATATAGTTTGTGTTATTTTAACACAAATTTTGAGTGGACCGTTTCGGACATTTAATTTGTGTTAAATATACACAAAATTTTTAACTGTGTATGATAAGTTGTAAATGGTAAATGACATTTAAGTGAAATAATTAAAAAAAATTAAAGAGTTTTTTTGAAATAAAAAAAAATAATTTAAATTTGAGAAAAATATATAAAGATTTTAGAAACCAATTGAAAAAATTAGAAGAAAAAATTGAAGATAGCTGATAATAATTGAAATTTACGATAGTAAATAAATTTTTTTTGAAATTATGAAAACAAATGAAAATAATTAGAAATTGAAGAAAGTAATTCAAATTTTAGAAAAATATTTAAAAATCTTAGAAAATAATGTTAGAAAATAAGAATAATAATTAACAATCGATGGAAATAATTAAAAAATGATCAAATTAATTCAAAATTGAAAAATATAATTGCAATATGCTGAAAATAATTTAAGATTGACAAAAGTAATTTAAATATGAAAAATTGAAAAAAGGAAATAAAATTTAAGATATTTAAAATTTAAATCAAAAATTATGCAAAAATAATGGAAATAATTGAAAAATCTTTTCAAACATGAAAAATTGATGGCAATAATCTAAATTCTAGATAATAACTGGGCAATTAGGAAATTAATTAAAAAATAGTTCAAAGGTAGAGAAAATAATTGCCAAATGATGAATAGAAATGAATATTTAACAAAATAATTGGAAATTGAGACATATATTTAAAAGTTCAGGATATTAATTCAGAAACACACTCTAAAAACAAGTGTCTTATTTTGTCCTCACTTTTAAGACATTTAAGAGTGTCTTAATTTTAAACCATTGAGAAAGTGTCTTAAAAATACCTGTAAGACGCTTTCTAAACGTCTTATGTCTTAAAATAAGACACTTGTAAGACACCTGTTTTTACAGTGCAATTATTATTATTAAAAATTGATGTTAATAATAGGGAAATTGTGAAAAATGTTTGAAAATCTTAGAAAATAATTTTAAAAAATAAGAATAATTAAAAATTGGAGAAAGTAATAGTAAAATGATTTTAAATCGATTTGAAATTGAAGAAAATAATTTAAATAAGATAAAAACAATAATAAATTGAAAAAAAAGGAATTTTGAAATAAATAATTAAAAAAATTCCATAACTTTTGTTAAGTAAGGAAAGATAATTGAAATTTAAGAAAAATACTTGAAAATCTTAGAAATTAGTTGAAAAAAAGAAAATAATTAAAAAATTAGAGAAAATAAATGAAAAAGGATTAAGATAATTGAAAATTGAAGAGAACAATTTTTAATTTAAGAGTAATAATTGCAAAAAATACAGAATATACATAAAATACAAGAAAATGATAGATATAATTGAAAGTTGAATAATATTCAGATAATTAATTCAAAATATTTTGGAAATTATGAAAAAGAATGTGTAAGTAATTAAGAAAGAAAAATAATAATAATATAAATAATTTAAAAATGAATCAGATAATTAAAATATCGGCTAAACAGTTAAAAATTTTTGAAATTATGAAAAAAAACGGAAAATAATTTAAAATTGAAGAATATAATAAGAAATTTGAGAAAAATAATTATCTTAGAAAATAATTAAAAGAATATAAGATTAATTGAGAATTGTGGTAAATGATTGAAAAATAATTTTAAAATTTAAAACTTGAAGAAAATAATTGAAATATGATAAAAACAATGATAAGTTGAAAAAATAACATAAATTTTAAATAAATAATTAAAAATATTGCAGAATTAAATAAAAGTATAGTAATTGAAATTTGAGAAAAATACTTGAAAATCAGAAAAAAATTAATTGAAAAAAATGGGAATAATTATTGAAGAAAGCTAAAAATAATTGAAATTTAAGACAATTAATAAAAATTTAAAAAAAATTTTGACAACAAATAAAAATAATTAAAAATTAAAAAAATAATTGAAATTTTTGAAAAATATTTTAAAATCTTAGAAAATAATTTTAAGAAATAAGAATAATTAAAAATTGGAGAAAATAATAGTAAAATGATTTTAAATAGAAGAAAATAATTGAAATAAGATAAAAACAGTAATAAGTTGAAAAAAAGAAATTTTGAAATAAATAATTGAAAAAATTCCAGAACTTTTTTTAAGTAAGGAAAGATAATTGAAATTTAAGATAAAGACTTGAAAATCTAAGAAATTAGTTGAAAAAAAAAAGAAAATAATTAAAAAATTAGAGAAAATAAATAAAAAAAAGATAAACATAATTAAAAATTTAAGAGAACAATTTTTAATTTAAGAGAAATAATTGCAAAAAATAAAGAATATACATAGAATGAAAAAAAAATAATAGATATAATTGAAAATTGAATAAAATAGTGAAAATTTCAGATAATTTATTAAAAATATTTTAAAAATTATGAAAAAGAATGTAAGTAATTAAGAAATTTAGATTTATTTTAGATGAATACTTAATAATCTTAGAAAATAATTTTAGAAAATGAGAATTTTAATTATCAATGGAGTAAAATAATTCAAAAGTGATAAAATTAATTTAAATTGAAAAAAAATATTAAAATATGCTTAAAGTAACTTACTATTGAGAAAAAATTGAAATATGATGAAAATAATTTAAAAATGAAAAATTGAAAACAGTACATAAAATTTGAAAGAAGTAATTGAAAAAATCAAACAATATATGTTTAAAAAAAAAAATAATTACAAAATTACTTAAAATATTTTAATTAAAGATAACAATTAGAAACAATCGAAAATTGATGAAAATAATTGACATTTCAGTGAAATAAACGAAATTTTTGCCAAAATAATGAAAGTAATTGAAAAATCGTTTAAAAAATTCAATATTGAAGACAATAATGTAAATTTAAGATAATAACTGAAATTTTAGGAAATTAATTGAAAAATAATAAAAAGAAATGAAAATTGAACAAAATAATGAAAATTGAGATATATATTTGAAAGTTCTGGAAATTAATTAAAAAAATTATTAAAATAATTAAAAATAGAAAATAATAAATGCAAAATGACAAAATAATCATTAATTAAAAAAATTAATTTAAATTAATATAAAATTTAGGAATAAATCATTAAATTAATTTAATGTCAAAGGCAAAATAATTAAAATTGAGAAAGTGATTGAAAAACTAAACAAAATGACTGAAATTTGAAGAAGGTAAATTTAAGATTTAGAGAAATAATTTAAAAATAATTTAAAATTGCAGAAAATAATTGAAAAATGATAAAAATAGTACAAAACTGTAGTTTAAGTTATTGAAATCATAATAGAAAAGAATTATTAAAAATTAAAGAAATTTTTAAATCACTTCAAATTTAGTATATTTAAAATCTGGAATCTGGATTAATTGAACTTTTAATCAATGCAAGTTCGCATTAACTGAAATTTGAAGAACTTAAAATTGCCATAAACTTAAAATTTGAGAAAATTTTCAAAAAGTGAAATACGATTTAAAATTCGAAAAGAAAAGAACATCTTGTGACAAATGTCAGGTATGGACAGAATGAATGAATGAAGGAATTAAATTTGTAAATTATTATACATAATTATTATATATACATATAATTGGGGCCTTATTTTCTTGTTTGCCCCAGGGCCCTTGCCCTCCCACTTACGCCACTGAACCTAACAAGCGCGTTAAATTCAAAATATGTTTTTTGTATTACTTTCCGAAAAAAATAAATGGAACGAAATACAAGGGGGTTAACTTTGATTCTTTTACCCCCCTGTATTTCGTCCAACTTATATTATTATTATAATTGGAAAAGTTTATTCTCGCGTTCCTTCCACCGAATTCCACGTTCCAAATCTACACTAATCACATTCCAGATTTCACAATTCAGATTCCATATTCCAGAAAATCTGAAACTCATAATCTGAATTATGTAATCTGAAACATGGTATCCAGGATAAATTACGTAATCGACCCTCAGGCACAAATTATGACTAAATCTAACCCTCCCCCCGGTAATATTACATTCAAAATTTAAGTACAAGTACATATACTTATTTACGATACGAAAGTAAATATCTTTTAATTATCCGATAAAAATGTTTACGAGACACTTTAGCCTGTACCGTAAATTGTAAAATCCTGGATAAGTTTATCGCGGTTAAGCAGGATGATCTCTTTTACTCAAATAATTTAATAGATAGCCGGGTTTAAAAGTAAATAAGGGAGTTGGCTTTCAGCAATGACCGCATAATCTCTGTACACTGGAGTTAGCCATCAGGAAGTGTAAGTGTATTTATTCACCTCAGCCAAGACTGGTTAATCGAATCAAACTCGTTATTGATAAGCCTTAATTATCGGTTCTTGACGATCCGTTACACTTTCTGACGAAATAGGCTCATTAGAAAACAGAAAAGGGGCAGATTCTTCATAGCTCTGGGAAAGTCACACTCGAGAGGTAAAAAAAAAAAGGATTGAAAGTCGCGAGTGGTGTTTATTCTTTACTTACTTCACATCACACCACTATACATATATATATATATATATATAAAGTGGATATTTATGTGAGCAATTCTTGTTAAAACAGGAGCAAATAGTCGATAATCATCTCCCCGAGGCCTTATCAATATTTAAGTATTCGTATCACGAATTAGTTTCCATCCTTTAGCCTCTCAATTTCCAATATCCACTTCGTTCTGCATGTCCGCTTGTAAGACACTTTGCACGTAGTAATTGCTACGATATACGCGATGACATCGACTTTCCTCCGAGTCTCGAGTTCGGATAATAAAGATTATAAAAATTTGATAAAAAAAAGGCAAGGTTAATGACTCGAAAAATCAGCTGCATTGGCTAAATGTGAACAGAATAGTACCAAATTACACGGAATCGCAATTTTTTTTTTGGGTAAAAAAACCGGATCATGAATTTCTAAATTATTTTTTGTCGCTGAATTCAAAGCCGTTGAGTATTTATATCCATCACGGCAGGATTTTTTTTAATAGCAAATTTTTAAAAATTTGAACAAATTACGTAAAATGTACATAGAGGTTTGTTTTCAGAACTAATCAACGGAGAAGCAAAATTTTAATATTGAATAGTTTTGAAGGCGGAAAAATGTATTAAATTATTCTACTGTGCAATGAAGTAAAAACCACCCTTAATAACAACACCACGTGGAGTTATTCCCACATTTCTATTTTAGATTGTAAATTTAAAGAGACTTAAAAAATAAGAAAAATAAAATCAGAGGTACTTCACTTTATATAACTTGAACTAACTCTAAGAAGATTTATATTAAAAACAACCGATAAAAACAACACCTAAAAACAACCCCCATTTAGGATACCAATAATTTGGGAAAAATACTAAATCAAGATTTTCTCGTTGGATTGTTTAATTTCTGAATTCTACCAGAGACAATGTATGATACTCTTATAAGATTTTTATTTAAAGCAACCTCTAAAAACAACCCCTAAAAATAACCCTTATTTAAGATACCAACAATTTGGAAAAAATACAAAATCAAGATTTTCTCATTGATCCATTTGGCTTCTAAATTGTACATTTGTACCAGAGACAATAAATAATAATAATAATAATATAATATGATTTTAATTCAAAACAACCCCTACAAACAACCCGCATTTAAGATACCAATATTTTGGCAAAAATACTGAAATCAAAATTTTCTCGCTGGATTCCATAGCATCTGAATTATATCAGAAACAATTAATGATACTCCAAAAAGATTTTTATTCAAAACAACCTCTAAAAACAACATCAAAAACAACCCCTAAAAATAACACCCATTTAAGATACCAACAATTTGGAAAAAATACTAAATCAAGATTTTTTAATTGGTCCATTTGGCTTTTAAATTGTACATTTCTACCAGAGACAATAAATAATAATAATCTAATATGATTTTTATTCAAAACAACCCCTAAAAACATTCCCTACTTAAGATACCAACATTTTGGAAAAAATACTAAAATAAAAGTTTTCTAGCTGGATTCCTTAGCTTCTGAATTGTAGCAGAAACAATTAATGATACTCTAACAAGATTTTTATTCAAGACAACCTCTAAAAACAACACCTAAAAACAACCCCTAAAAATAACCCCCATTTAAAAAACCAACAATTTGGAAAAAATACTAAACCAAGATTTTCCCATTGGTCTAATTGGCTTCTAAATTGTACATTTGTACCAGAGACACTAAATAATAATAATATAATATGATTTTTATTCAAAACAACCCCTAAAAATAACCTCCATTTAAAAAACCAACAATTTGGAAAAAATACTAAACCAAGATTTTCCCATTGGTCCCATTGGCTTCTAAATTGTACATTTTTACCAGAGACACTAAATAATAATAATATAATATGATTTTAATTTAAAACAACCCCTAAAAAACAACCCCATTTAAGATATCAACATTTTGGCAAAAATACTGAAATCAAGATTTTCTCGATGGATTCCATAGAATCTGAATTATATCAGAAACAATTAATGATACTCTAATAAGATTTTTATTCAAAACAACCTCTAAAAACAACACCTAAAAACAACCCCTAAAAATAACCCCCACTTAAGAAACCAACAATTTGGAAAAAATACTAAATCAAGATTTTCTCGTTGAATTCCATAGCATCTAAATTATATCAGAAACAATTAATAATACTCTAATAAGATTTTTATTCAAAACAACCTCTAAAAACAACACCTAAAAACAACCCCTAAAAATAACCCCCACTTAAGAAACCAACAATTTGGAAAAAATACTAAATCAAGATTTTCTCATTGGTCCATTTGGTTTTTAAATTGTACATTTCTATCAGAGACAATAAATAATAATAATCTAATATGATATTTATTCAAAACAACCCCTAAAAACATTCCCTACTTAAGATATCAACATTTTGGAAAAAATACTAAAATCAAAGTTTTCTCGCTAGATTCCTTAGCTTCTGAATTGTAGCAGAAACAATTAATGATACTCTAACAAGATTTTTATTCAAGACAACCTCTAAAAACAACACCTAAAAACAACCCCTAAAAATAACCCCCATTTAAAAAACCAACAATTTGGAAAAAATACTAAACCAAGATTTTCCCATTGGTCTAATTGGCTTCTAAATTGTACATTTGTACCAGAAACACTAAATAATAATAATATAATATGATTTTTATTCAAAACAACACCTAAAAATAACCCCCATTTAAAAAACCAACAATTTGGAAAAAATACTAAACCAAGATTTTCCCATTGGTCTAATTGGCTTCTAAATTGTACATTTGTACCAGAGACACTAAATAATAATAATATAATATGATTTTAATTTAAAACAACCCCTAAAAATAACCCCATTTAAGATATCAACATTTTGGCAAAAATACTGAAATCAAAATTTTCTCGCTGAATTCCATAGCATCTAAATTATATCAGAAACAATTAATGATACTCTAATAAGATTTTTATTCAAAACAACCTCTAAAAACAACACCTAAAAACAACCCCTAAAAATAACCCCCACTTAAGAAACCAACAATTTGGAAAAAATACTAAATCAAGATTTTCTCGTTGAATTCCATAGCATCTAAATTATATCAGAAACAATTAATAATACTCTAATAAGATTTTTATTCAAAACAACCTCTAAAAACAACACCTAAAAACAACCCCTAAAAATAACCCCCACTTAAGAAACCAACAATTTGGAAAAAATACTAAATCAAGATTTTCTCATTGGTCCATTTGGCTTTTAAATTGTACATTTCTATCAGAGACAATAAATAATAATAATCTAATATGATATTTATTCAAAACAACCCCTAAAAACATTCCCTACTTAAGATATCAACATTTTGGAAAAAATACTAAAATCAAAGTTTTCTCGCTAGATTCCTTAGCTTCTGAATTGTAGCAGAAACAATTAATGATACTCTAACAAGATTTTTATTCAAGACAACCTCTAAAAACAACACCTAAAAACAACCCCTAAAAATAACCCCCATTTAAAAAACCAACAATTTGGAAAAAATACTAAACCAAGATTTTCCCATTGGTCTAATTGGCTTCTAAATTGTACATTTGTACCAGAAACACTAAATAATAATAATATAATATGATTTTTATTCAAAACAACACCTAAAAATAACCCCCATTTAAAAAACCAACAATTTGGAAAAAATACTAAACCAAGATTTTCCCATTGGTCTAATTGGCTTCTAAATGGTACATTTGTACCAGAGACACTAAATAATAATAATATAATATGATTTTAATTTAAAACAACCCCTAAAAAATAACCCCATTTAAGATATCAACATTTTGGCAAAAATACTGAAATCAAGATTTTCTCGATGGATTCCATAGAATCTGAATTATATCAGAAACAATTAATGATACTCTAATAAGATTTTTATTCAAAACAACCTCTAAAAACAACATCTAAAAACAACCTCTAAAAATAACCCCCATTTAAGATATCAACAATTTGGAAAAAATACTAAATCAAGATTTTCTCATTGGTCCAATTGGCTTCTAAATTGTACATTTGTACCAGAGACAATAAATAATAATCTTATTAGATTATTATTCAACACAACCCCTAAAAAAAAGTTTTCTGATTTTTTAGGGGGTGTTTTGAAGAAAAATTATACTATAGCAGAATACATTGTCTCTTGTGCAATTTACAAACCAAACGATCCATCGAGAAAATTTTGATTTTAATATTTATGCCAAACTGTTGGTATCATAAATAGGGGTTGTTTTGAAAAAAATTATATTATAGTATCCTACTTTGTCTCTAGTTCAATTTAGAATCCAAACGATCTAGTAAGAAAATTTTGATTTTATTTTTTTGCTAAATTGTCAGCATTTTAAATCGGGGTTATTTTTAGGGGTTGTTTTAAATAAAAATCTTAATAAAGTGTTTTACATTGTCTCTAGTAAAATTTAGAATTCAAAGGATCCAGCTAGAAAATGTTAATTTTAGTTTTTTTGCTAAATTGTGGTTATCATCAATGGGGGTTGTTTTAAAAAAAATTGCATTAGAGTGTCATACATTGTCTCTAGTGCAATCTAGAAACCAACGATCCAGTGAGAAAATTTTGATTTTATTTTTTTTGCTAATTGATTAGAATTTTAAATGGTGGATGTTTTGGTGCTTGTTTTCAGGGGTTGTTTTAAATCAAAATTGCTTTGGATTATCATACATTGTCTTTGGTACAATTTAGAAGCCGAAGGATCCTGTTAGAAAATGATGATTTTAGTTTTTTTGCCAAATTGTTGGTATCTTAAATGGGGGTTGTTTGTGGGGATGTTTTTAGGGGTTGTTTGTGGGGGATGTTTTTAGGGGTTGTTTGTGGGAGTTGTTTTTAGCGATGGTTTTGAAAAAAAGCATATTAGAGTATCATAAATTGTCTCAAGTTCAATCTAGAAACCAATGATCCAGTGAGAAAATTTTGATTTTATTTTTTTGCTAAATTGTTAGAGTTTTTAATGGGGGTTGTTTTTGGTGGTTGTTTTTAGGGATGGTTTTAAATCAAAATTACTTTGGATTATCATACATTGCCTTTGGTACAATTTAGAAGCCGAAGGTTCCAGCTAGAAAAGGTTGCTTCTAGTTTTTTTTGTCAAATTATTAGTATCTTAAATGGGGGTTGTTTTTTGGGGTTGCTTTGAAATAAATCATATTAGAGTATCATACATTGTCTCAAGTTCAATTTAGAAGCCAAACGATCTAGTATGAAATTTTTTATTTTAAGTTTTTATTAAATTATTAATATTTTAAATGGGGTTTTTTTTCGGTGATTGTTTTTAGGGGTTGTTTAAAATAAAACTTACATTAGAGTATCATACATCGTTTCTGGTACAATATAGAAGCCAAAGGATCCAGATAGAAAATGTTGATTTTAGTTTTTTTTTCAATTGTTGGTGTCTTAAATAGGGGTTGTTTGTGGGTGTTGTTTTTAGGGGTTGCTTTGAAAAAGATCATATTAGAGTATCATATATTATCTTTTGTTTAGTTTAGAAGCCAAATGATCTGGTGAGAAAATTTTGTTTTTATGTTTTTACTAAATTGTTAATATTTTAAATGGGGGTTGTTTTTAGGGGTTGTTTCAAATCAAAATTACTTAGGAGTATTATACATTGTCTTTGGTACAATTTAGAAGCCGAAGGATCAAGCTAAAAAATATTGATCTTAGTTTTTTTGCCAAATTGTTGGTATCTTAAATGAGGGTTCTTTGTGTGTGATGTTTTTAGGGGTTGTTTTTAAGCGCTGTTTTTAGGGGTTGCTTTAAAAAAATCCCAACGTAATAGAGATCACCGGATTTGAATTCAGCGTCTAAAAACGCTTCAAGAATTCATGCTCCGATTTCTTGAAACAAAAGAAAAAATTCTGCTACCGTATTATTAACTGATATTACAGTATCTAAATTTTCTCCAAATTTCACATATATTTTTTATTTATTTCTCTCAATAACTCACGAGTAAAAAAAACCACCCATTAGAAATAAACACTTGACATCTGTTTTATTACAACTATATATTGAGCATTGTCCAAACTTGTAAATATTCCCCAAAAAAAGAAACTCTATTGCCCACAAAAAAAAACAAACAAAAGAAGAACATGCTAGAAATAGCCAACATTGAAAATATATCGCCACTTCTATTGTGGCAATAAATCAGAAAAAAAGCGATGCATTTTAGTTTGAAAAATAAAAATGATTAATGCAATTTTTATGGAGGAGATGTGCAATAATTTTTTTTCCGCAAGGGCGTTTATTTGTTGCGAAGTGCATTCATTGGATCGTTTAATCTTCAGCAAGTTGCTCTTTCCGGTCGTTCTCATTGTGTCGCTAGTCCTTTACAGTGTGAGCGAAATATGTAAATGCATGCCGTATACAGAGTATCTCGAGACAGTAAATGTGGCGAAGGAGTGAATTAGCATATTTTAGAATTGCATTAATTACCCGTCCTTCTCTTGGTGAAGAACAGCGAAGAAGAAAGAGACAAGTTGGAAAGAGCGAAAGCGTCTCGACGTAGCGGACAGGGCGGATCGTATATTCGTTATACGAGGCGAAGCAGCTTCTTCCATTCGTGATTCGACCCGCCACGCAGCACCGTGCAATAATAAACAAAAACCATTGTTCATTCTGGGGTCGACGAAACGAGAAGTTAAAGATGACGTGGGTTTTCGGCCGGGTGTACAAGATTAATAACTCCGTCAACTTTTTTCACGCACGGCAAAAATTCTTCATTACTCACGAAAATCGTGTCTTTAATGCTCTTTAATTAAGGATATGAGAGGATAGGAACAAAAATCTTTAATTTTAACTTACACGATCAGCGTCATCGTGACATTATGATTTTTTGTCAATTTAATAAAAAGAAAGTAATTGAAAAATGCCATTTAAAATTTTAAAAAAAGCAATTAAAAACTGAGGAATTTAATTGAATTAGTCGGAGAAAATAATTGAAAATTGATTAATATAATTGAATAAAGGGAAGAATATATTAAAAATTTTAAAAAATAGAAGAAAGTAGACAAGAGCAATTAAAACTCAGAAAAATAATTGAAATTTCCAAAATTTAGACAATATAACTTTAAGCAAAGGAAAATAATTGAAAATTTAAGAAAGGAGTTTAAATTTAAAGAAGATAATTGAAAAATGACAAATATAATTAAAAACTTAAAAAAACATTAGAAAACTGAGAAATTTAATAGAAATAAGTCGGAGAAAATACTTGAAAATTGATGAATATAATTGAATGAATTGAAGAATTTTTTTTAAAATTGAAAAAAATAGTTGAGACATTGAAAAGGTTATATTTAATAGTTGAAGAAAATATTTGAAACTGTAAATAGAATTGAATAAATTGAATAATAAATTTAAAATTAAAGAAAAAAGAAGAAGAAAGTAACCAAGTGCAAAGTAAACTCAGAAAAATAATGGAAATTTCCAAAATTTAGACAATATAACTTTAAGCAAAGGAAAATAATTGAAAATTTAAGAAAGGAGTTTAAATTTAAAGAAGATAATTAAAAAATGACAAATATAATTAAAAACTTAAAAAAACATCAGAAAACTGAGAAATTTAATTGAATAAGTCGGAGAAAATAATTGAAAATTGATGAATATAATTGAATGAATTGAAGAATGTTTTTAAAATTGAAAAAAATAGTTGAGACAATGAAGAGGTTATATTTAATAGTTGAAGAAAATATTTAAAACTGTAAATAGAATTGAATAAATTGAATAATAAATTTAAAATTAAAGAAAAAAGAAGAAAGTAACCAAGTGCAAAGTAAACTCAGAAAAATAATGGAAATTTCCAAAATGTAGACAATATAACTTTAAGCAAAGGAAAATAATTGAAAATTTAAGAAAGGAGTTTAAATTTAAAGAAGATAATTAAAAAATGACAAATATAATTAAAAACTTAAAAAAACATTAGAAAACTGAGAAATTTAATTGAATAAGTCGGAGAAAATAATTGAAAATTGATGAATATAATTGAATGAATTGAAGAATGTTTTTAAAATTGAAAAAAATAGTTGAGACAATGAAGAGGTTATATTTAATAGTTGAAGAAAATATTTAAAACTGTAAATAGAAGTTAATAAATTGAAGAATAAATATAAAATTAAAGAAAAGTAGACAAGTGCAATTAAAACTCAGAAAATATAATGTTAAAAAGAAGAAAATAATTGAAAAATGCCAAATATAATTTAAAATTTAGAAAAGCATTTGAAAACTGAGAAATTTATAATTGAATAAATCGGAGAAAATCATTGAAAATTGATGAATGTAATTGAAAGAATTGAAGAATTTTTTTAAATTTGTGAAAAATAGTTGAGAGAATGAAGAGATTATTTGATAATTAAAAAAATATATGTCCAAAATGTAGAAAATGTAACTTTAAGCAAAGGAAAATAATTGAAAATTCAAGAAAACAGTTAAAAATTGAAGAACATAATTGAATTGAAAACTGATGAAAACAATTAAATCTTGAAGAAAATAATTGAACAAGTTGAAGAGTATATTGGAAATTGAAGAATAAATTTGAAATTGAGGAAAACGAATGATAGTTGAAGAAAATATTTTAAATTGAAAAAATAATTGATTAAATTGAAGAATATAATTGAAATTGAAAAAAAACTAGAAAGTAAATAAGTAAAATTGAAACTTAAGAGAATATTTAAAATTGAAAAAAAATATTTCCAAAATATACAAAATATAAATTTAGGTAAAAGAAAATAATTGGAAATTGAAAGAAACAGTTAAAATTTGAAGAAGATAATTTAAAAATGACAATTATAATTTAAAATTAAAAACAGCAATTGAAAACTGAGAAATTGAATTAAATAAGACGGAGTAAATCATTGAAAATTGATGAATATAATTGAATGAATTGAAGAATGTTTTTAAAATTGAGGAAAATAGTTGAGACAATGAAGAAGTTATATTTAATAATTGAAGAAAATATTTGAAACTGAAATTAGAATTGAATAAATTGAAGAATAAATTTGAAATTGAAGAAAAAAGAAGAAAGTAGACAAGTACAATTAAAACTCAGAAAAATAAGTGAAATTTTCAAAATGCAGAAAATACAACTTTAAAAGAAAGAAAATAATTGGAAATTCAAGAGAAAATATTTAAATTTAAAGAACATAATTGAAATGTGACAAATATAATTGAAAACTAATGGAAACAATTAAAACTTGGAGAAAATAGTTGCATAATTTGATGAGAATATTGGATATTGAAGAATAAATTTGAAATTGAGGAAAATGATTGAAAATTGAAGAAAATATTTGAAATTGAAAAAAGAATTGAATAAATTGAAGATTTATTTGAAAATGAGAAAATAACTCAAAAGTGTTTAACTATAATTTAAAAAAAAAAATTGAAATTTGAAGAAAATATTTTCAAAATGCAGAAAATATAATTTTAAAAACACGAAAATAATTAAAAGCCAAGGAAATAGTTTAAATTTATATAGCATAATTGAAATGTGCCAAATATATAATTGAAAACTGATTGAAAATAATTAAAACTTGGGGATAATAAATGAATAAGTCGAAGTATATATTAGAAACATCAGAAATGAATTAGTAATTAAATAAAACGTTTTTTAAAATTTGAAAAAATGTTTGAGATATTTGAAACTGAAAAAAGAATTGAATAAATGTAAAAATATACTTGAAATTAAAGAAATTAAATAGAAAATAAACAAGTTCAATTAAATCTAAAAAATTAACTGAAATTTGAAGAACATATTCCTAGAGTATAGAAAATATAACTAAAAAAAAACGAAAATAATTGAAAATTCAAGAAAATAGTTTAAATTTTTAGGAAATAATTGAAAAATAACCAATGTAATTTAAATTTGAGGAAGCTAATTGAAACTTGAGAAAAATGATTGAATAATTTGAATAATATTTTGTAAATTGAAGAAAAGCGTTAAAAATTGAGGAAAGTAATCGAATAAACTGCAGATTGTATTTTAAATAGAAGAAAATAATTGAAAACTGAAGAAAATTAATGAAATATGAAAAAAATTCAATAGAAGAAAAAAAATGGTGAATGAAAACTTGAGTAGAATAATTCAAAATGAAGGCATTAACTAAACAAGAAAAGAATAAAATTATTAAAAAATATAATTGAAAATTTAAGAAAACATAATAAAATAAAATAAATTAAATTAAAAATAACAAAAATAATGACAAAAATAATTGATAATTTAAGAGAGCACTTTAAAAATGAGGATACTAATTTACAAAAAAGGAAGTAATTGAATCAATTGAAAAACATATTAGAAATTGAAAAAAATAATTGAAAATTACGAAAAAATGAAGAAATTTATTACTTTAAATTAAAAAAATTTAAAAAAGTAATTAAAATGAGAGAAAATACGTCTGAATGGATAACGCACCAAAAATTGCGGAAAACTTTTACAATTATTGAAGAAAATAATTGAAAATGAAAAGTAAGTTTAAAATTTAAAAATAAATGAAAAAATAATACTTCCTCTATGAATAAGCAATTAAAGAAAGAAACCAATTGAAAATTAAAGTCAATAATTGAAAAATAACGAAAATAATTTTAAATTGATAATAATAATTGAAAATTGAAGAGAACAGTAATTGTACAAAGGTGAAGATAATTAAAATTTTAAGTACATAATAAAAGACAGCAAAATTTTATCTAAAAAAATGAAATTAAAAATCCGAGTATTTTTAATTATTGTAAATTAAAGAAAACATAATTTCAAAATGAACAAAATAATTAAAAAAAAAAAAAAACGGTAATTAAATACCTAATGTCCACTTTTAATTTCCTTATTACCACTTTTCATTTCCTTATTTCCACTTTTCATAACCTTTTTACCGCTTTAATTAGCCGTTGTATTAACTTTTTATTCAAAGCGTCTATTCAACCATAATTGCTTCATTAATTGAATCAACTTACGTTTAAATATATCTTTTGCTTGAGAATTAGTCGGTAAACTCCACTGGCAAATTCGACCTAATAAGATCAATTAACTTTTCTCGCGCAAGCTTCACTTCTTCTGACCCGAAGAAGCCTTACGTGTTCTCGGATCGTATTTCTCGTCTAAAATACAATCCCTGGAACTTAATAAGTATCAATGAGTTGAAAATGATCTTGAGACCCGTATCAATCATCTTTTTCATTCACTCGAGTTTTTATTGTCTCGAGTTTTGTTGCTTCATTCGTTCTAAATCGAATGAATGGAACTTTTAAAGTTTCAAATGAAACCTAACTGCATGATGAGTTTTTCAAGTTTAAAAGCGAGCGTTGAGGTCACTATAAGCTTGCCTTATTATCAGTATAAACAAGTTTTCCGTCAACTGTCGTTAACTTTAAAGAAGCGTTTGCATTAAAAATTTTATCAGTTTTTGATGCCTGTGTATCAAAACTAATGGTTTAATTAATCTCTTAATATGAATCAATGATATTTTCAGTGATTTAGATAAAGACTGGATATGATTTTTTTAAAAAAAATAGTGTAGTCATTTTTTTGCATTTTAGAGTAATGGTTAATAAAGTAATGGTTTTAAGGTAATAGTTAATAAAGTAATAATTTGAAAGTAATGCACTCTAAAAACAAGTGTCTTATTTTGTCCTCACTTTTAAGACATTTTGAGGTGTCTTAATTTTAAACCATTGAGATAGTGTCTTAAAAATGCCTGTAAGACGCTTTCTAAACGTCTTATGTCTTAAAATTAGACACTTGTAAGACACCTGTTTTTACAGTGTGGTTACTAAGTTAATTGTCTTGAAGTTATGATTAAAAAAGTAATAGTTTTAAAGCAATTATTAGTAAAGTATTAATTTTAAAGTAATGGTTACTAAAGTATTAATTTTAAAGTAATGGTTACTAAAGGAATAGTTTGAAAGTAATGGTTAAAAAAGTAATAGTTAGAAAGTCATCGCTTTAAAGTAATGGTAACTAAAGTAAAAATTTTAATGAAATTGGTTACTAAAGAAACAGATTGAAAGTAATGGTTAATAAAGTAATAGTTTTAAAATAATGATAACTAAAGTAATGGTTTAAAAATAATGGTAACTAAAGTAATTCTTCTAAAATAATGGTTAATAAAGTAATAGTTTTAAAGTAATTGTTAGTAAAGTAATAGTTTTAAAGTAATTGTTACTAAAGTGACAGTTTGAAAGTTATGGTTACTACTTATTTTAAAGTAATGGTTTTATAGTAATGGTCAAAAAAGTAATAGTTTTGAAGTAATCGCTTTATAGTAATGGTTTTATAGTATTTGTTACTAAAGTGATGGTTTTAAAGTAAAGATTAATAAAGTGATGGTTTTAAAGTAAAGATTAATAAAGTAATAGTTTTAAAGTAATGGTTAATAAAGTAACAGTAATACTGTAATAGTTGAAAAGTAATGGTTACTACTTGTTTTAAAGTAATGGTTTTAAAGTAAAGATTAGTAAAGTAATAGTTTTAAAGTAATGGTTACTAAAGTGATGGTTTTAAAGTAAAGGGTAATAAAGTAATGTTAACTAAAGTTATTATTTTAAAGCAATAATTAATAACGTTATAATTTTAAAGTAAGTGTTACCATAGTAATAGTTTGAAACTAATGGTTACTAATCATTCTAAAGTAAAGGCTAAGAAAGTAACAGTTTTAAAGTAATTGTTACTAAAGTAATAGTTTTATAATACCTGTTATTAAAGTAATGGTTTCAAGTAACATCTCTACAATAATGGTAACTAAAGTAATGTTCACTAGTACATTTACAATGTTTATATATCATATGCATACACAACATACATAATTTGATACATCTATAATCGTTATATGCTATATACTTTCAATTCAAGTATAAATCCAATAAAGTTAATTTCTGCGGCTAATGTACAAATTTCTATTGGAAACAAAGAAATGTAATGAATGTGAGACGAATGTTTTGTCTGTGCGAATTAAGACATTGGGAAGTAAATGTGTGATGTGAACTATATAAGCTGTTGGTGATTCAGAGATACATCTGCACGCTATTTGGTGCTCCATATCGGTTAGACCACGGTGTTTGGTACAGAGCCACGCCTACCAACACTGTCCTAATCGAGTGATCGAGTACCCTTGCGGTGTTGGCACCCCTGATGTCAGGGGTTGCTGTTATACACGTATTCCTCGCACCACAATATTCTCGGATAAGCAGAAGAGACGACCTCGACCATGTCATTGTCCAATGTCCATCCTGTTTTTATTCCTGCCAAGACCCTGTATATATACCCATAAAATTCAAAGTAATACTGTCCTTTGCATTGTTTCCCATTCAGATAAATCACTTCTCGACGAAAATGGATCTGTTTCTTCTCACATCTTGCTTTTCACCATACATATAAATCTCTTCCTCCACCAACTCTATTCAAGTTTTTAAGAAGGTTTCTACCTTCAGATATTTCCTTGTCAAAAGTTTATGATAAAAATATTGTTCGTCCCCATTTTAGTCAAAGTGACTATTACTTTAGTGACCATTACTTTTGAGACCATTACTTTTGGGACCATTACTTTTAAACCATTACATTAGTAACTGTCACTTTAAAACCATTTCTCTAGTAATCATCACTTTATCACCTATTAATTTCATTTTATTATTTAATACAGTCTGTGTCACAATATTTTAACCCGAAAATTCATATTCCAGTTTAATTGTGTAGACACGAAGGTAAAGAGACCATCACCTGTTAAATTTTTTAATCCGCGGAGCTCCATTGTTAATGTTACATTCCCCAAGTTCATAGACATGTACAGTACTAGGTGTCGACGTATAATGTCGGGTCAGTTTATACTATATTATGCATAACATTCATATTTTACTGTGCATGCGCATGCATGAGGTGGGAAAAGGAATGCTGGACACAAACGCCATAATACCAGGAAAATTGAGAATTTATTCTATCCCCTTAGCGGCAGCGGGTGTTTACGATGCGCACCGCTTATATATTGCGCTAAGCAAAAAACTATATTTTGCCAACTGTCAGATCATTTAAATTTAACATCCATAATAATTGCCAATACTTGAAGCCATTTTGAGGTTTAGCGGAATATAACGTGAACACTATCCTTCGTGAAATGCTGAAAAATATCATGACTTTCAATCGTAAATCGAGTATAAGTTGAAACATTATTTGACTTTTATTAGAAACTCGTATAAATGGACTATTTTTGCAATGTCAGGGAAAATAGATGATATTAGTCGGACGCCTTAGATTCACACGCTATATTTTGTTCATGTAAATAACTAAAATATTTAAATGTGAATTTTTTATTTACTTAAACTATACATTACTTTAAACCCATTATTTTATTAAACGTTATACTTTAAAACTATTATTTTATAAACAATTGCTTTAAAACCATTACTTTATTAAACATTATTTGAAAACTATTACTTTAGTAACCATCACTTTAAAGATATAACTATATTAACCATAACATTTAACGTTACTTGAAAACTTAAACTTTACTTATAACTACTTTACTAACATTTACTTTAAAATAATTACTTTATTAACCATTACTTTAAAACTATTACTTTAAAACCATAACTTTAAAACTATAACTTTAGAAATCATTAATTTAAAACGATTGCTTTAAAACAATTTCTTTAGTAACCACTACTTTAAAACCATCACTTTATTAACCATTACTTTCAAACTATTATATTATTTCAGTAAATATTAATTTAAGACCATTAACTTTTTAACCATTACTTTTAAAACCATTCCTTTATTAAAAATTACTTTAAAACAATTTATTTAAATCATTTAATTTACTAACGATTACTTTGGAACCAGTACTTTAAAAACATTTCTTTATAAACCATTACTTTCAAACTATTATATTATTTTAGTAAACATTCATTTAAAACCATTACTTTAAAACTATTACTTTAGAAATCATTAATTTAAAACGATTACTTTAAAATTATTACTTTTGTAATCACTACTTTAAAACCATTACTTTAGTAACCACTACTTTAAAACCATTACTTTATTCATAATTACCTTCAAACTATTATATTATTTTAGTAAACATTAATTTAAGACCATTAACTTTTTAACCATTACTTTTAAAATCATTCCTTTATTAAATATTACTTTAAAACAATTTATTTAAATCATTTACTTTACTAATGATTACTTTGGAACCATTACTTTAAAAACATTTCTTTATAAACCATTTCTTTCAAACTATTATATTATTTCAGTAAACATTCATTTGAAATCATTACTTTAAAATTATTACTTTTGTAACCACTACTTTAAACCCATCACTTTATTAACCATTACTTTCAAACTATTATATTATTTTAGTAAACATTAATTTAAGACAATTAACTTAGTAACCGTTACTTTTAAAACCATTCCTTTATTAAATATTACTTTAAAACTATTACTTTAGAAATCATTAATTTCAAAACGATTACTTTAAAATTATTACTTTTGTAATCACTACTTTAAAACCATTACTTTAAAACTATTACTTTAATAACCATTACTTTCAACCTATTATATTATTTTAGTAAACATTAATTTAAGACCATTAACTTTTTAACCATTACTTTTAAAATCATTCCTTTATTAAATATTACTTTAAAACCATTTCTTTAAATCATTTAATTTACTAACGATTACTTTAGAACCATTTCTTAAAAACATTTCTTTATAAACCATTTCTTTCAAACTATTATATTATTTCAGTAAACATTCATTTGAAATCATTACTTTAAAATTATTACTTTTGTAACTACTACTTTAAACATTAATTTAAGACATTTAAAACATTAATTTAAGACAATTAACTTAGTAACCATTACTTTTAAAACCATTCCTTTATTAAATATTACTTTAAAACAATTTATTTAAATCATTTAATTTACTTACGATTACTTTGGAACCAGTACTTTAAAAACATTTCTTTATAAACCATTACTTTCAAACTATTATATTATTTTAGTAAACATTCATTTAAAACCATTACTTTAAAACTATTACTTTAGAAATCATTAATTTAAAACGATTACTTTAAAATTACTACTTTTGTAATCACTACTTTAAAACCATTACTTTAATAACCACTACTTTAAAACCATTACTTTATTCACAATTACTTTCAAACTATTATATTATTTTAGTAACCATTAACTTTTTAACCATTACTTTTAAAATCATTCCTTTATTAAATATTACTTTCAAACCATTTCTTTAAATCATTTTTTTAATAACAATTACTTTGAAACCATTACTTTAAAAACATTACTTTTAACTATTACTTTATTAACCAATACTTGAAAATCATCACTTTATTTAAACGATAAAACTTGTAACAACAAAACAAAATTGCTAGTTCTGTAATCAATATTAAGAATTCTATTTTCTTTGTTTGTATTTCAAACCATTCCTTTTTTACTATTTGTAATGTTCAATTTATTACTTTAAAACCATATTACTTTAATAATCGTTACATAATATCCATTACTTTGTTAAAAGTTGCTTTAAAATAATTACTTTAAAATCATTGCTTTAAACCATTACTTTAAAATTTTAAGTTTAAATTCATGACTTTTGAAACATATACTTTACTAACCATTACTTTTAATTTTCCTGCAAAAGCAGTAATAATTGTTTTTGAATATTTTCTAAAAATACAAAATTTTTATTTATATTAAGTGCATTCAATACAGTTATATTTATACTCCCATTATTTCTCGTCTTTATTAATTAAAACATAAAAGCAGCAACTATGGAAAAAAAACCGTCCACAATTGGAAACAGTCGATATCAGTCAGACACAAACTTTAATTTTAGTCTATAACAACCTCTAGAGCTTGAATAATAAAATAACTTATATATGAAAAGTTCAGAAACACATAAAATATAAAAGACCAATTGAACCTTATAAATATAGAATCCAGCATTAATAAAAACCTTCAATTTTTCCAGTTTTTCTCAATTTATTGCATTCAATTAAAGACTTTCTTCCGATTAAATAAAGTGATAAATTACCACAGAATTGAAATACCGAAATTGATGAAAATTTACATAATTTGTGATATTTGAAAAATGATTTTCACGCCCATAAAACGAAATTTCAGCACAAAGGGTATTTTTGCGTGAATCGTTTGCGATCGATAGGACTTTTCATTGAGATGGTAATTCGAAACGAGTGATTTGAAAAGGTATGAGATAGGTAAACGTGGATAGAAGGTAAATCCTGTATAATACGAAATACAATCGAATCGAGTGCGCAGAGAAGTGAAACGGCACAATTAAAATGTTAAACGAACATTAGAATATATGCGTATATAGAGGCCGAGACATTAATGCATTTATGTTGATTCAAAATCCAGTAATGTTTAAGGTTGATTTTCCAAGTGTAGAATTTCGACCGTAAATGCAAACGGACCCAAAACCACGAGAGCACGCAAGGTTTCGTGAATTCAAATGCGACAGTTAAATCGAACCTCAGCTCGTTAATTTTGCCTCCGGGCTCGGAAACAACGAAAAGGGGTGAAACGAGTCAAAGAGGAAGAGAGAAATGTAGGGTTGATGAAACAAATGACACGACGTCGAACGAATGTCACGCCATTCGAATTCTCCCGCATTACATGTATAGGGATATACAAATCAAGGAATCCTAAACATTAAACAACTTTTTAGCTTTTTCAAAAAAAAAAAAAAGTTTTTGTTGTTGTTGTCAAAAATTGAACAAATGTATATCAAAACAGTAGAAACTTTTTTTTTCCTATTGGGGAATGTAATCGAACGATTTAAATTTGATAGGACATTCTAGTTTCTTCCAATTAACATGTACATACAATTCGTTGAACAAAGCCAGAAAAAAAAAAAAAAAATAGTACGAGTGTGACTGTCGAACCGATCGAACAGGAGACAGAGACAATTAATCCCACGATTGGTTTAATTCGCTCGACATTATCCAATCAAATAGCGAACCACTGTGAGCTCGTTGCGCGGAACGTTGAATTAAACAACCGGACGCTATCGGAAAGGGAACTTTAATACAAGCCGGAGTTGTTGGTAACGAATATCTATTTTATAGCAAACCCTCTCATTTCTCGTTAAGCTATCGATTTCCATGTTGCATACGAAATTCATGCTTCATTAATTAATTCCTCGTTATTTGACTATAGATTTTTATGACCTTATTTGTTTAAAGCATTGATTATTGTCCATGTGTCAATCACTGTAAGTTAGTGTACAAAATTGTTAGAATTGTTACATGAGAAACTTAATTGACAGTGGGAATTCGAATTTTATGATAAGAAAGAACATAATCTAAAAACGATTTTTAGGACGAATATTTAGTTTAATTGTTTCTTTATAAAAAAAACTCAAAATTGAAAACCTAAGGAATCCACAATTTCTGGAAATTGACAAAGAATGCAAGGGAATAAATGAAATTTTACTATTATTCTATTTAAAGCAGGGATTTATGAAAATTGAAAGAACTTTTTGATACAAAGCAAAAGCTATCGATTTCCATGTTGCATACGAAATTCCTGCTTCATTAATTAATTCCTCGTTATTTGACTATAGATTTTTATGACCTTATTTGTTTAAAGCATTGATTATTGTCCGTGTGTCAATCACTGTAAGTTAGTGTACAAAATTGTAAGAATTGTTACATGAGAAACTTAATTGACAGTGGGAATTTGAATTTTATGATAAGAGAGAACATAATCTAAAAACGATTTTTAGGACAAAAATTTAGTTTAATTGTTTCTTTATAAAAAAAACTCAAAATTGAAAACCTAAGGAATCCACAATTTCTGGAAATTGACAAAGAATGCAAGGGAATAAATGGAATTTTACTATTATTCTATTTAAAGCAGGGATTTATGAAAATTGAAAGAACTTTTTGATACAAAGCAAACGCTATCGATTTCCATGTTGCATACGAAATTCATGCTTCATTAATTAATTCCTCGTTATTTGACTATAGATTTTTATGACCTTATTTGTTTAAAGCATTGATTATTGTACGTGTGTCAATCACTGTAAGTTAGTGTACAAAATTGTTAGAATTGTTACATGAGAAACTTAATTGACAGTGGGAATTTGAATTTTATGATAAGAAAGAACATAATCTAAAAACGATTTTTAGGACGAATATTTAGTTTAATTGTTTCTTTATAAAAAAAACTCAAAATTGAAAACCTAAGGAATCCACAATTTCTGGAAATTGACAAAGAATGCAAGGGAATAAATGAAATTTTACTATTATTCTATTTAAAGCAGGGATTTATGAAAATTGAAAGAACTTTTTGATACAAAGCAAAAGCTATCGATTTCCATGTTGCATACGAAATTCATGCTTCATTAATTAATTCCTCGTTATTTGACTATAGATTTTTATGACCTTATTTGTTTAAAGCATTGATTATTGTCCATGTGTCAATCACTGTAAGTTAGTGTACAAAATTGTTAGAATTGTTACATGAGAAACTTAATTGACAGTGGGAATTTGAATTTGATGATAAGAGAGAACATAATCTAAAAACGATTTTTAGGACAAAAATTTAGTTTAATTGTTTCTTTATAAAAAAAACTCAAAATTGATAACCTAAGGAATCCACAATTTCTGGAAATTGACAAAGAATGCAAGGGAATAAATGGAATTTTACTTTTATTCTATTTAAAGCAGGGATTTATGAAAATTGAAAGAACTTTTTGATACAAAGCAAAAGCTATCGATTTCCATGTTGCATACGAAATTCATGCTTCATTAATTAATTCCTCGTTATTTGACTATAGATTTTTATGACCTTATTTGTTTAAAGCATTGATTATTGTCCATGTGTCAATCACTGTAAGTTAGTGTACAAAATTGTTAGAATTGTTACATGAGAAACTTAATTGACAGTGGGAATTTGAATTTTATGATAAGAGAGAACATAATCTAAAAACGATTTTTAGGACAAAAATTTAGTTTAATTGTTTCTTTAAAAAAAAAACTCAAAATTGAAAACCTAAGGAATCCACAATTTCTGGAAATTGACAAAGAATGCAAGGGAATAAATGGAATTTTACTATTATTCCATTTAAAGCAGGGATTTATGAAAATTGAAAGAACTTTTTGATACAAAGCAAAAGCTATCGATTTCCATGTTGCATACGAAATTCATGCTTCATTAATTAATTCCTCGTTATTTGACTATAGATTTTTATGACCTTATTTGTTTAAAGCATTGATTATTGTCCGTGTGTCAATCACTGTAAGTTAGTGTACAAAATTGTAAGAATTGTTACATGAGAAACTTAATTGACAGTGGGAATTTGAATTTTATGATAAGAGAGAACATAATCTAAAAACGATTTTTAGGACAAAAATTTAGTTTAATTGTTTCTTTATAAAAAAAACTCAAAATTGATAACCTAAGGAATCCACAATTTCTGGAAATTGACAAAGAATGCAAGGGAATAAATGAAATTTTACTATTATTCTATTTAAAGCGGGGATTTATGAAAATTGAAAGAACTTTTTGATACAAAGCAAAAGCTATCGATTTCCATGTTGCATACGAAATTCATGCTTCATTAATTAATTCCTCGTTATTTGACTATAGATTTTTATGACCTTATTTGTTTAAAGCATTGATTATTGTCCATGTGTCAATCACTGTAAGTTAGTGTACAAAATTGTTAGAATTGTTACATGAGAAACTTAATTGACAGTGGGAATTTGAATTTTATGATAAGAGAGAACATAATCTAAAAACGATTTTTAGGGCGAAAATTTAGTTTAATTGTTTCTTTATAAAAAAAACTCAAAATTGAAAACCTAAGGAATCCACAATTTCTGGAAATTGACAAAGAATGCAAGGGAATAAATGGAATTTTACTTTTATTCTATTTAAAGCAGGGATTTATGAAAATTGAAAGAACTTTTTGATACAAAGCAAAAGCTATCGATTTTCATGTTGCATACGAAATTCATGCTTCATTAATTAATTCCTCGTTATTTGACTATAGATTTTTATGACCTTATTTGTTTAAAGCATTGATTATTGTCCATGTGTCAATCACTGTAAGTTAGTGTACAAAATTGTTAGAATTGTTACATGAGAAACTTAATTGACAGTGGGAATTTGAATTTTATGATAAGAGAGAACATAATCTAAAAACGATTTTTAGGACGAAAATTTAGTTTAATTGTTTCTTTAAAAAAAAAACTCAAAATTGAAAACCTAAGGAATCCACAATTTCTGGAAATTGACAAAGAATGCAAGGGAATAAATGGAATTTTACTATTATTCCATTTAAAGCGGGGATTTATGAAAATTGAAAGAACTTTTTGATACAAAGCAAGAGGACGCTTTATCAGTTGGCAAATAATACCCAGTGAGAAAATGAAGTAAATCGATCGAAAATTGCATTTCTAGTTACATTCAGCCTCTGAGCTTCACGTCTTGTTTCGCCACAAAGCTCCATCGATGCGCATTTGCGGTGAATGCGGTGAAATCGACGTTAGCCAACTATCGATTCGTCTTCTGCCAGACAGCTTGAAAATCCCATTTCGCAAATTACCGGTTTTTAAACAAAAAAATTATAATAGATAAACGGAAATAAAGCCAAGATTTTTCACTGATTTTTGCTGAAAGCTCGCGCCAATGAAACCAGGAACAAACAATATTTTCATCCACAACACACTCAAAAGTTTCAAATCGCTTGCAAACTTACAAGCATTCAATTCAGACTGATTTTTATTGTTATTTATATTTGTTTCTTGCACTAGTTTTCTGGTTTTTTTATTCAATTCGTGCACGAAAAGAATTATGGTACAGTTGCTATCTCGAAAAATTACTTTATTTATTTATGTTCAGTAAAAAAAATTCAGGGCCCACCCTAAAAAAACAAAAATTTCTGCATTTTTATCTTATCAGAGTGTCTAGCGAATAATCATTTAAACAATGGAGAAATTTTTCAAAGAATCTTAGCCTTAAAAAAATAAAATTTTACATAAATTACAAAAATTACAAAATTTTATTAAAACCAGTATTAGGAATGAACAGATAAGAAAGTTAGGGATAATTTACATTGAAATAGGAAAATTAATGCAAAAAGATGTAAAAATGTACTAATTGAAAGACCTAGAAAAAATAAATATATTCTTCAAAAATAAAACAGTTTCAAAAATGAATGAAACTAAAAGAAAGAAAATTGAGAAATATGGTAATAATGCGTTATGAAATATTAAACAGTTTAAGGAAGATTGATTAAATTGCTTTTTTAAAATCAAAATACTACGCAATAAACAGTAAAAGGTTTTAAAACAAAAAATTGAAATTACAAAAGAGAGTAAAAAATGATTTTCAAAAAGTTGAAATATTTGCGGACATATTTTTTTAAATTAAGAAAATAAGTAAGATAATTAGTAAAAAAAAACGGAAAAATGTTACTAAAGATAAAAAAAATACTTTAAAAACTTGTTTTGAAAATCAAGATAAAAGCAATACTTTTTTTTAAATGAAGAATTAAGTGAACACAATTAAACAATTTTAAGAAAAAAATCAATATTTCTAAGAAGTAGAGAAATTCTGATCAAATGAGAAAATTTATTATAAGATCAGATTTACGAAAAATTAAATAAAAGAAGGAAAGTCTTTAAAAATCATTAAAATTAAAAAGTTATGACAAATGATAAAAAAAACCAAATAATTACTTTAAAAATCATGAAATTGAAAGGAATTATATTTTACAAATTCCAAATTATAATAATAAATAAAATGAATCGCTGGAAAAGTAAATAAATTTTTCTAAATATTGTTAAAATAAAACTATATAAAATTAAATAAAATAATTTTTGTAAAAAGAATAAAATTAAAAAAACATCTAAAAAATAAAAAAGTGTTATTAAACGCATAAAGAAAGAAAAATTTTTTAAAAGAAATGAAAGTTACCTTAGTGATTTTCTAAAAATACAGAAAAGCAATATAAAACATAACCTACCAAAAAAATTGATTGAAACAGAATAAATTGCAAGAAAGAATAATTAAATATTTCTAGAAAGTGATATAAATTAGTTGTGTAAATGAGTCTACAATTTTTTCTATAATTTCAACCGTTTTCAATTTACAATTATTCTCCTTAAATTTTATAATTATTCTTTAACTTTTTTAATTATTTTGTTCTGTTGTAGATTATTCTCGACAGTTTTCGAATTTCTTTTTTAATTGTCATTTATTTTGCTCATTTCTCAATTATTATCTTTAATATTAAATTATTCTCGTCATTTTGTAATTATAAACCATTATTTTAAATTACAATTTATTTCTTCTATTTTTGATTATTTTCTTCAAATTTCAATCACATTATTCAATTTTCAATTATTTTTTCGAATATTAATATGCTTTTTTAATTTTAAGTAGAATTGTTTAATTATTCTCTTTAGTTCTTAATTATGTTTTAAAAATTTCATTTCCATTCTTCAATTTAAAATTTTTTTTTCAATTTCAATTATTTTGTTCGATTCAATTTTTTTCAATCCAGTTGTTCAATTAGCAATTATTTCCAACAATTATTTCTATAATTTTCTTAATTTTTCAATTTTCAACTATGTTTTAAATTAAATATTTATAGTTTTATTTTTTAAATTATTTTTTTCACTTGTGTATTAATCTACCAATTTTTCGAATTTTGTTTTTTTTTTACAATATTAAAAATTTTTATTTATTCTCTTAAAATAGAATTATTTTTCAATGTTTTCAATTATTTTTTTCAGTTGCGCATTATTCTAGTCATTTTTTGATTTTTCTTTTCAATTGTCAATTATTTTCTTTAATATTTTAAAATCCTCGCCTTTTGCCAATTATTTTTCTCCATTATCAATAAGATTCGTTAATTTCAAATTTTTATCTTCTTCAATTCTCAATTTTTTCTTCAAATTTCAATTCCATTTTTCAGTTTTTCATTGTTTTCTTCTCTATTCAATAACTGTCGGCATCTTTCAAATACTTTTTTTAATTTTTATTTATATTCTTTAAATTTGGAATTTCTTATTCAATTGTCAATTATTTTGCGCATTTCTCAATTATTTTCGTTAATATTAAATTATTCCCGTTATTTTGTAATTTTCTTTAAATTGAAAATTATTTTCTAAAGTCAATTCCATTCTACAATTTTCATTTAAATTTATTCAATATCAAAAAAACATGATTTTTTTCAAATATAAACCATTATTTCAAATTACAATTTATTTCTTCTATTTTTGATTATTTTCTTCAAATTTCAATCACATTATTCAATTTGTAATTATTTTTTCGAATATTAATATGCTTTTTTAATTTTAGGTACAATTATTCAATTATTGTCTTCAGTTCTTAATTATGTTTTAAAAATTTTATTTCCATTCTTCAATTTTACATTTTTTCTTCAGTTTCAATTATTTTGTTCGATTCAATGTTTTTCAATCCAGTTGTTCAATTAGCAATTATTTCCAACAATTATTTCTATAATTTTCTTAATTTTTCAATTTTCAATTATTTTTTAAATTAAATATTTATAGTTTAATTTTTTAAATTATTTTTTCCAGTTCTGTATTAATCTACCCATTTTTCGAATTTTGTTTTCAATTGTCAATTATTTTCGTCATTTTTCAGAAATTATCATCAATTTTGCTATTATTCTTGTAATTTTTCGGTTATTTTTTTTTTTCATTTATTAATTATTTTCTTTAATTTTTAGTTATTTTTTACAATATTAAAATTTTTTATTTATTCTCTTAAAATAGAATTATTTTTCAACGTTTTCAATTATTTTTTTCAGTTGTGCATCATTCTAGTCATTTTTTGACTTTTCTTTTCACTTGCCAATTATTTTCTTTAATATTATAAAATCCTCGCCTTTCACCAATTATTTTCCTCCATTATGAATAAGATTCGTTAATTTACAATTTTTATTTTCTTCAAATTTCAATTCCATTTTTCAGTTTTTAATTGTATTCTTCTATATTCAATAACTTTCGGCTTTTTTAAAATTCTTTTTTCAATTTTTAATTATATTCTTTAAATTTGAATTAAAATTTTTAATTTTTAATTATTTTATTCAATTTCAATTATTTTTGTCGATTTTCAATCCATTTGTTCAATGCGTAATTATTTCCAACAATTATTCTTATAATTTTCTTCATTTTTCAATTTTTAATTATTTTCTGTAAATTTAAAGTTTTTGCTATATTTCTTCAACTTTTTTTCAGTAGTCTATTAATCTAGTCATTTTGTAGATATTTTCTTCAATTTTTTAATAATCCTCTTTTTCATTTATTTCTTTTAATTTTTAACTATTTTTCGCAATTTGAAATTATTTCCTACAATTTTTTCTCTTTGCAATTTGTCTCTCAGTTTAATTTTTAAATTAAGAATTTATTTCTTCAAGTCTTTATTATTTTCTCTAAATTTTTATTGTTTTCTAAAGATTTCAATTATTTTCTACAATTTAAATTGTTTTTGTTTTGATTTCCAATCCAGTTGTTCAATTTGCAATGGGTTTTAGTAATTATTCCTATAATTTTCTTAATTTTTCAATTTTTTAGTTTAAATTGAATGTATATTGTTTACTTTTTTAGATTATTTTTAACAATTGTGCATTTGTCTAGCCATTTTTCGAATTTTGTTTTTAATTGTCAATTATTTTCGTCATTTTTCATAATATATTCTTTTCCTTTGTGTAATTCTTCTCGTAATTTTCATCATCTGCATTTCCAAAAATTTATAGTTTTAAATGACGAACAGCAATGTAATGTTTCTCATTAATGTTGCTGTTAATTAATATTTTACTATATACATGTGATAATTGCAACTTTGATTAATTGAAACTTATAAGTTTGAAAAAATTATACTTTGAATTAATTGACATTTCGGATTTATATAAATAATAATGCCTTGGAATTAATTAAGTTTAATATAGTTTACGACTTTCTTTCTATCAAAATTTTTTTAGATTAAATTCTGATAATTTTAAATTCAATTTTTATATTATTATTAAAGAACACAAGATTGAAATTACAGTTTTTATGATTTATCTATTTTCCCTTCTTCCTGAGGTAAATGACCGTAATTACCGAAAATTTAGTCATTCTAACGGAAATTACCGTTACTTAAGACTCAAAATAACGAATTTAGTCAAAATAACCAAAAAAAAAATCGCTTATTTTATCCAAATCCATTTCTCCATGAAAAGAAAGGTATTTCAATAAAAAACGTTAACCAATTTTCTGACGAGCGCTTACAACTTATTTGATTAAAGAATTCCACGAGGATTTGAAATCCGGCTTAGATTTCTTATTTTTTAATCGTCTTATGCAAATGGAATTTCTTGAGGAAAAAAAAAATAAGAATGTAGGTTAGTGCCATAAAGTAGATCAATCACAGTCCTAGAGGTTATCGAGTTGAGCTGTGAATAAACGATGTTATTGTAACTGTAATAAATCCATTCACACTTACTTAAGCATGAGCGAGCATTGCTGTTGTGTATAAAAGTCATAACTGTCTACACATTTGCGATGAGTGTACTTCCCTTTGAGTGACTCTGAATGCTGAATTCTAACAATTTTCAAGAGCTTGCACTCATTTATCTACTTTTTAATAGTTTGTTGTTTCTCTTTATGTAAGTTTCGTTTTCAGAAATAAACAATCTTTCCCGTCTGACTTAAAACGTCTCTTTCTACTGAAAGACATTTTCACTGCTTTTGAACATTCGCTGTTTTCAATTACTCGTTTAAATTTAATTTTTATATTTCAATTTAATTAGTTTCCATTTAATTATATTTGCACATTTATCCAAACTTTGATTTAACGAGCAAGAAATTTGTAAATTTCAAAAACTGTGCAAATTTGACAATTGTTTAGGTCAAAAATTTTATAAGGCTAATAATTGATTTGCAAGAAAAATAAACTCGTTCATAAAACGACTCGAATTTTGTAATTATTTAAAAATCTAATATTAAATTTAAGAATACATGAATCAGGTGACTAATTTTTTGTACATATATTTAATAAGTACATTAACACACTTTTTGTGATTGACTCCGAGAATGACTAATCGTGGAGAAATAATTTCAAATTCAATGGACATTTCTCTATTTAAGCAATCTTCACTTGTGAAAAGGTCAGTGTTTACACTATTCATTATCCAAAGTGGCGGCTAACAAACGAGTTCCTTGTTGTGCACATGTCTTCCCAGATTCACGTTTTTAATGTTATAACGCAGTTGGTCGGTTTCTTTTAACACTGACGTGATTCGTAAAATACACAGAAACCTGCACACTTTCATGAATAGAATTTCATATTTATATATCTTGTCCTTTTATTGACAATGCTAATAAAATACCTTGACTTATATATATTTATTTGTGGCGCCATATTTGAAAACTGGAAATAACGTAAAATTTTGAAGCACGGAATTTAATTTGAATATTAATTCAATTATTCAGCAAGAAGTTTGCTTTATTAATCAATATATTGTCTTGTGCAAGTCAATATCAAGACACGGAATTTATATATATCCATAATCAATTTTTCCTCCTCCGACAGCAAATTTTTTAATCAAATTTTATGAACATTCCCTGACTTTTGCTGGTATTTTTTTCTTTTTATATTGTAATATTGTTTAGGTCTTATTAATCAATCAATTTATCAGGTCGAAAATTTATAATATATTTATTTAGCAATAACGTCTTGTTAGTTACACTTACTTTCTTTTCAAAGTAAAAAGCAAATTGCAGTTGCTACTTGAACGGAAAATTTTTTTATTAAACCTCAGAGATGTTTTTATGGGAAAAGTAAAAGGAAAGAAGAAAGGGGGAAAGTAGATATAAAAAAAAATTTGGAAATAAGTGCTAAATGGATTTTTGTTCCGTTCTCAGCTCCCTGTGTAAATGGAAAGGAACTTTTCTTTTTTTTACGTTGTGTTGAGTTAACGTATTTTCTTTTTTAAGAAGCTTTCACCGTTTTCACCGGACTTACGACCAAGCAAAGTTTAACTAAAACGGCGCCGGTGCAGGTTCTAGATTTATCGGTCTGTTACGATTTGCGGACACGCAAGGCGGCCATGTGGTTCTTTTCTCGTTGCCCTTTGTTCCGATGATTTTTTCTGGTTACTTTACAAGTTCCTCTATAACGCCAAATCACTTCTTTTTATCCATTCTATGTCTCCAGCAATAGATTAATGTCAACAAAATGTTTTTTTTGCATTTTTACTTTCTTTCTTTATTTATTTTTTTATATTCAGTTCGGAATTTCTCGTAATTTTGGTCTTGAAATCTATTTCTCACATTGTAAAACTCGAAATCACTAAATTTAGACTGACTAGTTATTTACTAGAATTTTCAAATAAATTTGTCATTTTTTAATTATTTTCTTCCATTTTTTATTTACTTCTTCGTTTAATTCCAAAAATCTAAACTAACCTTCCAAAAATTGCAATTATGTCTTCTTTCACATTTTCAATTATTTTTTTAATTTTAATTATTTCCTGCAAGTTTCAATTATTGCAATATTAAATTTTTTCATTTATCAATTATTTCATTTCCAATTTATTTCTTTATTTTTTAATTAGTATTTTCATGAATTTTCGATTTTTTTCATATTCTTCAGTTTTACAATTAATTTCTTTCGTGCCCACTCAGTTAGTTTTATGATTTTTTGTTTCAAATTCGTAATTTTTTACTTTCTTCTTTTTTCAATTAATTTCTTCAATTTTTTATTATTTTTGGTCGAATTTCAATTGCATTTGCCAATATTTTCGATTATTATCTTTATTTTCTTCAATTTTCAATTTTAAAATTGTATTTTTTTCGTTTCAACCAGTTTATTCAATTTTTATTTATCTTCTTAAAATTTCAACTAAGATTTTCTATTTTTTCAATTTTTTCAATGACTTTCTTCGATTTTCAATTATTTCTTTTCTTATTACAAATATATTCGTTAATCTTTTAAATTTACTTTCCTCGAATTCAAACTATTCTCTTCAATTTTTAAATATATTCATCAATTTACTAGAATTATTTTCCTTAAATTTTAAGCACGTTTAGTTTTTCAATTACTTTTTTAAAGTTTTTATTACTTTCGTAAATATTCAATTTTGTATTCTTGAATTTTAAATTGATTTCTCAAATTTTAATAATTATATTCTTCTATTTTTTTTTAAATTTCGTTCTTCAATTATCAATTATATACTTGAAATATTATCCAAATACTATTTCAAATACCTATTAATTAATTTCCTTCTGTTTTCAAGTATTTTCTTTAATTTCAGTTTCAAATATAGAAAAAAAGTAGTTGAAAATCGGAGAAAATAATTGAAAAAAATATTTAAAAAATAGAAAAAATTGTAATAAACTGGTGGAAATAAAAACAAATATAATTTTAAAATTGAAAAATGAAGAAAATAAATATAGGTGCTAATAATCGTATTCTATGTTTTCAATTATTTTCATCGCTTTTCAATTACTTTACCAAATTATTAAATACTTGCTTCTGTCTCCAATCATGTTTTTCAAGTAAAAAAATAATTTACTACGTTTCCACTTCTTTTGGACATTTTTAATTATTTTTCTTTTTTTAATATATTTTTCACTCTCTAAATCTGAATTAGTGATTTTTTACTAATAAATTAGAGTAAAATAGAGAAAAATCAAAATTACTAAAAAATTCAACTAATATTTAGTCGAAAACTACTAATTTAAAATTGAAATATCTACGAATTGAAAAAGTAATCTTTTACAATTTCAAATAGTAGATAATTATTTATTTTTCAAATTAGTAGTTTTCTACTAAAATTAGTAGTTTCCTATTAAAATTAGTTATTTTCTACTTATAATTAGTAGCTAAATATTAGTGAAATTTTTTTACTATTTTTTTCTCTAATTCATTAGTAGAAAATTACTAATTTAAATTTAGAGAGCACTTTTTTAAATTATTTTCTTCAATTTTCGATTATTTGTTTCAATTAAATGAATATTTAACTATTTGTTCAATTATTTTTTTCCAAATTTCAATTGTTTATGAAAGTCAATTATCTTCTTTAATTTTTAAACTTTTGAACAATTTTGAAAAATCTTTTGAACAATAACCGTTTTGTTTTTCAGATTGAAATCATCTTTTTCAATTATTTTTCGTAATATTCAATTATTGTCTTCTGTCTTCAATTATTTTTTTCAATTATAAATTATTTTCTTTTAAATTTCAATTTTATTTTCAATTTTCATTTATATCAAAGAATTTTTCAATTTTTTCTTCAAATTCAATAATTTTCTTCAGTTTTGAACACATTATATTAAGTTTTCTTTTACATTAAACATTTTAAATTAATTTCTTCTAATTCAATTATACTCTTCAATATTTTCAATTATTTTCTTAAATTTTGAATTAAGTTTTTTAATTTTTCAATTATTTTCGTTTAAATAAATTCGTTGTTTTTAAAGTAATTTCTAAAAATCCAATTAATATTTTGCTATTTGTAGAAATTTTATTTTTCAATTTTTAATTGTTTCTTATACATTTTTCAAAAAAAAATTTAATATTAATTATTTTTTCATTTTCTGATTATCGTAAATATCCATTTTCTTTCTTTAAGTTTTTATTATTTTCTTGAAGTAAAAAATGAATTTCTCTTCTCTATATTTCCAACTATATTCTTAATTTTCAATTATTTTCGTTAGTGCTCAATTATTTTTCTTCAATTTTCAATTATTTTATTCAAATTTCAATTATATTTTCCATTTTCATTTATATCAAAGCATTTTTTCTATTTTTTTTCAAACTCAATTATTTTCTTCAAATTCGAACACATTATATTAAGTTTTTTATTACTTTAAACATTTTATGTTAATTTCTTCTGTTTCAATTATACTCTTAAATTTTTCAATTAATTTCTTCAATTATGAATTAAATTTTTCAATTTTTCAATTATTTTCGTTTAACTAAATTAGTTGTTTTTAAATTGATTTCTAAAAATCCAATCAATATTTTGCAATTTTTGGAAATTTTATTGTTCAATTTTTAATTGTTTTTTATAAATTTTTGAAAAAAACTTTTTTAATATTAATTATTTTTTCATTTTTTGATTATTGTAAATATCCATTTATTTTCTTGAAGTAAAAAATGAATTTCCCTTCTCTACATTTCCAACTATATTCTTAATTTTCAATTATTTTCGTTATTGCTCAATTATTTTTCTTCAATTTTCAATTATTTTATAAAAATTTCAATTATATTTTTAATTTTCATTTATATCAAAGCATTTGTTCAATTTTTTCTTCAAACTCAATTATTTTCTTCAATTTCGAACACATTATATTAAGTTTTCTATTACTTAAAAATTTTAAATTAATTTCTTTTGTTTCAATTATACTCTTAAATTTTTCAATTATTTTCGTTTAATTGAATTCGTTATTTTTAAATTGATTTCTAAAAATCCAATTAATATTTTTCAATTTTTGGAAATTTTATTGTTCAATTTTTAATTGTTTCTTATAAATTTTTCAATAATTTTTTAAATATTAATTATTTCTTCATTTTTCGATTATTGTGTTTAAGTTTCAATTTTTTCATAATTTCTTTTATTATTGGTCTTTAAATTTCAATTATTCTCTTTAAATCACAATCACATTCTTTAATTTTTTATTTACCTGCTTAAATGCATAATTATTTATATTATTTTTTTTATTTCTTTTGTACATTTTCAAGTACTTCCCTCTTTTTCTTTTATTTTCTTCAATTCTATTATCTTCGAATTTTTTTTTAATTCTCCATTTATTTTCTTTACTTATCAGTTATTTTCTTAAAGTAGAAAATAAATTTCCCTTCTCTATATTTCCAACTATATTCTTAATTTTAAAGTATTTTCTTCAAATTTTATTTATATTTTCAATTATTTCAATTATTTTCATGTACATCAAAGCATTTTTTCAATTTCTTAACATTTTTATTTTTTCGCGTTTTTGAGGATTATCTCAATAATTGTAACCAATCCAGTTATTTTTACTTCCGATTTTGATTCAATGGTAAAAATACTTACAAATTTATCAGCTAATTGTTCTGATCAAAAACTTTTTTCTATGGGCTGTTTAATCAGTTTTATAAAATAGAGACTGTTTTGAATTAAAACGACCAGGAAAAATAAATTTTGTACAGTAATAAGTTTGTAGTCACTTCGGATTATATATCCGAATTAATTAATTGTACTAAATTAGACGAATTTCGTGTATAGACAAATCGAAACTTCTTTCTTTTGAGAGGTGATTTTTTTACTTTAATCTGTGAGAAGACAGTGACTACATCGTCTCGAGTATTTCGACAAAGTGTGGATATGACGTGGGCATACATTACTTTTTTTTTTCTGTTCTTTTTTCACATTTTTCTCTCATCGTTCTGTTTCTTTTTCGTCCGTTGCTCTGGAGCCGATCACACCACCAACAAGCATGTTTGCTTGAAAGATACCGCGCGAGTCGAAAATAAAATCTTACTCCGATTTCAAAGCAACCCGCAGCTTGCGATCACAGTCGTAACGAGAAACCGTGCAATTCGGTGTCGAACGTCCTGCTCAACACAAAACAGGACAACTCTGTTTCTTGATACCAGATTAAGCCTCTCGAGATAAAGAGATACGCCGAGAAAGTCTTGTAAAAAAATTCTCCAATTGAAGAAATTTAAAATCATCTAGAAAGATTTTAATAATGGTATATTAATGATCTATTATATGATCAATAGAGTGAATTAAAAATAAGATAAGAATAGTAAATCCTTAATTAAAAGTAAATCCAGGAAATGCAGCAAATTGCGTTAAGTTCAGAATTTTTTTTTTTTTTCAAGTTTCTCGAACAAAAAAAAGTTAAGGATTGAAAAGAATCTGTAAAAGCAGCTTTTAATGTACGACGAAGAAACAGGGTAAGTAAAAATTAATTGACGTTAATGCTCCCTTGCGCTAGGTTTTTAATGCCCAGGGACGGAAAAGGAGCAGACAATACTCTGTAAAAAGAACTAAAGGAGAAGGTTTCCGAAAGGGGCGTTTTAGACGGATGTACAGAAGTCTGCAGTCTCTTAAAAACTAAACTCATAAAACTAGATGACTATCGTGCCCTCCCCTGTGACCATTTTTAAGTGTCAGCATTCTATGAATGGATTTTATTAATGTTTCTTGGCACTCTTAAAATTTCATATAAAGTTTTAAATGAAACGCACATTAGTGCCTGACGTGACGTGTTTCTAAAAAAAGATGTAAATTATCCAGGGTGTCTACTAACCGGGAAAACTGGGAAATAACCAGGAATTTAAATTGACCGAGAAAACCCGGGAATTTTCTTTCTGGGCTAATAAATTTGTCTAATATATCAATTTGTTTTATAAATAAAAATAATAACTATGCATTTTGAACCAATCTAATTATGCGTTTAAATTTTGTGTAATTATGCATGATAGTTTATATAATTATGGGCAATTCTATTGTGTGCTTTCAATTATCAATTATTATTTACATCATCTTTCAATTATTTTCTTCGATATTCAATAAGTTTGTTAAAATAATGTAAATATTGTGTTGAAATAAATAAATAATTCTCGGCTTTTTTCAATATTTTTTTTTCAATTATCAATTACGTTCTTGAAGCTTCAATTCAATTCTTTAATTATTCAACTATTTTCAGAAATTCACAATTATTTTATTCAACTGACAACTATTCTTTTCAATTTTCAATTGTTTTCTTCAATTTCCAATTATTTTCTACAATTCTCAATTATTTTTTTCCATTTTGAATTATTTTCATTAATTTCAAATTATTTCTTCATTTCTCAATTATTTTCTTCGATTTTCTACTATTTTCCACAATTGACAATTATTATCTTCAATTTTCAATTATTTCCATTAATTTCTAATTAAGTTCTTTAATTCTGAAATATTTTCTACAATTTTCAATTATTTTAATCAATTTTTAATTATTTTCTTCAACTCTACAATATTTTTTTCAATTGCCAATTATTTGATACAATTTTAAATTATTTTCTTCAATTTTCAATTATTTTCTTCAATTTCCAATTATTTTCTACAATTCTCAATTATTTTCTTCCATTTTAAATTATTTTTATAAATTTCAAATTATTTCTTCATTTCTCAATTATTTTCTACGATTTTCTACTATTTTCTTCAATTGACAATTATTTTTTTCGATTTTCTACTATTTTCTTCAGTTGCCAATTATTTTCTTCAATTTTCAATTATTTTCATCAATTTTTAATTAATTTCTTTAATTCAGAAATATTTTCTACGATTTTCAATTATTTTAATCAATTTTTAATTATTTTCTTCAAATCTACATTATTTTTTTTAATTGTCAATTATTTGATACAATTTTCAATTATTTTCTTCCATGTTCAATTATTTTCTTCAATTTCCAATTATTTTCTACAATTCTCAATTTTTTTCTTCCATTTTGAATTATTTTCATTAATTTCAAATTATTTCTTCATTTCTCAATTATTTTCTTCGATTTTCTACTATTTTCTTTAATTGCCAATTATTTTTTTCAATTTTCAATTATTTCCATCAATTTTCAATTAATTTAATTAATTTCTTTAATTCTGAAATATTTTCTACGATTTTCAATTATTTTCTTCAACCCTTTATTATTTTTTCCAATTGCCAATTATTTCATACAATTTTCAATTATTTTCTTCAATTTCCAATTATTTTCTACAATTCTCAATTATTTTCTTCCATTTTGAATTATTTTTATATATTTCAAATTATTTCTTCATTTCTCAATTATTTTCTACGATTTTCTACTATTTTCTTCAATTACAATTATTTTTTTCGATTTTCTACTATTTTCTTCAGTTGCCAATTATTTTCTTCAATTTTCAATTATTTTCATCAATTTTTAATTAATTTCTTTAATTCAGAAATATTTTCTACGATTTTCAATTATTTTAATCAATTTTTAATTATTTTCTTCAAATCTACATTATTTTTTTTAATTGTCAATTATTTGATACAATTTTCAATTATTTTCTTCCATTTTCAATTATTTTCTTCAATTTCCAATTATTTTCTACAATTCTCAATTTTTTTCTTCTATTTTGAATTATTTTCATTAATTTCAAATTATTTCTTCATTTCTCAATTATTTTCTTCGATTTTCTACTATTTTCTTTAATTGCCAATTATTTTTTTTTCAATTTTCAATTATTTTCATCAATTTTCAATTAATTTAATTAATTTCTTTAATTCTGAAATATTTTCTACAATTTCCAATTATTTTCTTCAACCCTTTATTATTTTTTTCAATTGCCAATTATTTCATACAATTTTCAATTATTTTCTTCAATTTTCAATTATTATCATCAATTTTTGATTATTTTCTTCAGATCTCAATAACTCCTCTAATTTTCAATTATTTTCTTCTATAATCAATAATTCTCGGCTTTTTTCAATATTTTTTTTTCAATTATCAATTATAATTTTGAAACTTCAATTTAATTCATCAATTATTATTCAACAATGTTCATAAAATAATATTTTCTTTAATTTCAAATTATTTTCTACAATTTTTAATTAATTTCTTGAAATTACAATTACATTTTTCATTTTTTATTGTTTTCTTCAAATTCTATAATTCCTGGGTTGTTCAATTTCTTTTTTCTTCAATTACCACTTATTTTCTTCTACTTTTAATCCCATTCTTCAATTCTTGAATTATTTTCTTTAATTCTTAATTATAATTTTCGACATTCAATTCCATTCTTTAATTTTCAATTGTTTTTTTCAATATTCAATCACATCTAGGCTTTTTACAATGATTTTTTTTTAAATTCTTAATTATTTTCTTCAATTTCCAATTATTTTTTCATTTTTCTTTCAGTTTCTCAATTTCTTTCAATTTTCAATTTCTTCTCAATTTTCTTCAATATTTAACAATTCTCAACTTCTTTAAATTATGTTTTTCTTTCAATTTTTATTTAAATTGATAATTTTTAAATTATTTTCATCAATTCGCAATTATTTCTGTCGATTTCTAAATTTTTCTGCTGTTTTCAAATATTGTCTTTAATTTTTAATTTTTTTTCTTTAATTTTCAATTATTTTCTTTAATTTTTAATAATTTTGTTCAATTTTCAATTGTTTGTTTCAATATTCAGTAATCTCGACTTTTTTCAATTTTTTTTTTTAATTATCAGTTATTTATTTCATGTTTCAAAACCTTCTTCAATTTTCAATAATTTTCTTCTATTTTCAATTTAATTGTTCAATTGTTCAATTATTTTTTTCAATTCTCAATTAATTCCTTTAAATAACAATTCTATTCTTCAATTTTTAATATTTTCTTCAATATTAAATAATTCCTGGCATTTTCCAATTTTTTTTTAATTATAAATTATTATCTTCTTTTTTCAATTCAATTGTTCAGTAATTTTCTTTAATTCTCAATTATTGTATTCGAGTTTCAATTTTATTTCTCAATTTTCAATTGTTTTTTTTTAAATATTCAATAATTATGTGTTTTTCTGATTTCAATTTCATTATTTAATTTTCAATTTATTTCTTCAATTTTGAATCATTTACTTAAATTTTTAATTATTTTTTTGGATTTTGTATCTAGTTGACCAGTTTTCAATTATATTCTTTGAATTTAATAACCATTGTTCACTTTTTCAATTATTGTTCAATTGTAGATTAATATTTACTTTTTTTTAAATTTTGTTTCTATTTGTCAAATATCTTTGTCATTGTTCAATTATTTCTTTCCATTATTAATTATTTCTTTTCATGATTAATTGTTTCTTTTAAAATTCTTAATTATTTTTTTTTTAAAGTTTAATATTTAATTCTTTAATTCTCAATTATTTTCTTTGAATTTCAATTATTTTCTTCAATTATCAACTGTTATCTTCAATTTTTGTAACCATTTGTAGGTCTATTTATACTTAAAATAAATTTTAAGTTAACAAGAGAAAAAACCGGGAAAAATAGGAACAAAAACCGGGAAATGACTGGGAATTTTGTGGGACGAAATTAGTAGACACCCTGTTATCCTGAAAATGACTGTCTTAGAATTTTCAAAGAAATTTTGAAAATAATAATTCCAGGCATTTTTTCAATCCCTTCGAGTCAGGTCAAAACAAAATTAAAACATTATTTTACGTTTAAAATTATTGTTATTTTCTTCAAATATCAATTATATTTTTAATTTTTATTAAAAATATAATTGATATTTGAAGAAAATAATTGAATTCTGAATTAGAATTCGGATTTAGCGGAAAAAAATACGTGAAATTTTTCCATTTTCCATGAATCAGAAAAGTATCAACTAATTGTTTCGATTCGACTGGAAAATTATGCTCAAATCAATGTTAACGATAAATTTTATTTACCTATGCATTTATTTGGAGTATATAAACAAATTTCATCCGTGAATTATTTGAAGGCACATTTATATGAGATATAAGATATTTGCCCGATGGTCTGATAGTTAAGATACATGATTATCCTTTTAGCATACAGTACCGGTCCTTCATTGACTATCATAAAAAAATATGTACTAAGCGAAAGGTTGTAAACTTGACTTGTCAGCTGATCTTGTAAAAGTAAAGTATTCCTCGTTATCGTTCGCAGAAGTGTCTAGACTTGTTTCCTCGGACTTGATAAAGCGAGCAGACTTTGCATGTAAATTAAGTTAATTTTTTACACCTCTAACTACATACTGGCAAGTTTCTTTTTCCTTTTTTTTAATAAATAATAAGACAGGCGATCTTCATTTTCACTATATAATATAAATATGCTTGTTCTCCCGCAGCAACTTGACACTTATTGGATAAATAAAAAGAAATGGGTGAAAAATGAAGAATTTAAGGGCAGTAAAGTATAAGAGTAGTAATGAGAAGTAAAGTCGAAAATAAAAAGTTAAAATAAAGATGAGAAGTAAAAATAAAAATAGAATAAAAATTGGTTTAATGTCACAGCTGTTAGTATACCGTCTAATATTGTTTAGTCCTGATTTTTTAAATTAAAAAATCACTTTTTTCACTGTTTTCAATCTGCAAGTCAGCTATTTAGTAGTCCTGAAAACCGCTAATACAATTTCAATTTCAAAGAATGGCACGCAACTAGCTTCACTTGAGGAAATTTAACAAGACTCGAATTTGTGATGTTTAAAGCAGGATACTAAATTTAAATTTATGATGAAATAAACTTCATTGCAAACAATGTACAGTGCCATTGTTGTGGTTATTGAACATAAGTGCAAACCAGAAGCCAGACTGGCATTAATCTTGTGGACATAAAAGAAGCCTAGTAATTCCAATAGATTTCTCTGGATGTTTCAGAAAGTAAATAACTCAAATTTAAGGTGTGTTCTTCAGAAATAAGAATTTATCAGAAAGCCAAGATTGTAGTCTTAGACAGGCTTCGTAAGACCTCTTTTCTTTTGAGGCTTTTAAAGTCTGGAATTCGAGAAAGTATGGACCGTACAAAAGAAAGCGCATTACCATACCAATCAATAGATAATATAGGTTTTGCAGACGAGTGATATAAGAAGCCTAGAACCACGCGAACGTATAAAAAAGATTGAATATCTTACATCAAGTTACAAAAGAGGATACTGACAGAAGAGAGATAAACATAAAATTCTAAATGGTAACGAGATGGGCATTATTCTTTTTATGCCTTGTAATATTACCTAGTTGTTAAAATAAAAAGATTTAAATCTGTTGTTCGTTCCGTGTCTTGAAACCAGTTATAAAAACTAAGTTTATAATCATTGTTCATTTTAAGGTAATGTTAAAGTTTTATTCGTCAATTTAAATTAGGTTTCATCTGGGTTTAAATTAAAATGAATGGGATTTTGGATTTATTCAAACTTGAATCGATTCTAAGATTATGGAATCGAAATTTCAGTAAATCTTGAATTTAATTTTATTTTTTATTTACTTAAATTATTTGAATTTTGATCAATTTTAATTTTTAATTGATCCAAACTTCAAATTCAAAAGAATTCATTTTTCAATGTTCTCTAAATCGCAATAAGTTAAAAGATTTATTGAGATCCAGATAAGTGACTATTCACTTATTCAAATTTAGAGAGTGAATTAGACCAATGATAAAGTGACTTTTTTTTATCGCAAGAATTTTAAAAATATTAATCTAGACTAATTAAAATCCGACTTTAATTAATTCATTTTTTTAATGATTGAATCTTGTATTCTTTAATAATAATAATATGAAAAATTGAATTTAAAATGATCAGAATTTAATATAAAAAAATTTTGATAGAAAGAAGGTCGAAAACTATATTAAACTTAATTAATTTCAAGGCATTATTATTTATATAAATCCCAAACGTCAATTAACTCAAACTTTAATTTTTTTAAACTTATAAGTTTCAATTATTCAAAGTTGCAATTATTACATGTATGTAGTAAAATAGTAATTAACAGCAACATTAATGAGAAACTGTACATTGCTGTTCGTCATTTAAAACTATAAATTTTTGGAAATGCAGATGATGAAAATTACGAGAAGAATTACAAGATGGAAAAGAATATATTATGAAAAATGACGAAAATAATTGACAATTAAAAACAAAATTCGAAAAATAGCTAGATTAATACACAACAACAACAAAATAATTGAAAACTCAAAAAAATCATTATAATACTTTAAGAGACTAATTTCAAATTGAAAAAATTGTAGGAAATAATTTCAAATTGCGAAAAATAGTTAATAATTAAAAGAAATAATTAAAAAATTACAGAAAATATCTACAAAATGACTAGATTAATAGACTACTGAAAAAAAATTGATAAACTATATCAAAAACTTTAAATTTTTAAAAAATAATTAACAATTGAAAAATAAAGAAAATTATAGGAATAATTGTTGAAAATAATTGCGCATTGAACGAATGGATTGAAAATCGACAAAAATAATTAAAATTGAATAAAAAATTGAAAACTGAAAATTTAAATTCAAATTGAAAACAAAATTCGAAAAATGGCTAGATTAATACACAACAACAACAACAAAATTGAAAAACTCAAAGAATATAATATAATATAATATAATAATATAATACTTTAAGATACTAATTTCAAATTGAAAAAATTGTAGGAAATAATTTTAAATTGCGAAAAATAGTTAATAATTAAAAGAAGTAATTGAAAAATGAGACTAATTAAAAAATTAAAAAAAATATCTACAAAATGACTAGATTAATAGACTACTGATAAAAAAATTAATAAAATATAACAGAAACTTTAAATTTATATATAATAATTAAAAATTGAAAAATAAAGATAATTATAGGAATAATTGTTGGAAATAATTCGCATTGAACGAATGGATTGAAAATCGACAAAAATAATAAAAACTGAATAAAATAATTGAAAATTTCAAAATTAATTTTAAATTTAAAGAATATAATTAAAAATTCAAAAAAGTATTTTAAATAAGCTTAAAGTTATTGAATAGAAAAAAAAACAATTAAAAACTGAAAAATGGAATTGAAATTTGAAGAAAAAATTGAAAATTGAAGAAAATAAAAATTTGAATTTAACGAATCTTATTGATAATGGAGAAAAATAATTGGCAAAAGGCATGGATTTTAAAATATATTAAAATTATTTTTTAAAATATTATTAAAATATTATTAAAATATTAAAAAAAAAAAATGACTAGAATAATGCACAACTGAAAAAAATAATTGCAAACGTTGAAAAATAATTCTAAAATTTTAAGAGAATAAATAAAAATTTTAAATATTGTAAGAAATAACTAAAGATTGAAAAAAATAATTAATAAATGGAAAAAATAATTGAAAAAAAACAAGAATAATAGCAACATTGAAGATAATTTCTGAAAAATGACGAAAATAATTGACAATTGAAAACAAAATTCGGAAAATGGCTAGGTTAATACAAAACTGGAAAAAATAATTTAAAAAATCAAACTACAAATATTTAATTTAAAAAATAATTGAAAATTGAGAAATTAAGAAAATTATAGGAATAATTGTTGGAAATAATTGCTAATTGAACAACTGGATTGAAAAAAATTGAATTGAACAAAATAATTGAAATTGAGGAAAAAATTTAAAATTGAAGAATGGAAATGCAATTTTTCAAACATAATTAAGAACTAAAGAGAATAATTGAACAATTGTACCTAAAATAAAACAAGCATATTCATATTCGAAAAAATAATTGAAATTTGAAAAATGTTATTGAAATTTCAAGAAAATAATCAAAAATTGAAGAAATGAATTGTAATTCAAAATAATGGTTTATAATGGGAAAAAGTCAAGTTTTTTGGAATATTGAATAAACTTAATTGAAAATTGTAGAATGGAATTGACTTTAAAAAATAATTTATAATTTAAAGAAAATTACAAAATGACGAGAATAATTTAATATTAAAGGAAATAATTGAGAAATCCGCAAAATAATTGACAATTAAAAAAGAAATTCGAAAACTATCGAGAATAATCTACAACAGAACAAAATAATTAAAAAAGTTACAAAATAATTATAAAATTTAAGGAGAATAATTGTAAATTGAAAACGGTTCAAAATTATAGAAAAAATTGTAGACTTATTTACACACTAATTTATATCACTTTCTTGAAATATTTCATTATTCTTTCTTGCAATTTTTTCTTTTTCAATCAATTTTTTTGATAGGTTATGTTTTATATTGCTTTTCTGTATTTTTAGAAAATCTCTTAGGTACCTTTTACTACTTTTTAAAAATTTTTCTTTCTTTATGCGTTTAATAATACTTTTTTATTTTTTAGATTTTTTTTTTAATTTTATTCTTTTTACAAAAAAATTACTTCAGTTAATTTTATATAGTTTTATTTTAACACTATTTAGAAAAATTTATTTACTTTTCCAGTGATTTATTTTCGTAAATTCGATCTTATAATAAATTTTCTCATTTGATCAGAATTTCTCTATTTCTTTGAAATATTGGTTTCTTTCTTAAAATTGTTTAATTGTTTTCACTTTATTCTTCATTTAAAAAAAATTATTGCTTTTTGCTTGATTTTCAAAACAAGTTTTTAAAGTATTTTTTTATCTTTAGTAACATTTTTCCGTTTTTTTTTTAACTGATTATCTTATTTATTTTCTTAATTTAAAGAAACATGTCCGCAAATATTTTAACTTTTTGAAAATCATTTTTTCCTCTCTTTTTTAATTTTAAGTTTTTGTATTAATAACTTTTACTGTTTATTGCGTAGTATTTTGATTTTAAAAAAGCAATTTAATCAATCTTCCTTTAACTGTTAAATATTTCATAACGCATTATTACCATGTTTCTTAATTTTCTTTCTTTAACTTTCACTGATTTTTTAAACTCTTTTATTTTTGAAGAATTTATTTATTTTTTGCAGTTTTTTCAATTAGTACATTTTTAACATCTTTTTGCTTTAATTTTTCCATTTCAATGTAAATTATCCTTAACTTTCTTATCTGTTCATTCATAATACTGGTTTATAAAATTTTGTAATTTTTGTGATTTATGTAAAATTTTATTTTTTTACAATTTGTTCAGATTATTTGAAAATTTTCTCCATTGTTTAAATGATTATTTAAAAGATAATTTTTAGATAATTTTAAAAGAAAATTAAGGTCTAGCATTTTGGTTTCTTCTTTTTTTTTTCTTATAATAATTTTAAGTTTATAATTTCTGTACCAACTTTTGTAAAATGGGTTATTAACCCGTATATTTTTATAAATAAATAAATAAATAAATAAATTATTCGCTAGATAATCTGATAAGATAAAAATGCAGAAATGATTGGGAAAATTAATTAATTAATTTTTCCGACAGAGTGCAGAATTTCTCAAAGAGCTCGCTGATTGGCCGGTAAACTTTCCGGAAATATTACCGACCAATCAGCGAGCTCTTTTAGAAATTCTACACTCCGTTTGACGGAAAAATGTACATTCTGCAATTTTTGCATTCTAGAAGTTTAAAACTGAACTTTCGTCTAGTTAATTGTTCAAATAAATAATAAATCCGATAAATACAATTCCTAAGAAATACATATTCGAAAATTTATACATTCTAACAAATGAAAATTTCCTTCCGTCAAAATTTCAGCTTTCTGGTAATAATGCACATTTTATTTCCGATAGTTTTAAAGCATGATGCATTATGCGAAAGGCATAATTTTTTTATTTATACGAATAATACGCCGAATAATAAGTAAATGATAGACTAATTTTCGCCTAAGACTCTTTAGTGGCAAAAAGGGATGATAATTATACGTGAGTGGGAAGTGTAATTTGATCATGATGATACTTGATTAACTAATGATTCGACGGGATGTCCTCCCTCGATAAAACGTTTTTACCTGTGCGCCCTACCTGGTATATATCGCTCTATGAAGCACGCGAGTTTTCATTATATTGAGCCAGGTAAAACGTGTTATTAGATCAAGTTGTTCGGTCGTTCAGCCCACGCCACGTTGGGCCTGATCGGACCGGTCCCGGAACAACGAGTTCTTAAACGCTCATAATTATCGTCTATATCTCGCGCTATCTCATACATTATTCCCTTTTTGCTGCCTTCAAGTATCTTGGTAATGTCACGTGTAATTATTTTCATCCTGCCTGTTCCAATATTTTCCCAAACATTACCACATTTTCGCCTTTTTTATTTTCTTCTCTTTCCTATATACAGCAAAACTCAACTATTTTTACTTTTTTATTGTTAAAAATTTAGTAGATTGTATTTTTAAGGACGCTTATACCCTCAAGCGGTTCTCATTCTATCGTACCATAATAGTCAATATTTTTTTTAATTTTATTTCTTCTTATAATTTGATTTCTAAATAGTATTTTGTAGTTGAAAATTTCAAGCTATTAAAATTTTTTCTTCCTGATTATTTCAAAAAAGTGAGGAAATACTACCCTTGAATAACATTTTCTTAACAACGGTACGGTAAATTAATTAAATATTGGTGTAAAAGTTGTATTATATTACAGTTTTGAAATATATTAGTTTTTTTACCAAATTTGTAGAACCGAGTTTTTATAATTAATTAAAATGTAGTCATTTTGCGCATTTTTTTACTGTTTTCATGTAAAAGTATCAACTTTATAAATTTATATCTTAAAAACGGAACGGTAAAATTCAATAAAATTGTAATAGTACATGTAAAGTAAGGCATTTAATATGTCATAAAATTTTTTTAAGAATCTGTAGAAATTGGTTTTTTGGATAAACCTCCTTAATAGAGTTGCGAAGAAGTAATATTATCTGGAGAACAGTAATGAGAATGAGAATATAACCGGTAATATAACCGACCAAAATTCTAATCGAGAATTTATAAGAATTTAAGTTTTTTTATTTATTTATCAAATTAAGTCATATTTTCTCAATCAATGTTACATTAAAATTTGAAAAAATAATAGATAATTAAAAAAAATTACAAAATAACAAAAATAATTGACAATTGAAAACAAAATTCAAAAAATAACTAGATTAATACACAACCGAACAAAATAATTTAAAAAATCAAAGAATAATTATAAAATTTTAAGATAATTATTAAAAATTTAACAAACTGAAGGAAATAGGTGAAAAATTGAAGAAAATGTGTGAAAAATTACGAAAATTATTGTCAATTGAAAACCAAATTTAAAAAATGACTAGATTAATAGACAACTGAAAAAAAAATTGTAACAATTAAACAAGAAATATTAAGTTTAAAGAAAATAATTGCAAATTAAAAATGTAAGAAAATTATACCAATAATTGTTAGAAATAATTGTACATTTAACAACTGCATTAAAAATCGAAAAAAATGATTAAAATTGAAAAAAAATAATTCAAAATTGAAGAATTGAATTGAAACTTACGGAATATACTTAAAATTGAAAAAAAAAATTTAAAAAAGCTGAGAATTAATAATTATAGAAGAAAAAAATTGTAAACTGAATAATGGAAATAAAAATGGATGAATAGAATAAAAAATTAAAGAAAATAATTGAACAATTGTATTTTAAATTAAATAAACTTAATGATGATCGAAAAAAATAATAAAATAAAAGCGATAATTTTTTAATATTAAAAATTTAAAACAATTTTTATTAGTGAAAAAATTAATTGAAAAAATAAGAGAATTGTTGAATATTGAGGAATTAATTGAAAATCGATAAAAAAATTCAAGATTAAAGAAAATATTTGAAAATTGAAGAAAATAATTAAAAATTTATTTATTTATTTATTCAATAACATATCTCACGTTAAAAAATTGGAATTCATGAATTGGAAATTGAAGAATTAAATGTAAATTTCAAAAAAATAATTGATAACCAAAATAAAAATTGCAATATGACAAAAATAATTAATAAATTAACAATTGAAAAAAAATTCAATAAATGGTGAGAATAATCGTCATTTGTACAAAAAAAAATTGTAATTAACTAAAATTCATAAAATTGAAGGAAAATAATAAATTGTCAATTGAAAACTGTTAAAAATTATGGAAAGAAATTGTTGAAAATAAATGAAAATTAAAGAAATCAATTGGATATTCAAGAATTGTATTAAAAGAAAATAATTGATAATTGAGAAAATGCTGGAATTGATTAATATTAAGGAATTAATTGGAAATTAAAAAATTAAATGTAAATTACAAGAAAATAATTGATAATTAAAAGAAAAATTACAATATGACAAAAATAATAAAATATTGACGAAAATAATTAACTAAAAAAAAAAAATTAATTAACAAACGAAAAAAAAATTTATAAAATGGTGAGAATAATCGTCATTTGAAATTAAATTTTTGTTTTAAGTTGATGAATAATCATAAAATTCAAGAAGAAAAATAAATTGTCAATTGAAAACTGATGGAAATAATGGAAACAATTTTAAAAAATAAATAATAATTAAAGAAATCATTTAGAAGTTGAAGAGTTTTATTGAAATTTCAAGAAAAAAATTTGATAGTTTAGAGAAAATGAGAGAATTATTTAATTTTGAATAAAGTAATTAAAAAACGTAGAATGCAATTTAAATTTGATGAAAATAATTGTAAATGAAAGAAATAAATGGAAGATTAAAGAATTAAATTAAAGATTAAAGATTTAAATTGAAATTTAAAAAAAATATAGTTGATAATTGAAGGAAAAATAACAAAATTTTTTTCAACTTATCATTGTTTTCATCATATTTCAATTATTGTCTTCAAGTTTCAAATTTTAAAATCATTTTCCAATTTTTTTCCACAAGTTTTAATAATTCTTATTTTTTTAAAATTATTTCCTAAATTTTTTAATATTTTCCTCAAATTTCCCATTATTTTCTTTAATTTTGCTTCCTCATAGAGGAAGCTTTGTGATCGTTAAAATTTTCGATTTTCCAAAAATTGTCTAAATCGACTCATTTTCATCTAAAAAGCGAAAATTTTCATTCCTAAGCAAATGTCCAGATGTATGTGTGTGTGTGTGTGTGTGTGTGTGTGTGTGTGTGTGTGTGTGTGTATGTATGTATGTATGTATGTGGGTGTGTGTGTATAGCGTTTTTTGTGTACAAGATATCTTGAGAACGCTTTAACGGATTCCAATAAAATTTGGATGACTTATTAAGCTCATGAATATCTAAATTTGGACACAAGGATTTTTGAAAATACCCAACCAAATTGTTTTGAGCACCTTTTTTCATCGAAAAAAATCGTTTTTTGCCAAAAAATTTTTTTATGCTAAAAATACAACTTAATGAATACAAAAATCATATTCCTTATCTCAAAACGAATCGATTGACCTATATAACTTTTATAATTGATCAAGAATTCGTAAAATAATTCATATTTTGACATTTTTTTGCATTAAAATTTTTTTTTAACAACTTCCCCAATTAACTTATATATTATTAATTTCTTGCTTCCTCTATGAGGAAGCAAATTATTTTGCTTACTTGGAAGCGAAGTGTCCATGAAATGGACAGAATTCACACCTAGTTTAATTATTATTAATTATTTAATTCAATTTTCAATTATTTATATTTTTTGTTTATTATTTTCAATTACTTACTTTTTTTTTCATAATTTCCAAAAAGTTTTTAATCATTTATCTAAAATTTTCATTTTTCTATTCAATGTTCAATTATATCTACGATTTTCTTGTATTTTAGTTTTATGTAACTATATTCTATTATTCTATATGTTTTGCAATTATTTCTCTTAAATTAAAAATTGTGTTTCTCAATTTTAAATTATGTTTATCTGTTTTTATTTATTTTCTCTACTTTTAATTTTTTTTTTTTTGCAATTAACTTTTAAAGTTTCAAGTATTTTTAAATAATGGGTAACTTAAATGGGCATTGCTTTGACTAGCAATGAAGAAAGAGAAATTCCTTAATTAAAACTTGTTCTGTTCAATTTTAAATTATGTTTATGTTTTCATTTATTTTCTCTACTTTTAATTTTTTTTTTTTTTTGCAATTAACTTTTAAAGTTTCAAGTATTTTTCTGAAAATTTCTTTCAATTTCCTTTATTTAAAATATACTATGCAATTTTTTCAATTATTTTTTTAAATTTTAATTATTTTCTTCATTTTTAAATTATTTATATTATTTCTTCATAATTTTCTTAAGTTTTTAATCATTTTCATCCTTATCTAAATTAAATTTCTCAATTTTTATTATTTATCTCAATTTGAATAATTTTTTTCAATTTTCAATTATTTTCCCTAATTTTCCATTATCCTTATTTTTTTCAATTTATTTCCTAGATTTTTAATTTTTTTTTCAAATTTAAATTACTTTCTTTCATTTTAAAATTGTTCATAATTGTTATATTTAATAATAATGTTTACACTTCATTGACTTATAGTTAATTTGTAATGATAATTATTTTGTTATACTTGCATTTTTTTTTATAATAAATTGTTTGTGCTTCAAAATAGTGGGGCTCATTCAAACACAGAAAATTCTCATAAATTCTCCGGAAGGAGAATTTTCTCGGTTATATTCTCGAGAATATAACCGGATTTTAAATAACCGAGAATTTTGCAACTCTACTCCTTAATTAACAAAACGTGGATTTCAAATTACTATTTTTCGAAATTTAGTTCCGGAATCCGTATTTTCCAAAAGCGGATATTATTCCTTATGCCTTAAAATATAATTTAGTAGTTTTTTTTTAAACCTAAAAAAAATCCATTGCATGGTTATCAAAATTGTATTTCTTAATCATGTATTCTACATTTTTCTATGTTAAAAGGTTGAACTTCGTTCGAAAATATAATACTTAGCACCGCTTCCTACTTTTAAAAAAATATTCCATTCGTTGAAGGTTATAATAATAAAAAAATATTTAAAGAAAGGAATTTTTGTAGAGAACTATACCTCAATTTACTAATTTTAATCGACAAAATTGACTCGGAATCAAAAAAGTCACAAGATTTGGCAAAGAAGAGAGCGCAGGTAAAATATTTTTCTTATCAATCGATTTACGTGCCAAGGTAGAATGCATTGTTGGCTTTGGAGTATGTAACCATGTTTTTAGCGAAAGAAACCGCCTCCGTTCTGCAACATTGGACATTCGAGATCCATCCTCGTATTTCATTTCGTTTCGAAGCAGATACACATGCACACTCATCCGCCAGCTGAAATCTGAGCGATGTTAGTTTGCCAAGCTTTTTGAGAGATGCTATCAAAGAGATGTTTGTCTAGAGAAATTGTACAGAGGAATAGCGCACAATATATAGATACTTTGACGACCATATATAAATAAAAGTAAAAAACAAATTAAATTTAATATAGAGATATATTTGCCGAACTATACAATAATACAGAACTTCTCTCAAATAAGTTTTAATCTCCGATTTTTGACAAATTTCCAAATTACTTTTAACACCAACGCTTTTAAAATCTAATATAAAATTCTAAATTTGATTTTTCTAGTCTTGTCTCAAAGTTTAAAAATGTGTCTTGAGCTTTAAACGACTGCTGCCTATATACATGTAGGTATATAGCTATATATATAGGTATATACATAAAAGTGGCTTTTAGGTTAAAAATTGCTTTATTTAAATCTTACGAATCGATTTCACGTCAAGAGGCACATTAAGCTGAACTAAACATAAACATTCTAGAGATGAAAGAATACACTTTTGATCTGTCTGTCGATATTTTTAGAAATGCGGAAGTGGCATTTTTCGATTGGTTCTCTTCGCTATTAATCGTTTCCAGATGCTCGTGCGTTAATTTGTCAGAGTCAGGGTTAACTGAAGGGTTTTTACGTCGCTTCTCTAACCCAAGTTGTTGGTAAATGCCAAAGTAACAAATTACGTCTGTGGTTGCCACACCCGGATCATTTAATTTCTAATGCAATCGTCCAATTTGACGGTTACAAATTAATCCTTCTGATAATCAAGACGAAAAATCGTGTGAAAAATATCCAGACATTTTTGTTCTGGAAGAAATATTTTTGTCGATTAAACAACATTTTTATTGAAGAAACAACATTTGGCAAAAAGCAAAATTTTTTTTTATTAGATGCAGAATACACTGTAAAAAGAAACATCTTAAAATGCATTGTAGTCACTTTTAAAACGTTTAAAGTATCTTAATTTTCAGCTTCGATCTTAAAAAATTAATGCATTTTAAGATACTTTTGCTAACTTTTCGTAAACATCTTAAAAGTGACTAGAAATGTATCTTAAATTAAGATGCCTACTTTTTGCAGTGTATCTAAGATTTTGATAGATAATGTGAAAACTAGGGACAATTTTGAATACTTTTGTCAAAGGAGAAATAATTAAAGAAGACATTTTTCCGACACTTGAAGTTTTTAGCAAAAATCAGATATGAGAAAGAATTCGTGGAATCAGCATAAAAAAATAACATTCTTTCTTATCGAAATATTAAAATAATTATTATGCTTGATCATAAAAATATTGCCACCGAACGAAAAAATTTAAAAAAAAATTTTTTTACAAAAGTTATTGCAGAATTAATATTTTTAACGCTTTTTAAATAAAAGCTTATATTTCATAAATGAGTATAGTTTCGAAATTTTTCTTTTAGTTTCTTCAAACTTCAATAATATCGTTAATATTATAATTATTTTATTCAATTCTTCAATTTAAAATTTTTAATTTTCTATTCCGTTTTTAAATTATATTTCTCATTTTTCATTAATTTTTTCCAAATTACAGTTATTCTTGTAATTTTAAACAAATCTGAAACTTTTCAGTTATTTTTTTAAACTTTTTAATTATTTTCTTCAAAATTCAATTATTTCAAACAATTTTTAATTTATAGATTAAGATTTTTAGTTTCTACTCCATTTCAGTTTAAACTCATTTTCCATTAATTTTTTTTCAAATTTTAGTTATTCTTGTAATTTTAATTAATTTTGAAACATGTGAATTATTTTTTAAAACTTTTCAATTATTTTCTTCAAATTTCAATAATATCGTTAATTTGAATTATTTTATTGAATTTTTCAATTACTGTATTAAATTTTATATTTTCTATTCCGTTTTTAAATTATATTTCCCATTTTTCATTAATTTTTTCCAAATTTCAGTTATTCATGTAATTTTAATTAATTCAGAAACTTTTCAGTTATTTTTGTAAACTTTTCAATTATTTTCTTCAAAATTCAATTATTTCAAACAATTTTTAATTTATATATTAAATTTTTTACTTTTTACTCCATTTCAGATTAAACTCATTTTCCATTAATTTTTTTCAAATTTTAGTTATTCTTGTATTCTCAATTAATTTTGAAACTGTTCAATTATTTTTTAAAACATTTCTATTATTTTCTTCAAATTTCAATAATATCGTTAATTTGAATTATTTCATTCAATTTTTCAATTAATGTATTAAATTTGATATTTTCTATGTCGATTTTGAATAATATTTCTCATTTTTCATTAATTTTTCCAAATTTCAGTTATTCTTGTAATTTTAATTATTTTCTTAAAAATTCAATTATTTTGTTAATTGTACAATTATTTTATACAATTTTTCAATTAATGAATTTTTTTTACTCCATTTTTAAGTGCATTTCTCATTAATTTTTTCAAAAATTTCAGTTATTCTTGTAATTTTAAATAAATCTGAAACTTTTGATTTATTTTTGTAAACTTTCCAATTATTTTCTTCAAAATTCAATTAATTCAAACAATTTTTAATTCATATATTAAATTTTTTACTTATTACTCCATTTCAGATTAAACTCATTTTTCATTAATTTTTTTCAAATTTTAGCTATTCTTGTAATTTTAATTAGTTTTGAAACATTTCAATTATTTTTTAAATATTTCTATTATTTTTAGCAAATTTGAATAATATCGTTAATTTCAATTATTTCATTCAATTTTTCAATTACTGTATTAAATTTTATATTTTCTATTCCGTTTTTGAATTATATTTCCCATTATTCATTAATTTTTTCCAAATTTCAGTTATTCTTGTAATTTTAATTAATTCTAAAACTTTTCAGGTATTTTTTTTAAACTTTTCAATTATTTTCTTCAAAATTCAATTATTTTCTTCAAAATTCAATTTTTTCAAACAATTTTTAATTTATATATTAAATTTTTTACTTTCTACTCCATTGCAGATTAAAATCATTTTTCATTAATTTTTTTTAAATTTTAGTTTTTCTTGTAATTTTAATTATTTTCTTAAAATTTCAATTATTTTGTTAATTGTACAATTAATTTTAAACAATTTTTTAATTAATGAATTTAGTTTTTTTACTCCATTTTTAAGTGTATTTCTCATTTGTCAGTAATTTTTTCCAAATGTCAGTTATTCTTGTAATTTTAATTATTCCAGAAACTTTTCAATTATTTTTTAAAACTTCTCTATTATTTTCTTTAAATTTCAATTATTTCGTTAGTTTTCAATCATTTTTTACAATTTTTCAATTAATGTATTTAATAATTTTAGTTATTATTGCAATTTTAATTATTTTTTAAACTTTGCAATTAATTTTTAAAACTTTTCAATTATTTTCTTCAAATTTCAATTATTTCATTAATGTTTCAATTATTTTATACAATTTTTCAATTAAGGTATTAAATTTTTTTTGTGCTCCATTTTGAAGTGTATTTCTGATTTCTCATTAATTTGTTTCCAAATTTCAGTTATTCTTGTAATTTTAATTATTTCTGAAAATTTTCAATTATTTTTTAAAACCTCTCTATTATTTTTTTGAAATTTCAGTTATTTCGTTAATTTTGCAATTATTTTATTCAATTTATCAATTATTGTATTAAATTTTTTATTTTCTACTCCATTTTTGAAGTGTATTTCTTATTTTCCATTCTTTTTTTTCAAAATTTCAGTTATTCTTGTAATTTTAATTACTTTTGAAACTTTTCAATTATGTTTTTAAGCTTTCAAATACTTCCTTCAAATTTCAATTATTTTGTTAGTTTTCTATTATTTTAATCAATTTTTCAATTAATGTATTTAATTTTTTAATTTCTACTCCATTTTGGAATTGTATTTCTCATCTTTCATTCTTTTTTTTTTTTTAATTTCAGTTATTCTTGTAATTCTAATTACTTTTGAAACTTTTCAATTATTTCTTAAAACTTTTCAACTATTTTCTTCAAATTTCAGTTATTTCGTTAATTTTTCAATTATGTTATACAATTTTTCAATTATACTAAATTTTTTATTTTTTACTTCATTTTTGAAGTGCATTTCTCATTTTTCATTATTTCTTTTTCCAAATTTCAGTCATTCTTGTAATTTGGATTATTTTTTAAAACTGTTCAATTATTTTCTTCAAATTTCAATTATTCCTTTACTTTTTCAATTGTTTTTTATTTTACACAATTTTTCAATCAATGTATTAAATTTTTTATTTTGTACTCTATTTTTAAATTACATTTCTTATTAATTTTTTTCTAAATTTCAGTTATTCCTGTTATTTTTAAACTGATTTTTACATATATATAATTTATTTTTGCAATTTTTATATTATTTTCTTCAAATTCCATAATTATTTTCTTGAAACTTCTATTATTATTTTTTCATCTATTATCTAAAAAGTTTAATTTTTTCACCAGCTTTCAATTATTAATGTTCAACTAGTTTTTTCACATTTTAATCATTTTGTAAATATCTCAATTATTGTACTAAAAATTAAAATTTTTTACACCAGTCTCAAATGATTATTTTCAAATTTTAATTATTTTTGAAACTTTTCAATTATTATCTTCAAATTTCAAATTTTCACTTTTCGTCTTCCTTTTTTTGATTTTTAATTAATTTTTCAAATTAGTTTTGTTATTTTACATTTTTTTTTCAAATTTGAATTGTATATGTAATGATAACTAGGAAACAAAAGCTAATTTTTTACACTTTTGTCAAAGGAGAAACAATGAAAGAAGACATTTTAGCGACACTTAAGTTTTCCGCAAAAATCACACATAAAATGATAATTTGGAAACTAGAGTTAATTTTCTACATTTTTGTCAAAGGTGAAACAACTAAAAAATACATTTTTGCAACACTTTTTAAAGTACTGTTAAAAATCACGTGCGATGAGTATAAATGTGATATTTATATAATACAGACATGTGGAGTGACAAATTAATGAGAAGTGTATTATTATCAATCTATCAAGTATGAGTACTCACAGTGAAAGTAAAATTATTGTCGTATAGTCTTGAGACGTGGTGTTATTTGCACGCATGGATAAACTATCGACTGGATTATTTACTGTACGTATATCTTCTTGACTTTTGGATAGAACGACCGATCGGGGTGTAGATTGTCCTCTTTTCTTTCCGCTTTGCTTTGCACGTTCTTCCAAAGCAATCTGACAGAAAAATTTATTGTGCAGAATGTTTTCTACCTAAAACTCTTGGAACGATCGCAAAACTTTTATTCAGAAATCTGAGACCGTTCTGAATTAGAAAATATTTTAGGTGCTGAATTTTGAAGTTGGGTTTTTTGGAAATTTTTCTGTGTGTATTAGATTAATATATACGTATGTACGTACATACATACAGATATACAGACATACAGATATACGTACAGACAGACATACAGACATACAGATATACATACATACATACAGACATACATATAGACATACATACAGAGATACAGATATACATACAGACATACATAAAGACATACAGACATACAAACATACATACAGACGTACATAAAGACATACAGACAGACATACAGATATACATACAGACATATGGACAGACAGACATGCAGACATACATACAAATATATATAAAGACATACAGATATACGTAAAGACATACATACATACATACAGATATACATACATACATACAGATATACATACATACAGACATACATACATACATACAGATATACATACATACAGACATACAGGTATACGTACCGACATACATACAGACATACAGATATACGTATAGAAATACATGCAGACATACAAACATACATACAGACATACATAAAGACATACAGACATACATACAGACATACATAAATTTGTTCGTACAACGTGTAAGTAGAATCGCTGGAAGAACTTCCGCAGCCACTGAATGGAGGTGAGACGATCCGATAAGAATTTTTGGCACTCAATAATGCATGGTGCACGCTCTATTAAGCAATCTTGTCGACTAACTATAAGTACGAGAATTGTGAGGTATTACATTCTACTCATAGAATAAGTACAATCGTCGTAATATAACGAAAGATGTATTGATACTTTTCCGCCCACATGAGGGCTTTGAGTATTGGACTACCGCTTAAAAGATCTTGAATAACTATAGGTATTAGAGAAAACAGCTTTAGTTTGAGCGGAACCAGAAAGATGCTATCACACATTTATAATAGAGGTACTTTCACATACACGCAATAAATACCAGTCGATGTCTGAAATTAAGCATTTTTCAAAATAATCCATCTCTGGCTGTTAAATATTTTCCAACAGATTTATGGTCAACGATAGTTTCTCAATAGTTTCAGATTTCTTGTCGAGATTATTGATATACCTGTCTTATTCATGAAATAGGGGATCGACATCTTTTTGTCACAGTATTTTATTTCTATTTTTTTTTTTTTTTGAATTTTCATGAGCCTCGAAATTGTGAAACGGAAAAGAGAAACACGCTGTTTGTCATTCTACGACCATTTGTCATATAGATTTCTCAAAATTGTGGGAAATCGATGTAGCTGTGTTTTTTTTAAAAAGATACTTTACCATCTACACTTTCATAGAATCCATAGATTCTAATAAGGTACGATTATTATTCTTATTTACTTTTATAACATATGCTGTATTTGTCGTTTCACGTATGCTGAATCATTGAAACATTCTGCTCGAATCGATATATGAAAAGTAACGTTTATAAAATTATCAGACAGTGGAAGTATGTCGCATTAATATTTCAAATGACAGACACGATATAACGAGTCTCCTTACTTTATCGTCTGGAAGCTGATTTACTTATTGACACTGGATGGTATTTTTATATGCAATGTCTGCTGCCGCACGATAAAGCTTGACGTTTCGATTATCTCTCTTGATCTTTCAACCAACGCGTATATAAATGATAGGAAAGCGCCGGCCAATCCAAGGTGGATCAACTTGAAATTGGTTTTCGTTGAACGACGCCAAGGATAAAAGATTCGGGATAATACGTCGGGTCCTCGTCGACCTGTATCCATACATACTCAACTTTTGACTCGTTTCCTTAGTTTCATTCCCGACGATCGATTCTTGATGGCCCATTTTTTAAAACCATAATCATCACATTTTATACGACTCCAGAAGTAGAAAGTAAAAAATCTATTCCCTCACGAAATTACTCTATCGGTTAAAATCTCTCTCTCTCTCTCTATCTCTACTATCCATCTGTTAAAATCAGTTATATCTTGAATTCAAAATTTTATATTAAAAAACTTTAATCATAAAAGAGCTGTTAAAATCTTATTAATTAAAAATTGTATAAAATTGAATGTGTTCTAGTTTTATGATTAGAAAAATGTAAAGAAGCTATAAATTTGATGTTTAACGAGCATTTTAATGCTAGATTAATGTTAGTGGTATTAAAGTGAGTTTAACACGTAATTTGTTATCAAGATTGTAGAACTAAAGATCTGTTCAGTAAGTTTGGATTGGGCCGATATGCGAGAGGTGTATAGTGGTTAGATTGTCGGGGGAAAAATTGATCGATAATATTGTCGAGCGACTTTATACCGCTTCTGGCGGGCATCAATCTTTTTACGCGATTCGATCGCAGCATAATAATTTCAATTCAATACTGCCCAGTCATGCACAAACCCATAAAAAATCTATAGGGACGCACGTAAAATGATCGTCAATATCTATACCGACCCTTTTGTGTTTCGACGCATGACGAGTCGTTTCACGCGGAAATAAAGAATTAATGCACAACAAAATGTAATATTCGGGACATGCATCAACTCGTATTAATTAGATAATTTTACAGGGTAATATTCAATGTATAGTACTTAATTTTCCCATGGGTTATTTACGCTAAAATTCAGGTGTACATGTACTCGCAATTTATATTTAGTTATTATTTATGTGTGACTACTGTTAAGATGTACTTACGGTGTATATTTTAAGTTTAATTAGATGTTAAGATGTAGTTACGGTGTATTTATTAAGTTTAATTACTGTTGAGGTACACTTACGGTATATTTATTAAGAGTACTTACTGTTAAAATGAATATGCGGTGTACACTTTAAAAGTACTTACTTTAAAGGTGTACTTACTGTGTAATTTTAAGTGTACTTACTGTTAAAGTGCACTTACGGTGTAAATTTTAAGTTTAATTACTGTTAAGGTACAGTTACCGTATATTTATTAAGTGTATTTACTGTTAAGGTGAATTTACTGTGACTAATTTAAGTGTACTTATTACGATTGAGGAGTAATTACGGTGAACACTTAAAGAGCACTTACTGTTGATAGGCACTTACTATGGTCACTTTAAGTGCACTTACTGTTGGTATACACTTCCTGTTATGATTTTAATTGCACTTATTGTTGATAGGCACTTAATGTTATCATTTTTAATTCCACTTACTGTTGATAGACACTTACTGTGGTCACTTTAAGTGACTTACTGTTAATCGACACTTACTGTGGTAACTTGAAGTGCACTTACTGTTGATATACACTTACTGTGACCACTTTAAGTGACTTACTGTTGATAGGCACTTACTGTGGTCACTTTAAGTGCACTTACTGTTGATAGGCACTTACTGTTGTCACTTTAAGTGCACTTACTGTTGATAACCACGTACTGTTATCATTTTTAATTCCACTTACTGTTGATAGGTACTTACTGTGATCACTTAAAGTGCACTTACTGTTGGTATACACTCACTTATATGATTTTAATTGTACTTACTGTTGATAAACACGTACTGTTATCATTTTTAATTCCACTTATTGTTGATAGATATTTACTGTGATTACTTAAAGTACACTTACTGTTAGTATACACTTACTGTTATAATTTTAATTGCACTTACTCTTGACAAACACATACTGTGGTCACATTAATTGCACTTACTGTTGGTATACACTTACTGTTATGATTTTAATTGCACTTACTGTTGATAAACACGTACTGTAATCATTTTAAATTATACTTACTGTTGAAAGATACTTACTGTGGTCACTTCAGGTGCTTTTACTGTTGGTATACAGTTACTGTTATAATTTTAATTGCACTTACTGTTGTCAGACACTTCCTGTGGTCACTTTAAGTTTACTTACTGTTGGTATACACTAACTGTTAGGATTTTAATTGCACTTACTGTTGATAGGCACTTACTGTTCTCATTTTTAATCCTATTTACTGTTGATAGATACTTACTGTGGTCACTTTAAGTGCACTTACTGTTAATAAACACTTACTGTTATCATTCTAATTGCACTTACTGTTGATAAACACTTACTGTGGTCACTTTAAGTGTACTTACTGTTGATAAACACTTACTGTTATCATTCTAATTGCACCTACTGTTGATAAACACTTACTGTGGTCACTTTAAGTGCACTTACTGTTGGTATACACTTACTGTGGTCACTTTAAGTGTACTTACTGTTGATAAACACTTACTGTTATCTTTCTAATTGCACCTACTGCTGATAAACACTTACTGTGGACACTTTAAGTGCACTTACTGTTGGTATGCACTTACTGTTGGTATACACTTACTGTGGTCCCTTTAAGTGTACTTTTTGGTGTGTTGCACTTACGGTGGACGCTTTAAGCGTCATTTCTGGTGAGATACACTTACGGTGAACACTGTAAGAGCACTTACTGTTGTGAAGTATATACGGTGTGGACTGTATGTGTCTTTAATGTCGAGATGCACTTACGGTGAACTCTTTAAGAGTACTAATTTGTAAGATGGAATTACAGTAAACATTTTAAGTGCACTTACTGTTAAGATGTACTAACGGTGTACATTTTAAGCTTCTTTTCGTTATATATATTTATTTATTCCTATATATATATAAATAAAATTCTAAAAAACAAATATTACAAAAAGCTCGATCCAAAACCCCACTAATAACCCAAATAACATTAAACTAAAGTGTTATGTGCACATGTAGATGATGTATTGTCGAAGCAGTTACTTGCAAGAATGGTAATTGTGAGGCTGTTAGAGATTAATTAAAATGCCCGTCAAGAACAATTAGGTTTTCGTCGACACGGTTTCTCCATCGCGTTAGTGGCGGCACTGGGGGTCTGACAAACCATTATCATAAAACAAATCAACAATGATCAGTCGCCATCTTGGTGGCGATTTGCATTTTCGACGGAAGGTTTCCAAGTACAAATTTACGAACCTACCCTGAAAACGTAACTACAATCAAATATGTAAATGACGCAACAACGTGACAGCCAACCGATACGAAATAAACTCGTCGATATATTAGACACACGATATCGGCAAGTGTCAGCTTATCCCGCCAATCCATTACATATCGCCGATGTCACAAAGTACTTCTTCCTGTACACCATCTTTCAAAAGGACCACACTATCTAATTTTAAATAGCGCGTGATAAATACACACAATTCTCGCGTACAAGCGAAACAGCCTCTTTCGTCTCCCGAGACAATCCAGAGTCTCGATTACCAACCGGAGGTAGAAACAAGACGATTAATAAAATTGACTCGATGAAATGTGACACGTGTCAGTCGTGGCTATATTTTAGGCGATTTTTGAGAAATTCAATTCTGACAAATTTAAATAATTTTAATGTCCCGGACGTGCTCACGGACAGAATTAAGAAAATATACTTTTTAACTTTTGCCAACGCAATTTCTTTTAAAATACTTAAAAAATAAGTTTGAAGCAAAAAATTAATTTTGTGTCTCTAGCCCCCGAAAAAATTCACATACACAAGTAACAAAAATTTCTATATGGCAAACTCAAAACAATTTGATTTCCATAGAAAAAGTGTTTATTTTTACCCACCAAATAAAATTATGGGGATGACAAGATTCGAAATCCCCCCCCCCCCCCCCTAAAGAGCCCACCCCTGATTAAAAATTTTTTTTATTACTATAGTAGAAAAACACAAAGAATGCATGCTTGAATCTTTTTCCATTCCTCAGAAAAAATGTTTCTTTTCACCCCAAAAATAAAAAAAATTTGGTTCTAACTTTCGGAACCCCCCCCCCCCTTTCTAACATTTTTGACAGATTTTTTTAAAGGTAATAAATAAAATAATAAAATGATTATTGAATTGTCAAAAATATATAATTCTAATTCGAAGCTCAGTTCAATATAAAGCTAGTTGGTGAACCGTGTAATATGATTCCTATTCAATGTTCAGAATAATGTAATGCTAACTCAAAATTTCGTTTAAAATATAATTAAAATTGCAGTTTACGTACAATAAATATTAAAATGCCAATTATTATTTTATACTTTTTTATTTTCAGGTGTAAAAGCAATAAAAATTTTCCAATTATTATTTATAATTTGATTAATGATATTTCTAGTTTTTAAACAAATAACATGAAATTTAGATCTGAAACAATTCGATTTAGGACTTTTAAAAAAAAGTAACTAATTTTGTAATCTTTTAAATAAAATTATCCACATTTTGGACAAATCTTAGTATAATTGATTCTAGATTATTATAAGTATTTTAAATGTTTGATATTGAAAAAAAGTAATTTTTAGTAATTCTTTATAAATAGTAAGCAAATATATGTTTAATAATAAATTGAATTAACTATAAAAATTATATATTAAATATCAAGTAATTAAAATACTTTTAAAAAGTAATAATACAGAGATTTATTTAAATTTTTGATATTTTTAATTGAAAGATTTGAAAATTAGTTAACTTGGTCTTAAATCTAATATTTAAAAGTTTAAGATCTAAATTTACTATTATTTGTTTATAAACTAGATTGTATACATTAAATTATTCATAATAACAGGACAAAGTAAATTATTTTTATATCTAAAGACGAAAAAGCGGGAAATAAAGAATTTTATTATTTATTGTACTGAAACTTGAATTTGAATTATAATCAACGCAATTTTGAGTTAGCATTATGATATCAAACATTTACAATGTTTATAATAATCTTGAATAATAATACTAAAGATTTGTCTAAAATCCTAATATTTTAGGTTAAAATATTTAAAAATTGGTAATGTTTGTTTTAAATTTTGAATTAAATTTAATCTAGTGAATGAATAATAGAAGTTTAAGGACTTAATTTCACGTAATTTATTGTTTATCCTATAATGAGAAATATCATGCATTAAATTACTTATAACAGGAATTTACTGTATTTAAACTTGAATTTTAATTATTTTAAACGAAACTTTGAGTTAGCATTATATTATTCTGAACATTGAATAGGAATCTTATTATATGAATCACGAACTAAATTCTTCTAACTCTTTTGCAAACAAATTTTATTCACTTCTTTTCAGGGCTGTTATTGATTTAAATCGTGATTTAAATCATGATTTAAATCATTGGAAAATTTGCATTAAAAAATTTTAAGTCTTTTTCTACTTTTACTATTGATATTTTTATTTTGTATTTTTCTTTTTATTTTAGGATTTTCTTTAATTTTCCTCTTTTTATGCAAATTATTTAATATAATTTTAGACAATTTCGTTATTATAACATTCACTTAACTTTTTATTTCGTTGATTTTCATAATTATTTCCATATTTTTAAAAATAAATACTCTCATTTTTTTTGTAAGTTTATTCTAGTTTTTTCACATCTTTCCTATTTTTTCGAGATTTTTTGCAAACTTCCTTGTTCTTCCATAAAGTTTTGAGATTTTCTTTATTTTTCTAAATTTATTGTTGGACTTATTTCAAGTGTAATAATAAAAAAATGTGTTGGGCTTAATTTGCTGACCCTTTTTTATTTTTAAAGAATTTTTAAGTTTCTTTGTGAACTTTTTTATTTATCTTGATATATATATATATATTTTAGTTTTATTTTTTCTACTTTTTACATTTTTTTAGTATGTTAGATTAAGGAAAAAAAGATTTCTCTATTTTCCTCCTATTTATTTAATTTTTTTGATGTTTCACTATTGTTTTAGTTATTCTTTGCGTTTTAATTAATTCTTCAATTTATTGTTGTCATCATTTTTCCATTTCTAAGAAACATTTTCCTTCTTTTTAATTGTTTAGTTTTTATCTTATAATTCCGAATTTTTTAAAACATTTATTTGGTGCTTTTATCTATATTTTTTAAATTTCTCAATTTTCTACTTTTTTGAAAGCTTTTATTTTTTTATTTTATACTATGTGAATTTAATCTTGTACTAAATATTCTCATTTGAATATTTGAATATCACGTTCTTGTATTTCATAGAATTTCTTTTCTTTTAAATTTTTTCTTAAATTTTACAAAATGTTATTCATTCTTTTTTTATTCAATTTGTAAAATAAATCTCTAATTTTTCTAATTTTAGAATTCTGTTCTCTTTAGTAATATATTTTAATGTTTTTTTAATTATCTTCTTATTACTTGGGAAATTGAATTTAAAAATGAGGGGAAAAAATGAAAATACAATTGAAAAAAAATGTTGAAAAATGATAAATTAACGGACACTTTTTTAAATTAAAAAAATGTCCGTAAATAGTTTTTTTTTATATATATATAACTTTATATATTACTTTTTTATATATAATTATGTTTATTATATAATAATAATAATTTATTTATATATAATTGTTTCATTCTTGTGTTGTTTTTTTTTTAATTTTTCTTTATTTCTTTAATAAACTTCTTGCAAATAAACGTTTGGAGATTTTATATACTGATTATATTTTAAAAAAAATCCATTTTTGATTTAAATCAAAAAAATCCGATTTAAATCAAATAAATCCGATTTTTTTAAAAAAATCATGATTTTTATCAGACCTGCTTCTTTTAAAAGGTGACCCACTCATCAAGGCATTCCCCTACATTTATAGAAAATATCGAAGTGAAAATGTGATTTTCAAGTGAAGAATCTTACATTCCATCTTGAGTTTTCTCGAGCTCTGTTTATCCGTCACATAAGTCACTGGAACTCGCGGAAAATAGCGCATTTACAATTGGCCGCACTAGTTGCAACAATATCCGGATATATTCGGTTTTTTTTTTTTTTTTTTTTGGTTTTATTTCAGCAGTTGCCTCCGCAGCTTTTCAAGCAGAGAGAGATAGGTGGGTAAACCGTAAAGCGTGTGATCGCAATGGCAATAAATTTGCCAGTCCACGACCTTGCCTAACTTAAGCCGGCTTTAACAAGCCCCTAGGAGGAATAGAAACTCCGCGGATTTGGCCAGGATCCAGCCGCGATTCGTTCGTTATTGTCTGGAAAATGGGTCGACTATAATTGCACTGCTTGTGCACTTTAGATTCCAATCTTCCTCTCCTCTGCGTCTCTACTGCCTCAGTGACTCTATCTTCTCTTGCTTCGGGCAGATTCTCTTCTCTTGGATTTTATACCAGAGCAGGACCACCTAGGACCTGAAATTGAAAAGGCCGAATGTGTCCTGAACGAAAGGCAGACAGGATGAAAAGATGCTCGCTGGGTTGCTACCCAGCTTGGAATCTGCTCCAATTCAACTCGCGTGCCATCCTTCCTTTTCACGATACACACTGCTCAGAGAGACTTACTTGAATTTCCACGATTTCCATCTGTGAAATTACCTTCGCCAGAGGAAACGATTGGTAATTGCCAACTAATTGGCGTGCATTAATTTCGTGTCCCATTTTCCCTGCATTCACTCCTATTGACACTAAGTAGCAATCGACAAACTAAAGCTTTATTGAAAATTCAATAGCTCGAGGAACTAATTGGGAGAGACGATTTTCAGGTTATTGAGGCGAAAAATATCATTTAGAGGTGTTTATAAATATGATAAGGGAAATCTAGGCAAATTTTTGTTCAGGATGTTTAGATAGTTTTTGAGACAATTGAGGATTTTTATCAAGATGGAACATAAATTGTTTTTTTTTGATAAAATTACAAGTTAAATGATAATTGACCTGAGTCAGTTTTCTTAAAATGATAATAAGGGAACTATGGTTAATTCTCTACAATTTTGTCACGGGTGAAATAATTATGGATGACATTTTTTCGACACTTTTTAAGTTTTTGGCAAAAAATGATAATTTGTAAAATAGAGTTAGTTTTTTACACTTTTGTTGAAGGAGAAATAATTAAAGAAGATATTTTTGTGCGATTATTAAAGTATTTGGTAAAAATCACACATGAAATGATAATTTGGAAACTAGAGTCAATTTTTAACACTATTGTCAAAGGAGAAATAATCAAAGAAGATATTTTTGTGATATTTAGTTTTTGGTAAAAACGAGGGTAAAATCACAAATGAAATGATAATTTCGAAACTAGTGTTAATTTTCTACACTTTTGTCAAAGGAGGAACATTCAAAGAAGACATTTTTTGTGACACTTGTTAAAATTTTTGGTAAAAATCTAAGAAATAGGGAAATTGTACATCAAGGTGTCTGGCAATTTTTGAGACAATAATTCGAGGATTTTTATCAAGATTGAAAATAAATTATGTTGAGGTCCATTGTTTTATAATTGAAAGAATAGATAAGTATGATAAAATTGATGAAATTGATGAAATAATTGATGGACAAGAAATTTTAAAATGCTGAATGTAATTGAAAATTGAGAAAAGAAGGGAAAATAATTGGAAATATATTTGAAATTTGAAGAAAGTGTGTTATTTATGTATAAGTGCATTAATAAAATAATTTAATGAGGCAAATAATTGACAATTTGGAACATAGTTAAAAATTTAGTAGAAAGGAAAATACCTTTGAAGTTTAAGGAAAATAATTGGAAATAGAAGAAAATATATAGAAAATTTAAAGAGTTGGAAGTAACTATAGAATTGAGAAAAATAAATAAAAATTGATAAAGAGATATTTTCAGGGAACATTTACAATAAATAGAGAATATAACGAGAATGGAAACATACAATTAACATTTCAAAAAAGAAATACGAATTTAATGAAATAATTGGAAACAAAAACATTATGGAAAATATGGATGAGATTAACAGAAAACAATTAATAATTGAAGAAATTAATTGAAGAGAAAAGACAATAATTAAAAATGACGCAGCTAAGTAAAGATAATAAAAATAATTACATGAAGTTCTTAATTAAAAAATAAAAGACTGCAATAGTAATTTAAAGAAAATATTTTTAAATTGAAGAAAATAATTAGAAATTGAGAAGGAAAATAGAGCAATTGAACACAATAATTAATCAATGAATAAAAATTTAACCAAATATTGAAAAATTCATTAAAAATCTAAAACATATAATTGAAAATTAAAGAACAAAATTTCTGAAAATATTGAAGAATATAATTAAACTTTGAGAAATCAATTTAAAAAATAAAGAAATTAATTAAACAAAAATATTTGTAAATTAAAGAACGTAATTCAAAATTGCAAAATATTATTGGAATTTGAAAATATTTAAGAATATATTTGAAACAGAAGAAAATAATTTAAAATGTTTAAAATAATTAAAATTATAGTATAATGTGTTCGAAATTAAAAAAAATTGAAAATTGAAGAAAATAAATAAAAAATTAAAAGAGTTGGAAAGATCTAGAATTGAAGAAAATAAAAAAAATGAAAAAAAATTTGAAAATTAAAGAAAATAAATGGAAATTTAAAAGAGTTAAAAAAAACCTGAATTGAAAAAAAAGAAAATAAAATAAAGAAAATAAAAACAAATTGCAAAAAAAGAAATATAACTGAAAATTGAAGAAAATGAAAAGAGTTAGAAAGATCTAGAATTCAAGAAAATAAAGAAATTGAAATTTCAAGAAAAAAAACGAATTTAATAAAATAAAATAAAATAAATGAATAAATTGGAAAAAAATAATTGAAAACTAAAGAAAATAAATAAAAAATAAAAAAAGTGGAAAAGAACTAGAATTGAAGAAAATAAATAAATTGAAATTTCGTGAAAGAAATAAGAATTTAATGAAATAATGGGAAACAAAAACATTATGGGAAAATATGGATAAAATTTACAGAAAACAATTAAAAATTGAGCACAGAGGACTATAATTGAAAATATCGGAAAATAATTTTTTATTTACAAAATAATTGTAAATTTCTGAACATAATAATTGTTGAGTTTGAAGAAAATAATTAATAATAAAAAAAATGTATCTGATGCGAAAAAAGAAACTTTAAATTTTCCAAAACAATAAGAATTGAAGGAAGTAATTAGAAACATAGAATAATATTTTTGAAATTGAAAAAATTAATTTAAAACTAAAGAAAATAACTGAGAAAAGTGAAAAGTATTCTGGAATACAAAAGAAAAAATTTTAAAATGTCTAAAATAATTGGAAACGAAAAAAAATAATTGAAAATAACCAAGTTAATTGAAAAATTAATAAAAATTTTTGTAAATGAAGAAAATTATACAGAAAGTAAAGAGTATATTTGAAGCCAGAGAAAATAATTTTAAAATGTAAAAAATAATTTGAAATTAAAGAAAATAATGCGTATAGGAACAAAAATTAATATTTTAAGAATATTATTAAAAATTGAAAAACAAAATTTAGAAAATTAAATAAAAAACAACTTAGGTCTGAGAAATTATTTTAAAATAGAAGAATATTATTTTAATAATTTTAACTATTTTCAATAAAAATAATCCAAAACTAAAGAAAATTTTTAAAAAATGAGACGGTTTTGAAAATTGAAGAAAACAATAAATTGTAATTTCCGGAAAATAATTGAAAATATTAAAAAATATATTTAAAGTAGAAGAAAATAATTGAAAATTGAAAAAAAATATTTGAAATGGAAAAATACAATATATTGACATTTTAAAAACTAAATAGTTTAGTGAAATAATTAAAATAACAAAAAAACACAATTTTAAAATTGAAAAAATGAATAAAGATACCAATGGTTAAAAGGCATAAAAAATATAATTGCAATGTAAATAAAATAAAATAATTGAAAAATTAATAAAAATAATTGAAAATTGAGGAAAGAAATTGCAAGTAAAAGGGTGTAATTCATAAATTAAAAATAGAATTAATTTTGAAAAAAATCATTTAAGAAATTTAAAAATAGAATGCAAATTCGACGAAAATAATATTTGTTACTTATAAAATTACCTTTTTTCATCTACCCAGACTTTTACATTTGTGACAGACAAAAATGACAGAAAAAATAACACAACATTATTTTTACCATATTAAAATTTAAATTTCAATTAATTCCAACTTTTTTTCTATTATACATTTTTTCACCGTACTTTTCTATGTAGAACAAAGTTTTGTTAAATCATGAACTTTATCTAAACTTAGAATATTCTCTACTCCTATTCGTTGAAAGAAAAATTCCCTCGACTTCGTTCTTTTTCGTTCAATAGAATGTCCTTTGAATCAAAGAAAATATTCTTCGTCTCAAAATACATTTTCTCCTGATCAAAGAAATTTTCGTTTGCGAAACTAATAATCAAGAGACGATTTCCTTGATTGAAAAATAAGCCGTTTATTTGACGACCTTTAGGTTGCAATATTTTCCATTAAAAATTAATTTAACTGTTAATTCCAATTATAAACATCTTTCCATATTTAAATTTGATTTCTGTAATTATTCTCACCTTATAATAAAACTCTATAAATGGAACTTTATTTAAAAAATAATTAATTACATCTACTTCTGGTTTTATTAATTTCCTTTAAATGTCAATTAGCGTTTTTAATTAACCTGATGTTTCTTTTTGTTACAGGTGTGTATCAATTTTCGATATATAAACTACATCTCCAAAAATCTATATCTTTTGGTATTGGGTGAGTTTATTCCATATTATAAAAAAATTATGGGCGATTCCATATCAAATTTACAGTCCACATTTTAAATTCGACAGAATCTATTTTTTATTTGTTCCTTAATAAAAATAAAAGATACGTATTTTTTATTTTTGTTTAAGTGGACAAATTTCGAGTTATGCTTTTTAAAATTTTAGGTTTTTAAAAATAGATCTTCAATCTCATATAACTCTAAATCTATTGAATTTAGAAAATTTTTTCTAACACATAAAAAGTTGGCTTTTTCTTCAACTTTTAAGTGGCGTAAAAAAATTATGTTTTAATGTTAAAAAAATTAATTTTTTAAAATTGTTTTAAAATAAAATAATTAAAAAAATGGTGGGAGGCAATTGAAAATTGTGGAAAATAATAAATATTTGAAAGAAAAATGGGGAGAAAAAATGAAAAATTTAAGAAAATATCCGAAAAATGACGAAGATAATTGACAATTGAAAAGAAAATTCAAAAATTGACTAAATTCATAGACAACTAAAAAAAATAATTGAAAAAATTAAACAAGAAATATTGAATTTAAAGAAAATAAATCAAAATTGAAAAATTAAGAAAATTATAGAAAAAATTTTTGGAAATTATTGAAACATTAAACAATAGGATTGAAAATCGAGAAAATTAATTAAAATTAAAGAACGGAACTGAAATTCATTGAATATAATTAAAAATTTAAAAGAGTAATTAAAAAATTGAGAGAATTATTGAATACAGAAGAAAATAATTTAAAACTGAAAAATGCAATTGAAATTTGAAGAAAATAATGAGAATTAAAGAAAATAATTCAAAGTTGAAGAAATAAATAGAAAATTAAAGAATTTAACGAAAATATTAAGAAAAAAATTTAGAAATGAGAAAAATGTTTTTCAATTGTAAATAAAATTTGAAAACTGTTGAGAATATTCGACAACGAAACAAAATAATTGAAAAGTCAAAAAATAATTTTAAAATTAAAAAAGAATAAATGAGAATTTGCAAAATTGTAGAAAATAATGGAAAATTGAAGAATGTATTAAATAACATTCAATATTAAATGTAAACAAAATAATTGAAAATTAAAAAACTATTGATATTATAGGAATGATTTGTGAAAATAATTACAAATCGAAGAAGATAATTGAACAATTGTATTTAAAATTATCGAAACATTGATAATCGAAAAACATAATTGAAAAAGGCGAGAATTTTTCAAAATTAAAGAAAATAATTGAAAATTGATAAATATAATTAAAATTTGAAGAGAATAATTTCGTTCTAGAATTAAAGAATTGAATTGATATTTTCAAACAATTTTTATGTTCGAACATGATAATTGAAAATTAAAGAAAATAATTTAAAATTGAAGTAAATAAAGAAAATTTGAAGAAATAAATTGAAAACTAAAGAATTAAATTGAATTTTTAAGGTAATAATTGCTAATTGATGGAGAAATTACAAAATGACAAAAATAATTAAATATTAAGGAAAAAACTTGACTTTAAAAAAAAATCAGAAATTGCGAGAAAAATCGTCAATAAAAAAAAATTATTAAAAAAATTAAAGAAAAACTATAAAATTCAAGGAGAAAATTAAATTGTCAATTAAAAGCTGAAGAAACTGATAGAACAAATGATAGAACAAATTGTAGAAAATGTATGAAAATTGTAGAAAATAATTCAAGAATTGTATTGCAACTCGAAAATATAATTGATAATTGAAAAAAGCAAGAATTTCTTAATTTTAAAGAAAATAATTCAAAATTGAAAAATATAATTGAATTTTGAAGAAAAAAATTTCGTTCTAGAATTGTAGATTTGAATTCAAATTTTAAAACAATTTTTATGTTTGAACAGAATAATTGAAAATTAAAGATAATAATTTAAAATTGAAGATAATAATTTAAAATTGAAGAAAATTTGAAGAAATAAATTGAAAACTAAAGAATTTAATTGAATTTTTAAGATAATCATTGCTAATGAAGGAGAAATTACAAAATGACGAAAATAATTAAATATTAAGGAAATTATTAAACTTTAAAAAAAATTTCATAAATTGCGAGAATAATCGATAATAAAACAAAATAATTGAATAAGGAAATGAATTGAATTAGGAAATGTATGAAAATTGAAAAAAATATTGTACTGAATTGTATTGGAATTTTAAAATATAATTGACTATTGAATAAAGCGAGAATTTCTTAATATTAAAGATAATAATTGAAAATTGAAAAATATAATTGAAATTTGAAGAGAATAATTTCGTTCTAGAATTAAAGAATTGATTTGATATTTTAAAACAATTTTTATGTTCGAACATGATAATTGAAAATTAAAGAAAATAATTTAAAATTGAAGAAAATAAAGAAAATTTGAAGAAATAAATTATAGACTAAAGAATTAAATTGAATTTTTAAGATAATAATTGCTAATTGACGGAGAAATTACAAAATGACAAAAATAATTAAATATTAAGGAAAATACTTGACTTTTGAAAAAAATTCCATAAATTGCGAGAATAATCGACAATAAAACAAAATAATTGAAAATGATTGAAGAATAATTATAAAATTTAAGGAGAAAATTAATTTGTTAATTGAAAACTAAAGAAAATTATAGAACAAATTGTAGAAAAAGTATGAAAATTGAAGAAAATAATTGAAGAATTGTATGGAAATTTGAAAATATAATTGCTAATTGAAAATTGAAAAATATTATTGAAATTTGAAGAAAAAAATTTCGTTCTAGAACTGCAGAATTAAATTAAAAATTAAAGAAAATAATTTAAAATTGAAGTAAATAAAAAAAAATTTGAAGAAATAAATTGAAAACTAAAGAATTAAATTGAATTTTTAAGATAATAATTGCTAATTGAAGGAGAAATTTAAAAATGACAAAAATAATTAAAGATAAAGAAAAATACTTGACTTTTGAAAAAAAATTCAGAAATTGCGAGAATAATTTAACAAAAGTATTGAAAAAATTGAAGAATAATTATAAAATTCAAGGAGAAAATTAAATTGTCAATTGAAAACTGAAGAAAATTATATAACAAATTGTAGAAAATATATGAAAATTGAAGAAAATAATTGAAGAATTGTATTGCAACTTGAAAATATAATTGATAATTGAAAAAGCGAGAATTTCTTAATATTAAAGAAAATAATTGAAAATTGAAAAATATTATTGAAATTTAAAGAAAATAATTTCGTTCTAGAATTGCAGATTTGAATTCAAATTTTAAAACAATTTTTATGTTTGAACAGAATAATTAAAAATTAAAGAAAAATTAATTTTTTTAAAATTTGTGCCTTTTTAAAAAAAAATTTTTTGTTTATTTATACCTCAAAACGTTAAGTACATTTAACAAAAATATTTGGAGTTATACGTGATTGAAGATGGGTCTATTTTTAAAAACCTAAAATTATGAAAATTTATCCACTTGAAAACAAAAATACTTATTAATTTATAAATACTTATTATTAATAACACTGTGTGACAGTGAAAAAAAAACTTCTTATCGGACCTAGTGGAGGTTGTAGGTCATAAAAAACTAAAAAGAATGGTATATATTAAATCTTTTATACACCCTCAAAATCTTGTTTTAGAGCCAGAAAACCATTTTTAGGTAAATTCATGTACATAATACTTTGAAACTTCGCCATTTTTTACCCGAATGAAAAAGTTTTTTTTTAATTTAAAGCTTAAAATATACCCTTTGAAGCTGCATAAGACTTTTTTTATTATCATTTAAATTCATGAAGATATAGACCAAAAATTTTCATTTTTTGATTGATTTTTCAACTTTGAAGCCAATTTAAATGTCTTATCTTATTAAAAATATTTTTTTTCTTGATGCACACCAAAAGCTTAACAATTGCAGTTTCAAATGACCCCAGATTGAATAAAATTCAAATAAAATTTTCAAAGTTATTCCACTTTTAACTTTATAGTAACATCGTTAAATTTTGACTCTATGAACAGTTTTTCATTATTTCCTTCCTGGGATTCATAATTTTAACTAATTTTCAATTTTGATGTATTTTTGCAATGCTTAGATACAATTTTTAGAGTTTAAGAATCATTTAATAAATACTGGTAACAATGTTTAATAAAATTAATATTAGGTACTATCAGGTAATTCTTAACCTTTAAACAGTGTTTCTTATATTGCAAAAATACATAAAAATTGAAAATTAGTCAAAATTATGAATCCCAGGAAGGAAATAATGAAAAACTGTTCATAGAGTCAAAATTTAACGATGTTACTATAAAGTTAAAAGTGGAATAACTTTGAAAATTTTATTTGAATTTTATTCAATCTGGGGTCATTTGAAACTGCAATTGTTAAGCTTTTGATGTGCATCAAGAAAAAAAATATTTTTAATAAGATAAGACATTTAAATTGGCTTCAAAGTTGAAAAATCAATCAAAAAATGAAAATTTTTGGTCTATATCTTCATGAATTTAAATGATAATAAAAAAAGTCTTATGCAGCTTCAAAGGGTATATTTTAAGCTTTTTAAATTAAAAAAAAACTTTTTCTGGCTCTAAAACAAGATTTTGAGGGTGTATAAAAGATTTAATAAATACCATTCTTTTTAGTTTTTTATGACCTATAACCTCCACTAGGTCCGATAAGAAGTTCTTTTACTTTTTTTTATTTTGTAACACAGTGTAATTGACATTTGAAATACTTATCTTTTATTTTTTATAAAGAACAAATAGAAAATAGATTCAATCGAATTTAAAATGTGTACTGTAAATTTGATATGGAATCGCCCAATATTATTATCTTTTTTTTTTTATTGTATAAAGCTGCCAGTATATTTTTATAACCTAAACCGCGACATTAAAGGCAATTTATAATTTCCCCTCTGCGTTTAAAGCAGAACTAATGGTTTCTAAGATAAAAAGCCACGTGTGTATGAGGGCGGATCTCTTTTTATTTTTAAAAATGATAGTGGCAGTGTGGATGATCGAGTCGCAATGACTCGAAGGATATAAGGTGATGCTTTTTGATTGTATCGTCGAGTCACGTGCAGCATATTAGAGAAACTTGAGATTAGCGACTCGTAGATTTTGCGCAGGTTTGTCGTGCTGTCTCGAAAACTGTCCCACAGGATTTTCATTTTAGCTGATAGGATCTCTTCTGCTACACCTTACTACCTCTAGCTGGCTGATCGAAGGGCGAAAGGCGCAAGGGGCGAGGATCAGTCCATGACTGCCAATTACAGGGAGATACGAGCCCTAGGCAATACACGCGCTGCCTGACCGGGATTCAAGATGCGCAAAAAAGATAAAACTCCACCAAGAATTATTCGATCGCATTCCTTGCCTCTCTAAAACTTCATGCAAATCTCGCTTAATAAAATGTTCGGGCGTCAATTAAAATAAATTTAACAACTTCATTTTTATCGACAACTGTCAGGCGCATTCATTATATTAGCTGAATTCCAATTTAAATTATGGAAAATAGACAGTTTATACTTTTTGTTTCGTGATTTATGGAAAAAGAGAACTTGGGTTTTGGAATTTTTGAAGAACCAGTTTTCTTGGTTGCTAACAATAAGTGGAACTTTCTGAGATTTATTTCATTTGAGAACAAATGAAAAGAGAATTTAAGGGGGCAACCCCTAGTTAAAGCGCGAAAAAATTGATCATTTTCATGAATTTTTTTTAGAAAAACTACTAACAATTTTAAATAAAACGATTTTTTGTCTAAAAATACAGAATTTAAAGTATGAATTCCGGTAAAAAAGTTGAAAAAATATCTAAAAATGGAGGTGTAATGCTCTCGATCTTGTTAAAGTCTTCATAGCAAATATGGTTTGCGGTGACCACAATTATAAAGAGTTGGCTACTTTTCGATTTTCACTAAAAAAAAAAAACCAAAAAAAAAAATGATTTCCCACCTGTAAAAAGGAAAGTTTTGCATTTAAAAACAAATCCTTCGATTAAGGACTGGATTTTTATGTTTTAAAGAAGCCCACAAAATTTGAACAAAATCGGTTCAGTAGTTTTTCATCAATAGTGGTCACCAACTTGAAACAGATGTCTTACTCTAAAACACCTTCCGAGGCTCTTTTTTATGCTTTCTATCGTATTAAATTTTCACTGAATAACCTAAAAATATATTTATATATTGCTGAAATCATATACTTTGACAAAATGCAAAAAAAAAGTGTATTGAGTTTTTGAAAAAAATAAGTAGGGTTGCCCCCTTAAAGAGTGTACAACAATGATATTTGTTTATAATCGCGATTATAGAGAAGTTTTTATGAAAAAGGCAAAATTTTACGTTAGTGTGTCATTTTAGTTTAAACTGTGAAGAATTAATGCAGGATTTCTATAAACCTGGAATTGGCATGGAATTTTTTTGTAGTCAGGGAAAACTTGGAAATGTCATGGAATTTTATAAAATGTTGTTTTAAAAAATTAATTTAATTAACTTCTCTTTTTGAACGCATTTTTTTGGTATTTTTATGTCAATTATTTTCCTCATTTTTAGATTATTTTCTTTAATAATGATCAAGTGCATTTGATCAAGTGAACATTTTCTACTAAAATCAAATTTTTGCGCTGACAGAAAAATGGTTTACATCAGAAAAAAACTTACGAGATAAATATTTTGTGTTTACCAGAAAATCTTAAGAGTTGAATCTTTTGGTTATCGATTCACTGTTAAACTTAGTCTGTAGGAAAAATGAGTCGAAATTTAATTTATTCTACATAGTCAATTAAATTAAAATATTAAATTCGAATTCATATTATTTAACCATTTTAAATGTAAAAGAAATTTGATTAATTTAATAAAAAAAAATTGTTATTAAATACTATTACGTGACATCAAATTTCTGTATGATTCATTAATGAATTCATTAGGTTTAAGAAATTTTTATTAATTTAATTAAAATGTTATTTTATAATTCTATTTAAACATGGAATTTTTGTATTTCTCACTAGTGCCCGTAAAAGATGGTATCATTGTGGGCTATAAATTATGCCAAATAAAAAAAATATTAGTTACCTACTTACTTATTTTCGTCATTTTGTAACTTTTTTCAATTATTAATTATTTTCTTCAAATTTCAATTTCATTTGTCAATTTTCAATATATTTTCTCAATTTTTAATTATTTTCTTCAGTTTTCAATTATTTTCTTGAATTTTCAATAATTCTTGTCTTTTTTCAATTATCAATTAATTATATTTTAAAATTCCAATACAATTCTTCAATTATATTCTTCAATTTTCATACATTTACTACAATTTGTTCTATAATTTTATTCAGTTTTCAATTGACAATTTAATTTATTCCTTCAATTTTATAATTACTCTTCAATTTTTTCAATTATTTTGTTTTATTATCGATTATTCTCGCAATTTATGATATTTTTTTCAAAAGTCAAGTACTTTTCTTAATATTTAATTATTTTCGACATTTTGTAATTTCTCCTTCATTAGCAATTATTATCTTAAAAATCCAATTTAATTCTTTAGTTTTCAATTTATTTCTTTAAATTTTCTTTATTCACTTCAATTTTAAATTATTTTCTTTAATTTTCAATTCAATTCTGAAATTCTAGAACAAAATTATTTTCTTAATTTCAATTATATTTTTCGATTTTCAATTATTTTCTTTAATATTAAAAAATTCTCGCTTTTTCAATTAGCAATTATATTTTCAAGTTGCAATGCAATTCTTCAATTATTTTCTTCAATTTTCATACATTTTGTACAATTTGTTCTATAATTTTCAGGAGTTTTCAATTGACAATTTAATTTTCTCCTTGAATTTTAAAATTATTCTTCAATTTTTTCAATTATTCTGTTTTATTGTCGATTATTCTCGCAATTTATGAAATTTTTTTCAAAAGTCAAGTATTTTCCTTAATATTTAATTATTTTTGTCATTTTGTAATTTCTCCTTTATTAGCAATTATTATCTTAAAAATTCAATTAAATTCTTTAGTTTTCAATTTATTTCTTCAAATTTTCTTCATTTTCTTCAAATTTAAATTATTTTCTTTAATTTTCAATTATTCTGTTCAAACATAAAAATTGTTTTAAAATTTGTTCAATTCTGCAATTTTAGAACGAAATGATTTTCTTCAAATTTCAATTATAATTATCAGTTTTCAATTATTTTCTTTAATTTTAAGAAATTTTTGTCTTTTTCAATTATTTTTTTGATTATCAATGTATCCATAATTTTAAATTCATTTGTTCAATTATCTTCTTCGATTTGTTATTATTTTCACCAATTATTCTTATAATATTCATAGTTTTTTAATTTTCAATTATTTAGTTTAAATTTAATATTGAATTAAAGTTTTTTTTTCAGTTTTAAATTATTTTCTTCTGTGTTCAATAATTATCCCCATTTTTCAATTACTCTTTTAAAATTTTAATTATTTTCAATGAATTTCAGTACCGTTCTTTAATTTTTCAATTATTTTCTTTAATTTTAATTTTAATTGATTTTTTCAATTTTCAATCCTATTGTTTAATGTTACAATTTTTTTCAACAAATTTTTCTATAATTTTCTTAATTTTTCAATTTTGAATTATTTTTTTTAAATTTAATATTTCTTGTTTAATTTTTTCAATTATTTTTTCTAGTTGTCTATGAATCTAGTCATTTTTCGAGTTTTATTTTCAATTGTCAATTATTTTCGTCATTTTTCGGATATTTTCTTAAATTTTTTATTTGTTCTCCTCATTTTTCATTCATTTCTTTCAAATATTAATTATTTTCCACAATTTTCAATTATCTCCTACCATTTTTTCAATTATTTTGTTTTGTTGTCTATTAATCTAGTCATTTTTCAAATATTTATTTCAATTGTTCATTACTTTCTTAATTTTTTAGATATTTTCTTCCATTTTTCATTTATTTTCATTATTTTTCAATTATTTCCTTTAATTATCCATTTATTCCTCAATTTTCAATTAATTTCTATAAATTTTTCAATTTTCAATTATTTTTCTTAACTTTTATAATTTTTTTTCAATTATTATGCTCTGTTGTCTATTATTCTAGCCAGTTTATGAATTTTTCTTCTATTGTTAATTATTTTCTTAAAATTTTTATTCAATTCTTTAATCTTCAATTTATTTCTTCACTTCTCAATTATTTTTTTAACATTTAATTTGTACCTACTCTTCAGTTATCTATTATTTTCTTCAATATCCAATAAATCTCGTCTTTTTTCGATTACTTTTTTCAATAGGTATTTAATTCTATTTTTCATATTTCAATTCCATTCTTCAATTTAAATTATTTTATTCGACTTTCAATCCAATTGTTTAATGTACATTGAATTACAATTATCCCTATAATTTTCTTAATTTTTCAATTTTGCAATTATTTTCTTTAAATTTAATATTTCTTGTTAAATTTTTTCAATAGTTGTTTTCAGTTGCCTATTTTTAAATCAATTTACATCTTTGCTGGTATTACTCTATATATTTTTTCTTATATAAAAATAAGAATTAACCAAAAAAAAAATTTTTTTTTTTCCATAATTTGTATTTCTTATTTTATCTCACTCTGTTTACTTTTTACTTTTCGTTCATTTATCACTTCTCGTTTATTTTTAACTTCTCTCTCTCACTTTTTTTTTCTCATCTTACCCAACTTCATTTATTTCTCTATTTGATATTTGTCTTTGGTTTGCGCAAATTCTTAACGAATCGTGAATATTAATTTGTCGTCTTGCTGACTGTACACTCGGAACAACCAATTAAAGGCTCTGAGACTTTTCTGGAGTTAATCCCCTTCACCCCAACCACTGTACTTTTGCATCGTCCAAACCGAGGCACTTGACGTTTTTGCTTATTCCGCAATTTGGCATTTCGTATATGAGCAGATTACACACAGCGCTCTCGTCAAAGAAATTGCGATAAACCCTTTTTAAATTTCTGTTTTTCCCTCTCGTAATTTGCACACAAAAACACTGATATTCAAAGCCACTAAAACTGCGCCTTTTTTCAAAAATAAAATAAAAGTGCGCAAAAAAACAACCATTGTTATACAAAAAATGCCTACTACTGCAAAATTCTTTATAAACTTCTATTTTTAATAAAAATATATTTTTTTTACTAATTTTCTCTGTTTTTTTTTTTTTTATTATTAAAAATAACATGATAATGAAACCACGAACAAGAACCTAAAATAGAGTTGTGTTTCCTGAAGAAGTCACGCTGGCGTTGAGTCGCTCATAAAATGCACTCAAGAGCTGCACCCTAAACGAAAACAAAAGTAGAGAGGAATCTTCCCACTTTGAGATGCATTCGCTTTTTTTTTTATCTCTTTGCTCTCTTTCATTTCATGGTGAGTCACCGAACACAGTCTTCCCTTGTTTAATCATTGTGGATACACGATCTCGTGCAGGATTAAGTTTTACAATTTATTTGGTGCTTTTCCGCGGATATGAAATTGATCCACAAGCTGGTTGCGCAGCTAAAAACTCATTTTGTACGTGCCCAGACAAGAAATGAGAAAAATTAATGTTCTGGAAAAAAAAACCTGCAGTCTGTACCAGAAAGGGCAAAAAAAAGACGACCAGGAAAAATTCGTATAGGGCCAAGCAGTTGGCAAATTTTTCAGCTGATCGATAATAACAGATAAAAAATCAGTACGATAGCGCCAAGAATCAAAAGTTTCGTGGCTCTGACCTGGCTTTATCCTGGCTCTGACATGGCCCTACCTTGGCTCTAGACTGGCCCTGGTCTGTCCCTAGCTTGGCTCTGGCCTGGCTCTATCTAGGCTCTAGACTGTCCCTATCCTGGCTCTGACCTGGCTCTGACATGGCCCCTCATTGGCTCTAGACTGTCCTTGACCTGTCCCTAGCCTGGCTATAACCTGGCCCTACCTTGGCTCTAGACTGATCCTAGCTTGGTCCTACCCTGGCTGTAATGTGGCCCTAATCTGGCTTTGACCTGGCCTTATCCTGGCTCTGACCTGGCTCTACCTGGTCTCTAAACTAACCCTGATCTGTCCCTAGCCTGGCTTTGACCTGGCCCTACCTTGGCTCTAGACTGATCCTAGCTTGGTCCTACCCTGGCTCTAATCTGGCCCTGGTCTGTCCCTAGCCTGGCTCTACCTTGTCTCTGTCTTGGCTCTAGAGTGGCCCTATCCTGGCTCTGACCTGGCTCTTCCTGGCTCTATCCTGGCTTTGACATGGCCCCTCATTGGCTCTAGATTGTCCCTGACCTGTCCCTAGCCTGGCTCTAACCTGGCCCTACCTTGGCTCTAGACTGATCCTAGCTTGGTCCCACCCTGGCTCTAATCTGGCCCTGGTCTGGCTTTGCCCTGGCCCTACCTTGGCTCTAGACTGACCCTAGCTTGGTCCTACCCTGGCTCTTATCTGGCCCTAGCCTGGCTTTGGCCTGGTCCTACTTTGGCTCTAGACTGATCCTAGCTTGGTCCTACCCTGGCTCTAATCTGGCCCAGGTCTGTCCCTAGCCTGGCTCTACCTTGTCTCTGTCTTGGCTCTAGAGTGGCCCTATCCTGGCTCTGACCTGGCTCTATCCTGGCTCTATCCTGGCTTTGACATGGCCCCTCATTGGCTCTAGATTGTCCCTGACCTGTCCCTAGCCTGGCTCTAACCTGGCCCTACCTTGGCTCTAGACTGATCCTAGCTTGGTCCCACCCTGGCTCTAATCTGGCCCTGGTCTGGCTTTGCCCTGGCCCTACCTTGGCTCTAGACTGACCCTAGCTTGGTCTTACCCTGGCTCTTATCTGGCCCTAGCCTGGCTTTGACCTGGTCCTAGCCTGGCTCTGACCTGGCCCTACCTTGGGTCTACACTGACCCTAGCTTGGTCCTACCCTGGCTCTAATCTGGCACTAGCCTGGTTTTGACCTGGTCCTACCCTGGCTCTGACCTGGCCCTAACCTGGCTTTGACTCTCTATCCCTCAAAGGCAAAGCAATTGTCATGAAACTACAGACGGACAGACAGACAGTGTTTTCTGACCCTTAGCCTCAAAACCCTAAAAATATTCATCAAACAATTACCATAAAAGTCAAAAATTAAAATTTTTCCTCACAGTAGCGGAAATGATTTTTAAGCAGAAAATTAGAGATAGACCGTTTATATTTTCAAGGGCTTTTTTTTAAGTGATAAACGTAAGTTGATGAGTGAGAGGGACGTCATTAGAGGAGAATGGGGTTTAGGAGAAAATGCTTAAATGTCCTCGTGGAGCGGAAATTATGACCTTGAAGAAAGACTCGGGACTGTTTGTGCACCGTCAGAAAACGACCTCCAATTAACAAAAGGGTGGATCTGGAGCGAAAGAATTGAAGGGTTCTTTTCCTCATGGACGCCTTCTGCTTACGTGCGTCAAACTAATGAGTGCGATGTCCGCATCAGCCTTCTGCCATTACTTTGTACATACGAGCAATACGCATATATGTATGCCTACCTATTGCATCGAGGGTTAGGCACACTGCAAAAAAAAAAAGGGATAGAGGAAGAAACACAACGATATGGGAGAGGGTTCGACCTTTTGACAGAATAAAACCCTGCATCCAATATTATAGTCGCTGACTATACTCATTTCAATGAGAGGTAACCGATGAAAGGACGTGATTTGCAAACGAGACAGTTTTTTTTTTAAAAAATCTTTAATTCATTTAGTAACAGTTTCGTGTACATACAAATAGAGAAAAAGAAACTAGAGAAGAATTTTAAAATATTTAAAATTACGAGAAAATTTAATAAAACTTGTTTTAAACATTCCGCAAAAAAGTAAGCTTTGGAAAGAAATCGCAAAAAGACCTAAAAGCCACTTACTCGAGAAGAGATTATGTTTAAAGTCGTCATTTTGCTCTTTGAAATAGAACAATTGACTTTTAAAAGTATAATGTTATTTAGACAAAATCTGGTAAATTTGATTTAAAACAAAATAAACGATTAAAACTCGTAATATGGGATGCATTAATAATTAATGAATTTGAAGATTTAGATACGGTTTAAAGAAATGAGAGAAATCTTAAATTTTAATCGAGTTATGAGTTTTAATGGTTCATTTTGCTTTAAATATTACATTTCACTTCTTAGATTTTTGACACCTTACCTACATTTGCCATTAATATTGCACCAAAAGATAGTTTTTGTATTTCAAAAATCAAAAAATTAACCTCTTCTTGAGTATGTGTCTAATGTTTTCTGAAAAGATAAGAAAGGATGAGAAAATTTAATTTAATAAGAAATAATAAAATATAGAGAAAATCTTTAATCAAATTCAAACAAATTATGAACTGATTCAAAACTGTTTTGAACTATTCATAACTATGTAAAACTATTTAAAACATGTTTAAAAATCTTAAAAGCTGTTTAAAACTTCTCAAAATTGTTTAGAGCTACTCAAAACTTTTTAGAATTTGTTAAAAACTCATTACGAATAGTTTAAAACTGTTTTGAACTATTTATAGCTGTTTAAAACTCTTCAGAACATGTTTAAAACTCTTTAAAACATATTTAAAACTCTTTAGAACATGTTTAAAAGTTTTTAGAACTGTTTCAAACACTTTAGAACTGTTTCAAACTAATTAAAACTATTTTGAGCTTGTTTGAAACTTATCAAAACTTACTTAAAAGTTATAAAAACAAATTCAAGATTGATTGGTACTAGTCCAAACCTGTTTGGAACCAGTAAAAACAATTTGAGGCTCAAAAGTGTTCAAAACTAGTTCTAAAGTATTTGAAACTAATTCTAAACTTCTTAAAATGAGATCTTTCAACGATCGTTTACAACTGCTGTTTATGTTTAAAAGTAGTTCGAAACTGTTTAGGACTTCTTCGCAATTATTCGAATGTTAAAACTGTTAAAAGTAGTTCGGAACTGTTTAGAATTTGTCCAAAACTGTTTGAAATAAATTCGCAACTATTTTAAACTATTTTGAAACTATTTGAAACAAGTCTGAATTGTTTGGAACTAGTTCAACACTGTACAAATAATTTTAAACTGCTTAGAACTTGTTTAAAACAGTTTAAAAGTAGATCATAACTACAAGGAAAGTGTTAGAAACTGTTAGAAACTAGTTTCCAACTGTTTGAGATTAGTTAAAAATGGTTTGAAAGCAGTTCGGAACTGCTTGGGACTTTTTTAAAAATGTTTAAAAGTAGTTCGGAACTGTTTAAAACTTGTCCAAAACTGTTTGAAATTAATTCGAAACTTTTTAAAACTAGTTAGAAACTATTATTTTTTAAAATAGTTTGAAGCTGTTTAAAACTAGTTGGAGAGTGTTTGGGACTAGTTGAAAACTGTGTAAATAATTTGAAACTATTTAGAACTTTTGCAAAACTGTTTAGAAGTACTTCAAAACTGTTTAGAAATACTTCAGAACTGTTTTAGAAGTACTTTGGAATTGTTCAATATTCATTCAAAATCGTTTGAAACTAGTCTCAAATTAGTTTGTTTGGAACTAGTTGGAAACTATTTGGAACTAGTTCAAAACTGCTTGAAAGTAGTTAGAAGCTGTTTCAGACTTATTAGAAGCTGTTTGAAACTTGTTCACAATTTTATACTAGTTTGAAATTGCTTGAAAGTACTTTCAAAATATTTAAGACTTATTCGAAACTGTTTAAAAGTAGTTTGGAGCTGTTTAGTAAAAATATAAAATTTTTTAAAACCAGTTCAAAACTGTTTGATATAGTTAAAAAATATTTGAACAAAACAATTTAAAAGTAATTCGGAACTTTTTAGAACTTGTGCAGAATACTTTAAAACTAATACGGAACTATTTAAAACTAGTTGGAAACTGTTTATATTCGGAGATAGCATTAGAGATTTTGAAACTACTTGGAAATAGTTTGACACTAACTAAAAATTGTGAAATTAATTTGAAACTGTTTAGAACTTGCGCAAAAATGTTTAAAAGTAGTTCAGAACTGTTTGGGACTTAATCAAAACTAGTTTGAAACTAGTTTGTTTAAAACTGGTTGGAATCTATTTGAAACTAGTTCAAAACTGTTTGAAAGAAGTTAGAAACTGTTTCAAACTTATTAGAAACTGTTTAGCACTTGTTTGGAATTAGTTCGGAACTGTTTGAAACGGGTTTGAATCTATTTTGGACTAGTTTAAAAATTGTTTAAAAGTAGTTCTGTGCTGTTTGGGAAAAATTAAAAAAATTTTGTAACTAGTTAGGAAATGTTTAGGACTTGTTCAAAACTTATTTATTTATTTCAAATTAACGGGCAATGCCCTTTCATACAAAAGTATTTAATTAATTAAACTGTTTAAAACTTGTTTGAAACTGTTTGAAATTAGTTCTGAACTATTAAAAACTAGTTGGAAACTATTTTGGACTAGTTCAAAACTGTTCAACAGTAGTTCGGAGCTGTTTCGGACAAATTCAAAATTCCTTGAAACTAGTTAGAAACTGTTTAGGACTTGTTCAAAACTGTTTAAAACTTGTTTGGAACTGTTTAAAACTAGTTGTAAACTGTTTTAGACTAGTTAAAAACTGTTTGAAAGTATTTCGTAGCTGTTTAGAAGAAATTCGAAATTCTTTGAAACTATACTTCCAAAAAAAATTTCGAATTTTTGGACAATTTTTGGACAAGGTCAAAATTGTTTGAAAGTAGTTCGGAGCTTTCAAAATTCCTTGAAACTAGTTAGGAACTGTTCAGGACTTGTTTAAAACTTGTTTGAAACTGTTTGAAACTAGTTGGAAACTATTTTGGACCCGTTCAAAACTCTTTGAAAGTAGTTCGGAACTGTTTAGGACCAATTCAAAATTTCTTGAAACTAGTTAGGAACTGTTCAAGACATGTTCAAAACTGTTAAAAACTAATTTGGAACTGTTTAAAACTAGTTTGAAACTGTTTTAGACTAGTTCAAAGTTGTTTGAAAGTTTTTCGGATCAGTTTGGAAGAAATTCGAAATTCTTTGAAACTAGTTCAAAACTGTTTAGTACTTGGTCAAATCTGTTTAAAACTTGTTTAGAGCTGTTTGAAACTATTTTGGGCAAGTTCAAAATTGTTAGAAAGTAGTTCGGAGCTATTTGGGACAAATGCAAAATTCTTTAAAATTAGTTCGAAACTGTTTAGAACTTGTTTAAAACTGTTAAAGTCTTATTTGGAACTGTTTGAAAGTAGTTCGGAGCTGTTTGGGACAAATTCAAAATTTTTTAAAACTAGTTCGGAACTGTTAAGTACTGATTTAAAACTGTTAAAAACTTGTTTGAAAATGTTTGAAACTTGCTGGAAACTATTTTGTACTAGTTCAAAACTGTTTGACTGTAGTTCTTAACTGTTTGGGACTAATCGAAATTTGTTTAAAACTAGTTTCGAACTGTTTGGGACTTTTTTTAAAACTGTTTTAAACTTGTTCTGAAGTACTTGCAACCAGTTGGAAACTGTTAGGAACTAGTTAAAAACTGTGTGAGAATAATTATAAACTGTTTGAAAATTTCGAGTTGTCTGTGGACAATGGAAAGACGGATGGACAGACGGTCGGACGGACAGACGGACGCCAAAGTTTAAAGGTTTTGTCTTCAAAACTTAAAAATTGATCAAGTTTAAAAAAAAATCTAGGAAAGAAACACAAAAATTGGATTAACCTAAATTTGAATTTTGCATAATAGCTACTTTTTACAAATTTCCAAATCTTCTTGAAAATTTCCAGATTTCTTGTTTTTTTTTTGTTCATGATGAAATTCCCGACAATGCCCGCGGGACACTTTGATTACAGTTGAAGAAAAACAAAAGGAAAAAAAAATGCCTTAATTTGAAAGTAATATGCACAGCGTGTGCCGGCGTCATTAACGTCAAACAAGAATCTGATTAGCATTCATCAGTTGATACAGTGTTTTATTAATTACAGTGTTTTGTGTAAGGAGGACTTTTTTTTATTTACAAAGAGAGATGGTGTGTTTGTGCTGAAAACACAGCAGCGAGCTGGTGGGTGTATTTTAAAAGTATGGGTTATTTAGGATCTGCCTTTATACTCATTCAGCGCGAGAATATACATTCTGCGATCGTCTGCAGTTGTTCCAAAGGGATTTCAAAGTGGGATCGTCGTCATCTCGCGCTCGGTTTTATTTGCTAGACCTCTTCGAAACGCCCGCGAGGGTAGTTTTAATATTTCCTCGAAAAGGGTGAAGTCCCTGCCACGTAGCCCCTCTCTCTCTCTCTCTCTCGTTAGTAACCTGTCTCCCAAGTTGAGAAGGAAAAGCGCGCGCACTCGAGAGAAAGGCATTTTTATAGTTATCGTATAAATGTTAAGAGAGCCGAGAGGAGCCAAGCAGCTAGCAAACTTTCAAATGAACAAGATTATTTTGACTTCTCGCTCTTTATCTATTTTAGATCTCGGGACATTTCGTTCTTTATGCTTTTTTACATCCTTGGCCATTACGGGACATTTGGATCTTTTAGATATTGAGAAAAATGGTTCCTGATCTGTTTGGAACATTTTTAATGCTTCTTCAGCTTTATTAAACCCTCATTTGTTTTCTTCTAAAACTCCTTCAAATCATTATTATTAGTTCTGTTTGTAATGCCTTTGGAAGTTAAAAATAAAAGTTTTATGAACTAGTGTCTGAACCGAGAGATATTATTTTCGACAAAATGGTCCATTTATTGAATAGATATATCAAACGAGTAAAGTTTTCACGACTCTTTAATGTCTGATGAAATGTCGCGCAATTTAGGACTCGACTTTTCCTCCCGAAGAAATATGTTCCGGTCTTGAATAAGTTTAGTGACAAATTAATCATGTGTCATTTTTTACGATTATCCCTGAGAAATGGTATTTTCAGGTTTTTTTTTTCTTTTTTAAATTTAAAATCATGTTTCACCTTTTTAAAATGTTTTTAAATTTATAGCAATTTAAATTTCTTCAAAATTTAGTTAATGTGAACTTGCATTGATTGATTCTTTTCTATTATGATTTAAATTATTTTAACTACAATTTTGTACTATTTTTATCATTTTTCAATTATTTTCTGCAAATTTTTAATTATTTTTCAATTGTTTCCTTAAAACTTAATTTTACCTCCTTCAAATTTCTATCACTTCTTCAATTTTAATTATTTTTTCTTCGACAATAAAATAATTTAATTATTTATTGCTAAACTTTATATTATTTATCACAAATTTAAATACATTTTTTTAATTTATTACTATTTTTGTCATTTTGCAATTCTTATTTTCAATTTTTAATCATTTTCATAATTTTTGAATTTTCAACCATATATCTCCATTTTCAACCAAATTTTATTCAATTTTCATATTTCTTTTTATTATTTTGCAATTATTTTCTCCATCTTTTAATACTTTCATTATTTTTCAGTTAATTTCCTAAATATTCAGTTATTATCTCAAATTAAAAATTTTTTTTTTCTACGTTTTAAACGATTTTTTCATTATTTTCTTTTACTTAAAAATAAATTCTGTAATTTTTCTATTATTTTGTTCAATTTCTTATTATTTTGGCATAATTTTCAAATTTTTAATTCACTAAATTTGCATTTCTCCGATTTTTGAAATCCCCGAATTCACATTTGTCCGAATTTTGAAATCACCGATCCTACATTTGTCCGAACTTTTAAATCACTGATTTTGCATTTTTCCGAACTTTTAAAATTTAAATTTACAAATTTAAATTTGTAATTTCAGTTATCCTCTGAAATTTTTAAAATTTTGTTTTCCAATTTTCAATTTTGTCCTTCAAATTATTCAATTTTTTTCTGAAATAATAATTTTCGTTCATTAATAAATTATTGTTTTCTTTAATTTAACATTATTTTGAACATATTAAAACTATTTTTTTAGTTTCAAATATACTTTTTACTTTTTCAATTTTTCTTTTTAATTTTAAATAACGTTGTTTATTTTTTCAATTATTTTTTTTAAATTTTTGTTTATTTCTGTCAATTTTTAATTGTATTCTTCAATTTTAAATAGGTTTTTTAGTATTTCAGTTATATTCTGTATTTTTTTATAATTTTGTTCTTCAGTTTTCAATTATAATCTTTAAGTGATTTAATTATTCTTTCATATTTGTAATATTTTTTATCAATTAGTTTCTTTGAATTTAAATAACATTAGACATTTTAAAAGTCTTTTCCTTAACTTTAAATAGTTCAAATATACTCTTCACTTTTTTAATTATTATATTCATATTTTAATTATTGTTTTTGACAATGTTTAATAGCATTCTTCAATTTCAAATTAATTTCTCTAATTTCAGCTGTATTCCTAAATTTCTTAAATTTTGTTCTTCATTTTTCAACTCTATTCTTCAAATTATTCAATTATTTTCTGAAATATTAATTTTTGTTCATTTATAAATTATCTTGCAAATTTTTTAGTATCTTCTCTTTGGTATCAATTAAAATCTTCGTTTTTTCAATTATTTTCTTCAACTTCAAATAAATTTCACAATTTTATCAATTATTTTTTGATTTTTTAATTATTTACCTCACTTGCTAATTATGTTGTTTAATTTTCTATTTTTTTACAATAAGTTATTTTTTTCTTCGGATTTAAATACACTCTTATGATTTTCAATTATCTTCCTCAGTTTTCAATTATTTTTCTTAATTTTCAATTACTGTCTCTTTTTTTAATTTTTATACATTTTCTGCAATTTAATATATATTCTTCTACGGTTTTTATTATTCTGAACGTTTTTAATCATTTTCTTCTGTTTTAAAAACACTCGGAAATATTTTTAATTATTTACTTTTATTCTGAACTACATTCTTTAATTTTTCAATTATTTCCGTTCAATTAAAGTCTTTAATTTAAAATTGATTTCTTAAATTTCAATTATAATCTTCCACTTTACTTCAAATTTTTAAATTATTTTTTTTAATTTTAATTATTTCCAAGTTTTTTTTATTTATTTATAAATTTTAATTATTTTTTTTTTAATTTCAACAATACTCTCCTTTCTCCTATATTTTCAACTGTTTCCTTAATTTTTCAATTATTTGCTTCATTGTTCAATTACTTTTTTTAATTTTTTCTTCGTTCTTTAATTCTCAATTATATTCTCAATTTTGCAATTTTAAAATATTATTAAATTCTAATTACATTCTTTTAATTTGTCAACTTCTTCAATGCATAAATTTTTAATTTTCAATAATTTTCTTTAAATTTCATTCATATTTTCTTCCTCCTATATTTCTGACTATTTTTTCAATTTTCAATTACTTGCTTCGTTGTTAAATTATTTCTTTTAAATTCTAGCTATTTCCAGATTTTTTATTTATTAATATTCATTTATTAATTTCAATAATTTTCTTTTAATCCCAACGATATTGTCCCTTCTTCTATATTTTCAACTGTTTCCTCAATTTTTCTATTATTTATTTATTAACTTATTTACTATATTTATTTAATTTCTTCAATTTTTTTCTTCCTTCTTCAATTCTCAATTACATCCTCCATTTTTCAATTTTTATCTTCAAATTCAATTTTTTCTCTAAAGTACCGCATTATTTCTCAATTATAAAATTACATTCACTTTTTATTTCAATTAATAAATAATAATATTATTTAGTTTCATTCTTAAGAACCTTCCCTGGCAACAGTATCGGATTGAATTCCAATCAGTTTGAATAAGTTATAATCAGAATTCTTCCGGGGCATTCCGAAATTTGTTTCCGAGCCAATCAGTTTTTATCCGAATCTAAAAATGGATGTAATTTGACGAAAAATTCTTTCCGAATCATTCCGAAATAATCCGTTTTAATCCGAAGCTAAATTTTAATCCGTTTGAATCCCGTTATTTCATTCCGAATTATTCCGAATCAATCCTTTCCAATTTTATTTGGGTTTATTCGAATATGAAACGGATTGATTCTGATTGATTCGGAATGAAATAACGTGATTCAAACGGATAAAAATTTAGCTTCGAAATGAGACGGATTAATTCGGAATGATTCGGAAAGAAGTTTTCGTCAAGTTACATCCATTTTTAGATTCGGATAAAAACTGATTGGCTCGGAAACAAATTTCGGAATGACTCGGAAGAATACTGTTTGAAATTCAATCCAATACTTTTGTCAGGGTTACAAACTACTAGAATTATTTTCCAAAAGTTGCTCAGAACCCAGAAAAAAAAGTTAAGTGCCTCTTTATACCGACAATGTCCTAAAATGGACATAACGGTACCCCCATAGTCAGAAAAAACAAAAATCGCAAAATTACGAGCGACAGAATAGCCTGATAACTTAAAGTTTGATAAGAAATGCACTAACGGGGTTACGCTTTGTTCCTGCCTATCGTATAGGTCGAAGTAAGAATATGGGACCGATAACAAACTCGAGGATTATCGAATTCCTTTAAAATAAAATTCCATTTTCTCAGATTTTATGTCGCTGAGGTAAAATAACTGAGGTTTGATTGAATTCTTTAAATACCTCGCCCTATATATTGGAATATTGTAGTAATTTTAAACATCCCGAGAAAAATTCTCAATGCAAAGTTACCGCTCTTCTTTTTTTCTTCAAATAACCGCAATTTCCACTGAAAATTGGTTTAACAAAATTGTAACAATTTATTTACAAAATCTTAGAATTTTTAGTAAAAATAATCGACAAAAGCAAATATTATTCACAAGCCGGGCGTTGAGTTAGAGTCAACTTTCGAATACACGGCGCAAAGACGGAGGAGATATTTGCATTGAATGCACTTACCTTCTGGGTATCTCTGGACCGGAACCTTGTACCATTGTGTTTATTTGTGCACTTTAATTATATCAAATATGGTGCGCAAGGGCTCTGCGTAGTGTATAATGGGTTCTGCTTTGGTCCCGACTGTTCCCAAGAACTAAAGACAATAGCCCCCCTTTTCCAATTTCCACTTGCGAGAAAATATTTTTATTGTCCCTCTATACCGTGTGGTATTCAAAATGTTTACAATACAGAAAAGAAGATGGAGATAGAACGATAACATATTCGAGTTTTCAAGCGCATTTGTCTACGATTATAAATATTCTTTTAAAACCAGTAGAATCTGCTCCAGTGGTGTAAAAAAAAAAAAAAAATCAAAAACCTTGCTGATTGCAGTAATTTAAAATTTGACAAAATTAAATAACTTGCGCTCGCGCGCTACTAGTTTCTATACATTATAAATAATATTTTAAATATAATGTTAAAAAATAAATTTATACCTATAAATAAGAAAATAAATGATTTATTTAGGACAAAATTTATAAAATTTTAGGAATAAAAATGATTGCTAAAGTAATTGAAATTTAACGGAATAATTGCAAATTTTGCAAACTAATTACAAAAAAAAAGAATAAAATTAACCAAAAAATTTTTTTATAATAATTCCCTTTATAATAATTTTTTTTATTATGTATTTTTTTGAACCTCCTTAAGCTTCAATTATAATTAATAAGATTATAAGAAAATGTAAATTTTAATTTCAGGGCATAAACAACTAAAATTATAAAAACATTGTATCAATATGCATACTATAAACTATTATTTATGAAAAAAAATTTCCATCACTTTTTGCGGTTATTTACAAACCCTTTCTTTAAAAGATTTAAAACATAACATATAAATGTTATAAAAATTTACAATTATTCAAATAAATTACATAATGAATCTGTGGAAAATATAATTATAATAAATTTGTACTCCTTACTTTAAATAATACTTTAGTTTGTAGCTTACCAATATTCGATACAAACATTTTCAGTAGCAAGATGGTCATAATTTTCTTGAAATAATTTAAATAAACATTTTTTAATTTTTATTTTCTGGAGGTCCATATTTGTGATACCCATGTTTTTAACTTAACCTACAATTTTCGACAGGTTATTTCTTAGAATAGTAGGTACACTCTATGATTATTATCATTATCATCCAATAATTACCATATCGGCTATAGGCTATGTAATTAAATAAATAAGATAAAAATAATTTTGTAAATTTTAGAAAAGAAGATTCATTAGGTCGTGATCTCTGTTGATGATTAGAGTGAGTACACGGTGACGATACGCTGTTTCCGTTGCGACAAGATTGACCGGTATCCTCCCTCATTGTGCTCGACCAATGACCATAAGTCAGTCATTAGAGTCAACCTACGTCTGGCATCCCTGCTGCTTTATGTCTTTCTCGAGCTCTGAACCGTGAATCCATAAAATTACTGTTCTCCTACGGTGGGCCAGCATTGGCCAACAAAGATGATCGTCTTGTGGGTAAAAGCCACTCGTAGACGACCTACGCATGAGAGTTTCGTGGTTCCGAGGAATCGCGGAGTGACACTGACTTGCTGCTATTAATGTTCGAGTTGAAAGACGACAGGCGACACGAGGCTAAACGATCCCGCAGCAATACCACTGTCGTTGATGGATGCTTTTTTTTGTCCAGTACAAAAAATCTATTCAAGTGGTTTCGCCCCCTTGATTAATGGGAGCAGATGAACAGGGTATCAATGAAGTTCATGCGCATTAAGTGTCTATCTTTTTTCTTCCTCGAAGCACACGTGATAAATTATTAATTTCACCAATATTTATGAATTTGGAAATTTTATTTATTTATTTAATTTATTTATTTCAAAGAAAGTTCCTAGGGCTAGTAAGCCCTCAATGGAACAGATCGTACAGACTAATAATAACATGACCATAAAAAGAATACAATAATCATGTAAAAGTAAAGCAAAATCGATGTAACAACAGTAAAGTAATATAACGAAACAATAAGAATATCAAAAAGAAAGTATAATAATCATTATAATAGAGATCATAGAAAGAAAAGAAAAAAAATAATAGTAATGATAATAATAATAAATAGGAAGCCAGCAAAACTACTCATTCATTCAAATTAACATACTTGCTCTCGAGCAATGTATTAAGACAACCATTTAACATACGTAACAATTATAATTACCAATATGTAATCTCAAAAACAGAGTTAGATGTTGAACTTAAAAATTTTCTAAAAAGTAGTTTAAAAAACTGCTTTGAGTTTGCATCTCTAATAAACTGAGGAACTTTGTTCCATAATCGCGTACCTCTGATAACAAACGAACGTTGATATTTACTAGTACGATGAAATGGTACTTTCAGAATAGAATTTCTCTCTCTTAAGTTATGTCCGCTGCTTAAATTAGAGTTTTTATATTCGAAGTATCTAAACAGGTAATCAGGAACTCCAGTTTTAAGAATAGAGTAAATCAAGTTACCCATAAAACTCTGCCTTCTTTTTGCCACATTCAACAAACCAGCCTTAACCCTATGCTGTGTAATATGCTCACCTTTATTAAGATTATAAATAAATCTAACACATGCGTTGAGTGTTTTCTCTAGTTTATTATTAAGATTATCAGTAATATCGTCATACACCAGACAACCATAGTCAAAATAGGGAAGAATCAAGCTTTTTATCAGTAAAATACGTGTAGCGGTTGGAAAAGATTCCCTATTTTTATATATCTGTCTGAGAACAACATAAGTCTTCCGACAAATCTCAAGGACATGCTTCTCCCAGGATAACGTTGAATCAAGTATTAGACCAAGGTCTTTAACTGACTCCAAAATCTCAATGGGACATATAAATTTATATTGAAATATATTGACATATAAATAAAATGTAGGTACATACTGCTTCATTTACGCTAGTTGAATCAAATACTAACTCCCAATTAATTCCACCTAAATAAAAGTCAATTGCTGCTAGGTTAGCATTTTTAAAATCATATTTAAATTCACACTGTAATCTATTTTTTAGATGAGAAATCTAAATATTCAATAGCAATGGTGGGTGATAATTATCCACTGGAATTATTATTTTTACTTAAATTATCGTGGAATAAATATCCTTTTTACGAATTTATAATTCGAAAAGAACTGGTGAAGTTTGTTAAAGGCGAAAAATTATTCTGTCCTTAAGAGACAAAAGTTTGAGAGAAGACATCTTATAATTTCCCCTTGAGCCTTCAAGTCTATTTCTTCTTCAATGCATGTTATACGACATTGATAAATAGAAGGGGAGATAAAAGGGTAGACTAAAAGAATTTAAAAAGGTAAGAAACTTGTTGAAAAACAAGTTTTTCTCCTTACTTTTGTTTTCCGCGCTGAGCTCGTGGTAGCAAATAGAGTACTCGCAGGTAATTTAAGAATTCCTTGGAGATATACTCGCGAATCTTCTTATTTATTGTACTCCGCGCTCTCTTAATTCAGCACCAGCCTCTGCTAGAAAGACCCTAAAGATCTCAAAGAGTCTCCTACAGGAAAGACGATCGGTCGTAAAAAGTTGAATCTCCCTTTTAGTGTTATCAAAAAAGAAATATGGGTATTATTCCTCTACCCTAAAAAAAAACATATAATATTTTTTATTAAAACACCTTTATTAATTATATTAAAGAGTAGTTAAATTTTTTATTTGGTTCATCATTTCGAGGATTGCAGTTTGTATTATTTTGTACGAATTAGTTTATTATTAACGCAAATGTTTCATTTCTGCTGTTAATTATTATTTATTAACTTTATGTATATTCGAAAAGCTTATTATTTATTGAAAATACCGTTTATTGTTTATTAATTACCGACCGAGTTCTTTAGTACAATAATTCTAGGATGTGGCGCTAGTGTCGATTCGCGTACATTCATTTAATCGCCCTCATTCCATTATTTACGAATTTATTCGTTTTCAATTACCATCATTTACGAATTTAATTTCATTGAATCTTTTCAGTTTCCAAAGTTATAATTACTTGCGTTCAAGATTCCAACGTTACGCAAATTTAACTAAATTCAAGTTTTAACAATTTTATAATTACTTGAGGTTTACTTTCAAAAGTTCTGAATTTAATACATTTAAATTACAACGTTTCCAAATTAAAGTGGTTTCAGTTTCCATAGTTTAGGAATAATTACACTGAATCTTTAGAGCTTAGTAATTTAATTACCTTTATGTTTTAACGCTATTAATTTTAAATTTAACGCCGACAAATTTAATTCTATTTAATTTATTTAAATCCATCAAATTTTTAACGTTTGCTAATTTAATATGTTCAAATTTCAACATTTCCGAATTTTAATTGCGTTAATAGTTCAACGTTCTCTAATTTAAATTTAATACCGACAAAATTGTCCAGAAATAATTAATTAAAATAGTGTAATTTTCCCTCTATCAGATGCAGTCATCTGAATAATAAAATATTGTAAATAATGCTCACCACAAACAAAAGCAACGAAACATTTAAGACCTAAATTTAATTACATAAATACCAAATCGTATAAAATATTCAGATAACATTAATATTATTTCGAAGGTTTTCGAGAGATAAGAAGCAGTCTTTCCATCACTATTACGTAAATTGATATTTATATTCAGAAAGTTTATATATTATTTATTTTAATTCAGATCTTTAATTAATACAGTCATTTTATATGTATCATAAATTATATGTTAAAATTTAACAAATATAGATACAAGATAATTACTCCTTATGTCGTATTTGAGCTCACAGAATACTTACTAATTTAGTCGCATAGTTCCATTAACGACAGACATTAGATGCACGAAATAGAATTCTCATTCCTTATTACATTGAATTCCCGGAATTTAGATATTTTCCTGTAATTAACATTTCCTAGTCGTTATACAATATCCCATACCTAAAATAAATCGTAGTATTTTATTTGTAAAACATTTACTCTATTTTAAAAATACTTAATCGATTCGAAAGTAGTTCACTCTGAAAAAAGTTTTGTCGAGTCTTTTTTTTCAAGCTGGAGGTTTAAAGAAAATTTTCTCTTAAAGCTTGCAGAAAATTTGTTTAACCTAAATTCCCCTTGGTTAAACAATTTTTTTTAACCGGAATATTTTTTTCTTGCTTTAAAAATTGAATATATAAAGATGCTACAAACAAGTTGAAAAAAAGTTACAGACATTGCTACAATTTATCATTTTCATATCATCCAGGTCAGTAAATGCGGCACTAACAAGGAAGTACTTGCAGTTACTTTTATCAGTACTTCATTTGTACGAGGCTAAAAATCCATATTTTAAGGCTTAATAATCCCGGTTCTCGATAAGCTTCATCGCGGTTATTTTTCAAAACGACTTTCGCGGGGCTAATCAGGCATGAAAATGGCAAAAGCGCGCGTAGGTAGTTGCCCGGCGTCGCGTAATCTTGCATCATGATATCGCTAATCCGCGAGCGACTGATGTTTAGACGATGTCACGCTATTAACTATAACTTCAACAGGTACCGTGTCGACGTAATACATTAACAACTTTTTTATCGTTTCAATGAGAAACAATATTTTCTGCATTGTACTTTGAGTTACACGTGTTTTACTCGAAATTTGAGATTTTTTTAATCCAGTTTTATTTTCAAATTAACTTCCCCCGTTTTTTTTAAGAAATAATAAAACAGCTCGTCTATGCCGAGTGTAGGAGAAAAGATAGTGAAAAGATGTTGTCCTTTAAAGCAAACTTGCAAATTCTATTTGGAGAATGGTGTGTTTTCAAGTTATCTTTCCTATTCCCTTTTTTTTATAGAAAGAATAAAACAGCTCGTCTATGCCGAGTATAGGAAAAAAGATGGTGAAAAGATGTTGTCCTTTAAAGCAAACTTGCAAATTCTATTTGGAGAGTGATGTGTTTTCAAGTTATCTTTCCTATTCCCCTTTTTTTAACAAAAAGAATATAACAGCTCGTTTATGCCGAAAGTAATCAAAACTTTTTAAATGAATTTCTAGTGATCCAAAAAGTTCTTCTGATCCATTAGAAAGATAATTTGAATGCAGGCAGTCGTTATCAGTGAAATAACTCGGAAATCGAGTAGAGTTGTATATAATTGGTTATTCCTTGGGCGAAACAAGTGAAAGCACTCGCAACCCCAACCCTATAATTCTGTACGTATAGAGTATAGGTACAGTGTCTCTGACAATGTCACGTCAGGGTTACGGTTAGGCGATTCTGCTAACCCAATCACGTATAGGGATGTTCGAGGACATGACACATCCTTGGGTACACAAGTCATAACATGCTTACGGTATTTGCGAGCACGAAACAACCCTTGATGTTGCTTTACTCAACGCTTGCAATCGTTCCCCCAACCTCAAAGTAAACCAAGCTAGACTTCTTCGATGTTATGTCGGACGAAAGCATTAGCTGATTAAGATGGGCTTTTCGAACACTGGAATTTCTCTTGCAAACTTGTGAACTGCAATACCTCCCAGGAATACTAAACACTGAAAGCTCAAACTTTTCCATCTAGCCAAGGATATATATATACATTCTATTTCTTGGTAGAAATCATGGCTGTTGCCTCTTAACGCCAACTTTCAAAGTCATTCTTTTAAAGTTCCCCCTGTCGAAAATCAGAAAGGACCTGACAGATTGTGTCTGTGCATCTCCAACAAACTGCAAGCTTTCCCGATATTTGCCTTCGGACTTTCCAGACTGCAACTTGCCTCCATTCAACCGGATATAAATTCTCTTTCATTAAGCGACTCTCCGCTTATCGAAAACTTTTATCACACTCATGACAAAACACTTGTGTTCGGAAATACCAAAACATTAATCTATCGTAGCTAAACTTTAACATTTTCCTGGTAATTTTGAAAGTATTTCATTTCTTGATTAAAACAGTTATTAAGAATTATGATCAGTTATTAAGAATTACGATCGAATTAAATAAGGATGCTGCTAAAGAACAAAGAGGACAAGGTAAACATTAAAAATCAGTTATTAAGAATTTCGATCGAACTAAATTTGGATAATGTATCAGAAGAGGATGAGTGATATTTGGACAAGGTGTCCAGGGTGCGGGAATTATGAGGGTAACTTTTGTGATGCGGGGATTTTTTTCTGTCTTTGAAAATTTTAAGAATATGAGATTATACAGTGGTCTCTAGTCTAACGCCGGACAGCGGGAAAGAAGGATTTGTTTCAAGTCGGAGAATTTTATTCATACCGGGCTTCCACTCAAAGTTAAATTAAATCCTTTGGTCCCGCTGCCCGGCGTTAATTAAGGGACCACTGCAATCTAATATTCTTTAAATTCCCGATAATAGAAAATAATCCCCTACACTCCCCGCATCAAAAAAGATTCAGAACTTCAGGGATTTTGGCTGCGCGAACATCTTGTTTCTGGTTCAAATCAAATCGTCTCAGCCCACTTGAATCAATTGCATTCTTTGTCATCTTTTGACACCCTGTTGAATTAAGAATCAAACTAAAAAAAGATGCTGTCGGAAAAAAGGTGGTGAGAAAGAGCAGTTATTAAGAATTACGATCGAATTTTAAAAGATTACTGCAGGAGAAGAACATTAAAAAAATCAGTTATTAAGAATTACAATCAAACTAAATTAGGAATTTGATCCTGTTGTCCTTCAAAGCAAACTTGCAAATTCAATTTTAGAGAATGGTGTGTTTTCAAGTTATCTTTCCTATTCCCTTTTTTTTTAACAGAAAGAATAAAACAGCTCGTCTATGCCGAGTGTATGAGAAAAGATGATGAAAAGATGTTGTCCTTTAAAGCAAACTTGCAAATTCAATTTTGGAGAATGGTGTGTTTTCAAGTTATCTTTCCTATTCCCTTTTTTTTTAATAGAAAGAATAAAACAGCTCGTCTATGCCGAGTGTAGGAGAAAAGATGGTTAAAAGATGTTGACCTTTAAAGCAAACTTGCAAATTCTATTTGGAGAGTGTTGTGTTTTTAAGTTATCTTTCCTATTCCCTTTTTTTTAACAGAAAGAATAAAACAGCTCGCCTATGCCGAGTGAAGGAAAAAAGATCATAAGTAACAGAAAAAGCAGTTATTAAGAATTACGATCGAACTAAATTAGGAATTCGATCCTGTTGTCCTTCAAAGCAAACTTGCAAATTCTATTTAGAGAATGGTGTATTTCTGACTCCGTTAAATATGTGTTCATCAAGTAGAGGTTCTAATTAATTAGGATATAATCACATCCGGCTTGAGTGACCCAGTTAAGAACACGCTTCCGCTACAATGGAAATGTAATCCGATTTCGGCGCTTTCCAAGATCGCACAGATCTGAAATTACTGGCTTGGCACGGTTGCCTAAGCTCTTATCGTAGACGACACTTCGCGTACTCGATACGTGCAAGTTAAATACAGCTATTAGAGAAACGTGCTTAGCACCGCAATAAGACAAATTTACAAATTCCTTTTAAACTCCACACGAGCGCACACGCCGATTTTACTCCCCGGGAAATCGTTGTCTAAAATCATTAAACCAGGAGCGAGGCTGTTCTACAAGATAAAAATAAAAGTATATCACGTAAAGAAATTAGTTGAATAAATACAAGTTTTTAAATGTGTAATTGAAATAATAATTGCAATTTATTCACGGATATTTTAAAAAGCAAACAAAAGCTGCTTTTAATTTCAGATAAATCTCTCCATTCTAATTTCAGTTCAATAGAAAATATTTATTCAGAACAACAAATGTATTTTTAAACGAGCCAATTGAAGTAGATTAACTTGTGTGCAAATATATTTGTGCGCATCTGTTTTCCTTTCAAACAAGCAAATCTGTTCACTGCAATATTCAGAGTTGAAATGATCTGACTTTCCTGTAATTTGCCTTTGAAACTAGGCAACTGGGGAGGAGTATTTTCAACCCAGGAAGCAATCGATCATTGATTCCGACAGTCTTATCCATCCCTTGTTGCAAGAAGCTACAAGAAAAGCCAATTGGTTCGATTACAAAAACCTTTTAACAAAACTGCAATTACTTATACATATGGATAACGCTCCCCCGGAATATTATAATCAATCTCTTCACTGCAGTAATTCCTATAATGGGAAATAGTTTCTATCATAATTAATAACATTTTCAACTTTAGATAATGTTTTTCATTATAACAATTCACAGAGAGAACAAAAGCGAAAAATTGAAGGCATAAAATTATAAAACAAATTTTAAATGAATATCGGATTTTTAATAACAGGACAATAAGGGAACAAATTTACAAACAAAATTTGCATAAAACTGCGCATTCTTTGTGCGGCCAAAAAGATTTTCCTTTATCTATCACGCGAATCGGGCTTGTTGGGGTAGCTCGTTAAAGCTTATAATCAGATTTTTAAATTACCAGCAATTGTGTGATACAATAGCGGCTTTAAATATGTTATTGTAGTTGGTTGAGAATGTTTTTAAGCATTCGTATCGAATTGAAGAGCAAACCCATTGCAAACGCCTATTACAGTGTGGTCCCATTTTCGCGGGTAATTTTATAAATCGTCGGATTTAATCTTAATTGTCCATAAGTTACTCTCTTCGCCGTGCTTAATCCTATCATCTCTCTTTTTTTGCGTTTCCCGTACCGAGCGAAATTCTCGCCGCTGCCGGGTGTAACTATCGTCGAAAATGGGCTTAATTTACCGGTAGTGAATTATATGCATGTGGCACGGCCGCCGGCCGGTGCACCGCACATTGCGAAACACTTCCCTAAACCTGTAAAATGAATTGCAAAGTCGCAAATATTCAGATCGAACTCACAAATAATAGTAATATTAGGAATAATGGATTGAAATTTTAGAATAGTTTGCTTATAGCAGGAAGGGGAATTTTGTAAAAATAAACTGCTTCCATGTTTTGGAGCTATCAAATTGAAATTTAAGTCCTCCAAATTTAATTCGAATTTATAATTCTGTCGAATTTAATTTCATTCGAGTTTTAATATTTACATAATTAATAGTGGTTTACTTTTACGCTTCCGAATTTATTGCCTTCGATTTTCAACGTTTCTGAATTTAATTCCGTTTAATTACAATCATAAACGAATTTAATTTCATTGAATCTTACAAATTTCTGAATTAAATTAATTAGGTATCTTTAAGTTTCAATCTCTCTAAATGTAATCAAGTTTAGCATGAAACGCAATTACATTTAAATTCTATGCCGCCGAATTTAATTCTATTTAAATATTGATCCCATTAAAGTTAAGGGTGGTAAATTTTTCAGAGATCTAATTAATTTTACTGTTTTTATTTTTTACGCATTTAATGGTAAGAGATTTTAAACGCCCTTGGATTAAATAATTAATTAATTAATTAATTTCGTAATTAATTGCAGGCTACTTTCAAATCTTCTTATTTGATTTCTGAATTTAATTAATTTCTTGTTTAAACATTACTATAATTAATTTCAATGTTTTGACAACACTTACGAATTTCTAGCTTTTAACGTTTATGAATATAATTGCGTTTACCTTTCATAATTTACTCATGTAATTATGTTAAATCTATAAAGATTCTAAATTTAGGACATTTTCAACGTTTCCAAAATAATTAATCATTTCTGGAATTAATTATAATCCACTTTTATTGATTCCTAATTTATTGTAGCCAACTTCAACGTTTCCGAATTTAATTCCCTTTAGTTGATATTATTTACGTTTTAAATTCTTTAAATCTTACATGTTTTCAAATTAAATTAATTAATTTCGGATAACAATCCTTCTGAATTTAATTGTTTACATATTTTAAACCCCTGAAATTAATTAATTATTTCTATAATTAAGTAAAGTACACTTTCAACGCAACCGAATTAATTGCGAACAATTTACTACGTTTCCGAATTTAATTCCATTCAGTTACCATCATTTACGAAATTAATTCCTTTGAATCTTTCAAGTTTCCGAAATTAATTCTCTTTATTTGACATCATTTACGAATTAAATTCTTTTGAATCTTACTAGTTTTCAAATTAAATTAATTAATTTCAAGTAATAATCCTTCTGAATTTAATTGTTTACTTTTTTAAACCCATGGAAATAATTATTTCTATAATTAAGAACTGTACACTTTCAACGGCGTCGAATTAATTTCGAACCATTTCCAGCGATTCCGAATTTAATTCCATTCAGTGAGCATCATTTACGAATTACGAATTTAATTCCTTTGAATTTTTCAAGTTTTCGAATTTAATTCCCTTTAGTTGACATTATTTAAATTTAAATTCCTTTGAATCTTACAAGTTTTCAAATTAAATTAATTAATTTCAAGTAATAATCCTTCTGAATTTTATTGTTTACTTTTTTTAAACCCATGGAATTAATTATTTCTATAACTAAGAACAGTACACTTTCAACGGAATCAAATTAATTTCGAAAAATTTCCAACGTTTCCGAATTTAATTTCAATCAATGACCATCATTAACGAAATTAATTTCTTTGACTTTATCAAGTTTCCGAATTTAATCCCCTTTAGTTGACATCATTAACGAAATAAATTCTTTTGTATCTTACAAGTTTTCAAATTAAATTAATTAACTTCGAGTAACAATCCTTCTGCATTTAATTGTTTTCATATCTTAAAGTTCTGACATTAATTAATCATTTCTATAATTACTTTCAACGGCACCGAATTAATTGCGAATAATTCCTAAAGTTTCCGAATTTAATTCCATTCCGTTACCATTATTTACGAACTTAATTTCCTTGAATCTTTCAAGATCCTGAATTTAAATCCCTTAAGTTGACATCATTTAGAAGCTAAATTCCTTTGAATCTTACAAATTTTCAAATTAAATTAATTAATTTCGGGTAACAATCCTTCTGAATTTAATTGTATACATATTTTAAACCCCTGAAATTAATTAATTATTTCTGTAATTATGCACAGTACACTTTTAATGCAACCAAATTAATTTCGAACAATTTCCAGCGATTTCGAATTTAATTCCATTCAGTGACCATCATTTACGAATTTAATTCCTTTGAATTTTTCAAGTTTTCCAATTTAATTCCCTTTAGTTGACATCATTTAGAAGTTAAGTTCCTTTGAATGTTACAAGTTTTCAAAATAAATTAATTAATTTCGGGTAACAATCCTTCTGAATTTAATTGTTTGCATATTTTAAACCCCTGGAATTAATTAATTATTTCTATAATTAAGTACAGTACACTTTTAAGGCAACCGAATTAATTGCGTACAGTTTCCAACGTTTTCGAATTTAATTCCACTCAGTTTTATTAGCATTTACGAAATTAATTTCTTTGAATCTTTCAAGTTTCCGAATTTAATTCCCTTTAGTTGACACCATTTACGAATAAAATTCCTTTTGAATTTTACAAGTATTTAAATTAAATTGATTTAATTGTTTTCATATTTTGAACCCTTGGAATAAATTCATTATTTCTATAATTAAGAACAGTACACTTTCAACGGCACCGAGTTAATTGTGAACAATTTCCAACGTTAACGAATTTAATTTCATTCAGTGACCATCATTAGCGAAATTAATTTCTTTGACTCTTTCAAGATCCCAAATTTAATTCCCTTAAGTTGACACCATTTAGAAGTTAAATTTCTTTGAATCTTACAAGTTTTCAAATTGAATTAATTAATTTCGAGTTACCATTCATCTGTATTTAATTGTTTTTATATTTTGAACCCCTGTAATTAATTCATTATTTCTCTAATTAAGATCAGTACACTTTCAACGGCACCGAATTAATTTCGAACAATTTCCAACGTTTCCGAATATAATTTCAATCAGTGACCATCATTAACGAAATTAATTTCTTTGACTCTTTCAAGATCCCAAATTTAATTCCCTTGAGTTGACATCATTTACGAATTAAATTCTTTTGCATCTTACAAGTTTTCAAATTAAATTAATTAACTTCGAGTAACAATCCTTCTGCATTTAATTGTTTTCATATCTTAAAGTTCTGACATTAATTAATCATTTCTATAATTACTTTCAACGGCACCGAATTAATTGCGAATAATTCCTAAAGTTTCCGAATTTAATTCCATTCCGTTACCATTATTTACGAATTTAATTTCCTTGAATCTTTCAAGATCCCGAATTTAATTCCCTTGAGTTGACATCATTTGCGAATTAAACTCCTTTGAATATGACAAGTTTTCAAATTAAATTAATTAATTTCAAGTTTAAACTTTCAACGTTTCCGAATAGTATTGCCTTTTTTTCAGTTTACGAATTTAATTCAACTAAATCTTTAAGCATTTCGAAGTTCGAAAACTTTCAACGTTTCAGAAATAATTAATCTTTTCCGTAATTAATTATAATCTACTTTTAATATTTCCGAATTTATTGCGTGCTACTTTCAACGTTTCCGAATTTTATTCCCTCTAGCTGATATCATTTACAAATTAAATTCCTTTGAATTTTACAAGTTTCCGAAATAAACTCAACTTTCAAGTTTTAATCTTTCTGAATTTCATTGTTTTCATATTTCATTCATTCAAATCTTGACTCGACCAAATATAAAAGCGAACGCAATCGTGAATATACCAATTCTTATAATCAAACGTAATTAAATAAAAAAAAGTTAAAGAAATGATCTAATCCAATATCGCTATAAATTGCATAGAGTTCCGGAACACTGAAAACCGCCTTTCTTCTAGAAGGTGTGAAACTGATACGATCGATACCGACTATTGAGCCAAATCTAAAGGTACAATGATAGCTGAATTTATAAGCGTTGTAAGTAAAGTTCTAAAATTAGTAGATTTATATTTATCTGGGCTGTCCGTTTTCTCTGACGTTAAATTTACATAGCAACGGGGTAGTGTATAAGTACCGCTTATTTATGCATTGTAAAGCTTGCACGCGATCCGATTTTGACACGACACCCGTTATATGCTGTACACTACGCTAAGCATTGTTAGAACAGACTTAACGTGCACACAATTTCCCGACTGAATCGGTTTATTAACTCTACTCTACATCTTCAGGGAACGCGAGGTCAGAAGTCGTGATATCACGACTACGCGTGTAAACAAGGTGCTTGTTTACTTTTACCATTCAAGACTTATGAATAAAATTATATCTGTTTACGCATTTACAGTTTCTTGACCCTCTGCACCTTACCAAAATATTTTTCTACCATAGGGGGCGAAAACAGACAGACAACAAATAGGGGTTGAAAATGGAAATTTTAACGCTAAACACGAACAAAATTGATTTCATGTCAAGGGAATTGAAACTTAAGTTTAAAATGAATCTCACAACTTCTTCACTTTCGTATCAAACGAAGTTTTTCGTTATTATTGGTGTCGAAGCATATCTCTGTATCTTAAGCTACCTAAAATCTTTGTCTCTCTATACCGTAACGGACGAACAGATAAAAGCGTAACAGGCATATAGCTGCCTGATTTCTTATATATGATAGCGACTGAACATTTGCTGTTCTTATCATACAAATTCTCCTGTAAAACAAGGGTATTGAAATATTATTTAGTTTTATGTTTTAATTTATAAAGAATAACTTAAGCCATAATAATTGTTTTCTTTCAGTAATTTCATTAAATCTCTCGTTTTGATTAATTAACATTATTATTCCTCCGATATCAATTCATTTGCATCATTGACTTTGCCTTCTATTCATAATATCGTTTATTGAATATTTATGCACATTTTTAATTAAAGAGCTACATTATAGCTAATTTGCCAAAATAGATGAAAAACGATTCGATTAAATATGCGGGAAATGTATTTACCTTAACTTTTAGTTAATTTATTTGCTGTCCATCACGTAAAAGCAGATAAATTCTCATAAATAAAACGCAGAGGCAGTTTCAGTAAATAAACGGGGAAATTGTGTTAATTATTATTAATTAAAATCACTCACAAATATGGTAGACGCGAGATTATAAAATACTCATAAAATATTGGTGTCTCGATGATAAAAATAAATAAGTCAATTTTTCTGTACATACAAAGGCAGTAGAGATAAATATATAAAGAAGAAAAATTTGTTGACTAATTCGATACGATCAATTGAAATTCAATTACGAAATAAACATCTAGTACCAAAGTTCCCTTGTTTTCTTAATACACCCAAGTTTACCCCAATTTTCACTTGGAATCTCATTTGCCGTTCTTCCTACGTATTCCAACGGTAACTGTGAACAAATGTTGCGAATTAGAAAATCCCTCCATATGTAGAGAGAGAGTATTGTTTGCGCTGCGTACACACATGAACAATCGTAAAAGGCACATAGACGCGCGGAAAACGCAGGGGTGACTCCATACGTTTGAGTGTTCCCCTAGCCTTAATATAAACATTGAGTCTCTAACAACTATACACGCTAGTATTTTCCCCGTGCGGTATATGTGTGGTGGCTGTATTAACCAGAGTGGATCCCTGCCCAAAAGTGAACCTTCCAACTGAGTTGGACGTTATAATTATTTCCCTCACAGCTCTAAATGGATAGCCAAGTCTATGAATTAGATCTTCGCATGCCAACCCAAATATCCTTAATCGCATGAATCAATTTTATTCAGTTTGCCAGAAGTACACTGAAAGCTTTTACTCTATTTAAGTAACGCACAAAATTAGGAGCATGATCTCCATTCGGGACATTTTGAGCGGAAAAACATCAGCGGCTTTTGAAAAAATAATTTTTTTGTTTATTTTTAAAGCTCTATGGACACTATTAGGATGGTGGAAGATTATTAGGGTGAAAGAATTGAAAATTTCTAAATTCCATTTCTGTCCAAATCTTTTGAATAGGTCGTTCATATACCACGTGGACAATTTTTAATCACTTTTTGATCCCTCACCCCTCTAAATGTACACGTGGACTTTTTTTAAAAATTAAATGATCTTCTATGTTATGAGAAATTATATAACTATAAAGAAGGATTCTAATTTTAAAAAAGGTAAATACATGAATATTTAATACTTATGAGAAATATTTTACTGAAATTGGTTGAAGCTTTCTTGAAATAACCTGGTAACAAAAAAAAAACGTCACCACACACAAATATTTCTAAACATTGGCTTAAGAATGAAAATTTTTGCATTTCGGATGAAGAGGAAGCAAAATCTATAAAATTAATTGAAAAATAAAAAATGTCAGAAAACGATAAAAAATGATAATAATAATAATCCAAAACTAAAAAAAATAATTACACTTTGAGAAAAATAAGTCATGAAATTATTCAATATATTTAAAATTAAAAAAACATAATTGAAAAATGATAAAGGCAATAGAAAATTGAAGTAAATAAGTAAAATTAGAGATAAATATTTAGAAAATTTAGAAAAATAATTAAAAAACAATTAAAATCTTTAAAATTTGGAGAAAATAATGGTAAAATAATGAAAATAATTAAAAAATGAAAATGAATTATAATTTAAATTTAAGATAAATAATTGAAAATTGAAGAAAATAATTACAATTTTGAAAAAAAAGGTCATAATACTTCCCATATGAGAAAGCAAAATCAAAAAGATTAAACGAAATAAAAAAAAAAAATAATTGGAAAATTGTAAAAACAATGAAAAATTCAAGAAAGTAATTGATATTTAAAGAATTAATTAAAATTAGTGATGTACAATTGGAAATTTAGAAAATAAATTAAAAAAATAGTAATAAAGTGGAGAAAACAATTGCAAAATAATAACAATATTTGAAAATTGTATAGTTGCAATTTCGGGTAAGTCAATGCAATTTGAAGAAAATAATTGAAATTTAAGAAAAATAAGTGATAATACTTCCTATATGGAAAAGCAAAATCAAAAAATTTAATTAAAATTAAAGCAAATAATTGAAAAATGGTAAAACTATTAAGTATTGAAGAAAGTAATTGATATTTAAAGGATTAATTGAAATTTGAGATAAATAATTAGAAAATTAGAAAATTATCTGAAAAATAATTTTAAATTTGAGAAAACAATTGCAAAATAATGAAAATATTTAAAAATTGAAAAAAAATAATTAAAATTTTAGGTAAATAATTGAAAATTGAGGAAAATAATTAAAATTTTGAAAAAAGTGATGGAATTACGAAATTAATTTAAAATTAAAGAAAGTAATTGAAATATGAGAGAAATAATTGAAAATTCAGGAAATTAATAAAAAAAATTGGTAAAGTAATAGAAATTTTAAGAAAAATAATTGAAAAATTATTAAAGCAATTAAAAATTGCAGAAAATATTTGAAATTTAAAGAATTAATTAAAAGTGGGTGAAAATAGTAGGTAAAATAATAATAATTGAAAATAAAAGAAAATAATTTAAATTTGTAAAAATAATAATTGAAAATGTCTTAAATTAATTGAAAAATAATATAGGAATGTTTGGGAAATTAGTTAAAAATAATTAAAATATTAAAGAATTGAAGAAAATAATTTTAAAATGGTAAAAGTAATTGAAAGTCTAAGAAATAATTATAATATATGAAAAATGTATTTATAAAATTACAAAATATATTTAAAATATAAGAAAATAATTAAAAAACCATATAAAAAATTAAACATTGATATAAATAATTGAAATATGAGATAAATAATTGTAAATTAAGGTACCTAATTGACTTAAAAAATATAGAAAATTCTTACAAACTGGAGAAAGGAATTGCAAATTGATGAAAATAATTTAAAATAAATAAATATAACTGAAATTTGTGACAAATAGTGGAAAATTTAAAAAAATAATAGAAAAATAATTTTAAAAATTGAACATTGATGAAAATTATTCAATTTTGAGATAAATAATGAAAAAATTTAGGAAAAAAAAGTATTGAAAAATTATTGAAAAATAATTGAAATTTGTGTAAAATAATTAAAATTTCAAAAAAATAATAGAAAAATAATTTTAAAGATTGAGGAATGATAAAAATTTTTTAAATTTGAGAGAAATAATTAAAAAGTTAAAAAATTAAGAAAAAATTGAAAAAGTAAAAAAAATTTAAGAAAAACAGTTTGAAAAATGATAAAACCAATTAAAAATTGTAGAAAATATTTGAAATTTAAAGAATTAATTAAAAGTGGGTAAAAATAGTAGGTAAAATAATAATAATTGAAAATAAAAGAAAATAACTAAAATATGTAAAAATAATAATTGAAAATGTCTTAAATTAATTGAAAAATAATAGGAATGTTTGGGAAATTAATTGAAAAATAGTTAAAATATAAAAGAATTGAAAAAAAATCTTTTTTCTCTCTTTTTTCAACTTAATTTTAAGACTTTTTTCTTATTATAAAGGGTATATTTTGTAAACCCGTGTACTGATTAAAATAAAATAAAATAAAATAATTTGAAAATGGTAAAAGTAATTAAAAGTCTAAGAAATAGTTAAAATATATGAAAAATGTATTTATAAAATTACAAAATATATTTAAAATATAAGAAAATAATTAAAAAATAATACAAAAAATTAAACATTAATATAAATTATTGAAATATGAGATAAATAATTGTAAATTAAGGTAATTGACTAAAAAAAAAATAGAAAATTCTCACAAATTGGAGAAAAGAATTGCAAATTGATGAAAATAATTTAAAATAAATAAATATACACATATACACTTATTACTATATCTAGAAAATAAATAAACTGAAATTTGTGAAAAATAATTGAAAATTTTAAGAAATAATAGAAAAATAATTTTAAAAATTGAGCATTGATAAAAATTATTGAAATTTGAGATAAATAATTAAAAAATTAAAGGGGAAAGAATATTGAAAATTTATTGATGAATAATTGAAATTGGTGAAAAAAAATTCAAAAAAATAATAGAAAAATAATTTTAAAAATTGAGCATTGATAAAAATTATTCGTTATAAATAATGGAAAAATTTAGGGTAAAAAAGTATTGAAAAATTATTGAAGAATAATTGAAATTAGTGAAAAAAAATTCAAAAAAATAATAGAAAAATAATTTTAAAAATTGAGCATTGATAAAAATTATTGAAATTTGAGATAAATAATTGAAAAATGTAGAAAAAAAATATTGAATATAATTTAAAATTTGAGAAACCGATTGCAAAATAATTAATATATTTAAAAATTGAAAAAAATAATTAAATTTTGAGGTAAATAATTGAAAGTTGAAGCATTCTTGAGATCAGGTGTGCGTCCAAAAATGCTTTTGGGGGGGGGGGGTCATATATAATAGAGAAAGAGATAACACTATAGTCAACTATATCGCTATCTCTCTCACTCTCATATAAATCTAAATCTTCTAGGGGGGGTCATGACTCCCGTGACTCCCCCCCCCCAGGATACACCCCTGCTTGAGATATCCTGTCGAAAAAACAGTGACGCGAAATTTGAAAGTCAGTTAAACAACATTTTAAGGGATAAAATTAAATTTTTACTTGCTTCACGTGGACTTTAGAGGAACCCCCTCCCCTCCGCCCCCAAAAACTGTCCACGTAGTATGTGAGCGACCCTAAAGGTAGAAGCAAAACATTTAAAAAAAAAAAAAAAATTTCCGTACATTTTTGAACTTTTAAATTTTGTTCTATTTCGTAATTAACTGTAATTACAGAAACAATAAGATACCGACAAAATGCAATTTTCATTTAAATACTACAAAACTGCATGAGAAGAACTTGAGCGTCTTACTTTAATTCTCATTAGAAAACAGAGCGATTCTTGTATTAAAACATTGCGTCGTATCTGCCACTAAACCCCATTACATTTTACATCTCAGAGAGGGTACAATGTTAATGGTAAGCTTGCATAAAAAAGGAGCTCTGCATTTGAAGAAAAAGACCTTGAAACGTGTCGCGAAAGAAACAACGCGAGTTAATTCGCAGAGTGGAGTCGACAGAAATAATAATTACCATCTTAAAGTCGGAACGTCTTAATTAAGAGACGTCTTTAAGATGCATGCCCTCGTTCGAAGAAACCGGAGATCAAAGGTCAAAAAGTATAATCTCTAACGATTGTTGAGTTTCCGCATGTCGTTGAGCGGTGTACCGAGAAATCTCCGTTCACCACACAGTCATTGCCATACTTACAATTAATTTAAGCGAGATAATTCTTTTTACGAGCCATCATTTTAATAACCAGCTCTTTCTCTCCTTTATTCAATTTCTTATATTCCTTACTTCTTGTAATACTTTATACACACTTTACCAATCACATTTTCCCGATAATCCGCAAATTGAAAAATTTGTATTTATTGTTACTCTCTTGATTAATTAAATTCACTTTTAATTTGTCTCGAGAACCAAAAAATTACCGTTATCGAGATAAAGATCTTTTGGATATGATGAAAAAGGCGAGCACCATGCGCGGTATTAAAATCCTTAAACGCTCGAACGAATGAAAAAGGGCCTCGAATCACGCATCTGTCACTTTCCCCAACTTATTGATAAATTTCACAAGCACCCTAATTTCCCCTATTCGTCTTTGTAAGACCAACGATACGATAATTCCATACCAGTTGAAGGGATCATTCTCGTCGTGGGAAACTCGCGGGTGAAACAAACGTTTAACTACATACACGGAAGCAAGAAAATTACCCAGCTACAATTTTCCAGCACGTGAATAAAATATATTATAATAGTTGTTAATCGAATTTTGAGATCTTATTTTTTCAATTGTATGGATGTATATAGTCATGACAAATAGAGGGATAATATTGTTATACAATTCAATTTACTTGTCCCAAATCCAATTGAATTTGTTATATATATATATATCAAAGAATTAATTTGGAAAGTAGCAGAGGACATATTTTAGTCTTCAAATATAGAAAGTAAGTTTACAACTGAAAATTTTGGCTCGACAAACAGCACGATTTCTTCATCTTGACCATCCCCAGATTTAGTATAATCCTCGATTCATCTAACAAAGACACGTCATTGCGCCAAGAGCAAGGGAGATCTAAGATCCAATTTCTAAATGAAAGGCCCCATTGTGCTCTCTGAGAATAACGTCTTGGTCGCGAGCTGTCTCTTTTCCCTCTCGTATACTCTCATTTCATCCTCTTTTCGCTGTCTTTATCTCCGTTATTTTCTGACTTGGTCTCGGACATTGATTTAAAGCCTCTCGATATCTTGAAATTCTTTAGAGCCACGATGCATTCACGTGGGATCTTATTTCAAGACCTGGTTGCACCTCAGATTAAAAGGGTGTCAGATAATGTTGACAAGTGCCGCGAACGAGATGAGGTCGACAGCCAAGAAGTGCAATTCGAGTCAGAACTCCTTTCTGCGGAAAATAATTTTTCGAGAAATATTCTCAAGACACTTTTTTAAAACTGATTATTCGGGAAAATTCAAGGCGCTCTCGCCAAAATGCCTATAGTAAAGTTTGGAGCAAAAAAAAAAGTATTTAATTATAGTTTTGAAAAAAATAAACCATCAAATATTTAGAAAACAACCTTTAAGAATATAAAAAGAATTTTCGATAATCAATTATCTTGTTAATATTAAAAAATGAACTAGCTTTGAATACAAAACTATAATCTTTTTATCATAAAACCAAAGTTTCAATCCAAAGCAGTCCGCCAAAAAATGGAAATACTATAACAAATAAAAAAAGCTTCTACAATTATAAAATAACTTACAAAAGTAAATTAAACACTGCAATAAATTACAAAAATATCTGCTTGCTTCAAAACAGCGTGAGTTTTAGAAAGAAAACGAAAATTTTGACATTCAATGCCAAAAGTGACAGGTTAATCCGCCATGATTCTTTATAGTCACGTGACAACACGTAACTCGCGCAATAGTATGTATTTTTCTGCGCATGCGCACTTCTTTCGATTCATTCCGCGCTTATTTAAAAGCATGTTTAAAAAATATATTCAAAATGATTCTTCAATACATAATTATTATAATTATTATTAATATAAATGAGATAATTAATATAATTAATTTATTTAACGCAAAAGTTGATAATCTTATTTGATTTCGAGTAATAGATTAATTTGTAATTATTTATAACTGGATTATACAACTATTAATTTCTAAGGCTTGTGTTTATCAATAATTATAAATATTTTAAATACAATACTTAAAAATAAATAAAACAAGATTTATTTGCATAAAACAAAATTTATAAAATTTTGGAATTGCAAAAATTTTTTAAACTAATTGAAACTTGGGAAAAAAATGCTTAACATTTTTAGAAATTGATTGGATAAACATGAGAATAATTAAAATTGGGTGAAAAAATGTTAAAAATAATAGAAAATTGAAGATAATTATTGCTATTTTAGAAAAATAATTGAAAATAATACAGAATATTATGTGAAGTAAAAGAACAAATCTAATTAAAAAAATGATTTCAAGAATTTAAAATTCAGGCGGAAAACAAAAACTTAAAAATAATCGAAAATTGAAGAAAATAGTGGAAGGAGAAAATAATTGCAAAAAGATAAAAAAAAAAGTTAAAATTAAAAAAAAATAATTAACAAATGAGATAAATAATTGAAATTTTAGGAATTTAATTGAAGAATAGTAAAAATAATTAAAAATTGAAAAATTTGATTGCAAAATGATAACAATAATAATTGAAGAAAATTATTGAAATTTGAGAAAAATATTTTTAAATCTAGGAAATTAATTGAAGAATAATGAAAAATAATAAAATTTTGAGAAAATATTTGCAAATTAATAAAAATAATAAAAAATTCATGAAAATATTTTTAATTTGTGAAAAATAATTGAAACAATTACAATATATGTATTTATAATAAAAGAAAATAATCTCAGAATGATAAAAGTAATTGTAATTTAAAAAAATAACTAAGATTTCAAATAAATAATAAAAAAATTAGAAAATCAATTAAAAAATAATTGAAAATGTCCAAAAATAATTAAAAAATGGACAGAAATAATTGGAAATTCAAAAATTATTATTGCAAATTTAGAAAAATAATTGAAAAAAATAGAAAATATTATGTGAAGTAGAAGAAAATACCTAATTAAAAAATAAGTTCACAAATTTTAAATTGAGGAGAATAATTAAAACATTATAAAAAAAACGACTATGGAAGAAAGTACTGGAAAATTGGGATAGATAATTGATTGGAATTAATCAACAAATAATCAAAATAATATCAAATTTGTGAAAGTCATTGCAGATTAAAAAAAATAATTAAAAATTGACGAACGTAATTGAAATTTGAGGAAAATAATTGAAAAATGATTAAAACATTGAAAAGTAAATACAATAACTTAGATTTGATATAATAAATGAAAATTTAGGAAATTTATTGAAAAATAATTAATACATCTATAATTAAAAGGTGGAGAAAATGTTGCAAAAAATATAGAGGAAAATCAAAATTGAAAAAGTAATTGAAAAATGAGATAATTAATTGAAAATTTAGGTATTTAATTGAGGAATAGTAAAAATAAATAAAAATTGACGAATTTGATTGCAAAAAGAAAAGAACAATAATTGAAAATTGAAGAAAATTATTGAAATTTGAGAAAAATATTTTAAAATCTAGGAAATTATTGAAGAATAATGAAAATAATAAAAAATTAGAGAAAATATATATGCAAAGTAGTAAAAATAATTTAAAATTGAAGAAAATAATTTTAATATGTGAAAAATAATTGATAAAATTACAACATATATTTGTAATAAAAGAAAATAATTGCAGAATGATAAAAATAATTGTAATTTGAAAAAATAGCTGGGATTTGAGATAAATAATTTAAAAATTAGAAAATTAATTTTAAAAAAATTGAAAATGACAAAAAGTAATTAAAAAATAATAGAAATAATAATTGAAAATTGAAGTCAAAAATCAAAATTTGTAAAAAAAAATTTTAAAAATTACAGAATGTATTTGAGATAAACAAGACTATTTGAAAAATGATAAAAATAATTCGAAATTAAAGATAATTATGGGAATTTAAGATAAAATACTGAGAAAATTAAAGAATTTATTTGATATAAAAGAAAGAGATTGAAAATCGAAAAACATTTTTTAAATACTTGAAAAATACAACTAAAATTTACAAACAATAAATAAAAATTTATTAATTTAGTTTTTTTAATAATAATTGATAAAGCACAAAACAGATTTTATTTCAGGTTTTTTAATATTGAAAAATATTTGGAAAATGATTATGGAAAACGATAAAAATAGTGAAACTGATTACTGCATTAACAAATTTGATGTGTTATGTCCTTTCATTATTTAATTGACATTACAAATTGATATTAATAATTCGATATTGAAGAAAATAATTGTAATTTGAAGAAAAAAAATTACAATTTGTAAAACAAAAATGATATTTTGTAAAAAAAATTGAAAAATGACGGAAAACATTGAAAATTATTTAATAAAATTAAATGGATTTTATATTGAAGAAAATAATTAAAACTTAAAAAGTTTTATTTAAAAAAATGAAAAAACATAATTACAACTTGCGGAAATTGAATTTAAAATACTTATAGGGGAAAAATTGAAAAATAATGAAAATAATTAGAAATTGAAGAGAAATCTTTAAAAATGATTGAAGTATTTGAAAGTAGTAACAAATATTTGAGATCATAATAGAGAAGAATTGTTAAAAATTGATGAAATTTTTAAATAATTGTAAATTTACTTTTCTTAAAGCGTCGATTGATTAAATGTTTAATCAATGAAATCTTAAATTAATTGAAATTTGAACATATTAAACTTGTTATAAGGAACATTGAAGAGATTGATTGCAAAATCATAACAAAAATAATTGAAAATTAAAGAAAATTATTAAAATTTGAGAAAAATATTTAAAAATCTAGGAAATTAATTGAGTAGCAATGAAAATAATAAAAAATGCGAAACGACAATATTTTCAAAGTAATAAAAACAATTAAAAATTGGGGAAAATTATTAAAATTTGAGAAATATATTTTAAAGTCTAGGAAACTCATTGAAGAATAATGAAAATAATAAAGAATTGGAAAAAATATTTGTAAAGTAATATCAAGAATTAAAAATTGAAGAAAATAGTTGCAGAATGATGAAAATAATTGTAAATTAAAAAGATATGTAAACTTTGAGTTAAATAATACAAAAATTATTAAATAAATCAAAAAATAATTGAAAATGAAAAAAGTAATTGAAAATTAATTGAAAAATAAATTTAATTATTAAATAATTGATAGAAATAATTGTAAAATGAAAAAAATAATACAAACTTGTATAAAATAATTTTAAAAATTATAGAATACATTTGAGATAAACAAGACTACAATTACAATTGTATACTTTAATTTTTTGAACTTCAATTAATTTGAAATTTCATTGATTAAAAATTTAATTAATCCACTCTTTGAGAATAGAAAATTTAAAATTGTATTCAACATTTTTTTCAATTTTAAAGAATTATTTTCATTTTATGATTTCAATTTTTTGCTTAATTTCTCAACTATTTTTATCATTTTTCAAATATTTTCATCATTTTTATTTTCATTATTTTTCATTTTTTCCCTTCATTTTTAAAGTCTATTTTCCAAGTTTCAATTCTTTTCTTTAATCTTTGAGAATAGTATATATACAAATTATTTTTAAATTTCTTAAATTTTTAACAATTATTTTCTTTTATGATTTTAAACATTTGCTACAATTTTCAACTATTTTTATCAATTTTCAAAAATTTTCATCTATTTCTAATTATTTTCATTATTTTTCAATTTTTCCCCTAATTTTTAAATTCAATTTCCGTAAGTTTCAATTATTTTCTTAATAATATAAAAATTGGTTTAACGTCTGGGAACAATATAATCCAAGAATAAATGCGTAATCTCCAGACAAATTGTCAGTCCTTTATTTCCAACGCCTCAACGCATCGTCATAAAATAAAAAACGTCAACGTTTCGCCATACATATATGTAGGCCTCCACAGGACAATTAAGACTAAAATTACATAAACAATTTAAATATACAAACAATTAAAAAATATTAAAAACGCAATATACAAATTTTGAGGTTATATACACAAACATCAAGTATTAATTATCGATTTACAATAAAATTATAAGACTTACTTAATAGTCAATAAAAATAAACATAAATCCATTGTTAACTAAATAAAATCTAACAACAGAAGTCACAATAAATACGTCACATAATAAATATAGACAAAAACACAACAATTTATCTAAGTCAACATGTTTAAAATTTGGAGGTTAAAAATTAGTACATTCAAATTTCGCCTGGTAACATAGGACACTTCTTCTTCTTCTTCTTTTTTGTGGCCGGGTGTGGCCAATTCTAATCAATCAAATAGAACAAACATAGGACACTACTATACTAACATTTTTTTTTGGAAACTTCTATTACAATCCAACTTCTAATTTATGTTTCATAAAATCATTTAAATGAAAAACAAAAACCGATATTATGCTAAAATTTATCTAAAATCACATTATATAAACCATTATAGTTTCTTAAATCGGTACTTAAATTTATAATAATTTAATTAATTTGTCCTTTTTTTATTTTGTAACACAGTCCAATTGTCTAAATAAATGCCGTTAAAATAGGTATACAAAGAAACTTTGGGTAAATGTCGAAAGGTTGATGAAGACGTTGATTGAAGAATTGAGTTGATGAGCAGCTGATTTCTAGTCTTAAATCATGTGGCTTGGATGGTGAGATCGTTAGCACATCGGGACATTATCTCGGTGTAGGGCTGTTTCCGCTTCATAAAGTACGGGCGGGGTAGTATAGACTATATAGAGGAATAAAACGTGCGGACACCAATTTTCACATGGCAGCATCATGTAACACACGAAGAAGCAGAACTACAAGAGGGATGGGACAACAATGCTCGATCGATTCCAAACAATCGACTGCTATCGCCCGTGACCCACTGTTAGTCACTGGCTAGATTCAAGATAGTTCGCATACATACAAAATGGTCACGTGTCGCTCGTAAGTCACAACAGCGCGTGTCGCGAATGCGAAATAGAAGGTCGTACATCCTATTCGCCAACTCCAAGTCATGACTTATGACTCAACTAGACTCTGGTGCATTTGATATTATCTCTGTACACAATCCATTGTGGACCAGTAATAACATCACGCTTCCAAATCGCTTCTATCAAAGGTGCTAACTTCTTTTTTTTTTCTCCCCCAAGGGCATTGAACCTCTCCCTATATATATATGTACTTCTTCGAAGAAATTTTTCTCAACAATATTCGGAATCCGGGAAGAAGCCTTTTACCATCGAAAAAGCCTTTCAACCCTTCACACAACGCACGATAGAATATTTCCTAAATGGTGCGAGTTCTCGTGATAAATGGTAATCCCCGTACAGAGCTGGTCTGAAAAAGCGATAAACGTTGTTCCTAAAATGGTAGCAGTCGGAGGAAAGCACAGTAGTAGGAGTGCGAGAATCGAACTTACCAAAGGCAAAAGCCAAGTGTGCAAACATACATTACGTAGTTATGCTAAACATGTGCCATAGTCGCGCACAGTGCGGCTGAAAAGTCGAGAACGGAAAACGGAGAGTGAAAAACGTCTTGGTGAACGACACGACGATATAAGGGGGGTAGCAAAGAGGGAACAATTGATTTATGTCGAAATCACTCGACACACCATATAACATATATATATATACATACCCAATTCTTATCCATCTATTTGCGTTCGCATGCATATCTGTATACGCACACACACATATGTATATATCTATCTACAATAGGGTATCCTAAACGACCTAAACCTAACTGCCGACCCTTCTCATTCTCTACTCGATAAATTTCTCACTGCAGGCCTTACCTTGCCTTATCAAGCCGAATACGGAAGCGGGAGAAATACGACCAAGAATTTCGATCGTACTCGCAATCCCCTTTTTAGAACCTATAACAAGAATTGCCGAGAATTTAAGTCCATTTAGCTGAAATAGGATACAAATTTTACTTGAAATCTCCTCAAGTCTTGAAACTTGAGGATATTTATTGACGACGTATTCTCTTGAATGGAGTAGTCGAAATTCGGTAAATCGAGGACAAAGAAGTAACAAGATTGAACTTACATATATGGGCTATTTCTATTTCAAACCGTTCCACTTTAGCAAAAAACTATCGCGTGAAAAGGATTTTTTAAATCGGTTTAATTTGATTAGAACTAAATTAAAAATAAATTGTAATAGGCGAATTTGAAAGACAATTTATCAAGCTTTAAAATGATACTAAACTTTTTTTTAAAAAATTTCAATTTCATGTAAAATTTTAGGTTTAAAATTTTCAAACATTAATATCTCAAAACACCCCCTCTGGGAATTCGATGTAACTTATACTAAAATAATGTTTAATATTTCTGTTTTTTACTATATGTAAAGACCATAATAGACATTTCACGGGATTTAGAAAAAAAAAATTCATTAAAAAACCAATTTATTTAATCTGACATTAATTTGAAGTCGCGTATAGTATAACCATTCTCAAGGTAGAATTCGTTTGTTTTTCTTTTTCTATTAATATTGATATGTCAAATAAAATAAAATGATTTTTTATTAAAATTTATTTCTACAAACTCCATTAAAAGTCCATTATGGTCTTTAAATAGTAAAAAATTTTAAACATTATTTTAGTATAAGTTACATCGAATTCCAAGAGGGGGTGTTTTGAGATATTAATGTTTGAAATTTTTAAACCTAAAATTTTACATGAAATTGAAATTTTTTTAAAAAAATTTTAGTATCATTTTAAAGCTTGATAAATTCTCTTTCAAATTCGTCTATTACAATTTATTTTTAATTTAGTTTTAATCAAATTAAACCGATTTAAAAAATCCTTTTCAAGCGATAGTCTTTTGCTAGTGGATCGGTTTGAAATAGAATAGCCCATATGCAGTTCCGAGGATTTAGATTAACACCTTGGAAGGCTATATTTTAGTTTGTTTTATAAATTATCAGGGACGGCGACTTGTAAATTTTCACCTGAAGAATTAATGTTGACCCAAAGGGAAGAGGGAGAAATAAAACAAAAATAAATTAAAGAGTTTCTTAATTAGCGTAGGGTAATGTCAACTTGACTGGACCGCTTAAGCTTTTTCCCCAAAAAAAAATTGTTTATGAAAGTAAATTAATTTTTCTTCTCTATTCTAAGCTTTAGTTTAGATCCCTAGATAAGAGTTTATGTCATGAGAGCTTTGATTTTGTTATTTAGGAAACATAAAATTGGCTTAAAAAAATATGCGTATTTTTGAGGAATGATAAAAGTGTAATCTTGAGTGGACCACTCCTGAAAAATTGCAAGAAAATATCAGAAAATCAATAAAAACTCAAGAAATTGCAAAAGTTGTTTAAGATTTTAAATTGCTTTCAGTAAATTATATTGTTTTGACTCTCTGTCAATCTATACTGCTTTCGACAATATCTATATTTATAAATCACAAAAATATTAATAAAGAACATAAAACATAGTTAAAAACAAGTTTATTTTTAATTTATATCCATAAAAATAGTAAAGTGATATGAAAAATGAAAAAAATTAGACGGTTCACTTTGTCAACTCAATCGACAATTGAATAAAATAATGGAAATTTGAGATGAATAATTGACATTTTTGGAATTAATCAAAAGATAATGAAAATAATATAAAATTTGTGAAAATCATTGCAGATTAAAAAAAAAATCAAAAATTGACGAACATAATTGAAATTTAAGAAAAATAGTTTAAGAAACTGAAGATTGAAAAAAATAATTGAATAATTTTTAATTTATATCCATAAAAATGGTAAATTGATATGAAAAAAGAAAAAAATTAAACGGTTCACTCAAGAATTATTATTATTTCTAAAACATTTTAGAAATAATTGACATTTGAATAAAATAATGGAAATTTGAGATGAATAATTGAAATTTTTGGAATTAATCAAAAAAATAATCAAAATAAAATCAAATTTGTGAAAATCATTGCAGATTAAAAAAAAATTAAAAATTGACGAACATAATTGAAATTTAAGAAAAATAGTTTAAGAAACTGAAGATTGAAAAAAATAATTGAAAAATGAGATAAATAATTAAAAGTTTAGGAATTTAATAGAGGAATAGTAAAAATAATTAAAACTTGATGATTGCAAAATTATAACAATAATACTTGAAAATTAAAGAAAATTATTAACATTTGAGAAAAATAATTTAAAATCTAAGAAATTAATTGAAGAATAATGAAAATAATAAAAATTCAAGAAAATATTTGCTAAATAATAAAAATAATTAAACATTGAGATAAAAGAAAATTCAAAAAATAATTAAAAAATAAGAAAAATAATTTAAATTTTTTGAATTTAATTGAGGAATACAAATGAGTATAAATTGAAGAATAATTTAAAAAAGAAAAAATTCGAGAAAGTATTTGCAAAGTAATAAAAATAATTCAAATTTCAAGAATTTTAAATTGAGGTAAATAATTAAAACATTATAGAAATAATCGAAAATTGAAAAAACTAATGGAAATTTCTAAAAATCATGGCAAATTAAAAAAATAATTAAAATTGACGAACATAATTGAATTTAAGAAAAATAATTTAAGAATGATTAAAACATTGAAAAGTGAATACAATAACTAAGATTTAAGATAAGAAAAGAAAATTTGGGAAATTAATCGAAAAATATTCAATATATCTAATTAAAAGGTGAAGAACATAATTGCAAAAAGATTAAAGAAAACAAAAAATGAAAAAATAATTGAAAAATGAGATTCATAATTAAAAATTTAGGAATTTAATTGAGGAATAGTAAAAATAAAAGAAATTGATTGCAAAATGATAAGAGTAATAATTGAAAATTGAAGAAAATTATTAAAATTTGAAAAAAATATTTTAAAATCTGGGAAGTTATTGAAGAATAATGAAAATAATAAAAAATTAGAGAAAATATACGCAAAGTTGTAAAAATAATTTAAAATTGAAGATAAAATGTTATCTGCAATTTTAAAGATAATTAATTTATGAAAAATAATTGAAAAAATTACAATATATATTTTTAATGAAAGACAGTAATTGCAGAATGATAAAAATAGTTCTAAATTAAAAAAATAACTGGATTTTGAAATAAATGATCAAAAAAGTTAGATAATTAATTATAAAATAATTGAAAATGATTAAAAGTTATCGAAAATTTATAAAAATAATTGAAAATTGAAAGAAATAATAAAAATTTGTAAAAAATAATTACAAAATTACAGAATATGTTTGAGACAAACAAGACTACTTGAAAAATGATAAAAATAATTAGAAATTAAAGATAATTATGGAAATTTAAGATAAAAAATTGAGAAAATTACAAAATATATTTGATATAAAAGAAAATGATTGAAAATCGAAGAACTTCATTTAAATCCTTGAAAAATATAAAAAAAATTTGAAAACAATAAATATAAAAATTTAATAACTTAGTTTGTTAAGAAAAATTGATGAAGCATGAAACAAGTTTTATTTCAGGCTTTTTAATATTAAAAAATATTTGGAAAATGATTATAGAAAACGACGAAAACAGAGAAACTGATAATTAAATTAACAAATTTGATTAGTTAAATTAAATCTGAAAAAGTTTTATTTGAAAAAATTAAAGAAAGTAATTAAAACTCGCGGAATTTGAATTTAAAATTTAGTGGAAAAATTGAAAAATAATGAAAATAATTAGAAATTGAAGAACATTTTTGCAAAATGATAAAAATAGTTGAAAATTTGTAGCTAATAATTGAAATCACAATTGAAAAGTATTGTTAAAAATGGAAGAAATTTTTAAATAATTTCAAATTTACTTTTCTCAAAGCGTAGAATTATTAAATTTTTAATCAATGAAATTTAAAATAAATTGAAGTTCAAAGAAATTAAAATTGTTATAAGTTATAAGTTTGACAAAATTTTACGTAAATCGTAAATGATTTAAAATTTAAAAGAAAAAAACATCTAGTAATAAACTTTAGGTGTGGATAGAATGAATGAATGAATGAAAGAAACTTGTAAATTATAATGTATGTAAATTCATTTATCCACATTCTTATTTATGGCACTCCAACCCCCCCGGTATTTCTTCCAAAAATTATTTTTTACTTTTATTGAAACCCAACCCCCCGGTATTTCTTCCAAAAATTATATTCTACTTTTATGACATCCAAAATCCCCGTTATTTCTTCCAAAAATTATTTTCTACTATTTATGTCAACCCCCAGTATTTCTTCCAAAAATTATTTTCAACTTTTATGACAACCCTACTCCCGGTATTTTTTCTAAAAATTATTTTCTACTTTTTATGTCACCCCAACACCCCGGTATTTTTTCCAAAAATTATTTTCTACTTTTTATGTCACCCTAACCCCAGTATTTCTTCCAAAAATTATTTTCTACTTTTATGACATCCCAAACCCCCGTTATTTCTTCCAAAAATTATTTTCAACTTTTATGGCAACCCAACCCCCTGGTATTTCTTCTAAACATTATTTTCTACTATTTATGTCACCCCCAACCCTCCGGTTTTCCTTCCAAAAATTATTTTCAACTTTTATGGCATTTGACAGTTCAGAGATGGCCATAGACCAACCGCCCGCACAATAAAAATATAAAGATTTGTATTTTAAGACAATGAATCGTGAATCTTTGAATTCTGAGTTTTTCACAGAAAAGATTGTCCTCTCTGCAGCTCTTTTCTTTTTTTTTTTATAATCTTGAACACTAAACAATTTTTTTGGTACGACTTAATATCGGTTATGAATTTTCATTGCAATATACTAGTTACATCTCCTTTTGTGAACCGCGAAAAGAATTCACTAAAGCCGATTAACGAGTCTTTCAACCGTACTAATGCCGAGATGAAAGTGTAGGAAAGTGGAAGCGGATTTAATGTACTTTGAAAAGTTGCGAAGCGCTGCCAAGAAAATGTTCTGTCGCCTTGCGCACCGTCAAATGGGCGCAATTATTAACCCACTGCCTACATTTTCTTCAGAAGGAAATATGTCCTACTTTTTAATGAATCTACCGAGAAACGCAATTATCCCGCACTGATTTTCACTCAAATTCAAGCAATTATGCGAGTTCTTCCCTGATATTGGTTCTGAAACGGGCGTTAATTTAGATTTAATTAAGATTAGATTTAGATTCGAATTGGGTGAAATTATCTTTTTATACGCCATTTTTATTTGGACCCTTGTTCGCCTCTGATAACAAGATGCAACCCTCCGTTTTATGGGAAATATCGCATAATATGTTTGAATTTTTTGTTTCAATTTATTCATTGGATACAATGAATAAATTCTAGGCTTTTCAGCAAGAGTAATATGTTTGGATGAAATTATTTCAAGCTTTTACGAGAAGGTGTTTCAATTGATTGAAGGTTTGAAAAGTGTATAGATTTGTGTGATTGAGAGGTTTGGGTAAATTTTATCTGATTTTATACCCGCTACTTTTCCCAAACTATTATATAAAAAAAACCACCCCCCGGTATTTCGTCAAAAAATTGTATAATGTTTTTTCACAGCCAGAACAAAAGGTATTACGTTTGTAACAAAATTATTTATTTAAATATAAAATAAATTCTTTAAACAATATATAAAAATCAGTTGTGATGCATCACCCGTCAGTCATTCAAAATTTATACAATATGATTTAGTTATATAGATAACTTGAAAACACACCACTTTTCAAATAGAATTTGCAAGTTTGCTTTAAAGGACAACATCTTTTCACCACCTTTTCTCCTACACTTGGCATAGACGAGCTGTTTTATTCTTTCTGTTAAAAAAAGGGAATAGGAAAGATAACTTGAAAACACACCACTCTCCAAATAGAATTTGCAAGTTTGCTTTAAAGGACAACATCTTTTCACCACCTTTTCTCCTACACTTGGCATAGACGAGCTGTTTTATTCTTTCTGTTAAAAAAAGGGAATAGGAAAGATAACTTGAAAACACACCACTCTCCAAATAGAATTTGCAAGTTTGCTTTAAAGGACAACATCTTTTCACCACCTTTTCTCCTACACTCGGCATAGACGAGCTGTTTTATTCTTTCTGTTAAAAAAAAGGGAATAGGAAAGATAACTTGAAAACACACCATTCTCCAAAATTGAATTTACAAGTTTGCTTTAAACTATCATGAGAATAATTAGAGACAATAAATAAAACAAAACAAATAGATTTTGTTAAAATCGAGAGTACTTATCATCGTAGATGAAGATTCGCCATCGATTTGAATTAACTTGATGCTCCTGGTGAAGAACTTTCTGCCAATTTGAATTTAATACAAAATTTCCCAAAATTCACAGAAGTGAGTCGACCATTCAGGATAATTTTCCAATTGAGATTATGGTGTTCTTCATAACGGATCAAGCTTCAAAAAACTTCGACGAGGAACACATAGACAATTTGTCCTCAAGTGAAGATATAATTTTAGAATATAATTAAACGCCGCACTGCAATAATAATTAGGACACAAATTTTTATCACAGAATATTTCTCGTTTGATTCTCACACAATTTTTAAATAAATACCTTAATAATCTTCATTTAGTTATTTAAGTTCGGCGCACGTTCTGATTTTAAATTTAGACTTTATACAAATGAATCTCATGATAGATAAAGCTCGATGCCATGAGGTGCGAATACTTGAGATATTTTAAATATGGAAATATACAAATTTCCTACACGTTGCCAAAGACAGGATTTGAAGTGGCACAACCACCCCTCCGTATTTTGTCAAACAATGATGTTTTTCCACCTTGGTCTGGCTATTAGTAGAGATTTTTTGTACGAATAGTCACATCCTAAAAAAAAAAAAATCTTTTTCCGAGACTAGATCGGGAACTGCCTAGAGTTAGGCAGTTCTCAACCCCCGCATAAAGTATATGTAAATGTAATTAACTCTGGTTGAGTCAAGAAGTTTGATCATGAAGGTTGATCTCAAACTTGGTCACAAAGTTAATTGGTAGTTGGTACCTTTCTAACCAGTTTGCGTATCGATTGTTTCAGTACTGAGGGACGAGTTTCGTGCGGAACCTCAGAACACGAGGGTCGCGGCTGGAGAAACTGCTTTGCTGGAGTGCGGACCGCCTCGAGGCCATCCGGAACCTACCTTGCAATGGAAGAGGAACGGGCACGTTATAGACTTGGAAGCCACCAAACGGTAAGTTTATACCGAGAACCAAGTCAGCTGCTGCTTCTAGTCGCGTCGCGTTGTTCAACTTTGAGCACTGCTTTTGCAAGCTCCAGTATTCCGCCATTATCAAACTTTCTCTCGCCACAATTTCGCCAGAATAATGTTTACATGTAACCCTCCGCAACTTTTTCTCCCTTCCAAATAATCAAAATCAATTCTCAATGAATGCTTGCCGTCCGCAAAACTTTTCCAAGTCCCTCGACTTTTTGCCGATTAGTCTGAAAATAACTTTTCCATTCAATACAAATCCCGGGGATTCGCAATTTATTTTGCTCGCTGGCGAATTTTTAATTGACTTTGACTCGCGGATGGAATAAATATTTAATTCGGTATTTCCTGCTCTGTTATATTTTCGAGATCACGAGAAATGGCAGGAAAAGTGACAGGAAAACATTAAAAATAATCATTTTTATCGATTAGAATAGTAACTGGGAATGATTTTTTAATTTTTGTAATTATAGAGTTGTAAAACTCTTTGGTAGAGGGATTTTTGTCAATTTATTTCTATTTGATTAGATTATGAGATTTTGTGCACGAGGATTATGTTATTTGGAAATATTTTGTTTTAAAAGACGTTTGAAATTGACGCGCGAAATTTTGACGAATGACGACAGAGGTGGAAGGGATGCGTACTTATATTTGTAGACACTAGATGGCGCCCGCTATCTCTGTTTCTGACCCGAGGTTAAGTATCTTATCCTGTCAGTCTATGGTCGTCCTAACGTCACTGTTACATCAAAGTTATTTTCTTTGAATTTAATTCGCCGAAATCGCCGTATCTAGGCCACATATCAAGAATAAGAGGAAGAAGACAACAATTCTCCGTTTTAAACTTATTTGTATAACCCATAACTCAAATCCCATTTTTTGGGTTTGCCGGCATTCATCAAATTTAGACAAACGTAATAGTCGATTAAATTCGTCGTACTTCGGTCACATCCTGAAGCACAAACAAAATTCAGGGCCCCCCTAAAAAAAGCAAAAGTTTCTGCATTTCTATCTTATCAGAGTGTCTAGCGAATAATCATTTAAACAATCGAGAAAATTTTCAAAGAATCTTAACAAAGTGTAAAAAAATAAAATTTTACATAAATTACAAAAACTACAAAATTTTATTAAAACCAGTATTATGAATGAACAGATAAGAAAGTTAAGGATAATTTACCTTGAAATGGGAAAATTACAGCAAAAATATGTAAAAAATGTACTAATTGAAAAACCTGCAAAAAATAAATAAATTCTTCAAAAATAAAAAAATTTGAAAATCAATGAAAGTAAAAGAAAGAAAATTAAGAAATATGGTAATAATGCGTTATGAAATATTAAACATTTTAAGGAAGATTGATTAAATTGCTTTTATAAAATCAAAACACTACGCAATAAACAGTAAAAGTTTTTAAAACAAAAAATCGAAATTACAAAAGTGAGAAAAAAATGATTTTGAAAAAGTTAAAATATCTATTTGCGGACATGTTTTTTTAAATTAAGAAAATAAATATGATAATCAGTAAAAAAAAAACGGAAAAATGCTACTAAAGATAAAAAAAATTCTTTAAAAACTTGTTTTGAAAATCAAGCAAAAAGCAATAATTTTTTTTAAATGAAGAATAAAGTAAAAACAATTAAACAATTTTAAGAAAAATACCAATATTTCTAAGAAATAGATAAATAAGAAATTTAAAATAAAAAAATTTATTATAAAATCAAATTTACGAAAAATTAAATAAAAAAAGAAATGTCTTTAAAAATTATAAAAATTAATAAGCTATGATAAAAAACCAAATAATTATTTTAAAAATCATAAAATTGAAAAAAATTATATCTTATAACTTCCAAATTATAATAATAAATTAAATTAATCACTGGAAAAGTAAATAAATTTTTCTAAATATTGTTAAAATAAATCTATATAAAATTAACTGAAGTAATTTATATAAAAAGAATAAAATTAAAAAAAATCTAAAAAATAAAAAAGTATTATTGAACGCATAAAATTCAAGCAATGGAAACAAATTAAAAATTGCTATAAAACCAGGTAATTTTTACTTTGTTTTCTAAGGAGAAAAAAATGTAATTTTTCGAATCAAATTTGACGTTTTGAATTTAAAACGAATATTTGAAGCAATTAAAGAAAAATAAATACTAAATTAATATGTACATAAATTACTTTTCTACTTACTTTTATTTATACTTTCATTATTAAATCTTCCAGAATATAATTAAATTTTAACTTCACACAAAACGTCAAATTTGCTTCAAAAGTGTCATTTGTTTTTTTTTCTTCTTAGAAAACAAAGTAAAAATTACCTGGATTCACAGCAATTTTTAATTTATTTGCATTGCTTGAGTAAAAAAAGGAAATATTACTTAATAGGTACTCTAGTAAATTTTAAATTGTTTTTTTTTTCAGTGTATCTAAGTGATTTTCTAAAAATACAGAAAAGCAATATCAAACATAACCTACCAAAAAAATTGTTTGAAAAAGAAAAAATTGCAAGAAAGAATAATTAAATATTTCAAGAAAGTGATATAAATTAGTGTGTAAATAAGTCTGCAATTTTTTCTATAATTTTCAACCGTTTTCAATTTACAATTATTCTTCTTAAATTTTATAATTATTCTTTAACTTTTTTAATTCTTTTTTTGTTCTGTTGTAGATTAATCTCGATAGTTTTCGAATTTCTTTTTCAATTGTCAATTATTTTGCGCATTTCTCAATTATTTTCTTTAATATTAAATTATTCTCGTCATTTTGTAATTTTCTTTAAATTATGAATTATTTTCTAAAGTCAATTCCATTCTACAATTTTCAATTAAGTTTATTCAATATTCCAAAAAACTTGACTTTTTTCAATTATAAACCATTATTTTAAATTACATTTTATTTCTTCAATTTTTGATTATTTTCTTCAAATTTCAATCACATTTTTCAATTTTCAATTATTTTTTCAAATATTAATATGGTTTTTTAGTTTTAAGTACAATTGTTCAATTATTCTCTTCAGTTCTTAATTATGTTTTAAAAAATTTATTTACATTCTTCAATTTTAAATTTTTTCCTCAATTTCAATTATTTTGTTTTATTTAATTTTTTTCAATCCAGTTTTTTAAATAGCAATTATTTTTATAATTTTTTTAATTTTTCAATTTTCAATTCTTTTTAAATTAAATATTTATAGTTTGATTTTTTAAATTATTTTTTCCAGTTGTGTATTATTCTAGCAATTTTTCGAATTTCTTTTTTCAATTGTCAATTATTTTCGTCATTTTTCAGAAATTATCTTCAATTTTGCTATTATTCTTGTTATTTTTCAATACTTTTTTTTCATTTATTAATTATTTTTTTTAATTTTTAGTTATTTCGTACAATATTCAAAATTTTGATTTATTTTCTTAAAATTTTAGATTTATTTTTCAACGTTTTCAATTATTTTTTTCAGTTGTGCATTATTCTAGTCATTTTTTTTTCAATTTTTAATTATTTTCTTTAATATTTTAAAATCCTCGCCTTTCAACAATTATTTTTCTCCATTATCAATAAGATCTGTTAATTTTAAATTTTTATTTTCTTCAATTCTCAATTTTTTCTTCAAATTTCAATTCCATTTTTCAGTTGTTAATTGTTTTCCACTAAATTCAATAACTTTCGGCTTTTTTCAAATACTTTTTTCAATTTTTAATTATATTCTTTAAATCTGAAATTAAATTTTTAAATTTCCAATTATTTTATTCAATTTTAATTATTTTTGTCGATTTTCAATCCATTCGTTCAATGCGCAATTATTTCCAACAATTATTCCTATAATATTCTTCATTTTTCAGTTTTGAATTATTTTCTTTAAATTTAAAGTTTTTGCTATATTTCATCAATTTTTGTTCAGTAGTCTATTAATCTAATCATTTTGTAGATATTTTCTGTAATTTTGTAATTATTCTCATTTTTCAATTATTTCTTTTAATTATTACCTATTTTTCGCAATTCGAAATTATTTCCTACAATTTTTTCAATTTGCAATTAGTCTCTTAAAGTTTTCTAATGAATCTTTGAGTTTTTCAATTATTATTTTTTTTGTGCATTAATCTACCCATTTTTCGAATTTTTTTTTCAATTGTGAATTATTTTCACGTTTTGTAATTTTTCTCCATTATTATCAATTTTTTTCAATTTCAGTTTAATTTTTAAATTACGAATTTATTTCTTTAACTTTTTATTATTTTCTAAAGTTTTCAATTATTTTCTTCAATTCTCAATTTTGTCTTCAAATTTCAATTCCATTTTTCAGTTTTTAATTGTTTTCTTCTATATTTAATAACTTTCGGCTTTTTTTAAATACTTTTTTCAATTTTAATTATGTTCTTCAAATTTGAATTTAAATTTTCAATTTCCAATTATTTTATTCAATTTTAATTATTTTTGTCAATTTTCAATCCATTCGTTCAATGGGCAATTATTTCCAACAATTATTCCTATAATATTCTTTATTTTTCAATTTATTTTTAAAATTATTTTCTTTAAATTTAAAGTTTTTGCTATATTTCATCAATTTTTTTCAGTAGTCTATTAATCTAATCATTTTGTAGATATTTTCTGTAATTTTGTAATTATCTCATTTTTCAATTATTTCCTTTAATTATTAACTATTTTTCGCAATTTGAAATTATTTTCTTCAATTTTTTCAATTTGCAATTAGTCTCTTAAAGTTTTATAATGATTTTTTGAGTTTTTCAATTTTTTTTTTTTGTGTATTAATCTAGCATTTTTTCGAATTTTGTTTTCAATTGTGAATTATTTTCACGTTTTGTAATTTTTCTCTATTATTATCAATTTTTTTTTAATTTTAGTTTAATTTTTAAATATGAATTTATTTCTTCAAGTTTTTATTATTTTCTTCAAATTTTTATTATTTTCTAAAGTTTTCAATTATTCCCTTCAATTTCAATTTTTTCTATTTTGATTATCAATCCAGTTGTTCAATTTGCAATTGGTTTCAGCAATTATTCCTATAATTTTCTTAATTTTTCAATTTTTTAGTTTAAATTGAATGTATATTGTTTAATTTTGTAGATTATTTTTAACAACTGTGTATTTATCTAGCCATTTTTCGAATTTGGTTTTTAATTGCCAATTATTGTCGTCATTTTTCATATAAATTATTTTCCATTTTGCAATTATTCTCGTAATTTTCATTATTTGCCTTTCCAAAAATTTATATTTTTAAATGACGAACAGCAATGTAAAGTTTCTCATTAATATTGCTGTTAATTAATATTTTACTATATGTACATGTAATAATTGCAACTTTGATTAATTGAAACTTACAAGTTTGAAAAAATTAAAGTTTCAATTAATGAACATTTGGGATTTATATAAATAATAATGGCTTGGAATTAATTAAGTTTAATATAGTTTTCGACTTTCTTTCTATCAAAATTTTTGTAGATTAAATTATAATCATTTTAAATTCAATTTTTCATATTATTATTAAAGAATACAAGATTGAAATTAAAGTTTTTAGAATTTATCCATCTTCCCAGAGTTTCTTAAAAATTTGCCGATCGTTTTCAAAATTTACGGATCATTTTAAAAATTCTCGTCAATTTGAAAGTTTTTTTCACAACTTATTAATTATTAATTATTATTTCACCATTTATTAAGCTTGTCTGCTTTCTTCGAGTATTATTTTCAAAAATACAACTCCTGCTCCGAGAGACAAAACAAAATAATTAAAAAATATCAAAAGTTTGTAACTTAAAATCAAAGATAATTTACTTCAACATGAAAATCAATCAAACGAGATCGATCATGAGAAGAAATATCTCTTCTCAATAACGGAGAGGAATATAAGAAAATATAAGTTTTTATGAGTTGCTCTCTGATGCACAACTGGTCCAGTCAGAGAAGAAACTGCCAAGAGGCATTTCGTATTTCTCAGTAGGAGTGAATCCGAATATAATGAGTTCGTCTCTTCCCCGACAAGCGGACAAAGATAACGCGACACAAGAATAACGGGAGACATCCTTTAGCGCCATTTTCATGCAAATACGCAGTAGATTACGAGCTCTTGTGTCTTGAGATTATTCTCATTGGTCTCGCCGCTACCTAAATCTTTATTTTTATTGGATCATTATTCTACAAGCAAGCAAAAGATCAAAGGAAACTTTCCTAATAATATACCAAAACTTTATCAATTTATAATATACGTTTTAATAAACTATATTTTATATCAAGTTGAAGTTTCGTAACTACTTGGACAGTTGGCATTTAAAAATTAATAGTAATAGGAGTTACTTTGTCAGCGCTCAAACTGCTTCCGAGTTCTTTGGGTTGAGTGAATTAATTATTCTCGATTATTTAGTTGTTAAAGTCCGCCTTACTTTTTATACTCAAGCGTTATATATTTATCGCCTTCACGAATGAATTAATTGTAGACATTAATCAGCCATTCAGTACCCATAATCTAATAAAGTGCATAATTAACGGTACGAAAGGACAAGGTGCTACATGGGAGGCATATCGGAGTTTTACCTCTTAAAATACTGCATTTTATAATACCCGAGAGACATTTTTTAAGTAATTTATTTAATTACAAAAATTCGTGTCGGAAAGCAAAATTAGTTCAACATAAAATATCTCAGTTAAGATTAAGATTTTAGTTTAAATTTAAAACAAAAATTAGTTCAGTTTCTCTGATAGTGTCTTAATTTAATAATTAATTCGTGATTTTATTAAAGTTTTATTATTACTGAATTTTCTCTCTGTAATAAATTCGAACTAGAGGATTGTAGAATATTCCGTTTAAGTTAATAATTTTTTTTCAGAATTTATCTCAACTAAAATCTAGTTCATTTTTTATGGAAATGTGTTAACTGGAACTTCACGTATCATTTTGTTCAATTTTTATATTTTATTTTTAATACATTTTTAACAGAATGTATGTTGGATTTTCAGTTTAAATTAAAAATATAAATTTAATTAACAATTTCTTCCATCATGATTAAAATTTTAAACTGAAAATTAGTTCAATTTCGATGGAAACGTACAACTACGATTTTACTTTTATTAATATTTTTTATATTTAATTAATTTTTCACGTTTGTTAAATTTCTCATGAAAATATACATTTTTAACTAAAATTTGGTTTACCATTGCCGGGATTATTTATTATAAAATTATTTATTCATTTTCAATAAAGTAGGTTGGATTTTAATTAAAATTAATAAATTTGATATGTTAAATTACAATACGTTATTCACATTCAGTTCAATTTCGTAAAATATTTCCATTAAACCTTTTATTTCAAATTTTATTTTTAGTTCATCTCCAAATTTCTCGCAATCTTTTCCAAATTACAAAATCCAAACAATTCTAAAATTAAATTGACAATGCTTCCAAGATTGAATCCCGCTCAATTTTTCACTGAGTAACTCACAAAAGAATCTTTTCTTTGAATCAAAGTTCAAATTTACTTTTCTCAACGTTATAAATGTAAAATTACATCCTAGAAATATGAATATAATCAACTGAATTTAATTTTGCTACAAAGTATTAAATGTACTTGCAATTTCAACTTTATTAAAGTTCTTTCGGATAAATACTTAATGTTTATATATAAAAGAAAAGAAGATGAACTTTTAATTAGTAATAAAAGTAAGTACGTTTTTGTCTAATAAGAAGTTAAAATAAAATGAAGAATACACCAAGATTTAAAAAAAAAACGCACTGTTTAATGATCGTAATGTATATACTTGAAAAAGTCAAAGGAAAGAAAAGGAAAAGCACCAAATCGTCAAAGTAGAGCAGCAAAGTCCAGTACAAGTTTCTCTTTGTGACAAAAGCTTCTCAGATAAATTTGCTAATAGAAACCTTTCAAAGAAACTGTATTTCTGCTCCCTTTGAACAAAATATTTTGAATTTTACTAAATACCAGTTCCTTATTTTCTACCAATATTATTTCGTATTATTCATAATCTTTCTATATAGGAATAACATTTTCTTTCTCGATTCTAATCGGCTTATAGTCTTAGAATTTGAGTTTTTATAATTCATTGTTCGTTTTCTTTTCTGATTCTTTTCTAATTTTGTTCACTTAACGATTTTTTCTATTTTTTTTTTTTCTCTCTGAAGCAGTATTTTGGGCTTGTTTGAAATTAAAGAATTTATTTATGTTAGGTTTGTGTAAAATTGGTGTTTTTCAAGTATATTTGTCGTAAAATTGAATTATTTTTAGTGTAAAATATTTATCTTAAAATAATTGTATTTAAAAGATGTTTCAAATTGTCGCGCGTATATTTCGACCAATGGCGGCAGAGAGAGTAGATGGCGCCTGTTGTCTTTGTTCTTGACGCGAAGTTAAGAATCTTAGTATATTTTCTATGGTCGTGTCACTGTCACCTCTGTCAATATTTCTTTCGTTAAACATAAAATCGAATTAAAAAATCAGTAAATTATAGTTCTGACAGTCGGCTACGCTAAAAGGAATTTAAGAAGAAGAAGAAAAAGTCAGTAATAAGCTACATATGGAACAAACAAAAGTTGGAGTAGAAGAAGAAATATATATTCAGTTTTTAACTTATTTATATAACCCAATATCTCATTTGAGATCGTCTGAAATCTGAAACAAAAAAACTGTTGTGAAAAGTACGATTCGTCTTACAAAGAAGAAGAAAATCATAATTTCTTTAGTTTTTAACTTATTTATATAACCCATCTAATTACGTGTTATCCAAATTTTAATTTTCCGAAATTGTAACTCTGGTAATTTTACACCTTTTAAAATTTCTAAATCGAATTTCCTAATTCTCCTCCAGTTCGATTAATTCTATTTTTATCTTCCTGGCACTTTAGTAACATTTGAATTTTCAAATCTAAAAAATATTTTACATGACTTTCCGGTAAATTTTTTTAAATATTTACTGTTTTTCAAACAACTTACGTCGGATTAATATTTTCTAGGTTATTTTCCAAACATCTTTTCGTCGGATTTGTAAATATTTTCCAATCGACTTTTTAAATCCCTTCTGGTCTATTTTCTGTAACTTTTCCCTTTTTTAAAAAACGATATCAGAAACCAATTTCGATTTTGAAAAACTAGCGTTGTAAATTCGTTTCTAAAAATTCAAAACACGATTGTTTTCTGTTTTTTTTTTTGTCGTCTATTTATTCGTGTCATATAGGGAACAAAACGGATAATGGATTGGCGCGACTAATAGAAATTAAATCGAGCCGCACTCCTGGCACGGGCTGCATCTCGAGACTCGGGGGATTCGCGCGCTCGCCGCTGAAATTAATTGATACTATAAATTAGAGGACACAATCGAGAAGCTATTGATTCCCTACCATGGTCGGCCTCTCTGTAACCGCCTCCAACTTCCTGGATTCCGATGCCTAGAATAGCGTTTAATACAAACGATCTATAACCATCTGTTAGAATCTACGCACACCTAACAAGTCTTAAACATGCTCCTCCAATTTGCTCACCTGTTTCCGAAATTACCAAAAATTCTATTCCCTATTAATCATTCGAACCGTTTTTTTTATAATTAACAAATTAAATAGTAAAATACGATTTTGTAAATTACCGATAATTATTAGTATTATTTTTAAACTATTAGTTAATAGAAGTCTAATTTTTAATTTTAGAATAACTCTGGTGGACGGAGGGAACCTGATGATTTCCGATGTGAGACAAACAGACCAAGGGAAGTATCAGTGCGTCGCTACAAATATGGTAGGAGCAAGGGAATCAACAGTGGCCACATTAACCGTTCATGGTAAGAACCATAACATTTTAGAAACCTGTTTCTTTGTCTATAAAAGCACAACAGAAAAATAGTTGATGATCGAGAACTTTTTGTTGACGCGAACAAAAGAGACATTAAACGTCCTTTAATATTAAAAGGATATCCCGATTACATTTAAAAATTTTAAAAAATCTTTTTTAATTTTCAGTGAAACCCTTTTTCCTGTCGACGCCCGTGAATCAGACAATTTTAACCGATCAAACTGCCGAATTCGCCTGTCGAGTTGGAGGTGATCCGACTCCGGAAATTTTATGGAGAAGGAACGACGGAAAGATGCCGATCGGCAGAGCGCACATTTTAGATGATAAGAGTCTGAGGATCGAGAGAGTCACGTCCCAGGATCAAGGAACCTATATCTGCGACGCTGAGAACGGAGTTGGTGCTATTAGCACAAGTGCTACTTTGACTGTCCATTGTAAGTGAACCTAACCTCCAAATAATTACAGTTCACAATCTTTTATCAAAAAAAAAAAAAAAAAATCCAAACAAAGTAGTACAAAATTCAGGGTGTTTACTAATTTCGTCCCACAAAATTCCCGGGTTTTCCTGGTTTTTTCTCTTGTTAACTTAAAATTTATTTTAAGTAGGGGAGTGGGCCCCAAGATGGACATTACGTATAAAATTTTTGTTTAAGGTGACAGCGCCTTATGCTTTTTGTCATTTTTGTTGTTTGTATAGACGAAGATTTTGATGCACATTTGAAGAAAAAAAACCAGTTGGTTTTTCTTCTACACATACCACGTAATTTTGTGTCTAAAAAAAGTTTTGTGATAGTTTTTTCTCAAGTTGGTAAAATTATTTAAATTTATGATTTAGAATGTGTACTTAACGTTATGATATTCTTTATTTATCGTATAATAATATCCTAAAATGATTTTACTAATTCAGTGTTCGTATATATTTTTTTACTGGGGATTAAAAAATGGTGTCATGTACCCTAAGATGGACAGACCTCAAATCTCAATGTATTTATTTGCTTATTTTCGATTTTACACTTTTTTTCAATACTTTTTTGAGCCCATTAATTAAAATTTTTTATTTTCCACCATAAAATGTGATGTTATCGTTAGAGAAAATGATATATCGATATTTTTCGATATTTTATTACTTTTTACTGTTAAGCTATTAAATTGAAGTTTTTAGAAATGTTATTTCTTGATAAATTGCGTGAAATGATTAAAATTAGTTTAAGAATTGTTACACGATGTTAATTTTTTATTTACTACAATTTTCAGATACTTTTAAGAAGGTGTCCATCTTGGGGCCACTTTTTTTTAGACCGACAATTTTAAAAAGTAGAAAAAAAGCTTTAAAAAATGTTTATGTTCAAAATAAAATTTTATCTCTGTGGCCATAAGTTACCTTATAAATTGTACTTTCATCGGGTATAAAACATTTTAATATATTTTATTTGGTTTGGATTCTACAGCAATAAGACGAAAGGGTGTCTAACTTGGGGCCCTCTCCCCTATAAATAGATTTACAAATAGCTACAAAAATTAAAGATAACAGTTGATAATTGCAGAAAATAATTGAAATTCAAAGAAAATAATTGAGAATTGAAGAATTAAATATTAGACTTTACAAAAAATAATAATTAAGAATTAAAAGAAACAATTAATAATGAAAAGAAATAATTAATAATGGAAAGAAATAATTGAACAATGACAAAGATACTTGACAATTAGAAACCAAATTAAAAAAAGTCAATATTAATCTACAATTGAACAATAATTGAAAAAATTGAACAATGATTTTATTAAATTCAAAGAATATAATTGAAAATTGGTCAACTAGATAGAAAATAAAAAAAAAATAATTTAAAATTTAAGTTAATTATTCAAAATTGAAGAAATAAATTGAAAATTAAATAATGAAATTGAAATCAGAAAAGCACAGAATTATTGAATATTAAAGAAAAAACAATTGAAAATTGAGAAATAAAATTGAAATTCGAATACAATAATTGAGAATTAAAGAAAATTACTGAACAATTTTTTTTTGAAAAAAGAAGAAAATAATTTATAATTAAACAAAAATGGAAAATGCCAGGAATTATTTAATATTAAAGAAAACATTAAAAATTGAAAAATAGAATTGTTATTTAAAGAAATTAATTGAGAATTGAAAAAAATAATTGAACAATTGAAGAATTAATTTGAAAATAGAAGAAAATTATTGAAAATAGAAGGAGGTTTTGCAACATGAAATAAATAACTGATAATTGAAAAAAAAATAATTGAAAAAAGTCGAGATTACTGAATATTGAAACAAACAATTGAAAATTGAACAAAATAATCAAAAATTAAAGAAAATCATTGAAAATTGAACAAAATAATAAAAAATTAAAGAAAATCATTGAAAATTTAAGAAAATAATTGAAAATTGAAGAAAGTGCTTAAAAATTAAAGACAATATTTGAAAACAGCAGAAAATTTAGAAATCGACGGAAATAATTGCGAATTGATGAAAATAATTTAAAAATTATCAATTTAAATAAAACTTGAAAGAAAAACATAATTTAAAAAAGCTGAGAATTATTTAAATATTGAAGAAAATTGAGAAGAAATTTAAAATTGAAAGAAATATGATAAAAAAAATTGGAAATTGAAGAAAATAATTAAGAATTTAAAAAAAATCATTGTAAAAAGCCTAGAGTTATTGAATATTGAAAAAAACAATGGAAAATTAAAGAATGGAATTGAATGTTGAAAATTGTAATTGAGAATTAAAGAAAATAATTCAAGAATTGAACAATGAGGTTGAAAGTAGAAAAAAATAAGTGATAATTGAAGAAAAAAGAACTCGAACAACCCAGGAATTATATGAAAATTGTTGAATAATAATTGATGAATTGAATTGAAGTTTCAAAAACATAATTGATAATTGAAAACAAATATTGCAAAAAGCCAAGAATTATTGATTATAGAAGAAAATAATTAAAAATTGGAGGATTTATTGAGATGTGAAATAAATAAATGATAATTGAAAAAAATAGTTGAAAAAAGTCGAGAATTATTTAATATATTGAATTAAATAATTAAAAAATGAAGGAAATAATTGAGATCTGAAGAAAATATTTAAAAATTGATAAAAATAATTGAAAATTGAATCAAATAATAGGTAATTGAAAAAAATAATTAATTGATTGAAATAATTGAAAATCGTAGAAAATATTTCAGAATTAAAGACATTATTTAGAAATTGATGAAAGTAATTGAAAATTGAAAAAAATAATTGGCAATTGAAGAAAATAGTAGAAAATCGAAGAAATTAATTGAGAAATGAAGAAAAAATTTGAAATTAATGAAAATAATTAAAATGTAAGAAAATAATTAGAAATTAAAAAGAATAATTGTCAGTTGAAGAAAATAATTGTGAATTTCTGAAAATAGTTGAATAATTGAAGAATTGAATTGAAGCTTCAAGAACGTAACCGACAATTGAAAAAAATATATTGAAAAAAGTCGAGAATTATTGAATATTGAATGAAATAATTAAAAATTGAAGGAAATAATTGAGACCTGAAGAAAATATTTAAAAATTGATGAAAATAATTGAAATTTGAATCAAATAATAGGCAATTGAAAAAAATAATTTAGACTTGAAGAAAATAATTAAAAATTGATTAAAATGATTGAAAATCGTAGAAAATATTTCAGAATTAAAGAAATTATGTAGAAATTGATGAAAATAATTGAAAATTGAAGGAAATAATTAGCAAATGAAGAAAATAGTAGAAAATCGAAGAAAATAATTGAGAAATGAAGAAATAATTTAAATTAATGAATATAATTTAAAAAGGAAGAAGATAATTGGAAATTGAAGAAAATAATTGAAAATAGTTGAATAATTGAAGAATTGAATTGAAGCTTCAAGAACGTAATCGATAATTGAAAAAAATATATTGAAAAAAGTCGAGAATTATTGAATATTGAATTAAATAATTAGAAATTGAAAGAATTAATTGAAATCTGAAGAAAATAATTAAAAATTGATGAAAATAATTGACAACTGAAGAAAATAATTGAAAATTGAATCAAATAATTGAAAATTAAAGAAAATAATTGAAAATTGAATCAAATAATTGGCAATTGAAAAAAATAATTAAGAGTTGAAGAAAATAATTAAAAATTGATTAAAATAATTGATAATCGTAGAAAATATTTCAGAATTAAAAAAATTATTTAGAAATTGATGAAAATAATTGAAAATTAAAGAAAATAATTGGCAATTGAAGAAAATAGTAGTAAATCGAAGAAAATAATTGAGAAATGAAGAAATAATTTGAAATTAATGAAAATAATTAAAAATGGAAGAAAATAATTAAAAATAATAATTGTCAGTTGAAGAAAATAATTGTGAATTTCTGAAAATAGTTGAATAGTTGAAGAATTGAATTGAAGCTTCAAGATCGTAATCGATAATTGGAAAAAAAAATATTGAAAAAAGTCGAGAATTATTGAATATTGAATTAACTAATTAAAAATTGAAGGAAATAATTGAGATCTGAAGAAAATAATTAAAAATTTATGAAAATAATTGAAAATTGAAGAAAATAGTAGAAAATCGAAGAAAATAATTGAGTAATGAAGAAATAATTTGAAATTAATGAAAATAATTCAAAATGGTAGACAATAATTGAGACTTGTAGAAAATAATTGGAAATTGAAAAAAATAATTGAAAATAATAATTGTCAGTTGAAGAAAATAATTGTGAATTTCTGAAAATAGTTGAATAATTGAAGAATTGAATTAAAGCTTCAAGATCGTAATCGAAAATTGAAAAAAAAATATTGAAAAAAGCCGAGAATTATTGAATATCGAAGTAAATAATTGAAATATGATGAAAATAAATGACAATTGAAAGCACACAATAGAATTGCCTATAACTATATAAACTATATGCAATGTACGGTCTATTAAAAAAACTGAAGTTTCATCTACATTTTTCCATAATAATTTGACTTTTTCATGTTTAATGCCGTTTATTGTTTCTGCGGTATTGTTAGCGTTAAGAAAAAGGATAGTAGACAAACATCTATATTTCATGAGAATATAATATATTATGTTTTAATTTTTAATGTACATCTTTTATTTTTCAATTGAATAATTGTCGCATAATCACACAAAATTTAAACGCATAATCAGATTGGTTCAAAATGCCTAAAGTGAAAATCTTTATTTATAAAACAAATTGATATATTAGTCAAATTTATTAGCCCAGAAAAAAATTCCCGGTTTGACGGAAAATTCCCGGTTATATCCCGGTTTTTTCCCGGTCAATTTAAATTTCCGGTTATTTCCCGGTTAGTACACGGAAAAAAATAATTTTTCGAATTTTACAAAACTTTTTCGTACCCTTGGATAAAGCCATTTACAAAACTCAGTTTTGAATGATATGCAGAACAGTTTCGTAAAATGTTCTAAACTTTCTGCACAAGTTACGGAATTCTTTGCAGTAACTACAAATTATTTTGCACTCTGTGCTGAAATTTCAGGATATTTTACAAAACTGTTCTGCACATTCCCAGAAACTGCGCTTTGTAAATGGCTTTATTCAAGGGTACGAAAAAGTTTTGTAAAATTCGAAAAATTATTTTTTTCCATATAGACACCCTGAAAATTCTACAAACATTCGTACTCGATAATTAACTTGATTTTTCATTGCAGCCCGTCCGGTTTTTACGAATTTCCCCAAGGACGAAGCGATTGGTACAGGATCCGATGTTTCTTTCGCCTGCTCGGCGCGAGGAGCGCCTAAACCTTCAATTTTCTGGACCAGGGAGGGATCGCAAGAGCTGATGTTTCCGGGAAACACTTATCAGGGTCGTTACACGATTGCCGAAGATGGGAGTTTGCTGATCAAGGGAGTCGTGAGAAAAGACGAAGGGCACTATGTTTGCAGTGCAATTAGTCAGGCGGGTGCTAGCACGGCGACTGTTTTTCTCCAGGTGACGTCAATCGAGGAGATTCCGCCGCCAATTATTGAACTGGGTCCGGCAAATCAGACCCTGCCCTTAAAATCGACTGCTACTATGCCCTGCAGAGCTGTGGGCACTCCCAATCCGAAGGTGCACTGGCACAAGGATGGCGTTCTTGTGAAGCTGGGAAGTCGGATCACAATGGCCAATAACGGTACTCTCTTCATCGAGGATCTACAGACAAATGACTCGGGGCTGTACACGTGCATCGCTTCCTCCGAATCTGGAAACACCTCCTGGTCAGCGGCTTTGACTATCAGCTCCTCCACAACTCTGCACAGCACTCCGGATATTTCCGCTTTGCCTCAGAATCCCAGCAAGCCACGAATTGTCAATACCACCAGCAGCAGTGTCACTCTAACTTGGAGTCCTGGTCACGAGGGACAGAGCAAGATTATCGGATATAATATCGAGTACTTTAGCAGTAATTTGAATACTGGTTGGGTCCTCGCTGCCACGGGAATTACTGATGACACGTATACTGTAAGTTTGTGTTTTTGGATTTATGTTGTTTGTTTTGTACTTTTTTTTTTTACTGAGGATTTTAGTTTTGGTATTTTTGACCTTAAAAAGTAAGCTGAGACTTTTTTGGACTTACGTTCTTTTGAATTTACAAAATATTACGTTCCTTTGGGGTTACATAATTTTTGACATACCTCCTTTTAGATTTACAGAATTTACGAATTACGTCGTTTTGGATTTACGTCCTTTTGGAGATACAGAATTTTGCACTAACGCTCTGTTGAAATTATAAAATTATCGACTTACGTCCATTTGGACTTACGTTCTTTTTAGATTAATAGAATTTTTGGCTTACGTCCTTTTAGACTTACAGAATTTTGCATTAACGCTTTGTTGAATTTATAAAATTATCGACTTACGTCCATTTGGTCTTACGTTCTTTTTAGATTTATATAATTTATGACTTACGTCCTTTTAGACTAACAGAATTTTGCACTAACGCTCTGTTGAATTTATAAAATTATCGACTTACGTCCATTTGGACTTACGTTCTTTTTAGATTAATAGAATTTTTGGCTTACGTCCTTTTAGACTTACAGAATTTTGCATTAACGCTTTGTTGAATTTATAAAATTATCGACTTACGTCCATTTGGACTTACGTTCTTTTTAGATTTATATAATTTATGACTTACGTCCTTTTAGACTAACAGAATTTTGCACTAACGCTCTGTTGAATTTATAAAATTATCGACTTACGTCCATTTGGACTTACGTTCTTCTTAGATTAATAGAATTTTCGGCTTACGTCCTTTCAGACTTACAGAATTTTGCATTAACGCTCTGTTGAATTTATAAAATTATCGACTTACGTCCATTTGGTCTTACGTTCTTTTTAGATTTATATAATTTATGACTTACGTCCTTTTAGACTTACAGAATTTTGCACTAACGCTCTGTTGAATTTATAAAATTATCGACTTACGTCCATTTGGACTTACGTTTTTTTTGATTAATAGAAATTTTGGCTTACGTCCTATTAGACTTACAGAATTTTGCATTAACGCTCTGTTGAATTTATAAAATTATCGACTTACGTCCTTTTGTACTTACGTTCTTTTTAGATTAATAGAATTTTTGGCTTACATCCTTTTAGACTTACAGAATTTTGCATTAACGCTCTGTTGAATTTATAAAATTATCGATTTACGTCCATTTGGTCTTACGTTCTTTTTAGATTTATATAATTTATGACTTACGTCCTTTTAGACTTACAGAATTTTGCACTAACGCTCTGTTGAATTTATAAAATTATCGACTTACGTCCATTTGGACTTACGTTCTTCTTAGATTAATAGAATTTTCGGCTTACGTCCTTTCAGACTTACAGAATTTTGCATTAACGCTCTGTTGAATTTATAAAATTATCGACTTACGTCCATTTGGTCTTACGTTCTTTTTAGATTTATATAATTTATGACTTACGTCCTTTTAGACTTACAGAATTTTGCACTAACGCTCTGTTGAATTTATAAAATTATCGACTTACGTCCATTTGGACTTACGTTTTTTTTGATTAATAGAAATTTTGGCTTACGTCCTATTAGACTTACAGAATTTTGCATTAACGCTCTGTTGAATTTATAAAATTATCGACTTACGTCCTTTTGTACTTACGTTCTTTTTAGATTAATAGAATTTTTGGCTTACATCCTTTTAGACTTACAGAATTTTGCATTAACGCTCTGTTGAATTTATAAAATTATCGATTTACGTCCATTTGGTCTTACGTTCTTTTTAGATTTATATAATTTATGACTTACGTCCTTTTAGACTTACAGAATTTTGCACTAACGCTCTGTTGAATTTATAAAATTATCGACTTACGTCCATTTGGACTTACGTTCTTCTTAGATTAATAGAATTTTTGGCTTACGTCCTTTCAGACTTACAGAATTTTGCATTAACGCTCTGTTGAATTTATAAAATTATCGACTTACGTCCATTTGGTCTTACGTTCTTTTTAGATTTATATAATTTATGACTTACGTCCTTTTAGACTTACAGAATTTTGCACTAACGCTCTGGTGAATTTATAAAATTATCGACTTATGTCCATTTGGACTTACGTTTTTTTTTTGATTAATAGAAATTTTGGCTTACGTCCTATTAGACTTACAGAATTTTGCACTAACGCTCTGTTGAATTTATAAAATTATCGACTTACGTTCATTTGGACTTACGTTCTTTTTAGATTAATAGAATTTTTGGCTTACGTCCTTTTAGACTTACAGAATTTTGCACTAACGCTCTGTTGAATTTATAAAATTATCGACTTACGTTCATTTGGACTTACGTTCTTTTTAGATTTATATAATTTATGACTTACGTCCTTTTGTACTTACGTTCTCTTTAGATTAATAGAATTTTTGGCTTACGTCCTTCTAGACTTACCGAATTTTGCACTAACGCTCTGTTGAATTTATAAAATTATCGACTTACATCCATTTGGACTTGTTCTTTTGGACTTACGTTCTTTTGGACTTTCGTTCCTTTGGGTTTACAAAACTTTCGACTTACGTCCTTTTGTACTTACAGAATTTTCGACTAACGTTCTTTTTAGATTTATAGTTTTTTGACTTGACTCGTTTTAGATTGACGTCCTTTTGGACCTACGTTCTTTTAAATTTACGAATTACGTTCTTTTAGATTTATTGAATTTCGACTTACGTTTCTTTGAAATTACAGACTTTTTAACACACTTCCGTTTGGATTTACGTCCTTTTAGATTTACAGAAACTTCGACTTACGCCCTTTTGGACTTGCAGAATTTTTGACTTACGTTCTTTTTAAATTTATATAATTTTTTACTTACATCTTTTTCAACTTCCAGAATTCTAAACTTATGTTCTGTTTAATTTGCCAAATTCTCGACTTACGTCCTTTGGGATTATTATCCTTTTGGACTTACAGAATTTTGAACTAACAGAATTTTGGACTTACGTTGTTTTTAGATTTATAGATTTTTTGACTTAGGTACTTTTGAATTAACATCCTTTTGGACTTACGTTCTTTTTAGATTCATAGAATTTTTTACTTTCGTCCTTTTGGACCTACAGAATTTTGCACTTACGCTCTGTTGACTTTATAAAACTTTCGACTTACATCCTTTTGAATTTATATTTTATAGACTTACATTCGTTTGACTTACGTTATTTTTAAATTTGTATAATATTTTACTTACGTCATTTTGAATTGACGTCCATTTGGACTTACGTTCTTTTTAGATTTATAGAATGTTTGACTTATGTCCTTTTGGACTTACAACATTTTGCACTTACGGTCTTTTGAATTTATAAAATTTTCGACTTACGTCCTTCTGGATTTATGTCTTATCGACTTACGTTTGTTTGGACTTGTGTCCTTTTGAATTTACAAATTTTCAAATTGGATTAACAGAATTTTGGACTTACGATGTTTTTAGATTTATAGATTTTTTGACTTAGGTACTTTTGAATTAACATCCTTTTGGACTTACGTTCTTTTTAGATTCATAGAATTTTTTACTTTCGTCCTTTTGGACCTACAGAATTTTGCACTTACACTCTGTTGAATTTATAAAACTTTCGACTTACGCCCTTTTGGATTTATATTTTATCGACTTACATTCGTTTGACTTACGTTATTTTTAAATTTGTATAATTTTTTACTTACGTCATTTTGAATTGACGTCCATTTGGACTTACGTTCTTTTTAGATTTATAGAATGTTTGACTTAGGTACTTTTGAATTAACATCCTTTTAGACTTACGCTCTTTTTAGATTCATAGAATTTTCGACTTACGTTCTTTCAAATTTATTAATTTTCGACTTACGTCCTGTTAAATAAAAAAAATTTTCATTATATATTTTCATCATTATTATACTCATTTCTATTGTTTTTTTTATTTATGCACTTATTAAATCAATTTTCTACTCTTTTGCAGGTAACAGAGTTGAAGCCAGACACCAGCTACGTTTTCTTAGTTCGGGCGGAAAATAGTCATGGTTTGTCACTTCCTGGTCCAATGTCAGATGTAGCCCACACCGTAACCGCAAATCAACATGCAGTGCCGCAGATAGAACTCATCAGAGCAAGAGATCGTCTTAATAGTGAAATCCTTCACTTGAGAGAAGTGCAATCCTTGAGCAGTTCCAGTGTAAAAATTATGTGGGATGTAAGTTTTCAATTTCAGTTATAATCTGAATCTTAAATAAAAATTATTTAATTGATTAACGGTTCAAATTTGTAACTTGTTCCAATTTTATCAGTTGTTAATCGAGTAGCTTACTCGATTGATTAAAATTTGTTTACTAAAATTTAATTTAACTAATTCTGAAGTTCCTGAATTGATTAAAAATGGAAAAGTATTTTTATTTAAGGAGGTTCTGAAAACTGCAAAACTGGATCTTTCAAAATTTGGTGAAATTAATTTTTAATAATATTTTTTTTGGGGTGAAGCACGACTTTCTAGTTTGAGGTTATGTAAATAAAGAGAACCTCCTTAAAGGAAATTTAAAAGATTAATTGAATTAAATCTTCTTAGAAGTAGATATTGAATCTAAATTCCAATTAAATTAAAAATAGATAATTAATTTGTGACGAATTTTTGTATTTTAGATTCTTGGAGCAGCGGATTTGGTGGAAGGACTGTATATTCGATATCGTGAGGCGTCAGAGAAGCCGGAATATCAAATGGTTACAGTTTTAAATGCCGGTGCGACAAGTTACGTTTTGACGAATTTGAAGAAATACACTCGCTATGAATTTTTTCTCGTTCCTTTCTACAAAACAATTGAAGGAAGACCCAGTAATGTAAAGTTAGCTACGACTCAGGAAGACACGCCTTCTGGAGCACCTGAAAATGTTCATGTTGGCATGATCAACATAACATCTGCATTTGTCAGATGGTCTCCTCCGCCGAAGGAGACGCAAAACGGACAATTAGTTGGCTACAAGGTACGATAAAAACGGATTTTTAACAATTTCGTTAAATTTAAAAAATAATTACAGTGTGTCTAATAATCTGGGATATTGCCGGAAATTTAGTAAATCATAAAATAAAAAAAAAATAGGGAATTTGTAAAAAGATTCGAAAATTCTTAAAGTGATCCGGAAATTTGTAAAAATATCGGGAATTCTTAGAAAAATCCTGAATATTATAATTAATAATTATAATTAGTCATTGTAATTTAAATTAATCCTAAATGTCAATTAATTAAAATTTTAATTTATCTTAAATTTCAATTAATTTCGATAAAAATTTTGTATTTTTCAAGAAAGATTAAATATTGAAGATTTTCTTATCTTTTATTCGTTTTTCTTATATTTCGCACATTTTATCATATTTTTAATTCCTGTGTGATAATGTTTGTTCCTCTTTTTAAATTTACCATTTTTTTCTATAGATTATCGCAAAATTTTCTTAGGTAATTTATTTTTTGTGGGGGGGGGGTTACATTTTTACTATAATTTTCTGATGTTTTTTAGATTTGTCAATATTTTTATAGTTTTTTTAAAAAAATTTTTAGTTTTTTTTAGTGATTCGTTAAATTAAAAAAAAAAACAATTACAAAGTGTCTAGTAATCCGGGAAATTGTCGGAAATTTAGTAAATCATAAAAGAAAAAAACAGGGAATTTGTAACAAGATCTGATAATTTTCAAAATGATCTGGGAATTTGTAAAAAGTATAGGTTTTCTTAAAAAATCCTGAATATTATAATCAATAATTGAAAATTTTCATTGTTATTTAAATTAATCCCAAATGTCAGTTAATTCAAATTTTAATTTATCTCAACTTTCAAATTTTAATTTATCTCAACTTTCAAATATTTCAATTAATCCAGATTTCAATAGTAAAAAATTAACGATTTTGCGAATTAACTTATCTTAGTAAATTATCTCGTTCTTTACTAGACATTTTCATCTAATTTACTAATTTTCGACATTTTTTCTAAATTTAACATAGATTTTCTAATTCATTTATAAATTTTTCTAACTCGTTATTTGACTTTTAAATTAACTTTTTAATTTAAAAATAATTTTTATGTTTTTTTGCAATTTTTACGAAATTTTACTTTCATTTATTTATTTATTTATATATTGGACTGCGGACTTTCTTGAGACCATTTAATTTTTTCTTGTAATTTATTATTTTATCAGTACTTTGTGTTTATTTCCTACATTTTTTTCGATTTCTCCATTTTTATCATTTTCTAAAAGTTTGTTTTATTTTTCCTCTGAAATTTGTTTATTAAAATTAAAATTAAAATATAAGTTTATTTATATAAATGGAATAAATTTAATTATTAATTTAATTATTATTACATATTCTTATTTTTATTTTTATTAGATTTATAGTATATTTTTACCGAAATTAATATTTTCTCTTTTTATTTTTTCTATTCATTTTCTACTTTTTAAATTAAATTTTGTTTTATACATTTAATCAAATTTGCTTTTCCGTAGGTTTTTTAAAAATTATTTTCATGATTTTTACAAAATTATTTCGGTAAAAATTTTGTATTTTTCAAGAAAGATTAAATATTGAAGATTTTCTTAACTTTTATTCGGTTTTCTTACTTTTTGCACATTTTATCATATTTTTAATTGCTGGGTGCAATTATTTGCTCCTTTTTTTAAACTACTATTTTTTTTATAGATTATCGCATAATTTTCTTAGGGGTCGTCCATAAATTACGTCAAAATTGGGGGGGGGGGGGAAGTCTAGGGAAATGTGACAATTTTTAAAAAATTTTAAAGTTTCTCATGTAAAAGTATGACTAAGGGGGGGGGGGTTAAAATTCATAAAATTTGTTTGACGTAATTTATGGATTTTTTCTTTTCCTTTGTTTGCTATAAATTCCTAATGTTTTTTAGATTCGTTAATATTTTTTATAGTATTTTTTTCAAAATATTTATTATATTTTTTCGTGCACTTATTTCCTTTTTTATAATGCTTCTTTTGTCACTTGATTTTTCTTTATTTTAGTATTTTTTTAATTTAAATTGTTAGGAGTTTTTCCTAAATTTCTGAATTAATCAATTTATTTATTTATTCTTGCGTAGTTTTGATTCTTTATCTTTTAAAAAATTCATTTTTTCTTATTGAATTATATCATGATTTTTTAGATATTTTAATTTCTTTTTAATAGTGAAAGGGGTGGGGTTGTTTTATATTTTTTTCAAATTTTCTAAAATCTTTTAAAATAACACATCTTTTTGTTGTTTTTTACATTCTCATTTTTTACCCAATTTGTATACTTTTTCGCAAAATTTCTTACTCTTTATAAAGTTTCTAGTGTTTTTTTAATTTTTTACATTTGTTTTGATATGATTTTTTAGAAAGAATTTCTAATATTTTCAGATTGTTTGGTTTATTTAAATGTTTTAAAATATTTTTTCTAAGTTTCTAACTAATAAGAGAATTTTTTTTGTTTACTTTTCCGTTTTTTCTTCCTATTAGAAAATATCTACAAATTTTTTTATTTCTTCGCAAATTATTTTAGTTTATTTAATGCATAATTTTAAAACTTTTAAGTCAAATTTAATCATTTCTTCTTTGGTTTTTTTTTTTAAATTAAATTCATAGTGTTTTAAAAATATTTCCGTAATTATTTTTATATTTAAGTAAAATTAAATATTGGAGATTATCTTGTTTTTTTGTACCTTTTTTCGTCTTTTCTCACATTTCGTCAAATTTTTATTTTCTGTGTGAAGTTATTTAATATATTTTTTGAGTTTATAATGTTTTAAGGTAATTTTTCTTTTTTCTTCTAGGGAAAGGGGTGGGGGTGTTAAAATTTTCACTTTAATTCTCTAATTTCTTTTAAATACGTTCATCTTTTTGTAAACTTTTCCTATTTTAAAATATTTGTTCTATTTTTGTATGTAGGTATTTATTTACTTTATAATAATTCTACTTTTCCTTAAATTTTTCTTTGCTTTAATTCATTAACTTTTTAAAAATCCTCGGAATTTTTCCTAAATTTTCTAATAATACCTACTTAAAAATATTTTCAAATCTCTTAATTGAATAATCGAAATTCACATTTTGAAATAATTTTCTCATTTGTTTTCCGAACTTTCAACATTTTTACTTTCTTATCTTTTAACATTTATTTATTTCCATAAACAGGTTGGCAAAAAATGTTCTTATTTTATTTCGACATTTTCTTATTATTTACTAAATTCTCCTCTTTCTCGTTTTTAAATTATTTTTAAATAAAAGTCCTCTTTTTTTTCTTGTTCCCTTGGATTTTGTCACTATCTTTTATAAACCTAATTTTTTGCCGAGATTTAAAATTTTTCTCCTACACTTTCCGGTATTTTAGAATCTTCCAACACCATGCAATTGCACTCTTCAATAATATAATTATAAAAAATTTGCATTCGACTGTTTCAAATTCCATAATTCTGTTAAAATCAAATTGAATAAAAATGCCAATTTACCTCCAATTCATCACAATTATTAAACGATCATCTTTTTCTTCCAGATCCAGATAAAAAGCAACAGCAGCAACAAAATCCTAGGCCAGATGTCGCTGAACGCATCAACGACCTCCGTCATCATCAACAGTCTATCAACCGGCGGTCTTTACACGGCCAGAGTCGCGGGACTGACCCGAGCCGGAATAGGACCTTTCTCAGCGCCCACCCTTCTGAACATGGACCCAGGTCAACTGTCCCAAGTGCCACCGAGAACTGACCCAAGTCACGGCGGAATGTCGGTCGTCCGAGAAACCTGGTTTTTAATCCTAATAATCACCATGGTCTTTACAATAATTGCCGCCTTGTTGGGCACCTTGTACGTAAGACGAAAGCAGGCAATGAGCAAGCAACTCGGCCACCTGAACGTTCCCGTGGGAACTGCAAACGACATCTGCCAATTGAACAAAGATTCTCTGTGGTTGGAGCGCGGTTGGAGACCCACTAACACTCTTCAAAGTTCCAACGATAAAGATTGCGAAACTAAGTTGCTCAACAATCAGCCACTGCTGGCACCAGGCATCGTCAGTATGGCTGGATCCGAATACGCCGAGGTCAATCTAACCACCTTTTATAACACCAGGAAACAAATACAAGCGCCTCCCGAACCATACGCCACAACCACTCTCTGCGTCGCCAATCCAAGTCCCGAGTCCATGGAAACAAGCGGCCAGAAATCCAACTCAAGCGACTCCTGCGTCAAACCCGATTATTCCAGTCTCGACTCTAATCAGGATCAGAACAAGTCGACAATTTCGCCCAGCAGCGACAACACCAGCAGTGTTTACACCGACGAGAACACCGAGATCCAGAGAAGACCGCCCTACAGGATTAACGAAAATTCCCAAACAATGCCAAACTGGTGTGACATGCTCCCTCCTCCTCCCGAACACCCGCCTCCCACTTCTTCCAATTCTCTAGCTGCCAGACTGCAGCATCAATCCTTCAGTCCTCATCTAGGTAAGCGAAACGCTCAGAGCGACCTCGAAGGATCAACTTCTACGAATTCTCAAAGTCCTCCAACGCCTCCGGTCAGGATCGGACCCAGTGGATTCTCCTCCTCGCCCATGCCCTGGAATTCTCAAGGTCACCCCGACGTTGCTGGAAGCTTGCACACCGGCAGATACACGACTCTGCCGCCTCAAACGAATCCTCCTCCCGTCCCGTCCTTTCCGCAAGGATTCAATCATTACGAGTTCAAGCCCCAGGAGAACGAGTACGAGAGTGGCTCGGTGATCTATGGCCATCAGAATGGAGAGGATTACAGGAATCATGACTCTTATAAACGTAATCATCCCAATCCTCGGATGGAGCTGGGCTCTCTCAATGACGAGGTCTATCGGCACAATGAGGAGATGTTTAGGAATGATAATTTGTATCATCCGGAGAATGACGAATGGGACAGGAAATCGTGTGACTCGAATACTCATTCGGATATGTGCTGCTCGTGTTCAGAGTCGAGTTGTCTTTATGCCGACACCATGGAGTACAGCGCCCAATTTCAACCAAGTTGCACCCACAACCGAGTCAATTCGAGAAACAGGAATAATAGAAGTCCGCGCAGAAGAACCAACAGGACAACTTCACCCACCTACAGTAGCGAGAGCAATTATTCCTCTATTCCACAGAGGCAGTGTGGTCCTGTCAACTCCCAGGAGAGACTCAGGCATAACAGAAGTAAAGGTAAGGTTAATTAATGTTTTTTCGAAATAATCACTGAGGAAGGGAATTCGGAAGTTTATACCTATACAATTTTTAAAATTTCAAATCGACGGCCTCCGTTTATAAAATGTTTATTGAAAAGCCAGTGTAATAAAATGCTAATTCAAAAGAGCGTGCTTTATAATTCTTATTCAATTGTTTGTGTAATAAAATGACAACTGATTTTCAGTGCAACAAAATGCTATTTTAAAAAATTAAATATTCATTTTGTATGCAATTATAAATGTAATTTTCATATTTATACCATCAGATACTTATTATTTATTATATACTACATCTTAGATACAATACGGAGTTAATTTGCAATTAAAAATAATGACATTTATGTTAAAATAATTATTCTGAGATAACGTTTTGTTGCACTGAAAATCAGTTGTCATTCTATTACACAAACAACTGAATAAGAATTATACAGCGCGCTCGTTTGAATTAGCATTTTATTCCACTGGTTTTTCAATAAACATTTTATTAACGGGGGCCGTCGAAATGTTTGCATCGAAAGGGGCGCATGATTTTGAAATTCGTTATTGAGAATTTTATTTTATAGAATTTAATTAGATACAATTTCATTTCTGCTGAATTTTCACTCTTTCCTAATTTACATCCTAATTTTTACGTAAGAGAAATTTAGATCTGTGAATCCATATATTGAACGGAATTCCCATTTTATAGAATTTATATTTAACCGACTTTTTATGTAGAAGAATTCGAATTTAGTCGAATTTTCATTTGGCAGAATTTTAAAAGATTTTTTAAATCCCGAGATATTAAATATTTGGTTAATTTTAAAATTCACGTTACAAAATAAATAAAAATATTAATTAATAATAAGTAGTAAATATACCTATGAACAAAAAATGTTTGACAAAATGAATAAATGGAAAATAATAAAAAAAATTTTGAACCATATGAATGAATCCAAAAAAATAAATAATTAAGGAGGTTTATCCAAAAATCAACTTTCTACAGATTCTTATAAAATTTACAGTTCTGTTTTTAAGATATAAATTTATAAAGTTGGAACTTCTACATGGAAACAGTAACAAAACGCGCAAAATGACTATATTTTAATTAATTATAAAAACACGGTTCTACAAATTTTTTAAAAAAACTAATATATTTTAAACTGTAATATAATACAACTTTTACAAGAAGATTAAATTAATTTACCGTATGGTTGTTAAGAAAATGTTATTCAAGGTTAGTAATAGAATGAGAACCGCTCAATACTTCAATACGAGAAAATGTAAAAATAAAAAAATAAAATTTTAAAAAATAAGCAAAAAGTTAAAAAAAATTCTTTTAAAAAAGAAAATTTAGGAAAAATCTATGGTAAAAATACGATTCTAAAAGAACTAAAAAAATTAAAGCAATAATTAAATCCTTCCCTCCCTCTTAAAAAAGGGAATAATCATAATTTCTGAAAAAAATGAGAAATTTAAAAGAAGGAACAACTTCACGTAAAAAAGGAGAAATTAAAAATATGGTGAAAAGTGAGAAAGTAAAACAAAAGCGTATAAAGTCAGAAGACACTTCATTGACTGATCTTTTTAAAAAATGTAAATTATTTACTGAAAAATTTATAAAAAACCATGGAAATAAAGAAAAGAAACAACAAAGAAATAATAAATAATAGTTATAATAATAGTTGAAAAATTTCTTTTAACTTTGAAATAAAGAATCTTATAAAAAATGTAAATAATTTTATAGGCAGAAAAATGGGAAAACTTTTGTGGAATTCTAGATAATTTTATTATATCTTATTTTAATTCTGTCCACTTCTAGTATATCTCATTTTAATTCCACCTAATTCTGTTACACGTCATTTTAATTCCATCTAATTCTATTATATCTAACTTTAATTCTATCTAATTCCTTTGCAAATAATTTTACTACATATAGCTAATTTTAATTCTATCCAATTCTATTGTATCCATTTTAATCATAATCTAATTCTATTATATTCATTTAAATCATATTTAATTCAATTATATCTCATTTTAATTCCACCCTATACAATTATATTTGATTTTAATCATTTATTTATTTCTATTTTATCTAATTTTAGTTCTATTTAATTACATTATATCAAATTTTAGTTCTGCTTTATTCTATTATATCAGACTTTAATCATTTTATTTATTTCTATTTTTTTTCATTTTAATTCTATCTAATTATATCTGATTTTAATTGTACTTAATTCTATTTTATCTAATTTTTAATTCTATCTTATTTTATTATATCTGATTTTAATTCGATTTAATTTTGTTTTATCTATTGTTAATTCTATTCAATTCTAGCATATTTTATTTCAATTCTACATAGTTTTATTATATCTAATTTTAATTCTTTTTTATATCACATTTAATTTTAATTCTATCCAATTCTGTTATACTTCATTTTAATCTCATCTAATTCTATTACATCTAACTTAAATCCACCTAATTCTGTTATTTCTCATTTTCATTCCATGTAATTTAATTGTATCTAACTTTAATTCCCTCTAATTCTATTATATCTAATTTTACTTCTATCTTACACTACTATACCTAATTATAATTCCATCTAATTATATGTCATTGATTTTAATTTTATTTAATTTTTTTAATCTTGTTAATTTTATATAACTCCACTATACCTCATTTTAATTCTGCATAGTTCTATTATATCTAAATTCAATTCTAGTTAATTCTATCAGATTTAATCTTTATTCTATCTAATTCTGTTATATCTAATTTCACTTCTATCTAATATTAATATACCTAATTTTAATTTTATCTAATTTTATCATATTTAGCTTTAATCCTATCTAATTCTGTTATACCTCATATTAATCTCACCTAACTCTATAACATCGAATTTTAATTCTATCTAATTCTATTATATCCAATTTTATTTCTACCTAATTCTGTTATTTCTTATTTTAAATGCATCTTATTCAATCACATCTAAATTTAATTTTCTCCAATTCTTTATATCTAATTTCACTTCTATCTAATTCTGCTATACCTAATTTTATTTCCATATAATTCTATTTTATCTGATTTTAATTCTATTTAATTTTATTTTATCTATTCTCAATTCCATTCAATTCTAGTATATTTCATTTTAATTTTACATATTTCTATTATATCTAATTTCAATTCTATCTAATTCTAATATATCAAATTTTATTTTTACCTAATTCTGTTATTTCTAATTTTAATTGCATCTAATTTAATTGTATCTAACTTTAATTCCTTCTAATTCTATTATATCTAATTTCACTTCTATCTCATACTACTATACTTAATTTTATTTCCATCTAATTCTGTTATATCCGATTTTAATTCTATTTAATTCTATTTTCTATTTTATCTGGAGTAAATTTTATTCAATTCATTAAAATTTTCTTTTAATTCTACATAGTTTTATTATATCTGATTTCAATTCTATATTATTCTGTTATTACTCATTTTAATCCCAACTAATTCTATTACATTGAACTTTAATTTTATCCAATTCCATTATATCCCATTTTAATATTTCCTAATTCTGTTTTTTTTTAATTGTATCAAATTCAACTAAATCTAACTTTAATTCCCCCTAATTCTATTCTATCTAATTTCACTCCTATCTTATACTACTATACCTATTTAATTCCGTCTAATTCTGTTATTTCTTTTTTTAATTCTATTTAGATTTATTTTAACAATTGTTAATTCTATTCAATTCTAGTAAATTTCATTTTAATTTTACATATTTCTATTATATCTAATTTTTATTCTATTTAATTCTGATATTCCTAATTTTAATCCCACGTAATTCTATTACATTGAACTTTAATTCTATCTAATTCTAATATATCAAATTTTATTTCTGCCTAATTCTGTTATTTCTAATTTTAATTCCATCTAATTTAATGGTATCTAACTTTAATTCCATTTAATTTAATTGTATCTAACTTTAATTTCCTCTTATTTTATTATATAAATAAGAGATATAAAATGAATCTTATTTATATCTAATTCTGTTATATCTGATTTTAATTGTATTTAATTTTATTTTATCTATCGTTAATTCTATTCAATTCCAGTATATTTCATTTGAATTCCATATAGTTTTATTATATCTAGTGTTAGTTCAATTCAATCTTATCATATTTAATTTTTAATTCTATCTAATTCTGTTATTTCTCATTTTAATTCCATCTTATTCAATTGTATCTAACTTTAATTCCCTCTAATTCTATTATATCTAATTTCTCTTCTATCTCATACTACTATACTTAATTTTAATTCCATCTAATTCTGTTATATCCGATTTTAATTATTTTTAATTTTATTTTATCTGTTGTTAATTTTATCCAATTCTTTTATCCAATTCTACATAGTTTCATTATATCTAATTTCAATTCTATGTAATTCTGTTATACCGCATTTTAATCCCACCTAATTCTATTACATCGAACTTCAATTCTATCTAGTTGTATTATATGTAATTTTATTTCTATCTAATTCTGTTATTTCTAACTTAAATTCCATGTAATTTAATTGTATCTAACTTTAATTACATCTAATTTAATTGTATCTAACTTTAATTCCATCTAATTTAATTGTATCTAACTTTAATTCCCTCTAATTCTATTATATCTAATTTCACTTCTATTTAATACTGCTCTACCTAATTTTAATTCATTCTAATTCCGTTATATCCATTTTTCTCATTCCTAATTTTATTATACCCAATTTTAATTCTACTTTATTCTATCTTATCTAATTCCACCTAATTCCATTACACCTAAATATTTTCAAAAAAAAAAAAAAAATACATAATTTTCTAAACAATTCAACTTTACTAAACTTTTATTTTATTTTTCAGATAAAGTGCCCAGTTTTCCAAGAAGTGTAGCATACCAGCAGCACAACTCATCTGGTTCGAACACAATGAGCAGCTCGGGAAGCCAGAGATATAATAAATTAAACAGTCTCTTCATGGGTGGCAATAATCCAAACGCCACTTCTGAGTTACGTGATAGCTAAGTCTTTTATAGGAAATAAAAGAGAACGTCAAGGACCTTCGATAACAACAATTGTCACTGAAGACGCTGGAAAATATCGCTGGTCCACTTCCATTCGAAAAAGGGCTGTTTCCTGTCATAACGAGAGAATTTTTACGACACGTGTCATCCCTGGATTTAACCAGTCGAATTGGGTCGAAAAACAGGGCAGAAACGACTTATTTTCTCTGGTCGCGTGCAGCTCGAGTTCTTGGTCTTTGGTTCCTTCGATTTTATAAAAATACAAAAAACGCCATTTTTCCAAGATACTGCCACAAAAAATGATTGTGTGCTGCACGTGGTTGGTTCCTTGTACTAATACATAAAAAAAAAACTGTACATAATTACTCATGAATCTCAATTTGAATCCCACGAAAAACAGCTTTCAATCTTTAATAAGGAAGCTTAAAGAATCTTTAAGAATCTTCCGCTAATTTTACTCGGATATAATGCGTTCTTTAATTTGGAACCAATCATCAATTTAAAAATTGAAAATTCTAAATAAAAATCATTGGTTCCAAATTGTCGAACAAATTATATTTAAAAAAGTCGTGATTTCTAATTACGACAGTATTGTTAACATTGCATTTTAAAACCGAATCTTCACGATTCTTTAAAAAGCAAAGACTGTATAAAGTGATCAATTTTTTCGCATTTATTACGCTTAATGCAAACGTCGAATTCTTCTTTTTTTGTCTCGTTTACTTTGTTTTGTATATTTTTATTCTCAAAGTCAAAAAACAATTTTTTTTTTTACTTTTATATACTTTTTATAATTCCATAATCACGGAATTAAAATTAAAAACAAACTTTGTTTTCAAAGAACTGAAATTTTGTATAAACAGTGCAAAATTGGTTTTTAAACTGCCGATTTTCGTATTGAATTGTTTTCAATCCAGCCAGAACGAAAATTAAAACAAAGAACAATCCTAAATTATTTAGGAATTAAAGAAAAATAATCGGCGTGCATTTCTTCCAGAACAAATAATATTTATAGCAATGCATTATATATATAAAGTACGAGTGTAAGGTGTATAATCATATCAATGGTTTTGTATACATTGTACAAAGTTAATTAACGAAATTAGTCATTAGCTTTTAATTTACACATCATTAACACGTACGCGCTGTAGTTTTTAAGAAATGGAGTAAATTTTATATAATAATAATGCTCCAAAAAAATTCAGTGAGAAAGTGAAAATTCGTTTTGCACTGTAGCAAAAAGGTGCAAATTCGGCGTGTAGATAAAAAAAATCACGTCTTTTATTATGTCGAAAATACTCGTTAAGTAGAAAAAAATAACTTAACCCTCCACGAATTGCAACATTGTTTTTTACAAATATTAATAAATATTCGTTTATTGCAATCGAGAGATATAGATAATTTTGATTTGACAATTTTATTGTAATTAAATTTCCAAATTGAATTGATTTTAAATTAAAAAATGAATTTTAAACGGGAAAATTGTATTTTAGATAGAATTTATTTTCCTAAACTGAAGGTATCTTTTTGAAACGACAAATATCACAGATACCTAGGATTTCGTACACGAAAAAATCGCATTTAAAATAATTGAAATTCTATTTAATTACAAAAATATTAAATTATAAATTTAGAAGAAACATTTTAAAGTTTCTTTCAAAATTTCGTATTTATTTAATTTATTGACAAAATATATATTTTTCCTAATTTTTTATTTATTCTCCAAGGTTTTAAATTTTGTGTACGGAATCGTAAAAAATTATATTTTTCACAGAACTGCCGGCATTATCGCCTTGCCTATAATAAAGTGTTTCAAACTTTATTTTACAATTTTGCTTTTGCTGTACAGTTTATAGATTATTTTGGTTTTTTTTTTTTTTTTTTTCTAGAATACTAGGAAAAGTATTTGTGCGCGCAATCCATGAAATATTATAGATGTAACGAGCATCACTTTGCAGCCGTATAACCGCTCAAATTCAAAATAATTAATTTGTATATTAGATAAAAATTAACTGCCAGATATACACTAAATTGTAAAAATCTTTTTAGGTATTAAAAAACTAGAGAAGATTTCTCGGACATGATTCTGAGAGTGAAGTACGAAATTCTCAGTACAAAGTTATTTTTCGTCCGAGGATCATTGTAGAAAAATTTTCAAAAATTAGCGACCTACTTGAATTATTATTTACTATCTTTTAATGTTGTTTAATAATTTTTCTTTTAAATAGTAATTCATTGTATTATGATTTTTGAATGTTGTAACAAAGAATTAATTTTCGAATTATACAAAATAGAAAGTGTCAATTGGATGTGTAAAAAAAGTTGGTTCATTTCTTTGAAATATTAAATAATTTGAGAAAAATAGAAACTAAAATAACTTGGAATAAATATCCGATAAATTGGATAAAATTTCCAATATAATTGTAATAACTGGACTCGAAAATTATAGAATTTTATTCACCGGAATAATCGAAATGTGTATGTAACTAAACTGCGCGTAGATGATAATATCCTGTGTATTTTGTCTATCAAATTACTAATCAATGGTTGGTACTGTAATTTAAAAACAATTTTTTTTTAATCACAACCAATTTTAAAGAATGGATATAGAGTCTAGTTTTTAACGTCTTTAGGAAATTAAAGACTTAACAAAAAAATAGTAATTCGTATTTTAAATTTTAACCCGAAGCGCCAACCATTCAACAATATTGTGTATATTTGAAAATTACACAAAATTCGAATTTTATAAAATTTGTGTAATTCTCGAATAAATAAAAATATCGGATCAATCTATTTCTGACAAGATCCCATTTTTCAATGTAGATTTTAGCCGAACTACGATTCTCGGAATGAGTGTAAATTTTTTTCTTCCACAGGATCATAGTTGTATCAGGGAAGTGCCGGATCATCAAACTAATCACGTGGAGAAATATAACGTATTATTTTTATAATTTGCCATCCTTCAGCGATCAGTCTGATGATTCGGAATCTTGTAAAATAAAACTTGTAATTTGATCATGTTAAGTTTTGCAAAAGAAAAGCCTTCAAAACAAAAAAAAAATAGATGTATAAATTGTACGACGTGACAAAAATTTCGTCTACTGCTGTATTTGCGTACAGTTTGTTAATTAACATTTCATCAGTTTCTGAATTTTTAATTTGTTAACAAAAAAAAAAAAAAATAGAAAACCTGTAGGAAAAGAAAGAGTAAAAAATTCTTTTTCAGTTTAATTAACTAGTTGTAAAATTACTAGTCGTGAAAAAAAGTAGGTCTATCGTAAATGCAACAAACATGAAAAGCTGATCCATATCATTAAAAAATTCTGAGAAAAGTGTGCACTTGTTTCTAGCACATTTACGGTATTCGCTAATAAACTGCCAATTCGTGGTTTTTAAAAAATGAAAAAAATTTCGACTGATGATGACTGGCTAATGCATTTAAATCTACGTAAAATAATTTATTAGCGCTAGATGTACAGGAATAGTTTACGAGGAATTAGTTTTAGGAAGACAAAATTGAAAAAAAATGCCTAAACTGTAAATTGGAAAGAAAAAGAAAAAAATACAAATTGAAAATAACAATTTTTTGAAAAACAAAAAAGAATTGAAAAAGTATTTTGTTTTCCTAAATCTATATCAATAATGGAAGGCTGATGAATATTTTTCCTTTGAAGCAGTCTTTTGTTCACTTTCATTATGTAAATATTATGAAAAAGCGAAACATTATTATAGGTGATAATTTATTTATTATTAAAAACGATTGCGTAATTTAAAAGACGAAAATGTATAATGTGATGCGTACACAAAACACAAAAAAAAAACGTGTCTGTAGATAATTTATAATAATTACTACTGGCAAGAACATATGTTGCATATTATATCGATGAGCGACGATGACGATGATTAATAAAAGTAAAAGTAATGTTAAACTTTGTATTTCTTGTTATTTGCCCCACTTTGTAAAAAGTTATACCCGAAGAAAACTTTCTTAACTTTGATAATTAGCCAAAGAAACCATAAAGTTGGTTCAAAATGATGTTTCTTTTCCTTTTGGTAATTAATTACAATTCAATTCTAGACATTTTTCTCCGATTTTGTGTTCAGTTCTTGACTAAAATTTTTTGCAATGAACACGTTAAGAATAAACGTGACAATTTTAAAAATACTCGGATTAATTGGAATAAAAGAGACGAATCCTTTGCGGCACGTTCATTTTCTTTATCGCTTAATTTCCTATTTTCTTCTAACTATTTCGGTGCTTGATTTATTGCACATTTATACGAGATCAATTAGTTTAATTAATTTTGTGGATATTTTTCCAGTCGCTCATATTTCAGTTTCGGCTTGGTTCAAAGCGACGATTTTTATTTTCATCAATCGGAAAATTCGAGTGGATTTACTGCCGATGATGGAGGGATTTCAAAAACAGAGGCAGATTGAAATTTTTGTGAGAAAATTACTGATTCCAGGGACAATAATATCGATTATACCTGTGACGATTGCTCTGCTTCAACCGAGAGTTAATTTAAACGATAAGCTGGTTCCATTTCATTCAAGTTTGCCGTTTAATTATAAAGATGAATCGCAATATGTTCTGGGATATTTGTATCAATCGATTGGCGGATATTACGTTATTTTTATCGACTTTCAAATTCCTTTTTTCTTGATTTCACTATTTATTCACTGCGCCCATCAGTTGCGAGTGGTTCAAATTAATTTTCAGAACTTGATCAACGAAATGAATTTGCTGAAAATTCAAGCTAATCCTGCTCGCAGAAAAGATTGCTTATATATTGAAATGAATTTTCGTCAAATTGTTAAGCATCATGCACACATTTTAAGGTAAGAAAAGTTATTTTAGTTATTTTTTTTTTTTTTAAAGAAAATTGCAATTTTGTGAATGGAAAACCGAATTTTCATTTTTCGAGTTTGTTTTTAAAATTGAATTTTACTTGAAACTAATTTTTAGTGAAGAACATTTTTAGATTAGTGAGTTTTTATTGAACAGAATTTTCATTTTGTAGAATTTCTCTTTTTATTTTAAAGCATTTTAATTTAATAAGAACTAGCGTAATGAACCTCGCTCGCTGACGCTCGCTCGGTCATTAATATTAATTTAATTGTTTATTGATGTGGACATTTCATAAAATATTAGTAAACTTATTGTTAATTGAATGTTTAATATTTTTTTTACAAATTTTTTATATTTCAATAATTTTTATTGTTATGTTTTATTATTATTATATTGGAAAAAATAAATCTTGTAATATGTAATGTATTATTTACATCAATATTATGAAGCTATTAATTAATGTTGTCTAATTGAATTATCACTGATCGATTATAGGTACTAATTGAGTATGAGTTCTATTATATTATTATTGCAAAATTTGAAGCTTGATAATCTAAACTATTTTTGTAAATGATCACAGAAAAAATATAAAAAATCTTAATGGATCTACATTTTTTTTTAAATTAAATTTTCGAATCTGAGTTTATTTCCGTTATGTTTCTATATTGGAATAATGTTTGTTTCCACATAGAAAAAGCTTTGTGATCGTTAAAATTTTCATTTATCCAAAAATAGTCTAAATCGACACATTGTCATTTAAATTATTTCGAAAAACTAATTATTTCAAAATGTAAGAAAAATATACTTAAAGTAGGATACAAAATAAAAAATTATTCTTAAAAAACAAATGAAAAAATTGCGCGTAGGTTTTTGTCGATTTAACACATGCGCAGTAGTTTTTTACAAACATTACACATGCGCAGTAGCTTTCTACAAACGTTAGGTATGCGCAGTGGTAAAAATCGTAACAAATAATGATTGTTTAGCAATTTCCACATGAATTGACATTAAAAAACATGTTAGCAAAAAAGTTTAATGCAATGTTTAAAACATATAATTTTAGAGACTAAATTGTACGCACAACATTTTACAAGTGGAGAAAAACGAAATTTTAATTTTCGTTGGAATTAAAAAAAAAAAAAAAAAAAAAAAAAAAAAAAAAAAAAAAGCACCTTTGCGCATGTGCAGTTATCATGTTACCGTGTTACGCATGCGCAATAATAAGACGGAATTTACTGCGCACTTATTAAAAAAAGTATGCTATATGTAGTGAAAATTTAATTATCTGGTGAAGTACAGCACTGCGCATGCGTAACTTTTGAATTTAATTAGAGCACATGTGTGACTATGACTGTGCATGATTGCGCATGTGTAACAGCAATACAAAACAACTGCGCATGTGAAATGTTTGTTTAGTAGTGCGCACGTTTACACAGCTGTGGTGCACTACTGCGCATGTGCAACAATATGTTGTTCATAAAAAAATGTTCAGTTTAACATGTTTGACACGAATAGTGCCAGTGCGCATTGTTACAAACTATAATAACATGGTGAAATGAACATTTTTGTAAGTAACCTATTGGAAAAAGTAGGTGAACTTTGAAGTCTGTACGACGATGAACGAAGTTTTTTCGGTATCGTATTAATATAATAGAAGATTACCACGTACAATTTTATGAATATTGGGAGAACTTTCAAACTAGTTATTCTCAATAAATAAGTAAATTTTTACAAAACTTTTTTAAACACTAATTATATGGAAGATTTTCTGACAGTATGTTAAATATTTATTACCCCCCCCCCCCCCCCGGTACCCCTAGAAAATGGTTTTTAAAAGTATGAAAAATTGACAACTTTCAGATCAAAATTTGTTACATTTTATAAACATTTTAAAGAAAAAAAGATTAAAATTAATAAAATTAAATACACTTTTAATGTTTTTATTATTTTTTATGTTCAATAATATAAATTTTTCTATTAAATTTCTTGAATTCCAATATTTAAATTGAATTTTGAATATTCTTTTCTATTATGGGTCATTAATTACAATAATAATGAAAAGAAAACAATTTTAACAAATTTTTTAAATAAAAGTACCTTTGCGCATGTGCAGATATCATGTTACCGTGTTACGCATGCGCAATAATAAGACGGAATTTACTGCGCACTTATTAAAAAAAGTATGCTATATGTAGTGAAAATTTAATTATCTGGTGAAGTACAGCACTGCGCATGCGTAATTTTTGAATTTAATTAGAGCACATGTGTGACTATGACTGTGCATGATTGCGCATGTGTAACAGCAATACAAAACAACTGCGCATGTGAAATGTTTGTTTAGTAGTGCGCACGTTTACACAGCTGTGGTGCACTACTGCGCATGTGCAACAATATGTTGTTCATAAAAAAATGTTCAGTTTAACATGTTTGACACGAATAGTGCCAGTGCGCATTGTTACAAACTATAATAACATGGTGAAATGAACATTTTTGTAAGTAACCTATTGGAAAAAGTAGGTGAACTTTGAAGTCTGTACGACGATGAACGAAGTTTTTTCGGTATCGTATTAATATAATAGAAGATTACCACGTACAATTTTATGAATATTGGGAGAACTTTCAAACTAGTTATTCTCAATAAATAAGTAAATTTTTACAAAACTTTTTTAAACACTAATTATATGGAAGATTTTCAGACAGTATGTTAAATATTTATTACCCCCCCCCCCCCCGGTACCCCTAGAAAATGGTTTTTAAAAGTATGAAAAATTGAAAACTTTCAGATCAAAATTTGTTACATTTTATAAACATTTTAAAGAAAAAAAGATTAAAATTAATAAAATTAAATACACTTTTAATGTTTTTATTATTTTTTATGTTCAATAATATAAATTTTTCTATTAAATTTCTTGAATTCCAATATTTAAATTGAATTTTGAATATTCTTTTCTATTATGGGTCATTAATTACAATAATAATGAAAAGAAAACAATTTTAACAAATTTTTTAAATAAAAGTACCTTTGCGCATGTGCAGATATCATGTTACCGTGTTACGCATGCGCAATAATAAGACGGAATTTACTGCGCACTTATTAAAAAAAGTATGCTATATGTAGTGAAAATTTAATTATCTGGTGAAGTACAGCACTGCGCATGCGTAATTTTTAAATTTAATTAGAGCACATGTGTGACTATGACTGTGCATGATTGCGCGTGTGTAACAGCAATACAAAACAACTGCGCATGTGAAATGTTTGTTTAGTAGTGCGCACGTTTACACAGCTGTGGTGCACTACTGCGCATGTGCAACAATATGTTGTTCATAAAAAAATGTTCAGTTTAACATGTTTGACACGAATAGTGCCAGTGCGCATTGTTACAAACTATAATAACATGGTGAAATGAACATTTTTGTAAGTAACCTATTGGAAAAAGTAGGTGAACTTTGAAGTCTGTACGACGATGAACGAAGTTTTTTCGGTATCGTATTAATATAATAGAAGATTACCACGTACAATTTTATGAATATTGGGAGAACTTTCAAACTAGTTATTCTCAATAAATAAGTAAATTTTTACAAAACTTTTTTAAACACTAATTATATGGAAGATTTTCTGACAGTATGTTAAATATTTATTACCCCCCCCCCCCCGGTACCCCTAGAAAATGGTTTTTAAAAGTATGAAAAATTGAAAACTTTCCGATCAAAATTTGTTACATTTTATAAACATTTTAAAGAAAAAAAGATTAAAATTAATAAAATTAAATACACTTTTAATGTTTTTATTATTTTTTATGTTCAATAATATAAATTTTTCTATTAAATTTCTTGAATTCCAATATTTAAATTGAATTTTGAATATTCTTTTCTATTATGGGTCATTAATTACAATAATAATGAAAAGAAAACAATTTTAACAAATTTTTTAAATAAAAGTACCTTTGCGCATGTGCAGATATCATGTTACCGTGTTACGCATGCGCAATAATAAGACGGAATTTACTGCGCACTTATTAAAAAAAGTATGCTATATGTAGTGAAAATTTAATTATCTGGTGAAGTACAGCACTGCGCATGCGTAATTTTTGAATTTAATTAGAGCACATGTGTGACTATGACTGTGCATGATTGCGCATGTGTAACAGCAATACAAAACAACTGCGCATGTGAAATGTTTGTTTAGTAGTGCGCACGTTTACACAGCTGTGGTGCACTACTGCGCATGTGCAACAATATGTTGTTCATAAAAAAATGTTCAGTTTAACATGTTTGACACGAATAGTGCCAGTGCGCATTGTTACAAACTATAATAACATGGTGAAATGAACATTTTTGTAAGTAACCTATTGGAAAAAGTAGGTGAACTTTGAAGTCTGTACGACGATGCACGAAGTTTTTTCGGTATCGTATTAATATAATAGAAGATTACCACGTACAATTTTATGAATATTGGGAGAACTTTCAAACTAGTTATTCTCAATAAATAAGTAAATTTTTACAAAACTTTTTTAAACACTAATTATATGGAAGATTTTCTGACAGTATGTTAAATATTTATTACCCCCCCCCCCACCCCCGGTACCCCTAGAAAATGGTTTTTAAAAGTATGAAAAATTGAAAACTTTCAGATCAAAATTTGTTACATTTTATAAACATTTTAAAGAAAAAAAGATTAAAATTAATAAAATTAAATACACTTTTAATGTTTTTATTATTTTTTATGTTCAATAATATAAATTTTTCTATTAAATTTCTTGAATTCCAATATTTAAATTGAATTTTGAATATTCTTTTCTATTATGGGTCATTAATTACAATAATAATGAAAAGAAAACAATTTTAACAAATTTTTTAAATAAAAGTACCTTTGCGCATGTGCAGATATCATGTTACCGTGTTACGCATGCGCAATAATAAGACGGAATTTACTGCGCACTTATTAAAAAAAGTATGCTATATGTAGTGAAAATTTAATTATCTGGTGAAGTACAGCACTGCGCATGCGTAATTTTTGAATTTAATTAGAGCACATGTGTGACTATGACTGTGCATGATTGCGCATGTGTAACAGCAATACAAAACAACTGCGCATGTGAAATGTTTGTTTAGTAGTGCGCACGTTTACACAGCTGTGGTGCACTACTGCGCATGTGCAACAATATGTTGTTCATAAAAAAATGTTCAGTTTAACATGTTTGACACGAATAGTGCCAGTGCGCATTGTTACAAACTATAATAACATGGTGAAATGAACATTTTTGTAAGTAACCTATTGGAAAAAGTAGGTGAACTTTGAAGTCTGTACGACGATGAACGAAGTTTTTTCGGTATCGTATTAATATAATAGAAGATTACCACGTACAATTTTATGAATATTGGGAGAACTTTCAAACTAGTTATTCTCAATAAATAAGTAAATTTTTACAAAACTTTTTTAAACACTAATTATATGGAAGATTTTCTGACAGTATGTTAAATATTTATTACCCCCCCCCCCCGGTACCCCTAGAAAATGGTTTTTAAAAGTATGAAAAATTGAAAACTTTCAGATCAAAATTTGTTACATTTTATAAACATTTTAAAGAAAAAAAGATTAAAATTAATAAAATTAAATACACTTTTAATGTTTTTATTATTTTTTATGTTCAATAATATAAATTTTTCTATTAAATTTCTTGAATTCCAATATTTAAATTGAATTTTGAATATTCTTTTCTATTATGGGTCATTAATTACAATAATAATGAAAAGAAAACAATTTTAACAAATTTTTTAAATAAAAGTACCTTTGCGCATGTGCAGATATCATGTTACCGTGTTACGCATGCGCAATAATAAGACGGAATTTACTGCGCACTTATTAAAAAAAGTATGCTATATGTAGTGAAAATTTAATTATCTGGTGAAGTACAGCACTGCGCATGCGTAATTTTTGAATTTAATTAGAGCACATGTGTGACTATGACTGTGCATGATTGCGCGTGTGTAACAGCAATACAAAACAACTGCGCATGTGAAATGTTTGTTTAGTAGTGCGCACGTTTACACAGCTGTGGTGCACTACTGCGCATGTGCAACAATATGTTGTTCATAAAAAAATGTTCAGTTTAACATGTTTGACACGAATAGTGCCAGTGCGCATTGTTACAAACTATAATAACATGGTGAAATGAACATTTTTGTAAGTAACCTATTGGAAAAAGTAGGTGAACTTTGAAGTCTGTACGACGATGAACGAAGTTTTTTCGGTATCGTATTAATATAATAGAAGATTACCACGTACAATTTTATGAATATTGGGAGAACTTTCAAACTAGTTATTCTCAATAAATAAGTAAATTTTTACAAAACTTTTTTAAACACTAATTATATGGAAGATTTTCTGACAGTATGTTAAATATTTATTACCCCCCCCCCCCCGGTACCCCTAGAAAATGGTTTTTAAAAGTATGAAAAATTGAAAACTTTCCGATCAAAATTTGTTACATTTTATAAACATTTTAAAGAAAAAAAGATTAAAATTAATAAAATTAAATACACTTTTAATGTTTTTATTATTTTTTATGTTCAATAATATAAATTTTTCTATTAAATTTCTTGAATTCCAATATTTAAATTGAATTTTGAATATTCTTTTCTATTATGGGTCATTAATTACAATAATAATGAAAAGAAAACAATTTTAACAAATTTTTTAAATAAAAGTACCTTTGCGCATGTGCAGATATCATGTTACCGTGTTACGCATGCGCAATAATAAGACGGAATTTACTGCGCACTTATTAAAAAAAGTATGCTATATGTAGTGAAAATTTAATTATCTGGTGAAGTACAGCACTGCGCATGCGTAATTTTTGAATTTAATTAGAGCACATGTGTGACTATGACTGTGCATGATTGCGCATGTGTAACAGCAATACAAAACAACTGCGCATGTGAAATGTTTGTTTAGTAGTGCGCACGTTTACACAGCTGTGGTGCACTACTGCGCATGTGCAACAATATGTTGTTCATAAAAAAATGTTCAGTTTAACATGTTTGACACGAATAGTGCCAGTGCGCATTGTTACAAACTATAATAACATGGTGAAATGAACATTTTTGTAAGTAACCTATTGGAAAAAGTAGGTGAACTTTGAAGTCTGTACGACGATGAACGAAGTTTTTTCGGTATCGTATTAATATAATAGAAGATTACCACGTACAATTTTATGAATATTGGGAGAACTTTCAAACTAGTTATTCTCAATAAATAAGTAAATTTTTACAAAACTTTTTTAAACACTAATTATATGGAAGATTTTCTGACAGTATGTTAAATATTTATTACCCCCCCCCCGGTACCCCTAGAAAATGGATTTTAAAAGTATGAAAAATTGAAAACTTTCCGATCAAAATTTGTTACATTTTATAAACATTTTAAAGAAAAAAAGATTAAAATTAATAAAATTAAATACACTTTTAATGTTTTTATTATTTTTTATGTTCAATAATATAAATTTTTCTATTAAATTTCTTGAATTCCAATATTTAAATTGAATTTTGAATATTCTTTTCTATTATGGGTCATTAATTACAATAATAATGAAAAGAAAACAATTTTAACAAATTTTTTAAATAAAAGTACCTTTGCGCATGTGCAGATATCATGTTACCGTGTTACGCATGCGCAATAATAAGACGGAATTTACTGCGCACTTATTAAAAAAAGTATGCTATATGTAGTGAAAATTTAATTATCTGGTGAAGTACAGCACTGCGCATGCGTAATTTTTGAATTTAATTAGAGCACATGTGTGACTATGACTGTGCATGATTGCGCATGTGTAACAGCAATACAAAACAACTGCGCATGTGAAATGTTTGTTTAGTAGTGCGCACGTTTACACAGCTGTGGTGCACTACTGCGCATGTGCAACAATATGTTGTTCATAAAAAAATGTTCAGTTTAACATGTTTGACACGAATAGTGCCAGTGCGCATTGTTACAAACTATAATAACATGGTGAAATGAACATTTTTGTAAGTAACCTATTGGAAAAAGTAGGTGAACTTTGAAGTCTGTACGACGATGCACGAAGTTTTTTCGGTATCGTATTAATATAATAGAAGATTACCACGTACAATTTTATGAATATTGGGAGAACTTTCAAACTAGTTATTCTCAATAAATAAGTAAATTTTTACAAAACTTTTTTAAACACTAATTATATGGAAGATTTTCTGACAGTATGTTAAATATTTATTACCCCCCCCCCACCCCCGGTACCCCTAGAAAATGGTTTTTAAAAGTATGAAAAATTGAAAACTTTCCGATCAAAATTTGTTACATTTTATAAACATTTTAAAGAAAAAAAGATTAAAATTAATAAAATTAAATACACTTTTAATGTTTTTATTATTTTTTATGTTCAATAATATAAATTTTTCTATTAAATTTCTTGAATTCCAATATTTAAATTGAATTTTGAATATTCTTTTCTATTATGGGTCATTAATTACAATAATAATGAAAAGAAAACAATTTTAACAAATTTTTTAAATAAAAGTACCTTTGCGCATGTGCAGATATCATGTTACCGTGTTACGCATGCGCAATAATAAGACGGAATTTACTGCGCACTTATTAAAAAAAGTATGCTATATGTAGTGAAAATTTAATTATCTGGTGAAGTACAGCACTGCGCATGCGTAATTTTTGAATTTAATTAGAGCACATGTGTGACTATGACTGTGCATGATTGCGCATGTGTAACAGCAATACAAAACAACTGCGCATGTGAAATGTTTGTTTAGTAGTGCGCACGTTTACACAGCTGTGGTGCACTACTGCGCATGTGCAACAATATGTTGTTCATAAAAAAATGTTCAGTTTAACATGTTTGACACGAATAGTGCCAGTGCGCATTGTTACAAACTATAATAACATGGTGAAATGAACATTTTTGTAAGTAACCTATTGGAAAAAGTAGGTGAACTTTGAAGTCTGTACGACGATGAACGAAGTTTTTTCGGTATCGTATTAATATAATAGAAGATTACCACGTACAATTTTATGAATATTGGGAGAACTTTCAAACTAGTTATTCTCAATAAATAAGTAAATTTTTACAAAACTTTTTTAAACACTAATTATATGGAAGATTTTCTGACAGTATGTTAAATATTTATTACCCCCCCCCCCCCCCCGGTACCCCTAGAAAATGGTTTTTAAAAGTATGAAAAATTGAAAACTTTCAGATCAAAATTTGTTACATTTTATAAACATTTTAAAGAAAAAAAGATTAAAATTAATAAAATTAAATACACTTTTAATGTTTTTATTATTTTTTATGTTCAATAATATAAATTTTTCTATTAAATTTCTTGAATTCCAATATTTAAATTGAATTTTGAATATTCTTTTCTATTATGGGTCATTAATTACAATAATAATGAAAAGAAAACAATTTTAACAAATTTTTTAAATAAAAGTACCTTTGCGCATGTGCAGATATCATGTTACCGTGTTACGCATGCGCAATAATAAGACGGAATTTACTGCGCACTTATTAAAAAAAGTATGCTATATGTAGTGAAAATTTAATTATCTGGTGAAGTACAGCACTGCGCATGCGTAATTTTTGAATTTAATTAGAGCACATGTGTGACTATGACTGTGCATGATTGCGCGTGTGTAACAGCAATACAAAACAACTGCGCATGTGAAATGTTTGTTTAGTAGTGCGCACGTTTACACAGCTGTGGTGCACTACTGCGCATGTGCAACAATATGTTGTTCATAAAAAAATGTTCAGTTTAACATGTTTGACACGAATAGTGCCAGTGCGCATTGTTACAAACTATAATAACATGGTGAAATGAACATTTTTGTAAGTAACCTATTGGAAAAAGTAGGTGAACTTTGAAGTCTGTACGACGATGAACGAAGTTTTTTCGGTATCGTATTAATATAATAGAAGATTACCACGTACAATTTTATGAATATTGGGAGAACTTTCAAACTAGTTATTCTCAATAAATAAGTAAATTTTTACAAAACTTTTTTAAACACTAATTATATGGAAGATTTTCTGACAGTATGTTAAATATTTATTACCCCCCCCCCCCCGGTACCCCTAGAAAATGGTTTTTAAAAGTATGAAAAATTGAAAACTTTCCGATCAAAATTTGTTACATTTTATAAACATTTTAAAGAAAAAAAGATTAAAATTAATAAAATTAAATACACTTTTAATGTTTTTATTATTTTTTATGTTCAATAATATAAATTTTTCTATTAAATTTCTTGAATTCCAATATTTAAATTGAATTTTGAATATTCTTTTCTATTATGGGTCATTAATTACAATAATAATGAAAAGAAAACAATTTTAACAAATTTTTTAAATAAAAGTACCTTTGCGCATGTGCAGATATCATGTTACCGTGTTACGCATGCGCAATAATAAGACGGAATTTACTGCGCACTTATTAAAAAAAGTATGCTATATGTAGTGAAAATTTAATTATCTGGTGAAGTACAGCACTGCGCATGCGTAATTTTTGAATTTAATTAGAGCACATGTGTGACTATGACTGTGCATGATTGCGCGTGTGTAACAGCAATACAAAACAACTGCGCATGTGAAATGTTTGTTTAGTAGTGCGCACGTTTACACAGCTGTGGTGCACTACTGCGCATGTGCAACAATATGTTGTTCATAAAAAAATGTTCAGTTTAACATGTTTGACACGAATAGTGCCAGTGCGCATTGTTACAAACTATAATAACATGGTGAAATGAACATTTTTGTAAGTAACCTATTGGAAAAAGTAGGTGAACTTTGAAGTCTGTACGACGATGAACGAAGTTTTTTCGGTATCGTATTAATATAATAGAAGATTACCACGTACAATTTTATGAATATTGGGAGAACTTTCAAACTAGTTATTCTCAATAAATAAGTAAATTTTTACAAAACTTTTTTAAACACTAATTATATGGAAGATTTTCTGACAGTATGTTAAATATTTATTACCCCCCCCCCCCCGGTACCCCTAGAAAATGGTTTTTAAAAGTATGAAAAATTGAAAACTTTCCGATCAAAATTTGTTACATTTTATAAACATTTTAAAGAAAAAAAGATTAAAATTAATAAAATTAAATACACTTTTAATGTTTTTATTATTTTTTATGTTCAATAATATAAATTTTTCTATTAAATTTCTTGAATTCCAATATTTAAATTGAATTTTGAATATTCTTTTCTATTATGGGTCATTAATTACAATAATAATGAAAAGAAAACAATTTTAACAAATTTTTTAAATAAAAGTACCTTTGCGCATGTGCAGATATCATGTTACCGTGTTACGCATGCGCAATAATAAGACGGAATTTACTGCGCACTTATTAAAAAAAGTATGCTATATGTAGTGAAAATTTAATTATCTGGTGAAGTACAGCACTGCGCATGCGTAATTTTTGAATTTAATTAGAGCACATGTGTGACTATGACTGTGCATGATTGCGCGTGTGTAACAGCAATACAAAACAACTGCGCATGTGAAATGTTTGTTTAGTAGTGCGCACGTTGACACAGCTGTGGTGCACTACTGCGCATGTGCAACAATATGTTGTTCATAAAAAAATGTTCAGTTTAACATGTTTGACACGAATAGTGCCAGTGCGCATTGTTACAAACTATAATAACATGGTGAAATGAACATTTTTGTAAGTAACCTATTGGAAAAAGTAGGTGAACTTTGAAGTCTGTACGACGATGAACGAAGTTTTTTCGGTATCGTATTAATATAATAGAAGATTACCACGTACAATTTTATGAATATTGGGAGAACTTTCAAACTAGTTATTCTCAATAAATAAGTAAATTTTTACAAAACTTTTTTAAACACTAATTATATGGAAGATTTTCTGACAGTATGTTAAATATTTATTACCCCCCCCCCCCCGGTACCCCTAGAAAATGGTTTTTAAAAGTATGAAAAATTGAAAACTTTCCGATCAAAATTTGTTACATTTTATAAACATTTTAAAGAAAAAAAGATTAAAATTAATAAAATTAAATACACTTTTAATGTTTTTATTATTTTTTATGTTCAATAATATAAATTTTTCTATTAAATTTCTTGAATTCCAATATTTAAATTGAATTTTGAATATTCTTTTCTATTATGGGTCATTAATTACAATAATAATGAAAAGAAAACAATTTTAACAAATTTTTTAAATAAAAGTACCTTTGCGCATGTGCAGATATCATGTTACCGTGTTACGCATGCGCAATAATAAGACGGAATTTACTGCGCACTTATTAAAAAAAGTATGCTATATGTAGTGAAAATTTAATTATCTGGTGAAGTACAGCACTGCGCATGCGTAATTTTTGAATTTAATTAGAGCACATGTGTGACTATGACTGTGCATGATTGCGCATGTGTAACAGCAATACAAAACAACTGCGCATGTGAAATGTTTGTTTAGTAGTGCGCACGTTTACACAGCTGTGGTGCACTACTGCGCATGTGCAACAATATGTTGTTCATAAAAAAATGTTCAGTTTAACATGTTTGACACGAATAGTGCCAGTGCGCATTGTTACAAACTATAATAACATGGTGAAATGAACATTTTTGTAAGTAACCTATTGGAAAAAGTAGGTGAACTTTGAAGTCTGTACGACGATGAACGAAGTTTTTTCGGTATCGTATTAATATAATAGAAGATTACCACGTACAATTTTATGAATATTGGGAGAACTTTCAAACTAGTTATTCTCAATAAATAAGTAAATTTTTACAAAACTTTTTTAAACACTAATTATATGGAAGATTTTCTGACAGTATGTTAAATATTTATTACCCCCCCCCCGGTACCCCTAGAAAATGGATTTTAAAAGTATGAAAAATTGAAAACTTTCCGATCAAAATTTGTTACATTTTATAAACATTTTAAAGAAAAAAAGATTAAAATTAATAAAATTAAATACACTTTTAATGTTTTTATTATTTTTTATGTTCAATAATATAAATTTTTCTATTAAATTTCTTGAATTCCAATATTTAAATTGAATTTTGAATATTCTTTTCTATTATGGGTCATTAATTACAATAATAATGAAAAGAAAACAATTTTAACAAATTTTTTAAATAAAAGTACCTTTGCGCATGTGCAGATATCATGTTACCGTGTTACGCATGCGCAATAATAAGACGGAATTTACTGCGCACTTATTAAAAAAAGTATGCTATATGTAGTGAAAATTTAATTATCTGGTGAAGTACAGCACTGCGCATGCGTAATTTTTGAATTTAATTAGAGCACATGTGTGACTATGACTGTGCATGATTGCGCATGTGTAACAGCAATACAAAACAACTGCGCATGTGAAATGTTTGTTTAGTAGTGCGCACGTTTACACAGCTGTGGTGCACTACTGCGCATGTGCAACAATATGTTGTTCATAAAAAAATGTTCAGTTTAACATGTTTGACACGAATAGTGCCAGTGCGCATTGTTACAAACTATAATAACATGGTGAAATGAACATTTTTGTAAGTAACCTATTGGAAAAAGTAGGTGAACTTTGAAGTCTGTACGACGATGAACGAAGTTTTTTCGGTATCGTATTAATATAATAGAAGATTACCACGTACAATTTTATGAATATTGGGAGAACTTTCAAACTAGTTATTCTCAATAAATAAGTAAATTTTTACAAAACTTTTTTAAACACTAATTATATGGAAGATTTTCTGACAGTATGTTAAATATTTATTACCCCCCCCCCCCCCGGTACCCCTAGAAAATGGATTTTAAAAGTATGAAAAATTGAAAACTTTCCGATCAAAATTTGTTACATTTTATAAACATTTTAAAGAAAAAAAGATTAAAATTAATAAAATTAAATACACTTTTAATGTTTTTATTATTTTTTATGTTCAATAATATAAATTTTTCTATTAAATTTCTTGAATTCCAATATTTAAATTGAATTTTGAATATTCTTTTCTATTATGGGTCATTAATTACAATAATAATGAAAAGAAAACAATTTTAACAAATTTTTTAAATAAAAGTACCTTTGCGCATGTGCAGATATCATGTTACCGTGTTACGCATGCGCAATAATAAGACGGAATTTACTGCGCACTTATTAAAAAAAGTATGCTATATGTAGTGAAAATTTAATTATCTGGTGAAGTACAGCACTGCGCATGCGTAATTTTTGAATTTAATTAGAGCACATGTGTGACTATGACTGTGCATGATTGCGCGTGTGTAACAGCAATACAAAACAACTGCGCATGTGAAATGTTTGTTTAGTAGTGCGCACGTTTACACAGCTGTGGTGCACTACTGCGCATGTGCAACAATATGTTGTTCATAAAAAAATGTTCAGTTTAACATGTTTGACACGAATAGTGCCAGTGCGCATTGTTACAAACTATAATAACATGGTGAAATGAACATTTTTGTAAGTAACCTATTGGAAAAAGTAGGTGAACTTTGAAGTCTGTACGACGATGAACGAAGTTTTTTCGGTATCGTATTAATATAATAGAAGATTTTAAGTGAATTTTAAAATGCCTGGATTTTTATTTGCCAGAATTTTTAAAACATCAATTAAAAATTCGGGTAAATGAAGAATCGATCAAATAGAAATTCCGGCATTCGAAAATTCTAAAATTCTGCTAAATTATAATTCTTTGCAATAAATAGTTTGTAATAAAGAAATTCTGTGAAATAAAGATTCCGTTAAATGAAAATTTTAGTGATCTAACAATGTTTTTGAATAAAAATTCATTTTAATGTAAATTCGATTAAAAACAAATTTGAAAAATGAAAATTTGACTTCAAAAAAATTCTTTCTAGTGAAAAGTAACTTTTAAAAATATTTCTGCATCATTTTTAAAGTTATTTACTTTTTCTAGATTTATCCGCAAAATTAATCAACAATTGAGCTTAATAATATTATTGGAAATGATCAGCAGCTTACTTTTATTTGGAATTTCAATCATTAATGCGACTCAAGTAGATAACTTTTTATTTATTAAATTTAAATTGCATTTAATTCAATTTTATTTTCAATTATTTTGTATTTTTTAGCTCTCTAATGACGCTCTTATTGGATATTTAATTATAAATGTAATAAAATTTTTTTCAATAACATACTACAGTGAAATTATGTCCTATGAGGTAAACTTTTTAAAAATAAGGAGAAATTCGACATCAATGAGACACTTCAATTTTGTATAAAATTATAATGAAATTTTTTGAAAATCTTTAATTAAATTTACACTTTGTTCGAAAAAATTTTAAGTTTGATATTTTTTTTAACAATTTAGACAAATAAATTAAATGTCTCACTGGTATCGATTACCCCCTAAATTAAATAAATTAAACAAATTTTTAATTTTAAAAAAAATTTTCTAGAGTGTACAAATTTCGAATATTATATATATGGCACCTTGGGAAAAACAAATTATCAGCATTAAAAAAGATCTAGTTTTTATAATGCAAAGAAGCCAAAGACAAACCTACATTAAATGCATGATTTTTAATAAGTTTGGACTAAATGCCTTTATATGGGTGAGAAATTATTAACTTTTTCCGGTACTTAAATCCTTAATTTTAAATATTATTAAAATTTATATTTTTTCCCAATACAGATGTTAAAAGCGTCATATTCATATTATACCCTCTTCCAACAAAAATTAAACGAGCAAAAGTTCACGTAATTTGGAAAAAATAGAGAATTTTTCTGTTAAAGGTAAAAAAAAACTTCAATAATTCTTTTATATTAAATTTTATTCAGTTCATTTTTTCTTGCTTATCATTTGACATAAAATGTTTAAATGTAAATAATTATATTTATTTTAATTCAATGAATAACAGTTGAATTTTGTAATTATACAATTACTAAATTAATGAATAATTTAAGAATCAAATTAATAATTGAATAATTAATCTACACAGAACCCTCACGTTAAAATATTGAACATTATATACAATTTTCTTCATTTTTTAAAATTCGCCGATTGCATAAAACTCTCGTTACACGATAAATGTTATTTGATAACAAAAAATTGAAAAATTTATAGTTCATAAAGAAGATGTCAGCGATAAAAAGAGAGTTATAAATCATAAATATGTATAATTTGAAATAATTTTGTTGGGCGACTTATGGAAATGTTTCAACTTAACCACAACCACCTTTTCCACAACAACTTCGTTTTGGAGGTCGATAACTTTGACCAGAATTTCCCATCAGTGGATTGTACTCTGAAAAAATATGTTTAAAAAAAGGGTAAAATACAATTTAATTTTTATTATATTTATGCAATTTAGTTATTTTTTAAATTTACCTTGTTTTAATAGTCTTGATTTAGTATTACTACTACCTCCTAGTCTATTGCCACCATTTTGATCATCTGAAGTTTTAATCAATTCTTGTCTCCTTTTCTCTTTATTCTGAATTTATAAAGACAAACGGTTAATGAAAATATCCCAAAGAAATTGAAATAATAAATTGTAATTGAAAATACGTAATTAAACTTTGATTTATATAAAAAACACACCTCTTCTTCCTTTTTTCGAGAAGATTCAACTTGCTGATTGTACTTTTCCTGCATCCGGTTTCTGGCATCTTCTATAGCAGTCAGTCTTTCATAAACAATATCAGGATCTGCAAAATATAGATTAAATGTAATTTTCGTACTCTATTTGTAGAAATTAGGGGGGTTTGTGTTAATTTTTATAGTTCAGTATGGGATAATTATATTAATAAGAGAAAATTAATAGTAATAATTTATGTAAGAATAAAAGTCAATTCATTATTCTATTTAAAAGGGAAAATTATTATTTTATTTCGAGGAAGATTTCCTCGAATTCGGTATGCTAAGTTGATAATATTAATTTGAAAAAGGTTTATAACTGTAATTTTAAAAATATTAATATTTATTTATGTATTAAAATTATTAATTATTATTTTTGTATAATTTCTATTAAATATTAAGGAACTTAAAAATTATTTTGAAAATATAAGAAAGAATTGAAAATATTTCTATTAATTTTTAAATAAATATTCTACTAATTCAATGGCAGATTAATTTTAGAAATGAAAATAATGTAATTACTCATTATATTAATCATTTTTAATTTAAAGAAGATTTTTAGGTCCATTATTAGATTATGAGTATAAGAATTTGTATTAACTTATCTTTAAAAATATTATTATTAAGTTAATAAAGACTGTTAATTTTCAAAGTTCAAAGAATAAATTGTTTTTATAAATTATTTTAATATGTCAGATTAACGCAATAAATTTAAGTTTTATAAATATAATTATAACATTTTTTATTAAAATCGGAATTTAAATTTATTTATATCATAAAGATAAATTAACAATATTAAAAAAAGTGATAGTTAATGGGGTTTCATAAATTCAATTTCCTGTAAATCGAATATCTTGAAAGTTTAATATTGAATGAATTATTTCTGAACATAGGAATAATAATGATTTAAATATAGCATGAGAAATTAAATGAAAAAATAGAAATGAGGTCATTGATGTTGATATTATTATTATTATGAATCCTAATTTTCTAGAGTTGAAAAGGCAATAATTTTTTTAAATCAAATTCAAATATGCATTAATACTAGAAGTTAATATTGTTATTATTACAATAAATATAATAATAAAATTTATATATTATATATTTATATATTTAAAATAAATGATTTATTAAATCGAATTAAAGGGTATTTCACCTTTATGGTACTTTGCTGAATATTCTTCTTCATCTTTCTTCGATTTCCAACTTTTGTACTTTTCTTGCAAATAGGAGGATGCCATTAATAAAACGACTAGTAATCCAACTAAATACCAACCAACTGATGCTACTCTCTGCCATACTAAAAAAAATTATTTTGTTTCGTATTTTCTTATAAAATCCATTAAATTATACTTTCATGTTAAAAGTTAAAAATATTCACCAAGTAAATTATTAATATCTTAGAGTAAGTATACATTTTTTAATAATGTGTTTAAAATAACAAAAATAAATTAAGAATAACCAAGAATTGACTTTATAAAAATAACATAAAAAACACATTAATTTACAAAACGTTTTCTAAACGTACAAAATAAAGTGTTATAGAATATTTACCACTTTTTTACACTTACCAATTCCTAAGATAGTATTAGAAGACATTTCCTGTCCCATAGACTCCATAATTTATTAATTTTTAAGTTTTTATTGTTGATTAAGAATGTAAATATTATTTTTTATAGATATGACGTTTTTGACAGGAAGTAAAGGTTAGGTCATTGAACATATGATGCGGCCATTTTGGAAAATGATGTCAAACAACAAAGTGAATCATATTTAAAAGTATACACGTTTTGCTTTTAATATTAATTGAAGTTTACTTAATTAAAGCGATACATTTTATTATAGTTACAACTCAACTAGCCTTTATTACTAGAAATAATTATTTAATTAATTGTACTTTTATGTTTAAAAATGTGAAAATAAACATTGGATAGATCATTTGACTAGCTTGGTCAATAATGAGGTCTTTAAATACGAATAACCCAAGATGACTGGAAAAAACTTTTTCTTATAATTTCCTTTATGTAGTCATAAAAACCAACAAAACTTGTTCTGTTTTATAAATTTATATAAATTTATATGAATTGAAGTAATTATTATAATTTATTATTATATTTAACTTATTATTTGAAATAATTTTGCATTTTTCGTTTATTATTTTAATATCTCGATCACCGTGAAGTTGGCACCACTCCTAAGCGAACTTCACATCGGATTTTCCACCAATTTAAAAATTCATTTTCAATGATTTCTTAAATGGATTTTTAATTAGCATTGAATTTAAAAACCCATTATTAAAATAAATATAAAATAATATTGGTTTTTTGCAAACATATGTATTGTATACGCATATGTGTAGATTTTAAAAAAAATCAGTCGTGAATATACATTTGTTTGACACTTGATACATAAAGCTCGGTCCAAAACTTGTTTGGTAAAATTATTTTTCTCAAAAGGCATACAAAATCCCAAAAATCATACAGTGACATAATTGTATAATAAATGTGACCTAATAATCAAATTTCACTAAACTATCGCGATTAATACAGTTTTTTACACAGGTTATGTAATTTTTGATCTGTAAGTATTTATTTATTATAATATATTTCCACCTTTATATGTTAAATATATCATTCTGATCACTTATGTTTTAGCTTTCTTAACCTTGTTATTATTTAATGTATTTAACTTGACGATTCTATTAAATTATTTTATTTAAAAACACTAAAAATAAATTTGCAGGAAAAGTGCAAAAATTTGGTTTTTCCGGTGAAGAAAAAATGGACTTGCCATTAACAAAAATTTGTAAAAATGTAGTTTATTTATTTTTTAAACTACATCAAATTGACTTGATGCGAATTTGAGAAAATATTCTGCATTTTTTTGCATTCAACTTTTGAGGTTAAAGATGAATCTCGTCGTGCATCCGCTTACGGAAAATCCTACTGCTGCCTGGGAGGAAATATCTCAGCAACAAAAAGTTATTAAAATCAATGCCAAAACTCCAAATACTGAAGCACCGAATGACAAAGTAAGTAAGATATTTTTTTTGCTTTTTATTGAGTTAAAAATGAGATATTAATTGCAAATTTCCAGTTTTTTCTGTGTACTAAATTCCCGGCTAATTTTGAAACCTTTTCAATTTAAATCCAAATGACCCAATGATTTATCATGAATTATATCAAGATGATTTGAATCTTTTAACAGCCCTAGTATTTCTTTTTATTAATTTAAAAATGGTTTTCTCAGTTCAAATGACAAAAATATTTTTTACAGTTAAGAGTCGTTTGTATGAGTGATACTCACTCACTTACTCCATTTATTAAATTCGAGATTCCCATGGGCGATATTTTTATTCATGCGGGTGATTTTACAAAATGTGGAAGTCTTGGAGAAGTTGTCGAATTCAATAATTGGATTGGTAAGTTAAAAAGAAATTTTTTTTTCATATTTATTATTGTCCATTAACAGCAAATATTAATTATATATTAATTTAAGAATTTTTCAACTAGAGCTAATTAATTTAATTATCAATTAACAGATATTTCGCTCATTTTTTTTTTTTTTTAGGAAATTTGCCTCATAAGCATAAAATAGTCATAGCCGGAAATCATGAACTAAGTTTTGATTCCACTTTCACTCATCCTTTTTCCACTCAAGCGAGTGGTGATCGTCAGAAACACACTGGAACCAGTATTTTAGACAATATACCTACTTTAGGAATGTCGAAAGACGTCTTGGCAGAAGCTATTCAAACTCGCAATGTCAAAGATTATTTGACCAATTGCACTTATCTTGAAGATGCCGAGATTGTTATAGATGGGATAAAAATTTACGGAACGCCATGGTAAAATTGGTTCTGATGTTTTCAGTTTAACATTGAGGAGTGAGTTTTCAAAAGTTGATAAACCCAGTTTTTGTTTTTAATTAAAGTCTAGCATAATTGGTGAATTTAAAGGATTTGGTAATTCTTTCTGGTAGAAAAAATTTAATTTATAAAGTCCAGATATTTTGTCCAACCTTCGGAAACTTGCTTCTCATTTTCATTAAAAATATTAATATCATTTTTAACAGGGCTGTAATTAATTTAAATTACTTTGATTTAAATCATTGGGGCATTTGCATTAAAAGTATGATTTAAATAAAAAAAAAAATTCACAATCCTCCGGATGTTTAATATGTCATGTAAAAAATCGCAAACCATAAAAAAACCAGAAATTAGTGAATAAATCTTTAAAATTTTAATTTTAGTATTTTATTCTTTATCGAATTAAAAAAAATTGTGCTAATACAGATGATCAAAATACCTATACGTTCTACAAATTTTTGGTATAAAAATAGCAAAAAATAGTATTAACTTTTTTATATCTTTAATTATAATTTAAATAAGTTCCGAACGTCAATTAACTCATATTCTAATTTGTTCCAACTTTTAAATTTCAATTAATTTAAATTTAAATGCATATTAATTAACGCATGGTAATAATTAAATAACAGAGATCACAGCGGTTTCTTTATTTAGTTTTAGGTAGAAAAGGAGATTTTTCTTTAAAAACAAAGGGGATTTTTGAAATTAGTAAAAAAATAATTATATTAATATTTCAAGGTATATTTATTATTATTATTATTTCTCTCCATTTACATATAACCTTAAACTAGAAAGTCGTTTTTCACCCCAAATAAAAATATTCAAATTAGGTTGAGCTAAAATTTGTTGTCAATTGTCAAATAATAATTATTTAACATTTTATGTTTTTTCTTTAAGTCTATAGTTAAAATCTGTAATTTTCATTCAATTTTAACTAATAATAGCTCATTTTTCTCGTTGAAAAATTCTTTACAATTTTATTTGTTAGATTTCCTTAAATAATATTCTGTTTAAAAAATACGTAATCGTAAAGAAAAAATTTTATTTATTTAATAACTGTTAAATAAAATATTATTTAACAAATAAAATTGTAGAGAATGTTTCAACGAAAAAAAATGAGCTATCATTAGTTAAAATTGGAAGAAAATTACAGATTTTAACTAGATTTCAAGAAAAAACATAAAATTTTAGATAATTATTATTTGACAACAAATTTTAGCTCAACCTAATTTTTTTTTGGAAAATGTACAACTTGTTTGTTGTTCTTGAGTTTTTTCCTCGAGATCTCGTGGAGAATTTATCATGAATAGAAACCTATTTTTGTTGACATTAATTTTAAAAAATATCTAAAAAAGTGTTTTTTTCTTAATATCTCATAAATAATTATTGAAGTAAAATGGTATTATAACACAAAGTATTTCAAATTTCCTTTTTTTGCCTTCATAAAAAAAAAATCTTCTAAATTAATTTTTAAAAATTATTACATTTCTCATTAAAAGAAATGAGAGAAAAAATTGTTTCGAGAAGAAGATTATATACTTAAATACCTTCAAGTCAAGTCTAATATTTTCTTTTATTTGAAAAATTTGTCAAATTTTAAGCAAATTAAAAAAATCTTTTAGAAATATGTCACGGAATCAATGGTATTTAAAAATTAAGTTAAATCTCTCTGTATCCTCAAATTCTCAAGTTTGAACACTGACATTCAAAATATATGGAAAAATATAATGTTCAGAAAATTATGATAAACAATTTCACATCGAATTTTCGTTTTTAATGTACATATTTGTTATTAAAATGGAATAAATAAAACATGGAAAGTGGAAAAAATAGACACATTAAAAAAGAAAGGTCAAAGTGGACAAAAATCTTGATTTTATAGGTGTTTTGGTTGATTTTTTTTTTTTTAGAAAAAAAGGGAAAATAAGGGAAAAACAGAATTAGATGAAAAAGGAGAGCAACTGTGATTCCTGAAATAATATTATTTATTTTCCATATTCACAATAATCCTTTTTTTAATTCTTACAAGATTTCTAAAAGATTTCACTTTTTCGAAACCCTTTAATTTTTATCTTAGAATTTCTTATTTTTACAAAATTTTAAGATTTTTTCTTTTACTTATGATACTTTTTTTTTTACTTGTCTTTTTATTTTAGAATTTTCTTTAATTTTTCCTTTTTATGCAAATTATTTAATATTATTTTACACAATTTTGTTATTATAGCATTCACTAAACTTTTTATTTCGTTGATTTTCTTAATTATTTCCATATTTTTAAAAATAAATACGCTCATTTTTTTGTAAATTTAATCAATGTGTTTTCACATCTTATCTATTTTTTGCAAACTTACTTATTCTTTCATAAAATTTTTAGATTCAATTTCTAAATTAAATTTTGAATTTATTTTAAGTGTAATATTATAAAAAAAATGTTGAATTAATTTTACTAAACTTTTTTATTTCTAAAGAATTTTTCGATTTCTTTTTAGTAGATTTCTAACCAAATTTTTGTACTTTTTACATTTTTTTTACAGTTTGTTAGACAAGGAAAAAAACACTTCTGCATTTTCTTCCTTTTTATTGAATTTTTTTTGATGTTTCACAATTTTTTTCCTTTGCATTTTAATTAATTCTTTAATGTTTGTCATTTTTTTATTTCTTAGAAACATTTTCCTTGTTTTAAATTGTTCAGTTTTTATCTTATTTTTTATCTATGACTTTTTGAAAACATTTATTCGACGCTTTTATTTACATTTTTTAAATTTCTCAATTTTCTACCTTTTTAAGGACTTTTATTCTTTTTTCTACATTATGTAAATTTAATTTTGTGCTAGATATTCTCCTTTTAACATAATCGGAAAAAAAGTTATTCTAAATGCATTATTTTGTTTTTTGAAACAGAAAACTCATATTTTCATATAATATTTTTCAGTGGAAATGTGAAGAATCATATTTTTTTACAAAATGAGTAATTAAAAATTACAATTAGATGGAAATTTTAAAAAATTTGATACCTTTAGAAATTTGGGATGATTTTTCAAATTAGACGAAGTTTCTAAGCTACAAATTTTTTTTGTTTTTTATCAAATTACAATTTTTAATTACTCATTTTGTGAAAAATAAAATTGTTAACACTTTAACTAAAAAATATTATATTAAAATACGAGTTTTTTATTTTAAAAATTAAAATAATGAATTTGGACCAACTCTTTTTGACACCGTCTGTACCATTTCTCGTTTAAAAAAAAATGTCCGTAAATAGTTTAATTTTTTGAAAACCGTTTCTACTTTTTAATATATTTTTATGTCACTGTTTCAGACTTGTGTTTTTTTTTAAATTTTTTATTATTTCTTTAAGGGCATGTGATGGATTATGACGTCACTGGTATAAACAAAATTTGTCCGCAACTTTTCTCTTAAAATATTGAATATTTTTTCATGAAACTTGGTAGAATTACTTAAAATGTCATTATGAAGGTCTCTCAGACCCGAATTTGTTTAAATTTTGGCACAAACTTAATTTTTGGAAATTTTCGAAAAATTAAAAAATGTTTTAAAAATCAATTTTGAGACAAAATTCAAACAAACTCGGGTCTGAGAGACCTTCCTAATGACATTTTAAGTAATTCTACCAAGTTTCATAAAAAAATATTCACTATTTTAAGAGAAAAGTTACGGACAAATTTTGCCTATGCCAGTGACGTCATAATCCATCACATGCCCTTAATAAAGTCCATGACTTTTTTTATTTAAAATAATTTTCTCATTTTTTTAATAGACTGTTTTCTCATCTTTTTACGTTTTTATTTTTTTTTAAATAATTTATTATTTCTTCGTTGCTATTAACTACATAATTTTTTTAATTTTCCGATCATATGAATTTGAAGATATTTTTTTTTAAATCTTCTTATTCATATTCGATATAATTTGTTTAATTTTAATTAAATGTTTTATTTATCATTATTTCTTATTAAATGTTCTCAGTTTAAAAAATAAACTACTTACAGATTTAAACATTTGAAAATTTTATTTACTGATTTTATAAAAGTTAAAAAAAATCAATTATTGATTTAAATGAAAAAAATCATAATTTTTATCAGCCCTGCTTTTAAATTTCTTTCAATTCTTTAGCTTGTATATTCATTAAATGAATTGATTTTCAATTAAATTCTTCAATTGAACTTTTCCAACAGGCAACCTGAATTTTGCAAGTGGGCATTTAATGTTCCTCGAGGAGTGGAGTGTCTCTCGAAATGGGAAATGATTCCGTCTGACACGGATATTTTAGTGACTCATACACCTCCTGTTGGACACGGAGATCTTTGTTGCAGTGGAGTAAGAGCCGGTTGTGTGGAATTATTATCAACTGTTCAAAATAGAGTTGAACCAAAATATCACGTGTTTGGTCACATACACGAAGGTAACATTATTCAAACAAAATTAAATATTAAGAAAATTTTACAAAAGACTAATATTCTCTTTTCTAATTCAGGATATGGAATATCAACGGACGGGAAGATAATTTACATTAACGCTTCTACTTGTGACTTAAATTATTTACCCAGCAATCCACCGATTGTTTTTGATATAACTTTACCTCCAGGAACGAAAAAGACTTGAATAGAATGAATTAACATTTAAATTGCTTCAAGGAAAAAATTGATTTTCAAAAATAATTTCGACAAGGTAGTTAAACCAATGTGATATTTTAAAAGCTTTAAATCAATGAATTTCAAATTCGGCTCAAACCGGGACTTCAAAGGGGATCAGTCAAATTTGTAAATAAATCTTTTATTCAATTTTAATTAGTACGTCTAATTTTGTAGACAATATTTTTTAGCTTACATTTTGTAAACTTTATGAAGCTTTATAACTTTTTTTACTAGCTTTAAAATTGTGATTCTTGTAAAAAAAAACCACACGTCGGGAAAAAAGTCATGAAGAAAATTTATGACTTGATTTATGTACATATTGCAAGAAAATAGGTTTTTTATTTATTTAGTATCTTAATAATATTTATGAAAGATAATGTAAAACGCACACTTAATTTAAAAATGTCCCAGTATTTTAGGATTTTATCTTGGCTGTAATTAGTTTATAATTTTGTAAAAAAAAAACTGCACAAACACTTTAATTAGTTCAAGTATCGTTGATTAGGTTTTGTTTATGCCTAATTAAAAAAAAATATAAGACTTTTTAACCACCGTGCCCATGTAATTACTGTACTTTTTATAAAAGTAGTTAGGATAAAATATTGCTAAAGAAAAAACTTTAAACTTATTAATTTACATTTTTAAAACTCTTTCTTGAAAACATTTTAATGCGCAGGCAAACGTTTTTCGCTAAAATCGAAAATTATTAATTTAACTACAAAAGAAATTGTATAATTAAAAAAAGTTACATTAAAAGTATATAATGTAAACTCAAATAAAGCATGGAAATTTTTCAATTAATCAAGAGGTATTTCTCGTATTTTCAATACATTATTTTATTGAGATTCAAAACTCGTACACACGATGTTTCATTTTTTGTTTCTTGAAGAAGTGCATAAAATTGATAATAAAAATTACATTTGTAGGTAGATAAAAAAAAACGTGTATGAATTGTAAAGACATTTCCAAAGTTCAATAAAAACTTTTGGTTAAAGTTATTTACAATTTTGTTACATATTATAGATTTCCATTCTTATAATAATGCAATGTAAGCTATATTACAGTGCTTCTAGTATTTTTAAAAAATAAAATAAAATGTAAAAAAATAATAAAAAAGGGCATCAACTTAAAAACAACCGTTTACACTTAATCCTATGAGTATTTTTCTGTTAAAGAGTAATCAATCAAACTTAATACCCTAATTAAAAACTATACTTACCGTCATTTCTTGAAAATGAATCATTTTATAACAATTATAACAGTGGTATTATATATATCTAAATATTACAATAAGTTGGGATAAAAAAAGAATTCATTAAGGCGGACGGTATTATGCAAATGATAAGAAAATGCTTTTTTTTATGAAAAAATGAGTTTCATTGTCTAATTTAAAATCAACAAAGTTAATTTAAAGTCGGCTCTTAAGTTCATTTAAATTACCAATTTACTTCTTAGATTAAATATTAATAACAGGTATATTGTATATGTTTGTACATTCATCCTTCAGATAACGAAAGAAATACATTCTTTATAAAAGTGTTGTTTTAAAATTCACACAAATTTAACGATTTTTCAAAAATAGTATAACGGCGAAATTGATTGTAAAAAGTGCTTTGAATATTGAACAACTGTATCAAATTTTTAATATAAAACCTCATTCTCAATGAATGAAAATTAAAAAAAAAAAGTAATAATAATAAAAACCAATAAATATATTTGTCTAATAAGACAAATTTAATCTGTAAATTAGTCTGATTCTACAAAACAAAATGTAATTATGAGTATAAAAAAAATACGACCCCGGTCCAAAAATAACATTCACTGACCAGAGAAAGAGAGAGAAACAGTATAAAATTTTTGTATAAATTCAAAAAGTGGCTTTTAAACCATAATATTTGCAAAGACTTCCGTTATCCAAGTGAAGCGACTTCTAGCCAGTCTCAGTGTATTTGTCTTGGTGTAAAAATCAACAATGTTGAAAACGAGTCTACGTATACAATCAGAAAAAGCCTTACTGTATGACACATTTGGTGACAAAGCAATCAATTAAACAACTCGTTCAAATAGATTAGCGTAAAATTTGCCTTTGGTGATATAAGAGTAATGTTAACAAAACATGCTAGATTGAGATTCGGAAATTAATCCACATTGACTTAATAATAATCGTAATATAATTTTGACACTCCGTTTCTCAATTTGATTCTAGCAATGGTGGCAACTAAAAAGGACGCTTATGTTTTAATATATATTATTAAAGTTTCATGTCAATTGAAACTTTCCATTTAATATGGCACATTCGAAAACAAATACGAGACTGATTCTCCATTATGCGTCCTCCTCACTGCTTCGGCAAACATCATCGAGACGTCAATGCACTAGAAAAATGAAAATATTTTTTATTCATTTGAAATCACATTATTTTTTTGAAATTTGTTCAGATTAAAATTCTGATAAATTGTATTTTATTACTAATAAATGTTTAGATGAATAAAAATTAGAAGTGAACGAGACTTGTATCCTTTAAAATTTTTAAACAAACGAAAATTTGGATAGTTTGGATGGATTCAAAATTAAAACGATTTAAATTTGGATCACTTAAAATTTGGAGACATTAAATTTAGAAAAGATAAGAAACAAAGTTTAATTTTTAATTGTATTTTATTATAAATAAATGTTTAGAAGAATAAAAATTACAAGTGACTGGAAATTGGATCTTTTGAAATTAAAAATGAGGAAAAATTTGATAGAATTGAAATTTGGAGCAATTGAAGTATCAATCACTTACATTTTTCATAAATTGGCTTTTGGATTTATTGAATTTTGATAATAATTAGAAATAAAAAAAGATTAAAATTTGGATGAATTCAGTATTAAATTGTCTAAATTTTAGATGGATTTTGAAAAAAAATCGATTATAATTTGATTTAATTGAATTCGAACAATTTGAAACAAAAATTTATTAAAATTTGGATAGAATCAGAATTGAACGGAATAAAATTTGGAATGATTAAAAAAATGTAAAAAATGGAGCAATTAAAATTATTTAAAATTCGGATAGATTTAGAACAGAATCGTGTGAAGTTCGAATAGATTTAAATTAGAAGGATTGAAATTTTGATGGATTAAGAAATTAATCGATTCAAATTCGGATCAGTTAAAATTTGGAGGCATTAAATTTAAGAGTGATTGGAAATAAAGTTTTTCTATTCATTTTAACTTATTATTATTAAATGTTTAGAAGCATAAAAATTACAATTTATTGAAAGTTCGTTCGTTTAAAATTTAAATTGAGCTAAGTTTGAATAGAATTAAAATTTGGATCAACTGAATTTTTAATTAATTAAATTCTTCATAAATAGACTATTGGATGGATTTAGAATTAAATGAATTTAATTTTTTATGGATTTGGAAAAAAATAGATTTAAACTTCGATTGATTGAGTTCGGATAATTTTTAATTTAGATTGTTTGAGTTCTAATAAATTTAAATTTAAATTAATTATAATTTGAATGGATAATAAATTAAATCAATTAAAATTTGAATGGATTCAGAGTTCTCAACCGCCGGAAGGTCGTTTTTCAACAAAATTTTTTTTCCGCACTTCGGAATAAAAATAGAACAAAATATATCCTATTTTTGGTCAGTTTGGAAAACGATTTTATATGAAAGAAGTTATTAAAAAAATTATAAAAAACGATTGACGTTAATTAATTGGAAAATTGAAAAAAATATTAGAAGTTTGAGGAACATCATTAAAAGTTAAAGAAATTAATTGAAGTTTGAAGAAAATAATAGAAATTTGAAGAGAATAATTCGAAAATATCAAAGAAATGTAAATATTTGTTCATTTCATAATAAATAATAATAATAATATGAAGAAATTAATTAAATTTTTAAGAGAATAATTTAAAAATTACAAAAATAATTCAAATTAAAAAAAATAGTGTAAAATGACAAATCTAAATGAAAAATTGATTAAAAATCAAAAAATGAAGATAAAAGTTAGAAAATTGAAAGTACAAGAAAATAATTAAAGAATGAAAAAAAATTAAACTTTGAAAAAAATTATTTGAGACTAGTGTAAAAAAATATCTAAAATTTTGAGTACACGATAATTGAGATATTGACGAAATAATTAAAGTGTGAAGAAACTGTTTGAATAATGACACAAATAATCGAAAGCTGGAGTAAAAATTAAAAATTTGAATACGATAATTGAAAAATTAAAATAATATTCGAAGTTTGAGGAAAATAATTGAAATTTGTAGAAATTAATTGAAAAGGTACAAAAAATTAATAAATTCATGACAATAATTATAAAACGAATGACGAAAATAATTAAAATTTGAAGAAAATAATTTAAAACTAGTGTAAAAAAATTAAAAATTTATGACAATAAAAAAGTTAAATAAAATATTATTGAAATTTGTAGAAAACAATTCTAAAATGGCAAAAATAATAGAATAGTAAAAAATAATTGAAAAATATCAAAAATACTTGAATAATGACAAAAGTAATTTAAGTTTGAAGAAAAAAATTGAAAAATTTCAAACATAAATTGAAACTTGTGTAGAAAATTTAAATATTCATGACAATAATTACTGGTTGCTACAGAAATTTGTATTAAAAAGTCCATGACTTTTACAGGTTTTCCACAACAAATTTTGGGAAAATTCCAGGACAATTTTAAAAAAAAATTCATGATTTTCGTATAAATCTAAAAATTCTTTAATAATCGCAAATTAATTTTCAGATTGTTTGCTATATATTGTATGTTTTACCTAAGCTACTTGATATACTATGTTATTTAACTAATTATTTTTAAATTGTTAAAGTGTAAATCATTCACTACTACTTGTTGTCTGGAAAATTTTTAAAAAAGTACTAAAATGAATGAAACTTTAGGTTGGATTTGCAAATTCCCTGATATCTCCAGGTTATCCAGACCTTTTTCAAAAATCCCTGACATTTCCAGTTTTTCCAGTTTCCGTAGCAACCATGTATAATCAACATCTTTTCAAATTTTTTCAATAACTTTTTTCATATAAAATCGTTCTTCAAAATGACCAGAAATAGGGCATATTTCATTCTATTTCAAAGCCTGTACGGAACAAAAAATTTTGTTGAAAACCGACATTCAGTATACTTTCGTAGAACAATTTAAGCTTTTTAATGATTGTTTCCGATTTTTATAAGCAATTTTTTTGACAGAAATATTCAAAGTGAAAGTCTGACTTTCTTCAGGGGCCTTGAATTTTCTCGCGACTATCCCAATTCACTCCATTAAGGCAGATGATCTTCGAGGCAAATTCCCAATATTCCCGACTTTGTCGGAATACATCAGTTTCTTGTCGCCTCTAAGTGTTCATCTGTTTTTCTGAAATTTGGGAAGAATAACTTAAACAGACGCTTCAAGAATTTCTCCTTTATTTGGATAAGGTGCCCGTTTGGGAGTTTAATAGCTTTGAGTTTGGCCGCCGGATACCTAAAACTAAGATTTAATGGTCTTACTGCTTCTGGTATCTTTTCGATCCCTTCTAAAAACTCTCTAAGCTGAAGTCCTTTGCCTTCTTAGCCTCATTCTTAACCCTTCTGCGCACTGGTTTCCGCAAAACTCACCTACTTTGGACGAGTTTACTTGGCTTTGTGCGCAGGAAGGTTTTGAAGGTTCCACAAGCTTTGCCGTTTCCATAACTCGAAGGGAAGTTTCCCGTGGATACCTGAAGGACTTCTTTGAAGGAAGCTTATTCAGTTCTCCTAGGGTCACGACTCCACTTGCTTTCTCGATCTATTGCCTTCAACCTGAATGTTATGAGATTGTGGTCTAACACAGTGTATTTTTTTCAGACCCTCCAATTATGGACAGAATTTCAAACAATTCTCTAGCCGATCTTAATATCCAACATTTCTTTTCTTTAAGCAGTTATAAATGTTGACCCATTCCCCTGTTTCGTAACATCTAAACCAGAGTCAGGTAAGAAGTTTAAAAAGTTTCCCCCTTCTGCCGTCGCCCTATGGGAAATGACAATCGGCTAGAGCTTGGCCCAAGCTTGGCCAATATTAGACCAATATTAGCCCAAGCTTGGACCGATCTTGAGCATCGGCAAATTTCCCATAGGGCGTGATGAAAAAGTGGATATCTGACATTGTTTCTTTGTTTGACTTTTGTGTGTTTATACTACTGAATTAGCGACTTAAAATACAACTGCAGATATCCACTTTCTTTATCAGGATGGCAGCACTGACATCGTAGCCCACCCCCATAGCACCTAAACTTGCCTCAATTTTGCCAACCTTTTCTCAAGTTTCTGAAAGTTGACGACATTTGAGGAAAGGTTAGCAAAGTTGATGCAAGTTTAGGTACTGTGGGGGCAGGATCAGTCCTTTTCTATGATAGCGTTCCACCAGTTTCGTTACCTCCACCGGTGGTCCTGTTTCTTGAAATAAGCTGATGCCAAAATAACCTCTTCCTTACCTCCCACTGGGTCCTGATTTTTGACTCTAATTACAGTCATATCTCGTGTGCAAAAACTTGTCAGAACGAATGCTTCTAATGCTTTATAGATTATGCGTGCCCTTGAAACTGGTTATAATGAATTAATTAGTTTGCCACAATTGTCAGTTGACAACATGAGTGTTTGCAGGTGTTTGTTGCAATGCGAGTGGTCATTTGCCGCAAAGTCCAAAGATTTTGTATAAAAGCTACGGGTCGCTATCATTTTGTCCAAAACTCAGTTGTCAGAATCTCCAAAAGACCGAAATTTATTTGTCAGAATATTGAATTTGCCGAAACTACAATTGTCAGAATATTCAACTCTCCGAATCTCCATTTGTCAGAACTTTTAAATTCCCAAATCTCCAACAATCAGAATATTCAACTCTCCGAATCTCTATTTGTCAGAACATTCAACATTCCAAACCTCCAATTTTCAAAATATACAACTCTCCGAATCTCCATTTGCCAGAATATTCAACTCTCCAAATCTCCATTTGTCAGAACTTTCAACATTCCTAATCCCCAATTGCCAGAATATTCAACTCTCCAAATCTCCATTTGTCAGAACTTTTAAATTCCCAAATCTCAAACACTCAGAATATTCAACTCTCCGAATCTCCATTTGTCAGAACTTTCAACATTCCAAACCTCCAATTCTCAGAATATCCAACTCACCGACTCTCCATTTGTCCGAACTTTTAAATTCCCAAATCTCCAACACTCAGAATAGCCAACTCTCCAAATCTCCATTTATCAGAACTTTCAACATTCCAAACCTCCAATTCTCAGAATATCCAACTCTCCAAATCTCCATTTGTCAGAATTTTTAACACTCCGACTACTCAGCATACAGAATCTCCATCTGTCAGACCTAAAGAATGTAGAATTTCTATAAGAGCTTTCTACATTCTTTTGGTCTGACATATGGAGATTCTGTATGTTGAGTATTCGGAGTGTTAAAAGTTCTGACAAATGGAGATTTGGAGAGTTGGATATTCTGAGAATTGGAGGTTTGGAATGTTGTCAGAACTTTTAAATTCCCAAATCTCAAACACTCAGAATATTCAACTCTCCGAATCTCCATTTGTCAGAACTTTCAACATTCCAAACCTCCAATTCTCAGAATATCCAACTCTCCGAATCTCCATTTGTCCGAACTTTTAAATTCCCAAATCTCCAACACCCAGAAAATCCAACTCTCCAAATCTCCATTTGTCAGAACTTTCAACATTCCAAACCTCCAAAGCTCTTATAGAAATTCTACATTCTTTTGGTCTGACAGATGGAAATTCTGTATGCTGAGTAGTCGGAGTGTTAAAAGTTCGGACAATTGGAGATTCGGAGAGTTGGATATTCTGAGAATTGGAGGTTTGGAATGTTGAAAGTTCTGACAAATGGAGATTCGGAGAGTTGAATATTCTGATTGTTGGAGATTTGGGAATTTAAAAGTTCTGACAAATGGATATTTGGAGATTTGAATATTCTGACAATTGGGGGTTAGGAATGTTGAAAGTTCTGACAAATGGAGATTTGGAGATTTGAATATTCTGACAATTGGGGGTTAGGAATGTTGAAAGTTCTGACAAATGGAGATTTGAATATTCTGGCAAAAGGAGATTCGGAGAGTTGTATATTTTGAGGATTGGAGGTTTGGAATGTTGAATGTTCTGACAAATGGAGATTCGGAGAGTTGAATATTCTGATTGTTGGAGATTTGGGAATTTAAAAGTTCGGACAAATGGACATTTGGAGATTTGAATATTCTGACAATTGGACATCTGGGAATTTAAAAGTTCTGACAAATGGAGATTCGGAGAGTTGAATATTCTGACAATTTTACTTTCGGCAAATTTAATATTCTGACAAATAAATTTCGGCCTTTTGGAGATTCTGACAACTGAGTTTTGGACAAAATGATGGCGACCCAAAGCTACAACTGTCTACATCGCTGTCAAGCTCCTGGATAAAATTGCCATTGTGTTATTACAGTGATGCAAATTAATTTGCGAACAGTGAATCTCATCAACAGTTATTTCGAACTGACCCGGATTCTCTGATGTCGCTTTTCCCGCGCCTGTCTCTCCATATCCTTCTCCCATGTTGTGCTTCGTCACCTGAAGGGAGATTCGACACCGCCCAATACATGAAAGGAAATTTCGAGACTCGAGATCCGCAATAGCGGCCTCAGGCACTTCATGACGGGAGAACATTCTGAGACCTTGCAGTCGATCCCTTCTATCCACACATCATCCTCCAAGAGGATATATCTAGCCCCGGAGTTTTTTCCCCCCTATATAATCAATGATGATTGCGGTTTACATGGAGATTCGGGACTCGAGCAACCACTCCGATAATTTTTTTGGAATTACACTGAAAAAAAAACAATGGAATATTTGCTTGAGTTGTCAAGTAAAATTTACTTTATAACTCAAGCAGTGCAAAAAAAAGTAAAACTTACTTTGTTTTTTAAGGAAAACAAAATGTCACTTTTAAAACAAATTTGACATATTGTACTTTAAAACAATGTTTGAGTTAATTAAAAGAAATAAACAATAAATTAATATGCAATTAACGTTTTTACTCACTTTTACTTATTCTTCCACTATTAAATCTTCTGGAATGTGTTGAAAATTTAATTTTAACAGTTTGGCACATAAACGTCAAATTGTGCTTCAAAAGTGTCAATTGTTTTTTTTTTCTTTATAAACAAAGTAAAATTTGCCTGGTTTCACAGCAATTTTTGACTTTTTTTCATTGCTTGAGTAAAAAAGTAAAAATTACATTTAACTCAAGTAAACCTTAAATAGTTTTTTTTTCAGTGTAGGAGGGTTCCTCGATCTTTAAAACAATCCCTTCCAAAATCTGATTAATCATCTGTACATGGACATTCATTTATTCCCGAGTGTCAGAGTCGAGACATTCTACTGAAAACGTTCATTCCGAGAATCCGAGATTTGAAACTCTCGGACTCTTACGGAAAGAATCAGTAGTGGTTTTCCCTATTTTCTCCCAGAATTGCTCAAGGTTGTCAATCGTCAATTCTTTCCTAGGGTAATTTTCATCGATAACTGCACAAATTAGCAATGTCTGTGCTGCTTGTAAAAAGAACTAAGTTCCCGGTGAGGGACCCTTGAAAAAAGGTGAAACATTTGAAATCTATTAAACCTCCATACCTGGATTTTTGGACAATCTTTCATGTGAGCATCTTGTGGAATGGTATTAGTAACAACAACAGCTTCAAAACAAGCGTTGTTGATTCTCTGGATGGCAGGTCCACTGAAGATGCCGTGAGTTAAAATGGCATAGACTTTCGTTGCTCCTGCTTCCAATAATTTCTCAGCAGCGTGACAGATTGTTCCACAAGTATCAGCCATATCATCAACAAGAATTGCTATTCTATCTTTGACGTCACCAACAAGTACCATGCTTGCTACTTCATTCGCTTTCTTTCTCTCTTTGTGAATTAAAGCGAATTCGACATTTAATCGATCAGCAATAGACGTCACTCTGAAAAAAGTTAAAATTATTCAAGATTTATTTGGTGAAAAAATTCTGTTCCGCCTATTGTAATGAAAGGATTTGTTTTAAAATGTCGCTAGGCATTTTTTGAAAGTATATTTTTCAAAAAGGAAAATAAAACTGTACCTTTTGGCGCCACCAGCGTCAGGTGAGACGATAATACTATTTCGCCACTCGACAATGTTTTCTTTGATCCATTTTAGAACAGCAGGTTCAGCAAACAGATTGTCGACCGGAATGTCAAAGAAGCCTTGAATTTGACTGGCGTGCAGGTCCATTGTGATAATGTGATCCGCTCCAGCCACCGAGAGCATATTTGCCACAAGTTTGGCCGAAATTGGAGCGCGACTCTGTAAAATAGATTAATCTTTAAGTTTCAAGTACATTCGACAAATTCCTGAAGTCCATTTGCAACTGGGAATTTCCTGCAAGTTTAAAAAAATGTCCGGTTATTTTTGTCTTTTTGAAAGCGTCTTTTCCAATTTTCAGGACCCACAAAAAAAGGGGGTTAAAATGACTTAAAAAACGGGACAAAACTCAACCGAATTAAAACTCAATTGGTTTTAAAAAAAAAACCGAATAAAATGTGTTTTTGTTAGTTACAAAATCCTACCACTCTTTTTGCTGGATACCAAAGTGGCCTATGGAAATTTAATTAGTTTTGTTATGTTAAGGAAATTAGTTTATGTAGTAGAAATTAGTGTAATTATGAAAAAGAAATTAGTTTAATTGCGTAAAAGAAATCAGTGTTTTTTTGTGAAGGAAAATAAGATTTTTTTTCGAGGGGACAAAATAGAAATATAATGTCCGAGTGTTGGGAAACGTGAGCAACGTTTGTAAATTAAATAAAATAGGATAAATCTCGTTGCAAATGCACCCCAGTTAGACTCAGTGAAAAACTGTGAGTAAAGCATTTTTTTTTTTTAATGTTATGCAGAGAAAAACGAACACAGTGCATTCTGGATGGACGATTGGTTATTTTTCAAACTAGTTCTAAAGACATTACAAATAAAAGCAAAACTTAAAAATGGAGTTAGTTCTACTTGAAATGTTAAAAGGTTTAATTAAATGTTACACTCACTCGGCGAATCGCACAATGAGTAGTTTGAATCTTTAACTTAATTTTTTAGTTTCAGTTGATCAAATCGTCTGTATTTAAAAAACAATTTTCTCCAAAATGTCAAAATAAAAATACCAAATTGAAGCAAATTTAATAAAGCTGAATCAAAACAAGTTTAACTGTTAAAAGTAAAATGATTAAAATAAAATGGCTAAAATAAAATGGGGATAATAATAAAATGATTGAGATAATATAAATTATTTTAAATAATATAATATTATTAGAATAAAATTGTCCAAATAAATGTTTGGTTGTTGAAATAAATTTTGAAAACATTAAAATATTTTCAGCAAATTACGATTTTAAAATGATTAAGAGTATGTTGCAGACGTGACTTTAGACAATTTATGCATTAAGTTTCTCGCGGAAGACGTGAATTTAGAAATTTGTTTTTCAATTTACTCGTTAAATAATAATTAAAATTAATTTTACGTAGTTGACCACTCAAAAATTCTGATCTGCTACGGTAAACTTTGAATTATTATTTAACGAATAAATTGAAAAATACAAATTGTCTAAAATCACGTCTATTACATGACCTTAAATAAATATTAAAATTCATTTTTCTCAATAGACTAGAACAAAGGAAAAATTAGTCTATCACGAAAAATTAATTTCAATTCTTATTTAATGAATAAATGGTAAAAATACAAATTGTCTAAAGTCACGTCTTGCACATGATCTTCATTTTAAACAAATTTTAAATGGAAAATTAAAGCAAATTAAGATAGAAGAAAAAATATATTCTCATTATACGATTTGCTGCTACAGTTTCAAAAATAGTCACAAATTTTACAGTAATTCCCGGTTCAGAAATGCACTGTGTGGAATGTTTCTAAATAATCAATTTTTAAAACTAGCATTCTACATCCTAAGTTTGCCTGCAACGGTACAAAAAGCTGATTTGATGTTAAGGCCTTGTTTTAAAAATCGTCACGAGAAGTGCTCTTGTGTTTTTTTATTTTATTGTTTAAAAGATTTCTTCTCTTCAAAAGAGAAACATTCATGAAAATTGTAATTTGATTAGAAAAAGTGTTTTTTTTTCGATTGAATTCGAAAAATCGGGTTAAAGACTATTTAATTTTTATTTAAATGTGAAAGACGTGACTTTAGACTATTCGTATTTTACAAATTACTCACTAAATAGTGATTAAAATTAATTTTCCGTAAAATATCAGGATTTGTTTCTTATTATTCTGGTTTGTTACGGAAAATTATATGACGGACGTGACTTTAGACAAATATATTTGAAACAATTTTCGAAGTGATTACTTAAAAATTACAAAATAGTACTTATTTTCTCTCAGATATAAAAAGTAAATTCTATTTTGTAGCTTTTGATTAATTCTTTCAAAAGTATTTGTCTAAAATCACGGCGATGACCTTAATGCCAAATTCGTGAAACCGTCTAAAGTCACGTCTTAAAATTTTCTTAGTCACATGATGGCCGTGATTTTAGCCAAATAGTTCAAATCGACTTATTTGAAGTTAATTTTTGGCTAAAGTCACGGTCATTGAATAGCCTTAAATAAAATTTGATTAAATTTTGTTTGTTTGTTAAGCACCACTACCGACGATTGATCTACTTGAAGATTAGTGCACTTATGTTATAATTCACGTCACATAGTAATTAGTACCCAGCGAAACAAACGAACATTTATACCCCAGGCTTTTTTAAGGTTGAAATTACACTTAGTGCTATTATATTAATATTTTGCCCTCTCATTCAAATGACAATGTGCTTGTGAAAAAAAAAATCCCATTCATTCACAAGGGTACCATTTCTTTCAAGGTTTCAAATAAATTTGTTAGTCCTACGAAGATAACTGCGAAACGAATTACGAAGAAAATCAAAGAAGTTATAAAATCTAATGCTCATTGAAACTGTATAATTGCAAACGAGTCACTCGAAAATTTTTCAGCTCTTCATACTCACTGTCGATAGCTCGATGACAAATTCCTGAAAATACCCATCTAATCAGAATCTTCATCAAATCATGCTTTTTAGTGAAAGGTTTAATCATTTTATTATCTAGCCAAGAATCATCTTAATTATCTTGCGATAATTATTTTAATCATCTTACGATAATTACTCTCAATTATCTTGCGACAATTATAATTTTACCCAATGATATTCTATTTCAGTTAATTAATAATCAATGTTTCCATATTGTTAACACAAATAACCAGGTGCAAATTCAACTCTACTCATGACACCTTTCAACAATATTTTTGTGCAATTTTTTTAAAAAAATGTTTACAAGGGGAAGACAACAGACAAAATCATCCTTAACAATAACCGAGTTTCACCCAAATAATCCCAGCGTTTCATGCAAGTTGCATAATATAATGTATTTTAAAATCAACATTTTAATTAATTGTGGAATGAATGGAAAAATATTCAAAAGACATTTTCCTCAAGATTGTTGTTCAATAGATTGGAATACCCCCCGGGGTTTTTATCATTGAATGTTTGTGATTTTGCAAATAATCTTTTGAGCAGGGTTATCTAATAACGATAACCCTGAAAAACAGTCCGATGCCTGGAATTTGCATGCAATCCGGCAAAAACAGTTTACAATTTTCAACACCTTTTCAAGCGTTAATGTAAATTCAATCTGTCATTACAAAATGCAGCTGCTGTTGATTAAACAAATTAGAAATTCATTAGAAAGATTGACCCAATGACGGACAATTTTAAAGAATCACCAAAGACAATAATTTTTTTTTAACAATTCCATGTTTATAAACAATTACTATGAAACGTCCATCTGTAAATTAAATAAATTCAACTTTGATAAACATCGTCCTGGACAAAAAATTATGCATGAAAATGAGAATTCGAGCATGTTTATTATGAGTCTGATTTGGTTGCTAGTGCCATGAAGATATTCTACTGATCCCATCCGTGAATGCAAAAGCTGCGAGAAAAGATTTATAAAGAGTAGGAAAAAGAGCACCATAAGTTACCCTGAATTTCCACTCGTGTGTTCTCATGACAATACGACTCTTTGATGAATCTGACTTGTCCCCTTCGTCACCTCCCTGTGAAGATATCATACAAAGAATACTTTATTTTTTGCCACAATCAGCGTCTTCGCGAGACATTTGTAAAACAATCTTCTCTCGGAATATCTACAAAACCTCAACTTTTTTATCATTAATTAAACTTTCTAAATCACTCTCATTAAGTTCTCCAAATAGATTTCAATTTTCACATCGTTAATCAACTTTTCTCATAGTATATCTATTTTTCAGATCAGATTTTATCTTTTCAGATTAAAAGCTTACTTTTCAGTTTAGAACTTTTTTTCAGAAGTGATTTTTTCAATCAGAAATTAAAAATTTTAAACAAAAATTAAGAGTTTGTTCAGCTAGTAATACCAAAAATTTAGTCCCTGGAAATTGAAGATTTTACGGAATTTCTGAATTTAATGTTAATTTTTATATTCAACAAATTATCTAATCCACGTTTTACGTGACAATCTATTCTAATTTTGATAAATCTTAAATTCAAACTTCATTTTATTAAAAATTGAATTCTTTCAAATTCTAAGATTTAAATAAATTGAAATGTCCACTGATTTAAATTATAATCATTCCAAATTTCAATTTATACCAAAATTTGAATAGATACAAATTTGAATCTTAAATATATAAATCGAACAATTTAAATTTCAAATTCACACTTTCAAATGTAAAAATTGGTAAAAATCTTTTAAAAAAACGTGTTTCGATTTTAAATTTCATTTATTGAAATTGCAATTTGAATTTCAATCAAAGTCAAATTTTCCAAACTTTAGTCAATCCAAATCATTTAAAATTTTATTTAATCCTATTAAATTTTTTTTTCGTTTCTAAATTTTGTTCATTTAAATTTCAATTAATTAGAATTTTAATAAAGCTCAAACTAAATCTTTTCGAATTTAAATCAATCCAAATTCCAGTCTATTAAAATTTTATTTAATCCTAATTTAAATCGACTAAATACTTAATTAACCAAAATTTGAATTTACTCAAATTTTCCAAATTTGAAAATTAAATTAAGATCCCAAATCGATTTAAATATTTTATTAATCTGAATTTCAATTGATCCATCTTTCAGTTTATTCAATTTTTAATTATTTGAATTTTAACAATCCAAATTTTAATCAATTCCAATTTCAATTCATCCAAAAAATCAGTTCCAATTTCAATATTAATTCAATTTCTCATAATTTTAATCCATTCAAATTTCATATATTACGAATTAAAATTGATTCAAATTTCAATCGTTGCAAATTTTAACTTCATTAAAATTCTAATTTCAATTAAGTTACATTCAACTCCAAATTTAAATTAATTAAAAATTCAATTAATCTATATTTCAAAGAATTCACGCTTTAATTTTTCTAATTTTTGATCTATTCAACTTGAAACCGATTAACCAATTAATTTCGATCAATCCAAAATTTAATTTCTAAAAACTTTAATCGATTCAAGTTAATTAAGAAATCTAAATTTGAGTTTATTAAAATTTAACTGGATTCAAATTTTGATTGATGACAATTTATATCAAACTTAACTTTAATCAAGTCTAACATCAATATATAAAATTTTTAATTTTTTTAAATTTTATTAAATCGCAAATTTAAATAGATTCAAATCTATTTATCTATCTATATTCAACTAATCTAATTTTTAATTGATCCGAATTTTAATTTCTTCTATTTTCTATCTAATTAAATTTTTGATCAATTTCAAATAATTTTCATTTGAAGCGATTCATTTACAATTCTGTTATTTTTTAACATTTTAAAAAATCTGTTTTTCTAAAAACGTATAAAAAATTCTTATCGTTGAAAAAAAAAAGAATGTAATATCCGAATTATTCAAAAAGTAACATTTAAAAGTTTTTTTTTTTAAATTTAAAATTAATTTTAATAAAAAAATTTAAATTAAAAAATTAATTTCGCGAAAAATTTTTTTTACATCGAAGTAAAAATTACGTGACGTCTAAAATTCTTTAAAATACAACTATTATCAGTCTAATTATTAGATAATAGTGTCTATTTTCTCAGAAATACGTGACAAAAAGGTGAGAAAAAAAATGTTTTACAAAATAAATTAACGTACAAAATAATTGACAATTTCATCTATTCAAATTTGTATCTTTGGAATTTAATATATTACAAATTAATTAAATTCCAATCGATTAAAATTCAACAGGATTTAAATTTTAAGATTCAATAAAATTATCACGAAAATAAATTTAAATCAATTGAAATTTCATTAAATTAAATTTGTAATCGATCAAAAGTTTGGTGTCATTAAAACTCCGATTGATTTAAATTTAGAATTATTGAATTTTGTATCAATTTTAATTTGTGATTAAATGAACTTGGAATAAATTAACAATTTTTATAAATTAATGTTCGGATCGAAATACATTATTGAGATAAAAAGGAATTTAAACAGATTTAAAATTTGATAAATCAAAATTTGGATATCTGTAAATTGGAATTAATTAAAATTTGAATCAAATTAAATTTAGAAAATAAAAATTACGATTTTTTGCAGTTGTGACAGAAATTATGAATTTGCCGTTGCTCAAATTAAACTTTAACTCAACTTTCATTTTCTCAGGTAGTAATTTATGACTAATTACGAAGTGAACATTAAAAGCTTATTGAGCAAAATTATAGTTTCTCTATAAATTTGAACTCTATTTTTCAGAGAACTCTTAAAAAATCATTACCATGTACATAAAAAAAACTCTTTTTATGCATATTTAAAATTTTTATTACTTATTTTTAAAACTTTGTTTATCTATTCATAAAAATGTTTTATATTTTAAAAATTATTTATTTAAAAGATAATTAATTCAAAAAAATTATATATTTTATCTATTAGCGTAGATTTAACAAATTCTTTATTTTATTTTATTTCTTTATTTGCTAGTAAGAAGACGTTTATTAATTTTCTTCATTTTCAAAAACTTCAGCCTAAATTTACGAAATTCAGGCCTTTCTTTCCCTAAAGCTAAAAATCAACAAAATCAATTTGTTTTCTATTAACTATAATGAATTTTTACCTAAAACAATCAGATAATCATCAACAAAACAATAAAAAACGTTTTCGTGAATTAGTAATTCGTGACTTTTGTTTTACTAAAACATCAATTTCAACATAATAATTATACAAAAGACAAGAAAAGAACTAGGAAACATAAAACTTGATTACATAATTGTGCAAGAACATATATGTTTCAAATATTCAACATTGAGTAATCAATAAATTATAAATAGAATTTGGACGTAACTTTTAAATGTATCCTACATTTGATACTCAATTATAATCGAATTTTAAGTCAAAAATGTTCAATTAGAAAATCTGTATCATTTAATTATCAACATCTATATTAATAGTTTACTTCAAAATAAAAAATCTACATCAAAATTTACTATAAAACAAAAAATCTACATCGAAATCTAATTTAGAGCAAAAAATCTATATAAAAAAGGGTCAATTTCCGGATAAATACTTTAGATTGAAATAAAAGTACGAAAGGAAATTAAACTAGCATAGAAAGGAAAAATTAAAAAAAAAAAAAATACTGAAGATTGAAATCGGTAAAACGTTTTTTGTTCAAATGCACCAAAACTTTCCTAGACTGTCTTGTGGAATTTATTATTTACTCTAGATTGACACGAGTAAATTTACTTTTGAAACGCGAAAGTGCGAATCATTGATTGATTATTAAATATAAATGTTTCTCGTGTGTTTGAAAAGTTTTACCTTGTCCTTTTTATCCTGTCTGGCATAAGGGAAGCAAGGAATAACAGCCGTTACACGAGATGCAGATGCGATTTTACAGGCATTGATCATTATTAAAAGTTCCATCAAATTGTCATTTACTTCTCCGCTTCCGCTTTGTACAATATAAACATCTTCTCCTCGCACGGATTCTCCGATTTCCACACTGAAAAAAGTTCAATAAATAATTATTTTCTAATAATTACAAGACATTTTTAAATAAATTAGATAAATTTAAATTAAACTATAAATTATATTGGATAATTTGGTGAAATTTACACAATTTTTAAAATTATCACTTGTATTTAATTAATTAATTTAAGGCTTTGATTATTCAACAAAAAGTTGTTCAAAATCAAAATTTTCATGAAATAAAACATAAAATAAAAAGATAATGTATCATCGGTTGAAAATTATGTAAAGAAGCCTTTTACTTATTTGCGGAAAAATTAAAAATAATTATCTTCTTTACATTTCAGATCTGAACTTCTCACAATGAGTAGTATCAATTATCGATAAGATAAGTAACTGGCTTTTCTAGTTTAAGAAACACTAAAAACTAAATAATACACTATTTTTCAGGTTTAAAAATATAGTGGACATTTTCAGTGGTTGAATATTTTTTAAAAAAGGTGTTATGTAAATTGAAACAAATTGTCTGACGTAAAAAGAAGATTTTAAAAATATTATTCATGTTCTTTGTCTAAATAAACAAATTAATTTCTCAAATTAATGGCTTCGATGTGATCAGGATGAAATTTTTTTGATAAACTCTTCTTTCAGTTATCGACGTATAATTAATTTTTTTTTTAGATTAATGTTTATAATTTTAATTAATGTAATGTATTTACTGTTACCAAAAAAAAAAAATAAATAAATAAATGTAATTAAATAAAATTTGTGATTTAGTAGAATTATTACGATTTCTATAAATTGAAATTTAGATTAATTTACATTTAAGATCGAGTTGAATTTAAATAAATAAAAATATAAATTTTCGTAAATTTCATTCTTTCGTCTAAATCTTGGATTGATTTAAAATAGGATTAATCATAATTTGAATGGATCGAAATTTTTATAATTAAAGTTTGAAGTGATTTAAATTCGGGTAAATTTGAAATTTGAATAAATTAAAATCTTGGATCAAATGAAATTTGGATCGATTTTAATCAGAATTAATCGTAATTTGAATGGATTGAAATTTTGAGTAAATGAAAAAATGGATAATTTTATAAAAACTTCGATGGATATATTTTTGATATATTTAAATTTAAAATTGAATGAAATAAAAAATTTTAATAACAGATTTGAGATTGAAATTTGATCGATTTTTGATGTTAAATTACAATCTCAAATATGTAATTAAAATTTGTTATTTCTTTCAATTTATTAATAATTATATTTTTTTGTTTTTTATATTTTAAATTGAGTTTAAGTAAATTAAAATTTTTATAAATTAATGTTTGTATCGATTAAAAATTGTGATTAAATTAGATTTGAATAAATTAAAATTTTCATCAATTGAAAATTGAATCTGTTTAAATTTAATTTAAATAATTAGTTTTTGATGAATTAAAATTTAGATTAATACAATTTTGAATAATTTACAATTAATATGAAATTAAATTTCAATAAATAAATACTACAAATTTTCATAATTTTACATTTGCTTTGTTAGAGACTTAGATCGATTTTAATCAGAATTAAACGTAACTTGAATGGATTAAAATTTGGAATAAATACAAAATTAGATAAATTTATAAAAATTTAGATAGATAGAACTTTAGTTGAATTTTTCATATATTTAAATTTGAAATTTAAGGAAATAAAACATTTTATTTACAGATTTGAGATTGTAATTTAATCGATTTTTTATGTTAAATTGGGTTTGAGTAAATTTAAATTTGTATAGGTAATGTTTGTATCGATTAAAAATTGTGATTAAATTAGATTTAAATAAATTAAAGTTTTTATCAATTTAAAATTGAATTTGTTTAAATTTAATTTAAATAATTAGTTTTTGATGAATTAAAATTTAGATTCATACAATTTTGAATAATTTACATTTAAGGTTAAATTAAATTTCAAGAAATAGTAAAAATTGTCATAATTTTAAATTTGCTTCGTTAGAGACTTGGATCGATTTTAATCAGAATTAAACGTAATTTGAATGGATTAAAATTTGGAGTAAATACAAAATTAGATAAATTTATAAAAATTTAGACAGATCGAAATTTAGTTGAATTTTTCATATATTTAAATTTGAAATAGAAAGAAATAACAAACTTTAATTACAGATTTTAGATTGAAATTTGATTGTTTTTTTATGTTAAATTAAGTCTGAGTAAATTAAAATTTTTATAAATTAATGTTTGTGTCGATTAAAAATTGTGATTAAATTAGATTTGAATAAATTATAATTTCCATCAAATAAAAATTGAATCGGTTTAAATTTAATTTGAATTATTATTAAACATGAATCGAATTAAATTTTGATTAATTGAAATTTTTAAAGATTAAAATTTAGAAAAATAAAAAAATTGGATAAATATTGTTTTCTGTTGAAAAAATTACTACGAAAATATTATATTTTAAAGTCAATTTCGTTTGAAACTTTAGAACTCGTTTGGCGCCAAATAACTGTCCACGAAATCAAGTTTTACACACGCACAAATTATCTCCAATTTTAAAAAGCAGTTCTTTAAGAAAATCTGAACTATAGCTTTATCTCAGTATTGTGACAAGGTCACGATCTTATTAAGCTAACTTTCTATGCGCGTAATTTGATAAATCATTAAATTTGATCAATAAAAACAAAACTATTTTACACCAAAAAATACTTTTTCAAAATCTGTACAATTTTATAAAATTGATTCAAAATGACAATTAAAAATGTTGAAAACAATAGTATTAAAAAAAAACTCGTAAAGTGTAGAAATAAAAATATAATCATAACCGACAATATGAAATGAAATTTTTAATTTTGCTTTTCAATCAATTTCAAAGGCTCTTTAAATTCATATTATTAATTTCTATATCGCTTAATTTATGCAATTGACTCTGAAAAAAGTCGTTTATTACTATCACCATAAATTAATTCCAATAAAAAAATAAATAGATTATTTCCAGTAACATCCATTAACATATTAAAAAAAATCCCTGTCACATTGAAAAATATAATTGAAAATTCAAATCAATATTTTTGGAGTAAAAAAATAATCACAAAGCCACTAACACATACGTGTCACATAGTCAAACTGAAACAATAAAAAAGTTTGATTAATCGTGGAAACGTAAATTAAATTATATCCGCGGTGAAATTGTGTATTATAATAGAAATAAAATCAAGTCCGGCACGGTTTTATTATTATTCAAAGTCCAAGACGCTACACGTGATTAAATTCAAGCGTCGGTAGGATTTTTGAAATCATTAGAGAAATGTTCAACTATATTATGTTGCATGTTCGCTGAACCACGTGCAGCCCTTGAATTATTGAATTTTCGATCAAACAAACACTGTTTCAATGTAATTTGTGGATTTGCGACGGAAATAAAAAGCGACCATTACCATGTTTCGAGGTTGCTGAATTTCTTGGTGACAACTTTGCCGATGTCGATCCCGAGCCTGTCGACAATTCGTTGCGCCAATTCTGGGTGCGACGAGCCGCTAAATACCTTGATATTCGGCATTCTGCTTTGCAATAAGCTTGAACGAGAACTCTCCAAGTTTGCACGTAACAAACTCTTGGCACGCACTGCTTGCGAGACAGGCATCACTGTAAAACAGTAAGCTGCATGATGAAAATGCCGCAAGCGCAATTAATCAACCAATCAGAATTCACAATTTTTACCGGAAATGATACTTTTCTCAAAACTCCGCCTTTTGGCCCATGCGCACCTTCCAATTGCGGGAAGAAATACATTCCATGTTTTTCGCGTCTTTGTTTACAAAAAATGCTTTCGTAAATTTAACGAAACGTGATAAATACTCTGACATTATTGTAACAATATCTGTCAATCGGATACTCGTGTCTTTTTATCGTTTTCATCTGGTTTTTTGTCAGTTAACAATTAATGTCGCAAAAATCCAGCAATTGATTATACAACCATAACCTTAAATCTGCTAATTCTTCCGGTCAAAAAATGTCTTGTTTGTATTGAAATTATTTTGCTTATTGTTGATAATAATCAGCTATAGAATCGGAAATAAAGAAAGTAATGTTTTTTATTCAAGATAAATGTAATGTAAGTTTTTGAAGTAATTTTTTTTCTTTCTTGAAAAAAGCGCGCGCAAATTTAAGGCTGGTTTACATGAGTTCTAAGTAATTTACGTAATTTGCGAGTATTTACCCTGGGATTTAAATTTGAAAAACATTTATATTTGTTTTCAATTAAAATTATAAAAATTGTAATTTCTTATACTTAAGTGGATTAAAAAAGCGCTCTGGGGCGCCATTAGTTTCTACACCTTATGTTATCAACAATTGTAAATATTTTAGTTATAATATTTAAAAAAAATGTCAAATTTTGCAAATTAATTTAAAAAATTATGGAAGCGATTAAAATTGTCGAAGGTAATTTAAAAAATCATAGTAATGTTTAAAATTAAAGAAAATAATTTAAATTTGAGAAGAATACTTCAAAATCTTGGAAATAGATTGAAGAAAATCGGAATAATGAAAAATCGGAGAAAATAATTCAAAATTGTGAAAAAAAACTGAAATTGAGATAAATAATTAAAATTTTAGAAAATTAATTCAGAAATGATGAAAATGGGTTACAATTGTAAGGAAATAATTAAAATTTGAGAAAATAATTTAAAAAATTACATAATATATTTGAAACAGAGGAAAATTGAAGAAAATTTCAGATAAATACTTAAAACTTTTAGAAGTTAATAGCAAAAAAATAAGAAAATAATTAAAAACTAGAGAAAATAAATGAAAAAAGATAACCATAATTTAAAATTGAAAAGAACAATTTTTAATTTAAGAGAAATAATTGCAAAAGATACAGAATATGTACATAAAATACAAGAAAATGGAAGATATAGTTGAAAATTGAATAGAAAACTGAAAATTTCAGATAAATAATTAAAAACTTTTTGGAAATTATGAAAAAGAACGTAAGTAATTGAAAATTGAAGAAAATAATAAAAATAATTAAAAATTTAATGAAATATTTCAAATATCAGATAAATAGTTTAAATTTTTGAAACCATGAAAAGTATATAATGGAAAATTTTGAGAAAAATATTTAGAAATTTTAGAAAATAATTTTATAAAATAAGAATAATTAAAAATTGGAAAAAATAATTGAAAAGTGGTTTTAAAATTTGAAACTTAAAAATAATTGAAATATGATAAAAACAATGATAAGTTGAAATAAATAAAATAAAAAAAAATTTGAGAAAATTACTTGAAAATCATTGAAAATAATTTTAAATAATAAAAATAATTGAAAATTGGAGAAAATAATTGAAAAATGATTTTAAAATTTAAAACTTAAAAAAAAATAATTGGAATAAATTATAAAAACAATGATAAGTTGAAAAAAATAAATTAAATATGAAAAAAATAATTGAAAAAATTGCAAAATTATTTTTAAATAAAAAAAAATAAATAATTGAAATTTAAGAAAAATACTTGAAACTCTTAATTAACTGAAAAAAATGAGAATAATTGAAATTTATAAAAAGAATTAAGGAAAGCTAAAAAAAATTGAAATTTATGATTATTAATAAATTTTTTTGGAAATTATTAAACCAACTGAAAATACTTAAAAATCTTAAAAAATAATTTTACAAAATGAGAATAATAATTAAAAATGATAAAAATAATTTAAAACTGAAAAAAAAATTGAAATATGATAAAAATTATTAAAATTGCGGAAAATAATTAAAAAATGACAAAAATAATTTAAAACTGAAAAAAATAATTGAAAATTTTGAAAATTATGCTAAAATAATTGAAAAGTGGAGAAAATAATAAAATATAATACAAATAAATGAAATATTAGATAAATAATTTAAATTTTTTAAAAATTTTAAAAAACTGGATATAATTAAATATTGAAGAAAATAATAGGAAATTTGAGAAAAATATATGAAAATCCTTGAAAATAATTTTGAATAATAAGAATAATTGAAAATTGGGAAAAATAATTAAAAATGATTTTAAATTTTTAAACTTTAAGAAAATAATTGAAATATGATGAAAATTATTAAAATTGCGGAAAATAATTGAAAAATGATAAAAATAATTTAAAACTGAAAAAAATAATTGAAATATGATGAAAATTATGAAAATTTCAGATAAATAATTAAAAATTTTGATAATTATTGCTAAAATAATTGAAAATTGGAGAAAATAATAAATTATAATATAAATAAATGAAATATTAGATAAATAATTTTTAAAAAAATTTTTAAAAAACTGGATATAATTAAATATTCAAGAAAGTAATAGGAAATTTGAGAAAAATATATGAAAATCTTTGAAAATAATTTTAAATAATAAGAATAATTGAAAATGATTTTAAATTTTTAAACTTGAAGAAAATAATTGAAATATGATAAAAGCAATCAAAAGTTGACAAAATAAATGAAATTTGAAATAAATATTTTAAAAAATTGCAGAATTATTTTTAAATAAAAAAAAAAATTGAAATTTGAGAAAAATATTTGAAAATCTGAAAAATGAATTGAAAAAAATGAGAATAATTGAAATTTAAGAAAAGCATTGAGAAAAGATAAAAATAATTGAAATTTAAGATAATTAATCGAATTCTTTGGAAATTATGAAAACAACTGAAAATAATTAAAAGATGAAGAAAATAATTGAAATTTGAGAATAATAATTAAAAAATGCGGAAAATATTGAAAAATGGTAAAATCAATTTAAAATTAAAAAAAATATTTAAAATATGATGAAAATTATTAAAATGTCAGATAAATAATTGAAAATTTTGAAAATTATGCTACAATATTTGAAAGTTGAAGAAAATAATTAAATATAATACAAATAAATAAAATATTAGGTAAATAATTTAAAATTTTTGAAATTTTTAAAAACCTGGATATAATTAAATATTGAAGAAAATAATAAAAAATTTGAGAAAAATATATGAAATTCTTTGAAAATAATTTTAAATAATAAAAATAATTAGAAATTGGGGAAAATAATTGAAAAATGATTTTAAAATTTAAAACTTAAAGAAAATAATTAAAATATGATAAAAACAATAATAAGTTGAACAAAATAAATGAAATTTGAAATAAATAATTGAAAACAATTGCCGAATTATTTTTATATAAAAAAAAGAATTGAAATTTGAGAAAAATACTTGAAAATCTGAGAAATTTATTTTAAAAAAATAAGAATAATTGAAATTTAAGAAAAGAATTGAGGAAAGCTAAAAATAATTGAAATTTAAGATAATTAACCAAATTTTTTGGAAATTATGAAAACAACTGAAAATAATTAAAAGATGAAGAAAATAATTGAAATTTGAGGAAAATACTTAAAAATCTTCAAAAATAATTTTAGAAAATGAGAATAATATGTAATTAAGAATTTAGGTAAATAACTGAAAAATTATAAAAATAATTGAAATATGATGAAAGTAATTAAAATTCCAGATAAATAATTGAAAATTTTGCAAATTATGCAAAAAGAATGAAAATAATTAGAAAATTACAGAATTTTTTGTTAATTAAAAGAAAATAATTGGAAAATCGTTTAATAATTTGAAAATTGATGACAATAATCTAATTTTGAGATAATAATTAAAAATTTAGGAAATTAATTGAAAAATAATTCAAATAATTAAAAGATGGAGAAAATATTATTGTAAAATGATAAAAAGAAATAAATACTGAACAAAATAATTGAAAATTGAGATATTTGAAATTCCAGGATATTAATTCAGAAATTATTAAAATGATTAAAAATGGAAGATAATAATTGCAAAATGCAAATAATAATGCTGAATTAAACAAATTTATTTCATTTTGCGATAAATATTAGTAAATTTAGCAATAAATAATGAAATTGTTTTATTGTCGAAGAGAAAATAATTAAAATTGAAAAAGTGATTGAATTAATAAAAAAAGAATTGAAATTTGCGGAAGGTAGATTTAAGATTTAGGGAAAAAAGTGAAAAATAATTTAAAATTGCAGAAAATAATTGAAAAATGGTAAAAATAGTTGAAAATTGTATTGTAAGTAATTGAAATCATAAGAGAAAAGAATTATTAAAAAATTCAGAAAATTTTAAATCACTTTAAATTTGGGATATTTGAACCGTGGATTAATTAAAGTTTTAATCAATACACGTTCAAATTAACAGAAATTTGAAGAAATTAAAATTGCTTGTAAATTATTATATATATTTCTTACTTTTAACATTGAAATTCAAATTATTACTATTTAGAACGACACTATTCTATTTTCGTACATTCTCTCTAAATCTGAATTAGTAAAAAATAACTAATTATTAGTCAATGTCATTTTTAGGTTATGTCAAAATTACTAATATTTTAGTAACATTCTGTTTACTAATTCAATTAGTCAAACTTTAACTATTTTTTAGTTATATTTTTACTAATAATTAGCCATATTTGACTAATAATTAGTTATTTTTAACTAATTGTAGAAAAAAAAACTCAGCCACGATTTTACTAATAATTAGTTATTTTTAACTAAATCAAATTCAGAGAGATTGATTGAGAAAATTTGACTAAACTTGATAAATAAATAAATAACTTCAAATCTCATAAATTCTCGATTAGAACTTTAGTCATTTATATTCCCAACTATATTCTCGTTCTCATTACCATTCGCTAGGTAATATTATATTACTTCTTCTTAACTCTAATCTATTCAATAAATTTGACAAAAATTAAATATCCGTGATTAGAAATTTTCGAATTTAGCGCCAAAATCCCGACATTCAGTTGGCTTACGTAAAAAGAAAATGAACGCCGATTAGAAACTGGTGGAAATTGACAGTTGTTGGAAAATTAATGTAAAATCTCGAAAATGTTTGGTTTTTAAAGAAAATTCAAGGTTCATTGAAAAAAATCGCCATTTCGTTTACTTTTAATCGCGCCCCCGAGCGACTATTTCGTGCTTTTAGGTTCAAACATGTCTGTTTTCAGTGCTTATCTGAAATAAATTTGCGTAACTTTGTCACAAGGAGGTTAGAATCGTTTATAACCGAAGGAACTTGAGTTAACGTGCTTTTTCGTCGTAATTCAGGATATAAATTGAGTTTAGAAGGTCGTGTGTTTTTGACACGCGTGGCTCACAAGAATCAAATCAAAGTTGAGCCAGAAAAGGTGGCTGAATGTCAGTGAACGTGTGACAGTCGACTTTTTTTCATCGTTGAGGCGCCGGTCCTGATTGACGTCAAATTAGATGTGCCTGTGTGGAGGCTGTGTGATTTTTATGTCAAAAGAGGTTACAGGATTTGGAAAAAAATAAGTAAACGCGATTTGTAATCTCGAGTACCTGGGTGAAGACCAGTTTCTCTGATTTTCAGAATAAAAGAAAAAAATAAATAAAGTGTCAAAATACCGGCTCAGTGAACAAGTGAAAACAAATTAAATACTTTGCCACAAGTTCAATTAAATGACGATGATTGTGTTGATCAACTGATTTATAAATTATGGCGAATATTGCAGCACAGCGACTCAAACGGGAATTCAAAGAGGTTATAAAGAGCGAAGAGGTAAGATTTATTTATTATAAATGACAATATTTAATCGTTGCGCAACTAAAAGAAAGTTTATGATCTTTTTGGAGTACATTTTCGTATTGAGAATTAAAATTAATCAATGATTTGAATTAATATCTATAATTTGCTGTTGTATTTTCCATTTATATGTGACTGAAAGTGAGATTGACATTTTGTGAACTTTATTTTGTCATTTGGGGAAAAAAAAACAACTATAGATTATTTGATATAACCTAGAAATCACGTGCGTCAGACAAAGGACTGACGTCGATTGTGAAATTGATTATTTTGGTCTAAAATGTGCAATTTTAGTTCAATAAAAGCTCTCGGTTTTGTTAAATGACGCATCAATTTTGAGGAAAAATGCACCTTGAACATTATTTTTCTGATAAAGCAAATTGCCTTTGTGACGTTTTGATGTCATTGATCTCGGCAATTTTTTATTTAAAATAGACTATACGCGTATAGATTGCTTTGGTGGAAAAAATAAAATTTGAACTTATTCCAGAAAAGATATTTATGTTTTTTAACACGGAATGGGAGAAATTCGGGGGTTTTTATTGTGAAAAGATTAAGTATTACAAATTGCAAGAAATGGGTTATTTATTTATTATATTTATTTAAATGGATAGATTGTAATTAATATTGAAACATACCATCAGAACAATCTTCTTGTAAGTTGGAATCCATTTTACATTTGCACTCATCCAGGTCATTCATTTCTTGTTTACTTCTGTGACAAACTCTTTCATATTATCCAACAAGAATCCGAATAATCGTGCAAATATCTTACTTGAAACTCTCCTATCTAAAGTTCTAATGTCAAGGGTTAGGGGGGGTTTATTTACTCATGAGGGTTTCATTTTTTTCAGTGGTAGGGATCAGTGAATCTATTATCTTGATACATTGTGAAACAAATTGCTTGAGGCATTTATTATCAGTGAAAATTACAAAATTTCAGTTATCACATAGTGACGGCAGAATGGCAAAATAACTGCTTAATTTTAATAAAGAAACGGAGCTTAAACTGAAATAAAAAAATGACTGTTATTTTTCCAATTAGATTCCAACTTCAGAGTACTTTTTTTTTTTAAAGAAAATGTATAGAAGTAATTTTGCATTGAATAGAAATTATAATCTGAATTTATAAATATTCAAAGCAAAAAAAGTAAGAAATTTATAAAATAATGATAAAAAAGTATAGATTCTTAAAAAATAAACACTTACTGTAGACAAATAAAGTAAATGTAGAAATTTAAAAGGGGGTTTAAATAATATTTATAAGATCGTTGGGTATTAAAATAAAAATTATTTTTTTATTTTTTCAGGTAGCAAGATGCGCAATTAAAGTAGAATTGGTTAATGACAGTTTTACTGAATTAAAGGGAGAAATTGCCGGTCCTCCGGATACTCCTTATGAAGGAGGAAATTTCGTTCTTGAAATTAAAGTACCTGAGACTTACCCCTTTAACCCACCTAAAGTAAGTATTTTTAATTTTGTTGAAATTAATCAGGGTGTCTACAAACCGGGAAAACCGGGAAATAACCGGGAATTTAAAATGACCGAGAAAAACCGGGAATTTTCCGTCAAATCGGAAATTTCTTTTCTGGGATAATAAATTCTTTTCAATTTTAAATTATTTTCTTCAATTTCCAATTATTTTCTACAATTCTCAATTATTTTCTACCATTTTAAATTATTTTCATTACTTTAAAATTATTTCTTCATTTCTCAATTATTTTCTTCAATTTTCTACTATTTTCTTCAATTGCTAATTGTTTTCTTCAATTTTCAATTATTTTCATTAATTTCTAAATAATTTATTTAATTCTGAAATATTTCATACAATTTTCAATTATTTTAATCAATTTTTAATTATTTTCTTCAACTATAAATTATTTTTTTTGAATTGCCAATTATTTAATTCAATTTTCAATTATTTTCTTCAATTTTTAATTATTTTCTTCAGATCTCAACTATTTCCTTCAATTTTTGATTATTTAATTTAATAATCAATAATTCTCGACTTTTTTCAATTATCATTTATTTATTTCACATCTCAATAACTCATCCATTTTTCAATTATTTCCTTCTATAATCAATAATTCTCAGTTTTTTTTTAATATTTTTTTTCAATTATCAATTATGTTTTTGAAACTTAAATTTAATTCATCAGTTATTATTCAACAATTTTCATAATATCGCATTTTCTTCAATTTCAAATTATTTTCTTCAAATTTCAATTTTTTTTCTTAAATTTCAATTATTTTCTTTATTTTTCAATTATTTTTTCATATTTCTTTCAATTTCTCAATTTTTTTCAATTTCTTCTCAATTTTCTTCAATATTTAACAATTCTCAGCTTTTTTAACTTATGTTTTTCTTTCAATTTTTATTTAAATTGAGAATTTTTAAATTATTTTCATCAAATCGCCATTATTTCCGTCGATTTCTAAATTTTTCTGCTGTTTCCAAATATTGTATTTAATGTTTAAGTACTTTCTTCAATTTTTAATTATTTTCTTCAATTTTCAATTATTTTCTTTAATTTTTAATTATTTTGCTCAAGTTTCAATTGTTTGTTTCAATATTTAGTAATATCGACTTTTTTCAATTATTTTTTTTTTCAATTGTCAGTTATTTATTTCATATTTCAAAACCTCCTTCAATTTTCAATAATTTTCTTCTATTTTCAATTTAATTGTTCAATTAGTCAATTATTTTTTTCAATTCTTAATTAATTTCTGTAAATAACAATTCTATTCTTCAATTTTCAATGTTTTCTTCAATATTAAATAATTTCTGTCATTTTCCATTTTTTTTTTAATTATAAATTATTTTCTTCTTTTTTCAATCCAATTGTTCAGTAATTTTCTTTAATTCTCAATTATTCTATTCGAATTTCAATTTTATTTCTCAATTTTCCATTTTTTTTAATATTCAATAATTTTGTGTTTTTCTAATTTCAATTTGATTATTTAATTTTCAATTTATTTCTTCAATTTTGAATTATTAACTTAAATTTCAAATTATTTTTTTGGATTTTCTATCTAGTTGACTAATTTTCAATATTACATTCTTTGAATTTAATAACCATTGTTCAATTTTTTCAATGATTGTTCAATTGTAGATTAATATTTACTTTTTTTTTTTAATTTTGTTTCTAATTGTCAAATATCTTTGTCATTGTTCAATTATTTTTTTCTATTATTAATTATTTCTTTTCATTATTAATTTTTTTTTTTTAATTCTTAATTATTATTTTTTGTAAAGTTTAATATTTAATTCTTCAATTTTCAATTATTTTCTTTGAATTTCCTTTATTTTCTTCAATTATCAGCTGTTATATTCAATTTTTGTAGCAATTTGTAGGTCTATTTATACTTAAAATAAATTTTAAATTAACAAGAGAAAAAACCGGGAAAAATAGGAACAAAAACCGGGAAATAACCGGGAATTTTGTGGGACGAAATTAGTAGACACCCTGAAATAATAAAATTTAAATAAAATTATCAGCTTGTTACTCTGTTGTATCATTAATTCAATTTAAGGTAAATTAAAAGAAAGAAACTTGAATTAAATTATATTTTACTGATTAATATTTACTTTTTGAGTGGAATTAATGGAATAAAAAATTTGTTGCAGGTACGATTTATAACAAAAATATGGCACCCGAATATTTCATCTGTCACTGGAGCTATATGTTTGGATATTTTAAAAGATCAATGGTACGTTTATTTTAATTCAAAATACAATCGGTAAACAAATGACTTTTGGACAAATGACAAATTTATTTTTAAATCTTACGTTTCGTGAATATATGATTCTTATTATCAGGTGTTGTTGCACAAAAATAAAGATAAACACTGAGTACAAACATAAATAATTATTATTTCATTGTTAATTAATTGAATATAAAAGTGCATTTTATATATTTTTTAAATTCAAGTAAAAGGGGTTTTTAAAAAGTATAAATAAACAGAGAGTACTTTCTTTTTAAATAAATAGAATATAATTATAAATTTGCGTCAATTAAATGACAGAAAATTAAATTCTCAGCGTTTAAAAAATTTTAATTAAATTTTATATTTAAATTTATCAAAAATTTTAGTCGATTATAACTTTTTTTGACTTGTCAAGTTTTGTTGATTTTACTTTTGAACGATTTAAATTTCAATTCACCTCAATTTCAATTTATTAAAATAATAATTTATCAAATTCGATTAGCCCTCATTTTTATTAATTCAAATTTCAATCGATTGCAATTAAGTGATTTCAAATTCAATTTATTTAAACTTCAATATATCCAAATTGTAATTAATCTTAATTTTTATTATTTCAAATTTTAATTGATTATAATTTAAATCGAGATTAATTGCAATTAATAAAATTTTTTATTGATTTTCAATGATATTAAAATAATATTCTAATAATTCAAATTTTAATTTAATATATAAATTTCTATTTATGAAATTTCAAGAATCCTATGTTTTATTAGTTTAAATTTTTATTGATTGTAACTTTGATGAAGGCGAATCGCAATTTAAGGAAATGTTGATTGATTTTGAATTTAATTTACTTAAAATTTAATTTAACCCGACTTTAATTTATCCAAATTATAATTAATCCTATTTTCAATTTAGCCAAACTTTAATTTATTCAATTTCAATTAATCAAATTTTCCATTGATCCAAGTTTTAATTAAATCAATTTTCAATTTATTTAAATTTCAATTTATCCAATTTATTTTCATTAATTTTTACTTTATTTTAATTTATTAAATTAAAAGAACTCTATGCCTTTTATCAATCAAAATTTTAATTAATCATAATTTTTATTCTTCCAAATTTGAAATAACCAAAATAGTGATAAACATAAATTTAAATTACAGATCAAATTACTAAATTTACTGAAATTCTAAACTAAATCCAGTTAAATGCATCAAAAAGTAATTAAGAAATAATGACGAAATAAGTGAGCAGAAATAAAAATTCAAAAATGAATGATTAATCCTTTTCAACTTTTCTTCATCTTAAAAATTCATTTGTTTGGAAAATGTATTAATAATGAATTAGTATTTTATGGAAATTAAAACTTACAAATTACTTTATTTTTTTTTTAATATAGGATTTTTCAAAAGAAAATATTTTAATAACTAATGGTTGTCTAAATTTCGGTTTATGATAATTTTTTCATTACCTAATTACTTTTTAATGGATAGAATTAAGGTAATTCTAATATAAATATATTAATTTCTCCTAATTTAAACTTTTTATTTGTTATTTTTCATTAACAGTAAAAAAAATCATAATAGATTTTTTGCATTCTCTCAGTCAATTTTTTAATTTTCCTATTTTTTTAGTAGATTATTTTCGATTTTCTTATGTTTTGCATTTATTCAGAATAAATAATTATTGAGTTTAATTATTAATTTATATAAAAAAAATTTTTTTAATGGTTTAAATATTCTTCAAATAATTTCTAATCAATGTATTTTTTGAATTTTAGGGCAGCCGCTATGACTCTGCGAACAGTTCTTTTGTCGTTGCAAGCTCTATTATCCTCAGCAGAACCTGACGATCCTCAGGATGCTGTTGTAGCAAAACAATATAAAGAACATCCAGAAATGTTTCGGCAAACAGCAAAGCATTGGACGTCAGTCTACGCAGGCGGTATGCTTTATAATCTTTATTTTTAAACCTAATTTTTCAGTTAAACAAATTGCAAACTTTACGAACTACTTCCTATTTCCCTGAAATTCCCCTTTTCTATTTTTTTATCCCTAATAAAAATATTCAAATTAGGTTAAGCTAAAATTTGCTATGAAATAGGTAATAATTAATTTTTTGCTTTTTCTTTAAATCTAGTTAAAATCTACGATTTTTTCAAATTTTAACAAATAATAGCTAGTTTTTCTCGTTGACACATTCTCTACAATTTCATTTGTTGGGTTTTGTTTGAGAATATTTTGTTTAAAAGTTATTAGGCAAATAAAATTTGTTTTTTACTTATTATTTAAACAAAATTATATTTAACATAATCTAACAAATTAAATTTCAGAGAATGTTTCAATGAGAAAAATGAACTATTATTTGTCAAAATTGGATGAAAATTAAAGATTTTAACTGGCTTGAAAGAAAAAACATAAAATGTAAAATAATTATTATTTGACAGCAAATTTTAGTTGAATATAATTTTTTCTGAAAAATGTACAACTGGATGTTCCAAAATTTGGTGAAATTTATTTAAAAAATATTTTTATTTTGGGTTGGGTGAAAAACGACTTTCTAGTTTGAGGTTATGACAATGGAGAGAATCTCCTTAAAAAAGCACGAATTTTTCAATTTTATGTTTAAAAAAGGAAATTATATAAAAAAAATTGTATTGTATATTAAAGCTTAAATCAGTCCAAATTTTGAAAATAATAATTTAGATTATAATTTGAATCAATGAAACTTGGGACTAATGGAATTTGAAATTAAGTGATATTTAGATTTAAATAATTTTTAATTGTGAACAGTTGAAATGCTTAGTTATAATATTCAGGATTATAAAAACAAAAGGATTGATTAAAATGTAGATAAATTAAGCCTAAACCAATTAGAGAAAAGTTGCTAAAAATTAAGAAAATGTAAAAAGAATGTAAAAGATAAGGAAACAGTCTACAAAAAGAAAGCGAAAAAACTGTTAAAAATTAAAAAAGTAAAGTTTAAAAAAAAGAAAAAATTTTTAAAAGTTACATAAAAAAACAAAATGACAACAAAATGTATACTAAATTAGAAAATCCTCTTAAAAAGTTAAGCCATTTAATGACATTTTTTGTTAAATTAAAGAAATAAATAAGAAAATAAATTAAAAACATTGAAATTTTACTTGTAAAGAGGAAAATGTTTGAATTATTAGAAAAGTTAGTTTTTTGAAAATTTGAAAAAGTGATAATTTATAAGAAAAGAATTAGACAGTTTTAAAGAAAGGAAAAACAATTCTAAAACGAATTTGGATAACATGAGAAAATTTTGTACAAAATTAAATTTACGTAAAATAAGTTAAAAGAGAAAGAATCCTTAAGAAATTAGGCAAATTAAATAATTATGAAAAAGTGTAGATAAAAATACCGAATAAATGTTTTTAAAAAATTAGAAATTATAAGTTAAAAATTAAATAAATTCAAAAAGGTAAACATTTCTGTGAAATAAGTGATAAAATTTAAAAAGTAATTTATTTTACTGGTAAATAAATAAAAAGAAATTAAAAGTTCAAATATTGATAAAACTTATGAAAAATTAAAAAAATTTGAAGAACAAGTGATAAAATATAAAGAAAACTGAAAGAATAAAAAGAAACTCAATACAGAAACATTCAATAAAAAAGAATTTTAAAAAAACATTTTAGAATTAGAGAAAATTGTTTAAAAATTAATAATGAGAATAACTAAAAAAAAATCAAATTGATGAAAACAATCGAAAATTGAGAAAAATAATTGAAAAATTAAAAAACTAAAAAATTATAAAGGTAATTTAAAATTGAAATCAATGGAAAGTTTATAAAATAATTTGAACATTGAAAAAAAAAGATTTGAAATTTAAGATTAATAATTGAAGATTAAGTAAATCAAATTAAAAATAATTTTAAAAATTAAAAATTGGAAAAAAAATTAAAAAATTAAAGATATTAATTAAAAATTATGGTAATAATTGAAAAATAATACAAATAATTGAAATTTTAGATGAATAAATTCAAAACTTAGAAAGTGTATGAAAAATACTTTTCAAAACTACAGATTGAAGAAAATATGTATTTTTAAAAATTATAGAGATAATTGAAAATTTAAGATAATAAATACAATTTATGAAAAATAAGTCTTAAAATTACAAAACATTTTGAAATTTAATAAAATAACTGAAAAATGATAGCAATGAAAAGATAATGAAAAAAATTAGAATGTGAAAAAATAATTACAAGTTTTGGAAATTAGTTGAAAAATATTGAAAATATTTAATGAGTAGAAAAAATAATTTAAATTGAATAAAATAATTTAAATTTGATGTAAATAATTGACAGTTTATGAAATTCGTCAAATAATAATATAAATAAGTATGAATGGTAGGAAAAAACTAAAAACTGATAAAAATAATTGTAAACTGAAGGAAATAATTGAAATCTGAGATGAAGGACTGAATATTCAGGAAATCTATTGAAGTATAATTTAAAAAATTTTAAATTGGAGACAATTATTTAAAAATAATAGAAATAATTGAAGATTGAAAAAATATAAAAATTTTAAGCAGATTGAAAATAATTGAAAATCTCTGGATAACTTGACTTTAAATATACTTTAGTGAAAAATAGAAGATTTTAGGGTAAAATTTTCTAAATAGGAGACATTTATGTTAATTTATGTTAAAGTAATTCATCTTACATAACTAAAGTAATTAGGTACATTTTAAGAAATAAATTATAAAAATTAATTTATATGATACTTTTTTTCATATTAATTTTCTCATAATTTGTAACATCATTATATCCGCTATGTTTAAATTTAAACTAATGGTCTAATATATTTATTTTGGTAAATTATATCATTGAAAAGAAAACAAGCACCGTGTTGTAACATATTATAAGTGCCTTAAATATCTTTCAAAAATAATTTTTTATTTATAATAATGTTTAAAATTTATTTTTTCAAAATTTCCTACGTTATTTGTATTAAAAAAAAACCTACTACATTAAATTTCTTCAAATGAATGTTGTACGTTAGATCTCAAAATACTTCTTTTTTATTGAATGAGCAAAATATTATTAAACTTATTTAATTTTTAATTAAAATTTAGATAAAAAAGAAGATCAATTAAAATTAGAGTCTATACTTTCATAAGAATCAATTTAACTGCATCGACAGAAAATAAATTAAAATATATATAGTTTACTCTAAAATGTTGAACTGAAATTTCGATACACTAAAATTTTTAGAAAATTAAAATTTAATTCTATCAATATAAAAATTACTTGAAATGTTCATGCCTAAAAATTAATTGATATTTAGATCATTAGAAATTGAGATCTTTAAAATATCGAAATAATTATTTTTAATGAAAATCTAAATTAGTAGTTCAGGATCAATATATTTTCGTCATATTGTAATTTTTCTTTTAACTATCAATTATTTTCTTGAAATTTACATTTAACTCTTATTTCCAATTTATTTCTTCAATTTTTAATTGTATTTTTCGTTTTTTAATTAATTTAAATTCATTATTCAATAATTTTCGCATTTTTTCAATTATTATCAATTATATTCTTGAAATTTCAATACACAATTTCAAATACAATTTCAATATTTTTGAAATTCTTCAATTTCCAATTGATTTCTTCAATTTTCATTTATTTTCTACAATTTTTTCCATATTTTTCATTGTAGTTATCAATTGACAATTTATTATTCTCCTTCAATTTTATGATTATTCATCAATTTAAAATTCTTCTTTTTTCAAATGCCAATTATTCTCACCATTTTTCGATTTTTTTTTCGATTGTTACTTATTTTTTTCAATAGTTAATTATTTTCGCCAATACTCAATTATTTTCGCCATATTGTAATTTTTCATTTAATTATCAATTATTTTCTTGAAATTTCCATTTCATTCTTTAATTTCCAATTTATTTCTTTAATTCTCAAATATTTTCTTTAATTTTCAATTATTTTTATCGATTTTCAATTAATTCCTCAATATTAAATAATTCTCGTATTTTTTCAATTAATTTTTTCACTCATAACATTTTTTTAAAATTCCAATTTTCAATTATTCTCTTCATTTTTCAACTATTCCCTTCAATTATTGATTATTTTCCTCAATTTTCAATTATTTCCTACAACTTTTTCAATTTTCAATCATTATCTAGAAATCTTTTAATTATTCTTTGATTTTTCAAATTATTTTATTCGGTTGTATATTATTCTAGCCTATTTTTTGAATTTTGTTTTCAATTGTCAAATATTTTTTTCATTTTGTAATTTTTATGTCAATTATCAATTATGCTTTAAAATTTTAATTTAATTCTTAAACTTTTAATTTATTTCATCAATTTTTTATTATTTTCTTCAATTTCAATTATTTTTTTTATTGAATTTGCAAAAATCTATAGTTTTAAATGGCCAAAAACAATACAAAGTTGCTAGTTCAGGGTTGCCACAAATATTTTATTATAATTTTCCCTGACTTTTCCCTGATTTCCAGACCAATTTTTTTCTTTTTCCCTGACCTTTATTAAGTTTTTAAAACCAATTTTTCGTATATTTAATATAAAAACTAGATTATACAACGCCCGCTAGCGCGCGATTAGTTTCTAAGACTTGTGTTAGCGTCAATTATAAATATTTTTAATATAATATTTACAGTTTTATTTATGAATAACATTTTAGAATTGGAAAAAGAAATTGAAGATAATATAATTGAAATTTAAAAAATTGCATATTTGAAAATGTGTAGTTGGACTTCAAATACTGGAGAAAATTAAAATAATTACAAATTTTGCAAATTCATTTAAAAGTACCTAATGAAAACAATTAAAAATTGGGGAAAATGATTTAAAAATCACAGAAATATTCTCAAATTGAAGAAACTAATTGAAAGTTGAGAAAAATACTTGATAATATTATAAATTATTTGAAGAAATGAGAATAATTAAAAATTGGGGAAAATAACTGGAAATGTTAGAGATTAATTGAAAAAAATGAAAATAATTAAAAGTTTGGGTAAATAATTAAAAATTTATTAATAATAGAAAATTAAATATCATAATGTAAATTTGACAAAAATAATTGAAAAAATTACAAAATATCTATGAAATGGAAGTAAATAATTGAGCTTTCAATAAAATTATTGAAAATCTCAGAAATTAATTGAAAAGAATTCCAGAATATATATTGAATAATAGAAATAAATTAAAATTTTGACCACAATTTTAGAAATTGTGATCAATAATGAAAAAAAAACAAAAATTCGAAAATTTAGAGAAAATGTTTTTACTACCAATAAAATGGGAAAATAATTGGAACTGAATAAAATTAATTAAAAGTTAAAGAAAATAATATTGCATAAAAAGAAAATTAATGAAAAATCATTTAAAAATAATTTAAGTTTGAGAGAAATAATCGAAAAAATTACAAAAATTATTTAAAAAACAAAAAATAATTGAAAAATGATCTTAAAATTAGAATCAATAGGGAACTGAAATTTTAGAAAATGAATCGAAAAATAATAAAAATGTTGAAGAATTGGAGTAAATAACTTGCAAAATGAAATCCTTGAATATTTATTAAAAGTTGAAGAAAGCAATTCAAAGTTGAGGTAATTAATTAAAATTTTAAATTTGAGAAAATTAATTGAAGTATAATGAAAATAATTAAAAATTGAGACAAATAATTTTAAGATGATATACATAATTTGAAAACGAAGAAAATAATTTTAATTAAAAAAAAAAAAATAATTGGAAAAAATACAAAATATATTTTAAGTGCAGTGGAAGAAAGTAATTGCATTATGATGAAAATAATGGTAAATTGAAAAAAAGATAATTGGAATTTTCGTAAAGTAAATTTAAGACTTAACGAAGAAATTGAAAAATAATGAAAATAATTGAAAATTGAAATTAATAATTGAAAAGTAATGAAAATGTTGAAAATTTTAGTTGGAATCATAATAGAAAAGAATTGTTAAAAATTGAAGAAATTGATAAATTGTGAAATATAATCATTTTTCAGATTGCAAACATTATTTATTTTTAGTATGTTTAAAATATGACTTCCGAAATTTTTTTAGTAAATTTCTCTACTTAGTAAATTTCAGAAAAATATAATTTTTTATCTTTTTTTAGAGATTCTTTGCATTTTTCCAGTATTTTTGATGAAAATCCCTGACAATTCCCTGACTTTTCCCTGATTTTCGTGAATTCCTTGACCTGTGGCAACCCTGTAGTTAATTAGATAATGGAATTAATTTATAATAATTTCAGGTCCAGCCACGATGCCAGAACTAGATGATAAAATAAGGCGACTGACTGATATGGGCATTGAAGAACACGATGCAAGAGTTGCTCTTTCATCGTATAATTGGGACTTGGAGCGAGCCACTGAACAACTTTTCAGTTAGTGGTAACTGGGCAGTTTTTCCTGCCGTGTAATTCATTCTGTCGTCAAAGGACTCTTGAGATGTAATTACCAAATATCCACATCAAATTAATCATATAGTCAAATTGCAAAAGTTGCAACGACAATATTCGCTGACTGCAAATCGCGTTCAAGTGATATAAAGATCTGTAATCGAGAGTCTTTTTTTACTTCATTTGTATCATAGACATGAGGACATAAAGCGATCATCGAGAATTAATAGAGCTTCGATTAAATCGTTAACGAGCATCTTACAAAAAAAAAAAAAATAAATAAATAAGGCGCATTCTGTTCCATTCTCTGCAATCCTAGGCGCATCAATTTTATTCCGAAATAAACGGAAAATTCAAGAATTGTCTTCAACAGCTTCGATTCCTTTTTACCCTTTTGGCTTCTTTACTGCAATATAAATTGTCGTAATGTGCACGATTTGTTGGCGCAATTCATCGGATGGAATTCTAGATCAAATTTTTCTGTCTTATACACATCAATTTTAATTTTGTTTTTAATTTAAAGAAAAACAAAAAGACGTTGTTATTATTATTTTTTTTTTGTTGATAAAAAACATATATTGCTTAGGCTTTTTGAGTACTTTTTTTTTTTTGCTAAGTTTTAATGAAATAAATCTGAGATTTGTAAGCATTGTCTTCGTAATTTTTAAAAAATGTGTTTTGGTTAGCCAGGCGTTTTTTAAAAGCAGCGTAGTTAATAAAAGTGTTGTCGACACGTTTTTGATTGCTTTTATATTTAACTGTTGCCATTGTTATTTCCGGTATTTAATTTTTTTTACACTATTTTTATTATATAGAAATTATTAGTGGAGTTGAAAACCGATTTTTTTGTATCCCTTTGATAATTATTATTATTATTATCTCCGGCGAATAATCAGCGTACGCTAATTATAGACAAATCGTGTTTGAAGAGTCAAATGTTTTACATTCCAGACTCAGGAACGAAGTTGCATTTATTAATTTTCAGCGTGTAAAGTAATATCAAATTGTTCGTAATATTTTGTAAAAACAAATCTCAATATTAGAGAAAATTCATGCTGAATTGATTAATTTTCCGTTGAACCTGACTGACGAGGATTAATTAAATTTTATAGTTAATTTACGTTTGTAACAAACGTCAATGAATTTTTTTCTAGTTAACAATTTTTCAATCTTCCTAAAATAAAAATTGATAGTGTGAAAAAATGTCTTTTGTGTTAGCGTACCATTATTTTTTTAATCTTTGTTTTTCCTCTTTTTTTTGTTTCTTTGTTTTTTCCTTTTCATTTTCTGTTTTTCGTTTTTATGTAATTTATAAGAAGGGCTGTGTCAGAGGTGTGTCTATAAATGATAAATATATGAATTTCCTACAGTTCGGAATGGTAATTAGAATTAAGCGCAAATTTAGGTTTCATAATATTGTTCAAAGGTTAATTAAATGTATGTACATTAATATTTCCAGAAATGATATTAATAAATTAATTCTCTTTCAGTGTTAACGTCTACTTCAGTTTTCAGATTTTGTTACTTTTGCATAAACCGGATTTTTACTATACTAGCAAGTTAAACTTTTATTGTAAATGAGTCATTGAAAAAGTGAAAAGAATCGCTTGTAATGAATATATTTTATTCGAGTGATTTGACTTTCTGGAACTTTCTTCTATTGAAATAATAGATACACACAATGTAGTGTATGTATTATAAAAAATAAACAGTTTTATTTCCAGGAAACATTGTTTTTTTAATGTAAAACATTCGTGTATGTTTAACATCCTTTAAATAAGTGACTAACATAACCAATTTAATCCTATTTTCAATTTTCTTACATTTTTACTTTTACCAATTTATTTAATTTATACTTTTATTTCATCTAGTTTTTACTTTATTTGTGTAAATCCTAATTATTTAACATTTTATTAACAATAAAAGTGAGAAAAGAAGATTTAGTAACTTAATCTTTTATATTTTGCCGCCAACTACTACGTTAGTGTTTTACTTACAGTTCTAGCAGAAAAATCGAGTTTGCTGTTACAATCGACCAATCACGTTCAGCGAATATTTATTTTTAATTTTACAGAAGTCAATAAAAAAATTAATATTTTCAAAATTTGACAAAGAATATTCATAAAACATAATATAAATCTTTTAATATTCTTAACTTTTTGATTAAACCAATCTATTTAGTAAAAAATTAATAATAATAAATTACAAAATGAATTATTTTTTCAAATTAAAATATGATTTATTTAAATTTTATTTATTTAATTTTATAATAAAATAAAAAAAAATTTATTTAAAAAAAATGACTTTTTTTTAATTTTCTTGTAATTTAACAATCAAGTCTTCGGAGAGATTTTAATTTTAAAAAAACTACTTATATTTCCAACGCATGCGCCAATGTTGATAGTCTCTGATGGGAATTCTCAAGAAAATATAATCGCCTCATTAATATCAATCGTATATCTTGTTTGCCGGTCAAAGTGTCATCTTTAAAAATTACAGTGCATATTTAATTTTTGACAGATACTTTCGTAATGGATAATCAAGACCAACTTATTTGCGAATTGCGAGAAAAGTTTTTGAAAAAACTCGATGAAGAAGGACCACCAGATCCAAGTAAATTTAATCTATTTTTTATTATTGATAATGAAATTTGTTTAAACGTGGCAAGAAAACTGTGGTTTTAATTTATTTAGCTATCATATTGTTTACCAGTGTTGAACAATGTGTGGATTATTAATTTATCAAATTGTAAACAAAATCGTAGTCTTTGGAAAGTGTCTTTTAAAAGTATCTTTAAAAGTAGTTTTTTAATAAGTTTGCAAAATCTTTAAATAATTTGATACCAATTTAGTTGTTTATTTATGAAATCTAAAGACATTTACTGAATAATTTTTAAATGCTTTAATTTATAAAACAGACATGATACATAACCTCAAAATTGTTAATAAATGTATTGAAATTTCGTAAATTTACCAATTCTTTCAGAATTAAAAATTATATTTTCTAAGTGATCATATCTTGAATCACAAGAGAATTCATTATTTGTGAATATTAAACATTTTTCGATACTTTTTAACGTAAAAATATTGGAATGAATAGGTTAAGCAAGAACTTTCTCTTATTCAAATAAAAGTTTTTGTCATAGCTGGTTGTTTGTTTGTTTAAATTCACCGATTATTTTACTTTCTATGTATTTTTCTACAATTTCCGAAAGTTTATTATTTTCCACATTAAAAAAAATATATAAAACTATAATTTAGAAATGTCAGATTCATTAGAATACTATTTAAATAGTCCAAAGTCCAAGTGAATGTTGATTTTTTTATTTTCGAATTCATTATTTTAATATTTAATTTGAATTGACTCATACCTAGTGCCAATACAAGCTATTAAAATCAATTTAAATTGAAAATAAAACGTAAATTCGAAATTAAAATAGAGAAATCAGCAAGCAATTTGTAACGTAAACATTTATTGTAAATGACGCAAAAAAGTTCTTAAACAGTTTGTAAATATTTACAAAAATTTATGTAAATAAACGTAAAAAATTCTGTAAATATTTGAGAGGGTTAAAAAGTTTATAGAAAATTATTAGAAAATAATATTAAAATTACTAAATTATTTAAAACCACAATATTGATATTTTTAATTTTTAGAAATAAATTAAACATCAAAACTGTTTTGCATGTGGTTTTTTTTTTTATTGATTTCAAGGCCGATAAAGAATTTTAAAAATATCTACTTTATGAACAGAGTTCAAAGCTTACAAAATCGTTGAATTATTAATGGTATAAATCGTAAAAATTACCCAGCTAAAGATTTAAAAAGAGATTTAAAAAAAAAATCTTAAAAAAAGGATCTTTTTGTTAGCTTAATGGTTTAATTAATCATTTACATGAATGTTTTTTTTCAGATGGTTTTCATCCCGCTGACGTAGCCAGAGTAAAAAATCAAGACGATTGGTTACGACGATTCTTGGAACACAATGATTTTCGTCTCGAGGAATCCTTTAAAATGTTATGCGACACGTGTGAATGGAGAAGAAAATTTGGTACAAATGGTGAGATACTTTTTCCTTTTTTAAACATTTTTTTTATGCACTTTTGACTTTTACTATCAGGTAAATATTTAATTTACTAAATTGCAGATATCACCTTGGAAAATATAAGAAAAGATTATTTAGAAGACGGAGTTTGTTATAGTTACGGACGTGACAAAGATGGAAAGAAACTTTTTATAGTTAAATCAAAATTGCACACTAAGGGATCAAGAGATTTTTCCGAGCTTCAACGATGCATAGTTTACTGGTTTGAGAGATTAGAAAGGTATTTTGAAAAAATTTAGGACTTAATTCGTACAAAAATAAAAAGCAGATTTATATCAAAACATAAAAATGACTTTTTTGATTTCAGAGAAGAAAATGGAAACCAAATATCGATATTTTTCGACATGGTAGACGCGGGTCTTTCGAATATGGATATGGAACTTATAAAATATCTGATTGGCCTTTTTAAGAGTTATTATCCGCATTTTTTAAATTTAATCATCGTTCTTGAAATGCCCTGGGTTTTTAACGCGGCATTTAACATTATAAAGTCATGGTTACCGGCCAAAGCGATTCCGAAGATTAAATTTGTTAAAAAGTCAAATTTGAAAGAATTCGTGGACCCTGAAATTGCTCTGAAAACCTGGGGTGGTAAAAGTGAATACACTTTCACATTTTATCCGGAGGAACTAATTAACATTGCTCCGGTTAATGGAAAAGTCGACAATAATAAAAAGGTTCTATCAAAAAACTTTTTTCTGGGTATAATTATAAAATAATAAATATACGTGTAGTTAAGTGTTAAAATTAATTTTAGGTACACTTTGCCGAAAGTTCTCCGATAACTGAACAACCAACGATAGGTTTTGGTGATCAGATGAAAAATGAAGAGAACAGTAAGTTTATTTGGAATGTATGGATAATTAGAAGCAGAAAACAGAGTTGGGATAAAAGAAGAAAATTTTAAAAAACATGATTGAATTGGAAAAAGTTCAAATTTGATTGGAAATAATAATAAATATTTATTTTCAGTGCTATCAATTGAACCGGAGGTGCTTGTATTTAACAAAGAGGGAAATGAAATTGTGGGAACAATCACGTTAAAAAATATTACTTCTGATAAATGCCTTTCTTATAAGGTGAGTATTGTAATTTATTAAGTAATTAGATTAAACAATCATATGGCCGCAATATGACATATAAAAACACAATTGTAATTAAAGTTATATAAAAAATCATTAAAACAATAAGTGGAAAGAATCCAAATTTAGAAAACGATATAATTTTTACAATATTATAATATTAATCAGTTGTCTAACTATTGTAATAAAAATTTGCGATCAATAATGAAATTTGTCCCTTTTAAATTTTATTAATATAAAACTAGAATTGATTTTACACATCATATTTTGATACACAAAAAGGATGAAAAATAAATATAAATGATTAAAACCTTTGGTAGTACACAGTAACGTAAATAAATAGTTGCAGGGATCATAGTTTCTCCCCTTTTTCACCTAATCCCCTTTTTTTCCCCTTTTCCCCTTTTTTTAGAAAAATCACCTAAAGCACCTAAAATCAAGATTTTATCACCTAAAACACCTAAATCAAGATTTTTCTCCTCTTTGACATTCTTTTTTTTTAAAAAAGTTTCTATTTTTCCACTTTCGGAAATGCAAAAATTTATCCTTTTTTAAGGTGTCTGTACAATGATGAGAAATTAGTTATTGAATTTAAATGTTTAAAAATTATTTTTTAACTTGAAACTGTTTTTTTTATATTATTTATTGAATTAATTTAGATTTTAAACAGGAAACATGAAAAAAAAACATAATTAAAATAAAATTTTTTAAAAAGTTAAATAATATTCTTATTACTATGTTTTCTTAATTAATTACAGCAAATTAATTCTAAATGAAAAATTTTTTTATTAAATATTTTTTACTCGTTTTACACAAATATTACTAGTTTTGCATCATAAAATAAAATAATACAAAAGGTTAATAAAAATAATTTGAACTAATTCTGTCACATTCTGCTAAAAAAATAAATAAATGTTATGAAAATTATTATATTATCTAATGTATCTAATTATATTTTTGTAATAAAAATGTTGCTGTCATATTTTTGATAAAATTAAAACATGTTTCGAGTACCATGTATTCTTGCTGAAATACATCAAATTTATTTTATTGGACGGAAAAAAAATTGTTTATGAAATATATTTACTTATTTCAAACAAAAATTCATTGCTTTGAATCATACCTAAAATAGAAAAATACAATAAAAGAGATTAATAAAAATAATTTGAATTGATTTTGTCATATTCCTCTGAAAGATTTTCAATTTATTTTCTTTAATATTATATCAGAACATTTTACACCACAGATTTTTATGTTTCCTGTTTAAAATCTAATTATTGAATAAATAATTTAAAAAACCATTTGAAGTTAAAAATTATTTTAAAAATTATTTAATTACAACAACCATCTTCTCGTCGTTGAACAGACAACCTATTAAAAGATAAATTTTTGTATTTCCGAAAGTGCTCTTTTTTTAAAATTTTCATAAACAAATTGAACAAAAAAAGACTAAACTAATTAATAAAACTGTTTTGAAAAAAAGAAACAATATAATTTTGTAAAAGAAAACTTGAATTATTAATATAACCCTTTTTTATTAATTTCCAAAATCCCCTTTTTATTAAAGAAAATTCCCTTTTTTGAAAATCGAAATCCCCTTTTTCACCTAAAATTGAACGAAGAAACCACTGTGATCCCTGTAGTTGTAAAATTTAAAAAAATAATTGCAAATTTTGCAAATTAATTGAAAAAAACATAATGAAAACAATTAAAAATTGGCGAAAGAAATTTAAGAAATCATAGAAATGTTTTTAAATTAAAGAAAATAATTTAAATTTGAGAAAAATACTTGGAAATCTTAAAAATAAATTGAAAGAAATTAGAGTAATGAAAAATTGGAGAAAATAATGAAAAATTGAAAAAAATGATTGAAATTGAGATAAATAATTAAAAATTTTTGAAATTCATTTCCAAATAATGAAAATGAATAAAAATTGAAGAAAATAATTTAAGTTTGAGAAAATAATGGAAAAAAGTACATAATATATTTTAAATAAAGGAAAGTTTAAGAAAATTTTAGAAACATACTTGAAACTGTTAGAAGTTCATTGAAAAAAAAGAAAATAATTAAAAATTAGAGAAAATAAATGAAAAACGATAAACATAATTTAAAATTGAAGAGAACAATGTTTAATTTAAGAAAAATAATTGCAAATAACACAAAATATACATAAAATATAAGAAAACCATAGAAATAATTGAAAATTGAATGAATTCATTGAAATTTTAGATGAAAAATTAAAATTTTTTTTGGAATTGTGGAAAAAAACGTAAGTAATTGAAAATTAAAGAATTTAATACAAAAATAGTATAAATAATTGAAATATCAGATAATAATAATAGAACATTTAGTTCAAACTTCATTAAATTAAAACCTAAATATATCAATTCTTAACTACTAATTTAGATTTCCATTAATAAATAATTATTTCGAAATTTAAAAAATCTTAATTTCGAATGATCTAAATATTAATTAATTTAAAATAAATAAATAATAAATTAATTTTCATCAAAATCGACTCTAACTTTAATTGATTTGTTTTAACTAATTTTTAATTAGGAATTAAATAAGTTTAATAATAATTTGCTCATGTCAAACTTCAGGTGTGAACAGAATGAAAGAATGAATAAATCTTGTTAATTATTATTATTATAGATTTCCGATTATATAATAATCTCTTAAATCAATATTTTAATTAACACTTTTCAAACTGATAAAATTTAAAATGAAGTAAAATCTTTATTATAATTTTTAGATAAAAACAACCTCGCCGGAAAAGTTTAGAGTACGACCAAGTACAGGGATTTTAATGTCTTCACAACAATGTACAATTACCGTTGTTTTACAACCTGGTTTTAATTTACGAGGACTTCTACACAATGACAGATTTCTCGTCATGTGCCTTCCTATGAAAGATACACAGATGACAACTCAAGAATTGGCTGAATTTTGGAAGGTAATTAATATATTTTCAAATGATTTAAAAATAGTTTTAAAATTAAAATTCACATATAAATTAAATTAAAGACAAATATACAAATATGTTATTTAAATTTCATTGAACATTATCATTTTTTAACAGAGTGTGGGAAAAGGAGCGGAACAACATCGTCTAGTCTGTCGGGAAGGAAGTTACGATAATGTCGAGATTTTAAAATCAAACTCGAATTACTCATTAACAGGCGCTTCAGTCAATGATCGTTCTCTTGACGGACTTTTTTCCAAGGTGAGTAAATTTCGAAATGATTTGAATAAAATAATGAGAATTAATAATAATTAGTTTTTAATTAATTTAATTTTCTATTTTAGATTAATCGTCTAGAAGATCGTCATAACAGGCTGTACAATGAAATTATAGCTTTAAAACGTATGTTGCTGATTTCTGTTATTTTAATAATTTCTTTATCAATATGCATTTGTTACATATTGAGAGTCGACATTACAACTAGTCTTGAACAAGAAAATCATCGAATGTATGATTGTGAAGCACAAGATGTACATAATTAGGATTTATCGAATCTTATTTAGTCAATGAAAATTCTTTAAAAAGGCTTCAACAATTTAGCCAGCCAAAAAAGATCTCTAGTTTAAAAAATATTGTTTTTCTATTTAGATGTAAAGATATTTAACGTCTTCAGCCATTCCTTGTTATTTTAGACTGTCTTTTAAAAATGTATTTTCCGACTTTGCGATTTTAATTCAAACTTTAACTGCCTATTGTTAAGATACGAAAATAAGTACAGATTTAAAGAATATTTTTTTACTATTTGTACTCGATGATATAATATAAGAAGCTTTTATTTTAATTGTGATAAAACATGGTAAATTGTGGGTTATCCTTTTAAAAGTGTACAAATTTTCATCTAATGATGCAGAATTTAAATTATAATTTTGTGACTATTTTAAAAATTTTATTCATTTTTATTTTATATGAAATTCAAATTTGAAAACTAATTCAAATGGTTTGGGATTTTAAAGTGATTTCTTTTAAACTAATATAACATAACAAAATTTCACTAGTTTATCATTAAATCAATATATTTTTGTAATTGTATTTTTAATATTTTTTTAATAAATCAAAATCATAATTAAACGTATCACGTGAAAATAAAAAATTTCCGAGCTTTATATTCAAGTAAACAGAATTTAATACAATTTTCATCAATAATTAAGTACTTCTGTTAAACTAAAAATCTTAAAGAATGACATGATAATGAAAATATAAAAGAATTACATATTATTAAAAATCTTAAACAGATTTTTTTATATTATATATAGTTTCTTCGCCATACTAAGTATATAAATTTTCAAAATACCTACAATAGGGCACAAATGATAATCTTTTATACTTGTTATTACCAATTTTATTTAACCTGTACTGACTATAATATAGCGGAAAAGAGTAGCTTGCGATTTATTTTTTCTATAATATTTAATAACAAAAAAAGTGAGAGAAAGTCGCGATAAACTAATTCTTCATTGTAGATATTGTATAATCTCAAATTATTAATTTATAAGTAGTTTCAAATTATATTATAACATTTGTAACTGTTTATATTATGTATTAAAATTTATAATAAAAGCTGGAATATTTAAAAATGCGAAAACTTATTTTTGTTAAACTGAGCGTAAAGTGTTAATTTTAGCTTAAGAAAAAAAACACAAAAAAGACTTGTTTTTTTTTTGTAATTTAATTAAAAAGATTATCTTAATCAACAATTGCACAAGTTCTTTAAAACTTGTCTTGCTTTATATACTGCAAAGGTTACTTGTAAATTATACATAGACATTCTTTCGTTTTCCATTCTCCAAGCAGCGCGCTTGTATCAAATGATTATAGGATAAGTTTGTGGGTTATTAGCACTTTATTAGCCTAGCATCCGCGTATCTAATATCTTTTATAACACGTGTCAGAATTTTTTCATTTTACAATTGAAAATATAACTTTGTAATTTTTTTTTTTAAATGAAAGGTGTCCTTATCCCAGTAAAAGACACTTTAAATCTGCAATATTGTATCAAATGGTTACACGATAATTGATACGTTTAACGCCTGTTCATTAAATATAAAATAAGGTGAAAATCTGCATTCAAAGCATGAAAGAATTTATTATTATTAGACTGTATTAGACATAAAAATAATAAATTTTGTAATTAAGATAAATTTTAAAATAGTTCTACATTTTGAAATTACTTTTTGCAAGGTTTAAATTAATTAAAATTTGGTTCCAATTTAATTTAAAATTACTTTTTAGAAAAAGTTTTCAAGATTCCGAAACGGTCGTGAGTTATTATTTATAAACTAGCAAAATAAAACGCGCGCCAGCGCGCGATTAGTTTTTCATACATTTTAGAAATTATAAAATACAATAATAAATATCACAAATCGGTAAATAATATTTATCTAATAAAAAAAAAATATATATTTTAAATATAATATTTAAAAATCAATTAATATAAATAAAATAAATCTTTATTTAGGACAAAATTTATAATATTTTAGAATTAAAAAGAATTGCAAAAAATAATTGAAATTAAACAAAATAATTGAAAAAAAAATGAAATCAATTAAAAATTGGGGAAAGTAATTTAAACAATCATAAAAATGTTTTAAACATGAGGAAAATAATTAAAATTTGAGAAATATTTGAGAATCTTAAAAGTAAATTAAAACAAAATTGAATAATGAAAAATTAGAGAAAATAATTGAAAATTGAAAAAACATGGTTAGAAATTGAGATGAATAAATTAAAATTTTAAAAAATAATTAAAATTTGAGACAATAATTGAACAAATTACATAAAATATTTTAAATAAAGGAAAGTTAAACAAAATTGAAGAGAAATACTTAAAACTTTTAGAAGTTCATTGAAATAAAAGAAAATAATTAAAAATTAGAGAAAATAAATGAAAAAAGATAAAAATAATTTAAAATTGAACAGAACAAGTTTTAATTAAAGAGAAATAAGTAAAAACTTGTTCTGTTCAATTATAAAAAAGAACGAGGAAAAGAACGACAGTAATTGAAAATTGAAGAAAATAATATAAAAAATAATATAAATAATGAAAGAATTGAAAAGTCAGATAAAGAGTTAAACATGTTTGAAATTATGAAACAAATGTAAAGAATTGAAAATTAAAGGAAATACATTTTGGAAAATAATTGAAAAATGTTTTTAAATTTTATAACTTGCCGAAAATAATTAAAATATGATACAAACAATAATAAGTTGTAAAAAATAAATTACATTTAAGTGTGATAATTGAAAAAACTACAAAATTTTTTTTAATTAAAGAAAAAATAATTAAAATTTGAAAAAAATACATAAAGATCTTAGACATCAATTAAAAAAATAATAATAATAATAAAAATTGGAGAAAAGAATTGAAGAAATAAACTAAAAGTAATTGAAATTTACAATAATCACTAAACAAATTTTGAAATTATGAAAACAAATGAAAATAATTAAAAATTGAAAAAAATAATTTAAATTTTAGAAAAATTCTTAAAAATATTAAAAAATAATTTTAGAAAATGAGAATAAAAAAAAACTGGAGAAAATAATAAATAATATTTATCTAATAGGAAAAAATAAATATTTGAAAATCAATTAATAAAAATAAAATAAATCTTTCTTTAGGACAAAATTTATAATATTTTAGAATTAAAAAGAATTGCAAAATATTTAAAATAATTAAAATAAATAATTAAAAATTGAAGAAAATAATATAAATTTGAGAAAAATACTTAAAAAATTTTAGAAATTTATTCTAGAAAATGAAAAAAGCTAAAAATTGAAGAAATGTCTGGAAGAAAGCTAAAAATAATTGAAATTTACCATAATTAATAAAAAAGTTTGTAATTTTGATAACAAATGAAAATAATTAGAAATTGAAGAAAATGTTTGAATTTTCAGAAAAATACTTAAAAATCTTAGAAAATAATTTTAGAAAATGAGAATATCTAAAAATTGGAGAAAAAACTGGTAGAAAGCTAAAAATAATTGAAATTTACGATAATTAATAAAATCTTTTGGAAATTATGAAAACAAAGAAAAATAATTAAAAATTGTAGAAATAATATAAATTTGAGAAAAATACTTAAAAAATTTTAGAAATTTATTCTAGAAAATGAAAAAAGCTAAAAATTGAAGAAATGTCTGGAAGAAAGCTAAAAATAATTGAAATTTACCATAATTAATAAAAAAGTTTGTAATTTTGATAACAAATGAAAATAATTAGAAATTGAAGAAAATGTTTGAATTTTCAGAAAAATACTTAAAAATCTTAGAAAATAATTTTAGAAAATGAGAATATCTAAAAATTGGAGAAAAAACTGGTAGAAAGCTAAAAATAATTGAAATTTACGATAATTAATAAAATCTTTTGGAAATTATGAAAACAAAGAAAAATAATTAAAAATTGTAGAAATAATAGAAATTTGAGAAAATACTAAAAAAAATTTAGAAATTTATTTTATAAAATGAGAAAAACTAAAAATTGGAGAAAAGTCTGGAAGAAAGCTAAAAATAATTGAAATTTACGATAATTAATAAAAAAAAGTTTGAAATTCTGATAACAAATGAAAATAATTAGAAATTGAAGAAAATATTTGAATTTTCAGAAAAATGCTTAAAAATCTTAGAAAATGAAAATAATAATTAACAATCGAGAAAAATAATTAAAAAATAATAAAATTAATTAAAAATTGAACAAAATAATTCAAATATGCTGAAAATAATTTGTGATTGATAAAGAAAATTGAATTATGATGAAAATAATTTAAATATGAAAAATTGAAAACATTCAATATAATTTGAGAGAAATAACTGAAAAAATCATAGTATATATGTTTAAAAAAAATAATAATTACAAAATTACTTAAAAAAATTTAATTAGAGAGAATAATTAAAAAATCGCAAAAATAACGAAAATTGATGAAATAATTGCAATATCGGATAAATAATTGAAATTTTTAAAAGTAATGCCAAAATAATGAATATAATTATAAATTGATGAAAATCAAGAAAAATTGCAGAATTTATTTTTAAGCAAAAGACGATAATTAAAAAATCGTTATATAATGGAAAATTGATGACAATAATCTAAATTTGAGATAATAACTGAAAATTTAGGAAATTAATTGCATGTCTATATATTTTAAACTTCTTCAAAAACCATAATAAATTTTTAAAGTATTTTTCGAAACTTTTTTTACACAAATGATAATTAAAAACCAGCACAACACGACACTAACGAAGAAGGTTACCTTATTCTTTTAATTCAAATTTCAAAATATTTCCTGATAAAGAGAGTCAAAATCAATAAAATAACAGGGACTAAGACTAACTTCACTTCAGTTTTTAAAACGTGGACAGAAAAAGATGAATAAATATTAATACTAACTAACTTCAGTTCAGACTTTAAAAGATGAATAAATATAAATACCAACTAACTTCAGGAGTTTACGGAGATTATTATTATTTAATTCAGAATTCCTTTAAAATTTTCTTTTAAATGGGACAATTTTAAAAATTCCTTTTTACATTAAGTAATTATTTATTAGGTCACTTTTGAAATTATCTGCAATAAGATCTAGAGGATTGAATTCAGATCCAGTTGTGATTTAACATAGAGAAAGTCAAATATATTTTATTACGAGAGCTTTAAGGATATTTGAGACAAATAATTCTAATCTGAAAGTGTCAAATTAAAAATAGGACATTTGAGTTCTAGGCATCAAATTACTTACGTCGAAAAAAGTTTTGATGAATACAAAACTTCCATTTAACATTTGTATCAAGACATAAAAAAAATATATACTTTCACTAGTAAATGAAATATTTATTTTAAATTTAAATTTTATAAATAATTATTACAATTTAATGATTAAAACGTCTTGAAATTAAATACAACAATTAGAAGCTTTTTCAGAAAATTTTAATTAAATTATTCAATTAGGCAAGAAGAAAATTTAATTTTAAATTTGAATTTTTGAAAATTATTTTGTCAAAGTTCTAAAGATTTTACTCAAAAACATTTTCAATAAAAAAAAAGTCCGTGGTATTTCAAATTTTATTACGAATTTTCATATTTAAATACGAATTTTTATATTAAATTTTAAAATTTAGAAGAAATTAATAAAGTAGAAATTAAAATTAAAAAAGGATTTTTAATTGAATTTTTTGTAAAAAGATTTCATCTCCGAGTTACGAATTGACTAAGTGACAATCGAACTAATTTTATAGATTGATACAGTATGTATAATATAAATAGGAAATTTATCAGATTTCAACGCTCATACAGGTTTAGTGTCAATAACTAATTGCTTGAAATAATTCTACATGCTCTAACAGCTCGATATGACTTTCGTTATAGATGAAATCTTTTATAACAAAATTAGTCACCAAGGACGTATTATTTAATAAATTGCAACTTCTGCAGTTTTTTTTTATTTTGAGAAACTATTTTCACTTCCTAGTCAGATTAATGGAATAATTATTTATTTATAATATCGATTTTCAGATTTAGAAAACTCTTTCCAGAGTTGTAAATATTTATTTTTATTGAATACACTATATTAAAACAGTTTGTTTAATATTGGTATATTTGCTGTAATTAATTGCTGATTTATTTTTTATTTAAATATTGCTTTTTTAAAAATTGTTATTTTTTATTAATTTACTGACTTGTTTTATTTATTTCAAATGTTCGTTCAATTATTGATTTTTAAAAATAATTTCATTTTTCATTTAATAATTAATGATAAAACAATTCCTGGATTCTTTCGTACTATTTTTAGGTTAGTTTTCATTTTTCTTAGATTTGTTCACATTGTAACAAATTAATTCTGCTTTCGATTTATCAGTATATTTACATCAACAAGGATTGAAAAACTCTAAAATTATTTTATCATGTTTCGAGTAAATTAATTAAATTTATCTAACACGGAACAAATTAAAGTTTTTTATGGAAAAATGACAGAAAAAATGCGACACAAAAAGTTATTTAAATAATGTAATTACGCTTCTGAGCTGGAGTTTGGTAGTTATTTATCCTATTTAGCGATTTTTAATTCCTCAACGTTATTTTAAGAAAAGGAAAAAATATCTTTCCATTGCTTTCCATCTTTTGTTACATTGTCGAAAATAACACGAATTGTACTTTTCATAATAACACACTGAAGAATATTATTCAATAATAACACTGAAAGCAGTGAAAAACGAAATTAGATTCTGGGTTATATAAATAAGTTAAAAACTGAGGATATTTAATGATATTTTGTTTGACGTAAGAAATATCCAAATAAATGTCGAGGCAACCGAGGCAACCTCCAAACGACCATAGAATAACAAAACCCAAAGATAGCGTTCCCTCGAAAACGGATTCTCATCTCCTATTGGTTAGAGAATTTCTGGAAAAATTACCGTCCAATCAGAGTTGTGCGCACGGAATTCAAATTTTAAAAAGTCAATACATAACAAATGATGAATAATACTGTTAATTAAACATCAAATGTAACTAATAAAATACAGAAATATAATCTAGAGACTATTAAAGAGATTTTTAAAGAAAATAATATTATTTTTCAATAATTTAGACAATAAATGTTAGTAAAAAGTAAAAATAAAAATTGAGAAGTTAATATAAAAATATTTTTAAAATTTCTCGAGGAATTTCTTAATTATTCTTACGAAACATAACTTAAATTGGTCCATTGTTAAAAATTAATCAAATTAAGAAGAATTAGTAGAACATGAAACTAGTAATGAAAATGAGCCTATAATGAAAATAGAACCGAAAATAATGGCGGTATCGAAAGTATAGTATTAATACTATATAGACAGGAGTGGCGGCTTCCGTAGACTTTCGATTTACACTTATGACATCAAGGCCGGTCACATAGCGGTTGAAATTGTTTAAACGATCAAAGGTAACAATTGTTGTGACCAAGTTGCGGCTCAAAATCATGCTCAATGAGGCGTGTTTAAAATACCATGGGAATTTGTCGTTTATAGATTTCCGTTTCATTTTCGAGATAAATAGCATTCACAAGATTAAGCACGTGACAGTCTCCTTAATTAGGCTAAAATGCAAATTAAATTGGTCGGCGCTCACGATGCTGATGGAAATTTCGATAATTACCTGCAAATCTCGTTTTTTATTTTTAATTAAATTATAAATCATCAGGGCAATTAATTAGTGACATTGACTGACAATGTCAAGGTATGATTATGTAATTAATTTTAAAAGACAAAAAAATTATTTTACAAGATTTTTTTCAAAATTGTCTACTTTAAATAAAAGGTAGTTAAAAAAAAATTATACATTTGAAAAATTCTCGATTACAGAAATCAAATTCACATTAATTGAAGTTACAAATAATCTAAGCTTCTGGTATTGAAATTTATCGTGTGAATTTTCACTTGAAAGGAAAATTTATAACGGGCATGTGCAAAAGTGTTACCCAATGCCCTTTTTTTATCATTATTTTCCTTCTAAATTGATCCCGATAAAAAATAGAAATTTCCTGTTTTAAACAATTATTTCTAATTCTATATAATTATGCATTCTTTCGCGCTCCTTTGTGAGACAAGAGTTTCTGTAATCGCTTAAAATTGGGACAAAACATTTTTACGTTTTGTTAAAAATTTAGTGAATGGCACTTACCTAAATCTTTTCACGTTCTTTCTGGTAAAATAATGTGTAAACGATAATATAAAATGTAAAAAAATTGCAAGCATTCTAAAAAAAAGTTATAAATGTATTTGATACATTTTTAATATTTTATTTATATCCGACAAAATTTCAAAAATTAAATAAAAATAAATTAAATAATAAATAAAGTTTTATTTAAAATCTTCGCTCTTGATTAAATTTTTTTTTGTAATTTTTCTGTTTTTTTGAATTTTTTTCTAAGAATTAGTAATTTATGAGAAAAAAAACTTTATGCGAAAATTACAAACTTTTTCTAGGATTTGGGAAGTAGAAATTCTAGAAGGGGTAAAAAGTGCCAAAGAGTTGATTAATTGTCGTTATACCCGGGAGTTTGAAGGTAAGTATTAAGATTCTTTTGTGTGTAGACTGACACATGTGTGTATAGAAAAAAACCCACGTACTTTTGAATGTGTGAGTGGAGCATGTGTAATACAGTTTCACAATAATCCTGCTTTAATAGTATGGACGTCTCCTATCACTATCTCCAGGTCTTAGTCTAACAAGCTCAGTTCGAAGTTGGCTTTGAAAATCTCCATTAAAGCGTGGAGTTCCCCGAGTTTCAGTGGTGGTTGTCTCACTGGGCCGAATGCACGTTGGCAGCCCTGTTAGTCCGTTTTTTCAAAAATACTCAACAGTGAATGGTGTTTTTATAAATAAACAAAAAATAAAATAAAATTGCTCCCTTCTTGTGTTGGGATCATTTTCAAATATGAGGTGAGAATTAAAAATGTGATCCATTTGGATTATTCTTCGAACTCCAATTTAAAGAGAAAAATATTGTGTGTGTGTGTGAAAATTAATTATTATGTTTTATTAATTCGATTAAGGTTTTAATTTATTAAAGTGTTTAATATGAATATTATTGTGAATAGTATTTATTTTTGTTTGTACGTAAATATCGAGGAAAATAAATAAATGTAATAAGTGAATTAAAATTAAATAAGATAAATAATTAAGTTAAAAAATAAATAGATGAGAAATTTCAAATTAAACAAATTATAAAACTATTTATTAACTTGAAAAAGAATTTGTTACACTCATAAAATTTCAAATAAAATTTTAAAAAATAATAATTAAATAAACAAATTAACTTTTTGTCATTTAAAAAAAAATAATTTTTTTTACAAATATATAACACTAAAACACTAGTCATTGTACCACAAAATATTTTTTGTAATAGTTATAAACAATTTAATAAATAAATTATTAGCAATATGTTAGGAAGAATTTCATTAAAAATTAATTGGAGAAATTTTTTATTAAAAATTAATGGAAAATAAATTTAGTTAAAATTTCTTAAAAATAATTTTATGCACAAAAATTGCATTAAAAATATGCATTAAAAATTATAATATAAAAATTTATTAAAATGTTAGATAGGTTATAAAATAGGTTATTAAAAATAATTTTATTTAGAAATAGGATATTCTTATGGTTTCTTAAACAATCGTCTTAAAAATTCATTAAAAATTAAATTTTAAAAATATAATAAAATATTAAATAGTTTATTAAAAGTAATTGTATTTAAAATTCATTAAAAATAGTTATATTAAAAAATTGGTTATTTTTAAAGGGGTTAAAAAAATCAATGATCCAAAATGGGTAAATATAAGAGGGGAAAAAAAGTTTTACTATAAAGAAGTATTAAAAATTATTTTATAAACATATTTTAAAAACAAATTTTGTATAAAATTTATTAGAAACAAATTTTAAAAACCTTTAATAGGAACAAATTTTTGAAAATTTAATTAGAATTAAATTATAACAAAAAAAAAATGGTTATTTTTAGAGAGATTAAAAATTTTAATAACTAAAAATGGGTAAGCATAAGAGGAAAAATTTAGTTTTTCTAAAAAATCGTTAAGAGTTATTTTATAAAAATTTATTAGAAACAAATTTTGAAAAACTTTATTAGTAACAAATGTTGAAAAACTTTATTAACATTAAATTAGAATTAAAAAATTGGTTATTTTTAAAGGGATTAAAAAATTTAATGATCTAAAATGGGTAAGCATAAGGGGGAAATATAGTATTACCAAACAATCATTAAAAATTATTTTATAAAAATTTTTTAAAAACAAATTTTGTAAGAAATTGATTGGAATCAAATTTTAAAAAACTTTATTAGAAACAAGTTATAAAAAGTTTATTAGCATCAAATTTTGAAAAAAGTTTATTAGAAACAAATTTTGAAAAACTTTATTAAAATTAGATTATAATTTAAAAATTGGTTATATTTAAAAAGATTTCAAAATTTAATTACTAAAAATGGCTAAACATAAGAGGAAAAATTTAGTGTTTCTAAAAAATCGTTAAAAGTTATTTTATAAAAATTTATTAGAAACAAATTTTATAACACGTTATTAGTAACAAATTTTGAAAAACTTTATTAGTAACAAATGTTGAAAAACTTTATTAAAATTAAATTAGAATCAAAAAATTGGTTATTTTTAAAGGGATTAAAAAATTTAATGACCCAAAATGGGTAAACATAAGGGGGAAAAATAGTATTATCAAACAATCATTAAAAATTATTTTATAAAAATTTATTAAAAACAAATTTTGTAAGAAATTGATTGGAATCAATTTTTGAAAAACTTTATTAGAAACAAGTTATAAAAAGTTTATTAGCATCAAATTTTGAAAAAAGTTTATTAGAAACAAATTTTGAAAAACTTTATTAGAAACTAATTTTGAAAAACTTTATTAAAATTAGATTAGAATTTAAAAATTGGTTATTTTTAAAAAGATTTAAAAATTTAATGATCTAAAATGGGTAAACATAGGGGGAAAAATATAGTTTTACTAAAAAATCATTAAAAATTATTTTATAAAAATTTATTGGTAACAAATTTTGAAAAACTTTTTTAGAATTAGATTAGAATTATAAAATTTGTTATTTTGAAAGGGATTAACAAATATAATGACTTTAAATGTGTAAGCACTAGGGTCAAAAAATCGTTTCACTAAAAAACCGTTAAAAGTTATTTTATAAAAAGGTATTAAAAACAAATTTTGTAAGAAAATTGGACACAAATTTTGTAAAACTTTATTAGAAACAAATTTTATTTAAAAATTGATTAGAAACGAATTTTGCAAAACTTTATTAGAAATTTTAAAAAACTGTGTTAGCAACAGATTTTGTAGAAATTTATTACAAAAGATATTGTGTTAAATATACTAAATTTCTATTAAATTACTTGATTAAAAATCAGTTAAAAATAATTTCATTAAAATAAAAATGTTTAGAATAAATTCTACAAAACATTTTTTCGGTACATATTTATAAAAATTAATAATATGAATTTTTAAATAACCGGAACGAAAAGATGTTAATGAACCAAATAGAAACTGAACATATTTCATTACAAAATCTTTCACATTTTTTTCACAATCTTTTTCTAAAATTTGTTCTTTCTTTGTTGAACCTTGAATTTAAAAAATCTTTAAACTGGAACGAAAAGGTGTTAATAACTATCCAGACTCTTTACAAAAATTAGCATTTCCATGCTTAATTTATTGAAAAAAATGAAGGTGATTTTGCGGTATGAATTTTTCAAGTGGTACCTGTTTTGCCTATAGAAAGATGAATTGACTCTGTTTATAAAAAGTTCGGCATCGCAATGCTATTGTTTCAAGATTTAATATTTTCTAAACACGATCGCCTTTCTATACGATAAAATAATCTCCATTCCTTGTTGCTTTGGTCACCAACATCGTAAGTTTCACTGCACATATTTTATCAGATATTCAGATCTCTTCTATTCTTTATAATTCAAAAATATAAATTTATATTGTCTGATACTTTCACTGATTTTTGTGATAAAACTATTGTACTACGATAAATATGATATGTGAAATTATATGAAAAATATTTTTTTAATTTGTTTTGAATATAACAATGAAACAGTTCATTCGAGTTTTCATCTACATCTACAAACGAATTTTAATTTTCTTTGTTTAGTTTAATATTATTTAAAATAGTTAATAAACGTAGTTTTTAGTAGTAATAATCTAATAATAATCTTAAATTAAAGTATTATAAAAAAATTAGGGTAAATGAATAGTCCTGGTCCTTTAAATGACTCTCTTTGAGAAAGTATAAACCTTCTTTGGTTTTGCGATCCTTAAAAATGGGCCATGTGAAAGGAATGGCACAGGTACTTTCGTTAAAATATACACGATGACTCGTAAAATAAGATCTAAACCTTCAATTAAATTTGTTACTTCAATTGTTACATGACTTATGCAATTGGACCATTACAATACTAATATCGTAATATTTCCCAATTTTACACCACACCTTCAAAATTAAAAATAATGTTTTTCTCTGTATAACAAGTCGTAAATTTCTTTTGGGAATTTTAATAAAAAGGTGATAAAATGTGGGATTTAATGACTTTGTCTTAAATTTAATCATCTAATTGGTAATTAAAATGGAATAAATGTAGCAATTGTACTATAGTTGTTTCAATAAGTACTTTCGGAGTATGGTAATTTATATACTCGGTTTAATCCAAAGGTAGCAATTTTGTGTAAATTTAAAGAGAGAAAAATGTCTGTTTAGAATTATATCTAGATGTTTTACATAACAGAACGTTTAGATGTTTTAAAAAAAACTTCTATATGTTTAATACATAAACATTGATGTTTAACATAAGTATGTATAATATAGATACTTGTTACAAATTTACGGATCGTAAACTACAATAAATATTCCTGGATTTGTTCCTTCAATGATTAATATCTCATTATTTAAATATAAAATTGATTTAAAAGAAATATTGTGAAGAACAGTTTTAAACATTTAATAGTACTTGAGTTTTATTTAGAAAATACCTAATAAATGTTTTTAAAAAATACGAAATTATAAGATATAATATATTAAGAGAAAATATATTTGGGAAAAAGACAAATAATTTCTTGAAATCTGAATTAGTTATAAAAATAACTAATTTGAAAGAAAAAACTCAGTAGTCATTAATTGAAATAGTTATATTTTTACTAATTATTCTAGTATTATTATTCTAGTAAAGAAACTAAGTATTAGTTAAATTCATTTTTAGGTTATGTCAAAATAACTCATATTTAATTCAAATTCTATTTACTAATTCAATTAATCAAATTTGGACTATTTTGTTAGTTATTCTTTAACTAATAATTAGTTATTTTTAACTAAAAAAAAGTGAGAAAATTTAAAAACTGAAAAAAATTTGATGAATAATATAACAAGAACATTTAATGAAAAATAATGTGAAAATATTTGAGAAATGGAGAATATCTATTTGAAAATATATAGTGAAAAATTGCAAAATTCAAAAATATAAAATATGGTAAAAATCAACTAAAATGTAGTAAAAATAACGTAAAATAATGAAGAAAGATGAATAAGCCACTAATTGAAATAATTATATTTCTACTAATCAGTTAGTAAAAATAACTATAATTTAAGTTCATTTTTAGGTTACGTCAAATAATAACTAATATATATTTAGTAAAAACTCAGCTTACTAATTCAATTAGTCAAATTTTAACTATGTATTAGTTATTTTTAACTAATTTAGATTTAAAGAGAAAAAAATTATTCAATCTTTCACAAATTAAAAAGACACATTTAAAAAAAAACAACAATAATTTTATATAAATCAAGAAAATTTAACAATTTTATGAAACATTAAAAAAAAATTGCGAAACAATACACAAAATGTAAAAACAAATGGAATAAATTTACAAAAATTGAGCGAATCTAAAGAAAATCAGAAAATTAAAGAAAATATTATACTCCCATCAGCCCCCAAATAAAAATGAGAAAAATTGAAAAAAACATGTTTCAATTTTTAAAAAAATAGTTATTTCAAAAACGATAAACTAAAGATTTAAAAACTGCGTAAAAATTAAAAAAATTTCAATAAAAAAAGGGAATTTTAAAAACTTCTAGAAAACACGAAAATTTAACTGGAGACGCCGCTTTTATTTTAAGCTCCATAAATTTTAATGACCTCAGGAAGAAACATTTTTTTTTTTTTTTTGAAATACGTACAGAAAAACCGACAACTTTTTTTTTAATAAATATTTCTTATCGAAAATAATTTTTTTTGTATTTAAAAAAGTGTCATAAAATGACAAAAACTGTTGAAAGATTAGAAATATGCATTAATTAAAACATAAAATTCAAGATGGCGGCTTCAAAATGGCGGAGTTTAAAAAAAAATTAATTTCTGTTGGACCATAATCCTTAAGTTTTATATTAAAATTAATTAAAATTGGTGCATAGAAATTTCTTTGATCGCAGATTACGAATCCGTTCATAATTTTTTAAAATCCAAAATGGCGAATTCAATATGGAGGACAAAAATGCAATATTTTTTCCAAAATTTATGAAACACAGAGTTTAGGGGTTTTTGGGATCTCCATTCATAATTTCTCAGAATTTAAAATGGCGGATCCCATATGGCGAAAGACTTAAAAAACATTAATTGGATTCACTTGATAAGTTTTCGGAATTACTGATTACGAATCTGTTGTTCGTTTTTCAAAATTCAAAATGGGGGATCTCATACGGACGGAGACTTAAAAAAGATTAGATTTTTTTACAAAGTCTTCAGTTTTTTTTGCATTTTATGTCCACCATATTAGAAAATCTATTTTATTTATTTTTTTTTATCAAATTTGAAATGAGTGAATAAACAGCAACCCCAAAAACCCCTATGTACTGAGTTTCATAAATTTTGGAAAAAATATTGCATTTTTGTCCTCTATATTGAATTTGACATTTTGGATTTTAAAAAATTATGAACGGATTCGTAATCTGCGATCCAAGAAACTCGTATGTAGCAAGTTTAATTAATTTTAATACAAAACTTAAAGATTGGTTCAACAGATATTAATTTTTTACTTTTTTTTAACAATATCCGACAGTTTGACGCCGCCATCTTGAATTTTATTTTTTAACTAATGTATATTTTTAATCTTCCAACAGTTCGTGCCATTTTATTACACATAAAAAAATTGTTTTCGGTAAGAAATATTGATTAAAAAAAAAATTGTCGATTTTCCCGCACTTTTTGCAAAAAAGCCGCCATATTGGTTTTGCATATGGATAAAAAATGAAATATAAGCCCGGAATCTTGTAAAGCGATCCCAAAAACGTAAAGAAACGCTTTTCCCATATTTTATAAAAAATATTCCCACCTGTAGTACTATTCTAAAGTAAGGCTACGAGTTTTGTGATTTCAGGCGTTAATAGCTTAAACATAACCTCTTCAAAATTTCTATTTTTCTTTTTCGTAACGCTTTTTAAATTTCTAAACGCGACTAATAAAATATTTTAGAGGTTAAGGAACATTTAGACATATATTCGAGAAGACAAACAAATTTGGGGAAAAGAAACTAGAATTTTAGTACCAGAAAAAAAAATTAACCAGTTTCTCACATTTCAGAAAACTCATATTTTCTCTTCTGCTGATAATTTGGACACCGCCTTCAAAATGTGACCTTCTGGACACAGTGGCACAATGGCCTTTGTTGGATTTTGCACTACCGTACGATGCGGCATTTTTGCAACAATTTCGGCCGGAGAATGTTGTTCCTACAGGATTCGAGGTATCGTGGCACAGAATATTCATCGCTACACCTAGACTCAGAGCTGGTGTACCAGCAACTTTAAGTTTTATCCCTCGAGATCTTCCGCTCGGAAGTAGTCCTCAACTGCAGGCATATCCTTCCTGGGATTGGCACATTGCTGGAAAAGGAAATATCAGCTGTTCAACTCTAATTTCCGTTTATAGAATAAAAGTCGACAAGTGTAATAGGTTATGGGTCCTGGATGCAGGAGTCATCACTTCAATTGATGATTTTCGGCCTGTTTGTCCTCCCAAGATGCTAGTTTTCGATCTCCAGAGTGACAGACTCGTCAGAATGATTCATTTCCCGAGAGAGGTATTAATTTTATAATGATACTATTATTTTGTGCTTTGAATTTGGTGGAGAAAGTCCTAATAAAAATTTATGTCAGATAAAACATCAGGTTAGTTTTGCGCATCTTTTTTCCACTGACTTTGGATGCGCGGGAACTAACCTGACATCTTATAACGACCTTGGCGGTATCTAGTTTTTCTTACAACTTTGTATATGTTTCAGTTTTTTAACCAAAAGTTTTCTTCTAGTTTTCTTGTTGAGAATTTAAGGGCGAAATTCCATGTGAGCAGAAATCATGAGAGTGAGAGAGGTAGGTAGATATCACTGTCTCTCTCACTCTCATGATTTTCTGCTTTCGGTTTTGCGCTTTCTGCTCACATGAGATTTTACACTAAAACGATATTGTGTTTTAACAAGAATTTAGTAACTTTAGACAATTTGTAGATTCTTTGTCTTATAAAGGGCCGAATGATGAAAATCTTAAGATTTTCATCATTGTTAGTTGATAAAATATGCTAATTATTTGTACAAGTCCTAGAATAATAAATGCGGTTTGTTTAATGATTTTAATTTGTTGAAAAAAAACTCTAATAAAAACTTATACTAGGACGCAAAATATCAGATTAGTTTTCGCGCATCTTTTTTCCACTGACTTTGGATGCGCGTAAACTAACCTGACGTCTTACAACGACCTTGGCAGTATCTAATTTTTTTTTACTATTTTCTGTTTCTTTATCCAAGAGTTTTCTTTTAATTATCTTGTTAAAAACACGTTATTGTGTCCAATTTGGAGTTTAGTATCTTTAAATAATTTGTAGGTTCTCTTTTATAAATTGCTGAAAGATAAAAAGCTTTTCTGCTGATAAAATATGATAATTATGTTTACATGTTCTAGAATAATAAATATGCTATATGTGGATACTCAAGTGCTTTTAATTTGGTTGAAAAAGCTCTAATGAAAATTTACATCAGGACGTAAAACGTCAGGTTAGTTTTCGCGCATCTTTTTTCCACTGACTTTGGGTGCGCGTAAACTAACCTGGCGTCTTATAAAGACTTTAGCCTTACCTAATTTTTTTTACAACTTTGTATATGTTCCAATTTTTTATTTAAAAGTTTTCTTTTAATTTTTCTAATAATAAATTAAAGCGATATTGTGTTTTAACAAGGATTTAGTAACTTTAAACAATTTATAGGTTCTCCGTTTTAAGCCAAATAATAAAAAGTTTTCTCGTTGATAAAATATTATGCTGATAATTTGTACAAGTCACAAAATATTAAATGCGGTAAATTTAATGAGTTTAATTTGTTGGCAAAAGCTCTAATGAAAATTTATATCAGGACCCAAAACATTAGGTTAGTTTTCGCGCATCTTTTTTCCACTGACTTTGGATGCGCGTAAACTAACCTGATGTTTTTATAACGACCTTGGCGGTAGCTAATTTTTTTACAACTTTGTGTACAAGTTCAGGCTAATATGTTCCAGTTCCTTATCTAAAATTTTTAATTTAAAAATTTGTAATTATTATTAATAGTTAGACTGGGAAGACATTTTGAAAATTGAAATATTTTTGTTTAAAGTAATCTTTCTGGAATATTTGAAATGTTTCCAATATGCTTCTGGATACTGGAAAACTATTTCAATTATTATATTCTGATTACAATTTTTATAATTCCTTTATTCTTATTTTCCAAAAATATATTTATAATTTCAAAATAATAATTGTATTTAACAAATTAAATGTTATTTTACAGAATCTTTATAATGATTTAATAATAGAATTATAATGTAATTTCCAGATACTACGGCCCCACAGTTTATTAACAAATTTTGTTATGGATGATACATCGGCGAATTCCTGCGACGACGTTTTTGTCTATATGACTGACACTACCGCTGCTGGTGAGTAAAACGCATTTAAATTTTATTTATTCTGAACCGTTTGACTTAAAGCCTTAATATTTTGTCCTTATTTACAAAAATGTAATTTTTCCCTCTCTTTTTAATTTTTTATTAGCAAAATTAGTAAATTAACGTTAATGTCAAGCATTTTTTTAGGCATTATCGTACTAGATGGCGCTTCAGACAGGAGTTGGAGAGTTGGACATTCCACCATGTTTCCCAACCCTGATTCTATGAGTTATCAGGTAAAATAAAATTTCTTAATTTAATAATTAAACAAAGTCTCATTTTTAATTCAATTTTTTCACTTTACAGATTGGCCAGGATACTTTTGAACTCCCGGATGGAATAATTGGATTGGGATTTTCGGCAAGCACAGGGACAGTTTATTACAATCCTCTTGCGTCTGATCGTCTTTTTAGCGTTCCAACCTCAGCTCTTCAAGCTGGAACTCCTCCTTTTGGAGAACAGCTTCCTGTCACTTTTATCGGCCGAAAATCCAGTCAAGGACCAGCTCTGACCATTGACCCCAAAGATGATTCCATTATTTTTTCCCCTCTCACTGAAACTGCGATTGCCGCTTGGCAACCTCAAACTAATAATCACAGGTTTAAAAAATTTCAAAATTTTGTTCATCATAATTGATATTCATAATTATCATAATTATCAGATATCATAATTTCATAATTATTTTAACTATTTTAAAAAACAGTTTAACGCTTCTCATCAATTTTATTTTTTTATTATAAAAACAATTCCCTTATTATTATTATTATTATTGTTATCCCCTTTTATTGAGAAAACTCTCTCTAATGACATAACCTCAAAAGTTTGCACACCAAATAAACATATTAAAATTTCCTCTCGCTAATTTTTTTTGACGTGGAATAATGAGAAAGACGTTAATAAATATTTTGTTATTAAAATTAATTTAACCAAATTTTGAAATAAAAACATAGTTTTGTACATTTTTTTTTATAAAAAATTAGACTGTGCAAAAGAGATTTTTTAAAACACGGTGTTTTTTAATTTGTATTTGGGCTAGTTACAATTAAAGAAATGCTTATTTTTAAATTGGAACTTTTGTCCCAATTAATCAGGTTGTATTTCTTACAAAAACTGACAAAAAGGGCGCTTTAAATTGTATAAAAAAATATTATGCATTTATATTTATTCATATTAATCACTTTTAATACATTAGAAACGAGATTTTGATTGAAAAACGAAAATTAAAAAATAAAACTGACTTACGAAATTTTAATATGTATAGTCTGATGATAGACGCCACTGGATTTTCATTTTTGACAGCAGATGAGGTTACGTATCTGAATTAAATCACTGCACTGATTCACATCGTTATTGTATTAAGGCGCGCAATTTTAAAAATATTTTGTAATAAACAGTGATTTTCTTAGTACTTTCTAAATAATAATTTAAAAATCTTCAATTAATATAAATTAACAACTAAATTTTTAAGTACTTATTTAGAAAATATTAAGAAAACAACTGTTGATTGCCAAATATTTTCAAAATTGCGCGCCTTAACACAATAACGACGTGAGTCAGTGCAGTAGTTTTATTGGGATACATAACCTCTTCAGTCAATATCCAGTGGTAAGTTTAAGTTAGTTTTATTACTCAACTTTTGTTTTTTAATAAAAAAACTCGTTTCTAATGTGATAAAAGTGATTGTTATAAATAAATATAAATGCATAATATTAAAATTTTATAAAATTTAAAGCGTCTTTTTGCCATTTTTTTAAGAAATACAATCTGGTTGATTAGAACAAAAGTTCCAATTTAAAAATAAACACTTCTTTAATTGGAACTGGCTTAAGTCCCAATTAATAAACACCTTGTTCTAAAAAATCTCTTTTTACAGGGGGTTCAGCTAACATTTTTTTTTACAATTTTCACTCAATTTTGACAAATAAAATTAATTTATTTATCATTTAATTAGTGCGCTCTTTAAAACATTTTCAAAAATTTTATTACTTGGATTTTGTTTACTAATTTTTTATTCCAAAGTTATAAACTAAATAAAATTTGTCTATTTTATTTTTGTAAAAAAATATTATTTAACAATATCCAACAAATAAAATTTTCTAAGAGAAAAATGAGCCAAAAAATGTGATAAAAAATTATTTTATCCCATTTTTTACTAGATTTAAATAAAAAATATAACCAATTTTGGCTCAATCTATTTTTTCTGAGGAATTTGAAACTTGATCTTCCAAAATTTAGTAAAATGAATGTTACTACATTTTTTATTTGGGCGGGAAAACTATTTCCACTTCGGGTAAAAAAACCAATTTCTAATTTGAGGTTATGTTAATAAAAAGTGCATTCTTAAAGAAAATTTGTTTGACAAATTTTATTTTCCGTTGATATTATTTTCTTTTTTCTTATATTAATATTTGTAAAAACTTATTTTTTAATTAATACTATTTTTTTCTGCAGGATCCTTGCTTATAATCCAGAACAACTACAATTCGTGTCAGAGGTGAAATTTGTCGACAGGGACAAAGGAAATCTTTGGATCTTTTCTACGAGGTTCCAGAAATTTTTCCTGAGAAAAGTCGATGCTCGTCAAAGTAATATTCGACTTATGAGATTGCGACCTGAATTACGCGAATCTCGTAATAGACATTTTGGATACCCAAATATTTTTTACAATACCAGTTATGTAAACTAAATTTTTTATTTCTCAAAATCAAACTTTCTACTGTTTTCTCAATTTATAATAAAAGCAAAAATCTAAATTCTTTCTTTTTTTTTAGTTTATTTTTTCATTCAGCAAAAATTTCCATTTAACTTTTCATCTATTTATTTAGTATTTGCATTTTTGTTCTGTTTATCGAATAAAATTTTCTATTTCGTTTATTCAGGAAAATTTTTCATTTTATTTTCTAATTTGTTTATTCAGATTTTCTATTTTAATTCGTGTTTTGTTCGTACCATTTTTCATTTATTATCCGGTAAAGTTTTATATTTAATTTTTTTTTTTTACTCAATATACGATATAACTTTCTATTTCAGTATTCACAAAAATTCTGTTAATTGATTTAATTCAATTTCTGACTTAATGTCGATTTCAATTTCAATTTTATCTGACAAGTTTTATTTTACATTTTATTAAGCGATAGTATTCAGACAAAAAAGGAAATTACAAGAAAGTTGAACAAATATTTTTCTACGTTTTGCGAAAAATTGTTTCTTGATAATACTTTTCACAAATCGAAGATTGTAAATTCAATGAATTAAAATGACAAAAAAGAAAATTAAAAATGTCCACGATATTTTTTTATACTTTACAAACTAGAAATGTAGCAAATATAGATTTTTTATTGTTTTAAACAGAAATCCGTCATCACTGCTTAAAAAAAAATTAATTATTATTAATCAATTTAGGATTAGAAACAATTTTTAAAAACAGTATTTATTAAAATAAACTTGCGCAATGATGAAAGCAACATGTAAAAAGAATTTTGTAGAACGCAACATAATTTTGTATAGTTTAGAAATAAAAAGAAAATATATTTTTGATTACTTGTGACTTCCACGGAGAAAATATTTCACATTCTTTGTTATCCATATTTGTAAATTAATTTATAATTAATTTACGCGCATTCATGAGTATTTAATTTCATTTAATTACATTTACTATAGTATTGAACCGAAAGATTATTTATTTTTGTTTAATAAACACAAACATAAGAAATTAAATCATTGGAATATATTTTCTTTGTGCAGAATTAATCAAATGTATCAAAGACTGGTGTGGACAAGATTTGTATAAATATTGCAAATCTAATTTATATACATGTATATATAAATTCTCTGTAAAGCGTGAAGTTATGAAAAGGTTTATTTATAATTCTGATTGCTTTTCTTTTAATAAAAGTAGAGCGAAAAAATAGAAAAAGTTGCTTTGAATTCGAAAAACGTATTTCATTTTTACTGCATTCTGTTATTAGAATTAGAATTTTAAAAATTAAATCTGCCATTGGAGAATCAACTCATTTTTATAAAATGACCGACATTTTATTTCCGACATTTTAAAATTGGTTAACTTTAAAATAGATTCATTCTACGATCTTTAATCAGAATCTTTAAATTCAAAATGTCGGATCCAAGATGGCGGACTTTTTCTTAATTCTAGGGTTTTTGGAATTTTAAATTTGATACACAATTTAAAAATCCTAGATGGTAGACTTCATATTAATTAATTTAATTATTATTATTATTTTGAGGTCACTGATTACGAATCTGAGGTTAGTTTTTTAAATTAAAAATTGCGAACTTAGTTATTTAAAATTTTTAAATTTTAATTATTTATTTAAGATCTCTGATTGCGAATTTAACATCAGATTTTTGGAATTCAAGATGGCGGATCCAATATGGCGGACTCTTTTTTTAATCTATCATATTCGCTTAAAACTCTATATTTGGGAGTTTTTGGGGTCGTTGGTTACTAATCTAAAGTAAGTTATTAAAAATGGCGCTTTAAAGAAGCGGATTTTCAAAATTCAAAATGGCGGACATTTCTTTAATTCATCGACTTCGCATGAATCTTTTTATTCCAGGGTTTTTGAGGTTGCTAATTACGAATTTGACATCAGATTTTAAAAATCCAAAATGGCGGAATTTTGTTAATTCATTAGATTCTTAAATGGCGGATCCAAAATGGCAGACTTTTCTTTAACTAATGAAGTTCGCTTAAAGCATTTTATTCGGGGGTATTTGATGTCGCTAATTAAAAATTTAACATCAGATTTTCAAAATCTGAAATGGCGGATCCAAGATGGAGGAATTTGGTTATTTTATTGGATTCGCTTGAAACTCTAAATTCGGGAGTTTTTAGACGTCACTGATTACTAAATAATCTAAAGTAAGTTATTAAAAATGTCAGTTTTAAAGTAGAGGATTTTCGGAATTTAAAATGGCATATCCAAAATGGAGGACATTTATTCAATTCATCGAAATCGCTTGAAATTGTTTCTTAGGTGGTTTTTGGGGTGGCTAATTACGAAAGTAACTTCAGATTTTCAAAATCCAAAATGGCGGATTTAAGATGGCTGACTTTTGTCTTAATTCTAGGGTTTTTGGAGTTTTAAATTTGACTTAATATTTAAAAATCCAAGATGGTGGACTTAGAGTTGAAAAGAAGTAATATTACCTGGAGAACGGTAATAAGAACGAGAATATAACCGGGAATATAAACGACCAAAATTCTAATCGAGAATTTATAAGAATTTAAGGTTTTTGATTTATTTATCAAATCTAGTCAAATTTTCTCAATCAATGTACAAAAATAGAATCTCTAGTGTCATTCTAATTAGTACCGATTTGAATTTCAAAGTTAAAAGTAAAAATTATATATAATAATTTACAAATTTCATTCATTCATTAATTCTTTTAATAAAAAAAATAATTGAAATTTGAGAAAAATAAGTAAAGATCTTAGAAATTATTTGAAAGAAATGACAATAACTAAAAAATTGAAGAAAAGAATTGAAAAAAGCTAAAAATAATTGAAATTTACGATAATTAATCAAAAAGTTTGGAAATTATGAAAATCAATGAAAATAATTAAAAAATGAAAAAAACAATTGAAATTTTAGAAAAGTACTTAAAAAACTCTTAAAAATAATTTTAGAAAATGAGAAAAATAATTAACAATATTGAGGATAATAATTGAAAAATGATCAAATTTATTCAAAATTGAAAAGAAAAATTGAAATATGCTAAAAGTAATTTAAGATTGAGAAAAGAATTGAAATATGATGAAAATAATTTAAATATGAAAAATTGAAAACAGTAAATAAAATTTAAGAGAATTAATTTAAAAAATCATAGAATATATGTTTAAAAAAGAAAATAATTGCAAAATTATTTAAAAATTTTTAATTAAAGAGCATACTTAAAAAATCGCAGAAATAATCGAAAATTGATGAAAATAATTGAAATTTCAGATAAATAATTGAAAATTTGGAAACAAATTTCTAAAATAATGAAAATAATTAGAAATTGAGAAAAATAATAGAAAAATTGCAGACTTTATTTTTAAGCAGAAGAAAATAATTGAAAAATAGTTTAAAACATGGAAAATTGATGACAACAAACTAAATTTGAGATAATAACAGAAAATTTAGGAAATTAATTGAAAAATAATAAAAATATTTAAGGATGGAGAAAATAATTGCAAAATAATAAAAAGAAATGAAAATTAAACAAAATGATTCACAAATGATTAAAATGATTAAAAATTGAAAATAACAATTGCAGAATGACAGAAATAATGTTAAATTAAAAAATTAATTTAAATTTGCGATGAATTTAAAATTTAGGAATAAATAATTAAACTGATTTAATATCAAGGGAAAAATAATTAAAATTGAAAAAGTGATTGAAAAAACTAAACAAAATAATTAAATTTTGAAGAATATAAATTTATAAGATTTATATAAGGAAACAATTTAAAATTTATTAAAAATTGCAGAAAATAGTTGAAAAATGTTAAAAATATAGTACAAAATTGTAGTTTAAATAATTTGAATCATAATAGAAAGTAATTATCACTTCAATCACTTTTTCAATTTTAATTATTTTCTCTTCAACAATACAACATTCTCATTATTTAATGCTAAATTTCATATTATTTTTTGCAAAATTAAATTAATTTTTTTAATTTACCTAATTATTTTCATTTTTCAATTATTTTCTAAATCTTCTAATTATTTTAATTATTTTACAATTAATTTCCTAAGTTTTCAGTTTCAAATGTAGATTATTGTCTTTAATTCTCAACTTGTTAAACGATTTTTTAATTATTTTCTTTTGCTCAAAAATAAATTCTGTAATTTTCCTATTAATTTCTCTAATTTCTAATTATTTTCATTCTTTTTGCGTAATTTTAAAAAATTTCAATTATTTAACTGAAAATTTAATTACTTTCATCATATTTCACTTATTTTAAAAAATTTTTAATTATTTTCATCAAAATTCAATTATTTTTTTCAATTTTCAATTATTTTTATCATTTTTTAATCATTTCCTTAAATTCTTAATTAAATTTCTGATTTTGTAAGATTATTTTTTAAGATTTTTCTCAAATTACAATTATTTTTTTCAATTTTTAATTACTCTTTTTTTTAAAATTATTTTCTAAAATTTTTAAATATTTTTCAAATTTACCATTATATTCTTCGATTTTTAATCACTTTGAATTATTTTCAAAATTTCAAAATTTTAAACTATTTATATGATATTTCAATTATTTAATTCAATTTTTATATTATTTTTATTATTTTCTTTAATTTTCAATTATTATTCTTACGTTCTTTTTCATAATTTCTATTCAATTTTCAGTTATATCTATACGATTTTCTTGTATTTTAGGTGCTTATTCTATATTTTTTGCAATTATTTCTCGTAAATTAAAAAAATGTTCTTTTCAATTATAAATTAACTCTATCTTTTGTCATTTATTTTGTCTAATTTTTAATTATTTTCCTTTTTTTTTTGCAATGAACTTCTAAAAGTTTCAAGTATTTTTCTGGGTTCTCTTTAATTTTTCTTTATTTAAAATATATTACATAATTTTTTCAATTATTTTCTTAAATTGTTATTATTTTCTTCAATTTAAAATTATTTATATTATTTCTTCATTATTTTCTTAAATTTAAAATTATTTTCATCATTTTTTAATTAATCTTCTAAAATTTTAATTGTTTATGTCAATTTCAGTTATTTTCTTCAATTTTTCATTATTCTAATTTTTTTCAATTTCTAAGATTTTAAAGTATTTTTCTCAAATTTCAATTATTTTCTTTAATTTTAAAACGTTTCCATAATTTTTTAAATTACCGAGAATTTCGCAACTCTAGGTGGACTTGCTATAATTACATTTAATTATACTTATCATTTTGAGGTCGCTGATTACAAACCTAAAGTTAGTTTTTATAAATTAAAAATGTCGACCTCAAAATGTCGGTTAACATTTCAAAAATCTATAGGATTCGTTTAAAAATCCAAATGACGGAAAATTTTGAAAATTCATCGAATAAGCTTGAAACTCAAATTTAAAGGACTATGGGGTCTCTGATTGCGAATTTGATATCAGATTTTTGGAATCCAAGATGGCGGATCCAAGATGGCGGACTTTTTTAAATTTATCTTATTCACTTGAATCTTTATATTCAGGAGTTTTTGGGGTCGTTGGTTACTAATCTAAAGTAAATTATTAAAGAGGCGGATTTTCGAAATCCAAAATGGCGGATTCAAGATGGCGGACTTTAGTTAATTCATTGGATTTGCTTGAAACTCCATATTCGAGGTTTTTGGAGTCGATGTCTACTAATCTAAAGTTTGTTATTAAAATTGGTAGTTTTAAAATAGTGGATTTTCGGAATTTTCAATGGCGGATCCAAAATGGCGGACATTTCTTTAATTCATCGAATTAGAGTGAAACTCTATAGTTAGGGGTTTTTGAGGTCGCTGATTACGAATTTGACATCAGATTTTTAAAATCCAAAATGTCGGATCCAAGATGGCGAGATTTTGTTAATTCATTGGATTCGTTTCAAACTCTATATTTGGGTTCTTTGAAATCGCTGATTGTTAATCTAAATTTAGTTATTTAAAATGGTGGTTTTAAAACAGTGGATTTTCAGAATTTTAAATGTCGATTCCAAAATTGCGGACTTTTATTAAATTCGTCAAATTGGATTAAAACTCTATAGTTCGTGGTTTTTGGGCTCGCTGATTACGAATTTGACATTAGATTTTCAAATTCCAAAGTGGCGGATTCAAGATGGCGGACTTTTTTCTTAATTCTAGAGTTTTTAAAGTTCTAAATTTAACTTAAAATATAAAAATTCAAGATGGCGGAAATTTTTTTAATTTATCGAATTCACATGAAACTTTTTATTCGGGGTGATTTTGTGTCGCTGATTACGAATTTGACATCAAATTTTCAAAATCAAAAATGGCGGATCCAAAACTGATGAATTTTCTTTAATTCATCGAATTTCTTTTAAACTTTATATTCGGCAGGAATTACGAATTTGACATCCGAATTTTAAAATTCAAAATGGCGGATCTAAAATGCCTGACTTCTGTTTAATATTTCATCTAAATTTAGAGATTTTTGAGATGGCTGATTACGAATTTGACATAAGGTTTGCAATATTCAAAATGGCAGATCCAAAATGGCCGACTTTACTTTGATTCATCGAATTCGCTTGAAACTTCATATTTTTGGGGTTTTGGGGTCCCTGATTACGAATTTGACATTAGAGTTGTAAAATTCAAAATTTCGGATCCAAAATGGCTGACTTTTCCATAACTCATCGAATTTGCCTAAAACTCGATATTCGTCGGTTTTAGGGGTCGCTAATTACGATTCTTAAGTTATCTATCAAAAATTCAAAATGGCCGTCGATATTACATAAATCTATCTAATGCCTATTAAACTTATTATCTACAAATCAGATTAATTTTCAATTTTCGTTTCTAAATTTATTCTATTTTCCATCTGTCTCAAATTCCATTCCTTATTTCTCAACATACAATTTATTTAATTCTAAATTTCAACAAATATTGATTAACGCCTATTATTTCAATCTCTAATATACTATTTTTTCCACAATTCGTATAAATTTCGTATCTTCATTTTTCCTGCAATAAACCGGTCGATTGTAATGCACGTGAAAGTAAAAAGAAAATCAGTATAATTCCGTGCAACACCGTTTGATCTTTATTCTGGATTTTATAATAACAATTTTTATCGACTTTTTGTGAATTTAGCATCAAATACACCTGTTTAATTCATACTATAGAATTTGCTTCGTTTTTATGTCATTCGCATTGCCACATACAGTTAAATCGCCAGTGCCGTAACTAGAGTGGTGCCGTCCTCGGGGGGCGCAAACTTGGAGGGACGCGACATTTTTTTTATATATTTTTTTTAATAAAAAAAATTATAAAACCAAAAAAATTAGATTACTTTTTTTAGGCAGTTCGAAATCGATTATTATAAATGTTACTAATTGTAAATACTTTATTAGACAAAAAGTGTTTATTTACTTTATTTGAAACATCATTTTAATGAAACTTTTTAAATCAATAAATATAAAAATTATTAATAGGAAGGAAATAATTCGTTCATTTAGTAAAAATTTAGTTTTTAAGAAAAAAATTCATCAATCAATTTATTTGAAAAAATTAAAGAAAATATTTGAAACTTGCGAAAATTAAATTTATAATTTAGGGGAAAAGTTAAAAAATAATGTAAATAATTAGAATTGAAAGACAAATGATAAATAATGATAAAAATAGATGAAAATTGTAACAAATAATTGAAATCATAATAAAAAAGAATTGTTAAAAATTGAAGAAACTTCTAAATAATTTTTAATTTATTATTCTCAAAGCGAGGATTATTGAAGTTTTTCATCAATGGAATTTCAAATTAATTGAAGTTTGAAGAAATATAATTTACCTGTAAATGTAATTGTAGTCTTATTATCTCAGATATATTCTGTAATTCTTTCAATTATTTTTTTATTAAATTTATTTTTCAATTAATTTTTGTCCTTTTAAATTATTTTTTGATTTATTTTCGAATTTTTTAATTATTTATCTTAAGTTCTAGTTAGTTTTTCAATTTACAATCTTTTTCATCATTCTGCAATTATTTTCTTTCATTTTTTATAACTATATGTTGTAATTTTTTCAACTATTTTCAAAAAACTAAAATTATTGTCTTCAATTTTTAATTATTTTTATTACTTTGCAAATATTTTCTCGGATTCTTTATTACTTTCATTACTTTTCAATTAATTATTTAGTTTTTAAAATATTTTTCTTCAATTTTGAATTATTATTGTTATCATTTTGCAATCAATTACTTCAAATTTTTGTTATTCTCAAATTTCATTCCTTAATTAAATTCCTAAATTTTCAATTATTTATCTAATTTTTCAATTATTTTTTTCAATTTTGATTTTTTTTATATTTTTGCAATTATTTTCTCCACCTTTTAATTAGAAATATTAATTACTTTTCAATAAATTTCCTAAATGTTCACTTAGTATCTCAAATTTAAGTTATTGCATCCACTTTTCAATGTTTTAATCGTTCTTCAATTTTTTTTCTCAAATTTCAAATATTTCGTCAATTTTTAATTATTTTTTTTCATTTGCATTATTTTCACAAGTTTTATATTATTTTGAATTTTTGTTGATTAATTCCGAAAATTTCAATAATATATCTGAAATTTTCATTTTCTTTAATGAGTTTACGATTATTTCTATAATGTTGTAGTTATTTTCCTGAATTTAAAATTCTTGAAATCATTTTGTAATACTTTTACTTCACAAATATTCTGTATTTTTTAAAATTATTTTTTTATGATTCCAATTAATATCTACAAATTTCAACTATTTCTTTCATTTTTCAAAAATTTTCTTCAATGATTCTCATTATTTTCGAATTTTCTCCCTAATTTTTCAATTCCAAATTTCTGCAAGTTTCAATTATTTTTTTTTTACTTTTTCAAATAAAAAAATAAGTTTGCAAATATTTTCTTGGAGTTTTTATTACTTTCGCATTATTCTTCAATTAATTTCCTAGATTTTAAAATATTTTTATAAAATTTTAATCATTTTCTTCATTTTTTAATTATTATTTTTATCATTTGCAATCAATTTCTTCAAATTTTAGTTATTCTCAAACATTCCTCAATTAAATTCCTAAATTTTTAATTATTTATCTCATTTTTCAATTATTTTTTTCAATTTTGATTTTTTTTATATTTTTGCAAGTATTTTCTCCACCTTTTAATTAGAAATATTAATTATTATTCAATAAATTTCCTAAATTTTCACTTAGTATCTCAAATTTAAGTTATTGCATCCACTTTTCAATGTTTTAATCATTCTTCATTTTTTTTCCCAATTTTCAAATATTTCGTCAATTTTTAATTATTTTTTTTTTTCATTTGCATTATTTTCACAAGTTTTATACTATTTTGAATTTTTGTTGATTAATTCCGAAAATTTCAATAATATATCTGAAATTTTCATTTTCTTTAATAAGTTTTCGATTATTTCTATAATAATGTAGTAATTATCCTGAATTTAAAATTCTTGAAATAATTTTGCAATACTTTTACTTCACAAATATTCTGTATTTTTTAAAATTATTTTTTTATGATTCCAATTAATATCTACAAATTTCAACTATTTTTTTCAATTTTCAAATATTTTTCTTCAATGATTCTCATTATTTTTCATTTTTTCCCCTAATTTTTAAATTCCAAATCTCTGCAAGTTTCGATTATTTTTTTTTTACTTTTTCAAATAAAAAAATAAGTTTGCAAATATTTTCTTGGAGTTTTTATTATTTTCGCATTATTCTTCAATTAATTTCCTAGATTTTAAAATATTTTTCTCAAATTTTAATAATTTTCTTCATTTTTTAATTATTATTTTTATCATTTCCAATCAATTTCTTCAAATTTTAGTTATTCTCAAACATTCTTCAATTGAATTCCTAAATTTTCAATTATTTATCTGATTTTTCAATTACTTTTTTCAATTTTAACTTTCTTTTGTCCTCTTGAATTTATTTTGGCCACCTTTTAATTAGATATATTAATTTTTTTTTTCAATTTATATCCTAAATTTTCATTTCTTATGCAAAATCTAAGTTATTGCATACACTTTTCAATGTTTTAATCATTTTTTAATTATTTTTCTCAAATTTCAATCAAGTTTGTCAATTTTTAATTTTTTTTTTTTAATTTGTAATGATTTTCACAAATTTTATATTATTTTGATTATTTGTTTATTAATTCCGAAAATTTACTCTAAATGAAATAAATTGGCAACTTTTGCGTTACAATAATTACGATAATTAAGAAACTCTTTAATTTAATATTGTTTTATTTTTTTCTCCCCCCTCCCTCCACCGGTCAATATTAAGTGTGCAAATGGCAAAAATTTACAAGTCTCTGCCTCTGAATTAAACATATTTTTTAACTTCTATTTTTCTAAAGAATATAGGAGGGGGGGGGGCCAAAATATTTATCTTGCACCGGGCGCGAAAAACCTAAGTTACGGCTCTGTAAATCGCCTTTAGTAAGAAATCATAAGATTTGGCAATGATAAAAGCAAAAGAATGCTATGTATATGCCAGGAAAGAGTTTTTTATCTAGAAAACTGAATCGACTAGCGTGTCGCGTGCAGACGTGACTTCAAAAATCACGTTTTCAACACACTTGTGTCAAGAGTCACGAATTTCTTTTCCCACTGGTTGCGTGAAAATGTTTATTTTCCTATTTCTTTATCAGTTTTTATAACTAACCGATTTCACTGCGGGACGACTGTCTGCTTAAATTTGAGATTAAAATTTGAAATATCTAATTATTTTTAGAACGAGACAGTTCACTTTCTCTGACAATCAAAATTATAAATTCTCAAATTATTATGCTCTTAAATGAAATGCTACTTGTCATATAGTACTTGAAATTTACATTGAACGTTTACGTAAATGGTGATTTAGCTAATAATACCTTTACCCAAGTAGACGCATTGACAGTGAACGGAAGTTAAAATGTTGTTGAATTGCACGATAATTTATTGGCGAACGTTTATTTGTCTAAATTTAACCTTATGAATTTTTAAAACAAATATCAAAGTCATATAATAAACTTGAATGAGTTTCTGTTTATTCACGATATACACTTACACGCAATTATAACGAGAAGAAATTGATTATTATTAATTAGAAACGCGTTCTTATAGTGAAATCGCATATGTAACATTAAATGCGAACAATTTTCATCAAAGCAATAAACATCGGTTCTAATTATTGTAATTAATTACAATTGGTAATCATTTTATGATTAATAATTAATTGTTATTGTTAATAAAATAAAAAATATTATTGCTTTTAAAATATTTAATTGATACTATTGAGTGTAAAATAGAAAAATCGTGAAATTACAACAAAAAAAAAACTAAAAAATGAAGATGGAAGGAAAGATATAGTAATTATATTGTACAAAATAACTAGAAAGGTATAAAATAAGAAGGTAAAGAGAAAATTGCAAATTGTAGGGAATTACAAGAACTAGTTAAAAAGTAACTAGATAATGAAGAAAATTCACTAGAAAAGGCGAAAGTAACTAAATTACAAACATTTGAAAATAGGAAGAAAAAAGAAGAGAGAAAATATTTAGACATTGTAGATAATAGAGAAAAATTATAATGACAAAAAATAATAACTGAAAAATGTAGAAAAGTTACGGTAAAATGAAAAAAAAAATGACAAAGTTATAAAAATTAGAATTAATCAGAAAATATTTAGAAAAAAAAAAAATTAATTGTGTTTTGAAAAATAACAAAGAAGACATAAAAATTATTCGAAAGGAAAAAATAAGAAGAAAGTTACGAGGAATATTGCAAATTGTAGGAAATTACAAGAGCTTGTTAAAAAGTAACTAGATAATGAAGAAAAATCACTAGAAAATGTAAAAGTAACTAAATTACAAACATTTTAAAATAGGAAAAAAATATTTAAACATTGAAAAAGATAACTACAAAATAGAGAAAAATTATTAGAAAGAAGAATAAAAATTAGAAAACGATTTAAAAAAAACTAGAAAAGGTAGAAAACTCACATTAAAATGAAATAAACAGCAGGTGCAATGAACATACAATTGAGGGTTTCGTGGCTTTATCTTAATCCCTTTTTTCTCTCTCTCTCTCTTACACAACCGGAAATGATAAAAAACTCGTTTAAAAAAACTAAAAAAACCTCGTCTCCTCTCCCTTACACACTCACTAACGTAACTTACGTAACGCACGGTAACTTACGTAACCTACGGTAACTTACGTAACCTACGGTAACTTACGTAACCTACGGTAACTTACGTAACCTACGGTAACTTACGTAACTTGCGGTAACTTACGTAACTCACGGCAACTTACGTAACTCACGGCAAATTACGTAACCTACGGTAACTTACGTAACCTACGGTAACTTACGTAACCTACGGTAACTTACGTGACCTACGGCAACTTACGTAACCTACGGTAACTTACGTAACCTACGGTAACTTACGTAACTTGCGGTAACTTACGTAACCTACGGTAACTTACGTAACCTACGGTAACTTACGTGACCTACGGCAACTTACGTAACCTACGGTAACTTACGTAACCTACGGTAACTTACGTAACTTGCGGTAACTTACGTAACCTACGGTAACTTACGTAACCTACGGTAACTTACGTAACCTACGGTAACTTACGTAACCTACGGTAACTTACGTAACCTACGGTAACTTATAGCAACTTACGTAACTTGCGGTAGCTTACGTAACTCGGGGTAACCTACGTAACTCGGGGTAAGTTATTTATCTCGCAGTAACTTACGCAACTCACAGTAACTTACGTAAAACACGGTAATTTACGTAACACAAGGTAACTTATGTAACACAAGGTAACTTACGTAACACGAGGTAACTTACGTAACACAAGGTAACTTACGTAACACAAGTTAACTTACGTAGTTTACGGTAACTTGTGGTAACCTCCGGTAACTTACGCATATATGTCTGTCTTTCACTAACTTACACACTCACTAACGTAACTTACGTAACGCACGGTAACTTACGTAACGCACGGTAACTTACGTAACCTACGGTAACTTACGTAACCTACGGTAACTTATAGCAACTTACGTAACTTGCGGTAGCTTACGTAACTCGGGGTAACCTACGTAACTCGGGGTAAGTTATTTATCTCGCAGTAACTTACGCAACTCACAGTAACTTACGTAAAACACGGTAATTTACGTAACACAAGGTAACTTATGTAACACAAGGTAACTTACGTAACACGAGGTAACTTACGTAACACAAGGTAACTTACGTAACACAAGGTAACTTACGTAGTTTACGGTAACTTGTGGTAACCTCCGGTAACTTACGCATATATGTCTGTCTTTCACTAACTATAAAGGTTTCGGTCCCGAACCACGAAACCCCAAAAAAATGACTAAGTTAAGAAAATTAAAATAAATTAGAAAATTTTACATTTATTTGTAAAAATGACTATAAATGTACACGAGAAACATTGAAATTGCAGGAAATTACTAGAACTTGTTAAAAAGTAGATAGAAAAGGATGAAAAATCACTAGAACAGGTAAAAGTAACTAAATTACAAACATTTGAAAATAGGAAAAAATGAAATGAAGAAATATTTAGACATTAAAAAGGATAACTACAAAATAGAGAAATATTACTAGAAAGGAGAACAATAACTAGAAAACGATTAAAAATAACCAGAAAAGATTTAAAACTTTTGCAGTGAAATGAAAAAAAAATTACAAAGTTATGAAAATTAGAATAAATCAGAAGATATTTAGAAAAAAAAAAATTAATAGTGTTTTGAAAAATAACTAGAAAAGTGTCTAGTTATTTTTCATAACATTAAAAATTTTACATTTATGTATAAAAATGACTACAAATGTATAAAGTAAAAAGAAAGTGACGAGAAAAATTGAGAATTGCAGGAAATTACTAGAACTTACTAAACAGTAGATCGATAATGATAAAAAATCACTAGAAAAGGTAAAAGTAACTAAATTACAAACATTTGAAAATAGAAAAAAATGAATGAAAAAATATTTAGACATTGGAAAAGATAGCTACAAAAAAGAGAAAAATTACTAGAATGTGCAATAATTAGAAGTAGGTTAAAAGTAACTAGAATTGGAAGAAAAATTATTTGAAAGTGAAAAAATGCTGGATTGTAGAAAAAAAAAAACTATTAACTGAAAAAGTATTACTCAAAAGCGAAATAAAATACTATAAAGTTACAAAATAAATAGAAAGTGATAAAAAAATTATGTAACTTACTAAAAAGTAACTAGATAATGTAAAAAATCACCAGAATATGTAAAAGTAACTAAAATTACTAATATTTAAAAATATGAAAGCAACTAAAAATGAAGAAATATATAGATATTTTAAAAAATTACTAGAAAATGTATAAAAGTTACTAGAATGTAAAATAATAACTAGAAGATAATAAACAATAACCAGAAAAGAAGAAAAAAATAAGGTACACTTTAATAGAGTGATTACTTAAAATGAAAAAATTTAAAAACAAAGATAAAATACCAGAAGGATAAATAAAATAACTATAAATTTATAAAAATACAATAGTAAGTTGAGATATAAATAGAAAACGTATAAAAATTACTAGGAACTAAAATAATAACTAGAAGAAGTTTACAAGTAACTAGAAAAGAAAAAAAATATGTGAAAGAATGATTAATTAAAGAAAAATAATTAGAACATAAACATAATGCACTATTAAATGTATTAAAATTACTAGATGATTAAATAATAACTAAAAGTAGTTTAAAAGTAACTAGAAAAGGAAAATAATTACTGTAAAGGAAAGAAAATGACATATTGAAAAGATTAATTAGAAAACAAAGAAAAAATAATAGTGTTAAAAAAAATTCAAATAATTTCGAAAATAACCAAAATGTATTGAAAAATAACTAGAAAAAGAAAAAAAACCATGAATTTAAAACTATGAAGAAAGATCCCTAGAATATCTAAAAGTTGCTCAATTATATACTTCTAAAAGTTGAAAAAAATAAAGAGAAATAAAAAAAATGTAGACATTAAAAAATCACTAGAAAATGTATAAAAATACTAAAAAGAAAAAAAAGTAACTAGAAATTGATCAAAAGTAACTATAAAGAAAAGAAAAACAACGGTAAAAAAATATATGACAAATGTAAGAAAAATAATTAGAAAATAAAGATAGAAAGTGAAAACAAATAACTATATATTGATAAAATTACTAGAGAATGAAGAGAATTACTAGGAATTTACATAACTCGTGGAAAATGACGAGAAAAATGATGAGAAATGTAAGAATATGGTAATAATGAAAAAATGTTATAGAATATAAAAAAATAACCAGCTAGAAAATATAACTAAAAAATGACAAAAATAACTAGAAATTTTATAATTCAATTATAAAATAAAGGGATTTCTTGAAAGTAAAAATATCTAGATGTGAAAAAGTATAACTAAAAAGTAAAGAAGAAATACTATAAAGTGATAAAGAGACTAGAAAAAGAAACTCTAATAACTCGGAAATAAGAAAAACAAAATAGAATGAGACAAATTACAAAAAATCAAAGAAGTAACCTTAAAATTATTAAAATCACCAGAATTTATTAAAAATAACTAGAAACTTATGAAAGAATGGAAAAAAGTGCGAGAATAATTAAATCAAGTGGAAAAAACTAGAATTTAACAAAAATAAATATAAATCAAAAAGGTTTAAATATTAAAAAGTTAACTAAAAATAAATACCGGAATATTACTAGAAAATAAAATAATAACTAGAATCGAAAAAAGCTGAAGAAATATTTAAAAAAAGAAGAAGAATTACTAATTTGATATTGAAGGAAATAAATTAAACTGAAAAAGGTTTATTTGAAAAAGTAAAAAAAAAATAATTGAAACTTGCAGAAATTTGGAATTTAAAAATTAGGGGAAAAATTGAAAAATAATGAGAATCATTGAAGAAAATTTTTGAACAATGATAAAAATAGTTAAAATTTGTAGATATTAATTGCAATCATAGAGAATAATTTTAAAAAATACAGAATATTTGTAAAGTAAAAGTATTACAAAATGATTTCAAGAATTTTAAATTCATTTATTAAAGAAAATGAAAATTTTAGATATGTTATTGAAATTTTCAGAATTAATTAACAAAGATTCAAAATAATGTAAAAATTGTGAAAATAATTAAAAATTGACGAAGTATTTGAAATTTGAGACAAAAATTGAAGAATGATTAAAACATGAAAAAGTGGATGCAATAATTTAAATTTGAGATACTGAGTAAAAATTTCGGAAATTTATTGAAAAATAATTAATATATCTAATTAAAAGGCGAATAAAATAATTGCAAAAATATAAAAGAAAATAAAAATTGAAAAAAATATTTAAAAAATGAGATAAAATAGTTGAAAATTTAGGAATTTAATTGAAAAATAAAATTTGAGAATAAATAAAATTTTAGGAAATTGATTGCAAAAATGATAAAAATAATAATTCAAAATTGAAGAATATTATTAAAATTTAAGAAAAATTTCATAATCTAAAAAAATAATTGAAGAATAATGAAAGTAATAAAAAATCCGAGAAAATATTGGCAAAGTAATGAAAAATTGAAGAGAATAATTTTAGTTTTTTAAAAATTATTGAAAAAATCACAACATATAATTATAAATAATAAAAGAAAATAATTGTAAATTGAAAAAATAACTAGAATTTGAGATAAATAATAAGGAAAATTCGAAAATAAATCAAAGAATAATTTAAAAAGACAAAAATTAATTGAAAAATGAATTTAATAGAAAAATAATTGATAGAAATAATTGTTATTTGAAGAAAATAATAAACATTTATAAATAATAATTGAAAGAATTATAGAATATGTCTGAGATAATAGGATTACAATTACAATTATAGGTATATTATAATTTATAGAACTTCAATTAATGTGAAATTTCATTGATTAAAAATTTAATTAATCCTCGCTTTGAGAATAATAAAATTAATATTATTTTCATTATTTTTTAATTTTTCCCCTAAATTATAAATTCAATTTCAGCAAGTTTAAAATATTCTCTTTAATTTTTTCAAATAAATTAATGGATACAATTTTTACTTAAAAACTAAATTTTACTAAAGATAAATCTATAATATAAACATTTAATAAATGTGCAATATTCATAAGATCGCAAAATAATGAAACTGCGTGAAATTGTTTAATGAAATTCCATAATATGCAAATCTGGTTTATCAAGTATTATATAAAATATAAAGTTTATTCCAAATGTCGAGTGTATTATATTTTAAGTTCAATATTCCACACCTTTCTCTGTAAATACAAATGATGCCTTAAATAATGTTTTCACATTGATTTTATGAACTATAAAAAATAATTCTCAACCAAATATGATTTTAAGGTATACATATTGTATTTATCGTTTAATTTTACAACTCTAAGTATTCCATCATTGACCAATTTTCAAATGAAGTTAGTAAATATTCGCACATTAAATATAAATTTTAACAGTTGGATTTTAAAACATTTGCTCAAAAAAATCGAATTTATTCGTTAATCTTGTGTAAAAAGTGAAAGAAAATGTGAAAGCCGAGCAAAGAATGAGCAGTAAATGAGTACTTGTAAATCTAATTTATGCGCTTTAAAACAGCGAGAATAACACTTTCGTCATTGATTTGTAACTTACTAGTTGTTAGGATTTTGTTATTTTTCAATTTCTCAGAAGACGTTTATTTGTCTCGTAAATCGAAATTATAATCGATTAAAATTTTTTTCGATTCCTTATCTAAATTAATTAAAAATTATAAGATTATTTATTGTTTTGTAAAAAATATTAAAAAGATCAAATAAAAAGGAGATAAGTAAATACAAATAAATAAATACAAATAAAGAAATAAATAAATAAATGTAAATAAAAATAAGTAAATAAATAACAAAGATATAAATAAAAGTAAAATAAATAAATAATGATTTGAAAATTCGTAAATTAGAAATTTCCTATGCCGAAAAATTGTGAAAATCGAGTTTCAAAATTTTTTATTGTTAATAGAGATTTACATAAACAGAAGCAATTGTAAATTTTCTTCCTAGATTCGCTGCCTTTCTAGCGATTTGAACAAATCGTTCTTCAGAATATTGCTTGTAATGTATATTATATAATTCAAAAAGTACAATAAACGTTCATGACCATCGTAATATTTTTTTCTGCTTCAGAAAGAAAATGTGAAATGAAGAAATAACTAAGTGTAGGTATTTAATTACAGACGTGAATTTAATTACATAGTTGATTTCATTTCTGTATTAGCTTTGACATTTAATTCAATTAAATTCTCAATAAATCTGAATTAGTTAAAAATAACTAATTATTAGTCAAATATTAATAATTATTAATAAAAAAAAGAAAAACTAAATAATAGTTAAAATTTGACTAATTGAATTAGTAAACAGAATTTTATTAAAATATTAGTTATTGACATAACCTATAAAAATGAATTTGACTAATAATTACCCATTTTTTTTGCTTTTAAATTAGTTATTCTTAACTTATTCAGATTAATTATTAATTAATAAATTAATTACAATTAATTAATAAATTAATTACAATTAATTAAATATTAATTAAAAATTAATTAATAAATTGAGATTTTTCTAAATTATATCTCAAACTGGGTCATAAACTGGGTAAATAAGTGATTGGATTTTTAATAAACAATGTAAAAATTTTTAATTTAATATTTTTTTTTATTTAAAAATTGATAGAAGTTAAATTTACTTTTACACTGGAGCGCCGCTCGAGCGGATTGTCAGAAGTTTTGTCCGTATGAGCGGAACAAAATACTCGTAAAATTTTTAAATTTAGATAATTCAAATTATTTTCAAATTTGAACATAAAACGAATTTAATCATAAAGTATATTTTAATATAAAAGATATTTAGAAGTAATTAATATAAAAGAATATTAATAAATAAATAAATATAAATTTAATATAAAAGAGGAAATTTTAAAAATAAGACCATTAAAATATATAAATTAAAATATTTAAATATATTTAAATTAAAACATTTAAATAAAAAAAAAAATAAATAATCGTAAAAGCAAAATAACCTAAAACGCGAAACAGATTTTAACCTAAATCAAATTTAAGCACAAAAATACTTGAAATGGAAAATAATTTAAAAATACAACTTTTTTTTAAATGAAATAACTAAATATTAAATATACCACAAATTAAACATAATTTAAAAGTTAACTTAAGAAAAAAAAAAAAAAAAAGAGTTGAAAGAACGTGAAAAGCTGTAAAAGCGTGAAAAATGATTATAAATTGTTTATTTGACCCTTTATCTTTTCTGAGGAATAGTGAATACAGTTACACTCTGCTGAGAATTCGCTCGTTTAAACCCGGCCAAATCACAGTCTATCTTTGACCGTCTCGACGGTTGGAGCGCCTTAAGGATACCAAGTCGTTTCCATTAAATTAACAATCATGACAGAAAAAGTTAAATAAACTTTTTTTGTCAGCGAAAAACTCGAGAAAATCGAAAATAACTGATAATCGGTAGTTTTAGTGCTGTGCCAGTGAAAGTGACGATCGGAAAAAGAGCAGACTTTGAATAATATTTACGACACGGTGCCAATAAGAAGATCATTGTTGCGCACTGTTGATTCGCTAATGTCCACAAAATCGGCATCAAGAAGAAAAAATTAAAAAAAATTTAAATTAGACTTTTAGGTAATTTTTGACAAAATATTTCGTTATTCTTTTTCACAAATATTGCGACTTTTTTTTGTAATTTACTAAAAGTTTTGGAGAATTTGAAAAATTGGTAAATTATCGTTTTGTGTTTAAGTTTATTTTTTTTTATTTTATATTTATAATAATCTTCAAGTTTCATTTATTCATTCTGTCCACACCTAAAGTTTGGGACTTTTTGTTTTTTGTTATAAATTTAAAAACATTTGTCACCTATTTAAGATTTTATTAAGTTTTAAAATAACAATTTTAATTTCTTCAAATTTCTAGTTAATTTCAACATGAATTGACTAAAAATTCAATTAATCTAATTAGTCTGGAATGATTTAAAAAACTCTTGAATTTTTAATAATTTGTTTCTATTATGATTTCAATTATTGACAACAATTAATAACAATTTGTATTGTTGAGTTTTTTAAAAATGTTCTTCAATTCTTAATTATTTTCATTATTTATAAAAGTTTTCCGTAAATTCTAAACTTACTTTTCGCAAATTTTAATTATTTTATTCAACTTTGTCAATTAATTTTTAAGTTTTAATTATTTTTTTGACATTAAATCAATTTCATTATTTTTTAATTAATGTATTTATTTTCAATTTCTTTACTCATTTCTCAATTATTTTTACAAAATTTAATTATTTTTTAAACAGTAATTATTTTGTTTAAATTACAATTACCTTTCACAATATCGAATTATTAATGTAAATTTAATAATCCTTTTCAAAATTTTTTTTTGTATAATCATTTTCCAAATATTTTTCAATATTAAAATACCTGTTTCAATGCTTTAATTCTTATTAAATTTTTATTTATTTTTTGAAATATTTGCTGTATTTTTCAATTATTTAAATGGTGTTTGATTTTCCGTATAAAATTATTTTATTTTAAATAAATTCTGTGATTTTCTCAAATTTCCATAATTATCTTCAGTTTTTAATTTTTTTATCATTTTTCAAGTAGTATCATTTATTTCAAATATATTCTGTAATTTTTTCAATTATTTTTCACAAGTTTTTTTTATTTTCTTCAATTTTTAATTATTTTAATCGTTTTTCAATTATTTGACCCTATTTTAAATTATTTTAATTATTTTTTAGTCAATTTTCTAAAGTTTAAATTATTTATCTCAAATTTCAATTATCTTTTTAATTTACTATTATTTTTTATCATTCTGCAATTACTTTCGGTTATTTCGAATATAGGTAGTAATTTTTTTTTAATTAAAGTTCACAAATTAAAATTATTGTCTTTAATTTTCAATTGTCTTAATCATTTTCAAATATTTCCTTGAACCCTTTATGTTTTCATTTTTCTTCAACTAATTTCCTAAATTTTAAATTATTTTTCTCAAGTTTCAAATATTTTCTTTAAATTTAAACTAATTCTTTCGAATTCACAATAAATATACATATAAATAAATAAATTTTAATTATTTTTCAGAATTTTAAATTATTTCTATCATTTTATTTATTTATTTAATTACATTTTGCAATTATCTTATACAATTTTTAATTACTTTTATTATTCTTGAATTAATTTCTTCAATTTTCAATTATTTTCCACTAATTTTAATTATTCTCTTCAATTTTTAATTTTTTTCTCAAAATACAATTTTTTTAAAGTTTTGTTTATTTTTATCATTTTGTAATTGTTATCTACAATTTATAACCATTTCCATTATTTTTCAATTAATTTCCTAGTTTAGCAATTTATTTATTTATTCAATAATATATCCCGCAGTCAATTATTTTTTTAAATTTACAATTGTTTTTTGAATTTTTATTTACTTTTAACATTTCACTTTTAAATTTTTATTAGTTACATGAATTTTCAATTATTTTTATTATTTTGCAATTAACTTCTTCAATTTTTAATTCTTTTTATTATTCTACAATTAATTTCTTGAATTTTCAATTATTTTTCTCTAATTACAATTACTTGCTTCAATTTTCAATTAATTCTCTAAAATAAAAACTTTTTTTAAGTGCCTATTTCTTTTATTTTTATCATTTTGCAATTCTTCTCTCCAATTTATAATCATTTCCATTATTTTTAAATTTATTTCCTAATTTTTCAATTATTTATCTCAATATCTAATTGTTTTCCCAATGTTCATTAATTTTTATCATTTAGCAATTAGATATTTCATTCACTTTTCAATTATTTTAATTATTTTTCAAATAATTTCTGAAATCTTCAGAAAGATTTCTGAAATCTTCAATTGTTATCTCAAATCTAAATAATTGGCTCTAATTTTCAATTCATAACCATTTCCATTATTTTTTAATTAATTTCCTAGTTTTTCAATTATTTTTCTAAATTGTCAATTGTTTTTGTTTTAAAATATCATTTACCTTTATCATTTTGAAATTAGGTATTTTATTGACTTTTCAATTATTTCAATTATTTTTCAGTTAATTTCTGAAATTTTCAACTGTTATCTTAAATCTAAATTATTGTCTCCAATTTTCAATTTATATTCATTTCCATTATTTTTCAATTAATTTCCTAGTTTTTAAATTATTTTTCTAAATTTTCAATTGTTTTTGTTTTTTAAATTTTCATTTACTTTTATCATTTTGAAATTAGGTATTTTATTGACTTTTCAATTATTTCAATTATTTTTCAGTTAATTTCTGAAATTTTCAACTGTTATTTCAAATCTAAATTATTGTCTCCAATTTTCAATTTATATTCATTTCCATTATTTTTCAATTAATTTCCTAGTTTTTAAATTATTTTTCTAAATTTTCAATTGTTTTTGTTTTTTAAATTTCCATTTACTTTTATCATTTTGAAATTAGATATTTTATTGACTTTTCAATTATTTCAATTATTTTTCAATTAATTCAATTAATTTCCGAAATGTTCAATTGTTATCTTAAATCTAAATTATTGTCTCCAATTTTCAATTTATAACCATACCGAAATAAATTCCCATTATTTTTCAATTAATTTCCTAGTTTTTCAATTATTTTTCTAAATTTTAAATTATTTTTGTTTTAACAATTTCCATTTACAATTAGGTATTTTATTCACTTTTTAATTATTTCAATTATTTTTCAACTAATTTCTGAAATTTTCACCTGTTATCCCAAATCTAAATTATTGTCTCCAATTTTCAATTGTTTTTGTTTTTAAAATTTTCATTTTCTTTTATCATTTTAAAATTAGGTATTTTATTGACTTTTCAATTATTTCAATTATTTTTTAATTAATTCAATTAATTTCCGAAATGTTCAATTGTTATCTTAAATCTAAATTATTGTCTCCAATTTTCAATTTATAACCATACCGAAATAAATTCCCATTATTTTTCAATTAATTTCCTAGTTTTAAAATTATTTTCTAAATTTTCAATTATTTTTGTTTTAACAATTTTCATTTATTTTTATCATTTTGCAATTAGGTATTTTATTCAATTTTCAATTATTTTAATTATTTTTTAATTAATTTCCGAAATGTTCAATTGTTAACCTAATTCTAAATTATTGTCTCCAATTTTTAATTTTTAATATCATTCCCATTTTTTTCAATTAATTTCCTAATTTTTCGAATATTTGTCTCAATTTTCAATTACTTTGACCATTTTACAATTAGTTTATCCACTTTTTAATTATTCTAATTATTTTTCAAATAATATTTTCAAATGTTAATTATTACCTCAAAAAATCTAAATTATTTTAGTCACTAATTTGTAATTATTTTCTTCAATTTTCAATTCTTCTTACAATTTTTCAATTGATTTCCTTAATTTTTAATTATTTTAATTATTTTAAAAATTAATTTCCAAAAATTTCAATTATTTAACTCAGGTTTCAATTATTTTCTCTACTTTAAAGTTTTTAAAATTATTTTACAATTATTTTATTTTATTTCACATATGTTCTACATTTTTTTCAATTATTTTTCCAATGTTTCAATTATTATTTTCTTCAATTTTTGATTATTTTTATCATTTTTCAATTATTTTCCTCAATTTTAATTATTTTCACTTTTGTCAATAAATTGCTAAGGTTTTCAAGTATTATTCTCAAATTTCAATTATTTTCTTTAATTTTAAAGTATTTCCATAATTTTTAATTGTTTCCATTATTTTTTAATTACATAATTTGCAAAATTTTTTTTCTTCAGTACCTATTTTATTGTATCTTATTATTTATTTATTTTATATATTATCTTCACAAAATCTTTAAATTGTCTTCAAAATCATCTTCATATTATCTTCATATAATTATCTAGATAATTTAGTTTTTCCATTTTTTTTCTTATTTGTTAATTTTAATATTCTGTGTCAATTACTTATTCATGAATCAGCACATTATTAAGCAAGAAATGCACTTATTTGATATTTATCATTCTAAAAACTGGGCAATAACTGTAATTGAATTTTATTGATAACTTGCAATAAAAAAGCAATCAGTTACGAAATTATTGGTAATATTTTAATTTAATTACAGGGTACTGCAATAATAAAATTATATTTTATGAAAATTAGTGTTACTTACGAATCGCAACAAAAACAGTCTCAACTAATTTGACGTTAACATTCATTATAACGAATTAAATATCATTTTGTTATAATAAAATTGAAATGGAGACAAATTGATATTATATTATGACTATTAAAATTTATTTTTTATTTCAATTTTTTGTTTATTTAGTATTTATTATTTGCTATTACTCATATTTATAATTATTTACTTATTTATTATTATCTATTCACTATTTATTTTTATTCCCACTTGTTATTCAATTGTATATTTAATTATTTATATTTTATCACACCCACTTGATTCAAACACAGAAGCAGCATTCTTGGTCAATATTAATGCGAATTAAAATTTTTATAAATGGAAAAAATAAACATGAAAGTTGAGAACAAAATTAGCAAGTCCCTGATAAATTATTCATGAGTCCTGAGTCACATATATATACAAAGAAGGACGATTGATGGAAAATAGACATTTTATTTATGATTTGGCAGATTTAGACTTCGAAATAAAAGTCCCTATTATCTCGAGAAAAGATCGATTTTATGTATTAAGCAGTAAATCTTTCATCTTGAGAAAAGCAATTTACTGCTTAAAAAGCAAAATTAGAAATATATTGTCCCGCTTTTCAAAAAAGATGAAAACAAATGTCTAAATCTATCAAATTAAAAGCACATAATTTATAATTAAAATGAGAAATGATAAATAAATTAAATGGAATTTCGCAGAAAAAGTTTGCAGTCATCAAACTCTAAATTGTTTACTTCCAGTTATAGATCTAAAAAAAAAAGCAGCATTTACCGTCAGTAATAAAGAAAATTGATTTAAACTTGAAAACTGACTCAGAGAATTCATCATGTAAAAATGCAAAAAATGTTTTGTCCTCCTTTTGTGAAGTTCTGAAATGATTTTTCTATTTATACCTTGACACGCATCCCTATGTGATTTTATGTACTTTTTTTTTTAAACCAAAGTTCTGTCTATTGTAATGTAAAATTCTGTGGCTTTTTTTATAAATTTTAAAGAGCAATTACTAAATGCACCGATTGCATACTAATTCTTATGTAAAAGTGTGCGAGTTAAGCGATAGATTGTTAAATGCTTACAACAATAAATTATCTGCGGTTACATACATGTTACACCACGAATTATATGAGGGACGATAAAAAAAGAGACAAACCATTATATTCAAGATTTGTGGTGTTTTTCAAATAAAAATATTGAAATAACAAAAGTCTTGTATTTGCCTACAATAAAATGTGCCATTAAAGAATGAGAAAATCATATGGTTGTACAATAGTCATTGTATTATATGTTACTATGCAAATTCTGCATTCTTTTTTTTCAGGAGTTTCAAGAAGGATGCAAAAAAGACTTCTGTTAAATTTTCAGACCGTTCTTCTGGTCTTTTCGCTAATTGGCGCAAAGTCACATTCGACAGAGAACAAACTAAGGGGAATTTATTCCTGGAAAGCACTGGAATTTGCATTTCCAAGCGAACTAGCCAAAGAAAATGCCATTTTTTTGGGAGACTTTATACCGGGAAATCCGGTGCCTATTGATGTTGATGTCGATTATGGAGGTGAGGATATTTTTTTTAATTTATCATCTATAACGTATCCATGATCTAAAATCTATAATCTATGACATACAATTTATTAGGGAATAAATATATTACTAAAGTAAATATAAAGTTAATGTTTTCAATTAAGCAATGCAATAGCATTTTTTCTGAAATTAAATTCCAGGTCACAAATTTTCGAACAATTAAAACAGTATTTTTAATTTTGAGAAATTCGACTTTATTTTCAAAATATAACTTTAGTGTTAAATTAAAAATTTACACGTTCTTATAATCTTATTAACTGCAATTAAGGCTTACAAAGTTTTATTATAAAAAAAAAAAAATTAAAATCTAAATTTTTGGACAATAATTTATCTTATAAACATTAAAAAAGAATTATGTATTATAATTCCACTAGCAACATTAACAAACTTTGCATTATTGTTGGTCATTTAAAACTATAAAATTTTGCAAATTCAAATAATGAAAATTACGAAATTTAAGAATACCTATATCTAAAAAATGACGAAAAATAATTTACAGTTAAAAACAAAATTCGAAAAATTGCTACATGATTACACAATTGAAAAGAGTAGTTTAAAAAAATAAATATTAAATTCAAATAAAATAATTGAAAAATTATAGGAATAACAAATAATTGTACATTGAACAACTGAATTAAAAATCGAAAAAAATAATTGAAATTGAAGAAGATAATAAAAAATTGAGGAATAACATTTAAAAATTAGGAAATAAATTCAGAATTTAAGAATTAAATTAAAATTTGAAAAAATAATTCATAATTGAAAAAAAAATTACAAAATGACGAAAATAATTGACAATTGAAAACAAAATTTAAAAAAACACTGGATTAATACACAACCGAACAAAATAATTAAAAAAACTCAAAAAATAATTATAAAATTCTAAGATAAGAATTGAAAATTGAAAAAATTTTAGAAAATAATTGAAGATTGCGAAAAAAAAATTAATAATTGAAAGAAATAGTTGAAAAAAGACGAGAATAATTAAAAAATGGAAGAAAATATGTGAAAAATAATGAAAATAATTGTTGGGAATAATTACACGTTTAACAACTGAATTAAAAATCGAAAAAATAATTGAAAATTGATTAAAGCAATTAAAAATTCAAGAATGGAATTGAAATTTGAATAATATACTTTAAAATTGAAAAAGCCGAGAATTTATGAATATAGAAGAAAAGTAACTGAAAAATCAAGAATGTAATTAAAAATTAAAGAAAATAATTGAATTAAAAAAAACTTAATGACAATCGAAAAAAATAATAGGAAAATGCGATAATTTTTTATATTAAAGAAAATAATTGAAAATTTAAAAATGGAATTTAAATTTGATGAAAATAACTGAGAATTAAATAGAACTGATCTAAAATTAAATAAATGAATTGAAATTCTAAAACCATTTTTATGAGTGAAAAAAATAATTGAAAAAATCCGAGAATTATTGAATATTGAGGAATTAATTGAAAATCGATAAAAATAATTGAAAATTAAAGAAAATATTGCAGAATTGAAAAAAATAATTGAAAATTTAAGAACAATTAACAATTAGAAAAAAGTGTGAAATATGGTAAGGATAATCGTCATTCGAACAAAATTTTTTTGTTAATTATTGAATAATCATAAAATTGAAGGAGAATAATAAATTGTCAATTGAAAACTAATGAAAATTATGGAAAAATTGTAGAAAATGAATGAAAATCGAAGAAATCAATTGGAAATTAAAGAATTGTATTAAAATTTCAAGAAAATAATTGCGAGTTGAAGAAAATAATTAAAAATTAAAGAAATAAATTAAAGATTAAAGAATCAAATCGGAAATTTAAAAAAATAGGTAATAATTGAAAGAAAAATTACAAAATGACTAAATTAATTAAATATTAAAGAAATTGAGAAATGAGGAAAATAAATGACAATCGAAAGAAAAATTTAAAAACTGTCGAGAATAATTGACAACAGAACAAAATAATTAAAAAAAATTAAAGAATAATTATAAAATTTAAAGAGAAAATTGTATGTTGAAAAATTAAAAGTTGTAGATTTATTTATTAATGAAATTAAAATTATTTGAACTGATATTTATACATTTAAATTTTAATCAATTTAAATGCATTTTTTAAAAAGGTATCTGATTTAAATTAAATAATAATTTCCATGGTCATTTCTCGGTTTGCCGGTCAAGTCAACCTTGAATAATCAAACTTACACTAAAATTGGATATTTATCTATTTTTAATGACTTTACTACACATTCAAAATATACGGCATTCAAAGCATCCTTTTAACGGTAGATAATCGCTTTTAATTCAAGATATATATAAGCAGTAAAACAAGTATTTACATGTACTCACATTTGTTTACAAGTAATCTTACAAATATAATCGATTCGTTATGAAAACGTACTGCAATCTATAATATTTAAACAAAATATTATTCGAATTGTGATTCATTTGACATTTTTTGTCGACTAAGAACAAAAGAGATTGGCATTTGTCTCTTCTGCTATATACCTAACCTAACGTATGAGCTCAAAAGAGCGCGAAATTTGAAACCTGCATATGAACAAAATGAGCAATTACTTACCTAAATTCTTTTGTGTTACAATTTATTTATTAATATTTATTAATATAATATTAAATTTATTTTTTTTAAGTACTTACTTAATTTAATGTAATTTTTATATCAAAAGATTTATTAACCATTGAAAATGTTGAAAAACCTGCAAAAAATAAATAAATTCTTCAAAAATAAAAAAGTTTAAAAAATCAATGAAAGTAAAAAGAAAAAAATTAAGAAATATGGTAATAATGCGTTATGAAATATAAAACAGTTTAAGGAAGATTGATTAAATTGCTTTTTTAAAATCAAAATACTACGCAATAAACAGTAAAAGGTTTAAAAACAAAAAATTGAAATTACAAATGAGAGGAATAAATGATAATCAAAAAGTTAAAATATTTGCGGACATTTTTTTTAAATTAAGAAAATAAATAAGATAATCAGTAAAAAAAAATGGAAAAATGTTACTAAAGATAAAAAAATACTTCAAAAACTTGTTTTGAAAATCAAGCAAAAAGCAATAATTTTTTTAAATGAAGAATTAAGTGAAAACATTTAAACACTTTTAAGAAAAAAATCAATAGGTATTTCCAAGAAATAGAGAAACTTTGACCAAAGGAGAAAATTTATTATAGATCAAATTTACGAAAAATTAAATAAAAGAAGAAAAGTCTTTAAAAATGATAAAAATTAATAAGTTATGACAAAGGATAAAAAACCAAATAATTATTTTAAAAATATATTGTAATCCTTTAACGTCCGAGCAATATTATATTGAATTAATAAATCGACACATTCGGACTGAAATACTGTTTATTTTTTATTTAACAAATGTCCTACGTTTCGAGAACGAACAGTTCTCCTCTTCAGGGACTAAAAAATATAAATATACAAAATTATGATGTATTTTTTACAAGATTAATTAATTAGACAAATAAGAAGAAACAAATAGAATATTTAGAATACAATTTTGCAATTTTTTTTTTTTTTTTTTTTTGGTCGATATAAATAAACTCTTACCTAATGTTAATAAAATCCAAAATTTGTTAAACACACAATTTAAAATTAATCACTTGAAAAATTCAAGAACGTCAATATTATAATATAACGTCGATAAACAATATAACAATTTGGACATGATTAAAAATTATTTTTTATTTTTAGTGACTGAGAGCTGTTATTCTACTCAGTCACTTGTCAGATTTAAAACTGAACAATTTGTTAATGATATTTCAGCTTATTAAAATTCAGAAACTAATTATTAGTATTTGTAAATATAAACGTTTGAGAGTGTGAGACCAACTTTAATAATATTTTGAAAATTAGGAAATTTTATTTTAACTTAGGATATTGAATTTAATATTTATTTTAAAAATTCAAGAATTGCATTGTATGATGCATTGAAATTTTCTAAGTCGTTTTTTACATTTGTACAATTATTACCTTCTTTTTTAATATGGACCATTTCAGCAAATAATCTTTTGTAATCATTGGGTTCGTTATGCATAATTTTAACATTTTCCCAAAGAATATCATGAGGAATATTGTTTTTTAATTTTCGGTGTCTACTAATAACATTGTGGTAATTTTCATTGTAACCAAAATTATCACTATGTTCTCTAATTCCAACTCTGAGTGGTCTGCTGGTTTGACCTACATAACATTTTCCACAAGAACACGGAATTTTATAGACAACGTTAGGCTTATCTATTAATTTTAATTGGTCTTTACCTAATTTAATTTTTTACCTAATAAAAACATGTTAAGAATTCAGTTGAATTTAAAAATATAATTGATAAAACAACAATTCCTAATAACCACATTATGGTCTCTCTTGATGTTAAATCCCTTTTCTCAAATATTCCTTATAATTTAGTAAAATCAGGAATTGAAAAAAGATGGAATTTAATAAAAAAAACACACTAAATTACCAAAAAATGAATTCCTAATTGGCATTGAATTTTTAATGAACAATACATATTTTCAATTTGATCAAAAATATTATAAACAAGTTTTTGGCACCCCCATGGGTTCCCCCATATCAGCTTTTATCTCTGATATAGTTATGGAGGATTTAGAAATTGATGTTATGAGCAGGTTTGATTTTGTAATTCCTTTTTACCGCAGATATGTGGATGACACTATAATGTTTATACCTAAGGAAAAACTAGACACAGTTTTGTTAATTTTCAACTCATTTCATGAAAGATTACAATTTACTCATGAAATAGAGATAGATAATTCTATTAATTTTCTTAATTTAACTGTCATAAAAAACATTGATAATTCATTAATAACTGATTGGTATCAAAAAGATACATATTCCGGAAGACTATTAAATTTTTACTCTAATCATCCTATTCAACACAAAATAGCAATAATTAAAAATTTGGTGGATTCAGCTATACATCTTTCTGATAAATCTTTCCATGACAAAAATTTGAAACTTATAAAAAACTTGCTCCATTTAAACAGTTATCCATTACAATTTAGTAACAAACATATTAACAAAAGACTATCTGAAATAAAAAATCCTAAAACATCTTCTCAAAACTTAGATGACAATAATAAAAAATCAATCATAACCATTCCTTATTATGGTCAAATTTCAGAAAATATAAAAAGATTATTATCAAAATATAGTATAAAAACAATTTTCAAGGTTGAATCAAAATTAAATAAATATATTAAATTAGGTAAAGACCAATTAAAATTAATAGATAAGCCTAACGTTGTCTATAAAATTCCGTGGTCTTGTGGAAAATGTTATGTAGGTCAAACCAGCAGACCACTCAGAGTTAGAATTAAAGAACATAGTGATAATTTTGGTTACAATGAAAATTACCACAATGTTATTAGTAGACACCGAAAATTAAAAAACAATATTCCTCACGATATTCTTTGAGAAAATGTTAAAATTATGCATAACGAACCCAATGATTACAAAAGATTATTTGCTGAAATGGTCCATATTAAATAAAAAGGTAATAATTGTACAAATTTAAAAAACGACTTAGAAAATTTCATTGCATCATACAATGCAATTCTTGAATTTTTAAAATAAATATTAAATTCAATATCCTAAGTGAAAATAAAATTTCCTAATTTTCAAAATATTGTTAAAGTTGGTCTCACACTCTCAAACGTTTATATTTACAAATACTAATAATTAGTTTCTGAATTTTAATAAGCTGTAATATCATTAACAAATTGTTCAGTTTTAAATCTGACAAGTGACTGAGTAGAATAACAGCTCTCAGTCACTAAAAATAAAAAATAATTTTTAATCATGTCCAAATTGTTATATTGTTTATCGACGTTATATTATAATATTGACGTTCTTGAATTTTTCAAGTGATTAATTTTAAATTGTGTGTTTAACAAATTTTAGATTTTATTAACATTAGGTAAAAGTTTATTTATATCGAACAAAAAAAAAAAAAAAAATTGCAAAATTGTCTAATTAATTAATCTTGTAAAAAATATATCATAATTTTGTATATTTATATTTTTTAGTCCCTGAAGAGGAGAACTGTTCGTTCTCGAAACGTAGGACATTTGTTCAATAAAAAATAAACAGTACTTCAGTCCGAATGTGTCGATTTATTAATTCAATATTTTAAAAATCATCAAATTGAAAATAATTATATTTTACAACTTCCAAATTATAATCATAAACAAAATAAATCACTGAAAAAGTAAATAAATTTTTCTAAAATTGTTAAAATAAAACTATATAAAATTATCTGAAGTAATTTTTGTAAAAAGAATCAAATTTAAAAAAATCTAAAAAATAAAAAAGTATTATTAAACGCATTAAAAAAAAGAAAAATTTTTTAAAAAAAATAAAAGTTACCTAAGTGATTTTCAAAAAATACAGAAGAGCAATATAAAACATAAACTACCAAAAAATTGTTTGAAAAAGAAAAAATTGCAAGAAAGAGTAATGAAATATTTCAAGAAAGTGATATAAATTAGTTGGTAAATAAGTCTACAATTTTTTCTATAATTTTCAACCGTTTTCAATTTACAATTATTCTCCTTAAATTTTATAATTATTCTTTAATTTTTTAAATTATTTTGTTCTGTTGTAGATTATTCTCGACAGTTTTCGAATTTCTTTTTCAATTGTCAATTATTTTGCGCATTTCTCAATTATTTTCTTTAATCTTAAATTATTCTCTTCAATTTGGAATTTTCTTTAAATTATGAATTACTTTCTATAAAGTCAATTCCATTCTACAATTTTGTATTAAGTTTATTCAATATTCCAAAAAACTTGACTTTTTTCAATTATAAACCATTATTTCAAATTACAGTTCATTTCTTCTGTTTTTAAATATTTTCTTCAAATTTCAATCACATTTTTCAATTTTTAATTATTTTTTCGAATACTAAATATGCTTTTTTAATTTTATGTACAATTGTTCAATTATTCTCTTTAGCTCTTAATTATGTTTTAAATTTTTCATTTCCACTCTTCAATTTTAAATTTTTTCCTCAATTTCAATTATTTTGTTCGATTTAATTTTTTTCAATTCAGTTGTTCAATTAGCAATTATTACCAACAATTATTTCTATAATTTTCTTAATTTTTCAATTCTCAATTATTTTTTAAATTAAATGTTTATAGTTTGATTTTGTAAATTATTTTTTCCAGTTGTGTCTAGACATTTTTCGAATTTTGTTTTCAATTGTCAATTATTTTCGTAATTTTTCAGAAATTAAAATTCAATTTTGCTATTATTCTTGTTATTTTTCAAAATTTTTTTTCATTTATTAATTATTTTCTTTAATTTTTAGTTATTTCTTACAATATTTAAAATTTTTATTTATTCTCTTAAAATTTGAGAATTATTTTTCAACGTTTTCAATTATTTTTTTCAGTTTTACATTATTCTAGTGAAATTGTTTTTTAATTGTCAATTATTTTCTTTAATATTTTAAAATCCTCGCCTTTCGCCAATTATTTTTCTCCATTATCAATAAGATTCGTTAATTTCAAATTTTTATTTTCTTCAATTCTCAATTTTTTCTTCAAATTTCAATTCCATTTTTCAGTTTTTGATTGTTTTCTTCTATATTCAATAACTTTCTGCTTTTTTCAATTTTTAATTTTATTCTTTAAATTTAAAATTAAATTTTCAATTTTCAATTATTTTATTCAATTTTAATTGAATTGAATAATTGAATAATTATTTTCAATTCAGTTGTTCAATTAGCAATTATTTCCAACAATTATTCCTATAATTTTCTTCATTTTTCAATTTTTAATTATTTTCTTTAAATTTAAAGTTTTTGCTATATTTCATCAATTTTTTTTCAGTAGTCTATTAATCTAGTCATTTTGTAGATATTCTCTTCAATTTTTTAATTATTCTCATTTTTCAATTATTTCTTTTAATTATTAACTATTTTTCGCAATTTGAAATTATTTCCTACAATTTTTTCAATTTGCAATTAGTCACTTAAAGTTTTATAAGGATTCTTTGAGTTTTTCAATTATTTTTTTTTTTTTGGTTGTGTATTAATCTAGCCATTTTTCGAATTTTGTTTTCAATTGTGGATTATTTTCACGTTTTTTAATTTTTCTCCATTATTATCAATTTTTTTTTAATTTTAGTTTAATTTTTAAATTATGAATTTATTTCTTCAAGTTTTTATTATTTTCTCCAAATTTGTAATTATTTTCTAAAGTTTTCAATTATTTTTTTCAATTTCAATTTTTTTTGTTTTGATTTTTAATCCAGTTGTTCAATTTGCAATTCGTTTTAGCAATTATTCTTATAATTTTCTTAATTTTTCAATTTTTTAGTTTAAATTAAATGCATATTGTTTAATTTTTTAGATTATTTTTAACAACTGTGTATTTATCTAGCCATTTTTCGAATTTTGTTTTCAATTGTGAATTATTTTCACGTTTTGTAATGTTTCTCCATTATTATCAATTTTTTTTTAATTTCAGTTTATTTTTTAAATTATGAATTTATTTCTTCAAGTTTTTATTATTTTCTCCAAATTTGTAATTATTTTCTAAAGTTTTCAATTATTTTCTTCAATTTCAATTTTTTTTGTTTTGATTTTCAATTTAGTTGTTCAATTTGCAATTGGTTTCAGCAATTATTCCTATAATTTTCCTAATTTTTCCATTTTTTTAGTTTAAATTGAATGCATATTGTTTAATTTTTTAGATTATTTTTAACAACTGTGTATTTATCTACACTGAAAACTTTTATGTATTAAAATAATCTGCAGCGCGATTGTTTTAAGCCAATTTCAGATTATTTAAATTCTATTTGCTATAAAAAAAAGAGCGTTGCAGATTAATTTAATCCAAAACAATTTTCTGTGTAGCCATTTTTCAAATTTTGCTTTCAACTTTTTTTTAATTTCAGTTTAATTTTTAAATTATGGATTTATTTCTTCAAGTTTTTATTATTTTCTCCAAATTTTTAATTATTTTCTTGAATTTAAATTTTTTTGTTTCAATTGAATGTATATTGTTTAATTTTTTAGATTATTTTTAACAATTGTGTATTTATCTAGTCATTTTTGGAATTTTGTTTTTAATTGTCAATTATTTTCGTCATTTTTCATATATATTCTTTTCCATTATGTAATTATTCTCGTAATTTTCATTATTTGCATTTCCAAAAATTTATAGTTTTAAATGACGAACATCAATGTAAAGTTTCACATTAATGTTGCTGTTAATTAATATTTTACTATATACATGTAATAATTGCAACTTTGATTAATTGAAACTTATAAGTTTGAAAAAATTAAAGTTTCAATTAATTAACATTTGGGATTTCTATAAATAATAATGGCTTGGAATTAATTAAGTTTAATATAGTTTTCGACTTTCTTTCTATCAAAATTTTTTTAGATTAAATTTTGATCATTTTAAATTCAATTTTTCATATTATTATTAAAGAATACAAGATTGAAATTGAAGTTTTTAGGATTTATCTATCTTCCCAGAGTTTCTTAAAAATTTGCCGATCGTTTTCAAAATTTACGGATCTTTTTAAAAATTCTCGTCAATTTGAAAGTTTTTTTCACGATACCTTAAATTCTGGCACCAGGCCCTTTTGGGTTCCGGGCCCTGAAGCACCTGCTTCATGTAGATCCGTCCCTGAGATATTGCCAACAATTTTTTCTATGCTAAAAATACAATTAATTAAATACGAAAATTGTATTCTTTATATCTTAAAATGAGTCGATTGACCGATATAAAGTTTGTAATTGATCAAAAATTTGTAAAAATATTTCACTTATACTGTTTCTCTAATATTTAATTTTAACGTTAATTTAATCAATTTTCAGGCACCTACAGTCCTATGATATTCGTTGCAATTCCAAGATTTCAAAAAGGCGTGCCAATAACATTGGGATACGTGACTGATGATTTATCCGAGGAAAATAATCCTGTAATAGCACCATATCCAGATTGGTCATGGAATACCTTGGCAAACTGCGACGGCATTACAAGTGTCTACAGAGTGCAGGTCTTTTCAATTTATTTTGCGATCGAGGAATAATCTCCGATTTTAGAATAATTGCATTACAAGAATTCTTTTTTCCTAAAACTGCCTCATGACACATTTCATTGCGTTCCAGATAATTCAAATTACGTCTTGAACAATTTTCTGCCAACACTTAATCACGATTTTTTTTGTACATGCCGAGATAGAGAATTAGTTGAACTTAAACGATTGATTAATAAATAAATATAAAATATTTAAAAAATATAAAACAAAGCTGCAATTAATTTAAATCATGATTAAATCATTCGGCCATTTGCATTAAAATCATGATTAAAAAAAAAAACTTCACAATTCTCCGGATATCTAAGCTGCATGTAAAAAATCGCAAACTATAAAAAAAACCCAGAAATTTGTAGATAAATTTTGAAAATTCCAATTTTAATAAAAAACGATCTACAAATTTTTGGTATGATAACAAAAAATAGTGTTAAATTTTTATATCTAAGTCATTAGAATTTAAACAAATTCCAAACATCAATTACCTAACTCATATTCTAATTTATTTAAACCTTTAAATTTCAATGAATTCAAATTTAAATGCGCATTAATTTATTATTAAAGGTTATCAGTTTAAAAAATAAACTACAAACATTTGAAAATTTTATATATTTTAAAAAAATCAGTTTTTAATTTAAATAAAAAGAAATCCGATTTAAGGAGGTTTTCTCCATTTACATAACCTCAAACTAGAAAGTCGTTTTTCATCCCAAGTATAAATATTTTTAAAATCAATTTCACCTAATTGAGCTGTTATTTGTCAAAATTGGATGAAATTTAGAGATTTTAACTGCATTGAAAGAAAAAACATAAAATAAATTCCGAAAAATGTACAACTGAATCTTTCAAAATTACATGAAATTGATTTCGAAAATATTTTTATCCAGGGTGTAAAACGACTTTCTAGTTTGAGGTTATGTAAATGTCAAAAACCTCCTTAAATAAAAAAATTCATAAAAAAATCATGATTTTTATCAGCCCTCATATAAAGTATTTAAAAAAATTTAATATTTAAGAATAAATGAAGAAATAAATAATAATTTTAAAACTAAATAAATGACTAAATAAATAAATCATAGGGAATGAAAAATAAATAAAAAATTGTTAATTTTAGATCGACGATTGCAGAAGAATGTGGGTTTTGGACACTGGTGTTTTGGAAGGACATAGAAAATGTTCCCCTCAACTTTTGGCATTTAATCTAGACACGAAAAAACTTTTGGTTAGATACAGATTCCCAAAGGATCAATATAAAGAGGATTCTCTCTTTGTCACATCTGTTGTTGATGTTCGATTTGTCAATGGAAAGTGTCAGGATACTTTTGTCTATATCGCGGACGTGACTTCTTTTGCTCTTGTTGTTTATGATCATCGTAAATCAAAATCCTGGAAAATTTATAACAAACTATTTTATCCTTATCCTACCGACGGGACTTTTCATATTAAAGATGAGGACTTTGACCTAATGGACGGAATTTTGGGACTTGCTTTAGGACCAATAATGCCGGACGGAGACAGAATTCTTTACTTTCACTCTTTGGCTAGTAGAGTTGAGTCTTGGGTTCCGACTTCAATTATTAGGTGAGTGATAAAAATTTTGTTTCGAAATCTGATCGAGATTATGATTTATTTAATAATTTGGGATATTTTTAAAATAAGTGGTAGTATTTTTAAAATTGAAATATAAGACTTAAAACGAGTAAACTGTATATAAAAGAAAAGATTCAGCTTTTAAAACAAAAGCAGATTTCAATTGAATTTTTAACCATTTCATAACAGTTTGAAACAAATTTGAAAAACGTTCTAAATAAATTCTAAACAGTTTTGAATAAGCAATAAACAGTTTAATAGTTATAAACAATTCTAGATTAGTTTTAAAAAGTTTTAAACAATTTTGTGAAATCTTTAATAATTCTAAATAGTTTTAAACAAGTTTCAAATCGTGTAAAATAAGTTCTAAACAGGTTAGAATAAACAATAGACAGTTTAAAACGAGTTATAAGCGATTCTGAACTGGTTCTAAGTAGTTTTCAAGAAGTTGTGAAGAATTTTTAACAAGTTCGAAATCGTTTTTAGTAGTTTTAATTGATTTAGTTAATTAGTCAAAGATTTTTCAGAGTTTGAAACAGTTTTAACCTGTTCTAACCGGTTTTCAACAAGTTTTAAATAATTTGAAACCAATTTCGTACAATTTAAAACATGTTCAAAATAGTTTTAAGCAGGTTGAATTAATCCTCAACAAAGACAATAATTTTATTTAGTTATGGACAGTTTTTTGCAATTTGGACTAGTTATAAACAGTTTTAAACTAATTCGAAACAATTATAAACTAGTTGGAAACAATTTTCAACAAGTTTGAAACAGTTTTAAGTAGTTTTAAATAGGTTAAACTAACTTTAACATGTTATAAGCAGTTTAAAACTAGTTCTAAATATTTTTAAACAAGTAGGTAATGATTTCAAACAAGTTTGTAACAGTTCTTAGTAGTTGTCAGAAGCATTAATTAGTTTCAAACCAGTATAAATGTGATTAAATAAGTTCTAACCAGTTCCAAACAGTATTAAACCAGTTTAAAACAGTTTTAAACAGTTTAAAGTGGTTTTAAATAGGTTAAACTAATTCTGAACAAGTTATAAGCAGTTTTAAACCAGTTCTAAATAGTTTTAAACAAGTAGGGAACGATTTCAAACAATTTTTTAACAGTTCTTGTCAGTTTTAAATAGTTCAGATTCGTTTCAAACCTGTCCAAATGTGTTTAAACTAGTTTTAACCAGTTTCAAACAGTATTGAACAAGTTCAAAATAGTTTTAAACCGTTTAAAGTAGTTTTAAATAGGTTAAACTAATTCTGAACAAGTTATAAGCAGTTTTAAACCAGTTCTAAATAGTTTTAAACAAATAGGGAACGATTTCAAACAATTTTGTAACAGTTCTTGGCAGTTTTAAATAGTTCAGCTTCGTTTCAAACATGTCCAAATGTGTTTAAACTAGTTTTAACCAGTTTCAAACAGTATTGAACAAGTTCAAAATAGTTTTAAACCGTTTAAAGTAGTTTTAAATAGGTTAAACTAATTCTGAACAAGTTATAAGCAGTTTTAAACAAGTTCTAAATAGTTTTAAACAAGCAGGGAACAATTTAAAACAGTTTTGTAACAGTTCTTGGCAGTTTTAAATAGTTCAGATTCGTTTCAAACCTGTCCAAATGTGTTTAAACTAGTTTAAATTACTTTTAAACAGTATTGAACAAGATCAAAGTAGTTCTAAACCGTTTAAAGTAGTTTTAAAAAGGTTAAACTAACTTTAAACAAATTATAAGCAGTTTAAAACTAGTTCTAAATAGTTTTAAACAAGTAGGGAACGATTTTAAATAGGTTTCTAACAGTTTTTGCAGTTTTAAATAGTTTAGATTAGGTTGAAACCAGTCCAAATGTGTTTAAACTAGTTTTAACCAGTTCCAAGCAGTATCAATTAAGTTTAAAATAGTTTTGAACAGTTTAAAGTGGTTTTAAATAAGTTAAACTAATTTTGAACAAGTTATAAGCAGTTTTAAACCAGTTCTAAATAGTTTTAAACAAGTAGGGAACGATTTCAAACTAGTTTGTAACAGTTCTTGGCAGTTTTAAATAGTTCAGATTCGTTGCCAACCTGTCCAAATGTGTTTAAACTAGTTTTAACCAGTTCCAAGCAGTATTGAACAAGTTTAAAATAGTTTTAAACAGTTTAAAATGGTTTTAAATAAGTTAAACTAATTCTGAACAAGTTATAAGCAGTTTTAAACCAGTTCTAAATAGTTTTAAACAAATAGGGAACGATTTCAAACAATTTTGTAACAGTTCTTGGCAGTTTTAAATAGTTCAGCTTCGTTTCAAACATGTCCAAATGTGTTTAAACTAGTTTTAACCAGTTTCAAACAGTATTGAACAAGTTCAAAATAGTTCTAAACCGTTTAAAGTAGTTTTAGATAGGTTTAACTAATTCTGAACAAGTTATAAGCAGTTTTAAACCAGTTCTAAATAGTTTTAAACAAGTAGGTAATGATTTCAAAAAAATTTTGTAACAGTTCTTTGCAGTTTTAAATAGTTTAGATTAGGTTAAAACCAGTTCAAATGTGTTTAAACTAGTTTTAACCAGTTCCAAACAGTATTAATTAAGTTTAAAATAGTTTTAAACAGTTTAAAATGGTTTTAAATAAGTTAAACTAATTCTGAACAAGTTATAAGCAGTTTTAAACCAGTTCTAAATAGTTTTAAACAAGTAGGGAACGATTTCAAACTAGTTTGTAACAGTTCTTGGCAGTTTTAAATAGTTCAGATTCGTTTCAAACCTGTCAAAATGTGTTTAAACTATTTTTAACCAGTTCCAAGCAGTATTGAACAAGTTTAAAATAGTTCTTAACTGTTTTAAGTGGTTTTAAATAGGTTAAACTAATTCTAAACAAGTTATAAGTAGTTTTAAACTAGTTCTAAATAGTTTTAAACAAGTAAGGGACAATTTCGAACAAGTTTTTGAAAATTGTTAGTAGTTTTAAATGGTTCAAATTAGTTTCAAACCAGTATAAATGTCTTTAAACTAGTTTTAACCAGTTAAAAGTGGTTTTAAACAGGTTAGACCAATTTAAAAAATGGCGAATAGCCTTTTCTTTAGTTCTGGACAATTTTACACTTTTTAAACTAGTCATTAACAGTTTTAAACAAATTGGAAACAATTTTAATCATGTTTAAAACAGTTTTAAGTAGTTTGATTTACCTTTAAACAATTTGTAACAAGTTGAAAACAATGTTAAACAAGTTTTAAACAGTTCTAGACAGTTTAAACCAGTTTTAACGAGTTCCAAACAGTTTTAACGAGTTCCAAACAGTTTTAAACTAGTTTTATACAATTTTAAACTTATTCAAAGTAGTTTCAAATAGTTTAAAGGAGTTTTTAATGATGCTTAAAAGTTTTTAACTGTTCCAAATAGTTTTAAATTATATGTAAACAGTTTTAAACAGATTTTAAACGAGTTTAAAAAATTTTAATGAGTTTATGAAGGCTTTGAAGTTAATATACATATTTTAAATTAGTTTTAAACAATTTGATAACATTTTCAAACAAGTTATGAATATTTTAAAATAGTTCTTATTCGGTTTAACTAGTTTCAAATCGTTTTAAACAACTTTAATATAATTTTTAACATGTTTCAAATAGTTTTAAACAGTTTCAAGTGGTTTTAAACAGGTTAAACTAATTTTAAAATTCGTGAAAATTATTTTTATTTAATTTTTCACAGTTCTATATGGTTTAGACTAGTTACAAATAGTTTTAAACTAGTCCTAATCAGTTTTAAACAAATTGTGAACAATTTCATACCAGTTTGAAGCAGTTTTAAGAAATTTGAAATTTTTTCAATTAGTTGCTAACTATTTTACAGAATTTGAGTTAGTTTTAACCACTTCTGCGCAATTTTAAACAAATTTTGTACAATTTAAAACAAGTTTAAAATAGTTTTAAACAGTTTTAGACAATTTCAAATAGTTTTAAACGTCTAAAAACATTTTTTAAACAATTCTGAACTATTTAAATTATGTTGTAATTATTTTTCAAATTTTAGATTTTATACTAACCAGCTTGAGGTGGTTTGAAATAGGTCTTTATTAATAAATAATAATAGGTTTTTAACAGTTTAAAACTATTTTAAACTGTTTGAAACAACTTTTGTACTGATTTAAACAAGTTGTAGACAGTTTTAAGTAACAATGCTCTTTAGGGCCAATTTTAAATAATTCTTAAAAGTTGTGAACTGTTTAAAACCTGTTTTAAAGTGATTTAAACAAGTTTTAAACAGTTTTAAGTAGTTTTAAAATATTCTAAATAGTTTTGAACCAGTTTTAAATAATTTTTTACAAGTTGTGAATAGTTTAAAACAAATTTTTAATCTTTTTAATTAGTTCCCAATAGTTTTAATTTTTAATCGTATTTTTAACAGATCTTAACAAGTTCGAAGCAGTTTAAAGTAGTCCAAAACATTTATAAACTACTTTTTGGAGTTTTATATTGTTTTAAACTAGTTTACAATTATTTTTAACAAGTGGTAAACAATTCTATAGAAATTTTGAACAATTTTCAAAAACTTTTTGACATCTTTTATGTAGTGGTAAATAGCTATTATATAATTGTTTTTGTAATGTTTTTTTTGTTTTATATTTTAATATTTAAGGACGTGACTTAACCTCAAACTAGAGAATGGTTTTTCACATAAAATAAAAATATTATTAAAATTGATTTCACCCAATTTTGAAAAATCCAGTTGTACATTTAAAAAAAAATTATGTTGGGACAAAATTTCTTATCAGATAATAGTTATCTGACATTTTTTGGTTTTTCTTCAAATTTTGTGAACAATTTTAATTTTTATCAAATAACTGGGTCTCTCAAAATTGTGTGAAATCAATTTTAATAATATTTTTATTTTATGTGAAAAACCACTTTGCAGTTTGAGGTTATGTAAATGGGTTAAACATCCTTAATATCTGTGCAAGAAATTTTAGGATTTTTACATGTGATATATTTAAAAAATTGATAGATTGTAAATATTGATTTAAAATTTTTTTTTTCGTTTAAAACCTCTACGGAGTCTTATAGAATATCGCACTACGAGATAAGGCATTTTAGAAAATGAAACAATAATCACATTATATAAATTAAGAAAACAAAATTTTTTGAAGTCAAGATAAAAACTTGTAAGAACTAAAGTAAATAAATTGTAAGAAGTCTAAAAAGAGTGAATATGTATCAACATAAACAAATAATAGGTTATATCATCGCAAAAAGAAGTATTGGTAAAAAGTTTGACGAACAATGGATGATGTAAAAATCCGTTAAACTTTAGAAAGCATTGTTGAAAAAGTTAAACCACAAGGTTAATCTAAAGAATTTTCCATCGGTCCTTTCACTATTATAATTATTTTCAAGGTTCGTAAAATGTAGAAGATATGAAGCAGTTTAATTGCAGTTTCATGACTCCCTATTTCCATAAATTAATTTTCATAACGTTATTTGCATATTTTTTGCAAGTTAATAATTATAGAGCGTGTCACAAAATCTACAATCAAAACAGAATGAAATGGTTAATTCTATTAGTTCTGATTACAAAATATTTTATTATAACTATATTCGTAATTCTTTTTTCTTAATTTAAGCGTTATTTGTTTTTTTACGTGTGTCAAGTTTTTCTGAATGAAACATTATAGCCGGAATAAGGTCATTTATAGTTAAAACTAACATGATAATCGTCTTTTAGTTTTTTTTTTCAATTTTAATTACTTCTTTATTTATTTGAACAATTTTAATCTCAGTTGTGTGTTTTTTGTTGTGGGCAAGTTTCTTTTTTTCAAAATAAAAAAAAATAGTTGAAAACAAACTTAAATAAACTACTAATAGATTAAGACTTAACACCCATTTATTCCAAGAGATTTTAAATTTTTCTACCGCCATGTTGGATTCGGTATTTTGAATTTTGAAAATACGACTTTAGATTTAATCCACCATTTTTAATTTTCAAAATCCTACTTTAGATAGATTAGATTTTGAACATTTTTGAACTAATTACAAACAGTTTCTAACCAGGTCTGACCGGTTACAGATTGTTTTTTAGTATTTTTAAACAAGTTAAGAGAAACTAAAAAAAATTTACATTTTAAAGTAATTTAAAACAGTTCTAAACGCCTTTGAACTAGTTATAAACAGTTTTAAACAAGTTCTAAACTGTTTTGAACTAGTTTTGAACAGTTTTATGTAGTTTTGAACAGTTTAAAATAGTTTTGAACTAGTTACAAATAGTTTTAATTTAGTTCTAAACAGCTTTGAACAAGTTAATTACAGTTTTATGTAGTTCTGAACAGTTTTAAACAGTTTTGAACTAGTTACAAACAGTTTCTAACCAGTTCTGGACATTTTAACGAGATTTAGACGGTTCATTAGTAATTTTAAACAAATTAAGAAAAATTTAAACAGTCTAAAGTAATTTGAAATAGTTCTAAACAGTTTCGAACTAGTTATGAATGGTTTTAAACTAGTTCTAAATTAGTTATACACAGTTCTAAACTAGTTATAAACAGTTCTAAAATAGTTCTAAATCGTTTCAACAAGTTTTGTACAGTTTTATGTAGTTCTGAAAAGTTCTTAATAGTTTTGATTACTTTTGAACTAGTTAAAAACAGTTTAAACTAGTTTCAAATTTTTTAAACACATTATACTCTGTTTTATGTAGCTTAAAATAGTTTTAAACAGTTTTAAACTTAAACTCTAAACATCATGAAACAATTTTGAATCAGTTTTTTAAGAGTATTAAAAAACTTCGGAACACTTTAAAACAATTATAAAAAGTTTTTAATATGTCTTAACAGTTTTGAACAAGTTTTAAAAAGTTTGAACGAGTTTCAAAAAGTTTAAACCAGTTTATGGTAGTTTTAAATAATCCTAAATAGATTGAAACAAGTCTCGAGCCTTCATTAGCCAGTTTTAAACTATTTTGAACTAGTAACAAATAGTTTTAAACAGTTTAAAGTAGATTCAAACAGGTTAAAATAATTTTAAACAAGGTATAAATAGTTTTGAGTAGATTTACAGAGTTTTAAGTGGTTAGAACTTGTTTTAAACAATTTCAAACCAGTTATGAACAGTTTGGACAAGTTTGAAATTGTTTTAAGAAAGTTTTAAACAGTTTATAATATTTATAAATAATTATTAACAGGGCGAAACAAGCCATAAATCTTTTACTAAGTTCTACACTGTTTAGAACTAGTAACAAATAGTTTTAAACAGTTTAAAGTAGATTCAAACATATTCAAATAATTTTAAACAAGTTATAAATACTTTTGAGTAGTTTTACAGAATTTTAAGCAGTTTGAATTTGTTTTAAACATTTTCAAACCAGTTTTAAACAGTTTGGACGAGTTTCAAATTGTTTTAAGCAAGTTTTAAACAGTTTATAATAGTTATAAATAATTCCGAACAGAGCGAAACAAGCCATAAATCCTTTTTGACAAGTTCTAGATTGTTTAGAATTACTAACAAATAGTTTTAAACATTTTAAAGTAGATCCAAACAAGTTCAAATCATTTTAAACAAGTTATAAATACTTTTGAGTAGTTTGACAGAATTTTAAGCAGTTTGAATTTGTTTTAAACATTTTTAAACCAGTTCTAAACAGTTTGGACAAGTTCTAGAGAATTTTAAACAACTTTTAAACAGTTTATAGTAGTTCTAAATAATCCTGAATAGGTTGGAATAAGTTCCGAACCTTTATTAACCAGTTTTAAACTATTAAGAACTAAAAAACAAATAGTTTTAAACAGTTTAAAGTAGATTCAAACAGGTTAAAATAATTTTAAACATGGTAAACATAGTTTTGAGTAGTTTTACAGAGTTTTAAGCGGTTAGAACTTGTTTTAAACAATTTCAAACCAGTTCTGAACAGTTTGGACGAGTTTGAGGTTGTTTTAAACAAGTTTTAAACAGTTTATAGTAGATTAAAACAGGTTAAAATAACTTTAAACAAGGTATAAATAATTTTGAATAGTTTTACAGAGTTTTAAGCAGTAAGAACCTGTTTTGAACAATTTCAAACCAGTTCTGAACAGTTTGGACAAGTTTGAGATTGTTGTAAACAAGTTTTAAACAGTTTATAATAGTTATAAATAATCCTGAACAGGGTGAAACGAGCCAAAAATCTTTTTTAACAAGTTCTAAATTGTTTGGAACTAGTAAAAAATAGTTTTAAACAGTCTAATGTAGATTTAAACAAGTTATAATATTTTCAAAGTTGGTATATCTAATTTTAAGTAGTTTTAAGCAGTTTCAATTAGATTGAACTAGTTTTACAGAGTTTTAGATCAGTTCTGAACAGTTTGGACATGCTTTAGAGAGTTTATTACAAGTTTTAAACAGTTTAAACTACTTTTAAACAATCCTGAACAAGTTAATGTAAGTCATAAACAACTTTAACTAATTCTAATTCGTCTTAAACAGTATTGAAACAGTTTTTAAGAGCATAAAACAATTTTTAAATAGTCTCAAACAAATTAAAAATATTCTTAAGATGTTTTTAATAATCTTAAATAATTTTAAAGCAGTTCTGGAAACTCTTGAGGAAGTTCTAAACAATTTTTTTCTTTAAAATATTTTTAAACAATTGTATTTTGTTCCAAGTAGTCTTGGATATTTTTAAAATCGTTTCACAATTTTTTAAAATAAATTGTAAACAGCTTTTGCATAATAAAAAAGATTTCTTTTAAATCTGTTCGAAAACAGCATTTTTACTTAAAACTGTTTGGAACTTGTTTAAATCTGTACAAAAGTTGTTTCAAACCGTTTAGAAATAGTTTTAAACTGTTCAAAACTGTTTATGACTTATTGCAATCACCTAAAACTGATTAAAAGTACATTTTAATTTTTTAAAAAGGATAAAAATATGATAAACGAAAATAGAGAATTGTTTTAAAATGTTTGAAGATAGTTGAAGCAATTTGAAGTTGTTTAAAACTATTTTTTGTTCAAAATTGTCCAAAACTTGTTTAAGATTGCTCAGAAGTGGTTTAAAGTCAAAACTAACTCAAAACTCTTTAATTCGTTTATCTCTTCTAAATATTTTTTTATTTGTTGAAAAAGGAACTGCAGTTTGTTTCACAAAGACGCGGAAGCAGTTCCAAGGGCTTTCAAACATTTCAACATGAAACGAAGTTCACAATCAGCTGCAGAAGCTATGGATCGAAATGGAGTCTTATTTTATGGCTTAATGTCAGATTTGGCCATTGGCTGCTGGAACAGTCATGATTATCCAGAGTTTGGTGGCTATAATATGGAAACAGTTGCTGTTGATGAAAACACTTTGCAGTTTCCTTCCGGTGTTAAAGTTCGTATAAAAAGTTCCAAATTTCCAATTTTACATTTTTCTTTTTTTATTCCTTTTTTAGGGTTTCGTGGTTCGGGACCGAAACCCTTATAGTGAGATTTTTTCGTCCGTTCGTCCGTCCGTCCATCGTTCACAGCCAATAGATATCAATTTTAGGTAGTGAGCGAGAGAGAGGGAGATAGTAAGAGACAGTGACAGAGATACGTAAGTTACCGTAGGTTACCGCGAGTTACGTAGGTTACCGTGAGTTACGTTAGTTATCGCAAAAGTTACAGCGAGTTATGTAGGTTACCGCAAGTTACGTAAGTTACCGCAAAAGTTACAGTGAGTTGTGTAGGTTACCGCAAGTTACGTAAGTTACTGCGAGTTACGTAGGTTACCACGAGTTACATAAGTTACCGCAAGTTACGTAAGTTACCAAGAGTTACGTAAGTTACCGAGAGTTACGTAAGGTGCCGCAAGTTACATAAGTTACCAGAAGTTACGTAAGTAACCGTAAGATGCGTAAGTTATCGTAAAAGTTACCTTGAGATACGTAACTTACAGCGAGTTACCGCGTTTTACGTTAGTTAGAGTGAGTTACGTAAGTTACCGAAAGTTACATAAGTTACCGTGAGTTACGTAAGTTAACGTGAGTTACCGAGAGTTACGTAAGTTACCGAGAGTTACGTGAGTTACATAAGTTACCGGAAGTTACATAAGTCACCGTAAGATGTAAGTTAACCGTAAGTTAACGTGAGTTACGTAAGTTACCGAGAGTTACGTGAGTTACAGAAGTTACCGGAAGTTACGTAAGTCACCGTAAGATGCGTAAGTTATCGTAAAAGTTACCTTGAGGTACGTAACTTACAGCGAGTTACCGCGTTTTACGTTAGTTAGAATGAGTTACGTAAGTTACCGCAAGTTACATAAGTTACCGTGAGTTACGTAAGTTACCGCAAGTTACATAAGTTACCGTGAGTTACGTAAGTTACCGCAAGTTACATAAGTTACCGTGAGTTACGTAAGTTAACGTGAGTTACGTAAGTTACCGAGAGTTACGTGAGTTACATAAGTTACCGGAAGTTACGTAAGTCACTGTAAGATGTAAGTTAACCGTAAGTTAACGTGAGTTACGTAAGTTACCGAGAGTTACGTAAGTTGCCGAGAGTTACGTGAGTTATATAAGTTACCGGAAGTTACGTAAGTCACCCTAAGATGCGTAAGTTATCGTAAAAGTTACCTTGAGATACGTAACTTACAGCGATTTACCGCGTTTTACGTAAGTTACCGCAAGTTACTTAAGTTACCGTGAGTTACGTAAGTTACGTTAGTGAGAGTGTAAGAGAGAGGAGACGAGGTTTTTTCAGTTTTTTTAAACGATTTTTTTATCATTTCCGGTTGTGTATGAGAGAGATAGAGAGAAATAAGGATTAAGATAAAGCCACGAAACCCGGAATTGTAGGCGCATTGCGCCTGCTCTATTTTTTATATTTGTTACTTTTTTCTATTTCTATTTCTTTTGTTTTTACATGTGTTTTTTTTTAATACTTGTGCGTTTTGTGAATAAATAATAAAAATTGTTTTTCTAACAGGTGATAACAAATCAATCAGGTCGCCAGGAGCTTTGGGTTTTATCATCATCGTTTCAAAGATACATGAGTGGTTCTTTGCACCCGAACGAGACCAATTTTCGAATTCAAGCGGCATACATTGACGAACTGGTTCGCGGCACAAAATGTCACGTCAAGCCTCACTCCACAAAATCATCTTCTCCAACTTTAATAACTGGAAATTTCGAGCCAGTCAACTTCCCCAGCTGAAGGTTTTGGTACCGCGAGGAGCCTTTTACACCAAAATTTCACCAGACAAGTGACTCTTTCTGGTTCCATCAAATCCCTAGTCACGACTTTCACTTTGAATTCGATGACTTCTCCACACCGTATTATTATTATTACGATGATCCTCCATACTTCTCGCGGTACCTTGGACCCACCAAATACATTCACAGCTTTCTTAAATGGCCGGCTTTCTACAGCTATTACATTGATCATGGATGAGACAAATGATTCTTTGCAACTCGAATATGTTAATTTTGACGAAAAAATCGAAACGAGATTTATATTAATCTTGAATGATTTTAGAATTGGTGGCAAAAGACGAAACTGTATATTATCGTAGTATAGATTTTATTTATGAACGAAGATTGTAAAAAAGTTTTTTAGAAATTTTTTTTTTGCTTATAGAAGATGCGTGATTTTTTTATTGTTCTATTTGAGAAAGGTTTGAGAGGCATTTTTTGAATTGTATAAAGTATGGAATTTGAACACATTTTGGCAGATTTATATAAAAAAAAAATAATTAAATTATTTTTGTAAGAATATATGTGTGTAAGTCGAAGTTTAAATTTGTACATATAATAAATATTTTTTATTTAATATATGCATTTGTGGGGTTTATGATTTTTATATATCCTGTTTTCCTTTTAGTTATTGTTCTTTTTCTTCCTCTAACTTACTTCTCATCTCTTCCGTTTGCTTCTTTTTTACTCTTTTTACTCTTCTTTCTTTTTCTATATTCTTCTATTTCCGACTTCTTCTTTCTCTTATTTCCCGTTTATCACCCTCTTGTCCAATTCTCTCTCGTTTTTTATTCTTCACCTTCTCCTCCTTGTTTTTCTAATTCTCTTCTTCCACTTTATCTTATTTCTCTTATATACTCTTTTTCTTTTTTCTTGTACCCTATTCTCTTCTATTCTATCTCGTTCCACTTTTCTTTCTCTTCTTCTCCTTTATCTTATTCCTGTTTTTAACTCATCTTTTATCTTCTTTTCTTATTCCTATTCTTTTTCTTTTTTTACTTTATTTATATTTTATTATTTCTTTTCTTTCTTCTTCATACTCTTCTTTTTTCTTTCCTCTTTTTCTCCTTTATCTTATTCCTGTTATGTATTCTTTTTCTTTTCTTCTTATTCCTTTTCCTTTCGTTTATTTTGTTCCTATTATAACTTACTCTTTTTTTCTTTCTCCCTTTTCCTTTCCCTTTTTACCGCTCTCTTCTTCTTCTTCTTCTTCTTCTTCTTCTTCTTCTTCTTCTTTTTCTCATATCTCTTATTCCTGTTATTAACTCAACTTTTATCTTCTTTTCTTATTTCTCTTCTCTTCGTTTATCTTCATTCTATTATATCCTCTTTTTTCTTCCTCCATTACATTTTAATCCTTTTTATTTTTTCATTTTTTCTACTTATTCTACCTTCTTCTCCTTCTTCTCCTCCTCCTCCTCCTCCTCCTTTAACACCTCTTCCTTTTATTTCTATATCGTACATCTTCTTCCTCATTCTCTTTTGTCTCTTCTGCCTCTCCTCCTCTTCTTCTTCTTCTTCTTCTTCTTCTTCTTCTTCTTTTGCTTCTTCTTCTCTTTCTACTTCTTTTAATTTATCTGCTTCTTCTATTTCCTGTTCCTCCGCAACTTATTCATTTTATACTTCTATTCTTCTTTCTCATTTAGTTCTATCTCTTCTCTTATTCCCGCTTTCTCCGCACTTCATCATTATCTTTATTATATTTTCCTTATTTCTTCTCTATTTCCCTCTTCTCTTTTTTCTTCTTCTTCTTCCCTTCCTATTTCTCTTCTTTTACTTTCTCCACTTCTTCTATTTCCTGATGCTCTGAAACCTCTTCATTTTATACATCTATTTTTTTTTCTTATTTACTTCTGTCTCTTCTCTTATTCCCTCTTTTTCGCACTTTATCATTACTTTTATTATCTTTTTCTTCTTCTTTCTTTCTAATTATCTTTTTTTAATTTTTTTCTTTCTTCTGTTTCCTAATCCTACGGAACCTTTTCATTTTATACTTCTATTCTTCTTTCTTATTTATTTCTGCCTCTTCTCTTATTCCCTCTTTCTGCAAAATTCAACATTACCTTTTTTTATCTTTTTCTTATTCTTTCTTCTATTTCTTATTTCTTCTCTATTTCCCTCTTTTTCTTCTTCTTCTTCTTCATCTTCTTCTTTTTATATATCTCATTTTTTACTTTCTCTAATTCTTCTGTCTCCTTATCCTCCGAAACCTTTGCATTTTATACTTCTAATCTTCTTTCTCATTTATTTTTGCCTTTTCTCTTATTTCCTCTTTCTCCTCACTACATCATTACCTTTATTTTATTTTTCTTCTTCTTCCTCCTTTCCCTGATTTATTAGGACTCTTCTTTTACTGTTTATTCTTTTTCTACTTCCTGCTCTTTCACTTCTTATCTTAATTCTTAGTTTTTTACCTCCCCTCTATTTTCCTCTTGATTCTGTTTTTCCTGCTTCTTCCTTAGCTCTTTCCTCTTTCTCCTCCTCCTCCTCCTCCTCTTCGTCTTTTTCATCTTCTTCATCTTCTTCATCTTCTTCATCTTCTTCATCTTCTTCATATTCTTCTTCTTCTTCTCTTTTTTTAACTTTCATAACCTTCACTTCTTCCTTATTTACTTCTGTCTCTTTTTCTATTCCTTTTTGTTCCTTTCTCTTTATCATCATCTTTTTCTACTTTCTCCTTCTCCACAACCTCTGCTATATTTTCTGTTTTTCTTTCTCATTCTGTTGTGTCTTTTTACCTATTTCGTCTCGTTCCTCTTTTTTGTTTCATCTTCTTCGTCTTTGTCTTTAATTTCATAATTTTTTCTTTCTTTTCTTCTAATCCTCTTCTCCTCTTGCATTTTCTTATCATTATATCCTCTTTCTCCTCCTCCTCCTCCTCCTCCTCTTCTTCTTCTTCTTCTTCTTCTTCTTTTTCTTCTTCTCCTTCTTTTACTATGCTTCTTTTTTGCTTTCCCCACTTTTTATATTTTTTCATCCCCTACAACTTTAATTTTGCTGAAAATCTTGTGGTATTAAGTATAAATAATTAATAGGATAGTAAAAATTAAATTTTGCAGAGGGTTTTAGGATAAAAGTTGAAACTAAACAATTATAAATTTCTTAAACACAGTAAAAATGATAAATTATGACAAATAATTTGCGTTATTCTAACCAGAGACCATTAATTTGTAAAATTAGGAAAAAGTTGTGTCTTCCTGGGTGCATTTGTAAAGAATTAATTATTATTAACAATAATTTGTTTAAAAAATTGCAAATTGTCGTGGTTAATATTACTAAACCCTATTTTTAGGGTTCCGTACACCACAAGTGTACGCACGGAACCCTATTGGCAAGACTTTGTCGAAAATCGTATCCCTCCCCCCCCTAGCCACCAAACTATTTGACTTAGAAAGTTCAAATTTGGCCCACATATGTATTTTCACGTATAGATTACAGGAAAATTATAGAGAACATGATTGTATGTGTTGAACATACAAACATGTCAAGGAAATAACAATATTTTTGAGCATTTTTTTAACATAAGGGCCATAGTTTAGTGATATAACTTTGACAGCGCTATAATCACCACTTTCTCTATAATTTTCCTGCAATCTACACGTAAATCTACATACGTGTACCAAATTTCAGCATCCTAAGTCAAATAATTTGGAAGATAAGGGGGGGGGGGGGATACGGTCATTTTTTTAGCAAAAATGCACTAAAAGTGTACAATGCCACCTCCATATCTGACAAACTATTGTACTTAGAGTGCTGAAATTTGGTATACATATGTAGTTTGCCATATAGATTACAGAAAAACTGTAGAGAACTTTGTTGCAGATCGTTATCATAGTGTTTTTAAGCAAAAACCAACGATTTAAAAAAAATGCTAAAAAATTACCGTATCCCCCCTCCCATAACTTCTAAACAATTTGACTTAGAGAGTTCAAATTTGGTACTCAAATGCATTTTCACGTGTAGATTACAGAAAAATTGTAGAGAACATGATTGTAGAAGTTGATCATAGCGTTGTTAAGGAAATAAAATGATTTTTGAGTATTTTTTATGGATATTTGCTAAAATCTCTGGATTTTTCGTTGACAGCGCAATCACCATCACGTTCTCTATAATTTTTATGTAATTTACACCTGAAAATACATTTCTGTACAAAATTTGAACTCTCTAAGTAAAATATTTTGGAAGATAGGGGGAGGGGGGTGGTCCATTTTGTATAAAAAATTCATTATATATTATATTTTATATATTATATTATATATAATATGTATAATATATTTATATATTTAATAGTATTAAATATATTAAAAATTATTTTGTTTTGTGTACGGAACCCTCGATTTTAGTGCGAGTGAACTTTATCATATAAGAACTCGTAAGTTAAAAATTTAATTATAACACGATTCTTTAAAAACAGTTGTGTTTAAAACTACGTAAACAAAACAGCGCCTATAATCCGGCAAATATATAGCACCATTGCAAGTTCGATTGCAGTCAAGTAGAAAAATTTAGTTCATTCAATTTCATCATTTAATTTTTTTAATTCCTAGTCTACTTTACTTTTCTTATCAGTAATTTTCTGAGAATTAAAGTTAGTCAATTAAAGCAGATAAGGTTTAGCACAACCTTGAATTTTATTTTTATTGATTTTTTCGTGACATTTTACGTATTAGAATAACAGATACCAAGAAAAGTTAAAGTACTGTATAAACAGGTCGTTAAAAAGCTTGGTTTGCCTATTTTAGTAATTTTTAATGTTAATCATCTAATTTACATTTCTTTTTAAGTCATACTGATAAAAACAATTTGTTAAAACATTTTAAGTCGATAGAAAGCATATTTCGAAATTAAAGTAACATTGATTTTTGATATAAAAATCAATCGCTCAGAACTTTTTCATGAGTAAGATTATTATCCTCGAAGTTTTCAGTGACACAAGAGAAGAGTAATTTCTAATTTGTAAGAAAATATTAATTTATATTATAAAATGATTTTTTTTACCTTTTCATTTTATAATTATTATAGATTACATAATAATTTCGCATACTTTTTTATTGTGATGCAAAACTATTTTTTGTGTAAATCACTTTTGAATTTATTAATTTATTGATCATTTTATACTGAATTTCTTCAAATAAAAACTTATTTTACAATTCTAAATTATTGTCTTCAATTGGAATTATTTTTCTTATTTTTCAATGTTACTTTTCTATTTTCGATTATTCTTCCTTTTTCAATTATTTTCGTCATTTTTATTGAATGACTTCAATTCTTAATTATTTTTCACATTTTATAAATTTTTGTCTTCAATTAAAATTTTTTCCTTATTTCTAAATTAATTGTGATGTTTTTTATTTACTTTGTGTAATTTAAAAATTACCTTTTGTTTCAATTACAAATTTAACTAATTTTCTTCAATTTTCGGTGATTTTCTTTAGCTTTCAATTATTTATTTTTTGGATTTTTAAGTAAAATTAAAATTTGCAATTATGTTTGTTAATCATTAATTATAGTCTTTAATTCGAATTGTTTTCCCCATTTTGAAATAATTTCCTTTAATTCTCGGGTTTTCCTTCTATTTTCTACTTGGAGCCTATAATTTTGAATTATTTTTGATATTTTTTGTCAAACTTCAATTTCAATTAATTTTTTGTTTTCAAATCATTTTATTTAATTTCAGAATATTTTTTAATTTTTCAAATTTAAAACATGTTATTTTCAGCGATTTAAAAGTATTTTTTGAACAATTTAAATTGTTTTCTAGATAATTTTAAAATTTCAATAACATTCTTAATGTATTTTAAAATATTTTTCTCTAATTTTCAATTATTTTCTAAATAAGATTTTCTTAATTTTGTCGCTTTTTAGTTAATGACATCAATTTATACGATATTTATTTAAATTTAAATTATTATTTTCACTAGCAAAATATAATTAGTTTTCCGTACATTTTAGAAATTAAACTATAATAATAATTAAAACTAATCGATAAATAATATTTATCGAATAAGCAGAGCTACCAGTGGACTTGCAGATCGAAAATAGTGAAAAAAAGACTTCCTAATTTAAAAAAATTAGTAAATAATGAGTTTTCAGTTTAAAAATAACTGAAATTTAGAAAAAAATTAATGAAAAATGAGTAGGCAATATATTAAAAAATGAAGCAAAAAAATAAAAAATGTAATACATAAATTAAAAATTGTATAAAATAATTGAAAAATTAACGATATAATTAAAATGTGAGGAAACTATTTGAATAACGACATAAATAATTGAAACTGATCTTCAAAAGTTAATAAATTCATGACAATAATAAAAAAATTGAAGAAAATAATTGAAAACTTGAATTGAACTTGTGTAGAAAATTTAGATATATAACAAAAATAATTGTAATTTGGAAAAAATAATTGATAACTGGTGAATAAAATTAAAAATTTAAAGACAATACTTGAAAAATTAACCAAACAATTGAAATCTTAAGAAACTGATTGAATAATGACATAAATAATTGAAAGCTGGTGTATGAATACAAAATTTATTTAATTTAGAGAATAATTGAACTTTGAAGGAAATAATTAAAATTTGTTGAAATTAATTGAAAAACAATGTACAAATTTAATAAACTCATGACAATAATAAAAATAATAAAGAAAATGATTGAAATTCGTAGAAAATAATGGAAAACTAATATAATAAATTGACGAATTCATGTCAATAAAAAACATTGAATTTATTTATTTATTTATTTACTGGCAAAAGCCCGTTACAATATAAAATTATTCAACAATTTATTTCAAGTAACAATAAAATTAAAATTTGATATAAAAAATAATAATTACTGTATTAAATATTAATAGGTCGCATTCAATAATTTGAATAAAATAATAATTGAAATTTGTAGAAAATAATTCTATAATACTTGAATAATGACAAAAGTAAATGAAATTTGAAGAAAATTATTCAAAATTAACACAAGTAGAATAGAAACTGGTGTTAAAAATTTAAATATTCCTGGCAAAATAATTTAAAGGTAGAAAAAAATAATTGAAATGTTGAAAAAATAATTGAAAAATGATAGATGTTGTGTAGCATTATTGTTTACTAGCAAAATAAAACGCAAGCAGGCGCGCGATTAGTTTTTCATACATTTTAAAAATTATAAAATACTATAATAAATAAATAAAAAAAATCGGTAAATACTATTTATCCAATAAGAAAAAATAAATATTTTAAATATATATATGTTTTTTTTAAATCAATGTATGTAAATAAAATAAATATTTATTTATGAAAAAATTTATAATATTTTAGAATTTAAAAGAATTGCAAAAAATAATTGAAATTAAACAAAATAATTGCAAATTTTTCAAATTAATTGAAAAAAAAATGAAATCAATTAAAAATTGGGAAAAGTAATTTAAACAATCATAAAAATGTTTTAAACATAAAGAAAATAATTTAAATTTGAGAAAAATACTTGAGAATCTTAAAAGTAAATTTAAACAAAATGGAATAATGAAAAATTAGAGAAAATAATTGAAAATTGAAAAAACATGGTTAAAAATTGAGATAAGTAAATTTAAATTTAAAAAAATAATTAAACAAATTACATAAAATATTTTAAATAAAGGAAACTTGAAAAAATTTGAGAAAAATACTTAAAACTTTCAGAGGTTCATTTCAATTTCAATAAAAGAAAATAATTAAAAATTAGAGAAAATAAATGAAAAAAGATGAAAATAATTTAAAATTGAACAGAACAAGTTTTAATTAAAGAGAAATAAGTAAAAACTTTTTGGCAATTATGAAAACGAACGAGAAAAAGATTGAAAGTAATTGAAAATTGAAGAAAATAATATAAAAAAATAATATAAATAATGAAATAATTGAAAAGTTAGATAATTAGTTAAAAATTTTTAAAATTATGAAACAAATGTAAAGAATTGAAAATTGAAGAAAATAAATTTTGGAAAATAATTGAAAAATGTTTTTAAATTTTAAAACTTGACGAAAATAATTAAAATATGATACAAACAATGATAAGTTGTAAAAAATAAATGACATTTATGTGTGATAATTGAAAAAACTACTGAATTTTTTTTTAATAAAGAAGAAATAATTGAAATTTACAAAAAATACATAAAGATCTTAGAAATTAATTAAAAAAAAGAAAATAACTAAAAATTGGAGAATTCCATTATGGTGAAACTAATTTTGAATATGAACAATTGAAAACATTCAATAAAAGTTGAGAGAAATAACTGAAAAAATCATAGAGTATATATTTAAAAAAAAGTAATAATTACAAAATTACTCAAAAAATTTTAATTCAAGAGAATAATTTAAAAATCGCAGAAAAAACGAAAATAGATGAAAATAATTGCAATATCGGATAAATAATTGAATCTTTTAAAAGTAATGACAAAATAATGAATATAATTATAAAATGATGAAAATCAAGAAGAATTGCAGAATTTATTTTTAAGCACTTCAGTTTTTAAAACGTGGACAGAAAAAGATGAATAAATATTAATACTAACTAACTTCACTTCAGACTTTAAAACGTGGACAGAAAAAGATGAATAAATATAAATACATACTAACCAACTTCAGGAGTTTACGGAGATTATTATTATTTAATTAACTATAGCAAAATAAAAAGCGCGCTAGCGCGCGATTAATTTTTCATACATTTTAGGAATTATAAAATACACTAATAAATATAACAAATCGGTAAATAATATTTATCTAATAAGAAATAAATATTTTAAATATAATATTTAAAAATCAATTAATATAAAGAAAATGAATATTTATTTAAAACACAATTTATAATATTTTAGAATTAAAAATAAAATTGCAAAAAATTAATGAAATCAAACAAAATAATTGCAAATTTTGCAAATTAATTGAAAAAAAATTATGGAATCAATTAAAAATGGGGGAAAGTAATTTAAACAATCATAAAAATGTTTTAAACACAAAGAAAATACTTTAAATTTGAGAAAAATATTTGAAAATCTTAAAAGTAAAGTAAAACAAAATTAAATAATGAAAAATTAAAAAAAAAATAATTATAATTTGAAAAACACATGATTAAAAATTGAGATAAATAAATAAAACTAAAAAAAAATAATTAAAATTTGAGAAAATAATTAAACAAATTACATACAATATTTTAAATAAAGGAAGGTTAAATAAAATTTGAAAAAAATTCTTAAAACTTCCAGAAGTTCATTGAAATAAAATAATTAAAAATTAGAGAAGGTAAATGAAAAAAGATAAATATAATTTAAAATCAAACAGAACAAGTTTTAATTAAAGAGAAATAAGTAAAAACTTTTTGGCAATTATGAAAAAGAACAAAAGTAATTGAAAATTGAAGGAAATAATGTAAATAATGAAATAATTGAAAAGTCAGATAATTAGTTGAACAATTTTGAAATTATGAAACAAATGTAAAGAATTGAAAATTGAAGGAATTAAATTTTTGAAAATAATTGAATAATGTTTTTAAATTTTAAAACTTGACGAAAATAATTAAAATACGACACAAACAATGATAAATGGTAAAAAATAAATGACATTCAAGTGTGATAATTAAATAAACTACAGATTTTTTTTTAAATATCGAAAAAAAAAATTGAAATTCGAAAAAAATACATGAAGATCTTTGAAATCAATTAAAAAAAATAAAATAACTAAAAATTGAAGAAAAGAATTGTGGAAATAAGCTTAAAGTAATTCAAATTTACGATAATAAATAAAAATTTTTTTGAAATTATGGAAACAAATGAAAATAATAAAAAATTGAAGAAAACAATTGAAATTTTAGAAAAATTCTTAAAAATCTTAGAAAATAATTTTAGAAAATGAGAGAAACTAAAAATTGGAGAAAAGACTCAAAGAATGCTAAAAATAATTAAAATTTACGATAATTAATAAAATTGTTAGGAAATTACGAAAAAAAATAAAAATAATTAAAAATTGAAGAAAATAATAGAAATTTGAGAAAATTACTTAAAAGGTTTAGAAAATAGTTTTAGAAAATGAGAATAATATTTAACAATCGAGGAAAATAATTTAAAAATTATAAAATTAATTCAAAATTGTAAAAGATAATTAAAATATGCTGAAAATAATTAAAATTTCAGAAAAATACTTAAAAATCTTAGAAAATAATTTTCGAAAATGAGAATAATAATTAACAATCGAGGAAAATAATTGAAAAATTCTAAAATTAATTCAAAATTGAAAAAAACAATTGAAATATGCTGAAAATAATTAGAAATTAAAGAAAATATTTGAATTTTCAGAAAATACTCAAAAATCTTAGAAAATAATTTTAGAAAATGAGAATAATAATTAACAATCGAGGAAAATAAATGAAAAATGATCAAATTAATTCAAAATTGAAAAAAATAATTTAAATATGCTGGAAATAATTTAAGATCGAGAAAGCAGATTCATTTATGATGAAAATAATTTAAATATGAAAAATTGAAAACATTCAATAAAATTTGAGAGAAATAACTGAAAAAATCATAGAATATATGTTTAAAAAAAAAAATAATTACAAAATTACTTAAAAAATTTTAATTAAAGGGAATAATAAAAAAATCGCAGAAATGATGAAAATTGATGAAAATAATTGCAATATCGGATAAATAATTGAATTTTTTAAAAGTAATGACAAAATAATGAATATAATTATAAATTGATGAAAATCAAGATGAATTGCAGAATTTATTTTTAAGCAAAAGAAAATAATTAAAAAATCGTTATATAATGTAAAATTGAAGACCATAATTTAAATTTGAGATAATAACTGAAAGTTTAGAAAATTAATTGCATGTGTATATAGTTTAAACTTCTTCAAAAACCATAATAAATTTTCAAAGCATTTTTCGAAACTTTTTTTTTACACAAATGACAATTAAAAACCAGCACAACATAATAAAATAACAGGGACTAACTTTACACTGGATTTTAAAACGTGGACAGAAAAAGATGTATAAATATTAATACTAACTAACTTCACATCAGACTTTAAAACGAGGACAGAAAAATATAAATAAATATAAATACTAACTAACTTCAAGAGTTTACGGAGATTATTATTATTTCATTGTCAATTATTGAATTTAGTTTAATTTATTAATTATTTATTTAATTATAATTCATTATAATTTAATTAATAGCTCGACAAACCTTAAAATTATTCCAAAAATTTAATCCTTGTAATTTTCGTTTGAGCACGTTTCAAAAAGGTTAGTTTTTAGTCTGAAGGAGATTAAAAATGTAAAGATTTATAATTTTTTATTGTATCTCTAGTAATAAGTAAGATTTTGTTTATCTAGACGATTATAATTACCTTATTCAGAGAACTATTAAAATGTCCTTATCCCTAGAGTTGCAAAATTCTCGGTAATTTAAAATCCGGTTACATTCTCGAGAATATAACCGAGAATATTCTCCTTCCGGAGAATTTATGAGAATTTTCTATGTTTGAATGAGCCCCACTATTTTGAAACACAAACAATTTATTAAAAAAAAAAATGGATAAATAACAAAATAATTATTATTACAAATTACCTATAAGTCAATGAAGTGTAAAAATTATTATTAAATATCCCAATTATGAACAATTTTAAAATGAAAGAAAGTAATTTAAATTTAAGAAAAATACTTTAAAATCTTAGAAATAAATTGAAACAAACTAGAGTAATGAAAAATTGGAGAAAATAAATGAAAATTAAGAAAAAATTATTCAAATTTAGATAAATAATTAAAAATTTAGAAAATTATTTCAGAAAATGATGAAAATGATTAAACATTTAAGAAAACTATGAAGAAATAATATAAATAATTTAAAATTAAAGAAAATAATTAAAATTTAAAAAATAATTGAAAAAATGCATAATATATTTTAAATGAAGGAAATTTAAAGAAAATTTCAGAAAAATACTTAAAACTTTTAAAAGTTGATTGCAAAAAAAAAAAAATTAAATATTAGAGAAAATAAATGAAAGAAGATAAACATAATTTGAAATTGAGTATCCTAGATATAATCGAAAATTGAATATAAAAATGAAAATTTTATATAAATAATTAAATACTTTTTGAAAATTATGAAAAAGAAAGTAAGTGATTTAAAATAAAAAACAAATAATATAAATAATTTAAAATTGAATTAAATAATTGAAAATGATTAAAAAATAAAGAAAATAATGGGAAATTTGAGAAAAATATTTAAAACTTTTAAAAAATAATATTAAAAAATAATAATAGGTAATTAAAGTTTGTGGAAAATCATTGGAAAATGATTTTAAAGTTTGAAGTCAATAATTGAAATAGGATAAAAACAATGATAAGTTGAAAACATTTTTGTTATTTTCCTTGCAATTATCAAATAATTTTTTAAAATTTCTTTTTAAATCTTTAATCTTCAATTTAATTTTTTATTCTTCCATTTATTTCTTTAATTTTCAGATATTTTCTTCAATTTTCAATTGCATTCTACGTTTTTCAATTACATTATTCAAAATTCAATAATTCTCGCATTTTCTCAATTATCAAATATTTTCTTGAAATTTCAATATAATTATTTTTTAACTTCCAAATGATTTCTTTAATTTTTCTTTATTTTTACAATTTTTTTCATTATTTTCATCAGTTTTCAATTGACAATTTAATATTCTCCTTCAATTTTATGCTTATTCATCAATTTTAAAATTTTTCTTGTTAAATGCCACTTATTTTCACCATTTTTTGAATTTTTTTTTTCAATTGTTAATTATTTTTTTTAATAGTCAATTATTTTCGTCAATATTTAATTATTTTCGTCATATTGTTATTTTTCTTTTAATTAAAAATTATTTTCTTGAAATTTACATTTACTTCTTTAATTTCCAATTTATTTCTTCAATTTTTAATTATTTTCATCAATTCTCAAATTTTTTTTTTTAAATTTCAATTATTTTGATTCTATTTTCAATTAATTCCTTAATATTAATCAATTCCCGCATTTGATCAATTATCAATTATTTTTTTCAATACAATTCTTGAATTTCAAATTGATTTATTTAATTTTCATTTATTTTCGACAATTGTTTTACATGATTTTCATTAGTTTTCAATAGGCAATTTATTATTCACCTTCAATTTTATGAATATTTATTTATTACAGAATTTTTTTTGTACGAATGACTTTTATTCTCACCATTTGTCGAAGTTTTTTTTCAGTTGTTAATTATTTTTTTTAATATTAATAAATTAATTTAACATTAATAAATTTTAAAATATTTTGCTTATTTTCGTCATATTGTAATTTTTTTTTTGATTATCAATTATTTTCTTAAAATTTCCATTTAATTCTTTAATTTTCAATTCATTTCTTCAATTTTAAATTATTTCCTTCAATTTTCAAATATTTTCTTTAATCTTTAATTTTTTTATCGATTTTCAATTAATTCGATTTTCAATATTCAATAATTCTCTTATTTTTTCAATTATTTTTTTCACTCATAAAAATTGTTTTAAGATTTCAATTCAATTATTTAATTATCGAACTATTCTCTTCAATTCTCAGTTATTTTCTTCAAATTTAAATTTCACTTTTAGAATTTTAATTATTTTCTTAATCATTAAAAAATTATCTCCTTTTTTTATTATTTTTTTCGATTATTATTAAATTTCTTTAGTTTTAAATACAATTGTTCAATTATTTTCTTTAATTTTTAATTACATTCTTCAATTTTTATTTTCTTTCTTCAGTTTTCAATTGTTTTCTTCTATATTTATTAATTCTCGGCTTTTTTCAGTTAATTTTTTTCAATTTTTAAGTATATTCCATAAATTTTAATTTAATTCTTCAATTTTTTATTGCTTCAATTTTCAATTTTTTTTTTTTTTCAATTATAATTATTGTTTTCGATTTTTAATTCTGTTGTTAAATGTGCAATTATTTCCAACAATTATTCTTATAATTTTCTTAATTTTTCAATTTTAAATTATTTTTTAAATTAAATATTTATTGTTTGATTTTTTAAATTATTTTTTCCAGTTGTGTATTAATCTAGTCATTTTTCGAATTTTGTTTTCAATTTTTAATTATTATCTCAAAAGTTGTCAATTATTCTTTGATTTTTTAAATTTTTTTGTTCGTTTGTGTATTAATCTAGCTATTTTTTGAATTTGGTTTTCATTTATCAATTATTTTTGTCATTTTGTAAATTTTTTTTCAATTATCAATTATTTTTTTAAATTTTACATAATTTAATTCTTAAATTTTTATTTTATTTCCTCAATTTTTAATTATTTTTTTCTATTTTCAATCCAGTTGTTCAATTTGCAATTATTTGCAACTGTTATTTCCATATAATTTTTAAACTAATTTGTTTAAATTTAATATACATTTTTTGTTTATTTTTTTAAACTATTCTTTTCAATTTCATAATTTTCATTATTTGAATTTGCAGAAATTTACAGTTTTAAAAGACCAACAACAATGCAAAGTTTGTCTTTAATGTTGCTACAGTTATTATATATAATTCTTACTATTAACATTAAAATTCAAATTATTACTAATAAGAATGGCACTAGAGATTCTATTTTCGTACATTGATTGAGAAAATTTGACTAAATTTGATAAATAAATAAAAAAACTTAAATTCTCATAAATTCTCGATTAGAATTTTGGTCGGTTATATTCCCGGTTATATTCTCGTTCTCATTACCGTTCTCCAGGTAATATTACTTCTTCGCAACTCTACTTATCCCTAACAATAAATGGTCATTTAGCCTCCGCCAGTTTTTACCCCTACTTAAATTTCCTTATTACCACCACCTACAATACAATTTCTACTCCGCCAATTTTCGAACCATTGTAAAATGATCAATCAATAAGGACTTCTATTCTAAAAAAGGGGAGGCCCTCAAATCAAAGTTACGCCATTGTTTTAAAGGTTACTATTGACATTAAAAGACGAGATTTCCAAATTTAAATATATATAAAGAGTGCCAAAAAGTCAAACTTTTTTTTAACTGAGTAAAGTTGCTAAGATTTTATTGTGCGCAAAAATAACTTGTAGATAATAATTGTCGATTTCTGTATTTAATTCTTTTTGGCTTTAAATCTTCCACAGAATTACTGCATACTTCGTACGTGAAAAAAAAAATTCAATATGACATTGTTTATGCAACTTTGCCTGCTGCTATTTCTCGGCATTAAAACAATGGTATTAACGACAAAAATGGATGTCGTTCATGAATGGAAATATATTGATTATGTGTGGGAATCACCAGAAGCTAAAAAAGAAGCCGAGAAATCTGGAAATTACAATTTTACTAGTCCTATTCTAATTGACGTTGACCACTCACTAGGTAAGTTTTTAATTTACAAAAATTGTTACGATTTCCGAAATTTGATATATATATAGGTAGTTAAATATATTTTTGATTTTAAGAATTAAATAATAAATACTCAAATACTCGTACCGATTACCACATTTTCGCTAGGTTCGGCATGCCAAATTCAAAGGAAAAGAAATTATAAAAACATTAAAATTTAACAATACATATTTTTTTCTTATTTTGATGATTTAGAAGAGCTTTTAAATTTGACGAATTTTTTACTATTTTCAAGTGACATAAATTTTAATTGTTTTCATATTTAGATGGAAGAACATTTGTAACTCTCGTTAGAAGAAAAGGAGTTCCAGCAAGTTTAGGAGTAGTCTCTAATCAGAAAGGACCTGGAGGTCCTTTAATAAAACCATATCCAAATTGGTCTTGGCACAAACAAGGAGATTGTAACAGCATAACTAATGTGTATAGAGTGACAGTAAGTATAATAATTTAAAATCAAATAATTTTTACAATTTTATACTCATAGAACTGCATAAAAACCGTTTAGTTTAGAAGAACAAAAATAATTTTATTTTTTTATATTACTTCTAAACAAATTCTATAATTATAATCCACAAGATTCTTTCATTCTTTCATTCATTCTGTCCACACCTGAAGTTTGCAACTTAGATATTTTTTGTTTTAAATCAGTTACATTTGAAAAAGTGTAAATTTTTAAATTAATTATAAATCATGAGTTTTTATTTTATACATCTAATATCTAATTATTAATTGCCTTCTATAATAAAAGTAGAAAAAGAAATAATATAATAATAATAAAAAAGGAAATATCAATTATTATATTATTGTAAACAAGCAAGCGCCATTTTTTAATATTTTATAAGTTTTTTATAATTTTATAAGTTATAAGTTAAAAAAGTTTTTTAAACACCTTTTTAAAATAACTTTTATTTCTTAATGACAAAAATATTGTTTGTTTCAAAACTTCCAACGTTATTTTTATTAAAAAAACATATAAATTAAATTTCTTTAAATAAATATTGTATCCTAGATCTCAAAATGCTTCTTTTTTATTGCATAGGGAAATTATTATTAAACTTTTTTAATTCCTAATTAAAAATTAAATAAAAGAGATCAATTTAAATTCGAGTCCATTTTAATGAGAATCAATTTAACTGCATTTATAGAAAATAAAATTGATAAAAAATATAGTTTACTGTAAAATATTGAAATGAAATTTCGATACACTAAAATTCTAGTAAATTAAAATTTAATTCTATTAATAAAGAAATTACTTAAATGTCCATGCGAAAAAGTTTCAATTGATTGATATTTAAAGTATTGGACATTGAGATCTTTGAAATTTCGAAATAATTATTTACTAATGGAAATCTAAATTAATAGTTAAGCATCAATATAATTATTTAAGTTTTAATTTATTGAAATTTTAACTAAATTTCAATTTCAATCGATAAATAAAAGTTTTAATTTATACTTATTTTAATCAAACTAATCTTTATTTTACAATTATATCAATAAATTGTTTATATCAATAAACTGCATCTTCTAATCAAAACTTTTTTTGATGCAAATGACAACTCATTCAATTTTTTTTGGTTTAGGATTTAATTATCTAAATTTTAATCAATCATTTCTCAATTATTTTCTGTCATATTTAATTATTTTAGTCATTTTGTAATTTGTCTTTAGATATTCAACTATTTTCTTAAATTTTCAATTTAATTCTTTAATCTGCAATTTATTTATTTCATTTTTAATTTTTTTCTTGAATTCTTAATTATTTGCTTCAATTTTCAATTGCATTCTTTGTTTTTTAATTATTTTATTCAATAACTAAAATTCAATTTCAATTCTCGCATTTTTACAATTATCAATTATTTTCTTGAAATTTCAATACAATTCTTCAATTTCCAATTGATTTCTTAGTTTTCATTTATTTTCTACAATTTTTCCACAATTTTCATTAGTTTTCAATTGACAATTTATTATTTTCCTTCAATTTTAGGATTATTCATTAATTTAAAAAAATTTTTTGCTCGAAGACCGGTTATTCTCACCATTTTTCGAATTTTTTTTCAATTGTTAATTTTTTTTAAATAGTTTATTATTTCCATCAATATTTAATTATTTTCGTCATATTGTAATGTTTCTTTTAATTATTATTGATTATTTTCTTAAAATTTTCATTTAATTCTTTAATTTCCAATTTACTTCTTCCATTTATAATTATTTCTTTAATTTTCAATTATTTTGGTCGATTTTCAATTAATTCCTTAATATTCAAGAATTCTTTGATTTTTTCAATTATTTTTTTCCACTCATAAAAATTGTTTGAAAATTTCGATTCAGTTATTCGATCTAATATTCTCTTCAATTCTCAGTTATTTTCTTCGAATTTAAATTCCACTTTTCAAATTTCAATTATTTTCCTTAAAATTAAAAACTTTCGCATTTTTTCAATTATTTTTTTTTTACTATTATTAAGTTTCTTTAAATTTAAATACAATTGTTTAATTATTTTCTTTAATTTTTAATTCCATTCTTCAATTTTTACTCCCACTCTTCAGTTTTCAATTGTTTTTTTCTATATTTATTAATTCTCGGCTTTTTTCAATTTTTAAGTATATTCTTTAAATTTCGATTCCATTTTTCAATTTTTAATTGTTTGCTTCAATTTCCAATTTTTTTTTCCAATTTCAATTATTTTCACTTTTTTCAATCCACTTGTTAAATGTGCAATTATTTCCAACAGTTATTCCTATAATTTTCTTAATTTTTAAATTTGCAATTATTTTCTTTAAAGTTAGTATTTATTGTTTAATTTTTTGAGTTGTCTTTTAATCTAGTCATTTTTCAAATCTTTTTTCAATTGACAATTATTTTCGTAATTTTTCACCTACTTTCTTCAATATTATTAATTATTTTCCGCAATTTTTAATAATTCCCTACAATTTTTTCAATTTTCAATTATTATCTTAAAATTTTATTATTAGGTACCTATTCTTTGATTCTTTAAATTATTTTGTACGGTTGTGTATTAATGTAGCCATTTTTTGAATTTAGTTTTCAATTGTCAATTATTTTCATCATTTTGTAATTTTTTTCCAAGTACCAATTATCGTTTTAAATTTTAATTTAATTCTTAAATTTTCCATTTATTTCCTCAATTTTTTTTTTATTTTCTCAAATTTCAATTATTTTTTTCGATTTTGAATCTAGTTGTTCAATTACTATAATTTTGCACCTATTTTGTTTAAATTTAATATTTTTTTATTGTTAAATTTTTTAAACTATTCTTATCAGTTATGTGATTATAATGTCACTTTTCGAATTCTGTTTTCAACTTACAATTATTTTCGACATTTTTCATAAACATTCTCTAATTTTCGTTATTTTTATTATTTTTTACATTTTGCAAAAGTGTATAGTTTGAAATAACCAACAAGAATGCAAAGTTTGTCGCGCTTTAATGTTACTAATATTTTAAATGTATTTTTAAGTTAAAAACCACTTTTTAGTTTGATGTTATGTTATAGAGCCAAAACTCCTTTATTTTTTGTTAGATTGACAGATGCAACAGATTATGGGTACTTGATAATGGAATGATTAATGACCAAAAAATCTGCTCAGCACAACTTCTAGTTTTTAATTTGAAAACAAATCAGTTAATCGAGCGAATTCCAATTCCGGATCGAGTTTCGAAAAATCCAAAAACACTCCAGAGTCTTCTTATCACTCCAGTAGTTCAAACTGAGGGTCAACATTGTGAAAAATCAAAAGTAAGTACCAAAAATATTAAGTTCCTATTTTACTATCATGGTAAAAATTATAAAAAAAACTGCCTTAATTCATGCCTTTTTGAAATTTTTTCATAAAATATCCAAAATTTTAAAAAATGTTTTAGATAAAAGTTATAGATCTTATAAAAGTACACATTTTATATCTCATGTATTTTTTACCAAAAATCAAGAATTTTCGAACAAAAATGCAAAAAACTAATTACTTGTTTGAGAAAATGTATAGAACAGAAAATACGTATTCCTGAGAGGCCTACAACTATGATAAGGTTTTATTGCATTTTTCTCGAAAACTATGAACTTTAGTTAAAAAAAGTACAGAACATAAAATGTGTATTTTTATGATATCTGCAACTTTAATTTAAAATATTTTTTAAAGCTTTCAGTATTTTATGAGATAACAGCAAAAAACAATTTATTACGGTTTTTCAATGTTTTTTTTTACAGGTTTTCATAGCAGATGTTGCAGGATATGGACTAGTTGTTGTAAATTTTCCGGATATGTGGCGTTTGGACAGACCATACTTTGCACCAGATCCATCTCCAAAGTCGGCAATTTCCACAATTGCAGGAGAAACTTTTACACTTAATGATGGACTTTTTGGATTGGCATTGTCGCCAAAAATTGGCAAAAATCCCCAGCATCTTTCTTTTAGGCCATTTGCATCACGCTCTTTATATGCCGCAAAAGTGGATGACATTATGGAAAAGAAATTGCAAAATCAACCGTTAAATTATTTGAAGTTTAGTAATGTCCTTCCTAGTCAATCGACTGCTCAAGCCTTCAGCTCAGAAGCTACTCTCTTTTTCGGTCTTACCAGTCAAATTGCAATTGGTTGCTTGAACCAGTTCAGGGATTTGAACAATCCTAAAAATATAGTAAGAAAAATTAATTATTTTATTTAAGATAAAGATTCTCTTTTAATTAGATTTAAAATAATAATAGTAATAACAAATAATAGAAAACTTAAAAAAAAGGAACATGTTTTATAGACAACAAAAAACTACCTATAAACTCATACTAAACTAAACGGAAAACAAAAACCGATAATTTAAAATTGAACCCAATTTTAGGTAATAGCTGCTCAAGATGATAAAACTCTTCAATTTGCTAGTGGAGTCAAGGTTATTCCCCCATCGAAATTCAACCGCGAAGAAGAACTTTGGGTGTCCACAAATCGATATCAAAAAATAGCCCTTGGAACAATGAAATTTAACGAAATTAATTACAGAGTTTTGAAACAATCTGTGCAGAAATTAATTGCAGGAACCAACTGTGAAGCTCCGATTGAGATTAAGAAACAAATTCGTGTTGATCGTAACCATTAATTATTTGTAAAAGTATTTTGAAATTTATTCAATTTCGTCAAACCTCAAATTATATTTTTGATATACAAGTGATAATAATTAGTAAATAAGAATATACAATTGTATATTCTTATTATTCAGGGACCGTCATGAATTTAATTTGGTTCTTGGAGTTTTTTAAAAATATCTAGTAATAGTCAATAGATTTTACTTAAAGATTGAAATCAATTCATCAAATTTAAGGCAATAAATAGTTGTACGTTGTTAAAAAATTTATTATTCTTATTAATATTCCACTCTTAAAGTTTATAAACTTCCAAATTGAGAATCGTTTTCACTTTTGTGGAGACTTCTTTCTCCTCACTTCATCATTACCGTTTTCATTTTTTTCTTATTCTTTCTTCTTTTTCTTCTTCTTCTTCTATTTCTCTTTTTTTACTTTCTTTAATTCTTCTGTCTCCTGATCCTCCGAAACCTCTTCATTTTATACTTCTATTCTTCTTTCTCATCTATTTTTGCCTTTTCTCTTATTCACTCTTTCTCCTCACTTTATCATTACTCTTTTTTTATCTTTTTCTTATTCTTCCATCTTTTTCTTTTTCTGTTTCTGTATCTCTTCTTTTACTTTCTCCAATTCTTTTATTATATTACCAAACTTAATCATTAACTTTATTCTCTTTCTTTTCTTCTTTCTTGTTTCTTCTCTCTCCTTTTCTTTATTTACTCGCACTCTCCTTTTACTGTTTATAATTTTTCAACTTCCTGCTTTTCGATTTCTTCTCTTAATTTTTAGTTTTTTACCACCCCTCTATTTTTCTCTCGTTATTTGCTTCTTCTTTAGCTCTTTCCTCTTTCTCCTCCTTCTCCTTTTCGTCTTCTTGATCTTCTGCTTCTGCTTCTTTTCTTTTTTAACGTTCATAATCTTTTTTTTCTTCCTCATTTACTTCTGCCTCTTTATCTATTCCTTCTTGTTCCTTTCTCTCTTGTTCATTATTTTCTTCTACTTTTTCTACAACTTCTACCATATTTTCTATTTTTCTTTCTCATTCTATTGTATCTTTTTACTTATTTCGTCTCGTTCCTCTTTTTAGTTTTATCTTCTTCGTATTCGTCTTCATCTTCATGATTTTTTCTTTCTTTTCTTCTGATCCTCTTCTCCTCTTGCATTTTCTTATTATTATATCCTCTTTCTCCTCTTCTGCTGCTTCTTCTTCTTCTTCTTTTCCCATGCCTCTTTTTTGCTTTCCCCACTTTTTATATTTTTTCATCCCCTACAACCTCTTCCTTATACTACCTTTTTTCCTCATTCAACTCTGACTTTTGATCTTCTTTTCGTTATCTTCTTTCTTTTAATCTTAATCTTCTTTTTTTCAATCTCAATCTTCTTTTAATCTTCTCTTGTTTATATCTTCATCTTCTTCTTATTTTGTATTCTCGTCTTCTCATTTCTCTACTTCCTATCATAACATGTTTTTCTACTTGTTTTCGTAACACTTCTTTTATTATTTTTATATACTTTCCTCCTTCTCTTCTAATTCTCTGTTTCTTCTCCTATTTTTTCTCATTTCTCTTTTCTCTGTCTTCTTCTTCTCATATTTTTCTTTTTCTTCTTCTTCTTTATCTTATCTCTGTCATTTTCTCATTCTCTTTTCTCTCCATTACCGTCTTCATCTTGATTCTAATTTTACTTTATCTACTTCTCCAACTGTTTTCTCCCTCTTATTCTGCCTCTTTTTTTCTCTCGCCTGTCTCTTTTTCTGCTCCAGTTTTTTCCTACTTCCTCCTCGATCTATTCTTCTCTTCTTCATTTTCTTCTGATTTTTCTCACTCTTTAGCTTTTTCATCTTGTTAAATCTTCTTTTTTCTTTCTTTTTTTTCCTTGATCCCTCCGTATCTCATACTATTTCTACATCATTCTCTTCCTTCTATTCCTACTCTTTGCCTTTCTATTATCTTCTTCTTCTTTTTTTTATTCCTTTTTCTGCTCCTTGAGTCTTCTTTTACCTTTATTCTATATTCTTCTTTCTTCCTGTTACATCGTCAATTTCTTTCTTTTTCTGTTTTCTTCTTCACCATTCATTTTCTTTCTTTTTATGCTTCTTCTATTCCTTTCATCTCTTACTCCTTTTCCTTCTCTTGCTCTTTTTCTTCATCTTTTTCTATCTTCTTTTTCACTTCTATTTTTACTTCCTATACTTTTTTTTTCTTTCTTTAACTGATATTCTTACTCTTCTTCTTTTATTTTCCCTCAATCTTCCTCCTAAGCCTCACTTTAATTTATTAGGAGGGGGAAACTATATTATTTTTTTATTAATGAAATAATGATATACTGAAATTATAATAATTCGAGCTCTTTAACTTTAGAAACAAGAGTTATTTTCGGAAATGGAAGGTTTCCACCCGAATTAAAGAAATATTTATTGAAAGTGTCAAAAAAGAGATCTTTAGAAATTATTTTAATATTTAATTTAAATCTCATATTTATATAAATTATTTATAATAGGAAAGAAAAGGAAATTTTAATAATTTTTTCAAACAAATTGTAAACAGATTTTGTTCAATTAAAAAAAAAATCTCTTAAATCTGTTCCAAAAGAGCATTATTATTTAGAACTGTTTGGAACTTGTTTAAATCTATACAAAAATTGTTTCAAACCATTTAGAAATAGTTTTAAACTGTTCAAAACTGTTTATGACTTATTTCAACCACCTAAAACTGGTTGAAAGTACATTTTAACTTTTTAAAAAAGATAACAATATGATAAACGAAATTGCGAATTGTTTATAAAATGTTTAGAGACAGTTGAAACTGTCTGAAGTTGTTTAAAACTATTTTCTATTCAATTCATTTATCTCTTCTAATTTTTGTTTTTGCATTTATTTATTTATTCAATAAAGTTTCCAGGGCTAAATAGCCCTCCAAGGAACAGATACAATTAGAAAACGTCAATCGACAGTATAAAGCTAAAGAAATACTAAATGTTAAGCGCAAAAATTAATTTCACCAAAGAAATGACTGTTCTAGATGACAACATAATGATGAAGATAATTAGTAAATTTTTCGCAGACATGCTTTAATAAATTTACACTCATAAATTTTTAAACTAATTTTATTGAATTTTATTAATTTTATTTTGATTGAAAAAGGAACTGCAGTCTGTTTCACAAAGACGCGGAAGCAGTTCCAAGGGCTTTTAAACATTTCAACATGAAACGAAGTTCACAATCAGCTGCAGAAGCTATGGATCGAAATGGAGTCTTATTTTATGGTTTAATGTCAGATTTGGCCATTGGCTGCTGGAACAGTCATGATTATCCAGAGTTTGGTGGCTATAATATGGAAACAGTTGCTGTTGATGAAAACACTTTGCAGTTTCCTTCCGGTGTTAAAGTTCCTATAAAAAGTTCCAAATTTCCAATTTTACATTTTTCTTTTTTTATTCCTTTTTTAGGGTTTCGTGGTTCGGGACCGAAACCCTTATAGTGAGACTTTTTCGTCCGTTCGTCCGTCCGTCCGTCGTTCACAGCCAATAGGTGTCAATTTTAGGTTGTGAGCGAGAGAGAGGGAGATAGTAAGAGACAGAGACAGAGATACGTAAGTTACCGGAGGTTACCGTGAGTTACGTAAGTTATCGCAAAAGTTACAGCGAGTTATGTAGGTTACCGCAAGTTACGTAAGTTACCGTGAGTTACCGAGAGCAACGTAAGGTACCGCAAGTTACATAAGTTACCGAGAGTTACGTAAGTTGCCGGGAGTTACGTGAGTTACATAAGTTACCGGAAGTTACGTAAGTCACCGTAAGATGCGTAAGTTATCGTAAAAGATACCTTGAGATACGTAACTTACAGCGTTTTACGTAAGTTACAGTGAGTTACGTAAGTTACCGCAAGTTACATAAGTTACCGTGAGTTACGTAAGTTACGTTAGTGAGAGTGTAAGAGAGAGGAGACGAGGTTTTTTCAGTTTTTTTAAACGAGTTTTTTATCATTTCCGGTTGTGTAAGAGAGAGATAGAAAGAAATAAGGATTATGATAAACACTGTAAAAACAAGTGTCTTATTTTAAGACATTTTTGTCCTCACTTTTAAGACGTTTTAAAGTGTCTTAATTTTAAACCAATGAGAAAGCATCTTTCAAAATTAACAACCAATGAAATAGCTTAAAATAATCGTAAGACGCTTTCTTAATGTCTTGTGTCTTAAAATAAGACACTTAGAAGACAGCAGTTTTTGCAGTGAAGCCACGAAACCCTGAATTGTAGGCGCATTGCGCCTGCTTTATTTTTTATATTTGTTACTTTTTTCTATTTATATTTGTTTTGTTTTTACATGTTTTTTTTTTTTAATACTTGTGCGTTTTGTGAATAAATAATAAAAATTGTTTTTCTAACAGGTGATAACAAATTAATCAGGTCGCCAGGAGCTTTGGGTTTTATCATCATCGTTTCAAAGATACATGAGTGGTTCTTTGCACCCGAACGAGACCAATTTTCGAATTCAAGCGGCATACATTGACGAACTGATTCGCGGCACAAAATGTCACGTCAAGCCTCACTCCACAAAATCATCTTCTCCAACTTTAACTGGAAATTTCGAGCCAGTCAATTTCCCCAGCTGAAGGTTTTGGTACCGCGAGGAGTCTTTTACACCAAAATTTCACCAGACAAGTGACTCTTTCTGGTTCCATCAAATCCCTAGTCACGATTTTCACTTTGAATTCGATGACTTCTCCACACCGTATTATTATTATTACGATGATCCTCCATACTTCTCGCGGTACCTTGGACCCACCAAATACATTCACAGCTTCCTTAAATGGCCGGCTTTCTACAGCTATTACATTGATCATGGATGAGACAAATGATTCTTTGCAACTCGAATATGTTAATTTTGACGAAAAAATCAAAACGAGATTTATATTAATCTTGAATGATTTTAGAATTGGTGGCAAAAGACGAAACTGTATATTATCGTAGTATAGATTTTATTTATGAACGAAGATTCTAAAAAAGTTTTTTAGGAATTTTTTTTTTTGCTTATCGAAGATGCGTGATTTTTTATTGTTCTATTTGAGAAAGGTTTAAGAGGCATTTTTTGAATTGTATAAAGTATGGAATTCGAACACATTTTGGTAGATTTATATAAAAAAAAAAATAATTAAATTATTTTTGTAAGAATATATGGGCCCGTATCATTTTGACACAAATTTTTTCGTGCAACTTGTTATATTGTACTCCCGAAGATGAATGTTATATTTTACTCCTTCTGAAATCAAAGATTTTTAAGTCTTATTTATTAAATACTTGATTTTAACACATTAAATTAATATTAAAAGACTTAATTAATCCAGTAAGTTCAATTATTGAACAATTAAAACTTAAAAATCTTTGACTTTAGTAGGAGTAAAATATAACATTTTTCTTCAGGAGTACAATATAACAAGTTGCACGAAAAAATTTGTGTCAAAATGATACGGGCCCGAATATATGTGTGTAAGTCGAAGTTTAAATTTGTACATATAATAAATATTTTTTATTTAATATATGCATTTGTGGGGTTTATGATTTTTATATATCCTGTTTTCCTTTTAGTTATTGTTCTTTTTCTTCCTCTAACTTACTTCTCATCTCTTCCGTTTGCTTCTTTTTTACTCTTTTTACTCTTCTTTCTTTTTCTATATTCTTCTATTTCCGACTTCTTCTTTACCCATTTCCCGTTTATCACCCTCCTGTCCAATTCTCTCTCGTTTTTTATTCTTCACCTTCTCCTCCTCCTTCTTTTTCTAATTCTCTTCTTCCACTTTATCTTATTTCTCTTATATACTCTTTTTCTTTTTTCTTGTACCCTATTCTCTTCTATTCTATCTCGTTCCACTTTTCTTTCTCTTCTTCTCCTTTATCTTATTCCTGTTTTTAACTCATCTTTTATCTTTTTTTCTTATTCCTATTCTTTTTCTTTTTTTTACTTTATTTATATTTTATTATTTCTTTTCTTTCTTCTTCATACTGCCTCTTCTTTTTTCTTTCCTCTTTTCCTCCTTTATCTTATTCCTGTTATGTATTCTTTTTCTTTTCTTCTTATTCCTTTTCCTTTCGTTTATTTTGTTCCTATTATAACTTACTCTTTTTTTCTTTCTCCCTTTTCCTTTCCTTTTTTACCGCTCTCTTCTTCTTCTTCTTCTTCTTCTTCTTCTTCTTCTTCTTCTTTTTCTCATATCTCTTATTACTGTTATTAACTCAACTTTTATCTTCTTTTCTTATTTCTCTTCTCTTCGTTTATCTTCATTCTATTATATCCTCTTTTTTCTTCCTCCATTACATTTTCATCCTTTTTATTTTTTCATTTTTAGGGTTTCGTGGTTCGGGACCGAAACCCTTATAGTGAGACTTTGTCGTCCGTCCGTCCGTCCGTCCGTCGTACACAGCCAATAGCAGTCAATTTTAGGTTGTGTGCGAGAGAGAGGGTGATAGTGAGAGACAGAGACGGAAACACACGAACCAATAGCTGTCAATTTTAGGTTGTGTGCGAGAGAGAGGGTGATAGTAAAAGACAGAGACGAGGGAAAAAGAATTACCAATAGGGACGAAATGTGACTTAATATTTAATAAATTAATACCTAAGATTTTTTTTATTATTTTTGAGACCAAAATTTCTTTGAATCCGTTAACGATTCTTTCTTAGGTATTGGCACTTTGAGACATATTTTAAATCGAATTGATAGTTTGAGACATTGATATTATATTTTATTTAAATAATCATATACTACACAAAATGAGGATATTTGAAATGCAAAATTGGTTACTTCCAGGTAGTGCATGTTGGAAACAATATGCTTGTTATTATGTAAGTAAGTAACAAAACAAATATAACAATGATATTTGCTAAAACCAAATGTATTCATAATATATTATAGAAGAGAAACAGAAATAGGGAAAGAGAGGAGATGGTTTTTTTTACCATTTTTTGGGTGTGTGTAAGAGTTGTGTGTGATCAAGAAAAAGTCACGAAACCCTCATTGTAGGCGCATTGCGCCTGCTTTTTGTACTGTTTATTTCTACTTATTCTACCTTCTTCTCCTCCTCCTCCTCCTCCTTTAAAACCTCATCCTTTTATTTCTATATTGTATATCTTCTTCCTCATTCTCTTTTGCCTCTTCTGCCTCTCCTCTTCTTCTTCTTCTTCTTCTTCTTCTTCTTCTTCTTCTTTTGCTTCTTCTTCTCTTTCTACTTCTCTTCTTTTAATTTATCTGCTTCTTCTATTTCCTGTTCCTCCGCAACTTATTCATTTTATACTTCTATTCTTCTTTCTCATTTAGTTCTATCTCTTCTCTTATTCCCGCTTTCTCCGCACTTCATCATTATCTTTATTATATTTTCCTTATTTCTTCTCTATTTCCCTCTTCTCTTTTTTCTTCTTCTTCTTCCCTTCTTATTTCTCTTCTTTTACTTTCTCCACTTCTTCTATTTCCTGATGCTCTGAAACCTCTTCATTTTATACTTCTATTTTTTTTCTTATTTACTTCTGCCTCTTCTCTTATTCCCTCTTTTTCGCACTTTATCATTACCTTTATTATCTTTTTCTTCTTCTTTCTTTCTATTTATCTTTTTTTAATTTTTTTCTTTCTTCTGTTTCCTAATCCTACGGAACCTTTTCATTTTATACTTCTACTCTTCTTTCTCATTTATTTCTGCCTCTTCTCTTTTTCCCTCTTTCTGCAAAATTCAACATTACCTTTTTTTATCTTTTTCTTATTCTTTCTTCTTTTTCTTATTTTTTCTCTATTTCCCTCTTTTTCTTATTCTTCTTCTTCATCTTCTTCTTTTTATATATCTCATTTTTTACTTTCTCTAATTCTTCTGTCTCCTGATCCTCCGAAACCTTTGCATTTTATACTTCTAATCTTCTTTCTCATTTATTTTTGCCTTTTCTCTTATTTCCTCTTTCTCCTCACTTCATCATTACCTTTATTTTATTTTTCTTCTTCTTCCTCCTTTCCCTGATTTATTAGGACTCTTCTTTTACTGTTTATTCTTTTTCTACTTCCTGCTCTTTCACTTCTTATCTTAATTCTTAGTTTTTTACCTCCCCTCTATTTTCCTCTTGTTTCTGTTTTTCGTGCTTCTTCTTTAGGTCTTTCCTCTTTCTCCTTCTCCTCCTCTTCGTCTTTTTCATCTTCTTCATCTTCTTCATCTTCTTCATATTCTTCTTCTTCTTCTTCTTCTTCTTCTTCTTCTTCTTCTTCTCCTCTTTTTTTAACGTTCATAACCTTCACTTCTTCCTTTTTTACTTCTGTCTCTCTTTCTATTCCTTTTTGTTCCTTTCTCTTTATCATAATCTTTTTCTACTTTCTCCTTCTCCACAACCTCTACTATATTTTCTGTTTTTCTTTCTCATTCTGTTGTGTCTTTTTACCTATTTCGTCTTGTTTTTCTAATTACTTCTCCTCCACAACTTCTTTCTCTTATTTTTTCTTTTCTTCCTTCTACTTCAATTCTATGTCTTCTCCTATTCCCTCTTGTTTTTATCTTTATCTTCTTCTTATTTTTATATTCTCTTCATGTTATTTATCTACTTCCTATTATAACCTCTGTTCTTACTTGTTTTTCTATTTTTTGTAACATTTCTCTTATTACTTTTACATACTTTCCTTTTCACTTCAAATTGTCTGTTTCTTCTCCTATTCTTTCTCATTTCCCTTTTCTTTTTCTTCTTCTCCTTTATCTTATCTCTGTCATTCCCACTTTCTCTTTTTTCACCTTTACCGTCTTCTTCCTGATTCTACTTTTATTTTATCTACTTTTCCTACTGTTTTCTCCCCCTTATTTTTGTCTTGATCCCTCCAAATCTTATACTATTTCTACATCTTTCTCTTCCTTCTATTCCTACTCTTTGTCTTTCTATTATCTTCTTCTTCTTCTTCTTCTTCTTCTTCTTTTTATTCCTTTTTCTGCTCCTTGACTCTTCTTTTACCTTCATTCTATATTCTTCTTTCTTCCTGTTACATCGTTAATTTTTTTCTTTTTCTGTTTTCTTCTTTACCATTCATTTTCTTTCTTTTTATACTTCTTTTATTCCTTTCTTGTCTTCCTCCTTTTCCTTCTCTTGCTCTTTTTCTTCTTTTTCTTCCTTCAACTGATATTCTTACTCTTCTTCTTTTATTTTCCCTCAATCTTCCTCCTAAGCTTTTACTTTGTCATTCTCTTCTTCAATTTCTCTAGTTTTTTACTCATTTTCTTCTGTTTCTTTTTTTCTACTCCTTCTTCTCCATTCTTTTTCTTTTTTTACTTATTCTTCCTTTTAGTTTCATGAAAAATGGAAAAAGTATCAAGTCTTAGTCTTTTTTATGTTTGATAAAAAATCAAGATATTTTCTTTTCATCTTCTCTTTTTCTTACTTCTCTTATATCGCTTCCTCTATTCTTCACTTCTCCATTTTCCTCATCATCCTCTTGCTTTTTATTCTTTTCTTGTTCTTGTTCTTGTTCTTCTTTTCTTATTATTGTTATTTATTATTGGTTTTTAACACCTCAATTTTTCAGAGCAACAAGAAATTATTAATTATTATCTATATAAACTGCGATGCAAAATAATTAATTAAAAAATTAATTATGCAAAATAATTTAATTTCAACTTCAATAAAAAATATTATTATAATTCGTATTCTTGACAAACGAATTAAAAATTCTTAATTATTATATATTACTAGCAAGATATTGCGCGCGCACATGCGCGCGTAAAGTTTGTAATGATGATTAATGATAGATTAAAGAGGAACCGGACAAACAATCGGAACAAAAGTCAGTCCAAATGAACAATTTTGATTTTTGATATAGAAGACACATAAGTTAATTTATTTTTTTTCAGGGGAAGTGTTGACACTTGCAGTTTTTACAAAATGAGCCGTTAAAAATTGCAATTTGATGAAAATTTAAAGAAATAGACGTTGGGAACGATTATTCAATTTGAGTTTTAAACTAACCGAAATTGAATAATCGTTTACAACGTCAATTTTTTTTAATTTTTATCAAATTGCAATTTTTAACGGCTCATTTTGTAAGAACTACAAGTGTCAACACTTCCCCTGAAAAAAATTACATTAACTTATGTGACTTCTATATCAAAAATCAAAATTATTCATTTCGACTAACTTTTGTTCCGATTGTTTGTCCGATTCCTTCTTAATGTGGTAAAATGAAGTTTGAAATTTTTGTCAAAGACAATAGAAAAGTTTGATAATAAGAACGAAAGAAATACTGTGCAGTTTTGTAAAAAGAGAAAATATTAATAGGTGCCCAAACAGCACGTAATATTACATGAATATCACAGTGATATTGAGGTAATATTACAAATTTATTTTACATTAAATAAATTATTTAAAAAACTTTGGGCTCAGTCGTGTTTCGAACACCGAAGGTTCGACACGGCGAAATACGCCTTGTACCTCTTGGGCATCCAGCTCTTGGAATGTATTTCGGAAAGTATTTTTCATGTATTACCTGTAATTATCTTTGGTAAAATATAAGAGCATTTTCTGAAATACATTCGAAGAGCTAGATGGTCGAGAAGTAGAAGGCGTATTTGCGCTGTCTCGAATCATGAGTGTTCGAACCCCGACTGAGCCGAAAGTTTTTAAAATAATTTATTTAATGTTAAATAAATTTGTAATATTACTTCAATATGATAGTAATATAATTGTAATATTACCTTAATATCACTGCAATATTACTTGTAAAATTACCTCAATATTATTGTAATATTACTAGTAATATTACCATGAGACGGACATTTTAATATCACATTAATATCAATGTAATATCACAGTAATATCACCCCGTAATATTATCAATATTACAACATGATATCACTGTGATATTCCTGTAATATTACGTGCAAGTTTTGTATTGATTTTACATTTAACATTTGTAAAGAAATATGTTCATTTAGATTTTTTATGTTACATTGATTCATCCAACATTTGTAAATAACCTGCATTTTGCATTTGCAAATCACCCCTAGACTCGATTTTTAAAAGTTCTTGAAATTTATATATATGATTGTAACTTAACATTTTTCCTGCAATAATAAGTTCTAAATCATTCTTATTAAAACTGAAAAATTGTTTAACTTTTCCAATATCCTCGAATATGTTTTGTATTCCCTTATGTTGTATAAGTTCAGTTAATTTTTTTTTCATTGTCAACGTAAAAATCGCTATTAACATTTTGTTTATAACTCTTTGCAATTTTACTATTATCTGAAATAAGAGGAAAATGACATAAACAATTACTTAAAAACATTGTATGTAAATGTACTCTCATTATTGCATGATTATATACTACACTTTCAGGTTTAACATTACAATATACAGAATAGGATTTGATTATGTTTCTTATCTTTTCTAATGGGTTTAACTTCATCCAACATTTGTAAATAACCAACATTTTGCATTTAAAAATGACCACCAGAATCGACTTCTAATAGTTCTTGAAATTTGTAAATGTGATTATCAGTAAGCATTTCTCCCCGAATAAGAATGCTTTGGTCTTTTTCATCTAATATAAAGTATATTTTTTTATTTGTAGAATCTATTGTATTTTTTTTTTACCAAAACATATTATATTATAAATTATGAAACTTTTGAAACATTTTATGCACTTCATAAAATTTCAAAATTTTGAAACATATGCAACAAGTATAGTATAAATTTTATATATAAAATAAAGGGACCCAAGATGAACACCCTTTCGATTTATTGCTCTAGAATCAAAACCGAATAAAATATTATATATTAAAGATTAATTTAATTTAATTTGTTTATTTATTAAGAAATAGCATTTCTAAATACTTCAATTTAATAGATTCACAGTAAAAAGTAATAAGATATCGAAAACTATCGATACATCAAATTCTTTAACGATAACATCACATTTTGTGTTGGAAAATAAAAAATTTTAATTAATTCAAAAAATTATTGAGAAAAGTGTAATATCGAAAATATGAAAATAAATACATTGAGATTTTGGGCCTGTCCATCTTAGGGTACATGACACAATTTTTTTATTCCCAGTAAAATTTTCTATACAAACACAAAATTAGTAAAATCATTTTAAAATATTATTATACGATAAATAAAGAATAGGGGAAGGTGGGGCAAAACCGCTAGGTTTAAATTTACTGATGCAGAAATTTTTAACTATACATTCAATTGGAGTCATTTTTGTTTGTTACACGACTAAAACTAACCAGTAACAGATTTTAATACTCCTTATTACATTTATCATAATCATAATTACATTATTTAACTGTATTTAAAAAGATTCAAATTAGCGGCTTTGCCCCAACTGTTGGGGCAAAGACGTTTTTGCTAATATTATTATTGCAAATATAATAAATGATCTAAAATATACTCTAAGTAACATTTATTTGTGCAATAATTATAAAACATAAATATTTTACAGATTTTTAAAGAGATTTAATCGATTTTATTGAAAATAATGACGACTTGTATTTTTAACCTCATATTTTCAATTTAATTGTTTTTTATTTTGTTTCAAAATCTACTTTATCGACTTTTCAAAAATAGAATGTTTTTTAAATAACCATGCGAAAATATGATTAAATAATAATGCTTATTTAATATTCAAAATTCATAATTTTTTTTTCAAATTAGTAATAAACGCTAATAAATAATTTAATGATTAAATAATAATAATAATAACAATAAATTTAACAGACAAAAATACTTATTCTTTTTTATGAAAAAATGCAGGTTAACAGTTGATTAGCATGAAGTTTGCATTATTTAAAATTACATGCTAATGCAGTTTGTAATATTCAATTGTTTTTTATGAAATATTTTCCAAGCGTCTTTGCCCCAAACGACAAACCTTTTTTTAATTTAAAATTTTATATATTTAGATTGAAAATTAAACCTGGATTCCACAGAGATTGTGTAGATAAATGATTACTCTATTAGAACGTGACATTTAAAAATTTTTAAAATTCACATTTAGATTCAAAATTTACTAGTTTTGATCAATAAAATTTTCATCTCATACTTGTAAAAACGATTTTTTTGGTATATTTGCTAAAGCATTTTATATTTTCAAGATTTTTTTTAATAAAACAATGGCTCCAGTTACAATTATGATAAACTTTAAACATAAGTTGAAACGGTCTAGAAATAAGGGAGATATTTTGAAAAACGTCTTTGCCCCGCTTAGCGGTTTTGCCCCACTTTCGCCTATTATAACGTTAGTTATTCATTCTAAATCATAAATTTAAATAAATTTACCAAATTAAGAAAAACATAAAAGAAAACTTTTTTTTCTTTGTCTATACAAACAAAAATGACAGAAAGCATAAGGAGCTGTCATCTTAAAATTATATACGAAATGTCCATCTTGGGGCCCTGTCCACCTTGGGGCCCTCTCTCCTACATAAAAATAAATGTCAACTACACCTTAAAGACACCTTACATTAATATAATCAAAAATAATTTTAAAAAATCTTAAATAACCTTAAACCCCTTGAAATATCTCATTGATTTTACATGGGAAAAACGCACTTTTTCGTAAATTCGCTACCAAATCCTCAAAAAACACTCAAAATAGCAATACAGTGAATCACATCTTGAAAAGTTCTTAAACAACAATATTCCATAATTTATTTAATAATTTATTAATATTAACTATTTTTTAAAGGGTTATAAACAACCCCCATAAATGCAAAAAAAATGACAAATTTGTTTAAATTACAAATTAATAGTTCCTTAAGGATTTTTTAACAAAATTGTTAAATATTGTCAATTTACGAATGTTAATAGATATTTGAAGTATTTTTGATTTGTTTAAACAATTTATTATTGTTAATTTACAGCTTTTATACAAATAAATCTAGCGAGTTGTAGTTTTTTTTGACTTTACTATTTTTTACATTTACATTTAAAAATAGTATTTAGTAAAGTTAACTACAACAACAATTTACAATTGTTTAAACAAATTATTGTTAATAATAATTAACTTTTTGACAAATGCACCTAGAAAGACACAACTTTTTCCTAATTTTACAAATTAATGGGCTCTGGTTAGAAAAAAAAAATTATTGACTATAAATTATTATTTTTAATTTGTTTAAACAATTTATTATTATTAATTTACAGCTCTTTTTCAAATCAACCCAGCAAGTTGTAGTTTTTTCGGACTTATATATTTTTTATATTTAAAATGAAAAAAGGATTCAGTAAAATAACCACAACAACAATTTGCAATCGTTTAAACAAATTATTGTTATTATTAATTAATTTTTTACAAATAAACATAAAAAAATACAACTTTTTCCTAATTAAAATTTAAAATAATAAATTATAGTCAATAATTTATCCTTCTTTAACCAGAGCCCATTTATTTGTAAAATTAAGAAAAACTTCTATCTTCCTGGGTGCATTTGTAAAGAATGAATTATTATTAACAATAATTTATTTAAACCATTGCAAATTATTGTAGTTAATATTACTAAACCCGATTTTTCATTTTTAATAACAAAAATAATTAAGACAGAAAAAAATAAAATTCGCTAGGTTTATTTCAATGATAGTTATAAATTAACAATAATAAATTGTTTAAACACTGTAAAATTATTAACTTCTAATAAATAATTTTTCCTACTCTAACTAGAGCCTATTTATTTGTAAAATTAGGAAAAAGTTGTATTTTTTTATGTTTATTTGTAAAAAATTAATTAATAATAACAATAATTTGTTTAAACGATTACAAATTGTTGTTGTGGTTAATTTTACTGAATCCTTTTTTCATTTTAAATATAAAAAATATATAAGTCCGAAAAAACTACAACTTGCTAGGTTTATTTGAATAATAGCTGTAAATTAATAATAATAAATTGTTTAAATTGTTAAACCCATATTATTCTTTTTTCAAAAACTTTATCATATAAGAACTCGTAAGTTAAAAATTTAATTATAACACGATTCTTTAAAAACAGTTGTGTTTAAAAATACGTAAACAAAACAGCGCCTATAATCCGGCAAATATATAGCACCATTGCAAGTTCGATTGCAGTCAAGTAGAAAAATTTAGTTCATTCAATTTCATCATTTAATTTTTTTAATTCCTAGTCTACTTTACTTTTCTTATCAGTAATTTTCTGTGAATTAAAGTTAGTCAATTAAAGCAGATAAGGTTTAGTACAACCTTGAATTTTATTTTTATTGATTTTTTCGTGACATTTTACGTATTAGAATAACAGATACCAAGAAAAGTTAAAGTACTGTTTAAACAGGTCGTTAAAAAGCTTGGTTTGCCTATTTTAGTAATTTTTTAATGTTAATCATCAAATTTACGTTTGTTTTTAAGTCATACTGATAAAAACAATTTGTTAAAACATTTTAAGTCGATAGAAAGCATATTTCGAAATTAAAGTAACACTGATTTTTGATATAAAAATCAATCGCTCAGAACTTTTTCATGAGTAAGATTATTATCCTCGAAGTTTTGAGTGACACAAGAGAAGAGTAATTTCTAATTTGTAAGAAAATATTAATTTATATTTTAAAATGATTTTTTTTACCTTTTCATTTTCTAATTATTATAGATTACATAATAATTTCGCATACTTTCTTATTGTGATGCAAAACTATTTTTTGTGTAAATCACTTTTGAATTTATTAATTTATTGATCATTTTATACTGAATTTCTTCAAATAAAAATTTATTTTACAATTCTAAATTATTGTCTTCAATTGGAATTATTTTTCTTATTTTTCAATGTTACTTTTCTATTTTCGATTATTCTTCCTTTTTCAATTATTTTCGTCATTTTTATTGAATGACTTCAATTCTTAATTATTTTTCACATTTTATAAATTTTTGTCTTCAATTAAAATTTTTTCCTTATTTCTAAATTAATTGTGATGTTTTTTATTTACTTTGTGTAATTTAAAAATTACCTTTTGGTTCAATTACAAATTTAACTAATTTTCTTCAATTTTCGGTGATTTTCTTTAGCTTTCAATTATTTATTTTTTGGATTTTTAAGTAAAATTAAAATTTGCAATTATGTTTGTTAATCATTAATTATAGTCTTTAATTCGAATTGTTTTCCCCATTTTGAAATAATTTCCTTTAATTCTCGGGTTTTCCTTCTATTTTCTACTTGGAGCCTTTAATTTTGAATTATTTTTGATATTTTTTGTCAAACTTCAATTTCAATTAATTTTTTGTTTTCAAATCATTTTATTTAATTTCAGAATATTTTTTAATTTTTCAAATTTAAAACATGTTATTTTCAGCGATTTAAAAGTATTTTTTGAATAATTGAAATTGTTTTCTAGATAATTTTAAAATTTCAATAACATTCTTAATGTATTTTAAAATATTTTTCTCTAATTTTCAATTATTTTCTAAATAAGATTTTCTTAATTTTGTCGCTTTTTAGTTAATGACATCAATTTATACGATATTTCTTTACATTTAAATTATTATTTTCACTACACCGAAAAAAAAATATTCTTCTAAAGAGAGTAACATTCCTTTCGTGAAATCCTCTCACGTTTTTACATTGTTTTGAGAGTATCCTCTACTTTTGAGAGGAAAATTCGCATTAAAATGAGAGTATCCTCTCAAAATGAGAGGATCCTCTAGAGGCCATATTGTAGAGGAAAATTCGCATCAAAATGAGAGGATTCCTCTCAATCCAAGTATATTTTTTTTTCGGTGTAGCAAAATATAATTAGTTTTCCGTACATTTTAGAAATTAAACTATAATAATAATTAAAACAAATCGATAAATAATATTTATCGAATAAGCAGAGCTACCAGTGGACTTGCAGATCGAAAATAGTGAAAAAAGACTTTCTTATTTAAAAAAGTGAGTAAATAATGAGTTTTCAGTTTAAAAATAACTGAAATTTAGAAAAAAATTAATGAAAAATGAGTAGGCAATATATTAAAAAATGAAGCAAAAAGAAAAGAAATGTAATACATAAATTAAAAATTGTATAAAATAATTGAAAAATTAACGATATAATTAAAATGTGAGGAAACTATTTGAATAACGACATAAATAATTGAAACTGATCTTTAAAAGTTAATAAATTCATGACAATAATAAAAAAATTGAAGAAAATGACATTTAATTCCAAACAATTCCAAAATGACAAAAATATTTAAATATTGACAAAAATAGTTGTAATTTAAAAAAATAATTGAGAAATGACAAAAAGAATTGATAAGTTTCAAAAAATTAAAAATTTGAAGAAAATAATTGAAAACTTGACAAAACAATTGAAATACTAAAATAAATCATTCAAAACTGATGTAAAAATTAAAAAATTATAGACAATAATTGTAAAGTTAAAAAAATATTATAAGTTTGAGGAAAATAATTGAAAGTTGAAAAAATTAATTGAAGTTTGAAGACAATAATTGAAATTTGAAGAGAATAATTGAGAAATAGGAAAAAATTCAAATATGAAAAAAATAATTAAAGTTTGAAGAAAATAATTCAAAAAGTCAATTGAACTTGTGTAGAAAATTTAGATATATAACAAAAATAATTGTAATTTGGAAAAAATAATTGATAACTGGTGAATAAAAATAAAAATTTAAAGACAATACTTGAAAAATTAACCAAACAATTGAAATCTTAAGAAACTGATTGAATAATGACATAAATAATTGAAAGCTGGTGTATGAATAAAAAATTTATTTAATTTAGAGAATAATTGAAGTTTGAAGGAAATAATTAAAATTTGTTGAAATTAATTGAAAAACAATGTACAAATTTAATAAACTCATGACAATAATAAAAATAATAAAAAAAAATGATTGAAATTTGTAGAAAATAATTTAAAACTAATATAATAAATTGACAAATTCATGACAATAAAAAACATTGAATTTATTTATTTATTTATTTACTGGCAAAAGCCCGTTACAATATAAAATTATTCAACAATTTATTTCAAGTAACAATAAAATTAAAATTTGATATAAAAAATAATAATTACTGTATTAAATATTAATAGGTCGCATTCAATAATTTGAATAAAATAATAATTGAAATTTGTAGAAAATAATTCTATAATACTTGAATAATGACAAAAGTAAATGAAATTTGAAGAAAATTATTCAAAATTAACACAAGTAGAATAGAAACTGGTGTTAAAAATTTAAATATTCCTGGCAAAATAATTTAAAGGTAGAAAAAAAAATAATTGAAATGTTGAAAAAATAATTGAAAAATGATAGATGTTGTGTAGCATTATTGTTTACTAGCAAAATAAAACGCAAGCAGGCGCGCGATTAGTTTTTCATACATTTTAAAAATTATAAAATACTATAATAAATAAATAAAAAAAATCGGTAAATACTATTTATCCAATAAGAAAAAATAAATATTTTAAATATATATATATTTTTTTTAAATCAATGTATGTAAATAAAATAAATATTTATTTATAAAAAAATTTATAATATTTTAGAATTTAAAAGAATTGCAAAAAATAATTGAAATTAAACAAAATAATGGCAAATTTTTCAAATTAATTGAAAAAAAAATTATGGAATCAATTAAAAATGGGGGAAAGTAATTTAAACAATCATAAAAATGTTTTAAACACAAAGAAAATACTTTAAATTTGAGAAAAATATTTGAAAATCTTAAAAGTAAAGTAAAACAAAATTAAATAATGAAAAATTAAAAAAAAAATAATTATAATTTGAAAAACACATGATTAAAAATTGAGATAAATAAATAAAACTAAAAAAAAATAATTAAAATTTGAGAAAATAATTAAACAAATTACATACAATATTTTAAATAAAGGAAGGTTAAATAAAATTTGAAAAAAATTCTTAAAACTTCCAGAAGTTCATTGAAATAAAATAATTAAAAATTAGAGAAGGTAAATGAAAAAAGATAAATATAATTTAAAATCAAACAGAACAAGTTTTAATTAAAGAGAAATAAGTAAAAACTTTTTGGCAATTATGAAAAAGAACAAAAGTAATTGAAAATTGAAGGAAATAATGTAAATAATGAAATAATTGAAAAGTCAGATAATTAGTTGAACAATTTTGAAATTATGAAACAAATGTAAAGAATTGAAAATTGAAGGAATTAAATTTTTGAAAATAATTGAATAATGTTTTTAAATTTTAAAACTTGACGAAAATAATTAAAATACGACATAAACAATGATAAATGGTAAAAAATAAATGACATTCAAGTGTGATAATTAAATAAACTACAGATTTTTTTTTAAATATCGAAAAAAAAAATTGAAATTCGAAAAAAATACATGAAGATCTTTGAAATCAATTAAAAAAAATAAAATAACTAAAAATTGAAGAAAAGAATTGTGGAAATAAGCTTAAAGTAATTCAAATTTACGATAATAAATAAAAATTTTTTTGAAATTATGGAAACAAATGAAAATAATTAAAAATTGAAGAAAACAATTGAAATTTTAGAAAAATTCTTAAAAATCTTAGAAAATAATTTTAGAAAATGAGAGAAACTAAAAATTGGAGAAAAGACTCAAAGAATGCTAAAAATAATTAAAATTTCAGAAAAATACTTAAAAATCTTAGAAAATAATTTTCGAAAATGAGAATAATAATTAACAATCGAGGAAAATAATTGAAAAATTCTAAAATTAATTCAAAATTGAAAAAAACAATTGAAATATGCTGAAAATAATTAGAAATTAAAGAAAATATTTGAATTTTCAGAAAATACTCAAAAATCTTAGAAAATAATTTTAGAAAATGAGAATAATAATTAACAATCGAGGAAAATAAATGAAAAATGATAAAATTAATTCAAAATTGAAAAAAATAATTTAAATATGCTGGAAATAATTTAAGATCGAGAAAGCAGATTCATTTATGATGAAAATAATTTAAATATGAAAAATTGAAAACATTCAATAAAATTTGAGAGAAATAACTGAAAAAATCATAGAATATATGTTTAAAAAAAAAATAATTACAAAATTACTTAAAAAATTTTAATTAAAGAGAATAATAAAAAAATCGCAGAAATGATGAAAATTGATGAAAATAATTGCAATATCGGATAAATAATTGAATTTTTTAAAAGTAATGACAAAATAATGAATATAATTATAAATTGATGAAAATCAAGATGAATTGCAGAATTTATTTTTAAGCAAAAGAAAATAATTAAAAAATCGTTATATAATGTAAAATTGAAGACCATAATTTAAATTTGAGATAATAACTGAAAGTTTAGAAAATTAATTGCATGTGTATATAGTTTAAACTTCTTCAAAAACCATAATAAATTTTCAAAGCATTTTTCGAAACTTTTTTTTTACACAAATGACAATTAAAAACCAGCACAACATAATAAAATAACAGGGACTAACTTTACACTGGATTTTAAAACGTGGACAGAAAAAGATGTATAAATATTAATACTAACTAACTTCACATCAGACTTTAAAACGAGTACAGAAAAATATAAATAAATATAAATACTAACTAACTTCAAGAGTTTACGGAGATTATTATTATTTAATTGTCAATTATTGAATTTAGTTTAATTTATTAATTATTTATTTAATTATAATTTATTATAATTTAATTAATAGCTCGACAAACCTTAAAATTATTCCGAAAATTTAATCCTTGTAATTTTCGTTTGAGCACGTTTCAAAAAGGTTAGTTTTTAGTCTGAAGGAGATTAAAAATGTAAAGATTTATAATTTTTTATTGTATCTCTAGTAATAAGTAAGATTTTGTTTATCTAGACGATTATAATTACCTTATTCAGAGAACTATTAAAATGTCCTTATCCCTAGAGTTGCAAAATTCTCGGTAATTTAAAATCCGGTTACATTGTCGAGAATATAACCGAGAATATTCTTCTTCCGGAGAATTTATGAGAATTTTCTATGTTTGAATGAGCCCCACTATTTTGAAACACAAACAATTTATTAAAAAAAAAAAAATGGATAAATAACAAAATAATTATTATTACAAATTACCTATAAGTCAATGAAGTGTAAAAATTATTATTAAATATCCCAATTATGAACAATTTTAAAATGAAAGAAAGTAATTTAAATTTAAGAAAAATACTTTAAAATCTTAGAAATAAATTGAAACAAACTAGAGTAATGAAAAATTGGAGAAAATAAATGAAAATTAAGAAAAAATTATTCAAATTTAGATAAATAATTAAAAATTTAGAAAATTATTTCAGAAAATGATGAAAATGATTAAACATTTAAGAAAACTATGAAGAAATAATATAAATAATTTAAAATTAAAGAAAATAATTAAAATTTAAAAAATAATTGAAAAAATGCATAATATATTTTAAATGAAGGAAATTTAAAGAAAATTTCAGAAAAATACTTAAAACTTTTAAAAGTTGATTGCAAAAAAAAAAAAATTAAATATTAGAGAAAATAAATGAAAGAAGATAAACATAATTTGAAATTGAGTATCCTAGATATAATCGAAAATTGAATATAAAAATGAAAATTTTATATAAATAATTAAATACTTTTTGAAAATTATGAAAAAGAAAGTAAGTAATTTAAAATAAAAAACAAATAATATAAATAATTTAAAATTGAATTAAATAATTGAAAATGATTAAAAAATAAAGAAAATAATGGGAAATTTGAGAAAAATATTTAAAACTTTTAAAAAATAATATTAAAAAATAATAATAGGTAATTAAAGTTTGTGGAAAATCATTGGAAAATGATTTTAAAGTTTGAAGTCAATAATTGAAATAGGATAAAAACAATGATAAGTTGAAAACATTTTTGTTATTTTCCTTGCAATTATCAACTAATTTTTTAAAATTTCTATTTAAATCTTTAATCTTCAATTTAATTTTTTATTCTTCCATTTATTTCTTTAATTTTCAGATATTTTCTTCAATTTTCAATTGCATTCTACGTTTTTCAATTACATTATTCAAAATTCAATAATTCTCGCATTTTCTCAATTATCAAATATTTTCTTGAAATTTCAATATAATTATTTTTTAACTTCCAAATGATTTCTTTAATTTTCCTTTATTTTTACAATTTTTTTCATTATTTTCATCAGTTTTCAATTGACAATTTAATATTCTCCTTCAATTTTATGCTTATTCATCAATTTTAAAATTTTTCTTGTTCAAATGCCACTTATTTTCACCATTTTTTGAATTTTTTTTTTTTCAATTGTTAATTATTTTTTTTAATAGTCAATTATTTTCGTCAATATTTAATTATTTTCGTCATATTGTTATTTTTCTTTTAATTAAAAGTTATTTTCTTGAAATTTACATTTACTTCTTTAATTTCCAATTTATTGCTTCAATTTTTAATTATTTTCATCAATTCTCAAAATTTTTTTTTTTAAATTTCAATTATTTTGATTCTATTTTCAATTAATTCCTTAATATTAATTAATTCCCTCATTTTATCAATTATCAATTATTTTTTTCAATACAATTCTTGAATTTCAAATTGATTTATTTAATTTTCATTTATTTTCGACAATTGTTTTACATGATTTTCATTAGTTTTCAATAGGCAATTTATTATTCACCTTCAATTTTATGAATATTTATTGATTACAGAATTTTTTTTGTACGAATGACTTTTATTCTCACCATTTGTCGAAGTTTTTTTTCAGTTGTTAATTATTTTTTTTAATATTAATAAATTAATTTAACATTAATCAATTTTAAAATATTTACTTATTTTCGTCATATTGTAATTTTTTTTTTGATTATCAATTGTTTTCTTGAAATTTCCATTTAATTCTTTAATTTCCAATTTATTTCTTCAATTTTAAATTATTTCCTTCAATTTTCAAATATTTTCTTTAATCTTTAATTTTTTTATCGATTTTGAATGAATTCGATTTTCAATATTCAATAATTCTCTTATTTTTTCAATTATTTTTTTCACTCATAAAAATTGTTTTAAGATTTCAATTCAATTATTTAATTATTGAACTATTCTCTTCAATTCTCAGTTATTTTCTTCAAATTTAAATTTCACTTTTAGAATTTTAATTATTTTCTTAATCATTAAAAAATTATCTCTTTTTTTTATTATTTTTTTCGATTATTATTAAATTTCTTTAGTTTTAAATACAATTGTTCAATTATTTTCTTTAATTTTTAATTACATTCTTCAATTTTTATTTTCTTTCTTCAGTTTTCAATTGTTTTCTTCTATATTTATTAATTCTCGGCTTTTTTCAGTTAATTTTTTTCAATTTTTAAGTATATTCCATAAATTTTAATTTAATTCTTCAATTTTTTATTGCTTCAATTTTCAATTTTTTTTTTCAATTATAATTATTGTTTTCGATTTTTAATTCTGTTGTTAAATGTGCAATTATTTCCAACAATTATTCTTATAATTTTCTTAATTTTTCAATTTTAAATTATTTTTTAAATTAAATATTTATAGTTTGATTTTTTAAATTATTTTTTCCAGTTGTGTATTAATCTAGTCATTTTTCGAATTTTGTTTTCAATTTTTAATTATTATCTCAAAAGTTGTCAATTATTCTTTGATTTTTTAAATTTTTTTGTTCGTTTGTGTATTAATCTAGCTATTTTTTGAATTTGGTTTTCATTTGTCAATTATTTTTGTCATTTTGTAAATTTTTTTTCAATTATCAATTATTTTTTCAAATTTTACATAATTTAATTCTTAAATTTTTATTTTATTTCCTCAATTTTTAATTATTTTTTTCTATTTTCAATCCAGTTGTTCAATTTGCAATTATTTGCAACTGTTATTTCCATATAATTTTTAAACTAATTTGTTTAAATTTAATATACATTTTTTGTTTATTTTTTTAAACTATTCTTTTCAATTTCATAATTTTCATTATTTGAATTTGCAGAAATTTACAGTTTTAAAAGACCAACAACAATGCAAAGTTTGTCTTTAATGTTGCTACAGTTATTATATATAATTCTTACTATTAACATTAAAATTCAAATTATTACTAATAAGAATGGCACTAGAGATTCTATTTTCGTATATTGATTGAGAAAATTTGACTAAATTTGAGAAATAAATAAAAAAACTTAAATTCTCATAAATTCTCGATTAGAATTTTGGTCGGTTATATTCCCGGTTATATTCTCGTTCTCATTACCGTTCTCCAGGTAATATTACTTCTTCGCAACTCTACTTATCCCTAACAATAAATGGTCATTTAGCCTCCGCCAGTTTTTACCCCTACTTAAATTTCCTTATTACCACCACCTACAATACAATTTCTACTCCGCCAATTTTCGAACCATTGTAAAATGATCAATCAATAAGGACTTCTATTCTAAAAAAGGGGAGGCCCTCAAATCAAAGTTACGCCATTGTTTTAAAGGTTACTATTGACATTAAAAGACGAGATTTCCAAATTTAAATATATATAAAGAGTGCCAAAAAGTCAAACTTTTTTTTAACTGAGTAAAGTTGCTAAGATTTTATTGTGCGCAAAAATAACTTGCAGATAATAATTGTCGATTTCTGTATTTAATTCTTTTTGGCTTTAAATCTTCCACAGAATTACTGCATACTTCGTACGTGAAAAAAAAAATTCAATATGACATTGTTTATGCAACTTTGCCTGCTGCTATTTCTCGGCATTAAAACAATGGTATTAACGACAAAAATGGATGTCGTTCATGAATGGAAATATATTGATTATGTGTGGGAATCACCAGAAGCTAAAAAAGAAGCCGAGAAATCTGGAAATTACAATTTTACTAGTCCTATTCTAATTGACGTTGACCACTCACTAGGTAAGTTTTTAATTTACAAAAATTGTTACGATTTCCGAAATTTGATATATATATAGGTAGTTAAATATATTTTTGATTTTAAGAATTAAATAATAAATACTCTAATACTCGTACCGATTACCACATTTTCGCTAGGTTCGGCATGCCAAATTCAAAGGAAAAGAAATTATAAAAACATTAAAATTTAACAATACATATTTTTTTCTTATTTTGATGATTTAGAAGAGCTTTTAAATTTGACGAATTTTTTACTATTTTCAAGTGACATAAATTTTAATTGTTTTCATATTTAGATGGAAGAACATTTGTAACTCTCGTTAGAAGAAAAGGAGTTCCAGCAAGTTTAGGAGTAGTCTCTAATCAGAAAGGACCTGGAGGTCCTTTAATAAAACCATATCCAAATTGGTCTTGGCACAAACAAGGAGATTGTAACAGCATAACTAATGTGTATAGAGTGACAGTAAGTATAATAATTTAAAATCAAATAATTTTTACAATTTTATACTCATAGAACTGCATAAAAACCGTTTAGTTTAGAAGAACAAAAATAATTTTATTTTTTTATATTACTTCTAAACAAATTCTATAATTATAATCCACAAGATTCTTTCATTCTTTCATTCATTCTGTCCACACCTGAAGTTTGCAACTTAGATATTTTTTGTTTTAAATCAGTTACATTTGAAAAAGTGTAAATTTTTAAATTAATTATAAATCATGAGTTTTTATTTTATACATCTAATATCTAATTATTAATTGCCTTCTATAATAAAAGTAGAAAAAGAAATAATATAATAATAATAAAAAAGGAAATATCAATTATTATATTATTGTAAACAAGCAAGCGCCATTTTTTAATATTTTATAAGTTTTTTATAATTTTATAAGTTATAAGTTAAAAAAGTTTTTTAAACACCTTTTTAAAATAACTTTTATTTCTTAATGACAAAAATATTGTTTGTTTCAAAACTTCCAACGTTATTTTTATTAAAAAAACATATAAATTACATTTCTTTAAATAAATATTGTATCCTAGATCTCAAAATGCTTCTTTTTTATTGCATAGGGAAATTATTATTAAACTTTTTTAATTCCTAATTAAAAATTAAATAAAAGAGATCAATTTAAATTCGAGTCCATTTTAATGAGAATCAATTTAACTGCATTTATAGAAAATAAAATTGATAAAAAATATAGTTTACTGTAAAATATTGAAATGAAATTTCGATACACTAAAATTTTAGTAAATTAAAATTTAATTCTATTAATAAAGAAATTACTTAAATGTCCATGCGAAAAAGTTTCAATTGATTGATATTTAAAGTATTGGACATTGAGATCTTTGAAATTTCGAAATAATTATTTACTAATGGAAATCTAAATTAATAGTTAAGCATCAATATAATTATTTAAGTTTTAATTTATTGAAATTTTAACTAAATTTCAATTTCAATCGATAAATAAAAGTTTTAATTTATACTTATTTTAATCAAACTAATCTTTATTTTACAATTACATCAATAAATTACTGCATCTTCTAATCAAAACTTTTTTTGATGCAAATGACAACTCATTCAATTTTTTTTGGTTTAGGATTTAATTATCTAAATTTTAATCAATCATTTCTTAATTATTTTCTGTCATATTTAATTATTTTAGTCATTTTGTAATTTGTCTTTCGATATTCAACTATTTTCTTAAATTTTCAATTTAATACTTTAATCTGCAATTTATTTATTTCATTTTTAATTTTTTTCTTGAATTCTTAATTATTTTCTTCAATTTTCAATTGCATTCTTTGTTTTTTAATTATTTTATTCAATAACTAAAATTCAATTTCAATTCTCGCATTTTCACAATTATCAATTATTTTCTTGAAATTTCAATACAATTCTTCAATTTCCAATTGATTTCTTAGTTTTCATTTATTTTCTACAATTTTTTCACAATTTTCATTAGTTTTCAATTGACAATTTATTATTTTCCTTCAATTTTATGATTATTCATTAATTTAAAAAATTTTTTGCTCGAAGACCGGTTATTCTCACCATTTTTCGAATTTTTTTTCAATTGTTAATTTTTTTTAAATAGTTTATTATTTTCATCAATATTTAATTATTTTCGTCATATTGTAATTTTTCTTTTAATTATTATTGATTATTTTCTTGAAATTTTCATTTAATTCTTTAATTTCCAATTTACTTCTTCCATTTATAATTATTTCTTTAATTTTCAATTATTTTGGTCGATTTTCAATTAATTCCTTAATATTCAAGAATTCTTTGATTTTTTCAATTATTTTTTTCATCTCATAAAAATTGTTTTAAAATTTCGATTTAGTTATTCGATCTAATATTCTCTTCAATTCTCAGTTCAAATTTAAATTCCACTTTTCAAATTTCAATTATTTTCCTTAAAATTAAAAACTTTCGCATTTTTTCAATTATTTTTTTTTTTTGACTATTATTAAGTTTCTTTAAATTTAAATACAATTGTTTAATTATTTTCTTTAATTTTTAATACCATTCTTCAATTTTTAATCACACTCTTCAGTTTTCAATTGTTTTTTTCTATATTTATTAATTCTCGGCTTTTTTCAATTTTTAAGTATATTCTTTAAATTTCGATTCCATTTTTCAATTTTTAATTGCTTGCTTCAATTTTTAATTATTTTTTTCAATTTCAATTATTTTCACGATTTTTAATCCAGTTGTTAAATGTGCAATTATTTTCAACAACTATTCCTATAATTTTCTAAATTTTTAAATTTGCAATTTTTTTCTTTAAATTTAATATTTAGTATTTAATTTTTTTAATTATTTTTTACAGTTGTCTATTAATCTAGTCATTATTCAAATCTTTTTTCAATTGGCAATTATTTTCGTAATTTTTCACATATTTTCTACAATTTTTAATTTTTTACCTTCTTCCTTCAATTATTAATTATTTTCCACATTTTTTAATTATTCCCTACAATTTTTTCAACTTTAAATTATTATCTTAAAATTTTATAATTATATAGGTATTCTTTGATTTTTTAAATTATTTTGTTCGATTGTGTATTAATCTAGCCATATTTTGAATTTTGTTTTTAATTATAATTTATTTTCTTATAATTTTAAAATAATTCTTTAATTTCCAATTCATTTCTTTAATTTTCATTTATTTTCCACAATTTCTCCCCAATTTTCATCAGTTTCAATTTAACAATTTATTATTTTTGTTCAATTTTTTGATTATTTATTTATTTTAAAAAATTTTTGTTCGACTGCCGATCCTTTCCACCATTTTTAAATTTTTTTTTCAATTGTTAATTATGTTTTTTTAATAGTTAATTATTTTCGTCTTATTGTAATTTTTCTTTTCATTTTTTAATTATTTTCTTTTATTTCAATTATTTTTATCGATTTTCAATAATTCCTTAATTTTCAATAATTTTTTGATTTTTTTAAATTATTTTGTTTACTCAAAAACATTGTTTTAAAATTTCGATTCAATTACTCAATTTTGGATTTAATATCCTCCTCAATTCTCAGTTATTTATTTTCTTCAAATTTAAATTCCACTTTTCAATTTTTAATTATTTTCCAAAATAGATTTAGGAGTGACTTGGACTTTTTTAAAGCCTCTGAATATAAATTCACAAACCAATCAGCTAACATAGTGTATACTTTTTAATTATAACTTCTATTACAAATTTCGTTTGCCGCTATTTTTCTTTGTCTATTGTTACGCTGATTTTATATTATATTGCCAAATTGTTAATTCTTTGTCTTTTTTTTTTTATATATTGTAAAAAGGTTTTATTAAGCCTGTAAAATGATGAAATAAATAAATAAATAAAAAAATTCTAAAATATTAAAAAATTTTTGACTTTTTCTAATTATTTATTTCAATTATCATTAAGTTTCTTTAAATTTAAATTCAATTGTTCAATTATTTTCTATAATCTTTAATTCCATTCTTCAATTTTTATTCTCGCTCTTCAGTTTTCAATTGTTTTTTTTATATTTATTAATTCTCGGCTTTTTTCAATTTTTAAGTATATTCTTTAAATTTCGATTATATTTTTCAATTTTTAATTGTTTGCTTCAATTTCCAATTTTTTTTTCAATTTCAATTATTTTCACTTTTTTCAATCCACTTGTTAAATGTGCAATTATTTCCAACAGTTATTCCTATAATTTTCTTAATTTTTAAATTTGCAATTATTTTCTTTAAATTTAGTATTTATTGTTTAATTTTTTGAGTTGTCTTTTAATCTAGTCATTTTTCAAATCTTTTTTCAATTGACAATTATTTTCGTAATTTTTCACCTACTTTCTTCAATATTATTAATTATTTTCCGCAATTTTTAATAATTCCCTACAATTTTTTCAATTTTCAATTATTATCTTAAAATTTTATTATTAGGTACCTATTCTTTGATTCTTTAAATTATTTTGTACGGTTGTGTATTAATGTAGCCATTTTTTGAATTTAGTTTTCAATTGTCAATTATTTTCATCATTTTGTAATTTTTTTCCAAGTACCAATTATCGTTTTAAATTTTAATTTAATTCTTAAATTTTCCATTTATTTCCTCAATTTTTTTTTATTTTCTCAAATTTCAATTATTTTTTTCGATTTTGAATCTAGTTGTTCAATTACTATAATTTTGCACCTATTTTGTTTAAATTTAATATTTTTTTATTGTTAAATTTTTTAAACTATTCTTATCAGTTATGTGATTATAATGTCACTTTTCAAATTCTGTTTTCAACTTACAATTATTTTCGACATTTTTCATAAACATTCTCTAATTTTCGTTATTTTTATTATTTTTTACATTTTGCAAAAGTGTATAGTTTGAAATAACCAACAAGAATGCAAAGTTTGTCGCGCTTTAATGTTACTAATATTTTAAATGTATTTTTAAGTTAAAAACCACTTTTTAGTTTGATGTTATGTTATAGAGCCAAAACTCCTTTATTTTTTGTTAGATTGACAGATGCAACAGATTATGGGTACTTGATAATGGAATGATTAATGACCAAAAAATCTGCTCAGCACAACTTCTAGTTTTTAATTTGAAAACAAATCAGTTAATCGAGCGAATTCCAATTCCGGATCGAGTTTCGAAAAATCCAAAAACACTCCAGAGTCTTCTTATCACTCCAGTAGTTCAAACTGAGGGTCAACATTGTGAAAAATCAAAAGTAAGTACCAAAAATATTAAGTTCCTATTTTACTATCATGGTAAAAATTATAAAAAAACTGCCTTAATTCATGCCTTTTTGAAATTTTTTCATAAAATATCCAAAATTTTAAAAAATGTTTTAGATAAAAGTTATAGATCTTATAAAAGTACACATTTTATATCTCATGTATTTTTTACCAAAAATCAAGAATTTTCGAACAAAAATGCAAAAAACTAATTACTTGTTTGAGAAAATGTATAGAACAGAAAATACGTATTCCTGAGAGGCCTACAACTATGATAAGGTTTTATTGCATTTTTCTCGAAAACTATGAACTTTAGTTAAAAAAAGTACAGAACATAAAATGTGTATTTTTATGATATCTGCAACTTTAATTTAAAATATTTTTTAAAGCTTTCAGTATTTTATGAGATAACAGCAAAAAACAATTTATTACGGTTTTTCAATGTTTTTTTTTACAGGTTTTCATAGCAGATGTTGCAGGATATGGACTAGTTGTTGTAAATTTTCCGGATATGTGGCGTTTGGACAGACCATACTTTGCACCAGATCCATCTCCAAAGTCGGCAATTTCCACAATTGCAGGAGAAACTTTTACACTTAATGATGGACTTTTTGGATTGGCATTGTCGCCAAAAATTGGCAAAAATCCCCAGCATCTTTCTTTTAGGCCATTTGCATCACGCTCTTTATATGCCGCAAAAGTGGATGACATTATGGAAAAGAAATTGCAAAATCAACCGTTAAATTATTTGAAGTTTAGTAATGTCCTTCCTAGTCAATCGACTGCTCAAGCCTTCAGCTCAGAAGCTACTCTCTTTTTCGGTCTTACCAGTCAAATTGCAATTGGTTGCTTGAACCAGTTCAGGGATTTGAACAATCCTAAAAATATAGTAAGAAAAATTAATTATTTTATTTAAGATAAAGATTCTCTTTTAATTAGATTTAAAATAATAATAGTAATAACAAATAATAGAAAACTTAAAAAAAAGGAACATGTTTTATAGACAACAAAAAACTACCTATAAACTCATACTAAACTAAACGGAAAACAAAAACCGATAATTTAAAATTGAACCCAATTTTAGGTAATAGCTGCTCAAGATGATAAAACTCTTCAATTTGCTAGTGGAGTCAAGGTTATTCCCCCATCGAAATTCAACCGCGAAGAAGAACTTTGGGTGTCCACAAATCGATATCAAAAAATAGCCCTTGGAACAATGAAATTTAACGAAATTAATTACAGAGTTTTGAAACAATCTGTGCAGAAATTAATTGCAGGAACCAACTGTGAAGCTCCGATTGAGATTAAGAAACAAATTCGTGTTGATCGTAACCATTAATTATTTGTAAAAGTATTTTGAAATTTATTCAATTTCGTCAAACCTCAAATTATATTTTTGATATACAAGTGATAATAATTAGTAAATAAGAATATACAATTGTATATTCTTATTATTCAGGGACCGTCATGAATTTAATTTGGTTCTTGGAGTTTTTTAAAAATATCTAGTAATAGTCAATAGATTTTACTTAAAGATTGAAATCAATTCATCAAATTTAAGGCAATAAATAGTTGTACGTTGTTAAAAAATTTATTATTCTTATTAATATTCCACTCTTAAAGTTTATAAACTTCCAAATTGAGAATCGTTTTCACTTTTGTGGAGACTTCTTTCTCCTCACTTCATCATTACCGTTTTCATTTTTTTCTTATTCGTTCTTCTTTTTCTTCTTCTTCTTCTTCTATTTCTCTTTTTTTACTTTCTTTAATTCTTCTGTCTCCTGATCCTCCGAAACCTCTTCATTTTATACTTCTATTCTTCTTTCTCATCTATTTTTGCCTTTTCTCTTATTCACTCTTTCTCCTCACTTTATCATTACTCTTTTTTTATCTTTTTCTTATTCTTCCATCTTTTTCTTTTTCTGTTTCTGTATCTCTTCTTTTACTTTCTCCAATTCTTTTATTATATTACCAAACTTAATCATTAACTTTATTCTCTTTCTTTTCTTCTTTCTTGTTTCTTCTCTCTCCTTTTCTTCATTTACTCGCACTCTCCTTTTACTGTTTATAATTTTTCAACTTCCTGCTTTTCCATTTCTTCTCTTAATTTTTAGTTTTTTACCACCCTTCTATTTTTCTCTCGTTATTTGCTTCTTCTTTAGCTCTGTCCTCTTTCTCCTCCTTCTCTTTTTCGTCTTCTTGATCTTCTGCTTCTTCTTCTTTTCTTTTTTAACGTTCATAATCTTTTTCTTCTTCCTCATTTACTTCTGCCTCTTTATCTATTCCTTCTTGTTCCTTTCTCTCTTGTTCATTATTTTCTTCTACTTTTTCTACAACTTCTACCATATTTTCTATTTTTCTTTCTCATTCTATTGTACCTTTTTACTTATTTCGTCTCGTTCCTCTTTTTAGTTTTATCTTCTTCGTATTCGTCTTCATCTTCATGATTTTTTCTTTCTTTTCTTCTGATCCTCTTCTCCTCTTGCATTTTCTTATTATTATATCCTCTTTCTCCTCTTCTGCTGCTTCTTCTTCTTCTTCTTTTCCCATGCCTCTTTTTTGCTTTCCCCACTTTTTATATTTTTTCATCCCCTACAACCTCTTCCTTATACTACCTTTTTTCCTCATTCAACTCTGACTTTTGATCTTCTTTTCGTTATCTTCTTTCTTTTAATCTTAATCTTCTTTTTTTCAATCTCAATCTTCTTTTAATCTTCTCTTGTTTATATCTTCATCTTCTTCTTATTTTGTATTCTCGTCTTCTCATTTCTCTACTTCCTATCATAACATGTTTTTCTACTTGTTTTCGTAACACTTCTTTTATTATTTTTATATAGTTTCCTCCTTCTCTTCTAATTCTCTGTTTCTTTTCCTATTCTTTCTCATTTCTCTTTTCTCTGTCTTCTTCTTCTCATATTTTTCTTTTTCTTCTTCTTCTTTATCTTATCTCTGTCATTTTCTCATTCTCTTTTCTCTCCATTACCGTCTTCATCTTGATTCTAATTTTACTTTATCTACTTCTCCAACTGTTTTCTCCCTCTTATTCTGCCTCTTTTTTTCTCTCGCCTGTCTCTTTTTCTGCTCCAGTTTTTTCCTACTTCCTCCTCGATCTATTCTTCTCTTCTTCATTTTCTTCTGATTTTTCTCACTCTTTAGCTTTTTCTTCTTGTTAAATCTTCTTTTTTCTTTCTTTTTTTTTCTTGATCCCTCCGTATCTCATACTATTTCTACATCATTCTCTTCCTTCTATTCCTACTCTTTGCCTTTCTATTATCTTCTTCTTCTTCTTTTTTTTATTCCTTTTTCTGCTCCTTGAGTCTTCTTTTACCTTTATTCTATATTCTTCTTTCTTCCTGTTACATCGTCTATTTTTTCTTTTTCTGTTTTCTTTTTTATCATGCATTTTCTTTCTTTTTATGCTTCTTCTATTCCTTTCATCTCTTACTCCTTTTCCTTCTCTTGCTCTTTTTCTTCATCTTTTTCTATCTTCTTTTTCACTTCTATTTTTACTTCCTATACTTTTTCTTTCTTTCTTTAACTGATATTCTTACTCTTCTTCTTTTATTTTCCCTCAATCTTCCTCCTAAGCCTCACTTTAAAAAATTAAAAAAATGGAAAAAAAATTGAAAAAATGTCAAAAGTAATGTTAAAATAGATGGTTTAATAAATATTTATTTATTAGGAGGGGGAAACTATATTATTTTCTTATTAATGAAATAATGATATACTGAAATTATAATAATTCGAGCTCTTTAACTTTAGAAACAAGAGTTATTTTCGGAAATGGAAGGTTTCCACCCGAATTAAAGAAATATTTATTGAAAGTGTCAAAAAAGAGATCGTTAGAAATTATTTTAATATTTAATTTAAATCTCATATTTATATAAATTATTTATAATAGGAAAGAAAAGGAAATTTTCATAATTTTTTCAAACAAATTGTAAACAGATTTTGTTCAATTAAAAAAAAAATCTCTTAAATCTGTTCCAAAAGAGCATTATTATTTAGAACTGTTTGGAACTTGTTTAAATCTATACAAAAATTGTTTCAAACCATTTAGAAATAGTTTTAAACTGTTCAAAACTGTTTATGACTTATTTCAACCACCTAAAACTGGTTGAAAGTACATTTTAACTTTTTAAAAAAGATAACAATATGATAAACGAAATTGCGAATTGTTTATAAAATGTTTAAAGACAGTTGAAACTGTCTGAAGTTGTTTAAAACTATCTTCTATTCAATTCATTTATCTCTTCTAATTTTTGTTTTTGCATTTATTTATTTATTCAATAAAGTTTCCAGGGCTAAATAGCCCTCCAAGGAACAGATACAATTAGAAAACGTCAATCGACAGTATAAAGCTAAAGAAATACTAAATGTTAAGCGCAAAAATTAATTTCACCAAATAAATGACTGTTCTAGATGACAACATAATGATGAAGATAATTAGTAAATTTTTCGCAGACATGCTTTAATAAATTTACACTCATAAATTTTTAAACTAATTTTATTGAATTTTATTAATTTTATTTTGATTGAAAAAGGAACTGCAGTCTGTTTCACAAAGACGCGGAAGCAGTTCCAAGGGCTTTTAAACATTTCAACATGAAACGAAGTTCACAATCAGCTGCAGAAGCTATGGATCGAAATGGAGTCTTATTTTATGGTTTAATGTCAGATTTGGCCATTGGCTGCTGGAACAGTCATGATTATCCAGAGTTTGGTGGCTATAATATGGAAACAGTTGCTGTTGATGAAAACACTTTGCAGTTTCCTTCCGGTGTTAAAGTTCCTATAAAAAGTTCCAAATTTCCAATTTTACATTTTTCTTTTTTTATTCCTTTTTTAGGGTTTCGTGGTTCGGGACCGAAACCCTTATAGTGAGACTTTTTCGTCCGTTCGTCCGTCCGTCCGTCGTTCACAGCCAATAGGTGTCAATTTTAGGTTGTGAGCGAGAGAGAGGGAGATAGTAAGAGACAGAGACAGAGATACGTAAGTTACCGGAGGTTACCGTGAGTTACGTAAGTTATCGCAAAAGTTACAGCGAGTTATGTAGGTTACCGCAAGTTACGTAAGTTGCCGTGAGTTACGTAAGTTACCGAGAGCAACGTAAGGTACCGCAAGTTACATAAGTTACCGAGAGTTACGTAAGTTGCCGGGAGTTACGTGAGTTACATAAGTTACCGGAAGTTACGTAAGTCACCGTAAGATGCGTAAGTTATCGTAAAAGATACCTTGAGATACGTAACTTACAGCGTTTTACGTAAGTTACAGTGAGTTACGTAAGTTACCGCAAGTTACATAAGTTACCGTGAGTTACGTAAGTTACGTTAGTGAGAGTGTAAGAGAGAGGAGACGAGGTTTTTTCAGTTTTTTTAAACGAGTTTTTTATCATTTCCGGTTGTGTAAGAGAGAGATAGAAAGAAATAAGGATTATGATAAAGCCACGAAACCCTGAATTGTAGGCGCATTGCGCCTGCTTTATTTTTTATATTTGTTACTTTTTTCTATTTATATTTGTTTTGTTTTTACATGTTTTTTTTTTAATACTTGTGCGTTTTGTGAATAAATAATAAAAATTGTTTTTCTAACAGGTGATAACAAATCAATTTGGTCGCCAGGAGCTTTGGGTTTTATCATCATCGTTTCAAAGATACATGAGTGGTTCTTTGCACCCGAACGAGACCAATTTTCGAATTCAAGCTGCATACATTGACGAACTGGTTCGCGGCACAAAATGTCACGTCAAGCCTCACTCCACAAAATCATCTTCTCCAACTTTAATAACTGGAAATTTCGAGCCAGTCAACTTCCCCAGCTGAAGGTTTTGGTACCGCGAGGAGCCTTTTACACCAAAATTTCACCAGACAAGTGACTCTTTCTGGTTCCATCAAATCCCTAGTCACGACTTTCACTTTGAATTCGATGACTTCTCCACACCGTATTATTATTATTACGATGATCCTCCATACTTCTCGCGGTACCTTGGACCCACCAAATACATTCACAGCTTCCTTAAATGGCCGGCTTTCTACAGCTATTACATTGATCATGGATGAGACAAATGATTCTTTGCAACTCGAATATGTTAATTTTGACGAAAAAATCAAAACGAGATTTATATTAATCTTGAATGATTTTAGAATTGGTGGCAAAAGACGAAACTGTATATTATCGTAGTATAGATTTTATTTATGAACGAAGATTGTAAAAAAGTTTTTTAGAAATTTTTTTTTTGCTTATAGAAGATGCGTGATTTTTTTATTGTTCTATTTGAGAAAGGTTTAAGAGGCATTTTTTGAATTGTATAAAGTATGGAATTCGAACACATTTTGGCAGATTTATAAAAAAAAAAATAATTAAATTATTTTTGTAAGAATATATGTGTGTAAGTCGAAGTTTAAATTTGTACATATAATAAATATTTTTTATTTAATATATGCATTTGTGGGGTTTATGATTTTTATATATCCTGTTTTCCTTTTAGTTATTGTTCTTTTTCTTCCTCTAACTTACTTCTCATCTCTTCCGTTTGCTTCTTTTTTACTCTTTTTACTCTTCTTTCTTTTTCTATATTCTTCTATTTCCGACTTCTTCTTTCTCCCATTTCCCGTTTATCACCCTCTTGTCCAATTCTCTCTCGTTTTTTTATTCTTCACCTTCTCCTCCTTCTTTTTCTAATTCTCTTCTTCCACTTTATCTTATTTCTCTTATATACTCTTTTTCTTTTTTCTTGTACCCTATTCTCTTCTATTCTATCTCGTTCCACTTTTCTTTCTCTTCTTCTCCTTTATCTTATTCCTGTTTTTAACTCATCTTTTATCTTCTTTTCTTATTCCTATTCTTTTTCTTTTTTTTACTTTATTTATATTTTATTATTTCTTTTCTTTCTTCTTCCTACTGCCTCTTCTTTTTTCTTTCCTCTTTTTCTCCTTTATCTTATTCCTGTTATGTATTCTTTTTCTTTTCTTCTTATTCCTTTTCCTTTCGTTTATTTTGTTCCTATTATAACTTACTCTTTTTTCTTTCTCCCCTTTCCTTTCCCTTTTTACCGCTCTCTTCTTCTTCTTCTTCTTCTTCTTCTTCTTCTTCTTCTTCTTTTTCTCATATCTCTTATTCCTGTTATTAACTCAACTTTTATCTTCTTTTCTTATTTCTCTTCTCTTCGTTTATCTTCTTTCTATTATATCCTCTTTTTTCTTCCTCCATTACATTTTCATCCTTTTTATTTTTTCATTTTTTCTACACTGAGAAAAACCTGTTGCGATTATCGCATAAGCAAATGATATGAATATAGCATAGACACTAACTATACAAAAATTGCAAGAATCCACCTAATTATTAGGCCGCTCAGCCTAGTTTTCAGGCTAAGTCCGAGGAATAACTATACGTGCTGTTAGAAATATAGCATCAATAGAATTATGGAAAAAATGCAAAAATGATTTCAAGCAATATTCGCAACAGATTTTTCTCAGTGTACTTATTCTACCTTCTTCTCCTCCTCCTACTCCTCATCCTCCTCCTCCTCCTTTAACACCTCATCCTTTTATTTCTATATCGTATATCTTCTTCCTCATTCTCTTTTGCCTCTTCTGCCTCTCTTCTTCTTCTTCTTCTTCTTCTTCTTCTTCTTCTTTTGCTTCTTCTTCTCTTTCTACTTCTCTTCTTTTAATTTATCTGCTTCTTCTATATCCTGTTCCTCCGCAACTTATTCATTTTATACTTCTATTCTTCTTTCTCATTTAGTTCTATCTCTTCTCTTATTCCCGCTTTCTCCGCACTTCATCATTATCTTTATTATATTTTCCTTATTTCTTCTCTATTTCCCTCTTCTCTTTTTTCTTCTTCTTCTTCCCTTCCTATTTCTCTTCTTTTACTTTCTCCACTTCTTCTATTTCCTGATGCTCTGAAACCTCTTCATTTTATACTTCTATTTTTCTTTCTTATTTACTTCTGCCTCTTCTCTTATTCCCTCTTTTTCGCATTTTATCATTACCTCATTATCTTTTTCTTCTTCTTTCTTTCTATTTATCTTTTTTTAATTTTTTTCTTTCTTCTGTTTCCTAATCCTACGGAACCTTTTCATTTTATACTTCTATTCTTCTTTCTCATTTATTTCTGCCTCTTCTCTTATTCCCTCTTTCTGCAAAATTCAACATTACCTTTTTTTATCTTTTTCTTATTCTTTCTTCTATTTCTTATTTCTTCTCTATTTCCCTCTTTTTCTTCTTCTTCTTCTTCATCTTCTTCTTTTTATATATCTCATTTTTTACTTTCTCTAATTCTTCTGTCTCCTTATCCTCCGAAACCTTTGCATTTTATACTTCTAATCTTCTTTCTCATTTATTTTTGCCTTTTTTCTTATTTCCTCTTTCTCCTCACTTCATCATTACCTTTATTTTATTTTTCTTCTTCCTCCTCCTTTCCCTGATTTATTAGGACTCTCCTTTTATTGTTTATTCTTTTGCTACTTCCTGCTCTTTCACTTCTTATCTTAATTCTTAGTTTTTTACCTCCCCTCTATTTTCCTCTTGGTTCTGTTTTTCCTGCTTCTTCCTTAGCTCTTTCCTCTTTCTCCTCCTCCTCCTCCTCTTCGTCTTTTTCATCTTCTTCATCTTCTTCATCTTCTTCATCTTCTTCATTTTCTTCTTCTTCTTCTCTTTTTTTAACTTTCATAACCTTCACTTCTTCCTTATTTACTTCTGTCTCTTTTTCTATTCCTTTTTGTTCCTTTCTCTTTATCATCATCTTTTTCTACTTTCTCCTTCTTCACAACCTCTACTATATTTTCTGTTTTTCTTTTTCATTCTGTTGTGTCTTTTTACCTATTTCGTCTCGTTCCTCTTTTTTGTTTTATCTTCTTCGTCTTTGTCTTTATTTTCATAATTTTTTCTTTCTTTTCTTCTAATCCTCTTCTCCTCTTGCATTTTCTTATCATTATATCCTCTTTCTCCTCTTTCTCCTCTTTTGCCTCCTCCTCCTCCTCCTTTTCTTCTTCTTCTTCTTCTTCTTCTTTTTCTTCTTCTCCTTCTTTTACTATGCTTCTTTTTTGCTTTCCCCACTTTTTATATTTTTTCATCCCCTACAACCTCTTCTTTATACTATTTCTTTTCCCTCATTCAACTCTATCTCTTGATCCTCTTATCAATATCTTCTTTCTTTTAATCATCGTCTTGTTCTTCTAATTACTTCTCCTCCACAACTTCTTTCTCTTATTTTTTCTTTTCTTCCTTCTACTTCAATTCTATGTCTTCTCCTTCTTTTTCTTTTTTTTCCTTTTTCTGCTCCTTGACTCTTCTATTACCTTCATTCTATATTCTTCTTTCTTCCTGTTACATCGTTAATTTTTTTCTTTTTCTGTTTTCTTCTTTACCATTCATTTTCTTTCTTTTTATACTTCTTTTATTCCTTTCTTGTCTTCCTCCTTTTCCTTCTCTTGCTCTTTTTCTTCTTTTTCTTCCTTTAACTGATATTCTTACTCTTCTTCTTTTACTTTCCCTCAATCTTCCTCCTAAGCTTTTACTTTGTCATTCTCTTCTTCAATTTCTCTAGTTTTTTACTCATTTTCTTCTGTTTCCTTTTTCTACTCCTTCTTCTCCATTCTTTTTCTTTTTTTACTTATTCTTCCTTTTAGTTTTATAAAAAATGGAAAAAGTATCAAGTCTTAGTCTTTTTATGTTTGTTAAAAAATCAAGATATTTTCTTTTCATCTTCTCTTTTTCTTATTTCTCTTATATCGCTTCCTCTATTCTTCACTTCTCCATTTTCCTCATCATCCTCTTGCTTTTTATTCTTTTCTTGTCCTTGTTCTTCTTTTCTTATTATTGTTATTATTATTAGTTTTTAACACCTCAATTTTTCAGAGCAACAAGAAATTATTAATTATTATCTATATAAACTGCGATGCAAAATAAATAATTAAAAAATTAATTATGCAAAATAATTTAATTTCAACTTCAATAAAAAAAATTATTATAATTTGTATTCTTGACAAACGAATTAAAAATTCCTTATTATTATATATTACTAGCAAGATATTGCGCGCGCACATGCGCGCGTGAAGTTTGTAATGATGATTAATGATAGATTAAAGAGGAACCGGACAAATAATCGAAACAAAAGTCAGTCCAAATGAACAATTTTGATTTTTGATATAGAAGACACATAAGTTAATTTATTATTTTTCAGGGGAAGTGTTGACACTTGCAGTTTTTACAAAATGAGCCGTTAAAAATTATAATTTGATGAAAATTTAAAGAAATAGACGTTGGGAACGATTATTCAATTTGAGTTTTAAAGTAACCGAAATTGAATAATCGTTTACAACGTCAATTTTTTTTAATTTTTATCAAATTGCAATTTTTAACGGCTCATTTTGTAAGAACTACAAGTGTCAACACTTCCCCTGAAAAAAATTACATTAACTTATGTGACTTCTATATCAAAAATCAAAATTATTCATTTCGACTAACTTTTGTTCCGATTGTTTGTCCGATTCCTTCTAAATGTGGTAAAATGAAGTTTGAAATTTTTGTCAAAGACAATAGAAAAGTTTGATAATAAGAACGAAAGAAATACTGTGCAGTTTTGTAAAAAGAGAAAATATTTATAGGTGCCCAAACAGCACGTAATATTACATGAAAATCACAGTGATATTGAGGTAATATTACAAATTTATTTTACATTAAATAAATTATTTAAAAACTTTGGGCTCAGTCGTGGTTCGAACACCGAAGGTTCGACACGGCGAAATACGCCTTGTACCTCTTGGGCATCCAGCTCTTGGAATGTATTTCGGAAAGTATTTTTCATGTATTACCTGTAATTATCTTTGGTAAAATATAAGAGCATTTTCTGAAATACATTCGAAGAGCTAGATGGTCGAGAGGTAGAAGGCGTATTTGCGCTGTCTCGAATCATGAGTATTCGAACCCCGACTGAGCCGAAAGTTTTTAAAATAATTTATTTAATGTTAAATAAATTTGTAATATTACTTCAATATGATAGTAATATAATTGTAATATTACCTTAATATCACTGCAATATTACTTGTAAAATTACCTCAATATTATTGTAATATTACTAGTAATATTACCATGAGACGGACATTTTAATATCACGTTAATATCAATGTAATATCACAGTAATATCACCCCGTAATATTATCAATATTACAACATGATATCACTGTGATATTCCTGTAACATTACGTGCAAGTTTTGTATTGATTTTACATTTAACATTTGTAAAGAAATATGTTCATTTAGATTTTTTATTTTACTTTGATTCATCCAACATTTGTAAATAACCTGCATTTTGCATTTGCAAATCACCCCTAGACTCGATTTTTAAAAGTTCTTGACATTTATATATATGATTGTAACTTAACATTTTTCCTGCAATAATAAGTTCTAAATCATTCTTATTAAAACTGAAAAATTGTTTAACTTTTCCAATATCCTCGAATATGTTTTGTATTCCCTTATGTTGTATAAGTTCAGTTATTTTTTTTTCATTGTCAACGTAAAAATCGCTATTAACATTTTGTATATAACTCTTTGCAATTTTACTATTATCTGAAATAAGAGGGAAATGACATAAACAATTACTTAAAAACATTGTATGTAAATGTTCTCTCATTATTGCATGATTATATACTACACTTTCAGGTTTAACATTACAATATACAGAATAGGATTTGAATATGTTTCTTATCTTTTCTAATGGGTTTAACTTCATCCAACATTTGTAAATAACCAACATTTTGCATTTGAAAATGACCACCAGAATCGACTTCTAATAGTTCTTGAAATTTGTAAATGTGATTATCAGTAAGCATTTCTCCCCGAATAAGAATGCTTTGGTCTTTTTCATCTAATATAAAGTATATTTTTTTATTTGTAGAATCTATTGTATTTTTTTTTTACCAAAACATATTATATTATAAATTATGAAACTTTTGAAACATTTTATGCACTTCATAAAATTTCAGAATTTTGAAACATATGCAACAAGTATAGTATAAATTTTATATATAAAATAAAGGGACCCAAGATGAACACCCTTTCGATTTATTGCTCTAGAATCAAAACCGAATAAAATATTATATATTAAAGATTAATTTAATTTAATTTGTTTATTTATTAAGAAATAGCATTTCTAAATACTTCAATTTAATAGATTCACAGTAAAAAGTAATAAGATATCGAAAACTATCGATATATCAAATTCTTTAACGATAACATCACATTTTGTGTTGGAAAATAAAAAATTTTAATTAATTCAAAAAATTATTGAGAAAAGTGTAATATCGAAAATATGAAAATAAATACATTGAGATTTTGGGCCTGTCCATCTTAGGGTACATGACACAATTTTTTTATTCCCAGTAAAATTTTCTATACAAACACAAAATTAGTAAAATCATTTTAAAATATTATTATACGATAAATAAAGAATAGGGGAAGGTGGGGGAAAACCGCTAGGTTTAAATTTACTGATGCACAAATTTTTAACTATACATTCAATTGGAGTCATTTTTGTTTGTTACACGACTAAAACTAACCAGTAACAGATTTTAATACTCGTTATTACATTTATCATAATCATAATTACATTATTTAACTGTATTTAAAAAGATTCAAATTAGCGGCTTTGCCCCAACTGTTGGGGCAAAGACGTTTTTGCTAATATTATTATTGCAAATATAATAAATGATTTAAAATATACTCTAAGTAACATTTATTTGTGCAATAATTATAAAACATAAATATTTTACAGATTTTTAAAGAGATTTAATCGATTTTATTGAAAATAATGACGACTTGTATTTTTAACCTCATATTTTCAATTTAATTGTTTTTTATTTTGTTTCAAAATCTACTTTATCGACTTTTCAAAAATAGAATGTTTTTTAAATAACCATGCGAAAATATGATTAAATAATAATGCTTATTTAATATTCAAAATTCATAATTTTTTTTTCAAATTAGTAGTAAACGCTAATAAATAATTTAATGATTAAATAATAATAATAATAACAATAAATTTAACAGACAAAAATACTTATTCTTTTTTATGAAAAAATGCAGGTTAACAGTTGATTAGCATGAAGTTTGCATTATTTAAAATTACATGCTAATGCAGTTTGTAATATTCAATTGTTTTTTATGAAATATTTTCCAAGCGTCTTTGCCCCAAACGACAAACCTTTTTTTAATTTAAAATTTTATATATTTAGATTGAAAATTAAACCTGGATTCCACAGAGATTGTGTAGATAAATGATTACTCTATTAGAACGTGACATTTAAAAATTTTTAAAATTCACATTTAGATTCAAAATTTACTAGTTTTGATCAATAAAATTTTCATCTCATACTTGTAAAAACGATTTTTTTGGTATATTTGCTAAAGCATTTTATATTTTCAAGATTTTTTTTAATAAAACAATGGCTCCAGTTACAATTATGATAAACTTTAAACATAAGTTGAAACGGTCTAGAAATAAGGGAGATATTTTGAAAAACGTCTTTGCCCCGCTTAGCGGTTTTGCCCCACTTTCCCCTATTATAACGTTAATTATTCATTCTAAATCATAAATTTAAATAAATTTACCAAATTAAGAAAAACATATAAGAAAACTTTTTTTTCTTCGTCTATACAAACAAAAATGACAGAAAGCATAAGGAGCTGTCATCTTAAAATTATATACGAAATGTCCATCTTGGGGCCCTGTCCACCTTGGGGCCCTCTCTCCTACATAAAAATAAATGTCAACTACACCTTAATGACACCTTACATTAATATAATCAAAAATAATTTTAAAAAATCTTAAATAACCTTAAACCCCTTGAAATATCTCATTGATTTTACATGGGAAAGGGCTTCCGTTTCCGGTACTGTTATTGGTAAAACGCGTGGTATTTTCGGGTTGCTAATTTGAAGTTTTCTAGTTTTTGTGAGTGAAATCTGGTGTAAAAGTGTTGGTAAAGTGAGAGGGTGAGTACTTGGAACGAGTGGAAGAGTGGTTGGGGAAAGGGGAGTAGGGAGAGATTTAAAAATAGAACGGAAAGTGAGCGAGTGCTGTTTGAGGTTAGGCGGTAGGTAGCAGGGGAGGAAGAGGTAGAATTAAGAGAGAGAGATAGAAGGATAGGTAAAGCAGGTTGCAATGACTACGTTGAGAAGTCCGACGGGGGACAAGAGAGGGCGGCAGCTGGCGGAACAGAACAGGCAGGTAGAGAGAGAGCCGGAAGAGAAAGAGAAACAGCTAGAAGCAAGCAGGGTCGAGCTAGTCGATAAGCAGGCGGACTTAGAATTGCAAAGTGGAATCGCGCGAGTAGGTAGTAGCGATGTACAGCCAAATAAGAATAAGCAGGAGGGAGAAGATTCGGGAAAGAAACCATTAGGCAGGCCGAGGAAAATAGCGAGAACTCTTAGTTGGGGCGATCAGTCGATTATGGAGAAGTGGAAAAAAACAGGGGAAAAAGTGAAAAAAGAAGCAGAAATTACTGAGTTAATTAAGATTATAAATAAGTTGTCAGAGGACAATAAACGGACGTTGGAAAATGTAAGAAAGGATACGAAGGAAACGTTAGAAAGGTTAAATAAAGAAATGGAGGAAAGTAGAAAAAGAGAAGAGGTTAGGGATAAGAAAAGGGAGGAATTCTGGGAGAAGGTAGGAGAGGTAAAAGAAATGTGGAAAGGGTGGGAAGAGAAGTGGGCAAAGGAAAAGGAGGAGTTAAGACAGGAGTGGAAGGACGCAGAGAGGGAGAGGGTAGAGAGGGTGACGATAGATGAGGGCAGATTAAGGGAATTGGAGGAGCAAATGAAACGGGTTAATGAGGCGGTAGGAAGAATAGAAATAGAATGAGATGAAGAAATAATAGGAAAGCTGCGAGTCGAAGGAAATAAAGTAGAAGAGGGGACAGTGAAAAAAAGGGTGGAGGAAATAGAGAGGAAAATGGAAGAGTTGGAGAGAGAAAAGAGAAAGGCAAATATCGTGATGAAAGGGCTGGAAGTAGAAAGAAAAAGAGGTGCGGAAGGAGTGGGTAGTTTGTTGAAGGATTTGGGAGTAAGTGTTAATGTAAAGGGAATAAGAGGAATAGTTGGAGTAGATAGGGAAAAGCCAAGAGTGTGGATAGTGGAGTTAGGAAGTGAAAAAGAGAGGTGGGAGGTAATGAGAGCAAAAAGTAAATTAAAGGGTAGGGTGGAAAGAATAGAGGAAGATATGGACGCAGAGGGAAAGAAGGATTGTGTGGCTCCTGGAGACAAAAGCAAGGGAGGAAAGATTTAAAGGTCGAATAGTAAGGTGGGGAAGAAATTGCATATGGATAAACGGCGAAAAATGGATAGTGGAGGAGGTATCGGGTGAAGTAGTGGAGGTAGGCAGAAAGGAGGGGTTTCACATGCAGCAGGAGCTGGAAAAAGAAAAGGAGGAATAAAAGTAGCATTTTGGAATGTTTCGGGGTTAGGAAACAAGGATGATGGTTTTTGGAAAACGATTGAGAAGTGGGATGTAGTATTTTTAAGCGAGACATGGATATAAAGTAAAGACTGGGAGAGAATGAGGAGGAAAATGCAAAAAGACTTTGAATGGCGAATGCAAGGAGCAAAGAGGGAACGGAGTAAAGGTAGAAGCGCAGGAGGAATGGTATCAGGGGTGAAAAAGGGGATAGAAGAGGTTAGTCTGAGGGAGGGAAGTGTGGAGCATGAGGGTTGTATGGCAAGAAGATTAAAAATGGAAAAAGATAACATATCGATAGTAGGTATATATAGAAGAAGAGGTGAGGAGGTAGGATGGAGAATCATGGAGGAATGGATGGAAATGGGAAGTCACGAGAAAGTGCTGATAGGAGGGGATTTTAATGCATGGACAGGTGAGCTTGGAGGGGGTGAATGGTGCGAGGAGGAAGAGAGATTCTTGAGAAGATCAAAACACAAGGAAATAGATAGCGAAGGTAGGAAGATGTTAGGCATTTTGGCAGAGAGGGGGTGGATGATCTTTAACGGAGGAATAAAAGGGGACGAGGAGGGAGAGTTTACTTTTGAGGGAAAAGGAGTGACGGTTATCGATTATGTGTTGGGAGACGACAAGGTTAGAGGAGTGGTGAAGTGCGTGGAGATAGCAAGGGAAATTGGATCGGGGCATTTTCCAGTAGTAGTAGGACTAGAAGGAATAGGGATGGAGTGGAAAAGGGGTAGGTACTGTGGGGAGAGAAGGAAAAAGAAGATGAAGATGGGAGAATGGGGAGAAGAAAAATTAAGGGAGTTCGAGAAAAGGATACAGAAGGAGAGAATAGGATCGGAGGATAGAGAAGGGATAGAGGTAAACGAAAGGCTGAAGAGATTGAGGGACATCCTTTTACTATATTAAAATGAAACCAGTTGTCCGTTCATTTTTTCGTTAGTTTGTCCATTTTATTAAGTTAACCTACTTTTTCCTATTGGTATATTAAAAAATAGTGAGTCCTTTATGTAGTGAAGCATTTTTATACGCAGTTGCATATGCAAAATCGTGCTTTAATTCATAAAAATGATGTTGACTTTCGAAAATCTGAAAATTTCTTCGTTCGTTCTTTCGGTCGTTCGTTCGTTCGTTCATTCGTTTGTTCGTTTACCACTTCTATTAAGTCTACTCGCTTTTCCTGATTAAAATATATTTTTATGCGCAGTAACACATGCGCAGTAGTTCACATTAAGAGCTACATGTTCGAGATTAAAAAGAGGGAGATGGGAGGGGGGAATTAATTATTTACATAGAATAAAGAGTTTTTAATTTCTCGAAAAAGTTGTATCATAGTACATGGTAATCCTTTACTATTTTAAAATGTAACCAGTTGTCCGTCATTTTTTCGTTAGTTTGTCCATTTTATTAAGTTAACCTACTTTTTCCTATTGGTATATTAAAAAATAGTATGTCCTTTATGTAGTGAAGCATTTTTATACGCAGTTGCATATGCAAAATCGTGCATTAATACATAAAAATGATGTTGAATTTCGAAAATCTGAAAATTTCTTCGTTCGTTCTTTCGTTCGTTCGTTCCTTCGTTCGTTCGTTTACCACTTCTATTAAGTCTACTCGCTTTTCCTGATTAAAATACATTTTTATGCGCAGTAACACATGCGCAGTAGTTCACATTGAGCGCTACATGTCCAAGATAGTTCATCGTGAGGGCCACATGTGCGCAGTAGTCATACGTTACTTCTGCACATGCGCAGTAGTTAACTAGGTCAATTTCACATGCGCAGTAGTGAAAATTGAGTGCTACATAGATGCGCAGTTGTGAATCATGAATGCTACACATGCGCTGTATTTCACTAGGAGAGTACTGTTGGATGTAAAGGTGCTTAGTAATTTCTACAATTCTTTCGAATTTTCAGAAATTCTTTATCGCTTCTCAACCCCATATATTTTGTCAAATTTATTTAAATATCTGAAAATTTATATTATTTATCTTAATAAATAAATAAAATTTGTTAAATATTAATGGTTTTTTCTTCGTATAACACCTATATAATCTAATAAAATTTTTTGCAAAAGTTTTAAATTTTTATTACTTTACGCAACGTTTTTTTATTATAAAGAGGGAGGGGTGGGGGAATTAATCAACATATTGTCTGGACATTGTTATGTTAATTATTCTTTAAAAAATTATTTGAGAAAATTCACTTATTTACATAGAATAAAGAGTTTTTAATTTCTTAAAAAAGTTGTATCATAGTACATGGTAATCCTTTTACTATATTAAAATGTAACCAGTTGTCCGTTCATTTTATCGTTAGTTTGTCCATTTTATTAAGTTAACCTACTTTTTCCTATTGGTATATTAAAAAATAGTAAGTCCTTTATGTTGTGAAGCATTTTTATACGCAGTTGCATATGCAAAATCGTGAATTAATACATAAAAATGATGTTGACTTTCGAAAATCAGAAAATTTTTTCGTTCGTTCTTTCGTTCGTTCGTTCGTTTACCACTTCTATTAAGTCTGCTTGCTTTTCCTGATTAAAATACATTTTTATGCGCAGTAACACATGCGCAGTAGTTCACATTGAGCGCTACACGTCCGAGATAGTTCATTGTGAGGGCCACATGTGCGCAGTAGTCATACGTTACTTCTGCACATGCGCAGTAGTTAACTGGGTCAATTTCACATGCGCAGTAGTGAAACTTGAGTGCTACAAATGCGCAGTAGTGAATCATGAATGCTACACATGCGCTGTATTTCACTAGGAGAGTACTGTTGGATTTAAAGATGCTTAGTAATTGCTACAATTCTTTCGAATTTTCAGAAATTTTTTATCATTTCTCAACCCCAGATATTCTGTCAAATTTGTTTAAATATCTAAAAATTTATAGTATTTATTTTAAAAAATAAATAAAATTTGTTAAATATCAATGGTTCTTTTTTTCGTATAACACCTATATAATCTAATAAAATTTTTTGCAAAAGTTTTAAATTTTTATTACTTTACGCAACGTTTTTTTATTATAAAGAGGGAGGGGGGGGGGAATTAATCAACATATTGTCTGAACATTGTTATGTTAATTATTCTTTAAAAAATTATTTGAGAAAATTCACTTTTTTACATAGAATAAAGAGTTTTTAATTTCTTGAAAAATTTGTATCATAGTACATGGTAATTCTTTTACTATATTAAAATGTAACCAGTTGTCCGTTCACTTTTTCGTTAGTTTGTCCATTTTATTAAGTTAACCTACTTTTTCCTATTGGTATATTAAAAAATAGTGAGTCCTTTATGTAGTGAAGCATTTTTATACGCAGTTGCATATGCAAAATCGTGCATTAATTCATAAAAATGATGTTGACTTTCGAAAATCTGAAAATTTCTTCGTTCGTTCTTTCGTTCGTTCGTTCGTTTACCACTTCTATTAAGTCTACTCGCTTTTCCTGATTAAAATACATTTTTATGCGCAGTAACACATGCGCAGTAGTTCACATTGAGCGCTACATGTCCGAGATAGTTCATCGTGAGGGCCACATGTGCGCAGTAGTCATACGTTACTTCTGCACATGCGCAGTAGTTAATTAGGTCAATTTCACATGCGCAGTAGTGAAAATTGAATGCTCCATAGATGCGCAGTAGTGAATCGTGAATGCTACACATGCGCTGTATTGCACTAGGAGAGTACTGTTGGTTTTAAAGGTGCTTTTTAATCGCTACAATTTTTTCGAATTTTCCTTTTTTTTTCTTAAGTCCAACAAAAATCAAATATTCATCTCTTGTTATATGTAAAATAATTTAGACTCTATTTACTTTTAAAAAATGCATATTGTACCCAATGTGTCTGAAATTTCTGTTTACATGTTTATTGAGCTTTACATGAATGAAAAATTTTCTTAACAAAATTTTTTTTGAAGTGTTTGTTACTGCGCATATTTAGCTATACAGGGATCCTTCTACGCATGAGATTTGATTTTTATTTTAAAATCTTGTTAGTGATTTTGGTTATAATTGTTTAGTTTTGTTTAAGAAACTTTTATTTTTATTTTATCATTATTTTTTGAAAATTATTATAAGAAATAACACTAACTTTAGAAAAATTATTATTGAAATTAATTAATTGTATATATGTTTAACCCTCCAATGTTAGCCGTTGCTTATTTATTTATTGTACACTGATCGCCAGATATGCTTTAACATATTTCCATATGACCTAGGTGTTAAAATGTTAAAACATATCTGGCGATAGCTGTACAATAAATAATGAGTAGTGATTAGCAACAATAAGAAAGTTAAATAACAAATTATAGAAGTACGCAAAAGGTATGCAATTAATTACGGTGCGTTACGTAGAGGGACGGAAAGATCATAATAGCTTTATAAAAGCGTTACGTATTTTTTAACCAAACACTTATAACAACTAATTTTTTTTACTTAATATTATAATATTTAAAAAATAAAAAATAAAATAAAATATATTTTGCCGCTATTTTCTACATAGAAAAATGAACTATTTATAATTTAAAATTTTTTTAATAAGATAATCGTTCTTGAGTTATCAAAAATTCAAAAATAATTACTAATTTTTTAATTTTGAATAAAAATATTATATAAAATTGAAAAAAATGAATTTAAAATTTGATAAAATTGGCTATGAAATGATATAAGTGTAATTTAAGCATGATAATCTCTTAGAAAACAATATTATTTAAAAAATAAAGAAAAAAACATTACTTTTATCAAAATATTAATTATAAACATTAACAGTATATTTTTTTAGATTTTGTTTTTTATAATATTAATGATCTAGAACTAATATTAAATTGAGACATTTTTAAGCTTCTTAACATAAATAATAAACTAAATACGAAACGTTTTTTAAAACCTTTAATAGCTTAAAAGTGGGCAAAAGTTATTCGACTTGATTGTATGAGTACAAAAAGTACAAGAAAATTTAGAACCAATGTTTACTGCAATGTTTAATGCAAAGCTGAAAGCAGCAAAAAATAATTAAAATTTGTTAACATTATTTATGTATATAAATATGAATATTATAATAAATATATATACAGAAAATAAATAAACATTTTTAAATGAATAATTCTCTACCTTCGAAGAATACAGTCAAGGTTCTTGGAGGCATTACATGATGGAGAAAAAGATAAGATATTATAGTGTTATCATTTTATCTCTTAAATGATTATAAGGCTTTAAGAAGGGGGCAATTGCCCATAACCATTCTGAATCTCATAATTTTTACAATTAAAGAAAAAAATTAATTATGATGTTTAAATAATGAAAATATAAAATAAGAGAAAAAAAATTAATATAGCAAACAAATAATAAATCAATGAAAAATATTTTATTTTATTTATTAAGGGCATGTGATGGAGAATGACGTCACTGGTACAGGCAAAATTTGTCCGTATGCTTTCTCTTAATATAATAAATATTTTGACACCAAACTTTGTAAAATTACACAAAATATCATTGGAAAGGTCTCTCTGACCCAATTTTGTTTAAATTTTGCCTTAACATAATTTTTTTTATTTTACGAAAATCAAATAAGTTTTTAAAAAATTAACTGTAAGGCAAAAATTTTAAACAAAATTGGGTTTGAGAGACCTTCTTAATGTCATTTTAGGAAATTCCACAAACTTTGGTGTCAAAATATTTATTATTTTAAGAGAAAGCTTACGGACAAATTTTGCCTATACCAGTGACGTCATTCTCCATCACATGCCCTTAATATGTAAATTTTAATATTAAATGACAGAGTTATAAAATAATTATTTATATAAATGATATTAATTTTAATTTTATTTAATTTTAAAAAATTTATATTATATAATTAATAAAATATTATTTCTTTTTAAAAAATCAGTTATTATTACTTATTTTTAGATAATTATCAAAGGATACAAGGTGGCAAAAAATACAATAAAATCAATATCTATTAACAAAAAATGCAAAAAATTTTTTGAAATAATTTATGTATATGTATAGAAATGAATGTTATATTAATTATATATACATATAATAAATTAACATTATAAAATTAATAACTCCTTAACTTTTGATGGATACAGCTAACGTTTTTAGAGTGGATAATACATGATAAAAAAAAATTGTATTAAGAAACGTTAATCATTAGCATACTATATAAAATTCAAAATAGATTGAAAAGAATTAAGATGTCCTTTGTAATCATTAAATTAATAAAATTTTTAAATTGATTAATTATAACAATATAAATTATTAAAATATAAAAACTGTTTAAAAAATTAATAAAAGTTCAATGACAAATAAGTTCACTAATTTTGTATAATATGTTTACATCAATAAGCAATTAAAAAATAATAATTATCAAGCGAGCGAGCGTTAGCGAGCGAGGTTAATATCGCTAGTTATAAATAAAGTTAAGAAAGAAATAGGCGGTAAAAAAGAAGTGGAGCGGAGTAAGAGAGGGTGGTGGGACGAAGAGTGTGAGAAAAGTAAGGATGAGGTGCGCGAATATATCAAGGCGTGGAGAAAGGGATGGGTGGAGAGAAAGGAGTATAATAGGGTACGAAGAAAGCACGAAAAGCTGTTAGGTGAAAAAAAAGAGAAGGAGAAAATAAGGTACATGGAAGAAGTAGAAAGGGCAATATCAGAAGGGAGAGAATGGGAGGTAATAAATTGAGAGAGGAAAAATAGGGAAGGTATAAACAGAGAGATAAAGATGGAAGAGTGGACAGATTATTTTAAAAATCTGAGTGGAGGGTCGAGTAGTAGGATCAGAGGAGAGGGTAGAAGTAAGGTAGAGGAAGTGGATGTGGAGGACATTAGTATGGAGGAAGTAGATGAAGCAATAGAAAGAATTAAGAGTGGCAAAGCGGCAGGTTGGGATGAATTAGAGGGAGAAAGTTTTAAGTTTGGGGGAAGGAAAGTAAGAGAAGAGGTTTATAAAATAGTAAGCACGGTATGGCAAGGAATGGGATGGCCGAAAGAATGGAAAACAGGATTGGTAGTACCGATAAGAAAGAAAGGGGAAGGGAAAAAGGTGGAGGAATATAGAGGAATTACGCTAATGCCGGTGGGATACAAAATATACGCAGACATAATAAGGAATAGGTTGGAACGAAAAGTAGAGGAATTGGGATGTATCCCGGATAATCAAACGGGCTTCAGGAGAGAGATGGAGACAGTAGACAATATTTATACGCTAAATTTTTTGGTTAATAGAAATCTGAAGAACAAAAACGGAAAGTTGGTGGCGGTGTTTGTGGATTTCAAAGCGGCGTTTCCATCAGTAAACAGGGGAATCTTATGGAGGGTTTTAAGGAAGAGAGGGATAGAGGAAGGAATGATTGAGAGGATTAAGGAACTATACATGGATACGAGGGAAAGAGTTAGGATAGGAGAGAGGATAGGGGAAATTTTTTGGTTAGCAAGGGGATTGAGGCAAGGATGCCCTCTGAGCCCGATTTTGTTTAATTTGTTGATAGCGGATCTAGAGGAGAGGCTATCCAAAAGAGGAAAGGAGGAGTGATATTGGGTAAAAGACGGGTGTTCTCGTTGGCGTACGCAGACGATATAGTGTTAATGGCGGATGACGAAAAGGGCATGAAATTACTATTAAGGGAATTTGAAAAATTATTGGGAGAGAAAGGACTGTGTGTGAGCGTGGAAAAAACGAAAGTGGTGAGGTTTAGGAAGTGTAAGAGGATTGAGAGGGAGGAATGGAAACTAAATGGAAGAGAGGTGGAAGAAGTGAATGAGTTCTGTTATCTGGGATACTGGTATCAGTACAGTGGAAAGCAGGGCTTGAACGTGGAGAAAAGATTGGAGAGGGCAGGAAGAGTTATGGGGCAAGTGTGGGGTATAGGGGTAAGAAGATTTAAGAACGATTGGAGAAAGAGAGTATGGTTGTTTGATGTTTTAGTATGGTCGGTGTTAAGCTATGGAGTGGAGTTGTGGGGATGGAAGGAAACGAATAGAATAGAGAGATTGCATGAGAGGTACTTAAGATGGACGAGGGGGGTGAGTAGGTTCTGTCCGGGATATATGTTGAGAGAGGAATTGGAAAGAGACAAAATGGTCATAAGACAGAGGAAGAGAGCGATGGGATTAGAGGAGAAGCTGGAGAGTAGAAAGGGGAGTAAATTGGCAAGAATATGCTGGGATTTGATAAAAAAAGAGGAAGGAAGGGAGGTTAAAAGCTTGTCCAAGTGGGAAAGAGAGAGGAAGACCGCATTAATGGAGGCAGGGGAGGCGGGAAAAGTGACTGGAAAAAGGTTAGTGGAATGGATAAGGAAAGATAAGGAAGAGAGATGGGAAAGAATTGTGCAGTCAAAATATAATAGATGGTATAGAGGGATAAGGGGGGAAGGATTACCGAGGTACCTTTTGTCGATAAGGAAAGAGAACAAGAGAAATAGAATATTGAGGTTCAGGATGGGGGAGGGAATGAGAGAAGGCAAGTATTGGATGGATGAAGAGCAAAGAATCTGTAGAGTATGTGGATTTGAAGAGGAAGACTGGAGTCATGTCCTAGAAAGATGTAGTAGGGAGGTAGAAGGGGATGAAAGGAGTTTGGGCGAAAGAATAGGTTGGATTTTAGATGAGAATGGACAGGGAGAACGATGGATAAAAGGGTTAGAAGTAAGAAGGGAGGAAACCTTAAGGCATTAAATATGCAGTAAAGTTAAATAGAGATAATTATGACGAAGCCAAAATGGGCAAAAGAGAACTGGAAACGGAAGCCCGGGCACTTGGCGGATCTAGATATAGAAATTGGTTTTTAGGTTATACGTAATTTAGAAAGTAAGATAAGGTAAAGGTTAAGGTCAAGATGTAATAGGATTAAGTATAGTGATTAAGGAATTTTTGTAATTTTTGTAAGATGATGGTTCCTCGAACCCTGCGGCATGTGCGTGGAGAGTTTAATAATAAAGAATTTTACATGGGAAAAAACGCACTTTTTCGTAAATTCGCTACCAAATCCTCAAAAATCACTCAAAATAGCAATACAGTGAATCACATCTTGAAAAGATCTTAAAGAACAATATTCTATAATTTATTTAATAATTTATTAATATTAACTATTTTTTAAAGGGTTATAAACAACCCCCATAAATGCAAAAAAATGACAAATTTGTTTAAATTACAAATTAATAGTTTCTTAAGGATTTTTGAAAAAAATTGTTACATATTGTCAATTTACGAATGTTTATAGATATTTGAAGTATTTTTGATTTGTTTAAATACTTTATTATTGTTAATTTACAGCTTTTATTCAAATAAATCTAGCGAGTTGTAGTTTTTTTTGACTTAACTATTTTTTACATTTACATTTAAAAATAGTATTTAGTAAAGTTAACTACAACAACAATTTACAATTGTTTAAACAAATTATTGTTAATTATAATTAACTTTTTGACAAATGCACCTGGAAAGACACAACTTTTTCCTAATTTTACAAATTAATGGGCTCTGGTTAGAAAAAAAAAATTATTGACTATAAATTATTATTTTTAATTTGTTAAAACAATTTATTATTGTTAATAATTTACAGCTATTATTCAAATAAACCTAGCAAGTTGTAGTTTTTTCAGACTTATATATTTTTTATATTCAAAATGAAAAAAGGATTCAGTAAAATTAACCACAACAACAATTTGCAATCGTTTAAACAAATTATTGTTATTATTAATTAATTTTTTACAAATAAACATAAAAAAATACAACTTTTTCCTAATTTTACAAATAAATAGGCTCTAGTTAGAGTAAGAAAAATTATTTATTAGAAGTTAATATTTTTACAGTGTTTAAACAATTTATTATTGTTAATTTATAACTATCATTGAAATAAACCTAGCGAATTTTATTTTTTTCTGTCTTAATTATTTTTGTTATTAAAAATGAAAAATCGGGTTTAGTAATATTAACTACAACAATTTGCAATGGTTTAAACAAATTATTGTTAATAATAATTAATTCTTTACAAATGCACCCAGGAAGACAGAAGTTTTTCTTAATTTTACAAATAAATGGGCTCTGGTTAAAGAAGGAAAAATTATTGACTATAATTTATTATTTTTACTTTGTTTAAACAAAGTATTGTTCATTTATAACTTGTATCTTAAAACTCCTAGCGATTTGTAGGTTTCTTAACTTAATAACTTTTTAAATTGAAAGAAATAAGCTATTCTGCAAAATTATCCGTAGCCACAACTAAAATTGTTTAAACCAATTATTGATAATAATTATTGATTCTATACAAATGATCCTTGAACGACACAACTTGTAAAATAAGGAAAAAAATATGTCTTGGTTTATTTGTAATTAATTAATGATTTTTAACAATAATTTATTTAAATAATGACAAAGGGAAGTTGAAGTTAATTTTGCTGAAAATCTTGTGGTATTAAGTATAAATAATTAATAGGATAGTAAAAATTAAAATTTTGCAGAGGGTTTTAGGATAAAAGTTGAAACTAAACAATTATACATTTTTTAAACACAGTAAAAATGATAAATTATGACAAATAATTTGCGTTATTCTAACCAGAGACCATTAAAATTTGTAAAATTAGGAAAAAGTTGTGTCTTCCTGGGTGCATTTGTAAAGAATTAATTATTATTAACAATAATTTGTTTAAACAATTGCAAATTGTCGTGGTAAATATTACTAAACCCTATTTTTAGGGTTCCGTACACCACAAGTGTACGCACGGAACCCTATTGGCAAGACTTTGTCGAAAATCGTATCCCCCCCCCCTAGCCGCCAAACTATTTGACTTAGAAAGTTCAAATTTGGCCCACATATGTATTTTCACGTATAGATTACAGGAAAATTATAGAGAACATGATTGTATGTGTTGAACATACAAACATGTCAAGGAAATAACAATATTTTTGAGCATTTTTTTAACATAAGGGCCATAGTTTAGTGATATAACTTTGACAGCGCTATAATCACCACTTTCTCTATAATTTTTCTGCAATCTACACGTAAATCTACATACGTGTACCAAATTTCAGCATCCTAAGTCAAATAATTTGGAAGATAAGTGGGGGGGATACGGTCATTTTTTTAGCAAAAATGCACTAAAAGTGTACAATGCCACCTCCATATCTGACAAACTATTGTACTTAGAGTGCTGAAATTTGGTATACATATGTAGTTTGCCATATAGATTACAGAAAAACTGTAGAGAACTTTGTTGCAGATCGTTATCATAGTGTTTTTAAGCAAAAACCAACGATTTAAAAAAAATGCTAAAAAATTACCGTATCCCCCCTCCCATAACATCTAAACAATTTGACTTAGAGAGTTCAAATTTAGTACACAAATGCATTTTCACGTGTAGATTACAGAAAAATTGTAGAGAACATGATTGTAGAAGTTGATCATAGCGTTGTTAAAAAAATAAAATGATTTTTGAGTATTTTTTATGGATATTTGCTAAAATCTCTGGATTTTTCGTTGACAGCGCAATCACCATCACGTTCTCTATAATTTTTATGTAATTTACACCTAAAAATACATTTCTGTACAAAATTTGAACTCTCTAAGTAAAATATTTTGAAAGATAGGGGGGGGGGGGTGGTCCATTTTGTATAAAAAATTCATTATATATTATATTTTATATATTATATTATATATAATATGTATAATATATTCATATATTTAATAGTATTAAATATATTAAAAATTATTTTGTTTTGTGTACGGAACCCTCGATTTTAGTGCGAGTGAACTCGAACTTGCCCGATTTTTCATTTTTAATAACAAAAATAATTAAGACAGAAAAAAAAAAAATTCGCTAGGTTTATTTCAATGATAGTTATAAATTAACAATAATAAATTGTTTAAACACTGTAAAAATATTAACTTCTAATAAATAATTTTTCTTACTCTAACTAGAGCCTATTTATTTGTAAAATTAGGAAAAAGTTGTATTTTTTTATGTTTATTTGTAAAAAATTAATTAATAATAACAATAATTTGTTTAAAAGATTGCAAATTGTTGTTGTGGTTAATTTTCCTAAATCCTTTTTTCATTTTGAATATAAAAAATATATAAGTCTGAAAAAACTACAACTTGCTAGGTTTATTTGAATAATAGCTGTAAATTAATAATAATAAATTGTTTAAACAAATTAAAAATAAAATTTATAGTCATTAATTTTTTTTTCTAACTAGAGCCCATTAATTTGTAATATTAGGAAAAAGCTGTGTCTTTCTAGGTGCATTTGTCAAAAAGTTAATTATTTTTAACAATAATTTGTTTAAACAATTGCAAATTGTTTTTGTGGTTAATTTTACTAAATACTAATTTTAAATGTAAATGTAAAAAATAGTAAAGTAAAAAAAAACTACAACTCGCTAGATATATTTGAATAAAAGCTGTAAATTAACAATAATAAATTGTTTAAACAAATGAAAAATACTTGAAAATATTTATAAACATTCGTAAATTGACAATATGTAACAATTTTGTTAAAAACTCCTTAAGAAACTATTAATTTGTAATTTAAACAAATTTTTCATTTTTTTGCATTTATGGGGGTTGTTTATAACCCTTTAAAAAATAGTTAATATTAATAAATTATTAAATAAATTATGGAATATTGTTGTTTGAGAACTTTTCAAGATGTGATTCACTGTATTGCTATTTTGAGTGATTTTTGAGGATTTGGTAGCGAATTTACCAAAAAGTGCGTCTTTCCCATGTAAAATTAATGGGATATTTCAAGGGGTTATATTTTAAAAAGAGGCGAACCTTACCCACAGAATTTACCAATCGAATCATTTGGTAATTTTAAGTAAACGCCCAAAATACCCTTACTCCTTAAAGGTAAAGAAAAGGTTAATAATCACCTCATTGTAATTTTGACAAAAGACTAATAATGAGGTTATTGTAATTTCGACAAAAGGCTAATAATGATCTCATTGTTATTTGGACAAAAGGAGAACAATAGACTCATTGTAATGCAGACAAAAGGAGAACAAAAGGAGAATATGCCAAATCTCCGCCCATTTTGAAACGAAAATTTTCAGCTAAAGGGACACTGGCAAATTATTATATAGGATAACATAAATTGAAATGGGAATCTTTTTTAAAAATAAGAATATAAATTTGAAATGTATGATAACTTTTCCTACCCATATTATTCTTTTTTCAAAAACTTTATCATATAAGAACTCGTAAGTTGAAAATTTAATTATAACACGATTCTTTAAAAACAGTTGTGTTTAAAATTACGTAAACAAAACAGCGCCTATAATCCGGCAAATATATAGCCCCATTGCAAGTTCGATTGCAGTCAAGTAGAAAAATTTAGTTCATTCAATTTCATCATTTCATTTTTTTAATTCCTAGTCTACTTTACTTTTTTTATGAGTAATTTTCTAAGAATTAAAGTTAGTCAATTAAAGCAGATAAGGTTTAGTACGTATTAGAATAACAGATACCAAGAAAAGTTAAAGTACTGTTTAAACAGGTCGTTAAAAAGCTTGGTTTGCCTATTTTAGTAATTTTTTAATGTTAATCATCAAATTTACGTTTGTTTTTGAGTCATACTGAGAAAAACAATTTGTTAAAACATTTTAAGTCGATAAAAAGCATATTTCGAAATTAAAGTAACACTGATTTTTGATATAAAAATCAATCGCTCAGAACTTTTTCATGAGTAAGATTATTATCCTCGAAGTTTTCAGTGACACAAGAGAAGAGTAATTTCTAATTTGTAAGAAAATATTAATTTATATTATAAAATGATTTTTTTTACCTTTTCATTTTATAATTATTATAGATTACATAATAATTTCGCATACTTTCTTATTGTGATGCAAAACTATTTTTTGTGTAAATCACTTTTGAATTTATTAATTTATTGATCATTTTATACTGAATTTCTTCAAATAAAAATTTATTTTACAATTCTAAATTATTGTCTTCAATTGAAATTATTTTTCTTATTTTTCAATGTTACTTTTCTATTTTCGATTATTCTTCTTCTTTCAATTATTTTCGTCATTTTTATTGAATGACTTCAATTTTTAATTATTTTTCACATTTTATAAATTTTTGTCTTCAATTAAAATTTTTTCCTTATTTCTAAATTAATTGTGATGTTTTTTATTTACTTTGTTTAATTTAAAAATTACCTTTTGTTTCAATTACAAATTTAACTAATTTTCTTCAATTTTCGGTGATTTTCTTCAGCTTTCAATTATTTATTTTTTGGATTTTTAAGTAAAATTAAAATTTGCAATTATGTTTGTTAATAATTAATTATAGTCTTTAATTCGAATTGTTTTCCCCATTTTGAAATAATTTCCTTTAATTCTCGGGTTTTCCTTCTATTTTCTACTTGGAGCCTTTAATTTTGAATTATTTTTGATATTTTTTGTCAAACTTCAATTTCAATTAATTTTTTGTTTTCAAATCATTTTATTTAATTTCAGAATATTTTTTAATTTTTCAAATTTAAAACATGTTATTTTCAGCGATTTAAAAGTATTTTTTGAATAATTTAAATTGTTTTTTAGATAATTTTAAAATTTCAATGACATTCTTAATGTATTTTAAAATATTTTTCTCTAATTTTCAATTATTTTCTAAATAAGATTTTCTTAATTTTGTCGCTTTTTAGTTAATGACATCAATTTATACGATATTTCTTTACATTTAAATTATTATTTTCACTACACCGAAAAAAAAATATTCTTCTAAAGAGAGTAACATTCCTTTCGTGAAATCCTCTCACGTTTTTACATTGTTTTGAGAGTATCCTCTACTTTTGAGAGGAAAATTCGCATTAAAATGAGAGTATCCTCTCAAAATGAGAGGATCCTCTAGAGGCCATATTGTAGAGGAAAATTCGCATCAAAATGAGAGGATTCCTCTCAATCCAAGTATATTTTTTTTCGGTGTAGCAAAATATAATTAGTTTTCCGTACATTTTAGAAATTAAACTATAATAATAATTAAAACAAATCGATAAATAATATTTATCGAATAAGCAGAGCTACCAGTGGACTTGCAGATCGAAAATAGTGAAAAAAGACTTTCTTATTTAAAAAAGTGAGTAAATAATGAGTTTTCAGTTTAAAAATAACTGAAATTTAGAAAAAAATTAATGAAAAATGAGTAGGCAATATATTAAAAAATGAAGCAAAAAGAAAAGAAATGTAATACATAAATTAAAAATTGTATAAAATAATTGAAAAATTAACGATATAATTAAAATGTGAGGAAACTATTTGAATAACGACATAAATAATTGAAACTGATCTTTAAAAGTTAATAAATTCATGACAATAATAAAAAAATTGAAGAAAATGACATTTAATTCCAAACAATTCCAAAATGACAAAAATATTTAAATATTGACAAAAATAGTTGTAATTTAAAAAAATAATTGAGAAATGACAAAAAGAATTGATAAGTTTCAAAAAATTAAAAATTTGAAGAAAATAATTGAAAACTTGACAAAACAATTGAAATACTAAAATAAATCATTCAAAACTGATGTAAAAATTAAAAAATTATAGACAATAATTGTAAAGTTAAAAAAATATTATAAGTTTGAGGAAAATAATTGAAAGTTGAAAAAATTAATTGAAGTTTGAAGACAATAATTGAAATTTGAAGAGAATAATTGAGAAATAGGAAAAAATTCAAATATGAAAAAAATAATTAAAGTTTGAAGAAAATAATTCAAAAAGTCAATTGAACTTGTGTAAAAACTTTAGATATATAACAAAAATAATTGTAATTTGGAAAAAATAATTGATAACTGGTGAATAAAAATAAAAATTTAAAGACAATACTTGAAAAATTAACCAAACAATTGAAATCTTAAGAAACTGATTGAATAATGACATAAATAATTGAAAGCTGGTGTATGAATAAAAAATTTATTTAATTTAGAGAATAATTGAAGTTTGAAGGAAATAATTAAAATTTGTTGAAATTAATTGAAAAACAATGTACAAATTTAATAAACTCATGACAATAATAAAAATAATAAAGAAAATGATTGAAATTTGTAGAAAATAATTTAAAACTAATATAATAAATTGACAAATTCATGACAATAAAAAACATTGAATTTATTTATTTATTTATTTACTGGCAAAAGCCCGTTACAATATAAAATTATTCAACAATTTATTTCAAGTAACAATAAAATTAAAATTTGATATAAATAATAATAATTACTGTATTAAATATTAATAGGTCGCATTCAATAATTTGAATAAAATAATAATTGAAATTTGTAGAAAATAATTCTATAATACTTGAATAATGACAAAAGTAAATGAAATTTGAAGAAAATTATTCAAAATTAACACAAGTAGAATAGAAACTGGTGATAAAAATTTAAATATTCCTGGCAAAATAATTTAAAGGTAGAAAAAAATAATTGAAATGTTGAAAAAATAATTGAAAAATGATAGATGTTGTGTAGCATTATTGTTTACTAGCAAAATAAAACGCAAGCAGGCGCGCGATTAGTTTTTCATACATTTTAAAAATTATAAAATACTATAATAAATAAATAAAAAAAATCGGTAAATACTATTTATCCAATAAGAAAAAATAAATATTTTAAATATATATATGTTTTTTTTAAATCAATGTATGTAAATAAAATAAATATTTATTTATAAAAAAATTTATAATATTTTAGAATTTAAAAGAATTGCAAAAAATAATTGAATTTAAACAAAATAATGGCAAATTTTTCAAATTAATTGAAAAAAAAATTATGGAATCAATTAAAAATGGGGGAAAGTAATTTAAACAATCATAAAAATGTTTTAAACACAAAGAAAATACTTTAAATTTGAGAAAAATATTTGAGAATCTTAAAAGTAAAGTAAAACAAAATTAAATAATGAAAAATAAAAAAAAAATAATTATAATTTGATAAACACATGATTAAAAATTGAGATAAATAAATAAAACTAAAAAAAAATAATTAAAATTTGAGAAAATAATTAAACAAATTACATACAATATTTTAAATAAAGGAAGGTTAAATAAAATTTGAAAAAAATACTTAAAACTTTCAGAAGTTCATTGAAATAAAATAATTAAAAATTAGAGAAGATAAATGAAAAAAGATAAATATAATTTAAAATCGAACAGAACAAGTTTTAATTAAAGAGAAATAAGTAAAAACTTTTTGGCAATTATGAAAAAGAACAAAAGTAATTGAAAATTGAAGGAAATAATATAAATAATTAAATAATTAAAAAGTCAGATAATTAGTTGAACAATTTTGAAATTATGAAACAAATGTAAAGAATTGAAAATTGAAGGAAATAAATTTTTGAAAATAATTGAATAATGTTTTTAAATTTTAAAACTTGACGAAAATAATTAAAATACGACACAAACAATGATAAATGGTAAAAAATAAATGACATTCAAGTGTGATAATTAAATAAACTACAGATTTTTTTTTAAATATCGAAAAAAAAAATTGAAATTCGAAAAAAATACATGAAGATCTTTGAAATCAATTAAAAAAAAATAAAATAACTAAAAATTGAAGAAAAGAATTGTGGAAATAAGCTTAAAGTAATTCAAATTTACGATAATAAATAAAAAATTTTTTGAAATTATGGAAACAAATGAAAATAATAAAAAATTGAAGAAAACAATTGAAATTTTAGAAAAATTCTTAAAAATCTTAGAAAATAATTTTAGAAAATGAGAGAAACTAAAAATTGGAGAAAAGACTCAAAGAATGCTAAAAATAATTAAAATTTCAGAAAAATACTTAAAAATCTTAGAAAATAATTTTCGAAAATGAGAATAATAATTAACAATCGAGGAAAATAATTGAAAAATTCTAAAATTAATTCAAAATTGAAAAAAACAATTGAAATATGCTGAAAATAATTAGAAATTAAAGAAAATATTTGAATTTTCAGAAAATACTCAAAAATCTTAGAAAATAATTTTAGAAAATGAGAATAATAATTAACAATCGAGGAAAATAAATGAAAAATGATAAAATTAATTCAAAATTGAAAAAAATAATTTAAATATGCTGGAAATAATTTAAGATCGAGAAAGCAGATTCATTTATGATGAAAATAATTTAAATATGAAAAATTGAAAACATTCAATAAAATTTGAGAGAAATAACTGAAAAAATCATAGAATATATGTTTAAAAAAAAAATAATTACAAAATTACTTAAAAAATTTTAATTAAAGAGAATAATAAAAAAATCGCAGAAATGATGAAAATTGATGAAAATAATTGCAATATCGGATAAATAATTGAATTTTTTAAAAGTAATGACAAAATAATGAATATAATTATAAATTGATGAAAATCAAGATGAATTGCAGAATTTATTTTTAAGCAAAAGAAAATAATTAAAAAATCGTTATATAATGTAAAATTGAAGACCATAATTTAAATTTGAGATAATAACTGAAAGTTTAGAAAATTAATTGCATGTGTATATAGTTTAAACTTCTTCAAAAACCATAATAAATTTTCAAAGCATTTTTCGAAACTTTTTTTTTACACAAATGACAATTAAAAACCAGCACAACATAATAAAATAACAGGGACTAACTTTACACTGGATTTTAAAACGTGGACAGAAAAAGATGTATAAATATTAATACTAACTAACTTCACATCAGACTTTAAAACGAGGACAGAAAAATATGAATAAATATAAATACTAACTAACTTCAAGAGTTTACGGAGATTATTATTATTTAATTGTCAATTATTGAATTTAGTTTAATTTATTAATTATTTATTTAATTATAATTTATTATAATTTAATTAATAGCTCGACAAACCTTAAAATTATTCCAAAAATTTAATCCTTGTAATTTTCGTTTGAGCACGTTTCAAAAAGGTTAGTTTTTAGTCTGAAGGAGATTAAAAATGTAAAGATTTATAATTTTTTATTGTATCTCTAGTAATAAGTAAGATTTTGTTTATCTAGACGATTATAATTACCTTATTCAGAGAACTATTAAAATGTCCTTATCCCTAGAGTTGCAAAATTCTCGGTAATTTAAAATCCGGTTTCATTGTCGAGAATATAACCGAGAATATTCTTCTTCCGGAGAATTTATGAGAATTTTCTATGTTTGAATGAGCCCCACTATTTTGAAACAAACAATTTATTAAAAAAAAAAAATGGATAAATAACAAAATAATTATTATTACAAATTACCTATAAGTCAATGAAGTGTAAAAATTATTATTAAATATCCCAATTATCAACAATTTTAAAATGAAAGAAAGTAATTTAAATTTAAGAAAAATACTTTAAAATCTTAGAAATAAATTGAAACAAACTAGAGTAATGAAAAATTGGAGAAAATAAATGAAAATTAAGAAAAAATTATTTAAATTTAGATAAATAATTAAAAATTTAGAAAATTATTTCAGAAAATGATGAAAATGATTAAACATTTAAGAAAACTATGAAGAAATAAAATAAATAATTTAAAATTAAAGAAAATAATTAAAATTTAAAAAATAATTGAAAAAATGCATAATATATTTTAAATGAAGGAAATTTAAAGAAAATTTCAGAAAAATACTTAAAACTTTTAAAAGTTGATTGCAAAAAAAAAAAAAATTAAATATTAGAGAAAATAAATGAAAGAAGATAAACATAATTTGAAATTGAGTATCCTAGATATAATCGAAAATTGAATATAAAAATGCAAATTTTATATAAATAATTAAATACTTTTTGAAAATTATGAAAAAGAAAGTAAGTAATTTAAAATAAAAAACAAATAATATAAATAATTTAAAATTGAATTAAATAATTGAAAATGATTAAAAAATAAAGAAAATAATGGGAAATTTGAGAAAAATATTTAAAACTTTTAAAAAATAATATTAAAAAATAATAATAGGTAATTAAAGTTTGTGGAAAATCATTGGAAAATGATTTTAAAGTTTGAAGTCAATAATTGAAATAGGATAAAAACAATGATAAGTTGAAAACATTTTTGTTATTTTCCTTGCAATTATCAACTAATTTTTTAAAATTTCTATTTAAATCTTTAATCTTCAATTTAATTTTTTATTCTTCCATTTATTTATTTAATTTTCAGATATTTTCTTCAATTTTCAATTGCATTCTACGTTTTTCAATTACATTATTCAAAATTCAATAATTCTCGCATTTTCTCAATTATCAAATATTTTCTTGAAATTTCAATATAATTATTTTTTAACTTCCAAATGATTTCTTCAATTTTCCTTTATTTTTACAATTTTTTTCATTATTTTCATTAGTTTTCAATTGACAATTTAATATTCTCCTTCAATTTTATGCTTATTCATCAATTTTAAAATTTTTCTTGTTCAAATGCCACTTATTTTCACCATTTTTTGAATTTTTTTTTTCAATTGTTAATTATTTTTTTTAATAGTCAATTATTTTCGTCAATATTTAATTATTTTCGTCATATTGTTATTTTTCTTTTAATTAAAAGTTATTTTCTTGAAATTTACATTTACTTCTTTAATTTCCAATTTATTGCTTCAATTTTTAATTATTTTCATCAATTCTCAAAATTTTTTTTTTAAATTTCAATTATTTTGATTCTATTTTCAATTAATTCCTTAATATTAATTAATTCCCTCATTTTATCAATTATCAATTATTTTTTTCAATACAATTCTTGAATTTCAAATTGATTTATTTAATTTTCATTTATTTTCGACAATTGTTTTACATGATTTTCATTAGTTTTCAATAGGCAATTTATTATTCACCTTCAATTTTATGAATATTTATTGATTACAGAATTTTTTTTGTACGAATGACTTTTATTCTCACCATTTGTCGAAGTTTTTTTTCAGTTGTTAATTATTTTTTTTAATATTAATAAATTAATTTAACATTAATCAATTTTAAAATATTTACTTATTTTCGTCATATTGTAATTTTTTTTTTGATTATCAATTGTTTTCTTGAAATTTCCATTTAATTCTTTAATTTCCAATTTATTTCTTCAATTTTAAATTATTTCCTTCAATTTTCAAATATTTTCTTTAATCTTTAATTTTTTTATCGATTTTGAATGAATTCGATTTTCAATATTCAATAATTCTCTTATTTTTTCAATTATTTTTTTCACTCATAAAAATTGTTTTAAGATTTCAATTCAATTATTTAATTATTGAACTATTCTCTTCAATTCTCAGTTATTTTCTTCAAATTTAAATTTCACTTTTAGAATTTTAATTATTTTCTTAATCATTAAAAAATTATCTCTTTTTTTTATTATTTTTTTCGATTATTATTAAATTTCTTTAGTTTTAAATACAATTGTTCAATTATTTTCTTTAATTTTTAATTACATTCTTCAATTTTTATTTTCTTTCTTCAGTTTTCAATTGTTTTCTTCTATATTTATTAATTCTCGGCTTTTTTCAGTTAATTTTTTTCAATTTTTAAGTATATTCCATAAATTTTAATTTAATTCTTCAATTTTTTATTGCTTCAATTTTCAATTTTTTTTTTCAATTATAATTATTGTTTTCGATTTTTAATTCTGTTGTTAAATGTGCAATTATTTCCAACAATTATTCTTATAATTTTCTTAATTTTTCAATTTTAAATTATTTTTTAAATTAAATATTTATAGTTTGATTTTTTAAATTATTTTTTCCAGTTGTGTATTAATCTAGTCATTTTTCGAATTTTGTTTTCAATTTTTAATTATTATCTCAAAAGTTGTCAATTATTCTTTGATTTTTTAAATTTTTTTGTTCGTTTGTGTATTAATCTAGCTATTTTTTGAATTTGGTTTTCATTTGTCAATTATTTTTGTCATTTTGTAAATTTTTTTTCAATTATCAATTATTTTTTCAAATTTTACATAATTTAATTCTTAAATTTTTATTTTATTTCCTCAATTTTTAATTATTTTTTTCTATTTTCAATCCAGTTGTTCAATTTGCAATTATTTGCAACTGTTATTTCCATATAATTTTTAAACTAATTTGTTTAAATTTAATATACATTTTTTGTTTATTTTTTTAAACTATTCTTTTCAATTTCATAATTTTCATTATTTGAATTTGCAGAAATTTACAGTTTTAAAAGACCAACAACAATGCAAAGTTTGTCTTTAATGTTGCTACAGTTATTATATATAATTCTTACTATTAACATTAAAATTCAAATTATTACTAATAAGAATGGCACTAGAGATTCTATTTTCGTATATTGATTGAGAAAATTTGACTAAATTTGAGAAATAAATAAAAAAACTTAAATTCTCATAAATTCTCGATTAGAATTTTGGTCGGTTATATTCCCGGTTATATTCTCGTTCTCATTACCGTTCTCCAGGTAATATTACTTCTTCGCAACTCTACTTATCCCTAACAATAAATGGTCATTTAGCCTCCGCCAGTTTTTACCCCTACTTAAATTTCCTTATTACCACCACCTACAATACAATTTCTACTCCGCCAATTTTCGAACCATTGTAAATTGATCAATCAATAAGGACTTCTATTCTAAAAAAGGGGAGGCCCTCAAATCAAAGTTACGCCATTGTTTTAAAGGTTACTATTGACATCAAAAGACGAGATTTCCAAATTTAAATATATATAAAGAGTGCCAAAAAGTCAAACTTTTTTTTAACTGAGTAAAGTTGCTAAGATTTTATTGTGCGCAAAAATAACTTGCAGATAATAATTGTCGATTTCTGTATTTAATTCTTTTTGGCTTTAAATCTTCCACAGAATTACTGCATACTTCGTACGTGAAAAAAAAAATTCAATATGACATTGTTTATGCAACTTTGCCTGCTGCTATTTCTCGGCATTAAAACAATGGTATTAACGACAAAAATGGATGTCGTTCATGAATGGAAATATATTGATTATGTGTGGGAATCACCAGAAGCTAAAAAAGAAGCCGAGAAATCTGGAAATTACAATTTTACTAGTCCTATTCTAATTGACGTTGACCACTCACTAGGTAAGTTTTTAATTTACAAAAATTGTTACGATTTCCGAAATTTGATATATATATAGGTAGTTAAATATATTTTTGATTTTAAGAATTAAATAATAAATACTCTAATACTCGTACCGATTACCACATTTTCGCTAGGTTCGGCATGCCAAATTCAAAGGAAAAGAAATTATAAAAACATTAAAATTTAACAATACATATTTTTTTCTTATTTTGATGATTTAGAAGAGCTTTTAAATTTGACGAATTTTTTACTATTTTCAAGTGACATAAATTTTAATTGTTTTCATATTTAGATGGAAGAACATTTGTAACTCTCGTTAGAAGAAAAGGAGTTCCAGCAAGTTTAGGAGTAGTCTCTAATCAGAAAGGACCTGGAGGTCCTTTAATAAAACCATATCCAAATTGGTCTTGGCACAAACAAGGAGATTGTAACAGCATAACTAATGTGTATAGAGTGACAGTAAGTATAATAATTTAAAATCAAATAATTTTTACAATTTTATACTCATAGAACTGCATAAAAACCGTTTAGTTTAGAAGAACAAAAATAATTTTATTTTTTTATATTACTTCTAAACAAATTCTATAATTATAATCCACAAGATTCTTTCATTCTTTCATTCATTCTGTCCACACCTGAAGTTTGCAACTTAGATATTTTTTGTTTTAAATCAGTTACATTTGAAAAAGTGTAAATTTTTAAATTAATTATAAATCATGAGTTTTTATTTTATACATCTAATATCTAATTATTAATTGCCTTCTATAATAAAAGTAGAAAAAGAAATAATATAATAATAATAAAAAAGGAAATATCAATTATTATATTATTGTAAACAAGCAAGCGCCATTTTTTAATATTTTATAAGTTTTTTATAATTTTATAAGTTATAAGTTAAAAAAGTTTTTTAAACACCTTTTTAAAATAACTTTTATTTCTTAATGACAAAAATATTGTTTGTTTCAAAACTTCCAACGTTATTTTTATTAAAAAAACATATAAATTACATTTCTTTAAATAAATATTGTATCCTAGATCTCAAAATGCTTCTTTTTTATTGCATAGGGAAATTATTATTAAACTTTTTTAATTCCTAATTAAAAATTAAATAAAAGAGATCAATTTAAATTCGAGTCCATTTTAATGAGAATCAATTTAACTGCATTTATAGAAAATAAAATTGATAAAAAATATAGTTTACTGTAAAATATTGAAATGAAATTTCGATACACTAAAATTTTAGTAAATTAAAATTTAATTCTATTAATAAAGAAATTACTTAAATGTCCATGCGAAAAAGTTTCAATTGATTGATATTTAAAGTATTGGACATTGAGATCTTTGAAATTTCGAAATAATTATTTACTAATGGAAATCTAAATTAATAGTTAAGCATCAATATAATTATTTAAGTTTTAATTTATTGAAATTTCAACTAAATTTCAATTTCAATCGATAAATAAAAGTTTTAATTTATACTTATTTTAATCAAACTAATCTTTATTTTACAATTATATCAATAAATTACTGCATCTTCTAATCAAAACTTTTTTTGATGCAAATGACAACTCATTCAATTTTTTTTGGTTTAGGATTTAATTATCTAAATTTTAATCAATCATTTCTTAATTATTTTCTGTCATATTTAATTATTTTAGTCATTTTGTAATTTGTCTTTCGATATTCAACTATTTTCTTAAATTTTCAATTTAATACTTTAATCTGCAATTTATTTATTTCGTTTTTAATTTTTTTCTTGAATTCTTAATTATTTTCTTCAATTTTCAATTGCATTCTTTGTTTTTTAATTATTTTATTCAATAACTAAAATTCAATTTCAATTCTCGCATTTTCACAATTATCAATTATTTTCTTGAAATTTCAATACAATTCTTCAATTTCCAATTGATTTCTTAGTTTTCATTTATTTTCTACAATTTTTCCACAATTTTCATTAGTTTTCAATTGACAATTTATTATTTTCCTTCAATTTTATGATTATTCATTAATTTAAAAAAATTTTTTGCTCGAAGACCGGTTATTCTCACCATTTTTCGAATTTTTTTTCAATTGTTAATTTTTTTTAAATAGTTTATTATTTTCATCAATATTTAATTATTTTCGTCATATTGTAATTTTTCTTTTAATTATTATTGATTATTTTCTTGAAATTTTCATTTAATTCTTTAATTTCCAATTTACTTCTTCCATTTATAATTATTTCTTTAATTTTCAATTATTTTGGTCGATTTTCAATTAATTCCTTAATATTCAAGAATTCTTTGATTTTTTCAATTTTTTTTCCCACTCATAAAAATTGTTTTAAAATTTCGATTCAGTTATTCGATCTAATATTCTCTTCAATTCTCAGTTATTTTCTTCGAATTTAAATTCCACTTTTCAAATTTCAATTATTTTCCTTAAAATTAAAAACTTTCGCATTTTTTCAATTATTTTTTTTTTACTATTATTAAGTTTCTTTAAATTTAAATACAATTGTTTAATTATTTTCTTTAATTTTTAATTCCATTCTTCAATTTTTACTCCCACTCTTCAGTTTTCAATTGTTTTTTTCTATATTTATTAATTCTCGGCTTTTTTCAATTTTTAAGTATATTCTTTAAATTTCGATTCCATTTTTCAATTTTTAATTGTTTGCTTCAATTTCCAATTTTTTTTTCCAATTTCAATTATTTTCACTTTTTTCAATCCACTTGTTAAATGTGCAATTATTTCCAACAGTTATTCCTATAATTTTCTTAATTTTTAAATTTGCAATTATTTTCTTTAAATTTAGTACTTATTGTTTAATTTTTTGAGTTGTCTTTTAATCTAGTCATTTTTCAAATCTTTTTTCAATTGACAATTATTTTCGTAATTTTTCACCTACTTTCTTCAATATTATTAATTATTTTCCGCAATTTTTAATAATTCCCTACAATTTTTTCAATTTTCAATTATTATCTTAAAATTTTATTATTAGGTACCTATTCTTTGATTCTTTAAATTATTTTGTACGGTTGTGTATTAATGTAGCCATTTTTTGAATTTAGTTTTCAATTGTCAATTATTTTCATCATTTTGTAATTTTTTTCCAAGTACCAATTATCGTTTTAAATTTTAATTTAATTCTTAAATTTTCCATTTATTTCCTCAATTTTTTTTTTATTTTCTTAAATTTCAATTATTTTTTTCGATTTTGAATCTAGTTGTTCAATTACTATAATTTTGCACCTATTTTGTTTAAATTTAATATTTTTTTATTGTTAAATTTTTTAAACTATTCTTATCAGTTATGTGATTATAATGTCACTTTTCGAATTCTGTTTTCAACTTACAATTATTTTCGACATTTTTCATAAACATTCTCTAATTTTCGTTATTTTTATTATTTTTTACATTTTGCAAAAGTGTATAGTTTGAAATAACCAACAAGAATGCAAAGTTTGTCGCGCTTTAATGTTACTAATATTTTAAATGTATTTTTAAGTTAAAAACCACTTTTTAGTTTGATGTTATGTTATAGAGCCAAAACTCCTTTATTTTTTGTTAGATTGACAGATGCAACAGATTATGGGTACTTGATAATGGAATGATTAATGACCAAAAAATCTGCTCAGCACAACTTCTAGTTTTTAATTTGAAAACAAATCAGTTAATCGAGCGAATTCCAATTCCGGATCGAGTTTCGAAAAATCCAAAAACACTCCAGAGTCTTCTTATCACTCCAGTAGTTCAAACTGAGGGTCAACATTGTGAAAAATCAAAAGTAAGTACCAAAAATATTAAGTTCCTATTTTACTATCATGGTAAAAATTATAAAAAAACTGCCTTAATTCATGCCTTTTTGAAATTTTTTCATAAAATATCCAAAATTTTAAAAAATGTTTTAGATAAAAGTTATAGATCTTATAAAAGTACACATTTTATATCTCATGTATTTTTTACCAAAAATCAAGAATTTTCGAACAAAAATGCAAAAAACTAATTACTTGTTTGAGAAAATGTATAGAACAGAAAATACGTATTCCTGAGAGGCCTACAACTATGATAAGGTTTTATTGCATTTTTCTCGAAAACTATGAACTTTAGTTAAAAAAAGTACAGAACATAAAATGTGTATTTTTATGATATCTGCAACTTTAATTTAAAATATTTTTTAAAGCTTTCAGTATTTTATGAGATAACAGCAAAAAACAATTTATTACGGTTTTTCAATGTTTTTTTTTACAGGTTTTCATAGCAGATGTTGCAGGATATGGACTAGTTGTTGTAAATTTTCCGGATATGTGGCGTTTGGACAGACCATACTTTGCACCAGATCCATCTCCAAAGTCGGCAATTTCCACAATTGCAGGAGAAACTTTTACACTTAATGATGGACTTTTTGGATTGGCATTGTCGCCAAAAATTGGCAAAAATCCCCAGCATCTTTCTTTTAGGCCATTTGCATCACGCTCTTTATATGCCGCAAAAGTGGATGACATTATGGAAAAGAAATTGCAAAATCAACCGTTAAATTATTTGAAGTTTAGTAATGTCCTTCCTAGTCAATCGACTGCTCAAGCCTTCAGCTCAGAAGCTACTCTCTTTTTCGGTCTTACCAGTCAAATTGCAATTGGTTGCTTGAACCAGTTCAGGGATTTGAACAATCCTCAAAATATAGTAAGAAAAATTAATTATTTTATTTAAGATAAAGATTCTCTTTTAATTAGATTTAAAATAATAATAGTAATAACAAATAATAGAAAACTTAAAAAAAAGGAACATGTTTTATAGACAACAAAAAACTACCTATAAATTCATACTAAACTAAACGGAAAACAAAAACCGATAATTTAAAATTGAACCCATTTTTAGGTAATAGCTGCTCAAGATGATAAAACTCTTCAATTTGCTAGTGGAGTCAAGGTGATTCCCCCATCGAAATTCAACCGCGAAGAAGAACTTTGGGTGTCCACAAATCGATATCAAAAAATAGCCCTTGGAACAATGAAATTTAACGAAATTAATTACAGAGTTTTGAAACAATCTGTGCAGAAATTAATTGCAGGAACCAACTGTGAAGCTCCGATTGAGATTAAGAAACAAATTCGTGTTGATCGTAACCATTAATTATTTGTAAAAGTATTTTGAAATTTATTCAATTTCGTCAAACCTCAAATTATATTTTTGATATACAAGTGATAATAATTAGTAAATAAGAATATACAATTATTCAGAGACCGTCATGAAATTAATTTGGTTCTTGGAATTTTTTAAAAATATCTAGTAATAGTCAATAGATTTTACTTAAAGATTGAAATCAATTCATCAAATTTAAGGCAATAAATAGTTGTACGTTGTTAAAAAATTTATTATTCTTATTAATATTCCACTCTTAAAGTTTATAAACTTCCAAATTGAGAATCGTTTTCACTTTTGTGGAGACTTCTTTCTCCTCACTTCATCATTACCGTTTTCATTTTTTTCTTATTCTTTCTTCTTTTTCTTCTTCTTCTATTTCTCTTTTTTTACTTTCTTTAATTCTTCTGTCTCCTGATCCTCCGAAACCTCTTCATTTTATACTTCTATTCTTCTTTCTTATCTATTTTTGCCTTTTCTCTTATTCACTCTTTCTCCTCACTTTATCATTACTCTTTTTTTATCTTTTTCTTATCTTCCATCTTTTTCTTTTTCTGTTTCTGTATCTCTTCCTTTACTTTCTCCAATTCTTTTATTATATTACCAAACTTAATCATTAACTTTATTCTCTTTCTTTTCTTCTTTCTTGTTTCTTCTCTCTCCTTTTCTTTATTTACTCGCACTCTCCTTTTACTGTTTATAATTTTTCAACTTCCTGCTTTTCCATTTCTTCTCTTAATTTTTAGTTTTTTACCACCCCTCTATTTTTCTCTCGTTATTTGCTTCTTCTTTAGCTCTGTCCTCCTTCTCCTCCTTCTCTTTTTCGTCTTCTTGATCTTCTGCTTCTTCTTCTTTTCTTTTTTAACGTTCATAATCTTTTTCTTCTTCCTCATTTACTTCTGCCTCTTTATCTATTCCTTCTTGTTCCTTTCTCTCTTGTTCATTATTTTCTTCTACTTTTTCTACAACTTCTACCATATTTTCTATTTTTCTTTCTCATTCTATTGTATCTTTTTACTTATTTCGTCTCGTTCCTCTTTTTAGTTTTATCTTCTTCGTATTCGTCTTCATCTTCATGATTTTTTCTTTCTTTTCTTCTGATCCTCTTCTCCTCTTGCATTTTCTTATTATTATATCCTCTTTCTCCTCTTCTGCTGCTTCTTCTTCTTCTTCTTTTTCTTCTTTTCCCATGCCTCTTTTTTGCTTTCCCCACTTTTTATATTTTTTCATCCCCTACAACCTCTTCCTTATACTACCTTTTTTCCTCATTCAACTCTGACTTTTGATCTTCTTTTCGTTATCTTCTTTCTTTTAATTTTAATCTTCTTTTATTCAATCTCAATCTTCTTTTAATCTTCTCTTGTTTATATCTTCGTCGTCTTCTTATTTTGTATTCTCGTCTTCTCATTTCTCTACTTCCTATCATAACATGTTTTTCTACTTGTTTTCGTAACACTTCTTTTATTATTTTTATATACTTTCCTCCTTCTCTTCTAATTCTCTGTTTCTTTTCCTATTCTTTCTCATTTCTCTTTTCTCTGTCTTCTTCTTCTCATATTTTTCTTTTTCTTCTTCTTCTTTATCTTATCTCTGTCATTTTCTCATTCTCTTTTCTCTCCATTACCGTCTTCATCTTGATTCTAATTTTACTTTATCTACTTCTCCAACTGTTTTCTCCCTCTTATTCTGCCTCTTTTTTTCTCTCGCCTGTCTCTTTTTCTGCTCCAGTTTTTTCCTACTTCCTCCTCGATCTATTCTTCTCTTCCTCATTTTCTTCTGATTTTTCTCACTCTTTATCTTTTTCTTATTGTTAAATCTTCTTTTTTCTTTCTTTTTTTTTCTTGATCCCTCCGTATCTCAAACTATTTCTACATCTGTATCTTCTTCTATTCCTACTCTTTGCCTTTCTATTATCTTCTTCTTCTTTTTTTAATTCCTTTTTCTGCTCCTTGAGTCTTCTTTTACCTTTATTCTATATTCTTCTTTCTTCCTGTTACATCGTCTATTTTTTCTTTTTCTGTTTTCTTTTTTATCATGCATTTTCTTTCTTTTTAAGCTTCTTCTATTCCTTTCTTCTCTTACTCCTTTTCCTTCTCTTGCTCTTTTTCTTCTTCTTCTTCTTCTTCTTCTTCTTTTTCTATCTTCTTTTTCACTTCTATTTTTACTTCCTATACTTTTTTTTCTTTCTTTAACTGATATTCTTACTCTTCTTTTTCTATTTTCACTCAATCTTCCTCCTAAGCTTTTACTTTGTCATTCTGTTCTTCAATTTCTCCAATTTTTTACTCAATTTCTTCTGTTTCTTTTTTTCTACTCCTTCTTCTCTATTCTTTTTCTTTTTTACTTATTCTTCCTTTTAGTTTCATGAGAAACTCCTTCTCCTTTTCTTTTATTCTTCTTCTTCTTCTTCTTCTTTTCTTATTATTAGTTTTAACACCTCAATTTTTCAGAATTAAAATTACGCAAATAAAACAGCGCCTACAATGCGGCAAATTTACAGCACAATTGCAAGTTCAATTGCAGTCAAATAGGAACATTCAATTCATTCAATTTCATGATTTAATCCTCTAGTTTTTACTTTTGCTATCAGTAATTTTCTGCGAATTAAAGTTAGTCAATTAAAGCAGATAATGTTTGCACTAATTTGAATTTTATTTTTATTGACGTTTTCGTGCCTTTTTACGTCTTAGAATGACAGATAACATTTACGTACTCTATAAACAGGTTGTTAAAAACTTGGTTTTCCGTTTTTAGAAACTTCTGATTTTCATATCGTCAAATTGACATTTTTTAAGACGTCATACCTATAAACAAACATTTGTGAAAACATATTTTAAATCAAAAGAAAGCAAATAATCCAAGTAAAACTAATTTGTGATATAAAAATTTGTTTCACTGTAAATTAGTTTGTTCACTCAATCGCTCCTAACTTTTTGATGAGTAAGATTATTATCCTCGGAAGTTTTCAGTGACGCAAGAAAAGAGTAATTTCTAATTTGTAAGAAACTATTAATTTATATCATGAAACGATTTTTTTTTTACATTTTCTTTATATAATTATTATAGGTTACTTAATAATTTCGCATTCTTCCTTATTGTGATGCAAAACTATTTTTTGTGTAAATCACTTTTCAATTTATCAATGAATTTAAATAAATTAATATTGGATAATAATATTTTAAATTAAATATTTCATCAATTACATCAAAATACAATTAAAATTCTATTATTGGATATTAAAATTTTTTTATTTCACATCACGATGAAAAATAAGCTATTTCAAATGAGCATTGGAAAACGGTGGATGAGCAACAGTGATTAACTTTATCACCACCATACTTTCAAGATTAATTATAATGCATGAAGCAGGAAACTCTTTGGTCTATTTCCTTCCTCGCAGATAATAATTGTTGATTTCTGTATTTAATTCTTTTTGGTTTTACATCTTCCTCAGTATTACTGCATACCTCGTACGTGAAAAAAAAAATATTCAATATGACATTGTTTATGCAATTTTGCCTATTACTTTTTCTCGGCATTAAAACAGTCATATTAACGACAAAAATGCGTGTCGTTCATGAGTGGAAATACTTTGATTATGTGTGGGAATCGCCAGAAGCTAAAGAAGAAGCCTTGAAATCTGGAAATTACAATTTTACAAGTCCTATTTTAATTGACGTTGACCGATCACGAGGTAAGTTTTACAAAAAAATTTACTGCTTTAAAAAAAAAATATATATAAATTTTTAATTTTAAGAATTTTTACAAAAACTTGTTTAATTCAAGAGAAAATTTCATTTTATTGTGAAAATGAAAAATTACTTTTTTATAAATCAACGAGAAAAACTGTCTAAAAGTTTCAATTTTGAATTTAAAAAATTAAAATTTTTAAAGGAAATTGTGTGAAAATTAATTAGCTAATTGGTACATTGCTATTTTTTTCCAAATTGAACTCACTGTTTTTTTTTTCTATTAGAGAAAATATACTAATATGCCTAATTGGGTAAATGGGCAATCGTTAATAACTTGGACAAAAATAAATATTAATCATAATTGTTTTTATTAATGAAGTATATTAAGGTAAAGATAATTTCTATAAAGTTTCATGTTTATCAGTTTATTATTAAAGACTTTATTAAAGAATTGTGAAAATGATGCTTTCTAACGATAATTTTTTTAAAATTAATCCTTAAACATTAAGCTATCTAAACACTTCGATTTAGTTTTTAAAAATGAGTTCTAAAACATGATTTTAAATAAGCGCGGTATAAATCAAAAGAAGTGCGCATGCGCAGAAAAAATACATACGATTGCGATAATTACGTGTAGTCACGTGACTATAAAGAATCATGGCGGATTAACCTGTCACATTTGGCATTGAATGTTAAAATTTTCGTTTTCTTTCTAAAACTCACGCTATTTTGAAGCAAGCAGATATTTGTGTAATTTATTACGGTGTTTAATTTACTTTTGTAAGTTATTTTATAATTGTAGAAGCTTCATTTATTTGTTATAGACTTTATTTCCATTTTTTGTCGGACTGCTTTGGATTGAATCTTTAGTTTTATAAGAAAAAGATTATATTTTTGTATTCAAAGCTAATTCTTTTCTTAATATTAACAAGATAATTGATTATAGAAAACATGTAAAAAATAATTTTTTACTTTTATTCATATTTGTTCCGTCACTCGGAACAACTACAATACTTGGAAAAAAAAAAATTTTAAAAACATCAAAATTTTATAATTCATATTTTTTTCTCATTTTGATGATTTAAAAGAGCTTTGGATGAATTTTTCACCATTTTTGAATTATATAAATTGTTATTGTTTTCATATTTAGATGGAAGAACATTTGTTACTGTAGTTAGAACAAAAGGAGTTCCGGCAAGTTTAGGAGTAGTTTCTAATGAGAGAGGACCTGGAGGTCCTTTAATTAAACCATATCCAGATTGGTCCTGGTACAAACAAGGAGATTGTGACAGTATAACTAATGTTTTTAGAGTGGCAGTAAGTATAATAATTTAAAATCAAATAATTTTTATAATTTTATACTCATAGAACTGCATCAAAACCGTTTAGTTCAGAGGAACCAAAATAATTTTATTTTTGTATATTACTTCTAAACAAAATCTATAATTATAATCCACAAGATTCATTCATTCTTTCATTCATTCTGTCCACACCTGAAGTTTGCAATTTAGATATTTTTTGTTTTAAATCAGTTACATTTGAAAAAGTGTAAATACCTATGTAAATTAATTATAAATCATATGAGTTTTTATTTTATGCATCTAATATCTAATTATTAATTGCCTTTTATAATAAATGTAGAAAAATAAATAATATAATAATAATAATAAAAAAGGAAATATCAATTATTATATTATTGTAAAAAAAGCAAGCGCCATTTTTAAATATTTTATAAGTTTAAAAAGTTTAAAAAAGTTTTTCAAACACCTTTTTAAAATAACTTTTATTTCTTAATGACAAAAAAATGTTTTGTTTCAAAACTTTCAACGTTATTTTTATTAAAAAAAAAACTTATAAATTAAATTATTTAAATAAGTATTGTATCCTAGATCTCAAAATGCTTCTTTTTTATTGCATGAGGATATTATTATTAAATATATTTAATTCATAATTAAAAATAAGATAAAAAAGATCAATTAAAATTAAAGTCTATTTTGACGAGAATCAATTTAACTGCATTTACAGAAAATAAAATTAATAAAAAATATAATTTACTCTAAAATATTGAACTGGCATTTTGATAATGCATGTGAAGTTGGCCCCCCACTATCAACCAATTGGATTTCTTTTCGGAGTTCTGGCTTCCTTTCGAATAGTTCTAGAGTTCCTTATACATTTTAGAAATAGTTCTGGCGATTAAATACCAAAACAATCGATTTAACATGATGGGGGGCCAACTTCACGTGGCCCCCCTTTTTTGCAAAAATCGATATATTTTTAGAGTTCTGAGTAGTTTTTAAAGAGTTCTAGAGTTCCCTGTACTTTTTATCAATAGTTCTGCCCATTAAGGCAAAAAAAAAAATTTTTCAAAAAAATAGTCGGCCCCCACATTTTTTTTAAATTACATTATTCTAATCAAGAATGAACTAAAACAAAGAGTTCTAGAGTTCCCTACACATTAAACATAAGACAACTAACTCAAAGTCCTAAAATTTTAAAAACCATCACAATCCAAACTCAAAAGCAAATCAATAAACAACTTTGAAGTTGCAAAACTTATTTGAGTTTTTAAAAATTAAGAGTTCCAAGAGTTCTAATCAGAGTTCTGTTTACCCCCCCAAGAGTTCAACAAGAATTTCTAATAAAGTTTTTCTTTAGAATCAAAATCCAACAAACTATACAACTTTAAAGTTTCAAAATTTTTTTGAGTTTTTAAAAATTTAGAGTTCTAAGAGTTCTGATCAGAGTTCTGTTGGCCCCCCAAATAGTTCTACAAGAAATTCTAATAAAGTTTTTCTCTAAAGTCAAAATCCAAAAAACTACACAACTTTAAAGTTTCAAAAATTTTTTGAGTTTCTAAAAATTTAGAGTTCCAAGAGATCTGATCAGAGTTCTGTTGGCCCCCCAAATAGTTCTACAGGAAATGCTAATAAAGTTTTTCTCTAAAGTCAAAATCCAAAAAACTACACAACTTTAAAGTTTCAAAATTTTTTTGAGTTTTTAAAATTTAAAGTTCTAAGAGTTCTGACCAGAGTTCTGTTGGCCCCCCAAATAGTTCTACAAGAAATTCTAATAAAGTTTTTCTCTAAAGTCAAAATCCAAAAAACTACACAACTTTAAAGTTTCAAAAATTTTTTGAGTTTTTAAAAATTTAGAGTTCCAAGAGATCTGATCAGAGTTCTGTTGGCCCCCCAAATAGTTCTACAGGAAATGCTAATAAAGTTTTTCTCTAAAGTCAAAATCCAAAAAACTACACAACTTTAAAGTTTCAAAAATTTTTTGAGTTTTTAAAAATTTAGAGTTCCAAGAGATCTGATCAGAGTTCTGTTGGCCCCCCAAATAGTTCTACAGGAAATGCTAATAAAGTTTTTCTCTAAAGTCAAAATCCAAAAAACTACACAACTTTAAAGTTTCAAAATTTTTTTGAGTTTTTAAAAATTTAGAGTTCTAAGAGTTCTGGTCAGAGTTCTGTTTGCCCCCCGAAGTGCTCTACAAAAAACCATAATCACATTTTTCTCTAAACTCAAAATCCAAAAATTTATTAACGTTCAAAGTGACCCAAAAAATTTTGATTTCCGAAAATTTTAGGGTTCCAAGAGTTCTGGTCAGAGTTCTGTTTTCCCCCGGAGTGCTTTACAAAAAACCCTAATAACATTTTTCGCAAAACTCTAAATCCAAAAAGTTATTAACGTTCATAGTGATTATTTTCGCCCAATTATGAAAATTATCGGAGGTGGGGGCAAGACTGCTAAGGTTTGAAGCTCAATGACACTAATATTATCGATTCAAAAATATTTTATTTATTATAATAATAATCCTTGGTAATCAGTCTTCCATGAAAGAGTCTTATTTCGAATATTTGTTACTTAATTAAATATAGAATTAAGAATACGCAAAAAAATTCAAATTTTCCATTTTACAAAACATGGCGGTAAGATGGGGTAGTATAAAAATCAAGCTATTTTTCCTTACAACTTTCGCAAACACGTTTATTGGTTTTGTAAAATAAACTAAAGAACAAGTTTAATGCGTAATTTTAGTTCTCTCATGTAAAATTAAATTACAAAACTAACCTCAAAAAACAATAACTTTTAGAATAGAAATAAACAAGAGGTTACCTGCTCCTGTATTCTAAATGTATTATTTAAATAACAAAACGTTATAAATAGTGTGAAAAATCACCAAAAAAAGTTTTTTTTTTCATAAAATAAAAAAATGATTGGTTTTCAGTACCATATCCTGCCCTCACTTCCTATACCCCGTCTTGCCCCCACATACGGAATTTCATTAAAAAATTAATTTCTAAAAATTAAGTTTCGAAACGGAAATAAGCAAGTGCTTAACTTTAAGTCTAATCATTGTTGAACATGAATAAAATTATATAGTATATAAAATGTTGTTATTAAAATATCAAACACGTTCTAAATAAAATGCAAAAATGACAAGAAAATCGTCAAAAATAGTTTTTTCATGTAACAAATAAAAAACTCGGTTTCATCAATCAGTGACTTGGCCAATCAAAAACTATTGTAACGGTACTATGTTATGCAAAAAATGACCATGATTGGTTAATTAGTTTCTTAATTAAGGCAGGTACCCCGTCTTGCCCCCACCTCCCCTAATTACTTATTTTACTCTTTGAAACATTCTCTACAATTTTACTCTTTGAATTTCGTTAAAAATATTTTGTTAAAAAAAATTCTTAAAAACAAATTTGATTTTTTTAATAACTTTTGAACAAAATATGTCTCGCTATGCACTGAAAAAAAATTTTGTTAATTTAATATATGATTTGGTGAAAATTTCAATGCAGCAGAAAGTCACCCATATATGTAAATTTAACATCAAAATAAAGAGACATTTAGCAATGATCTAGAGTTAATCTTAAGAATTTCATTTTCCTGAAAATCACATGCAGCAAAAATCGCAGTTAGATTTTTCTGTGTGAAGAAAGGGACCTTAGAGGGTAAAAATCGATTTTCGGTTTATGGTTGATTTAACTTCAATAAAAGTTCCTTTTTCATTATTTGAAGTCAGAAAATGTTTTTATTATTTATTTTTCAAGTTATGACAATTCAAACATCATCGATTTGTACAGAGCACCATACGCGCTCGTCTTTTCTTTTCGCTCTCCTGTAAAATTACCGATTTGCCTCTAAGGTCCCTTTCTTCAAAGCGCGTCACATATTATGAACAAAGTTAAATGAGTAGAACTGTAAAGAATGTTTCAAAGAGTAAAATCAGCTATTATTTGTCAAAATTAGATGAAAATTACAATTGGTTTAGTGACAAATAAAGACAAAACATAAAGTGTTTAATAATTATTGTTTGAAAATATTTTTTGCCTAATCTAATTTTTTCTGTTACTTGAACAAGTGAATCTTTTACAATTTCGAGAAATTGTTTATTTTTATTTGCTGTTTGCAAACCATTTTTTATTTTGAGGTTAGATCAAGCGGTTGAACGTTCTTAACACGAGTTCTGTTAAATAAGAATTGTTTTAAGTTAAAATTCGATTAAATTAAAATTCTTTTAAATAAAAATTTAATTTAAAAATTTATTTTATAAAATAAAAATAATGTTAAAAATTAATTCATTATTCCAAGAGTTTTATTAAGTAAAAATTTGTAATTCTTTAAATTAATTTGACAAGAAATTCTAAGAATTTAAATTCGCTTAAAGCGTGATTCAATCAAAGACATTTTAATTAATGAGTTTTAGAACATAGTCGTTCGTTCCAATTGTTGCTGTTCTAAAAATTTCTTTAAGATCCATATACAGGGTGTCCGCAAAAACTGTAAATCAGGGAAAAGTTCCGGGAAAGTCAGGTGTGTTTGAAAATGAAAATTTGCGGCCATTCTGATATATATAAATTAATTGTTACTTATGTCATGAATACAAATGTTCCTTACAATTACTAATGTCATAATAAGCTTTTTAAAATCTAAAGTTATTTTTAAATTTCCCTTAAAAATATAACCGGGAAATACAAAAATATCACTGCGAAAAACCTGGAACTTACCGGGAATTTACATTCATAAAACTTATGGCCACACTGATTATAATTTGTTTAAACTTGTTATAATTGTTATGTTTAGTTTGTTGTTAGTAACTGGTTACATTCGTCTTTTGGAGGACTTATTATAAAAATAGTGAAATAAACAATTTGGCAATACTCCTTGAAATGTTCTGAAGAGAAATATAATTACCGATTTAAATTTTACTAAAAACTTTTTTTTTCACTTAAAATGCATGGAAAACTTTAAGCGCATTGAGTGACATCTAAATATTTTTCTATATATATTTTTTTTTTTGTAGTTTAGAAAATTCAAATTTAATCTCTGTTAAATTTACAAAAATTTAGAGTATTTTTATTTTATTTAAATAACATGTGTCATTTAGTATTGTGTGTGACATTAAGACTCATAGGACTATTTATCGTGAATGGTGTTTTTTAATTACTTATTGAGAAATAAACTTCACAATAGTTATTATTGGTTTTCCGTTATAACAATTTATAAATACTCGTTTTTGAAATTTAAACCAGATAAGAGTCGAAGAGTTTCCCTTCCATAAGGCATATATCCCCTCACATTGCCGATAATTTTCTTCACACGCTCCAATCCCAGACTACCTAGCTTGTAGGACTGGAGAGAGAAAAAGTGGAACTCTAAAATTTATGACAGTCAAAATTTTTTGGGTCACTTTGAACGTTAATAAGTTTTTGGATTTTGAGATTAGAGAAAAATGTTATTAAGGTTTTTTGTAGAGCACTCCGGGGGGCGAACAGAACTCTGACCAGAACTTTTGGAAATCTAAAATTTTCGAAATTCAAAATTTTTTGGGTCACTTTGAACGTTAATAAGTTATTGGATTTTGAGTTTAGAGAAAAACTTTATTAGAATTTCTTGTAGAACTATTTCGGGGGCCAACAGAACTCTGATCAGAACTCTTAGAACTCTAAATTTTTAAAAACTCAAAAAAATTTTGAAACTTTAAAGTTGTGTAGTTTTTTGGATTTTGACTTTAGAGAAAAACTTTATTAGCATTTAATGTAGAACTATTTGGGGGGCCAACAGAACTCTGACCAGAACTCTTGGAACTCTCAAATTTTTAAAAACTCACAAAAATTTTAAAACTTTAAAGTTGTGTAGTTTTTTGGATTTTGACTTTATAGAAAAACTTTATTAACATTATCTGTAGAACTATTTGGGGGGCCAACAGAACTCTGACCAGAACTCTTGGAACTCTAAAAGTTTCGAAATTCAAATTTTTTTGGGTTACTTTGAACGTTAATAAGTTTTTGGATTTTGAGTTTAGAGAAAAATGTTATAAGTGTTTTTTGTAGAGCACTCCGGGGGGCAAACAGAACTCTGATCAGAACTCTTAGAATTCTCAATTTTTAAAAACTCAAAAAAATTTTGAAACTTTAAAGTTGTGTAGTTTTTTGGATTTTGACTTTAGAGAAAAACTTTATTAGCATTTCCTGTAGAACTATTTGGGGGGCCAACAGAACTCTGATCAGATTTCTTGGAACTCTAAATTTTTAAAAACTCAAAAAATTTTTGAAACTTTAAAGTTGTGTAGTTTTTTGGATTTTGACTTTAGAGAAAAACTTTATTAGAATTTCTTGTAGAACTATTTGGGGGTCCAACAGAACTCTAATCAGAACTCTTAGAACTCTAAATTTTTAAAACCTCAAAAAAATTTTGAAACTTTAAAGTTGTGTAGTTTTTTGGATTTTGACTTTAGAGAAAAACTTTATTAGCATTTCCTGTAGAACTATTTGGGGGGCCAACAGAACTCTGACCAGAACTCTTGGAACTCTCAAATTTTTAAAAACTCAAAAAAATTTTGAAACTTTAAAGTTGTGTAGTTTTTTGGATTTTGACTTTAAAGAAAAACTTTATGAGCATTTTCTGTAGAACTATTTGGGGGGCCAACAGAACTCTGACCAGAACTCTTGGAACTCTAAAATTTTCGAAATTCAAATTTTTTTGGGTTACTTTGAACGTTAATAAGTTTTTGGATTTTGAGTTTAGAGAAAAATGTTATAAGTGTTTTTTGTAGAGCACTCCGGGGGGCAAACAGAACTCTGATCAGAACTCTTAGAACTCTAAATTTTTAAAAACTCAAAAAAATTTTGAAACTTTAAAGTTGTGTAGTTTTTTGGATTTTGACTTTAGAGAAAAACTTTATTAGCATTTCCTGTAGAAATATTTGGGGGGCCAACAGAACTCTGATCAGATCTCTTGGAACTCTAAATTTTTAAAAACCCAAAAAATTTTTGAAACTTTAAAGTGGTGTGGTTTTTTGGATTTTGACTTTAGAGAAAAACTTTATTAGAATTTCTTGTAGAAATATTTGGGGGGCCAACAGAACTCTGATCAGAACTCTTAGAACTCTAAATTTTTAAAAACTCAAACAAATTTTGAAACTTTAAAGTTGTATAGTTTGTTGGATTTTGATTCTAAAGAAAAACTTTATTAGAAATTCTTGTTGAACTCTTGGGGGGGGGGGGGGGGGGTAAACAGAACCCTGATTAGAACTCTTGGAACTCTAAATTTTTAAAAACTCAAAAAAATTTTGAAACTTTAAAGTTGTGTAGTTTTTTGGATTTTGACTTTAGAGAAAAACTTTATTAGAATTTCTTGTAGAACTATTTGGGGGGCCAACAGAACTCTGATCAGAACTCTTAGAACTTTAAATTTTTAAAAACTCAAAAAAATTTTGAAACTTTAAAGTTGTGTAGTTTTTTGGATTTTGACTTTAGAGAAAAACTTTATTAGCATTTCCTGTAGAACTATTTGGGGGGCCAACAGAACTCTGATCAGATCTCTTGGAACTCTAAATTTTTAAAAACTCAAATAAGTTTTGCAATTTCAAAGTTGTTTATTGATTTGCTTTTGAGTTTGGATTGTGATGGTTTTTAAAATTTTAGGACTTTCAGTTAGTTGTCTTATGTTTAATGTGTAGGGAACTCTAGAACTCTTTGTTTTAGTTCATTTTTGATTAGAATAATGTAATTTAAAAAAAATGTGGGGGCCGACTATTTTTTTGAAAATTTTTTTTTTTTGCCTTAATGGGCAGAACTATTGATAAAAAGTACAGGGAACTCTAGAACTCTTTAAAAACTACTCAGAACTCTAAAAATATATCGATTTTTGCAAAAAAGGGAGGCCACGTGAAGTTGGCCCCCCATCATGTTAAATCGATTGTTTTGGTATTTAATCGCCAGAACTATTTCTAAAATGTATAAGGAACTCTAGAACTATTCGAAAGGAAGCCAGAACTCCGAAAAGAAATCCAATTGGTTGATAGTGGGGGGCCAACTTCACATGCATATTTTGATACACTAATATTTTAGTGAATTAAAATTTAATTCTATCAATACAGAAATTACTTAAAATGTCCATGCGAAGAAGTTTAAATTGATTGATATTTAGATTATGTATTGGAAATTAAGATCTTTGAAATTTCAAAATAATTATTTACTAATAGAAATCTAAATTAATACTTAAGCATCAATATAATTATTTAAGTTTTAATTTATTGAAGTTTCAACTAAATTTCAATTTCAATCGATAAATAAAAGTTTTAATTTATACTTTTTTTTAATCAAACTAGTCTTTATTTTACAATTTTATCAATAAATTACTGCATCTTCTAATCAAAACTTTATTTGATGGAAATAACAACTCATTCAAATTTTTATTTGTTTAGGATTTAATTATCTACATTTTAATCAATCATTTCTCAATTATTTTCTGTGAAATTTAATTATTTTAGTCATTTCGTAATTTTTCTTTCAATAATCAACTATTTTCTTAAAATTTCAATTTAATTCTTTAATCTTCAATTTATTTATTTAATTTTTAATTATTTTCTTGAATTCTAAATTATTTTCTTCAATTTTCAATTGCAATCTTCGTTTTTCAATTATTTTATTCAATAAATAAAATTCAATTTCAATTCTCGCATTTTCACAATTATCAATTATTTTCTAAAAATTTTAAAACAATTGTTCAATTTCCAATTTATTTATTCAATTTTCATTTATTTTTTACAATTTTTCCATAATTTTCATCAGTTCGCAATTGACAATTTATTATTTACCTTCAATTTGATGATTATTCATTAATTTTAAAAAAAATTTTGTTCAAATACCGATTATTCTCACCATTTTTCGATTTTTTTTCAATTGTTAATTATTTTTTTTAATAGTTTATTATTTTCATCAATATTTAATTATTTTCGTCAAATTGGAATTTTTTTTTTAATTATAATTGATTATTTTCTTGAAATTTTCATTTAATTCATTAACTTCCAATTTATTTCTTCATTTTTAAATTATTTTCTTTTATTTTAATTATTTTTATCGATTTTCAATTAATTCCTTAATATTCAATGATTCTCTGATTTTTTAAATTATTTTTTTCACTCATAAAAATTGTTTTAAAATTTCGATTCAATTATTCAATTCTGGATCTAATATCCTCTTCAATTCTCAGTTATGTTCTTCAAATTTAAATTCCACTTTTCAATTTTCAATTATTCTCCTTAAAATTAAAAAATTATCGCCTTTTTTTTAATTATTTTTTTTTACTATTATTAAGTTTCTTTAAATTTAAATACAATTATTTAATTATTTTCTTTAATTTTTAATTCCATTTTTCAATTTTTACTCCCACCCTTCAGTTTTCAATTTTTTTCTTTTAGATTTATTAATTCTCGGCTTTTATCAATTCTTAAGTATATTCTTTAAATTTCGATTGTATTTTTCAATTTTTAATTACTTTATTCAATTTTCAATTATTTTATTTAATTTTAATTATTTTTTCGATTTTGAATCCAGTTGTTAAATGTGCAATTATTTACAACAATTATTCCTATAATTTTCTTTAATTTTAAATTTGCAATTTTTTTCTTTAAATTTAGTATTTATTGTTTAATTTTTTCAAATATTTTTTTCAGTTGTCTATTAATCTAGTCATTTTCAAATCTTTTTTTAATTGACAATTATTTTCGTAATTGTTCACATATTTTCTTCAATTTTTAATTTTTCTCGTTAATTTTCATCTTCTTCCTTCAATTATTAATTATTTTCCGCAATTTTTAATTATTCCCTCCAATTTTTTCAACTTTAAATTATTATCTTAAAATTTTATAATTATAAAGGTATTCGTTGATTTTTTAAATCATTTTAATCGATTGTGTATTAATCTAGCCATTTTTTGAATTTTGTTTTCAATTGTCAATTATTTTCGTCATTTTATAATTCTTTTTTTTTAATTATTTCTTTCAATTTCTTTTCTTTTTCTTTATTTTGTTTTTCAATTTTTAATATAATTCTGAAATTTTCAATTTATTTCCTCAATTTTTTATTATTTTCTTCAATTCCAATTTTTTTTTTCGATTTTGAATCCAGTTGTATAACTCCTATAGTTTTCCAACTATTTTGTTTAAATTTAATATTTTTTTTATTATTTAATTTTTTAAACTATTCTTTTCAAAATTGTGTAATTATCTTTTCATTTTTCGAATTTTGTTTTCAACTGTCAATTATTTTCGACATTTTTCGGAAATATTCTTCAATTTCGTAATTTTTATTATTTAAATTTGCAAAAATTTATAATTTAAAATGACTAACATATGTTTATGTTAAAAACCACTTTTTAGTTTAAGGTTATGTCATAGGTACAGATCTTCTTATTTTATTTCTGATTAGATTGACAGATGCAACAGATTATGGGTACTTGATAATGGAATGATTGATGACGAACAAATTTGCTCAGCACAATTACTGGTTTTTAATTTGAAAACAAATCAGTTAATCCATCGAATTCCAATTCCGGATCGAGTTTCAAAAAACTCAGAAACTCACAAGAGTCTTCTTATCACTCCAATAGTTCAAACTGAGGGTCATCATTGTGACAAATCCAAAGTAAGTACCAAAAATATTAAGTTTATACTAAACTGCCTTAATTCACGGCTTTTTGTAATTTTCTCATAAAATATCAAAAATTTCAAAAAATGCTTTAGATGAAAGTTGTAGATCTTATAAAAATACACATTTAATGACTTATACATTTTTCACCAAAAATCAATAGTTTTCGAAAAAAATGCAAAAAACTAATTACTCATATTTCTATGAAGCCTACAACTATCACGGTGTTTTTTTGGATTTTCCTAGTAAACTATGAACTTTTTTGAAAAAACCTACAGGACATAAAATGTGTATTTTTATCATAGCTAGAACTTTGGTCTAGAACATTTTTTCAAATTTTCAATATTTTATGACATAATTGCAAAAAATCATGAATTATGGTTTTTTTTTACAGGTTTTCATAGCAGATGTTGTTGGAAATGGACTAGTAGTTGTGAGCCTTCCGTATATGTGGCGTTTAGATGGCCCGTATTTTGCACCAGATCCATTTCCAAATTCGGCAATTGCCACAATTGCAGGAGAAACTTTTACACTTACTGATGGACTCTTTGGGTTGGCCTTGTCGCCAAAAATTGGCACAAATCCCCAATATCTTCTTTTTAGGCCATTTGCATCACGCTCTTTTTATGCAACAAAAGTGAAGGACATTATGGAAACAAAATTGGACAATCATCCGTTAAATTATTTCAACTTTACTAATGTTCTTCCTAGTCAATCAACCGCTCAAGCTTTTAGCTCAGAGGCTACTCTCTTTTTTGGTCTTACAAGTCAAATTGCAATTGGTTGCTGGAACAAGTACAGGGATTTGATTCCTCAAAATATAGTGAGAATAATTAATTATTATAATTAAGATTATATTTATATATTTAATTAGATTAAAAATAATATCAATGGTAAATAAAAGAAAAAAAAAAAAGAAATTTTTTCAAAGATAACTAAAAAGTACCTATAAACTTAAACTTAACTAAACGGAAAACAAAGAACGATATTTTAAAATTGAACCTATTTTTAGGAAATAGTTGCTCAAGATGATGAAACTCTTCAATTTGCTAGTGGGGTCAAAGTAATTCCTCCATCGGAATTTAATCGTGAAGAAGAACTTTGGGTATCCACAAATCGATATCAAAAAGTAGCCCTTGGAACAATGAATTTTAACGAAATTAATTATAGAGTTTTGAAACAATCTGTGCGGAAATTAATTGCAGGAACCAGCTGCGAAGCTCCGATTGAGATTAAGAGACAAATTCACGTTCATCATAACCATTAATTATTTGTAAAAGTATTTTGAGTAAAATAAAACTTGTAATCAAAATGTTTTGAAATTTATTCAATTTTGTCGAACCTCAAATTATATTTTTAATGTACGAGTTATAATAAGAATATTCAATTATTTCAAAATTATAAAAATAACATGTATTGGAAGAAATCACAGATTATATATGTCGATGTCTCAATCGTAAACCGGGGATTTCAATATTAAAAAATTGAATTAAATTGTTAACAAGAGACAGGAAAGTAATATAATAGTAGGTGTAAAAATTCATATTTTATCAAAAACTAATTGTAAACCAAGATAATTTATAATTTTTACTTTTTTTTTTGCTGTCAAAGATTAAAAAACCTTTGATAAACTTTAGTTAACGATAAATCGTCTTAAATCCAAAAAACATTCGTATGCAAATAATTTCTTGTAGTTCTTACATTTTATAATTAACTGTAGGGGTTGTGTACAAAACCGTATTTGTTTAATGTTCTAGAAAAAACCAGGGTGTCTACTAATTTCGTCCCACAAAATTCCCGGTCATTTCCCGGTTTTTGTTACTATTTTTCTCGTTTTTTTCTCTTGTTAACTTAAAATTTATTTTAAGTATAAATAGACCTACCAATGTCTAGAAAAATTGAAGATAACAGTTGATAATTGAAGAAAATAATTAAGAATTGAAGAATTAAATATTAAACTTGACACAAAATAATAATTAAGAATTAAAAGAAACAATTAATAATGAAAAGAAATAATTAACAATGGAAAGAAATAATTGAACAATGACAAAGATATTTGACAATTAGAAAAAAAATTTAAAAAAAAAGGAAATATTAATCGACAATTGAACAATAATTGAAAAAATTGAACAACGGTTGTTAAATTCAAAGATTCTAATTGAAAATTGGTCAACTGGATAGAAAATCAAAAAATATAATTCAAAGTTTAAGTTAATAATTCAAAATTGAAGAAATAAATTGAAAATTAATTAATGAAATTGAAATCGGAAAACATAGAATTATTGAATATTAAAAAAAAAAACAATTGAAAATTGAGAAATAAAATTGAAACTCGAAAACAATAATTGAGAACTACAGAAAATTACTGAACAATTGGATTAAAAAAAGACGAAAATAATTTATAATTGAAAAAAAAATGGAAAATGCCAGGAATGATTTTATATTGCAGAAAACATTAAAAATTGAAGAATAGAATTGTTATTTAAAGAAATTAATTGAGAATTGAAAAAAATAATTGAACAATTAAATTGTTCTAAAAATTAAATTAATTTTCTTCTATATTCAAAGAAAATTATTGAAAATTATGAAGGTTTTAAAACATGAAATAAATAACTCATAATTGAAAAAAAACATTGAAAAAAAATAATTGAAAAAAATCGAGATTACTGAATATTGAAAGAAACAATTGAAAGTTGAACAACATGATTAAAAGTTAAAGAAAATAATTGAAAATTGAAGAAAGTACTTGAAAATTAAAGACAATATTTAAAAACAGCAGGAAAATTTAGAAATCGATGGAAATAATTGCGAATTGATGAAAATAATTTAAAAATTCTCAATTTAAATAAAAATTGAAAGAAAAACATAATTTAAAAAAGCTGAGAATTGTTAAATATTGAAGAAAATTGAGAAAAAATTGAAAATTGAAAAAATTGAGAAATTGAAAGAAATATGAAAAAATAATTGGAAATTGAAGAAAATAATTGAAATTTAAGAAAAAATTTGGAAATTGAGAATTTAAAAAAACTCATTGTTGAAAGCCTAGAATTATTGAATATTAAAAAAAAAAAACAATTGAAAATTGAAGAATAGAATTGAATGTCGAAAATTATAATTAAGAATGAAAAAAAATAATTCAAGAATTGAACAATTGGATTGAAAGTAGAAGAAAATAAGTGATAATTAAAGAGAAAGAAATTGAACAACCCAGGAATTATAGAATTTGAAGAAAACAATAAAAAAAGAAGAATATAATTGTAATCTGAAAAAAACAATTAAAAATTGTAGAGAATAATTTGAAATTGAAGAAAATGTGATTTTATGATAATTGTTGAATAATAATTAATAAATTAAATTGAAGTTTCACAAACATAATTGATAATTGAAAAAAAATATTGAAAAAAACCGAGAATCATTGATTATAGAAGAAAATAATTGAAAATTGGAGGATTTATTGAGATGATTGAAAAAAATAGTTGAAAAAAGTCGAGAATTATTGAATATTAAATTAAAAAATTAAAAATTGAAGGAAATAATTAAGATCTGAAGAAAATAATTAAAAATTGATGAAAATAATTGAAAATTGAAGAAAACAATTGAAAATTGAATCAAATAATTGGCAATTGAAAAAAATAATTTAGATTTACAGAAAACAAATGAAAATCGTAGAAAATATTTCAGAATTTAAGAAATTAATTAGAAATTGATGAAAATAATTGAAAATTGAAGAAAATAATTGACAATTGAAGAAAATAGTAGAAAGTCGAAGAAAATAATTGAAAAATGAAGAAATAATTTGAAATTAATGAAAATAATTTATAATGGAAGAAAATAATTGAGAATTGTAGAAAATAATTGGAAATTGAAGAAAATAATTGAAAATTGAAAAGAATAATTGCCAGTTGAAGAAAATAATTGTGAATTTCTGAAAATAGTTGAATAATTGAAGAATTGAATTGAAGCTTCAAGAACGTAATCGATAATTGAAAAAAAAATATTGAAAAAATCCGAGAATTATTGAATATCGAAGAAAATATTCCCGGTTTTCGTGGTTAGTAAACACTCTGAAAAACAAAATATGGATTTATCTGTTTTTGGAAACTTGCTTCTCAAGTTATTAATGAATTATTTAAAAATTTATTATTATTATTTTCATAGTATCTTCTTAAAAATAATGTAAATTGATAATTTTAAAAATTGAGCATCGTTTTCACTTATTTTGTGAATAGGAGAATTTGACTTATTTTTCAAAATATTTAGAATTGTTTCAATTTTATGATAACTGACTAATCCAAAAGAAGTTGAGACGATTTTTATTTTTTTTGCTAATATTGTTGCAAACATACTATAACTTTTTTCAACTAGTTTGCTAATAAATTGATTGTTATTTCATTTAATTTGTTTAACGAAAGTTTTTATTTTGAGGTCAGAAAATAGAAATCATATATGAGTCGGAGCACTTTAAGAGGCGGGAAAATAAAATTTTTTAATCATTATTTTTAACAATTACTGCTTTTTCTTATTTATTAATCGATTAAAGTTTATTCACCTTTATTAATGTCAAATATACAAATTTCCGTGTTTAGTGTTAACATTTATGTTGCTTATTTATCGAAGAAAGTAAATATTGATATCTTTATTATTGAAATTATATCCGTATTTAAATTTTATTTCCTGACTAATGATTATGATGATTTATTTCCTGACTAATTTTTAGGATTCTGGACCCGAAAAGGTCAAAACGGAACCCTTATGGTGAGACTTTTTTTAAGGGTAAAAGTATAAAAATACACCCTATCGTTTAACACATTAATAATCATTTTCTATACGAAAAATTGTTTATTTATTTATTTATTTATTTATTAACACAATACTTCCCGCGGCCCAAAAGGACCATAAATGGGTTACAAAATAAAGAGCAAAACTCATATACAATGTAAAAAGAATAAACTTAAAATATAAAATTAAGTATCGCATTTAATTAACTTAACTAACATAACTTAATTTAACCGTGACAAAGACCGACTTGAAGCATTCAATAACGATAAACGACTGTTTGAGCTTCCCAATTAAAACAACAAAAACTTGATTACGCCTTACAGTCCAGATAATCTAAATATTTGTTTAAATGTTGGACAAACGCACCGCTCGAAGATTAATATCTTAATATTGATGATAATATTAATATTAATATTTTTGTAAAATATTTGCAAAATATGTAAACAAAATTAACTAATAATTTATTATTTTTATTTATAACTTTAATTTAATAATACACTGAGAGACTTTTAATTACAGTTTTTGCTTTTTTCAATTTCTATATTTGTAATAAAACGTAAGAATTTAGGGATAATCGAGGTTCGATCATAATAGTTCTTTAAAAAAAAAGAGATTGTGTTACCTTGTTTTCTATTATTGTAATTTCGTGAGAAAAAAAATTAATATAGGGGAGAGTGGCCATCAATGTACCAGTTTTTTCAATGAACCATTCCAATTTTCTCAGAAACAATTAAATAAAAATTCTCCTAATTTTAAATATAAATGAAGTTTGCGTAATCACACTACGTCCATAAATTTGAGAAGTGTGGATTTATTCTTTACAGAGAAAACTGAAAAAAACTGTTTTTGATGCACTGAAGAAAAAATTTACCTAAAATACAAACACGTTTTTTAATTGAAATAAGGCAATTTAAAAATAAATGTACTTACGATTTATTTTGTTTTGGGCCTTAACTACAATATTCTAATGAGATAAAGATTTTGAAATATTGGATTAAGTTATAAAAAACCATTTTTGTTGCAAATGTCATGTTGATTCAATGTACCGGGGAACAATGAACCACCTGGAATTTCAGTGTATTTTCGATTTCTAGAGTGGTATGCCTGATTATAAAACTAGGCATGCGTACAGCATGTTACAGCGATTGTTATCAGTACTTTTCTCAACATAGCAAAACTAAAATGCCATTTTAGCTAGTTAACTTAAATTTGAGGTATATTTATGTTATACATTATCAATTAAAAAGTGTTAAGTAATATTTTTTTATAGTATTTGATAGAAAATAAGTTTTTTTACAAAGTGAAAATTGCAATATTATTATTGTTGAACATTTTTAGTGTTTTTATGGAGGTGGTTCATTGTGTACCCAGGTTGTTGAAAATGAAAAAAGCTTGTTAGTTTAGAAAGATCCTAAATTTTATTATTTAATCAAAATAAATCGTGTATAATATGTGTGCATTATCTAGAGAAGTGTTGTAGTTTTATATTGATGCAAAGAAGTGCTTGAAATTGGTGAAATTGAATAAGTACTATGACCTTGAAAAAAACCCGGTACATTGATGGCCACTTTCCCCTATGTAATTAGAATTAGTATTATTTGAGGTTAGAAAAAAGTAAATGTGAAAAAGCGATATTCATTTTTAACACATTTTGATCTATTTATTATGGCATGTCTAAAATTTTATTAGACTTTTTCTACGACAGTTTTTCGAGCAGCCATATGTCTCATGAGCTATTCTACCCGAACGCTTCCGGAAACACCCGAATGGGTCAGGAGGTACCCGAATAGATCCGGAAGTACCCGAACGCTTCCGGAAACACCCGAATGGGTCAGGAGGTACCCGAATAGATCGGCAAGTACCCGAACGCTTCCGGAAACACCCGAATGGGTCAGGAGGTACCCGAATAGATCCGCAAGTACCCGAACGCTTCCGGAAACACCCGAATGGGTCAGGAGGTACCCGAATAGATCCGGAAGTACCCGAACGGTTCCGGAAATACCCGAATGGGTCAGGAGGTACCCGAATAGATCCGGAAGTACCCGAACGCTTCCGGAAACACCCGAATGGGTCAGGAGGTACCCGAATAGATCCGGAAGTACCCGAACGCTTCCGGAACCACCCGAATGGGTTAGGAGGTACCCAAATAGATCCAGAAGTACCCGAACGGTTTCGAAACCACCCGAATGGGTCAGGAGATACCCAAATATATCAAGAAGTACCCGAACGGTTCCGAAACCACCCGAATGGGTCAGAAGGTACTTTGTGTGATGTTTATTATTGATTAACTACGTGTGCACTCGTTTTTTATTTATCAAATACATGCGCACTAATTTTTTTCCAATTTTTCAACATTTTATGTCTACAATAAGTAAAAGATATACTCTTTAAATCTGAATAAGTAAAAATTCACTAATTTATATTTAGAGAGTAAGTATGAAGATGAAGGATAATCTTAAATTGTTATCAATTGTTTAAACAATCTATTGTTGTTTATTTTAAATTTTTTTAAAAATAATTACACGGAAAAAGTGAGTTAGCCGCTGCTGCTATCAAAATTTAGCAGACACTTATTTAGTCAACATAGCTAAATAAGTATTAGTTAATTTTTTTAGCTGCCGCAGCTAAGTCGTATTTTTCCGTGCCTACAAAGTTATATTTTTATCTCAATTTTTCAACATTTTATGTCTACAATAACTAAAAGTAATAAGTATATGAAGATGAAGGATAATCTTAAATTGTTAACAGCTGTTTAAAAAATTTATTGTTAATTTTAAATTTTCTTAAAAATAATCATATAAAGTTCTACTGTTTTCAAAATATTTCAATCAATAACTAAATATCCTTTTATTTGTAGCTATTGTATGTATTGTATGTTGCTGAATTTAAAAAAAAACTAGAACTTTGTATGATGATTTTTAAGAAAATTTAAAATTAAGAATAATCAGGGTTTAAACAATTTTTAAAAGTCTGAGATTATATAAAAGAATACAAATTTTAAGTATTTATTAAAATTTTAGTAATAATCTTTAAGGAATATAGAATAAATTAAACTTTTACTGTTTACTCTTCCACAAAACTGTTATTATACGTACAAATATTTATAAATAAGAAATACCTTCTCTAAAATATTTTTAATATGATTTCCGATGAAACATTTCATTTTTTAATCATGGTTGCTACAGAACCTGGAAAACCTGGAAATGTCAGGGAATTTACAAAACCAACCTGGAATTTCATTCATTTTAGTACTTTTTTTAAATTTTTCTAGACAAAAAATCCCAAAATTTGTTGTGAAAAACCTGTAGAAGTCGGAGACTTTTTAATTCAGACTTCTGTAGCAACCATGTAATTATTGTCATGAATATTTAAATTTTTAACACAAGTTTCAATTTACTTTTGTTATTTTTCAATTATTTTCTTCAAATTCCAATTACTTTTGTTATTATTTGGGTATTTTGTCATTTTTCAATTATTTTCTTAATATTTCTATTATTTATGCCATTTTAGAATTGTTTTCTACAAATTTCAATGATGATTCTGAAACTTGAATTACTCTTTATGTAATTAAATTTTTTTTAAATTTTTGAATTATTCTCTTCAAATTCCAATTTTTTTTAAATTCAATTAAATTCTTTAATTTTCAATTATTTTTTTCAACTTAGATTTTTTTTAATTTTTCAATTATCGTATTCAAATGTTTAATTTTTATTCCAGCTTTTGATTATCTGTGTTATTATTCAATTAGTTTCCAAATTATTTCGTCAATATTTCAATTATCGTTCTCAAAAATTTATTTTTTTACACCAGTCTTAAATAATTTTTTCAAATTTAATTTTTTTTTAATTCTTCATTTATTTTTAAAACTTTTAAATTATTTTTTTCAAGTTTTAATTACTTCATTTCAATTTTTGTCTTAATTTTTTGATTTTTAATCAATTTTTCATTTATTTTTGTCATTTTACAATTTTTTTTTCAAATTTGAATTGTTTTTGTCATTTTCAAATTATTTTCTTCAAAATTTAATTAATTTCTTCATGTTATTATTATTATTTATTATGAAATAAATAAGTATTTTAGGATCTTTGATATTTTCGAATTATTCTCTTCAAATTTCAATTTTTTTCTTTAAACTTCAATTAATTTCTTTACCTTTCAATTGTTTTCCTCAAACGTCCAATATTTTATTCAATTTTTCAATTATTGTCTATGACTTTTTAATTTTTGCAAAAGCTTTTATTTATTTATGTCATTATTCAATTAGTTAATTTAATTAACTAAAATTAATAATTAATTTGAAATTATTAAAAAAATTTTAAATTTTTACAAAAATAATGAATTTCTTTTAAAATTGTCCTGGAATTTTCCCAAAATTTGTTCTGGAAAACCTGGAAAAGTCATGGAATTTTGAATCTAGACTTCTGTAGCAACCATGAATGGTCGATATTGATTTTCTGCAAAATTTTACTTTTTCTAGACTCTTGAAATTTAAATCAGTGATATATTCACTGGTGAATCAGTAAAAAATTAGCCACAGATTTGAAACAGTGCAATTTTCCCCGAGAATTAGTGAAAGTTTACTGATACATTCATTTTATTTACTGATTGATGAATCAGTGAAATTCACTGATTTACAGTAAAAATTTTACTGATTAACGTCATTGGCTAATTTTTTATACTGATTCAAAATTCAGAGCGTAGATTGTTATCAAAAAATTAATATGAATAAATAAAAAATATAAAATGCGGCTTGAGGAAATAGGAAAATTTAAAACGAAAATTTTAAATAAAAATTTGTTAAATTTGCGCTAAAATTGAGCAAAGTTTGTAATAATTGAAGTTTATTATTATTAAAATTTGAGTAACTCATATATCTTGAACTAATTTAAGTTTAAAATAATTTAAATTCATATTACTTATTAAAATCAAATTAAATATTTTTAATTTGTAAATTTGAATCAATACAATGAGTTCCAATTATTTTTAGTTTAGAAAATTTTTTATTTAGATTGATAGAAGTTTTGATCTATTCGGGTACTTCCGGATTTATTCGGATACCCCCTGACCCATTCGGGTGTTTCCGGAAGCGTTCGGGTACTTTCGGATCTATTCGGGTACCTCCTGACCCATTCGGGTGGTTCCGGAAGCGTTCGGGTACTTCCGGATTTATTCGGGTACCTCCTGACCCATTCGGGTGTTTGCGGAACCGTTCGGGTACTTTCGGATCTATTCGGGTACCTCCTGACCCATTCGGGTGTTTCCGGAAGCGATCGGGTACTTCCGGATCTATTCGGGTACCTCCTGACCCATTCGGGTGTTTCCGGAAGCGTTCGGGTACTTTCGGATATATTCGGGTACCTCCTAACACATTCGGGTGGTTCCGGAAGCGTTCAGGTACTTGCGGATCTATTCGGGTACCTCCTGACCTATTCGGGTGTTTCCGGAAGCGTTCGGGTACTTCCGGATTTATTCGGGTACCTCCTGACCCATTCGGGTGTTTCCGGAACCGTTCGGGTACTTTCGGATCTATTCGGGTACCTCCTGACCCATTCGGGTGTTTCCGGAACCGTTCGGGTACTTTCGGATCTATTCGGGTACCTCCTGACCCATTCGGGTGGTTCCGGAAGCGTTCGGGTACTTCCGGATTTATTCGGGTACCTCATGACCCATTCGGGTGTTTCCGGAAGCGATCGGGTACTTCCGGATCTATTCGGGTACCTCCTGACCCATTCGGGTGTTTCCGGAAGCGTTCGGGTACTTTCGGATATATTCGGGTACCTCCTGACCCATTCGGGTGTTTCCGGAAGCGTTCGGGTACTTTCGGATATATTCGGGTACCTCCTAACCCATTCGGGTGGTTCCGGAAGCGTTCGGGTACTTACGGATCTATTCGGGTACCTCCTGACCTATTCGGGTGTTTCCGGAAGCGTTCGGGTGCTTCCGGATTTATTCGGGTACCTCCTGACCCATTCGGGTGTTTCCGGAACCGTTCGGGTACTTTCGGATCTATTCGGGTACCTCCTGACCCATTCGAGTGTTTCCGGAACCGTGCGGGTACTTCCGGATTTATGCGGGTACCTCCTGACCCATTCGGGTGTTTCCGGAAGCGTTCGGGTACTTGCAGATCTATTCGGGTACCTCCTGACCCTTTCGGGTGTTTCCGGAACCGTTCGGGTACTTTCGGATCTATTCGGGTACCTCCTGACCCATTCGGGTGTTTCCGGAAGCGATCGGGTACTTCCGGATCTATTCGGGTACCTCCTGACCCATTCGGGTGTTTCCGGAAGCGTTCGGGTACTTTCGGATATATTCGGGTACCTCCTAACACATTCGGGTGGTTCCGGAAGCGTTCAGGTACTTGCGGATCTATTCGGGTACCTCCTGACCTATTCGGGTGTTTCCGGAAGCGTTCGGGTACTTCCGGATTTATTCGGGTACCTCCTGACCCATTCGGGTGTTTCCGGAACCGTTCGGGTACTTTCGGATCTATTCGGGTACCTCCTGACCCATTCGGGTGTTTCCGGAACCGTTCGGGTACTTTCGGATCTATTCGGGTACCTCCTGACCCATTCGGGTGGTTCCGGAAGCGTTCGGGTACTTCCGGATTTATTCGGGTACCTCATGACCCATTCGGGTGTTTCCGGAAGCGATCGGGTACTTCCGGATCTATTCGGGTATCTCCTGACCCATTCGGGTGTTTCCGGAAGCGTTCGGGTACTTTCGGATATATTCGGGTACCTCCTGACCCATTCGGGTGTTTCCGGAAGCGTTCGGGTACTTTCGGATATATTCGGGTACCTCCTAACCCATTCGGGTGGTTCCGGAAGCGTTCGGGTACTTACGGATCTATTCGGGTACCTCCTGACCTATTCGGGTGTTTCCGGAAGCGTTCGGGTGCTTCCGGATTTATTCGGGTACCTCCTGACCCATTCGGGTGTTTCCGGAACCGTTCGGGTACTTTCGGATCTATTCGGGTACCTCCTGACCCATTCGAGTGTTTCCGGAACCGTGCGGGTACTTCCGGATTTATGCGGGTACCTCCTGACCCATTCGGGTGTTTCCGGAAGCGTTCGGGTACTTGCAGATCTATTCGGGTACCTCCTGACCCTTTCGGGTGTTTCCGGAACCGTTCGGGTACTTTCGGATCTATTCGGGTACCTCCTGACCCATTCGGGTGGTTCCGGAAGCGTTTGGGTACTTGCGGATCTATTCGGGTACCTCCTGACCCATTCGGGTGTTTGCGGAACCGTTCGGGTACTTTCGGATCTATTCGGGTACCTCCTGACCCATTCGGGTGTTTCCGGAAGCGATCGGGTACTTCCGGATCTATTCGGGTACCTCCTGACCCATTCGGGTGTTTCCGGAAGCGTTCGGGTACTTTCGGATATATTCGGGTACCTCCTGACCCATTCGGGTGTTTCCGGAAGCGTTCGGGTACTTTCGGATATATTCGGGTACCTCCTAACCCATTCGGGTGGTTCCGGAAGCGTTCGGGTACTTACGGATCTATTCGGGTACCTCCTGACCTATTCGGGTGTTTCCGGAAGCGTTCGGGTGCTTCCGGATTTATTCGGGTACCTCCTGACCCATTCGGGTGTTTCCGGAACCGTTCGGGTACTTTCGGATCTATTCGGGTACCTCCTGACCCATTCGAGTGTTTCCGGAACCGTGCGGGTACTTCCGGATTTATGCGGGTACCTCCTGACCCATTCGGGTGTTTCCGGAAGCGTTCGGGTACTTGCAGATCTATTCGGGTACCTCCTGACCCTTTCGGGTGTTTCCGGAACCGTTCGGGTACTTTCGGATCTATTCGGGTACCTCCTGACCCATTCGGGTGGTTCCGGAAGCGTTTGGGTACTTGCGGATCTATTCGGGTACCTCCTGACCTATTCGGGTGTTTCCGGAAGCGTTCGGGTATTTCCGGATCTATTCGGGTACCTCCTGACCCATTCGGGTGTTTCCGAAAGCGTTCGGGTACTTTCGGATATATTCGGGTACCTCCTGACCCATTCGGGTGTTTCCGGAAGCGTTCGGGTACTTCGGATCTATTCGGGTACCTCCTGACCCATTCGGGTGTTTCCGGAAGCGTTCGGGTACTTTCGGATATATTCGGGTACCTCCTGACCCATTCGGGTGTTTCCGGAACCGTTCGGGTACTTCCGGATTTATTCGGGTACCTCCTGACCCATTCGGGTGTCCGGAACCGTTCGGGTACTTTCGGATCTATTCGGGTACCTCCTGACCCATTCGGGTGTTTCCGGAACCGTTCGGGTACTTTCGGATCTATTCGGGTACCTCCTGACCCATTCGGGTGTTTCCGGAACCGTTCGGGTACTTCCGGATCTATTCGGGTACCTCCTGATCCATTCGGGTGTTTCCGGAAGCGTTCGGGTACTTTCGGATCTATTCGGGTACCTCCTGACCCATTCGGGTGGTTCCGGAAGCGTTCGGGTACTTCCGGATTTATTCGGGTACCTCCTGACCCATTCGGGTGTTTGCGGAACCGTTCGGGTACTTTCGGATCTATTCGGGTACCTCCTGACCCATTCGGGTGTTTCCGGAAGCGATCGGGTACTTCCGGATCTATTCGGGTACCTCCTGACCCATTCGGGTGTTTCCGGAAGCGTTCGGGTACTTTCGGATATATTCGGGTACCTCCTAACACATTCGGGTGGTTCCGGAAGCGTTCAGGTACTTGCGGATCTATTCGGGTACCTCCTGACCTATTCGGGTGTTTCCGGAAGCGTTCGGGTACTTCCGGATTTATTCGGGTACCTCCTGACCCATTCGGGTGTTTGCGGAACCGTTCGGGTACTTTCGGATCTATTCGGGTACCTCCTGACCCATTCGGGTGTTTCCGGAAGCGATCGGGTACTTCCGGATCTATTCGGGTACCTCCTGACCCATTCGGGTGTTTCCGGAAGCGTTCGGGTACTTTCGGATATATTCGGGTACCTCCTGACCCATTCGGGTGTTTCCGGAACCGTTCGGGTACTTCCGGATTTATTCGGGTACCTCCTGACCCATTCGGGTGTCCGGAACCGTTCGGGTACTTTCGGATCTATTCGGGTACCTCCTGACCCATTCGGGTGTTTCCGGAACCGTTCGGGTACTTTCGGATCTATTCGGGTACCTCCTGACCCATTCGGGTGTTTCCGGAACCGTTCGGGTACTTCCGGATCTATTCGGGTACCTCCTGACCCATTCGAGTGTTTCCGGAACCGTGCGGGTACTTCCGGATTTATGCGGGTACCTCCTGACCCATTCGGGTGTTTCCGGAAGCGTTCGGGTACTTGCAGATCTATTCGGGTACCTCCTGACCCTTTCGGGTGTTTCCGGAACCGTTCGGGTACTTTCGGATCTATTCGGGTACCTCCTGACCCATTCGGGTGGTTCCGGAAGCGTTTGGGTACTTGCGGATCTATTCGGGTACCTCCTGACCTATTCGGGTGTTTCCGGAAGCGTTCGGGTATTTCCGGATCTATTCGGGTACCTCCTGACCCATTCGGGTGTTTCCGAAAGCGTTCGGGTACTTTCGGATATATTCGGGTACCTCCTGACCCATTCGGGTGTTTCCGGAAGCGTTCGGGTACTTCGGATCTATTCGGGTACCTCCTGACCCATTCGGGTGTTTCCGGAAGCGTTCGGGTACTTTCGGATATATTCGGGTACCTCCTGACCCATTCGGGTGTTTCCGGAACCGTTCGGGTACTTCCGGATTTATTCGGGTACCTCCTGACCCATTCGGGTGTCCGGAACCGTTCGGGTACTTTCGGATCTATTCGGGTACCTCCTGACCCATTCGGGTGTTTCCGGAACCGTTCGGGTACTTTCGGATCTATTCGGGTACCTCCTGACCCATTCGGGTGTTTCCGGAACCGTTCGGGTACTTCCGGATCTATTCGGGTACCTCCTGATCCATTCGGGTGTTTCCGGAAGCGTTCGGGTACTTTCGGATCTATTCGGGTACCTCCTGACCCATTCGGGTGGTTCCGGAAGCGTTCGGGTACTTCCGGATTTATTCGGGTACCTCCTGACCCATTCGGGTGTTTGCGGAACCGTTCGGGTACTTTCGGATCTATTCGGGTACCTCCTGACCCATTCGGGTGTTTCCGGAAGCGATCGGGTACTTCCGGATCTATTCGGGTACCTCCTGACCCATTCGGGTGTTTCCGGAAGCGTTCGGGTACTTTCGGATATATTCGGGTACCTCCTAACACATTCGGGTGGTTCCGGAAGCGTTCAGGTACTTGCGGATCTATTCGGGTACCTCCTGACCTATTCGGGTGTTTCCGGAAGCGTTCGGGTACTTCCGGATTTATTCGGGTACCTCCTGACCCATTCGGGTGTTTCCGGAACCGTTCGGGTACTTTCGGATCTATTCGGGTACCTCCTGACCCATTCGGGTGTTTCCGGAACCGTTCGGGTACTTTCGGATCTATTCGGGTACCTCCTGACCCATTCGGGTGGTTCCGGAAGCGTTCGGGTACTTCCGGATTTATTCGGGTACCTCATGACCCATTCGGGTGTTTCCGGAAGCGATCGGGTACTTCCGGATCTATTCGGGTACCTCCTGACCCATTCGGGTGTTTCCGGAAGCGTTCGGGTACTTTCGGATATATTCGGGTACCTCCTGACCCATTCGGGTGTTTCCGGAAGCGTTCGGGTACTTTCGGATATATTCGGGTACCTCCTAACCCATTCGGGTGGTTCCGGAAGCGTTCGGGTACTTACGGATCTATTCGGGTACCTCCTGACCTATTCGGGTGTTTCCGGAAGCGTTCGGGTGCTTCCGGATTTATTCGGGTACCTCCTGACCCATTCGGGTGTTTCCGGAACCGTTCGGGTACTTTCGGATCTATTCGGGTACCTCCTGACCCATTCGAGTGTTTCCGGAACCGTGCGGGTACTTCCGGATTTATGCGGGTACCTCCTGACCCATTCGGGTGTTTCCGGAAGCGTTCGGGTACTTGCAGATCTATTCGGGTACCTCCTGACCCTTTCGGGTGTTTCCGGAACCGTTCGGGTACTTTCGGATCTATTCGGGTACCTCCTGACCCATTCGGGTGTTTCCGGAAGCGATCGGGTACTTCCGGATCTATTCGGGTACCTCCTGACCCATTCGGGTGGTTCCGGAAGCGTTTGGGTACTTGCGGATCTATTCGGGTACCTCCTGACCTATTCGGGTGTTTCCGGAAGCGTTCGGGTATTTCCGGATCTATTCGGGTACCTCCTGACCCATTCGGGTGTTTCCGAAAGCGTTCGGGTACTTTCGGATATATTCGGGTACCTCCTGACCCATTCGGGTGTTTCCGGAAGCGTTCGGGTACTTCGGATCTATTCGGGTACCTCCTGACCCATTCGGGTGTTTCCGGAAGCGTTCGGGTACTTTCGGATATATTCGGGTACCTCCTGACCCATTCGGGTGTTTCCGGAACCGTTCGGGTACTTCCGGATTTATTCGGGTACCTCCTGACCCATTCGGGTGTCCGGAACCGTTCGGGTACTTTCGGATCTATTCGGGTACCTCCTGACCCATTCGGGTGTTTCCGGAACCGTTCGGGTACTTTCGGATCTATTCGGGTACCTCCTGACCCATTCGGGTGTTTCCGGAACCGTTCGGGTACTTCCGGATCTATTCGGGTACCTCCTGATCCATTCGGGTGTTTCTGGAACCGTTCGGGTGTTTCCGGAACCGTTCGGGTGTTTCTGGAACCGTTCGGGTGTTTCCGTCTCAATAAAAAACTAGTGCGCATGTATTTAATTAATAAAAAACTAATGCGCATTTATTTAATGAGTAAATGACTGATACGGATGTATATATGTTTATTGAAACAGAAGTGCTTGCATGTATTTCATTTTGCCGATTCGGCCACCTCTGAGAGCATGTGAGACGAGAAACTAGAGGATGTGACAGAAGATATCGTAGCTTTTGTATACAAAAGCTAATTTAGCATGCGTCAAATGCTTTGAGAGCATTTGTTCCATCCTTTTAAAGGATGTCCACATGCTTTTACAGTTTTAGACATAACATCCTTCGAGATTCTTCGAGTCACATGCTTTAAGATCTCGTATTTTCTCTCAGTGTAGAATCAAGGCTCCATCCAGCGTCAGCATTGGTTTCTCGCGCCTGGGTAACTTTATCTGTCAACGATATAGAACGCAGTAAACAATATTATCTTCTTCAAATAAAAAATTTTTATTTCAATTTTTTTTTTTTTTGTAGGGACGTGGCATTTTTTACGTGTCGTTGCGAAATAATGACACGTATTGGACACGTAGTATTAATATTATATAATTACGTGTTATTATTTTCATGTTACAATTTTCCGTATAGGAGTTTAAACAATTTCTATTCTTTCAGTCTTCAACACTACTATTTGACAAGTCAGTTAAATTATTTGTTATTTTGTTCAATTCGTTTGACGAAAGTTTTTATTTTCGGTTTAGAAATAAAAAAAGCAGTCAGAGCAGAAAATTTTCTGGCATCATTTTCTTGGCATACAAGCAAGTCTTGATTGTTAAAGATTCATTATGGCATTGTTGTATCAATTTTTTTGGATCAATTTTCTAAATATTATTGCACTTGGGTTTGCAATAAAAATGGATGTCATTCATGAGTGGAAATTTATTGATTATGTGTGGGAATCACCAAAAGCTAAAGAAGAAGCCGTGAAATCTGGAAATTACAATTTTATGAGTCCTATTCTAATAATTGATGTTGATCGATCACGAGGTAAATTGAAAATCTTCCGAAATTTACTCAAAATTCTTTTAATTTGTTCTTTTTTTAAGATTAACTGTGATAGCTTCATTTTCGTTATTTTTTATTACAGGTTTTAATTAACAAATGCATATTTTATTCGTTTCTTAACATTTGTACTTTATTATTTTAATTATTTAAACTATCAGTCCTCAGTGCTCATAAATTCAGAATAATTACACTCTCAAAATCAATTTATCCTTTTAAATTTGACGAATTTTTGATTATTTTTAAGTTTTATAAAATTGATTTCACATTTAGATAGAAGAACATTTGTAACTGTAGTTAGAAGAAAAGGAGTTCCAGCAAGTTTAGGAGTAGTTTCTAATGAGAGAGGACCTGGAGGTCCTTTAATAAAACCTTATCCAGATTGGTCCTGGCACAAACAAGGAGATTGCAACAATATATCTAACGTGTATAGAGTAGCAGTGAGTTTAATAATTTTATAATTTATTAAAATTTTGACAAATTTAAATGATACTTTTTTTTTTATTTCAAAAATAATAATAATTTTGGGTTATTTTTATACACTAATTTATTACCTTTAAGGATGCACATAATTACAAGACTTTGAAATTGATTGCTTTATTTATTGTTTAAAATATCTGATGTTTTCAAAATTTATTGTACTTAATGTACTTAATCAAAAACAACCTAAATTGAAAAATATCGAAGAATTTATTACTGCAAATATTGAAGAATTTCTAACTGCTAATTTAAAAAATAATGGATTTAGCAGCCAGTTTGTTCAATTAATTTTATTAGAGAAAAGCTATGATAAATTACCATCTTCAGAACCAAGAATTAATAAAGAAGTTTTTTTTTTATATTTTAATTTAAAGATCTTGATAAATTATATTCAAAATTATCAGATATTTTAATTTAAATTTGGTTAACATAATTTGATTCTAACCAATCAGAAGCTGGTAATAAAAAAATAAAATACAGAAATATTAATTAACTTAAACTTAGTAAAAATACAAAAATTTAATAAAAATAATTAAATATTATAAATGTAAATTTATGGAAACCTAATTTGGACCCGATTATAATTTATATTTAAATTTATTAATTAACGAAGAATTTGAATCAGTTTAGAACTATTTGCTGATCTGTATTTAAATTTTTAAAAAAACCATTCTACCCGGAAATTTAATTAAGATTTCTGTTTGGATCTGATAATTGAATTGCAATTTCTTCTCTTAGATGATTTATAATTTAATTAAATTTCTTTCAATTTCTCAAATTAATTGGAAATTCGGTAAGATCTTATTTTCATTATAATTTCAAAATTATAATCCTTATTGCTATTTTATACTTAAGAAATGAAAATTTGTATCTTCTTGTAACCTCAAAAATTAATTCTCAATTTTGTGAAATAAGCTATCGTTACCTGAAAATAATTTACAACTTTAATTATTTGATTAATAAATCTTTTCAAATTTTTAAACATCTAGCTGTGATCCTCCCTCTACCATTTTTCAGTAAAAAATTGAGTTAGTCGTGATTTTTCGAAAAAGTTAAAGATAAATAATTTAACTTGCTTTTGCGTAAATTTTCCCATTTATCTTATTTGGTTTTGTTTCTGAATTAAGTGATCAAAGTTCATCAGGCACCCTCTTTTTCTCTTTCAGCTTTAACTTCCAAAATAATTATTTAAAATAATCATTAACACAATTTATAATAAAATAAAACGCGCGCCAGCGCTCTATTAGTTTTTCATATACATTTTAGAAATTGTAAAATACAATAATAAATAATATTTATCTAATAAGAAGAAATAAATATTTTAAATATAATATTTAAAAATCAATTAGTATAAATAAAATAAATATTTATTTAGGAACAAATTTATAATATTTTCGATTTAAAAAGAATTGCAAAAAATAATTGAAATTAAACAAAATAATTGCAAATTTTGCAAATTAATTGAAAAAAAAAATGAAATCAATTGAAAATTGGAGAAAGTAATTTAAACAATCATAAAAATGTTTTAAACATGAAGAAAATAATTTAAATTTGAGAAAAATACTTGAGAATCTTAAAAGTAAATTAAAACAAAATTGAATAATGAAAAATTAGAGAAAATAATTGAAAATTGAAAAAACATGGTTAAATATTGAGATAAATAAATTAAAATTAAAGAAAGTAATTAAAATTTAAGAAAATAATTAAACAAATTCCATAAAATATTTTAAATAAAGGAAAGTTAAACAAAATTTGATAAAAATATTTAAAACTTTTAGAAGTTTATTGAAATAAAAGAAAATAATTAAAAATTAGAGAAAATAAATGAAAAAAGATAAACATAATTTAAAATTGAACAGAACAAGTTTTAATTAAAGAGAAATAAGTAAAAACTTTTTGGCAATTTTGAAAAAGAACAAGAGAAAGAACGAAAGTAATTAAAATTGAAGAAAATAATATAAAAAATAATATAAATAATATATAATATAGTATAAATAATATTTTCCTTAAAACTTTGAATATGTATTTAGATTCAATCGATTAGGTATATAATAATAATAATATTTATGTATTATTTACTTGTAGTTACCCTTGTTTGGACTGCGGGTGTTTTTGTGATAAATAAATAAATAAATAAACAATGAAATAATTGAAGTCAGATAAATAGCTAAAAAAAATTTTAATTATGAAACAAATGTAAAAAATTGAAAATTGAAGAAAATAAATTTTTGAAAATAATAGAAAAATGTTTTAAATTTTAAAACTTAACGAAAATAATAAAAATATTATACAAACAATGATAAGTTGTAAAAAAACAATGACATTTAATGGTGATAATTGAAAAAACTACAGAATTTTCTTTAAATGAAGTGATTGAAATTAACGATAATTAATAAACAAATTCTGAAATTAGGAAAACAAATTAAAATAATTAAAAATTGGAGAAAATAATTGAAATTTTAGAAAATAATTCTAGAAAATAACTACAAAATGAATAACTACGAATTGGAGAAAAGAATGGAAGAATGCTAAAAATAATTAAAATTTACGATAATTAATAAATTTTTTTGGAAATTATGAAAACAAAGAAAAATAATTAAAAATTGAAGAAAATAATAGAAGTGTGAGAAAAATACTTAAAAAATGTTAGAAATTTATTTTATAAAATGAGAAAAACTAAAAATTGGAGAAAGGACTAAAAGAAAGCTAAAAATAATTGCAATTTACGATAATTAATAAAAAAATTTGAAATTCTGATTACAAATGAAAATAATTAGAAATTGATGAAAATATTTGAATTTTCATAAAAATACTTAAAAATCTTAGAAAATAATTTTAGAAAATGAGAATAATAATTAACAATCGGGAAAATAACTGAAAAATGATAAAATTAATTAAAAATTGAAAAAAATACTTGAAATATGCTGAAAATAATTTAAGATTGAGAAAGAAAATTGAATTATGATGAAAATAATTTAAATATGAAAAATTGAAAACATTCAATAAAATTTGAGAGAATAATAATTACAAAATTACTTAAAAAATTTTAATTAAAAAGAATAATTAAAAAATCACAGAATTAACGAAAATTGATGAAAATAATTGCAATATCGGATAAATAATTGAAATTTTTCAAAGTAATGCCAAAATAATGAATATAATTATAAATTGATGAAAATCAAGAAAAATTGCAGAATTTATTTTTAAGCAAAAGAAAATAATTAAAAAATCGTTATATAATGGAAAATTGATGACAATAATCTTAATTTGAGTTAATAACTGAAAATTTAGGTTACCTTATTCTTTCAATTCAAATTTCAAAATATTTGCTGATAAAGAGAGTCAAAATCAATAAAATAACAGGGACTAAGACTAACTTTATTTCAGTTTTTAAAACGTGGACAGAAAAAGTTGAATAAATATCAATACTAACTAAATTCACTTCAGACTTTAAAACGTGGACAGAAAAAGATGAATAAATATAAATACTAACTAACTTCATGAATTTACGGAGATTATTATTATTTAATAATAATAATAATTGAAACAATAGCTGAATATACTTTTAAATTGGAGAAAATAATTAGAATCTTCAAAGAAAATAATAGAATTTGAAAAGAATTAAAATAAAATAGAAGTTTAAGAAAAACAAAATAAAATTTAAAAATATAATTGAATTTGAAGAAAAGAATAGAAAATTCTTTATTAAAAATTGAAGAAAATAATTTAATCAAAAAGTGATTTTCTAGCATGAAAATAAACAAGCCAAACTGTGGCTTACTTTGTTCATTGAAATATTCTCTACAATTTTCTCAAAAATGTTTGGTTCAGAGGAACAAAAATAATGTTATTTTTGTATATTACTTCTGAACAAAATATTGTAAATATATTTTTATGTTAAGAACCATTTTTTAGTTTGATGTTATGTCATAGGAACAAATCTTCTTATTTTTTCTGATTAGATTGACAGATATGCAACAAATTATGGGTACTGGACAATGGAATGATTGATGACAAACAAATTTGCTCAGCACAATTACTGGTTTTTAATTTAACAACAAATCAGTTAATTAACCGAGTTAAAATTGCAGATACAGTTTCAAAGAATCCAGAAACACTCCAGAGTCTTCTTATCACTCCAGTAGTTCAAACTGAGGATCATAATTGGGAAAAATCAAAAGTAAGTACCAAAGATATTAAGTTCCTATTTTTTTTTAATTCATGACTTTTTGAAATTTTTTCATAAAATATCCAAAATTTTAAAAAATGTTTTAGATAAAAGTTATAGATCTTATAAAAGTACACATTTTATATCTTATGTATTTTTAACCAAAAATCAAGAATTTTCGAAAAAAAAATGCAAAAAACTAATTACTCCTTTGCGAAAATTTATGTATAGAACACAAAATACGTATATTCCTATGAGGCTTACAACTATCATAAGGTTTTTTTGCATTTTTCTCGAAAACTATGAACTTTAGTTAAAAAATGTACAGAACATAAAATGTGTATTTTTATGATATCTGCAACTTTAATCTAAAATATTTTTTAAAACTTTCAGTATTTTATGAGATAACAGCAAAAAACAATTAATTACGGTTTTTCAATGGTTTTTTTTTACAGGTTTTCATAGCAGATGTTGCAGGAAATGGACTAGTAGTTGTAAATCTTCCGAATATGTGGCGTTTGGATAGACCGTATTTTGCACCTGATCCATCTCCAAATTCGGTAATTTCCACAATTGCAGGAGAAACTTTTACACTTAATGATGGACTTTTTGGATTGGCATTGTCGCCAAAAATTGGCAGAAATTAAATTTAGTGAATTGATTTCAATCTTCAATATTGAAAAATTAAATTAAATTGTTAACACGAGACAGTAAAGTAATCCATGAATGGATATAAAAATTCATATTTTATCAAAAACTTTTTGTTAACTAAGATAATTTAAAAGTTTCATTGTTTTTGTTTGCAAAAATTTAAAAAAACCTTTGATAAACTATTTATTAGAAACAAATCGTCTTAAATAAAAAAAAAAACATTCTTATACAAAAAACCTTATTTGCGTTTAATGTTTTCGATAAAACAAAATATGGATTTATCAGCTTTTGAAAACTTGCTAACCCAATTTTTCATTAATCATTAAAAAATTTATTGTTATTATTAATATTCCAATCTTAAAATTGATAATTTTCCAAATTGAGAATCGTTTTCACTTTTGTTACGAGAATTTGACTTATTTTTCAAAATATTCAGAATTGTTTCAATTTTATGATAACTGACTAATCTAAAAGACCTTTTGAAACAATTATTATTTTTTCTCCAATGTTGTTGCAAACACACTTTAACTTTTTTTTTACTAGTTTGTTAATAAATTGATTGTTATTTCATTAAATTCGTTTGACAAAAGTTTTTATTTTGAGGTTAGAAAATAGAAATAGAAACATATATGAGTCGGAGCAGAAGACGCTCTTTAAGAGGCGGGAAATGAAATATTTTTAAATATTATTATTGACAATTTACAGCTTTTTCTTGTTTATACTGTCAATTATAAAAATTTCCGTGTTTAGTGTTTACAGTTTGTGTTGCTTATTTATCGAATAAAGTGTATGAATACCTTTATTACTGAAATTATATCCGTATTTAAATTTTATTTCCTGACTAATGATGCGATTAATAAATCACTTTTACATTGTACCTGCGTACGTCTTGACTGTAAAATATTTATTATGGGATCTTTAAATAATTTTTTTGTATTACTTTTTCTAAGTATTGTTGCCATTGGGTTTGCAACAAAAATGAATGTCGTGTATCAGTGGAAATACCTTGATTATGTGTGGAAATCACGACATGCTAAAGTAAAAGCTTTAAGATCTGGAAAATATAATTTTCGTAGTCCGATTTTAGTTGACGTTGATCGATCACAAGGTAAGTTGACAATTTTTAAAAAATTAATGAAGAAGGATTAAAATCAAGAATAAATTTGTTTAGAAAATGAACCTATATAAATTTATAAAGTACCTATATATTTAATCAGTTATTAAAAAAAATGTTTTTTATATATATCTAGATGGAAGAACATTTGTTACTGTGGCAAAAACTAAAGGAGTTCCCGCCAGTTTATGTGTGGTTTCTAAGAAAAAAGGAAAGGGTGGTAATTTATTAAAACCTTACCCTAGTTGGCATTGGTACAAAGAAGAAGAATGTACATCTATAATAAACGTGTACAAAATCACAGTAAGTTAAAAAAAACATTAATTATTCTTCAATAGAATATTTTTTTTAAGTTAAATTTATTTATTTTTTTAAATTTTTATTCTGAAACCGTAAATAAAAATAAAGTATATAAAGGTTCAATGCTTGATATCTGAAAGAAGAGATAAATATACTTTTAAGATAAAAAAAAATTAGTTTTACGGAAGATAATTTAATTTAAAGAAAAATATTCAATAGTTTAAGATATAAATGAAAATTGAAAAAAAATTGACGAGAGTAATTAAAAAATAATAAGAATACTTATAATAAACTTAATATTTTATAAATTCAAGGTTTATAGGGTTTCCAAAGTCACTTTACACCCTGATATTATTTATTAATAAAATTTTTGTACTGTCCGAAAAAAATATTTAGTTATTAAAAAAACTAAATAAAAATAAAAATTATTTCTATCTTTATAATATATATAGGTATATATAAATATTTTTTAATAAAAAATTTTAATTAAATTTCATTAAATCTATTTGCAGATTGACAGTTGCAACAGATTATGGATTATAGATAATGGAATGATTGACGACAGACAAGTTTGTCCTGTCAAACTAATGACTTTCGATTTAAACACAAATAAATTAATTTTTGAAATCCCAATTCACGAAAATTTCTCTAAAAATTCAAAAACACATAAAGGTCTCTTAATGACTCCAATTGTTCAAACTGAGGGCAAATTTTGTGAAAAAGAAAAGGTGCATAAAATACAATAGCAAACAATTAAAAAATTAATTTAAAATTTAGAATTATTTATAAAAGTAATTTTAATATTTGCAGGTTTTTATAACAGATGTAGAAGGAAATGGATTATTCATTTTGAATTATCCTTACAATTGGCGTTTGGATCTCCCTTCTAATTTTAAATTTAATTCAATTTTTAATGGTGAACCAAATTTGGAAAGCCCAAGAGGAACTTCCCCTCTATTAAAAGATCGTTTTGGATTGGCTTTATCTCCAAAAATTGGCAAAAATCAACAGTATCTTTTGCTTAGGCCATTCGCTTCAAATTCTTTATATGCAATTAATGTTAATAACACTATGGAAAAAAATTGGGGTTTTCCGTTACATTTGCATGATTGTGATAATATACTTCGAAGTGCATCGACTGCTCAAGCTTTCAGCTCACAATCCACTCTCTTTTTTGGTCTTACTAAACAACCTGCCATTGGTTGCTTGAATTTGTACAGAAATTTCGAATCGAAAAATATAGTAAGAATTTTTCCTTTATTATTATTGTTTGTGTAATTAATGAAAGATTTTAATGAATCTGAACCAAAAAAAAAAAATTCTTTTCTCTTGACTGCAAAGGATAAGGTTTGCAGAATTTTATTTTTTCTAAATAGACCTAAATTGAAAAAAAAATCTGTTTCAGGATATAGTTGATAAAGATTACAAAACTCTTCAATTTATAAGTGGAATGAAAGTAATTCCTCCATCAGAATCCAATTATGAAGAAGAACTTTGGATATCTACTAATGTTTATCAACAAGTTACCTATAAAAGAATGGATTTGAAAAAAACTAATTTTAGAGTTTTGAAACAGTCCGTGAGGAAATTAGTCGAAGGTACCAAATGTGAAGTTCCGATTGGTATAAAATAATAAATTTTTTGTAATTATACTTATTTTGCAAATTAAAAATGTGCATAAATACAGAGAAAATGATAATGTAAAAAATTAAAATTAGTTGATAGAGAAAAAACTTTAGAACTAATTGAATACTTTATTTAAAATACTAAAAAAATTAATGCACGTAATTACACTTTAATATTTCTTTGCAATGATAGTGATCATAAATTTTACTCTTCTATATAAAGGAAGCTATAGTTCATAATATTGTAAAATGTAATAAATTTAATGATTTTTAAACTGAAAAATGTGCTTTATTCTCGAAAAACTTTTGTACAAGTTTAAAAAAAACAACCAAGTACAGGGCCGAATCAAGGCTGTCACGGGCCTGAAGCACAAAAAAATTTCAGAGCCCCCCTAAAAAAACAAAAGTTTCTGCATTATTATCTTATCAGAGTGTCAGAGCAAAAAGACGTAAAAAATGTACTAATTGAAAAACCTGCAAAAAATATATAAATTCTTAAAAAATAAAAAAGTTTAAAAAATCAATGAAAGTGAAAAAAAGACAATGAAGAAATATTGTAATAATGCGTTATGAAATATTAAACAGTTTAAGAAAGATTGATTAAATTGCTTTTTTAAAATCAAAATACTACGCAATAAACAGGAAAAGTTTTTAAAACAAAACATTGAAATTACAAAAGAGAAGAAAAATGATTTTCAAAAAGTTAAAATATTAAAAATAAAATATAATGATAAAAAAATACTTTAAAAACTTGTTTTGAAATTCAAGCAAAAAGCAACAATTTTTTTTAAATGAAGAATTAAGCGAAAACAATTAAACAATTTTAAGAAAAAAAAAACCAATATTTCTAAGAAATAGAGAAATTCTCATCAAATGAGAACATTAATTAAAAGATCGAATATACGAAAAATTAAATAATAGAAGAAAAGTCTTTAAAAATTATAAAAATTAATAAGTTCTGACAAAGGATAAAAAACCAAATAATTATTTCAAAAATCGTAAAATTGAAAAAAATTATATTTTACAACTTCCAAATTATAATAATAAATAAAATTAATCACTAAAAAAGTTAATAAATTTTTCTAAATATTGTTAAAATAAAACTATATAAAATTAAATGAAGTAATTTTTGTAAAAAGAATAAAATTAAAAAAAATCTAAAAAATAAACAGTATTGTTAAACGCATAAAAAAAATCTTTTAAAAGGAAATAAAAGTTACCTTAGTGATTTTCTAAAAATGCAGAAAAGCAATATAAAACATAATCTACCAAAAAAATTGTTTGAAAAAGAAAAAGTTGCAAGTAAGAGTAATGAAATATTTCAAGAAAGTGATATAAATTAGTGTGTAAATAAGTCTACAATTTTTTCTATAATTTTCAACCGTTTTCAATTTAGAATTATTCTCCCTAAATTTTAAAATTATTCTTTAACTTTTTTAATTATTTTATTCTGTTGTAAATTATTCTCGAAAGTTTTCGAATTTCTTGTTCAATTGTCAATTATTTTGTCCATTTCTCAATTATTTTCTTGAATATTAAATTCTTCTCGTCATTTTGAAATTTTCTTTAAAGTTTAAATTATGAATTATTTTCTAAAGTCAATTCCATTCTACAATTTTCAATTAAGTTTATTCAATATTCCAAAAAACTTGACTTTTTTCAATTATAAACCATTATTTCAAATTACAATTTATTTCTTCAATTTTTGATTATTTTCTTCAAATTTCAATCACATTTTTCAATTTTCATATATTTTTTCAAACATCAATATGCTTTTTTAGTTTTAAGTACAATTGTTCAATCTTTCTCTTCAGTTCTTAATTATGTTTTAAAAATTTCATTTCCATTCTTCAATTTTAAATTTTTTCCTCAATTTCAATTATTTTGTTTGATTCAATTTTTTTCTATCCAGTTGTTCAATTAGCAATTATTTCCAACAATTATTTCTATAAATTTCTTAATTTTTCAATTTTCAGTTATTTTCTTTAAATTAAATATTTATAGTTTGATTTTTTAAATTATTTTTTCCAATTGTGTATTAATCTAGCCATTTTTCGAATTTTGTTTTCAAATTGTCAATTATTTTTGTCATTTTTCAGAAATTATTTTCAATTTTTCTATTATTCTTGTTATTTTTCAATTATTTTTTTTCATTTATATTTATTTTATTTAATTTTTAGTTATTTCTTACAATATTTAAAATTTTTATTTCATCTCTTAAAATTTTAGAATTAGTTTTCAACGTTTTCAATTACTTTTTTCTGTTGTAGATTATTCTCGAAAGTTTTCGAATTTCTTTTTCAATTGTCAATTATTTTCTTTAATATTTTAAAATAATCGCTTTTCGCCAATTATTTTTCTCCATTATCAATAAGATTCGTTAATTTCACTTTTTTTTTCTTCAATTCTACATTTTTTTTCAAATTTCAATTCCATTTTTCAGTTTTTAATTGTTTTCTTCTATTTTTGTGAATTTTCAATCCATTCGTTCAATGCGCAATTATTTCCAACAATTATTCCTATAACTTTTTTCATTTTTCATTTTTTAAGTTTTAATTATTTTCTTTAAATTTAAAGTTTTTGCTATATTTCATCAATTTTTTTCAGTAGTCTATTAATCTAGTCATTTTGTAGATATTTTCTTCAATTTTTTCTCATTATTCTCAATTATTCTCATTTTTCAATTATTTCATTTAATTATTAATTATTTTTCGCAATTTGAAATTATTTCCTATAATTTTTTCAATTTGCAATTAGTCTCTTAAAGTTTTATAATGATTCTTTGAGTTTTTCAATTATTTTTTTTGTGTATTAATCTAGCCATTTTTCAAATTTTGTTTTCAGTAGACAATTATTTTTGTCATTTTTCAGAAATTATCTTCAATTTTTCTATTATTCTTGTTATTTTTCAATTATTTTTTTTCATTCATAAATATTTTATTTAATTTTTAGTTATTTCTTATATTATTTAGAATTTTTATTTATTCTCTTAAAATTTAAAAATTATTTTTCAACGTTTTCAATTATTTTTTTCAGTTGTACATTATTCTAGTCATTTTTTGATTTTTTTTTCAATTGTCAATTATTTCCATTAATATTTTAAAATCCTTGCCTTTCGCCAATTATTTTTCTCCATTATCAATAAGATTCGTTAATTTCAAATTTTTTTTTCTTCAATTCTCAATTTTTTTCAAATTTCAATTTGATTTTTTAGTTTTTAATTGTTTTCTTCTATATTCAATAACTTTCTGCTTTTTTCAAATACTTTTTTAAATTTTTAATTATATTCTTTAAATTTGAATTTAAAATTTCAATTATTTTATTCAATTTTAATTATTTTTGACGATTTTCAATCCATTCGTTCAATGCGCAATTATTTCCAACAATTATTCCTATAATTTTCTTCATTTTTCAATTTTTAAATATTTTCTTTAAATTTAATGCTTTTGCTATATTTCATCAATTTTTTTTCAGTAGTCTATTAATCTAGTCATTTTGTAGATATTTTCTTCAATTTTTTAATTATTCTCATTTTTCAATTATTTCTTTTAATTTTTAATTATTTTACGCAATTTGAAATTATTTTCTACAATTTTTCCAATTTACAATTAGCCTGTTAAAATTTTATAATGATTCTTTGAGTTTTTCAATTATTATCACGTCTTGTGATTTTTCTCCATTATTTTCAATTTCTTTTTTAATTTCAGTTTTAAAATTTTAAAATTATGAATTTATTTCTTCAAGTTTTTATTATTTTCTCAAATTTTTATGTGTTTTCTAAAGTTTTAAATTATTCTCTTCAATTTCAATTGTTTTGAGTTTGATTTTCAATCCAGTTGTTCAATTTGCAATTGGTTTTAGCAGTTATTCCTATAATTTTCTTAATTTTTCAATTTTTTAGTTTAAATTGAATACATATTGTTTAATTTTTTAGATTATTTTTAACAACTGTGTATTTATCTAGCCATTTTTCGAATTTTGTTTTTAATTGTCAATTATTTTCGTCATTTTTCATATATATTCTTTTCCGTTTTGTAATTATTCTCGTAATTTTGTTTATTTGCATTTTCAAAAATTTATAGTTTGAAATGACGAACAGCAATGTAAAGTTTCTCATTAATGTTGCTGTTAATTAATATTGTATTATATACATGTAATAATTGCAACTTTGATTAAATGAAACTTACAAGTTTGAAAAAATTAAAGTTTGAATTAATTGACGTTTAGGATTTATAAAAATAATAATGGCTTGGAATTAATTAAATTTAATATAGTTTTCGACTTTCTTTCTATCAAAATTTTTTCAGATTAAGTTCTGGTTATTTTAAATTCAATTTTTCATATTGTTATTAAAGAATACAAGATTGAAATTAAAGTTTTTAGGATTTATCTATCTTCCCAGAGTTTCTTAAGGGTGTATTCCTACGTTCAGGCTTCAAAAAAATCGATTTTTTTTTCTTTACATATTTCGAAAGTACACTATATTGAGAGTGTACTGTGTAAATTGTAGACATAAATACAAAATATTAACTGAGATATAGCCTGTTGCCGAGAACAGGTCAGGACCGCCTGCTGCGAACCGAGCGACAAATGCAACGGTCTTATCTGTGTATTGTTATTCCATATCTTTATACCTAAGTAGCTCCATAAAAGACGTCTGTGAAGCTGGCAGGGATACATCGGAATATCAAGGCAACCTACCCATCAAAATTAAGGGCTCATTAAGGGCTATTAGAATACCCTATACCCAATCTCAAATTTTTTTTTTTTTAAAAAAACTGTGTTCTCGGCCAGCTTTAATGTTACGCTGGCCGAGAACACAAATAACTTCTACACCAATAATCCGATTAACTTCTACCCATCACCAAAATTAAGGGCTCATTAAGGGCTATTAGAGTACCCTATACCTAATCTCAGAAAAAAAATTTTATAAAAAAAATAAGTTTTAAAAAAGCACACACTGGGCTGGACCTGCGAAATCCTAGCCAAAACTTTAAAATGTATTAAAGATGCACAAGAATGGGTAGTTTCAGGTTTTCAGGGTCGCCAATAACGAATCTGAGGTTAAAATTTTACAATTCAAAATGGCGGATCCAATATGGCGGACATAAACAAAAAATTTCGTTGGATTATTATGAAACTTGTTTTATAGGGGTTTTTGGTATCGCTGATAACGAATCTGAAATTAATTTTTTAAAATTCAAAATTTCGGATCCTATATGGCGGACATGAAGGAAAAAATAGTTTTAAATTTTAATAAAACTTTGTATATAATTTGCTCTAATTTCTTTTCCAAATATCTACACATAGGCATTGTCTTTAAAGTCATCTAAGCGATTAAACACGGTATTTGCTTTCGCTAAATTTTGGAAAAAGTAACTTACGTAAACAATGTAATAATTCTTATTAATATTAATAATTATCTGTATACATTTTTTGGATTTTTCCAGAAGTAATCTCCATTGTAAGTTTTTTCAATTGACAATTTTTACAAAAGTTGCTCCATTTTTAAGAATATGGCTCCATCAACCTAGCACCTCCACCAAAGAAAATCGAAATTTCTTATAGGCCTAAATAATGTGTTAATTATGTGCTAATTTTGTGCTGCATTCAAAATTGATGTGCTCATTTAGTTTCTGAGAAAAATTAACGCACCCAAAAAAACAAATATACCAGAATTTTGTTCTTTTTATGTGCTTTCAGATCGTGCTATATTCAATTTTGAAAAAACAACCCTTAACAGTAAAAATCCACCCCGGCATCTTAAAATTAATAAAATACACCAAACAAACATATAAAAATTAGCAAATTATTATAAGATTGCAAATGCCACTTAAAAAATAATAAAACCAACCCTTAAAAAAACTCACCCCCCCACAAGCACAAAAAAATTTTTTTTAACAGATGCAAAAAGTGCTATCGCGTACATGTGATTTAACAACAACAAAAAAACTGACAAAAAACCGAATTTTCGATTTTGGCGTTTCAACCCTTAACTCCGAAAAACTTACCCCCTAAAATAAAGAACAACAAGGGCTAAATACTTTAAAGTTTTTTTTAATCGAATGTCTCCTCTGATTTATGTGCTCGCAAAATACAATAATTCCGAATTTTGTGCTCCACCCCTAACACCCAAAACTCACCCCCCTAAAATAGAGTAGCACAAGGGTTAAATAATTTAAAGTTTTTCTAACGCGAATGTCTCCTCTGATTTATGTGCTCCAAAAATACAATATTTCCGAATTTTGTGCTCCACTCCTAACCCTAGGTCCGTCAAGCTGCAACTTCCGCAAACGAAATATCGAATTTCCAACACATGAGAATTTAGGGCTTTTTTAGAACTCTTCAAAAATGTTATACATGACCAACCCCTTTCATCCCTTAATCATAAACCACCCCTATGCAAATAACAGGGTCACGAAAAATTATAAAAATTCAGGTTTTCATTAAATATTATTAATCAACAATTAACAAAATCATTAAAAACACCTAGCGTCATTTTCTAGATCCATACCTTAAGCTCTTGAAAAATACTTTCTCAATTTTAGGGCTCCTATCCTTAACCCAAAACTAGCCCTTAAAATGTCTTTGACTAACAAAGCTTCTAAAATAATTATAAAATGACACTTTTCTCAACGAAATAGCAACCCACTATTTTTGGGCTCTCGATAAATAATTGTCCCGATTTTATGGCTCCCACCCTTAACGCTAAACCACCTCTTAACATGACACTGAGTTATCAAAATTCTAAAATAATTAGAAAATGATATGACACTTTTCTCTACGGAATATCAACCCACTATTTTTGAGCTCTCGAAAAATACTTGTCTTGATTTTAGGGCTGCTACGCTTAACCTAAATCCACCCCCTAACTCCCCAAAAAAAAACCCTAAACAATTTTTTTTTTTCTAATAATAATTGCTAGGGTAATGTCACCTTGAGTAGACCGCCACCATGAGTGGACCGCCTTAAAGATTTTAGTGATCTGACAATGAAAACATGAAATAAATAGTTCGAACAGCAGCGCCGCACCCGGAAACCAAAAGAAATTAAGTTTTGCAATGAAAAAATACGTTACTGTTTGACAAAACAAATTTTTTAAATAACAAACTGTCAAAAAAGTCGCCGTTATAATTAATGAAGTGATTCTGAAGTGTAAAAATAGTGTTAGAGTCGAGTTCTAAAGTGTAATTAATTTTTTTGCTGTTAGTTTGGACATTGAAATTGATTGTCTAAGTTTAAGTAAGTAATAATTTTGCCTCGAAAGAAAAATGTTTGTGGATCCTTTAAAACGTCACATGTCACCTTGAGTGGACCATTGTTTATAATCTTGAGTGAATCGTTTAATTTTTTTCATTTTCAATTTCAATTTACCAATTTTATGGAAATAAATTAAAAATAAACTTGTGTTTAACTATATTTTATGTTCTTTATTAATATTTTTTGTGATTTCTAAATAGGTATTGTCGACAACAGTATAGAATAACAGGGAGTCAAAACTAGATAATTTACTGAAAGAAATTAGAAATCTTCAATAACTTTTGCAATTTCTTGAGTTTTTATTAATTTTCTGACCTCTTTTTGCAATTTTTCAAAAGTGGTCCACTCAAGGTTACATTTTTTTCATTCCTTAAAAAAACGCATATATTTTTACGCCAATTATATTTTTTCTAAATAACAAAATCAAAGCTCTCATGACATAAACTCTTATCTAGGGATCTAAACTAAAGCTTGGAATAGAGAAGTACAATTAATTTACTTTCATAAAGAATTTATTCGAAAAAAAGCTTAAGCGGTCCACTCATGGTGACATTACCCTTCTTTTTATTAAATATTATTATTCTTCAATTTTAAAGCACTCCATAAACAATTTTCCCAATTTTAGGGCTTCTACCCTTATTACAAAACCACCCCCTAAAATGACTCTGACTAATCAAGCTTGTAAAATAAGTATAAAATCTCACTTTTTTCAATTAAATATCAACCCAATATTTTTAAGCTCTCGAAAAATACTTGTCCCAATTTTAGGTCTCCTACCCTTAACCCCAAACCAGCCCCTAAAATGACTTTGACTAACTAAGCTTCTAAAATAATTATAAAATGACACTTTTCTCTACGGATAAGAAACCCACTATTTTTATACTCTCGATAAATAATTGTCCCGATTTTAGGGCTCCTACCCTTAACGCAAAACTACCCCCTAACATGACTCTGAGTTATCAAGGTTCTAAAATAATTAGAAACTAATACTTTTTTCTACGGAATATCAACCCACTATTTTTGGGCTCTCGATAAATAATTGTCCCGATTTTAGGGGCAACTTTTTTACTTAACTATTTTTTACATATAAAATTATAATAAGTATTTAGTATAATATTAACCACGACAACAATTTGCAATTGTTTAAACGAATTTTTGTTAATAATAATAACTTTTTACAAATGCACCTAGAGAAACACAACTTTTTTCTAATTTTACAAATTAATGGCTCTGGTTTGAATAAGAAAAATTCTTGAGTATAAAATATTATTTTTACTTTGTTTAAACAATTTAATATTGTTAATTTATAACTTTTATCCTAAAACACCTAGCGATTCGTAGTTTTCTTACCTGGGTAACTTTTTATTTTGAAAGCAATAAGATATTTAGAAAAATTATCCGTAGCCATCACGTAAAATTGTTTAAACAAATTATTGTTAATAATTTTTAATTTTTTCAATTGCTTCTAGAATAACACAAATTGTAAAATTATGAAAAATTTGTGTCTTTTTTGGTTTATTTGTATATTATTATTAACAATAATTTGTTTATACAATGACAAACGGTAGTTGCAGTTAAATTTTCAAAATATTTTGTGGTCTTAAATATAAACAATTAATACGGTAAAAAAAATTACCACTTACTAGGTGTTTTAGGATGGAAGTTAAAAATAAACAATTATAAACTGTTTAAACAAAAAAAAATTATAAATTATAGTAAATAATTTGTCTTATTCTAACCAGAGCCCATTAATTTGTCAAATTAGGAAAAAGTTGTGTCTTTCTTGGTGCATTTGTAAAAAGGTAATTATTATTAACAATAATTTGTTTAACCAATTTCAAATTGTTGTTGTGGTTAATTTTACTGAATACTTTTTTTGATTGTAAATGTAAAAAATAGTTAAGTCAGAAAAAACTACAACTCGCTAGGTTTCTTTGAATAATAGCTGTAAATTAACAATAATAAATTGTTTAAACAAATTAAAAGTACATAAAAATATCTATAAACATTCGTAAATTGACAATATGTAACAATTTTGTTGAAAAATCTTGAAAAAACTTTTACTTTGTAATAAAAAAAAAAATCATTTTTTTTCAAAAAAAAAACCCTTGTTTATAACCCTATAAAAATAGTTAATATTAATAAATTATTAAACAATTTATGGAATATTGTTGTTTAAGGACCTTTCAAGATGTGATTCGCTGTATGGCTGTTTTGAGTGATTTTTGTGGATTGTATAGCGAATTTACGAAAAAGTGCGTTTTTCCTATGTAAAATCAATGGGAAATTTCAAGGGGTTTGAGCCACCCCTAAATATTGTCCGATTTAAAAAAAAATGAGGTTATTTTTTTTAGATTTGGAAACTTTTTGGGGAGTATCAACAAAACATTTCAAAAACATTTTTTACTGTACATTTTTGGACCACCCTAATGGTTAACAAAGTTTAGAAGTTAACAATTGAGCCAGTGTGTGCTTTTTAAAACTTATTTTTTTTATAAAATTGTTTTTTCTGAGATTAGGTATAGGGTACTCTAATAGCCCTTAATGAGCCCTTAATTTTGGTGATGGGTAGAAGTTAATCGAATTATTGGTGTAGAAGTTATTTGTGTTCTCGGCCAGCATAACATTAAAGCTGGCCGAGAACACAGTTTTTAAAAAAAAAAAATTTTTTGAGATTGGGTATAGGGTATTTTAATAGCCCTTAATGAGCCCTTAATTTTGGTGATATGTAGAAGTTAATACGACTGATGGTGTAGGAGTTATTCGCGTTCCCGGCTAACTTCATGTTGAAGCCAGCGGGGAACGCATTTTTTAATAAAAATTAAAGAGCCCAAAATTCGAGATATGCGTTCACAGACGTTTATAAAAGTTTGAACCCAATGAATAAGAATGTTCATAGATATTTCTCTGTACTTTACATTTGTTTAAACAAATAAAAACAACAACAATTGCAATTATTTAAACAAATAATTGTTAATAATTATTAATTCTTTACAAATGCACCTAGGTAGACAAAACTTTTTTCTAATTTTACAAATGAATTAGTTAATTAATTGAAAAAAGTATTTAGTCAAATGAACCACAACAACAATTGCAATTGTTTAAACAAATTATTGTTAATAATTTTTAATTCTTTACAAATGCACCTAGATGGACACTGCTTTTTCCTAATTTTACAAATTAATTAGTTAATTAATTAAAAAAAGTATTCAGTAAAATTAACCACAACAACAAATGCAATTGTTTCAACAAATTATTGTTAATAATTAATTATTCTTTACAAATGCTCCTAGAAGGACACAACTTTTTCTTAATTTTACAAATTAATTAGTTAATTAATTAAAAAAAGTATTCAGTAAAATTAACCACAACAACAATTGCAATTGTTTAAACAGATTATTGTTAATAATTATTAACTCTTTACAAATGCACCTAGAAGGACACAACTTTTTCCTAATTTTACAAATTAATTAGTTAATTAATTAAAAAAAGTATTCAGTAAAATTAACCACAAGAACAATTGCAATTTTTTAAAGAAATTATTGTTAATAATTATGAATTCTTTACAAATGCACCTAGAAGGACACAACTGTTTTCTGATTTTACAAATTAATGGCCTCTAATTAGAATAAGACAAATTATTGAATATAAGTTATAAATTAACAATAATAAATTATTTAGACAAAGTAAAAGTAATAAATAATAGTTCATATCTTGTCTTATTCTAATCGGAGGTCATTAATTTGTAAAATTAATAATTAATAATTAATTAATCATTATTATGGACCACCTTAATATATATATATATATATATATATATATATATATATATATCTATATATATTATATATACAGTATGGTCAATTGGCAAGTGGTCATAGGGAAGTGTGAGTGCGAGTGAGACTCAAATAGCTTTACGCATATAAGAGTGTCCTTGTCACACTCGTAGGCTGACTGCTTGCTAATTGACGTTACTGTTTACGTTTGTGTACAAACTTTTAGGGAGCTGCTCTCAGGTATAAAGGGACGGAATATATGTGTATATACTATTTGGTTTGTATAGGTGTTTCGTTGTTAGTCGTCAGTTGAAGCCTGACTTTCGGTTACTAAGCATATTTTGAAAATGGACAGAAAACATTCTAGAAGTTCCAATAAACGCGCATGTTATGGTGAAAAGAAAAGAAAGTTTTGCGGAAATAAATATACGTCGGAAAAAGATACAGAATTATCAAAATTATCAAAAAAAGTGAAGGCCACAAGTAGAACAGACAAAACAGCGGAAAACGACGCGTACGAAGAGACAGAGGGTCTGTTCTGTGCACCTAGCATTGCCGATTAATGTTAGTATAATTTTTTTACAAAATAAAATTGTTTACATAAATTTTAATAACAAATTCGTAATCAGCGACCCTAAAAACCCCCGAGTAGCAAGTTTCATGCAAATAGAATTATTTTTAAAATTTCTTGTCCGCCATATTGGATCCGACATTTTGAATTTTTGAAAAGTGTTTTCAGATTCGTGATCAGCGACCTTAAAAACCCTCGAATAGAACGTTTCAAGCAAATACAATTATTTTTAAAATTTCTTGTCCTCCATATTGGATCCGCTATTTTGAATTTTTAAATTCCGACTTGAGATTCGTGATCAGCGACCTTAAAAACCCTCGAATAGAAAGTTTCAAGCAAATACAAATATTTTTAAAATTTCTTGTCCGCCATATTGGATCCACCATTCTGAATTTTTAAAAAGTGCCTTCAGATTTGTAATCAGCAACCCATAAACCTCCGAGTAAACATTTTTCAACCATTTCAAACATTTTTTAATGCATAGCATACTTGAATATTATTGTTTAACTTTAAACGCGTTTTTCTCAAAATGACATTTTTCAAAACGGTGCGAGTGATTGAAAGGAAACTATCGATCCGATTGCTTTCATTTTTTAATATGTTATTCTATACAACCATGGCTCTGTTCCTTAGTAAAATTATTTAATTTTAATAATATTTTTTTTTATTCAACTTTTTATTCATTAAAAAAATACGATTTTTAAACGTTTTTGTTTACAAGTCAGCCATTTTGTTATTTATTGATAAAAATGTCTTATTTTACTACGGACGATAACCACAAGCATACAAAACGATAATCTACTGGATTTATTTGTTTTAGAGCACGTTCAGGGGAACGAGAAGCCGCACCAACCACCTACCTCACTTCGAAGCTGCCATCTTTAATTTATAATAACTAGTTGAAAATGTAAATAAAAAAATGTAAAAAAAGTTGTCATGATTTAATGTTATTTTGTATAAAAAAAAAAATATTGAAATAAGACTCCAAAACAGCCTCGAACATAGGAATACACCCTTAAGAGGCGGGAAAATAAATATTTTTAATCATTATTATTAACAATTACTGTTTTTTCTTATTTATTAATCGATTAAACGTTATTCACCTTTATTAATGTCAAATAATACAAATTTCCGTGTTTAGTGTTTACATTTATGTCGCTTATTTATCGAAGAAAGTAAATATTAATAACTTTATTATTGAAATTATATCCGTATTTAAATTTTATTTCCTGGCTAATGATATGAATAATAAATCATTTTTGAGATTCCGGACACGAAAAGGTCAAAACGGAACCCGTATGATAGTTAATACTTTTTTTAAGAGTAAAAGTATAAAAATACACCCTATTGTTTATAACACATTAATAATCATTTTGTATATACGAAAAATTGTTTATTGGGTTCAATTAAGTTGTAATTCTTTTTTTTTAACACTAAATCAAATTTTGATAAATTATAAAAATTCTAAATTTGTCTTACAATATTCTAAAATTAATTGACAGGAAAAAAACTACAGAATTTGAACAAATTTTAATTTACAATAAAACTATTTATAATTTATTAAAATTTTGACACATTCAAATGATACTTCTTTTTATTTCAAACTAGAAAAAAAGCGCGCGCCAAATTTTATTGTTTCTTAAAATAATGTTTCATATATGTTTAATTATGTGAAATAAAAGAAATACAAAATATTATAAAAAAGAAAATTAATGATAACAAGACATTGCAATAAACTCAAATTGATGTGATCTTTGATTCATTGTGTACATCAATTGCAAATTTTTATTAACTAAAAATTTATTAAATAAAATAAACATAAAGAATAAAATGAAAAATATGAGAAATAATTATAAAATTTACTTTAAAAAGTTTGCCGATCAACACTCTCTGCTCTTAATATTTTACAACCTTCTTCCAATATAACCAATAAATGAATGTGTGGTAAATCGCGCTTTTGAAATTCAATAACATAAACATAAGACTTTACTTGTCCAAATAGTTTATCATACTATAGTTTCGATTAATTCTTTTACTTTTAAATGAAAGACTCTTGCAACCGTGTCAGGTTTATTAGAAGCTGACTGATTAAGTAATAAATTTTTTTAAATTTCTTGCCATTTTGAACTACATGTGATTGTAATAAATAAATCTGGTCTACTATAAAAAGGTACATAATGGTCATTGCATATTAATATTGTTTTAACATGTTACAAGGTGATCCCATAAATGTTGAAGGCAGTATCAACATCTTGCCAACATGTACATTATTTTCAATTTCTTGATTATCTAAATGATCAATTAATCCTTTGTAAGTTTCACTTCTTAATTTTGTTTGATTATTTTTACAAAAATGTAACCTAACTTTTTCAACTTTGACATAATTATCAACTTACCATTGCTAAAACATTCTTCCACTATATAAAAATTGATTAAAGGTATGATCTCTTACTCCTATTCTATATTTTATATAAGCAGATCTGGACACAGTTTGATTTCTGGTTGGTTTGTCACTATGAGTACGAATCATATCGGGACTATAATCCTTGCTTCCTAGAGGATAAAGGATAGGATATATCCAAGGTTCAACATTTGGATCTAAATGACTAATTGCAATTGTTAAATCGATGTATTATAAATCGTTACATAAGACTCTGGTATTAAACCTTCAGCATTCATATTAAAAATAGCAGCAACTTCATTACACCTTTAAAAATTGTAAATTAAATCATTTTTTTTTGCTAACGCAGTTTCCATTTCAATGATCTCAGACATCATTAAAAAAGACTTTGTATATGCGTTACAATCTCTCAATAATTTGTGAATACTAAATAATATATCCACATCTAAGTTGTCATGTTTGTTTAATCCATAGCAAATTGCTTCTTTTGGATCTAACAGGAATAATTGATCAAAAGATGGATCATTATCAATTTCAGGAAATAGGAAATTGTTGATTTGATAATAAATTCGATCTTGAATAATTTATCAAAATGGTCCCTGCCTTCTATTATTGAAATTAACTACATTGGCATTTTAAGATGCAAAAGCAAATGAATTATTGTAAAGTCTTATATTATTCCTAAAATGGCCAGATATCTTATGAGTTCCATCTAACAATTTTTTTAATTCATGAGGGTATTTTTCTGAAGGCAACGATACACCACCATGACTGCAACAATAATTATAAGGTTATTTTTTTTAACTTTTTCTTTCTCAAAATGTTTAGTCTTGCATCTTTTGCAAAAAACGACATTTTACCAAGATAATGTTCGTTATAACTTGGAACATGTATGGTATTAATATTTTTTTCTTCATAAGCAAAATCAAGAATTTCAATGTTGTTTTCATTCGCATATATGACTCCATTTTTTTCCTGTATGTTCCGAAACATCTATTTTTCATCATCAATTACGTTTCTTTGTAATTTTAATCTTTTACGTTATTGTTTTTGTTATTTTGCGTGACTTTTTTTTATGTTCTCATCACAAATTCTTACATCTTTCTCCTGCATATCTTTTGAATATAGTATTTCATTATTTTCATCCTTATCATGGCACATCTTCTGTTTCAATTTCAATCTTTGAGGATAGCCTTTTTTATATTCTGCTCTACTTTTTTTAATTTTCTGATTAGAAGTGTTAACAATTTTTGAATGGTTCACTATTCTTTGTAATTTTTCATTCTTATCATCTCCTCCTACTTTAAGATACTTTAACTGACTTTCAACATTTTTTGATATTCTGCAAGACTTTTTTTACTTGTCTCATTACAATCGCTAGAAATTATTAATTTGTCAGAATTATTATCTCTCTTTTCTTCTTTAACAGCACTATCTATGTGTTTTCTTTAGAAAAATTTAAATCTGTTTCACTACTTAAACATACATCTTCCATAACTGATATTTCTGTTTCTTTGTCATCAATTCTTTTTCGTTTCAATTTCATCATTTCACTATATTCTTTCTGATATTCTACTCTAGTTTTTATACTTTTCTCATTAGCATTGCTAAAACATATCTTCTTACTACTATTGTTTCTAATATTTTATAATTATTACCTTCTTTTACTACTTTAATAGAATTTGACGCATTTTCCAAATGTTATTCTTACAAACATTTATATTCTGTCACTATTTACACTTTCCATATTTGTTATTTGTCTCTCTTTCCCATCTCTTCTTTATCTTAGGTCTTTTACACTATATTTTTTCATATTTGGTACTGCTTTTTCTAGTTTCTTAGTCAGGAATATTAACAACCTTTTTTCTGTCCTATTTTTGTATGTAATGAAGGACTACTACTATCTCCTTTCATTTCTGTAAAGCCGTCATAAGTTTGATAATCTAATTTTCTCTTCTGTGTCGCATCTTTTATATTCCTCACATGTAAATTATTGTTGTTTATTTATTCGATATTGCCAATTCCAAGTTTATACAATTTTGTAAAATTATCCGAAAATGAGATGACACATTTTTTTCAAACATTATATACAAATGAGTTCTCATTAAAGCATGATTATATATAACATTTTTAGGTTTAATATTAAAATATAAAGAAACAGCAAACGCAATGGCCTATACACCACAATCAACAAAATTTGGTTGTTGTACTCTTAAAAAAACTACATTAGGTTTAAATAGATATGACTTGCATAAATATTCCCATTAATCTTCATTTAAACAACCTTCATTAAGACTATTATAAACAAAAAGTTCATTTCCATCATAGTAAGTGCAAATGGGGTCGTCCATAAACTACGTAGCCTCATTTTTTAGAAAATTTAACCCCCTTCTCCCCCCGCGTAGACGCTGTTAATGTATTAGCGCCATTTTTTCCTCTTATCGTAGACAATAGCTTGACCCCCCCTCCCCCTTGAAGTGCTACGTAGTTTATGGACGACCCCAATCCAGTGACCCAAAAGTCGATTTCCACTAAACAATATTTGAATATGTGATTTATTCTTATTAACTGCTTTTATTTTATCTAATATTTCTGAATATCCTGTAATTTGTTTTTGGAAACTACCACCTGATGCAAGTTCCAATAATTGCTGAAACTTATACATGTGATTGTCATTTAGCATTTTCCAATTACGAATAATATCCTAATCTTTATCATTTAAATTGAAATATCTCTTCCTTAACTGGGAACTCATTTTTCAAAAACAACTTTCAAAAAAAAAAAAAAATTAACAAAAAATGAATTTTTTATGACTCACGATCTAACTCCATAATGACCTCTTTATCCTATATGTCATTAAAGTATCTTTATATTTCAAGCCGTAATGTTTTTTCGTTTCTGTATCTCATATGTTTATCTTATATCTATTTATCTCATATCATTATCTCATCTCTTTACCTGATCTCTCTCATTGTTTCGCATGTTTATCTCATCTCATTGTCTCATGCTATTGTCTCATATTTTTACCTTATTTTTCTCACTGTCTCATCAGTTTATCTCATATCATAGTCTCATGTTATTATCTCATATCTTTATCTCCACTTCTTTTATATAACTATATTATTAAAACTTATTTTACACTGTAACGACTATAACGACGAATTATAATGTTTAGAAACATTATAATCACTTTATTATTTATTAAACATTCACAATTAATTTATTTATTAAACAGTTATCAACCACTTCTTTAATGAATCCACAATTACATTTTATGGACACTTTTAACATTTCATAACAATAACTTTATTGAAAATAAGAAGAAAATATAAAACTTAAACACTTTTTAAACATTGTTTCTTTAGTCAACACATTTTGCCGTTGTAAAATGGACCACTCATAACCCTGAAATTTATCGACTCTTTTAAAAAGATATTTAAAAAGAACTAAGACATTTACAGCAATGTAAAACCTTAAATGGTAATTAAAGTCTGTACTAAAATATTATATATTAATTTCAGGTTTTTTTAAAATTATCGAGCAACCGGATCTAGACGATTTTCGTTAGACTGACCCTATAATGAGCTGAGAGTTTCCTTTCTCGTAAACTTTAAACAAATACCTTCTCTCCCTAACCAAGGAACCAGGTATAAAATATCCTTTTTCGTTAACTGTTAACGCTTTTCCGTTAACTTTTAACGCTGACCTTCAGTACTCGTTTCTTATATAGGAAATAATAATAATTTTGGGTTATTTTTATACACTAATTTATTACCTTTAAGGTTGCACATAATTACAAGACTTTGAAATTGATTGATTTATTTATTGTTTAAAATATCTGATGATTTCAAAATTTATTGTACTTAATGTAAATCTACGCTACAAGGTTAATTTAATCAAAAACAACCTAAATTGAAAAATATTGAAGAATTATTATAACTGCAAATATTGAAGAATTTTTAACTGCAAATATTGAAGAATTTCTAACTGCTAATTTAAAAAATAATGTATTTAGCAGCCAGTTTGTTTAAGTAATTTTATTAGAGAAAAGCTATGATAAATTACCATCTTCAGAACCAAGAATTAATAAAGAAGTTTTTTTTTATATTTTAATTTAAAGATCTTGATAAATTATATTCAAAATTATCAGATATTTTAATTTAAATTTGGTTAACATAATTTGATTCTAACCAATCAGAAGTTGGTAATAAAAAAATAAAAAACAGAAATATTAATTAACTTAAACTTAGTAAAAATAAAAAAATTTAATAAAAATAATTTAATATTATAAATGTTAATTTATGCAAACCTAATTTGGACCTGATTATAATTTATATTTCAAGTTATTAATTAACGAAGAATTTGAATCAATTTAGAACTATTTGATGATCTGTATTTAAATTTAAAAAAAATCCATTCTACCCGGAAATTTAATTAAGATTTCTGTTTGGATCTGATAATTGAATTGCAATTTCTTCTCTTAGATGATTTATAATTTCATTAGATTTCTTTCAATTTCTCAAATTAACTGGAATTTCGGTAAGATCTTATTTTCATCATAATTTCAAAATTATATTCCTTATTGCTATTTTATAATTAAGAAATCAAAATTTGTATTTTCTTGTAACCTCAAAAATTAATCCTCAATTTTGTTAAATTAACTATCGTTACCTGAAAATAATTTAGAACTTTAATTATTTGATTAATAAATCTTTTCAAATTTCTAAACATCTAGCTGTAATCCTCCCTCTACCATTTTTCAGCAAAAAATTGAGTTAGTCGTGATTTTTTGAAAAAGTTAAAGATAAATAATTTAACTTGCTTTTGCGTAAATTTTCCCTTTTATCTTATTTGGTTTTGTTTCTGATTTAACGTAGTTGTTTCAAAAATCGAAATCATAGAGAACGTAATAAAACTTTCAGCAAAAAAAGTATAATATTCAATACGCATTTCCACAAAATATAAAATTAAATTACGGCTTATCTTCTGAGATATTATTATTTTAAAGTCACTATTTTTGCACAGGTATAGGTTAAAATACATCTTTTTGGTGACAATTTTTTTATTATTCAATAGATAAATCATAGGGATCAAGTTAAAAAATTAAATTTTAATAATTAAAGGTTTGTAGATTTCATAGATTTTAATTTTAACTTATTTCGCCGCAAGATAAGAGAGTAAAATTAAATAAATAATTAAATTTTTCAAGTTTTCTTTTTGTTTAACCGAAAATTTATACATATGACAACATCGCTTTTTTTAATAATTCAGAAATATACATAACTATGTTCACACTTTTTGACATTTGTAAACGTTTAATGTTTACTATTAGTACAAAACAATTGAATGCAATTTTGAAGTTAACCTTTTTAAAAAAGCAACGTTGCCACGAAACAAAATAATTACTTAAGCGAAATAACAAAAAATTGAAAATCAATTTTGAAATTTTAACAACTTACAACTATTTATTACCTTAAGTTTAATGAATTGATTTCAATCTTCAAGTACAATCTATTGACTATTACTAGATATTTTGAAAAAAACTCCAAAAACCAAATTAATTTCGTAACGGTGCTTGCAATTATTTTAAAATTAAAAAAATTACGTCAAATATCTTGGAAAAAATCACAAACACTATATTTCACAGTCTCATTCCTAAACCGGGGATTTCAATATTGAAAAATTAAATTAAATTGTTAACACGAGACAGTAAAGTAGTCCATAAATGGATATAAAAATTCATATTTTATCAAAAACTTTTTGTTAACTAAGATAATTTAAAAGTTTCATTTTTTTGTTTGCAAAAATTAAAAAAACCGTTAAAAACATTTGATAAACTTTTTATTAAAAACAAATCATCTTAAATAAAAAAAAACATTCTTGAACAAAAAACCTTATTTGCGTTTAATGTTTTCGATAAAACAAAATATGGATTTATCAGCTTTTGAAAACTTGCTAACCCAATTTTTCATTCATCATTAAAAAATTTATTATTATTATTAATATTCCAATCTTAAAATTTATAATTTTCCAAATTGAGAATCGTTTTCAATTTTGTTACGAAAATCTGACTAATTTTTCAAAATATTCAGAATTGTCTCAATTTTATGATAACTGACTAATCTAAAAGACCTTGAAACAATTATTATTTTTTCTCCAATGTTGTTGCAAACACACTTTAACTTTTTTTTACTAGTTTGTTAATAAATTGATTGTTATTTCATTAAATTCGTTTGACAAAAGTTTTTATTTTGAGGTTAGAAAATAGAAATAGAAACATGAGTCGGAGCAGAAGACGCTCTTTAAGAGGCGGGAAATGAAATATTTTTAAATATTATTATTGACAATTTACAGCTTTTTCTTGTTAATACTGTCCGTGTTTAGTGTTTACAGTTTGTGTTGCTTATTTATCGAATAAAGTGTATGAATACCTTTATTATTGAAATTATATCCGTATTTAAATTTTATTTTCTAACTAATGATGCGATTAATAAATCACTTTTACATTGTACCTGCGTACGTCTTGACTGTAAAATATTCATTATGAGATCTTTAAATAATTTTTTTGTATTACTTTTTCTAAGTATTGTTGCCATTGGGTTTGCAACAAAAATGAATGTCGTGTATCAGTGGAAATACCTTGATTATGTGTGGAAATCACAAATTGATAAAGAAAGAGCTTTAAGATCTGGAAAATATAATTTTCATAGTCCGATTTTAGTTGACGTTGATCGATCACAAGGTAAGTTGACAATTTTTAAAAAAATTAATAAAGAAGGATTAAAATCAAGAATAAATTTGTTTTGAAAATAAACCTATATAATTTTATAATTTTTATAAATTTTTTTTTTTAATCAGTTAATAAAAAAAAATCTTTTTTATATATTTAGATGGAAGAACATTTGTTACTGTCGCAAAAACTAAAGGAGTTCCAGCCAGTTTATGTGTGGTTTCTAACAAAAAAGGAAACGGTGGTAATTTATTAATGCCATACCCTAGTTGGCTTTGGCACAAAGAAGGAGAATGTAATTCTATAATAAACGTGTACAAAATCACAGTAAGTTAAAAAAATTAATTATTTTTCAATAGAATATTTTTTTTAAGTTAAATTTATTTATTTTTTAAATGTTTATTCTGAAAACCGTAAATAAAATATAAAGTATATAAAGGTTCACTGCTTGATATCTGAAACAAAAGATAAATATACTTTTAAAATGAAAAAAATAATTAGTTTTACGGAAGATAATTTAATTTAAAGAAAAATATCCAATAATTCAAGATATAAATGAAAATTGAAAAAAAATTGACGAGAGTAATTAAAAAATAATAAGAATACTCGTATATTAAAGAAGTTAATAAAAAACTTAAAGAATGCAATTGTAATTTCGAGAAAATATTTTAAAATTAAAGAAAATAATTTTAAAATGTGGAAACAAAAATTAAACACAATAATTTAAAAATTATTGAAAATAATTTTAAAATGTCTACAATAATCGGAAATTATAAAAATTATAAAAGTTGATAAATGAAAAAAATAATAAAGAAATTTAAATAATTTAAAGAAAAGAATTAAAAATTATAGAAATACATAGATTTAAACAAAATTAGAGAGTATACCTGAAATTTGAGAAATCAATTTGAACAATTTGAACAATAAAATTTTAAACGTTGACAAAAATAATAAAAAATTAAAGAAAAAAATTGAAGAAAAATAAATAATAATTTAATAAAATTGAAGTCATTGAAAAAATTGAAAAATACAATTGACTTTTCAAGAAAATAAATAAAAATTTAAAATTTAAAAAACACCATTTTGAAATTGAAAAATAAAAAAATTAATATAGATGACAATAACTGAAAATTTAAGAAATATACATATAATTAAAATTTGCAAAAAATTAATTAAAAATTGAAGAAATTAATTGAAAAAATAAGTAAAATAAAAAATAATAAAACTAATTGAGTAGGTATTGATAAAAGTAATGGAAAAATTGATGAATTTAATTAGAATTGAAATAATAATTGAACAAACTAATGAATATGATTAAAATTTGCGAAGAGAAATTTAGGAATATTTACGGAAATAATTCTAAAATAATAAAAAAATTTAAAAGTTAAAAATGGTGTAATTTAAAATTGAAGTAATTTATAGAAATCGTGATAGAAAATATGAAAATTTTAAAAGCAGTATTCAAAATTGAAAAAGTTTGTATATCAATTAGAATTATTATATTTGAAGTTTGAATTAATTAAATTTTTAATCACTATAAATTCGAAAAGTTTGAAGCTTTTTAACATTAAAAAAACTGAATAAAAATAAAAATTATTTGTATCTTTATAATATATGTAGGTACATATATATATATTTTTTTTTAATAAAAAATTTTAATTAAAATTAATTAAATCTATTTGCAGATTGACAGTTGCAACAGATTATGGATTATAGATAATGGAATGATTGACGACAGACAAGTTTGTCCTGTCAAACTAATGACTTTCGATTTAAACACAAATAAATTAATTTTTAAACTCTCAATTCACGAAAATTTCTCTAAAAATTCAAAAACACAGAAAGGTCTCTTAATGACTCCAATTGTTCAAACTGAGGGCAAATTCTGTGAAAAAGAAAAGGTGCATAAAATACAATAGCAAACAATTAAAAAATTAATTTAAAGTTTAGAATTATTCATAAAAGTAATTTTAATATTTGCAGGTTTTTATAACAGATGTAGAAGGAAATGGATTATTCATTTTGAATTATCCTTACAATTGGCGTTTGGATCTCCCTTCTAATTTTAAATTTAATTCAATTTTTAATGGTGAACCAAATTTGGAAAGCCCAAGAGGAACTTCCCCTCTATTAAAAGAACGTTTTGGATTGGCTTTATCTCCAAAAATTGGCAAAAATCAACAGTATCTTTTGCTTAGGCCATTCGCTTCAAATTTTTTATATGCAATTAATGTTACTAACACTATGGAAAAAAATTGGGGTTTTCCGTTACATTTGCATGATTGTGATAATATACTTCGAAGTGCATCGACTTCTCAAGCTTTCAGCTCACAATCCACTCTCTTTTTTGGTCTTACTAAACATGCTGCCATTGGTTGCTTGAATTTGTACAGAAATTTCGAATCGAAAAATATAGTGAGAATTTTTCCTTTATTATTATTGTTTGTGTAATTAATGAAAGATTTTAATGAAACCGAACCAAAAAAGAATTCTTCTATCTTGACTGCAAAGGATAAGGTTTGCAGAATTTTTTTTTCTAAATAGACCTAAATTGAAAAAAAAATCTGTTTCAGGATATAGTTGATAAAGATTATAAAACTCTTCAATTTGTAAGTGGAATGAAAGTAATTCCTCCATCAGAATCCAATTATGAAGAAGAACTTTGGATATCTACTAATGTTTATCAACAAGTTACCTATAAAAGAATGGATTTGAAAAAAACTAATTTTAGAGTTTTGAAACAGTCCGTGAGGAAATTAGTCGAAGGTACCAAATGTGAAGTTCCGATTGATATAAAATAATAAATTTTTTGTAATTATACTTATTTTGCAATTTAAAAATGTGCATAAATATAGAGAAAATGATAATGTAAAAAATTAAAATTAGTTGATAGAGAAAAAACTTTAGAACTAATTGAATACTTTATTTAAAATACTAAAAAAATTAATTTACGTATTACATTTTAATATTTTTTTGCAATGATAGTGATCATAAATTTTACTCTTCATATAAAGGAAGCTATGGTTCATAATATTGTAAAATGTATTGTTAATAAATTTAATGATTTTTAAATTGAAAAATGTGGTTTATTCTCGAAAAACTTTTGTACAAGTTTAAAAAAACAACCAAGTACAGGGTCGGATCAAGGCTGTCACGGGCCTGAAGCACAAAAAAATTTCAGGGCCCCCCTAAAAAAGCAAAAGTTTCTGCATTTTTATCTTATCAGAGTGTCTAGCGTATAATCATTTAAACAATGGAGAAAATTTTCAAAGAATCTTAACAAAGTGTAAAAAAATAAAATTTTACATAAATTACAAAAATTACAAAATTTTATTAAAACCAGTATTATGAATGAACAGATAAGAAAGTTAAGGATAATTTACATTGAAATGGGAAAATTAGAGCAAAAAGACGTAAATTGAAAAACCTGCAAAAAATATATAAATTCTTAAAAAATAAAAAAGTTTAAAAAATCAATGAAAGTAAAAAAAAGACAATGAAGAAATATTGTAATAATGCGTTATGAAATATTAAACAGTTTAAGAAAGATTGATTAAATTGCTTTTTTAAAATATCAAAATACTACGCAATAAACAGGAAAAGTTTTTAAAACAAAAAATTGAAATTACAAAAGAGAAGAAAAATGATGTTCAAAAAGTTAAAATATTAAAAATAAAAGATAAAGATAAAAAAATACTTTAAAAACTTGTTTTGAAATTCAAGCAAAAAGCAACAATTTTTTTTAAATGAAGAATTAAGCGAAAACAATTAAACAATTTTAAGAAAAAAAACCAATATTTCTAAGAAATAGAGAAATTCTCATCAAATGAGAACATTTATTAAAAGATCGAATTTACGAAAAATTAAATAATAGAAGAAAAGTCTATAAAAATTATAAAAATTAATAAGTTCTGACACAGGATAAAAAACCAAATAATTATTTCAAAAATCGTAAAATTGAAAAAAATTATATTTTACAACTTCCAAATTATAATAATAAATAAAATTAATCACTAAAAAAGTTAATAAATTTTTCTAAATATTGTTAAAATAAAACTATATAAAATTAAATGAAGTAATTTTTGTAAAAAGAATAAAATTAAAAAAAATCTAAAAAATAAAAAGTATTGTTAAACGCATAAAAAAAAATCTTTTAAAAGGAAATAAAAGTTACCTTAGTGATTTTCTAAAAATGCAGAAAAGCAATATAAAACATAATCTACCAAAAAAATTGTTTGAAAAAGAAAAAGTTGCAAGAAAGAGTAATGAAATATTTCAAGAAAGTGATATAAATTAGTGTGTAAATAAATCTACAATTTTTTCTATAATTTTCAACCGTTTTCAATTTAGAATTATTCTCCCTAAATTTTAAAAAAATATTCTTTAACTTTTTTAATTATTTTGTTCTGTTGTAGATTATTCTCTTAAGTTTTCGAATTTCTTTTTCAATTGTCAATTATTTTCCGCATTTCTCAATTATTTTCTTTAATATTAAATTATTTTCGTCATTTTGTAATTTTCATTAAACTATGAATTATTTTCTAAAGTCAATTCCATTCTACAATTTTCAATTAAGTTTATACAATATTCCAGAAAACTTGACTTTTTTCAATTATAAACCATTATTTCAAATTACAATTTATTTCTTCAAATTTCAATCACATTTTTCAATTTTTAATTATTTTTTCGAATATCAATATGCTTTTTTCATTGTAAGTACAATTGTTCAATTGTTCTCTTCAGTTTTTAATTATTTTTTAAAAATTTCATTTCCATTCTTCAATTCAAAATTTTTTCCTCAATATCAATTATTTTGTTTGATTCAATTTTTTTCAATCCAGTTGTTCAATTAGCAATTATTTCCTACAGTTATTTCTATAATTTTCTAAATTTTTCAATTTTCAATTATTTTTTAAATGAAATATTTATAGTTTGATTTTTTAAATTATATTTTCCAGTTGTGTATTAATCTAGTCATTTTTTGAATTGTCAATTATTTTCGTAATTTTTTAGAAATTATCTTCAATTTTGCTATTATTCTTGTTATTTTACAAATATTTTTTTTTTCATTTATTAATTATTTTCTTTAATTTTTAGTTATTTCTTACAATATTTAAAATTTTTATTTATTCTCTTAAAATTTTAGAATTATTTTTCAACGTTTTCAATTATTTTTTTCAGTTGTGCATTATTCTAGTCATTTTTTGATTTTTTTTTCAATTGTCAATTATTTTCTTTAATATTTTAAAATCTTTGCCTTTCGCCAATTATTTTTCTCCATTATCATTAAGATTCGTTAATTTCAAATTTTTGTTTTCTTCAATTCTAATTTTTTTTTCAAATTTCAATTCCATTTTTCAGTTTTTAATTCTTTTTTTGTATATTCAATAAATTTCGGCTTTTTTCAAATACTTTTTTAAATTTTTAATTATATTCTTTCAATTTGAATTTAAATTTTTAATAATTTTATTCAATTTTAATTATTTTTGTCGATTTTCAATCCATTTCTTCAATGCGCAATTAATTCCAACAATTATTCCTATAATTTTCTTCATTTTTCAATTTTTAATTATTTTCTTTAAATCTAAAGTTTTTGCTGTAATTTTTTCTATGCTTTCACAACACCTAGAACTAAAAAAAAAACGTAAATAAACTACGATATCCGATGTAGTAAACCACATCGTCTTTTTCAAGTCTCGTAATTTTTATTTCAATCTTTACTATTTTTTTATCTGTATGGGACGAGTCATTTTTACCGTGTCTTCATCGAATCATGACACGCATTGGACACGTATACGTGTTATGTTCCTTCCATATCACAATTTTCCACACAAGTTGAAACAATTTTTTTCTTTCAGTCCCAAACAATTTTTTTACAAGTCAGTTAAATTATTTGTTATTGTGTTAAATTCGATTTGAATTCGATTGTCAAAAGTTAGTAGAAATATAGTAGTCGGAGCAGAAGACGTTATTTAAAAGGCGGGAAAAACGATATTTTTAAATTTTATTATTTACTTATACAGATTTCCGTATTTTAATTCCTTATTGTTCAGTTGTGTAATAAATTGTATAAATATTATAATTATTGTTATTACTGTCAGATTTAAATTTTATTTCCCGCTTTCCTAGATACGAGCAAGTCTCGGCTGTTAAAGATTCATTATGGGAACGTTAAATCGATTTTTTTTATTACATTTTCTAAGTATTGTTGCACTTGGGTTTACAACAAAAATGAATGTCATGTATAAGTGGAAATTCATTGATTATGTGTGGAGTTCACAAGAAGCTAAAGAAAAAGCTTTAAGATCTGGAAAATATAATTATAGTAGTCCAATTCTGATTGACCTTGATCGATCACAAGGTAAGTTAAATATTTTACAAAATTTACTAAACAAGAATTGAATTCGATTACTTTGTGTATTTCGTATACAAAACCACTCATTTTTTAAACTCAATACTCTATTAGCTTTAAAATAAGCAAAAAAATTAAAATATCTTGACTGGTTCAAAAGTTATAAGTAAATGTGTATAAAGAACAAAACGCAACAACAGGACCGTCTTAAAATCTTGATAACTCTGTCAGATATTAGCGAATTAAAACTTTTCATAGACCATTGGAAAGCTTATAAAATTTGCTGTAAAATAGTCCTATTTTAAAGCTTTTTTGATTAATAGAAATGGAGATTCAATGTGATAAAGACATGTGAATTTTCATTGTTGAAGTTTGGTGAGCTTCATTTTCTAGAAAAAGTAATTGGAAAAATTTTAAATTAATCTAAATTAAAAGCTGGAATTATTAGTTTTAAAATAAGCCAAAGAAAATTAAAATATCTTGAATGGTTCAAAAGTTATAACGTTATAAGTAAATGTGTATAAAGAACAAAACGTTTTGTTTTTTATATATAATTACTCATAACTTTTGAACCAGTTAAGATATTTTAATTTTCTTTGGCTTATTTTAAAGCTGATAGTTCAAGGTTTATGTTAGCTTAATTTCAAATTTTTCCCATTACTTTTATAGAAAATGCAGCCCCCAAACTTGAACAATGAAAATTCACAAAAACCGAAAAAATCACCTGTCTTTATCACATTGAATCTCCGTTTCTATTAATCAAAAAAGCTTTAAAATAGGACCATTTTATAGCAAATTTTATAAGCTTTCCAATGGTCTATAAAAATTTTAATTTGCTCATATCTGACAGAGTTATCAAGATTTTAAGACGGTCCTGTTTTTAATCCCATTTTTGTAAGTGGTCCCAAAATTTTGGCCGGTAGTGTAGTTCTGAATTGTTTTACAAAATTAATAATTTTTAATTGATTTACCTTAAATTGCAAATTTCCTAAAAAATTATAATTCATAAATCAAATTATTTTTCTTTTTTAAAAGTCAACTTCTTTTAGTTATTTTTTTTTTTTTTTTACAAAAAATACGTACTTATATTTTTTTTGTTTAAATACAGATGGAAGAGTATTTGTTACTTTGGCAAAAACTAGAGGAGTTCCAGCCAGTTTAGGTGTTGTTTCTTATAAAAAAGGACCTGGGGGTCCTTTAATAAAACCATATCCAAATTGGTCCTGGCACGAACAAGGAGATTGTATGAAGAGTATAATTAACGTCTATAGAATCGCAGTAAGTTTTGTTATTACAAATAAAATTTTTTTTTCATTAATTAAACATTTTTCAAAACCAAATTAATTTTCTGTCTTTAAACCGTTTGTCTAGTGATTTGTAATTAATGATTTATGTATAATTTTTCAATACATTTTTTGGATACTCATCAAAAAATTCAAAATTGATGCGAAAATTGTCAAAGAATTTAATTTACTATTGTGTTTACTTTTTTGTAAACTAATTTTTTATTTATATTTGCAATATATTATATTATATTATCAAATTAATTACTAAAAATCAACTATGTTAATTAACTTTAATTTAATTTATTGCAGATTGACAGTTGCAATAGATTGTGGGTTTTAGATAATGGAATGATTGACGACAAACAAGTTTGTCATGAAAAATTATTAGTTTTCGATTTAAGCTCAAATCAAATAATAATGCTGATTCCAATTCACGAAAAATATTCCAAAAAATTAGAAGGAAAAAAAAGTCTCTTAATGACTCCAATTATTCGAACTAAGAAAAAAGATTGTAAAAAAGAAAAGGTGCTTTTGAAGAATATATTAATAATATTTAATTAAATTTCCAAGTATGTTAAATAATTAAAGATAATAATTAGAAACTAAATTACAAAATTAAAATCAATTACATAGAAAAAGTGTCTGCCTCAAAATGAAAATTTTAAAGTTCAAGTTTTCTTTGTTGCATTCTGCTAATTAGAACAGTCTGAGATTTATTATTTCTCTTAATAATTTAGAAGAGGTTTTAAAGTGCTTAAAAAACAATTTACATGAAGATATTTATCAATTATTTTTCATAATATCAGGTGATAAACGTCTCTTCTACGAAAAACACAAATTTTTAGGTTAACCTGACATTTTACTTGACATATCGTCTACAGGGATCAGTGGATAAAGTAGAAAGTCTGTTTATCGACAGTCGAATAATTTTGGCGGCAAAAATTTTTTTTTATTATATATTGTCTACTCTTACCCACTGTTTCTTGTACATAGTTCTAAGAAGTAATTATGAAAATAATTAAATTTTTTCAGGTTTTTATAACAGATGTTGCTGGATATGGATTATTAGTGTGGAATCATCATGATAAATTACCTTTAGAACTTCCGTCTTATTTTGGACTTGATTCACTTTTTAATGAAGTAAATTTTAAAAACCCAAAAGGAACTTCCCCTTTTACAAAAGATCGTATAGGATTGGCTTTATCTCCAAAAAGTGCAAAAAATCGAGAACATCTTTTCCTTAGGCCACACGCTTCAAATTGTTTATATGTAGTAAATATTACTAACATTGAGCAAAAAAACTGGAATTTCCAGTTACATTTGTACGGTTGTGATAATAAATTGTCAAGTGCATCGACTGCTCAAGCTTTTAGCTCACAATCTACTCTCTTTTTTGGACTTACTGAACATTCTGCCATTGGTTGTTTAAATATGCACAGGAATTTTGAAACCGAAAATATAGTAAGAATTAGTCTCTTTATTATAATAAAAAAAAAGAAATAAATAATAAAAAAAAATAATAATAAAAATATATATTATAATAAAGCAAATCAAAAAATAAAAATTTAAATTATTGTAAAATGGTAGTGAAATCGAAAAAAAATTCTTTATGCATGTTTTGAGCAGAATTTTTTTTTTTATATTATTATAAAAATATATCTAAACGAAATAATAAATCTTTTTCAGGAAATTGTTGCTCAAAATGATAAAACTCTTCAATTTGTTAGTGGAATGAAAGTAATTCCTCCGACACAATTTTATTTTGATGAAGAACTTTGGGTATCTACAAATCTTAATCAAAATATAGCTGACGATGTAGTTAAGTTGAACAAAGTCAATTTCAGAATTTTGAAACAATCCGTAAAGAAATTAATCAAAGGAACCAAATGCGATGTTCCGATTGATATAAGATGATATATTTTATATTTTGTAAATTGAAAATATGAGTATGCGTAAGTATCGAGAAATAAAAATATAAAAAAAGAAAAATTAAATGGAAAATGGCAAAGAAAAAAATGAGAACTATTTTGGTACTTACTTACATTTGTTAATAAAATTAGTATATTACGTTTTACTATTTCTTTTTAATGATCATGATTATGATTTTTACTTTTTTGTATAAAGGAATTTATATTGTATTGTAGAGGTTTTCTATATTGTAAATAAAAGACAATCGTTAATATAAATATAATGAAATTAAATTAAAAAATGTGTTTTTTTATTGTATTTGCGAACTGTAAAAAAACATAAATAAATATTTGGTGTACAGAAATTTGTTTATTGAGTTTGATTTACCCGAAACTTTTTTTTTTATTGAATCAAATTTAAATAATCTTAATATTCTAAAACTTTTGGTTGGTTTTATTTTGACTTTCAGGTTCAAAGAGAAATTCAAATAACGATGATTCGAAATTCCAAAATTTATTGACAGAAAAAAATGACAGAAGAAATAGCAGAAAAACTGACATTTTTCACTCTTTTCCATATTCTTCATAACACGAATTACTTTCACAATTTTTCAAAATAAGAGATACTACTTTATAATAATAAAATTTTATTTTGTTATAGCCCATATGTATCTAAAGCTTTATTTTGTTAATCGAATAAAGTATATTAATCTTGAAATATTTTCTATTTTCCATTTTCTATTAATTTTGACTCAAACATTTATTTTAAAAGTCTGTTAAATTGATTGTTATTTTGGTTATTTTGTTAAATTCGTTAGAGGTTAGAACTTTTTCGTTTTTGAGGTTAGAAATAGAAATAGCCTGTGAAGTAGACGCTCTATAAAAGGCGGTAAAATAAATATTTTTAAATACGGTGTGGCTATTTCTCCCGACCATCGGGAGATGTAAGTGACGGTAGAAATTTTCTCCCGACAATCGGGAGATATAGTGACGGGAAATTATTTCTCCCGACACCTGGAATATTAACTTATGTAGCCCGATTGTCGAGGTAGAGAAAAAAAGACATTTAATGCATCGGTTTGTAGAAAGTAGAAATGTAGTATATCTTTTTATCTGAACTTCTAAATAATATGCAATAACGTGATACAGGCAAGTATTTACACATAACCTTAAATTTAGGGGCTAATAGTCGATAAAACAGAGTTATATGCAATACCGAAAGTAGAGAATATAAGTATTCTGCTGGCGGGAAATTTTCAATTAAATTATTTACCTTTTAACAGTGCCCATTATTAAAATAAAAGTTTGTTTTAAATGTTTTAAATTAACGCTTTTGTGTTTATAGCAAATAAGGAAAAGCCTGCGGGATTTTTTTACAGCACGATATTTAAATTTATAATACAAACTTTTTTTTCAAAACTCAAACTTTTTTACTTTACATATTTTTAAACTTAAGTTTCTATACTATTTACCAAGTTCCACTTTTGGCAAAACTAGAATCCAAAATTTTTAGGCCGCTTGTACATCTCACCTGTTCCAAGTTTTTGCAATGTATAGAAAAGGATAGACAATATGTCTGTCAAAGTTGAAATAAAAAATTTTAACAATAAACAAAAAGTTTTGTAAGTAACAGGTAACAGTTAAAATACATATTTCAGAGGTAAAATAATTAAATATTTATAAGAAAAGGGACTATTAGTTTGTAAAAAATGTAGACATTTTATAAACATTAAACTTCTAACTTTAAGAAATACCTTTTATTAAACAATTTCATTCCTAATAGATAAAACGAACATATATATTTATAATCTTTGTATTACACATTTGAAATCTTAATTCTAGTAAAATTCCTTATTTACATTTATTTTCTCTGTCACTATTTTTTAACTTTCTAAACATATTTACAAAGTTCGACTGTTAGCAAAAGCAGAATTCAAAATACTTTTATAAATGATCATTGAAAATTAAAATCTAGATGTTTAAATATAAATGAAGGTTTTTAATAAACAGATTTTTAAAATTTACTTTAGAAATAAAATACATAGTAAAATATCCATAAAAAAGTACCATTAATTTGAAATTAAATTTTAAGAGGTACTTTAATCTTCGCTCCTGCAATAATGACAGAACGAATTAATGGTTTTACGCCCTAATTTCGTATATAAACATTTAACATAATACCATCTGAGGCATCTGTCACACCTCCTACTGTCTTAAAAAACGCACAGGAAAAAATGTTTTTAATATTGTGCTCTGACCTCCCAGATTTGTTCAAAATGAAAAAAATACACCTATTTTTTTTATTGAATTCGAAGAAAATCACAGAAAAGGCAATTATTTTTTTAATAATTGTTTAAACAAATAATTATTGTTATTAATTTTTAACTTTCGTCAGAAAGTTTGTTGTTGTTTTGGTTGTTATTGTTGTACATGAGATGCAATTCTAAAGCACCGACTACTGATTTCTAATCATTTTTTAATTATATTTACGTCTTATAAAGTTCCAAATTTCCAGTGTTATTAATTATGTTATATTTTATACAACGTTATTATATTTTAATGATGTTACGGAAATATATATTTTCCTTCGAAAAGCCAAACTCAGTCACTTGTACGTCCATCGTTCTCTTCGAAACGTTAAGATTAAACCTTGAATATTATACGAAGTGAAAAATTATAAAATAAAACTTTTATAGTTTTTACATCGGTATTATTTTACTTTTTACGTAATCTTTTGACACTTTTATTGCATATATTTGAATATTATGTGTATATGGTTTCTTTTAAAAAAATGAGTGAAACGGGCATTGAAAACATTGACACCTCCAACGAGGGTAAGTAAATTAATTATAATTATTATCAAAGTGCATCTAGAGATATTGTGAAAACATTCCATTCACTAATCGAACCAACTAATAATTATTAATTAATTATTAATTATATATTCAAACCATTATATTTTGTCGTTGCGGACTATTTCTAGAAATGTAATAAAATGTAATAAAAAAACATTGAAACAATTTAGATAATATAAATTTTTTTATTGTCAATTGTTCAAAATAGTCTAATTTATTTAAATTAACAAACTATTGCATGAAAAAAGGCAAAACAATTAGTGAAAATTTATTTTCACCTGCGAAATGCTAAGATTTTCCATATTTTAAAAGAATATTATAAAGAATAGTGACAGAGAAAATAAATGTAAATAAGGAATTTTACTAGAATTAAGATTTCAAATGTGTAATACAAAGATTATAAATATATATGTTCGTTTTATCTATTAGGAATGAAATTGTTTAATAAAAGGTATTTCTTAAAGTTAGAAGTTTAATGTTTATAAAATGTCTACATTTTTTACAAACTAATAGTCCCTTTTCTTATAAATATTTAATTATTTTACCTCTGAAATATGTATTTTAACTGTTACCTGTTACTTACAAAACTTTTTGTTTATTGTTAAAATTTTTTATTTCAACTTTGACAGACATATTGTCTATCCTTTTCTATACATTGCAAAAACTTGGAACAGGTGAGATGTACAAGCGGCCTAAAAATTTTGGATTCTAGTTTTGCCAAAAGTGGAACTTGGTAAATAGTATAGAAACTTAAGTTTAAAAATATGTAAAGTAAAAAAGTTTGAGTTTTGAAAAAAAAGTTTGTATTATAAATTTAAATATCGTGCTGTAAAAAAATCCCGCAGGCTTTTCCTTATTTGCTATAAACACAAAAGCGTTAATTTAAAACATTTAAAACAAACTTTTATTTTAATAATGGGCACTGTTAAAAGGTAAATAATTTAATTGAAAATTTCCCGCCAGCAGAATACTTATATTCTCTACTTTCGGTATTGCATATAACTCTGTTTTATCGACTATTAGCCCCTAAATTTAAGGTTATGTGTAAATACTTGCCTGCACAGTTAAAAATTTTGTGTAAAAAACGGTCCACATATTCTTTGTGTTAAATTTAACACAAAGATTGTGTTAATTTAACATGAAAATTGTGTTAATTTAACATAAACGATTGTTAAATAAACATATAGTTTGTGTTATTTTAACACAAATTTTGAGTGGACCGTTTCGGACATTTAATTTGTGTTAAATATACACAAAATTTTTAACTGTGTGTATCACGTTATTGCATATTATTTAGAAGTTCAGATAGAAAGATATACTACATTTCTACTTTCTACAAACCGATGCATTAAATTTCTTTTTTTCTCTACCTCGACAATCGGGCTACATAAGTTAATATTCCAGGTGTCGGGAGAAATAATTTCCCGTCACTATATCTCCCGATTGTCGGGAGAAAATTTCTACCGTCACTTACATCTCCCGATGGTCGGGAGAAATAGCCACACCGTTTTAAATATTATTGACAATTACTGATTTTTCTTGTTTATTTATCAAGTATATTCACCTTTATAACAGCCAATTATATTGATTTCCGTATTTGAATTCCTTATTATTAATTTATCAAGTAAAGAATATTATACTTTAATTTTTTCACGATTTCCGTATTTAAATTTTATTTCCTCGTTACAGCTATAATTTTCAGTTCACCTGCAAGTCTCGAGTTAAAAGAATCATTATGAGATTATTAAATCAATTTTTTTTGTTACTTTTTTTAAGTGCTATTGCTGGTGTATTTGCAACAAAAATGGATGTCGTGTACGAGTGGCAATATATCGATTATGAATGGGACTCCCTAAAAGATAAAGGAAAGGCTTTAAATTCTGGAAAATATAATTTTAGTAGTCCCATTCTCATTGACGTCGATCGAGATCAGGGTAAGTTAAAAATTTTAAAACATTTTATTTTAATTTCCATACATTGCTTAGAAAAACGTTGGTCAAACATTACAAATTTTTCTACAGTACAAAAATAATTTACATAATCTATGATATTTTAAAAGATTTTGGGAATACAATTTTATCATTTTTTAAATTTTTTTTTGTATCTACGTAGATGGGAGAACATTTGTTACTTTGGCAAAAACTAGAGGAGTTCCAGCCAGTTTATGTGTAGTTTCCGATAAAAGTGGATATGGCGGTCCTTTATTAAAACCGTATCCTGATTGGCAGTCTCATAAAGAAGGAGATTGTAATTCCATAATAAATGTGTACAAAATCTCAGTAAGTTTTTAACAAATATTTTTTTTTAGATATAAATGTAGTAATTTATATTTGTACAAAATAAATTTTTTCGAGTATCTATCTTTTCATGATTTTCGTCTTTTTCTTTTTTCTTGGCAGATTGATGATTGTTATAGATTATGGATTTTGGATAATGGAATGATTGACGACGAAAAAGTTTGTCCTGACAAATTATCAGTTTATGATTTATACAATGATAAATTAATACTTCAAATCCCAATTGAGGAAAAATATTCTAAAAATCCAAAAACACATAAAGGTCTGTTAATGGCATCAATTGTTCAAACTGAGGGACGACAATGTATGAAAGAAAAGGTGTGTCTGAATAATTCAAACCATATAATAATTAACTAAATATCTAAGAATATGAAATAAATATATATCCTTAGACGTTTTTTTTAATTTGTACAGACCTGGATCGTATTTATTTTAATTTATTTTTGGCAAATTTGAAGAAGTTAACTTTTCAGGTATTGGAGATGTTTTAGGTGTGTGAAGACGATATTTGGTTAAAAACAGCAGACTTATTTTCAAAATTATAAAAACTTACAGTAAATAATTGTTTGTATAATGGATAATGTTGTGGATATAAAAAGGCAAAAAGTGCGATTGACATTTTCCATATAACTGTCAAATTCATCTGCACGAAGCGCCCCTATCGACACGATTTCGTACTATATTCTCTCTAAACACGGTCGGTAAAAAAACCTCAAATTTCGAAAAATATTAATCTCAAAGCATTTAATTAATTTAATTCATGATTGTAAGTAGTTAAATAAAAGTTTTAAGTTAATGTTTCACTTCTACTGTTATATAGCAAGAAATAGTTAATCAAAAAATCTCCTTGCTGAGTTCCGTGAGATTTTTAAACTTAGAATTGTTCTATCCCTAGAAAATTTCTTCGAGCACTTCTACGAGGGTTTTAAACTTAGAACTTTTTTGTGTCCAGATAATTTTTTCAAGGATTTTTTTAAGATTTTGTTCGAAATGCTTTTAGTTTGATGTTTCTTGAAATACGATTTGTTACCGACCGAGTTTGTTAGCATAGTAATACAAAGACTCGTCGCTAGGGGCGCTTCTACTTCAACAAATTCGTCAGTTGTTTGATATCTGTCACATTTTCTCTGAAAAATGTCAATCGTACTTTTTATCCTAAATAATTAACTTTTATAATTCCGCAAAGAAATATCCTTTTTTTAAGCCAAATATCGTCTTCATACGTTTTAAAACATCTTGAATAACCCAGACTAACTTTATTATTAATGATAAATATAATAATTAATTTTCTGCAGGTTTTTATGGCAGATGTTGCCGGAAACGGATTATTACTTTTGGATTATCCTACTCTTTGGAGGTTTGATCTCCCGTCGTATTTTGAATTTGATTCACGTTTAAATTTGTCAAGTAATGAAATTCCATTCACAACTTCTCCTCTCACCAAAGATCGTTTTGGATTGGCTTTATCTCCAAAAATTGGCAAAAATCAACAGCACCTTTTTTTTAGACCATATGCCTCACGTGATATATATGCAGTTAATGTTAATAACATTATGGAGAAAAAAAATGAATTACCATTACATTTGTTTGATTGTTATAATAAACTTCCCAGCGCGTCGACTGCTCAAGCTTTTGGCTCGAAAGCTACTCTTTTTTTTGGACTTACTAAACATGCTGCCATAGGTTGTTTAAATATTTTTCGAAAATTTCAATCCGAGAATATAGTAAGAAAAATATAAATTATTTGTATCTATAAAAAATATAGTTCCTTTATTATAAATCACATATATTTAGGAAAATTAGTAGAAAAGAAATTTCTTTAAATTATAAAAATATAACTAAATGAAAACTAAATAATTTTCAGGAAATTATTGCCCAGGATTGTGAAACTCTTCAATTTGCAAGTGGAATTAAAGTAATTCCTCCATCGAAATCCAACCTCGAAGAAGAACTTTGGGTGTCTACAAATCTTTACGAAAAACTTGAAAACAAAAAAATGAATTTGAGTAAAATTAATTTCAGAATTTTGAAACAATCCGTGAGAAAATTGATTAAAGGTACTAAATGTGATTTTCCGATTAAAAGGGGAAATTCGCGTAAGTTGCCTGCTTGGTTTGCATAGAGCAATTTATCCGCTTTTGCCCTTTAGGACAGTACATCTTATTTATTTTATCTTTATGCGAGATTCAAAATTTAAGAAACCTTTCAAGCATAAGTGCCGAGAAATAAAAATATATAATATAAAAATTTATGAAAAACTGGATAAAGGGAAAAAAATGGGTCAAATGGGATATTTATTCAGATTTATTAATAAAATGAATGTATTAAATTAATTATCTTTTAAGTGGTCATTGATAATAAAAAATTAGTTTTGTTTCCTAATGTAGTAAACTTTGTTTTGATACTGTAAGGGAAAGATTATTTTAAATAAACAGATTTTTTAATGACAAAAGTTGTTTTTTTCTGAAAACCTATATCATTTATTTGTTATAAAAAAGATAATACATAAAACCTAAATCTTCGAGGCAGGCATTTTTTAATCACAGGAGAATAATGTTTTTTTTAAAAGAAATGTGTGTATTCTTATAAAAAATCTGAAAACTAATAATAATTAGTATTTAAACAATTTTTATTTTCCCGCTTAAAGACTATTTCTATTTCTAACCTCAAAATTAAAATTTTCGTAAAATGAATTCAACAAATTGACCAAACAAGTTAATTTATTCATTCATTTTGTCTACACCTGAAGTTTTGTCACTAGATGTTTTTTTGTTTTAAAATTTTGAATCATATTTCACCTTTTTATGTTCTCAAATTTTAAATTTACAGCAAATTTAATTTCTTTTAATCTCAGTTAATTTATTTGAACTTGCATTCATTAAAAGTTCAATTAATTTGTCAAATTATAAAAATAATATTTTATAATTAAAAATAATTATAATTGTTTTATAAATTTATTATTTTTCAAACTGTCAATTAATTATAATTTTTCAAATATACTAAATTTAAAGTGATTTAAAATTTTCTTCAATTTTTGATACTTTTTTTTCTATTATGATTTCAATTACTTAGACTACAATTATTTTTAACAATTTTTTTTTAATTTTCAATTATTTCCTGCAATTTTCAGTTATTTTCATAATTTCTCACTTTTTCCTCTAAATCTTAAATCTACCTTCCGCAAAAATTCAATTCTTTTCTTCAAGTTTTTCAATCACTTTGTCAATTAATTAAATAATAATAATCTCCGTAAACTCCTGAAGTTAGTTAGTATTTATATTTATTCATTTTTTCTGTCCACGTTTTAAAGTCTGAAGTGAAGTTAGTCTTAGTCCCTGTTATTTTATTGATTTTGACTCTCTTTATCAGGAAATATTTTGAAATTTGAATTGAAAGAATAAGGTAACCTTTTTCGTTACTTTCGTGTTGTGCTGGTTTTTAATTGTCATTTGTGTAAAAAAAAAGTTTCGAAAAATGGTTTAGAAATTTATTATGGATTCTGAAGAAGTTTAAAATATATACACATGCAATTAATTTCGTAAATTTTCAGTTATTATCTCAAATTTAGATTATTGTCATCAATTTTCCATTATATAACGATTTTTTAATTATTTTCTTGTGCTTAAAAATAAATTCTGGAATTTTTCTTGATTTTTATCAATTTATAATTATATTCATTATTTTGTCATTACTTTTAAAAATTTCAATTATTTATCCTATATTGCAGGTATTCTCATCAATTTTCAGTTATTTCTGCAATTTTTTATATTACTCTCTTCAATTAAAATTTTTTAAGTAATTTTGTAATTATTATTTTTTTCTAAACATATACTCTATGATTTTTTCAGTTATTCCTCTCAAATTTTATTGAATGTTTTCAATTTTCCATATTTAAATTATTTTCATCATAATTCAATTTACTTTCTCAAACTTAAATAATTTTCAGCATATTTCAATTATTTTTTTCAATTTTGAATTAATTCTATCATTCTTTCATTATTTTTCTCGATTGTTAATTATTATTCGCTTTTTCTAAAATTATTTTCTAAAATTTTTAAGTATTTTTCTGAAAATTCAAATATTTTCTTCATTTTCTAATTATTTTCATTTGTTATCAGAATTTTAAATTTTGTTTTTTTATTAATTATCGTAAATTTCAATTATTTTTTAGCTTTCTTTCAGACTTTTCTCCAATTTTTAGTTTTTCTCAATTTATAAAATTAATTTCTAAAAAATTTTAAAGTATTTTTCTCAAATTTCTATTATTTTCTTCAATTTTTCAATTATTTTTATTTTTTTCATAATTACAAATTTTGTTTATTAATTATCGTAAATTTTAATTACTTTTAGCTTATTTCTTCAATTCTTTTCTCCAATTTTTAGTTATTTTCTTTTTTTTTATAAATGATTTCTAAGATCTTCATGTATTTTTTTCAAATTTTAATTATTTTTACTTTATTTAAAAAAATTCTGTAGTATTTTCAATTATCACACTTGAATGTCATTTATTTTTTACAACTTATCATTGTTTGTATCATGTTTTAATTATTTTCGTCAAGTTTTAAAAATTAAAAACATTTTCAATTATTTTCCAAAATTTATTTTCTTCAATTTTTAATTCTTTACTCTCTAAATCTGAATTAGTAGTTTTCTACTATGAATTAGTAATTTTCTACTATGAATTAGTCAATTTCATGGCTCATTTTTCTCTAATTCATATAGTAGAAAACTACTAATTCTTAGTAGAAAACTATTAATTTTTGTAGAAAACTACTAATTGAAATAGTGAAACTTTACTTTTAAAAAAAAGTAGATATTTTTACTATTTTAATTAGTAGTTTTTTACTACAAAATTAGTAGTTTTCTACTATAATTCTTAGTAATTTTCTACTAAGAATTAGTAAAATTCTTACTATTTTAATAGTAGCTCACTTTTCGCTAATTCATTAGTAGAAAACCACTAATTCAGATTTAGAGAGTACATTTATTTCATTATTTCAAAAATTGTTTACTATGTATCTGACTTTTCAATTCTTTCATTATTTATATTATTTTCTTCAATTTTCAGTTACTTTCGTTCTTTTTCTCGTTCTTTTTTATAATTGCCAAAAAGTTTTTACTTATTTCTCTTTATTTAAAACTTGTTCTGTTCAATTTTAAAAATATTTTTATCTTTTTTCATTTATTTTCTCTAATTTTTAAATATTTTCTTTTATTTCAATGAACTTTTGAAAGTTTTAAGTATTTTTCTCAAATTTCGTTTAACTTTCCTTTATTTAAAATATTTTATGTAATTAATTATTTTCTCAAATTTTAATTATTTTTTTTTAATTTTAATTTATTTATCGCAATTTCTAACCATGTTTTTTCAATTTTCAATTATTTTCTCTAATTTTTCATTATTCAATTTTGTTTTAATTTACTATTAATATTCTCAAGTTTTATTTTGCTAGCTATTAAATAATAATAATCTCCGTAAACTCCTGAAGTTAGTTAGTATTTATATTTATTCATCTTTTTTTGTCCACGTTTTAAAGTCTGAAGTGAAGCTAGTTTAATATTTATTCATCTTTTTCTGTCCACGTTTAAAAAACTGAAGCCAAGTTAGTCTTAGTCCCTGTTATTTTATTGATTTTGACTCTCTTTATCAGGAAATATTTTGAAATTTGAATTGAAAGAATAAGGTAACCTTTTTCGTTACTTTCGTGTTGTGCTGGTTTTTAATTGTCATTTGTGTAAAAAAAAAGTTTCGAAAAATGGTTTAGAAATTTATTATGGATTCTGAAGAAGTTTAAAATATATACACATGCAATTAATTTCGTAAATTTTCAGTTATTATCTCAAATTTAGATTATTGTCATCAATTTTCCATTATATAACGATTTTTTAATTATTTTCTTTTGCTTAAAAATAAATTCTGCAATTTTTCTTGATTTTTATCAATTTATAATTATATTCATTATTTTGTCATTACTTTTAAAAATTTCAATTATTTATCCTATATTGCAGGTATTCTCATCAATTTTCAGTTATTTCTGCAATTTTTTATATTACTCTCTTTAATTAAAATTTTTTAAGTAATTTTGCAATTATTATTTTTTTTTAAACATATACTATGATTTTTTCAGTTATTTCTCTCAAATTTTATTGAATGTTTTCAATCTTTCATATTTCAATTTTTAATTAATTTTATCATTTTTCAATTATTTTTCTCGATTGTTAATTATTATTCTCATTTTCTAAAATTATTTTCTAAGATTTTTAAGTATTTTTCTGAAAATTCAAATATTTTGTTCTATTTCTAATTATTTTTATTTCTTATCAGAATTTCAAATTTTTTTTTATTGATTATCGTAAATTTTAATTATTTTTAGCTTTCTTCCAGACTTTTCTCCAATTTTTAGTTTTTCTCATTTTATAAAATAAATTTCAAAAATTTTTTAAGTATTTTTCTGAAATTTCTATTATTTTCTTCAATTTTTAATTATTTTTCTTTGTTTTCATAATTTTCAAAAAAATTTATTAATTATCGTAAATTTCAACTATTTTTAGCATTCTTCCAGTCTTTTCTCCAATTTTTAGTTATTTTCATTTTCTAAAATTATTTTCTAAGATTTTAAGAACATTTTTCTAATATTTCAATTGTTTTCTTCAATTTTTAATTATTTTTATTTGTTTTCATAATTTCAAAATTTGTTTATTGACTATCGTAAATTTCAATTACTTTTTGCTTATTTCTTCAATTCTATTCTCCAATTTTTAGTTATTTTCTTTTTTTTAATTGATTTCTAAGATCTTCATGTATTTTTTTCAAATTTTAATTATTTTTTTCTTTATTTAAAAAAAAATCTGTAGTTTTTTCAATTATCACACTTACATGGCATTTATTTTTTACAACTAATCTTATTTTGTTTAATTTCAATTATTTTTTGCAATTCTTTTTAATTCTAAACCATTATAAATTTTGGCCTAAATAAATATTTATTTCGTCTTATTAGATAAATATTATTTACCGATTTGTTATATTTAGGTATTATTGTATTTTATAATTTCTAAAATGAATGAAGAACTAATCGCGCGCTGGCGCGCGTTTTATTTCGCTAGTTTTAAATATTTTTTCCTCGACATTACATTAATTTAATTATTTATTCCTAATTTTTATATCATTTTTTGCCAATTTAAATACATTTTTTTCATTCACCATAATTTTTGTCATTTTGCAATTATTGTATTCAATTTTTAATCATTTTTATTATTTCTGAATAAATATCCTAAACTTTTAAATATATGTCTTAATTTTCAATTATTTTGTACAAGTTTCAATTTATTTTTTTATTATTTTACAATTGTTTTCCTAACTTTTTAATTATTTTATTCCCAAATTTTCAGTTATTATCTCAAATTTAGATTATTGTCTTCGATTTACAATTTTTCAAACGATTTTTCAATTATTTTCTCTTTTCTCAATTTTAAATTATTTTTATCATATTTTAATTATTTTTTCCAATTTTAAATTAATTTTATCATTTTTCAATTATTTTCTTTAATTGTTATTTTTTATTCACATTTTGTAAAATTGTTTTCTAAGATTTTTAAGTATTTTTTTCAAATTTCCGTTATTTTCTTCAATTTTCCATTATTTTCATTCGTTTTCAAACTTTTTTTAATTATTACATATTTTAAATTCCAACTTATTTTAGTTTTCTTCGATTCTTTTTTCCAATGATTAATTAATCTTAGTTTTTGTTAATTAACTTCTAAAATATTGTAAGTATTTTTCTCAAATTACTATTTTTTTTATTTAAAAAAAAATCGGTAATTTTTAATTATTTCTCTCAAATAGCATTCGTTTTTTCCAACTTATTATTGTTTTCATCATATTTTAATCATCTTCTTCAAGTTTCAAATTTTAAAATTATGTTTCAATTATTTTTCCCAATTTTTAATTATTCTCAATTTTTAAAATTATTTTCCAATTTTTTAAAATATTTTTTCTCATATTCCCGTTATTTTCTTCATTTTTCAATTATTTTCATTCATTTTTATAATTTACAAAATTTTTAAACTATTTATCTGACATTTCAATTATTTCATACAATTTTCAATTATTTATATTATTTTTTGATTATCTGCTTCAAATTTTAATTACATTAATTTGTTTTCATAATTTCCAAAAAGTCTTTAATTATTTCTATTAAATTAAAAATTGGTTTCTTCAATATTTTAAATAATGTTTAACTTTTTTCTTTTATTTTTTCTAATTTTTAATTATTTTCTTCAATTTCCAAACATTTTTTTTATTTCTGAATTAATTTTCTAAGTTTTTAATTATTTATCTCAATTTTTAATAATATTAACCTTCTTCACTTTTTAATTATTTTATTCCTAAAGTTTCAGTTATTATCTTAAATTTAGATTGTTTTCAATTTACAATTTTTTAAAACAATTTTTCAATTATTTTCCTCAATAATTGTTATACACAATTTGCAAAATTGTTTCCTAAGATTTTTAAGTATTTTTATCAAATTTCTGTTATTTTCTTCAATTTTCAATTATTTCCATTCGTTTTCAAAAAATTTTTATTAATTATATATTTTCAATTTTAACTTATTTTAGCTCTCTTCAATTCTTCTTTTCAATGTTTAATTAATCTTAGTTTTTCTTAATTAACGCTAAAATTTTCAAGTATTTTTCTTAAATTTCTATTATTATGTTTTTTTTTAAATTTGGTATTTTTTTCGATTATTTCTCTCAAATTTAATTTATTTTTTTCAATCTATCATTATTTTTATCATATTTCTACCATTTTCTTCAAGTTTCAAATATTAAAATTGTTTTTCAATTATTTCCCCCAATTTTTAATTATTGTCATTTTTTAAAATTATTTTTTCAGATTTTTAATTATTTTTTTTCATATTCCCGTTATTTTCTTCAATTTTCAATTATTTCCATTCGTTTTTATAATTTCTAAAATTTTTTACATATTTATCTGACATTTCAATTATTTTCTTCTATTTTCATTTATTTATATTATTTTTTGATTATTTTCTCCAAATTTCAATTACTTTAATTTGTTTTAATAATCTCCAAAAAGTTTTTTATTTATTTCTCTTAAATCAAAATTTGCATTCTTCAATTTTAAATGATGTTTAACTTTTTTCGTTTATTTTCACTAATTTTTAAATATTTTCTTCTTTTTTTTCAATGAACTTTTTAAAGTTTCAAGTATTTATCTGAAATTTTCTTTTTAACTTTCTTCTTTTTAAAATATATTATGTAATATATTTGAATTATTTTCTACAATTTTCAAACATTTTCTTTATTTTTGAATTAATTTTCTAAGTTTTTAATTATTTATCTCAATTTTCGATAATAATAATTTTCTCCACCTATTAATTATTGTATTCCTAAATTTTCAGTTATTATCTCAAATTTAGATTATTGTTTTCAATTTACAAATTTTTAAAGATTTTTCAATTATTTTCTTTTTTCTCAATTTTAAATTATTTTTTGTCATATTTTAATTATTTTCCTCAATAATTGTTAAGTATTCACAGTTTGTAAAATTTTTTTTCTAAGATTTTTAAGTATTTTTCTTAAATTTTCCATTATTTTCATTTGTTTTCAAAAGTTTTTTATTAATTACATATATTTTAATTTTCAACTTATTTTAGCTTTCTTCAATTCTTTTTTCCAATGTTTAATTAATCCTAGTTTTTGTTAATTAACTTCTACAATTTTCAAGTAATTCTCTCAAATTCCTATTATTTTTTTTTTATTTAAAAAAAATTCGATAATATTTTCAATTATTTCTCTCAAATTGCATTTATTTTTTTCAACTTATCATTGATTTTATCATATTTCAATCATTTTCTTCAAGTTTCAAATTTTCAATTTATGTTTCAATTTTATTTTTCCCAATTTTTAATCATTCTCATTTTTTAAAATTATTTCCCAAGATTTTTAAGTATAAAAATTGCTTTTTTCAATTTTAAAATGATGTTTAACTTTTTTCATTTATTTTCTTTAATTTTTAAATATTTTCCTTTTTTTTTTCAATAAACTTCTTAATGTTTGAGGTATTTTTCTGAAGTTTTCCTTAACTTTCCTCTATTTAAAATATATTATGTAGTTTTTTCAATTATTTTCTCAAATTTTAATAATTTTTTACAATTTTCAAACTTTGTTATTATTTCTGAATTAATTTTATAAGTATTTAATTATTTATTTCAATTTATAATAATTTTCTTTCAATTTTCAATTATTTTCTCTAATTTTTCATTATTCGATATTCTTAATTCAGTTCTAAGATTTTCGAGTATTTTTCTGAAATTTAAATTATTGTCTTTAATTTTAAAACATTTCTATGATTTTTTAAATTTCTTTCCCCAATTTTTAATAGCTTTTATTATTTTTTTCAATTAATTTGCAAAGTTTGCCTTAATTTTTTTAAATTTCAATTATTCTTCGCAATTTTTTTTAATTTTAAATTTTATAAATTAAATATTAAACTATAAATATATTTATAATATAAATATATAAATATAAATATTAAACTAGTTTTATTTATTTTTGTATATTATATATTTAAAATATTTTTAATTGTTGGTAATACAAGTCGCAGAAAATAATCGCACGTTGTTTAATCTAGTTATAAAATAATGTTGTCAATTTTAAAAATCTAAGCGCCTAAAAAGTGGCAACATTCACAGTTTTATTGTAAGAAAGATTATCAATCTAAAGGAGTCGTGTTTCATTTATAAATATTATTTGTTAAGTTTTTTTAAACAGATTCTCCTAATACTGATAATAATAATGATTTTTCTTTAAATAACAGTAATTTTTGTCCTCATTCTCAGTTGAATTATTAAAAGCAGAAAACAAAATATTTATTAAAGTGTTTTATTTTGCATATATTGTACGTTTGTAAATGGCAATTTGAAAATTAAAATATTTAGTAAATAACGCAGAATATGAAATGCGTTTTATGCATTTGGCACGTTTATTATTACGTGTTTTAAGTGAAGCAATGTCAGCGCAATGAATGTAATATAAGAAAGATTAAAGGGGGTATAAATTAACTCAACTACGAGTATTATGGTCTTAATGTCGATTACTTGAAGCCTGATGCACATACAAATAGCAGACATTATTTTTTATAGGGGTCATTGTTTCATGACATGACATGAATTCCTGTCCGAAGATATCAAGCAAAATGGTTATTGGTATTCACTAACAATTCCTTCTCCATATAAAGCGCCTTTTATAATCCGCTAGTCTTTAAAAATCATCCTCTCTGACACACTTTATTGTTTCTGAATGACTGCACTTCCTTATATTTTACTGCTTTTATGAATTTTTATGAACTTTGTTCTCTATATACGAAGTACAAAGTTGCATGAAATTATTGATAGTTTTCTTCGTGAGTACAAAAACCGTATGAAATTATTGATTGACTTCATCATGTATTCAAAATCGTATATATGTATATGTACAGAATGATTGATAGTTTTCTTAACAAGTAGAAAATTGTATGATAAATTATTAATCTTTTTTTGTTCCAAAATATGAATTGACAATCAAAAATTAAACACAAATAATAAATTTAGGCGTACGCGAAAAATAATCAGTCAAAAACTGAAGCAATTTTGAAATAACTAAAGAAGGGTGTCTATAGCGACTTTTGAAAGGAAATAAATGGAAAATTATAAAAATACTTGGAATAGTAACTTGAATTGAAAAAAAAATAAATAAAAATAGATGAATGAGCGATATTTGCAGAAAACAATTATAATTGAATAAAAATATTGAAAAATGCAGTTGATATTTAAGGAAAGAAAATAAAAATTTGATAAAATAATCAGATTAAAAAAGATGTTGAGAAATGTAATTAAAATTTGCAAAAGATAATTGAAAATTGATGAAGAAATTAATTTAAGAAAGCAGGAAAAAAGTTAAAAATGAAGTGAATTAAAAAAAACATTGCATTTAAGAAGATAATTGAAAAATGAAAGAAAATAGTAAAAAAAAAAATTTAAAGATTTCCAAAATAATTAAAAATTTAGGAACATAATAAAAAACTTTCAAAATAATTGAAAACTTATTATATTTTTAAAATTGAGGAAAATAAATGAAAACTCAGGAAGATTATTGAAAACATCGAAGGTAATTGAAAATTGAAGAAAATCATTGTAAACTAAGAAAAATAGTTTAAAAAATTGAAAAAGATAATTGAAAACTGAAGAAAATATTTAAAACAAAGAAAATTATATTTGAAGTTAAAAAGATTATTGAAAATTAAAAATAAGTAAGATCTGGAAAAATTATTGAATGTGAATGATATAGTTGAACATTAAAGAACAAAATTAAAAAAATTGAAGAATGTAACTAAAATTTGAGAAATCAATTTAATGAAAGTGACTGAAAATTGAAACAAAAATTAATTGAAAACTGTAATTTGAAAAATTGAAGAACATAATAGGAAATTGAAGAAAATAATTTTAAAAAAGAAGAGTATTTAATCTGAGCAGAATAATTGACAAAATTTAAAAAATTAATATATAGAAAAGTAATTAACTAATTTCAGAAATATCATTGAAAATTGAAAAACAAAATTTGAAAAATTGGACCGTGTTACTGAATTTGGCAAAAGTAATTTAAAATTGAAGAATAAAATTGAACTTTGACAAAAATAAAATAACATTTATTTATTTATTTACATAAACATAAATTTATGTACATAAATACATTAAAGAAAATAATTGGAAACTAAGAAAATTAGTTAAAAAAGTTGAAGAACATAATTGAAAAAATGGGAGAATATAATTCAGGTAAAAGAAAATAATCCAAAATTGTAAAAAATAAAAAAAAATGAAAATGTTATTAAATAATTAAAGCAAAGAAAAATAATTTAAATAAAAATGTCCTCCATGAGAAAGCAACATTTATAAAATTAACATAAATGTCAATAATTAACAGAAATAAAAAATACTTCTTCTATGAGAAACAAGAAAAATAATAATAATTTTTTTGTGAGAATAATTTAAAAAGGTAGAAAGTAATCGATAATGAAATACAATAATTGATAAATATAAAATAGCTTCAATAATGAAGAAAATAATCCAAACTTTGAAAAAATAATTGAAAAACCGAAAGAATATAATTAAAAATTGAAGAAAATAAATTAAAATTGATAGAAACATTTAAAAATTAAAATAAATATTGCAATAATAGCAGAAAATAAGATTTTGAAAATATCATTAAAAATTTAAGACATTTTTAAATAATATAAATTAATATAAATTTAAATCGAATGAAGCTTAAATAAATTAAAATTGTTATAAATTAATCAAGGTTTTCAATCTGGAAAGAAGGTAAAGAAAATTTTAAGGCTTTCAAGGTCACTGGGTCCTGCAAAAGTTAATTTTTTTATTTTCTTAATTTGAATCACTGAATTTTAAAATTAATTAAAATAAGTTAAAAACTAAATTCTTTCGTATCCGAATTCTAAATTGGAAAAAAAGATAATTATAAGTTCGATTCACTTATAAATCCAAGGTAAAATGAATAATGTAGGAAAAGCATAATACTATCAATAACGTAATCGTGATTATCAATTAATTACAGAAACAGTAAGGTGATTTTAATAATATCAAATGTACCGATATATTTTTATTTTAATTAACGGAGAAAGCTATTAATAACTAAATAAACTGATTTAGTACCGATATAAGTACCAATACAATGTTTCACATATTTACGAAATGATACATTTATAAACAACAAAATTTTTCCTCTTTAAAATGTTCTCAAATTTTAAATTTATAGCAATTTTAATTCTTCAAATTTCAGTTAATATGAACTTGCATTGACTAATAGTTCAATTAATCCACGTTTCATATATAGGTACTAAATTTAAATTTTGAACTATTTTTATCATTTTTTACTTATTTTCTACAATTATTAATGTTTTTTAATTATCTTTAAATTGATTTCCAAAATCTCAAATTCACCTTTCTCAAATTTTAATTATTCTGTTTAGTTTTTTCAATCACTTTTTCAATTTTAGCTATTTTTCCATTAACATTACATTAATTTAATAACTCATTCCTAAATTTTATATTATTCATCGCAAATTTAAATTAATTTTTTCAATTTACCATTCTTTTTTTTTATTTTGCACTTATTACCTTCAATTTTTAATCATTTGCATAATTTCTGAGTTAATTTCCTGCGAACTTTCAAATATTTCAAATATTTTGTTCAATTTTCATTTCTTTTTAATATTATTTTGCAATAATTTTTCCATCTTTTAATATTATCATTATTTTTCAATTAATTTCCTAAATTTGCAGTTATCACAAATTTAGATTATTGTCATCGATTTTTCATATTTTAAACTATTTTTCAATTATTTTATTTTGCTTAAGGGCATGTCATGGATGTCATGTCATGGATTTTTCCGCAACTTTTCTTATAAAATATTGAATATTTTGTCATGAAACTTAGTAGAATTACTTAAAATATGATTAGGAAGGTCTTTCAGACCCGAGTTTGTTTGAATTTTGTCTCAAAATGTCATTTTAAGTAATTCTACCAAGTTTCATGACAAAATATTTAATATTTTAAGAGAAAAGTAACGGACAAATTTTGCCTGTACCAGTGACGTCATAATCCATCACATGCCCTTAAAAATAAATTTTGCAATTTTTTTATTATTTTCTAACGATTTTTTAATTAATTTTATTATTTTGGAAATAATTTTCAAAATTTTCAATTATTTATCTGACATTTCAATTATTTTCTTCAATTTTCCATTATTTCTGCGACTATTTAACAATTCTCTTTAATTAAAATCTTTAAAGTAATTTTGTAATTATTTTATTTCTTTAAACTTATATTTTATGATTTTTTCAATTATTTTTCTCCAATTTTTTTTACTGTTATAAATTTTTCATATTTATATTATTTTCATCATATTTTAATTTTTTTTCTCAATCTTAAGTTATTTTTAGAATATTCCAATAACTTTGTTCAATTTTGAATTACTCTCATCGATTGTTAATTATTATTCACATTTTCTAATTTTTTTAAGTATTTTTCTGAAATTTTAATTATTTTCATCAATTTTTGATTATTTTTGCGATTTTTTAATTATTCTCTTGAATTTAAAAATTTTAAGTAATTATTTTCTTTTTTTAAATACATATTCTATTATTTTTTCATTATATTTCAATTTTTTCCTCAATCTTAAGTTATTTTCAGAATATTTCAATAACTTTGTTTAATTATTTTGAATTATTTTCTTTGATTGTTAATTATTATTCACATTTTCTAAAATTATTTTTTAAGATTTTTAAGCATTTTTCTGAAATATTATGTATATTCTTCAATTTTTAATTATTTCTGCGATTTTTTAATTACTCTCTTTAATTAAAAAAATTTTAATTATACTTTATTTACTCTCCTTTTACATGTTCTTTACAATCTTATTCTATTCTATTCTATTCTTTATTGACTATCTTCCACATTTGCCCCCTTACTGTTTCTCCTCCATATTTTAAACTCTCGTTTTCCACTTCATCCAAACCTGTGGCTTTATTCCTTTTGAGCCTACCTATAGCCTCTTCTACCTTCTCTCTTCTTATCTCTTCCACTTCCATCTTCTCAATCTTTTTTCTACCCTCTCCTCTTACTCTACCTTTGACTCCTCCATACATTTCACTAAAGGATTTTGTCCAGTCCTTCATCTCTATTTCTCTATTTATCTCTTTCCTGCCATTTCTCTCCCTATTTATTACCTCCCAGTCTCTTCCTTCCCTTATCGCCTTTTCCACCTCCTCCATGAATCGTTTTCTCGCCTCTTCTCTTTTTCTTTCTAATAATTTCTCATGTTCTTTATGATTTTTATTATATTCACTATTTCCATCCCACTTCTCCCCACTCCTTTATATTTTTTCTCATCCGTTCTTTACTCTCCTCGCACTCTTTATCCCACCATCCGCTATACTTTCTATCTCCCTGCTCTTCTTTTCCTATTTCATCTTTTACTCTGTCTATCCGTTCCCTTAGTTCTCTCAACCATTCATATACGCTCTTTCCTTCCATTGCTTCTCCTTCCCCCTGCATACTTTCTCTGAATTCACTAAGTTTTTTTTCTCCCCACTCTCCCATTCTTTGCTTTCTGTTTTTCTCTTTACTTCCTCCTGCTCCTCTTTTTCTTCTCTTCCTTCCTCTCATCGTGACTACCAGTGGAAAGTGCTCCGATCCTATTTACCTCGCCACCCTTAACTTTTTTATTCCCTTCCTCGTTTTCTCATCCGTTACTACATAGTCTATTACCTTCTCTCCCATACCTTTAAAAGTATACTCTCCCTGCTCATCTCCCTTCATATTTACATTACAAATTGACCATCATGCTTCTTCCACCAACTTATCATCTTTTTCCCTCTTTATCTACCTCCTTATGTTTCGAATTTCTTGTATACCTTTGCTTTTCTTCCTTCCATATACCGCCTCCCAATTCTCCTGTCCACGCAATCCAGTCTCCTCCTATTATCACTCTCTCCTCCTTCCCTAGAAGAAAAGGGTTAAGAAATACTGGAAAAGTGTATGGGCACTTTTCCAGTATTTCTTAACCCTTTTCTTCTCCTCTTCTACTATACACTCCTACAATAGTTGACCTATCCCTTCCCTCTCCTATCTTTTTAACCATGCAACCTTCCTTCTCTTCACTACCCATACCTTACTTCTCCTTACTTTCCTTAATTCCTACTCTTACTCCCGATATCCTTCCTCCTGCTTTTCTACCTTTGCTACTTTCTTTCTTTGCCTCTTGCATCCTCCAACTATATCCTGCCGGTAAATTTGCTCTTACTTTTCCCCAATCCTTCTCATCTATCCATGTTTCACACAGCATTAACACGTCCCATTTTCCTAGCAATTCCCAAAATCCCTCATCCTTGTTTTTCAGCCCTTACACATACCAAAACGCACTTTTTATTTCCTCCTTTTTTCCCCCTTCTTTTCTATTGCTGCTCTTCTCGAAACCCCTTTTTTCCTATCTCCCTTTGTCCCTCCATTTTCTTACAACCCTTTTTAACTCTACTCCTTCTTTCCCATCTTCCACTCTCCGTTTCTCTCTATTAATCCACATACACTCTCATCATATTTTTACATTTCCTTTGTTCCTTTCTTCCCATGCTCTTCGGTTCAGCAATCCCCAAATCCTTCTTTCCTTTATTGTTTTATCCTCTTCTATTCTCTCTTTCCTTCCCTCAAGCAGCTTTTTTTTCTTCATCGCCTCCCATTTTTGATCCTCATTTTCCAGTTCAACTAACTATATTCTTGGTTTATTCTTCTTATCTTCTCCTATTTTCACTGCTCTTTTCATCTAAACCCTTGCTCTTATAATAACTAGCAGTTTTTCAAACTCATCTTTCCCGTCCTTTCTTTCTACTTCTATTCCTTTGATTATTAAATTCGCCCGCCTTCTTTCCTTATCTACCCTTTCCAGATGCATATCCAATTCTTTCATTTTTCTTTCCATCTCTCTACTCTTCGCCTCTTCATATCTCTCCTCCCCTTCTATTTCAACCGTCTGCCTTTTTCTATTTTCCATTTCTTTTTCCAGTCCTTCTAATCTCTTTCTTATCTCCCCTATATCCTTTCCGCTTTCCTCCTTCCTTTCTTTTATTTCATATTCCAACTTTTCTACTCTTCTTACTACCTGCTCTTACTACTAACTTTTGATTATGAACCTTTTTTTTCTTTCCTTAACTCCCCAAACTCCATATCTACCTTTTCAAAATTATTCTTAAATTTTTCCTCCAACCCTGTCATCATTTTTCCTACCTCCTTAATGATCGCTCCCGCCAAATTTTGATTGGCTGAAATCTATTCCACTATTCTACTATTCCACATCATGGGACTGCGCCCTAAATGCCTCATCGCACTCCTCCCTCACCTATACTAAGTTCTTCCACACAAATTCTCTCTACACTTTTTCACACACTTTCCACTTTAACTTTAACCAACGACTAATTTATTTTTCCAAAATCCGCGAACGTCAATCTACTAACGGTACCGGAAACGGAAGCCATAAAAACTTTTTAATAACGTTGTAATTATTTTCTTTTTTTAAACATATATTCTATTATTTTTTTAATTATTTACCTTAAAAATTATTTACTGTTTTCAATTTTTCATATTTAAATTATTTTTATCAGATTTCAATTTTTTTTTTTCAATCCTAAATTATTTTCCGCATATTTGAATCGATTCTCGATTGTTAAACCTCAACTGCTAGACTGGGTCAGACAGACCCGGTTTTTTAGAGACTCTTTTTTCACTATTTTCAATTTACAGTCCGCTGTAGGAGAAAGCGGAAAAGGTATACCGGGTCTGTCAGACCCAGTGTAGCAGTTGAGGGTTAATTACTATTCTCAATTTTTAAAATTATTTTCTAGGATCTATAAGCATTTTTCTAAAATTTCAAATATTTTTTTCAATTTTTAATTATTTTCATTTTTTTCAATAAATTTTAAAATTCTTTTTGTCATTTATTTTTTCCAACTTATCTTTGTTTTTAACATATTTCAATTATTTTCTTTAAGTTCCAAATTTTAAAAACAATTTTCAATTTTTTTCCAAAATTTTTTCTCCTTTAATTTTCAATTTTTTTATCTGTTTTTAATTCCAAAAATTTAAACTATTTATCTAACATTTGGGTTATTTCATTCAATTTTCAATTATTTAAATTAATTTTAACAATTTTTAATTGCTTTCGTTCTTTTTCATAATTTCCAAAAACTTTTTAATTATTTATTTTTAATCAAAAATTATTCTCTTCAATTATATGTTATGTTTATCTTTTTTCATTTATTTTCTCTAATTTTTAATTAATCTATATTTTTTTTGCTAAACTTCTAAATGTTTTAAGTATTTTTCTGAAATTTTCTTTAACTTTCCTTTATTTAAAATATATTATGTAATTTTTTAAGTTATTTTCTTAATTTTTAATTATTTTCTTCAATTTTTAATCATTTACGAGATCGACCTGCACGCCACGGCGCGCTTGTTATTTTCTTCTTAATGAAAGTTAGGAACGATTAAGGGTGTTGGAAGAAAAGAATTAACAAAACCTTAAAAATATTTTTCCAGGTAGCGTACAATTTCGACACTTCGCCATTTTTTTCAGAAACAAAAAAAAATTAAAAATATGACCATGTACCCATAATTTAAATTTTATGCAGATTCTAAAACTAATTTTACATTTCAGAAATATATATTATTTGGGCTTCAGTTTCTGAACAAAATATTGAAAATTGTGTATTTTTTTTTGTTCACAATTTCCAATATTTTGTTCAGAAACTGAAGCCCAAATAATATATATTTCTAAAATGTCAAATTAGTTTTAGAATCTGCATAAAATTTAAATTATTGGTACATGGTCATATTTTTAATTTTTTTTTTGTTTCTGAAAAAATTGGCTAAGTGTCGAAATTGTACGCTGCCTGGAAAAATATTTTTAAGGTTATGTTAATTCCCTCCTTGCAACATCCTTAACACATGAAATAGAATAGAAACAAACATTCTGACCTTAAATTACTCATATAATAATAATTTAAAAGAATTAATAAAATATTATTTTCAATATAATAATAAATAATTCAATATATTAATTTAAAGTAATAATTGAATGTTATTTGTTTTAATTCAATAAATAAAAAATGTAAATAATAAACAACACAATTGTTTCAAATGTAAATAAATTAGAACTTTAGAAACAAAAGAAATTTAAAAAAGTTATTATTCACTATACTTACAATTATTTTATGATTATCTTTATTATAACTATACTCATTTTATAAATTTAAAATAATTATTTAATAAACTAATGATTTAAATAAACTTAATAAAATGAATTACTTGTCAAAAAACTTCCAATGATAATTATCACATAATGTAATTATTGAATTACAATAGAAACAAAGATCCTAACCGCAAATGACATTTATTAATATGATACTTTAATGAAGAAAATACAACTATTTAATTAATGTAATAAGAAAAAAGATGGATAAATTAGAAGCTTACAATAAAATAAAATTATTGAAAATTATTATTATTACTTACCTGTCACTAACCATTCCTACGTAACTGGAGAATACATAAAACAATAAAACAAAAAAAATAACAATAAAACAAAATAAAGAACTAAAAATTATTACAACTTACCAGTTTCACAATTTCCACGTGACCGAAAAGAAATCCGATGACAATCGCCACGTGCATTAGAATAAAAAGAAATATCAAAACCTTAAATGACATAAATAATTATGATACTTTGAGGAAAAAAACATTTAATAATAAAACTAGATAACAGATAAATGAGTTACAAATAAAATTAAAGATTATTAATATTATTATCATTACTCACCTGTCAGAAACGAATGCCAATGTAAACAAAACATTGTTTCACTCAAAACACTATAACCTTAACAATTTCACTAAAATCACTGTGACTTCTTAAACTATCACTCCTTAATTATTAGAATTTAATTTATTTTTAATTTATTATTATTTAATGAAATGCAATTATTTATTAAACGAAGATTTGAAATAAATTGAAAAATAGTACAAATAAACGTCTAAACTATGATGTTATTGTTGACAAAAAATATCGAAAATCTGCTAGCCAATCAGAAGCCCGATAAAACGTGTTACACCTCTGAAGTTGGTCGAAAGGGTTCTCGTATAGGGAAGTCAAGGTCAAAGCTAATTTCTATGTATTAACTATTTTAATAAAATTTTTTGTTATTTTAGATTGTATATTTATAAGAAATAATTATAAGAAATTTGATAAAATAAACTTGATGTTACAATATTTAATTAAAAGATTTTAATTCGTCTGCAAAACAAAAAATCGAAACTCAAAACTATCGATAGTGAGGTTTGATATGTACTGACCAATGGGAGACTCGGAAATGGAGTTACACGTCTGAAGTTAACCACAACGTCTGTTCTTTTTAGAATAGGATTTTTCAATATTTCATATTATTTTCTCTAATTTTTCATTATTCAATTAATTTTTAAGATTTTCAAGTATTTTTCTAAAGTTTTAATTATTTTCTTCATTTTTAAAACATTTCTACGATTTTTTAAATTATTTTCCTCAAAAATGACAGGTACATACAATACTTTTGGGATAAAATTTGTCCTGATTAGATGCGTCATATTGAATTGTCAATATTTCAACATGGGTTGGCATTTTATCAAGTACTTTATAAGACAACTGCATAATCATCAAGAATGATATAAATTTCGCATCATAGAATCACAATTAAAATTTCATTTCTGATGAATCCTCCTTCCGCTTTGTTCTGTTAAACTAATCCCGTTGATTATTATCGCGGGAATGGTGAAAGCAAAAGCGGATATGCCGGCAATAACAATTTAGTTGAACTAACAGGACAATTCTGGGAGTGTGTTGAGCGTCTTTCCTCCATACAGACCAGAAAAGTAATCAGCCATCAAATCCCAGGAATCAGAGGGGCATAATATTTCTTTTTTTTTTTTCTTAAATTTCCCGCTCATTCGCTCTTTAAAAGACCACTGTTGTGCTACCTGAATACTAACTATTACTCTCGTATTCAACCGTCAACTAAACAGAAGACTTCTGTCGAATATATCATCTCGGGTGATGTAGATTTATGAAAAGAGTCGCAGAAAAATTGGTGTGTAAAAGTGAAATCGAGTCGTGAGGAAAATGTTAACTGTATGAAAGGGAAGTTGAATTAATTATGAAATAGAGAAATTTTTCCAGGATTGCGCAATTTTTTCGGAAATTTTTCTCAGTTTGAAAATCTAATGTAAATTTAGATTTAGAAATGAAAAACAGCAAAAAATTGTAAAAAAAACTATTACATCACTGGCTTTTAAAGCTTTATAATTTATTTTAATTTATTTACTTATTTTTGTAGGCAGTATGTTACTTTAAAAAAATTTTTAAAAAAAACTCTGTGTTGTAATTAACTAACGAGAATAAATTCTCAGATTCTTTTCTAAATTAGCATATTTTTTCAAGGAGAAATGATTGATTGGTTTAGAATAGTTGGGACGAAAATTTATTTAGGTCAAATTGACCCACTATAAAAAATGTATAAAAGTCAACTAGCATTTTCCAATTTGAACTTGTACTATTTAACATTATCTTGATGATTGATATTACCAAATTTTAAAAGAATAAGAGTCATAAAAATGAAACAATTTTTTGCGAGGAATTTATCAAAAAGAGCAATTCATTTTTCGCCTACATTTGCATTTTTAATAATATTGAATTTAATAAATGATTGAATCAAAAAATAATGAATAAATTAATAAATGATTGAATCAAATTAAGCTGAAAATTTTATTCATTTCAATATTTTAAATGAATGTAAGCTAAAAATTTGTTTCCTTACGAAGAAAAAAAAGTAAAATAATACAAAATTTATTCACTTTAGATGAAAATGAGTCGATTAAACCAATATTTGGAAAATTATAAATTCTAACAATCACCAAGCTTCATGTACGAGGAAGTAAAAATTAAAAAGATCTGGATTTTCAATTTTAAAGTTTTAAAACAATTGTAAAAAATTTTAAATAGTTCTAAGCAGTTGCAAATCTTTTTTAAACAATTAAAAATAGGTTCTAAACCGTTATAAGCCAGTTCTAAAGTGTTAAAAATAAATTATAAACTGTTTTAAGTAGTTTTAGACAGTTTAAAATAGTTTTTTTACATATTTAAATCTGTTTTAAACCAGTACGAAATAGTTCTAAGTTTTTTCTGACAGTTCTAAATAAATTAAAGTAATTATAAACAGTTTTTAATAAGTTCTAAAAATCTCTAAGAAGTTCCAAACATTTATAAATAAGTTCTACAAATTTTAAAATAAATTTGCACCGCTTTAAACAGTTTTGTACTAGTTATAAAATATGCTAAACTATCTTAAACAAGTTGTAAAAGGTTTTAGGTAGTGCCAAACAGTTCTGAATAGTTCTAAGTAGTTCTAAACAGTTTAAAATTAGTTTTAAAAAAATTCGAAATTGTTTTAAGTAGTTTCAAACAGTTCTGATGAGTTTGAAATAGTTCTAAAAAGTTTTACATTACGCCAAAACAGTTTAAAACAAGTTGAAAACAGTTTTAAATAGTTTCAACTAGTTTTGAATAGTTTGAAGTAGTTTTAAACAAGTTTTAAAAAGTTAAAAGTAGTTCCAATCAGGTCTGAATAGTTTTAAATAGTTCTTAACAGTTTAAAATTAGTTTTAAACAAATTAAAAATTGTTTTAAGTAGTTTAAAACAGTTCTGATTAGTTTGAAGTAGTTATAAAAAGTTTTAAATTAGGTCTAAACAGGATTAAACAAGTTCGAAACAGTTTTAAATAATTTTAACTAGTTTTGAATAGTTTGAAGTAGTTTTAAACAGCTTTAAACAAGTTTTAAAAAGTTAAAAGTAGTTCCAAACAGGTCTGAATAGTTTTAAGTAGTTCTGAACAGTTGAAAACTAATTTTAAACAAATTAAAAATTGTTTTAAGTAGTTTAAAACAGTTCTGATTAGTTTGAAGTTGTTATATACAGTTTTAGACAAGTTCGAAACAGTTTTAAATAATTTCAACTAGTTTTGAATAGTTTGAAGTAGTTTTAAACAGCTTTAAACAAGTTTTAAAAAGTTAAAAGTAGTTCCAAACAGGTCTGAATAGTTTTAAGTAGTTCTGAACAGTTTAAAACTAATTTTAAACAAATTAAAAATTGTTTTAAGTAGTTTAAAACAGTTCTGATTAGTTTGAAGTTGTTATAAGAAGTTTTAAATTAGGTCTAAACAGCTTTAAACAAGTTTTAAAAGTTAAAAATATTTCCAAACAGGTCAGAATAGTTTTAAGTAGTTATAAACATTTTCCAATTAGCTTTAAATAAATCCGTAATTCTTTTAAGTAGTTTCAAACAGTTCTGATTAGTTTGAAGTAGTTATATACAGTTTTAGACAAGTTCGAAACAGTTTTAAATAATTTCAACTAGTTTTGAATAGTTTGAAGTAGTTTCAAACAGCTTTAAACAAGTTTTAAAAAGTTAAAAGTAGTTCCAAACAGGTCTAAATAGTTTTAAGTAGTTCTGAACAGTTTAAAACTAATTTTAAACAAATTAAAAATTGTTTTAAGTAGTTTAAAACAGTTCTGATTAGTTTGAAGTTGTTATAAGAAGTTTTAAATTAGGTCTAAACAGCTTTAAACAAGTTTTAAAAGTTAAAAATATTTCCAAACAGGTCAGAATAGTTTTAAGTAGTTATAAAGATTTTCAAATTAGCTTTAAATAAATCCGTAATTCTTTTAAGTAGTTTCAAACAGTTCTGAATAGTTTTAAGTAGTTTTAAACAGTTTAAAACTAATTTTAAATAAATTGGAAATTGTTTTAAGTAGTTTTAAACAGTTCTGATTAGTTTGAAGTTGTTATAAGAAGTTTTAAATTAGGTCTAAACAGCTTTAAACAAGTTTTAAAAGTTAAAAATATTTCCAAACAGGTCAGAATAGTTTTAAGTAGTTATAAAGATTTTCAAATTAGCTTTAAATAAATCCGTAATTCTTTTAAGTAGTTTCAAACAGTTCTGAATAGTTTTAAGTAGTTTTAAACAGTTTAAAACTAATTTTAAATAAATTCGAAATTGTTTTAAGCAGATTCAAACAGTTTTGATAAGTTTGAAGTAGTTATAAAAAGTTTCAAATTAGATCTAAACAGTTCTAAACAAGTTCGAAACAGTTTTAAATAATTTCAACTTGTTTTGAATACTTTGAAGTAGTTTTAAACAGTTTTAAACAAGTTTTAAAAAGTTAAAAGTAGTTCCAAACTGGTCTGAATAGTTTTAATTAGTTATAAATAATTTAAATCTAATTTCAAACAAGTACGAAATTGTTTTAAGTAGTTTCAAACAGTTCTGATAAGTTTGAAGTAGTTATAAATAGCTCTAAACAAGTTTTAAAAATTTGAAAGTAGTTCTAAACAGTTTTGAATAGTTTTAAATAGTTCTAAACAGTTTAAAATTAGTTTTAAACAAATTAGAAATTGTTTTAAGTAGTTTTAAACAGTTCTGATTAGTTTGAAGTAGTTATCAAAAGTTTTGATTAGGCCTAAACAGGTTTAAACAAGTTCAAAACGGTTTTAAATAATTTTAACTAATTTTAAATAGTTTGAAGTAGTTTCAAACAGCTTTAAAAAAGTTTAAAAAATTTAAAAGTAGTTCTAAACAGGTCTGAATAGTTTTAAGTAGTTCTAAACAGTTTAAAACTAGTTTTAAAAAAATTCAAATTTGTTTTAAGTAGTTTTAAACAGTTCTGATTAGTTTGAAGTTGTTATAAAAAGTTTTAAATTAGATCTAAACAGTTTTAAACAAGTTCGAAACAGTTTTAAATAATTTCAACTTGTTTTGAATAGTTTGAAGTAGTTTTAAACAGCTTTAAACAAGTTTTAAAAAGTTAAAAGTAGTTCTAAACAGGTCTGGACAGCTTAGAGCCTTTATAAAAAATTTCAAACTACCTATTGAAAGTTCTAAGGAGTTGCGACTTAGCTATAAAACAATCTAAACAATTCTGAGTAGTTTTAACTAGTTATATCAAGTTTTAAGTAAGTTCTAAATATTTTTAAACACATTCTAAACTTTCTTAATTAGTTCTAAATAGCTCTCAAAAGTTTTATGTGTTCCTCATAGTTCTGAACAGTTTTGAACTAGTTGTAAATTGTTTGAAATATATTATAAACAGTCTTAAGTAGTCCTAAATAGTTTTAAAACATTTCTAAAGTGTTCAAAACAAGTTCAAACAAGTTCCAAACAAGTTCTAAACATATTTGCGTAGTTATTGACTCAGTTTTAAGTAGCTTTAAATAGTTTGAATCAGTTTCGAACTGGTCATAAACAATTTTAAGTAAGCTATAATTAGTTTCAAACAAGTTCTAAACATTATTAAATAGTTCTAAATAGTTTTAAGTGTTTTTAAATAGTTTTGAACTGTTTTTAACTACTTGTTAATAGTTTTAAATCCGTTTAAACAGTCTTAAGTAATCTTAAACAGCTCTAAACAGTTTTGGACCATTTCAAAACAGTTCAAAACAAACTCCAAACAATTTTTAAAAAGTTCTAAACAGTTCTGGGACTACTTATAAACAGTTTTAAACCAGTTATAAACAGTTTTAAATAGTTCTGAATAGTTCTAAACAGTTTTAAACCGGTTTTGAGCAATTTTAAACAATTGGGCGGGACATAATAAATTGACAGAACATAACTATAAAAATGTTCGAAATAGTTTAAAGTAGTTATAAACATTTTGAAACAAATGACAATTGGACTGAACAAAATAAATAGATAGAACATAACTAAAAATGTTCTAAACAGTTTAAAGTAGTTATAAACAGTTTGAAACTAGCTTTAAACACTTTTGAACCAGTTTGACACTAATTAAAAAACTAATTGAGAATTAGATAGAGCTTTAGAGAATCTTAGATTTGAATGAATGAAACATTTTTCTGATTGATTGACAATTTTAACATCTAAAATTGGTAAACCCTGCAATGTAACTTTCTCAGTGATCAGAGCGCACTACATTCCTCGGAACATTATCTGATCGTTTCAATCGATTTGTCGGCAATCGGTTAATTTAACACAGTGAAACTCCATCGCAGAACAGCGTACCGTTTTTGTGCCACATCCTCTCGCGAACTCGTCTCTGAGCTCTTCTCATATTCTTTTTTGGGGTCATCACCATCGTGCGGCGCGGCGGTGGCCTTTCATCGACATTCACTATCTTACTCGACCCGAGTGACAATCAAACTTAATCGGCTATCTTTATTTTGAAATTTGTTCTAATCCTTTTCAACACGATGAATAGGCCAAATTACTAACCAGTTAAACTGTCTTTTATATCCAAAAATGATTATTTATTAATCGAATCTTTAGTATGTTCCTATGGTTAGATTTGTATATATTATCGGCATTTTTTAAAAAAAAATTCTTACTACTTATAAGAAAATCCGCAACATTTACTGTTGTAAATAATTGAAAATAAAATAACTGGATAGAAAGTTGAAAAAAATCATTGAAATTGAAGAAAATTATAAAAAATAGAAAATTTGGGGAAATAACTAAAAAATGAAGAAATAAATTGAAAATTAAAGTATTGAATGGAAATTTTAAGAAAATACTTGTAAATTAAAAAAAGTACAATAATAATAATTAAATATTAAAGAAAATAAGTAAGAACTGCGGAAAATAATTAACAATTGAAAAAAAAAATTTGTAAACTGTCGAGAATAATCGACAACAAAACAAAATAATTTAAAAATATAAAGTATGGTTATAAAATTTTAGGAGAAGAAATAAAAATTAAAAAAAATTGTTGTAAATAAAAATAATTAATCATTAAAAGAAATAATTGAAAAATAACGAGAATAATTGCAATAATGAAGAAAATATCTGAAAAATGACAAAACTAATCGACAATTGAAAACAAAATTTAAAAAATGGCAAGATAATTAAACAATTGAAGAAAAAAATCTAAAAATTAAACAATAAACATTAAATTTAAACATTAAATTTGAAATATTGAAATATTACAGGAATAACTGTTGTAAATAATTGAAAATTAAATAACTGGATAGAAAGTTGAAAAAAATCATTGAAATTGAAGAAAATTATAAAAAATAGAAGAAATAAAATGAAAATTGAAAAAATAATCAATAATGAAAAAAAAATACATAATGACGAAAATAATTGACAATTGAAAACAGAATGGGTAAAATGGTTAGATAATAATTACACAATTGGAAAATATAGTTTAAAACATTAAATACTAAATATTAAATAAAAAAATTAAGAAACTAAGAAAATTATAGGAAAAACTGTTGAAAACAATTGCAAATGAAATAATCCGATTGAAAATTGATAAAAACCATTAAAATTTAAAACAATAATTGAAAATTGAAGAAAATAATAAAAATTTAAGAAAATAATAAAAAATGGAAGAAATAAATTGAAAATTTGGGAATTAAATTAAAATTTGAAAAAATAATCGAGAATTGAAAAAAATTACAAAATGACGAAAATAATTGAAAAAATTAAAGAATAATTATAAAATTTTAAGAGAATATTTGAAAATTGAATAATTGTTGGAAATTATTGAAAATTGAGAAAAATAATTGATAATTGAAAGAAATAATTGAAAAAGGACAAAAATAATTGACAATTGAGAACTTAATTCGAAGCATGACTAGATTAATAGACAACTAATATGTATAAATGGAAAAATTAAAGAAGATTTAAAAAATTTAAAGAAAATAATTGCAAATTAAAAAATTAAGAAAATTACAGGAATAATTGTTGGAAATAATTACACATTAAAAAACTGGATTAAAAGTTGCTAAAAATAATTAAAATTGAAGAAATGAAAAATGAAGAATATAATTGAAAATTGAAGCAAATAATTCAAAAATTAAAGATTGGAATTGAAATTTAAAGAATATACTTGAAAATTTAAAATAGTAATTTTAAGAAGCCAAGAATTATTGAATATAGCAGAAAATATTTGAAAACTGAAAAAGAGATTGAAATTTCAAGAAAAAATGAGAATTGAAAAAAATAATTGAACAATTGAATTCAAAATTGAAGAAACTTATTAATAGTCGAAAAAATAATTGAAAAAAGGCGATAATTCTTTAATATTAAAGTAAATAATTGACAATTAAAAAATGGAATTTAAATTTGAAGAAAATAATTGAGAATTGAAGAAAATAGTTATAGAATTGAACAATTCAACTGAAATTTTAAAGAATTTTTAGGATTGAAAAAGCCGTAAATTATTGAATATTGAAAAATTATTTGAAAATAAAAAAAAGTAATTGAAAATTTGGGAAAATAACTAAAAAATTTAGAAATAAATTGAAATTAAAGTATTGAATGGAAATTTTAAGAAAATAATTGATAAAATTACAAAAATTACAAAAGAACAATAATAATTAAATATTAAAGAAAATATTTAAGAACTGCGAAAAATAATTAACAATTGAAAAAAAAAATTCGTAAATTGTCAAGAATATATAATCGACAACAAAACAAAATAATTAAAAATGTAAAGTATAATTTTAAAAGTTTAAAAGAAGAAATGAAAATTGAACAAAATTATTCTAAATAAAAGAAAAAAGAAGAAAATAATTAATCATTAAAAGAAATAATTGAAAAATAACGAGAATAATTGCAATATTGAAGAAAATATCTGCAAAATGACGAAAACAATTACCAACTGAAAACAAAATTCTTAAAATGGCTAGATTAATGCACAATTAGAAAATATAATTTTAAAAATTAAACAATAAATATTAAATACTACATTTAATATAATTGAAAATAATAATTGTCATATAAATAATTGAAAAGTGGTAAATTAGGAAAATTATACGTATAATTGTTGTAAAAAATTGCAAATTGAACTGATGAATTTTGAATAAATAAAAATGAACTAGATTGAAAATTGAAAAAAAGTAATTCAACTTGAAGAAGACAATTTAGAATTGAAGAAAATAATTGCAAATTAAAGAGTGGAATTGAAATTTAAAGAATAAAATTAAAATTTGGAAAATGTAATTAAAAAAACAACAATTGTATTTAGAATTAAAGAAACTTATTGATAATTGAAAAATTAATTGAAAAATGCCGAAAATTGTTTGATATTGAGGAAAATAATTAAAAATTGAAAAATTGAATTGAATTTTAAAGAAAATAAAACATCATTAAAAATGAAGAAAATTATAAAAAATAGAAGAAATAAATTGAAAATTTAAGAATTAAATTGAAAATTGAAAAAATAATTAATAGTTAAAAAAAAATAGAAAATGACGAAAATAATTGGCAATTGAAAACAGAATTCGTAAAATGATAATCGATAATTACACAATTGAAAAAAATAGTTTAAAAAATGTAATACTTAATAAATATTAAATTAAACAATTAAATTAAATATTTAATAAATTAAAAATTAAGAAAACATCTGAATATCTGAATCTATTTAGAAGTAAAGAAACTTATTGATAATTGAAAAAATAATTGGAAAATGTCGAGAATTTTTTGCTATTGAGGAAAATTATTAAAAATTGAATTAAATTTTAAAGAAAATAATTGAGAATTATAGAAAATAGTTGTAGAACTGTAGAATTGAATTGAAATTTTAAAACTTTATTTTACAATTTAACAAAATAACTGCAAAATTCCGATAATTATTAAATATTGAACAATTAATCGAAAATCGATCCATGTAATTGAACATTGAAGAAAATAATTAAAAATTGAAGAAATAAATTGAAAATTAAAGAATTAAATTGAAGTTTGGAAATAATAATTGATAATTGGTGAAAAAATTACAAAGTGACGAAAATAATTACATTTTAAGGAAAATAATTGACATTGAAAAAAGAATTCGAAAAATAACAAGAATAATCGACATTAAAACAAAATAAGTTTAAAAATTAAAGAATAATTAAAAAATTTAAAAGATAATAATAATCTTACATATTTTTCTGTATTTCCGTTAGTATTCCGATCTTTTTTATTGGATTACCTTTTTTTTAAAATATTGGGATTATTGTAGGTATTACAGATTTTTCTGCGCATGTTACACAGTTTTATCCAAGTCTCAACAATTTTTCTCCTCAAATTATTCACTTTTATTTATCACGGTTTTCTAAGTTTTAAGAATTATTAAAAAATATTACATATTTTCTGTAACTATTACAAATTTCTCTGTTTCCCAAAGATTCTTACTCCGAACAATTCAATAAAATTGAAAAACAAACAATTTATCGAAACAACAAAATAATATCACTAAAAATGAATTTCAAACGAGACATTTGAAGATAACACGAAAATAAATTCTGTATTTATGTTAATTTGCTGAATAGAAACAAGGTTTAAATTGTCACGACATTAAAAGGAAAGTTGGCAAAAATACTACTTTTCATAGATAAAATAATTTGAGTTTTTAAGTAGGATGGAACAAAGTGCACCTAGAAGTAGAATACCTAACTAAATTTGCAAGGTTAATAATCACATATTTAAAAATTTCTGCTACTTTGTCCCCATAATTATTCTTTTCCTTCGAGGTGTCTTTATATTGTCTAAAATTTGTTTTTCGTAATTTTAATAGTCGTCTTTTATTAAAACCAGCATTAGTATTGTGATTGTTTCAAATATACTTCACGCTTGAAATATTCCCCGGAAATTTAAAAACTTTTCTAAATATTTTGCCGACAAGTGTCTGTTAATCAATTTTATTCATTAATCATCATCAGCATCAATCTTGCTCATTTATTAAGCAATATTGATTGACGATTAAACCTCAATTATAAAATTGAAAAAATGCCATTTAATCAAGATCAGAAAAAATCGCTTTTGATCGTGATTTGCAACTAATATAGAAAGTGAAAAAAAATGCATCATTAAGATGATTATCGAAATTGTTGCAGATTAAGTATATTTTCAAGTACAGTTCCTGTGGGAGTTTTAATAGTCCTCGTCACTATTACTTTTGATCAAGCACGATGATTTTAGATGATTATTACTCTTTAAATGAACTTTCTAGGAACAATCCTGGCGGATACTTTACTTCCTAACCGTTAATTTTTCTTTGATTTATATTTTTCGTTCCCTTATTTTTATGTCGGAAATCACAGTTACTTTATTTCCTATCCCGGTACTCCGACTTTCCTTTTTATTCTATCTGAAAATCGATGAATTGAGTTATAACTGAAAATTTTGTTTCAAAAGCCAGTAGCCTAATAGACACTTTAAAAAAAAAAAAATTCCAAAATCCTTACTAATTGTAGAAATTTATAGTTTCTACATCTTGTGTTATAAATTATAAATAATTTATAAATTTATTTTAATTTATTTTATAAATATTTTAAATATCATATCTAAAAATCAATTTACATAAATAAAATAAATATTTATTTAGGACAATATTTATAATACTTTGTAATTAAAAAAAATTGCAAAAAAATGGCTAATTTTGCAAATTAATTGGAAAAAAAATTAAATCAATTAAAAATTGGGGAAAGTAATTAAAATAATCATAGGAATGTTTTAAACATAAAGAAAATAATTTAAATTTGAGAAAAATACTTGAAAATTTTACATGTAAATTAAAAAAAATTGAATAATGTAAAATTAGAGAAAAGAGTTGAAAAATGAAAAAAAATGATTGAAAATTGAGATAAATAAATTAAAATTAAAAAAAAAAATAATTAAAATTTAAGAAAATAATTGAAAAAAGTACATAAAATATTTTAAATAAAGGAAAGTTAAAAAGAAATTCAGAAAAATACTTAAAACTTTCAGAAGTTTATTGAAATAAAAAAAAATCATTCAAAAATATACAAAATAAATGAAAAAATATAAAAATTAAGAATTGAAGGAAACAACTTCTAATTAAAGAGAAAAAAGTATAAACTGTTTTGAAATTATAAAAAAGAAACACTCTAAATCTGAATTAGTTAAAAATAACTAATTTAAAAGCAAAAACTCAGTCACTAATTCAAATAGTTATATTTCTACTAATCATTTAGTAAAAAATAACTAATTATTAGTCAAATACATTTTTAGGTTAATTAAAATTTGATGGAAATAAATTTTGGAAACTAATTGAATAATGATTTTAAATTTTGAAACATAAAGAAAATATTTAAAAAAAGATACAAACAATGATATGTTGTAAACAAAAAATTACATTATAGTGAGATAACTAAAAAAATTACAAAATTTTTGTTAATACAGAAAAATAATTTTAAATTTGAGAAAAATACATAAAGATCTTAGAATTGAATTGAGAAAAAAGAGAAGAACTAATATTTGAGAAAATAATTAAAACAACCTAAAAGTAATTGAAATTTACGTAATTTAAATTAAATTAAAATTTTTAATAAAAAATTGTTGAAATTATGAAAACAAATAAAAATAATTAAAAATTGAAGAAAATAATTAAAATTTCAGAAAAATACTTAATAATCTTAGAAAATAATTTTAGAAAATGAGAATAATAATTAACAATCAAGGAAATTAAATGAAAAATGATAAAATTAATACATAATTGAAAAAAATAATTGAAATATGCTGAAAATAATTAATAATTGAAAAAAAAAAAAACATTTAAAAATCTTAAAAAGTAATTTTAAAAGATAAGAATAATTAAAGGTTGGGAAAAATAATTAAAAAATTATTTTAAAATTTGAAACTTGAAGAAAATAATTAAAATATGATAAAATCAATGACAAGTTGCAAAAAAATTAATGAAATATGTAATAAATAATGAAAAAAGAAAATAATTTTTTTTTAATTATCCAAAATAATCATTAAAATATGAGCAAATGATTTGAAAATCTTAGAAATTAATTGAAAAAAGAGAATAATTAAAAATTGAAAAAAAGAATTGAAGAAAGCTAAAAATAATTGAAATTTACGATAATTAATCAATAAATTTGGAAAATGTGAAAACAAATGAAAATAATAAAAAATTATAGAAATTAATTAGAATTTCAAAAAAATACTTAAAAATCTTAAAAAATAATTTCAGAAAATGAGAATAAAAATTAACAGTCGAGGAAAATAATTGAAAAATGATAAAATAATTCATAATTCAAATATGCTGAAAATAATTAATAATTGAAGAAAAATAGTAAGAAATTTGAGAAAAACATTTAAAAATCTTAGAAAATAATTTTAAAAAATATGAATAATTAAAAATTGGGGAAAAATAATTGAAAAATTATTTTAAATTTGAAACTTGAAGAAAATAATTGAAATATGATAAAATTAATGATTAGTTGCAAAAAAATAAATGACGTTTAACAAAAAATTAGAGACTTTTTTTAAATAAAGAAAAATTAAATGGAATTTCAGAAAAATACCTGAAGATCTTAGAAATCAATTAAAAAAAAAAACTAAAAATTGGAGAAAAGAATTGAAGAAAGCTAAAAAGAATTGAAATTTACGATAATTAATAAAAACATTTGGAAAATGTGAAAACGAATGAAAATAATTAAAAATTAAAGAAATTAATTAGAATTTCAGAAAAATACTTAAAAATCTTAAAAAATAATTTTAGAAAATGAGAATAATAATTAACAATCGAGGAAAATAACTGAAAAATGATAAAATTAATTAAAAATTGAAAAAAATAATTGAAATTTGCTGAAAATAATTAATAATTGAAGAAAATAATAATATAAATTTAAGAAAAACATTCAAAAATCTTAGAAAATAATTTTAAAAAATATGAATAATTAAAAATTGGGGAAAATAATTAAAAAATTATTGTAAAATTTGAAACTTGAAGAAAATAATTGAAATATGATAAAATCAATGATAAGTTGAAAAAAAATAAATAAATGCCATTTAAGTGAGATAATTGGAAAAATTACAGAATTTTTTTTAAATAAAGAAAAATAATTAAAATTTGAGAAAAATACATCAAGATCTTAAAAATGAATTAAAAAACGAGAGAATTTTATAGAATTTAATATTTTTTTTTATAAATTTCATTTTTCTTCAAAAAATTTTCGCTTTTTAGATAAAAATAAGTCGATTTTAGACTATTTTTGGATAAAATTAATTCAAAATTGAAAAAAATAATTGAAATATGCTGAAAATAATTTAAGATTGAGAAAAAAAATGGAAATATGATAAAAATAATTTAAATATGAAAAATTGAAAACAGAAAATAAAATTTCAGAGAAATAATTGAAAAAATCATAGAATGTATGTTTAAAAAAAGCAAAGTTACTTAAAATTTTGTTATTAAAGAGAATAATTATATTATAAATAATGCCGAAATAATGAAAATAATTATAAATTGAAGAAAATAATAGAAAAATTGTAAAATTTGTTTTTAAGCAAAAGAAAATAATTGAAAAATCGTTATTTAATGAAAAAATGATGTCAGTAATCTAAATTTGAGAAAACAACTAAAAATTTAGGAAATTAATTAAAAAATAATAAAAATTTTAAAAGATGGAGGAAATAATTACAAAATAATAAAAAGAAATACGAAGTGAACAAAATAATAGAAAATTGAGATATATATTTGAAAGTTCAGGAAATTAATTAAGACATTATAAAAATGATTAAAAATTGAAAATAATCAAAAATTTACAAAAATAATGGAAAATTACAAAATTAACTAAAATTTCAGATGAATAATATAAATTTAGGAATAAATAATTAAATCGATTGAATGTCAATGGAAAAATAATTGAAATTGAAAAAGTGAATGAAAAAACTAAACAAAATAATTGAAATTTAATGAAGGTAAATTTGAGATTTAAGAACAAAATTTAAAAATGTTTAAAAATTGCAGAAAATAATTTGTAAATTATAAACAATAGTCGAAAACTGCAATTTTTAAATCACTTTAAATTTAGTATATTAGATACTCAAAAAATGACAAAATACTATTTATTCATTCTAAAATATGCTCTTTAAAATATTTTTTTTATTTCAAAGCAAAGATATTATCTTTTCCGAGTGAAACAATCTTTTCTGCAAAAACGGCTAACTTATTGAAATTCGGTTAGGAAATTCCGGTGAGAGAAAATTGTTATAAATGAAAAAAATTGCAAATAAGATTTGTGGCAAATAGTCATTTCATGAGTAATTGGAAAGTTTGTAAAATGCGCACGATGTCTTCTAAGGCGAGGCTGAATGACGAGATAAATTTTACCCAAGTGGAATAAATTTAACAGATCTTTAACCAATTCTATTTATTTTTCTCTCAGGAATATTTTAAAACCTCCCACAGCAAAGAGAAAAGGAAAACATTTTTTCTTTTAAAAATTACTAAACCTAACATTTTAGTATGAATACTAAAAAGTCGTGTTTTTCCATTTACGTATTCGAACAAAGAACTTCTTCACTTTAAACTCATTACAATATTGCCCAATTGCATAAAATTGAAAAAAAGAAAAAATAACGAAGGACTACACGACAGTTTATGAAATGTCATAAATCTCAGACAATGAAAACAAAATATTTCAAAGTATGATTAAACGTAATTTCCAAAGATAACGCGCGCTTCTGTTCAAAATCTTTTCTTTTTAAGAGACAATTTGTCTTCAACTTTATTTTGCAATGTTAGTGTTTTTATAAACGGATGCGTGTTACATGTGCCGTAACGTCAAAGCAGGTTATTAGCTTGACTTTAGAATATTTCGAAATTCGTATAAGCGACTTTTGCGTTTGATAGTAGAAAAATTGAGAAATTGGAAAAAATAAAAAATTGGACAAAAATACTGGAGGTCAATGGTCTTTAAAATTTTATTACAGATCTGATCGATAAACATGTTTATCTCATTTCGCAACATGTTTCGCTTTCTTCTCACATAAACTCACCAGTTTAGTTATCAACTGATTATTATTATAATCCTACACACGATATTATTTAAATTATAAACAATTCTCTTTCTCCTAATCTACATAAGTTGAATTCGTATTTTTTATTTCAATGTTAGCATTTTCTGTATCGCTTTTTCAATCAAACTATATTTACAATTTTAATTCGTGTAATTTGTAAATCTTTTCTATTTTTCTCTTCCTTTATTTTTAATCTTCCATTAATTATTTTAAAAGAACATATATATTTCCAATTTAAAACTCTGAAAATTTGAATTTTTAAAAATCAATACGTTAAAATTGAATTTATTTATTTATTTTTTCTTTTTGATTTATTTAAGGTCACTGAAGAACATCTAAGGTCTTTTTTAAAATTTTTAGAAATTGTAATATAACTAAATAATTAACTAAAAACTAGACAATAATAAATAAAAATACAAAACAAAGATACGTTGAAAATTGTAATAAATATTATAATTAATACTGTTAAATTAGAAAACAACAATCTAACAATTTTTAACGTTACTTCTTTTTGTACTTTGAGTTATAATTTTGTATTTCCTAGTTAACTGTTTAGTTCAAATTTCTTTCGTTATTTTTTTTTTTTTTTTTACAGGGTTGCCACAAATATTTTATTACAATTTTCCCTGACCTTTCCCTGATTTCCAGACCAATTTTTTTTTTCCCCTGACCTTTTTTGAGTTCTTAAAACTAATTTTTTGTACATTTACTATAAAACTAGATAATACAACGCGCGCTATTAATTTTTGGAACTTGTGTTTGCGTCAATTATTTTTATAAATTGTAATTATAAATTATTTGAAGAAATGAGAATAATTAAAAATTGAGGAAAATAATTGAAAATATTAGAAATTAATTAAAAAAAATGAAAATAATTAAAGGTTTGGAAAAATAATTAATATAAAAATATATTAATAATAGAAAATTAAATATCTTAATGGAAATTTGATAAAAATAATTGAAAAAATAACAAAATATCTGTGAAATAAAAGAAAATAATTTAAAATTTAAATAAAATTATTGCAAATCTTAGAAATTAATTTTAAATAATCACAAAATATGTATTAAATAGCAATAAATTGAAATTTTAGACAACAATTTTAGAAATTACGATACAGAATGAAAATAATTGAAAATTCGAAAATTAGGGGGAGAAATAATTTAAGTTTGAAGAAAATAAATGGAATTTTAAGAAAATCATTGAAAAAGGTGTAAAAAATTAATAAATTCATGATAATAATATTGAGATTCAGAAAAGCCATTTAAATTTGAAGTAAATGCTTCGAAAATGGCAAAAATAATTTAAATATGAAGCAAATAATTGTAAAATGGTAAAAGTAATTGAAAAATTGAATAAAAATCAAAAAATGAAAACACAAATTGAAAAATCGAATCAAAATAATTTAAATTTGAAGAAAATAATTTAAAGACTGAAGAGATTAATTGATATATGAAACAATTGAATTCAAAATCGCAAAATACTTCGAAAATGGCAAAAATAATTTAAATATGAAGAAAATAATTTAAAAAATTAAAAAATAATTGAAATTTGAAGAAAATAATTGAAAAATTTCTAAAATAGTTGCAATTTGAAGAAAATAATTGAAAAATTTCAAAAATTATTGAAATTTGTAGAAAATAATTGAAAAATTTCTAAAATAATTGAAATTTGAACAAATTTATTGAAAATTGTCAGAAATAATTGAAATTTTAAGAAAATAATTGAAATTTTAAGAAAATAATTGAAAAATTTCGAAAATAATTGAAATATGAAGAAAATAATTGTAAATTGACAAAAATAATTTATTTCGAAAAAAAATTGGGCAAAAAATGGCAAAAGTAATTGAAAAATTGAATAAAATTAAAAAAATGAAGACAGAAATTGAAGAATCGAAACAAAATAATTGAAATTTGAATAAAATAATTGAAAAATTTCAAACATTATTGAAATTTGTATAAATTAATTGAAAATTTTCGAAAATAATTGAAATTTGAAGAAAATAATTGAAAAATTTCAAAAATAATTGAAATATGAAGAAAATAATTGTAAAATGACAAAAATAATTTATTTTGAAAAAAAATTGGCAAAAGTAATTGAAAAATTGAATAAAAATTAAAAAATGAAGACAGAAATTGAAGAATCGAAACAAAATAATTGAAATTTGAAGAAAATAATTGAAATTAATCTGAAGAGATTAATTGATATATGAAAAAGTTGAATTCAAAATCACAAAATACTTCGAAAATGGCAAAAATAATTGAAATATAAAGAAAATAATTGTAAAATGACAAAAATAATTTATTTTGAAAAAAAAATTGTCAAAAAAAAGGCAAAACTAATTAAAAAATAACAAAATGAAGAAACATATTGAAAAATTGAAACAAAATAATTGAAATTTGAAGAAAATAATTTAAAAATTTCCAAAATAGTTGAAATTTGAAGAAAATAATTGAAATTTGTAGAAAATAATTGAAAAATTTCTAAAATAATTGAAATTTGAACAAATTTATTGAAAATTGTCAAAAATAATTGAAAAATTTCGAAAATAATTGAAATATGAAGAAAATAATTGTAAATTGACAAAAATAATTTATTTCGAAAAAAAATTGGGCAAAAAATGACAAAAGTAATTGAAAAATTGAATAAAATTAAAAAAATGAGACAGAAATTGAAGAATCGAAACAAAATAATTGAAATTTGATTAAAATAATTGAAAAATTTCAAAGATCATTGAAATTTGAAGAAATTAATTGAAAATTTTCGAAAATAATTGAAATTTGAAGAAAATAATTGAAAAATTTCAAAAATAATTGAAATATGAAGAAAATAATTGTAAAATGACAAAAATAATTTATTTTGAAAAATATTGGCAAAAGTAATTGAAAAATTGAATAAAAATAAAAAAATGAAGACAGAAATTGAAGAATCGAAACAAAATAATTGAAAGTTGAAGAAAATAATTGAAAAATTAAAAAAATAATTGAAATTTGAAGAAATTAATTGAAAATTTTTAAAAATAATTGAAATTTGAAGAAAATAATTGAAATTTATTTATTTATTTATTCAAGTATTAACGGGCTTGAGGCCCTTTTGTACAAAGTACTTAACAAAACTTAAAACTAAACAACAATAAAAATTGTATGAAAAGTATAACACTTTTAAGTATGAGGCAAAGTATGAAACAATATCAGAGATTTAACACCGTATCCAATTAATATATAAATCTGATGGTATATAAATCTGATAAAGGAATTCGTTGAAAATAATTGAATAAGGTATAATAAATTTAAATACTAATGACAGTAATTTAAAGATTGAAAAAAATAATTGAAAAGTGATGAAAATTTTGTAAATTTTAAATGGAATCATATAAGAAAAGAATTATTAGAAATGGAAGAAATTTTAAAATCCCTTCACGTTTACTTTTTTATTTTTGAAGCGTGTAATTTATTGAATTTTTAATCAATGAAAGTTTAAATTAATTGAAGTTTGAAGGAATTAAAATTGCTATAAGTATATAAATTGGCACAATTTTAAAAAGGTGAAGAATTATATAAAACTTGAAGAAAAATTTAGTGACAAATTCCAGGTGTAAATAGTATGAATGAATGAATGAATCAATCAATCAATCAATGAAAGAAACTTGTAAATTATTATATAAATTGCGAATTATAATTATTTTTCAGATTGCAAACATCAATTATTTTTAGTAATGTTTAAATGACTTCCAAAAATTTGTTTAGTAATTTTGTCTACTTAGTAAATTTCAGCAAAATTTAATTTTTTTTTTCATTTTAGAGATTCTTTGCATTTTTCCAGTACTTTTGATGGAAATCCCTGACTTTTCCCTGACTTCCCTGACCCATTTCAGTTTCCCTGACTTTTCCCTGAATTCCCTGAAATCCCTGACCTGTGGCAACCCTGTTTTAGTTATTTTATTCTTTTTCTAATAATTTTCTATTATCATATATAATTATTACCATTTTTTATTTTTATGTTCAGTATAAATAAAAAAAAAATAAAAAAATCAAACATTGCACTGTCTGAAAAACACTCTTATGTCGGCCATATTTGTTTTTAAATAAATATGACCTCACTGCCCGCGGTGGTAATTTTCTTTGCCAATTTTGTTCAATTTTCTGTTAAATTTTCAATTTCCTAAATTTCAAAGAATTTTCTTTATTTTCAATTAATTTTTCTACATTTTTTTTTGCTATTATTTAGTATTTATTTATCAGCTTACTAAAAATAGAAATTAATTCATATTTAGGTACAATTCCCTTATTTTTAATAACTGCGCAAACTATTATTTAAATATGAAATATAGTATTGTTTAAATGTAATTTTTTAGCAAAAACATAAAGCTTTTGTTAATAAACAAAAGATTTTACGTAAAATTAACAAAAAAAGACAGAATTTAAAACAATTGTGATAGAAATAATGCTTATGAGAAAGCACGCTTTCTTTGAATTGTTGTATTAAAGCATAAATATTCATTTAAAAGAATATTAAAGTTATTATAAATATTTATAATCATTTCTAATAAAAAATAAAAGCTGAACATTTTAGACGTGCACCTGAAAATTAATTAATAATTAACTTTGACTATAAAAGAGCGTCAGATATTTTTTTTCACCAGTAGCGAGTTTTTACTGAGACCACTAAAATCATTTTCCAATGTAATATGTTTAAAAATATTCTTTCAAAACTTTAAACAATTTATTTTCACTAATTCAGAAAAATTCAATTAACACCTGTTTGAAAAATAAAATAAATGTGTTTTTTTTTTATTTCAGAGTAAATTTGGTATCAATATTCATTTAATAATAATTTAATTCAGTAAATCTAAAAAAACGTTTTTCTATCTTATTTAGATGAAGTTTTGGATCTGCGCCTTATTATTCTTGTTTGCATATATGGCAAACTTTGCATTTGTAGAATCAGTCCAAGATGCAATGAATTATGTAAGCATATTATTAGTCGGCTATTTTTAATATTTGTGAGAATATTCCCACTAAAAAAATTACATCATCAAACGTTTGGTTTATTTTACATTCAAATTTTGAAAAAAGAAGCAATTATTAAATTGAAAAATTATTATTGACCTTAGGAACTTTTTTAAATATCAAATTATTAATATTAAAAATCTAACATTATTTTCAGGAACAAGGAACACCTTTACGTGGTGAAGTAGGAGGAGCAGTTCATGATGTGAGTATTTATTTTTAAAATATACATGATAAATGAATAGATAAATTTTTTATACTAAAATTTACTATTGTTTACTATTTTTTGTTAAGTTTTAGAATTTTAGAAACGGCATTAAACTGAAATATTAATTTAACTTTAAGTCAAATTCTTAAGGATGTTCAGCCCATTGACATAACCTCAAACTAGAAAATGGTTCTTCACGTATAAAATAAAAATATTAAGTCTGCTCCTGGTCTGTTCGTTGAATTTTATTGAAGTATTTATGATTAAAAACTATATAATAGTAAAACTTTATTTGTTTAATAATTTTTAAACAAAATATTATTAACAGAATTCAACGAACATACTTGTGGAGAAAAGATTAAAATATGCTATAATTTTGTCAAAATTGAATATAAATTACAATTGTTCACAAATTTTAAAGAAAAGACACAAAATGTTAAATAATTATCATTTAATAACAAATTTTGTCTTAACCAAGTTTTTTTTTAAATGTATAACTGGGTCTTTCAAAATTGAGTGAAATCAATTTGAATAATATTGTTATTTTATGTGAAAAACCATTTTTTAATACAATATCAGTAATTAATAATACAAATTATTTGTTTTATATTTAGCGTCAACGTCGTTCCCCCCAAAGAAGGTGTAACAAAACAGGATAAAAATTTACAAAAAAATACATAATGTTTGTGTAATATGTGAATTAAAGAATCATAAATAAAAGGAAATTCAAATAAATTTAATTAAAAAAACATACCTACACAATATCCCACAACAATTAAATGTAATATTGCATTGAAATTAAATAAAAAAAGAATAAATAAAAATCACAATAATTTGCCTAATAACTTTATTCTGTGAGTACAATGTATGATAATAATACATTAATAAATATGTAGGTACATTTACATAAATTCTGTGGTCAAGTATATAATACAATTATAGAGCTTAATGCACAAGGCACTGGATGTCATTATCGCTTAATTAATTAGTAATAATTAACGTCTTAATTTGTAGATATTGCAAAAAAGGTGCGAAAGACTAGCAAAATAAAATTTCACATAAAATGTTATTATAAATTAACACAAGTTTTTTTATCCGAAAAAAATGTGTTGTTAAAATGAATAATATTCTCCCTGACAGAATATTCTACGATTAAAAAAAAGTCTCGTACAACAGAAATGATATTCTATATGTATTTACAAAATTGGAACTTCAGTTGCGGATGAGAAAAAAAATTTAAAAATTTAAAGAAAATAATAAAAATTTCAGAATAATACTTAAAAGACTTAGAAAATAATATTAGAAAATGAGAATAATAATTAACAATCGAGGAAAATAAGTTAAAAATGATAAAATTAATTCAAAATTGAAAAAAAATAATTTAAATATGCTGTAAATAATTAATCATTGCAGAAAATAATAAGAAATTAGTGAAAAACATTCAAAAATCTTTGAAAATACTTTTAAAAATAATTAAAAATTGGGAAAATATTTGAAAAATTATTATAAATTTAAAATTCAAGAAAATAGTTGAAATATGATACGATCAATATTATGTTGCAAAAAAATTTATGAAATTTGTAATAAATAATGTAAAAAGAAAATATTTTTTTTTTAAGTATCCAAAATAATAATTAAAATATGAGATAAAGACTTGAAAAGCCTAGAAATTAATTGAAAAAAAAGAGAATAATTAAAATTAATAAAAAAAATTGAAAAAAGCTGAAAGGAATTGAAATTTACGATTTTTAATAAAAAAAATTGTTGATGTTATGAAAACAAATAAAAATAATTAACAAATTTCAGAAAATAATTAAAATTTCAGAAAAATAATTAAAAGGCTTAGAAAATAATATTAGAAAATGAGAATAATAATTAACAATCGAGGAAAATAAGTTAAAAATGATAAAATTAATTCAAAATTGAAAAAAAATAATTTAAATATGCTGTAAATAATTAATCATTGCAGAAAATAATAAGAAATTAGTGAAAAACATTCGAAAATCTTTGAAAATACTTTTAAAAATAATTAAAAATTGGGAAAATATTTGAAAAATTATTATAAATTTAAAATTCAAGAAAATAGTTGAAATATGATACGATCAATATTATGTTGCAAAAAAATTTATGGAATTTGTAATAAATAATGTAAAAAGAAAATATTTTTTTTTTTAAGTATCCAAAATAATAATTAAAATATGAGATAAAGACTTGAAAAGCCTAGAAATTAATTGAAAAAAAAGAGAATAATTAAAATTGATAAAAAAATTGAAAAAAGCTGAAAGGAATTGAAATTTACGATTTTTAATAAAAAAATTGTTGATGTTATGAAAACAAATAAAAATAATTAACAAATTTCAGAAAATAATTAAAATTTCAGAAAAATAATTAAAAGGCTTAGAAAATAATTTTAGAAAATAAGAATAATAATTAGCAATCGAAGAAAATAATTTAAAAATTATAAAATTAATTCAAAATTGAAAAAAATCATTAAAATAAGTTAAAAAAATTAAAAATTGAAGAAAATAATCAGAAATTTGAGAAAAACATTCAAAAATCTTATAGAAAATTATTTTAAAAAATAAGAATAATTATATACTTTATTTACTCTCCCTTTAACGGATTCGAGGGAAATAAGAATAATTTAAAATAGTGGAAAATATTTTTAAAATTATTTTAAATTTGAAAATTCAAGAAAATAATTGAAAAAAATTTTCAAAATATTTTATTGCCAAAAAATGGCATTTAAGTGAGATAATTAAAAAAATTATTGAATTTTTTTATGAAGAAAAATTAATTGAAATTTGAGAAAAATGCATGAAGATTTTAGAAATTAATTAAAAAAAAAGAGAATAACTAAAAATTGGAGAAAAGAATTCAATAAAGATAAAAATAATTGAAATTCATAATAATTAAAAATTGAAGAAAATAATTTAAAAATTATAAAATTATTTCAAAATTGAAAAAAATCATTAAAATAAGCTTAAAAAAATTAAAAATTGAAGAAAATAATCAGAAATTTGAGAAAAACATTCAAAAATCTTATAGAAAATTATTTTAAAAAATAAGAATAATTATATACTTTATTTACTCTCCTTTTAACGGATTCGAGGGAAGTAAGAATAATTAAAAATAGTGGAAAATATTTTTAAAATTATTTTAAATTTGAAAATTCAAGAAAATAATTGAAAAAAATTTTCAAAATATTTTATTGCCAAAAAATGGCATTTAAGTAAGATAATTAAAAAAATTATAGAATTTTTTTATGAAGAAAAATTAATTGAAATTTGAGAAAAATGCATGAAGATCTTAGAAATTAATGGAAAAAAAGAGAATAACTAAAAATTGAAGAAAATAATTCAATAAAGATAAAAATAATTGAAATTCATAATAATTAATAAAAAAATTTATAAATTATGAAAACAAATTAAAATAATTAAAAATTGAAGAAAATAATTAAAATTTCAGAAAAATACTTAAAAGGCTAAGAAAATAGTTTTAGAAACTGAGAATAATAATTAACAATCGAAGAAAATAATTTAAAAATTATAAAATTAATTCAAAATTGAAAAAAATAATTAAAATAAGCTAAAAATAATTAAAAATTGAAGAAATTCTACAATTTTCAATTACTTTCTTTCTTTTTCTCGTTCTTTTTTATAATTGCCAAAAAGTTTTACTTATTTCTCTTTAATTAAAACTTGTTCTGTTCAATTTTAAATTTTTTTTTTCATTTATTTTCTCTAATTTTTAATAATTTTATTTTATTTCAATAAACTTCTTCTTCTTTTTTTTTTTTTTTGTTAATTTGATCCAAAAATACTAAAGTTTTTTACTAAATTCTAAAAGTTTAAGTATTTTTCTCAAATTTTGTTTAACTTTCCTTTATTTAAAATATTTTATGTAATATAATAATTATTTCCTCAAATTTTAATAGTTTTTTTAAATTTTAATATATTTATCTTAATTTTTAATCATGTTTTTTCAATTTTCAATTATTTTCTCTAATTTTTCATTATTCAATTTTGTTTAAATTTACTTTTAAGATTCTCAAGTATTTTTCTCAAATTTTAATTATTTTCTTTATGTTTAAAAACATTATTATGATTGTTTAAATTACTTTCCCCAATTTTTAATTGATTTAATTTTTTTCAATTAATTTTGCAAAATTTGCAATTATTTTGTTTAATTTCAATTATTTTTTGCAATTCTTTTTAATTCTAAAATATTATAAATTTTGTCCTAAATAAATATTTATTTTATTTATATTAACTGATTTTTAAATATTATATTTAAAATATTTATTTTTCTTTATTGGATAAATAGTATTTACCGATTTTTTATATTTATTATTGTATTTTATAATTTGAAATTGTATGGAAAACTAATCGCGCGCAAGCGCGCGTTTTATTTTGCTAGTTGAAGAAAATAATTAAAATTTCAGAAAAATATTTAAAAGGCTTAGAAAATAGTTTTAGAAAATGAGAATAATAATTAACAATCGAAGAAAATAATTTAAAAATTATAAAATTAATTCAAAATTGAAAAAAATAATTAAAATAAGCTAAAAATAATTAAAAATTGAAGAAAATAATCAGAAATTTGAGAAAAACATTCAAAAATCTTATAGAAAATTATTTTAAAAAATAAGAATAATTATAAGTACTTATGTACTATAGGGTCTTTTTTTGTATATGGCCCGTATATTCAAATAAATAAATAAATAAATAATTAATTAAAAATTGGGGAAAATATTTGAAAAATTATTATAAATTTAAAAATTCAAAAAAATAGTTGAAATATGATACGATCAATGTTATGTTGCAAAAAAATTAATGAAATTTGTAATAAATAATGTAAAAAGAAAATAATTTTTTTTTAAGTATCCAAAATAATAATTAAAATATGAGATAAAGACTTGAAAATCTTAGAAATTAATTGAAAAAAAAAGAATTGAAATAAGCTAAAATTAATTTAAACAATTCTCTTTTTTCCTAATCTATAAGTTGAATTTCGTATTTTTTATTTCAATTTTAGCATTTTCAGTATCGCTTTTTCAATCAAACTATATTTACAATTTTAATTCGTGTAATTTGTAAATCTTTTCTATTTATTTCTTCCTTTATTTTTAACCTTTCATTAATTATTTTAAAAAAACATATATATATTTCAAATTTAAAACTCTGAAAATTTGAATTTTTAAAAATCAATACGTTAAAATTGAATTTATTGAATTTTCCCTCATTCATCATTTCTTTGAGATTGAAATCTTTTATTTTTTTATTATTTATAAATAGCAGGTTGATTTAAAAACTGTATTCAGCGTTACTTTCAACTTCCGAAAACAAAGACGCATTTTCCACGAAAGAAGAAAGTATTGGGAACCAAATTTATTTGAATATATTATCTTCTCAATTGAAAAATTATTCCTGTTACCGTTATTTAAAGAAACTTTTCTTCAATTTGAGAAAACCACTTTACTTTCTACTAAAGGCTATTATGATCATTGTGTTTAACTAACATAATTACATCTTTAAGCAACCAGATGATTAAATTCGGTAAATTCTATTCCTCCCAATATGATAATTTAATTACACAATTTCCTTGTGTTTCTGTATTAAAACAGTGATAAATGACTCAAATTTTAAATGATTTACTTTTTATTTTAATTTTATTTCGGTAGTAGCGTGAAATTATCTTCCCACATTATTTTTCCAAACTAGTCAGTTTTTACGATATTCTTCAAATTTTTTTCTAGTCATTGTGATTTTTTGGGAAAGGTTGTTAAAAATATGTTATGTTTAAAAAGAAGTATGTTAAAAGTATGTTAAAAATAAATATGTAATTAAAATCCATATTAAATAAACATACGGTAATTATCTAAATATAAAAAAAGATACGATTAATTATTCAAAATGAAAAGGAATTCAATTATTTTCAAATTCAAAAAAGATATCATTAATTTCAGAATAAAAAGTTTTATTAAAATTGAAAAAAAATGAAGTGAGGATAATAATGGAGGGAAATAATCTTGCTAAATTTAAATTAGTAAAAAATGTCCAGCTGCTTTTGAAAAAATAATCTCAAGGTCTTTTAAAACTTTTCAAGGTCAAGAATGAATTATATACAAGTCAACTTTTTAGCTTTTATTTTTTTTTTATTATTTTTGTAACCATTCCGAATGTAGATTTAAGCTAAAGAAAATAATTAGAGACTTTGAAGAAAAATAAAAAAATAGAAGAAGTGGAGGATATAAAAAAAAATTGATGAAGGAAAAGATTTGACAATATAATTGAAATTTGAAGAAAATTGAAGAAAATAAATTGAAAATTAAAAAACTTAAAAGCAACTAGAATTGAAGAAAATATTGGAAATTGAAGAATTGAATACGTTAATAGAAAATTAAAGATAATAATTGAAAGTTAAGAAAACTAATTTTAAAAATTGAAGAATGTATTTGAAATTGTAGAAGACAATAATTGAAGATTGAAAAAAATCATCGAAAAAATTGAAAAATATAACTGAAATTTTAAAAATGTGTAACGTCGTCTGAAAAATAGAAAAAGGAAGTATATAAATATCTAAAATATAAATAAAATCATAAAATTTTAAAAAAAAAGAACCTTAGAAACGGGGATGTTTTTAGACTGCAGAAATATCTCAAATTTATGAGTTAATTCCGCTTAAGATATTTCCTCTCTTGGAAATTTCAAAAACAGCGCTTTTAAAAAAAAAATCAATATTTGCTCTCACCAGAACCATATCTACAGTTTGAGTGAAAATGTATCTTCGTGTTTATGGTTGTTTTCTCCATTTTTCTAAACAACTATAGATACGAAGGCTGAAAAACTCATAAACGAATCGGTTTATGAAGATTCGACTAAAAGTTTAAATAAGATAAAAATCGGCCGTGCGCCGCACAAAAGACGCTCGGAGCCTAATCCCCAAATAATGCGTGTTTAAGTGATCCTTGAGTGTGCTCTCCGCCCGGGTCTTACCTTGAAAATGAAATAACAATGAATGGCGCGCTCGCTATAGAAAAATTTACAGAGTAAGTATTTTTAAACTACTCTGTAAATTCCACTAATTTAGAAATATTAAATTAGTAATTTAGAAAATTAGAAAATAATTGATTTGAAAATTAAAGCGATTATTTAACTAATATTTGATTATTTGATCAGATGTTTGGTGTTAATATTCAGATGTATAACATTATAATATTCTAATATTCAGATTATAATATTCTAAAGATTTAATTTACAATATTCAAACATTTGTTTAATAATATTCTAATATTTAGTTTATAGTATTCAGATGTTAAATATCATAATATTCTAATATTCAGGTTATAATACCCAAATTTTGAGGTTAATAAATTTTAAATACTAATTACAATAATATTGATAGGTTATATTAGTGAAATTGTTCAGATAAAAATTGGTATTATTATTAAAAACCGAAATATTATGTTAAAATTTCAAACTAATTGAAAATAACGATTTAACCTAGAAAAACTGAAAATTTTAGTTTAGGAATAGTTTATATATATATAAAATAACATTTATTGTAAAATAGTATTGTTTAAAATTCGGTTGTCAATAACATTTAGAAATTACAAAATCAAAGCTCTGGAGGCACAAGTGGCGGCATCGGTTATTCAAACGTAAAACCGCTATACTCCCACTATCTTAGGGGACGGAAAATGGGCAGTACTGGCCCTTTTGTTCCTCTCCACTTCCTTGTCGAAATTAGCCCCTTCTCCCCGAAAATTAGCTCGACGCCTCCACTACTTCCTATATCCCGTTTTTCCTACCCCAAGAGCTACTCTCCACGATTTCCAAAAATCACTCTTTTCTGAGACTCCACCAAATCAAGTCGCGATTTATCCGACTTCTAGGAAGTCATCCAAGTTCCGAATTTCTCCAAATATCTGTGTTTTATCCGTATTCCAAATATCTGTGTTTTATCCGTATTCTAAATATCCGTGTTTCATCCAAGTTCCGAATTTCTCCAAATATCTGTGTTTTATCCGTATTCTAAATATCCGTGTTTCATCCAAGTTCCGAATTTCTTCAAAATATCTGTTTTTTTTATCCTTGTTCCAAATATCCGTGTTTCATCCAAGTTCCGAATTTCTTCAAAATATCTGTTTTTATCCGTGTTCCAATTTCCTGTGTTTTATCTGTGTTCTAAATTTCGAATTTCCTGGACGTCCCAATTGTAAATTAATCGCCCCAAAAATCTAAGAAACTATTTCCAACTACAATAAAATAACTAAGAGTTATATTGAGTCCTGGACCAATTCTCGCCACTTTTGCCACCAACTTCAAAAATCAATTTATCGACTCAACTGTAAGAATCAACAAAAGAAATCAAAAGTAAGTGAATAAAAATTATAAATTTGAAAAATTAATTCTATGTTTAATGAAAAATGAGAGAATTATTGGTTTATTTTTAATGGAAATTTCTTTATTTATTGTTGATTAAATGTTTTTCAAATGAAACTAAATGACATATTGATGATTTCCAATATTTCTCTTATTTCAATTTGTATTTATTGTGTGTCTTTTTAAAGAAACATATGGGACCAAATTAATGGTTTATGTTTCTTTCCTATTTTATTCCTTTCCTAAAATTAGCTAGGAGAAATTTAGATATGGGTCCGCGAAGTATGCAAGTGACCCCTACGGGAAAATAATTTAGAATTCCTTACTAATTCCAAAATAAAACCTAAAATTTTCCTTACCTTGATTAAAATCTCTCAAATCGAATATATATATATATAATATATATATATATATTATATATATATATATAATCTTTAATACAAGATTTCATGTATATTTTATTTCAATTATTAAAAATCAGTGACATGTCGGCGTAGAAATCTAAATCGGAATTCGATTTCCCAAACTAATGGAATTTCTATTCCAGGTTTAAATAATTCGCGCTAAAATAAAAATATTGAAAGAGGGTACACATGTGTGGCGTTTGAATCAAGTTCCGACGTTACATATGACCCTATTTTAAATTGGAGGCCCCCGGATTGGATATTCTTGATTGGGTTTTTGCACGGGCGTGTCACTAGATTTGTTAAAGGGTATTTTTGTGTATAGTGTTTCTATAATATGTGTATTTCGAACTGACTTTCTCTTACTCGGGAGAAATTAATTTTGGAGCAGGAACATCAGAGAGAATTAAAAATTTTTTTTTCTCCTTGGGCATTAAATTATACGCCATTTATAATGTCTTACTGACGTCGCAACATATTCTTTCTCGCTCTTGTGTAATATAGTTCGCGCCACCGCGAAACCTGAGCGTTAACCAAAAGAAATTTTTTTTTCTCCTCATTTGAAAGTAGTATTGTTTAAATGTTAATTTTTGTATCATTTAAAAATAAAAGAATAAAATAAATCTTTCATGATTGGTACGTCAGCTGGAAACGAAAACTAACCGAGAGGGAATATCCGTGGTACTACCCCCACCACTCTGGGACTCTGCACTGAACGCCGTATCGGCTGGCTCTCTCACCCGTGCTACCCGCTATCGCGCTGCCTGAAAAAATCTCGAGCGTAAAAAGATAGAAGGACTCGTCCCTCGCGGTTCTAATATCGATTTTTGTGTTTTAGGAAATCCGTGGAATACCATAGATCAATATTATAATGTTTAATTAAAATAATTCGCGTCCCCGCGGATTTGAAAAGTCGCACCATCTATACTCTCCACAGACCTGAAGTCTATGCACTATATACTGTCTTTTCCGTAGACTGTGGATTGCCAGCTCTTTCTTTACTGAATGCCGTTCGGTGAGCCCCCACCATGACTCTCTCTCGCGAATTATAGCTCGCGTTACCGCCTGATTCAAGCTCGATATATTGCTAATCATTTATCAATCTCAATTTTTGTATCGATTTTTGTGTTTTACCAATATTATATTTTTATTTATACAACATATCTAATACATATTTAATAAAGTCACGGGTTTCACTATTTAAAAATTTGGGATATATGTATTATAAATCTAAACTTATGTTTCTTATGACCATTATGATTTAATTATCGTTGTTAAAAAAAAAAAATGTTGTTCCCAATCCACGATCCCCAGTATGGTTTAGCCTCACTAATTGCGGGAATAGAGAATAAGATAAATCGTTTAGAAGGTTTAGATGAGGATCGTTGGCATACTGTTGCCGGTTTATGCGATGAAGTAGAAATAATAAAAAAAAGCCTGTATTACCCTTACCATTCAAAATCGAGCCCTTTATGCCCTAGCTTCCAAACTTATTCCACTAGTAGACAATTCAAAAATTAAAACGGAAGTTGAAGAATTAAATGAAGCATTCAAACGGTTGAATGTAAAAGGGTAAACTTTAGAATAAGTTGATTTTTTAACTAACAACAGCTTGTGTATGCTAATAAATAAAGAAAAAGGAATATTTTTTTTTTATTTAGATTATTCTCTCTGATGCATCTTGTATAGGGAATATCTATCCAAATCCGAGAAGTGTGAACAATTTTGCTAGGAAATTTCGCTAAATCAGATAATAATACTAAATAAAGATATTGTTTTTTTTTCTCATTAAAGAATCTATTTTGCGTTTTGTTTTCTCTTAGTGGTACATCCAGGGTACAAAGTTTACCGGAGAAATCGCCCTAATAAGCGACATAGGAAAAATTTTGCAAAAAAATTGAGAGAGAGGAAAAATGATGAAATAAAAAAATTGGGCGTATGAAGCCTTTGAAAACAGACCTCCGCCACTACCGAAGGAAGATCCCCCTTTACCCCCACCACTTCCTCCTTTAACATTTAAGGAGAAAATTGATAGATTCAGAGTTTCCCTCTGTAAAAATTGTTTAGAAACAGGTTTTAAGGAAATGTGCCTTGCCTGTTTTGAAATCCACAAACCAGGATTTAGAATCCCAAAAAAAAAACTAACACCTATTATTACTTCCTATTCCCCTATTGGATGAATTTCGAATCCGAATCAGATGATGAGACTAACTTTGGAAACTCTATGTACATAGATAAATTAACCTTTACCGTTTTTTCTCAACAATTGGTTGAAAAGTTAGCAGAAATAGCTGAGTTTTCAAACAACACTAGGGAAGATTTGGAGAAACTCAGAACCGAAAAACCAGAAAATCCCGGTTTAATGGATTACTCGAAGCTCGAGTATCAATTGAGGACTGTCCAATGGCAAAACAAATCCCAACTTTCTACTATTTCTGAGTGGAAATCCGTTAAAGATACTCAACAGCAGATTTCTCAGTGTCAAGCTCAAGAAATCAAAAGACTCCAGCGAGAATTGGAGTCATCCAAAAACTCTGAAAATCAAATTACAGAGGAATTAGAGTTGTTGAAAAACGAGAATGAGGACTTATATTTAATTTTAAAACGGCAAAATGAAAAAATTAAATTCTTAGGGATTACTTGTGGCATTACTATCTTGAGTATTAGTCTTTGTACATCGTTTTGTTTATTCTTATGCAAAAATTAAAATTTGTGTTTCCCATTTCTTTCCTCATTAAATTTCTGTAAAATTTTTTTTTCATTTATGTTAATTTAATAAATTTTATTTATCTTGTGTAAAAATCATGTCTATTTAATGTTCAAAACCTTGAGTTTACCTTGTATTTACTTCCTCAATTATTTTACTTTTTCAGGTTAGAAATTTTGTAGAACTTTTATACTTTTGAGTATTGTCTTTCAGTTAAATTAAAATTTTCAATTCCTTTTTTTTATTATTTAGAAAAGTAATAATCTTAATATGGTTTAACTTTCAAAGACAAAATGTCATTAAATGAAATTAATTCTTTTGAATTTAATGTAGAATCAGATTTATTTATTAATAATAATGTAAATTTAACAATATTTAAAGAGTCAGAAGAAAATTGCATTCAAGAAAATTTCTTAAGAGTAGGCATTAGGCGATTTGCTGAACCAAGATCTTATCGTTACGCAGGATTTTCTTTTTTTACAATTGGAGAGTTACCCATCAAAATTTTTGGTAAGTTGTTAAACTTCGAGGTTGTGTCTTCTGCGACTCCACTACCATCTCACTTTCAAGCTGGTTTTTTAGGTCTTAGTGGTCTTGATATTTTAACTAATTAAAGTTAATAGTCTTTTGTTTTGACTTTAAAATTATTTTCTATTTCGTTTTATTTGTTTAACATTGTCTTTTAATTGTTTGTAAAATTGATAATCTTACATTAAATTTCGAAGGTCAAAGTTTATTAATAAAATTCTCGTTGTAATTGTCTAGTTTTTTTTTTATCAAATTTATGTCTGATAAAAGACCATTGACTAGAAGTCAAACCAGAGGGTTATTTGATCCCGAGGATTTTGAAGAACTTAATGATCCTTTTAAAAAAAATGAGAAACTTGGTAGGAGTCCTGTAAAAGGAAAAGTACCCCCATTAGATGCTGCAAGCCCTAAGGATCATAAGGTTTTGGAAATAATTAGCGAAGATAGTGAATCTAATATATCCGAAGATTCATTAAATAGCTCAAATCCTTCTGATTTAGAATCCACGGTAGTAGATAGTTTAGAGAAAACTTTAGAAAAAACACCTAGTGTAGAGTCTTTAATTTCAAATAAGTCAGGTAACTTTAATCCACCAAAAATGGCGGAAGGTAATCAGGGTGTATCTATTCGAGATGCTTTGATGGTGGTACCTGAATTTGACGGTACGAAAAATAATTGCAGCCTATTTGTCGAAGGCTGTAATGAAGCTAAGGCTATGGTTGAAGATGCGTCCGAAGCATTTTTAGTAAAATTAATTCGCAGTAAAATATCAGGAGAAGCCCGTCAGGCTATTTTAGGTTCGGAGTTTGCTACAATTGACGCTTTGACTTCTTATATTAAGTCCATTTATGCTCCAGTAAAATCAGTTAATCAACTTTTAGGTGAGTTAGGTAGCGAATATCAAAAGGACAGAGAGTTAGTAATAGCATATGCTAATCGAATCAGGGATATCGGTACTCGAATTTACGAAGCTAAAAGAATTGAAACTGGGGTAGCGGTCACCCAAGAATATAAAACAGCAACTAATGCTGTCCTAATTGAAGCCTTTAAACGCGGTCTTAAACCAGAGATTGAACAACGAATCATTGATAACGCAGACATTAACGAAGTTTTTAAAAATGCTATTAAAATCGAAAAAAGTCTTTTAGCTAAGCAGGCCTTACGACAACAAGGTAATCCTCTTAAAGTAAACCTATGCCAAATATGTAAAGACATGGGACACGAAGCATCAAATTGTCCCCTTTATAAAAAATGCACTATTTGCAGTAAACCTGGGCATACTTCCCAAAACTGTACTAAAAAGGTACACGCTGTGGCTGTAGCAGTTACATGTCAAATATGTAATAAAACAAGTCACTCTGCAAAAGATTGCCCGCAAATCGAATCTTGCCAGATTTGCCAACAAAAAGGGCATAATGCAAAAACTTGCCCTAAACCTATGAAAACTAACCTCACTTGCCAATACTGTGACAGATCGGGTCATACGGCCGACAGATGTTTTCAGTTGGGCAATAATTTCATGAGGCAACCAAATTCTCAAATAAGATGTAGTAAATGCCAAGGTATTGGGCATGATGAAGCAAATTGTTATACAAGGCGTATTTGTTTATATTGCAAAAAGCCTGGACATTTAATAAGCGATTGTCACAAAAGAAAGTGGTATAATGAGAATTCGGGAAACTTCCGAACTCCCCAGTTACCCGTAGCAACTGGGGACAATTTTCGGAACAATTACCGAAACAATTATCAGAGACCCATGAACCAGAATGCCCGCCCATTCTTCCCCCACTCCGAACCGAAACAAACGGAACCCGAGATGAAGGAAGCAACAACAAACTTTTTAACAGAGTTGCTACCATAAAATTACCAGAAAAAGGTAATTTAATGCCCTATTTAAATTTAGGGAATTCCACAACTGGTTCGCGACTAAATTTTCTGTTAGACACGGGTGCCGAAGTAAGTATTTTAAAACAAAAGTCTGTCCATAGTGGACTAATTATTGATAATATGGATATTACGTATATAAAAGGAATTGATCCGGATATTATTCCTTCATTAGGTAGTGCAAAAATGATGTTATTAGGAAATGTTATTACCTTTGCCATTGTACCAGATACTACGGATTTAGATTATGAAGGAATAATTGGGTCGGACTATTTCAAGGGGTATGGTGTTTCGTTTGATTTCCGCCAGAAATGTATATATAATAAGAATGGAAGTCTACCTTTTTCCCAGAATAAAACTATAAATTTCGAGAATTTAATAGGTGGTATTAGAGATTGGAAATCAAAATCAATTGAACGAAATTTGCCGTATATTGATATTTTTCTCCCACCATCCGGTCAATTAGGTCAATTACTTATTGATACCGGATCCGAGGTAAATTTAATTAAAGAAAGTATTTTACCCACCGAACTTGACATGGATAACTATACCTCTGTTTTGCTGAAAGGTATTGGCTATGATAGGTATTTGACTTTAGGTTCCATCGAATTAACTGTTCATAATCATACTTCAAAATTTTATGTGATTCCTGACGAATTTGATATCCCTTGTGAAGGTATTTTAGGTTCCACTTACCTCACTGAAATCCAGGCATTAATCAATTTTGAAAAAAAAGAAATCCATATGGGTGATCTAATATCGAAACTAAACTTTTGTGAAATGACTACGGCCCAAAAACAAATGATTTGTAATGTTCCTAGAAATCTCCTCGATTATTCTATACAGGGTAATTACGAGGAAAATTTTGACAACATATCAGACATTCAGGAGTTTTCCCAGTCCAATGATTTCAACCCCGGTTTCGATAATCCAACTTTCAATATTGCACTCCAGAAAGATTTGTCAAGTTTGACTGAAGAGTTGCACATTGAAGATTACACACCAGAGGATATCTCAGAGATTTGTGAGGATTTCCTTGAAACGAAAGCATGTTATCAGATTAATTCATCTAGTTCAGTTGATGTATCTGATTGTTTAAATCTAGATCATTTAAATTCGGAAGAAAGGGAGCATGTATCTAAATTAGTTAATGAGAATCATGATCTCTTTTATATGGAAGGACAACCTTTGCAAATGGCAACTTCTATATCACACCGAATTCCAACTACTGATGACGAACCTGTTAACATAAAGCAGTACAAAATTCCAGTATCCCTACAGGATGAAGTTGAGAGACAGGTACAAGAAATGCTGAAAGATGACATCATTAAGGATTCCTGTTCTCCCTACAATTCACCCTTGTGGATAGTGCCTAAGAAACTTGATTCTAGTGGCAAACAAAAATGGAGACTTGTATCTGACTTTCGTGCTTTAAATGAAAAGACAATTGCTGACCGTTATCCTATCCCTGATATAAATCAATTTATTAATCAGATTGGTGGCCATAAATACTATACCACATTGGATCTAGCAAAAGGTTTCCTTCAAATTCCAATGGATCCTCAAGATGCTCATAAAACCGCTTTTAGCACTCCGTTCGGACATTACGAATATGTACGAATGACTTTTGGATTAAAAAACGCCCCTCCTACATTTCAAAGGTATATTGACAACACTTTTAAAGGCCTTCAAGGTAAAATAATATTCACTTTTATAGATGATGTTATTATCTTTGGAGATACTCTAGAAGAAATGGAGGAAAAACTCAAATTGGTAATGGAACGTTTAAGACAAGCAAATCTTAAATTAAATCCAGACAAATGTGAATTTTTAAAAGATAAAGTAATTTATCTTGGTCACATTTTAAGCAGGGACGGAATCACCCTTGATCCAAACAAAATCACTGCTGTTATGAACTTTCCCCGTCCTAAGAATATTAAAAATATTCGACAGTTTTTAGGCTTGGCAGGATATTACAGGAGGTTCATTCAAAACTTTTCTCAGTTATCTAAACCATTAAGTAGGTTATTGCAAAAGGATGTGGATTTTCTATGGGATGAAAAAACTGAGAAAGCATTTTCTTTGCTTCGTGATGAGCTATGCAAATCACCCATCCTACAGTACCCTGATTTCTCCAAACCATTTGTAATAACAACTGATGCTTCCGGATATGCTATAGGAGCTATCTTATCACAAGGTGAAATTGGAAAAGATTTACCTATTTCCTTTTTCTCTCGTGTACTTAGAGGTCCAGAATTAGCATATGAGGTTTATGAGAAAGAAGCTTTAGCCATGGTTGAAGCAGTTAAAAATTTCCGAGATTATATCTATGGAAAGAAATTAACAATCGTAACCGATCATAAACCTCTCACGTGGTTTAAAACAGCTGATTGCAATACTCGAGTGCAAAAGTGGAGATTTAAATTATCAGACTTTGATTATGAAGTCCTTTATAAGCCGGGCAAAATTAATCTTAATGCCGATGCTTTATCAAGAAATCCAATTGAACCCATTGAGGAATTAGTGTGTAATGTTGTTACGCGTAAACAACTATTAAATAAAGCTAATCAACCTAAAGAATCTGAAAAAAATTCTAATAACTGTAGTACTGTTCCAATGAAAACAACTGAAAGCAATGAAGTACTAACCAAAATTTGCGAAATCCCTGATCTAGAATCTTGTGAGTCCACTCAAAAGATGTCTACCGAGTATTCACAGACTCAAAAAGAAAATTTGAAAGTTCCTATTGGAAAAATCGATCAATTTAACAGTACAAAACGCAATCGACCTAAAGTCAATTACAAGGAAATTGCATCTGAAGACGAAAATTCAAATACTTTAGTTGGCAATGATAACTTAGAATTTCCTTCTTATTTACATGAAATTGGGGACAACATGTTTGATAGTAACAATAAACGTATAGTCTCAGATTTTTCATCTTCTTTAAGTCTAAATGAATCAAATTACTCAGATCCTAATCCCCAAGCGAAATCCCGAAAATCGAAAATGAAAACCGATGAAGGAAGCTCGGAAATTTCCTCATCTGATAAGTCGACCGAAGAATCAAAAATCTCTGAAAAGCATTCTAGGTCATCCACTAGCACCAAAGATAATAAGTTTGTTGAAGTCAAAGATATGATTCAATCCATTCCTACCAATGTCCTTTATTTTGTTTCTCAAAATGGTAGTCCGTGCGATTTAGGTGCTAACAAATTATTAGAAGCAGGAAAGATCGAGTCAAATGTTAATTTAGATTATTTGTCTGTAAATAGTTTCAGAAGAAGTAATAAAACTTATCTCTTTTCTCTCTGTATTAAACGTGATAATTCAGAGTCTCTTCAAATTGTTAAAGAAAACATTTTCAAAACAATAAAAAAATTAAAGGAGATTTTGCTAGAAAAATCAATTAAAGAAATTAGCATTGCAAAAAGTGAATTTGTAGAGGGATTGCCTTGGTTTGAAGTTTTAGAGATTTTGAGAATAGTGTTTTCCGAAATTGAGGTTAAGGTTCTAATCTGTAAAGGTACATTACAATTCGTTGATGTAAAAGACAGAGATAGAATTTTTGACGAATTTCATACTTTGCCAATAGGAGGACATAGGGGAGTTTCAAAAACTTTTAATAGAATTAGACCATTATACTATTGGCCAAATTTGAAAGATGACATTCAAAGAAGAATCCAGCAATGTATAGGTTGTCAATTGAAGAAATTGGTTCGTTTAAAAACTAAACAACCAATGGTCATTACTGATACTCCTGGAATGGTTTTTGACAAAATCGCTCTTGATATAGTAGGTCCTCTCACAAAAACAAAAAATGGTAACGAATACATTCTCACCATGCAAGACCAATTGTCAAAATTTTGCTTAGCTGTCCCACTCAAGGAAACCTCCTCTATCGCCATCGCCGATGCATTCATTAAACGATTTATTTGCACCTTTGGAGCCCCTCGAGTAGTTCTGACTGATCAAGGAAGGAATTTCCTTAGTCAATTAATGACAAGAGTTTCGAAACGTTTCAAAATCAAAAAGATCAGAACTACTGCCTTTCATCATCAGTCAAACGGATCTTTAGAACGTTCCCATCACTCTCTTGGCGAATTCCTTAAGCATTATACAAATGCTGACAACGAATGGGATGAATGGGTCGATATAGCTATGTTGAATTATAACACTTGCGTTTCTGAATCCACTAAACACACCCCTTTTGAAATTGTGTTTGGCAGGTTAGCTAGGTTACCGTCAGGGGAACCTCTGAGAGATAGTGACATGGCTCCTACTTACAAAGGATACTTAATAGATTTAGTTACACGTCTAACCGGTATCAGACGTTTAGTATATGATAATTTAGTTAGTTCCAAGGAACGCTCTAAGAAATACTATGATAAAAACTTAAATCCTAGGAACTTTAGGGTGGGAGATTATGTGTTCCTCCTGAAGGGTCCAAAGCCAAAAAAGTTTGGTGATCATTATACTGGTCCCCACAAAATCCTAGAAATCATTGGAAAGACAAATGTCAAAATTAGTAACGGAAAGTCTAGCAAAATTGTTCATATGAATAGACTAAGAATATCCCATCTTAATCCTAAACCATCCAAATAAAAATTTGAATTGCTATTATTTTTCAGATTGGAAAAGGAAACCATGGGAAATGAATAAATCTAAAATTGGTTTTGTTCTGTTACAGAAAATGATTCTAAACTTGATTGTCTTTGTCACTCTATGCTCTACAACGTTTGGGTTAATAGGATTTGATTGTGGATCCCGACAGCTCAATGTTACTACTTTGAATCTACTTCACGTGGGAGATTGCGATCTTCCAGAACCATCTACAAACATCTCGGAAAAATATGTACAGCTGTTACAGGCTACTGATTATCTGGACCTGATGGTCCAGCAATGTAAAGTAGAGATTAGTCGTTTAATATTTCATTGTGGAATGTTTTCGCACGTCTCGACTGTTAGAGGCGGTTTCAACTCCTATATCATGGAAACTAGTAAACAGGCTTGCGAAGGCGCTCACTTGCATGGGTCGATTAATATTTATAATGTTCATGTAATGCAAGGCCTTAAAATCAATAACACTGTAAGTCACGGAGTGACACTAGCCGGAAGTGATGATATGAAAGGTAGTTGTAGTGGAGCTGGTTATTCTGATCCGTTCGGAACCTGGAAAGATGTTGTGGTACAAGCTACTGTTACTGTAACACTTACCGAACAACTTGCCAGAGTCAGAACGAGTTCGGATACTATCCATTTGCGTTCGGGAACGGTATGCCCCCTTTCCAGTGGCAGTTGTATTGACCAGGAGGGAGGGTACACTTTTTGGAATCAATTACCAGTAGATTCTTGTAATTTTAATCGATTTGGAATTCTGTATGAGGGTAAAGCCGATAAAATTGTAGACACTGATAGTGAAAATTCTCAGACTGTTTATTCAGTCTCGACAACTGATTTAACCTTTGCACTTGCCGCGAGGGGAAGACAGTCGGTTTGTGGCTATGTAATTACGAAAACTGAACATCCCAAACTATTCATTTTTGAAACTCAGAAGGGAGATACATTCGCAACAAATAAAAAAGTATCAGGATCTAACATGGATATCTTTGCTTATATAAATTCTAAATTTGTGTATGTAGAGAAGCATGTTCGAACCCAAATGACTTCTTTATATAGAAATGTACTTACCCAAAAATGCTTGCTGGAGAAGCAAACTTTGAAAAATGCTTTGTCTTTAGCCACTCAAGCTCCTGATGAATTTGCTTATGATGTTATGAAGGGACCGGGATATATGTCCGTAATTGCAGGTGAGGTGGTACATATTGTGAAATGTGTTCCAGTGGAAGTGAAGGTCCAGGTCAAGGAGGTTTGTTATAGTGAACTTCCAGTCTCAAGGAATAATCAAACATTCTTCCTAACACCCAGAACTCATCTCCTAAAGAAACAGGGTACTGAGGTTAAATGCAGTACATTGCTCCCTGTTATGTATGAAATAGGAAATTCTTGGTACAGTTTAACACCAAAGGCTGTCAAAACTACAAAACCTGATGATTTAAAACCTGAAGAAGTTGGAGTTTGGACCTACCAAAGTCCCGGATCCTTGGCCACTAGCGGAATATATTCAGAAATGGACATCGAAGAATTAAGAGAAAGAATTATGTTCCCCATAGAGAAGCCTGCCATGATCAACGATCTCGCTATGGAAATGAAGGGTTATACGGTGCTTAATGCTGATGGTTCCGTTATGAAACTCTTCAATGACAATGTAGTCGACAAACTGGTAGAAAGTACATGGGGAAGGATATGGGGAAAAATGATCACCTTTGGAACCTTTAGTGCTGGAGTGATAGCTATCCTAACTATCTTTCATTTAATCAAACTTGTGGTAGATACTGTTATACACGGATATGCTTTACATTCTGTATATGGATGGTCTGTCCATATTATTGGAGCACTTTGGGGTTCTTTAACTTTCCTATTGATGCACATCGCTGATGAACCACCTAACCAAAACCAACAAGACCAACATCCTCTAACAGAAGTCGCCGTTGAGAGACAAGAAGCCGCACCAGTCGTAGTTGATGTAGCTACTACACAACTGAAACCAGAAGCAAGTGCACCTGAGCAAAATAGTCTGTATCCCATGGTCTAGTTTCACAGTATGGATCTACTCCCTAAAAATTGCAGATTTTCTTATTCCCTGAAATTAACACATAAGTAAACAAAAATGAATGGTAGTTCCTAATGCAAGTTGCCATAAAGCCGACTTTTTCTCTTTTCTCAGTACAGAGGTATGGTAACTGTTTTCATTTACACTCACCAGTAACCATTTCACGATGGGGGTGTAACGTCGTCTGAAAAATAGAAAAAGGAAGTATATAAATATCTAAAATATAAATAAAATCATAAAATTTTAAAAAAAAAGAACCTTAGAAACGGGGATGTTTTTAGACTGCAGAAATATCTCAAATTTATGAGTTAATTCCGCTTAAGATATTTCCTCTCTTGGAAATTTCAAAAACAGCGCTTTTAAAAAAAAAATCAATATTTGCTCTCACCAGAACCATATCTACAGTTTGAGTGAAAATGTATCTTCGTGTTTATGGTTGTTTTCTCCATTTTTCTAAACAACTATAGATACGAAGGCTGAAAAACTCATAAACGAATCGGTTTATGAAGATTCGACTAAAAGTTTAAATAAGATAAAAATCGGCCGTGCGCCGCACAAAAGACGCTCGGAGCCTAATCCCCAAATAATGCGTGTTTAAGTGATCCTTGAGTGTGCTCTCCGCCCGGGTCTTACCTTGAAAATGAAATAACAATGAATGGCGCGCTCGCTATAGAAAAATTTACAGAGTAAGTATTTTTAAACTACTCTGTAAATTCCACTAATTTAGAAATATTAAATTAGTAATTTAGAAAATTAGAAAATAATTGATTTGAAAATTAAAGCGATTATTTAACTAATATTTGATTATTTGATCAGATGTTTGGTGTTAATATTCAGATGTATAACATTATAATATTCTAATATTCAGATTATAATATTCTAAAGATTTAATTTACAATATTCAAACATTTGTTTAATAATATTCTAATATTTAGTTTATAGTATTCAGATGTTAAATATCATAATATTCTAATATTCAGGTTATAATACCCAAATTTTGAGGTTAATAAATTTTAAATACTAATTACAATAATATTGATAGGTTATATTAGTGAAATTGTTCAGATAAAAATTGGTATTATTATTAAAAACCGAAATATTATGTTAAAATTTCAAACTAATTGAAAATAACGATTTAACCTAGAAAAACTGAAAATTTTAGTTTAGGAATAGTTTATATATATATAAAATAACATTTATTGTAAAATAGTATTGTTTAAAATTCGGTTGTCAATAACATTTAGAAATTACAAAATCAAAGCTCTGGAGGCACAAGTGGCGGCATCGGTTATTCAAACGTAAAACCGCTATACTCCCACTATCTTAGGGGACGGAAAATGGGCAGTACTGGCCCTTTTGTTCCTCTCCACTTCCTTGTCGAAATTAGCCCCTTCTCCCCGAAAATTAGCTCGACGCCTCCACTACTTCCTATATCCCGTTTTTCCTACCCCAAGAGCTACTCTCCACGATTTCCAAAAATCACTCTTTTCTGAGACTCCACCAAATCAAGTCGCGATTTATCCGACTTCTAGGAAGTCATCCAAGTTCCGAATTTCTCCAAATATCTGTGTTTTATCCGTATTCCAAATATCTGTGTTTTATCCGTATTCTAAATATCCGTGTTTCATCCAAGTTCCGAATTTCTCCAAATATCTGTGTTTTATCCGTATTCTAAATATCCGTGTTTCATCCAAGTTCCGAATTTCTTCAAAATATCTGTTTTTTTTATCCTTGTTCCAAATATCCGTGTTTCATCCAAGTTCCGAATTTCTTCAAAATATCTGTTTTTATCCGTGTTCCAATTTCCTGTGTTTTATCTGTGTTCTAAATTTCGAATTTCCTGGACGTCCCAATTGTAAATTAATCGCCCCAAAAATCTAAGAAACTATTTCCAACTACAATAAAATAACTAAGAGTTATATTGAGTCCTGGACCAATTCTCGCCACTTTTGCCACCAACTTCAAAAATCAATTTATCGACTCAACTGTAAGAATCAACAAAAGAAATCAAAAGTAAGTGAATAAAAATTATAAATTTGAAAAATTAATTCTATGTTTAATGAAAAATGAGAGAATTATTGGTTTATTTTTAATGGAAATTTCTTTATTTATTGTTGATTAAATGTTTTTCAAATGAAACTAAATGACATATTGATGATTTCCAATATTTCTCTTATTTCAATTTGTATTTATTGTGTGTCTTTTTAAAGAAACATATGGGACCAAATTAATGGTTTATGTTTCTTTCCTATTTTATTCCTTTCCTAAAATTAGCTAGGAGAAATTTAGATATGGGTCCGCGAAGTATGCAAGTGACCCCTACGGGAAAATAATTTAGAATTCCTTACTAATTCCAAAATAAAACCTAAAATTTTCCTTACCTTGATTAAAATCTCTCAAATCGAATATATATATATATAATATATATATATATATTATATATATATATATAATCTTTAATACAAGATTTCATGTATATTTTATTTCAATTATTAAAAATCAGTGACATGTCGGCGTAGAAATCTAAATCGGAATTCGATTTCCCAAACTAATGGAATTTCTATTCCAGGTTTAAATAATTCGCGCTAAAATAAAAATATTGAAAGAGGGTACACATGTGTGGCGTTTGAATCAAGTTCCGACGTTACAAATGCAAATAAAAATTAAATGTTTAATTGAAAAATTAAAATACAATTAAAAATTGAATTAATTAATTAAAGAATTAAAAATAATTAAAGAATTACTAATAATAATTAGTAAATGACAAAGGTAATTCAAAAAACATAATTATAGAAAATACTTAAAATAGAAACAAATCATTGAAAAATTGAAAATAAATGAAATTGAAAAATGAGAATTGAAAAGTGAAAAAAGTGATTTAATAATAAAGAAAATAATTTAAAAATTAAAGAGGGCAATTAAATCTTAAAGAAAAATAATTAAAAATAAAGGCGAATAATTGAAAATCAAAGAAAATAATTGAAAATATTTAACAGTAGATTTGAAAATTGAAACAGAAAAAAATAATTGAAAGTAATAAAAATAATTAAAAATTGAAAAAAATAATTTTAGTTTGTGAAAAATAATTGCAAAAATTTCAACATTTATTTGTAATATAAGAAGATAATTGCAGAATGATAAAAATAATTGTTAATTAAAAAAATAACTAAAATTTGAGATAAATAATATAAAAAAATTAGAAAATTAATAAAAAAATAATTGAAAATGACAAAAAGTAATTAAAAATTAATTGAAAAATAAATTTAATAATGAAATAATTGATAGCAATAATTGCAAATTGAAGAAAATATTAAAAATTGGTAAAAAATTACAGAATATATTTGAGATAAACAAGACTACAATTACAATTATATATTATAATTCTTCGAAATTCAATTAATTTGAAATTTCATTGATTAAAAATTTAATTAATCCACTCTTTGAGAATAGTAAATTTAAAATTTTATTTAAAAATTCCTTCAATTTTTAAGAATTTTTTTCTTTTATGATTTTAATTATTTGCTACAATTCTCAACTATTTTTATAATTTTTAAAAAATTTTCATCAATTTTATTTTCCTTTTATTTTTTATTTTCCCCCTTCATTTTTAAATTCTATTTCCCAAGTTTCAATTCTTTACTTTAATCTTTGAGAATAGTAAATTTAAAATTATTTAAAAATTTCTTAAATTTGTAACAATTCTTTTTTTTTATGATATTAATTATTTGCTGCAAATTGTCAACTATTTTTATCATTTTTCAAAAATTTTCTTCAATTTTTAATTATTTCTATTATATTTTAATTTTCAAACTCAATTCCCGCAAGTTTCAATTCTTTTCTTTAATTTTTTCAAATAAAACTTTTTCAGTTTTAATTATTTCCTTCAATATCAAATTTGTTAAATTTTTTATTAATTAATTTTCAACTTCTTTCGTCATTTTTTAATTATTTTTTACAAAATATGGTTTTTCTTTTTTAAATTTTAATCATTTTATTCAAATTGTAAATTAATTTATCCACATTCTTATTAAGAAATTTATTTTTTGTCTGTAATTTTGCCATATGGAATTTCACAGGGCGATTTTTTTGCTCTATGAAATTTGCAGACTTACCTAAAGTTGCAAAATTCTCGGTAATTTAAAATCCAGTTACATTCTCGAGAATATAACCGAGAATATTCTCCTTCCGGAGAATTTATGAGAATTTTCTATGTTTGAATGAGTCCCACTATTTTGAAACAGAAACAATTTATTAAAAAAAAAAATGTATAAATAACAAAATAATTATCATTACAAAATGACTAAAATTCAATGAAGTGTAAAAATTATTATTAAATATAACAATTATGAACAATTTTAAAATGAAAGAAAGTAATTTAAATTTAAGAAAAACACTTCAAAATCTTAGAAATAAATTGAAACAAATTAGAGTAATGAAAAATTGGAAAAAAAAAAAAAATGATTCCAATTTAGATAAATAATTAAAATTTTAGAAAATTATTTCAGAAAATGATGAAAATGATTAAAAATTTAAGAAAACTATTAAGAAATAATTTAAAATTAAAGGAAATAATAAAATTTAAAAAATAATTGGAAAAAATGCATAATATATTTTAAATGAAGGAAATTTAAAGAAAATTTCAGAAAAATACTTTAAAATTTTAAAAGTTGATTGCAAAAAAAAAAAAATTAAATATTAGAGAAAATAAATGAAAGAAGATAAACATAATTTGAAATTGAGTATCCTAGATATAATTGAAAATTGAATATAAGGATGAAAATTTCATATAAATAATTAAATACTTTTTGGAAATTATGAAAAAGAACGTAAGTAAATGAAAATAATAAACAAATAATAAAAATAATTGAAAATGATTAAAAAATAAAGAAAATAATGGGAAATTTGAGAAAAATATTTAAAACTTTTAAAAACTAAAATTTAAAAATAATAATAGGTAATTAAAATTTGTGGAAAATAATTGAAAATGATTTTAAAATTTGAAGTCAATAATTGAAATATGATAAAAACAATGATAAGATGAAAACATTTTTGTTATTTTTCTTGCAATTATTATCAACTAATTTTTTAAATTTTCTATTTAAATCTTTAATCTTCAATTTAATTTTTTAATCTTTCATTTATTTCTTTAATTTTCAATTGCATTCTACGTTTTTCAATTACATTATTCAAAATTCAATAATTCTCGCATTTTCTCAATTATCAAATATTTTCTTGAAATTTCAATATAATTATTTTTTAACTTCCAAATGATTTCTTTAATTTTCTTTTATTTTTTACAATTTTTTTTCATTATTTTCATCAGTTTTCAATTGACAATTTAATATTCTCCTTCAATTCTATGCTTATTCATCAATTTTAAAATTTTTCTTGTTCAAATGCCACTTATTTTCACCATTTTTCGAATTTTTTTTTTCAATTGTTAATTATTACTTTTTAATAGTCAATTATTTTCGTCAATATTTAATTATTTTCGTCATATTGTTATTTTTCTTTTAATTAAAAATTATTTTCTTGAAATTTACATTTACTTCTTTAATTTCCAATTTATTTCTTCAATTTTTAATTATTTTCATCAATTCTCAAAATTTTTTTTTTAAATTTCAATTATTTTGATTCTATTTTCAATTAATTCCTTAATATTAATTAATTCCCGCATTTTATCAATTATCAATTATTTTTTTCAATACAATTCTTGAATTTCCAATTGATTTATTTAATTTTCATTTATTTTCGACAATTGTTTTACATGATTTTCATTAGTTTTCAATAGGCAATTTATTATTCACCTTCAATTTTATGAATATTTATTGATTACAGAATTTTTTTGTACGAATAACTTTTATTCTCACCATTTGTCGAAGTTTTTTTTCAGTTGTTAATTATTTTTTTTAATATTAATAAATTAATTTAACATTAATAAATTTTAAAATATTTACTTATTTTCGTCATATTGTAATTTTTTTTTTTTTGATTATCAATTATTTTCTTGAAATTTCCATTTAATTCTTTAATTTCCAATTTATTTCTTCAATTTTAAATTATTTCCTTCAATTTTCAAATATTTTCTTTAATCTTTAATTTTTTTATCGATTTTCAATTAATTCGATTTTCAATATTCAATAATTCTCTTATTTTTTCAATTATTTTTTTCACTCATAAAAATTGTTTTAAGATTTCAATTCAATTATTTAATTATCGAACTATTCTCTTCAATTCTCAGTTATTTTCTTCAAATTTAAATTTCACTTTTAGAATTTTAATTATTTTCTTAATCATTAAAAAATAATATCCTTTTTTTATTATTTTTTTCGATTATTATTAAATTTCTTTAGTTTTAAATACAATTGTTCAATTATTTTCTTTAATTTTTAATTACATTCTTCAATTTTTATTTTCTTTCTTCAGTTTTCAATTGTTTTCTTCTATATTTATTAATTCTCGGCTTTATTTAATTAATTTTTTTCAATTTTTAAGTATATTCCATAAATTTTAATTCAATTCTTCAATTTTTTATTGCTTTCTTCAATTTTCAATTATTTTTTTTTCAATTATAATTATTGTTTTTGATTTTTAATTCTATTGTTAAATGTGCAATTATTTCCAACAATTATTCTTATAATTTTCTTAATTTTACAATTTTAAATTATTTTTTAAATTAAATATTTATAGTTTGATTTTTTAAATTATTTTTTCCAGTTGTGTATTAATCTAGTCATTTTTCGAATTTTGTTTTCAATTTTTAATTATTATCTTAAAATTTGTCAATTATTCTTTGATTTTTTAAATTATTTTGTTCGTTTGTGTATTAATCTAGCTATTTTTTGAATTTTGTTTTCATTTGTCAATTATTTTTGTCATTTTGTAATTTTTTTTTCAATTATCAATTATTTTTCCATATTTTAATTTAATTCTTAAATTTTTATTTTATTTGATCAATTTTTAATTATTTTTTTCTATTTTCAATTTAGTTGTTCAATTTGCAATTATTTGCAACTGTTATTTCTGTATAATTTTTAAACTAATTTGTTTAAATTTAATATACATTTATTGTTTATTTTTTTAAACTATTCTTTTCAATTTCATAATTTTCATTATTTGAATTTGCAGAAATTTACAGTTTTAAATGACCAACAATAATGCAAAGTTTGTCTTTCATGTTGCTATAGTTATTATATATAATTCTTACTATTAACATTAAAATTCAAATTATTACTAATAAGAATGACACTAGAGATTCTATTTTCGTACATTGATTGAGAAAATTTGACTAAATTTGATAAATAAATAAAAAAACTTAAATTCTCATAAATTCTCGATTAGAATTTTGGTCGGTTATATTCCCGGTTATATTCTCGTTCTCATTACCGTTCTCCAGGTAATATTACTTCTTCGCAACTCTAGACGTACCATACATAATTTAATTTAATTTGACTAATTTTATACAGAGGTAATTTATAGTGAAATTTTACCGAACAGTTCGGTAATTTAGGGACAAAATTTTTTTTTGTATTGCTTTTTAACAAAAAGTCAAATATTTTTTACAAACTTTATGTTAATATTATTCCATTCCAATATTATTCTCTCCAAATTGTCTGTTTTGTAAAATTTCATATAAATTTTACCGTGTAGATTACACAAATTACTTGTCTTACTATTTTCCACTATTATTTTTACGACTGAATTTTCAGGTTATGTTCGACTGAATCTCCGAGTACTTTACCATGTAGTTGGTCACGATTTATCACTAAAAAAAAAAATCTATTTGAATAAATAGGGTGAAGCAACAAAAGAGTGTTTCCACGTGTTTGCAGTTCTTAGAGGCCTCTGATACGAGGTGAAGAGAAAGCGTCATGAAGAACGACTTTGAAAAAGAGTGGACGTTTGTCAAAGGTTTCAGGGAATTCTGAAATGACGCGATCTTTTTCATTCCTGACTGACAGGAAGAAGCACTGCCAAGAAAGGCAAGAAATAAAACGCCTTTCCGATAAGCGAGCATTACTTTTAATATTTAACTTGCGTGACTTTATCTTGCACTCTTTTCCCACATTTCTGCGATATTATCATACTATTTTATAAATATAAGAGCCAAGTTTCTCCCATTAAAAACATACACAATGACCTCCAATGAACCTTTCTTTAATCACTTAATAAACAAGAATTTAATAAAATTATAAATTATGTTTGTATCAAATTACGGAAATCTTCAATTTTGCTATTTTAATGAAATCTAAAAAATGGATAATTTTAAATAACGACAAAAATTGGCATTTTTAATTTACAATTAATTGTCCAGTTGTATTAGAATAAAAATATTTAAATCGTGAGAAAGAGAGAGTTTTTGGTACCCGACGCGTGTCTGTTGATAAAAATCAAAAAATGATCCTCAAAAGTAATAAAAGAGGTGCGTTTTAACAATATATGAAATTGTGCAAATGCACCAGGCTTGGGTGAAAGTTTATATTACGAGAAAATAGCCAAGAAATAAAGTTTAAAAAGACGAGGAATATTTCTCTAATTGAAAAGAAATTATATTTTGTCCAAGTTTATTAAAATTATTATCATTATCGGATTATAATCCTTTGGCATTTGATTTGACAAAATTTCTTCTAGATAATTTACAATTTTTTTTTCCTTCTGGTTGATAAGACAGTGATCTTATCTTTCGAGGAATATTTCAAATTATATATTATATTAATTAATATTTTAATAGTCCTGGGTGTCTTTTTACATGAAAGTCTCTTTGATTGGCACGAGATAAGATTTCTCTGGGACATAAAAAATCACAAGTGACAATTAATCACACTCTCGAATAGTAAACAAGAAAATCAGAAAAGTTCTTGAGCTATATAATTTGAAAATACCTCGTGTATGTGTATCTCAAAAATCCTACAATTATAGCAATTTTGCTCTCGTCGTGTTTCCTGTTTAGAAATAATTAATATAAGTAAGTCATCTTAGAAATGAGTTATCCTGCTACTTGAGAGGAATTTATAATTACCCTACTGGAAAAGGAGGTTCGATTTCGTTTTTAATTCCTATCGACCTAATACTTGGAAGAGGGAAATTATTGCAAAAAATGTTTTTATTTGATAAAAAAATCTTGTGATTATGTTTAAAATGTGTTTGACTTGATTCCAATGTTTATTTGGATTAATTAGATTTAAGCGTTAAAAACAGCATTTTCTGAAAAAACGTTTTTTTTTTTAGGTTAGAAAGTTAGAACTGAAGGTTTTGGTAAAATTTCAATTAAACCAGATTTGTAAATAAAAGATTACGTTAAGAAATCAAAATTTCAAATTACTAAAATTATTTGTTCAAGAAATCAAATTTGAATAAATTAAACTCACCTTTTTGAGATTAATTGAATTTTTTCTATCGTATTTCTATCGTCGTGAAAAAATACAGAAAATAATAAAAATTATAAGCTTATTAAGATTTTCCTGTTACATAAATGTTCGTGAGGGAGTAATTTAAATTTATGAGCTTGTTTTCAAAGTGCAAGAGCGGTTTGGATTGTTTTTTAAAATTTCCTATTTATGCCCTGCATAATGAACATGGAAAGATCCACTGCGATTTAAGATATCTCCATCAAGGATCTAGAGTGATATGAGATTGAAATTGCTTGTTATCGAAGAAAAGGAAACGATTCCAGCTCGATAAATATTCTTCAAAGGGCAATTTAAGATTGCCAAGACTACACTCACTTATTTCCGTTTGATTCAATTATTATAGAAGTATGCACAATAATCAGTGTACTGAACTCGAGGAAATATTTACTTTAGTTGATTCTGATTTGAAAAATGATTTAACCATTGTAATTATTAGTAAAAGAAGGGAAAAAGATTAAGTATACTAGATGTATACGATGTTTACGTTTTGTGCGGATGCATAATAAATGTTAAATAAACTGGTACTGTTACTGTAATAAATGAAAAAAAAAACACTAAACAATTTTTTTCATTACAAATTGTTACACGTTTTGTAATTGCGGCCATTAAGTAAAGTAAAAAAATATTTCTCAATTACTTTTTTCAGGGATTTTTCTTGCAGTTTTGCAAATCTTCAATTTGTTTTTCTACTTACACTTTTTCTTTCTTTTTGAATCAATTTTCTCTAGAAGGTGTTTTTTCTTTTATAGTTTTCAATTTTATAATAGTGTTTTAAAATTTAGAAATAACGCAATCACGACTAAAAGTTTTATAAAAATTTGCACGATTTGCACGATTGCACGTTTTGCATGCAGCTAAGAAAGTTAGGTTAGGCCGGTTCAAAATATTAAGTTACATATGTATACGTAAAACACGTAAAGTTCGCGGTAAAGTACGCAAGCTGTGAACAGGGGCAGAATTTTTAATTCTTTTTATTCTTTAATAATAATATGAAAAATTGAATTTAAAATGATCAGAATTTAATCTAAAACAATTTTGATAGAAAGAAAGTCGAAAACTATATTAAACTTAATTAATTCCAAGCCATTATTATTTATACAAATCCCAAATGTCACTTAACTCAAACTTTAATTTTTTCAAACATATAAGTTTCAATTAATCAAAGTTCCAATTATTACATGTACATAGTAAAATATTAATTAACAGAAACATTAATGAGAAACTTTACATTGCTGCTCGTAATTTAAAACTATAAATTTTTGGAAATGCAAATAACTAAATTTAAACAATAACTAATTAAAACTAAAAAATTAAAAAATTAAGAAAATTATAGGAATAATTGCTGAAACCAATTGTAAATTGAACAACTAGATTGAAAATCAAAACAAAAAAATTGAAATTAAAGAAAATAGTTAAAAACTTTAAAAAATAATACAAATTTGGAGAAAATAATAAAAACTTGAAGAAATAAATTTATAATTTAAAAATTAAACTGAAATTAAAAAAAAATTGATAATAATGGAGAAAAATTACAAAACGTGAAAATAATTCACAATTGAAAACAAAATTCGAAAAATGGCTGGATTAATACACAACAACTACAACAAAATAATTGAAAAACTCAAAGAATCATTATAAAACTTTAAGAGACTAATTGCAAATTGAAGAAATTGTAGAAAATAATTTCAAATTGCGAAAAACAGTTTATATGTAAAAGAAATAATTAAAAAATGAGAATAATTAAAAAATTGAAGAAAATATCTACAAAATGACTAGATTAATAGACTACTGAAAAAAATTGATAAAATATAGCAAAAACTTTAAATTTAAAAAAATTAATTAAAACTTGAAAAATAAAGAAAATTATAGGAATAATTGTTGGAATAATTGCGCATTGAACGAATGGATTGAAAATCGACAAAAATAATTAAAATTGCATAAAATAATTGTAAAGTAAAAATTTAAATTCAAATTTAAAGAATATAATTAAAAATTGAAAAAAGTATTTGAAAAAAGCCGAAAGTTATTGAATATAGAAGAAAACAATTAAAAACTGAAAAATTGAATTGAAATTTGAAGAAAAAATCGAGAATTAAAGAAAATAAAATTTGAAATTAACGAATCTTATTGATAATGGAGAAAAATAATTAGCAGGGCGAGGAGTTTAAAATATTAAAGAAAATAATTGACAATTGAAAAAAAAATCAAAAAATGACTAGAATAATGCACAACTAAAAAAAATAATAGATACCGTTAAAAAATAATTCTAAAATTTTAAGAGAATAAATAAAAATTTTAAATGTTATAAGAAATAACTAAAAATTAAAAAAAAAAATTAATAAATGAAAAAAAATAATTGAAAAATAACAAGAATAATAGCAAAATTGAAGATAATTTCTAAAAAATGACGAAAATAATTGACAATTGAAAACAAAATTCCAAAAATGACTAGATTAATACACAACTGGAAAAAATAATTTAAAAAATCAAACTATAAATAATTAAATTTAAAAAATAATTTAAAAACTAAGAAAATTATAGAAATAATTGCTGGAAATAATTGCTAATTGAACAACTGAATTGAAAAAAATTGAATCGAACAAAATAATTCAAATTGAGGAAAAAAATTGAAATTGAAGACTGGAAATGAAATTTTAAAAAAATAATTAAAAACTGAAGAGAACAATTGAACAATTGTACTTACAATGAAAAAAGCATATTGATATTCGAAAAAATAATTGAAAATTAAAAAATGTGATTGAAATTTGAAGATAATAATAAAAAATTAAAGAAATAAATTGTAATTTGAAATTATGGTTTATAATTGAAAAAAGTCAAGTTTTTTGGAATATTGAATAAACTTAATTGAAAATTGTAGAATGGAATTGACTTTAGAAAATAATTCATAATTTAAAGAAAATTACAAAATGACGAGAATAATTTAATATTAAAGAAAATAATTGATAAATGCGCAAAATAATCGACGATTGGAAAAGAAATAAAAAAATGACTAGAATAATGCACAACTGAAAAGAATATTGAAAACGCTGAAAACTAATTTTAAAATTTTAAGAGAATAAATAAAAACTTTAAATATTGTCAGAAATAACTGAAAATTAAAGAAAATAATTAATAAATGAAAAAAATAATTAAAAACTATCAAGAATAATAGCAAAATTGAAGATAATTTCTGAAAAATGACGAAAATAATTGACAATTGAAAACAAAATTTGAAAAATGGCTAGTTTAATACACACTGGAAAAAATAATTTAAAAAATCAAACTATAAATATTTAATTTACAAAATAAGTGAAAATTCAAAAATTAAGAAAATTATAGAAATAATTGTTGGAAATAATTGCTAATTGAACAACTGGATTGAAAAAAATTGAAGCGAACAAAATAATTGAAATTGAGGAAAAAATTTCAAATCGAAGAATGGAAATGGAATGTTTCAAACATATAATTAAGAACTGAAGAGACTAATTGAACAATTGTACTTAAAATAAAAAAGCATATTAATATTCAAAAAAGAATAATTATAAAATTTAAGGAGAATAATTGTAAATTGAAAACGGTTTAAAATTATAGAAAAAATTGTACACTTATTTACACACTAATTTATATCACTTTCTTGAAATATTTAATTATTTTTTCTTGCAATTTTTTCTTTTTCAAACAATTTTTTTGGTAGGTTATGTTTTTATTTTTTTTTCTGTATTTTTAGAAAATCACTTAGGTAACTTTCATTTCTTTTTAAAAAATTTTCTTTTCTTATGCGTTTAATAATACTTTTTTATTTTTTAGATTTTTTTTAATTTTATTCTTTTTACAAAAATTACTTCAGATAATTTTATATAGTGTTATTTTAACAATATTTAGAAAAATTTATTTACTTTTCCAGTGATCAATTTTATTTATTATTATAATTTGGAAGTTGTAAAATATAATTTTTTTCAATTTTATGATTTTTAAAATAATTATTTGGTTTTTTATCCTTTGTCAGAAATTATTAATTTTTATAATTTTTAAAGACTTTTCTTCTTTTGTTAAATTTTTTGTAAATTTGATCTTATAAGAAATTTTCTTATTTGATCAGAATTTCTCTATTTCTGAGAAATATTGGTTTTTTTCTTAAAATTTTTCAATTGTTTTGACTTAATTCTTCATTTAAAAAAAATATTGCTTTTTGCTTGATTTTCAAAACAAGTTTTTAAAGTATTTTTTTATCTTTAGTAACATTTTTCCGTTTTTTTTACTAATTATCTTATTTATTATCTTAATTTAAAAAAACATGTCCGCAAATATTTTAACTTTTTGAAAATCATTTTTTCCTCTCTTTTGTAATTTCAATTTTTTGTTTTAAAAACTTTTACTGTTTATTGTGTAGTATTTTGATTTTAAAAAAGCAATTTAATCAATTTTCCTTAAACTATTTAATATTTCATAACGCATTATTACCATATTTCTTCGTTTTCTTTCTTTTACTTTCATTGATTTTTTAAACTATTTCATTTTTGAAGAATTTATTTTTTTTCCAGGTTTTTCAATTAGTACATTTTTTACATATTTTTGCTTTAATTTTCTCATTTCAATGTAAATTATCCTTAACTCTCTTATCTGTTCATTCATAATACTGGTTTTAATAAAATTTTGTAATTTTTGCAATTTATGTAAAATTTCATTTTTTTACATTTTGTTAAGATTCTTTGAAAATTGTCTCCATTGTTTAAATGATTATTCGCTAGACACTCTAAGATAAAAATGCAGAAACTTTTGTTTTTTTTAGGGGGGCCCTAAAATGTTTTTGTGCTTCAGGTCCATGACAGCCTTGATCCGGCCCTGGCTGTAAAAATAATGTTGCCTAAAAAAAATTAAAATAAACAATTATTTATCGTAACACAATTTCATAAAAAAAAAATATTTCCGTTTAAAAAACTCGAATTTAAAGTAAGAACTGTTCTCTCCCTTTTTATTAGTATTTTTGTTTTTTATGGAAATAAGACTGAAAAATTGAAAAAAAAATCAAGATTAGGGATTTTCTTGTAATGCAAAATTAGGAATTAACATATTTTTGTTTGTTTTTTGTCACTAAGATAATTATCCATTATCCGCAACAGGTAGGGCGGTATTCCTTTGTTTTTCATCGACTTGATGAGATCTTTTCATCTCACGGGATTGCACGCGTTGCGTATGTCAATGGCTACCAACGTGCAGACGCTTTTTTTCTTGAATCCACTTATTGTCCTTTCATTCTCCTTTCGGTCCTAAACCCCGAAACCCTATAAAAAAGAAGTGTCTTCAAATTAACATCTTTTACACAGTATATAACAATATATGAATACAACGGCTCACCTGTCAAAAATCCTAACCTATAAATTTTTATTATTCTTTCAAAACATGGATAGTTAATGGTATAAAACACTCTAATTAATAAATACATGAAACTGTTTATAACATTTCAAGTTTTTAATTGCAAAATTTAAAATATTAAAGCAACTTGTTTTCAAAGCGCTTCTTTTCAGTTATCACAAAGTATGTTATTACCGACATTTAAAACTTTCTCACACTCAACAAAATTTCGTCCGGAAATAGAATACATACATACATATTTTAGAAATAGAAATTAGATTTAAGAGAAAAATCGAAAATAATCGAAGAAAATCGAAATAAGTTCAACCAATGAAAACCCATTAAAAGCTGTAATCAACCAATGGGACAGGCGTTACGGAATTTCGAGAACAGAAATTTTATATATAATTGATATAATATACAGGATAGGATTTTACCTAAAAATTTATACAATTACCAACAAAATAAAGTAATCAAGTGGGAAATGTTTGGAATCCGTCTTAAAATTGACATTCTGAATTCTCGAGGAATGTAATTATCGTGGATTTTAAAGCGAGAAGAAAAGGGGGTTGATGTGCAGTAAATGACGTGCCTAGGATGTCAGATTAGAATAATTCGACCCTGATTACAGTGTCTCTTCTCGCACGTATAGTGCTGCATTATATGCTTTTCCATGTGCAAGTCTTATGCGTGAAGTGCTGGGAACGTGAATGAGGTCCCGATATCAACACATCCGCGTCTTTACTTACACATAAATAACTCTTATGTCTTATAGTATTGTGCACGATGGCCAAGGTATGTGGGTCAGGAAGTCGACGTCACTGGCAGCCAACAGGTAATTCTGCTTGAGGTGGCACCGTTGTCTTTCGTATGAAAATTTTGCCATACCCAAATTCTATCTCCCGATTCTCATTATACTTTCCTATGACTCATTAACTACTTATGCAAAATTTATTACTCAACGGAAAATTCCATCATTAATTACCACAAAACCCATAAAAACTCGTGTATTTATCCAATTTCATCTAATAGCCATGAATATTTATTAGTTACTATAGGGTTCCGTATAACGCTAGCACAAAAACCCTATTACTTTCGCTCTATTGCAAAATTTTACATCATTACACATTGTACCCAAATTTTTTCCAGGAATCTCTTGGAATATTTTTAATAGTTCATTGGAGGAAAAAAAAAAAAAAAACAGTTTCTAGGCAAATTGTTTGATGTTTTGATTTGGCTATTTTTTGTACCATTTTTAATAAATAAGACAAATATAGACTTATAACAATTGTTTTATGTTATTGCTAATTTGTTTAAACAAATTATTATTGTTTAATTCCATCTTCTTGCGAAACTAAGCTACAGAGTACCTTTTCTGAATTTTGCAACTTTTTAAGTTGAATGAAATACCAATCACTGACAACAAACTAAAAATAACCATTGGACCGATTGTTTAAACAAATTATAATTGTTTAATTTCAACTTGTTATTAAATTAAGCTTCAGAATTGCAATTTTTTCTCAATTTATTATTTAGCTTTTCGAGACAATTTAGTTAGTAAAATTAGTTAGTAAAAAAAACTCTAATGTTTCGTTTAGAAACATTTTTTTCTTAATTTTATTATAGAATACGAGAAATAAGCATTAAATTTAAATTTTACACGCGGTGCCGTAAAATCCTGAAATAAGTAAAATAATTACATGCTTTTCAAGGTAATTTTGAAACCTTTCTTTTTAAAATAATTCAAGAAGTGTAGTAGAAGTTATATTAAGAAAGATTTTCTTAACAAATAACTTTTTTTGTAAATCTACATTTTTGTGAAATTTCAGTGTTTTACTTTCAAAGTTAAATAGTTCCTACAAAAAAAATATATTTCTAGCTTTGGTTTTCTTTATTCCTTTATTGTACTCTAGAATATCTTAAAATAAAACTTAATACAGAAAAAACGATAAAAAAAATTGTTTACATAACTTTATAAATAAAAAAACCTTGTTGCACAAAATAGCCCCAATGGCGAATTTGAGTTTCTATAACTCAGATAAAATTTTTTTTTCTTGTCGGCTAACTCATATAACACCATAGGATGTACGCAAAACAACAGAATAGTTAAATTTTTTATTTGATAAAAAGTTGAAATTAAACAATAATTATTTGTTTAAACAAAATTCATAGAATTTTGATTGTTAGGTTGCTTTCAGTAATTGATAACCTTCGTCTTAAAGAATTGAAAGCATTAGAAAAAATTGCAACTTGGTAGTTTAATTTAATCAAAACTTGAAATTAAACTATAATAATTTATTTAAATAATTGGTAGAATTGTTAATTTCAGTTTCCTGAAATTCGTTACATTCAGTTCTAATTCGTTACATTCGTCTTAAAAAGTGGCAAACTTGAGAAAAAGTTGCAACTTTATGGTTTAAATTAATGACAAATTAAAATTAAACAAAAATAATTTGTTTAAATAATTGGTGAAATTGTTACTTTTAGTTTGTTGTTAGTAATTGCTAAATAGTTACATTCGTGTTCAGAAGTTGCAAAATTATGAAAAATTTAAAACTCTGTTCTTTAATTTGATGAAAAGTTGAAAATAAACAATTATAATTTGTTTAAACAATCAGTCGAATTTTTATTTTTAGTTTGTTGTTAGAAATTGTTTGCATTCGTCTTCAAAAGTTGGAAAATTTAGAGGAAGTCGAAACTCTGTAGTTTAATTTGACAGAAAGTTTAAATCAAACAATTATAATTTGTTTAAACAATCGGTCAAATTGTTACTTTTAGATTCTTGTTAGTAATTCCTAATTAGTTACAATCGCCTTTAGAAGTTACAAAATTGTGAAAAAGTTGAAACTCTGTTCTTTAATTTGATGAAAAGTTGAAAATAAACAATTATAATTTGTTTAAACAATCAGTCGAATTGTTATTTTTAGTTTGTTGTTAGAAATTGTTTACATTTGTCTTCGAAAGTTGCAAAAATTGAGAGAAAGGTGAAACTATGTAGTTTAATTTGACAGAAAGTTTAAATCAAGCAATTATAATTTGTTTAAACAATCGGTCAAATTGTTACTTTTAGTTTCTTGTTAGTAATTGCTAATTGGTTACGTTCGTCTTCATAAGTTGCAAAATTGAGTAAAAATTGAAACTCTGTAGTTTAATTTGATAATAAGTTGAAGATAAACAATAATAATTTGTTTAAACAATCGGTCAAGTTTTTATTTTTAATTTGTTGTTAGTGATTGGTTACATTCGTCTTAAAAAGTTGCAAAATTGAAAAAAAGTTACAACTCCGTAGCCTTATTTAATAAATAGTTGTAAATAAACAATAGTAATTTGTTTAGACAAATTAGAAATAAACATTTTTAAAAATAGTTTAAATTTTAAGAGATATTTCAAAAGAACAATGCCTTTACGACTAAAAATAACTAAGCTATGTATTTGTTAGTTAATAATTGTTGAAACAATGCTAATGTTGAAAATGAAAATTGTGCATTATTCAACTATCTGCAGCAATAATATTGCACAATGTGTACACAATTTCAGTAATTTCAGGATAAGGAACAGAATAAAAGTAAAATTGTTTATAAAATTTGTTTATAAACTGACAAAATAATTAATTTTTTATAAATTTTCGTAAATTTAATCAAAATTTAGTTACAAATATCGAATAACAGATAGATTTAAATTGTTAAACAATACAAATATTTTTTTAACAATTAGTTTAATATCAAAATTTGTTCCTAAATCATTACTTTAAAATTTTTCGTTATTGTTAATATAAATTATGTGTTTCGTAAAAAATTAAGCGAGTTTCAATAAAAAAAATTTTTTTTTTTCATGTTTAACATTTAATAAACAAATGAAAACACCAATTTTCAAAAAACAAAATCAGAGGTGTTATGCAGAATTTCGTTAATGTAGGTCGGTCTGTTAATAGTCGGTTTTTGCTATACTTTTGATACTTTAGACCAAGTAAGTTTTGTAGAATTGATTTCTGAAGAATTAAAAATCATGTATTTAATTTTCTATTATTGGTAATTCAGAGTCAAAACTTTGTTTAATCGAAAAAGGTTCAAGTGAGCGTCTTCCTTTGATTTCTAGGCTTGAATGGAAGAGACATCAATGCCTTTTTCTACCGATCTCGGAAAGTGGGGGAACAATCAATACCCTGTGAAAAATTCGAGACGTTAAAGTCTCCCATTGTGTTCCAACTTTCATCGTTTATATCTCTTTTTCAAAGGCACAAAACACGAGTGAAATTCCCGATGATTGTGCTATGGTGACAGTAAACAAGTTTATTTTCAAAATCTGTCATGTCTTATCTTCAGATGATTGAGCAGACAATGATTTTTTCTCAATAACTACAATATCTACTGTCATGTTTCCTCTCTCTTTTCCTAATGACAACATAATATTCCAATTTATTGATCGTGTAGATTAGATTATCGATCACATTTACTATGAATCAGAAACTAATTTAAATTTACAGATTCGGTGTTTATAGTTTCGATTAAAAAATGTTGGTGTCCGCTTTTTAATACCATTTTGGTTAATTAATTTTACGAAGTGTCTATTCGTATGGGAAAATCTCGATCAATCAGAAATTCGAACCCCCTGGTATTCCGTCTAAAAATTAATTGTCAAATAAAGACAGGATTATTTGAATGAAGATAGAAAAGTTAAATGTAAAAATTAAACGGTAGGATAAAGATACAAAAAGGTATAAAAACCACTATATGTAGAATAATAACCCCCAGGTATTTCGTCAAAAAATTAATTGCCAAATAAAGACCGGATTATTTTAATGGAGATAGAAAAGTTAAATGTAAGAATAAACCGGTAGGATAAGGATACAAAAAGGTATAAAAACAACTGTATAACAATAACCCCCAGGTATTTCGTCAAACAATTAATTGTCAAAAAAAGACAGGATTATTTGAATATAAATAGAAAAGTTAAGAGTAAAAATAACCCGGTAGGATAATAATACAAAAAGGTATAAAAACCACTATATATATCATTACAACCCCCGGTATTTCGTCAAAAACTATTGCCAAATAAAAACAGTATTATTTGAATGAAAATCGGAAAATTAAATGTAAAAATGAACAGGTAGGATAGTGATACAAAAAGGTATAAAAACCACTGTATGTGGCACAATAACCCCCTAGTATTTCGTCAAACAATTGGCAAATAAAAACATATTTATTTGAATAGAAATGGAAAAATTAAGTGTAAAAATAAATCGGTAGGATAATGATACAAAAAGGTATAAAAACATCTGTATAACATCAAGCCCCCGGTATTTCGTCAAACAATTAATTGCCAAATAAGGACAGGATTATTTGAATGGAAATAAAAAAGTTAAATGTAACAATTAAACGGTAGGATAAAGATACAAAAAGGTATAAAAACCACTGTATATAGAACAACCCCCCGGTATTTCGTCAAACAATTAATTGCCAAATAAAGACAGCATTTTTTAAATAGACATAGAAAAGTTAAATGTAAAAATAAATACAGTATGAAACAAAAAGGTATAAAAACCACTGTATCACAACAAGCCCCCGGTATTTCGTCAAACAATTAATTGCCAAATAAAGATGACAGGGTTTTTGGAATGGAAAGTAAAAAGTTAATTGTAAAAATTAACCACTAGGATAATTATTCATAAACGTATAAAAACGATTGTATATGGCACTACAAACCCCCGGTATTTCGTCAAAAAATTAATTGTCAAATAAAGACCGGATTATTTGAATCTAAATAGAAACCTCAAATTTAAAATTAACAGGTAGGATAATGATACAAAAAGGTATATAAACGACTATATGTAGAACTACAAGCCCCCGGTATTTCGTCAAAAAATTAATTGCTAAAAAAGACAAGATTATTTGATTTGAAATAGAAAAGTTAAGTGTAAAAATAACCCGGTAGGATGATAATACAAAGGGTATTAAAACCACTATATATGACATTACAACCCCTCGGTATTTCGTCAAACAATTGCTAAATAAAGACAGGATTATTTGAATGGAAATAGAAAAGTTAAGTGTAAAAATAAACCCGTAGAATAATGGTACAAAAAGGTATAAAAACAACTGTACCACATTAATCCCCCGGTATTTCGTCCAACAATTAATTGCCAAATAAAAATAGCATTTTTTGAATGGACATAAAAAAGTTAAATGTAATAATTAATATAGTATGAAACAAAAAGGTATAAAAACCACTGTATCATAACAACCCCCCGGTATTTCGTCAAACAATTAATTGTCAAATAAAGACCGGATTATTTGGATGGAAATAGAAACCTTAAATGAAAAAATTAACCGGCAGGATAATGATACAAAAAGGTATAAAAACTACTTATGTGGCACTATTACCCTCGGTATTTCGTCAAAAAATTAATTGCCAAAAAAAAGACGGGATTATTTGAATGGAAATAGAAAAGTTAAATATAAAAATTAACCGGTAGGTTAATGATACCAAAAGGTATATAAAAGACACTTATGTGTCATAATTACCCCCTGTATTTTGTCAAAAAATAAATTGCCAAATAAAGACCGGATTATTTGAATGGAAAGAGTAAAGTTAAATGTAAAAATTAACTATTAGGATAATAATACAAAAAGGTATAAAAACCACTTATGTGGCACAGTTACCCCTCGGTATTTTGTCTAAATATTAATTGCCAAATAAAGACCGGATTATTTGAATAGAACTAGAATACTCAAATGTAAAAATTAACCGGTAGGGTAATGATACAAAAAGGTATAAAAACCACTTATGTGGCACAGTTACCCCTCGGTATTTCGTCAAAATATTAATTGCCAAATAAAGACCGGATTATTTGTATAGAAATAGAAAACTCAAATGTAAAAATTAGCCCGTAGGATAATGATACAAAAAGGTAAAAAAACAACTGATTTGTCATTATTACCCCCTAGTATTTCGTCAAAAAATTAATTGCCAAATAAAGACCGGATTATTTGAATAGAAATAGAAAAGTTAAATGTAAAAATTAACCAGTAGGATGATGATATAAATGTGGTATAAAATGACAAAAAGCCATAATTGTCTGTTAATGGTCAATTTCTGTTGGTTAAATGTTAAGGTGGCAACATTTCAGAAACATAAATAGCTTGGTGTTTGACATTTTTGTTATAACTATCATTAGAGAGTGCACTTATAGAGCAGACATTCTCTGAAATAAGTAGAAGTTACAATTAGTTACTCATATAAGGAAGCTCGACACGAGGGCTCGTCGATCCGGTTTAGGGTGTTGCGGTTGGCTGATCATCGTGGGCTGCCAGTGCTTCCTGCCAGTGCGATTATTCCCACTTTCCCGTGTTTGTCTTTCAGTAAATAATATCTGACAAATATTTTAGTCCACCTGATGAATCCCGAGCTAAAAGCAAAAAAGAAAGCTTCACGTCTTCGGAACCGGTAATATTTGCATAATCATAATCATGATAATCATGTCCATGTTTGCATACCGTATGAACGACTGAAATGATAACAAAGTTTCTAGGTCCAATTATTACCATTAAACAACTGCTCATTAAGAAGGTTCAAAAGAGCACAAATTAAATTCCTCTGCTCTTATTTGAATTTGGTTCTTGATCTAAATTTAATTGTGTTTAGTATATTATATTGTCCGTTATGAAAATTTATAATAGGGAAATAAGAATGTTTATGAATGTGATTTTCTTATTTTGGTAAATATAATATAATGTTTAAAAATAAATTTATGTAAATAAATAAAAATAAAATAAATGTTTATTTAGGACAAAATTGATAAAATTTTAGATTAACAAAAATTGCAAAAAATAATTGAAATTAAAGTAAATATCTATTTGACCATTTTGAAAATTAATTTAAAAAAATAAATAATGAAATCGATTATAAATTCGGGAAAGTAATTTTAAAGAGCATAGAAATGTTTTAAAAATAAACAAAATAATTTAAATTTAAGAAAAATACTTGAATATCTTAAAAATAAATGGAAAAAAAATTGAGTAATGAAAAACTAGAGAAAATAATTGAAAAAATAACAGAATGTATTTTAAATAAAGGAAAAGTTCAAAAAAATTTAGAAAAATACTTAAAACTATCAGAAGTTTATTGAAAAAAAAAGAAAATAATTAAAAATTAGAGAAAATAAATGATAAAAGATAATATAATTTAAAATTAAAGAGAATAGTTTTTAATTTTAAAGAAATAATTTTTAAAAAATTGGAAATTATGAAAAATAATGCAAAAGTAATTGAAAATTGAAGAAAATAATATCAATAATAATATAAATAATTAAAAATTGAATGAAATAAATTAAATCTCAGAAATATAGTTTAAAATTTTTGAAATTATAAAACAAATCAAGGAAATTGTTAATTGAAGGAATTAAATTTTGGAAAATAATTGAAAAATGATTTTAAAATTTAAAACTTGAAGAAAATAATTGAAATATTGTAAAAACGATTATAAGTTGTGAAAAATAAATTACATTTGAGTGAAATAGAAATTAATTAAAAAAAGTTAGAATAACTAAAAATTAGAGGAAAAAAATTAAAGAAAGCTAAAAATAATTGAAATTTTTTATATTTAATAAAAAAAAATGGGAAATTATGAAAACAAATTAAAATAACTAAAAATTGAAAAAAATGATTTTGGAAAACGAAAATAAGAATTAACAATATTAAGGAAAATAATTGAAAAATGATAAAATTAATTCAAAATTGAAAAAATAATTGAAATATAATGAAAATAATTTTAATATGAATAATTGACAATAGTAAATAAAATTTAAGCGAAATAATTCAAAAAATCATAGGATGTTAAAAAAAAGAAAATAATTACAAAATTACTTAAAAAATTTTAATTAAAGAGAATAATTAAAAAATCGTTGAATTAATCGAAAATTGATGGCAATAATTGAAATTTTTTAAAATAATGCCAAAATAATGAAAATAATTAGAAATTGAAGAAAATAATAGAAGAAATGCAGAATTTATTCTTAAGCAAAAGTAAATAATTGAAAAATCGAGTAAAACATAAAAAATTGATGACAATAATCTAAATTGGAGATAATAACAGAAAATTTAGGAAATTATTGGAAAATAATTAATATAGTTGAAAAAATTACAGGTTTTTTTTAAACAAAAAAAAAAAAAAAAAAGCTTGAAATTTGGGAAAAATATATGAAGATCTTAGAAATTAATTGAAAAAATTTAAAATAACTAAAAATTGGAGAAATGAATTGAAGAAAGATAAAAATAATTGAAATTTACGATAGTTATAAAAAAAATTGGAAATTATGAAAACAAATGAAAATAACTAAAAATTGAAGAAAATAATTTTGGAAAACGAAAATAAGAATTAACAATATTCTCGAAAATAATTTAAAAATGATAAAATTAATTCTTAATTGAAAAAATAATTGAAATATGCTAAAAATAATTTAAGAATGAGAAAAAGAATTGAAATATGATGAAAGTATTGTAAATATTAAAAATTGAAAATAGTAAATAAAATTTGATAGAAATATTTCAAAAAAACATAGAATAAATGTTTCAAAAAAGAAAATAGTTACAAAATTACTTCAAAATTTTTACTTAACAAGAATGATTAAAAAATCTTAGAAATAACCGAAAATTGATGAAAATAATATAAATAATTGAAATCTCAGAAAAATAGTTTAAAATTTTGGAAATTATAAAAATTATTATAGTATTTATTATAAAAATTGAAAATTGAAGGATATAAGTTTTGGAAAATAACTGAATTTTTTTTTTCAAATTTGTAACTTTAAGAAAATAATTTCTATATGATACAAATAATGATAAGTTGTAAAAAATAAATTAGATTTGAGTCAAATAGTTGAAAAAATTACAGGTTTTTTTTAAATAAAAAAAATACTTGGAATTTGAGAAAAATATATGAAGATCTTAGAAATTGATTGAAAAAAAATGAGAATAAATAAAAATAGGAGAAATGAATTAAAGAAAGCTAAAAATAAAATTGAAATTTACGATAGTTAATAAAAAACATTTTGGAATTATGAAAACAAATGAAAAGAACTAAAAATTAAAAATTGAAGAAATCAATTAAAAGTATAGAAAAATACTTAAAAATCTTAGAAAATAGTTTTGGAAAACGAGAATAATAATAAACAATATTGAGGAAAATAATTGATAAATTACAAAATTAGTTCCAAATTTAAAAATAATTCAAATACCTATGCTAAAAATAATTTAAGAATGAGAAAAAAAAATTGAAATATGATGAAGATAATTTAAATATTAAAAATTGAAAACAGTTAATAAAATTTGACAGAAATATTTCAAAAAATCCTAGAATATATGTTTAAAAAATAGAAAAGAGTTACAAAATTACTTAGAAAATTTTAAGTAAAGAGAATAATTAAAAAATCGCAGAAATAATCGAAAATTGATGAAAATAATTGAAATTTCAGATAAATAATTGAAACTTTTGAAAATTATGCCTAAAATTAATGAAAATAATTAGAAATTGAAGAAAATAATAGAAAAATTGCAGAATTTATAAGCAAAAGAAAATAATTGAAAATACGTTTAAAACATGAAAAATTGATGACAATTATCTAAAATTTGGGATAAAAGATGAAAATTTAGGAAATTAATTGAAGAATAATTGAAAATTGAAGAAATTTTTAAATTACTTCAATGTTAGTAGATATATTTGAAACGTAGATTAATTACTAATGTGGAAAATTAGAGGTTAATTTTTTTTGTATTTTTCTAGAAAACTATTGATATTTTTGAAATGTATTATATTTAAAAAGAAAAAAATCTAAATGAATCTTAAAACATATGTTAAAATTTTGTTCATTTAAATTTTATTTTTTGTGTATTCTCAGTATTTTAAATTTTTGATTTCTTGAACATATAACCATTTATATACAAACTTTAATTAATTAATTATTAATTATTAATTTATCTACGCTCTGACGTTCTAACCTCAAAATGTTGTAAACGCACATTTATTAAGTATTCATTTTAAAGTAAACGATTTTGCTAAAATGAGACAAGATAAAAAGAAAGTATATTTCGATAATTAAGGCAAGTTAAAAATGATTGGCCAATTTTTTAATATTTATTATTTACGGTTATTTTGTGCTTTGCGTATCATAACGGACGTTTGAAGAGTCACGCGACATTCTGACGGGCTAATTTCTTTTGTAAATATGGCCAAATTTTGGTTTCCTGATTAATTTCGTGACTCAGATATGACCACAACAATGTTGTGGAGAATTTTTTCGCTATTTTCTTTCTAAAAAGGGGAAATTGTAAATTTTAAGTTCCTGTGAATTATTTTATTGATGAGCTTTCCATTAGATATTGACGAATAACTGAATATTGAATTGATGGCAGTATATATTTATGGTTCTGAATACTGATTTAATGGTCATGACATTCTTCTGAAAAAGATACCGTTGCATTTCTACATAATACATTTCAAAATGTCTTAATTTCAATGTTTTATTTTGATTCAAAATCATTATAAGATATACATATAGCAATCTCATTTTTAAAAATTTTGTAAAATTTTAATCTTGGAAACAGGAGAAGCTTCCTATGAAGTAAATGAATTTATGAATATTATAAAAAACGTAGATTGGCACTGTTGATTTTTAAAATTATCATTAGTTTTCACTATAATAACTTCTAAACTTTTTTTTCAGAATTATTTATGATTTTTCTTTAAACGTCATATTAGAAAGTATGTGGAAATACCCTATGAATGGTCCAGGTTATTCACTCTTTTTGCTTTCTTTTGCACGGAAAAGGCTTAAGTTTTATGACGTATGAGCCTTAAATTAAATCTCTATATACTTTTTATTAGTCAACTAAAAGTGCAAGATAGTTAATTTTTTTTTAAAACAATTTTATTGTAAATAAAATTTAAGTTCTCTTTATACATACATATAATATTAATAATCGTTGATTATTTCACAGATACGGAAAAATGATTTTTTAAATGTCTTTTATTATTTAACTATTTTACAACAGATGTTGCGGATCAGAAAAAATGTAAGAAACTAACTACTTCTGGGAATAGTTATTTTTTTTGTTACATTTTTTGATGTTATCGATATTCCGTTGACGAAGAATGAGACTTCCTGTCCAAAACTTATTGTGTATGAGACTGTTACAATTGGCGACTTCAAATAGGTTCCTTCAACTTTAAGCCTGTTATTAACCTAGGAATGTAAACAGCCTGGATTTTTAAAGAGAAAACACATTTTAATTTAATTTTTTTCAGCGAAAATAATCCTTGTATGTTTTTTGGCAATATGACATTAATACTGATATATAAAATATTGGAAATATAATTAAATAAATATTTTTTAAAAACATTTAATTTTGTTTCTTTGTTGCCCCCTCGTCCATGGACAACTTAATACTAAATTTTAAATTTAGTATTATTAATATTATTATTAGTATTATATTATTTAATGATACAAGCTATCTCTCAGTGTACATGTATGATTATTATTTAATAAAATTATCATAGTAAACTAGAAAGTGATTCTTAAACTCTAAAATTTGTCTCTTAGCATTGTAGAAATACATAAATATTGAAAAAAGTAAAAATAAATCATGAAAGGAAGAAAATAAAGAAAAATTCTTCATCAAGTCAAAGTTTAATGATGTAGATAATAAGGCAGTTATTTTAAGTACTTTTGTACAATTCTGCAAATCACTGGGGATTTTCTTATAATTAATTATTTCACCCCTTTAATTTTGAACAATCTTTCAAAATTACCAAGGGATTCTCTTATAATTAATCCTTCCCCTCTTTATTTTGTACAATTCTGCAAATTATTAATGGTTTTCTTTTAATTGATCCCCCCCCCCCTCCCTTTAAGATAAAAATTAAAAATAAAAAAAATAAAACAAAAAATTTGATGTCAATACATAATTAAAAAATTGGAGAAAAAAATTGACCATTTAAGAAAATAATTAAATAATTAAAAAATCATAAAATTGATAGAAATTTGAAAAAAATACTTGAAAAATAATAAAAATAATTAAAATTAAAAAAAAAATAATTGAGAAATGACAAAAATAATTGAAAATTACAAAAATAATCAAAAAATGGAACAAATAGTCGAGAAATGATAAAAATAATTGAACCTTGAAAAAAAATGAAAGATGATAAAACTAATTTAAAATTATGTAAAAAATTTATGATTTGAGAAAAAAGACGTAAAAAATGACATAAATAATTGAGAAATGGAGAAACAAAATCAAAATTAGAAATCAATAATTGAAAAATTAGAGATAAAAATTGACGTTTAAAGAAAATAATTAAATAATGACAAAATAATTGCAAAATCTCAAAAAATTTGAAATTTGAAGAAAATACTTGAAAAAATGATAAAAATAATTAAAATTAAAAATAAAAAGCAATTGATAAATGACAAAAATAATTGAAAAATTAAAAAAATTAAATATAAATTAAAGTAAGAAATTAAAGAATCCATGACAATAATTAAAGATATAAGAAAATAAGTTAAATTTTGAGAATGTAATAAAAAAATGTAGAAAATATTGATAATACTTGGATAATGACTAAATTATCTGACAATTTTAAAAGCAATAAAAAAATGAGAAAAGTAATTATAATAGGAAAAATAATCGAGAAATAACAAAAAGAACAGAAATTTGAAGAAAATAATTGAGAAATAACAAAAAATTTTAATTTGAAGGTAATATGTGAAAAATAACAAACATAATAAAAATTTGAGACAAATAATTGAAAAGTGACAAAATTAATTAAAAATTAAGTGAAAAATAAAAATTTGAAGAAAAGACTTGAAAAATGATAAAAATAATTAAAATTTGAAAAAAAATTCAGAATTGACAAAAATAAATGAAAATTGAAGTAAGAAATTAAAAAATTCATGACAATAATTTAAAGATACAAGAAAATAAATAAAAAATTTGGAGAAAGTAAGAAAACAACGTCGAAAATGTTGACAAGAATTGAGAAATTACTAAATTAATTCAAAATTATTAAAAAACATTTTAAAAATGACAAAAATAATTGAAATTTGAAGAAAATAAATTAAAAAATTACAAAAAATTTTAATTTGAGGATAAGACATGGAAAATAACAAAAATGATAAAAATTTGAGATAAATAATTGAATAATGACATTAATGACTGATAACTGGTGTAAATAATTAAAAGAATGTAAAACTGAAAAAAAATTGAAATTTGAAGAAAAAAATAATTGTCAATTAGTGTAAAGTATTTCAAAATTATTGATACATAATAATAAAATTATTGAAGAAAACTAGCAAAATAAAAAGGGCGCCAGCGCGCGATTAGTTTTTCATGCATTTTAGAAATTATAAAATACAATAATAAGTAATATTTATCTAATAAGAAAAAACAAATATTTTAAATTTAATATTTAAAAATCAATTAATATAAATAAAATGAATATTTATTTAGGACAAAATTTATCATATTTTAGAATTAAAAAGAATTGTAAAAAATAATTGAAATGAAACAAAATAATTGCAAGTTTTGCAAATTGATTGAAAAAAAAAATTATGAAATCAATTAAAAATTGGGGAAAGTAATTTCAACAATCATAAAATTGTTTTAAACATAAAGAAATCAATTTAAATTATGAAAAAAAACGAGAAAAAGAACGAACGTAATTGAAAATTAAAGAAAATAATATAAAAAATATTATAAAGAATGAAATAATTGAAAAGTCATATAAATAGTTAACAATTTTTGAAATTATGAAACAAATATAAAGAATTGAAAATTGAAGGAAATAAATTTTGGAAAATAATTAAAAAATGTTTTTAATTTTATAACTTGCCGAAGATAATTAAAATACGATACAAACAATAATAAGTTGTAAAAAATAAATGACATTTAAGTGTGATAATTAAAAAAACTACAGACTTTTTTTTAAATAAAGAAAAAATAATTGAAATTTGAAAAAAATAGAAACTAAATAAAAATTGGAGAAAAGAATTGAAGAAATAAGCTAAATGTAATTGAAATTTACGATAATTAATAAAATCTTTTGGAAATTATGAAAAAAAAAAGAAAAATAAATGAAAATTGAAGAAAATAATAGGAATTTGAGAAAAATACTTAAAAAATTTTAGAAATTTATTTAATAAAATGAGAAAAACTAAAAATTGGAAAAAAGTCTGGAAGAAAGCTAAAAAAAGTTTGAAATTCTGATAACAAATGAAAATAATTGGAAATTGGAGAAAATATTTGAATTTTCAGAAAAATACTTAAAAATCTTGGAAAATAATTTTAGAAAATGAGAATAATAATTAATAATCGAGAAAAATAATTGAAAAATGATCAAATTAATTCAAAATTGAAAAAATAATTGTAATATGCTGAAAATAATTTAAGATTGCGAAAGAAAAGTGAATTATGATGGAAATAATGTACCAAAATATGAAAAATTGAAAACATTCAATAAAATTTGAGAGAAATAACTGAAAAAATCATAGAGTATATGTTTAAAAAAAATAATAATTATAAAGTTACTTAAAAAATTTTAATTAAAGAGAATAATTAAAAAATCGCAGAAATAACAAAAATTGGTGAAAATAATTGCAATATCGGATAAATAATTGAAATTTTTAAAAGTAATGCCAAAATAATGAATATAATTATAAATTGACGAAAATCAAGAAAAATAGCAGAATTTATTTTTAAGCAAAAGAAAATAATTAAAAATTTGTTATACAATGGAAAATTGATGACAATAATCTAAATTTGAGATCATAACTGAAAATTTAGGAAATTAATTGCATATGTATATTTTTTAAACTTGTTCAAAAACCATAATAAATTTTTAAAGCATTTTTCGAAACTTTTTTTTTTAAACAAATAGCAATTTAAAAAAACCAGCACAACACGACACTAACGAAAAAGGTTACCTTATTCTTTCAATTCAGATTTCAAAATATTTCCTGATAAAGAGAGTCAAAATCAATAAAATAACAGGGACTAAGACTAACTTTACTTCAGTTTTTAAAACGTGGACAGAAAAAGATGAATAATTATTAATACTGACTAACTTCAGTTTACGAAGATTATTATTATTTAATAATAATAATTGCTGAAATTTGAAGAAAAAAATTAAAAACCGTGTAATAAATTGAGAAATTGATAACCATAAAAAAGAAGATTGAAAATAATTATTGAAATTTGAAGATCATAATTGTATATAATAATAATAGATAATTATTATTTTACTAAGAAAGTGAGAAAAGTGATTTTTTTTAAAGTGAGTAATAGTAAGTGATTTTAAAAAAAGTGAATAAAAATGAGAAAAGTAAGTCACTGGCAGCCCTGAAAATGCTCAAATTCGCTTGAAACTTGTTACACTTTTACTATTTTAAAAATCAAACTTCAGATTAGTAACCAGGAACATGGATTACCACCAAGTAACAAGTTTGAAGTGAATTTGAGCAATTTTACATAATATGTCAGCCATATTGGATCCGCCATTTTGAATTTTGAAAAATTGGTAAATCTGATATCGTTTTCACAATCAGAGACTTCGAAAACGAGTAATAAGTTTCAAGCGAATTACAAAACCTTTCATTTTACTTCAAAATAAGAGTACTGAATGTAAAAAGAATTAATTTTAATTTCGACCCGTGGTCCAGGGTCTCTAAATCATCAAAACGTTAAAAATTTGTTTTTATGTGTAAACCAAATCTAAGTAAGAATTACTTTTAAAATTATATAAATTAGTATAAAATAATATAAATTAACTGCCAAAACACATGAACTTGCCTTTTTTTTATGTATCAACTATATTGATAAATTATTGTTTAAAAAAGATGTGATGACTTTTTAAACAAAAATTTTTTTTTTGGGACACCCTAGTAGACACCCTGTTAATATACACTATTCTTTTTAGTTTTTACGAGATCGACCCGCTCGCCGCGGCGCGCTTGTTATTTTTTTCTTAATGAATGTTTATAATGTGAACTGTTTAAGAAAATGCATAAAGTCTAATTATTTATATAAGTTGTTTATAATAATTTTTAAGCGCAAAAACTTTTTTTTTTTACTATTGACACACCCTCAAACATCAAATACATACATTATTAGGTATGCAAAAAAATTTTCGTGCAAAAGAAATCAAAAATTGTAGAAAATCTTTTTTTTTCATACTTTTTGCATTAACATTAAAAATTTATAAAACAATAATTAAAAAATCAACACTCACAGATCTCTTTAGAATTTAGTTCTGCGTTAGAGGAAAGAAGAATTTTTTAATTTGGTTTAAAATTGCGGTCTAAAAGTCAATTTGAACCAAATTTTGTCATTTTATCCTACTGTTCTACCTAACCGGAGAATAATAAAAAAAACATAACCTTAAACGTGAAAGTATAATATTTTTATTTTACAGAAACTTAAAAGGTTAATATATTATAAACATACAATTAAACAAAAAAAAGAACTAAAAGTTATTATTACTTACCATTTCCTCTTGGCCGAAAAGAAATCCGATGACAATCACCACGTGCATTCCAATAAAAAGAAATATCAAAACCTTCAACGGCATAAATAAATATTATACTTTTAGAAAAAAAATAACATTTAAATAATAGAACTAAAAAACAGAAAAATAAGTTACAAATAAAAGATTATTAATATTATTATAATTACCCACTGTCAGAAACGAATGCCAATGTAAACAAAAAATGAGTTCACTCAAAACACTATAACCTTAACAACTTTACTAAAATCACTGTGACTTCTTAAACTATCACTTCTTAATTATTACAATTTAATTTATTTTCAATTTATCATTATTTCATAAAATGCAATTATTCAATAAACGAAGATTTTAAATAAATTGAAAAATAGTACAAATCAAAATCTTTGGTACAAATAAACGTCTAAACTGTGATGTTATTGTTGACAAAAAATATCGAAAATCTGCTAGCCAATCAGAAGCCCGATAAAACGTGTTACACCTCTGAAGTTGGTCGAAAAGGTTCTCGTATAGGGAAGTCAAGGTCAAAACTAATTTCTATGTATTAACTATTTTAATAACATTTTTTGTTATTTTAGATTGCTAACATTATAAGAAATTTCATAAAATAAACTTGAAGTTACAATATTTAATTGAAAGATTTTAATTCGTCTGCAAAACAAAAAATCGAAACTCAAAATTATCGATAGTGAGGTTTGATATGTACTGACTAATGGGAGACTCGGAAATGGAGTTACACGTCTGAAGTTAACCACAACGTCTGTTCTTTTTAGAATAGGATTACCTACAACTTCCACCAGGGTCCGTTAATAATATTTTTCTTACTCATTTTAAATTTTGTAACACAGTGATTACACAGCCACACAAAAAAAAAAAGTACCCGAGTTGGGGAATGAGACTATCCATTCCTTATGTATTTTGATGCGCTGAATCCGAATCCGTCCTCAGAATTGGTCCATCAGGTCAAGTTTTGACCCTAACCTCAAAATTAATAAAATGACACTTTTTGAACATTAGAATTTGAACTCGACTTAACTTTAATACATGCCTAGGACCAATAGAAAGCTTGAATTATTACCTTTAAAACGCTTTTTTAGAAATTGTTCTACGATGATTTTTAACGAAGTTATGATGTTTTACTTAGAATTATTTTTTTCCTTTGCACAATAACACATCAATAATTGATGTGTTTTTAACATATCACTGAAAAAAAATTTTGTTAATTTAATATATGATTTGGGTGAAAATTTCATTGCAGCAGAAAGTCAACCATAGGTGTAAATTTAACATCAAAATAAAGAGACATTTAACAATGATCTAGAGTTAATCTTAAGAATTTCATTCACCTGAAAATCACATGCAGCAAAAATCGCAGATAGTTTTTTCTGTGTATAGAAAAAAGTCATATTTTAAGTAAAACATCATAACTTCGTTAAAAATCATCGTAGAACAATTTCTAAAAAAGCGTTTTAAAGGTAATAATTCAAGCTTTCTATTGGTCCTAGGCGCATGTATTAAAGTTAAGTCGAGTTCAAATTCTAATGTTCAAAAAGTGTCATTTTATTAATTTTGAGGTTAGGGTCAAAACTTGACCTGATGGACCAATTCTGAGGACGGATTCGGATTCAGCGCTAGCAATGTGCCGTTTCCGAAATTTATAATTTTTGAAACTTTCAGTTGAAAGTTTCAATGAAAAATTTCAAATTAATTGAAACTTATGAAACTTTCGCCATAACGTCTAATTTTTTAAAGTTAATAGTTTAAAAATGATTTAGTTACGTTTCGAATTAGTCTTTTTAACTGTAAAAATCAAATTTCAATGCAAATAATTTTTGAAAATGATTTTATTTCACGAAATAGAGGTTGGGACCTTCTGCGCAAACTCAGTACTCTTACTATGGCGCTAAAATTTAAATTTGCATAATATTGGTTAATAATTATTCAAGTTAATTCTAATATTTCTAAGTAAGTGCATGAGTATTAAACTATTCTAAATGTTTTAATTTTAATGATTTATTTCTAAAAAAATTTATTTCCTTAATTTTAATTTTTATAACATTATTTTTACTTTATTTTTAATTAATAAACTAAGATCTTATTTAAATTAAATATAATATAATATAATAAATATAAATATAAAATATAACTTGATATTAATATTTGGCGAAGGCAAATTGCTTTATTTTGAAAAATTATATTTTTAATTTTTGTTTTCAAAAAGGTTAATTTTGGGAATAAAACAGTAAACAAAGCAATTTCACATTGTTCATTCAAATTAAACATTATAAATTTAAAAATATTACCAAAATTTTCATAAGTAGAAATATTTCGAATTATATTATTTTCTTAAAATAAAGTATTTTAGTAAAATTTGAATCATTTAAATTAAAGATCAGTTAATTAATCAGCTAAATAAAGGAAACCATAAGTTGTTTATTTTTCAAAAAAAAAATTGCATTCAAACAATAAATAATAATAATAATTTGCAGGTTCATTCCCAGATTTTTAAAATTATTTTTTCACTCATAAAAGTTGTTTTAAAATTTAAATTCAATTTTTAAATTGTAAGACTATTTCTTTTAATTCTCCACTATTTCCTTCAAATTTCAATTCCATTTTTTAATTATTTTCTTTATTATTAAAAATTTATTCCCTTTTTTCAATTATTTTTCCGAGTACCAATAAATTTTTTTGATTTTATTTTCTTCTACATTCAATAATTATTGTGCTTTTTCAATTTTTAGTTTTATTCTTAAAATTTCAATTCCTTTTTGCAATTTTTTATTTTCTTAATTTTTCAATTTTTTTTCCTCTTTTTTAAATTATTTTTTTAAATTTTCAATCTAGTTGTACAATGTTCAATTACTTCCAACAATTATTCCTATAATTTTCATATTTTTCAAATTATTTTGTTTAAATTTAATATTAATTGTTTATTTTTTAAAATTATATTTTTTTAATTGTGAATTAATTCACTTTCCAACTAATTCTTACAATTATTATTTATTATGTATTTTTTGCTCAGTTTTGTATTAATCTAGCCATTGTTGGAATTTTATTCTGAATTTGAATTTTTTTTTTCTTTCGTTTATAATTTTTTTTCAATTGGGTGATTCTACGTCAGAAATATCACAATCTGCAAGTGGTTCACAGAATTAAATAAAACTTGGAGAAATTGTAGTATAATATGAGAGAAATTAATCAGCAAAAAGAATTTTCAAAATATCATAAATCGTAGGAGTTATAATACTTTGAATTTTGATGCAACATTTTCTTAATTATTTTATATCTCGGTCAATTTTCAACCGATTTTGATGAGTCACCCACCAATTTTTCATAAAATTGTGTATTTTCAGAAAATTATAGAGCGAAAAACAAAATTTATTATTTAGATAGTAAAAAAGTGAAAATAAAACTTTCTTTATATTTTTTTTCAATTTTGACCCAATTCTTTAAGTTTTTAATTTTTTAATAATCTTCCCCTTTATTTCATCTTCATTTTAAAATAAAGATCATCCAGGAGATTTCATTAGATCTTGTGATATCGTCCTTTTAGTATCATCATCTCAAAGAAAGATACTACGTAAATTTATGTTTTTACCGTCATTTGTTTTTTGACACTTCTTTAAAAATTAGAAACTATTTACTGTGAAGATTTCTCTTCAATTTCTTTAATAAATAAAGTGAAAATCCAATAAAATTGTTATTCTATTAAGAGATTTAGAAATATTAATTATTAATTTTAAGTAAAAATAAAAACCTTTAATTAAATTGTGGAAATTAAATAAATCAATGCAGAAAATATTTTGCTGCTAAAGAAACCTTCAAATTTTAAGTCCAAGTATCATAAAAACGAAAGCGATAGATTTTAGGACAATTATGTGAATTTGTATACTATTAAATCAGTTATACTTGTTTTGTTACAAATTTTTTAATATTTAAATTTTTTATTTAAGAAAAATTGCTTACTAAATAAATCATTATATAAATATTTATTATATTATATTATAATTATATTGCTATTAAATAAATAATGATTTAATTACCTAATTTATTTAATCATATTAAAATTGATTTTAAATTAAATTTTTTTTTATTTTTACTTAAAATTAATCATTATTTCCAAATCTATTAATAGAATAATAATTTTATTTGATTTTCACTGTATTTAATAGAGAAATTGAAAAGAAATCTTCACAGTAAATAGTTTCTAATTTTAAAAAAAATGTCGAAAAACAAATGAAGGTAAAAACATAACTTCAGGTAGTATTTTTCTTTGAGATGATGATACTAAAAGGACGATATCACAAGATCTAATAAAGTCTCCAGGATGATCTTTATTTTAAAATAAAGATGAAAGAAAGGGGAATATTATTAAAAAATTAAAAAATTAAAGAATTGGGTCAAAATTAAAAAAATATATAAATAAAGTTTTATTTTTACTTTTTTTCTATCTAAATAATAAATTTTGTTTTTCGCTCTATAATTTTCTGAAAATACACAATTTTATGTAGAAATTGGTGTGTGACTCATCAAAATCGGTTAAAAATTGACCGAGATATAAAATGATTAAGAAAATATTGCATCAAAATTCAAAATTGTATAACTCCTACAATTTATGATATTTTAAAAATTCTTTTTGTTGATTAATTTCTCTCATATTATACTACAATTTCACCAAATATCATTAAATTCTGTGAAATACTTGCAGATTGTGATATTTCTGACGTAGAATCACCCAATTATTATAATTATTTTTTCAAGTTCAATTCAATTCTTAAATTTTCAATTTATTTCTTGAAGTTTTTATTATTTTCTTCGTTTTTCAATTATTTTCTTTAATTTCAATTATTTAGGCTTTTCAAAACAGTTTTTCAATTTGCAATTATTTCCAACAGTTATTTCTATAATTTTCTTATTTTTTTTTTAATTTTCTTGTTTAACTTTAATATTTTTTGTTTAATTTTTTAAATTATTCTTTTTAAATTGTGTAATTATCTAGACATTCTTCGAGTTTTGTTTTCAATTTTAAATTATTTGATTTGCAAAAATTTTTAGTTAAATTTAATCTTAAATTCTTTAAATTTCTTTTACATTTCTTTAAAAAAAAGGAGAAAAACTTTTTTCATAGAAAAGTGCCTCAAAAAATAGTGAAGAATAAGTTTTTCTAGAAGAATTTTATTCATTAAATTTTTATAATAAATATTTTTGTGTAAATTAAAATGGAAATATCTCGCACAAAAGAGTAATTTTTTTTAATTTTTACAATTTTTATGTTCTCACTTTTAAGATAAAATCTTCTGGAAAAATTGTCTACTTTAATTTTAATAATTTACAAATTTGATAAATTTCATGAAAAGTTTCATCGATCATAAGTTTCATGATTTGAAACTTTCAAAACGAAAATTTCAAAATGAAACTTTCAACGGCACATTGCTATTCAGCGCATCAAAATACATAAGGAATGGATAGTCTCATTCCCCAACTCGGGTACTTTTTTTTTTTTTTGTGTGGCTGTGTTATCTTCCCCTTCACACTGCTGATAAAAAGCACCCAATTTTTTGCTCTCTCGGCAAGATTCCTTTCGTTTTTCAAAAGAACACCAACTAGGTGCATCTTCAGGCATAAATCCTCGCCCCGTTTCAATGTTTCTTTGAATTTTTTTGAACGAGTCCTCCTTTACAGTCTATAAGAGATTTATTATCAAAAGAAGGAAGTAATCGGCGTTTACCACGGCAATAGGAAGGCCGCACTTGTCAGCAATAAAATTCACTTGGCAGAGGTTCTGAGAAAGTAGGCGAGCTGGTGGTGTTGGTCTAGCAGGGTAGCCGGTGATGGTGGAGCCCCGGCAGGTGGGGGCCGCCCAGTGAAACACCTGGATGACTTCCTGCCAGCATGAGATTCAGTCTTCGGTGAAGAACGCTACACATCGGACGCATTACTTTCTAAAAAAGTGTTCTAGATAAATTCAGTTCAAAAAAAAAAATAAAAATTTCTGCCTTTCTTTTTTAAAGAAAAAAATTCCTACCGTTGACAGATTTTCGGAAATCGAGAATGTTAGACGACCCAGTCGTGGTCTCGCGATGACCGTTAATCGGTCAGTGTGTTCAATCAAGGACTAATTTGTATAAAAAAAAATAATAAATAAAAAAAAAATAGTGCGCGCGTGACGGGTGAAAAAGGACGTAAAGTCCGGGGTAGTTTTTGTGAACAGTCTTGAGTGTGGACCAATAATGAGTTTACGAGGAATCAGGACTCTGAGTTTAATTCTCTTTTTTCATCTCACAATTCAAGGTGCGTGGGTTTTTATTTTCCGAGTTGACTCATTAATACCGTTAAATCGCTCAAAAGCTTGATCTACTTGCGAAAAATTGTCGGATTTATTGATATTTAAGGAGTTGGACAGTTAGATGATTTCATTCAAATATTAACCGGAATAAATTTTAATTAGAATGAGGTTATGGCGGTTGAATGATTTACGGTAATTTTTGTCTGTGGATTAGTTGCTGAATTATTTATTAGTTTTTATTAAATTCATGTTTATAATGTGGATTACAGTATCTTTTACTGTAACCGGTGAATTCCTGTATCTGGGAAAAGGAGGTTAGATTTTTGAAAAGGTAAAGGTAAAAGAAATGATGAACAAATGGAATTTTTAGGGAAAGTGGTGAAATTTGAATTAGTTGCAATTTGGATTGAGTTAAGGTTGAAACAAAAAGAAATTGGGATTAATGGGAAATTAGATGAGTGAAATTTGGGTGGATTTGGGTTTTAATAAATTGAGATTTGAACGCGCGGAAATTTAGATAAATACAAATTTAAATCAATCGTCATTTGGATAAATTAAAATTTGTATGGATTAAGTTAAAGCTGATTCAATTTATAAATGAAAATCATTTAAAATTTCGAATACAATTTCGATTAAATGCAAATTGAAAGGATTTCAAATTCGGTAAATTGCAAATTGAACAAATTGTAATTTGGTTTAACTGCTAATTGGATAAATTAAAAAATTAGTTTTATTGACATTTGGACCAATTATTGATGTGTAAAAAGATTAGGATTTATAGTTTCAATTTGGTTAAATGGAATTTTGAATAAATGGAAAATAAAATAAATTAAAATTTTCAGAGATTGAAGTTACGATAAACCTAAATTTGGATAAATTGCAAATTCGATATAAATAGTTGTTTGGGGATAAATTTAAATTTTGATGGATTGCAATTAAAAATAGTTTTAATTTGTTTTTATCGAAATTTAGATAATTTAAAATTTTTACAGATTAATACATTTTGGGTGATTGGATTTATGACTATTTAAAACTTCGATAAAGTACAATTTTGGAAAAATTGAAATTTGATGAAATTCAATTTAGAATACCTAATTGTGATTCTGAATAGTTGCAATTTGGTTAAATTTAAATTCACAATTTGGATGAATTTAAATTTGGATAAATTGCAAATTGAACAAATTGTTATTTAGATCAACTGCAAATTGGATAAATTAAAAAAATTAGATATATTTTTATTTGGATAAATTGCAGTTTATGAAAAATTAGGAATAGTTTCAATTTGGTTAAATTGAATTTTCAATAAATCGAGATTTGGATGAATTAAGATTTTTTTAGATTGAAGTTGGGGTAAACTTAAATTTGGATGATCGGGAATTTTGATAAATTGCAAATTTGATAAATAGTCAATTGGATCAATTGCATTTTGGGTAAATTAAAAATGTGATTAGTCTCAATTTTGATAAATTGCAATTAAGATAAGTTTGAATTTTTTATAACCAAAATTTAAATAATTTTAAATTTCTATAGATTATAACATTTTAGCTAATTAAATTTATAACCAATTTAATCTTCGATAAATTACAGTTTTGGACTAATAGAAATTTGAATAAATTCAATTTGGAACAATTGCAATTCTGAATAATTACAATTTGGTAAAATTAAAATTCACAATTTGGCTTAATTAATTTTGGATAAATTGCAAATTGAATAAATTGTGATTTGGATTAACTTCAAATTGGATTAATTAAAAAATTAGTTATATTTCCATATTTGGATCAATTGCAGTTTATGGAAAATTAGGAATAGTTTCAATTTGATTAAATTGAATTTTTAATAAATAGAGTTTTTGATCAATTAAAATTTTTATAGATTGTTGTTAGGAAAACTTGAATTTGGATTATCAGGGATTTTGATAAAAATTAGATATATTTCTATTTGGATAAATTGCAGTTTATGAAAAATTAGGAATAGTTTCAATTTGGTTTAATTGAATTTTCAATAAATCGAGATTTGGATAAATTAAAAAATTTATAGATTGAGGTTAGGGTACACTTAAATTTGGATTATCAGGAATTTTGATAAATTGCAAATTTGATAAATAGTCGTTTGGATCAATGGCATTTTGGGTAATTTAAAAATGGGATAAGTTTCAATTTTGATAATTTGCTATTAAGATTAGTTTTAATTTGTTTTAACCAAAACTTAGATAATTTAAATTTTTAATAAATTATAACATTTATACCCTATTAAAACTTCGATAAATTACAGTTTTGGACAAATTGAAATGTGAATAATTCAATTAAAAATAATTACAATTCTGAATAATTACAATTTGGCTAAATTTAAATTCACAATTTAATTTAATGATAATTAATTTTAATTTAATTTAATTTTTAATTCTATTTTTTTTAATTTAATTTTGATTTTAATCAAAATTTAGATAATTTAAAATTTTAATAAATTATAACATTATGGCTCATTGAATTTATAACCTATTTAAACTTCGATAAATTACAATTTTGGATAAATTAAAATTCGAATAAATTCAATATAATATAATCGCAAATTCTGAATAATTACAATTTCAGATAATTTAAATTCACAATTTTACTAAATTTAATTTTGGATCAAATGCAAATAAAATAAATTGAAAATTGAACACATTGTAATTTGGATCAAATTCAATTTGGATAAATTAAAAAATTAATTATACTGCCATTTGGATCAATTGCAGTTAATGGAAAATTAGGAATAGTTTCAATTTAATTAAATTGAATTTTAAATAAATCGAGATATGGAAAAATTAAAATCTTTCTAAACTCACGTTAGGATAAACTTAAATTTGGATTATCAGGAATTTGGATAAATTGCAAATTCGATAAATAGTAATTTGGATCAATAGCAGTTTGGGTAAATTAAAAATTGGATAAGTCTCAATTTTGATAAATTGTAATTAAGAACAATATTAATTTGCTTTGATCAAAATTTTGATAATTAGAAATTAGGATAGTTTACAATTTTTACAAATTGTTGTTTTGGCCCTGATTAAATTATTAACCAATTGCAACTTCGATAAATTACACTTTTGGACAAATATAAATTCGAATAAATTCAATTTAGAATAATTGTAATTCTGAATAATTACAATTTGTTTAAATTTAAATTTAGATTAATTGTTGTTTGAAACAAAATTGATATCGTACTTTGAGGTTAGAACTTACCGAATTTAAAATTAATTCGAATTTTAAATAAATTTTTTTTTTGTATAAATTACATTTCGCTCAAATTTAAATTTGGGTAATTTGAAATTTGTATAGATTGAGTTTGGGGTTGATAGAATTTTAAATAACTCGTTTAAAATTTGGATAAATCGAAGTTTGGATAAATTTTAATTTCGATAAACCAAAATTCGGATAAATTGCAGTTTGGACAAATTAAAATGTAGATAAATTGCAATTCGGAATAATTGTAATTTGTAATAATTACAATTTGTTTTGTTGAATTTTTGTCTAATTAAAAAAAAAAACTATAAATAAAAACTTAGACCTTATAATTAAAATTTTAATCAGCTAATGATAACCAATTAAAATCAAGATTAATTAAAATTTACAATAATCAAATTTTCAATCAAAAACACTTTTCCTATTTCCTAATAATTGTTATACTCGATATCATAATATCATCATTTTCACGTTTAATTCGTGTTTTATTATTTTATCTAACTTCCGTTATATCTTTCATTTCACAATAACTTTTACTGTATTAATATTTAATAACATGTTTTGTGCCTATTTCCTTTATTTAAACATTATTCTATTCTTAGAAACTTTTGCGAAAATCAATAAAAACTAAATCAAAAACAGTAATTTGTCTTGAAGAAATAACAATAACTAATCGTGATCAAAAGATTCATTGAACTTGTATCTTTCTTGGTGTAATGATTTCTCTGAATGGGAGTAATTAGCACACGAAACATAACGTTACCTTTCGTTTGAGAATCGTTTTATTGTAGACGAGATTTTACCCTAAGCAGAATTACATTTTTTTTTTCTTAAATTGTATAACTTTTTTTGGGGGAAAAAAATTGTGTTTTAAAAACATTTTTTTATTGAATTTGTATCTCTGAATTTTGTATACATTAAGGGCATCATACTTTATGAGAGAAAGCAAATAAACTTGTAGGTCAGACACGATCCAAGTCTAACTGCTGATGAACTTCAAAGGCCAGAAATTACTAAACGTAATAAGCAGGCTTTTGTTACTACTAAATTACTCGTTTTTAAAACAGGTTATTTATGATTTATGAGAATCAAGGTTTTTTTTTAATTAATTCTTAGTAATAATAGTTTTAATTCTATTGATATAGATATAATAATATTGCTGATAGTAATAATATTAATCATTTATAATATTGATGAAAATGATGATAATGATCAATCAAAACTAATAATAATAATAAGAAAAAGAAAAATTAGAAATATAAAAACGTTTTAATAGAATTTGCAAATAAGCACGACTTTATTATTTAATTAATACGATAAATGGGCAAAAAACGTGCGAAATTTTTCTTTTAAATAATTATGCGAAACAGAAAGATTATAGGAATACAGCTCATAAAATTAGGAAAAACGACTTGGCTTTTACTACAATAAAAGAAACGTTTACAAATACCAATGTTGGTTTTAAATAACTTTCAAATAATTATTATTTGCTAAATTAAACCAAGTTGGAGAAAAATTAGGAAAGTTGTAAAATTTAGAAAAATAATAATTTTTAAATATTTATTACGAATTTCCTTTGATCCGAATTTCTATTATTCGAAATAGTTGTTACATAATAAATTTCCAGAGATCCGAATATCAATTAATTTAAAATTCAGTTGATCCTAATGACCATGGATCTAAACATTTATTTATTAAAATTTTCATAAAAATTATTTAAGGATTCAAACTTTAAGAAGTGAATACTTTTAACTGGATGAAATTAATTGGGATTTATTAAAATCCCAATTAATTATAATTTTGATTCATTAAATTTAAATTAAAAACTTTAAACGGCTCTAATTTATACAAATCTCAACTTATTTATCCAAATTTCAATTGATCCTAATTAAAATTATTCAAATTTAAATTAATCCTAATATAGTTTACATTTCTTCCAATTTTGAAAAAATACCAATTTTGCTAATTTCTAGTTATTAGAATTTCAATTAATTGAAGTTTCTATTATTTTAATCACGTATCAATCGGAATTTCAATGGATCGATTGATCCTAATTTAGATTTATTTAAATTTCAATCAATCCTAACACTTATAATTTTTATTTATCAACAATTTTATTAATTAGAATCAAAATTGTTTTAATCGCTAATTGATATTGAAATTTTCCTAATTTTAAATTTAATTTTAAATTTTCAAATTCCAATTGCTAATTTTAATTTTTTAAGAATTTCAATTAATTTTCATTTCGTTTCAATATTTTATTCAACTAAATTTCAATTGATAGATTGATAATAATCTAGATTTATTCAAATTTTAAATAATTCTAATTTTAATAAATTTAACGAAATTTGAAGGAATTAGAATAAAAATTGTTTGAATCCCTAATCTATATGAATTTTAATTAACCCATTGATAATAATTTCGATTTTTCCACAATTTATTTTATCCAAATTTCAATTTCACAAATTTAAATTTACCCAAATATTAGGTAATTCAAATTTCTAGTTTTCCTAATTGCAATTTATCGGAATTTAGTTGTCTTCAAATTATTACCAAAACTAAATCTTAATTTTTGTACTTATTTTAATCAACTTCAAATTCAATCAAACTAAACTTTAATTTATTCAAATTTTAATTTGCTCAAACTGTATTTATTCTATTTCAATTCATAATAAATCCAATCAGTTTCGCCCTGAAACTATAAAGATTTTAATTTATTCAAATTGCATTTGTTCCAAATTAAAAATATTCCAAATTGCAATTAATAAAAATTTTAATGGGTCCAAATTTCCGATTATCAAGATTTCAATTACATTAAATTTTAATCAATATTTGAATTTATCAAAATTATAATTAATTCAAATGAAAATTGCTTTTCTTATTGATACAAAATCAAATTAATGGATTAAACTTCATAATTTCAATTCTCTAAGTTTCTCTAAATTTCAATGAATCCAATTTTAAATTTAATCGCATTAAAAAATTCATTTAAACCAAACTTAAATCTTTAATTTAACCAAATGCCAGTTTTTCTAAATTTCAAATTGGCAAACTGAAATTTATCCAAATTTCAATGAATCCTAATTTTGATGTTTTGAACTTGTCATTAAATTCCCGATTAATTAAAATGAAAATTTTTCTAATCTCTTATTAATGAATTAATTCATTGATCATCGTGTCAATTTCTCCAAATGTTTATTTCCAAAAATTTTAATTTAACCAAATTTTAATTTATACGAAATTCAATTTATCAAAATTTTAGTTAATCCAAAATTTAAATTTTCCGAATTGCAATTGATTGGAATTTAATTGTCTTCAAATTATTTATAAACGAACTCGATTTTAATTTGTACTAATTTTAACTAAAGTCAAATTGAATCGAACCAAACTTAAAATTATCCAATTTGCAGTTTTTTCAAATTTTAATTTGTCCAAGTTTTAATTTGTCCAAACTTTAATTTATCCATTTGTTTCAAATTAAAATTCTTTCAAATTGCAATCAATCGCAATCTTGATCATTTAAATTGATCAAAATTCCCATCATTTATAGAATGAACATTATTTCAATCTTTAATTGATACGAATTTAAATTTATTATGATTTTTTTTTCTCTCAATTTCTGAACTAAAATTTTTCTGCATTTAATTTATTCCCTTGCGATTTAGAAACGTGATTAAATGTATAATAATTAAAATTATTTTAAATTTTTCTTCAAATCTAGTCAAAAAATGTAACAAATTTTAATTAATTAATTATTAATCATTAGCCAATTGATTAATAGTGATGTGACAATTTTTAAATTTAACTCGAGTTAGTTCTGTCTCACACTCAAAGGGATAATTGAAATGAAAAACTTCCTTTCTTGAGTTGTCAGCTTTCCTGGTACCGGTTTAATTAAGTAACTTCATCTGGAATCGTGTTAAATTACACCCAACACTCAGTTGTCAGTTATCCTTACAGCGCTCTACTTCCAATTTTGTCAATAATCTCTATTCTCTTTTTATGTCCTCTGACAAGTGTAGAAAAGACTTTCATCTTTCTATAAAAGAATACAAAACATTTTCAAACAGATTTTTTCATTTTTCCTTTAAATTTCTATACAAAACATTTTTTGTTTTAAATTAGTGAATTTGTGTCGATTCTATAATACCAGAACGTATCTTTTTCTAAAAATCTCCTTTCGCGCACAATTCCGAAAAATACAATTTTTCTGAAATGTCAAACAAGATCAGGTTTGCACATGAAATTTAATTGAATTAAAAACCTTTCTAAATTTCGAAACCTTGTCGCTGGAAAATCACCGCAGAAATTAGTTTAGTCGGAAGCTGAGTGATAAATAATTATTCCATTAAAAAAACAAGGTAAAGTTAAAGACGAGTAATTATGAAAAACAGTGTCAATTTCTCTTAATAATCACCGAAGCGTGGAAATATAATTATATATTATTTTTAAAAATGCGGATACGAAAAAACTTGAAAGAAAATTTTATTGATTTATAAATACTAAATAGTACATATTTTTCCATATATATAATTTTTTTTTTAGTATTTGACATAATTTGACATAATAATGGTCGTAAATTATGAAAATTATTTGAAACTGAGTCGAAAGATGATTTTTAAATGTTAATAGTAACCTAAAAAATGAAAGACAATATTTTACATGGGGAAGTGATTAATCTAGAAATTAAGTTTTTATGTTTCTGAAATTTGGAAGTAGAACGTAGCGGAACATCTTTGGGTCTTATGAATTAACATGGACCTAACATTTCTGACCCACGCACAAAGCTTGAATCGAATATCTCGAATTTAGGACCATGTGAGTCAGTCGCTTTTGACCCACTAACCGAGGAATCCTCAAAAAGAGGGAAACTGGTATTATACACGGCAATTGTAATACTTTAAAAGCAACTTTTTAAATCTCCGTTATAAAATATCTGCAATAATTCTACGATAAAATGTGTTCTTGAAGTGATTTCAAAATTTTATTTATACAATTTTTTAAAATAAAAATAAATGTGTATAAGTAACAAAGAAAAAATAAAAGATCTTACAAATCGATCTGTCACAATTAGATTAAAGAGAAAAAAACATTTCATTAAGAGTTTCAGCTTTAAGAACATTGGGCTCAACCAATATGAATTATGATTTTAATTATTTTTTTTTAATAGAAATACCTTAAAGCACGTGCTTCAGGGCCCGGTGTCAGAATTTTATTGTATCGTGAAAAAAACTTTCAAATTGACGAGAATTTTTAAAATGATCCGTAAATTTTGAAAACAATCCTCAAATTTTTAAGAAACTCTGGGAAGATAGATGAATCCTAAAAACTTGAATTTCAATCTTGTATTCTTTAATAATAATATGAAAAATTGAATTTAAAATAATCAGAATTTAATCTAAAAAAATTTTCATAGAAAGAAAGTCGAAAACTATATTAAACTTAATTAATTCCAAGCCATTATTATTTTTATAAATCCCAAACGTCAATTAATTCAAACTTTAATTTTTTCAAACATACAAGTTTCAATTAATCAAAGTTGCAATTATTACATGTACATAGTAACATATTAATTAACATCAACATTAATGAGAAACTTTACATTGCTGTTCGTCATTTAAAACTATAAATTTTTGGAAATGCAAATAATGAAAATTACGAGAATAATTACAAAATGGAAAGAATATATATGAAAAGTGACGAAAATAATTGACAATTAAAAACAAAATTTGAAAAATGGCTAGATAAATACACAGTTGTTAAAAATAATGTAAAAAATTAAACAATATACATTCAACTTAAACTAAAAAATTAAAAAATTAAGATAATTATAAGAATAATTGCTGAAACCAATTGCAAATTAAATAACTGGATTGAAAATCAAAACAAAAAAAATTGAAATTGAAGAAAATAATTGAAAAATTTAGAAAATATTAAAAATTTGAAGAAAATAATAACAATTTGAAGAAATAAATTCATAATTTAAAAATTAAACTGAAATTAAAAAAAAAATAATAATAATAATGGAGAAAAATAAATTGAAAATAAAATTCGAAAAATAGCTAGATTAATTCACAAAAAAAAAATAATTGAAAAATTCAAAGAATCATTATAAAAATAATTAAAATTAAATAAAATAATTGAAAATTGAAAATTTAAATTCAAATTTCAAGAATATAATTAAAAATTAAAAAATGTATTTGAAAAAAGCCGAAAGTTATTGAATATAGAAGGAAACAATTGAAAACTGAAAAATGGAATTGAAATATAAAGAAAAAATTAGGAATTGAAGAAAATAAAAATTTGAATTTAACGAATTTTATTGATAATGTAGAAAAATAATTGGCGAAAGGCGAGGATTTTAAAATATTAAAGAAAATAATTCACAATTGAAAAAAAATCAAAAAATGACTAGAATAATGCACAACTGAAAAAAATAATTGAAACCGTTGAAAAATAATTCTAAAATTTTAAGAGAATAAATAAAAATTTTAAATATTGTAAGAAATAACTAAAAATTAAAAAAAATAATTTATAAATGAGAAAAAATAATTGAAAAATAACAAGAATAATAGCAAAATTGAAGATAATTTCTGAAAAATGACGAAAATAATTGACAATTGAAAACAAAATTCGAAAAATGGCTAGATTAATACACAAAAAAAAATAATTGAAAAACTCAAAGAATCATTATAAAACTTTAAGAGACTAATTGCAAGTTGAAAAAATTGTAGGAAATAATTTCAAATTGCGAAAAATAGTTAATAGTCAAATGAAATTATTGAAAAATGAGAATAATTGAGAATAATCAGAAAAAATTGAAGAAAATATCTACAAAATGACTAGATTAATAGACTACTGAAAAAAATTGTTGAAATATAGCAAAAACTCTAAATTTAAAGAAAATAATTCAAAATTGAAAAATAAAGAAAATTATAGGAATAATTGTTGAAAACAATTGCGCATTGAACAAATGGATTGAAAATCGACAATAATAATTAAAATTGAATAGAATAATTGAAAATTTAAATTTAAATTTAAAGAATATAATTAAAAATTCCAAAAATATGTTTTTGAAAAAAGCCAAAAGTTTTTGAATATAGAAGAAAACAATTAAAAACTGAAAAATGGAATTGAAATTTGAAGAAAAAATTGAGAATTGAAAAAAATAAAAATTTGAAATTAACGAATCTTATTGATAATAGAGAAAAATAATTGGCGAAAGGCGAGGGTTTTAAAATATTAAAGAAAATAATTGACAATTGAAAAAAAAAAATCGAAAAATGACTAGAATAATGCACAACTGAAAAAAATAATTTAAAACGTTGAAAAATAATTCTAAAATTTTAAGAGAATTAGAGAATAAATAAAAATTTTAAATAGTGTAAGAAATAACAAAAAATTAAAAAAAAAATAATTAAAAAATAAAAAAAAATGATTAAAAAATAACAAGAATAATAGCAAAATTGAAGATAATTTCTGAAAAATGACGAAAATAATTGACAATTGAAAAAAAATTCAAAAAATGGCTAGATTATTAATACACACTGGAAAAAATAATTTAAAAAATCAAACCATATATAATTAATTTAAAAAATAATTGAAAATTGAAAAATTAAGAAAATTATAGAAATAATTGTTGGAAATAATTGCTAATTGAAGAACTGGATTAAAAAAAATTAAATAAAACAAAATAATTGAAATTGAGGAAAAACTTTAAAATTGAAGAATGGAAATGAAATTTTTAAAACATAATTAAAAACTGAAGAGAATAATTGAACAATTGTACTTAAAATTAAAAAAGCATATTGATATTCGAAAAAAAATTGAAAATTGAAAAATGTGATTGAAATTTGAAGAAAATAATCAAAAATTGATGAAATAAATTGTAATTTGAAATAATGGTTTATAATTGAAAAAAGTCAAGTTTTTTTTTAATATTCAATAAAGTTAATTTAAAATTGTAGAATTGAATTGACTTTAGAAAATAATTCATAATTTAAAGGAAATTAAAAAATGACGAGAATAATTTAATATTAAAGAAAATAATTGAGAAGTGCGCAAAATAATTGACAATTGAAAAAGAAATTCAAAAACTTTCGAGAATAATCTACAACGGAACAAAATAATTGAAAAAGTTTAAGAATAATTATAAAATTTTAGAAGAATAATTGTAAATTTAAAACGGTTGAAAATTATAGAAAAAATTGTAGACTTATTTACACACTAATTTATATCACTTTCTTGAAATATTTCATTATTCTTTCTTGCAATTTTTTCTTTTTCAAACAATTTTTTTTGTGGGTTATGTTTTATTTTGCTTTCCTATATTTTTAGAAAATCACTTAGGTAACTTTCATTTCTTTTTAAAAAATTTTCGTTTTTTATGCGTTTAATAATACTTTTTTATTTTCTTTTAATTTTATTCTTTTTACAAAAATTACTTTAGTTAATTTTGTATAGTTTTATTTTAACAATATTTAGAAAAATTTATTGATTTTTCCAGTGATTAGTTTGATTTATTATTATAATTTTGAAGTTGTAAAATATAATTTTTTTAAAATAATTATTTGATTTTTTATCCTGTGTCATAAATTATTAATTTTTATAATTTTTTAAGACTTTTCCTTTTTTATTTAATTTTTCGTAAATTTGTTCTTATAATAAATTTTCTCATTTGATCATAAATTCTGTATTTTTTAGAAATATTGGTTTTTTCTAAAAATCGTTTAATTTTTTTCACTTAATTCCTCATTTAAAAAAAATTATTGTTTTTTGCTTGTTTTTCAAAACAAGTTTTTAAAGTATTTTTTTTATCTTTAATAACATTTTCCTGTTTTTTTACTGATTATCTTATTTATTTTCTTAATTTAAAAAAACATGTCCACAAATATTTTAACTTTTTGAAAATCATTTTTCCTCTCTTTTGTAATATCAATTTTTTGTTTAAAAAACTTTTACTGTTTATTGCGTAGTATTTTCATTTTAAAAAAGCAATTTAATCAATCTTCCTATTATAAATAAATAAATAAATAAAAAATAAATAAATATTTCATAACGCATTATTACCATATTTCTTAATTTTCTTTCTTTTACTTACATTGGTTTCTTAACCTTTTTTACTTTTGAAGAATTTATTTATTTTTTGCAGGTTTTTCAATTAGTACATTTTTTACTTCTTTTTGCTTTAATTTTCCTATGTCAATGTAAATTATCCTTAACTTTCTTATCTGTTCATTCATAATACTGGTTTTAATAAAATTTTGTAATTTTTGTAATTTATGTAAAATTTTATTTTTTACATTTTGTTAAAATTCTTTGAAAAGTTTCTCCATTGTTTAAATGATTATTCGCTAGACACTCTGATAAGAAAATAATATAGAAACTTATGTTTTTTTAGAGGGGCCCTGAATTTTTTTTTGTGCTTCAGGCCCGTGACAGCCTTGATTCAGCACTGTGTAATTAACTTTAAGGGTTATGTGAAAAACTGCATTTATCAAATTTTGGCTTCTCCCCATTTGTGAACAATGTGCGTAAAATAGGTGATTTTACTAGTAGCATGTTTGCAAACGAGCCGAAGACGAATGGTGAAAAATGTCACTTTTTTTTTGTAATATCCTCTTGTAAAATTGAATTTGCAAATCTTTTTGATATAACCTTACTGATTAATTTGTTACCTCTCAGCAGAGTTGGGAAGTTACTCATAACTTCGAGTTTTTGATGTAATTACGTTTTTGACGTATTTTACGGTAAACTAAACCATTAAAAACGTAAAAAGAGTAAAATAAGTTTTCAAAATGCCGAATGTTTTAAGTTAGCCAATATGACAGAAATATCTTAACCTCACTTTATTTAAGCATTAGAAACATTTTGAGTAAATAATAATAAAATAGTATAATTAATAATATGATCAAAAATAATAATTAAAAAATGTAAAAATATGCATAAATATGTATGATCACTTAGGAAAGCTTTAATTGCAAAAAAAATTAAAATATATAAGATTGTAAAAATTGCATGTGTTAATTTAACTACCTTTAGCAGAAATATTTTAAGATATATATATATTAGAATCTTTTTCAATTACACTGCCTTTATAAAGATTTAATTTGTTTACTTTTTTACTTATATTTACATTTCATAGGATTATACATATATGTTTATCACTACAATTTTTTCTTGTATCACGTTTAGAGGTTAGAATACCAAATAACACGCATGCGTCCTGCATATTTTCATGAAAACGTAATAAACGTCGCATCACGTATAAAACTATTAGAGGCAATATACGTAAGTAAAATACGCGTAAAAAATCACGTATATTACCGAGTATTATACGTTCTCAACCCTGCCTCTCAGCTGTCATTTTCATTAAAACTTTGAAGAAAAACCGGAAATGAAGATTTCGACTTGAAATGACAGATGACACCACTGACATAACGTTATTACGTGTAAAGTTGCATCATTGAAAAAACTTATCCAGTTCGGACAAATTTCATTGGAGTTAGAGAGACAGATATACAGTCTGTCTCTCTTACTCCAATGTAGATTTTTCTGTTGGACATTTTTTTACAAAAGATGTAAACGTACCTTAAAAATACCGTCACACGGCTTTTGGAAAAACCATTCTCATCTATCTCTCTCCCATATCAGTGCCATAATTTTGTCTCACTTTTTATTTACCGTTTTTAGAAAAAAAAGAAAATGTAGAGTGAGACAAACTTATGCCACTTTCATGGAGGAGAAAAAGATGAGAATGGTTTCTCTAAAATTCGTGTGATTGGGCCCTAACTTCGACTTCTTTACGTCACTTATCAGTCAAAAATAGTAAAACATTTTAAAAAATTAGTATTGTTTATAGAAAACCGATTAAACCTGTCACTTTGAACAAAAACGGGATTGAAGATTTTCGTCTTGAGATGACATCACTATACGCATAATTACGTGTAACTTTGGCTGTTTTACGTAAATTATTGGTTATTAACTAGTAATTTAAAATAACCAGTATTATTTGTAAATAACTTGCTTAACATATATTTACAAACCTAACCTGCGCAATCAGGAGTCAAAGTACGTTTGCAGATTTGCACCTTCGGCAAAAATGTTTCCAACAGGAAAATATCTACATTGGAGTAAGAGAGACAGACTGCGTTTCTGATTCTTTTACTCTCATGGCATTTGACAAGTTTTTTCAAAGGTGTGAATGGGTCATTATAGCGGCATTTACACCATTGGAAAAATTTGTCCAGTTTGGGAAAAATCTATTGGAGTAAAAGAGACATATATACAGTCTGTCTCTTTTCCTCCAATATTATACCCGTAAACGGAAATACGCCAGCGTGGAAATCGTGTTATAAATAAAGTTTTGATCGCTTACATTTAACTTGTAAAAGTAAAAAGAGTAAAAAAACAATGCCTGATTCTATTCTCAACGTGTAGAAATTCAAGATAATAAAGCTTTTCAGTTTCTTACCGTTTCTTGAGAAATTTAACCTCAAAATCATCATTGTTAAAGAGTACAAAAATTTATGTTTATTTTTGGAAATGAAAAAAAAAATTTTGTATTTAATTATAATATTTTGTGCAGTATTCTATTGTATTGCTTCGTGCAATATTAGATCGCATAATATTAAAAAGTGTAATATTGTATAATATATTACCTTATACCGCAATTGAACAAAGTGTGAAAAAGTCAAAGTGTTGTCGCATTTGAAAAATGTTTTTCAAGTTTCACTGGGGTCGACTAACTGCATTAGTAATTTTCAAGACGTTCATACTTAACATATAATTTAACGCTGTATTTTACACACTATTGTTTACACTCTAATGTCAGGCATAGGAGCAGATTATAAATTTAGCAGTGTCTGTGCACATACGTATATTGAACGACTTTGTTCATATTGTTGAAAACAAAGGTCGGCTTCTTTTTAATTAGAGTAGTTCAGTTCCTAATTTCCCACGATTCTTCGAAGTAACGGAAGACAGGAGAAGTACTTGAAACGAATAGCCAACTAAGACGCACTTTATGTATTATATGATGGGAGTTCTGCTTTACTATAACTTCCAACATATGCCCCGATTATCCACTTTACCTGGAGCGTAAAAGTACCACTGAATTCGATGAGTTACTTTTCGCATAAATTATTAAAAAATCGTGTCAAGCACATCCTCACTGAAAAAACAATCAGTTTTTAGGTTATGAAGACTTTTAAAAGGGAAATTTTTATAGGTATATTTTTTCCAAAATTGGGGTATTTTTAAAAATAATTATCCATTTTTTTACAGCACATTATTCTTTAATGCAAGATTCAACCGATAAAGTAAATGTGTGAAAGTCGTTAGCAGGAAGGAAGCTTGCTTAAATTTTTCTTAATCCGACAAGAATCGGCCTTCACGCTAGAATCACCTCGCGCTGATCTGAAGAAATCATTTCGATCGTCATTGACTCATATATACGTTACTATTTCTACTCAATGAAATTGTCGATTTTTTTGCAAAGGCTCCATTCACATAAATAAGACAAACAATAAGAGAAAATATAATAACCTGATTTCTTCTAGGATTTATTCGAATGCCGTAATTTCTTCTCTGATTTATATCAATCTCATTATTGCTTCTTTTTTAAAATTGCGCTGTCTATTTTCCTCGTCTTATGGCCTTTCTAAAAAATTAAGAAATTAATATATTTAGGAAAAAGTAATTTTAAATTAGCGCGCTTAATAAAATGGAATCTAATATCTAGAGAGCACCACCGCTTCAAATTATAAGAATTTATAATTATGTATAATTTATATAATTTAATATATAAGTCATCTAAAATTTGTAGGTTATGTGTTTTGTAAAATTCAATTTTCTTTTGACAGATTATTTTTATTTCTTTTGTATTATTAACGTATGTTATTAATATTTTATACAAGAAACGCTTTTTTATTAGCGCAGAGAAAATTCTATTTTTATTTATTTTGTGGACAAAATTCGATTGATTGATGAAGCGTTTTTGCGGCTTTGTCACCAGATGGCGCATCACAGTAATCGTCAGGGTTGTGAACCTTTTTTTTTATTTTAGAATTAAAATTTTTAAACTAGCTACTAAATTTAGAATTTTAAGTATGAAGTCATATGCTGACAACGTATCTGGTAAAATATTTTTAAAATTTATACACCCAAAGGTACCGTCCGATGTCAGTGTGAAAGTGTCGTCAGAAAGCGAAAACCATGTGAGTGAGAGAGACCATGATATATGCTCTTCTCTTTCTACCTCATGGTTTACGGTAAAACTTTAGATAAGAAATTAAAAAAAAAATAGTTCTGCGACATTTAAAAAAAGTAAAATAAATTTTCTACTAAAATATAAAATTCCACTCGCCATGCAAATGCTAGAAAGTGAATAAAGATCCACTTGCCAGTTGATAAAAGAATGCTGGCTCTTTTGCGTAACAATCGTAATAAAACCTTTTGCCAAATCACTTTCTTTTCTTTTTATTATTAAAATCTGTATTTTTCCTCGAAAGTAAAAGTGCGTATTTAAACGCCCGAAAGTTTAAACAGTTGTTTTTATATTATTTCTTCGCCTTGTTTTGCATGAATTGTTTTGCTTCGATTGTTTGACTTTTACATTAAATTCGAATTTACCTGCAAACGTCACCAATTACCAGTTTTCGCGATAATGACTGACAGTGAAAGCATTCAACTGTTGAGAATTTCTTTTCTCACAGCAGTAGAAACACGAATTTTAGTGTTTTCCAGTTTCCGGGGGCTTTTAAGGATAACTGACGACTTGCGATTGTTCTCTAAACTTTTTAAGATCTCACACTAACTTCAATTGCGTGCTAAAGTGCGGGAGTTAAATATTCTTAAAGAATTGAATACTTAATTTTATTCATTATGAAAGTTCCTTTTCAATTTTAAATGACACAACTTTAAAAAAAAACGTTTTAGTTGTTTGCACTGCGAAGAAAATATTCTGGTTAGAAAAATTAGAGATAACAAACTTTTAGTGTTAGAATAATTAAAGTTTATTGCAGGATAAAATTTGAAATATTGAATTATGACTGGAATAAATAAAATTTACTTCAGTTCTAGGGAAATAATTATTTTATTTGAGTTTAGAAAGGGAGAAAATAATATTTGAAAATTGAATTTTTGCCGCCAAATTTACCGACTGTCGGTAAACGATTCTTTTAGCTTTTACGTGTGAACGGTCTAAAGCTTCTAATCTAGTCTTACCTGAAATGAAGAGACAGAAACTAAAATATTTTTTTTTGGAAAAAAGACGTAGATTAATTCGCAAATATCGTCGTGCCAATTGTTTACATGCTGTTTAAAGCATAAGTTCAATTGTTTTGGTAAGAAATAAATCTTAGAAAGTTCCATCTTAAAAATGCCGCAAATCGACATAACCTCAATCTCAAATTTCTTGATAATTAGCACCGATGCTATTATTTGATTTTTTAAATTAGATCATATTTTAATTAGAAAAATATCCAGAGAAATAATTTTTTTGATAAAACTACTTAAAGCAAATTTATTAAATATTCATAATAATTCAAAACATATGTAGATTTATTTTAACCCCTCCTGTATAAAATTCTTGTTTGCTGTAAAGATTAAATTTGTTCTATAAATAAAATTCAATATAAAAAATAAAAATCCCGAGATAAGTTACAAATAAAAACTAAACATTCAGTCGAAAAGTGGGAAAAAAAGAGTCATTTTGAAAACATAATGCCTTTCTATGTGGAGTATTATGTCACATACGGGATGTTGTTTTCTGAGGACTATCGCTTCCGTAACCTGTCACCGACATGTAATGAATTAAAATGCTTTTTGTTTCGTAATGGATACATATCTTATTGCTATAAAGCATTTGCACTTACTTAGAAAACGATTTGTTTGATGCGGACAATAAACTTTCTTTAAATGTACTTCCTTTGTCAGTCTCGTTATTTCTTTTTTTTTTTTAAATACATTTTATTTTATATTTTACATCTCAATTCTTCATTTAAATTGTTTATATCTTATTCCAATAAATAATTAATAAATATAAATAAAATAAATTATTTTATTTCATTTAACATTTTACTTTTCAAAAATTTTACTTGATCGTCCATATTTAAAATATTTTTAATTTTTTTTTTTTTTTGATCGATATAAATTAGAAACAATGAAAATTTAGGTTTTTTTTTTCTTAGTAATAATTCATGCTAATTTACGACTTGAATTTTGTTCTTCGCTGGTAACTGTTGTTTTATGAATTTACAGCTGTTACTTATTATTTACAACTGACAGGTGCCAGAGTTGTGGTCTCTTATTACCAGTCAGGATTAATCTTCAAGATATGTGAAATGCTAATTGACGCGTGTTTTTTTGAAAATTGCAGGTGGACTTGGGGATGGTTGTGGGTATCCAGGAGCCCCGGCACACAGTACTGTTCGATTCACAGGAGGTGAAATCGACGATGTAATTGACGAGGACGAAATTTTACTCAGGGACTACTTTCCCACTAAAACTATTGCCACTTATTCTTGTGAAAGAGGGTTCGAACTACTTGGACCCGCGAGAAGACAATGCCAGGACGATGGATCCTGGACACCAGAAGGCGTGCCATTTTGCGGTAAATATTTCAATTTTTCAATTTATTATTAACACACTAGCGATATTTTCCAAGAATATTGAACTAATTCGAATTTTATTTCAAATAATTGTTTATAACGATCATAAACATAACCTATAATTTCTTGCCGTTAAGGATTTTAACAGATTTTAACGTATACTTCAATATCTCGAATAGAGGCCTTCTGATTGGTTGGTAATATGTCGAGAAAAATTGCTAGCCAATCAGAAAGGCTCAATTCGAGATATCGAAGTATTTGTTATATTTTGTCAATGCGATGGATAGCTACCTAACCCTGGCAGGGTATATGACTTTCCCTCCTTTTTTCCTTCTTTCTTGAATTCTTACAAATATGGCGTATCACGCCGTGTGATATAGTATTTATATGTAATTATTCTTCTAGTTTCATTTTTAATAGTGTTTAAAACGATATTGTGTTCAACCCAAGGATGATTGTTATTAAATAATTTAAAAGTTGTATTTTGACAAGTAACAAATTGCTAATTCACCTGACTTTATTTTTTTCTTTTTTTCATTCTGTCATAAATAATCGAATAATTTTAATGAAATTATATTATTATTAATAGTGAAAATAATATCGTGTTATTCTTTCTTGTCATTTTCTGTCGTCTCGAGAAAACAACTGAAAAATACCAGAAAACAAATTAATTTCCTGGGATAAATTTTCGTAAGGGTAATATTAAAAACAAAGAATAATATAATTTATATTGATTATTTTTAATTTAATGATTACTTAAACGTTATTAGTCTGCTTACTGAGAGTTAATCCTCTTTGTTGTGTTTTCACTTTGAACATAACCTAAAACGTTTTGCTTCTAATCCTTTCTTTTAAAGCTTGTCACATTTATTATTTTATTTTATTTATTTTTATTTATTCGATTCAAATTTGCAATTTCGATTAAGAATTAAGTTAATCCAGAAATCTAATTTACTAAATTAAAATTTATGTAAACATCACTTTAATTTATTTTAATTTAAAATTTGCGTTCTTTTCTATTGTGACTTTGTTCATTTACTTCAATTTTCCATTTATTTTATCATTTTTTAATTATTTTAATTGTTCTTTCAAACAATTTTCCAAATTTTAGATTATTTTTGCCAATTTTAATACCAAGTATTAAATTTTTCAATTATTTTTTTAATTTTTTCCTTAATTTTGAAATATTTCCGTCAATATTAAATCACTTTTTTCATTTATCAATTATTGTCTTGAATTTTCAATTTCCTTAATAATTGTAAAAAAAAATTTTTTTTTCATACAAACAAATATTTTCAATTATTGTGATTTGTATTCATTTTTATCACTTTTTAATTTAAAAATAATTGTATATTTTTGTTTCGCTTATTTTCTTACATTTTTATTTATTTTCTTGAAATTTCAATTGTATTTTTCATTTTAGACTATGATTTTCTTAAATTTTAAAATATTTTCTCTAATTATTTAAACAAGTTTAATCAAAATTTAATTATTTTCTCATAATTTAATTACTTTCTTCAATTATCAATATCGCTAATCATTTTTAAACTACGCTCTTTAATTATTTATTATATTTGTCAATGTTTAATTGCTTTCTTTCAAATTATAAATTATTTTCTCAAAATTCAGTTACGTAATTCAATTAAAAAAAAATTTGTTTTTAATTTCCAATTGCGTACATCTTGTTAAATTATTAAATTAATTTTTAAATTATTTTTTTTTTAAATTTAACTATTTTCTTTAAATTTCAATTATTTTAGACATTTTAAAATTATTTTCTTTAGCTTAAAAAAAATCTCTTTACTTTTTCAATTATTTTCTTCAATTTTCAATTTCTTTACAAACAATTGTCAATCACTTTCTTCTGTCATCTAATATTTTCTTCAATTTAAAGAATATTAATATAAGTTTTAAATTATTTTAGACAATAATAAATTGTTTCTTCTGTTTCAAAATATTAAAATTTTTTTCTTTTTGTTGAGATAATAAAAGGAAAGTTAATTTGCCGAAATTTTAATTTTATAATTTTAATAAGATTATCTTAATTAACTAATAATTCCAAACTAAATAAATATTCTCCAAATATTTTGCACATAAATTATGTCATTAAAAAAAATGATCAATTTTGACTCACTGCAAAAAACTCTCGACTTTCAAAAACGAGGTTAGAAAAGATTAATCAACAGTTAAATAAACAGTTTCTGGGAATGTTTAATTAACAAAATTCACTTAAAATAACTGGTTTTCTCGTATTTCGTAAAAGACAACAGAAGCTAAACTATTTTTTTTTTTTTTTTAATTTTTTGTGTAACCGTTTTGTAAAACTGGCTACAAATCAGTCACGTTAATAAGAGTGTGAATAAATATTTAACACTTTCTAGGCTGTATTTTTCTTTCAATTATCTACACGTTTACAAGTTAGTTTCGTTTACATTGAATATTGGCTTTACTCAAGTTACACTTTTAAGTTTAGTTATACTTATTGTTAAACAGGACACGTTTTAGTTTATTAATATTCTCTAAATTAACCCACTTTAAGGTCTAACGATACTTTCGAAGCTGAATTTTTGTTCCTTTTATGTGTCGAATAGTCTAGTCGGTTCTTTTATTGTATAAATAATAATTACAGTAAATAGATACTTTCTATTTGGTATTTTTTAATGAGATCCTTTTGTGCCATTTTTGTAACTCTTGTTTGCTTTTATTAAATGAAACAAACTATTCAAGATGTTGATTTTACTGCTAAATTACTATAAAATTACAAAAGATAATTGCCAATTATTACAGGTTCTTGTAAATTATCGTAGTTTATCTCAAGCATTGCAAGTTTATCGTTATTATTGAAAAATCATTTTTAAATTATTGCGCATTATTGTAAATTATCGTATATTATTGTAAATTATTGTAAATTGTTGTATATTATTTCAAAATATTATTGTAGATTATTCCTTTCAAGTTTATGAACAAAAGAAAGCAAGAAAAGTGAGTCTTCTGTGAAGTTAAAAGGACATAAATGAATAATGGAATGCATAATAAATAAAGAAATTATTATTAGTTGCTAACAATTTAATGTCATTTTAGAGAATAATAAAATGAGTCCGGAAGTACTTATACACATAAAAGGAGAGCGATTATTGTAGCTTGGAATATACGCTTCTATTTAGTTATATTGTTCCCTTTCTTTTACTTTTTTTTTTCTTCTTACAACTGACTTTTTAATGTCAATGTCACAAAACATTAACTTTCTTAAGATATTAGTCGGAGTAGATTTATTATTTTGAGAGCTTTTTAAAGGAGAAAATATGAACTTCCTTTCTAGAAGTGGTTTTAAAGAGTCAATAATGCAATTCTATTCAATTTGTATTACACTGATAAAGATATTTCCTGTTTAAAAATTAAGTTTAGAAAAAAAGAGAAAACAAAAATAAATATGAGGAACCAAATAATAATTTGCATAAAAGGACCAGGAACTTTTAACTTGAAGTAGAGAAAAATAGTTATTTTAGACCATTTTTTGTAGAAGATAAAAAACATGGTTTAGATTAATTTTGTCATATTTCATAGTTCTTTTTAAAAATATTTTTGAATAATATTAATCGCTTCTTGATCCATTTAAACTATTTAAAATTAGTTCCGAACGGTTTTGAATTAGTTACAAACAGTTATGATCTAGTTCCGAATAATTTAAAACTAGTTCCGTATAATTTTGAATTAGTTCCGAACAGTTTTGAACTAGTTTCGAACAGTTTTGAACTAGTTTCGATCAGTTTTGAACTAGTTACAAACAATTTTGAACTAGCTTGATATTTCTCTCTAAAGAATTTCGAAATAATTTTAAACGCTCTGAAACAAGCTTCAAAAATGTTTGAACTGTCCATAAAAAGGTTTAGACTATTTAAAAACAGGTTTAAACAAGTTTTAAACAAGTTTCACTAATTCTGACAGGATTTAAACAGGATTTAACAAATTGTAAAAAGTTTTAAAGAAGTTCTAAAAAGTTTAAAGTGGTTCTATTCAGTTTACAACAGGTTCTGAACAGTTATAGACTAGTTATAAACAATTTGAAACTGCTTTTAATCAGTTTTGAAATAGTTCTAAACAATTTTGAATAGTTCTAAACAGTTCTGTACCACTTCTTAAGAGTTTTAAATAAGTTCGAAAAATTTTAGGAATTTTAAAAAATTTCTAAACAGGTTTTAACAAGTTAAAAAAGGTTTTAAGCAATTTTTAGCACTTCTAAACGGTTTTTTGTAGTTTAAAACACTTTAAAAATGGTTTCAGACATTTAACAATCGGCTCTAAAAAGTTGTAAACAAATTTAAGTTGTCCTAAACTGTTTAGAACCAGTTCTTAGTAGTTCTAAAGAGTTTTAAACTGATTATGAACTGTTTTTAACAAGTTCAAAACAGTTTTTAACGGTGTTTCTGAGTTTCAACATTTCTAATAAATTTGGTACTAATTATAAACTTGTTTGGATAAGTTTAAAACTGCTTAAATTGTTCTGGACGGCTTCACAGATTTTGAAACAAATTAGAAACAGTTTTAACTAGTTTTAAAAAGTTTTATATAAAGTTATAAATTGTTTTAAATAAGTTATAAATAGTTTTAAATAGTTTTTTTAGTTTGAAACATTTTATAATTTTTTGTACTGGTTATATAAACAGTTTTAAACAAGTTCTATCCTGTTTTATGAAATTTTAAACATTTCTAGATAGTTTTAACTTGTTATAAATTGTTTAAAACAAGTTTTTACAGTTTCAAACGGTTTTTTGTAGTTTAAAACATATTCTACATTTTTTGTATTAATTATAAATAGTTTTAAACAAGTTTTAACCTGTCCTATGTAGTTTTAAACATTTATAAAAATTTTAGACTAGTTTAAAGTTATCTCAAACAAGTTGTAATGAGTTTTATACGGTTTTTTACTGTTTATAAACAGTTTTTGATAAGTTCTGACCTGTTTGATATAATTTTAAACATTTAGAACAAGTTTGAAACTAATTATAAATTGTTTTAAACAAGTTGTAAACACTTTTAGTTGGTTTTCAAAGCTCTAAACATTTATAAGAAGTTTTTTACTAGTTATAAACAGTTGTAAACAAGTTCCAATCAGTTTTATAAAATTTAGAACATGTTAAAAATGTTTTGAACAAGTTATAAATTGTTTTATAAAAGTATGAAACAGTTAAGTAAGTCTCAATCGTTTTTAAGTAACTCTAAATTGGTTTGAACTAGTCATAAACAGTTTCAAACAAATTCAAAGCAGTTTTAAATAATCTGATAGTGTCTTAAAAATTTCCAAGCAGTTAATAATCAGCTCTAAACCTTTTTAAATAAATTTTTAGTGTCTGCTTAAAGTTTAATTCCAATTTTCACTGTTATAAAAAGTTTCAAACTAGTTCAAAACTGTTTTAAACAAGTTCTAAACAATTGCAAACAGTTTTCGTTAGTTTTAAAAAAATTTTAAAGTTTTTTTTCTAGTTATAAACAATTTTAGCCAAGTATTAAAACTATTTAGCATGTCATTAACTGTTTTATGTAGCGTCAAACAGTTTTGAACTGGTTTTATACATTTAGTAACCAGTTCTGACAGGTTTAAACTGGTTATATTTAGTTTTTAACCAGTTCGAAAAAATTTTAAAAAGTATTAAGTAATTTTAAATTAGTAAGTAACTATTTTGAATTATTTATTAACAGGTTTGAACCAGTCAGAAGTTGTTTTAAATAGTTTTAAACAGTCTTACTTAGTTTTAACCACTTTTAAACCAGTTCTAAGTAATTCTAAACAGCTGTGGTCAAGTTCTTAACAGTTTTAAACAGTTTCTTGCAGTTTCAACTCTTTCAAGTCTTGAACTAGTTATAAATATCTTTAAACTAGTTGAAAATGGTTTTAAATTGTTGTAAACAGTTTCTAACTGATTCTCATTTTCATCTAAAGTGAGTAAATTCTTGTTCCTAAGAAAATATTCGATGTATCTGTGTATGTGTGTATCTGTGTTAATATTTGTGTGCGTAATAAAATTTCTTATAACCAAGATATCTCGAGTGCATTATAATGGATTTCAATCAAATTTGTCAGGCATTATTAAGCTCATAAGAACCTCAATTTTCACACAGAGATTTTTGAAAATACCTAATCAGTTTGTTAAAAAACTTCTTTTCATCCAAAAATATCGTTCCTCCCCGAAATTCTTTTTCATCCTAAAAATACAACTCGTGAATAAAAAAACCATATTTCATCTTATCTTTTTAAACTACTTATAATAAAATTTAAAACTACTTAAAAATATTTCAAGCTACAAGGTGTTGTTTCAAAGCAATTGACCCTTTTTTTAAAATAACTAATTGCATTTCAATCCACTTCAGAATATTAAACCCTACTTCAAATCACATAGAGTTAATTCTGTCCAAGTGTACTTCACCTACTTCATCTCAAACTAATACCTCAAAATCTTTCAAAATTCCGGATGCGACAAAAAATGACAAAAAAAATTTAGTTTTTTTTAAACTTGTAACTCGGGGCTTTTTTGGGTCGCCGATTAAGAATTTGAAGTCAGATTTTACCAAGTTGCAAAATTCAAAATGGCGGGTGTTTTTTTCAAATTGGTAAAATTTGCTTAAAATTTGTTACTCGATGGTTACTCGCTGATTACGAATCTGAAGTCAGATTTTCAAGATTTTCAAAATTTAAAATGGCTGATTTAATATGGAGGGTATTTTTCGAAAGTGCTCAAATTCGCTGGAATCTTGTTACTCGGGGATTTTCGGGGTCGTTGATTACGAATCTGGAGTTGGATTTTCAAGATTTTTAAATTTCAAAATGGCGGACTTATATGGCGGTGATTTTTTAAAATTGCACAAATTCAATGGAATCTTGTTACTTGGGGGTTTTCAGGGTCGCTGATTACGAATCTGAAGTTAGATTTTCAAGACTTTCAAATTTCAAAATGGCGGATCTTATAAGGCAGTCATTTTTCAAAATTGCTCAAATTCGCTTCAAACTTATTACTCGGGGGTTTTTGAGGTCGCTGATTGCGAATCTGAAGTTAGATTTTCAAGATTTTTAAAATTCAAAATGACGGATTCAATATGGAGGGTATTTTTCAAAAGTGCTCAAATTAACTTGAAACTTATTACTCAGGGGTTTTCGGGGTCGCTGATTACGAATCTGAAGTCAGATTTCCAAAATTCAAAATGGCGGATCCAATATTGCAAATTTAAACAATTTAAGAAAATAGAAGTTCGCTATATTTTTATCAATATTCTACCTGTTGTTTATATCAATTATAATCGCACTATATAACTTACAATTTTTTTACATACAATAGTAACATTAGTGATCAAAACAATCTACCCTAATTGTTATTTTGTTCAAATGTGTAAGAGTTATATGAAATTTTGTAAGTATATATATATCCGTACCAGAGGCACGAAAGGGTTAATATCACACCAGTAATTATATCCAATCATAATAAAAGTACATTATACTGCTTATAATGCACTCCGAAATTGAAAAGCAGGTGTTTGTGGGGCAGTCTTCTAATTAGAGTCACCCATTGATTTTTAGTATTCAATAACAGGTCGAGGAATGTCTTCCTGGTTGTTCCCACGTTTTCAGGGACGTGGATGAAACGCATGAATCGTCTATAACCATTGAGGCGAGCCTAGGTGAACGAAAGCGTCCGTAAGGAATGCACAGTAGGTTGGCACACTATATATATGTATATATTTGTATATATATAGGTATATGTATGTATATATATATATATATAGTATACTCACTTGTGTATGCAGGAACGTATTCCTTAAAGATGCCAGAGGCAATCCATGCTGGTAACAGGTTCAGTATTAACGGTATCTCACTCCCACCGTTTACTCAACAACTCTTCTCTGACTCCACTGTCTTTGGCCTCCTCGGTCAAGGACACCACAAATTGGGTCACGGGCTCCGAAACTACACGTCCTTCATTTCACTCGAATCATCCTTTTTGGAGATCACTGGGTCGGGGACACTCGTCAGCTGAGATTCCTCAAGCCTAATATTTTCACCAATTCGCAGCAATTGACAAATTCAATCTCTTTCTCATAATCGGAACTCATTAAAAATTATGTACCTATTAACGTTTCTCACTGGAACTAGGTGAAAATTAATTCCATTTTGTGGACATTTCGCTTCCACGTAAGCAAATTAATTTGCTTCATAGAGGAAGCAATAAATTAATAATTTAAAACCTATTTCGGAGAAGTTATGAAAAATAAAAGAATTTTAAATGCGAAAAAATGATAACCCCCGCAGCACTGAAAATTTATTAAACATTTATTTGTTAACTTCGGAATATTAAATTGCAAAGTTTAGTGAAATATTGAGAATTGTCGCAGTGAGAGACTAGGAATATAATTTTTGTACTCATTAAGTTGTATTTTTAGCAAGAAAAAAATTTTTGCAAAAAACAATTTTTTCGATGAAAAAGGTGCTGGACAAAATGTGATTGGGTATTTTTAAAAATCCCTGTGTCTAAATTTAGATATTTAAAAACTTAATAAGCCATCCAAATTTGATTAAAATCCGGTAAGGGGTTCTCGAGATAAAAAATCGAAAATGAATTTTATGATTTTTTTTAGGTTTTTGAACGTAATTTCTTCAATTGACTTTAGAAAAAACTATTCTATAATGAAAAAAACTCTTCTTTATGAAATATTGTATTTTTTCGGAATTTTTTTTTTTTATAAAATATGTTCATATTTCAATTTATATTAACGAAAAAAATTAGAAAGTAGTTTCACAGGTGTGAAAAAAGTAAAACATGCGTTGGTTCATTATATTATTTCGCAATCTCCTTTAAATTGAAATGTTCCATTGAAAAAAGTGTCCCATTGATGTCAACCCTCCCCTACTTCAATTTGAAATCGATCAAATTTGAATGAGTCTATTTTCAAATAGAACAAAAAAAAAAATGTAGAACAATGTTCGGTGGGAAAGAAAGTATTTTTCTCACATGAAAATTTCTCGCTGATGAAAGAAGTTTTTTAAAAAATGATTTTCTTGTCTTGGGAACATGTTTGCTTTTTGAACAAATTGTTATTGCGGGTCGAGAAACTTGGTGTCAGTTCAGAGATGATTTATTATCCCCTGTGCCTAAATAGTAAGTCTATTAATCAGACAGTACTTTCATCTGTCAAGAGACGCGAGTCGTTAAAAATTAATGAAGAATTGGTTTCAATGTATGAAAATATTTATAAATTGTTTTTTTAATTATTAGAACCTAAGGAATTCTATTGATGATTTAATTTAAACAATTATATATACATTTGTTGAAACAATTATCTATCAATTATTTTAAAAGTTATCGTAATTTAAATATAGTTCTCAGAAGTGTCTCAAAAATGACTTTAAAAAATATTTAGAACTATTTAAAATATTTGTAAATTGTTAGAAACTACTAAGAACCGGTTTTAAACTGATTAGAATCAGTTTAAAAAAGTTTATAAATTTGTAAATTATATAAAACTATTTTAAAATTGTTAAGGACTACGTAGAACTGTTTAAAAATACTTAGAATGTTTTAGAACTGGTTTATAATTGTTTATAATTAGTCAGGACTTTCAAAACAATTTAGAACTAGTTAAACACTGTTAAGAAATAGTTTTAAACTGTTTAGAACTAGTTCAAGAATGTTTATAAATGTTTAAATCTGTATAAAACTGTTTCGAACCTGTTTAAAACTACTTAAAAATATTAAAAACTGTTTATAACTAGTTTAAAACTGTTAAAAACTATTTAGAACTAGTTTAGAACTGTTTATAACTAAATTTACACTGTTTAAAACCAGTTCATAAACTACCTAAAAATAATAATATGTTTCGAACCTGTTTAAAACTACTTAAAAATATTAAAAACTGTTTATAACTAGTTTGAAACTGTTTATAACTAATTTTAAACTGTTTAAAACCAGTTTATAAACTACCTAAAAATAATAATATGCCTCGAACCTGTTTAAAACTACTTAAAAATATTATAAACTGTTTATAACTAGTTTGAAACTGTTAAAAACTATTTATAACTAGTTTAAAACGGTTTATAACTAATTTTAAACTGTTCAAAATTAGTTTAGAAACGGTTTGAAAAGTTTAAAACTATAAAGGACCGTTTAGAACTTCCTTAAATTTGATTAGAACTATTTAGAAATGTTCGAAACTTTGAAAAATACTTATAAGCAGTTTTGAACCAGTTGCAAACCATTTGGGACAAATTCTAAACTTTTTAAAATATTTCTTCCAAATTCCACTCTGTCTTGAACCTGTTTCAAAAAAACTTTTAATATTTTTAAATATTTTGAAACCAGTTATAAATTGTTTTAGGTAGTTAAGAATAATTTTAAACAATTTCAAACAATATACATACACCTTTATTTAATCTAAACAACTTTAAACAAATTATAAATTGTTTTAAATAGTTTCGAAACTGTTAAAAACAAATTATGACTAAAATTAAGTAGTGTTAAACAAGTTTGAAAAAGTTAGAAACGGTTTTATGTAGTTATTAACCATTTTTAACAATTTATAAATAATAAACTGCTTTAATTAGTTCTAAACAATTACAGCAAATTCTACAGGACTTTTTCAAGTTTTTAAATAATTTTAAACAATTTTAAAACTGGTTTAAACAAATTTTGAATGAAATCATTTTAAACAGGATAAAAACGGTTATATTTAACAAAAAAAAAAAAAAATATTTCTTAACAAATTCTAAAGCAGGGTTTTGTAGTTCTAAACAATTTAAAAAAATCTATACACATTTTTTTTGTAATTCTGATCAATTTAAAAAAATTAATGTACAGTTCTGTGTAGTTCTAAACATTTATAAACATTTCTTCAAAATTGTAAACAAGTTTAAACAAATTCAAAATTGTTTTAAATAAGTTATTATTACATTTATGTATACTTTAACAATTGTTAACAACTTCTAAACTGTTTTAATTAGTTCTAAACAATTAATTCAAATTCTGTGTGCCTTTTTGTAGTTCCAAACAGGTTTAAACAAATCTTGTTTGAATTTAGGTAGCTTAGACAATATTAAACAATTTCAAAACTGGTTGAAATAGTTCTAAACAATGTTAAACAAATTTTTAATTGTTTTAAGTAGTTCTTAAAAATTCTACGCAGTTTTGATCTTTTAAAACAAGTTCTAAGTAGATTTAGGTAGTTCTCAACAATTTGTAACAATTTTTAAACGGTTTGTTTAGTTCTAAACAAATTAAAAGGTTTTTAATAATTTTAAGTACTTTTAAACAATTTAGAACCAGCTCCAAACTGTTAAAAAAACAAACTTTAAAAAGTTTGAAATAGTTCTAAAAAAATTTCAACCTTTTTTAAACAAAATTTAAACAATTCTGAATATTTTTAAACAAGTCAGTTACTGTTTTATTTCTTTATTTACAGAAGTTGACGGTCCGACAAATTTAAATAATACTCTCTTGTTTTAACTAGTTCTAAGCAATTTAAAATAAATTCTGTCCAGTTTTGTATAAGTTAAGTTTAAACAATTTTATATGTTTTAATTAGTTTTAAACAATTTTCAATGTTTTAAATAGTTCTAAACAATTTTCAAAATTTTAAATAGTTCTTAACAATTTTTAATGTTTTAAATAGTTCTAAACAATTTTTAATGTTTAAAATAGTTTTACAACAAATACTACAAGATTTTTCTAGTTCCAAACAGTTAAAAATAATTTTTAAACAGCTTTAAACAAATTCTAAAAGAATTTAGGTAGTTTTAAACAATTTTAAACAAGTTTGAAATGGTTTAAGGTTGTTCTAAGCAATTTTAGACAAATTCTAAACTGTCTAGGTAGTTTTAAAAAGTTCTACGCAATTTTTAACTTTTATAAAGAATTTTAAACAAATTCTAAGTATATTTAGGTGATTTTCAACAATTTTTAAAAATTTCTAAACGGTTTCTTTAAATTTGTAAATAATTCAAAAGGTTGTTTATGATTTTAAATAGCTCTAAAAAGTTTTTAACAAATTCTATACAGTTTTGTGTAATTCTAAAGAAGCTTTAAACAATTTCTAAACTGCTTTATATAGTTTTAAGTAACTAAAACAAATTGTACAAGGCTTTTTTTTTTAGTTCTAAACACTTTAAAATAATTTTGAAACAGCTATAAACAAATTCGGAATAAAATTAGTTTTAATCAATTTTAAACAAGTTTGAAATGGTTGTTTAGGATAGTTCTAAACAATTTTAAATAAATCCTAAACTGTCTTAAGTAGTACTAAAAAATTATAAGCAATTTTTAACTTTTATAGACAGTTTTTATTGTAGACGGTTTAAAACTAATTTTTAGTGGATTTATTTAGTTTTAAACAATTTTAAACGGTTTCTAAACATTTTTTATAGTTTTAAATAATTCAGAAGATTTTTAATGATTTTAAATAGTTCTATACAATTTTAAACAAATTCTGTCCAGCTTTGTGTTGTTTTACAAAATTGTAAACAATTTCTAAACCGCTTTATATAGTTTTAAACAATTAAAACAAATTTTAGAAGGATTTTTTTAGTTACAAATAGTTTAAAATAATTTTGAAATAGCATTAAACAAATTCTGGAAAAAATTAGTTGTAAACAATATTAAAAAAGTTTGAAATGATTTTAGGTAATTCTAAACAATTTTAAACAAATTCTAAACTTTCTTAAATAGTTCTAAAAAGTCATACACAGTTTTAAACTTTTATAAACAGTTTTAAACTAATTCTAAGTTGATAAGGGTAGTTTTAAACAATTTGTAACCATTTCTAAACGGCTTTTTTTAGTTCTAAACAATTAAAAAGGTTTTAAATGATTTTAAGTAATTCTGAACAGTTTTGAACCATCTTCAAAATGTTGGAAACAAATTTGATAAAGTTTTAAATAGTTTCAAATGGCTCTGAACAGTTACGAACCTGTTCTAAAAAATAACTTTAAGCCATTGGAAACAGTTTTAAACAATTTCAAAACAATTTTAAACAACTCTTAAATTTGATTTAGAGTCAAAACACTTACTTTCGACCAAAGGTGGTCGCTGTTATATTTTAAAAAATATTAAAACCAATATTACATCTATTATTGAAGTATCTAAATTCAACTTCTGAAGTTGTTTTAGCTACATTTTTTATTTTTTAGCCGTAAATTATAATTGAAGGAGCAAGTGTCGAGAAAAATGGCGTTTTTAATGCTTATTTTAACCGCTTTTAATTCAGAAAAAAAACATTTAATTCCTGTGCTATAAAGAGAATACGTTTAATTAGTATTCAAATATTTATTTTCATTAATATAATTTTGTGTAAAATGAAAAATAATAGTAATAAAGTTAACTTAAAGTTGATAGAAAAACTGTCAATTTTTATCACTTTTAAAAGTCTATTTTTTAGAAATCTACTTTACAAATATTATTGAAACTTACCACAATGATTAATTTGTGTACTTTAAACGTATTTTCACTGGAAAGAAGACAAATATTTTTTTTATTATTAAATAATTCCGTCTTGAAATTTCAAAATTAACCATAAAACACGCATTTTTGAACTTACTTAACTTTTTTCTGGATGAATTTAAAAAATTAAAACTTTCCACATTTCTAAGTTTTAATAAAATCTACAACATATTAAATTTTTGCGAAGGTAAGTTGCTCGGTTTATGAATTATTTAAGTTTAAACTTTAATGAAGGAAAGGTTATTTTTTATATTTCAAAGTACACTCTGAAGTTTGACAATCGATTATTGATTTTAAATTCAAAATTTTTATTTATATTTTGTCAGTTTATAATAATTAATAAAATAAGTCTTAACAACTAATGATAAGCAACATTTTCAATTTGCAATGTTAATTTGTTAAAATAATTAGGAAAAAGAAATCTATATTTTTTATTTTTTATTCTATATTTCTCTCCGTTGATTAATAATTTAATAAACCTTAATAGATAATAAATATTAATGAAAATAATTATGAATTTGAATAAAATCATAAATAAAATACAAAATTTTAAATATGTACTACATGCATTACTATACAAATTATAAATAATATATAATAAGAACAATTTCAATATAATTTTAAAAAAAACTTTATTATTTTCCATTGATTCCTCGAAATGTTGAAAAACACGTTTTTTTCTTTTCTCACACTTCTCATTGCACAAAATTTTAAACTATTCAAAACTGATTTAATTAATGTTTTGATTAATCGGTTACCTAAACTAATCGTTATAAACTGACAAAATATAAATAAAAATTTTTGAATTAAAAATCAATAATCGATTGTCAAACTTCAGAGTGTACTTTGAAATATAAAAAATAACCTTTCCTTCATTAAAGTTTAAACTTAAATAATTCATAAACCGAGCAACTTACCTTCGCAAAAATTTAATATGTTGTAGATTTTATTAAAACTTAGAAATGTGGAAAGTCTTAATTTTTTAAATTCATCCAGAAAAAAGTTAGGTAAGTTCAAAAATGCGTGTTTTATGGTTAAATTTGAAATTTCAAGACGGAATTATTTAATAATAAAAAAAATATTTGTCTTCGTTCCAGTGAAAGTACGTTTAAAGTACACAAATTAATCATTGTGGTAAGTTTCAATAATATTTGTTAAGTAGATTTCTAAAAAATAGACTTTTAAAAGTGACAAAAATTGACAGTTTTTTTATCAACTTTAAGTTAACTTTATTACTATTATTTTTCATTTTACACAAAATTATATTAATGAAAATTAATATTTGGATACTGATTAAACGTATTCTCTTTATAGCACAGGAAGTAAATGGTTTTTTTCTGAATTAAAAGCGTTTAAAATAAGCATTAAGAACGCCATTTTTTCTTGACACTTGCTCCGTTAATTACAATTTACGGCTAAAAAATAAAAAACTTAGCTAAAACAACTTTAGAAGTTGAATTTAGATACTTTAAGAATAGATATAATATAGGTTTTAATATTTTTTAAAATATGTCAGCGACCACCTTTGGTCGAAAGTCAGTGTTTTGACCCTTTAGGTATTTTTAAATAATTGTAAAAAAAATCGATACGGATAGTTCTGAGCAATTTATAATAAATTCTGTCCAGTTTTGTGTTGTTCTAAAGAATTTTAAACAACTTCTAAACTGCTTTATATAGTTATAAATAACTAAAACAAATTATAAAGGGCTTTTTTTAATTCTAAACAATTCTAGTTTCAAACATTTTGGAAACAATTTTAAACAGATTTTAAATTAGATTTAGATATTTTTAAACAATTGTAAATAAATTCGATACTGTTCGTGTAGTTCTAAACAATTTTAAACAAGTTTTAAATTGGATTTAGATATTTTTATTTTTTAAACAATTGTAAACAAATTAGATACGGTTTCGTGTAGTTCTAAACAATTTTTGACTAATTCTATACAGTTTTTTGTAGTTCAAAAGAATTTTAAACAAATTAGAACACAGTTTTGTTTGTTCTAAACAATTTTAAACAAATTTCGAGTCCGAAAATTTAAATCATTTGTCAGAATATTTAACCTCTCGAATTTTCATTTCTCAGAATGTTTAAATTTTCAAATATTTATTTCCCAGAAATTTATCAGAGTTTTAAACTTCCTGAATAAAAAAAATCCCAGAATATGCATTTGTCCGACACACAGAATGTAAAGTTCCTAAAGGCGCTATCTGATTGGCTGGTAATCTTTCCAGAAATATTACCGGCCAATCAGCGAGCTCCATTAAAAATTCTATAATTTTATAATTCTATAATTCTAATTTGAGAATTTCAACATTCTGACAAATGAAAGTTCGATAGTTAAATATTCCGACAAATAAAGTTTCAGTCAGTTAAATATTCTCACAAATAAAGTTTCGAGAATTTAAATATTCGGATAAATAAATTTCAGTCTACTGTACATTTTGTCAATTGAGTTTTAGTCGAAATGCGTCGGTTTTGCAGAAAATTGTTCTAAAAGTCCAAATTCTGAAATTTTATCGAGAATTTCGTAAGGTTTTACCTTTTTTTACTTTCATTTGTCGAGATGCTCAAAGAAGCATTCTGAAAAGCATGTTCAAGAACGGAAGTGACAAATAATCGTATTGAATAATCGCCAACGGAAAGTCGCTTAGAAAAGCGTTTCTTCGTTTCTTGCATTTGGAGGCAAAGTAAAGAAGGAAATTACAGACACCTTTGCTTTGATTCGCTAAGCGCGACTCGATAATACATTACGAGAGGGTTTCCTGTTGTTCGTGCAATCGTACAGGTAAAAGTTCCTTGCCATTTCTGGAGAGAATGATTAGATTACTAATAATAGCAATTAAACTCGCAGGGATTTCAAATTCATAAAATCTAATTACCAAAGAACCAACTCTTTTAATATCTCAAAATCTTATTTATTCTTTCCTCTTACAATCTATATTATGAATTTTCATCCGGGAAAATCAAAAGTTCGTTCAATTAAACGACAAAATTTTTATAATAATCATTCATTACGGGTAATTTTTTAATGGACAATTTTTTTCAAGGTAGCTATTTAACATAAATTCACGATTATAATTATGAGTGTTTATAGAGATCACCTAGATATGAAAAAAAAAACGATATTCAATGTTACGGTCTATTAAATGAGAGTAAAATAATTATTTATCATTGAAAGAATTTTTTTGTCCTAAAATGCTAACACGTTTTATGACTTGGTCATTGGTTTTTAAAGAATTATGTTTTTATTAAAATTCAAAATAAGTACAAAGCCACAAAGTAATATAAAAAGAAAATGGAAACACTAAGAGCAATAAACTTTATGGTGATGATACTAAAATTAAGTATTGTGAGAAATAATATAATAATTTGTTATTTATTTATTTATTGGCGATCTTTTTTCGAAAATTCGGTTATTTTTAATCAATTTTTGTCTTAAAAAGTAAATTAAATTTATTTTATTTTTGTCTATACTAAAAATTGTCGTTTTATAAATTCTTGCTTGTTTTAATACTGATTAGAATTAAACTTAAATAATTTATTAGTTATTTAAATATGGGTAAAATGTGTGAGAATTTGATTTAAATTGAGAATCTAAAAGTTGTTGGCATTTATTGGAATACCCCATATTTGAAATTACAATTTATTATTAGATTAGCAATAGCAAATCTTCATTCTAGAAGGAAGTCAGGTTACATAATTGTGTATTAAACAAATTATAAAGATTTGGTTATTCGAGGTATAATTATTGGAAGAGATCTCGGAAATAAATGAAATCCGTTGAGTAAAACTATGAAGTAATTATTACATGTGTTTACGTTATTTGTTAATTGCTACTCACTTAGAGTAATTACACGAAATGCAATACTACTAATTGTGACTTTCAGTCACACATCTTTACTCTTCTTCATGTTAAATTAAACAATTTTTTTGCCATTTTTCTAAATCAATCGACATATGAAAAAAATATATACATATAAAACGAATTGACGAGAGCGCGTTTCAATTAGGAAAAAAAATTTTAACTTGTTTTGAGATGTTTTAACATACTCTAGGATAGAATGTTTTAAAATACTTTAAAATGATTCAAAGTACTTTTCAATATACTAAAAAACTGATTCTTGCAGTTTTAGATTAAATAAAAAAAAAAACTACGTGTATTTAAATAAATAAATAAATAAATAAAATAAATGTATTGCCTACTTTAAAAAGCTTTGATTGGTTTTCGAAACAGATTTAAACTAGTTGAGAGCAGTTTAAGATAGTTCTTAGTAGTACAAAACAGTTTTGAACCACTCTAGAGAGTTTTTTTTTGAAGTTGTAATCAGTTTAAAGTAGTCGCTTGCAGTGTTAAAATGTTTCTAAATATTTTTAGACTAGTTATAAATAGTTCTAAACCATTTGAAATCAGTTCTAATTAGTTTTAAACATTAAGGAAAAGTTCTAAACAGTTTGAAACAAGTTTTTAACGGTTTCTTGTAGTTTTGATCGTTTTTAAAAAGTTTAATGTTAGTTCTAATAAAATTTAAAAAAGTCCAGAAAGTTGGGCTAGTTTTAAATGGTTTTAAATAGTTTTTAACATTTTTGAACTCGTTATAAAAAGGCTATAATAGTTTTAAATAATTTTTGGTAGTTATTAGCAGATTTAAACCAGTCCTAAATAGTTTTAAACTAATTTTAACCAGTTTAAAACAAGTTTTAACAGTTTCAAACTAGTTCTAATCAGTTTAAAACAAGTTCTAACAGTTTCAAACTAGTTTCAAATTAGTTCTAAACGGTTTTAAACAGTTTTCAGTTGGTTCTGAAAAATTTAAACAACTTCTAATCACTTAAGTAAATTTTAAATGTTTATAATTAACTGTTAATAGTTTTGAACTCGTTATGGACAGTTCTAAACAGTTTTAGGTAATTATAAACATATTCAAACCAGTTTTAAACAGTTTTAAATACTACAAAACAGTTTAAAATAATTATAAACAAATTCAAAACAGTCTTTGAAATCTTCTAGCGTGTACATAATAGTTTTAAAATAATTATAAACAGTTTCAAACTTGTCCCAAACAGTTTAAAACCAGTTCTAAACAGTTTTAGGTAGTACTAAACAGTGTTTAACGAATTAGAAACAATTTAAAACTTGTTCTGAACAGTTTTATTTTAATTTTTAAAATGTTTAAATATGCATTCAATAGTTTGTAATAGTTTCAACGAGTTCTTAACCAGTTATACAGAGTTTTAAACAGTTTAATAAGTTTAAACTGTTTTCAAGTGTTTCTTAACAGTTTTGAACTGGTTATAAACTGTTTTTACTAGTCTTAAGTGGTTTTAGGTAGTTATATACACATTTAAACAAGTTTTAAATTGTTTTTAATCATACTTAATGGAGTTAGAATGATTATAAACAGTTTAAAACCAGTCATAAGCAGTTTTAAGTTAGTTCGTACAAATTTAAACTAGTTCTCAACAGTTTAAAATTAATTCAGGCATGTTTAAACTATTTTTAAATAGTTCAAAATTCGTTCTGACATGCTTCAACTGGTTTTAAACAGCTTGAAATTAGTTCTGACAAATTTTAACTAGTTCTAAGCAGTTTTAAATTAGTATTTACAAGATTGAACTACTTCTCAACTATTTAAAATTAGCTCTGACAAGTTTGAACTAGTTCTTAACAGTTTTAAATTAGTTATGACAAGTTTTAATTATTTCTTAACAGTTTAAAGTTGTTTCTGACAAGTTTTTACTAGTTTTAAACAGTTTTAAATTAGTTCTGACAAATTTAAATTAGTTCTAAACAGTTTAAAATTAGTTTGAACTAGTTTTAAGTTAACTCTAACAATTTTTAACTATTTATAAACAGTTTAAAATTAGTCCTGACAAGTTTGAACTAGTTTCAAATAGTTTTAAGTTACCTCTGACGACTTGGAACTGTTTCTTAACAATTTAACCCACCTTAAACGGGTTTAAGTAACTTTTAACGGATTTAAACTGGTTATAAACAGTTTGAAAAGTAGATTAAAACAGTTTTAAGTAGTAATCAACTGTTCTAAACTAGTTTCAAAATGATTTAATTAGTACTAAACATTGTTGATTTGATTAAAAAAATTTTTTAACCAGTCCTAAACTGTTTTAAATTAGTTTTAGAAATGTTTAAACCTGTTTAAAACAGTTTGAAGTAGTTCTTAGTAGTTTTTAACATTTATGAACTACTTCTTAAAACTTTTCTACAAATTCAGAACCAATTTAAACTGTCCAAAACAGTTTTTAACCAGTAGAAAATAGTTTTAAATAGTTTAAATCATGTTCTGAACAGTTTAGAACAAGTTTTAAACAGTTTTTTCTCGTTATAACGTTTCTCGAAAATTTTATGCTTGTTCTAAAATGTTTTCAACAAGTTCGAAATAGTTCAGAAGACTTTAAACAGCTTTTAGTATCTCTTAAGAATTTTAAATTTGTTATATTCAGTTTTAAAAAGTTCCAGACAGGTTTAAGCTATTATAAACTGTTTAAAACCAGTTCATATGGGTTTAAAGTATTTTCTTTACATGTTTAAAACAGTTTAAAGTTGTTCTAAGTAGTTATTAATATTTTCGAACCTGTTTTCAAGAGTTTTATACAACCTGCAAACAATTTTAACTCACTATGAAATATGAATAGTTTTAAACTAGTCCTTAACAGTTTAAATTAGTTCAAAACAATTTTGGAACTAAATTAAAGATTTTGCACCTTATGTTATCAACAATTAAAAATTTTTAGAATATAATATTAAAAAGAAATGAAAAATGGTGAAAAACAAAGGTTTATTTACATATTAAAAGATTTATAAAAGTTTAGAATTGAAAAAAATTGCCAAAATAATTGAAATTGAAAAAAATAATTGTAATTTTTGCAAATTAATTGAAAAAGAATAATGAAAACAATTAAAACAATTGGCAAAAATAATTTAAAAATAATGCTAATAATTTAAATTTGAGAAAAATACTTGAAAACCTTGGAAAAAAATTGAAAAAATTAGAATAATGAAAAATTGGAGAGAATAATTGAAAATTGAAAAAAATGAGTGACATTGAGAAAAATAATTTAAAAATTAGGAAATTAATTCAGAAATAATAAAAATGATTAAAAATTGAAGAAAATAACGAAAAAATAATATAAATTATTTAAAATTTGGAAAAATAAATAATTGGAAAAATTACATAATATATTTTATTTCAATCCTTTTACGTCCGAGAATATTATAGATTCATTGAAAAAAATAAAATAATTAAAAATTAGAGAAAATAAATGAAAACAGATAAACATAATTTAAAATTCAAGATAAATAATTCCAAAAAATACAAAATATACATAAAATACATTAAAATCATAGATGTAGTTGAAAATTGAATAAAATAATCGAAATTTCAGATAAATAATTAAAAACTTTTTGGAAATGATGAAAAAGAACGTTAGTAATTCAAATTGAAAACGATAATAAAAAAATAATACAAATAATTTAAAATTGAATTAAATAATTGAAATATCAGAGAAATAAATTAAAATTTTTGAAATTATAAAAAAAATGGAAAATAATTAAAAATTGCAAAAAAATCTTTTAAAATCTTAGAAAATACTTTTAAAAAATAAGAGTAATTAAAAGTTGAGAAAAATAATTGAAAAATGATTTTAAATTTTGAAACTTGAAGAAAATAATTGAAATATGTTAAAAACGATGATAAGTTGAAAAAAATAAATGGAATTTAAAATAAATCATTGAAAAAATTGCATGATTTTTTTTCTCATAAAAAAAATTGCCTTTTTTGAAAGTTATGCCACAAGAATGAAAATAATTAGTAATTTGGAGAAAATAATAGAAAATGGACAAAATGTAATTTTAAACAAAAGAAAATAATTGAAAAATCGTTTAAAAAATTGAAAATTGAAGACAAAATAATCTAAATTTGAGATAATATCTGAAAATTTAGGAAATTAATTTAAAAATAATGAAAATACGGAGGAAATAATTGCAAAATGATAAAAAGAATTGAATATTGATCAAAATAATTGAAAATTTAGATATTTAGATATTTGAAAATTCAGGATATTAATTGAGAAAAGAAGAGAATATAATTAAAATTAAAAAAGTGATTGAAAAGTTTAAAGACAATAATTGAAATTTGGGAAAGATAGATTTAGGTAAAAAATTTAGTATATTTAGTTTGCAATTAAGAATTTTAACTTCTTTTTTCCTACTTTATGTGCAATGAATCTCAAGTTTAGAACATAATTAATAAAATTGAAAATTTAATTAACAGTAGAGAAATAATTTATTAATTAAATAAAAGATTAATGATACATTATTTTGATAAATTCAGAAATTTAAAAACACTTTCGTGTGTAATTATAATTTTTAGGTTAGATTAGTACTTTAAATTTTTTTACTAATTAAGAATTGTTTTATTTAACAATATGTTGTAATGTTTAATAGAAATCATAATAGACATTAATAGACACACTGATTTTAAGTGAACCGTTTGGAACATGTGATTTATGTTAAATTTAACACAAAATTTTTAATCGTATTTTATTATTTTTGTAATGAATTTAAAAAAAAACTCTCTCGTTTACGTGCTTTATAATTACTAAAGTTATCTTTTCTACTTCAGTCACCAATTTTTATCATGTGACGTCACAACCGGCAATTTGAATAAAAATACAATTTCTTTTTAGTTTTAATTACTAAAGTTTCTACTTCAGTCTCTACTGAAGAAAATTTACTAACTGTTACGTTTATAACAAAGAACGTTATATACTTCGCGTGATCGATAAAATTTTAATATAAATTTCGGAGGTCGTTAGTAAATATTCACACGAGGTGGTAAGTCTCGTGGATAATTTTTATTTGCAGGTTTGTTGTTGTTTCAATTCTATGGGATTATGTTGTTGTTTTGTTTGTTGTATTATGTTGTTATGATATTGTTTTTATCGGAAATATAAATAAAATAGATTATCAAAAGAGAAGTCTTTTATTAAGACTAAACAAGAAATTTAAGAATATAAAGAGTACAAGAGTATTGGTAGTTTAAATTTATAAAACGCCCCTATCGGTTACTTTAGGAACTATCCAATATGGCCGCCGACAGAAGGAAAATTGACGTATTTAGTACATAAATTTCGTTATTTATTTTAAAAACAAAATTTTAAAGTCTTTGTGAAAGTGAATTATAATTTTATAATAGTGAGAATTATTTATTTTGTGAATATACAATGGAATTCACGATTAATTCTCTAGTTTTATTGCTAGCGCCACATACCAGAATTGACAACATTTTAACCCTCTATCATATTTCTAGACGACGGAGTAGCTTTAGTGAATGAAAATAAATTGTTGAATCTAACATCCTTTTAATCGTAACAACACTTCCGAAACAAACATTTATTGTAAAACCAAATTAGACTGTCTTTGAATAAACTCTCTGTCAGCGGCCATATTGGTTTTGAACAGGTGGCGCCACACTGCCCGCGGTGGTAGTTTTCTTTGCCAATAGATGTTTTAATAAAGTAATATAATAATAATAGTAGTAATAATACTAATAATTCTTACCAAATACTAACTTTTCTTTGGTATTTGAATTTATTTGGTTTCGTTGTTTACTTATAATTTAGATTTTTGTGTGGTTGGAAGTCTTGACGAGTATGATTTTGTAAGTTATCGCTTGACGAAATTTAACAAATCAAATATCGTATTTTGACCAAAGTTTTACATCAATACCAAATGTCTCAATCTGAGTACTTTGGATCCGTTTGTCTCTACTTTTCTACTTCAGTCACCAATTTTTATCATGTGACGTCACGACCGCCAACTGCAATAAAGATACAATTTTTTTTTTAGTTTTTCACAAAAATAACCACACACATATATTTATATATATATACAATTATCTTATATAGACCGCGAAATACAATCTATAAATCAAGTCTGATGGGAAATAACGACACAAATTCAATAATTACAAGATTGTATCGTAAATAGGAGGAAGTTTGACAACAGGTTGTCGAAGGAGGCGTCTATCGTTATAATGACAGAGTTGAAATTGCAACCTAGGAGTTCCACTTTCCGTGAACGCGAAACCCCATTGCATAGGTTATTCATAAATTCTAGTTTTATTGATGAATCGGGTAAAACGTGTCTTTTATACGTAAAGTGTGCTTTAACATGCAAGCAGATGCACTTTACTGATTTCATTATACATTTATTATAAATGCAAGCATTTGCCAGCTGACCCAAAAGTACATACGCCCCGACTTGGAATGCTGACGCGAATACCCAATGATAATTCTCAATTATTCTGAATGCACATTTGCGTAAAACGATGGTCAGGCAAGTTTTAAAGAACCAAGTGGGACTTGGAATAAAGACGGAAGTGGGTCGTGGAGAGCATTACAAGTCCGCGAAACGGACTCGCTTCGGCGATTAACTACTGTCTCTTCGGTGTTTAGGAGCACGACACAATCATGTCAAGTGAGCAAGAAACAGAGCGCGAGATGGAAATATTCGAAACAGGTTCTCCCCTTTTTTTTTCAACTGGTCTTTATCAGTTTCTGTAATCGACCGAACGCGACTCCTCAAACGAGTTTTCAGCAAATCGCATTAGGCACATTTAACGCTGCTCGTTTTCCCGTTTTCCTCTCTATTTCGAGCGCAGGTGAGAACTTTCCTGCGAAAAAAAAAGAAGATAGGAGAAAGGCTGGCAATTTGTGATAATGGACAAAAAGGAGGTTTTGTCATAAAGGGGAGAACTGAGTAAATTACCTTTGTAAAAGTTTAGAGTGAAAAAAAAAAGTATTTAAGGGAGATCGCCTAAGAGTAGATAGTAAAAATTTCCAACGGGTGTAATTATTTCGGGTTGAAGTAATTAATTAAATTTTTAACACTAAAACGAAGCTAATGTATTCAGTTAATTAACACAACTAGCAAAATGGGCCTAAAATTAAACAGTTATTTATTATAAGTATTTTTATTGTATGATAAAAATAACCTAAAAATTACCTCAGCTTGTCAACAGTGGATAATCTTTGCATATTTGGAGAATATAAATTGTGGAACAGCTTTCGTCCTGTGAAACAATTCCTTGAAAAGAATTCTGCAAAATAAAATCAATTTTTCAACACAGAAGCTGTTTATTCTTTAATAATTAAATGGAATAATAGAAATATGAGAAACTTTGTTACTTCTGATACACGCCTAACCTAACCTAGGAACTAGAATAGCGGGAGTTTTGAAACGAAGAAAATAAAAAATCAAATAAATCGAAAATCTTAACGATCACAAAGCTTCCTCTAGGAGAAAGTTAAAACTATAAAATTAATTGAAAAATAAAAATTGGAGATAATGATTAAAAATGATAATAATAATTCAAAACTAAAGAAAATAATTACACTTCGAGAAAAATAAGTTATGAAAGTATAAAATATATTTAAAATTAAAAAACATAATTGAATAAATCAGTAAATAAGAAAAATTTGAGACAAACATTTAAAAAATTTAGAAAATTAATTGAAAACAGTTAAAATCTTTAAAATTTGGAGAAAATTATTGTAAAATAATGAAAATAATTGAAAAATGAAAATAATTATAATTTAAATTTAAGATAAATAATTTAAAATTAAAGAAAATAATTACAATTTTGAACAAAATAAGTCATAATACTTTCCCTATGAGAAAGCAAAATCAAAAAGTTTAATCGAAATTAAAGAAAATAATTGGAAAATGGTCAAAACAATGAAAAATTAAATAAAGTAATTGATATTTATAGAATTAATTAAAATTAGTGATAAACAGTTGGAAATTTAGAAAATTAATAAACAAAATAATTAAAAATTGTAGAAAACAATTGCAAAATAATAAAAATATTTGAAAATTGAATAACATAATGGAAATTTCAGGTAAATAACTGAAATTTGAAGAAAATATTTGAAAATTAAGAAAACTAAGTGATAATACTTCCTATATGAAAAAGCAAAAACAAAAAATTTTATTAAAATTAAGGCCAATAATTAAAAATTAGTAAAAACAAATAAGCATTGAAAAAACTAATTGGTTTTCAAGAATTAATTGAAATTTGAGATAAATAATTAGAAATTTGTAAAACTGACTAAAAAATAATTTAAAATTTCAGAAAACTTTTGCAAAATAATGAAAATATTTAAAAATTGAAAAAAATAATTAAAATCTAACGTAAATAATTAAAAATTGGAGAAAATAATTAAAATTTTAAAAAAATTGTTAAAATCTCCAAATTAATTTGAAATTGAAGAAAGTAATAGAAATATGAGGGAAATAATTGAAAATTTAAGAAATTTATAGGAAATTGAAAAAATAATAGAAATTTTAAGAAAAATAGTTGAAAAATGATAAAAGCAATTAAAAACTGCAGAAAATATTTGAAATTTAAAGAATTAATAAAAAGTGGGGGAAAATAATAGGTAAAATAATAATAATTGAAAATAGAAGAAAATAATTAAAATTTGTAAAAATAATAATTGAAAATGACTTAAATTAATTGAAAATTAATAGAATTGTTTGGTAAATTAGTTTAAAAAAATAACGAAAATATTAAAAAATTGTAGAAAATAATTTTAAAATGGTAAAAGTAATTGAAAGTCTAAAAAAAAATTAAAATTTTAGAAAAATGTATTTATAAAATTACAAAATATATTTAAAATATAAGAAAATAATTAAAAAATAATATACAAAATTAAAAATTGATAATGTTTTTTGAAATATGAGATTAATAATTGTAAACTAAGGAAATTGACTAAAAATTATTAAAAATTCTCACAGTTAATTTGGAGAAAAGAATTGCTAATTGATAAAAATAATTTTAAATAAAAAAAATTAATTGAAATTTGTGAAAAATAATTTAAAATTAAAAAAAATAATAGAAAAATATTTTTAAAAATTGAGCATTGATAAAAATTATTAAAATTTGAGATAAATAATTGAAAAATTTAGAAAGTTAAAAAAAATATTGAATATAATTTTAAATTTGAGAAAAGAATTGGAAAATAATAAAAATATTTAAACATTTAAAAAAATAATTACAATTTGAGGTAAATAATTGTAAATTAAAGATAATAATTGACATTTTGAAAAAAAAGTGATAAAATTACAAAATGAATTGGAAATTGAACGAAATAAGTTAAATATGAGAGAAATAATTGAAAATTTAGGAAATTATTAATTTAAAAAGTAATAGAAATTTTATGAAAAATAGCTGAAAAATAAAAGCAATTAAAAATTGTAGAAAATATTTGAAATTTAAAGCATTAGTTAAAAGTGGCAGAAAATAGTACGTAAAATAATAATAATTGAAAATAAAAGAAAATAATTAAAATTTGTAAAAATAATAATTGAAAATGTCTTAAATTAATTTAAAAATAATAGAAATGTTTGGAAAATTAGTTAAAAAATAATTAAAATATTAAAGAATTGGAAAAAAATTTTAAAATGGTAAAAGTAATTGAAAGTCTAATAATTAAAATTTCAAAAAAAATGTATTTATAAAATTACAAAATATATTTAAAATATAAAAAAATAATTGAAAAATAATATACAAAATTAAACATTGATAAAAATTTTTGAAATATGTAATAAATAATTGTAAATTAAGAAAAGTGACTAAAAAATATTAAAAACTCTCACAATTTGGAGAAAAAAGAATTGCTAATTGATAAAAAATATTTAAAATAAAGAAATATAATTGAAATTTGTGAAAAATAATTGAAAATTAAAAAAAAAATAAAAAAAAAAAAAATAATTTTTTGATTATTTTTCTCAATATTTAATTATTTTCATTCTATATCGTGATTTTTTCTGATAATTATCAATCATTTTCCTGAAATTCCCATTTAATTCTTTAATTTTCAATCTGTTTCACTAATTCTTAATTATTTTCTTCATTTTTCAAATATTTTCTTTAATTTACAATTCTTTTTTTCGATTTTCAATTAATTCCTCAATATTCAATAATTCTTGGATTTTTTCAATTTTTTTTTCACTCATAAAAATTGTTTTAAAATTTCAATTCAATTATTCAATTCTAGAACTTTCAGTTCGTTTCTTGAAATTTAAATTTCACTTTTAAATTATCAATTATTTTGATTGATTACTTTGAATTTTTTTTATTTATCAATTATTTTCCTTAATATTAAAAAATTTGGCCTTTTTCTATAATTTTTTTGATGATCATTAATTATCTATAATTTTAAATGGAATTTTTCAATTAATTTCTTAATTTTTAATACCATTTTTCAGTTTTCAATTGTTTTCTTCTATATTCCCTAATTCTCTGCTTTTTTCAGTTACCTTTTTTCAATTTTTAAGTATATTCTTTAAATTCCAATTCCATTCTTCAATTTTTAATTGCTTTCTTCAATTTTCAATTATTTTTTTCGATTTTCAATCCAGATGTTAAATGCGCAATTATTTCCAACAATTATTTTATAAGTTTCTTAATTATTCAATTTGCAATTATTTTCTTTAAATTTGATATTTTCTTGTTTAATTATTTCAATTATTTTTTTCAGTTCTTTATTAATCTAGTCATTTTTTGAATTTTGTTTTCAATTGACAATTATTTGCGTCATTTCTCACATATTTCCTTCAATTTTTCAATTATTCTCGTCATTTTTCAACTATTTCCTTCAATAAATAATTATTTTCCGCAGTTTTAAATTATTTTCTAAAATTTTTTCATTTTTCAATTATTATCTTAAAATTTTATAATTATTCGTTGATTTTTTATTTTATTTAATTCTTAAATATATTCTTTTTTCAAAATTTTTTCTCTTCCAATTACTCATAAAAATACTAAAAGTGATAATCAGTTGTTAAATTGTTTATTTATCGTCATTTTTTCAGTCTTTATATCATAATCAAAGTTGCCGGTCATTTTTTTTATAAATAGCTCTAAAATTCGTATTTTTTAATTTTTCTTCTGTCCTTTTTCGGATTGTTTAGAAATTATCTTGACGAAACTGAAACGTGATGAAAAACTCGTGACAAAATTTGCATAATTCTCTTCCTTCGTTCGTAGAATTACCCATATAAAGCTCCTGTGATTGAAATAACCTGTAAAATTGAATTTGTAACACACTATAATAGATTATATAAATACCTACCGACTTCGAAAAACGTGAGTTTTAGAAAGAAAACCTAAAATTTGACATTTAATACCAAATGTGACAGGTTAACCTCCATGATTCTTTAATAACGTTACTTACGCAACTTTCGCACTCATACGCTTTTTTCCACGCCTGGGCACTTCTTTTGATTAATCTCGCGCTTATTGAAAATTATACTTTAAAAATATAGTAAAAATGATTCTGCAATATACAATTATTATAATTATTATTATTAATATAAATGCAATAATTAATATAACTAATTAGTATTTTATCCGGTTCTCCCTATATATATATATGAGTTTTTACCCCGGAAATAAAAACTTATTGATGAATTTCTTTGTGAATCAGAGATTTGAAGAAAGCGGATTGAAAAATTGACTTTCTGAATAGTCTTGAATAGAAATTACCTTTAATAAGTAACTACCTATTGATGAGAAATTTACTGAATCAATTTTGACAATATTATGAATCAGTTTAGAAATGTTGAGGTTAGATTGTCAGATTTTTTCCACACGCGGTTTCATTTTTATAATCAAAATAAATTTTTGAACGTTGAATTTTAAACAGTCATTAATAAAAGGATCTATTTATAAATACAGAATTTTTTTCACAAATTATGTTCCTCGTAAAAAAAACATAATAAAAAAAAAATACTGACCTCCTTGGTGAGAAATGAGGATTATTACTGAATTATAATTACTACCTGCTTCTAGCACATTTTTTTACTGGAATTCCTCGAAAGATTGATGTCCTTCTTAACCATAAAAAAAAATCTGCGAAAAATTACAGCGAATTCCTGCGTGAATAATATTAAATGTACAACAGGCTTGGCTCCAATTATGTGCGAAAACGTGAATAAAATAGTTTCTCTAATTGCAAATTAGATTAATTTGCAATTAAAGTTTAAGCAAACCAGAAGTAATTGCTATTCCCGTATTCATTTAAATTGCACTAATTGATCCCTTATTATTTCGTAATAAGATTTTTTTTTTAAAAAAGGATAAAAACACATGTTAATTTATTTAGTCGATATTCTATTATTTCTTATAACCCTTTTATTATTATTAAAAAATAAAAATTTTATTGCTTCCTCATATAGAGGAAGCTTTATGATCGTTAAGATTTTCGATTTTCAAAAATTAATTCATGATTTTTCATCTTTTTGGTATTTAAAATATTTTTCTTTGTATAACTTCTTTATTTATTTTAACCCATAGTTCCTTTAGAGAAAATATTGTATATGAAAAAATGACTCAATTGAATTATATATAGTAAAATTCGCTTAATCGAAAAATCATAAACATTTTTTTAATTCAAATAAAAAAAATACATTAAAAAATTGAAAAATAAGAAACACATTTTTTTAATAGTAAGAAAAAAATATTTTAAACTCAAGACTTTTTTTGGAAAAAACCGAAACATCGGCCTTGTTAGCTCAGTTGGTTAGAGCGTCGTGCTAATAACGCGAAGGTCGCGGGTTCGATCCCCCCACGAGGCAATTTTTTTATTTTAATATTATTTTTTAGACCTATATATTATTTTGTAATTAATATTATTAATAATCTTACTATTTTGCAATTATACATGTAAAAAATTAACAATGATTAATTTTGGTTATCAACATATTTTAGTTAGAAATGCGGTAGAAGTAGTTGGAATTTTTATAAGAAATAAATACAATAGATAGATATTTTAATGTGACGTTATTTGCTTATCAGATATTAATTTTTGCGCAGATATTTATTTTACCGACGTACCTCATCTGTCGATAATGTCATCGAGTTTTGTTTTCTTTTTCAAAAAAAAACTTTTACTAATTATGTATTTAAAATTAATAAAATTCGTTAAATTCAGACATTTTTAAATATACAAGTGCAATAACAAATCGTATTCGATATGATTTTTCGAGCAAACAACACAAAACAAAATCTTACATAAAATGTTAATTTATTATTTAAAAATACTTCAGATTGTGATTATAAGCTATAATTGTAAAACATTTATCCAACTGATTCATAGAAAAAACAAAATCAGACAAAACTCTTCAACTTAACCTCAAAATATAAAAAAATTATATTTATGAATAGCGACAAGCACTTACACAATACAGGAAAAGCAGCTTCATTATTCCGTAATTAATGTTACTAATACCTCTATTATTTCGTAATTGATTTAGTTCAACATGAAATATCTGATTAGACGGCTAATACTTATTTTTGAGGAAGTAATTCCAGGCGTAAAAAAGGGTTATCTTCGCTGAAGCCTGTTTCCTCTCGTGTGAATTAAATACAAGTACCTTAATTGATTTTTATTACTTTCAAATGTCGAGGATCGTTTATTTTTTATTTAAGTAATTATAATCTGATGAGAATTCGCTGGATTTACTTAATGGTCTCAAGGCTTAATTGTGCAGGTACAATAACACATGTCACGTGCGTGGAAGGTTCCTTTATCTATCCTTTTAATCGTATGACTCCACAGCGACGCGGAAGAGTAGCTTAAGCGTAATTTCTTTTACCGACCGTGACTGATAAGTCTGGCATATAAGCGCGAGTATTCCCGCCGATATGAGTTGAAAAACGAACGGAAGATGAACATAAGGCACTGGCGAGGTTTCTGACCGATCGCGAAAACAGAACAGATAATTCATATTATTTTACAAAAAGAAATAATGAACTTTAAAAATTTTGCAGTAATGCATAATTATTTTTGGTATTTTTTAATTAGCTTTGTCATTTTTTAAAATTATTTTCTTCAATTAATTTATTTTTAAAATAAATTAAATTCATTTAAAAGTTGATTATAAAAAAAGTTTATTAATAAGGTTTAAAAAAATGGTGCAAAAAGTATGATTAAAGAAAAAAAAAATTGCCTCGTGGGGGGATCGAACCCGCGACCTTCGCGTTATTAGCACGACGCTCTAACCAACTGAGCTAACAAGGCTTGGGGTTGGTGATTTCAAGACAATCTTTTGAGGAAGACATTTTTTTGTCGTATTTATTCGATTGTTTTATGTATGTTAATAGGTTAATATTGTAATTGAGTTAAAATAATTTTTGTCTAATTTTTCAATTGTTTCAATGTGCGCTAAGGGGTAATATTTTAGTTGAGTTGAAATAATTAAAATTAATACATAGATTTTTTCATTTAACTTTTATACTGTCTTCTAATGCACATTGGAAATAAAGCAATTTGTGTAATTTAAGGTTATAATTGATAAAAATAATTTTTTAAATGGAGAAATATAAAATGGAAAACGAAAGATAAAAATTGATAAATGAAAAAATAGATTTAATATTGAAGACAGGAATTGAAAAAATTAAAGAATGAAACAATTATTGAAACTTGCGAAAAGTGATTAAAAATTTAGAAGGTTAATTGAAAAATACCTAAAAGTATTTCAATTTAACGAAAATAAAAAAAATTATACTAACAATTGAAAATTTTATAAAATAATCGCAATTTGAGAAAAATAATTCAAAAAAGCTTTTAAAAAAATATTTGACATAAAAGAAAATAATTTAAATTTTCTTATTTTATTTCATTTTACTCATTCTTTGCATGAAAATAATTAAAAATTGAATTTTTCTATTTGTAATTTTAAGACAATTTTTTTTTTTTAAGTGAAAGATAATAACTGATAAATGTAAAAAAATGTTTAATATCATGGAATATAATTCAAATAGAATAAATAAATGAAAAAATTAAAGAAAATGATAATTAAAATATACGAAAAGTAATTAAAAATTTGGGATATTAATTGAAAGATAATTAAAATAATTAAAATTTGAATAAAATAATTTAACAATGATAAAAATAATTGAAATTTTAATAAAATAAAAAAAAAATTATAATATTAATTGAAAATTTAATACAATAATCGTAATTTAAGAAAAATAACTCCAAAAAGATATAAAAAATTATTTGAAATAAAAAAAGAAATTGAAAACCGAAAAACTTAATTGAAATAATAAAAAAATACAGTTTACAATTCAAGAAAAAGAATATAAAAATTTTATAAAATACTTAAAGCAATAAAATAATATATTATTTTTAATATTGAGAAATGAAATAGTTTCTAATATAAGACATTAATTGAAAATACTGTCAAAAATAATTTATATTTTCTTATTTTATTTAGTTTTACTCATTCTTTGCATTAAAATAATTTAAAATTGATACTTCTATTTGCAATTTCAAGACAATTTGTAATTTCAATGCAATAATTTTAATTCATGAAAGTAATTGGAAAATGAAGAAATAATTTTTAAGTGAAAGAAAATAACTGAAAAATGGAAAACAAAGTTTAATATCAAAGAAAATAATTTAAATAGAATAAATAATTGAAATATTTAAAGAATATGATAATTAAAATATACGAAAAGTAATTAAAAATATAGGATAATAATTAAAAGATAATTAAAATAATGAAAATTTGAATAAAATAAAAAAAATTATAATATTAATTGAAAATTTAATAAAATAATCGCAATTTGAGAAAAATAACTCCAAAAAGCTATAAAAAAAATATTTGTAATAAAAAAAAATTGAAATAATAGAAAAACACATTTTACAATTCAAGAAAAAAAACAAATAAAATAATTAAAGCAATAAAATAATATATTTTTAATATTGAAAAATGAAATAGTCTCTAATAAAAGACGTTTATTAAAAATACTGTCAAAAATAATTTAAATTTTCTTATTTAATTTCATTTTACTAAACATTTGCAGGAGAAATAATTAAAACTTGAAAATTATATTTTTAATTGCAAGACAATAATTAAGAATTTCAAGACAATAATTTCTAATTGATAAAAGTAATTGAAAAATGAAGAAATAATTTTTAAATAAAAAATAACAACTGATAAATGGAAAAAAGATTTAATATTTAATACTTTCTTTCTTTCTTAATAAATAAATAAATAAATAAATAAATAATATTAAAGGAAATAATTGAAACAGAATAAATCATTTAAAAAATTAAAGAATATGATAATTAAAATATGCGAAAAGTAATTAAGAATTTAGGATATGAATTGAAAAATAATTAAAATAACTAAAATTTGAAGAAAATAATTGAGAAATGATCAAAATAATTGAAATTTTAATAAAATAACAGAAATTTGAGAAAAATAATTTTAATAAATTAAAAAATACCTTTGTAATAATAGAAAAATACAATTGTTAGTTCATAAAAATTAACAAAAATGCTATAAAATATTAAAGCAATAAAATAGTATATTTTTAATACAGAAAAATGGAAAAAAATATTTTAAAAGACAATAATTGAAAATTCTAAAAAAAATAATTTATATTTGAATTAAATTGTGTAAAAATTTAAGAAATTAATTGAAAACTTCTAGATTATATTTGTAATTTACAAACAATAGTTTATATTTGATTATTAAAAGAAAAAAATATTTTCAGAAATTAAAAATTTTTAAATTAACGTTATTATTTAATTTGAAACGACTGAAATGTGTGATGAGAAGACAAATTTGGTTAAAAACTCAGGGAATAAAATGAATATTCACATTCGCTGTTTTAAATGGGATAAAAAAAATTAAGATTTTGAGTTTGATTTTAAAAATAAAATTATTTATTTGGATACAAAAATGAGCAATTGAAAAAGATTGATTGTTAATTGTTATTCAAATTTAAATAGATAAAAAAAATTAAAGTGGATAAAGAAGAAGATAAATTTGGGTAGAAAATTAGGGGTTAAATCCCGATAAGAAAATGTTGATTAAAATGAATTAAAATGGTTACAAAAAATTTCAAAAATAACATTGAATTTGAATAGAAAGTGATATTAATGTTAATCATAATTTCAAACATCCGTTTTAATTCCGTTTGATTAAAATTAATTAAACTGTTACCATTTTTTCCGTTCCGAGCGGAATTAAATTGGTTCAATATTTTTTTAGGAATAGAACCGGATTAAATTGATTTCCTTTTTAACTACCGTATCAGAAATTAAATGTGTACTACTTTCATTAGGAATTAAAAAGAATAAAAATGTATTCAAAATAATGCTCTACAACAGAATTAAAACGCAAAAGTTTAAAAACAACAAAAAAGAATTAAAGTGGATAAAAATAGGATAGATTTGGATAGAGAATTAGAGATGATAATGAATGAGACCATTTAGAGAATAAAGATGAATTGACAAATACTCAAATCGATAAAATAGGGATTGATTTGGACAACGTTTCTGGAATTGAGAAAGATAGATATTGCCTTGGATAGAAATAAGGATAAAAATGGATTGATTGGGATTAAAATAGTATAGAAAAATGTACACAAAATTAATCCCTGTTAGTCTTAGAGATTAAAAAAAATCCAAATAGTTGAAGGTTCTATCCCATTATTTCTAGCTGGGAGGTGATCAGGGGCGTACGCAGAAAAAAATTTCAGGGGGTTTTCGAATTTTGGGCGAATTCTAGAAATTTTAGTGGGGGGGGGGGGTAAAAAAATTGTACATCAAATGACCTTTTTTTAAATAGATTTTTTAGTTTTTCGAGAGCGCCTAGAGGGGATAAACTGTTTATTAAATAAATTTTTGTGTGCCGCTTTCACTTTTTCTCCAATCTAGTGAATCAGTTTACCAAAAATTAAATCCCGTATTGAGTAATTAATTAAAAAGTTTTTGCGTGTGTGAACGACCTGCGGATTCATTAAGTCTGATTCTGTCTAGGGTTAAAGACTAATAGAGCAGGTGTTTTATCTAATTCGCGTAAGACGGGTTGAAAAGTTGGCGTTGCGGACGAACTCCCGTTGGGGCGCATAGAACATTGCGAGAAAAGTTGATACAGCAAAGAACATGTATTCATAGAGAAGCTGTCGGCCTTGCGGTAGTTTTACTTTACCGTAACGTGAGAATTTTATTGGCGTTCTCTGTCAACTTGGCCGTGAAAGAGAATCCTTGAGACCGACAACTTACGCCACGCACCATATGTGTACAAAGCAGGTTTTTGATCGGTCAATGTCCCACAGCTGTTTCACCAACAGATCGATCAATGAATACGTTCCCCGAACTTATCGCCACATTAAGTTTCTCTCTATTCTTCCTTCCAGTGAGCATCGCTCGGATTTTATGAACCTGACCCACTTTTCTCCACCAGCAAGAAACATCAGAATCGAGTCGACTAATAAATAAAGAGAAAATAAAGACGAGGAGAAAAAATAGAGAGAGAGAAAGAGTAGAATGAACGGAAAAAGAGAAAGAAACAATAACACAGAAAAAAAACCTGAATTTATATTTGTTACAACTCTTATTTTTGAGTTAGGTAACATAACCTAACAGAATTAGACATTTTGTATCTTTGCACAATCAGGGTTGAGTTGTTACTAAAAAGAGTTGGGAAGTTACGCGTAACTTCGATTTTTTACGTAAACTACGTAAGTTTTTTACACTTGTAAAATACGTAATTTACCTACCAATGAAACGTTTCACTGACTCACAACCATAAGCCTAACGCACAATGAATCGTAATCGCTAATCCTTAATCGTAAGAATGAGAGGAAGTAGGACAGACATATATCTCTGTCCTGCTTCCTCTCGTTCTTACGATTAAGGATTAGCGATTACGATTCAATGTGCGTTAGGACATATTCAGTGTAAAAGCAAGTTGTCAGGAAAATATTTTAAGGTTATGTTAACAATTTTAATGCTTAGCCAACATTATGAAAAGGTAAATTTAGTTTTGTAAAAAACTAGACACGTAATCTACGTACGTAAAATACGTAAAAAACTGCGTATAAATTACCTAATGAATATTACGTACTCAACCCTGTCCACAATAGTGTTTTCGTATGACGTCACTAGTCAAGAGCTCAATTAAAAGTTCGAAGATATTAACCCATTAACGCACATTGAAACAAATGAAAATTAGAACAATGATTTTTGTAGTTGAAAGAAAAATTTTATTTATATTGTTGTTAAAATATAATTTAGAAATAAATTAGATACTTTTTAATTAGCTCCTTTATAGTATTGATAATCTTTCTGATGAAATTTAATTAATTTTCAATTATTGTCGCTTGTTTTAATAGAAAATAAATAACAACATTGGAAAAATAATAATACAATAAATAATATGTTTTTAAATTTAGCGCTATTTCGACAGCAGCGCCGATGTAGTTTCAATAAATTCCGCATTATGGCGTTGATAGCTCAAAGATATTATCTATGGAAAGCTTTCCTGCTTGAAACATTTGTTGTCATGTTTATAACCTAAAATTAAGTGACACCTTATAGCGCGACTGCATGCCATTATTTTTTAAAATTAAACAAACTATCCAGTCGAATTTTCATAATAAGTAATTTTAATTTATTTCGACTTTAAGCAATTATCTTCAAAATTGAACAAACTATCCAGTCTAATTTCACTTTCGATGTGAAAAAATCAAATTCAGTAATGTACGCTACTCTACTTGATTAAAAAAATTTAAAAAATCAAATTTAGTATATCATACGCTTCTCTCAATTAGTTTTTTTCCGTGAAGATAATAAAATAAAGTTTTCTTTTATTTAACAAAGTGAAATGAAAAAAACTGCGTTTCGCCTCGACTTTTGAAAATTGGAGAGAAACATATTTTGAGCTGCTATGGTTATTTTCTCCAAGTAATGGAACTATTGTTCGTTGTCGAAGTCCATTCCTTAACGAGAAAATCGTGACAATATGTGTGTGTGTATGTACGTTTTCGTAGAAACATCCTGTCACGTTCTCAAACACTGCAGATATTCTAAATCAAGCGTTCATAAAGGCACAGGAACAATGCCATGTCCAAGATTCGTTTTGTACACAGAGAGTGTGCAAAAGGAATATTCAAATGGCAAGAAAGACATAAACAGTCGTAGACAAGAATTACGAGTGCCACTTTTAGAAGTTTTTTGTCATATTGGAAAGAAGCTTCTGACAAATATGATCGTGAAACTAGAAAAACGTAATTTCATACTTAGAATCGTATTTTCATCGGAAAAGACAGTTAAAAACTGTTTAGAACTATGTAAAATTGTTTAAAACTATTTAGAACTAGTTCAAAATTATTTAAAATTATTGATAACTGATTATTATTGTTTAAACGTTATTTAAAACTGTTTAGAATTAGTTAAAAGAGTTTAGAACTACTTACATTTTTCAAAACTTGCCTAAAAATATTTATAACAAACTAAAAACTGTTTAAAATTGTTTAGAACTTATTGAGAACTGTTTAAAACTTGTTTAAAACTTTTTAGAACTTGTTTAAAATGGTTTAAAACTGTTTAGAACTGGTTTAAAACTGTCTGAAACTGGTTTAAAACTGTTTAAAATTGTTAAGAATTTGTTTAAAATTGGTTAAAACTGTTTAGAACTTGTTTAAAATTGTTTAAAACTGTTTACAACTTGTTTAAAATTGTTTAAAACTGTTAACAAATTGTTTAAAATTGTTAAAATTATTTAGAAGTTGTTTAAAACTGTTTAGAACTTGTTTAAAATTGTTTAAAACTGTTTAGAACTTGTTTAAAATTGTTTAAAACTTTTTAGAACTTGTTTAAAATTGTTTAAAACTATTTAGAACTTGTTTAAAACCGTTTAAAGCTGTTTAGAACTTATTAAAAATTGTATTAAACTATTTAAAACTGTTTGGAACTCATTTTAAATTGCTTAAGGTTGTCCCGAACTACTTTAACTGTTTATATTTAGTTGAAAGCAGTTTAGAATTATCCAAAACCTTTTAAAAATATTTTAAACTATTTATAATTTACAAAAAACTGTTCAGAACTGTTACAAACCCATCAGGACTTGTTTAAAGTTGTTTAAAACTCTCTATAACCAGAAAAAAACTGTTCAGAACTATTAAGAACTATTTTATAAGTCTTAGAAGTAAATATAATTGTCCAAAACTATTTTAAAATTGCTTATAATTATTTAAAATCCTTTAAAACTGTTCAGAACTTGTTTAAAACTGTACAAAACTGTTTACAAACTTTTTAAAATTAGTTGAAAATTGTTTAAATTTATTTATAGCTGTTCAAACTTGTTTTGAATAATTTAAAAGCAGTCAAAACTTCTTGAAAACTGTTTAAATCAACTTTAAACCATTTAAATATATTTAAAAAATATGTATAACTAGTTTAAAACTTTAAAAATTGTTTGATATTATGTAAAACTATTTAGAAGTATTGAGAACTATTTGGAATTTGTTAAAAGCTTTTTAAAACTTGTTTAAATCCGTCTGAACATGTTAAAAACTGTTAAAAATTGATTTAAATCCGCTTAAACATGTTTAAAACTATTTTAAACTGTTTAAAACTAATTTGTTAGTATCTAAAATTAATTTACAGTTATGAAGAACTATTTGAAATTTCTTAAAACTGTTTAGAACCTTTTTTAACATTTTCAGAAAATTTTATAAACTGTTTAAAACAAGTTTGATATTCTAGAACCGGGTTTAAACTGATCAGAACCAGTTCAAAATGGTTTTAAAATATTTAAAACTATAAAAAACTGTTTATAACTTCTTTAAGACTATTTTAAAGTATTGAAAAAGATGTGTAACATTTGAAAACTGGTTTAAAATTCTTTATAACTAGTTCAGTATTGTTTAAATTAATTTAAAACTAGTAAAAGAACTTTTAAGAACTAGTTCAAATTGCTTAGAACCAGTTCAAAAATGTTCATAAATGTTCAAAAATTTTCAGAAACGTTAAAAACTAGTCAAAACTGTTTAGATTAATTTACATTATTTAAAACTACTTAAATCACTTAGAATTTGTTTAAAACTGTTTAGAACTACTTTAAACTCTTTAAAACTGTTTTAAAATAGTTTTATAAATAATTTTAAGCTGAAAAACTGGTTCGATACGGTTAAGAGTTTTTTTTTTAAATACTTAATATTGTTTAGAACTATTTTCAATCTGTTTAGAACTTGTTTTTAACATTTCACAAATAGTTTAAAACGGTTTAAATCCTGTTTCAAAATTTTAAACAAATTTATTTTGACAAATTTTTTAATTTACCAATTGTATTAACAGGAAAAATAATAGTTTCAGTCAAGTAGAAAATGCCGCGTTCAGTCAGACAGAACAAATGTACAAACCTAGAATAATGAATGGCTAGTATCTTTAAAGAAGGAATAGCTAAACAAAGTAAATATACAATTATTAAAAAAAAATTTAAATATCAGAGGAAACAAAATCTTGAAAATTTAAAGAATTTCATGTGCTTATACAATTTATTTAAAATTATTTAAAAATAATATAATTTTTAGAAAATAAAACATAAATTTTATTATAAGAATGGTTTAAAGAAGAGTAATTATAAAATCATTCAATAGATGAATTTAAATATTTTCTAAATATTATTAATCGTTCTGAATAAAATTCTTCTCTAAAACAATAAAGGTATATTAATTCTTAAGATTAAAATTATTATTAAAAAAAAGTTTATTAATCTCTTCGTTCTTTTTTCCTATTTTTTTAATAATTCAATAAAAAATTCTATAATTCCTGCATCATGGTCACATTCCCCTGTAATTTAGTCTAAATATACAACCAATAATTTTTCAGCTTTTTTCTGAATGAAACTATAAATAAGATTAATATATTAACTGAATTTCTAAAAATAAATTTTTTTCCCAATTATAATGAATTTCTTGTGATTATTTTAGACTTGTGAGAATACTTGCTTCATTTGTTGAGTTTCTTGTTAAAACATTGTGCTGATGGATCGAGAAAAGTGTTTAATTGTAATAAACCTGCTTTCTGATTTTAGTTCTTAACGTTGCCGGTGGAAAGGCACCGATGCAGTCAAGCAGTGCAGATGGCGGAATTCCACAACGAGCCGTGGATGGAAGCAGCGGTCAAATTTATTCACCGCAAACTTGTACATTGACAAGGGCCGAGCAAAGGCCATGGTGGTATGTCAATCTTCTGGAACCTTACATGGTCCAGTTGGTGCGACTCGATTTTGGCAAATCATGCTGCGGTAAGAATTTTTTTTCATTCAAAATTTAAATCTACTAAATTTGAACGCAACCACAAACAGAGCATCGAAATTTGAACGCAACCAAAATTTACATTATCCAAATTTGAATGCAACCAAAGTTCACATTATTCACTTTTCAATATAACCAGAATTCGAAGCTTTCAAATTTTGAACGTATCCAAAATTTGAGGCTTCCAAATTGAAATGCATCCAAAAGTCAAAGCATCCAAATTTGAACGCAACCAAAATTCGAGGAATTTAAATTTTGATTCATTCACAATTTAAAGCTACTAAATTTGAAAGCAACCAAATTTAAAGCATTTATCAAAATTTAAATCCGCTAAATTTGAACGCAATAAAATTCAAAGCATTCAAATTTGAACGCAACAAAAATTTCAGGAATTCAAATTTCGATTCATCCAAAATTTAAATCTACTAAATTTGAACGCAATCGAAATTTACATAATCCACATTTGAATGCAACCAAAATTCACATTATCCAAATTTGAATTCAACCAAAATTCATAGCATCCAAATTTGAAAACATCCAGTTTAGAAAGCATCTAAATTTAATTGCATCCTAATTTAAATACAATCTAATACACATTAGCCAAATTTGAATGCAACCAAAATTTGACAAATCTAAATTTAGATACATAAAAAATGTACATCTATGAAATATGAACGCAACCAAAAACAATGCATCATAATTTGAACGCAACCGAAGTTCAGAGCTTCCAAATTTGAAAATATCCCATTTATAAAGAATCTAAATTTAAAAGCATCCAAATTTTAATACAACCAAATCTCACATTATCCAAATTTGAATGCAACCAAAACTCAAATATAAATTTGGAAACATCACAAATTCGAACGCAACCGAAATTTACGACATTCAAATTTGAATGCGACCAAAATGCAAGCATCCAAATTAAAAAACATCCAAATTTGAATGTAACCAATATTCGCCAAAACAAACTTCCAATTCGAAGCTATTAAATTTGAATAGAAACATCCAAATTTGAATGCCACCAGAATTTGAAACATCCTAATTTCAATACAGCCAAAATTTCATGCTTTCAAATTTGAATGCCTTCGAATTTCGAACCATCCGAATTCGAATGCAACAAAAATTTGAAACATAAAAATTTGAATGCATTTGAATCTCGAAAAAATCATATTTGAATGCAAACAAACTCAAAGTTGTCAAATTTAAATTTATCAAAAATTAACATCAACCAAATTTGAACGTAACCAAAATTCACGTCATCCAAATTTGAATTCAATTAAAATTCAAAGCCTCCAAATTTTGAATGCACAAAAATCTAAATTTTCAATTTTGAATGTATCTACAACTCGAAACTTCCAAATTTCCTTACCATCCAAAATTTTCTTAAAAAAACACTCAACTTTCTCCAATTTCTTTATCTCCTCTCTCTTCTTCTTTAAACTTTTCTTGCAATTAAAAATAAAAAACGTTAATACCAGTATCGTTTATCAATACCACTTATTTTTTTTTTCAATCCTTTTAATTGGATGTTGACTCTATCAATTCTGGGTAAACAAATTGATCGTAATAACCAACAATCATAAATTAAATTATCTTTCTACTTTCTAAATGAGGAAGAGGATTAAGTAGGTAATAATGGAGAGTCATTAATTTTTGACATAATCTAGTTTTCTAGAAAAAAAATATATATCTAGAGTTACGGTAAAGCTTTTAACGGTATAAACTGTCTGCGTCTAGCTTCTTGTTTCTATTATGACGCTGATTATAATGACGCATAAGGATATAAGTGTCTGAAACAACCAGGTTTTACTGGATCTTCCCTCAGCACGAGCAAGTCTTGTTTTAATGAAACTTCCAGGCCTGCTCTTCAACTCTTTATTATGTCAAACATGCAATAAAAAAAATACAATATACATAAAACTAGCATTAAATTCTAACTAGACATTAGGACCATTTCTATCCCAGCAGAAATTGATGTAATTTACTCTAATGAAATTTAATACTGAACTGGTTTTGAAAAAATTATAATTTCTTTAGTGGCTATAAATATAACGTGATGTTTCGAATACTCTCGGTACTGTTCGGAAGTTTTCGGTTTCGTTCAAAAGGTTTCGGGTATGATCGGAACCATTCGGCAACGTTCGGAAGCTTTCGGCTTCATTCGGAACCTTTCGGAATCGTTCGGAACCATTCGGCTTGATTCCCAACCTCTCGATATCGTTCGGAATATTTCGGGTATGATCGGATATCATTCGGCAACGTTCGGAAGCTTTCGGCTTCATTCGAAACCATTCGACAAAGTTCGGAAGTTTTCGGTTCCACTCGGTAACTCTCGCTACCGTTCTCGGAAATTCTCGGCTTCTTTCGGTAACTTTCGGGGTTTTTCGCCGAAACTAAAAAACTCATAACTGTCGTTTGTGGACCACGGACAGGCGGACAGACACCAAAGTCTCGTTTTACGATACAAAAATGTGTTTTAATTAATTTTAAAAATTGTTAATCATTTTATAAATTTTAAAATTAAATTTTGAATTCTAAATTACATTAAAATTCTTTTAATACACTCCACTTGTGTCAAATTATAATTATTACTAAACTTATAATTTTAGTTTCCGCGAGATTATAAACCTGTTTCAATGTTTAGAATACAAGTTGCTATTAAAACTTTCCAGTATCTTGTCGTATGGTGTTTTTATTGTTCTTTATAATCAAGTTTAGCACAAGCAGGAATAAATCAAAGAATAGAAGAGAAAACCGAGCAAGTTTCAATTTTACGATATTCGATACACTTTATTTGTGAAATAAAACAATGAGGCTGGGAAATCAATCCACCTGAGATGATGGGAACTTGTCTGAATATCGAGAGTGAATGGAAATTACTCTTCAGTTCTTTATTACGATATCAAAATATTTCAAAGAAAATATTTACATTATTTTAAATATTTTTAAAATTTTTTTATTTAAATCTTTACAAAAAAGCAGTGCAAAATAAACTCAACGGTTAATTTAAAAAAAAACAATTTTCAATAGAATATAAATTTTTAAAATTGTTCAAAACTGTAGAATTTTCTTAATTAAATATAAAAATGAAAATGAAGGTAAAATTTTCAATTAGTTTTGGATGTTAATTGGAAATGTTTAATTATTGCTTCCTCATGGAGGAAGTATTTTTTTTTATACAATAAGAAGTGATTTATATAATTAAATCATAAAAGATCTATCGTGAGATAATTCCCGTGACTCCAAGGTCTATGTCACTTTCATGCAAATGTGCGGTTACCCTCTTAACTTTCTATCTCACAAACTATAATTCAAAAATTTGTATTTTACCGTGAAACTTTCCAGTCACCACATAATAAACAATTTGTCACACTTTTTTCATGGAATATTTATGCACTACTTGATTTTGATGTCATTTTTGCGAGGGAAATTTTTCTTGACAAATTTAACCCTTTGACATTATTTTAAAATCATAATTTTAATTTTTTAAAATTGAACTACAACTTTTAGTAATTTAAAATACAATTTTATTCGACAATAGAATATAAAGAATTCTTAAAATTTTCACTGAACTTTAAAGGAAATTAAACAATATTTCAAGAAAGTTATTCTTAACCATATAAATAATCGGAAACAATTTTTTTCTACTGAAATATTCATAGACTATTAACTTGATGAAAACTTGAGAAAAAAGTTTCCTGTTTTCACTCTTCTGTGGAAAATGAAGATTTATTACCTTTTAAATAATATGATAAATATTTAGTTTTATTGTTCTTATTGTTATGCTTTTTATTATTATCATCAATATTAAATTATATTATTTTGTTTCTTATCCTTTTTAGATTACTTATTTATTTTAATTAAATGATTAATAATAATTTTAATGGATCAAAATTATGTTTCTTAAAAATAATAAAGATTGATAATTTATTTGAAAATTATATTTATGTGTAATTAAGAATTTTATTTAAATGAAATTTATACATTTAATAGAAATTAAATTTGAGGACAATAATCACGAATAAAAAATTTATAAGTTAAGAAAAAGATAATATGAAATTTGTAAAATTTGGTTTTTTGTATTTCTGATATTTAATGAAATAAAAATTATATTTAATTAAATATCAGCTATTTTTAGGAGCCCCGGTAATAATACTGATATAAAACAAATAATTTCAGTGATTTTTAGGCTCCCCAGTGTTGGTAAAAATAATATTAAAAAAAAATGTTTTGGGAACCCAGTGATTGTAATTTTAATAAATAAATTTAAATATTAACAGAAAATTTGAATAATAATCAATGCGAAAAAAATTTCCAGGCTCCCCAGTAGTAATAATAAAAATAAAATAAAAAATATCTACCAATAAAAAAGTTTTTAATTGGCAAAAAGATAAAATGAAAATTTTAATTTTTGGTTGTTTGTATTTTTAATTGTTGATAAAATAGCAATTTTTGTTCTCTTCAGGCGCCCCAGTGATAATAAAATTACAAAAAAACCGCAAATAAGAAATTTATGAATTAAAAACAAGATAAAATAAAATTTATTAAATTTTATTATTTCTATTTTTGATCCTTGATAAAATTATACAATTCAGTTATTAATTATTAATTTATTTATTTTCGTTATCTTAAATCGCCGCAGCAATAATAAAATTTTAAAAATCCATAAATTGATAAAATTAGATCATTTGTATTTTTTATTTTTAATTGCATTAATTAATACGGTCATTAATTATTAATTTTTGTTATTTTCAGGCGCCCCAATTTTAAAATAAACAATTCTAAAATATCTAATTGACATCAGCACCAGAAAATAATTTAACAAAACCAATTTATTTATATAATTCCGGATGATTATGCAAAAACGAAATTAGAATCGTGACAATAACTATTCAATTTTTTTGCCATTTTAAGTAAAAACAGAATGAAGACAGTTTTAAAGAATTTTAATGAAGTGGTTCACTGGTTTCAAGTTTGACCTAAAATTCCTTTTTTTTTTTTTCTTCTTTTAATATAATTCACTTAATTTTTTAGTTACCACTCTGTGAATAGTCCTGTACCTAATTTAAATCCTACTTTCCATATTTATGGCAAATTGATGGAAATTTAACGTCTCGGACAGTCGATTCTAGAAAAGTTCATCAGTCGCAACGAGCCATGAAATCTCGTAATAAATTGAGAGCTCATCTCCAATAGTGGAGCGCCTTTCGCATGTTTTCAACTTTTAGGATTAGAAACTCTTCCCGAGTTAAAAGTGAGAATCTTTCACTTTCGATTGTTGAAATTCTTATTATATTTTAAAATTCATGCATGCCATTTTACGAGTCCCTTGACTCCTGAACGCTTTTCATAAACAAGGGAAAATTATTCTGAATATAATGCTTAATTTCTTTCACATTCGACGCCAATTTCCGAGAAAGCTGTTCAATTATATTATAAATATGCATATGATTTTACACTATTTTTGTGAACCTTTTATTTTATACGATTTTTAACGACTTGTAATTTTACTTTTACTTTTCTATTTTTTCGTTTTATAGCCACTTTTGATTCTCGTTTTATATCCGTTTTATAGATTTATTTTATGTTCACTTTTATTTTATAAGGTCATTTTAGATTGAAAATTGTGAAAATTAGATTATATTTATTATTTTTATGATTAAAGTTTAAATAGATTTTTATGTAATATTTGTTTATTATTAATATTGTCAATGAGAATTTCGAAATCACGAAAATTTCATTAAATTTAATTTTTATTTGATCGAAAATTAATATTAAAAATAACAAAATTTGATAATTTCCATTTTATCTTTTTACTGATTTATATATTTTTTTAATAAAAGTTGTTTTTAATTTTATTATTATTATTACCATCGCTGGGTCGCCTGAAAATTTAGTTTTTATTTATTATTTTATTACTATTAAAAATATTTTTAATTATTTTTATTATTACAAACACTAGGGCACTTGAAAAAAACCAAAATTTCATTTGTATGTAGTTTTTAAAATAAATTTTTATTTATTACTATTATTTTTGTAGATTACTAATATTGTCAATGGGGCTTTTGAGAATCACAGATATTTCATTAAATATATTTTTTATTTGATAGAACATCAAAAATAAAAATAAGCAAATTTTATTATTTTCCTTTTATCCTTTTACCGTTTTATGTATTTTTCATTAGGAGTTGATTTTTGTTTTTTTATTATTATTATTATTATTATTGCTGTGTCGTCAAAAAAATTTTTTATTTCTTATTTTATAAATATTTTAAAACATTTATTTATTAATATTAACTATTACTGGGTCGTCTGAAAATTGTTTTTATTTATTATTTTCTAAATATTTTAAAAATATTTATTTATTAATATAACCAACACTGGGGCGCCTTAAAATCATCGACATTTAATTTAATACATTTTTTATTTGTTTAATAACAATATTATCACTGGGGCTTTCAAAAATTACCGACATTTCATTAAGCCTAATTTTATTTGATCGAAAATCAAAAATACAATTAACCAAATTTTATAATTTTGTTTCTATCTTTATACCGATTTAAATATTTTTTATTTGGAGCTTCTTATTTTAATCATTATTATTCTTTTATCTCTGAATTCAGAAAAATGACATTTAACATATACTTTTGAAAATATGTTTATTTATTTTTTGTTTATTATTAAAATTATCAATAGCGCTCACGAAAATTACCGAAATTTCATTAAATACACTTTTTATTTGATCAAAAATCAAAAATGCAATTAACCAAATTTTATATATTCAATTTTATCTTTATTCTTGGGTCGCTTAAAAATTGAGTTTTTATTTATTATTTTCTAAATATATTTTAAATATTTAATTATTATTATAACCAACATTGGAGGGTCTGAAAATCACTCAAATTCCATGTAAGTTATTTTTTATTTGATTATTTTTAAAATCACTGGGGCGCCGAAATATTATTTTTATAATATTTATTTTGTTTTATTAACAATTGGGTTCCCAAAAAATTACGAAAATCCCATTAACCATACATTACAAAACAGGATTTTATTTACTATTTATTTATTATTAATATTGTCAAAAGGGCCCTCAAAAATCATCGAAATATTATTAAAAACACGTTTTATTTAACCAAAAATGCAAATAACAAAATTTTATAATTTTTCTAAAATAGATTTTTATTTTATCACTATTATTATCATCACTGGGGCGCCCGAAAATTATATTTATCTTTATTATTCTTATAATATTTATTTTATTTATCACTGGGTCGCCTAAAAATCACGAAAAATTTTATCTAACATAAATTTTTCAAAAGATTTTTATTTATTATTATTATTATTTATTTATTTATTCTCTTAAAAACTGCAGAATATCTATTACCAATTTTCCTAAAGTTGAAAGAAATATTAATAAATAAAATTAAGATATGCAAGGCTGGTTTTACTACACAATAACAAATGCGTTGCGAGAGTTTCGTGTCATAATCGATAATTAGAGTCAAAACGATTCAATTATAAACCATTAAAATGATGAAAAATTCATCAAGGAAAAACGTTTTTTGGAATATTAAAAAAAATTTTTTTTTTAACCAAACAAAATAATTCCTTTTTTGCAGAAGTCATGCTCCAGCGAAGACGTGCAGTTCACGATAAAACCAACGATGGGCATGTTACTCTTTAAAAGACTCTTGTTTCCCGTTACTTCTATTTTCTATTTACAAAAAGTAGTCTGATACGGTTAAGTTCTTTTTTGAATAATGGTCTATATTACTCTTTCAACGGAAAATACTGTTACTTTTTATTTTTCACGGTTAAAAATCTATTACATGACAGTTCACTTTGTAAAAATCTCTTTTTACCTGCTTTCACAATTTTAATTTCAATTTTTTTCCATTCTGAAAGACAGCATCAATTTATCTAAAAAATTTATAACAAAATTTTTATTAGATTTTTATTATTCATTTATTATTAATATTGTCACTGGGTCGCCTTAAAACCATCGGAATTTTATTTAACATAATTTTTTCCATTTGTATTAATTATCTATTTATTATTATTACCCGGGGTCTCCTAAAAATACCGAAATTTCATTCAACTAATTTATTATCAGCTTTTTATTTATTTTCTACTTATTACTATTATATTAATAAAAAAAATTAAGTATTTATTATTATCACAATCACTGGGTCGCCTAAAAATCGCCCAAATTTCATTTAACATAATTTTTATAATATTTTCACCCCTTATTTATTTATCACTATTATTATGACCGGGGAGCCCGAAAATCACCGAAATTTAATTTAACACAATTTTTATTTCATTTAAAAATACACATAACCTCAAAATTTTTCCTGAATATTGAATTACCAACGTAATTTAAAATTATTTTTGTTTTATCTCCGCCTTTTTGCGCTTAAAATCAATGAAAATAAATTGTCGACAAAAGTTAAAATATTTAAATGAGGTTGTACTTTGTTTTGCAAGTAGCTACTGGATAAGGTGGGTACAATGTAATGCATTCGGCACGAAGAAGTGGCTGTTTAGTCATGGCTCAGTGAATTCAAGATGCATAACGATATAGTTACAAGCACACGCTTTTGCCGTGCTGTTCAAATTGGCACTGCCCAAGTTGCGTATTCAACGAGCAAAACCACGCATAAGAACGAAAAACAAATATTTCCCTTTAAAAAAAATTATTATGTAACTTTAATAAACTAAGAAATCCTCTTATTTGTATTTTTCATCTTTTACCGAATAAAAATTATGTTTAATTAAATTTCGGCCCCCAATTATAATTAATAAAAATCATGTTAAATTAATTTCGGTAATTTTTAGGCGCCCCAGAAGTTAATAAAAAAAATCTTTTACCAATTTCAGTTAATGAGCAAATTATGAAAAATCCCAATTCGGATAAATACAAATTTTGACATTAGGGTAAGCAAGAAATCGGTTAGAGAGAAATTATGCCAGTCATTGACTGATAAAATTATTCGTCTCAAGCGGAAAATGACAGCTTGTAACTGAAAATTTGAATTTTGAGAGAATTTCTCCTTTTTCGTGTTGCGTTTCGAAAGTTTCAGGACAGGTTAAAGACTGAGATTATGGGAAAAAAAATGAGGGGAAGACTATAATTGAAAACTATGGGTGCACGCGGCAAGGCGGTTATACTTTATACTTGGGTAGTTACAGCTGAAATGCTTAGTGGGTCAGGAGATGGAGTACTTGGGCAATGGCTTGTTCAAGATGATACCATCTGACCAAATACAACAAGCCTACTCGTGTACACACAGGATTCACTCGTGTTTTCCTATGATACACACATTTTGTGTGTCTAAATTACAAGTGAAAGCTCACTTGAGTCGCACACTGCATACATATCCGTCCATTTCGAAATCATTGATTCATTGCCAGAAGCAAAGACCGTCAATTTTCTCCCTCTTTTCTTACACTTTATGTGCAATTTTCAATTGGGCGTTACTTAATGTGAATTTAATTCGATTGGGTTTATTTTATTTATTTATACTTAATTTGAAGATTTTAGAAATTAGAGAATTAAAAGGTTTAAATTTATGTGACATTAAATTACGAATTTTCGAAATTTGGATGACTGGATTTCAAGGATTGAAAATTTAACGGAATTGTGATTTGAATGAAAGTGAATTTAAAAGTTTCCGGTAGTATGACAAATTTGTTTTTTTAGGATACGTTTCGATTTCAAGGCTCGAGAATTTAATGATTATTTTTAATTCGAGGTTAAAATGTTTCAAATTTCGTCGAAAGAAAAATTAGAAAATGTTGCAGGGCCTACATTTTTTTAATAGTTACGGCCCTGGTTTGTATTTTTTAAATTTTATTTTGGATGAAGATAAAATAGAGAGAACTAATCACTTATTAAAGACGATATAGATGTGTGAAGACGATATTTGGTTAAATAATGTCTATTTCTTTTTGGAAATATAACAACTATGCAGTATAAACAAATTATTTGCTTGAACAGGTAACATAACCTGAACAATTCTGCATGTGATCGATGAAAAAGAACAAATTTCTTTAACTATTTATGCACAAAATAGACACTAATTGCAAAATAGGAGATCGGTCAATTTTCCGACACTGAAAAGGTTGATAAATAAAAGGCGAAATTTCGTTGCCCGATGTAAGTTTAAAACAAAAAGTACAAATGATGTTTTCGTGGGCACAAGAGAAAAAAACTGTCAAATTAATGTGCCGATGCGCCACTAGCGACAAATTTTTGTAATATATTGTAATATGAACTCGGTCGGTAACAAATTCCCATTCGATAACTAACAAACTAAAATCAGTTTGAATTTATAAAGATTAATATGTAATTAATTACTTAAATTAAATGTTATTAATTAAATTATTCAATTAAGTAAATAATAATGTGGGTATAAGACTTATATATTTATAGTCACTTCTGTCTGCTGAATCCAAATTGGACATTAGGATTGGTCCAAAAAGTTTAAGTTTAACACTAACCTTAAAAATATTCAAAAATAGCTAAAATTGCACTATTTTGTAATAATTCTTTAGTAGACGTTCTATTTTTTCTTCTGATTAATTATTAATTCCAAACTAACAAATAATTTAATAATTTAATTTATATTAATTAGGTATTCATTGTAATCGAATAAAATTTTAATTAATTAATCTAAATCAATTAATCAACTTAAGTCACGATCACAATTTGGAAGATTTAAAAAAAAAATCGAAAAGTCGGGCGCCAGATCTTTCTTGGATCAAAAAAAAAAAATAATAATAATAAATAAATTAACTCAATTAAAGTGACGCAGAATAAGGTTAACGACCAAATAGGAAGCTTAACCTAAAATTACACCACCAAGTTGACAACCAAATAGGAAGCTCAACTTCAATAAACAAAAAAAAATAAATAAATAAAAGAAAAGTAACCCAAATTTATTAATCTTCCACGACTAATTCCGCTAGCTTAGCCCCAATCTGGATGATAGTAGAGGGGATGGTTCTGTAATGCACTTTATTTGAAAAGATTATAATAATTTAAATAAGACATCTACATAATTAAATAAACAATATTTTATTCAGAAAAACAATGTAAATTTGATACAAATGACAAATTTTGAGGTTAGGAAACTTTTTTTATAAAGTTAACAATTGATTAAATAATCAACTACATTTTTAACAATTTGGAAAATAAAGTTAAGTTAGGATAAATCAGGTTAAGTTAGGTTAAGTTAGGTTAAGTTAAGTTAAATTAAACCAAATTAATATATAAAAAAAAAAATATATAAATATAAAAAAAAATAAAAAAAATAAATATAATCCTAAACTATGAATTAGTTAGGAATAACAATTCCAAGACTTGGTCCAATCTAAATCAAATTTAATCCAAAAGCAAATTAAAGCAATTTTTCGTTAATAACTAATGTGACATTTTTTTAAATAAATAAAGGATGAGTTTTGGAACAAAAGGAAAAGGAAAGCAAAATTTTAATTTCAAATTAATTTTTAACAGGTTAAGTTTAATTCGCACAAATGAAAATTAATAAATCAATTTTAGAATCTTTAAGAAACAAAATAAAATAATAAAATACGAATTTTATTCAAGAGAAATGATAGAAATCTTACCAAACGAAAAAAAAATCCAAACTTCGAAATCAAAATCAATATTTTAAATTGTTGAAATTTTCCAATTTTTCTTTAAAATCTTTGTCTAAAAATTAATTAATCCTTGAAATCGTCCAATTTAGAGCCAGAGAGAATAAATATAATCGTTAAATTAGGTGAAATCCAAATAATTCCGAAAAGATTCCGTCCAATCTCAATGAATGATTAATAAAAAGTGAAAAAGTGACGTTAGTTATTTTCCATGGTTACCAGCGTAACCATGGAGAAATAATTGTTCCAAAGCTCATAAAAAAAAAAGAAAGCTACGCTAAAAAATTAATTTAGATCACTAAATTGACATAAACGAAGTTGGCTACATTCTGTTGTTTCTTAATTCTATTGATCGAAAGAACCAATATTTTAATCTTTATGAAATTTAAAAAATTGGGTTAATACAGATTATCAAAATACCTACGAATTACAAATTTTTGGTATGAAGATAGCAAAAAATATTATTAAATTTGTATATCTTTGAGTCATTATAATTTAAATAAATTCCAAACGTAAATTAATTCATATTCCAATTTGTTCAAACTTTTAAATTTCAATTAATTCAAATTTAAATGCATAATAATTAATGCAAACTAATTAAATAATATTAATTGTATTTGTCGTTTTATTTTAGGATTTTCATTAACTTTCTTCTTTTTATGCAAATTGTTTAATATTACATTACACAATTTTTTTATTATAACATACACTAAACTTTTTATTTCGATGATTTTCATAATTATTTACATACCTATTTTTAAAAAATAAATACGATCATTTTTTATAAACTTATTCAATTTGTTTTCACATCTTGTCTATTTTTTACGAGATTTCTTGCAAACTTACTAATTCTTTCATAAAATTTTTAGATTTTGTGTAATATTATAAAAATGTTTTTGGTTTAATTTGCCTAAACTTTTTTATTTTTAAAGGATTTTTGAATTTCTTTTTATTTTATTTTTATTAATTCTCATTTTTTAGTAGATTCTAGCAAAATTGTATTATTTTTTGTACTTTTTACACCTTTTTGCAGTTTGTTAGATTAAGAAAAAAAAAACATTTCTCTATTTTCTTCCTATTTATTTAATTTTCATGATTTTTCACTATTTTTTTGTCCTTCCTTTTTAATTAATTCTTTAATTTTTGTCATCATTTTTCCACTTCTTAGAAACATTTTTTCTTCTTTTAAATTGTTAAGTTCTTATCTCATAATTACGAATTTATGAAAACATTTATTCGATGATTTTATCTACATTTTTTAAATTTCTCAATTTTCAACTTTTTTGAAAACTTTGATTCTTTTATTTTATATTATGTAAATTTAATCTTGTACTAAATATTCTGATTTTAACATCGTTCTTCTATTTCATAGAATTTTCTTTTCTTTTACAATTTTGTTCTCTTTAGTAATATATTTTAAAGTTTCTTTAATTATTTCCTTATTTTTTATTTTAATTAAAAAAAAATGTCCGTAAACAGTTTAATTTTTTTAAAAGAGTTTCTACTTTTTATATATTTTTATGCCATTATTTTATTCTTGTGTTGTTTTCTTAATTTTTTCTTCATTTCTTTAATAATATCATGACATTTTTTTAAATAGACTGTTTTCCTATCTTCTTACGTTCTTGTTTTTTTTTTTTAAGAAATTTTTTTGAAATTTTCTCATTTATTTGACAGAATTTATTTGATTTTGATTTAATGTTTTATTCTTCATTATTTCTTATTACCTATATGTTCTCAGTTAAAAAAATAAACTAATACAAATAAACATTTTGAGCTTATATATACTGATAATATTTTTAAAAAATCAGTTTTTGATTTAAATCAAAAAAAGTCCAATTTAAATAAAAAAAATCGTATTTTTGTTTTTTTTTTCAATCGTGATTTTCATCAGCCCGGTAATAAAAACATTAAAAAAGTTACTTAACTACTTTATAATATATTATTTCAAACGTGTAATCTAAAATTTTGATTTTTAAAAATCCGGGAAAATTGTGCTCTAAGATCCGGGAAATCCGGGAATTTAAAATTGCCAGTTTGCTAGACACCCTGATTATAATTTCGTATTCGGAAGGTATCAAAAGTTATTCTTTGTGTGTTTAATAAATAATACCTCCCTTTTTAAATTATATTTATCATTTTAAACTAAATTACTTATATAAATTTCAGGTGACGGTGTACCTGGTACAATTGTCGTCAGGGTTGGTAATAATCGACCTGATCTAGGAACCAATCCAATTTGCAATCGTTACACAGGACCTTTGGAAGGAGGTCAACCACTTTTTTTGCCATGCAATCCTCCCATGCCAGGAGCTTTTGTCTCCGTTCACCTAGAAGCTGCTGCGCAAAACCCCATTCCTGTACAACTTTCACTCTGTGAAGCTTTCGTCTATACTGATCAAGTAAAAATACATTTTATCTTATTATTAATCATTCTTACCCATTCCTACTTTATTTAGATACAAAATTATCTGTACTCCTAGTATTTTTACAATCAACTTACTTTTACTTTTTATAATTCCATTTTCTCACCGGTCACCTAAAATTCTTTCTTCTTCCGTTAATAGGCACTGCCAATAGAGAGATGTCCACAATTCAGAGATCAGCCTCCAGGATCAACTGCAACCTATAATGGAAAATGTTACGTTTTTTACAATCGACAGCCACTAAACTTTAGAGATGCTCTGGCTTTTTGTCGATCCAGGGGTGGTACTCTGGTTGACGAGAGTAATCCTGCTCTTCAAGGATTTATATCCTGGGAACTCTGGAGACGCCACAGGTTCGTCGTTTAATTTTTATGTAATAATTATTTCAGAAATAGTAGGAGATGACTTTAAAATCCACTCGCGATGATTCGGTCGTGTTTCTAGCAGATGTAATTTAATGTTTTTAGAATTTAAATTTAATTTAATTTTTTAGAAGCGACACCTCAAGCCAATATTGGATGGGCGCCGTGAGAGACATGAAGGACAGAACAACCTGGAGGTGGACCGGAAGTGGAGAGGAAATATCCGTATCTTTCTGGAGTTTGCCTCAAGGCAGCGAGGAAGACTGTGCTAGATATGACGGAAGTCGAGGATGGTTGTGGTCGGACACTCCATGTACCGCCAGATTAAACTTCATTTGCCAGCATCGTTAGTACCGCATAATTCCTCAAAATTCAAAGAACTCGTTCTAGATTCTTAAATTGTGCAGAATTATATAAGAAAATCAGTTACGGTTTTATTTTAAAAGCAATTGAAACCCATCTCAATTAGACTATAAGGAGCACAAGGTGTGTTCCTCCCAAGAATCTTTTCTTCTGCATCCACATTCCGCCACACTTTGCATAAAGAATGCTCACCTCGGAGATAACCCAGGTTTCCGTTACATTTTACTGCATACGCGTGAGAAAAGAGATTATACATTCATTAAAGTCTTTATTCTTTGCATTGTTTACACACTTTTAAAGGATCTAAATTTCAGTTTTCAAAATTTGTTTCAATCCAAATTTGCAGGTTCTCCAATTTTAATTAATCTGATTTTCCAAATTGGAATGTATTGAGCAATAGGATTTTAAAACAAGGAAATTATTGTTGGTGAACCCAATTAGTTAATAAATGTAATCCACACACTCATTGCGCACGTTGCCAAATTTTTAGGCGCGCTTGCGCCGCCGCCATGACACATCAGGACCGTATCGTCGATACCTAAACTAAGTTCCCATGAATTTAAAATTTAATATCAAGATTTCAATTATCAAAAACTCCCTTTTGTAATGAAACACTTCCCGTTAGAGTATTTCGATTTTAAATTTTTTTTATAAACTCCACCATTTGATCATCCCAGGATTCTTAAAGGAGAAAGAGAAACTAATTTAGTATATCGTTGTACTAATTTGTTTAGAACCGAGAGCTTGCGGGAGACCCGAGCAGCCGCCAAATTCCACCATGTCAGTCACAAATCCATCAGCAAAGTCTGTAGTGAGCGCTTATGAAGTTGGAGCTGCTGTGGAATACACCTGCAACCCAGGAAGTCTTCTGATTGGCCCCTCGACTCGTACATGCCTCGAAACTGGATTTTACAACGAGTTCCCTCCTGTTTGCAAAAGTATAATCTTTTTATAATGTCTAATTACCAACTTTAATTCAACCAAACGTGGATATTTGAAGGCGGGTCAATTCGAGAATAAGGAAATTAGAAATTCTAATTACGAATTACATTTTGTTTCAGATATCGAATGTGGCTACCCGGCGAGTATTCTAAATGGAGAATATTCTCTGATTAATAACACTGTCAGCTACTTGAGTCAAGTTCTTTATACTTGCGAAGAAGGTTACGAGATGACTGGTACTGAATTTTCCTTTTAATTTCAATCTTCGGTTGTTGAAGATGTGGTACAGTTTCTAATTGTTTCTAGGTCGAGCGAGACTGACCTGTGACATTGATGAAAGATGGAATGGACCACCGCCTCGTTGTGAACCAATTCGCTGTGATCCTCCACCTGTTGTGTCTCACAGTCTGTTCCAAGTAGACGAGATCACGAGCGAGGAATCTGATAATAAGAGCAATAATAGAAGTTTAATTGTTGGTAGTATCGTTACTTATACTTGTGAGAAAGGATATCGACTTGCCGGACACCGACAAATTCTCTGTTTAGCTACTGGATCTTATGATCACGCACCACCTTCTTGTACTGGTAAGCAAATGTTTATTAGGAATCCCTTTAGGTATGTAGGAATTAAAATTATCAGTTTTAGTAGTGATAGCGATTTTTCTCTGTAATGCGTGAGTATTTTGTTGAGACTCTTCGGCTGAATTCGGGTCAAGTCGATCCTGGAATAGGAATTGTAAAGATAGCAAGAAATGAGAGTTAGTCAAAAATTGGTCACTGTATTGATAAGGTCGCGTCGATCCCATAAATTACTTAGTTTTGAAATAATGTTTATTAAATCTACTTTATTGCAACTTAATTATAGCTTCACTCAATTTGACCTTAAGACGATTGCTTAATAAATAATAATTCCTACAGTTATGATTTATTGAATGGAGGATGTTTAGAAATACGGGAATTTAACGGGAATTAGTATATCTTGAGAAGAGCCGGGAATTTACATAAAGAATTGGGAATCAGCAAGAAGATTCGGGAAATTCGAAAAGGTCCGGGAATTTACAAAAATTTCCGGGAATTCGTAAAAACAAATTTCTTCACATTTCCGGGTAGGAATTTTCATAACAACCCAATAATTAATTCGAATTCGTCTAGATCTAACATATATCAAACGATTTATCATTTTACTCATGATTTGCATGAAGGACCAATAATTTTCTGATTTTTAAAAAAATTCGGAAATTATAAAAAAGATTCGGTAATTACCAAAATAACCCGGATTTTGCCGAAAGCATCGCTGTAATTAACAGAAGGTTCTTAGAATTTGCAAAAAGTTCCGGGCATTAGTAAAAACATCCTAAAGAATTCACTACACTTCCGTGTGGGAAATTCTATAACATTTTTAGACAAATTTCGCATCATTGGTAAGGGAACATTTACATTTAGGTTCGATCCCTTTAATTATTATTTACTTATTGACTGCAGGATGTCTAGCGATTCGGGCAATCCGGAAATTTAACAGGAATTAACATATATTGAAAATAACCGGAGATTTGTAAACGGAACCGGGAATTATAAAAAGATTAATTTTACAAAAAGATCCGGGAATTTACAAAAAGATCTAGAAATTAACAAACAGTTCCGTAAATTCGTAAAAACATTCCAAAAATTCCAGTACGTTTACGTGTGAGAAATTCGATGACATTTTCAGTCAAATTTCACGTCGAATAAGTGGACATTTACATTTTTGTTCGAGAGGAACAACGAAACTTCCGAATTAGAAAACAAACCAATAATGGATTCAAATTCGTCTAGACCTAAAATATATTAAACGATTTATCATTGTACTAATGATTTGCAAAAAGGACCGGGAATTTTCAAAAAGATTTGGGAATCATTAAAAAGATTCGGTAATTACCAAGAGAACCCGGAAATTGCCAAAACATCCTGGAATTTACAAAAAGATGCGGGAATTTACAAAAATTTCCGGGAATTCGTAAGAATGTCCCAAAAATTTCATTCTGTAACATTTGTAAATGAATTTCGCATCACCCGGAAGTGGACATTTACATTTAGGTTCGATCTCTTTAATTATTCACTTATTGACTGCAGGATATCTAGCTATTCGGACAATTCGGGAATTCAACAGGAATTAAATATTTAAAAGTACCGGAGCTTTGTAAACAGAATCGGGAATTGGAAAAAGATTAATTTTTTAAAAAAGTTGCAGGGATTTACAAAAAGTTGCGGAATTCGTAAAAATATACCAAAAATTTCATTCTATAACATTTTTAGACGAATTGCACATCACTCGAAAATGGGCTTTTATATTTAGGTTCGATCTCTTTAATTATTCACTTATTGGCTGCAGGATATCTAGCGATTCGGACAATTCAGGAATTCAACAGGAATTAAATATTTAAAAGTACCGGAGATTTGCAAACAGAATCTGAAATTTAAAAAAGATTAATTTTACAAAAAGATGCGGGAAATTACAAAAAGTTCCGGGAATTTCTGAAAATATCCCAAAAATTTCATTCTCTTTAGACGAATTGCGCATCACTCGAAAATGGGCTTTTACATTTAGGTTCGATCTCTTTAATTATTCACCTATTAACTGCAGGAGATCTATCAATTCGGACAATTCGGGAATTCAACAGGAATTAAATATTTAAAAGTACCGGAGATTTGTAAACAGAATCTGGAATTTAAAAAAGATTAACTTTACAAAAAGATGCGGGAATTTACAAAAATTTCCGTATATTAACAAGAATTTCAGGGAATTTGTAACAACATTTAAAAAATCCCATTATGTTTCCGAGTGGGAAATTCGATGTCATTTTCGGACCAATTTCACGTCGAATTTCCTCGAAAGATATTTACATTTTTGTTCGGGAAAAACATCGAAATTTTCTAATTGATAAACAAACCAAATTCAAATTCGTCTAGATCTAAACTATACTTAACTATTTATCATTTTACAGATGATTCGCAAATTTCCCCAGCACCACCTAGAGCGACTCACAGACCATCAAGTACAAGAGGTCGTCCATTTATCCCCACGAGATTTAGATCATCAACATCAACTTCAACATCGACATCAACATCAACCAGTACTTTGAGTCCAGTGCCATCTCGAAAATCTTCCTCACATGTCGAGCTTCCGGCAACAGTTAGAGAAACAATCCAAAGGAAATCTTCGATCGGTTTGCAAAAACCCGCACCTTCTCCAACTCAAAATGATCGAGTTCATGATCATCCTCAGGATAACGAAATTTCCGGAAGTGGTGTTGACAACAGGGAGGCTGTACTTGACTCTGGAGTTCCAGAACCCTCTGGACCTTATAGAGTGAACAGTGCCGAGCAGCCGACTCATCAAGCTAAATTGCACCTTGGTGCCGTTATAGCTCTCGGTGTATTTGGAGGATTCGTTTTTCTAGCAGCGGTCATTACGACAATTGTCATTCTAATTCGCAGGTGAGACTCTCTTTTTACTTGTTGAGATTAATTGCATTTTAATAACTAATACATTGTTTTGAGACTTGTCGTGACTCTCTCGTGTTCAAAGCTTGATTTTAAACGACTAATGACTCTTCTTAACTTCTATTTCACTTTTCTTTAACCAAAGAAATCTTTGAATTTAATTCTATCTATGTGATCTCTGTTGATTATCTTTTGCAGTAGAAGTAACATTTTTAATATTATACTACTTGTAAATAAAATTTTGGTAGACAGTAATTAATTATCAGTGGAGTTAATAATTCCGTGGTTTGAGTATTTTGTTCTTGCTATTTAAATCATTGCAATAAGAATAAACATCCTCAAATTAGTTTCAAATATTTTACTTGATGTATGAAATAAAACACAAATTAGATATTTAAATTTTATAAATTTATAGTGATTGTGGACTAATTAAAATCAAAGACGAAACTGAATTTTGATTTAGCTCATCAACAGGGGGTCACTAAAATTAAATTTATTGGATTTTTTATCTTTACTCGAGACATTTTCCCAGTATTTACTGAAATTAACAGAATTTTTCAAAATTAGAGCGGGGTTTTTTTGAGGCGCATGATTATATCCAAAATTTTAATTTTTTAATGTGCATTGCATCGAAAATTTTATTACTGAAATGCTATTTGCATACATTTTGTAGATCGAATTACCATTTAGTGTAATTTTAATTTACTCGAATTATAATTTATTCTAATTTCTAAATAATAGATGTGTTTCTCGACATAATTTTTATTTAATTGAAAAACTATTTACGATAATTAAATTATGTTGATATTACAAATATATCAGGAGAAAATTAGCGATTTTATTATTTCCAGATTAAAAAGGGATTAGAAAATAATTCGAAATTTAAAATGGTGTTAATTGGAATTAATTTTACAAAGAGACTAGGACTAGAAAAAAAGATTAAAATGGTGTTCTTGAGAAAAATAGAAAATTTCTGTCTCTTTCTATCCATAACGGATAAAAAGGGATTAGGTATTGAGGATGAGGATTACAGCAAAACATAATTTACCGGATGTCGGGCAAAGGGAACTGGAACTTTTAGATAGTTTTTTTTATCATATCTCGAGAACCACCTAATATTTTTTAAGTTTTCTTAGCTTAAATTAAAGCTGCTATTTCCACGAAAAAGGTGAAGTTAGTTTTAAATTTCTCATATCATCTTCGTAGATTTTGCATCGATTTAAAGATATTGAACGATTATTAGAAAATTCAAGAATTTTTTTTCTAACTTATCAACTAATATAATGAGTCGGAAATTTCTAAAAAAATTTATAAATATGTTTTCTAAAGTAGAATTTAATAAGCTTTCCAACTTTTCAAGTTTCAACTCTCTAGCTTATTTTTGGACTAAGTTATCGTGATTTGAATTGAGTTGTCTTTTTTCTATTCTCTTCGGTTGATGAGGCCGACAATTTCCGATAATAGAGTAGTAATTTCATCAGAAATTATTTTACTTCATCGTATTCTTTTTTGTTTTACCCGTAATGTTTATAAAGTCTTTTATATTTTGAAGTCAGATTTTTATTCATCTCACTTTATTTTATGTATCGTATTTTATCATTTTTTAAAATTTTGTTATTTTACATATTTTACATATTTGACATTTATTTTATATGTATCGTATTTTATCATTTTTAAAAAATTTTTTATTTTAGCTTGTTTTATTTATTGCAAATAATCTTAGTAAAAATAAATACCCTATGGAAAATTTCCGATATCACGAATTATTAATTAGATGGCGTAAGAAAATGGTAAAAACAAAAATTTTGATATATAAATGAAATTTTTTTACGATTCACGCTTTTAGGTTATGTAGTGAATAATTTATTAAGTATTTTGATTAAATATAAATTATTGCGGCCATTTTATGGTTAATACGCATTAAAAAAATGATAAGAGATATTCTAAAAATAGCAAAATGAAAGCTGACAATTTTAAATAATAAATGTAATGATTAGAGAAACCAATTGATGAAACAATTGAAGAACAGGATTTTATCTGAATAAACTTTTATTAACACCTTGAAAAAAGTTGTTTAGATATTTAAAAATTTTGCATTAAAAACTTGTAATCTTTAAAACAAATCCATTTATTTATTAATTAGCATGTTTCATACTATTAATTGTCCATTTTTTGAAAGAATAATAAATATTTATAGGTTAGGATTTTTGCCAGGTCAGCTGTTATATCCATATTTATACTGAATAAAAGGATTTTTTTAAAATAAATTGATCTTTTCTATTTTCTTCATCTATCCGTACTCAAAATTAAATGTAGCTTCTTTTTAAATAAATTCAGAAAATTACACTTTTTCTCCTTTTACAAAATTTTTAAGTGTTTGTTTCGATAAAATGTTAGTTATGATGTTATGCCTTTCAGCCACAGAATTAATATACAATTGTTTTTATTCCAGTTAAAGAGTGAGTTTTTCATTAAAATACTATTTTTAATCCAACAGATTTCACGATCTTAATTAACAGATTAGACTCCTATGTGCTTTCCGTTTTCTCGGTTCGTGCTATCGGAAATTTTTGACAAGATATCCCGAAATAATTCTCTTATTTAGAAACTGGAGTAAAACTACACAATTTAGCGACCTCTTCTTGAAGTTAGCTGCAAATGTCTCAGGAGCGTAAACATAAATATTAAAATGGGGATCGTATGTCACCACGACGATAGTTGCGTTTTAAGTTGTCACCCTGGAAAACAGCTGACCGGACTTGCAGCCAACTTCAAGAGACTGTCGGTAAACGACAGTTTAACCTAAATCAGTATAAGCCTAACGCACAATGAATCATAATCGCTAATCCTTAATCGTAAGAATGAGAGGAAGTAGGACAGACATATATCTGTGTCCTGCTTCCTCTCATTCTTACGATTAAGGATTAGTGATTACGATTCACTGTGCGTTAGGCCATAAATTGTAATTAAATACAAAGAAAAATTACAAGAAATGGTAATTCGAAATTATAAAATTCACGTCAAATTGCAATTCACTAGTAAGAATTCCAATTTAATGAACATATTGCAAAATAGAAATTTTCCCGAATCATCATGCGCCTAAAAATGAAAATCAAAATAATAACAAAAGAACAAAAACGGACAGAAACTTGTTGTATGATAAATAATAACAAAAGTGAGTAATTGTAATAAAAAATTAACAATTTGGTTTTGGCTGTGACGATTAGTGGTAACGGCAGCGTCGGAGGAAGGCGCCGCAGGGGGCTCGGTGGGGTTGGTGCGTTGGGAGGCGGCGGGAGTGGTGGCCTTGGTAGGGGTGATTCGGGGATGCCATCTCGATGGTACACCCTTCTTGCGCTACCGTTCCCCGACCAGCACCTGGGGCGCCGCGACCTCACGGCTCGCCGAAGTAGCGATCACCCTTATTCATTCAGTCTCTCGGCGGCCCATCGCGCTGGTTACTTCTCGAATCCCTCCCTCTGATTATTAAATTATTAGTTGCTGCCCCACCCCGCCCCAGCCCCGCCAACCCCTCCTCGTTAAACGACCGAATCACCGCAACATCATCTACCTCCTCAACTACCACGCGTCACCTTCACTGGCGATATTAGTCAAGGTAATAAACGAGCATTCAGTCAAAAAGATGAGCTTCTCATCTTTTCCAATATTTTTTATTTTACCGAGCACTTTTTTTAGACTAGCGGCTGCAATATACCCACTCAGAAAAATAACATGCTCGATTTAAACGACTTGTGGAAATCGGGAAAATTGTCCCGATGAAATTTCAGAGGGCAGTTTACCCGACTTTCCCCTTAAATTGCCCAAGATTTATGTTATTTTATGAATTTAAGATTTTTTTTATTTGTAATTTTTTACGGTTACAAGGTTTTAATATTTTTGTGTATTTTTTATTGTATCTAAATGTTTATTTTATTTGTTATATAAGGTAGTTCAAGTTTGGTGGGGGAAAATCCAATATGGAGGATACTGGAGCACAGTTTTGCATGGAAGCCAATTGGGCGAAATCAGTTTTCTTAAAATAACTTTTTAAAAACAAAATTTTTAACCTATGTTTATTAACAAATTATTTTTTATTTATGGAAAGCTATTTTTTAAAATAATAAAATTTAATAAAATTGTTATATCGATTTTTATTATTTTAAAAAATAGCTTTCGATAAAAGAAAAATAATTTGATTATAAACATAGTTTCAAAAATTTGTTTTTAAAAAGTTATTCTTAAATAACTGATTTCGCTTCATTGACTCCAATGCATTTTTAGGCACCAGCAAGCAGCCATCTTGAATTTCCCGTTGGGAACTTGAATAACCTAATTGGTTGATTGAACGGTTTTTCTCAGTTCGTTTATTTTTTTTTTAACTTTACAAAGAGAAATTTATAGGGACATGGTGTTTTAAATTGGAACTAGGGCAAGTTCCAATTCAGGAATATATTTTTAAATTGGAGCAGAAGTTCATTTATTCATATTACATTTATTGCATTAGAAATGAGATTTTTTATTGAAAAACAAAAGTTAAATAATAAAACTGACTTGAGACATTTTAAGGGTTTTAAGGTGAAATTTTGATGATAGATGCCACTGGATTTTGACAGTAGAGGTTATGTGTAGAGGTCAGAATACAGAGAAATTTTAATGTGACGTCACTAGTCAAAAAGGTTAGGTCATTTTGTCAGTAAGGTTAGGTTCAGACCCAAATTTACATTATGTTATAAAACGATTTTTAATAAAAAGTAATTTTAAGACTGATTTATTTTAAAATTGCAAAAATTATTACTATTATATTGTATGTTCTGTTTTTGCGTTTTTATAATATATTCATATTTCCTGTCATCTATTTATATATCTATAATATCAATTTGTTATTGAATTTTTCATAAAAACTACCTTTTTTTAAAAATTCCTTTAAAAGGTAATGTGAATTTGGGTCTGAACCTAACCTTCTTGACAAAATAATCCAACCTTCTTGACTAGTGACGTCACATTAAAAAAAAACTCCATTAAACTATTTCTCTGATTCACATTGTTAAACAATTAAGGCACACAATTTTGAAAGTATTTATTTGTTTGCAGTGATTTTCTTAATTATTTCAATAAAATTATTTAAAAACTTTGAATTAAAATGATTTTATATTACAAATTTTGAATAATTATTAAGAAATTATGAAAAAAATTACTGTTGCTAATTAAATATTTTCAAATGTGCGCGCCATAAAATAGAATAAGGACGTGAATCAGTTAAGTGACCTAATTGAGACACATAACCTCTAAAGAATTTCTTAAATCAATTTTATTTTTGAGTTTTATGATTTTACTTTTATTTTTTTATGGAAAATCTCATTTCTAATGTGATAAAAGTAACTATTATTAATAAATTACGCAGAATTTACTTATAAATACAAATTGAAGCGTTCTTTTTGTCATTTTTTTGGAGAAATAAAACTTGATTAATTAAAGCTTTTGTTCCAATTAAAAAACACCTTGTTCTAATAAATCTCTTTTTACAGGATTGATAAGATTTCAAAATTTATAAATCTATATTTTTAATTTTAAATTTATTTCCAAAATTCCAATTCAAGAGGTTCTTTTTTGCTCTCTTAAAAGTTTATATTTTGCAACAAAAAAAACTTCTCTTTATTTTCAAATCATCAGTAATTTCGTAATATTCAATGTTTCTTTTTTTAATTTACCAGTTTTTCAAATTTTACTTTAAAAACAAAATTTTTGCTTAGATGCAATTTTGTCTGTACTGAAAATATTTTTCTGAGTTTCTCCACTGGGTTCTTTGCATGATGGCTTGCGCCAAAATTTGTCTTCGTGATCTCTTCTTTCTCAATTTTCTCACAAATTTAATAATCTTCCCTCAGTATTCTTGTTCTTTATGCTTTTAATCTCTTCTCTGCTCTCAATTTATCAAACTTTATCACTCTCACTGCCTGACTGGTTCTGGAAAGTTGCACATTTCTTATAATGAATCCCACTCTTAAAATGTTGTATCTCGTATGTGATTATTTTTTTAAACTATATTTATATTACAATTTAAAGAGTTCGAGAAAATATAATTAACTCACCATTTGAAGGTAAGATACTGACTTTTGCACCATATGCAGAAAAATGTTGCTTGCTGCTTTAAAAGCACAAAAAAAGTATCAAAAAAAAATAATAATAATAATTCTAAAAAAACGAAATTTTTATGCAAATAATTCGTATTTGGTCCAAAAAGAAGTTATTTTAGTTATATCCTTTTTAGGAAACTGTCTTTGGAAACTTCCCAAAACTTTACCTTATAGAAACTTACCGAAATAATTTTTTTCAAAATTCCGGAAACTGCCTAGAATTTTCTTTGAAATTTCATATAAACTTCTTTTGGAAACTATCCGGAGTTCTCCCTTAAAAACTTACTGCAAAGTTTCCCTTCAAATTTCATAAAAATTCCCTGAAAATTTACTAAAAACTTTCTGTAAATTTTCCAATGGAAACTTAAGGTAATCTTTTCATTTAAAATTTCGGAAACTTGCTACAAAATTTTTAGAAACTTTTCTTAAAAATTATCTGCAATTTCAGCTTGAAAATTTGCCGCAAAATTTTTCTAAATATTTCCTTAAAACTTCCTGAAAATTTCCTGAAAAATTCTTGGAAACTTAGTTTATAAACATCTAGGATTCCCTTAGATACATCCTGAGAATTTTCTGGAAACTTCTTGGAAATTTCACAACGAAAGTTTTCAAGAAGTTTCTGCTAAGTTGACAAAGGAAAGTTTCTGTGGAATGTTTCAGAAAAATTACCAAGAGATGTTTCTAACAGTAGTTTCCGAGAAGTTTCAGGGAACTTTCCAAAAGACATTTTCATAGAAAGTTATCAGGAACTTACCAAGAGAAGTTTCCGAGAAATTTTTAACGGAAGTTTCAGAAAAGTTGCCAGAGGAAGTTTCTAAGGAAAGTTTCTGAGAAGTTTCCAAAAGAAGTTTCCGAAAAATTTCCATGGAAAAGTCCCGAAAATTTTTGACAGAAGTTTCAGGAAAGTTACCAAGAAAAACATTTGGGATTTTTCCAAGAGAAGTTTCCAGGAAGTTTCAATGGAAAGTTTCCGATAAATTTTTAACGGAAGTTTCAGAAAAGTTACCAAAGGAAGTTTCTAAGGTAAATTTCCTGGAAGTTTTCAAAAAAAGTTTCCGGAAAATTTTTAACGAAAGTTTCAGGAAAGTTTCCTATAAGTTTCCAAAAAAAGTTTCTAAGAAGTTTCCATTAGGATTTTCATGGAGTTTTTCAAGAGAAGTTTCCGAAAAGTTACCAATAAGGATATTCAAATTGGGTGGGGAGAAATTCAAAATGGCGGTTACCCGGATGACAGGTTTGCATTATAATCAATGGGACGAAATCATTTTTTTTACAATAACTTTTAAAAAACAAATTTTCGAACCTATGTTTATTAACAAATTATTTTTCATTTATCGAAAGCTATTTTTTAAAATAATAAAAATTCTTATAAAAATTTAGTACAATTTTATTATTTTAAAAAATAGTTTTCGATAAAAGGAAAATAATTTGTTAATAAACATAGGTTCGGAAATTTGTTTTTTAAAAGTTATTATAAAAAAACTGATTTCGTCCTATTGACTATATCCAGGTAGCCGCCATTTTGAATTTCTCCCCACCCAACTTGAATATCCTTATAAAAGTTATCAGAATAATTTTTGGATCAAATGGAATGATTATTGTGTTAAAAATAGGAAGAATTGTGGGAGCAATGCTTGATAAGCTTTAGGCAATTAAAAATTGAAGGAATAAAAAATTTGTGTGTTGATTTAGGAATCGTGGAAGGGGAGGAAAACATTATCGTCATCGTGCTTCACCGGATTGCAACACAGTGGCCAGTTTTGACAGCAGTTCTTCGGAAAGTCGAGGTGGCTTGAACAGGTATTATCGTCAGGCTTGGGAAAATCTTCACGAGACTGCTGGTCATAAGGCTAACCACGCTCCTCTTCGACGCAAGGAAACCCTGGATGAACCAGGCTACAGAGAAAATTTTCGCGGAAGCAACACTGAACGTGACGGCTCCGAACTCGTCGTCAGTGACGTAGCTGCTTATCCGTCAGCCAAACAAGCCAGTATGTCCGACAAAAAACGTCATCATCATCACCATCATCATCATCATGGCACGCCCGAATGGAGACAATCTCAATCTCACCATAGATACTAAGTGGATTTTTTTTCCAGTGAATTTTTTTTTGCTTCCTCTTCAAATTACTCTCCATGCCGAACCAAAGGAAGGGTTATTGTAACTTGAAACAAATTCTAAAAATAGATAAATTGGCAAAATTTTGAATTGGGAATAACTTTAATTAGGAGTTCATATTAATTGATTTAAATTCATTTTACATTTTACTTTATTTCATTTTATTGGTAAATTCGAAAATCCCTGGAATTTTGCTTCTGTGATTAGAGTAAAAACGGATTGGAATCAAAAGGAAATAAACAGAATTGAAAATTTGAAATTACCGACTAGAACAGGATGATTGAAATGAATAAAAGTGGTTTTTAATGCCGTGGACTTTTAATCGTTTTTAATCCGATCTAGTATCGTTTTTGAACATTCACGAATTCATTCTTTTGGAGAGAATTCATCTAAACACATTTCTATTCATTTTAATTCCTGATAAAAATCGTATCCATTTTAAATCCAATTCGGTATTTGGAAATAAAATGCACTTAATCCTATTTTATTTTAATTCCGATACGGTAGTTAGAAATGAAATCAATTCAATCCCGTTTTATTTCATATTAATCCAATCTAATTTCGTTTTTGAACATTCAGGATTAAATTATTTTGGAGACAGTTCATCTAAAACACATTTCTATTTTTTTTAATTCCTGCTAAAAAAAAACGAGCTCATTTTAATTCCGTTACCGCAGTTCGAAATAATTTTAATTTTATTTTTAATCATTTTAATTCCGATACGTTATTTAGAATTGAAATTAATATAATGCAATCTAATTTCGTTTTTAAACATTCACGGGTTAATTATTTTGGAGAGAATTTATCTAAACACATTCTATTCTTTTTATTTTTATTTCTATTTCTTTTTAATTCCTGATAAAAATGGAACCCATTTTCAATCCAATTCGGTATTTTGAAATAAAATCAACTCAATCCAATTTTATTTTAATTCCGATACGGTTATTAGAAATAAAAATTAATTCCGTTTTATTTTAATTTAATCCAATGTAATTTCGTTCTCAAACATTTACGGTTTAATTTTTTTGGACAGGATTCATCTAAACACATTTCTATTCTCTTTAATTCTAGATAAAAATCGAATACATTTTAATTCTAATACGGTACTTTGAATTAAAATCAACTTAAATCCATTTCATTTTAATTCCGATACGGTGTTTAGAATTAAAATTAATTTAATCCAATCTAATTTCGTTTTTCGACATTCACGGTTTAATTATTTTAGAGAGAATTCATCTAAACACATTCTATTCTTTTTAATTCTTGATCAAAATTGAACCCATTTTAAATTCGATTCGGTATTTTGAAATAAAATCAACTTAATCCCATTTTATTTTAATTCCGTTACGGTAGTTAGATATGAAATCAATTTTATTCCATTTTAATCCAATCTAATTTCGTTCTTAATCGTTCACAGTTTAATTCTTTTGGAGAGGATTCATCTGAAAACATTTGTATACTTTTTAAATCCGAATAACATCGAATATATTTTAATTCTAATACGGTAGTTCGAAATAAAATCAACTTAATTTCATTTTATTTTAATTCCGATACTGTAGTTAGAAATGCAATCAATTTAGTCTCGTCTTATTTTATTTTAATCCAAACTAAGTCGTTCTTGAACTTTCACTGTTTAATTATTTTTAAGAGAATTCATCTGAACACATTTCTATTACTTTTAATTCCTGTTAAAATCTGACCTATTTTAAATCCATTTCGGTATTTTGAAATAAAATCAACTCAATCCAATTTTATTTTAATTGGAAATGAAAAAATTTATTTTAATTAGAAATGAAAGTTAATCCCGTTTTATTTCAATTGTATTCAATTTAATTTCGTTCTTAAATATTCACGGTTTAATTCTTTTGGAGAGAATTCATCTGAACACATTTCTATTCACTTTAATTTCTGATAAAAATCGAATACATTTTAATTCTGATACGGTGGTTAAAAGAAAATTAACTTAATTCCATTTTATTTCAATTCCAATACGATGTTGAGAATTAAAATCAATTTAATTTCGTTTTATCCCTAAAAATGAATTCAAATTTACGTGAGGCTATATTCGCAAATTCAGATACGTTTAAATTTACGTTTTAAAAATTTTAAAACACTTAAAGTTATCACATTAGAAAGTATCCAGATTTTAGTGCCATTTAATTTAGCGCAATTTATATGAGTTTATAAATATTGAAATTTTTCAAAATCAACCATTCAATTTCTGAATTGAACAAATTAAAACAAATACAAGTCAAATTCCGTTCATTTTTAAAGATTTAAATTTCATCAAGAAATCAGCATCAAACTTGGCTTGGTAAAGTATTTTGAAGAGGAGGCAAAATTGAAAGATCTTTTTTTTTCATTGGACTCAAAAGTTCTATTAGAGACGATTAACGTAATTCTATTCGTTTTGTTATATCTTAAATTATTTATCACTAGCTCATTAATGTAAATAGCTGTAGAACGTAAGAATATTATATATAATGCATATTTATATATAATATTAACGTGCATACAATTAGGTTTACCTAACAAGGAGAAAAATCATTTCCCCAGTGTAAAAAGAGACTGACGGTTGAGTTTCTTCCATTGTATGTATGCATGTTGACTGGTCGGAGGACATGCCAAAAAAGCAGAGAGTAATATATTAAAACTGTAAACTAAATGATCAAATATGCGATAAAGTGTAGTATTTTTTTTTTTTAAAGCAAAAACTTTATTTTTCTCACTAATTGTAAAATTTGACATGACTTTTGAAAAAAGACGTTTTTTTTTTTCATTTCCGAAAAAGAATACAATGAAGAATTAAAAAGTGGAATGCTGATGATTTAATTTAGAAACTTTGTAAATTTTCTACATTTATAATTATTAATTATAAGGATTTTTATCGCGTTTGTAACTTTTTTTTTCACAATAATTGTATCATTTCGATGATAGTTAATATATATTATTATAGATTATTTTGGAAATTGTCAATGTGATCTGAAACAACGAATTTTTGTACTTTCACTGTGTCGCAGATTTTATTGTGACATCAGCTGAGCATTTAAACGTTATTTGTTATTTAAAATTCAAATTATAGTAGTGCCATTCTCGGCAATACACTTTTTCATAGCGCACTTAGGGCGGAGCGATTTTTAGCGTTCAAAGTGCATACAATATGAAATGTTTGTTACATAATTATGTAATTTTCAATTGTAGGCAGTGTTTATTGTATTTTGAAAAAGTAAACGTATTTATGTAAGAAAATTGTTTTCGTTATTTTATAAAAACTACCTAGAATTATTTCCTCTTTTTTATCTTTCGTGTTTTGAATGCAGATTTTCATCTTATTTTATATCGTATTCCATAATATTTTATCTTATTCTAATAATTTCTAATAATAATTTCTAATAATAATTATTCTAATAATTTTTCACCTTATTATTTTATGTTTTGAATGCTAATTTTCATTTATTTTATCAAACATACTGAAGAAGAGGTTATGTACCATTTATTTTTGAAGTATAGAAGAAACTAACTAATTTATTTATATTAAGCAAAAAGAATAATAATTTTTACAAACATAACCTCTTCTTATATAAATACATCCAATTCCTTCTTAATTACCCTAGAAAATTTTGTTGTTTTTAGATCAAAATAGAAATAATTTATCAGGCTAATTATTATTAAAGTATACGTATAAAATTACTTTATTTAGATCTCCAAGTGTTTTCAATACAAACTAAACTTTATAATATCAAATAGCGTCTAAAGAGATTTAGCCTCTATTTAAAGTCTTATCAGTAAACCTGAATTTGTTCAAATTTTATTTATCACATAACTTTTCTGATTCCTCAATTGACTTAATTTTGTAACCATTTCTTAATGAGGTCTCCAATTTTCTTTCTAGCTTCAACTAATTCAGGAATGTCGTCTTTTGAAGAAGGATACATGTTGGCACAGTGAGCAGTTCCTGTTTTAAAAAAAAATATTTTTTCTCTTAATAATTAATCAACGTCTAATATGTATAAACTTAAAAGTAATTTAATTTTACACGAACTTTTTTAATTTAATTCAAGGAAACGAAAAAGAATTGTGTATATATCCAAATTGTTAAAAAAATTGCGATTAGTAAAATTTACCATTTATGTAGATAGAAGGATCTTCAAGATCTGTGGATTCAGTGATTCCTAAAGCGTGCCAAGGATCGATACTTCCGTGAACAAAAACTACGTTTGTTATTTTCAGATCAAGAGCTCCATAAAAAATATTGGTACGTTCTATTCCCGTATCTAATACATGACGAAATCTAAAAATAAAAGAGAATTATTAAGGAGGTTCCTTCCCTACGTTGTAAGCCAAAACAAGAACCAGCGAGTTTTCATTTGAATCACCGAGTTAGTCTAAAAAAGCGCGCGTTGTTTTGAAATGTTTCTTAAAATAAAATATTGTAAAGTAAATATTTTTAGTATATTAACACGTATTTTCAAATAATTTTAATTATAATGAAATGTTACCTTGGTCCAAAAACATCAGCGCATTGTTGAATAAAGAAATCAACCGGGAAAGTATCACTGACTAATTTGGGACGAGCTGTTGAAGTTTGGAAAAAGCCAAATTCCGTGCAAGTTTGATAAAACCACTGACGACCTGTTTGGAAATTTTTCAGGATGAATTATTAATTAATTACATAAAAAAATAATATATAACTATACCCACCTCCCATTATTTTCTGCTCTTTCCAAGTAATATTTCTCAACTCATTAACCATTTTTGCATAACTATAATCGAGGCATTTTTCTTTGCTCGCTGTCAGCATTAAATTATTAACTTCTGCAAATCTGTCCACAGGAGTTCCCCGCTTTTGATCGACCAAAATATCACAGACAGAGTCTATGGTGTAATGAGACTCGTTTCGGTTGTCTTTATTGTACTGGACAATTTCTGCCAAATTTCCAGCAAGAGTCTCGTACAAATTGGAAATATCGACTTTTTTGGTGTGACCTGGATCAATTGGATCGCACAAACTAAAAAAGAAAATTACCAAAAGATATAATGGATATACGTAAATTTGCAATTTTCCAACATAACCTCCAATTTCAACCATTAACATTGTTTTTTTACTTTAAACACCCATTTTTCTCAGTGTTCTCAACATTAAAAATATTTCAAAATATTCTTATTTTCATTTCTCACTTGAATTTCTGCACGATGTTTCTCTGTCCAAGTGGGTGACGCAACATTATATGAATTTGATTAGTTGCATTGGTAATTGCATCGACACAATCCTGAGAGTGAGTTTTTAGGGAGTTTTCAACAATTACGAAATATTCTGAAAGAATTATTATGAATTAGTAGAATGACAAAATCAGAATGATTAAAATATAAAAAAATTAGTAAAAACTGGACAAATAAATAACAAAAAAAGAAAGACGTAAATATATCTTTGTCTCCCTCTCTCTCATTACGACGCAAAGTTTGACGCAACCATGTGATTTCACCCTAATTCTTAAATTAATCACAATACGATAATTTTCACTAACGTTGAAAATCTAATTGAGCCAAAAGTGGGCCGCTTGTTGACACTGCTCCATGAACCAAATACGGGTATTTTAATCGCATCCACGCAGCTAATGATCCTGCGTAGGAGCCACCAAAAACGATGAATTTAGTACCGTGTGGAATTTGGTGTAAATGTGTCATTGCTTCGATAAAATAGGCAACATCTCCAAGTGCTTGCTCGGAACTCAAAAAAACCAAATTTTTAACACTCAAATCCCTGAAAAAAAATTCCATTTGATGTAAAATTTTTATCAGTTCAAGAGAGATAAGAGTATTTTAATGTGACGTCATTTGCCTACCAGAAGATAATTTTGCACAGATATTTATTTTACCGACGTACATATATGTATACAAATCATGTATGTCGGTAAAATAAATTCCTGCTCAAAATTATCTTGTGGTAATTTTTTTATTAAATGAACCAAAAAAGAGTTTTTTTTTATAATCAAAAGCTTACGAAGTCGGCTGGCTTTTTCCGTAAAATCTGTGTTCAATCTGGAAACACATTGCTCCAAATTGTTTGGCATATTCTATCCATTGTCCTTCAACCATCCATTTTGCACTAGCATCTCCTTCTCCTCCTATCATTATGAAAACTGGTCCATGTGGTTTGTAAAACTCGGCATTTACAAAATATCTCTGTAAATTAAGAAAGCTGATGACGGTAACATAACCTCAAATTTAGAAATGGTTTTTCGGAAAATAAAAATTAGAAATTCATCCGTACAACTTTAAAAGATCTAAGAAATATTGAATTGGTGAGAACAAGTTTTGAGAAAAAGTTTTAAAGGAAATACTTTTACCGACAGGAGATAAGTATTTTGATTAAAAGACGGCTAAATAAACCACAAAAATATATTAAGAAAATTCGTCTTCATGTTTTTAAATAATGCAGTTAATTATTTATTTTATCACTGTTCATTTAAATTTTCGTTTGAAAATATAATTTTATAATTTGAATTTAGCGCTGTTTTATCGACTGCACAGAGTTTCCACTCTATTATATCTAACGCATCTAATGGTAATTGGTAACTGATTGGTAACCACTGGTAAAATTGTAAACATCAACTGACGATTTTATTTTTACGAAAACTAAATTTCCTTAACTAAATCGGTATTTCTGAACTTCATCACATTCAAGTTTTTAATTTAATTATTTACATCTACGAAAAAAACTTTTATTCGGGAGTTAATAGTGAAAAGAATTCGAAACGTCAATGATAAATTTATAAAATTGGTTAGGGTTAGGTTTTGAATAAATCTAATAATATTACAAATTAATTTCGGCTTAAATTTAAGATTAATTTTAATCTATTCAAAATAAATAAATGACCAAATAAATAAATACACAAAAACCAATTTTACGTGTTTTATGTATTTTACGACCTTCCAAGGATTGAATTTTACTCTCACATAAATGAAATAAACTCATAAATTAAACTTCTAATTTAATTTAAAATGAATAAAATCATTTTAATTTCTTTAATATAAAATAGTTTCAAAATAAAAACATAATATTGAAGATATTAAAATGAAAAATTTCTTTTATAAAAAAAATCAATCTTTTTTACTTGTTCGTATACAATTAAAAAAAATATAGATTGAGACATTTTCTTGTGTCTTCTTTTTTGTGTCATTTTCTTTCACCGAAAATCAAAATTGTAATTTATATCAAATTTTTGTTAACAGTTGTTTATTTTACTTCTTGAAATATTTTCTACAATCGTAATCATTTTAATATTGTTTAAAATCTGTTTTTAAATAAACTCAATCTATTTGTTTCTGAAAATTGTATAACTAGATCTTTTAAATTATTGATGGAGAAATTTTTACATGCCTGTTTGGCTAATATAATCTTTGAAAATTAATATTGAAGATTTTTGAAAAAATCAGAGACACGGTGGGATACGAACCCACGACCTTTCTTTTGACGTAAGACTGCTCTAACCAACTGAGCTACGTGACCCCTGAAATTTTCGTCTTCAATATCAATTGAACCCACCATTGTCAAATGACAGATTTTTCAAATCTCGTTCAATTTGGCGCTATTCTATTTGGATGGTAAGGTAGGTTTCGGAGTTTTTACATTTAATTATTGATGGAGAAATTTTTACATGCCTGTTTGGCTAATATAATCTTTGAAAATTAATATTGAAGATTTTTGAAAAAATCAGAGACACGGTGGGATACGAACCCACGACCTTTCTTTTGACGTAAGACTGCTCTAACCAACTGAGCTACGTGACCCCTGAAATTTTCGTCTTCAATATCAATTGAACCCACCATTGTCAAATGACAGATTTTTCAAATCTCGTTCAATTTGGCGCTATTCTATTTGGATGGTAAGGTAGGTTTCGGAGTTTTTACATTTAATTATTGATGGAGAAATTTTTACATGCCTGTTTGGCTAATATAATCTTTGAAAATTAATATTGAAGATTTTTGAAAAAATCAGAGACACGGTGGGATACGAACCCACGACCTTTCTTTTGTTAGAGCAGTCTTACGTCAAAAGAAAGGTCGTGGGTTCGTATCCCACCGTGTCTCTGATTTTTTCAAAAATCTTCAATATTAATTTTCAAAGATTATATTAGCCAAACAGGCATGTAAAAATTTCTCCATCAATAATTAAATGTAAAAACTCCGAAACCTACCTTACCATCCAAATAGAATAGCGCCAAATTGAACGAGATTTGAAAAATCTGTCATTTGACAATGGTGGGTTCAATTGATATTGAAGACGAAAATTTCAGGGGTCACGTAGCTCAGTTGGTTAGAGCAGTCTTACGTCAAAAGAAAGGTCGTGGGTTCGTATCCCACCGTGTCTCTGATTTTTTCAAAAATCTTCAATATTAATTTTCAATAGATCTTTTAAAATTGTTTGAAAATAATTTTCATTATTGTTTGCTTTAAAAAGCATTTATTAGTTTGAAATTATCTTACTCGTGAAAATTTCTTCTTTATAGTTAAAAATTTTTTTTTTTAATTAAAACATTATTGTATATTCTTGATTTTATGATTATTTTAATATAATTAGGCTGTATAAAAATTTACTAGCTGTAAATAATTTTTCATTTTGAAAATTTCTACTAACTTGATCCCAGGTTCTTCCGTCCGTTGGATTGGAATGATCAAGGACTTGTTTAAACCATTGTTCTTGAGGCAAATCATAGTCCTTTGAGAGCCTTGGAGTTCCCAAGTTTCCGTGTGTACTTCTCCCTCGTAAAAATGTTCTCCATGCTGTTCCACAATTCAATAGAATTGCGATAAAAGCTAGTAATAAAATGCGTCTCATTCTGAAATTTATTTAAGTTCTTCCAGAAGAACTAAGATAACTATTGACCTGTAAACATATTTCCAATTAATAGTTTTATCAATACTGAGAAAAAAATTTTTGTGAGAAATTAATTAAATATGCTTTAGAATAAAATTATCTAATAAGTAATGGATTAATTTATTCTTATCAAATAAATAGAAGAAAATAAAATAAAATAAAATTGACTTTTTAAATAAAAAAATTAGAATCTTCGTTTTACAAAATTTTGTAAGATATAATTTCCTGTTTACCGAATTTTAATTTTTTAAATTTGTATTTAATCGTCATTATATGGGTTCAAATTTTACCTAACAGAATTTTTAGGTTACCGAATTCGTGTTTAACAGATTTTTCATTTTACAGAATTAATTTTTAATCTACTTTTTATTTAAAATAATTTGAACTTGAGCGAATTATCAATCGGCAGAATTTTTGTATAATAGAATTATAAGTGAGTCGAATTTTCAATTGCCAGAATATCCATTTCGCCGAATTTCGGACAAATGAAAATTCAGTCCAATGGAAATTCTGGAATTTAAATATTCAACTCACTCAAAATTCTGTTAAAAAAGAATTTAGCTTGATTAAAATTTGGTCAAGTTCGAATTCTTTTCAATAATAAGTCGATTATAAATAAATTCGGTTAAATAAAATTTCGGTAACTTAAAAATTCTATTAATTGAAAACTCGGATTTATTTTAAATTCGATTGCAAATAAATTCGAAACATTAAAATGGGGCAAAAAAGGAAATAAATGGAATACAGAAATTTTTAGTTTAACTAAATTTTATTAAGTATAATTAAATATTTTCGTTGAATTTAGTTAATTATTAATGTATTCATTTAGTCAAAATTTCTTAAATTAATATAAATAGAAATAATGTGAAATAAATTATAGATATCGTGCAAATTTCGAAAAGTAGAAATATATTGTAGAACTAAAGCTGGAATAATCTTCTGTGAGGATATGCATGAAAGATTTTGATAAGAAAGTATTTCTTCAATTTATAATAAAAGAATTTTTCATTTTTGATAAGAAGCGGTCAATGATTTACGTTTCAGTTTTATTTATAAGACTGATGATCATAAACAATTATACGCCACATAAAAACAATTGATATTAAATTTTTACCTCGAATTTTAAATTTATGAAAAAATAGTAATTAATTTATTATTTTAAAAAATTCTTTTTAATGTTTTTTAATTTTACTGTATGAGTATAATTACATGATAAATAAAATATATTTGTGATAATTATAGGTAATTATAAAAAACTAAAATAATAAAACAGTAAACCTCTCAGTATACGTAAAATAAAATTTCTTTTATTTTAAAATAATTCTAATAAAATATTGATGAATGAAAATATTGAAATTAAAAAGATTGCAACTGTAGAATAAAATATTTAAAAATGACAGTTAAGCACAAAATTTTCAATTGGAAAAATAAAATTTTAATTCGTAATAAAATATTAAGGAAGAAAAATATTGAATTAAAAAATATTACAACTGTAGAATAAAATATTAAAAAATGACAGTTAAGCACAAAATTTGCGATTAGAAAAATAATATTTTGCGCATCTTATTTACAGCTCAATTAATTGATGATTATGAAAGTAACTTTGTGAATATTTAACAAACTTGTTTATATTGAAATACTTACAATAATTAACTGAAGAATTGTGAGTAACTTAAAAAGAAAATAGAATTTTTAAACTAGAACTTTTGATAAATAGTTGTTAGCAAAACGCATCGAGACTACAACTATGCATCTTTACAACTATGCAACTATGCACTAACCAGAAATCTGATCAAATGGAGCAGGCTCACAACTCGAGTTCAGGGACGACTCAACTTCCACAAAAATTCCAGTGAAACATACAGTGATGTACAAAGCAGAATTAAAATGTAAGATTTCTTTGATTTTTTCCCCTGAAAAAATGTAAAAGGATATTTGAAATTTAATAAATAATTTAATTTCAGATACATTTGCCCAAATTTCAATTAAGTATAATTAATTTAAACTTTAATTAATCCAATTTTTAATGAATTAATTAAATTAATGGATTGATTTTTTCATGAGTTGATTGAAACTTCCATTGATGCGAATTACAATTGATTCTAATAAAATTTAATTGAATCCAAATTTTAAATGATCTGAACTTTAAATTAATTTAATTTCTGTCGATCAAAACCTATATTTATATGCACAGAAGTTTACAAATTTGAAAAATAATCACAAATTCGTAATCAGCGACTTCAAAAACCCCCCAAGTAACAAGTTTCATGTGAATCGCATTAATTTAAAAAATCCGCCATTTTGGTTCCGCCATTTTGTATTTTTAAAAGTCGACTTTAGATTCGTAATCAGCGACTTCAAAAATTCCCAAGAAAGTTTTAAAAATTCAAAATGGCCGTGTCAAAATGTCTCGAAAACTTATCAAAAACTTCTTTTGAAAACTATTATGGGAAACTTCCTTTCGTAACTTACCGGAAACTTCCCAGGGAAAGTTCTTGAAAACTTTATACAGAAAGCTTCTTTGAAAATTTCCTGGAAATTTTCAATGGAAACTTCCTGGATACTTCACTTAGAAACTTCTGAATACTTCCTTCGATAATAATTTAACGTAAACTTCTTTTGAAAACTTCCCGTAAACTCTTTTTGAAATCTTGTCTCAATATCCTTGATATTTTTTAGAAAACTTTCTATTGAACCCTAGCCGGAAATTACCTGAAAATTATCATTAAAAAATCCTCCAAACTTTCCCTTACTCGGGGTTTTTTTGGGGCGCTGATTACGAATCTGAAGTCCGATTTTCAAAATTCAAAATGGCGGATCCAATTTGACAGATGAATTTTTGGCAAATTTTTTAATTCTTTTGAAACTTATTACTCGGGGGTTTTTTGTGTCTCTACTGATTACGAATCTGGAGCCCGATTTTCAAAATTCAAAATGTCTGATTCAATATGGCAGACGAATTTTAAAAAAATTGTCCGATTTTTATAGAATTTTGTATGCGAAGGTGTTTATCAGGACTGTAATTGATTTAAATCACATTGATTTAAATCATTGGGAAATTGGTATTAAAATCATGATTTAAATAAAAAAAAAACTTGACAATTCTTCGGGTGTCTAATAATGCATGTAAAAAATCGCAAACCATAAAAATTTCCCACAAATTTGCGGACAAATCTTGAAATTTTCATTTTTATTATTTTATTTATAAAATTTAAAAAATGATCCTAATACAGATGTAGATGATCAAAATACCTGCCATCTACAAATTATTATATTAAAATTTTTTTCTTCGTCATTATAGTTTAAATAAATTACAAACTTCAATTAACTTATATTCCAATTTGTTTAAACTTTTAAATTTTAATTAATTCAAATTTAAATGCATAATAATTAAATAATATTAATTACTTTCCATATTCACAATAATCCTTTTTTTATTCTTACAAGATTTCTAGAAGTTTTTAGAAACTTTTTCGAAACTCTTTAATTTTTATCTTATACCAATTTCTTATTTTCACAAAATATTAAGATTTTTTCTTTATTAGGCAAATTATTTAATATTACTTTACATAATTTTGATATTATACCATTCACTAAACTTTTTATTTCGTTACCTTTTTTTTAAAATTATTTTCATATTTTTAAAAATAAAGACGCTCACTTTTTTGTAAATTTATTCATTTTGTTTTCACATCTTGTCTATTTTTTGCAAACTTACTTATTCTTTCATAAAATTTTAAGATTTTCTTTATTTGTCTAAAATTTATTATTGGACTTGTTTTAAGTGTAATATTATAAAAATGTTTTTGATTTAATTTCAGCCCGTAAATATGTAAATAAATAAATAAATAAATAAATATGACTAAACTTTTTTATTTTTAAAGAATTTTTAAACATCTTTTGTGGACTTTTTATTTATCTTTGCTTTATAAATACATTTTTTAAATTAATTTTTATTAATTCTAATATTTTCGTAGATTCTTTTTATTTTTCGTACTTTTTACATTTTTTGTATTGCTTGTTAGATATAGGAAAAAACAAATCTCCATATTCTCCTTATTTATTTAATGTACTTATTGTTTCACAATTTTTTTAAAGACTTTTATTTTTTATTTTATATTATGTAAATTTAATCTAATACTAAATATTCTCATTTTAACATCGTTCTTCTAAGTCACAGAACTTTTTTTTCTTATGAAAATTTAAAAATTCTCCAAAATTTTATTCATTCTTTTTTTATTCAATTTATAAAATAATTCTCTAATTTTTCTAATTTTAAACATTTGTTCTCTTTAGTAATATATTTTAAAGTTTTTTTAATTATCTTCTTATTTATTTTTTTAATTTAAAAAAATACCCATTTAATTGTTCTTCAAATGTAATTTTTAAACAAGTTGCTGACTTTTAGAAAATTTGTCAACAAAAAACTCAAAAAAGCACCATTTTTGAGGTTAGTTTTCTTGGAATTTAATTATTGAAGAAAATATAATCTGATTAAGTAAATATAACTGATACAACAATTTTATCAGTTGCTATGAATTGCATTTTATACAATTTTACTTGGAAATATATTTTAATATCGTTAGTTTTATATTTATTACATATTTAATAATTAGGACAGTGAACGCACTCGCACTGTCAGGAGGTCGGTCACTGTAGACTTATTACCCTACTGCTACTGCCTACTCATAAATAAACATTTGAGGAGCACTTTTTCAAAACTGGATAAATCCATTTTCCAAAAAAGTTGAGATAATCACAAATTTAACATATATTAGGAACCTTACAAATCGATTTGTCACTGTTAAATTCAAGAAAAAAATTTATTATCTAAGAATTTTAAATTAAAAAAAAACTTAGACTTAACCAAGATGATTTAAAATTTTAATTTTTTTCCTAGAATAAATTACAAAAACCTTTAAATTTCTTAATTACTATAAACTTTAATTACAAATAAATCTCCTTAAGTGCAAAAAACATTCGTATATAAATAATTTCGTATATTTTTTCTACTTTCTAATTAAATCTAGGGGTTAGGTGCGAAACAGCATTTGTTCAATTTTCTCGAAATAACAAAATTTGGATTTACAGGGAGCACAGTACCTATTGCTACTAAAAAAGGTGAATAGGTGCGATTTTTTTCAAAAATAGGGGACAAAAAAGGGGACACAAAATTTGCTTCAACTTATGTACTTCAAGATTTTATATGACTTTTTTATTTACAAATTTTAAATATGGAAACATTATACAGGGCTCCCAGCGGACTTGTAGATTGAAAATAGTACAAAAAAGTGACATTTTATTTTAAAAAGGTGAATAAATAGGGAGTTTTTAAGTGAAAAAAGTGAATAAACAATAATTTGCAATAATAAACAAAATATCACTGATATTAATTTGGGGCCCGCCAGCAGGCAAATAATTAATCAGGGCTCCCTAATATCAAATTTGAAAAAAAAATTTGTTAAATGAGAAAACTAATTGGAAAATGAATTATAAATCAAGAAATGAAGACAACAATTTTTAATTTAAAACCAAATAATTGAAATTTAAAGAAAGTAATTAAAAAATGTCAAGAATACTTGTAATTACAAGAAAATAATTGAAGCATGATAAAAATAAGTAAAATTTGACGAAAAATAATGATTCACATTTAAAAGAAAATAAAAAAAATTTACATATATGTAGAAAATATGTAGAAAACAGTTAAAAAATTACAAAAAAAAACTGAAATTTGGAAAAAAAATAATGAGAAATATAATTAAAAAAATGAAGTAAAAAATAAAAAATGTATTATTTTAATTGAAAAATTAAGGACATAATTGAAAAGTGAAGAAACTAATTGAATAATGTCATAAATAATTAAAAGCAAGTGTAAAAATTAAAAATTTATAGACAACAATAATAAAAAGATTGAAGAAAATGACATGTAAAGAAAATAATTCCAAAATGTCAAAAATATTTTAATAATGACAAAAATAATAGTTGTCTGAAAAAAATAATTGAGACATGACACAAATACTTGAAGAATGACAAAAGCAATTGAAATTTGAAGAAAATAATCACTGAAGAATTGAAAAAAGTATTAGAAGTTTGAGGAAAATAATTAAAAGTTGAAGATATTAATTGACGTTGGAAGAAAATAATTGAAATTTAAAGAGAATAATTCAAAAATGCCAAAACAATTAAATATGAGAAAAGGAATTGAAATTGGTAGAAAATAATTGGAAAAAGTGTAAAAAATTATAAATTTGAAGATAATACTTGAAAAATTGACGAAAAAATTGAAATATTAAGAAACTAGTTGAATAAATAATTGAAAGCTGGTTTAAAAATTAAAAATTTAAAGACAATAATTGAACATTTGAAAAAAATATTGGAAGTCTGAGGAAAATAATTGAAAGTTGAAGAAATTAATTAAAGTTTGAAGGAAATAACTGAAATTTGAAGACAATAATTGAAAAATGTCATAAAATTTAAATATAAGGAAAGTGATTAAAATTTGTAGAAATAATTGAAAAAAAATTGAAAAAGTTGTAAAAAATTAATAAATTCATGAGAATAATAAAAAGGATTAAGAAAATGATTGAAATTTGAAGAAATTCATTTAAAACTGGTGTAAAATTTTTTTAATTTCTTGACAATAAACAAAATTGAATAAAATAATTGAAATTTGATAAAAATAATTTTAAAATGTCAAAAATAATAAAAATATGAAGAAAAAACATTGGAAAATGACAGAAATAATTGAATAATGACAAAAGTAATTGAAATTTGAAGAAAATAATTAAAAAAATAACAAAACTCAATTGAAATTTGTGTTGAAAATTTAAATACTTCTGACAATTAAAATAAGGATTAAAAACATAATTAAAATTTTAAAAAAATACTTGAAATATTACAAAAAACAAAATGAAAATTGGTGTAATAAATTACAAAATTTATAGCAAAAATTGAAAGTTTAAAGAAAATAATTTAAATTAGAAGAAAGTTATTGAAATTTAAAGAAAATAATTGTAATTTAATAGACTAATTAAAAAAAGTCAAAAAATTTAAATATGAAGAAAGTAATTAAAGTTTCCAGAAAATAATTTAAATGTGTAGAAAATAATTAAAAAAGTTGTAAAAAATGAATAAATTCATGACAATAATAAAAAGAATGAAGACAATTTTTAAAATTTAAAGAAAATAAATTAAAATTGGTGTAAAATTTAAAAATTCTTGACAAAAAAAATTGAATATAATAATTGAAATTTGTAGAAAATAATTCTAAAATGCCAAAAATAATAGAAATATGAAGAAAATAATTTGAAAATGACAAAAATACTAAGAAATATGACAAAAGTAATTGAAATTTTAAAGCAAATAATTAAAAAATGACAAAAGTAAATTGAAACTTGTGTAGAAAATTTGAATATTCTTGGCAATAATTTATAGATTATAGAATATAATTGAAATTTTAAGAAAATAATATAAAAATGACAAAAATAAATGAAAACTTGTGTAATAAATTTAAATATTCCTGACAATAAGTTAAAGACAGAAGAAAATAATTGGTATACGAAAAAATGAAATTCAAAATCTTAGAAATATTTAAAAATTGACAAAAGGACTTTAAAAATGAATAAAAATGAAAAAGATAATTGAAAAGAGATGTAAAAATTAAATATTTGTAGACTGTATTAAAAAAATTGATGATGTAATGTAATTTTTTTGAAAACTGAATTTTTTACACGAGATTTGTCTTTTGGGAGACCCCGAAAATCCTCGGCAATCGTGATTCAAGGTGATTAATTCGAAAATATGGAAAGTCACAATTTTGAATGTATATCCAAAATTTTGAGAAAATAATTTTTGACTTCGGAATCTTTATTTGCGACCTCAAAAATCTCCAAATAAGACTTGTTGAATTTCCTTGAATATTTATATGATAAAAGATTGCACATATTGCAATGTATTATTTCTACATATTTTTTATAACATCCGACATTTTGAAAATTTAATTTCTTTAAACATCATATCTTAAAATATGGCAAAAAATGAAGAAATTTATCACCTAAAATATTTTTAGCTTATAAATTAAAAAAGTTGGGAATTTATTTTTAAAAGTTTATTTTTCCCCATGTATTTTTAATGGGGATTTTCTATCCATTGATGCAGATTAATATAAATCAATTGGGCTGGGTTTTTATAAAAAATTTTTCTTTATATTAAACTGCTAAAAATTTTGGCTATAACTATAAACTTTAATACTGAAAATTATAAAAAAGGGAAATAGGGGACAATTCTTTAAAATAGGGGAAATAGGTGCAAAATTTTAAAATAGGGGAAAAAAGGTGAATAGGGGACAACCTGTGATCCCTGGATTTATCAACTTTTGAAAAAGTACTCCTCATTTAGAAATTTTGCATTCTGATTATATTTTAAAAAAATCGGACTTTTTCTTTTAAAATCATGATTTTTATCAGCCCTGGTGTTTATGATCGTTAGAATAATTATTTTCAACAAAAATTTCTCAGTTCTTTAAAGATTTCCGCATTATAACCTGAAAATCCAATTGTTCTTGGAATAAAAGACGATAATTTATATAGTTTCTGGAGGGCTGAAATAGTATCGGATTTCACGCTTGAAGATGCTGGAAATCATTGTCAAATATTTTGTTTGATCCTCGCGACCAGCACACGAGCCCTAAACATAAGGCGAGTGGAGGGGATTATTTTATTTGTGATCAGCCGGCATGAGCAGCAGGCGCTTACATAGCTGATGGGGTAGGCGCGTGGGGGCTCAGAGCACAAAATGTATGTATACCTGCTGGCCTCGTGTCGGCGAACACCTGCTCCACATCGGTTACCCCGGTCCAGCCGGCCCTTTGTCCAACCGCCAGTAATATAAGTCCATCCGAACTCTGACTCTTTGCCAGTCAAGTTTGAAAGCTCCGCGTCTCAACACCTATCCCATGAAAATTCGCGATTCATATGTGTAATTTAAACACGAGCCACGTGTCAACTTGAGTGACAATTTTTTTTATAAACGAAAAATAAACAATTTTCCATTTTTTCATCATGAAGAAACTATTGTGCTTTGTGACAATAACTCTTATTGGATTTGTCTTATCGGAAGAATCTCAGTCTGTTTCCAACGATCTCTCGAGCACTGTCAAACTTCTTCAGGAACAAGTGACGGCACTTCTTGAGCATCGACAACAGGAGTACAATGCCCTTGAGGATAGTCTCAAGAAGGCCATGGAGAAGAATACAGAGTTGCTGGTTTTGAAGAATGAAGTCAAATATTTGAGGTTTGTTTCAATTTTGAGTATTTTTTTTTAGACAGAGGGGGGATTTTTAAGGGTAGATTAGAATTTTTTTGTAATTTTTAGATTTTTATGGGGTGATTTTGTTAATTATAGGCTGATCTATTGAGATTTTTTTAAAAGACAGGGTGAATTTTTGAGTATAGATAAACATTTTTTGATTTTGATTAAAATTTTGATTTTTTCGGAGCGATTTCGTTAATCTTAATTATAGGCTGATCTTTTGATACTCTTTTTTAAAAACGAGAAAGAGTTTTTAAAGGTAGATTAAAATTTTTTTATTTTGATTAAAATTTTGATTTTTTTGCAGTGATTTCGTTAATTTTAATTATAGGCTGATCTTTTGATATGCTTTTTTAAAAAAGAAGGGGAATTTTTAAAGGTAAATTAAAATTTTTTTATTTTGATTAAAAGTGTGATTTTTTGATGGTGGCTTAGTTAAATAATATAGTTAGCTCTTTTCAGATTTATTTTAAAAAGAGGGGAAATTTTTTTTAAAATAATTAGATTTTTAAGGAGAGATTGGAATTTTTAAATTTTTCTTCCAATTTTGATTTTTGAGATGTTATTGAGATGTTAATTTGTTAATTATACACTGATTTTTTGAGATTTTGTTTTTAAAAAAGAGGGGGGATTTCTAAAAAACTCGAAACTTTTATAAATATATTAGATTTTCTGATTTTGATTAAAATTTTGATTTTTGAGATTTTTTGGGGGTGATTTTGTTACCTAATTATAGTCTGATATTTTGAGATTCTATTTTAAAAGGGGGTAATTTTTAAAAAAAAGTTCGATTTTTATAGGTGGATTAGAATTTTTTTATGTTTATTAAAATTTTAATTTTTGAGATTTTTTGGGGGTGATTCTGTTTAGTATAGACTGACTTTTTGAGATTTTTTTAAAAAAGAGGGGGAGTTTTTAAAGGGAGATTAAAATTTTTATGGGTAGATTAAAATTTTTTAATTTTGATTAAAATTGTGATTTTTTGTGGTGGCTTAGTTAAATATTATTATTCAAATATTATTTTAAAAAGAGGGGGAATTTTTTTAAAATAATTAGCTTTTTAAGGGGAGATTGGAATTTTAAAATTTTTATTTCAATTTTGATTTTTGAGATGTTATTGAGAGTGATTTTGTTAATTATACACTGATTTTTTGAGATTTTGTTTTTAAAAAAGAGGGGGGATTTCTAAAAATCTTGAAACTTTTAAAAATATAATAGATTTTTTGATTTTGATTAAAATTTTGATTTTTGAGATTTTTTAGGGGCGATTTTGTTAATTATAAAATGATCATTTGAAATTTTTTTAAAGAGGGGAATTTTAAAAATAGATAGATTTTTAAGGATATATTGCAATTTGTTAATTTTTATTAATATTTTGATTTTTGAGATTTTTTGGGGGTGATTTTGTTAATTATAGGCTGATATTTTGAGATTCTTTTTTAAAAGGGGATAATGTTTAAAAAATAGTTCGATTTTTAAAGGTGGATTAGAATTTTTTAATGTTTATTAAAATTTTGATTTTTGAGATTTTTTGGGGGTGATTCTGTTTATTATAGATTGACTTTTTGAGATTTTTTAAAAAAGAGGTGAAATTTTTAAGGATAGATGAGAATTTTTTGATTTTGATTGAAATTTTGATTTTTTGGTGGTGGCTTAGTTAAATATAGTCAGCTCTTTTAAGATTTATTTTAAAAGGGGAGGGATTTTTTAAAAATAATTAGATTTTTAAAGGTAGATTAGAATTTTTTAAGTTTTATTTCAATTTTGATTTTTGAAATGTTATTGAGAGTGAATTTGTTAATTATACACTGATTTTTTGAGATTTTGTTTTTAAAAAAGAGGAGAGATTTCTAAAAATCTAGTAACTTTTAAAAATATATTAGAATTTTTTATTTTGATTAAAATTTTGATTTTTAAGATTTTTTGGGCTTGATTTTGTTAATTATAAAAAGATCATTTAAAATTCTTTTAAAGGGGGGATTTTTAAAAATAGATAGATTTTAAAGAATATATTATAACTTTTTGATTTTGATTAAAAATTTTGATTTTTTAAATTTCTTTACGATGATTTTGTTAATTATAGGCTCATCCTATATAATCTTTTAAATGTAATATCTTTTAAATATTGATTTAAAAAAAAGGAATTTTTAAAAATGGATAGATTTTTGAGATGAGATTAGAATTTATGATTTTGATTAAAATTTTGATTTTTGAGATGTTTTTGGGGTCAATTTTGTTAATTATAGGCTGATCATTTGAGATTTTTTTTCAAGGAGTTTTTGTTTTAAAATATATAGATTTCTGAAGATATATTGGAATTTGTTATTTTTATTAAAATTTTGATGTTTGAGATTTTTTGGGGGTGATCTTGTTAATCTTGTTATCTTTTGAGATTCTTTTTTAAAAGTAGGGAATTTTTAAAAATAGTTAGATTTTTAAGGGCAGATTGGAATTTTTTAATTTTTATTCAAACTTTGATTTTAGTGATATTTTTGGGGGTGATTTTGTTAATTATAGGCTGATTCTCTGAGATTTTGTTTTAAAAAAAGGAACGGGATTCTTAACAAAAATAGATCTCTAAAGATATTATACTGATTAGAAAGAAGGAATTTTTTTTAGAATTTTTTAATTTTTATTAAAATTTTGATTTTTTAGATTTTTTGGGGGTGATTTTGTTAATTATAGTCTGATACTTTGAGATTCTTTTTTAAAAGGGGGAATTTTTAAAAATAGTTAGATTTTTAAGGGTAGAATGTAATTTTGTAATTTTTATTTAATCTCGGATTTTTTAAATGTTTTTGGTGGTCATTTTGTTAATTATAGACTGATTCTTCGAGATTATGTTTTAAAAAAAGAAGGGGTATTTCTAAAGATCGAGAGACTTTTAAGAATAGTTTTGAATTTTTGATCTTGATTTAAATTTTGATTTTTGAGATGTTTTTTGGGATCAATTTTGTAAATTATAGGCTGATCATTTGAGATTTTCATAAAGGGGGGGGAGGGGTTAAAAACATAGATTTTTTTAATTTTGATTAAAATTTTGTTTTTTGAGATTTTAAGGGAGTGATTTTCGTAATTATAGGCCGATTCTTTGACATTTTGTTTTAAAAAAATTTTTTTCTAAAAAATTTTCTTTTTTAAATCAAGAGATTTTAAGAATATTTTAGAATTTTTTATTTTGATTTTTGAGACGTTTTTGGGGGTAGTTTTGTTAATAGCAAGCTGATCTTCTGAGATGTTTTTTAAAAGGGGGGATTTTTAAAAATAGTTAGATTTTTAAGGGTAGATTAGAATTTTTTTTTATGTAAACTTTGATTTTTTAGATGTTTTTGGAAGTGTTTTTGTTAATTATAGGCTGAGCTTTTGAGACCTATAAAGGGGAACTTTTTAAAAATATTTCGAATTTGGATTAGTAAGAATTTTTTATTTTGATTAAAAGTATGATTTTTTAGATTTTTTGGGGGTGATTTTGTTAATTATAAGCTGATATTTTGAGATTCTTTTTTAAAAGTGGGGATTTCTAAAAATCGAGAGACTTTTAAGAATATTTTAGAATTTTTGATTTTTGAGATCTTTTTGGGGTCAAATTTGTAAATTATAGGCTGATTCTTTGACATTTTGTTTTAAAAAAACATTTTTCTAAATGATTTTCTAAAAATCCAGAGATTTTAAGAATTTTTTATTTTTGTGACTTTTTTGGGGGTGGTTTTGTTAATTACAGGCTGATCTTTTGAGATGTTTTTTGAAAGTGGGGGATTTTTAAAAATAGTTAGATTTGTAAGGGTAGATTAGAATTTTTTTATTTTCATTTAAACTTTGATTTTTTAGATGTTTTTGGGGGTGATTTTGTTAATTATAGGCTGAGCTTTTGAGACTTTTAAAGAGGGACTTTTTAAAAATATTTGATTTTGAAGGATTGGTAAGAATTTTTGATTTTAATTAAAAGTATGGTTTTTGACATTTTTTTGGGTGATTTTGTTAATTATAGGCTGATCTTTTGAGATTTTTTTTTAAAAAGAGGGAGAATTTTTAAAAATAAATAGATTTTTAAGGGTAGATTCCCAAATTCAAAAAATTTTATTGAAATATGAAAGTATAAATTACAATGTGAAAAATACACAATAATATTCCAAAAGTTAGACTGATATGTGACAAATTAGATTAATTAAAAAAAAAAAATAAATAAATAAATAAATCTTTGTTTAAGAAACTAGATTGGGATTGGAAATCCAGATAAAAATTTTAATTATTAAAAATTTTAAATTGAAACTTGAATATACTGATATTAAAATATCTAGATTGATACCAAAAAAGAGGTTAAAAATCTAGAATTTCTATTGACATTTAACAATCTAGTTTGAGACTTGAAAATATAGATTGAAATTTGAAAATCTATATAATCAATCTCCTTTAAAATAAATTAAATCACTAAACACATCAAAACCCTTCGTTTTTATCCTAAGCTCAATTTTGTTAACTATTTTTAAATTAAAAAACAGTTGAATAATAAAACTCCATTAACGTACTGCAAATAAATCATCCGATTTACTTAACATTTCCAATATTTATTGAACCTCCAAAGGCAACATCTGATAAAAAACGCGGAATTTATGTTTATAATTGAAATTCAAATTTCTCTCTCCAATTTATTCATTAGTCAAACGAAAATTTACATTTTTGGTCTAGATATATATTTAGTTTATAAAAAACACAAATTTGTAATTTAAAATTGTGTTTTCTGATTACGATTTGATGTTGTTTGAAAAAAGGTTATATTAATATTATTTATTTTTTCATATGAATTTATTGATAATTAATTTAGTAAATATGTAAAAAAAAATATAACTTACTCTTAAAACGTGAGCATGAAATTTTAATTAGTAATTATAAACCTTTAAATATTCTGGTTCGTTTGAAATATCATCTCTCAATGTTAAACGCTACATATCCATTTCACTGCTTGCCATTACAACTACTTAATCCAGAATAAAAATAAAATGTGTCAGAAATATTCGCTTTAATTAGATGCTTGAAAAAAATCTTGAAAATTTGCAGTTAATTAATTTTCACGAACCTTTTATTGGCCATGGTTATTTTTATAAAAAAATTTCAATTCATAAATTTTATTTATTTAAAACACATCAGAAATATATTTCTTTTATTAATATTTAACACTTATATTTTATTCGCTAAATTTTAAACTTGGACTAAAGTTTCTAAAAGGGAAAAATTATATAAATATAACAGAAAATAGATATTATAGTTTCCGGATAAAAACCTAAATAAAATGCTCGATTAATGACATTATTAAAACTTATTATTCAACTGTTTATTTCTTATTACAAAACTTGAAACTCATTACTGTAAACCTCACTTTCTTTCACTTGAGAATTATCATTATTCATTGGCTTTCACTGCACAAGTCACTTAATCGTATATCCTTCATACTCATTTTCTCAAACGTTTGCATACTTTTTTCTCGAAATTTCGTTTTCTCGAGAGAAAAAAAAAAGAAATGAGAAAATAGGTCATATTTTGTATCAAAGTGGTTTAAAATTTGTTCAAAATAAATGTTTAAAGGTAGCTTTTAACTCAAATTGAGTTAATTGAAATTTACTGTTTAACTGGTTTTACTATTACTGTTTTTCTATTTACTATTTTTATTTTACTAATTTTTTTACTGGCAAATAAATCAATTTTAAATTAATTAAATTTATGAGAAATCATTTTTAGATTTTTTCATTAAAACAGTTCATTTAAAGTTTCGTATAAACTCCCGAAAAACTTTCCGAGTTAAAAGTTTAAAACAGTTTATTTAAAGTTACAAACAAACTTCCAAATAACTTCCGAGTTAAAAGTTTAAAACAATTTATTTATTTAGATTTGGAAAAATTGGCATCTTTTAGCAGACGACTTTAAATTACTTCAATTTCTGAACAATTATTTACACACAACAGCCAAATTTTAGTGTTCCTTAAATCTACTTAACTTGGCCTAGTGGTTAGAGTTTAGCTTTTAAACCTTGAGAGTCGCGAGTTCAAAACCCCACGGGCGTACAAATTTTAATTTCCAAATTTAGCGGTATTTTTAATCAGCTTTAAAAATTATACGTAAATTCATTTGGTACACTAATTAAAAAAAATAATTCCAACTAAAATACGAAATTCATTATTTCTCAATCGAGTTTCTAGGACGTTGATTGAAAAAAATTTCAAAGTAGAAAAACTTTTTCGTCTTTAGAACTGGGATTTTTTTTCAATGAAAAAGTAAATAAAAATCTAGAAAACATGACAAACATCTTGAACAACACCAATATGTTTTTTCCTTCGAGCAAATACCACACCCCCTTTTGATTAAAGATCCGCTTTTTCGATGCGGTTGGCAATTTAACCTTATGTGTGTATAATACATATCCTGGAGTTTTGAAATGGTACGGAAATGAGGGGAGAGTGGTTTATTATGCCCCGGGGGCCTTAGAGAAATTAAAGTAGAGCAGGGGCCGATTGCGGACAGCCGCAAGGCGGCCTTCATAATACAGTCGCGTGCTAAGGGAGTAACTCATTTATTTGTTCTCTTTCTACCCCCAGAAAGGAAGTGAATACCCTACGGGGCGGAAGTAGCAACGAGGCGAAGAACGAGAGATTGAGGGTCCGATGGCTGGCCAGTACCGTGACCGAACTCCAAAGCGAATTGGCAGAGGTCCTTAGAGCCAGAAATGCCAGCGAGGAATTCGTCGAGAGGTCCAGGATGAGGAGCGAGGTCGCCCTTTTGAGAAGCGACGTTTCCGAGGTGGGCCGAGGAATCAGAGATTTGGGGGTTAGGATGACCAGTTTGGAAGCGTCTTTTGGCACTGTGCGAATGGACATTGCAGCTGTCAAGGAACGGGTCAGCCAATTGTCCAGAACCTGTGCCGATGTTAGCAGCCAGGTGTGTATTCTCTCTTAAATATTATTCCAGGAATTTCCCAAAATCCCCTCTTCCCTTCACCCCATTTTGCTGATTGGAACTTTCTGAGATTTATTTCACCATAAAAACAACTTACCCATCTATATTTGTGAATATTTGTACCTCAGATGAGGTTCTTTTTATGAGAGAAACAAATTTGTAGACTTTAACCTGTCATTTCACGCTTCAGACTCTATACTGTGTAGGTAACGCAGAAAAAACTAGAACCGTTTACCGACAGTAATTTTGGCGGCAAGATTTTTTTTTTAAATATTCTTTTCCAAAAATAAGAAAATTATCAAAATTAATTAAATTCCAATTATTTAATGTTCGTGAAATGAGAAAATTATTGTTACAGAAAGTAAATTCACACCGGTAGTTTTTAAGTTTAAACAAACTTAAGATTCGATTAAATATTCTGAACTCAAATTGATGTTTTTTTTTCTAAATGGTTGAAATTCAGTTCGAGAAAGTAGAAATGTCAAACAAATGTTTTTTTGTAGATGTAGATATGTGATAAAAAAATCAGTTTGCAATATAATATTAAGATAACGACATAGTTTCCGTTTGCTAAACGTGCTGAAGCTTAAATAATGAGGGAAGGGCTGCATACTGCAATCAAGATGCAGGCAGGTGCAACGGCGGCGCACATTTTCTGGAAGGTAACTCGTAATCTTGATCGGATCGCCTCCAATGCAGAGGATCCAGAATCCTCGAATGTTTTGTCTCCAAGCAGCAACTGAAAACGAATCGGAATGTTATTAAGCAGTAAAGGCAGTTTGCTTTTTTAATCACAAATTTATTAACACCTTCAATTTTCTTTGACTTTCGTTCATTAACACTTTCACTCATTTTATTTTTATTCCAATTCAAACTCAATTTCAACAATTTGATTGTTATAATAAAATGCAAATAATAAATACTTTATAAATTAGTAAATAATATTATAATGGGTAATTAAATGATTTATTATGTAAAAGAAAAATAAATAAAATTAGTTTAAAGTTAGGGTTGAATAATTTAATTTCGTTTTTTATTTTCGAAAATAAAATCTATTTTGATCGAGAAAAAAATTCGAAAATTAGTATTTAATTGGAATTGTAAGTATTATAAAGAAAGGAAAAAAATATGAATGGAAAAAGAAAATCGAAATGAGTTAAAAATATGTATTCACTCGTATTTTCTAAAACTTATTTTGCTTAAATTAGAGAGAACTGATCAGGTATTTAAGATGTTCTGGATGTGAAGACGATATTGGGTTTAAAAAAAGTCTATATTCTTTTCAAAAATATAAAAAATGTGCCGTAAATAAAGTGTTTCCTTAAAGAGGTGACATAACCTAAATATGTCTGCATTTGAAGTTGGCGATTTTAATAATTATCTATGCACTAAATAGACGCTAATAATGGAAGGGCACTCAGCTGAGTTTACGGTACCAAAGATTAAAAAAAAAGAAACGAAAAAGGAAAGACTTTGTAGACTGAAAAGTACGATTGACATTTTTCATTGTATACAGGGGAACAAACTGTCAAATAAATGTTATCTAAAGCTCCATTTGCGACGCAATTTTCGCAGCATTCTACCAATGAACAAACCCGGTAACAAATCTTTTCTATAAATTGACATTAAACTGACTTTGTCCATAAAAAAATAAGTAAATAACTATCCGTAAAACGTTTACTGAAACTAACTGCAATCTAGAGGGCGCCACCGTTACAAAAACACAACATAGTCCCCCTGAATAATTTTTCACAAAAGGCATTCATCCATAAATTCTGTTGAATAGGGAACAGACTTACCGATTTATTTCCCACTTTAGAAATCAAAAATCGTTTAGTACAAAAGAATTATTTAAGTAGGCGAATTTCTTTAAAAATTGTCCAAAGTTAACGATTGGATTTATACCTTGTTGGTCTTACCACGAATTACTTAGGAAATTGTTGTTAATGAGTTTAAAAATTCTGAGAAGAGTACTTTTAATGTATTTTATCTTAATGTATTTTGAGATAGCCAGGTAAAATGGTAAATTAAGCGAGTGATAGTTGTGTATAGGAAAACGACAGGTGCATGGGTCAGGAGTTGGGGTGGAGGTTTTGAATGGTCGTGGCTCGTGAGGTAATACCGCAACAGAGCCGAGCCACCTCTCGGTCCCTCAACAAGAGGGAATGAGATGAATACAGAAAAAAGAAAGTGAGGGCTGACTGAAATGCGGGGTAAAGTGGGGGATACTTGCGGCAGCTGCTAGCCGCCAAAACGACAAACAGATATTAACACGGTTGCCCGCTTGTTGCCTTCTGTCCCGCAGGTGCAAGCCCTCAAATGGAAATACGTTAATGTATATGAAACACAGTGCTAAGGGCAATTTTCAACCCGCATCCTCCTCGTGCACCCCACTATTTTTTTCTTTAAAACATCTTTTTAAATTTTCATCCTATTACAGCTTATTATTTCCTTCAAGTTTTATCGCTTTTCTGCAACTCGATTTTTCAATTTCTTTTAAATTAATGTTTTTTTTCTCCCCCGATTAAGGAGAGAGACTATGATATATGTTTAAAAACATTGAGAATTAAAGAAAAGAAATAGAAATGAGAGAAAGTAGAGGGAACGTAATTTATAAATTCGGTTTGATGATTTAGTACCATTAAAATTTTTACGTGTTAAGATTGGCTCCATGCACCGCAAACTCGTATAAAATTTCGCATCACATTCTTGTGCATTTCTGCGATAAATTGATATTAGAGTGCAACCTGAGTTGCCCTCGGTATTGCATGCAAGGTGGTTACAATTTGTTCATTGTTCCAGAAATACCTAGGGTCACATGAAGCTGAAATGTAGGGTTTCTCTTTTTTACAAAAATTGTTGCCTCGTTTCAAGTTTTCCAAATTTTAACGGTTTATTTGAAGGAAAAAATTATGTTTCTTGAATTTAAAGAACTTTAATTAATTTAATTCAGATGGGTTATTTTCATTCTGCTAAGTTAATTTAATTCTTCTAAATTAATTGAATACAAGTAATTCCCCCTTAATTAATTTAATCCTACTGAATTAATATGATCCAAGTGGATTATTATTTTAATTTTCAAGAAATAATGTAATCTAGGCAAATTTAATCCTCAAAGAATAAATTTAATTTAGTTAAATGTAATTCCCATTAAATTAATTTAATTTCTCCAAGTTAATAATATACTTCTTAATTAGTTTAATCTTACGGAATTAATTCGATCCAAGTGGATTATTTTATTTACATTAAATTAATTTGATCTAGGCGGCCTAATTTAACCCCAAATGAATTAATTCGACTCCTGGTAAAATAATTTAATCCTTCTTAATTAATTTAATTATACCGAATTAATGTTATCTAAGTGGATTAGCTTAATTCCACTGAATTAATTTGATCTAGATGGGCTACTTTAGTTCCACTGAATTAATCCACAAATAATTTGAAATCCACTGAATTAATTCAGCAGATTAATTCACCCTCTTAAATTAATTGTTTCCCTCTAAATTAGTTTATTTCATCTAAATTAATTTGCTCCCTCTTAATTAACTTATTCCCACCGAATTAATAAAATTTCTCTTAATTTAATTCCATTTCCCTTAACTATGTAGTTCATTTAAATTACTAAGATTTATTCACTTCATTAAATTGTGTCAATAAATTGAGAAACTACCAATAAGGAGAAGAAATTAAAATAAATTCAAAAACGTTCCAAAGTCGAATCCAACTTTCTCTTCGGAAATTAATTACTTTAAATGAATTGCGTATTTTAATTGCAAACAAACAAAGTTTATAAGTGATATATTTAAACACGAATAACAAAGTTTAATTTGGTACGAATTAATCATTGATTTGAATTAATTACCATTATCAGAAAACAAGAAAATAGATTTAGAAAATTATTTTTTAAATAAAGAATTTAATGAAGTTTTGAATCAACTACTAAAAAATGTACCAAACAATCATTAAATGATTAAATCTATTTGTTTTTCAGTTGAGTACAATGCAGATAGAGATACGATCGACGAAATGTGACCACAGTTCAGAGCACAAACTGAATCATCATCAACTTTCCCGGAATGAAATTCAAATTGAGTCAAAGCGATCAGGTCATCACACTCGTCATTCTTTCTCTCGACTTCCATCAACTTTGCGACACATGGAGGAACGTCTGGACAATTTAGAACACAAAATTTCTGTCGTCGCTAGGAAAAAATCCGTGATTGAAAAGCGAGTAGTTTTTGAAGATCAGGAGGACTTGACCAACCGAATCAAGAAACTGGAAAGTCTTGAGCAGGATCTTTCCCGAAGAGTTTTTAATGTATCTCAGGATGTGATAGAAACCAGACAATTAAGTGAGTCCATGGTTCAGCTATTCGAAACGGTTGAGACTCTAGAGGATAAAATTGACACAAATCAGTCCGATACAAAGAGAGAAATGGCTCGTTTAGATGTGAACGCTGCTAGAAAAGCTGCAGAATTGTCTTTAACACGAGAAGAGCTGGGAAATTTGAAGAAAGCCGTTCAAGCGCTGAGCGTCAGCGCTTCCAAATTGCAGGAGAAGGATGATCAACAGCAGGAAGCGATTTCGAATTTGACTTCTTCTCTACAGAAAATCGATTTGGTTAAGACTATTGACAAAGCTAGTAACATCACGAAGGAACTGGAACATGTTGAAGATCAATATAGGTGAGGTTTTGTTTAAATTAAATTATTTATTTTATTATATTATAGAAGGCGGCTTTCATGAATAATGTCCCACTCTTGGGGGGACATCTTTTATAGAAGCCGCCTAATTACATTAATCCAATTTCTAATTAAACTGAAGGTTATTTAAATTAAAGTATTACAAATTAAATTAAACTCTAACTGCGATTGAGTCACAAATTTATTCAAATTTTGATCATTTATCTATTTAATTCATATAATATTTAAACGAACTCTTATTTATTTTAATTCAATTGAAAATCAATTACGGATTCAGTTTTAAGTAATTAAACTTTAGAACACTTTAAGTTTTAAACGAACTGAGATTTAATTTATTTTAATTTAAATTTAATCGAACAAAATTTGAATATATTTAATTTTTTGATTTTTACTTTTACATTTCTCAATATTTAATCGATTGAAATTTTGTTTATTCTTATTGAAATGAGAAAAATAAATAAATAATTTAAGTAAATTAAAATACATTGAAATTGTAATTATTCATACATTTAATTCATTCAAGTATTGAATTGACTGAATTTGCAATTAATTTAATTTTAATTTAACCGAAACAGACTTTATTTGATCAAATATTTATTAAGTTTTAACTGTTTCTATATTTAATCTATACAAATATTGAAAATCGAAATTTTCACTAATTTAATGTTAATTAAACCACCTTAAATTTAGGGCATAAAGTTCACTTTATAAATTTTCCAGACATTTTTCTGACAGAAAAGTTTTGATAAAACTAATAAACTAACAGCTAAAATAAGAAAGAAATTATCTTCATTTTTTAAGAATCATTATAAACTATTATAAGACATTGTTTTTCATTGTATCTTTTCGTTCTTAAAATATGTAACGATCAATAATTGGTTCAAGATTTTAAATTTCCCAGACAAGTTAGTGTTTTTCCTGACATTTCCCTGTAATTGGAAAAAAGTTAGTCCTACTCCACATTTTTGCATATGTATTTTAAATGAAAAAAAAACTATTTAAATTTTAAAAGCATTCTAGTGGAAGAGTGAACTATTTATAATTTTAAAACTTTTAACAATTCAAAGTGGTATTAGAAAAAAAATTACTATTTTCTCTTAGGAACGATTGTCGAGTGTTATTTTATGTTATCTAAATAATTTCTAATAAACGAAAAATTGTAATTATTATTCAAATGCAACTTTGAATTGATCAAATATTAAAAAGAAAATTGTTTTCCCTTCGATCAATCCGCTTTTAAAATATAGATAGTTATTTTTATTAAAAATATACAAAAACATGGAGTTAGACTAACTTTTTACCCGATTGTTTAATTGATTCCTTTCTAAATATGAAAAGAGTTAAAAAATTGAATATCTAAATAATTAAAAACTAAAGTCTGTTTCGATTGAACTAAAACAAGAATAAACAAATAATAAAAATTTTGTTAAATATCAGATAATTCATAATATTTTCTCCCTTCTATTGTTTATCATAACACGAATTGTATTTTTTGTAGTAACACATGACACACATGTTTCAGGCAAAGCCTAATAAAATTCTGGGTTATATAAATAAGTTAAAAACGGAGGATATCTTTCCTTCTTCTTCTTTTTCTTCTTGTTCCTCTTCTTTTTAAGTCACTTTTGGCGTAGCAGACAAAATTGATTTGATTGAATTTGACGTAGAAATTGTCCACTGAGCTGAAATTGGAACAAATTAAATTTAGAGTCTAAAAAATAAGTTAAGCTAAAATTAAATTAATTCTTCAATTGAACGAAACCATGAATATCTTTCCTTCTGAAAAATCAAAACTGTTTTTAAAACCAGGAATAAATTGCCAGTTTATAAAGAATCTGACAACCTTTTCAAAAATAAAACCTTCTGACCAAAGTAATAATAATGAACAAACTTTGATTACAGATCGATGATCGACGCCCTGCCAGGGAATTGTAAAGAAAGGGACGGCCTGACTTTATTAGCACCTGGTCCAGGTGCTCCGCTTCTGGCTTCTTGCAGTAAAGGCTGGATTGTAGTCGGACGAAGAACAGAGGGTACAATTGACTTTGATCGCAGCTGGAATGATTATGCCACTGGTTTTGGTTCGCCAGTGAATGAATTTTGGGCAGGAAATGAAGCCCTCCACAGATTATCGAGGGACAATTGCACCAGATTGAAAATCGATTTGATAGATATTGACGGTACCTTCTGGCAAGCAAACTACGAGTATTTTACCGTTGATTCCGAAGAATCAGGATATAGACTTCGAATTTCGGGTTATTCTGGAAATGCCACAGATGCAATGTCCTATCAAAATGGAATGGCATTTAGTGCAAAGGACAGGGACATGGACATCAGTCCGAGTGATTGCGCTGCTAATTACCACGGAGGCTGGTGGTTCAGTCACTGTCAGCATGCGAATCTCAATGGCAGATATTCCCTTGGGCTTACGTGGTTCCGATCGGATATCAATGAATGGATGGTGGTTGCCTCAGCGGAATTATCCGTCCAGAAGAAAAGCCACTGCTGAATTGATTCATTTGATAGAGACTAATTCACAAATGAGTCAAACTCATTATTCTATTCAAAAGAGAATTTAATCATTATTTATTTATCCGGAGTTGATTTATAGCAGGTCAATAATTGTCTTCTAAAACGAGATTAAAAATTAACAAATTGCTCGTTTCGATTCACCTGCTATAAACAACCACTGGTATCATCAGTCTGTAAAGTATAAAAGAATTATTATAACTGAAGGATATTATAAATATTGCTTCGAGTTTCTAGAAAATACTGATAACTAATTGAAGTGAGAATTCACGATTAAATTTATAATATATAAAACAAATGTAGGAAATTGATAGATCAGTCATATTTCTATCAATTTTTAGAAGAAATAGGCAAATCGACGAGACTTGAAAATTGGATAGTTTAGTTTTATGTACTTTGGAAACTTTTGTCAGTCTCAATATTCACACCAAAGACTTGATCATAATAATATTTTGTATAAAAAGTCAATGTAAATATTGTATATTCATGTCACGACTTATACTGAACCTGTATAATGCCTGTGTTCATAAACTATAGTCAGTAATTATAAACGAATATTATATACATTTTATTTTGAAATAAATATTATTTTTAGATTCCAATTTACGCTGATTATTTAAAACCTTTGTATGTTTAAAAAGGAGAAGTAATGGGAACATTACCCGTAACCTGCAATCTTTTTCAAATACATATTTATTAGTCATTAAATATAAGACACTTCTTCAGAAACATGATACTGAGTAACTAAACCTATAAACTGAACTTCACTAGAGTTCATAGAAATTGAATAAAAATAGCTACACTTACGTAACTAAAATGGATTAATTAATTTTTTTTTTTTTTCTTAATTACTCTTCACCAACTTGCTCTTCCTCAGCATAATATTCTTCCACCAAAGTTTCAGTTTCAACAACTTCTTCAACGACATTCTTTAGCTCCTCTTCGGCAAATTGTGCCCTGCATCTTTTCTGATGGGCGAACAGGCTTCCAGAATTACCGTAGCCAATTCCGCACATTTTACAAATGTAAGGCTTCTCGCCAGTGTGTGTGAACATGTGCTCGTTGAGATATTTACGTCGCCTGAATGATTTCCCGCATGTCTTGCAGTGATAATGAGCTTCTCCGGTATGAAGCAATAAATGATTGGTCAGGCCGTTAGTGGAATGATAGGTCGCTGGACACAGATGGCATTTAAACTGTCTCGTTTCTGAATGCCTAAATTCGTGTTTCTTTCGATAAATTGGCATTGTGAATGTTTTCTCGCAGAATCGACACTTGTACGGCTTCAGGCCCAAATGAAGCTTCTGATGATGCTTCAAGCCCGATTGTGAAGCGAAAGTTTTGCTGCAAACTTCGCACAAAAAGTGCTTCTCTGTACTGAGTGGTTTGCCTCTTCCATGAAGACGTAAATGTGAATTGAGAAGATACTCGTAAACATACTTCAATCCACAAACTTCGCACTCGAATCTTTTGGTTTTATCGTGTATTCTCATGTGTGTTTGCAATTTATCGTCATTTTTGAAGACTTTGTTGCATATTTCACAGGTGAAATTCTTCTCTTGAAGATGAAAATTGGAATGTCTTTCTAGAAATGCCTTGGAGGTGAAAGTTCGTGGACACATGTGACAGAGATATTTAATCTTTTCTCCATTCTGCTTTCTCTTTCGCCTGATCACCCTCTTTTTCTCGACTTCTGGCTCCTCGGTTTCTTGTGTTTCTAGAGTATCTAGTGTCTCTAACGTCTCCAGTGATTCTAGTGATTCTAGTGTTTCCAGGGTCTCCATGTTTTCTTGTGTCTCTTGTGTATCAGACGAAACAGGTTCCTTCAATTCCAAATGTTGCTCGTCATCTGAAGCTTCGACATTGTTACTAATTTCTTGGGCGAACGACTCTAAGAAATAGGTAACTGCATTTTCTTCTTTATCTTCGTTCTCCGTTTCAAAATCAACTTTCACATCGGGTTCATCGCCTTCAAGAGTTTCAATCAATGCTCGTGTTTCCGCATCATCCAAATGCTCCACAATTGGTTTATCATCCGGTTCTTCTAATTCTTCTACTTCCTGTTTTATACGTTTTGCCGGCATTTCTCGATTTTCTCTCCTTCTGTAGCGATCATAACTTTCGACCTGAATGCCTTTCTCCTGAAATTTAGAAAACAAAATTTTTGATTTATTTTGTGCACGGTGGTAAAAAAAATAAGTTGTGAATAATTATTACATATCTCCCATTACTGAAACTATTTTAAATCTTTTTTAAAAATTCTTGTTTTTAAACAATCTATTAAAATATGAAAAATATAGAATATTCATAAAACATTTTATAAATGAATTCGAACATCCAAAAAATCTAAGAAAATGTACGAAAAAGTAAGAAAATGTAAAAAGATAAGAACATTATTCAAAAAATAAGGAAATTAGAATAAAAATATAGAAAGAAATTTTTGAAAAATAGAATATTTACGAGAAGAAAGTAAAATTTATAAAAGAAAGTAAAAAGAACTACATAAAATAAACGAAAAATAAAATAAAAACAAATAAAAAGAAAAGGTATGTGTAGCTATACAACTTTAAGAAGAATCTAATAACATTTAAAAAAATGAAAAAATTACAAATAGGTATTTAAAACCTTATGAATGAATGCAGAAGTAAAAAAATCGGGTAACATATACTCAGAAAATAAGTAGAATCTTGAAATATTAGAAAATTTGAAAAAATTCTAAAAACATCAATTTAAAAAAAAGAATGCGATAATCTACGAAAAACTGGTAAAATTAAGCAAAAAATAATAACTAAACCTGCACAAAAAGATTTTTTTTTTTAAATAAAAGGAAATGACAAAAAATAATTTTAAAAAACTAATAAACAACCAAAAAATCTTTAAAAAAAAAAAAAAATTAAAATTAAAAACAAATATTTAAAAGCTTAAATGGATAAGAGAAAAAAAAAGAATATTGAGTAAAGTCTACTAAAAAATTTAAAAAAATTATTAATAGTATTAAAAAATGTAAAAAGAAAATAAATAAAATTTGAATGTTTAAGAAACAATTCAACAAACTTTAAGTTAATAATATGATTAAGAAACGATGCAATAATTTATGAAACAATGATAAAATTCAAGAAAAATATTATAGAATTAAAACTTATCAAAACAAAAAACAAGCAATTATAAAAACAAATAAAAAATGAGAAAATTACAAAAAAACTTACACCCTTGAATGAATGCAAAAAGAAGAAAATCGGATTAAATTTATTAAACAATGAGAGAATGTAAAACAAAAATAAGTTTAAAACCTATAAAAGATACAAAAAAAATGCTTTTAATAAAAGAGTTTTTGATAAATGAGGAAATTAAAAAACATATTTAAAAAAATTTAAAAGAATGAAACAATTTGAAAATAAAAATCAAGAAACTGTGAAATAGTTTAAAAAAAAATCTTTCAAAAATGAGAAAATTTACAAAATTATGCAAAATATAGGGAAAAATACGAATTAATTGTTTTGAGGATATACGAAGTTTTAAGAAAAAATTAAAAAAGATTTGTGGATGGGAAAATTTTTTTAAAATATGATAAAATTGGAAAATTTAGTAAAAGATGAAAGAATGATATAACTATTATGAAATTTAAATTAAATTAATTCTGTTAATTAAAATCAATGTAATGTGTTTTTTTATTTCCTTGAAAAATAGAGAACACTTTATTAATATTAAATAGAAAAATATTAATCAGTCCAAGTCAAATAAAAGAACATTTTTTTATCCATCGCTAGCTAAATCCAATAAATAATTTAATTAACCTCAATTTTATAAATACTCTTTGCTGTAATTTGTTTTCCATTACTGTAATAAAAATTTAAATTTTATTCAGCATTTAAAAAATTAAACAATTTTTAAAAGAATGATTTATGTAGAATTTTAAAAAGGTTGATTACCAAACTATTTTATTCCAAAAGCATTAAAATATAAATATTTTAATTAAAATAAATATAATGATTTAAATAAATATAATGATAAAAGCATGATTTATGTAGAATTTTAAAAAGGTTGATTACCAAACTATTTTATTCCAAAAGCATTAAAATATAAATATTTTAATTAAAATAAATATAATGATTTAATTTACAACAAATAAAACAAATATTTAAATTAAAATACATATAAATATTTATTTTTAGAAATCAAATGCTTTAATAAAAAATGTTTTTATAACTATCATAATCCTTATCAATAAATTTGCCATAAGTTATGTCTTTTTAAACATTAATTTTGCGAAAATTGGACATTTATTTTTTTTTTATTTCATCTAATCTTAAAAAAAAAAAGTAAATAAATCTAAAACAGTTTCTGAGACAAATTGAAAAACGTCACTTTCGGAGGTCTATGAAAATATTATGGATAACTTAATTTAAAAATCTATATACTTGTTCAAATATTTAATTAATAATAATTGAAGCTTAATTTTATTTACTCAGTGTTATCAATGGAAAATTAAATAATTAAATTCTTCAAATAATTCTAAATTATTTAAAATCTACATTTTTATAAAAGCAGAATTTACGAACTTTTAGTACTTTTTTAAAAAAATTACGGATTTTACGGATGTTTTCTTTAAAAACGGACTTTTACGAACTACAAACGAATTTACGAACTTTTACGGGATTTACGAACCTAGTTCGAGCCCTGTCCTTAACTAAATCACTTTTAAAATGTAGATAGTTTTGTTATTTCAAATATGCAAAAATATAAATTGAAATTTTTGGGGTGCTAATACGAATTTTCGGAACTTTTAAGTAAAGGCACCACCTCTTGTTTTACCACCCTTAAATTTTTATGACTTTAGTAAGCTATATTTTTTTCTTGCCTCTTTTGGGTTCTAAAAACATGCAGATTGATCAAAAATAAAATATCTTAATTTTTGCTAATTTTAGAATTTTGATTTTTTGAAAAAATTAAAGATTTTTAGATTCGATGCAAGAGATTCGAAAGAATCATTAGAATAACGTATTGGAAAATTAGCATTGAAAAATAATGAAAATTGTAAAAGGATTTGAATATTTAAGGAAAGAGACACATGAAATATCAACACATTTTTCAGAGGTGCAATTTTCTTTTACATAATTTTACTTCGAAAATTACATTATCATCAAAAATTAAGAAAAAGATTATTTAACCATTTTAGAATTTTTCAACAATGTTCATTTTTTTGAAAATTAAAATTTTGGAAAATTCATGCGAGAGATTTTTGTTTTTAATATAGATACATATTATTTGTAATTAAAATAATATAAATAAAACATGAGAAGTGGGAAGAACAGATCACATTCAAAAAGAAAGGTGAAATGGGAGGAAAATCTTGATTTTATAGGTGTTTTAAGTGTTTTTTTTTTTTTTTTTTTAAGAAAGAAAATAATGGGAAAAGAGGAGAAAAATGTTGATTTTAGGTGATTTTTTTTTAGGAAAAAGGAAAATAAGGCGGAAAGGGAAAAAAAGGGGAAACTGTGATCCCTGTAAAAGCTTAAAGAACATTAAAATTTAAATACCATTTAAAATTACACAAAATTTGAATGTAAAAATGATAAACTTACAACTTTTTCAATATAGTTATCTTCTCGAGGACGGGAATAGTTGATGTACGGCAATTTAAAAAATTTGCGTAACTCGTTATCAGATTTTTGGCAAAGATTTCGGAAATCCCAAGCTGATTGTAATTTTGCAATACAATCGACGCATATTGACTTTGGCATTGGATCATCTGAGGTCACCTAAAAAAGAAAATAAAATTTCATAATAACGTTAAATTTGTTTTTTTTTTCACTACAAAGATTAACATTGTAACCAGGACTGTTATTGATAAAATCATTAGCATTAAAATCATGATTTCAATAAAAAAAAATTTACAATTCTTCAGATGTCTAATACTGCATTTAAACATCGCAAACAATTAAAAAAACCAACAAATTTGTGAATAAATCTTAAAATTTTCATTTTTACTATTTTAATCTTTATACAATTTTAAAAATTGTGCTTATGCATAATATAATTATAATCTCTTATTATTACAAAATTTTAAGATTTTCTCTCCTTTTACTTTTGATATTTTTTGTTTGCATTTGCCTTTTTATTTTAGGATTTTCTTTAATTTTCTTCTTTTTAGGCAAATTATTTAATATTATTTTACACAACTTTGTTATTATACCTTTCACTAAACTTTTTATTTTGTTGATTCCCATAATTATTTCCATATTTTTTCACATCTTGTCTATTTTTTGCGAGATTTGTTTGCAAACATACTTATTCTTTCATACGATTTTTAGATTTTCTTCATTTTTCGGAATTTATTGTTGGACTTATTTTAAGTGTCATATTATAAAAATGTGTTTGGTTTAATTTGTTTAAACTTTTTTATTTTTAAAGGACTTCTAAATTTCTTTTGTGTGATTTTTATTTATCTTGATAGATACATTTTTTAAAAATTTTTTTTACTTTTTACGTTTTTCTAGTTTATTAGATTAAGGAAAAAACATTTCTCTGTTTTCTTCCTGTCTATTTAATTTTCTTGATGTTTCACTTTTTTTTTAGTTCTTTCTTGCGTTTTAATTAATTCTTTAATTTTTGTCATCATTTCTCCATTTCTAAGAAGCATTATTCCTTCTTCCTAATTTTTTAGTTTTTATCTTATAATTATGAATTTTTGAAAACATTTATTTGATGCTTTTATCTACATTTTCTAAATTTCACAATTTCCTACTTTTTTAAAAACTTTTATTCTTTTATTTTATATTATGTGAATTTAATCTTGTACTAAATATTCTCATTTAAACATCGTTCTTCTATTTCATAGAATTTCTATTTTTCTAAATTTTACAAAATTGTATTCATTCTTTTTTAATTCAATTTGTAAAATAATTCTCTAATTTTTCTAATTTTCAAATTTTGTTCTCTTTAGTAATATATTTAAACGGTTTTGTTAATTATCTTCTTCTTTATTCTTTTTATTAAAAAAAATTCCGTAAACAGTTTAATTTTTTGAAAAGTGTTTCTACTTTTTTATATATAATTTTTTATTTAAATAAAAAAAACGGAGTTTAAATTTTCTTTTTTTAGAAAAATCATGATTTTTATCAGCTTTGATATTAAATTTAATCTTGTACTAAATATTCTCATTTGAACATCGTTCTTCTATCTCATAAAATTTCTTTTCATTTGAATTTTTTTTTAAATTTACCAAAATTTTATTCATTCTTTCTTTATTAAATTTAAAATTTAATTATCTGATTTTCCTAATTTTCAAATTTTGTTCTCTTTAGTAATAAATTTTAACGATTTTTTTAATTATCTTCAGATTTATTTTTTTAATTTAAAAAAAAATGTTTGTAAATATTTCAATTTTTTTAAAAGTGTTTCTACTTTTTTATATATTTTAATGTAACTGTTTCATTTCTGTGTTGCTTTTTAAATTTTTTCTTCATTTCTTTAATAATATCCATGACATTTTTTATTTAAAAGAATTTTCTCATTTTTTTCATAGATTGTTTTCTTATCTTTTTACGTTTTTTTTTAAATTTATTACTTTTTCGTTGTCTTCACTTAATGTTTTTAATTTTGCGATCATATGAATTTGAAGATATTTTTTTGAAATTTTATCATTTATTCGTTATAGGTAATTTATTTGATTTTGATTAAATGTTTTATTCTTAATTATTTCTTATTAAACGTTTTCAGTTTAACAAATAAGCTACTTACAAATAAACATTTGAAGATTTTATACACTAATTATATTACAAAAAAATCTATTTTGTATTTTTTAAAATCATGATTTTTATCAGCCCGGATATTATGTAAATTTAATCTTGTACTAAATATTCTTATTTTAACATCGTTCTTCTATCTCATAAAATTTCTTTTCACTTGAAAGTTTTTTAAAATTTTTCAAAATTGTATTCATTTTTTTTTTTTTTTATTTAATTTGTTAAATAATTATCTAATTTTTCTAATTTTAAAATTTTGTTCTATTTGGTAATATATTTAAACATTTTTTTAAATATCTTCTATTTATTTTTTGATTTAAAAAAATGTCCGTAAATAGTTAAATTTTTTAAAAAGAGTTTCTACTTTTTTATATATAATTTTTGATTCAAATAAAAAAAACGGATTTTTAAACATTTTTTTTTTTTTAGAAAAATTATGATTTTTATCAGGCTTGATATTATTTAAATTTAATCTTGTACTAAATATTCTCATTTTAACATCGTTCTTCTACCTCATAAAATTTTTTTTCATTTGATTTTTTTTTAAAATTTACTAAAATTTTATTCATTCTTTCTTTAATAAATTTAAAATTTAATTCTCTAATTTTTCTAATTTTAAAATTTTTTCTTTTTGGTAATATATTTAAACATTTTTTTAAGTTTCTTCTATTTATTTTTTGATTTAAAAAAATGTCTTTAAATAGTTTAATTTTTTAAAAAGAGTTTCTACTTTTTATATACCTATTTTTATGTAACTATTTCATTTCTGTGTTTTTTTTTTAATTTTTTCTTCATTTCATTAATAATGTCTATGACCTTTTTTATTTAAAATAATTTTCTCATTTTTTTTATTGTCTGTTTTCCTCTCTTTTAACGCTTTTTTTTATAATTTATTATTTTTCGTTGCCTTTACCTAATTTTCTTAATTTTGCGATCATATGTATTTGAAGATATTTTTTTTGAAATTTTCTCATTTATTCGACATAATTGATTTGATTTTGATTGAATGTTTTATTCTTTATTATTTCATCTTAAATGTTCACAGTTTAAAAAATAAACTACTTACAAATAAACATTTTGGAATTTTATATATTGATTATAATTTTAAAAAATTATGATTTTTATCAGCACTGATATTACGTAAATTTAATCTTGTACCAAATATTCTCATTTTAACTTCGCTCTTCTATCTCATAAACTTTCTTTTCACTTGAATTTTTTTTTTTAAATTTTGCAAAATTTTATTCATTTTTTTTTATTTAATTTGTTAAATATTTCTCTAAATTTTTCTAATTTTAAAATGTTGTTCAGTTTGGTAATATTTAAACGTTTTTTTAATTATCTTATATTTATTTGTTTGATTAGAACAAAATGTCTTTGAATAGTATAATTGTTTGAAAAGAGTTTCTACTCTTTATATACTTTTTTGTAACTGTTTTATTCTTTTGTTGTTTTTTTTTAAAAAATTTTTCTTCATTTCTTTAATAATGTTCATGACCTTTTTTATTTAAAGGAATTTTCTTATTTTTTCCATAGACTATTTTCTTATCATTTACGTTTTTTTAAATAATTTATTATTTTTTCGTTGCTTTCGACTAATTTTCTTAATTTTGCAATATGTATTTGAAGATATTTTTTCTGAAATTTTCTCATTTATTCGACATAATTTATTTGATTTTAATTAAATGTTTTAATTTTCATTATTTCTTATTAAATGTTATCAGTTTAAAAAATAAACTACTTACAAATAAACATTTGTAGATTTTATACACTGATTATATTAAAAAAAAAATCAATTTTTGATTTAAATAAAAAAATCGGATTTTTAAATTTTGTTTAGAAAAATCATGATTTTTATCAGCCCTGATATTATGTAAACTTAATCTTGTACTAAATATTCTCATTTTGACATCGTTCTTCTACATCATAAAATGTATTTTCTTTAAAATTTGTTTAAAACATTTCAAAATTTTATTCATTCTTTCTTTATTTAATTTGTAAAAAAATTCTCTAATTTTTCTAATTTTAAAATTTTGTTCTCTTTAGTAATATATTTTAACGTTTATATAAATTATCTTATTTATTTTTTTAATTTAAAAAAAAAATGTTTATAAATAGTTTAATTTTTTGAAAAGAGTTTCTACTTTTTAAATATTTTTATGTAACTGTTTCATTCTTGTGTTGTTTTTTTAAAATTTTTCTTCATTCCTTAAATAATGTCCATGAATTATTTGAATAATTTATTATTTTTTCGTTGCATTTATCTAATTTTCTTAATTTTGCGATTATATGAAATACCTATATTTTTTTTGAAATTTTCTCATTTATTCGACATAATTTATTTGATTTTGATTAAATGTTTTATTCTTCATTATTTCTTATTAAATGCTCTTAGTTTAAATAATTAACTACTTACAAATAAACATTTGGAGATTTTGTATACTGATTATATTTTACAGTAATCAATTTTTGATTTAAATAAAAAATATCGGATTTTTTTTTAAATTGTAATTTTTATCAGCCTTGAGTGTAAGAATCTTTATTATAATTAATTTAATCTTCGCATAATCTGTAATCTTTGATTTAAATAAATGAATAATTCAATCTTTCTACAATTTTTAATTACTTTCTTAACAGCCTTCAAGAAAAATCTCAAAACACCAAAATAATTACCTCAATTGAACAGCACTCTTTGAGAAAAAGACTCAATTCCGGCTTGGCTCTAATGCCACAAATCAATGGTGTCAATGGATCTTTAAATTGGAGGCACAATCTGCAGGTACGTTCAGCGGTTTTGGATGGTTTCCTTGTCTGCGGAACATTAAGCTTTTTCATTGTGATAATTGGACTCTGATATTTGCTGACATAGGCATGTTCCTCGTCAACGTGCTGTGGTTTAGAAGATGCTGATTCCAAAGACGAATTCTTTTTCTTTGCCACATACTTTTTTAATGGCGTTTTCAGCCACTGAGGCGATTCTTGTGGAGGCGGCGAACTGGACACCTCCTTTTTAATATAAACATTCGACAAATTGGACGAGGCAGAGGGAGAATTTAAGCTCTTTGTACTTAAAATGACTTTTTGCATCTTTCCTACCGGAGTTAACGACTGTTTCTTCAGATTTGGTGTCAATTTCTGCAAGCTCGAACCCGGCAAAATAGTTTGAATTGATTTACCTCCTTTGGAATTTGGTGCCAAACTTTTGACATTTGTTATTATGAAATTTGGAACTTTCATGGTTCCATTAGCAAATGTCATCATTGTTGCTCCTGCTTTGGTATTATTCGTATTTGAATCCTCCATATCCAACTCAATAACATCATCGTCGCGTAAAGTAGGCATTTTTTATGTTCATTAAACGTGACAGGTGAGAAATATCGGACAATATCCTTCTTTCTCTGTCTCTCCTCAACACGTTTGCACAAATGAATTTTTCTCTACCTGAAAAAAAGTATTTGTTTACACAACTTTGATAAATGAATGAAAATAAAGATATTGTAAAAAGAAAAGTTGTTAACTTAATTTTAAATAAGAAAAGAGGTAGTTGTTTGAATTTTGCTGTAAATTGATAATAAACAATTGTTTCTTTCACAAAATTGATTAAAAGAAAAAACATATTTACTGGGACAAAAAATGTGGAAAAAGATTTATAATTAAGAGAAATTATCCGATTTGGTGTCAATTTGGTCTGTTTTTCTAAAAAAAAGCGTTGAGAATTGAAATTTCGGACAAAATTGAACATAACCTTCAAGTGCCAGTGTGTGCTTAACCTAATTACAGACAAGCGTCAAATGTGTAAAATTATGATCGCTAATTGTGGAAAATTTGAGTAATAAATGTCGAATAGAAGAAAATAAAGCTCTGTTTATAAATAATTGGTGATTTTTCTACTTACTTTGTGGAAAACAAACATAATAATTTTCTGACGATGATGCCCAGCTATGGCTTTATTACACATGCGCACAGGGGCAAAATGGCGGGCGGCGGCAGATGCGTCTTACTTTTGTCGGTAATGTAGTTTCCTATGCAACCAAGAATTTGAAAAGCGCCCTCTGTAATTAAAGGAAAGGGAGCATAACCTATAACTTTGTCATTGAAAGACCCAAAGATTTATCAATTTAATAAATTAAATTAAATAATTATCATCATGTCAGTGTGGAGACAAGCAGGACTCAAGTAAGTGATTTTGACTTAAATAGAGAAAAATTTCAAATGGAAAATATCACCTTAATTAATTTTTTTAGTTAATATTGATTTACTAAAAAGTTACATAATCTAACAAAAAATCGTGTAAAAACAATAATTTTTCGGTAAAAATAGCTTTGAATTATTCTTTTTTCCAGGAAATTGTAATTTAATAAAAGAAATTATACAGGAAAATATGTATTTGTTGGTTTATTAAGTTTGGGAATTTTATAACCTCAAAAGTGGAAAATAAGTGCTAATAATGATAAATTAGTATAGGTATATTAATTAAGAATTAATAAGAAACTTTTTTATTTTAGTTATATTAACTATTCACAAATTGCTGCACGTCTTCTTCGTCAGGCGTTGAAAGCAGATTTGAGAGTAGAGGCTGCGAAACGAGATGAATCACATGTGAAATTTACCCAATGGAAAGATGGAAAAGCAATTAGTAAGTATAAACATTCTATTGAAAAAAGATAAATTGTTATAAGCGAAAAGTTATTTTGAACAATAGACTTTAAATACTATGAGAAAAGTTATTATAAACAGAGAAAATAGTACGAAAAAGTCCACTAATTAAAAAAAAAAACTTAAATTTATTTTAAAAAACTGAAAAAGATTGTTTGAAAAATATAAATAGAATAAGACTCAAAATACAACCAAAAAAATACTTACTTTCTTAGGAAATAAAAATACATTGATAACAATATTTCTCAAAAATGCATAAATTTAATCTCCAATTTTACAAAAATATACAATATTCAGTAAAAACTTTTTATTTAATTTTCTAATTATAACTACTACAATAGAAAAACATTTTTTACAGCTGATAAACCTTGAAAAGATCACGATTAAGTGAGTTTCAATTTCGTGTTCTGAAAATGTACATTTTCATAACATGCATGGCTTTAAATTGAGTGTGAAATTTTTATTAATTACTCCAAAGTCCAAATACGCACATTTTTTCTAATAATATTGCATTCCAGTTTAAATCTCTCGATGTTTTTTTTTTAATATTTTGCTTGTTTTAAATACCAAAAATGCAATGTTTTTGTTTTTATATAACAATTTAACAGATTTTTTTGTCTTTTTCTAACAAAGTTGTATTATTTTTTTTCTCGTGAAGCATTGAATTAATTTGATCGCAATTTGATGTGCAGCAATAATTTGTTTTTGAATTAAAAATAAACTTTTTATTAATAAGTTTTATTTAACAATTATTTCGTTTTGTTTCAGGGAAGGAAAATTAGACTGCTTCTATCACAAACCAATAGATACCATCCCTTAAAAATAAAAAGTAATTTAATTTTTATTATGTTCTCCGTTATGTAAAATAAATTTTCTGTTCATGACTTACTTTCTCGTTGTTTATTATTACCTAAATTTAACTCTTAAATCGTCATCTTACAATTGGACTGTGCGCTTTGCAATAAACTGAAAAAAAAATAGATTTAAGTGGATTATTGAAAGAGAAGAAATATAAATAAAATCACAGTCAGTGATTCCTGAATTTTCAGAAATAAAGGGTTAAAATTCAATGTAATTTGAAAATTACCTATAAATTCCGAAACAAGATCATTATCATTATCGCCTCTCATTGTTCCTGTGATTTCCTCATTTTCGACCATTGGTAAGAAAAGATTAACAAACTCGGGAGAATATGGAGGAGCGATTGCTTCCAAAACCTAAAATTGAGAGTTAATTATAAGAAAAATAATAATTTATTATTTTATAATCAAGGCTGCAAATCATATAATTTAAATCATTGGGACATCTGCATTAAAATTATGATTTAATTAAAAAAAAATTTACAATTCTTCGGATGTCTAATACTGCATGTAAAAAATTGCAAACCAGAAATTTGTGGCTAAATTTTGAAAATTTCAATTTTAACATTTTATTCGTTAAAAAATTTAAAAAATTGTGCTAATACAAATGATCAAAATACCTAAGATCTATAAATTTTTGGTATGAAGATAAGAAAAAATTATATTAAATTTTAATATCTTTAAGTGATTATAATTTAAATACATTCCAAACGTCAATTAACTCATATTAAAATTTATTCGAACTTTGAAATTTCAATTAATTCAAATTTAAGGAAGATCTCTCCATTGACATAACCTCAAACTAAAAAATGGATTTTCCCATTAATTAAAACTATTATTAGAATTAATTTCACCAAATTTTAGAATTTCTAGTTGTACGTTTCCCAGAAAAAATTAGGTTGATTTAAAATTTGTTGTCTAACAATAATTATTTAACATTTTGTGTTTTTTATTTAAATCTAATTAAAATCTGTAATTATCATTCAATTTTAACTAATAATAGCTCATTTTTCTCAATAAAACATTCACAACAATTTTGTTTGTTGGGTTTTGTTAAATAATATTTTGTTTAAAAGTTAAACAAATACAATTAGTTTTTTACATATTTTTTTAAACAGAATATTATTTTAGAAAATCTAACAAATAAAATTGTAGATAATGTTTCAACAAGAAAAATGAGCTATTAATTGATAAAATTGGATATAAAACACAGATTTTAACTAGATTTAATGAAAAAACATAAAATGTTAAATAATTATTATTTCATAACAAATTTTAGCTCAACCACATTTTTTCTAAAAAATGTACAACTGGATCTTTCAAAATTTGTTGAAATTAATTTGAATAATATTTTTATTTGGGGTGAAAAACTATTTTCCAGTTTAAGGTTATGTAAGTGGAGAGAATCTCCTTAAATATGCATATTAATTAATATTAATTATTATCCATATTCACTATAATCCTTTTTTTAATTCTTACAAAATTTCCAAAAGATTTCACTCATGATTTCTTATTTTTACAAAAATTCAAAGATTTTTTTTCTTTTACTTTCGATATTTTTTTTATATTTGTCTTTTTATTTTATGATTTTTTCATTTTCTTCTTTTTATGCAAATTATTTAATATTATTTTACACAATGTTGTTATTATAACATTCACTAAAGTTTTTATTTCGTTGGTTTTCTTAATTATTTCCATATTTTTAACAATAAATACGCTTGTTTTTTGTAAATTTATTGAATTTGTTTTCACATCTTGTCTATTTTTTCCAAACTTACTTAACTTCTTTCATAAAATTTTTAGATTTTCTTTATTTTTCCAAATTTATTGTTGGACTTGTTTGTGTAATATTATAAAAATATTTTTTGTGTAATTTTCCTAAACTTTTTTATTTTTAAAGATTTTTCATTTTTTTTTTTTTTTTGTGAATTTTAGATTTATCTTTATATACATTTTATTTTTATTAAATCTAATTTTTTGTAGATTCTTACCAAATTTTCTTATTTTTTGTACTTTTTGAATATTTTTACAATTTGTTAGATTAAGAAAAAAAAAATTTCTTTATTTTTTTTTATTTATTTAATTTTCTTGTTACACAATTTTTTTAGTTCTTCCTTGCATTATAATTAATTCTTTAATTCTTATCATCATATTTTTATTTCTTAAAAACAATTTTCCTTCTTTAAATTATTTAGTTTTTATGTTGTAATTACGAATTTTTGAAAGCATTCGATGCTTTTATCTACATTTTTTAAACTTCTCAGTTTTTTTTTTTAAGATTTTTATTCTTTTATTTTTTATTTTGTAAATTTAATCTTGTACTTAATATTCTCATTTTAACATATTTCTTTTATTTCATAAAGTTTTTTTAAATTTTTTTTTTAATTTTCCAAAATTTTATTCATTCTTTTTTTCAGCAATCTATAATAATAATCCACAAGAAAAATTTTGTTGAAATGCCGATTTTTCTCAATATTTTTCGATTTTTTCTCAATTGTTAATTATTTTTGTCATATTGTAATTTTTCTTTTAGTTATCGATTATTTTCTTGAAATTTCAAATTATTTTTCCATTTTTTAATTATTTTCTTTTATTTTTATTGATTTTCAATTAATTTCTCAATATTCAATAATTCTCGGATTTTTTCAATTATTGTTTTCACTTATAAAAATTGTTTTACAATTTCAATTCAATTTTTCAATTCTGGAACTATTCTCTTCAATTCTCAGTTATTTTCTTCAAATTTAAATTCCACTTTTTAATTTTCAATTATTTTCTTTAATATTAAGAAATTATCACCTTTTTTCTATTATTATTTTTCAATTTTTAAGTATATTCTTTAAAATTCAATTCCATTCTTAAATTTTAAGTTGCTTTTTTCAATTTTTAATTATTTTTTTTTTCAATATTAATTATATTTTTCGATTTTCAATCCAGTTGTTAAATGTGCAATTATTCCCAACAATTATTTCTATAATTTTTCAATTTGCAATTGTTTTCTTTAAATTTAATATTTCTTGTTTAATTTTTTCAAAAATTTTTTTCAGTTATTTATTAATTTAGTCATTTATCTTTCGCAATTTTCAATTATTTCCTACAATTTTGTCAATTTTCAATTATTATCTTTAAATTTTATAATTATTCTTTGATTTTTGAAATTATTTTGTTCGGTTGTGTATTAATCTAGCCAATTTTTTGAATTTTGTTTTCAATTGGCAATTATTTTCGTCATTTTGTAATTTTTTTATCAACTATCAATTATTTTATCAAATTTTAATTTAATTCTTAAATTTTTAATTTATTTCCTCATTTTTTATTATTTTCATCAACTTCAACTATTTTTTTTTCGATTATCAATCCAGTTTTTCAATTTGCAATTATTTCAAATAGTTATTTCTATAATTTTTCAACTAATTTCGTTTTCAACTGTCAATTATTTTCGTCATTTTTCAGATATATTCTTGAATTTTGTAATTTTCATTACTTGAATTTGCAAAAATTTACAGTATTAAAAAGACCAACAACAATGCAAAGTTTGTTAATGCTGCTAGATTGTAAAATAATTCTCTAATTTTTCTAATTTAAAATTTTTTTTTCATTTAGTAATATATTTTAATGTTTTTTTTTTCTTAATTATTTATTTATTATATTAATTTCTTATTGTTTTTTTTTTTAATTAAAAAAAATGTCCGTCAATAGTTTAATTTTTTAAAAAGAGTTCCTACTTTTTAGTATATTTTTGTCATTGTTTAATTCTTGTGTTTTTTTTTTTTTTTTAATTTTTTCTTTATTTCTTTAATGTTTTCTATGCCATTTTTATTTAAAAGAATTTTCTTACTTTTTTAACAGACTGTTTTCTTTTCATTTTACGTTCTTTTTATCTTTTTTAAAATTTATTATTATTTTATTCGACATTATTTGTTTGATTTTTATTAAATGTTTCATTGTTCATTATTTCTTATTAAATGTTCTCAGTTTAACAAATAAACTACTTACAAATAAACATTTAGAGATTTTATATACTGATTATATTTTTGATTTAAATTAAAAAAATCAGATTTTAATAAAGAAATCATGATTTTTATCAGCCCTGTTCATAATACATAATTTTGAAAAAAATTGTTAGCTTTTTGTTTGATAAAATTATTACTTTTGTACAAAAAAGTTACCTCAGTGACAAAATACCGAATTAAGGAAATATCCGTGTCTCCACGTTGCCAACATTGTTTTATGTAACAAACCACTGGAACAACACAACCACGACTTAATAAATTAACCATTCGATCTAGTAACATTTTCTTCATCTCCAACTGTAACAATATTAATTAATTAATCAAATGAATTTTCAATTTAGTCTATCTAAGTTTATAATTCAATTAAATATAAAGTTTAGCTTTGAATAAAACTAAAATTTAGTCAACTAACACACCTGTACAAGAATTTCTAATTCATCTTGTTTACTCTCGAATAATTTGACTAAAAGTTGCAAAATTTTCGGATGTAAGAGAGTATGACAAACGACAACTTCATCCAATAATGCGAGATGAATCGGACAATGCTCAGTGCACAATTTAAAATAAGATGGCTCAGTTACTGTAAATTCTACCCAACGAATTACGCCGACACTAACGACAGGATACCTAAAACCAAAAAAAAAATTATTTTAAAATTTGACATGATAAAAGATTCCTAAAAGAAAATAAAAGAGAAATTAACAACGAACCGAATACACTGATAAATGGTCGTTAATTCAGCAATCAATTCCGTCGATCCCTTATTATTATTACAAATATTATGTACTTTTTCAATAGCTTGAATCGTTGTCTTGAGTTCATCCTTATTAATTTTGCGTGGAGTTGATTTTTTTGCCGGGATTTCACAAACACTGGCTGCATACGCCAGTAAATAAATATACTTTGGTTTGTGATCCTGGTTCACTTTAACTCCAGGTTTGAAAAGAGCGTCGATTAAAAGTTCTAGAATTTGAAAAAAAGTATTAACAAATTAAAATCTTCCCTTAACTTCATAAATTACGTTTTTATTTATTTAACACGAGATTGATAAATTGAATACAAAATTTTAATTATCAAAATTTGTCTTTTTTTCGTTAAAAAAGCGATGTTTTTTCAATTATTCTTTTTTATCTGTTAATAAAATAAAGGAAAAAGAGAAATTGAATAATCTCAGTTACTAAATAAGAAGAAATTTGGCTAAAAATGTTTTTAATATTACCTAATAATTGCGGATTTCGAATTAGTTCTATAGAAGGAGGATCAGGCGAAGAATAATTTTTAAATAAAAGTGAAATATCCGCTGGATTTAGTGTGTTTCGAGACAACATGGAAGCTAGTGCCTGACAAGCTACTGGAAAAGCTGCAGCTCCATTTAAAGCCATTGTAATTGGAGTAACATCGTGTCGACTGTAATTAATATTTCTTTAAAAATTATTATAAAAGATACTTCAAAATAAAAGATAAATTAATTTGGCTATTTTAAACGCTCAGAACTGCATTAATTTGTGATAAAATTACGAAATAAAAAGTTATAAATTTATAATTTAAACGTTTTACCTCAATTGGGCACATTTGGTAATTTCCTGCGAAAGTCTTTTCATCATAAAACCACCCCGAGGTTCTTGGGTCAATATTTGTAGCAGAACTTGACTATAAACGTAAGTGTGCTGACCGTGACACACCATTTTCTAAAATAAAAATTTTAGATTTCAAATTTCAATTTTAGAAGATATTGGATTTGATATAAAATACTACGTGCGATTTAATAGATTATTTTTAGTATAATATATATAATGTACTTAATGTAATAAATTTAATATAATGAAACTAACCGCACATTCTTGAATGCTTGATTGCCAGTTTTCAGTATTTTGAAGAAATCCTGCTATCGCCGTTTTCAAAACTCGAGAAAATACTTCTATTTGTTGAGCCGCTGTCGAAATACTCGTAATTTCACCTTGGAAGCCAGCATCAGAGATAAGCTGATTAAAAAGAAGAAAATTACAATTATTTACACCTTTTCAAATAAATATTTAAACAATATTCAGGCCTAGAATATATATTTATATAAAAATAAAATAAATAAATAAAATTTTCAAATTAAAAAAAAATGGTAAATAACTAGGTACAAACTGTGGAAAGTAATTTAAAACTGATAAATAATTATTCAAAATTCTAGAAAATGAATGCAGAACTTTAGAAATAATTGAAAATTCAAGATAATAATTGAAATAGAAATGATAAGAATAATTAAAAATTGAGGAAAATAGTTGAAAAATCGTAAAAATAATTGACAATTGAAGAACATAATTGAGAAATGAAAAAAATAATTTGAAAGAGTACAAAATAAATATGAACTAAGATAAAATAATGGAAAAAATAGGAATAATGGCAAATTAAAAACTAAATTGAAAATTTAGGAAACTACATAATTAAAAAATGGTAAACATAATTAAAAATTGAAAAAGAAAACAAATAAAACATAATTTAAAAAACTAATAAGAACTAAAAGAAAGAATTCAAATTTGAGATAAGTAATTGAAGATCAATTAAATCAATTTAAAAATAATTTAAAATTGTTTCTATAATTGCAAAATTATAAAACCAACTGAAAATTGAAGACAATAATTGAAAATTGAAAAAAATAATTTAAAAGTGATGAGAATAATTGAGAAAAAAATTCAAAATTAATTAAAATACATAATCGAGAATTAAGAAAAATAATTGAAAATTTAGGAAACTAAATAAAAAATGATGAAGGTCATTTAAAATCGATGAAATCAATGAAAAGGTTATAAAACAAATTAAACATTGAAAAAAAATTGAATATTAAGTAAATCAAATTGAAAATAATTTTAACAATTAAAACTTGGAGAAAAAAATTGCAAAATTATAGAAATAATTGAAAATTAAGAAAATATTTGATAATTGAAGAAAAGAATAAAAAATTGAGAAGAATAATTGAAAAAATTACAGAATATATATCAAATTAAAGGAAAGAATTGAAAAATGGCAAAAATAATAATAAATTTTTAAAAATAATAATAAATTTTTAAAAATAATTGAAATTTGAGATAAATAATTAAAAATTTAGGAAATTAATTACAAAATACGAAAGTAATACTAAATTTGACAATATTAATTGAAAAATTTAAAAATTTTTTTTAATCAATTAAAACTTGAAATAAATAATTAAAGGTTTCGTAAATCAGTTGAAAAATAATTTAAAAAATTATAATTTAGGGAAAAAATTGAAAAATTAAGGAAATAAAATTAAGAAAGATCTAAATATTTGAAAAATAACACAAATAATTGAAATTTGAGATAAATAAATTAAAAATGTGGAAAGGATATAAAAAAATACTTTTTAAAACTAAAAAAAATTGTAGAAAATATTTGAAAATTAAAGATAATAAATAAAATTTATGAAAGTAAGTGATAAAATTACAAAATATAATAAGTAGAAAAAATAATTTAAATTGAATAAAATAATTTAAATTTGATGAAAATAATTGACAGTTTATGAAATTAGTCAAATAATAACACAAATAAGTATGAATGGTAGTAAGAAATTAAAAGCTGATAAATATAATTGTAAATTGACGTAAATCATTTAAATCTGCGATGAAGGACTGAAAATTCAGGAAATCTACAGAAATTTAATTTAATAAATTACAAATACGAGAAAATAATTTAAAAATGATAGAAATAATTGCAAATTTAAAATAATAATTCAAACATAAATGAAGAGAATAATTAAAAATTGAGGAAAATAATTGACAAATGAAGAACATAATTGAGAAATGAAAAAAATAATTTGAAAGAGTACAGAATATGTATGAACTAAAAAAAAATAATTAAAAAAAGATAAAAATAATGGTTAATTTAAAAAAAATTAAAATTTAGGAAGTTAATTAAAAAATGATGAACATAATTAAACATTGGAAAAAAAACAATTAAAAGATTATAAAACTAATAAAAATTAAAGAAAAAAGAATTCAAATTTGAAATGCCTAAATAATTGAAGATATAATAAATCAATTTAAAAATAATTTAAAAAATTAAAAATTGTTTCTATAATTGCAAAATTATAGACACAACTGAAAATTAAAGACAAATTGAAAATTGAAAAAATTAATTTAAAAATGAGAAAAAATGAAAAAAAATTTGTAATTGATGAAAACAATCGAGAATTGAGAAAAATAACTGAAAATTTAGGAAACTAATTAAAATGATGAAGGTAATTTAAAACCGAAAGAAAAAAATGATATAAATTTTGAAAAATAATTTAAATATTAGAATAATAATTGGAAATTTAGTTAATCAATTACAAAATACCGAAAGTAATTATAAAGTTGAAAAAAATAATTGAAAAATTCTAAAATTCATTAAAATTTTTTTTAATCAATTGAAACTTGAAATAAATAATTAAAGGTTTAGTAAATCAGTTAAAAAATAATTTTTGAAATTATAATTTGGGAAAAAAATTGCAAAATTAAAGAAATCAAGTCAAAAATGATGGAAATAATAGAAAAATAATACAAATAACTGAAATTTAAGATAAATAAATTAAAAACGTAGATAGTTTATAAAAAAATGCTTTACAAAACTAAAAAGAAAATCTTTTCAAAATTATAGTAATAATTGAAAATTGAAGAAAATAAATAAAATTTATGAAAAATAAGTGATGAAATTACAAAACATTTATGGAATTTAATAAAATAACTGAAAAATGATAAATACAATGAAAAAAAGATGAAAAAAATAATTGTAAGTTTTGGTAATTATTTGAAAAATAATGAATATATTTAATAAGTAGAAAAATTAATTTAAATTGAATAAAATAATTGAAATTCGATGAAAGTAATTGACAGTTTATGAAAAAAATGAAATAATAATACAAAAAAGTATGAATTATAGGAAAAAATTAAAGAATGATAAAAATAATTGTAAATTGAAGAAAATAATTGAAATCTGAGATAAAGAACTGAATATTCAGGAAAAATTGGGGAAAATAATTTAAAAATGATAGAAATAATTTAAGATTGAAAAAATAATAAAAATGTAAAGAAGATTGAAAATAATGGAAAATCTCTAGATACCTTGACTTTAAATATATTTTCGTAAAAATTCAAAATTAATTAAAACAATTGAGAATTTAGAAAAATCATTGAAAATTTAGGAAACTAATTAAAAATTTATGTAGGTAATTTAAAATCGATGAAATCAATGAAAAAGTTATAAAACAAATTGAACATTGAAAATAAAAATTGAAGATTAGAATAATCAAATTGAAAATAATTTTAAAAATTAAAAATTGGAGAAAGAAAATTGCAAAATTATAGGAATAATTGAAAATTAAGAACATATTTAAAATTTGAAGAAAACAATTGAGAATTGAGAAGAATAATTGAAAAAAAATACAGAATATATATCAAACTACAGGAAATAATTGAAAAATGGCAAAAATAATAATAAATATAGGACATTAATTACAAAATACCAAAAGTAATTGTAAATTTGAAAAAAATAATTTAACCTTCCGCGATCAAAAGGGCTTACGCGTGATTGAGATGAAAAAATGTGGAAAGGGTATAAAAAAATACTTTCCAAAACTAAAAATTGTAGAAAATATTTTCAAAATTATAGAAATATTTGAAAATTAAAGATAATAAATAAAATTTATGAAAAGTAAGTGATAAAATTACAAAATTTAATAGGTAGAAAAAATAATTTAAATTGAATAAAATAATTGAAATTTGATGAAAATAATTGACAGTTTATGAAATTAGTCAAATAATAATAATTGTAAATAAGAAATTAAAAAAATAATTGTAAATTGAAGAAAATAATTGAAATCTGAGATGAAGGTCTGAAAATTCAGGAAATCTATTGAAATTTAATTGAATAAATTACAAATACGAGAACATAATTTAAAAATGTTAGAAATAATTGAAGATTGAAAATCTCTAGATACCTTGAATTTAAATATCTTTTTGTAAAAAATAAGGGAGTTTAGAGTGAAATTTTCTAAATAGAGGACTTTTTGGGACCAATCCCAAAATAGGGGAAATTTAGGGTAAATAGGGGACACGCCTGTAAAGTCTGAATATTATACATCATACCTGTACAAATATTTATAAACAAATCTTTATACCTTAATAACAAAATTCAACATTAAACAGTCGGGATAATCTTCTGCTAATTTGTAAATTAATGATCTCCAAGTTGGATGTTGAATCATTTCTGTTAACCAGGCTGGTGTCTATAAAAAAGTTTATAAAATAAAATATTATTCCAGAAACATATCAACAAAATTCTACAACTAAATTTCAAGATTATTCGATAAACACATTTTGTACTGTTTTTTTGTTTATATCTCAAAACCTTACTTCTCCCTCTTCCGTGAAAATTTTGTCCGCTTTCTTTGGCTCGAAGGTTTTCAAAACCATGTCTTTTAAATTATTTTCTATCATCGCCTGAACGTCTGTGACTTTAACTTCAGCAAGAATGAGCCATTCTGCTAAAAGATTGTTCATTTGTGCGCAAGCCGTGTAATTTTTTGAGAGAAGACTAATAACTTGTTCTGGATTTCCTCCGGCTTGAAAGTACCTAAGCAAAAAAATTATGTGGAATTTAAGAAACTAAAAATACGAGAATAGAGAGGAAAAATGCAATTAGGAAGGGAAAAATACAGAAAAAGGAAAAAGTACAAAAAGAAAAAAATAGAGAAAATAGAAAAAAAAACAAGAGATAAAAATGTAATTAATTTCTCATTATTTAAATCACCTTTTTAATTGATTGAATATCCCTGGTTCCATGATATTGTCAGGTGTTTTAAACTTTTCTAAACATTCGTTTAATGCTTCTCGAGGATTATCTAAAGCATCTTCCATACTGATATCCTCTCCTCGTCCCATATCGTCCCCCCAGCCACCCCGATCTTCTTCATAATCAGACTCCATCTAAAATAATAAAAATTTAACACTTATCTTATTTTTACTTCGAAAAATTGACACAAATTAATATATTTTTCATCAGACGGTAACCTAACCTCTCTTTTAAATGGAACTTATTTCCCAAAGAATTTCGCTATAAATAAAAAATTGAAACACTAGATAACGCAGAACTCGATTGTATTTATCTTAAAAAATGTACACTTGGTATTTAATGCGGAAAAATCACATTTTGTGGCACAATTTAGAAAAAAGAGAAGAGGTTAGAAATCGGTCCCTCAAAGTGCGACAACACTTTTCTACATAATTGGGACAATTATAGGAACATGTGATAAATTAAGGTATCACTGAATTTATAATAATTGTTAAAAATTAATCGTTTCTTCAAAAAAATGCGTACTTGAAGTACAAATTGTACAAATTTACAAAAACTGTTTATAAACAATAAAAACAGAGAGACAAAAGTAACACGCATGCGCATTGCGCGAATCGATAGTATATCGAATTTCGATATATCGAAACCTCGATTATAATTGAAATCAGGCGCAAAATTTAAATTTAATAACGAACGTTCTTAATTACATATTTAAATTAAAGTAAAATAAATAATAATAAATAAATAAAAATGTAAGTATTTGGTTTAAGCAAATGTAATTTAAAAATCAAATTTATAATTGCAAAAGAAAATAAGATTTGTAATGATAATGATGAAGAAAAAAAGTTTTAAGTAATATAATTATTAATGCTGGCAAATCTTTTGAATCTAACATTCAAACAAAAACGAATTGTTTTAAATATAATAAATAATAAATTAGATTTAAGTGTTGAAAAGAAAAATATTATTTTGTACACTCTAAATTAAATCTCTTCGATCAATATTTTAAGAAAAAACAAAATTTTCAGATAATTATTTACATAAATAAAAAAAAAATTGCTCCTTGGATTTAATATCATGTTTAAAAAATCAAAATAAGAAAAATTGAATATAATAAATTAAAAAAAAAATTATCCTTTAATATAAATCCTAATTTTTAAAATAAATAGAAAGAAATAATAAAAATAAACCGAATGGAACCCTATTTTGATACCAATTTTATTACATTTTTTAAAAAATCGAGTCTGATAAATCAGTTTCCTACTTTACCTTCTTCTAAGTTGCGAATATTCTAACCTAATCAAAGATATAGACTTAATTTAATTTGACCATCTTGTTAAAAGGAAAATATTTTTTGTTTTTATTTATTTTATTTATATTTTATGCTCCTTCGATTTAATATCATGTTTAAAAAATCGAATATAATAAAATAAAAACAAAATTATTCCTTTAGATCCTAATTTTTGGAATAAATGAAAAGAAATAATAAAAAGAAACCGTAAGACAACTTAGTTTGATACCAATTTTATTACAATCTTTAAAAAATCGAGTCTGATAAATCAGTTTCCTACTTTACCTTTCTCTAAGTTGCGATTATTCTAGCCTAATCAAAGACATTGACCTAATTTAATTTGACTATTTTGTTAAAAAGAAACTATTTTTTATTTTTATTTTTTTTATTTATATTTTATGCTCCTTCGATTTAATATTATGTTTAAAAAATCAAAATAAGAAAAATTGAATATAATAAAAAAAATAATAAATTGTCTCTTTTAAATAAATCCTAATTTTTAGAATAAATAAAAATAAATAATAAAAGGAAACCGTAGAAAAAGTTAGTTTGATACCAATTTTATTACATTTTTAAAAAAATCGAGTCTGATAAATCAGTTTCCTACTTTACCTTCCTCTAAGTTGCGTTGATTCTAACCTAATCAAAGACATTGACATAATTTAATTTGACTATTTTGTTAAAAAGAAACAATTTTTTATTTTTATTTGTTGTATTTATATTTTATGCTCCTTCGATTTAATATCATGTTTAAAAAATCAAAATAAGAAAAATTGAATATAATAAAATAAAAAATAAATTTTCCCTTTTTATAAATCTTAATTTTTAGAATAAATAAAAAAAAATAATAAAAATAAACCGAATGGAACCCTATTTTGATACCAATCTTATTACATTTTTAAAAAAATTGAGTCTGATAAATCAGTTTCCTACTTTACCTTCCTCTAAGTTGCAATGATTCTAACCTAATCAAAGATATTGACCTAATTTAAAATGACTATTTTGTTAAAAAGAAACTATTTTTTATTTTTATTGTTTTATTTATATTTTATGCTCCTTCGATTTAATATCATGTTTAAAAAACCAAAACAAGAAAAATCGAAAATAATAAAATAAAAAATAAATTATTCCTTTAGATCCTAATTTTTGGAATAAATAAAAAGAAATAATAAAAATAAACCGTAAGAAAACTTAGTTTGATACCAATTTTATTACATTTTTTAAAAAATCGAGTCTGATAAATCAGTTTCCTAATTTACCTTTCTCTAAGTTGCGTTGATTCTAACATAATCAAAGACATTGACCTAATTTAATTTGACTATTTTGTTAAAAAGAACCTATTTTTTTATTTGTTTTATTTATATTTTATGCTCCTTCGATTTAATATCATGTTTAAAAAATCAAAAGAAGAAAAATTGAATATACTTTACCTTTCTCTAAGTTGCGTTGATTCTAACCTAATCCAAGACATTGACCTAATTTAATTTGACTATTTTGTTGAAAAGAAACTATTTTTTATTTTTATTTATATTTTATGTTCCTTCGATTTAATATAATGTTTAAATAATCAAAACAAGAAAAATCGAATATAATAAAATAAAAAGTAAATTATCACTTTAGATACTAATTTTAGGAATAAATAAAAAGAAATAATCAAAGAAACCGAAGGACAATTTATTTTGATACCAATTTTATTACACTTTTTAAAAAATCGAGTCGGATAAATCAGTTTCCTACTTTACCTTTTTCCAAGTTGCGTTGATTCTAACCTAATTTAATTTGGCTATTAAAATAAAACTATTTTTTATTTTCATTTATTTTATTTATATTTTATGTTGTAAATGAGCTGATTTAACCTCATAATTTGTTATGAATATTTTCGCCTTGTTTTTTATTAAATATACTTGGCCTGCAGATTTTCTGTATTTTTTTTATGACAAATTTTTTAATTGTTAATATTTCAGTTGAATGTAAAATCTGCTTAAGTATATAAACTAGATTATTTATATTTTATTTTTTTTTTATAATTATTAATATTAATATTCTTATAGTATACAATAATTTTTGTCATTAATAATATAAATATTCCAATTCATAAAAATCCTGATTACAAAAACGTTTGCCTCTGACGGTGAATTTATTTAGATTTAAATATAAATTTTTTTTTTATTTTTTAATACAAAAAATCTCGGAATTTCCTGTATTCCAATTTCGGGGAAGTCCCGTGTGAACTTTTCTAATTTATATGCATGCTTTATTTGGTTTTGGGAAGAGATGATAAACGAGAATGAATAAAAAAGGACATTGAAAATATATATGCAAAAGTTTGATGGCCGAAATAAATTTGGGAATTTGTTTTCGATCTTCTCCAATAAACGACAAATTATGATATTCTGTATAATCGGTCAGGGGAATCTGCCGTGGATTCCCCCAAGTAGGCCATGGTTCTTCACATCAAGCCAAGTCGTGAAGATAATAAGGACATTTGCGCCTTTAATTACGCAATCTTTCTCACCAAAATTACAAATTTTTATTTCATTTCCTACATCACGATTTTAGGGAAAAATTTCTGGCAATTTGTAAATAAACTCTTGTAAAATCTAGAAAAAAAATAATTTGCTTCAAAGGACTAAATATTTTTAATTAAAACAAAAAATTTAATTTTTAAGTATTTTATTTAATTCTAATTATTTTTCTAATCGGAATATTTTTTTTTTTAATTAAATAATTTGTTAGAAAATTATTTTTAGACCCGATACATAAAAGAAATATTTCTTTTTTATCAAAAACTCTTCTCATTGTAATTAAAATAAGATAGATTAAAAATTCAATTTTAGATAGACTATCTGAAAGAAGAAAAGAGCTATAAATTCTTTGAATTGAAACTGAATCACTTTTGCGTACTGTAAAAAAGATTATTTCTTTTGTGAAAAGAATAATAATTTTTTTAAAAACATTTAATTTAATTTAAAATTAACTTTACTAGTTGCTATAATTATATTTATTAATACCCGGGTTAAATAAAGCTGTTTTTAAAATTAATTTCACTAAAACTAAGTAATAATTTTAGTTTTTTCAGTGTGAGTAAAATTAAATAAAATAGAGGTGCAAATTTGTTTAATTTAAACATTTATTTCAAGTACGCATTTAAACGAATATTAACGTTTATTAATTATGCGTTCATTCACTTTTTGTTTTTCTTTCCCTTACTGAGAGATAAATTCATTTTAGAGTATTTCCCTGATGGTTATACTTCACAACTGTTTTGAAAGCATTATCAATAATAAAATGCCAGTTACAGCTGGATTTTTGCAGAAATAGAAAGTTAAAAGGGCGTCTGTAAGAAGATCTTTGCACTTTTGTTATTCGGACGCTCCGATTGGTCAGAATTGCGAGCAAACAATATAAATAAACAAAAATACATTAAACGTAAATTAGAAGAAATAGAATATTAAATTACAAAGTATTTTATCAAAAACTGTGTTTGAGAAAAATTTTTAATTTGTTATAAGGAAAAAGTAACATTTTTATTCGTATTTCTTTGTTTATTTATTCAATTATTATATCATAGTGTAAATTGAATTAAAATTCGTATTTCGTAAGAAATACAAAATTTCCTGTGCTTATTTGAAAATTCAATGTTCGATTTACGAAATATTTAATCGATTCTCCATGCGTACAGAACGTTATTGTTCTCGCATAAATACTTTATTCGACATTATTGTGCAACTGATCAGACAAATATTTTGTATGTAATTTACGTTGCGAATTCAGATTTTATCGTATAAATTTAATTATGTAATGCAAATCTGAATTGATTTGGAATTAATCACGTATTCATAAATTAATTATTTTTTTAGTATCACTTTTTTCCTGATGGGACGTATATGAAATTGTATGACAAAAGGACACTATCTGTGCTAATCAATCAAGAGAGAGGATGTATTTTCATTATCGAAATTTGTAATTCAACCGCAAGATTTTAATATTATGGTAAATCAATTATTTCGTCGAGTGGAATGTATTGCTAATTAAATTTAAATATTTTATTAACCTAAATATAATTAGTTATTAAAATGAAATTATGTGTCATTCAATGAGTGTATAAACAAGAATCATAAGCAATTTTTTTTTCTAAAAATAGAAGTGAATTATTATTAGCCAAAAATAAATGTCGACAATGTATTTTTTCAATTCCGTTACAAAACATAAATTTAAAATTCACCCTTTTATCATGAATCAAAATCAGATTATCATTCTTGTATCCATTAAACTTATAATTCATTATTAAATGACATTTAATTGTTATTAAATATTTGAATTAATTGTTTAGAGTGTTGCAGAAATGATAATTAAAGGCATGTGATGGATTATGACGTCACTGGTATAGGCAAAATTTGTCCGTAACTTTTCTCTTAAAATATAGAATATTTTTTTATGAAACTTGGTAGAATTACTTAAAATGTCATTAGGAAGGTCTCTGAGACCCGAATTTGTTTAAATTTTGGCCCAAAATTAATTTTGGGAAATTTTTCAAAAAATGCAAACTTTTATAAAAATCAATTTTGAGACAAAATTCAAACAAACTCGGGTCTGAGAGACCCTCTTAATGACATTTTAAGTAATACTACCAAGTTTCATAAAAAAATATTCAATATTTTAAGAGGAAAGTTACGGACAAATTTTGCCTATACCAGTGACGTCATAATTCATCACATGCCCTTAATCATAATTATTTAAAGTTCAGCACCATTAAATGCTCAGGATTATTTACAATTAATTGTTTAAAATTAACTAAAATTAACTGTTTATAATTTTTAATTATAATTAATTGTTTAGAGTCAATTACTGTTGGTTATTTCAAATTAATTACAAATAGCTAAATAAAACTAAATAGAATTATATACTCGGATGTCATTACAATGACTTGTTTCAAATTAATTTAAAATTAATTATTGTTTGGGATTATTTTTACAATTAATTGCTTTAAACCATCTAAAAAACAATTGTTTGGAATTAATTACAATTAATTCTATTGAATTCATTATAACTAATTTTATCGAATTCTTTACAACTAATTGTTGAAATTATAATTACATCAAAATGTTTGGAATTAATTAATTAATTATCATAAATTGTTTGCAATTAACTAAATTTAAATGTTTAGAATTAATTACAATAACCCATTCGCAACAATGTACAGTTAATGATTTGGAGTAGGTTAAATAATTGTTTGGAATTAATTACAATTAATCGTATGGAATTAAAGATAATTACGTATAATTTATCAGAATTAATTGTTTCCAATTAATCACAGTGAACTGTTTAGCATCGATTACAATAAATTATTTGAAATTACATACCATTAATTGTTTAAAGTTAATTACAATTAGTTAATTAAAATTAATTACTATTGATTGTTTTGATTTATGTACCGAAAAAAAATTGCGAGGAATTAATTATAATTACTTATTTACATTTTATTACAACTAATTGTTTAGGATTAATTACAATTGATTGTTTTGAAGTGATTACAATTAATTGTTTTAAATTAATTACAATCAATTGTTTTGGACTATGTACAATGAATTATTTGGAGTACAAGGATAATTAACTCTATATAAAATAATTAGAATTAACTGTTTGGAAATGATTACAATTAACAGTTTGGCATTAAATACAATTAATTGTTTGGCATTAATTGCATCATGAAATTCGAAAAGGGCTCAACTCTAAAAACCATAAGAGCCATTTTCATTATGAATTGTTAATAAAAAATGACTAACGGTTTTCATAGTTTAGCTTTTTTCGAAATTTATGATTCAAGTGCAATTAATTGTTTGGCATTGATAGAATTAATTGTTTGAAATTAATTACAACTAATTGGTTGGAATTAATTACAACTAATTTTTTTGAATGAATTACTTAATTATTTGTCATTAATTGCAATTATTTGTTTAGAAATAATTACAATTAATTGCTTGAAATTAATTATACTAATTGTTTGGAATTAATTACAATTAAATGTTTGGAATTAATTATAATTTTTCGTTTGGAATTGTTTACAATTACTAATTTGGAATTGTTTACAATTACTAATTTGGGATTACGTACAATTAATTGTTTGAAGTATGTTACAATTAATTATTTAGAATTAATTACAACTGATTGTTTGAAATTAATTACAACTAATTGTTTGGAATTAATTACAATTGTTCGTTTGCAGTTAAATACAACTAATTGTTTCGAATTAATTACAACTAATGGTTTGGAATTAATTATACTAAATGTTTGTTACGAATTACAATTAGTTGGATGGAATTAGCTACATTTGACTGTTTGGAATTAATTACAATTACTTATTTGGGATTATGTACAATTAATTGTTTGGAGAGCGTTACAACTGATTGTTTGAAATTAATTACAACTAATTGTTTGGAATTAATTACAATTGTTCGTTTGCAGTTAAATACAACTAATTGTTTCGAATTAATTACAACTAATTGTTTGGAATTAATTACAATTGTTCGTTTGCAGTTAAATACAACTAATTGTTTCGAATTAATTACAACTAATGGTTTGGAATTAATTATACTAAATGTTTGTTACGAATTACAATTAGTTGGATGGAATTAGCTACATTTGACTGTTTGGAATTAATTACAATTACTTATTTGGGATTATGTACAATTAATTGTTTGGAGAGCGTTACAATTAATTGTTTAGAATTAATTACAACTAATTGTTTGGAATTAATTACACTAATTGTTATGAATTACAATTAATTGGTTGGAATTAACTATATTTGACTGTTTGGAATTAAATAAATTACTCATTTGGGATTATGTACATTTAATTGTTTGGAGTACGTTACAATTAATTGTTTAGAATTAATTACAATTGATTATTTGGAATTAATTACAACTAATTGTTTGGAATTAATTACACTTGTTTGTTTAGAATTAACCACTTTTAAATATTTGTAATTAAGTGCAATTAATTGTTTTAAATTGCCTATTCATTTAATTGTTTGAAATTATATAAATACAATTGTTGATTGTATGGAATTATGTAATTATAATTGATTGTTTTGATTAATTACAGTTGCTCCTTGGGTTTATGTATAATTAATTTTTTGGAGTACGTTACAATTAATTGTTTAGAATTAAGCACAAATGATTATTTTTAATTAATTACAACTAAATGTTTGGAATTCATTACAACTAATTATTTGGAATTCATTACAACCAATTGGTTGGAATTAATTCCAAACAATTAGTTGCTTAGAATTAATTACAATTATTTGTTTAGAATTAATCAAAATTAATTGTTTGGAATTAATTACAATTAATTGTTCGGAATGAATTACAACTAATTGTTTGGATTTAATTACAATTAATTGTTCGGAATGAATTACAAATAATTGTTTGGAATTATTTACAATTAATTGTTTGGAATGAAATACAATTAATTGTTTGGAATGAATTACAATTAATTGTTTGGAATTAATTACAATTAATTAGTTGGAAATTATTACAATTAATTAGTTGGAAATTATTACAATTAATTAGTTGGAATTAATTACAACTAATTGGTTGGAATTGATTACAATTAATTAATTGGAGTTAAATACAACTAATTGGTTGGAATTAATTACAACTACACTGAGAAAATAAGATGACTAAATATAACTAATTATTGATTAAATGTAACCGAGAGAGGTTGTTGATATGGAACCTGCATATTTGTTTGGAATTAATTTAAATTAAGTCATCGAAATTAATTATAATTATTCGTTCGGATTCAATTACAATTTAATGTTTAGAATTGACTACAATTAAGAATTTTGAGATGATTACATTTAATTGTTTGAAATCAATCACAAGTAATTGTTTCAAATTTACTGGAATTAACGATTTAGAAATAATTACAATTAATTGTTTACTATTAGTTATAAATAAATGTTAGCAATTAATTATAAGTTATCTGTTAGAATTAATTATAATGGATACTCTCGAATTTATTATAATAAATTCGTTTTTTTGTTGTTAATGTAATTTTTGTATACTAAGATCACGCAAATAAGAAATGATTCTTTGTAAAAAGTCTTCACCAAATTTTAAAGCAGCGTGCTCAAAATTAACCGAAATTATCTTCTTTGCATAATCTAACAATCACTGAGTTTGCACCGTAGTTAGTTTTATGAAAGGGTATTTTAAATATGGGCTGATTCCGCAAAAAAATGAGAGAGTGTTAAGGTTAATAAAGGGTTTCTAGACAATTACTAAATCAAAATGTCTATTTTGTACTCTTTTTCATTTTTAAGATATGAACATCGTAACAAGAAGCATATTATATATTACACACTATATTACCAAGGCAAAATGTAAGGAGTTTGAAAACCTGTAGAATTAGTTATAAAATTGATTATTAGGATTACTCATTTAAAGGTAATTACTATTAATCTCTTAAATTTCTTGTAATTGATTGTTTAAAATTAATTTCATTTAATCTATTAGATTTAAATAAGTTTGATTATTTAGAATTTATTTTAATAGATGCTCTCGAAATTATTATATTAGATCCTGTTTCATATTAATTGTTATTTTGGAATTCATTATAATAAATCCCTTAGGGTTAGTTATAAACAATTCTTAAAATTTAATAATACTTTAAATTAGTTATTATTGATCCTTTGGAATTAATTATAATTATGATTTTGGAGTAAGTTACAATTAATCCTTTACAATTATTGTGCTTAAAACTTTAGAGTTATATTATATCCCAGGAGTTAATTGTTATCAATTCTACGTAATTAAAAACAAAATATCTTTTTGAATTTATTGTAGGTAATTGTAAATATTGTAGGTCCATACAAAATAAATTACAATTGTTTCTTGGAAATCATTTTTTAGAATTTATTTTAAAATAATTCCTACAGAAATGATTAATTTTACTTATTTAGAGATAATAACAATTTATCCCTTTAAATCTATTATAATAATTAGCATGGAATTAATTTTAATTAAATAGTACTGTTTCTTTAAAATTAATTACATAATTCCCTAGAAGTTTATTATTGTTGATTTTTGGGAATTCGTTGCATGAAAGATATTTAAGGATCACTTGTAATTGATTTCATCCTTTGAAATCTAATATACCCAATTCATTGTATGGTACATTAATTATTATAAATAATCGTTTGGAAAGAATCCAAAATAATTGTTATCAAGTAATTACAATTAATCCACAAACAAAAACTCATTCGTCTCAATAAATTTTTTACCAGATTCTCTCACAATTTTGAGTAAAATAAAACTAATCTTGAGTGCAGGAGATACATAATTTTTCTAAAACAATGATAAACTTGCACATAAAAGCAAAATTTGTCGGTTATCTTTAATAAATTGTTTTCTCAGTACATAAATTCTTTTGCATAGGTAAACGTGACTTGAATTATTTTTGAATAATCGCAGATTTTACACCTTTGTGAATACTCATCGCTGTTATAATGATGATAAGAGATCGTAAATAGAGTAGTCGGTCAAGTATACACGATAACTTTACGATTTACGATTTTACGTGCGAGAGAGAGAGAGGTCTTAACCCATCGTGTATGCTCCCAACTCTACAATATACCCTTGAAAATCTCATTTGCACGTAAAGAAAAGATTGTCTCTGCCAGTTGTTTAAATTAGAGTGCAACAAATATTGCTCAATTACGGATAAATAATTTTCCATTGTTTCCTGGAATTAGAGGAATAATAGTTACATAAAATCTCAGGTAGATTCAGCCACATTGATTATAATCCACTGTCTTTTTTTGAGTATATCTGCGCTTAATTCTTTTCAATTGTACATCACTAATGTCCGCTTCGTATGAGATTTGTAATAACATGTTTTGAAGGAAATAAGAAGGGAACAAGTCTCGTTTAAACTAACGCAAAATTAGAAGTAATGACAAATGTATTCATTCATCTTCAATACAGGAAGTGGTTTATTTTTTGACTAGCAACAGAACGGGATAAAGAGGGTGCTGATAACAGTGCAATGACAACAAATTTATATGGAATACGGAATGGAACCAACCATTCTTTCATTCTTCTTTCCTTTTTCTCAAAGGAGGAAAAGATTTGATATCGTCATTTTTTAGAATAACAAGAGCTAATTCTTTGGAAATGATTACAATTAACAGTCTGGCATTAATTACAATTAATTGTTTGAAATTAATTACAACTAATTGGTTGGAATAAACTACGATTAATCGTTGGAATTATTTACAATTAATTGGTTGGAATTAACTACAACTTATAGTTTGAAATTAATTAAACTAATTGTTTGGAATTATTTACACATGTTTGTGTAGAATTAATTACAGCTAATTGGTTAAAATTAATTACAACTACTTGGGATTATGTACAATTAATTGTTTGGAGAGCGTTACAATTAATTGTTTAGAATTAATTACAACCATTTGTTTGGAATTAATTATACTAATTCTTATGAATTACAATTAATTGGTTGGAATTAACTATATTTGACTGTTTGGAATTAATTAAATTACTCATTTGGGATTATGTACATTTAATTGTTTGGAGTACGTTACAATTAATTGTTTAGAATTAATTACAATTGATTATTTGGAATTAATTACAACTAATTGTTTGGAATTAATTACACTTGTTTGTTTAGAATTAACCACTTTTAAATATTTGTAATTAAGTGCAATTAATTGTTTGAAATTCACTGCAATTAACGATTTGGTAATAATTGCAATAAATTGTTTGGTATTAGTTATAATTAAATGTTTGCAATTAATTATAAGTCATATGTTAGGATTAATTACAATTAATTGTTTAAAATTAATTACAACTAATTGGTTGGAATTAATTACAATTGATTGTCAGGAATTAATTCCAATGAGTTGTTTTGAATTAATTACAACTGATTGTTTAGGATTTATTATATACTAATTGTTTGCAATTAATTACAACTAATTGTGTATAGTTAATTACAATTAATTGGTTTAAATTAATTACAACTAGTTGTTGAGAATTAATTACAATAAACTGTTTGGGATAAATTACAATCAATCGTTTGGAATTAAATCCAATTAACTGTTTGGCATTAATTGCAATTATTTGTTTGTAATTAGTTACAATTAAGTCTTCGAAATTAATTATAATCAATCGTTCTGATTCAATTACAATTTAATGTTTCGAATTGATTACAATTAAGAACTTTGAGATAATTACATTTAGTTGTTTGAAAACCATTACAGCTAATTGTTCGAAATCCATCACAACTAATTGTTTGAAATTGACTGCAATTAACGATTTGGAAATAATTGCAATAAATTGTTTGGTATTAGTAATAATTAAATGTTTGCAATTGATTATAAGTGATATGTTAGGATTAATTACAATTAATGGTTTGAAATTAATAACAACTAATTGGTTGGAATTAACTACGATTAATTGTTTGGAATTAATTACAATTAATTGTCAGGGATTAATTACAATTAATTGTCAGGAATTAATTACAATTAGTTGTTTGGAATTAATTATAACTGATTGTTTGGAATTAATTATACTAATTGTTTGGAAATAATTACAATTGGTTGTGTAAAATTAATGACAATTAATTGGTTTGAATTAATTACAACTAATGGTTGGGAATTAATTACAATTAACTGTTTAGCATTAATTACAATTAATCGTTTGGAATTAAATCCAATTAACTGTTTGGCATTAATTCCAATTATTTGTTTGGAATTAATTACAATTAAATCTTCGAATTTATTTATAATTAATCGTACATAATCAATTACAATTTAATGTTTGGAATTGATTATAATTAAGAACTTTGAGATAACTGCATTTAATTATTTGAAATCCATTACAACTAATTGTTTGAAATTCACTGCAACTAGCGATTTAGAAATAATTACAAAAAATTGTTTGGTTTTAGTTATAATTAAATGTTTGCAATTAATTATAAATCATATGTTAGGATTAATTGCAATGGTTACTCTCGAATTTTATGACAGTGCAATGAAAACAAATTTATATGAAATACGGAATGGAACCAACCATTTTTTCATTATTCTTTCCTTTTCCCCAAAGAAAAGATTTGATATTGACATATCCTTTTAGAATTGGTTGTATCAACAATTTCTTGTTTCCGTATGAAAAAGATGGTCGGTACAATCATTCCTACAATCTCTTCCTTTCATCGAGATGAAGGATGATTTTTAATGAAAATTTTGGCGCCGCGAGGATGCCTGACATTAAGAAAGGTAAGTAATAAAAGAAACATTTGCAGTGATTACCCACATTTCCTGGCAAAGTGTCTGATGTATGAACTATGTCGGCCAAGGACAAAGTATCTGCAAAGAATTCGTTATGGCGCCTTGGGGCAAAGAATCACGAAGAATAATATTAAACACCTGTGTCGGTACATAAATAAATAAGCTTGCAAATCAACAAGTTGAGTGACAAAAGTGTGACTTGTCTGTCATTTTTCGTGGCCTTGTCGGTCAGCCGAAAGAATTACAACTTAATTTTGAATAAGAAGGTGGAGCATGATCATCATCAATCGACAATATTGATGCTTATTAATATTAATTCTTGTCGTAGCGCATTAATAATAAATACATACACATGTAGTTGTGATTTTTGGCAAATTCTCAATGCCTTCTGCTTTCTTTAATCCTCTCCAGGTACGACCTTGTGGGCGACGATCGTGACCTAATCGTCTTGTTATACAACCAGATTCGAGCGTAACATAATTATTGCAATGACCACTTCGCGGTATCCCGTGCCTGCAAATCAACTTCGATTCGTCGCTAATGACAGTACTTGAAACTTAAAACAATGGACGGGTACATTTTTAACTTTTCCTTTGCTGTTAAAGACATCTTCAAAATATTGAGAAAAGATATGCGCGTCAAGTTCTGAATGAATGGTCAATCTTTTGTTTGACAAGCTCTAAAAGATAATCTAGAAAATTGACATTTTCTTAATTGACAATAATAGTGATAGTGTTCTGATGAAGTTTTGGATGTTTTCGAAAAAAATAGGTAGCAATAATTGTGCTAGGTAACAGTAATAATGATTTTATTCTAATGGAGTTCTTAAAGAGGATATAATATGCAACAAACAATAATTAATAATTCACCTTCAATTTAATTTTGTATGCGATTATAAACGTATCAGCAAAATGGTAGGTTTAAGAATAATTTAAAAGAACCAGAAAGTAAATTTATGGCGAAGAAAAGCCTTGATTTCTGCTCTTGACCAAGCATTCAAGGTTTTATCGAATAAACACAGGACAACGGCTCCTAGAAATCTTTCGTCTCATTTCAAAAAGAAATGACAAGTTATCGCTTCAATAACGTCTATTGACGCCTCATAATGTTGATGTTGAGTCATACATGCATTTATGATATTTTTACACGAGACCTAACAGTAAAGTTTGCAAACATACTAGACGTTGCTTCCTAACACCCTCCACCCCCTCTTGGCAATAATAGTAATGTGAATTTTTAATTAAACGCACATGGAACTACATGTGTTGATATAAACATAAAAACTTCGATTTTTTATTGCAACTGATGCTTTCATATTAATTGTAATTAATTTGTTGTAATTAATTGTCATTTATTCTTTGGTGCTAATTGTAACGATTCCTCTGTCATCATTTATAATTTATCCTTTAAAAGAAATTATAATTGATGCTTTATTGGAATTTGTTATAATCGACACGTTCTAGTTTATTATTACTGATCATTTGGAATTGATTAAAATTAATCCTTTAATTAGAATCTATTTTTTAGAACTAATCACAAATTACATTTTAGAATTAATTATAATTAATATTTTCAAATTATTTAAGATTACTGTTTGAGAATTAATTAAACCAAATCCTTTAGAAGTAATTACTATTTGTTCTTTAGAATAAATAATTTTTTTTTAAATTTGAAATTATGTAATAACATTTTAAATTCAAAATTAATTATAATCGATCCTTTCAGACAAAGTAGTCTAAAATGATTCTACATAATTATTTATAATCAATTGATCTTATTCACAATTATTCCATGCATGTAACAATTAATTAATTAATTAATTATTTATCATGATAATTAATTGTAACAAATACTTTCAAATTAATTATAATTAAATGTTTGGAAGTTATTAGAATTAATTGTTTAAAATTTATTTAATCACTCGTATGGAATTAATTACAATTAATTGTTTAAAATTTATTTAATGACTCGTATGGAATTAATTACAATTAAATGTATGGAATTAATTACACTTGATTGTTTAGAATTAATCGCATTTAACTGTTTGGAATTAAATACAATTAATTATTTTTAATTGCTTATATTTAAATGTTTGAAATTAATTATAATTGATTGTTTGGAATTAACTACATTCAACTGTTTGGAATTAATTACAATTAATCATTTGGGATTAATTAGGTATTAATTATTTGGAGTACGTTATAATTAATTATTTAGAATCAGTTACACCTCATTGTTCGGAAGTAATTACAACATTGTTTGGAGTTAATTACACTTGGTTGTTTAGAATTAACCACATTTAACTATTTGGAATTAAGTACAATTAATTATTTTAAATTTCTTATATTTAAATATTTAAAACTAATTACAATTGATTGTTTGGAATTAACTACATTTAACTGTTAGGAATTAATTACAATTAATCAGTTGGAATTAATTAATTAATAATTATTTGGAGTACGTTACAATTAATTGTTTAGAATTAATTACACCTGATTATTAGGAATTAATTACAACTAATTGTTTGGAATTAATTACACTTGTTTGTTTGGATTTAATTAAAATTAACTGTTTTGAATGAATTACAATTACTGATTATTTGCAATTAACTCTAATTAACTATTTGGAATTAACTATAATTACTTGTTTGGTAATTATTACAATTAATTGTTTGGGTTTAATTACAATGACTTCTTTGGATTAATTACATTGAATTATTTGGAATTAATAATAGTTCAAGGTTTTAAATTAATTAAAATTAGTCGTATAGGTATAAGATTAATTACAATGAACGGTTCAGAATTAATTACAATTGTTCGTTTGGAATTATTTACAATGAATGGTTTGGAAATAATTGTAATTATTTGTTTAGAATTAATTACATTTGATTGTTCAGAATTAACTACATTTAACTGTTTAGAATTAATTACAAATACTCATTTGGAACTATGTACAATTAATTATTTGGAGTACGTTACAATTAATTGTTTAAAATTAATTACAATTGATTATTTGGAATTATCTACAATTATCTGTTTGGAATTAATTACAATTACTTGTTTGAAAATAATTAAAATTGTTCGTTTGGAATTATTTACAATGAACGGTTTGGAATTAATCACAATGAACGGTTTGGAATTAATTACAGTTGTTTGCTTGTAATTAACTACAACTAACTTTTTGAAATAAACTACAATTAACTATGGTTGGGTTTTTAAAAGGGATATTTTAAATATGGCCTGATTCTGCAAAAATAATTAACGAATGCGAAGGTTAATTGTTGTAATTAATTGTACAGGATTAAGGAACGTCAATGATACTTGATCCTTCAGAACAAATCGATATTAATCGTTTTATCTGTTCCAATTAATTGTATAAGAGACTCGCAAAAATTAATTACATTTGATCCGTCAAAATAAATCAACCTTGATAATTTGAAATTAATTATTCTCTCTTCTTTGAAATTATGTAATTAAATATAGGGCGAACTTTGATTAATAATAATTAATATACCCCTAAATTAGTTACAACTGATACTTTAAAATAAGTTACAACTGATACTTTAAAATAAGTTACAACTGATACTTTAAAATAAGTTACAACCATTTCTTAAAATTAATATCAATTCATCCTTCTCAATTATTTGCAATCTATCATTTCAAAATAATCACAAATAATCTTTCCATAGTTATTAAAAAAACCCCTTAAAATAAATCAACATGGTTTACCTGGAATTATCTGTATTCGCTCACTTGAAATTTTTTTAAAAAACTATTCTTCTGAATTAATTACAATGAATGTTTTTTAATTATTCATATCTAATCCATCCAACTGAATTAATTATAATTAATACTTATGAGTTAATTATTATAATTGACTTTTCAGGATTATTCACTAACGATTCTTTAAGATTATTCATGATCAATCGTTTGGAATTAATCACAATTAATACTCGAGAATTAATTATAACCAGTTCTTTGTAATTAATTACAATTGATCCAATAGAATTAATGTTAATTAGTAAATTGGAATTATTTAAAACTAATGCTTTAGATTTTATTAAACCATGTCACTTGGAATTAAGCACGATTGATTTTTTAGATTGAATGACAAAAGATCCTTTGGAATTAATTACAATTGATGATTTAAATAAATCGTGATCAGTTCTGCCAAATTGATCACAAATGATTAATTACTTTTAATTATAATTGATATTCGTGATTAAATCAATACTCATATACTCATTCTGTCGAATTGATTATAGGTAAATCCTTTGAAGTCAATAACCATTGAGTCAGAATTAATATATAGGTACAGAACATTGGAAATTGATTACGATTGTTCGTATGGAATGAATTATAATAGATCCTTTAAATTTAATTACAATTAATACTTTGGGATTAATTAATTACTTAATGTATGTATTTATTTCAGAATAGATCAACATTAACTATTTGGATTAATTAACACTTATATCTTTGGAGTGAAATAAATAAAATTGATATTTTACAATTAATTAAAAACGATTCTTTAAAAATAATTAATTATCTATAAATTTTTATTGATCTTTTGTAGTTAACTATAGATTCGGTTCGTTGAAATTAATTTACTAATTTACTTCCTTAGAATTAATTAAATCGGATCCTCTGAAAATTAGAACAATTAGTTTTTCTATAGAAATAATAAGAAAAGATCCTTACGAATTAATTACAACCGGTGGTTTAAAATAAATTATTAATCATCTTTCAAAATTAATCTCAATGATTATTTAGTTTTAATTACGTTTGATATTTATTATTAACTTAATCCTGTCGAGTTAATTATAATTATTCCTTCGGAGTTTATTACAAAAAGGATCCTTTGTAATTAATAAGAACAGATCATTTACAATTAATTACAATTGATCCTTTAGAAGTATTTATAATTAATCTTACAAATCAAATCCTAATTAATCCTGTAACATCTTTTAGATAGAATTATAACCGATGCTTTGAAATTAATTTTAATCGATATTCAGTAAAGAAAAAAAATGCAAGTTGCAACAAAAATTCAGTTCAGGTTTATTCTGCGATCTCCATAAATTTATATAAAATCAATAAATCATATCAATAATTTATTATTTATAATTTACGATAATAATCATGTTTCACTATTTTCTTCATATTTACCCCTATTTAGCGCATTTTCACAACAAAAACACAATCTGTTGTTAATTTGACCCAATTTTTAACATAATATTTATCACTGCGATAGACTTCGTCTCCAATATGTAGAGTATTTGTTTCTTCAAAGATACTTTGCAAAAGGAAAACAATCTGCAATTATTCATCCACTCATTGTATGCTGACTCACATTCATTATCACAACGTACAAAAACCCCAGAGATCAGTTATATGTCTGCAATCATGTCTTATAATATTACTTCGAAACGAATTCTTACATCACTGGTAAACAAACAATTCTTTTTTATCTAATTATACAAAAAACGTGGAAAAAAGTTTAAAATAGCAACTTGAGAAAATTAATTGGAGCTTATACCACTTTATATCCTTTGAATACCATCATTTTTTACCTCTCCGCATACAATATTTAACTTTGTCAAAAAAAAATTAATTTAATTATTTTTCTTTTCATTGACCACACTATTTTTTAATTGACCAAAAACAATTTGATCTGATCTAAAAATAAGTATTGAAATTTGATTTTTAAAGTTTCAATTTTAGATTCATGTTTTAGTTGTACAGTTTCCTGTTCAGTTAATTTCGTTTCATCCGTAATTTGCATTTTTTTTTTGTTGGAAATGTGGATGAAAATAATTTTTGTGCGATGTATCCTTCGCGCTTGATTGTAGAAAAGCGCGTACGTACTGTTATGTAACAATGGATATTCAATTTGCGGAAGCCGGATGTGCGCCTCGAGTTGTAATATTCACTGTGAGAATAAAAATCGAGAAAATTCTGAATAGAAGAATTCAGACAAATTTTTACCTATTTGCACATTTTCTATATCTATAACAAAAATTCAATTGATTGTCATACTTATTGTATAATTATTATTCCATACCTCTGATTTTAAGGATAATTAAATTTTGTATTTAATTCGAAAGTAATTAAATTTAATTTAAAGATGTAATTATAATTTCCAACTGCTCGCAATATAAAATGTGTAAGTTATAGATTTTATTGCCCTCCATACACACTTTATGTAATAAAAATTTCAAAAGCAAGAAAAATGTATTTTCTGGAAAATAAATGTTGTTTATGTGTATTTGACCAGTTTGACATCGTTTAATCAATTTCAGTAATTAACGTCAATTAGTGCCATTCACACCCGCAATCGTACATTTTACTTAATTCTAAGAGATAACTGATTGTCTCCAATTTAAAAAGAAGCATGGGTCATAACAATAAATGAATTCTGGAAAAAGTTGCAGCTTGTCTCTGATTTTATCGATCTGATGTTTTTCCTGCATCATAGTTGTCATGATGATCGTCAATTTTTAAAAGAATCCACGCAAAATTGAAACAAAAAATTGAAAAACAATAGATTTTCCTGGAACAACATTTTTAACCTTGTTGTATAACAAAAGATCCTGTTTTCCTTTGTTTTAACAATTATTCTGATTATTTTTCTTTATTTACAATTAGTTTTCCTTTACTCCCAATTATTATTTTTCCTTCATTTAACCAATTTCCTCGAATTATAAATTTCTGAAATATTTCCATTCATGTGTTTATTAAAAAAATTTAACGTGTGCCGCAGATCATTCACTACAAAATACATAAACGTTGAATCGTGCCAATTAACACACTTTTTAGTACAAAAATGACAATCGTGTGATAATTAACTCTAATTTAAAAAATAATCTGTTTTTTTTCAAATATTTATTTTCTAGTTCATTCATAGTTTGCAGAAAAAATGTAAATTTCTTCTTAAGGCCGAATTTGAAAAAAATGTTTCATTGACTCATCAACAAAACTTGGGATCTTGTTAAGAAATGTTTTTTTTTTAATTTAATTATTTGGAATACAAACATTTTGATTATCAGTTTCAAATTACATCTTTTCTCAAATTAGGCAAAATTTTTGTGTTTTCAACAGATTGATTTACAAATTAAATTTTTTTATCATTAAAAAGTTCAGGAATAAAGTAAAAATAAAATAGAAATGAATAAAAAATAATATTCTGAAAAAAGAATAAATAAAATACGCATTTAAATTGAATTTATAATATAGTAGTTGTAGCTTAAAAATGTTAAAGGTTAAAATTTGTCCATTTCTCGAGATTTATTAGAGTTCGTGATAATTAGCAGTTTTTCAGGTTAATAATGATCTAATTTGTCTTCATGAGAACCTCTCATTTGCAATTCCGTCGTAAAATTCCGTGAAAATGAGAAAATCACGTGTTTCCGAGTTTTGTGAAGGAAGGATTGGAATTTTGTTCAAATAGCTTTTTCTCAGTTAGGAAATAAAAGTCGAAGGGACTTGCACGGAAAACACATAAAATGGCATTGAACTGAATCTGTATATGTAGAAACTGGTCACGTGACTTTAACAAATAAAAGACTTTTCCAGAAGCTGGTAAACAATGCTGGTTTTGAGAATGCGGGCTTCTGAAGATAAGGAACTTCTTCTGCAATATTCGAAATAAATGTGAAGGAAAAGTAGGATTAAGTATAGTAATTAAATTGTAAATAAATATTAAAAATGTAGTAACAAGTGTTAAAAAAAAAGAAACGCACTTTACACCAAAAAGTGCGAAGAAAATGCAATGCATCCTTAAAAGTGTTGATTTTTTGTAAGTTACACTTTTAAATTGCAACGCCAGTGTTACGGTGCGAAGTTGTTATGACACATGAGACATCAACACTGATTGGTGCGAGTACCACGCGCGATTACACATAACCTACAATCACATCCATAAAAACACAAATTCTAAACTATCAATACACATTTTTACTCAAAAGTCATACACTCAAGTTAATATTTAAAATTGTCAAGAGCACAAATGATATTACACACAGCTAAACAACAAAGCCACAAACGTTTTAATGGTTATGCTCAACAGAATTGACAACGCAAACATAACATATGACCATATGACATACCAATTTTTTGTAAAAGAGAATATATTTTTCAAATTCTATTCTATGTGGCACTTAAAGATCCTAAGTATTTTTTTAAATTCTTGAACACATGTTCAAATAAAAACAGAATTTAAGAAGAAATTAACAAAAATATATTTATAATTTATGGAAACAAAAACGGTTTTAAGACTAGAGGCAACATATCAATTTTTGTAAAGCACAATATTTACTTGAAATTCTATTCAACATGGCACATAAAGTTGCTAAATATTTTTCAAATAATCTTTAAGATATTCTAATTTTCTAAATTGAAAACTCTATTTAATGATATTCTTATAAATTATGGAAACAAAATCAGGTTTTAGAATAAAGACAAAATATAAATTTTTGTAAAACCGAATACTCTTTCCAAATTCTATTCTATGTGTCAAATAAATTTCTGAAATATTGTTTTAAATTCTTTAAGATATTTGTATTCAAACCTGTATTTAAAAAAAAAAGAAGATATTTTTATCATTTATGGGAACACAATCAGGTTTTAGACTACAGACCAAATAAAAATTTTTGTAGAATTGAATATTTTTTAAACATTCTATGGCAAATAAATTTTCCAAATATTATTTTAGAATCTTTAAGAAAATCCAAATTCAGAAAAATAAAAAAAAAAAGCTGATATTTTTATTATTTATGAGAAGAAAATCAGGTTTTAGACCGGAAAGCAAATGTCAATTTTTGTAGAAATAATATTTTTTACAAATTCTATGGCAAATAAATTACCCAAATATTATTTTAGAATCTTTAAGAAAATTTAACTTCAGAGCAAAAAAAAAAAATAGATGATATTTTTAAAATTTATGAGAACAATATCGGGTTTTAGACCAGAGACCAAATGTCAATTTTTGTAGAATCGAATATTTTGTACACATTCTATGGCAAATAAATTTCTCAAATATGATTTCAGAATCTTTAATAAAATCAAAATTCAGAACAATAAAAAAAAATTGATGATATTTTTATAATTTATGAGAACGAAATCGGGTCATAGACCTGAGACCAAATATCAATTTTTGTAGAATCGAATATTTTTTACACGTTCGATGGCAAATAAATTTCCCAAATATTATTTTATAATCTTTAAGAAAATCCAAATTCAGAACAGTATTTAAAAAAAATAGCTGATATTTTTATTATTTATGAGAAGAAAATCAGGTTTTAGACCAGAGAGCAAATGTCAATTTTTGTAGAATCGAATATTTTTTACACATTCTATGGAAAAGAAATTTCCCAAATATTATTTTATAATCTTTCAGAAAATCCAAATTCAGAATTGAATTGAAAAAAAATAGCTGATATTTTTATTATTTATGAGAAGAAAATCAGGTTTTAGACCAGAGACCAAATGTGAATTTTTGTAGAATAGAATATTTTTTACACATTCGATGGCAAATAAATTTCCCAAATATTATTTTAGAATCTTTAAGAAAATCCAAATTCAGAACAATAAAAAAAAATTGATGATATTTTTATAATTTATGAGAACGAAATTGGGTTTTAGACCTGAGACCAAATATCAATTTTCGTAGAATCGAATATTTTTTACACATTCTATGGAAAAGAAATTTCCTAAATATTATTTTATAATCTTTAAGAAAATCCAAATTCAGAACAATATTTAAAAAAAATAGCTGATATTTTTATTATTTATGAGAAAAAAATCAGGTTTTAGACCAGAGAGCAAATGTCAATTTTTGTAGAATCAAATATTTTTTACACATTCGATGGCAAATAAATTTCCCAAATATTATTTTAGAATCTTTAAGAAAATCCAAATTCAGAATTGAATTTAAAAAAAAGATAGATGACATTTTTATAATTTATGAGAACAAAATCAGGTTTTAGACCAGAGACCAAATATCAATTTTTGTTGAATCGAATATTTTTTACACATTCGATGGCAAATAAATTTCCCAAATATTATTTTATAATCTTTAAGAAAATCCAAATTCAGAACAATATTTAAAAAAAATAGCTGATATATTTATTATTTATGAGAAGAAAATCAGGTTTTAGACCAGAGAGCAAATGTCAATTTTTGTAGAATCGAATATTTTTTACACATTCTATGGAAAAGAAATTTCCCAAATATTATTTTATAATCTTTCAGAAAATCCAAATTCAGAATTGAATTGAAAAAAAAATAGCTGATATTTTTATTATTTATGAGAAGAAAATCAGGTTTTAGACCAGAGACCAAATGTGAATTTTTGTAGAATAGAATATTTTTTACACATTCGATGGCAAATAAATTTCCCAAATATTATTTTAGAATCTTTAAGAAAATCCAAATTCAGAACAATAAAAAAAAATTGATGATATTTTTATAATTTATGAGAACGAAATTGGGTTTTAGACCTGAGACCAAATATCAATTTTCGTAGAATCGAATATTTTTTACACATTCTATGGAAAAGAAATTTCCTAAATATTATTTTATAATCTTTAAGAAAATCCAAATTCAGAACAATATTTAAAAAAAATAGCTGATATTTTTATTATTTATGAGAAAAAAATCAGGTTTTAAACCAGAGAGCAAATGTCAATTTTTGTAGAATCGAATATTTTTTACACATTCGATGGCAAATAAATTTCCCAAATATTATTTTATAATCTTTAAGAAAATCCAAATTCAGAATTGAATTGAAAAAAAAATAGATGATATTTTTAAAATTTATGAGAACAATATCGGGTTTTAGACCAGAGACCAAATGTCAATTTTTGTAGAATCGAATATTTTGTACACATTCTATGGCAAATAAATTTCCCAAACATTATTTTCGAATCTTTAAGAAAATCCAAATTCAGAACAATAAAAAAAAATTGATGATATTTTTATAATTTATGAGAACGAAATCGGGTTTTAGACCTGAGACCAAATATCAATTTTTGTAGAATCGAATATTTTTTACACATTCTATGGAAAAGAAATTTGCTAAATATTATTTTATAATCTTTAAGAAAATCCAAATTCAGAATTGAATTTAAAAAAAAGATAGATGACATTTTTATAATTTATGAGAACAAAATCAGGTTTTAGACCAGAGACCAAATGTGAATTTTTGTAGAATAGAATATTTTTTACACATTCGATGGCAAATAAATTTCCCAAATATTATTTTAGAATCTTTAAGAAAATCCAAATTCAGAACAATAAAAAAAAATTGATGATATTTTTATAATTTATGAGAACGAAATTGGGTTTTAGACCTGAGACCAAATATCAATTTTTGTTGAATCGAATATTTTTTACACATTCGATGGCAAATAAATTTCCCAAATATTATTTTATAATCTTTAAGAAAATCCAAATTCAGAATTGAATTGAAAAAAAAATAGATGATATTTTTAAAATTTATGAGAACAATATCGGGTTTTAGACCAGAGACCAAATGTCAATTTTTGTAGAATCGAATATTTTGTACACATTCTATGGCAAATAAATTTCCCAAACATTATTTTCGAATCTTTAAGAAAATCCAAATTCAGAACAATAAAAAAAAATTGATGATATTTTTATAATTTATGAGAACGAAATCGGGTTTTAGACCTGAGACCAAATATCAATTTTTGTAGAATCGAATATTTTTTACACATTCTATGGAAAAGAAATTTGCTAAATATTATTTTATAATCTTTAAGAAAATCCAAATTCAGAATTGAATTTAAAAAAAAATAGCTGATATTTTTATTATTTATGAGAAGAAAATCAGGTTTTAGACCAGAGAGCAAATGTCAATTTTTGTAGAATCAAATATTTTTTACACATTCGATGGCAAATAAATTTCCCAAATATTATTTTAGAATCTTTAAGAAAATCCAAATTCAGAATTGAATTTAAAAAAAAGATAGATGACATTTTTATAATTTATGAGAACAAAATAAGGTTTTAGACCAGAGACCAAATATCAATTTTTGTTGAATCGAATATTTTTTACACATTCTATGGCAAATAAATTTCCCAAATATTATTTTATAATCTTTAAGAAAATCCAAATTCAGAACAATATTTAAAAAAAATAGCTGATATATTTATTATTTATGAGAAGAAAATCAGGTTTTAGACCAGAGAGCAAATGTCAATTTTTGTAGAATCGAATATTTTTTACACATTCTATGGAAAAGAAATTTCCCAAATATTATTTTATAATCTTTTAGAAAATCCAAATTCAGAATTGAATTGAAAAAAAAATAGCTGATATTTTTATTATTTATGAGAAGAAAATCAGGTTTTAGACCAGAGACCAAATGTGAATTTTTGTAGAATAGAATATTTTTTACACATTCGATGGCAAATAAATTTCCCAAATATTATTTTAGAATCTTTAAGAAAATCCAAATTCAGAACAATAAAAAAAAATTGATGATATTTTTATAATTTATGAGAACGAAATTGGGTTTTAGACCTGAGACCAAATATCAATTTTCGTAGAATCGAATATTTTTTACACATTCTATGGAAAAGAAATTTCCTAAATATTATTTTATAATCTTTAAGAAAATCCAAATTCAGAACAATATTTAAAAAAAATAGCTGATATTTTTATTATTTATGAGAAAAAAATCAGGTTTTAGACCAGAGAGCAAATGTCAATTTTTGTAGAATCGAATATTTTTTACACATTCTATGGAAAAGAAATTTCCCAAATATTATTTTATAATCTTTAAGAAAATCCAAATTCAGAATTGAATTGAAAAAAAAATAGATGATATTTTTAAAATTTATGAGAACAATATCGGGTTTTAGACCAGAGACCAAATGTCAATTTTTGTAGAATCGAATATTTTGTACACATTCTATGGCAAATAAATTTCCCAAACATTATTTTCGAATCTTTAAGAAAATCCAAATTCAGAACAATAAAAAAAAATTGATGATATTTTTATAATTTATGAGAACGAAATCGGGTTTTAGACCGGAAAGCAAATGTCAATTTTTGTAGAAATAATATTTTTTACAAATTCTATGGCAAATAAATTACCCAAATATTATTTTAGAATCTTTAAGAAAATTTAACTTCAGAGCAAAAAAAAAAAATAGATGATATTTTTAAAATTTATGAGAACAATATCGGGTTTTAGACCAGAGACCAAATGTCAATTTTTGTAGAATCGAATATTTTGTACACATTCTATGGCAAATAAATTTCTCAAATATGATTTCAGAATCTTTAATAAAATCAAAATTCAGAACAATAAAAAAAAATTGATGATATTTTTATAATTTATGAGAACGAAATCGGGTCATAGACCTGAGACCAAATATCAATTTTTGTAGAATCGAATATTTTTTACACGTTCGATGGCAAATAAATTTCCCAAATATTATTTTATAATCTTTAAGAAAATCCAAATTCAGAACAGTATTTAAAAAAAATAGCTGATATTTTTATTATTTATGAGAAGAAAATCAGGTTTTAGACCAGAGAGCAAATGTCAATTTTTGTAGAATCGAATATTTTTTACACATTCTATGGAAAAGAAATTTCCCAAATATTATTTTATAATCTTTCAGAAAATCCAAATTCAGAACAGTATTTAAAAAAAATAGCTGATATTTTTATTATTTATGAGAAGAAAATCAGGTTTTAGACCTGAGACCAAATATCAATTTTCGTAGAATCGAATATTTTTTACACATTCTATGGAAAAGAAATTTCCTAAATATTATTTTATAATCTTTAAGAAAATCCAAATTCAGAACAATATTTAAAAAAAATAGCTGATATTTTTATTATTTATGAGAAAAAAATCAGGTTTTAGACCAGAGAGCAAATGTCAATTTTTGTAGAATCAAATATTTTTTACACATTCGATGGCAAATAAATTTCCCAAATATTATTTTAGAATCTTTAAGAAAATCCAAATTCAGAATTGAATTTAAAAAAAAGATAGATGACATTTTTATAATTTATGAGAACAAAATCAGGTTTTAGACCAGAGACCAAATATCAATTTTTGTAGAATCGAATATTTTTTACACATTCTATGGAAAAGAAATTTGCTAAATATTATTTTATAATCTTTAAGAAAATCCAAATTCAGAATTGAATTTAAAAAAAAATAGCTGATATTTTTATTATTTATGAGAAGAAAATCAGGTTTTAGACCAGAGAGCAAATGTCAATTTTTGTAGAATCAAATATTTTTTACACATTCGATGGCAAATAAATTTCCCAAATATTATTTTAGAATCTTTAAGAAAATCCAAATTCAGAATTGAATTTAAAAAAAAGATAGATGACATTTTTATAATTTATGAGAACAAAATCAGGTTTTAGACCAGAGACCAAATATCAATTTTTGTTGAATCGAATATTTTTTACACATTCTATGGCAAATAAATTTCCCAAATATAATTTTAAAATCTTTAAGAAAATCGGAATTCAGAAAAAAAAATAGCTGATATTTTTATTATTTACGAGAAGAAAATCAGGTTTTAGACTGGAGAGCAAATGTCAATTAAATTAAATAAATAGTAAGCAAGTAGTACATTTTTAAACAATTGGTAAACAAATGGTAAATAAATAGTGGACAAATAATAAACAAATGGGTTAACAATTAGTAAACGAATAGTCAATGAATAGTAATTAAGTAGCAAATAAATAGAAATCAATTAATAAATGAATAGTAAACAATTAGTGAATAATTAATAACTGAATAGTAAATAATTAGTAAACAAATAGTAGCCAAATAGTAATCAAATAGTAAACAAATTGTGGATCAAATAGTAAGCAAATTGATTAAGAAATTGTTTAATAGACATTGTCCTCAGTATTATTAAAATTGTATTATTTTTATATTTCTTACCTAATATAAATCGCTAGCTCGTTGAAGGGCTGTCTATCCTTAAAATCTTGTATTTTAAATAAAGAAAAAAACAATTAGTTATTAAATCGTAAATAAATAGTAAACAAATAACAAATAAAAAATAAACAATTAGTGAAAAATTATTAAATAAATAGTAAACAAATAGTAAATAAATAATAAGCTAATGGTAAACAACTAGAAAACAAATATTAAAAAATTGGTTAAAAATTAGTGAAAAAATAGTAAATAAATAGTAAACAATTAATAAACGAGAAGTAAATTAGCAGTAAACAAATATTAAATGAATAGTAAACAGATAGCAAATAAATAGTGAACAATTAGTAAACAATTGGTAAGTAAATAGTAAATAATTATTAAACAAATAGGAAATAAATAGTAAAAATGTAGTAAATAAAGAGGAAACAAGTAGTAAACAGAAAGTAAATAAAAAATAAATGATAAACAAAGAGTAAAGTAATAGTAAATAAATAGTAAAAAATAGGTTAACATTTAGTACACAAATAATAAATAAATAGTAAACAAGTAGTAAACTATTAGTAAACAAATAGTAAATAAATAGTAAAGAATTAGTAAACAAATAGTAAACCATTAGTAAAGAAATAGTAAATAAATAGTAAAGAATTAGTAAACAAGTAGTAAACTATTACTAAACAAATAGTAAATGAATAGTAAACAGATAACTATTAAATATTAAACAATTAGTAAACGATTAGTAAGTAAACAGTGAACAATTAATAAACATATAGCAAATAAATAGTAAACAAGTATTAAATATTAAATAAGTAATAAAAAATGATTTAAAGGCGTGAATAAACAGTAAATAAATAGTAAACAAATAATATACAAATGTAAACAAATTGGTTAACAATCAGTGAACAAATAGTAAATAAATAGTAAAGAATTAGTAAACAAGTAGTAAACCATTAGTAAACAAATAGTAAATGAATATTAAAGAGATAACAATTAAATAGTAAACAATTAGTAAACGATTAGTAAGTAAACAGTAAACAATTAATAAACAAATAGCAAATAAATAGTAAACAAGTAGTAAATATTAAGTAAATAATAAAAAATGATTTGCAAAGCGTGAATAAACATTAAATGAATAGTAAACAAATAGTACACCAATAGTAAAAAAATAGTATACAATTAGTAAACAAATAGTATACAATTAGTAAACAAATAGTATACAATTAGTAAACAAATAGTAAATAATAATAAATAATAAACGAATTGTAAATAAATAATAAACGGACAGTAAAAAATATAGCAAATAAATATTACGTACATAATAAATAAATATTAAATGAAAATGAAATAAATATTAAACAAAATTATACTTAAAATGAATGAAAGAGCTAAGATATAAATAAAAATTAATGCAATTAACTAATTTTAATAGTCGTAAAAAATATATATATAATTATATAAAATATGATAAAAAAAAAGTTAAAAAGAAACGAATTAGGAAACTTACTCGATTTGTTTTATCTATTTACTTTGTTTAGTGATGATACTTAACAAATGCATTCCAATGATTGGTTGCAAGAAATTTTATAGCGTTTTTTTGCAACTTTTTATAACGAATCTGGAGCAGCGTTCGACCTTGTAAAAGAACCCCTTAAGTTTCTGTTATTTGCACAAGAGGAAGAGGGAAAACAAAAAATATGTATATATCTTTTACTTTCCGATTTTACAGTCAACATTGCAGTCTATATAGTTTAGAGCATATAAAGTGTTACGAGTACCTCATAACTACATCCACTGAATTTATGACTTAGATTGCAGATAAAGACGGCAGTGAGAAAGAAACTTGTGCATGTGGAAGTACCGATCGTTCTAAACATGAAAATATTAAATTGCCAACAAGAGTAATTGCAACATCCTGTTCTAAGGCAACCGTAATCGGAAACTGTTTTACAGACTATTTAAACTTGGTGTTTTTCGTTAAATGTCCAACAATGGCGCTTCTATCGTTCTTGTCATTTATTTTCATGAACATTTCTGGAAAATTAAATCGATTGTTTCATTTAGTGAATTAAGGGATATTATTGAAAAAATGTGAGATTAAATTGAGTATAGTGTAGGTTAATCAATTTAGTGAAAAATTAGCTACCTTGGTTTCTTTTTAAATTAAATATAGAAATAAAAACATTGATTTCAATTTTAGAACTAAAAAAAGAGTTACAATGAGTTGAAGATTTTTTTATTGTTGTTGATACATTTATGAAATATCAATATTGTTATTCTGTGATTAGAAGAATTAATATTGATATTGGAATAAAAAGGATTTGATATTGTTATTTATTAGAAGATAAATGTCCAATTTGAATTAATGCTTTTTTAAAAAAGATGATAAGAAATAAATGGTTTAGAAAAAATATTATTCATGATATTGTTATTGGAACTTGCACAAAAAAATTTTAGAATTTATTCAAAACTGTTTCTTGAAATTTGAAATGTGTACAGAAATGTGGAAATAGAAAAGCATTTAATTTCGACCAAGTAGAAAATTCTGTGTTAAGAGAGACAAAAGATTTTGATAATTTAATTAAATACTTCATTATTTCTTGATTTTATTATTAATATTTAAAGAAGTGCCAGTTTTATCAACATAAAAAGGTCTTCAGTTTGAGTCAAGTAGACAATCCCGTGTCGAGTCAGACAATGCTTTTAATAGTCTAATGTAAATAATATCAATTTTTAAAATCTTTTAAATATTTTTATGAAGAAGAGAAATTTTGTTTTGATCATTTCTTATCTTTTCCTATCCATACCTAATATCAACAATGCCTACCTTTTTTCTTCCAACGTGGATTGAAAGGGACAAACATTTTCTGCATCTTTTTCTATCTCTTTCTATTCCCAACTTTTTTTATTTTTTTTATTTTCCTATCCATATCAATCGACAATGTCTATATTTTTTCATTCAAACTGGATTGAAAGTGACAGGAAATTTCTGCATATTTTTCTATCCCTCTTTATTCCAAACTTTTTTTTTTCCTATTTATGCCTATCTCTTTTTCCCATCGAAAAGTAAAAGGGACAGAAATTTTTTATTCCTTTTTCAATTCCTTTCTATCCCATACTTTGAATATGTTTTTAATCTTTCCCTATCCATGGCTAATCATAATATCTAGCTCTTTCTATTCACCGAGGATACAAATTGATAACAATTTTCTATTCATTTTAATCAGTGTAAAATATTAAAATTTATATCTTTTTCTATCCTCTTGAATCCACAACTAATTACTTCTTCAATGTTACACACACTTAATTGTTTAATAATCTTCCAGCCTAGATAAATGTGCTATTTTATTCTCTGTCTCTTTTAATACCTATTTTTTAAATCCCTTCTTCTCTCTGCAGCTACATACTTATGTTAATTTAATTTCTATTCTTTTGAATCTTTTCCGAAAATATTCTTATCTTTTTCTAGCCGCGATACATCATTTCAATTTCTATCTCTGTTTCAATATTTCCAAAAATATTTTTAACTCCTTTCGATTTACATTCTATCCGTTTTAATCTTATCAAAAAAAAAAGTATTTAGAAATATTAGAAAATGTTAATAGTTTTCAATTACTCTCCTTTCACTTAAGACATAAATTATGAACTAAAAAATTATGATACATAGAAAGAGCAATTGTGCGATTAAAAATGATTTATGTGAATATGGAAAATTAAAAAAATGAATTGGTATTCAGATTTGAAATGAATAAAAAAAGATTAAAGAGGATAGAGAGAAGATACATTTGGATAGAACGTCAGGAATAAAAATGGATATACTGTTTCGCAGTTTTAAATTGGTTAAACAAATTTAGGTAAAATTTGAAATGTGTGAGGAATAAAAAAGATTAAAATGAATAAAGAGAAAATGAAAATGAATAGAAAATAATTGATTTGAATATGAAAAGAGAGGATTGAAAAAGATTGATTTTTATTCATATTCAAAATGGGTAGAAAAATATTAAAATCGATAAAGAGAAGATAAGTTTGGGCAAAAAATCCGGAAGAAAAATGTATATACTGTTTCGTAGTTTTAATTGAGATAAAAAATTGAGGTGGGATTCGAAATAATTTATTTAAATAAAGAGAAGATATACATTTGGATAGAAAATCAGGAATAAAATGGATATACTGTTTCGTAGTTTTAAATGTATAGTAGAAAAATATTTAGATGGCATTGAAAATGATTAATTTAATTATAAGTTCCACTATATTTTCATCCTTTTCCATAATCATTTTCCAAATATTTTCTATATTAACAACTTGTTCAATGCTTCATCAATTTTTTATTAAAAAAACAAAATTATTAAATTTTTATTTCTTGTTTTTAAATTATAGTTGTATGTTTCAAGTATTTAAATGATGTTCTTTGATTTTCCATCACTTTCTTTTATATAAAATAAATTCTGTATTTTTCTCAATTTGTTTCCTTTAATTTCCATAATTATCTTTAATTTCCAATTATTTTTATCATTTTTCAATCAGTCTGGTTTATCTCAAATATATTCTGTAATGTTTTCAATTATTTTTTACACATTTTTATTATTTTCTTCAATTCTCAATTATTTCTATCATTTCTCAATTACTTTTTGTCATTTTTAATTATTTTTTAACTAAGTTATTTGTGATAATTTTCCATATTTTTTAGTCAATTACCTTAATTTACAATTAATTATCTCATATTTAAAAAGTTTTTATCAACATTCAATTTTTCATTTTATTTTTTAATTATTTTCTTATATTTTAAATATATTTTGTAATTTTATAAATACATTGTTCTGTAATTTTAATTATTTCTTAATTTTTCAATTACTTTTACCATATTAAAATTATTGTCTTCAATTTCTTAATATTTTAATTATTTTTTAACTAATTTCTAAAACTTTTCATTTATTTTTTAATTATAATTCAAGAAATTCTCAATTATTATTTTTACAAATTTTAATTATTTTCTTCTATTTTCAATTATTATTATTTTTCATAATATTTTTTCCCACTTTTAATTAATTCTTTAAATTTCAAATATGTTCTACAGTATTTAATTGCTTTTATCATTTTTCAATTATTTTTCTTAAAATTTCTATTACTTTTTCTATTTTTTATTAATTTCCTAAATTTTCAATTATTTCTCGCATATTTCAATTACTTTCTTCAATTTCAAATTAATTTTGTAATTCTATCAGTTTTTTCAAAATTTCAATTATTTTCTTCAATTTTCAATTATTTACCGCAGACTTTAATAATTTTTTTCATTTTTTAAATATTTTTATTATTTTGCAATTGTTTTCTCAAATTTGAAATTATATTCAATATTTTTTTTAACTTCCTAAATTTTTCAATTATTATCTCAAATTTTAATAATTTTTATCAAAGCTCAATTTTTAAAGTTACAATTTTATTATTTTTAAAAATATTCAATTCTCTTTCACAAATTTCAATTATATTTTTTTGTTTCAAATTATTTTCATCAATTTGCGATTATTTTCTCCAATTTGTGAAAATTTTCAATAATTTTTTAGTCAATCACCTTAGTTTACAATTATTTGTCTTACATTTAAAAAAATGTTATCAATGTTTAATTTTGGATATTATTTTTTAATTATTTTCTAATATTTTAAATATATTTTGTATTTTTATAAATACATTTTTCTAAAATTCTAATTATTTCTTAGACTTTCAATTACTTTTAATAATTTAAAATTATTTTCTCCAATTTTTTAATATTTTAATTATTTTGTAACTAATTTTCCAAACATTTTTATTATTTTAAAATTATTTAAATACATTTTCAATTATTATTTTTATAAATTTTAATTATTTTCTTCTATTTTCAATTATTATTATTTTACCTACTATTTTTCCCCACTTTTAATTAATTCTTTAAATTTCAAATATTTTCTACGATTTTTAATTGCTTTTATCATTTTTCAGCTATTTTTCTTAAAATTTATATTACTTTTACAATTTTTTAATAATTTACTAAATATTCAACTAATTCCCTTATATATCAATTACTTTCTTAAATTTCAAATTAATTTGGTAATTTTATCACTTTTTCCAAAATTTCAATTATTTTCAATTATTTTCAATTGTTATTCTTCAATTTTATTTATTTATTTATTTATTTATTCTTAAACGGGTACATAAATTTTCAATTATTTTCTCCTATTCTCAATTATTTACCTTAGATTTTGAATTTTTTTTCAATTTTTAAATATTTTCATTATTTTGCCATTGTTTTCTCAAACTTTGAATTATTTTTTATTAAATTTTCCAAATTTCGAATTATTTATCTCAAATTTCAATTAATTCTTTAAATACCAATTACTTTCTTCAATGCTTAATTGATTTTACCATTTTTCAATTATTTTCTTTAATTGTACATAATTACATTTTTTGATTTTGCTTTTTTACATATACTATTTTACATATACTTTAATTTCGGTAGATCCTTTTGATTTTTCTTTCTCATATGGGAAGTATTATCACTTATTTTTTTTCAAAATTGTAATTATTTTCTTCAATTTTACATTATTTATCTGAAATTTTAAATTATAATTATTTTCATTTTTCAATTGTTTTCATTACTTTACAATCATTTTCTCAAAATTTCAATTGTTTTTAAATTAATTTCCTAAATTCTCTAAATATTTATCTCAATTTTTACTTATTTACTTCAAATTTCTTCGGCTTTCATAATTTTTCAATTATGTTTCTTAATTTTAAATATATTTTTTTACTTTCATCACTTATTTTTCTCAAAGTGTAATAATTTTCTTTAATTTTGAATTATTATTATTATTTTTAATAATTTTCGCCAATTTTTATTTTTCATATAACTTTATAAATTTTGCTTCCTCCTAGAGGAAGCTTTGTGATCGTTAAGATTTTCGATTTTCCAAAAATAGTCTAAATTGACTCATTTTTATCTGAAATGCAAAAATTTTCATTCTTAAGCCAATATTCAAAAATGTGTGTGTGTTGTGACGTTTTTTTTTTTTTTAATTTAAATAACATTAAGTGTGCAAATAGCAAAGATTTACAAGTCGCCGCCCCTAGGAATATCTTTGACAATTTTAATCGAATTTTATTTAATCTGGGGTTTTTTAAAATTGCATTTAACAAGTTTCTGATGTGCATTAATAAACGTACCTCTGTAATTTTTGTAAACTATATGAGCTAGAACTTTGAAATTTTCCACTAGGAAACGTTTTTAAAAAAATTATTTATATTATACACTAAATAAAATTATATTTGTAGGGGAGAGTCGAACAAAATGCCTATAGTAAAGTTTGGAGCAAAAAAAAAAGTATTGAATTATAGTTTTGAAAAATGTAAACCATCAAATATTTAGAAAATAACCTTTAAGAATATAATAAGGTAGCCATTTTAAGTACTTATTTCAGAAAAAAGAGAAAAAATATGTATTTAAATATTGATGTCAAAATTTGCCATTTTGACTCACGACTGAGCACAAAAATATAGCAAAATATAAATAAAAGTAAAAAATTTTTTTTTTATATGTTTTCTATAATCAATTATCTTGTTAATATTAAAAAAAGAACTAGCTTTGAATACAAAAATATAATCTTTTTATCATAAAACTAAAGTTTCAATCCAAGGAGTTCGACAAAAAATGGAAATAAAATCTTATAACAAATAAATAAAGTTTCTACAATTATAAAATAACTTACAAAAGTAAATTAAACACTGTAATAAATTACAAAAATACCTGCTTGTTTCAAAACAGCGTGAGTTTTAGAAAGAAAATCTAAAATTTTGATATTCAATGCCAAATGTGACAGGTTAATCCGCCATGATTGTTTATAATCACGTGACTTACGTAACTAGCATTTTTGTCGTATATTTTCTGAGCATGCGCACTTCTTTTGATTCATCCCGCGCTTATTTAAAATCATTTCTTAAAAATAAATTTAGAAAATTATAAAAATTAAATAATAATAATTTCCGTAAACTCCTGAAGTTAGTTAGTATTAATATTTATTCATCTATTTCTGTCCACGTTTTAAAAACTGATGTAAAGTTAGTCTTAGTCCCTGTTATTTCATTGATTTGACCTCTTTACCAGAAAAAGAAATCAGGAAATTTTTTATGTTTTCTATAATCAATATTATCTTGTTAATATTAAAAAAATAATTAGCTTTGAATACAAACATATAATCTTTTTATCATAAAACTAAAGTTTCAATCCAAAGGAGTCCGACAAAAATGGAAATAATAGATAAATAAAGCTTCTACAATTATAAAATAATTTGGAAAAGTAAATTAAACACTGTAATAAATTACAAAAATACCTGCTTGTTTCAAAACAGCGTGAGTTTTAGAAAGAAAATCTAAAATTTTGATATTCAATGCCAAATGTGACAGGTTAATCCGCCATGATTGTTTATAATCACGTGACTTACGTAACTAGCATTTTTGTCGTATATTTTCTGAGCATGCGCACTTCTTTTGATTCATCCCGCGCTTATTAAAAATCATTTCTTAAAAATAAATTTAGAAAATTATAAAAATTAAATAATAATAATTTCGGTAAACTCCTGAAGTTAGTTAGTATTAATATTTATTCATCTATTTCTGTCCACGTTTTAAAAACTGATGTAAAGTTAGTCTTAGTCCCTGTTATTTCATTGATTTGACCTCTTTACCAGAAAAAGAAATCAGGAAATTTTTTATGTTTTCTATAATCAATATTATCTTGTTAATATTAAAAAAATAATTAGCTTTGAATACAAACATATAATCTTTTTGTCATAAAACTAAAGTTTCAATCCAAGGAGTCCGACAAAAAATGGAAATAAAATCTTATAACAAATAAATAAAGTTTCTACAATTATAAAATAACTTACAAAAGTAAATTAAACACTGTAATAAATTACAAAAATATCTGCTTGTTTCAAAATAGCGTGAGTTTTAGAAAGAAAATCTAAAATTTTGATATTCAATGCCAAATGTGACAGGTTAATCCGCCATGATTGTTTATAATCACGTGACTCACGTAACTACAGCATTTTTGTCGTATATTTTCTGAGCATGCGCACGTCTTTTGATTCATCCCGCGTTTATTTAAAATCATTTCTTAAAAATAAATTTAGAAAATTATAAAAATTAAATAATAATAATCTCCGTAAACTCCTGAAGTTAGTTAGTATTAATATTTATTCATCTATTTCTGTCCACGTTTTAAAAACTGAAGTAAAGTTAGTCTTAGTCCCTGTTATTTCATTGATTTGACCTCTTTACCAGAAAAAGAAAGCAGGAAATTTTTTATGTTTTCTATAATCAATATTATCTTGTTAATATTAAAAAAATAATTAGCTTTGAATACAAAAATATAATCTTTTTATCATAAAACTAAAGTTTCAATCCAAAGGAGTCCGACAAAAAATGTAAATAATAGATAAATAAAGCTTCTACAATTATAAAATAATTTGGAAAAGTAAATTAAACACTGTAATAAATTACAAAAATACCTGCTTGTTTCAAAACAGCGTGAGTTTTAGAAAGAAAATCTAAAATTTTGATATTCAATGCCAAATGTGACAGGTTAATCCGCCATGATTATTTATAGTCACATGACTCACGTAAATCTCGCACTTGTATTTTTTCTGCGCATGCGTACTTCTTTTAATACATCCCGCGCTTATTTAAAATCATTTTTTAAAAATATATTAAAAATGATTCTTTAATGCATAATTATTATAATTATTATTAATATAAATACAATAATTAATATAATTAATTTATTTAAACACTGATTTCTTATACACAAACAGTAACAACTTGATATTTAGTTTCTACATCAAAATATACGTAAGCCGAGAGATTTTCCGTATCTTACCTATCTTGCATAGAAGTTTTATATCATATAGGCAATTTACCCAAAAACACACAATGTATAATTAAACTAATTATTCTCATTTTAGAACTTATTTTTATAAATAAAATCAAAGTGTTTAGATAGCGAAATCTTAAAGGATTAATTTAAAAAAAATTATGTACCAAATTTCAGCATTCTAAGTCAAAAAGTTAAGCCGCCAAAGGGAGTGGGGGGGCAGGGTAATTTTCTAGTCCAGTACCTAATTACCAATTAAACCGGTAAAAATTCAACTAATTTATATTTATTTTTTAGAAGAGGGGATGGGGGTTAAAAAGCTATTAATTTTCCCCAATTAAAAAGTGAATCAAAAGGGGCACAGTGTCCAAAATTATCTAAAATCACACAAGATAATTTATGACCGATACCTTATCAGGCAATTAATCATTCCTTACTTCCAGACATTCAAGATAATTTTCTACATGTATCCTGCTATCTTCGGGATGATATTCAGTTGATCGCAGCATCTCTCGCGGTCCACTCGGGACACTCGCAATTAAGAAGCAATGCCTCTGGTGACTTGAATACCGAGAGTGAGAGAGGAAAAGCAAAAGGCAATCTGATGCGATATCCATATCAGATATCGTTTCGCCAGAGACAAGTAGTCACTAGTCAGTGTTGAATTGAAAGCCAGTAGTCAGCGTCAGCCGTCGGGTAAACGGCGGATTACAAATCTCCAAGTCAGCACTCGGCAGTTGTCTCCGAACCCTCGAATCGGCTGGACGTGGTAACTTGAATTCGTGTTTAATCCGTTTTTTTTTAATGCAAAGTGACCTTCTTCAACCCTAGACGAGACTGTCAACCTCTTGGCAAAACAAAAAAAATTTCCTCAATTATTTTTAACTACCGGTGAATTATTTTTTGTCCACTCTCTCCTTCAAGGATTACCGAGAGGATCCTCACGAATTTTTTAAATTGTCGTGCTTTTTTGTTTGTCTCAATTTTCAAAACTGTCGTGCTACGCGAAAAAAAACTGTGCCGACTGTTCCCAGTTTCACGCAGAATTGGAGTGACCTCTTCTTGCGCGAAAGAGGACGGGAAGACTAGTCGCTGGACCACAGGGAGTCGTGAATCCGTTACAACGTGAGTGATTTTTGCACAATTTTAAAATCAATTTTACTATTATTTTTTGGTCATTTTATTTATCATTTTACTACTTTTTGTAGAATTTTTTTTTTTAAATGAAATATTTTGTTGGAAATAGCATTACATTCAGCGCATTTTTTTAACGGTCAATTTGTAATTTGTCAATAAAAATTGAACGGTTTTTAATTATTTCCGTGTTTAAAAGAGGATTTTTTTCTTTTTTTCATCGAGCGGAAATTTTGCGTTTTCACCATCTGAAAAATGATTTTTTTTCTCCATTTCAATATTTAATAAAATTTCGTGAATTTAACCAACTTCAATTAACTTATTTCATTTAATTTTTTTTTCATCGAGCGGAAATTTTGTGTTTTCACCATTCGAAAAGTGGGATTTTTTCTCCATTTCAATATGTAATAAAAATTCGTGAATTTATCAACTTTGATTAAATTATTTAATTTAATTTAATTTTTTCTTTTTTTCATCGAGCAGAAATTTTGCGTTTTCACCATCCGAAAAGTGGTGTTTTTTCTCCATTTCAATATTTAATAAAATCTCGTGAATTTAACCAACTTTAATTAACTTATTTCATTTAATCAATTTTAATCAATTTAAAATTTTTATTTTTTTAATTTAATTGGCGAATTCTAATTAATTTATTTCCTTTGATGAATTCTAATGAATTTTAATTAGAATTTTTTATTTTAATTAATGTATTCTAATTAATTCATTTTTTAATTTTAATTAAATTTTTAATTAGAGATTTTTATTTTAATAAATGAATTCTAATTAATTTATTTCATTTGTTAATTTTAATTAAATTTGTAATTAGATGTTTTTATTTTAATCGATGAATTCTAATTAATTTATTTCATTTCCTAATTTTAATTAATTCTAATTAAATTTTAATAATTCCAACCGGGATAAACAAATTACAGAAAAAATAATTATATAAAATGAACAAAAATGTTACAAAATTAAATATAACAAATTTTTTCCTAATTTTAATTGATATACTTTTACTATTTCTCTGCATTTATATTTTATTTATTAAATCTTTTACAACAGAAACCCAAAAAAATAGTTTGTTTATAATTCAAATTTAAAAGTTAAAATTGTTTTTTGAAATAAATTTTATTTAGAATATTAAATGAGCCTATTATAGAGGATTCGAGTCAGTTACTGTGGCGGGAATAAAAATGGAAAGAGGTTATGTCTCCGCAATCACGGCAGTAAATTTTTTTTTTAATTTACAAAAAATTTAAAAAAAATTATTAAAATTAAAAGAATTAAAGAAAGATTCAGAGATACGGGCAAAATGAATGAATCACGAATAGATTAAGATAAATTGCAGATTTTTTTTAATTGGGGAGACACTATGGAAATAAAAACACCGCTCATAATTAGTTAGACGTCACTAACGTGTTAAAACTTTTTTTATTCATCATAATTATTCTTCATGTCCTTTTTTTATTTTCGTTCTCAATTTTTAATATTTTGCTTCATTGTATATTTTATTTTATTGCTCTTCTTTAAACTGCTTTGTCTTATGTAATTTTTTTATTTTAAATCTAAAAACTCCGCGGAATTATTTAAAGATAAATACTGAAATTGAACTTAATTTAATGATGTTGTTTACATTTTTTTGAATATCGATTAAAATATAATTGTCAGATGGAAATAAAAATGGTTCAGAACAAAAGAACCTTTATCAAGCTCAAATAATGATTTTTCCCCTCGTGGTATTAAATTAATAATCGATGTTTCAATTAGGTATAATTTATTCATGCTCCTTACGAATTATTTGTTACGGTTTATTACACCCGTGTGTGAATCTATTGATAAATTAGTATTTCAGGGTTATACGTAAAAATATTTATCAATTTTATTCAATAATATTTTATTATTAAACAATTTTCAATCATTTCTATTTAAATTAATTTTATTAAAAAATTGCATATTTTGTGCTTCAAATTATTTGAGGTTAAGATTCCGAAAACAGAGTTGGGTTTCTATATTAAAAACTTTATAATCAGGGATGGGTATGTCTGAATTTAAATACACAACAAAGAATACGGTAAAAAACAGTTTAATAAATATTAAAATAACAAAATATTAAAAATTATTATGTTCCACATAAAATTTAATTTAATTCTAAATTCCCCTTTCTTAAAAAATGAAAGTTCAAATAAATTATTTTCGTACATTCATTATAAATACCGGAATAATTTTTCTTCCCAATAAATTTCTATTTTTAGAGGAAAAGTGATGTTTTTATTTTATCAGCTGAGTAGCGTGCAATTAATTTGGTCGCTTATCTGAATCGAATGTTTGTATACACAAAAGGTGATATTGAAAAGATGAAAAATTTGACACAAAACATCGGAGAAAAACAGTTTTAAACACACGCAGCACGTCACATTTTCTTGAAAAAATAAAAAAACTTTTTATCTCTTCAAAATAAGGAAATAATCAAGTACAGAAGTCAAAAACAGTTCTTTAAATTGAAGATGAACATTTTACCTTCACATTATGCAAGGACACGAGGTCGTGACAGACTCAAAAGTAATTTCTTCGTAACCGGAAGATTTCCAGTCTCTCGATTGTCAAAGAGGAAACTTTCACTTGAGCCATTACACCACAAAAAATAATTTTCCTTGTTTTTTTTTTCTCTTTTTTTTTTTGCAAATTGAATCAAATTTCAATTATTGTTTTTTCCTCTCACCACAAAATATTGATTTACTTATTTTTATTTAATTAGACAATTTCCTGATTGTATTTCTATTAATTCAGATAATATCGGGTGTTATCTATATATTAAGTTAATTATCACCCAAAAGGATATTACCTTTTTAACCTTCTGCACACACTTTCACACAAACTATTTTCTTTCTGATGAAAACATTTTTTCTCTTATATAATTCCATGTCAATAAATAATGAATATGGTCTCTTATGAAATAATTGTTTCTCCATATGCATAAAATACTGTAAAAATGCTAATACTAATGAAATTTCATCGAGTTTTTCATCATACGGTTTTTTCTCAACATTACTTGCATGTTTAACAAAAGGGATTGGAATAAAAAAATTAGCGTTCCTTTTAAAAAGAGTGTAAATTTATTCATATAATTTTTTTTTCTCGTCAATAAAATAAAATTTCAAGAAAAGTGTGTCAATTATAATCGTCTGACCTTGAGAATTACAACAAATTCTATTTACGTGTACTTCTGATTTCTTATCAAACTCTTTTTGCCGGGAATTTGAAAATTAATTTGAGAAAATAACTATATTTTGCGTTTAAAGTAATTTAGTGTATTTTTATTTTTTGATAGAAGGATGAAAAAAAGATAAACAAAAATGAAGTCATTCGGACAATGTAGTTTAATGCTTAAAAAATTTTTTCCGATGTTTCGACATCGAAATGATTTCCTCTTCAGGGAGTCTAGTAATATAAAATAAAATAATTTTTTAAAATCAAAGAAGTACAAAGTATTATGTATACAAAAACTTAACAATAATAAATTTAAAAATAATAAATGAAAATAAAAATGAAAATAATTACAATAGTAAATAAATTATAAAAATAATTAAGAAATAAAATCATACCAGTAATTAAAGCATAAACAAGAACAGAAATTCATGAAGAATTTCAATCGTCACAATAGTATAAAACATCTCTTAATACGAAGTCGTCAATAAATTTTATATAAAAGAGAAAACCAGTGCTCAGAGTCAGAAACGCTATATTAAAAAGAAATTATGAAAACATTAAATAACGAACAAATTAAATAAATAAAATAAGAAAAAGAAAAAAAAATATATATATATAAAATAAAAAATAATAAAATTAGAATTATAGTAAATAACATACCTATAAAATTTATAATTGTCATTCTTTCAGTAAACCTTTTTTTAATTTTTTTTTTTTTGTATTTTTACTAATTTATAAGATAATTCAAGTAAATCATAGAAGATGAAAAATAATTTTTTTTTGTCAAATGATAAAAAAGATGTGTGGGTACATTGTTTTTATGCTAATGGAATATAAAGTGACAATTTTATTTTTTTTAATACAGTTTCATGTGCATCCTATTTAATGACATCTGAGACTTTTTATCCGTATTTATAGACCGAATGTGGTGAATGATCGATCAGGTATAATCATGGTCTTACTCACGTGTGCGACACGTGGCTTGTCTCCCCACTTTGATCAGTAAATGAAACGTGTCATGCAACGAATTCCACTTTTACACACATGCAGGATGTGCAAAATGCCATCCAAGAAATAAATAATGCCCTTGACATTGCTCATTCCTTTCCTTATCATCTTATCAGAATACAATCCATTTACTCCTTAAAAAAAGGAAAAAAAAATTGTAATTCATTAAAGGTCTGCAACACGCGGTTCTTTCTTTTATTCGCAACTTTTATTTCACTAGTGACTCTGAGTCGTAAAAATTTTTTTATTTCGGGTGAAATTATAATGAATGGTGAGAAAATTAAAAAAAAAAAATAATCAAGAAAAATAGTAATAAAAATTTGGATCCATGAATAAATACTTAATCTCCAGACATTATTATTATTTCAAACGCCTCAAAGTATCGTCACAAAATAAAAAACTTCAACGTTTCGCCATATATATATATATGTAGGCCTCCTCAGGACAATAAAAACTAAAATTACATAAACAGTTTCAATGTACAAAAAAATTAAAAAAATAACGTAAAATTTTGAGGTTATATACAAGAACGTAAAAAATAAAAATTTGGAAAAGGGAATTGAAACTTAAAGAGAATTATCGTTGGGCGCCATTTGCACTCAGGGAAAATTAATTAATTAATTTACAGCAGGAAATAATTTGTGATTTCAGTTGCTCAGTACCAAATGTGGTTAAAGATGAATCACAAAAAAATAAGGATAATGAAAAAATTCAAATAATAAACTTCAAAATCATTAAAATTTTATATAAATTTTAATTCGTTTATTTTAATTAAACTCGAATTCAATCGATTTAAATTTGAACAAGTCTTGATTTTAAGAAATAAAAATATTTATCTATTAAAATTTTAATCGAGGATAAATTTAGTTCCTTTTATTTTACAATCGAAAGTTAATTCCGCAAAATTTTCAGCAATCGAAATTTAATTCAACAAAATTTTCAACAACCGAAATTTAATGAAACAAAATATTAAGCAAGCGAAATTTCAATTTATTCAAATTTTAATCGATTCAAAATTAAATTAATGTACATTTAAATAAATTGCAATTTTAATGTAAATTTAAAAAAAAAATCTAAATGTCGGTTATTTAAAATTTCCACAGGAAATCTAAACTCCTATTAACGGGAATTTCAACCGATTTTCAGTTTTTAATTTATTTAATTTGCTATGAATTTTAATATCAGATCGTATTAAATGCTATAAATAAATTGTATATTTATTTCAATTTTAATTAACATCGAATTTAAGCGAAAAAATTCCCAATAAGTAAATTTAAAAAAAAAACAAAAACATTTATGAATTACAATTTTTTCCAATACTAAAGTTAATTTATCAAAATATGACAAATTTAAATTTTGCAATTAAATTTCGAAATCTTAATTTTGAAAGATCAAAATTTTAATTAATTTTATTTTTAATAAACCTCCAAATCATTTGATTTGATATTTAAATTTCTCAAAATTTTTGTAGTTTCTACATTTAAATCATCAAAATTATAAAAATCTGCAATTCTTATTTCAATCGTTCTAAATTTTAATATTTTTAATTAATCCAAATTTCAATCGATTTAAATTTTAATCAATTTTTTTAATAAATAAATAATTTAAATTTAATCTATCCCAAGCTTTATTGGTCTATATCCTTATTGATGAAAATTTGGATCAATTTTTAACTGCACTCATCCAAATTTCAATTTTTCCACATTCCAATTTACCTAAAATTTAATTTTTCAAAATTCTGATTTATCTAAATGTTATATTTTGCAAATTTCGCTTTAACTAAATTTTAATTTACCCAATTCGAAATTTATCTAAATTTTAATCGTTGTACAATTAATTCAAGGTAACTTAAATTTATACTAATTATCAAATAGTTTATTCCCAAATTCACTTGTTTTAATTCTTAATTATCTAAATTTTAATAAACATAAATTTCAATCAATTCTAATTTTTTATTTATCTCAGATTTAATTGCCGAAAATGTCAATATGGATTAAAAATTTAATTAATTCTTCTAAATAATCTAAATTTATTAAAATTTATATTTTTTACATTTAATTCCTGAAAATTGTAATTGATAAAACTTTTTCAATACCCTAATTTTAATTAACCTGAAGTTTGATAGTTTTAAACTTTTAATCGATTTAAATTTTAATTAATAATACAAATTTTAATCAATTTCATTTTGATTTGTTTAACTTTTATTGGTGAAAATGTCAATGAATTCCTTATTTATTTTATCTAAATGTCAATTTATCGAAATTTACATTTATGCAAATTTCAATGAATTAAATATTTAATTTCTCAAAATTTTAATCGTTTTTAAGTTTAGTTCATTACAAATTTGAAAAAAGAAATTCCAATTATTCCGATTTTAATTAACCTCAAATTTAACCGTTTCGTACTTTAATGTATTTAATTTTTAATCAATTTACATTCAAATTAAACGAAATTTTATTAATTCCTGATTTTTTAGTTTTAGATTTACTTTGTAAATTAAAATTCTCTATTTTAGAAATAAATTTAACAGAATCTACGAGATTTTGTAACTTTATTTGATTAAATTAATTAATAATAATACTATGAATTAATCGTGTCTCTAGAAGTCAAAATTAATAAATTTTACCAGGTTAAACGAAGCTGTTTCTCTTTTTGAGATTGCTCACTAATAATAAAATCTTTTATAATTTACAAAAACTGTTAAATCAAATTTAATTTAATTAAATTTCCTTTATTATGATAAATTTTAATTAAAAACAAATTGTCTTAAATACAGATAACATTCTTGCACAAATAATTTCGTATAGTTTTCTAACTTTATAATCAAATTTAGGGGTTATGTGCAAATTTGCATTTGTTTAATTTTCTCGAAGTAACAAAATATGGATTTATCAACTCTTGAAAACTTGCTCCTCTTATTATTTTCTTTTCCTCTTTAGTTTTTACGGTTACAATTGTGTTAAATTATTTTCTCCGAACTTAAACAAAACTATGCACGTAATTCTCAGATCAAGTACAAATCTTCAAAGTAAATCTCAATTTACCACAAATCTAGATGGTAAAAATAATAACTAATTCTCTAGACTCTCCTCCATTGTCTTTGTAATATACATTTTAATTGACAAAATATCAAAACAAAGCACAACTGAACACATCACGACTTGGTTATGTCAACAATTTTGCCCAGTGACGTCACAATGATCCCCATTGGTTAGCATTTTCAAAGAGCGGTAAAATTTGAATCTGTATTTAAATCCCAGTTGAATATTATAATTTTCCAAAAGGCAAAAAGCGCCCCAAAAATAATTATTATTTATTTCTCTTATTTTAATTAAGTAATTTAAATAATAAATTCAATTAAATATTAAAAATATCATGACAAATAACTAAATAAAAATTACGACAATAATAAAAAAAATGTGAAACTCTTTTTATTTTACCAATCCCACAAATTTGTTTAATTTGACAAAAATTTATTGTTGTTATTAAAACCCCTTGTTATCTGCGTTCTATTTTAATACGACTGGAACTATGCTGTGAGTTTATTTACTTTCTAAACCAGCATCTTAAACGAGGCAATGTATAATTGTATATATGCAATTCTCATATCAGTTTTAACATTATGTGCACCTGTGAGTACCAACTTTAAGTAATTTCTTGATAGAGCACGTCTGACACCATAAAATACGACAATTTTGCATTCACTCATATGCTAAATTTTTCCATCTTTATTTCTCTTCTTTTACTATTTACATATTTTAAAAAAAATCCATATTTTAAAATCCAGTGAAAAAAAAAAATTTAATCAGTATTTCGAATTTTTAAGAAAAATAATAATCGCCTCTAGGCTTTAGAAATTGGATTCGGATAAAAATTTTTTGGCGAGGATGGAAAAAACGAGAAAGTCTGAGACTCACTATGGAGAATAAAATTCAAGTGTGATATTTGCTGACATTGCATCACAACTTCAATTGTAAAAATGACCTGTGTGCAAATAACGTCTCGTAAAATATTGCACAAATGTCAACTTTAACAATGTTTATCATTTTATTATGAACAGATTGTTTTCTTATTTCTATATTGTTCGGTGGCTGTTTTATTAAGCAAACAGTTTTATTGCAGAAAGTCTTCAAGCAAAGACACTTTTCTTAACAAAAAAAAAAAAAATCTTTTTTTTTTCACCAAAAAGTGAATAATAATAATTACAATTTGAAAATTATGTAATTTTTCAAACTGGGAAAATTGTTTTTTTTATCACCTTCAATTGTGAGGTAAAGGAGGTCATCTTTCATGGACTTAAGAAGCCAGGCCATGTTCATTTCGAAGGATACAACCTTCATTTATATTTGCATTTAGGGGCATCACTTCGTTTAGGTTTTCCATCGCAATTTTTTGCCATTTTCAATTAATAATAATAATTACTCAAAACTCATTTAACTCGAAAAATTACATTTTAATTTATTTTATCATTCATTACTTTTTACTTCAACTTTTCTTTACTTTTATCTTGACTTTTTTGTCACACTTTTTTCAATGCCTTTTTAAATACTTTCTTTTTATAAATAACGCAAAATTTCCTTATTTATAAAACGCATTTCTTTAATACATTAATGTCAAATCAAGCTTTGCCAAACAGGTTCTTCCAATCACTTCATAAATATAATCTCGGCTCAGTTCAAAAAGAAATAAATCACAAAACCGTGGCAAGTGGACGCTTATCAAAAAGTCAGTAAATTAAATCTAATTTTTGAGAAATCTTAATTTGTTTAGTCGATTGGCTTTGCCTCTCGAGTATTATTAATTTTATTTTTATTTTTCAAGTCTTTGATTAATTGCAAACTGTATTTTGACGTACATTTCATCCCAAAATTCACGACACAAATTTTGTATAAATTATGGATTATTTTTTTCGCAACTCTATCAACGGAATGTTTCTCTCAGCATCAATTTCAGCTATCTTGCCTCGGGGGTCAAAATACGCTGAATTCAAGTTCCTGTTTTTGAGCAGGTAACTTGGGTTAATGACATTACTCATGATATAATACACGATCATAACTTTTTCTCAATCCGAAATAAAATTACTCTTCTTTATCGTATTTCTCGGAAGCTTTTACCCTTATTTATTCTGATTTATTTTTCTCTTAATTTTTTATTCAAAAATAAAATTTTATTTCGTGACGATTTATTAATTAATTTGCCGGATTTTTATTTAAATTTCCCAGTTTTATTATTTCTGGTTAATTTTTTTTTTAGATATTTTAAAATATGAATATTTTTAAGGTTAGGTTTAAAGTTATTATTTTGCTTTTTAGAATAGAAATCTAATTTTTAATAATTTAGACAGAATGTGGCAAATTTACTTTGAAACAAAATATTAAAATTCGTAATTGGGTGAAAATTACAGATTTTTGAGATGTCGGAAATTATGACTTTGAACATAACGTCTATTCGAAAATGTGTCAAATTCGATAATATAAATCAAATAAATAAAAAATACTTTTGTTGTTGTTTTGTTTAAAAAATGAGATTTTAATTTGTAAAATTCGTAAAATTTTAATACACAAATAAAATAAATATCAGAAAAGGGATAAATAGCGATAAATTAAACTTTTATTTTGGAATTAGAGAGTAACGAAATGCTCGGTTCTTTTTTTTTTTGATTTGAAGAACAGGTTTTTAATGTAATTTGTATGGAAATTCAAGGCTAAAGTGCTGTAAAAGTTGTAAAATTATACAAATTGGATTTAAACGTGGGAAAATGTAAATAATGTTAGATATTTAAACATTCACTTAATTTCAAGAATTTCTAACATCTTGAAATTTAGTTTAATGTTTTTTCTTCCATAAACATTTAATTTTCAGTTAAATTAGTTTCTATTCAAAATTTATTTTTTATTTATATAATGTTTAGAAAATGTATTCAATAATTTGAATAATTATAATGTAATTTCTGAATAATTTCTCAATTTTTTAACCCATTACGTTTGGACATATTATTACGATTTAATTTACGATATTATTTATCAAGTTAGGAATAAAAGAAATAGAGTAAACTGTTTTTATTATTGATTTTTATGAAGCTTTTTTCGTTCTAAATGAGAGCGATGGTAAAGCTTTCTTAGGAATATCAATCTGACATATGTAAAGAAAGGAAGGGACATGGGAAAAGCTACGTTAAATCAATAAAGAAACTTAATATTTTATGTGCTCGTCATTTCCATGAAATGTATGAAAATATAACATGCGGTCGCGGGAAAAAAAAATGATAGCTGATAAGAGGACGTTGATTTAATAAAATTTAGAATAGTTTTCTGTTAAATGGCAATTCTACTTTATGTAAATTCTTCAAAATAATAATTCTGTAAAATGTCCAGTTCTATAAAAATTTTAAACAGTGTTTAATAAAAATTCTGTTAAACGCAAATTCTGATAAATATTAATTTTGTTAAATTAACTGTTTTTTTTTAAAACGCTATTCTGTTAAATAACAATTTTGATAAATGATAATTCTAAAAAATAACTATTCTGGTAAATTGTATTAAACGATCGTTGTCATTTAAAAAATCTCTTAACTGAAAATTCCGTTAAATAAAAATTCTCTTAAATGACAATTCTCCTAAACAAAAATTCTATATTAAATCTCAAATGTCGTTTACCAAAATTCCGTCAATTTTCCAATTTATCTAAATTTCCATCCCGTCATAAATCCTTGTACCTTCATTTAATTTTTTTTCTCCAATCACCATTAAATTTTCACACATAATTCATGTTTTATTTGAAAAATCACACGGCATTGTTTAATCATCGCATCCCAATTAACGAGAATAATAATCTTTTGAATTTTGTATTTCACGCGATTGTCATATAAGCAGAATAGATGTGTGAGTTTAAAATGCTTCTAGAACACAAAGCTTTCAATTTTCAGTGCACTCAAACGACCAATCAGGTTGCTGTCATCAGCAGCTGATTGTCCGGCGATTTTCGATTATCACGGTGAAAGCACGAATAATTGTCCAGCTCGAAAGGTTAATATGGTCCTTGGCATACTTGATGTTGGTTGCCATTTGTGTGTATATATACGAAGGCGTGGAATCCCGTTCTACACCCCAAGACCAGTTTCCACTTTGCGACCTTCCTCACACATATTCTTTTTCCTTCTTATCAGCGCATTGATTGCAGCTTCGAATCTACATAAGATTTACAGCGAAACATTATTGTACAATTATTTATGTGCATAAAAATGCCAGTTGGCGCTTCGTCCTCGCTTCTTCTAATCGCAAAACTCTTCCCTCCGAGGATACATAAGTAAATATCGTCTACCGAACAACCACAATTACCATATTTCCAGATAAAATAACAGGCCTTCAACACGCGAGCTTTTAGAATTATTAGTGTAAAAATTCGGATATTTATTAAAAAAAAAAAAAAAGAACTAGCTTTGAATACAAAAATATAACCTTTTTGTCATAAAACTAAAGTTTCAATCCAAAGGAGTCCGACAAAAAAATGGAAATAATATCTTATAACAAACAAATAAAGCTTCTACGATTATAAAATAACTTGGAAAAGTAAATTAAACACTGTAATAAATTACTAAAATACCGGCTTGTTTCAAAATAGCGTGAGTTTTAGAAAGAAAATCTAAAATTTTGATATTCAATGCTAAATGTGACAGGTTAATCCGCCATGATGCTTTATAATCACGTGACTCAATCGTAACATATTTTTTCTGCGCATGCGCACTTCATTTGATTCATCCCGCGCTTATTTAAAATCATGTCTTAAAAATAAATCTAAAAAATTAAATAATAATAATCTCCGTAAACTCCTGAAGTTTGTTAGTATTTATATTTATTCATCTTTTTCTGTCCACGTTTTAAAGTCTAAAGTGAAGTTAGTTGGTATTAATATTTATTCATCTATTTTTGTCCACGTTTTAAAAAATGAAGTCTTAGTCCCTGTTATTTTATTGATTTTGACTCTCTTTATCAGGAAATATTTTGAAATTTGAATTGAAAGAATAAGGTAACCTTTTTCGTTAGTGTTGTGTTGTGCTGGTTTTTAATTGTCATTTGTGTAAAAAAAAAGAAGTTTCGAAAAATGCTTTAAAAATTTATTCTGGTTTTTGAAGAAGTTTAAAATGTATACACATGAATTTAATTTCCTAAATTTTCAGTTATTATCTCAAATTTAGATTATTAGCATCAATTTTCCATTATATAACGATTTTTTAATTATTTTCTTTTGCTTAAAAATAAATTCTGCAATTTTTCTTGATTTTCATTAATTTATAATTATATTCATTATTTTGGCATTACTTTTAAAAATTTCAATTATTTATCCGATATTGCAATTATTTTCATCAAGTTTCGTTATTTCTGCGATTTTGTAATTATTCTCTTTAATTAAAATTTTTTTTATCCCACAGGCACAAACATGGCGCTTTTAGATGCCTGTAGGCAGGGTCTAAACGCATTCATTTGTTCGACCGGGTAAAAATGGCTTCCATTTTTTCCCTAGGGAAAAAATGAACAGCTGATCCATGCATTTTTTCCACCACAGGGCAAAAATGGCCGCCATTTTTATACGGTCAAACAAGTGAATGCATTTAGACCCTAACCTACAAACATTTAAAAGCACCAAGCTTGTGCCTTTGGAATAAAAAGTATCGTAAGCAACACGGGTTTAAAGTCAGTCCAATTTGTTTACAATGATGTTTGTGTACTCGTTCACGTCTCGGGCTTCGCCCTTGACTGTCACTCGTACACAAACATCAGCGTAAACAAATGGCTGCCCTTAACCCCTTGTTGCTTAATATACTATTAAGTAATTTTGTACTTATTATTTTTTTAAACATATACTCTATGATTTTTTCAGTTATTTCTCTCAAATTTTATTGAATGTTTTCAATTTTTCATATATTTAATTTATTTTCATTATAATTCAATTTTCTTTCTCAATCTTAAATTATTTTAAGCATATTTCAATTATTTTTTTCAATTTTTAATTAATTGTAATTCATTGTAATTGAAGGAATAAATAAATAAATTTTATCATTTTTCAATTATTTTTCTCGATTGTTAATTATTATTCTCATTTTCTAGAATTATTTTCTAAGATTTTTAAGTATTTTTCTGAAAATTCAAAAATTGTCTTCAATTTCTAATTATTTTCATTTGTTATCAGAATTTCAAATTTTTTTTATTATCGTAAACTTCAATTATTTTTAGCTTCTTTCCAGATTTTTCTCCTATTTCTAGTTTTTCTCATTTCATAAAATAAATTTCTAAAATTTTTTAAGTATTTTTCTCAAATTTCTATTATTTCAATTTTTAATTATTTTTCTTTGTTTTCATAATTTCAAAAAGATTTTATTAATTATCGTAAATTTCAATTATTTTTAGCATTCTCAAGTCTTTTCTCCAATTTTTAGATATTCTCATTTTCTAAAATTATTTTCTAAGATTTTTAAGAATTTTTCTAAAATTTCAATTGTTTTCTTCAATTTTTTATTATTTTCATTTGTTTTCATAATTTCAAAATTTGTTTATTAATTATCGTAAATTTTTTTCAAATTTCAATTATTTTTTCTTTATTTAAACAAAAATCTGTAGTTTTTTCAATTATCAAACTTAAATGTCATTTATTTTTTAAAACTTATCATTGTTTGTATCATATTTTAATTATTTTCCTCAAGTTTTAAAATTTAAAAACATTTTTCAATTATTTTCCAAAGTTTTTTTCTTTCAATTTTCAATTCTTTACATTTGTTTCATAATTTCAAAATTTGTTAACTATTTATCTGACTCTTTAATTATTTCATTATTTATATTATTTTTTATATATTAATTTCTTCAATTTTCAATTACTTTTATTTTTATTTCTCGTTCTTTTTCATAATTGCCAAAAAGTTTTTACTTATTTCTCTTTAATTAAAACTTGTTATTGCAAATTAAAAAAAAATTTTTAATTTCTCTAGTTTTTAATTATTTTTTTTTATTTCAATGAACTTCTGAAAGTTTTAAGTATTTTTCTCAAATTTTGTTTAACTTTCCTTTATTGAAAATATTTTATGCAGGTAATATATTTAATTATTTTCTCAAATTTTAATTATTTTTTTAAATTTTAATTTATTTATCTCAATTTTTAACCTTGTGTTTTTAATTTTCAATTATTTTGTCTAATTTTTCATTATTCAATTTTGTTTTAATTTGCTTTTAAAATTCTCAAGTATTTTTCTTAAATTTAAATTATTTTCTTTATGTTTAAAACATTTTTATGATTTTTTAAATTACTTTCCCCAATTTTTAATTGATTTCATTTTTTTTTTCAATTAATTTGCAAAATTTGCAATTAATTTGTTTAATTTCAATTATTTTTTTGCAATTCTTTTTAATTCTAAAATATTTTAAATTTTGTCCTAAATAAATATATATTCTATTTATATTAATTGGTTTTTAAATATTATAATTAAAATATTTATTTCTTCTTATTAGATAAATATTATTTACATAGCGAATGCAATAGATCATAAAAATGCAAAAAATTTAAATTTTGCTAAAAATAAAAATAAACATTAACTCTATCATTTTTCAGAAAACTATATACTTTATATAAACCAATTAGTTTGTCTTTTAATATAGATTATTTTATTTAATGAATTTATGATTATAAAATAATAATTGGATAAGTTATAAATAAAACAAGAATTTTAAATGCAAAAAAAAATAAAAAAACATGAATTATTTTACGAATTTTTAATCAATTATAAAAGTTAATATAGGTCAATCGATTTGTATTGAGATAAGGAATATGATTTTTGTATTCATTAAATTTTATTTTTAGTGTGGAAAAGAATTTTGGCAGAAAACAATTTTTTTCGATGAAAAAAGATGCTCAAAAAATTTTGGTTGGGTATTTCCAAAAATCCCTGTGTCAAAAATTAGATATTTTTGAGTTTAATAGGCATTTCGAATTTTTATTTTTAATAATTTATTCTATTTATTTGTTTTTTAAATAATTATTGCAATTTTAGACAAATAATTAAAAAAAATACAGAATATATGTAAAGTAAAAGAATGCACCTAATTACAAACTGATTTCAAGGATTTTAAATTGAGGAAAATAATTAAAATATTATAGAAATAATCGAAAATTGGAGAAAATAATTGGAATTTGAGATAAATATAATTGAGATTTTCGGAATTATAATCAACAAATAACCAAAATAATATAAAATTTGTGAAAATTATTGCAAATTAAACAAAATAATTTAAAATTGACGAACTTAATTAAAATTTGAGAAAAATAATTGAAGAAGGATAATGATTAAAACATTGAAAAGTAGATACACTAACTTAGATTTAAGATAATAAATAAAAATTTAGTTGAAAAATAATTAATATATATCAAATTAAAAAGTAGAGAAAATAATAGCAAAAACATAAAAGAAAATAAAAATTGAACAAAATAATTGAAAATTTAGAAATTTAATTGAGGAATAGTGAAAACAATGAAAAATTGAAAAAATTGATTGCAAAATACAATAATAATTGAAAATTAAAAAAAATGATTAAAATTGGAGAAAAATATTTTAAAATCTAAGAAATTAATTAAAGAATAAGGAAAATAATAGAAAATTCGAGAAAATATTTGCAAATTAATATAATTAATTAAAAATTAAAGAAAATAATTCATTTTAATTTTTTTTTAAATAATGCAAAAATCATAGAAGTAATACATTAAACCGAAAAAGTTAAATTTAATATAAATAATAGAAAATTTATAAAATAAATTTAAAAATAATACAAATAATTAAAAATTAGGGAAAATAATTAAAAAAATCATAAAAACATTTTGAAATGAAAGAAAATAATTGAAACTAGGTGAAAATAAGTACAAATTTATAAAAATAATAATTGAAAATTGAAGAAGAAAATTAAAATTTGGTGAAAACAATTGTCAATCGTGCAAAATATATTTAAAATAAAAAAAAAATTGTTAAATTATAGAAATAAGTGAAATTTGTTATGAATAATTGAAAAATTTGAAAAGCAATTGCAAAATGATTAAAATAATTAAAAATTGAAGAAACTAATTAAAATTTGATAGATATAATTGAAAAAATAATAGAATATATTTGAAAAAAAATAATTGAAACTGATTTAAAAAATTAAAAATTGAAAACTATAATTTATATTTGAGATAGTAATGAAAAATTTAGAAAAAGAATTTAAAAATATTGCAAATAATTAGGACTGTGGAAAAAATATTTGCAAAATAACAAAAATAAAATAACAAATATGCAAAATAACAATAATTAAAATAATTAAAAATCGGTGTAATTACCCAGACAACTTACCTAAAAACACACAATTAATTAAACTAATTTTTTTCATTTTAAAACTCATTTTTATTGTAAATTATCGTTGGGTACCATCAAAATTCTTTAATAATAAACTAATAAACATGAAACTTTACAGAAACCAACTTTACCTTTATAGTATACTTCATTAATAAAAACAATTATGTTTAATAGTTATTTTTGGCCGAGTTATTAACGTATGCCAATGTACCCAAATATGCATTTTACCCGGTCCTCCCTAGCTATAATAAAATTCATTTAATGTTGAAACAAATAATTCAAACCGAAAATGTAATTTAAAAAATTTAATAGAATAATTGAATTTTGCGGAAAATTTACAAGAACATAATAAAACCTAACCAACTATTATAATAAGGAACAATCCTTCAAAATCATCTCCTAAACACGAATTTAAAAGAATTGACAAATATTCTCAAACAAGTAGATACAAAATTTTCTTAGAGGAGTCACAAATTACCCTTAAAAATCATCCCTTAAACATTAAAACCAAAAATGGACAATTTTTATTAAATAAATAACATAAATATTATCTCCTTCAGCATCGAAAACCACCCTTCAAAATCATCACCTAATCTTTAATAAAAAAATATACAATTAATATTAAACAAATAAAATAAACATTTTTTTAGAGAATTTCCCGGTTTTAAAAATCGCTAAGAATGTATACCTATCTTACTTTTAAATTCTGAACAATTTTTAAAGCAAGGGAATTTTGTCAAAATTTTTTTATTGAAGATAAGGGGATGATTTTAAAGGGTGGTTTTTGGTGCTATTAAGGGTAAGTTTCATAGTTATTTTTTCTTAGTGACTTTTAAAGGTTTGTGAAACCACTAGAAAAGTTTTTTGTCTACTTGTTTAAGAATATTTGTCAATCTTTTTAAATTCGTGTTTGGGGATGAATTTGAAGGGTTATTTCTTCACTCAAAAAAATTTTAAGTCATATCAACAAAAATTTTGTTGGCTCAACCAAATTTTTAGTTATAGCAACAAAAATTTTGTTGGATCAACCAAATTTTATATAATTTTGATATGACTAAACATTTTTTTCAGTGCTGTTATAATGTTTGGTTAGGTTTGATTAAGTTTGTAAATTCTATGAACTATTTTATTCACATCTCGTAGATATTTAATCTAACAATTTTTAGTCTTTTGTTTATTTTTCGCACAATTTTTATATTCTTGCAGAAAGAATGCCCCACACATGTACAATATGCATTATGCAAATACCGTTTTTTCAACCATGGAAAAAAAATTTTCACAAAGTTAAAAACTTTTTTTACATCAGGAAAACTATTTTCTGAGCGCGGAAGTTTATTTTTCTTCTATAATGTGAGCCGCAAGGATCTCATTTATTTAACTAATGAGAAGCAAACTTTTAGCACGATTGGTTTTCGGAGTTTGTGCTGCCATACCTTGGTCAACAGGCCGATGTATTGGTGTGTATGTAGAGTAATTATAAAAAAGTATTACTAAATTATTGGGCGTGTTAAGCTCTAGGGATGGCCAGTATGTGGATAATAATCCACCTTCGCAAAAGAGGGAAATCTATTTTTATCTCATTAAATGCGTTTCTAAACAAAACCTCTTTTATGATTGAAAGGTACTCGACCTTCTCGACTTTATCGTGAATTTTATTCTTAGGATTATAATTAACAGTATAACTGCGCATTCACTCAACAATTTTACGACCTCTTACTCAAAGAAAGTACACGTTTTTTACAGATTAAAAGTTTGTTTATAAATAAATGACACGCAATCGTCGAATACTAATTTTGTTTTTATATCACTCTTATCGTAAGGGAATTAAATTACGGTCGCTAATTTCTGTCTCAAGAGTGCCGTTTCGTTTCAAGTTCAACCAAACGAGAAAAAAAGTATCGATTCTCGGCAAATTAACAAGTTTTTCACCCTAATTTCCTTTGTTCTTTTATTGAATATTTTAGTCGAAATGAGAAAATAAGCGTTCTATTTTTGAATAAAAAAATAGGTTTACTCATAAGGGAGAGATATAAATATCGGGATTAATATTTAGTATTTTTTACAAGCACTGTCGTTATTGTTAGAGTTAGTTTGTCATTAGTGCACTGAAAAAATTAATAATGTAATCGTAAAAAAATAGTTTTGTTGAGTAATTAATAGTTATTTTAAAAAATTTTTTAAAACTGATAGTTCAATGATAAATTGTATTGAATAAAAATTTTTGAGCAATAATTACACAATAATTTGATAAATAGTTTGATCAAATAACAAACAATTTTTACTTCAAAATAATTTAGTTTTGTGTGTAAAAGCTGTATTTGTAAAATGGTTATTAAACTTATTCATAAAAAAGCAAAATCAAACAAAAGTCTTTAACCTAACCTTAAAATCGATATGTCATACTGATACTGTTGATTATATAAAAAAAAATTTATTAACAAAGAATTTTCAATTTAAAAATATCTGAACTTAACCAAGACGATTTATAACTTTAATTTTGTTTATTAGGTAAAATTACCAAAACCTTTAAATCTAGTTATGATTTTTTTTAAAAAAAACTCACTTTTTTTTGTAAAATTGTCAAGATTATTAAAATTTTCTACACAAGTTTTAATTTAATTTGGTTATTTTTCAATTATTTTTTTCAACTTTCAATTACTTTTGTCATGATTCCAGTATTTTTGTCATTTTCCAATTAGTTTCTTCGTATTTCAATTATTTTTGCCATTTTAGAATTATTTTCTACAAATTTCAATTATTTTACTCAATTTTTAGGGTTTCGTGGTTCGGGACCGAAACCCTTATAGTGAGACTTTGACGTCCGTCCGTCCGTCCGTCGTACACAGTAGCCTATGTTACTTCAAGTAGCCTATGTCACATTTTAAGTAGCCTATGTCACTTCAAGTAGCCTATGTCACACTTCAAGTAGCCCACGTCACTTCAAGTAGCCTATGTCACTTCAAGAAGCCTATGTCACTTTAAGTAGCCTATGTCACTTCAAGTAGCCTATATCACACTTCAAGTAGCCTATGTCACTTCAAGTAGCCTATATCACACTTCAAGTAGCCTATGTCACTTCAAGTAGCCTGTCACTTCAAGTAGCGTATGTCACACTTCAAGTAACCCATGTCACTTCAAGTAGCCTATGTCACACTTCAAGTAGCCTATGTCACACTTCAAGTAGCCTATGTCACTTCAATAAGCCTATGTCACACTTCAAGTAGCCTATGTTACTTCAAGTAGCTTATGTCACTTCAAGTAGCCTATGTCACACTTCAAGTAGCCTATGTCACATTTCAAGTAGCTTATGTCACTTTAAGTAGCCTATGTCACACTTCAAGTAGCCTATGTCACACTTCAAATAGCCTATGTTACTTCAAGTAGCCTATGTCACTTCAAATAGCCTATGCCACACTTCAAGTAGCCTATGTCACATTTCAAGTAGCCCATGTCACTTCAAGTACCCTATGTCACACTTCAAGTAGCCTATGTCACATTTCAAGTAGCTTATGTCACTTTAAGTAGCCGATGTCACACTTCAAGTAGCCTATCTCACTTCAAGTAGCCTATATCACTTCAAGTAACCTGTGTCACTTTAAGTTTCCTATGTTATTCAGCTTTTCAGATTGCATGTGAGACAGACGGAAACATAGAGTAACAGAAGACCACGAAACCCTAGATTGTAGGCGCAATGCTTTCTGTGCTGTTTATTATTATTGTTATGAATTTTTAAATTTCTTACATCAGTTTTAAATTATTTTCTTCAAATTTTAATCATTTGTTTTAATTGTGTCACAAATTTATTAATTTTTTTTACACATTTTTCAATTATTCTCTACAAATTTCAATTATTTTCTTCAAACTTTGTTTTGAAATTGAAATTTAAATTTGTTTGACATTTTTGAATTATTCTCTTCAAATATCAACTATTTTCTTCAAACTTCAATTAAATTCTTCAACTTTCAATTATTGTCTACAAAATTTTAATTATTACACCAGCATTCAATTATTTATATCCTTATTCAATTAGTTTCTTAACATTTTAATTGTTTCGTCAATTTTTCAAGTATTGTCTTCAGATTTTTAATTTATTACACTAATTATCACTTATTTTCTTAAAACTTCAATTAATTTCTTCAATTTTCAATTATTTTCCTCAATCTTCTAATACATTTTCCCATTAAATTTTTTTTTTTTTTAATTTAAATTGTTTTGTCAATTTTGTTGTATTGTCTTCAAATTTTTAAATTTTTACACCAATTGTCAATTATTTTTGTCGTTTCTCAATTCCTTTTTGAGCAAATTACAATTATTTTCGGCATTATTTAAATATATTTGACATTTTGAAATTATTATCTTTAATTATCATTTTCTTCAGTCTTTTTTATTATTGTCAAGAATTTATTAATTTTTTCAATCTTTTTCAATTATTTTCTACAAATTTCAATTATTTTCTTCAAACTTTAATTACTTTCTTCATATTTAAATTTTTTGCCATTTTTAAATTATTATCTTCAAATTTTAATTATTTTCTTTAACTTCAATTAATTTCTTCAATTTTCAATTATTTTTCTCAAACTTCTAATATTGTTTTCAATTTTTTAAATATTTATTTTTCAATTTAAACTGTTTCGTCAAATTTTCAAGTATTGTCTTCAAATTTTTAATTTTTTACACCAGTTATAAATTACTTTTGTCGATTCTCAATTCTTTTTTTCTAAATTACAATTTTTTTTTGGCACTATTTAAATATATATGCCATTTTGGAATTATTTTCTGTAAATGTCGTTTTTTTCAATATTTTTATTGTTGTCACGAATTTATTAATTTTTTTACACTTTTTTCAATTATTTTCAACAAGTTTTAATTATTTTTTTCAAACTTTAATTACTTTCTTTATATGTAAATTTTTTTTGCCATTTGGAAATTATTCTTATCAATTTTTACTTTTTTTCTTCAAACTTCAATTAATTTCTTCAATTTTCAATTATTTTCCTCAAACTTCTAATATTTTTATACATTTTTTAAAAAAAATTTTTTTTTTAAATTGCTTTGTCAATGTTTCAAGTACAGTATTCAAATTTTTAATTTTTTTACACCAGTTATCAATTATTTTTGACGTTTCTCAATTCTGTTTCTTCAAATTACAATTATTTTTGCCATTATTTAAATATATTTGACATTTAAATTTTTTTTTTAAATGTCATTTTCTTCAGTCTTTGTATTATTGCTATTTACTTTTTGACCAGTTTTCAATAATTTTATACAATTATTTAATTATTGTATTACATTTTTTTTACTCCATTTTTGAATTACATTTCTCATTTTTCATTAATTTTTTTGCAATAATTTCAACTATTGTTGTCATTTTCCTACTGTTTTCAACATATATACATTTTTTTGCCATTTTTTAATTATTATTTTCTTCAATTTTTAATTATTTTCCTAAAATTACTATTTTTTATTCAATATTTTAACTATTATCTAAAAAGTTTAATTTTAACATCAGCTTTCAATCATATGTCATTATTTAATTAGTTTCTTTACATTTTAATTATTTCTTGAATTTTTCAAGTATTGTCTTTAAATTTTTATTTTTTTACACCAGCCTCAAATTATTTTTTTCAAATTTTAATTATTTTTGTCATTCTTCAATTATGTATTTTTTTTAAAAATTTGAATTATTTTTGTCATTTTTCAATTATTTTCTTCAAATTTCAATTATTTTGTTTCAAATTTTGCCTTCATTTTTTGATTTTTAATTAAATTTTAATTATTTTTGTCATTCTTTAATTATTTTTTTTTTTAATTTAAATTATTTTTGTCATTTTCCAATTATTTTCTTTAAATTTCAATTATTTTGTTTCAATTTTTTAATTTTTGTCTTCATTTTTTGATTTTTAATCAATTTTTAAATTAGTCTTGTCATTTTACTATTTTTTTTTTAAATTTGAATTATTTTTGTAATTTTTCCATTAATTTCCTCAAATTTCAATTATTTTGTTTCAATTTTTTAATTTTTGTCTTCATTTTTTGATTTTTAATCAATTTTTCAATTAGTTTTGTCATTTTACAATTCTTTTTTTTTTAATTTGAATTATTTTTGTCGTTTTTCAATTATTTTTTTCATATTTCAATTATTTATGCCATTTTCGAATTATTTTATTTAGCTTAAAAAAGTTTTGTTGGAACAACTAAATTTTTTTGTCTAGGTTACAAAACAATTCAACAAAAGAATTTTATTGCGACAACAAAACTATTTTGTTGCCCGTACATCAACAAAAAAATTTGGTTGATCCAACAAAACTTTAGTTTCGTATTTCAAATCTTTTTTTCAGTGTGTGAATATTGAAATTTGTCTTGTTTACCACCCTCTTTATTTTTAAGATATATATCTATTATTTTGTAACTTATACTAGCCAAGACTAATTGCAATTTAATTAAGGTTTATGTTTTCGTTCTCACAAAACAATTGCTATTTCTCTCCTCCACCAGAATCAGTAATTACCCAGCCATAAAATTCACAATTCATTCCTGCGAATAATTATCTCTAAATTATTATTTTTATTCTACATTAAACCTACTAAATAGTAGAACAATGGATTAACTTTTTTTTCAACTTAGGCAAATATGTCTAAAGTCGGGAAAAAAAAATAAAAGAATTAAGAAAAAGATGTAAAAAACGAAAGGGTAGAAGTTGATAGATAAAATTCTTATTGACAAGTTAGATAAATAGCTAAAATACAAGATTTATAAAATACCGTAGCAATTAATTGATTTTCTCGTAATTCTTCGGAAAAGGTCAAGAGATGAGTTACTCGAGAATATACTTATTGATGTGAATATAACTGCGTCCAATGAGTACCTGACTAACAATACAAACGAATAAACATAGAGAGTGGAATAACGGATAAAATATTGTCAGTGAGCAAACGTTATTCGTCGATAGTGGAAGGTAAATATAGCATAAGGAAGTATTCAGGAAGCATGAAAGAAAATTCTTATATGGGATATTGTAGATGGAGATAATTACAAACGAGTCATACCATCCGCATGAGAGTCGTTTTGTTTTTTCTTTCCAAGTCGACCTTCTTTTCATTGTCGGCTAATTTATGTACTAACGATCTTTACGACATTGGATTCTTCCCCAAATCATGTTTCTTAATGATTTAGAACAAGCTCACGAGTCATTAAAAGATTTTTTTGCAATTATCTCAATAAATATTGAAAATTTCGAAACTTGTTTTCTACAAAAGTTGTAGGTAATTTTAAAATATATATTTTGTGTAGTATGTATTTTTTCGATATCTCTAATTTTTTTCGAGAAAATCGATAGTGAAGTTGCTCAAAACGTTTCAGAACTGTACCCCCTTTTAGAAATGTAGTTTTTTGTAATTATCTCAATAAATATTGAAAATTTTCGAAATTGGTTTTTACAAAAGTTGTAGGCCTTTTAAAAATATATATTTTTAGTACTATCTATTTTTTTGATACCTGTAATAGTTTTCGAGGAAATCGATAGTGAAATTACTTAAATCGGTTCAGAAATGCACACCCTTTTAATAATTCAGTTTTTTGACATTATCTCAATAAATATTGAAAATTTTGGAAACTACTTTTTACAAAAGTTGTAGGTCTTCTTAAAATACATATTTTATGTAGTATGTATTTTTTTGATATTTCGAATAATTATCGAGAAAATTGATAGTGAAATTACTCGAATGTTTTCCAAAATTCAAAACTGCACCCCCTTTTCAAAATTCGGTTTTTTGCAATTAACTCAATAAATCTTGAAAATTTCGAATTTTGGTTTTTACAAAAGTTGTAGGTCTTCCTAAAATACATATTTTGTATACTATATATTTTTTTGATATCTATAATAGTTTTCGAAAAAATCAATAGCGAAATTACTCGAATCCTTTCAGAGCTGCATCCCCTTTTAACAATTCAGTTTTTTGCAATTATCTCAATAAATATTAGATACTTCGAAAATTGTTTTGTACAAAAGTTTTAGGTCTTCTTAAAATACATATTTTATGTAGTACGTATTTTTTTTTATTTCGAATAATTTTCGAGAAAAATGATAGTGAAATTACTCGAATCGTTTGAACAATTCAAAACTGCACCCCTTCTTTAAACTTCGGTTTTTTGCAATTATCTCAATAAATATTGAAAATTTCGAAAATTGTTTTCTACAAAAGTTGTACGTTTTTTTTAAGTAAATATTTTATGTTTCATGTACTTTTTTGATATCTCTAATAGTTTTCGAGAAAATCGATAGTGAAGGTTACTCGGGGATTTTTAGGGTCGCTGATAACAAATCTGAAGTTAGTTTTCAAAAATTCAAAATGTCGGATCCAATATGTCAGAAAAAAATTTAAAATCATGAAATCCTTTCGAAAATCGTTACTCGGGTATTTTTGTGATCGCTGAGTATGTATCCAGTATCAGGTTTTTAAAATTCAAAATGGTGTATCCAATATGGCGGATACAAAAATTAATAATCAACAAAGTCTCACGAAAATCATTATAGAGGGGTTTCTGGTGCCGCTGAGTACAAATCCGGTGTCCGATATTTAAAATTCAAAATGGTGGATCCAATATGGAGGATAAAAAAATTAAAAATCAACAAATCCTCATTCAGAACTGCACCCTCTTTGATAAATGCAGTTTTTTGCAATTATTTAAATAAATATTGAAAATTTCAAAAATTGCTTTTTACAAAAGTTGTAGGTCTTCATAAAATACATATTTTATGTAGTATGTATTTTTTTGATATCTTTAACAGTTTTCGAGAAAATCGATAGTGAAGTTGCTCGAAGCGCTTTAGAACTGCACTTTTTTAGAAAAAAATAATCAAAGTTTTAAAAGTTTTTACAGGGGGGTACAGGGAGGCTCTGTTGATTCTATAGTGGTATTTTTATTAAAAGATACCCGGGCAACAGTGATTTTGACGAAAAGAAATAATGTGTCAATCCTGTCTTCTCTTCGCCATTCTACACGCTGCAAGATCAACTTCACTATCGATTTTATCAAAAACTATTAGAGGTATCAAAAAATGCTTACAACAAAAAATGTGTATTTTTAAAAAGCCTACAACTTTTGTAAAATACAATTTTCGAAATTTTTTAATATTTATTGAGATAATTGCAAAATACTGAATTTTTAAAAGTTGGTGCAGTTCTGAAACGATTCGAACAACTTTACCATTTATTTTCTAGAAAACTATTAGAGACATCAAAAAAATGTATTAAACATAAAATACGTATTTTGACAAGACCTACAACTTTTGTAAAAAACAATTCCCGAAATTTTCAAGATTTATTGAGGTAATTGCAAAAAACTCATTTAAAACTCAAATTAAAATATAAAATTGGTTTCTTCCAAAAAGTGGAATCAGGAATGGAAAATTCTTCATGTTGCTTTTTATATAGTGTCAGTGCACGCATATAACCTGCCATACCTGGCACGATCAGGCTCTGGTTATGCAATCAGATTAGGTTTGTTCACTTTGACTTCGGAAGTAATACTTTATTTCTTTTATCGTTGTTACCTCTGACAGTTGCTTTCAGCGAATAAAAAATTTGCATTCAATAGTATGCACATTTTATGCTAATTTCACGTTTGTACACACAGATTTGTATCTGGTATTGATCAACAATCGGCATTTTTCGATCCAATCATATATTATTCGAGAAAAGTGTATTTCCTAAATATTATACATAATATGTAGAAAACACAATTAATCGAGGGAATTCGAAAATGTGTGTAACATTACATAATTTTATTCGACACGGGTAGTACCTAGTGATTTATTTTGTAATTTAAAACTTGAAGTTAACTGATAAGTTTACCAATGAGACGGGAAAATAATTTTGTTTATAAAAATTTAAATACTTAATCAAACACTCTACTTACGGAATTTAAGAAGTTCGAGATGACTGCAAGTTTTGTTTCGATACAAACTAGAAAATCTTAGAATCGTCGTTTCAGTTTCGAACTCTTGGAAATTAATTAACAAGAAACAAAAAATTATTATCTTAATTATTATTTGATAAAACTATTTTTTTATTATTTGATAAAATTATTTATTCATTATTTAATTACTTTTTTACAAAAGAAGCAAACTATTGAACCAACTTTAAAATTTGATACCGAACATGAAACATTTAATTTAAATAATTCCAAGAATTAAAAAACACTTTCTTGCTCTTTTACCATTTGCAGATTTCGATTCGATACAAACTAGAAAATCTTACAATTTTTTCCTGAAGCCCTATTCGTTTCGAATACGTTTTCAGATGTTAATTTACCAGAAACTAAAACTCAATTTTTTGTTTTTTTAACGCGATAAACTATTTTATTTACTTCTAAATATTTAATACATATTTGCTGCTTTTATAAAAAAAAAAAAAGTGTTAGTATGTACCGGGATCGTAACCTTAAAATTTAAATCAAATATATTAAAATTCTTATGGTAACTAATTCTGCGAATTCAAAGAAGTCACTTCCTCTTTCACGCCGGGAACTATTTTTATAAATCCAAAATCTTTTTAAATTGCTTTTTTAAACAAGCTAAGATCAATAAACTTGTCAAAAATGTACTCGAAAGTGACAAGTAGCAGACTGCCATTTTTCCTGTTAGTCACGTGATCAAACTTTGCTGCGATTCATTCGCCATCTGTCGGTCCCTCTAGTCTCTGGCGGGAAGATTTAAAATATTCAAATTACTAAATTACATTTTCTCACTTATTGAACAAGTATAATCCGATTTTTTTTTAAATAATTGACAATTAAACTTTTCCAATTTTAAATTTCAACATCTCAATTCTAGTTTAATTTTGAATTTCTTTTTTAAAATTAAAAATTGTAATCCTTTGGTTTCGTTTTAACGGAAAATATTTTTTTTCTCTCAGGTAGAAGAGAATAATGATCAGTGTGTATAAACACGCGAGTAAATCAATATATGTGTATGATTACAATACCAGTGCTCTTCATTGTTATACTGATAAGGTATCCTTGAACCTGACACTGCATACACACAAGTTTAATCTTTCAGGGAGTGAGTTACTGGTCACCTGTATCTTAAACTCAATCTTAAACTTTATTTTTTTCTGATAGTGAAAGACGTAAAAACATACTATGCGATTTAAATACCGTATATATTGTTGGAATATTTCATCTGTTTCCATTCTAACATTAAATATGACTTTTCTTGTATTAACAAACTTGAGGAAAAGAGCATTGAGTTTATCGAGAGATTAAATTATCACCCGGAAGGTAATTATAAAGCTGATTTAACAATGTAGACAGTTCATTTTTTATTCTTATCATTTTCCAATTGTTTTCAATATTCCGGATAATTAACCGTACATTTGTCTTCCGACAGAAGATTGAAAAAAATTAGCGATAATTTTGCAAATTTTTTCTCAGAGTTTTCGGTCCTGTGAATCTGGCACCGGATTTAAAAATCCAATATGGCTGACGTTTTTTTTTTAAATTGATACTAATGATTTCTTCAAGCACAAAGAAATGTAAAAAATCACTTTGTTCATTAATAATCAATAACAAGAAACTTTTTCCGACTTTTGGATCAAAAATTTATGCGGGTAAGTTTGATGCTATTAAAACTTCTCTTGACAAAGTTTTTCCTTTATTATTAAGGAAGTTTTTCTTAAAGTTTGACACCCATATTCGTGAAAATAAAGAATCTATATAAGAAAATTTATAAAACAGTTTTTCTTCATTATTTCACAATTTTTCCGGGAGATTTTATATTTTTACGAATATGTGTGTCAAACTTTCAGAAAAACTTGTTTAATAATAAAGGAAAAACTTTGTCACGAGAAGTTTTTATAGTATCGAACTTACCCGCATGACTTTTTGATCAGAAAGTTGGAAAAGGCATATTATCAATGTTTTGATTATTAATAAAGAACATAGACAAATTTAAAAAAAAAATTCCAGTAACAAAAATCGATTGAATTAAGGAAATTGAAAGGAAAATGGCAAAAATTTCTTCGATGACACATTGAAATCTTAAATATTTACTCAGACTGCAAAATGTTCGCTCGATCTACGTGAATGTTTAATATCAATTTACGGAATTGACACAGATGTATTCATAAATAATAAGTGAAATTCCATTTCCAATGTCTTTTTTTTACCTCTTAATGCGAAGTTGAAATTTTAATCAAACTCAATGTGGATTTTATTTAATGATATCTTTACCAGATTTTTATTTTTTTTTTATTATTATTATTATCCCAGTATTAAAATTAGCAGTTTTCTCGCAACTTTTTCTCAGTTTTCACCGTTTTCTTGGCACTAGGCCGTCTAATGTCGACGATTGGTAGTCTTTGGCAGTTGCAGGTGGTCAAGGCTCGTGAATAGAAACGAGATTTAATTAAAACAAGGTTCGATGAAAATAGACGTTTAGGTGCGGTTGAGGGAACCGAAACGATATTGAGGCAGTTTTATATTTAATTATTTATTCTGTTCACGATTCGACATGACTTTACTGAGCGAGTGGAAGAGTCACGCACTTGCATCGATTACATCGTTGACAAAATGGATTTACAAGTGCCCAATGTATACGTGCGTCCAGAGTAAACCCAGTTGAAAATATACAACAAGGAAGAGAGTCCTTTCAACATAAATTATCAGCAAATTTCACAATCTAATAATCAACAATTACTTATTATTTTTACAATATTTACTTACGACTTTTTTTTTATTTAATATGTTTTTTAACGTTATTTTCGTTCAATAATGCTTATTTAATATTTGAGAACAGACAGACGGACGGACAGAAACACATATAAACGGTGGGACATATAATCATCAGACAGATGGACATACAGACAAATGGACGGACAGACAGACAGACGGATGCACAGACAGACGGATAGACAGACAAACAGACCAATAGATAGACGGACGGACATACAGACACGGACTGACGGACGCATATACAAATAGACGGACATATAAACAGACAGATGGACATACAGACAGACGGACCCACATATAAATAGACGGACATATAAACAGACAGATGGACTTACAGTCAGACAGACGGACATACAGATAGACAGATAGGCATACAGACAGATGGACGGACGGACAGTAAGACGGACTGACGAATGCACATACAAATAGACGGACATATAAACAGACAGATGGACACACAGACAGACGGATGCACAGACAGACGGATAGACAGACAGACAAACGAACATACAGCAGACAGACAAATGGACGGACAGACAGGCGGACGGACATACAGACAGGCGGACCCACATATAAATAGACGGACATATAAACAGACAGATGGACTTACAGTCAGACAGATGCACAGACAGACGGACATACAGATAGACAGATAGGCATACAGACAGATGGACGGACAGACAGTAAGACGGACTGACGAATGCACATATAAATAGCCGGACATATAAACAGACAGCTGGACACACAGACAGACGGATGCACAGACAGACGGATAAACAGACAGACAAACGAACATACAGGCAGACAGACAAATGGACGGACAGACAGGCGGACGGACATACAGACAGACGGATGCACAGACAGACAGACGAACATACAGACAAATAGACGGACAGACTGACAGACATGCGGACGGACATACAGACAGACGGACGCACATATGAATAGACGGACATATAAACAGACAGATGGACATACAGACAGACAGACAGACAGATGCACAAACAGATAGACGGACATACAGCTGTTTCTAATTTTTTTTTTATACTCCAGAGTGTTCAAAACGCAAAAATACGTAACAATATCCAAGTCCTGATTAATGTACTAACAAAAATCTAATTTTATTAACACAGATATTTTTTATATTATTTATATATTTATTCAATATTACTTATTGAATATTTATTTACGTAATATTTGTTTAATAATACTTATTTCATATTTATTCATACGATATTTCTACTTTTATAAAAACACAATATAGTGAAAATTCTTTTGAAATTTTACAATTTAAAAGCAATTTCCATTATTTTAACTGAAATTGGAATGACTTTTTCGGAAAAATTCGACAGATTTGATTGGACAGTGAAAACTCAATTACTTTCTGATTCTCTGTGGAAAATCAATCACAAGATACAAAAGGTGTTGTCACAAATTTTAAAAAGCTCGATAATTACAAATGGCAGTGACGAACAATGTAATTTCACGTCAATGTTCAAGAAACATTTTTTTTTTTAATCTAAAGAATTTTATTTTACTGGTAACAAAGACCTCGTTTCGTAAAGTTCGATAAACTGTCTTGTTGTCAAATAAAAGAAAAATTCATTTTCTCAGTAGGTCGAAAAATATATTGGCAGTAAATTTTAATGAATTTATCGATGCAACATCACAAGACGTTAAAAAACAGCTGAAGAGTAATTTATTGTTAATGAACCTTCTTTCTTTAGTACTTTCAATTTTCGATGTCGCTTTTCAATAATTTATGCAAAATAATCATCTCGATTTTTTAGTTTTTATTATCTAGTAATTGCAATTTTCAATTACGGAGAGTTCTATTTATAACAAAAAAAAATATTGGTTTTAACTATTGAAAAATGATAATTGAAAATGATTTTTTTTTCAAGAATCATAGACATTTTTTTTTATTATTATTTATTTTCTTTTACAAAACAAATTTAGGACAAACAGGCAGACAGACAGACATTTCTAAATTATAATTATTATTACTCTTTTATTTTTATTTTATTATGATTTGTCGAGTTTAATAATTATTTTGCGTGCTGGTTGTAAAAGTCGTTTTGAAAATATTATTTGAAGCGTAGCAAGCTCTTAAAGACGATTAGGCATAGCAATTATTGAATTCATATTTGAAAGCATAACTGACGTGTGTGTGGCTATTGTTTTGATTTGGTGCGCTTGGCGCAATTAAGTTCCTTGATTATACTCTCGAATAAAACATCGCAGCAACTATGTGACAATTCTTTAAATTAAAAAAAATTGTTTTTAAATAAATTTTTCTCACTTATTTTTAAATTCTACATTTTTTATTAGAAATTCCGTAACTTGAAAATATTTTATACAAATAAAATAAATAAATACTTTTTAATATAGGAAGAATTTTATGTTAATGAGACAAAATATTATTAATTTTTCTATAATCATAAAATTCTAATTTGTTTCAAATGTTACAAATTTGAAAAAATAATACACTTTTTTTTTCTTTAAAGTAACAAATCGTCGTTATCAAAATTCTTGTCGGAAGAGTAAAAATTCTTTAAATAAAAAATACTGATGTTCGACAAGAGAACGTGTCAGATAAAAGTTCTTTACGTAATGTTTTCATAATAAAGTTTCGCACTTAATATTTAAATTATATTCTTTTGTTCAAATTTCTAACAGGAATTTAATAATAATAAAAAAAAATTTCAATTAACAGAATTAACGGAATTTATGAAGAGATATTAATGGAAAATTATTGTAAGTAAATCGTAAAAATAGTCAAGAATTGTTAATAAATTATAAGTAATTGATAAAATTATTAATTGTATAACATATTATAATTAATTATTTTAAACACAGGACCCATGTTCTTATCTGTCATTAGCATAGATTTTATCTTAAGTGTCTGTCTCAACTGCATTTTTAGCTTTATTTTAATCATGCATATCATCAGATCAATTACTATCTCTTATCATGTCAAAATTCAGTTTAATTTAAAATTGACAACAAAGCTTGCAGTTTATAATTTACTTTCAAAAAATTCAATGTTGTTGTTAACTATATTATTTTGTGTTAAAGAAATAATTGATTTTTTTAAAGATAAATATTAATCCATTTATGACGTCTAGAGATCCTATTTTTTTGCATAATTTTGGATCTAGAATTACAGAATTTTTATACAAATTAAAAAAAAAAAAATTTGACTAGTGTAATTTTTTAAACTAAATTTTAAAAATTATTAAATAGATTTCAAGTTAAATATAATGATATATTATCATTATACTCGATATACTTTTATAAAGTAAGTAAATTGTTAGGATCCTAATCTTAAAATTGGGAACTAAACATCAAATCCATAAAACGCTGCGTTAATTAATTCCGAAATTAAAAAAACTCGCTTTCTCTTTTACCTTTTGTAGATTTTTGTTCGATTTCGATACAAACTAGAAAATCTTAAAATAATTCTTTCTAGAAAAAAATTTTTCTTTAGAGTTAAGAATACGTTTTTGAAAATTAATTTAGCAGAAACTAGAATTAAAAATTTTTTATTTAACATTATAAATTGTAAATTTTTTTAAGCTTCAGGTAATTAAAACTGAAAATTCAAAGAACTCGCTTTCTCTTTCACCCTTGGCAAATTTTGATACGATACAAACTAGAAAATCTTAGAAGTGTTTTCTAAAGTCACATTCGTTTCAGAGTTTCAAGATGCTTTTCGTTAATTTTCCAGAAACTAAAACACTCAGTTTTTTGTCTTCATTAATTTAATTTGAAGTTTATTGAAGTTTAAATTAATTTGAATTTTGAAGTAGACATCAGAATTAAAATGTATGAATGTAAAATGAATGAATAAATAGTTTAAAATTATTTTCCATGATTTTTATATTATTTACACTAATGGACAAAATTGTGGGTCCATTTACAAAAATGGGATTAAAAACATGACTGTCTTAAAATGTTGATAAATCTGTCAGATATTAGCGAATTGAGTTTTTTCATAGACCATTGGAAAGCTTATAAAATTTTCCGTTAAATGGTCCTATTTTAAAGCTTTTTCGATTAATAGAAAAGGAGATTCAATGTGATAAAGACACGTGAATTTTACGTTTTTTGTGAATTTTCATTGTTCAAGTTTGGTGGACTGCATTTTCTATAAAAGTATTTGGAAAAATTTGAAATTAAGCTGAATTAAACCTTAAACTATTAGCTTTAAAATAAGCCGAATAAAATAAAAATATCTTGACTGGTTCAAAAGTTATAAGTAAATGTTTATAATACAAGAAGACACAATAATCATACACGTATCATACATTTACTTATAACTTTAGAACTAGTCAATATATTTAAGTTTTCTTTTGCTTATTTTGAAGTTCAAAGTTTAAGGTTTAATTTAGCTTAATTTCAAAGTTTTCCAATTACTTGGCTAGAAAATACAGCCCAGCAAACTTAAACAATGAAAATTCACAAAAAACGAAAAATTTACCTGTTTTTATCACATTGAATCGCCGTTTCTATTAATCGAAAAAGCTTTAATATAGGACCATTTAAAGAAAAATTTTATAAGCTTTCCAATAGTCTATGAAAAAACTCAATTCGCTAATATCTGACAGATCAAACAGATCTTATCAGATCTTATCAACATTTTAAGACAGTCATGTTTTTAATCTCATTTTTGTAAATGGACCCACAATTTTGTCCGGTTGTGTACATAATATTAATTTTATTAAATAATGTTACATGTATTTATTTATTTTTATAAGTTTGCTAAAAAAAAAGAAAATAATTAAAAATTATAGAAAATAAATGAAAAAAAATTTAAACATAATTTAAAATTGAAGAGAACAATTTGTAATTTAAAAGAAATAATTGCAAAAAATACAGAATATGCAGAATATACATAAAATAGAAGAAAATCATAGATGTAGGTAATTAAAAATTGAATAAAATAATGGAAATTGCAGATTAATAATTAAAAGCTTTTTGGAAATTATTAAAAAGAACGTAAGTTATTGAAAATTGAAAGAAAAAATAAAATAAAATATATAAATAATTAAAAATTGAATTAAATAATTGAAATATCAGATAAATAGTTTAAAATTTTTGAAATTATAAAAAAAATTAAAGAGAAATATTTTAAAATCTTAGAAAATAATTTTACAAAGTAAGAATAATTAAAAATTGCGGAGAATAATTGAAAAATGATTTTAAAATTTGAAACTCGAAGAAAGTAATTAATTTAGAATATTAATTCAGAAGTAATAAAAACAATTAAAAATTAAGATAATAACTGCAAAATTAAAATAATAATGGTAAATTAAAAAAATTAATTTAAGTTTGTGATAAATAATATAAAATTTAGCAATAAATAATGAAATTGTTTTATTGTCGAAGAGAAAATAATTTAAATTGAAAATGTGATTGAAAAAATTGAAGACAGTAATTAAAATTTGCGGAAGGTAGATTTATGATTTAGGGGGAAAAATGAAAAATAATGGAAATATTTATAAAATGCAGAAAATAATTGAAAAATGATAAAAATAATTGAAAATTGTATGTTAAGTAATATAAATCATAAGAGAAAAGAATTGACATTCTTAAATCACTTCAAATTTAGTATACTTGAACCGTGGATTAATTGAACTTTTAATGAATGTAAGTTTAAATTTACAAATATTTGCAAGAAATTAAAGTTTCTCTAAATTAAAAATTTTGGGAACATTTTGAAAAGGTGAAATACGATGTAAAAATTTAAGACAAAAAAACATCTAGTGACAAACTTTAAGTGTGAACAGAATGAAAAAATAAATAAATGAAAGAAAATTCTAAATTATTATATATAATTGAAATATTTTAGAAAGAGTTTGAACTTCTTTTTTTCTACTTTATGTGCTTTGAATCTCAAGTTTAAAACATAAATAATAAAAATAAAAATCTTCTTATCAGTATAGAAATAACTTATTAATTAAATAAAGGATTAATGATAAATTATATTGGTAAGTTCAGAAATTTAAAAATTCTTAATAGAAAACATAATATAGACTAGGGTGATTTTTCTTTTCTACTACTTTTTTTTTCTTAGTCCTTACTCGACATTTGGTTGGATATGTCGTAAGAAAAATTGCCTGAAAGTTACAGACCTTAATATTAATTTTAAGTACTCGCCCAAAGCATTAAAAGATTTTCCGTGTAAAATACACGTAAGTCGACGTACTTTTTTTTCAAATTTCTATAACTTTGTCGCATTTTATGTTATTGCATTGATCTTGGCCTTGATTTACTCGTAATTAAACGCTCTCCAAAAATGCCCATTAACGCGAAATATAAGAGACCAATAATTTCAAACTTTTTACTTGATAAATTTTAAAAATTGTATACATTTCATAAGTTAAAGTCTAATATCTCAAGAAATATTAATCTAATCAATTTTGTCTGTAAGACTTTTTTGTAGGAAATTAAATTTCCAACAAATTTGTCATGTACATTTTTTTTGTCAAATCATTTTTTCTCGGAGATATCAGCAAAAAACGCAAATTATGGGTAAAAATCAAATTTAGTGACCCGTATCAACTAACCAGTACAACTTACACTTTCATGACAATGGGCACTTTTGTAGAGCGTTTAATTATGAGTAAATCAAGACCAAGACCAATGGAATAGCATAAAATGCGCCAAAGTTATATAGAAATTTAAAAAAAAAGTACTTTGGCTTACATGTATTTTACATGGGAAATCTTTTAATGCTTTAGGCGAGTACTTAAAATTAATATTAAAGGCTGTAACTTTCAGGCAATTTTTCTTACGACATACCAAATTTCGAGTGAGGACTGAAAAAAAAATTTTGTGGAAAAAAAATCATCGTAATATAGACATTAATAAGCACTCTGATTCACAGTAATTTGTTTGCATTTTTGTCTTCTGCTACAACTTTTTCAAATCACTTTGCATTGCAATAATTGACTACTAGTGTATTATTTCAATAAACAACAATTTCAAAAATAGTAAAATGTCACCATAATTATGTGTAGGGCGTTATTATTTAAATAAATGAAGTCTAGAACTAATTATTCAAATATTACGGTTTCAGTAACTCTTTACCGGTAATTACGCGTCAGAATTTGAATTTCTGGGTAATTACGGACTGCCTCTTTGCAGATTTTGTTTCGATACAAACTAGAAAAATCTCATTTTTCTTATCAGCAGACACATTCTCTTCATGGTACCGACCACGTTCCATATTGGGATCTGAAATACAGCGATACGCCATCTGATGTCAGAAAACCTTATTAAAATAACGAGGTCCGATTCTGTAAACAGCATTGAATTTGACTGAATTTGACATTTTAAATTAATTATTTGTATTAAATTGCAAGTTATTAGAATACTTACTTTAAAAAATATGTTCTTCTGAAAGAGTAGAAGTGTGTAAAATAAAATACAATTATGTGTTATGTGCCTGTGTATGAAAATTTTCTTTTTATATGTGAGATACTACTAATGAGGTTTTTAAAATGACTATTTTATAGAAGACAATTCCAGTTAAAATGTTACACCAAGTAATTTAAACCGATTAAAGTAATACAAGAAGCAAAGTAAACATAAAATATAAATGAGTATAAATAAAAATATAAATAATATTGACATGTTTTTTTCGTTTCTGAAGAGGACAGTATAAACTGTCGAAACGTTAAAAAAAGTGGTTTTTTATTGACTTGGAGTGATTGATTAATTCATCCTACTTATGAAAAAATTTTCACCAAGTGATAAATTCAAATTATCAATATAAAATATAAATGTTTTAGTTGTTTGTTATGACAGCTACATGATTCTACATAACCCATATCTTTATAGTTAAAGTATTTCTAAAAGACAATGTTGTTCTTTTACGAGAAATATAAATTAAAAAAACAAAAGTTTAAACATCACTTTGTAAATTTCGTGTATTTTAAAAACTATTATTTGCTTTAATAAATAGCAATAATTTAAAATGCCGATTTCTGATACAAGTTTGCAGCTGTTTACAGTAAATCGACCTAGTTGGGTCGGCCATCTTGCTTAATGACGTCACGATTGCAGATCCCAATTGCATTGGCAGATGAAACAGCATTAGATGAACTGGTGGTGTCGATCTGAAAAAGAAAGCAAAAATATGAAAATTCACTTTATATGCGTGCTTATAATTAAAAATACAGTTGGTCTATTTGACTCTAGGTCAAACTATCAACAACCAACGAATATTAATGGACAAAAAACCTTTTTGATTTCAGGTAGCCGACTCGCACGATGGTGACCTCGCACAATGACGGTGACAGAGGTGTCGGCGGGGGAGATGGTGTCGGTGGTGGGGGCGGGGGTGGCGGCGGTGGAGGTGAAAAGGACACAACAGTGTTTACAGTTTCTGTGAGTGGAGTTGGCTATAGAAATGAGGGTTTTAAGGACGATGGAACGGACGGTATTCCCCCAGAACCAAGAAAGCCACCTCAATTACCGTCAAGTGATGACGACACGCAATCGCGAAAATTTAAATTGTCGCGCAGCGAGAAATGGCGAATTCTCAAAAATATCGGTACCGTGTCTATAGCGTTTATGGTGCAATTCACGGCCTTCCAAGGTACCGCCAATTTACAATCGTCAATTAACGCGAAAGAAGGTCTCGGAACAGTTTCGCTATCCGCGATTTATGCAGCGCTGGTGCTCTCTTGTATTTTTGTACCCACCTTTGTGATAAAGAGGCTCACTGTCAAGTGGACCCTATGCGTGTCTATGCTCTGTTACGCCCCCTACATTGGCTCACAGTTTTACCCAAGATTTTATACCTTGGTCCCGGCAGGAGTACTTTTGGGACTTGGTGCCGCTCCAATGTGGGCAGCAAAAGCCACCTACCTCACCCAAGTTGGTGGAGTTTATGCCAAACTCACCGATCAGCCTGCCGACGCAATTGTCGTCAGATTTTTTGGATTTTTCTTCCTCGCCTGGCAGACGGCCGAACTCTGGGGAAATCTCGTTTCATCCCTCGGTAAGTCTGGAAGTTTTATTTAATTATTGTTAAATGCACTAGTGTCGAAAAATTGTCGGTAGGTCCCTCACGACAAACATTTATAGTGAAATAAAATTTTCAAAACTGGGAAAGTGTAAGGATTTTACACAGGAACCGCACACACTTTTTTTTAGCTTTAAACTCTTTTATTCAGTCACTTCTACTAAACACACTCTTTACAGTTTTGATAACAGCCTCTAGATTTTAATACTAAAAATACTTTTATAATACTTTTTGTCAGAGCGCGTGTTTTAACGGGCTTCGAGCACGAGACGAACAGGTACAGTATGAACACTGCTGCGCGTTACCCAGGGTTGAGTATCGACAACGGTCGATACTCGAACAACGATCCAAAATGGCGCACACGCGCCAAGTATCGACAAAGTTTAAATCTCGACAAAAAGACCAACTTGAAATTTTATGTTAATTTATTTGATCGGCATTATTCATTTGAAGTAGTAAGTTTTATTTGGTCATACGATCACTTAATTACATTCTTTTTACAAACTATAAACTGACGTTTCGACACTAGTTGTGTGTGTTTTTCAAAGTTTTAATCTACAAAGGTAATAACATTGAGTAAATTATAAAATTAAATAAATTAATGATAACAGGACAAACTATGTAAAACATTTAAACTAAAAAGAATAAATCACGTGCTGTTTCTTACCAAATTCAAATGACTCTGACTTGGATACACAAAATTTAAATTTCAGTTATACCAATTCAATAAAAAAATTATTATAATTGTCAAGAAGTCAATTAATTTAATTTCTGAAGATCAAAAGTTAACAACCAGTTACAATTACACCTAAGTAAAATAACAGACAATAAATATAAAAAATTTATATTCAAGTTCTAAAATCGTGAAAGAAATAAAACTAACAACCCCTAAAAACTACCCTTAAAAAATAATCGAAAAAGGGTTTGAAACAAATTAGCAATTTTTAGAAAAAAAATTTTTAACCAGGTTCTAAAATAGTGAAACCTACTCAAGAAGATGCCCCCTACTTTTTCCAAATGATAGCAAGAAATAAGAACCTCTAAAAACAATCCCTAAGTAAAATAATCGAATATAATTTTGAAAAAAAATTATCAATTTTTCCAAAACAAATATAAACAAATTTTAAAATAGTGAAACATACTCAGTAATATACCCTATAATTTTTCCAATTGATGTCAAAAATTAACAACAAACTTTTAAGGCGAACCCTTAAAAAAATAATTGACAACAAATTTAAAAGAAATTATTAATTTCAACAAAAAAATTCTAATTAGGTTTTAAAATGGTGAAACATACCCAGTAATAAAATTTCCAAATTGATGACAAGAGCTAACAACCTTATAAAGACAACCCTTAAGAAAAATAATCGAAGAAATAATTGAAGAATAATTGAAGAAATATTAATAAAAAAGTTAAAAAATTGATATATTTTATGTTTATATTTTTAAAATTTTTAATACTTTAACTAAATTCTTATGAAAAATTTGCATTTTTAAATATACAAATAAAGATTTAAGACTACATTTATTAATATTGATATCTTTTTCATTTTTGTAGAATTTTTTGTCTAGGCGATTAGTTATAGAATAGACCTAAAAATAATTTGAAATTGTAGAAAGTAATTGAAAAATAATAAAAATATTTAACGTTTCATAAAATTAATGAAAAAATAATTTAAATAATTAAAAATTTCTGATAATAATTGAAAAATGAATAAAATAATGGAAAAAATCGGAGAAAATAATTGAAATCTGATAAAACTAATTGAAAATTGAGGAGAATAGTTGAAAAATGATAAAAATAATCGAAAATTGGAGAAAACAATTGAAAAATGATGAAAGTAATTACCAGTTCATGAATTTAATTAAAAAATATAAATAATGAAAAAATGGAAAAAACATTGAAAAATGATAAAAGTAATAAAAATTGATTAAATTAATAACATAATTATTAACAAAATTATAAATGAAGGCAAATAATTGAAAAATGATTTTAGAATATGAAAATTGAGAAAACTTACTGAAATTCGAAGTAAAATATTGAAAGTATATGACATTAATTGAAAAATAGTAAAAATAGATAATACGAAGTTGAAGGAGAAATTGATTTAAAAATGATAAAAACAATTGAAAATTGAAGAAAATAATTAAGGAATTTAAAAATGGGACAATTAATTGAAAAATGATAAAAATAATTAAGAATTGGAGAAAAAAATTGAAAAATGATAAATAAAATTAACAATTCATGAAATTGAAAAAAAAATTTAAATAATGAAAAAATTAAAAATTTAGACAAATCTTTGAAAAAATATAAAAATAATTAATAATCCACTAAATTAATAGTAAGATAAGGAAAAAATTAAAAATTGGAGAAATTGATTAAAAAATTATGTTAAAAATTGAAAATTGAAGTAATGAAATTGATATTTGACATCAATAAAATTGGAAGTTTAAGAAATTAATTAAAAAATAATGAAAATAATTTAAAACTGTGGAGAAAAAATTAAATAATAAAAATAATAACCAATTGGTGATTTTAATGAAAAATTTATGAATAAAATTAAAAATGAAGGCACATAGTTTAAAAAGGCTTTTAAAAAATGAAAAATTAAGAAAATAATTGAAATTTGACATAAATAAATGGAATTTTATGACATTAATTGAAAAATAATGAAAACAATATGAAATTGGAAAAATTATTAATTTTAGAAAAAGGACAAAAACAATTGCGAAATTGGAAAAATAATTTCGAAATTAAAAAAATAATGTACAATTCATGATATTATTTTTGAAATAATTTAAAATTAAGTCAATTAATTGAAAACTGATGAAAATAATCAAAAAATCAGGAAATAATTAAAATCTGACAAAACTAATTGAAAAATACTATTAATTATTAAGTTTTGATTACCTTAATCAAATTTGTGGAAGAATAAAGTTGTAATTTAAAGAAATTATTTTTCAATATATAAAACTAATTGATAAATGAAAAAAGAAGCTAAAAAAAACAAAAATACCTCCTCCATGAGGAAGCAATAATTTTAATAAATAAAATAAGGATTCTAATTCATTATTGAGGAAAATAATGTAATAGTAAACAAATAATTTTAAAAAAATGTAATTATAATTTATGGAAAGTGAGTTTTAAATTTCGGGAAAAAATTGAAAAATAATAAAAATAATTATTAAAAATTAAGAAAATAATTTAAAAATATTTTAAAAAGTTGAAAATTATTGTAAATAATTAAAATGACAATGTAAAATAATTGGAATTTCAGAAAAATTATTGGTTTAGTAAATTTTACAGTTTACTCTTGCTTTTTTTTGAGAAAGGAGTCATTTTTAAGAGTTCAAAATACAAAAATTTCACTACTTTAAAGTGTAGAATAAAAAAATTCCCAATAATAATTTTCCAATATAATTTTTAATAGGGGGGGGGGGCGGGGTGTCAAGAAAATGTGACGTGATTTTACAGGAGGGTTGAAAAATATTACCCTAAAAAAATAATCGAAAAAAAATTTGAAAAAATTTTCTATTTCTACAAAACAAAAATAAACAAGTTCTAAAATGGTGAAACATATTATGTTATATACGCCCCAATTTTTCAAATTGATGACAATATTAAAAAACCTTAAAAATAATCGAAAAAGGGGTTGAAAAAAATTATCAATTACTACAAAAGAATTTTAATCAAGTTCTAAAATGGTGGAACATATTAAAAAATATACCCCCTACTTCTTCAAATTGTTAACAAAAATTAAAAACCACTAAAACGCCCCTAGTAAAATAATTGAAAATTATCTTGAAAGAAATTATCAACTTTTACAAAAAAAATTATATTTAAGTTCCGAAATGGTTGAACATAGGTACTCAAAAATATACACCCTTATTTTTCCAATTTTCCTCGTAAAAACCACCCTTAAGTAAAGTAAACGAAAATAATATTAAAAAAAATTATATTCAAGTTCTAAAATCGTATAAAAAATTAGAGGGATTATTTCATAGCAAGTTGCACCTTTTTAGAACAAAAATAGAATTTTTTTATAGGAATTGATAATTTTTTTCAAAATTATTTTCGATAATTTAGAACTTAATTAGTATTTTTTTGCCGAATTTAATAAATTTTCCCCATTATTTTACTTAAGGGTCGTTTTCAAGGGTTTTTAATTCTTGTTATTAATTTAAAAACTAGGAGTATATTTCTAAGTATGTTTTATCATTTTAGAAGTTGATTAAAACTTTTTTATAGAAATTGGTAAATTTAAAAAAAAATTTCGAGTATTTTTCTTAAGGGTAGTTTTTAGGAATTGTTAAATTTTGTTATTTTTTAGAAAAATTAGGAGGCATATTTCTATATATGTTTCCCCATTTTAGAACTTGAGTATAATTTTTTTTATTCACATTGATAATTTTTTTCATATTTATTTTCGTTTATTTTACTTAGAGATGGTTTTTAGAGGTTGTTAACTTTCGGTTAAAATCTCGATAACTTGGTCAAAAATGAAGATAGGGAATGGATACTTAAAATTTGTGAAAGCTTATTAAATTCTGCTTTAGAATACCTATTAATTAAATTTTTTTAGAAATTTCAAAGTGATCATATTAGTTTTTTCAAAAACCTTTATTTCTAAGTGAAAACCACGGTTTTTACAGCGAACTAAAGATATTAACGATTGTTAAAAAATTCAAGAATTTTTCTTCTAACTTATCATTATAATCATTTTTAAATTCTTAAAAATTTTAATTAAAAGGTATTCTAAAGCAGAATTTAATAGGCTTTCCAAATTCGTAAGTTTCAACTCTCTATCTTATTTTTTGACCAAATTATCATGCTTTTTCGACTGTAGAACTAAATTGTATGACTAATTTTTGGTAATTTCATGTTTTCTTCCATACAAATCATATCCTAAAAAAAAAGTTTTCGAAAAATTGTCACAAACTTTGTAAAGAGAAAAACGTTACTGAAAATTTCGTTCTAAAGCAGAAAATCGTAATTGCAACTGGACAATGTTCTGTTTGAAAAAATATACATTGTTTTGAATTCAAGACTCTTGAAAACGTGGAGAGTCGAGAAAACAAAACATGTTTTCGATACAACATTGTAATAAATTGTCGTATTATAAAACTGTTAAAACGCGGCATAATAAATACTTCATCTCCGATTTGTGTAGAAAAATTGCAAAAAAAAAAAGTTGAAGAGGAATTTACTAAAGCTCTCTCGAAAAGAAAAAACAATTCAGATAATCTCATCGTTATTTTTAAATGATGAATCGTTTTTAAGCTCTATTCAGAACTCGACAAAGTACTTTTTTTAAAATTGCTTGCGACGTGAAAAAAATACAAACAATATACAAGTATTACATCTCTTTATAATGAAATTATCATCTTAACTAGCCAATCAATTAAGAATTTATTTCACGATAAATTAATATAAAAATAATAATGTATGTTTTTTTTTTATAAAATTACATTAAAGGAAAAAAATTATTTCAGCATATACATGAAACACAACATCTTTAGAAATAATTAAATAACAGTTTTCAATAGATGGCCTTTAATTGCAATTAATTTTGTATTTAATTAGAAAATTAATTCGAGAAGTTTGTCCTAATCAAGGGAAAAAATATACAAGTTATCCTTGTAGCTTGATCACCTTCAGAATAAAGTAGAAGCCACGAAATCAGTGATAGAGCTTGAGTTACAGTGAAAGAGGTAAGCGTTTAGCCAGACCTCGTCTGGCAAAGAAACACATGCTCCACTCAACGATTATTCTACTTTAATTCGTGGGCGTTGAAATCTATAAAATCAAAATGTAAAATCATTTCCTGAGTAATTTCTTCCTAAAACTAATGGAATCTAGATAATGTAATTTTCAAATGGAGCAAGGGGAAGAGGGGGGAGAAAAGACAAGTGTGACATAAAATAAGTGGCGAAGAAAAAAAAAAGGTGGGGGGAGGCTCTGGACTTGGATCGAAAGAGCGCCTCGGGCACTTTAAGAAACGAGATTTATCCGGTATAAACCCACGCTAGTCACTCTTCGTACCACCTCGAGAATTCCCCGTTTTCTGATAATAAAACGAATTCCAGAAACGTGCGACTTTTGAATTAATTTAACTTTCTTTTGCTTTAAATTTACATTTTTCTTTTAAATTACTCATATCAATACTAATTTCGTTGCGTTTCTTATTATAGTTTTAATTTTGATATATTTTTCTTTTCGGCTTTTGTGATTATAATTACACTAGCCAAAAATATTAATTGCATTTTTCATTAACTAGTATAGTTTTAATACAAAAAATAAACTGAACTTACTTAGGTTAAATTAATTATACTATCAAGTTAAATTTTGTGAATTAATTTTTATTTATTAAAATGTGTTATAAAAAAATTATAAATACATAGAAATTTTAGAGAATAACTCCGATTTTCTTCCTAAGTTGAAAATAAAAAGTTTTTTTTAGTATGTTATAAACAGTTAAAATACTTTAATATTAAATGACCGAGTGGTAAAGTTATTATTCTTATTTTTCTAAATAGTTTTTTAAACAAAATACTTTCTTAAACAAAATAGTTTTTATTAATACAATACTTACAATTTTCTAGACAAATTTCGTTTATTTTAAACTTCTATTAATATGAAATCTTTATTTTTAAATTTTCTTTAAACAATACGAATTTTGATTATTAACAAACCATTCTTAAAATTGTTTATCAATATAAATTTTAATTTTTCCAAATTAGAAAATTCCCAATTTCTATTCATTCAAATTTAAATTATTTTATACTTCAATTATAATCAAAATTGCAATATAACCAAAGTTTTAAGATTTATAAATCATGTTTAAGATTTTTTTCAATTTTAACAATGCATATTTAAATTAGGAATTTCAAATTTCAACTAATATTAAAATCTTCAAATTATAAAAAATGTGTATTATAGTATGCGAAATTAATAGGAAAAGATCTTGAAAATTAATTTATGCGAAATTAAATCAATCCAAACTTTATGATTACAATTTCAACTATTGAAATATATAAATATTTTAAAAAATTGGAAACAATGGAAACTGAAATTTTTTGCAAATTTAAAAACTATTGATTCCAACTTATGGAAATTTGGAAATTTTAAATCAATTCAAACTTATATTTAATTTAAACTTTGATCAATTAATACTTGAATTTAACGATTCTAAATTTTTTTTACTGATGCAGACTTCTTCTCCTAAGAATTATTTGAAACAATTTAAAATCTAAATATCCTTCAAGGCAACTTCCATAAATGATGTCACACTTTTAGGGGGAGGGGGGGATCTATGAATCTGTGACAGCCTATGTAAATTTTTTATTTTGATCATGTAAATAATGTGACATAGGGGGGGGGGGGGGGGGGGGGGGTTGAAAATTCTCGAAAAAAGCGTGACATCATTTATAGAAGCCGCCCAATTTAAACTTCTACGTTTAAAATTTTAAGAAATTTGTAAATCATCCAAATTAAATATTTTTAATTTAACAAATATAAGTCTACCAAAAAATAGGAATAAATTATAAAGACTACATTTAAAAGCCTTAAAAAATATTGGAAGTAAAACCTCGAGTAAAACACGCATTTATGTTTTAATACACTATTGTTAAAAATAAAATATAAATTTATTACCTAATTTAAATTTTAAAATCTGGATAATTAATAATTAAATAAGTAAAATATGAGGTTATATATATATATATATATATATAAAAAAATACATTTTTTCTCAAAAGTTATTGATTCAAAACAAAAAAATATCTATAGGTGCGAATTAATTTTGATTTATTAAAATTTGTAATAAATTAATAAATAGAAAGGAATTTTAAAAAATAAATCAGATTTTCTTGCCCAGTTAAAAAAAAAATTTTTATAGTATGTTACAAAAAGTAAGAATATTTCTTTTTCAATAGTTTTTTGAACAAATATTTAAATTTCTATGCAAACTTAATTTATTTCTAACATCTTTTGATTATAAGAATTTCTTATTCTTAAAATTTTTTTACGAAATTTAATTAATAAAAAAAGTTTTTAATTTTAAAAATTTTTAAAAATTCTATCAATATTTCTTAAAATTTAAAACTTTAAAATTTCTATCAATATTTTTCATTTTTCTAAATTAAAAAATTCCTAACTTCTATCGATTCAAATTGAAATTATTTCAAACTTGAATTAATCAAAATTGAAATATAACCAAAGTTTTAAGATTTATAACTCATTTTTGTTTTAATCCCTAATGGTGTGGGAACAATTATTCCAATCTTTTACCTTTAGAATTTAAATTAAATTAAAAATTTTAAACTGGATTTTATTAATACGAATTTAAATTGCTTCAAACATTAATTAGTATATGAACTATGAATTATTCAAATTTTAATAACAATAAACTTGAATTATTTAAAACTTTTAATTGTTCGAATTTGATCAATTCATGCTAGAATTATTGTAAACTTTAAATATTTTCAAATTCTAACAATGAATATTTTAGGTGTTTTAAACTTAAATCCATATTATTATAAAAATTTATAGAAATTTGGAAAGTTTATTTCGATTCAAACTTTAATCAATTAATATTTCAATTTATCGATTCTGAATTCTTTTATTAATTCAAACTTCTATCAATAAATAGTTTTTATTTTAATTTTATGTAGTTATTTTAAGTATTTATTTACCAATAAAAAATAAGCATTTTTTGATAAAAAATACTGCATTTATTTGGAGAAATTGAATTTTGTACGTATTTTTATTTAAAATGGGGAAGAATTTTAATTTTAATTTTTGAAATTAAAAAAAAAAAATTATTAAAAGAGGAATAAATTATAAAAAAGGCATTTAAAAGTCTGAAAACAATATTTGAAAACAGTGCTCGTTTTTTCCAATTATATCATGATATTTCATTCTTTATTCTTATTTATATTATATTTTTTAGAAGTAATTAAAAGAACGAAATATTATTATGAAAATCATTAATATATTATTATAAATTATAATATAAAATATTAATTAATTTTCATATTATGTTTAAAGTGTTTTGAATCTTTACTAAAATCTGTAATAAGACACGTTCGTATTGTAATTATTATTATTATTATTGAAAATAAAATATATAAATTTGTCAATTGATTTAAATTTTAGATTCAGGAGAATTAATAATTAAATAAATAAAATTAGAAATCCTATAATTAACATAAAAATACATTTTTTTAAAAGTTATTAATTTAAAACAAAAAACATCGATTTTGCCAAACTTCGGGTGTGGACAGAATAAAAGAATGAAAAAATGAAGTTTGCGATTCTTATTATCAATTTTTGGGATATTTTTTTGTTTTATTTTATTTTGCTTACTGGTAAAAAGAACCTTGTGATTTTTATGATTTTTCAAAAATAGGTTTAGTCGACGCATTTTTATATAAACAACAAAAATTTTCATTGTTAGGTTAATTTTTGGATGTATTTCCGGGTTTCGAGTATTTTTCAGTTTTATTTTAATTTGCTTCCTCCTACCGGAAATTTAGTGATTTTTATGATTTTTCAAAAATAGGTTTAGTCGACTCATTTTCATCTAAACAACAAAATTTGTCATTTTTGGGTTAATTTCCGGATTTTTTAGATTATTATTATTGATTATGAAGTATCATTTAATAATTAAATTATTTTCTAGTTACATTTTATTTTTCTTTCTCGTAGAGGAAAATTTGTGATTATTATGATTTTCCAAAAATTTCAATCGACTCAGTTTCAACTAGAAAAAAATGTTTATTTTTAGGTTCATTTCCGGATTTTTTAGTTTATTATTATTCATTATTAATTATTACTTAAAAATTAAGTTATTTTTTAGTTTAATTTCATTTTGCTTTCTCGCAGAGAAAACTTTGTGATTGTTATGATTTTCCAAAAATAGATTCAGACGACTTTTTTTCATTTAACAAAAAAAAATTTCCATTTTAGGTTAATTTCCGGATATGATTTCGGATTTTGAGTTATTTTTAGTTTCTTTTTATTCTGCTTCCTGGTAGAGGAAACTTTATGATTGTTATGATTTTCCAAAAATAGGTTTAGTCGACTCATTTTCATTTAAACAACAAAAATTTTCATTTTTAGGTTAATTTCCGGATTTTTTAGTTTATTATTATTCATTATTAAGTATTGTTTGACAATTAAGTTATTTTTTAGTTAAATTTTATTTTACTTTCTCGTAGAGGAAACTTTGTGATAGTTATGATTTTCCAAAAATAGGTTAAGACGACTTTTTCTCATTTAACAAAAAAAATAGTGTCGTTAGAAAACAATATTCTAGATCATGGAAAAACGAATCATTTCGTCTATACAAAGTACACAATTTACCTGAAATTTATCAAAATAATAAAGCTTTTTAATCTTTAATGAAAATTCTATGTTTTTTTAAATGCAATTTCTCACAGAAAATGTGTGAAAATGAGAAAACCAAGTTAAAGTTGACTAAACCGAAAAAAGTGGAAAACATTGTCAAATTATAAAAAATTAGATAAAAATTTAAGAAATATAATATAATTACCAGTTATAAGTAACACATTAGACTGAATAGTTTGTTCAATTTGAAAGATAATTGCTTGTAGTCCCGCTTCGAAGTGTCACTTATTTTTAGGTTATAAACATGAAAACAATTTTTTTTCAGGCGGAAACAGCCCCCTGAATCTCGCGTTGAAACGCATAGAATAGACTGTCATGAGAGTCGACGGGTGACTGTAGATGGCGTTGGATGTCACCTAGGCTGAGATTTGAAAAAATACAGAGACAATTTGATAAAAATCAAATATTTGATTAATTAAACTATTTTAAAACGTGTTTTCAAGTAGATATCTGAAGTTTATAAGATACTAGATATAAATATAAATAACTTTTATTTAAAAAAAGGAAAGAAACGTATTTTTAAATTGAAAATCAGTATACAATTTCTGATGAGGGAAATGTTTATTCAACTTTTACGGGGAAAATAAATTATACAGACCATATAGACATTAGAATAATATTTATATGAAATGTTTATTATGTATTGGGATAAAGAATAACAGTCTATTTTAATTTTCAAAACTTTAATAAAAATTAAAATATTAAAGCTATTAAAAATAAAACTGATGTATCTAATTATTTTTCAAGTGAAATAAAAAAAAAAGTTTTTATCAAGAAATAAATATATATTTATTTTAAGGGCAAAAAGCAATAATAATTTATTATTAATTTACATTTAAATAGTTTTCTTATACTTGTTCGTTTCCCAGATGGAAAAAATGAATAAACTTTTTATAAACACATTTTATTGCAATTTGAGATTATGTACTTTGTATAAAAACATTATATTCTTATAATATTATATAATATGTATATACTATAATTATTATATACAATGTATATTAATTTTATTTAGAAATTATAAATAGTTGCAATTTTTTTTTTTTTAATTATATATAATATTTATATAAAATCAATATTCATTGTATATAATTTATATTGTATGCATATATATTATATAATGTTTATATACAAAGTGTATATAAATCAAATTACAATAAAACATGTTTATCGACATTTTATTCACTTTTACCAGTATCTGGGAAACAACATTTTTAAAACAAAACACTTAACTTATTTGGTAAAATCGAATAAGTTATGAATATATTTAGGCCTTATTAAACTTTGCGATTTATAAATATACTTTAGAACTAAAAAACATTGAATTTTTTCTTCTTTATTTCGTTTTTTGCACGAGACATAACCTGACTTACATCCAAAACAAATGCACTTGTTTACCACATGTTTATTGAATATTAATAATCTTTTATATAAAAAAATTAAAGAAAATCACATTTTAAAATGAAATAAGTCTAAAAAAACTTTTATTCATAACAGGAGACAATTTTAAATTCCAAAAAAGACATTTTTTTATCAGTTTACAATGCGTTCTGTCATCAAGTCAGCCTAGGTGACAGCCAGCGCCACCATAGTCGTTGCGCCACGACTTCGGACATTTTCAACTCAAAGATTCAGGGGGCTGGGCGGAAAGCTCATAATGCGGATTTTATTGAAACTAACGGGCGCTAAATTTAAAAAATAATTATCTATTTTGATATTTTTTTAATATTATTATTATTTTAAATAGAAATAAGCCTTAAATTAGCTTATATTAAATAAATATAAACTAAATTACTATTTCAATTTTCATGCAAAGGTGGATTAAATTAAATTTTTAATATTTCTGCATTTTTTTTTAAAAACAAAATTTTTTCATGGAAATTTTGAAAAAATTGTTCGTTAAATTGAAGCTGCAATGTTGGTTTACTAAAATATAATGTTGGATACACGTTTAGGGAAAAAATAAATGAATTATGAATTTTTTAATTAATTATTAATAATAATTTTTTCATCTTCGGACGTTAAAATTTTATTTATATTTAATTAATCTTCCCGTACTATGAATTATTATTATTATTATTATTTTTTTTATATAAATATTATTATTCATGTTTTTTTCTCTATAATTAGTATTTAGAAACAAGTGTAGCAAAGAACATAGACTCGGTAAAGGTCAAGATTGCTTCGAGTCCTTGCTAAGGTCGATCAGAAAACTGATGACGTTCCTGAAAGAATTAATGAAGGTTACAAACCTTCTAGTCAAAACAAAACCCCACTCTATTTTTTACAATTTATGTAATATATGATTCAATATTAATATTCAACTAAAAAAGTACTTCAACCTTATTTATTTTAATTCTTATCAATTTTGCTTGTAAAAATCAATTTTTAATTTGAAAAATATAATAATTCCACATCATCTCTTTATGAGTTTCCAAATAAAAAAAACCATAAAATAATTTGTTTCTACTTTTTATCTTTTTATTTAATACGTGTAAATATTTCTTTTCGGTAATTTACTTACGGGAAAATCGACATCAATGAGACACTTTTTTCAAAATTTGACGGAAAAAAATTGATAATTATTAATTGAAAAACATTATTAGAGAAAAATGTGGTAAATAAATAGGTTTATAGGAAATAATATTTGGTGGAGATTTTTAAATGTTTTTTTTTCTAATTTAAAATACATATTTAATGAATATTAAAATTTCAAACTTTTAAACTCGTTAAAATGAATTCAGTATCACATGTGATGAAAATACAAGAAAGTATCTATAAATAACAAATAATCAGATACCTGCTTCCGATATTCAGTGAAAGTCTCGCGTGAAACTTGTAAATCGACTAAAGATCATTTTACCAATTTGAGTGAAAATTTGAAAAATAATTCTAAAAACGTAAATTTGTAGGAATTGTTATTTCAAATTTTTTATTTATCTTAATTTAAAAAAAGAGCTCAAAGTAAATATGCACAATTAAAACCAATCTTGTAAAGTTCTAGTATCGCGTCACGAGTTAAAAGAAACAAAACATAATTTTAATTTGTTTTTGAATAAATTTCAATTTTTCGAATGAATGTAATTTTTCCGATTTTTGTATTAAAAGGTTCGTTATTTGTTCCTCCCTGAAAAAAAAACGTGGACAAAAGGGGAAAAAATTGAGTGTGATATGATGCCGTTTGACGAGTATATAACATAATAACTAGAACGGGTTTTAAAGTGTTATTTAATACCTTTTTTATCTCCCAAGGTGAACGATTTTTCGTTACATATTATACAGCAATTAAAAAGTGGATAATGACCACAACTAGGCATTTAACCATGATGACATAATTTTCCAAATCCAGACCATAATGTTCCATAAGACAAATATAAATAATTCAATCTCTTTGCTAATTTTAGAATAAGGATTGGTTTTTAGTTTTAACAAAATTGTTTTTTTTTTTAATTTATACTTAGTAAACAGTTTTGAAAAGTCTCTCGTTGACCCAATTTTGATCGTTTATATTTTTTCATGCTTATTTAAAAATGCAAAATTTATTTTTAATTTTTTACATTTGTTTACAGTTTTTTTACAGTTTACAATAAAATATATAACTGGATATTTTCATGCACTAATTTATGTTTATATATTTGTTCCATATTTTCAGAATATTTCCATATTTTTTTTATTAAGTTTTTTTTCTTTATTTTTTCTTTTCTTCCTTTATTACATTTTTCTTTCTTTTTCTTTAATCAATTTTTCTTTACTTCTTATTTTCCTTTTAAGACATTTGTTTATTTTTCTCATTACCTTTTTTTTACTTTATTTCTCCTTGTCTTATTCTATATTCCATTAGATCTAATTTACTCACTATTTCTTCTTTATTTTCTTTTATTACCTTTGTCCTTTTTTTATTTTTCTTTTTATTTTTCTTCTTCTTCGTCTTTATCAAAATTTTTTATTTTTTCATTTCTTCATCTTTATTTTTCTTCCTTAACTTTGTTCTTAAAATATTATTTATGTTTCTTTGTTACTTCTTGTTTTAATTCTTCTCTTTTCTATCTTCCTTGATTTTAAACTCTTTTCCTTTATTCCTGCTTTTTTCTTAGCTTCTTCTTTTCATCCTATATATTTTCTTAAATCTCTTTTTTTAATTTTTACTTTACTTTATCTATTTTTTTTCTACTTTACTATTTCTCTTTATTAACTATTTGAATTTCTTTTATCTTTTTATCTGTTTTCTATTCGTTTTTTATTAATTTATTCTTTTGTTCGATTTTATTTTTGTTTATTTTTCTCAATTTATTTCTTCTTACTTAAATTTCCTCTTCATTTTTCTTTTATGTTTATTTTTTCTTCATTTCTTCTTTACTTCATTTGTATTTTTCTGCTTTAACTCTTACATTTCTTTTTTCTTCATTATTTTACTTTATAACTTTTTTTTTCTTATTTATTATTTAATTCCTTTTTATTTTCTTCCTCGTTTTCTTCTATTTTTCTATAAGTTTTATTTTCTTCTTTTTCATTTTCTTCTTTTATTCTTTATAACAAATATTTTATCTTATTCTTCTTTTCTTTTTTTTTTTATATATTTTTAAATTTTATTTTTTTTTTTAACTTTCTACATTTTTTTTAATTTATGTTTTTTCCTCTTTCCTCTTCATCTATTCTTTTACTATAACTTTATTCTTTATTATATTTTCTTTAATCTTTTTTATTTCTTTTTTTATTATTTCCTTTACCACTATTTTATCACTTATTTTAAATTTCTTTATTTTTCTTTGTTAACTCTGTTTCTTTATTTCTTCTTCTTCTTCTTCTTCTTCTTCTTCTTTATCTTCATTTGTTCTTTCTTTCTCTTTATCTCTTCTTTTGTTGCTCTTCATTTTCCTCTATCTCCTTTAAATTCTGTTTTTCATTATTTTTTTTCATCTTTGTTTTTAAAAATCTTTTTTCTCGATTACAACTTTTCTTCTGATGAATTTTTTATTACTTCATTCCTATTAATTATGTCATCTTTTTTATTCTTTATTACTTCTATTAACAATCGATCTTTAACTTTATTGTTTTTTAATACTTATTTTTTTATTACTTTTTTCTTCTTTTAGGTATATTTTTTATTAATACATATTTTTTATTACTTTTTTCTTCTTTTATATTTTTTATTAATACATATTTTTTTATTTTTTTAATCTTTTCTTCTTCTTTATACTTTCTACTGGTTTTCTACAGCCTTTTTTCATGTATTTTTTTTTCTCTCATAGTTTTTTATATACATTTTTTCTTTATTTTCATTTTCACTTATTTCACCATGTTTATTCCACTTAATTTTTCCTAATAATAATGTTTCATGTATTTCTTCTTTTTTATTTTCTTTTATTATTTATATATTTATTATTTAGGTATTTTATTATTTTTCTACATAATTTTTCTTTAAAATCCCTCTTTCCCCTTAATCTTCTTTTTTCCTCGTTAAAACTTTTTTGTTGAAATTTTAAAAATATTTTCTAATACTTCTTCATTTATTTCTTGATTATTTTCCTTAATTACTTCTTTCTCCTTATCTCTTCTTTTCTTCATTTCATCTCTTATCTTATCTTTCTTTTTGATTTATATTTTAATTATTTTCTTCATTCATTTTCATTCTTTATTTTTTCTGTATTTTTCTTCAATATCTTCTTTATTTCTTCTTTCAACATTATTTTCATTTTATTATTCTTTAATACAAATTTCCTTCTTTTCCTTTTTTTTAAATTTTATTTTATTATTTAATTATTAAATACTTTTTTCTATTTTCTTTCATTTTCCTTTCAACTATTGTTCTTGTTTATTCTCTGTTTCTTTTTCTTTATGCATTTTTTCCCGCATTTTTCCTAATAAAGTTTTAGTTTTTAGTTTATTCTTATTTGTTATTTCTTTAATTCATTTTCATTATTTAATTCTATTTTGTTATCATTATTTTTTCCATATTTCTTCTTCTTCTTCTTCTTCTTCTTCTTCTTCTGTTTCTTGATTACTTTCCCATCTATTAAATAATGTTTCTTCTTCATTTTCTTTTACTATTTTTATGTTTTTATTTCCTTATATTTCTAAATTAAATTTTTTTGTAACCACTTTTTCCCCTTGATCTACTTACTTTCATTATAATATCTTTTTATGATTTCTTCTTTATATTTTCTTTAATACTTCTTTATTTTTTTCTTTATTAATTTCCTTTATTACTTCTTGTAATAATTATTTATTAATATTTAATAAATATTTATTTATATTTATTAATATTTATATTTCTTGTAATAATTATTTTATATATCTTCATTTTTTATTACCTTTGTTATTTCTTCTTTTTCTTCTTTATTTTAATATATTACTTCTTTCTTAATTTCTTCGCTTCTTTGTCTTTTTATTATTTTTTCTAAATTTCTACTTCTCTTCTAATGTATTTTTATTTATTACCTCATTTTAATCTATTTCTTCTTTACTACTCTTGACTATTCCATTTTACCATTTTTCGTACTTTTTTTATTCTTTTTCTTTATTTTCTATTATTTTTCTTCATGTATTTTCTTCCTGTCCAATATTTTTCCTTGATTATGTCCTTTTTCTATGTTTATTCTTATTCATTATTTTTTAAATATATTTTCTTTACTCATTTCTTCTTTATTTTCATTATTACTTTTTTACTCCATATTTCTTCTTTTTTATCTCTTACTTTTTCTCTGTAATTTTTCATTTTTTCTATTATATCTTTTTTCTTTTATTCTATATTTCATTCAATACTTTTCTTTATTCTACCTCTTCTTGTTTCTTCTTTTTCTTCTTTAACATCTTTTTTCTTTATTTATTGTTTCTATCTTCTTCACTATTACTTTTCTCTTTATTTTTTTATCATTATTTTCAATACCTCTTTTTATTATTACTTTTTGCATTTTTTCTTCTTTTCTTCGTCTTCTTCTTTTTCTTCTTCTTCTACTTTTTTTTTTTTATTTTTTTGACACTTTTTTCTTTTTTTACACATTTCCTTTATTTTTTTAATTCACCTTCATTTTCCATTATTACTTCTCTTTTACACGTTTAATTCAATGACTATATTTAAAATGAAAAAGACGATTTTTTACCACTTTTATTATTATTATAAATTATTATATTATTTTATTTTTAATCAATTAATAATTACTTTTCTATTTTGATTTCAGTGTTAAGCGGAGGGGAATTTGGAGGTGGAAATAGCTCCGTTAGTAATGACAATGCAAAAGTCAAATTATGTGGAGCAGATTTTTGTGTTCAAGCTAATGGCGGACACGAAAGTTTAGATCGACCACAAGACTCTGAGATTTATGAAATCTCAGCTATTTATTTATCTTGCGTCTTGGTAGCTGTTATGATTGTCGCTCTTTTCGTAGATCCACTCTCCAGGTAAGAAATTATCTCGTATTTTATATTTAATTATTTATTAATCAAATTATACAGATTATAAATAACTTTTTTATAATTATTATTAATTTGTTTCAAAAAACCATTTAACCCATACGAATCTAAAAAACCCCATCCTCCAAAATTAACTAAAAACCCAAACACTATAAATTAAACGCATCCTTGAATTTAAAAAATTCGAATATCTACTTTAAATTCCAATTCTCGCGAATTCTTGAAAAAACATTTTTCTGAAAAAAAATAAACTTAAAACACTGGCAAATTTTACCTTAATTTACCATTTATCTTGAATAGCTTAATTTTAATTTAAAATCAGTGAAATCGAAAAATTACTCGCATCACATTCGAATCAGTATAATAATAATAATTAATTTCTGTTTAACTCCGAGAGGAAGAATTTCGAAGAGAAGCATTCCAATGCAAGAAAATGTCACATTACTTAGAATTGCAATTTTATATGTCAACCGTTAAATATATTTTCATTGACAATAAGTCTACAAGAGCGAATTCATTATTTCCCTTTATCGGGAAATTTCAATCAATGCCTTTTCTCATTTTTTTTTTTCTAATAAAAGCGAGATTTATCCAGTTATTTGAAAATCGATTCAAAGAAGTGTTTTTTTTTTATCTTGGTCAATTATACTCAATTGGGCAGCTTTATAAAATATTTATATCCAGACATTTGCCAGGCCAATTACGTTAAAAAACAATTAAAAACAATTTAGTTTTCAGAAAAAAGAATTTCAATTTCAAATATTATGTATTTCAAAGCGGGATAAATTCGATTGAGAAATGTGTGTATATATTTTGAAATAAAAATCCTGCTCCGATACTAGAATTTGATTGATTAATAATTCAACTCGAGAAAATTTCATCTTCACTTTTATAAGCCACGAGAAATTTACCGTAAACTCCCCAATCTGATTATGTAAAAGAAATTATAATTTTTCAAATTTTCTTTTAGTTTCTGTTTTGATGGACACAATGATCCTTTACACGTCAATCAAACACTAATCACGTCCATGAGCCTCTGAAAAATCATTAAATTCTTTTCACGCATAAATCTATGAAATTTGAATAAATTTTCGACTTCACGGAGCAACTGACATCATAAAACCTTGACTACTGTTGTTAAGATTTTTGTTTGATATAAATGTTTTAATTCAAAGTCAACTCATAACAAAATATTAATAACACAATAAACACGTGTTAATAAAAATTTTAATAAAAGAAAAATAAAGTTTGTTTATACTTCCGGAATTAATTGTAAATGTTAATTTCCCTGAATTTATTCAAAGATTTAAAATAAAATTGGATCAGTTATATGGGAGTTTGTCAAGGTTGGAATTATTTACCAAATTAAATTAAAAGTTAATAATTTATCAATTATTTTCAATCTTAGAATCAAAATTGCAATTTTTGAAAGCGATTAAGTAATTAGAATGTTTGATGATAAATAATAGATATTTATATTTGATAAGGGGATACTCCGCTTATCAGAATTTATATCTTCAAGTGATGACTCAAATCGGCATTGTTTATTTTCTCTCTGTCTCACACTACGGAAAATGCTAATGTTTGCAAACACGCTAAATGTTATTTTCGTAATTTAGATTTGTTTTCATACTTCTTACACAATTAAACTTTTCGTTAATCATCCAATTTTTCTATTCTTATGCATCTTCTTATTTTAACTCGTTCAATAATTTATCCCCATTCATAAAGAATTCTCGGAAATATTAAAAAATTGTAAACCAAAGCTAATGATAAACTAAAACAAAGAGAATAATAAAACATGGAAAAGTATTAAAAAAAATAGTACAAAGTAAAAAAAAAATAAAAGACAAAATAATAATTAAAATAAAACACAAAAGGAGTTGGAATTTTCAAAAAAAAAAAAAAAGAGATATGAAAAAGTTAACTTGTCATTTTTTTTTATTATAATAATATTGAGGTGTTGAATAGATGAAAAATTAACATAAACAGAAAATAGAGATTGCAGGTAATTTAGAGGATTATTTTAATTTATAGTCGTGACGTAAGTCATTTAACAAATGTATTTTTCGTATGAATAAAAAAAAAAAATTTACCCGGGCATCATACACGTTGAAAGATATGCGATCAATTGAAAAAAGATTCGTCTCACATAATAAGTTTGTGAATCAACTAGACGTCTTTTTTCTCATCAAAGTATCACCGTTATCGTACATTGAGATCGTGATTTACGTAACTTGTATAATCGATGATTTAACAAAAGTAGATAATGAGTCTCTTAAAAATATCTTGATATCCGCTAATTTTCTTAAACGTTACCAACAAAAATTGCTCTCCGAATGACGTAATGAATTTTCTAAATATTATTACGAATTTACAAGACACGTTTATCGTAATTATAACATTGTTAAGTACTTGGCATTTAAAAATGTATACATTTTAACAAATTAAAGTTTTAGTTTCATCCTTTCGCTCAAGAAATAAATTTAATTGTGTTTTTTTTTCTTTTCTGCTACAACTGGAAAAATCTTTAATTCAAGATTTCTTAATTACTTGAATGTCAATGAAAATTGCAGATTTGTTGGTATTTTAGCATCAATGAATATTGACCGAATAAAATTCTAATTGAAAATTTACTGTTAATCACGCAGTTAATTCACTGAAAAATAACTGTCAAGATGTTAATTCATTAAAAAAGAGTTTACACACAATAAAGGTAAACATAATTTTTTTAATAAACTTTAATTAAAATAAATTTGTTCCATATGTGGTTACAAATAGTTTGTACGACTCCAATGCGTAACAAAATTTTTAAAAATCCAGGACCGAATCAAGGCTGTCGCGGGCCTGAAGCACAAAAAAAATTCAGGGCCCCCCTAAAAAACAAAAGTTTATGCATTTTTATCTTATCAGAGTGTCTAGTTAATAATAATTTAAACAATAGAGAAAATGTTCAAAGAATCTTAACAAAATGTAAAAAAATGAAATTTTACATAAATCACAAAAATTACAAAATTTTATTAAAACCGGTATTATGAATGAACAGATAAGAAAGTTAAGGATAATTTACATTGAAATGAGAAAATTAAAGCAAAAAGATATAAAAAATGAATTAATTGAAAAACCTGGAAAAAATAAATAAATTCTTCAAAAATAAAAAAGTTTTAAAAACCAATGAAAGTAAAAGATAGAAAATTAAGAAATATGGAAATAATGCGTTATAAAATATTAAACAGTTTAAGGAAGATTGATAAAATTGCTTTTTTAAAATCAAAATACTACATAATAAACAGTAAAAGTTTTTGAAACAAAAAATTGAAATTACAAAAGAGAGGAAATAGTATATTTCAAAAAGTTAAAATATTTGCGGACATGTTTTTTTTAAATTTAGAAAATAAATAAGATAATCAGTAAAAAAAACGGAAAAATGCAACTAAAGATAAAAAATACTTTAAAAACTTGTTTTGAAAATCAAGCAAAAAGCAATAATTTTTTTTAAATGAAGAATTAAGTAAAAACAATTAAACTATTTTAAGGAAAAACCCCATATTTCTAAGAAATAGAGAAATTCTGATCAAACCAGAAAATTTATTATAAGATCAAATTTACGAAAAATTCAATAAAAGAAGAAAAGTCTTTAAAAATTATAAAAATTAATAAGTTATGACAAATGACAAAAAACCAAATAAATATTTTAAAAACCATAAAATTGAAAAAAATTATATTTTACAACTTCCAAATTATAATAATAAATAAAATTAATCACTGAAAAAGTAAATAAATTTTTCTAAATATTGTTAAAATAAAACTGTATAAAATTAACTGAAGTAATTTTTGTAAAAAGAATAAAATTTAAAAAAATCAAATAAATAAAAGAGTATTATTAAACGCATAAAAAAAGAAAAAATTTTAAAATGAAATAAAAGTTACCTAAGTGATTTTCTAAAAATATAGAAAAGCAATATAAAACATAACCTACCAAAAAAATTGGTTGAAAAAGAAAAAATGTCAAGAAAGAATAATTAAATATTTCAAGAAAGTGATATAAATTAGTGTGTAAATAAGTCTACAATTTTTTCTATAATTTTCAACTGTTTTCAATTTACAAATATTCTCCTTAAATTTTATAATTATTCTTTAACTTTTTTAATTATTTTGTTCTGTTGTAGATTATTCTCGACAGTTTTCGAATTTCTTTTTCAATTGTCAACTATTTTGAGCAATTCTCAATTATTTTCTTTAATATTAAATTATTCTCGTCATTTTGTAATTTTCTTTAAATTATAAATTATTATTATAACACCTCAATTTCATTCTACAATTCTCAATTCAGTTTATTCAATATTCCAAAAAACTTGACTTTTATCAATTATAAACCATTATTTTAAATTACAATTTATTTCTTCAATTTTTGATTATTTTCTTCAAATTTCAATCACATTTTTCAATATTCAATTTTTTTTAAACATTAATATGTTTTTTTAAATTTTAAGTACAATTGTTCAATTATTCTCTTCAGTTCTTAATTATGTTTTAAAAATTCCATTTCCATTCTTCAATTTTTAATTTTTTCCTCAATTTCAATTATTTTGTTCGATTCAATTTTTTTCAATCCAGTTGTTCAATTAGCAAGTATTTCCAACAATTATTTCTATAATTTTTCAATTATTTTCTTTAATTTTTAGTTATTTCTTACAATATTTAAAATTTTTATTTATTCTCTTAAAATTTTAGAATTATTTTTCAATGTTTTCATTTATTTTTTCAATTGTACATTATTCTAGTCATTTTTTTTTCAATTGTCAATTATTTTCTTTAATATTTTAAAATCCTCGCCTTTTGCCAATTATTTTTTTTTATTATCAATAAGATTCGTTAATTTCAAATTTTTATTTTCTTCAATTCTCAATTTTTTCTTCAAATTTCAATTCCAATTTCAGTTTTTAATTATTTTCTTCTATATTCAATAACATTCGGCTTTTTTCAAATACTTTTTTCAATTTTTAATTATATTCTTTAAATTTGAATTTAAAAATTTTAATTATTTTTGTCGATTTTCAATCCATTTCTTCAATGCGCAATTATTTCCAACAATTATTCCTATAATTTTCTTCATTTTTCAATTTTTAATTATTTTCTTTAAATTTAAAGTTTTTGCTATATTTCATCAATTTTTTTTAATAATTAGTCTATTAATCTAGTCATTTGGTAGATATTTTCTTCAATTTTTTAATTATTTTCATTTTTCAATTATTTCTTTTAATTATTAACTATTTTTCGCAATTTGAAATTATTTTCTACAATTTTTTCAATTAGCAATTAGTCACTTAAAGTTTTATAATGATTCTTTGAGTTTTTCAATTATTTTTTTTTTTTGGTTGCATATTAATCTAGCCATTTTTCGAACTTTGTTTTCAATTGTGAATTATTTTCACGTTTTGTAATGTTTCTCCATTATTATCAATTTTTTTTTAATTTCAAATTAATTTTTAAATTATGCATTTATTTCTTCAAGTTTTTATTAATTTCTGAAAATTTTTGTTATTTTCTAAAGTTTTCAATTATTTTCTTAAGATTAAAATTTTTTTGTTTTGATTTTCAATCCAGTTGTTCAATTTGCAATTATTTCCAACAATTATTTCTATAATTTTCTTAATTTTTCAATCTTAAATTATCTTTTTAAATGAAATATTTATAGTTTGATTTTTTAAATTATTTTTTCCAGTTTTTCATTAATTTAACCATTTTTCGAATTTTGTTTTTAATTGTCAATTATTTTTGTCATTTTCCAGAAATTATTTTCAGTTTTGATATTATTCTTGTTATTTTTCAATTAATTTCTTTAATTTTTAGTTATTTCTTACAATATTTAAAATTTTTATTTATTCTCTTAAAATTTTAGAATTATTTTTCAACGTTTTCAATTATTTTTTTTAGTTGTGTATTATTCTAGTCATTTTTTGATTTTTTTTTCAATTCTCAATTATTTTCTTTAATATTCTAAAATCCTCGCCTTTCGCCAATTATTTTTCTTCATTATCAATAAGATTCGTTAATTTTAAATTTTATTTTCTTCAATCCTCAATTTTTTCTTCAAATTTCAATTCCATTTTTCATTTTTTTATGAATTGTTTTTTTCTATATTCAATAACATTCGGCTTTCTTCAAATACTTTTTTCAATTTTTAATTATATTCTTTAAATTTGACTTTAAATTTTAAAATTTCAATTATTTTATTCAATTTTAATTATTTTTGTCGATTTTCAATCCATTTGTTCAATACGCAATTATTTCCAACAATTATTCCTATAATTTTCTTCATTTCTCAATTTTTAATTATTTTCTTTAAATTTAAAGTTTTTGCTGTATTTTATCAATTTTTTTTCATTAGTCTATTAATCTAGTCATTTTGTAGATATTTTCTTTAATTTTTTAATTATTCTCATTTTTCAATTATTTCTTTTAATTATTAACTATTTTTCGCAACTTGAAATTATTTTCTACAATTTTTTCAATTTGCAATTAGTCTCTTAAAGTTTTATAATGATTCTTTGAGTTTTTTAATTATTTTTTTTTTTTGGTTGCATATTTATCTAGCCATTTGTCGAATTTTGTTTTCAATTCTCAATTATTTTCACGTTTTGTAATTTTTCTCCATTATTATCAACTTTTTTTTAATTTTAGTTTAATTTTTAAATTATGAATTTATTTCTTTAATATTTTATTATTTTCTCCAAATTTTTATTATTTTCTAAAGTTTTTAATTATTTTCTTCAATTTCAATTTTTTTTGTTTTGATTTTCAATCCAGTTGTTCAATTTGCAATTGGTTTCAGAAATTATTCCTATAATTTTCTTAATTTTTCAGTTTTTCAGTTTAAATTGAATGTATATTGTTTAATTTTTTAGATTATTTTTAACAATTGTGTATTTATCTAGCTATTTTCCGAATTTTGTTTTTAATTGTCAATTATTTTGGTCATTTTTCATATATATTATATTCTTTTCCATTTTGTAATTATTGTCGTAATTTTCATTATTTGCATTTCCAAAAATTTATAGTTTTAAATGACGAACAGCAATGTAAAGTTTCTCATTAATGTTGCTGTTAATCAATATTTTACTATATACATGTAATAATTGCAAATTTGATTAAGTAAAACTTATAAGTTTGAAAAAATTAAAGGTTGAGTTAATTGACGTTTGCGATTTATATAAATAATAATGGCTTGGAATTAATTAAGTTTAATATAGTTTTCTACTTTCTTTCTATCAAAAATTTGTTAGATTAAATTCTGATCATTTTAAATTCAAATTTTCATATTATGATTAAAGAATACAAGATTGAAATTGAAGTTTTTAGGATTTATCTACCTTCCCAGAATTTCATAAAAATTTGCGGATTGTTTTTAAAATTCACGAATCATTTTAAAAATTCTCGTCAATTTATAAGTTTTTTTAAGATACATTAAATTCTGGCACCGGGCCCTTTTGTTTTACAGGCCCTGAAGCACGTGCTTCAAGGTAGATCCGCCCCTGTAAACATCCGATTTAAAAATATTTTCAATGCAAATTAATTATTTCCTGAAACAGGTGACATAACCTAAAGATGACTGCATGTAATGCAGAGAAACTTTCATTAATTATTTATGCGCAAAATAGACACTAATTACATAAAATATAATAACGTTATATTCTACCGCTCTAAAAAACTTGATAAACAGTATTATATTAGAACAATTTGGATGTAAATTAGAATAAAAAGTACGATTGATATTTTTCATGGATAATTTGACTGTCAATTAAATGTACCTCTAGCGTCATATTTTTGTACTCTCATACTAATTTACTCGGTCGGTAACAAAATCCTCTTTCAATTAATTTCAAACTAAATTTATTTCCAACACACATAATAAAAACTAATAAATAATTATCGAATATTCATTATTTTCCCATCCACACAGTTTCGGAATTTCCATTTATTTAAACGCGCATCCGGCTGGAAAATTGGCGCCAAATTTAAAACACAAAAAATCGTTTATCTCGTTTCATTAATTTATAACTAAAAATAAAATAGTAATTCGTAATTAAAGGGGTAAAAACAAATAAGAATGACTAAAAAAAATCTTTTTATTGGCTCATTTCCTGTATATTTTAATCATTTATAGGACAGAGGGGGGAACTAATATTATTTCCGCGAAGTTTATTCCTTTGACTGGGACGTTTGGCGGTTTAATAAGAGAGGGGAGAAGAGGGGAAAATATTTTTTCCTGGCAGCTTCTATTACGAAACGTTGGCTTAATAAGCGAGTGTATATCGTAGAATCCGCGGAAAATGCACCTCCTTCCTCCTTCTGCTTCTCATTCGAACCTATCTCTTTGGTATCGTTATAAACATTGCTCTTGGTACGTTCGTGATTGCAAATAGCGTACATCCGACGGGATGCATCGGTGCACAGCGACGCTACACTACCAGGATTATGTAATCCTTCCCGAAGTAGCCGATTTGTGTTTATTAAAACTCAGCGACGCTATTACACGAATCCTAACTTTCTGAAAAATCAGTCTTTCATTTAGAAAATTACCTTAAATTAAGCAGATTCCCTCCACGCGTCAACATAACCTCAAAATTTAAATAGCTGTTTTCACATCAAATTAAAAATGTGCTAAAATTAATTTCACCAATTTTTAACAGATTCAGTAAATTTCTCGACAAATACCAGGTTCAGGCAAAATTTGTTGTCAATTGATTATTATTTAAAAATGTGTATGGTTTTTTTTAAATCTACTGTATTAAATAATTACATAGACAAACAAACAAAAATTTTTTTTGCGAGACAGTATTCTTAAGTATTTTTATTCGCTGAATCATTATTTGCTGTGAAAAACCAATTTCTAGTTTGAGGTTATGTCAAGCTGAGAATCTCGCTAAGAAAATAAAAAATCTGAAAAACGTAGTAGAGAGCGAAAAATTAGTAAAGAATACAAATTGAGAAGTATTTTAATAAAAGATTGTTAATTATTGTTTTGAATCTCATTAATTCAACTAATTAGAAAAAATTTTACGATAATTTAAAAAATCACTTCGTTCTGCTGCTTTAAGGTTTTTTTTTTCAAAAAAGTTAAGACAATCAGGATGAAGCTTTTCCTCCTGAAATTTATTACGAGTAGAAATGAGAGTAGAATATGCAAAGCAAAGTTTCAAGCAACTTGTCTCGCGTTGTTGGCAACGAGATAAGAGCAAATAAGGGCTGGAAATTCCTTGAGACAGAATAATAGAACAAAAACTTAGAAGCTGTGATTTACTTTTAAAAGCAAAAAACTTAGTAGGCAGTAATAAAAGAAACAGTTTGTGACGATATAATGCAGAAATGGTTGATTTTTATCCCGGGCAGTGAAACAAAATTAATTTGTATCTGGGTCCTAAAAATGTATCACAATAAATGAATTTGAAGTTGAGTAAAGTAGAAAATGGAAAATTTAACTAATAAATAGTTTCTGAAAATGCAAGAAATGTAATAATTATCTGATATAATTAACAAATTAAACTGGATAGTTTGTTCAATTTTAAAGATAATGGCTTGTACTCGCGCATTAAAGAGTCACTTATTTTTAGGTTATAAACATTAGGAATACCAACCTCCTAGTACGAAATTTATCGTCGCCACTGTTAAAAAAGCGCTAAATTTGAAAACTTATTACCTTATTTACTTAATTTTTAATTTACTTTTATTTTATTTTTTGTTTATTTTATATTAAAATAAGAGATAAATTATTTAAGCTACCTTAAATTAAAGCAAAATAAATTCATATTTGAAATTTTACGCAAACGTTAATTTAATCAAGTTTTGAATATTTCAAATTAAAAATTAATGAAATCAATCATGAAAATTTTTAATAATTTAATTTCAATTAATTGAATTCGATACATAATATCAAATATGAGTCGAGGTTTTTTCCATATTTTACATTCTGGACTCTTAAAAATCTTTCGATAAAAATAAAATCGTCAGATCCATTTATACACGTTAACTCGTGTTACAGAATTGTGTAACAGAAAACGTAATTGATATAAGGAAAAAAGTAATTTATTCAATGCGCAATAATTACAGCAGTTGATTATTATTACATTTTTCTGTATTGAATCTTTTCTGTCAAATATGCAAAAGAAGAATTTTAAAATAAGTGAACGTTGTAGATTTTATAATAATAAAATAGTGGCGTTCTAAAAAACAGCTCCATAAAAAGAAACCATTAATACTGAAAAAAAAACCATATACAATTAATTAAAAATATTGATGTATTATTAATCATGTAATTAATTAAATGACTAATAATAATTTGCGGAAAATAATGAATGACCTTTTTAGAGAGTGACTTTCGTTTGAGAATTACAGTAGAATATGAAATGAGTAAACAAAAGCATAAATTTCTGAGTAAGAGTTAATTAAATTATAAACATGTGTATTAATGATTGCGGGTGAACTTAAGAAGTGAAGTTGTGAAATTGTCTGTGAATATTGTAACTTAACTGTACAGTCCCATACGCTTCTCTACATATGTAAAATAATTTTTTTTTATATCGAGAATATTTTTAATTATCATTAAAAAGTTTTATTTAATATGAGAAAATTAAATTTGATAGACAATTTTTTTATTTTATATAGAAATATTTTCTAAATATTTCAGAACACAAAAAAGTTTCGAAATTTTGACAGAATATTTTATAGAAAAATTTGTATTGAATCACGTGCTTTTTACAATAAAGTTAGTGGCACGTGGAGTCAATTTTCTGTCACTCTTTATGAGGAAGAATATAGTATTCATGAATAACTTGAACTCTTCCACAAAAAGTTATTTTTTTCTTTTTTATGCACTCACAAAATATCATGTTTCGAGGTGTTTGTTTAACGATTGTATACACGCACATGTGACAGATACAAAAATTATCACAGAGAAGAAATAAAATAAATTTTTTTACAAAAAGTACGCTATTTCTTTTGACAAATGATATAAAATTCGATTATTTTTTTTTAATTTTTTTGTAATAGTAGTTCAAAGTTTTATTAATTCTAAATTAATTAATTTAATTTAATAAAAAAACACACTTAGGATTATGTTAATTAAATTTTAATTAAAAATTAAATTAAAATTCATTTTTATTACTTGACAATTAATTGTACGAAAAAAAGTAACTAAAATACTAAAATAATTATTAAAAATAAAATAGAATAAAATAAAATTATTTTCAACTAAAAAACTGAGCTTACGATTATTAAAAAATAGTAAAAGACATTTTGATCAATTTCTTAAAAATGTTTCTACATGACTTTTTAATATGCAAGCGACTCGAGGGAACTCTCTGTTTAAAAAAAAAGAGTCTAAGTCTCCTGCTTTTAATGCGTGTCGTGTGTGACAACATTTACGACATAAGTGGAAGAAAGAAACTGCTATGTCTGACCTACGCAATATTTTTTCTACTCTTTGACAAGAGCAGGATTTATTCTATGAATGTGACGACCTGAGGAAAAGCGCAGCTCTTGTAGAAGGTGTATTTTACGTGCGAGTTCATACGGAAAAGCAATAACGTGACGGGAATTCAGAATTAATATGCGTATATAGGGCGACAGACGATTGTAAAACGTGCTGGGTAAACGTGTCGCTTTGAAGACTTGCGATGCTCACGTTTCTAAATAATAACAATAATGATAATAATTTCGAATTCAATTGCAACGTTTCATTTAGATTTTATTGTTTTATTAAAAGTCAAAAATAAGATTAATAAAGTGTGATTAAATACTTTAAAGTATTTTTTAAAAAAAATTTAGTTTTAACTAGAATTGCAGAAAATAATGAATAGATTAATTTCAATTTATATAAAATACACAGAGAAGCAAAATTTAGGTACTTAGGTTAATAATGGTAATTTTATTTAACAAGGCCAATAAAGTATATTTTATTTATCGAGGGAAATAATGTTGCCTTTATTCACCCAGGGCAATAGTGAACACTTTATTAACCTGGGACAAAAAAGTATACTTTATTTATCGAGGGAAATAATGTTCTCTTTATTTATCGAAATCAATAATGTACGCTTTATTTAGCTAGGGCAATAACATATACTTTATTTATTTAGTTCAATAATGTTTACTTTTTTAACCTATGTCAATAAGAACAAAAATTTACTAGAATAATAATTCAAAGTTAAATAAAGAAAACAATAAAGACACATCAATTACCTAGGGTAATGAATTACACTTAATTTACCTAAAATAAAAAAATACACTTCATTTACATAGGGTAATAAAATACACTTTCTTTACTTACTGTAAAAAAGTACACTTTATAACCCTAGGTTATAACTTTATAACTTTTATTTACCTAAAGTAGAACGGTAAATTTAATTTACCTAGGGTAATAAATTACACTTAATTTACCAAGGATAATAAAATACACTCAATTCAACTAGGGTAATAAAATACACATAATTTATCTAGGTTAAAAAAATACACATAATTTATTTAAGATAATAAGATACACTGAATTCTCCTAGGATGATAAAATACACTTTATTTAACTAGGGTCAAAAAATACACTTTATTCACTTACGACTATAAAATACATTTAATTTTTTAATCTTATAAGGTAAATTTAATTTACCTAGAGTAACAAATTACACTGAATTTACCTAGGATAATAAAATATACTTCATTTAACTAGGGTAATAAAATACACTTATTTTACTTAGGGTTATAAAATACATTTGAGTTTGGTAAAGTAATTAGATAATTTTAATTTACCTATGATAATAAAGTACACTTAATTTACCTAGGATAATAAAATGCACCTTTTTCACTTACGAATGTAAAATACATTTAATTTTTTTTATGTAATAAAGTAAATTTAATTTACCTAGAGTAACAAATTACACTTAATTTACCAAGGATAATAAAATACACTTAATTTACCTAGGATAATAAAATACACTTTATTTACCTATGACAATAAAAGACACTTAACTACCTAGGATAATAAAATACACTTAATTTATCTAGGATAATAAAAGACACTTAATTTACCTAGGATGATAAAATAGACATAATTTATCTAGGATAATAAAATACATTTAATTTACTTAGGATAGTAAGATACACTTCATTTAACTAGGGTAAAAAATACACATTATTCACTAACGAATATAAAATACATTTAATTTTGTTAATCTAACAATGTAAATTCAATTTCCCTAGAGTAATAAATTACACCTCATTAACCAAGGATAATAAAATACACTTAATTTACCTAGGATAATAAAATACGCTTTATTTAACTAGGGTAAAAAAATACACTTTATTCACTTACGAATATAAAATACATTTAATTTTTTAATCTTATAAGGTAAATTTAATTTACCTAGAGTAACAAATTACACTTAATTTACCAAGGATAATAAAATACACTTAATTTACCTAGGATAATAAAATACACTTTATATACCTATGACAATAAAAGACACTTAACTACCTAGGATACTAAAATATACTTAATTTATCTAGGATAATAAAAGACACTTAACTTACCTTGGATAATAAAATAGACATAATTTATCTAGGATAATAAAATACATTTAATTTACTTAGGATAGAAAGATACACTTCATTTAACTAGGGTAAAAAATACACATTATTCACTAACGAATATAAAATACATTTAATTTTGTTAATCTAACAATGTAAATTCAATTTCCCTAGAGTAATAAATTACACCTCATTAACCAAGGATAATAAAATACACTTAATTTACCTAGGATAATAAAATACGCTTTATTTAACTAGGGTAAAAAAATACACTTTATTCACTTACGAATATAAAATACATTTAATTTTTTAATCTTATAAGGTAAATTTAATTTACCTAGAGTAACAAATTACACTTAATTTACCTAGGATAATAAAATATACTTGATTTAACTAGGGTAATAAAATACACTTATTTTAACTAGGGTAAAAAATACACTTTTTTCACTTACGAATATAAAATATATTTAATATTTTTAATGTAATAAGGTAAATTTAATTTACCTAGAGTAATAAATTACACTTAATTTGCCTAGGAAAATAAAATACACTTTATTTAACTAGGGTAAAAAGTACACTTTTTTCACTTACGAATATAAAATACATTTAATTTTTTTGATGTAATAAGGAAATTTAATTTACCTAGAGTAATAAATTACACTTAATTTAGCTAGAATAATAAATTACACTCAATTTACCTAGGATGATAAAATACACTTTATTTAACTAGGGTCAAAAAATACACTTCATTCACTTATGACTATAAAAAACATTTAATTTTTTAATCTTATAAGGTAAATTTAATTTACCTAGAGTAACAAATTACACTGAATTTACCTAGGATAATAAAATATACTTCATTTAACTAGGGTAATAAAATACACTTATTTTACTTAGGGCTATAAAATACATTTGAGTTTGGTAAAGTAATTAGATAATTTTAATTTACCTAGGATAATAAAGTACACTTAATTTACCTAGGATAATAAAATGCACTTTTTCACTTACGAATATAAAATACATTTAATTTTTTTGATGTAATAAAGTAAATTTAATTAACCTAGGTTAACAAATTACACTTAATTTACCAAGGATAATAAAATACCCTTAATTTACCTAGGATAATAAAATACACTTTATTTACCTATGACAATAAAAGACACTTAACTACCTAGGATAATAAAATACACTTAATTTATCTAGGATAATAAAAGACAATTAATTTACCTAGGATAATAAAATAGACATAATTTATCTAGGATAATAAAATACATTTAATTTCTCTAGGATTATAAAAGACACTTAATTTACCTAGGATAATAAAATAGACATAATTTATCTAGGATAATAAAATACATTTAATTTCTCTAGGATTATAAAAGACACTTAATTTACCTAGGATAATAAAATAGACATAATTTATCTTGGATAATAAAATACATTTAATTTACCTAGGATAGTAAGATACACTTCATTTAACTAGGGTAAAAAATACACATTATTCACTAACGAATATAAAATACATTTAATTTTGTTAATGTAACAATGTAAATTCAATTTCCCTAGAGTAATAAATTACACCTCATTAACCAAGGATAATAAAATACACTTAATTTACCTAGGATAATAAAATACACTTTATTTAACTAGGGTAATAAAATACACTTATTTTACTTAGGGTTATAAAATACATTTAAGTTTGGTAAAGTAATAAGGTAAATTTAATTTACCTAGGATAATAAAATACACTTAATTTACCTAGGATAATGAAATAACACATCATTAAACTAGGGTAAAAAATTACACATTATTTACTTACGAATATAAAATATATTTAATATTTTTAATGTAATAAGGTAAATTTAATTTACCTAGAGTAATAAATTACACTTAATTTGCCTAGGAAAACAAAATACACTTTACTTAACTAGGGTAAAAAATACACTTTTTTCACTTAGGAATATAAAACACATTTAATTTTTTTGATGTAATAAGGTAAATTTAAATTACCTAGAGTAATAAATTACACTTAATTTACCTAGAATAATAAAATACACTCAATTTACCTAGGATAATAAAATTCACTTCATTTAACTAGGGTAAAAAAATACACTTTATCGACATATGAATATAAAATATATTTAATTTTTAATGTAATAAGGTAAATATAATTTACCTAGAGTAATAAATAACACTTAATTTACCAAGGATCATAAAATACACTTACTTTACCTATGACAATAAAAGACACTTAATTTACTTAGGATAATAAAATACACTTAATTTACGTAGGATAATAAAAGACACTTAATTTATCTAAGATTATAAAATGGACATAATTTATCTAGGATAATAAAATACACTTAATTTACCTATGACAATAAAAGACACTTAATTTACCTAGGATAATATAATACACCTAATTTATCTAAGATAATAAAAGACACTTAATTTACCTAGGATAATAAAATATACTTTATTTAACTAGGGTAATAAAATACACTTATTTTACTTAGGGTTATAAAATACATTTGAGTTTGGTAAAGTAATAAGGTAAATTTAATTTAGCTAGGATAATAAAATACACTTAATTTACCTAGAATAATAAAGTGCACTTAATTTTCCTAGGGTAATAAAATACATTTAATTTATCTAGGTTAATAAAATACACTTAATTTAACTAGGGTAATAAAATACATTTCATTTATCTAGGGTAATAAAATACACTTAATTTACTTAGGATTATAATATTTATTTAATTTTCCGGAAGTAAAAAGGTGGGTCAAACCATTGAGTTTCATCTGAGACCATATTTTTTGAAAAACGAAGTTTCAGAAAATATAAAATTTTAAACTTTTATGAATCCAATAACCATAAAGAAATTTTATTTCTTTAACAATTATTATTAATCAAAAGTAGGATGTTCACGATTCGATTTCGTAACTTTAATTTTGTCACTTTTTAAAAACACCTTATATTTAAAAAAATTAATAATTTTCAGAAATCAAAATCTACCAGAAATATAAATCTCGTTATTTTAATCCTAAAAATAATAGAAATCTTATTGAAATACATTATTTTAAAACAATAATATAATTTGAATTTGTACTTGTGAAAATTTTCATAATTTTTTAAAGCTTATAACTGTTTCCTGGGTGCTCCCAATAATTTGAGGATTTGAATATATTCTATTATTAATATAACTTACTTGCTATTAAAATTTGGCAAAGGCTTTTTACTTTATTTAGAAAATATTAAATTACAAAATTTTCTAATCAAAATGGTTAAAAATTTAAATAGAGCAATGTGAAATTGTTTTGTTTACTTCAAGTACTAGAATTAACCTTTTTAAATAGACAATTTTCAATTTTAATTTTTTCAAAACGAAGCAAAACGCTTTTAATATCAAGTAAGTTATATTAATAATAAAATATATTAAAATCCTCAAACTATTGGGAGCTCCCAAAAAAAAGTTATAAGTTTTAAAAAAATCATGAAAATTTTCACAAGTGCAAATTTTTCAAATTATATTATTATTTTAAAATAATGTATTTTAATAAGATTTCTATTATTTTTAGGAATAAAATAACGAGATTTATATTTCTGGTAGATATTGATTTCTAAAAATTATTAATTTTTTAAATATAAGGTATTTTTAAAAAGTGCCAAATTTAAGGTTACGAAATCACATCGTGAACCTTCTACTTTTAATTTTAATAATTTTTAAAGAAATCATATTTACACTACAACACTATGGTTATTGGATTAAAAAATATTGAAATTTCATATTTTCTGAAACTTTTTTTTTCAAAAATATGTCAGCGACAGCCCTCAGACGAAAGTCAATGGTTTGACCCTAAGGTGAATTTAATTTACCTTAATAACAATAGTAATACTAATAATAATAATACTAATTATAATAATACTATTAATAATATTAATAACTTAATACACTTAATTTACCTAGGGTAATAAAATACACTTAATTTATCTAGGATCATAAAATACACTTATTAATATACATAGAATTATAAAAAACTCTTATTTTTCCTAAAGTAATAAAGTATATTTTCACTAGAACTCTATTTTTCTAAAAATATTTTAAAATGCAGTTATCTCCTTGTTTTTAAAGAAGATTCTTTTAAAAGATATTTTTTATCATTTTTAAAGAATATTTTTCAAATTATTTTTAAAAATATAATTAACAGTTTAATTTGATTATTATACAGTATTTTATCACTATCTTACCTTCTCATATATATATATTTCACACTTTTTATTACCTTTCACATAAACATGGATTATTACTTTTTTACGTTATTCATTAAAAATATCTTTGGGGTTTAATTCATCGAAGAAGACAGTATATCGAATTATCCCCAAATTTATGAACATGTACGATAAGTTAAAAACAGTTTTTTTAAGTTGCATAAATTTTATGAGCGCATTGGAGAAAGAATCACGTGAAGCGAGTGGTTATATATATTCGGGGATAAGGTGTAAACGAAAACTTATTGTTAAAGAGACCCGGGAATCCTTTTTACAATATGTAAATGTACCCTTTTATCGTATATTCTGCGCACTCCATTCTTTTTCAAAAAGAGACACTTTTAAAGCTATATACGCCTTATTCCGAAAAATATTTAACACAATTCACGAGACTATTAAATTTTCGCAATACTCGAAAACTTGGTAATTATATTTAAAAAAATGTATTAAAAATTACTTTTTTATGAATATATTATTAATATTTTTAAGTTATCAAAAAATATGGTAAATATAGATTAAAAATAATGTACACTTTATTTACCCAGGGCAATAATATATACTTTTTTACCTAGGTCAATAATAATAAATTCTATAAAAATATATATAAAAAATTGTTAAAAATTACTATTTTATTAATATTGTCAATATTCTTTAGATAGCAAAAAATACAGTAAATAGAGTAAAAATAATTATGAACTGCAATGCAGATGAGATGAGAAAAAAAATGTCATGCTGGATATAAAAATAACTCGGATTAAATTAGATATAGAAATATTAAAAACGAGAAAAGTTCATGATTAGGATTGAATTCATTATTTGCAGTCGCATTTGCATACACTTCAATTGGAATTATTAAAAATTGTAACTCTTTTAGAATTAGAGTCCTGCAAAAATTTACATACTTGTCCCATGTAACTTAAGCACAAAAGTATTAACTGTGAATTAACTTCTTGATCGGTTACTTTTTATGTCTTTATCACCCTCACTTCAGGTATGTAAGTGTATAAAATCTACATATATATAGTATGTAAATTCAACAGGTTATTATGCAAGTTTCATACATTAGATTGTACGCCATTTTCTCGTTAATTCAAGGTTGAATTGTAACGGTTTAATTTGACAATCAATTTTTTTCGGGTTTTGAGATATTAAACAAAATAATAATAATAATCATAAATAATAATATTAATAATAATAAAAAAAAAATAATAAATAATACATAATAATATTAATAATAATAATAATAATAATAATAATCGGTGCGTACTAATTTACTAAATTCTGGGAAAATAATTTTAGTGATCCGTAAAACCGGAAATAATTATTATTTGACAACTTTTAATATTAACATTTTATAAACAAATAATATAAAAAGTAATTAAACATAAAATTTTTAAAGAAAAATTATTTTTAAATAGTGGGATTCAAGACAAAAAAAGCCCTTTTTCAATTTTTAAATCAGTCAACTGAAACACGAGAAAATTTTGTTTTTATCTAATACTATATACTTAAAATTGAAATTGTTTATAACTTTACAAAAAAAATTTTTTTTTCGTATTCAGAGATTTCTTTTAACCATATTAAGAGTAAAAAAAAAATTTTTTTGGTTAAAATAAAATTTTTTATATTTTTTATATTTTTATTGTGAAAATTAAAAAAAAGGGTGGGGTTATTATTATTATTATTTATTTATTAATTTATTAATATAAAAAGTAATTAAAAATAAATTTTTAAAAGAAAAATTATTTTTAAATAGTGGGATTCAAGACAAAAAAAGCCCTTTTTCGATTTTTAAATCAGTCAACAGAAACTCGAGAAAAAATTTTTTTTATCTAATACTATATACTAAAAAATGCAATTGTTTATAACCTTACGAAAAAAAAAAAAATTTTTTTTTTAACCATATTTCTTTTAACCATATTAAGAGTAAAAAAAATTTTTTTGGTTTAAAATAAAATTTTTTATATTTATTTGGTGATCCGTTTGGGAAATTGTTTTTTATTGTGAAAATTTTAAAGAAAAAAAGGTGGGGTTATTATTTATTTATTAATTTATTTATTAATTTATTAATATAAAAAGTAATTAAAAATAAAATGTTGAAAGAAAAATTATTTTTAAATAGTTGGATTCAAGAGAAAAATGCCTTTTTTCGATTTTTAAATCAGTCAACTGAAACTCGAGAAAAAATTTTTTTATCTGATACTATATACTAAAAAAATGCAATTGTTTATAATTTTACATAAAAAAATTTTCTTTTCGCTCTAATGTATTCAGAGATTTCTTTTAACCATATTAAGAGTAAAAAAAAAAAATTTTGTTAAAAATAAAATTTTTTATATTTGGTGATCCGTTTGGGAAATTGTTGTTTAGTGTAAAAATTTTAAAGAAAAAAAAGGTGGGGTTATTATTTATTGTGGGAATTTTAAAGAAAAAAAAAGATGGGGTCAAAGAAAGAAAAAAATGGTGGGGTTATTATTTATTTATTAATTTATTTATTAATTTATTAATATAAAAAGTAATTAAAAATAAAATGTTGAAGGAAAAATTATTTTTAAATAGTGGGATTCAAGACAAAAAAAGCCCTTTTTCGATTTTTAAATCAGTCAACAGAAACTCGAGAAAACAAATTTTATATCTAATACTATATACTAAAAAATGCAATTGTTTATAACTTTACAAAAAAAAAAAATTTCGGAGATTGCTTTTAACTATATTAAGAGTAAAAAAAAATTTTCAGATATTTCTTTTAACCATATTAAGAGTAAAAAAAATTTTTTTGGTTAAAAATAAAATTTTTTATATTTGGTGATCCGTTTGGGAAATAGTTTTTTATTGTGATAATTTTAAAGAAAAAAATGGTGGGGTTATTATTTATTTATTAATTTATTTATTAATTTATTAATATAAAAAGTAATTAAAATAAAATTTTGAAAGAAAAATTATTTTTAAATAGTGGGATTCAAGACAAAAAAAGCCCTTTTTTTATTTTTTAAATCAGTCAACAGAAACTCGAGAAAAAATTTTTTTTATCTGATACTATATACTAAAAAATGCAATTGTTTATAACTTTACAAAAAAAAAAAAATTGTTGAAGATTTCTTTTAACCATATTAAGAGTAAAAAAAAATTTTCAGAGATTTCTTTTAACCATATTAAGAGTAAAAAAAAATTTTTTTGTTTAAAAATAAAATTTTTTATATTTGGTGATCCGTTTGGGAAATTGTTGTTTAGTGTAAAAATTTTAAAGAAAAAAAAGGTGGGGTTATTATTTATTTATTAATTTATTACTATAAAAAGTAATTAAAATAAAATTTTGAAAGAAAATTTATTTTTAAATTGTGGGATTCAAGACAGAAATAGTCCTTTTTCGATTTTTAAATCAGTCAACAGAAACTCGAGAAAAATTTTTTTTATCTAATACTATATACTAAAAAATGTAATTGTTTATAACTTTACAAAAAAAAAAAAATTTTAGGAGATTTCTTTTAACCATATTAAGAGTATAAAAAAAATTTTTCAGAGATTTCTTTTAACCATATTAAGAGTAAAAAAAAATTTTTTGTTAAAAATAAAATTTTTTATATTTGGTGATCCATTTGGGAAATTGTTGTTTATTGTGAAAATTTTAAAGAAAAAAAAAGGTGGGGTTATTATTTATTTTTTAATTTATTTATTAATTTATTACTATAAAAAGTAATTGAAAATAAAATTTTGAAAGAAAAATTATTTTTAAATAGTGGGATTCAAGACAAAAAAAGCCCTTTTTCGATTTTTAAATCAGTCAACAGAAACTCGAGAAAACAAATTTTATATCTAATACTATATACTAAAAAATGCAATTGTTTATAACTTTACAAAAAAAAAAATTTTTCGGAGATTGCTTTTAACTATATTAAGAGTAAAAAAAAAATTTTTCAGAGATTTCTTTTAACCATATTAAGAGTAAAAAAAAACTTTTTTGGTTAAAAATAAAATTTTTTATATTTGGTGATCCGTTTGGGAAATTGTTGTTTATTGTGGAAATTTTAAAGAAAAAAAAGGTGGGGTTATTATTTATTGTGGGAATTTTAAAGAAAAAAAAAGATGGGGTTATTATTTATTTATTTTCGGAAAAATTAATTGTCGGAATAATTTATTTTCGAAAAATCGACGGAGAATAAAAAATCGTATTTGTAAATACAAAGCTAATATTAATCCTTATGGCGGTACTTTATATCTTGAGGTTGAGGCACTTCTTACGAAAGAACAAAATGCGGTTCACTCGACAGCCTTGCAAGGTTGTCTCGAGATAAACTAAGAGCGAGTTTCTTTGAGGTTTAATGCCTCGATCTTTCCAGTAACAATTCTCCTTTTCCTAGATATTAATTTTTTCCTCTGCAAATTACTTTCAACTTTTCAGCACGAAAGTAGATTACACGAGTGGAAACAAAACACAGCAAAATTCTCAGAGACGCTACATTTATTATTTTCACAATAATTAAGAAGATTAATTTCGTATAATATTGTTAATTAAATCTAATTTTCCCACCGGATATTTATTCTCCTTTTTTTTTTTTTTTTGTATATTTTACAATTCTTTTTTTTTTACCTAGATGAAATTTAGCAAAATTTGAGGAAATCGAGAGGTTTCATAAAAACCATCGGAAGTTTGCGTTTAAATTCCATAAAATTGTAAAAATCATGCTTACGTTTTGTTTTCGTAATTAGACGAGGAAGAGGATATTTAGAATTAATAATACTGGTCCAATAGAAAAATACGATTGCATGTTTATTTCTCATCCACATAATCAGAGTGGGACAAAATCAATTCAAAGGTCGTGATAAAGTTGAAGACCTTCCCTTCAAGGAAACTTTTTTTTTTTTGCAAATTGTATAGACAGTGATGAGACTTGAGAAATATTAATTATAAATTATGCGAGTTTAATCGGTCAGCAACGACTGAATCTCATTAACCTTTTTCCTTGTTTTAGAAAATAAACTCATTTGGGCCCTGAGTCATCTGTTTTTTAATTAAATCAGCTCTCGATATTTATTTATTTAAACCACATAATTATTTTATATTCAATACTTTTATTTCTGTTAAATTTCAAATTTACCGCCTATTTTGTATTTACAGAAATATTATTTTGAAAACTGATGAAATTTATAGATTCCCTTTGCTAAATTTAAATTTAAGCAAATTTTTCATTTTGATAATTGTGGTTAATTCGAAGGAATTCAATTTTGGATATATGGAAGATTTGAATTTTGACGCTCTTTACGCTAGCCAATAGAAATTGAGCATTATCGGAATGTAGTTGATTTGATTGGAGTTTAAATTAGACACGTGTCCTTTAACATTAGGTTCTGTTTTCATGAGTTTCTTCTTTCCCAGGCCCCTGAAACTCTCGAGTTGAAAAAGACACAAGTGTTGACTAAGCGAAACTATGGCGCTGCATGTCAGTTGGGCTGACTCGAGCTGACAATGGCTGGCAAACAGTAAACAAATCGTGAAAAATACTGTTTTTTTTAAATTGTATTTATTTTAACTGATTTTTTCTGAAGAATATTAAAAATATTGAGTATTTTTAAACAAATGTAATAAGAGCTTTTATTTAAAATGGGTGCGAAATGCAAAGTTTTTGGATGCAATTCCGGCTGTGATATAGTTGCGGGAAAAAGTGAATTTCGTTTTAGTTCCAAAAGATCCAGAAGTAATTAAAAAGTCATCACATTTTATTTAGGAACACGAATGCGACAGTTTTCTAAAATTCGAAATATCAAAGGACACAATCAAATGCGCAAAAGAAAAAAACCTGTCTAACTTATGTCAGATTGAAGTTTATATATTTTAAAAATTATAATTGTTAAAAATTTTATTTAAAATATTATATTAAAGAAAAGTCTAACATTAAATATTTAAATTATATTCAAAAACAGTATTTTTTAAAAATATTAATTATTTATAAGCATTAAACTGTACAAACTTTAAATCTGTTTAAAAATAATATTATTTTTAAATATTAATTATTTCTAAGCTTTACACTGAAAATATCAATCTAATGAGACTGATAAAGAGATATATGAACTAAATATTTGATACTATGTAGTTTTACTCAGGGCTGAAAAAAATCATGATCTTTTTAAAAAATCAACAAAATTGATTTTTTTTAATTTAAATCGAATTTATTTGATTTAAATCAAAAATTGATTTTTTTTAAATACAATCAGTATATAAAATCTCCAAATGTTTATTTGTAAGTAGTTTATTTTTCAAACTAAAAACATTTATAAGAAATAATAAATGATAAAACATTTAATCAAAATCATATATACCATGTCGAATAAATGAGAAAATTCCCAAAAAATATTTTCTAATTCATACAAAAAAGCAACGAAAAAATAATTAATTGTAAAAAAAAACGTAAAAAAATAAGAAAACAGTCTAATAAAAAAATGAGAAAATTCTTATAAATAAGAAATGTTATGGACATTATTAAAGAAATGAAGAAAAAATTAAAAAACAACACATCAATGAAACAGGGACATAGAAACATAGAAAAAAGTAGAAACTCTTTTAAAAAAATTGAACTATTTACGGACATATTTTTTTAAGTTAAAAAAATAAATATGTAGATAATTAAAAAACCGTTAAAAAATATTACTAAAAAGAATCAAATTTTAAAATTAGGAAAATTAGAGAATTATTTCACAAATTGAAGAAAAAAAAATTAATAACAATTTTAAAAGAAAAACAATTCTATGAAATAGAAGAACGATGTTAAAATGAGAATATTTAGTTCTAAGAAAATGGTAAAATGATGACAAAAATTAAAAAATTAATTAAAACGCAAGGAAGAACTACAAAAATAGAGAAATGTCAAAAAAATTAAATAAATAGGAAGAAAATGGAGTAATATGATAATGATGGTGATATAATAATGATAAATTCATCAAACCAAATAAAATATAGTAATGTTCTTTTTCTTAATCTAACTAACTGCAAAAAAAGTAAAAAGTAGAAAAAATAATAAAATTTGGTTAGAATCTACTAAAAAATTAGAATTAATAAAAATAAAATAAAAGAATGTATATACAAAAAGAAATTAAAAAATCCTTTAAGAATAAAAAAGTTTAGGTAAATTAAACCAAAAATATGTTTATAATATTACACTTAAAACAAGCCAGCAATAAATTTAGAAAAATAAAGAAAATCCGAAAATTTTATGAAGGAATAAGTAAGTTTGCAAAAAATCTCGCAAAAATAGGCTAGATGAGAAAACCAATTGAATAAATTTACAAAAAAATGAGCGTATTTATTTTTTACAAATATGAAAATACATAATTATGAAGGTCTGGGTACGAAATAAAAAAATTTAGTGAATGTTATAATAACAAAATTGTGTAAAATAATATTAAATAATTTTCATAAGATTAAGAAAATTAAAGAAAATCCTAAAATAAAAAGACAAATACAAAAAAAAAAATATCAAAAGCAAAAAGAGAAAAAATCTTAAAATTTTCTAAAAATAAGAAATCAGAAGATAAAAATTAAACAGCTTAATAAAGAAAAATTTCTTTAAAAAATTGTAAGAATTAAAAAAAAAAGATTATTGTGAATATGAAAAATAATTAATATTATTTTCAGGTCTGTTCTAGAATTAAATCACTTTGATTTAAATCACGATTTAAATCATTGGAAAATGTGCATTAAAATCATGATTTAAATAAAAAAAACTTAACAATTCTCCAGATGCCTAATACTACATGTGAAAAATCGCAAACATTAAAAAAAAGAACAGAAATTTGTGGATAAATCCTGGAAATTTCAATTTTAATATTTTAATCTCTATAAAATTTAAAAAATTGTGCTAATACAGATGGTCAAAATGTCTACGATTTACAAATTTTTTGTATGATAGCAAAAAATAGTATTACATTTTTATATCTTTAAGTCATTATAATTATATAAATTCCAAACGTCAATTAAGTCATATTCCAATTGGGTCCAACTTGTAAATTTTAATTAATTGAAATTTAAGTGCATAGGTACTATTAATTACTGCTAAATATTTAAATAATAATAATTATTTTTCATATTCACAATCACCTTTTTTTTTTAATATTCTTACAAGATTTCGAAGAGATTTCATTTTTTCGAAACTGTTTAATTTTTATCTTAATAAATTCTTATTTTTACAACATTTAAAAGTTTTTTCTTCTTTTACTTTTAATTTTTTTTTGGTAAGTTATTCAATTTTTTTTTCACATCTTGTCTATATTTTGCGAGATTTTTTGCAAACTTACTTATTCTTCCATAAAGTTTTCAGATTTTATTTACTTTTCTTAATTTTATTATTGAACTTATTTTAAGTGTAATATTATAAAAATGTATTTGGTTTAATTTGCTTAAACTTTTTTATTTTTAAAGGATTTAAAAGTTTCTTTTGTGGACTTTCTTTTTATTTATCTTGATATATTTATTTTTTGTACTTTTTACATTTTTTTTAGTTTGTTAGATTAAGAAAAAAAAACATTTCTCTATTTTCTTTCTATTTATTTAATTTACTTGATGTTTCACTATTTTTAGTTCTTTTACTATAAAAAGAAACATCTTAAAATGCATTGTAGTCACTTTTAAAACGTTTAAAGTATCTTATATTTCAGCTTCCATATTAGAAAACTAATGAATTTTAAGATACTTTTGCTAACTTTTCGGAAACATCTTAAAGTGACTACAAATGTATCTTCAACTAAAATACCTACTTTTTGCAGTGTTCTTGCCTTTTAATTAATTCTTTACTTTTTGTCATCATTTTTCCATTTCTAAGAAGCATTTTTCCTTCTTTTCAATTGTTTAGTTTTTATCTTATAATTACGAATTTTTGAAAACATTTATTTGGTGCTTTTATCTACATTTTTTAAATTTCCCAATTTTCTATTTTTTTGAAAGCTTTTATTCTTTTATTTTATATTATATGAAATTACTCATTGTACTAAATATTTTCATTTGAACATCGTTCTTGTATTTCATAGAATTTCTTTTCTTTTAAATTTTTTTTTTTTAATTTTATTTAATTGATTCTTTTTTCATTCAATATGTCAAATAATTCTCTAATTTCCCTAACTTTAAAATTTTGTTCTCTTCAGTAATATATTTTAACGTTTTTTTAATTATCTTCTTATTTGTTATTATAATTTAAAAAATGTTCGTAAATTATATAATAATTATGTCACTGTTTCATTTTTCTGTTGTGTTTTTAATTTTTTCTTTATTTCTTTAATAAACTACTTGCAAATAAACATTTAGAGATTTTAAATACTGATTATATTTTGAAAAAAATGAATTTTTGATTTTTTAATAAAAATCATGATTTTTATCAGCACTGATTATTTTATTATTATGCATTTAAATTTAATTTTATTGAATTTTAAAAGTTTGAAGAAATTGGAATATGAGTTAATTGACGTTTGGAATTTATTTAATGATAATGACTTAAAGATATATAAATTTGATACTATTCTGTGCCATATCTTCATACCAAAAATTTTTAGATCGCAGGTATTTTGATCATCAGTATTAGCACAATTTCTTTAATTTTATAAAAAATAAAATATAAAAATTAAAATTTTTAAGATTTATCCACAAATTTATGGGCTTTTTTAATGTTTGTGAATTTTTACATGCAGTATTAGACGTCCGGAAAATTGTAATTTTTTTTTATTTAAATCATGATTTTAAATGCAAATGTCCCTATGACTTAAATCATGATTTAATTCAATATTTAAATCAAAATAATTTAAATCAATAACAGCCCTGGTTTTAATGTTTTAGAACAAATGTTAATTATATTATAATGGAAGTGAATATTAAAATTACTGCTGTATTATTAAATAAATTGTATTTATAACAGAATAACTGTCAAAGAAGAGATTTTATTAAAAATACCTGATTGATTGATTACTTTCATTTTATTCATTGTTATTCCCGCGCGTATAATAGTTAAAAATTAATTGTGTAGTCAAGAATATTGTTTTATTATTGCTGATATATTTCATATTTTAATCTTTTGTCAGGTTTTTTTTTCTTTGCTTATATCTTTAATAATTTTATTTTGTCATTCAACAAAAATAAATGGAATAAAATAGTTCTTAATAAGATAAAATTAATTTTTTGTGTGTTACACAAGGCAATAATTTAAATCTCAGCCCAACTGACAGGCAGCGCCGCGGTGGCCTTAGTCAACTCTCAGTACCACTTAAACCCATGCAAAATAGACCGACTTTCAGGGGCCTGTTCTTTCCGAAACTATGGTAAGGTTAGGTTCCTTAAAAATAACGATAATTTTATCTTTTCTGACAAAAAATTGCTAAAAATCAGAAGCAAATTTTTCGTGCATCTTATAAAAGTGCACGTATTCCTGTCACTGAAAAACTTATTATTTTAAATAATCTCCAAGCGCCAAATAAATTGGTGTTGAGTAATTAATATTCTGTAAATAAACTTGATAAGTTTAGTTCTATTTTAACTGTTCCGAAATTAAATCCACTTAATCAGTACTCGGTTTTTAAATTTTAAAATTAATTGCAGTTCCTATACTCGAAATTAAAAATATCGGTTATATTATTAATTAAATTTCTCCAGATAACCTAACCTCAAAAATGTGTTTCAATTCCGTTCGGATAAATATTTCAAAGAGGGAATGAAAAGTGAAATTTGCAAATTTGGGATTTAATTAATGAAATTAATTAGAAATTTTCTCAATTGGCTGCTAAATCGACTTTTCTTCAACTTTCTTTGGGATTCAAAGTGACAAAGGTTCAGGCCCAGATTCAGAAATTGAAACGCAAAACGTGTTCTTCGGAATGCTGTCTGGTTTACTTGCCAAGATTCGCCATTGGTCGACATACATGAGATTTTTTATTCAACTGAATTTGTCATAGTTTTTTTTTTATTCTTTTTTACTACTGGACTTTCTCGGTGTCATAGATCGAAAACTCTGATAAATAATATCAGTTGTTGGGGTTCAGAGAACCCGACAAAGTTCCCCAAACAAATATTTCGTACGTCGATAAAATTTACGATTAATATTCACAGAGAATATTATATTTTGCAATTTAATAACTTAATAATAATTTTAATTATTTATGTTTTAACCAATTTATATTATATTTAACTAATTTCTATTTTTTTCTATTTTCTTTTTAACTTTTATATTATTTAACTATTTAATTAAAAACTAAATCAGACAATTATTTAAATATTTGAATCGACATAAATAGAAAACCGTTTTACTATTTAGTATAAAAAATATGCAAATAGGAATAATGTCTTATTTTCTTCAAGAGTGAGCAGCGAAACGACGAAATCATTTACCGCTCAAATCGTTTGGAAAATTTCAATTTTCCTTAAAAAAAAAAACCTCAGTATATTCAAATTTTTATTTAAAATTATTCTGTATCTGAATATATTATAAAGATATTTTAATATTTAAAAATGTTATTTAAAACTATTTAAGAAAGTTATTTACACGTATTTTCCATCAATTAATTTATGCGAAGAAATTTAATTAAATTCACTTTCTTGGAAATGAAGTGAAAAAAAAACGAAGATTTACGGTTCATTAAATCAAATATTTTATTTCGACCTTCATTAAGTCGAGGATAGTAATTTATTGTGTCTTGAGCAATTTATGTAAGATATTGCCGTGAATTTGTGTATATGTAATTGTTTTATGATCGAGCCACATGATCTGAGAAGTTTGAGGTTGTAAAAATAGAGGCGACTTGGTGGGAAATAATGAATGAATTTAAAGTCGGTGTTTGTGAATGAAGAAGTATACATGTATCATACATTGTCGGATTGATACAAAAGTGCAAATTTGTTAATTGCGCAATTCTTATTTCCGCGTGGCTTGCTCGAAACGAATAAGCAGGTATCTAATGGTAGATATAGCTTGGAATATCCGGGCAAATGCACTATAAAAAATTACTATGTACCACATACACATTCCCGGTAATGTGATGCAACTCGTGCTAGAAAAATTGTAATTGAAAAATAAGTGCTTACAACATTTTTTATCCATTACTTCAATTGCATATATTGCAAGGCAATAAAGATATAGATTTACTACTATTTAAGAATTGAATCGAATTTAAATTAAATTTAAAGCGTAAAATAGAATATCGATTTTTAGATTTAAACTGCGTCATATCGTCTTTCAGATTAAAAAAAAAAAACCAAATTTGTAACTATTTAAAATATAAAAATATTTAATACAAAGTTTTAGGTTTAACGGTCTATCAAAAATTTAGTTAGAAACATATATATAAAGTGCAAAAATTAGAAAATGAGATGAAGAGCTAATTTTGAGAAATTAACTTTTAAAACTTATTTTTGAAACTGATTTTGTAAACTGATTTTTTGAACTAATTTTAAAAAACTGAATAATAATTTAAGGAAGCTAATTTTTGAAAAATTCACGTTAAAAAAGAGAAATTTTCGTTTACTGATGGAACAAATTACAAAGTTCTTTTAGGAGAAAGTAAATAATGCTAAACAATCCCCAAAATCAGAAAATTAGAGAGAGATGTTATTTAACAAAAAAATGACGTAAATTTAGAATTACCAAAACAATTTTTTTTAAAATAATTTATTTACCAAATTTTATTTACACACATATATTTACAAAATTACATCTCGACGAATCTATTTACAAATTAAATTTTTGCTGATTTAGAAAAACAAGTAAAGTCTACAAATTTAAAAATAATTTTCAACAAATTGAAAATTTCTGGGAAAATTTTGAATTTTTGTATATTTTTAATTTTTAGGTATGGAGAGAAACAACGAAGAGCGGACAGTCAAGAGTTGAGTGGAATTCAGCTTTTGTCTGCAACAGCGTATCAACTGAAAAAACCTTATCAGCAGCTTCTAATCCCGATTACAGTTTGGATTGGTATGGAGCAGGCCTTCATAGGAGCTGATTTTACACAGGTATGTTTGTAAAAAAAAATTTTTTTTTTTAAGTTATAAGTATTAAATTCTAGGACAATATTATACACTTTATTTATCCAGGGTAAAAATGTTCATCTTATTTATATAGTGCAATACTATTTGTTATCTTTTTCACCCTATAACAAATAAATAAAGCTTCTACAATTATAAAATAATTTAGAAAAGTAAATTATACACTGTAATAAATTACAAAAATACCTTCTTGTTTCAAAATAGCGTGAGTTTTAGAAAGAAAATCTAAAATTTTGATATTCAATGCCAAATGTGACAGGTTAATCCGCCATGATTGTTTATAATCACGTGACTCACGTAACTCTAGAACTTTTGTCGTATATTTTCTGCGCATGCGCACTTCTTTTGATTCATCCCGCGCTTATTTAAAATCATGTCTTAAAAATAAATTTAAAAAATTATAAAAATTAAATAATAATAATCTGAAGTTAGTTAGTATTTATATTTATTCACCTTTTTCTGTCCACGTTTTAAAGTCTGAAGTGAACTTAGTTAGTATTGATATTTATTCATCTTTTTCTGTCCAAGTTTTAAAAACTGAAGTGAAGTTAGCCTTAGTCCCTGTTATTTTATTGATTTTGACTCTCTTCATCAGGAAATATTTTAAAATTTGAATTGAAAGAATAAGGTAATCTTTTTCGTTAGTATCGTGTTGTGCTGGTTTTTAATTGTCATTTGTGTAAAAAAAAGTTTCGAAAAATGCTTTAAAAATTTATTATGGTTTTTGAAGAAGTTTAAAGCATATACACATGCAATTAATTTCCTAAATTTTCAGTTATTATCTCAAATTTAGATTATTGTCATCAATTTTCCATTATATAACGATTTTTTTATTATTTTCTTTTGCTTAAAAATAAATTTTGCAATTTTTCTTGATTTTTATCAGTTTATAATTATATTCATTATCTTATTTTTTTTTAACATAATTCTATGATTTTTTCAGTTATTTCTCTCAAATTTTATTGAATGTTTTCAATTTTTCATATTTAAATTATTTTCATCATAATTCAATTTTCTTTCTCAATCTTAAATTATTTTCAGCATATTTCAAGTATTTTTTTCAATTTTTAATTATTTTTATCAATTTTTAATTATTTTCCTCGATTGTTGATTATTATTCTCATTTTCTAAAATTATTTTCTAAAATTTTTAAGTATTTTTCTGAAAATTCAAATATTTTCTTCAATTTCTAATTTTTTTTTTTTTGTTATCAGAATTTCAAATTTTTTTTATTAATTATCGTAAATTTCAATTATTTCTATCATTCTTCCAGTCTTTTCTCCAATTTTTAGTTATTCTCATTTCCTAATATTATTTTCTAAAATTTTTAAGAATTTTTCTAAAATTTCAATTGTTTTCTTCAATTTTTAATTATTTTCATTTGTTTTCATAATTTCAAAATTTGTTTATTAATTATCGTAAATTTCAATTACTTTAAGCTTATTTCTTCAGTTCTTTTCTCTAATTTTTAGTTATTTTCTTTTTTTTAATTGATTCCTAAGATCTTCATGCATTTTTTTCAAATTTCAAGTATTTTCTCTTTATTTAAAAAACATTCTGTAGTTTTTTCAATTATCACAATTAAATGTCATTTATTTTTTTTACAAATTATCATTGTTTGTATAATATTTTAATTATTTTCGGCAAGTTTTAAAATTTAAAACATTTTTCAATTATTTTCCAAAATTTTTTTTCTTCAATTTTCAATTCTTTACATTTGTTTATAATTTTAAAAAAATTTTAACTATTTATCTGACTTTTCAATTATTTCATTATTTATATTATTTTTTATATTATTTTCTTCAATTTTCAATTACTTTCGTTCTTTTTCTCATTCTTTTTCATTATTGCCAAATAGTTTTTACTTATTTCTCTTTAATTAAAACTTGTTCTGTTCAATTTTAAATTATGTTGATCTTTTTTCATTTATTTTCTCTAATTTTTAATTATTTTCTTTTATTTCAATGAACTTCTGAAAGATTCAAGTATTTTTCTCAAATTTTGTTTAACTTTCCTTTATTTAAAATATTTTATGTAATTTGTTCAATTATTTTCTCAAATTTTAATTATTTTTTTAATTTTAATTTATGTATCTCACTTTTTAACCATGTTTTTTCAATTTTCAATTATTTTCTCTAATTTTTCATTATTAAATTTTGTTTTAATTTACTTTTAAGATTCTCAAGTATTTTTCTCAAATTCAAATTATTTTCTTTATGTTTAAAACATCTTTATGATTGTTTAAATTACTTTCCCCAATTTTTAATTGATTTCATTTTTTTTTAATTAGCTTTCAAAATTTGCAATTATTTTGTTTAATTTCAATTATTTTTTGCAATTCTTTTTAATTTTAAAATAATATAAATTTGGTCCTAATAAATAAATATTTATTTTATTATATTATTATTTATTATATTTATATTTTGGACTTTCAATATAATTCTTTAATTATCTTCTTCAATTTTCAATTGATTTCATGAATTTTCATTTATTTCCTAAAATTTTTACTATAATTTTCTACAGTTTTCAATTGACAACTTAACATTCTACTTCAATTTTGTACCTAATTATCTTTTAAATTTTCTTTAATTATTTTGTTCTGTTGTCGATTATTCTCGACAGATTTCAATTTTTGTTTACTTTTTTTTCAATTTTCAAGTATTTTTCTTAATATTTAATCAATTTAGTAATTTAGTAATTTTTCTTTTAATTATCAATTCTTTTATTTACAAATTTAATTTAATTCTTCAATCTTCAATTTATTTCTTCAATTTTTATTATTTTCTCCAATTATAATTCTCGTCATTTTTCAATTATTTCTTTCAATTATTCTCTTAAAATTTTATAATTATTCTTTTTTTCAATTTTTTTTTTGTCTATTAATATAGCCAATTTTCGAATTATGTTTCCAATAAATTGTCTATTATTTTCGTCATATTTCAGATATTTTCTTCAATTTTTCAATTATTCTCGTAATTTTTCAATTATTTTCTACCTATTTTACAATTTACATTTATTCTTGAAGTTTATAATTGTTCTTTAATTTTTTTTGTTTGTTGACAATTATTCTCGACAGTTTTTACTAATTTTTTTTTAATTGTCAATTACTTTCTTAAAATTCTTAATTATTTTCTTCTCTCAGTTGTTATTTTTAATTTTAAAATCCAGTCTTCAATTCTCAATTATTTTTTTTCAGCAATTCTTACCTTTCTTCAATTATCAATTATTTTTTTTCAAATTTGAATTTAATGCTTAAATTTTGAATCCATGCTTTTCATCAGTTTACAATTGACGATTTATTATTCACCTTTAATTTTATGATTATTCGTTAGTTTAAAGTTTTTTGTTATTCTCAACATTTTCCAAACTTTTATTTCAATCGTTAATTATTTTTTTTAATAATTAAATATTTTCTTCAATATTTCATTATTATTTTCGTCATACTGTAATTTTTTTTAATCATCAATTATTTTCTTAAAATTTATTTTTAATTCTTAAATTTCCAATTTATTTCTTCAAATTTTAATTATTTTCTTCAATTCTGAAATATTTTCTTTAATTTTCAATTATTTTTATCGATTTTCAATTAATTTCTTAATATTCAGTAATTCTCGGCTTTTTTCAATTACTTTTTTTCAATTTTTAAGTATATTCATTCAATTTCAATTCCATTCTTCAATTTTTAATTGGTTTCTTCAATTTTCAATTATTTTTTTCAATTTTAATAATTTTTTTTTATTTTCAATCTAGTTGTTATATGTGCAATTATTTCCAACAATTATTCCTATAATTTTCTTAATTTTTCAATACGCAAATATTTTCTTTAAATTTAATATTTCTTATTTAGTTTTCCCAATTATTTCCTTTAGTTGTCTATTAATGTAATTATTTTTTGAATTTTGTTTTTAAATGTCAATTTTTTTGGTCAGTTTTCAGATATTTTCTTCAATTTTTCAATTATTCTCGTCATTTTTCTATTTAATAATATAATAACATACCCTATTTTTGCTCAGGGTAATAATGTACATTTCTTTATCTAGGGTAATAATATACATTTTTTTACCTAGGGTAATAATATTCATTTTTTACCATGGTAATAATATACATTTTTTACCTAGAGTAATAATATACATTTTTTAACCTAAGGTAATAATATACATTTTATTTTTATAGTGCAATACTATTTTCTTTTTGTACCTAGCATAAAAATATCTATTTTATTTATCTAGGTCAATATTATACACTTTATTTAACTAGTGCAATAATGTTCGATTTATTAGAGGTCGATAATGTGTTTTTTATTTACCTGGGCAATTAATATACTTTTTATTAACGTAAGTTAATAACATAACCTTTTTTTTGGTCAGGGTAATAATATACTTTTTTTTACCTAGGGTATTAATACACATTTTTTTACCTAGGGTAATAATACACATTTTTTACCTAGGGTAATAATATACATTTTTTTACCTAGGGTAATAATACACATTTTTTTACCTAGGTTAATAATATACATTTTTTAACCTAGGGTAATAATATACATTTTATTTATATAGTGCAATATTATTTTCTTATTGTACCTAGCATAAAAATATCTATTTTATTTATCTAGGTCAATAATATACACTTTATTTAACTAGTGCAATAATGTTCGATTTATTAGAGGTCGATAATGTGTTTTTTATTTACCTGGACAATTAATATACTTTTTATTAACCTAGGTTAATAACATACCTTTTTTTTGTCAGGGTAATAATATACTTTCTTTTACCTAGGCTAAGAATACACATTTTTTTACCTAGGGTAATAATATACATTTTTTTACCTAGGGTAATAATACACATTTTTTTACCTAGGGCAATAATATACATTTTTTTACCTAGGGTAATAATACACATTTTTTTTACCTAGGTTAATAATATATGTTTTATTTGCCTTGATCAATAATGTAGACTTTTTTACCTAGGGCAATAATGTACCTTTTTTTTACCAGGGTTAGTAATGTGCTTAAATTTACCGAAGAATATCAAAGTCGATTGCAGAAATTGTTTAATCTTGAGATTCTAAACAAGTTTCTATTATCAAAAAGATGTTTGTATTTGAGATGAAATTTTTCAGCTTGCACTTATGAATGTCGCGTTATCAGTTTTATTAGTATCTAATCAATTTTTTTTTGCAAATGAATTAATAGAATGAATGAATGAATCAATCAATGATTGTAATTATGACAAACTTCTTTACTCATTCAACCTGCAGAGTGACATCATAACTCATCAACTTTGTTGAAGATGCAATCTTTTTTCCTTTGTTTTTTTTACGTATTCCCAATCATTAAGAATTGATTAAATCAAATTTACGATATTGCTTCTATAAAATTGACGCACTTAAAGTTTACGGCTTTCGGGTCCAATCAGCACGTGACTGATGTCGCGTATTTAAATGCAATTATGGGTGTAATTTCGTACAGTTTATTTCTCATTTTTTAATTCTTTTTTTATATAGGTTTCAATTTAAGTACAATTTAATTCTAAAAAGATGGTTTAATTTATAATTGAGTAATTAGTTTTAAGATACAACTGTCAATAATGTACTTTTTAGTTTATTTTATTTTTCTTGAATCGTTTTTATTTACGAAAATGGTCACGTTTATTATTATTTTTGGGGGGAAGGGAAATAATGTTTTTAATTTCAAAATTAACATCCTTTTTTAACTGAAAACAATGTTTAATTCTGTTTTATACATTATTCAAACTGAATTAATTGCTTTTTAAATAATGCAATCTTAAGTATATTATTCATGTATTCATTTTTCAAATCTTGGTCCTTTGTACTGTAAAGAGTTTGAGTTTCGTTGATAAAGCTAGGTAAACACCTTTATCAAAGGTTGTTTTCAATGCAAACTTCTTTGTAAGAGAATTCCAGTGGAATGACTCAATGTGCAAAGTTCAAATAAAGTGCAGATTTTGTTACATATTTAAACAAGATTCAGGTTTAAACTCAAATCTCACTCGAATTAATTCTGTCCAATTTTAGTGGCTGTAAATATACACAATTTATTTAAGAAATTATATAATTCAGTAAAAATAAATTATTTAAAAAAGAAACATTACTTACTTAATATAATTTATTTCAAAAACAAATTTAATATTAATAAATAATTATTGTGCATAAAAATCTGTACCAAATTCAAACTAATCTTGTAAAAAAAAAAAAAAATACGTAAAATACGAATTGTTTCGAGATTTGAAAATTCTCACACCATAAATTCAATTCACAAGGACGTACGAACGTAAGTGAAGGTTGTGAAGGAAACATAGAATGCGCGTGGCACAGAAAACCGGAGGCGATTTTTTACTTCCGGTGCGATCTCATCGAAGAAGCGTCCCGCTTCCTCTCGCAAATTAATTGCAACGAGTCAAAAAGTGAAAAAGACAATTTTTTTTAAATCTCGAAAATTTATGGAGAATTTTTTATTTTTAATACTGTAAATATTTTGACGATAATTATTTTTTATTAAAATATTTTGACAATTATAATTTTTTATCTAGATCAATAATGTACCCTTTTTTACCTAGGTCAATAATGTAAAATTTATTAATCAAGAACAATAATATTTACTTTATTTACCCATGTAAATAATATACACTTTATTTATCTAGGGCAATAATGTACACTTTATTTAACTTAGGAAATAATGTTCAATTTATTCACCTAGGTTAATATTATATATTTTATTTACCAAAAAATGCATTTAAATTTATTAAAATTTAAATTTATAAATAAATCTATAATTTTTTCTATATAATTGTCAACAGTTTTCAATATACAATTATTCTCTTTAAATTTTATAATCTTTTTTTTTGTTTTTAATTATTTTGCTGGGTTGTCGATTATTTTCCCCAGGTTTTAATTCTTCTTTCGATTGTCAATTATTATTTTCCTCATTGCTCAATGATTTTTTTTTATATTTAATTACTTTCGTCATTTTGTAATTTTTCTTTTAATTATCAAGATGTATTTTCTTGAAATTTCCATTTAATTCTTTAATTTTCAATTAATTTTTTCAATTTTTAATTATTTTTTTCAATTTTCAATTACATTCTTCGTTTTCCAATTGTTTTATTCAATATTTAATTATTTTAATCATTTTGCAATTTTTCTTTTAATTAATATTTTAATATATTAATTTTTCTTTTAATTTTCTTAAAATTTCCATTTAATTATCTTTAATTTTCAATTTATTTTTTTCAGTTTTTAATTATTTTTTTCAATTCTCAATTATTTATTTCAATTTTCAATTACATTCTTCGTTTTCCAATTATTTTATTCAATATTTAATAATTCTCGCATTTTCTTAATTATTAATTATTTTCTTGAAATTTCAGTACAATTCTTAAATTATCATTTATTTTCTACAATTTTTTCTATAATTTTTATTTTTTATTTTTAACAAATTTTTTGTTCAAATGCTGATTATTTTCACCATTTCTCAATTTTTTTTCAATTGTTAATTATTTTTTTAAATTGTTAATTATTTTCATCAATAATTAATTATTTTCTTCATATTATAATTTTTCTTTTAATTATCAATTATTTTCATGAAATTTCTATTTAATTCTTCGATTTCCAATTTATTTCTTCAATTTTCAATTTATTTCTTCAATTTCCAATTTATTTCTTTAATTTTTAATTATTTTCTTCATTTCTAAAATATTTTCTTTAATTTTCAATTCAATTATTTAGTTCGAGAACTATTCTATTCAATTCTCGGTTATTTTCTTCAAATTTTAAATTCTACTTTTCAATTTTCAATTATTTTCATTAATATTAAAAAAATGACTTCTTTTTTTCTATTGTAATTTTTCGATTATCATTAAGTTTCTTTAATTTTAATATTGTTTAATTATTTTCTTTAATTTTTTATTCCATTCTTCAATTTTTATTTCCATTCTTCAGTTTTCAATTGTTTTCTTCTATATTAATTAATTTTCTGCATTTTTCAAATCCTTTTTTTTCAATTTTCAAGTACATTCTTTAAATTTCAATTCCATTCTTAAATTTTTAATTGTTTTTTTCAATTTTCATTTCTTTTTTTCAATTTTAATTATTTTCTTTATTTTTAATTACATTCTTCGTTTTTCAATTACTTTATTCAATATTTAATAATTCTCCCATTTTTTTAATTATCAATTATTTTCTTGACATTTCAATAGAATTTTCCAATTTTCATTTATTTTCTACACTTTTTTACATATTTTTCATGTTTTCAATTGACAATTTATTATTCTCCTTCAATTTTATAATTATTCATTAATTTTAAAATAAATTTTGTTCAAATGCCGATTATTCTTATAATTTCTCGATTTTTTTTTAACTGTTCATTATTTTTTTAAATAGTTCATTATTTTCGTCATTATTGTAATTTTTCTTTTAAATATCAATTATTTTCTTAAAATTTCCATTTACCTAATTCTTTAATTTTCATTTTATTTCTTCAATTTTCAATTATTTTCTTTAATATTAAAAAGTGACTTCCTTTTTTCTATTGTTTTTTTTATCGATTATCATTAAGTTTCTTTAATTTTAATATTGTTTAATTATTTTCTTTAATTTTTTTTCCATTCTTCAATTTTTATTTCCATTCTTCAGTTTTCAATTGTTTTCTTGTATATTCATTAATTTTCGGCTTTTTTCAAACCCTTTTTTCAATTTCCAAGTACATTCTTTGAATTTCAATTCCATTCTTCAATTTTTAATTTTTTTCTTCAATTTTCAATTATTTTTTTCAATTTTAATTATTTTCTTCAATTTTTAATTACATTCTTCGTTTTTCAATTATTTTATTCAATATTTAATAATTCTCCCATTTTCTTAATTATTAATTAATTTCTTAAAATTTTAATACAATTCTTCAATTTTTATGTATTTTCTACAATTTTTTACATATTTTTCATGTTTTCAATTGAAAATTTATTATTCTCCTTCAATTTTATAATTATTCATTAATTTTAAAATAAATTTTTATTTATTTTATTTCAGTATATATACGGGCGGGAGGCCCATTACAATTCGATATAATCATTAAAAAAACAAAATAATAAATATAAATATAAACAATACAATAAAAAAACGTAAACTAATTTAATTAATTAATTAATTAATTAATTAATTTTCAATTTATTTTTTCAATTTTTAATTATTTTTTTCAATTCTCAATTATTTATTTCAATTTTCAATTACATTCTTCGTTTTCCAATTATTTTATTCAATATTTAATAATTCTCGAATTTTCTTAATTATTAATTATTTTCTTGAAATTTCAGTACAATTTTTAAATTTTCATTTATTTTCTACAATTTTTTCTATAATTTTAATTTTTTTTTTAAGAAATTTTTTGTTTGAATGCCGATTATTCTCACCATTTCTCAATATTTTTTCAATTGTTAATTATTTTTTTAAATTGTTAATTATTTTCATCAATAATTAATTATTTTCTTCATATTATAATTTTTCTTTTAATTATCAAATATTTTCATGAAATTTCTATTTAATTCTTCAATTTCCAATATGTTTCTTCAATTTCCAATTTATTTCTTTAATTTTTAATTATTTTCTTCATTTCTAAAATATTTTCTTTAATTTTCAATTCAATTATTTAGTTCGAGAACTATTCTATTCAATTCTCAGTTATTTTCTTCATATTCTAAATTCTACTTTTCAATTTTCAATTATTTTCATTAATATTAACAATATGACTTCTTTTTTTCTATTGTTTTTTTTCGATTATCATTAAGTTTCTTTAATTTTAATATTGTTTTATTATTTTCTTTAATTTTTTTTCCATTCTTCAATTTTTATTTCCATTCTTCAGTTTTCAATTGTTTTCTTGTAAATTCATTAATTTTCGGCTTTTTTCAAACCCTTTTTTCAATTTCCAAGTACATTCTTTGAATTTCAATTCCATTCTTCAATTTTTTATTTTTTTCTTCAATTTTCAATTATTTTTTTCAATTTTTAATTACATTCTTCGTTTTTCAATTATTTTATTTAATATTTAATAATTCTCCCATTTTCTTAATTATCAATTAATTTCTTAAAATTTCAATACAATTCTTCAATTTTTATGTATTTTCTACAATTTTTCCATAATTTTTATGTTTTCAATTGAAAATTTATTATTCTCTTTCAATTTTATGATTATTCATTAATTTTAAAAGAAAATTTTGTTCAAATCCCGATTATTCTTATAATTTCTCGATTTTTTTTTTTCAATTGTTAATTATTTTTTTGAATTGTTAATTATTTTTGTCAATAGCATATTTTTTTAAATTCGTTGAAAGTACTTTTTTTTTATATATTTTCATCCTAACAACCACTTTTTAATTTGAGGTTGTGTTTAAAAAATATTTGTTCTTTCCTTTTTTCCAAATTGAATATTTGGAAAATTTTTGTTTCCAATCTCAAATAAGCCCGACTTTCTTTTCTGTAATTTGCTCATTTTTCTTCAGCAGAAAATTGTACATTATTTCACGTCAGCTTGAGAGTAGGAAAAAAAAATCAATTACGTCACATTCTGAGAGTGACACTTGCAGCTTCTGTGAAACGTGTTTCGCGACGAGGTTAATGCCGCCCATTTCAGCTGCAATTTTGCCACATAAAATGGTGCACAGTGGCGTAACTAACGACACCACGCGCGCACAATGATAACAAAAGAAATAGCGAAAAAATAAAATTTTTTCGATATCACTTCACTCCATTTCTCTGATGCAATTGCTTTGTTCGAATTTGCCTCCCACATGGGTCACAATCTGCTCGGTGATTGGAGAAGGTCAACGTTCGACTGTTCCCTTTCTTCATTTTATCTCGTGCTTATTGTATTCATGAAATATATATTCAATATACAATAATAATATTTGCCCGAAACATGACTCAATTCAATCAGGAAATCGGCACTACAATAAAAAAAAATCTCTTTTCGCGTTTTTTTTATTTTTTTTTTTATAACTCATTGTCTGAAAACTAGAAATGAAACAAAAACTTTCGTGGAATTTTGTTTCGTGAGTCAATTACCCACTAATTGTTTAAAAAAAAAAGATCACGTGTTTCAAAAATATTATTTTCCCTTTTTAATTGAAAAAAAACATTGCTTGGACTTTGAATTAATATTGTAGTGCGTCACCTTGCTGAACAATGACGCAAAATGCATTTCCTTTTTAATCTAATTCACCTGAGCATTGTGACGTAAACCACTTGAGCCAAATTTGGAAAAATATTTTTGTTTTCAACACTAAACATTTGTTTCAATTCTGCTGAATCAACACTGGTGATTTTAAAATTTTGACATTCTTGGAATTATCGATAATATGGAAATAAATTACGTAATGGGTTTGTTTTTTTGTGACAATATTATATATAGTTTGGAAAAATTGGAATTTTTTTTTTTCATGTCAATTAAAAGTGTTCTGGATTTTTATGGAAAATTTGTGTTGTGAATTTTAATTTGTATCTTTTGGAAAAATTTCTCTAACTAGTTTAAAAATTATTGTTTTTTTGAAACGGTTTTTTTTTTGTTTTTTTTACCTGTAGATTAAACATTGTAAGTAGTTTTCAATAGTTCCAAACAGATTAAAACAAGTTTTGAAAATTCTTTCAGAGTTCATAAAAGATATAAAAACAGATCTAGATAGTTTTTAACTAGTTCTGAACAATTAAAAAAAAAACTTGTTTTGAACAAGTTCTAAAAAGTTTAAAAAACATATTTAGAGTTTTAAGCAAGTTCTAAAGAATTTAAAATATCTCCAAATAGATTTGAACAAGTTCTAAACAATTTTAAATAGTTTCAAACAAATTTGAACAAGTTTTAGGCAGTTTTAAACGGTTTTAAAGAGTTATTAATATTTTTTAAGAGTTTTAAACGTTTTTAAATAATTCGAAATAATTTTAAACAGTTCAAAACAATTTTAAATAGCAATAAAGAATCTCAATAATAATAATAATAACTTTTTTTTTTAATAAATAATTTTAAATAGTTATAAACAATTTTAAACAAGTTTTAAAAAGTTTAAAGCAATTTGAAACTGGTTTGAACAACTTCAAAACAGTCTCAAACAAGTTCTAAGCAGTTTTAAGTTGTTTCAAATGGTTCTAAACAAATTTAAGTAGTTCCAAATAGATTTAAACAAGTTTAAAACAATTTTAAGTGGTTCGTAACAGATTTGAACAAGTTTTAAATAGATTAAAAGAGTTATAAATAATTTAAAATAGTTTAACAGTTTTAAATAGTAATAAACAATTTTAAACAAGTTTTAAAAAGTTTGAAGCAATTCGAAACGTGTTTGAACAGTTTCTTAACAGTCTCAAACAAGTTCTAAACAGATTTAAGTTGTTTTAAATGGTTTTAAACAATTTTAAGTAGTTCGTAACAGATTTAAATAAGTTTTAAACAGATTTAAACAAGTTTAAATAGTTCTAAACACTTCTAAATAGTTTTAAATAATCTGATATAGTTTCAACGACTTTTAACAAATTTAAGTAATTTTAAACAGATTGAAACAAGTTCTAAACAATTTTAAGTTGTTTGTAACAGCTTTGAATAAGTTTTAAACAATTTTCCAAGAATTCTAAGCACTTTTTAACAGTTCTAAACAATTTTAAACACCTTTTAAATAGTTTGAAGTAGTTCGTAACCGGTTTGAACAAGTTTTAAACAAGTTCAAATCAGTTTCAAGCAGTTTTAATTTGCTTCAAAAAGTTTCAAACAAATTTACCTAGTTTTAAACAGGCTGAAACAAGTTCTAAACAATTTTAAGTAGTTTGTAACAGTTTTAAATAAGTTTTGAATAAGTTCTAAATTGTTTGCAAGAGTTCTAAGCAATTTTCAACAGTTATAAACTATTTTAAACAAGTTTTAAATAGTTTAAAGTAGTTCGAAACCGGTTTGAACAAATTTTAAACAGCTTCAAACCAGTTTAAAGAAGTTTAAAGTTGCTTAAAATAGTTTTAAACAAATTTACGTCGTTTCCAACAGGTTAAAACAAGTTCTAAACAATTTTAAGTAGTTTGTAACAGCTTTGAAAAAGCTTTAAACAATTTTCCAAAAATTCTAAGCACTGTTTAACAGTTCTGAACAATTTTAAACACCTTGTAAATAGTTTGAAGGAGTTCGTAACCGGTTTAAACAAGTTTTAAACAAGTTCAAACAAGTTCCAAGCAGTGTTAAGTTGCTTCAAAAAGTTTTAAACAAATTTACATGGTTTCAAACAGGTTTAAACAAGTTCTAAACAATTTAAAGTAGTTCTTAACAGCTTTGAATAAGTTTTAAACAATATTCCAAGAATTCTTAGCACTTTTTAACAGTTCTAATCAATTTTAAACTCCTTTTAAATAGTTTGAAGTAGTTCGTAACTGGTTTGAACAAGTTTTAAAGAAGTTCAAACCAGTTCCAAGCAGTTTTAAGTTGCTTGAAAAAGTTTTAAACAAATTTACATAGTTCCAAACAGGTTGAAACAAGTTCTAAACAATTTTAAGTAGTTTGTAACAGTTTTAAATAAGTTTTAAACAAGTTTAAAATTGTTTTCAAAAGTTCTAAGCACTTTTCAACAATTTTAAGGAAGTTTTAAATAGTTTGAAACCGGTTTGAACAAGTTTTAAACAGCTTCAAACCAGTTTAAAGCAGTTTAAAGTTGCTTTAAATAGTTTTTAACAAATTTACGTGGTGTCAAATAGGTTGGAACAAGTTCTTAACAATTTTAAGTAGTTCATAACAGCTTTGAATAAATTTTAAACAATTTTCTAAGAATTCTAAGCACTTTTCAACAGTTCTAAACAATTTTAAACACCTTTTAAATAGTTTGAAGCAGTTCGTAACCGGTTTGAACAAATTTTAAACAGGTTCAAACCAGTTCCAAGCGGTTTTAAGTTGCTTTAAATAGTTTTAAACAAATTTACATTCTTTTAGACATGTTGAAACAAATTCTAAACAATTTTAAGTAGTTTTTTACAGCTTTGAGTAAGTTTTAAACAGTTTTCAAGATCTTTTAATATTTTTCCACAGTTTTAAACAATTTAAAGCAAGTTTTAAATAGTTTGAAGTAGTTCGAAACCGGTTAAAGTAAGTTTTAAACAGCTTCAAATCAATTCGAAGCAATTTAAAGTTGTTTCAAATAGTTTTAAACAAATTTACGCAGTTTCAGACAGGTTAAAACAAGTTTGAAACAAATTTAAGTAGTTCGTAATAAGTTTACACAAGTTTCAAACAATTTTAAGATAGTTCTAAACTGTTTTAGGTAATTGTAAACATATTTAAACAGTTCTAAACAATTTTAAATAGTTATAAACAATTTTATACAAGTTTTTAAAAATTGTTAGTAGTTTGAAACAGCTTTGAACAAGTTCTAAACTATTTGAAGTATTTTTAAACAGGTTTTAACAAGTCTTAAGCAGATTTGAGTTGTTTAAAACAAATTTAAGTAGTTTTAAACTATTTGAAGTATTTTTAAACAGGTTTTAACAAGTCTTAAGCAGATTTGAGTTGTTTAAAACAAATTTAAGTAGTTTTAAACATGTTTAAAAAAATACATAACAATTTTAAGTTGTTCGAAACAGGTTTGAACAAGTTTTAAATAGTTTTAAACAAGTTCTAAACAGTTTTAAACAAGTTCTTGAGCTTTTTAAACAAGTTTTAGAAATTTTTAAACACGCTCTACACAATTTTAGGTAGTTCTGTTTAATTTTGAAAATACAGTTTTAAACAAGTTCTAAACAGTTTTGAATAGTTCAAAATAGTTCTTAAGAATTTTTAATAATTTCTGAAGAGTGCGAAACAAGTTCTCAACGTTTAAAATATTTCCCGATATTTCTAAACGAGTTTTAAGTAAATTTATTAAGTCGAAAACTAGTTCTAAACAGACAGTTCTTTTAGACAGTTTCCAAGTAGTTTCAAATATTTTCTAAATAGTTTTAATTAGTTCTGAACAAGTTTGAACCTATTCTGAACATGTCTAAAGCAGTTCTATTTAGTTTCGAACAAGTTCAAACCAGTTTTGAACAATTTCTAAATAGTTTTAAACAAGTTCTAAACAATATTAAATAGTCCTAAATTTAATTTGTAAAAAACATTTTTTTTTCTTCAAAAGCTAATAGAAAATGAAAAATGACATATGTATTCATTACTTTTTTCAAACCACTGTCCTTTTTACAATTGAAAACGAAAGTGTGCGGCTTACCACGAAATAGAGGCTCACTTTTCTTTTAGTTATGACATTTTTGCATAATAAATTAGACACACTTTTTTTGCGCTTACCGATAATTAAACATTAAATAAATTAAGAATCTGGTGTCACTTACAATTCAATCTTCATTATTGTTCCCGATTATATTTAAATAAATATACAAGAAATTTCACATTTGTTAATATATTTTAAATAACACAATTATTTTTTAAGGTATATTTAAAAAGAAAATCCACAAAAAGTGAAGTAAACTAAAAAAAGTCATGAAAAAATACCTAAGAAGAATAAAAGTTTTTATTTTATGTGTATTTGTTCAGAGGTTTAGTTTAAATATTCTACTTGCGCAAATTTTTATGTGTTAAAAAGGAAGTAAGTGAAATGATGGGACATAATGAATTATGATTATATCTTTTGAAATTGGGATCGTTGCAAGGACATTGACAGTGTCATTAGTGTCAGTGGTTGGGCATAATGATTAAGCATGTCGATGATAGTCTTCGAACCTTGAATAATTACCTTTTAAGAAGGACTTATAAATGTAATAAGGAGCAGGTTGATTCAGAATAAAATTCTGACGCAATATTTTTTATATCGTCAAAAACGATTTTTTACATAAAAACTATGTGGAACAATAACTATTCCCAATATTATTTATCTAGAGCAAAAATGTACACTTTATATACCTAGGGCAATAATTTATCATTTTTATATCTAGGGCAATAATGTAGACTTTATTTTTCTAGTTCAATAATGTACACTTTATTTATCATGGGTAATAATGTGAACTTTATATATCTAGGGTAATAAAATAGGCTTTATTTATTTAGGGCAATAATGTAGAGTTTATTTATCATGGGTAACAATGTGGACTTTATATATCTAGGTCAATAAAAGGCTATTTATTTATCTAGGTCAATAATGTGAACTTTTTTTATCTAGGGTAATAATGTAGACTTTATTTATCTACGACAGTAAAAGCAATTGAAAAAATTTTAAATAAATTTTGTACCTTCTTAAAGTACATTCTTACATTTTATTTCCCATTTTGCGTAATTTTGTTAAATATTTTCATTTTGTGCACAATTAAAACTATTCTCGGCATTTCTAAATAAACTTTATATATTAACTTTCAGGAAATCATCAAGTTTAGTAGCAGATAGTTTTCTCTCTCAATCAAGTAAAATGAATTCTTTTGAAAATTAAAATCTTCAAGAACAATTAGTGTTTTCTATATGTGAATGAATTTCTCGTAGACTTTGAAGTTTTTGCGGTTTTGAAGTTTCTAAATACAAGCACTTTTATGTTAATTACTGTGATACCGACAAAGTTGTAAAGTATAATTTAAAACACCGTAAGAAAATTGGCTAATTACAAACTACGTAAGAAGAACTCTTAATATACTTACTGTAGTTTGCTGGTTTACAATCTTACAAAATTGAAATACCCATTATTTCATAGACTGGAAATTCGTCCCCTTTAGCATTTTTAGTCTGTTAATTAAAAATTCTCCTAAATGAAAATTCTGCTTAAATAAAAACTCAATTAATAAAAGTAATTTAAATTGCAGACAAAATAGTTTTAAAGCAAAGAAAGAAATGAGAAACTAAAAAGTTTATTTAAATATATTATAATGAAGAGAAATTTTAAAAAAGTTCATAAAAAATGATTGAATTTAAAGGATTAAAATTAAAAGTTGAAGAAATTCCTTAATTGAAAATTAAAAATTAGAAGTTAAAATATACGAAAATAATGATTAAAAAATGAGAAGTAGACGAAATTTGGAAAAAATGAGTTAGAAATGGGAAAATTAATTGAAATTGAAGATAATAATTTAAATTTAAAGAGAAAACAAAAATTGCTGAAGAAATTGAAGACAAAATAAAAAATTCACGATTGTAATTGAAATTTGAAGAAAAGTTTTTAACTATAAATAAACTAACTAAAAATTGAAGGAAATAAATTTAAAAAAATAAGTTAATAATTAAGTAATGATTAAAAAAAGATATTGAAATAAAAAATTTCGAAATGGAAGAGGAAAATAGAGAATTCAAAAAATTTAATAGAAATTCACAAATATATTTAAAGATTATTGATTACGAGTTAAATTTAAGTATAAAATAACCAAAAATGAAAGAAAATCATAAAAATACAATTTTTTTAAATTTAAAAATGAGAAAAATAATTAAAATATAAATAATAATTTAAAATTGTAGAAGGATTATATAAATTGAAGTCATTAACTAAAAAGTGAAAAAAATAAATTAAGAATATTAAGATTTAGGCCGCCTGTGAAAATTGAAGATATTTTTGAAAAATTAAGAATCATATTGATGAAATTTATAAAAAATTAAAAGAAATTTTTAATTGTTAGAAAATATAAAATAATACGAATATAAGGTTAAAAACAAAAAGAACTAAAATTTTAAATAAGATATTGAAAAATTTAGAAAATCTTTAAAAGAAAAAATTGAAAATTAAAGAAAAATATTTTAAAATATTTATAATGTAATTGAAATTTCAGAATCAGATAGAAAAAAATTTAAATTCAAAAAAATACTTTAAAAGCGATGAAAATACATCTTTTAAAATTAAAAATTAAAAAAATTGAAAAATAATCTGAAATTGAATAAAATAATGGAATATTTAAGACAATAATTAAAAATTGAAGACAGAAATTGAAAGTAGATGAAATTCATTAAAAATAGCAAAAATAATATAAAATTGTAAGCTTCAATTTAAAAGTGAAGAAAATAATTGAATAAAGAAGAAATACTTTAAAAAATGACAACATTAATTAAAATTTAAGACAACAGTTTTAAATTAAAGGAATAAGTAAAAATTTAAGAAAATAATTGAAGAACGAAAAAATTTATTTTCAAAAGACGAGAAAAGTTTAGATTCAAGAAATTCATTTAAAAACGCAAAAATAATTGAAATTAAAGACAATATTATAAAATTGAAGAAATTTGTTTGACAAAAAATTTCAAAAACAATTGAATTTTATAGGCCACAATTTCGAAATTGAAGGAAATAATAGAAAATATAAGAAAATTATTTCAAAACGGGAAAAACAATTCGAATTGAAGAATATAATTAATTATTAACAAACAAAATTTCAAATTTTATATTTCATGTAAAAATTAAAAAAATAATTGAGAGTTAAAGAAAAAAATCGAAAATTGAAGACAATAATTTTAAAAATTACAAGTGTAATTCAAAATGAATTGAGTGAAGAAAAATAATGGAAAATTGAGAAGAAACATTTAAAAATGAGAAAAATAACCGAAATTGAAGACAATAATTTAGAATTGAAAAAGTAAAATTTGAATTGAAGAAATTCATTATAAAATAATAAAAATATTTAAAACTTACAATCTACAAGTTAAATTTGTAGAAAATAATTCAATAAGAAGAAACTTATTGAAAAAAGTATTAGAAGTAATTTAAATTGCAGACAAAGTAGCTTTTTAATTATAAAAAAAAATTGAGAAACGAAGAAAATAATTGGAAAATGAAGAAATTGCATTTAAACATATTTTTAAAAAATTAAAATTTATGACAAAAATTGAAATTTGAAAAAAGTTGATAAAAAATGACAAGAATAATTGAATTTAAAGGATTGAAATTAAAAATTGAAGAAATTCAGGAAAAAAAATAATTAAAAATTAAAGACTATAAGTTAAAATATAAAAAAATAAATAAAAGATGAGAAATAGAGGAAAGTTGGAAAAATTAATTTTCCAACAATTATTGTAACTGAAATTTGAAGAAAAGAATTTAAATTTGAATAAAATAATTTAACTCATTCTTACAATTAAATTTCATTATTTTCATTTAATAAAAAAATTTAAATACTAAATATAATAAAAACATGAAATTCTTTAAATTTTCAAGATTTTGCCTCTCCAATAATAGAATGATTAATAATTTTTCATGATTACACATTATTTATAAATATCATAATTACTATCACAATTTTTATAACAGCAATTATAAAAATAATAAAAAATATATTTATTAATTTAAATATTGGGGCCGTATTTTCAATTAATAGTGATCCTTTAATTGTTGGAAAAATAATATTAAGAATTTCTATTATTATTTTATTAATAATAAATATATTTATTAAAACAAGAATTTATTCAATACTTATATATTTGATTCTGATTGGAGGGTTTTTAATTTTATTTTTATATTTTAATAGATTTATTATAAATGAAAAAATATTAATATTAATAAGAATTAATATGAAGATATATTTTTATAGAATTTTTTTTATTAATAATACATTTGCTATTACTAATTTATAAACTAAATTATTTTAATTATTTAATTTTTGTAAATGAAAAAATGTTAAAATTCAAAAGGGTAATTAATGTAAATTGAGTAAGAAATAGTTTAAGATTAATACAAATTTGTTTAAAATTAGAAATATTAGTATTATTAGGAATTATTTATTTATTTTACGTTTCAGTAATGATTTTAAAAATAATTTTTTATTATAATCGTAAATCTTTACGTAAAATGATTTAATAATAAAAGTAATTTAATAAAAAAAAAAGTTAATCATTGAGTAAAGAGAATATTGGGGTGCGATGCAATTAGCCTAATAAAAAATATTAATATAATAGGGTATATAAATAATTATATATAAATACTCTTGAAATTTCATTAAATACATAAAATTAAATCTTTTAATTAATATTATTCTTCTTAAAATAATTAAAATTAATCTAACTTTATTTGAAACTGATTAAGCAATTGCACGAATTCTTCCCAATATTCAATAAATTGATCTTGATGATGATCCTCTTATTATTATTATGTACACTCCTTTTCTTAAGAAACATATGAAATTTAAAATTCTTAAATCTATAAATCAATATATAAAATTTAGAAAATATTAATCATATCATTAATATTAAAATTATCCTTATAATTGGACTAATAAAATAAAATAAGTAATTAAAATTTTTTATCAAAAAAATCTCTTTTCTTAATAATTTAATTGCATCTCTAATCGGTTGAATTAAAATTTAATTAGGTCCTTTACAAATTTGAATATACCCTAAAAGTTTACGTTCCAATAAAGTTAAAATAGACAATGTAATAAAAACTATAATAATTATAATTAAATTATATTAATAACATTATATATATATATATATTATATATTATATATTATATAAATATTATATAATTAATATTAAAATATTAATATAAAACTGTTATTAAATTTAACTATAACTAAAATAACTGAAAATGGAAGAAAATAATTTAAAAAGGAAGAAGTTAACAAAGTAATGACAAAAAACAAAAGATTGAAATAAAAAGTTTCAAAATGGAATTAAATTTTATGTCTCAAATCAATTTACAAATTTGAATATACCCTAAAAGCTTACATTCTAATAAAGTTAAAAAAGCCAATCTAATCAAAACTATAATAATTATAATTAAATTATATTAATAACATTATATATATTATATTATTATATTATATAATTAATATTAAATTATTAATATAAAATTATTATTAAATTTAACTATGACTAAGATAACTGAAAATTAGAAAATTTTTGCCAATACAAAAAAAGTTAGGTTTTTCTTCAACTTTTAAATAGTGTTTTCAAAAAAAAAAAAGAAAAAATATATATTTTTTTAAAAAAACACCATTTTTTAGAAACCAATCCATTTTTTTTAAATTCGGACCCGAATAACAAATTATTATTTTTCATTTATACATACCTCGAAATGTCAAGAACATTTTACAAAAAGATTCCAGTCGGCTAGAAGAGTATTATTAGTTTAAATTAATTGTCAAACTCTAGCTGTTATATCTAAGTGCTGTACTGTGCCTATTTAAATTGAAAAAATTGTTTTATCTTGAATTTAGCTGCATATATATATTTTCTTTTTTTTTTTTGTAAACACCATTTAAAAGTTGAAGAAAAAACCTAACTTTTTTTGTATTGGCAAAAATTTTCTAAATTCAATAGGTTTAGAGTTATATGTGATTAGAAAAAAGGTTTATTTTTAAAAATTTAGAATTTTGAAGATTTATAACTCGAAAATTTGGCCTCTTATAAAAAAAATAAAAAAATACGTATCGAATATTTTTTTACAAGGAACAAATAAAAAATAGATTTAATCGATTTTAAAATGTGGACTGTAAATTTGACATGGAATCGCCCATATATATATATACGAGTTGTAAAATTATTTTCAATAAAAATTCTCTCAGTTAAAAATTCGTCCAATTGGAAATTCTGTTTAAATACCTGTAATTCACCATTTAAAATTCCGACTCCTGAAAAATAAACTGAAGAGACTAAAAGGGGTACAAGCTGATAAAGGATACCAAACAAGTATGTATTTACACAGGAGTTGGAAGATAGAGAGAGAGAGACATGCTTTTGATTTTCCCAGTATGGAAGCGCCTGGTCAGGATCAGATAATAAAATTGCAGTTTATTTATAGAAAAGACTGAGTCAACGGTAGCAAAAGAATCGGCAACAGCACCCCCGGCTTTTAATCACCCAATTAAATATACGCTTAAAGGCTTTAGAAGCAGACTGGATCCCTCGTGGAACCAGTTTTCTGCAATGGAAGAGTCATCAGATAACTTGCGGAGGATCGACCGAGGTGTCTTGTCTTGTGGGTTCAATATGGTTAAACTACTTCCATTAACTACTTCGTTTTAGCTTCCGATTTATTCTCGTCCCTTCTAATTTACAAGAACGTTGATCTCTAGTGAAAGGAAAAGGAGAACGACCCGTAATTAATTTTCGATAACAATTTTTCTGAATCTAAATTATTTTCATGTATTTCGGCACATGTGGTTTTGAATTTTTTTTACTTGATGATTTCTCGTTTCTAGTTAGTATTTTAGGTTATTTAGTTTATGTTTACTGTTTATTATTTACTGTTTATCTAGATTTTATGAGAATTTTAACAAAGCGATGATTTTTGGAAAATGGTAGTCGAGTATACGAAATTGAGAAAATTTGGCGAAATTTCGAAATTGAGTTGGTTTGTGAGGGTTTAGGTTTAAAAATACAAAATGGCGGATCCAAAATGGCGGTTGACTTTATTTGAAATTGCATATTTTGGATTGTAGATTAAAGATTCTTAATTCTAGATTCCACATCCCAGATCTCAGATTTTAAACCCCATATAGAATCGGGAATATGGAAATGGAATCCGGAATGTGGAAATTCGCAACGCTAAACATAATATCAATTTTCAAGAATAAAAATTAAATACAATTTTAATTACCACGAACTGTTAAAATGATTTTAACACTTATTTATTGTCTTATTTTACCAGTTTCCAAGTATCAAAATTGTCAACACAAGTAGAGTTGCAAAATTCTCGGTAATTTAAAATCCGGTTACATTCTCGAGAATATAACCGAGAATATTCTCCTTCCGGAGAATTTATGAGAATTTTCTATGTTTGATTGAGCCCCACTATTTTGAAACACAAACAATTTATTAAAAAAAAAATGGATAAATAACAGAATAATTATCATTACAAATTAACTATAAGTCAATGAAGTGTAAAAATTATTATTAAATATAACAATTATGAACAACTTTAAAATGAAAGAAAGTAATTTAAATTTAAGAAAAATACTTCAAAATCTTAGAAATAAATTGAAACAAATTAGAGTAATGAAAAATTGGAGAAAATAAATGAAAATTAAAAAAAACTGATTTAAATTTAGATAAATATTAAAAAATTTAGAAAATTATTTCAGAAAGTGATGAAAATGACTAAAAATTTAAGAAAACTATGAAGAAATAATATAAATAATTTAAAATTAAAGAAAATAATTAAAATTTAAAAAATAATTGAAAAAATGCATAATATATTTTAAATGAAGGAAATTTAAAGAAAATTTCAGAAAAATACTTGAAACTTTTAAAAGTTGATTGCAAAAAAAAAAAAATTAAAAATTAGAGAAAATAAATGAAAAAAGATAAACATAATTTGAAATTAAGTATCGTAGTTATAATTGAAAATTAAATAAAAAATTAAAATTTTAGATAAATAATTAAATAGTTTTTGGAAATTATGAAAAAGAACGTAAGTAATTGAAAATAATAAACAAATAATATAAATAATTGAAAAGGATTATAAATAAAGAAAATAATTGGAAATTTGAGAAAAATATTTAAAACTTTTAAAAAATAAGCATAGGTAATTAAAACTTGTGGAAAATAATTGGAAAATGATTTTAAAATTTAAAACTTGAAGTCAATAATTAAAATATAATGAAAGCAATAATAAATTGAAAAAGTTTTTGTTATTTTTCTTGCAATTATCAACTAATTTTTTAAAATTTCTATTTAAATTTTTAATCTTCCATTTATTTCTTAATTTTCAATTATTTTCTTCAGTTTTTAATTGCATTCTACGTTTTTCAATTACTTTATTCAAAATTCAATAATTCTCGCATTTTCTCAAATATCAAAAATTGTTTTGAAATTTACATTTAATTATTTACTTTTTAATTTATTTCTTCAATTTTTAACTATTTCCTTCAATTTTCAAATATTTTCTTAAATCTTCAATTTTTTTATCGATTTACAATTAATTCCTCTATATTCAATAATTCTCTTATTTTTTCAATTATTTATTTCAGTCATAAAAATTGGTTTAAAATTTCAATTCAATTATTCAATTAACGAACTATTCTCTTCAATTCTCAGTTATTTTCTTTAAATTTAAATTTCACTTTTAAATTTTTAATTATTTTCTTAATTATTAAAAAATTATCGCCTTTTTTCTATTATTTTTTTCAATTATTATTTTTCTTTAATTTTAAATACAATTGTTTAATTATTTTCTTTAATTTTTAATTACAATGTTCAATTTTTATTTTCATTCTTCAGTTTTCAATTGTTTTCTTCTATTTTTATTAATTCCCGGCTTTTTTTAATTAATTTTTTCAATTTTTAATTATATTCCATAAATTTTAATTCAATTCTTCAATTTTTTATTGCTTTCTTCAATTTTCAATTATTTATTTAAAATTTTTAATTATTTTCTTTAATTCTCAAAATTTTTGTTTTATATCAATTTCAGTTATTTTGGTCTATTTTCAATTACTTCCCTAATATTAGTTAATTCCCGCATTATGTCAATTAATAACTATTTTTTTAATACAATTCTTGAATTTCCAATTGATTTTTTTAATATTCATTTATTTTCTACAATTGTTTTACATAATTTTCATCAGTTTTCAATAGGCAATATATTATTCACCTTCAATTTTATGAATATTTATTGATTACAGATTTTTTTTTGTACGAATGACGATTATTCTCACAATTTGTCGAAGTTTTTTTTCAGTTGTTAATTATTTTTTTTTTTTTAATAATAATAAATTAATTAATTTCAATAAATTTTAAAATATTTACTTTTTTTTGTCATATTGCAATTTTTCTTTTGATTATCAATTATTTTCTTGAAATTTTCAGTTAATTCTTTAATTTCCAATTTATTTCTTCAATTTTCAAATATTTTCTTTAATCTTCAATTTTTTTATCAATTTTCAAATAATTCCTCAATATTCAATAATTCTCTTATTTTTTCAATTACTTTTTTCACTCATAAAAATTGTTTTAAAATTTCAATTCCATTATTCAATTATCGCACTATTCTCTTCAATTCTCAGTTATTTTCTTTAAATTTAAATTTTCTTATTATTTTTATCGATTATTATTAAGTTTCTTTAATTTTAAATACATTTGTTCAATTATTTTCTTTTATTTTTAATTACAATCTTCAATTTTTATTTCCATTCTTCAGTTTTCAATTGTTATCTTCTATTTTTATTAATTCTCGGCTTTTTTTAATTAATTTTTTTCAATTTTTAAGTATATTCCATAAATTTTAATTTAATTCTTCAATTTTTTATTGCTTTCTTCAATTTTCAATTATTTTTTTTTTCAATTTTAATTATTGTTTTCGATTTTTAATCCTGTTGTTAAGTGTGCAATTATTTCCACCAATTATTCCTATAATTTTCTTAATTTTTCAATTTGCAATTATTTTCTTTAAACTTAATATTTCTCGTTTAATTTTTATAATTATTTTGTTCAATTGTCTATTAATCTAGTCATTTTTCGAATTTTGTTTTCAATTGACAATAATTTTCGTAATTTTTCTCATATTTTCTTCAATTTTTCAACTGTTTCCTTCAATTATTAATATTTTCCGTAATTTTCAATTATTTCAATTTTTAATTATTATCTTAAAATTTTTCAATTATTCTTTGATTTTTTAAATTATTTTGTTCGGCTGTGATTAAATCTAGCTATTTTTTGAATTTTGTTTTCATTTGTCAATTATTTTTATCATTTTGTAAATTTTTTTTTTAATTATCAATTATTTTTTCAAATTTTAATTTAATTCTTAAATTTTTATTTTATTTCCTCAATTTTTAATTATTGTTTTTAATTTTAAAATTAATTTTTTCAATTTTCAATCCAGTTGTTCAATTTGCAACTGTTATTTCTATAATTTTTAAACTATTTTTTTTAAATTTTATATATAATTATTGTTTATTTTTTTAAACTATTCTTTTCAATTTCGTAATTTTCATTATTTGTATTTGCAAAAATTTATAGTTTTAAATGACCAACAACAATGCAAAGTTTGTCTTTAATGTTGCTATAGTTATTATATATAATTCTTACTATTAACATTAAAATGCAAATCATTACTAATAAGAATGTCACTAGAGATTCTATTTTTTTTACATTGATTGAGAAAATTCGACTTAATTTGATAAATAAGTAAATAAAAAACTTAAATTCTTATAAATTTTTGATTTGAATTTTGGTCGGTTATATTCCCGGTTATATTCTCGTTCTCATTACCGTTCTCCAGGTAATATTACTTCTTCGCAACTCTAAACAAAGGAATGATTTTTGGAAAATTGTAGTCAAGTGTACGAATTTGGGAAAATTTGGCAAAATTTCGAAATTGAGTTGGTTTGTGAGGGTTTAGGTTTAAAAATACAAAATGGCGGATCGAAAATGGCGGTTGACTTTATTTAAAATTGCATATTTTGGATTGTAGATTAAAGATTCTTAATTCTAGATTCCACATCCCAGATCTCAGATTTTAAACCCCATATAGAATCGGGAATATGGAAATGAAATCCGGAATGTGGAAATTCGCAACGCTAAACATAATATCAATTTTCAAGAATAAAAATTAAATACAATTTTAATTACCACAAATTGTTAAAATGATTTTACAATTAATTTATTGTCTTATTTTACCAGTTTCCAAGTATCAAAATTGTCAACATAAGTCCAAATTGAACACAAATTAAACTCTTCTAAATAAATGCTTCTCTTCAAATTTTCCTGCTTAGAAAATAAAATGAAAAAATCCGGGAAAATCTCAACTAACAATAATAATCTTTCTAATAATACTAAATCCACTTCTGGGACGAAGCTAATAAATAACGTATTACTAGTCTTTCTAATTTTAGAAAAATGCCTTAATAGAGTTCAGCGTTTGGATAAATATAGAACATAAATCGTGTTTTGCAGATTTTAATAATCTTCAAGAGCTTATTTCACACCTACAGGCGGTCATTACTCTGTCAAGACAGGTTTGCCAACAGTGAATGTAAACTTGTTATTTAATTTACTCTGAGCTACTGCCCGTATAAAACAAGGAGTAAAATGTAGAGTAGATAAAGTCGCAGATTAGGCATAAGATTCAACAAAGAATCTTTGATAAGAAAAGGCCCACTTTAAAAGAAAATCTATTTTCTCCTTGTTTGCCAGAATACGATCGCAGATGACCCACAAAGGGTACAAAAATCTGAACAAAGACTTTTCTAATATTATATTTTAAATTATTTCTTTTTTACATCATTATTATTCACAGATCCGATTTTTGAAGTTCCTGTTTTCCTCCGAATTATGAAAAATGGCGAAGAAATGTTTCGAATCGCAAGAAAGTATGGAAAGTGAAAAAAAAGAAAAAACTCGCACTTCCTGTCCCTTTCTTCTATTTTCAATTTCTCTGAAAGAGAAGGATAGAAATTAACTTCTTCTTTTTTTTTATCTAGTCTAAAACGACCTTTTCTTGTATTCGCAAGAAGGCCTTACTTTCTAGTTCAACGACTCGCGAGTGTCTGAAGAATCCTACGTATGATCGTCCTTCTTTGCCTTTCTCGTCCTCTTTTCGACATGGAACTCGTTACGTTGATCTCTCGGTAAATCCTCGTTCCTCTTTTTTTTTATTTTTATTTTTTATATTCCTCCCAGCAAGTTTATCCTGGCAAACCAGATCTATATTTAGAACCTAAGCAGTCATTATTATCAGTACCACTACTGACATAGAGTCTCTCTTTTCTTGAGGTGTAAAGACGCGGGAGTCTCCGTCGTTTATCTTCTCAGTCAAATACCGACACGCTTCTTCACATTTATTTTTTTAACATTTCTATTTTACAATCTATAGTAATAATCCTTATTACCTTATTAGATATGGTCGAGGCTGTCACTCACGAGAATCAGGCTTTGACTTATTACGCACTTATGTAAGTACCTATATGAGATGTACTTTTGTGGCGAAATAATCGAGGACATGATAGAGAGTATTAAATAAAATATTATTTTTTACGTGTTAAAGGGATTTTGCAAATTTTCATTATAGAGTTTCAACTGATTTTACTGGTGATTTAGATTAATAGAATAATACAATTTAAAGGCGAAACTAGGTTTTTTTTTTAAATTCTGTATGGACCTGTTGAAACTGTTTGACAATTGTTGACAAATTTTATATACATAGGTCAAAGAAGAAGTGTTTTACAACTAGTTTAAAACTGTCTTAATTTTTTTTTATATTTGAATCTGTTCAGAAACGTTTAATATTGTTAAGCGGTGTCAAAAAATCACTTAAAACTGTTAAAAACTAGTTCAAAACTGTTTTTAAGAACTCAAAAATTTTTTTATTTTAACACTGTTTAAAACTAGTTTAAATCCGTTAAGAACTAATTAGAACTGATCGAAACTAAATAAAACTGTTGATTTGTATTTCAAAACTGATGTAACTAATTCAAACCTATTAAAAACTACTTAAAACTGGTCATAACTAGTTTAAACCTGTTCAGAGCAACATCAAAAGTGATTTGAACTACTTCAAAATGTTTATAACTAGTTAAAAACTGTTTAGAATTACTTAGAGCTGGTCATAACAAGTACAAAACTGTTCAGAAGTATTCAATAATATCAATATCCATTTCAAAAGTGTTAAAAACTCTTTAAAACTGGTTATATCTAGTTCAAAACTGTTTATATTTATTATAAACTATTTGTAACTGGTTCAAAACAGTTTAAAACTACTGATATCTATTTTTAACTATTTCAAAACTTTCAATAACTAATTCAAAACTATTAAAAAATACTTGAAACTGGTTATAGCTGATTTAAACCTGTTCAGAACAACTTCAAAACTGTTTTAAACTACTTCAAAATGTTTATAACTAGTTTAAGACTGTTTAGAATAACTTAGAAATGGTCATAACTAGTACAAAACTGTTCAAAAGTATTCAATAATATCAATATCCATTTCAAAAGTGTTAAAAACTCTTTAAAACTGGTTATATCTAGTTCAAAACTGTTTATATTTATTATAAACTATTTGTAACTGGTTCAAAACAGTTTAAAACTACTGATATCTATTTTTAACTATTTCAAAACTTTCAATAACTAATTCAAAACTATTAAAAAATACTTGAAACTGGTTATAGCTGATTTAAACCTGTTCAGAACAACTTCAAAACTGTTTTAAACTACTTTAGAATGTTTATAACTAGTTTAAAACTGTTTAGAATTACTTAGAACTGGTCATAACTAGTACAAAACTGTTCAAAAGTATTCAATAATATCAATATCAATTTCAAAAGTATTTAAAACTCTTTAAAACTTTTCGTATCTAGCTCAGAATTGTTAAGATTTATTTAAAACTGTTTATAACTAGTTCAAACGTGTTTAAAACTACGAAAAACTATTCAGAAATATTTCACAACTGTAAATAGATAATTCTAAACTATTAAAAACTACTTGAAACTGGTTAAAGCTGATTTAAACCTGTTCAGAACAACTTCAAAACTGTTTTGAACTACTTCAGAATGTTTATAACTAGTTTAAAACTGTTTAGAATTACTTAGAACTGGTCATAACTAGTACAAAACTGTTCAAAAGTATTCAATAATATCAATATCAATTTCAAAAGTATTTAAAACTCTTTAAAACTTTTCGTATCTAGCTCAGAATTGTTAAGATTTATTTAAAACTGTTTATAACTAGTTCAAACGTGTTTAAAACTACGAAAAACTATTCAGAAATATTTCACAACTGTAAATAGATAATTCTAAACTATTAAAAACTACTTGAAACTGGTTAAAGCTGATTTAAACCTGTTCAGAACAACTTCAAAACTGTTTTGAACTACTTCAGAATGTTTATAACTAGTTTAAAACTGTTTAGAATTACTTAGAACTGGTCATAACTAGTACAAAACTGTTCAAAAGTATTCAATAATATCAATATCAATTTCAAAAGTATTTAAAACTCTTTAAAACTTTTCGTATCTAGCTCAGAATTGTTAAGATTTATTTAAAACTGTTTATAACTAGTTCAAACGTGTTTAAAACTACGAAAAACTATTCAGAAATATTTCACAACTGTAAATAGATAATTCTAAACTATTAAAAACTACTTGAAACTAGTTAAAGCTGATTTAAACCTGTTCAGAACAACTTCAAAACTGTTTTGAACTACTTCAGAATGTTTATAACTAGTTTAAAACTGTTTAGAATTACTTAGAACTGGTCATAACTAGTACAAAACTGTTCAAAAGTATTCAATAATATCAATATCAATTTCAAAAGTATTTAAAACTCTTTAAAACTTTTCGTATCTAGCTCAGAATTGTTAAGATTTATTTAAAACTGTTTATAACTAGTTTAAACGTGTTTAAAACTACGAAAAACTATTCAGAAATATTTCACAACTGTAAATAGATAATTCTAAACTATTAAAAACTACTTGAAACTAGTTAAAGCTGATTTAAACCTGTTCAGAACAACTTCAAAACTGTTTTGAACTGGTTCAAAATGTTTATAAATAGTAGAAAACTGTTTAGAATTACTTAGAACTGGTCATAACTAGTACAAAACTGTTCAGAAGTATTTAATAATATCTATATCCATTTCAAAAATGTTTAAAACTATTTAAATCTGGTTATATCTAGTTCAAAACTGTTAAGATTTATTATAAACTATTTATAACTGGTTCAAACGTATTGAGAACTACTGATATCCATTCTTATCTATTTCAAAACTTTCAATAAGTAATTCAAAACTATTAAAAACTACTTGAAACTGGTTATTGCTAATTTAAACCTGTTCAGAACAACTTCAAAACTGTTTTAAACTACTTCAAAATGTTTATAACTAGTTTAAGACTGTTTAGAATAACTTAGAAATGGTCATAACTAGTACAAAACTGTTCAGAAGTATTCAATAATATCAATATCCATTTCAAAAGTGTTAAAAACTCTTTAAAACTGGTCATATCTAGTTCAAAACTGTTTATATTTATTATAAACTATTTGTAACTGGTTCAAACGAGTTTAAAACTACTGATATCTATTTTTAACTATTTCAAAACTTTCAATAACTAATTCAAAACTATTAAAAAATACTTGAAACTGGTTATAGCTGATTTAAACCTGTTCAGAACAACTTCAAAACTGTTTTAAACTACTTCAAAATGTTTATAACTAGTTTAAAACTGTTTAGAATTACTTAGAACTGGTCATAACTAGTACAAAACTGTTCAAAAGTATTCAATAATATCAATATCAATTTCAAAAGTGTTAAAACTCTTAAAAACTGGTCACATCTAGCTCAGAATTGTTAAGATTTATTTAAAACTGTTTATAACTAGTTCAAACGTGTTTAAAACTACGAAAAACTATTCAGAAATATTTCACAACTGTAAATAGATAATTCTAAACTATTAAAAACTACTTGAAACTAGTTAAAGCTGATTTAAACCTGTTCAGAACAACTTCAAAACTGTTTTGAACTGGTTCAAAATGTTTATAAATAATAAAAAACTGTTTAGAATTACTTAGAACTGGTCAGAACTAGTACAAAACTGTTCAGAAGTATTTAATAATATCTATATCCATTTCAAAAATGTTTAAAACTATTTAAATCTGGTTATATCTAGTTCAAAACTGTTAAGATTTATTATAAACTATTTATAACTGGTTCAAACATATTGAGAACTACTGATATCCATTCTTATCTATTTCAAAACTTTCAATAAGTAATTCAAAACTATTAAAAACTACTTGAAACTGGTTATAGCTGATTTAAACCTGTTCAGAACAACTTCAAAACTGTTTTAAACTTCTTCAAAATGTTTATAACTACTTCAAAATGTTTAAAACCGGTTTAAAACTGTTTAGAATTACTTAGAACTGGTCATAACTAGTACAAAGCTGTTCAGAAGTATTTAAAAAATTCTATATCCATTTCAAAAGTATTTAAAACTCTTTAAAACTTGTCGTATCTAGCTTAGAATTGTTAAGATTTATTGAAAACTGTTTATAACTAGTTCAAACGTGTTTAAAACTACGAAAAACTATTCAGAAATATTTCACAACTGTAAATAAGTAATTCAAAACTATTAAAAAGTACTTGAAACTGGTTATAGCTGATTTAAACCTGTTCAGAACAACTTCAAAACTGTTTTAAACTTCTTCAAAATGTTTATAACTACTTCAAAATGTTTAAAACCGATTTAAAACTGTTTAGAATTACTTAGAACTGGTCATAACTAGTACAAAGCTGTTCAGAAGTATTTAAAAAAATCTATATCCATTTCAAAAGTATTTAAAACTCTTTAAAACTTGTCGTATCTAGCTTAGAATTGTTAAGATTTATTGAAAACTGTTTATAACTAGTTCAAACGTGTTTAAAACTACGAAAAACTATTCAGAAATATTTCACAACTGTAAATAGATAATTCTAAACTATTAAAAACTACTTGAAACTAGTTAATGCTGATTTAAACCAGTTCAGAACAACTTCAAAACTGTTTTGAACTGGTTCAAAATGTTTATAAATAGTAAAAAACTGTTTAGAATTACTTAGAACTGGTCATAACTAGTACAAAACTGTTCAGAAGTATTTCAAAATATATATATCCATTTCAAAAATGTTTAAAACTATTTAAATCTGGTTATATCTAGTTCAAAACTGTTAAGATTTATTATAAACTATTTATAACTGGTTCAAACGTATTGAGAACTACTGATATCCATTCTTATCTATTTCAAAACTTTCAATAAGTAATTCAAAACTATTAAAAACTACTTGAAACTGGTTATAGCTGATTTAAACCTGTTCAGAACAACTTCAAAACTGTTTTAAACTTCTTCAAAATGTTTATAACTACTTCAAAATGTTTAAAACCGGTTTAAAACTGTTTAGAATTACTTAGAACTGGTCATAACTAGTACAAAGCTGTTCAGAAGTATTTAAAAAATTCTATATCCATTTCAAAAGTATTTAAAACTCTTTAAAACTTGTCGTATCTAGCTTAGAATTGTTAAGATTTATTGAAAACTGTTTATAACTAGTTCAAACGTGTTTAAAACTACGAAAAACTATTCAGAAATATTTCACAACTGTAAATAAGTAATTCAAAACTATTAAAAAGTACTTGAAACTGGTTATAGCTGATTTAAACCTGTTCAGAACAACTTCAAAACTGTTTTAAACTTCTTCAAAATGTTTATAACTACTTCAAAATGTTTAAAACCGATTTAAAACTGTTTAGAATTACTTAGAACTGGTCATAACTAGTACAAAGCTGTTCAGAAGTATTTAAAAAAATCTATATCCATTTCAAAAGTATTTAAAACTCTTTAAAACTTGTCGTATCTAGCTTAGAATTGTTAAGATTTATTGAAAACTGTTTATAACTAGTTCAAACGTGTTTAAAACTACGAAAAACTATTCAGAAATATTTCACAACTGTAAATAAATCATTCTAAACTATTTTAATATTCTAAAACTACTTGAAACTGTTTATAGCTGATTTAAACCTGTTCAGTGCAACATCAAAACTGATGTAAACTACTTCAAAATGTTAAAACTAGTTTAAAACTGTTTAGAATTACTTAGAACTGATTTTAACTAGCACAAAAATCTTCAAAAGTATTTTAAAAATATCTATATCCTTTTCAAAAATGTTTAAAACTCCTTAAAACTGGTTATCTAGTTCAAAATTATTAAGATTTATTATAAACTATTTATAACTGGTTCAAACGTGTTTAGAACTACTCTTGTCTATTTTCAACTATTATAAAACTATTAATAACTAATTCAAAACAATTAAAACTACTTAAAATTGGTCATAACTAGTTTAAACTTGTTCAGGAAAATTTCGAAACTGTTTTGAACTATATCTAATACTGTTTATAATCGGTTTAAAACTGTTTAGAATTACTTAGAACTGGTCATAACTAGTACAAAACTGTTCAGAAGTATTTCAAAATATCTATATCCATTTCAAAAAAGTTCAATATACTCTAAAAGTTGTCATATCTAGTTCAAAATTGTTAAGATTTATTTAAAACTATTTATAACTAGTCCAAACGTGTTTAAAACTACGGAAAACTATTCAGAACTATTTCAAAACTGTAAATAAGTAATTCGAAACTATTAAGAACAACTTGAAACTGGTCATAGCTGATTTAAACCTGTTCAGAACAACTTCAAAACTGTTTTGAACTACTTCAAAATTTTTATTACTAGTTTGAAACTGTTTAGAATTACTTAAAACTGGTAACAACTCGTTTAAACCCCAAATCTATTTTAAAAACTTGATAACTAGTTCAAACGTGTTTGGCACTACTTATAATTGTTCATAATGAGTTCAAAACTATTTACAACAATTCTAAAATTGTTCGAAATTACTTAACCCTCAATTGCTAGACGGGGTCTGCCAGACCCGGTTTTTTAAAGCCGCTTTTTAATTATTTTCAATCTACAGTCTGCTGTAGGAGAGAGCGGAAAAGGTTTACCGGGTCTGATAGACCCAGTCTAGGATTTGAGGTTTAAATATGTTTGTAACTATATTAAACTGTTAAAAACTATACAAAAATGGCCCCTACTGTTTCAAAAACTGTTTAGGACTATTTCAAAATATCTATATCCAGGTCCACAGTGTTTAAAAAGGTTTAAAACTTGTCATATCTAGTTTAAAACTGTTTAGATTTATTTAAAACTATTTATACCTACTTCAAACTTGTTTAAAACAATGAAAAAATTCGTAAAACTATTTTAAAACTGTCAATAAGTAATTCCGAACTATTAAAACTTACTCGAAACTGGTCATAGCTGGTTTAAACCTGTTTAGAACAACTTCAAAACTGTTTTAAACAACTTTAAAATTTTTATAACTGGTTTAAAACTGTTTAACATTACTTAAAACTTGTCACAACTAGTTTAAAACCCAAGATTATTTGAAAAACTTAATAACTAATTTAAACCTGTTTAGAACTACTTGAAACTGTTCATAATAAGGTCAAAACTATTTACAACAACTCTGAAACTGTTGTTTGAAACTACTTAAACATGTTAAAAACTAGTTTAAACTGTTAAATACTGCTTAGAACTGGTTATAACTAGTACAAAACTGTTCAGAAGTAATTAAAATTATATATATCCAGATCCAAAAGGTTTGAAACTTTTTAAAACTGGTTATATCTATTTCAAAACAGTCAATATCTAATTCAAAATAATTAAAAACTACTAAAACCTGGTCATGACTAGTTCAAACTTGTCCAGAATAATTGCAAACCTGTTCTGAACTACTTCAAAATGTTTAAACTAGTTTAAAACTGTTCGGAATTATTTAAAACTGGTCATAACTAGTTAGAAACTATTCAGGCTATTTTAGAAATTTTATAACTAGTTGAACTATTTAAAAAAATATATATATATATCAAGATCAAAAGTGTTTAAAACTCTTTAAAACTGGTCATATCTAGTTCAAAACTGTTTAAATTTATTTAAACTTATATTAACTGGTTCAAAGGTGTTTAGAACTACTGAAAACTATTCATAACTATTTTAAAACTATCAATAACTAATTCAGACAGTTGAAAACAACTTAAAATTGATCATAACTAGTTCAAACTTGTTCAGAAAAATTTCAAAACTGTTTTGAACTACTTAAAAATGTTTATAATCGGTTTTAAACTGTTTGGAATTATTTAAAACTAGTTTAAAACTGTTTGAAACTGGTCACAACTAATTCAAAAACTGTGCAGAAATATTTAAAAATATCTATATCCAGATCAAAAGTGTTTTAAACCCTTTAAAACAGGTCATATCTAGTTCAAAACTGTTTACATTTATTTAAAACTATTTATAACTGGTTCAAACGTGTCTAGAACTACTGATATCTATTCTTAACTATTTCAAAACTTTTAATAACTAATTTAAAACAATTAAAAACTACTTAAAACTGGTTATAACTAGTTCAAACTTGTTCAGAATAAATTCAAAACTGTTTAAAACTGTTCATAACTACTTTAAAACTATTTAAAACTATTTATAACTGGTCATAAATAGTTTAAAACTGTTAAAAACTACTTAAAAAGTGTTATAGTTTGTTCAATCGTGTTTTTGAACTACCTGAAACTGGTCATAACTAGTTAAAAATTGTTTATAACCTCTCAAAAATGTTTTAACTTATTTAAACGCGTTTAGAACTACTTAAAACTCGTCATTAGATATTTAAAACTGTTCATAAGCAGCTAAAAACTGATCAGAATTAGTAAAAAATATTTAAAACTTTTTAAACATTTTATATATAATTCTTAATTGTTTAGAACTGTTTTAGAACTTGTTCACAACTGTCTAAAACTACTTCTAATTTTTTTAAAACCTGTTTAAAACAGGTCAGAACTGTTTAGAACTTGTTTAAGATTATTTAGAACTGGTTAAATCTCGTTTAGAACTAATTTGAACTAGTTTAAACTGTTCAGAGTTAATTAAGAACTAGTTTGAACGTGTTCATAACAGTTTCTGTTTTTTTTAATTAAATTAAATCTGTTCAAAATTCAAATTGCTTTTACCATTTGAACTATTTTAAAGAGTATATAACTAGTTTAAATGATTTAAGACTACTTAAAATTTCTCAGAACTTGTTTAAAACTATCTAAATCTTGTTAAAACTGTTCAGAACTATTTGGAGCTATTTTAAACTGTACATAACTTGTTCACAAGTGTTCATAACAGTTCAAAAATTGTTTTCAATTAATATCAAATGCTTTAGAATGATTAAAATTTGTAAGATTTATTTAGAGTTGGTTATATCTTTTAAGTACATCTTAAAACATTTTAGAACTTGTTTGAAACTGTTCAGGACTGGCCGAAAACTAATTAAAAGTGGTTTTAAAATTTTAATAACAAGTTCACCTCTGTTTCTAACTGTTTATATAACTACTTAAAATCTTTATATGCCACTTTATTTAACGTATGTTTACAATTTTTTAGAATTAGTTTGAAACTGTTCAAAACTAGTTTAAACTGTTTACAACAAGTTCAAAACTGTTTAAAACAGGTTGAAAACCGATAAGAAATTGTTCAAAACTATTTATAACTTGTAAAAAACTGCTTACGTTTAAAACTATCAAGAACTGGTTTTAAACTGTTTTGAACTGGTTTCAAATTGTTAAAAGCTTTTTAGAATTACTTAAAATTGTTTCAACTAAATACTGTTTTGAACTTGTTCATAACTATTTAGAACTTGTTTTAAACTATTTAGAACTAATTTAAAACTGTTTAGAACTAGTTTAAGACTATTTAGAACTGGTCTAAATCTGTTTAGAACTTGTTTAGAACTATTTCAAGCTGCTTTAAATATGGTTTGGTCATTTTCTGTTATTTTTTTAAATTAAAAAAACAAACACTTTAAAACAATTATTTTACAAATGTTTTTGGTAATTAATATATAACATTATGATGACTATTATTGATCATTTGCGAATATCATTTTTTTCATGTCCGACACATAATTTTAAAATTTTCATAATATATATATATATATATATATAAAATATTTGTAATGTGCGACCATTATTAGACAAATTTAATTAATTGAAAATTGTTTTTTCATTAAATTAAAACTTTTCTTTTACTAAAAGAAACTTTTTTGATCAAAACAAAATCGTTTTTTGCTCAAAGAGTTCTTATCTGTTCAAAAGAAATATTTTTCATCGAAAATAATTTTATTAAAGTAGTAAACAACGATTATTAAAAGAAAAAAAATATTGAAATAAATAAATATATTTGGATATTTATATACGATATTTTTTAAATTAACAAAACCTTTTCCCTGATTGCAATATTTTTCAAAATATCACATCTCTCGATATGAGGAAGTAGTAGAAATTAGTAGAAACCTCATTAACAGGGAACAATAAATTACGTTAATGAAATGTATATTATCGATTCAATAACCGCTATTCTTTTTTCCAAGGTTATCTGAGGAGAGAAAGGTACTTGAGTAGATAAATGGTTAGAAATAATGCGTAATTTTTTTTTAATAATTTTTTTTTCAATTCAGAATCATTGAGATTTATACGAATAGTATGTAAAAAACAGAAATTATGAAGACATTTACATACTTATATGTATAAATGACATTAATAATCACTACAGGTACTTGAACTTAAGAACGAGAAGAATCTAAATCTAAGTTAATTAAACGATAAAGACAAAAAACCAAGAATTTTGATCATATAAACACTATTTTATTGAGAAAAAAATTTAAATTTTGATCCTACAACATTGTGAGAGCAGAAAATATTTAACCAAAAGAAATAAAAATTGGAGATTTAAATAGTGGAACAATCTCCAATTTTCTGAAAAATTATTGTAACAAATCATTAAACGAACATCAATTATAACAGATTTTTTAATTACTTATGTTTTTTCCATTTTGCTAATTAATTAATTAATTAACATTGCCAATTAAAACGAGAAAAACTTCTTTTATCATTGTTCCGTAGTCCTTCGGCGACTTTAAATATAAACTAAAAGCATAATTTATTCTGTTGATTAAAGATCATTAATTAATGATCGGCGTTTGTAAAAAAAAAGCAAGGAAAAAAAACAGTTACAATAATGAGAAGACTTGCAATCAATAGTCACTTTTTATGTTGTTTAATAATGTTTTATAAATTATGAAAAAAATACCTTGAGGTTTATTATCATAGAGCCTTGTATAATTTCCAGAGAAAAGAAATAATTCGATTCGTTTGCTTGTGTCTCTCTAAATTCGAATTAGTGATTTTCTACTATTGAAAAATCGGCTACTATATTAATTAGGAAAAAAATTACTAATTTTTAGTAGAAAACTACTAATTTTTAGTAAAAAACTTTTAATTTTGAGTAGAAAACTACTAATTGAAAAAGTTAATTTAACTATTCAATTTGTAGATATTTCACTTTCGAATTAGTAGATCTCTACTTTCGATTAGTAATTTTCTACTAAAAATTAGTAAATATTTGACAATTTAATAGTAATCGATTTTTCACTAATTCATTAGTAGAAAGTCACTAATTCTGATTTAGAGAGTAAATTTGTAACTACAAAAAATAATTTTGATTTAATGAATTTATCACTTGGTGAATAAATATAAAATAAAATTTATCAATCGAGTCAGTAGATTTTGGTTAAATAATAACACAAAAAGTTATAATTATAAAAAATTATAATTTTGAATACGAGGATAGGACAATCTCCCAATTTTATATCGTAAATTAATTATATAATATTATATATATTATATTATTAATTACTTTTTTTGATTAAAAAAGATTTTTGAGGTTAGAAAAAACATCCTAACGTGCCCCCGGAAATAAAAACCTATTTACTTTTTCTGAATCGGTCATAAGCTCAAGTGAATCTGCTTTCTTAAAAGGAAATTTCCAATTAACTCCGACTCAAATCATTTTAATTTTTCAAGTGTTTTTTTTTATTTTTTAGAAATATTTTCAACAAAATTTTTATATATTCGTACAATTTTAAAAAGTTTTATCAAATCTAACAGCCCTACACAAAATTTATTTAAGTAGCTTAATTAATTAAAAATGTTGTGTAAAATATGACAATCTAACCTCAAAATTTCCAAACCGAATCATAATTGTCAAAACCGATTCAATAAATTTTGTATTAATGGGAAATCAATTATTAAAAATAACTTCGATTCAAAAACTATTCCGAATGCTTAATCTGCTTTTTTAAAAACTACGATTCACTAGAGTAGAGTTGCAAAATTCTCGGTAATTTAAATAATTTAAAATCCAGTTACATTCTCGAGAATATAACCAAGAATATTCTCCTTCCGGAGAATTTATAAGAATTTTCTATGTTTGAATGAGCCCCACTTATTTGAAACACAAACAATTTATTTAAAAAAAAAAATAAAAAAAAGGATAAATAACAAAATAATTATCATTACAAATTAACTGTAAGTCAATAAAATGTAAAAATTGTTATTAAATATAACAATTATGAAAAAATTTGAAAAAATACTTTAAAATCTTAGAAATAAATTGAAAAAAATTAGGGTAATGAAAAATTGGAAAAAATAGTTGGAAATGGAAAAAAATGATTCAAATTGAGAAAAATAATTATAAATTCAGAAAATGATTAAAAATTTAAGTAAATTATGAAGAAATAATATAAATAATTTAAAATTGAAGAAAATAATTAAAATTTAAAAAAATAATTGAAAAAATTCCATAATATATTTTAAATAAAGGGAATTTAAAGAAAATTTTAGAAAAATACTTGAAACTTTTAGAAGATTTAGAAGATTTAGAAGAAAATAATTAAAAATTAGAGAAAATAAATGAAAAAAAATCAATTTTTAATTTAAGAGAAATAATTGCAAAACATACAGAATATAGGTACATAAAATCGTAGATATAATTAAAAATTGAAAGGAAAAATGAAAATTTCAGATAAATAATTAAAAACTTTTTGGAAATTATGAAAAAGAACATAAGTAATTGAAAATAATAAACAAATAATATAAATTCAACTGAAAATTGAATTAAATAATTGAAAATGATTAAAAATTAAAGAAAATAATGGCAAATTTCAGAAAAATATTTACAAAATTTACATAATTATTTAAAAAATAAAAATATTTAAAACTTGTGGAAAATAATTGGAAAATGATTTTAAAATTTGAAACTTGAAGACAATAATTAAAATATGATAAAAACAATGATAAGTTGAAAAAAATTGATTTTTTTTCAATTATCAACTTTTCTTTTAAAATTTCAATTTAAATCTTTAATCTTTAGTTTAATTATTTAATCTTCCATTTATTTATTTAATTTTCAATTATTTTCTTAAATTTTCAATTGCATTCTAGGTTTTTCAATTACTTTATTCAAAATTCAATAATACTCGCATTTTCTTAATTATCAAATATTTTCTTGAAATTTTAATACAATTCTTCAACTTCCCAATGATTTCTTTAATTTTTATTTATTTTTTACAAGTGTTTCCATTATTTCCATTATTTTTATCAGTTTTCAATTGACAATTTATTTTTCTAATTCAATTTTATGATTATTCAATAATTAAAATTTTTTTTTCGAATGCCGATTATTCTCACCATTTTTCGAATTTTTTTTTTCAATTTTTAATTATTTTCTTTAATAGTTTATTATTTTCCTTAATATTTAATTATTTTCATCATATTGTAATTTTTCTTTTAATCGTCAATTATTTTCTTGAAATTTCCATGTAATTCTTTAATTTCAAATTTATTTCTTTAATTTTTAATTATTTCCTTCAATTTTCAAATATTTTCTTAAATCTTTAATTTTTTTTATCGATTTACAATTAATTCCTCAATATTCAATAATTCTGTTATTTTTTCAATTATTTTTTTCACTCATCAAAATTGTTTTAAAATTTCAATTCAATTATTCAATTTTAGAACCATTCTATTCCATTCTCAGTTATTTTTTTCAAATTTAAATTTCACTTTTAAATTTTCAGTTAGTTTTCTTTAATTTTAAATACAATTGTTTAATTATTTTCTTTAATTTTTAATTACATTCTTCGATTTTTATTTCCATTCTTCAGTTTTCAATAATTGTTTTCTTCTATATTAATTAATTCTCGGCTTTTTTCAATTACTTTTTTCAATTTTTAAATATATTCTTTAAATTTCAATACAATTCTTCAATTTTTAATTGCTTTCATAAAATTTAAATTATTTTTTCGATTTTCAATCCAGTTGTTAAATGTGTTGTTATTTCCAACAATTATTCCTATAATTTTCTTAATTTTTAAATTTGCAATTATTTTCTTTAAAATTAATATTTCTTGTTTAATTTTTACAATTATTTTGTTCAGTTGCCTATTAATCTAGTCATTTTTTGAATTTTGTTTTCAATAATTGACAATCATTTACGGCATTTTTCACATATTTTCTTCATTTTTTCAACTATTTCCTTAAATTATTAAATATTTTCCTCAATTTTCAATTATTTCCTACAATTTTTGCAATTTTTTATCTTAAAATTGTATAATAATTATTATTTTTGATTTTTTAAATTATTTTGTTTGGTTGTGTATTAATCTGGTCATTTTTTGAATTTTGTTTTCAATTGTCAATTATTTTCGTCATTTAGTTTTTTTTTTTGAATTATCAATTATTTTTTCAAATTTTTATTTTTATTTTATTTCATCAATTTTTTTATTATTTTCTTCAATTTCAATTATTTTTTTCGATTTTCAATCCAGTTGTTTAATTTGCAATTATTTGCAACTGTTATTCCTATAATTGTTCAACTATTTTGTTTAAATTTAATATTATTTAATTTAATTATTTAGTTTATTTTCATAAATTGATTAAGAAAATTTGACTTAATTTGATAAATAAATAAAAAACTTAAATTCTTTTAAATTCTCGATTAGAATTTTGGTTGGTTATATTAATTGGAGTTCAATTTTTTTTTCAACGCATCCAATATATGTCAGAAAATCATATTAAGATTTGCCTTGGAAAAAGTTTGACTTTTTTTGTGGTCCTGGTGATATTTAATAATTAGTTACTAATTTTATATATGAATTAATGACTGAAAAAATGTTTTCTATTTTTTTTCTTGTTTCAGGCATATATTTCGTGTGCCCTAGGAGTTCATAAAGTTGGTTATGTCATGATCTGTTTCGGAGTTGTGAACGCTGGCTGTTCGTTACTTTTTGGATCAATTATGAAATTTATTGGCAGACAGCCAGTTATGGCTCTGGGGGCCATTGTTCATGCATCGCTAATTGCAGTTCTTCTCACCTGGAAACCACATCCGGACAATCCTTATATTTTTTATACAATATCTGGACTCTGGGGCGTTGGAGATGCAGTTTGGCAAACACAAGTCAATGGTAATTATCAAAAATATCAGATTATAGATTAAATCTATTTTTGAATAATTTATAGGTTAAGCCCTACTCTCTAAATCTGAATTAGTTAAAAACAACTAATTTGAACGCAAAAAGTTGTCCACTATTACAAATAGTCATTTTTCTACTAATCATTTAGTAAAAAACGACTAATTATTATTTTAATGTATTTTTAGGTTATGGCAACATTTACTAATTCAATTAGTCAAATTTTAACTATTTTCAGTAGTTTTTTTTTACTAATAATTTGTAATTTTTAACTAATTCGGATTTAAAGGGTAGCTGCTTTTTTGTTATCAAGGATTATAAATATTTTAATATATTATTTAATCATAAATAAAACAAGTTTAAATAATCTGTTCAAATCAGAAGCAATTGGTATTTTACAAAAAAAAAAATCTATTGATATTTGACTTACATATTTCTACAAAATTTAATTATTAATTTTGGTTTTTTAATTCGTAAAATTTAAATTAATAGTAATCTTTCATTTTTTATTAAAGCCAAAAATTAGAATTTTTAATTAGAAACTTTAACGAAAATAATTGAAATTGAAGAAGAAATAATTGAAAAATGAAGTTGAAAAAAAATGTAATTAAGATTTTGAAGAAAATATATTTAAATATTAAAGAAAATAATAGAATATTGAAATATTAAATATTAAAAATTTTAAAGAAATTAAAGAAATAACTTACGAATAATAAGAAATGAAAGATTAAATTAATTGAAAGGATAATATAATTTAAAAATACTATAAATGAGGATGCCCAAATTAATTTAAAAAAAGTGAAGAATATAGAATTGTAATTAGAAGAAAATATATTAAAAATGACGAAAAAAAAGTTGAAAACTGAAGGCAATAATTAAAAAATGAAGAAAAATTTTGTAGTGGAAAAAATAATTGAAAAATTTAAAGAATTGGAGATTGAAGAATAAAATTTAAAAAATTTAAGAATGTAATTGAAATTTGAGAAATTAATTTAGAATTAAAGAAAATAATTGTACATTAACGAAAATAATTGAAAGGTTAAACAGGATTATTGAAAATTGGTAAAAATAATTAAAAATTAAAAAACATAATTTAAAATTGAAGAATATATTTAAACAAAGCGGAAAATAATTAAAAAATTAAAGAAAATAATTAAAATTACAGAAATTAATTTTTAAAAAATATATATTTGAAATGAAAGAAAGTTGGAGGATACCATTTACAAAATTAAAAAATATAATTGACATTTCCAGAAACTAATAAAAAATTAAATGAAATGCGAAAGAAACAAAGATAATACAATTTTAAAAATTGAAAAATGAAAAAATTGTACATAGATGACAATAATTCCAAGTATTTGAATGGATAAATTAATTTTGCATTAATAATTAAAAATTGAAAAAATGAATTTTTTTACAAATAGAAAAACGACGACTCTAATTGAAAAATACTAAAAATAATTCTGTATTCAAAAGGTTAAAAAAAACTGTTTAATAAAATTGTAATTTGAAGAAAATAATTTCCAATTTATGAAAATAATTGAATAATGAATAATGACGAAAGAAATTCAAAATGAATGAAAATAATAATTTATATCGGAAAAAGAAAGATTTAATTTTCAAGAGAATAATTGAAAATAGAAGAAAATAATAAAAACTGAAAAAATAATAGAAACAATTAAAGAATATAATTGAAATTTGTGAAAATTGTATTAAAAGCTCAGAAAATTAATTGAAAAATCATTAAAATAATTGAAAATTGAACGATACATTTGAAACGGAAAACATAATTTAAAATTGAAAAAGGCGATTGAAAAAAGTGAAAAATTGACTTTTGAAGAAAATAAAAAAAAATGTAATAGTCACTGAAACAAAGAAAGTGTAATTCTAAAAAATATTGAAAAAAAATAATAATTGAAAAAATTAAAGAATATGATTAAAATTTGTGAAAAGTAATTAAAAGTTTAAAAAACACTAGATAAAAAATACTATAAATAATTCTGTACTGATAAAATTAATTTAAAAATTTTATAAATTATAATTTGAATAAAGGCTATAAAAATAATTGAAGAAATTAAAGAATATCATTGAAGATTGTGAAAAAAAGTGAAAAAACAACTTAAATTTTTTTTTAACTTTTCAATCTTATACCGATGGAAAAAAAACATTTTCTACATGTAAATATATTCATTTGGAAAAATAATAAATTAATTCAATATAACCAGAGAAATGTTTTTTGACAATTAAAAGAAAGTTTTTTAAATTCCCTGAATTCCATCTTTCTATAGAAATTTTCTACTTAAATTGTTTAAAATTTATTGGAAATTAAAAGAAATCAATCTTTGAACACTTTCAATTTTCTTTTAAATTAGTCAGTGCGTAAAAAATACGATATTTTAAGCTCTTGAAATACTTGAAAGGAGAAAATTTAAATGCCTTTGCGAATGGAGAGGAAGAAAAATATCTTTCGAATGACGAATGAGCTAAAGTAGCAATTTGTAGCAGGAGATTAAGGAAATTAGTAGGTATCTATCATTTTTTTTTCAGCAGAGAAATCTGAAAATGAACGAGGTCGTTTGCATCCTTTTATTATTTTTTTTTCTTTTTTCTTTTTTTGTAAATCATTTTGCGAATCTCAAAGGGGAAAGAAACGTGTGTGTTTAAAATCTCGTGCTTTGTAAAACCGGATTTGAAGATCGGCTAACAATTTCTTTGTAGATCTTCCTTGGAACAAAAAAAAAACAGAATTCGAACTTGACCGAATTTGCCTTTAGCAGATTTCTAAATTAACAGAATTTTAAATCACTCGAATTTTTAAATGTCAGAATATCCATTTGACCGAATTTTTATTTTCCTGAATTTATATTTGATAGAATTCTTAAAAAACCCAATTTTAAATTGACCGAATATTTCAAATAGCCGAATAAACATTCGGCAGAAATATTTTGGCGCGAATTTTTAAATTGGCCAGTCGAAAATTATTAAGAAAATTATGATTGGTTAATTTTAAAATTCGCGCTGAAAAATTAAAAATTCTATCAAATATCAATTCGTGCAAGTCAAAATTTGGACAAGTGAAGATTCGGGTAAATGAAAATTTCATTATTTAAATATTCAATCATCTTAAAATTAAAATTTTAGTTTTAATTTAAAATAAATTTAAACATTCTGTTTAATAAAAATCTAGGTTAATTTAAATTCAATTGAAATGTCGAAATTTAAAAAATGAAAATTCGGCTGCGAGGAAATTCTGTCTAATGAAATTTTGTTAAATAAAAGTTGGTATTAATGAATTTTTTTCTAATCTTTGATGTTATTTTCTATTCTAAGAATATAATCTTATCAAGGAGGTTCTCTGCATATTGACATAACCTCAAACTAAAATGTTGATTTTCACGCAAAACAAAAATACTATTAAAAATAATTTTACGTAATTTTGAATGATACAATTGTAAATTTTTCAGAAAAAATTGGATTAAACAAAAATTTGTTATTAAATAATAATTAATTAACATTTTATGTTTTTTCTTAAAATCTAGTTAAATTTTGTTAAATAATATTTTGTTTAAAGACTATGTAAAAAATCAATTTTATTTATTTAATAATTTTTAAATAAAATATTATGTAACAAAATCAAACAAATAAAATTGTAGAAAATGCTTCAAACAGCAAAATAAGCTATTATTTGTTAAAATTGGTTGAAAACTACAAATTTTTACTAGATTCAAAGAAAAAACACAAAATGTTAAAAAATCATTATTTAACAACAAATTTTTTATCAATTCACTTTTTTCTGAAAAATGTACAAAGAGATTTTTCAAAATTTTATAAAATCAGTTTTAATAATATTTTTATTTTGCGTAAAAAACCACTTTCTAGTTTGAGGTTATGTCGCAATGGAGAGAATCTCCTTAAAATAAGTAAGTTAAAAATATTATTAATATTACTAGATGAAGAATATCCTTAAAAGTAAACAAAGAAAAAAATATTCTTCTTCTTAGAAGATTATTATATTCTTAAACTAAATATAAGAATATCAATTCTTAAATACGAGGCAAGAAATATTCTTAAATTAAGAATTCATTTTTTCAGTGTGTCCAAATAGTTACACATTCTTTATACTAGCCCGGCATTTTTCTAAAATAAATGTACATATCGGCTTTGATTGCAGTTTAAATTGCGCCAAGACCTGAATCACAAAATTTTTTATAATTTTTTTTTTTTTTTTTAACTGGGTGTAACGTTTAGCACGTGCATTGAACGCTCACTCTGGCACGTACTTACATTCTGAGCATTCATGAATACCAACAACATTTAGAAAGTTACAAGTTAGTGGAGGTCTAGCTTCAGGTGACAGGCTCCAACTTTACCATCTCCTTAATTATTCATAAACTCTGATGTCGCTTTTATCAAATTTTCGACTTTTTTTTCCCTTCTCAAAAAACTCCATTATTTTCCAAATTGCATCCTCAGAAATTGAATATTTCAATATTAAAGTCTTTGTAAGTAGTGCCAACTTTCTGACTTTAAAATTCAATTGCTGTTTATAGAGAATTCAACACTTAGTCCTAAAACACTGAAAAAAAGTTTTTTCTTAAAATAAGAATAATTTTTAAAATATTAACGGAGTTCAACTGTTCAATCCGTTGACATAACCTCAAACTAGAAATTGGTTTTTCACATAAAATAAAAATATTATTAAAATTGATTTCGATTAATTCTGAAAGATATAGTTGTTTTTTTTTCTTTAGAAAATTAGGTTAACACAAAATGTTAAATAATTATTTTTTCATAACAAATTTTGTCTCAACCTACTTTTTTTAAAAAAATGTACACTTGAGTCTTTCAAAATGAAATTAATTAAATTTTTATTTTATTGGAGAATAAATTATAAATTTTTTCAATTATTCATTTTATTTTTAAACTAAAGTTTGACGTGAAAAATTGTGGAAAGAATTAAAATAATTGCAATTTTTGGAAACTAATTGAAAAAATTATGAAAGCAATTAAAAATTGGGGGAAATTATTTAAAAAACGATGAAATGTTTTCAAATTGAAGGAACTGATTAAAGGTTGAGGAAAATACCTACTTGAAATTATTACATATAAATTATTTGAAAAAATGAGAACAATTAAAGAATTGGGTAAAATAATTGAAAATCTTAGAAATTAATTGAAAAAAATGAAAATAATTAAAAATTTGGTAAAATAATTGAAAAAAGATAATAATAATAGACAATTAAATATGATTATGGAAATTTAAAAAGAAATAATTGAAAAATTACAAAATATCTGTGAAATAAAAGAAAATAATTGAAGAATGATAAAAATAAATGAAATTGAAGAAAATAATGGAATTTTAAGTAAAAATAACAAAATTAAAAATAATTAATAAATTCGAAAAATTTGGGAAGATGTTATCACTACTGAAAAAATGGGGAAAATAATTGAAAATGAATAAAAATAGTTAAAAATTGAAAAAAAAAAAAATATTGCATAAGGAGAAAATTAATGAAAAATAATTTAAACCTAATTAAAGTTAGAGAGAAATAATTGAAAAAAATACAAATTATTAAATAAAAAACAAGTTTTAGGCCATTAATTCCACATTTCTTTTAAAATTTAAAAAAAAACTGACACTTAATAATACAAATTATATATTTAAAAAACAAAAAATAACTTAAAAGTTATTCTAAAAATTGAAACTTGAAGACAATAATTTAAAATTGAGATAATCAAGGGCTTTAAGCCCGTAATTTTACTAATGAATAAATGTATAAAAAATAAATAATTTAAATTTTAAAAAACTAATTAAAAAATATTTAAAATAAGTAAAATGTAGAGGAAATAATAGTAAAAATAAATGTAAAGCAAAGAAACGATAATTCAAAATTAGGATAGATAATTGAAAATTTAGAAAATTTATCGAAAAATAATAAAAATGTTGAAAAATAGGAGAAAATACTTGCAAAATAATTAAAAATTAAAAAAAAATAATTGAAATTTGTGAAAATTAACTGAAGTATAATAAAAATAATTGAAAATTGCGGGAAATAATTTAAAAAACGCTGAAATATTTTCAAATTGAAGGAACTGATTAAAGGTTGAGAAAAATACCTACTTGAAAATATTACATATAAATTATTTGAAAAAATGAGAACAATTAAAGAATTGGGTAAAATAATTGAAAATCTTAGAAATTAATTGAAAAAAATAAAAATAATTAAAAATTTGGGAAAATAATTGAAAAAAGATAATAATAATAGACAATTAAATATGATTATGGAAATTGAAAAAATAAAATTGAAAAATTACAAAATATCTATGAAATAAAAAAAATAATTGAAGAATGATAAAAATAAATGAAATAAAAGAAAATAATGGAATTTTAAGTAAAAATAACAAAATTAAAATAATAACAAATTCGAAAAATTTAGGAAGATGTTATCACTACTGAAAAAATGGGGAAAATAATTGAAAATGAAAAAAAATAGTTAAAAATTGAAAAAAAAAATAATATTGCATAATGCGAAAATGAAGAAAATAATTTTAATTTAAAGAAAATAATTCAAAAAATTACAAAATATATTTGAAGTAGAAAAAAATAAATGCATTATGGTAGAAATAATTGTAAATTTAAAAAAAAATTGAAACTTGCGTAAAATAAATTTAAGACTTAACGAAAAAATTGAAAAATAATTAAAAGTTGAAAACAAATAATTGAAATTTTAGAACTTTTATTGAAGTACAATAAAAATAATTGAAAATTGGGGAAAATTATTGTAAGATAATATAAATAATTTGAAAATGAAGAAAATAACTTTGATTTAAAAAAAATAATTGAAAAAATTACAAAAATATATTTGAAGTAGAAAAAAATATATGCATTATGGTAAAAATAATTGTAAATTAAAAAAAAATTGAAACTTGCGTAAAATAAATTTAAGACTTAACGAAAAAATTGAAAAATAATTAAAAGTTGAAAAAAATAATTGAAATTTGAGAAAATTAATTGAATTATAATGAAAATAATTAAATATTGGGGAAAAATATTGTAAGATGATATAAATAATTTGAAAATGAAGAAAATAACTTTGATTTAAAAAAAAATAATTGAAAAAATTACAAAATATGTTTGAAGTAGAAAAAAATATATGCATTATGGTAAAAATAATTGTAAATTAAAAAAAATTGTAACTTGCGTAAAATAAATTTAAGACTTAACGAAAAAATTGAAAATAATTAACAGTTGAAAAAAGTAATTGAAATTTGAGAACATTTATTGAAGTACAATAAAAAGAATTGAAAATTGGGGAAAAATATTGTAAGATATATTTGAAAATGAAGAAAATAATATCATTGAAAAAATTTCAAAATATATTTAAAGTAGAAGAAAATAATTGCACTATGGTAAAAATAATTGTAAATTGAAAAAAACAATTGAAATTTGTGTAAAATAAATTTAAGACTTAAGGAAGAAATTGAAAAATAATTAAATTAATTGAAAATTGAAGAAAATAATTGAAAAGTGATTAAAATTGTAGTGGGAATCGTAATAGAAAAGAATAATTAAAAATTGAAGAAATTTTAAAATGATTTCAAATTTAGTATTTTTGAAGCTGGGAATTTATTGAATTTTTAATCAATACAAGTTCAAATTAATTGAAGATTGAAGGAATTAAAATTGCCATAAATTTAAAAATTGTCACAATATTTTAAAAAGGTGAATAATTATATAAAATTTAAAATAAAACAAAATTCTAGTGACAAAATTCAGGTGTGGAGAGAATGAATGAATAAAAGAAACTTGCAAATTATTATATTTATATAATGCAACATAAATAGTCAAGCATTTAAAAGAGGTTAGAAAGTTTTATCATAGCGATTTTTTATTTGATTTTTTAAAAAATTAAGAATAATTCTAATTCAGAAAGAAAAAGTATCGATTGACATTTATGTATTTATTTATTATTATTATTATTTGTTTATTAAAGTTCTATCTATGTACTTGATCATTTATATAACAATTTATCCATAAGAGTTTATTAAAAACATTTTCGAAAATTGCGGAAGAACGATAACAATTTTCATTCGAGTATTTTCTTTTATATTTTTGTTCTCTGCAATAGTTCCGGGCGACATAAAAGTGATTTAGTAAGGACATGGTTTTTTTCAAAAATCATAAACCCCAGTGTGACCTTTATTATTTTTTTTATTATAACTTTTATTAGTATTTTTTATTTCAATATTATTATTTTTTATTGTTATCTCTTACGAATTGTTTCACTACAGTTAATACAATTTTTATTATTTGTATAATTTTTTATGCTATCATTACCAATTATCAATTTTTTACTGTTATTATTTTTTTTCTTTAATCGTCCCATTAATATTTTTTTATTATTTACATTATTATTATTATTATTATTATTTTTAATATTTATGATTATTTTGTTATTTTGCCTCTCTATTTTTATCCCTATTATTATAGTATTTTTACTGTGATGTTTATTCTCTTGTCCAGTTACTATTCAAAGTTGTATTATAAAATTTTACCACTATTTTTTCCAGTTAGAGAAAAAAGTTAAAAATTTTATTTCTATTTTTATCACGAAAAGTCCTTCGGCTCGATATTAAGCGGAAAATAGACAATTATTATTTTTCAAAAGTAAGTAGGTTTCAGAGAACGTCTCCCAGAAACTTTTTTAAAATGTCATCCTGTTCACGCAAGTCTAGAGATAACTGTATTCATGTGGCAAAACAGACATCTCCATCTGTAGCCGGTTTCTCCTTGTAATTAGTCCTGGCATGGCTCGCAGTGCTCTTAGTTAACTGGATATTTATTATCTGGATTCGATAATCCCTGCTGAGATCTTGAAAAAAAAAAAATAAATAAATAAAAAAACAAAAAAGAAAAACATACACTCATGTTCTTTAAACACGAGGAACACAATCTTTACTTTTTATTGGCCACGAGATACTGAAAATTTTTAATAACTGGTCAAACACTGTCATGAAATATTTTGCTAATTTTTAGAAAATCGGGATTATTGATAATTTTGCGAAAAATTACAGATACATACTTTCTTTTAAATAAAAACATTTTATATACAGTTCTGATATGATTGACTTCTGAATTATTTATCAACTTGGAATTTTCGATAAAACTAGTTTAATGTTAATTATAAATATGTAAAATTAATCAAAAAGTAAGTAATAATAACATAGTTCTAATTAACTTTTCGAAATTTTTATCTTCGTTTTAACAGGTTTTAATAAATATGATTTATTAAAAAATCTTGTATGATTTTTTTTTATAATTTCTAGTTTCTTTTTGTATTGTTTGTATTTTTTGGTTTTGGTTCTCTTTTTATGTAATAAAGGGATCTTTAAAAGTTAATGTTTCAAATAAATAAATAAATATAATTTATAAAATTAATTTATTTTTCTTATATAATGATAATGTAATAATTGTTGATTAAAGTAAAGAAAGTATAAAAAAAGGAATGTGTAGTGAAACAAGGAAAAGGAGAAAGAGGATATATATTTTTTTAATTTAAGTTTTTTTTTAAATTTGAACTTATAACTATTTTTATACAATTTAAAATAGATAAAAATCATTTCTGACTATTTCAAATATGTTTATAACGATAAAAACACTGTTTGGAAAATGATTCAAAATTGATTTAAATTTTTTAAAATTGTTTTAAACTACATAGAATTGCTTAAAGCTATCAATAATTGTTTAAAACCATTTATAAAACCACTTAACACTCTTTTAGACTTAATTTGAAATAACATTAAATTGTTTAGAATTGTTTTAAACTATTTAAAACCATTTATTACTACTTAAAATTGTTTAAAATTGGTTACAAACCGTTTAAAAATATTTTAACCAGTTTTTAACTAATCTAAAACTTGTTTAAAATTGTTAGAATCTGTTTTGAACTATTTTAGATTTTTTTCAAACTATTAATAATCGTTTAAAACCTTTTAAAACCTTTAAAAATAATTTTAAACTGTTTTGTACTATTTAAAACAAATTAAAACTGTTTAGAACATATTTGTAACAAGTCAAGAATTGTTTAGAACATGTTTGTACCTGATTTAAAATTTCTTAAAACTATTTTAAGCTATTTAGATTTGTTTAGAAATGTTAATAAATGTTTAAAACTGATTAAGAACATTTATTGTTTTAAACCATTAAAAATTTTTTAACCACTTAAAACTGTTCAAAACATATTTATAAGAACTTAAGAATTGTTTAAAACATGTTTGTACCTGATTTAAAATTCCTTAAAACTTTTTTACGCTATTTAGATTTGTTTAGAAATACGAATAATTGTTTAAAACTATTTAAAAACACTTAAAACTGTTTTAAACCATTTAAAATTTTTTGAAATCACTTAAAACTGTTTAGAACATATTTGCAATAAGTTTAAAATTGTTTAAAACATGTTTGTAACTGGTTTAAAATTTCTTAAAAATGTTTCCAGTTATTTATATTTGTTTAGAATCAAGAATTATAGTTAAAGACCTTTTAAAACCACTTAAAACTGTTTAGAACAAATTTGTAACAGGTTTAACATTTTTTAGAATATGTTTGTACCTGTTTTTTTAAATTTCTTAAAACTATTTTAAGCTATTTAGATTTGTTTAGAACCATTAATAATTGTTAAAACCATTTAAAAACACTTAGAACTGTTTTTAAACAAATTGAAACCACTTAAACATGTTCAAAACATGTTTAAAATTTGACAGAAAATTTGTTAAAACTGTTTAAAACCTCTAAAAACTGTGTAGAACATATTTAGTAAAGTTTATTATTGTTTAGAGCTGTTTTGAGATATTTATAATTATTTAGAACTATTAATAATTGTTTAAAACTATTTAAAGACACTTACAACTGTTTTAAATCATTAAACACTTATTAAAACTACTTAATAATGTTCAAAATATGTTTATAATTCGTTCATAATTATTTATAACAATTTTAACCCATTTAGAATTGTTTAAAACCATTAATAATTGTTAACAGCCTCTTTAAACAACTCAAAAATATTTGGAGCATGTTTATAACTGGTTTAAAATGATTTTAAACATGCTTATGTTTGTGAAAAATATTAAGAACATATTTATAACTGGTTTAGTTATCAAATCAATTTCAAATTTGATCAAATTAATTTTGACTTATTTAGAATTATTTGTACCCGTTAATAATTTGTTAAAACCTTTTAAAACCACTTAAAGTTGTTTAGAACACGTTCATAACTGGTTTAAAATTGATTAGAAAAAATGTCAAGTACTTTTTTACAACTAATTGGTAATTGTTTAAAACCGATTTGATCTATTTAAAATTATTTAGTACACTAATAATTGTTTAGAAATACTTAAAACCACTAAAAATTGTGTAGAATAAATTTCGAACAGTTGTTTAATTGTTTAAAACTGTTTTCAACCATTTAAAACTGTTCAAACCTATTTAGTATTGTTTAGAACGAGCTTTAAACATTTTCCGACTATTTAAAACTACTGTAGAATATTTAAAACTAATTCGAACTAGTTTAAAACAGGTTTTTAGTTGTTAAAAACAGTTTTTAACTATTTAGAATTGTTTAGAAGTATTAATAATTGTTTAAAACCTTTTAAAACTACTTAAAATTGTGTCGGACTTTTTAAAACTAATTAGAACCACTTTAAACTGTATAGAATATGTTTGTAACTGGTTCAAAATAGTTTAAAATACGCCTACATTTGTTTAAAATTGTTTAAAAAACATTCATATTTGGATTAAAATTGTCTAAAACTGTTTTGAGTTATTTAGAATTGTTTAAAACAGTTTAAACCCACTTAAAACGGTTTTAAATAATTTAAAACTGTTTATTACTCATTTGATATTATTTAAAACTGATTCAAATCACTTAAAACTATTCAAAACATGTTCAAAACTGGTTTGAAAACCACTTATAACTGTGTCGTACTTTTGTAAACTAATTAAAAGTACAGTAAAATGTTTAGAACAAGTGCATAACTTGTTTAGAATTTGTTTATAACTAGCTTTAAATTGTTTAAAACTGTTTTTGTCATTTAGATTTGTTTACAACCATTAATAATTATTCAAAAAATATTTAAAAATGTTTATAACATGTTTATACCTGAGTTAAAAGTTGTTTAAAAAACTCTTTTGAGTTATTTAAAATTGTTTAGAATCATTGATAATTGTTTAAATCCATTTAAAACCATTTTAAACTGTTTTGATCATGTTTATAACTAGCTTAGAATTGCTTAAAATTATTTTAAGCTATTTATATTTATTTACAATAATAAATAATTGTTTACAACTAATTAAAACTTCTTAAAATTGTTTAAGAAATTTTTATAACTGGTTTCAAAAGGTTTTTAAATTGTTTAGATTAGTTTATAACTGTGTTAAAATTGCTTTAAACTGTTTTCAACTATTTTTAGTTGTTTAGAAAAAATTGTTTAAAAATTGTTATGTGAAAATTGTTTAAAACTGTTTTTAACAATTTTCAATTGTTTAGAAACATTAATAATTGTTTAGAACTGTTTAAAACAACATAGAACTGTGTAGTAATATTTAGAAATTGGGTTTTATTGTTCAAATTGTTTTGAACCATTTAAATAAGTCGATTTGAGATAATAATAATTGTTTAAAACTTTTTTAAACCATTAATTTTTTCAAAACTGATTTGGAATTGCTTCAAGCTTGTTTAAAACTGATCCAAACTACTAAAAACTGTTTATAACTTGTTTAAAACTATTAACAATTTGTTTAAAACTGTTTAGAAATAATTACGACATAACCTTAAACTAGAAAGTCGTTTTTCAAACGAAAGAAAAATGTTAAAAATTAATTTCACCAAATTCTGAATGATCCAATTGTACATTTTTTAGGTTAGGTTGAGCCAAAATTTAATGGCAAATTTTAATTATTGAACATTTTGTGTATTTTCTTTAAAACTTTTAATTTAATTTTCTTTATAGACAAAATGTGGGAAATCAATTTAAATCAAATTAAACAATTAAAACTCATAATTGGATAAGCATTAAAGATTCCCATCATTCCGAATATTTTTCAAAATCTCTCTTTTTGACTCTTTAAATAAATATTCCTCTAATTCCGTCGGAAAACTTTCTTTTCCAGATATGATTCTGATTTTCCAAAATTAAAGAGCTCGGCTTATAATAATTTTATTAATATTAAAATTATTATAGTCTCCCCCCTTCTAAGTTCTAAGAAAGAAATAAATAATCTAATTAAATAAAAAAATGTTAGCAACAAAATCAAATAAAGTTTATAAAGAATTATTTTTATTGCAAATTTTTTATAATATACATTTCAATATTGTTTATTACAGTTTTTCTCATTTCGACGCCTACCGTTGATAAAATGCTTATATTCAATTGTCAAAAACATATAATTCTAATTCGAAGCTCAGTTCAATATGAAGCTATCTCGTGGTCCGTGTAATATGATTCCTATTCAACGTTCAGAATAATATAATGCTAACTCAAAGTTTCGTTTAAAATAATTAAAATTCAAGTTCACGTATAATAAATATTGAAATGCCATTCAAACTATAATATTATTTTATACTTTTCCATTTTAGGTGTAAAAGAAATACAAATTTTCCAATTATTATGATCAATAATTTAATTGATGATATTTCTAGTTTTTAAACAAATAACATGTAATTTAGATCTGAAACATTTAGATTTAGAATTTTTTAAAAAAAACTAACAAATTTTTTAATCCTTTAATTAAAAATATCAACATTTTAAACAAATCTTAGTATAATTAATTCTAGATTATTATAAGTATTTTAAATGTTTGATATTGAAAAAATAATTTTTAGTAATTCTTTATAAATGGTAAACAAGTAGAAGTTTAATAATAAATTGTACTAATTATAAAAATTATATATTAAATATCAAGCATTTAAATATCAAACATTTACAATGTTTATAATAATCTTGAATAATAACAATACTAAACATTTGTCCAAAATCTTAATATTTTAGGTTAAAATATTTAAAAATTAGTAAGCATTGTTTTAAATCTTAAATTAAATTTAATCTAGTAAATGAATAATAGAAGTTTAAGAACTTAATATTTTGTAATTTATTGTTTATAACAGGAAAATTTAAATTATTTTTACATCTAAAGACGAAAACGAGTTATACAATATCATATAATTAAATTATTATTTTATTCATTACTGTATTTAAACTCGAATTTTAATTATTTTAAACAAAACTTTAAGTTAGCATTATATTATTCTGAACATTAAATACGAATCATATTACACGGCCTACGAACTAGCTTTATATTGAACTGAGCTTCGAATTATAATTATACACTTTTGACAATTGAATAAGCATTTTATCAATCGGAGGCGTCGATTTTCTCTAAAACGTTTCTAAATGTCAAAAATCACCAATTTCTACCCAATTATGAGTTTCAATCCTTTATTTATTATAATTAACATTTACCACCTTTTTTCTAAAAAAAAAAAATTGCTCTAAAAGTTAGGTTTTCCATTACGAAAAGCAAAATAGACATTCAAACATAACCTCATCTCGAGCATGTGTCCATAGAGTTGCAAAATTCTCGGTAATTTAAAATCCGGTTACATTCTCGAGAATATAACCGAGAATATTCTCCTTCCGGAGAATTTATGAGAATTTTCTATGTTTGAATGAGCCCCACTATTTTGAAACACAAACAATTTATTTAAAAAAAATGGATAAATAACAAAATAATTATCATTACAAATTAACTATAAGTCAATGAAGTGTAAAAATTATTATTAAATATAACAATTATGAACAACTTTAAAATGAAAGAAAGTAATTTAAATTTAAGAAAAATACTTCAAAATCGTAGAAATAAATTGAAACAAATTAGAGTAATGAAAAATTGGAGAAAATAAATGAAAATTAAAAAAACTGATTCAAATTTAGATAAATAATTAAAAATTTAGAAATTTATTTCAGAAAGTGATGAAAATGATTAAAAATTTAAGAAAACTATGAAGAAATAATATAAATAATTTAAAATTAAAGTAAATAATTAAAATTTAAAAAATAATTGAAAAAAATGCATAATATGTTTTAAATGAAGGAAATTTAAAGAAAATTTCAGAAAAATACTTGAAACTTTTAGAAGTTGATTGCAAAAAAAAAAATTAAAAATTAGAGAAAATAAATGAAAAAAGAGAAACATAATTTTAAATTAAGTATCCTAGTTATAATTGAAAATTAAATAAAAAATTAAAATTTTAGATAAATAATTAAATACTTTTTGGAAATTATGAAAAAGAACGTAAGTAATTGAAAATAATAAACAAATAATATAAATAATTGAAAATTGAATTAAATAATTGAAAAGGATTATAAATAAAGAAAATAACTGGAAATTTGAGAAAAATATTTAAAACTTTTAAAAAATAATTTTAAAAAATAAGCATAGGTAATTAAAACTTGTGGAAAATAATTGGAAAAAATTTCTATTTAAATCTTTAATCTTAAATTTAAATTTTTAATCTTCCATTTATTTCTTAATTTTCAATTATTTTCTTCAGTTTTTAATTGCATTCTACGTTTTTCAATTACTTTATTCAAAATTCAATAATTCTCACATTTTCTCAAATATCAAAAATTTTCTTGAAATTTCCATTTAATTATTTACTTTCCAATTTATTTCTTCGATTTTTAACTATTTTCTTCAATTTTCAAATATTTTCTTTAATCTTCAATTTTTTTTATCGATTTTCAATTAATTTCTCAATATTCAATAATTCTCTTATTTTTTCAATTATTTTTTTCAGTCATAAAAATTGGTTTAAAATATCAATTCAATTATTCAACTAACGAACTATTCTCTTCAATTCTCAGTTATTTTCTTCAAATTTAAATTTCACTTTTAAATTTTTAATTATTTTCTTAATTATTAAAAAATTATCGCCTTTTTGCTATTATTTTTTTCGATTATTATTAAGTTTCTTTAATTTTAAATACAATTATTCAATTATTTTCTTTATTTTTTAATTACATTCTTCAATTTTTATTTTCATTCTTCAATTTTCAATAGTTTTCTTCTATATTTATTAATTCTCGGCTTTTTTTAATTATTTCTTTTTCAATTTTTAAGTATGTTCCATAAATTTTAATTCAATTCTTCAATTTTTTATTGCTTTCTTTAATTTTCAATTTTTTTTTTTCAATTTTAATTATTGTTTTCGATTTTTAATCCTGTTGTTAAGTGTGCAATTATTTCCAACAATTATTCCTATAATTTTCTTAATTTTTCAATTTGCAATTATTTTCTTTAAACTTAATATTTCTTGTTTAATTTTTATAATTATTTTGTTCAATTGTCTATTAATCTAGTCATTTTTCGAATTTTGTTTTCAATTGACAATAATTTTCGTAATTTTGCTCATATTTTCTTCAATTTTTCAACTGTTTCCTTCAATTATTAATATTTTCCGTAATTTTCAATTATTTCAATTTTTAATTATTATCTTAAAATTTTTCCATTATTCTTTTATTTTTTACATTATTTTGTTCGGCTGTGCATTAATCTAGCTATTTTTTGAATTTTGTTTTCATTTGTCAATTATTTTTATCATTTTGTAAATTTTTTTTCAATTATCAATTATTTTTTCAAATTTTAATTTAATTCTTAAATTTTTATTTACTTCCTCAATTTTTAATTATTGTTTTTAATTTTAAAATTAATTTTTTCGATTTTCAATCCAGTTGTTCAATTTGCAACTGTTATTTCTATAATTTTTAAACTATTTTTTTTAAATTTTATATATATTTATTGTTTATTTTTTTAAACTATTCTTTTCAATTTCGTAATTTTCATTATTTGTATTTGCAAAAATTTAGTTTAAATGACTTACAACAATGCAAAGTTTGTCTTTAATGTTGCTATAGTTATTATATATAATTCTTACTATTAACATTAAAATGCAAATCATTACTAATAAGAATGTCACTAGAGATTCTATTTTTTTTACATTGATTGAGAAAATTCGACTTAATTTGATAAATAAGTAAATAAAAAACTTAAATTCTTATAAATTCTCGATTTGAATTTTGGTCGGTTATATTCCCGGTTATATTGTCGTTCTCATTACCGTTCTCCAGGTAATATTACTTTTTCGCAACTCTATGTGTCCAATTCATTTTTAATAACACATAAATAATAAAAATAATAATAATTGTCATTGAATTATAATTTAACGCAAAAAATGATAAATGGCAGTGAAAAGGCAAAAGGAAAAACTGGATTTTCCAGTAAATAGGAAGGACAAGCGTGTATTTGAAATTTGAAATGAAATAAAGACACAGAATCCTGATTATTATTCGCTATTCTCTGTTGATATATTATAGATTTCAATCTCGGTAATGAACTAGTACATCCTCCCCTCATTTCCTCTTTCCACCTCTCCATAAAATATCATTGTATTGTATTGTGTCCAGTTTATAAAGCTTCGAGTTTATCTTGTTTCTTCGCATTATGCATGTTTTTTGAATTCTCCAACACTTTACTCTATGACTGGTTGTCGTAATCACCATAGCAATTATATGTATACCTACTTTTCTGTTAAGAGACTGGTCAAGGACACTGGCTTGTTCTTTACAAGTTTTATTTATTTTTTTCTCTAATTTTTATCCTTGCTGTACATGAAACGAATAGCAATTACTTTAATCTTTGGGATTTTGCTCCTCTCGGTGTGTAATTGGGTACCTTGCAAATTACAATTAAAGCCGAAGGAGACAAGTGCGGAGCTTAAATTCCAATTTGGACAGTTTAACTCCTGGTTTCGTTACCTGAGAAAAACATTTAGATTAAACAATTTTTTTTCAACCGGAGAGACTCTGAATTTTATAAGATTTTCACAAATTCTAGAAGTCGATGATTTCACATATTATACTAATTACACGGAAATAAGTTGATAATTGATTCCGGTAAAAAAAATAAATAAAAACGTCATTTTTTAAATCTAAATCAAGGTATTGCTGGCATGCTTTTACCAATTGACCTTAAATTTGTTTAATAGATAAATAATTGGCGTAAAAATCCATTCAAGGAGTTCATTGGTGTTAATTTAGTTTATAATTTTACTTCAATTATTTCATTAAAAACAATGTTTTTGCGAGCAGGCGCAGGGACTTGGAAAAAAAATTAAAAACTGACGCACTTGATTGAACATGAAAACGAAATAATTGAAAAATGATTAAAACATTGAAAAGTGGATAAGGTAATTTAGATTTGAGATTCTAATTGAATGGTGGACAAAATAATTGCAAAGAGATAAAAGAAGATTAAAAATAAAAAAAAATAATTGAGAAATGTGATAAATGATTGAAAATTTAGGAATTTAATTGAGGAGTAGTAAAAATAAATAAAAATTGAAAAAATTGATTGCCAATGATGACAAGAATAATTGAAAATTGAAGAAAATTACTAAAATTAGAGAAGAATATTATAAAAAATCTAGGAAATTAATTGAAGAATATTGAAAATAGTTAAAAATTCGAGAAAATATTTGCAAAGTAATAAAAATAATAAAAATTGAAGAACATAATTTTAATATGTGAAAAATATTGAAACAATTACAACATATATTTGTAATAAAAGAAGATTATTGCAGAACGATAAAAATAATTGTGAATTGTAAAAATAATTCGAATTTCAGATAAATAATCAAAAAAATTAGAGAATTCATTAAAAAATAATTGAAAATGACAAAAAGTAATTGAAATGTGATAGAAATAATTAAAAATTGTAGAAAATAATATAAATTTGTAAAAGATAATTGAAAAAGTTGTAGAATATTTTTGAGATAAACGAAGACTAATTGAAAAAAGAAAAAAATAATTGGAAATTAAAGTTAATTATGGAAATTTAAGAACAAAATTGAGATAATTACAGAATTTATTTGATATAAAAGAAAGTGATTGAAAATCGAAGAACATTATTTAAATACTTGAAAAATACAAATAAAATATAAAAACAATAAATAAAAATGTAATAAAAATTGAAGGAGCATGAAAAAAGTTTTTTAATATTGAAAAATATTTGGAAAATGACGAAAGAAATTGAAAGTTAATTAATAAATAATAAAAGTAATTTGATATTGATATTTGATATTTGAAAAAATTAAAGAAAATAATTGAACCTTGCGGAAATTTTGAATTTAAAATTTAGGGAAAAAATTGAAAAATAATGAAAATCATTGAAGAAAATTTTTGAAAAATGATAAAAATAGTTAAAATTTGTAGATATATTAATTGCAATTTTAGAAAAATAGTTTTAAAAAATACAAGATATTTATGAAGTAAAAGAAACTACTTTAATACAAAATGATTTTAAGAATTTTAAATTAAGGAAAATAGTTACAACATTATAGAAATAATCGAAAAATTATTGAAGAAAATAATGGAAATTTGAAATAAGTAATTGAAATTTTCAGAATTAATCAACAAATATTCACAATAATATAAAAATACTGAAAAATCATTACAAATTAAAAAAAAAATAATAAAAAATTGACGAAATATATCTAATTAAAAATTGAAGAAAAAAATAAAAAGATAAAAGAAAATGAAAATTGAAAAAATGTAATTGTAATTTAAGATAAATAATTCAAAATATAGATAAAAGAAAATGGAAAATAGAAAAAATGTAATTGTAATATAAGATAAATAATTGAAAATTGAGTGATTTAATTGAGGAATTTAGCAAAAATAATTAAAAATTGAAGCAAGTGATTGCATTTGATAATAGTAATAATTGAAAATTGAAGAAAATTATTAAAATTTGAGAAAAATATTTTAAAATCTAGGAAATTATTTGAAGATTAATGAAAATAACAAAAAATTCGAGAAAATATTTGCAAAGTAATAAAATAATTAAAAATTTAAGAAAATAATTGAAAAAATTAGAACCTAAATTTGTAATAAAAGAAAAATATTGCAGAATGATAAAAATAATTTTGAATTGAAAAAATAACTGGAACTAGAGACAAACAATAAAAAAATTAATTAAAAAATAATTGAAAATGCCAAAAAGTAATTGAAAAATGATAGAAATAATTGAAAATTGAAGAAAGTAATGGAAATTTAAGATAAATAATGGAACATTTTTGAATTAATCAATATTCACAATAATGTAAAATTTGTGAAAATCATTGCAAATTAAAAAAAATAATTAAAAATTGACGATATAATTGCTGCTTGAGAGAAATAATTGAAGAAAGATTAAAAAATTAAAAAGTGGATACAGTAACTTAGATCTGAGAAAATAAATGAAAATTTAGGAGGAAAAAATAAATAATAAATAATTTTTTTTTAATTAAAAGAAAATGATAATTGAAAAAAAGTAATTGTAATGTAAGATAAATAATTGAAAATTTAGAGATTTAATTGAGAAATTTAGCAAAAATAATTAAAAATTGAAGAAAATGATTGCACATGATAAAAGTAATAATTGAAAATTGAAGAAAATTATTAAAATTTGAGAAAAATATTTTAAAATCTAGGAAATTAATTGAAGATTAATGAAAATAATAAAAAATTCGAGAAAAATTATTTGCAAAGTAATAAAATATTTAAAATTTTAAGAAAATAATTGAAAAAATTAGAACCTAAATTTGTAATAAAAGAAAAATATTGCAGAATGATAAGAATAATTTTGAATTGAAAAAATAACTTGAACTAAAGGCAAATAATAAAAAAAATTAGAAAATGAATTGAAAAATAATTGAAAATGACAAAAAGTAATTGAAATTTGAGATAAATAATGGAACATTTTTGAATTAATCAATATTCACAATAATATAAAATTTTTGAAATTCATTGGAATTTAAAAAAAAATTAAAAATTAATGAAAGTATTTGAAATTTGAGAAAAATAATTGAAAAATGATTAAAACATTGAAAAGTAGATACAGGAACTTAGATTTGAGATAATAAATAAAAATTTAGAAAGTTACTTAAAAAATAATTAATATATCTAATTGAAAGGTGAACAAAATAATTGAAAAATGAGATAAATAATTGAAAATTTAAGAATTTTATTGTGGATTAAAGTTTGAAAATCATTAAAAATTGAAGAAAATTATTAAAATTTGAGAAAAATATTTTAAAATTTAGGAAATTAATTGAAGAAAAATGAAAAGTAATAAAAAATTCAAGAATATATTTGCAAAGTAATAAAAATAATTAAAAAGTTGAAAAAATAACTTGAAATTAAGATAAATAATAAAAAAAATTAGAGAATTATGAAAAAAATAATTGAAATTGACGAAAGGTAATTGAAAATTAATTAAAAATAAATTTAATAAAAAAATAATTCATAGAAATTAATTGTAAATGGAAAAAAAATAATAAAAATTTGTAAAAAATAATTGAAAAAATTTCAGAATATATTTGAGATAAACAAGACTACAATTACAATTATATATTATAATTCTTAGAACTTTAATTAATTTCTAATTTCATTGATTAAATTTTTAATTAATCCACGCTTTGAAAACAATTAATTAAAAAATATTTTAAAAAGTTTTCAATTTTTAACAATTCTTTTTATTATGATTTCGATTATTTGCTACAATTTTCATGTATTTTTATCATTTTTCAAAATTTTTTTTCAATTTCTAATGAATTTTATTGTTTTTCAATTTTTCTTCTAAAATTTAAATTCGAATTTTCCGCAAGTTTTAATTATTTTCTTTAATTTTGTTAAATAAAAATTTTCCATTTTTAATTATTCCCTTCAATATCAAATTAGTTTAATTATTTATTAATTAATTTTCAATTTCTATCGTCATTTTTCAAGTATTTCTGCAAAACATGATTTTTGTTTTTTAAATATTAAATTTAATCTTCTTCTTTCAATTGTAAATTCATCTATCCACATTCTTATTAAGAAATTTATTTTTTGTCTGTAATCTTGTCATATGGAATTTGCAGATGTACCATACACAAGTCGGGAAGCCGACATTTTGACCAAAACTCGATTTACAAAATATTTAATAGACCGAAATTTATTTATCCGAATATTTAAATTCCCGAAACTTTATTTGTCACAATATTTAAATTCTCGAAACTTCATTTGTCACAATATTTAACTTCCTGAATATGCATTTTTCAGAAATGGTATTTATCAGACTTTCTTTTTGCCTGAATACTTAAAAAACAAAAACTCTATTTGTCAGAATATTCACCTTTCCGAAAATGCATTTGGCAAAAATGGTATTTATCAGATTTACCATTTGTCCTCATATTTAATTTTCCACATTTTAATTTTTCAGATTATTTAACTTCCCAAATATGAATTTGTCAGATATTGTATTTATCAGACTTAACGTTTGTTTGAATATTTAATTTTTCGTGATTCCATTTCTCAGAATACTCAATTTTTCGATTCTGCATTTATTGGAAACTGTATTTATCAGATTTACCATTTTTCGAAATATTTAACCTCACAAAACTCCATTATTCTCAGAATATTTAACCTCTCGAATTTTCATTTTTCAGAATGTTTAAATTCTTGAATGTATATTTCTTAGAAGTTGTATTTATCAGATTCACCATGTTTCCGAACTTTTAACTCACAAAAACTCCATTTGTGAGACTTTTAAACTTCCCGAAGACTAAAAAGGTAGAATGTTCATTTGCCAGACACTCGGAAAGTAGACGAACGGAAAGGAGCTCACTGATTGGCCGGTTATATTTCCGGTAAGATTACCGGCCAATCAGTGAGCTCCTTTCCGTTCGTCTACTTTCCGAGTGTCTGGCAAATGAACATTCTACCTTTTTAGTCTTCGGAAAATTTAAAAGTCTCACAAATGGAGTTTCTGTAAGTTAAAAGTTGGGAAACATGGTGAATCTTTTCGAAAAGGTGGATATTCTGACAAATAGAGTTTATGTTTTTTAAGTATATTCAGACAAAAAGAAAGTCTGATAAATACCATTTCTGAAAAATGCCTTTTCAGAAAGTTAAATATTGTGACAAATGAAGTTTCGAGAATTTAAATATTCGGATAAATAAATTTCGGTTTATTAAACATTCTGTAATTCGAGTTTTGGTCAAAATGTCGGCTTCTCCACTGCGAATTTTTTAATTGGAAAAATTTATTTAATAGTGGAATGCTTTTAAGCTAATGACAGTGTATAGATTATTGATTTTCATGTATGAATATTGTATTCCGAATTCCATATTTCGAATTTCGGATTCTATATTCCGGGTACAATATTCCAGATTCAACATTACACTGATTCCAATTTCCTAATTCTTGATTCCGGAATTCGAATTCCACATTCTGAATTCCCAATTTCACATTCCGAATTCCGGTTTCAACATATCGAATTCAACGTCCCGAAATCCGAATTCGCACTTTGCGGATTCTAAATTCCGGATTCAAACATTGTTCCCAATTCGTTTTCCAATATTGATCCAATTTAGACCAACATTAACATTGCCAAGATATCCATTTTAAATAAATCATATTTCTAAAACCTAAATTTTGTTTCAGGTCTCTACGGAACGCTCTTCAGGCGCAACAAAGAAGCGGCCTTTTCAAATTATCGACTCTGGGAGAGTGCAGGTTTTGTGGTGGCTTATGCCTACAGTACGCATCTTTGTGCCAGAATGAAGCTGTACGCCCTCCTGTTTGTTCTTGTAATCGGCTCAGCGGGTTATTTGGTTGTTGAAATTTTACATTGGCGCAAACAAAAAAGGCTCAAGGCAATTGCAGAAGATCCCAAGGCAGCACAAGCGGAAGCCAATCAGCCAGAGGAAACGGATGATGAAAAGGATGACATTGACGACGACATTATCATCACTCATCTTTGAAAACAATCACTCAATTTCGCCTCGAAAACTCCTGGAATCAATCAAAGCCACATTTCACAAAAAAAACCATCCCCTCCAACAAAAAGAAAAAAAAACCGACATCCACTTGAAAGTTCCCAAAAATCAGCGGAACTCACTTGGGCAAGTTTTAAAAACAGATCTCCATTGAAAACGTTTCCTTTCCAAAAGAATTCGAGGATAAAATGATTTTTTCCGGATCTTCAGCACTTGAAGAAAAAAAAAAGGGGTTTGAAATCCTCTTGTGTAAAGTTTTTTTTTTTTCTTATAGAAAAGTCCCAGAAGAAGTTCTGGGTGCGGTCCTGAGATGGATGGATTTTCAGAATGGAAAAATCGAAAGGACTCGTCAAACATCTCACGTCTCTCGATCCTGCTCAATGATCCTCTTGGATTTGCAAACTTCCGCCTTTCTCCGGCTTGATTATTAACACCTTCATCTCCCTTTTGGGAGATGAGTCAAGAATAATTCGAAAAACGGTATTCGACGTTAAATATACCACTTTCAATAAAAAGACGATCCAAAGGACTACTTTCAGGGAGACTCCTGGCCTGCTGCCAGGAACAAAATTAAACTTGAGAATTAAAATTCCAAGTTCGAGAGGAACTACAGCGTCAGGGTTGAAAAAGTATTAGACCTAGGTGTACTTAGTTAATTTTATCGAGCAGACGAATTGCTCCATAAAAGTTATTTTAAATTAAACTTCCTACCAAACCAGATTACATCCAATCAATCTTCAATTCCATTCAAGTGAACATTTTCCTTTGGTGAGGGAATAAAATAAATGAAATCCTTTTTTACGGAAAACAAAGACACGTTACTTATTTTAAGTAAATATTACACAATTTCACCGGGAATAGCGTTTTTCAAATGAAAGAAATTTCAGACAACTGAAAATTGAATAAAGCTGAAAATCGTCGAGGAAAAAAAACGATTAAAAGAACAAAGGATTAGGTGGAAATAATATCAGTAAATTAACAGATTTAATTCAAATTGAGCTAATAAAATGGACTTTTTAAATTAATTTTCGTTTATTTTGAAATTATCGTAGAGTGGTTTGGTAGAGAAGAGAAAAAATTCTTAAAGGCAGTATTTTCAGTATTTTCTCCAACTGTCGGGATACGATTGCGAATCGTGTGAAATTGCCACGCAGTGCAAATAAAAAAAGAGCCTTTATTAGTTAATCTTTAGGAAATTGGAAGGAAAACCTTTTTCTACGCCTGTAAGTTTGTGAATAATAGATTTTAGTTTGCGACATGAATTTGAAACACAAGTAACAACGATAACGGGACCAAGACTTCTCTTATTATTTCTCTCTAAATAATTAGTTAGCTAGTTCAATAGAATTAGAAGAATATGAATCGATTAGGTAAAGAATTCTGGACTCTACATAGTTCCAGGACTCCAGAGCTTTCTCTCCAGTTATAAATATACACGTGTGACAGTTTTATTTTAATTATCAACGTACGTTTGTTCAAGTGCGCTTATTGTAATCTGTACATATCTAGAAACATTCGAAAAATCTTCAATTTCTCGCAATTTAAACATTATTATTTGGGAAATTATTTTTTCGAACATTATACTCTCTTTGTTAATTAAAGTTAAACATTTTTTTCCGGGAAATTAAACATTGTTATAACTTATTATTTAACAGTTATTAAAAATTAACTATTAATTAGAAAAGTTACTCATTATTAAAAAAAATAATATTCAAAATTGTAAAAATTAGCAATACTGTACATAAAATACTCAGGAATATACTCTTAGAAATTGATAGGATCTCGTAGGTAAGATAAAATTAGATCTTTTGTGGAAAATAATCATCTTTTAAAATAGTTTTATTAATAATTGTTTAATCTTGGTTACAAAAAAAAAAATTGGTTCAGCTTCAAAAATAATTCTCTCAAATTAATAATGTTAAAATAATCAACTAGGTTATGTATATTAAGATTGGTTATTAAATATTTGATAACCAGTCTTTAATTTATTAATTTGATGTACCGGTGATTAAATACTTGATAACCAATGTCTAATATTCAATTTGAGAAATTGGAGATTTTGTCAAATGTGATAAGAGGCAAATACGCATATATAAAAAAATATATGAGAATAATGTGTGAGCAATTTTAACCGTTATTAGAAAATAATAGAAATGTCGCAAAGGCCGGTTTTTTTTTAGGACGAGTCTTGTGCGCAATTTTTGGTGTCATTTGCTCTCGTCAATCCTTAGTTGAACTAAGGGACTAGAAATATATAAATATATTTTTTTAATTGATAAGATTTAAGTCGTTATTAACTTTCTAGAAAGTGCACACCTGGAGCGGCGATTTTTGGTGTAATTTGGCCTCTGTACAGTATAAATTTAAGCACTTAGTTTTTATTAATGATTTGCAGTGATTAAGATTGTTACAATGGATTATGACGACGATCACGATTGAGATCAATAATTGTTATTATTATTGGATGATTATTCCTTTTATTCTAGTTATTATCATTATAAATACAACGTCGAGTTACTATTGCTCTTGTATTATGTTTTTAAGAGATTGTTTTATTGTATAATTATTATAAATATTCGACACATTATGTTAATAAATAGCGATAATCGAGCATCATATTTTATTAAACGAAAAATTTAAATTATATGTGTTGTTTTATTTCCCGCACTAAGAAAATCAGTGGAAAATTATATGACAGAAAAATAACTTGTGGGTTATATAAATAAATTAAAAACTGAAGATTTTATGTTGAAAAATTAATGCTTGCAAGTGACACTAAAATGACCATAGGATAACAAAAAGGAAAGATGCTTCACTCGCATGGAAAATGGATTCTCGTTTCTGATTGGCTGGTAAATTTCTGGAAATATTACGGACCAATTAGAGACGTGCGTTTATTTCCAAAGCGATGTGAAGTGTCTCTTAATCTTGTTATTCTGTGGTCATTCTAATTTCACTAATATTTCCCTCCTGATTTATTTTTTCGTCAAGTATCCTCAATTTTTAACTTGTTTATACAACAATGAATTTCATTTGCTTATATTTTATTCTCTCAAGTGCCGACTGTTATTTCAAAAAATACGATTCGTGTTATTGTGAACAGTATAAGAAATAACGAAAAATAATTTGGAGAGATAAAAAACGATAAGTTTTTAAACAACTATTATAATGAGAAATTATTTGAACTGTATTTTTAGTAACGAAGAATTAGACAAATAATCGCGAAAAAAGTATTTTACTTATGTAAATAATAAAACAATCCAAATTTTAATTATAGTGTCATTTGTAAAACATGAGTGAGTTGATAAAGATTATTATTTTTGTTTATAGGAAATGATTTAGAGAAAATAACCTATAAAGTTTGTCAATTGTTAATAGACTTGTAAATGTAATTTTTTTCAAAGGCTTTCCACCAAATCGCGAATCAGATTAAAATTGTTTTATTACTTAAATATGCGAAAATTTTGAGACTATATATATCTAATTCTTCTGCTTAGGCAATTCAAACTCAAATATATTTTTAATATTTTTAAAATAATGTTTAATGTCATTTTTCTTCATGAATTTTGGCAGCGAAAAATAGACAAAATTTTCTTTCTGTCATACTTTTCTATAATCTAACTTCAAAACTTATTAAAAAATAAAATATATTCTTAAAAATAGAAGATATTAAATAAATTAATTTAAAAATTGTAATAACCAGTACATTAAAACTGTAAACTATATTATTCTGAAAGAAAATAATTCGTAAGATTTAAAGGATTCTAATTAAAAATACCAATTAATGTAAAGATATCTATATTTCTCATATTATAAATTATAGGACATAACAAATGCTTTATACATAGCGTGGTAGGGACTTAATGTTATAAATAATCTTAATTTTGCCACATTATACTCTACTGCTGACAATTTCAATACCAACCATAAAGAAGGCTTTCTTTAAAATAATATTCTCACGGTAAATAATTTTCCCCTAAAGGATCAGCCTTTCATATCAACATATTAAATCTATACATTCGTTTTAGACAATTCACAATACAAGGTAAAGGAAATATTAATAAATATATTACTGATTACGTAAAAAGTACACTTTTGATTTAATTTACGATTGTGTTTTTTTTTAAGTCCATGCAACTAAAAAAATACGTTAATTCGCTAAAGATAATCAATTGGTCGAATTTTTTTACTATTTAAGTAAGATTATTAACGCCTTTTTAAGAATTATCCTAATTTTCTAAAAAGAGTCAAAAACATTTTTTTCTTTCTTTTTAACTAAACAAGAGCATTAAAAGTCGACCAATTGAATTTTTAAAATATTTCTAAAATAGCTTACGCGGAAGGACGAATAATACCGTTTGAAAACTTAAAACTATCAGACTTGTAATTAACAGAACACAAATTAATAGAAATCGTAAATTATAAAAAGACAGTCTATTAATTGGTTTTTATTTAAATTCGTAGTAAAGGAAGATCACTTAGTGTCTTTGCGCTTAAAGTGCGGATTAAATTTTTAAGCCAACTGTTCAAGAGATCTTTACGAGAAAAACGAAAATTACAATTTTTCCGGCACTTTTGCAAAGACGGTTTACGTATTTGTCAATGACAGGTGAAAATAATATTAAAACTGCATCGCAAAGTACAATTTCTTTTTGTAGAAATAAAAAAAAAAATTGGCTAGAGCACAGCTTCTAGCCATCAGCGTCATCACAGGTTTGAGATCAGGTATGGGATATGACTATAAAATTTAATTCGACTTATATCGTAGTGTCATATGCAAATTATTAAAATTCTGAGCAATTTAAAACCGATTATTAAAACACATGGTTTTCTCTATTAGATTTCTAAGTGAAATCTATTCTTGGCACATAATTAATGGAATGCTAAAAACAATCGCTTTCTTATCTAAATTGAATATATTGTGCAAAAATAATAATTGAAAGGTACGATCTCATTTCATCATTTTTGTTTGTTCTTAAGCGCTTTTTTTTACATTTGTTACAAACGAATAATACATTATTTTATCTTTAGAGCTGACTAGTCAGTAGCCACGCTGTCTACTTTTTGATTCTGCAACTTTAATTAATCATATGTGTCTGGAATTAATTTTTTAACACGGAACTATCTGACTGTAAGTGATACTGGACTATTGATTTTTAACATTTCTTGTATATAAACAGCTAATTGTATGATTTATCTCTGCTCTATTTGGCAAGTTTATTGACGGCATTTACTGAATAGCATCATATTCCCTCGAGAATAAACATCTATTTAATCTGCAAATAAAAAGAAATTAATTATCCATCAAAATATGTACATACTATAAATTTAAATATTTATACGGAATTTTAAAACATTATTTAATACACTCCCTTATATTCTTGATAAAAACTAATTAAAATTAATTCTCAATATTATTTACCTGAACACAAATAATGTGATTGGTTTTATTTTTACTGTCGTTGATTCCTGAGACTTGAAAATTCAGGTCATTCCTGTTAATCTTTTTAAAACCCGATAATAGGCTTCAGTCTTTAAAAAGGTGTATGCTTTTGGTTTCATTCCAATAATTGTTTCAGTCTTCCAAACTAAAATATAGAGATTAAATATTAAATATTTCATAAAAGGAACATTAACAGAATGTCCATAGACTTTCGAAAATTTTTCAAAGTCTCTGAACATTCTTAATTTTAATAATTACTATTTTATATATTATATTTATACTTAATTAAGTTTAAATTAATATAAACATTTAAATATTAATTTAAAAATAATTAAAATCAATAAATAAAATTCTGCAATTTGAAAAGTTTTTTATTTTTGAAATTTAATAATTTACCTTAAAACAAGTCATCGCAAAATGAAACAGCTTTGAAAGACAACCTGAAAGTCAAAATATAAATTGTTAAAAAATTTCTGGAAATACTCAATTTTACAAATATTCTGAAGGGGCGACAAGGACATTTTCCAACATTTCAAAATTCACGTTGTTTGGGGGCCAATTTTTTTCTACTACAATTAAAAAAAAAATTATGATACAATATCAGAAATTTAAAAAATATAATTTTTACCAGTTCAGAAAAATAATTTTTCCGACAATTTAGAAAAATTATGTTGAAAATGCCCCTGTAAAAATATTCTCGTAATTTATTTTCTTGTATTTAAAGAAAAAACAAAAAATAATAATAATAAATTCCAATAATTAACTAGAATGAAAAATAAACTTTTAATGAGTAAAACGATAAATGAGAAAAGTTGAAAAGATTTATCTAAATCCTTTTTAAATTGCTTCTTTTCCAATAAATCCCTTCCGTGAATTAAAGATTTTTAAAACTTGGAACATGAATAAAGAAAATTAGAGACGAAGTAGATAATTAAAGAAATGCGATTAAATTTTTAATTTATTATTTTAAATATAGGTAATCAATACTTCATTTTCTAACCCAATTTACTTTCAACCAATTCTTATAATTAAGATACAATTTTTTTTATTTGAATAAAAAAAAAACTTAATAATTTCATTCTATTTTTTCTCAGATCCTTTACTTTTTCAGTAACAAAAACAAGTATGATTGATTGAAATCGCATTAATTTTTAAATTTAATCTACGCTCTGGTGCTTTTTAAAAATATATTAAAATAAACGCGTTATGAAGAAAGGGACCTAAGAAGGATAAATTTTTAGGTTATGATCAGTGCCAGTTTTAACTACTTTTATTTTTTTTTACCACTGTTATGTCTAATCTTGAAAAAGTTGAAACTGTTTTCCCCGATTCTCTTACAAATAAGCGAAAGTGGAGAACCTAGCGGAAAAGCTTAGAACTATAAGCCACACAGTGTCTCTAGATGTTTTTTTGTTTTAAATTTTTATATCATATTTCACCTATTTACAAAATTTTCTCAAATTTTAAATTTATAGCAATTTTAATTTCTTCAAATTTCTGTTAATTTGAATTTTTATTGATTAACAGTTTAATTATTCCACGGTTCAAATACACTTAAATAAAATTAATTTTTTTAATTCACCATTATTATTTTCATTTTGTAATTATTATCTTTAATTTTTAATCATTTTCATTGTTTCTGAATTAATATCCTAAACTTTCAAATATATATCTCAATTTTCAATTATTTTGTTCAATATTAATTTCTTTTTATCATTTTGCAATTATTTTTTCTATATTTTAATTATTTTTCAATTAATTTCCTAAATTTTTAGTTATTATCTCAAATTTAGATTATTGTCTTCAATTTTCAACTTTTTAAATGATTTTTCAATTATTTTCTTTTGCTTCAAAATAAATTCTGTAATTTTTCTATTATTTTCTCCAATTTCTAATTATTTTCACTCTTTTTGCATAATTTTCTAAAATTTAAATTATTTATTTAAAATTTTAATTATTTTTATCATATTTCAATTATTTTTTAAAATTTTCAATTACTTTCATCACCTACTCAAAAAACGAAGCAAGAACGTACCTATCAATAAAAAGAGTCAAGAACGTAACAACTCAGAAATTACCCTTTTTTGTCAAATTTCAAGTTGTGTTCATAATATTAAATTTAATTAATAATTACTTTAATTTTATGCCAATTTGCATAGCTTATCTATACGCATGTTATATTATTATCAGGCAAAAGTTAATAATTTGAAATATTGATGTTGTTGGCATTTAAAATTTGATAAAAGAAGGTAAATTTCTGAGTTGTTAAATCTAAATCTGAGTTAGTGGTTTTCTACTAATCTATTAGCGAGAAATAGGTTACTATTAAATAGTGAAAACTTTCACTAATTTTTAGTAAAAAACTACTAATTTTAAACTGAAATAGCTAATAATTGCAAAGGTGAATGTTTACTTTTTAATTAATAGTTGATATTTCACTTTCCAATCAGAAGTTTTCTACTATTAACTAGTAGTTTTCTACTAAATAGTAGTCAATTTTTTCACTATTTAGTAGTAATCAATTTCTTTCTAATTAATTAATAGAAAATCACTAATTCAAATTTCGAGAGATCATTTTTTAATTATTTTTTTTTTATTTTAAATTATTTTTATAATTTTCTAATTTTTACCTGAATTTTTAATTATTATTCTCATTTTATTAATTTGTTTTTTAAGATTTGTAAGCATTTTTCTTAAATTTAAGTTATTTTCTTCAATTTTTAATTATTTTCATTTTTTCAGTTAATTTCTCCGATATTTTAGTATTTTTCCCAAATTTCAATTTTTTTTTCATTTATTTCATTACATTTTATTAATTAGGTTACACACAAACGGATTTTTTAAAAAATTCTACATTTTTTTCACTTATTTATTTCAAATTTCATTAATTTTTTTTTTTAATTCATTATGGTTTTTATCATATTTTAACTATTTTCTTTAAGTTTCAAATTTAAATATTATTTTTCAGTTATTTTCCCCAATTTGTAATTATTATTCTTATTTTTTAAAATTATTTTATAAAATTTTTAAATATTTTTCTTAAATTTCCCATTATTTTCTTCCATTTTTAATTATTTTCAATTTTTTTCATAATTTCCAAATTTCAAACTATTTATCTGATATTTCAATTATTTTATTCAATTTTATGTATACCTATGTTATGTATTTTTTGCATGTATTTCTTAAATTAAAAATTGTTCTTTTCAATTTTAAATTATATTTATCTTTTTTCGTTTATTTTCTCTAATTCTTAATTATTATTATTATTTTTTTTTTTGCAATTAACTTATTCTAAAAGTTTCAAGTATTTTTCTTAAATTTTTTTTTATTTTCCTTTATTTAAAATATATTACGTAATTTTTTCAATTATTTTCTCAAATTTTAATTATTTTCTTCAATTTTAAAATATTTATATTATTTTTTCATTATCTTTCAATTTCTAATTATTTTCATTATTTCTGAATTAATTTCCTTAATTTGTAAATATTTATCTCAATTTCAATCATTCATTTTTTTCAATTATTTTTTTCCAATTTTTCATTACTCTCACTTTTTTAATTTATTTCTAAGATTTTGAAGTATTTTTCCCAAATTTGAATTATTTTCTTTAATTTATAACATTTCTATGATTTTTTAAATTACTTTTGACAATTTTAATCCTTTTCATTTTTTCTTTAATTAATTTACAAAATTTGACATTATTTTTTTAAACATTATATTCAAAATATTTACAAGTATTGATAACATAAGAGGTAGAAACTAATTGCGCGCCAGCGCGCGTTGTTTAATCTGGTTAGGTAAAAGAAATTATAATTTTTATAATTTATGTAAAACACTGTTCATAATTGTTATATTTAATAATAAGTTTTACACTTTACTGACTTATAGTTAATTTGTTAATCCATTTTTATTTTAATAAGTTGATTGTGTTTCAAAACAGTGAAGCTCATTTAAACATAAAAAATTCTCGGTTAATTATATTCTCCAGAATGTAACCGGATTAGTAATGGTAATTATTATTATTATTATGATTATTATTAACACTATTATTATTCAATTTAAAGAAATAAATAAACTAAATTCAATTAATTTAAATTTAATTTAATATCTTAAAAATTGATATATATAAATATATCTAATAATTTTCTTTAGATTTATTCAAATTTTAATAATTAATATAAAATTAATGTTACTCATAATTCAAAATATTATATTTATATTAAGTTTATTAATTTTTTTAAATTATTTTTTACATTTAAAATTTATTAAAATTTCTTTATTGATCAAATTATTATTATTTTTTTTTTTTTTTAGGTTTGGAAAAAGCATTTACGCACCATAAGGAACATCTTACAATGAATTATGCAAGCATCATTTAAAGAGAATGCTTCCCATGTGTGGGATTCGAGTCCAAAGAATAGTTTACTTGGGAATATAAATATTTCACCCACACGTGAAGTTCTTTTTACAAATGGCTGCCTACAAACAGCTGAGTGATCACGTGGGTCACGTGACTGGCTTAGCAGACGAAAATCCACTGTAGCAGACGAAATTTCGAAGTTACAAATTTTCTCGCTTGGTTCTCCACTTTCGCTAATTTGTAAGAGAAACGGGAAATTCGGCTCCAATTTTTCAAGAGAGTGGGGGGCCTCCTACTACTTCATAGTTTTACGTTAATTAAAATTTTCTTTTTAATTACGTAAAATCAAAACCAGTTTTTAAATATTTTTGATAAAATGAAGACATCAACATTTTGTATTGATAGTTGATCCTCTATAAATGTATTTTTATCACAAACATAACCTACAATTTTTCCCTTCTTCGACCCCTTTCTTCATATCTCGTCACAGTCATTACAATAAAGAAAAAAAGAGATATTTACCATAAAGTTGAAATTCGCAAATAAGGGGCTTCGTTTTAATAATAATTTAAATTTAAATAGCTCTAATTGCATAAATATATCTACTACATTAGATTGATTTTTACAAAATATTTTAATATCTTTTCAGACTTTCGAAAAAGGAGGTTACTCGACTCTCAATTATGAATCTTGTAAGTCGCGTAGATGCTCTTTATGCACAAGTTACTTTACGTATTTAAATAATTTACCCTAAAAACTAGCAAATAGAAATAAAAAAATTGAAAAAAATTTGGTCATTGTCAATTTAATCTAGCATGATCCACTAAAAGCGATCCCGTCATAAAAAACAAAATTGATACAATTTAAAAGCAATTCATTTCCTAAAAATCCAGTATTTTATCTTCCAATTATGATCTTCAGGTGAAAAATTTCGCCAATCTCCAGCAAACATTAAGAATCTTCAGTGAGGAAAAAAAAAATCTTCAAGGTGATTTTCTTGACACGACGAAAAACCATTTCTCCAAACTATTTACACAAAATACAACATTGTTTCTTTTGGACTATTATTTACAAATTGAAAATACCACAGCCTAAAAATCAGTGATGTCCTCTATCGTCATTAACAGTGAATCTTGATAGGAAGGAGTATTGATCATCGACTAGTCTTCTTCCTTCTTCGTTTAATATCACCGGACGGATTCCATTCCGGATCGATATCAGTGTAGCTATAATTCACTTTAGGAACGTTTCTTTGTGAGCTTCTGGTTTGTCTAGAGTTGGAGTGTTTCGTCTTTTTGACAGGTGACTCCTGCGGATTTGGTGTAGCTGCCAGTCGCTTCAACGAACTCACTCCAGACTCTTTCCTCGATGTCTTGATATCTCTTTGGTAGCGGGAATCATGATAATGTGGCACATTGCTCAATTGACTATTGACCAGTCTCCTTTGATCCTTGCCAGCAACCTTCTCCTTCTCATAATGAGCCAAATCCTTTCTATAATCTCTTCTGATAATTTCCCCGGAATGATGACGATTCTCAATCGGTAACGAGTCCTCTTTCGCCGTTGTTAATTCGACAGTCGCTCCAATTTCGGGCGGAGTAATAACAGCCGATTGAATTTCGAGATTGGCAATCGACATCATTGGAGTTCCGGGATAATTATTAGATCTCTCCAGTTTGATTGACAAGTCGTAGGGTTTCTGTGCTGCACTAAATGCCTTTAATCTCTTCTTAAGTGGTAGCTTATTATTGAGTTCCAGCTGATACTTGACCTCGGGATTGAATTTCATCTCGTCCAGTGGCTTACTCTCCAATAGATTGGGTCCCATCTTGCAGCACAATTGATCTTCGTATAAATTAGCAATTCTAGAATTGCCCTTTGTTCGCTCGAGTTCCTGAATAGCGGATGTCGGTACCGAGAAGTAGGAATTGTTCTCGATAAAGGAGGAATGAGGCTCGGAATTAGGATGAATAAACTGGCGACAGTGCGTGACTACTTCATACGTGCAAGCCAAACAAGTGCAGTGAGACATTCCGCAGGCGGAATTGGTGGGATGGAGGGTTGAAGGTGGATTTATTGGCAGGCTTAGGGGAACAGATCCACAGTGCTTATGATATGGCACGCAAAGTTCCGGCGTCGAGGAAAAATTACTGTATAGAGGAGAGAGAGTTGTGGGATGAGGAGCGGGAATATGAAGAGGAATTTGTGAATTATTGAGATCATTGGTAAGCATCGAACAACCGGGAATTCCACAATTACAAACACTGTATTCTTGTTTAATATTCTGTCTACAGGACAAATTTTTCCTCTTGTCTTTCGCGTCCAGAGACTTTTTCTTTAAATCCTCCAAAAGTTTGTCCTCGAGCTCGGTTTTGATGATTAGACCCTTCTTGGAATTGACATCGGGTGCTAATTCGGTTCCTTTCTCGGGATCATCGAAAGTTTCGTCGTCGCTGTTTTTGTTCTCGGTCGCTTTATTTATCACGTAGACATTGCTGTTTGGCGACTTTTGCATCAAAACAACAGTCTCCCCGTTCAAAATAACGTTTGAAGTTTCGCGAAATGACTGAGAGATATTTTCGGTTAATCCGTCGCTTGTTGAGATGACTTCTACTTGAAGAGCCACTTTGTCAAAAGAGTCTTCGGGGTATATGTTGACTATTCCAGCGTCGGGATTTTCCGAGAATTGATAGAGGGTTTTCGGGTCCATTTCATTACTCGAGGACAGACTCCAGCGTGCGTAATCCTTTACTTTAATTGTTTTCGATGGAGAGTTGCCTTTCTGGGCTGCGCAGACGGAAGCTAGTACAGATAGTGCGTCGGTGTTGTCTTGAAATTGTGAATCTTGAAAGAGGCTTTTGTCGGTTTCGGGATAGGTGTTTGTGAGATTAGACTTATCTTTTTGGGAATCATGATCTAGAACCTCTTTTCTGACCAAAGTTTCAGTTTCTTCGGCTCTCTCGTGACAACTCGATACGACAGGTTCTGAAAACTGTTCTGAAGGATAAATCTTATCATCAATTATACTTCCTTGATCCGGATTCACAGTTGATTTGTCTTTTTGTTCTTCGCTCAAAACCATTGTTGATAAACCTTCGCAAACAGTTTCATCTACATTAGTCGTGCAATTATCAAGCCTTAAATTAACCGATTCACTAATTTCAGATGTAATTACACTGCTTGATTCTGCGTTATCTTTCGATGATTCTTCATTCGTAGTTTCGAGAGTACTATTACTATTATAAGAATTAAGTCTATCACTTTCTAATACTGATTCTGAGGGTAAACTAGTAAGTTTATCAGGACAATCGGATATGGTGGTGGATACTTTTTCAGAAGTAACACCTAAAGTGGAACTCTCACTTACTTCTTCGCCAAAAAATTTATAAAAATCATTGACTGGCACTTCCTCCTTGAAAATAATCCACGAATTGAACGTTGAGTAAATGTCCGTCTCAATTTTTCTCTGCTCGGTATCTTCGGTTACTAATAGAAAAGATTCGAGAATTTCTGTCGCGGGTGATTTCATTTTCAGTGCTGGGTTTTCTTTCTTCTCCTTTTTCTCTGAATTAAGCCTTTGGAGATTTTGCTTCTTTACTTCCTCCAGCCAAGGTATGGGTTTATGAATTTTCTTTTTCGTTATCTTCGGTGCTGAATCTTCATCCGTTATATCAATTATTATAATATCATTCGACTTCTTTCCCTTTCTTCGTGCTAAAGGCCTAATTGATTGAACCGATTTCTTGTTAGAAACACTCGTGGTATCATTAATCGAAATTCTACTAAAGTTATTTGAAACATTACAATTATCTGAAACACTAATTTCAGCTAACAAAGAACAGGAATTTGAATCAGTAACTTTGTCCGATAAAGTATTAATTTTTTTAATTGAACTAGATTCTTTGGCAACGATATCTTCAAGCTGAGCATAAACATAAAAAATAGGTAAAGAGGAACAGAAACAATTATTAAGATTAAACCGGGAGGGCAGAGATTAATTTAATTTGAATCAAGCGATGAGAGGAAAAGGTTAATTGGGCCATAATTAACTATTTAACTATGTAATAAACTTTTAATTGTTTGACACTTAATTTCTAAATAACGAATTTACTCGCAATTACGTAACTTTTTGTTACTAAATATATAATAAATTCGTAATTAAACTGAATATAAAATTATGGATAATAATTTATACGAAGATAGGAACTTTCTGCTTTATTAACAAGTCGAGTTATCTTTAAGAGATTGTTAATTTAACATTTTATTTGGTTTAAATGAAATTCCCTGATATTTCCAGATTTTCTAAAACTGTTTGCAAATTATTTTAAGGGTAAAATTTGACCAAGGTTACAAAAACTACATTACGTAATTACATTTTAATACTTAATGTCCAAATTACAATTATCTTTTTGTTAAATATTAGATAAAAATGGGAACCTTCTGTTAAAAATAGGATTTTTAATTAAAGAAAATGGGGTTTAAGAATTAAAAAAAGAATATACTAAAAGGTCTAAATATATTACAAGAATTTGGAAAATATTTGAAAATTAAAAAGTATATGAAAGAATGAAATAATCTGCGAAACGGTAAATAAATTAAACAAGTAAAAATCTGAATGAGTAAAAAAATTTGAGTACATTTAATTAGAAATAATGAAAACATTTTAAATCAGACAGAAAGTTTCAAAAAATTTAACAAATTATGAGAAATTGAGAAAATTAATAACATTGTTAAAATTACACGAATAGAAGAAAATAAAAACCAGAAATAGCTACTAGAAAATGATAAAATGGACAAATAAAACACAAATTTTTTAAAAGACAATTAAAAATGTGCAAAATGTGAAACAATTTTTTTTTAAATAAAAAAGGCTAAACAAACTATTATTATTATTATTTTAAATGGGAACAATTCTTCCGAGTTTAATTGAGAAAATTAAAAACAAAATATATAAAAATTATGTGAATTAAATCAAAAATTTAAAAAAAATTTACAAGATACTAAAAACTGATGAAATGGACAAAAATACGAAAATGTGAATAGATAAGTAAAAATTTGCAAAATATGAGCCATTTTAAACAAAGAAGTTTAATAAATTATTTTAAAAATGAGAGAAATTCCTTAAAATAAAACAAGTTAAGAAAATCGTTCCAAAAATGAAGACATTAAAAAAAACATTAAAAAATTTAAAAAACTCAAAATATTAGAAAAATTTAAGAAAAAATCACTAAAAATTTTATGACACAGTAAATAATTTTGTGAAAAATCTAAAAAAATTAAAAAACAAATTTTCACAAATCTGAAAAAAAAAAGATTAGTTGAATTTTGAAGACATTAAATTATTAAAATGTAAGTGATAAAATTTTGTACTTCTTCCAAATTTATTAAAAATGAGCAAAAACTAAAGTTTACTATTTAAAGCCCAAATTATAATGATCAGTCTCTTTTTTTGTTAAATATCAGATAAATAAAAAAACTTTTCTTTTAAAAATAGGATTTTAAAATCAAAGAAAACGATTTTTACAAAACAAAAAGAAAGAATTTACTATAAAGTCTAAAAATATTAGGAGAATGAGGAAAAAGTTTGAAAACTAAAAACTATATGAAAAAAAATGAAATAAACTACGAGAAAGTAAATAAATTCAAGAACTAAATAATTGAAAAAAAAAAATTTGAGTACGTTTGGATTAGAAATAATGAAACATTTTTGAACAAGAGAAAAAATTTCCAAAAAATGGAACAAATTATGAAAAATTGAGAAAATTAAAAACAAGATATTAAAAATTTTAAAAATAAGGATAAAGCTACTAGAGAATGATAAAAGTGGATAAAAATTCGAAAATGTTAAAAGATAAGTAAAAATTTGCAAAATACGAGACAATTTAAAAAAGATTTTTTTAAATAAGGAGTTTAATAAATTATTTTAAAATGAGAAAAACTCTTCAAAGAAAAGAAGTTAAGAATTTAAAAAGTAAAGGCATTCAAAACAAGTATGGAAATAACTTTGAAGAAATTAATAAAACTTAAGAGACAAATTTCAGAAAAAAATGAACACTAGAAAAATGATGAAAAAGTAAATAAATTTTAAGAAAAATAAAAAAAATTAAATTCTTGGAAAATAAGTGACAAAATTTCTTCAACATTACCTAACATCAATTCGAACCTTAATTATATAAATAATTTATAATAGAAAAATAATAAAAAATAAAATACCTAATAGAGCAAAAGAATAGAAATTTTATTTGTCTAATTATGGAAAAATTGAGAAAATTAATCTACGAATAATTATGTTAAATTTCCTAAATAAATTCTAAACTTAAATTAAACTATTTTGCGGACATTAAAAACAATTTTATAAAGTTTTTAGACCCTTTCAAATAATAAATAAAAATTTTCGAGCTTTAGTAGAAAGTTCCTATCTCCAATAATAAATTTGTGAAATAAAGTCACAATTTATTATCCTAATAATTTGAGATTTAAAAAAAAAAAAAAACACCTTTTTGAGGGGAAGGGGATTATTTTTTAATAAACACTTTTTTACGAAAAAGAAACATAATTTAAGAAAATTTATAGACATGCCTAAATAAAGAAAAAAAGATTTTTCTTACCATTTGCTGCTGTGAATTTTGTACTCTCTCAAGACAATTAACTTTATCTTCAGTTTGAGAAAAGCTCTCGGCGTCTTTTTTACAGAAATTTATAAAATCTGCACAACAAGCTTTCACATCGAACTTGTGTTTCATTAAAAACTGAGTCGACCTAATCTGCGTCCCGGATCCATTAACATATTTTGATAAGAATTTTGGTAAAGTGGAGGGCGCCGTTCCCAGAAGAGAAATAGCATTTTGTCGAATCTGCTTTTTGACAACCAAATCGCTGTTAATCATTTTCCAAAGACGGAAACCGAGCAAGTACCTCACGTAAATTATTTCCGTTTTTGGCAGAGATGGAATGTTCTTTAAAATTTTTCTAAAACAGAAACAAGGATAATATTACATTAGTATTTAATTTAGTATATCATTTAATATTTATTTATTCACATTTAAATCGGCTCGCTATATTTTATCAGTATACAATAATTATATTAAAAAAAAAAATGCTTAAGGGCATGTGATGGATAATGACGTCACTGGTATAGGCAAAATTTGTCCGTAACTTTTCTCTTAAAATATTGAATATTTTTTCATGAAACATGGTAGAATTACTTAAAATGTCATTATAAAGGTCTCTCTGACCCGAATTTGTTGGAATTTTGGCCCAAAATAAATTTTGGAAAATTTTCGAAAAACAGCAAATTTTTTAAAAAATTAATTTTGAGATAAAATTCAAACAAACTCGGGTCTGAGAGACCTTCTTAATGACATTTTAAGTAATTGTACCAAGTTTCATGAAAAAATATTTAATATTTTAAGAGAAAAGTTGCGGACAAATTTTGCCTATACCAGTGACGTCATAATCCATCACATACCCTTAAGAAAATGAAAATATTAAAACTTACGTCATAATTGGATCCAAAATAATGTGAAATAGGTGACTCATGTGTCTAATCTTGATTAAAGTATCTAACATATATTCAGTGGAATTATCTGAAAATTAAAATAAAAAAAAATATATTAATTTAATAAATTAGAAGGCTTTTGAACTAAAATTAAAGGCAAAAATATTTAATTATAAATAAAAAGGTTAAGAAATTTAAAAAAAATATTTTTTAACCAATTTAGAAAAACTAATTTAAATTTAAACAATTAAAAAAATGTATTCTTAACTAATTTAAGAAGGTACATAACCTCAAACTAGAAAGTGATTTTTCACTCCGAATAAAAGTATTATTAAAATTAATTTTACCAAATTTTGAATGATCAAAATTTACAATTTTCGGAACAAATTCTGCGTAGCCAAAATTTGTACAACTGGATCTTTCAAAATTCCGTGAAATTAATTTTAATAATTTTTTTTATTTGTTGTGAAAAGTTATTTTCTAATTTAAGGTTATGTAAATGGAGAAAAACTTTTGAAAAGAAAATATTTGAAACAAATTTATGAGAAAAATAACAAATTGAAAAGAAGGTATTTTTAATAAATTGCCAAGAAAATCTTAGAAAATTCATTATTCTTCGGAGTGAGAAGTAAATTAAATTTTTTTTTTGCAAATTTACAAGGCTCTTACCAAGGTACGTGTAAAGGCAACAAATTAGTCGAGCTGAAATTGCACTGAATTGTTCTTGTCCTCTTTTTGATGCTCTTAGCTCCATGTCTATGTACATTGCTAATAAATCCGACATACTTTCAAGATAAGATGAAGGATTTTCACCCTGACAAAAGCAATAAAATATTCATAAAATCAGTCAATTTTTAAGAACTCAATTAACTTTTTAAAGTGATCGTGCAAACGATTTAATTAAAAAATTTTCTAATTTTAACAAGTGTACATTTTATTGTTAAAAAATTTCAAAAGTAACAATTTTATATTTTTAATCATAATTTTTATTTAAGAGATTTCAAAGCCAAATCCGATTTTTTATTTAAAAAAAGAGAAAAATAATTATATAATTATGTTTTCTTATTTCCAGGATTAATATTAAGTTTCAATTTACTTTTCCCCAAATCTATGTGCAATTGAAAACTTTTTTTAAACTGTTATCTCGAAACAGTCTAGAATTTAAAAATTCAAAATGGCGGTTCCAAAAATGTCGGAACTTTTTTTAAGAATTGACGGATTTTTCTCAAACTTGGTATTTTAAAATTTTAGGAGTCGCTGAATAAGAATCTATTCTGGAAATTTAAATATTCAAAATGGCGGTTCCAAAATGTCGGAAATTTTTTTTAGAATATACGGATTTTTCTGAAACTTAGTATTTTAATGTTTTAGGAGTCGCTGAATAAGAATCTATTCTGGAAATTTAAAAATTCAAAATGGCGGTTCCAAAATGTCGGAATTTTTTTTTATAATTGACGGATTTTTCTGAAACTTGGTATTTTAAAGTTTTAGGAGTCGCTGAATAAGAATCTATTCTGGAAATTTAAAAATTCAAAATGGCGGTTCCAAAATGTCGGAAAATTTTTAAAAATTTTGCGGAGTTTCTGAAACTTGGTATTTTAAAGTTTTAGGAGTCGCCTAATAAGAATCTATTCTGGAAATTTAAATATTCAAAATGTCGGCTCCAAAATGTCGGAAAATTTTTCAAGAATTGGTGGATTTTAGTCAAATTTACTATTTATCTTAAAACGTCCTTTTTTAAAATTATTTAAATCAAAAGAAAATTCTACTTCCTTGTAAAATATTCATAATTATTAATTTTCGTACAAAATAACATTTTGTTTAATTTTACTTTATTAAAATATTTTCATATTTTTCTTTTCATTCCAATGTTTTTTTGTTTTTGTTTTTAAATACAGTATTAAGTTTCTTTTCCCTAACGATTCATTGTCCAGATTTCTGACAATAATGATATTTTTCCAGGCCTTTTATGTAGTGTTTTAAAATGACATTCGGGCTAGAAGAGGAAATAAAAAAAAGCGTTTCCTCTGTGAGGAATTGCATTCCTAAGGGAGACAGGAAGTGCTGTCCTAAAAGGGTAGGCGTAATTGATGGACAGAACTCTGATAAAAATAGTGTAGAATGAGAAAATCGATGAAAAGTTTTCTTTTTAGTTAACGTATTTCTAAAATATTTAAAATCACACAATTCTAATTATTTAACAATTTTTAAGTTTTTATTTATTGAAAAACTTACAAATTGAACAATCTCGTTAATTTCAACTTTTATTGGAATTGCATAATAGAATTGGCAGATATAAATAAATAAAAAATAAATAAATATAAGAAAAATTAATAATAATATTTAATAATGGCAATGTGAATAAATTTAATATAATTCTAAATGTCAGTGTAATTAGTTTTCATTATCAATATGATTGTAATCAGCATAAATAGAAATTACGGCTGACAATTTAATTCCCGTATTAATGGTATTTGCGTGTAAATGTGAATAGAAATGTGTGTGTCAACTAAATAAATTAAAAATGATTGGGTATAATTTCCATTGTCATTAGCAAAAAAAAAAAAATATATATATTCTGTTGATATTATCAGACATGAACTCTCTCAGTTTATAAGTAAAGGTTCTGGTAATCAATAAAGCAGGACATTAAACTCAATACGCTTTTTTCTTTTCTTCACCTAAAATTTCACTTTTTCTCCGGCCAAGTCATAAATAATACAATAAATCAACACTTCGTGTTATAATAACGGAAATTTACCCTTTTAAAAGTTTTGATATAGCGTGATTCTATAAATTGAAACTTTACTAACTATTTTTTATAATAAATTTCATTTCATTTCAAAATTATGTTTGTCTTCTAAAAATTTTCAATTAATCAGGGGTGATGAAAATTATAATTTTTTCAATTTAAATCGGATTTTTTTTATATAAATTTCTCAAATGTTTATTATTTAATATCTCATACCGTAAATAATAATATATATACTTAAATAAATAAACTTAAATTGAAAAAGAAATGCAAGAAAAAAACAAAAAATGTATTCTATGATTTAAAAATACCTGAACATCTATTTAAAAAATATTAAAAAATTTTCAAGGAAAAAGTAATGTTTGAAAAAAAGCGGAAATTTATAAGACATAAAAAAGAAATGAGAATAATTTTAAAAACTACAAAAACATGAAAAAAAAAATACTTGAACAAAAAAGAAAATATTTAAAATTTTTTTTTAATATTTACGGATACTTGTTTCAAGTTAGAAAAATCAATAAAAAATAAAATAAAAAAAGTTTAGAAAATTAATAAGGAGAAAAACATGTTAAAACTTAGTAAATAATTGGGATTATTTTAAAAATTAAAGAAAAAAAACAATGAATACATTTTCTGAAAACAAGAAATTTTAAACGAAAAATTAAAAAAAAAAGGGAAAAGATTTCTATGAAATAGAAAATGATGATAAAATGAGAAAATTTAGTACAAGATTAAAATTACATAAAATAAAATAAGAAAAGAAAATTCTTTTGAAAAAAATCAGAAAAATTAAGTAATTATAGAAAAATGTGGATAAAAGTGTCGAACAAATATTTTTTAAAAAATCAAAATTATTATTTGCAGGATAAAAATCAAACAATTTTAAGGAAGTATTTTGTATGAAAAGGCAGTCTATCGTAGCTATTATACTGATTAAATTAAAGAAATAATATAATTATGATAGAATTTAAAACTCAATTAAAATTGTAAGAATAATAAAAAAATATGAAAAAACAAAAATATAAAAAAAATTCTCTCTATAAATTTAACAAACTATGAAATAATTACAAAAAATACAAAATTGTGTAAAAATCTAATAAAAATTTTTAAGTAGTTTAAATAAAATTAAAAAATGTATTAATATAAACAAAAATTCTGCAAAAGAAATAAAAAATTCCTTTAAACATAAAAAAGTTAGAGAAAACTAGACCAACAAATTTTTTTTATAATATATTTAAAACAATCCTAACAATTTTTAAAAAATCAAAGAAATCTAAATATTTTAAGAAATAAAAAGTAAGTTTACAAAAAATAGATGATGGATATTTGATAATATTTTTCCAGCAAATAAAAATTTTAAAAAACATTACAATCTACGAAAAAAAGGTTATATTAAAAAAGAAAAAATTATAACTACGTGAATTTAAAAAACGATTCAAAAAAGAGGAAAAAGAAAAAAAGGTCTAAAAAATAAGAAAGTTTTTAAAGAAATAAAAAGATTTAGCGATTTTTTTTTAAATATGGAAAAATTTAGAAAATCAAGACAAAGAAAAGTTTATTGAATTTTATAAAAACCAAATTATGTAAAATAATCTACCTATATTAATGAAATATTAAAATACCTATTTTGAGTAAAAAGAAAAAAAATCATGGAAAATTCTAAAATAGAAAAAAAAAATGACAGAAGCAAATTAGACAGTTTCGAAAAAGTGGATTAGAAATTTTTTAAGAAACACAAGGATTATCGTAAATATGAAAAATAAAGAATTTTCCCCTATTAAAATTTTGATTAATTGCAATTTAAATGAATTAAAATACTAATTAATTGACGTTTGGAATTTATTTAATTTGCAATAACTTGAGGATATTAAAATTTAATATTATTTTTGACTCTCTTCCTATTCAAAAATTTCAAATCGTTTTTCCACCATTTCCATTACCACAATTTTTTAAATTTAATAAAGAATACAATATTAAAATTTTCGAGATTTATCTACGAATTTCTGGTACTTTTGTGCAAATTCAGTTTTTTCTCATACCGAGAAATTTATTTTCACACAATAACTTGAGGATTCATTTGTGACAAGCCAACGGCGGCCATATTGTTAAAATTTAGCAGAAGATGAGTAGCCCTCTATGAGTGGAAGCTGATACTAAGTTCATTTCTGAAACTTCTATTTTATTTTATAATTCTATTTTAGGGAAAATAGTTTCATGTCATTTTATTTAAGTTAAAAATGGACAGTCCCTCGAGAAGAGGTTATATCTGAAGTCATTATGTTGCTTCTTAAAATAGAAAAGCCAACTGTTAATCTAATTTTATCTAGAAAAATGTGTAATTTAATATAAAAAAAATGAACCATTAAAACTTATAGTTGCAATAAAAATCAAGATTTTAGACATTCAGAAACGTTTCCAAAAAATGAGAGAAATTAAATTTTTTTTTAAAATGTCAAAAATCGTCAGTTTTTATCTAATTAAAAATTTTAACAGTTAATTTTGTTTCAAATCAAATTAGTCTCCGTTTGTTTAAAAAAATAACAGTAAAAAATGGTTTTTCAATTTCAAAAATCAAAATAATGACTTCAAACATAACCTCTTCTGGAGTATGTGTTCAATATATCCCTGCTTTTAATTAATTTTTTTTTAATTTCAGAAAGAAAACTACGTTTTTTTTCTCTTTTCTGTAATTTTAATTTCTCTCTAAATCTGAATTTAACGAAATTACGCTTATTCAGATTTAGCGAGAAATAGGCATTTTTCGAGTATAGATTAAATTATAAAAATTGTTACTTTTTGAAATTGAGTAAAAGCGAGCACTTTTTAAAATCTTACCTTTGGAAGATTACGATAAGACATTAAAATCCAACTCAAGGCTTGATGGATGGACTCCTTTAATAGCGCTGCTTTCATGGGTTTATCGTAGCAGTCATTAATACTGGAACTTATATTACTGTAATTGAAATATGCTTATGAAAGACAATTTTCCTAAATGAAGACACTGCTTAAATTAGAAAGGTTCTTTAGCGTAATAACGAGACAATAGGGCGCAAATGGTTTGCAATTTCCAACCTTTCCCAAGTCTAACTGTCTACAGAAGCAATTATTGAACAGAATTTAAATTTTACAAGTACAATTTTGAGCCGACACAGTTATATTTTCGAAATGTTCATTAAAACAGGATTTTCCAGTGAGCAAACAATTCTATGTAAATTCAAACGCTTTTCGACTTTACTTAAATTTTACTACGTATTTAATTATGAATTTAAATTTATTCACGTTATTCTAGTTAATTAAATATGTGATCTACAAGGACGGATATAAAAAAAACAGTGAATAATAATAATAATAATAATAATATACAAACAAAAAGTGTTTAGTTTATGCGTTCAACAGATATTGAAGTTTTTATTTTGAAATCGTTACAATTTATTGTAATAAAAAAAATGATATTAAGGTGTTCATAAATATCAGGCCAGTGACACTTTTTTGACTTAAGGAAGTTTAACCAAAAATTGATTTTATACAGATTCTTATAAAAATAAGATTTTTCTTTTTCGCGACCAAGGTCGCGAAAAACTTTGTATCGTTTTTAGTCATTTAAAACTAAATTTTTGCAAATGCAATAAATAATTAAAATTGCGAAAATAATCACAAAATTAAATAAAGTTTCTTAAAAATAATGAACAATTGAAAAAATGGCTAGACTAATACACAGCCGAACAAAAAAATTGAAAAATAATTTTTTGATAGAAGAATGAAAAAAATTGGACAAAAATGAAGTCAATCGGACAATGTAGTTTAATGCTTAAAATTTTTCCGACGTTTCGAAATTTAAATGATTTCCTCTTTAGGGAGTGTAGTAATATAAAATAAAATATTTTTTTACATCAAAGAAGTACAAAGTATTATGTATACAAAAAAATAAATAACATAACAATAATAAAAAATAATGCAACAATAATAAATTGAAAAAAATAACTACAATAGTAAATAAATTATAAAAATAATAAAGAAATAAAATCATACCAGTAATTAAAGCATAAACAAGAACATAAATTCATGAAGAATTTCAATCGTCATAATAGTATAAAGCATCTGTTAATACGAAGTCGTCAATAAATTTTATATAAAAGAAGAAACCAGTGTTCAGAGTCAGACACGCTATATTAAAAAGAAACTGAAAAGATTAAATAACGAAAAATTAAATAAATAAAAACAAATTATAATATTCTCAAAAAATTATCAAAAATTAACAATTAAATGTTAAATTTTAAAAAATTGACAATTAAAAATTTTTGAAAAAGAAAAAAAATTAAAATTTATAGTAAATAACATACCTATGAAATTTATAATTGTCATTCTTTTTTGTAAACCTTCTTTTTTCACAAAACAGAAAAACACAAAAAAAAGAATAATTATAAAATTTTTAAGAAAAGAACTAAAAATTGAAAAAATTGCAGGAAATAATTGAAAAAAAAGTAATTAAAAAAGCAGAAAATTGTGAAATATCGAAGAAAATAATTGAAAACTGAAAAATTAAAATTTGAAGAAACAAATTGAAAATTTAAGAATTAAACTCAATTTTGAAAAAATAATTGATAATTGAAAAAAGGTAAGAATTGCTAAATATTGAATAAAATAATTGAAACTTGAAGACTGGAATTTCAAATTAAAAATAATAATTGAGAAAAGAAAATAATGAAGAATTGAAGAAATAAATAAAAGATTAAGGAATTAATTAAAATTTTAAGAAAGTAATTAACAATTGAAAAAAATTAGAAAATTGACAAGAATAATTGTCAACAGAACAAAATATTAATGAATAATTATTATAAACTTTAAGAATAATTGCAAATTGAAAAATTTGTAGAAAATAATTGAAAATTGCGGAAAAAATTAATAATTGAAAAAAATAATTGAAAAATGACGAGAAGAAATGAAAAATTAAAGAAAATAACGAATAATTATAAAGTTTTAAGAGAGTAATTGAAAAAATTGTAGGAAATAATTATAAATTGTGGAGAATAATTAATAATTGAAATAAATAATTGAAACATGACGAGAATTATAATTGGAGAAAATATTAAAAATTGAAGAACTAAATTAAAGATTAAAGAATTAAATTAAAATTTTAAGAAAGTAATTAACAATTGAAAAAAATTAGAAAATTGACAAGAATAATTGTCAACAGAACAAAATATTAAAGAATAATTATTATAAACTTTAAGAATAATTGTAAATTGAAAAATTTGTAGAAAATAATTGAAAATTGCGGAAAAAATGAATAATTGAAAGTAATAATTGAAAAATGACGAGAATAAATGAGAAATTAAAGAAAATAACGAATAATTATAAAGTTTTAAGAGAGTAATTGAAAAAATTGTAGGAAATAATTATAAATTGTGGAGAATAATTAATAATTGAAATAAATAATTGAAACATGACGAGAATTATAATTGGAGAAAATATTAAAAACTGAAGAAATAAATTGAAGATTAAAGAATTAAATTAAAATTTTAAGAAAGTAATGAACAATTGAAAAAAATTAGAAAATTGACAAGAATAATTGTCAACAGAACAAAATATCAAAGAATAATTATTATAAACTTTAAGAATAATTGTAAATTGAAAAATTTGTAGAAAATAATTGAAAATTGCGGAAAAAATTAATAATTGAAAGAAATAGTTGAAAAATGACGAGAATAAATGAAAAATTGAAGAAAATAACGAATAATTATAAAGTTTTAAGAGAGTAATTGAAAAAATTGTAGGAATATTATAAATTGTGGAAAATAATTAATAATTGAAAGAAATAATTGAAACATGACGAGAATTATAATTGGAGAAAATATTAAAAATTGAAGAAATAAATTGAAGATTAAAGAATTCAATTACATTTTTAATAAAATAATTGATAATTGAAAAAAATTAGAAAATTGACAAGAATAATTGTCAACAGAACAAAATATTAAAGAATAATTATTATAAACTTTAAGAATAATTGTAAATATAAAAATTTGTAGAAAATAATTGAAAATTGCGGAAAAAATTAATAATTGAAAGAAATAATTGAAAAATGACGAGAATAAATGGAAAATTGAAGAAAATAACGAATAATTATAAAGTTTTAAGAGAGTAATTGAAAAAATTGTAGGAATATTATAAATTGTGGAAAATAATTAATAATTGAAACATGACGAGAATTATAATTGGAGAAAATATTAAAAATTGAAGAAATAAATTGAAGATTAAAGAATTCAATTACATTTTTAAGAAAATAATTGATAATTAAAAAAAATTCGAAAGCTGACGAGAATAATCGCCAACAGGACCAAGTAATTAAAAAAAAAATTAAAGAATATTTACAAAATTGAAGAAGAATATTAAGTTGTCAATTAAAAACTGAAGAAAATTATAGTAATAATTTTAGAAAATAAATGAAAATTGATGAATTCAATTGAAAATTGAATAAGATAATTAATGAATTATATGGAAAATTGAAAATAATAATTGACAATTAAAAAAAGACGAGGGTTATTGAACACTGAATAAAATAATTGAAAATTGAAGAAAGTAATTGAAAATGGAAGAAATAAATTGAAAATATAAGAATTAAATTATGAAGAAAATAATTGAGAATTGAAAGAAAAATTACAAAATGACGAAAATTGTATGTTATGGTAATATTAATTCTACTTAAATAATTAGCAGGAATATAGGAAAGATTAGTTAACTGTTTATTCGACTGTATTCTTTTTTATGACTTTTTTTATATTAGTAAATCGGATTTTTTGTTGTTGTATCAATCATCAATAAAACTAAATTCAAACATTGAATCTGAATTTTATGAACACACTTCGAAATATTTACAAAAAATTATATATTTTTGATCCCAAAAAAGGTGAAAAAAGATGTAAAAAGGTGACTGTCTGTGATGCCTGTTTTTTTCATATTTAATGAAATTTTGCGTTCGTTTAATCATTTTAACAAAATAGAACTGATGATCATTTAATTCGTCAATATGTAAACAAAAGTTATAATTAATTGATTTTAATACCATGTCGTAAGTTGGCCCGATATTTTTGAACATGTATAAATCGATATTTTTGTTATAGTTGATTGTAAATACAAATAAACAATTAATAAGAAAAAACATATTGGAAATAAATGATAATAATAAATCATGCATTCAATTGTAATAATTAATAAATCATAATTAATTTAGTTGACAATATGTATGTGTATAATTAATTATAAATGCACCATGCATAAATAATAACATGTGTATATAGTAAACATTGTATGAAACATGTATATATGAAACAAGTATAAATTGTTCAATAATTAATAATAAATCATTGCATAATAAATTATCACCAACTTAATAATAATAAAAATAAGTTGTGTGAAAATAAAATAATAAACTAAACAGTTGTACAAATTGAGTTGTGTAAAAATACAACTTAAAAGTTTACAAATACATAAATCTAATGTTGTGTAAAAACAACTAAATAAACCAAGAAAATTCAAGTCTTTATTTACAAATAATACAAAAAAGCAATAAATAACTAACTGACCAGTGCACAAAAAATAATACTGGTGTTTTTGAAAAAGTGGTGATTTTATGGCGGTTATTACCTTTTTATACACTTCATATTTCCAAGTAAAGAAGACATATTGTACTGATTTGCATGATCAAAGTTAAAAATCCAAGGAAATAAATCAGTGGCTGGTAACATAATTTTTTTTGCGTTAATCCGCTCGTTCTTTTCTTTGCCGTGAGCTGCGTGTTGAAGGTCTGAAACATTATACGATTCCATTTTAAATGTATTGGAATTTGTATTGGAAAAAAATCACTTAATTAAGTAACTTAATTCTTAGAAGTATATTTATTTTCAGAAGCGTGTTTCTCTGAAATTATCACGCTTTTTCATTCACGAAAAAATACATGCTTATTTACTAACACATAGTAGTTATATATACTTTATTTTTAGAAAGTTGGGGCACAAGACTAGAATTCTTTTTCTTATAAAAAAAAAATCAACAAAACAGCCCTTTCTGTTTCATAAAAAAAAACAATAATCGTCCTTTTTAAATTTTGCTCTCCTTCTCTACAAAATTATTATATTGTCCTTTCAGCATAAAACAAGAATAGAATTAATTCTCTTATCTATGTGATTGAAGTGTGAATTAAGTCCAAAGAACTTCTACTCCTTTCAAACATACTTCATTGTTCAAAATCTGAATGTTAGGTGATTATATTCAATTGTTACATATTAAAATTAAAGTCCTAGTGAAGCCTTCAATCTGTTAAGAATGGAAAATTTTGAATAGAAAATTCAAAAATAGTGAAGAGTCTAACCGACACCGACATCTGTTTCTAAGGAGCAGGTGTTCAAGTCTTTGGCGAGCTTTTAGAAAGTTGAGTAAAGAAAAAGGACCCTTTGTCAATTTTCAGTAGTCTCTATGTCACTTCTAAAATGAAGTGATTTTAATTAAAAAGAAAATTAAATGCTCAGGCTACTTTACGAAAACAACAAATAGCCTAAATTTTCGGTCGGAAAAAAATAATTGTCATTTAAATATTTTTTCCATTTCACAAGCTTTCTGGTAAAAGAGATAATTATTTCACTTTTAAAATATCGAATTTCCATTCTCTTTTATCTCGAAAAAAATACCTTGTCGGAAATAATTACTTTTTTCTCTAATTATTTTTATTTTTAGAATTTCCAGGATTACAAATTTCGTTTAAAAGATTCAAGTTTATTTTTGAAAAAGAAAGTTCTTGATCTAAAAGAATAGAGAAGTTATTTTGTCATTTTGTCAAGGGTATGTTTCACGAAATAAAGATCTTTTTGACAAAAGAGTTTGTCAAAGCTACTTTTCTTTTGAATGGAAAAGTCAAGTTTCTTAAAAAGAAACTCCGAACAAAACTAAGTAGATGAAAATAATGTTCATTTCATGAACACTTTGCATTCGTGTAAAATAAAAGATTTGCTTTCTCATACAGGAAGCGAAAAAATAAAGATGAAATAAATTTTAATTCCGTAAGAAATGAAAAAAACATGATTAAATTGAATAATTTCTATAAAATATATACTTTATATAGATCAGTCAATTTGTATTTCATTTTTTGATAGAAGGATGGAAAAAGATGAACAAAAATGAAGTCATTCGGACAATGTAGTTTAATGCTTAAAATTTTTTCCGACGTTTCGAAATCTAAATGATTTCCTCTTCAGGGAGTCAGTAATTAAATCATAAACAAGAATATAAATTCATGAAGATTTTCAGCTGTCACAATAGTATAAAACATCTCTTAATACGAAGTCGTCAATAAATTTTATATAAAAAAGGAAACCAGCGTTCAGAGTTAGAAACGCTATCAGGGTGTCTTGTTAACTTAAAATTTATTTTAAGTATAAATAGACCTACAAATGGCTACAAAAATTGAATATAACGGTTGATAATTGAAGAAAATAATTGAAATTCAAAGAAAATAATTGAGAATTGAAGAATTAAATATTAAACTTTACAAAAAATAATAATTAAGAATTAAAAGAAACAATTAATAATGAAAATAAATAATTAATAATGGAAAGAAATAATTGAACAATGACAAAAACACTATCTAAATCTGAATTAGTTAAAAATAACTAATAATTAGTAAAATCGTGCCTGAGTTTTTATTTCAGCAATTAGTTAAAAATAACTAATTATTAGTAAAAATATGACTAATAGTTAGTAAAAACATAACTAAAAAATAGTTAAAATTTGCCTAATTGAATTAGTAAACAGAATTTTACTAAAATATTAGTTATTTTGACATAACCTAAAAATGAATTTGACTAATAATTAGTTATTTTTTACTAAATGATTTGAATGATTTTACTAAACTATTTGAATAAGTGACTGAGTTTTTGCTTTCAAATTAGTTATTTTTAACTAATTCAGATTTAGAGAGTATTTGATAATTAGAAACAAAACTAAAAAAAAAAGTAAATATTAATCTACAATTGACCAATAATTGAAAAAATTGAACAATGGTTATTAAATTCAAAGAATATAATTGAAAATTGGTCAACTAGATAGAAAATCCAAAAAAATAATTTATAATTTAAGTTGATAATTCAAAATTAAAGAAATAAATTGAAAATAATATAATCAAATTGAAATCAGAAACGCACCGAATTATTGAATATTAAAAAAAAAAACAATTGAAAATTGAGATATAAAAAAGAAATTCGAATACAATAATTGAGAATTAAAGAAAATTATTTAACAGTTGGATTGAAAAAAGAAGAAAAGAATTTATAATTAAAAAAAAATTGAAAATGACAGGAATTACTTAATATTGAAGAAAACATTAAAAATTGAAAAATCGAATTGTTATTTAAAGAAATTAATTGAGAATTGAAAAAAATAATTGAACAATTAAATTGAAAATAGAAGAAAATTATTGAAAATTGAAGGAGGTTTTGAAACATGAAATAAATAACTAATATTGAAAAAAAATAATTGAAAAAAGTCGAGATTACTGAATATTGAAACAAAAAATTGAAAATTGAACAAAATAATGAAAAATTAAAGAAAATAATTGAAAATTGAAGAAAATAATTAAAAATTGAAGACAATATTTGAAAACAGCTGAAAAAATTTAGAAATCGACGGAAATAATTGCGAACTGATGAAAATAATTAAAAAATTATCAATTTAAATTAAAATTGAAAGAAAAACATAATTTAAAAAGATAAGAATTGTTAAATATTGAAGAAAATTGAGAGAAAATTGAAAATTTAAAGAAATATAAAAAAATAATTGGAAATTGAAGAAAATAATTGTAATTTAAGAGAAAAATTGGAAATTGAAGAAAATGATTGAGAATTAAAAAAAAATCATTGAGAATTTAAAAAAAATCATTGTAAAAAGCCTAGAGTTATTGAATATTAAAAAAAAACTGAAAATTAAAGAATGGAATTGAATTTTGAATATTATAATTGAGAATTAAAGAAAATAATTCAAGAATTGAACAATGGGATTGAAAGTAGAAGAAAATAAGTGATAATTGAAGAAAAAAGAAATTGAACAGCCCAGGAATTATAGAATTTGAAAAAAAAAGAATAAAAAATGAAGAATGTAATTGTAATTTGAAGAAATTAATTAAAAATTGTAGAAAATAATTTGAAATTGAAGAAAATGTGATTTTATGAAAATTGTCGAATAATAATTGATGAATTGAATTTAAGTTTCAAAAACATAATTGATAATTGAAAAAAAATATTAAAAAAGCCGAGAATTATTGATTATAGAAGAAAATAATTGAAAAATGGAGGAGTTATTGAGATGTGAAATAAATAAATTATAACTAAAAAAAATAGTTGAAAAAAGTCGAGAATTATTGAATATTAAATTACATAATTAAAAAGGGAAGGAAATAGTTGAGATCTGAAGAAAATAATTAAAAATTGATGAAAATAATTAAACATTGATGAAAATAATTAAAAATTAAAGAAAATAATTGAAAATTGAATCAAATAATTGGCAATTTGAAAAAAATAATTTATAATTGAAGAAAATAATTAAAAATTAATTAAAATAATTAAAAATCGTAGAAAATATTTCAGAATTAAATAAATTAATTAGAAATTGATGAAAATAATTAAAAATTGAAGAAAATAATTGTCAATTGAAGAAAATAGTAGAAAATCGAAGAAAATAATTGAGAAATAATTTTAAATTAATGAAAATAATTCCAAATGAAAGAAAATAATTGAAAATTGTGGAAAATAACTGTAAATTGAAGAAAATAATTGAAAATTGAAAAGAATTTATTATCCCAGAAAAAAAATTCCCGGTTTGACGGAAAATTCCCGGTTAATTCCCGGTTTTTCCCGGTCAATTTAAATTCCCGGTTATTTCCAAGTTTTTCCGGTTATGAAAACTTTTTTTTTGCAAAACTTCTTTTTTCACAAAAACACACATAAAAAATAATAGCACATATAAAATAAAAAATAAAAGAAAAAAAATTATCGAACATTAAGAATAATTCTAAATTATAAAATATGGTTTCATGGTAGAATATTTTTTCCAAAAGAATTGTAGTTATTTGAGTCAAAACAATTTTGTTTTTGTCAAAAAGCGACATTTTTCGAGGAAAAGAGGTGCTTAAAAAAATTTAATTGGATATTTTCAAAAATCCATGTGCTCAAATTTAGATATTTATGAGTTTAATAAGCTTGCCAAATTTTGTTAAAATCCGTTAAGACGTTCTCGAGATATCCTTTCGACAAGAAGTTACTACATACTCACATGCGTGCACGCACACACGCACACACACACACACACACACACACACACACACACGTACATAGTTACACACGTTCCGATATTTGCTTAAGAATAAAAATGTATGCTTCTTAGATTAAAATGAGTCAATTAAACTTATATTTATAGGTATAAATGCATATATATGTGTGTGTAAGTATGTGTGTATAACTTTTTTGTCGACAGGATATCTCGAGAACGTTTTAACGGATTTCAACAAAATTTGCTAGGCTTATTAAACTCATTAATATCTAAATTTGAGCACACGGGTTTTTGAAAATACCCAATCAAAATTTTTGAAGCACCTTTTTTCATCGAATATCGTTTTTTGTCCACAATTTTTTTTTTTTAATACTTTTTTTGTTCGATTTAATTTTAATTCTTAAGAATTCTTTTTTTTATTTCTTTCTTCCTTAATGAAAAATGTAGAACTGAACGGATTGCCTTAATTAACCGACTCTGCACATTAGAAATTTTTAATTAAACGAACTTGTTGTTGCTATTTTTAATTTCGTGAGTTTTCAACTTTTCAAAAAGGAGCGATGGCCTGTAAATAAGTGAATTAAATTCGTTCAAGCGGAAAATTTCACGCTTGAATTCTGAGTTACCGACTTGGTAATTTGGGACTAAACTCTCCAAAGGTTGGTGGTGGTGTCCAACCATTTTGGATCTCAGGCATATTACTCACTAATATATTGAATTACACTTCAGTTCAAATTTCTCATCGATGCCTCGTCTCAAATTTAAGGTATGAAAAATAATATAAAAGATAAAACACCAACGAGAGTAACAAAGAATGCTGAGAACATAATTAAAAAAAAACCAACTCCCACCTACTATAAAAAAAATCGGACACTAATTTAAATTAGTAAAATTTCCATATTGATAAAGTCTAATTCTGAATCAATAAATGCAACAAATAAAATTCAAAATTGTATCTTAGCGAAAAAGAGAAAATTTATATCAATTTCAAAGAAGTGAAATTTTATGATTTTATTTTAATCGGAATTCAACCTCCGAGAGGTTATCAGTTTCGCGAAGTAATATAAAAATCAATGCACAATTTCCGTTACGGAGATTTTTTATCTCGACCTGAGTTATTTTTTTTTTTTTTTATTCAAGAATACATTAAACAATAGAAATGGGTAGTAAATTTAGACTGACGTTTACGTTCAGTTGGAGGATTACAAACTCTACTGGTCTCTGACTTTGACAACCGTGAAGAGAACTAATTACAATGGGCAATAAAATATGTATATTTTGATAGAATGCCGTATAATATCATCTCGGACAATGTCAACTGTAAAATGCAATTTTAAAAGAATTTTAGAGATTTAACAAGAGAGCCATTAAATAAAAATAAAGCCGACAAATTTCCAACAATAAATTGAAAGAAGAGCCAGACTGGCAGTTCGAAGAAAAATGCTATCCACAGCATTCCACCTACTCGACGTTCGTTGTAAAAAATTGGCCTTTATCAAACTTTTTTTGTTGTTGTAAAAATCCGGTAGGGAGAGTATTTTATTTGAGGTAAATAATTATAAGGCACTTTCGAAATTGGTCTTCGATCATTCTCAGTCATGAAACTCAAACTTTTACTTCTACTTTCCAGTCTCTAATTTATCAATTAATTATTAAACAACTTTTCATAAAGTTCCTGAAAATTTTATTTTAGTTTTTAGTTCATTTGTATTTAAAATTTTTTACTAAATAAATTGGCGTTTTCAACTTCTTGGATATGGTAATTATTTCATGAAATTAAAATCTCATAATGTGCATTACCTGCCAATCATTTATTATAAAAATACATAAAAGTATATCTTCATTAAATATTTTATTGATTGAATAAAAAAACACAGATTTAATTTTATCTGATTAACTTCATAGGCATATAAAAATAATAAATAAGTGTTTAGAAATGAAATATTCAACTTACTCTCTTCAATCTAGAGTTCTTTTGATATTCAAATGATAAATAATTAAATGACAATTCTGATTGATGCACTGAAGGGGCGAGGCAATAAAAAGTCGTGCACAGTTATTTGTATCGAACTTCAAAACAACCTTATAATCAATTCTTTCTTAATATTCAAGTCAATAAAATCAATAAAAGAGTTACATAATGTTTTGACTTTATTTCAGAAGCGACTTTCCCAAGAAACTAATACACATTCTTATAATCTTATAAATTATAATTAAAGCTTAAAAAGTTTTATTATCGCAAAATATTAAAATCTAAATTTTTGAACAATAACTTATCTTGAACATTTAAAAAGAATTGCGTATTATAATTCCACTAGTAACATTAACAAACTTTGCATTGTTGTCGGTCATTTAAAACTTTAAATTTTTGCAAATTCAAATAAAGAAAATAACGAAATTGAAGAATATATCTGAAAAATGACGAAAATAATTGTCAGTTGAAAAAAAAAATCGAAAAATGGCTACAGAATTATACAATTGAAAAGAGTAGTTTAGAAAATTAAACAATAGAAATTACATTTAAACAAAATAGTTAGAAAATTATAGGAATAACTGTTGGAAATAATTGTAATTTGAACAACTAGATTGAAACTGGAAAAAAATAATAGAAATTGAAAAAAAAAGAGGAAATAAATTTAAAATTTGAGAATTAAATTAAAATTTAAAAACATAATTGAAAAAAAATTACAAAACGTCGAAAATAATTGACAGTTGGAAACAGCTAGATTGAAAATCGAAAAAAATAATTGATAATAGAAGAAAGGAATTAAAATTTAAAGAACTTACTTAAAAACTGAAAAAAAGTAATTAAAAACGCCGAGAATTAATATAGAAGAAACCAATTGAAAATTGAAGAATGGAAATAAAAATAGAAGAAGAATAGAATTAAAAATTAAATGAAATAATTGAATTGTAATTAAAATTAGAGAAATTTAATGATAATCGAAAAAAATAACAGAGAAAAAGCGATAATTTTTTTAATATTAAAGAACATAATTGAAAATTGGAATATAAATTTTAAGAAAATAACTAAGAATTGAAGAGAATAGTTCTAGAATTGAATAATTGAATTAAAATTTTAAAACAATTTTTATGATTAAAACAAATAATTTTAAAAATCTGAGATTTATTTAATATTGAGGAATTAATTGAAAATCGATAAAAAAAATTGAAAATTAAAGAAAATATTTGACAATTGAAGAAAATATTAAAAAAATCGAAGAAATAAATTGAAAATTAAAGAATTAAATAGAAATTTTAATAGAATAATTGATAATTAAAAGAAAAATTACAATATGACGAAAATACTTCACTATTAAAAATAATAATTAACAATTGAAAAAAAAAATTCTAAAAATGGTGAAAATAATTGGCAATAAAATAAATTAAAATTGAACAAATCAATTGGAAATTTTAAGAAAATAATTGATAATTGAAAAAGTGCGCGAATTAATGAATATTGAATGAAATAATTGAAAAATAAAAAATGTAGTTGAAAATTGAAGAAAATAGTTCAAATTAAAAGAAATAAATTGAAATTAAAGAATTAAATGGAAATTTCAAGAAAACAATTGATAATTAAAAGAAAAATTACAATATGACGAAAATACTTCACTATTAAAAAAAAAAAATTAACAATTGAAAAAAAAATTCGAAAAATAGTGAGAATAATCGGCAATAAAATAAATTAAAATTAAACAAATCAATTGGAAATATCAAGAGAATAATTGATAATTGAGAAAGTGTGAGAATTATTGAATATTAAGTAAAATAATTGAAAAACAAAAAAAAGGAATTGAAAATTGAAGAAAACAGTTCAAATTTAAAGAAATAAATTGAAATTAAAGAATAAAATGGAAATTTCAAGAAAATAATTGATACCTAACTAAAAGAAAAATTACAATATGACGAAAATAATTAAATATTGACGGAAATAATTAACTATTAAAAAAAATTAATGAACATCGGAAAAAAATTCGAAAATAGTGAGAATAATCGAAAATAGAAGAATAAAAATTTTTAAATTAATGAATAGTCATACAATTAAAGGGAAATAATAAATTGGCAATTGAAAACTCATGAAAATTATGGAAAAATTTTTAGAAAACAATTGATAATTGAGAAAATGCGAGAATTATTGAATATTGAATAAAATAATTGAAAAACAAAAAATGCAATTGATAATTGAAGAAAATAGTTCAAATTAAAAGAATTAAATTGAAATTAAAGAATAAAATGGAAATTTTAAGAAAATAATTGATAATTAAAAAAAGAAAAATTACAATGTGACGAAAAAAATAAAATATTGACGGAAATAATTAACTATTAAAAAAATTAATAAACAATTGAAATTGTAAAGAATTGTAAAGAATTGTATTGGAATTTCCAGAAAATAATTGATAATTGAGACATGTGCGATAATTATTGAATATTGAATAAAATAATTGAAAAACAAAAAATGCAATTGAAAATTGAAGGAAATAATTAAAACTTAAAGAAATAAATTGAAATTAAAGAAGTAAATTAAAATTTTAAGATAACAGTTGATAATTGAAAAAAAGTTCAAAATTACTAAAATAATTAAATATTAAAGAAAATAATTGAGAAATGAGAAAAATAATTGACAATTGAAAGAAAAATTCGAAAACTGTCGAGACTAATCTACAATAAACCCAAATGATTAAAAGAACTTAAAAATATTATAATATTTCAAGAGAATAATTGTATTTTAAAAACTGTTAAAAATTATTGAACAAATTATAGATTTATTTATTAATGAAATTAATATTACTTGAACTCATATTTATTAATTTTAATATTTATCAATTTAAACGCATTTTTTAAAAAGCGTTTTATTTTTATTTTATTTTTATCAAAATATCAATAGCCAAACTTTAGATGCGAACAGACAAAAAATAAGTGAAGAAAAGAAAGAACTTGCAAATTATTATTATTATAGATTTGTGGTATATGAAAAACATTTTTTTTTTTTCGATAGATCCATGTAGAAATTCCCGGTTTAGTAACAAATTTCCCGGTTTTCTCGGTCAATTTTTTAATTCCCTGTCAAAAGGCCACCCTGTAGTATATAACGTAAAAGCTTTGAACTATTTCAATTAAATGAAGTTTAATTAAAGTACTTAATTAAATTGACTGATGAGCTTATAAATTAACTATTCCTCTTAAATATAAATTTACTGATTATGTCTTTTAAATTGTATTTTTCATTTTATACTTCATTTCACTATTTTTATATTATAAAATTCAATTTGTATTATTAAAACAACTAGATATTAAATAAATAAATAAATTCTCGACATTTTAAAATTAATATTAGTATAATACTACTTTATGTTAAATTTAACTTTTCCATGTTTTATTTTTATTAATATTTACTCTATTATAAAAATGTGCACCCATCTACATATCAGTAATTTAAAAAATTGTTGGGATTACGTCCTAAAGGATTCATTTTTGCAGAATTTTTCATCTCTTTCAAAGCATTATTATAAATGAAACAAAAATTGATGTCTTTTTTATTCTTTGAGGTGAACAGACTTTTTAAAGAACCTCCAGGTAGCAAATTGATAATTTTGATATACAGAATATACTTCAAAAGAGAATTTTTTTATCAATATTCACGTCTCTTAAAAATGGTAAGCTTTATTCACATGACTGCATTAATATTCAAATCCGCTCGATAATTAAAAACAACCAAAAAGTTCTTACTGAAACAAAAAAAGTAGAAAGCATGTTACTTTGCATTCTTCTTTGAATATCTGCGTTTGACATGGAAATTTTCCACTTCAATTCAAAATGTGACAAGTCTCCGAGTTTTTGTTTTCAAAATAAAACTTCATTATTTCAGTATTTCAAATTTATATTGGTAAACAAATAAATAAGGAAATATTAATAAAAAATTATATTAAGACAGTTGTAATGAAATTTTAATAAATCAACTACATTTTTTAAGTTTTAACACGTAATATTTACAATGTTTTTCGAAAAATTCAAAAAACCAAAATTCGATTAGTAGCTAAATTCCATTAAAAAAATGTTAATATCAAATAAACAGATATAATTAAATGTGAATTAAAATATTAATTTTTAATTATGGAACAAGCTATTATAGAAGAAGTTACGTAATTTCACTTTTATTTTGCACATTTTTCCGATTATCAATTTTTTAATTGGATTCGTCAATATTCAAGATAAATACTTCTCTTTTAATTATATAAGATTTTTCCAAATTACCTCACAGAGCGAACATTTTTAATAATAAAATACAAAAAAATAAATTCCTCATTATTTTGAAAAAAAAAGAAAAAAATTTTACAATCTTTTAAAGGGGAACGTTTACAAATTACGTCACGTTCTTGGGAGAGTGGGGGTAGTCTTAACAAACGTGACAAAAAATTTAAAAATTACAAAAATAATTAAAAATTGAAAAAAATTATGACTGGTGTAGAAAATTGTAATTGTGAGTACAATAATTGAGATATTAACGAAATAATTAAAATGAAAAGAAACTAATTGAATAATGACATAAATAATCGAAAAAAATAATATAAGTTTCAAGAAAATAATTAAAACTAGAAGAAAATAATTTTAAAAAGTCAAAAAAAAAATTATATATGTAGAAAACAGTTGAAAAAATCACGAAAATAACTGAAATTTAGAAAAATTAATAAATAATTAAATAATAAATAAAATAATAATAAAATTTATGTAAAATAATAAATAATTAAATTAATTAATAAATAATTTAAAAATTGTATAAACAGGGTGTCTACTGAGAAACAAAATTAAAAAAAAAGTAAATATTAATCTACAATTGAACAATAATTGAAAAAATTTAAAAATGGTTATTAAATTCAAAGAATATAATTGCAAATTGGTCAACTAGAATTAGATAGAAAATCCAAAAAAAATAATTAAAAATATAAGTTAATAATTCAAAATTGAAGAAATAAATTGAAAATTAAATAATCGAATTGAAATCAGAAAAATACAGAATTATTGAATATTAAAAAAAAACAATTGAAAATTGAGAAATAAAATTAAAATTCAAATACAATAATTGAGAATTAAAAACAATTACTAAACAATTGGATTGAAAAAAGAAGAAAATAATTTATAATTAAAAAAAATGGAAAATGATAGGAATTATTTAATATGTTTATTATGTTAACATGTGTTAACTTAAGTTTTATCTTAATTATATTATATTGTTATTTTTGTAGTCCTGTTATTGGTTGTAAAACTATTGGACTTAATAAAACGAATAAAAAAAAATAAAAAAAATATTTAAGGAAACATTAAAAATTAAAGAATCGAATTGTTATTTAAAGAAATTAATTGAGAATTAAAAAATATAATTGAACAATTAAATTGAAAATAGAAGAAAATTATTGAAAATTGAAGGAGGTTTTGAAACATGAAATAAATAACTAATAATTGAAAAAAAATTATTGAAAAAAGTCGAGATTACTGAATATTGAAACAAACAATTGAAAATTGAACAAAATAATTAAAAATTAAAGAAAGTAATTGAAAATTGAAGAAAATAATTAAAAATTGAAAAAAGTACTTAAAAAATTAATACAATATTTGGAAACAGCAGAAAAATTTAGAAATCGACGGAAATAATTGCGAATTGATGAAAATAATTTAAAAATACTCAATTTGAATAAAAATTGAAAGAAAAACATAATTTAAAAAAGCTGAGAATTGTTAAATATTGAAGAAAATTGAGAAGAAATTGAAAATTAAAAAAAATTGAGAAACTGAAAGAAATATGAAAAAATAATTGGAAATTGAAGAAAATTATTGAAATTCAAGAAAAAAATTGGAATTTGAAGAAAATAATTGAGAATTTAAAAAAAATCATTGTAAAAAGCCTAGAGTTATTGAATATTAAAAAAAAACTGAAAATTAAAGAATGGAATTGAATGTCGAATATTATAATTGAGAATTAAAGAAAATAATTCAAGAATTGAACAATGGGATTGAAAGTAGAAGAAAATTAATAAGTGGTAATTGAAGAAAAAAGAAGTTGAACAACCCAGGAATTATAGAGTTTGAAAAAAAACAATAAAAAATGAAGAATGTAATTGTAATTTGAAGAAATTAATTAAAAATTGTAGAAAATAATTTGGAATTGAAGAAAATGTGATTTTATGAAAATTGTTGAATAATAATTGATGAATTGAATTCAAGTTTCAAAAACATAATTGATAATTAAAAAAAAAAAATTGAAAAAGCCGAGAATTCTTGATTATAGAAGAAAATAATTGAAAATTGGAGGAGTTATTGAGATGTGAAATAAATAAAATGATAATTGAAAAAATAGTTGAAAAAAGTTGAAAATTATTGAATATTAAATTAAATAATTAAAAATTGAAGGAAATAGTTGAGATCTGAAGAAAATTAATTGAAAATTGAATCAAATAATTGGCAATTAAAAAAAAAATAATTTATAGTTGAAGAAAATAATTAAAAATTAATTAAAATAATTAAAAAATTTAGAAAATATTTCGGAATTAAATAAATTAATTAGAAATTGATGAAAATAATTGGCAATTGAAGAAAATAGTAGAAAATCGAAAAAAATAATTGAGAAATTAAGAAATAATTTTAAATTAATGAAAATAATTCCAAATGGAAGAAAATAATTGAGAATTGTAGAAAATAATTGGAAATTGAAGAAAATAATTGAAAATTGAAAAGAATTTATTATCCCAGAAAAAAATTCTCGGTTTGACGGAAAATTTCCTGTTAATTTCCGGTCAATTTAAATTCCCGGTTATTTCCCGGTTTTCCCGGTTAGTGGACACCCTGATAAAGTTCGTTTAATGACGAACAACTTAGGCTAGGTCCGATTAAAATTAATTTGTTTATTAATTTTTTTGGTATGAAGATTGCAAAAAATAGTATTACATTTTTATATCTTCAAGTAATTATAATTATATAAATTCAAAACGTCAATTAAGTCATATTCCAAATTGTTCCAACTTTTAAATTTCAATTAATTCAAATTTAAATACATATTAATTAATACAAAATAATGAAATCATATTAATTATTTTTCATATTCACATTAATCCTTTTTTTTTTAAATATTCTTACAAGATTTCTAAAAGATTTCAATTTTTCATCTTACAATTACTTATTTTTAAAAAATTTTAAGTTTTTTTTTCTACTTTTACGTTTGATATTTTTTTTTCTTTTTTTATTTGTTTTTTTATTTTTGGATCTTCTTTAATTTTCTTCTTTTTGTGCAAATTATTTAATATTATTTTACACAATTTCGTTATTATAACATTCACTAAACTTTTTATTTCGTTGATTTTCATAATTATTTACATATTTTTAAAAATAAATACGATTATTTTTTTTTGTATATTTATTTAATTTATTTCACATCTTGTCTATTTTTTGTGGGATTTTTTGCAAACTTACTTATTCTTCGATAAAAATTTTAGATTTTCTTTATTTTTCTAAATTTTTTGTTGGACTTATTTTAAGTGTAATATTATAAAAATGTGTTTGGTTTAATTTGCTTAAACTTTTTTTATTTTATATGATTTGCAAGTTTATTTTCTGGACTTTCTTTTTATCTTGATATATACATTTTTTTAAATTTATTTTTTGTACTTTTACATTTTTTTAGTTTGTTAGATTAAAGAGAAAAAAACATTTCTCTATTTTTTTCCTATTCATTTAATTTTCTTGATGTTTCACTATTCTTTTAGTTTTGAAAGCTTTTATTCTTTTATTTTAAACTATGTGAATTTAATCTTGCACTAAATATTTTCACTTCAACATCGTTCTTGTACTTCATAGAATTCCTTTTCTTAAAACACTTTTTTAAATTTTACAAACTTTTATTGATTCTTTTTTTATTCAATGTGTAAAGTAATTCTTTTATTTTTCTAATTTTAAAATTTTGTTCTCTTTAGTAATATTTAACGTTTTTTTTAATTATCTTCTTATTTATTATTTTAACTTAAAAAAAATGTCCATAAATAGTTCAATCTTTTTGAAAAGAGTTTCTACTTTTTTTATATATATAATTATGTTTCTGTTTCATTCTTGTTCTTTTTTTATTTTTTTTTATTTTTTCTTTATTTCTTTAATAAACTACTTACAAATAAACATTTGGAGATTTTAAATACAGAATATATTTTTAAAAAAATCATGATTTTTATCAGCCCTGATATTAAGCTTAAAGCGCCGAAGCTTAAAAAAATCAATATATTATTGGCTACTTTCATGTCTATAGATTCTATTAATAATAGAATTTGCGCCTTAATTAGTTCTACTTAAAGGTGCATAAAAAAAACTCGCTTACATAGACGCTTAGTCGGAACGAAAAAACAGATACTAGATAATAATGCAAACTATTAACTCATTGATAATTTCGTAAAACCGGAATAAATCGTCGTATAGAAATACAAAGTAATTATTTTCTTTCCCATCAAGCGAAATAACAAAAAATTGAAATTAAACTTTTACATTTTAAGATCATTTTACCAAAAAAATTGCAAAAAAAAAAGTTTGTAAATTTGATTATCATTCGAAGAGTTTATTTTCAACTGCTTATTATTAATCACGATTTTTTATATTTTGTATATTGTAACAGTAACCGATAATTACTTTTCTAGACAATTATAAACGAGAATTTATCACTGATAAAGTGCAACAATAAGCGAAATTGTTCTGTCTCTGCACACAAATAAGCTTTGAAGAAAATTTTAAATTTAAATTCTATTTCTTCATTTCATGCCACTCTCGCATACTGTTTGTCTGATACAACACAAAATATTCGATACGTTATCTCAGATAAGCAATTGCTCTCCGTGAAATGCCAATATGCAAATAAAAGGGGGAAATTATTATTTATTGACAAGAAATAGTAATAAATTAATGAAGAAAATGACACTTTAAAAATTTATACTGCGCACTGATAATATTTTTTACAATCAATGTCCAGTACAAAGTGGAAATTTCCGCTTTTTAATTTACCTTTTATTGAGTTTCAATAAATTTGTACAATATTTTCACGAGAATTTCGACACAGAAAAGTAGTCGATAATTTTAAAGCTTCGCAAATGAAAAGCTATCAAATATTCTTCTTTCAGATTTTAGTTTTACAAAACTAACAGTTATTTATAATAGAAAATTATATAATTTTAAAATTATATATTTATATAACATAAAAATAATAATTTAAAGAGAAATAAATTTCGTAAATATTTTCCCAATCAAAAGTTTTAGCGGATTAAAGTGGAACTTTTAGTTTTGAAAAATTAATTTAAACGAAGTTCAAAACAATTTCCAATTGAATTTATATTTAGGTTATAAAAATATAAAAAATTGTAAAAAAGAAAAAATAACTGTACTCAATTTTATTATTATTAAAATTAATTAATTTAATTTAGAAGAAAACCTCTCTTACGTTGAATTTTATTAATTAAAGAGTGACAAAAAACAAAAAGTTTAATAAAAATAAAAAATGAAAGAAAATTGATTCTTACCAAGAAAGTAGAAAAATCTCTAAACCTGGCTAACAAGCATTACGCATGTTTAACTGCATAAATCTAAAATGCACATATTCATGACCATGATTTTCATATTGAATTACTGAAGTAATAGAGCATGAAATTTAACATCACTTTTGAGCAAATGATTGCATTCACTTTACCGCAAGGTGCCTGGAATAAAAATTCCTCAAGAATTTCTGCTCATCAGAATTTTTTTACACACACAATCTACTCACGCTGCATATTAATTAATATTTTTATTCAGTCGATAAAACTGCTATCCCACGAACAAACTAAAACTGTCTATCGACAAAAAAATTCCCACTTTCCAAGCGTCACTCGTAATTATCTCACGAGACCCAAAATTCTCTAAAGCATCATTCTCAAATTGTAAACAGACCCACGCGATGCCCACGCTTCTCGAAAATCGTGCGAGTCGGTAATCGAGAATTTAAAATCAAATCTTATCCCAGTCCAGCAATTAAATTCCAATTCACGTGAGGGCGAAATTTGCAAGAGGAATGCCAGTCGTGGACAATTGGCAATAAATCTCGTATGATGAATTTCAAGCAGAAACCGTTCAATTGTCTTTGGGGGGGCGGGGGATTTTTCTTTCTTTTTTAGAAATCACGGGATGAGTATTGAAATCGAGGCGATTTTTCACGCAATATTGACGCTGAATTATGCATAGGCTCAAACTTGAGTCGTAGATAGGCAATAGCTAAAGTTCATGGAGTCTGAGACTATCGATCGACGCCGAAAGTGACACGGCTCAAAGGAAACAGTTTGGCCTCGGGAGGCTGTATTTTCGCATTACGAGCATGTATTTCTAATGAATTCGACTGTCGTCCATAAAGCGACGGACTTGTAAAAAGGCCAAGAAATCAATAGGACTAACACTCTGAGAGAAATATTATCGAGAGGCTCGCACACACGTCACACGTTCACGAATGAGAAAAAACCCGCGTATTTTCCTTTTTAGACAAATTTGTGTCATCGAGAGAATACAAAAGCGAGGGAGAGAGAAATCACGAGAGAAGTTGGAAAATCTTGAGATACGTACCAGTCGCGCACGCATCCGATTTGACCAGAGATCCAGATTCATTCGAGTTCATTTTCACGACACTTGCTCTTGGGCAGATAATAATTGATCACGTAACAAACTTTCACTAACGAGAATACATCATCATCTTAAGAGAATGAATTCAGTTCACTACCGTAATTGTGAGCACTGACGTGATGTACACTCTCCAACGGCCATATTGACACTGACGCTTGGCGCAGCGTTCGTAAGAGAGCGCCTCGTGCGCCCCCTTCCGACCGCACTCGACATCTTTGCAAAGAGAAAAAAAAACCACTCGGTTTTCAGTAGCTTGAAAGCACTTGAAACCGGTATTGAATGCAGTTGATTCTATTTAAAATCGGGGCTAAAGTCATTCTCCGTGTATATTTTGCAATTTGAGTTGGTTTTTTCTTTCGGTTAATTAGTGGAAAAAATGTTGATACAAGGAAAAAGTGTGAGTTAGGGTTCTGTCGAACGGAGAGCGGTGATTGGTTGACTTGAACCTTCTCTAGCCGGGGATTCTCCAATCGGGGAGAACTGCAGTTTTGACGAACGAATCATAAGTCAGGAAAATTACCCTGTTGCGTGTGAACCAATCGTGTGGATGCAATTATTTCAATGTTCGGTTTTACGAATATATTTGAGTTTAGGGTTGTATGCGCACGTCAGACGCACGTAAATACATTTGTAGGAGTAGATATCAGGTGTGCATCTAGACAGGTATAATCATCTCGCAACTTTGATTCCATGTTTCAGTGAGTTTCAATTCACTTGTAAAGAGTGTAATGGACTCTTGTTAGCCAGGTTGCTTGTCAAAGAATCGAGTTCCAAGAAATATGTATTGAATGTGTGAATAAAAGATTAAATATAATTTAATATTGTATTTTTACACAAAGTTGTTTGAAATTATTATTTCGCTGATAATAAAGTTAGGGGAATATTTAATTTAAAGAAAATTATTATTATTCAAGTGCAGGGGTGTAGCTAGAGAAGTTTTGAGGGTTTAAAAAGAGGTCGCCTGAATTTTCTCCAAAACTAAATTGTCAGAATATGCGTTTGATCAAATTTTATTTAACCAAAAGGCTATTGTATCAAAAATCTAATTTGACAGAAATTCCATTCATCGACAAGTGCATTTATCAGTAATCTTATTTATCCAATTGGGCATTTATTAGAAATGCAATTTTTCGAAATTTAATTTATTTGAAATCTAATTTGTCGGATCTTTCAATTATCAGAAATCTCATTTATCAAAAAGTGCATTTAACAGAAATCTAATTTGTCAGAAATTGCAATTAGTAGAAATCTCATTTGTCAAAAATTTTATCTATCAAAAATGTCATTTGTCCAAAAGTGTATTTATGAAAAATATCATTTGATTAAAATTTCCGATAAATGCAATTTCTGACAAATTAGTTCTCTGATAAATGCAATTTCGTGCAAATGAGATTTTATTGATAAATGCAGTTTTGGATAAATGAGATTTCTGACAAATTCGATTTCTGTCAAATAACATTTCCGATAAATGGAATTTCGTGTAATTTAGATTTCTGAGAATTGGTTTTTCTGGTAAATAAGATTTCTGATAAATGCAATTTCGGGCAAAAATAATAATTCAAAGTTTATTTAAATTAACTAGAAATTGAAGAAAAATTACAAATTCAGTAAAAGCAAAATAAGGAATTAGGGAAAAGAAACTATAAAATTAAGAATAACTAAAAAATGACAAAAATCACTAAAAAGTTACAAAATAACTAGAATTTAATTAAAATTACTAGAATTAATTGAAAATTTATTAGAAAAAAATTGTAAAATTTTTTAAGACAACTCAAAAAAAGGAAATAAAATTCTCAAAAAATTGATAGAAACGAATAAATAATTAATTAGATATTAAAGAGGATAACTAGAAATAAAGGAAAATTACTAGGATGTGAAATAATAACTAGAAATTTGCGAAAAATAACTATAAAATGAATAAAAGATGTGATAAATTGAAAAAAATTATTAGAAAATAAAGATAAAATAAAAAAATATCTACATATTGATGAAAAATATTAAAGTGTATTGAAAATAATTATAAAATTCATATAAAAAAATTACTAGAAAATCTAGAAAGTCAAAGAGAAATAAGAAATTTAAAAAAAAAACTATAAAGTGAAGTATCGTGACTAGAAAATAAAGATTCTACTATAAATTCACAAAATAACTAAAAACTTATTAAATTAACTAGATGATAAGAATTGTTATAATTTTTTATTTAATTTTTTAATAAAAATTAACTATAAAATGCAAGAAAAATACTATGAAATTTTCAAAATAATACAAGGAAAATAGCTTCAAATACAGCAACAAAAATAAAAATAAACTATAAAATATTTTAACTGTAAAAAAGATAACTAGAAAATAGAGGGAAATTGATAGAAAGAGAAAAATAAAATAACTAGAATTTTATAAAAAATATCTAGCAAAAGAAGAAAAAAAGAATTTTCAAGTGAAAAAAGAAAATAACAAATTGTAAAATAATTATTTATTAAACAATAAAAACAAATTATAAAATAACTAAATAGTAATAAGAATTATTATAATGTATTTGAAAAAGGACTATAAACTGTGGAAAAATTACTAGGAACTAAAATAATAACCAGAAGTTGTTTAAAATTAGAAATTCAGGAAAATTGACTGAAAATGAAGAAGAATGTAAAATTAAAGAAAAATAAACTAAAAATTAAAGAAACATTACTATAGAACGAAAAAAAAACTACAAATTAAGAAAATAACTAGAAAGTGAAACAACAAAACTATAAATTGATAAAAATGACTAAATGACAAGAATTTATTGAAAAATAACAAAAAAGTGAAGATTAAAGTTAAAACTTATATAATAAGAATGATTTAATTAAAGAATGACAATTCGAACTAAGAAAAATAAATAGAAGCGGGAGAATATTTGGGCACTGCAAAAAAAAAAAAAAAACTAGAAAATATTGAAAAATAACTAGGAAAGGAAAAAGTCACAAAAAATATAAAGGTAATTAGATATTAAAACATAACCAAAAAGTGAAAGTTTGGAGAAAATAATACAAGATTAAAGAAATAAATTCATAATTTAAAAATTAAACTGAAATTAAAAAAAAATTGATAATTATGGAGAAAAATTACAAAACGTGAAAATAATTCACAATTGAAAACAAGATTTGAAAAATGGCTAGATTAATACACAAAAATTGAAAAACTCAAAGAATTATTATAAACCTTTAAGCGACTAATTGCAAATTGAAAAAATTGTAGGAAATAATTTCAAATTGCGAAAAATAGTAAATAATAAAAAGAAATAATTGAAAAATGAGAATAATTAAAAAATTGAAGAAAATATCTAGAAAATGACTAGATTAATGGACTAGGGGAAAGTGGGGTAAAACCGCTAAGCGGGGCAAAGACGTTTTTCAAAATATCTCCCTTATTTCCAGACCGTTTCAACTTATGTTTAAAGTTTATCATAATTATAACTGGAGCCATTGTTTTTTAAAAAAAAATCTTGAAAATATAAAATACTTTAGCAAATATACCAAAAAAATCGTTTTTACAAGTATGAGATGAAAATTTTATTGATCAAAACTAGTAAATTTTAAATCTAAATGTGAATTCTAAAATTTTTTAAATGTCACGTTCTAATAGAGTAATCGTTTATCTACACAATCTCTGTGGAATCCAGGTTTAATTTTCAATCTAAATATATAGAATTTTAAATTAAAAAAAGGTTTGTCGTTTGGGGCAAAGACGCTTGGAAAATATTTTATAAAAAACAATTGAATATTAAAAACTGCATTAGCATGTAATTTTAAATGATGCAAGCTTCATTCTGATCAACTGTTAACCTGCATTTTTTCATCAAAACAAATAAGTATTTTTGTCTGTTAAATTTATTGTTATTATTATTATTATTAATTCATTAAATTATTGATTAGCGTTTACTTCTAATTTGAAAAAAAAATTATAAATTTTGAATATTAAATAAGCATTATTATTTAATTATATTTTTGCATGGTTATTTAAAAACATTCTATTTTTGAAAAGTCGATAAAGTAGATTGTAAAACAAAATAAAAAACAATTAAATTGAAATTATGAGGTTAAAAATAAAAGTCGTTATTATTTTCAATAAACTCGATTAAATCTCTTTAAAAATCTGTAAAATATTTATGTTTTATAATTATTGCACCAATAAATGTTATTTAGAGTATATTTTAGATCATTTATTATATTTGCTATAATAATATTTGCAAAAACGTCTTTGCCCCAACAGTTGAGGCAAAGCCGCTAATTTGAATCTTTCTAAATACAATTAAATAATGTAATTATGATTATGATAAATGTAATAACGACTATTAAAATCTGTTACTGGTTAGTTTTAGTCGTGTAACAAATCAAAATGACTCCAATTGAATGTATAGTTAAAAATTTGTGCATCAGTAAATTTAAACCTAGCGGTTTTGCCCCACCTTCCCCTACTGAAAAAAAATTGATGAAATATAGCTGTTAAATTTGTATATTCTTTAAATTATTAACGAACAAAAAAAAATAAGAAAACTATGTTCACGATGTTCTAGTTCATTTTGTTAAAAAACAAAACAAGAATTATTATGGCAATAAACTCTTTGACAACAAGACGTCTAATTTTTCTCGTCTAATTAATAAAGCTATTATGTGCATTTCCAGTATTTTAACAAACATATTTTTGGTCCTTCGAGCCGGATACTGTGGAATGTTGTATTTAATTAATTGAAAATATTTAAAAAGGAAACTTTCAAATTGCAAAATTTGGATCGAATATTGATTATACGTCATATCTATCTTTTGAATTGCCATAATTTGAACAACATAATTTGAAACCGTCAACACATCAATTATATAAAAACAAACGGATTTTATTTCAAAAGATAAAAAATTAGTTCGGATATTGTGCCGAATAAAACGAATTGTATTGGAATTTCAAACAATAATTAGTAATCTATATGTCTCATTTAAACGGAGTAGAAGATGTATTGAATTTTCGTCATTTGATCTCATTATTTGATTCTATAATTGTATACAAATTTATTAATTATTTGGACTTCTTATGCTAATTAATCGACGTCAACGTGACTTCAATTAAATCAATATCATCATCAAGATTTATAATCAAAGATAAGTGAGCTTGAGTTTATCCCTTTATCAAAAATTTCCTTATTTCCTTTTCTATTCAGATATTTTGTCGTGAATTTATTTTTATTTTAAAATAAATTTAAACCTTTTACTTATTTACTTAATATTTACATTTTATTTTTTAATTTGAAACTCTAAACAAAAATGGACGCATTAATTACAAAACGTGCTGTAATTAAAAGACGAATCACCACTTTTCAAAAATTTTTACAGAGTCAAAGGTTAAAGCGGTTTATACTGATCAAGCATTGCCTCTTCCCAACGCCTTGAAGGAGGAGATAAGGAATCGTGTTAGACAAGCCGAAAATGATTTGCAAGATTTTTATGAAGTTCAATGTTGCAAAGAGTCTCACCTTGGAGGTGAAACAGAAGAAAATAATGAGTATCAAGAAGATTATGAAAACGATTATTTTGCAATAATTACAGATTCAAATATTCTTCTTGCTCGTGGTGTGCCTCCTCAAAACGAATTAAACCATTTTTTAGCTCCTGATAGTAGAAATACAAACGAAACTGTTCAGGTAGAGATGGGACTGGACTAGAGTCTGACCGACATTCTGCGTCAGGTGACGGTCACCATGTTGACAAACGGACAGACTGGACAGATTCATATTTTTATTATTTATTTGTGTTAAATGAAATAAAAAGGTTTTTTATAGTTATCATTATTGTTATCATTATTATTATTGTTTATATTGTCTGTTATAAACACAATTATATGTGAAATAAGTCAAATATGTATTTTTATGTGGAACATAACCTTAAATATGTTTTACTATGTTTCCTATGTTTGTATATTTTTGTTAGAAGTTTTATTCATTTATCATAAAATATTTCAATAGAATATTGACTATAATAATTAACTATTAAATTGCGGAAAATAATTTATTAATTGTGGAAAATAGTTAAAAAAATGACGTCAACAGTTGAAAAATTATTGAAGAAAATATGTGAAAAATGACGAAAATAATTGTCAATTGAAAACAAAATTCGAAGAATGACTATATTAATTGACAACTGAACAAAATAAATATAAAAAATTAAGCAAGAAATATCAAAAAATTAAAAATCGAAAGAAATAATTAAAATTGAAAAAAGAATAGAAAATTAAAGGAAACATTTAAAAATTGAAGAATGGAATGAAAATTTAAAGAATATACTTAAAAATTGAAAAAAAGGAATTGAAAAAAGCGGAGAATTAATCATTATAAAAGAAAACAATTGAAAACTAAAGAATGGAAATAAAAATTGAAGAATGGAATTCAAAAATTAAGAAAAAAATTAAACAATTGTATTTAAAATTAAAGAAACTAAATGATAATCTAAAAAATAATAGAAAAAAGGCGATAATTTTCTAATATTAAACAGAATAACTGAAAATTGAAAATTGAAAAGTGGAATTTAATTTTGAAGAAGATATCTGAGAATTGAAGAGAAGAGTTCTAGAATTTTATTAAATAATTGAATTGAAACTTTAAAACAGTTTTTATGAGTGGAAAAATAATTGAAAAAATCCGTGAATTATTGAATATTGAGCAATTAATTGAAAATCGATAAAAATAACTGAAAATTAAAGACAATATTTGGGAATTGAAGAATATTATTATGAAAATTGAAGAAATAAATTGGAAAGTAAGTAATTCAATAGAAATTTCCAGAAAATAATTGATAATAAAAAAAAATTACAATATGACGAAAATAATGAAATATTAAAAATAAATAATTAACAATTGGAAAAAAATTTTTAAAATGGTGGGAATAATCGGCATTTAAACAAAATTTTTTTTTAAATTAATGAATAATCGTAAAATTTAAGGAGAATAATAAATTGTCAATTGAAAACTGATAAAAATGATAGAAAAGATTATAAAAAATAAATGAATATAATTGAAATCAAGTAGAAACTGAAGAATTGTATTGAAATTTCAAAAAAATAATTGATAATTGAGAAAATGCTAGAATTATTGAATATTGAATAAAATAATTAAAAGCTAAGAATGCAATTGAAAATTAAAGAAAATAATTAAAAATTAAAGAATGAAATTGAAATTTTAAGGAATTACTTGATTATTGAAACAAAAATTACAAAATGACTAAAATATTTAAATACTAAAGAAAATAATTGAGAAATGAGGAAAATAATTGACAGTTGAAAAAAAAAATCGAAATCTGTCGAGAATGATCGACAACAGAATAAAATAATTAAACAAAATTGAAGAAGAATTATAAAATTTAAAGAGAATAATTGTATCTTGAAAACTGTTGAAAATAATAGAAAAAATTATAGATTTATTTATTAATGAAATTAAAATTTTTTGTACTGATATTTATAAATTTAAATTTTAATTAATTTAAATGCATTTTTTAAAAAGTATCTGCTTTAGAACAAAAAATATCTATGTACCAAACTTCTGATGTGGACAGAATGAAAGAATGAATAAAAGAATAAAAAATCTTGTAGATTATTATTATAGATATGATTTCTAATTTTACTTATTTAATTATTAATTCTCCAGAATTTCAATTTCAATTTTTATTGGAACAAATTTTAGTTAACATTTTAATAGTTAAAATTTTAATCATAAAATTTGGTCTGATGGAAAATTCGATGCAAATTTTTTTTTTTATAATTTAAAGTTTTTATATATTGGTTGAAATTTAAAATACCTAATATTTCTGTATTGTTAAAATTTTAAAATATTTAAAGTTTCTAATATATTAAACATGAATTGACTATTTGAGCCATTAAAAGTTTTAAATATTAATTAAAGTTTACTATTATTAGTATTATTATAATTAAAATTTGAATAATTATATTGAATTATATTGAATACTGATTAAAGTTTGAAACAATTTAAATTCATATTAATAAAATCAACTTTCTGATTTTTAATTTGTAAATATAAAAAACTAATATAATTTTTGTTTTTACCATTAGGAATCAAAATAAACATGAGTTATGAATCTTAAGGAGGTTCTATCTTAAAAAGAATTTACATCATTTTAATCAAATTTGGTTCACTGGTAGATAATGGTGTTATAATATGATGCAGTTAAATTTTTTTTCCCTTAAGGTACTTCGGAAAATACATGTAAATATATAAATATATATGACAAACTACTCAATTCCCATAAGAATCAATGTAAAATGTTAAAAACTTTTTTTTGTATAACATTTTTCACAAGTACCTTGAGGTCTCAAAAATTTAGCTGCATCATTATAAAAGCATTATCTACTAGTAGACCAAATTTGTTTAAAATGGTAATGTTAATTATTCTATTTACGATAGAACCTCCTTAAAACTTCGGTTATATTGCAATGTTGATTCATTGAAATTTGACATAATTTAAATTTGAATCGATAGAAGTTGGGAATTTTTTAATTTGGAAAAATTAAAATTAATATTGATAGAAATTTTGGATAATAGTTTGTTATTAATTGAATTTCGTATTGTTTGAAGAAATTTTAAGAAAAAGGAAATCATATGAGTAGAAGTTTGGAATAAATGAAATTCGCATAGAAGTTAAAATATATTTTGTTCAAAAAACTATTTTAAAAAATATTCTAACTTTTGTAACGTACTAAAATAAATTTTTATTTTCAACTGAGAAACAAAACCTGATTTATTCTCTCAAATTGCTTTGTATTTATTAATTTGTAACAAAATATAAATAAAAATCAATTCACAAAATTTAATCTGATAGCAATGAATTTAATCTAAATAAGTTCATATTAGTTTACTTTCGTATTTAAACTATTCTAGTTAATGAAAAAGGTAATTCTCGCTCAATTTAACGCGCGTATATTTTGCTATTGTTGAAATAATTGAAAAATATTTAATTGGTTTGAAAAATTAATATAAAGTAACTGAATAAGGACAACTTTTTTAATTTTGTTATTTGAAAATCCTAGTTTTAAATATGCTACACATGCTAAAAATTAATTAAAGCTCTTACAATCTCGTAAAAAAAAATTTTAAACAAAATCTCTAACACAAATTTTAAAAACATTTTAGTACTCCATAAAATTATAAAATAAATTTTAAATCTCGGTAATTGAAAAACTTATTTTTAAATATGTTTACAGATTTTAAAGAAACTAATTGAAAACTGTTAAAATATCCTAGAAAAAAATTTCAACAAAAATTTCTTTTCCGCAAAAATTAAAAGTTTTATTTATTTTTCAATTTTTAAACAGTTTCCAACTTTCCTAAAACATTATAATAAACAAGTGTGCAATATTACTTATAAATCTACCAAATGTTATGAAAAATTATCTTTCAAATGAAACCAATAAGATTATAAAAAATTCTGCATTATTTCATGTTACTTATTTTAAATTTAAAGAGATAATATTGCAATTTACACTATTTTTACAATATATGATTTTCAACTTGATATCGGGTGATATTTTTATTCAGAAATTATAGTTTTGAAACATTTATATACATTGCGTAATTAATTTATTGCATTTTAAAACTAATTAACATAATATTAAAATATGTGTATTTGCCTATTTTTATGTTGCACATGATTTCTTTTTTAATCTGTATATGTACATTTAATAACTTAAAAGTGTTTGTAAAATGTATTTCTTGCACAAAATAGTGTTCTACATTATTTGCTACATAAAAACAATACATTGTAGTTTTTAAAGTTCCTGCAACTTTTCCCAAGGTTTTAGGTTATGTGACACATAATTTTAGTTAATTCATACTTTCTCACAATTTTCAAGGAAGCTTTTTTCAGAAATCCTTAATTTTTTACATTTTGTTATGAAATATACCTATCAAAATATTAAAAACAATATAAATTACCTAAAATAACAATCTGTCCATTTTGACAGGCCTGACGGACAAAGACGGAGAATTACGGACATTACGGACATTTTCTCAGTCAGCTTTGTCAGGTCCCATCTCTATGTTCAGGAAAATCGCAGTAACGTAGCTTACTCAATTCCCGGTGTAAAATTACCCACAATTGAATTGCCGAAATTTAATGGTCAACTAAATAAATGGATAGGCTTTCGTGATACCTATAACTCTTTAATTCACACAAATGTGGCAATTGGAAATATACAAAAATTCCATTACTTAAAATCAGCTTTAACGGATAGTGCAATCGAGGCTATTCGTTCAATCGAACTTTCAGAAGCAAATTATAATATTGCTTGGAATATTTTACTTGAAAGATATGATAACAAAAAACAATTAATTAATAGTCATATTAAAGATATTTTCGACATTCCTATAATCGTAAAAGACCCGAGTCGAAATTTTGAAGCTACTTTGAAGCTCATGAGGAACTTTAGCTTCTACTTAACGACTTCTTAATTTTTAGCCTCTTCTTTACTTCCAATAATAATATTTCCTTCTACTTTACGTCTATACACATGTTTCATTTTTCCAATCATTAAAATTAGCAGCTCTTTTAAAGCTCCACATTCCCAGTTGTAAAGAAATGAAAATTTTTATTCTACTTTAAACCTGCAAGTGAAACTCAGTCATTTTTTCCATTGAAATATACTTTTTTATTTAACATATAAGAAAAACGGGAGTTAAACTAACTTTTTCTTCAATTATTGTTCCTCTGATTAGCCCTTAAGAGGAAAAAATTTTAATCTATAACCAAAACCCAATAATTTGTAAAATTAGGGAAAATGTGTATCTTTCTAGATGCACTTGAAAAAAATAACAATTATTAACAATAATTTGTTTAAACAATTTTGAGTGGTGATTGTCGTTAATTTTGATAAATATCTTATTTTTTCAATATAAAAAGTAAACAAATTAAAAAACTACTACTTGCTAGGTGTTTTTAAATGTTATAAATTAACAATAATAAATTGTTTTAAAATATAAAAATAATAATTTATGGTCAATGATTTTTATTTTTCCAACCAGAGTCCAGTAATTTATTTGTAAAATTAGGAAAAATTTGTATCTTCCTAGGTGTATTTGTAAAGAATTAGTAATTACTAGCAATAATTTGTTTAAAAAATTAAAATTGATGAAAATAAAATTAAAAGAATGTATATAAAAAGTCCAGAAAAGAAAAGTAAAAATCCTTCAGAAAAAAAAAGTTTGGGCAAATTAAACCAAAAAAATTTTTATAATATTACACTGAAAGCAAGTCCAACAATAAATTTAGAAAAATATAAAGAAAATCTAAAAATTCTATAAAAGAATAAGTACTAAGTTTGCAAAAAACCTCGCAAAACTATCCAAGAATTAAAAACAAATTGAATAGGTGCATTAATAAAAAAATAAGCGTATTTATTTTTAAAAATATGAAAAAACTTATGAAACTCAACGAAATAATAATAAATAATAATTATTATTTATTATTTATAATTTATTTATTAATAAAATAAAATGACAAATACAACAACAAAAAATACCATTAGTAAAAGGAGAAAAAATCTTTAAATTTTGTAAAAATAAGAAATTATAAGATAAAATTTAAACAGTTTCGAAAAAGAAACTGAATTAGAAACTAAAGAAGAATTACAAATATTGTAAGACTTAAAAAAAGGATTATTGTGAATATGAAAAATAATTAATATTATTTAATTATTTTGCATTAACTAATGTGTCTTTAAATTTGAATTAATTGACATTTAAAAGTTTGAAAAAATTGGAATATGAGTTTATTGACGTTTGGAATTTATTTAAATTATAATGACCTAAAGATATAAAAATTTGATATTATTTTTGGCTATCTTCATACCAAAAATTTGTAAATCGTAGTTATTTTGATTATCTATATTAGCCCAATTATTTAAATTTTATAAAGATTAAAATATTAAAATTGAAATTTTTAAGATTTATCCACAAATTTGTGGTTTTTTTTATGGTTTGTGATTTTTTACATGCAGTATTAGACATCCGGAGAATTGTAAAGTTTTTTTTTTATTTAAATCATGATTTTAATGCAAATGCTTCAATGATTTAAATCAATATCAGCCTGTAACTTGACAATAATAAATTGTTTAAACAAATGAAAAATACATAAAAAATCTCCGTAAACATTCAGAAATTGGCGATATGTAACAATTTTGTTGAAAAGTCCTAAAAAAACTATTCATAATTTGTATCATAAGAACACTGTGAAAATTAAATATTAAGTTCATAAGCGTCGGTAGCGTAGAGGTTAGTGCGTTAGATTATAAGTGCGTAGGTCGTTATGTCGTGGGTTCGAATCCTCACTTGCGTTATAATAATTTATTTAGTAAGTTTAGACTATTTCCAGCTTGTGTGTATTAAATGTGACGAATTCTAAAAGCGCATGAATTTTGAATATTTATTTTATATTTTTTTTTATAATTTCATTCATATTAATTTCAGTTTTATTCGCAAAAACAGATTCTTTCTTTGTTTAGACTTTAGAAGTTCAATAAAAAGGGGGTCTTGAGCGTTAAAAGAGGCCTTAATATAGTTGAATATTAGCTTCTACTTTAACGCTCTCATCGCGGAAACAGGAAATTTCTTCCAATAATAGCACCAAAGTAGAAGCTAAATTGTATTGAATTTGCTTCTACTTTAAACCTCTATTTCCTAAAAATTTTGGACTATGTAGCGTTAAAGTAGCCTTAAAATTTCGACTCGGGGAGTCATCAACATTTCTTCGTGACACCCTTGATAACGTAACGAAAAATTTACGGGCATTAAGTTTATTAGGGGAACCTACTGACGAATGGGATTCATTAATCGTTTATCATGTATCAACTAAGTTGGATAGAATTAGTTCTCGTGAATGGGAAAGAGAAAATGCCTCTTTAGATGAAATCACACTTGTGAATTTTAAGAAATTCTTAAACTCTAGAATTGAATTCTTACAGAATATAGAACATAATGAGCAACATTCGGTAGAACTTGATCATTGTAAAAAACAATTTAATAAAATTAAATCTTATCACACGCAGACTTCAAATTCTCCCATTTGCCCAACATGTAGGGGTGAACATTTTGTTTAAAATTGTCCATAATTTGGAAACTTTTCTCCTCATGATCGTTGTGAAAGAATAAAAAAATATGGTCTTGGTTTGAATTGTTTTCGAAAAGGTCATTTATTGAAAGAATGCAAATCTGGTGGGTGTAAAAAAAGCAACGGCAAATATAACACTCTTCTTCATTTCGATTCTAAAAAAAACTATCTCAAATTCGACTGCTTTATGCTCATCTTGTAAAACTGTTAATCCTGGAGTAATTTTAGCAACAGCCTCAATCATGGTTTATGGAAATAACAAAACTCAGGTAGCAAGAGCAACTTTAGATTCTTGCTCTCAATCAAATTTTGCAACTAAAGAGCTTTGTGAGAAATTGACATTAAAATTGATTCCTGTAAATCATTCATTAGATACTTTGAATATGAAAGGTTTTCAAATTAAATATAAATGTGAAGTTCCAATTTCAACTCATCACAACAATTTAAAAATTTTATTGTCTTGTTTGGTTTGCTTTTCTTTTTTGTCATAAAAAAGAGACAAAAATTTATTTTGATAAAGTTAAAGGACTCTTATCAATGAATTTTAAAAAATCTGAGTTGGAAGCTTCTTTTAATAAATTAATAAAAATATCTCAACTTGAAACTTTTCCATTAGAAATAAAAATCCTCAAATCAGGAAAACATGTATAAAAAGGAAGAGTTAGCTCTTTAAATGTTTTTCTAGATGAATCAGAATTAATTAGGGTAGGTGGTAGATTGGGAAATTCTAATTTTGATGAAACTAAAAAGTTTCCTGTTCTATTAGATTCTCGACATAAATGAACTAAATTAATTTTCGAAAAAGAGCATATAACCTTACTTCATGCAGGACCTCAGTTATTATTATCTACAATTCGAGAACGATTCTGGCTTCTACGAGGAAGAGCTCTTGCAAGAAAAGTAGTTAACAAATGCATAAATTGTTTCAAGGTAATTGTTCCTAAGCTATAACACGGGCGTTGATTATGCTGGGCCATTTACAATTAAAGATAGAAAAGATCGAGGTTGCAAAACAAGCAAAGCCTATCTTAGTTTATTTATTTGTCTATTGACAAAATCAATAGATTTAGAATTAGTGTCAGATTTAACGAGTGAAGCCTTTGTCGCGTGCTTAAGACGTTTCGTTTCGCGACGTGGAAAACCAGCAAATATTTTTTCTGACAATGGAACGAATTTTGCTGGGGCTCACAACGAGCTTAACAAATTAGCAGAATTTTTAAAAAAGGATTGAATTTTCTGCAAATGATTTTGAGATTAAATGACACTTTATACCTGCCTATTCTCCTCATCAAGACGGCACATGGGAAGCTGGCGTAAAGTCTGTAAAATATCATATTAAACGAGTTGCATAAAATATAATATTAACTTATGAAGAATTCAGCACACTTCTGACACAAATAGAATCTTTAATAAATTCACTACCATTGTCACCTATGTCTAATGATACCAGCGACTTAAACCCTATTACTCCAGCTCACTTTTTGATTGGAAGAAAATTTACGACTGCTGCTGATCCATCTCTTGGACATATTAAAGATTCTTATTTGACTAATTGGCAAAAAATTCAAAGTTTACAGCAACAATTATTATTCCAGGTCAAGACAACATTGACAACTTCAAACGACATAATTCGTAGAGCTTTTAATAGGCTGTGTCCACTCCCAATACAAAATACGATGGAATAATTTTTTTTTTAATTTAACAGAATTGTAGGTACTAATTTCTAATTCTTTAGAATTTTTAACATGTTTACAATGTTCATATTGAATGTTGACAATGTCAAGAACTTCGATTGTTTTATTCTTAATAATGAAAGAACAACGCTTTAAATTATTTATGTTTTGAAAGATGAATCTTTCAATGTCGGGGGATTATGTTAAATGTTTATATTCTTTAAATTATTAACGAACAAAAAAAAAAAAAAAAAAAACTATGTTCACGATGTTCTAGTTCATTTTGTTAAAAAACAAAAAAAAATTATTATGGCAATAAATTCTTTGACAACAAGACGTCTAATTTTTTTCGTCTAATTAATAAAGCTATTATGTGCATTTCCAGTATTTTAACAAACAATAGCAAAAACTTTAAACTAAAAGAAAATAATTAAAAATTGAAAAATGAAGAAATTTATAGGAATAATTGTTGGAATTAAATAAAATAATTGAAAATTTAAATTCAAATTTAAAGAATATAACTAAAAATTGAAAAGAGTATTTGAATAAAGCCGAGAGTTACTGAATATAGAAGAAAACAATATTAGAAACTGAAAAATGAAATCGAAATTTAAAGAAAAAATTGAGAATTGAAGAAAATAAAAATTTGAAATTAACGAATCTTATTGATAATGGAGAAAAATAATTGACGAAAGGTGAGGATTTGAAAACATTAAAGAAAATAATTGACAATTGAAAAAAAAATCAAAAAATGACTAGAATAATGCACAACTGAAAAAAATAATTGAAAACGTTGAAAAATAATTCTAAAATTTAAAGAAAATAATAAAAATTTTAAATATTGCAAGAAATAACTAAAAATTAAAGAAAATAGTTAATAAATAAAAAAAATAATTGAAAAATCACAAGATTAATAGCAGAATTAAAGATAATTTCTGAAAAATAACGAAAATAATTGACAATTAAAAACAAAATTTGAAAAATGGCTAAATTAATACACAACTGGAAAATATAATTTAAAAAATCAAACTATAAATATTGAATTTAAAAAATAATTGAAAATTGAAAAATTAAAAAAATTATAGAAATAATTGTTGGAAATAATTGCTAATTAAACAACTGGATTGAAAAAAATTGAATGGAATAAAATAATTTAAATTGAAGAAAGAATTGATAATTGAAGAATGGAAATGGAATTTTTAAAACATAATTAAGAACTGAAGAGAATAATTCAACAATTGTACTTAAAATTAAAAAAACATATTAATATTCGGAAAAAGTAATTGAAAATTGAAAAATGTGATTGAAATTTTACAGAAAATAATCAAAAATTGAAGAAATAAATTGTTATTTGAAATAATGGTTTATAATTGAAAAAAGTCAAGTTTTTTGGAATATGGAAGAAACTTTAGTTGAAAATTGTAGTATGGAATTGACTTTGGATAATAATTCATAATTTAAACAAAATTACAAAATGACGAAAATAATTCAATAATTAACAAAATAATTGAGAAATGCTCAAAATAATTGAGAATTGAAAAAGAAATTCGAAAACTGTCGGGAATAATCTACAACAGAACAAAATAATTAAAAATGTTAAAGAATAAGTATAAAAATTATGGAGAATAATTGTAAATTGAAAACGGTTGAAAATTATAAATAAAATTGTAGATTATTTTAAAGATTTTTTAAAATTTTATTCTTTTTACAAAAATTACTTCATTTAATTTTATATAGTTTTATTTTAACAATAATTAGAAAAATGTATTTACTTTTCCAGTGATTAATTTTATTTATTATTATAATTTGGAAGTTGTAAAATATAATTATTATTATATAATATAATATAATATAATTTTTAGTATCACTTTTCCATTTTTTTACTGATTATCTTATTTATTTTCTTAATTTAAAAAAACCCCAAATAAAGGAAAGTTAAAGAAAATTTCAGAAAAATCCTTGAAACTTTTAAAAGTTTATTGAAAAAAAAGAAGAAAATAATTAAAAATTAGAGAAATTAAATGAAGAAAGATAAACATAATTTAAAATTGAAGAGAACAATTTTTAATTAAATAGAAATAATTAAAAACTTTTTGGAAATTATCAAAAAGTACGTAAGAAATTGAAAATTGAAAAAAAAAAATAAAAACATAATATAAATAATTGAAAATTGAATGAAATAATTGAAAAGTTAGATAAATAGTTAAAAATTTTTGAAATTATAAAACAGAGAAAAAAATTAAAACCTGAAAGAAAAAAATTTTGGAAAATAATTGCAAAATGCATTTAAATTTTGAAACTTGAAGAAAATAATTGATGTATGATAAAAACAATGATAAGGTGTAGAAAATAAATGACACTTGAGAGAAATAATTGAAAAAATCACAGAATTTGTTTTAAATTAAAAAAAAATAATGAAATTTGAGAAAAATATATGAAGATTTTATAAACTAATTTAAAAAAAATGAGAATAAATAAAAATTGGAGAAACAATTGAAGAAAGCTAAAATGAATTGAAATTTACGATAATTAATTAAAAAATGTTGGAAATTATAAAAAAAAAAATGAAAATAATTAAAAAATTGAAGAAAATAATTGAAATTTTAGAAAAATTCTTAAAAAGCTTAGAAAATAATTTTAGAAAATGAGAATAAATTAACAATTGAGGAAAATAATTGAAAAATGATCAAATTAATTTAAATTTAGAAGAAATAATTGAAAGATGCTGATAATAATAAAAGATTGAAAAAAATAAAAGAAATATGATTGAAAATAATTTATACATTTGAAAACGCAGTGAATAAAATTTGGGAGAAATAATTGAAAAATTTATAGATTGTTTAAAAAAAAGAAAATTATTAATTTTAAAAATTGAATAATTGAATAATATTGTACAATTATTTTAAAAAAGAGAAGAACTACTAATCTTGAATAACATTTTTTTTAACAACCGTACAGTAAATTAATTTAATATTGTTGTAAAAGTTGTATTATATTATAGTTTAAAATATATTAATTTTCTTTTAAATTTTAAAGCAGTTTTTTTAAATCATTGAAATATAGCCATTTTTCGCGTTTTGTTACTGTTTCCATGTAAAAGTTCCAACTTTATAAATTTATATCTGAAAAACAGAATAGTATAAATTTCAATAAAATTGTATCCATACATGTAAAATATTGCATTTAATTTGTCATTAAAATTTGATAAGAATCTGTAGAAAATCGATTTTTTAGATAAAACCTCCTTAATTATTTATTAATTTGTATTTATTATTTTTTGCCCCCCCCCCCCCCAATGAAATTTAATCCTATTCGTCTGTAAATTAATAAGCTTTTTCACACTATTTTCCACAAAAATGAATAATAATAATTAGAGTTATATACACAGATAAAAAGGTATATTGTTGTATTTAATATCGGATTGTTAACATAGAACTAAACCTGAATTGTTGTTAGAAAATTTGTTTTGTTATATCAACAATTAAGTTTATTGTCATGGCAAAATCTGAAAAAGTTTTGTTATTACAATAATACCAAATTAAGACAACAAAAAATTTGTTGCAACAACAAAACAAAATTGCTAGTTATATATTAATAATAAAATTACATTCTCTGTGTAGTATATTATAAAATACGAACTTCATTTGCGAGGATCTTTTAAAATATACATGAAACATATGATTATATGTATGTATTATGTCTTAAGGATGTGAAAGGGTTAAATATACTGTACCGGTGATTTATTAAAATATAGAGATCAGGAAACAGACTAATTTCCTGTCAAGGATCAGATAATATTTATTGCGATAGGTCAAAAGAGCAATCAAAAAGCAATGTTCAAGTCAGTAATTATATTGGTAAATAAATAATGCGCCTGCAAGAAGAAAATATTTGCATTATGTAAATTATTGACCAAGGAAAAAATATTAAAAAACGATAAGTAAACAAAGGTGCGTGATCGGAGGAAAAATATATACATATATGTTTTAACATGCATAATATACGATGACGACAAAGTATACATATATACTTTATTGCAAAATGTGCTTATTCCTGTTTCAGAATTATGGATGATTTTAATTCAAACAGGCTGAAAATTATGTTGATTTAGTGGATGTTTTCAATAAAAATTATGCACAGAAAAAAATGTTTTATTCTTAAAAAAGAAGCAATAAGTTTCGTAAAAAAAGAAAAATACATTTTCTTGTGTGGCAACTTTTTTTTACCAGCTTTACAATCTTTTCATTTGAATCCGCAGTAAATTTTCGATTTAGGTTTTCAAATTATGAACTACTTTTAGCTTCCTTATTCCTTTCATATAAAAAGAGTGATATGTTTTCATATTATTATATTTTTTAAGATTTTTTTTCAAAGTAGACGAGTATCGTTGATTAAATGTGCATCAGTCAATCAAAACTCTAAGAGAAGTCCTAAGATAATCAAACTTGAGATATGCATATTCAATTTGATCATGTATGACTTAATGATAACTGACAATTATTCAAGAGGGTCGTTCAGTTGAAGCTGTCAAGATTAGATTGACGCTTGAATGAAGAAAATTCACAAATTGAGAAGCATCATCTATTTTATTATAGAAAAAGAAAGATTTTTTTTTTATAAATTCCTTATGTTTGATAAATTAGTCGTTTTTGTACTAATTAGAAATTTCAAGTTATTTAATTCGTCACATTTTATTTACGAGAAAATTTATATACTTCAAGTCAATTTGTATTTTATTGTATAATATTTTTTTCTCCAAAGGAATCATAGTTCAAAATTCACTAGGAAGTAAAATAGTAACAAGAAGTTGGTTGAAAGTAACTTGAAAAAAAAAGAACATTTAGTATAGAGTAAAAGAAGAATGAGAAATTGAAGAAAAAAATAAATAAATAAAAATGGAGAGTTACTTAAAAGTAAAGAAATTAGCTAACATAAATCGAGGAAAATGATTAGAATTTATTGAAAAAAGCAAAAAAGTGAAGAAAAAAAACATTATGAAGAATATCTTTTTGTACAAAATTAACTAGAAATAGGACAAATAAATAGAAGCGATAAAATATTTAGATGTTACAAAAAAAAAACTAGAAAATTGATGGTAATTACTAGGAAGAAGAAACATTTTTGCAAAGTAAATAAGTAATTTGAAATTTAAAAGAATAATCAGAAAATGACAATAGTAACTAGAAATTTTTTGAAAAATGTTTCATATAAAAGAAAAAATTGCTGTAAAGTAAAAAAATATTTAGACACTGAAAAAGGTAACTAGAAAATTAATAAAATAAGTCAATAGAAATTAAATTACTGACTAAAAGTTCCACTAAAAGTAGATGCAAAAGAAAGAAGAATTACTAGTAAATGAAAATAAAAAAATAAAAAAAAATAATAATGGAAGCAAATTAATTGAAGATTAAAAAGTACAAGAGTTTTAGAAAGTAACTATAGAAAGAGTAAAAATAACTATACATTAATTAAAATTACTCAGGTTTATTGAAAAACAACTAAATAAAAAAAATTACTAGAGAATTATAAAGTAACTAGAAGTTGATTAAACGTAATTAGAAAATAGAAAAATTACTATAAAATGAAAAAAAATTAAAATAAATATTTGCAAAAGAGTAAAAAATAACTAGAAATTAGAAAAAAAATATTTAGAAAATCGAGAATCAAGATGAAGAACTAGATATTTAAAAAATTTTAAAAAAAGTATTTATGAAAATTACTAGAATGTATTAAAAAATATATTACTTTGAAAGGAAACGGAAATCATAAATTAATGTAAAAAAAAAAACTATAATTTGAAGAAAAATTACTAAAAAGTATGAAATAATTAATTAAAAGCTGAAAAAAGATATTTAGAAAATACAAATACATGAGTGCTATAATAAATAACTAGAAAATGTAAAAAACAACTATAAATTGAAAAATTACTAGAATAAAAATAACCAGAAAATGTAGAAAAGTTACTAGAATTTTTTTAAAAGTTTTAAAAAATTGGAAACATAATTACATTTTTAAGATAAATAATAATTGAAAAATGTTAATAGTACCAGAAGTTTTAAAAGTAACTAGAAAGTGTAACTAATAACTAGATATTGCTAAAATTTCTAGAGTATTTTAAACAATCACTAGAATTCTCATAAAAACGAGAATAATGAAAATTGGGTGAAATAATTGAAAAATTATAAAAATAATAGATAAAATTGAAAATAATTATTGCAATTTTAAAAAAATAATTGATTAAAATACAGGATATATGTGAAGTAAAAGAAAGTTCCTAATTACAAAATAATTTCAGGAATTTAAATTTGAGGAAAATAATTAAAACATTATAGAAAAAATCGAAAATTGAAGAAAATAATGGAAATTTGAGATAAATAGTTGAAATTTTCGGAATTAATCGACAAATAATCGAAATAATATAAAATTTGTGAAAAGCATTGCAAATTAAAAAAAAATTATTAACAATTGACCAACGTATTTGAAATTTGAGTAAAGTAAATTGGAGATAATTGCAAAAAGATAAGAGAAAACGAAAATTGAAAAAAAAAATTGAAAATGAGATAAATAATTGAAAATTTAGGAATTTAATTGAGAATAGGAAAAAAATTAAAAATTGATGAAATTGGTTGCAAAATGATAACAATAATAATTGTAAATTGAAGAAAATTATTAAAATTTAAGGAAAAATATTTTAAAATTTAGGAAATTAATTGATGAATTATGAAAATAATACAAAATACGAAGAAATATTTGCAAAGTAATAAAAATAATTAAAAATTGAAGAAAATAATTTTAATTTGTGAAAAATAATTGAAAAATTTACAACATATATTTGTAATGAAAGAAAATAATTGCAGTATAGTAAAAATAATTGTAATTTGAAAAAATAACTGTAATTTGAGATAAAATATAAAATAATAAAAATTTGTGAAAAATAATTGAAAAAATTGCAGAATATATTTGAAATAAACAAAACTGCTTGGAAAATGATGAAAATAATTGGGAATTTAAGATAATTTATTATTTATTTACATATTTACGGGCTCAATGTCTTTTCATGCATAAGTACTTAACAACATGTAAAAATAATTATAGAAATTTAAGGAAAAAAATTGAAAAAATTACAGAATTTATTTGATATAAAAGAAAGTGATAGAAAATTAAAAACATCATTTAAATACTTGAAAAATAAAACTAAAATTTAAAAGCAATAAATACAAATTTAAGAATTTATTTTGTTTAATAAAAATTTCTGAAGTATGAAACAGTTTTCATTTCAGACTTTTAAATATTGAATAAGGAAAATGATTATGGGAAAATGATAAAAATAGTGAAACTGATAATTAAATAAACAAATTTTATGAGCTATTTTAATTGCATATTTAATTGACAATTTTATATTACAAATTGACAATAATAAATCGATATTGAAGAAATTAATTGTAATTTTAAGAAAAATATGAAACAAAAATTAATTAATTATTAATTGTATTAATAATTAAACGAAAGAAATTGAAAATTAATTAATAAATAATGAAACTAATTTTATATTGAAGGAAATAATTAAAACTAATAAAGTTTTATTTGAAAAAAATGAAAAAATGAAAGAAAATAATTAAATTTTGCGGTATTTGAATTTAAAATATCGGTGAAAAATGGAAAAATAATGAAAATAATTAAAAAAAGAAGAAAATTTTTGAAAAATGATGAAAATAGTTGAAAATAGTAGCAAGTAATTCAAATCATAATAGAAAAGAATTGTTAAAAATTAAAGAACTTTTTAAACAATTTCACAATTCTAATAGCGTAGATTAATTAAAATTTTAATCAATGAAATTTCAAATTAGTTGAAGTTCGATGAAATTAAACTTTATAGAAATAATTATAAACTTGACAAAATTTTACGTTACTTCCAAGTAACAATTATTTTTTAAAAATTTTAATTTAATTCTTTATTCTTCAATTAATACCTTTAATTAATTATTATTTTCTTTAATTTTTAATTGCATTCTTCGTTTTTCAATTATTTGATTCAAAATTCAATAATTCTCGCAATTTCTCAATTATCAAATATTTTCTTGAAATTTCAATACAATTTTTTAATTTCCAATGTTTTCAATTTAAACAATTTTGTTGTTCGAATGCCGATTATTCTCACCATTTTTCGAATTTTTTTTCAACTGTTAATTCTTTTTTTTAGTTAATTATTTTCGTATATTGTAATTTCTCATTTGATTATCAATTTTTTTCTCGAAATTTCCATTTAATTCTTTAATTTCCAATTTATTTTTTCAATTTTTAACTATTTTCGTAAATTCTCAAACATTTTCTTTAATTTTCAATTATTTTTATCGATTTTCAATTAATACCTCAATATTCAATTATTCTCGTATTTTTTCAATTACTTTTTTTCCTCATAAAAATTGTTTTAAAATTTCAATTCAATTTTTCAATTCTAGAACTATTATTTTCAATTCTCTGTTAGTATATCTTCAAATTTAAATTCCACTTTTCAATTTTGTTCTTTAATATTAAAAAATGATTGTCTTTGGCTATTATTTTTTTTGATTATCATTAAGTTTCTTTAATTTTAAATACAATTGTTCAATTATTTTCTTTAGTTTTTAATTCTATATTTTTCAATTTTTATTTCCATTTTTCAGTTTTCTTCTGTATTCATTAATTCTCGGCTTTTTTCAATTACTTTTTTTTTAATTTTTAACAATGATCCATAAATTTTTATTCAATTCTTTAATTTTTTTTATTGCTTTCTTTAATTTTCAATTATTTTTTTCAATTTTAATTTTTTTTTTTCGATTTTAAATCCAGTTGTTAAATGTGCAATTATTTCCAACAATTATTATTCCTGTAATTATCTTAATTTTTCAATTTGCAATTATTTTCTTTAAATTTAATATTTCTTGTTTAATTTTTTCAATTATTTTTTTCAGTTGTATATTATTCTAGTCATTTTTCGAATTTTTTTTCAATTTTTAATTATATGTTAAAATTTTATAATTATTCTTAGATTTTTTTTTTAATTATTTTGTTTGGTTGTGTTTTAATCTAACCATGTTTTGAATTTTGCTCGAATTTTGTTTATTATTTTCATTATTCGAAAATTATTTTCGTTATTTTGCAATTTTTTTTCAAGTATTAATTTAATTTTTAAATTTTCAATTTATTTCCTGAATTTTTTATTATTTTCTGTAACTTCAAATTTTTTTTTTTCGATTTTCAATCCAGTTGTTGAGTTTGCAATTCTTAGCAACAGTTATTTCTATAATTTCTTAACTATTTTGTTTAAATTTAATGTTCTATGTTAAATTTTTTAAACTATACTTTTAAATTGTTTAATTACGTAGACATTTTTCGATTTTTATTTTCAACTGTCAATTATTTGCGTCATTTTTCAGATATATTCTTCAATTTCGTAATTTTCATTATTTGAATTTGCACAAATTTATATAAATTTATACAAATTTAAAATTTCACTTAATAAAATTTATTTATATTTATCATTAATACATTATAATTTTTTAAGAATATTTATCTCTTTATTTTTATTTATTATTACATTAATTTATTTTATAAACTAAAAATAATTATTATATTAATAAATATTTATTTAACTGGGGGGGGGGGGGGGAAACTATATTATTTAAGAATTAATTAATTATTGAGATATTAATTAATTTATAATTCGAGCTCTTAATAGATTCATTTATCCACATTGTTATTAAGAAATTTAATTTTTATCTGTAATTTTACCATATGGAATTCCACAGGTCGACTTTTTGGCCCTATGGAAGTTATATAAATAAAAGAAAAATATTTTGAATAAATTTTGACAAAAAAATGTGTGTGTTTTTTTTTTTAATTAACATGTTTTAAACGTTATTTGTTCTAATGAACATTCTTTACTTATATCTGAAATCTCATCGTCAATATTTGCACTTTATATTTTTTAAAATATGCATATATTTTCTTATACAAGGGAAACAGTAATAACTTTGCCAGATACAACATTATTCTTACAGAACTGTTTTCTTTTCACTCATGTAGGAAAGTAATATATATGCATCTACTTTATCTTCAAGCTATGTTTCAAGTACTGTACGTATATTATAGTTGGTGGTTATAACATTTCTGCATCTCATTCTTCTTGATAATTTATCCTAATCTTCCTTTAAAATAATTATGTAGTCATACCTTAGTTTCATATACAATTTTGAAATAAATTAGTATAGTATTTTTTTTTTCTGAACATATATTTTTGCCAAAAACATGTTCTAAAATTTACCCGTTATTCTAATTTAAAAATCTTTATATATAATCCACATTTGTCTTTAATCCAGTATTACAATGTAATTGCTTGCAATAAATTTGATCTCAGGACAGTCATTTTAACACTCAGTACTCACGTGGGCTTAGGGATCAATTTGCAAACTCTGACTAAATCGTTAATCAACGATTAAACCCTTAATCCGCGAATTTAATTGGTTTACCAATGGCTTAATTGTTGGTTTAACGTCTATCTATAAATACTGGTAAAATCATCCCTTTTAAATATAATAAAATTTTTAAAAAAATTATAAAAAGTTTGCATTTTTGTCTGTTAATAAAATAATAAAATTATTGTACCAGTGAATATAATAAACTGATCTTATTATCTTTTATCCACAGAAATAGTAGACATTTTTTGAATGGAATAAAATAATAATCTGGCACCTTGCCACTTTATTCAACATGGTATTTTCGTTATTGGTAAAGAGCCAAATTTTTAGGGATATATATTATATATATATGATTATGTCCTAAAGTTTGACTTCTCAATCGTGACTGAACTCTAACAAAGTTATAACTCACTTTTTATCTGAAAAAAATTACACGATCCATACACACCTTCGTTTAAAATAAATATTCCAATTTTGTTCCTATAAAAACTAAATAACTATTTTTCTCCAAAAATGTAAGAAATAGTTATACACACATCTGTTATAAATTCACGGAATTCGCTCCATCTGGTATAAATTTTATAATCATATTCAAAAACTCCAATTTACAATTCTCATGTATGTAATAATAAAGTTAGTATCCTGTGGGATGACAAGTTCTCTTGATCTAATTTAAATTCAAGAAAAAGCAGCTCAAAGTTTCGAAAATGAAATTGAAAGCACAAAATGAGAAACGCGGATTATATGTATTACAAATTTTGAAAAATAGTTAAAAATACCACGCATTATATTTTTGATGTTTTGTGTACGTTTTTCCCTAAAATTGGAAGTATTTTAATAAAAAATATCGGCTATTTTTTATGTTTATAAATAAACCTGGTATAGGTATATATAAAGGTTTAAGAGAATACTTCCTGCCTTTCTTCTCTGAAACCGCACCAAACGCGTGTAAAAACTCGAATCTGCATTATACTCTTCTGGAGAGACCAGTTTTTGAACTTATATATGTACATATATACATATATGGGCAAATTAAAGTGGTAACCTCAAGCCACAAGAATTTGATCAGACGGTAATATGCGTGCATATATAGTACGATACTAATCGCAATTTACTTTACCAGTAAATAACACAATTAACTATCGCAATTAGCTTCGAAATTATTATGTTATAATGATAATGTTCTTGAAATAATTAAGTCATGTTGATAAAACGATAATAGAAATAAATTATAAACTAAAATTGACATTTTCACGTGAAACAAACGCAATTTTTCGTTCCATTGAACCACAAAATTATAAAACCAAAAGTTAATGTTATGCTTCTTTTATGGGATCATAAATTATAGATGTATACGTATTCTATAGACAAGTTACAATTTTTTACATTTTTTCGTCCGTATTTTTTCTGGATACTGATTTTTTGAAAATACACGAGAATTATTATTTAATTGTGTGTAAAGAGTTTTATGGTGAAGGAAAACTAAATAGCCCTAATCATAAACTTCAATATTTTAAGAGACTGATCAATAAATTGTAAAAGGCAGTAAAAGTACCAATAAGTATTTAGATATATTTTAAATATATTTTGAAAGATATTTTATAATAATTGTTGATTTACTTAAAAGATGTCAATAATCAATATTTTTTATAATTAATTTTAATAAGGAAAAAAACAAATATAGAATGAATTATATAAATTCGAAAAAGACATAATTTTGTAAATAAAGCCAATGTGGAAATTTTATAACTTGTTTTGTATCTTCAGATGTTGTTGAGGGTGTTAAAAGCAAAAGGATTGAAATCAACGAGGTGTCATTTGGAAAGAAACCATACTAGCAAATTAGATTGGTGACTTGATCCAATCAACAAATAGCATCACTCCCTCGATTTTAAATCACATAATACAATATTATGACTAGCTGAGAAAATATTTCCACATATGGTCGATTTTCGCTAAGCTGTCAAATTTTAAGATACAAATTTCGAACAAAAAAATGTGTGTTCTGTTTAATAATTTAAAATACCAGTACAAAATGTGGGTTTACAAAACCATGACAAAAAATTGTTTAATTAAAATGTTAAAAGTTTTAGAGAAAAACTAGAAAATAAAGACTAGTTACTAAAAAGTGAAAAAGTTACAAAGTAACTAGAAAGAGACAAAAATACCAAATGGTGAAAATTACTAGAATTTATTGAAAAATAACTAGAAATTTAAAAAAAATTTCTAGAAATTATAGAAATAATTTAATAAAGACCAGAAAACGAGAAATTAGAAATGTGAAAAAAATGAAAAATAAAAGAAAGTATTTAGACAAAAAAAATTGAAAAATAGGAGAAAATTACTAGAAAATAATATAATAACTAGAAGTTGATAAAAAGTAAGAGAAAAAAGAAAGAGAATGTACGATAAAGTGAAAAAAGGATGGAAAATTGAAAAAATGTATCAAGAATTACTAAAAAAAAATGTAGAATAATTAATGTGAAGTAAAAAAAGAATAAGGAATTAAAGGGAAAAAAACTGGAAAATGGAGAAGAATTATATTTAAATGAAAAAAACTTCCAGCAGTTTAAAAAGTAACTAAAAATTGAATTAAAAAAAATAACTACAAATTGACGAAAATAACTATAAATTGATGCAAAAATAACTATAGATGATAATTTTTTTTCATATCACTAAGTATAAATTGAATAAAATTACTAGATTTTAGAAAAAATAATTTAAAAAAATTAAAAATAACTAGAAACTATTGAGCGATTCTTTAAAATTAAAATAATATCTAGAAGTTGATTAAAAATAACTAAAAGCTCGAGTAAAATTACTATAGTTTGATAAACCAAAAACTGAAGAAAAAATACTGTAAATTGGAAAAAATTATTAAATAGAATGAATTGACTAAAAAAAAATTGTAGAAAGTTGTTAAAAATCCCTATATACTTTGATTAAAATTACTAGAATGAAATGAAAAATAACTATAAAAAGTTGAAGAAAAATGATTAGAAAATATGAAAATAACTAGAAGTCGATTAAGAGTAACTAGAAAGGGAACAAAAATTACTATAAAGTATAATAAATGAATGAGAAATTTAAAAAAAATAAAAAATAGATAAATAATTTCTGAAATTGAAAAATAAGCAGAAATTGAAGTAAAATAATTAAAGTACCAAATTTATAAAAAATAACTCGAGAGTGCAAGAAGTACGTCTATATTTTATTGAAAGTTACTAAAATGTAGGAAATATTAACTAGAAACTGAATAAAAATTACTAAAAAAAAACTGAAAATATTATTTTTTTAAAGTCTTTTAACTTTTTATGCCCTGAAGCATAACAAAATTTCAGGGCTCCCCTAAAAAAACAAAAGTTTCTGCATTTTTATCTTATCAGAGTGTCTAGCGAATAATCATTTAAACAATGGAGAAAATTTTCAAAGAATTTTGAGAAAATGTAAAAAAAAATAAAATTTTACATAAATTACAAAAATTACAAAATTTTATTAAAACCAGTACCTATTATAAATGAACAAATAAGAAAGTTAAAGATAATTTACATCGAAATTGAAAAATTAAAGCAAAAAGATGTAAAAAATGAACTAATTGAAAAACCTGCAAAAATAAATTCTTCAAAAATAAAAAAGTTTAAAATATCAATGAAGGTAAAAGAAAGAAAATTAAGAAATATGGTAATAATGCGTTATGAAGTATTAAACAGTTTAAAAACAATTGATTAAATTGCTTTTTTAAAATCAAAATATACTACGCAATAAATAAAAAAATTTTTTAAAACAAAAAACTCAAATTACAAAAGAGAGGAAAAATGATTATCATAGAGTTAAAATATTTGCGGACATGTTTTTTTAAATTAAGAAAATAAATAAGATAATCAGAAAAAAAAACGGAAAAATGTTACTAAAGATAAAAAAATACTTTATAAACTTGTTTTGAAAATCAAGCAAAAAGAAATCATTTTTTTAAATAAAGAATTAAGTGCAAACAATTAAACAATTTTAAGAAAAAAAAATCAATATTTCTAAGAAATATAGAGAAATTCTAATCAAATGAAAAAGTTTATTAAAAGATCAAATTTAGGAAAAAATAGCCTTTTAAAATTATAAAAATTAATAAGTTATGACAAAGGATAAAAGACAAAATAATTATTTTAAAAATTATAAAATTGAAAAAAATTATATTTCACAACTTTCAAATTATAATAATAAATATAATTCATTACTGAAAAAGTAAATAAATTTTTCTGAAAATTGTTAAAATAAAACTATATAAAATTAATTGAAGTAATTTTTGTAAAAAGAATAAAATTAAAAAAAATCTAAAACATAAAAAAGTATGATTAAACGCAAAAAAAAGAAAACTTTTTAAAAAGAAATAAAAGTGATTTCTAAAAATACAGAAAAGCAATATAAAACATAACCTACCAAAATAATTGTTTAAAAAAGAAAAAATTGCAAAAAAGAATAAAGAAATATTTTAAGAAAGTTATAAAAATTAGTGTGTAAGTAAGTCTACAATTTTTTCTACAATTTTCAACCGTTTTTAATTTACAATTATTCTCCTTAAATTTTATAATTATTCTTAAACTTTTTAAATTATTTTGTTCTGTTGTAGATTATTCTCGACAGTTTTCGAATTTTTTTCTCAATTGTCAATTATTTTCCTTATTACTCAAGTATTTTCTTCAATCTTTAATTATTTTAGTCATTTCGTAGTTTTTCTTTCAATTATCAACTATTTGCTCAAGGCGCTATTATTTCCAACATTTATTCCTATGAGTTTCTTCATTTTTCAATTTTCAATTATTTTCTTTAAATTTAAACTTTTTTAATTTTGATTTTCATCCAGTTGTTCAATTTGCAATTGGTTTCAGCTATTATTCCTTTAATTTTCTTAATTTTTCAATTTTTTAATTTAAATTGAATGTATATTGTTTAATTTTCTAGATTATTTTTAACAATTGTGTATTTATCTAGCCATTTTTCGAATTTTGTTTCTAATTGTCAATTATTTTCGTCATTTTTCATATATATTCTTTTTATATTTTGTAATTATTCTCGTAATTTTCATTATTTGCATTTCCAAAAATTTATAGTTTTAAATGACGAACAACAATGTAAAAAAAAAAATGTTTGACAAAATTAATGTTTGAGTTAATTGACGTTTAAATTAAAATTTAAACAAACTGAAAATTATGTTCCTTTCGTGGACACTTTGCTTCATAAAAACAAAAAAAATTATTTTCATATTGAAAGTAATAAAGTAAGCAATGCAAAAAAAATTTCAGTTATAAATACCAAATGTTTGTGAATTTTTGTACTAAACATCTTGAAAGATACTCTAGAGTCTGGAAAATAATGTACATGTCAACATTCATAACAGTTCGAAAGCACACGTTCTCGTCCGATCACGTAAGTTAAGCGAAGTTGGGCGTGGTTAGTACTTAGATGGGTGACCGCTTGGGAATACCGCGTAACGTTGACTTCTTTTTTTTTTTTTTTTCTTTAATTTTTAAGTTTCAATGTAATTGTAACTATTTCATATAGTTCACACAAAATAAAAAAAACGCAAACTCTAATTTAATTTAAAAAGTTTCGAAACTGTCTTTGTATTTATATGTTTTTTGCTATTCTTCGTTCGAAAGTTTTAAGTTACGAACAAATTTTTTCTATAATATTTCCCAATAAATAAATAAATAAATATACAATTGACGTCATAATCCATTATATTCCCTTAATAAGATTCTATACTTTTTTTTATACATCAAAAATACACAAACATTATTTCAATAATGTTGTTTATTATTGAATTATATTATTTGAATATAATTTGTTGTACAATTTCTTCATTTTCATCATTTTAAAAACAAACAAAAACTTTTTTTTATTACTTTAAGGTTTTGTTTTAAAGAATTTGTTAATATACAACACTTATATTTAAACGATTTAAATAAAAAAAAATTTTAATAAGTAAGCGAAAACTGAAAATTATATCAAATATGATGCTTAATTCGTCCAAAATAAAATAAAAATAATTTTTTTATAGGATATCTTGAGAACGCTACAACGGATTCTAATAAAATTTGATTGGCATCAGTAAGCCCATAAACATCTAAAATTTGAACACAAAGGATTTTTGAAAAAAAAAGGACAAAAATATATATACATATATATGTATACATATAATTTTTTGCTTCGCGAGGAAAACATTACATTCACTGCGGCTGCATATATTGTATTTAAACATGTACTTATATGGTAAACATAAAAGTACACATTACAAAGTATATGGTCGATTCTTGCGTGACTGCCCGATTTCAAGATAAGTTTTGGTAAAAAAAAAATGTTTTTTATTCAATGTTTCTCTGCACTTATTTTTCTTATTAGGGTATAATATAATTATATTTTAAACGATTTTACTACAACTATATTTATACGAAAATAATAGCAAATTTTTGAAAATTGGCTGCCATGTGGAGCTGAACTGCATCCTTTTATTGTAAATATATTGTACAAAATAAAAATTTCTTCTTGATATTTTGCTAAAACGAAAATAAATAATAAATTATGTAATATTCTAACAGTATTTTAGATATTAGTTAACATGTATAAAATTTTATAAAAGAACAGCAAATACAATATTTAATAATGAATATTTCGTTTTATTTTTTGGATAATTTGAAATATCTATTCCTTTTGCAGATCGCTTGTTTCACATGAAAACTTAAAGAAAATGGTAACAATACTATCAAATAGTTGTTACAGTAATATAATAGTAGTGACATGGAACTGAACGCTTTTTTTGTACACATGCGATTTTCACAAAAATAATTTTTTTTTAAGTAAAATTTTTTCTTTTTTAAAACTTTTTTCACATGTGATTTAGTGCTAATGGAACAAAATTGAGATTAAACTTATTAGAAGGCGTAATAACTAAACACATGACACCTTAATTACAAGTCTACAGATTGCGTTCAAAAATTGGAAAAATTGAGGGACAAAATATTTTTACAGATTCTAAGTATGAAAAAGGTATTATGAAGTTCAATATAAACCTAAATTGTTCATAAATATAGACACTTTATGCTAGAAAAAGACTGAGTTATAATAATAATATTTTCACCGAAAATTATTAAATTAAAGTTAACATTTTGCAAAAGGGACACGCCACGGAGCTGAAATTTCAGCAGTTATAGTGCAATATAAAAGAAGTTATAATACATATATTTATGTATATTTGGTTTTCAGTTACTCTCATATATACTAGGGTGTCCCAAAAAAAAAAAAATAATTTCGATTTTCATAAACCTTACCCCCCCCCCCAATTTTGTTCTTTGGCGAAAAATATGAGATACGTATTTTTTTATTTTTTTATTTTTTAATATTAACCCGTGCCGCAAAGCCCTTGAAAATTACCATTGAATTCCCATAGGAAAAATGCACTTTTTCGTAAATTTGACATAAAATCGTGAAAAATTGACCTTTCTCTTTCTGTAAACGATATTTTTGTTCATGAATGTCCAAATAATAAAAATCTGTCGTATATTTATTAAATAAATTATTTCAACTATTTTTTATATGACTGTAAACAAACCCCATAAACGTAAAAAAACCTGGAATTTATTAAAAAAAATATTAATTATTATTTTAAATGTTTTTTCTTCATTCATTGATGTCATTATCAAAATATATATTATTGTTTATGTTTTAGCATGTTACATAATTTGTTTAAACAATTTATTGTTGTTATTTCCTTACAAAATGACAAATAAATCGAGCATTTTTGCAAGATTCTTAAACTTTCTAACTTTAGACGCCTAATAAAAACATAAATTTATATATATTTATGTTATATAAATATTTATTATCAAATTAAGACGCTAACAATTGTTTAAACAAATTATTATTGTTATTAATTAACTTTTTCAGAATTGCTTAAAAAGTGATGTAGTTTTTTCTTAATTTTGCAACTTGCTTTTCTTGAATCAACCACATTTTAATAAAATAAAAAAAAATTATTATTATTATAACAATTATTTAAACAAATTATTGTTGTTATTTTTTAACTTTTTCAAAAATGCTTAAAAAAAGTTGCAGGTTTTTCTTAATTTTGCAAATTGCTTTTCTTGAATCAACCACATTTTAATAAAATAAATAAAAATTATTATTATAACAATTATTTAAACAAATTATTGTTGTTATTTTTTAACTTCTTTAAAAATGCTCATAAAGAGTTGTAGTTTTTTCTCAATTTTGCAAATTGATTTTATTAAACTAACCACGTGTTAATAAAATTATTGAAATTATTATTCTAACAAATATTTAAACAAATTATTGTTGTTATTTATTAACTTTTACAAAAATGCTTATAAAGAGTTGTATTTTTTTTTTAGTTTTGCAAATTGATTTTCTTTAACCAACCACATGTTAATAAATTAAATAAAATTATTATACAAACAATTATTTAAACAAATTATTGTTGTTATTTTTTAACTTTTTCAAAAATGCTGAAAAAAAGTTGCAGGTTTTTCTTAATTTTGCAAATTGCTTTTCTTGAATCAACCACATTTTAATAATATAAATAAAAATTATTATTATAACAATTATTTAAACAAATTATTGTTGTTATTTTTTAACTTCTTTAAAAATGCTCATAAAGAGATGTAGTTTTTTCTCAATTTTGCAAATTGATTTTATTAAACTAACCACATGTTAATAAGATTATTGAAATTATTATTCTACCAAATATTTAAACAAATTATTGTTGTTATTTATAAATTTTTTAATAAATGCTAAATAAAGAGTTAAACAGTTTGTTTAAAAATTTGTTATGTTAAAAATTTATCAATTTTTTTAAATTGTGGTTCACTTAAGAAAAGTAATTTGCGGAATTAAGAATAAATTACAAATCTTTTAATGCATTTTTAAAAAAGTTAATAAATAACAACAATAAGTTGTTTAATTGTTATAATAATAATTTTAATAATTTTATTAACATGTCGTTGGTTTAATAAAATCAATTTGCAAAATTGAGAAAAACCTAGAACTCATTATAAAAATTTTTGAAAAAGTTAAAAAATAACAACAATAATTTGTTTAAATAATTGTTATAATAATAATTTTTATTTATATTATTAAAATGTGGTTGATTCAAGAAAAGCAATTTGCAAAATTAAGAAAAACCTGCAACTTTTTTTCAGCATTTTTGAAAAAGTTAAAAAATAACAACAATAATTTGTTTAAATAATTGTTTGTATAATAATTTTATTTAATTTATTAACATGTGGTTGGTTAAAGAAAATCAATTTGCAAAACTAAAAAAAAAATACAACTCTTTATAAGCATTTTTGTAAAAGTTAATAAATAACAACAATAATTTGTTTAAATATTTGTTAGAATAATAATTTCAATAATTTTATTAACATGTGGTTAGTTTAATAAAATCAATTTGCAAAATTGAGAAAAAACTACATCTCTTTATGAGCATTTTTAAAGAAGTTAAAAAATAACAACAATAATTTGTTTAAATAATTGTTATAATAATAATTTTTATTTATTTTATTAAAATGTGGTTGATTCAAGAAAAGCAATTTGCAAAATTAAGAAAAACCTGCAACTTTTTTTAAGCATTTTTGAAAAAGTTTAAAAATAACAACAATAATTTGTTTAAATAATTCTTTTTATAATAATTTTATTTTATTTATTAACATGTGGTTGGTTAAAGAAAATTAATTTGCAAAACTAAAAAAAAATACAACTCTTTATAAGCATTTTTGAAAAAGTTAATAAATATCAAAAATAATTTGTTTAAATAATTGTTATAATAATAATTTTTTTTTATTTTATTAAAATGTGGTTGATTCAAGAAAAGCAAGTTGCAAAATTAAGAAAAAACTACAACTCTTTTTAATCAATTCTGAAAAAGTTAATTAATAACAATAATACTTTGTTTAAACAATTGTTAGCGTCTTACTTTGATAATAAATATTTATATAACATAAATATATATAAATTTATGTTTTTATTAGGTGTCTAAAGTTAGAAAGTTTAAGAAAATTGCAAAAACGATCGATTTATTTGTTATTTTGTAAGGAAATAACAACAATAAATTGTTTAAACAAATTATGTAACATGCTAAAACATTAACAATAATATATATTTTGATAATAACATCAATGAATGAAGAAAAAGCATTTAAAATGTGACGATGTGAAATTTTTTATAAATAAAATTTTACTTCTCACAATTCTTTGATTAATAAAATTAATTTGAATTATTTATTTTTAAAATTTATGTGTTAAATTAATTAATTTTTTAAAATAATTCGGAGGTTGCAGCGGTATTCCAAGGTTGAAAAATTTAATTATTAGATTTTAAGATTAATTGTATTTTCCCTTTTTATTTTTCTGTAAATTCCTGTTCCTGGTTCCTGAGTCGACATCAAATAAGAAGTTCGAAGTAGAAAGATGATTGGAATTTTAACGTTTTAAAGAAGTCATTCAGTTTGGATTTCATTTTTATTTCAAATTTTGCTGCCTATTTCTATGGAATCTACTGCCTGTTTAAAATTTCTAAAATCCATGGCCCAAGGATTATATTTAAGATTGTTGCCTGCCTGCCTTTCTATTTTAATTTTTAAAGAAGATTAACTAATATCCTTGGTAGAATTCGCTCAGCCTTCCGTTTTTTTTACGCGAAGCTCCTATGCCGATGGCCCGTTGGAATCATCATACGAACCTGATATTAATGAATTTCATCCAATTTGGATTTAGTCCCTTTGAGTTTTCGTGATGAAATTTTAATATTTAACTTGTATTAGAAGACAACGGCGGAGAGTCTAGTGGAATTATTTAATTATTTCAACATCAAATGGATTAAATTAATTTAAATTCAAATTCAATTTCTCGAATAACTACGTCCCTGGAGTATCCTAGCAACGGCGCTGCACTAAGTTTGTTGGATTGTTAAACAAATGAAAAGCGCGAAATACGAACTGAAATCAGTGAAAAACGAAAACCGTAAATCATCTTTCAAGCAACCTCCGAAGAAGACAGAAGTCTTAAATTTAATTTATTTAATTTATAATCAGTGTTAAATATTGTGAAAATTTTAATTGTGCCTTTCTGGAATTATTATTACTGCCGTTCCCTTGGGATTTATTTAATTTTCTGGTGAGAAATCATTTTGTTAAAAATTCAATAAAGGAGAATTTAATTTGTTAAAGTCGTTCGCGTTGTCAAGGAAGACATCTTGAAATTTAATAATTTTTTATATTTCTTTTGAATTCCTTTATTGAATTTTCCTTTTAAAATTTCAATTAATTTATTTGATTATTTATTTAAAATTTTATAACTTTTTCACAAAATTTCCTAAATTTTGATGTAAAATTATTTGATGTAATTTTGACTCTTTCCCTATGATGTTTTCTTCTTTCCCTATTTAAAAATTTAATTTATTTAAGATTTTATTCCCCATTTATTGTAATTTTGACTCAACCCAAAAATTATAATTATTTTAAAGAAATAATTTAATCTGGAATCTTGAATGTAATTTTGACCCATTCCCTTTTATTTGAACTTGAATTTCAAACCCTTTTCTCATGTTTTGACCCTTCCTGTTTTTAATTTATAATATAATCAACCTTGGGATATCGTAAAAGAGTTATTTATTTATTTAAATCTTTTATTGTTAATTATTAAAATAAAATTTGAAATTTATTAATGTAATTATTGTAGTGTAGAGTTTAAATTGTGAATTAAAATTTTACTTTCATTTATAAAATTGAGTATTAATTATTTTCATTACTAATTATTAAATTAATTTATTCAATTGAATGCAAATTTTTTTTTGAATCACCCCCTCTACCAAATTTTCTCTAATTATATAAATTACTAGCCAATTCCGTCGTAATTAATTTCTTTTATTTTAATTTTTTTTATTTAGTAAAGGCGCCCAACGAGTAAATTTTGTTAAATTCTTTCTTTTATACTTAATTAATTACGCCGAAGGTAACCTAATAATTTTCGCTATAAAATATTAAGTTTGGGTTACATTTTGGCGCCCAACGTGGGGCTAAAAGCGTCAATTGATTTATATTAATTCTCAATTTGAATTTTATTTACATAATTTGAATTATTGTCAATTTCAGATTAATGGATTAAGGTTATTGAATCACCTTACTGATATTTTATTCTCTTTTTTTTTCCTTTTGAGAATTTAAAAAAAAAAAAAAAAATAATAATAATAATAAATAAAATAAAAATAAAATTTTAACATTTTGTTTATTTTGTCCTCAATTTAACAAACAATAAAAGTATTTATTATTTAATTTCTGAATAATTTTGATAATATCTTGATAATTATTTAAAAAAAAAAAAAAAAAAGCAATGATGGATAATGCAAGTTTTGATTTGGAACAATGGGTGAACCATTTAAGTAAAGAAGAATTAACAATGGAATTAAAAAGTCGTGGTCTCCTTGCAATTGGCAACGTTACTGCCCGACGTAATCGTTTGATAAAAAATTTTCATTTGAACAAAAACCCTGATTTTGCGAAAAACCTCGTAGATACTTTAATTCCTAATCCAAATAATGACAATTTTATTGAAGATCAATCAGAAAATAGAGTTGAAAATAATATTTCAACTGATCCTAATGTCCCATCTAATTTTGATAATGATGATTTAATCACTTTCGATCGTATTAGTAGCAAATCTTCTTTGAGTCTTAATTCAAGAAAAATTAATGATTCTTTTGAATCAAATCGTCTTATTGATTCTCTGAACAAGCCTGACGATCCATCTAGAGGAAATTTCCGAAATCAAAGAAATTTTCCAAGGGATGATTATAATTCGCGAAATTCTGTTTCTTTCGATAGAGAATTTAAAAGTCCCAATGAATTTTCCGAAAAAGTTTCTAGAGAATTTAATAGATCCAAATCGAATTTTTCAAATCGTGATAATTATTTCCAAAACGATGTTACTCCAAAAGATTCTTTTCCTTATAGGGACAATTTTCTTAAAAATTCAGAAAAAATTACTGATCCCAGGATTCGAACTCAGCAAAGAAAAAACTATTCTTTTAATAAAAAAATAGATTCTCATTTTACATCTGAAAATAAAACTGATCCTTTTAATGAAAATAATTATCCCAATTTTCATAATGATAATTATAAATCACGTAATGATTTTTCTCAAGATCAAGATTTTAAATATAAAAATAATTATTCCTATGAAAATAATTGTTCAGACTCTTTTGATTATAAATTTCGTAATAATCATTCCCAAAATCAAGATTTTAATCGAGATTCTAGAGAAATAAATTATGATTCTTATGACCCTCGCCAAATTCAGTTTAATGATTATTATGACCCTCGTCAAGTTCATTTTAATGATTATAATAAACCTCATAATTATAAATTTTCACAAAATTCTGCTGCTTTAGCATTAGAAACAATGAGAAAATGGAATTTAAAATTTAATGGTTCAAGATCAGAAGATCCCGAAGCTTTTTTGATAAAAATTAGAGAAGGTCGCTCCATAGTGCCAGTTTCTGATCAAACTTTATTACAAGTTTTACCTTTTTTCCTTTCGGGAATAGCCCTCAATTGGTTCCGTGGTTCACGTCATTTGTGGAAAAATTTTGAAGAATTTTCTCGTGATTTTCAATCAAGGTTCGCTGATCCTGATTTCCAGTTTGAGTTACGACAAGAAGTATATCGTCGAACTCAAGGAGAAAGAGAATCAGTTTCAGATTTCATCACTTGCATGTTGTCCTTATTTGACAGAATAGTACCTAGTATTACTGATGAAGAACAATTAAGTTTCGTTCATCGAAATTTATTGCCCAGATATCAAATGATTATTCCCTGTCAAAGTGTTTCGACTATAACACAATTAGAACGTACAGCTAAATCGGTAGAAAAAAGCCATTTATTGAGCAAAGTTTTCAGACCACCACCTACTCCCGAAAAATCCTTATTACCGGATTTAGCTTACAAGGAACCCTTTCGTTCACGAAATATTAATAACAATAACAAAGATTCTTTACATTTAATTCAAGAAAATGACATTGACATAGATAAATTATTAGAAACTGTTTTAGTTATTAAAGAATCAAGAAATCCCGTTAATAATGATCAAAAATCGATTAAGAAAACTATTTTAGATTCACAAAAAAATGACCCAATTAAATCAAATAATTTAAAATCGAAAACTTCAAATTCAAAAATAGTTTCTTGTTGGAACTGTGGTAAAGAAGGTCACAGATTCACGGAATGTTCGGAAACTAAAAATATTTTTTGTTATAAATGTGGAGAGAAAAATGTGACTCGAAATAATTGTTCAAAATGTTCGGGAAACTAAAAATTGAGACTATAAATAGGGCTAATAGTTCTCTAAAAGATATTAAAACGCCCTTTAATAATTTTGATAATGATCAACAAAAATTAGTGGAATTTAATTTAAAAAAGCCTAAATCACAAAATTTAGTAGAAATTGAATATTTGAACCTAACTACGGATTTGTCTGAAGTTAACGGAGTTTATAGTCCCAAAGATCACGATATTTTTATTTTCTGTAAGTCAAATAGATTTTATGTAAATCAAGAAGATTTAGAAAAAATTAAAGATAATAAAGATTTTGTAATTAAAGAAAGTAATAAAGAATCTCTTAATGTTATAATTGAACCTTCGATCGATGATCATATTAAATCAAACTTGTTGCCTTCCAATATTTGTAAAAATATAAATGATTTAGACTTAATTGATTTTAATAATGACTCTCTTGATTTAACAAATAAAAAAGAAAATTTTGAGCAAAAAGATGAAACCCCTTTATTAAATATTAAAAAGTATGATTACTCCTCTATTTTTCAAATTTCTGAAATGGCTTACATTTCCGATTGTTTTACTAGTCCTGAGTCGTTGATGTATGTAATAATTAAAATTTTTAATTACCCAATTAATGCTTTAATTGATAGTGGTGCAACTAGATCTTTTATAGGAAAATTAAATATGGAATTACGAAATAATCTGGGACTTATTGTTGAGAAAAATATCGGTCTAGTACAAATAGCTAATAGTCAAGTTCAAACTGTTTCCGAAGAAATCTCCGCTCCTATTGAACTTAATAATAAAGTTAACTTAATGAAAATTAGAGTATTGAATTCTTTACCAGTTGATTTTGTGATCGGATTAGATTTTCTAAAAATCTTTAAAATAACGGTTAATTATGAAGATAAAACTTGGTTTTTTAATGATAATCGCAGTAAAATTTTTGATTCTGAAGTAAATGAAAAAAATTCTGATTTATGTTGCGGATTGATGGAATTATCTAAAATTCAAGTTCACGAATTGAATGAATTATTATCTAAAATACCTGATAATCAAGGTAAACCCGGTCTTACTAGCTTAACAGAGCATATAATTGATACTGGAGATCAACAACCAATTAAACAGAGACATTATTCCGTTTCACCCAAAGTACAAGAAGCTATTTTTGCTGAAGTAGACGCGATGTTAGCTGATGATATAATAGAATCATCAAAAAGTGGTTGGTCATCCCCTATTGTCATGGTTAAAAAACCCGATAATACGTATCGATTCTGTTTAGATTTTAGAGCCCTGAATAAAGTAACTAAAAAGGATGCGTATCCCATCCCAAAAATAAATAATATTTTACAAAAGTTAAGCAAAGCCAAATATATTTCTAAATTGGACATCAATAAAGGATTTTTGAATATTCCTTTAGAAATGAATAGTCGCGAGAAAACAGCTTTCACTGTCCCTGGACGTGGTTTATTTCAATTTAAAAGAATGCCTTTTGGCTTAACTAATGCCCCTGCCACTTTTCAGCGTCTAATAGATTCTTTGATTGGAGCTGAATTAGATCCTTATGTTGTTGCCTATCTTGACGACATAATAATTCAAACCGAGACTTTCAAAGAACATCTCAGATTGCTATTAATAGTTTTTAAAAAAATTCAAGATGCAAAGTTGAATTTGAATTTAAAAAAATGTGAATTTTGTTGCCCCGAAGTTAAATATTTAGGTTATATGATAAACGAAAATGGCTTGATTGTTGATCCAGATAAGATTCTTCCTATTTTAGAATATCCTATTCCTAAAAACATTAAGGAATTGAGGAGGTTTTTAGGAATGTCTTCCTGGTATAGAAGATTCATTGCCAATTTTTCATCCATTGTAGCTCCTTTAAATTTACTTTTACGAAAAAACCAACGTTGGATTTGGACCGAAGATCAAAATTCTGCTTTTCAAAAACTTAAAGATTATTTGACTAAATCCCCTATTCTTTCTGCCCCAAATTTTGATCTCCCTTTCGAACTTCAAACTGATGCAAGTACCTCTGGTCTAGGTGCTGTTCTTACCCAAAAAGTAAATAATATCGAACATGTTATTGCTTATGCTAGCAGATCTCTCCTTGATGCCGAACGAAATTATACAACAACTGAGTTAGAATGTCTAGCTGTTGTTTGGTCTATTAATAAATACAGAGAATATCTAGAAGGTTATCATTTTACTGTCATAACCGATCATGCCAGTCTAAAATGGTTAGGTAATTTGAAAAATCCTACGGGTAGACTAGCTAGATGGTCTATGGTACTCTCAGCTTATGATTTGGAATTTGTTCATAGAAAAGGAAGTTCCCATCATGTTCCCGATGCCCTTTCCCGCATGTTCGAATCCCCAAAAGAAAAACTTAATTTAATTTTGTCCCCAAATCTTTCTTGGTATGTCCGACGTTTCATGTCAGTTAAAAATTATCCTGAAAAATTCCCTACGTGGAAAATCATTGATGGAAAATTATACCATTATAGACCCGACCCCGTTATTTCAACTTTAGTAAAAGATTTAAATGAATGGAAATTAGTTCCCTCCGATGAAGAAAGAAAACTTATTCTCTCAGAAAATCACGATGATCCTCAATGTGGTCACCTCGGTACCGAAAAAAACTTTTAGAAGAATAGCAATAAATTATTTCTGGCCAGGTTGTTATAGAGATGTTTATGATTTTGTTAGAAGATGTGACATCTGTCAAAAATGTAAAGTCGAACAGAAGGCTCCCTGTGGGTTAATGGGTCAAAGAATGATTGAAGAACCCTGGATTATTGTAGCAGCTGATATAATGGGTCCTTTACCCAGAAGTAAATCCGGATTTCAATACGTTCTGGTTATGCAAGATTTATTTACTAAATGGATAGAAATCGTTTGTTTAAGAGTAGCAACTGGGAAAAAGATTAAAGATTCATTTTATGATGTAATTATTAACAGATGGGGAACTCCAAAAATCCTTCACACGGACAATGGAACTGAATTTGTTAATAATGTTATAGGATCTTTGGCTTCTGAATATAATATTATTCATACAACATCTCCTCCATATCATCCTCAAGCCAATCCTGTGGAACGTGTCAACAGAGTTTTAAAAACTATGATTGTTTCATATATTAAAAATGATCACAGGACTTGGGATGAACATATGTCTGATTTCAGATTTGCCTATAATACCTCTTATCATTCCTCTTTAAAGACCACCCCTGCTTTCTTAAATCTTGCAAGAAATCCTAAACAAATTAATTCTCTTCGTAAAGATAAAGTAAATCCTAATATTGACCCAAAATCTATTGAACTTTGGCATGAACGAATGAAAAAGATTCAAATTATGAAAGATTGGATTATTAAAAATTTGGATTCAGCTTTTCAAAAGCAATCTAAACAGTATAATTCTAATCGTCGTAATTTGGATTTTAAACTTGGAGATTTAGTTTTAATAAGAAACAGAACTTTATCTTCAAAAGTTAAACACATAGCTGCTAAATTAAACCCTAAATTTAGTGGACCTTATAAAATTTCCAAAATATTATCACCTACTGTTTATGAGATTAGTACCTTAGATAATAATTTTGTATCCAAATCCCATATTCAATATCTAAAACCTTATATTTCCCAAAATTAATCCGAATATTTATTATCCCTTTTGGTCCCAATTATTCTGTTTTAGATTTGTTGACCCAATCCTATCCTTAATTATGACGAATCCCAGTGAAGAAAAGGAAATACCTATTATTGACCTAGATGAAGAATATATAGAGCTCAAAGAATATGAGAACCTTTTATTAAAACATAACGAGTTAATTGATAAATTTAATGCTCTTATTCTGGAAAGAGAGGAAGAAGAAGAAATAGTAGCTGGATGGACAGAAGAAGATGACAAGAGAAATAAAATTCATCCTGGATGGGAGTATGTGAAACCTTTTAGCAAAATCCTGCAAGCCGTTCAAGAAAGGAATCCTAACGTTATTCCAGCTCTAATAGATGCTCATCTAGCTGAAGACGAGTTTTATAATATTCCGGCTTCTTCAGACCATATAAAAGAATTCCCTACTACTTCTGAGGCAATAACTCAAACGACAATGGAAAACAAAATTAAAACTGACTCATCCACCCAGACTTTCCGGATTAGTTTACCTCCCTCATCATTTAAAACAACATCTGATTCTTCAACACAAACAGTCAACTTTTATCAGAACACCATTCAATCCAATTCTTCTCGATCATACACTGGAACTATTTCCAAAATTCCTAACACTCACACAAAACCTAAATCGCAGACACCCATCATCACTCATCAAACACCTGATTTTAAGAAAAATTTTGACCCCGACCTACATTTTATTCCTCAAACAAATTTTGACCCCCAATCTAGACCCAATTTTGAGAACAATCATGCTTCCTATCAAAAGTTTAATTCACGAAGAAATTTTGATTCCCCTCAGCAATGTAGTTCTGGCTCTTCTTTCCGTAAAAATGATTTGAATTCCTTCAAAAGACTTAACCAGAACGACTCCTCTTCGAATTTTGTACCTACAAAACAACAAAAATTATTACAGGAAAATCAAAACATTCCTTCTTTGTTTGATGTAAAAGTAGAAGCTCCTTCTTATTTAGGCGTAAAAATCATAAAATGGTTAGATGAAGATTGTCGTCATGGTTGCTGGAATTGCAAAGAGAGAGACCACACTTATGAGAATTGTATCCACCCAAAACGTGGATTATTTTGCTTTAATTGTGGATTACCAAATTATAAAATTAATAACTGTCCTAATTGTAAAGAAATGCACCAGAACAAAAAGCATGCAGCTTAATTTTTTATAATTCCAATGTTCTTTTATTATAATTTATGATTTAAACTTTTATAATCATTTCCATTACTTGTATTATATTGTTAATTTTCTTCTATTTGATTATTAATTATTACTAAAAGTTTTATTCGTTTATAGAATTAAAATATCAGTAAATGACTTTGTGTTTATAGAATCAACACCTTCAATTATGACTCTGTTACTAAATCCCAAGATCAATCTATAATGTTGATCATTCTCCTGAAAGTAGGTTTCTTTTATTTTGTTTTAGAATTTATCCTGAAAAAAAAAAAAAAAAAAAAAAAAAAAAATTACTTATGGATTCCAATATGTATCACTTGAGATGCTGGAATTGTGAAGGCTATGGTCATAGTTATGCGAAGTGTAACAACCTTAAAAGACCATTATTTTGCTTCAACTGTGGATTACTAAAATATGATATTAATAATTGTCCTAGTTGTAAAAAAAAAATTACAAGAAAACAAACAGCGTCTCTCTTAATCTTTTTGTATGATGAAAAATTGTGTTCTTTATATCGTTCATGACTCTAATTAATATAAATTATTTATATTGACATTTCCCTTGTGTTAATTTTACCTAAAAACATTGATTATGAATTAATTGTACATGTTATACTTAATTATAATTAAAATATCAATGAATTTTTTTGTATATGCTAATGATGTTTAAATAAATTCTTAATTATAGTTTTGTTTATTCCTTATTATCCAAAATTTAAATAACTATTTATTATTAAAGAAATTCAATCAAGGAATTCCGTTGCAAAATATCTCAAATTTGTTTATCCTGTTGAATTTTTAATATTTTCTCACTTTCGTGGATCAATTTCAATAATTCTATTATTTGACTTAATGAAAGACCTTTCGGTCTTTGTTAAGGAAAGGGGTATGTGACGATGTGAAATTTTTTATAAATAAAATTTTACTTCTCACAATTCTTTGATTAATAAAATTAATTTGAATTATTTATTTTTAAAATTTATGTGTTAAATTAATTAATTTTTTAAAATAATTCGGAGGTTGCAGCGGTATTCCAAGGTTGAAAAATTTAATTATTAGATTTTAAGATTAATTGTATTTTCCCTTTTTATTTTTCTGTAAATTCCTGTTCCTGGTTCCTGAGTCGACATCAAATAAGAAGTTCGAAGTAGAAAGATGATTGGAATTTTAACGTTTTAAAGAAGTCATTCAGTTTGGATTTCATTTTTATTTCAAATTTTGCTGCCTATTTCTATGGAATCTACTGCCTGTTTAAAATTTCTAAAATCCATGGCCCAAGGATTATATTTAAGATTGTTGCCTGCCTGCCTTTCTATTTTAATTTTTAAAGAAGATTAACTAATATCCTTGGTAGAATTCGCTCAGCCTTCCGTTTTTTTTACGCGAAGCTCCTATGCCGATGGCCCGTTGGAATCATCATACGAACCTGATATTAATGAATTTCATCCAATTTGGATTTAGTCCCTTTGAGTTTTCGTGATGAAATTTTAATATTTAACTTGTATTAGAAGACAACGGCGGAGAGTCTAGTGGAATTATTTAATTATTTCAACATCAAATGGATTAAATTAATTTAAATTCAAATTCAATTTCTCGAATAACTACGTCCCTGGAGTATCCTAGCAACGGCGCTGCACTAAGTTTGTTGGATTGTTAAACAAATGAAAAGCGCGAAATACGAACTGAAATCAGTGAAAAACGAAAACCGTAAATCATCTTTCAAGCAACCTCCGAAGAAGACAGAAGTCTTAAATTTAATTTATTTAATTTATAATCAGTGTTAAATATTGTGAAAATTTTAATTGTGCCTTTCTGGAATTATTATTACTGCCGTTCCCTTGGGATTTATTTAATTTTCTGGTGAGAAATCATTTTGTTAAAAATTCAATAAAGGAGAATTTAATTTGTTAAAGTCGTTCGCGTTGTCAAGGAAGACATCTTGAAATTTAATAATTTTTTATATTTCTTTTGAATTCCTTTATTGAATTTTCCTTTTAAAATTTCAATTAATTTATTTGATTATTTATTTAAAATTTTATAACTTTTTCACAAAATTTCCTAAATTTTGATGTAAAATTATTTGATGTAATTTTGACTCTTTCCCTATGATGTTTTCTTCTTTCCCTATTTAAAAATTTAATTTATTTAAGATTTTATTCCCCATTTATTGTAATTTTGACTCAACCCAAAAATTATAATTATTTTAAAGAAATAATTTAATCTGGAATCTTGAATGTAATTTTGACCCATTCCCTTTTATTTGAACTTGAATTTCAAACCCTTTTCTCATGTTTTGACCCTTCCTGTTTTTAATTTATAATATAATCAACCTTGGGATATCGTAAAAGAGTTATTTATTTATTTAAATCTTTTATTGTTAATTATTAAAATAAAATTTGAAATTTATTAATGTAATTATTGTAGTGTAGAGTTTAAATTGTGAATTAAAATTTTACTTTCATTTATAAAATTGAGTATTAATTATTTTCATTACTAATTATTAAATTAATTTATTCAATTGAATGCAAATTTTTTTTTGAATCACCCCCTCTACCAAATTTTCTCTAATTATATAAATTACTAGCCAATTCCGTCGTAATTAATTTCTTTTATTTTAATTTTTTTTATTTAGTAAAGGCGCCCAACGAGTAAATTTTGTTAAATTCTTTCTTTTATACTTAATTAATTACGCCGAAGGTAACCTAATAATTTTCGCTATAAAATATTAAGTTTGGGTTACAAAAATAATAATTAATATTTTTTTAAATAAATTCCAGGTTTTTTTACGTTTATGGGGTTTGTTTACAGTCATATAAAAAATAGTTGAAATAATTTATTTAATAAATATACGACAGATTTTTATTATTTGGACATTCATGAACAAAAATATCGTTTACAGAAAGAGAAAGGTCAATTTTTCACGATTTTATGTCAAATTTACGAAAAAGTGCATTTTTCCTATGGGAATTCAATGGTAATTTTCAAGGGCTTTGCGGCACGGGTTAATATTAAAAAATAAAAAAATAAAAAAATACGTATCTCATATTTTTCGCCAAAGAACAAAATTGGGGGGTAAGGTTTATGAAAATCGAAATTATTTTTTTTTTTGGGCCACCCTAATATATACCTTTAAAATTCACTAATACACTTCAGAATATATTTTTAATTTAGGGGTATTTTTTCAACGCCGCCAAGTAGGGCAGTTACGTAAGAATCGTCCATTATATACAAAAAATGTATACCTTCAGCTGACTTTAATCCTCATTGAAATTCACCTCTGTCACTCTCTTTGAAAGATTACAGAAAATAAAGAAGCTACACAGAGAGTATGAACATACACTGTTAAAAATTTGGGGAGTTAACGGTTGCTGGAGTTGGGAGTTGAGATTTTAGAGTTAAAAATCGACTCTCAAAGGTGAGTGAGTCTCATACGCTCTATGTTTAAGAAGAGTGGGGACTGAAGGATTAAGCGTTAACTCTCTTTACTTCAACTCTTCAAGGCGTGCGACTTTTATAGAGTCCCGTAGAGAGTTAAATTTCAACTCCTTTTTTTAACAGTGTATAAGTATGTATATGTTCATTACGTGCAATAATTTGTTCGGAAAGTGCAATATTAGTTTTCTTTGTATGCTCATGGGGTCGAATAATTTAGTCTTTGGGTACTCAAGAATATGCATTTTGGCATGCAGCCAGAAACAACACAAAGGAAAATAAAATGTGTTCGGTATATGTGGATGGCATAAGAGAATATGTAAATTACGTATGGTTATTTTCCTTTTAAAGTGATGAGAGGGAGTCCAATTATATTATCTCTCCATACAAAGAAATGTTAAGATTTAAGTATATTATAGTATTAAAATGAAAAATAGTATATTCTTCTTTTAAGAATTATTCTTGGATCCTGTTTAAGAATAAAATATTCTTAAAACAAGTAGCATTTTCTTAAATTAAGTATACTTTCCCAAGTCTCTGAGAATAAAAGTCTCTGAGAATATATACTTGTTAATTTAAGAATAATTTATATTCTTAAGATACGAATAATTCTTAAAATATGAATTCCACTTTTTTCTGTGATGGTGGATTATGCGTAGATTATTATTATAGTTATAAAAATTGTGTTAATAAATACGTTAGATTAAATATTTGTCAGATTAATCTTCGATGTCAAAATCAATACCAAATGGATTACTTGAGGTTGGAAGTATTACTAAACAGTCTCGAGTTTCTTGAGCAATCACACTTTTCGTAATAACTCGCAAACTGAGGGAATTACTTCCTTGCTTTCATACAAAGTGTCAAGGTGGTATAGCACTTCCATAAATTTGTGGTGTGTGCAACTATGTTCAAACCATGATTTTAAATTTAATTAAATTAATCATCCTTAATTTTGATAAAACACCGCAATTAAAGAAACAGTAACATAGACAAAACAGATTTATAATGTTTGTCCGAATTTGCACACTGAAAGAAAAAAAAATAAAATTTAATATAAGATTATTGAAAGGAGACTATTCAAGAACTATACTGGAAAAAAATAATTGGTTTACTTTTAAACTGTTGCAGTGAAGAAAAGAGAATTTAATAGTGACTATATTAAACACTAAAACGAACTTTTGAATATTAATATAGTCACTATTGAATTTTTTTTTCGTCAATGTAACAGTTTAAAAGTGACCCAGCTAGTTTTTTCGGTAGGTTTTGAAATATATCCTTTCAATATATTTAATATTAAATTTTATAGTGTCATTTTTAAATATTATTTTAAATAAAAAAATCAGCCCCCACCCTCCTTAAAGAAAAACAAAAATTTCTCCATTTTTATCTTATCAGAGTGTCTAGCGAGTGATAATTAAAGCAATGGAGAAAATCTTTAAAGAATCTTGACAAAATGTGAAAAAATAAAATTTTACAAACATTACAAAATTTTATTAAAACCAGTATTATGAAATGCCAGATAAGAAAATTAAGGATAATTTACATTGAACTGAGAAAATTAAGACAATAAGATGTAAAAAATGTAGTAACTGAAAAATCTGCAAAAAATAGATAAATTTTTCAAAAATAAAAAAATTAAAAAACTAATTGAAGGCAGAAGAAAGAAAATTAAGAAACATGGTAATATAATGTTATGAAATATTAAACAGTTTAAGTAAGGTTGATTAAATTGCTTTTAATTTTTTAAAATCAAAATATTACGCGATAAACAGTAAACAATTTTAAAACAAAAAATTAAAACTACAAAAGAGGAGCAAAAATGGTTTTCAAAAAGTTAAAATATTTGCGGATGTTTTTTTAGTTAAGCAAAAAACAATAATTTTTTTAAAATGAAGAATTAATTAAAAACAATAAAAAAATTTTGAGAAAAAAAACCAATATTTCTATTAAAAATAGAGAAATTATGATCAAATGAGAAAATTTATTGTAAGATGAAATTTACAAGAAATGAAATAAAAGAAGAAAAGATTTTAAAAATTATAAAAATTAATAAGTTGTGACAAATGACGAAAAAGAAAATAAATATTTTAAAAATCATAAAATTGAAAAAAGTTATATTTCACAACTTCCGAATTATAATAAATATAATTCATCAATGGAAAAGTAAATAATTATATTTTTCTAAATATTGTAAAAATAAAACTGTATAACATTAACTGAAGTAATTTTTGTAAAAAGTATAAAATTAAAAAAAATCGAAGACATAAAAAAGTATTATTAAAGGCATTATAAAAAAGAAATAAAAAGAAATGAAAGTTAATTAAGTGACTTTTTAAAAATACAGAAAAGTAATATAAAACAAAATACTCACAAAATTTTTTGAAAAAGAAAAAATTCAAGTTTTTGAATTTATTTTCAATTGTCAATTATTTTGCGCATTTCTCAATTATTTTCTTTAATATTTTATTATTCTCGTCATTTTTTAATATTTCTTTCAATTATTATCAATTATTCTCTAAAGTCAATTCCATTCTACAATTTTCAATTAATTTTATTTAATGTTCCAAAAAAGTTGACATTTTTCAATTATCAACTATTTTTTTCAAATTACAATTTATTTCTTCAAGTTTTTATTATTTTCTTTAAATTTTAATTACATTTTCCAATTTTCAATTATTTTCTTTAATATTCAAAAAATCTCGCCTTTTTCAATTATTTTTTCACATATCAATAAACTTCTCTAATTTTAAATACAATTTTTCAATTATTCTCTTCAGTTTTTAATTATTTTATTTTCTATTCAATAATTCTCGGTTTTTATCAATTTTTAATTATATTCTTTAATTTTATTTCCATTCTTCAATTTTCAATTTTTTCTTCGATAACAATTATTTTTTTTTATCTTTAATTCATTTGTACAATTAGCAATTATTTCCAACAATTATTTCTATAATTTTGTTAATTTTTCAATGTTCGATTATTTAGTTTAAATTAAATATTTACAGTTTAATTTTTAAAATTATTTTTTCCAATTGTGTATTAATCTAACCATTTTTAAAATTATCTTTCAAACTGACAATTTTTTTCGTAATTTTTTAGATTTTTTCTTCAATTATTTTTTTCAATTTCAATTATAAATTCATATGTTGTTTTTCAATTATCTTTTTTCATTCATTAATTATATTCTTTAATTTTTAGTTATTTTTTGCAATCTTTTAAATGTTTATTTATTCTCTTAAAATTTTATAATTATTCTTTACTGTTGTCAATTATTTTTTTCGATAATTAATTCTTCAATATCCAATAATTCAAGGCTATTTCAATTATTTCAATTATAAACATTGTTTTATAAAGTTCAAATCAATTGTTCAATTCAACAATTATTTTCTTCAACTCTCAAATAATTTCTTAAAATTTTAATTCAATTATTCAATTTTCAATTAGTTTCTTTAATATTTAAAAATTCTCGCCCTCTGATAATTATTTTTCACGATTCTCAATAAGATTCGTTAATTTCAAAATTCTTCAATTCCCATTTTTTCCAAATGTCAATTCCATTTTTCAGTTTTCAATTATTTTCTTCAATTTTAATTATTTTTTTTTCGATTTTCAGTCGATTCGTTTAATCTCCAATTATTTCCAACAATTATTCCTATAAATTTCTTAATTTTTCAAATTGCAATTATTTTCCTTAATTATTTAAACTTTTTGCTAAATTTTACCAATTTTTTTTTGAATGGTCTATTAATCTAGTCATTTTGCAGATATTTTCTTGAATTTTTCACTTATTCTCGTGTTTTGTAATTTTTTCCCCATTATTATCAAGTTTTTTTTTCAAATTTCAGTTCATTCTTAAATTTTGAATTTATTTCATCAATTTTTTATTATTTTCTCCAAATTTTTATTATTTTCATCAATTTTCAATTTATTTCTCGATTTTTTTATTGTTTTCTAAAGTTTTCAATTATTTTCTTTAATTTAAATTTTCCAGCAATTATTCCTGTAGTTTTACACTCATTTTTTATTTGAGGTTTTCTTAAAAAACAACTAAATTTTTTTCCATCAATTAATCCCTTTATGAATAACTTTTATAGTCACATTAAAATGTTTATTGATCCTTAAGGTGTCTGTAAAAGATGATCTATTTATTGCAGTTTTTTTGCTGATGAATAATAAATAAACCAGTTCGTGTTATAAATATATCCGGTACTTTTCTCTATGTTTCACATTCTCTAAAAATAAAAAAATTTCCTACCTCGGCCAATGGCTTATTGATTGATTACACTGCGCGATTCTTTAGCGGAATAACCTGAATATAAAATGAAGAATCGTCTAGACGTATCTAGAAACAATTTTTAAATAATTTTAATTTTAAGAAGCCGACCTTTAATTAACAAAAAAAACTATTTACACATACAAATGTCTTTAATTGGTCTAAAAACAAAAAAAAAAAACAGAAACTTTTACGATATCAAAACTTTATCATTTCAGTCATAATTGGACTATAGTTAAAGCGTTTAACGAACCTGAAAGAGAAATCTAACAAGAATTCTAACTTTTTGAAACATACTTTTTCTTTTTTAAAGAATACACGTCAGGAAATATTTGAGAAAAATAAAGAACATTCTACATTATTCTGTCAAATATTATTTTAAGGCACGAGAACAATAATTGCATATAATTTTACCTATCGAACCTATCATTATAATATTACAGTATTATAAAATTATTTTCAGAAATTTTAAAAAAACTATTATAAATCGCATTAAATATTCACATTTTAAATTCTTTGACAGGGAGGAAGGCTGTATTTCGAAATCCCGTATACCTGTTCTTATTTCGAACCGTCAGGATTAATAAGCAATTAACTGACTGACAGCAGCACTGTCAAAATTCTCCAGCTCTTGGCGTTTGATATGAAAATTGAAAGACGTCAGTTAGAAAAAAAAAAATAACAATAATGAATCTTGACCTCAAAGACTTCACAGAAAGTTTTGTATATATTACCTAGAGTTGCAAAGAAGTAATATTACCTGGAGAACGGTAATGAGAACGAGAATATAACCGGGAATATAAAGGACCAAAATTCTAATCGAGAATTTATGAGAATTTAAGGTTTTTGATTTATTTATCAAATCTAGTCAACATTTCTCAATCAATGTACGAAAATAGAATCTCTAATGTCATTCAAATTAGTAATGATTTGAATTTCAAAGTTAAAATGAGGCGCATGAATATTCCCTAAATCTCATTTAGCCTAAATCCCATTAAGCCTAAAATCAAAAAGCCTAAAATGCATTCAGCCAAAATTCCATTTAACCTAAATTGCATTTAACCTAAATCTGATTTTACCGAAATTCCATTTAACCTAAATTCCATTTAACCTAAATCCCATTTAATCTAAATTCCGTTTAACCTAAATCTCATTTAACCTAAACTCCATTTAACCTAAATCCCATTTAACCTAAAAAACATTTAGTATAAATTCCATTTAACCCAAAATGCATTCAGCCTAAATCTCACTTCACCTAAATCCCATTTAACCTAAATGTCATTTAACCTAAATTCCACTTAACCGAAATCCCATTTAACCTAAAACGCATTTAGTCTAAATTCCATTTAACCTAAAATGCATTCAGCCTAAATCTCACTTCACCTAAATCCCATTTAACCTAAATCTCATTTAACATAAATTCCACTTAACCTAAATCCTATTTAACCTAAATTCCATTCAGTCTAAATTCCATTTAACCTAAAATGCATTCAGCCTAAATCTCATTTAACCTAAATTCGGTTTAACCTAAATCTCATTTAACCTAAATTCCACTTAACCTAAATCCCATTTAACCTAAAACGCATTTAGTCTAAATTCCATTTAACCTAAAATGCATTCAGCCTAAATCTCACTTCACCTAAATCCCATTTAACCTAAATCTCATTTAACATAAATTCCACTTAACCTAAATCCTATTTAACCTAAATTCCATTCAGTCTAAATTCCATTTAACCTAAAATGCATTCAGCCTAAATCTCATTTAACCTAAATTCGGTTTAACCTAAATCTCATTTAACCGAAATTCCACTTAACCTAAATCCCATTTAAACTAAAAAGCATTTAGTCTAAATCCCATTTAACCTAAATCTCATTTAACATAAGTTCCACTTAACCTTAATCCCATTTAACCTAATTTCCATTTAACCTAAATACCATTTAACCTAAATTCCATTTAACCTAAAACGCATTCAGCCGAAATCTCACTTCACTTAAATCCCATTTAACCTAAATCTCATTTAACCTAAATTCCACTTAACCTAAATCCCATTTAACCTAAAACGCATTTAGTCTAAATCCCATTTAACCTAAATTCCGTTTAACCTAAATCTCATTTAACCTAAATTCCATTTAACCTAAACTCCATTTAACCTAAATTCCATTTAACCTAAAAAACATTTAGTATAAATTCCATTTAACCCAAAATGCATTCAGCCTAAATCTCACTTCACCTAAATCCCATTTAACCTAAATCTCATTTAACCTAAATTCCATTTAACCGAAATCCCATTTAACCTAAAACGCATTTAGTCTAAATTCCATTTAACCTAAAATGCATTCAGCCTAAATCCCATTTAACCTAAATTCGGTTTAACCTTAATCTCATTTAACCTAAATTCCACTTAACCTAAATCCCATTTAACCTAAAACGCATTTAGTCTAAATTTCATTTAACCTAAAATGCATTCAGCCTAAATCTCACTTCACCTAAATCCCATTTAACCTAAATCTCATTTAACATAAATTCCACTTAACCTAAATCCTATTTAACCTAAATTCCATTCAGTCTAAATTCCATTTAACCTAAAATGCATTCAGCCTAAATCTTATTTAACCTAAATTCCACTTAATCTAAATCCCATTTAACCTAAAACGCATTTAGTCTAAATTCCATTTAACCTAAATTCCATTTAACCTAAAACGCATTGAGCCTAAATCTCACTTCACCTAAATCCCATTGAACCTAAAAATTTTTTTAATTTAAGGATAAATATAGTTGAATCAAATAAAGTTTTAGGTTAAATGGGATTTAGATGAAGTGAGATTGAGGCTCAATGCGTTTTAGGTTAAATGGAATTTAGGTTAAATGGAATTTAGGTTAAATGGAATTTAGACTAAATGCGTTTTAGGTTAAATGGGATTTAGATTAAGTGGAATTTAGGTTAATTGAGATTTAGGTTAAATGGGATTTAGGTGAAGTGAGATTTAGGCTGAATGCATTTTAGGTTAAATGGAATTTAGACTAAATGCGTTTTAGGTTAAATGGGATTTAGGTTAAGTGGAATTTAGGTTAAATGAGATTTAGTATAAATGGGATTTAGGTGAAGTGAGATTTCGGCAGAATGCGTTTTAGGTTAAATGGAATTTAGGTTAAATGGTATTTAGGTTAAATTGAATTTAGGTTAAATGGGATTAAGGTTAAGTGGAACTTATGTTAAATGAGATTTAGGTTAAATGGGATTTAGGTGAAGTGAGATTTAGGCTGAATGCATTTTAGGTTAAATGGAATTTAGAATAAATGTGTTTTAGGTTAAATGGGATTTAGGTTAAGTGGAATTTAGGTTAAATGAGATTTAGGTTAAACGGAATTTATGTTAAATGGGATTTAGGCTGAATGCATTTTAGGTTAAATGGAATTTAGACTAAATGCGTTTTAGGTTAAACGGGATTTAGGTTAAATGGAATTTAGGTCAAATGAGATTTAGGTTAAACGTAATTTAGGTTAAATGGGATTTAGGTTAAATGGAATTTAGGTTAAATGGAATTTAGGTTAAATGGAATTTCGGTAAAATGAGATTTAGGTTAAATGAGATTTAGGTTAAATGAGATTTAGGTTAAATGGAATTTAGATTGAATGGGATTTAGGTAAAATGAAATTTAGGTTTAATGGAATTTAGGTTAAACGCGATTTAGGTTAAATGAAATTTAGGTTAAATGCAATTTAGGTTAAATGGAATTTTGGCTGAATGCATTTTAGGCTTTTTGATTTTAGGCTTAATGGGATTTAGGCTAAATGAGATTTAGGGAATATTCATGCGCCTTGTTAAAATTAAAAATTATATATAATAATTTACAAATTTCTTTCATTCATTAATTCTTTCAATAAAAAAAAAATAATTGAAATTTGAGAAAAATACGTAAAGATCTTAGAATTTAATTGAAAAAAATGGCAATAACTAAAAAATTGGGAAAAAGAATTGAAAAAAGCTAAAAATAATTGAAATTTACGATAATTAATCAAAAAATTTGGAAATGATAAAAACCAATAAAAATAATTAAAAATTGAAAAAAATAATTGAAATTTTAGAAAAATACTTAAAAATCTTAGAAAATAATTTTAGACAATGAGAAAAATAATTAACAATATTAAAGATAATAATTGAAAAATGATCAAATTAATTCAAAACTGAAAAAAAATTGAAATATGCTAAAAATAATTTAAGATTGAGAAAAAAATTGAAATATGATGGAAATAATTTAAATATGAAAAATTGAAAACAATAAATAAAATTTAAGAGAATTAATTTAAAAAATTATAGAATATATGTTTAAAAAAATAAATTAATTGCAAAATTTTTTTAAAAATTTTTAATTAAAGAGCATAATTAAAAAATCGCAGAAATAATCGAAAATTGATGAAAATAATTAAAATTTCAGATAAATAATTTAAAGGTTTGAAAAAATTTTCTAAAATAATGAAAATAATTAAAAAATAAAGGAAAATAATAGATTAATTAAAAGATGGAGAAAATAATTGCACAATAATAAAAAGAAATGAAAATTGAACAAAATAATTGAAAACTGAGATACATAATTGAAAGTTTAGGAAAATGATTCAGAAATTATGAAAATGATTAAAAATTGAAAATAACAATTGCAGAATGACAAAAATAATGTCAAATTAAAAAATTAATTTAAATTTGCGATGAATTTAAAATTTAGGAATAAATAATTAAACTGATTTAATATCAAGGGAAAAATAATTAAAATTAAAAAAGTGATTGAAAAAACTTAACAAAATAATTGAAATTTAAAGAATGTAAATTTAAGATTTTTATAGGGAAACAATTTAAAATTTATTAAAAATTGCAGAAAATAGTTGAAAAATTACAAAAATAGTACAAAATTGTAGTTTAAATAATTTGAATCATAATAGAAAGTAATTATCACTTCAATCACTTTTTCAATTTTAATTATTTTATCCTCAACAATACAACAATCTCATTATTTAGTGCTAAATTTTATATTATTTTTTGCAAAATTACATTAATTTTTTTAATTAACCTTATTATTTCCATTTTTGAATTATTTTCTCCATCTTCTAATTATTTTAATTATTTTGCAATTAATTTCCAAAATTTTCAGTTATTATCCCAAATGTAGATTATTGTCTTCAATTTTCAACTTTTTAAACGATTTTTTAATTATTTTCTTTTGCTCAAAAATAAATTCTGTAATTTTCCTATTATTTTCTCCAATTTCTAATTACCCTATTTCCATTCTTTTTGCGTAATTTTCAAAAATTTCAATTATTTATCTGAAATTTCAATTACTTTCATCATATTTCACTTCTTTTTAAAAATTTTAAATTATTTTCATCAAAATTCAATTATTTTTTTCAATTTTAAATTATTTTTATCATTTTTCAATTATTTCCCCAAATTCTTAATTAAATTTCTCACTTTGAAAAATTTTTTTACTATTATTTTCTTTCTATTTTTAATCACTTTGAATTATTTTCAAAATTTCCAAATTTTAAACTATTTATATGATATTTCAATTATTTAATTCAATTTTTATATTATTTGTTTATTATTTTCTTCAATTTTCAATTATTATACTTACGTTTTTTTTCATAATTTCCAAAAAGTTTTTAATTACTTATCTGAAATTTTCATTTTTTTTTTTTTTTAAGTACTTATATTCTATATTTTTTGGAATTATTTCTCATAAATTAAAAAATGTTGTTTTTAATTTTAAATTAAGTTTATCTTTTTTCATTTATTTTGTCTAATTTTTAATTATTTGCTTTTTTTTGTAATGAGCTTGTAAAGTTTCAAGTATTTTTCTGAGATTCTCTTTAATTTTCCTTTATTTAAAATATATTACTTAAATATATTATTTATCTCAATTTCCATTATTTTTTCCAATTTTTCATTATTCTAATTTTTTCTAATTTCTAAGATTTTGAAGTATTTTTCTCCAATTTCAATTATTTTCATTAATTTTAAAACGCTTCTATAATTTTTTTAATTACTTTCGACAATTTTAATCATTATCATGATTTTTTTTCAATAAATTTGCAATTAATTTACAAATTTTTTTATAAAACTATTCATAATTGTTATATTTAAAAATAATTTTTACACTTCATTTACTTATAATTAATTTGTAATGATAATTATTTTTGTCATTTATCAATTTTTATATTTTTTATGTCAATATATGTATGAAAATTGTTTGTGTTTCAAAATAGTGGAGTTTATTCAAACATAGAAAATTCTCATAAATTCTCCGGAAGGAGAATATTCTCGGTTATATTCTAGAGAATTTTGCAACTCTAATATTACCAGGTAATCTACCTGTTTTTTAAAAATAATAATCGCAGGAAATAGGTGTCGTGACCTTATGAATACGCATTATATTAGTGAAACTGATTACACTCAATATAATCTAGTTTAAAACACAATTTCCTTTACTTTCCAATTACTTACCTTAATTGAACATTCAATTATATGTAGAGATCGAAAACAATTTGTCTATGGTAATAAAATGTTATTTCAGTTTTACCAAAGTTAATGAAAAAAAAATATAAAATAATTTAAAAGATAAAAAATTTTTGGTTTGATCAGTTTAAAGCTATTGAAATAGGCACTTTAAGAACCATATTCTAAAGACTAAAAAATATCTATTTGGGATTTTCTAATATATTTTTTTCCCTTAATCTTAGGTGTTGGAGTCTTAAAGTCTACGTTTGAAAGCTTTAAATTAGGACCTTATTGAAGATTCTAACACGCAAGGTTAAAGAGAATAAAAGTATTTAAAAATCTCAAATAGACGTTTTTTGGAATTTTTAAGCCCACTTTTCTCAGAATCATTACGTGATGCGCAATTTTCGAAATAATCTAGAAAATTAAACAATATACATTCAATTTAAACTACAAAATTGAAAAATTAAGAAAATTATAGGAATAATTGCTGAAACCAATTGCAAATTGAATAACTGGATTGAAAATCAAAACAAAACTTAAAATTGAAGAAAATAATTGAAAACTTTAGAAAATAATAAAAATTTGGAGAAAATAATAAAAACTTGAAGAAATAAGTTCATAATTTAAAAATTAAACTGAAATTAAAAAAAAACTTGATAATAATGGAGAAAAATTACAAAAAGTGAAAATAATTCACAATTGAAAACAAAATTCGAAAAATGGCTAGATAAATACACAAAAAAAAAAAAATAATTGATAAACTCAAAGAATCATTATAAAACTTTAAGAGACTAATTGCAAATTGAAAAAATTGTAGCAAATAATTTCAAATTGCAAAAAATAGTTAATGAGTAAAAAGAAAAATTGAAAAATGTGAATAATTAAACAAATTAAAGACAATATCTACAAAATGACTAGATTAAAAGACTACTGCCAAAAAATTGATGAAATATAGCAAAAACTTTAAATTTAAAGAAAATAATTAAAAATTGAAAAATGAAGAAAATTATAGGAATAATTGTTGGAAATAATTGCGCATTAAACGAATCGACTAAAAATCGAAAAAAATAATTAAAATTGAAGATAATAATTGAAAATTGTAAATTTAAAGAATATAATTAAAAATTGAAAAAAGTATTTGAAAAAAGCCGAAAGTTATTAAATATAGAAGAAAACAATTAAAAACAGAAAAATGAAATTGAAATCTGTAGAAAAAATCGAGAATTGAACAAAAAAATTTGAAATTAACGAATTTTATTGATAATGGAGAAAAATAATTGGCAAAAGCGAGAATTTTAAAATATTAAAGAAAATAATTGACAATTGGAAAAAAAACAAAAAAATGACTAGAATAATGCACAACTGACAAAAATAATTGAATATGTTAATAAATAATTCTAAAATTTTAAGAGAATAAATCAAAATTTTAAATATTGTAAGAAATAACTAAAAATTAAAGAAAATAATTTGAAAATAACAAGATTAATAGCAAAATTAAAGTTAATTTCTGAAAAATGACGAAAACAGTTGACAATTGAAAACAAAATTCGAAAAATGGCTAGATTAATACACAACTGGAAAAAATACCTAATTTAAAAAATCAAACTATAAATAGGGGAGTGGGCCCCAAATTGGACACCCTTTCGTTTTATTGCTGTAGAATCCAAACCAAATAAAATATTTAAAAAATGTTTTATACCGGATGAAAGTACAATTTATAAGGTAACTTATGGCCAGAGGGATAAAATTTTATTTTTAACATAAACATTTTTTAAAGCAATTTTTCTAATTGTTAAAATTTTCGGTCTAAAAAAAAGTGTCCCCAAGATGGACACCTTCTTAAAAGTCTCTGAAAATTGTAGTAAATAAAAAATGAACATCGTGTAACAATTCCTAAACTAATTTTTAATCATTTTAGGGAATTTATCAAGAAATAACATTTCTAAAAACTTCAATTTAATAGCTTAACGGTAAAAAGTAATCAAATATTAAATAATATCGATATATCATTTTCTCTAACAATAAAATCACAGTTTATGGTGGAAAATGAAAAATTTTAATTAATTGGCTCAAAAAATTATTTAAAAAAGTGTAAAATTGAAAATACGCAAATAAATACATTGAGATTTGAGGCCTGCCCATCTTAGGGTACATGACTCCATTTTTTTATCTCCAGTAAAATAAGGCGCTGCTTGAAGCGCTGTCACCTTAAATAAAAATTGTATAGAAAAAAGCAAAAAGATGTAAAAAATGTACTAATTGAAAAACCTGCAAAAAATAAATTCATTCTTCAAAGATAAAAAAGTTTAAAAAATCAATGAAAGTAAAAAAAAGAAAATTAGGAAATATGGTAATAATGCATTATAAAATATTAAACAGTTTAAGGAAGATTGGTTAAATTGCTTTTTTAAGATAAAAATACTACGCAATAAACAATAAAAGTTTTTTTTAAAAAAAAATTGAAATTACAAAAGAGAGGAAAAAATGAATTTCAGAAAGTTAAAATGTTTGCGGACATGTTTTTTTAAATTAAGAAAATAAATAAGACAATCAGTAAAAAAAAAACGGAAAAATGTTACTAAAAAGATAAAAAAATACTTTAAAAATTTGTTTTGAAAATAAAGCAAAAAGCAATAATTTTTTTTAAATGAAGAATTAAGTGAAAACAATTAAACAATTTTAAGAAAAAAAATCAATATTTCTAAGAAATAGAGAAATTCTGATTAAATGAGAAAATTTATTATAAGATCGAATTTACGAAAAATTAAATAAAAGAAGAAAAGTCTTTATAAATTAAAAAAATTAATAAGTTATGACAAAGTAAAAACCAAATTATTATTTTAAAAATCCTAAAATTGAAAAAAATTATATTTTATAACTTCCAAATTATAATAATACATAAAATTAATCACTGGAAAAGTAAATAAATTTTTCTAAATATTGTTAAAATAAAACTATATAAAATGAACTGAAGTAATTTTTGTAAAAAGAATAAAATTAAAAAAATCTAAAAAATAAAAAAAATATTATTAAACGCATAAAAAAAGAAAATTTTTTAAAAAGAAATAAAAGTTACCTAAGTGATTTTCTAAAAATACAGAAAAGCAATATAAAACATAACCTACCAAAAAAATTGATTGAAAAAGAAAAAATGGCAAGAAAGAATAATTAAATATTTCAAGAAAGTGATATAAATTAGTGTGTAAATAAGTCTACAATTTTTTCTATAATTTACAACCGTTTTCAATTTACAATTATTCTCCTTAAATTTTATTATTATTCTTTAACTTTTTTAATTATTTTCTTCTGTTGTAGATTATTCTCGACAGTTTTCGAATGTCTTTTTCAATTGCCAATTATTTTGCGCATTTCTCAATTATTTTCTTTAATTTTAAATTATTCTCGTCATTTTGTAATTTTCTTTAAAATATGAATTATTTTCAAAAGTCAATTCCATTCTACAATTTTGTATTAAGTTTATTCAATATTCCAAAAAACTGGACTTTTTCAATTATAAACCATTATTTCAAATTACAATTTATTTCTTCAATTTTTGATTATTTTCTTTAAATTTCAATCACATTTTTTAATTTTCAATTCTTTTTCGAATATTAATATGCTTTTTTTAATTTTAAGTACAATTGTTTAATTATTCTCTTCAGTTTTTAAGTATGTTTTAAAAATTTCGTTTCCATTCTTCAATTTTAAATTTTTTCCTCAATTTAAATTATTTTGTTCAATTTAATTTTTTTCAATCCAGTTGTACAATTAGCAATTATTTCCAACAATTATTTCTATAATGTTCTTAATTTTTCATTTTTCAATTATTTTTTAAATTAAATATTTATAGTTTGAGTTTTTAATTATTTTTTCCAGTTGGGTATTAATCTAGCCATTTTTCGAATTTCTTTTTTCAATTGTCAATTATTTTCGTCATTTTTCAGAAATTATCTTCAACTTTGCTATTATTCTGGTTATTTTTCAATTATTTTTTTTTTCATTTATTAATTATTTTCTTTTATTTTTAGTTATTTCTTACAATATTTAAAATTTTTATTTACTCTCTTAAAATTTTAGAATTATTTATCAACGTTTTCAATTATTCCTATCTTCCTATTAACAATTACCGAGTGATAAATTCCAAAATTTAAAAAAAGTTTTCAATTATTTTTTTCAATTGTGCATTATTCTAGTCATTCTTTGATTTTTTTTCAATTGTAAATTGTTTTCTTTATTATTTTAAAATCCTCACTTTTCGCTAATTATTTTTCTTTATTACCAATAAGATTCGTTAATTTAAATTTTTTATTTTCTTCAATTCTCAATTTTTTCTTCAAATTTCAATTCCATTTTTCATTTTTTAATTGTTTTCTTCTATATTCAATTACTTTCGGTTTTTTTCAAATACTTTTTTCAATTTTTAATTATATTCTTTATAGTTGAATTTCAATTTTCAATTTTTAATTATTTTATACAATTTTAATTATTTTTGTCGATTTTCAATCCATTAGTTCAATGCGCAATTATTTCCATCAATTATTCTCCTAATTTTCTTCATTTTTCAATTTTCAATTATTTTCTTTAAATTTAAAGTTTTTGATATATTTCATCAATTTTTTTTAGTAGTCTATTAATCTAGTCATTTTGTAGATATTTTTTTCAATTTTTTAATTATTCTCATTTTTTAATTATTTTTTTTAACTATTAATTATTTCATATTATTATTATTATTTATTTTCACTTTTTGTAATTTTTCTCCATTATTATCAATTTTTTTTTAAGTTTAGTTTAATTTGTAAATTATGAATTTATTTCTTCATGTTTTTATTATTTTCTCCAAATTTTTATTATTTTCTAAAGTTTTCAATTATTTTCTTTAATTTCAATTTTTTTTGTTTTGAATTTCAATCCAGTTGTTCAATTAGCAATTATTTTCAACAATTATTTCTATAATGTTCTTAATTTTTTAAATTATTTTTTCCAGTTGTGTATCAATCTAGCCATTTTTCGAATTTCTTTTTTCAATTATCAATTATTTTTGTCATTTTCCAAAAATTATCTTCAATTTTGCTATTATTCTTGTTATTTTTCAATTATTGTTTTTCATTTATCAATTATTTTCTTTAATTTTTAGTTATTTCTTACAATATTTAAATTTTTGATTTATTCTCTTTAAATTTTAGAATTATTTTTCAACGGTTTTAATTCCTTTTTTCAGTTGTTCATTATTCTAGTCATTTTTTGATTTTTTTCCAATTGTCAATTATTTTCTTTAATATTTTAAAATCCTCGCCCTTCGCCAATTATTTTTCTCCATTATCGATAAGTTTCGTTATTTCAAATTTTTATTTTCTGCAATTCTCAATTTATTCTTCAAATTTTAATTCCATTTTTCAGTTTTTAATTGTTTTCTTATATATTTAATAACTTTCGGCTTTTTTCAAATACTTTTTTTAATTTTTAATTATATTCTTTATAGTTGAATTTCAATTTTCAATTTTTAATTATTTTATTCAATTTTAATTATTTTTGTCGATTTTCAATCCATTCGTTCAATGCGCAATTATTTCCATCAATTATTCCTATAATTTTCTTCATATTTTTAAATGTGTAATTTTTTTCTTTAAATTCAAAGTTTTCTATATTTCATCAATTTTTTTTCAGTAGTCCATTTATCTAGTCATTTTGTAGATATTTTCTTCAATTTTTTAATCATTCTCATTTTTCAATTCATTCTTTTAATTATTAACTATTTTTTCCTACAATTTTTTCAATTTGCAATATGTCTTTTAAAGTTTTATAATGATTCTTTAAGTTTTTCAATTTTTTGTTGTTGTGTATTAATCTAGCCATTTTTCGAATTTCGTTTTCAATTTTGAATTATTTTCACTTTTTGTAATTTTTCTCCATTATTATAAATTTTTGTTTAATTTCAGTTTAATTTTTAAATTATGAATTTATTTCTTCAAGTTTTTATTATTTTCTCCAAATTTTTATTATTTTCTAAAGTTTTCAATTATTTTCTTCAATTTCAATTTTTTTTGTTTTGAATTTCAATCCAGTTGTACAATTAGCAATTATTTCCAACAATTATTTCTATAATGTTCTTAATTTTTCAATTTTCAATTATTTTTTAAATTAAACATTTATAGTTTGATTTTTTAAATTATTTTTTCCAGTTGTGTATTCATCTAGCCATTTTTCGAATTTCTTTTTTCAATTATCAATTATTTTCGTCATTTTTCAAAAATTATCTTCAATTTTGCTATTATTCTTGTTATTTTTCAATTATTGTTTTTCATTTATCAATTATTTTCTTTAATTGTTAGTTATTTCTTACAATATTTAAATTTTTGATTTATTCTCTTTCAATTTTAGAATTATTTTTCAACGGTTTTAATTCCTTTTTTCAGTTGTGCATTATTCTAGTCATTTTTTGATTTTTTTTCCAATTGTCAATTAAATTCTTTAATATTTTAAAATCCTCGCCTTTCGCCAATTATTTTTCTCCATTATCGATAAGTTTCGTAATTTCAAATTTTTATTTTCTGCAATTCTCAATTTATTCTTCAAATTTGAATTCCATTTTTCAGTTTTTAATTGTTTTCTTATATATTTAATAACTTTCGGCTTTTTTCAAATACTTTTTTCAATTTTTAATTATATTCTTTATAGTTGAATTTCAATTTTCAATTTTTAATTATTATATTCAATTTTAATTATTTTTGTCGATTTTCAATCCATTCGATCAATGCGCAATTATTTCCATCAATTATTCCTATAATTTTCTTTATTTTTAAATTTGTAATTTTTTACTTTAAATTTAAAGTTTTCTATATTTCATCAATTTTTTTCAGTAGTCCATTTATCTAGTCATTTTGTAGATATTTTTTTCAATTTTTTAATGATTCTCATTTTTCAATTATTTCTTTTAATTATTAACTTTTTTTTCAACTTTAAATTTTTTCCTACAATTTTTTTAATTTGTCTCTTAAAGTTTTATAATGACTCTTTGAGTTTTTCAATTTTGTTGTTGTTGTGTATTAATCTAGCCATTTTTCGAATTTTGTTTTCAATTTTGAATTATTTTCACCTTTTGTAATTTTTCTCCATTATTATAAATTTTTGTTTAATTTCAGTTTAATTTTTGAATTATGAATTTATTTCTTCAAGTTTTTATTATTTTCTCCAAATTTTTATTATTTTCTAAAGTTTTCAATTATTTTCTTCAATTTCAATTTTTTTGTTTAGCTTTTCAATCCAATTGTTCAATTTGCAATTGATTTCAGCAATTATTTCTATAATTTTCCTTATTTTTGAATTTTTCAGTTTAAATTGAATGTATATTGTTTAATTTTTTAGATTACTTTTAACAATTGTGTATTTATGTAGCCATTTTTTTGAATTTTGTTTTTAATTATCAATTATTTTCGTCATTTTTCATATATATTCTTTTCCATTTTGTAATTATTCTCGTAATTTTCATTATTTGCATTTCCAAAAATTTATAGTTTTAAATGACGAACAGCAATGTAATGTTTCTCATTAATGTTGCTTTTAATTAATATTTTACTATATACATGTAATAATTGCAACTTTGATTAATTGAAACTTACAAGTTTGAAAAAATTAAAGTTTGATTTAATTGATGTTTGGGATTTATATAAATAATACTGGCTTGGAATTAATTAAGTTTAATATAATTTTCGACTTTCTTTCTATCAAAAATTTTTAAGATTAAATTCTGATCATTTTAAATTCAATTTTTCATATTATTATTAAAGAATACAAGTTTTAAATTGAAGTTTTTAGGATTTATCTATCTTCCCAGAGTATCTTAAAAATTTGCCGATCGTTTTCAAAATATACGGATCATTTTAAAAATTCTCGTCAATTTGAAAGTTTTTTCACGATACAATAAAATTCTGACACCGGGCCCTGAAGCACGTGCTTCATGTGCTTCAAGGTAGATCCGCCCCTGTGAACATATTTGTTCTTTTTTAAAAAATGTAATTTAAAAATTTAGGTTTGTGTCATGTTTTTTAAATTGCATATAATTCTAAAATGTTACAGTTTAATGTATAACTAAAATAAACCTTGTTTGATATTCTGTTCTTTAAAAACTACAGCTAATCCAATATTTTCAAGGTGTGATTTGGATTCTACGGAAAAAATCCTATAATAATATAATATTTAACTTAAAAAGAAACTTTTGACAATTTTTTTTGCCTTATTGTGTTTTATCAATTATAAACTTTCTTCCATCATTAAAAACTTTGTTAATCCTACTTTCTCCCACACTTGCCATTATCAGAAATCAATATCCATTAATCAAGACACACCCGTATACCAGGTATACATATTTGCAGCAAAAGTTGAGTTATTATTTTTATGCATTTTCCTCCGAGAAAATAGAACTCTTCGAAAAATCAATAGACACTAGGTCAAATGCTACTTGAATCTCCGGGAGATTTTAAACTCAATTCCTCAAAATCAAAAACCGGGACTCATCGTCTGGTGGATTCTACCGAGTGGTGCTCTCGGCAATGGATGGCTCTCAATTGTCAAATTGATCCATTCCATTCAATTGGCTGATAAATGCGTTTTGAATCTGTCAGCTGAATGATATCAGGTGACATAAAACGTAATCCAGAGAGACATGGGTGGGTTTCGCCGGCAAAGGGAAAATAAGAAATTCCATCTTTTGCGCGTGCGCTTATCGAAAGCTCTGCTCTCGTCCAGGCGGTCGTGTGTTTCGCTGTTCTGTTCAGTGAACCGGTGAAAGCGCCGCGACGCCAAGCGCCGCTGCCGGAATCGTGAGCTTCTTAATCCATAGTGACAGATTAGAAAAAAGAAAGAAAGAAAGAAAGAAAGAAAAAAAAAGAAAACATTCGCGCAATATATTTTCAGCAGGCAATCCAAACACACCTACACCCATGTCACGCCCCACTTTAATATCCTTAACGGTAGCTAAATTCTGCACTTCATCCGGGTCCGTGATAGCGCTTATCATTTATTAACGACTGATGTCGCTGCTAGCCAAAACTACTTGGAGGTTAAGTCACAATAAACAGTAACTCGGTAATGATCAAAGTAACTATAAATATACGCACTGGGGCTGAACAGGTGAAAGGAATTGAACCCACGTGATGGAACCACGTGTGAATCGAGAATCGGTGATTTAGTTTAAATTCGTGAATCGACTTTGCCGCATTTTTCATAAATCATCTCCGCTCTTAAATTACATTAATCTCCGCGGAAAGAACCGGTTTAGTTCAATTTGCCTAAAGGGGTTTGCTGTGAAATGCAATCACGAAACGATCAGACCTAATTTGCTCCAATTTTTGTTTCCCTCTTCTTGCACAAATAATCTGCACGCACAGATTCGAGGCAGAGAATTATAAAGTAAATGGTAATTTGGGAGAAGAGATTTTTTGAATTAAGTAGAAGAATTTCAAACTTGAAAACTCAAATTTGGTCAAGAATTAACGGAGAATTTCTCGTGATAATTGTCGCTTTTGGGATATACGGTTTCGGGGATCTTGAATATAGTGCTGGTTTTTATAAGGACTTGAGTATCGAAACGGGTTTTCAGAATGGATACAATGCAGTATCAGTTCCATTCATCTTTATAATACGAATTGCGTAACAAGGGTGGGTGATTGTGAAATGATAAAGCTCAGAAACTATAGTAAATGCACGTCCAGAGAACAGCCAGGAGATAAATAACAATTTTATTACCTTCAAGAACGAGGATCAGGTCAGCACTGAATTATCATCAATTCTTTGCATTTCTGTTTTGATGTTATTAATGATCGAGATTGTGTTTTTTTTTTCTTTTTAATGACGATTACAATGGGTTAAAGTAACAATGGGTCCTTTATTAAAGGACAACAATGGAAATTGTCATAGTTGTAAAAATTGTAATGTGTGATGCTGTTTTTATGGTAATAATGTTTATTAGAACAATAAGAGATGCTATGGTACTTTCTATATAAGAGATAAATGGTACTTTTTCGCTAAACAGTAATGATTTTGCAAAAATTTTTGTTTTATAAACTGAATTCTTTTAACAAAAATAAGAGATGTTGGTATGATACAAAAAGTACATATTGATTTTTAACGAATTTATTCAATGTCGTTTGAAGAGTTTAAAAATTGATACAATGTTTATGAATAATAAAATTCCTATGGTTGTGACATTTTTTGTCATGGACAAAAATTGACAAAATTCGTTTTATGGATTAAGGTACATTTATTTGGATTGAATAAACGATTTTCAATTATTAAATAAACGGTATTGGATTTTTAGATAAGTATATTCAACTTTCAAATTAATGAACCTGAATAAGCGAGTTGAAACTATTTCTATACAAGAATAGGTATTGCTCCTCACCAAGAAACAGATATTGTCTCTCATTAAGAGCAAATATTGCTCTCATCATAAGAACAACATTCCGTTATATGCACATTGTTTGAATGCCGCGAATAATACATCTATGTTCTTGTAGTAAATATTCTGCGGGAGGCAAAAACTATAGTTCTTGCAACGAGTATGCGTGCATGAACTGTTATTACAAGAATAATTAATCTTCAGTGAAGATAGACTTCATTTATTTACAATAATGTAATGAAACTACAAACTTCAATAACAGAACATTAATTATAAATTTTAATTCATTATAAATTCATATAAACGTTCATTTGAAAATAGTACTTAGAACATGATTCAAAGAGTAGGAACACAATAGAAAGGAATAAAATGCAAAATAGTAAAAAAATGTTTAACAATGTATACAGATGGTTTGGATTTTTAAAATGACTACCAGGTTGCGCTGATGTCGTCAGCTGATTGTTACATATAACATATATATATAGGTCATTCTCTCCCAAATTCGTCACCCCTCAGCGCATTCTATTTTTCAAGATACAATGCTTTACTTAGCCTAACAAAATTCGTCAAAAACTTCATTTTTAAAAAAATTTTATGGTGTTTTTAATTCTAGTTTAAGGGTGGCAGAATGTGACCGAAATATTACTTAAACCCCCACTCCCCTAAATAATGCAAAAAAAGTTGAGAAAAAAAGGAAATGTCAAATTGGATCCCATTTTTGCAGAAAACTTTTATAATAATTCTTATTATTGCCTTCCTTTATAGAAAAAATTTTCCTGACAAATAATTCTTAAACCTCACATCCCTTATAATCGAAACCAACCCTTAAAAATCATCCCCTAACAATTATTATTTTCACAAGTTGAGAATTATTCTATGTAAAATAAATTTAAAGAATTTCTGTCACTTCTACAGGCCATAGAATTCTTTCAGCATGTCAATCGATCAAAGTAAAAGAAAAAATAATAAAAAAATATCCCTTGGAAATCATCCCCTGAGAATTATTTTTACCAGTTAGGAATTATTTTTTGTAGAATGAATTTAAAAAATCTGTGTCGCATCTACAGGCTATACAACTTTGTATAATTGGTTTAAAATTAAATAAAAAATAATCAAAAAACATCCCTTGAAAATCATCCCCTTCAAATTATTTTCACAAGTTAGGAATTCTTTTTTGAAATTCAATTTAAAAAACTCACATCTACAGGCTTTAAAATTCTTTCCAGATGTAATTGGATCGAAGTAAAATAAAAAAAATAAAATAAAAAAACATCCCTTAAAAATCACCCCCTAAGCATTACTTTTACAAGTTAAGAATCATTCTATGTAAAATGAACTTAAAAAATTTCTGTCACTTCTACAAGCTAACAATTCTTTCAGAATATCAACCGATCAAGAAGAAATAAAAAACAATCAAAAAACATCCCTTGAAAATCATCCCCTAAGAATTATTTCTACAAGTTGGGAATAATTTTTTGGAAAATTAATTTAAAAAATCTTTGTCATAGAAATGATCAATTTTAATAAATCCAATAGGAAGCAAAAGATTATTTCCTAGAAAATGCAGAAAAAATATGGAAAAAGCGAAAAAAAAATTTCTAACCTATTAAAAATCGCGAGAAAGTTGAATTTTCCTGTGAAAAATATTTTTTTTCACCTGCACGAACAAAAAAAATGTCAATAAAGCTAAATAATTAATTTGAAGACATTGTCACTTTGTTTACCTTGAAAACTTTGTCATGATGATTAAAACCTGAAGTGAATATTACACAATCAAAATGGTGGATTTAATATGGCGGAAGTAATATTTAAAATTTAATCAGATTTTCTTGAAACGTGCTATCTAGAGGTTTTTTGGGTTGACTATTACGAATCTGATATTAGCTTTCAAAAATCCAAAATGGCTGATCCAATATGGCGGACATAATATTCAAAATTTAATCGAATTTGCTTGAAATTTGCTATCTAAAAACTTTTTCGATCGCCGATTACGAATCTGACACCAGTTCTCAGAAATTCAAAATAGAAAATCTAGTGTAGCAGACATGAAATTTAAAATTCAATTTTATCATCAGTAATCAGTAAATTGCATCCGCCATTTTGAATATTTCAAAACTAAGATTAAATTCATAATCGGCGACCCAAAAAACCTCTAGGTAGTAAATTTCAAGCAAATACGAATAACTTTTAAATAGTACGTCTACCACATTAGATCCACCATTTTGGATTTTTAAAAACTGATGTCAGATTCGTAATTGGCTATCCAAAAAACCTCTTGATAGCAAGTTTCAAATAAATTGGAATAAATTTTAACTATTTCGTCCGCCATATTGAATCCACCATTTTGAATGTTTGAAAGCTAACATCAGATTCGTAATCAGCGACCCCAAAAATCTCATGTTAACAAGTCTCAAGCAAATCTGAAAATTTGTTACATTTCGTCCGCCATTTTGATTATCACAGGAAAATTCTACTTTCTCGTGATTTTTAATAGGTAAGAAATTTTTTTCGCTTTTTCCATATTTTGCCTGTTTTTCTGTAGAAAATAATTTGTTTTTTCTCGATATATTTATTAAAATTGATCACTTCTATCAAAAGTTCTTCGATTTTTACACAAAAAGGTATGCATCATTCGTAGATAGGTATATATGGAACATTTGCAGAAATGTATGCAGCATTTGCCGAAGAAAAAAAAAATTTTTATGTTATTTTTGTAAACATTAATTCTTAACTTGTGAAAATAAAACTTTGGGTATGATTTTTAAGGGTCTTTTTTTATTATAAGGAGTGTGAGGTCTAAGGATTATTTATTTAGAACATCAGAAACGTTTTTCTATGATAATGTAGGCCAATTTGACATTTCTTTTTTTTTTTCTCAATTTCCTTTAATCTTTTACCATTGCTTACAATTATTTATTATCAATGATAGAAATTTGAAAATATCCTTCACAAATTAACATAATTTATTTTCCAAGTGAAAAATGAGCTCGAATTATTTAATTACATTTCTCAGTAGGGATTAGCTCTGATATAGAAATGAATACCGATGAAAGTATTTTCCTGAATCTTTAATGGGAAGATCAGGTTTCATGAAAGACGTGTGATAAATAATAGTTGCAAAAATGCGAAAAGTTGCTGTCATTAATGTGAACTGCTGAATAGAATGATACATTAATTAAAGTTTGCTTATAAGGAATTATGTCCTATACATGCCAGTTTTACAAAACTATCCTTATGAGCGGGAACACATTTACGTGCATGTAATTAGATGCGGAAACATTTACTTTAATGTTGTGCACTACCATAAATGATTGGCAATAAAATCCAGGGTTTTGAAATACTTTTCGGCATGAGGTAGCACATAAAATAGACACTTTTATCCTTTTATGAAAAGAAGGATAAATTACTTTATATAATTAGAATTGTTACAAATTATAAAGACCACAACAGATGTTAATTATTCTTTTTAAAGTAACTTGCTAATGACCAGTAAAAAAGTAGCTTCTTATTAACACTAAAAATGTATCATTATTTACATGCGGAAAAATCAAGTTAATGTAGAGGAAGTTCCTCATTTCTATTGACTCTCATTAAATTTGTATAATGACATACACGCATGCATTATGATCCAAAATATGCCTATAATTTCAAGCATGTTCTAATGAGTGGACATAATTTTTGGTGTTTAATGTTTTGTAACTGATAATTCATTATCTGTATTTAAATTTTGTTTCAACTTTATTCACTGCAAAAACATGGTGTCTTAAATTGGACAAAAATGTCTTAAATTAAGATACTTTTTGTGTCTAAGACACGAAATATGTCTTAATTTAAGACATTTTTGAACAATTTAAGACACCTGTTTTTGCAGTGTTATTATTATTATTCTTATTATTGCCATCATTATTATTATGTCAGATAGTATTACGATTTTATTGGATTGTAATACGAAGAATAACATTAGATTTGTAATAATACAGAAAGCCAATAACCAAGAAGATTCAATGGCAGAATTGAATAAAGACTCCAACCCTTCGTTCCTACCAAAATCAATACTTTTCGACACCACTCTACTATTATAAATCTTGTCTTTTCTTTTCATGGATTTCTAGTGCTCAATTGGGCAAGAAATTGGAAAATTTTTAACAAAGAAAATTGTCAAATGTAATCTTTAAAATTCAATGTCCAACATTTAACCTCCACAGGGGCGGATCTACCTTGAAGCACATAAAGCACGTGCTTCAGGGCCCGGGACCCAAAAGGGCCCAGTGCCAGAATTTAATGTATCGTGAAAAAAACTTTCAAATTGACGAGAATTTTTAAAATGATCCGTAAATTTTTCAGGAACTCTAGGGAAGAAAGGAAGATAGATAAATCCTAAAAACTTCAATTTATTTCAATCTTGTATTCTTTAATAATAATATGAAAAATTGAATTTAAAATTATCAGAATTTAATCTCAGAAAATTTTTATAAAAAGAAAGTCGAAAACTGTATTAAACTTAATTAATTCCAAGCCATTATTATTTATATAAATCCCAAAAGTCAATTAAATCAAACTTTAATTTTTTCAAACTTATAAATTTCAATTAATCAAAGTTGCAATTATTACATGTAAATAGTAAAATATTAATTAACAGCTACATTAATGAGAAACTTTACATTGCTGTTCGTTATTTAAAACTATAAATTTTTGGAAATGCAAATAATGAAACACTGAGAAAATAAGCCCTTAGCCATTTTCTAGGTTAAGGGACTCTGAACAAAACACACAAGATACCGGTGATCACAACCAAACTTCAAGTTTAACAGTAGCATTTAATCTGCTAATAATAAACAAATAGCTTTGCAGGTGCTATATCAACAACCTCTCTCTGCTAAATTTAATCAAAAATTGGTTATATTTAGTCAACTTATTTTCTCAGTGAAATTACGCGAATAATTGCACAATGGAAAAGAATATATATATATGTAAAATGACGAAAATAATTGACAATTAAAAACAAAATTCGAAAAATGGCTAGATAAATACACAGTTGTTAAAAATAATCTAAAACATTAAATAATATGCATTCAATTTAAACTAAAAAATTGAAAAATTAAGAAAATTATAGGAATAATTGCTGAAACCAATGGCAAATTGAACAACTGGATTGAAAATCAAAATAAAAAAAATTAAAATAATTGAAAAATAACAAGAATAATAGCAAAATTGAAGATAATTTCTGAAAAATGACGTAAATAATTAATAATTGAAAATAAAATTCGAAAAATGGCTAGATTAATACACAACTGGAAAAATAATTTAAAAAATCAAACTATAAATATTTAATTTAAAAAATAATTGAAAATTGAAAAATTAAGAAAATTATAGAAATAAATGCTGAAACCAATTGCAAATTGAACACCTGGATTGATAATCAAAAAAAAATAAAATAAAATAAAATATGTAGAAGAAAATAATTGAAAACATCAGAAAATAATAACAAATTGGAGAAAATAATAAAAACTTAGAGAAATAAATTCATAATTTAAAAATTAAAATGAAATTAAAAAAAAAATTGATAATAATGGAAAAAAATTACAAAACGTGAAAATAATTCAAAATTGAAAACAAAATTAAAAAATGGCTAGATTAACACACAAAAAAAATTTGAAAAACTCAAAGAATCATTATAAAACTTTAAGAGACTAATTAAAAAAAATTGTAGGAAATAATTTCAAATTGCAAAAAATAGTTAATAATTTAAACAAATAAATGAAAAATGAAAATAATTAAAAAATTGGAGAAAATATCTACAAAATGACTAGATTAATGGACTACTGGAAAAAATTGATGAAATATAGCAAAAACTTTAAATTTAAAGAAAGTAATTAAAAATTGAAAAATGGAGAAAAATATAGGAATAATTGTTGGAAATAATTGCGCATTGAACAAATGGATTGAAAATCCAAAATAATTAAAAATTTTCAATCAAAAATAATTAAAATTGAATAAAATAATTAAAAATTGAAAATTTAAATTCAAATAGAAAGAATAGAACTAAAAATTAAAAAAAAGTATTTGAAAAAAGCCGAGAGTTACTGAATATAGAAGAAAAAAATTAAAAACTGAAAAATGGAATTGAAATTTGAAGAAGAAATTGAGAATTGAAGAAAATAAAATTTTGAAATTACGAAACTTATTGATAATGGATAAAAATAATTGTCAAAAGGCGAGGACTTTAAAATATTAAAGAAAATAATTGACAATTGAAAAAAAAATTCGAAAAATGACTAGAATAATGCACAACTGAAAAAAATAATTCAAAACGTTACAAAATAATTCTAAAATTTTAAGAGAATAAATAAAAATTTTAAATATTGTAAGAAATAACTAAAAATTAAAGAAAATAATTTAAAAATAACAAGAATAATAGCAAAATTGAAGATAATTTTTGAAAAATGACGAAAATAATTGACAATTAAAAAAAGAAATTCGAAAAATGGCTAGATTAATACACAACTGGAAAAAATAATTTAAAAAATCAAACTATAAATATTTAATTTAAAAAATAATTGAAAATTGAAAAATTAAGAACATTATAGAAATAATTGTTGGAAATAATTGCTAGTTGAACAACTGGATTGAAAATCAAAACAAAAAAAATGAATTTGAAGAAAATAATTGAAAACTTTAGAAAATAATAAAAATTTGGAGAAAATAATAAAAACATGAAAAAATAAATTCATAATTTAAAAATTAAACTAAACTTAAAAAAAAATTGATAATAATGGAGAAAAATTACAAAAAGTGAAAATAATTCAAAATTGAAAACAAAATTCGAAAAATGTCTGGATTCATACACAACAACAAAAAATAATTGAAAAACTCAAAGAATCATTATAAAACTTTCAGAGACTAATTGCAAATTGAAAAAATTGTTGGAAATAATTTCAAATAGCAAAAAATAGGTAATAGTTAAAAAAAAATAAATGAAAAATGATAATAATTAAAAAATTGGAGAAAATATCTACAAAATGACTAGATAAATGGACTACTGAAAAAAAATTGATGAAATATAGAAAACTTTAAATTTAAAGAAAAAAATTACAAATTTAAAAATAAAGAAAAATATAGGAATAATTGATGGAAATAATTGCGCATTGAATGAATGGATTGAAAATCAACAAAAATAATTAAAAATTGAAAATTTAAATTGAAATAGAAAGAATAGAACTAAAAATTAAAAAATAGTATTTGAAAAAAGCCGAGAGTTACTGAATATAGAAGAAAAAAATTAAAAACTGAAAAATGGAATTGAAATTTGAAGAAGAAATTGAGAATTGAAGAAAATAAAATTTTGAAATTACGAAACTTATTGATAATGGATAAAAATAATTGGCGAAAGGCGAGGATTTTAAAATATTAAAGAAAATAATTGACATTTGAAAAAAAAATTCGAAAAATGACTAGAATAATGCACAACTGAAAATTATAATTCAAAACGTTACAAAATAATTCTAAAATTTTAAGAGAATAAATAAAAATTTTAAATATTGTAAGAAATAATTAAAAATAAAAGAAAATAATTGAAAAATAACAAGAATAATAGCAAAATTGAAGATAATTTCTGAAAAATGACGTAAATAATTAATAATTGAAAACAAAATTCGAAAAATGGCTAGATTAATACACAACTGGAAAAATAATTTAAAAAATCAAACTATAAATATTTAATTTAAAAAATAATTGAAAATTGAAAAATTAAGAAAATTATAGAAATAAATGCTGAAACCAATTGCAAATTGAACACCTGGATTGATAATCAAAAAAATAAAATAAAATGTGTAGAAGAAAATAATTGAAAACATCAGAAAATAATAACAAATTGGAGAAAATAATAAAAACTTAGAGAAATAAATTTATAATTTAAAAATTAAACTGAAATTAAAAAAAAAATTGATAATAATGGAGAAAAATTACAAAACGTGAAAATAATTCACATTTGAAAACAAAATTCGAAAAATGGCTAGATTAATACACAACAATAACAAAAAAATAAAAAATAATTGAAAAACTCAAAGAATCATAATAAAACTTTAAGAAACTAATTGCAAATTAAAAAAATTGTAGGAAATAATTTCAAATGGCGAAAAATAGTTAATAATTTAAAGAAATAATTGAAAAATGAAAATAATTAAAAAATTGAAGAAAATATCTACATAATGACTAGACTATTAAATAAAAATTGATGAAATAAAGCAAAAAGTTTAAATTTAAAGAAAATAATTAAAAATTGAAAAATGAAGAAAATTATAGGAATAAATGTTGGAAATAATAGCGCATTGAGCAAATTGATTGAAAATCGACAAAAATAATTAAAATTGAATAAAATAATTAAAAATTTCAAATATAATTTCAAATATAATTTCAAATTTAAAGAATTTAATTAAAAATTGAAAAAAGTATTTAAGAAAAGCCGAAAGTTACAGATTATAAAAAAAACAACTAAAAACTGAAAAATGAAATTGAAATTTGAACAAGAAATTGAGAATTGTAGAAACTAAAAGTTTGAAATTAACGAATCTTATTGATAATGAAGAAAAATAATTGGCGAAAGGCGAAGATTTTAAAATATTAAAGAAAATAATTGACAATTGGAAAAAAAATCAAAAAATGACTAGAATAATGCACAATTGAAGAAAATAATTCAAAACGTTGAAAAATAATTCTAAAATTTTAAGAGAATAAATAACAATTTTAAATATTGTAAGAAATAACTAAAAATTAAAGAAATTAATTGAAAAATAACAAGAATAATATCAAAACTGAAAATAATTTCTGGAAAATGACAAAAATAATTGACAATTAAAATCAAAATTCGAAAAATGGCTAGATTAATACACAACTGGGAAAAATAATTTAAAAAATCAAACTATAAATGTTTGATTTAAAAAATAATTGAAAATTGAAAAATTAAGAAGAAAATAAAAGAAAAAATTGTTGGAAGTAATTGCTAATTGAACAACTGGATTAAAAAAAATTAAATCGAACAAAATAATTGAAATTGAGGAAAAAATTTAAAATTGAAAAATGGAAATGAAATTTTTAAATTATATACTTTATTTACTCTCCCCGCACATATCGCAGGGTTCGAGGATTCAATTACGTATATCTTAATCTAACTTAACCTATTACAACGACGTTTCTTTGAACACCTTATCTACATCTTTAACTACTCACTAAATTGGGTCGAGGACATTTCCACCAAAACCCAATTGACCGAATTTGTAATTGGCCGAAATTTAATTGTCCGAATTTGTAATTCTACAAACTTGCATTTGTCAGAATTTGCAATTCCCCGAACTTGCGTTTGTCCGAGCTATTAACTTCCCGAATTTGTATTTGTCATAACTTCTAAATCATCAAATTGACATTTGCCAAAACATTTAAATCGACGAAATTGCATTTGTCAAAATATTCAATTACCAGAATTTGCATTTGTCCGAACTTTGAAATCACCAAATTTGCATTTTTCCGAACTTTGAAATCACCGAACTCGCATTTAGCAGAATATTCAACTCTCCAAATTTGCAACTGTCAGAACTTCTAAATCCCTGAATTTGCATTTCTCCAAACTTTAAAATCACCGAACTTATATTCGCCCAAATTTTGAAATCTCCGAATTTGTAATTGTCCGAACTTTGAAATCACCGAACTCACGTTTAGCCGAACTCTTAAGTCTCCGAATTTGCATTTGGCCGAACTTTTAAATTACCGAACTTGCATTTTTCCGAATTTTTAATTTAATTCTAAAGGAGTCTTTTGATTGGATGGTAAATTTCCCGGGAAATTTACCATCCAATCAAAAGACTCCTTTAGAAAACCTACTTTCCGATGGTCGGACAAATGCAAATTCGGGGACACGAGTAGTCGGTGACTTAAGGAGTTTGACAAATGCAAGTTCGGTGATTTAAAAATTCGGAAAAATGCAAGTTCGGTAATTTAAAAGTTCGGCCAAATGCAAATTCGGAGACTTAAGAGTTCGGCTAAACGTGAGTTCGATGATTTCAAAGTTCGGACAATTACAAATTCGGAGATTTCAAAATTTGGGCGAATATAAGTTCGGTGATTTTAAAGTTTGGACAAATGCAAATTCAGGGATTTAGAAGTTCTGACAGGTGCAAATTTGGAGAGTTGAATATTCTGCTAAATGCGAGTTCGGTGATTTCAAAGTTCGGAAAAATGCAAATTTGGTGATTTCAAAGTTCGGAAAAATGCAAATTTGGTGATTTCAAAGTTCGGACAAATGCAAATTCTGGTAATTGAATATTTTGACAAATGCAAGTTCGATGATTTCAAAGTTCTGGCAAATGCAAGTTCGTGGATTTAAAAGTTCAGACGAATACGAGTTCGAGGAGATAAAAATTTTAACAAATGCAATTTCGTCGATTTAAATGTTTTGGCAAATGTCAGTTTGATGATTTGGAAGTTATGATAAATACAAATTCGGGAAGTTAATAGCTCGGACAAACGCAAGTTCGGGGAATTGCAAATTCTGACAAATGCAAGTTTGTAGAATTACAAATTCGGACAATTAAATTTCGGCCAATTACAAATTTGGTCAATTGGGTTTTGGTGGAAATGTCCTCGACCCACTAAATTTACTAATATTAAACGCCCAGTGCCAGGGTTTCCGTTTCCTGTTCCCTCTAGCCTTTTTGGCTTCTTCCGTATATTTAAATTTTTACTAACCTTCTTGGTCTCCTTTCCGACACCCCACGATTGAGCCATCAAATCCCGCAAAAACACAGCGACGACTTACCCCGTATTCCAGCTATTCTAGCTAGCCCTACTTTCCCTCAACTCCTCTAACCTTCTCATCCATCCTTCTCCTTGTCCGTTTTCATTCAGAATCCATCTAACACTTTCATCCACTCTTTTTTCCTCTTCTTCCTCTTTGCTACACCTATCCAACACATTAGCCCACTCTTCCCATTTATACCCACACAACCTACACAGCCTCTTCTCTTCACTCATCCAATACTTACATTCGTTCATATCCTCTCCCATTCTAAATCTCACTACTCTGCTCCATTTACTTTCTTTATTCATTCTTTTCAAGTACTGCGGTATTCCTTCCTCTCTTACCATTACATGCCACCTATTATATTTTGAATCTCTTATCTTTTCCCACCTCTCCTCCTTATCTTTTCTTCTCCATACTACCTCCACCTCCTTGTGGGTGGAGGTAGTATGGAGATGGCTCAGTTGCGTTTAAATAAAGAGACAGGTGCGGCAGGGGATATAGGTGAGACTGGCGAGAAATTAGACAGTGATGATGAAGTAAGTGACAGCGAGGCGGGAGAGGGAAATATTAGCGAGAAAGAGGGAGAGGAGGAGGAAGTAGGATAATTAGAAAAATAGGTGAGATCATGGGTAAGAAAATAGATGCGCTAGATACAGGTTAGAAGGAAAGATGAATGAGGTAAAAGGGGAAATAGGAGAGATTAAAAGAATGTGGACGGAGTGGGAGGTGCAGTGGAAGGAGGAAAAGGAGAAGGTGTGGGGGAGATTGGAAGGAGTGGAAAAGAAGCAGGAAGCAGGAAGTAGAGATAGAAGGGATAAGGAAGGAGATGGGTGGGATAAAAAAAAGGGTGGAGAGGTTGGAAAATCAGAGAAGGGAGATGGTAGACGGAGGGGGGTCAGCAAGAGAGGAGGAGTTGGAAAGGAAGGTAGGCGAGTTGAATAGGAAGATGGAGCATTTAGAGAAAGAGAAAAGAAAGTGCAATATAAAAATCAGAGGGATGAGGATAGAGAAAGGAAAGGGGAAAGAGGGGATCGAGAACTTATTAAAGGATATAGGTGCGAAAGGGGAAGTGAAGGTAGTTAGAGGCGTGGGAGAGGTGGAGAAGGATATTCCAAAAATTTGGGTGGTAGAATTAGGAAATGAAGAGCAAAAAAGGGAGGTGATGAGCTTAAAGAAAGGCTTAAACGGTAGAAAGGAAAGAATAGAGGAGGATAGAACATGGAAGGAAAGGAGAGTGAGATGGTTGTTGAAGGAAAAAGCTTGGGAGGAAAGAAGTAAGAGTAATCAGGTAGTATGGGGTAGAGAGACAATTTGGGTAGAAGGAGAAAAGTGGATAGTTAATGAAGAGATTGGAGAATTAGTAATAGAGGGAAGTGGGTTGGGGTTCAAACGGAAGGAAAGAAGGAGGGAGCAAGAGGAGAAAGAAAAAATAGAGGAAAAAAGTGGCATTCTGGAACGTCTCAGGACTTAAAAATAAGAATGATGGTTTTTGGGAGAGTATAAAAAAGTGGGATGTAGTAGTTTTAAGCGAAAAATGGACGGAGAAGAAGGATTGCGAGTGGGTGAAAAGGAAGTTACCGAAGGGGTATAGATGGGAAATGCAGGCGGCAAAGAAAGAGCAAAGCAAGGGCAGAAGCGCGGGAGGGATGGTAACAGGGGTAAGTGAGAGAATCAAAGAGGAAGGGCAAAAGGAGAGTGATAAGGAGGGGTGCATGGTAAGAACCATAAGAATCGGAAAAGATAAATGGGATGTGGTAGGAATATATAGAAGGAGAGGAGAGGACAGGGGCTGGAAATACATAGAAGAGTGTATGGAAGTAGGAAAAGATAGGTTGGTAGTAATAGGAGGAGACTTTAACGCATGGACGGGAGAGTTAGGAGGAGGAAGGTGGAATGAAGAAAGTGGAAAATACGAAAGGGCCTCAAAATATAAAGGAGTAGAAAAAGATGGAAGGAAACTGTTGGAGTTGTTGGGAGAAAGGGGGTGGACGATATGCAACGCTAATATGAGAGGACATGAAGAAGGGGAATTTACTTTCACGGGGAGAGGGGATACGGTAACAGATTACGTTTTAGCGGAAGAAAGAGTTAGGAGTAGGTTTATGAGACTGAAGATAGGAAGGGAAGTTGGGTCAGAGCACTTCCCAGTGATAGTAGAAATAGAAGGGGCGCTAGGAAACAGAAAAAATGGGTTTAAACGAATAGAGAAGAAAGTGAAAATGGGAAAATGGGGGAGGGAGAAGTTAGTTGAGTTTGAGAAAAAGATGCAGGAAGAAGGAGAGAAGTGGTCAAAGGTAGGAAACGAGGATATAAATCAGCAAGTAGAGAGAGTGAAGAAAACCATAGATAAGGTGAAAAAAGAGATAGGACAGGGAGAGCAAAAAAGGTGGAAGGACAGAGGATGGTGGGATGAGGAATGCGAAAGTAGTAGGATGAAGTTGAGGAAGAGTATCAAAGATTGGAGGAAAGGTAGGATAGAGAGAAAAGAATATAATTTGAGGCATAGAGAGCACGAAAAGCTGTTAAAAGAAAAAAGAGAAGAGGAGGGAGAGAGGTTTAGGAAAGAAGTAGAAGAAGCGGTGAAGGAAGGCCGAGAATGGGAGGTTATAAATAAGGAAAGGTATAAAAGAAAGAAGATAAATAAGGAAATTAGCATGGAAGAGTGGACAAGTTACTTTAAACAATTGAGCGGAGGGGTAGATGGACGGATCAGAGGGGAGGGGAGAAAAAAGTGAAGGGAACGGATGTAGAGGAAGTGAGAAGGGAAGAGGTGGAAATAGCATTAGACAGGTTAAAGAGGGACAAGGCGGGGGGTCTTGATGTTAAGGGACAAGGGGATAGAGGAGGGGCTAATTGAAAGGTTAAAGGAGTTATATAGGGATGGGAAATCGAGGGTAAGAGTAGGAGAGAAACTGGGGGAGGAATTCTGGGTAGGAAGAGGGTTAATGCAAGGCTGCCCGTTGAGTCCGTTGCTATTTAGTCTCTTGATGGCGGATCTAGAGGAGAGATTAAGGAAAAAAGGCAAAGGAGGTGTAGTTATAGGAGTGAAAAAATTATATGCGATGGCATATGCAGACGATATAGTGCTGTTGGGAGAAGGTGAGGCGGGTATGAAGTTGTTAATTAGGGAGTTTGAAAAGTATGTAGGAGAGAAGGATCTATGGGTAAACGTGGAAAAGACGAAGATGGTGAGATTTAGAGGAGAGATTAAGGAAAAAGGCAAAGGAGGTGTAGTTATAGGAGTAAAAAAATTATATGCGATGGCATATGCAGACGTTATAGTGCTGTTGGCAGAAGATGAGGCGGGTATGAAGTTGTTAATTAGGGAGTTTGAAAAGTATGTAGGAGAGAAGGATCTATGGGTAAACGTGGAAAAGACGAAGATGGTGAGATTTAGGAATAGGAGAGGAGGGATGCTATATGAATGGAAGCTGAACGGAAGAGAGGTGGAGGAAGTGGAAGAATTCTGTTACCTGGGTTTCTGGTTTTGTTATAATGGAGGGCAAGGGTTAAATGTGAAAAGAAGAGTGGAAAGAGCGAGTAGAATGATGGGACAAGTGTGGGGGATAGGGAAAAGGAGATTTAGAGATGATTGGAGGAGAAGGGTATGGCTGTTTGACGTGTTAGTGTGGTCGGTACTGAGTTATGGGGTAGAGGTGTATCTATGAACATTTTAACATATGACACTTTGTGTTTACTGAAAATTCCCTCGTTAAACGAACCAGTTGAAGATTATCGAACAATAATGTAACAATAAGCGATAAAAAATTTAATAACTTTTTTTCAGTTAAATAATTAAGCATTATTAAAAGCCTATCATCCAAAGAATACTTCAAACTATAACTCCTATAAATCTCATGTAAAAATATTAAGAAAATTTCATTTTAGAGCGAGTTAAAGTGAAAATTTTAATCAAATATGATTTCCAGAAAAATACAGTTTTTTGAGTTTTTTTTTCGAAAACGGTAAGAGATAGAAAAAATATTACCTGAAGAAAAAATATGCGCCAGAGAATTTCCTACAAGATAGTAATTACAAAATTTTGTTTCTTAAAAATCAATTTCAAGTTGGTGGGGGAAAAGCGGACACCGCTGTTGAAAATTTATGTGCCCTTATAGAATCCGGCGGCTCATATGTTGAGGGATCAACTGGAGAGGGAGAAGATGGTGGTGAGACAAAGAAAGAGAGCGTGGGGGTATGAGGAAAAATTGAGGCAAGGAGGAGGGAGCAGTTGGGCGAGATTGTGCTTGAGTTTAATTAGTGGTATGAAATTTTTAAATTATAATTAAGAACTGAAGAGAGTAATCGAAAAATTGTACTTAAAATTAAAAAAGCATTTTAATATACGAAAAAATAATTGAAAATTGAAGAAATAAATTGTAATTTGAAATAATGGTTTATAATTGAAAAAAGTCAAGTTTTTTGGAATATTGAATAAACTTAATTGAAAATTGTAGAATGGAATTGACTTTAGAAAATAATTCATAATTTAAAGAAAATTACAAAATGACGAGAATAATTTAATATTAAAGAAAATAATTGAGAAATGCGCAAAATAATTGGCAATTGGAAACGAAATTCGAAAACTGTCGAGAATAATCTACAACAGAAGAAAATAATTAAAAAAGTTAAAGAATAATAATAAAATTTAAGGAGAATAATTGTAAATTGAAAACGGTTGTAAATTATAGAAAAAATTGTAGACTTATTTACACACTAATTTATATCACTTTCTTGAAATATTTAATTATTCTTTCTTGCAATTTTTTCTTATCAAACAATTTTTTTGTTACGTTATGTTTTATATTTCTTTTCTGTATTTTTAGAAAATTACTTAGGTGATTTTTATTTATTTTTCTTTTTTTATGCGTTTAATAATATTTTTTTATTTTTTAGATTTCTTTGAATTTTATTTTTTTAACAAAAATTACTTCAGTTAATTTTATATAGTTTTATTTTAACAATTTTTAGAAAAATTTCTTTACTTTTCCAGTGATTAATTTTATTTATTATTATAATTTGGAAGTTGTAAAATATAATTTTTTTCAATTTTATGATTTTCAAAATAATAATTTGGTTTTTTATCCTTTGTGATAACTTATTAAATTAAATATTAAATTTAAATTTACAATTTAAATTAAATTTTTACAATTTTTAAAGACTTTTCTTCTTTTATTTAATTTTTCGTAAATTTGATCTTATAATAAATTTTCTCATTTGATCATAATTTCTCTATTCCTTAGAAATGTTGGTTTTTTTCTTAAAATTATTTAATTGTTTTCACTTAATTCTTTATTTAAAAGAAATTATTGCTTTTTGCTTGATTTTTAAAACAAGTTTTTAAAGTATTTTTTTATCTTTAGTAACATTTTTCCGTTTTTTTACTGATGATCTTGTTTATTTTCTTAATTTAAAAAAACATGTCCGCAAATATTTTAACTTTTTGAATAATCATTCTTCCCTCTCTTTTGTAATTTCAATTTTTTGTTTTAAAAACTTTTACTGTTTATTGCGTAGTATTTTGATTTTAAAAAAGCAATTTAACCAATCTTCCTTAAACTGTTTAATATTTTATAACGCATTATTACCATATTCCCTAATTTTCTTTTTTTTACTTTCATTGATTTTTTAAACTTTTTTTATCTTTAAAGAATTAATTTATTTTTTGCAGGTTTTTCAATTAGTACATTTTTTACAACTTTTTGCTTTAATTTTCCAATTTCAATGTAAATTATCCGTAACTTTCTTATCTGTTCATTCATAATACTGGTTTTAATAATATTTTGTAATTTTTGTGATTTATGTAAAATTTTATTTTTTAAAGTTTGTTAAGATTTTTTGAAAATGTTCTTAATTGTTTAAATGATTATTCGCTAGACACTCTGATAATATAAAAATGCAGAAACTTTTGTTTTTTTAGGGGGGCCCTGAAATTTTTTTGTGCTTCAGGACTTTGACAGTCTTGAGCCGGCCCTGAACCCCCAAATGTCATTTTTACGAATAATTAATTTTTCCTTTTAAATTCCTTGGATGTATATTATATTTTTTCTGTATTTATATTTCTTGTTTAAATATAAAATTGATTATATATTGAAAAACATACACAAGAGTCATTATGGGTAAAATAAATTTTCATGAAGAATGACAGTTTAATGTCCTCTGTTAAATAATAAATGCAACAAGGATTAGCTTTTATACCTCTGACCGAATATCCACAACAATTACGACAATTAATTATTAAAACTAATGATGATAATAATAGAGCAATTGATCGTATAAATATCTGAATAATATATACTTTGTTTAAAACAAAGGATAATGATTGTTTTAATATTAACGTGAATAATAAATCGATATTTGAAAAATAATTTTAAAAAAATGATATAGCAGAATTATTTTGATTTCAGATGATTGCTTAAAGAAATTTATTTACATTATCGTTTTTCTATTTCTTTTCATGTTTTATTGAAAAAGAGAAACATAATATGATCCTTTTCTCTAAGATTAAATTTTATTCTTGCAGAAATACAATACGTGAGTATTGTAATATGGTACAATGACCGATTGCAAAAAAAAAGAGTTAAACAGTTTATTGTGCACGTCCAATAAGAAATACGATAACCTGTTTTGAATGCGGGACGTATTTTGTAAAAGAAAAAAATTAACACTTTGCCTGCCCTCTTTCATAATGCATTAAAGAAAAGATACATCTTTTTCGGTATCTTTGATTTTATCAAATTTAAACCAGAAACTTGCTTCAGATATTAAATACGAGTTTCATGATTCTGAGATAAAAAGTAGTGTGCTAATTTATTCAAATTATGGATCATTTTGATGAATAATTATGATAATACATATATACACGAGGTAACGCACAATAAAATCAAATTTAATAACCGTTTCGAAATAGATTTAGGAAAAGAGATGGTAAAGCTTTGATTAAATTAAGAAATAATTTTTAATTATTTTAAATCGTATAGTTTTTCTGTTTCATTTGCAGATTATTCGTTAAATCACTAAAGTGTGACTAAAAAACATTTCTGAGTATATAATATATACAATTTAATTAAATTACATAACTAATGTAACATTCTTCATTACCCATTTTTTACCCAGAAAAATTTTACAATCGAGAGAACACAAAAATGCGTATGCTCATCGAAGAAGAAAAAAAATTCAACATCCGATAATTAAACTAAGCTTCCATCAAATTAAAAAAAAAAAATTATCCACTTGATACATCATTAAGAAAGTTATCGCTACATGTTTGGGGCTTCTCAATATCTCATTATAATAGAATTTTAATGCATGCAACAACGCGTAAATTTTCATATTTAAATTTCAATATAACCTAGAATATAATTCACAATTTTTTTAATTTTATGTTTATTCTATTTTTTTTTAAATCAATGGTTTCAATTATATTAGTTATGTTACACTTTCCATTATTTCATTCTGATGTAGCTAAAATTGTGGATAACGTTTTAAAAAATTGTTTGTTTTTTGCGAAATTTTAAAACCAGGTGAAAATGATATCCATTTTATTGACATTTCGCTTCCACGTTAGCAAAAAAATTTAATTTAAGCAATAAAATTATTTGTAATATAAAAGTAATAAATAATAAATATATTAACAAAATAAAAAATTTCAACTAATATTTATTAATTAAATTATTAATTAATTATTAATTTTCGTCTTTTTACGCAAATTATTACGGTTTATTTTACACCTTTTTTGTTTTTATAACATTTAAAAAAATGTATTTATTTGCTCATTAATTTTCTTATTTATTTTTATAATTGGGGATTATTTCTTGAATTATTTACTTTTTCATAGATAAAAAGAAACAAATTTTTCAAAAAATCAAAATTCAATAAAAATTTTTTTCTTTTTTTTAAGCTACTTCCATATTTTCCTTACATTTTTTTCGTTCTTGGAATAATTCTATAAATTTGCCCGTTTTAAAATCAATTATTGTCATTCCCTTTATAGAATTTTTACCTATCTTTTTACATTTTCTTATTTTATTCTCAATGTTTCTTATGTTTTTCATTCTTTTTTATATACATAGTTTATTAGATATTTTAAATTATTTTTTCATATTTTTATAGTTTATTAAATTTTTCTTGAAGAATTTCTTCATTTTTTAAAATACTGCCTTATTATTATTTATATTGTATGTTTTTAGTTTTCATTAATTTTTTAAAAACTTTTTTCATTAATTTTCCTTCGATTTATTTCTTTTTTTTTTCAAAACTCTTTTCAACGTTCTTTGAATTTTTAACAAATTTATTAAATTTTCTCTTTTCTATCGTATTTTTTAAAGAATTTCTTCACTTGTTTAATACTGTTTAATTTTTATCTTATAATTTTAAAGTTTTTCACAACATTAATTCAGAATTAATTAATTTTTGCTTATTTTCGTACATTCTCAATTTTTCTAATTTTGTAAAGTGCGTTTTTTTAATTTATTTTATGTAAATGTGATCTTGTATGTATTTTTGTCATTTTATATTTTTCTACTGCTTAAAAAAAAAGTCTTTCCTGCAAACTTTAGTTTTTGTCTATTCAATTTTTCATTTTGTAAAGAAAATTATTTTTATTGCTTTTTTTTCTTAATTTTCAAACTAATATTTTAATTTTTTAATTTTTTCAAACATTTGTTTCTTTATAGTAAAATTAAGATGTATTTTTTCCATTTAATTTATTATCATGTTTTAAAATTATTGAATAATTCCTCTATTCTAATTTTATTTATTCATTTTTTTTATATTTAACTCAAACCACTAATTATTACTTATTCTAGAACACATGACACAATAAATTTTTTTAAAGAAACCATATTTCTATACAGAAGCTCAACTTTTCAAAAGAACACAACTTTTCAACAAAAGAATACAAATTCTCAATATTTTGTATAAAATATAAACTTATTTTTAGAGGAAAAAGTATGAAATTTCTCAATATAATAAATAAAACGACGGGACAATTTTCGTGATAAAAGGGCACAACTTGGAAAGGAAAGTTTCATTGTAAGGGTGATATCAGCAGGGAATAAGGAGACAGGTTTCTACTTTTATGTCACCCCATTTTGTCAAAGAAGAGCGTCTTGGAATTTTTCCTTTAAACCTTTTATTTTTGGATCATTATTTTGCAAGGTCTCTTCTCAATTCCGTTTAGATTCGATATCGTGGTTGAAAAAAAAAAGAAGAGGTTGTCAAGTGCTGGAAAAAGAAAAAATTATTGAGGTTAGAGAACCAATTTTTAGACATCTCAACCCAGTCATTTAGCTTTAAAGAGTCTTTCTCCGGAAGGCAAAACGTGAAACTTTTTCATACATTCTTGTGTGTTGCTTTAGGGGAAATTCTCAGGCTACATTTTTCATAAAGACAATTTGACTTCTTTTCCAAGTTAAATCTAAACTTTTCTCCAATTCAGGACTGCCGGTGACTCACTTTTTTTTTAAATCGCTCACTATTGTTCAATTTTCCCGTATATTATGTAAATAAATAAATTTAAAAAAAAAACTTACTTTTTTAGTAAAATGTCTATTCCAGCTGCAAGGGGGAGGATTTTCTAATCTTGGGTGCCTGATTAATAATTAAAATCATAAATCAATTAATTTATTCATATTTCAATTACATTGTCAATTTTTTAATTACAGTTTACAAATATTTAATTTCTACACATCTTTTCAATTATTTTTGTCATTTATAAAGTAGGTACTTTTGTCAACTTTAAAGTATTTTGGGATTTTCAATTTTATTTTTCCAAATATAGTTATCGATTTTCTTCAGTCTTTAAATTAAGAATACCAAGAATATTTAAATTTTCTAAAAGAGTTTCAATTTACTTTTGTTATTTTTCAATTATTTTCTTCAAATCTCAATGACTTTTGTCATTATTCAAGTATTTTTGTCATTTTCCAATTATTTTCTTTATATTTCTATTATTTTTGCCATTTTAGAACTCTTTCTACAAATTTCAATTAATAAAATGTTTTTTTTAAGTGGCAAGAATTTTTAAATTTTTTGCACCAGTTTTTAATTCTTTTCTTCAAATTTCAATAATTTTCTTCATTCTTTTTATTATTGTCATGAATTTAATCATTTTTAAACCATTTTTCATTAATTTTCTTATTTTCTACAAATTTTAATTATTTTCTTCTAGCTTCAATTAATTTCTTCAACTTTCAGTTATTTTCCACAAACTTCTAATATATTTTTTGATTATTCAATTAGTGTCTATAAATTGTTAATTTTTACAAAAATTTTACATTATTTATTTCAATACTCAATTATTTTCTTCATGTATAGATTATTTTTTTGAAACTTCTATTATTTTTTTCAATTTTCCAACTATTGTCTAAAAAGTTTTATTTATAAACCAGTTTTCAATTATTAATTAGTTTCTTTACATTTCAATTATAACGTTAAGTTTTCAATTATTGTCTAAAAAGTTTAATTTTTACTCAAGCTTTCAATTATCGACGTCTTTATTTAATTAGTTTCTTCACAATATAATTATTCCACTTTTATTTTGATTATTGTACCCAAAAGTTGCATTTTTTACACCAATTGTAAATACTTTTTTTTATATTTGAATTATTTTTGGCATTTTAAATTGTTTTCTTAATATTTTCAATTATTTTTGAAACTTTTCAGTTATTTCCTACAAATTTCAATTATTTTTTCCAACTTCAATTAATTTCTTCAACATTCAATTATTTTTCACAAACTTCTAATATCTTTTTCGATTATTCAATTATTGTTTATAATTTTTTAATTTTTACACAAGCATTAAGTTATTTATTTCATTATCATTTTTACGACATATTTTAATTATATTTCTTATTTTTCATAATTTTTTTCCCAAATTGAAGTTATTTTTGTCATTTTTAAACTGTTTTCTACATATATTAAGTTATTTTGACATTTTGACATTTTTTTCAAGTATCAATTATTTTCTTGAAACTTCTATTATTTTTTTCATTTTTTCAACTATTTTTTAAAAAGTTTAATTTTTACACAAGATTTCAATTATTTATGTAATTATTTAACTAATTTTCTGTAATTACAATTATTTTTGAAACTTTTCAATTATTTTCTACAAATTTCATTTTTTTTTCAAACTTTAACTATAATTTCTTCAACTTTTAATTATTTAATTACTGCCTATAAATTTATAATTTTGACACAAGCTTCAAATGATTTATTTCTTTATTTAATTATTATTTGTTCAAGTGTCATTTATTTTCTTGTAACTTATATTCTTTTTTTTTTAATTTTTCAACTATTGTCTAAAAAGTTTTATTTTTAAAGCAGTTTTCAATTATTTTCATCACTAGCCAAAAAAAAAGCGCGCAAGCGCGCGATTAGTTTTTCGTACATTTTAAAAATTATAAAATACAATAATAAATATAAAAAATCGGTAAATAATATCTATCTAATAAGAAGAAATAAATATTTTAAATATAATATTTAAACATTCAATTAATATAAATAAACTTAATATTTATTTAGAACAAAATTTATAATATTTTAGAATTAAAAAGAAATGCAAAAAGAAATGACATTTAAGTGTGATAATTGAAAAAAGTACAGATTTTTTTTTAAATAAAGAAAAAATAATTGGAATTTGAAAAAAATACATAAAGATCTTAGAAATCAATTAAAAAAAAATATATATCTAAAAATTGGAGAAAAGAATTAAAGAGATAAGCTAAAAGTAATTAAAATTTACGATAATAAATAAAAAAAATTTGAAATTTTGATAACAAATGAAAATAATTAGAAATTGAAGAAAACAATTGAAATTTTGGAAAAATTCTTAATAATCTTAGAAAATAATTTTAGAAAATGAGAATAACTAAAAATTGGAGAAAAGACTGCAATGCTAAAAATAAGGCAAATTGAAGAAAATAATTGAAAAAATAAGCTAAAAGTAATTGAAATTTACGATAATTAATAATAACAAAATTTTGAAATTATAAAACAATTGAAATTTTAGAAAAATTCTTAATAATCTTAGAAAATAATTTTAGAAAAGGAGAATAACTGAAAATTGGAGAAAAGACTGGAATGCTAAAAATAATTCAAATTTACGATAATTAATAAATTTTTTTGGAAATTATGAAAACAAATAAAAATAATTAAAAATTGAAGAAAATAATAGGAATTTGAGAAAATTACTTGTAAAAAATTAGAAATTTGAAAATGAGAAAAACTAAAAATAGGAGAAAAGTCTGGAAGAAAGCTAAAAATAATTGAAATTTACGATAATTAAAAAAATAATGTTATAATTAAGGATTAAGTAATTCTGTACTTTTTTAATTTAAAAAATTGAAATTCTGATAACAAATGAAAATAATTAGAAATTGAGGAAAATATTTGAATTTTCTGAAAAATACTTAAAAAGTTTAGAAAATAATTTTAGAAAATGAGAATGATAATTAACAATCGAGAAAAATAATTGAAAAATGATAAAATTAATTCAAAATTGTAAAAAAGAATTGAAATATGCTGAAAATAATTTAAGATTGCGAAAGAAAATTGAATTATTATGAAAATAATTTAAATATGAAAAATTGAAAACATTCAATAAAATTTGAGAGAAATAACTGAAAAAATCATATGTTTAGAAAAAAATAATATTTACAAAATTACTTAAAAAATTTTAATTAAAGAGAATAATTACAAAATCGCAGAAATAACGAAAATTGATGAAAATAATTGCAATATCAGATAAATAATTGAAATTTTTAAAAGTAATGACAAAATAATGAATATAATTATAAATTGATGAAAATCAAGAAAAATTGCAGAATTTATTTTTAAGCAAAAGAAAATAATTAAAAAATCGTTATATAATGGAAAATTGATGACAGTAATCTGAATTTGAAATAATAAGTAACAATTTAGGAAATTAATTGCATGTGTATATATTTTAAACTTCTTCAAAAACCATAATAAATTTTTAAAGCATTTTTCGAAACTTTTTTTTACACAAATGACAATTAAAAACCAGTACACACGACACTAACGAAAAAGGTTACCTTATTCTTTCAATTCAAATTTCAAAAAATTATCAATCAAAATCAATAAAATAACAGGGACTAACTTCAATTCAATTTTTAAAATCTGGACAGAAAAAGATGAATAAATATAAATACTAACTAACTTCAGGATTTTACGGAGATTATTATTTAATTATTCAATTATTTTCTTCACATTTCAATTATATCGTTAATTTTTTAATTATTTTATACAACTTTTCCATTAATGTATTACATTATTTATTTTTTGCGCCATATATTTTAATTATATTTCTAATTTTACATTAATTTTTTCCCAAATTGGAATTTATTTTTGTCATTTTTTAACAGTTTTCTACATATATATAATTTTTTTTTTTTTTGAAAGTTTTAAATTATTTTCATCAAGTTTCAAGTATTTCATTTCAAATTTGTAATTTTTGTAATTTTTCAGTCATTTTCAGCATATTTCAATTATTTTTTACATCTTGGAATTATTATCTTCAAAATCACTCACTTTTTCACTTTAAAACTCACTTTTTTTAAATTAAAAATTGTCTTTTTTTACTATTTTCAATCTACAAGTCCGCTGGTAGTTCTGCGAATATTATCAAAAATGCCAGGAACTAAAAATTGTTAATTTGCAATAAAATTTTTTATAAAAAGATTTATCTATTAAATTATAATGGCGCTACAATAATAATACCAAATTGTGATAATTATTCCCCAAAAATCTCACGTCTTTTTCGATAAATTTTAAACACGTTATTTTTTCAAGTGAAGCTTTTATTTTGAAAATATAATGCCGTTATTGGACTCAGAGAATAGAATTATCGAGACGTGTTCACTGAAGCGAAATCAAAGGTCGGATATATGTTTCATAAAAATGCAGATTCGTGTTTATTTGCTGTACTACATTGGTTGTTTGGAGTTGGCATTCTAGACATTTGTCGAGTACATACACTTTTTTCAAATCATCAGAGCGAACTAATCTCTATCCGGAGCTTTACATCCTACCAGCCAACTCTAGATCAGAATCTACAGTTTAGACGCTTTAACTGAACTCTGAATATATACGAATCCTGAATGCTGATTGGTATTGAATCCGACTTATTTTGCATCAAACCAGTTCTAAGAAATGGATCTTAATCTCGACATGTACGTCACTTGAATTAAATGAAGGTTCTTCAATTATAATTATATACAAATTCCTCAGGGAATTCTAACTAAACGATCTAATAGAAACAGAAGGTGTTAATTATGTCCAATTGAGAATCTCGTGAAAAAATTTGTTAATTAACTAAAAAAGTAAAAATATTGCTTCTCCTAAAAAAAAAAAAAAACAAACAAATGAAAAAACCGGGAACTTTCCGTCAAGCCGGGAATTTTCTTTCTGGGCTAATAAATTTGACTAATATATCAATTTGTTTTATAAATAAAGATGATAATTTTATGCATTTTGAACCAATCTGATTATGCGTTTAAATTTTGTGTAACTATGCGACAATTATGCAATTGAAATATAAAAAATATACATTAAAAATTAAAAAATAATATAATATATTCTCATGAAATATAGATGTTTGTCTATACTATCTTTTTTTCTTAACGCTAATAATACCGCAGAAACAATGAACGACATTAAACATGAAAAAGTCAAATTATTATGAAAAAATGTAGATAGAACTTTAGTTTTTTTATTAGACCGTACATTTCATAATTAAATAATAATAATCTCCGTACATTCCTGAAGTTAGTTGAGGAGTACTTTTTCAAAAGTTGATAAATCCACATTTTGTTATTTCGAGAAAATTAAACAAATGCAGTTTCGCACCTAACCCCGAGAGTTAATTATAAAGTAGAAAAAATATACGAAATTATTTATATACGAATGTTTTTTGCACTTAAGGAGATTTATTTTTAATTAAAGTTTATAGTAATTAAGGAATTTAAAGATTTCTGTAATTTATTCTAGGAAAAAAATTAAATTTTTAAATCATTTTGGTTAAGTTAAAGTTTTTTTTAAATTAAAAATTTTTTGATAACAAATTTTTTTTCTGGAATTTAACAGTGACAGATCGATTTATAAGGTTTCTAATATGTTAAATTTCTGATTATCTTAACTTTTTTGGAAAATGGATTTATCAACTTTTGAGAAAGTGCTCCTTAGTTAGTATGTAATTATATTTATTCATCTTTTTCTGTACACGTTTTAAAGTCAGAAGTGAAGTTAGTTAGTATTAATATTTATTCATCTTTTTCTGCCCACGTTTTAAAAACTGAAGTGAAGTTAGTCCATGTTATTTTATTTTTTTTGCTGGTTTTTAATTGTCATTTGTGTAAAAAAAAAAGTTTCGAAAAATACTTTAAAAATTTATTATGGTTTTTGAAGAAGTTTAAAATATATACACATGCAATTAATTTCCAAAATTTTTACTTATTATTTCAAATTCAAATTACTGTCATCAATTTTCCATTATATAACGATTTTTAAATTATTTTCTTTTGCTTATAAATAAATTCTGCAATTTTTCTTGATTTTCATCATTTTATAATTATATTCCTTATTTTGTCATTACTTTTAAAAATTTCAATTATTTATCCGATATTGCAATTATTTTCATCAATTTTCATTATTTCTGCGATTTTGTAATTTTTCTCTTTATTTAAAATTTTTTAAGTAATTTTGTAATTGTGTAAAAAAATCGATTTTTTGACGTAAGGTCCCTTTTAACTTTCCAAGTCACAATTATTATTTTTTTCTAAACATATACTCTATGATTTTTTCAGTTATTTCTCTCAAATTTTATTGAATGTTTTCAATTTTTCATATTTAAATTATTTTCATCATAATTCAATTTTCTTTCTCAATCTTAAATTATTTTCAGCATATTTCAATTATTTTTTTCAATTTGAATTAATTTTATCATTTTTCAATTATTTTTCTCGATTGTTAACTATTATTCTTTTTTTCTAAAATTATTTTCTAAAATTTTTAAGTATTTTTCTAAAAATACAAATATTTTCTTCAATTTCTAATTATTTTCATTTGTTATCAGAATTTCAATTTTTTTTTATTAATTATCGTAAATTTCAATTATTTTTAGCTTTCTTCCAGACTTTTCTCAAATTATTATATTATTTATTAGTTCATTATTTTTACTTGTTTTCATAATTTCCAAAAAATTTGATTAATTATCGTAAATTTTAATTACTTTAAGCTTATTTCTTCAATTTCTTTCAATTTTTCTCCAATTTTAGATTATTTCTTATTTCTTTTTTTTTTAATTGATTTCTAAGATCTTCATGTCTTTTTTTTTTAATTTAATTATTTTTTCTTTATTTAAAAAGAATTCTATAATTTTTTGAATTATCACACTTAAATGTCATTTATATTTTACAACTTATCATTGTTTGTATCATATTTTAATTATTTTCCTTAAGTTTTAAAAATTTAAAAACATTTTTCAATTATTTTCCAAAATTTGTTTCTTTCAATTTTCAATTCTTTACATTTGTTTCATAATTTCAAAAATTGTTAACTATTTATCTGACTTTTCAATTCTTTTATTATTTATATTATTTTTTATATTAATTTCTTCAATTTTCAATTACTTTCGTTTTCTTTCTCGTTCTTTTTCCTAATTGCCAAAAAGTTTTTACTTATTTCTCTTTAATTAAAACTTGTTCTGTTCAATTTTAAATTATTTTTATCTTTTTTCATTTATTTTCTCTAATTTTTAATTATTTTCTTTTATTTCAATGAACTTCTGAAAGTTTTAAATATTTTTTCAAATTTTGTTTAACTTTCCTTTATTTAAAATATTTTATGTAATTTGTTCAATTATTTTCTCAAATTTTAATTTTTTTCTTTTAATTTTAATTTATTTATCTCAATTTTTCAACTTGTTTTTCAATTTTCAATTATTTTTTCTAATTTTTCATTATTCAATTTTGTTTTAATTTACTTTTAAGATTCTCAAGTATTTTTCTCAAATTTTAATTATTTTCTTTATGTTTAAAACATTTTTATTATTGTTTAAATTACTTTCCCCAATTTCTAATTGATTTTATTTTTTTTTCATTTAATTTGCAAAATTTGCAATTATTTTGTTAAATTTCAATTATTTTTTGCAATTCTTTTTAATTCTAAAATATTATATATTTTGTCCTAAATAAATATTTATTTTATTTATATTAATTGATTTTTAAATATTATATTTAAAATATTTATTTCTTCTTATTAGGTAAATAGTATTTACCGATTTTTTATATTTATTATTGTATTTTATAATTTTTAAAATGTATGAAAAACTAATCTCGCGCGTTTTATTCTGCTGGTAGTTTATATAATTATGGGTATATTAATTATATAATTATTTATGTTTATAAGTCTATTGCGTGTTTTCAATTATTAATTATTTTCATCATATTTTAATTATTTTCTTTGATATTCAATCATTTTCAGCTTTTTTCAATATTTTCTTTTCAATTATCGATTACGTTCTTAAAGCTTCAATTCAATTCTTTAATTATTCAACTACTTTCAGAAATTCACAATTATTTTTATCAATTGACAATTATTCTTTTCAATTTTTAATTATTTTCTTCAATTGTCAATTATTTTTTTCAATTTCCAATTATTTTCTACAATTCTCAATTATTTTCTTCCATTTTGTATTATTTTCATTAATTTAAAATTATTTCTTCATTTCTCAATTATTTTCTTTGATTTTCTACTATCTTCTTCAATTATTAATTATTTTCTTCAATTTTCAATTGTTTTAATCAATTTTTAATTATTTTCTTTAGATTTCAATTATTTCCTTCAATTTTTAATTATTTAATTCAATATTCAATAATTTTCGACTTTTTTCAACTATTTTTTTCAATTATCATTTATTTATTTCACATCTCAATAACTCCTCCAATTTTCAATTATCTCGGCTTTTTTCAATATTTTTTTTCAATTATCAATTATGTTTTTGAACATTCAATTCAATTCATCAATTATTATTTAACAATTTTCATAAAATCACATTTTCTTCAATTCCAAATTATTTTCTACAAGTTTTAATTAATTTCTTCAAATTACAATTACATTCATAATTTTTTATTGTTTTCTTCAAATTCTATAATTCGTGGGTTTTTCAATTTCTTTTTTCTTTAATTATCACTTATTTTTTTCTACTTTCAATCCAATTGTTCAATTCTTGAATTTTTTTCATTAATTCTCAATTATAATTTTCGACATTTAATTCCATTCTTTAATTTTTTTCAAATTCAGTTTTTTTTTCAATATTCCATAACTCTAGGCTTTTTACAATGATTTTTTTTTAATTCTCAATCATTTTCTTCAATTTCCAATTTTTCTCTTAAATTACAATTATTTTCTTCAATTTCCAATTATTTTTTCATATTTCTTTAAATTTTCAATTTCTTCTCAATTTTCTTCAATATTGAACAATTCTTATCTTTTTAAATTATGTTTTTCTTTCAATTTTAATTTAAATTGATAATTTTTAAATTATTTTCATCAATTTGCAATTATTTCCGTCGATTTCTAAATTTTTCAGCTGTTTTCAAATATTGTCTTCAATTTTTAAGTACTTTCTTCAATTTTCAATTATTTTCTTTAATTTTTAATTATTTTGTTCAATTTTCAATTGTTTGTTTCAATATTCAGTAATCTCGACTTTTTTCAATTATTTTTTTTTCAATTATCAGTTATTCATTTCATGTTTCAAAACCTCCTTCAATTTTCAATAATTTTCTTCTATTTTCAATTTAATTGTTCAATTGTTCAATTATTTTTTTCAATTCTCAATTAATTTCTTTAAATAACAATTCTATTCTTCAATTTTTAATGTTTTCTTCAATATTAAATAATTCCCGGCATTTTCCATTTTTTTAAATTATAAATTATTTTCTTCTTTTTTCAGAACTTTCTTTAATTCTCAATTATTGTATTTGAATTTCAATTTTATTTCTCAATTTTCAATTGTTTTTTTTTAATATTCAATAATTCTGTGTTTTACCGATTTCAATTTCATTATTCAATTTACAATTTATTTCTTCAATTTTGAATTATTAACTTAAAATTTGAATTATTATTTTTTTATTTTCTATCTAGTTGACCAATTTTTAATTATATTCTTTGACTTTAATAACCATTGTTCAATTTTTTCAATTATTGTTCAATTGTCGATTAATATTTCCTTTTTTTTTTTAATTTTGTTTCTAATTGTCAAATGTCTTTGTCATTGTTTCATTATTTCTTTCCATTATTAATTATTTCTTTTCATTATTAATTGTTTCATTTAATTCTTAATTATTATTTTTTGTAAAGTTTAACATTTAATTCTTCAATTCTCAATTATTTTCTTTGAATTTCAATTATTTTCTTCAATTATCAACTGTTATCTTCAATTTTTGTAGCCATCTGTAAAGGTCTATTTATACTTAAAATAAATTTTAAGTTGACAAGAGAAAAAATCGGGAAAAATAGGAACAAAACCCTGGGAAATGACCGGGAATTTTGTGGTACGAAATTAGTAGACACCCTGGGAAAGCTTTCTCTGATTGTGAAAATTAGATTGAAATAATTCAAACTTCTTTAATCAAATTGTTCTCCAGCTAGACGTAAACTTTTTTTTTATCAAATTAAGGTCTCGAAAAAAAATCAAAATTATTCTTACACGCTTCTGAATTTAATCATATTATAGAAACGACAATTAAATCTACAGCATCAGAGGAACTTTTATAACGAGATGAAAATTTAACAATGCGAATTAAAATTTCATGCTTCTGAGAGTTTCGAGTATTTGTTGTGAGTTCATTATACAGTTCTTAACAACGGAATTCTGCTCTTTTTTAAATTTCCTTCACTTTATTTTTCATTGCCGTGTAAAAGTGTTGCGTAACTTTTATCCTGTACACAAGTTGATAATATAAAAGTTGAGGATTCTTTGAAAATTGCTTTCGCGTGACGAGGGGTAATTTTTAAGGTAATATCAAGACTTGAAATATCTCGTAGTTAAAGTGTGTCAAATTAATGCATTTTCTTCACGTATTCAAGAGTTTTATGAAGATACTAGATTATGCATAAATAATTCTTGGAGGCGGAAATATTCTATAACCGAATGTATAGGGGAAAGGCGAACAAGTCATCAACATAACCAACAAACCATAACAATTTTTTTCGTCAACGGCAGGCACTAAACTATGAGGTAGTTATAGAAGCGACAGTTATCCTCGATCGTAGATAAGCTACACTTTTTCAAATGTTTTCTATTTCAAATGCAATTCCAAAAGAAAATTATTACTTTCCTGATGTGTCGAGGAAATAAGTCATTCTGTTTCAAATTATAATCCAACGAAAATGCACAGTCAAAAAATAAAAAAAAGGAAGTAGTAAATTGAACCGTAATTCGAAAATGTTTCTTTGTTACTAACCAGTATTAAAAGCAGATAATTATTTTTAAATCCCCGGATTTCCCGGATTGTAAACTACACTTTTCTCGGATTTGCCCTCAATGATTAATAACTACTAATTACATATTAAGTGATTTAAACGAAAAGAAGAAAAAAACAAAATTTAAAAATTATTTTAAAATTTTGAAACGTTATGAATACTTTGAAAAAACGAAAACATAAAGAAATTGAAAAAAAGTCTGAAGAAATAAAAAAAAAGTGAAAACATTTAATAAAGAAGGGAAAAACCTTTAAACAATGGAAAAAAATCCAAAATACTATAAAAAAAATGATAAAATTACAAAAAATACTAAAAACTTTATTTTGAACATAAAAACGAGGGCAAAAATAAGAAAATCAAAGAAAAGAGGAAAATTTAAAATGGGCAAATAAAAAACAAAAAGATAATGTAAAATGACGATTGAAAAACCTACAAAACAAGAATATAAATTTTTAAAAAATGTCAAAGTTAAGAAAATTAGTAAAAACAAAAAAAGGATGAAAATTAAAAAAATTGATTATGTCGTAAAATTACTATAAAAGTACAAATTTTTTAAAAAAATTCAGAAATTAAAAATTGGTTTAAAATTAAGGAGAAATAAGCAAATAATAAAGTTTTCTTAAAAATGGAAAAAAACTAAAGTTTGAAAAAAAGGAACAATATTGTTAAGAAATAGAAAAATGATTATAAAATGAGAAACTTCTAAATTAGATCAAACTTACATAACACAAATTAAAAGAAAAAATCTTTACAAAAATCAGAAAAATTATTATAAAATAGCAAAATAAAACGCGCGCAAGCGCGAGATTACTTTTTCCTACATTTGAAAAAATTATAAAATACAATAATAAATATAAAAAATCGGTAAATACCATTTATCTAATAAGAAGAAGTAAATATTTTAAATACAATATTTAAAAATCAATTAATATAAATAAAATAAATATTTATTTAGGACAAAATATATAATATTTTAGAATTAAAAAGAATTGCAAAAAATAATTGAAATTAAACAAAATAATTGCAAATTTTGTAAATTAAATGAAAAAAAAATGAAATCAATTAGAAATTGGGGAAAGTAATTTAAACAATTATAAAAATATTTTAAACATAAAGAAAATAATTAAAATTTGAGAAAAATACTTGAGAATCTTAAAAGTAAATTGAAACAAAATTGAATAATGAAAAATTAAAGAAAATAATTGAAAATTGAAAAAACATGGTTAGAAATTGAGATAAATAAATTACATTTTAAAAAAATAATTAAAATTTGAGAAAATAATTGAACAAATTACATAAAATATTTTAAATAAAGGAAAGTTAATCAAAATTTGAGAAAAATACTTAAAACTTTCAGAAGTTCATTGAAATAAAAGAAAATAATTAAAAATTAGAGAAAATAAATGAAAAAAGATAAAAATAATTTAAAATTGAACAGAACAAGTTTTAATTAAAGAGAAATAAGTAAAAACTTTTTGGCAATTAGGAAAAAGAACGAGAAAGAAAACGAAAGTAATTGAAAATTGAAGAAATTAATATAAAAAATAATATAAATAATAAGAGAATTGAAAAGTCAGATAAATAGTTAACAATTTTTGAAATTATGAAACAAATGTATAGAATTGAAAATTGAAGGAAATAAATTTTGGAAAATAATTGAAAAATGTTTTTAAATTTTTAAAACTTGAGGAAAATAATTAAAATATGATACAAACAATGATAAGTTGTAAAAAATAAATGACATTTAAGTGTGATAATTGAAAAAAAAATGAAATATATGTTTACAAAAAGAAAATAATTACAAAATTACATAACAATTTTTAATTAAAACGAATAATTAAAAAGCGCAGAAATAATCGAAAGTTGATAGAAGTAATTGAAATTTTAAATATTAAGCCAAAATAATAAAAATAATTAAAAATCGAAGAAAATAATACAAAAATTGCAGAATTTATTTATAAGCAAAAGAAAATAATTGAAAAATCGTTTAAAACCTGGAAAATTGTTAACAATAATCTAAATTTGAGATAATAACTGAAAATTGAAGAAATTAATTGAAAAATAATGATAATATTAAAAGGTGGAGAAAATATTTGCAAAATAATAAAAAGAATTAAAAGTTAAACAAAATAATTGAAAATAAATTCACTTAAATTATTATAAATAATAATTAAAAGTTCAGGAAATTGATACAGAAATTATGAAAATGATTAAAAATTGAAAATAATAATTGCAGAATGACAAAAATACTGGTAAATTATTAAAATAATTTAAATTTTAGAAAAATACTTAAAAATCTTAAAAATAAATTGCCAAAATTGAATAATTAAAAATTAGAAAAAAATAATTAAAATTTGAGAAAGTAATTGAAAAAATTACACAATTTATTTTAAATAAAGGAAAGTTTAAGTAAATTTGAGAAAAATACTTAAAACTTTCAGAAGTTCATTGAAATAAAAGAAAATAATTAAAAATTAGAGAAAATAAATGAAAAAAGATAAAAATAATTTAAAATTGAACAGAACAAGTTTTAATTAAAGAGAAATAAGTAAAAACTTTTTGTCAATTAGGAAAAAGAACGAGAAAAAGAACAAAAGTAATTGAAAATTGAAGAAAATAATATAAAAAATAATATAAATAATGAAATAATTGAAAAGTCAGATAAATAGTTAACAATTTTTGAAATTATGAAACAAAAGTAAATAATTGAAAATTGAAGGAAATAAATTTTGGAAAATAATTGAAAAATGTTTTTAAATTTTTAAAACTTGAGGAAAATAATTAAAATATGATACAAACAATGATAAGTTGTAAAAAATAAATGACATTTAAGTGTGATAATTGAAAAAAAAAATGAAATATATGTTTACAAAAAGAAAATAATTACAAAATTACATAACAATTTTTAATTAAAACGAATAATTAAAAAGCGCAGAAATAATCAAAAGTTGATAGAAGTAATTGAAAATTTTAAATATTAAGCCAAAATAATAAAAATAATTAAAAATCGAAGAAAATAATACAAAAATTGCAGAATTTATTTATAAGCAAAAGAAAATAATTGAAAAATCGTTTAAAACCTGGAAAATTGTTAACAATAATCTAAATTTGAGATAATAACTGAAAATTTAGGAAATTAATTGAAAAATAATGATAATATTAAAAGGTGGAGAAAATATTTGCAAAATAATAAAAAGAATTAAAAGTTAAACAAAATAATTGAAAATAAATTCACTTAAATTATTATAAATAATAATTAAAAGTTCAGGAAATTGATACAGAAATTATGAAAATGATTAAAAATTGAAAATAATAATTGCAGAATGACAAAAATACTGGTAAATTATTAAAATAATTTAAATTTTAGAAAAATACTTAAAAATCTTAAAAATAAATTGCCAAAATTGAATAATTAAAAATTAGAAAAAAATAATTAAAATTTGAGAAAGTAATTGAAAAAATTACACAATTTATTTTAAATAAAGGAAAGTTTAAGTAAATTTGAGAAAAATACTTAAAACTTTCAGAAGTTCATTGAAATAAAAGAAAATAATTAAAAATTAGAGAAAATAAATGAACAAAGATAAAAATAATTTAACATTGAACAGAACAAGTTTTAATTAAAGAGAAATAAGTAAAAACTTTTTGTCAATTAGGAAAAAGAACGAGAAAAAGAACAAAAGTAATTGAAAATTGAAGAAAATAATATAAAAAATAATATAAATAATGAAATAATTGAAAAGTCAGATAAATAGTTAACAATTTTTGAAATTATGAAACAAAAGTAAATAATTGAAAATTGATGGAAATAAATTTTGGAAAATAATTAAAAAATGTTTTTAAATTTTATAATTTGCCGAAAATAATTAAAATATGATACAAACAATGATAAGTTGTAAAAAAATAAATGACATTTAAGTGTGATAATTGAAAAAAAAAATGAAATATATGTTTACAAAAAGAAAATAATTACAAAATTACTTAACAATTTTTAATTAAAAAGAATAATTAAAAAGCGCAGAAATAATCGAAAGTTGATAAAAGTAATTGAAAACTTTAAAAATTAAGCCAAAATAATAAAAATATTTAAAATTGAAGAAAACAATAAAAAAATTGCAGAATTTATTTATAAGCAAAAGAAAATAATTGAAAAATCGTTTAAAACCTGGAAAATTGTTAACAATAATCTAAATTTGAGATAATAACTGAAAATTTAGGAAATTAATTGAAAAATAATGAAAATATTAAAAGGTGGAGAAAATATTTGCAAAATAATGAAAAGAAATAAAAGTTAAACAAAATAATTGAAAATAAATTGACTTAAATTATTATAAATACTAACTAAAAGTTCAGGAAATTGATACAGAAATTATGAAAATGATAAAAAATTGAAAATAATAATTGCAAAAAGACAAACATACTGGTAAATTATAAAAATAATTTAAATTTTAGAAAAATACTTCAACATCTTAAAAATAAATTGCCAAAATTAAATAATGAAAAATTAGAAAAAAATAATTGAAAATTGAAAAAAAAAATATTTAAAATTTGAAAAAATACATGAAGATCTTAGAATAATTTAGAAAAAAAGAAAATAAAAATAATTGGAGAAATGAATTGAAGAAATAGGCTAAAAGTAATTGAAATTTACGATAATTAATAAACAAATTTTGAAATTATGAAGGCAAATAGAAATAAATAAAAATTAAAGAAAACAATTGAAATTTTAGAAAAATTCTTAATAATCATAGAAAATAATTTTAGAAAATGAGAATAACTAAAAATTGGAGAAAAGACTGGAAGAATGCTAAAAATAATTCAAATTTACGATAATTAATAAAATTTTTTGGAAATTATGAAAACAAATAAAAATAATCAAAAATTGAAGAAAATAATATAAATTTTAGAAAAATAGGTACTTAAACAAATTTTAGAAATTAATTTGATAAAATAAGAAAAATTAAATATTGGAGAAAATTCTGAAAGAGAGCTAAAAATAATTGAAATTTACAATAATTAATAAAAAAAAAGTTTGAAATTCTGATCACAAATGAAAATAATTAGAAAATGAAGAAAATATTTGAATTTTCAGAAAAATACTTAAAAATCTTAGAAAATAATTTTAGAAAATGAGAATAATAATTAACAATTGAGAAAAATAATTGAAAAATGATAAAATTAATTCAAAATTGAAAAAAAGAATTGAAAGATGCTGAAAATAATTTAAGATTGAGAAAGAAAATTGAATTAGGATGAAAATAATTTAAATATGAAAAATTGAAAACATTCAATAAAATTTGAGAGAAATAACTGAAAAAATCATAGAGTATATGTTTAGAAAAAAATAATAATTACAAAATTACTTAAAAAATTTTAATTAAAGAGAATAATTAAAAAATCGCAGAAATAACGAAAATTTATGAAAATAATTGCAATATCGGATAAATAATTAAAATTTTTATAACATTAGAAATATTTTTTAAACAAAGAAAACAAGAATTTTTTTTAAAATCACAAAATGGAGAATTTTATGAAAAAGTGATTTGTAAATTTGTGAAAGAACAGTTGTAAAGAAATTTGAATAAGTTTACAAAAAAGCGAGCGAATATGAAAAAAAATCAGATAATTGTAAAAAATTGTGCTCTCCTGAATTATTCATTCATTTTAAAGATTTGATAAAATGATAAAATGAGAAAATTTGATACAAGATCATATTTACATAAAATAAATTTAAAAAAGATGGTACTTTACAAAATTTAAAAAATTAAGAATTCAAAAAAAAAAACATGCAAAGAATAATTCCGAATAAATGTTTTGAAAAAATTATAAATTATAAGATAAAAATTTAACAGTATCAAAGAAGTGAAGAAATTCTTCTAAAAATACGATAAAAAAGAGAAAATTTAATAAATTTGTTAAAACTTCAAAGAATTTTAAAAAGAAGTAAATAAATCGAAGAAAAATTTACACATTTTAAGGAAAACTAAAAAATTTTAAAGAAATGATAAAAACATATAATATAAATAATAAAGTAATATTTGGAAGAATGAAGAAGATTTTTAACAAAAATTTGAAAAGATGAAAAAATATTTCAAAAAATAATTAAAAATATACAAATTATGGAACAGAAACAGAAACATAAGGAACATTGTGAATAAAATAAAGTAATGTAAAAAGAAAAAAAGATAAGTAAAAATTCTTTATAGAGCTAATGACAAATTTCTATGAAAACGGAAAAATTTAGGGAATTATTCACAAAATAAAGAAAATTTAAGAAATATTTGGAGGCAGCTTAAAAAGAAGCAAACAAATTTTTAAACTTTCGGAATATTTTTAAAATAATTTTTACAACAAATTTTTTTTATAATCATAAAATGTAGAAATTTTGCGATAAAGTAAGTAAATTTCCGAAAAAAGAGAAAGGTACAGGAATTTGAATAAATTTACAAAAAAAGGGATCAAATCTAAGAAAAATTAAAAAATTGTACTTACGCCACATCTTCCCAATTATGAAAATAAATAAGAAAATTAATGAGAAAATAAATAAATGTTTCTTAATGTTAATGATAAAAACAAAATTGTATAAAATAATCTAAAATAATTTGCATAAGAAGAAGAAAATTAAAGAAAATCAGTAACACAAAAAAAAAGAATGAAGTATTTCTTATTTGCTTTTTAATGTAATCAATTTAAAACTTTTTAATATTTAATAATAAATTGTCAAAAGTTTTTAATAACATAAATTCTCTTCGAAATCTTTCCCTTGACAATTTTCATTCAGTTTTCATTTATCGAAAGCTACCAATTGCTGTAAACAGGAATCATCATATTTTTCCCTGAAAGGAATTTTATTTCGAATCCTCAGGAATTTCCTGAAGAAGAAATCACATCGTTATCTAGACATATCCAATTTACGACTTTTCATAGAAAAAGGGTCATATATTTCAGATTGCGTCAGGTGGTAAAATTTTTTCTTCTGACAAAGAAAGCAGCACCATTTCCAATGTATTCTTTACTGCAAATGAGACTCGTAGAAAGTTGACACTTTTGTCTCAATATTGTTTCATATCATCCACACATGCTTCCATTTAAAATTATTATTCTATTTCTAGTTTCGGTTTATATATGCAACTCTCATTATAGTTTCCTTATATATATTTTCCTTTTCCAATTTCATATTCTTAAAATTGATAAGTTTCTTGTTGCAAAACATTTATTTTTGTTCATGTGCGTATTCATTTCTATCCGATCGTAACCAAAAAATTGATATCCAACTTGCAGCTGATAATTTCAACTTTTGATAAGTTACGATAGTACTTATTATTTTATGTAGAAGGAGCTAATAAGTTTTGATTAGATGGAAATGATCGGATTGATTTATCTTCACTTTTACTCCTTTTCAAATTGATCTTTATTTAGTTTGCTATTTTCAATAATTGCAGTCAATATGTCATCAGGTTTCATGGAAACTTTATACGGTATATATTAGTATTATCATCGCTATCAGAAGCTATCAATATTTTTGTACCATTAAGAGAAAAATGGTTATATATTATAAAATTAAGTAGAAATTAGTATTTGATACCACGTGATTATTATAATTTATACTTGATGGTATAATCATTAATATTTGACATCATAAAATCTTAACCATCAATATTTGATGCCTTATAATCATTCAAATTTGATACCACATAGCCATGAATATTTGATGCTATATAATTATTAACATTTGATGAAATATAATCATCAACATTTGATACAACATGACCATGAGTATTTGATGCTGTATAATCATTAATATTTGACGCAATTTAATCATTAACATTTGATACCACACGTCCATCAATATTAGATGCTATATAATTATTAAGAATTGATGCCATGTAGTTAGTAACATTAGATACAACATGAATATTTATATTTGATGCTGTAGAATCATTATTATTTGACGCACTATAATCATTGATATCAATATTTGAAGCCATATAATCATTAAAATTTGATACCACATGACCATCAATGCTATATAATCATTAACATTTAATGCCATATAATCATGAACATCTGATAAAACATGATCATCAGTATTTGATGCTGCATAATCATTAACATGTGATACTATATATAATCCTTAACATCAATATTTGATGCTATATAATCATTAACATTTGATACCACATGTCCATCAATATTTAATCCTATATAATTATTAACATTTGATGCCATATAGTTATTAACATTTGATACAACATGAACATCAATATTTGATGCTGTATAATCGTTAATATTTGAAGCCACATGATCATCAATATTTGATGCTATATAATCAATATTTGATGTCATATAATCCTCAAAATTTGCTACATCATGATCATCATTATTTGATGCTGTATAATCATTAATATTTGATGCAATACAATAATTAACATTTGATACCATAGGGCCATAAATATTTGATGCCATATAATCATGAACACTTGATACTATATGTCCATCAATATTTAGTGCTATATACTCATTAATATTTAATGCCATATATTCATTAACATTTGACACAACATGACCATCAGCAATTGAGACTGTATAATAATTAATATTTGACGCAATACAATCATTAACATTTGATTCCATGGGGCCATAAATATTTGATGCCATATAATCATTAACACTTGATACTACATTCCCATCAGTTTTTGATACTATATAATTATTGACATTTGGTGCTGCATAATCATTAATATTTGACGCCATATAATCATTATAATCAATATTTGCTGTCATATAATCATTAACATTTGATACAACATGATCAAACATGATTGAACAAATCATTAATATTTTATGTCATATAATCATCAACATTTGACCCAACGTGACCATCAGTAATTGATGTTGCATAATCATTAATATTTGACGCCACATAATCCTTAACATCAATAATTGATGTTATATATTCATTAACATTTGATACCACATGTCCATCAATATTTGCTGCTATATAATTAATAGCATTTGATACAACATGACCATCAATATTTGATGCCATATTTCTTTATTTATTAAATATAACTCCCCGCGTTCCAATTTAAACCATTACAACGGGATACAAACAATACAGATTGTAAATATACAGATACTAATAAGATATAAAAATTAAAAAAAGAAGCGATGGCTAACACTTAATTCCGCAATGATTTTATGTAGATTAATGTATTCACAAGAAACTTATCCAAAGTAGAAGTGATATAATTATATAATTATTATTAACAACTGATACCAAATGTTCTTTAATATTTGTAATAACATCATTAGCATTTGATACCCCAGAACAGGTCCGGATCAAGGCTGTCACGGGCCTAAGTAACAAAAAAATTTCAGGGACCCCCTAAAAAAAAAAGCAAAAGTTTCTGCATTTTTGTCTTATCAGAGTGTCTAGCGAATAATCATTTAAACAATGGAGAAAATCTTCTAAGAATCTTAACAAAATGTAAAAAACTAAAATTTTACATAAATCACAAAAATTACGAAATTTCAAAAACCAATATTATGAATGAACAGATAAGAAAGTTAAGGATAATTTACATTAAAATTGGAAAATTAAAGCAAAAAGATGTAAAAAAAGTACCAATTGAAAAACCTGCAAAAAATAAATAAATTCTTCAAAAATAAAAAAGTTTAAAAAACCAATGAAAGTAAAGGAAAGAAAATTAAGAAATATGGTAATAATGCGTTATGAAATATGAAAAACAGTTTAAGGAAGATTGATTAAATTGCTTTTTTAAGATAAAAATACTACGCAATAAACAATAAAAATTTTTTTTAAAAAAAAATTGAAATTACAAAAGAGAGGAAAAAATAAATTTCAGAAAGTTAAAATATTTGCGGACATGTTTTTTTAAATTAAGAAAATAAATAAGATAATCAGTAAAAAAACGGAAAAATGTCACTAAAGATAAAAACATACTTTAAAAACTTGTTTTCAAAATCAAGCAAAAAGCAATAATTTTTTTTAAATGAAAAATTAAGTGAAAACAATTAAACAAATTTAAGAAAAAAATCAATATTTCTAAGAAATAGGAAAATTCTGATCAAATGAGAAAATTTATTATAAGATCAAATTTACGAAAAGTTAAATAAAAGAAGAGCAGTCTTTCAAAATTATAAGGATTAATAAGTTATGACAAATGACAAAAAGCCAAATAAATGTTTTAAAAATCATAAAATTGAAAACAAGTATATTTTACAACTTCCAAATTATAATAATAAATAAAATTAATCACTGGAAAAGTAAATAAATTTTTCTAAATATTGTTAAAATAAAACTATATAAAATTAACTGAAGTAATTTTTGTAAAAATAATAAAATTAAAAAAAATCTAAAAAATAAAAAAGTATTTTTAGGTAAACGCATAAAAAAAGAAAATTTTTTAAAAAGAAATAAAAGTTACCTAAGTGATTTTATAAAAATATAGAAAAGTAATATAAAACATAACATACCAAAAAAATTGTTTGAAGAAGAAAAAATTGCAAGAAAGAATAATTAAATATTACAAGAAAGTGATATAAATCAGTGTGTAAATAAGTCTACAATTTTTTCTATAATTTTCAACAGTTTTCAATTTACAATTATTCTCCTTAAATTTTTAAATTATTCTTTAACTTTTTTAATTATTTTGTTCTGTTGTAGATTCTCAAAAGTTTTCGAATTTCTTTTTCAATTGTCAATTATTTTGCGCATTTCTCAATTATTTTCTTTAATATTAAATGATTCTCGTCATTTTGTAATTTTCTATAAACTATGAATTATTTTCTAAAGTCAATTCCATTCTATGATTTTCAATTAAGTTTCTTCAATATTCCAAAAAACTTGACTTTTTTCAATTCTAAACCATTATTTCAAATTACAATTTATTTTTTTAATTTTTGATTATTTTCTTCAAATTTCAATCACATTTTTCAATTTTCAATTAATTTTTCGAATATTAATATGCTTTTTTAATTTTAAGTAACAATTGTTAAATTATTCTCTTCAGTTCTTAATTATATTTAAAATTTTCATTTCCATTCTTCAATTTTAAATTTTTTCCTCAAATTCAGTTATTTTGTACGATTCAATTTGTTTCAATCCAGTTGTTCCATTAGAAATTATTTCCAACAATTATTTCTTTAATTTTCTTAATTTTTCAATTTTTAATTATTTTTTAAATTAAATATTTATAGTTTGATTTTAATAATTTAAATTATTTTTTCCAGTTGTGTATTAATCTAGCCATTTTTCGAATTTTGTTTTCAATTGTCAATTATTTTCGTCATTTATCAAATATTATGTTCAATTTTGCTATTATTCTTGTTATTTTTCAATTTTTTTTTCATTTATTAATTGTTTTCTTTAATTTTTAGTTATTTCTTAAAATATTTAAAATTTTTATTTATTCTCTTAAAATTTTAAAATTATTTTTCAGCGTTTTCAATTTTTTTTTTCAGTTGTGCAATATTCTAGTCATTTTTTGATTTTTTTCCAATTGTCAATTATTTTCTTTAATATTAAATTATTCTCGTCATTTTGTAATTTTCTTTAAACTATGAATTATTTTCTAAAGTCAACTTTATTCTACACTTTTCAATTAAGTTTATTCAATATTCCAAAAAACTTGACTTTTTTTCAATTATAAACCATAATTTTAAATTAAACTTTATTTCTTCAATTTTTGATTATTTTCTTCAAATTTCAATCACATTTTTCAATTTTCAATTAATTTTTCGAATATTAATATGCTTTTTTAATTTTAAGTAACAATTGTTAAATTATTCTCTTCAGTTCTTAATTATATATTTAAAATTTTCGTTTCCATTCTTCAATTTTAAATTTTTTCCTCAAATTCAATTATTTTGTACGATTCATTTTGTTTCAATCCAGTTGTTCAATTAGCAATTATTTCCAACAATTAATTCTATATTTTTTCAATTTTCAATTATTTTTTAAGTTAAATATTTATAGTTTGATTTTAATAATTTAAATTATTTTTTCCAGTTGTGTATTAATCTAGCCATTTTTCGAATTTTGTTTTCAATTGTAAATTATTTTCGTCATTTATCAAATATTATGTTCAATTTTGCTATTATTCTTGTTATTTTTCAATTTTTTTTTCATATATTAATTATTTTCTTTAATTTTTAGTTATTTCTTACAATATTTAAAATTTTTATTTATTCACTTAAAATTTTAGAATTATTTATGAACGTTTTCAATTATTTTTTTCAGTTGTGCATTATTCTAGTCATTTTTTGATTTTTTTTCAACTGTCAATTATTTTCTTTAATATTTTAATTTTTAAAATCCTCGCCTTTCGCCAATTATTTTTCTCTATTACCAATAAGATTCTTTAATTTAAATTTTTTATTTTCTTCAATTCTCAATTTTTTCGTCAAATTTCAATTCCATTTTCAGTTTTTTAATTGTTTTCTTCTATATTCAGTAACTTTCGGCTTTATTCAAATACTTTTTACAATTTTTAATTATATTCTTTAAATTTAAATTTAAACTTTTAATTTTCAATTATATTATTCAATTTTAATTGAGCCCGTAAATCTAAATAAATAAATAAATTATTTATGTCGATTTTCAATCGATTCGTTCAATGCACAATTATTTTCAACAATTATTCCTATAATTTTCTTCATTTTTCAATTTTTAATTATTTTCTTTAATTTGTAGTTATTTCTTATAATATTTAAATTTTTTATTTATTTTCTTAAAATTTTAGAATTATTTTTCAACGTTTTCAATTATTGTTTTCAGTTGTGCATTATTCTAGTCATTTTTTGATTTTTTTTTCAATTGTTAATTATTTTCTGTAATATTTTAAAATTTTCGCCTGTTGTCAATAATTTTTTTCCATTATCAATAAGATACGTTAAATTCAAATTTTTATTTTCTTCAATTCTCAATTTTTTCTTCAAATTTCAATTCCATTTTTCAGTTTTTTAATTGTTTTCTTATATATTTAATAACTTTCGGCTTTTTTCAAATACTTTTTTCAATTTTTAATTATATTCTTTATAGTTGAATTTCAATTTTCAATTTTTAATTATTTTATTCAATTTTAATTATTTATGTCGATTTTCAATCCATTCGTTCAATGCGCAATTATTTCCAACAATTATTCCTATAATTTTCTTAATATTTTTCAATTTTTAATTATTTTCTTTAAATTAAATATTTATAGTTTGATTTTTTAAATTATTTTTTCCAGTTGTGTATAAATCTAGCCATTTTTCGAATTTCTTTTTTCAATTATCAATTATTTTCGTCATTTTTCAAAAATTATCTTCAATTTTGCTATTATTCTTGTTATTTTTCAATTATTGTTTTTCATTTATCAATTATTTTCTTTAATATTTTAAAATCCTCGCCTTTCGCCAATTATTTTTCTCCATTATCGATAAGTTTCGTAATTTCAAATTTTTATTTTCTGCAATTCTCAATTTATTCTTCAAATTTTAATTCCATTTTTCAGTTTTTAACTGTTTTCTTATATATTTAATAACTTTCGGCTTTTTTCAAATACTTTTTTCAATTTTTAATTATTTTCTTTAAATTTAAAGTTTTTGTTATATTTCATCAATTTTTTTTAGTAGTCTAGTCATTTTGTAGATATTTTCTTCAATTGTTAAATTACTCTTATTTTTCAATTATTTCTTTTAATTATTAACTATTTTTCGCAATGTGAAATTATTTCTTACAATTTTTTCAATTTGCAATTATTCTCTTAAAGTTTTATAATGATTCTTTGAGTTTTTTTTTAATTATTTTGTTGTTGTTGTGTATTAATCTAGTCATTTTTCGAATTTTGTTTTCAATTGTGAATTATTTTCACGTTTTGTTATTTTTCTCCATTATTGTCAATTTTTTTTTAATTTCAGTTTAATTTTTAAATTACGAATCTATTTCTTTAATCTTTTATTATTTTCTCCAAATTTTTATTATTTTCTAAAGTTTTCAATTATTTTCATCAATTTTAATGTTTTTTTATTTTGATTTTGAATCCAATTGTTCAATTTGCAATTGGTTTCAGCAATTATTACTATAAGTTTCTTAATTTTTCAATTTTCTAGTTTAAATTGAATGTATATTGTTTAATTTTTTAGATTATTTTTAACAACTGTGTATTTATCTAGCCATTTTTCGAATTCTGTTTTTAATTGTCAATTATTTTCGTCATTTTACATGTATATATTCTTTTCCATTTTGCAATTATTCGCGTAATTTTCATTATTTGCATTTCCAAAAATTTATAGTTTTAAATGACGAACAGCAATGTAAAGTTTCTCATTAATGTTGCTGTTAATTAATATTTTACTGTCTACATGTAATAATTGCAACTTTGATTAATTGAAATTTATAGGTTTGAAAAAATTAAAGTTTGAATTAATTGACCTTTGGGATTTATATAAATAATAATGGCTTGGAATTAATTAAGTTTAATATAGATTAATTCTTTCTATATAGATTCTTTCTATCAAAATTTTTTTAGATTAAATTCTAATAATTTTAAATTCAATTTCTTATATTATTATTAAAGAATACAAGATTGTAATTGAATTTTTTAGGATTTATCTATCTTCAAGGTAGAACCATCTCTGTTTATTACTGAAATATAATATTTGATATATTTGATACCACAACATAATTGCCATTCGATACCACATCATTAGCATTTGATACCTTAAAATAAGTATTAAATACCACAACACCAACAATACTAAATGCTATCATTTACCAATCTTATTACTTTCAATTTTCACCCTTTTCGTCTTCCATTTTTAGAACAAGCTACTAAATATGTCAAGAGAGAGGGTCAATTGACTTTAGCAAATACGGTACCCTTTATCTTGGATCAAGGACTAGTGCAAGCAAGAAAGTATCTTTATATACAGTAGGCGATATATAAGTCGAAAACAAAGGAAAAAAATGAGAACATGGATACATGCAGGTACACTTGAATAGAGTCAACGAACTTGGATATAATCAAAGCGAATTTCCAACGAACCAAATATGTCGATCTTTCGTATTTTGCAGGAAGTTTGCGTGATATTTTTCTTTGTTTTTAGTCTTTTATTTCTTACGAGAGTCGAGGTTTCTTTAAGGGCCTCAGATCCTCGGAGACGAGAACCCTCGTAAAACTATACTTTCGATCTTATTACACTCTCGAAACTTGATATCCTCTTTATATGGCGACAACTATTACAATGAAAAGACTTGTCAAACCTTGGGAAAGAATTTATATACCCACGTATAGTTAATGTAATACTTTCATATTTTACAGTCAGGAATTTTCATATTTTTTAAATTAGAAATTTTCGTATCATTCAATTAGAAAAATTGGTCTCAATTACAAAATAACAGGGGCGGCGACTTGTGTGTAATATACGTCTGCAAATTTCATTGAGCAAAAAATTCGCCCTATGGAACTCCATATGACAAAATTACTGACAAAAAACAAATTTCTTAATAAGAATGTGAATAAATGAATTTACAATTCGAAGAAAATGATTAAAATTTAAAAAAAAACAACATATTTTGTAAAAATAATTGAAAAATAACGAAAGAAGTTAAAAATTAATTAATAAATAATTTAACTAATTATTGAAGAAAATATTAAAAACTGGAAAAGTTTTATTTAAAAAAAAAAAAAAAGAATTGAAACTTGGGAAATTAAATTTAAAAATGAGGAGAAAAAATATAAAATAATGAAAATAAAATTGAAGAAAAATGTTGAGAAATGATAAAAATATTTGAGAATTGTAGCAAATATAATTAAAATAATAAAATAAAGAATTCTTAAAAATTGAAGAAATTTTTAAATAATTTTAAATTTACTATTCTTAAAGAGTGTATTAATTAAAATGTTAATCAATGCAATTTCAAATTAATTGAGGTTTGAAGAATTATAATATATAATAATTGTAATTGTAGTCTTGTTTATCTCAAATATAGTCTGTAATTTTTTTAAATTATTTTTTACAAATGTTTATTATTTTCTTCAATATACAATTATTTCTATCAATTACTTTATTATTAAATTTATATTTCAGTTAATCTTCAATTACTTTTTCCCATTTTCAATTATTTTTTTGCAATAATTTTCTAATTTTTTTATTATTTATCTCAAATTTTAGTTATTTTTTCAATATACAATTATTTTTATCATTCTGCAATTATTTTCTTATATTACAAATATATGTTGAAACTATTTCAATTATTTTTCACAAACTAAAATTATTTTTTTCAATTTTAAATTATTTTTATTACTGTACAAATATTTTCTCCAATTTTATATTATTTTCATTATTCTTCAATTAATTTCCTAGATTTTAAAACATTTTTCACAATTTTTAATAATTTTCTTTAATTTCAAACGTTATATTATTATCATTTTTCAATCAATTTTTTCAATTTTCAATTATTTATCTCATTTTTCAAACTTTTTTATCAATTTTCATTTTTTTTTATTTTTCCATTACTATTTATCATATTTAATTATTTTTTAATTAATTTTGACTTTTTTTTATAATTTATCACAACTTGCACTTATGTTTTTAATATACAATTATTTTTATCATTCTGAAATTATTTTCTTTCATTACAAATATAAGTTGCAATTTTTTTTAATATTTCTCAAAAAACAAAATTATTTTCTTCAATTTCTAATTATTTTCATTACTTTGCAAATTTTGTCTGGAATTTTTTATTATTTTCATTACTCTTTAATTAATTTTCTAGATTTTAAAGTATATTTCTCAAAGTTTAATAATTTTCTTCAATTTTCAATTGTTAATATTATTATTTTGTAATTAATTTCTTCAATTTTTAATTATTTTTATTACTTTGCAAATATTGTCTCGAATTTCTGATTATTTTCATAACTTTTTAATTAATTTCCTAGATTTTTAAACATATTTCTCAAATTATAATAATTTTCTTCAATTTTTAATTTGTTTTATTAATTTCCATTATTTCCTTCAATCTACGATTATTTCTATCATTTTTTTATTACTTTTTGTCATATTCAATTATTTTTTAATTAATTTTGACTTTTTTTTTATAATTTATCACAACTTGCACTTATTTTTTTAATATACAATTGTTTTTATCATTCTGAAATTATTTTCTTTCATTACAAATATATGTTGCAATTTTTTTAATTATTTCTCAAAAAATAAAATTATTTTCTCCTATTTCTAATTATTTTTATTACTTTGCAAATATTGTCTCGAATTTTTTATTATTTTCATTACTCTTTAATTAATTTCCTAGATTTTAAAGTATATTTCTCAAAGTTTAATAATTTTCTTCAATTTTCAATTGTTAATATTATTATTTTGTAATTAATTTCTTCAATTTTTAATTATTTTTATTACTTTGCAAATATTGTCTCGAATTTTTGATTATTTTCATAACTTTTCAATTATATTTCCTAGATTTTGAAACACATTTTTCAAATTATAATAATTTTCTTCAATTTTTAATTTGTTTTATTAATTTCCATTATTTTCTTCAATTTACGATTATTTCTATCATTTTTTCATTAGTTTGTCATATTTAATTATTTTTTTAATTAGTTTGGACTTCTTTTATAATTTATCACAAATTCCACTTATGTTTTCAATATACAATTATTTTTATCATTCTGAAATTATTTTCCTTTATTACAAATGTATGTTGCAATTTTTTTAATTTTTCTTAAACAAATAAAATTATTTTCTTAAATTTCTAATTATTTTTATTACTTTGCAAATTTTGTCTTCAATTTTTTATCATTTTTATTACTTTTCAATTAATTTCCTAGATTTTAAAGTACATTTCTCAAAGTTTAATAATTTTCTTTAATTTTTATTTATTAATATTATCATTTTGCAATTAATTTCTTTAATTTTTAATTATTTTTATTACTTTGCAAATATTGTCTCGAATTTTTGATAATTTTCATTTCTTTTTAATTAATTTCCTAGATTTTCAAACAAATTTCTGAAATTTTAATAATTTCTTTCAAATTTTATTAGTTTTATTACCTCGCAAATATTGTCTCGAATTTTTTATTAGTTTCATTACTCTTCAATGAATTTTCTAGACTTTAAAATATTTTTCTCCAATTTTAATAATTTTCTTTAATTTCCAATTATTTTTGTTATCATTTAGCAATCAATTTCTTCATTTTTTTATTAATCTCATTATGCATTCCTCAATTAAATACCTAAATTTTCAATTATTTATCTCATTTATCAATTACTTTTTTCAAATTTATTTTCTATTATTTTTTTGCAATTATTTTTACAAATTTTATATTACTTTTGATTATTTGTTGATTAATTCCGAAAATTTCCATTATTTCTCTCAAATTTACATTATTTTCCTCAATCAACGATTACTTGTATCGTTTTTCTTCAATTTTTAATTACTATTCTTATCACTTTGCAATTAATTTCTTCAATTTTTAATTATTCTCACTATTCATTCCTCAGCTAAATTCCTAAATTTTTAATTATTTATCTTATTTTTCCATTCTTTTTTTCAATTTTTATTTTCTTTTATCCTTTTGCAATTATTTTCTCCACCTTTTGAAGTAGATATATTAATTATTTTTCAATTTATTTCCTTAATTTTCATTTATTATCTTAAATCAAAGTTATACTCCCCACTTTTCAATGTCTCAATCAATCTTCAATTATTTTTCTCAAATTTTAATTACGTTCGTCAATTTTTAATTATTTCTTTCATTTGCAATGATTTTCACAAATTTTATATTATTGTAAATATTTGTTAATTAATTCCGAAAATTTTAATCGTTTCTCTCAAATTTCCATTATTTTCTTGCATTTACGATTATTTCTATAATGTAATTATTTTTCTAAGTTCAATGTTTTTCGACATTATTCAATGATTTTAAAAATATGCTTTTTGTGCTTCAAATTTTCAATGTTTTAATCATTTTTCAATTATTTTTCTCAAATTTTAATTAAGTTGGTCAATTTTTCGATTTTTTAACTTGTAATGATTTGATCACAAATTTTATATTATCTTGATTATTTGGCTATTATTTACGAAAAATGTATTCGAAATCAAATAAAATTGTTTTTTATTATTGTTTTATTTCTCTTCCTTCCCCTTCGGTCAATATTAAGTTTGCAGATGGCAAAAATTTACAAGTCGCCGCCCCTACAAAATAATTCAATTAATCTGATAACATTACTTTATATAAACTAAAATACTAGCTTTAAACAATGTATCGTTTTAAGAGATACTTCTTTAAAAATCGTGGCCACGTACCAACGGATAAAGTACATAAAACAATTTGAAATTTCAGTTCCTTACATAAAACGGGACAATCTTCTCTATATTGTTTTATGATGGTGACATTAGTAAGTCAATGATTCCTTTTGCGGTACAAAATTGTCAATTCGTGACCAGATTCCACAAAGGGGATAATTTCAACTTTCCAGTATACAGAGCAGGAAGAATTTCGTTATATAGTCGATTACCATAATACTACCATTCCCTATCATATTCCATGAAATATATTACCTTCGACAAAAACCACCGGATGTTGTCGATCAAAAAAAAAAAAAAAAAAAAAAATTGTTCTTTTTTATACCGAAAGACATGACGATATGTTGCATGTGCATACGTAAAGATATATCAGATATTCCAGCCGCACAATTTCTCACATAATAGAGAGTGAATTTCTCTACAAAATTTTTCAAAAAAAAAGGAAAAAAAAAATTAATAGGTAAAATGACATAGATAAGCGTTCGCAATTTTTTACCTACCTTGCACACAGTATGTGACAAACATATTTTATCTGTAAAAAATGATCTCATTTGTTTCCGTAAGAGAAAATTAAATTTACCCAATCTCTCATAATTTTCCTCTTTTGCTTGATTTTACGAAACGAGCTTGAATTCAATTGATTAATTTTGTTTCGATTGGTTATTAAGTTCGGTTTATAACTCATTTTTATGTGATCTTATTAGAAATAGATAAAGAAATTGAATTTGGACGATTATTACATTAAAAATTCAAAGCTCGTATAAATAGTTGAATAAATATTATTTTCGCCAAAGCAAACTATGTTTGAAATATTTTCTTTCTGGATGATATTGCGGAACATAATAATTATTTTGGATGACATTAATTCAGCAATCGGATTAAATCCTATCTGAAATTCGCACAGTGGAAATATACCTTATCACATTTCTCTGCGTATAGTTCGCACTGATTAGAATTTGCATACCGAATTATTGAAAAATAACGAATATGGATTAGTAAATTTGGATAAATAGTTAAAAATTAAAAATCCGGTTAGATAGTTTAATCTTTTGAATTTTTATTTCAACATTTAAAAAAAAGTGTAAAAAATACAATATTAAATATTAATATAAAACAGTTAATTAAAATTGAATTTAAACACTACAGTTTTAGCACAAAATTCAAAAAATGAAAGTTATAATAGAATTTTAATATTCAGAATAAAAAAAAGTAGTAAAACTTGACCTATGACATAATAATGATATTTTACAATCTATATATTGCTTAGGGTGCAATAAAACGACACATATAGTGCAAAATGTCAACAATAACTCCTCCCATCGTGTTAATATTCTCAGAAAATTTTTTATCATAACGGAATGATACTCATAAAAGTTCTTTTATGTTTCGCTACAAAAAAAAAAAAGTCAATAACTGTCATAAGATTTTGAGAAAGGTTGAAGTCAATTTATCAAAATCGTGTGATACAGAAAAAGAAATATACGTCTCATTATAACGGTTTTTACTTCAAAATCTACTTTTGATAAATTTGATTTATTAATAGATATTAATTTAATTTTAATTAAATTCAAATTTAATCCACCATATTTATTTAAATTTCAAGAATTATATATTCTTTGCTGTGTATATAGTAATTCGTTACATAATTTAATAATTATATGTAGATATATTTTTTAAGCAGCGCGTGGAAGAGGGATCTAATCGCCAAAAAGTAAATTTCGAGAAAAAAGAAAAAAATGAAATTACATTAATATTTTGAAGTAAGAATTATTTGAAATGTTTCAAAAATGGTTAAAAAAAACAGTTTTATAATGTTTCTCTTTGAATTTTGCTTCATTTTATGATAAAAAATTCCAAACTTTTTTTTACAGTGGAAGAAGGATCTAAGTGCAATCGTCACTTAGGGATATAAAAACAAGAAGATTCAAGGAAAAGGTATAAAATCTGAGAGCGGAAACTGAAAGAGGGACCTAAGTGCAATCATCATTTAGAGATCCTAAGTGACGATGACACTTAGATCCCTTTTTTGATTTTCCTTATCGGATTTTATATCCTCTCCTTGCATCTTCAAGTTTTTTTCTACTGATATCTTTTCACGATAAAAGATCTTTTTTTATTTTTCTAGAACTTTGTATATAATTTAATTTTATAAATTTATCCCTTAAGTGAAGATTGCACTTAGATCCTTGTTTTGGTTTTTCTTTCTCGAATTTTATATCCTTTTATATTTGAAAATTACTTATTTAAATTTACAGTTAAATTTTAAATTTCATATCCTTTTATATGTACTTTTTATAATTTTCTCGAATCATTACATTCTATTTATAAAATATCGACAGTTGAAGTAAGAAAGATTTCACTGCAGTTAATTTTAAAATATAATTTTAGGTATTGCAATATTTTTATTTCTAAATAAATATTATAATTATACAAATTTTATTGCAGAATATATTTATAAAATGATATTGTATAGTATCCATTTTTAATTTAATTGCAAAACGATAAAAATTGATTTATTAGATCCCTTTTTCATGCGTGGATTCGTTTACTTTTATTTAAATTAAAATTATACATAGGGTTAATTTTAATTAATAATTCTATTCAACTAATTTTATTCCCGTTCACTTTTTCATAAATTATTTTCTATTTTAACTGACACTTTGTTTTATTTGTTATAAATCATAATTTTTTTCATCTAATAATTTTATCAAAATAAAAGTTTTTTTAAATTAAAGTAATGTCTTTCTTTTATTTTTAAGAATTGACGACATCGGAATTTAAGACATAAAATTTCATTCCATTTTTAAAATTATTTTTCAATTTCATTTTTTTGTCATTTCTTAATTAACTTCTTTTTTAAATTATTTTCCTCCATTTTCAGTTATTTTAGTCATATAGTTAAATTGTTTTCTTAACATTTCAATTCTTTTCTTCAAATTTTATTTTCAAATTTCAATTTGGAAAATTAATTTTTCCAAATTTTGTCTATTTCTCATCTTTCAATTATTTTCTTATGTTTTAATTTATAGTCTTTAATTTTTAATTATTTTTTAAGGAATTTCTTAAATTTTTAATTACAATCCTTTAAATTCAATTATTCTTGTCCTTTTTTATAAACTTGTTTTAAATTTCAATTTTTGTCTTAAATTTTAATTTTTTAAAATTATGTTTAAATGCAATTTCTTTGTTTTCCAATTATTATCTTCGTTTCTCATTTTTCTCTTTAATTAAAAAACTATTTTGTCTGAAATTTAGATTACTTTTAATATTTTTTTTCTTTTTTCGATTATTTTCTACTTTAACTTGTAGATTATAAGTTTTAAATATTTTGAACATTTTATAACGAATTTCTTTAATTAAAAATTTACTTTTTAATTAAGAGAATTGTTCTCATTTTCAATTACACTAGTAATTTTTAAAATAAATTGTCTTCAATTTTCGATGTTTTTCTTCTACTCTGAATTTTTTTTTTAATTTTCCCATTTTGAAATAATTTTCTTATATTTTCGGTTATTTACTTCAATTTCGAATTTGCAGCCTATAATTTTCAATTATTTAAAATATTTTTTTTGTCAAATAAATTTCTTTAATTTTATAATATTTTCTTTAATTTCAATTATTTCTGTGCTTTCAAATGAATTTTTTGAATCTAAAATTTTCTCGTCATTTTAAAATGAATTTGTTTCCCTTTTAAAAATGATTTTCTTAAATATTCACTTTTTCTTTCTTCAGTTTAAAACTGTTGTCTTAAATTTTAATTATTTATGTCATTTTTTCATGTATTTCTTCTTCATTCAATTATTTTCTTCAATTTTAACTTGTAGCCAAGGATTTTCTATTATTTTTGCCATTTTTAAATGAATTTCTTCAACTTTCAGTTTCTGTCTTCAATTTTTAATTATTGTCTTAAATATTCAATTATTTTATTCAGTTTCAGATTATTTTTCAATTTTTTTAATTTTTAATTTTTAAAGATGCATTTTCATCGATTTTAAAGTTTTTTTTTTTTTGAATTTAAATTGTTTTCTAGCTGATTCGAAAATTTTAATTACATTCTAAATATTTAAAAATATTTTTCTTTAATTTTACAATTATTTTTTTCTAAAGATTTTTTAAATTTACCAATATCTTATTTGAAATTTTAATTCTTTTTCTTCATAATCTCAAATTTGTATTATTTTATATTTTCTAACAATTAAAAATTTCTTTTAATTTTTTATCAATTTCATCAATATGATTCTTAATTTTTCAAAACTATCTTTAATTTTCACAGGTAGCTTAAAATCTTAATTTATTTTTATCACTTTTTAGTGGCACTTTAATTTATATATTCTTTCTTCAATTTTAAATTATTATTAATATTTAAATTATTTTTCTCATTTTTAAATTCTAAATTTTTTTTTTAATATTTACTTTCATTTTGTTGTCATTTGTGTTTTTAATATCATTTTTTTATCATTACTTAATTATTAACTTCTTTTTTAATTATTTTCTTTAATTTTCAGTTATTTTAGTCATAGTTAAATAGTTTTTTTCAAATTTCAATTACAATCTTGAATTTATACAAATTATATAATTATATTTATTAATTATTAATGATTATTTATATTTAAATTATTTTTCTCATTTTCTAAATCTAAAATTTTTTTTTCAATATTTACTTTCATTTTGTTGTCATTTTTGTTTTTAATATCATTTTTTTGTCATTACTTAATTATTAACTTCTTTTTTAATTATTTTCTTCAATTTTCAGTTATTTTAGTCATAGTTAAATAGTTTTCTTCAAATTTCAATTCTTTCCTTCAAATTTCAATTACAATCTTGAATTTATAAAAATTATATAATTATATTAATTAATTATAAATTATTAGTAATATTTAAATTATTTTTCTCATTTTTAAAATCTAAAATTTTTTTTTTCTATATTTACTTTCATTTTGTTGTCATTTTTGTTTTTAATATCATTTTTTTGTCATTACTTAATTATTAACTTCTTTTTTAATTATTTTCTTCAATTTTCAGTTATTTTAGTCATAGTTAAATACTTTTCTTCAAATTTCAATTACAATCTTGAATTTTTTATTTTTTCTTCAATTTCTTCACCAATTTTGATTTTCTCTTTAAATTCAAATTATTATCTTTAACTTCAAATTTTTTTCTCCTTTTAAATTAATTTTTCCAAATTTCGTCTACTTTTCATTTCTCAATAATTATTTTCGTATATTGTAACCTACAAATTTTAATCTTAAATTATTTTTCCAGGAATTTCTTCAATTTTTAATTTTAATCCTTTAAATTTAATCATTTTTTATAGACTTTTTAAAATTTTTGTTTATCACAATATATGTTTAAATAAATTTCTTTGTTTCTCATTTCTTTTTTTACTTTAAAACCATTTTATCTGCAATTTAAATTACTTTTAATATTTTCAAATAAGTTTCTTCTTTTTTATTAATAAATAAATATATTTATTTATACATATTATTAATTTTTAAAATATTTTTATTTTTTTTTTATTGAGAGAACTTTTATTGAGTTTTATTTAATTATTATTAATTCTAATTGTTTTTGATATTTTGGTCAAACAAATTTCTTCAATTTAACAATATTATTTTTATTTTCAATTATTTTTGTGTTTTTAAATGTATTTCTTCAATTTAAATTTTTCTCGTTTATTTAGAATGAATTTTTTCGTTTTTCAATTAATTTCTTAAATTTGTACTTGCTTCTTCTTCATTTTAAAACTTTTGTCATCAAAATGAATTTCAGTTCATTTTAATTAATATATATTTTTAAAATATTAAAATCGGAAGGAACAAGTATTCACATTAAATAAAAAATAAAACTGAAATAAAAATTAAAATTAAAATTAAATAAAAAATAGAATGAAGAGTTGCAAAAATAAAAATTGTACAATTTTTATTTATTGACCTTCCCATGAACAACTAAATCTTTTTATTCAATATTTATATCTCTATTTACGTACATAAACCAAGATTTTGATAGTCTCAATTTCTTGAATTTACTTTACGCCAAATCGAATCAAAATCGGGCTCAGTTACAGTGATTTTATGAGTTTGAGATCGAGATTCTGTTTCTCTGGGGATATTAAACTTCTGGGCTGTGATTCCAATATGTGCAGACTGCAATTACGATCCTTTGAAACGAAAGATTAGAGATTCAAAAGCGTCTCTATGCTCTGTGAAGCCGGAATTGTAATTACACTCGAGACACATTGAAATTCGAGTGACGCCTAACAAGCCCATTAATCTCTATCACTATTTCACGGACAAATGTAAATTACACAAATACATAACTAGATTGTTTTCAATACTGAATTATCTGCACGGAAAAAAAACATTCTACTTCGAATATTCGAGAGAAAATTTACATAATTTCATGCAATGATTATTTTACCTTGTATTGTGTAAATTGATGAGTATATTATCATCTGCATATAATGAACAACTGATTTGAAACTTCGAGTTAATTTCTCTGAAAAGCCGAGCATTAATTAATAAATGATATTAACACAAAATATACTGATAACAATTTAGTGTCAGATTATTATTTAGCATATATTTGAATTTTGCATTAAATTTTCAATTAAAATTTCATGGAGATTGCTTTATATATATATATTAGGGCCTGTGTCAGGAACCTTTAACTTTTATATTTCTTATTTTTGAATGAATCTGATACATTTTTAATTGATTTTTGTTTTTAGATATTAATTATAATATAAGATACCTTTTCCAATTAATATAACATAAATTTGCTGCTTAAAAATGGGTTTATAAAATTTTAATTGTGCGACTTTACTCTTGCGAGTACACTTGCCCCTAACTCTAGTTTTGAATGTTTTAAGTTATGAAAAATAAAAAAGAATAAAAATTAATGACTCTGAGTCAGATGAGTTTAAAGTTAATGAAATAAGGGTTAATTTTACAGAAAATAAAATAGAAAATTTTAATTAGCCTAGAAATTATGAACTCTCAAAAATTGGACCTCAATTTTTAACCATTTTGATTATAATTGTTTTGTTTATTTATTTACTTAAACGAGACTCGTGTCCCATCAAAAATCCTTAGTGAAATTTAAACTTTAGGTTTTTTTTAAAAATTTTAAATTATTGTAAATATGTGTGCAGGATGTTTTTTCTTTTAAATTTTAAATCATATACCACTTACGTAAAATTATGTCAAGTTTACAACTTATAACAAGTTTAGTAAATTTCTTCGAACATCAATTAATTTGAAATTTCATTGATTAAAAATTTCATTAATCCACGCTTTGAGAATAGTAAATTTGAAATTCAATTTTCTCAAGTTTTAATTATTTTATTTAATTTTTTTAAATAAAACTTTTTCAATTTCAATTATTTCCTTCAATATCAAATTAGTTTCATTATTTATTAATTAATTTTCAATTTCTTTCGTAATTTTCAATTATTTTCACAAAAAATTATGTTTGTTTTTCAAATTGTAATTTTTTTCTTAAAATTACAATTATTTTCTTCAATATCGATTTATTATTGTCAATTTGCAATGTCTAATTGTCAATTAAAAAATCAAAGAAAATAGCTCATAAAATTTGTTAATTTAATTATCAGTTTCACTATTTTCATCATTTTCCTAATTCAATATTTAAAAGCCTTGAAATGAAACCTGTTTCATGCTTTATAAATTTAAAATAAAAATAAATTCTTAAATTTGTATTTATTGCTTATAAATTTTAGTTGTATTTTCCAAGTATTTAAATGATGTTTTTTAATTTTCGATCACTTTCTTTAATATCAAATAAATTCTGTAATTTATTCAATTTTTTTTCTTAAATTTCCATAATTATTTTTACTTGTTGTTAAGTACTTATGTATGAAAATACTTTGAGCCCGTAAATCTGTAAGAAAAAATAAATAAATAAATTATCTTAAATTTTCAATTATTTTTATCATTTTTCAAGCAGTTTTGTTTACTTCAAATATATTATGTAATTATTTTCTTTTATTACAAATATATGTTGTAAATTTTTCAATTATTTTTCACAAATTAAAATTATTTTCTTCAATTTTTAATTATTTTTATTACTTTGCAAATATTTCTTCGTAATTTGTATTTTTTTCATTATTCATAAATTAATTTCCTAAATTTTAAAATATTTTTCCTTAAATTTTAATAATTTTCTTCAATTTTCAATTATTATTGTTATCATTTTGCAATCAATTTCATCAATTTTAAAGTTTTTTCCTATTCTCAATTAAATTCTTAAACTTTCAATTATTTATCTCATTTTTAATTTTTTTTTTTCAATTTTCGTTCACTTTTATCTTTTTGCAATTATCTCCAATTTACTTTTCTCAAATTTCAAATACTTTCGACAATTTTTAATAATTTTTTTTAATTTGCAATGATTTTCACAAATTTAATATTATTTCGATTATTTGTCGATTAATTTCGAAATTTTCAATTATTTATCTGAAATTTCCATTATTTTCTTCGATTTTCTATTATTTCTATAATGTTTTAATTATTTTCCTCAAATTTAAATTCCTGAAATTATTTTTAATTTGGTACTTTCTTTTACTTCACATATATCCTGTATTTTAATCAATTATTTTTTTAAAATTGCAATAATTATTTTCAATTTTATCTATTATTTTAATATTTTTCAATTATTTCACCCAATTTTAATTATTCTCATTTTTATGAGAATTCTAGTGACTGTTCAAAATACTCTAGAAATTTTATTAATATCTAGTTATTATTTGCATTTTCTAGTTACTTTTAAAACTTCTGGTACTATTAACATTTTTCAATTATTTATCTTAAAAATGTAATTATGATTCCAATTTTTTAAAACTTTTAAAAAATTTCTAGTAACTTTTCTACATTTTCTGGTTATTTTTAAAAACATTCTAGTAATTTTTCAATTTATAGCTGTTTTTCTACACTTTCTACTTATTTTTTATAACACTCATGTATCTGTATTTTCAAAATATCTTTTTTCAGCTTTTAACTATTTCATACTTTTTAGTAATTTTTCTTCAAATTATAGTTTTTTTTACATTAATTTATGATTTCCGTTTCCTTTCAAAGTAATATATTTTTTAATACATTCTAGTAATTTTCATAAATAAATACTTTTTTTAAAATTTTTTAAATATCTAGTTCTTCATATCGATTTTCTAAATTTTTTTTTTCTAATTTCTAGCTATTTTTTAATTTTTTGCAAATATTTATTTTAATTTTTTTTCATTTTATAGTAATTTTTCTATTTTCTAATTACCTTTAATCAACTTCTAGTCACTTTATTAATTTCTAGTAATTTTTTTTATTTAGTTGTTTTTCAATACACCTGAGTAATTTTTATTAATGTATAGTTATTTTTAATCATTCTATAGTTACTTTCTAAAACTCTTGTACTTTTTAATTTGCTTCTATTATTATTTATTTTTATTATTTATTTTCATTAATAATGGAAGAACATAAATTATCAAATATTTTAATTTAATTATCAGTTTTACTATTTTTAACGATATCTATAATGATTTTGCAAATATTTTTCAATATTAAGAAACCTGAAATGAAACCTGTTTCATGCCTCATCATTTTTTATTAAAAAAACGAAATTATTAAATTTTCTACTTAATGTTTTTAAATTTTAGTTCTTCGATTTTTAATAACTTTCTTTTATATCAAATAAAGTGTGTCACTTTCTCAATTTTTTTTTAAATTCCCATAATTATCTCTATTTTTGAATTATTTTTATCATTTTTCAAGTATAGTCTTGTTTATCTCAAATATATTCTGTAATTTTTTTAATTATTTTTTTTTTACAAATTTTTTTTTTTTTTCAATTTTCAAATATTTTTATCGTTTTTTAATTACTTTCTTGTCATTTTCAATTAATTTCATAATTTTTTTTATTATTTATCGTATATTATCTTAAATCTAATTATTGTATCTACTTTTCAATGATTTAATCATTCTTCAATTATTTTTCTTAAATTTCAATTACATTCGTGAATTTTAAATTATTTTTATTAATTTGCAATGATTTTCACAAATTTTACACTATTTTGATTATCTGATGATTAATTCGGAAAAGTTCAATTATTTATCTAAAATTTCCATTATTTTCTTCAATATTCGATTATGTCTATAATGTTTTAATTATTTTCCTTACTTTAAAATTCTTAAAATCATTTTATAATTAAGTACTTTCTTTTAGTTAACATATATTCTGTATTTTTTAAAATTATTTTTTACAAGTTTTTATTATTTTCGTCAATTTTCAATTACTTCTATCATTTTTCAATTACTTTATGTCATTTTCAATTTTATTTTTAAATTGATTTTTCAATCTGTTTATTATTTATTTCAAATTCCAGTTACTTTTTTCATTTTACAATTATTTTTATCATTCTGCAATTATTTGCTTTTATTACAAATATACGTTTTATTTTTTTCAATTAATTTTCACAAATTAAAATTCTTTTCTTCAATTTTTCATTATTTTTATAACTTTGCAAATATTTTCTTGAATTTTTTTATTATTTTCATTATTCTTCAATTTTTAATTATTAGTTTTTACTAATACACAATTAAATTCCTAAATTTTCAATTACTTATCTAATTTTTCAACTATTTTTTTTAATTTTCATCTTTTTGTCTTTTTGCAATTATTTTTTCCAACCTTTAATTAGATATATTATTTATTTTTTAATTAATTTCCTAAATTTTCATTTATTATCTCAAATCTAAGTTATTTTATCCGTATTTCAATGTTTTAATCATTCTTCAATTGTTTTTCTTAAACTTCAATTACGTTCGTCAATTTTTAATTTTTTTTTTTAAATTTGCAAATTGCAATAAGTTTTACTTTTATATTATTATGATTATTTGTTGATTAATTCCGATAATTTGAATAATTTATCTTAAATTTGCAAAAAAAAATTCAATTCTCGATTATTTCTATAATGTTTTAATTATTTTTCACAATTTAAAATTCTTGAAAACATTTTCTAATTAGATACTTTGTTTTACTTCACATATATTATGTATTTTTTTCAATTATTTTTTACAAATTTTTATTATTTTCTTCAATTTTCAATTATTTTTTTCATTTTTAAAATTTTTTTTTTATTATTTATCTCAAATTCTAAACATTATTTTTACAATTTACAATCATTTTTATCATTCTGCACTTATTTTCAATTAATATAAATTTATGTTGTAATTTTTTCAATTACTTCTCACAAATTAAAATTATGTTCTTTAATTTTTTATTATTTTTATTACTTTACAAATATTTTCTCGAATTTTTAATTATTCTCATTATTCTTGAATAAATTTCCTAGATTTTACAATAATTTTCTTAAATTTTAATAATTTTTTTAAATTTTCAATTATTATTGTTCTCTTTTTGCAATCAATTTCTTTAATTTTTTATTATTTTTTATACTCCACAATTTTAATCATTTTTCAATTAATTTTCTCAAATTTTAATTACCTACGTTCGCCAATTTTTAATTATTATTTTTAAGTTGCAATCATTTTCACAAATTTTATATTATTTTGATTATTTGTTGATTAAATCCGAAAATTTCAATTACTTATCTCAAATTTCCATTATTTTCTTCAATTTCGATTATTTCTATAATGATTTAATGATTTTTCTCAATTTAAAAATCTTGAAAACATTTTCTAATTAGGTACTTTCTTTTACTTCACATAATATTCTGTATTTTTTTCAATTATTTTTCTCAAATTTTTTTTTCTTAAATCTTTAATTATTTCTATCATTTTTTAATTACATTTTGTAATTCTCAATTATTTTTTAATTAATTTTCCAATTTTTTTTATTATTTATCTGAATTTCCAGTAATTTTTTCAATTTACAATTAATATTATCGTTTTGCAATTATTTTCTTTTTTTACAAATTTATGTTGTAATTTTTCAATTATTTTTCACAAATTACAAGTATTGTCTTCAATTTTTAATTATTTTTATTATTTTACAAATATTTTCTCGATTTTTTTATTTTCTTTATAGTTTTTATTATCTTAGTGTAGTATTTAATTATTTTCCTAGATTTTAAAATATTTTTAACAAATTTTAATATTTTCTTCAATTTTAAATTATTATTGTTATCATTTTGCAATCAATTTCTACAATTTTTAATTATTTTCAGTAGTTCTCAATTAAATTCCTAAATTTTTAATTTTTTATCTTATTTCTCAATTACTTTTTTTAATTTTCATTTTCTTCTATTCTTTGCAACATTTTCTCCACCTTGTAATTAGATATATTAATTATTTTTCAATTAATTTCCTAAATTTTCATTTATTATCTTAAATCTAAGTTATTATATCCACATTTCAATGTTTTAATCATTCTTCAATTATTTTTCTCAAATTCCAATTACGTTTGTTAATTTAAATTTTTTTTTTTAATTTGCAAATTGTAATAAGTTTTACAAATTATATATTATTTTGATTATTTGTTGATTAATTCCGAAAATTTCAATTATTTATCTCAAATTTTCATTATTTTCTTCAATTTTCTATTATTTCTATAATGTTTTAATTATTATTTTTCTCGATTTAAAATTCTTCAACTCATTTTGTAATTAGGTACATTCAATTAGTTTTTTAAAATTGCAATAATTATTTTCAATTTTCAATTATTTCTATCATTTTTCAATTACTTTATGTCATTTTCAATTATTTTTTAATTAATTTTCTAATCTTATTGTCTGCTAAAGAAAAAATTTAAGCTTCTTCTTTTTTTTTTTTTTTTTTATTGAAAAGTTGAAGGTTTCTGTGTTACGCTCATTATATATTTGTATTTCGTATATTAATGTTTCAACTATGTGTCTATATACACTTTTATGAAAAAACTCCTAACGCATTATCTTCTATGTATTTTGTAAAATTGTCAGCTTCTTTTATTTTACGTTGAATCATAAAAAGTTTATAACTCTAGTTTAACCCAAAAAAGTTATAAACTCTCGCATAAAATTGCATGATTCTTGAAAATCTGTCGTAAAAAATTCCGACAAAAGAATTAACAAATGTGTGTTAAAAGAGAAAAAAAAAAATGTTAAAAAAGAAAAATAAAAAATCAGCAGTTCCTTTCTTGAGTTAATTCTATTATTTTATATTTTCCTATTAATGTTGACTGTGCAATTTTCTATGAAAGCATTTAAAGAACTTAAATTGTATCATTTTAATATACATTCAGGGGCTCAAAGAAACGTGAGTTTGCAAAGACAAAAAAAAGATGAGAATCTCATTAAAATGAAAGAGTAAAATTTAACGAACCGTATCACTGGTTTTACAGGATTCGAGAAACAAACATTGCAGGAATGATAAAAGAATTTTTTTACACATAAGTACCGACAATACGGGCATAAATTATTCCATCGAATTAAAATAACTTGACTAATTACTTTATTATAAAGATCTTTATGGATCTAGAAACATCTCGTACATCAAGTTGCTTATAAATTCTTTCTTTTTGTACGGAAATAGTTACAAAATTAGCTAATTTATTAGTTATAATTACCTCATAAATTGATTTCAAGTAAAATCTGAAATTCTTTTCGATGAATGAATAAATTTGTGTATTTCATGCCATTTATATGATAATATAATTATGACAAATTTTGAACTAAATTTTTCAATAGACCATTTTTGTTCCCAAGCTTCTGCATCAGGTTCTCTTTAAGTTCATTTTCCAAAGGTCAAACGCCAATCCGATCATTCTAAATTACTATAATTTGATTTCATGGTAACCCTAAAGGTTACACGTCACACGTGTCACGAATCTTAAAAAAAAAAAAAAACTGCACACCTTCCATTGTTGTAATGCAAATTCAAACAAAAACCGTGGTCGCAATTACAAGCACGCAAAAATAGAATTTTCGTGCTGATGCTTAATATGGTCAAAATTGCTCTTTTTAAAAAAAATTTTTAGAGGAGAGTCGGACAAAATGCCTATAGTAAAGTTTGGAGCAAAAAAAAAAACAAAGTATTTAATTATAGTTTTGAAAAATATAAACCATTAAATGTTTAGAAAACATCCTTTAAGAATATAGTAAGGTAGTTATCTTAAGTATTTATTTCAGAAAAAATAGAAAAAATAATTATTTACATATTGATGTCAAAATTCGGCATTTTGACTCACGACTGGGTAAATCGTCTGTGCGCAAAAATATAGAAAACTATCAAATAAAAGTAAAAAAAAAAAATTTTATATGTTTTCTATAATCAATTATCTTGTTAATATTAAATGATTATGACTAAACTAACTAAAAATTGAAGAAAATAATTTTAAAAAGAAGGTAATTAAGTAATGACAAAAAAAATTTAAAAAGAGAAGAAAAAATAAAGTATTAAAGAAATTCATTTGAAAATAACAAATAAAATAAACATTATTGATTACAAGTTAAATTGAAGAAAATAACAAAAAAATGTAAGAAAATCTTTGAAAAAAACTTTTTTTTTAATTTAAAATTGAGAGAAATAATTTAAATGGAAATAATAATTTAAATTTGCAGAAATATCATACAAATTGAAGTCATTAACTAAAAAGCGACAAAAATAAATTAAGTTTTAAGGCTGTCTAAGAAAATGGAAGATATTTTTGAAAAATTAAGAAAAATATTGATGAAATTGATAAAAAATTCAAAGAAATTTTAAATTGTTAGAAAATATAAAATACTACAAATATAAGATTAATAAGAACTGAAATTTTATATAAAATACTAAAAAATTAAGAAAATCTTTAAAAAAAATAATTGAAAATTAAAGAAAAATATTTTAAAATACATTAAGAATGTAATTAAAATTTTAGAATCACCTAGAAAACAATTCTAATTGTTCAAACAATACTTAAAAATCGCTAAAAATAACACGTTTCAAATTAAAAAAATTAAAAAATAATCTGAAATTGAATAAAATAATTTAATATTTAAGACAATACTTGAAAATTGAAGACAGAAACTGAAAGTTGAAGAAACGCGTTAAAAAATATCAAGCATAATTGTAAATTGTACGTTTCAAGTTAAAATTGAAGAACATAATTAAATGAAGAAGAAATACACTAAAAATGAAAAAAATAATTGAAATTGATTACAACAGTTTATAACTGAAGAAAGAAAAAGTGAATATTTAAGAAAATCATTTTTAAAAAGGAAACAAATTCATTTTAAAATGACGCGAAAAATTTAGATTCCAAAAATTCATTTCAAAACACAAAAATAATTGAAATTGAAGACAATATTATAAAATTGAAAAATTCCGTTTGACAAAAAATCTCAAAACTAATTGAAAATTATAGGCTTAAAGTAGAAAATTGAAGGAAATTTTTTCAAAATTGAAAAAACAATTGGAATTGAAGACTGTAATTAATTATTAATAAACATAATTGCAAAATTTTAATTTTAATTAAAAATTCAAAAAATAAATAATTGAAAGCATAAGAAAATCACCTAAAATTGAAGAGAATTAGTTTAAAAATTAAAAGTGTAATTGAAACTGAAGTTGATTCTCTTAAATTAAACAAAGTAAATGAAAATCGAAGAAAGAAAATAAAAAAACATCACAATTAATTTAAAAATTAGGAAAAAATTTTAATTGAAGACAAAAATTTATGAAATGTGAAAAAAAATTAGGAATTGAAGGCATTCAACAATAATGCCGAAAATAATTGAAAGAAGAAGAATAATCGAAAATTGAAAAGAAATATTGAAAAATAATTTCAATTGAAGTCAATAATTTAGAGTTGTGTAAGAAATTTTTATTTGATGAAATTCAGTATAAAATGATCGATATAATTAAAAAATATAAAGTAACGAGTTATATTTGTTGAAAATATTTGAAGAAACTCATTTAAGAATAGAAAAAAATAGAAAAATTGAAATTGTAAACAAAACAGATTTAAAGTAAAGAAAAATATAAGAAATAAAGAAAATAATTGAAAAGCGAAGAAATTGCATTTAAACATACTTTTAAAAAAATTAAATTTGAAAAAAGTGCTAAAAAGTGACAAGTACAATTGAATTTAAAGGATTAAAATTATAAATTGATGGTATTCATGGAAAAATAATTGAAAATTAAAGACTATAAGATAAAATATGCGAAAATGAGAAAAATAATTGAAATTTAAGACGATATTTTTTTAAAGAAGAAACCAAAATTTCTGACGAAATTTAAGGCAAGAATAAAAATCAAAAATTATAATTGAAATTTCAAGAAAAAGATTTGACTATGACTAAAATAACTGAAAATTGAAGAAAATAATTTTAAAAAGAAGGTAATTAAGTAATTACAAAAAAAATGAAATTGAAATCAAAATGGAAGAAAAAAATTGAAAATTCATTGAGGAAATTAACTAGAAAATGACCAACATGATTAAAGATTGTTGTTTGCCAGTTAAATTTGAGAAAATCTGTAAAAAATTCTATTTTGAATTAAAGATTGGGAAAATAATTAAAATGGCAAAAATATTTCAAAATTAAAGAAACCAATTGAATCAATTCGTTGAAAAATGTCAAAAATAATTGAAAATCGAAGAAGGAAAGTGAAAGTTGAAGAAATTCGTTAGAGAATGACAAAAATTAATTGAAAATTATAGTTTCCATGTTAAAATTGATGGAAATAATTCAATGAAGTAGAAAAACATTGCCCTAAGTTGAATGAAATTTTATGTCTCAAATCGTGAATTATTAAAAATGAAAGAAGTTTTGTAAAAAATTAAATAGCGGGATCTTTATAAGAATAGATTAAAAAATTAATCAAAAATATGCTCATTTTTTTTTTCTATACTATTATCTTGTTAATATTAGAAAAGAACTAGCTTTGAATACAAAAATAAAACTGAAGTTTCAATCCAAAGCAGTCTGGCAAAAAATGGAAATAAAGTCTATAACAAATAAATAAAGCTTCTACAATTATAAAATATCTTACAAAAGTAAATTAAACACTGTAATAAATTACAAAAATACCTGCTTGTTTCAAAATAGCGTGAGTTTTAGAAAGAAAACGAAAATTTTGACATTCAATGCCAAATGTGACAGGTTAGGCCGCCATGATTCTTTATAGTCACGTGACAACACGTAACTCTCGCCAGCTTATGTATTTTTTCTGCGCATGCGCACTTCTTTTGATTCATCCCGCGCTTATTTAAAATCATGTTTTAAAAATATATCAAAAATGATTCTTCAATTCATATTATTATAATTATTATTATTATTATAAATGCAGTAATTAATATAATTAATTTATTTAAACACTGATTTTTTATACAGAAGCAGTAAAAACTTGATATTTAGTTTCTACATCAAAATATACGTAAGGCGAGAGATTTTCCGTATCGTACGTATCTTGCATAGAAGTTTTATATCATATCGGCAATTTACCCAAAAACACACAATGTATAATTAAACTAATTATTATCATTTTAGAATTCATTTTTAAAAATTAAATCAAAGTGTTTAGATATAGCTAAATGTCTAAGGATTAATTTTAAAAAGAAATTATGTACGTCTGTGAGATAGAAGTGTATATTTTCTAAAATTTAAAAATGAAAAATTTATCGTTGGAAAGCATCATTTTCACAATTAAATAATAATAATCTCCGTAAACTCCTGAAGTTAGTTACTTTTTATATTTATTCATTTTTTCTGTCCACGTTTTAAAGTCTGAAGTGAAGTTAGTTAGTATTAATATTTATTCATCTTTTTCTGTCCATGTTTTAAAAACTGAAGTGAAGTTAGTCTTACTCCCTGTTATTTTATTGATTTTGACTCTCTTTATCAGGAAATATTTTGAAATTTGAATTAAAAGAATAAGGTAACCTTTTTCGTTAGTGTCGTGTTTTACTGGTTTTTGATTGTCATTTGTGTAAAAAAACAGTTTCGAAAAATGCTTTAAAAATTTATTATGGTTTTTGAAGAAGTTTAAAATATATACACATGCAATTAATTTCCTAAATTTTCAGTTATTATCTCAAATTTAGATTATTGTCATCAATTTTCCATTATATAACAATTTTTTAATTATTGTCTTTTGCTTAAAAAAAAAACTGCAATTTTTCTTGATTTTCATCAATTTATAATTATATTCATTATTTTTGCATTACTTTTAATATTTTCAATTATTTATCCGATATTGCAACTATTTTCATCAATTTTCGATTATTTCTGCGACTTTTTAATTATCCTCATTAATTAAATTTTTTTAAGTAATTTTGTACTTATTATTTTTTTTTAAACATACACTCTATGATTTTTTCAGTTATTTCTCTCAAATTTTATTGAATGTTTTCAATTTTTCATATTTAAATTATTTTCATCATAATTCAAATGTCTTTATCAATCTTAAATTATTTTCAGCATATTTGAATTATTTTTTTTCAATTTTTAATTAATTTTATCATTTTTCAATTATTTTTCTAGAATGTTAATTATTATTCTCATTTTCTAAAATTATTTTTTAAGAGTTTTAAGTATTTTTCGGAAAATTCAAGTATTTTCTTCAGTTTCTAATTATTTTCATTTATTATCAGAATTTAAAATTTTTTTTTAATTATCGCAAGTTTCAATTATTTTTAGCTTTCTTCCAAACTTTTCTCCAATTTTAAGTTTTTCTCAGTTTATAAAATTAATTTCTAAAATTTTTTCAAGTAATTTTCACAAATTTCTATTATTTTCTTCAATTTTTAATTATTTTTATCTGTTTTCATAATTTCTAAAAAAAATTTATTAATTATCGTAAATTTAAATTATTTTTAGCATTCTTCCAGTCTTTTTTCCAATTTTTAGTTATTCTCATTTTCTAAAATTATTTTCTAAGATTATTAAGAATTTTTCTAAAATTTCAATTGTTTTCTTTAATTTTTAATTATTTTTCTTTGTTTTCATAATTTCTAAAAAAATTTATTAATTATCGTAAATTTCAATTATTTTTAGCATTCTAGCAGTCTTTTTTTCCAATTTTTAGTTTTATTCTCATTTTCTAAAATTATTTTCTAATTTTTCTAAAATTTCAATTGTTTTCTTTAATTTTTAATTATTTTTCTTTGTTTTTATAATTTACACAAAATTTTATTAATTATCGTAAATTCCAATTACTTTTAGCTTAGTTCTTCAATTCTTTTCTCCAATTTTTAATTATTTTTATTTGTTTTCATAATTTCTAAAAAAAATTTATTAATTATCGTAAATTTCAATTATTTTTAGCATTCTTCCAGTCTTTTTTCCAATTTTTAGTTATTCTCATTTTCTAAAATTATTTTCTAAGATTTTTAAGAATTTTTCTAAAATTTCAATTGTTTTCTTTAATTTTTAATTATTTTTCTTTGTTTTCATAATTTCTAAAAAAATTTATTAATTATCGTAAATTTCAATTATTTTTTGCATTCTAGCAGTCTTTTTTCCAATTTTTAGTTTTATTCTCATTTTCTAAAATTATTTTCTAATTTTTCTAAAATTTCAATTGTTTTCTTTAATTTTTAATTATTTTTCTTTGTTTTTATAATTTACACAAAATTTTATTAATTATCGTAAATTCCAATTACTTTTAGCTTAGTTCTTCAATTCTTTTCTCCAATTTTTAATTATTTTCTTTTTTTTTTCATTGAATTCTAAGATCTTCATGTATTTTTTTTCAAATTTCAATTATTTTTTTTTTTATTTATTTAAATAATTTAAATGAATCATATTTTAATTATTTTCGGCAAGTTATAAAATTTAAAAACATTTTTCAATTATTTTCCAAAATTTATTTTCTTCAAATTTCAATTTTTTACATTTGTTTCATAATTAAAAATATTTTTAACTATTTATCTGACTTTTCAATTATTTCATTATTTTTATTATTTTCTTCAATTTTCAATTATTTTCGTTCTTTTTCTCGTTCTTTTTCATAATTGCCAAAAAGTTTTTACTTATTTCTCTTTAATTGAAATTTGTTCTGTTCAATTTTAAATTATGTTTATCTTTTTTCATTTATTTTCTCTGATTTTTAATTATTTTCTTTTATTTCAATGAACTTCTGAAAGTTTTAAGTATTTTTCTCAAATTTTGTTTAACTTTTCTTTATTTAAAATATTTTATGTAATTTGTTTAATTATTTTCCTAAATTTTAATTATTTCTTTTAGTTTTAATTTATTTATCTCAATTTTTAACCATGTTTTTTCAATTTTGAATTATTTTCTCTAATTTTTTATTATTCAATTTTGTTCTAATTTCCTTTTAAGATTCTCAAGTATTTTTCTCAAATTTAAATTATTTTCTTTATGTTTAAAACATTTTTATGATTGATTAAATTACTTTCCTCAATTTTTAATTGTTTTCATTTTTTTTCAATTAATTTGCAAAATTTGCAATTATTTTGTTTAATTTCAATTATTTTTTGCAATTATTTTAAATTTTAAAATATTATAAATTTTGTCCTAAATAAATATTTATTTTATTTATATTAATTGATTTTTAAATATTATATTTAAAATATTTATTTCTTCATATTATAGATAAATATTATTTACCGATTTGTTATATTTTTTATTGTATTTTATAATTTCTAAAAGGTATGAAAAACTAATCGAGCGCTGGCGCACGTTTTATTTTGCTAGTTCTTTAATAAATTCTTTAATAATAAACTGATAAACATGAAACTTTATTGAAATCATCTTTATCTTAACATAATTCATTAATAAAAACAATTATGATTAATATTTATTTTTGGCCAAGTTATTAACGATTGCCAATTTACCCAATTAGGCATTTTACCCGACTCTCCCCTATATCTTTTTTCAATCAATTTTTATTTATCTTTTTATTTTTCTACACGCGTGGCAAAAGTATTCTATCCATTTTTCAACTGAAAGAGCTATATAATCATGTGAAAAAAACCTTTTTATATATGGAAACAGTGTACATGCACATATTGGGATTCTGCCGGAAGTTCTGGAAATCTAATATACGCACCGAGTCGTCTTTTTACACTTCCTGTTTGTACTATGTATGTCTACCTAAAGAGTTAAAATCTCAAAACATTTGCTTTTAATGAAAAAGACGATAGCTGATAAATAACAAGAATAAATAAATAAATAATTATGATAATAATAATAAGATGTTTAATGTTTTTTCAAAAATTAATATCAAATAGTTGTAGGGTTTAAAAATCAATTAACACTGTAGGGTTAATAATTAATTAATTTACAAAATATAAGATTTTGAGCTTTAATGTGAGGAACAGATGTTCCATGAAATTCTGTTCAGGAACGCTATTAATAAATCATAATTAATTGACCTGAGGCTAATTTATGTTGGATATCGCCCAATGACTACTGATGCTTAACTGAACTCTTCTATAATTGATTATAAAAACTATTATTATCGTTAGGATCCCCTTTTTTGTAAAACGAGACCAATTATCTTAACATCCTACTCTCTAAACCTGAATTAGTTAAAAATAACTTAGAAAGCAAAAAGTTTACAACTAATTCGAATAGTTATTAAATATTAATAATGAAAGAAATGAATAAAACGCTAATTTGCAGTAAATAAATAAAAATAAAAAAATGCGAAAATAAATTAAAAATTAAATTAAGGGCATGTGATGGAGAATGACGGTTTGATTAAATTTTGCTTTAAAATTAATTTTTAAGCATTTCCAAATATCAGCGAACTTTATAAAAATTAATTTTTTTTTGCAAAATTCAATCAAACCTTCCTAATGATATTTTAAGTAATTCGACAAAGTTTGGAGTCAAAATATTTATTCTGTAAAATAGCATTTCTGCAAAAGGAAAATTAGAGCTGAAGCTAATGGATAAACAGTATAGAATGAAAATTGGACTTTACAGTTAAAAATGTTGTCTATTTGTGTAGAGAACAGTCCTTGTTAAATTGTTTGTGTTAAAATAAAAAAAATTTGTGAGTTGATTTTACACATTCTTCAAATGTCATTCGATTCTTGAACATAACCTCAAATTATAATTATAAATTATAACCTTCAACTATTTTCAGTTAGAATCACTATAATGTGTAAAATAAGAGGTTAAAATTTATATATATATACAAATTTAACATATTCGCCGTGTGTTGAATTAACACAAAGTTTTGAGTGGGCCGTTTGGGACATGTGCGAAAAATGTTAAATTTTCCACAAAATGTTTAACTGTGTAGATATTAATTCTAGTAAATTAAAATTATGAAAATTGCTGGTTCAATGCAATAAGTTTAGATAAATTGTGCATTATGTCAAGTGAGATGTGCGGAAGATTTATGCGTCCCAATTAAATTTTTTTTTTTTTAATAAATTATATAAAAAAAAAAAGACACATAAAAGACTCGAATGACCATTTTGTATTCGCTTGAGTTCCAAGTGATTATTATCTACTGCAGATATCAGTGAAATTCAATTGTTTCGAATTAGTGAATGGTACCTTGCACACCTTATTGTACTATTAAGACTTTTAGACAATGGGCCAATTAGTAATTAACTATTTTAGGACAATTGTCACCATTAAAATTATCTGATTGTCTGCTTGTCATTAGGATTCATTGGGTGCAATAATTCGCATCTGACTCTTGTGTCGTTCTAATTAACAATAAGAGCAAATTGTAAGCACGAGAAGGTAATAACCGGTGTAGTTGTGTCAATTTGTATCATCCGAACATGTCAATGAGAAATCTCCGACCATCATGTCCAATACGAATTCAATGCAAGCTCTTATATCACAATCTGATAAACAACTTCCGGGCCTTTATTGTTTCCACTCGCTGCATAATTAATCCATTAACTTAGCTCTAATCTTTCAACCACTAATGAAACTTCGTTACCATCAAAAAGGAAATAATCTTGATAAAACGCTAAATTGTATGTATATATACACAGTTAAAAATTTTGTGTTAAATTTAACATAAATCACATGTCCCAAATGTAGAGTTACAAAATTCTCGGTAATTTAAAATCCGGTTACATTCTCGAGAAATATAACCGAGAATATTCTCCTTCCGGAGAATTTATGAGAATTTTCTATGTTTGAATGAGCCTTACTATTTTGAAACACAAACAATTTATTAAAAAAAAAAATGGATAAATAACAAAATAATTATCATTACAAATTAACTATAGGCTGGTTCCATTTCAAATCATACAGGTCGAATATGTTCAAAATTCAAAATCATGTTTAACATGATTTTTATTGTTTTTTAGGGCAAATAATGAGATACGTATTTTTTTGTTTTGAGAAAAAAAAATTTTTTCGCAGAGTTACGAGCATTTGAAAGTTTTAGGACAATGAGTGATTTTTGAACGAAAACGCTAACAAAATTTTTTAAAATCACTCTAGTTTTTTAAAAAAATTATATTTTTTAATTTTGTTTTCTGATTTTACTTATGTTTTATATGCTCTTTCTTAGCAATTTTAAGAAATTTAAAAATTTTGAAAATTAACAAAATGGCGGCCATTTTTTGAAAAATCAAAAAACTCAAATTTCTCAAAAACGTAATTTTTTTTTTTTAAATTTTTTTTGTAGTTAGTAAATAACAAAAATAATGTTTTCCAATAGATTTAATGTGCGCTAAAACACTGTGAAAGGCGCAAGAATTTTTTTTGTAAAAATTATAAAAGTCATTATTTTGACTAATACAGCGCCATATATTAGTCATATAATTATTCTATTTCTTGATTTTACTTATGTTTTATATGCTCTTTCTTAGCAATTTTAAAAATTTAAAAAATTTTTAAAATTAACAAAATGGCGGCCATTTTTTGAAAAATCAAAAAACTCAAATTTCTCAAAAACGTAATTTTTTTTTTTTTAATTTTTTTTGTAGTTAGTAAATAACAAAAATAATGTTTTCCAATAGATTTAATGTGCGCTAAAACACTGTGAAAGGCGCAAGAATTTTTTTTGTAAAAATTATAAAAGTCATTATTTTGACTAATACAGCGCCATATATTAGTCATATAATTATTCTATTTCTTGATTTTACTTATGTTTTATATGCTCTTTCTTAGCAATTTTAAAAATTTAAAAAATTTTTAAAATTAACAAAATGGCGGCCATTTTTTGAAAAATCAAAAAACTCAAATTTCTCAAAAACGTAATTTTTTATATTTTTAAAATTTTTTTTGTAGTTACTAGATAACAAAAAAAATTTTTTTCCAATAGGTTTAATGTGCGCTAAACACTGTGAAAGGCTCAAGATTTTTTTTTTTTTTTTTGAAAATACAAAAAGTCATTATTTTGGCTAAAGCAAAGATATCTTTCAGTTGGAAAAATCACCTTGAATATTTTTTATTTGCTTTTAAAACAACTATTTTTTATTTAGAGAAATATAATTTTTAATTCCTTTTTCTATCTAGTAAATTAAAACAAATTTTAAAGAAATAAAAAATATTGATTTTGAGAAAATTAAGCATTTTTATTTTTGAAAAATGAACATTTTAACAATTTTTGAAATTTCTTAATTTGTAAAGAAAAAGCTTGTCAAACATTAGTCAAACATTACTAGAATAAGAAAAAATGGAATAATTTATGGCGCTGGTTTAGCAAAAGTAATGCCTTTTATAATTTTCACAAAAAAAATTGTTGCGCCTTCCACAGTGTTTTAGCGTACATTAAACTTATTGGAAAAATTTTTTTTTGTTATCTAGTAACTACAAAAAAAATTTCAAAAATATAAAAAATTACACTACACAAACAGGTGTCTTAAATTGTTCAAAAATGTCTTAAAATAAGACATTTTTCGTGTCTTAGACACCAAAAGTATCTTAATTTAAGATATTTTTGGCCAATTTAAGACACCATGTTTTTGCAGTGTACGTTTTTAAGAAATTTGAGTTTTTTGATTTTTCAAAAAATGGCCGCCATTTTGTTAATTTTCAAAATTTTTAAAATTGGTAAGAAAGAGCACATAAAACATAAGTAAAATCAAGAAATAGAATAATTATATGACTAATATATGGCGCTGTATTAGTCAAAATAATGACTTTTATAATTTTTACCAAAAAAATTCTTGCGCCTTTCACAGTGTTTTAGCGCACATTAAACCTATTGGAAAACATTATTTTTGTTATCTACTAACTACAAAAAAAATTTAAAAAAAAAAAAATTATGTTTTTGAGAAATTTGAGTTTTTTGATTTTTTAAAAAATGGCCGCCATTTTGTTAATTTTCAAAATTTTCAAAATTGATAAGAAAGAGCACCTAAAACATAAGTAAAATCAGAAAACAAAATTAAAAAATATAATTTTTTTAAAAAACTAGAGTGATTTTAAAAAATGTTGTTAATGTTTTCGTTTAAAAATCACTCTTTGTCCTAAAACTTTCAAATAATATAATATATTTTAATTAAAGAAAATTTAAAGAAAATTTCAGAAAAATACTTGAAACTTTTAGAATTTAATTGCAAAAAAAAGAAAGAAAATAATTAAAAATTAGAGAAAATAAATGAAAAAAGATAAACATAATTTAAAATTGAGAAAAACAATTTTTAATTTAAAAGAAAAATTTGCAAAACATACAGAATATAGGTACGTAAAATATAGTAAAATTGTAGATATAATTGAAAATTGAATAGAAAAATGAAAATTTCTGATAAATAATTCAAAACTTTTTGGAAATTATGAAAAAGAACGTAAGTACTTGAAAATAAAAAACAAAAAATATAAATAACTGAAAATTGAATTAAATAATTAAAAATTGAATTAAAGAATTGAAAATGTTTAAAAAGTAAAGAAAATAATGGGAAATTTAAGAACAATATTTTAAAAATTTACAAAATTATTTAAAAAAATAAGAATATTATTTAATTTAATTATTTTATCTTCCATTGATTTATTTAATTTTCAATTGCATTCTACTTTTTTCAATTACTTATTTCAAAATACAATATTCCTCGCATTTTCTTAATTATCAAATATTTTCTTGAAATTTCAATACAATTCTTCAACTTCCAAATGATTTCTTTCATTTTTATTTATTTTTTACAATTGTTTCCATTATTTTCATAAATTTTCAATTTTCAATTGACAATTTATTTTTCTAATTCACTTTTATTATTATTCATTATTAAAAAAAAAAAAATTTGAATGTTGATTATACTCACCATTTTTCGATTTTTTTTTCAATTGTTAATTATTTTTTTTAATAGTTAATTATTTCCTTTAATATTTAATTATTTTTGTCATATTGTAATATTTCTTTTAATTTTTAATTATTTTCTTGAAATTTCCATTTAATTCTTTAATTTCAAATTTATTTCTTCAATTTTTAATAATTTCCTTCACTTTTCAAATATTTTCTTTAATCTTCAATTTTTTTATCGATTTACAATTAATTCCTCAATATTCAATAATTCTCTTATTTTTTAAATTATTTTTTTCACTCATCAAAATTGTTTTAAAATTTCAATTCAATTATTCAATTCTAGAACCATTCTATTCCATTCTCAGTTATATTTTTCAAATTTAAATTTCACTTTTAAATTTTCAGTTATTTTCTTTAATATTAAAAAACTATCACCTTTTTTCTATTATTTTTTTCGATTAACATTAATTTTCTTTAATTTTAAATAGAATTGTTTAATTATTTTCTTTAATTTTTAATTATATTTTTCGATTTTTTTCCATTCTTCAGTTTTCAATAATTGTTTTCTTCTTTATTCATTAATTCTCGACTTTTTTCAATTTTTAAATATATTCTTTAAATTTCAATTCCATTCTTCAATTTTTAATTGCTTTCATCAAATCCTAATTATTTTTTTTAATTTTAATTATTTTTCTCGATTTTCAATTTAGTTGTCAAATGTGTAATTATTTCCAACAATTATTCCTTTAATTTTCTGAATTTTTAGATTTGCAATTATTTTCTTTAAATTTAATATTTCATGTTTAATTTTTACAATTACTTTTTTTAGTTGCCTTTTAATCTAACTATTTTTTGAATTTTGTTTTCAATTGACAATTATTTTCGTAATTTTTCACAAATTTTCTTCAATTTTTCAACTATTTCGTTCAATTATTAATTTTTTTCCACAATTTTTAATTTTTAATCATTATTTTAAAATTATATAATTTATTATTATCTTTGATTTTTTAAATTATTTTGTTCGGTTGTGTATTAATCTAGCTATCTTTCAAAATTTTTTTTCAATTATCAATTATTTTTTCAAATTTTAATTTAATTTTTAAATTTTTATTTTATTTTCTCAATTTTTTTAAAATTTTCTTTAATTTCAATTATTTTTATTGATTTTCAATCCAGTTGTTTAATTTGCAACTGTTATTCCTATAATCTTTCAACTATTTTGTTTAAATATAATATTATTTATTCTCTTTTTTAAACTATTCTTTTCAATAATTGTGTACTTTTTTTGGTTCATAATTTTCAATATTTTTTTCAAAAACTGAAGCTCAAATAATACATATTTTTAAAATGTCAAATTAGTTTTAGAATCTACATAAAATTTAAATTATGGGTACATGGTCATATTTTTAATTATATTTTTTTATTCTAAACAAAATTGCCGAAATGTCGAAATTGTACACTGCCTGGAAAAGTATTTTTAAGGTTATGTTAATTCTCTCCTTGCAGCAAAACTGCCCGGTGACAGAATTTAATGTATCGTAAAAAAAACTTTCAAATTGACGAGAATTTTTAAACTTTAGAAAATAATAGAAATTTGGAGAAAATAATAAAAACTTGAAGAAATAAATTCATAATTTAAAAATTAAACTGAAATTAAAAAAAAATTGATAATAATGGAGAAAAATTACAAAACATGAAAATAATTCGTAATTGAAAACAAAATTCGAAAAAACAATAATAAAACTTTAAGAGACTAATTGCAAATTGAAAAAATTGTAGGAAATAACTTCAAATTGCGAAAAATAGGCTACTGACAAAAAGTTGATGAAACATAGCAAAAACTTTAAATTTCAAGAAAATAATTAAAAATTGAAAAATGAAAAAAATTATAGGAATAATTGTTGGAAATAATTGCGCATTGAACGAATGGATTGAAAATCGGCAAAAATAATTAAAATTGAATAAAATAATTAAAAATTGAAAATTTAAATTCAAATTTAAAGCATATAATTAAAAATTGAAAACAGTATTTGAAAAAAGCCAAAAGTTATTAAATATAGAAGAAAACAATTAAAAACTGAAAAATGGAATTGAAATTTAAAGACAAAATTGAGAATTGAAGAAAATAAAAATTTGAAATTAACGAATCTTTTTGATAACGGAGAAGAATAATTGTCGAAAGGCGAGGATTTTAAAATATTAAAGAAAATTATTGACAATTGAAAAAAAAAATCAAAAAATGACTTGAATAATGCACACTTGCAAAAAAATAATTTAAAACGTTAAATAATAATTCTAAAATTTTAAGAGAAAAAATAAAAAATGTAAATATTGTAAGAAATAACTAAAAATGAAAGAAAATAATTAATAAATTAAAATAAATAATAATTAAAAATAACAAGAATAATATCAAAATTAAAAATAATTTCTAAAAAATGACGAAAATAATAGACAATTGAAAACAAAATTCGAAAAATGGCTAGATTAATACACAACTGGAAACAATAATTTTAAAAATCAAACTATAATTATTCAATATAATAAATAATTAAAAATTGAAAAAGTAAGAAAATTTTAGAAATAATTGTTGGAAATAATTGCTAATTGAACAACTGGATTGAAAAAAATTGAATCAAAAAAAATAATTGAAATTGAGGAAGAAATTAAAAATTGAATTTTTAAAACATAATTAAGAACTGAGGAAAATAATTGAAAAATTTTTCTTAAAATTAAAAAAGCATATTAATACTCGAAAAAATAATTGAAAATTGAAAAATGTGATTGAAATTTGAAGAAAATAATCAAAAATTGAAGAAATAAATTGTAATTTGAAATAATGGTTTATAATTGAAAAAAGGCAAGTTTTGTGGAATATTGAATAAACTTAATTGAAAATTATAGAATGGAATTGACTTTAGAAAATAATTCATAATTTAAAGAAATTTACAAAATGACGAGAATTATTAAATATTAAAGAAAATAATTGAAAAATGCGCAGAATAATTGACAATTGAAAAAGAAATTTGAGAACCGACGAGTATAATCTACAACAGAACAAAGTAATTAAAAAAGTTAAAGAATAATTATAGAGTTTTAGCAGAATATTTGTAAATTGAAAACCGTTGAAAATTATAGAAAAAATTGTAGACTTATTTACATACTAATTTATATCGCTTTCTTGAAATATTTAATTATTCTTTTTTGCAATTTTTTCTTTTTCAAACAATTTTTTTGGTATGTTATGTTTTATATTACTTTTCTATATTTTTATAAAATCACTTTAGGTAACTTTTATTTCTTTTTAAAAAAATTTTTTATGCGTTTAATAATACTTTTTATTTTTTTAGATTTTTTTTTAATTTTATTCTTTTTACTAAAATTACTTCAGTTAATTTTATATAGTTTTATTTTAACAATTTTTAGAAAAATTTATTTACTTTTTCTGTGATTAATTTTATTTATTATTATAATTAGGAAGTTGTAAAATATAATTTATTTCAATATTATGATTTTTAAAATCTTTCGTTCGTTTTTTGTCATTTGTCATAATTTATTAATTTTTATAATTTTTAAGACTTTTCTTCTTTTATTTAATTTTTCGTAAATTTGATTTGATAATAAATTTTCTCATTTGATCAAAATTTCTCTATTTCTTAGAAATATTGATTTTTTTCTTAAAAATGTTTATTGGTTTTCACTTAATTCTTCATTTAAAAAAAATTATTGTTTTTTGCTTGAATTTCAGAACAAGTTTTTAAATTTTTTTTTATATTTAGTAACATTTTTTCGTTTTTTTACTGGTTATCTTATTTGTTTTCTTAATTTAAAAAAATATGGCCGCAAACATTTTATCTTTTTGAAAATAATTTTTTCCTCTCTTTTGTAATTTCAATTTTTTGTTTTAAAAACTTTTTCTGTTTATTGCGTAGTATTTTTATTTTGAACAAGCAATTTAATCAATCTTCCTTAAACTGTTTAATATTTCATAACGCATTATTACCATATTTCTTAATTTTCTTTGTTTTATTTTTATTGATTTTTTAAACTTTTTTATTTTTGAAGAATTTATTTATTTTTTGCAGGTTTTTCAATTAGTTAATTTTTTACATCGTTTTGCTTTAATTTTCCTATTTCAATGTAAATTATCCTTAACCTTCTTATCTGTTCGTTCATAATACTGGTTTTTACAATTTTGTCATTTTTGTAATTTATGTAAAATTTTATTTTTTTACATTTTGTTAGGGTTTTTTTTGAAAATTTTTACCATTGTTTAAATGATTATTCGCTAGACACTCTGATAAGATAAAAATGCAGAAACTTTTGTTTTTTTAGGGGGGCCCTGAAATTTTTTTTTTGCTTCAGGCCCGTGACATCCTTGATTCGCCCCTGGGGATTTGTGTTGTTCAGTGTTGTTTTCTTTATCGTCTGCTTGACAGAAGTAAAATCGCTTCCAGTTATGGAGTCAACATTATTCAATTAGTATTGAACTTTACCTTTGGATATTATTAAAATTAATTTTCAAAACAAAATTTATGTTTTACAACAAAAAATTAAATGTAAATTACAGTGTTATTACGGTTATTACTAAGAAATTGAGGTTATGTTCAAGAATCTAATGACAGTTATTAAATCAACATACGAAGAATGTTAAATTTTAACACAAAAAACTTAACAAGGATCGATTGTTACACAAATACACAAAATTTTTAACCGTTTACCTAATCTTAAATAAATAGTTTAATGAACCCTTCGGAATTATTTAAATCAGATTTTTAAAAAGGATCAAAGCAAAAAAATTTGTTATTTTGTATATTTGAATCCAATCTCTATTTCTTCGAATCTAAAACTTTTCCAACCTCATTTGTCCGAATTCAGAACTGTTCTAACTTCTATTTGTCTAAATTTAAACTTCTATTTGTCTGTGTATAGCTTTGGCCGTAACTTCTATTTGTCTCAATATCACTTCTATTTGCCTAAAGTTTGAAAACACTTTATTTAACTTTACCGCAAACTGTAAAAGATTATTTATTCGTAAAAATTCCCATCTTTTTACAATTTATTATGAAAACAAACATTTTGATGTTATACTCATTGACATAACCTCAAACTAAAAAATGGTTTTTCACAAAAAAAAATATTGAAATTGATTTCACCTTATTTTGAAGCATACAGTTGTACATTATTATTCGAAAAAAATTAGATAATTTCAAAAAAAATTTATAAGTAAATTTAAACCAAAATAAAATTTTCACTTTTTCCAAAAGACTATGCTTATGCATTCCTATGTATTTTTCTAATGAATTCGAATCCGAAATTAGACTAACCAGATAGGCAACATTTTTTTAGATAATATCAAAAAATTGCTCAAAAACCCGGAAAAACCCAAAAGAAAAAATTTTTTTTGTCTGGGACAATATGCTAGTATATTCCCAGGTATTTTTCTCTCCTGAATCCGAATTAAAAGTCAAAATAATCAGATACATTAAGCTAAAATTTTGGAAATAATCTCAAAAAAGCTACTTTTTCGGGGTTTTCAGCTGATTCTTAAAACTAACTCAAAAATTTAACCAATCTGGTTATTCTGACTTCGGATTCTGATTCAACGGAAAAAAAATATGTAAGAATATACACTAGCATATTGTCCCAGATAAATTTTTTTTTTTTTTTTTTGGTTTTTAGTCAATTTTTTGAGATTATCTTTAAAATTAAAGCAAAGCAGGTTATTCTGATTGCGGATTCGAATTCATCGGGAAAAATACAAAGGAATTCACTAGTATATTGTCCCGGACTAAAAAAAATTTCTTTTGGTTTTTTTTCGGATTTTTGAGCAGTTTTTTGAGATTATCTAAAAAATTAAAGCAAATCAGATTATTCTCACTTCGGTTTCGAATTCAGCGGAAAAAATACGTAGAAATTCACTAGCATATTGTTTTAGACTAAAAAAAAATTTCTTTTGGTTTTTTTTTGGGTGTTTTTGAGAAATTTTTTGAGATTATCTTAAAAATTTAAGCAAATCAAGTTATTCTGACTTCGGATTCAAATTTAACGGAAAAAATAAGTAAGAATTTACTAGCATATTAAAATACCTAGAACATTTTTTTTATTACGTGGAAAATATTTTCTATTTTGAGGTTACGTCCATAGGTTGAACATTCCTAAATCACAACAAACTTTAATGAAAACGTATATTTTAAGGAAAACTAATAACCGACAAATTTCTTTTAAAACACCTTCATTATAAACATATTAATATTGTGTACACTGGAAATAAAAGATGAGTTGAATGACACTTTCTTATTGATTCTCTGAAATTAGTCAAAGTTTCCCGCACAAAAAGGAAACTAAATTTAGTTGTATAGAATTCTATAGAAAAGACAGTTCTTCGTAAGAGGAAATTAGGATCGAAAATTTCGTAGGAAGAGGTTCAAATACCTATAGAATTAAGGTATAAATAGATAACCTGTCTTAGTAAGATTATAAAGATCTAAGCGAAGAAACTTTGTTTTCAAAGATCCCTTATGACACAAGTTAAAAGAATTTGCAGAATAAGATAAAGTTTCTAACGAGAAACTTTCCTAAATCTTTGCCTCTATTAAAACAATAGGCGTATGTTCAGAAATCTTCCCCTGAAGCTAAAGCTGCCTTTTGCAGATAATCCCCGAGACAAATTTACTACCTTCGTGCGTCTACCTCTTTACAAAGATATAGATATACTATGTGTTTATAGTATATAATAGTCTAAAATCGAAATCTGATTGGATATAAATTTATGGCAGCATAAACTACTAAATATACTAAATGACATTTTCTTTCCAATGTTTCGTAATTAGAAAGAAAATATTATTATTATTATTATTATTACGTGGGCTAAAAATTATTATGGTCAATAAATGCATTGTAGAAAAAGTTTTTTTATTTGTTATGCTCTCATCCCCTAGGATTATTCTTTATCGAAAAAAGTATCTCTATTTTTTTCAATTGATTAATATTTAGAGGTAGTTCAAATCCGATGAAACATTTAAACAATTCATATTGTTGTAATTTATTAATTTTATAAATAATAATAAACAATGGCTAGTATTATAACTTTAATTTTCAGATTTGTAATAAATTATTTCATCTTCAACAGTTGACAAATAGTTTCTTAAAATTAAAATTTGCTTAAAATTTTTAGAAATTGATTGGTTAAAAGTGAAAATAATTAAAATTAGGTGAAATAATTAAAAAATGATAAAAATAATAGAACATTTAAAATAATTTTTGCAATTTTAGACAAATAATTAAAAAAAATACAAAATATATGTAAAGTGAAAGAAAGTATCTAATTACACGCAATTATTTCAAGAATTTGAAATTGAGAAAAATAATTAAAACTTTATAGAAATAATCGAAGATTGAAGAAAATGATAGAAATTTGTGAAACTCATTGCAAATTACAACAAATAATTAGAAATTGTCTACCGTAATTGAGAATATGAGAATAATAATTTGAAGAATAATTTTAAAAAAATTGAAAAGTAGATGCAATAACTTAGATTTGAGATAACAAATGGAAATTTAGAAAATTGATTAAAAAATAATTAATATATCTAATTAAGAGGTGAAGAAAATAATTGCAAAAAAATAATTGAAAATTCAGATAAATAATTAAATTTTAGGAGTTTAATTGAGGAATTGTAAAAATAATTAAAAATTAAAGAAATTGTTTGCAAAATGATAACAATAATATTTGAAAATTGTAGAAAATTATTAAAATTTCAGAAAAATATATTCTAAAATCTTGGAAATATTATTGGAAGAATAATGAAAATATTAAAAAATTCAAAGTCATTTTTGCAATGAAAAATGATAAAAATAATTAAAAATAGAAGAGAAATATTAAAATTCGAGAAAAATATTTTAATATCTAGGAAATTAATTGAAGAATAATGAAAATAATATAAAAATTCGAGAAAATATTTGCAAGGTAATAAAAATAATTAAAAGTTGAAGAAAATAATTTTAATTTGTGAAAAATATTTGCAAAAATTGTAACATATATTTGGAATAAAAGAAAAAAATTGCGGAATGATAAAAATAATTGTAAATTGTAAAAATAACTGGAATTTTAGATAAATAATGAAAAAGTCATAAAATTAATTAAAAAATAATTGAAAATGACAGAAAGAGGAAAAGACGAATTTTAATTTTAATTTAGAAGAATGGTAGGTTAATCGAATTTTTAAATACCAGAATATTCATTTGACAGAATCCTCATTTGTCCAATTGCAATTTTATTCATATTTTCTGATTGGTCAATTTTAAAATTCTCGCGTCAAAACATTTCTGCCGGATACTTTTTCGGCCATTTGCAATTTCTAACAAATGAACATTCTGCATTTTAAATTTTCTATCAAATATTAATTCGTAATAATACAATTTCGGACAAATAAAGATTCTGTCAAAAGAATTTTCTGTTATTTAAAAATTCAATTAAACCTGAAATTCTGTAAAATAAAAAATCTTCTAAATTAAAATTCGTTTAAATTGGAATTCTTAAAAATGAAAATTTGGTTCAAAAGAATTTCTGTAAAATGAAAATTCTGTTCAATATGAATTCGATGACATAAAAATTCTGTTAGGTGAAAATTAGGATTAATTTATGTTCGATTGAAAACATATTTGTAAATGTGAAATTTCGACTAAAAGAAGATTCTTCCTAATGAAGTTCTATAAAATAAACATTCTAAATAATTAATTTTAGAACTCAATTGACATTACAAATTGATATTAATAATTTTATATTGAAGAAATTAATTCTAATTTGAAGAAAAAAATTACAATTTGAAAAAAAAATCTTTTACGTGAAAAATAATTCAAAAATGACGAAAGAAATTGAAAATTAATTAATAAATAATGATACTAATTTTATATTGATGAAAATAATTAAAACTGAAAAAGTATTATTTAAATAATTTAAAGAAAATAATTGAAACTTGCGGAAATTAAATTTAAAGTTTAGGGGAGAAATTGAAAAATAATGAAAATAAGTAGAAATTAATGAAAATTTTTGTAAAATAATAAAAATAATTGAAAATTGTATATCAGTTAATTAAAATCATAAAAGAAAAGAATCGTTAAAAATTGAAGAAATTTTTTAATAATTTCAAATGTACTATTTTTAAAGCATGGATTAATTAAAATTTTAATAAAAATGAAATTTCAAATTAATTGAATTTAGAAAAAATTAAAATTGTTATAAGTTATAAACTTGACAAAATGCAGAAAAAAAGTAAGAATTATGAGATTACTTTTTGATATTCTTGGAATTAAATATCAAATTGAAATAACAGAAAAGAACATAATAATATGTATATCATTTTAAGCACAAATGAACAATGTACTGAAAGTGATGTTAATTTGACGCTTGACTGCAGACTTATATAAACGAGTTTCAGAGTAGAAACATGTAAAATGCATTCAAACATTAATATAACATTTTTAAGACCCACGCATGAATTCTTTTCAGAGAATAATTCTTCGAAGAAGGTATATATGAGGCTTATAAAGTTTTTTTTTTGTCAATTTATAACTGTCACCAAATTGCGTGGTACGTATTTTTATGACAAAAATTTATGCGTACACTTGTTAACTTTTTGTTGAAACAATGTATGCAAATAATTTTTTTTCCTTATTAAATTCCTACATCTTCGAAAGACATTTTATCATAATTTAGTTGTAACAAGCAAAAGACGAAAATACATTTTAAATTCTGTATGTATCGAGAATGGAGGATAAATCCTAGATAAAAATGACAATTTGATTTTAATGAAATTTTTTATTACTCGCAAGGGAATATTTTTTCCGCACTTGTTATTTTTATATCAAAAACCTATAATATCAAGCGACTACCACGGGAAACTCAAAGGAACAAAGTTTCTTTTTCTTCTATATACGGAAGAGAGCATCAGTTTCACAGAAAAAAAAATGAGGAACATGAGAGAAATGTTTTCTCGTGATAAGAAATATGTGTAATGTATGTGGAAAAAGCGAGATTGTCCGAAAGTTTCTTTTTTAAGTTCATGAATTTTTCATAAAAGTTTCTCGTGTTTGTCACTCTAACTTTCTATCAGATTGGCTATAAATTAATCTCTATTAAACTATTTTACTTAAAATACTGTCTGAATTAGGAGGCGCATAAATATTGCCTAAAAACCATTCAGCCTAAAACCATATAGCCTAAAATACATTCAGCCTAACTCCCATTTACCCTAAAATGCATTCAGCCTAAAAGCCTTTTAACCTAAAATCTATTTAACCTAAAATGCATTTAGCCTAAATTCCATTTAACCTGAATTCTATTTAATCTAAAATGGATTCAGCCTAAATCCCATATAACCTATAATGCATTCAGCCTAAAACACATTTAACCTAAAATGCATTTAGGTTGAATCCCAATTAACCTAAAATACATTCAGCCTAAATCATATTTAATCTAAATCTCATTTAACCTAAAATGCATTCAGCCTAAAATTCATTTTACCTAAATTTCATTTGACCTAAATTCCATTTACCCTAAAATGCATACAGTCTAATTCTAATTAAACCGAAAATTAATTCAGACTAAATCTCATTTAATCTAAATTCCATTTAACCTAAATTCCATTTAATCTAAAATGCATTTAGCTTAAATCTTAATCTAAATCTCATTTAACCTAAAATGCATTCAGCCTAAAATTCATTTTACCAAAATTTCATTTAACCAAAAATGCATTCAGCCAAAAACCCATTTAACATAAATTCCATTTAACCTAAAATCCATTTAACGTAAATTCTATTTAACCTAAAATGCATTCAGACTAAATCCCATATAACCTACAATGCATTCAGCCAAAAACACATTTAACCTAAAAAGCATTCAGCTTAAAATTTTCTTTACCTAAATTTCATTTTACCTAATCCCATTTAAGGTGAAATACATTTAATGTAAAATCCATTAAACATAAATCCTATTTAACTTATAATCCATTTAAACTAAAATTCATTTATCCTAAATCCCATTTAACCTAAAATGCATTTTGCTTAAGTCTTATTTAACCTAAATCCCATTTAACCTAAATTTTGCTTAACCTAAAATGCATTTAGCCTAAATCGCATATAACCTAAAATGCATTCAGCCTAAAAGACATTTAACCTAAAATGCATTCGGCCTAAATCCCATTTAACCTAAATTGGATTTAGCCTAAAACCCATTTAACCTAATATCCATTTAGCTTTCATCCCATTTCATCTAAAATGCATTTAGCCTAAATCTTAATCTAAATCTTATTTAACCTAAAATGCATTAAGCTTAAAATTAATTTTACCTAAATTTCATTTAACTTAATTCCCATTTAACTTAAAATGCATTTAGTCTATATCCCATTTAAACTAAATTCCATTTTACCTAAAATGCATTTGGCCTAAAACCTTTTGTCCTAAATCACATTGAACCTAATTTTTACATTATCAATAAGGTTCAATGAAATTTAGGAAAAATTATTTTAGGCTATATGCATTTCTGGTTAAATAGGATTTTGGCTGAATGCATTTCTGGTTAAATGGGATTTTGGCTGAATGCATTAAGGTTAAATGCATTTTAAGTTAAGTGAAATTTAGGTTAAATAAGATTTAGGCTGAATAAATTTTGAGATAAATGGGATTTAGGATAAATACATTTTAGGTTAAATGGGATTTAGACTTAATGGATTTTAGGTTATATGGATTTAGGTTAAATGGGATTTATGTTAAATGGGTTTTAGGCTGAATGCATTCAAGGTTAAATAGGATTTAATTTAAATAAGATTTAAGAGAAATGGAATTTAAGTTAAATGAGATTTAAGCTAAAAGAATTTTAGGTTTATAGGGATTTGGAGCAAATGGGTTTTAGGTAAAATGAATTTCAGGTTAAATAGAATTTCGGCTAAATAAAATTTAGGTTTAATGTGTTTTACGCTGAATGCATTTTAGATTCAATAGGATTTAATTTAAATAAGATTTAAGGGAAATGGAATTTGAGTTAAATGAGATTTAGGCTAAAAGAATTTTAGGTTTATAGGGATTTGGAGCAAATGGGTTTTAGGCAAAATGAATTTCAGATTAAATAGAATTTCGGCTAAATAAGATTTAGGTTAAATGTGTTTTAGGCTAAATGCATTTTAGGTTAAATAAGATTTTGGCTGTATGCATTTTATGTTAAATGGGATTTAGGGTAAATGGAATTTAGGTTAAATGATATTTAGGCTCAATGAATTTTAGGTTAAAAGGGATTTAGACTGAATGCATTTTAGGTTAAAGGAGATTTAGGTTACATGAATTATAGGCTGTATGAATTTTAGGTAAAATGAGTTTTAGTTTAAATAAGTTTTAGGCTTAATGAAATTTAGGTTAAATGAGATTTAGGTTAAATAAGGCTTAGGCTAAATACATTTTAGGTTACATGGGAATTAGGCTTAATGAATTTTAGGTTGAATGGGATTTAGACTGAATGTATTTTAGGTTAAATAGGTTTTAGGCTAAATGCATTTTAGGTTAGTTGGAATTCAGGTTAAATAAGATTTAGGCTAAATGCATTGTAGGTTAAATGGAATTGAGGGTAGATGGATTTTAAGTTAAATGAGATTTAGGCTCAATAAATTTTAGGTTAAATGGGATCTAGACTAAATGCATTTTAGGTTAAATCAGATTCTGGTTACATGAATTATAGGATGAATGCATTTTAGGTTCAATGAGATTTAGGTTAAATAAGTTTTATTTTAAATGGGTTTTATGCTGAATGCAAATTAGGTTATGTGATTTAGGTTAAAATAATGAGATTTAGGCTGAATAAATTTTAGGTTACATAAGATTTACACTTCATGCACTTTATGGTAAATGAGATTTAGGTTATATGAATTGTAGGCCTAATGCATTTTAGGTTAAAAAAGTTTTATTTTAAATTTGTTTTATGCTGAATGCAATTTAGGTTATGGGATTTAGGTTATATTGGATTTAGGCTAATTGCATTTTAGGTTAAATGGGGTTTAGGTTAAACGGGTTTAAGTCTGAATGCTTTTTAGGTTAAATGGGTTGTAGGCTTAATTTATTTTAGGTTAAATGGGACTTAGGTTTAATGAGATTTAGGATAATTGTAATTTAGATTAAATGTAATTTAGTGTTAAATGATATTTAGGCTGAATGAATTTTAGGTTAAATGTGTTTTAAGATGAATGCGATTTAGGCTTAATGGGTATTAGGGAATATTGACTTGTCTTTTAACTAGTATTTGCCTTTTATTTTAAAATTTTTTTTTAGTTACTTTTTCCATATTACTTTTAATTACTTTTTCTTTGTTTATTATTTATCAACCTCTTTCTTTTGTTATCAATATTCTGATTTTCCCCAATATTTTAAAACATTTTTTAATTTAATTTTCAATCGTCAAAGCACTATCAAGATTAAAAGAAAATATTACAGAATAAAACAAATTGAATTTACGATTTTAATTATCTTTCAGTGTTTCTATCCGGGTGAATGTGTGCCACAAACGCAACCAATGACTGAATCTGTAACTAAATGAGAAAAATGTGTAGTTGACGATTGAAAGTGGGCAATTAGCTTTTCTTCTTTTGCTTTTAGTTTCAGTGTCTCTTTTAGCATCGTTAAAATAAAATGAAATAAAGAACTTGCAGGAACGGGAAATAAAGAAAAATAGAGAATCTCCTCCACTTTAATGAAAAATGGACTTGAATCTCTTTTAAAAGAATAAAAAGCTTCATCTGTTCGTTGATTGAAGTAAAATGAAGTAAATAGTGTTTAATTCAGTAATTAGCATAGGAAATACGAATTCTCGGCAATATTTGTAAAGGATTTGAATATCGAGTAAAATTACAAAAAAGCAAAGTATGAAGCTCTCATTTCTTTAAATTATCGAACTCCTAATATTCTTCTCCGCTTTCTGCGATGTACTTCAAATGATTGCTTTTCATGTTGTTATGCATTTGAATTCGATTTTGAAACTCCAATTATTTATTTTCACTTGAAATGTCTTCTGATTGTTTTTTATATGAAGGGAAAAATTATTCATTTAGAAAAATGGATTAAATTGTTTAAAATTTAGTCTCCGAGTAATTCTACAATTAGGAGAAATTTTCACTAATTTTGCTTCATCATCGAAAAAGATTTTACAAAGTTTTCAAAAGTGAATTAATTTCTTCCTCTTTTGCTTAAAAATAATTAAATAATAAATAAATAAAACTTCTTTCGGAGTTTTCGTTATTATAGGAATTTATGTGGTAATTCTATTAAAATTAAGTTAATTCCATAGACATTTTGGAAAATATAATTGCACCTTTAATTAATGTGAAATTCACGGAATATATATTTTCCAACTGGAATTTGAGTTAAATTCTTTTTCACTGAACTTTAATTTCTGGAGAAATATAAATTCCTAATCAAATAAAATTTCCTTGGTATTTCCATGAAATTTAATTTCCAAAATTGGTTTTTGCATTAAATTTAGCATAAAATATAAACTAGTGAATCAATTTTCTTGAAAGTTCCGCGGTGATTCTAGGAAATTTAATTTCCAATTGATTTCTGCAACAAATTTTTAGGATATTTAAATTTCTAAAAATATTGAAGAGAATTCCCACGAAACTCAAATTTCTTCCAAAATTTCAGGGAAATTTAAATTTTCGTTTCAATATCTGTACATTTTCCTGGAAACATAAATTCCTTATAGAAATCTGAACCTCAGCCAGAAACATGATAAATACCGGAATTTCATGGTAATTATGTTGGAATTGAGATGAATTGCTAATTTAATTCAGTAAGATTTCTGTTTGAGTTAATTAGCTAAGTCATAAAACTGTTTCAATTTCAATTATAATTTCAAAATTTAGGCACGATTTCCATTTAAATTTAATTGAAATTTAAACGGAATTTGGTCAGAATTGTATCAGAATTTCAAAATACAGTCGGAATCAATTAAATTATCATTTGATTTATGATAATAATTATAGGACATCGAGAACAAAATTCTAACAAAAATTCCGTTGAGAATTGAATAAATACAAAAATTCCATGTAATTTCAAAGGAATTTGGACATACACATTTCGTATCGAATTTTCGTCAGAATTTTAATAATTACAAGAATTCTCTAAGAATTGAGTCAGAATCACGTAAACGTAAAAGTTAAATTTCTTTGTAGCTTATAGTCTGGAATTTATTTTAAATTTTCAGATTTTCAAATTTATTTCGTTGAAATTAAGTTCGAAATTTCAAAGTTATCGGAATTTAATATTAATTCCTTTAAAATTTAAACGGAACATTGATAAAAACCGTAATTTCGACAATTTACATTGTTTATATCGTGATTTATTAATATCTATTGTTACTTAATTATTTGAATTAATTATTTTTTTCTTCTTTTGTATGTTTTCTTAAGTCCCTAATTTTTGTAATTGTCCTTAAGAGTTATCAAGGACAAATGAATGAATAAATAAATAAAAATATTTCGGTTAGAATTTGCAAGTATTTAGAAATAAATCAAAATTCAATTGGAATGAATTAAGAATTCCGTTAAAATTTAGCAGAAATTCTGTTTAATTCAGTTCAAAGTTATTCCGAATTTTTTTAGAATTCAGTCAAAACTGTTTAGGAATTTGGTCAGAATTCTTTAAAAATCAAAATTCAAAATTAATAAAATTCAAATTTTAGTTGAAATTAAGTTAAATTTTAGTTTAAGATAAGTAAGAATTATGTGAAAATTGCATTAGAAATTCGTAAAAATTAGATTAAAATTCTGTCAGAAATGTGACAGAATTTCGTCCGAATACAGTCAAAATTATTTTAAATTCCCGTTAGAACTTTGATAATTATTGGAATTCAAAATCGAAATCCCAAAGGAATTCGAAAAAAATTCTAAAATTTCACAGGTTTTTCAAAAGATTTGAGAAATTCTAATTTCGTATTATATTTCTGTTAGAATTTCGTAATTGCAAGAATTCTATAGGAATTTAATTCCGTATAAATTATACCTCACTTTCTACGTAATTTAGTCTGAAATTTATTGGAATTAAGTTGTATTTATTTCGTTGAAATTTAGTCGGAAATGTCATAATAATTAAATTTCATTGTAATTCATATGAAATATAGTTGACAAAGTTTGCGAAATCCGTTGAAACGAAGTCAGATTTTAGTTTAATTTAAATTAGAATTCTGTAAAAATTCCGTTTAAATTCAGTCGAAATTTAACAAAACTTCTTTTTTATTCAGTTGGTATTTAGTCAAAGTTTTTTTTGAAATTCAGTCAAAATTCCGTTGAAATTAAGAATTTGTAAGAATTTACTCAAAAGTATGTCCTAAATATATTCGGATTTTTTCAGAAATATGACAGAATTTCAATGGAAAACAGTCGAAATTATTTTAAATTTCCGTGAGAACTTAAATAATTATTGGAAATCAAAAACGAAATAAGAATGGAATTCGAAATATTTTTAAAATTTCACGGTAATTTCAAAAGAATTCAGAAATTCTAATTTCACATCGTTTTTTTCGGAATTTCGAATTGCAAGAATTCTACAGGAATTTAATTCCGTCTAAATTATACCTCAATTTTTACGTAATTTAGTTGAAAATTTATTGGAATTAAGTTGGGATATTTATTTCGATGAAATTTAGTCGGAAATTTCATAATAATAAAATTTTTTTGTAATTCCTTTGAAATTTAGTTGCAAAAGATTGCGAAATTCGTTGAAACTAAGTAAGATTTAAGTATAATTTAAATTAGAATTCTGTAAAAATTCTGTTAAATTTTTTTGTAAATTCCGTTAAAGAATTTGTTCGAAATTCCTGGATTTCTGTCGGAACTTAATCGGATTTTGTCAGAAATGTGGCAGAATTTCAATGGAATTTTATTAAATCTAAATTATTTTAAATTTCCGATAGAACTTCAATAATTATTGGAAGTATAAAACGAATTGCAAAAGGAATTCGAAATAATTCTAAAATTTCACGGGAATGTCAGAAGAATTCAGAAATTCTAATTTCATATCTTATTACTGTCTGAATTTCGATAATTTCAAGAATTCTACAGGAATTAACTAAAAATTCCTTAAACATTGATCCTGAATTTTTACGTAATTTAGTCGGAAATTTCATAATTATTAAAATTTCATGGTTGTTCCTCTAAAATTGTTAAAAGTAAATTTGATATATTTACGTTCTTTGGACTCTATATAGTGAAATTCTTCAATTCAGTCAGAATTCCGTTAAAATTTATAAAAAATGATTTTTAAATTCGATTTGAATCTATTCCGAATTTCTCTCAAATTTAGTCACTATTCTTTTAAAATTAAATCTCAATTTTCATAGTTGTAGAATTAAGCGAAATTTTTTCAATCGGAAAATCAAATAAATTTATTCCACCTCGAAAATGTTGCACTAACTCACTAAAATTTTTACTCAAATCCATAGTAATTTTTACCCAACTGATTCATGGGTAAATTTTGCCTTACTTATTGAATAAACTTTACTTTCGATTTGTTCCTGTTTAAGATGTTCGACGAAGAAAAATGAAACCTAAAAATTGATGTGAAATTCTGAAAAATGAGAGCAGAGCGAAATTGAAAGAAAAAGGATAAAAAAAAAAGATAGTGTGAGAAAGAATCGTAATCACCGTAGGAATCTCGTCTTAACTTGAAAAGTTCCTTGACAATTCCAGACTCTTTACCCTGTCCTGTTTGAAATGCAAATTTCAGCAAGTTCCATCAAGAACTCGTTTGCCTCCGCATGAGTCTAGTAAATGCTTGTATTAGTGGTTAATTCATGTTTTACAATAGAAACTTGAATGTCCATCACACTTCTTAAAGAAATCAACGACGTTACAATTATATATACAATAAACTGCTATTGACTTTCAATTCAATTAAAAGTACTTGTTCCCAAGCTTAAGTAAATAATTGAATGTTTTCAATTCGATATCTGAAGCAAAGTGGTCTGAGCTGGAGAATCTCAACTCGTTTCCGGAGTCTTCGAGAGCGCAAACACAGTCAAGAGAGATTTTATTTAGTCTGACTTTTCAGGGTAAAGGGAAACTTTATTTGCTAATGTAAATTGAGTTTATCTTTTCTATTTACGACCTGTGAGAGGCACATTTTTCTACAAGTGGATCGAAAAAATTGTTATATACAAAATTAGATATTTTTAATCAAGACGAGATTTGTAATTAAATTAACAATATAAAAAGAATGGACAAGTGAGATCGCAGAAGGGACAATAGAAAATAAATGTACATATAAAACTCTTTCAATATAAAAAAAAAAAAAAAAAATTAAAAACAGCATTTACAATTTTGAGGTTATATACAAAAATATAAAAGATTAATTATCAATTTACAATAAATTATAAAACTTGCAATAATAGTCTAAAAATATAAACAGAAATCCATTGTTAGTAAAATAAAACTTAACAACAGAAGTTGCATAAATACGTCACATAATAAATTATAACAGACAAAAATATTCTCGTGAAGAATTTATGAGAATTTTTTTTGTTTGAATGAGCTCCACTATTTTTAAAAATACAGGAACTTATTGAAATAAAAATGGATAAATAACAAAATAATTATCATTAAAAATTAACTATAAGTTAGTTTAGTGTAAAAATTATTATTAAATATATAACAATTAAGAACTATATAAATTATAAAAATTGTAATTTCTTTTACCTAGCTAGATTAAACAACTAGATTAATTTCTACACCTTGTGTTATCAACAATTGTACATATTTTAAATATAATATTTAAAAACATGTCAAATTTTGCAAATTAATTGAAAAAAAATAATCAAAACAATTAAAAATGTCGAAAGTAATTTAAAAAAACCATAGAAATGTTTTAAAATTAAAGAAAATAATTTGAATTGGGGAAAAATACATTAAAATTGTCATCTGATATAAAGAAATAAATAAAATCTTAGAAATAAATTGAAAAAAATTAGAATAATGGAAAATTGAAAAAAGATGCTTGAAATTGAGATAAATAATTAACAAATTAGAGAATTAATTTAGAAATTATGAAAATGATTAAAAATTTAATAAAATAATTAAAATTTGAAAAAATAATTTAAAAAATTACATAATATACTTTAAATAAAGGGAAATTAATGAAAATTTCAGAAAAATAAATTAAAAACTTTTTGAAATTAAGAAAAAGAGCGTAAGCAATTGAAAATTTGAAGAAAACAATTGAAATCTTATAAAAACAATGATAAATTGAAGAAAATTAATGAAATTTGAAATAAATAAATGAATAAATTGCAGAATTTTTTCAAAATTTTCAAAAGAACCGTTTGTTGGTTTTAACGCCCAATAATGCATGTAACCTAATTAATAAAATGTTATAAATTAAATAAAAATAAATAATTAAAATAGAAAAAAATTTAAATTTGAAAAAATACTTGAAAATCTGATAAACGAATTAAAAAAAATTGAGAATAATTAAAAAATGAACAAAAGAATTAAAGAAGGCGAAAGATAATTGAAACTCAAGATAATTAATAAAATGTTTTGTGAGTTATGAAAATAAATAAAAATAAATAAAAATTGACGAAACAATAGAAATTTTAGAAAAATACTTAAAAATCTTAAAAAATAATTTTACAAAATGAGAATAATAGTTAAGAATTTAGGGAAATAATTTAAAAAGTGATAAAAATAATTTAAGTTGAAAACAATAAGTGAAATATGATGACAATAATTAAAACTTTTAAAAAATAATTTAAATATGTTGAAAAAAATTTAATTTTAAAAAATAATTGAAATATAATGAAAATAATTGAAATTTCAGATAAATAATTGGAATTTTTGCAAATTATGCAAAAAGAATGAAAATTTTTATAAATTGAAGAAAATAATAGAAAAATTACAGAATATTTATTTTTAAGCAAAAAAAATTGAAATTTGAAAAAATACTTAAAAATCTAATAAATGAATTACAAAAAAATTAAGAATAATTAAAAAATGAACAAAAGAATTGAAGAAGGCGAAAAATAATTAAAACTCAAGATAATTAATAAAATGTTTTGTGAGTTATGAAAATAAATTAAAATAAATTAAAATTGAAGAAAACAATTGAAATTTTGAGAAAAATACTTAAAAATCTTAAAAAATAATTTTACAAAATGAGAATAATAATTGAGAATTTAGGGAAATAGTTTAAAAAATGATAAAAATAATTTAAGTTGAAAACAATAAGTGAAATATGATGAAAATAATTAAAACTTTTAAAAAATAATTGAAATATAATGAAAATAATTGAAATTTCAGATAAATAATTGGAAGTTTTGCAATTTATGCCAAAAGAATGAAAATAATTATAAATTGAAGAAAATAATAGAAAAATTACAGAATTTCTTTTTAAGCAAAAAAAAAAAAAAAATTAAATAATCGTTTAAAAAGTTGAAAATTGAAGAAGTTAATCTTATTTTTAGGATAATAACCAAAAATTTAGAAAATTATTGAAAAATAATTGAAGAGTGGAGAAAATAATAAAAAGAAATTAATATTGAACAAAATAATTGAAATCTGAGAAATTAATTGAAAATAATGAGAATAATTAAAAAGTGAAGAAAAGAATTGAAGAAGGCGAAAAATAATTGAAACTCAAGATAGTTAATCAACAATTTTGTAAATTATGAAAGCAAATGAAAATAATTAAAAATTGAAAAAAACAATTGGAATTTGAGAAAAATACTTAAAAATCTTAAAAAATAATTTTACAATATGAGAATAATAATTAAAAATGTAGGGAAATAATTTAAAAAGTAATAAAAATAATTGAAAATTGAAAACAATAATTGAAATAAAATGAAAATAATTAAAATTTTTTAAAAATAATTGAAGTACGATGAAAATAATTAAAATTTCAGATAAATAATTGAAATTTTTGAAATTTATACAAAAAGAATGAAAATAATTAAAAATTGAAGAAAATAATAGAAAAAAAAGAATATTGAACAAAATAATTGAAAATCTGAGAAATTAATTGAAAATAATGAGAATAATTAAAAAGTGAAGAAAATAATTGAAGAAGGCTACAAATAATATTGTAACTCAAAATAATTAATAAACAATTTTGTACAAATGAGAATAATAATTAAAAATTTAGGGAAATAATTTAAAAAGTGATAAAAATAATTTAAAGTTGAAAAAATAATTGAAATATGATGAGAAAAATTAAAAAATTTAAAATGTAATTGAAATATAATTAAAATAATTAAAATTTCAGATAAATAAGTGAAATTTTTAAAATTTATGCAAAAAGAATAAAAATAATTAAAAATTAAAGAAAATAATAGAAAAATTACAGAATTTATTTTTAAGCACAAGAAAATAATTGAAAAGTGCTTCAAAAAGTTGAAAATTGAAGACAATAATCTATTTTTGAGATAATAACCGAAAATTTAGGAAATTAATTGAAAAATAATTTGAAAATGGACAAAATAATAAAAATAAATTAATATGTAATAAAATAATTGAAAATTGAGATATATATTTGAAAGTTCAGGATATTAATTCAGAAATAGTGAAAATTATTGGAGATTGAAGATTGAAGATAATAATTGCAAAATGAAAACAATAATGGCGAATTAAAAAAATTAATTTAATTCTGCGATAAATAATATAAAATTTAGCAATAAATAATGAAATTGGTTTATTTTCGAAGAAAAAATAATCAAAATTAAAAAAGTGATTGAAAAATTTTTAAAAAATAATTGAAATTTGCGGAAGGTAGGTAGATTTAAGATTTAGGGAAAAAGTGATAAACAATGAAAATAATTTAAAAAATTGCAGAAAGTAATTGAAAAATGATAAAAAAAAAAGTTGAAAAATGTAGCTTAAGTAATTTAAACCATAAGGGAAAAAAATTATTAAAAATTTCAGAAAATTTTAAATCACTTCATATTTAATATATTTTAACCGTGGATTAATTAAGCTTTTAATCAATACAAATTCAAATTAACAGGAATTTGAAGAAATTAAAAGTGCTAGGTACTCTCTAAATTTGAATTAGTTAAAAATAACTAATTATTAGTAAAATCGTGGCTGAGTTTGTGTTTCTCTTATTATAGTAAAAATAACTAAAAAATAGTTAAAATATAACTAATTATTAATAAAAATCTAACTAAAAAATAGTAAAAAATTTGACTAATTAAATTAATAAACAGAATTTTACTAAAATATTAGTAATTTTGACATAACCTAAAAATGAATTTGACTAATAATTAGTTTTTTCCTAAATGGTTAGTATAATTATAACTATTACAATTAGTGACTGAGTTTTTGCTTTCAAATTAGTTATTTTTAACTACTTTAAAATTATAGAGTATAAATTTAAAATTTGAGGACCTTTTGAAAAGGTGAAATATCATGTAAAAATTAAAAAAAAAATCTAGTGTCAAACTTTAGGTGTGGACAGAATGAAAGAATTAATAAACGAAAGAAATTAGTAAATTATTATATATAATTCTTACTTTTAATTAACATTGAAATTCAAATCATTTTTAATTAGAATGCTACTAGAAATTCTATTTTCGTACATTGATTGAGAAAATTTGGCTTAATTTGATAATTTTGAGGTTAAAAATTAATGCATTCTATTTCGTCAGATAACATAGAAAACTGACATAACAACATTTTTTTAAAAAATTCTATTAATTCTCTAATTTATGTTTCATTCAATATTTTCAGAAGAAAAACAAAACAAATTTTATGTTAAAAATTATCTAAAATCGCATATAAATCATTATAGTTTTTTAAATCTGTAATTAAATTTAAACTATTCTCTTTTTCTTTTTTAATAAAAAATATTTCACCTACTAATCTTTTAAATTTATTATTTTCTTTATGTAAAATCTTATAGATAATATTATTATTAATACTGACTCAGATAAATTGTTGTGTTCTGTCTGTTATTATCTATTATGCGACTTTTGTTGTTAAGTTTTATTTTATTAACAATGGATTTATTTATATTTAACCTCAAAATTGTATATGATGTTTTTAATTTTTTTTTTTTTTTTATATTGCAATTGTTTTTTTATATAATTTTAGTTTCAATTGTCCTTAGAAGGCCTACATATTTGTAAGGCGAAACATTGACTTTTTTTTATTTTTTCACAATACGTTGAGGAGTTTAAAATAAAAGACTGACTTTGTCTGGGGATTACGTTTTTATTTTTTCCCAGACGAATTTTTGTACTATTAAAAAAGGAAAATCGAAAATTTTAAACTGGTAAATTCTCATGAATATCGTGGTAAGTGAAGTTTAGAATTTCTGTGTTTGAATTATCTTAATTGCGTGTCCATATGTAACGAATCTTATTACAGAATCTATAGGTATATACACTTTCATGTAAAGTGATGGTGCATTTCCAAAAGGGTCATTTAATATTGATGTCAGCAATATACATGGGTCTAATATCAAGGTATAAATTTTACCACAGTTTAATTTATAACTCAGTAGATAAATAAAGTAATAAAGATAATAAATAAAACAAACTAAAAATAATATATCTGGTATACAAAATTAAGAATTATAAATAATCAAGTTTCTACAAAATTGTCATTGTTAGAAATTATAGACTAAATTAGTGGGCATTTGTAATAATTACTTTTATCACACGCTTTTATTAAAACATCTATATACATAGGTGTGGCCAGTGCTAGAATTCCCAGAAGTAATTAAATATAAATATAAAGGCAAATGTCAGACTAAGATTGCCACGTATATTGAAAATTTAATTAAAAAATATTGAAACGTTTTAAATCCAGAGGATAAAATATGTTTCGTTTAAATATATTTATATTTCGAGTTAATTAAGAAAGAAGCTAGAAATCTTTTAATTAATTAGATAGAAAAATATTGTTAATTTTTATATGTAATTTTTCCTTTCATTAAAATTGTAAATGTTTTGTTCTAAACATTATTATAATAGTTTTTAAACATTTTCTTATTATCGTTTGGTAAAAATTTAGACCAAACCAAAGGTTGAGTCTCAACCTTTGTGAATGGTTGAAATTGCAAATAAATTGACTCTAAAATAAGATTTATTTTTTGTCCACGTCAATAGCAATATACAACGTTATTCAGCAGAAATTGTCAGCCGGGTTTATTTATAGAAAAGAGAAGTTCTAGGGTTCAGTTAATAGCAAAGAGTCGAATAAAGAGCTTCAGAAATGAAAGCCTCGCATCCAGTGACATTGACGTACTTAAAAGCAAATTGCACGAAATCTACTCAACTGATTTAAAAACAAAAAATAATTCTGCCATCAAACACTGCGATGGTTTAATTAATGATTTAATTAACGAGTCCTTTGACAATATTTCAGTTTCTATATTGAATTGCACGAATTTATATAAATAGCTATTTGTCATCTGCATAAAGGAGCACATTTTTTATACTCAACAATTCTAATGATACTCTAAAAGTTTTTGATTTTGATAATGAATATGATTTTTAAAAATTTGGATTTGTAATAATTATTATTTAAAAACTAAAATTAGAAAAAAAAATTTGTCATGAAAAAACAAAGAGAACAAAAAACAGGTGTGCGGGCTAATAGACTAAACTTGTAAATATTATTTTTATCAATGAGGGCGTTTGCGGAAAAACTAAGCAAATAGTAAATATATATATATACAATGTAGGTAATAATTATCACATTTATTTGCATAAATATCAGTTTTAGATAAAAATACTGCAAACACCTTTATTTTAAGATAAGTTTGAAAATTTTAGATTATAGGCTTAATATACTTTCCTGTAGCAGGTGCAATGACTTTCGAGTGAATGAGTTTATCTATATACCGTAAAAATACTAAATAATCGACTTAGGGTGATAATCTCATGCAGGCAACTATTAATAGAAGTATGGATTTGCATGGTATATAATTTGTCGCAGAGATAACAAATTTTTTCTACTATAATCCATAATCATTTATTTCCTAATGTGTCAACATAATTGCAAATTACGTTATTTCAGAAATATTTCATAGTTTAATTCCAAAATTATTCAATGCATTAATTCCAGGAATTAGCTGAGAAATATTAAAATAAACCATTTCTGAATTTTTATTGTCATTATTATTATTATAATTGTCACACGTGTTACATAGATTTTTTTTCAAATTTGAACGGAATTCAATGTTTTCTCGATTATACCATCTGAAAATACACTAATATAAAGATTAATTCAAATTAAATAATTTCTTGTTCTTCGGATAATAATATAATAAATTTTCAATTAAAGATTTCGAAAATTAATCCAAGTATACAAAGTAGGAAGTAAAGTGTCAAGTTGAACAAAAGAAAAGAGAAAATGTGCTCTTCCTTCGTGTTCTGTCATGCAACATGAGAACGGATGCGAATCCGGGAACTTTTGTATCAATCCTTTATTTCTAGTACTGAATACGTTTAAGCATTAAGCACACGTGTCAAATACAAAACTTCGAGATGAGTTCAGTATATTAAAAAATTTTATTTCTTCGTCGTGAAGACCTTTTATTGACTCTTAAACAGAATCTACCTTGAAGCACGTGCTTCAGGGCCCGGAACCCAAAAAGGACCGGTGCCAGAATTTAATGTATCGTAAAAAAAACTTTCAAATTGACGAGAATTTTTAAAATGATCCGTAAATTTTGAAAACGATCGGCAAATTTTTAAGAAACTCTGGGAAGATAGATAAATCCTAAAAACTTTAATTTCAATCTTGTATTCTTTAATAATAATATGAAAAATTGAATTTAAAATGATCAGAATTTAATCTAAAAAATTTTTGATAGAAAGAAAGTCGAAAATTTTATTAAACTTAATTAATTCCAAGCCATTATTATTTATATAAATCCCAAACGTCAATTAACTCAAACTTTAATTTTTTCAAACTTATAAGTTTCAATTAATCAAAGTTGCAATTATTACATGTATATAGTAAAATATTAATTAACAGCAACATTAATGAGAAACTTTACATTGCTGCTCGTCATTTAAAACTATAAATTTTTGGAAATGCAAATAATTAAAATTACGAGAATAACTACACAATGGAAAAGAATATATATGAAAAATGACGAAAATAATTGACAATTAAAAACAAAATTCGAAAAATGACTAGATAAATACACAGTTGTTAAAAATAATCTAAAAAATTAAACAATACACATTCAATTTAAACTAAAAAATTGAAAAATTAAGAAAATTACAGGAATAATTGCTGAAACCAATTGCTGAAAATCAAAACAAAAAAAATTGAAATTGAAGAAAATAATTAAAAAACTTTAGAAAACATGAAAAATTTGAAGAAAATAATAACAACTTGCAGAAATAAATTCATAATTTAAAAATTAAACTGAAATTAAAAAAAAATGATAATAATAGAGAAAAATTACAAAACGTGAAAATAATTCACAATTGAAAACAAAATTCGAAAAATGGCTACATTAATACACAACAACAAAAAAAAAATAGAAAAACTCAAAGAATCATTATAAAACTTTAAGTGACTAATTGCAAATTTGAACAAATTGTAGGAAATAATTTCAAATTGCGAAAAATAGTTAATAATTAAAAGAAATAATTGAAAAATAAGAATAATTAAAAAATTGAAGAATTAAAAACTAAAAAATGGAATTGAAATTTGCAGAAAAAATTGAGATATGAAAAAAAATGAAAACTTGAAATTAACGAATCTTATTGATAATGGACAAAAATAATTGGCGAAAAGCGAGGATTTTAAATTTAAAATATTAAAGAAAATAATTGACAATTGAAAAAAAAAACAAAAAATGACAAGAATAATGCAAAACTGAAAAAATAATTGAAAACGTTGAAAAATAATTCTAAAATTTAAAGAGAATAAATTAAAATTTTAAATATTGTAAGAAATAACTAAAAATTAAAGAAAATAATTAATAAATGAAAAAAAATAATTGAAAAATAACAACAATAATAGCAAAAATGAAGATAATTTCTGAAAAATGACGAAAATAATTGACAATTGAAAAGAAAATTCGAAAAATGGCTAGATTAATACACAACCAAAAAATTGAAAAACTCAAAGAATCCTTATAAAACTTTAAGTGACTAATTGCAAATTAAAAAAATTGTAGGGAATAATTTCAAATTGCGAAAAATAGTTAATAATTAAAAGAAATAATTGAAAAATGAGAATAATTAAAAAATTAAAGAAAATATCTACATAATGACTAGACTACTAAACAAAAATTGATGAAATAAAGCAAAAAGTTTAAATTTAAAGAAAATAATTGAAAATTGAAAAATGAAGAAAATTATAGGAATAATTGTTGGAAATAATTGCGCATTGAACGAATGGATTAAAAATAAAAAGAAATAATTAAAATTGAAAAAAACAATTGAAAATTTAAATTCAAATTTAAAGAATATAATTAAAATTTTTAAAAATGTAATTGAAAAAGCCGAAAGTTATTAAATATGCAAGAAAACAATTAAAAACTGAAAAATGGAATTGAAATTTGAAAAAAAAAATTGAGAATTGAAGAAAATAAAAACTTGAAATTAACGAATCTTATTTATAATGGAGAAAAATAATTGGCGAAAGGCGAGGATTTTAAACTATTAAAGTAAATAATTGACAATTGAACAAAAAATAATTAGAATAATACACAACTGAAAAAAATAATTGAAAACGTTAAAAAAGCATTCTAAAATTTTAAGAGAAGAAATAAAAATTTTAAATATTGTAAGAAATAACTAAAAATTAAATAAAATAATTATAAATGAAAAAAAAAATTGAAAAATAACAAAAATAATAGGAAAATTGAAAATAATTTCTGAAAAATGACGAAAATAATCCACAATTGAAAACAAAATTCGAAAAATGACTAGATTTAAACACAACAACAAAATAATTGGAAAATTCTAAGAATCATTATAAAACTTTAAAAGACTAATTGCAAATTGAAAAAATTGTAGGAAAGAATTTTAAATTGCAAAAAATAGTTAACAATTAAAAGAAATAATTGAAAAATGTGAATAATTAAACAAATTAAAGAAAATATCTACAAAATGACTAGATTAATAGACTAGTGAAATAAAATTGATGAAATATAGCAAAAACTTGAAATTTAAAGAAAATAATTAAAAATTGAAAAATGAAGAAAATTATAGGAATAATTTTTGGAAATAATTGCTCATTGAACGAATGGATTGAAAATCGTCAAAAATAATTTAAATTGAATAAAATAATTGAGAATTGAAAATTTAAATTCAAATTTAAAGAATATAATTAAAAATTGAAAAAAGTATTTGAAAAAAGCCGAAAGTTATTGAATATGAAAAAAAACAATTAAAAACTGAAAATTGAATTGAAATTTGAAGAAAAAGTTGAGAATTGAAGTAAATAAAAACTTGAAATTAACGAAAAATAATTGAAAATTAAAAAATTAAGAAAAAAAAAAGAATAATTGTTGGAAATAAATGCTAGTTGAACAACTGAATTAAAACAAATTGAATCAAACAAAATAATTGAAATTGAAGAACAACATTTAAAATTGAAGAATGGAAATGAAATTTTTAAAACTTAATTAGGAACTGAAGAGAATAATTGAACAATTGTACTGAAAATTAAAAAAACATATTAATATTCGAAAAAATAATTGAAAATTGAAAAATGTGATTGAAATTTGAAGAAAATAATCAAAAATTAAAGAAATAAATTGTAATTTGATATAATGGTTTATAATTGAAAAAAGTCAAGGTTTTTGGAATATTGAATAAACTTAATTGAAAATTATAGAATGGAATTGACTTCGAAGAAATTCGAAAAATGTCGAGAATAATCTACAACAGAACAAAATAATTAAAAAAGTTAAAGAATAATTATAAAATTTAAGGAAAATAATTGTAAATTGAAAACGGTTGAAAATTATAGAAAAAATTGCAGACTTATTTAAACACATTAGTGTGTAAATATAATTATAATAGATATGTAAATTATAAATATGTAAATATGTAAATGTCTTATTTTAATGTGTAAATATAAATTATTTCACTTTCTTGAAATATTTCATTAGAACAATTTATTTGCTTTTCCAGTGATTAATTTTATTTATTATTATAATTTGGAAGTTGTAAAATATAATTTTTTTCAGTTTTATGATTTTTAAAATATTTATTTGGTTTTTTGTCATTTGTCATAACTTATTAATTTTTATAATTTTTAAAGACTTTTCTTCTTTTATTTAATTTTTCGTAAATTTGATCTTATAATAAATTTTCTCATTTGATCAGAATTTCTCTATTTCTTAGAAATATTGATTTTTTTCTTAAAATTGTTTTATTGTTTTCACTTAATTCTTCATTTAAAAAAAATTATTGCTTCATGCTTGATTTTCAAAACAAGTTTTTAAAGTATTTTTTTATCTTTAGTAACATTTTTTCTTTTTTTTTTACTGATTATCTTATTTATTTTCTTAATTTAAAAAAACATGTCCGCAAATATTTTAACTTTCTGAAATTCATGTTTTCCTCTCTTTTGTAATTTCAATTTTTTTAAAAAAATTTTTATTGTTTATTGCGTAATATTTTTATTTTAAAAAAGCAATTTAATCAATCTTCCTTAAACTGTTTAATATTTCATAACGCATTATTACCATATTTCTTAATTTTTGTTCTTTTACTTTCATTGATTTTTTAAACTTTTTTATTTTTGAAGAATTTATTTATTTTTTGCAGGTTTTTCAATTAGTACATTTTTTACATCTTTTTGCTTTAATTTTCCCATTTTAATGTAAATTATATTTAACTTTCTTATCTGTTCATTCATAATACTGGTTTTAATAAAATTTTGTAATTTTTCTAATTTATGTAAAATTTTATTTTTTTACATTTTGTTAAGATTTTTAAAAATTTTCTCCATTGTTTAAATGATTATTCGCTAGACACTCTGATAAGGCTAAAATGCAGAAACAATTCACTGTAAAAACAGGTGTATTACAAGTGTCTTATTTTAAGTCATAAGACGTCTTTTTAAGTCATATTTTTAAGACACTTTCTCAATGGTTTAAAATTAAGACACCCTAAACTGTCTTAAAAGTGAGGACTAAATAAGACATTTTGTTTTTAGAGTGTTTTGTTTTTTAGGGGGGCCCTGAAATTTTTTTGTGCTTCAGGCCCGTGACAGTCTTGAACCGGCCCTGCACTGCAAAAACATGGTGTCTTAAATTGTCCAAAAATGGCTTAAATTAAGATACTTTTGGTTCTAAGACACGAAAAATGTCTTAATTTAAGACATTTTTGAACAATTTAAGACACCTGTTTTTGCAGTGTGCTCTTAAAAAATACTTGTGTCCGAAATTTTGTTCAATTTCGGAGTTTTACAAACTAATTAGCTACAAAATAAATTATTAATGTCCTTAATATTAATAAATTTGCAATTTTTTATATAATCAATTACTACTGCATCTAATTTTATACAAGAATGACACATGAACTACACTTACACTGTTTTCTTAACGCCATTTTGAAAGTCAATTGAGAAGTAAAAGTGCAAATCTAAATAATTAACTTGTAGAGAAGAAATAATTAATTGAATTATAGAGAAAGTAAAACTTTTTTTTGGAATTAATTATCGACACGAGAGGCAATATCTCTTTTACTGTGAAACTTGATAACAAGAAATTTAACAACAAATATTATGAAACTGAAATTTACGTAATTTATTATATTTACAGGTGACGGGAAATAATTTCACGAAAAAAACGACGAAAATTTAGGTGAGTACATTTTATAAAATTCCATTGTTCAATTGTCTATAGCTTTATTTAGGGCCTCAAATTAAATCTTTCATTATTCTGTAAATGTTTACTTAATTTTTGAACAAATTAGACATTAGAAATTTAAATTTTAAATAATTTTCCTCTCATGTTAAATCTACAGATAATATTGGCTGGATTTTCTCTATATTATTATTATTAATCTTTTAATTAAATCCAACCTCTCTAATGATCAACTATAATCTCGGCAATTAATTAGTTTTAATTAGAAAGAAATTATCTAATATGATATCTTCGTATTTGCCTGGAAATATATCATTCCTATTAAATAAATATGTAGCTATTTATTTTCTCCCGTCATCGATTATATCATAATCCGACACTGACACCTGTTACATACCTACTACTGTACTGCCTTTGTAAAATATGGGGTAAATATATAAAAGTTGTGACATGATATATATGGATGATAGAAACAGCGATGAAATGGATTTTAGTGATTCAAAACATTTAATACAATTTTAAAATTGTATTATTAAAAAACTTATGAATTTTAATTTTAAAAGAGCATCAATATTTTAGTTAAAACGCAAATTAAAATCGTTTTATGCAAATAAACATGACATATACAATTTTATCGAGAATACTAATTTTAGTAATGAAGCTTATTTTACGAAAGAATTATTAATAAAATAATATTCTGTGGTCACAAAAAATCAATTTACAAATTTCCCTGACACTCTTTTCAAAAAGGATATTTTTTTAAAATTCAAATAATAGATAAGAAAATAATTAAAAACACGTTAAAATATATTACTAAAGAGAAAAACATTGTTAAATTAGAAAATTAGAGAATTATTTTACAAAATTTCACTGTGACCACCCTGTCTTAACAAACTTTTTAAACTAATTTTACCGATTTTGGTTTTAGTATTCCGTTTTTTGTGACTTGATCACTTTGCAGAAATTTTTCCAGGCTCTCTTATAAAAACAGCTTTTACAAAATATACATCGTACATTTACGTCAATTATAAAAAGTTCCATTTATCATTGTATCTTTAACTGACACTGAACAAATATCTAAAATAATAAATAATACATTTTTAGGTTATAATAACCGCAAGAATGAAGATAACTTTTAACACTTTCATTTTTTTTGTTATTTAATATAACTGTTGAAATTTTTAGCGATTTTACTTTTGTATTTGTTTGAAAGTAAGAGAAAGGGATTGTTTATTTTGTATTAAACACAATTTATTAAAACAATTTTTTTATAAGCAAAGATGAGAACAATGATAGAACGAAACTTCGCCACACCGCGTCAGTCGAAGCTCATTGGCTGAGCCTTTTCACATACCCGATTTTGATTGGTGCAAGGATTTAGTCCAATTCGAGGCGCGCGTAATACAAATTTAAAACAAATATTTAAAATCTAATTTTTGAGTCTAAGTACAGATAATCTCAAACAATAAATAGAAATGTAAAGTTGTTTTTTTATAGTTCTTAGTCAGTTTTAAATTACTATTAAAAATATAAAGTTTAACAATAGGATATAAAACATTTATTTCACAAAAGAGAAAAGATCTTTTAGAAAGATACAGACAATTTGGAAAAATGTTATTTTTTATTATTTTTCGGCAATTAATGGTAGGTGAAAGTCAGCAAAGTAAAATTTGTCCTTTTTCCGTTATTTTCCTTTCATAGCATTTTATCACTATTGTACTTACAACCATAAAAGTTACACCCTCTTATTCGCTATAAAATTTTCTTTGTCATGCTTTTTGTCTTTTTTAATACAGATCTTTTTTGACCCAGTTATTCTGCATTTTCTATAGGGGCCATGATTTATCGAACGGATAGTATACATTCATTTAAAAAAAAATCACTATTAGAAAGATACAGACAATTTGGAAAAAATAGTGCAGAATTATAAATTTCCCAAAGCTAGCCTCATTCTTCATTCGGCAAAGTCGACCAAGTCAAAATATATTTTCTGTGCAATTTCTTTAGTTGCGAAAAAAAAGTTGTTTTACTGGTTATGTGGCTAATGCTCAGTAACGGTTATTGTAGTTAGACATGTATATATATGCAACAGGGTCAGTGGCAGTGACAAATGGTAGCAAAGTTTGCCAATCTTGGCTAAACATGTGGCTATACACCACCACAGGGAAAATTTTCAGTTCACTAATATAACAACACAACGTAGTTTTCATTGGTAGTACTGGAGAAGTGGAGGGAAGCTGTATTGATTGGACGTTTCGCCAGGGACCACCACCACCTTTTACCTCTGTACTCTCATCCTTCTTCCCCAGCAGCCTTATATAGTTTTAACACCACGTGCTCTTTGTTTAACCTATACCTGTCGGGTCAACTTGACATTGCTTTCAACTTTTTATTATTGTTGAATGTACTTCTCTCAAGTGGCTTCATTTTCAATTAAATGACCTTTATATTAACTTTGATCTTTTGCGAATTTATGACCTTTACCCCTCTTAGCAAAGGGAATAGAAATTTGTGGGAAGAATATTGTGAGAAAATTTTGATTTTGACAAGAAATTTTTATAAATAGCACTGATTTAAATTTAATAATAAATATCATGAACAAAAATTTAGTACACGGATCTCAAGTTTATTCGATGATATAGTCATGGATGATTTAGAAACTGAATGTCTAAACACAGTAGCTTTTAATTGTAAACCAACTTTTTTATTATAGATATATGATATCATTACATGCATCCCTAAAACAAAAATAAATGAAATATTACGAATTTTTAATAATTAGAATAACAATTTACAATTGACAGATGAAATAGAAACAAAGAAAAAAAGTTGTTATTAGATGTTGGCTAATGAAATTTATCTAGTTTTATTAGATGTAATTTTTTTAGACGTTTCATTGATTCAAGGTGACAAACTCATCACTAATTGGTACACAAAACCTATCTTTTCGGAAGAATATTAAACTTCAAGTCAAAATACCCTATTTCACAAAAATATGATTTTAAAGCTATGATTTACAACCTGGTTGACGGAGCAATAATCATATCCGAAAAAAAATTCCATATAAATAATTTACATAAAAATATTTTACACAACAATGAATATCCTATAAACTTCACACAACAATACGTTAAAAAAAGAGTATCAAATATTCAAAAAAAACGACACAACATTAGGAACAATCATAGTATTTATAAATTGATACCCAAACTAAAATTACCATGTTATAGCAAATTATACGGAAAACGTTCTTTTAACTTTAAAACATTCAACATTCGTACAATATTAATAATAAAAGATAATCTTAACTATATCTGATTAAAAAAATAAAAGACAAAACTAATAAAAATGTTGCAACTAACATGGTATATAAAATAAATTAAAAAATTCTCAGCATCTTATGTAGGACAAACCAAAAGAACGTTAATCACAAGAGTTAACAAAAACAAACTCAAACATGATTTTAATTGGCAAAATACTAAAAATACTTGACAGAGAACCATCGAAGAAAAAACGTCTTGTTTCTGAAATGATACATATGAAATTACAAAAAAAATTCAATTAACAGAAAAAAAGATATTTTAAATTTTAACAAACAATATGACTCCATACTACGAGAAATTAAATCAGGCCTGAGTTTGTACCAAAAGAAGTGGGGAAGGCTCTGAACAATTTATTATTAAGGGGGTAGGGGGCAGAGACAAATTTTAGGAAATTTTAGGACAAATTTCCAGACTAGGTGATTTTAGGACTAACTTTAGAACGATGTTCAGAAACTATTGAAAATAAAGTTAATTTTTCATCAATTTTAAATTCAGACATAAAGAAATTTAGAATTTGGGAATTAATTAAATTTATTTATTCAATAATAATGATTGAACTGAAGAAAAAATTGAAAAAACAGCACAAGAATGAAACAGGACACAAAAATATATAAAAAAGTAGAAACTCTTTTCAAAGAATTAAACTAGTTACGGACATTTTTATTATATTAAAATAATAAATAAGATGATAATAACCAAAACGTTTAAATATATTACTAATTAAAGAGAACAAAGTTTTAAAATTAGAAAAATTAGTAAATTGTTTGACAAATTGAATAAAAAAAGAATTAATACAATTTTGGAAAATTTGAAAATTTATTTAAAAGAAAAGAAATTCTATGAAATAGATGAACGATATTCAAATGAGAATAGTTAGTACAGAATTAAATTTACATAATATAAAATAAATACTAATAATTTTCAAAAAAGTAGAAATTGAGAAATTTAAGAACAAAATTAGATAGAAGTATCAAATAAATATTTTCAAAAATTCGTAATTGAAGTATAAAAACTAAACAATTGAAAAGAAGGAAAAATCTTACTAAGAAATGGGAAAATGATGACAAAAATTAAAGAATTAATTAAAACGCAAGGAAGGACTAAAAAAATAGTGAAACATCAAAAAAATTAAATAAATAGGGAGAAAATGGAGAAATGTTTTTTCCCTTAATCTGACAAACTGTAAAAAAATGTATAAAGTACAAAAAAAAATTTGGTTATAATCTACTAAAAAATTAGAATTATTAAAAATAAAATAAAAAAATGTATATACATTATAAAGATAAATAAAAACCCCACAACAGAAATTTAAAAAACCTTTAAAAATAAAAGAGTTTAATCAAATTAAACCTAAATAATGCTAAAAACATCTCGCAAAAAATAGATAAGATGTGAAAACAAATTAAATAAGTTCACAAAAAAATGAGCGTATTTATTTTTTAAAATATGAAAAAAATTATGAAAATCAACGAAATAAGAATTAAAAAATGAATTATTGTGAATATGGAAAATAATTAATATTATTAAAAATATTATTATAAATTAATTAATCAATAATTAATATTATTATTAAATATGTATTTAAATTTGAATTAATTGAAATTTAAATGTTGGAACAAATTGGAATACGAGTTAATTAACGTTTGGAATTTATTTAAATTATAATAACTTAAAGATATAAAAATGTAATACTATTTTTGGCTATCTTCATACCAAAACTTTGTAAATCGTAGGTATTTTGATTGTCTGTATTAACACAAAAAACCCAACACAAAAAACCCGAAAATTAAAGAAAACTTATAAAAATGTTTAAATTAATAAATTTAGTAAACTACAAACAATCTAAATAGCATAACAGATTTTTAAAAAATCTCTAGGATTGATTTTTAAAACTTTTTTACGAAAATTTCCTAAACTTCTATTAATTCTTGAAAACATTTTAATTCTTGTTAAAATAAAAACCCAGAGATTTACATAAAAATGATTGAATAAATAATTTTAATAAATTGGCAAATCTAATGACATAAATGTTTTCTCTCAATTTTATCTTCAAGTCTGAATTACAAATCAATGAAAAATTAAGTTTAATTTTGAATTTTTCCTTACAATCGTTTAAAAAATTAATCTTGGGTTCTTTTTAAAAAACATTTATGTTATTAAATTTGTTAATTTATTGAAATTCGATCATTTTTTTAGGATTCTCTGAGCTTTTATTTTAATCAGGATTTATAATTTTTGAAAAATTAAATACAAATTTAGAAAACTTTCCTAAGAACGTTTTACGAATAAATCCTAGGACCTTTTTATAACACCGCTATACTGTTTAGATTGTTAAACTAAAATTATGTATTTAATTTTTTTTTATATTCTCCGAATTTTATTTTTAAAAGTCTGAATTTAAAATTGGTGAAAAATTAACTCTATTTTGAATAATTTCTGAGAATCGTTTTTTATATCAATCGTGGGATCTTTTTAGAAAACTTTTATGTTATTAAATTAGTTAATTTATGAAAATTATTTGAATAATCATTTTTATAAGATTCTCTCTTGTTTTTATTTTAATAAGGCTTTAAAATTTGTCAATAATTAATAAGAATCTAGAGAATTTTCGTAAAAATATTCTAAGAATCAATCCTATATTTATTATTAAATTATCTGGGATTTTTATTTTTATAAGGATTTAACGTTTTCGAATAATTAACAAAAATCTAGAAAAATTTCTTGAACATTTTTTAAAAATTATCCCTAGGACTTTTTTAGAAACCTGTTATGCTATTTAGATTGTTAATTTACTAGATTTATAAATTTGAACATTTTTATTAGGTTCTATGAATTTTAACTTCAAGTCTGAATTTAAAAACGATTAAAAATTATATTTATTTTTGAATATTGTCTGGAAATCGTTTTATAAATTAAACCTACGTTCTTTTTAGAAAACTGTTATATTATTTTGTTTATTAATTCGTTTAACAAAAAATTATATTATATTATCTAAATTGCATTTATAGTTTAAAGAAATTTAAAGTCCTTTTTAGTAACACAAAAAATAAAAGTAAAGAAATATTTGTTGGAATTTAACGCTAAAATGTATTTCTACGTATTTTTCTATGCTGAATCCGTATCCAAAGTCAAAATAGTCTGATTTACTAAAACTTACAAGATAATCTCAAAAAGCGATTTTTCGGTTTTTTTCAGCAGTTTTTTGAGATTATCTAAAAAAAATTTGGACAATTTGGTTATTTTGACTTCGGATTCGGAGAAAAATACGTAGGAATCTGGACAATAACTTTTTCTGTGAGGCTGTGTAACTAAAGTTTTTTTTTTAAAACACATTTCATTACGTCCAGGCAAAGAATTTTCGAAAATTCATATCTTGCAAAATATAGATAAAATTGCTTTTCTAGTTTCAAAGAAATTGAAAAACAAACTATTTCAAAAATTGCCAGACACTTATTAGACTAAATTTGCTTGACTAAAATTAAAATCAATTGGTCGAAATTGATGTTATCAGAAATGGTGAAAATTGAAAGAAAATCATTTTTGCATTAAATAAAAATGTATCAATGCAAAATTATCAATTTACTTGCATTTATAGTCTTCTAATTGAGATGACCTGGTTTATCAACCCATGTATCTTTTACTGAATATTGAATTACAAATAATTACGTAGATCAAGTATTCATTCATACATTCTGCGGTTTTATTCATAAATCGAAAATTATTCTGACGAATATTATTATTAAAAGGCAGATGTAGATCAACGGCTGCAAAGCATCTGCCTGTGCAAAAAAAAAAAAAATGCACGTGAATTATAATTTTACGAAAAACCGCAAAATTTAAATTGTCATTTAATCCTTTAGGCACTGAAAGAGAGACTGTTAACATCTTTTTTTTAAAAATATCATAAAATTTACCGTCACAAAACATATAAGATCAAAAAATACAGTTCAATGAAAAATCTGCAAATTTTGATGATTTTTCCGATCATTAAGAAATACCGCATAAAACATCTTTAAATTAAATTGCTACTTGGAATTTATAAACCTACAAGTAGTAACATGTTTTCTTCAAGTTAAACTAGATTTTCTTCTGTTACTACTCCAAGCGGAAAATTTGCTTTGTCACCACTCGAAAATTCAATTTGATTACTAACTTTCTAGGGTAAAAGCAAAAAGTGTTAGTTCAAAGTAAATTTGTCTTTTAGCAAAAATATCGCGTCAGATAAAGTTCGTTTTCCTGTCCATTTTGAATTTTAAAATATCACTAACTTTTCCAACTTTCTGGAATCTGAGTTTATAAAAAGGGATTTTAATACTAAAAGGATTAAAGTTAAATAAGCAAATGTTTTTGAAACACACACACACTCTATAGATATATATATATATTTAAATTAAGAAAGTAAACAGGTGCATTATAGTGCTCAAGTGTAAACATTAAACTGTCTCAAGTCAAAGGTTATAGAACTTGATCTACTTTTTAGGTCGATCCTACCTCAACAAGAATCTCATTTATTATTCATGGGGTTTAAACTCGCCGCTTAAACTCCTGGCTAACAGCTTCTATAAACAAGCAGTTTAGTAGTCATCTTCCAATTGATGATGTAAATTTATTGAAACAACAAATAAATTGCGACCATTATGATGTATTCGATTGCTAATTGCTTTTGAAAACAAGGAACAGAGAAACGGTATTTATACTATAATTATTGAGATTTGCTAGTGTCATGAATGTTTAAACGGTATTTGACTACTTGAGGATGTTAGTAGCAAAATTCGCTAGATCTAAAAATTGAAGAATCAGGTTTTGATGTGTTTTGAAACATGTCGGTTTTTTATTAGGGTGGTTCAAAAATACAAGAAAATGGTTAAAAAAAATATTTTTTACTACTTTTTTGACAATTTTTGCACTATTTGCAATAAATTGGATAAACATAGACTTTTAAAAAGTTGTTTTATGTAATTGGTAATTTGTTTAAACAAATGATTATTGTTTATTTATAACTATTTATCAAATTAGGATACAGAGTTGCAACTATTTCTTAATTTTGCAACTTATCAAGCTGAATGATACCAATTAATAACAACAAAACCAAAAATAAAAATTCTACCAATTATTTAAACAATTTATAATTGTTCACTTTAAACTTTTTATCAATTTTGCAATTTTAGAATAAGACAAATTTAAACAATTACTAACAACGTAACAAAAAAACTAAAAATAACAATTAGACCGATTGTTTAAAGAAATTATTATTGTTTATTTTCAAAGTTTTAGCAAATTTAACTACAGAGTTGCAAGTTTATCTTAATTTTGCAATTTTTCAAGCTAAATGTTACGAATTAGTAAAAAAAATAAAATTCGAAATTCTATCAATTGTTTAAACAAATAAATATTGTTTGATTTTAATTTTTTATCAAATTAAGATAGAAAGTAGAGATTTTTTTCTCAAATTTTAACTTTTACAGTTGAATGATAACAATTACTCACAACAAACAAAAAATAACATTACTAATAATTTTTTAAACAAATTATGTTATTTTCAACTTTTTTTTAAATTAAACCATAGATTGGCAACTTATTCTCAATTTTGCAACTTTTTAAGCGGGAATTTACACATTACGAAAAAATAAACAAAAAATCAAAATTCTATCTATTGTTTAAACAAATAATTATTGTTTAGTTTCAAGTTTTTATCAAATGAAGCCATAGAGTTGCACTTTTTTGTCAAATTTCAACCTTGAAAGTTAAATGTTAAAAATTGCTAACAACAAACTAAAAATAACATTTCTACCAATTGCTTAAACAAATTATTTTGATGAATTAAATTGTTTTTTAATTAAACCACTGATTTGCCATTTTTTCTCGATTTTGCAACTTTTCAAATTAAATGTTACCAATTACTAAAAGCAAACTAAAAATCAAATATATATCAATTGTTTAAACAAATTATTATTGTTTAATTTCAACTTTTTGCCAAATTAAGCCACAGAGTTGCAATTTTTTGTTAAATTTCAACTTTTAAAGTTAAATGATATCAATTACTAACAACAAACTAAACATATCATTTCTACCAATTGTTTAAACAAACTATTATTGTTTAATTTCAATTTTTTACGTAATTGAGCTAAAGAGAAGAAATTTGTTGTCAAATTTCAACCTTGAAACTTTAAGGTTAAAAATTGCTAACAACAAACTAAAAATAACATTTCTACCAATTGCTTAAACAAATTATTTTGATGAATTAAATTGTTTTTTAATTAAACCACTGATTTGCCATTTTTTCTCGATTTTGCAACTTTTCAAATTAAATGTTACCAATTACTAAAAGCAAACTAAAAATCAAATATATATCAATTGTTTAAACAAATTATTATTGTTTAATTTCAACTTTTTATCAAATTAAGCCACAGAGTTTGCAATTTTTTGTTAAATTTCAACTTTTAAAGTTAAATGATAGCAATTACTAACAACAAACTAAACATATCATTTCTACCAATTGTTTAAACAAACTATTATTGTTTAATTTCAATTTTTTACGTAATTGAGCTAAAGAGAAGAAATTTGTTGTCAAATTTCAACCTTGAAAGTTAAATGTTAAAAATTGCTAACAACAAACTAAAAATAACATTTCTACCAATTGCTTAAACAAATTATTTTGATGAATTAAATTTTTTTTTAATTAAACCACTGATTTGCCACTTTTTCTCAATTTTGCATTTTTTCAAGCTAAATGTTACCAATAACTAAAAGCAAACTAAAAATCAAATATATATCAATTGTTTCAACAAATTATTATTGTTTAATTTCAACCTTTTTGCCAAATTAAACCACAGATGTTGCAATTTTTTGTTAAATTTCAACTTTTAAAGTTAAATGATATCAATTACTAACAACAAACTAAACATATCATTTCTACCAATTGTTTAAACAAACTATTATTGTTTAATTTCAATTTTTTACGTAATTGAGCTAAAGAGAAGAAATTTGTTGTCAAATTTCAACCTTGAAAGTTTAAGGTTAAAAATTGCTAACAACAAACTAAAAATAACATTTCTACCAATTGCTTAAACAAATTATTTCGATGAATTAAATTTTTTTTTAATTAAACCATTGATTTGCCACTTTTTCTCGATTTTGCAACATTTCAAATTAAATGTTACCAATTACTAAAAGCAAACTAAAAATCAAATATATATCAATTGTTTAAACAAATTATTATTGTTTAATTTCAACTTTTTGCCAAATTAAGCCACAGATGTTGCAATTTTTTGTTAAATTTCAACTTTTAAAGTTAAATGATAGCAATTACTAACAGCAAACTAAAAATAACAAATCTATCGATTGTTTAAACAAATTATATTATTGTTTATTTGCAAATTGTTATAAAATTAAACTACAGAGTTTCAACTTTTTATTAATAACTGTGCAACTTTTTAAGGCGAATTTAAGCTGTAATAACAGAAAATGAAGACTAACAATTGTATCAATTTTATAAACAATTTACTATTGTTTGATTTTAATTTTTTATCAAATTAAGCCACAGAATTGCAATTTCTTTCAATTATGCATTTTCCAAGGTGCATGTAACCTGTTACTAACAGCAAACAAAGAATAACAAATGTACCAATTGTTTAAACAAATTATTATTGTTTAATTTCAATTTTTTACAAAATTGAGCTATAGAGAAGCAATTTTTAGTCAAACTTTAACCTTGAAAGTTGAATCTTAACAATGGCTAACAACAAACTAACATTAACAATTCCATCGATTATTTAAACAAATTATATTATTGAATATTTTCACATTTTTATAAAATTAAACTACAGAGTTGCAAGTTAATCTTAATTTTGCAATTTTTCAAGCTAAATCTTACTAATTACTGAAAACAAACTAAAACTCGAAATTCTATGAATTGTTTAAACAAATAATTATTGTTTAATTTCAATTTTTTATCAAATTAAGCTTAAAAGTAGAGATTTTTTCTCAAATTTTAACTTCTAAAGTTGATGGTAACAATTACTTACAACAAACAAAAAAAACATTACTTCTAATTTTTTAAACAAATTATTTTATTTTCAGCTTTTTTTTAAATTAAACCATAGATTGGTAACTTATTCTCAAATTTGCAACTTTTTAAGCTGAAATTTACCAAATTACAAAAAAAATAAACAAAAAATCAAAATTCTATCTATTGTTTAAAAAAATAATTATTGTTTAATTTCAACATTTTATCAAACTAAGCCACAGGTTGCAATTTTTTGTTAAATTTCAACATTTAAAGTTAAATCGTATCAATTACTAACAACAAACTAAAAATGACATTTCTACCAATTGCTCAAACAAATTATTTCGATGAATTAAAATTTTTTTTAATTAAAATTAATCACAGATTTTCCACTTTTTCTCAATTTCGCAATTTTTCAGCTAAATGTTACCAATTAGTAAAAACAAACTAAAATCAAATATCTATCAATTGTTTAAACAAATTATTATTGTTTAAACAAATTATTATTGTTTAATTTTAACTTTTTATCAAATTAAGCTACAGAGATGCAACTTATTGTTAAATTTCAACTTTTAAAGTTAAATGATAGCAATTACTAATAACAAACTAAACATATCATTTCTACCAATTGTTTAAACAAATTAATATTGTTTAATTTCAATTGTTTACGAAATTGAGCACAGAATTGCAACTTTTTTACATTTATGCATTTTTTTAAAGGTGAATGTAACCTGTTACTAATAACAAACAAAGAATAACAATTGTACCAATTGTTTAAACAAATTATTATTGTTTGATTTCAATTTTTTACCAAATAGAGCTAACTAACAGAAAATTAAGACTAACAACTGTATAAATTTTTTAAACAAATTATTATTGTTTAATTTTAATTTTCTATCTAATTGAGCTAGAAAGTAGCAATTTTTTCAATGATACCAATTATTAACAACAAACTTAAAATAACCTTTTTGGCAATTGTTTAAACAAATTAATTTGTTTAATTTTAACTTTTTTAAAATCAAACTACAGATTTGCAATTTTTTTTAATTTTGCAATTTTTTAAGCTAAATATTACCAATTACTGAAATTAAGCTAAAAATTGAAACTCTATAAATTGTTTAAACAAATAATTATTTTTCAATTTAAACTTTTTATCAAATTAAGCCACACGAGTTGCAATGTTTTCTTAATAATTGTGCAATTTTTCAAGACGATTTTAACCTGTTACTAACAGCGAACAAAGAATAACAATTTTATCAATTGTTTAAAAAAAATTATTATTGTTTAATTTTAATTTTTTACCAATTTAATCTATAGAGTAGCAATTTATTCTCAAATTTTAATTTTTAAAGTTGAATGAATACCAATTACTAACTACAAACTAAAAATAACAATTCTACCCATTGTTTAAGTTTAAACAAATTATTTTTGTTTATTTGTACATTTTTATAAAACTAAACTACAGAGTTGCATCTTTTTCTTAATAATTTCGCAATTTTTCAAGGCAAATGTAACTTGTTACTAACAGAAAATTGAGACCAACAATTGTATCAATTGTTTAAACAAATTATTAATGTTTAATTTCACTTTTTTACCAAATTAAGCTACTGTCTGAATCTTAATAAGTCCAATTCTTCCACTTTTTCAATGAGTGTATATATGCACTTACAATAATTGAAAATTTCACTTATTTAGATTAAAATGTCACTTATTTGTAAGTGTATGTGCACTTATTGAAAAAGTGGAAGACTTTTGACATCGAAATAAGTGAATATTCACTTATTCAAATTTAGAGAGTATAGAGCTGCAATTTTTTTTAAATTTAAAATTTTAAAGTTGAATGATACCAATTACTAACAACAAACTAAAAATAAAATTTCTACCAGTTGTTTAAACAAATTATTTTGTTTAATTTACACTTTTTTTAATATTGAACCACTGATTTGCTACTTTTTCTCAATTTTGCAACTTTTTAAACTAAATGTTACTAATTACTAAAAAAAAACTAATAATCGAATCTATCAATTATTTAAACAAATTATTATTGTCTAATTTCAACTTTTTATCAAATTAAGCTACAGAGTAGCAATTTTGTTTCCTTAATTTAACAGGCTTTTATTTCTGGGAAGGTAATATTGACTGTAAGACCATTATTAATTAAAAGCTTTCAACAATTCATTATTATAAAAATGTTCTATACGGCGTTTATTTTTACTAAAGTGTCAGAAGGGAAAATTTGGAAATTTCTACTACAGTTTTTCAATTTTAAAAATAATAATAATTTATTTAAACAAATTAGCAATTACATAAAACAATTCTTAAAAGTCTATGTTTATACAATTTATTAAAAATAGTGTAAAAAGTTATCAACAAAATTGTAAAAAATATATTTTTTAACGGTTGTTTTTGTATTTTTGCAGGGATTTTTAGGGGACACATAAAAAATATTTAATAGTACAAAATTGTTAAATAAACAATTTGGCATTATTTTTTGAAGTCTTCTGAAGAGAAACAGAGTTTGTTAATTAAAAAATATTGATTTTTATAGATTCTATACCATTTCTACAAAAAAGTTTCTGTTTCCCATGCAAAATACATGGAAAACTTTGAGCGCTTGAGCGACCTCTAAATATTTTTTTAATTAAAAAAAACGGTATTTTTTAGACATAAAACAATTGTAGCATTAAATTTTCGACTTTGAATATTGCAATATTTTGATTGCATCAACAAAAGTTTGGTTTTTTTTAGTGCATTTGTAAATAAAACGGTCTGAAACATACGTTGCCGTACTTTTTTGATTGATACACACATGAAACACGTAAATCAAAGAATTTTTTGTTTTACTCTCAATTAAATCGTTGCTCTTCACCATGTGTTTTATTGTCTTATTGAACTATAAATTCTGCCTTCTCTAGTAACTACTTGTAAACTGTCCTGCATAGAATAGTTTCTTGAAATTTATGCTTTTGGTCGACGATTAAAAGCAGGAAATGCAAAAATAGAATAAACTAGGAGAATTTTGTACTTCATTTTTCAGTTCATATTGATACAACTTTTTTTTTACAATGCTGTTTTATAAAGAAAACCCACATCTTTCTACAATTCCAATTATTTTCACGCGTTTGTTCGAAAATTACTTTCTGATTAAGCGCAAAAAATGCAGAAAACCAAAAAATTTTATTTTTCATTCGCTTTTATTAATAAAACGAATTATTTCAAAAGTATCCAATTTTCTTTGTTCTCTTTTTCAAGATTCTTTTCAAGTCTGGACTCTGTTTAAGTTTAAGATTTTCACAGCCAAGATTATACAGACTTTCAAACTCTCTTGTCAATCGCATTCTTTTCCTCTTCTTAACCTTCACCTTTTTAGCTACAACTGTGCGCTCAGAGATTTCCTTTTTCAGGTACATTTATTTCCTTTGTATCTAAAAATAGGTAGAAATTTTAACAAACGTAAGTGAAAAGCACTGAAATAAAATTGGACTACAATTTTTAGAAACCATAGTTGGAAAAATCAAAAAGTTAGCAATTTTCGTGAATAAATTAACAAACTAAATTATTAAAATTGCCAACAATAATTCGATAGAATTTATTATCAGAAAATTAGTGAATTACTTACTGAATTTTTATCAGGTTAAAATTTCGATTAACAGAAGTGCCATTCATCAGAAATTTTACTTGTCAGAAACTATATTCATCAGAATTCTCTAATTAAATTCGGTCTAATGGACATTCTGAAAATACAGAAATTTGGAGTAATTAGGAGTAAATACAGTTTTTGTTTAACATTAATTAATAAAGTTTTAATAAACATTCAGAGTTCGCTAACATGTTTTCAATTTCAAATGTTCATTCAAAGTACAAGGGTTATTTACTCTCAAAGTAAATGGAATTCTCGACTCCTTCATTTGAACCTCATTTAAGGGTGTATTAAATTCCAGACACAAAATGAACTACAAATAAATTAAATTATCATGAACCTGGACAATTATTTCTGCATGTAATTGGTAAATAATAAAATTCCTTAAACTTGAAATTGTGTTGAGCTAGCAACTTTTGGTATATACGAGGAATTTATTGATAAAGCAATCTGTCAAAATTTTCCCGCAAGTGTAGCAACATCCATATGGGAGAGAGCTGATCGTGCACTCGAGATAGAATATTAGAGCACGTGAAATTTTGGGCGTTGTCTGTCTGTGGGAAACTTTAACGATTCACCCATTTTAATTAAGATTAAACGTTTGCTTGATGCCTAGAATACACGCAAACTAACCGTACCACCTCACGGAAAATCTACAACTTTATTTTATTTTATTTTATTTTTTTTGTTCATTAAGCATGTGCTCTGGAATAAAAGCGCATTTTCTGAAAGAATATTATTCGCAAAATGAAATCATAATTAAAATAAGTGCATCAGAGCTAAAGGCATTTTTCTCCGCGGCTATAAAATATTTCAGAGTATATATAGTTTTGTAATTTTGCAAACATTAACTGACGGATTATTTAATTAGAGCGGATATTTAATGAACCTCAAAAGTATAATGTGTGGGGATTATTAATAATCCTGTGAAAAGGTATCTAATTTTCAAACTTGGAAAGTAATTAAAAGTTTAATTATAAATGAATTTGCACCTTTGTGGAGAAAATAATTTATACAATAACTATATCTGCAGAAATAAAATTGGACTCTTCTGTCAACCCTAATAGATCTTTTATTTTTTTCAAAAAATTCTAAAAACCTTAGAAATTTTAGTAATTTAAAGTTTAACTAAATTAAACAACGCGCAATTAATTTCTACACCATGTGTTAGCAACAATTATAAATATTTTAAATATAATATATAAAAATAAATTTATATAAGAAAATAAATAAATAAAATAAATATTTATTTACGACAAAATTAATAAAAAATTTTAATTGATAAACATTGCAAAAAATGGTTGCAAATAATTGAATAAAGTTAAAAATAATTGGAATTTACTAATAATTATCAAAAATTTTGAATTTTATGTTTTTATGAAAAGAAAATGAAAATAATTAAAAGTTGAAGAAAATAATTAAAATTTTATAAAAATACTTGAAAATCTTAGGAAATAATTTTAGAAAATGAAATAGAAATAATTGAAAAAATTATGACATATAAAAGAAAAGAAAATAGTTACAAAATTACTTAAAAAATTTTAATTAAAGAGAATAATTAAAGTCGAAAAATAATCGAAAATTTATTAAAGTAATTGAAATTTTTGAAAATTAAGCCAAAATAATGAAAATAATTAGAAATTGAAGAAAATAATTGAAAAATTTATATTTTAAGGAAAAGAAAATAATTGAAAAATCGTTTAAAATCTGGAAAAGTTTAATAATAATTTAAATTTGAAATAATAACTAATAATTAAGGAAATTAATTGAAAAATAATAAAAAGAAATGAAAATTAAACAAAATAATTGAAAATTGAGATATTTATATTTAAAAGTTTAGGAAATTGCTACAGAAATTATAAAAATGATTAAAAATTGAAAATAATAATTGCAAAATGACAGGAATACTGGTAAATTATAAAAAATAATTTAAATTTTAGAAAAATACTTCAAAATCTTAAAAATAAATTGCCAAAATGAAATAATTAAAAACTAGAAAAAATAATTGAAATTGAAAAAAACGATTTAAAATAGAGATAAATAATTTAAAATTAAAAAAATATAATTAAAATTTGAGAAAGTAATTGAAAGAATTACATAGTGTTTTTTAAATAAAGGAAAGTTAAAAAAAATTTTAGAAAAATACTTTATACTTTCAGAAGTTCATTAAAAAAAAAAGAGAATAATTTAAAATTAGGAAAAATAAATGAAAAAGGATAAACATAATTAAAAATTAAAGTGATTCAATTTTAATTAAACAGAAATAATTAAAATCGAATAAAATAATTGAAATGTCAGATAAATAGTTTACAATTTTGAAAATTCTAAAACAAATTAAAAAAATTTCATACTGAAGAAAATAAATTTAGGAAAATAATCGAAAAATACTTTTAAAATTTGAAGAAATTAATTGAAATATGATACAAACATGATAAGTTGTAAAAAATAAATGACATTTGAGTGATATAATTAAAGAAATTGCAGAATTTTTTTTTAAATATAGAAAAATAATTGATATTTGAGAAAAATACATGATCATCTTAGAAATTAATTTGAAAAAATTAGAATAACCAAAATTTGGAGAAATATAATTGAATAAAGCTAAAAATAATTGAAATTTACTAATAATTAATAAAAAATTTGAATGTTATGAAAAAAAATGGAAAAAATTAAAATTTGATGAAAATAATTGAAATTTTATAAAAATACTTAAAAATCTTAAAAAATAATTTTTGAAAATGAGAATAATCATTAACAATTGAGATAGATAATTAAAAAATGATAAAATTAATTCAAAATTTAAGAAAAATAATTAATCTGCTGAAAATAATTTAAGATTGAGAAAACTAATTGAAATATGATGAAAATAATTTAAATATGATAAATTGAAAACTGTAAATAAAATTTGAGAGAAATAATTAAAAAAATTATGGAATGTATGTTTCAAAATAGAAAATAATTACTTAAATAAATACTTAAAATAATAATAAATTATTCTAAAATGTTAAATTAAAAAGAATAATTATAGTCGCAGAAATAATCTAAAATTGATGAAAGTAATTGAAAATTTTGAAAATTAAGCCAAAATAATAAAAATAATTAAAAATTGAAGAAAATAATAGAACAATTGTAGAATTTATTTTTAAGGAAAAAAAAAATTGGAAAATCGTTTAAAACCTGGAAAATTGTTAACAATAATCTAAATTTGAGATAATAACTAACAATTTAGGAAATTAATTGAAAAACAATGAAAATATTAAAAGGGGGAGAAAATAATTGCAAAATAATAAAAACAAATAAAAATTGAACAAAATAATTGAAAATTGAGATATGTTATATTTGAAAGTTCAGGAAATTAATAAAGGAATTATGAAAATGATTAAAAATTGAAAATAATAAGTCTAAATTGATAAAAATACCGGTAAATTGAAAAAATTAATTTAAATTTGAGAAAAATACTTAAAACTTTCAGAAGTTTATTGAAAAAAAATTGATTAATGAAAAATTGGAGAAAATAATTGTAAAAAGATAAACATAATTTAAAATTGAACAGATTAATTTTCAATCGAAGAGAAATAATTAAAATCGTTTTGGAAATTATAAAACAGGACGAAAGTAATTTATAACTGTAGAAAATAATATAAATAATTAAAAATTAAATGAAATAATTGAAATGTCAGATTAGACAGGAAATTCTTAAAGAAATGAAAAAAATTGAAAATGGAAGAAAATAAATTTTGGAAAATAATTAAAAAATGATATAAACATGATAAGTTGTAAAAAATAAATGACATTTGAGTAAAATAATTGAAAATATTACAGATTTTTTTTTTAAATAAAGAAAAATAATTGATATTTGAAAAAAATACAAAAACATCTTAGACATGAATTGAAAAAAATGAGAATAACCAAAATTTGGAGAAAATAATTAAATAAAGCTAAAAATAATTGAAATAATTATAAATAATTATAATAAATGAAAATTTTGAATGTAATGAAAAAAATAAAAATAAATAAAAATTGAAAAAATAATTTTAGAAAATGAGACATTAACAATTTTGGTGGATCAAAATGATAAACTTAATTCAAAATTGAAAAAAAGTAATTGAAATATGCTGAAAATAATTTAAGATTGAGAAAACTAATTGAAATATATTGAAAATAATTTAAATATTGTAAACTGAAAACACTAAATAAAATTTCAGAGAAATAATTGAAAAAAATATGAAATATATGTTTACAAAGAAAATAATTACTAAATTACTTAAAAAATTTTAAATTAAAGAGAATAATTAAAGTAGCAGAAATAATCTAAAGTAATAAAAAGAATTGAAATTTTTTAAAATTAGACCAAAATAATGAAAATAATTAGAAATTGAAAAAGATAATAGAAAAATTGCACAGTTTATTTTTAAGCAAAAGAAAATAATTAAAAAATTGTTTAAAACCTTGAAAATTGTTAACAATAATCTAAATTTGAGATATAACTAAAAATTTTGGAAATTAATTTAAAAATAATGAAAATATTAATGGTGGAGAAAATAATTGCAAAATAATAAAAAGAAATAAAAATTGAACAAAATAATTAAAAATTAAGATATATTATATTTGAAAGTTCAGAAAATTGATACAGAAATTATGAAAATGATTAAAAAATGAGAATAATAATTGCAAAATGACAAAAATACTGGTAAATTATAAAAATTAATTTAAATTTGAGAAAAATACTTGAAAATCTTAAAAATGAATTGCAAAAATTGAATGATGAAAAATAAGAGAAAATAACCAAAAATTGAAAAAAAAAATGATTGAAAATTGAGATAAATAATTTAAAATTGAAAAAAAATAATTAAAATTGAAAAAAAATAATTGAAAAAATTACATAATATATTTTAAATAAAGGAAAGTTTCAGAAAATTTCAGAAGTTCATTAAAAAAAAAGAAAATAATTAAAAATTAGAGAAAATAAATAAAAAAAGATAAACATAATTTAAAATTGAAGAAATTAATTTTTAATTAAAGAAAAATAATTAAAATCGTTTTGGAAATTATGAAATAGAACGAAAGTAATGGAAAATTGAAGAAAATAATTTAAATAATACTGTAAATAATTAAAATACGAATAAAATAATTGAAATGTCAGATAAATAGATTAAATTTATGGCTATTCCTAAAAGAAATGAAAAAAACTGAAAATTGATGGAAATAAATTTTGGAAAATAATTGAAAAATGATTTTAAAATTTCGAAACTTGAAGAAAGTAATTGAAATATGATACAAACATGATAAGTTGTAAAAAATAAATGGCATTTGAGTGAAATAAATGAAAAAATTACAGAATTTTTTTGAAATAAAGAAAAATAATTGGTATCCGAGAAAAATACATGAACATCTTAGAAATTAATTGAAAAAATTAAGAATAACCAAAAATTGGAGAAAATAATTGAATAAAGCTAAAAATAATTGAAACTTCCTAATAATTATTAAAATTTTGAATGTTATGAAAAAAAATTGGAAATAATGAAAAACTGAAGAAAATAATTAAAATTTTATAAAAATACTTAAAAACGTTAGAAAATAATTTTAGAAAATGAGAATAATTATTATTAACAATTGAGGTAGATAAAAATGATAAAATTCATTTGAAATTGAAAAAAAAATTGAAATATGCTGAAAATAATTTAAGATTAAGAAAACTAATTGAAATATGATGAAAATAATTAAAATATGATAAATTGAAAACAGTAAATAAAATTTGAGAGAAATAATTGAAAAACTTATGAAATATATGCTTTAAAAAAGACTTGAAAAATTGTTAACAATAATCTTTTGAGATAATAACTAAAAATTTAGGAAATTAATTGAAAAATAACGAATATATTAAAAAGTGAACAAAAAATTGCAAAATAATAAAAAAAAAAATACTTCCTCTATGAGGAAGCAATAAATGAAAATTGAACAAAATAATGGAAAATTGTGATATTTATTTTTGACAGTTTAGGAAATTGATACAGAAATTATGAAAATGATTAAAAATTGAAAATAATATTTGCAAAATGACAAAAATACTGGTAGATTAAAAAAAAGTAATTTAAATTTGCGATGAACAATATAAAATTTATGAATAATTAAATAAATTGAATTAATGTCAAGGGAAAAATAATTAAAATAGAAAAAGTGATTGAATAAACTAAATAATTTGAAATTTGAAGAAGGTAAATTTAAGATTTAGGGAAACAGTTTAAAAATAATTAAAAATTGCAGAAAATAATTGCAAAAATGATAAAAATAGTACAGAATTGTAATTTAAGTAATTGAAATCATAATAGAAAAGAATTATTAAAAATTGAAGAAATTTTTTAATCACTTCAAATTTAGTATATTTGAAACCTGGATTAATTGAACTTTTTATTAATGCAAGTTCACATTAACTGAAATTTGAAAAAATTAAAATTGCTACAAATTTAAAATTTAAGGGCATTTTAAAAAGGAGAAATATGATTTGAAAATTTAAAAGAAAAAAACATCTATAGTGACAAATGTCAGGTATGGGCAGTTACGCGACTGCACGAACAATAATTAAAGTTTATTCTTCGTCTTAGTTAATCAATTTTTAAAAAAATGTAGTAAAAATAATGTACTTTGAATACGATTCTAACTGAAGTTATAGGAAACAATCAAAATGGAGATCGTCATTCCAATCAAAGTTGTACAATTGAAGAGGTAGACTCAAAGCGTGCCGTATTCGGAAACTATAGCAATTCGAAATATGTATAATTTAGGTCCCTTATCGTAACTAAGATCAAAATTCAAAGATGATGGGTACAGCTTTGACTCTCAATTAGATTATAAGGGTAATAATGCACATCATGTAAATAAGTAGAATATTCTGTATCCCATGAGAAATATGCGTTTAATGGTTATATCGAAACTTAGATTTAAGAATATGATAAATTGTCCATAAAATTATTTATAACCATTTTCAAGGAGAAATATTAAATTTCATCCTTGTTTATTTCAATATTGATATAAAATCTTCTTATTTTAAACAAATAAAATGAATATTTTTAATAATAATGCTTTTTCATACAACTTTTTAATAAAATTAGTATGAATTACGTAAACTGACTTAAAAAATGAAAATTATTCTACTTTAGGTACTTTAATTTTCCGTAATCAGTAGACTATGAATTAAAGAGCAAACATTAACCTTCTTAATTACAGTCTTGTAGATGAGATACCCGGAAAGATGCTATAGTTGAACGTCAGTTCCTCGCGTGACCCGACATAAACGAATTTCGCTGTAAGATTAGGGTTACACTTTCCTTGTCATGTCAGGCATGACTGAGAAAATCTATGTTTTAAGTCCAGGCTCTCAACCTTGCATAATTAAAGCACGACCTCTTCTAAAACAAATTTTGAAATATTCAATTATTCATCTCGGAACGTTCTCTCATTCCTTCTGATTCTGTCTCCCAGAAGCCAGCTTACTATCATAAATTTCTGCACGAATATTAAGCTCAGTTGATTTATGTCTCAGTCGAATTAATAAACAAGGAACAAATATTCATTTTAAAATCTAAAATTGTGATTCTTTTGTCATCTTTAATTCATGGAGGAATCGATGGCGTAACTTATTTCAGATTCCACATTCGGGTTTTCACATTTCGGATGTCATATCCGGTTCTATATTCTAAATTCTATATCCCAGATTTTAAAATTTAATTATTATGTAAAAAAATGTTTTCCTACGTTTTCTGATATCATTACCTACAGAACTTAATTCACGGAATAAGTATAACAAACTATTTCAAAATAATTAACTAGTCGAATCTCAAATTGACGGAACATTTTATTTCGGAAAATCGATTTTGCAAATTATTAACTTCTTGGAACTCCACTTGTCGGAACAATAATAATTCCGAAACTCGATTTGTCCGAATATTAAATATGCGAAACTCCATTTTTCAAAAATTTAATTTCTCCGATCTCCACTTGTCAGAATAAAAAGGCACCAGAAACTTGATTATTACGAATATTTAAAATCCCGAAACTAAATTTGACAAAATAATTAATTTCCGAAATTCCTTAGTTCTGAATTTGTCCAAATATCTACTTTATCACACACAATTTTTCGAATATTTTACTTTTATAAATTCCATTTGACACAATAATTAACGTCACAAAACTTAATTTGTCTGAATATATGTATCACTTTCCGGAACTTCATTTGTAAGAATAATAATTAACATCCTGAAACTCAATTTACCGGAATATTTAATTTCCGCAAATCTATTTTCTTTATATTTAACTTCTCGAAACTCAATTTTACCAAATAATTAATGTCCGGAATTCTATATTCCTAACATTTAACTTCACTAAACTCAATTTGACCATATGATTAATTTCCGAAATTCCATATTGAGAATATTTAACTTCAATTTGACCAAATAATTAATTTCCGGAATTCTATATTCCGAACATTTAACTTTATAAACTCAATTTGACAAAATAATTAATTTCCGAAATTCCATATTCCAAATTTTCTCTTCCTGTAACTCCATTTGGCAGAATAATTATTTTTATGAAACTAAATTTGTCCGAATAATTGACTAGACGAAATTCAATTTGTCTGAATATTTAATTTCCGCAAATCTATTTTCCTTATATTTAACTTCACGAAACTCAATTTGACCAAATAATTAATTCCCGAAATTATATATTCCTAACATTTAACTTCTCTAAACTCAATTTGATCATATAATTAATTTCCGAAATTCCATATTGCGAATATTTAACTTCAATTTGACCAAATAATTAATTTCCGGAATTCTATATTCCGAACATTTAACTTTATAAACTCAATTTGACAAAATAATTAATTTCCGAAATTCCATATTCCAAATTTTCTTTACCTGTAACTCCATTTGTCAGAATAATTATTTTTACGAAATTAAATTTGTCCGAATAATTATTGACTAGCCGAAATTCAATTTATCTGAATATTTAAATTTGTCAAATCTATTTTCCTTATATTTAACTTCTCGAAACTCACTTTAACGTAACAATTAACTTCCGGAATTCTATATTCTTAACTTTTAACTTCTCTAAACTCAATTTGACCATATAATTAATTTCCGAAATTCCATATTGCGAATATTTAACTTCAATTTGACCTAATAATTAATTTCCGGAATTTTATATTTCGAACATTTAACTTTATAAACTCAATTTGACAAAATAATTAATTTCCATAATTCCATATTCCAAATTTTCACTTTCCGTAACTCCATTTGTCAGAATAGTTATTTTTACGAAACTAAATTTGTCCGAATAATTGACTAGCCGAAATTCAATTTGATGAAATAATTAATTTTCGGAATTCTATATTCCTAACATTTAACTTCTATAAACTCAATTTGACCATATGTTTAATTTCCGAAATTCCATATTGAGAATATTTAACTTCAATTTGACCAAATAATTAATTTCCGGAATTCTATATTCCGAACATTTAACTTTATAAACTCAATTTGACAAAATAATTAATTTCCGAAATTCCATATTCCAAATTTTCTCTACCAGTAACTCCATTTGTCAGAATAATTATTTTTACGAAACTAAACTTGTCAGAATAATTGACTAGCCAAAATTCAATTTGTCTGAATATTTAATTTCCGCCAATCTATTTTCCTTATATTTAACTTCTCGAAACTCAATTTGACGAAATAATTAATTTCCGGAATTCTATATTCCTAACATTTAACTTCTCTAAACTCAATTTGACCATATAATTAATTTCCGAAATTCCATATTGCGAATATTTAACTTCAATTTGACCTAATAATTAATTTCCGGAATTCTATATTTCGAACATTTAACTTCATAAACTCAATTTGACAAAATAATTAATTTCCGTAATTCCATATTCCAAATTTTCACTTTCCGTAACTCCATTTGTCAGAATAGTTATTTTTACGAAACTAAATTTGTCCGAATAATTGACTAGCCGAAATTCAATTTGATGAAATAATTAATTTCCGGAATTCTATATTCCTAACATTTAACTTCTCTAAACTTAATTTGACCATATGATTAATTTCCGAAATTCCATATTGAGAATATTTAACTTCAATTTGACCAAATAATTAATTTCCGGAATTCTATATTCCGAACATTTAACCTTATAAACTCAATTTGACAAAATAATTAATTTCCGAAATTCCATATTCCAAATTTTCTCTACCTGTAACTCGATTTGTCAGAATAATTATTTTTACGAAACTAAACTTGTCAGAATAATTGACTAGCCGAAATTCAATTTGATGAAATAATTAATTTCCGGAATTCTATATTCCTAACATTTAACTTCTCTAAACTCAATTTGACCATATGATTAATTTCCGAAATTCCATATTGAGAATATTTAACTTCAATTTGACCAAATAATTAATTTCCGGAATTCTATATTCCGAACATTTAACTTTATAAACTCAATTTGACAAAATAATTAATTTCCGAAATTCCATATTCCAAATTTTCTCTACCTGTAACTCCATTTGTCAGAATAATTATTTTTACGAAACTAAACTTGTCAGAATAATTGACTAGCCAAAATTCAATTTGTCTGAATATTTAATTTCCGCCAATCTATTTTCCTTATATTTAACTTCTCGAAACTCAATTTGACGAAATAATTAATTTCCGGAATTCTATATTCCTAACATTTAACTTCTCTAAACTCAATTTGACCATATAATTAATTTCCAAAATTCCATATTGCGAATATTTAACTTCAATTTGATCTAATAATTAATTTCCGGAATTCTATATTTCGAACATTTAACTTCATAAACTCAATTTGACAAAATAATTAATTTCCGTAATTCCATATTCCAAATTTTCTCTTCCTGTAACTCCATTTTTCAGAATAATTTTTTTTACGGAACTAAATTTGTCAGAATAATTGACTAGCCAAAATTCAATTTGTCTAAATATTTAATTTCCGCAAATCTATTTTCCTTATATTTAACTCCTCTAAACTCAATTTGACCATATAATTAATTTCCGTAATTCCATATTGCAAATATTTAACTTCAATTTGACCTAATAATTAATTTCCGGAATTTTATATTTCGAACATTTAACTTTATAAACTCAATTTGACAAAATAATTAATTTCCGTAATTCCATATTCCAAATTTTCACTTTCCGTAACTCCATTTGTCAGAATAGTTATTTTTACGAAACTAAATTTGTCCGAATAATTGACTAGCCGAAATTCAATTTGATGAAATAATTAATTTCCGGAATTCTATATTCCTAACATTTAACTTCTCTAAACTCAATTTGACCATATGATTAATTTCCGAAATTCCATATTCCAAATTTTCTCTACCTGTAACTCGATTTGTCAGAATAATTATTTTTACGAAACTAAACTTGTCAGAATAATTGACTAGCCGAAATTCAATTTGATGAAATAATTAATTTCCGGAATTCTATATTCCTAACATTTAACTTCTCTAAACTCAATTTGACCATATCATTAATTTCCGAAATTCCATATTGAGAATATTTAACTTCAATTTGACCAAATAATTAATTTCCGGAATTCTATATTCCGAACATTTAACTTTATAAACTCAATTTGACAAAATAATTAATTTCCGAAATTCCATATTCCAAATTTTCTCTACCTGTAACTCCATTTGTCAGAATAATTATTTTTACGAAACTAAACTTGTCAGAATAATTGACTAGACGAAATTCAATTTGTCTGAATATTTAATTTCCGCAAATCTATTTTCCTTATATTTAACTTCTCGAAACTCAATTTGACCAAATAATTAATTCCCGAAATTATATATTCCTAACATTTAACTTCTCTAAACTCAATTTGACCATATAATTAATTTCCGAAATTCCATATTGCGAATATTTAACTTCAATTTGACCTAATAATTAATTTCCGGAATTCTATATTTCGAACATTTAACTTTATAAACTCAATTTGACAAAATAATTAATTTCCGAAATTCCATATTTCAAATTTTCTCTACCTGTAACTCCATTTGTCAGAATAATTTTTTTTACGGAACTAAATTTGTCAGAATAATTGACTAGCCAAAATTCAATTTGTCTAAATATTTAATTTCCGCAAATCTATTTTCCTTATATTTAACTTTTCGAAACTCAATTTGACCATATAATTAATTTCCGAAATTCCATATTGCGAATATTTAACTTCAATTTGACCTAATAATTAATTTCCGGAATTTTATATTTCGAACATTTAACTTTATAAACTCAATTTGACAAAATAATTAATTTCCGTAATTCCATATTCCAAATTTTCACTTTCCGTAACTCCATTTGTCAGAATAGTTATTTTTACGAAACTAAATTTGTCCGAATAATTGACTAGCCGAAATTCAATTTGATGAAATAATTAATTTCCGGAATTCTATATTCCTAACATTTAACTTCTCTAAACTCAATTTGACCATATGATTAATTTCCGAAATTCCATATTCCAAATTTTCTCTACCTGTAACTCGATTTGTCAGAATAATTATTTTTACGAAACTAAACTTGTCAGAATAATTGACTAGCCGAAATTCAATTTGATGAAATAATTAATTTCCGGAATTCTATATTCCTAACATTTAACTTCTCTAAACTCAATTTGACCATATCATTAATTTCCGAAATTCCATATTGAGAATATTTAACTTCAATTTGACCAAATAATTAATTTCCGGAATTCTATATTCCGAACATTTAACTTTATAAACTCAATTTGACAAAATAATTAATTTCCGAAATTCCATATTCCAAATTTTCTCTACCTGTAACTCCATTTGTCAGAATAATTATTTTTACGAAACTAAACTTGTCAGAATAATTGACTAGACGAAATTCAATTTGTCTGAATATTTAATTTCCGCAAATCTATTTTCCTTATATTTAACTTCTCGAAACTCAATTTGACCAAATAATTAATTCCCGAAATTATATATTCCTAACATTTAACTTCTCTAAACTCAATTTGACCATATAATTAATTTCCGAAATTCCATATTGCGAATATTTAACTTCAATTTGACCTAATAATTAATTTCCGGAATTCTATATTTCGAACATTTAACTTTATAAACTCAATTTGACAAAATAATTAATTTCCGAAATTCCATATTTCAAATTTTCTCTACCTGTAACTCCATTTGTCAGAATAATTTTTTTTACGGAACTAAATTTGTCAGAATAATTGACTAGCCAAAATTCAATTTGTCTAAATATTTAATTTCCGCAAATCTATTTTCCTTATATTTAACTTTTCGAAACTCAATTTGACCATATAATTAATTTCCGAAATTCCATATTGCGAATATTTAACTTCAATTTGACCTAATAATTAATTTCCGGAATTTTATATTTCGAACATTTAACTTTATAAACTCAATTTGACAAAATAATTAATTTCCGTAATTCCATATTCCAAATTTTCACTTCCCGTAACTCCATTTGTCAGAATAATTATTTTTACGAAACTAAATTTGTCCGAATAATTGACTAGCCGAAATTCAATTTGTTTGAATATTTAATTTCGGCAAATCTATTTTCCTGATATTTAACTTCTCGAAACTCAATTTGACCAAATAATTAATTTCGAGAATTCTATATTCCGAAAATTTAACTTCTCTAAACTCAATTTGACAATATATTAATTGATTGCAGAAATTCCATATTCCGAATTTTCTTTTTCAGTAACTCTATTTGTCAGAATAATTATTTTTCCGAAACTGAATTTGTCGGAATAATTAACTAGCCGAAATTTTATTTTTTCTGAATATTAAATTCCCGAAAACCAATGTTTCTTTATATTTAACTTCTCGAAACTTAATTTGACGAAATAATTCATTTCCGAAATTCCATATTCCGAATTTTCTTTTCCCGTAGCTTCATTTGTTAGAATAAATCAGATTCCGAAACTGAATTTGTCGGAATGGTTAAGTAGCCGAAATTTAATTTCTCTGAATTCTATTTGTCAAAATAATTTACTTCCTAAAACTCAATTTGTCTGAATATATAACTTTCCAGAACGCCATTTGTAAAACTAATTAAATTTCCGAAACTCAATTTGTCTAATACTCAAATTCCGAAACTATGTCCCAAATATTTAACTTCATGAAATTTAATTTCTCAAATATTTAACTCTTCTAAACTCTCAAGTTAGATATATCTAACTTTTAGATTTTATTTTTGGCAGAACAATTTTTTTCCGAATATGCATTTGTCAGAAATTGTTTAAATCAAATTCAACATTTGTCCCAATATTTAACTAATAAAAACTTCATTTATCTAACATATAATTTTTCGAATACCTACTAAATTGACAGAGTGCAATATTTGAGAAAATAAAGTTCCTGACAAAAACAAATTCTAAAAGCTCTAAAATTCTGAAAAATATAATTCATAAAATTTTTTTTTTTTTTGACAAATGGAGTTTCGGAAATATGTTATTCGGACAAATTAAATTTCTGGATGTTAATTATTTTTACAAATAGAATTCGCGGAAGTTCGGAAATTAATTATTTTGTCAAATTGAGTTTCGGGATTTTAAATATTCGTACTAATCAAGTTTCGAGTACCTTTTTATTCTGACAAGTGGAGATCCGAGAAATTAAATTCTTGGAAAATGGAGTTTCGGATATTTACTATTCGGACAAATTGAGTTTTGGGATGTTAATTATTTTTACAAATGGAATTCATGGGAGTGAAGTATTTTCGTAAAATAGTGTTGGGAAATTAGATAATCGGACATATTAAGTTTCGGAAATCTAATTATTCTAAAAAATGGAGTTCTAAGAAGTTAAAAATTAAAAAATAGATTTTCGGAAAAAAATTATCGGACAAATTTGAGTTTAGGTTAGTTACTTAGTCTGACAAATAGAGTTTCGGCTTGTTAATTATTCTGAAAAATGGAGTACCAGAAAGATAAGTATTCGGATAATGGAGTTTCGGAATTAAATATACGGAAAAATAGAGTTTCGGAATGTAAATATTTGGACTAATTGGATTTAGGGAAGATAATTATTGTATCAAATGGAGTTCTGGGAACTTGAATATTCGGTCAAATTGAGTTTCGGGAAGCATAATATTCGGAAAATGGAGTTTTGGAATTTAAATATTCGAAAATTAATTATGGAACAATTAATAATACGAAGAAATTGTGTTTCGGGAAGTCAATTAATCGTCAAATCCAGTTTCGGGAATTTTTTTAATCCGACAAGTGGAATTTTATTAAGTTAAACTAGCAAAATATACGCGCGCTACAGCGCGCGAGAATGACGTTTTGCATTTGTTACTAATTTAAATATAAAAAGTATGAACTTTTTTATATTAGATAATTTATTATTAAATTAAATAAAAATATAACTCATTTTTTACTGTTACATAATTATTATTTAAATTTTATTAAATCAGAAAAAGAGTTTTGTTCTTTAAACTATGATTTGTTCCGTCAAATGCATTTCTTAAAAGTTAATTATTATTATTAATATACATCCTAATACATAATTGATTTAATTATAAAATAATAATAAAAAATTTTTAAATAATAAAAGTAATCCGATTTAGTTTAAATTAATTTTATTAGATCCTAAACAAATTAAACAAAAATTTTATTTTAACATATAATTATTATTTTAGTCCAGTTTAATAAGAAAGATAAGGTTTGTTAAAAGAGGTATGATTTTTTTGAGTTGAATGTTTATTAGCATTTCTTGACCCATAAATGCAAAAAAATGATTAATCAAAAAGTAAACAATAAAAGTTTATAGCAAAAAGGAAACGAGAAAAACGTAATGAATTATTTATTTTGAAATATACTAACATTATATTCAAAATTCTATTCAAATTTCAATTGTTCCAAACGTCTATTAATCAAAGTTTCTTATTCTTAAATTTTCTTTAAACAATATAAATTTCAATTACTAACTTCTCTAGGTGCAAATTAATCGTCAAAACTTTTATCAACACAGATTTTAATTTTTCCAAATTTAAAATATTTTCCAACTTTTATAGATTCAAACTCTAATTATTTTAAACTTCAATTAAGCAAAATTTTAATATTTAACCAAAGTTTTAAGAGACATATATAATCCAATTTCACTTTGATTCTCAACAATGTAAACAAAATGTATTTTAACTTTATTATATATTTATAAACTAAATATTTTAAATTTAATTTTATTAATGCAATTTTAAAATGTGTTTCAAACTTTAAGAGCTTGTGATGGAGAATGATGTCAGTATAGTCACATGACCCAAAGCCAAAATTTCTCAGCGATTTTTCTGTATAAAACTAATGAATATTTTTATATAAAACTTAGTATAGAATTATATAAAATATCAACCGGAAGATCTTTCTGACTCTAGCGTGTGTTCTCATTTTGACTAAAAAGTTAATTTTATAAAATTGTTCAAAATTAGAAAAAACTCAAACAGTTAATTTTGGGTCAAACTCCAAATAAGTTAGGGGTACGCAGACCTTTCAGGTGATATTTTAGGTAATTCGACAAAATTGCATTGAAAAATATTCAGTACCTAGTTCTAGAGAAAACCGCTGAAAAATTTTGTTTGTGGGTCATGTGGTCAATGATCAATCTATCACATCCTCTTAATTATTAGGAACTTGGAATTATTTGAATTTTATTATTAATAAATTTCAATTATTATTAAAAACTTTTAATGCTTCAATTTTTAATCATTCTATGTTTTAATTATTATATCAACTTTAAATAATTTCAAATTCTAACAATATACATATTAAAATAATTTCAAACTTAAACCAATTTCTAAAAACGTTTTAATTGTAAAAAATTTACATACATTAAAACTAAAATAAATCCAAATTTTCTGATTAATTTTATAATTTTAGTCTTTCCAAAAAAAGTTAATTCTTTTATAGTAAAAACTGTATTTCAGTCTATCTCATTGTCTGTTAATCTAGTTAAACTATATAATTAGATTTATAATTGTCTTTAATTTTAAATGTATAATTAAATTGAATATTAAAGCAGTTTAATCATTTACTCACGCAATAAAAAATAATAATTTTTAGATAAAAATACTAAATTTTTTCAAAAGTAATTTAATGCAGTACCCATTTTTCTTTAAAAATTAATAGCGCAAAAAAGCTTCAAGAGTCAAACCACTGTCTTTCAACTAAAGCTCGTCGCTGACATATTTTAATAAATATTAAAACCCATATTATATGTATTATTGATGTGTCTAAATTCAAGTTCTGAAGTTGTTTTAGATAATTTTTTTATTTTCCAGCCGTAAATTGTAATTAAAGAAGCAAGTGTCAAGAAAAATTGGCGTTTTTAATGCATATTTCAAATATTTTTTATTTAGAAAGAAAACATTTCATTCTCATATTGTAAAGAAAATATGTTTAATTAACATCCAAATATTTATTTTATTTAATGTTATTTTGTATATAATGAATAATGATAAGAATAATAATAAAATCAATTTAAAGTTGATCAAAAGGCTGTCACTTTTAACCATTTTTAAAAATCTATTTTTTAGAAACCTTCTTAATAAATATTATTCAAACTTACCATAATTATTAATTTATACACTTTAATCATGTTTTCACTAGATTCAAGACAAATATTTATTTTATTACTAAATAATACCATCTTAAAACTTGAGAAGTAACCCCAAAACACAAAATTTTTAATCTTATATAAGTTTTTCTGGATGCAATTAACAAATTATTTCTTTTCACATATCTAAGTTTTTATAAAATCTTCAACATATTAAATTTTAGAGAGAGTAATTTGCTCAGTTTATGAATTATTATTCAATTTTAAAATGTACAAAATACACTCTAAAGTTTGACAATCTGTTATTTATTTTAAATTCAAAATTATTTTTGTCAATAATTTTAACGACAAATGTAAGAGTGTATTTTGTTCAATGAAAAATATGGTTTTTTCATTACATTTTTAAACTTTAATAATTCATAAACTGAGCAAATTACCCTCGCGAAAATTTAATATGTTGAATATTTTATAAAAACTTAGATATGTAAAAAGTGTTAATTTTTTAATATCATCCAGAAGAAACTTATATAAGATTAAAAATGTGTTTTGGGGTTAATTCCGGAATTTTAAGGTGGTATTATTTAGCAATAAAATAAATATCTGTCTTGAATCTAATGAAAATATAATTAAAGTGCATAAATTAATCATTATCGTAAGCGACCATCTTTGGTCGAAAGTCAGTGGTTTGACCCTTAAACTAAAGAAAAAAAAGTTCTCAAAAGGAAAGCAAATAATCAAAAAGGTAATTGAAAACCTTAAGCAATGTTTAAAACCTGTGCATAGCTTATTTTTCAATGATATAATTCATAATATTTCATTCTTTATTATTATTTTTATTGTATTTTTTAGAATTAATTAAAAGCTCGAAATAGGTGTAAACAGAATCAAAGACTGAATGAATGAATAAATGATAATAAAATTTTATTATTTCATATCTTCAAATCATTTATGAAATTTCATAGAAATATTAGATTTTCTGAATTAAAAAAACCAATATTCAATTTACTCAAAATATTTAAGAAAAACTTAATTTTACATAATAAGAACTTAAATAAATTTTGTTTAACATAAATTAAATTAAAATTGTAAAAAAATGTTAAATACAAAGCAGGTTATATACCTGCATAATGTATATATTTTAATCTTGTTTTCTTTTTTAATCCTATTATTAAAATTTTATTAGTTTATTTTAAAAATTTACCAATTTTATAGTTATGTAAGTCCATTGACTTTCGTCTGAGGACTGTTGCGGACATATTATTAAAAAAAATTGTTCCACAACACTTGAAACTTGAATATTTCCTGATTTCATTGGTCATAATATTATAGTGTGAATTGTATTTCTTATAATGTAATTATTATAATCAAAAACCTTAAATTTTTGCAATTTTTTAAAAACATTATTATTCAAAAACTATTTGATATTATCTATTGGAACTTACCAGAAACATAAAATGCTTAATTTTTAATATATTAATGTTGATATTTTTATTAAAAAAGGATTATTTTAAAATAATATCTAAATTAGAAAAATTTTTACTTCGAAAAATTTCACAATCCTTTTCAGCTTACAAATTTTTTGTGGAACCTCCTACAAATGGAGAAAATGGAAAAGAACTGGTGGTATAAATATCTAGATTTCTATTTTTCAATTGATATTTTAAACTTTAGGCAGGTTGTAATAATGCTTGTCTAATTTGAATTACAAGTTGAATAGAGCGATGTGAACTTGGTCTATACTAACTTCAAGTTTTAGAAATAACCTTTTTAAGTATAAAATTTCAATATTTTATATCTCAAAAACGAAGTAAAACACGTTCATAAAATTTTAATAATAAGTAAATTTTATTAATATGTAATCAAATATTTACAAAAGCTGAAATTTGTAGGAGGTTCAGTAAAAAAGTTGTAAAATAAAATAAAATAATCCTTTTTTAATAAAAATATCAACAATAAAATATTAAAAATTAAGCATTTTATGTTTCTGGTAAGTTCCAATAGATAATATTAAATAGTTTTTGAATGATAATGTTTTTAAAAAAATGCAAAAATTTAAGGTTTTTGATTAATAATTGCATTAAAAGAAATACAATTTACCCTTTAATATTATGACCAATGAAACCAGCAAATATTAAAGTTTCAAGTGTTCTGGAACAATATTTTTTTTAAAATAAGTCCGCAACAGTTCTCAGACGAAAGACAATGGACTTACCTAATTGACACAAACGAAAAACGTAACCTATTTTCAACTACATAACAAATTTCAAAACCAAGAAGCAAAACATTATTAAAAAACAATTGAATAGAAAAACGACCAACTTCAGGTGTGGACAGAATGAATGAAAGAATGAATGAAATTGCGGATTATTATTATAGATAATCGGACAAATTAAGTTTCGGAATCTTTATTATTATAACAAATGGAATTCCGGGTAGTTAAATATTTGGAGAATGGAGTTTCAGAAACTAAATACTCTGACAATTAAAGATTCAGAATTTAAATATTTCGGTGAATTGAGTTTCAGGATAATAATTATTGTATCAAATGGAGTTCTTGGAAGTTAAATAGTCGGACAAATTGAGTTTCGGGAAGATAAATACTCGAAAATTAAATGTTCGAAAATTTATTATGCGACAATCAATTATACGAACAAATTGTGTTTTGGGAAGTAAATTAATCGGTCAAATCGAGTTTCAAAAATGTTATTAGACTAAGAAATGGAGTTTCGGAAAGTTAAATATTCGGACAATGTAGTTTCGGAATTGAAATATATTAACAAATTGAGTTTAGCAAATTAAATATGCAGATAAATTGAGTTTCCGGAAGTTAAATAAACGGAAAATAAATTTCCGGATATTAAATATTCGAAATTTAATTATGCGACAATTAGTTATTTAAAAAAATTGAGTTTCGGAATGGCAAATAATCGGACAAACCGAGTTTCGAAATCTTTATTATTCTCGCAAGTGGAATTCCGGGAACTTAAATATTCGGAGAATGCAGTTTCAAAATTTAAAAATTTGGAGAAATTTAGATTCTGGGAGAAAATTATTGTATCAAATGGAGTTCTGGGAAGTTAAATATTCGGCCAAATTGAGTTTCGGGAATTTAAATCTTCGTTAAATGGAATATAGGAAATTAAATATTTTGTTAAATTAAGTTTCGGAATTGCAATATTTTGATAAATTGAATTGCGGGAGCTTTATTATTCTGACAAGTGGATTTCCGGGAAGTTAAATATTCGGAGAATGAAGTTTCGGAAATTAAATATTCTGACAAATCGAGTTTCCGAATTTAAATATTTGGATAAATTGAGTTCCTGGAAGATAATTATTGTATTAAATGGAGTTCTGGGAACTTAGATATTCTGTCAAATTGAGTTTCGGGAAGCTAAATATTCGACAATTAATTATACGAAGAAATCGAGTTTCGGAATGGCAAATAATCGGACAAATCGAGTTTCGGGATCTTTATTATTCTGACAAGTGGAATTTCAGGAAATTTAATAATCAGACAGATCAAGTTTCGGGATTTTTATTATTATCGCAAGTGAATTTCCGGGAACCTAAATAGTCGAAGAATGCAGTTACGAAATTTAAATATTTGGATAATTTTAGATTCGGGAAAAATTATTGTATCAAATGGAGTTTTGGGAAGTCAAATTAAGATTTGGAATTGAAATATTTGCTTTAATTGAGTTTCGGGAAGATAATTATTATATGAAATGGAGTTTTGGGAACTTAAATATTTGGTCAAATTGTGTTTTGGGAAGCTAAATATTCGAAAATTAATTATGCGACAATTAATTATACAAAGCAATTGTGTTTCGGGAAATCAATTAATCGTCAAATCGAGTTTCGGGATCTTTATTATTCTTGCAAGTCGAATTCTGGGAACCTAAATATTCGGAGAATGCAGTTTCGGAATTTAAATATTTGGATAAATTTAGATTCTGGGAGAAAATTATTGTATCAAATGTAGTTCTGGGAAGTTAAATATTGGAACATATTGAGCTTCGGGAATTTAAATATTCGGAGAATGGAATTCCGGAAATTAAATAATGTTAAATTAAGTTTCGGAATTGAAATATTTGGTTAAATTGAGTTTCGGGAATTTTATTATTCGAACAAGCGGAGTTCCGGGAAGTTAAATATTCGGAGAACGGAGTTTCGGAAATGAAATATTCTTTCAAATTGAGTTTCCGAATTTAAATATTTACATAAATTGATTTGCAGGAAGATAATTATTGTATTAAATGAAGTTGTGGGAACTTAAATATTCTGTCAAATTGAGTTTCAGGAAGCTAAATATTTGAAAATTAATTATGCGACAATTAATTAAACGAAGCAATTGTGTTTGGGGAAGTCAATTAATCGTCAAATCGAGTATCGGGAACTTCAGTAAATTGAAAAGTTGAATTTATTAAGTAAAATAATCAGACAAATTAAGTTTCGGGATCTTTATTATTCTAACAAATGGAATTCCGGATAGTTAAATATTTGGAGAATGGAGTTTCGGAATTTAAACAGTTTGATAAATTTAGATTCTGGGAGAAAATTATTGTATGAAATGGAGTTCTGGGAAGTTAAATATTTGGACAAATTGAGTTTCGGGATGTCACATAATTGGACAAATCGAGTTTCGGGAATTTTATTATTCGAACAAGTGGAGTTCCGAGATGTTTAATATTCGGAGAATGGAGTTTCGGAAATGAAATATTCTGACATGTTGAGTTTCGGGAATTTAGTTACTCTGACAAATGGAGTTTCTTCAAATTAAATTGTCAGAAAATGTTTATGCGTGATGCCTATAAACAAAGTTACAGACAGACAAACAGACAGAAGTGTTCCCAATTTTAATGTGTTTTTGGAGTTCTTCAATTTAAAATGAAAAGTTGTACATATTGAATTTTGATTATAATGCACACTCAAGAGTTCGATTTTTATAAATATAATTTTAATTACATCAGTTTCAGTAAGGTTTGCCTTTTGATACTCTATTTAAAAGAATGTTTTTTATTACGCAATCGAAGCCAATTCTTTTTGAAATTTTCACATGATGAATTTTATGGTACTTTTTTATTCTCAATTCTTCCAGACATTACATTGATTACAAGAATATTTTATGTACTCTTCAGGGAGCATTACCATTCTCCTAATGGAAAATACGATAATGGGTTTCGAACTGTGAAAAAACTCGTTTCAAATGCGTGATTTTTTTTCCTTTAAAAATCAAGTCAGGTTGTTTGTTAGTTAGTTTCTCATCAAACTTGCGGGAAGTTAATCAAGATAGATAGAACGGTTGCAATAAGAAGTAAACGATACAGAAGCTTTTCCAAAGCTCAAGAAAATTTCATTATTTATATTATCCGGTGATAAACATTGTGTGCAAATTCAATTCTTGAATACGCTATTTCTTTAAATTAAAAAATTTCCTCTTAGTTTCACAAACTAGACAATCGTAATTAAATTATACTATTCGTTTTCAACTATACTAAATGCAAAACATAAAATTACATCCAGTTAGTTTTATTCTTTTATTTTCGTATGTATACACAAGAACTTTATCACTTAGCATTAATAAAGAAATAAGTCAAATTGAATGTTTTTTGTAAATTTAACGACAGAGCAATTTCACTCATGTCCTCTGAAATTCTCGAATTGCTCGTATGAGAACGAGTTGAGGAAACTGGCGCTTCTGTCATGAAAAATGGAACTTTAATTACTTGAAATTTCTATTTACTTTAGTGCTCTCTGCTTCATTTGATCGTCGTAACTAAATTTATATTTGTCAGTTTACTCACTGTAAAAACTACAAGATGGACCCGCACTTAAGAGTAGAAATAAAAACTACTCATTACCTTAAAAGCCAATATATCCATCATTTGCTACATTACTGTCTCTAAAGTCTGCACAATTTTATTGAAAAGAAACGAAGGGATAACACATTTCAGAAACACATCCATTTTAATTCGATCGCAAGCATTGATCAGTTTCGGAATTATGAAATGATGATTAACATTGCCAATTACCAGCTAGAAATCCATTAATTTCACACCACTCGCTCCAAATACAGATGTATGCACCTGTGTTGTAGATTCTAATTTATTGCACTAGTGGTTAGTTAATCACACGGTAGCGCATTGAAGAGACTGTAATACGTTAATCTCATTTTCATTTTATTACAACATCAATTACAAAATTCTTTTTGTAATTGTAATTCTTGACTTTCAGTGAACCTAAAAATTTATTTAACGTGTGTGAAATAATATCAAAATAAAAATAGCATTCAGTGCAAAAAGAAATATATTAAAGTGCATTGTAGAGTCACATTTAAAATGTTTAAAGCATCTTAATTTTTTATTTTCCACCGAAAAAATATTCTATTTGAGAATAAAATAGAATTACACTCTAGTTTCTTTTTAAATAGAAAAACTACCGTTAAATTAAAAAAATCAAACTTTAGGGGTAAAAGGTCGAAGAAACGTTTTCTAGAACATGAACCAAACATTTCTGTGTTTTTTAAAACTGTTTCAGTTTTTTCCCCATTTTTCAATTATTTTAATTATTTTTCAATATAATCTGAAATTTTATATAATTTACATTATTTCTTAATCAATTTCTTAAACTTTCAATTATTTATGTCAGATATCAATTTTTTACTTCAATTTTCAATTTAAAACATAAATTTTCAATTAATTTCTCCAATTTTTAATTTTTTTATTATCTTTCCATTAATTTCATGGATTGTTAATTATTTTTATCATTTTTCAAATATTTATCTCAATTTTTAATTTTTTCTTTATTTAAATTTGTATTTCAATTTCATGAATTGTTAATTATTCTTATCATTTTTTAATTAAATGTCCCATTTTTAAATTTCTCAATTACTTTCTTCAATTTTCAATCATTTTTAACATTTTTAAATTAATTTCTCCAATTTCATATTATTTTATTTTTCCAATTAATGTCATAAACTTCCAATAATTTATTCACGTCGAATTTAAATTTGTTTCTTCAATTTGCATATTCTAAACTCATTTTCAATTATTTTAATTATTTTTCAATATAATCTGCAATTTAAAATATTTTTCATTATTGCTTAGATAATCAATTTCTTAAACTTTCAATTATTTATGTCAGATATCAATTTTTAACTGCACTTTTCCTTTTGTAACATAATTTTTCAATTAATTTCTCCAATTTTTAGTTTTTTCATTATCTTTCCATTAATTTCATGAATTGTTAATTATTTTTATCATTTTTCAAATATTTATCTCAATTTTTGATTTTTTCTTTATTTAAATTTGAATTTCAATTTCATAAATTGTTAATTATTTTTATCATTTTACAATTAATTGTCCCATTTTTAAATTTCTTAATTACTTTCTTCAATTTTCAATCATTTTTAACATTTTTAAATTAATTTCTCTAATTTCAAATTATTTTATTTTTCCAATTAATGTCATAAACTTCCAATAATTTATTCACGTCGAATTTAAATTTGTTTCTTCAATTTGCATATTCTAAACTCATTTTTAATTATTTGCCTTCATTTTTAATTTTGTTCATATTTTTTCAATTATTATTATCAATTGTTAATAATTTTTATTATTTTTCAGTTTTTTCTCCATTTTTCAATTATTTTAATAATTTTTCAATATATACTGCAATTTAAAATAATTTTCATTATTTCTTAAACTTTTAATTATTTATGTCAGATATCAATTTTTTACTTCAATTTTCAATTTTTAACATAATTTTTCAATTAATTTTCCAATTTTTAATTTTTTCATTATGTTTTAAAAAATTTCATGGATTGTTAATTATCAAGCATTTTTCTCAAATTTTAATTATTTTCTTCAATTTTTTAAACATCATCTTCAATTCTTTGAATTATTTTCCTTAGTTTTGACTTTTTAATCAATTTTTATAAACTTTTAACGATATTGTAAAACTTTTCAATAATTCTAATTACTGTCTTAAACTTTCAATAATTTACGTCGAATTTTAATTAGTTTTTTTAATTTGCATATTCTAAAACCATTTTACAATTATTCGCCTTTACTTTTAATTTTTTTAATAATTTTTTTATTAATTTTATCAATTTCTTATTATATTTATCATTTTTCAATTGTTTTCTCCATTTTTTAATAATTATTTTCATTATTTTTTAATTTTTTTCCCCAATTTCAAAACTCACTTTTAATAAATTATAATTCTATTCTTCTTAAAAAAAAATTTTCTCCTATAACATTTTTTTCCTCAATAATGGATAAGAGTCTTTATTTTATTTATTAAAATTATTATAATTTATTTTCAGTCTCATTTTTCATTTATCAATTATTTTTATAAATTGAAATATAATTTCTTTAAATTACAATTAATACATTCTCCCATTCATTTAATTAACATATAACCAAAACTTAATAATTAATAGTATTTTTCAATTATTTTTGTAAGATTTTAATTATTCCCAGATTATTCATTTATTTTATCATTTTTTATTTAATTGGATCATTTTTAAATTATTGTAAAAATAAATTCATGAATTGTTCATTTTTTTTAATTTTCAAATTATTTTTCTAATTTTCAATTGTTTTTATCCATTTTTTGAAATTAATTTTTACAAGTTCAAATTATTTTTATTATTCTTCAATTAATTTCATAAACTTTCAATTATTTATGCCAAATTTCAATTAGGTATTTTCTTTTATTTTCATTTTTTAAACTCATTTTCAATTATTTGACTTCATTTTTAATTTTGTTCATATTTTTTCAATTATTATTATCAATTGTTAATAATTTTTATTATTTTTCAGTTTTTTCTCCATTTTTCAATTATTTTAATTATTTTTCAATATAATCTGCAATTTAAAATAATGTTCATTATTTCTTAATCAATTTCTTAAATTTTCAATTATTTATGTGAGATATCAATTTGTTACTTGAATTTTCAATTTTTAACATAATTTTTCAATTAATTTCTCCAATTTTTAATTTTTTCATTGTCTTTCTAAAAATTTCATGGTTCATAGTTTTGACTTTTTAATCAATTTTTATAAATTTTCAACGATGTTGTAAAACCTTTCAATTATTTTCTACAATTTTTAACTAGTTTTGTTAATTTTTAAAAACCTTCTTTAATTTTAAACTGATTTCTCAAACTCTGATTATATTAATCAATTTTCAAAATTTTGTTCTTTAATTTTTCATTATATATCCTTCAAATTTAGCAATTAATTATTCAATATGAAACTTTTTTTTAATTTGTCAATTATTGTCTTATATTTTTTCAAAATTTTTATTTATTTTCTTTAAATTACAGTTTTCTTTAATTTTTTCAATTTATTTGAACAATACTAAATTATTAATGGTATTTTCAAATTATTTTTTTCACCCTTCAATTATTTTCTCAATTTTCTAATTACAAGTGCAAATTACAAAACTCAATTTTATTATTTACAATTATTATCTTTGAATAGAAACATAGTTATTGAATTATTTTAACTCTTTTTATTTAGAAAATTCTTGTTTGCTGTTTTTATTCGTTTTCTGGGTTCAATAACAAAAAGAAACATAATTGAAGAAAATAATTGAAATATTTTACAACATTATTGAACTTTAATTAAAAACTGAGGAAACAAATTTTGAAAATTGAAAATCTAAATTGAAAATTGATGAAAATAATTGAAATTCGCGGGGAAAAATTGAAAAAAATATTTCCAATATAAGAAAATTATTACAAATTGAAGAACATAATTAAAAAAATTAATAAATACAATTGAGATTTGAAGAAAATAAAAAGAAATACAATTTTAAAATTCAAAAGTGAGAAAAATTAATATATATGGCAATAATTGCAAATATTGAAAAAGGTATTAAAATATGGCATTAATAATTAGAAATTGAAGAAATTAATTATAAATAATTTTTAAATGACGACACTGATTAAAAATTACGAAAAGAAGCAAGTATTGATGTAATTTAATAAAAAAAATTGAAGAATATGATTTTTGTAATTTGAAGAAAATAATTGAAAATTTATGAAAATAAATAAGACAGAAGAAAATATTTGAAAATTTGAAGAATATAATCAGGCTTGTGTCCGTAAATAGTCTGATTCACTATAAAAGTAAATTCTATAGTGAAGTAGACTATTTACGGACCCAAGCCTGAATATAATTGATTAATTTAATAAAACATTATGGTTATGATATTTTCAAAATTTTAGTTTGATAAATCAGTTTCCTATTTTATCATCGTTTAAATGTATTGTAATATGCTGATTCTAACCTAATTCAATTTAATTGCATTTTTAAAAAAATGTAACTACTATTTGCTATCATTAAAAAATATTTTTTAGTTTTTTATATTATATTTATATTTTATGTTCTGTATGACTTGATTCTTTTAATTTATTTCCCGAGTTTGTATAGATTCTAGGATGCTGCACTCTTTAAATCTAAACTAATTAAAAAAAACTTATTTGAAATTATATTTCTACTAATTATTTAGTAGAAAATAATTAATTATTAGTCAAATTCATTTTTAGGTTATGTCAAAATAACTAATATTTTAGTAAAATTCTTTTTACAAATTCAATTATTCAAATTTCCACTATTTTTTAGTTACTTTTCTCACTAATAATTAGTTATTTTTAACTAATTAAGATTTAGAGACCAAGTTGTATTTATTTTTATGATTTTTGATTATTCTTATCTAAAGCTTGCCTATATCCTTAGAATTTATTGTTAATTTTTTATTAATTTCATAATTAATATTCATAATTTTATTTTTATATTTTCTGAGAAATCTTATTAGATACAAAATTGTAACCATCGCCATTTTTCCTTTACTTTATTTTACCCACTTTTCATTTTTTTTTCTCATCTTAAATTTTTTCAATTTTCAAAACAAAAAACATGCACCTCAAAGAGTCGTCTATAAAAACAAATCTATAAATTCAACTCAACCAAAGCCCACTATTATTGGTGCAAAAAAGGAAACTATAGATTATATGAAAGCACATAAATTTCCTAGATTGACATTTATAAACAACTCTAAAAATGATATTTACACGAGTCTATAAAACTTGGAGGAATAAAAAAAGTGATTTAACTTGAAGATATATATAGGCTTTCGTAAATTGACATTTTCGTATATAGATTGACGTAAAAATACACGTAATAATAAAAAAAAAACAATATACGTGAAAATGCACGAGTTTGCATTGTGGACTAAAAATGTCAGTATTGGGTAAATCTATAAGTCTTAAATTTTTTACGAGTATACGATTTAAAGCTATTTAGAGTAGTTTGGGGAATAGACCTCATAGCTATTTGGCGTTTCCACTCTGCTGGTTCATTATGTTAAATGATCGCTTTTATGTGTTTATTTATGGTCGAGACGATAAAATATGCTTTAGTTTCATGATCAGGTTTGGTTATATTACAGCAGTTAAGCACCAAAAGGGGAATAAAATTCGTAAATTGCTTCGTCACTTGCCTTCAATTGCATGATGGCTACCTGTAGAGTCTGTCTTTTCCAATCTGCCATTTTCGAAAATCGATAATCATCAAAGTGGATGTCAACGTGGAGGCTTGATCGAATACTATCAAGTACATGTCCTATGCAATCAGGAACAATAATTAGAGTCCCGATACTCCAGACACCATCTCGACAGTTATTTTAAAACAAGTAACTTTTCATTTTCAGGGAAAAAAGGACATTAAATAATAAATCTTATTTGATAATAAGAAATAAAATATTTAAATTTAATTAATTGTAATATTAGAGAGAAAAAACAAGAGATAACACAGGAATACAAATTTTTTTTTTAGTTATGGAACCAGACCATAATGTTAATATTGTGTTAATTCTGATATTTTTTAAAATTTTTGTCTTTATAATACTGCTCAAATGCCTTTTTTAAACTAAACAAATCTTAATATATTTTCTTTTAAACTAAAAGCTATTTTACTAAATAAAACTCGAAATATGAAACCAAATATGCTTATAAAAACAAAATATATACGTGTGGATTATTTCTTGTGGAAAATAATTGAAAGTTATAAATTGGAGAAAACAATTGAAACATGATTAAAATAATTAATGATTCTTGAAGAGAATTGAAAAATAATGAAAAAATTCAAAATTGGAGAGAGCAATTGATAAATGATAAAAATAATAAGAAATTGATAAAACTAATAAAAAAATTATTAACAAAATTAAAAATGAAGGCAAACAATTTTAGAATATTAAATTAATTATTAAATTAAATTAAAATTAAAGAAACTAATTGAAATTCGACAAAGCTTACGACATTAATTGAAAAATTATGAAAATGATTGAAAATTGAAGAAAGTAATTAACAAATTTAAATATGGGACAATTAATTGAAAAATTATAAAAATAATTAACAATTCATGAAATTGAAAAAAAAAATTTAAATACTTAATTATCCTACCTTCAAGCCAACAAAAATATAAACAGAATAATTTAAATTATGAAAAAATTGAGACAAATATTTAAAAGATGATAAAAATAATTACTAATCCATGAAAAATATATATATAAATAGTTTATTCTCCCTTTTACGGGCTCGAAGGGCTCCCGTTCCCTTTACACTTGCTTACAAACTATATACATTAAATCTTATCCTACATCGCCAACGCCGCACGCTATCTTATATTCTACTTAACCTACTCGTGTAGGTCCTCATCCATCCAGTATTTACACTCTTTCATCCCCTCCCCCATTCTAAACCTTAACACTCTATTCCACTTTCTCTCTTTCTTCCATACATTCAAATACCTCGGGACACCCTCATTTTTCACCATCCAATACCATCTATTATTTCTCCACCTTTTTCCTCTTTCCTCTTTTCTTACCAACCATCTTTCCTTCTCTCCTCCGATTCTACTCTCAACTCCTTTATTCTCCCGTTCCATTACCTCCTTCCAACACATATGAGCTATTTTGCTACCTCTTCCTTTCCTTAACTTTTCTTCAAACCCCCATACCCTTTTCCTTTGCCTAAAAATCATTTTATCCCTACCCAATTCTTCTCTGATCATATACCCTGGGCAGCTTCCACTCACACCCATCACCCATCTCAGAAACCTTTCATGCAGCCTTTCAACCATCCCTCTTTCTTTCCATCCCCATACTTCCACACCATAGCTTACGACCGACCACACCAGCGCATCAAACATCCATACTCTTCTTTTCCAATCATTCTTAAACCTTCTTTTCCCAATTCCCCACACTTGTCCCATTACTCTACTTGCCTTTTCCACTCTCTTCCTTACATTCAACTCATTCAATCCATTCGACTCAAACCAATATTCATTTACCTCCTCCACAACTTTCCCATTTAATCTAAGCAACTCACTTCTCGCATCCTTCCTTTTCCTGAATCTCACTACTTTTGTCTTCCCCACATTTACCCACAAATCTCTCTCACACACATACTTCTCAAATTCACTCAACAACAACCTCATTCCACCAATATCCTCCGCAAGTAAAACCACATCCGCATACGCCAGGGTATATATCCTCGATCGCCCTAACACTACACCTCCTTTCCCTCTCCTCCATAACCTTTCCTCCAAATCCGCAATCAACAAGTTGAAGAGCAAGGGGCTCAGCGGACACCCCTGCATCAATCCCCTACCTCGCCAGAATTCCTTTCCATACTTTCCTCCTACTCTGACCTTTACTCTTGAATCCTCGTAAATTTCCTTTAACCTCTCTATCATGCTCTCCTCTACTCCTCTCTCTCTCTCATTGTCAGTACCTTCCACAGCACCCCTCTGTTTACTGACGGGAAAGCCGATTTAAAATCAACAAACACCGCCACCAACTTCCCCCCTTTCTTCTCCAGTCCCCTACTCACTAAGTGATTCAAGACATATATATTGTCCATCGTCCCCGTCCCTTTTCTAAATCCCGTTTGATTATGTGGAATGCAGCCTGACGCTTCTATCTTCTTTTCCAACCTACTTCTGATGACCTCAGCATACACCTTGTACGCCACCGGCATCAATGTAATCCCTCTATAATCTTTCAAGTTTCTCCCTTCCCCTTTTTTCACTATAGGTACTATCACTCCTATCTTCCACTCCTCCGGCCATCCTTTTCCTTCCCATACATCACTAATTAACCTCCATATCTCCTCCCTTACACCTGCTCCTCCATATTTCAATTCCTCATATTCCATTCCTTCCATCCCCGCTGCCTTATCTCTCTTCAGCTTATCTACCGCTTTGTCAATCTCCTCTCTCCTAACCTCTTCCTCCCCCTCCACTTTTCCTCTTACCTTTCTACCCTCTCCCCTTACTCTCACCTCTACCCCTCCACACATCTCATTAAAGTATCCCGTCCATTCTTCCATGCTAATCTCTACATTTATCTCCTGTCCTTTCCTCCTTTCTCTATTTATTATTTCCCATTCTCTACCTTCCCTCATCTCCTTTTCTACACTCTCTACATACCTCTTTCTGTCTAACTACCTCTTCATCTCCAGAAGCCTTCCATGCACCCTATGTCTTCTATTATATTCTGCCTTATCTAACCTTCCTTTTCTCCAATTCCTGATATCCTCTCTTAAAGCCTCTTTGCTCTTTTCGCACTCCTCATCCCACCAACCTCCGTACCCACCGTCTTCTTCCTCTAACTCCCTTCCTACCTCCTCTTTTACCTTACCTATTCTCCCTTTTAAAATTGACAATCTGTCCTCCACCTTAACTTCACTTCACTCCTCCTTATCCCAATCCTCCATCCTATTCTGATACTTTCTTAGACTGTCTTCCTTCCATTTCCCCATCCTCTTTACCTTCCTTTCTCCTATCTTTATTATCTTATTTTTAGTCTTTCCTTTTAACTCTATCACCACTGGAAAGTGATCCGACCCCACCTCACTTCCCACTTCTTCACTATCTTCCTCCCAGTCTCCTCCGTCAATATATAGTCAATGACCGAATTACCCTTACCCTGAAACGTAAATTCTCCCTCCTCATCCCTACTTGTATTCCCATTTAATATCAACCACCCTCTCTCTCCTAACATCCATAACAATTTTCTCCCCTCCTACACATACCGTCGGCCTCTGCCTATCCATCCCTCCTACCCCCACTACTCTCCTCACTGAAACCTTCGCCTCTATCTCCCTTAATATCTTTTCTACCTCTTCCTTCTCCTTTCCTCTTTCTACTTTTAATCCTCTTATTATCACATTAGCCTTCCTTCTATCATTCTCGATTCGCTCTAATTTCCTTTCCAACACTTTTACCTTTTCCTCCATATCCCCTTCATTGAGCTTCACCATATCCCTCTCCTCCCCCTCCCCCTTGGTGTTGCTCCACCCTTCCAACTTTTCTATTCATTTCTCCAACTACTTTCTCTCACCTACCTCCTCCTCTCTTCTCCTTTTTACCCTATCACACATTTCCTTCACCTTCTCTTTTTCTTTCTTCCACCCTTCATCCCACTTGTCCAACTTCCCTCTAATTTTTCCTATCTCCTCCCATATTTCATTTAACTGTTGCTCCCTACTCTCCTCTTTTTTTTTACAATTTTCTAACTCCCCCTCCATCTTTTCGAATCTCTCTCTTGTCCCTACTGCCAATTCTCTCACCGCTGTCGTCACTTCTGTGGCTGAAAGGCATAACATCATAACTGACATTTTATCAAATTTGAGATAACATCAGATTTGTATCCATTCAGTAACGCTTCTTAATGTTTCGTAACTATAAAATGATTTTAATGTTTATTTTCATAGAAAATGTTAAATAACACAACTACATAACTGCATTTTTGTCGTCGATAGAATGGCATAATTGCATATCTACATTCAGGCTGCGAAAAACAATTGAACTTTTTAAAAACTCAAAGTTAAGACAAAAAACTTTTTTAGATTATAATATTTAATTCGGTTTATTATTATAATATAAATTTATTATAGTACATTTAAAAAATATATATATATAAATTTGTCATTTTAATAAAAGATTAAAAAGAAAATAAGTAAAAGAACGTTCATAAATTGCATTTATTTGTAACGATTTTAAAAAAATATTTGTATGTTAAACATTCTATTTTTTATACTTATAAATTTCAATTTCTATTTATTTTGTAATAATATATTCGTAATGTAGAATGATAATTGAAATAAAACAATTTTGTGATGATTTTTTAATAATACTTTGATGTAAAAGATTTTATTTACGTTTAGAATTATTTTCATACTCTAAAATAATTAAAAAAATATAACCACAAAAATCTTCAAATCGAAAATTCATTATGTTTTCATTTGTACAAAATATAAAATAAGTAAAAACAATTTAGCAGTAACAAATTTTATTGTTTAGTGTGCCCTTCTTCACAAACATTTTTCTCTTCATTGCTGTCCGATAAGGCAGATTCTGAATCGGATTTGTACGTAGCTATTAAATCCATTTTTTTTAATTTTGATAATTGAAAACAAACTGAAGTTAGTTACATAATACAATTTGAACGACATAACTACATAACTGTAACAACACACATGATAATAATAAAATATATTAAATTTCTTTAAAATCTGTATTTTTTATCAAATTTAGTAAACATATTTGAAAAATACATTAAATAATAAGACTAAAATGCCGAACACCAAACAGATATCTTTATTTTTCGATTTTACAGAACTAAAAGAATATTAAACCTCGTTTATCTCAAAACAATGAAAATGCAGTTATGATATTATGCCTTTCAGCCACAGACTTGTTCCATGCAATCCTCAAAATATCCTTCGTCCCTAATTCTTTTCCTCCCTTTCTCCCCCAAATATTTCCTTAAATCCCCCTCCGACCCCAGACTACCCGCACGCTGCACCCTCTCAAAATTACTGCGCCTACCCCTTCTGACAGCCTCTGACTCCACTCCCGTCTTCAGGGTCAGGAACACCTCGTCTTCTGCCAGGACTTCCTTTTGAACAGGCGAGCTTTCATCCGCCTGCTCTGGGTTAGCAGAACTTCTGCCAACCTTTCTCTCACCTCTCACCTACCCAGCCTTTCTCTCTCCTCTCACCGCACACTTCCCCCGCAAACACACATAACCTCTAATTCACCCTTACTTTTACCCTTATTTCACACACACTCCTTTCTCTTACACTCACACCTCAACCACTCACGCAAAATACACCCACTCTCTTACCTTTTTAACTCACACACGCTATTTCACTGCCCATTCAACACCTTATCCTCTGCACAAAACCACAACTTAAAAATTTCCCAACTACCACGAACGGTACCGGAAACGGAAGCCCAATTACTAATCCATGAAATTAATGGAAAGATAATGAAAAAATTAAAAATTAGAGAAATTAATGGAAAATTGAAGTAAAAAATTGATATCTGACATAAATAATTAGAAATTTAAGAAATTAATTAAGAAATAATGAAAATAATTTAAAATTGGAGATTCCATTGAATAATTAATAATAATAATCGCACACTTCATTCTTTCATTCTGTCCACACCTGAAGTTTGGCACTATAGATGTTTTTATGTTTTAAATCAATAACTTTTGAAAAAATGTATTTTTATATTAATTATAAGATTTCTAATTTTATTTATTTAATTATTGATTCTCCTGATTCTAAATTTTAAATCAATTGGCAAATTTATATAGTTTATTTTCAATAATATTAATGTATTACAATACAAAACGTGTCTTATTTCAAGCTACTTTACAGATTTTAATAAAGATTCAACGAATTTTAAATTTAATATGAAAATTAATGAATATTTTCTATTATAATTTATAATAATATATGAATAATTTTCATAATAATATTTCGTTTTTTTAATTACTTCTAAAAAAGACAATATAAATAATATAATATAAATAAAAATAAATATAAATATTGGTAAATTATTAAACTTATTTAATTTATAATTTTATTATAGGTTTCAAATTAGGATCAATTATAATTTTAATCAGTTCAATTGTAAAAACAAAAAATAAGATTGACTGAAATATATTTTTCACTATATTATAGATTTGCCAAGCCCGTCAGGCTAAAAATTCATTAAAATCAAGATCAAGATCCCAAAATTTTCACAAAAAAAGCGCTGATAACAAAAATCAAATATCTAAAATAATTTCATAAAATTAAAGAAAAATAACTATTTATTAATAGAAGTTTGAATTAATAAAAGAATTTAGAATCGATAAATTGAAATATTAATTGATTTAAATAATATTAAAGTTTGGATCGATTTAAAATTTCCAAAAGTTCTTTAAATTCTTATAATTATATGGGTTTAAGTTTGAAACACCTAAAATATGCATTGTTAGAATTTGAAAATATTTGAAGTTCATAATAGGTCTAGCATGAATTAATCAAATTCGAACAATTAAAAGTTTTAAGTAATTTAAGTTTAATATTACTAAAACTTTAAAAATTCAAAGTTCTTATACTAATTATTAAAGTTTGAAGCAATTAAAATTCGTATTAATAAAATAAAGTTTAAAATTTTTAATTTAATTTAATTTGTAAAGGTAAAAGATTGGAATAATTGTTCCCATGGATTAAATTAAAAAAAAGTTATACATTTTAAAACTTTAGTTATATTTCAATTTTGATTAATTCAAGTTTGAAATATTTTCAATTTGAATCGATAGAAGTTGTGAATTTTTTAATTTCGAGGAATGAAAAAATATTGATAAAAATTTTGAAGAATGGTTTGTTATTAATTGAATTTTGTAAAAAAAAAATTTAAAATAAGGAATTCTTATTATCAAAAGATGTTTGGAATAAATTAAGTTTGCATAAAAGTTTAAATATATTTTGTTCACAGCACTATTGAAAGAGAAATATTCTTACTTTTTGTAACATACAATAATTTTTTTTATTTTTAACTGGGGAAGAAAATCTGATATATTTTTTAAAATTTATTTCTATTTATTAATTTGTAACAAATTTTAATAAATCAAAATTAATTCACAAAATTTAATTTCATAATATATAATTAATTTTATCAAAATAAGTTTATAGTTTATTTGTTGTATTTAAACTATATATTAGCCAATAAAAAATGCAATTTTCGCGTTCTTCTTTTGCTTAGTAATAATAATAATCGCAAACTTTATTCATTCATTCTTTCATTCTGTTCACATCTATTCATGTTTTTCTGTTTTAAATCAATAACTTTTGAAAAACTGTATTTTTATATATGATTTCTAATTTTACTTATTTATTTATTAATTCTCCTGAATTTTAAATTTAAATTAAGTAATAAATTTATATTTTATTTTTAACAATAGTGTATTAAAATATAAATGCATGTTTCACTTTAATCTACTTTACAGTTTTTAATAAAGATTGACACCACTTTAAACATAATATGAAGATTAATGAAAAAATATGTAGATATAAATAATTTAAAATAATTTAATGTTTCCAATATATTCAACGCTTTGATTATAATTTTATTGAATACAACATAAATAAGAATAGAAATGAATATCATAAAATTAAATTGAAGAAAGCGTGCACAGTTTTTCAATATTTTTTAAGGCTTTTAAATGCCGTCTTTATAATTTATTGCTTTTTTTGGTAGACTTACATTTGTTAAACTAAATATATTTTTGGTTGATATAAAAATTCCTTAAAATTTAAAGCGTAGAAGTTTAAATTGAATGATATTTAAATTTTTGGAAATAAGATTTTAAATTGTTTTAAATAATTCTTAGGAAGAGAAGTCTGCGTAAATAAAAAATTTAGAATCGGTAAATTCAAGTATTAATTAATTAAAGTTTGAATTAAGTATAAGTTTGAATCGATTTGAAATTTCCAAATTTCTATAAGTTGAAATTAATAGTTTTTATATTTGCAAATGATTTCAGGTTGCACTGTTTCCAATTTTTTAAAATATTTTTAGACTTAAATAGTGGAAATTGTAATCATAAAGTTTGGATTAATTTAAGTTCTAATATTAAAATTCACATTTTTTATAATTTAAAGATTTTAATATTAGTTGAAGTTTAAAATTTCTAATTTAAATATGCATTGTTAAAATTAAAAAATATTTATAAGTTTATAATAATTTTAACATGAATTGATTAAAGCTTGAACCATTAAAAGTTTTAAATAATAATTGAAGTATATTATTATTCAAATTTGAATAATTCATAATTCCTACATATATTATTTGAATACACTTTTTGCGCCTCAGATACAATAAAGATACCATAATATTATAGTTTAAGACACTTTCGAGACACTTGTTTTTAGAGTAAACTAATTAAAATTTGAAACAATTTGCATTCATATTAATAAAATCAAGTTTAAAATTTTTAATATAATTTAATTTGTAAAAGTTAAAGATTGAAATAAAATAAAATGAACTCATTTTTATTTTAATTTCTAAAAAACACAAATTATTTCAATCTTTCACTTTTACAAATTGAATTAAATTAACCCTCAACTGCTAAACTGGGTCTGACAGACCCGGTAGACCTTTTCCGCTCTCTCCTACACCAGACTGTAGATTGAAAATACTGAAAAAATGGCTCTAAAAACCCGGGTTTGTCAGACCCAATCTAGCAGTTGAGTGTTAAAAATCTTAAACTTGATTTATAAATCTTAAAAATTTGGTTATATTGCAATTTTGATTATAATTGAAGTTTGAAATAATTTAAATTAATAGAAGTTAAGAATTTTTTAATTTGGAAAAATTAAAATTTATATCGATAGAAATTTTTGAGAATGGTTTGTTCCTAATCAAATTTCGTATTGTTTAAAGAAAATTTAAAAATAAAGATTTCATATCAGTAGAAGTTTGGAATAAAATAAATTTGTATAGAAAATTGTATTAATAAAAAATATTTTGTTCAAAAAACTTTTTAAAAAAATATTCTAATTTTTTTTTAACGTACTATAAAAACTTTTTAATTTTAACTTAGGAAGAAAATCGAAATTATTCTCTAAAATTTCTTTGTATTTATTAATTTATAACACATTTTAATAAATAAAAATTAATTCACAAAATTTAGTTTGATAGTAAAATTAATTTAGTCTAAATAAGTTCAATTTATTTTTTGTATTGAAACTATACTAGCCAACAAAAAATGCAATTCTCGCGCGCTGTAGCGCGCGTATTTTGGCTAGTGATTAAAATAATTTAAAATTGGAGAAAACAATTGATAACTGATAAAAATACATAATAAAAAATTGATGATATTAATACAAAAATTATTAGCAAAATTAAAAATGAAGGCAAATAATTGTAAAATGATTTTAGAATATGCAAATTGAAGAAACTAATTGAAATTCGACGTGAATAAATTATTGAAAGTTGTTCCGTTGGAACAGTTTATTTTTAATTTGGAAGCTACAAGGCTTAATTTGTATTTGTCATTTTCTTATATTTATTGTTCACCTTTTAGAACTATTTTTTAATTTATAGTTTTTCAAACTCACTAAAATCTTAGAACTCTGATAATCTTCGTGTTTCAAATTTAGACACGTTCTCAAAATAGTATTTGAAAAACCAATTTAATAAATGTCTCCGAAATTTTATCGATCTTTTTCAACTAGAATTGTAAATTGTACCTCACTTCAAGAAGCTCATTTAGCGGATGAACATAAAATTTCAATTTCAGAACAATTGTCAATGCCCGAGCGTTTATGGTTTTGACAGATGTTATCGGACCGTCCCTTGACCTGATCGGCTCCCAAAAATCATGTCCTCATACCTCCACCTCCACTTTTTCCAACTTATCCCTTCTTCTGCAATTTTGAGAATCTGGTTCTGCCTTGAACTTCCCTTGTTTCCTCATTTTTTCTCTAAAATCAGCATTTTTCGAACCGTCGAACAGAGAAGACCACTCGCTAAGGTCTGTCTCTTATAACAATTTTTCACCGCACTTTCTTGTAATTAAAGTTCATCATTCTTAACACTCGCGAACATCTGTATAATTTAGTGTAATTAAGTGTTTTTAAAATGTATTTTATCAATAGAAATATGTTTGTGTTTACACTTTATTTACAATATTCAAACTCATTATTCTTCTGGGATAATAATTAAACTTAATAATTATTTCAGACCACGTGTTAAAATAAACTCGTGGAATTAACAGAAGTTTATGACATTAATTGGGAAAAAAAATAATAAAAAATTAGAGAAATTAATTTAAAAATGATAAAAATGAAATTAAGAAATTAAGAAATTTGAAAATGGGACAATTAATTGAAAAACGATAAAAATAATTAACAATTCATGAAATTAAAAAAAAAATTAATTACTTAATTATTCTACCTTTAAACCAACAAAAATATAAACAGAAAAATTTAAATAATGAAAATAATTGAAAAATTGAGAAAAAACTGAAAAATAATAAAAATTATTAACAATTGATAGTAATCATTGAAAACATATGAACAAAATTAAAAATGAAGGCAAATTATTGAAAATGAGTTTAAAAAATGGAAATGAAAGAAAATAACTAATTGAAATTTGTAAAATAATTGTAAAATGATTTTAGATTATGCAAATTGAAAAAACTAATTGAAATTCGACGTGAATAAATTATTGGAAGTTTATGACATTAATTTAAAAAAAAATATATGAATTTGGAGAAATTAATTTAAAAATGATAAAAATGATTGAAAATTGAAGAAAATAATTAAGAAATTTAATAAGGGGACAATTAATTGAAAAATGTTAAAAATAATTGACAATCCATGAAATTAATTGAAAGATAATGAAAAAATTAAAAATTGGAGATATTAATTGAAAAAATTTGTTAAAAATTGAAAATTGAACTTGAAAATTGATATCTGACATAAATAATTGAAAGTTCAAGAAATTAATTAAGAAATAACGAAAATAATTAAAAATTGGAGATTACATTGAAAAATAATTAAAATAATTGAAAATTGGAGAAAACAATTGAAAAGATAAAAATAATAAGAAATTGATGAAATTAATAAAAAAATTATTGACAAAATTAAAAATTATGGCAAATAATTGAAAAAAATAATTTAAAAATTAAAAAAATAATGAACAATTCATGAAATTATTTTTGCAATAATTTAAAAATGATGCAATTAAATGAAAAATGATAAAATAAATTAAATAAGGGAATAATTAAAATCTGACAAAAGTAATTGAAAAATATTATTAATTATTAAATTTTGATTACGTTCATCATATGAATTTAAGAATATAATAATTGTAATTTGAAGAAATTTTTTTTCAGTTTATAAAAATAATTGATAAATGAAAAATGTGACTGAAAATAAATTAGAATAATTTTAATAAATAAAATAAAGATTCTAATTCATTATTGGGGGAAAAAGTGTTACAGTAAAAAAAAAATTTAAGAAGAATGTAATTATAATTTATTAAAAGTGAGTTTTGAAATTGTGGAAAAAAATTAAAAAATAATGATTAAAATAATTTAAAAATGGAGAAAACAATTGCAAAATGATAAATATAACAAGGAATTGATCAAATTATTAACAAAATTATTAACAAAATTAAAAGTGAAGGCGAATAATTGTAAAGTGGTTTTAGAATATGCAAATTAAAAAAACTAATTGAAATTCGACGTGAATTATTGAAAGTTTATGACAGTAATTAAAAAATAATTAAAATAATTTGAACTTGAAAAAATTAATTTCAAAATGATAAAAATGATTGAAAATTGATTAAAATAATTAAGAAATTTAAAAATGAAACAATTAATTGAAAAATGATAAAAATAATTAATAATTTATGAAATTGAAAAAAAAATTTAAATAATAAAATTTATCTGACATAAATAATTGGAAGTTTAAGAAATTAATTAAGAAGATATGAAAATAATTTAAAATTGGAGAAAAAATTGAAAAATAATTTAAATTATTAACAATTGATACAAATAATTAAAAAAAAATATGAACAAAATTAAAACTGAAGCCAAATAATTGAAAATGAGTTTAAAAAATGAAAATTAAAGAAAATACCTAATTGAAATTTGGCATAAATAATTGGAAGTTTATGACATTAATTGAAAGATAATAAAAATAATTTGAACTTGGGAAAATTAATTTAAAAAAATGGATAAAAACAATTGAAAATTAGAAAAATAATTTTAAAAAATAATGAACAATGCATGAAAAAAACAATTTTAAGAAGATTATAATTATAATTTATTGAAAGTGAGTTTTAAAATTAGGGGAAAAATTGAAAAGTAATGAAAATAATGATTAAAAATTAAGAAAATAATTTAAAAATATTTCAATAATAATTTTTCAACACGCTATATAATAGAGGGGGGGGGGGTGTTCAGGTTATGTAAAAATTACTAATATTTTAGTAAAATTCTATTTACTAATTCAATCAGTCAATTTTTTTTTATTTTTTTTTTTTTGTTACAATTACAAAGAAAGAAAATTTTTAATGAATGAAAAATAAGACAATTTAATTTTGCTGTACAATCAAATCCGTAAAAATTTCTTTTGTGATTGATGTCCTACTCTGATCTGTTAATTTTCACGAGAAAATTGGATTAAAAAAAAAAAGTACAGAGTTGAAGAGTGGGCAATTTTTGTGCTCACTCTTTGGCAAGTGATGAAAATTTTAAAAGCAATTTTCCACTCGAGGAAACAAATAGCCGGAGCTTTCTTCATGAAAATAAATCAAGTGTTGGAAGGACTAATTTTTCCGTCCTCGACACTTTTATAAAAATTGTGTTTAGCTATGTTGACAGATATCAGAATGCAACGAGATGAAAAATATCCGCTTTGATTTTCGATGAGATAAAATTTCGAAAACAGATTTTTGTCATTATATTAAACTGATTGTTTTTATGATTAGATTAAAAGCTTTAAAATTGGCAGTATAAAGCATTTTATTAAGAGGTTCTTCTCCGTTTGGTATTCAGACACTTTACTCGAGAATTTTCTCCAGTTTGAGAAATCCACGTGGTTAAGAAAAATGAAGAAAGTGAGAGAAAAGCAGTCTCTCGGAGACACGTAAATGAAAATGCCAGAGAGAATTTTTCACACGGTGTATTCACATTTTGTTGAGTCTTTTAATAGAATGAACAGTCCGAGTTTGAAATTAAATACTTTTCAACTTTCATCAGAGACAATTTTTATAGCCAATTATATAATTTATTTATATATAATTTGTGCCTCAATTAAATTCAATAATGGTGAAAAAGCACCAATGGAATAAATTAATTTTACTGAAAGTCTGGAACGAGTAGCAGAAAGAAAAGCAACCATATTTCTCGAGAGAAACAAGAAATCCTTTTTTTAAAAGCAGAGTAAACAGAATATAATATTATCTCAATATTGATATTGACTTCTTGAAAAAGAAGTGATATCGAGAAAAAGATATTGAAAAATACAAAGTAAAAATTTCACAAAAGAAAGTATATGTATTTTGTATTGGACAAGTTTTATGTCTATGGGGGATTTCCTTTCAGAATGCTCAGAAAGTAATAAATATATTTTTAGCTTGATGTGACAGTTGAATTGATTTGATAAAAGGGCATCAATAATAAGTTTTAGAGTAGTTTCTGCTTGAGTGATAAGGTATTTAATGGAAACTCATGGAGTGAAACAACTATGCTTAAAATGTTGAAAAACCAAAAAAAAAAACAGACAAAATGCCTCATTTTAAGTTCCATCGTGAATAAAGCAGGTAGCACTCTCGGTAATGAGAGTGTTTTCCCAGCAGGCAACCACATTCTCGACGCCTTAAAACCCATTTTCAACCTCTCCTCATTAAATCTGCATGATAGCAGAGCGGACCACCATATTCTGACAGATAGACTCAAAAATGATTTGATTAAAGCGTATCCATTTTTTATGGTCCGTCAAAAGTCTTCACTGACATTCGCATTTTGATAATGTAAAATGTTTGTGTTAATAAAGTAGCAACTTTAAAAAAAAACAATTAAATCTAAATTAAAGGTATTTCTCTTGCAGTTATACTTGAAAAAATAGATTTTCTAGGGTTTTTCTTTAAAATATTGAGAAAACGTTATTTTATAAGTGCCTTCTGTCTGGTTAAAATTTCACCGTTTAAAATTTGAGACATTCATTTTCGAAATTTGAATTTTAGATGCAAAATGATAACAAATTAAAATTTTGAACAATTCAATTTTTAAACGATAAAAGATCGTGGAATTTTACTCAGACAGAAGGCACACATAAAATAAAGTTTTCCCACAATCCTGTATTCTTTAATAATAATATGAAAAATTGAATTAAAAATGATCAGAATTTAATCTAAAAAAATTTTGATACAAGGAAAGTCGAAAACTATATTAAACTTAATTAATTCCAAGCCATTATTATTTATATAAATCCCAAACGTCAATTAACTCAAACTTTAATTTTTTCAAACTTATAGGTTAAAATTAATCAAAGTTGCAATTATTACATGTAGATAGTAAAATATTAATTAACAGCAACATTAATGAGAAACTTTACATTGCTGTTCGTCATTTAAAACTATAAATTTTTGGAAATGCAAATAATGAAAATTACGAGAATAATTACAAAATGGAAAAGAATAAATATAAAAAATGACGAAAATAATTGACAATTAAAAACAAAATTTGAAAAATGGATAAATAAATACACAGTTGTTAAAAAGTATCTAAAAAATTAAACAAAATACATTCAATTAAAACTAAAAAATTGAAAAATTAAGAAAATTAAAGGAATAATTGCTGAAATCAATTGCAAATTGAACAGCTGGATTGAAAATCAAAACAAAAAAATTAAAATTGAAGAAAATAATTGAAAACTTTAGAAAATAATAAAAATTTGGAGAAAAAAATAAAAGTTTAAAGAAATAAATTCATAATTTAAAAATTTAACTGAAATTAAAAAAAATTGATAATAATAGGGAAAAATTACAAAACGTGAAAATAATTCACAATTGAAAACAAAATTCGAAAAATGGCTAGATTAATACACAACAACAAAAAAATAATTGAAAAACTCAAAGAATCATTATAAAACTTTAAGAGACTAATTGCAAATTGAAAAAATTGTTGGAAATAATTTCAAATAGCAAAAAATAGGTAATAGTTAAAAAAAATAAATGAAAAATGATAATAATTAAAAAATTGGAGAAAATATTTATAAAATGACTTGATTAATAGACTACTGAAAAAAAAATTATTGAAATATAGCAAAAACTTTAAATTTAAAGAAAGTGATTAAGAATTGAAAAAAGTAATTGAAAAAAGCCGAAAGTTATTGAATATAGAAGAAAAAGATTAAAAACTGAAAAATGGAATTGAAATTTGATGAAAAAATTGAGAATTGAAGAAAATAAAAAATTTAAATTAACGAGTCTTATTGATAATAGATCTCAATAAATAAATAAATAATAGGGACAAATAATTGTCGAAAGGCGAGAATTTTAAAATATTACGGAAGATAATTGACAATTGAAAAAAAAATTAAAAATGACTAGAATAAGGCACAACTGAAAAAAAAATTAAAAACGTTGAAAAATAATTCTAAAATTTTAAGAGAATAAATCAAAATTTTAAAAATTGTAAAAATAACTAAAAATTAAAGAAAATAATTAATAAATGAAAAAAAAATAATTGAAAATTAACAAGAATAACAGCAAAATTGGAGATAATTTTCTAAAAATGATGAAAATAATTGACAATTGAAAACAAAATTCGAAAAATGGCTAGATTAATACACAACTGGAAAAAAAAATTTAAAAAATCAAACTATAAATATTTAATTTAAAAAATAATTGAAAACTGAAAAATTAAGAAAATTATAGAAATAATTGTTAGAAATAATTGCTAATTGAACAACTGGATTGAAAAAAATTGAATCGAACAAAATAATTGAAATTGAGGAAAAAATTAAAAATTAAAGAATGTAAATGAAATTTTTAAAACATAAATAAGAACTGAAAAAAATAATTCAACAATTGAACATAAAATAAAAAAAGGATATTAATATTCGAAAAAATAATTGAAAATTGAAAAATGTGATTGAAATTTGAAGGAAATAATCAAAAAATGAAGAAATAAATTGTAATTTGAAATAATGGTTTATAATTGAAAAAAATAAAGTTTTTTGGAATATTAAATAAACTTCATTAAAAATTGTAGAATGGAATTGACTTTAGAAATTAATTCATAGTTTAAAGAAAGTTACAAAATGACGAGAATAATTGACTATTAAAGAAAATAATTGAGAAATGCGCAAAATAATTGACAATCGAAAAAGAAAATTGAAAACTGTCGAGAATAATCTACAACAGAACAAAGTAATTAAAAAAGTTAAAGAATAATTATAAAATTTGAGGAGAATAATTGTAAATTGAAAACGGTTGAAAATTATAGAAAAAATTGTAGACTTATTTACACACTAATTTATATCACTTTCTTGAAATATTTAATTATTCTTTCTTGCAATTTTTTCTTTTTCAAACAATTTTTTCGGTAGGTTATGTTTGATATTGCTTTTCTGTATTTTTAGAAAATCATTTAGGTAACTTTTATTTCTTTTTAAATATTTTTCTTGATTATGCGCTTAATAATACTTTTTTATTTTTTAATTTTTTTGATTTGACATAAATCACTTTAGTTAATTTTATACAGTTTTATTTTAACAATATTTATTAGACAAATTTATTTTCTTTTCCAGTGATTAATTTTATTTATTATTATAATTTGGAAGTTGTAAAATACAATTTTTTTCTATTTATTGATTTTTAAAATAATTATTTGCTTTTTTGTCATTTGTCATAACTTATTAATTTTTATAATTTTTAAAAACTTTTCTTCTTTTATTTAAGTTTTTGTAAATTTAATCTTATATTAAATTTTCTCATTTGATCAGAATTTCTCTATTTCTTAGAAATATTGGTTTTTTTCTTAAAATTGTTAAATTGTTTTCACTTAATTCTTCATTTAAAAAAAAATGATTGCTTTTTGCTTGATTTTTAAAACAAGTTTTTAAAGTATTTTTTTATCTTTAGTAACATTTTTCCGTTTTTTACTGATTATCTTATTTATTTTCTTAATTTAAAAAAACATGTTCGCAAATATTTTAACTCTTTGAAAATCATTTTTTCCTCTCTTTTGTATTTTCAATTTTTTGTTTTAAAAACTTTTATAGTTTATTGCGTAGTATTTTTATTTTAAAAAAGCAATTTAATCAATTTTCCTTAAACTGTTTAATATTTCATAACGCATTATTACCATATTTCTTAATTTTCTTTCTTTTACTTTCATTGATTTTTTAAACTTTCTTTATTTTTGAAGAATTTTTTTATTTTTTGCAGGTTTTTCAATTAGTACATTTTTTACATCTTTTTGCTTTAATTTTCCCATTTCAATGTAAATTATCCTTAACTTTTTTATCTGTTCATTCATAATACTGGTTTTAATAAAATTTTGTAATTTTTGTAATTTATGTAAAATTTTATTTTTTACATTTTGTTAAGATTCTTTGAAAATTTTCTTCATTGTTTAAATGATTATTTGCTGGTCACTCTAATAAGATAAAAATGCAGGAACTTTTGTTTTTTTTTAGGGAAACCCTGCAATTTTTTTGTGCTTCAAGTCCGTGACAGCCTTGATTCGGCCCTGAAGAACAGTGTAACTAAAAACTTATTTTATATTATAAAATAAATAATAATGATAAAATAGTGTCTGAGGTACCTATTATGAGACATGAATGTTTAGATGTCCCATGATTTTTGTCTCTATTATGGGGCAAAGAAAAAACTGTTATAAAATTAAATTGAATTATGCAATTATCATGTGATTTGGTTAAAATCAATAAAATAAGATAACAATATTATATTTTGTGGAAAATTGCATTAATTTCAAGATTACAAACTACTTAAGCAGTTCATGATAGAATACAAAATAAATAAGTGTAAAAGACTAGAAAAAAATATTTCAAGAATATAATATAAATTTTTTCAACTCTATCTCATAAAAGGTAAAAATTTGTCAAATGTTCCATAATTGTAACTTTTACACCTATAAATTAAGATAATATTAAAAAAAAAACTTTATTTTATACATTTTTTAGCTGGTTAGGTTTTACTGAAGTTATCGGAAAAATTCCCGCTGTGGCTTTTTTAAAGTTGAGTGTTGATTGATCTCTCGAAAATGTAAAGAATTTCAATCAACAAATGCATTTTCCAGAAATTTTTATTCGCTTTTATGAGTTTTTTTAATTCAAGTATCATTTCTATTAATATTTTCGTGAGTTGAATTAACGAAAAAATTAATTTAGTCCTTTAGGTTTTGACAGTACAGAAAACCGAATTGGTAAACATAAACTGAGAAGAAATTTTTCCGAGAATTAATTCTAAAAGTGTTGATCATCTCTTTTCATCATATGTCGAACCAAGCAATTTAATATCCGCACAAATCTAAAAATCAACCTGTCAGCGCTGGGAGATAAAAGTAATATCCGTTCGGAGAAATTGTGCACACATTTAAAAAAAGGACACAGAAAATAAAGATTCTAAAATTTATAGGGAAGTACTCTGATTGTTTGCTAGTTTAAAAAATACCCTTTTTTATAAAGATGTTGAGAATATATATACCCTAATAAAAACTGGACTGACCTTTTATTTGAAAAGGTATAATTATAATATTATGTTCATTTTAATAGGGACCATTAAATGGACATTGGTAACTTTGGTTTCGTTAGATTTAATGTTCTTTTCTTTGGCCGTTGGTGTCGGTGTTACTGTTGGAACCTGAAAGTTCTCTGAAAGGTCTTCTTCTTCTTCTTCTTCTTCTTCTTCTTCTTCTTCTTCTTCTTCTTCTTGAATAAACGCATCATATTTTTTTTCAGAGAGGATATACCTGATCTCTTAAATACCGAGGCGTCGTTTGAGCGTATTGGAGGTACAGTGCCGCTCAATAAATTTTGCCAACCTTACATCAATTTAAGGTTTTACAAAAAGTTTTGTATTTTGTTTATTATTTAAAGGATTAGACCACTGTAGAGCACAAAAATTAGACCTAAATTGAAAATTTTTTTACAGAAGCAGAATACAATGAATTAATTATTATTATTAGATATTATTATTACACTCTATTGATGTGTAAAAAAAATTATTTTCCAATGTTGCAGAAGTTATAATGTCGGCCTAGATGGTCGATTTAAAAATTTCCATTTCTTAAGAAGAGGTTTAAGGCAGGTAGAAAATATTTTTTAAGTTTTTATCAAGAACTAAAAGCCAACATTTTTATAAATTTGCAACTAAAAAGCTAAAGAATTACGTAGCGGATTTTGAAAAAGCCGGTTTTTGTGAAAATGTCAAACATTTGAATCAAAATTTCAAATTTTTCGATAAAAAATCGATAGAAAGTTTTTTATTTTTGTACTAGAGAAAAACTCCAGTACTTCCAGGAAGAATGTTATCATATAGCCGCATACCAATTTTCAAGTAAATTGGTCAAAAAATGTTTTTTAAGACCCTATGGCACCTTTCTAGTCAAAAATTTTTTTTTCGATTTTTTGAAGGGTCACAGTGGTTTAACCCCTTAAGTTACAAAGCTCAGAAAGGTCTCATTTGAAAGCTCAGTTTTCAATCTTTAACACTGTATAAAACAAAAATTTAAAAAAATGTATTAATGTTTAATTAATGTTATGGCTAAACACAGTTTTACATTTTTTTCCATTTTCTTTAAAGTAATACAGTTTTTTAGGAAATAATCATATTTTAATTGTACTTTCATCATTTGAAAGCTAATTTTGTTACCTTTAAAATGCATTCTTTGAAATTTTTGTACGATTATTTTTAACAAAAATATGGTTATTTGTTTAAAAATGTATCCGTTTTCTTCAGTTTTTGATAACTCAATAACGGCTAGTCTTAAAAAGAATTTTTAGTTACATGAAAAAAGGAACTATTCCTGTTATTAAATTTTTTTTAAAACTAATCGTTCTCCCCGTGTGGAAATTGCCGATAGGCGCGAGTTAGGCCCAAACTTGATGAAACTTGGCCCCTTCTCGATAGTGTAGACAGAACCACGCTCGCAATGAAACGCCTACCTAACCTTGAACCAAGAATGTTTTCCCGCAGGATAGGATAGCCTGGTCCCAGCTCGAGCCTAACTAGTTTTTTATTGCTAGCCAAAATAAAATCTACTTTGAAGTAACAGCCAAAATATGGTTGAAATATACATAATTGTGTCAGAATCACTGAAAATTATGTAAATTTTAACCATATGTTGTCTATACTTTTCTGTGAGAATATATAAAAGGGAGAAAAATAAATTGATAAAATTTTAGAATTAACTTTGATGTATTTTACTAATATAGAAGTTGATAAAACTATATAATAAAATAAAATTTAATAGAATTTAATGAAATATAATTTAAAATAATATGTTTTTAAAAACTATTTATCCGTGTCGCCTCCTCGTTGTTTTTTATGTCCATCCCAATCTTTGGAATTGGTGAAAATAGACCCCAGATGAGACAATACATTTCCTTCGACTGTTCCATATCTTTCACAAACAACATCTGTCACAAAAAAAAGTTAAAAATGTAATTCTATTCAATTAATCTAAGTCTATTAAAAAAGTCCATCATGGATACATTTAATGGAGTTTACTTACCTACTATGCATGAACACATGTGATATATTCTTTAAAAAGAAGTTTTCCTGTTATTTTTTTTGTCGCAGTAAATATCATTGCCAATTCTCTGACCATAAACTTTTTAATCATGTTTGTTAGAGATTTTCTTATGATATTATCTTTGTCAAACAGCAGGCATAGCGAAGCTTTCTGTAAGCAAAAATATGTATTCATAATGTGATAACGTTTCAGTTATTTATATAATAAAATATATTTTAATGATCGATAATGAAAAAAACTTACGAAACTCTTGCAGCAGTCTTCATCTGTTTTAAGCAGTTTTTCTAATTCTGTTAAATCAGTGACATTCTTCAGTGGTATGTTGAGATTAAATTTTTCTGAGAAGCTAATTTTTATACCTTCTTTGTACTGAATGCAATTTTCAAGCATCGTTATTATAGTTGTCTGATTATCTTTTATTTCCTTAATGTCAGATTTAATTTGCTGTATATCCCGCGAAATATCATTTGATGATAAAGAACCTTAAAATAGAATTATTAACTTTATTAACAATATAATAAGGAGCTATATTTATGAAAAAATTAAACATCTAAATTGATTTAAAACGATTTCAAATCGTACTTAATTCGAAAAGTTTTGATTAGAATCGCTTCGAAGCCTGAAACTCTTGTTTCGCACATCTCTAATCTCTAATAAATTAAAAAAAATTATAATTTTCTCACCTGTATTTGAACTTTTGGGATTTGGAGCGACAGATTTTGGGGATAATGAAGTTGTAATACTTGAAGATGTTTTGTCATTTTGTTTTGGAGAATGATCTCTGACATCATTTAAAATGATGTCAGTTTTGAGTGGATTTTATCTATAATATAGACAGTTTAATATAAATTATTTAACAACGTCTAAAATATGTAAAAAATACCATAAGTTAATATTATTTTATCCATTGCGCATCTTTGTGTGCAACTTGGAATCATGGAATTGTGTTGTTTCTGCATGAAACATAAATTTGATTATTTTTTTTTTATAAGGGTTTAGAGTTTTGTAACTTATGTAATATTTTACTAGACCGTAGAGCTTCACTTAAAGATACATTTTCCATAAAAAACTGATTTTCGAAAAAAATGGACTTGTGCGGTTTCTGCACCAACTGCCTCATTTATATAGTATGTTAAAATATTATTATACATCGCGAATCAATTCTAACCTAAATTGGGAGCCAAAACTTTAAAATTTTTATTATCTAGGAAGATGCAGGATAAAACTTTAAACATTCAAATAGAATACGAGAAACATTAACATTACTGAAATTAATTTTCAAAAATTAAGAAAAATAAAAAAAAATACATTCAAACATTTAATAAAATGACAGGAGTCATGTTAGAGATGTACATTACAAAAAGGCTTTGGAGATGAAATTTTTGTAGTCTTTATATTAATTTGGTCTATGCATGACTTTATTTTTGTTTTATAGTACTAAGTAAACGCTAAATTTTAATTAAGAATATTGGCAATATTTATCTCTAAATAGTTTTTGTAAGACTAATCAGGACACCTTTGAAAATAAAATATATTAAGATATACCAGAGTAAATGACATTTTGAGGTTATGTATTGAATACATGAATTTATTTTTAAATATTTAAATTTGAGGAAGTATTAAAATTCCACTTAATTTAAAACTTTATTTCTTTTTAGAGAATTTTTTTATTTCTCAATTATTGTAGCAATATCTAAATTCAATAATAAGAGGTAAAAACATAGCGAATATGCTATTTCAACTTACCTTCATTTTCTTCGAGATGAATCACAGTATTCTTTTGAATGAAACGATGCCTTCTTACACGTTTTGTACTGTTCTCTTTATTCATTTCATTACATTCAACAAACCTATGATATTGCAATTACACAGGAGCACATTAACTTACACTTTTTAAAATATTGATTGCTTATTCGATCAGCTGATTCGAATATTTTGTCTGTCAACCCAGTTTCCACATTGAGCCAAGATAAAATTAAAGTCCTAGCCATGATAGATAGCGCCACAAGCACGAACTACATAATGAAACCAAACAAGACAGGCTCGAGCTAGAGCCACGATAAAAAACACCTTACAGCCACAAAATACTTTGCCAAGATGGGGCCCAACTTCAAACTCACCATAAGCTTGGCAATTTCCACACGGGTCGAGTTAATAATTTAAAAAAATAGCTCACTTTTTAAACAACCATATTTTTGTTAAAAAAAATCGTACAAAAATTTTAAAAAATATGTTTTAAAGGTGATAAAATTAGCTTTTGAATGATATAAATAAATTTAAAATGCAATGATTTCCTAAAAAAGTATATCACTTTTAAAAAAAATGAAAAGAATGAAAAGAAATGAGCTTTCAAATGAGACCTATTTGTGCTCCGTTACTTAATAAACAAAAAACAAAACTTTTTATAAAGCCCTTAATCGCTGTAGGATGGTCAAAAGTTATTGAGCGGCACCGTACATATTGAACCATCGCTCATGCAACCTTAGCATACATCCTCTTTTGCTAGGACTACTATTTTGCCAACATAACAAGATGTCTTTCCGAAGTTAGTCAGTCCATTTGAAACGTACTTGGACTTGTCTCTAAACTGAATTTAATCGTTGCCCGGGTCCTGTCCTATTGCCACTCCCAACTGAACCCTGATCTCAGTCAGAGAGAGACCTATTGTGGACGGCACTGTGTATTACAATCGTCGTAATAGTAAATGCTTTGAGAGGTTATCCCAACACTGAGTAGACAATTATAGGTCAGATGTAACTTGCTCGCCAAGAGGGGAAATTGTACCTGAAGACAGTACCCCTCTCTTAGGCCAACTTGCTCGCTAAAACTGATGTTGGGCCTCATGCTGTGCGAGTATTATAAATCTAGCCCTTTGTTGGCTCTAGTATCTAAAAATCCTATCTTTACTTTATTCCGAGCTTTATAACGATCAGCAATTTTCATGTTTACTGAAAGGATTATTTCAAATAATTAAAAATTTTAGAATTAAATATCTTGGCTTTCTCACAAAGAAAAAGCAGTACCATGTTACCATTGCCCTGAAAAAATTTAACACGAAAATAAAAAGACATTTAACAATAATGTAGAGTTAATCGTAAAAATTTCATTCACCAGTAAACTATCCATGCAGCAAAAATCATAACCACGCTGAAGAAATTTGTAGATTATTATTTGTTACACTCGTGATTTAATTTTAGTAAACTGACTATCAAAGTAGGAAAAAAGTGGTCACTAGACAAAATATTTCATTTAATATAAGTTTACTAACAATTGATGATCTCTTTTTTATCAACCTTTAGTATGTAATCAATTTAAGAAAAAATCATCCATTTTGAATGAAAGAATTAGGTAGGGGAAAAATGATTATTATTTTATGAATATTTTTCTTTCATGTCAGCAAAAATATTTGCTTTCTAATCCAAGAAAACAATAAGATAATTTTTTAAAAATTTGCTATCTCATTCTAAATTTATTAGTGGTTTCTCACTAATGTTTAATAGAAAACTACTAATACTACTAATACTTTCAAATTAGTAGTTTCTTTTACTAATAATTAGTAGTTTTTCACACAACACTATTTAATAGTAACCTCACTGCAAAAACATGGTATCTTAAATTGGACAAAAATGTCTTAAATTAAGACACTTTTTGTGTCTAAGACACAAAAAAAGTTTTAATTAAAGACATTTTTAAAAAATTTAAGACATCTGTTTTTGCAGTGCAATCTCTCTCTAATTCATTAGTTTATATAAGATTAAGAGTGGCAATTACGATTTGTTCTTTAAAATTTGACATCGATTTTGACAAAGTTTAGACTTTATATGTATAGGTCAATGAATTTGTTTTGAAGCAAGGAATATGATTTTTTTAATACATTAATAAATAAAACTTAAAGATTAAAAATTTTTTTTGAAAAAACGGATTTTTTAAAAAATCAAAATTTAATAACAACTTTTTTAATAGTTGTTTTTATAAATCATTGTGTTTGATTCCAGATTATAATAGTATAAATAACAATACCAAATTATATTTAAATCTGGAAACAGGCTCAAGAGTTTTTGAACAAAACCTTCTTCAAAAAATGTTTTTTACACGTTTTTTAGCTAAGGGTCAAAACGAACCATGGAGGTTCATTTTTGATTCGTTTCAAATTGTGAAATAACTATTTTGATGCACTCTGTAAATCTGAATTACTGATTTTCTATTAATGAATTAGCGAGAAATTGATAACTATTAAATCGAGTATTAAATAGTGAAAAATTGCACTAATTTTTAGTAGAAAACTACTAATTTGAAAGTTAAATATCTACTAATTGAACATGTAAACTTTCACTATTGCAATTTAATCGATATTTCACTTTAAAATTAGTAGTTTTCTACTATTAATTAGTAGTTTTCTACTAAAAAATAGTGTAATTTTTTAATATTTAACAGTGGCCGATTTTTCGCTAGTTCATTGGTAAAAAATTACTAATTCAGATTTAGAGAGCAGTTTCTTTATATTTTACCCAATAACAGCCAAAAATTATAAATTCAACAGATTTTCACGGCAAATTATGGGAAAAACCTCGAAATTTCTTAAAATCCAAAGATAATCGGGAAAACCCCGTGTTTGACAACTTATAAAATATTGCTTAGAACTTAACCTATTTCTTTTGAAATATTTGAAAAGTTTTGCATTTGTTTCATCTTCTTACATAAATTTATGGTTGTTTCTTTAAGGGGTCAATGCAATAATCTAAAATGTTTGTCATTGTAATAATTGTTTTGACAACTTTCAATATTATGACCAGTTTGAAGAAACAGCATGAACTTTTCTATGAAATATTTTCCTGTGTTATTCTTTTAGTCCCTTATTCTTTGAAATTTTTGTTTTGAGGATTTTAATATTTAAATCCTGCATACAAAAGATTGTTTATGTATTAAAACAAGGAAAAATGTCATTATAATTTATTATAACATATTTATGACACAGAAAGTAGGTATATATACCAGAATTTTATAATTTTTCACCAGTTTTGCCTATTTCTTAAAGCAAAAGGTTCTCTTGAGAAGCTAAAGCAAGAACTAAAGCAAAATTTAGAAATTGAAAAAATGGAGTCAAATCAATTAATCGTGCACGAGAGTACATCTTCAAAAGGTAAAGCAATGTTAATTGTAAATTCTTTTAAATTTATTTTTGATCAAAATTTGCGTAACGGAGATATTAGATGGAAATGTCCTGTAAAAAAGTGTCTTGCTTCTTTTCACTCATCAAGTGGAGTGCCGCGAATTATAAAAAATGAAAAATTAAATCATAATTGTAAGAAATTAGAAAATAATGTTATACAAAGGCATATGTTGTCCGTTGGTGCAAAAAGAAAAGCGATTGATAATATTTCTGAAAAACCGTTAAAAATAGTTCATTTGTGTACAGAAAAAGAGCACTCCGATGTAGAATTAAATGATATTAAATATATTAATCGTAATATTTACAATGCACGTAGAAAATTACAACCTATTTATCCAACAGATATTAACGATTTGCAAAAAAAACTTAATGAATTAAATGTTAAAACAAAATTTAATGAAGAATTTGTTCAAGTGAATGATCAAGAATCAAATGTTGTAATATTTGCAACAAATAGAAATTTAGAATTTTTAGCGAAATCTGAAACTTTACTTTGTGATGGAACTTTTGATTATGCTCCTAAGTTTTTCAAGCAACTTTTCTCAATCCATGGATTTATAAATGGATATTATATTCCTCTTGCTTTTTGCCTATTAAAAGACAAAAAAGAAAATAATTATACGTATTGTTTTAATAAGTTAAATGATTTATGTCTAGAAAAAGGTTTTGTTTTAAATCCTAAAAAATGTATCGTTGATTTTGAAGTAGCAATACATAATGCTTTTCAAACCGTTTGGCCTAATATTGAAATCATAGGTTGTAGATTTTATTTATCACAAGCGTGGTACAGAAAAATTCAAAAGTTTGGTCTATCAAGTGATTATAATTCTAATGATTCTGAAATAGGTAAATGGTTGAAAACTTGCTTTGGTTTAATATTCTTAGATCCGGCAGATTTAAAACATTGCTTTGCATATGATTTGTTATCAATAATTCCTTTAGACGATAAAGTAATTGCATTTGCACAATATTTAACTTTAAATTACATAAACGATAATGCGAAATTTCCACCAAAAATCTGGGCTGAGAATAGTTCTACACTAGTGCGGACAACAAATGCCTGTGAATCATTTCATTCACAATTAAAAAAATTATTTACTCACACTCAACCATCAATTTATCTCTTTATCGAAAATTTACTCTCTCTTCAAACACACACTTTTTTTAAATGTAACAGTGTTAATACACCTTACAAATATCAGTGCTCTGCATCTAAAAGAAAGCAACATTATGTTGAAAGTCAAATAATCGCTTATAAACAAAATAAAATAACCCGTCTTGAATTCGTGAAATTAGTTTCATCTCATTACCGAGTGCACAAAAAATAATCAAAAATAAATTTAAAATAATGTAAATAAATATGTTGCTTTACATTAGAAAATGTATATTGCATTTCTCTCAATGCACCCTGCATGGATTGTTAAACATATTCTACAAAGTTTTTAAAATTGTTTTATAATTATTTATAGTTAAATTTATTGTTAGCATTATGCATGTAAAAAATGTTTTTGTAGTTCCTATGAAATTTTTTATGCATGAGAAAATTTTATATTCTTTTTGTTATTTTTGTAGTTTAAATGAAATTTTTTATGCATGTAAAAAAGAAGAAAGAAAGGAAGGAAGGGGATGTGGTTGGTTGCCTTCAATTTTCTTTCTTCTTTTTTTATAAACATTTATTTATTAAATTTTATGTTATTGTTATTATTTTAATAAGAAATAAAAATTATGCATGTAAAAAAGAAGAAAGAAAAGAAGGAAGGGGATGTGGTTGGTTGCCTTCAATTTTCTTTCTTCTTTTTTATAAACATTTTTTTAATAAATTTTTTGATATTGTTGTAATTTGTTTAAATAATTATGCAATACAACTACATTTCACTTTTGGGTACGTTTGTTTAGTTAGAACAAATATAAAAATTTGCAAGTTTTTACAAAGTGTGCTACTCTAGCTATTTTATAAAAAGTTCATAAATAAAAACTATTATTTTTATAGTAATAATAATAGTATTTAACCCATTAACGCCCAGACGGACGAAAAATTTCTGTTGACTTTGAGGACCTCCCTTTTAAAAAAAATGCCTACAAAAAAATTAGCACTTATCATTTTTAACGTAAAATTTACTCCTCTTTTAGATTCTGAAGTTAAAATTTGTTTATAACAAATCGTTAAAAAGTTATAAACAATTTTTTGCAAAAAAACACGATTTTTTGAGAAAAAATTTTCATTTTAGACATATTTTCACAGGAAAAAAGCAAATAGATGCTCTCAAAAGCTCAAAATATCGCGTCCATGGACCCCCAGCTATAAGACCCTGAAGCAAAAAAATTTTTTTTTCAAAATGGCGGACGCCAATATGGCGGCTAAAACTAAAAAAATGGCTCAGATATGAAACAGGGTGCTCCAACTTTTTCATGTGACTGAAATCGCCTAAAACTCTTTATACGGGGGTTTTTGGGGTCGCTGATTACGAATATGATGTCAGTTTTAAAAATTCAAAATGGCTGATCCAATATGGCGGACGAATTTTTAAAAAAATTTTGGATTCACTTGAAACTCTCCACTCAGGGGTTTTTGGGGTCGCTGATTACGAATATGATGTCAGTTTTTAAAAATTCAAAATGGCAGATCCAATATGGCGGACGAATTTTTAAAAAAATTTTGGATTCACTTGAAACTCTCCACTCAGGGGTTTTTGGGGTCGCTGATTACGAATATGATGTCAGTTTTTAAAAATTCAAAATGGCGGATCCAATATGGCGGACGAGTTTTTAAAAAATTTTGGATTCACTTGAAACTCTCCACTCAGGGGTTTTTGGGGTCGCTGATTACGAATATGATGTCAGTTTTTAAAAATTCAAAATGGAGTTGGCAAATTTTTTAAGTCTTATTATTTTTTTTGGTTATTTTTGTTTATTTGACGCTGATTTATTTGCTGTGGTGCTGTATAACTTTTAACTATGCTCACAACTAAGACGGTTTTGCGCTTGTTGTTTCCGCTAAGATCTGGCATTTCGAAGTCGGCGCATTACTAGTTTTGCAGAAAATGCAATGGCATGCAGTTATTACTGCTGTACTGCTTGTTGGCATTGTGCCAGAATTTGCTTGCAGCTCTGGCTATTGTTACTGAGCCAGCATTTGCTTCCACCACTGGTTGTCCTTACTGTGCCAGCGTTGCTTGCAGCTCTGATTATTGTTACTGCGCCAGCATTTGCTTCTACCACTGGTTGTCCCCTTACAAAAAAGGAGTATTAGAATGAGTATTGAATAATGAGTACTGCAGTGAGTATTGCAATGAGTATTGCAATGAGTACTGCATGAGTACTGCAATGAGTACTGCAATGAGTATTGGAAATTCCAGTACTTTTTTCGCCACATGTATTTTTTAAGTACAGTAAACAATTTTTTTTAAAATTATAATGAAATTGTGATTTTGCGTTCCATGTATTTCTGTATATTTAGTTTACAACAAAAAAAGTAGTGCGCAGACGTAGGAGCCGTAGAAACTTAGTGCGCAACATATTATATTTTCAACAATGTTTGGCGAAAAAAGTACTGGAATTTTCAATACTCATTGCAGTACTCATTGCAATACTCATTGCAATACTCACTGCAGTACTCATTATTCAATACTCATTCTAATACCCTTTTTTTGTAAGGGTCGTTACTGTGTCAGCGTTGCTTGCAGCTCTGGTTATTGTTACTGTGCCAGCGTTGCTTGCAGCTCTGGTTATTGTTACTGTGCCAGCATTGCTTGCAGCTCTGGTTATTGTTACTGCCGAAGCATTTGCTTCCACCACTGGTTGTCGTTACTGTGCCAGCATTGCTTGCAGCTCTGGTTATTGTTACTGCCGAAGCATTTGCTTCCACCACTGGTTGTCGTTACTGTGCCAGCGTTGCTTGCAGCTCTTGTTATTGTTACTGCGCTAGCATTTGCTTCTACCACTGGTTGTTGTTACTGTGTCAGCATTTGCGTGCAGCTCAGGTTGTCGTAACTGTGCCAGCATTCGTTTGCAGCACTAGTTGTCGTCATTGTGCCAACATTCACGTGCACCACTGGTTGTCTGCACTGCGCCAGCATTCTTTTATTACTGGGTCGATTTTAAAAATGTCAACAAAGCGTAAGTCGAAACGGCAGAAAGTTGTAAATGACGCCGAGAGTTTCGAAGTTGAAGAACATGACGAACACCTAGATGTGCTAATGCTACCAAACTCGAATGATTCTGGCGAATCTGATTGTGAATCTGATTCAGATGATGATGCTATTCATGAAGAGCTAGAAAATTCGCTTGAATGAATGTGCCGATTTACCGCAAAATTCATACCAGACGATTCGAGAAAATTATACTTCAAATCAATCGAAGTTGGAGCCAGATCATATTTTTGAATGGGTTGATGGTGAACAGAAGTATGATCCTCAGTATAAAAATGAAACTTTTATACCTGATAGCGTTGCAAAAAAAATTCGGTCATCCTCGTCAACTGAACTATTTGAATTTTTCTTTTCCAAGGAGCTAAAAGAATTCATATTAGACGCAACACGTCTGAATGATTGTCAAATTTCGTTGACTGAATTAGACAAATTTCTTGGAATAATTATTTTGTCTATTTTCAACGAAAGGAAATCTCAACGAGATTATTGGTCTCAGAATCATCTTCTAGGTTGTGAAGCTGTAGCTGGAGCTATGAGTCGCAACAAGTTTGAAGATATCAAGTCCAAGCTAAAGCTATCCAAACCTGAAGATGAAAATGCTGATGATAGAGCTTGGCGAGTGAGAGGTCCTTTGGAGATTTTTAAGAAAAATGCGAGGCAGTTTGGGTATTTTTCATCAGCTTTGTCAGTTGACGAAATGATGGTAAAGTTTCGGGGAAGAACTATTTTGAAGCAGTTTATAAGAAACAAGCCTGTCCGTTTCGGTATCAAAATGTGGGCTCTTTGTAGTTCCGAAGGATTTTTATTCGATTGTGACATTTATTGTGGCAAGAATTCAAAAAGTTTTTTTTTTGGCAATGAAGAAAAGCTAAATAAATGTGCTTTAGGTAGCTGCATTGTCGTTGGTCTTCTCCAAAACCTTCTTTCTTCAGTTGTACCCAGAAATGTAGTGAAATATCACGTATATTTTGACAACTTTTTTACAAGTCCAAATTTACTGGTTCATCTGAAGAAAGTTGGTTTGCGGGCAACAGGGACAGTCAGAGCTAATCGAATTCAAGTAAAAAATCCGATTACGGAAAAGGATCCAAGAGGGACATTTATTGCCAAGCATGACAAATGCAGTGGTGTCAATTATGTCACAGTAAAAGATTCGAAAGTAGTGTCTATACTGTCAACACTGATAGGTGTTACACCAATTAGTTCAGTCAAAAGATATTCTTCGGAGACAAAGAGCAAAGTTGATATAGCATTTCCTAATGCTTTTACAACCTACAACAAGTTTATGGGCGGAGTAGACTTGCACGACGCACATTGCAGCAATTTGATGCCATGCATAAGGTCGAAGAAATGGACTTGGGTTATACTTATGACACTCGTTCAAGCATCAATTGCAAATGCAACTGTTCTAAGAAACTTAGTTGTCCAAGAAAAAAAAATAGGTACTAAAGACATGGCTCTACAGATTGCAGAAGCATATCTAAAAAAATCTGAATCCATCAAAAACCACAAAGTTCAAAGAGTTGAACAAAAGAAAAACTGCTCTAATTTCTCCAAGTGCACCTGTAGAACGCAACGAAAGTGCGTGGAGTGTGATGCATATTTATGCGTTTCCTGCTTTCAGGATTTTCACACCTAAAATGTAAAAATGTAAAAAATATTAAAACAAAAAAAAAACAAAAAAAAATAAAATAAAAAACGAAAAAAACAAAAAAAAATAAAATAAAAAACGAAAAAAACAAAAAAAAATAAAATAAAAAACGAAAAAAAAAAAAGACTCTTTATTGTCCACCTCCTCGCGGTAAGAGTCGGGCAACGGCGAATTATTCGACGGCAAACGGACCAAAAAATTCTTATTCATTGTATAATACTTATTGAAATTCAAAAAATTTGACTCTGCTATTTTGTATTTTCAAGAATTGCCATCAGATTTGCAATTAGCGACCCAAAAAACACCCGAATAGAGAGTTTCAAGTAAATCCAATAATTTTTTACAAAACTCGTCCGCCATATTGGATCCGCCATTTTGAATTTTTAAAAACTGACATCATATTCGTAATCAGCGACCCCAAAAAGCCCTGAGTGGAGAGTTTCAAGTGAATCCAAAATTTTTTAAAAATTCGTCCGCCATATTGGATCCGCCATTTTGAATTTTTAAAAACTGACATCATATTCGTAATCAGCGACCCCAAAAACCCCTGAGTGGAGAGTTTCAAGTGAATCCAAAATTTTTTTAAAAATTCGTCCGCCATATTGGATCCGCCATTTTGAATTTTTAAAAACTGACATCATATTCGTAATCAGCGACCCCAAAAACCCCTGAGTGGAGAGTTTCAAGTGAATCCAAAATTTTTTAAAAATTCGTCCGCCATATTGAATCAGCCATTTTGAATTTTTAAAAACTGACATCATATTCGTAATCAGCGACCCCAAAAACCCCCGTATAAAGAGTTTTAGGCGATTTCAGTCACATGAAAAAGTTGGAGCACCCTGTTTCATATCTGAGCCATTTTTTTAGTTTTAGCCGCCATATTGGCGTCCGCCATTTTGAAAAAAAAATTTTTTTGCTTCAGGGTCTTATAGCTGGGGGTCCATGGACGCGATATTTTGAGCTTTTGAGAGCATCTACTTGCTTTTTTCCGGTGAAAATATGTCTAAAATGAAAATTTTTTCTCAAAAAATCGTGTTTTTTTGCAAAAAATTGTTTATAACTTTTTAACGATTTGTTATAAACAAATTTTAACTTCAGAATCTAAAAGAGGAGTAAATTTTACGTTAAAAATGATAAGTGCTAATTTTTTTGTAGGCATTTTTTTTAAAAGGGAGGTCCTCAAAGTCAACAGAAATTTTTCGTCCGTCTGGGCGTTAATGGGTTAACAGAATGTTTAAACGTTTTATGAAATGATAATTTTGAGATTAAAACTAACTTTAGGTTATAAATAAATTTATGTTATAATTGTTTTTGCAAAATGCCAAAAAACTGCACGTGTTTAACTACATTTTTAAAGAAATTGACGAATAACATTAATCTGTTTAAATAAAATTAGCAATGACGTTAAATAATTAAATAATAAAATAAAATTATAAAATAAGTAAAAAACTGGTATTTAGTTGTAAAGTGTAGGGCCAGTATCATTTTGACACACATTTTTTCGGGCAACTTGTTATATTGTACTCCCGAAGATGAATGTTATATTTTACTCTTTCTGAAATCAAAGATTTTTAAGTTTTAGTTATTCAATAATTGAACTTACTGGATTAATTAAGTCTTTTAATATTAATTTTATGTATTAAAATCAATTATTGAATAAATAAGGCTTTAAATTCATTGATTTTAGAAGGAGTAAAATATAACATTCATCTTCGGGAGTACAATATAACAAGTTGCCCGAAAAAATGTGTGTCAAAATGATACGGGCCCTAAAGTGTATAACGCTTTTAATTATATTTTTATATTATTAAGTAGGTAAATGACATTTTCTTAGAATCTAACTAAGCTATTAATGGTCTCGAAAATGTATTTCTTTTAATTTTAAATTCTAATAATCGGGAATTTGTGCATTTAAATAATCCTCGACGTATACAATAGGGGTAGATTTACAACTACCACAGTATGAGGCCCGAGATGAGACCCACCAGTAGCTTAGCGAAGAAGTTTCCTTGAGTGGAGGTGGTAGGTCTGCAGGTAAGACTTCCCCTCACGACGAGCAAATTACAATTTCCCCAATTATTCCCCATTTCGTTTACCTGAGGAGGCGCTCTATTGAGGTTTCAGAAACCCCACCTTAAATGCCATTCAAGTAATTCACTAAGTGGGTTCAGAAATTCTGTGATATCTCATAACAGGACGACCAAGACCATTTCCATATTGATAAAGCACCTACACAATGTTCTGTAATGGTTACCCAATTACTGAGTCAAGTAGCGCCAGTATCTTTGAGCTGTTTGGTATTAGATGCAACCGAGCAACTCAAACGAAGTTATTATTATTATTATTACTATTACAATTACTTCCTTTCTTTTCTCTTACAAAGCAAAATTAGGAGAAGAGAAAATTGGTTGTGAGCGACTCGACCACTTTCTGCGGTAATACCTCACTAAATCTGCCTCTGACATTCTTGTTTTACTAACTCTTATCCACTTTTGCTCCATTTGTCCTGGAAGGCGAGCGAAACACGGTACATTTTCTTGTTACATTATGTGTGCACTGTCCTTTAGATGTTCTTGTCCACTTTTGTTTTAACGCGGTTGCCAAAAACTTTGCAGGATGTTTTTTAGAGCTACTAAAAACTGCTTTTAGAAGGTACAGTACTGGTGAATTGCATTGAGAGAATTCCAGGGATGCGTACGTAAATAGTCTGATTCACTATAGTTGGCACTTATATAGTGAATCATACTATTTACGTACGCATCCCTGGAGAATTCAGAGAAACCGGCTTTTGTTTATGAACTGCTAATATATCGGTTTGAGTCTCACTGTTTGAAATTTCCTTCGGTTAGTTCACATATGACGCTTTTATCCCACCTGAGCAAACAATGATAAGAACGATCAATCGGAACTTATATCCTGGATGAATTATATTCAATTTAAACAAAAGTAAACAAATTACTATGTAGCTATTGAGCCATATTGATACTTTTCTCATCTTCTTTTTAAATGATTTTGTTCTAAGGAGCCGAAAAATGGAATGCCCGTCCGATTTCCTCTGTACGTTCCATAACTGAGAGACTATTTTCTTCTTCTATCCGTCATCTGGGAAAGCGCTTGATTGAAGTATCAATCAGTTAACATTATTGATATTTAAAGAGAGAAACAAAACTTCTTAATCAGATCATAAAGCTCAGAGAAACACATTCGTGGAACGGGAGAGGAATTAACAAAAAGAAATCAATCAGAGTCTTTTTCTAATTCACTAAATCACACGGATCACACTTACAAAAATTAAACTAATAATAATCAAAACTGTCCTTGCACATGGCTGAAAACAGACTGACTCCTTTCTTCTGTCTTGGTCTCTCTTCTCGGTCACTACTTGCTACTTTTGGGGCGGAGCAATAGAAAACAATAGAAAACAGGAGACTCAAAATCCAGGTAGTTGTGGGGTTTTTCCAAACCTTCATTATGCATCTCAAAGCACGTTCTGCCAAAATGCTAGAATCGTCATTAGTAAACAGATATTATAAACATGTCCATTACGCCGATATTCTTACGCGGTAGCTGAAAACATTGTGGTTTGATTTTTAGAGCCACCGGACATGATGTTATAAGGAACAGTGCTGCCAAATTTTATTGAGGGACTTCAAAAGAACATCTTTTTCCATACGAACCGTTAATGTATCAGCTTGACGCTCGCAATTAGGGATGATTTTTAAAACTCACAAATGAAGCTCCAGTCCCTCCGAACAGCCTAGTACGAGAACAATCAATCAGATCTAATAACCTGGATGAATTCTAATTAATTCGAACAGAAGCTGTTGATACTTTGTCCGTTTCTCATCCCCCTTTTGAATAATATTGACCTCAAAGGAAGCGAAAAACAATTGCACAAATAACACTTTTATGATCCTGGAGTACTACATCAGGTTTAGTGGCCCTGATGCGATGGGTGATAGGAAAATAAAAATTCCAATAGATCTTACACTGGTCATTTTCAACAACGGACTCTGGATCCCCTTAGGCATACGGAAAGGTTCCCTATCTATACCGTATTGGTGTCGAAGATGATTATACAACACTTTAAGTTCAGCATTGAGTTTTTCTATATACCAATAGCATACACACATGTACGAGATATGGACACGCCCTTATCCTCAGGCAATTTTGATTTCAGGCAGACTTGGTAATCGGTATGAAATTTCAAACGACGAGATCAGTGGTCTCGTGATAAACGGCGGAGATCCTAACTAAATTGAATTACTTTTATTAAAAAAGTTTAATGGGAAGGTCCTAACGATTGGACTAAGTCCGTTGATATTCGGAGAAATTTCATAAACATAAGAAAGGCAAGATTGTCTTTAGGAGCTTATCTGCCTGATAGCGGATCCTATTGCGAAAAGGCACAAGAGGCTAAGAAACTCCAAGTCTGTTTTAAATTGACAATAACCCAAGCATAGGTTAGGTTATCTAGCTCTCTGGCAACGTTTCGACTTTTTGACCCTTGAAGAACGTCGCATAATATCTTTGATAGTATTTATCTTTAAACTAGTTAACTACAAGATTGATGCGCCTAGCTTATTGAGCTTCGTGAATTTTAGAATTCCTAGACTTTCTACTAGATATGGTTATCCTTTTGTAATCAAGAAAGCCTCCTCAAAATACGATCCACAGGCTTCAGTTAGACTCGCGAGTTGCTACATCAATCAATTACACAATACCACAAAGATTGATTTTGACATTTTCACGTCATCACAAAACAAAATTTTGAATTCCTCTAAAGCATTCGTCAAGTCCCTACGCACCTAATAGGCTAGGAGCCAGCGACAGATTTTCCAGACCAATTTCCTCTCGACTGAAAATTTCTAAAATAGTTAATGAAGTTGTGACATGAAGCCTTGTGAAAGTCAGCTGCCCCACCGAGGGTGGGGTGGTCAGCCCCAGACCTCGAAACGTGTTAAAAAAAAATATTTTCAATCATTTCCTCTCGCTTCAAACTTTCTTAAGTACTTTTGTAGCCTTTTATGACCCACGAAGGTCGCGGACATATGCTTGTAAATAAACAAATAAATAATTAAAATGACATTACGGAAAAATAAGAGCAAACTCAATAACACTTTTCGCAGTTAACTGAAGTAGAGTTGCGAAGAAGTAATATTACCTGGAGAACGGTAATGGGAACGAGAATATAACCGGGAATATAACCGACCAAAATTCTAATCGAGAATTTATAAGAATTTAAGTTTTTTATTTATTTATCAAATTAAGTCAAATTTTCTCAATCAATGTACGAAAATAGAATCTCTAATTATTAGTAATGATTTGAATTTAAATGTTAATAGTAAGAATTATTTATAGTTTAAAAAAATAAACAATAAATATATTAAATTTATTTATTTATTTAAATTTAAACAAAATAGTTGAAAATTAAAAACAAAATTCAAAAAATGGCTAGATTAATACACAACCGAACAAAATAATCTAAAAAATCAAAGAATAATTATAAATAAATAAATAATAATTAAAATTTTAAAAAATTGTAGGAAATTATTAAAAATTGCGGAAAATAATTAATAATTGAAGGAAATAGTTGAAAAATTAAAGAAAATATATGAAAAATTACGAAAATTGTCAATTGAAAACAAAATCCAAAAAATGACTAGATTAATAGACAACTGAAAAAAATAATTGTAAAAATTAAACAAGAAATATTAAGTTTAAAGAAAATAAATTGTAGACGTAATTGTATGGGTTTTTTTACTGATCCTAAAACCCATACAATTACGTCTACAATTTATTAAACAAGGATCAAAATAATCAACATGAATGCTTATTTAAAGAAAATAATTGCAAATTTAAAAATTAAGAATATTATAGGAATAATTGTTGGAAATAATTGCACATTTAACAACTGGATTGAAAATCGAAAAAAAAAATTAAAATTGAAAAATATAATTGAAAATTGAAGAAAGCAACAAAAAATTGAAGAATTGTATTGAAATTTATGGAATATATACTTAAAAATAAAAAAAAAATTAATTAAAAAAAGCCGATAATTAATGAATATGAAAAAAACAATTGAAAACTGAAGAATGGAAATAAAAATTAAAGAATAGAATTGAAAATTAAAGAAAATAATTGAACAATTGTGTTTAAAATTAAATAAACTTAATGATAATCGAAAAAAATAATAGAAAAAAGGCGATAATTTTTTAGTATTAAAGAAAAAAATTTTAAATTTAAAAGTGAAATTTAAATTTAAAGAAAATAACTGAGCATTGAAGAGAATAATTCTATAGAATTGAATAGTTAATTAAATTGAAATTTTAAAACAATTTTTATAAGTGAAGAAAAAAATTGAAAAATTTAGAGAATTATTGAATATTAAAGAATTAATTCAAAATCGATATAAAAAATAAAAGATTAAAGAAAATATTTGAAAATTGAAGAAAATAATTAAAGGTTGAAGAGATAAATTGGAAATTAAAGAATTAAATGGAAATTTCAATAAAATAATTTACAATTAAAAGAAAAATTACAATTTGACGAAAATAATTAACTTTTAAAAAAAATAATTAAACATAGGTAAAAAAATCAAAAAAAAAGTGAGAATAATCGGCATTCGAAAAAAAAAATTTTTAAATGATGAATAATCATAAAATTGAAATAGAAAAATAAATTCTTAATTGAAAACTGATAAAAATAATGCAATTGAAAGTTGAAGAAAATAATTGAAAATTAAAGAAATAAATGGAAGATTATAGAATTGAACTGAAGATTAAAGATTTAAATTGAAATTTAAAAAAAATAATTGAAGAAAAATAACAGAATTTTTTTCAACTTATTATTGTTTTTTATCATATTTCAATTATTGTCTTCAAGTTTCAAAATTTAATATCATTTTCCAATTTTTTACCACAAGTTTTAATTGTTCTTATTTTTTTAAATTTTTTTCTATAAAATTTTTAAATATTTTTATCAAAATTCCCATCATTTTTAATTATTTAATTTAATTTTCAAATATTTATATTATTTGTTTATTATTTTCAATTACTTACGATCTTTTTTTTAATTTAAAAAAAGTTTTTAATTAATTATCTGAAAATTTCGTTTTTCTATTTAATTTTCAATTATATCTACGATTTTCTTGTATTTTATGTACCTATATTCTGTATGTTTTGCATTATTTTTCTCAAATTACACATTGTTTTTCACAATTTTAAATTATGTTTATCTTTTTTAAATTTATTTCCTCTAATTTTTAATTATTTTCTTTTTTATGCAATTAACTTCTAAAAGTTACAAGTATTTTTCTGAAATTTTCTTTAAATTTCCTTTATTTATAATATAGGTATTTTGCAATTTTTTCAATTATTGTTTTAATTTTTTAATTATTTATCTCAATTTGAATCATTTTTTTCAATTTTCAATTATTTTCCCCACAATTTTTCATTACCCTAATTTTTTAAATTTATTTATAAGATTTCTTTCATTTTAAAATTGTTCATAATTGTTATATTTAATAATAATTTATGCACTTCATTGACTTATAGTTAATTTGTAATGATAATTATTTTGTTACTTATCCTTTTTTTTTTAAATAAATTGTTTGTGTTTCAAAATAGCTGGGTTCACTCAAACATAGAAAATTCTCATAAATTCTCCGGAAGGAGAATATTCTCGTTTATATTCTCGAGAATGTGACCGGATTTTGAATTACCGAGAATTTTGCAACTCTAATACTGCAGTATCTGTCGAGATATAAAAAAAATTGGTTGATTTTATATTACTCTTACTATTACTGCTGCTTCTATTATATTAATATTATTATAAATTTGAATTTAAAATTAAACATAACAATATAACCTTTAATGTAGATAAATATTGAATAATGAAAGATAAATATTGAAATTTAAAAGTGCGAAAAGTTTGTATATACGGAATTAATTCGCGAATCAAATATCTTGGTAAAGAAGGGTAATTTCTCTTCATGGAGATACAGTTCCCGTCAGAATTTCTAAGTGCAGGTCGTAATTGCACTGAAGTCAAATATCTCTGGAAAATCCAAAAGGAAGAATATTCGTGTTGAACAATACGAGACGCTATATATATATAGCGTCTATATATAGCTATATATATATATATATATATATATGTATACAGTACGGAAATAAGCTTTCATACGTTTCAGTGCTCACACTAACAGGAACCGAAATTACAGAGAGATAAAACTTTACAGAGCATTTGTATCACAGAGTAAAGTAGGTACTCAAAAATATTGAAATTTTTTCCCGATACTATAATTTTTCATTGAGCAAAGTTGTAGGAACATTTACAAAGCTACCCAAAATTGAACAATTATTAATTAATTATTAAAATATCATTGTCAATGTAACTATTACTCGTTTCAAATTCCAAGATATATTTTGATTTCTAGGATGAAAAGAAGCTAATTGCTGTAAATATATTTATCATTAAAAATTATTATAATTTTAGATTAAAAAAAAGTTCTAAATATAATGCAAATAAAATACAAATATGTTTTTAAACCCTTTTTGGAAGAAAAAATTTCTAAACTACCAAAAATATACAAGATTGTTTAAATCTTTAGACTTTTCAACAATTTCAACCTATAAAAGTTTTGCACACATAAACTCATTTAATTTGCATAATTATCCGAAAGTGCGAAACTATATAATAGAAAACCGACTTTAAAGAATGAAACTCGTGTCTCTGTATACACGCTAAAAGAAACTTTTTAATTTGGCTTTTAAAAACTCGAAATTAACCAACTTTTAATTAATTGCAATAAACTGCAACTTTAGACAAGTTTTTCTCACTTTTATCAGATTTTCTCACTAAAATGAAAATGTTTAATTGTTTGACATTTTCTTTACTTGCAACTAAACAGCAATTTCCGTCGCTAATTTTTAATTCTTTTATTCTTGCACCTCTGGAGAATTTGAGAAAGTCAAACACTGTAACAACTTTGTACTGGTTCCGGGATTCTCAAAAGCAAACAAAGTTTGATCTGTTTTCTATTATTCTGGAAACTAGGAACAGAAACTTGATCAATTAGACCCTTTAGAAACTAAAGTGTTTGTTATTGATTCCTCATTGCGGTCGAGTGAAACGACAAATAAATTAGATCAATCAGTTGTAAACAAAATTACAGATAGGACTAGATTCCTATATATATTGACGTTTGTCTTCTTCCATTAAATGAACTTTTATAACTTTTGTTTTACAAAATGACATTTTCTCAATAGTTCCACAAGTTCCGAAGAAAAAAATAGAAAAAAATGTTGTTTCAATCGTAATTATTGGAATGGGAGTAATTAACGAAAATTAATTAAAAAATTAGTTACTAAATTAAAGAAATGACGAAATCGTAAACTACAATGATAATCTTAATGAAATAAATTTTAAATAGAACTTTTTCATTCGTTAAATATTGCAGAAAAAAAAAATTCCTTTTATAAGCACGGTGGTTCACTTAATTTAAACATAATATCCGACATTCATTTTAATCTCGAAATTTCAATCATAAATATTCAATCTCACTCCCATGGAAATTTCGCGAAATCAATATTCATAACAAAATCAATTGTCATGCAATAAAAAGAGCTAAAATATGGAAAAAATTTTAAAACTTTAATTTGTGCGCATAATTAAGTTATTTTATCCTACAGCTAACACGAGAAATAACATGAAAAGTAATCACGGTAAAAAGAACGTGAAAATGCACTTTTCACGTAAATATTTATTTTTTTACAATATGAAAATTAACAACTAAAATTTATAAATACGTAATTCGATATATCAGAGCCTTCAATTACAAATCGAAGTCCAATATTGAAATTAATATTTCAAACTAACGAGATGGAGTATTTTTACATTTTAATTGAAAATCATAAAGTATTTGTTTTATTTAGTAATAAAATAAAGTAAATGCATTTCTCGTGCATAAAGAAATAAGTAGTTTTAAAAAATATATTATTGTTATTATTACTCACCTGCCATCAAATGTAAGGAGGATCGTCAAGTGTCTGGGCCTAAATAACACAAAATACTCTAACCTTAAACGTTGCCATTGAAACTGCATAATTAAAAATTTAATTTTATGTTTCAGTTTAATATTAATAATAATTAAATATAATTAAATTCATTAAATAAAAAGAAAGCAATGAAAAACATTTTTATTATTACTCGACCGTATAAATCTGCAGAAAATTGAGACGTGAAGCACACCAAAAGCAAACACTACTTATCTTATAAAACTAAAACACTATTAACCACTAAATACTTCACTTATTTAATTTTAGAAAACATCTTCATTCTAAAGTAAATTCAAATTTCAATTAAGTGCTACAAAATTACAAAATTTAAGATAAATAACTTCCTCTTCTTCTTCTTCTTCTTCTTCTTCTTCTTCTTCTTCTTCTTCTTCTTCTTAGTGGCCGGGGTGTGGCCAATTTAAGCAACTATGAACGACTTAACTAAAAATCATCAAAATAATAACAAAGAACTATAGATAAATATCGAAAACACTGTTGACCAGGGCCGAATCAAGACTGTCAAAGGCCTGAAGCACAAAAAAATTTCAGGGCCCCCCTAAAAAGAACAAAAATTTCTGCATTTTTATCTTAACAGAGTGTCTAGCGAATAATCATTTAAACAATGGAGAAAATTTTCAAAGAATCTTAACAAAATGTAAAAAAATTTAAAAAATTACAAAATTTTTTTAAACCATGTATTATGAACGAACAGATAAGAAAGTTAACGATAATTTGAATTCAAATGGAAAAATCAAAGCAAAAAGATGTAAAAAATGTACTAATTGAAAAACCTGCAAAAAATAAAAATAAATTATTCAAAAATAAAAAAGTTTAAAAAATCAATGAAAATAAAAGAAAGAAAATTAAGAAATATGGTAATAATGCGTTATGAAATATTAAACAGTTTAAGGAAGATTATTTAATTGCTTTTTTAAAATCAAAATACTACGCAGTAAACAGTAAAAGTTTTTAAAACAAAAAATTGAAATTACAAAAGAGAGGAAAAAATTATTTTCAAAAAGTTAAAATATTTGAGAACATATTTTGTTAAATTAAGCAAATAAATAAGATAATCAGTAAAAAAAACGAAAACTGTTACTGAAGATAAAAAAATTCTTTAAAAACTTGTTTTGAAAATCAAGCAAAAAGCAATAATTTTTTTTAAATGAAGAATTAAGTAAAAACAATTAAAGAATTTTAAGAAAAAAACCAATATTTCTAAGAAATAGAGAAATTATGATCAATTATTATAAGATCAAATTAACAAAAAATTAAATAAAAGAAGAAAAGTCTTTAAAAAAATCACTAGAAAAGTAAATAAATTTTTCTAAATATTGTTAAAATGAAACTATATAAAATTAACTAATGTAATTTTTGTAAAAAGGATAAAATTAAAAAGAAATCTAAAAAATAAAAACGTATTATTAAATGCATAAAAAATGAAAAATGTTTAAAAAGAAATTAAAGTTACCGAAGTGATTTTCTAAAAATACAGAAAAGCAATATAAAACATAACCTACCAAAAAAATTGTTTAAAAAAGAAAAAATTGCAAGAAAGAAAAATTAAATATTTCAAAAAAGTGATATAAATTAGTGTAAAAATAAGTCTACAATTTTTTCTATAATTTTTAACAGTTTTTAATTTACAATTATTATTCTTAATTTTTATAATTGTCTTTTAACTTTTTTAATTATTTTGTTCTGTTGTAGATTATTCTCGACAATTTTCGAATTTCTTTTTTAATTGTCAATTACTTTGCGCCTTTCTCAATTATTTTCTTTAATAGTCAATTATTCTCGTCATTTTGTAACTTTCTTTAAATTATGAATTATTTTCTAAAGTCAATTCCATTCTACAATTTTCAATGAAGTTTATTCAATATTCCAAAAAACTTGACTTTTTTCAATTACAAACTATTATTTCAAATTACAATTTATTTCTTCTATTTTTGATTATTTTCTTCAAATTTCAACCACATTTCTCAATTTTCAATTATTTTTTGGAATATTAATATGCTTTTTTAATTTTAAGTACAACTGTTCAATTATTCTCTTCAGTTCTTAATTATGTTTTAAAATTTTCATTTCCATTCTTTAATTTTTAATATTTTTCTGAATTTCAATTATTTTGTTCGATTCAATTTTTTTCAATCCAGTTGTTCAATTAGCAATTATTTCCAACAATTATTTCTATAATTTTCTTAATTTTTCAATTTTAAATTATTTTTTAAATTGAATATTTAGTTTGATTTTTTAAATTATTTTTTCCAGTTGTGTATTAATCTAGCCATTTTTCGAATATTTTCTTCAATGGTTAATTATTTTCATCATTTTTCAGATATTATCTTAAATTTTGATATTATACTCTTGTTATTTTTCAATTATTTTTTTTCATTTATTAATTATTTTCTTTAATTTTTAGTTATTTCTTACAATATTTTAAATTTTTATATTCTTTAATTCTCAATTTTTTCTTCAAACTTCAATTCCATTTTCCAGTTTTTAATTGTTTTCTTCTATATTCAATAACTTTCAGCTTTTATCAAATACTTTTTACAATTTTTAATTATATTCTTTAAATTTGAATTTAAACTTTCAATTTTCAATTATTTTATTCAATTTTAATTATTTATGTCGATTTTCAATCGATTCATTCAATGCGCAATTATTTCCAACAATTATTCCTATAATTTTCTTCGTTTTTCAATTTTTAATTATTTTCTTTAATTTTTAGTTATTTTTTATAATATTTAAATTTTTTATTTATTCTCTTAAAATTTTAGAATGCTTTTTTAACGTTTTCAATTATTTTTTTCAGTTGTGCATTATTCTAATTATTTTTTTGATTTTTTGTTCAATTGTCAATTATTTTCTTTAATATTTTAAAATCCTCACCTTCCGCTAATTATTTTTCTGCATTACCAATAAGATTCGTTAATTTAAATTTTTTATTTTCTTCAATTCTCAATTTTTTCTTCAAATTTCAATTCCATTTTTCAGTTTTTTAATTGTATTCTTCTATATTCAATAACTTTCGGCTTTTATCAAATACTTTTTACAATTTTTAATTATATTCTTTAAAATTGAATTTAAACTTTCAATTTTCAATTATTTTATTCAATTTTAACTATTTATGTCGATTTTCAATTGATTCGTTCAGTGCGCAATTATTGTTAACAATTATTCCTATAATTTTCGTCATTTTTCAATTTTTAATTATTTTCTTTAAATTTAAAGTTTGTGATATATTTCATCAATTTTTTTTCAGTAGTTTATTAATCTAGTCATTTTGTATATATTTTCTTCAATTTTTAAAATTATTCTCATTTTTCAATTAATTCTTTCAACTATTAACTATTTTTCGCAATATGAAATTATTCCCTACAATTTTTTCAATTTGCAATTAGTCTCTTAAAGTTTTATTATAATTCTTTGAGTTTTTCAATTATTTTTTTTTGTTGCTGTGTATTAATCTAGCCATTTTTCGAATTTTGTTTTCAATTGTGAGTCATTTTCACGTTTTGTAATTTTTCTCCATTTTTATTAAATTTTTTTTAATTTCAGTTTAATTTTTAATTTATGAATTTATTTCTTCAAGTTTTTATTATTTCCTCCAAATTTTTATTATTTTCTAAAGTTTTCAATTATTTTCTTCAATTTTAATTTTTTTTGTTTTTACTTTCAATCCAGTTGTATAACTTGCAATTGGTTTCAGCAATTATTCCTATAATTTTGTTAATTTTTCAATTTTTTCGTTTTAATTCAATGTATTTTGTTTAATTTTTTAGATACTTTTTAACAATTGTGTATTTATCTAGCCATTTTTCGAATTTTGTTTTTAATTGTTAATTATTTTTCGTTATTTTTCATATATAATCTTATCCATTTTGTAATTATTCTCGTAATTTTCATAATTTGCATTTCCAAAAATTTATAGTTTTAAATGACGAACAGCAATGTAAAGTTTCTCATTAATGTTGCTGTTAATTAATATTTTACTATATACATGTAATAATTGCAACTTTGATTAATTGAAACTTATAAGTTTGAAAAAATTAAAGTTTGAGTTAATTGACGTTTGGGATTTATATAAATAATAATGGCTTGGAATTTATTAAGTTTAATATAGTTTTCGACTCTCTTTCTATCAAAATTTTTTTAGATTTAATTCTGATCATTTGAAATTCAATGTTTCATGTTATTATTAAAGAATACAAGATTGAAATTGAAGTTTTTAGGATTCATCCATCTTCCCAGAGTTTCTTAAAAATTTGCCGATTGTTTTCAATATTTAGGGATCATTTGAAAACTTCTCGTTAATTTAAAAGTTTTTTACACGCTACATTAAATTCTGGCACCGGGCCCTTTTGGGTTCCAGGCCCTGAATTTAAACATGAATTTTTAAATTACTGTCCACTTAATTAAAATTATTAGGTATAATTTTAAATTTCCAAAATAATAAACTGATAACTTGTTTTCTATACAAAAGAATGAATATATATACAAAAGCTTTAATATACTTAAAATTCGAGAAAAGACGAGATTAAAATCAACAAAACTAAACTAACTTTACAGTTCAAATGTAAGTTTGTTTTTGTATGCACACGTGAATTAACTTTTCTAATTAATAATTTTCTTGCCAAAGTTTGGCACTTGATAGTCACGTTTCAACTCGATTCAACTTGTGTAATTAATTTGCCTTTAATGCAATCGTTGAAGAAGTCGTACAATTTTCTCGTCAGTTGAAATGAACTTTGATGAATTGAAACTGAAAATGAAATAATATCGTGACATAACCTTTGTTTTATAAAAGTCACAGAGAATAGTGGTCTCAAGGTAAATAGCCATAATTTTTTCTGCATCTTTCGTGAAAGGCCAACTACAATGTTGCGACTGCGTGCCCTACTTTATAGCTATAGCAAAATGGTCATCCTATCGAACAATAAATCTGACTCTTTTATTTTTATGAAAGCACTGCACGAACGAGTTAATAAAATGCTTTTATTCTACTTTAGAAATCGGAGCTGACATTTTGTAAAAAGTGAAAACTGACCGCAGGATCTTTTATCTTACCTATTCAGTATTCATCCTTTATGTAATATTCAAAGAAAATTGGATTAACAAATAAAAGAAAACGAAAACGATTTTTAGAAATTTGGTATATGAAAAAAATAGATAGGTATATAAAATTTTCAAATAAGTAAAAACGATTACAATTGGAATAACCAAAATTAGGTAAAATAAAAAAAAAATCATACAAATATCTTTAAATTTAAGATAATAATTAAAATTTGAGAAATATAGTTGCAAAACTTAAAAATTAATTCAAAGAAATGGAAATAATTAATAATTGAGGAAAATAATTGAAAAGTGATTTAAAAAATTGAAAATTAAAGAAAATAATTTAACAAAAATAATTTTAAAAAGTACAGAATATATATTAAATAGAAGAAAATAATGTCAAAAATTGCTAGTTGATAAAAGCAATTTTAAATTGAAAAAAAAAATAATTGAAGTTTTACATAAATAATTGAAAATTTATCAATATAATAGTAAATTAAAAAAAGTAAGTGAAATTAGATCTAAAGAATTGAAAATTTAGAAAAATAATTAAACAATAATGAAAATAATAAAAAATTGGGGGAAAAATTGCAAAGTAATAAAAATAATTGAAATATGAGAGAAATAATTGAAAAGAATACAGAATATACATTGAATAGAAGAAAATAATAACAAAAATTTGTAAAAAAATGTATAAATTGAAAAAAAAATAATTGAAAATTGAGATAAATAATTGAACATTCAGGAAATTAATTAAATTAATTGAACTAATTAAAAATTGAGAAAAGTAGTTGAAAATTAATGAATTTTATGGTAAATTTGAAAAAGTAAGTAAAAGTAGATCTAAAGAATGCAGAAATTAAAAAAAATAATTCCAAATTAATGATAATAATAAAAAATTGGAGAAAAAAATTGCAAAGTGATAAAAATAATTAAAACATGAAAAACATAATTGAAAAAATTACAGAATATATTTGAAATAAAAAGAAATAATTGAAAAATGATTGTAATAATTTTAAATTGATGGAATCAATTACTAAATCAAAGAAATAACAGGTAATTGAATAAAATAATAGACATTTTAAATAATTAATTGCAAAATTATATTAAAAAATGAAATTTTAAGACAATAATTTATATTTGAGAAATTTATTGAAAAATTAGGAAATTAAATGAAAAATAATAAAAACAATTAAAAAGTGAAGAAAATAATTGAAAAATGATTATAATAATTGAAAATTAAGAAAGGAATTGAAAATTGAGATAAATAATAATAATTGTGAATTTCGTAAATGAATTGAAGAATAATGAAAATAATTTAAAATTAGGAAACTTACTTCAAAAATGATAAGAATAATTAACAACTGTAGAAAATAATTGTAAAATGATATACAAATAGTTAAAATTTCAAGATAATAATTTTAATGGGTGATAAAAATATTTGAAAAAATTACATAATTTCTTTGAAATATAAGAAAATAATTACAGAATAATAGAAATAATATTAAATTGAAAAAAGATTTGAAATTTGAAGAGAATGAAAAGTTTTGAAAAATAATTGAAAAAATACACAGTATATTTAAAATAAATGAAATTACTTGAAAAATGATAAAAAAAATTATTGAAAATTTTATTTAAGAATATAAACGGGTATTTGAATGAATTACAAAATATATTAAAAATGAACGAGATTACTTCAAAAATGATAAAAGTAATTGAAAATTCATGATAATTTTTTTAAATTTGAGACAAATTGCAGAATATATTGGAAATAAAAGAAAATAATTAAAAATCGAAGAACATCATTTAAATATTTGAAAAATGAAATTAAAATTTCAAGAAAATTTATAAATATCTAACAAGAATTTAGTAAAAATTGAAGCAATAAAATCGTTTTTTTGATATTAAAAAATATTTGGGAAATGATTTTAGAAAACAGTACTCTCTAAATCTGAATTAGTTAAAAATAACTAATTTAAAAGCAAAAACTCAGTCACTAATTCAAATAGTTATATTTCTACTAATCATTTAGTGAAAAATAACTAATTATTAATCAAATTCATTTTTAGGTTATGTCAAAATAACTAATATTTTAGTAAACTTCTGTTTACTAATTCAATTAGTCAAATTTTAACTATCTTTTAGTTATGTTTTTACTAACAATTAGTCATTTTTTACTAATAATTAGTTATTTTTAACTAATTGCTGAAATAAAAATTCAGGCACGATTTTACTAATTATTATTAGTTATTTTTAACTAATTCAAATTTAGAGAGTAATTAAGAATATTGAGACGGATAATAATTAATGTTGCATTTATAATTTGATACTGAAGAAATTTATGTAATTAATTAATTTCTTTAATTTTTTGAAAATTTTAAATTTCTTAAAATTCTAATTTAAAGTTAAAATCAGTATTTTAAACACCTTGAAAAGGACCTTAAAACATTTGTCTCTTTTTAGAGATAAATGTGAATCATATAAATTTTAGCAAGAGATGTTCCCTATTAATATTAAAACTTGAACCTCGTTGTGAAAGCTACTAACTATAATCCAATTTGGCGGAAATTTATGAAGCTTCATTTGTCATAGTTTCACAATAATATATCGAGATACCAACACACCATAATTTTATAAAAGCTGGCAGTTTTTGAAACGCGGTTACACACAAGCTTATATCTATATGTCCAAAGCACAAGGCTTCGCACAATTAATCATTATTCAGAAGATTTTTGCCAGCAGTTTGCACAAAGAAGTACATTTTGGCCGAGTGCTTTCGAGTTAAAAATAAATTCATATAAAATATATGCAAAAAACAAAAAAAGAAGAAAATTTGAATATACAAAAGAGGTTTTAAAAAGAGTCTTCAATAAAAAAGTAGCGTTTTAGAAAAGATATAAAAAAATAGACGGAATATTTAATAAAAACAATCCACCAAAAAAAGTTTGAGTATTTAAAAATTGTTTGCTTCTTGCAAGATATTTTTTGGGTCGCCGATAAAAATCGGGTTTTGAGGATATTAAAATTGACTTTTTTGTAAAAATATTTTTTTTTTAAATTCTCAGAATCAAGATTGTAGGATGGATGTGAGAGAGAGAATTTAGTTGAGTTTAATTAGTTGTCAGAAATATCTGTAAAGTTAATTAGAAACGAGATGACATCAATCAAAATCGGATTTTGACTATATATATTATTTAATATTTGTGTATAAGTTCACAAGCAAATTTCATCGAATCAACTGCTGCTGCGCCCGAGTTTATCGATTTTATACACAGTTACACAATACCATTGACTCGTGTTACCAACACCGATGAATATTCAATATATGCATTAAAGCATTCAATCATGAACTTGTAAAATTGTAATTTACACAGGATAAACATCAATTGGTATTTCATATCATTCTCTCTATTTTAACTAGTTTTAATTACATTCCAAAGCAATATAATCTGCTAGAACAACATTTTCAGAAGGGTCACTCTATATACGATAATTCCATTCGAAAATTATATTTAATCCAAATAAATTTCTTTCTATTTTAAAAATTTAGTTTTATTTAAAAAAAAAATTGTCCTAATGTAAAAGTCACGTAAAAATGACTATCGATCTCTTTAAGGAAAAACTCTTTATAATTTCTATTTCAGGGTTGTCACAAAAATATGATTTGAAAATTCCATGACTTTTTCAGGTTTTCCAGACCATTTTAGCAAAAATTCCAGCTCCAAATATCAAATTATTTTATTAACTTTTTTGGTAGTTACAATGAAAAAAATAAAAAATATTCAAATTAAATGAATAATATAATAACAATTAGGGTTTTCAAGGTCAAAAATAATTTTTTTTATGTTTACTTTTGATGTAATGTTTCTAATTTTGAGATTAAAGTTGATTAACAATTTCGTACTAAAATCGAAAAAAGAAATAATATATATACATATTATTTTTCATCAAATTCCAATGACAAAATACAAAATTTTATTAGAAACTTTGCATTGTTGTTAGTCGTTTAAAACTATAAATTTTTGCAAATCATATAAATAATGAAAATTAATTCATATCACAAAAATATGATTTGAAAATTCCATGACTTTTTCAGGTTTTCCAGACCATTTTAGCAAAAATTCCAGCTCCAAATATCAAATTATTTTATTAACTTTTTTGGTAGTTACAATGAAAAAAATAAAAAATATTCAAATTAAATGAATAATATAATATCAATTAGGGTTTTCAAGGTCAAAAATAATTTTTTTTATGTTTACTTTTGATGTAATGTTTCTAATTTTGAGATTAAAGTTGATTAACAATTTCGAACTAAAATCGAAAAAAGAAATAATATATATACATATTATTTTTCATCAAATTCCAATGACAAAATACAAAATTTTATTAGAAACTTTGCATTGTTGTTAGTCGTTTAAAACTATAAATTTTTGCAAATCATATAAATAATGAAAATTACGAGAATAATTGAAAAATTGAAGAAAAAATCTGAAAATTACAAAAAAAATTGACAATTAAAAACAAAATTCGAGAAATGATTAGATTGATAGGCAACTGAAAAAAATAATTGTAAAATTAAACAAGAAATATTAAACTAAGAAATTATGAAACAACAAAAACATAGAAAATTATAGGAATAATTGTACATAATTATTAATTGCACAACTGGATTAAAAATCGAAAAAAATTGAAAATTGAAGAATGAAATTTAAATTTATAGAATACAATTAAAAATTGAAAAAAAAGGAACTAAAAAAGCTGAGAATAATGAAATATATAGAAGAAAATAATTGAAAACTAAAGAACGGAATTGAAATTTAAAGAAAATAATAAAAAAATGAAGAAAGAAATTTTTAAGAATTGAATTCAAATTTGAAAAAATAATTAACAATTGAAAAAAGGTGAGGATTATTGATTATTGAATAAAATAATAAAAATTTTAAGACTGCAATTTCAAATTAAAAATACTAACTGAAAAGTGAAGAAAATAATTTAAACTTGAGGAATTAAATGAAAGATTAAGGAATTAAATTAAAATTTTAAAAAATAATTGACAAATGAAAAAAAAATGTAGAAAACTATCCAGAATAATCGATAACAGAATTAAATAATTTTTAAAATTGTAGGATAATTATATAATTTAAGAAAAATAATTCTACATTAAAAATTTGTAGAAAATAATTGAAAATTGGGGGAAAAATTAATAATTGAATGAAATAATTGAAAAATGAGTAGAATAAATGAAAAATTGAAAAAAATATTTCAAAAATGATGAAAATAATAGACAATTGAAAACAAATTTCGAAAAATAACAAGATTAATAGACAACAACAAAAAATTGAAAAATAATTAAAGAATAAATTGAAAATTTTAAAAAAATAATTGAAAAAATTGTAGGAAACAATTATAAATTGTAGAAAATAATTAATAATTTAAAGAAATAATTGAAAAATGACGAGAATAATAATAGAAAATATTAAAAGTTGAAGAAATAAATTGAAGATTAAAGAATTAAATTAATAGAACAAAATTATTGAAAAAGTTAAAGAATAATTATAAAATTGAAAGGGGATATTAAGTTGTCAATGAAAAAAAGAAGAAAATTATAGAAAAAATTGTAGAAAATAAATGAAAATTGAACAAGATAATTAAAGAATTGTATTGAAATTTCAAGAAAATGATTGATAATTGGAAAAAGACGAGAATTATTAAACATTGAATAAAATAATTGAAAATTGAAGAAAATAATTAGGAATTGAAAAAAATAATTGAAAATGGAGGGAAAAAAAAGATACTTAAAAAAGTAATTTGAAATGTGAAGAAAAGAATTAATAATAGAAAGAAAAATTACAAAATGACGAAAATAATTTAATATTAAAAAAAAAAATTCAGAAATAAGGAAAATAATTGACTATTGACAAAAAAATTCGAAAGCGGTCAAGAATAATCGACAACAAAACAAAAAAATTGAAAAAATCAAAGAATAATTATAAAATAAAAAGAGAATAACTGAAAATTGTAAAAATTGTAGAAAATAATTGAAAAATTTTGAAAAACAATTTAAAATTGTACAAAATTATTAATAATTGTAAGAAATAATTAAAAAATGAGGAAAATAATTGAAAAATTGAAAAAAATATCTGAAAAATGACAAAAAAATATTGACAATTTAAAACAAAATTCGAAAAATGATTAGATTAATAGCCATTTAAAAAAAAGAATTGAAAAAACTAAACAAGAAATATTAAATTAAGAAATTAAGGAACAAGAAAAATTATAGAAATAATTGTTGGAAATAATTACAAAGTGGACGGGATTGAAAATCGAAAAAAATTAAACAATTTCGGAAAAAATTGATGGTTGAAAGAAATAATTGAAAAATGACGAAAATAATAGACAATTGAAAACAAAATTCGAAAAATTACTATATTAATAGACAACAAAACAAAAAAATTATAAAAATTAAAGAATAATTATAAAATTTTAAGAGAATACCTGATTGAAAAAATTGTAAGAAAAAATTGTAAATTGTGTAAAATAATTGAAAAAAGACGAAAATAATAATTGGAGAAAATATTAAAAATTGAAAAAATAAATTAAAGATTAAAGAATTTAATTGAAATTGTAAGAAAATAATTGATAATTAACAGAAAAATGACTAAATGTCTAAAATAATTAAACATTAAGAAAAATACTTGACAATTAAAAAAAAAGTAAAAAAAATTTTTCAAAAATGTCGAGAATAATCGATAATAGAACAAATTTATTAAAAAAATTAAAGAATAATAATAAAATTTAGGAAGAATATTAAATTGTCAATTACAAACTGAAAAAAATAATAGAAAAAATTTTATAAAATAAATGAAAATTGAAGAACATAATTAAAGAATTGTTTTGAATTTTTAAAAAAAATAATTGATAACTGAAAAAAGACGAGAATTATTGAACATTGAATAAAATAATCGAAAACTTAAGAAAATAATTGAGAATTAAAGAAAATAATTTAAAATGGAGGAAATTATTTGAAAATTAAAAAATTAAATTGAAATGTAAAGAAAATAATTGATAATTGAAATAAAAATTACAAAATGCCGAAAATAATTAAATATTAAAGAAAATAATTGACAATTGACAAAAAGATTCGAAAGCTGTCGTGAATAATCGACAACAAAACAAAAAAATTAAAGAATCAATATAAAATTTAAGGAGAATAATTTTATATTGAAAATCACTCTCTATTTATGATTTCAATCAATGACATTTCCTAGGAAATCAGTTGAAAATGACTAAATTGTCATTATTTTTTTTGATTTTTTTTGATTGATAGATGTAAATAATTTTTAATTTTAGTAACAGCATTGAAAACTTCAATTATTTTCTATTCATTAATCAGGTAAAAGTCACCGACAATTTAGCAGTTTTCAACTTATTTCAAATAAAATATCACTGATTGAAATCATAAAAAGAGAAATTAATTAAATTAATTTTTTAAAACAAAATTTTATAATATTCCCTGACTTTTCCAGGTATTTCAGGTTTTCCATGACTTCAAAAAAATTCCATGACAATTCCAGGTTTCCCAGGTTTTCCAGAACCGTGGCAACCCTGAATTTAATAAAAAAAAATATATCAAACATAAGGGTGATTCTCCAAAAAAAAACTCATTTAGTATGTAATCAAGATTGATAATTAAATTAATATTTCATTATTTACTGTATTTAAACTTGAATTTTAATTATTTTAAATGAAACTTTAAGTTAGTATTATATATATATATATTTTTTTTTTTGCGTAGGATGTGAAAACCTGCCTTCAGGTACCCTGTAGCCCGTACTACAGGGTTATGCGGGGGTGGCGATGTTCTGCCGACCCGCTAAAAACACACCCTTATTTGGGACCTTAAGACCACTCCCAGGTAGAGCCAGTTTACTGACGTATCGCCTTCAGGAGTGGTCTTATATCCCACCTTTATCGCCTAAACGATATCATTCCTCGACCTACGGGAACTACCTTTGTTGGCGGCCATCGAGATCCTTAACCCTCATAACATGTTGGATGAAGGTCTCGTTGTGCCGCCAATTCTCTTTGGATCGAGTCATTAACAGGACCATGTTCTCCGGCGTAACTTCGCAGTTTACACCGGCGAACATAACCCGTCTTTCGTCGTTCCATCGTGTGCATGTAAAGAGTGTGTGCTCTGCGTCATCCTTTGGGGATTTGCAGTACGCACACTCTGAAATTTGTCGTCTTTTGAAGCGCTCTAGGTACGAGTTAAAACACCCGTGACCTGAGAGCGCTTGGGTGAGGTAGTATGAGACTACTCCATGTTTTCGATCTATCCAGGTGGCGAGTGTAGGTATGAGCCGATGTGTCCATCGACCCTTCTCATCCCCGCTCCATCTTGCTTGCCATCTTTCGACGAGTCTGCTTCTCGCATCTCGGCGAATTTGGTCCTTGCTGGGTCTATTGTGATCCGTATAACGGGTGGACATCCTATCTTTGAAAAGGAGAAAAATTTCCTCCCTTTCTTGCGCCAAAAGATCTGCCGGCGGGACGCTAGCAAGGACCTGAGCAGCACTCGTAGATACTGTCCTATAGGCAGAGATTATACGCTTGGTTATAATCCTTTGCACGGACAGTATCTTCTCCAAGATGGTCTTGCTTCTGTCTGTTCGCAGGGAGGGAGCCCACACTGGTGCTGCATAAAGCAGCTTTGAGTGGAACACACTCGCCACCAATCTCCTTTGCTTTTCAAAAGGCCCACCGACGTTCGGCATTATACGGGCTAAGTTTAGTGCACATTCTGCAGCTTTGTGGGAAGCCACAGCAATGTGGTGATTAAAATTCAAAAACTTGTCGAGTTGTACACCAAGATACTTTACATGCGTGCTCCACTTGACCTTGAATCCGTCTACTTCGATCTGGGGAAGTTCGTAACCACGTCTGTCTGTGACCATGAGCGCTTCAGTTTTGTCCAGGGCCATTTGAAGGCCTCTGGCATCCAGCCAGCTCTTTGTTCGTCGCAGACATTCGTTCACCAAGATTCCGAGCTCTTCTGCAGTTTCGGCAGAGCATACGATCAACGCGTCGTCCGCGAAGCCGATGATCACCGCACCTTCGGGTAGACCCATTCGCAAGAAGTCATCGTACGAGACGTTCCATACGAATGGTCCTATCCTCGAGCCTTGAGGGGCACCTCTTTGCATCTCTTCCTTCAGAGTGCAGGTGTCCCCCCCGTATATTACCCACCTGTCGCTAAGATAATTATTCATTATCCGCAACAGGTAGGGCGGTATTCCTTTGTTTCTCATCGACTTGGTGAGATCTTACCATTTAGCGGTATTAAACGCGTTGCGTATATCTATAGCTACTAAAGCGCAGAAGCTCTTCTTCTTCCCCGGACCCAATTTGTCCTTTCCTTCCTTGGCTAGGTCCACTGCCTTTTGTATGGCATCTACTGTGGACAGGCCTTTACGGAAACCAAATTGGTAGTCGGATAGACTATTCTCTCCATTTAAGTGGAGCTGCATCCTCTGCAGAACCATGTCCTCCAGAAGTTTGCCCATCGTATCTAACAGGCATATTGGCCTGTAAGATGAGACATTATCTAGAGGTTTGTTACCTTTTCTTAGGAGGACCAGCCTCTGTCGTTTCCAGTCCCGGAAGAACTCTCCTCTTCTTAGGCAATTGTTGAAGCAATCTAAGAGAATCTGGGGTGAAGCAACGATCACTTGTTTAAGTATCTCGTTACTTATCCCATCGATTCCAGGCGCCTTGCCTGGCTTCAATCTTCTGCCGGCTTGGTGGAGCTCTGCAAGAGTGAAGAGTTCCTCTTCACGGACTTGACAGTCACTCCAGTCCATCCTAGGCCATGGTTCTGCTGGTGGAAACAAGGCCCTGATTATTTGACGCACCCAATCGGGATTGTCCAGGCCGGGGGTCTTTTGCTTCGTAACCAATTTCTTGGTGACGATTTTATAGCCCAGACCCCATGGGTCCTTCTCGACATCCTCGATCAGGGTCTTCCAACACCTTCGCTGTGAAGCTCGAATTTCCTTTCTAAGGATCCTCTTGGCCTCTATATATGCGTCCTTTAGCATAGGATCTCCCTTAGAGCGGGTGTATATCCTTCTTGCTCTGACGCATGCTTTTCGCAAAGAGGCCAGCTCCTCTGACCACCAGTATAGATTACGTCTTCTGGGAGTGGTACTTCTACGACGCGGCATTGACGCGTCGCATGCGGCGATTATCATGTTCATCACCGGCCGCACCTCCCAATCCAGATTGTTCGGTCTCTTCACCCATCCAAGTTCCTCAATGAGGCGGGATTCTTCAAGGGACCGACCGAACTTTTCGACGTCTAGTTTCTTAATGTTCCACCTAGGGCCTTTCTTACAGGAAGCAACCTGCTTGTTTGCTCTAGGTGTGTCTCCTCCTGAGACTGAAAACTTAATATATTGGTGATCACTTTCGGTATGATCCTCAGAGACGTGCCAGTCTGTAATGCGCTTGTTTAGGAGAGATGTTGTTATCGTTAGATCGATAATTGATCCGATATTATGGTCTCTCCTAAACGTCCATTTATGGCCCTGGTTAACAACCATCAGATTGTTCCTGGAGACCATTTCTGCGATTAGAATTCCTCTATTGTCGAGCCTTGTCTCGCCCCAGTCTGGCGACTTCGCATTGAAGTCGCCTGTGACGAGAACATCCAGCCTGGATTCTCGCAGGCTCGACTCGAGTTCGTCTATCTCCGCTTCGAAGATTGTCAGTGGGTCGTTGGGTGAGAAGTAGCAGCTATACATGCGTATACCTGAAATTTCCACCCACACGAACCCACTGCTCGTCTCCAGGAACTTGTCTACCCTCAAATCGGGATTGTAGACCTGAATGGCTGCCCTACCCGATGAATCCTGGTACCAGCAGGCGAGATCGTTTCTTTTGTTCTGCTCACTACAGAACAGAACGTCGATCCCCTCCTGACTGGCTGTCACCAGCATCAGGTCCTGGGCTTTCTTCGCTGTGTGCAGGTTAACCTGCAAAAACTTTAGGCTTTTGCCTTTTTAAGCTTCTGTAGTTCCTGCTTGTACACCGGGCAGGCGTTGCTACCAGTCCAATGTCCGAGGTCGGATTTTCCCAAGTCCGAGCACGTTATACACTTTGGCTCGTTTACGCTACAGGCCTTGGCGCCGCCGCATCTCCGACAGTTTTTAACCCTGTCGGGGCCTTTGCATGCGCGAGTCCCGTGTCCGTATCCTAAGCACTTTTGGCACCTCGGGACTTCGACGTGTTGCCTAATTGCTGCATTAATCCAGCCAACCCGGACTTTGCCTATCTTCAGGAGAGTATCACACTCTCCTTCTGGTAGGCGGACCAATGCCATCTTCATTCCGCCAAAACGCGAGATAAGGCGACACGTCAGGTCCGGATGGGCGTTCTCAAGCTTAGCCCTTAGAGCAGTAACAACGTCCTCTTCCGTGGTTGTCTCGTCGAGATCTCGGATCTCGACGGTTTTTTTTGTTAATTAGGGCGGACACTTCCGCCTTATTCTGCAATACCGCAGTAAGAGCTTCAGCAAGTTCTGAGGTCCTTCCTCCCTTTTTTACGACAATGAGGACCTCCTTCTGGATGGTCCTCCTGACTTTAAGTACCTCTGCGCCGAACTGGTCCGGATTAATGGACGATTTCATGGCGCGGAGTATCTCGTCGTAGGCCTCCGAAGACTCTGCTGAGATTTTGACGGCCTCCGTCATCCTCGGCTTAGAAGATATTTTCTTCTCCGCCAATTGGATCTTTCTCTCAGCAGCCTTCTTTTCCTTGGCCTCTTTCTTCTTATCTCTGACGGGTATAAAGCCGTCGCTCTCCATAGGAGCTGACCCTAGTGCCACATCTGCATAGGTCCTGGCAGGAGGTTTTGCCGGAGCAGTAATCTGCTCTTTCGGTTTCCCCCTCTCCAGATTCGCTGCAACTGGGGCCCTGCGTCTAAGTTTCTTTTCCCGTTCTATCGAGCGACTAGCATCTGGGCTGTCCCCCTCGATACGCGGGCGCTTTTTTTCTACTCTTATTTTTTCCTAAGGACCATTCTTCGCGGACGTTTTTGCCGACTTCTGGGTCGGCATTTGGACAAATCGCAAATTTTTGCTGATTTTATCAAAAACGTCCGCTAGGTCTTGGATGCCTTTTTGGACCTCCTTTTTTATATTTTTTTGGGTTCCGATGCCCTTTTTTATGACCTCGAAGATCTTTGGAACACCGGCCAACTCGTTGGCGATAATTTCCAAAAATCTCGTATTCGACATAAATTGGTCATCGATCTCCATACTATTTTCGGCTGTACTAGACAGCAAGTGAGATTAGCTCTCCCCAGAATCCTTGAAGCCAGCGTTGGCCATCGGGGCTTTCACCCGATCGGAACCAACGGCAGGACCACCCTCAGAAGAGGGGCCTGGCTGGGGTAGTGTGTTTTGATCCGCACTTTCCATTTTTACTAGTTTGGTGTCGTTGGTCAGACCGAACAGACAACCGGTCCATCGGGCGCCAACCCTGGATCGAGGCTACTCCACACCAACTTAGAGAAACCAAGAAGGCAGGAGTGTCCCATTTCTGCCAGAACCCATGTCGTCCACAGCTGGCAAAGATGGTTAGCCCCCATTTGGAATCCGAATTAACATCATCCGCACAGGATAGCTAGTGCACAGGTTCGAAAAACGGCAAATAAGTCCTGGGAAGAGCCGAACAGCTCGTCCAGTGATGGCGTCCGGAGGACAAGCGCCTGGCCGGTCCTAAGCCCCCTCACCACGACAAGGTGACACCACGAGGGGGAAGTTAGTATTATATTATTCTGAACATTAAATATTTAAACTTGAATTTTCATTATTTTAAATGAAACTTTAAGTTAGTATTGTATTATTCTGAACATTAAATAGGAATCATATTACACGGACTACGAACTAGCTTTATATTGAACTGAGCTTCGAATTAAAACTTTATCAACGGAAGGCGTCGAAATATACTTATATTTAAATCAGGAAAATATTTTGTATTTATATAGGGGGTGGTACAAAAATATAAAAGTCGGAAAACTGTTTTTCTGTAATTTGAATCGAATTAATCTAAAACTGTACTTAAACTAATTGAAATTTAAATTGAAATATAATATACTTTGTCCAAGGATATAAATTAAAAAAATACATTCTTGGTTTAAAAATAATTTCCTATTTCGAGGTCAAGAATAATAATACTCTCAATTCTAGAATAATTATTCTTAATCTGAGAATATATTCAAATTGTAAACTTCTTGCTAGAACAATTCATGTCTCTCGTCTGGACATTTGAATATTTAAATTATATTTTATAGTATACCTGGTAACTAAATTTCAAATAAATTACATTGAAACTGGAAAATTAGAAATGTCAATTTTGGAAGTTGACTTGTTTTAAATTTGTTGCGTTCTTGTTGATTATATTTAGCTTTTAGATTTTAGGAGAAATGTTGCCAGAAGATAATTGAGTTCGCTGGTAACGGGAGAAGTGAAACGGACGTTTACACTGGAGATTGCCATTCTCAAAGGAAACGCAAGCAATGTATTTGAAAGTCCTCTATAAATACACATGGGCACTTACCTTCCTTTTGAATAGAAATCCGTATTCGCCGAACCCCTTTTTGTAGTGAGAACAGACTCTATTCACAAATCCTGTAGACAGTCTAAGGGGTGACTCTGCATTTTGCGTTGACGGTCGATTTTACTTGAACGCTTACGCTTACACGAACATTTAACTCACAATCCACTTCACTTCTCGACACTTTCGCACAACTGCAAATCAACCAGAATTTTACACATTAGAGAACAATTTGGGTCAAATGAGAATTTTTTTTTTATCATTTTTGCCAGTTTAACACTGAGAGGCAATTCAATTTTCCACAAATTGCACTTTATATCAATTTTATGTATGAGCGAGATTTAAGACCTAGAATGAGAATTTAGGGGAATTTTAAAATACTTGAATTTTTAACCGATGTGACCTGGATTTGTGTTTTTTCATTCTTTTTTAATCTGTATTCGTATTTTCATATTTTAAATAGGAAAATTAAATAATTGTGAATATAACCAAACTGTTATGGCAGTTATAGTAAATACTCTGTTGCAGGAAAAAGGCTGTCACGGGAATGGAGCACAAAAAAATTTCAGGGCCCCCCTTAAAAAAATAAAAGTTTCTGCATTTTTATCTTATCAGAGTGTCTAGCGAATAATTATTTAAACAAATGAAGAAAATTTTCAAAGAATCTTAATAAAATGTATAAAAAATAGAATTTTACATAAATTACAAAAATTACAAAATTTTATTAAAACGAGTATTATGAATGAACAGATAAGAAAGTTATAGATAATTTACATTGACATAGGAAAATTAAGGCAAAAAGATGTAAAAAATGTACTAATTGAAAAACCTGCAAAAAAATAAATAAATTCTTCGAAAATAAAAAAAGTTTAAAAAATCAATGAAAGTAAAAGAAAGAAAATTAAAGAATTAAATTAAAGAAAAATTCCTACGCAAAAAAAAAAAATAATGCGTTATGAAATATTAAACAGTTTGAGGAAGATTGATTAAATTGCTTTTTTAAAATCAAAATACTACGCAATGAACAGTAAACGTTTTTAAAACAAAAATAAAAATTACAAAAGAGAGGAAAAAATAATTTTCAAAAAGTTAAAATATTTGAGGAGATATTTTTTTAAATTAAGCAAATAAATAAGATAATCAGTAAAAAAAAAACGGAAAATATTACTAAAGATAAAAAAAATACTTTAAAAACTTGTTTTGAACAGCAAGCAAAAAGCAATCATTTTTTTAAGGGCATGTGATGGATTATGACGTCACTGGCATAGGCAAAATTTGTCCGTAACTTTTCTCTTAAAATAGTGAATATTTTTTTATGGAATTTGGTAGAATTACTTAAAATGTCATTAGGAAGGTCTCTCAGACCCGAGTTTGTTTGAATTTTGTCTCAAAATTGATTTTTAAAACATTTTTTAATTTTTCGAAAATTTCCAAAAATTAAGTTTGGGCCAAAATTTAAACAAATTCGGGTCTGAGAGACCTTTATAATGACATTTTTAAGTAATTCTACCAAATTTCATGAAAAAATATTCAATATTTTAAGAGAAAAGTTGCGGACAAATTTTGCTTATACCAGTGACGTCATAATCCATCACATGTCCTTAAATGAAGAATTAAGTGAAAAAAATTAAACAATTTTAAGAAAAAAACCAATATTTCTAAGAAATAGAGAAATTCTGATCAAATAAGAAAATTTATTATAAGATCAAATTTACGAAAAATTAAATAAAAGAAGAAAAATCTTTAAAAGTTATAAAAATTAGTAAGTTATGACAAATGACAAAAAACCAAATAAATATTTTATAAATCATAAAAAAATCTAAAAAATAAAAAAGTATTATTAAACGCATGAAAAAAGGAAAATTTTTAAAAAGAAATAAAAGTTACCTAAGTGATCTTCTAAAAATACGAAAAGCAATATAAAACATAACCTACAAAATAAATTGTTTGAAAAAGAAAAAATTGCAAGAAAGAATAATTAAATATTTCAAGAAAGTGATATAAATTAGTGTGTAAGTAAGTCAACAATTTTTTCTATAATTTTTAACCGTTTTCAATTTACAGTTATTCTCCTTAAATTTTTAAATTATTTTTTAACTTTTTTAATTTTTTTTGTTCTGTTGTAGATTATTCTCGACAATTTTCGAATTTCTTTTTCAATTGTAAATTATTTTGCGCCTTTCTCAATTATTTTTTTCTTTAATATTAAATTATTCTCGCCATTCTGTAATTTTCTTTAAATTTTATGAATTATTTTCTAAATGGCCATTTAAAGAAAATGACTAGATTAATAGACTAATGATAAAAATTGATGATATATAGCAAAAACTTTAAATTTAAAGAAAATAATGTAAAATTGAACAATGAAGAAAATTATAGGAATAATTGTTGGAAATAATTAAGCATTTATTTAAAATATTTATTTTAAAGCAAAAAGATGTATAAAATGTACTAATTGAAAAACTTGCAACAAATAAATAGATTCTTCAAAAATAAAAAAATATAAATATTTATTTTTATTTCTTCATTGTTTAAATGATTTTAAAGTATTTTTTTATTTTTAGTAACATTTTTCCGTTCTTTTACTGATTATCTTATTTAGCCATTTTATATTCTAGAATTTTCAATTAAGTTTATTCAATATTCCAAAAAACTTGACTTTTTTCAATTATAAAACAATTATTTCAAATTACAATTTATTTCTTCAATAATTTTTTCGACTATTAATAAGCTTTTTTAATTTTAAGTACAATTATTATATTGTTATATTGTCTAAATGTTGTTAAAATAAAACTGTACAAAATTAACTGAAGTAATTTTTGTCAGAAGAAAAAAAAATTAAAACAAAAAAAGTATTATTAAACGCATAAAAAATGAAAATTTTTAAAAAGAAATGAAAGTTACCTAAGTGATTTTCTAAAAATACAGAAAAGCAATATAAAACAAAACCTACCTAAAAAAATTGTTTGAAAAAGAAAAAATTGCAAGAAAGAATAATTAAATATTTCAAGAAAGTGATATAAATTAGTGTGTTAATAAGTCTACAATTTTTTCTATAATTTTCAACCGTATTCAATTTACAATTATTTTCTTAAATTTTATAATTATTCTTTAACTTTTTTAATTATTTTGTTCTGTTGTAGATTATTCTCGACAGTTTTCGAATTTCTTTTTCAATTGTCAATTATTTTGCGAATTTCTCAATTATTTTCTTTAATATTAAATTATTCTCGTCATTTTGTAATATTCCTTAAAATTATAAATTATTTTTTAAAGTCAATTCAATTCTACAATTTTAAATTAACTTTATTGAATATTCCAAAAAAACTTGACTTTTTTCAATTATAAACCATTATTTCAAATTACAATTTATTTCTTCAATTTTTGATTATTTTCTTCAAATTTCAATCACATTTTTCAATTTTCAATTATTTTTTCGAATATTAATATATGCCTTTTAATTTTAAGTAAATTTAAGTAATTTTAGGTAAATTTAAAAAAAAGTTCAACTATTCTCTTCGGTTCTGAATTATGTTTTAAAAGCTTCATTTTCATTTTTTAATTTTAAATTTTTTCCTCGATTTCAATTTTTTTGTTCGATTTAATTTTTTTCAATCCAGTTGTTCAAGTAGCAATTTTTTCCAACAATTATTTCTATAATTTTCTTAATTTTTCAATTTGCAATTATTTTTTAAATTAAATAATTATAGTTTGAATTTTTAAATTATTTTTTCCAGTTGTGTATTAATCTAACCATTTTCGAATTTTGTTTTCAATTTTCAATTATTTTTGTCATTTTTTAGAAATTATCTTCAATTTTGTTATTATTCTTGTTATTTTACAATTATTTTTTTTTATTTAAAAATTATTTTCTTTAATTTTTAGTTATTTCTTACAATATTTAAAATTTTTATTTATTCTCTTAAAATTTTAGAATTATTTTGTAACGTTTTGAATTAACGTGCATTATTCTAGTCATTATCCGAATTTTATTTTTCAATTGTCAATTATTTTCTTTAATATTTTAAAAACCTCGCCTTTCGCCAATTGTTTGTCTTCATTATCAATAAGATTCGTTAATTTCAAAATTTTATTTTCTTCAATTCTCAATTTTTTATTCCAATTTCAATTCCATTTTTCAGTTTTTTAATTGTTTTCTTCTATATTCAATAACTTTCGGCTTTTATCAAATACTTTTTACAATTTTTAATTATATTCTTTAAATATGAATTTAAATTTTCAATTTTCATGTATTTTATTCAATTTTAATTATTTTTGTCGATTTTCAATGCGCAGTTATTTCCAACAATTATTCCTATAATTCTCTTCAGTTTTCAATTTTTAATTATTTTCTTTAAATTGTTTGAAGTTTTTGCTTTATTTTATCAATTTTTTCAGTAGTCTATTGATCTAGTCATTTTGTAAATTTTTTCTTTAATTTTTTAATTATTCTAATTTTTCAATTATTTCTTTTAATTATTAACTATTTTTCGCAATTTGAAGTTATTTCCTACAATTTTTTCAATTTGCAATTAGTCTCTTTAAGTTTTATAATGATTCTTTGAGTTTTACAATTATTTTTGTTTTGTTGTGTATTAATCTAGTCATTTTTTGAATTTTGTTTTTAATTGTAAATTATTTTCACATTTTCCAATTTTTCTCCATTATTATCAATTTTTTTTTAATTTTAGTTTATTTTTTAAAGTATAAATTTATTTCTTCAAGTTTTTATTATTTTCTCCAAATTTTTATTATTTTCTAAAGTTTTCAATTATTTTCTTCAATTTCAATTTTTCTTTTTTTTGATTTTTAATCCAGTTGTTCAATTTGCAATTGGTTGCAGCAATTATTCCTATAATTTTCTTAAATATTTTCAATTTTTTAGTTTAAATTGAATGTATATTGTTTAATTTTTTAGATTATTTTTAACAAAACTGTGTATTTATCTAGGCATTTTTTGAATTTTGTTGTTAATTGACAATTTTTTTCGTCATTTTTTATATATATTTTTTTCCATTTTGTAATTATTCTCGTAATTTTCATTATTTGCATTTCCAAAAATTTATAGTTTTAAATAACGAACAGCAATGTAAAGTTTCTCATTAATGTAGCTGTTAATTAATATTTTACTATTTACATGTAATAATTGCAACTTTGATTAATTGAAACCTATAAATTTGAAAAAATTAAAGTTTGAGTTAATTGACGTTTGGGATTTATATAAATAATAATGGCTTGGAATTAATTAAGTTTAATATAGTTTTCGACTTTCTTTGTATCAAAATTTTTTTAGATTTATTTCTGATCATTTTAAATTTAATTTTTCATATTATTATTAAAGAATACAAGATTGAAATTGAAGTTTTTAGGATTTATCTATCTTCCCAGAGTTTCTTAAGAACAATGAGGTTACCCCGCAAAAAAAAAACTTATTACAGTTCTTTAATTCTTTTACATTTCATTTTTCATAATACCAATCTAGCAAAAATAAATTTGAAACCTAGCCAATCAAAAAACGACAGACTTATTCTGATTGGTTAATTTTTAATTTGTTTCTACTGGATTGGTATTATAATCAATAAAATGTACAAGAAGTGATAATTCTATATATTTTAGAGATTCCGACACATCGTTAAGTTTAGTAAATGACTTTTAGGTTATAAATTATTACATAAACAAGAATTCGATTATATTTACGCAAAATAAATTACACAAAATAAATATTCCATCGAATAGAGATTTGAAAAGAATGCAAATTATACTGAATAACAATTTTCTATTATGAAATAAAAAAATGTCAATAATAAAAAGGAATTATTCCTATTTTTATTAATAAAATTAAAATTATAAATAGCATAAAATTTATTTTATTTATTTATTTATTTATTTCCCGACCCAAGAATAATTTTTATTAATAAATATATATGTCAAATATATATATTTGATATATATAATATATATTTATATTATATAAATAAAAAAGTCCGTTTTTAAAGATAATTTATACTTGATCCAAAGCAAAAATTCATTACTTCAAAAAACCATTTCTCTCAATGAAAAAAGTCCCTTTATATAATCAAATTGCAATAATCATTTGTTCAATGCCGGAAGCACTAGATTCTTATCAGACGGGTCGATGGAATTTTAGTATTCGTACAAAGCAAAATTAATCCAGATTTATTGTCATTGGACTGTAAACCGATTAAAGGGATTTTGATTTTTCACGATGAAAATTGAAACAGGATAAAAGGAAACCATTCAATCAGAGTTCTTTGATGTGCGTGAAAAAAACTGTTTCAGAATTATTATCATACACTTTTGTTTAGTTTTAATGTATGTGCATTTTTATTGTCTATGAAAAATAGAATTTTTTTTATTTAATAAAAATTGACTTGATTTTAATTACGCATATTTCTGGTTATTTAAAAAAAATGTTCATAAAATGTTTTTTGAATTGTTTTCCTCCTTTTTTGATTTTCTGCATGCATGTAGGGTATAATATTCTTCTCTCTCGTTTTACAGGTTTTGTAATAGTCCCTTGAAGTCGCTTATTGCACACACCTGGGGCCAAGTCTTTATTGTTATTCACGAATTCTTTGCATAAAAATGCTTTCGGTAGATTTACCCTTTTTTTTTAGTGTGAATTTTGTAGATGGGTTGATAAAAATAAATTATTAAAAGATATCAAATATTAAAAATGTATTGTTTTTTTATCCTTTTTTTTATTTTTTTCAAGTAGTAATATTACTTTTTTGGTAATAAAAATGTAATTTTTCATAAATTACTCTAAACAAATTATTAAGAATTTTATAAACCTGTATCAAGTTTAGATTTTAATATGAACTGCAAAAAAAAACTGTCCCGACCTAGACAATTGTCCCCTAAATTTTGAAACTGAAATATAGTCTCTATTTTGTATAAAATATTTTGTATAAATACTATTTCGTATGTTATAAACATTTAAACAAAAAAAAAATAAAATAAATAAAATAAAATATAACAATTTTTTGTTTATAACAGGACTGATAAAAATCATGATTTTTTAAAAAAATATAATCAGTATTAACAATTCACAAATGTTTATTTGTAAGTAGTTTATTTTTTAAACTAAGAACATTTAAGAAGAAATAATGAAGAATAAAAATTTTAATCAAAATCAAATCAATTATGTCGACTAAATGAGACAATTTTAAAAAAAAATATATATCTTCAAATTCATATGATCTCAAAATTAAGAAAATTAAGTAAAAGTAACGAAAAAATAATAAATTACAAAAAAAAAAAACACAGAAAAACGTAAAAAGATAATTAAAAATATTTATTTCTATTTATTCTATTTTTATTCTCGAAATAACATCAAGAATTATATCTATATACTAGAAATATAAAACGCACGCCAGCGCGCGATTAGTTTTTCATGCATTTTAGAAATTATAAAATACAATAATAAGTATTACAAATCGGTAAATAATATATTAGAATTAAAAAGAATTGCAAAAAATAATTAAAAATATTACAAATTAATTGAAAAAAAATAATGAAATCTATTAAAAATTGGGGAAGGTAATTTAAACAATCAAAAAATGTTTTAAATATAAAGGAAATAATTTAAATTTGAGAAAAATACTTGAGAGTCTTAAAAGTAAATTAAAACAAAATTGATCAATGAAAAATTAGGAGAAATAATTAAAAATTGAAAAAATATGATTAAAAATTGAGATAAATAAATTAAAATTAATAAAAATAATTAAAATTTGTGAAATTAATTAAACGTATTACATAAAATATTTTAAATAAAGGAATGTTAAACAAAATTTGAGAAAAATACTGAAAACATTTAGAAGTTCTTTGAAATAAAAAAAAAATAATTAAAAATTGGAGAAAATAAATGAAAAAAGATAAACATAATTTAAATTTTAACAGAACAAGTTTTAATTAAAGAGAAATAAGTAAAAACATTTTGGCAATTATGAAAAGAACGAAAGTAATTGAAAATTGAAGAAAATAATATAAAAAATATTATAAATATAATGAAATGATTGAAAAGTCAGATAAATGGTTAAAAATTTTTGAAATTATGAAACAAATGTAAAGAATTAAAAATTGAAGGAAATAAATTTTGGAAAAAAATTGAAAAAAGTTTTTAAATTTTAAAACCTGATGAAAATAATTAAAATATGATACCAACTTACAAAAAAATAAATGACATTTAAGTAAGATAATTGAAAAAACTAAAGAATTTTTTTTAAAGAAAGAAAAAATAATTGAAATTTGAAAAAAATACATAAAGATCTTAGAAATCAATTAAAAAAAAGAAAACAACTAAAAATTGGAGAAAAGAATTGAAGAAATAAGCTTAAAGTAATTGAAATTTATTTACGATAATTAATAAACAAATTTTGAAATTATGATAACAAATGAAAATAATTAGAAATTGAAGAACACAATTGAAATTTTAGAAAAATTCTTAAAAATCTTAGAAAATAATTTTAGAAAATGAGTATATCTAAAAATTGGAGAAAAAACTGGAAGAATGCTAACAATAATTAAAATTTACGATAATTAATCAAATCTGTTGGAAATTATGAAAACAAAGAAAAATAATTTAAAATTAAAGAAAATACTAGAAATTAGGGAAAAATTCTTAAAAAAAATTTTAGAAATTTATTTTATAAAATGAGAAAAACTGAAAATGGAGAAAAGTCTGGATGAAAGCTATAAATAATTGAAATTTACGATAGTTAATAAAAAAAAATTTGAAATTCTGATTACAAATGAAAATAATTAGAAATTGAAGAAAATATTTGAATTTTCAGAAAAATACTTAAAAAAAATAAATTTTAAATTAAATTAAAATTAAAATTTACGATAATTAATAAAATCTTTTGGAAATTATGAAAACAAAGAAAAATAATTTAAAATTGAAGAAAATACTAGAAATTTGAGAAAAATACTTGAAAATTTTTAGAAAATTATTTTATAAAATGAGAAAAACTAAAAATTGGAGAAAATTCTGGAAGAAAGCTAAAAATAATTGAAATTTACGATAGTTAATAAAAAAAAATTTGAAATTCTGATAACAAATGAAAATAATTAGAAATTGAAGAAAATATTTGAATTTTCAGAAAAATACTTAAAAAAAATAAATAATAAATTAAATTAAATTAAAATTAAAATTTACGATAATTAATAAAATCTTTTGGAAATTATGAAAACAAAGAAAAATAATTTAAAATTGAAGAAAATATTAGAAATTTGAGAAAAATACTTAAAAATTTTTAGAAATTTATTTTATAAAATGAGAAAAACTAAAAATTGGAGAAAAGTCTGGAAGAAAGCTAAAAATAATTGAAATTTACATTATTTAATAAAAAAAAAGTTTGAAATTCTGATAAAAAATGAAATTAATTAGAAATTGAAGAAAATATTTGAATTTTCAAAAAAATACTTAAAAATTTTTAGAAATTTATTTTATAAAATGAGAAAAACTAAAAATTGGAGAAAAGTCTGGAAGAAAGCTAAAAGTAATTGAAATTTACATTATTTAAAAAAAAAAAAGTTTGAAATTCTGATAAAAAATGAAAATAATTAGAAATTGAAGAAAATATTTGAATTTTTTCAGAAAAATACTTAAAAATCTTGGAAAATAATTTTAGAAAATGAGAATAATAATTAACAATCGAGAAAAGTAATTGAAAAATGATAAAGTTAATTCAAAATTGAAAAAAATAATTGAAATATGCTGAAAATAATTTAAGATTGAGACAGAAAATTGAATTATGATGAAAATAAATTAAATATGAAAAATTGAAAACATTTAATAAAATTTGAGATAAATAACTGAAAAAAATCATAGAATATGTGACGCTCCGCGAGAGAAGGGACCTATCGCAGAAAAAATCAATTTTCAGTTTTTTATGCTAAAAGATAATTTTGGAGTTGTTCTTTCATTTCCAGGATTCAAAAAAATGTTTTATTGATTACACTTTTTGTTATATTGCTTCAAACCTTGACGTGCTAAGTGTATCGTATTTTTTGGATTTTCTTTGAACGACCGTCCCATGAAATTAACAATTAATTATTTTGATTTTTTATGGTAATTGATAGTTTTTGAGTTGCTTTTTGAGTTCCAAAAATCAAAATTTGATTCATGCAATTAGTTTTCTTGTTATGAAGCTTTAAACATAGGCATATTAAGTATCTCAATTTTTCTTCCTTCTCTTTGCCCGTCCGTCCTTAAAAATTTGCTTTCTCAGCGATAGGTCCCTTCTCTCGCGGAGCGTCACATATATGTTTAAAAAAAATAATAATTACAAAATTACTTAAAAAATTTTAATTAAAGAGAATAATTAAAAAATCGCAGAAATAATCGAAAATTGATGAAAATAATGGCAATATGGAATAAATAATTGAAATTTTTAAAAGTAATGCAAAAATAATTAATATAATTATAAATTGATGAAAATCAAGAAAAAATGCAGAATTTATTTTTAAGCAAAAGAAAATAATTAAAAATTCGTTATATAATTGAAAATTGATGACAATATTCTAAATTTGAGGTAATAACTGAAAATTTAGGAAATTAATTGCATGTGTATATATTTTAAACTTCTTTAAAAACCATAATAAATTTTTAAAACATTTTTCGAAACTTTATTTTTACACAAATGACAATTAAAAACCAGCACAACACTACACTAACGAAAAAGGTTATCTTATTCTTTCAATTCAAATTTTAAAATATTTCCTGATAAAGGTCAAAATCAATAAAATAACAGGGACTGACTTCACTTCAGTTTTTAAAACGTGGACAGAAAAAATGAATAATTATAAATAGTAACTATCTTCAGGAGTTTACGGAGATTATTATTATTTAATAATAATAATCAACAAAATGTTTGTTCAGCTTAAAAAAGATTTTGTTGGGACTACTACATTCTTTTGTTGAAGTTACAAAAAAATTCAACAAAACTATTTTGTTCCTCGCACATCAACAACAAAATTTGGTTGATCCAACAAAACTGTTTTTTTTTGCATTCCAAACTTTTTTGTCAGTATAAAAAACAAAAAATTTTGGTTGAACTTTGAATGTACATGTACCTTATATCATAAAGATAAATTGCTTGACAAAATTGCGTGATTTGGCAGCTATGAAAAAGTTTCGTGGCTGAGTATCCTAAGCAAATGTTCGTAGTCATCAGAGAGAAAACTTTTTCGAGTGGATTCTCGCGTAGTTTGTGTTTCATGGGGCGTCGTTTCATAAAGAGAGTTTTCCAAAGTAGAGCTTTGAGATTTCCAAAGAAGAAAGTAACTTTAACAATTTCGAGACATGGCTTACGTTGAATTTGAAAACGAGATTTTAACAAATATTGAAAAATCGAAACAAAGGATATAATGATTTTTCGTAATTTCAAATATAAAAAAAAACTGCAATAATAATTATTATATAATTCTACAATAATTATATTAAAATATTTAATTATATTATTATTAATATTTTGTATACCCAGATGAAAAATTTTATCTGATTATGCATTATTTTCCACCTGACTATTTGTTATCGTTGAATTATACTTTTCATTAAATTTTGTATTTCAAGTGCAAGAACGTGCACACTTTATAAATAAAATGGTCTGCTTTGATGAGTAAAGTGATCCATAATTTATAAGTCTGAAACATTATAGAGACAGAGGTTATTCTCGTACAAGGTAATAAATATAAACATGAATATTTTGCACTAAATCTAATGGAAAGAAAGCTGCAGTTATTCTCGCTAACAAAAATCAGGAAACATATACATTTCATGAGCAAAAAGCTTTTTTTTTAGACAGAAAGTTCGTTGGCTGTATAAATGAAATAAAAGCTGAGTGCTTCTGAAGTTTTCGCTTCCAATTATGAAGCCTGCGAAAATTCTATGTTTTTAATTTCTACACGCTTCCAATTTACACATCTCTCTTCTACTTTAACCACTTTACACATTCTTTCCTGTGCATTTTTTTAGGCACTGGTTTACTTTTATGCATCTTTCCTTATATATATATATATTGCGTATGTTTTATTATACACAAAAATCTAATTTTTATCTCGACTTTGTGGGGTAATGCTAACCTAAGAATTATTCTTAGGTAGCAAACTCAAAAGAAGAGATTTCATAAAAAATAATTTAATTTATCGTTGTTCGTAAACCAATTTTTTAGATTAATGTCAGTTAATTTAAAACAATAACTGAATGGAACATGTTTAAATTTATTTAAAAATAGCTTTAAACTAGTTTGGAAAGGTTTCAAAATATTTTAAAATTGTTTGAAACTACTTTCAATTTAAATAAAACCATTTGAAACTAATTAATAACTGCTTGAACTTAAAAACTTGTTCGATAGTGTTTAAAAAAAATTTCAAATGTTTGAAACAAATTCTATTCAGAAAACTAGTTCAAAAACTGTCTAAAAAACGTTTTTAAACTTGTTCGAAACTGATTGAAACAAGTTTTAAACTGTTTGGAACTAATCCGCAATTATAGTTTAGAACAATTTAAAAGTAGTTCGAAACTAGTTTAAAAGAGTTTAAAACTTGCTCTGAACTTGTTTAAAACAGTTGGAAACTAGTTTTGAATTGTTTGGAAATAGTTCAAAACTGTTTGAAACTAGTTCGAAACTAGTTCGGAACTAGTTTGAAACTAGTTAGAAACTAGTTCGAAACTAGTTCGGAACTAGTTCGAAACTAGTTCAAAACTATTAAAAAATAGTTCAAAACTGTTACACCTCTTTTTGAAATTAGTTCTGAATTGTTTGAAATTAGTTCAGAGCTATGGGAATCAGTTTAAAACTGGTTGTCCCAAATTGTTTAAAACTAGTTCAAAACTAGTTTGGCAAGGTTTCGAAATATTTCAAAACTGTTTGGAACTAGTTTAAATTTAAATAAAACCATTTGAAATTAGCTCATAACTGCTTAAAACTGATTAAAACTACTTCATACTCTTTAAAACTGGTTTAAAGCAGTTTTAAAATCGGTCTGAACAAGTTCCAAAATGGTTCCAAACTTGTAATTTGTTTGTAACTGTTTAAAATAACGTTTCAAAAGTTGGAAACAAATTCTGTACTATTCGGGACTAGTTTAAAGACTGTCTTAAAAAAGATTTAAAACTTGTTCGAAACTGGTTGAAACAAGTTCTAAACTGTTTGGAATAAGCTTAGAACTAGTTGAAAACAGTTTGAAAATAGTTCGAAAATCTTAAAACTTTTTTTTGAAACTAGTTCTTAATTGTTTAAAATTAGTTCAGAACTATTGGAAACCAGTTCAAAACTCATTGTCCCAAATTGTTTAAAACTAGTTCGGCAAGGTTTCAAAATATTTCAAAACTGTGTGGAACTAGCTTTTTAAATAAAACTATTTGAAACTAGCTCGTAACTCTTTGAAACTGGTTTAAATCTGTTTAAAACTACTTTAAACTCTTTAAAACTAGTTTAAAACAGTTTCAAAAAAATTCGGAGCTAGTTCGAAAATGTTTCAGAACTTGTTTGTCACTGTTTAAAATAAGGTTTTAATAGTTTGAAACAAATTCTATACTATTTGGAACTAGTTTAAAAACTGTCTTAAAAAAGCTTTAAAACTTGTTCGAAACTGGTTAAAACAAGTTTTAAACTGTTTAGAATTAGCCGGGAACTAGTTTAAAACAGATTGAAAATAGTTCGGAACTAGTTTAAAAGAGTTTAAAATTTGTTTTAAATTGGTTTGCAACAGATGGAAACCGCAATCGATTTAAACTAGTTCGAAACTAGTTCCGAAAGGTTTTTAAAATATTTCAAAACATTTTGAAACGAATTTAAATTTAAATAAAACCATTTGAAACTAGCTTGTAACTGCTTCAACCTTGTTTAAAACTAGTTTAAAAAAGTTTTAAAATAGTTCGCAGCTAGTTCGAAAATGTTTCAGAACTTGTTTGTCACTGTTTAAAATAACGTTTCAAAACTTTGAAACAAATTCTATACTGTTCGGAACTAGTTCAAAGACTGTCTTAAAAAAGCTTTAAAACTTGTTCGAAACTGGTTGAAACAAATTTTAAACTGTTTAGAATTAGCACGGAAGTAGTTTTTAACAGATTGAAATTAGTTCGGAACTAGTTTAAAAGAGTTTAAAATTTGTTTTAAATTGGTTTGCAACAGATGAAAACCGCAATTGATTCAAACTAGTTCAAAACTAGTTCCAAAAGGTTTCAAAATATTTCAAAACTTTTTGAAACGAGTTTAAATTTAAATAAAACCATTTGAAACTAGCTCGTAACTCTTTGAAACTGGTTTAAATCTGTTTAAAACTACTTTAAACTAGTTAAACTAGTTTAAAACAGTTTTAAAAAAATTCGGATCTAGTTCGAAAATGTTTCAGAACTTGTTTGTCACTGTTTAAAATAACGTTTCAAAAGTTTGAAACAAATTCTATACTATTCGGAACTAGTTTAAAAAGACTGTCTTAAAAAAGCTTTAAAACATGTTGGAAAGTGGTTGTAACAAGTTCTAAACTGTTTAGAATTAGCCCGGAACTAGTTTAAAATAGTTCCAAAATAGTTCAAGACTAGTTTAAGAGAGTTTAAAATTTGTTCTAAACTTGTTCGAAATAGATGGACAACGCAATTGATTCAAACTAATTCGAAACTAGTTTCGAAAAGTTTCAAAATATTTCAAAACTTTTTGAAACTAGTTTAAATTTAAATAAAACCATTTGAAAGTAGCTCGTAACTCTTTGAAACTGGTTTAAATCTGTTTAAAACTACTTCAAACTCTTTAAAACTAGTTTAAAACAGTTTCAAAAAAATTCGGAGCTAGTTCGAAAATGTTTCAGAACTTGTTTGTCACTGTTTAAAATAAGGTTTTAAAAGTTTGAAACAAATTCTATACTATTTGGAACTAGTTTAAAAACTGTCTTAAAAAAGCTTTAAAACTTGTTCAAAACTGGTTGAAACAAGTTTTAAACTGTTTAGAATTAGCCCGGAACTAGTTTTAAATAGTTTGAAAATAGTTCGAAACTAGTTTAAAAGAGTTTTAAAATTGTTCTAAACATGTTCGAAACAGATGGAAACCGCAATTGATTTAAACTAGTTCCAATCTAGTTCCAAAAGGTTTCAAAATATTTCAAAACTTTTTGAAACGAGTTTAAATTTTAATAAAACCATTTGAAACTAGCTCGTAACTGCTTCAAACTTGTTTAAAATTAGTTTAAAACAGTTTTAAAATAGTTTGCAACTAGTTCGAAAATGTTTCAGAACTTGTTTGTCACTGTTTAAAGTAACGTTTCAAAAGTTTGAAACAAATTCTGTACTTTTCGGAACTAGTTTAAAGACTGTCTTAAAAAAGCCTTAAAACTTGTTCGAAACTGGTTGAAACAAGTTTTAAACTGTTTAGAATTAGCACGGAATTAGTTTTTAACAGATTGAAATTAGTTCGGAACCAGCTTAAAAGAGTTTAAATTACTTACTCATTACTTACTCTGAACTTGTTCGAAACAGTCGGAAACTAGTTCTAAATTGCTTGGAACTGGTTTAAACTGTTTGAAATTCACCGAAATCGTTTAAACTTAATTTTTAATATCATACATTAATATTATAAATTAACTTATTTTTATTTAATTTAATTTAATTTAAAATACAAATTATTTCATTTCCATAGGTTCAATATTATGTCTTTATTTTTAAATTATTTTAATTAAAACTCAACTATTTCGAACTAGTTCTCAACTATTTGAAAATAGTTCGAAACTAATCCGAGATTGTTTGAAAATATTTCGGAAGTAGTTCTATAATGTTCAAAACCAGTTCAAAACATTTAAAACCATATTTGAAACTAGTTCTAAATTGTTTGAAATTTGTTCTAGTTCTAAACTGTTTGGAACTGGTTCTCAATTTTTTGAAACTAGTTAGGAACAAGTTTGAAATTGTTTGAGATTAGTTCGAAACTGTTTGAAACTGGTTCAAAAGTGTTCGAGATTAGTGCCAAACTGTTTGAAAGTAGTTCGAAACTAATTCGGTACTAGTTTGAAAGTGTTTAAAACTAGTTCATAATTTTTTTAAAACTGTTTGAAAGTAGTTTTGAAACTAATTCGGTACTAGTTTGAAAGTGTTTAAAACTAGTTCATAGTTTTTTTAAAACTGTTTGAAAGTAGTTTGAAACTAATTCGGTACTAGTTTGAAAATGTTTAAAACTACTTCATAATTTTTTTAAAACTGTTTGAAACTAGTTATAAATTTCTTACCACTAGTTCTTTATTGTTTGAAACTAGTTCAGAATTGTTGGGAATCAGTTCAAAACAGATTGTCCGAAATTGTTTAAAACTAGTTCTAAACTGTTTGAAACTAGTTCTAAACTGTTTGGAATTAGTTCTAAACTGTTTAGAATTAGTTCTCAACTATTTAAAAATAGTTCGAAACAAGTTTGAAATTGTTTTGAGATCAGTTCGATACTGTTTTAGACTGGTTCAAAACTGTTTGGAATTAGTTCTAAATTGTTTAAAATTGAGTCGAAAATATTAAAAACTAGTTCTCAAGTATTTGCAATTAGTTTGGAACCAGTTGAAAACTGTTTGAGTCTATTTTGGAACTGTTTTGAACTAGTTCGAAATTGTTTGAAATTAGTTCAGATTTGTTTTGGAACTAGTTCTGAATTGTTTGGAAATGAGTCGGCTTTACATTTTAACAACAAATCGAATTTATATTCTTGTCCGAAAATGGTATAAAGCATATGCGTAATATAATATTCAATGTTTCAGACGTAAACACACTCTAATTACTTTAAAGCAATATCTTTGTACTTCTATGCCGATGGTTTCTCGTTCGATGCTTTGCTTATTTACATGAATAACTCAGTCTGTTAGCCACAATTATTATACTGTTACAAATTATATCTCAACTTGATACTATGGCTAAAAGGAAATTAGTGCATGTGTATAGTTAATTCCAATAATAAATTCTCAAATATTATATATTCATTAGAGAAGGAAATTATAATGTTTAGCATAAAAATATAAAAGGAAAAAATTGGTAACATTATATGCTGAGTGCTTTTTGAATAACATTATAGCTAAAACAAATATTAAATTATCAAACAAAAATAAATTAATTTTTTTCTATTTTAATTTTATTATCTTGTTTTTCTCGCAAAATTCAAAGCAATTTTATCAAATCAGCGATAAAAAAACGAAATTCAGTTTATGGTATTCTCAATCGAAATTGTGAAATAACTTCAAATAAAAGTGGATATTCACGATAAAATTGGAATTATTGAAATGAGTGTTATTACGATCATTTTAAAAGCATCTGGAAATATTCGATTTCATTTTTGCAGAACAAGAAATGGGAACAATTTTTTCCGTAGACAGCATTTTTAAGAGAATTATTCAAGTTTTTCAATTTTTAACGCACTTTTTCAAAATAATGAGATTTCACGACCCAGTAGCTTGATAATAGTATGCATAAAATTTACTGTAAAGGCTTCAGCAGCATGTCCTACGTGTCTGACCTAAGCTTGGCTTATCTACTAGAGTAACCATAAACACTTCTCGCTTCAGCACAGAATCTACATCCGCAAATATTTACATATGTTAATGAGTTTCTTCTCTAACAATTTTATCAGACCAAATTAAGTCACAGAAATTTTGCATATTCAGCTGCAAATAAAATGTAATTATAAGAGGCAAGAAAGTGCAGATTTAACGATTCAGGTTCAATCAAATTAGCCAGTGTACAAACTTCAAAATAATTATTTGAACAAAAATACCAGAATTATAAAATCATGAAATATAAATCAACAAAATCAAAGTGATAGATTAATTTAAAAGAAATATTAAGTTGATTAAAATAATTATCATATAAAGTAGATAATAAAACGAACGATTAGTTTCTGAAGGTTTTGTTATCAACAATTATAAATATTTTCAATACTGTATTTAAATATAAATTAAACAAGTTTTACCTATGTACGGAAAAAGATTTAATAAAAAATTAAGAAAATAATTGAAATTTAGAAAAATTGAAGAAAAAAATTAAAATTTGAGAAAAATACATGAAAATAATAGAAATTAATTAGAAAAAAAAATGATAAAAATAATATTGAAAATTGAAGAAATTAATGGAAATTTGATAAAAATAATTGAAAACATTACAGGATACATTTAAAATAAAAGAAAATAATAGTGAAATTGTAAAAACAAGGATAAATTGAAGAAAAAAAATTGAAATTTGATATAAATTTAGGAAATTTTGAAAAAGAATGGAAATAATTAAAAGTTGGAGAATTTGAAATTAAAGAAATTAATTGAAAACTTTGGAAAAGACTAAAAATTTGGAGAAAATAATAAAAGATGCAAGAAATCAATTCATAATTTAAAAATTAAACTGAAATTAAAAAAAAATTGACAATAATGGAGAAAAATAACAAAACGTGAAAATAATTGACAAATGAAAACAAAATTTGAAAAATAGCTAGATTAATACACAACAACAACAAAAATAATTGAAAAACTCAAAGAATCTGTATAAAACATTAAGAGACTAATTGCAAATTGAAAAAATTCTAGGAAATAATTGAAGAATAAGAATAATTAAAAAATTGAAAAAAATATCTACAAAATGACTAGATTAATAGACTACTGAAAGAAAATTGTTGAAATATAGCAAAACCTTTAAGTTTCAAGAAAATAATTAAAAATTGAAAAATGAAGAAAATTATATAGGAATAATTGTTGAAAATAATTGCGCATTAAATGAACGGATTAAAAATCGACTAAAATAATTAAAATCAAATAAAATAATTGAAAATTAGAAATTTAAATCAAAATTAAAAATTATAATTAAAAATTGAAAAAAGTATTTGAAAAAAGCCGAAAGTTATTAAATATAGAAGAAAACAATTAAAAACTGAAAAATGGAATTGAAGTTTGAAGAAAAAATTTAGAATAAATAAAAATTTGAAATTAACAAATCTTATTGATAATGGAGAAAAATAATTGGCAAAGGCAAGGATTTTAAAATATTAAAGAAAATAATTAACAATTGAAAAAAAATCAAAAAATGAATAGAATAATGCACAACTGAAAAAAATAATTGAAAACGTTGAAAATTTATTCTAAAATTTTAAGAGAATAAATAAAAAATTTTAATATTGTAAGAAACAACTAAAAATTAAAGAAAATAATTAATAAATAAAAAAAAAATAATTGAAAAATAACAAGAATAATAGCAAAATTGAAGATAATTTCTGAAAAATGGCGAAAATAATTGACAATTGATAACAAAATTCGAAAAATTGCTAGATTAATACACAACTGGAAAAAATAATGTAAAAAATCAAACTATAAATATTTAATTTAAAAAATAATTGAAAATTGAAAAATTAAGAAAATTATAGAAATAATTGTTAGGATTAATTGCTAATTGAACAACTGGATTGAAAAAAATTGAATCGAACAAAATAATTGAAATTGAAGAAAGAATTAAAAATTGAAGAATGGAAATGACTTTAAAAAATAATTCATAATTTAAAGAAAATCACAAAATGACGAGAATAATTTAATATTAAAGAAAATAATTGAGAAATGCGCGAAATAATTGACAATTAAAAACAAAATTCGAAAAATGGCTAGATAAATACACAGTTGTTGAAAATAATCTAAAAAAATTAAACAATATACATTCAAATTAAACTAAAAAATTGAAAAATTAAGAAAATTAAAGGAATAATTGCTGAAATCAATTGCAAATTGAACAATTTGATTGAAAATCAAAACAAAACAAATTAAAATTGAGGAAAATAATTGAAAACTTTAGAAAATAATAAAAATTTGGAGAAAATAATAAAAGATTAAAGAAATAAATTCATAATTTAAAAATTAAACTGAAATTGAAAAAATTAATAATAATGGAGAAAAATTACAAAACGTGAAAATAATTCACAATTGAAAACAAAATCAAAAAATGGCTAGATTAATACACAAAAAAAAATAATTGAAAAACTCAAAGAATCATTATAAAACTTTAAGAGACTAATTGCAAATTAAAAAAATTGTAGGGAATAATTTCGAATTGCGAAAAATAGTTAATAATTAAAAGTAATAATTGAAAAATGAGAATAATTATAAATTAAAGGAAATATCTACAAAATGACTAGGTTAATAGACAACTGAAAAAAATTGATGAAATATAGCAAAAACTTTAAATTTAAAGAAAATAATTAAAAATTGAAGAATGAAGATAATCATAGGAATAATTGTTAGAAATAATTGCGCATTGAACGAATGGATTGGAAATTTACAAAAATAATTAAAATTGGAAAAAATAATTGAGAAAGTTGAAACATAATTCTAAAATTTTAAGAGAATAAATACAATTTTTAAATATAGTATAAAATAACTAAAAATTAAAGAAAATAATTAATAAATGAAAAAAAAAAAAATAAAAAATAACAAAAGTCATAGCAAAATTGAACATAATTTTTGATAAATGACGAAAATAATTGACAATTAAAAAAAATCGAAAAATGGCTAGATTAATACACAACTGAAAAAAATAATTTAAAAAATCAAACTATAAATAATTAATTTAAAAAATAATTGAAAATTGAAAAATATAGGAAATTATAGAAATAATTGTTGGAAATAATTGCTAATTGAACAACTGGATTGAAAAAAATTGAATTGAACAAAATAATTGAAATTGAGAAAAAAATTAAAAATTGAAGAAAAGAAATAAAATTTTTAAAACTTAATTAAGAACTGAAGTATTGAATAAACTTAATTGAAAATTGTAGAATGGAATTGACTTTAGAAAATAATTCATAATTTAAAAAAAATTACAATATGACGAGAATAATTTAATATTAAAGAAAATAATTGAGAAATGTGCAAAATAATTGACAACTGAAAAAGAAATTCGAAAACTGTCGAGAATAATCTACAACAGAACAAAATAATTTAAAAATGTTATAGAATTATTATAAACTTTAAGGAGAATAATTGTAAATTGAAAACGGTTGAAAATTATAGAAAAAATTGTAGACTTATTAACACACTAATTTATATCACTTTCCTGAAATATTTAATTATTCTTTTTTGCAATTTTTTCTTTTTCAAACAATTTTTTTGGTAGGTTATGTTTTATATTGTCGTCTGCACTTTTAGAAAATCACTTAGGTAACTTTCATTTCTTTTTAAAAAAATTTTTTTTTTTTTATGCGTTTAACAATACTTTTTTATTTAGATTTTTTTTAATTTTATTCTTTTTACAAAAATTACATCGGTTACTTTTATATAGTTTTATTTCAACAATATTAGAAAAATTTATTTACTTTTCCAGTGATTAAATTTATTTATTATTATAATTTGGAAGTTGTAAAATATAATTTTTTTCAATATTATGATTTTTAAAATAGTTATTTGATGGTTTATCCTTTGTCATAACTTATTAATTTTTATATTTTTTAAAGACTTTTCTTCTTTGATTTAATTTTTCGTAAATTTAATCTTATAATAAATTTTCTCATTTGATCAGAATTTCTCTGTTTCTTAGAAAACTGGTTTTTTTTTTAATTGTTTACACTTAATTCTTCATTTAAAAGAAATGATTGCTTTTTCCTTGATTTTTAAAACAAGTTTTTAAAGTATTTATTTATCTTTAGTTTTAAAGATAAAGATAAATTTTTTGTTTTAAAAATTTTTACTGTTTATTGCGTAGTATTTCGATTTTAAAAATAATAATGAAATTGATTTTATGTGGAAGAAAATAATTGAAACTAAAAAAGTAATTGAAAAAGTTAAAGAAAATATTTGAATTTGCGGAAAGTAAATTTAAAATTTAGGGGAAAAATTGAAGAAAATAATTGGAAAATTATAAAAATAGTTGAAAATTGTATTAAATAATTTAAATCATAATATGAAAAGAATTTCAAAACTAGGTGAGAATTATGTTTATTTTATTCAGGTTAATCAATTTTTTTTCTGCTTAAATAAACATTTTTCTCTGTAGGTAATTGGTTTAAAACTATCTAAATTGTTAATAAAGTAAACCCAGGATGAAGTCGTTTTGTCCACTCTTAAAAAATTTATTGTAAAAAAAAGTGTAAATTACAGTATTTTTTCAATTTTAAATAACTTTTAAAATAACAAAGATTTCTTTACGTTCTTGGTGTGATTTTAAAGCTATTTTTCTATAGAATTTAAAAAATTCATCACTACTGCAGCACAATTTTTTTCTTAGATTTTTACTAAAGATAAAGTGAGTACAGAAAATGCAAAGAAATTAAATATTGTAATTAGGGAGAAAAATATTTTTCAAAATTATAATGAAGAAGATTCATAAAAGATTTTTACAAAAACTTTGAAAAAATTAATTCATTATGATTAAATCATTATAATACACATATATATATATATATTGATAATCGATTATCTCTGTCTCTGTCTCTCGCACACAACCGCAAATTGACAGCTATTGTCTGTGAATGACGGACGGACGGACGGACAGAAAAGTCTCACTATAAGGGTTTTGGTCCCAAACCACAAAACACTAAAAAAAAATCGAAATTTCTTTGTGTAGAGTCTTTTACACAAATTGAAGAATGCCCGATTTTTTTTCTGCACTTTGAAAAACAAGCTTTTATTTGGCCTTTCTGAAGCTCGAAGTTTAATGATCCTTAAAAGGAATTGTTTTCCTGCTACGTGGCGCTTTTCAGAAAGTTTTAAAGAGGCATTGATTTATGTTACCTTTCAATTCAAGAAGCTCGTGATAAGAAAAAACATGTAAGTCAAGTTGGAGAATTCTATGGAGCACTTTTACAATGCATGTTTGGTTTTTTCTTCAATTCAAGCTCAAAGTTTGTTGGCTGAATGCGCCAGCCAGTAAAATAGCGATAATAAATCACCTTTGGTAAAAAAAAAATTTGCAATTCGCATTATAAGAAAAGCAAATTTCACTCGAGACCACATGTATGTATAGTTTCTTCCCATTCTTTTTGCTATCGTTTCCTTTTCCCAATACCAAAAATTGTTGAAAATTGTCTCGATTACAACATTACTTATCGTAAACAATATTTTCCTATTTTAGTCCAATTTCAAATTTATTTTCACCGAATAGACATTCTGTTTCATTTTTCACCTCTTCTGAATATCTTTTGTTTTTTTGTTGTAAACCGAGAACTGTGACAATAAAGGAAAAACAAACAAGTGTAAAGAAGACATTTTAATGGACGGTTTTTTATTTCAAACAGAAGCTTCTCTCCAGCAATATTTTTACACTTTTATAACTCTATCTTTCATTTTGTTGAACAAGGTATGAGTTTTTCGCGCTTCCCTCGTCTTTGCTTGTCTAGAGTTTCAAAGGAAAACGTTGAGCGTGATCTCAGTTGAATGGAGTAGTTTGGCACGTTTTCAAGTCACAGTCTGAATGGAATGGTTTGGCATATTTTCAAATCGATGACTGAAAGTCGATAGTAGAGGTTTGTTGTTGAGATACCTTTTAAGCAACAAGTGCAGAGTGTTGTTAAAAGGTTTTGTAACATTTTTAGATCTAAAATGAAAGATTTTTAAAACGATTCTTGCTTTTAAGTTTTAAAATATAATTCATCAAAAGTTTCTACACGTTATTATCGATGGCTCCTAAATGAAAACTCTTTATTCAGGAAAACAAAATTAGAAAACGTGTTTTTTTAAAGACTATATGTTACAATTTTAATTAATTATTGTTTTTAAAACCTAAAAATATTACAAAAATTGAGATCAATTTCATTCTTCATATTATGTTAAATCAACTTTATACAATTAAAATACTTTATTTTGACATTTAAAATAAATTTAAATTTATGATAATTTAAAAAAGTTATTTTTTTCATTGGCGCGACGTTTCATTGACTAGATTGAAAAACCACAAAAAATTAATATTTTAGTTTAAAATTAATAAGTTAATTTATAGTTTATTTTTTATTTTGAATCCTTCCGAAAATCGAAAAAATCTTCTCTGCACAGATACAAAAATGGAAGGGATACATATTTGTACAAAAATAACGAATTATTAGTCAAATTTATTTTTAGGTTATGTCAAAATAAGTAATATTTTAGTAAAATTTTGTTTACCAATTAAATTAAATTAAATTAAAAAGGTTACAAAACCTTTTAAACTTTTTGAAAAAACCCAATCAAATTTTTTTGAGCACCTTTTTCATCGAAAAAAATCGTATTTTGCCAAAAAACATTTTCATGCTAAAAGTACAACTTAAGGAATAAAAAAATCATATTTCTTATCTCAAAATACATCAATTGACAGATATAACGTTTATATTTAATCAAAAATTTGTAAAATAATTCATGTTTTTTCATTTTTTTGCATTTAAAATTATTTTTTCAATAACTTCTCGAATTAACTTTTATATTATTAATTTATTCCTTCCTCCAAGAGGAAATTTTCAGTTTTTATTTCAAATTTAGATTAATGTCATAAAATTTCCATGTTTTAAACCATTTTTGAATTATTTTCTTTTGCTTAAAAAAAATTCTGTATCTTTTTGATTGTATTGTAAAAAAATCGTTTTTTTAAAAAAAATCTTTTCCATACTAAAAATACAACCTTATGAATACAAAAATCATATTCCTTATCTCAAAACGAATCGATTGACATATATAACTTTTATAATTAATCAAAAATTCGTAAAATAATTCATGTTTTTTCATTTTTTTGCATTTAAAATTATTTTTTCAACAAATTCTCCACTTAACTTTTATATTATTAATTTATTGCTTCCTCTATGAAGAAGCAAATTATTTTGCTTACTTGGAAGCGAAATGTCCATGAAATGGTCATAATTCTCTCCAAGTTCTAAAATTATTTTTTAAGCTCTTTAAGTATTTTTCTAAAATTTCAATTATTTTCTTCAATTTGTAATTATTTTGATTTGTTTTCATAATTTCTAAAAATTTTTATTAATTATCGTAAATTTCAATTAGTTTTAGCTTTCTTCAAATCTTTCCCTATTTTATATTTATTCTCATTTTTTAAAATTAATTTATATAATCTTTATATATTTTTCTCAAATATCAATTTTTTTTTTTAAATATTCTGTAAATTTTTCAATTATTTCTCGCAAATGAAATTTATTTTTTACAACTTATCATTGTTTTTATCATATTACAACTATTTTCTTCAAGTTTCAAAATTTAAAAGTATTTTTCAATTATGTTCCACAATTTATTTCATTCAAGTTTCTATTTTTTTCATCTATTTTATAATTTCTAAAATTTTAAACAATTTATCTGACATTTCAATTATTTCATTCAATTTTCAATTATTTATATTATCAGGGTGTCTACTAATTTCGTCCCACAAAATTTCCGGTCATTTCCCGTTTTTGTTCCTATTTTTCCCGGTTTTTTCTCTTGTTAACTTAAAATTTATTTTAAGTATAAATAGACCTACAAATGGCTACAAAAATTGAATATAACAGTTGATAATTGAAGAAAATAATGGAAATTCAAAGAAAATAATTGAGAATTGAAGAATAAAATATTAAACTTTACAAAAAATAATAATTAAGAATTAAAAGAAACAATTAATAATGAAAAGAAATAATTAATAATGGAAAGAAATAATTGAACAATGACAAAGATATTTGACAATTAGAAACAAAATTTAAAAAAATAAGTAAATATTAATCTACAATTGAACAATAATTGAAAAAATTGAACAATGGTTATTAAATTCAAAGAATATAATTGAAAATTGGTCAACTAGATAGAAAATCCAAAAAAATAATTTAAAATTTTAGGTTAATAATTCAAAATTGAAGAAATAAATTGAAAATTAAATAATTAAATTGAAATCAGAAAAACACTGAATTATTGAATATTAAAAAAAATGGAAAATTGAGAAATAAAATTGAAATTTGAATAGAATAATTGAGAATTAAAGAAAATTACTGAACAATTGGATTGAAAAAAGAAGAAAATAATTTATAATTAAAAAAAAAAAAAATGGAAAATGACAGGAATTATTTAATATTGAAGAAAACATTGAAAATTGAATATAATTGATATTTAAAGAAATTAATTAAGAATTGAAAAAAATAATTGACTAATTGAACAATTAAATTGAAAATAGAAGAAAATTATTAAAAATTGAAGGAGGTTTTGAAATATGAAATAAATAACTGGTAATTGAAAAAAAAATAATTGATAAAAGTCGAGATTACTGAATATTGAAACAAACAATTGAAAATTGAACAAAATAATTAAAAATTAAAGAAAATAATTGAAAATTTAAGAAAATAATTAAAAATTGAAGAAAGTACTTAAAAATTAAATACAATATTTGGAAACAGCAGAAAAATTTAGAAATCGACGAAAATAATGGCGATTTGATGAAAATAATTTAAAAATTCTCAATTTAAATAAAAATTGAAAGAAAAACATAATTTAAAAAAGCTAAGAATTGTTAAATATTGAAGAAAATTGAGAAGAAATTGAAAATTGAAAAAAATTGAGAAATTGAAAGAAATATGAAAAAATAATTGGAAATTGAAGAAAATAATTGAAATTTAAGAAAAAAATTGGAATTTGAAGAAAATAATTGAGAATTTAAAAAAGATCATTGTAAAAAGCATAGAGTTATTGAATATTGAAAAAAAACAATTGAAAATTGAAGAATGGAATTGAAGGTCGAAAATTATAGTTGAGAATGAAAGAAAATAATTCAAGAATTGAACAATTGGATTGAAAGTAGAAGAAAAATAAGTGATAATTGAAGAAAAAAGGAATTGAACAACCCAGGAATTATAGAATTTGAAAAAAAAACAATAAAAAATAAAGAATGAAATTGTAATTTGAAGAAATTAATTAAAAATTGTAGAAAATAATTTGAAATTAAAGAAAATGTGATTTTATGAAAATTGTTGAATAATAACTGATGAATTGAATTCAAATTTCAAAAACATAATTGATAATTAAAAAAAATATTGAAAAAAACCGAGAATTATTGATTATTGAAGAAAATAATTGAAAATTGGAGAAGTTTTTGAGACTTGAAATAAATAAATGATAATTGAAAAAAATAGTTGAAAAAAGTCGGGAATTATTGAATATTAAATTAAATAATTAAAAATTGAAGGAAATAGTTGAGAACTGAAGAAAATAATTAAAAATTGATGAAAATAATTAAAAATTGAAGAAAATAATTAAAAATTGAAGAAAATAATTGAAAATTGAATCAAATAAATGGCAATTCAAAAAAAATAATTTATAGTTGAAGAAAATAATTAAAAATTGATTAAAATAATTGAAAATCGTAGAAAATATTTCAGAATTAAATAAATTAATTAGAAATTGATGAAAATAATTGAAAATTGAAGAAAATAATTGGCAATTGAAGAAAATAGTAGAAAATCGAAGAAAATAATTAAGAAATGAAGAAATAATTTCAAATTAATGAAAATAATACAAAATGGAAGAAAATAATTGAGAATTGTAGAAAATAATTGGAAATTGAAGAAAATAATTGAAAATTGAAAAGAATTTATTATCCCAGAAAAGAAATTCCCGGTTATTTCCCGGTTTTCCCGGTTAGTAGACACCCTGATTATGTTTTTATTATTTTTTTCAATTTTCAATTACTTTCGTTCTATCTCATAATTTCGAAAAAGTTTTTAAGTATTTCTCTTTAATTAAAAATTGTTCTCTTTAATTTTAAATTATGTTTATTTTTAAGAAGCACTCTTATAGAAAAACTTAAAAAAAAATTTTTCTTCTTTCATTTATTTTCTCTAATTTTTCATTATTTTCTTTTTTTTTCAATGAACTTTTAAAAGTTTTAAGTTTTTTTCTGAATTAATTTTCTTTAACTTTCCTTTATTTGAAATATGTTCTTTAATTTTTTCAATTATTTTATCAAATTTTAATTATTTTTTCAATTATTTTTTTCCTAACTTTTTCATTTTTTTTAAAAAAGATTTTCAAGTATTTTTCTCAAATTTAAATAGTTTTTTTTATTTATAAAACACTTCTATGACTTTTTAAATTACTTTCCCCAATTTTTAATTGATTTCATTATTTTTTTTCATTTAATTTGCAAAATCTGCAATTATTTTGTTCAATTTCAATTATTTTTTGTATTTTTTTTAATTCTTAAATTTTATAAATTTGTCCCTGAGTAAGTATTTGCTTTATTTATATAAATTTATTTTTCAATATTATATTTAAAATATTTATAATTGTTAATAACACAAGGTGTTGAAACTAATCGCGCACCAGCGAGCGTTGTTTAATTTAGTCAAACTTTAAATTACTACAGTTAATCAGGTTTTTGGAATTTTTTTTAAAAAAAAAGCTTTATCAGGTTTCATCAAAGGCCCCCTGAGCTCAACATGCTTCAAGAAAAATATCAAAATTCTGATATTTTTTTTTCTATAAGAGTGCTTCTAAAAAATGAAAATTTCCTATTATTTCCTTAAATGAGTTTTCATAATTGTCATTGTTGAAAAAAAGAGATTATTGAAGTTTGGAATAATTGAATCTCGAGGCCATTGAAACTATAATTAACTAATTCTATATATGTGACGCTCCGCGAGAGAAGGGACCTATCGCTGAGAAAGCAAACTTTAAAGGACGGATAGGCAAAGAGAAGGAAGAAAAATCGAGACGTTTAACATACCTATGTTTGAAGCTTCATAACAAGAAAACTAATTGCAGGAATCAAATTTTGATTTTTGGAACTCAAAAAGCAACTCAAAAACTATCAATTACCATAAAAAAAATGAAAACAATAAAAATCAATTTCACGAGACGGTCGTTCAAAGAAAATTCAAAAAATGCGATACACTTAGCACGCTTAGGTTTGAAGCATTATAACAAAAAGTGTACTTAATAAAATTTTTTTTTGAAACATGGAAATGAAAGAACAACTCAAAAACTATCTTTTAGCATAAAAAAATGAAAATTGATTATTCCGCGATAGGTCCCTTCTCTCGCGGAGCGTCACATATATGTGACGCTCCACGATGAAAGGGACCTTAGCTACAAGAAATATATTTTACAGGGCGGACGTTTAAAGTTTAGCCTGTCTATGTTATTATAAGATTGTGCCCATGTTTCATCGCCAATTACTCAAAAACTAATCGTCATAAAAAAGTTTTTATTTCTGTATGCTAAAGAGCAACTCAAATTCTATCGATTCATAATAAAAATTCAAAATCCAATGTTTCGCAGCTAAGGTCCCTTTCACCGTGGAGCGTCACATATAATAATGTATAATAATTTTTTGTAACTACTTTTCTATTTCTGATATTCAGTATCTTTCTTTTTCTTTTTCAGAATTCAGAATGAATCGTTCAACGACACTGTCGTCAATTTTTGGCGTGACAAACAGCTTGCAAGAAATGGTTAGAGTGAATTCAGGAATGTCATTGGATAAAACAAGAAGCTTCTTTGACAATGATCCTGATGTATCGCCTGTGACATTATCGGAAGACTGGTCTCGAGTGGCTCGTTTACTTCTTCTAGCATCGCTTGCGGTTGTTGGTAGTGTCGGAAATGTATTCATGATTTCTGCAGTTATGGTCGAAGATCACTTGAGAAAAATAGGTCAGTATAAAAAAACTAAACACCCATTTAAGGAGGTTCTATTGTAAAAAGAATTAACATTACCATTTTAATAAAATTTGATCCACTGGTATAGATAATAGTCTTATAATGATGCAATTAAATTTTTGAGACCTCAAGGTACTAGCGAAAAAAGTTTTTGGATTTTCATTTTTAACATCTTACATTGTGTTTTATCGAAATTGTCATATATATCCATGTATTTATATATTTTTTCCAAAGTGTACCTTTGACCAAAATGGTAATGTTAATTCTTTGTACGATATTTCATAACACACTTTCAGCATTTGAAATTATTCCCTAAAATTTACAGCGACATCTTATTAAAAATCCAAGATAACAAAGTCGTGGTGTTAATTTTTTTTACGTTTTCTGAATTTTAATGAGAGTATTATCTGTTACTTTTTACAAAGATATCTTTTGAGAAAATTAACAAAAGAGAACATTTATTATTGCAATTTTCGTTAATTGAATGAAACAATTTTCTTTTGAATATGCAGGTATGGTCTAGAATTTTTTTGATTTGATAAAAAACAAAGATAGGACCATCACAGTCACGTAATATCCGAATGAGTTTTCACAGAAATCCGGTTTTATGGTAATTTTGCACTAGAGCTGGAGGGTTGACGCTATAGGTTGTCCTCTCGTAAAAGAAGATAAGGTGTCAGGGGTTTCTATTACTAATACATTTGCATGTACATAGACATAAAACCACGATAAAGATCCTTTTCATCTTGTATCGTAATTGTCTTCACTTTATATACAAGGCTCTCGTGTTCGTTCAAGAATTAAGCGATTAAACAAATTGCCCTCTGAATTTGTTAAAAAAGAAAAAAAACTTGGCAAACATCACTTATATAATAATATAACAAAAGTGCTCTGGGAAAAAGTAAAAAGAGAATTGAATTAAAATCAAATGCCACAAGAAGAGAATTAAAATGGAAAGCGGAGAACGTGCATATGACTAAATTTCTTTCTCTTAGGCAGAATGAAAAAGGGAAAAAAAATTTCATCAGGGAAATTAATTTACTTTGTTTGAAATTAAAAATTTAATTAAACAATTTTAAAAAGGAAGGTATACAGTATGAAATGGAAAAGAGTATTAAATAATTTTATCATTCTCTTCGATTTTTAATTCTTAAATTGTGTTTTCTTGAAATGAAACAAATTATAATTAAGTAGTGTAATTAAAAGATGGGATAATTACAAGGATACCGTAATTGCAAAAATTAATAATAACTGCCATGATATGGTTTTATCACCTCAATTCCCTATAATTTAACAGCAACCTATATATTAATTTATTAAACCTCTATTGCCCGTTATTATATTTAATACATCATCAATTGTATCCCGAACTTTATTCGCTCTTTTGAAAAGATCTCACGTAGTTTATAAAACCTTGCAGGTGGAAGAATAAAGAAGTATCATCCGGTGTCGGAACTTCTATTGTGTTAAGAATTTTTCCCAGAAGCATTTCTTCAATTATGTTAAAATTACAGTGTTTACCTCACGAATAATATCAAAGGTCAATTTAAATGATCATCAAGGTCAGATTTAATGTCATGATTGCTCTTTAAAAGGTGATGGGCGGTGATAAAGTTGATATGCAAATTGAAGGGTGCACTATGCACAGGTAGTTGCACAACCTAAATGCTTGTTTAGATTAAATTTGGTGATTCAGAAAGTTATTTCACTTTACGAGCATTGGATAAAGCCGGAAAGATATAATAAAATCGTGTATATAACAATTTATTATTATCATTATTATTAATTCTTGTGATTACTTTTATCATTATTATTATTAATGTTAAAGTTCACTGTCACGAACTTTTTAAGTAAATCAGCTTTAGTCAGGGCCGGATCAAGGCTGTCACGGGCCTGAAGCACAAACAAATTTCAGGACCCCCCTAAGAAAAACAAAAGTCTCTGCATTTTTATCTTATCAGAGTGTCGAGCGAATAATCATTTAAACAATGGATTATTAAAACCAGTATTATGAATGAACAAATAAGAAAGTTAAGGATAATTTACATTGAAATAGGAAAATTAAAGCAAAAAGATGTAAAAAATGTACTAATTGAAAAACCTGCAAAAACTAAATAAATTCTTCAAAAATAAAAAAGTATCAAAAATGAATGAAAGTAAAAGAAAGAAAATTAAGAAATATGGTAATAATGCGTTGTGAAATATTAAAAAGTTTAAAAAAGATTGATTAAATTGCTTTTATAAAATCAAAATATTACGCAATAAACAGTAAAAGTTTATAAAACAAAAAATTGAAATTACAAAAGAGGAAAAAATAATTTTCAAAAAATTAAAATATTTGCGGACCCATTTTTTTAAATTAAAAAAATAAATAAGATAATCAGCAAAAAAACGGAAAAATGTCACTAACGATAAAAAAAAAATACTACAAAAACTTGTTTTGAAAATCAAGTAAAAAGCAATAATTTTTTTCAAATGAAGAATTAAGTGAAAACAATTAAACAATTTTAAGAAAAAAGATGATATTTGTAAGAAATAGAGAAATTTTGATCCAACGAGAAAATTTATTATAAGATCAAATTTACGAAAAATTAAATAAAAGAAGAAAAGTCTTTAAAAATTATAAAAATTAATAAGTTATGACAAATGCCAAAAAACCAAATAAATATTGTAAAAATCATAAAATTAAAAAAATTATATTTTACAATTTCCAAATTATAATAACAAATAAAATTAATCACTGGAAAAGTAAATAAATTTTTCTAAATATTGTTAAAATAAAACTATACAAAATTAACCAAAGTAATTTTTGTAAAAAGAATAAAATTGATAAAAATCTAAAAAAATAAAAACGTATTGTTAAACGCATAAAAAAGAAAAATTAAAAAAGAAATGAAAGTTACCTAATTGATTTTCTAAAAGTAGAGAAAAGCAATATCAAACATAACCTACCGAAAAAATTGTTTAAAAAAGAAAAAATTGCAAGAATAATTATAAATATTTTTAAAGAAACTGATATAAATTACTGAGTAAATAAGTCTACAATTTTTTCTAAAATTTTCAATCGTATTCAATTTACAATTATCTCCTTAAATTTTATAATTATTCTTTAACTTTTTTAATTATTTTGTTCTGTTATAGATTATTCTGGACATTTTTCAAATTACTTTTTCAATTATTAATTATTTTGCGCATTTCTCAATTATTTTCTTGAATATTAAATTATTCTCGTCATTTTTTTAATTTTCTTTAAATTATAAATTATTTTCTAAAGTCAATTTAATTCTACAATTTTCAATTAAGTTTATTCAATATTCCAAAAAACTTGACTTTTTTCATTTATAAACCATTATTTCCAATTACAATTTATTTCTTCAATTTTTAATTATTTTCTACAAATTTCAATCACATTTTTCAATTTTCAAGTATATCTTCGAATATTAATTTTAAGTACAATTTTTCAATTATTCTCTTCAGTTCTTAGTTACGTTTAAAAATTTCAATTTCATTCTTCAAGTTTAAATTTTTTCCTTAATTTCAATTATTTTGTTCGATTCAGTTTTTTTCAATCCAGTTGTTCAATTAGCAATTAATTCAAACAATTATTTTTATAATTTTTTAATTTTTCAATTTTCAATTATTTTTTAAATTAAATATTTAGTTTGATTTTTTAAATTAATTTTTGCATTTGTGTATTAATCTAGCCATTTTTCGAATTTTGTTTTCAATTGTCAATTATTTTTGTCATTTTTCAGAAATTATCTTCAATTTTGCTATTATTCTTGTTATTTTTCAATTATTTTTTTCATTTTGCCAATTATTTTCTTTAATATTTTAAAATCCTCGCCTTTCGCCAATTATTTTTCTCCATTATCAATAAGATTCGTTAATTTCAAATTTTTTTTTTAATTCTCAATTTTTTCTTCAAATATCAATTCCATTCTTCAGTTTTTAATTGTTTTTTTCTACATTCAATAACTTTCGGCTTTTTTCAAATACTTTTTCAATGTTTAATTATATTCTTTAAATTTGAATTTAAATTTTCATTTTTTATATATTTTCTTTAAATTTAAAGTTTTTCTATATTTTATCAATTTTTTTTTTCAGTAGTCTATTAATCTAGTCATTTTGTAAATATTTTCTTCAATTTTTTAATTATTCTCATTTTTCAATTATTTCTTTTAATTATTAACTATTTTTCGCAATTTGAAATTATTTCCTACAATTTTTTTAATTTGCAATTAGTATTTTAAATTTTTATAATGTTTCTTTGAGTTTTTCAATTATTTTTGTTGTTGTGTATTAATCTAGCCATTTTTTGAATTTTATTTGAAATTTTGAATTATTTTCACTTTTTGTAATTCTTTTCCCTTATTATCATTTTTTTCTAATTTCAGTTTAATTTTTAAATTATGAATTCATTTCTTCAAGTTTTTATTTTTTTCTCAAAATTTTTATTTTTTTCTAAAGTTTTCAATTATTTTCTTCTTTTTCAATTTTTTTTATTTTAATTTCCAATCCAGTTGTTCAATTTGTAATTGGTTTCAGCAATTATTCCTATAATTTTTCAATTTTTTAGTTTAAATTGAATATCGAGAATAATTGTTCAATTATTCTCTTCAGTTCTTAATTACGTTTTAAATATTTCATTTCCATTCTTTAATTTTTAATTTTTTTCTTAATTTCAATTATTTTATTCGATTCAATTTTTTTGAATCCAGTTTTTCAATTAGCAATTCTCTCCAATAATTATTTCTATAATTTTCTAAATTTTTCAATTTTCAATTATATTTTAAATTAAATATTTATAGTTTGATTTTTTAAATTATTTTTCCAGTTGTGTATTAATCTAGCCATTTTTCGAATTTTTTTCAGTTGTCAATTATTTTCGTCGTTTTTTCAGAAACTATCTTCAATTTTGCTATTATTCTTGTTATTTTTCAATTATTTTTTTTATTTATTAATTATTGTCTTTAATTTTTAGTTATTTTTTACCATATATTGAAAGTTTTTATTTATTCTCTTAAAATTTTAGAATTATTTTTTAACGTTTTCAATTATTTTTTTCAGTTGTGCATTATTCTAGACATTTTTTTTCAATTGTTAATTATTTTCTTTAATATTTTAAAATCCTCGCCTTTCGCCAATTTTTTTTTTTCAATTATCAATAAGATTCGTTAATTTCACATTTTTATTTTCTTCAATTCTCAATTTTTTGTTCATATTTTAATTCCATTTTTCAGTTTTTAATTGTTTTCTTCTTTATTCAATAACTTTCGGCTTTTTTCAAATACATTTTTCAATTTTTAATTACTATATGCTCTAAATTTGAATTCAAATTTTAAATTTTCAATTATTTTATTCAATTTTAATTATTTATGTCGATTTTCAATCCATTCGTTCAATGCGCAATTATTTTCAACAATTATTCCTATAATTTTCTTCATTTTTCAATTTTTAATTATTTTCTTTAAATTTAAAGTTTTTTCTATATTTCATCAATTGTTTTCAGTAGTCTATTAATCTAGTCATTTTGTAAATTTTTTCTTTAATTTTTTAATTATTCTAATTTTTCAATTATCTCTTTTACTTATTAACTATTTTTCGCAATTTGAAGTTATTTCCTACAATTTTTTCAATTTGCAATTAGTCTCTTTAAGTTTTATAATGATTCTTTGAGTTTTTCAATTTTTTTTGTTGTGTATTAATCTAGTCATTTTTCGAATTTGGTTTTCAATTGTGAATTATTTTCACGTTTTGTAATTTTTCTCCATTATTATCAATTTTTTTTTAATTTTAGTTTATTTTTTAAAGTATAAATTTATTTCTTCAAGTTTTTATTATTTTCTCCAAATTTTTATTATTTTCTAAAGTTTTCAATTATTTTCTTCAATTTCAATTTTTTTTGTTTTGATTTTTAATCTAGTTGTTCAATTTGCAATTGGTTGTAGCAATTATTCCTATAATTTTTTTAATTTTTCAATTTTTTAGTTTAATTTGAATTTATATTGTTTAATTTTTTAGATATTTTAACAACTGTGTCTATCTAGCCATTTTTCAAAGTTTGTTTTTAATTGTCAATTATTTTCGTTATTTTTCATATATATTCTTATCCATTTTGTAATTATTCACGTAATTTTCATTATTAGTATTTCCAAAAATTTATAGTTTTAAATGACGAACAGCAATGTAAAGTTTCTTATTAATGTTGCTGTTAATTAATATTTTACTGTATACATGTAATAATTTCAACTTTGATTAATTGAAACTTATAAGTTTGAAAGATTTAAGTTTGAGTTAAGGTATTTGTCGCGTAGAATGACTTTCGTCAGATTTTTTTTAAACTTTGCATCAGTATTTCAGAAGTATTTATCTATGTAATAAGACCTATCCCATTAATTTTGACCGTTTCTGAGCTTCAAAATATAAATCCAAAGTTGATATCTTTTACATACGCTAGCGCTTAATGCACGTAATTTAAGTCTCTCATATTCATTTATATGAAAACGATTCGTCAGATTTTCAAATAAAACCAGTAAGTTGCACATTGAGATAAAACAAATGCTTTAAAAAAAAGTGAACTTTATTGACCGTACAGTATAGAAAATATATTAAGTTTAAAACCCAAAATTTTTAAGTTTTATGTAGTTTCATTGAAAAATGTGTAAAACGTATCAACATCACATGACGAAAACTTATAGTACATGGTTCAAAATCATGAAAAGTATTTACGTGACGTTAGAAGAGATCATAAGGAAGCAAATGAGTTGATATACAAGTTTATTAATTGTCCTTTTTTTCGATCGGTTTTCACCCTGTAGCATCCACGCGACAACTACCTTAATTGACGTTTGGGATTTATATAAATAATAATGGCTTGGAATGAATTAAGTTTAATATAGTATTCGCCTTTCTTTCTATCAAAATTTTTTCAGATTAAATTCTGATCATTTTAAATTCAATTTTTTATATTATTATTAAAGAATACAAAGATTGAAATTGAAGTTTTTAGGATTATAAGGGGAAAAAATTATTTTTAAAAAACCCTTATTGGGTAGTTTTTTAGATGTCTAATTAACTTAAAATCATCACTTTATAGAATTCAAATATATACCTGCAATTTGGACTATTATCTTTCAAAATGGCCTCGTTTGGAACAAAGCGTGACAAAAGAAAAGAGTTAGAATTTTATACCTTATTTTAAGACTTTTTTCCAGAAAAGTTGTCTAAGAGAATGATTATTTTAGTATAAGAATATTATGAAGAAAATTCTGTACAAGAAAACGTTCTTCTCAATATAAAAAAAAAACGTTTTTTCCGTAGATAGATAAGATACCTATATAACTACGACACAAAAGTGTCAAAGAAATTTCGATATTTACAATCCTGAGAGTTTTGCACAAAGATTTTCTTAGATATGAAATTTTATCTTAAATGCATGCTACGTAGTTGACAAAAGGAAATCTGATGTAAAAAGAAGACATAAACGAGAAATGCTTGTAATTTTGCAGGAAATGCATTTCTGGTGAATGTCGCCTTAGCGGATTTGTTGGTGACAGGTTTGGTTTTACCAGCGTCTGCAATCGTCATCCTCGCAGGACATAAAGAATCCTTGGGAATTTGTCGTTTTGAATGGACTTTAGAGGCGTTGTGCTTTTTAGTGACAACACTGACATTGGCAGCTATAGCTGTCGAAAATTATATGCGTCTGTGCCTTCCAGTCGAAAGGTGAGTTCAAGATTCTTGAATGCATAAAAGCAACAATTTTATTAAAATCATCTTTTCCCGTTATGCTAATCTTAAACCTTTCTTTATAATTTAAAATTTTTCCTTATAACTCACGGAAAAAAATCTAGCGTTGCGAACCACTGAATTTAGAAATAAAGCTATAATAAGAAAAGGCACAGTTAATTTATATAAATGTTTCTGCTATTTTCAGTAAATTGTTTTTATAAATTGATATTTCTTTTGTTATTGTTAAAATTCGAAATTTCGTATTTTAGTAAATTATGTATTCTTCTTAAATAATTTTAATTAATTTTAAAACAATTTTAATAACCCTACTTTTCAATAAAATCTAATTTAAATGAAACTTTAGAAAATATCCCGTGTAGAAAAGTTCGGTGGGCGCCCGTTGGGCCCCATATGGGTTTCCCAGATTTAAGGTGGGCCCCAGTTGGGTCTTCCCACTGGGAAATTAGTGGGCTTGTAATGCTCAACCCAGTTAGTGCCAATTTACTAAAGATCATAAAAATGTAAGATCGTTAAAAAATATTCAGTACAACTTTTTACAATATTTTTCATCAAAATTTTCTTTAATGAGATAAAAATTAGTTAATAACAATTGTTGCATGTAATTTTTAATTCTTTTAAACAAACTAATATTGTTTATTTGAAACTTTTCATCTAATGGAGCTAGAGAGTTGTAACTTTTTTCTAATTTAGCAACTATATAAAATAACTAAGCCTAATATTAGAAAAAAATAAAATATAAGATTATAAAAATTGTTTAAACAAATTAATATTGTTTATTTGCAACTTTTCATCTAATTGAGCTAGACAGCTGAAACTTTCTCTTAATAATTTTGCAACTTTTTAAGCCTATGAAAGCTTAAATTTAATAATAAACGAAATTTCACAATTATAAAAATTGTTTAAACAAATTAATATTGTTTATTTGTAACTTATCATCTAATTGAGCTATAGAGTTGAAATTTTTTCCTAATTTTGCAACTTTTCAAGCTTATGAAAGCTTAATATTAATAATAAACGAAAATCCACAATTATCAAAATTGTTTAAACAAATTAATATTGTTTATTTGCAACTTTTCATCTAATTGAGCTAGAGAGCTAAAACTTTCTCTTAAATTTGCAACTTTTCAAGCTTATGAAGGCTCAATATTAATAATAAACGAAAATCCACATTTATAGAAATTGTTTAAACAAATTAATATTGTTTATTTGCAACTTTTCATCTAATTAAGCTAGAGAGCTGAAACTTTCTCTTAATAATTTTGCAACTTTTTAAGCCTATGAAGGCTTAAAATTAATAATAAACGAAAATTCACAATTATAAAAATTGTTTAAACAAATTAATATTGTTTATTTGTAACTTATCATCTAATTGAGCTACAGAGTTGAAATTTTTTCCTAATTTTGCAACTTTTCAAGCTTATGAAAGCTTAATATTAATAATAAACGAAAATCCACAATTATCAAAATTGTTTAAACAAATTAATATTGTTTATTTGCAACTTTTCATCTAATTGAGCTAGAGAGCTAAAACTTTCTCTTAAATTTGCAACTTTTCAAGCTTATGAAGGCTCAATATTAATAATAAACGAAAATCCACATTTATAGAAATTGTTTAAACAAATTAATATTGTTTATTTGCAACTTTTCATCTAATTGAGCTAGAGAGCTAAAACTTTCTCTTAAATTTGCAACTTTTCAAGCTTATGAAGGCTCAATATTAATAATAAACGAAAATCCACATTTATAGAAATTGTTTAAACAAATTAATATTGTTTATTTGCAACTTTTCATCTAATTAAGCTAGAGAGCTGAAACTTTCTCTTAATAATTTTGCAACTTTTTAAGCCTATGAAGGCTTAAAATTAATAATAAACGAAAATTCACAATTATAAAAATTGTTTAAACAAATTAATATTGTTTATTTGTAACTTATTATCTAATTGAGCTACAGAGTTGAAATTTTCTCCTAATTTTGCAACTTTTCAAGCTGATGAAAGCTTAATATTAATAATAAACGAAAATCCACAATTATAAAAATTGCTTAAACAAATTAATATTGTTCATTTGCAGCTTTTCATCTAATTGACCTAGAAAGTTGAAACTTTCATTTAATTTTGCAACTATTCAAGAATATAAAAGCTGAATATTAATAATAAACGAAAATCAACAATTATAAAAATTGTTTAAACAAACTAATATTGTTTATTTGCAATTATTCATCGAATTGAGCTAGAGAGTTGTAAGTTTCTCTTAATTTTGCAATTTTTAAGCCTATAAACGCCCAAAACTTATAGTAAACGAAAATTCATAATTATAAAACTCTTTTAAACAAATTAATATTGTTTATTCACAACTCTAATACAGTTTGGGAACTGTATTACAATATTAATATTAACAATACTAATTTGTTTAAACAATTTTTATAATTGCTGATTTTACTTTACGATTAATACTGGGCTTCATTAGGATTGAAAAATTGCAAAATTAATAAAAAGTTACAACTCTGTAACTCAATTAGATAAAAAATTGCAAATAAACAATATTAATTTGTTTAAACAATTTTTGTAATTGTGGATTTTTGTTTATTATTAATATTAATCTTTTGTAGGCTTCAATAGTATGTAATTAAAGGAAAGTTTGATGAAAAATGGTGTAAAATGTCGTAATGAATATTTTTTAACGATCTTACACGTTTTTTTCGTTTATGAAGATTTTTTATGGACCTTTAAAAAATAGTAAATAATAAAAAATTTGTTAAATAAATTATTGGATCTTATTCTTTAAACTTTTCTGAGGAGAAACAGCTTTATCCGATCGAAAAATGTTAATTTTTATGGATTTTATATCAATTCCATGGAAAAGTTTTTTTTTCCATGCATTTTGCATGGGAAACTTTGAGCGCTTTGACCGAATTTCATGAATTTTTAAATTGAAATGAAGGGAATTTGCAATAAATAAAGCCAGGTTGACGATAAGTTTAGTATTGAAACTATTATTTAGTAACAATTTACTTATTTAAAAAAAACTGGGAAGCCCAGGTTGGCCCCAACTGGCGCCCACTTACAAACTGGGAAATACTGGGAACTATTCTACACGGGATATCAAAAACTACTTATCAAAATATTAGAAAATCATGTCAATTTAAACTTAAATGACGTATTAATGACGAAACTAAATACATATTTAAATTTATTTATTGTTTTGGAAATCAATGTACGAATACAAAATTATATTTTTGGCAAATCATTGTATCGTATTCACTTTCCTTCTTCATACTTTTTTATACGTCACTACATTTTACTGAAGATAATTAAAACACTTATATTAATTATAATTAAGGTCTTAGTAAAAATTTTAATGCTTATTATATGATAAAATAAAAATAAATAACACCTAACCACGAAAGTATTTGAAGTTGAAATTGTCAAAATATATATTCATCTGCTTTTTCTAACTATTCATTAAAATCAAATTTCTAGCTATACATTTTGAATATTTAAATTAAAGAACTTCAATATCTTTCTTTTAAGATGACAAATATATAAATTAATAATACACTTTCCCTAATATAGAAAAATTGAGCGACGATTTTCAATTTCGCCAAAACAGTGATATTGGCAATATCGTTCGTTCGTTTTTGGCTAAATGTTTAGCTATTATGGAGAAAAGTTTCACTAATGCAGTTATACTTTTTTTTCTGTGCTGGATTTTGCAATGTAAATGATAATTTTTAAATTTAGTTCAGTTTCTGCAATTTTAATAACTAGAGAGCAATTTGATGATTATTCTCGAAAAGTTTTTTATCGTGCTTTTGTAAACAATTATTTGTATATTCGATAGGTGTCAATGTATCTCTATAAACTGATATACACCGTTTATTTATTAACTTGAATGTGATATTTTACGTCGAATGGAAATCCAACTTCCGAGAACATCTACATTCTACTTGTTCTGGATTTAGATAATCCTACCAATTCTGTCCATACAAGTGATACGAACGCAGAGAATTTAGCATTTGTCCTCTACCAGCATGTTACCAATAAATTCTTGATTACGAATTCCCAAGAACAAATTCCTATCACTTTTACTTTCCAAGTAACCAAACTACACTATACCATCGAAAATTTTCGGTCCGACCTTCCGAAGTGGATTGAAAAAACACGATCCAATTAAGATGATCAAAATTGATCAAAATGTAAGGTAGAAACTAAAACTTAAAAATTTAGAAAGCTTGTGGAATTCTGCGTTAATTAATCTATTGGAAAATTGTTTTTGACATTTCAAAATGATCGTTTTATTATTAAATAATAATAATCTCCGTAAACTCCTGAAGTTAGTTAGTATGTATTTATATTTATTCATCTTTTTCTGTCCACGTTTTAAAATCTAGAGTGAAGTTGGTCCCTGTTATTTTACTTTGTTGTGCTGGTTTCTAATTGTCATTTGTGTAAAAAAAAGTTGCGAAAAATGCTTTAAATATTTATTAGGGTTTTTGAAGAAGTTTAAAATATATACACATGCACCGAAAAAAAAAAATTCTCAAAATAAATGGATTCCGCTTAATTTGATGCAAATTTTCCTCTTATATATGGGCACTAAAGTATTCCTCTTCAATTGAATGGGTTTTCCTTTTTTGTAAAGGAATCCTCTCAAAAAAAAATGTAATCTTATCAATTTTAGACCAACTTCAAAAGTATCAAATTTATGTACATTAACATTTTTTATTTATTATTTAAAATAAGAATTATACGTTTAATATACTTTTGTAATGAATATTTAAATAAAAATAAGCAAGAAACAGTATTATTTAAGGCAATAATTTAGTGGTTAATCGATTTATTTAAATGATAAAGTATTCTTTAAAGGAGAATCATCTAGGTTAAAATCTTTAAACACTCTCTAAAATTTTTAATATACTTTGATGATTTCTATAAAACAAAAATAATATTTGAATTAAGTATTTATTGTAAATTATTAGAGCGGTTAAAAATCAGATTTTAAATACTAATACTTTGACTATTTTAAATAAAGTCCTGAAATAATTAAATTATAAATAATTTAAAAAATTTTAATTTATCAAAAAGATTAATATGTTTAGAATGTTTCCAAGAGTTTATCATTATTTTTCGCTTTCATTTAAATTAATTAAACTCTAAAGTCTTTTAACGTTACATATATGTTTATATAATACAAAATACAAAATAAAATTACAGAATTCTCTGACAAAGAAAACAATGATCCAAACCTTATTATTTTCTATTGATATAAATAAAAATATGTACATACGTTGATTAATTTATTAAATTAACATTTTAAAGATTTAACTTCAATCCTACAAATAAAACCACAATTATGTTACAGAATATAAATTTATTAATATAGGCTGCAAATTTTGAATACATTTCACTGGAGATTTTTTTTCATAAGTTATCTATTTTTCAAGATTGACATTTAATAATATTTTCAACTAGTTTGAAGTTGCATGAATTCAAACATACAAATAATTACGGGCAACTTCAAGAATCTGTTTGTTTAGAGGAATAATCTCAATTTTAAAGGGATAATCTTAAATATATAGGAATAAGTTCAATCACAAAGGAAAACTTAAAAGTCATCCTTTAGATCAAATATTCTCAGATTAATAAGAAAATTCCGCTTCGGTGTAGAAAAATAAACTTATATTAAAACAAAAACGTAAAAGGAATTTAGAAGCGGAAAATTCCGTTCGTATTGAGAATTTATTTTTTTCGGTGTGCAATTAATTTCCTAAATTATCTCAAATTTAAATTATTGTCATCAATTTTCCATTATATAACGATTTTTTAATTATTTTATTTTGCTTAAAAATAAATTCTGCAATTTTTCTTGATTTTCATCAATTTATAATTATATTCATTATTTTGTCATTACTTTTAAAAATTTCAATTATTTATCCGATATTGCAATTATTCTCATCCATTTTCGTTAATTCTGCAATTTTTTAATTATTCTCTTTAATTACAATTTTTTATGTAATTTTGTAATTATTATTTCTTTCTAAACATATACTCTATGATCTTTTCAGTTATTTCTCTCAAATTTTATTGAATGTTTTCAATTTTTCATATTTAATTTATTTTCATCATAATTCAATTTTCTTTCTCAATCTTAAATTATTTTCAGCATATTTCAATTATTTTTTACAATTTTGAATTAATTTTATCATTTTTCAATTATTTTTCTCGATTGTTAATTATTATTCTCATTTTCTAAAATTATTTTCTAAGATTTTTAAGAATTTTTCTAAAATTTCAATTGTTTTCTTCAATTTTTAATTATTTTTATTTGTTTTCATAATTTCAAAATTTGTTTATTAATTATCGTAAATTTCAATTATTTTTAGCTTTCTTCCAGACTTTTCTCCAATTTTTAGTTTTTCTCATTTTATAAAATTAATTTCTAAATTTTTTTAAGTATATTTCTCAAATTTCTATTATTTTTTTTAATTTTTAATTATTTTTATTTGTTTCCGTAATTTCCAAAAAATTTATATTAATTATCGTAAATTTCAATTATTTTTAGCATTCTTCCAGTCTTTTCTCCAATTGTTAGTTAATCGCCTTTTCTGAAATTATTTTCTAAGCTTTTTAATAATTTTTCTAAAATTTAAATTGTTTTCATCAATTATTTTTTCTTTATTTAAAAAAAAAACTATAGTTTTTTCAATTATCACACTTAAATGTAATTTATTTTTTACAACTTACCATTGTTAGTATAATATTTTAATTATTTTTGTCAGGTTTTAAAATTTAAAAACATTTTTCAATTATTTTCCAAAGTTTTTTTCTTTCAATTTTCAATTCTTTACATTTGTTTCATAATTTCAAAAATTGTTCACTATTTATCTTACTTTTTAATTATTTCATTATTTATATTATTTTTTATACTATTTTCTTCAATTTTCAATTACTTTCGTTCTTCTTCTCGTTCTCTTTTATAATTGCCAAAAATTTTTTACTTTTTTCTCTTTAATTAAAACTTATTCTGTTCAATTTTAAATTATTTTTTTCTTTTTTTATTTATTTTCTCTAATTTTTAATTATTTTCTTTTATTTCAATAAACTTCTGAAAGTTTTAAGTATTTTTCTGAAATTTTGTTTTAGTTTCCTTTATTTAAAATATTTTATATAATTTGTTTAATTATTTTCTGAAATTTTAATTATTTTTTTTTTAATTTTAATTTATTTATCTCAATTGGCTTCCGTTTCCGGTACCGTACAGTAGTGCACGCGTTTGTGAAGGGTAAATTGTTTTTTGGAAAATTTGGTTATTATTAGTTAAGGGTGGGTAGTGGTGTGAGTGAAAAGTGATGTGCAAAGTAAGGTGAATAGTTAAAAAAAGAATGTAAGTAGAAAATAGAGTGAATGGGAAAGATAAAGAAGGTAAAAGGAAAGCGTGAATTGTGAGGTTAGGTGGAAAGAGTGGGGCGTGAGTGCGAGAGATAGAGTGAATGACGAGGAGAGCGAATGAACTGTAGGTAAGGTAGGAATTTAGAATGGCGAAATTTGACTCAAGTAGTATAAGCGGGAAAATATCGGAGATACGAAATATTATAGGCGAAATAAGAAAGGGAAAAGACGGGGAAATTATGAAGTGTCAGGACTGCATCGACTTACTTGAGTTTGTCAAGTTGTTGGTAAAAAGGTTCGATAAAGAATGGATAGAGGTGTGGGACAGAATAGAGATTGATAGGGACATAGAAGAAAAAAGAGATAAGCAGACGGAGGTAATAAAAAAGGAGATAGAAGGGATGGAAAGGAATTTAAAAAAGTGGGAGGAAAATTGGAAAATGGAAAAAGAAAATATGTGGAAGAGAATGAATAAGTTAGAGAAAGAAATATCGGATTGGAGTGAGGGAGATGGAAAGAATGAGAAGGGCGGATTGGAGGTTGTAGAGATAAGGGAAAAGGAAGAAAGTAGAGAGAAGAATGGAGAAGTAAGGGATCATAATTTAGAAAGGAAAATGAAAGAGTTAGCGAGTCAGGTTGAGTTGCTTGAAAGGGAAAAAAGAAAGCTGAACATCGTGATTAGAGGTTTGGAAGTAGGGTGTAGGGAAGGCAAAGAGGAAGTAGAAAGATTGCTTACAGGAATTGGGGCCAAAGTAAAAATTAAAAAGGTTACGGGAATTAGAGGAGTAGATCAGGGGACAATAAAATTGTGGATAGTGGAGTTGGAAAATGAGGAGGACAAATATGAAGTCATGAAATTAAGGGGAAGGTTGAGAGGGAGTGGGAAGAGGATAGATGAAGATAGAACATGGAGAGAGAGAAGGATAAGGTGGTTCTTGGAAGAGAAAGCGTGGACAGAAAGAAGAAAAGGGGGTGAGGTAAGGATGGGGAGAGATTGTGTCTGGGTGGATGGAATAAGATGGAAAGTGAGGGAAGAGACAGGAGAGGTTATAAAAGTGTGATTGTGTGTAGGTATAGAGTGCATGGGTATGTTAGGAATGGAAGAAAGTGTGGGGGTAAATGACGAAAGTGGAATAAATGGAGAAGTGAGAAAAAAGAGTGAATAGTAAGGAGTGAGTGAGAGAGTATAGTAAAAGGTAAAAGGGTGGTCGATAAAAGGGATAAAGACAGATTTGTCAAAAGGAACGGGAAATGGAAGCCCAGGCACATGGCGAATAATAGGTTAAAATTAGTTAAGATGGCGTTTAGATTTAAGTAGATTAAGATTGTAAAAAGGTAGTTGTAAGAAATATATTGTATTAAAAATGTAAAGGAAGTGGAGCCCTCGAACCCGTTAAAGGGAGAGTAAATAAAGTATATTATTTATCTCAATTTTTGTAACCTTGTTTTTTCAATTTTTAATTATGTTCTTTAATTTTCCATTATTCAACTTTGTTTTGATTTACTTTTAAGATTCTCAAGTATTTTTCTCAAATTTTAATTATTTTCTGTATGTTTAAAACATTTTTATGATTGTTTAAATTAGTTTCCCTAATTTTTAATTGATTTCATTTTTCTTCAGTTAATTTGCAAAATTTGCAAATATTTTGTTTAATTTTAATTATTTTTTGCAATTCTTTTTAATTCTAAAATATTATAAATTTTGTCCTAAATACATATTTATTTTATTTATATTAATTGATTTTTAAATATTATATTTAAAATATTTATTTATTTCAATTTTTCATATTTAAATTATTTTTATCATAATTCAATTTACTTTCTCAACCTTAAATTATTTTCAGCATATTTTAATTATTGTTTTCAATTTTGAATTAATTTTATCATTTTTCAATTATTTTTCTCGATTGTTAATTATTATTCTCTTTTTCTAAAATGATTTTCTAATATTTTTAAGTATTTTCTTGAAAATTCAAATATTTTCTTCAATTTCTTTTTTTTATTAATTATCGTAAATTTCAATTATTTTTAGCTTTCTTCCAGACTTTTCTTCAATTTTGAGTTTTTCTCATTTTATAAAATTAATTTCTAAAATTTTTCAAGTATTTTTCTCAAATTTTTATTAATTTCTTCAATTTTTAATTATTTTTATTTGTTTTTATAATTTCCAAAAATTTTTTTTAATTATCGTAAATTTCAATTTTTATCATTATTCCAGTCTTTTCTCCAATTTTTAGTTATTCTCATTTTCTACAATTATTTTGTAAGATTTTTAAGAAGTTTTCTAAAATTTCAATTGTTTTCTTCAATTTTTAATTATTTTTATTTGTTTTCATAATTTCAAAATTTGTTTATTAATTATCGTAAATTTCAATTACTTTTAGCTTATTTCTTCAATTCTTTTCTCCAATTTTTTGTTATTTTCTTTTTTTTTTATAAATGATTTCTAAGATCTTCATGTATTTTTTTCAAATTTCAATTATTTTTTCTTTATTTAAAAAAAAATTCTGTTGTTTTTAAAATTGTCACACTTAAATATCATTTATTTTTTACAAGTTATCATTGTTTTTATCATATTTTAATTATTTTCGATATTTTCGTCAAATTTAAAAATTTTAAAACATTTTTTAATTATTTTCCAAAATTTATTTTCTTCCATTTTTAATTGTTTACATTTGTTTCATAATTTCAAAAATTGTTAACTATTTATCTGACTTTTCTACTCTTTCATTGTTTATATTATTTTTTATATTATTTTCTTCAATTTTCAATTACTTTCGTTCTTTTTCTCGTTCTTTTTTATAATTGTTAAATAGTTTTTACTTATTTCTCTAATTAAAACTTGTTCTGTTCAATTTTAAATTATTTTTATCTTTTTTCATTTATTTTCTCTAATTTTTAACTATTTTCTTTTATTTTAATGAACTTCTGAAAGTTTTAAGTATTTTTCTCAAATTTTGTTTAACTTTTCTTTATTTAAAATATTTTGTGTAATTTGTTTAATTATTTTCTCAAATTTTAATTATTTTTTTAATTTTAATCTATTTATCTCAATTTTTAACCATGTTTTTTCAATTTTCAATTATTTTCTCTAATTTTTCATTAATCAATTTTGTTTTAATTTACTTTTAAGATTCTCAAGTGTTGTTCTCAAATTTTAATTACTTTCTTTATGTTTAAGGGCATGTGATGGATTATGACGTCACTGGTATAGGCAAAATTTGTCCGTAACTTTCCTCTTAAAATATTAAATATTTTTTCATGAAACTTGGTAGAATTACTTAAAATGTCATTATGAAGGTTTCTCAGACCCAAATTTGTTTAACTTTTGGCCCAAACTTCATTTTTTGGAAATTTTAGAAAAATTGCAAACTTTTTTAAAAATCAATTTTGAGACAAAATTCAAACAAACTCGGGTCTGAGAGACATTCCTAATGACATTTTAAGTAATTCTACCAAGATTCATAAAAAAATATTCAATATTTTAAGAGAAAAGTTGCGGACAAATTTTGCCTATACCAGTGACGTCATAATCCCTCACATGCCCTTAAAACATTTTTATGATTATTTAAATTAGTTTCCCCAATTTTTAATTGATTTTTTTTTTAATTAATTTGCAAAATTTGCAATTTTTTGTTTAATTTCAATTATTTTTTGCAATTCTTTTTAATTCTAAAATATTATAAATTTCGTCCTAAAGAAATATTCATTTTATTTATATTAATTGATTTTTAAATATTATATTCAAAATATTTATTTCTTCTTATTAGATAAATAGTATTTACCGATCTTTTATATTTATTATTGTATTTTATAATTTTTTAAATGTATGAAAAACTAATTTTTTTATTTTGCTGGTATTAAATAATATTAAATAATAATAATCTCCGTTAACTCCTGAAGTTAGTTACTATTTACATTTATTCATTTTTTCTATCATTTTGAGGTAAAAAAAAAAGATTTGACTAGAAAACATGCTTCCACGTTTTTAGTCACATCTCGGAAACTATTTATTATTTTTCAAGTTTTCTTAGCTTAAATTAAATCTTATACTGTAACAAAGGAAATATTATTAGTTAAACATGTCGCGAATAATTTTTATAGACATGGGCTGAAAGTTGCACGTATTTAACGATAACTAAAAAAGTCGAGAATATCTGTTCCTTACAATCGATGATAAATCTGTGTCTGAAAGGCATAACATCATAACTAACATTTTATCGAATTTGAGATAACATCAGATTTGAGTTAATTTAGTAATGCTTTTTAAAGTTTCATAACAGTAAAGTGATTTAAATGGTTATTTACGTAGAAAATAATTAATAACACAACAGCATAACTGCATTCAAATCGAAAAAAATAATTGATATTCTTTTTTAAAGCGTTTATATTTTATTAAAATTGATAAACAGATGTAGAAACTACACTAGAAAATAGGATACAATGCCAAACACCAAAAATATTGGTTGATTTTTCGATTTTACAAAACCAAGAAAATAAACAAAAACAGGTTTTTCTCAAAACTATGAAAATGCAGTTATGTTATTCTGCCTTTCAGCCACAGAAATTGCCACACAAAAATCTATTGTTATGCAAAATTTAGTAATAATTGAATTCGATAATATAATTTGTAATGCCATTCAGCCTCAGTTTTCCCAAGAGACAGTTGTATTTCGAAATTCTGCTTACCGCAAACTAATCACGTTGCAACTAAGTCCTATGGAAATGTAAACTTCATCAACAGAGTAATAGAGTTATAGATGTAAATCCTTTCAGATGTAAATGTATATCAAGAAACTTTTAACATAAAATATTCGTAACTTGCATGGAACATTATATTGAGGTATACCTGATGTAATTTATAGTCCAAGTTTGTACATTACATTCCCAGTAGTGTTAAACATATCAGCTCATCTTGTCGCGTTACTAAATTATTCTCAAAGAATTTAATTTAAGGAGATACAGTTTAATTTATCATAACTATAATATGTTTTGAAATTTTAAATAATTATTTGCAAAATAGTAATCTTATTAATTTATATAACCGAAATGTAAATAATAATTACTTTTTTTTTGAGTCTAACAATCTCCTCATTTAAGAAATTTTTAATTATAGTAAACATAAAATTCAGATTTTTACTATATTAAAGCTAAATTTCCTGTCCGAAAACCTTTTATGTTTAGGATATGAGTAAAAGGAGAGTAAATTTACTAGAAGAATTCTCTTTTAGTTGGTTTTATTTAGTTTATAAAGCACAGCATCACGAATTTAAACATGAGTTAATGAATATGAGAGCAGTAATTAAAGCGAGGGACATGGGTTTTTTGCAAATTTTATAATAAAACATCAAAGGGCAATTAAGGTGGGTAATTAAGACCAGTTTTTATACACAAAGTGAAATTAATCGCCAATTCACGCATCACTCTCCTTTTTGAAACTGTGGCCGTCGTATAGCAAAAGAAATTTTAATTCTATTTCAAAAAGGCAAAAAAATTGTAATTTTCATCTCAATTTGTGATGAATTGTTACAGGCATACCTTTTTATCACTGAACGGCATCCTTGTGCATTTACTATAAAAAATTGCTTAAAATTTTAAAACAGTGAGAAAATATTATTTTATAATAATTTAATAGAAAAGATATTAAATTACTATACCTAAAACTAAGATTACTAAATTTGGACAAAACACAATCGAAACTTCCAATAAAAAAATATATAATTTAGTGACTCTTCATTCATATTGTCTGGTTCCGAAATCGTCAAAATTCAAATCTTCTGAATTAATTTGAAACAACAACAATGAATTAATTCGGTCCTTGAGATTGTAGTTGTAGATCAAAGTGTTAATCCTCTAATAATAAGACTCCTGAATAGTATGGCAACTGGTAAATCCCTGATATGAATCTTGAAGAGCTTGATTCCATAAAGTCATCAACCATTCTCAAATTCAAAATGGATATAGTTCTAACTACATCTCTCGTCGAATTATGGGTCTTGGTAAATCAGCAGTAACAAGAGATTTAATTAAATAATTAAGTAAACGATGGAGATCCAAGATTTAATTATCTTGAATATCGCTCCAGGCGACTTAGTCGATATCTTGACACAGGACACAAGGCATCAAACGGCAGGAAGGATAAGTTTGGCATTTCAAAATTAATTAAGCTCCTTGGGTATATAACTAGAAAAAATCAAATAAAGAAATCCAATAGAAAAAACCTAAATCAATAATATAGATTCATAAATCCAAAGCTAGAAATTCAAATCAGCAATATAAATCCATAAGTCCAAATCAATAAATCCCAATTTTAGGTTATAAAATCAAGCGGGATATTCAAATTAGCCAGGAACGTAAAAATTCAAATTTCAGTCTCGACATCAAATATATTCTTCATAAATACAAAATTTTATTAAAAAATCAAAATTCATCAGGAATCAGCAAATTTCTTCAAATAATGTTAAATTGGTTGTAAACCACGTACCGGGAATGAGTTACATTTAACTCAATTAATCTACGGTTTATAGGAATTCTTTTGAAGAAGGTTGTTTAGGGAATATATTTAAATTATTTATTAATAGTTAGCACAGATGTAGGCTCCGGAAGCTAGGACCACGAAAATTCCTTAGAATTTCCGATCCCCTCGCAACTGGAGGTGTACGTTTATTTATCCTTCCAACAACACCAGAAGGATTCTTTTATTTTAATTACTTAAAGGTTATGGGGGCTCAAGGAACTTGAATAAACTTCAATAACAACTTTAATTCAGATAATTTTAACAAACCGTATTTGGTCCCTTAGAAAGCCATCTCTGCTCTCCTGATTCACCTTATACCTTATCCTTATTCTTATCCTTATCCTTATCTTTATCCTTATCCTTATCCTTTTCCTTTGTTTAAGAATGACTCCTTGTCCAATTGAAAACTGTCCACTTCGCTGACGGCAAATTATCACACACTCGCGCACAAATTCCATTTTCTATTTTTATTCTTCTCTTCACTCTCAATTTCCAACTGAACTTTTCTTATCTGTCCAGCCCTCTCATTCTCCATCCTTTTCTTCTATTCATCTGAAACACCATTTCTCCGCCTTTCATGGTCAATGTCCCAAAACCTTGACGCCAGGTTGTTATGTCAACAAATAGTCATTGTCTCATAGTAAACTTGAAACTCGAGTTCAAATCATAAGGCATTAAATAAAGACATTATTTTAATCTCTCAAATATTACATTTATTTTGGTCGGCAACATTGGTGGTAAATTCAAGTTTTCACAGGAACAATAATTCGAAATATTCAGTTTTCTTTTCCACAAATTCAAAGATTCTTCCAAATTTTAGCGATTCATCGCAGGATTACACAAAATAAGGGAAATAAATACAAATAAGTCTTGAATAATGAATTATAAATTTCGAGAAACCAGTTTTGGAATTAAGCGCAACCTTTGAGATCAGAAGAGTTAATTGGAAACTAACTAAATTAAATAGAGATTAACGGATTTTTTAAATATGACAATAAAGTTTGTAATTATAAATTAAAAATCAGCCATTGAAATTAAATATTTTAAAATAAATTAAATTGTGAGATGTAAAATTATTTCAACAAATTTTACAACGTCAAACATTTATAGATCAGAAGGTTTAACTTTTTTCATTTAGGCCGTTTTAATAATAATAAATTAATTAATTAATTTTGGTCTATACTGCTTTTTATTTTTTCATTTGTTATACAAATAATAGCATCAATTTGAAGCGTTTCGGTGTAAGATCTTATACTTTCATCAGAACTGTAAACATATATATCATTAATTTTAAAATAAATTTTTTTAAACATGAGTTCAACGACGAATACAAAAAGGTATATAATGTCTAATTTTATTCAGCAGCAAACAACGTACCAGCACTATTTGTTTCAACATTTTTAATTTTTGCTAATATATACCAATTTCATATTTTATAATTTTGCTGGAACATAATAATTAATGAATTACAAAATAAATCAAAATAAATCATTATTAAAACAAGAATACTATTACAATAAATTAAAAAAATTAAATAATTCTTTCCTTAATTGACATTCCTTTATAACATAACATAACTTTGAAAAAAAAAATTCAAATAAAGTATACATTTTTTATTTTTAATTTTAATAGAATAGAGATGTGCGAATCAGGATTTTTAGACCTCGAATCGAATCGAATCGAATCAGGAATTTCAAACCTCGAATCGAATCGAATCTAATCAAAATTTCTCGAATCGAATCAAAGGTGATTCGAATTCGAATCAATTGTATTGTCCAACTTTCCATAAATAATAGGGGAGAGGGTCCCAAGATAGACAGGGACCCAAGATAAACATTTCGTATAAATTTTTTGTATATAATGGCAGCACCTTATGTATTTTTTAATATTTGTTGTTTCCCACACAGCACCGGAACTTCCCTGAACATTCCTAACCTTCAGGGAAGGTCTGGAACTTCCAGCAAACTTACTGGTATAGTTTTGAAACTTCCCTGAATGTTGGGAATGTTCTGGGAAGTTCCGGTGCTGTGTGGGTTGTATAGATGAAGCTTTCTGTGCATATTTGAGGAGAAAAAACTAGTTTATTTTCTTTTGTGCACATCGCGTGAATTTTGTGCCCCAGAAAGTTTTTTTCAGTTTTTTCATAATCCGTTAAAGGAATTTAAATTTTTTATTTTGAATAAGTATTTCTTGTTATAACACAATTTATTAATCGTATGATAATATTCTAAAACGATTTTATTAATATTGTGTTTGTATATAAATTTTTACTGGGGCTCAAAAAATAGTATTAATTTTTATGCTTTCGATTAAATACTTCAGTAATAATTTTATGAGTCTCATAACTGAAATTTTTTATTAAATTTGAAGCAAAAATGGCTTTTTGGTCAAAAATTCATTATTAATCAATTTCCCTTTAATTTTAATAAAGAATTTTTGACCGAACAGACATTTTTGCTTCAAATTTATTATATTATACTGTCACACATGAAAAATGAATTTTTTTATTTTTCCGCTATGAAATTTAGTAATTGATGGAGAATTTGATATGGGTAATTCCACTGACTTTCATCTGAGGGCTGTTGCTGACATATTTTTAAAAAATCTTGTTTTAATATATGTGGAACTTGATGAATTTCTACGTTCATTAGCCATAATATTATAAAATAAATTTTAATTTCTTCGATGATATTATTAATCAAAAATAGGATGTCCACTACATGATTTCGTAACCTCAAATTTTTCATTTTTTTAAAAACGATATTATTAAAAAACTACTTAACAATATGTGTTCTTACTTACGAGAAACATAAATCACTTTATTCTATCTATAGAAATTATGATATTATTATAAAATTATTTTATGTTATGAGTATAATTAAATTTAAAAATTTTTTCGTTTACAAAATTTCATAATTTTTTAAAGCTTGTAATTTTTTTCTGGAAGCTCAAAAAATTTTGAAACTTTGCAGATATTTTATTCTTAATATAATTTACCTGATATTAAAATTTGACGAGGGTATTTTGCTTCGTTTCGAAAATATTAAATTTGAAAATTTTTTACTGAAAAAGGTTAATTTGACGATTTAAAACATTTTACATCTCTCTTTTCTTATGAAATAACAGAGATATGTGAAATTGTTTTGCTAACTTCAAGTCCTCGAATTAACCTTTCTGAGTATAAAATTTTCAAATTTAATATTTTCGAAACGAAGCAAAATACCCTCGTCAAATTTTAATATCAGGTAAATTATATTAAGAATAAAATATCTGCAAAGTTTCAAAATTTTTTGAGCTTCCAGAAAAAAATTACAAGCTTTAAAAAATTATGAAATTTTGTAAACGAAAAAATTTTTAAATTTAATTATACTCATAACATAAAATAATTTTATAATAATATCATAATTTCTATAGATAGAATAAAGTAATTTATGTTTCTTGTAAGTAAGAACACATATTGTTAAGTAGTTTTTTAATAATAACGTTTTTAAAAAAATGAAAAATTTGAGGTTACGAAATCATGTAGTGGACATCCTATTTTTGATTAATAATATCATCGAAGAAATTAAATTTTATTTTATAATATTATGGCTAATGAACGTAGAAATTCATCAAGTTTCACATATATTAAAACAAGATTTTTTAAAAATATGTCAGCAACAGCCCTCAGATGAAAGTCAGTGGAATTACCCATATATAAGTTATTAAATTCAAGTTAAATATTTTTTATTACTTTGTTACTGTTATGTTATTAAATTAAAGTTCTTAAAAATGTTACTCCTTAATAAATATAACAAAGTGGTAAAAAATTAGCTTAAAAATTGTTGCGTGATATTAAATTTAAATTTACCATATTTTTTTAATGATTTTTAAGAAGGTGTTATTATTATATCCCTTATATTTGCAGTTTAAGATAAGCTTACACCTGAAAGTAATATAAAAAGTATTGTTTTTAATCTTATTGAATTACTTTCAGAAAATTACGTTTTTTGGAAATTTTTTATATCTACTTTAAATTTTTGCCTCCTAAAACTTATCTAAAAACTAAATATAGCGATTTCAACGAAGAATCTGTAGTTTTACAAATATTGACTGCAAAATTACAGATACACTACCTTCGAAACTTCTCGGACTAACCGACTGGAGTGGATTGAATAATATAACGCAATTAAAATTAGAATATCTTTTTCAAAAATTAAAATAAAGACCCTAGGGTTAAAAATTTGAAATGCTTACAAATTTTGCTTCAGATGACCTACTATTAAAAGTTTTTTTAATATTTCAAAGTGATTATATAAGTTTATAAGTATATTTTTAATAGATCTTTTTATTTAATTTTTCTGTACCTACCTAATATCAAAGCCAATTTTTAAATTAGGTTAATTTTTGATGTAAAATTATATTATCTAAATAAATGAAATAATTCATTTTAAAATTATATTATCAATCTTGTAACAAATTTGTAAAGTAATAAATTCCTAATTGATCAATGGATTTTATATTTATTAAAAGTAAAAAATATTTGTAGTAGTTGATTCGAATTTCGAACTATACTGATTCGAAATCTTCGAATAGTTCAAATTCGAACCTTTGTGATTCGGATCCGAATCTTTCGCACATCTCTAAAATAGAATAATAATAATCTCCGTAAACTCCTGAAGTTAGTTAGTATGTATTTATATTTATTCATCTTTTTCTGTCCACGTTTTAAATTCCAGAGTGAAATTAGTCCCTGTTATTTTATTTTGTTGTCCTGGTTGTCGTTTGTGTCAAAAAAAATTTCAAAAAATGCTTTAAATTATGGTTTTTGAAGAAGTTTAAAATATATACAATGTATATATTTTAATTAACAAATGCAATTAATTTCCTAAATTTTCAGTTATTATCTCAAATTTAGATTTTTGTCATCAATTTTCCATTGTAGGTATAACGATTTTTTTATTATTTTCTTTTGCTTAAAAATAAATTCTGCAATTTTTCTTGATTTTCATAAATTTTTGATTGTATTCATTATTTTGGCATTACTTTTAACAATTATTTATCCGATATTGCAATTATTCTCATCAATTTTCGTTATTTCCGCAATTTTTTAATTATTCTCATTAATTAAAATTTTTTAAGTAATTTTGTAATTATTATTTTTTTCTAAACATATACTCTATGATTTTTCCTGTTATTTCTCTCAAATTTTATTGAATGTTTTCAATTTATCATATTTAAATTATTTTCAGCATATTTTAATTATTTTGTTCAATTTTGAATTAATTTTATCATTTTTCAATTATTTTTCTCTTTTTCTAAAATTATTTTCTAAGATTTTTAAGAATTTTTCTAAAATTTCAATTGTTTTCTTCAATTTTTAATTATTTTCATTTCTTTTCATAATTTCAAAATTTGTTTATTAATTATCGTAAATTTCAATTATTTTTAGCTTTCTTCCAGATTTTTCTCCAATTTTTAGTTTTTCTCATTTTATAAAATTAATTTCTAAATTTTTTTAAGTATATTTCTCAAATTTCTATTATTTTTTTCAATTTTTAATTATTTTTATTTGTTTCCATAATTTCCAAAAAATTTATATTAATTATCGTAAATTTCAATTATTTTAAGAATTCTTCCAATCTTTTCTCCAATTGTTAGTTATTCTCCTTTTCTAAAATTATTTTCTAAGATTTTTAAGAATTTTTCTAAAATTGCAATTGTTTTCTTCAATTTTTAATTATTTTTATTTGTTTTCATAATTTCAAAATGTGTTTATTAATTATCGTAAAATTCAATTACTTTTAGCTTATTTCTTCAATTCTTTTCTTCTATTTTTAGTTATTTTCTTTTTTTTAAATTGACTTCTAAGATCTTCATATATTTTTTTCAAATTTCAATTATATTTCCTTTATTTAAAAAAATTTCTGTAGTTTTTTCAATTATCACAGTTAAATGTCATTTATTGTTTACAGCTTATCATTGTTTGTATCATATTTTAATTGTTTTCGTCAAGTTTTAATTTTTTTTTTTAATTTTAATTTATTTATCTCAATTTCTAACCATGTTTTTTCAATTTTCAATTATTTTCTCTAATTTTTCATTATTTAATTTTGTTTTAATTTACTTTTAAGATTCTCAAGTATTTTTCTCAAATTTAATTATTTTCTTTGTGTTTAAAACATTTTTATGATTGTTTAAATTACTTTCCCCAATTTTTAATTGATTTCATTTTTTTTCAATTAATTTGCAAAATTTGCAATTATTTTGTTTAATTTCAATTATTTTTTGCTTTTTTTTTAATTCTAAAATATTATAAATTATGTCCGAAATAAATATTTATTTTATTTATATTAATTGATTTTTAAATATTATATTTAAAATATTTATTTCTTCTTATTAGATAAATAGTATTAACCGATTTTTTATATTTATTATTGTATTTTACAATTATTAAAATGTATGAAAAACGAATTGCGCGCTTGCGCGCGTTTTATTTTGCTAGTTTAAAATAATCTTATAAAAATTTATTACAATTAAGCAGTTTTAACATTGTTTTTAAGTTTTTTTTTAAAAACATTATTATAAAATTAGTTTAAAGTCACATGGTGATTAATTAGGTACTATTGCTTGTATTTTAAATAAATTAATTGCGCAATTCTAATCTAATTAGATCTACTGCGCATACTCGTTTTATATTTGAATTGTGATTCAATAATGAAATCTATAATATAATATTAATGAATTAAGTAATTAATAATAATTAATAATAATTAATAGTAATTAATAATTAATTAATAATTAATAATAATTTTGCAAATTACTTTCTGAATTTAAAATTTTTACTTTATCAGATGAAAATTTAAATTTATGATTCCAATTTAATGCATGTTTACATAGAGCTGTTTTATTTTATTTTATTTTTTTGTTATTGACCTCTATGTTGTAAAACTCTTTTTTGTAAATAACGCTTTATTTGACCAACATATACTCATACTGCATCACAATCTTTGCAAAATATTTTATATACAGAATTTATTTTTTCGAACTTTGGAATTTCATCTTTAGGTAATTTAAATAGTATCTCATTAAACTTGTTTAACTTTCTAAAAACTACTAAAATAGTATATTTTTAAAAATTCTACAAATAATTGGTGTGAGTTCTTGAATATAAGGCACACTAATTACTCTTCAAAAATCTAAATCATTTAAACTATCATTATTGTTATTTTCATAAGATTCTATTCTTTTATTTATATATTTATTTAAAAATGTTTCTAGCTAACCATTTTCTATTAAAGTGTTAAAATTTAATTTTATTGTTTAGATGATATTCTGAATCTGATAGTTTGATGGCTTTATCGATTAATGTATACACAACTCCTACTTTTATATTTATATGGTGATGAGAACGAAAATTTAAATAATTTCCTTACCAAGTTTCTTTTTGATGCCAATTAGCTTTTATAGTACTATTAGAAAGTAATAATTCGTCGCTCATCATTGTTGATAATAAGAAAAAGATTTTTCGATCGAAATGAGCAAAAGTTGTGTAGGTAAAAAAACACTAACACATTAAATACACCAAATAAATTATTCATTGGCGACGTTCTGTCCACACTTCGTGGACATCTTCAGGCTGTAATAATAAGTATAACACTTAGCATAAAAAAATTTTTAAACGCAAACCAACACGGAATTTACTTTGTGAGAAAAGATTTTTACCTCATACAGAATTTATACATTTTCTTTAAATATCACAGAATGTAATTAGTCATTTTGGTCAGGTGCTTGTAGAACCTAAGTAGTATTGTTAAGATCTATGTTTAAATCTAAAAAATGTATTTTTCTATTAATAGCATGTTCAATTGTAAATTTTAAACTATTTCCTTTGTCGTTAAATCTTTTTAAAAAATCTGCAACTTTGTTAATTGGTAAACTGAATATTATATCATCAATGTATCTTTTACAAAAAATTACTGTAACGATTAAAAGCTTTTCTCCATTTAATTCTTAAAATCGCACATTTAGATTTAATTATTATTTAAAAAGAATATAAATAAAATTATAAAATATTACAAATACAAATTTAGAACACCAGAATATAAGTAAAATAAAATAACAGTTGGAATTTGTCGTCATATAAATAAAAATTATATTTAAGTCAAAAATAAAACAAATATAATATCCCGACACACACATACTTATCCACACAACGAATGTTTAAAAATATAGATACATATAAAAGTATTAAATAAATAATCATAAACAAGTGAATATATAGATAAAAGTTGCATGGATAAAAAGACAAAATAAATAGGATAGACAAAATAAGACATTGAACATAAAAGTAATATCAAACTTATCGCTTCGGCATATCTTTTTAAATTTCTGGTAGGACTGGGACGATTATTGTTGAACAGCATGGTAACTGACGAGCAGAATCCGTTTACCAGAACATAATTTCTTTTGGCGTGGACCACTATGTTTTATTCTCCTAATCAGGTCAATTTATTAAACTTATTGCAAGGCTGCTCTTCTTGACAGAAAATCCACCCATCGTCTTCTTCATTAAGAAACCGTCACATATTTAACAATCGCCACACTGATTTACAGGATAAAAAATAAATAATTAATAAAATTGCACAAAAACACAAGACACAAAATAAATAAATTATTAAAATAAAATAAGCACCTTCGTGCTGCCGGCGAGACACAAAGCCGTGACGATTTCCGATAGATAGCCGATAAACGATTGTGAGGACGATGGACGCGGAAGAAACTATATTACAATCAAAATTTACTCCCTCCCCTCGTCAGTCCCCACGCCATTAATACCTCTTGGCGCCCAGTTTATGAAGAGACTTGTCATATTTCTAAAATTCAAATTAAAATATTTTTCGTCAACAAATCGAATCCCTTCATTACAATGTAATTGATTTCACTCAGAACCTGATTTTCTATCTATAATTTTTTTTTGTCAAACATTTATATCAGCTATCAACCTCTAATTACCAAAAAATGCCAGTGGTCCTCGATTAATCACCAGGACAAAATTCCAAAACATGGGTAATTAATTGTGACTAATTTGTTGACAGGTATGCGATCCTGACACCAGGACGAGTAACCAGTTCAATTCTACTCGTGTGGTTCATAGCAGCAACAGCAATAGGTCTTCAATCAACTTTTGACTTGGGACCAGACTTTTGCAACAGACGCTTCAACGGGATTGCAATGGAACAAGCTGTGGGAGCCAGTATCTTGGTAGGCCTTCCCGTTCTTCTAACGATCCTCGTATACCTAATGCTAGTGACTCGAGTTCGCCGAGCGACCCGGGGATCATACAAGCCCCCAGTCGCCTTCTCTTGGGATTACGAGCTCACCAAGACGAACATCTGCAGTTTTTTTTTGTTCGCAATCTTCTGGATGCCCTTAGGAGTGACGCTCTGCGTCAGTTCCGTCCGACCGGTCAAAGCCAGAGTTTTTATTAATCTCGCCTGGTTAGCTCTCTCAAAATCCTGCTTTAACAATCTCCTATATTGTGCGGTAGATCGTCACTTTCGGAATGCCTACGTCAAACTTTTTCACTACTGTTGCTTCAAAACGACAGTGAGTTTCTCGAGAAGAACTCGCGGCGAAGTTTCCAGATCTGGCGACGTCAAACTAAGAGTCCATATTATTCATTCCTATGCAACCAGTCCAGCTTCCTGCCGTCCCGCTATTACCAGCAGACCCAATGGACGTGATGTCTACGAACTTTAGAAACTTTATTTATTGCCCGGAACCCTCGAGATTTTCCCAAAGCCATACTAATCAAAACTGATCGAAAACATTTTTATTATTTAGTTTTACAATTGGATAGAACTAGAGAAAAATGACTCGCAAAAGATGCTCTTTTTTTTTTTTTTTTTTTAAATGCGTATATCGAGACGAGAAAAAGTGACTGAACTACAGGTACAAATTTATGAGCTGAACCAAAGACTTAAATCAGGGATGTTTACTACCTTGCGCAGCCATATTTCACGAATTTACGATGAAAAATTAAATAAAATGAGATTTCATTTATATTGCAAGTGTAAAACATGGCCGCGTTAGGTGCTATATTCTTGGATTAAGTATTATTTATTGTTGACTAGTTTTTATCTATACTTTACAACGTGTATATTCTTTGTCTTCTGTAATTTACACACGGAAAAATATACTGTTGGGACTTAGTGAAAAATATGTTACTTACTGAAGAATATACGACTTTTACTTATATAGTATCTATATAGAAACGACAGTCTTAAGGATTTTGCTACAAGTCTTACTTATAAATCAATAAGACTTACTAGTTAATTAATAAGACCTGTAGAAAAATCCGTAAGATTTAGAGAGAAGGATGGAAAAAAATATTTGATTCCAATAATCGGCTAATTAATTATTATCGAACAAATATTTGCAATATAACCTTAACTGAAAAAACCGTAGTTCAACAAAATACAAGAAAATATCATTAAATTGACTTAAATAATATTTAATTAATTTCCTTAATAATTATTTATCAAGTAATCGATTATTTAAATAAAAACTATAAAGTTCCTTAAATACCAAAGAAATATTTTCGATATTGTTTAAAAATAAAAACGTTACTTTTCACCAAAGACTTTAAAAAATGTTATTTTATTGAAGTTTATATTGTTATCATTTTTTTAAATAGTACCATCCTGACTCGTATATATTTTATCTTTTTATGTAAATTAGAAAAAAACTTACCATTAGATGTTTAAGTCCCGTAGTTAGATATATGAAGACGATATTTGGTTAAATAAACTAGATTTTCGTTGATTATACTACTGTGTTCTTGTGTACAAAATGGAAACTAATCTCAAAATGTAACCTAAGATAAACCCAACAATTTCACAGCGCCAAGAAAATTGATTAAAAAAGCTCAAAACGATTTTGTTACAGAATTTAAAGAACACAAAGTACGATTAATATTTGTCAAATGATTTGACAGAAAGAATAAGAAACTGTCAAGATGGTGCTTCTGAAACACCACTAGCGCCACTGGCGACACGTTTTTGTAATACTCTACTAATACTCGATCGGTAATAAATTCTGTTTCAATAAATGAGTTAAACTAAAAGCATTTTGAACATATTACTAAAATTAAAATAAATAAATAAATAATATTATTATATTAATTGAACAATTAATTAATATTTATTAAATAATATTTGATATGCTAAAATTAGATAGACCAGAAAATAATGTAATTATATACTTTCGAGTAATTGATTTTTGGCAAAGTGAAAGGGGCGGTACATAAATTTCATTATTTTCCAATTATGATACAGTTTTAGTAAATGTTATCTTTCCTGTTAATTAGTCAGGACCATGAGAAAAAAAAACGATAAAAGGTTCCTTTGACCGAACCAGATGTATTATATGTGCTTGGGGTCGCTAAACACGAATTTCATTTTGCTTCATTACGACAGGATTTTTCCTAACCTCAAAAAATAGTGGGGATTTTGAGTGTTCCCTGTCGAAAGTAAACCACTCAAAATCCACTGAAAAAACCACTGGCCCAGTGATTTTTCAGTGGTCTGACCTGCATATCTTCAGATAGAATTTTTTTTGGAGTTGGGGTAACAATAGTACAATAGTTTTAAATGCCAAGTAGTTTTGTAGGGGAGTAAACTTCGACTCTTTAACGAAAAAAATTTACAAGCAATTTTACCTGGAAATTCAGGTCGAACACCGATTCCTGATTGTAATTTTTTTTCCTTTTATGGTTCCCGTAACCCAAAATTTTTATGATTAAAAACTTTTGCAATTTCAAAAATTAAAATTTCAAAAATAAAAATATGAAATCTACTTATTTTCACGATTAGGAATATAAAAAAAAATTCTAAAAACTATTAAAATTGAAGGAAAGTAAATTTTCAAAGCTATTTTTATTATTATGAAAAATAACTTTTTTGAGGAAATTTTTAGATATTCTTTATCGTTAGAACACGTAGAATTTTAATTAATTTTTAACTTTATTAATGCGAAATTAGAGAAATTTTTGTTCCCGATTTTTAATTAAATTCAGGAGTCTTCAAGTTTTATGATCTCTCTGGACCCTTCTACGAGGCCTTGAATATATTAAAAATTGACCTGTGAAAAATTTGTTTCTTAACAAATAAAATTTTTTAAATTTTAATGATAGAAAATTGTTTCTTTTAAATTTAGAATCTGTAAGTTCTAACAATTACGTACATATAAAAATTTCCCCAAAAATCCTAAATTTAAATGAATAATATCGTATCTCATAAACGGTAGCAGATATTAAAAAACTGATGTCATTTTTGGATTTTTGAATAGAAGTATGTATTATGTTCATAGTAATAACATACATTTATATAAGTGGCTAAATTCTTAAACAACAAATATAATATTGGAATAAATAATTTAAATTATTTAAAATTGTAAAAAAGAAAGGTTATCCTTCCATTTTATGAGGGTAAAGGCCATAAAACGGTTTGGGACTTCCAGGCCAACTGTCATAAATCAACCCTCATAATAGATATTTTCAGTGGCGAATTGTCCCAAATCACAACTGAGAAACCACTTAAAAACAACTGGGATTTCAGTGGTTCTGTCTCAGTGATTTTTCAGTGTTTTTCTTTCGACAGGGATTAAACAAACGTTTTTAATTATTAACGGATTTACTTCAATCTTGGTATCTTGAGGTTTTTGAGGTTGCTAGTTAATTGAAAAATCAAAAATGTCGGATCAAAAATTTAATTTTCCAAAAATTATTACCGCTATTGGCGCTAGTCGCGTTTCAGAAAGTTGGATTTATCTTAGGTTGGATTTTTTTCATTTTATACTACCTACGTCAGGAAGATTATTCACTTACTGCAAAGTTTTTATATTTCTGAAAGGAAATATACTTTTTCAATCAAATATCGTCTTTATACATCAGAAAAATATGTATTGCATATCTGATAAGTTATCTTTTTATTCGCCGATAAGTGAAAACACGAATTTCCATAAATTTCTATATTAAAAATAATATATTACGTTCGAAATTTTTATAATAATAAATTTCGAGATAAATTTCAAAAATTCATAAATTTCGAGATAAATTTCAAAAATTCATAAATTTATTAACTTTATTTTCCATAAGCATGAGTAAATAAAAATTCTAAAAATGCAGTAAATATTTACAGTAGATATCTCAAATATTATAAAAAGGGAAGAAAATTCTATAAAGGAGATGATAAAAAATTCCGAAGATGAGAAAAATACCGAAGAATTCGAATCGAATTTCAATAAAATGTCACATTTGTGAGAATTTACCTTTTTGAAAAAATATTACTTTTATTGAAAGAACTTAACAGAAAAATGGTTTTTATTTTTAAAAAAATGGCATAAAATATATTTGCATGTTATACTTTTTTTTTAAAAAAAAAATAGCAAATTTTCCATTTTTTTGCTTTAATTGCTTTTAATAACAATTAAGTAAATTGCATCCCAAATGCAATATTATTTTACAAATTAAATCGAGAATTAAATTATCCTAGAGAATATTTTAATTCAAAACTTTATTCTAGAGCAAAATTGTTAATAAAGTTTAACAAGAGTTTCCACGTAGCACTATTCGGTGGTGTCATTATGTTTATGAGCTTCACCACATGCTACTAAGTGTTCATTATTTTCCTTTATTAAAGATTGCTTCAAGTTTATGTGACAATAAATATCAAACACACGAAAAATGACATTTTTTTTAAATAAAAAAAAAAATTTATTTTAAAAAATTAAGTTTTAATATCCAAGAGAATTAATTAAAAATACAAAAACAATGCGCTCATTGAGACAATGTCTGTTCAAACAAAAATACGAATATAAATTTTTTAAAAGATAAAAAAGTTGAGAGTTTATAAGCTGAAGAATAAAGTTTTAAATTTTTTAAAAATTTACTTGCTACAATTTTAAGTATTTTATCTCAAAGAAGATATAAACTCGGAAACTTTTCCTTGCTTCATTCTGTAAATGTGGATAAGAATCCCTTGATGGGTAGATCAATAGTGCCAACAAAATGTTTCATCATGTTGGGTTCTTCTCTGGACAGATTCCAACTTCAAAATCCTTTCCTTAAAGTAATTGTGCTCGAGGAATAATAAAGGAAAAAGATATCTCAATCTTATACGTGCTTAAAGCTTTAAACCTCTTAATAAATGAAAAATTTAACTTTCTTTTCAATTAGTTTTAAATTCAAAATTATTTTTAAAAAAAAGATTTCCACGTTTTTTGCTAATTTAAAATTTTTAATAATAGAAAATATTTTTATTATTTTCCTTAAAATTTAGTTACACTTAAAGTATAAAATTAAATTAACGCAGAGTAAACATTTTAAAATTCAAAACTTATCAAAAGTGCAATAATAATTTTAAAGACAATATTCTCCCCTCGAGACTGTCATTTTGAAGAAGTCTTATATAAAATTTATATGAATCTTATCGCACACAGTATTGAAGAATCCTTTTCCAATAAAATCGAAATTCAAAGGGAAGTAAAAGTATTTTTGATTACGCAACTCAGGAGTTGAGAAAAAGTTTTAAATTATTCAGGGAATAAATTTTTGCATAAAAGATTCTTTTATGAGTCTTTGACGTCAACTAAAGTTATTTCTCAGTCAAGTATATTGTCGAGTAAAATGAAGCTTTACAACTTTAGTCAAGAACAGAAATGAAATCGAGGGTCGAACAGGAAAATAATGAATGAGAATGTAAGCACATTTTCAATTTTGTCCAGCAAATGCTTCCAAAGAAAGAGCAATGTTTAATGTCTGTAAAGTTCTTAAGGAAGAAAACGGCGCAACTCAAAAGAAATTTCTATCTTTGATAAAAAATTCACAAAAGTAGAATAGTCCTTTAATTGCAAAAACTCTTTCAAGAGTAATGACTCTGCTAATATAAATGAATTTTACTTTTTTAGAACAGTTCCCCTGGACTCTATCACTGAGAAAAAAAGTTTCGCTTGATAAAAACATAATTACAAGAAAAATGTGTTTTATTCAACATATTTTAATTAAAGATATTTTTTGGTTGACTATAAAGTATGTACATATGATTAAAAAGAACAAGATTTCTTTCATTGTATACTTTTATTTAAAAAAAAAAATAATCCCATGAAACTTTATTCAGTTCTATATTTCATTTCGAAATAATTCTTTAGAAGAATCTTCAAATGAAGTTAGAGAATAAATGGGTTATTGAGGTGGAAGCTTTTGACTTCAAAGGAACAAGTAGCTTTTAATAAATTTGTAAACTGTTAGAAACAAGTAATCAAGATTTAATTCAAATTCTGTAAATTCAAGAGACCTATTATATAGATTTAATTACATTGTAAAATCCTTTGCTTCTCTTCTAATATAATTTTCTGAGAATCTTATTAAAACGAGAACAAAATTATCTTGAATATCATCTTTTGAATTTTTATTATTTAATTATTAAAGAGATTAAAGAGCGTTTTTAAAGAATCATTATTTAATCAATATTAATATTGCTTAGTGATATTGCAGCAATATTAAAATGCAATATTATCGAATGGCGGGATTTTAATAATGCAAACGAAAAAGACAACATTTTCAATATTCCCATATTTCATTGAGCCAATATTGAGAAAACTAGTTGTGCTATATGAGCAGGTATTTCAGATATCTATGAAGACGATATTTGATAAAAGAAGTGTATTTCTTTTCAAGAAATAAAAAAGTTTGACGTAAATAAATTCTTTCTTGAAATAGGCAGCATAACCTAAAAATAGCTGCGTGGAATTCTGAAAAAAAAAAACACGTTAATTAATTACTTATACACAAGACACACAATTGCACAATAGAACAATCCTCGAAAAATTTGGTGTTACTAAAAAAGTTTATGATTTTTTGAACGGATGTTTCTCGATTTAATTCTGCTTAAATCTTATAATGTGAGAAATTGAGGATAATAGGAACAATCTAAAAAATTACCTGAGCGCCTCTAGCGACAGATTTTTGTAATATTGTGCTGATAGACACGGTCGGTAATACAGATCTTTTAATAAATATACAAACTAAATTAGAGTTGCGAAGAAGTAATATTACCTGGAGAACGGTAATGAGAACGAGAATATAACCGACCAAAATTCTAATCGAGAATTTATAAGAATTTAAGTTTTTTCATTTATTTATCAAATTAAGTCATATTTTCTCAATCAATGTTACATTCAAATTTGAAAAAATAATAGATAATTAAAAAAAATTACAAAATTACAAAAATAATTGACAATTGAAAACAAAATTTAAAAAATAACTAGATTAATACACAACCGAACAAAATAATTTAAAACATCAAAGAATAATTATAAAATTTTAAGATAATAATTAAAATTGAAAAATTTGAAGGAATTTGTTGAAAAATTGAAGAAAATGGGTGAAACATTACGAAAATTATTGTCAATTGAAAACAAAATTCAAAAAATGACTAGATTAATAGACAACTGAAAAAATAAATTGTAAAAATTAAAAAAGAAATATTAAGTTTAAAGAAAATAATCGCAAATTGAAAAATTAAGAAAATTATAGGAATAATTGTTAGAAATAACTGCATTGAAAATCGAAAAAAATTATTAAAATTGAAAAAAAAGTAATTGAAAATTGAAGAATTTGTATTTATTTATTTATTTATTGAGTACAATAAATTGAATTGAAACTTACGGAATATACTTAAAATTGAAAAAAAAATTAAAAAAAGCTTAGAATTAATAATTAAAGAAGAAAACAATTGAAAACTGAAGAATGGAAAAAAAATTGAAGAATGGAATCAAAAATTAAAAAACATAATTGAATAATTGTATTTGAAATTAAAGAAACTTAATGATAATCAAAAAAAATAATAAAATAAAAGCGATAATTTTTTAATAATAAAATTTGAAAAAAAATTTTAGCAGTGAAGAAATTAATTGAAAAAATAAGAGAATTGTTCAATATTCAGGAATTAATTGAAAATCGATAAAAAAATTGAAGATTAAAGAAAATATTTGAAAATTAAAAAAAATAATTAAAAATTGAAGAAATAAATTGGAAATTAAAAAATTAAATGTAAATTTCAAGAAAAATTACAATATGACAAAAATAATTAATTAATTAACAATAAAAAAAAATTCAACAAATGGTGAGAATAACCGACATTCGTATAAAAAAAAATTTGTAATTAACGAATATTCATAAAATTAAAGGAGAAAAATAAATTGCCGATTGAAAACTGATGAAAATTATGGAAAAAATTGTTGAAAATAAATGAAAATTAAAGAAATCAATTGGAGATTCAAGAATTGTATTGAAAGAAAATAATTATTAATTGAGAAAATGCTGGAATTAATTAATATTAAGGAATTAATTGAAAATCGATCAAAATAATTGAAGTTTAAAGAAAATTTTTGAGAACTGAAGAAAATAATTAAAAGTTGAAAAAATAAATTGGAAATTAAAAAATTAAATGTAAACTTCAAGAAAATAATTGATAATTAAAAGAAAAATTACAATATGACAGAAATAATAAAATATTGACGAAAATAATTAACTAAAAAAAAAATAATAATTAACAATCGAAAAATAATTCGAAAAATGGCGAGAATAATCGGCATTTGAAAAAAAAAAATTTTTTTTAAATTGATGAAAATAATGGAAAGAATTTTAAAAAATTAATGAAAATTAAAGAAATCATTTGGAAGTTGAAGAATTGTATTGAAATTTCAAGAAAAAATTTGATAATTCAGAAAATGAGAGAATTATTTAATTTTGAATAAAGTAATTAAAAAACGTAGAATGCAATTGAAATTTGAAGAAAATAATTGAAAATGAAAGAAATAGATGGAAGATTATAGAATTAAATTAAAGTTTTAAAAAAATAGTTTATAATTGAAGGAAAAATAACAAAAGTTTCAAATTTAAAAATCATTTTCCGATTATTTTTTACAAGTTTTAATAATTCTTATTTTTTAAAAATTATTTCCTAAAATTTTTAAATATTTTTCTCAAATTTCCCATTATTTTCTTTAATTTTTAATCATTATTATTAATTATTTAATTCAATTTTCAATTATTTATATTACTTGTTTATTATTTCGAATTACTTACTTTCTTTTTCATAATTTCAATTTCCTTTATTTAAAATATATTATGAATTTTTTCAATTATTTTTTTAAATTTTAATTATTTTATTCATTTTTAAATTATTTATATTATTTCTTTATAATTTTCTTAAATTTTTAATCATTTTCATTATTATCTGAATTAATTTTCTAAATTTTTAATTATTTATCTCAATTTGAAAACATTTCTTTCAATTTTCAATTATATTCTCAAATTTTTCAGTACACTAATTTTTTTAATTTTATTTTTAAGATTTTGAAGTATTTTTCTCAAATTTAAATTACTTTCTTTCATTTTAAAATTGTTCATAATTGTTATATTTATTATTTAATAATGATTTTTACACTTCATTGAATAGTTAATTTGTCATGATAATTATTTTGTTATATTTCCATTTTTTTTTATAATAAATTGCTTGTGCTTCAAAATAGTGGGACTCATTCAAACATAGAAAATTCTCATAAATTCTTCGGAAGGAGAATATTCTCGTTTATATTCTCGAGAATGTAACCGGATTTTAAATTACCGAGAATTTTGCAACTCTAAACTAAATGCATTTTGAGTACCAATATATGAAAATTAACAATTAATTAACAGTCAAATTTAGTAATAAAATTAAAAATACTCAAATTAAATATAAATAAGAAAATAATGTTAATAGTAACAGGTTTGATTTCTAAATTCAAACATAACCTCTAAAATAAATAAATAATATAATTTTACGTCAAATTTCTTTATATTTCCTCAAGAGAAATATACTTTTTTTCAACCAAATATCGTCTTCATATATTTAAAATACCTGATGGGTTCTCTCAAACTTAAAACAAATTAAAAGAACACGAGCTAGGAACATATTTAAAAAACGTTGAGGGCATCGCCCAAGCTATTTAATAATTTTCCTTTAGAATAAACTTTCATCTTCAGAATCTCATCAGAATTTCTGTAAAGTTCTGCCCAAATTAACTTGGCGAACATTATTAACTTTTTTTCTCTTGGCAAACTTAATTTTTCGTGAAAACGGCACTTGGTTCGAATTTTTCAAATAAAATCTCTTGTTCAAAATTTTCTATTCTCTATTTTAATCTAGTTGAGCTTTAGAGAAGTAAATATAGATTTTTAAAGCAAGAAGCGATAGAAAGTATAAGATATAAAAATGCAATTGCATTAAAAGACCGATTATAATTCTATAAAAGATAAAAGCTCCATTTACTCAATGCTATTTTTAACCCTAGTTTCCCTTGAATCGTGAGAATCAATTGTTTCGTGTTAGGTGAGCATTACTATTTGAAAATTAGCATTTACGACATGCTTCTAAAGCGTGTTTGTTGTTGCTCCGTCCATAATCGTAATCGCTTTTACAACGCCGAACAAAATTTTCAACACGAAATTATCTGTTTTACAAATCATCTAACTAGTTAAATCGTTTCAATCCGAACCACTCCTAAACGTGCCTACGTTTCGATAATGTGTACATTTCTAATTTAGTCCACACTAAATGGAAATAATTTGATTTAAGGTACACTGAATTTTTTCTTTTAAGTAAACAATCTAAATTTTCTCATTATAGAAATGAGAATACGTAAAAAAAAAATCATAAAATAAAAACTAATCTCAAGAAAGTAAACATTTTTTAAAAACCCGAAAGTAATACAACTTGTTTTTTTTACATTTATAAACTATCCTGAAGCAGTACTCTCTTAACTAAATAATTTTTATCAGATCAGTTGCGATTACAGGGAATTAAAAATCTCGAGGTTCCAAATAAGAAAATTAAATCCGCATTTTTGTGAAAGCTATCAAAAGATTTGTATACACTGGATAATTCTATCCCGAACATAGCAGTTGTAACAATTTTTTCCAAATAACTGAAAAAAGAAATTCTAGAATTTTATTCTCGACTCACAAATAAAAATTTTATTATCATCAGAAAGTGAATAAAATATTGTATTAAGTTTAATAAATACTGATTTTGATAAAAAAGAGTAAATTTATATTTCAAGAGAAAATGGACAAAAATTGGCTTTTTTCAGAATATTGATTAAAAAATTGTTACAAACTGTGTTATTGAATATGAATGTGTGATTTGTGCTGAGCACAAGTTCAAATATACTTCGACTTTGTAAAAACTTGATTTTTGCGTGTCACGAAACTAATTTAGATTTTCTCTCAAGGGCATAGAAAATCAGTTGAAATAGGAAAATGTACTTGTTTTGAAAATACAGATGAGAATTTTCGGCATAAAAAACGATGGATAAAAACATTATTAACCTTATTATTAATTATTACAGTTATTTATTTATTGGAAAAAAGTAATCACTGACACTTTATTTATCATAATTAAACTTAATATTATTGTTTCGAACAAAAAAAATATATTTGTATTTTCAGAATGATAAAAACATAAAGATTTGTGATAAGCTGCGAAAGTCATTTTAAAATCAAACTTTTCTGGTAAACGATGATTTCTTTCAGAAAAGTGCCTAGATAGGTAATTTTATATAGAATAGTATTTCTTTCAGTTAAAAAAAAAATACTTATTACATACCAAAATTCAGTACTAAATTTTAAATTCCATAATTCAATTAATCCAAAGATTAATTTTATTGTAGTTATAGTAACATTTTACTTATTAGGAATTAAATTACAATAATTTATTATATTTCCTACTCCTGTATTGTTAAAAAAAGTACTTATTAATTTAATCTCCCTAGAGGTTGTGATAAAGTTTAATAATTAAAGCCCACACTTAAATATGACTTAATTATTTTTTTCATTTTTCAATTCGATTTCTTCATCGTGTCATTTAAACCATGGAATTAGAAATTGCAATTAAAATTCTTTGCTTTGATAAGATCCATAAAACAGATTTATTCATTCTTGCCACAACCCATCGACGCAAAAGAAATTTAATTGCAATTACGACATTTTTAAATTAAAGAGAATTGAAAATTAAACTTTTGAAATAGAATTCATAAATAATTAAAATAAACTTTTTAAAATTAAAAATAAAGATTATGTTACGATCAAATTAAAATCTTTTATTGTCTAATTTCAATATCCGATAAATTGTATTCGAACATTAGAACACATAAAAAATATAAATTATCTACACTAGGTATATAAACTATTGATTTAGCGATAAAATAGCTGCTCTACAAACTTTATCACAGCCTCAAAGAAGTACCGAGGCATGCCGGGAAATTTTTAACAATATAATTTGATATATAATATCAATTCGATTACCTGCTATCGACTTTATGTTCCTGTAAAAGATCTATGACCTAAAACGAAAGCACATTTTGACATTTTTACGAAAATCGCGCGCACTTTTCGTAAATAGCTCGACTACTTTATTATTATTATTATTATTAAACTGATATATCTAAATAACTGTACACTGTAAAATAAACTCGCAACTGATTATCACAATATGATATACATTTTGTAATATAAGGAATTAAATTAAATATATATAACGTATCGTGACTGTGTACTACGTATGATATATTTATAAATATAATTATTCTGGGAGGTGAGCACCAATTGGTCGGTTTTTTTTCAAAAATTCAAGTAATAATTTAAAAAAATGGTTTTTATATTATATTCTTATGTATTTTTAACCTTCGATATTTTTTTCATATTATTTTTTAGTTTTTCTTTGTAACTCGTCATTTGAGCGTCCGAATCAAATAATTCGATCTACGCTTGGCGGATTTTTTCAAACAATTTAAGACCATTAAAAAGTGGTAAAAATTAAAAAAAATAATTTTAATTTATTAAAAAGGCTTCTTTAAAGAAAATGAAAATATGCAATTTTTCTCTTTATGAGCAATATTATAGATAAAAATTGCAAAAAAATGATAAATTTTGATTTTTAAATTTAATTATAAGAGAAATAAAACAAAATAAAATAATTGTTACTGTTATTAATTAAAATTAATTTTAAATAATATTATTATTTTAACGCAAAAGTTGACAAGCTTATTTGTTTTCGAGTAATAAATTTATTTATAATTGTTTATAACTAAATTATACAACGCTCGTTAGCGCGCGATTAATTTCTGCAGCATGTTTTATCAACAATTATAAATATTTTAAATACAATACTCAAAGATAAATAAAACAAGATTTATATGTATAGGACAACATTTATAAAATTTTTGAATTGAAAAAAATTTTAAATAATAATTAAAATTTGAGAGAAAATGCTTAAAATCTTTAGAAACTGATTGGATAAAAATGAGAATATTTAAAATTGATCGAATTAATTGGAAAATTATAAAAATAATAGATAATTTAAAACAATCATTGTAATTTTAGAAAAATAATTGAAAAAAATACAGTATATATTTAGAAATTACCTAATTATAAAATTATTTCAAGAATTTTAAATTGAGGAAAATAATTACAAGATTATAGAAATAATCGAAAATTGAAGAAAATAATGGGGATTTGAGATAAATAACTGAAATTTTCGGAATTAATCAACAAATAATGAAAATAATATAAAATTGGTAAAAATCTTTCCAAATTAAAAAAAAAATTAAAAACCGACTAAAGTAATTGAAATTTGAGAAAAAGAATTGAAGAATGATTAAAATATTGAAAATTGGATACAATAACTAAGATTTGGGACATTAAATGAGAATTGAAAAAAATAATTGAAAAATGAAATACATAATTGAAAATTTAGGAATTTAGTTGAGGAATAGTAAAAATAATTATAAATTGAAAAAATTGATTGCAAAATGATAACAATAATAATTGAAAATAGAAGAAAATTATTAAAATATGTGAATAATATTTTAAGATCTAGGAAATTAATTGAAGGATACTGAAAATAATAAAAAAAAATTTAAGAAAATATTTGTAAAGTTATAAATATAATGAAAAGTTGAAGAAAATAATTTTAATTTGTTAAAAATTATTTTAAAAAACTACAACATAAATTTGTAATAAAAGAAAATAATTTCAGAATGATAGAAATAATTGTAAATTGAAAAAATAACTGGAATTTGAGATAAAGAATAAAAAAAATTAGAAATTTAATTAAACAATAATTGAAAATGACAAAAAGTAATTGAAAAATGACAGAAATATTTGAAAACTGAAGAAATAACTGGAATTTGAGATAAAAAATAAAAAAATTAGAAAATTAATTAAACAATAATTGAAAATGACAAAAAGTAATTGAAAAATGACAGAAATAATTGAAAACTGAAGAAATAACTGAAATTAGAGATAAAGAATAAAAAAAAAAGGAAATTAATTAAAAAATAATTGAAAATGACAAAAAATAATTGAAAAATGTCAGAAATAATTGAAAATTGAAGAAATAACTGGAATTTGAGATCAAGAATAAAAATATTAGAAAACTAATTAAACAATAATTGAAAATGACAAAAAGTAATTCAAAATTGAAGAAATAACTGGAATTTGAGATAAAGAATAAGAATATTAGAAAATTAACTAAACAATAATTGAAAATGACAAAAAGTAATTGAAAAATGACAGAAATAATTGAAAATTGTAGAAATAACTGGAATTTGAGATAAAGAATAAAAATATTAGAAAATTAATTAAACAATAATTGAAAATGACAAAAAGTAATTGAAAATTGAAGAAATAACTGGAATTTGAGATCAAGAATAAAAATATTAGAAAATTAATTAAACAATAATTGAAAATGACAAAAAGTAATTGAAAAATGACAGAAATAATTGAAAATTGAAGAAATAATTGGAATTTGAGATAAAGAATAAAAATATTTGAAAATTAACTAAACAATAATTGAAAATGACAAAAAGTAATTGAAAAATGACAGAAATAATTGAAAATTGTAGAAATAACTAGAATTTGAGATAAAGAATAAAAATATTAGAAAATTAATTAAACAATAATTGAAAATGACAAAAAGTAATTCAAAAGTGAAGAAATAACTGGAATTTGAGATCAAGAATAAAAATATTAGAAAATTAATTAAACAATAATTGAAAATGACAAAAAGTAATTGAAAAATGACAGAAATAATTGAAAATTGAAGAAAATAATAAAAATTTGTGACAAATAATTGAAAACATTTCAGAATATATTTGAGATAAACAAGACTTCTTGAAAAATGATAAAAATAATTGGAAATTAAAGTTAGTTATAGAAATTTAAAAACAAAATTGAGAAAATTGCAGAATTTATTTGATATAAAAGAATGTGATTGAAAATCGAAAAACAATTTAAATACTTGATAAATACAACTAAAATAAATAAAATAAACAAAAATTTAATTATTTAGTTTTTTTTTAATAAAAATTGATGAAGCATTAAACAGGTTTAATTTTAAGTTTATTAATATTAAAAAATATTTGGAAAATGATTATGGAAAACGATAAAAATAGTGAAAATAATAATTACATTAAAAAATTTGATGAATCTCGTCCTTCCATTATTTAATTGACATTACAATTTGATATTAATAATTCGATATTAAAGAAATTAATTGTAATTTGAAGAAAAAAATTAAAATTTGAAAAACAAAAATCATATTTTGTAAAAATAATTCAAAAGCCGAAAGAAATTGAAAATTAATTAATAAATAATTATACTAATTTTACATTGAAGGAAATAATTAAAATTAAAAAAGTTTTATTTAAAATAATCAGAGAAAATAATTGAAACTTGCGAAAATTGAATTTAAAATTTAAGGGAAAAATTGAAAATTTACATTCATAATTAATTAAATAATGAATGTTTTTTTTTAACTTTTTAAGCATGTTGTCAGTTTCAATAGACTTAAATACGTAAGCATATCAAATTTCGATTAATTTTATTTAGATTTGTCCAAGATAAGACGAGTTATGTTTTAAAACTAAATTCAATTTAAAAACCAAATTTTTTGAATTTTTTGCAATAATTTTTATCTTAAGTATTATAGATAAAAAAAAATATCAAAGAAAAAAAAGTTGCGTATTTTCAATTTCTACAAAACAGCGAGTTTAGAAAATTCATATTTTTATTTTTTTTCTTTTGTGCCTCAAACGTACGTTTTGAGCCGAGTTTTATTTGATCCGGACGCTCATTTATGTCTAGAGTTTAGATTTTCTTTTCTTGTAAAAAAATTCGGAAAAATCTATTTTCAAAATCGACTCACTGTTGCTGACTTTTTTCTACTTACATATATATATCGTAACGTATTTTACACGCCTTCTGTCAAACTGTGATCATTCTAGGTATGACTAATCAGATAAAAAGCGCTTCCGAATCATGATAATGTATTTCAAATTTTGCATATCCTTTTGAAAATGAAAATCGTCCTCTATTGGTCCCATATTTTTGAAAAAAAATTACCTTCCATCAAAAATTAATATCAATTACACTAAAAGTCAAATTAGATTTCATTGAACCGAGAGTTGAATTGAAATTAATAAAATTAAACTAGATTATTCCAAAATTTAGAAGATAATTAAACTGAAAAATTGTGTGTACTTTTAAAAGATAATACATTCCAAAAAGAAAATTGAAAATTATATATAAGAATATTTAATTTTCAATAGGAAATTTTCCTTCTCTAAAATCTATACCTTTATAAAAATGCAAAGTTTGAAACAATTTTTATTTCTAACTTGAGAAATGCGCACTAAAAACGAAGATAGCGATTGAAAAAGATAATACTTGTAAAAGGGACCAGTATTCTGTAAAAATCACTATTTCCGACTCGTTTTCAACACATTGTCACTTCTGCGCTGCGAATAAGAAAATCTGAATCTTGCAAATACGTTTCTGCATTTTATAATTTTTATAATAAGTTTTTTCAGGGCTACAGAGCAAATATAAATAATAATTAATATAAATGCTTGTGTAACAATTTAATGTAAAAAATTTAATACTGCTATTATAATGCATTGCACGTATTTGCTAGAAATCAATGTTAAGAAGTCGGCGTTTGTGTGAAAAGAATGTTGACTACGAACGTATCAAAAAATGTGAAAGTTTAATGTTAAAAACAATGTTTATATCTTAATAATCGTTTAACATTATTATAAAGAAAAATGTCTCAAATGTTATCATTTTAAAAGATTTTTTTTTATCTTTTGCTGCTTGGAAAATCAAAACATTTCAAACAAAGAGACTGAAAACCGTTCAGAAGACTACACATTATTTTTAACTTTATGCTTTACATTTATTTATCAATTTTAACCACTACTTTTTAGATCTTTTAAGACATTTTTCTTTATATTCTAGGTATAAAAAAATTGAACTAATGGAAATGAATTTTTTATTAAAAATGCGAGCGGTATTTTGATAAATTAATAAAAGAAAACATTAATTGAAAAATACTTTACGCTTCTGTTTAATTTCTACTCAAATGTAGATAAAAATTTAAGACTTTTTTAACATGGAATTCAAAATTATTTGACAGAATGATGGATAAGCAGTGAATGAAAAATAACTGAAAAAAAAAGAGAATGTGTAACTCTTGTTTAATATTGGTGACAACTATAGTCCCATTTTCGAAACACGGAAATATTTCACGAAAATCATATTAATTCTGTGAAAAAAAATTCTGCAGAAATAAAAATTTTGATCTTCCTGAAATATATCCCAAGTTGAGAATAAATTTGTACTTTTAAGGCCACATATCTAGATATTAGAAATTAGTCTAGTCAAAATAGATAGAAACATAGAAACCAATAGTTTGTTAATTTAGTTGAATGTTTTAGAGTATTTACAAAACAAAATTCGCATGAATATTCCAAAGGACAGTATCCTTATAAATAATTCCAAAAAACCATTCCTCAACTGACAAAACCTCTCAGAAACTTGCCATCCAAAATAAAAGAAAATTATGTCTTTAATTTCATCAAATCAAGAAATTCGATAAAAACTAGTTTTTTAAAATCAAATTAGTCAAATATTAATGCACAATTTTAGCCGCTATTTTCAAAGCGCACAGTATTTTTAAAACATTAATTTTTTGGTTAAAAAAAACTCAATTTTTTTGCAAAACCTACAATTATTAATTTCTTTTAAATTATTTTATTTTTATACTTTGTCCTCTATTAAAACTTCGAATTTTCAATTTCCTGAATTCGAAGCATGCTAAAATTTCCTTCCCTTTTGAATTCTTTTTAATGCACGGAAAACCTACTTTTAAAAAATTACAGACTTTTAAACTCGACTGAGAACAAAAAGCAATTTTTAATACTTGACAAGATTTTAACGCATTTGTTGTCCGGAACAAAAACGGAGATATATTCTTTAATATTAATAGTAATTAAAATGAAAAGATTTTAGTAAAGAATTTTATCGCATTTGTTGTCCGGAACAAAAACGGAGATATATTATTAATAGTAATTAAAAATACTTATTAACTTCTAAAATGAACTATATACAAAACGTCCAATATTCGAATTTGTTATATAATACCCAAGAAATTGTTTGCCAAATCCAGATTAAAATATTTATCATATTTTTTATTGTAACCTTTTTACAATCTACTTTACAAAAAGCTGAATTTTTTGAAATTGTCTTCCAAGAATCAAGTTTAGAAAAAAATTCACAGTTATATCTGTTTACACTTTTCGAAAATAAAGATTAATTTTTGAAAATAAAAGTCGGAGAAAAAGATTGTTTTCTAAAATCCAAGAATCATTTTTTAAAAACAAAAAAAGGTTAAAATTGGTTTTAAGATTAAGTTTCCGTTGAAAATTTTGTGTATTTGTGTAACAATCAGTCCTTGTTAAACTTTTTGTGTCAAAATTTAACATTTTTCGTGTGTTGATAATACGTTCTTTAACATAACCTCCAGTTTCTTAATAAGTAATAACACAGTAATTTACATTAAATGTTTTGTTGTAAAACGTAAATTTCATATTGAAAATTCATTTTAATAATCAAAAGGTAAAGTTCAATACTAATTGAATAAAATTTACTTCTTAACTCAACACGATTTTATGATTATATTTTACTTCTGTCAAGCAGACGATAAACAAAACAAATTTTGAGTGGACCGTTTGGGACATGTGATTTATGTTAAATTAAACACAAAATTGTTAACTTAGAAGAAGAAAAATTTGGTTTAAAATTAATGTTTGAAAGAAATGTTAATTTTTGAAAAAGATAAATGTTTAAAAAAGGTCAAAACTATGTTCAAACTTGAGGACCATGAGCACAATAATAACTTTGTTTATTTACATACTATAATGCTAAATAAATTGATTGACATAAGAAATCTAGTCTGTAAAGAAACTGAGAAACAACAACAAAACTCTAAGTAAAATATAAATAAATAATAATAATCAATGCAATATTAAATTTTTGTGGCATTGTAACGATTTTTAATCGTAACACTTAATAATCAATATAATAGCGGATAAATCGATTATTGATGTTGTACTTCGGTAAATGTCCATTATATGCCTCCGGCAATCTAAAACCTAAGACTATAAAACACTAAGGCTCATAAAAAAAAAAAATTCAGAAGATACGCCAGCGTATTTATTTAAAATAAATAAGCTACAACTTAGATGGGTCAATGTAATGTTTCATAATAGAAGAAAGTTTCATCTGTAGATTAGTAGTCGTCCAACCAATTGGAGATTGAACTTTAAAAAACAATAAAAAAAAATATTTTTTATTTTAAACATTAATTTTGAAGAAAAAAATTAATTATTAAAAAAACGAAGATTAGAAAAAAAATACAAAAATTATTTAAAAAAAAGAATTTTTCTCGAAGAAATTAAATTTTACACGGACAGAAATTAATTGATATTTTCTCCAATTGGATGGCGTTTTATCAGTGAGAGTAAAAAAGAAAAAAAAATGTAACCAATGTATTAAATTCTAAACATTCTCATTGATACGATAACAATTATAAACCATAAGTATATACATGTATATAAATGTTTTTATTTTATACTGGATGTATTTCGCATTGATGTGTGTATTTTTAGTAAAAAAAAAAACAAATTAACGTTGCGAGGCGTCGCTTCTTTTATTGATTGAAAAAAGGAGTTGATAAAGTGGCTTCTCGTTTTATGGGTATATATTTTATTGTGACGAGTGTCAACATAGATTTTATAATGTTGTAATAAAAACATTTCTTTTTGTACATATTCATGTTTACTTTCATTCCATATTATTTTGCATTTTATTAATTTTTATTTCCTTGGCAAAACCTGCTGCTCGAACTACAATATAGAAGTAGATAATTAAAAATAATTTTTTTATTAAAATTTTCTAATTTTCATAAATTTGTAATCATCTTTACTCATAGGTAAATAAAAGTTGATCAGTAGATTAAGAAATTGAAAACAGCATGTTAATTTGATAATAATTATTTTTTAGAAGATTTTTTAGAATTTAGAAGGTACATAATATATTAAATTCGAAATTTAAGCATGCTGAATTTAATAGTTTAGAATTATATAAAAAACTGTTACAGAGTTATTAGAATTTTGTATAATGTTCTTTTATATTTTATTAAATTTTATTTTACCTTTTTTGTAGAAGAATTTAAATATTATAAAAATCTAAATTCAATCTTAAGTTGAAAAATAAAATTTAAAGGTAATCGATACAAAATATCGTTTTCCGAACAAATCGAGAATTTCGAGTTATCGAACAATCGATACTCTGCCAACAACAATAACAAGGAAAACCTAACCTCAATTGACAACAAAAATACATTAAACTATTTTCGTCTGTTTTATCCTATTTTATCGATTTTCGCATTTATAAATACATTTTAACATGCACTAGACTGAATTTCCACAAAGTGGTGCTTCTGGCTAATTATAATCCACTAATTTAAGGTATTTATGATCTTTATATTATACACAATATTCTATAGAAATACAATTTTTATAAATTTATTACACTGAAAAAAAAAGAGTTTAAAATTTACTTGAGTTTAAAGTAACATTTACTTTTTTACTTGTGCAATTTTTTTTTTATAATAAGGAGAAAAAATGTCTCATTTGTATAAAATTTGACGTTTTGTATTTAAAGTGAATATTTGAAGTAATTAAAATAAATAGTAGATTAATGTGTAAATAATTTTTCTACTTACTTTTACTTATGATTCCATTATTAAATCTTCCAGAATATAATAACAAATTTGACTTCAGAAAGTTTGACACAAAACGTCAAATTTGCTTCAAAAGTTTGCTTTTGTTTTTTTCCTTAGAAAACAAATTAACAATTCCCTAGTTTCACAGCAATATTTAATTTCTTTGCATTGATTTAAATGAAAATAATTTCATAATTTGCCGAGAAATTAATAAAAGATAAAAAAATCTGAGAATTTGTAAAAAGATCCGTGAATTTACAAAAAGTGACTGAAATTCGTAGATAAATCTTAAAAATGTTAAATTGTATTATTGTATTTTTTATAAAGGATTTTAAAAATTTTACTGAAACTGATGGTCAGAATACGATTTAAAATTTTTTGGTGGGAAGAGAGTAAAAAATAGTATTAAATTTTAATATCTTCAACTTGTTATAAATTTCATAAATTCCAAACGCATATTAATTCATATTTTAATTTACTCAAACCTTCAAATTTCAGTTAATCTAAATTTCAACAATCAAAAATTTATTGTTTTACATATATTCTTATGTTTGAAACATAACTTCTTATGTTTCTTAAAAAGTTTCTAAGAAATTCAGTTTTCCAAAACTTCAAATTTTTTAATTTTTAAAAAATGTATTTATTATTTTGTATTTTTTTTATAATTAATTCATTTTTCTCTTTTTAAAAGGCATTTTTTTCTTCTATTGCTTTTGATATATTTGGGATGATTTTGATTTTCTATTTTATTTTAGTTTTATTTTATTTAATTAATATTTTAGGATTTTCTATAATTTCCTTCTTTTTGTGCAAATTATTTAATATTATTCTACATAGTTTTATTTTAAAACATTCAATAAATTCTTTTTTTTTTATTTTCTTAATTGTTTTTATATTTAAAAAAAAAAAATTCGTAAAATCTTGTTTCTTTAAAGATTTTTTTTATTTAATAGACCATTCCTTATTTTTCTTCATTTTTAAATCAATTTTTTATTTCTAAAACATATTTAATTCTTTTTTTGTCATACCTGCTTTGTTAAAACTTGTTTAATAATTTCTAACAATACTATTTTCAGAACAATGGATCCAGAATTTATTTCAAGATTGATACCACAAACAAAAGAGCAGATAAGACCAGCTTGTAAAAAATGTGGATATGCCGGCCATCTAACCTATCAGTGCCGCAACTTTATAAAAGTTGATCCAAACAAAGAAATAGTTTTGGATGTCAGCAGTACAAGTTCCGACAGCGACGAAAACTATATCACTCCTTTAACAGAATTGCGAGAAATGGAATTGAAGAAAAAGAAATTGAAGGAAGCTAAAAAGAAGAAGAAGAAAGAGAAGAAAAAGAAGAAATCACGTAAACGTGATTCGTCAGAGAGCAGTGATTCTTCTGATTCTGAAAGTTCATCAGACGAGGATAATAAGAAAAAGCGAAAAAAGAAAAAAAAGAAATCAAAACACAAGAAACAGAAAAAACGAAAACACAGTAGTTCTTCTGATAGTGATGACTGATTGTAATAATAATAACTATCAAATTTTTATTTTTCAGACAATATTGTGAATTGCAACATTTTCTAATTGAAATATTTTTAAACGTACTTTCTTTTAACTTGAGATTATTTTGGAATAATTGTACAAAGACTTTGATTAATAAATGTATCATTTTTTATAAAAATTGTGTCAATATACCTTGTAATAAAACAAAACATATTTTAACTCTGATAATTTTTAAATTAAAATCCTTTTACTTTAAATAAAGATAATATTCTATTAGAAAACAAATTTATATTTTTTAAATAAAAACGTTTTTAAATTAATTAAAATTAACGTAGTTATAAGCCAACGTTGCTAGTCAAATTGATTTTTTGAATAAAAAGATAATCATAACTACATTAAATTTAGGCAATAAATATTAAAAACATCTTTTAAACTTGAATGATAAACTTTCAACATGAAAAACTAATTAAATAAAAATAATTGTGAAAAATAAACCTAATTTGATTACCGATGTAATTTTCATATAGTTTATAGTGGCAACGTTGCTTTTTTAAAGAGATTAACTTCAAAATTACATTCAATTGTTTTTTACTAATAGTAAACATTAAATGTTTACAAATGTCAAACAAAGAGGTTAAGAATGAAAATTTTAAAATAATTTCAGAATCATTAAAAAAAGCGATGTTGCCATATGCATATAAACTTTCAATAAAACAAAAATAAAACTTGAAAAATTTAATTATTTATTTAATTTTACTTTCTTATCTTGCGGTGACATAAGTTTAAATTTAAATTTATGTAATCTACAAACTATTAATTATTGAAATCTATTTTTTCAATTTGATGCGTATGATTTATCTATTGGATATTAAAAAAATTGTCACCAAAAAGATGTATTTTAACCTATACCTGTGTAAAAATAGTGACTTTTAAATAATCATATCTCAGAAGATAGGCCGTAAATTAATTTTATATTTTATAGAAATACGTATTGAACATTAAACTTTTTTTGCTGAAAGTTTTATTACGTTCTCTATATGATTTCGATTTTTGAAACTACGTTAAGGAGGCATATTATCGAATGCTAGTATAGTAATCTGTGATTTTACCGACGGAGTTTTTTCCACGTAGTTCCAAAAAATTGGCGCTGTTATTAAAAACAGGAATTTTGAGGTTAGAAAGTTAATTACAAGAAATGTCAGTTGCTGTCAGTGAGTAAAATATCAATTTTGGGAACATTTTTGGTTTTTAATTAAAGTTAATCAGGGTATTAAAAAATGACTCGACACGCTAGAAATTGTACAGCAGGAGCAGTTTACACTTATCATGAGAAAAAGAAAGATGCTGCTGCATCTGGTTACGGAACAAATTCTCAAAGAGTTGGCAAAGATTCACTAAAAAATTTTGACTGCTGTTGTTTGACACTACAACCTTGTAGAATTCCTGTTATTACGTGAGTTTTGTTTAATAATTTCGTTTAATTTTACTTACAATAAGCAGTTTTAAAAGTGAGGAGCACTTTTTCAAAAGTTGATAAATCCACATTTTGTTATTTCAAGAAAATTAAACAAATGCAGTTTCGCACCTAACCCCTCGAGTTAGTTACAAAGTAGAAAAAATATACGAAATTATTTATATATGAATATTTTTTGGACTTAAGGCGATTTATATTCAATTAAAGTTTATAATAACTAGAGAATTTAAAGGTTTTTGTAATTTTTTCCAGGAAACAAAATAAAAATTTTAAATCGTGGTTAAGTCCAGATGCTTTTAAATTAAAAATTCTTTGTTTATGAATATTGTTCCTTAAATTTAACAATGATACATCTATTTTTTAGGTTCTTAATATGTTAAATTTTTTATTATCTCTTATTTTTTTAAAAATCTTATTAATTTTTAATTAATAATTAAAGTCTATTATAAATTAAAGAATTTAAAGGTTTTCTTAATGTTTACTAAGGAAAAAAAACGGGTGTATTTATTTTTTAATGAATTAAATACAGAGTTTTTGGGTTTATAATTTATAATTATCAATTTATGACACTATTTCTCCCCAATATAAAGGATAATTAGGTATCATAAAAATCTCTTGTGTATTAATAATAACAATGGAAAAATGCAAAATTACAGTCATGAATAATGTCATAAATCAGTAATTAAGAGTCGATTAAACATGAATTTGTTAATTTTCTATGTTCTGTATGAGTTTAAATTCACTCTAATGTGATTTTTATGATACCTAATTATCTTTTAAATTCGGCAATTTTTTATTATTTTCAAAATTAAGGGATTTATAATACATTGAAAAATAAGTACCAAAAAATTTACAATGCAAATACCTTGAAAAATTATAACAATTGGAGATTATTATAATAATTTGTCTTTATCTCTACTTTCTTGGAAAATGAATTCATCAAATTTTGAAAAATTGCTCCTCAATTATTCCATATTTCTATCGATTCAAACATTTCTCCCAAATTTCAGAAAAGATGGTTATTTATTCGATAAAGAGGCAATTTTAGAGTATATTTTGACGAAAAAAAAGGAATATACGCGAAAATTAAAGGAGTATGAAAAGCAAAATCAAAGGCAAAAGGTTGGTAATTTTTTTATATTAAATAAGTCGTATATGTTTTTAGTATATATATATATATATATATATATACATATATATAAATCAATCATGCTGTAAATATAAAAAATAATAAATAAAACAAAATTAATATTTCTAATGAAACAAAAAACTGTAAAATTAGGAAGAAGTGCAGGAAAAAACAGCAAACGAAGAGTTAGATAAGCTGCAAAAATTCTTAAGTGGAGAGAAGAATATTATCTCGCAAAATTTAATTAAGAAGAGGGAAGAAGCGTCGACTTCAATTTCGAATATGAGCAATGGTCATGATAAAGTTTTGCCAAGTTTTTGGATTCCTGGGAAAACACCACAAGCTAAGGAAATAGTACTTCAGAAACCCGATAAAAACATTTATTGTCCGATTAGTGGAAAACTTTTGAAATTAAAGGATCTTATACCGGTTAAATTTACCGAAGTCAAGGATCCAGATGACAAACGTGCAATAATTGTTAAACAGGCTAGATACATGTGTCCAATTACTCACGATGTTTTAAACAATAGTGTTCCTTGTGCAATTATAAAAACAACGTAAGATTTATTCAAAGTTTCTCAAGTCAAATTTATATATACACTGAAACTTGACTTATTTTAACCTGGTCTACTCAAATTCAAGACGAAAGTCGCACTTATTTTAACTTCCATGTACTTATAGAGAACTTCTCTGATTGGCTGATCCAATTCAGAGCAACCAATGAAAATGTTAGTTAGTTTTGATTGGTCGACAAGTTAAAATAAGTGAGACTTTGAGCTATTTAAAAAAATGCGACTTTAAATAAGCGAGACTTTAAATAAGTGAAGTTGCAGTATAAATAACAGGTTTTACAGGCGTCCCCTATTTTGTGATTGGTCCCTAAAGGACAAAAAAAATCACAAAAATTTATTTAAAAGGGTATCTACTGATTAGTATATCAAAATAAAACTGGGAATTTGTAAAAAGATTAGAACTTTTTTTTAATGTACCGGAAATTTTTACAAAGTTCCAGGAATTTGTAGAATAATACAGAAAAATTTAATTTCAATCTTGTATTCTTCAATAACTTGAAAAATTGAATTTAAAATGGTTCAGAGAACGGTCTACAAATTTTGGGTAAAAAGAAAGTAAAAAATATTAGATTTGAATAATTTCATGTCCAATTTAGTAATGTTTTATAATTTAAATAAATCCCAAACTCCAGTTGAATCAAACTTTAATTTATTCAAACTTTTAAATCACAATTATTTCATAATTTAAGTTAAAAATGATTTTACGATTGATTTTGACTTAATTTAAATATTTACATCTTTTAAATTTTCTAACTTTATTAAACATTTTTTCGTTTCTTGACAATTTTCTTTTACCATTCTTTGATTTTTTGATGAATTTTCTAATATAACAATCATGTTTCTATTTCTTTGAAATTTTTAGGAATCATCATTTTTCGAACAATTAAATTTTTTTCTTATAATTTCTATTCTTCAAAAAATGTTTTCAGTATTTTTTTTCTCCGCATTTTTACACAATTTCTTAATTGTAAAAAATTATAAAAGTTTTTTATTTCTTTTGCTTCTAATTTTTTTTTGTCTTACAGATTTTCTTCTTTTTACGCAAATTATTTTAGCTACTTTTATATAATTTTGTTTTTATAACTTTCTGAAAAATACAGTTTATTTTCTTATCTATTTTGATAATTTAAAAAGGCGAGGGAGTACAATTTTCTTCATTGTTTTCTCGTTTTTCTTTTTTAGAATTCAATTTTTTTTTACATTTTGTCTATCTCTTCTCAAATTTATTCACTCTACTCTTTGATATAATTTCTAAATTCTTAAACTTTATAACAATATTTTAAAATATTTTTAAATAAACAATATTTTTAAAAGTGAATCTCCTGTTTGAAATTGTTTTTTCTTTTATTTTGTCAAGTTATTCACACATTTTGAATTTTCTTCATTTTGTGAATAATTTCCTAAACTTTTTCATTTTTAAAAGAATTTGTCATTTCTTTTATATAATTTTTATTTATCTTTATACATTTTCTTATTTTAATCTTACTGGTTTTTATTTTATAGTTTATTGTCCACTGTTGCTATATTTTAAATACTTTTTATAATAATTTCATTGTTTATGGAACTTTTTTTACAGATTTTCTCCATTTCTCAATATATTGCGTTAGTTTTATTTTATTTTATCTTTTTAAATATTAATTGGTTCCAATTTACAATATAGCTTTTGTGAAGTAAGAAAAAAAACTAAGTTTTCATATTTATTACGTTTAAAGATATCTTTTATTAATTTCAAAATAAGTAGTTCCAAAATTCTGACTCTTTAAGTATTGTTACGTGTGCCCATTTATAAATAAATTAATTTTTATCGTACAAGTCAATAATTTAATAATATCAAAAGAACTCTTTTAAAAAACAAATTACAAAATGACTGGTTCTAAATATCAACTACGGTATAAAATTTTATTTATCTTTATTTATAAACTTTTTAAAATACCCTAAAAGTCTCCTATTTTTATGTATTCAGTCCCCTATTACCCAAAAAATATTCTTTATTGACACTGTGAAGCCTGATAATAACTAATTAGCATATATATAATTATAGTTATATTAATTTCTATTTAAAATGAAAATATCAAAAGAATAATAATATATTTAAAAAATAGAAAACTAATTTTTTTTACTTTTTCAGAGGCGATGTTGTTACGATGGAATGCGTGGAGAAACTAATAAAAAAGGATTGGATTAATCCTCTAGATAATTCAAAAATCACGGAAAGTGATATAATACCACTTCAGAGGGTACGATTCGATAAGTTTTTCTAATGAAAAATATAATATCATTAATGGGAAAAATATTTATAACCCTTTTCTTTTCTTTTTTAGGGTGGAACTGGTTACTCTGCTGTTAATGACAATTTGGAAGGGAAGCACGAAAGGCCAGTTTTGCAGGCTTAGATTTATTTTATAAATATGTCTTGGTACAAATTACAATAATGTAATACTTGTACAGATCAATCTTCTTTATCAAGTAATCTGAAAATTTGTATTTTAATTTTGATAATAATTGTTATTTAGCCAATTAGTACACTGAGATAAAACTCGATTGATTTAATAAGCACGTGTATTCAAATACGTGCAACACAATATCGCAATTCATATGATATAATATTTGTTTGACTTTATGGCCTTGCCTTCAAAATAGAAATTGTAATCCTTAATTCAAAACCAAGGCGATAAAACCAACTAAATATTATATCAAATTAATTAAAATACCGTAATTCTTTCATACATAATTCAGTAGAATTTTCTGCTCAGTGTGATATTGTAAATTAAACTTAAATATAAGAAATTAATTACTTTATTTTTAATATAAGTCATTGTATAATATAATTATTATTATAATTATTATTTTCTATTCTTTTGACTGCATTTGTAAAAGTAGTAGTACTTTTAATAATTAATTAAATTTGAAATAAATAGACAAAATCTGTTTGTTACCAAAACGAATTACTTTGGTTTTAATTTATAATATTATTTTATACATAATATAATGTTTCCCAAATTTCCTTTTAGAAAATTGTTTACCGAAATGTTAATTATTTTTTAATTAATTTCTTAAATTTTAAATCACATTCAGGAAACTTTAATTTTTTTAATGTTTTCAATTATTATTTTTTTTTAATATTACGGCTATTTCTTTATTTATCAATTGCCTTTCATTTTTTCAATTTATTATTTCATTTTTCAATTATTTTCATATTTAATTGGATTATTAAAATGAAATCATTATAATTATTAACATTAATTTACCTCTTTTTTGGTTTGAGTTAAATAAAATAAAATAAAATAAAATTACAATATTAAATTAAAAGAATTATTTTACTATGACATATTAATATTATAAATTAACTAATTTTTATTAAATTTTAAAAGAAAAATCATTTTATTTTAATTTCTTTAATAGTATGTTTTATTTTCAAACTATTTTAAATTAAAAAGAAATAAAAATGATTTTTATTCATCGCAAATTAAATTAGATTTATTTTATTTAAATTATGAATAGATTAACAAAATTTAATCTTATATTTAAGTCGAAATTAATTTTTAATTTTTTAGATTTATTAAAAATAAATTTTATATAAAATGATTTTTAAATTAAAAGATAAGTATTTTTAAATCACTCATAATTTTATTTTAATCAATTTAAAGGTTCGCGCATTTTTTATAAAATTTAATTGTGAATAAAAAAATTGGTAAAATTAAAGAAATTGCAATATCAAAAATTAAGAAAATAATTTTAATTAAAAAAAAAAATTGAATTTAGAAAGGTAAATTTATTGCAGATATTGGGTCGAATCCACACTTGTTCAATTAATTTTTTAAAAAGTTATTTCTTTACAAGTTTCAAGGATTTTTTACGATTTTCAATTATTTTCTTTTATTTCAAATATACTTATTAACTTTGTTAATTATTTTCCTCAAACTTTAATTAATTTCTTTTTTATGAATTATGTTTTCATTTCCCAATTTTTTTTCATTCTTAATTGATTTTCTGAGTTTTTAATTTATTTTCGCAAATTTTAATTATGTTCCTTATTTTTTTCAATTAGTATTTCTTTAAATTTTAATTATTGTCTTCTGTTTCAAATATCTTTTTTAATTTTTACAATTATTATCTTCAATTTTAAATTACTTTCTTCAGTTTAAATTTATATCCTACATTTTTTTCTTGAAATTAAATTTCTTTTAATTTTAAAATATCTTCTCAAGCTTAAAAGTATATTCAGCTATTGTTTCAATTATTTAAAAGTGGTTTATTTAATTTGGAAAATTTCACCAATTCGTAACAAACAGTCAGTTACTATTATTCGAATTAGTAAAAAATTCTTTTTAATACAGAATTAAGAAATTATGACAAAGAAGGGGATACTATTTAAAAAACTTCATAGACATCCCCTATTTTCCCTAAAAGTCCCATATTTTAAAAATCTGTCCCTAATATCCCCTATTTTTCACGAAAACTGGAAATTTGTAAAAAAAAAAAACTTTAAAAAATTTTTGATCTCAAACTTTAATTTATTCAAAATTTTAAATTACAATTATTTCAAAATTTAACAGTTAAAATTCAAAAATTAATTATTTTGTGATTTATTTTAACTTAAGGAGGTTCTCTTCATTTACATAACCTCAAACCAGAAAGTCGGTTTCTTCGCAAATAAAATATTATTCAAATTAACTTCACCAAATTTTGAAAAATCCAGTTGTACATTTTTCAAAAAAAAATAGGATGAGATAGAATATGTTGTCGATTAATAATTATTTAGCATTTTATGTTTTTTCTTTAAATTTAATGAACAACTGCAATTTCCATCCAATTCTGACAAATAATAGCTCATTTTTTTCGTTAAAACAATTTCTACAATTTTATTTGTTAATTAATATTGTATTTAAAAAGAAAAAAAAACTATTAATTTAATAAATTTAAATATTGTTTCTATTTCTGTAAAATTTGAAATATACATATATCATTTTAGCAAAAAATTTTAATTTCTTATGATTTCTTAGAATATTTTATGTTTTAAAAAAAATGTCAGTATTTTATTATTATTATTTCTTTTGTTTTTTTATATTATTTCTTAATGCTAATCACTTTTTGAAGATTTTTATTTTTGCTTTTATTATTTATTTTTGTGTTGTAGATTTTCTACAAAACATTTCGAAAAATGTATTAATTTTTCTATTGATTTTCGTATTTAATTTAATAATTTAAGGGAGAGGGACATACATTTTTTTTATTTAACTGATTATTTTTAGATTAACTCGCTTTTTATGTAAATTTCTTTAATTTTCTTTACATTTTGACTAGTTTTTCGCAAATTTATTTACCCTTTAATAAAATTTTTAGATTTTAAGATTTTTTAAACAAATTTTTGTTGTTAAAATTGTTTCAAAATTTGCTTCTTTTATTTTTTAAGTTTATATTTACATGTTCCATTAAACAAATTTTTCAATTTGTGAATAATTTTCTAAATTTGTTCATTTTTAAAGGAATTTGTCACTTTATAATTTTTACATTTTCTTATGTTATTCTAACAATCTTTTATTTTGTAGTTCATTTTTCACTATTTTTATATTTTTTTCTTATTTTTTCATAGTTTGTTGAACTTTTCTCCATTTTTCAACAGATTGCTTTGTTTTTTTTCTTTTTTTTAATTTTATCTTTTTAAATATTATTTGATTCAAATTTACTAATATAACCCAGTCGTAAATTTATCAAAATTTCAATCTATTCAAATTTTAGTCGATTGAAATTCTCATCCTTTTGAGAATTGTTTAACTTTAAGAAATATGAAAAATATTTAATTTTTATACTTCTTACGTTTAAAGATGTTTTAATTCATTTCATAATAAATAGTCCCACAAATCTAACTATGCAGTCTTATTGTTTGATGTACATATTTATAAATAAAATATTTTTTATCATTAAAGTTAATAATTTAATAATATTAGAAGGAATGTCGTAATTCTTTTAAAATTTCGACTAGAAAAAGTCACAGGGTGTCTACTAACCGGGAAATAACCGGGAATTAACCGGGAATTTTTTTTCTGGAATAATAAATTCCTTTCAATTTTCAATTATTTTATTCAATTTCCAATTATTTTCTTCCATTTGGAATTATTTTCATTAATTTAAAATTATTTCTTCATTTCTCAATTTTTTTCTTCGATTTTCTAGTATTTTCTTCAATTGCCAATTATTTTCTTCAATTTTCAATTATTTTCATCAATTTTCAATTATTTTCATCAATTTATAATGAACTTCTTCAATTTTCAATTATTTTCTACGATTTTCAATCATTTTCATCAATTTTTAATTATTTTCTTCAGATCTCAACTATTTCCTTCAATTTTTAATTATTTAATTTAATATTCAATAATTCTCGACTTTTTTCAATTATTTTTTCAATTATCATTTATTTATTTCACATCTCAATAACTCTTCCATTTTTCAATTATTTTCTCCTATAATCAACAATTCTCGGCTTTTTCAATATTTTTTTCAATTATCAATTATGTTTTTGAAACTTGAATTCAATTCATCAATTATTACTCAACAATTTTCATAAAATCACATTTTCTTCAATATCAAATTATTTTTTACAATTTTTAATTAATTTCTTCAAATTACAATTACATTCTTCATTTTTTATTGTTTTCTTCAAATTCTATAATTCCTGGGCTGTTTAATTTCTTTTTTCTTCAATTATCACTTATTTTCTTCTACTTTCAATTCCATTGTTCAATTCTTGAATTATTTTCTTTAATTCTCAATTATAATTTTCGACATTCAATTACATTCTTTAATTTTCAATTGTTTTTTTTTAATATTCAATAACTCTAGGCTTTTTACAATGATTTTTTTTAAATTCTCAATTATTTTCTTCAAATTCCAATTTTTTTCTTAAATTTCAATTATTTCCTTCAATTTCCAATTATTTTTTCATATTTCTTTTAGTTTCTCAATTTCTTTCAATTTTCAATTTCTTCTCAATTTTCTTCAATATTTAACAATTCTCAGCTTTTTTAAATTATGTTTTTCTTTCAATTTTTATTTAAATTGAGAATTTTTAAATTATTTTCATCAATTCGCAATTATTTCCATCGATTTCTAAATTTTCCTGCTGTTTTCAAATATTGTATTTAATTTTTAAGTACTTTCTTCAATTTTTAATTATTTTCTTCAATTTTCAATTATTTTCTTTAATTTTTAATTATTTTGTTCAATTTTCAATTGTTTGTTTCAATATTCAGTAATCTCGACTTTTTTAAATTATTATTTTTTTTCAATTATCAGTTGTTTATTTCATGTTTGAAAACCTCCTTCAATTTTCAATAATTTTCTACTATTTTCAATTTAATTGTTCAATTATTTTTTTTCAATTCTTAATTAATTTCTTTAAATAACAATGTTATTCTTTAATTTTTAATGTTTTCTTCTATATTAAATAATTACTGTCATTTTCCTTTTTTTTTTTTAATTATAAATTATTTTCTTTTTTCAATCCAATTGTTCAGTAATTTTCTTTAATTCTCAATTATTGTATTCGAATTTCAATTTTATTTCTCAATTTTCAATTGTTTTTTTTTAATATTCAATAATTCTGTGTTCTTTTGATTTCAATTTGATTATTTAATTTTCAATTTATTTCTTCAATTTTGAATTATTAACTTAAATTTTAAATTATTTTTTTGGATTTTCTATCTAGTTGACCAATTTTCAATTATGTTCTTTGAATTTAATAACCATTGTTCAATTTTTTCAATTATTGTGGAATTGTAGATTAATAATCTTTTTTTTTTAATTTTGTTTCTAATTGTCAAATATCTTTGTCATTGTTCAATTCAATTGAATTTTGTGGGACGAAATTAGTAGATACCCTGGAAAAAGTTTTTGTCTTGCAAAGTAATTAGGATATTTCGACAAAATTAACATTTTTTTGCACCCAAGAAAAAATCTAGCATTTTCGTTAAAAAAAAGTACCTTTATTTGACCATTTTTCCAGATCAATTCGTTTACGAGTAACTTAACCTATAAATTAAAGATAATTAAAAAATTGCCTTACAATTTTTAGATTTTTATGAAACTTTGTATCGAAAGATTTTTCGAATCGCTGATTACGAATCTAAAGCCAGTTTTTAAAAATCCAAAATGGCTGATCCAATATGTCGGATGAACTTTAAAAAAAATTATTCAATTTCTATAAAACTTGATATTTAAGAGTTTTTGGGGACTCTGATTAAGAATCTGAAGACTGCTTCAAAAATTAAGACAGTAAAAAAAATAATTGATTTAAAAATGGACAAATACGGGTATACTTTTTTTGGCTCTCCTTTCCGAAAATACTTGATTTTTTCATTAGTGCAAAATCATGTCAAACGGTGTAATTTATTTATTTTTATTTATTAACTTTCAAAGTACCCTAAAAGTCCCCTATTTCCCCTAAAATATTCTTCATCGTCACTGAGAAGTCTGATTTAATCAACACAAGATTCTAGTCGCTGAGAAGTGTCGCCATCGATAAATAAACTTGCATTAGAAACTCGGTTGGTTATTCAGGGTTCTTTGAATTTAAGACATCGCGCTTTTTCTCGTCTTTGTTTAAAGTTCGCTTTTCCTCATCGTCATCGCGCCATCACTTTTATGTTCATACGTTACATTTGTACGCATATTGTGTTTATTGTGGAATTTTGTTTTGTAAAATATTTTGTGACGTGAGCTAAAATGTTTACTTCAAACGATTCGGAATCACTGCTTCTTCACTGAAAAAGGGTGAGTGTCATCAAGTTTCAAATTAAAATATATTTAATTTATTCTTGAAAAATTCAATTGACAAGTTACTGTAATTTTTAAATATTCGCTCCTTCTATAATTCTCGTGAATTAATTATAATACTTTATTTGAGAAAATTTGAATAATATTAAAGTGGAAAAAAAAATTTCGAACGCGAACGAACAAGTAGCGCGAACTTGCGCGCATTTTTAAAAATTTCTAGGTTCAAGGTTGCGGGAAGGTTACTGCATCTAATAGAAAAGTCAATAATTTTTTATTAAATTGATCTACACAACCAGTTTATCTCGACTTGAATCTCTTTATATTTTTCTCGATAGATTTATTTTTCTATCAAGTTTTATTTATTTATTTTTTCCCTTTATAATGGCCAGTTTAGCTTTGAAATGTAATTTATTATTAATTTATCTTCAAGCTCTGTAAAGTAGATCTTCTATTTTCACACGCGCATCATTTATTCTCGTGTATTTTCATATTTTGCTGATATAAACTGTTTTTGTAGATTTAAAACAGGTTTTTAAAATAATATGCACTCGTCTAAGAAACTTGACATTGAGAAAGAGGAAACGTTTTCTTTTTCTGCTAATTACAAGGAAGAAATATAAGTAATGAAAAAATTTACTTATTTGTCAGAGGGAACTTGAAATTTTTATGATTTTCACATCAGAAAGGTTTCAGTCTTAAAAAAAAGTTAACAATTTTATTATTATAAATAAACAATTTCTATTATTTACTAATTTCAATTGATAAATTTAAGAAAACTAAAACAAATTCTAGTCTATATATTAATGATAATTTAATTTAAACGAAAAAATTATATCTATTAAATTACGGTTTTTTTATAAATTTGGGTTATGTAGGGATACCACTAATGTTAAATTCTGTTTAAAAAAAAATTAAAACAATAAATATAGTATTTATTTTATATCAATTTTGTTGAAAACTTCAATTATTAGGTTTTTTTTTATCATTATGAAAAAACTAAATAAACTTTGCAATATTCTTATCATAATTGTATTTTATACTCTGTGTCATATTATTTTTAAAATAATCGAAATGTGAAAAGCAAAAAGAATTATAAAACCTTTAAAATTAATAAATCATTAAAAAATAATATTGCACAATTAGAAACAAAAAAATATTTTCTAAAGATTCTTCAATTGAAAATGTAATTGGAAATTTCATGTGTAAAATAAATTACATTTATCTGATTTATGTAGGTAATTTTTTTTTTAATTTCTTAAGGATTACAAAATTTTGTTAACTAGGACAGTGAAAAGAATCTTTCTTTCTTCTCTGTTATCAGAATCCTTTTGAGATGCAATCTGCTTAGATTTGTATAAACAGCTTGAATGTTTCGTACTATGCGCATTGCATTCATTTTCTTTCTATTGTGAAGTGCATATGAGAGAATTCTGCACACGTCACGAATTACAAATACACAGTTTACATTGATTTTGAGTTAGAAGCAAGTATACATTTGTAAGTAAAAACATCAGAGGACCCGAGTTCGTCAACGCTTTGATGTTATTGATAAAACATACAATTTCTGACAAATTAGCTTTTTAATAAATGCAATTTTTGGATAAATGAGATTTCTGATAATTGAAAATTCTGACAAATTAGATTTCTGATGAATGCAGGGATCACAGGATCTATTACTATTGAAAAATGTGAATAGGTGCGAATTTTTTCAAAAATAGGGAACAAAAAGGGAACAGAAAATTTGCTTCAACTTATGTACTTGAAGATTTTTTAGGACTTTTTTATTTACAAATTTTAAATATGGAAACATTATACAGGGCTGCCAGCGGACTTGTAGATTGAAAATAGTACAAAAAAGTGACTTTTTAATTTAAAATGTGAATAAATAGGGAGTTTTTAAGTGAAAAAAGTTAATAAACAATAATTTGCAATAATAAACAAAATATTACTGATATTAATTTGGGGCCCGCCAATAGGCAAATAATTAATCAGGGCTCCCCAATATCAGATTTAAAACAAAATTTTGTTAAATGAGAAAACTAATTGGAAAATTAATTAAAAATCAAGAAATAAAGACAAAAATTTAACATAATATTTGAAAAAAAATAATTGAAATTTAAAGAAAATAGTTGAAAAATTTAAAGAATACTGGTAATTACAAGAAAATAATTGAAAAATGACAAAAATAAGAAAAATTTGACGAAAAATAATGATTCAAACTTAAAAGAAATTAATTTCAAAAATGATAAAAAAAATTTGCATATGTAGAAAATATGTAGAAAACAGTTTTGAAAAATTACAAAAAAAAGCTGAATTTTGGTAAAAAAAATTAATGAGAAAAATAATTCAAAAAATGAAGTAAAAAGTAAAAAATGTATTACATTAATTAAAAAATTAAGGACATAATTGAAACGTGAAGAAACTAATTGAATAATGTCATAACTAATTGAAAGCTAGTGTTAAAATTAAAAATTTATAGACAACAATAATAAAAATATTAAAGAAAATGACATTTAAAGAAAATAATTCCAAAATGTCAAAAATATTTGAATAATGACAAAAATAATTGTAGTTTGAAAAAAATAATTGAGAAATGACAAAAATAATTGATAACTGATGTAAAGAATTGAAAATTTATCTGACAATAATTATTGAAAAATTAAAAAAAATATTAGAAGTTTGGAGAAAATAATTAAAAGTTGAAGATATTAATTGACGTTTGAAGAAAATAATTGAAATTTAAAAAGAATAATTCAAAAATGTCAACAAAAAAATTAAATATGAGGAAAGGAATTGAAATTTGTAGAAAATAATTTAAAAAAGTGTAAAAAATATAAATTTGAAGACAATACTTAAAAAATTGACGAAACAATTGAAATATTAAGAAACTAATTGAATAACGAGATAAATAATTGAAAGCTGGTTTGAAAATTAAAAAATTATAGACAATAATTGAACAATTATTATTAAACAATATTGGAAGTTTGAGGAAAATAATTGAAAGTTTAAGAAATTAATTGAAGTCTGAAGAAAAAAATTGAAATTTGAAGACAATAATTTAAAAATGTCATAAAATTTAAATATAAGGAAAGTAATTGTAATTTGTAGAAATAATTGAAAAAATAATTGAAAGAGTTGTAAAAAATTAATAAATTCATGACAATAATAAAAAGAATAAAGACAATTTTTAAAATTTGAAAAAAATAAATAAAAACTCGTAATAAATTTAAAAATTCATGACAAAAATAGTTGAATATAAAAACTGAAATTTTTATAAAATAATTCTAAAATGACAAAAATAATAGAAATATGAAGAAAATAATTTGAAAATAACGAAAATACTAAGAAATATAACAAAAGTAATTGAAGTTTTTAAACAAATAATTAAAAAATGACAAAAGTAAATTGAAACCTGTGTAGAAAATTTAAATATTCTTGGCAATAATTTGTAGATTTTAGATTATAATTGAAATTTTAAGGAAATAATTTAAAAATGACAAAAATAAATGGAATCTTGTGTAAGAAATTTAAATATTCCTGACAATAATTTAAAGACTGAAGAAAATAATTGATATTCAAAAAAATGAAATTCAAAATCTTAGAAATACTTGAAAATTTTACAGAAGTGCTTTAAAAATGAAAAAGATAATTGAAAAGAGATGTAGAAATTAAATATTTGTAGACTGTATTTAAAAAATTGATGATGTAATGTAATTTTTTTGAAAACTGATTTTTTACACGAGATTTGTCATTTGGGAGGCCTCGAAAATCCTCAGCAATCGTGATTTCAAGATGATTAATTCGAAAATATGGAAAGTCACAATTTTGAATGTATATCCAAAATTTTGAAAAATTAATTTTTGACATCGGAATCTTTATTTGCGACCTCAAAAATCATCAAATAAGACTTGTTGAATTTCCTTGAATATTTATGTGATAAAAGATTGCACATATTGCAATGTATTATTTCTACATATATTTTTTGTAACATCTGACGTTTCCAAAATTTAATTTCTTTAAACATCATATCTTAAAATATGGCTAAAAATGAAGAAATTTATGACATAAAATATTTTTAGCTTATAAATTAAAAAAGTTGGGAATTTTTTTTTAAAAGGTTATTTTTCCTAATGTATTTTTAATGGGGATTTTCTATTGATTTTGGCTATAACTATAAACTTTAATACTGAAAATTAGAAAAAGGGGAAATAGGGGACAATTCTTTAAAATAGAGGAAATAGGTGCAAAATTTCAAAATAGGGGAAAAAAGGTGAAAAGGGGACAACCTGTGATCCCTGTGAATGCAATTTCGATCAAATGAAATTTCTGATAAATGTAATTTTTGATAAATGAGAATGTAGCTAATTGTATTTTCTGACAAGTTAGATTTTTGCTAATTGCAATCTTCGACAAATGAAATTCCTGATAATTGTAATTTCGGAAAAGTTAGATTTCTGATAAATGCACTTTTGGATAAATGAGATTTCTGATACATCCAATTTTGGATTATTGTGATTTCTGAAAAATGCACTTTCTGATGACTGAAATTTCTTCTGTTTTTTAAAATAAATTTGATTAAATAAAATTTAGTCAAATGGATATTATGAGAATTAAGTTCTGGAGAAAATACAGGCGACCCTTTATTATTCATAATTTAAAATTGCTTTCTTGAAAACTTTTTAGATGAGATTTAGTTAGAATTTTAAGTATATTTAGTAATTATGAATCAATTAAAATTATTCTGCATTAAGAAATTTTCGCAAATTTTGTTTTTTTGTATTATTTTGTTATTATTATACTATTAATGAAAACATTGTATACTATACTAATCATTACTATCATGTAGAATTATAACTTAAAACTGTTTTGATTTATCTCGTTAACTGTTTATATCTTACAAATTAAAAAAATAAAATCAGGATGTGGGGTTTCTTTCACGGAAGGTGAGAGACGCAAGAATCATTATTAGTTGCTAAACAGAGTTGTATTGGGTTGACTGAGCTCACAGATAGTTTAAACATTACGTAACGTCTTTTGCGTGAAGGTGTTGCGCATTACCTCTTGTATCAAAGTTAATGTAGAACATGGTATAACGGTCATTTTCCCACAAAATACACGCCTTGGGCTAACACTATAGATACCTTATCGTTTAGCTACTTAAAATTTTCTTTCCGGCAACTTCAAATTTATTGCAAACTGCTCAAAATTACACCCTAGTCTAACATCAGAAAATCTGATAAGTTGTTTTTTTTTCTCATTTAATTAAAATTAAACCGAAATTCCATTCATTTCAAAGAATTGATTAATTTGTCAAACTTTGATTCAATTGATTCCGAACATTCTGATTTATGGCTGATTTTATACATTATACTATAAGCGAAAAACATAATTTAAAGATTTATGTTTAAAGTTGTGTCAAAAATTTCGAAAGGTTGGAAATAGAAATGTTCGAGATAATCCGAGTTTTCTTAATCATATTAATGCCACTTGGTAAAGAGAAGAAATAATCTTGGAGAAAAAGAATCATCGATTACACTTACTAGGTTGCCATAGGTTGAACGATGGCTTCTTTCACAAACCTTGAATGAATTCTGTCCCATGCAACATCGGGAATAAAATTCCCGATAAATCATTTTAAAAAAGAATCCAAAAAAAGACAACATTCCAATCAATAAATATATAGTTCACACGGAGAAAAAGGAATTGTCATACATTTACTGAACAATTGTTTAGAATCATAGAAACTCCATTAGTGCTACACTAAAAAAATACCTGAATTTCCGCAATAGAATATTTTTGCCAAACAATCACAAAATTTTATGTAATATTCTGAAATCTTTCAAGAATCTACACATCCAAATTTTCAGTTCTATTTCTATCAACTTTGAAAGGCAACAACTAAACATGTTATTTTTTTCTCTAAAGTGCAGGATTTCATATTATTCAACTTCCTAAAGAATAAAAATATTCATTTTTTTTCTCATTTTTCATTGAAAGAACTACAACCTTTGACATTTGTTGTGAGAATAATAATAAATGGCATTTTCTCAAGAGGGAAATTCAAAAATAGCAATGTCAGGGATCAAAACAGGTTGATCTTAGCGGGTGACTATTTCGTATTGCAAAACTTAATGCGTCAAGATATTCCGTGGCTGTAGTTAGTAGATGAAAAGGTCAAACTGTTTCAAATGCAAATTCTGTAAAGCGCACGACATATGGCCAAGTGACACGGTGAATGGCCAGCATCGTATATTAGCTGACCATAGAGGGTATAGAGTATAGACCGTCGAATATGACCTACGCTAATCATTATTATTTACATCTCGAGATTCTAGGGAGTGGCTTATACACGATTCAAAATTAAATTAAAAACCGTTTAATTCAATCAATGCTCTAGGATTTCATCTTCCTTTCACAATTCAACAACCCACAACTTTTCATAGATTCTTTAAATAGTATGTTGCTTTGATAAAAGTGTTTTTTAAAATAATAAATATTAGAAAATTAAATTTGACTCACCATTTCCGCTTTGAGATGTTTCCAAACTACGTTTACCAAGAATATTTTTCCAAAAAACTTAATTTCCCCAATGAACATTTTTCCAGCAATTTTTTTTCGCGATGGACGATGGATCTTGCAAGCGTTTTTAAGATATAATCAACTAACTTCATTGTCCTGTATAATAAATAAATTATTTGCTATTCACAACCATTTTAATAAGTTTCGTTACATGTTCTGTTTAAATTTGAAATGAAAAAGCTCAAGTATAGTGTGGCTGGAACCAATTTAGAAGTTATTACTATAAATAAAAGTTTTAATTTGAATATTGCAGGGTATTTTTATTATAAACATTCGTCAAATTTTGAACTCGGTCAAATATATTTTTTTTTTGTAGGAAAAATGGCCATTGGGAAAAATATTCGTTGGTAAACGTGGATTCGGAAAAGTATCTTTACCAATCGCAGGGCTCGAATCGGTAAAAGTACTTAAAAATACGGACTTTACGGACCAAAAATTCAAAATTACGGACTTTTACGGACTAGTTACGAATAAACATTTTGTATCTCGAAAGACTATTTTGAGTGTGATAAAATTAAAATACAGTAGAAAAGTAAAAAGAAATTGTATTTTTTATGTTTAAAATAATTTATTTCTTTGAAAATTATAGAAAATTTTATTAATATTAAATAGAAAAATATTAATGAGTCTGAGGCAAATAAGAGAACAATTATTGTAGGTTTGCTTATAACATAGGCACAAAAAAAAGCTTTCTGTGCATTAAAATAGACCTATAAGTCTTATTATAATACTAGCAACATTAACGCGCGCCAGAAACTTTGCATTGTTATTTGTTCTTAAAAACTATAAATTTTTGCAACTTCAAATCATGAAAATTAGGAGAATAATTACAAAATTTAAGAAACTAACTGAAAAATAACGAAAATAATTGACAATTGAAAACAAAACTCGAAAAATGTCTAGATAATTATACAATTGAAAAAGAATAATTTCAATAATTGAACAATAAATATTCAAATTAAACAAGAAAATTAAAAAATAAACTGTTGGAAATAATTGCAAATTGAAAAACTGAATTGAAAATCGACAAAATAATGGAAATTAAAGAAAATAATTGAAAACTGAAGAAAATAATAACAATTTCGAGGAATAAATTGAAAATTTAAGAACTGAATTGATATTGGAAAAATAATTAATAATTTAAAAAAAATTATAAAAGGACTGAGAAAAAATTAAAATTGAAAAAATTAAAGAATTATTATAAAATTTTTAAAGAATAATTGAAAAAAGTGTGCAAACAATTGAAAATTGGGTAAAATAAATAATAATTGCAAGAAATAGTTGAAAAATATATTAATTGACAATTGGAAAAAAATACTTTAAAAATATGAAAATTATATAAACAATTGTTGGAAATAATTAAACATTGAACAACTAGATTGAAAATTGAAAGCAATAATTACAAAAAAAAAGGGAGAGAAAAAATTGAAAAATTAAGAAAATAATAAGAAATTGCAAAAAGGAATTGAATTTCAAAGAATAAACTTAAAATTGAAAAAAGAAGATAATTATTGAATATAGAATAACATAATTAAACAACTGCTTTTAAAATTAAAAAAATATATTGCGATACTCGAAAAAAAATAATTTAAAAAAGGCGAGAAAGTTTTAATATTAAAGACAATAATTTAAAATTGAAAAATGAAATTTGAAGAAAATAGTTGTAGAATTGAACAATTGTATTGAAATTTTGAAACAATTTTTATGAGTGAAAAAAATAATTGCAAATTGAATTAAACAATTGAAAAGTTAAAAATTAAATTGAAATTTGAATAAAAAATGTAAATTTGAAAAAAATATTTAAGAGTTTAAGAAAATAGTTGTAGAATTGAAAAACTGAATTTAAATTTAAAACAATTTTTATAATTGAAAAAAATGATTGAGAAAAGCCGAGAATTAAAGAAAAATTATGAACAAAAAAGTAAACTGAAAAGTTATTTAAATTTTTTAAAAATAATTGAAAATTAAAGAATTAAATCAAATTTTGAAGAAGACAGATTGAGATAGATAATTAAAAGGAAAATAACAGAATACAAAATTATCAAATATTAAAGAAAATAATAGACAAATGAAAAAAATTCAAAAACTGTCAAGAATAATCAACAAGAGAACAAAATAATTTAAAAAGTTAAAGAATAATTATAAAACTTCAAGAGAATGAATAAAAATTGAAAAAATTGTTGAAATTAATTGAAAGTTGCGGAAAATGAATAATAATTGAAAGAAACAGTTTATGACGAGAATAATTAAAGAATTGAAAAAAATATCTGAAAAATAACGAAAAAAATTGACAACTGATAACAAACTTCGAAAAATCGCTAAATTAAAACAATTTTATAATTCAAAAAATCATTTTAAAATGAAAAAATGACTATATGTTGAAGAATGAAATTAAACTTATATAATTTAATTGAAAATTCAAAAAAGTAATTTATAAATGCAGTGATTTATTAAATATAGCAGAAAATAATTAAAAACTGAAAAATAGAATTGAAATTTGAAAAAAAAATTCAGAATTGAAGAAACTAATTGAACATGTGAATCATAGTCATATAAATTTATTGATAATAAAAAAAAAAATGGACAAAAGGCAAGAATTTTTAATAATAAAGAAAAAAATTGAAAAATGCAATTGAAATTTGAAGGAAAGAATGGAGAATTGAAGGAGATAGTTTTAGAATCGAACAATTGAGTTTAAATTTTAAAACAATTTTTATGAGTGAAACAAATAATTGAAAAAATCAGGGAATTTTTAAATGTAAAGGAATTAAATTGAAGTTTTAAGATAATAATTAATAAAGGAAAAAATTACAAATTGACGAAAATAATGCACAGTTGAAAAAAACTCGAAATGTGTCGAGAATAATCGTTATTAGAACAAAGTAATTTTAAAAATTAAAGAGTAATTATAACAGTGGATGAAAATAATTATATTTGAAAAAACTTTTTTCAAATTATGAATTTATTAATTGATAATCTAAACTAAAGAAAAATGTAGGAAGAATTTTAGGAAATAAATGAAAATTGAAGAAATCAATTGGAACTTGAAAAACATATTAAATTTTCAAGAAAATAACTGATAATTGAAAAAAGGCGAGTATTATTGAATATTAAATAAAATAATTAAAAATTGAAGAAAGGAATTGAAAAATTGAAACGTAACAGTTTTTACACTGCTTAGGGCATCTTATCGTAGAATTTACGGAATTTGCGGACTTTTCTAAACAAATTATGGACTTTACGGACCTTTTTTTAAAAAAACGGACTTTTACGGACCATAAGTAATTTTACGGGGCTAGTTCGAGCTCTGCCTGTATAATAAATCAATTATTTGCTATTCATAACCATTTTAATAAGTTTCGTTACATGTTCTGTTTAAATTTGAAATGAAAAAGCTCAAGTATAGTATGGCTGGAACCAATTTAGAAGTTATTACTGTAAATAAAAGTTTCAATTTGAATATTGCCGGGTATTTTTATTATAAACATTCGTCAAATGTTGAACTCGGTCAAATATATTTTTTTTTGTAGAAAAAATGGCCATTGGGAAAAATATTCGTTGGTAAAAGTGGATTCGGAAAAGTGTCTTTACCAATTATTCTGGATGTATGAAGACGATATTTGGTTAAATAAAGACATTTCTTTTTAGAAATATACCAATCGTTCTGGATGTATGAAGACGATATTTGATTAAATAAAGACATTTCTTTTTAGAAATATTTTGCAGAATGGAGCAACGCTCGGCCAATTTTAAGGCACTAAAAACGTTGTAGAAGATTTCGTTGTGAACTCTTTGCTACTCTCTTCTCTTTCCCAATCGTTTAGTTATCACTGAAAAAGAAAATATAAATTAAAATATTACATGTATTATAAAGCAGGATTTAAAAGATTTTAAAAACAAGGGAATTGGTTTTATGAAAACCTTTTGCATAAGAATGTTATTAACATTAAAATATAAAAGTATATAAATTGGTTGAGAGATAAAAAATGTAGATATGATAAAATCATAACATAATCATAAATTCTATTACAAAATCAAAGAAACTTGAATATAATTTTAAATATATTATTATGATGAACAAGACATTTCCTTGACAGTGACAATCCTCTTCTTGCATTTCTAGGTCGTTATTGATTTCAAATTATCTTTTGCGCCAAGTAACTAATTCTGAAATAAATCTTTTAAAAATAATTAGCAATTTTTCAAAACTTGACAAAGTTAAAAAAATGATTAAATCGATAAGACCTTAAACACTGTTTGGAAGCTGGTGGAAGGTCGAATGGACTTGGAATTAGAACTATTCTAGAGTCAATTGCATAAGACTATAAGAGTAATACGTAAGCAAATCAACCAATTACAAAAGTTATTCACCAAGTTTTTAAACAATACACAAAAAAAAAATATTACGCAAAAATATACACGCAGAAATATTCCTAATAACAAACCTTAGAAAATTACATACATCCAGAACAGAAAATTATAAAAAATTTAAAAATCATTATAAAAAAAAAAGTTTTTTTTAAAACTTTTTTATCCAAAACGTATTTTAACCCATAGTAAATTATTTATCGAAAAATTGTTAACAAACAAGTATGTCTCGTTTTATTAAAATAGAATGTTACGAATATTTTTTAAACATTATTAATGAGTTTTAAACAGTAAAAATTATTGAACCTCAAAAATATCCCAAGCTTTAACTAAAGCTAAATTTCAGAAAACTAGACCGACCTTATAATTCAGTAGAAGAAAGATGAGTAGTCGTCATGTACAAAGCTACAATCTGTCAACTGCAGGCTCGATAACGTTTGCATAACAAGTGGTTAAATTGTTATATCATCGGCTTCTCGGTCCTGTTTATTGAGGGATGACACGAGACTTGGATTTAAAATTATGTTTACCTTCATTTTTATTTCTACTTAATTCTATTCAAAATTAATTACTCAAAATAATTGATTTAATTAAAAAAAAAAAAAAAAAAACTTGTGTTTAAATAATAAAAAACTTAAATAAAAAGAACTACTGTTAAATAAATTAAATTTTAAAAAATGTGAAGGTCAATTTCAAAAAATTTTAAATCACGTAATTTTTAAAAACCTTGTTCTGCAATTTTACTGTCATCATCGATTGTAAAAAAAGGTCGTTAAGTCAGAGCTTTTTTCGTACTCGTCGGGGAGTTATTTTTATTGTCTGGAGCATTAAATTAGTCGGCCAATTAAAAAGAGGTACAGGAAACTGAGATAAGACGGAAAGTTAGGTTTCTTTGCACCTGACAGATTTCCTGTCTGTAATTAAAATAAAAAATATTATATAATTCCGTAAAGTATACATTTGTTCTCAATTCGTACACAGAAAGTAAATTGGCATTAAACCAAAAAATATCTCAAAAAACGGACATTTATATATTTTCTTAGTGAAAGTTTTCTGTTAAAGAATTTTGTAGGTTAAGAAAAAAATAAATCAATCCTATTTAAATCTGTAAAAAAATTAATTTAGTAAAATTGTGCGTAAATGTGTAAAAATATTTTTATAATTTCAGATCGCAACACGCATCGCAATCATCAAATGATGACAAGAAAGCCAAATTTCGGTTCGAAGGTCAGGATAAAAATTCAATTTTAACAAAAAAAATAGATCAAATTTATTAATCTAGATTTAGTTATTAGTATAATAATAAAAGAATTATTTAATTATAATATTAATATTTTAAGATTTTAAATTTGTAATAAGGGCTAAATTAGATTATCGAATTAAAATCGTTTTTTACAAGAATTTTGTTTTTGAGCAAAGATTCTGATTAGACGGGAAAAAAGATTTTTTTCCTTGTTCGGAACTTTTCCTGGGGGCAGTCGGCGTCATCTTACCAATCAAGTTCGAAAATGAGTGGGCAACTACTTTTACCGGCTACTAAGGGAAAACTATAGCTTATGTATATCAAATTTCCTCAATAATAATCGTATAGAAAGACGAAACTCAGCAAATAAAATAAATAAAACGAGTTATATTTTATTGATTTAGGCATAAAGTAATTTTTAATTTGTTATAAAATCATTTGTGGAAAAATTCAATCTTTATTCTCGTTCGAACGATAAATTTTTCTTTATAAAAAAGAAACTGACGTTTCGGCACTAATTGCGTGACTTGTTCAAAGTTTCAGTCTAAATTTATAAAAAAAATCAATTTTAGTAACAGATAAGTAAGCAAATTAAATTCAACAAAATTGCAATCATACTTACAAAGTTACAGACATCAAAATTAAGGTTAGGTTTGACAGTTTCAGTTATCAACTTTCAAGAAATAAATTCAACAATTATTTTTCGCTGGTAAAACCTTTTGTTTTAAACACAAATTATTTTTTAAATGTTTATTGGCACTTGGTTTAGAAAAACGCTTAATAGGGTTTTTTATAATAATTTTTACCAGACAATTAAATGGTTTAATTTGTGTTTTGCAAGTTTATAACTGAAAATGTCAAACTCAGGGTTGCCAGCCAACCTCGAAATTTCGGCGCCAAAAAAAATCGCCAAATGCGGGAAATTCAAAATGATAAATATCTTGTTACTCAATAATTTAATACTATTGATGGAAAATGAATATTTTTCATCTTTTATTTAAATATAATAACGATTATTTACAGCAGGTTAATTAAAATATTTACAAAATAAAGATAGGGTACAGAAATACAGGGAATTATTTCTAAACTGAGTTTATTATTGAAAAACATTTTTAATATTTAAAATTTCAAGACCGCCAAAAAAAGCGCCACGCGCCAAGTCGAAAAATCAGTCGCCATTTGCAAAAAAAAAAAATCGATAATTCTGGCAACCCTGGTCAAACCTAACCTTAATTTTCATGTTTGTTGAATTTAGTTTGTTTACTTTTTTGTTAAAATTGATTTTTTTTTTAATTGAAACTTTGAAAAAACACACAATTAGTACCAAATACAAAGAAAAATACAAATTATAAAAAAAGTATATAATATAGTAATAAATATGTAGATAAATAGTAGTGAAAAAAAATCAAGTGAAAACAATATTTGAATATGCAAAATCCAAAATTTTTTTTGGTTGTAGTTTCTTATATTCTATTTAATATGAAAAAAACTTGCATAATTATGTTAATGACATGTTGCAATAAAAAAGGCACAAAAAATATCTTGTAAAATTAATCCGTATTTAATTTAATGAGTCGAACTAATTACATTATCGTATAAAAAATTATTTAGAATTATTTTTACTGTTTAAATGAAAACAAATTTATTCTCAAAAACAATTTTGTTTGCATTTTATCATCATATTGAATCAATTAAGTTTTTAATTCACTGACGTTAGTGTATTTCACTGATTAGTTTACTTTTTACTAACATAATGATGTTACTAAAAAATAAAATAACAACAAAAAATAAAAAAGATTCTTTTCACAAATGATTTTATTAATTTAATTATCACTGAAAAATCTAAACTAATTTTTCTTATTATTATTTTTTTTTTTTAAATTAATTTATTTTCATAAAATTATTTACCCATTTTGCTTTGTCGTTTTTAGTTTAATTATTTCAGTTTGTTACAAATAATCTGAAGCGTTTGAATGAATTAATTGATGAATAAAATGATTTTAATGACTCATTTCGATTGAAAGGTTCGAGGAAAATATTTGATTTATTTTCTCTTTTTTCAAACGAATTATAAGCGTCGTGTGTGGGATATATGTTGCGAGGTCGACTGTAAATTGGATAAGGGAAAAGCCCATCCGCTTAGGTCAGAAAATTCGTTTTAAATTAATCAACGTCACTGATCCTTGGTAACCAAAAAATCAGTCTAATTAATGGAGGTCAAAGCTTCCCTTCCTGACACAGTAGATTCGGTCACTTCAAACGCCAAACAAACTACGATTAATAATAATTAATAGGTAACAGACAAACGACAGCCTCCGGTTAAATCGTCATGCCGACAGGTAATCTCGAGTAATCGTGCCTATGCTAATTAAATTAAATTACTGCATTGTGCTTTACGCAAAAGATCTTTCTGAAAAATCTTTTTCCTCAAATTACCGCTTAAGGCAAAGTCAAAAGAAATTCTGTTCCTTTGGACTTGATAAAAAAAAAAAAAATCCTCAAAGCCCTTTGAAAAATTTTTCAACATAAAAAAATTCGATTTTTTGACGAAAATAATTAATCTTACTTAACATTCGTTAACATCAAACTGGATTTAATTTATAAATGTGTTTTAAATTAATTATTATTTGCATATTGTAAAAATAATTTTATAGTTAAATACGAAAATTTTATATTTTAGTAATTTTAGTTTTGCAAGTGCCTATAGATTTTAAAATAGTAATAAATAGTTTGAAAAATTGACTTTAAAAATTTTCGACTTAGGGCAGGTTAGAAGAAACTAGTTTGAGACTGTTTAGAATTATATTTTAAAACTGTTAACAACTAGTCCAAAACTGTTTATAACTAATTTCGAACAGTTGAAAATTTGGTAAGAATATTTTCGAACAGTTGAAAATTTGGTAAGAATATTTAAAACTGTTTAGTACTGGTTCAAAACTGTTTATAACTAGTTGAGAACTGTTTATAACTAGTTTAGAACTGTTTATAACTAGTTCCAAAAAGTTTAAAATTAGGTAAGGATATTTTAAACTGTTTAGTACTTGTTCAAAACTTTTATAACTAGTTCAAAACCGTTTATAACTAGTTCAAAACTGTTTATAACTAGTTCCAAACTGTTTTAGTTCAAAACTGTTTATAACTTGTTCCCAACTGTTTAAAATTAGGTAAGAATATTTTAAACTGTTTAGTACTTGTTCAAAACTTTTATAACTAGTTCAAAACTGTTTATAACTATTTCAAAACTGCTTATAACAAGTTCAAAACTGTTTATAACTAGTTTCAAACTGTTTATAACTAGTTTCAAACTGTTTATAACTAGTTCCAAACTGTTTTAGTTCAAAACTGTTTATAACTTATTCAATATTTAAAACTGTTAAGTACTTGTTCAAAACTTTTATAACTAGTTCAAAACTGTTTATAACTAGTTCAAAACTGTTTATAACTAGTTCAAAACTGTTTATAACTTGTTCCCAACTGTTTAAAATTAGGTAAGAATATTTAAAACTGTTTAGTACTTGTTCAAAACTTTTATAACTAGTTCAAAATTTCTTATAACTAGTTCAAAACTGCTTATAACTAGTTAAAAACTGTTTATAACTTGTTCCCAACTGTTTAAAATTAGGTAAGAATATTTAAAACTGTTTAGTACTTGTTCAAAACTTTTATAACTAGTTCAATATTTCTTATAACTAGTTCAAAACTGCTTATAACTAGTTCAAAACTGTTTATAACTAGTTCCCAACTGTTTATAACTAGTTATAAATTTAAAACTTGTTTAAAAATGTTTATAACTATTTCAAAATTATTTAAAACTAGCTAAAAACATTTAAAACTATTAAAAACATGTTTAAAATTCTTCAAAAGAGGTTTACAACCTAATATAACAATTAAAAACTAGTTTAAAACTGTTCATAATTGTCGACGAAAATTTAAAACCACATGAAACAATTGATAACTACTTGGAATTTGTTTAAAGCTGTTTAGAATATGTTTAAAACTGTTTAAATTTGTTTGAAACTACTAACAACTATTTATAATTTATTAAAAATCATTCTATAAATTATTGAAAACTGTTTATAACTGTTTTAAAACCGTCTATGATTAGTTTTAAACTATTTAAATGTTTTTAAAACTATTTAAAACTGCTTATAATTAGTTCAAACCTGTTCAGAAATATTAAGAAACTTTTAAAACTATTTAGAATTTGTTTCATGCAATTTATGACACTTTAAAATTATTTAGAATGATTTAAAACTACTTAGAACGTGTTCGAAACTGTTTAAAAGTATTTTTAACAACTTTAAACTGTTTAGAACATGTTTTAAACAATTTCGGAACTGTTTGAATTTGGGAAAACTTTGAAGAATTACTTAAAACTGTTTAAAAATTGTTTAATCTAGTTAAGAATTTGTTTAATAGTTTTCAAAACTGGTTTGAAACTGTTTCGAACTGTTTAAAATTATTCAAAACTAATTTGAAACCGTTTATAACTGCTTAAGACAATTTAAAACTACATGAAACAATAACAAACTACCTAAATTTGTTTAAAACTGTTTTTGAACAAATTAAAATATGTTTAAATCTGTTTAAAACTAGTTACAACCTATTTAAAACTGTTTAGAACTTGTTTAAAACAATTTACGATACTTTAAAACTATTTAGAATTATTTTAAGTTACTTAAAACAAGACTTAAACAGTTTGTAACAATTTTATAATGTTTAAAACTGCTTAGAACAAGTTTAAAAATGTTTAGAACTGTTAAGAATTGTTTAGAACAAGTTAAAAAATATTTAAACCTATTTAGAACCAGCTAAATTTGTTTCGAACTTAATCAAAACTCGTTAGAACTGATTTAAAATTGCTTTTATAACTGGTTAGAACTGGTATTGAAACTGTTTAGAACTTATTAAAGCAATTATAGGTTCATTAAAACTAGTTTAAAACTGTTAGGAACTAGTTTTAAACTGTTTATGGTTATTTACAAATAGTTTAAACTTTTTTTTCACTATTTTAAATTGTTGAGAACTTGTTTAAATCTCTACAGACTTGATTTAGATCTATTTATAACGAGTAAAAAACTGTCTAGAACTTGTTTAGAAATGTTTTTATAAAATAAAGTTCTGTTTATTTTCACGTTTTAATTTTGTTTACTAAGAATTATAGTGCAATTTGAAAAAAATTGAAATTTTATTAAATCGATTTAAACTAATTTCTATAATATAAACTCATTTTTTGATCTAGCTTGCCACTGATTTTGAAATTAATTTACTAAATAATATTTATTTGGAAAAGATACTAGAATATTTGACTTTAGATTGTAATACATTAAAAACCGATTTTCATCTAATGCCGAATATAAAATTTTCGTAAAATGTAAAATATTCAATTTTGATACGAAGACGCATTTTCAAGAGAAAAACTTTTTTCATAAGAGATCTCTTATATTGTTTCGGTCAAAGTGATATGTGTTATTTGCTAAGCAAGTCCTCGAATCGCTCTTCAGACAAGTATACTAAAATGCCTTTTATTCGGGGTAGACATGTGTTTTTTTGATTTTCATCACCGAATCTCTTTTAATCTGAACTTTTATTTACCCTAATTGTCAATTCACAGATCTATTAAAAAACCGAATGATCATTTTGTGGAATTTTTAATTTGTCCGAATAAACATCTAATGGGGAAATTTCAGTACGAATTTTAAAATTGATTAATCGCACATTTGTTCATAATTATTTCTAACTGGTTAATTTTGAAAATTGCACTTAAATGTTCTTGGCAGATTTTCGTTCGAATAAAGTTATTTTTTATTTTATAAACAAAACATTGCTTCAATCTTAAGAGAATATTTTTTTAAAACTTTTAACAGAATTTTTTTTTTTATTTAAATTTAAAATTCGTTTCACGTCAAAGAAAATTGCACTGTTTATTAATATACAATAATTAATATACATTAATATACAATTTTAGACATGTGGCATTTCGAAATAGTCAAATTTACAAGAAAAATTTGAAAAAGAAAAAAGAAACAAAATTTTTAGTAAATTTACTTATACACGAACTTTTTTAAGCACTTCAAATTTACCTCAGTCATTCAATAATAAAGTTATTCAAGCCAAAGTTTCAATATTAGTTGAATATTAGTTGAAGAAAAGAATTGCAAATTGAAAAATAAACAAAATGATAGGAACAATTGTTTAACAACTGGATAAAAATCGAAAAAATTAATTAAAATTGAAAAAAATAATTGAAAATTGAAGAAAGCAATTAAAAATTATAGAACCGAATTGAAATTTAAATAATTTACTTAAAAATTGAAAAAAAGTAATTCAAAAAAGCCGAGAATTAATTAATATAGAAGAAAACAATTAAAAACTGAAGATTGGGAACAAAAATTGAAGAATGGAATTAAAAATTAAAGAAAATAATTAAAAAATTGTATTTAAAATTAAAGAAACTTAATGACAATAGAAAAAACTATGGTAGAAAAAAGGCGATAATTTTTTTATATTAAAGAAAATAATTGAAAATTCCAAAGTGGAATTTAAATTTGAAGAAAATAACTGAGAATTGAAGAGAATAGTTCTACAATTGAATAGTTGAGATAACATTTTAAAACAATTTTTATCAGTGAAAAAAATAATTGAAAAAATCCGAGAATTATTAAATATTGAGGAATGAATTAAAAGCGAGATTAAAAGTCGATAAAAATAATTGAAAATTAAATGAAATATTTGAAAAATGAAGAAAATAATTAAAAATTGATGAAATAAATTGTAAATTAAAAAATTAAATGGAAATTTCTAGAAAATAACTGATAATTAATAGAAAAGTTACATTATGACGAAAATAATTAACTATTAAAAAGAAAAAAAATTGACAATTGAAAAAAAATTCGAAAAATGATGAGAATAATCGGCTTTTGAACAAAAAAATTTTGTAAATTAATGAATAATCATAAAATTGAAGGAAAATACTAAATTGTCAATGGAAAACTAATAAAAATTATGGAAAAAATTTTAGGAAGTATAAATGAAAATTGAAGAAACCAATTGGAAATTGAAGAATGGTATTGAAATTTCAAGAAAATATTTTATTATTGAGAAAATGCGAGAATAAGTGAACATTGAATAAAATAATTGGAAAACGAAGAATACAATCGAAAATTTAAGAAAATAATTGAGAATTGAAGAAAATAAATAAAAACTGAAGAAATAAATTGAAGAATTAAATGTAAATTTGAAAAAAATATTCGATAATTAAAAAAGAAAACTAGAATATGAAGAACAAAATTCAATATTGCCGAAAATAATTAGCTATCAAAAAAAAATTAACATTAAAAAAAAATCGAAAAATGGTGAGAGTAATCGGCAATGAAATAAATTTTTTTTAACATAATATTGAAGAAGAATACTAAATTGTCAATTGAAAACTGATGAAAATTATGGAAAAAATTGTAAAAAATAAATGACAATTGAAGAAACCAATTGGAAATTGAAGAATTGTATTAAAATTTCAAGAAAATAATTGAATAATGAGAAAGTGCGAGAATTATTGAATATTGAATAAAATAATTAAAAAACGAAGAATGCCATTGAAAATTTAAGAAAATAATTGAGAATTGAAGAAAATAATTAAAAATTGAAGAAATAAATTGAAGATTAAAAAATTAAATTTAAATTTTAAGAATATAGTTGATAATTGAAAGAAAAATTACAAAATGACTAAAATAATTGAGAAATGAAAAAAATAATTAACAATTGAAAAAAATGTCAAAAAATTGTGAGAATAATCGGTATTTAAACAAAAAAATTTTTAAATTAATGAATAATCATGAAATTGAAAGAGAATAATTACAAATTGACAATTGAAAACTGATGAAAATTATGGAAAAAATTGTAAAAAATAAATGAAAATTGAAGAATTGTATTAAAATTTCAAGACAATAATTGATTATTGAGAAAATGGGTGAATGATTGAATCCTGAATAAAATAATTGAAAAACGAAGAAAAGAATTAAAAATTGAAGAAATAAATTGAAGATTAAACAATTAAATTGTAATTTTAAGAATATGGTTGATAATTAAAAGAAAAACTACAAAATAACTAAAATAATTGAGAAATGAGAAAAATAATTAACAATTGAAAAAAATTTCAAAAAATGGTGAGAATAATCGGTATTTGAACAAAAAAGATTTTTAAATTAATGAAAAATCATGAAATTGAAAGAGAACAAATTGTCACAAATTGACAATTAAAAACTGATGAAAATTATGGAAAAAATTGTAAACAATAAATGAAAATTGAAGAATGCTATTGGAATTTCAAAAAAATATTTGATTATTGAAAAAATGCGAGAATTAGTGAATACTGAATAAAATAATTGAAAAACTAAGAATGATATTTGAAATGATATTTATAAATTTTAATTTAAATCAATTTAAATGCATTTTTTAAAAAGTATCTGATTTAAAACAAAATATATCTTGGTGAACGGCTCCAAAGATGTTTAAAAGATTGATTGATTAAAAATATTCTTTATTGTTCAGAAAAGTAAAATTTTACACAAAAGTAACAAGTTTATAAAATGTTTAACTATGCGTTTTCTATTTTAGTAATGTCTATCCTATATATTTCTCTATTCATAAAATTTATAAAGTGCAATTTGTGAACTAGTAGAATTTGAAAAATATAACCCATCAAATATTTAGAAAACAACCTTTAACAATATAATAAGGTAGTCTTTTTAGGTAATTATTTTAGAAAAATAGACAAAATAATTATTTAAATGTTTATGTCGAAATTCACTATTTTGACTCACGACAGGATAAATTGCCAGTGCAAAAAAATGTGGAGAAATATGAATAAAAGTAAAACATTTTTTTTTTTCTATAATCCACATCTTGTTAATATTAAAAAAAGAACTTGCTTTGAATACAAAAATATAATCTTTTTATTATAAAACTAAAGTTTCAATTCAAAGCAGTCGGACAAAAAATAAAAATAAAATCTACAACAAATAAATAAAGCTTATACAATTACAAAATAACTTACAAAAGTAAATTAAACACTGTAATAAATTACAAAAATACCTGCTTGCTTCCAAATATCGTGAGTTTTAGAAAAAAACCTAAAATTTGGCATTCATTGCCAAATGTGACAGGTCAATCCGCCATGATTCTTTATGATCACGTGACTCACGTAATTCTCGCAATAGTACGTATTTTTCTGCGCATGCGCACTTCTTTTAATTCATCCCGCGCTTATTTAAAATCATGTTCTAAAAATATATTAAAACTGATTCTTCAATGCACAATTATTATAGTTATTATTAACATAAATGCAATAATTAATATAATTAATTTCTTAAAATACTGATTTTTAATACAGAAGCAGTAACAACTTGATATTTAGTTTCTAAATCAAAATATACCTAAGCCGAGAGATTTTCCGTATCGTACGTATCTTGCTTAGAAGTTTTACAGCAAATAGGCAATTTACCCAAAAATACACGATACACGTCAACTAATTCTAATATTAGAACTAATTTTTATAAATTAAATCACTGTTTAGAAAGCTAAATGTTTAAGGTTTTTTTTTGCCAATTTACCCAATTAGGCATTTTTACCCGACTATCTCCCCTAGAGATCTTGGCTTCTAATATTGGTCAAATAGTTCGCCAATCGTAATTTTCTCATTAGGATACCTGTCGGTTTTACAAAACAGTAATTGTTGCCGACCAAAATAAATGTAATATTTGAGAGATTAAAATAATGTCTTTATTTAATGCCTTATGATTTGAACACGAGTTTCAAGTTTACTATGAGACAATGACTATTTGTTGACATAAGAACCTGGCGTCAAGGTTTTGGGACAATGACTATGAAAGGCGGAGAAAAGGTGTTTCAGATGAATAGAAGAAAAAGATGGAGAATGAGAGGGCTAGACAGATAAGAAAAGTTCAGTTGGAAATTGAGAGTGAGGAGAAGAACATCAAAATAGAAAATGGAATTTGTGCGCGAGTGTGTGATAATTTACCGTCAGCGAAGTGGACAGTTTTCAATTGGACAAGGAGGCATTCTTAACCAAAGGAAAAGGATAAGGATAAAGATAAGGATAAGAATAAGGATAAGGTATAAGGTGAATCAGGAGAGCAGAGATGGCTTTCTAAGGGACCAAATACGGTTTGTTAAAATTATCTTAATTAAAGTTGTTATTGAAGTTTATTCAAGTTCCTTGAGCCCCCATAACCTTTAAGTAATTAAAATAAAAGAATCCTTCTGGTGTTGTTGGAAGGATAAATAAACGTACACCTCCAGTTGCGAGGGGATCGGAAATTCTAAGGAATTTTCGTGGTCCTAGCTTCCGGAGCCTACATCTGTGCTAACCATTAATAAATAATTTAAAAATATTCCCTAAACAACCTTCTTCAAAAGAATTCCTATAAACCGTAGATTAGTTGAGTTAAATGTAACTCATACCCGGTAAGTGGTTTACAGTAATTAACTAGAAGCCAGTTATTATAAATGCAAATTTATGATTTATCAAATGCATGAATATTTTTTTTATTATTTTTTGATGGAAAGAACCGCGCTGGCGCGAATGAGGTTGACCCACCCCCAATTGGGGATGGAGTAACTCTTGCCTAGTGCAAATCTACTATAAGCTCGATGGTTCAGGGCGGTTTTAGTCACTCCCACCTGCGCCTTGGCACGCGACCACGTGGTGTTTCTTTCGCCGTGGTCGCGCGACTTACTAGTCGCTCTCGTGACTCCCGCCGTTTCGGAGTCAATTACACTTCGCGATCTCTTTTTCGAACAAATCTATCCTCAGTGTACATAGTTTTTCAATTCTTTAGAAACAACTTCTTTCTACCAAATTTTACAACTTCCTTCCAAAAAAATAAATTTCCAAGGACATATTCCGAAAGTATAATAAAAAAAAAAAGTAAAATAGATTACTTGGACATAAAAAAAAAGTAATTTATGATTACATCCAAGTAAAACGACGCCGAAAGAAATTCGAAAAAAAAAATTGTTTACAATTCAAAAAAAAAAATGACAAAAGTATTTGTGCTTTAAGGAACGAGAAAATTTATGAAAAAAGGTATAAAGAGCCCAAGGGAAAAGCCATTAAAAATATGAAAAGAGGATAAAGAAAATTAACCTAAAAAAGTGGAAAAAAATGTTTAAAACGAAGAAAGTATAAAAGTGCGGAAAAAAAGGAACGAAGTGGAAATCTGTGAAAAATTTGTTGTGAATAGTTTTAAACAAGGATTAGTGTGTTTTACAATCTGTTTTGAATTTTCAGTGTTTTTTTCCCATTCACGATAAATTTAATTTCAAGTTTATCCAGTGTAACTTAAATTGTTGGAAAAAGTTCAAAAAAATTAAATGGCAAAATATAAAAACGAGTCAAAATGAATAAATGGTTAAATTAAAACAAATATAATAAAATTGAAATAAATAATCTTTATGTTAAAATAATACACGATTACAAAAAAATTTTCTGATTTTATATTAAATAATAATAATTTTTCGTAAATTGATTAGATTGAATTATTGGTAATTGAAATAACGAGAATTATATTATCGGAGATAGATTAAAAAGTGAACTAATAGAGAAAATAATGAAAGAAGAGGAACTGATTTAAACAAAAAGTGTGGGGAGTGAAATACCTGAGTTTTTTTTTTTTTTTTTAAAAAAGAAGGCCCTTTGGGTCGGGGTCACGTGATAAAGCACGAGTGGATCGTCCATAAAAAAAGAAGGCTCGACGCCTTCCGAAATTGTCGAGGATGCCGCCTCATCCTCGAAGTGGATATATGCGCTCTTTGGTAAGCCGAGGTTATGAAGGTCGAGGTCATTGTTTTGATTTATCGTCTTATCTCATGTTGTCTTCCTCAATCCGATTAAATATTTTTATTCCCAAGAAGTATACTTCATAATTTATTAAATTATAGGTATTTTTAATCAATTTTAATATCAGTTGTTTTTTATTAATTGTAACCGAGAAAATTCGTTCACGATTTGATTATATTATTTAGTAATTTTTTACTAATTTAGATTTAGAGAAGGACAATTAAAATTTACCACTAGATGTTTTTAAATTTGATGAAATCTTTAATTATAGTTTTACTTTTTGTTAAAATCCACTGTTTAGTTTAAGGTTATGTTTAGGGATTAAATCCCTTTAACTCCAACAAATTTTTGCATTTCTGAGGGGGTTAAAAAATTAATGTAAAATAATGTTAAAAAAATAAAATTTAATTCAAAGTTGAAAAAAATTAAATAAATAAAATTTAAACAATATTTTTTTTAAAATGAAACTAAAATAAATTTACGTCGAGTTCAATTAAATATTTTAAATCGATTCTTTTAATAAACGAAAGTAAAATAAAGTGTTAGAAAAGAGTAATCAAATACCTGATTATTATACGAAAAATTTTATAAAACTTAAATTTTCCGATGAATTATTTTTTAAGAACTTTTTGTCTAGGGGCGACAACCAAAAATAAAAAGCCACTAAAGGTTGATATCGAAATAAATAATTTATTCGAAAATGAAAAATATTTTTAGAAGAATACACGAATCTCTCTAAATCTGAATTAGTGAAAAATCACTAACTAATTCAAATTAGTAGAAATTTTCATTAACTAAAGAAAAACTGATTAGGAAATTAAAATCACTTAATATCATTTAATTTAAAAATTTGTATTCTAAACTGGATTGGCATTTTAAAATATTATTTTATAGTTAAAATTACTTAACATTTATGTAAAAGTAATAATGCTAGTAATAAAATTGTTGGAGTTTTAAAAGAAAATTATTATTTTTACTTTATTATGAATGTAAATTGCACACGATAAATAGCAAATTATTGATTATTAAACAATTTTAAAAACTTGAAATTGTACAATTTAAAAACTCTTTATATAATGTTTATAAAGTTAACATTATAATTTTTTGCTAAATTGCTAAAACTGAATCAAGACAAATTATTATATTTTCAAATAATACATTAGACTTGAATGGTTGAATGAAAGTAGACAAGCTTTAAGTAAAAGTACTCGTGTATATATGCACATTGCGAAGAAAAGTAGAAGTGGACTTCGCGAAATGTCATAAAAATAAAGAAATATTACCGACGAGAGAGTAGCAATTATCAAACTTCAAGAGGCGTATAATTCGTCGCTCAATATCCTTTGATTAATCACTGATCCATCAATGAGTTTTACATTTTTTTATTCGATATGAAAAGATATGTTTCTTTTTGTTTAGTTTTTTTTTCTTTACACATCGCTTTAGTTTTCATTATTTTTTTTTAATAATCGATTTTAAATTTAGAGTCGAAAATAAAAATACATGTACCAATAAATTTATTTTATTTATTATTTTATTATGGCATATTATAAAACTGGGTTGAGCATTCAAAGAAGTATCTTTTATAATACTTTATGTCATATTCTAATTTAAAATAAAAAACTTTTATTCACGCGGTGTTATATGTGGTTTTTAAATTATTTTTAATATTTTTATGACAAAAGATTTATATAATGTGTCAATATAAAAAAATAAAGTTTTCTGTAAAGAGAAAAAATGCTTAACAGTGTAACAATTTGGAAAGAGTGAGACTTGATTTTAAAAATACTTTCTTTTTCAGTAGTAAAAAATGTTTTGGTCAGACATGCCATCACACAAAAAGACACATTCTCATATAAGGTCAATGCCATACAAAAAAATAATTTTTAATTAATTTAATTTTTAATTCAAAACCATAACCACAGAATTAATAAATTTTTTTTAAAATTATTATGCTGCTTAAAAGTAGTTTCAAATTATTAAACTGCATAAAACTAGTTCGAAACTGTTCAGAGCTTTTTTCAAACTATTAAAAACTGGTTTATAACTAGTTCTCAATTGTTTGAAGCTATTTAAAATTATTTAGAACTACTTAAAAATAGTTAAAACTATTTCAAACTTGTTTAAAATTTCTCAAAACAAATTTTTAATCACTTAGATCTGGTTCAAAAGTGTTTAAAAATATTTTAAACTGTTTAAAGTTATTTACAATCTTCTGAGACTGTTTATAGATATTTAAAACTATTCATAACTGTTCAGAACAAGTAAAAACTATAGAGAACTTGTTTAAAACTAGTTAGAAATTTCTATAACTGTTTAGAACCTGTTTTGAAATTTTCAAAATTGGTCTAAAACACTTTACAACAAGTTCAAAACAGTTTAGAACTTAGTCGAAATTGTTCAAAACATTTTTTAAACTTTTTAAAAATAGTCAGAAATCATTAGGGGCTATTTTAAACTGTATAGAATTATTTAGAACTCTCTGAGATTGTTCAAAACTGTTTAGACCTAGCTTATAACTATTTTTAACTATTCAAAACTGTTCAGAACTAGTTAAAAATGTTCAAAACTTGTTTAAAATTGTCTAAAATATTTTTTAACCTTTTAAAACTAGTGGGATATTATTCAGAGCTGTTTTAAACTGTTTAGTATTACTTAGAACTTTCTGAGATTGTTCTAAACTCTTTAGAACTAATTTAAAACTAATTTTAACTGTTCAAACCTGTTCAGAACTATATAAAACTGTTTATAACTTGTTTTAAATTGTTCGAAACTGTTCTTAAACTCTTTATAACTAGTTAAAAAGCCTTTAGAAATATTAACAAGTTTCTAAGATTGTTCAAAATTTGTTTAAAACTGTCCAAAATATTTTTTAACCTTTTAAAATTAGAGAAAGATAATTCAGAGCTGTTTTAAACTGTTTAAAATTACTTAAAACTTTTTAAGATTGTTCCAAACTCTTTAGAACTAATTTAAAACTAATTTTAACTGTTCAAACCTGTTCAGAACTATATAAAACTGTTTATAACTTGTTTTAAATTGTTCCAAACTGTTCTAAAACTATTTATAACTTGTTAAAAACCGTTAAGAAATATTAACAAGTTTTGAAGATTGTTCAAAATTTGTTTCAAACTGTCCAAAATATTTTTTAACCTTTTAAAATTAGAGAAAGATTATTCAGAGCTGTTTTAAACTGTTTAAAATTACTTAAAAATTTTTAAGATTGTTCCAAACTCTTTAGAACGAATTTAAAACTATTTTTAACTGTTCAAACCTGTTCACAACTATATAAAACTGTTTAGAACTTGTTTCAAATTGTTCCAAACTGTTCTAAAACTATTTATAACTTGTTAAAAACCGTTAAGAAATATTAACAAGTTTCGAAGATTGTTCAAAATTTGTTTCAAACTGTCCAAAATACTTTTTAACCTTTTAAAATTAGAGAAAGATTATTCAGAGCTATTTTCAACTGTTTAGAATTACTTAAAAATTTTTAAGATTTTTCCAAACTCTTTAGAACTAATTTAAAACTAATTTTAACTGTTCAAACCTGTTCAGAACTATATAAAACTGTTTATAACTTGTTTTAAATTGTTCCAAACTGTTCTAAAACTATTTATAACTAGTTAAAAACCGTTAAAAAATATTAACAAGTTTCGAAGATTGTTCAAAATTTGTTTCAAACTGTCCAAAATATTTTTTAACCTTTTAAAATTAGAGAAAGATTATTCAGAGCTATTTTCAACTGTTTAGAATTACTTAAAACTTTTTAGGATTGTTCCAAACTCTTTAGAACGAATTTAAAACTATTTTTAACTGTTCAAACCTGTTCAGAACTATATAAAACTGTTTTTAACTTGTTCCAAATTGTTCGAAACTGTTCAGAACTAGTTCAAAACTGTTTAGAACTTGGTTAAAATTGTCAAAAATATTTTTTAAACTTTTTAAAAACACTGAGAAACCATTTAGAGCTATTTTAAACTGTATAGAATTATTTAGAACTTTCTGAGATTGTTCTAAACTGTTTAGAACTAATTTAAAACTCTATTAACCTGTTCAGAACTAGATAAAACTGTTTAGAACTTGTTTTAAATTGTTCCAAACTGCTCTAGAAGTATTGAAAATTAGTTAAAACTGTCAAGAACTATTAACAAGTTTCTATGATTGTTCAAAATTTGTTTAAAACTGTCAAAAATATTTTTTAACCTTTTAAAACTGGAGGGAGATTATTCAGAACTGTTTTAAACTGTTTAGAATTACTTGGAACTTTCTGAAATTTCTCTAAACTATTTAGAAGGAATTTAAAACTATTTAAACCTGTTCAAACCTGTTCAGAACTAGTTAAAACTGTTCAAAACTTGTTTAAAATTGTCTAAAATATTTCTTAACCTTTTAAAACTAGTGGGAGATTATTCAGAGCTATTTAAAACTGTTAAGAGATACTTAGAACTTTCTAAGATTGTTCTAAACTGTTTAGAACTAATTTAAAATTATTTTTAACTGTTCAAACCTGTTTAGAACTGGATAAAACTGTTTAGAACTTGTTTTAAATTGTTCCAAACTGTTTTAAAACTATTTATAACTAGTTAAAAACCGTTAAGAACTATTTAACAAGTTTTTATCATTGTTCAAAATTTGTTTAAGACTGTTAAAAATATTTTTTAACCTTTTAAAACTAGAGAGAGATTTTTCAGAACTGTTTTAAATTGTTTAGAATTACTTAGAATTTTCTGAGGTTGCTCTAAACTGTTTAGAACTAATTGAAAACTATTTTTAACTGTTAAAACTTGTTAAAAATTGTTAGAGCTGGTTAAAAACTATTTATAACTGTTTAAAAACATTTTAAGATTGTTTAGAACTTGTTTGAAACTGTTAAACTGTTGAAACGGGTCAGATTTGACCCGAACTAGTTTTTAATATTTATAAATTGTTTTAAACTGCTCGGAACTAGTCTGAAACTAATTGTAACTAGTTTAATTTTGTTTATAACTTTTTAGAATTTTTTAAAACAGGTTTAAAAATACTTAGAACTATTTTAAACTATTTATAATTAGTTCAAAACTGTTTTGAACTACTTAAAACTACTTTAAACTGCTTAGAACTTGTTAAAAACTATTTAGAACTATTTTAAACTTGTTTAGAACATGGTTTATAACTATTTAGGCCTTGTTAAAAACTATTTAGAATAATTAAAATCTTTTTAGAACTTGTTTTAAATTATTCAGATCAGGTCAAAAACTGTTTATAACTTGTTCAGAACCGTTTAGAAATTTTTTAAACTACTTGAAGCTGTTTAGAATTTCTTAGAATGCTCTAAATTTCTCAAACCTCTTAAAACTTGTTGAAAATTATTTAGAACTATTTTTAATCAATCAAGTAACAATAAATTAATCCAAACAAGAAAAAAATAATCAGTATTTTTCAAATTTTTATCTAGAAACCATATTTTTTGTATTTTGTCCGTATCCTTATTATTAACCATGAGAATTTTTACATAACATTTTACAAATATTTGTTCAGCTGCCTCGAACTTTTTTCTCGGTTTAAATAAAGAATTACAAAAAGTGTAATGAACAAGTACTTCTAATTTAAAATATTTCGATTAATCCACAAGGTGTGTAGAAACTGTGCGTAACTGTTTGATGACTAGAAGAAATTATATCTCATTAATAAAAGCATTACGATTAATAATAATTCAGTCCCGATTCTAATGAAAGTAAATAATGTCGATAAAAAAAAAAAAAAGTTGAACGTGTCCTGCATATGAAAAGCAAATGTTGCTTAACTTGTACGGTCTTTTCGCTGAAATCTTGTGACTAATTATACGCTGTTTAGATTATTTGAAGCGATAGTGTCACACGACTCGAGGAATTGCGTAAATTATCTCGAGTTCATAGATTCAAATTTGACAGACATTGTGTCTTGAATCAAATTACACTCGTAACATTCAAATTTACTCATTGATAAACAAGAGTTGTTCCTTTAAAAGTCAATTAGATCTCAAATTCATTTACAACTGACACAATTCGAAAAATGCAGTCGAATTGCATTTCAATGATTAACACACTGTAAAAATAAAATAGTAAATTTTTTTTAATCCCTTTTCAATGCAGTAGAAATGAAGTTTTCTTGACAAAAATGTGTAAAAACATTTTCTAAAAAAAAAAAAAACAATTGTCTGTTTCTGGGGTCTTGAATCCGAATTCGTAGTTAAAATTTAAAAATTCAAAATGGCGTCTTCAAAATGAAAATAGTTAATCGGGAGTTTTCAGGATCGCTGAATCCGAATCTGTAGCCAAAATTTAAAAATCGAAAATGGCGATAAAAATTATGATTTGACTAATCTGGCTGAATTTTTTTGGGATATTTGGGATTTGTAATTGGCGATAACAAAAACCTTCAAATTAGCCTTCTTTGGAATGATTATATTTTACAAGTGCTTTATAAAATAAGTTTATTCATTCCAAAAAATGTATAAGGGTGATCTCCACTTAAAAAGCAGAAGTTAAAAAAACAAGTGTCATATGTATATTTTTAAAGATTTTTTTAACTATTAAATTATTGTAGTATCTATACATTTTAAGATCGATAGTTTGAATTTTTTAATTCTAACCACAGATTTAGATTCAGCGATCCCAAAAACCCCCAAGTACGCCAGATTAGTCAAATTAAAATTTTTGTCGACATTTTGAATCCGTCATTTTGGATTTTAAAATTCTATTACAGATTTGGAATTAGAGACCCTAAAAACCCCCAAACAACCGTTTTTGGACAAATCAGTCAAATTAAAAATTGTTTAGTCGCCATTTTGAATTTTTAAACTTTGATTACAAATTCAGATTCAGTGACCCCAAAAACCATTCAACACTTAGTTTTTAATCATATCTTGTAAAAAATTTGTTTATCTAAGAAAATGTTTATAATTGAAAAAAATTATATTATTTACATTTAATTTCTGAATGACCTTCTCCAGTGGCGTAACTGGGAGGACGAGGGCCCTGGGGCAAAAAGTAAAATGGGGCCCCAATAATATATAATAATTAACAAGTTTAATTAATTAATTCATCCATTCATTCTGTCCACATCTGAAATTTGTCACTAGATGTTTTTTTCTTTTTAAATTTTAAATCATATTGCACCTTGTGTAAATGTTTTTAAATTTTAAATTTATAGCAATTTTAATTTCTTAAAATTTCAATTAATGTGAACTTGCGTTGATTAAAAGTTCAATTAATCTACGTTTCAATTGAACTAAATTTGAAGTAACTCAAAAATTTCTTTGATTTTTAATAATTCTTTTTTATTATGATTTCAATTTCTTAAACTACAATTTTGTACTATTTTTATCATTTTTCAATTAATTCCTGCAACTTCTAATTATTTTTAAATTGTTTCTTTAATTCTTAAATTTACCTTCTTAAAATTTCGTTTAGTTTTTTCAATCACTTTTTTAATTTTAATTATTTTTCCCTTGACATTAAATCAAATTAATTATATATTTATTCCTAATTTCTATATTATCCTTCGCAAATTTTAATTAGATTTATTAATTCACCACTATTTTTGTCATTTTAAAATTATGATTATCAATTTTTAATCATTTTCATAATTTCTGAATTAATTTCAAGAACTTTGAAATATATATATATATATCACAATTTTCAATTATTTTGTTCAATTTTCATTTCTTTTCGTTATTTTGCAATAATTTTCTTCATCTTTTAATAATTTCATTATTTTTCAATCAATTTCCGAAATTTTCAGTTATTATCTTAAATTTAGATTATTGTCATCAATTTTCTAGGTTTTAAACGATTTTTAAATTATTTTCTTACGCTTAAAAATAAATTCTGCATTTTTTCTCGTATTTTCTTCAATTTCTAATTATTTTCATTATTTTGGCACGATTTTTAAAAATTGCAATTATTTATCTGAAATTTAAATTATTTTCATCAATTTTTGATTCTTTCTGAGATTTTTTAATTATTCTCTTAATTTAAAAATTTTTAAGTTATTTTGTTATTATTTTCTTTTTTTAAGCATATACATATTCTATGGTTTTTTCAATTATTTCTCTCAAATTTTATTTACTGTTTTCAATACATTATATTTAAATTATTTTCATCATATTTCAATTATTTTTCACAATCTTAAATTATTTTTTCCAATTTTGAATTAATTATTAATTATTTCTGCGTTTTTTTTTAACTATTCTCTTTAATTAAAATTCTTCAAGTAATTTTGTAATTAACTTCTTCTTTTAAACATATATTCTTTGATTTTTTCAATTATTTCCCACAAATTTTATTTACTATTTTCAGTTCATCATATTTCAATTCTTTTGAGCATATTTCACTTATTTTTTTCAATTTTAATTTAATTTTATCATTTTTTAATTATTTTCCTCTATTTTAATTTTTTTTCTCATTTTCTAAGATTTTAAAGAATTTTTCAAAAATTTCAAAGATTTTCTTCAATTTTCAATAAGGTACTTTAATTTGTTTTCATAATTTCCAGTTTTTTTTATTAATTACCGTGAATTTCAATTATTTTTAGCTTTCCTCAATTATTTTTGACTTATTGATTATTTTTTTTTTATACCGTACATTGCATAATAGTTTATATAATTATGGGCAATTCTATTGTGTGCTTTCAATTATCAATTATTTTCATCATATTTCAATTATTTTCTTCGATATTCAATAATTTTCGGCTTTTTTCAATTATCGATTACGTTCTTGAAGCTTCAATTCAATTCTTCAATTATTTAACAATTTTCAGAAATTCACAATTATTTTCTTCAACTGACAATTATTCTTTTCAATTTTCAATTATTTTCTTCAATTTCCAATTATTTTCTACAATTCTCAATTATTTTCTTCCATTTTGCATTATTTTAATTAATTTCAAATTATTTCTTCATTTTTCAATTAATTTCTTCGATTTTCTACTTTTTTCTTCAATTGACAATTATTTTCTTAAATTTTCAATTATTTTCATCAATTTCTAATTAATTTATTTAATTCTAAAATATTTTCTTCGATTTTCAATTGTTTTAATCAATTTTTAATTATTTTCTTCAACTATAAATTATTTTCTTTTAATTGCCAATTATTTGATTCAATTTTCAATTATTTTCTTGAATTTCCAATTATTTTCTACAATTTTCAATTATTTTCTTCCATTTGGAATTATTTTCATTAATTTCAAATTATTTCTTCATTTCTCAATTATTTTCTTCGATTTTCTACTATTTTCTTCAATTGCAATTATTCGATTCAATTTTCAATTATTTTCATCAGTTTCTAATTAATTTCTCCAATTTTCAATTATTTTCTACGATTTTCAATTATTTGAATCATTTTTTAATTATTTTCTTCAACTATAAATTGTTTTTTTTTGTATTGCCAATTATTTGATTCAATTTTCAATTATTTTCTTTATATTTCAATTATTTTAATCAACTTTTAATTATTTTCTTCAACTATAAATTATTTTCTTTTAATTGCCAATTATTTGATTCAATTTTCAATTATTTTCTTGAATTTCCAATTATTTTCTACAATTTTCAATTATTTTCTTCCATTTAGAATTATTTTCATTAATTTCAAATTATTTCTTCATTTCTCAATTATTTTCTTCGATTTTCTACTATTTTCTTCAATTGCAATTATTCGATTCAATTTTCAATTATTTTCATCAGTTTCTAATTAATTTCTCCAAATTTCAATTATTTTCTACGATTTTTAATTATTTAAATCATTTTTTAATTATTTTCTTCAACTATAAATTGTTTTTTTTGTATTGCCAATTATTTGATTCAATTTTCAATTATTTTCTTTATATTTCAATCATTTTCATCAATTTTTAATTATTTTCTTCAGATCTCAACTATTTCCTTAAATTTTTAATTGTTTAATTTAATATCCAAATAATTTTCGACTTTTTTCAACTATTTTTTTCAATTATCATTTATTTATTTCACATCTCAATAACTCCTCCATTTTTCAATTATTTTCTTCTATAATCAACAATTCTCGGCTTTTTTCAATATTTTTTTTTTCAATTATCAATTACGTTTTTGAAACTTGAATTCAATTCATCAATTATTATTCAACAATTTTCATAAAATCACATTTTCTTCAATTTCCAATTATTTTCTAGAATTTTTAATTAATTTCTTTAAATTACAATTACATTCTTCATTTTTTATTGTTTTCTTCAAATTCTATAATTCCTGGGTTGTTCAATTTCTTTTTTCTTTAATTATCACTTATTTTCTTCTACTTTCAATCCCATTCTTTAATTCTTGTATTATTTTCTTTAATTCTCAATTATAATTTTCGACATTCAATTCCATTCTTTAATTTTCAATTTTTTTTAATATTCAATAACTCTAGGCTTTTTACAATGATTTTTTGTTCTCAATTATTTTCTTTAATTTCCAATTTTTTTCTTTAATTTCATTTATTTTCTTCGATTTCCAATTATTTTTTCATATTTCTTTCAGTTTCTCAATTTCTTTCAATTTTCAATTTCTTCTCAATTTTCTTTAATATTTAACAATTCTCAGCTTTTTTAAATTATATTATTCTTTCAATTTTTATTTAAACTGAGAATTTTTAAATTATTTTCATCAATTCGCAATTATTTGTGTCGATTTTTAAATTTTTCTGCTGTTTTAAAATATTGTATTTAATGTTTAAGTACGTTCTTCAATTTTTAATTATTTTCTTCAATATTAAATAATTCTTGGCATTTTACATTTTTTTTTTAATTATAAATTATTTTCTTCTTTTTTCACTCCAATTGTTCAGTAATTTTCTTTAATTCTCAATTATTGTATTTGAATTACAATTTCATTTCTCAATTTTCAATTGTTTTTTTTTTTGATATTCAATAATTCTGCGATTTTCTGATTTCAATTTGATTATTTAATTTTCAATTTATTTCTTTAATTTTGAATTATTAACTTAAGTTTTAAATTATTTTTTTGATTTTCTATCTAGTTGACCAATTTTTAATTATATTCTTTGAATTTAATAACCATTGTTGAATTTTTCAAAAATTGTTCAATTGTAGATTAATATTAACTTTTGTTTTTTAATTTTGTTTCTAATTGTCAAATATCTTTGTCATTGTTCAATTATTTCTTTCCATTATTAATTATTTCTTTCCATTATTAATTGTTTCTTTTAATTCTTAATTATTATTTTTTGTAAAGTTTAATATTTAATTCTTCAATTCTCAATTATTTTCTTTGAATTTACTTTATTTTCTTCAATTATCAACTGTTATCTTCAATTTTTGTAGCCATTTGTAGGGCTATTTCTGTGGCTGAAAGGCATAACAGCATAACTAACATTTTATCGAATTTGAGATAATATCAGATTTGAGTTTATTAAGTAATGCTCTTTAAAGTTTCATAACGGTAAAGTGATTTAAATGTTTAATTACGTAGAAAATAATTAATAACATAACAACATAACTGCATTCAAATCGAAAAAAAATAATTGATATTCTTCTTTGAAGTGTTTATATTTTATTAAAATTGATAAACAGATGTAAAAACTACACTAAAAAATAGGATACAATGACAAACACCAAAAATATTGGTTAATTTTTTGATTTTACAAAACCAAGAAAAAAAACAAAAACAGATTTTTCTTAAAACAATGAAAATGCAGTTATGATGTTCTGCCTTTCAGCCACAGATTTATACTTAAAATAAAATTTAAGTTAACAAGAGAAAAAACTGGGAAAATTTGTATCAAAAACCGGGAAATTACCGGGAATTTTGTGGGACGAAATTAGTAGACACCCTGAATTAGGTATATTGTTTAATTTCAATTATTTTTTGCAATTTTTTTTTTAATTTATAAATTTTAAAAATTTTGTTCTAAATAATTATTTTTTGCAATTTATTTACATAAACTTATTTTTAATAATCTTTGCCCCTTAACAGTTACGCCACCTTCTCTATCCTAAAAAATTATATTCAAATCCCAAAATGAGATGGATTGAGAAGCAAAACATGACCTCTTACTTGTTTTAAAATTCTTGAAACAACAGGAGAGATTTTTTTAGGGATATAAAAATTTTTCATAACGAATTTAAAATGAGGATTTGATTCTCAGACGAAGAAGGATTATTGCCAACCAGTGGGGATGTTGTCGGCAATAATGAGTCCGCTAAAGAGAGGGTGTCTAGCGTAAGCCCTCGGATTTATCGTCATCATCAACATCATCAGGATCGACATCAACGAGATTTTGAGGCGGGGAATTCACAATTTCGATATCGACATCCCCAAGCTGAAATGGTCGCACAAGAAATGTCACAGGGTTATACCCAATTACTTCATCAGTCGCATGAGCCACAGGAATACATATCATTAGAAGAACTCAGACCTCGAATCAATCAAGAGCATCATAATCAAAATCATCGAGATCATAATCATCATAATCCGGTTTCAACGCCCACATCTAATGCAGAACAACTTTATCAGCAACAAAACTACCAACAACCCAGTTACTACAATCTCTCCAATGTTCAAGAGTAAGTCTTTCGTTTATTAGTAAATAAATTATGATAACGTAATAATCAACAGTGTATCTCTATATATATGTTTGTTTTGAAATACATACTTGCAATTCCGTCATTTGTAACTGCGTATTTTTGTTCTGATTTATTCAATAACGAGATGTTTAAAATCGCAAAATATTATGTAAATTTATATTGAATTACAGTTACTGAATTATGTAAAGTTTTCTATTTATGACAATTTTTGTCCAAAACGGCTACCCAACGAATTTTGCCTTCAGTTTTAGCTACTTAAAAAGTAGTCTAAATATGAAGTCGATAGGTAGATTTTTACTCAAGTTATCGTAAATCAAAAATTTTCTACAGACAGACAGACAGACAGACAGACAGACACTTGCGGAATCAGGAGGTCTCAAAATATCGAGAAATGTGGAAATTGCAAAAATTTCAAAATCGCACTTTAATATACTGAATTTTGGGAGAAAGCTATAGAGGCCTTAAAATCTATAGAACGATTTTTCAATAGACAATAATTTTTCTGTCTTAAGATCTGCTTTTTTTTTTAATTGTGTTTTACCGACAAAGTATAAACTTTTTTTTCTAAGTAGGAATTTACGTGATGATTGACTTGACTTTAAGACAACAACAAGATCTTCATTAGCCATCAATCGTTTCATCGACCGTACAATACCAATGAAATGAAATTATACGTATGACGCAATAAAAGATAAGATGATGTAACATTTTACTATTAAAATTTTGCGCAGAAAGTAAGAAGTTTTTTTTAAACAAATAAAAAAAATTGGTTTTTTTTAATGAATATTGTAGTTATATTTTATTTTGCAACGTATTTATAATATATCGGAATTATATTTCTTATTGTTAAATACTAGAATTGAATAATTTTTATTTTGGTGAAAAATTATTTACTGTAAATTTTAATTTTATAAATTGTAATTTGTCATGATTATGGCTTTTTTGAAAAAATCACAAAACCGACATTTTGTTTATACTAATTGTCAACTAACATAATTTTTATATTTCAAACAATGATTAAACCGAAAATTTATTTACAGTAATCCTTCTTAATTTGTTATCTCCCGAAATGCTGTTGGGCATAATTTTGATTAAACGTTACAAAAAATAGTAATTAAGAATTAAAAGAAACAATTAATAATGAAAAGAAATAATTAATAATGGAAAGAAATAATTGAACAATGACAAAGATATTTGACAATTAGAAACAAGATTAAAAAAAACAGGAAATATTAATCTACAATTGAACAATAATTGAAAAAATTGAACAATGGTTATTAAATTCAAAGAATATAATAAAAAATTGGTCAACTAGATAGAAAATCCAAAAAAATAATTTAAAACTTAAGTTAATAATTCAAAATTTAAGAAAGAAGTTGAAAATTAAATAATCAAATTGAAATCAGAAAATCGCAGAATTATTGAATATTAAAAAAAAACAATTAGAAATTGAGAAATAAAATTGAAATTCGAATACAATAATTGAGAATTAAAGAAAATTACTGAACAATTGGATTGAAAAAAGAAAAAAATAATTTATATTTAAAAAAAATGGAAAATGACAGGAATTATTTAATATTTTTTTTTTGAAACATGAAATAAATAACTGATAATTGAAAAGAAAATAATTGAAAAAAGTCGATATTACTGAATCTTAAAACAAACAATTAAAAATTAAAGAAAATAATTGAAAATTGAAGAAAATAATTGAAAATTGAAGAAAGGACTTAAAAAATAAAGACGATATTTGAAAACAGCAGAAAAATTTAGAAATCGACGGAAATAATTGCGAATTGATGAAAATAATTTAAAAATTCTCAATTTAAATAAAAATTGAAAAAAATATAATTTAAAAAAGCTGAGAATTGTTAAATATTTAAGAAAATTGAGAAGAAATTAAAAATTGAAAGAAATTGAGAAACTGAAATGAATATGAAAAAATAATTGGAAATTGAAGATAATAAATGAAATTTACGAAAAAAATTGGAATTTGAAGAAAATAATAAAAAAAATCATTGTAAAAAGCTTAGAGTTATTGAATATTAAAAAAAAACAATTGAAAATTAAAGAATGGAATTGAATGTCGAAAATTATAATTGAGAATTTAAGAAAATAATTCAAGAATTGAAGAAAGGGATTAAAAGTAGAAGAAAATAATTGAAAATTGAATCAAATAATTGTCAATTAAAAAAAAAAAATTATAGTTGAAGAAAATAATTAAAAATTGATTAAAATAATTGAAAATCGTAGAAAATAATTGAAAATTGAAGAAATTAATTAGAAATTGATAAAAATAACTGAAAATTGAAGAAAATAATTGGCAATTGAAGAAAATAGTAGAAAATCGATGAAAATAATTGAGAAATAAAGAAATAATTTGAAATTAATGGAAATAATGCAAAATGGAAAAAAATAATTGAGAATTGTAGAAAATAATTGGAAATTGAAGAAAACAATAAAAAATGAAGAATTTAATTGTAATTTGAAGAATTTAATTAAAAATTGTAGAAAATAATTTGAAATTGAAGAAAATGTGACTTTATGAAAATTGTTGAATAATAATTGATGAATTGAATTTAAGTTTCAAAAACATAATTGATAATTGAAAAAAAATATTGAAAAAAGCCGAGAATTATTGATTATAGAAGAAAATAATTGAAAAATGGAGGAGTTATTGATATGAGATGTGAAATAAATGATAATTGAAAAAAATAGTTGAAAAAAATCGAGAATTATTGAATATTAAATTAAATAATTAAAAATTGAAGGAAATAGTTGAGATCTGAAGAAAATAATTAAAATTGATGAAAATGATTGAAAATTGAAGAATATAATTGAAAATTGAAGAAAATAATTGAAAATTGAAGAAAATAATTGAAAATTGAATCAAATAATTGTAAATTAAAAAAAAAATTTTAGTTGAAGAATATAATTAAAAATTGATTAAATTAATTGAAAATCGGAGAAAATAATTGAAAATTGAAGAAATTAATTAGAAATTGATGAAAATAATTGAAAATTGAAGAAAATAATTGTCAATTAAAAAAAATAGTAGAAAATCAAAGAAAATAATTGAGAAATAAAGAAATAATTTGAAATTAATAAAAATAATGCAAAATGGAAGAAACTTATTGAGAATTGTAAAAAATAGTTGGAAATTGAGGAAAACAATAGAAAATGAAGAATGTAATTGTAATTAAAAGAAATTAATTAAAAGATGTAGAAAATAATTTGAAATTGGAATCAAATAATTGGCAATTCAAAAAAGGAATTTATAGTAGAAGAAAATAATTTAAAATTGATTAAAATAATTGAAAATCGTAGAAAATAATTGAAAATTGAAGAAATTAATTAGAAATTGATAAAAATAACTGAAAATTGAAGAAAATAATTGGCAATTGAAGAAAATAGTCGAAAAGCGAGGAAAATAATTGAGAACAAAAAATCATTGTAAAAAGCCTAGAGTTATTGAATATTAAAAAAAATTGAAAATTAAAGAATGGAATTGAATGTCGACAATTATAATTGAGAATTAAAGAAAATAATACAAGAATTAAAGAATGGGATTGAAAGTAGAAGAAAATAAGTGATAATTAAAGAAAAAAGAAATTGAACAACCCAGGAACTATAGAATTTGAAGAAAACAATAAAAAATGAAGAATGTAATTGTAATTTGAAGAAATCAATTAAAAATTGTAGAAAATAATTTGAAATTGAAGAAAATGTGACTTTATGAAAATTGTTGAATAATAATTGATGAATTGAATTTAAGTTTTAAAAACATAATTGATAATTGAAAAAAAATATTGAAAAAAGCCGAGAATTATTGATTATAGAAGAAAATAATTGAAAAATGGAGGAGTTATTGAGATGTGAAATAAATAAATGATAATTGAAAAAAATATAGTTGAAAAAATGGAGAATTATTATTGAATATTAAATGAAATAATTAAAAATTGTAGGAAATAGTTGAGATCTGAAGAAAATAATTAAAAATTGATGAAAATGATTGAAATATAAAGAAAATAATTGAAAATTGAATCAAATAATTGGCAATACAAAAAAAAACAATTTATAGTTGAAGAAAATAATTAAAAATTGATGAAAATGATTGAAAATTGAAGAATATAATTGAAAATTGAAGAAAATAATTGAAAATTGAAGAAAATAATTGAAAATTGAATCAAATAATTGTCAATTAAAAAAAAATTTTAGTTGAAGAATATAATTAAAAATTGATTAAATTAATTGAAAATCGGAGAAAATAATTGAAAATTGAAGAAATTAATTAGAAATTGATCAAAATAATTGAAAATTGAAGAAAATAATTGGCAATTAAAAAAAATAGTAGAAAATCAAAGAAAATAATTGAGAAATGAAGAAATAATTTGAAATTAATAAAAATAATGCAAAATGGAAGAAACTTATTGAGAATTGTAAAAAATAGTTGGAAATTGAAGAAAACAATAGAAAATGAAGAATGTAATTGTAATTTAAAGAAATTAATTAAAAGATGTAGAAAATAATTTGAAATTGGAATCAAATAATTGGCAGTTCAAAAAAGGAATTTATAGTAGAAGAAAATAATTTAAAATTGATTAAAATAATTGAAAATCGTAGAAAATAATTGAAAATTGAAGAAATTAATTAGAAATTGATGAAAATAATTGAAACTTGATTAAAATAATTGAAAATCGTATTTTCAAAAACATAATTAATAATTGAAATAAAATATTGAAAAAAGCCGAGAATTATTGATTATAGAATAAAATAATTGAAAAATGTAGGAGTTATTGGGATGTGAAATAAATAAATGATAATTGGAAAAAATAGTTGAAAAAAGTGGAGAATTATTGAATATTAAATGAAATAATTGAAAATTGTAGGAAATAGTTAAGATCTGAAGAAAATAATTAAAAATTGATGAAAATGATTGAAAATTGAAGAATATAATTGAAAATTGAATCAAATAATTCACGGTGAGTTTTAACCAACTTTAACCTAAAGGTTCTCCCACTACAAATGTTTTTGCAGATATTGAATGTAGACACTTTTCTAAAAGTTTTGCAAAAAAAATCAAAATCTTTCATCGAGCCGTTTTTGAGAAAATTGATTTTTTAGGTTAACAAATTTAATTTTTGGACTTTAATTTAAAGTATATGCATGGTCGCAACAAAATAAAATTCAGTTTGAATTTGGACACTTTCCTGAGTACGTTGCAAAAAAAGTAATACTAAAAACACTTTCATTCAGCCATTTTTAAGAAAATCAGTCGTTTAGGTTAAAAAATGTAATTTTTGAATTTTTATTTAAAGTATAAACTTCATTTTTGAAAAAAAATATTGCGTAGGCCGTATTCTTTTTTCTTTATAGAAGATTACTGAAAAAAAAGTTTTAAATCATTGAAGTGCGACCTCTAAATTCGAATTTAATTGCTTTTGTTCTATTTAATTTTTATGCCCGACCCTCTAGGTAACTTGCACAAAAATTGAAAGGGATAAAAGCAATTAAATTCAAAAATAAAAATCGCACTTTAATGATTAAAATTTTTTTTTCAGTAATCTTCTATAAAGAAAAAAGATTACGGCCCACGCAATACTTTTATTTTAAAAACAAAGTCTTAGTATAAGTTATTTTAACGATATTACACATACTTTGAATAAAAATCCAAAAATTAAATTTTTTAACCTAAACGACTGATTTTTTCAAAAATGGCTGAATGAAAGTGTTTTTAGTATTATTTTTTTCTGCAATGTAATCAGTAAAGTGCCTAAATTCAAACTGAGTTTTATTTTGTTGCGACCATGCATATACTTCAAATAAAAAGTTCAAAAATTAAATTTGTTAACCTAAAAAATCGATTTTCTCAAAAACGGCTCGATGAAAGATTTTGGTTTTTTTTTGCAAAACTCTTAGAAAAGTGTCCACATTCAATATCTGCAAAAACATTTGTAGTGGGAGAACCTTTAAGTTAAAGTTGGTTAAAACTCACCGTGAATTGGCAATTCAAAAAAAAAATTTATAGTTGAAGAAAATAATTAAAATATGATTAAAATAATTGAAAATCGTAGAAAAAAAATTGAAAATTGAAGAAATTAATTAGAATTTGATGAAAATAATTGAAAATTGAAGAAAATAATTGTCAATTGAAGAAAATAGTAGAAAATCGAAGAAAATAATTGAGAAATGAAGAAATAATTTGAAATTAATGAAAATAATGCTAATGGAAGAAAATAATTGAGAATTGTAGAAAATAATTGGAAATTGAAGAAAATAATTGAAAATTGAAAAGAATAATTGTCAGTTGAAGAAAATAATTGTGAATTTCTGAAAATAGTTGAATAATTGAAAAATTGAATTGAAGCTTCAAGGACGTAATCGAGAATTGAAAAAAGCCGAAAAAAACATAACATAACCTAAAATTCAAGCCAATAATTCTTGCTCTACATTTTTTCCAAATTACTCTTCTGACAGAATTCTAAGTGTGTCCAAATTTTAATTGTCAGATTACCTTTTTTACGGAATATTTATTTCTTTAAATTTTCATTTTCAAGAATTAAAGTTTGAATTAAAGTTTAAAGAGTCCTTTAAACGTCAGATTATAGTTTGTCCGAATGTAGAATTCCTAGAGAAGCTGTCTGATTGGCCAGTAATATTTCGGGAAAAATTACGAACCAATCAGATAGCTCCTTTAGAAAATCTACATTCCGGGCAAATGTACATTTTGGAATTTTTGCATTTGGGAAGTTTAAGATTTTGATATAAATAAAGTTTCGGTTAGTTAATTTTTCGGACAATTAATAAATCTGAGAAATAAATATTCGAGAATTTAAGCATTCTGACAAAAGAAAAATCGAGAGGTTAAATATTCAGAGAAATGGGGTTTTGAGAGGTTAAATATTTTGACAAATGGTAAATATGATAAATGCAGTTTCTAAAAAATGTATAATTGAAAAATTATGTTTCTTGAATAAATGAAGTTTTGAGAAATTAAATATTCAAAGAACCTGTAAGTTTGATAAATACAATATCTGACAAATTTATATTTGGGAAGTTAAATAATCTAAAAAATTTAATTTCGGGAAATTGAATATGAGGACAAACGGTAAATCTGATAAATACAATTTCTGACAAATGCATTTTCGGAAAGTTGAATATTCTGACAAAATGAAATTTTAGAAATTTAAGCATTCTGATAAATAAACTTCGATCCATCACATATTTCGTAATTGAGATTTGGTCAAAATGTCGGTTTTTCTATTCAGAAAAATAAAATTTACAATAAATAACTTATTTTAGTTAAAGTAAGAATTGTGTCAAAAAACAATTTTACTATTTATAAATTACAATAAATTTTAATTAAAATAAAATAGAAAATTTTCAGTCAAATATAATTTATTTTTCATATTTCGATATCTAATTTCAAACTTTTTCATCTAATAACGAACAAAATTAAAAAAAAATTGACCCTCTGCGCATCTGATTTAACTTGTCAAAGAAGCAGATTTTAATCAATTTATGCCTCTCCAGAAATTTTTGTCAAAAACTCCAAAAAATTTTTCAGTCAAATATTAATTGTTTTTTATATTCTTATATCTAATTTCAAACTTTTTTATCTAATAACAAACAAAATTAAAAAAGAATTGAACCTCTGCGCATCTGATTCAACTTGTCAAAGAAGCAGATTTTAATCAATTTATGCCTCTCCAGAAATTTTTGTCAAAAACTCCAAAAAATTTTTCAGTCAAATATAATTTATTTTTCATATTTCGATATCTAATTTGAAACTTTTTTTATCTATTAACGAACAAAATTCAACAAAAATTGAACCTCTGCGCATCTGATTCAACTTGCATGGCGATAGAATGAATTTGTTTTTCAGATTTTGGGCCAAAAACTCAATTTTTCTATTTTTATGTGGACTATATCACTTAAAATATTTAACCGATTGAAAAATAATGTTAAAAGCGATTGTTTGGAATTTGATTACCTTTAATTTTACACTTAGAAAAACTCAATCGGACATCTGTAACTCGAGATACGGCCTAAAACGTGAAGTCACCTCCGAAAAAAACGTAAAAAAATTTTAAAAATTCATATTTCGAAAACCTATCCATAGAAAAATTTCTTAATGTCATTTTTAAGTAACGAGAAGCTTAGTACATAAGAAAAAAATAGTAGCATTAAATGTACATTTTGGCTGTAAACTAGTGTAATTTTATTTTATTTAACTTTTTCCTAACTTGATAATCCTTTTTTTCTTTAAACATACTTAAATATCGTAAAACTTAATTTTCCAACATATGCTAAAATAACACGTAATTTTCATAGCATAGAATGTAAGTTATGCAAGGAATTTATTAATGATTTAAAAATCTGTTTTACTCCTAAATCAATCTAATGGTCAGTATCATTGATTTGTGTATAAATCTCGTTTAATAACAGTAAAATTCTGTGATTGTCAGTTCTTAGGTTTAAAAGTGACGGTTGGCGAATCCGAAAGAAAGAAAGGCCAAGTTGGTTGGGCGTGTAGTCTAGTTCTCTGATCGTACTAATGGCTATTAACGAGCATATACACGCCAAGATATTGAACATTCTAAGAATAATTGACTTGTGAATTATTTACGATCTATTTTGCAATATCTATTGTTTTAACAACAGACTTTTTTCAATAAGTCGTTTTTGTAACATTTTTTTTTTGTAATTTATGTTCATGATTCTCAGTCATCATCTTTTCCGAATAATGGAAACATAATTTAAAAAGAAATTTTAAAAAGTGATTTATCAGATTATGTATATGTATATGTAAATATAAACAAATATATTTGTATTTCGAAATGTGAACAGCAAATAAAATGCAATGTTGCAAGCAATAAATGTATGTTAATATTATTTAAAATTTTACATTTCAAGCATATATGTATATAGAAACATTCCCGGAATTTTTCCTATTTTAAGTTCTTAGAAATTAGAATAAAAAATTCACAAATCTATCCGGAAAATTGATGAAAATTCTCGTGGATGAGAAAAATTTGTGTATATTTAAATTTTTACCAAGATTATTGAAAACAAGTACTTTTCTTCAGAAGAAAATTAATTATTGTTATCTCTTCAATTACATAGTATGCATCCTATATTGCACAGCATATCTAATTTATTGCACTAGACAATTTGCGCACGATTATGTCTAATGTGCGCAATGATCGAAAGATCGAAACACAAAGTTTAATATTCTTTCATTAATAGTTATTAGATTCTTAAAGAACGTCACCAAAAAACACTAAGTAGCAAGTTTGCATATTAGTATGATTTAAACAAAAAAATAATAATATTTTAGTCGAAAACTATTTCCCAAAAAGTATACAATAAAGAAAATTATACAAATTTTAATTTGAAAAAAAAGCTTAGTCTTGCGTTTTTCAAAAAAAGGGGTGTTTTCCCAATAATTTGAGTAGAAAACATTTGTGATGTCATGTGTACTAATGTAACCTATGGATAAGTAGAATTACGTTAATCGCTCAAGTTACATCACACATGCGGAACTACACTTGCACTTCGCCGATGCAGATAAGTGGTTGACCTTGTAGTGACTAACGTTCTTTTTTTTTTTCTTTTTTGTAGAAACATTGCAAAGGCACAAGCTTATTGATAAAGTTTGACGATAATCAGATTAAGCTAATTATAAACAAAAGTAAATAAACAATAAACACAAATGAAAAGAGGCTTTTTTTTGCAATAAAATGCGATATATTACATCAACTTGGGATAATTGGCCTTTTGTTTCTAGGTAAAATAATTGTTATGGAGAACTAAAAAGTGACTTAGATAATGTTTTATTTGTTGTGACAAACTGAAAAACAACATCACTCGATATATGTAATATAATTGTACAATCAGATGTGATAATGACACTGCAGATTCAATTATGCAATCCAGCTTTGATAACTATACAGAATCATATAAAAGGGGAGTTACTTCTGTAAACTTTGAAAATGTACCTTTTTTTTTTGATTAGACACTAAATGGAATAAATTTTTTATCTCTCGGATTGAGAATTATATTTTTTATCGAGAAATGAGGAGTGGATTTGAACAACTCGTAGGTTGTTCTGGAGATACAAAAATTAAATAAAATACAAGGTTTTAAATGTTGAAAAATGTAATTGAAGTTTGGTATACCTGTTTGGTCTTATATTTAGGAGCACAATGTAATAAAAAGGTTAAACAAAGTTAAACCTATCGTTCGTCACGTATTTTTAATTTCACTGACAAAAAGTCTCCTAGAAACTTTAAACTAGAAAAAACATCCAGTGACATATTTGGTAACGATCACATAAAGAAGATTTTTCGAAAGTTTAAAATTGATTCCATAGGCGTATGGATAAAATGAGTTTTTAAAATGTATTTGAGATAATAAGGATATTTTTAAATATTAAATGCATGTTACTTTTACGCACAATAAAATCTTAATTCAGTTTAAAAAAAGGATTAATTTATTTTTTGGTACTCATCTTTATATATATTTAAATTTGGAAATCTCATCTTCTGATTAAAAATCTAATTAAACGATCCTATAGTTGAAAGTCAAGACAACTATTTTAAAATAAAGAAAATAAAAGTAAAAATTACAGAAAATAATTGAGGAACGAAAAAATTAATTTTAAAATAACAAGAATTTAAATTAAAAATTGAAGAAATTACTTAAACAATAATCAAAAGTTGAAGATTATAAGTTAAAATATATGAAAATTATAATTACCTAATAGATGAGAAATAGACGAAATTTGGAAAAATTAATTTAAAAATAAGAAAAATAATTGAACTTGAAGACAATACTTTAAATTTAAAAAAGGAACCGAAATTCCGGAAGAAATTAAATACAAGATTAAAAATCAAAAATTGCAATTGAAATTTGAAGAAAATAATTGAAATTTCAAGAAAACACTTTCATTGTGACTAAACTAACTGGAAATTGAAGAAAATAATTTTAAAAAGAAGGTAATTATAAGTAATGACAAAAAAATTAAATTGAAAAAAAATTTCAAAAGAGAAGTACAAAAAACGTATTGAAGAAATTCATTTGAAAATAACAAATAAAATAAAAATTATTGATTATAAGTTAAATTTACGAAGATAACAAAAAATGAAAGATAATCTTTAAAAAAAACTGTTTTTGAATTTAAAAATGAGAAAAATAATTAAAATGGAAATAATAATTTTAATTTAAAGAAATATCATACAAATTGAAGTCATTAACTAAAAAGCCACAAAAATAAATTAAGTTTTAAGGATGCCTAAGGAAATGAAAGATATTTTTGAAAAATTAAGAAAAATGTTGATGAAATTGATAATAAATTAAAAGAAATTTTCAATTGATAGAAAATATAAAATACTACGAATATACACTCTAAATCTGAATCAGTGGTTTTCTACTAATGAATTAGTGGAAAGTAAGCTACTATTAAATAGTAAGAATTTTACTAATTTTTTAGTAGATAACTACTACTTGAAATTTTAAAGTATTACTATTTCAATTAGTAATTTTATACTATTTAAATTAGTAGTTTTCTACTATTTAAATTAGTAGTTTTCTACTAAAAATAAGTAGTTATCTAATAAAAAATTAGTAAAATTGTTACTATTTAATAGTAGCTCACTTTTCGACAATTCATTAGAAGAAAATCACTAATTCAGATTTAGAGAGTAAGAATTGTAAGAACTAAAATTTCAAATAAAATATATTTCAGACAATTTGTGAAAATTGAAGACAGAAACTGAAAGTTAAAGAAACTCGTTAAAAAATATCAAACATAATTGAAAACTGTACGTTTCAAGTTAAAATTGAGAAAAATAATTAAATGAAGAAGAAATATACTAAAAATGACAAAAGTAATTGAAATTGAAAAGAAATAAATAAATAAAGAAACAGTGAAAATTTAAGAGAATAATTGAAAAATGAAAATAATCATTTTGAAATGACAAGAAAAATGTAAATTCAAGAAATTCATTTGAAAATACAAAAATAATTGAAATTGAATGAAGACAATTTTGTAAAATTGAAGAATTCCGTTTGACAAAAAATATTAAAACTAATTAAAAATTATAGGCTACAAGTAGAAAATTGACGGAAAAACCGAGAATAAAAGGAAATTATTTCAAAATAGAAAAAACAATTCGAATTGAAGACTATAATTAATTATTAACAAACATAATTGCAAAATTTTAATTTTAATTGAAATATCAAAAAATAAATAATTGAAAGCAGAAGAAAATGACCGAAAATTGAAGAAAATTAGTTTAAAAATTAAAAGTGTAATTGAAACTAAAGTAAATTAAACAAATTAAATGAAAGTCGAAGAAAGAAAATAAAAAACATCAAATTAATTTAAAAATGAGGAAAAAATGTTAATTCAAGACAAAAATTTATGAAATGTGAAAACAGTTAATGAATAAAATTCAATAAAATTTAATAACATTAAATAAAAATGCCGAAAATAATTAAAAGATGAATAATAATTGAAAATTGAAAAGAAACATTGAAAAATAAGAAAAATAATTCCAATTAAAGACAATAATTTAGAAGTGTAAAAGAAATTTTTATTTGAAGAAGTTCAGTATAAAATGATCAATATAATTAAAAAATATAAGTTAATATAATAATTGAAGAAACTCATTTAAAAATAGAAAAAGTAATTGAAATTGTAGACAAAACAGATTTAAAGTAAAGAAAAATATGAGAAATATAGAAAATAATTGAAAAACAAAGAAATTGCATTTAAACATACTTTTAAAAAATTGAAATTTGAAAAAGTGTTTAAAAAGTGACAAGAACAATTGAATTTAAAGGATTCAAATTATAAATTGATAATATTCCTGGAAAAATAATTGAAAATTAAAGACTATAAGATAAAATATGCGAAAATGAGAAAAATAATTGAAATTGAAGACAACAGTTTCTTAAAGAAAAAGCCAAAATTTCTGATGAAATTTAAGACAAGAATAAACATTAAAAATTATAATTGAAATTTTAAGAAAATAATTGAAATTTCAAGAAAACAATTTGACTATGTCTATAAAATAACTGAAAATTGAAGAAAATAATTTTAAAAAGAAGGCAATTAAGTAATGAAAAAAAAATGAAATTGAAAAAAATGGAAGAAAAAAATTGAAAATTTATTGAGGGAATTTACTAGAAAATTACAAATATAATTGAAGATTGTTGATTGCAAGTTAAATTTGAGAAAATCTTTAAAAAAAATTTTTTTTTTTAATTAATGATTGGAAAAAATAATTAAAATGGCAATATAATATTTCCAAAGTGAAGAAACCAATTGAATCAATTTATTGATCAATGTCAAAATTAATTTAAAATCGAAAAAGGGAAGTAAAAGTTGAAGATGTTCGTTAGAAAATGACAAAAAGTAATTGAAAATTATAGTTTCCATGTTAAAATTGATGGAAATAATTCAATGAAGTAGAAAAACATTGCCCTAAGTTGAATGAAATTTTATGTCTCAAATCGCATAATCGTGAATTCATAAAAATGAGAAAAATTTTGTAAAAAATTGAATAGTGCGACCGTTAAAAATGGTTTAAAAAACCAATCAAAAATATGTGCATCTTTTTTTCTATACCATTATCTTGTTAATATTAAAAAAAGAATTAGCTTTGAATACAAAAATATAATCTTTTTATCATAAAACTAAAGTTTGAATCCAAAGCAGTCGGACAAAAAATGGAAATAAAGTCTATGACAAATAAATAAAGCTTTTACAATTATAAAATATCTTACAAAAGTAAATTAAACACTGTAATAAATTACAAAAATACTTGCTTGTTTCAAAATAGTGTGAGTTTTAGAAAGAAAACGAAAATTTTGACATTCAATGCCAAATGTGACAGGGTAATCCGCCATGATTCTTTATAATCACGTGACTCACTCGTAACATATTTTTTCTGCGCGTGCGCACTTCTTTTAATTCATCCCGCGCTTATTTAAAATCATGTTTTAAAAATATATCAAAAATGATTCTTCAATGCATGTTATTATAATTATTATTAATATAAAAACAATAATTAATGTAATTAATTTATTTAAAGACTGTTTTTTTATACAGAAGCAGTAAAAACTTGATATTTAGTTTCTACATCAAAATATACGTAAGGCGAGAGATTTTCCGTATCGTACGTATCTTGCTTAGAAGTTTTATAGCATATATGCAATTTACCCAAAAACACACGATGTAATTAAAGTAATTATTTTCATTTTAGAACTCATTGTTATAAATTAAATCAAATTATATTATTTAGATAGCTTAATGTTTAAGGATTAATTTAAAAAAAAAATTATGTATGTCTGTGAGATAGAAGTATATATTTTCTAAAATTTAAAAATGAAAAAAATTATCGTTCGAAAGCATCATTTTTACAATTCTTTAATAACTTCTTTAATAATAAACTGATAAACATGAAACTTTATAGAAATCATCTTTACCTTAATATACTTCATTGATAAAAACAATTATGATTAATATTTATTTTTGGCCAAGTTATTAACGATTGCCAATTTACCCAATTAGGCATTTTACTCGACTCTCCCCTATTTGAAAGAAAATTACTATTAAATACTTTTAATCCATATAAAATAACACATTTTAATGAAATTTCGTTTTTATTTCAGAAGTTCGTGCTCAACAATCTATTTTGTCGACATTGGAACAGGGGTGGGGGAATTAGGAGGAACAGGAGGGGGTGGGGAGGGTCTTGGACCGACCCCAACCCCCGGCCAAATCAACATAAGTCACTCAAACGACACCAGCGGAAATTCCAAAGCGAGTGGAGGAAATACCATTGTCACTTCCGTTAATACCACCCCAATTACAACTACATCTCTACCTCAAAATATTGCGGGGGTTAAACCCCCCCAGCATATGGAGACAACCCCCACTTCTATGGTCACAGACCAATCGCTCACATCGGGTCATTACTATCATCATCATCGACGGAATTCCAGAAATCACAATATCCATACTTCCAACAATGATTCCACTGAAGATTACACCTCGGACTCTAAGAAGAGGAAAATTTCTTTCCAGTGAGTTTGTTTTAATAAAAAATTTCTGTCATCTGAATATATTCGCCATACCCTCCTAGAGGCATACTATGATTTAGAGACTGGAAAGAATTTAAAGAAATTTTTGAAAAATTAAAAAAATAATTTTTTATATTTATTTATTTATTTATTTTTACATACATAAACGGGCGAGCAAAGTACTTATAAATAATATACATATAAAAGAATAAAAGGGTCGTTCTCTGAGAAAGTACAAATCACCTGTTCACGATGTTTTTATTAAAAAGTAGTAAAATTAATTTAATTTATTAAAAACTTTGTCAACCATACGATAAAATTTAGCAATCTTCAATTAAATCACACGAGAAACAATTAAAAAATTTCAAATTAACTGAAATATCTTATAAAATGAAGCGCAAAAACTCCACTGCGTGAACAGGTGATTTGTACTTTCTCAGAGAATGACCCAAAAATAATATAATATAAGAATAAAAAGAAATGGCGCTTGCGAATCAACTATAATTAGTATTGTATAAAATCCTACGCAATTCTAGTATTCTACTATATCTTAAACAAACTGAAGCTAAATTGGAATAAAATAAGTTATGAATTCTGTCAAATAAATAAAAACTATTAATTACGCCATTAATTAGTTTAAAGAGGAATAATAAATCATTAAACAGAAATAGATAGGAAATTAATGGAATTTTAAATAATGATCTTAGCTCTGAATAATTGAATAATTGATATTGATAATTGAATAATTGAAAATCAATATTAATGTTATGCAAAAATAAATCAAGTTCTACCAACATCCAAACACAAGCGTTTTAAATATTTGTTACTATTTTTTTTGACAATTTTGAATAAATAGCATAAATGTATACTTTTAACAATTGTTTTATGTAATTGATAATTTGTTTAAACAAATTATTATTGTTTATTTACAACTATTTACAGAATCTCTACCGAAACATGAATTTCAACTTCCCGAATCTAAAATCACATTTTTCCTGGATTTCTTTTAAGTGTATGATTAATGGCTATAATCAAATAATAATAATTATTAAATAATAATAATCTCCGTAAACTTCTGAAGTTAGTTAGTATGTATTTATATTTATTCATCTTTTTCTGTCCACGTTTTAAAATCCAGAGTGAAGATAGTCCCTGTTATTTTATTTTATTGTGCTGGTTTTTAACTGTCATTTGTGTAAAAAAATAGTTGCGAAAAATGTTTTAAAAATTTATTTTGATTTTTGAAGAAGTTTAAAATATATACACATGCAATTAATTTCCTAAATTTTCAGTTATTATCTCAAATTTAGATTATTGTCATCAATTTTTCATTATATAACGATTTTTTAATTATTTTCTTTTGCTTAAAAATAAATTCTGCAATTTTTCTTGATTTTCATCAATTTATAGGTAATTATATTCATTATTTTGTCATTACTTTTAAAACTTTCAATTATTTATCTGATATTACAATTATTCTCATCAATTTTCGTTATTTCTGCAATTTTTTAATTATTCTCTTTAATTAAAATGTTTTATGTATCTTTGTAATTCTTATTTTTTTCTAAACATATACTCTATGATTTTTTCAGTTATTTCTCTCAAATTTTATTGAATGTTTTCAATTTTTCCTATTTAAATTATTTTCATCATAATTCAATTTTCATTCTCAATCTTAAATTATTTTCAGCATATTTCAATTATTTCTTTCCATTTTGAATTAATTTTATCATTTTTCAATTATTTTTCTCGATGGTTAATATTTATTCTCATTTTCTAAAATTATTTTCTAAGATTTTTAAGTATTTTTCTAAAAATTCAAATATTTTCTTCAATTTCTAATTATTTTCATTTGTTATCAGAATTACAAATTTTTTTTATTAGTTATCGTAAATTTCAATTATTTTTAGCTTTCTTCCAGACTTTTCTCCAATTTTTAGTTTTTCTCATTTTATAAAAATAATTTCTAAATTTTTTTAAAGTATTTTCCTCAAATTTCTATTATTTTCTTTAATTTATAATTATTTTTCTTTGTTTTCATAATTTCCAAAAAAAATTATATTAATTATCGTAAATTTCAATTATTTTTAGCATTCTTCCAGTCTTTTCTCCAATATTTAGTTATTCTTATTTTCTAAAATTATTTTCTAAGATTTTAAGAAAATTTTTCTAATATTTCAATTGTTTTCTTCTATTTTTAATTATTTTTACTTGTTTTCATAATTTCAAAATTTGTTTATTAATTATCGTAAATTTCAATTACTTCTAGATTATTTCTTCAATTCTTTTTTCCAATTTTTAGTTATTTTCTTTTTTTTAAATTGAATTCTAAGATCTTCATCTATTTTTTCAAATTTCAATTATTTTTTCTTTATTTAAAAAAAATTCAGTAGTTTTTTCAATTATCACACATAAATGTCATGTATTTTTTACAACTTATCATTGTTTGTATCATATTTTAATTATTTTCGTCAAGTTTTAAAATTTAAAAACATTTTTCAATTATTTTACAAAATTTATTTTCTTCAATTTTTAATTCTATACATTTGTTTCATAATTTTAAAAATTGTTAACTATTTATCTGACTTTTCAATTCTTTCATTATTTATATTTTTTTTATCTTATTTTCTTCAATTTTCAATTAATTTCGTTCTTTTTCTCGTTCTTTTTTATAATTGCCAAAAAGTTTTTACTTATTTCTCTTTAATTAAAACTTGTTCTGTTCAATTTTAAATTATTTTTTCTTTTTTCATTAATTTTCTCTAATTTTTAACTATTTTCTTTTATTCCAATGAACTTCCTAATTATTTTTCTAAAATTTTGTTTAACTTTCCTTTATTTAAAATATTTTATGTAATTTGTTTAATTATTTTCTAAAATTTTAATTATTTTCTTTAATTTTAATTTATTTATCTCAATTTTTAACAATGTTTTTTCAATTTTCAATTATTTTCTCTAATTTTTCATTATTCAATTTTGTTGAAATTTACTTTTTAGATTCTCAAGTATTTTTTTCAAATTTAAATTATTTTCTTTATGTTTAAAACATTTTTATGATTGTTTAAATTACTTTTCCTAATTTTTCATTGATTTCATTTTTTTTTCAATTAATTTGCAAAATTTTCAATTATTTTGTTTAATTTCAATTCTTTTTTGCAATTCTTTTTAATTCTAAAATATTATAAATTTTGTCCTAAATAAATATTTATTTTATTTATATTAATTGATTTTTAAATATTATATTTAAAATATTTATTTCTTCTTATTAGATATTAATATTTGAAGAAAATAATTGAGAAATCGCAAAAAATATGTTATGAATGAAAAATAACAAAAATAATAAAAATTTGAAATAAATAATTGAATAATGACATGAATAATTGATAGCTGGTGTAAATAATTAAAAGAATGAGAGATTGACAAAAAATAATTAAAATTTAAAAAAAATCAAACTTGTTGTAAGAAATAATTAGCAATTGGTGTAGAGTATTTAAACATTCTTGATTCATAATAAAAAATTATGGAAGAAAATTGCTAAAATTTGAAGAAATAATTTTAATTCGTAGAAAAAAATTAAAAACTGTGTAATAAATTATTGAAAAATTCATGACCATAAAAGACAGATTGAAAAATATTATTGAAATTTAATAAAAATAATTTTTAAATTAAATTAAATTAAATTAAATTTTTAAACAACAAAATAAAAACATCAATTCTACAAAATGTTTAAACAAATTATTATTGTTTAATTTCAACTTTTTATTAAATTAAACCACAAAGTTGCAACTTTTTATCAATTTCGCAATTTTTCAAGCTAAATGTTACCAATTAATAAAAACGCACTAAAAATAAAAATCCTACCAATTGTTTAAGCAAATTATAATTGTTTAGTTTAAATTTTTTACTAAATTATACCACATAGTTGCTACTTTTTCTCATTTTTACAATCTTTAAAGACAAATGTAACCAATTACTAACCACAAACAAAAATAACAATTCTACCAAATGTTTAAACAAATTATTTTTGTTTAATTTCAACTTTTTATCAAATTAAGCCACAGAGTAATGGGTATCATTTAGCTTAAAAAGTTGGAAAATTGAGAAAAAATTGCAACTCTGCAGCTGAATTTGATAAAGAGTTATAAATAAACAATAATAATTTGTTTAAACAAATTATCAATTACCCAAAACAAATTGTTAAAAGTCAATATTTATGCTATTTATTGAAAATTGTGCAAAAAGTTGTCAACAAAATAGTAAGAAATATTTTTAACGCTTATTTTTAGATTTTTTTGTATTTTTTGGGACCCATAAAAAATAGTTAATATTAAAAAATGGTTAAATAAACAATTTAGCATTATTCTTTAAAGTTTCCTAAAGAGAAACAGAGTTTGGAGATTAAAAAATATTGATTTGAAGGATTGTATATAACATTTCTACGAAAAATAGATATAGTCCATCTTAGTGCATTTGTAATTAAATATATTGCTTATTTCTATATAAATAATTTGCAAAGTATGAAATTTAAAAATGAAAATGAATTTAAATAAAAAGGTATTTTAAAAAATTTAGTTAAAATTAACATGGGGTCTGAGTTTTCTATAATTCAGACACCAAACAATTAAAGCATTATATAAAATTAAATTTTACTATAAATAGCATTACTAAGTAACTAATAAACATTTAAAACAATAAACAAATTTAGGATTTAAAAAAAAAACAGTATAATAAAGTTATTTTATTTTCTCGCTCTGTAATTGGTATATGTTAGAATTACTTTTTCTTTTGTTGTAGTATGTTTCTAATAAAAAGTATACAATATTGTTTCGAAGTGTAGGTAATAAATTCTTAAGAGAAGTTGCAAACAAGAAAACTTAAAACTTGTGAATTTTCCTAAAATAATAACATATAGACTATATCTCACCTTCGAGATCAATTATAAACGGTTGAATTACTATCCTTTCATCCCTCAAAGCTTCTCTTTGAAATCAGAGGTGAAGCCATCACTCTCAAGAGAAACAAACTTCATCAGAAACAAACTTAAATGCATTCTATGTATATCTGTCATTGATAAAAGATCAATTAAGAATAATTTTAAAAAGAGAAAATTATAATTTAAAATATGCGGGGAGATGTTGGGTGAATTGCCTATGCAAAAGTTTTAACTTAAAAAAATTAATTCATTATATTCTTGAGGAAACTATAAACTATCAAACATTAAAAGAAAACTTTAAGAATCAAAGAAGATAGTTGTTAAATACTTATTTAAGATAACAATACATTTTTTTAAATTTCGAAAATTTTAAATGACAAATCTAATATAGAGGCCAAGTTTTTAAAAATTTTTATTTCATTTTTATTAAACCTGATATTACAAGTTTTTAAATTTAATTTCATTTTTGTAAACATATTTTAATGTTGCATTTTCAAATATTCGAGAGTTGTGTATAAATTATCTACACATGCTTGAACATAAATCAACAATGTTAAAAATAAATATCAACACTTTCACTTTGAAACGCATTTGACAACATTCAATCAAAATTATTTTTTACATTCTCTGTTTACAAACATTTTAAAAATACTTTTTCTTAATTCTGAATACAAAAAAACCTTCTTTTCTGAACAATTTCTTTTTAAACTGGCCATTCATGAGTTATTAACAATTTTAAAAAAGGCTATTAAAAAAAAGTAATAAATATACGTTCGTCAAACAGTATCGCAATTTTAAAAGAAAATGTTAAGGATATAAAACTGGCTTCAAAATGTATTTTTCAAGTTACGAAACAATAAAAGTTATTTAATATTTTTTTTTCAGATATTGAACCTTTTGTCTTTATTAGAAACTAAAATATAAAACTTTCTATGACTTTTGTTGTTCTTTCTATGCTACCTTTTTTAAAAAAAAATTGTGTAATAAATGAACAATGATTTAAATTAAATTAAGCATAAATTATTAACTAAAACTGCAAAAAATTCATTATTTAATAAAGACAGTATTATTTCATGAATTAAAATATTTTTTGTGAAAAGCTTAATTATATATGCCTTTAAAATTTTTTGTCTGATGAAAAAATAAAATTAACCTGAAAGATCATATTTTACTTCCGCTACATATGCGTTTTAATGTCTACTTTGTTATCTGAACAGAAAATCTTAAGAAATTTCCTGTCTAACTTCTGGTAAACTTCTGATTATTAAGCAAGTTGCTTGTTGATAATATGACACTAAGCTTAATTTTAAATTTCAATATCGCAACAAGTTTACATAAAAAATATTTACCCATATGTAATTATCATATAAATTCTGGTTCTTAGTAAAGTTAAATAACATACTATTCGCGTTAACATGGTGAACACTCTCTCATTTCATAAAAATAATCACACGCCTGATATCCAATAATTTGAAAAATTTCGAAAATTTCAATTACTTTCAGCAAATTCTAATCAATTTGACTAATTTTAAAAAAAATCTTTTTTTCATCCAGACAAAATATTTCTTCATTATTCTCAAACTCTTTTTTCAAGTATATTTTCTCGGTCGATAATCACTATCAATGCTCCAATTATTTTAAAGGAGATGTATCAGTTTTTGATTTTAACATTTGACGAGTTATGATTTTGCGAAAACAATAGGTTTTCCAGAGAAATCTTGAGAATTGAAATCGATTACTATTTCTTGTTTATAAAGTATAATGAAACCTTTCGAAAACAATTTTCAAAGGAGCGTGGAAGCACTAGGAACTCGAACTTGTCGAAATTCAGTCTCAAAGGGTTAACCGGCTCTTTGAAGAGTCTAACTAAGTAAGGGCATATTTCCTTGACAAGTAAACCCATGAGTTGACGGAATTAAACAAAGAATGAAAACTCCAAATCACCGTATAGAAACATTTTTTTTACAATTTTCTAAGGAAAGAGAAACATATAATTTTTTTTTAATTCATATTAGAATAATTTCATAATCATCCATTTCAACAAGTATTATTTGTAGAAAATACTTTTTTGTATAATAGCGAGTTGATTTAGGCAAGTTTTTTACAACGTGCTTTTTCCAAAACACAAAATGTTATTTCCGATGTTTAAAACTTTCTTACGACCAACAAAATTTAGTCCGGAGTCTTGATTGCGTAAATTAAAATTTTTTATTTAAAAATGAGTCGTATTTTATTATTTTTATGATATATTTTGAAAATGTTCTTTCGCTTACGTGCTTGTTACTAAAGTTACCTACTTTTGTCAGTCATTTTTGTTTTGTGACGTTCCAATAAGTAACTTATTAGACTGTATAGTTTGTTTAATTTTAAAGATTAATGGCTTGTACTCGAGCATTAAAGTCACTTATTTTTAGGTTATAAACATTAAAACAAAAACAGGTGTTTCAAGCAGAAAGGCTACGAAATTTATCGGAACTACCGGTGCGGCGCCACTTTCGAAATAGCGCTAAATTTGAAATATTTAATTAAATAACATTTTTTGCTAAATTTGGATTGCATTATTAATTATGATTTTCTTTTAGAGAGAGAAATGATGCACTTCATGAGACAGGGGATGATGCAAAATCTTTTCGTTCTGGTGATGACAACAAAAAGTGAGTTTTAAGTTTCTATATTTAAATTTTCAATAAAATCAGTGGCGTAACTAGGGAATTTTGGTCCCCGATAAAAATTTTCTAGGTTTTCTTATAAGAACAGCCTTATTACAATATTATTATCATTATTTGATTATTATTAATAACAAACCCAATTTAAATATTAATAACTATGTAATTTTTATTAAAACACTGTTTTAAATTAATTTTACTAATCAGATCAATTTAAATTAATACCAAAACAAATTTAACAAAAATCTATTAATTAATTTGAGAGAAATAAATATTGGAAAATAATGCGGATGTTTTGTCTGTATTTTCCTTGGTTACATTGCATCATAGTGGATCAGGAGACAAGGTAATAGTTACCTTGACCTACCTTAGTTCACAACGAGGCTTCTCCTACAATCCAATGTACTCAGACGATATTGAGATGATCACAATTACAACATTAACAATTGATTAATTCCGAAATATCAATTGTTTTACATTTAGGTTCCAGTTTTATAACATAAACAAATCTGATTCTTTTATTTAAAAAAAAAAACTATACCCATGTCTATTATACACCAAAAAGTTCAAGAGAAATTTTAATAAAGATATTAATTATTAGTTACTCAAATTATAAAATTAGACACAAGAATTGATACTAAAAATTATAATTTGAGATTATTACCGACAATTATTATTTTTTCACTTAATCATGATTTAGGTTTTTTATACGCCAATAAAAACAAATTACATAATATTACAACTCATTGTCTGCAAGATTGGCAATGATAAGAGTAGTAACAGTAAAATCTAATTTTGAATGGATTATACAAAGGTCTAAGTTACGTAAAATAGACGTCATTCGCCTGTATGTTGAAAGTTACTTTTGTAATTATATATTAATAACAATATATTATTGAATTTATATCTCTACTTCAAACTGTTTATAATTGATTTTAATACAATTATCCTTTCAAATCATTATTATTATTTAAGAAAGGCGTTTATCTTTGTTGCAAATATAGATCTTTTTGTATTAAAAATAAAAAATGTACATTTTTATTTAATCAATAATGGGTATTTTAGTCAACGAGAAATGCAGTTAATTGGTTTAAGTTATTTTTATTCATATTTATGTAAAAGATAACGTCATTTACTGCATTCAGTTTTTATTGGACACGTGTTTCTATTATATATATACAAGTGGGTCAAAAACTGTATTTTTTCGTATCGTATATAATTTTTTAAGGAGATTCAACCCATTGAGATTATCTTTAAATAGTCATTTTTAGCAGCGAATAAAAATTTAGTTAAAAAATTGACTTCATCCAAATTTTGGAAGATTTTTTACTTTCATATATGATTTTATAGTTGGTATTGATGATAATAATAATAATAATAATAATATTTTAAAATTGAAAAACTGTGAAAAAATATGAACCTCAACTGCGCTGGGGATCGAGCGCTAATTTCGAGCGATAATTTTGAAATAAATAATAATAATAAATCTTTAATTTCTTTAATTTAATAAATAATAATAATAATAATAATTGTAGCAATAATAATAATAATAAGTAATAATAATAAATCTTTAATTTGTTTTTACTTTTAAACTTTGGCACAACTTTTTTTAAACTTTAAAGAAGTAGGTATCACTTTTTAAATAATACTTTTAAATTTCTTGTTTAGATTTAAAAAAATTACAAAATGCAATTCAGATTATCTCGAAAAAAAACTTTGAATGTAAATGAAGAATTCAATTTTACTTGTTATATAATAAATCTAGATAATTATCATATAAATAATTGATAAATTCTCTGACTTAAACCAGAGCAGAATTCGATTTCGAATTGCACGAAGAAGAGAATGTGAAATAAATTAATGATTCATAGTTTTATGAATTACATAATACTAACAGATAAATTTTACGAAAAAATGTTCAAAGCTATATAATATAAGAAATTAAATTCTCGGGATAAAATTCAATTTCGCAATTCATAAAGAAAATAATGTAAATAAGTTAATATAGTTTCAAGAGTTATGTAATACATCTAAGTAATAATTAATACAAATTTGATCTAATATAAATAGAGCAAAGATTGTTGTTGATGTTTTGTTAAATTAACCAAAACTATGGTTACTTTAACTATACTATTTTTTTTAGAGTAACCACTTTAGTTATTCTAACCAGAATTTCTGTTATGAAAAATCAACCAAAACTATCATAAAAAATTAATCTAACAAAGACTAAAATTGTCTTTAAATATTCGATTTGGCATTTCTTAAAAAGCCATAAAATAACTTAATTCTAAATTGGTCAAAATTATTGTCAATTATAGTAAAAATCCTATAAATATAGTGAAGATTTTAAAAAACTGATCAAAAATTTTACAAAATTGGTCAAAATGTTGTTTTATCTGAAATTAAAAAATAAAAAATAAACATTGCGTGTTGCAGACAAAATCACAGTGAGATTGAAAAGAGAAGAAGAGACAAGATGAACACCTACATAACCGAACTTTCAGCGATGATTCCAATGTGCCATGCAATGTCCCGGAAACTGGATAAATTAACAGTTTTAAGAATGACTGTCCAGCATTTAAAAACAATCCTGGGAGCAGTGACTTCTTACACGGAAGGTCACTACAAACCGGCATTTCTAAGCGATCAGGAGTTAAAGACCCTCATTCTTCAAGTGAGTCTCTTAAAATTGCATTTGATTTATAATTATAGATATTTTAGCGTCTAGATGTTTTTTTACGCGATCTATTTCACCTCTACTTTCACTCTTAAATTCTCCTATCGAAATCTGCCAATTAATCCCATTCGCAATATAAATAGGTAGACACAGATTAATCGTTAGGTGCCTTGCTAACTAAATTGCAGGCTTTTGTAATAAGACAAAGTCAAACTTGCAACCTCTCAATAAACTAACGACATTCTTTCTATAAGAAATCGCAATTTTGATTAAAAATGGTAGCTTACATTTTTTTATTATTTACATTAAATTTAAATCAAATTTGAAATTGGAATACAAATATGTAATAAGTTAACAAATTTATTTTTTCCATGTGCCAAATATGGCGAACCTCAAATAATAATTAATTAAATTATACGCTTTTCTTGACTTAATTTATTTAATATTAAATAAGAATAATAATAATCATGAGACGTTAACTGAAATGATAAAAGTTTGGAAAAAATTAATTTTTAAAATTGAAAAGAAAAAAACTCACAGAAGATTTTTATATAGATGCAAAAGTGAAAGTATCATCCTAGTCACATTTGAACATTTGAAACAATTCATCCATAAATATTGATTTACTAGCAAAATAAAATGCGCGCGATTAGTTTTTCATACCTTTTAGAAATTATAAAATACAGTAATAAATATAGCAAATCGGTAGATAATATTTATCTCATAAGAAGAAATTAATATTTTAAATATAATATTTAAAAATTAATTAATTAATATAAATAAAATAAATATTTATTTAGGACAAAATTTATAATATTTTATAATTAAAAAGAATTGCAAAAAATAATTGAAATTAAACAAAACAATTGCAAATTTTGCAAATTAATTGAAAAAAAATAATGCAATCAAGTAATTTAAAATTGAGAAAAATTCTTGAGAATCTTAAAAGTAAATTAAAATAAAATTGAATAATAAAAAATTAGAGAAAATAATTGAAAATTAAAAAAACATTATTAAAAATTCATATAAATAAATTAAAATTAAAAAAATGACTAAATTTTGAGAAAATAATGAAACAAATTACATAATACCATAAAATATTTTAAATACTGGAAAGTTAAACAAAATTTGAGAAAAATACTTCTATCTTTCAGAAGTACATTGAAATAAACGAAAATAATGAAAAATTAGTGAAAATAAATAAAAAAATGAAAAAGATAAACATAATTTGAAATTGAACAGAACAAGTTTAATTTAATAGAAATAAGTAAAATTTTTTGGCAATTATGAAAAAGAACGAAAAAAAGAACGAAATTAATTGAAAATTGAAGAAAATAATATAAAAAATAATATAAATAATGAAATAATTGATAAGTCAGAAAAATAGTTAAAATTTTTGAAATTATGAAACAAATGTAAAGAATTAAAAATTGAAGGAAATAAATTTTGGTAAATAATTGAAAAATGTTTTAAAATTTTAAAACTTGACGAAAATTATTAAAATAAGATATAAACAATGATAAGTTGTTAAAAAATAAATGACATCTAAGTGTGATAATTGAAAAAATTACAGAATTTTTTTAAAAAAAGAAAAAATAATTAAAATTTGAAAAAATACATGAAGATCTTAGAAATCAATTAAACTAAAAGAAAATAACTAAAAATTAGAGAAAAGAATTGAAAAAATAAGCTAAAAATAAGTAATTGAAATTTACGATAATTAATAAAAAAAAAATTAAAATTATGAAAACAAAGGAAAATAATTAAAAATTGAAGAAAATAATTATTGACATTTTAGAGAAATTCTTAAAAATCTTAGAAAATAATTTTAGAAAATGAAAATAATTAAAAATTGGAGAAAAGACTGGAGGAATGCTAAAAATAATTAAAATTTACGATAATTAATAAAATTTTTTGAAATTATGAAAACAAATAAAATTAATTAAAAATTGAAGAAAATAATAGAAATTTGAGAAAAATACTTCAAAATTTTAGAAATTAATTTTATAAAATAAAAAAAACTAAAAATTGTAGAAAAGTCTGGAAGAAAGCTAAAAATAATAGAAATTTACGATTATTAATTAAAAAATTTGAAATTCTGATAACAAATGGAAAATAATTAAAATTTTAAGAAAATATTTGAATTTTCAGAAAATACTTTTAAAAATTTAGAAATTAATTTTATAAAATGAGAAAAACTAAAAATTGGAAAAAAGTATTGTAGAAAGCAAAAAATAATTGAAATTTACGATAATTAATAAAAAAAATTTGAAATTATGAAAACAAAGGAAAATAATTAAAAATTGAAGAAAACAAATTAATATTTAGAGAAATTCTTAAAAATCTTAGAAAATAATTTTAGAAAATGAGAATAATTAAAAATTGGAGGAAAGACTGGAGGAATGCTAAAAATAATTGAAATTTACGATAATTAATAAAATTTTTTTGAAATTCTGATAACAAACGAAAAATAATTAAAAATTGAAGAAAACAATTGAATATTTAAAGAAATTCTTAAAAATCTTAGAAAATAATTTTAGAAAATGAAAATAATTAAAAATTAAAAATTTTTGGAAATTCTGATAACAAATGAAAAATAATTAAAAATTGAAGAAAATATTTGAATTTTCTGAAAAATACTTTAACAAATTTAGAAATGAATTTTATAAAATGAGAAAAACTAAAAATTGGAGAAAGGTCTGGAAGAAAACTAATAATAATTGAAATTTACGATAATTAATAAAAAAAATTTGAAATTATGAAAACAAAGGAAAATAATTAAAAATTGTAGAAAACAATTGAATATTTAGAGAAATCCTTAAAAATCTTAGAAAATAATTTTAGAAAATGGGAATAATTAAAAATTGAAGGAAAAAATGGAGGAATGCTAAAAATAATTGAAATTTACGATAATTAATAAAAAAAATTTGAAATTCTGATAACAAATAAAAATAATTAAAAATTGAAGAAAATAATATAAATTTTAGAAAAATAGGTACTTAAACAAATTTTAGAAATTAATTTGATAAAATAAGAAAAATTAAATATTGGAGAAAATTCTGAAAGAGAGCTAAAAATAATTGAAATTTACAATAATTAATAAAAAAAAAGTTGAAATTCTGATAACAAATGAAAATAATTAGAAATTGAAGAAAATATTGGAATTTTCAGAAAAATACTTAAAAATCTTCGAAAATAATTTCAGAAAATGAGAATAATAATTAACAATCGAGCAAAATAATGGAAAAATGATAAAATTAATTCAAAATTGAAAAAAATAATTGAAATATGCTGAAAATAATTTAAGATTGAGAAAGAAAATTGAATTATGATGAAAATAATTTAAATATGAAAAATTGAAAATATTCAATAAAATTTGAGAGAAATAACTGAAAAAATTATAGAATATATGTTTAAAAAAAATAATAATTACAAAATTACTTAAAAAATTTTAATTAAAGAGAATAATTAAAAAATCGCAGAAATAACGAAAATTGATGAAAATAATTGCAATATCGGATAAATAATTGAAATATTTACATGTAATGCCAAAATAATGAATATAATTATAAATTGATGAAAATCAAGAAGAATTGCAGAATTTATTTTTAAGCAAAAGAAAATAATTAAAAAATTTGGAAATTAATAGCGTGTGTATATATTTTAAACTTCTTCAAAAACCATAATAAATTTTTGAATCATTTTTCGAAACTTTTTTTTTTACACAAATGACCATTAAAAACCAGCACAACATGACACTTACGAAAAAGGTTACCTTATTCTTTCAATTCAAATTTCAAAATATTTACTGATAAAGAGAGTCAAAATTAATAAAATAACAGGGACTAACTTCACTTCAGTTTTTAAAACGTGGACAGAAAAGATGAATAAATATAAATACGAACTAACTTCAGGAGTTTACGGAGATTATTATTATTTAATTAATTAATTTTCCAAAAGTATTTACAACAAAATTGAAAATGTAATCTATTTTTATAATTTGAAAATATTGAATTTTGAAATTATTGATATTAAGCAAGAATATTTATCATCTTTAAATGTTGTTAATAATTTATTTCAAGAGAAATAAATAATTTAGTTTTATGAGTGATAGTAATAAGTGGCTAATTAATTTGAGTAATTCAACAATTCCTAATAATGTTAAAGAAATATTAAGTTTAGGCGGTAAATCCTTTATTTGGAATCCCTTATTTTGGGGAAAAGAATTCTTTTTCCTGAATGTTTAATTTAAATAAAGCACTTTTTCTCCGTGAGGGATTAATTTCGATTATTATTTTACAATGATGGAATGATATGTTGGGAATAGGTATGTGGTGTATTATAAAAAAAAAATGCTCTTGTCGCTCTCGTCTTTCTCGATGTAGACGTACGAATGCGAGTAAGATTTCCTGGTACCTTTGAAACGATTGCATAACTCGCTCGACATAGTCTCAACAATGACGTGCAAGAAGCCGTGAATTCGTAACTACGCAGGTTAGATTCGATCTGGCAAAAATGTCACATTCTTTCTTTTCTTTATGCACGAAAATTGACGCTTTGAATAGCTTTTTCGCGTCCAGTCGCCTTGAGCAGAGCACCCCCTTTTCTACATTTTTCTTTTTCAAGAATTGATCCTTTCAAAAAGATCCACACGAATAATTTTCAAAACAAATAATTTACAGACGAATAGACTATATTATTGATAATTAGTAGAATGCAAAAAAAAAATAATAATAAAAATAATAAGGGTGCACTACAACAAGGGTAAAATTAATTCGATAATATTTATCTCTCTGCTAAATCTGAATATACAGTTAGAATTGACAGATTCTCTAAATTTTTTTAGATAATCTCAAAAGAAAAACCAAAACCATTCAGACTTTTATTTTATTTTAATTTACATTTTTGTGTCTTAAATTTGTCTATTCGTATATTTAATAATTTTTAATAATTTCTTTTTTTTCAATTTTATACTAAATTAAATGTACGATTTGAAAATTAGATAGAAATAGTTTTTAATCGTTACAACGAGAATTTTTAAAATGATCCGTGAATTTCGAAAACGATCAGCAAATTTTTAAGAAACTCTGGGAAGGTGGATAAATCCTAAAAACTTCAATTACAATCTTGTATTCTTTAATAAAAATATGAAAAATTGAATTTAAAATGATCAGAATTTAATCTAAAAACATTTTGATAGAAAGAAAGTCGAAAACTATATTAAACTTAATTAATTCCAAGCCATCATTATTTATATAAATCCCAAGCGTCAATTAACTCAAACTTTAATTTTTTCAAACTTATAAGTTTCAATTAATCAAAGTTACAATTATTACATGTATATAGTAAAATATTAATTACCAGCAACATTAATGAGAAACTTTACATTGCTGTTTGTCATTTAAGACTATAAATTTTTGGAAATGCAAATAATGAAAATTACGAGAATAATTACAAAATGGAAAAGAATATATATGAAAAAAGACGAAAATAATTGACAATTAAAAACAAAATTCGAAAAATGGCTAGATTAATACACAACTGGAAAAAATAATTTAAAAAATCAAACTATAAATATTTATTTTAAAAAATAATTGGAAATTGAAAAAATAAGAAAATTAAACAAATAATTGTTGAAAATAATTGCTAATTGAACAACTGGATTGAAAATAAAAGCAAAAAAAATTGAAATTGAAGAAAATAATTGAAAACTTTAGAAAATATTAAAAATTTGGAGAAAATAATAAAAACATGAAAAAATAAATCCATAATTTAAAAATTAAAAAAATTGATAATAATGGAGAAAAATTACAAAAATTTAAAATAATTCAAAATTGAAAACAAAATTCGAAAAATGGCTAGATTAATGCACAACTAAAAAAAGTAATAGAAAACGTTGAAAAATAATTCTAAAATTTTAAAAGAATAAATAAAAATTTTAAATATTGTAAGAAATAACTAAAAATTAAAGAAAATAATTGAAAAATAACAAGAATAATAGCAAAATTGAAGGTAATTTCTGAAAAATGACAAAAATAATTGACAATTAAAAACAAAATTCGAAAAATGGCTAGATTAATACACAACTGGAAAAAATAATTTTAAAAATCCAACTATAAATATTTAATTTAAAAAACAATTGAAAATCAAAAAATTAAGAAAATTTTAGAAATAATTGTTGGAAATAATTGCTAACTGAAAAACTAAATAAAAAAAAATTCAATCGAACAAAATAATTGAAATTGAGGAAAAAATTTTAAATTGAAGAATGGAAATGAAATTTTTAAAACATAATTAAGAACTGAAGAGAATAATTGAACAATTGTACTTAAAATTAAAAAAGCATATTGATATTCGAAAAAATAATTGAAAATTGAAAAATGTGTTTGAAATTTGAAGAAAATATTTAAAAATTGAAGAAATAAATTGTAATTTGAAATAATAGTTTATAATTAAAAAAAGTCGAGTTTTTTTGGAATATTGAATAAACTTAATTGAAAATTGTAGAATGGAATTGACTTTAGAAAATAATTCATAATTTAAAGAAAATTACAAAATGACCAGAATAATTGAATATTAAAGAAAATAATTGAGAAATGCGCAAAATAATTGACAATTGAAAAAGAAATTCGAAAACTGTCGAAAATAATTAAAAAAGTTAAAGAATAATTATAAAATTTAAGGAGAATAATTGTAAATTGAAAACGGTTGAAAATTATAGAAAAAATTATAGACTTATTTACACACTAATTTATATCAGTTTCTTGAAATATTTCATTATTCTTTGTTGTAATTTTTTCTTTTTCAAACAATTTTTTTGGTAGGTGATGTTTGATATTGCTTTTCTGTATTTTTAGAAAATCACTTAGATAACTTTCATTTCTTTTTAAACTTTTTTCTTTTGTTATGCGTTTAATAATACTTTTTTATTTTTTAGATTTTTCTTAATTTTATTCTTTTTACAAAAATTACTTCAGTTAATTTTATACAGTTTCATTTTAACAATATTTAGAAAAATTTATTTACTTTTACAGTGATTAATTGTATTTATTATTATAATTTGGAATTTGTAAAATATAATTTTTTTCAATTTTATGATTTTTAAAATATTTATTTGATTTTTTGTCATTTGTCATAAATAACTTATTAATTTTTATAATTTTTAAAGACTTTTCTTCTTTTATTTAATTTTTTCTAAAATTTGATCTTATAATAAATTTTCTCATTTGATCATACTTTCTCTTTTTCTTAGAAATATTGGTTTTTTTCTTAAAATTGTTTAATTTTTTTTACTTAATTCTTGATTTAAAATAAATTATTGCGTTTTGCTTGATTTTCAAAAAAAAGTTTTTAAAGAATCTTTTTATCTTTAGTAACATTTTTCCGTTTTTTTTACTGATTATCTTATTTATTTTCTTAATTTAAAAAAATATGTCCGCAAATATTTTATCTTTTTGAAAATAATTTTTTACTCTCTTTTGTAATTTCAATTTTTTGTTTTAAAAACTTTTACTGTTTTTTGCGTAGTATTTTGATTTTAAAAAAGCAATTTAATCGATCTTCCTTAAACTGTTTAATTTTTTATAACTCATTATTACCATATTTCTTAATTTTCTTTCTTTTACTTTCATTGATTTTCAAAATTTTTTTATTTTTAAAGAATTTATTTATTTTTTGCAGGTTTTTCAATTAGTACATTTTTTACATCTTTTTGCTTTAATTTCCCCATTTCAATGTAAATTATCCTGAACTTTCTATATCATTCATAATACTGGTTTTAATAAAATTTTGTAATTTTTGTAATTCATGTAAAATTTTATTTTTTACATTTTGTTAAAATTCTTTAAACATTTACTCCCTTGTTTAAATGATTATTCGCTGGACACTCTGATAAGAAAAAAATGCAGAAACTTTTGTTTTTTTAGGGGGGCCCTGGATTTTTTTTGTGCTTCAGGCCCGTGACAGCCTTGATTCGGCCCTGCGAATAACCTGGATTAGAATTAGAACGGGTTGATACGGAATTAAATAACAGGATTCATGCCGATTAAAATTTAGCTTCGGAATGAAACGGATTAATTCGAAATGATTCAGAAAGAATTTTTCGTCAAGTTACATCTATTTTTAGATTCGGATAAAAACTGATTGGATCGGAAACAAAATTTAGATTGCCTTGGAAAAATATTCATTAAAACTTATTCAAACTGCATGAAATCCAATCAGATATTTTCGTCAAGGTAAACTTATTCCAAATCGCGTTTTCTTCATTTTCGTATTAAGGTTAAAAGGATTATTTTACTTTTTATTTTTTCGTTTTTTTGTTTATAATATTGGGGTCAGGAGAGTTTTAATTGGATAACCTGTTTATTACTATTAAAAGGGTTCTAATCACATAATTTTCATAAATTTGAGATAATTTTGAAAATATGCGAAACTGGTGGCAATGGTGGCAATTATGGGAAGTTATAGAGAGAGGTTGATGATAGATTTTATAAGTATCTTGCTCATATGGATGTAAATAACGACTAGAGAATTATAGACTAGAAAAAGCTATACAGTCACGATTGTAAGTAAGCTGTGTATTGAAGCATGAATGAACCATACAATGTTAGACAATAATATCAATTAATATCGAGATGCAAAGTTCACATTTCCTAATTGCTTTTGCAATGCTCAGTTCCATTTCCTTACAAAAAGCAACCACTTTAGCTACACTGAATTTTAAAATTCTTTTTTCTTATTAAAAGGAAAATCATGTTTGATAGATGACACAATCATTGATTCAATTTAATAAAATAAAAATGAGATAAAAGAAAGATTTTTTTAAGGGTCAATCAATAAAAATCTATATAATTACACCAGCGTTTGGTCAATTAGAAAAAAACGTGGGTCAGTCAAATTGGGGCTAACCAGAGGATTCGATATCATTTTCTCTAAATTTCAATTTGTAGAATATGTAATAGATGGAAATTTATTTGTGAGAATAATTAATATCCCGCAACTCAATTTGTGCAAAAACTTCAATTCCGGGAATTCCATTTGTAGGATAGTTTAACTTCCCACAACTTAATTTTTCCGAATATTTAAATTCCGAAATTTCATTTTCCGAATATTTAACTTCCTGAAACTCAATTTGTTCAAATATTTAATTTTCCACAACTACATTTGCCAGAATAATTCACTTCCCGAAACTTAATTTGTGCGAATATTTAATTTCCGAAATTCTACTTTCCTAATATTTAACTTCCTGAAACTCTATTTGAACAAATATTTAACTTTCTAGAACTATATTAGTCAAAATAATTAACTTCCCGAAACTTAATTTGTGTGAATATTTAATTTCCAAAATTCCATTTTCCGAAAATGAAATTTCCCGCAACTCCACTTGTTAGAATAATAAAGTTCTAAAAACTCAATTTGTCCGACTATTTAACCTTCGGAAACTCCATTTGTCCCAATAATGAACTTAACGAAACTCAATTTGTCAGATTATTTAACTCCCGAAACTCCATTTATCAGAATAATTAACTATTCGAAACTCAATTTGTCCATAAGTTTTATTTACTGAAATCTATTTTCTTAATATTAGCTTCTCGGAACTCCATTTGTCAGGATAAATAACTTTCGGAAGCTCAATTTGTCCGATTATTTAATTCCCGAAACTCCATTTATCAAAATAATTAATAATCCGAAACTCAATTTATCCGAATGTTTTATTTCCAAAACTCCACTTGCAGAATAATAAAAATTTCCGAAACTCGAATTGCACAAATATTTAACTTCCTGAAACTCAGTTTGTCTAAATGTATTATTTCCGAAAATCTATTTTATTAATTTTTACCTTATCAGAACTCCTTTGTCAGAATAACTAATTTTCGGAAACTAAATTTGTCAGAGTATTTAATTTCCCGCAACTCCACTTCCGAGAATAATAAAATTCCCGAAACTCAAATTGTCCGAATATTTAAATTTCTGAAACTCAATTCGTCTGAATAATTAATTTCCGAATATTTAATTTCACGGAACTTCATTTGTCAGAAAAATAAATTTCCGAAACTCAAAGTGTCCGATTATTTAATCCCTAAAACTCCATTTATCAAAATAATTAGCTATCCGAAATTCAATTTGCTCGATTATTTAATTCCCGGAACTCTAATTATCAGAATAATTAACTATCCGAAATTCAATTTATACCCGATTATTTAATTCCCGGAACTCTAATTATCAAAATAATTGACAATCGAAACTTAATTTGTCCAAATGTATTATTTACGAAAATCTATTTTATTAATTCTTAACTTCTAGGAACTCCATTTATCAGAATAATGAACTATCCGAAACACAATTTGTCCGAATATTTAATTTCCGTAAATCCGCTTTCCAAATATTTAGTTTTCCGCAACCCCATTTGTTAGAAATTAGAATAAAAATGTTCTAGAAACTAAATTAGACCGGATATTAAGGTATCGGAAACTCATCCATTTATCAATATAATTTACTATTCAAAATTCAATTTATCCAATTATTTAATTCCCGAATTCCAATTATCAGAAGAATTAACTATCCGAAACTCAATTTGTCCGAATGTATTATTTACGAAAATCTATTTGATAAATTTGTAACTTCTCGGAACTCCATTTGTCAGACTAACTAATTTTCAGACACTTTATTTGTCGGAGTGTTTAATTTCCCGAATCTCCACTTGCCAGAATAAAAATTTCCTGAAACTCAATTTGTCCGATTATTTAAATTCAGAAATTCCATTTATCAAAATACTTAACTATCCGAAATTCCATTTGCTCTATTATTTAATTCCCGGAACTCTAATTATAGTTAATAATTCTAATAAATGGAGTTCCAAGAAGTTAAGAATTAATAGAATAGATTTTCGTAAATAATACATTCGGACAAATTGAGTTAATTGAGTTTCGGATTGTCAATTATTCAGAATAATTGACAATCCGAAACTCAATTTGTCCGAATGTATTATTTACGAAAATCTATTCTATTAATTCTTAACTTCTTGGAACTCCATTTATTAGAATTATTAACTATCCTAAACTCAATTTGTCCGAATTTTAAATTTCCGTAAATCCGTTTTCCGAATATTCAGTTTCCCGGAACTTCATTTGCAGAATAATGAAATTCCCGAAACTCGAATTGTCCGAATATTTAACTTTTTGAAACTCAATTTGTCTGAATAATTAACTTCCGAATATTTAAGTTTACGGAACTCCATTTGTTAGATTGTTTAAATTCCGAAACTCCATTTATCTAAATAATTATCTATCCTAAATTCCATTTTCCTTATTATTTAATTCCCGGAACTCTAATTATCAGAATAATTAACCATCCGAAACTTAATTTGTCCGAATATTAAATTTCCGTAAATCCATTTCCCGAATATTCATTTTCTGGTACTCCACTTGTTAGAATAAAAAAGTTCATGAAACCAAATTTGTCCAATTATTTAAGCTTCGGAAACTCATTAATTTGTCAAAATAATTTACTATTCGAAACTCATTTGTCGGAATATTTTACTTCCGGAAACTCAATTGTCCGAATTAATAATTTCCGTAAATCCATTTTCCGAATATTCAGTTTCCCGGAACTTCATTTGCAGAATAATAAAATTCCCGAAACCCAAATTGTCCGAATATTTAAGTTCACGGAACTCCATTTGTCTGAATAATTAATTTTCGAAACTCCATCTATCAGAATAATTAACAATCCGCAACTCAATTTCGGTATTACTTATTAATTCCTAACTTCTCGGAACTCCATTTGTCAGAATAATTTATTTCCCGAAACTCAATTTGTCCGATTATTTAAATCCCGGAACTCCATTTATCAGAATAATTTATTTCCGGAAACTCAATTTGACCGATTATTTAACTTCCTGAAACTCGATTTGTCGGAATAATTAATTTCCGAATATTTAAATTCACGGAACTCCATTTGTCAGAATAATTAACTATCCGAAATTCTATTTGCCCTATTATTTAATTCCCGGAACTATAATTATCAGAATAATTAACTATCCGAAACTTAATTTGTCCGAATATTAAATTCCGTAAATCCGTTTCCGGAATATTCAGTTTCCCGGAACTCCACTTGTTAGAAGAAGAAAGTTCTAGAAACCAAATTTGTTTAATTATTTACGCTTCGCAAATTCATTAATTTGTCAGAATAATTTACTATTCGAAACTCAATTTGTCCGAATATTTAACTTCCTGAAACTCAGTTTGTCTGAATTTTAAATTTCCGTAAATCCGTTTTTCGAATATTCAGTTTCCCGGAACTTCATTTGCAGAATAAAAAAATTCCCGAAACCCAAATTGTCCGAATATTTAAGTTCTCGGAACTCCATTTGTCAGAAGAACTATTTTTTGCACACTTTATTTGTCAGAGTGTTTAAAATTATGTAACTTCTCGAATCTCAATTTTTTCTTATATTTTATTTCTGAAAATCTATCTTCTTTTTAATATTTATCTGCTCGGATCTCCAATTGTCAAAATACCTTATTTTCCGAAACTGGATTTGTCCGAATATTGAACTACCCGAAACTCAATGTATCCAAATAGTTAATTCCCGAATATTTAAGTTTCCTGAACTCCGATTGTCCGATTAATTAACATTCTATAACTCAATTTGTGTGAATATTTCATTCCCGGAACTGCACTTTCCGATTATTGAACTTCTCGAAACTCAATTTGTCCGAAATTTAACTTTCCGAAAATCCATTTGTCCGAATATTTAATATTTATCATTTTTAACTACATTTTTTGGAACCTTTAAGTTCCTGAATATGCATTTATCAGAAACTTTATTTATCAGATTTAATATTTGTCCGAATATTCGATTGCCGAATCTGAATTGATCTGAATAATCAACTTTCCAAATTTGCGGTCGTCTGCAATTGTGTTTATTGGACATACAATTTGTCCTAATTTGTGTCTTCTCGAGACTCTATTGACCAAAATATTCTTCTCGATTATAAATTTGTCTGATTTTGCATATTTATCAGTTTTACCATTTTTCCTAATTTTTACAACATTGAATCTCGATTTCTCAGAATATTTAAATCCGAATCTCAATTTCTCAGAATAATAAACTTTGTAAATTTATTTTTAACGAAATATTCAACTTCTAGAATTACTATTTGTCATTATTTATTTATTTTCACAAATTATTCTGTCAACTGGAATTCAACTAAATGAAATATTCCGAAAATGGAGTTTCGTAAATTAAATCTTTGATTGAGTTTCGGGAAATGAATTATTCTGACAAATATAGAGAAGTTCCGAGAAGTTAAATATTAAAAAGAAAATAGATTTTCAGAAATAATATATTCGGACAAATTGAGTTTCGGATAGTTAATTATTCTCAAAAATCGAGTTTCGGGATCTTACAAATTCAGAAAATGGAGTTTAGGAAATTAACTATTTCGACAAACTGAGTTTCGGAATGTTAAATATTCCGGCAAATTATATATATTCTAACAAATTAAGTTTCAAGAAATTAAATGTTCGGGCAAATGGTAAATCTAATAAATACAATTTCTATACAAATAAATGCATATTCCAGAAGTTAAACATTCTGCCAAATTCATATTTGCAAATATTAATATTCTGACAAATGGAGTTTCGGAAATTTAAATATGAATTCAGACAAGCCGATTTTCGGCTATTGCATATCCTGTCAACGGATTTTTGGAGATAATAATAGCGCCCCAATTTACCATTTTAAATAATTAATTTTTAATTTTTTATCCAAATACACTTGATCCATATGTTCGAAAAGTTGTTTTAAACAATAAATAGATTTCCATTATTGTCGATGAATTAAAAAAAAATGGTTCACCGAAGTTGATAGCCTTGTATGAGCCAGAGTTTGTGTCGGTATTAGGAAAGGTTGGAGCGTTTATCTTTAATCAAGCTTTCATTCGCGTTATCCATGTCTTTACCATGCAATGTAAATGCACTTGCACACCATGAAAAGGGAATATATTGCCATGGATTGACCACGCCCGACATACCAAGTCGGGTCACCGATTTCAAACTTACACAATTCCGGGTTTACAATTATTGTTACAATCTCTCTGCTTGGTTTCGTTTTTAATGATTCAAAACAATTTTTCTACACCGAAAAAAAAATATTCTTCTTTTGAAGGTATTTCCTCTACAATATGTTATCAAAATTCCATCCTCTCAAATTGAGTAAAATTTTGCTTGTTTTAAGAGGAATATACTTAATTTGACAGGAATTATTCTTCAATTAAGCTAAATATTCTTCATTTGAGAGGAATATTCTTCATTTGAGAAGATGCTCTTCATTGCAAAGGATCCTCTTAAAAATAGTATCAAGACTAAATCCTCTAAGATTAAAAGTACTGCTCTCAAATGAAAAAGATTCCTCTCAAATAAATAATATTCCTCTCAAATAAAGAATATTTCACTTAATTAAAGAATAATTCCTGTCAAATTAAGTATATTCTACTTAAAACAAGCATATTTCTACTGAATATGAGAGGATGGAATTTTGATACCATATTGTAGAGGAAATATGCTCAAAAGAAGAATATATTTTTTCGGTGTAGTTTATCACACTTCGTAATATAATTCAACGTTTGATTGAGACGATTATCTAAAAAAAAAAAAATTAATTTATACACTTCTAGCCTCGCGGACACAAGGCAATCAAATTTATAATTACAAATTATGCTAATATAATAAATAATTGGCAATTGTAAGAGTTTTCTGAAGCTTTAACGATTAAGCAAAAAGTTGTCGCAAAAAGATAATTAGGTATGATTTAATTTTTTTTAACGCTGATAAATATATTCAATTTATCAGTTTTGATAATCAAGATATCAATTCATGGAATTAAACTCATATTTAACATTTTAATATATTATGATAATGTATGTTTATATTTTTAAGAAAATTCTAAGACGACGGGAATATGAATATTTAAAAATAAGATAAATATAAAATACTTAATAGTGATTTTGATAAATTAAGATATATGTTTATATTTTATATAAAAAATATATAAATAATAATAATAATTGACGGAATGTGAAAGGCGGATTGGCATAAAGTCTATAAATTGAAATGTTTTTTATTATTTATTATGAATAGTTTATTTATAATTTATAGTATAGTAATTTATTAACAATTTAATTACGAGTAGAAATTTTTGAAATGGAAGTTTAATTATTCTCGAAAATAACATACTAAATTTATAATGAAAACCATACGTGATAATATTTCACTTTTTATTTTTAAAAAACATGTTTAGTGTTTAATTTAAGTTGACCGATATTAATTGTTAACTTGTATGTAATAAGAATTACAGTGTTAAATGTGATAATAAACCTGTGTTTACAGATAGTAATTATTATAAAAAATAATTTTGAAATAGAACAAAAGGCATCGAAACAAGGGTTAATTGGCACTATTAGATAAGTGCATCTACCGATAATTGGAAAGTAAATCTGAGAATGGGCTTACATACTGATAATAATAATACTTTCCTTTTCTGTACCTCGCCCGCACTATTCTCACGCTCTCGCTAAAGTTGAAAGTTCTAAACCGATTTTGTTGATACAAAATACTGGGGACGACACTTTAGCGTCCAAGATTTTACAAAAATTACGCAAACAAATTTAATTGCATTTCTATTATGAATCAATTTAATATTAATTTATTTATGCAAATGTTTCTTTAAATAATCAAATTTTCGAAGTGTATCAGTATCTCATTATTACTTAATTGTCAAGAAATGTTGAATCGCTATCATTTTCTCCAAAACAAAAATTGGCATTTGTCAAAATCATTAAATTCCCAAAACTCTACTTATCAGAATAATTAATTTCCCGAAACTCAATTTGTCCGATTATTTAAATCCCGAAACTCCATTTATCAGAATAATTAATTTCCCGAAACTCAATTTGCCCGAAAACTTAAATTCCGAGAATCCATTTTCCGCATATTTAATTTTCTGGAACTCGATTTGTTTGAACATTTAAGTTCCTGATTACATATTTATCAGATTAATCATTTTCCCGAATATTTCATTGACGAAACTCTATTTCTCAAAATATTAAACTCCTCGAATTGGCGTTTGTCGGAATCTTTAATTTCCGGAAACTCTATTTGTCCGAAAACTTAAATTCCGAGACTCCATTATCCGAATATTTAATTTCCTCAAACTTATGTCCGAATACATAATATCCCACTTACGTATACATCAGAAATTGTATTTGTCGGATTAATTATTTCACCGAATATTTGAAAGACGAAACTCTATTTTTCTGAATATTAAACTTCCTGAACTGGCATTTTTCAAAATCTTTAACTTCCCGAAACTCCATTTATCAGAATAATTAATTTCCCGAAACTCAATTTGCCCGAAAACTTAAATTCCGAGAATCCATTTTCCGCATATTTAATTTTCTGGAACTCGATTTGTTTGAACATTTAAGTTCCTGATTACATATTTATCAGATTAATCATTTTCCCGAATATTTCATTGACGAAACTCTATTTCTCAAAATATTAAACTCCTCGAATTGGCGTTTGTCGGAATCTTTAATTTCCGGAAACTCTATTTGTCCGAAAACTTAAATTCCGAGACTCCATTATCCGAATATTTAATTTCCTCAAACTTATGTCCGAATACATAATATCCCACTTACGTATACATCAGAAATTGTATTTGTCGGATTAATTATTTCACCGAATATTTGAAAGACGAAACTCTATTTTTCTGAATATTAAACTTCCTGAACTGGCATTTTTCAAAATCTTTAACTTCCCGAAACTCTATTTATCAGAATAATTAACTTCCCGAAACTCAATTTGTACGAAAACTTAAATTCCGAGACTTCATTATCTGAGTATTTAATTTTCCGGAACTCAATTTGTCCGAAAATTTAATTTTCTTATTACATATTTATCAGATTAATCATTTTCCCGAATATTTCATTGACGACACTCTATTTCTCAAAATATTAAACTCCTCGAATTGGCGTTTGTCGGAATCTTTAATTTCCGGAAACTCTATTTGTCCGAAAACTTAAATTCCGAGACTCCATTATCCGAATATTTAATTTCCTCAAACTTATGTCCGAATACATAATATCCCACTTACGTATACATCAGAAATTGTATTTGTCGGATTAATTATTTCACCGAATATTTGAAAGACGAAACTCTATTTTTCTAAATATTAAACTTCCTGAACTGGCATTTTTCAAAATCTTTAACTTCCCGAAACTCTATTTATCAGAATAATTAACTTCCCGAAACTCAATTTGTACGAAAACTTAAATTCCGAGACTTCATTATCTGAGTATTTAATTTTCCGGAACTCAATTTGTCCGAAAATTTAATTTTCTTATTACATATTTATCAGATTAATCATTTTCCCGAATATTTCATTGACGACACTCTATTTCTCAAAATATTAAACTCCTCGAATTGGCGTTTGTCGGAATCTTTAATTTCCGGAAACTCTATTTGTCCGAAAACTTAAATTCCGAGACTCCATTATCCGAATATTTAATTTCCTCAAACTTATGTCCGAATACATAATATCCCACTTACGTATACATCAGAAATTGTATTTGTCGGATTAATTATTTCACCGAATATTTGAAAGACGAAACTCTATTTTTCTGAATATTAAACTTCCTGAACTGGCATTTTTCAAAATCTTTAACTTCCCGAAACTCCATTTATCAGAATAATTAATTTCCCGAAACTCAATTTGCCCGAAAACTTAAATTCCGAGAATCCATTTTCCGCATATTTAATTTTCTGGAACTCGATTTGTTTGAACATTTAAGTTCCTGATTACATATTTATCAGATTAATCATTTTCCCGAATATTTCATTGACGAAACTCTATTTCTCAAAATATTAAACTCCTCGAATTGGCGTTTGTCGGAATCTTTAATTTCCGGAAACTCTATTTGTCCGAAAACTTAAATTCCGAGACTCCATTAATACGAATATTTAATTTTCCAGAACTCGATTAGTCCGAACATTTAATTTCCCAATTACATATTTTTCAGAAATTGTATTTGCCAGATTAATTATTTCTCCAATTATTTGGTAGACGAAACTCTATTTCTCAGAATATTAAACTTCTCGAATTGGCGTCTATCAGAATAATTAACTTCCCGAAACCCAATTTGTCCGAAAACTTAAATTCCGAGACTTCACTATCCGAATTTTTAGTTTTCCGGAACTCGATTCTCCCGAACATATAATTTCCCGATAACATATTTATTAGAAATATTAATTGCAAGATTAATTATTTCTCCGAATATTTGATAGACGAAACTCTATTTCTCAGAATATTAAACTTCTCGAATTGGTTTTTGTTGAAATCTTTAATTTCCGAAAACTCTATTTATCAGAATAATTAATTTCCCGAAGCTCAATTTGCCCGAATATTTAATTTCCCTTAATCCGTTTTCCAAATATATTCAGTTTCCCGGAACTCAAATTGTTAGAATAAGAATGTTCTAGAAACAAAATTAGACCCAATATTTAAGCTTCGGAAACTTATCCATTTATCAGAAAAATTTACTATTCGAAACTCAATTTGTCCGAATATTTAATCCCTGAAACTTTATTTATCAAAATAATTAACTATCCGAAATTCAATTTTCCCGATTATTTAATTTCCGGAACTCTAATTATCAGAATAATTGACAGTCCGGAACTCAATTTGTCCGAATGTATTATTTACGAAAATCTATTTTATTAATTCTTAACTTCTCGGAACTCCATTTGTCAGAATAATTTATTTCCCGAAACTCAATTTGTCCGATTATTTAATTTCCGTATATCCGTTTATCAGAATAATTTACTATCCGAAACTCAATTTCTCTGTTTATTACTTAAATCCCGAAACTCCACTTATCAGAATAATTAACTTTACTAAACTCAATTTCAGTATAATTATGTATTATTTCCTGAAAGCTATTTTATTAATTCTTAACTTTTCAGAACTCAATTTTTTAGAATAATTAATTTCCCGAAACTCAATTTGTCCGATTATATAAATCCCGGAACTCCATTTATCAGAATAATTTATTATCCGAATCTCAATTTCTTCAATTACTTAAATCCCGAAACTCCAATTATCAGAATAATTAACTTTACTAAACTCAATTTCGGTATAATTATGTATTATTTCCTAAAAGCTATTTTATTAATTCTTAACTTTTCAGAACTCAATTTTCTAGAATAATTAATTTCCCGAAACTCAATTTGTCCGATTATTTAAATCCCGGAACTCCATTTATCAGAATAATTTACTATCCGAAACTCAATTTCTCTGTTTATTACTTAAATCCCGAAACTCCACTTATCAGAATAATTTATTATCCGAATCTCAATTTCTCCAATTACTTAAATCCCGAAACTCCAATTATCAGAATAATTAACTTTACTAAACTCAATTTCGGTTTAATTATGTATTATTTCCTGAAAGCTATTTTATTAATTCTTAACTTTTCAGAACTCAATTTTTTAGAATAATTAATATCCCGAAACTCAATTTGTCCGATTATATAAATCCCGGAACTCCATTTATCAGAATAATTTATTATCCGAATCTCAATTTCTTCAATTACTTAAATTCCGAAACTCCAATTATCAGAATAATTAACTTTACTAAACTCAATTTCGGTATAATTATGTATTATTTCCTGAAAGCTATTTTATTAATTCTTAACTTTTCAGAACTCAATTTTTTAGAATAATTAATTTCCCGAAACTCAATTTGTCCGATTATTTAAATCCCGGAACTCCATTTATCAGAATAATTTACTATCCGAAACTCAATTTCTCTGTTTATTACTTAAATCCCGAAACTCCACTTATCAGAATAATTAACTTTACTAAACTCAATTTCGGTATAATTATGTATTATTTCCTGAAAGCTATTTTATTAATTCTTAACTTTTCAGAACTCAATTTTTTAGAATAATTAATTTCCCGAAACTCAATTTGTCCGATTATATAAATCCCGGAACTCCATTTATCAGAATAATTTATTATCCGAATCTCAATTTCTTCAATTACTTAAATCCCGAAACTCCAATTATCAGAATAATTAACTTTACTAAACTCAATTTCGGTATAATTATGTATTATTTCCTAAAAGCTATTTTATTAATTCTTAACTTTTCAGAACTCAATTTTTTAGAATAATTAATTTCCCGAAACTCAATTTGTCCGATTATTTAAATCCCGGAACTCCATTTATCAGAATAATTTACTATCCGAAACTCAATTTCTCTGTTTATTACTTAAATCCCGAAACTCCACTTATCAGAATAATTTATTATCCGAATCTCAATTTCTCCAATTACTTAAATCCCGAAACTCCAATTATCAGAATAATTAACTTTACTAAACTCAATTTCGGTTTAATTATGTATTATTTCCTGAAAGCTATTTTATTAATTCTTAACTTTTCAGAACTCAATTTTTTAGAATAATTAATATCCCGAAACTCAATTTGTCCGATTATATAAATCCCGGAACTCCATTTATCAGAATAATTTATTATCCGAATCTCAATTTCTTCAATTACTTAAATTCCGAAACTCCAATTATCAGAATAATTAACTTTACTAAACTCAATTTCGGTATAATTATGTATTATTTCCTGAAAGCTATTTTATTAATTCTTAACTTTTCAGAACTCAATTTTTTAGAATAATTAATTTCCCGAAACTCAATTTGTCCGATTATTTAAATCCCGGAACTCCATTTATCAGAATAATTTACTATCCGAAACTCAATTTCTCTGTTTATTACTTAAATCCCGAAACTCCACTTATCAGAATAATTAACTTTACTAAACTCAATTTCGGTATAATTATGTATTATTTCCTGAAAGCTATTTTATTAATTCTTAACTTTTCAGAACTCAATTTTTTAGAATAATTAATTTCCCGAAACTCAATTTGTCCGATTATTTAAATCCCGGAACTCCATTTATCAGAATAATTTACTATCCGAAACTCAATTTCTCTGTTTATTACTTAAATCCCGAAACTCCACTTATCAGAATAATTAACTTTACTAAACTCAATTTCAGTATAATTATGTATTATTTCCTGAAAGCTATTTTATTAATTCTTAACTTTTCAGAACTCAATTTTTAGAATAATTAATTTCCCGAAACTCAATTTGTCCGATTATTTAAATCCCGGAACTCCATTTATCAGAATAATTTACTATCCGAAACTCAATTTCTCTGTTTATTACTTAAATCCCGAAACTCCACTTATCAGAATAATTAACTTTACTAAACTCAATTTCGGTATAATTATGTATTATTTCCTGAAAGCTATTTTATTAATTCTTTACTTTTCGGAACTCCATTTGTTAGAATAATTAATTTCCCGAAATTTAATTTGTCCGATTATTTAAATCCCGAAACTCCATTTATCAGAATAATTAATTTCCCGAAACTCAATTTTCCCGAAAACTTAAATTCCGAGACTCCATTATTTGAATATTTAATTTTCCAAAACTCAATTTGACCGAAAACTTAATTTCCGAGACTCCATTTTTTGAATATTTAACTTTCCGAAACTTGATTTGTCTGAACATTTAATTTTCCGATGATATATTTATCAGAAATTGTATTTTTCAGATTAACCTTTTCTCCGAATATTTGATAGTCGAAACTCTATTTCCCAGAATATTTAACGTCAAAAATTTGCATTTATCAGAATATTAAACTTCCCGATACTCTATTTTAAAAAATGTTAATCTCCCGAATTGATATTTGTTAGAATATTTAATTTTCTGAATATGCATTTGTCAGAGATTGTATATATTCGGTTATTTAATGTACGTATTTGAATTATTTAAATATTCGACGAAATGGCAAATCTGACAAAATCAATTTCTGAAAAATACATAATTGAGAAATTAGATATTTTAACAAATTGAGTTTCACGAAGTTAAATTTTCGGACAAATAAATTTCGATCTATTGCACATTTTTTCAATTGAATGGAGAAAAAGATAATGACGAACCAATTTCTGTACTTTTTACTATACTATTTAATAATTATTCTTATTAACTACATAATTTATGTAATTAATTTAAATAAAAGCAATTAATTAAGATAATTGTAACTGAATTATGCAATTATAATTAATTTGAGTAATTGTGATTAGTTCAGATAATTGTAATTGATTAAAATAATCTTAATGAATCAAGATAATTGTAATTGATTTCAATGATTGCAATTGATTTAGATATTTGTAATTGATTTAAATAATAGTAACTGAATTAAGTAACTATAATTAATTTGAATAATTGTGCGATCGATTAAAATAATTGTAATTGATCGAGACAATTGTAATTGATCCAAATAATTACAATTAATTAAATTCAATTGCAATTGATAGATTAATTAAATTAATTAACTTAAGCCGACTACAATTTATTGATCTAAATACTTATTCATTTATGATAATTTTTAGTTGATAACGAATTTGTTATTAAACTGATTCTAAATGTTAAATTGCCAATCAGGCATCAGATTCATAATCACGTAAAGAATCCTACCAAAATCGATTATAATATTTTAGACAACATGAAGTTGTTGAAATTTTGTTCCCTGTGTAATTTTAATTAAATACAATTTAATTATACTTGAATTAATTGAAATACTTTTCTAAAACTATTATTATTTTTCTTTAGGCTGCTGAAGGTTTTGTTTTCGTAGTGGGTTGCGATCGAGGAAGAATCCTTTACGTATCCAAATCTGTTTCACAGACTCTTAATTATTCTCAGGTATGAATTATTCTCTAAGTTTGTTATACGTATTTTAATACAATGACATATTACAAATTCCATATTAATTTATACACGGAAAAAGACTGTTTATTAAATTTTTAAAATTTTCCGTATATTTAAAAACTTTTTAAAAGTGTTTTGCACAATTTCATAGTTAGTCTTTAAATTTTTGCAATTTTACGACACTGCTATTGAGTAAAAATGAAATTTGTCCCCCCCCCCTCCCCCCAGTAAGTTATATAAAAGATTTTTTTCTTTATTTTTGTATTATAAATATAATCAGTTGTAATTTATTATTCCTTCTCAATTATTGTAAAATGTCTAATTTTAACAAAAATGATAAATAAAGCAAAAATAGTCATGGAAATAAAATGATACTATGATGGGGTGCCATCATTTAGTCTAAAACTCACTTGTCAGAATCTCCAAATGTCCCGAATCTCTAACTCTCAGAATATTTAATTCGCCGAATCACCATTTGGCCGAACTTTTAAATTCCCGAATCTCCAACTCTCCGAATCACCATTTCACCGAAATTTTAAATTCCCGAATCTCCAACTCTCAGAATATTCAATTCACCGAATCACCATTTTGCCGAATTTTTTTCTAAATGATGGCACCCCACTATGATAACTGGAAGAATATTTGATAGAGGAAATTCACGAGTACGAATAAAGATTGAAAAAATAATAAAATGCGGACAAATATAAAAAATAAGTTATATCTGATAGGGGGATCTTTTGGGGCAGAGCTGGTTTGATATCCTGCATCCGAAGGATGTTGCCAAAGTCAAGGAACAACTTTCATCGTCAGATCTCAGTCCAAGGGAGCGGCTAATTGACGCCAAAAGTGAGTATGCAATAATATTGCATTTGTTTATCTAACTGAAAATTTAATTACCTCATAATCTACATCTATACTAATTGCACTCGATTGTTCAAATATCCCGAGGATAAAGTACCTCTTTATTTGAAAGCCTTTCATTTGAACTAATTTTTAAAATATTAACTGATACTTTTAAAGCTCGAAGACATTTACCTTCACCGGCAAAATATACCAATACAAAACAATATATTAATATCAGATATAGGTTTCAAGACGAATATTGATGAATAATTCTATCGAGCATCAATATAAATATCAAACCATCCTTTCTTCACATCTGTGCGTAATATTTCATTTCTCTGATTATTATCGTTATAAGACCACGTCTAGTTACTCATGAGTTACATAAAAGGTTGTAACTCCCCTTTTGTGTAACATTGATGATAAATAACATCCGAGATGAAAGGCACCTGGTAATTTGATTTTTTTAATGAAATTTAATTTTCCATTTTATCTCCGAAAGTATGTGAAATAGATTTAATCAAGAGAAATATATAGGTCAGATTAAGAATTAAAAAAAGTGGGCTAATAAAAACGATGATTTTTTTCAAAGAATCAGAAAAATACGATTTTTAAAATTTTAATTGGATTTTTTTTAATAAAGCCAAAAAATACTTGGAATAAGAAAAAGTTAGAACAATTAAAAAATAATAAAAAATGAAAAGAACATTTAATTAAAATTTAACAAATTATGAACAAATGGAAACATTAAACAAAAAAAAATGTTAATCCTGAATTAATTAGAAAAATTAGGAATTATTTGAAAAATCACAGTTCTGTAACTAATAAAAAGAAAAAAAATTTAAAAAAGAAATGAATTTTAAGAATTTGAAATAATGAGAATTTAAAAGAAAACAAAAATTAACAGTTTTAAAAAAAGGAAAATATTTCTGTAAAATAGAAAAATAGTGATAATAATTATAAAAAATTTAGTACAAGATTAAATTTACATATAAAATAAAATAAAGGAAGAAAAATATATATATAAAAAAAATAGACAAATTATGTTCCTTTCATAAACACTCCTTCATGAAAACAAAAATTTTTATTTTCACATAGGATGTAATAAATTAAGCAATGCAAAAAAATAAAATTTCAGTCATAAATATCAAATTTTTGTGAATTTTTGTACTAAATCTCTGGAAAAAAGTTTTGAAACTTTAAATTTACGTACATGTCAACGTTCACACCAGTTCGAAAGCACACGTTCTCGTCAGTTGTCCCTAATCCCTCGAAGGGTAAGGACAGGTATACTGAGAGTTCTAGTATTCCAAAATCGAATAATAAATGTGCTCATTTATACTAATTTGTGAAAAACTCCAAATTGTTAAGTGCAGTGAAGTGAAATTTTCCTGATACCTGAACTTAAATTAAACCGCCGTCACGGCGCTTCATAGACCACTCTTCGCGCCCGCGCATCGGGGAAATAAATTCTCACCGCGCAATTCAAAACTATTAAGTGATAATGCTAGTGATAGTGTCAGTAAAAATGAAGAAATAAATTGTGGAGGAGAGGATTTACCTCCTCGAAAAAAACTGAATACTGGCGAATTAAGAACGCAGCATCACAACACAACCATGGTGAAGAACGATAGTGTTCTTAATCAATTATCTCCTAAAACAAACGACAAACCCAATCTAAGAAACTTGAGGAAATCGCAGAGCAGCATTTTTAGTAAAAAAGATCTAATAAAGCCCTATATTAAACCAGAGCAAACCAAGTGGGAAAGATCAGAACACTCACCCGGCACATCAACCAATCCAACAGGCCTAAGTGCCCAAAAGGAAAAAAACATGGACCAAAACATCCAAACAACGATAATTCCTTGCTCAAAATATGAGGAATTAATTAATAACAACCTGCAACAACAACAAAAAATAGACGAATTAATGAAAACAATTCGCCTACAAGCAGATCAAATAAACAACTTGAAAAAACTGTTTGATTCAAAAGCCACTTCAATGGAAACAGAAATCATACAAAATAGTGCAAGAGCAGAAGGTGCGACCGTGGACTACCAAACTACAAAAGATGAAGGACACGAAACAGGGAGAAATCCGGAAAAACCCAAGGAGATCATCATTACCCAAAACAGCAAACAAAGCAATAAACAAAATCCAGGCCAAGCAGATACAGACACTTCTCCGCCTACCACTAGGACAAAGCGACGACCGCCTCCGATTGTAATCTACAGTAAGGACCAAGCAGCAACGGTAAGCTTAATAAAGGAACAGTTACAAACTGAAAATTTCCATGTTAAACGTACAAACCAAAATAAACACGCCTTATACACTGAAAATATACAAGACTTTAAGAAAGCCAAGGAACAACTCGAGGCTACAAACTCTAAATTTTTTTCATACACACCCAAGGAAGAAAAAGTAAAATCTTTCCTCCTTAAGGGTTTAGATACAAATACAAATCCAGACGATTTATTAAAAGAACTAACCTCCCTAAACTTAGAAAATATAACCTTTTTAAAAGCTACAAGATTTTCAACATTAAAATCTCAACAAGAAAATAAAATATTACCTTTTTATTTAATTCAATTAAGCCCAGATAGCTTAACAACCAAACTACACAGTATAAAATATATAAACCACCAGGTAATTAAATGGGAAAAATTAATAAAAAAAGACGCAATTCAATGTAAAAAGTGTCAAAGACTGGGACACGTAGCCTCGAATTGTTACCTTGACTACAGATGCGTCAAATGTAACGAAAATCACCAACCGGGTGAATGTAAAATTTCTGCACCTATGAACATAGACGAAAACAATAAAAATAATGTATTTTGCGTAACATGTAAAAAAATTCGGCCACCCCGCATCCTATAGAGGATGCGAGGTTCAAATAGAGTTAAGAAAGAGAGCGCAAGAAAAAATTCAATCTTTAAAAGAGAACAGAATTGCCAAAGAACGTTTTCTGAATAATTACATAATTCCAGGAACATCTTTTTCTAATATTACAAAAAATCATTTACCACAAAATAACTTAAACACCCAAAAAAATCAACACATTAATAATCAACAAACACAATATAATATAAATAACACACATGACATTACAAACAACACCCAAAATAAGACAATAAACTCACAAGACAATTATTGTAAACCAGAATCATTAAACACAATAATGAATGAACTTAATAAAATAGCACTTTTGGTACAACAAAATAGCAGTAGAATTGACCAATTATTTTCAATCTTAACCAATTCTATCCATAATGGCTGAAAATCCAAAAGTAGATTTAACCAAAAGCTTAGAAATTGACAAACTAAAAATAATTTCAATTAATGTAAATTCAATTATAACAAATCAAAGGAGAAATAACTTACTAAAACTCCTAAATAAGCACAAGCCCGATATTGTAACATTAAGTGAAACCAAACTAAACAAAAAACACAACATAAGCTTTGAAAACTACGAAATAATTAGAAGAGACAGACCGAACTCAGATCAGGGGGGAGGAGTCGCAATCTTAATAAAGAGAAACTTGAAATTTAAAAGATTAGTACTACCTGAAATAGAACTATTCAAATGTCTTGAAACTATAACCATAAGCCTCCGTCTTCCAAACAATCAAAAGCTTTATATTATTGCAGCCTATGCAGCCTATAATGAAAGACTAAATTTTAATACTGAAATAGATAATCTTTTTCAATTACTTCAGCTAGACGACACTAATAATTTCTTTGTTATGGCCGGAGATTTAAATGCTAAACACATAGACTGGTCAAACGAAACACCTAACCATAGAGGAACACTCCTAAAAAATTGGATTAATACTAATGAATTCAAATACAAGCTTAAATTGTACAGCTCCACTTACCCATCTTTTCCAAGAGGAAATTCCTATCTAGACCTGGGAATCATTGACAACAGACTAAAAATCAAAACTACCATAAATAGCAATAAACTTAAAAACCTAGACTATGACAGCGACCATACAGCAATCCAAATAGTAGTTTCCAATCCAAATAATACATCCTTCCTTCTCGAAAAAACAGACGACAATCACAAACTAAACTTCCGAAAGACAAACTGGGAGAAATTTAAAAATAATTTAAACCAGTCATACAACACGGAAATACCAAATAATAAAAACTTATCAGACCGGGAAATAAACACTTATCTTAAAGAAATAGAAACTGCAATTTCCACGTCAATAAATAACACAGTTCCAAAAATCAAAAACAAAAACTCAATGGAAATTTATCAAAGCCCTATTATTAAAAAAATCCAAAAGCAAAAAAGTATGCTAATTACAGAAATAAATAAAAACTACAAAAAATTCAAAACAAAAAATAACAAAGAATTAAACATACTACAAAACAAACTAATTACAATAAAAGCTTTACTAAAACAAGAGTATACAAAATCCACTAATAAATACTGGTCCGATAAAATAAGTAGCATTCCTGTAAATGACCCAAAAAACATGTTTCCTCAAATTAACCAAATATTTAGGGCTAAAGGAAAAACTTCCATTCCCCACCTTAAAATCCAGAATGAAGAAATGCATCTTCTGCAACAAGCCAATATTAATATAAATAATTTAACAAACGACGATTCTAACAATATTATACTAACAAATGAAGAAGATAAACTAAATATAATCGGAACAAACTTCCAGAATGCTCACACAAAATTTATTAACTTTGGAAGAGAAGGTTTAAATAGAATTGTCCAGTTAAAAGTTTCAAAATTCGAACAAGAAACAAAGGAAGACAAGTCAAATAAAACAACAATTATAAACTTTAACAACACATTACACTCAGACAACATTAATGAAATAAAAGAAAAAGTCCCAAATTTCTTTACTTCGAAACAGAGACTAACGGAAATATTCAAAAAGTTAAATAATAAAAAATCCTCGGGCATCGACGAAATTCCAAATATAGCTCTAAAACATGTGCCACCCAAAATTATCGAAAATTATTGCATTTTATTTAATAACCTGCTAAACAACAGTCACTTTCCCGAAGACTGGAAAAAATCAAAAATAATACCTATCCCTAAAAAAGGAAAAGATACATCAAATCCGTGTAATTTCAGACCAATTAGCTTACTTCCAAATATTAGTAAAATTTTCGAAGTTGTAGTAAAAGACTCTTTAGATCATTTTTGTACTGAAAAAAATATAATACCAGAAACTCAGTTCGGGTTTAAACATAAACATTCCACAATACACGCAATAAATAAACTAACCTCAGATATATGCTGGGCATTAAATAACAAAAATTATGTAGGAGCATGCTTAATAGACCTCGAAAAAGCTTTTGATACGGTTTGGATAGACGGCCTTATCTTTAAATTATTAAAAAACACCTTTCCACCTCATCTAATAAAAATAATTAAAGAAATGATAACGGAAAAATCTTTCACGGTAACAAACGGTAATATAACTCTAAACAAAACCTTCAAAATCGTAAACGGATTACAACAAGGTACAGTACTGTCACCAGTACTGTTTAATATTTACACTCATGAGATCCTAAAAATGTATGGAATTAACGTAGAAATAGATAAAAAAGGAATTGCTTTTGCCGATGACATAATTATATACATCATTGGCAAAAAAATAGAGGAAATTCAAAGAAAACTACAAGAGCTTTTTATAAATATTCAATATTATATTTACTCGTGGAAATTAAAAACAAATGTCTCAAAATGTGAAACCATATTGTTCAGGCCACCACTTAACGAAACGTCTCGAAACCTCAGAAAAAATTGGAAAAACTTTCATATTCAAGATCAAAACGATGGGGGAGAACGGGTACCGAATAAAACAATCGTAAAATACCTAGGCTGCCACCTAGATCAAACTTTATATTTTAATAAACATATTGAAATCCAACTAGAAAAGGCAAGAAAAGCGTTCTTAAAGTTAAACAAATTAATGTACAATAAACATCTAAATTACAAAATTAAAATCAATTGTTACCAACTGATAATAAGACCTATATTAACCTACGCTTGTCCTATTTGGTATAATATAAGTCCAGCCATTATGGAAAGAATCAGAGTCTTCGAGAGAAAATGTTTAAGAGCATGTCTGGGTAAACGTAGATCATGTGACTCAGATTACGAAAAATACATTTCAAATCAAAAAATTTACAACACAGCCAATATTAATAAAATAGATACACAAATTCTAAAACTAACGAGAAATCACTTTGCAAATACAAGAAAAGTAACAAATAATAGTGAAATCTTTGGAATATACTATCCCAATGATCCATTCTATGAAAAAGTAATTAAAACTAACTTTATCCCACCAGAAGCATTTATGTACCTAGATAAAAACGGATACATCCAGGACACACATGGAGTCCCAATAATCTACCATTACAATAGACATGCTCTCAAAAAAGCCATCTTATATGACAAACATCTTGACACAAGTCTTCCACATAACGCATGGAGATTTCGCTCTTGCATTACCAAAAAAGAAAAAAAAGATAAATATAGACAAAACCTCGAAAAGTATTTCTGGTTAGATGAGTAAAAAAGCGTTCTTTAGCAATCATAAACCCCCTATACCTCTCCTTTTCCTCTCCAAAATTTCATTGATCATTGTATATATCACCCCATCTTGTTCATATAACTGTATCATCGTAGTATAATTCTGTATTATATTAGTATTATCACTTTGTACATATCATATTTATATAAGTTATATTATATTTACCTTTATCGACAAATTAAAAACATGATCAGTTTTTTTTACCTATGTGCCATTTCTGATCAAAAACAAGAATGAAAATAATATGATAAACCTACATAACTGTAGAAAATTATCTAGAAAAATTATTGTAACAGTATATTTATTAACCTCCCATATGCACTCAATGCATAAGACAATGTACACGACTTCGAGAGCAAGATATTAGCCAGTAAGTCTTATCCAAATATTGTAAACCACTTCATTGTTTATTGTGAAAACTGTAAAAATTGTATTGAACACTCATGGCAATAAATAAACATTTTAATAAAAAAAAAAAAAAAAAAAAGCACACGTTCTCGTCCGATCACGTAAGTTAAGCGAAGTTGGGCGCGGTTAGTACTTAGATGGGTGACCGCTTGGGAATACCGCGTAACGTTGACTTCTTTTTTTTTTTTTTAATTTTTTAAAATCTACTAAAAGAATAATATTAAATAATTTGCGTTAAGAAATGAAAATTAGAGAAAATCCTAAAACAAAAAAACAAAAACCTCCAAAACCTTTTTCATATCTAAAGCAAACGAAGATAAAATCTTAAGAAAACGAAAAAAAAAATTGTGCGAATATGTAAAATAATTAACTTTTCACTATTGAAATTTGGATTAAATGGAGTTTGAATAAATTAAAATCAGAATTAATTGACGTTTGGAATTTATGTAAATTATAATGACTTGAAGATATTAAAATTGAAAACTATTTTTGACTTTCCTCCTGCCTAAAATTTTTTTTTTAGATTTATAAAAAATACGATATTAAAATTTAAAAATTTCAAGATTTATCTACGAATTTCCAGTACCTTTTGCAAAATCCCATTTTCCTTATGCTGCACTGAATTTCTGGCAATTTTTTAATCTTTTTTTCTCATATAAAAACAAAATTTAGAAACATTATTTAAATAATTAATATTCATAGTAAATTTTAAGATTAAATCAGACATTACATAACAGTAGTCACAAATCAAGCAATTTAAATCATTGCAGCCCTGGAAAAAAAAATTATTTTCTTCTCTAAAGTATTTAAAAACAAAGTTAAAAAATATTTCAAACCTAACATAATTTGCGAGATAATCTAACTTAGAGTATTTATTCTTCTTTTAATTATTATAAATCATATATTAGGTTTAATAATGTTGTATATAAATATAAATAAATAAAATGAATTTCATAACTTGCCAGAATGGGGTTTGTCAAATTTAACAAAGTGAAGAAAGGGAAAATATGCGAAAGTTAAAATTGAACTTTAAGAAGGTCTATAGAAAGACGATAAATTGAATATATACGTGCGAGTCAAACGATTTAGCTCGTGAAAAAGCAATGTAATTGATCAGGTGTGAGAAAAGCAAGTCAACCATCATTTAACGAGGATCATCATTATGTATTTCATGCCTTCTCTGATTGGCTCCAAGAAATGAATTATCACCTTGTTATTACATAACTAAGGGATTCCATCTTCAAATGGATGCATATTATTCAAAGAGATATATAAAAAATTGATTATTAATGATCTGGTTGCTGATTATGACTTCAGCAATATGAACTCAAAGATAAAGAAAAACTCTTATAACATGCCTTATTTTTACTGAAAAGAATTTCTGGACTAATTTCCAACTATTGTGTTCCAAAATCCATTATTTAGAATCTTTATTTTATAGAACTTCATTAAAAATGTAATTTTCTATATGCCGAATTAAAATTTGTTAATTTGTTTTTAATAGAATTTAACTAAATCCAAATTTTTATTTAACAGAATTTTCAACGATCAAAAAATCGAAAAATTTATATTCGGAAAGAAAAAAATTGTATCTAATCTAACTCTATAAGATGGAAATTCTAAATAATGAATTTTAAAATTTAATCATGTGTCCCTTTATATTTCGTTATTTTCATTAATATTTTAAAAAATGTTAATGGTTTAATTAACAATATTTAAAATATTAGTAAATAAATACTAATTGATAGTAATTCCATATTGATCTAATTTTAATAATTTTATATTATAGCAATGCTTCCAGTAAAAACGGATGTTCCACAAGGTGTTTCGAGGTTATGTCCCGGAGCAAGGAGATCTTTTTTATGTAGAATGAAACGAAAAATGGAGCCTAACTCTCGGTGTGAAAATCAACAAATTAAAGAAGAGAACCACGCGAATACCGGATGCCAAAGACGAAAAAAACAACAGAATCTTGGTAATAATAATTTTTTTAAACATTTTAAAAATGTGTTCTTTTCTATTTCACTATGAAATTATTTATCTGTATTACAACAGGTTTGTTATTCAATAGGAAAAAAAAAGATTTTAAATCCAAAATGGGTAAAAAATCTTGTTGATGTCAATTAGGGAATAAACGTTAGACCAGCAATTAATTTGTCAATAAATAGGGGGTTTATCCTAATTTATAAAAAAAAAAAATCATATATAATAAATGATTGATAAGAAAAAAAAACAATTATGTTAAAGAAAATAAAAGTGCCCTATACATTTTTTTTAATATTTTACTCTGACCAGATTTATTCTAAATTGAAAAAAAAGACGAAATGCTGCGAACAATGTGTAATTAACATAATATTTCAACACGGTATATTGCTAATTTAACATAGTATCTTTTGTTATTATAAAAATAAAAAGTTGCCAAGTACGCAGAAAAAACTACAATTTTTTAGGATTATTTAAAAAACTGTTGTAAATAATAATAATAAATTGTTCAAGCAAATAAAAAGAAAATTTAAATAACAGTATCAAAAGTGAAATTGTTTCAAATTCAATAAAGCTAAAATGTATCAAAATGAGAAAACCAAAGAAAAAAGTTAAAGTTGAATAAACCAAAGATTGGAAAGTGTTATTGTTAAATAATAAAGTTGCATATAAATGCATGAAATTTAATTTAATTACCCAACATAAGTAACAAATTGGACTGGATATAGTTTGTTCAATTTTAAAGATAATTGCTTGAAATCACGAATCAAACTGACACTTATTTTTAGGTTATAAACATGAAATAAATTGCTCTAAAGTTTCAAGCGGAAGGGGTAACAACCTCATAATGCGGAATAAACTACCGGCGCCACTGTCGAAATAGCGCTAAATTTAAAAAAAATCATTAATCGAACTTTATCATAGAAAATTAATTCTATTTAATATTACGAATTAAATAAAAGAATTTTACTGTAAAAATAGAAAAAATAGTTTTAATATAAATTCGAATATTTCTAAGAACATTTGTAAAAGAAAATGTTTAGTTAATTTATTTCAAAAGGATTTTAAATTTTTAATAAGACAACTTAAAAAATAGAAACTGTAAATGCTACCAACCTAGAAATCGAAAATCTTCAACTACAATATAACCTAACATTTTTTCCATTTATGATCGTATTATTTTCTAAATTGCATAAGAAATAGTTAATATTAATAAAGAAATTCCGGCATACTGTTTTTTAAACACTTTTCGAGTACAGGTGTATAAAAATAAAATAGGGGTATTTTTGTCAATTTGAAACAAATCTGGATGACGAGAGCCGTAACATAACAAACAGAAAGTCTGTGAAAAATAGAGGACACGGTTCTAATGAAAGAGACATGTTTTAGAATACGAGTTTATAAATTTTAAAGAGCTTATTATGAATTGTTAATTTATTATACTTGACTTTGTAAAATATTACCGGAATATTTATTCATGACGACAGCATTATTGTGGAAAATTGTAGAAGGGACGCAAGATTTGTTTGGGCGAATGTAGCGCATGCCTTCAGGATCTTGCAACATGGTTAATAAAAGTTAAAAAATGCAGATCGTGAGAGGCGAAAGGTTTATACACGTCCGGACAAATAGCAGCCCTGCCCCTTCCCCGATTAATTTTTAATCCTAACAATAAATCATTAACATTTTTCAATCCTTATATGTCTATAAATATTTTAACAAAAAATTTATCAATTTATTACTAAACTTTGCTGCTTGATCAAAAATTACATTCTTTAGACACACTGCTTGATGTCAAATAAAAGTTGATTAAGTAATCAAATAAACAACAATTTTAATAATAAAACCACCATTGATAGAAAACTGTTTTATTTATCCAAATATAAATAACGCTTGTTAGATTTGCAAAATTTAAAAATTTATATTTAGTATCTAGAAACTTTACGTATATAATTTTTAATTTTAAGAACATGATGATTAAAAAAAAACACGCACAAATTTGTTTTGAGTGGTTGTCTCATTGATGCTTCAATAAACTATGTGTAATGTACTCTAAGGGAGCCAGCAAAATCAAGTATGCGAATGATTCGATCATCATGTTAACGACGCATATCATCTCTCATTGAAAAGTATAACAAAGCTATTGCGTAACTATCTCTTGGATTTGCATTAGACTCCATCGTCAAATTCATCTTAAAGTCCTCTTTTTATTAGTACCGATTCCACTTTAAAGATTTCTATTGTTTTAAAAATTGAAATCAATTTGAAATTTTAAAAAAGACTTTGGTTTTATGTCAAATTAAAAACTGAGGAATTTTTTTTAGTAGTTTGTATAAAGTTTTAGCTTGATAAATTAAATTTTTGGGATTAAGATTTTTCTGAACCTTTAGTTTTAGAAAAGATTGCAAGCTTTCTGAATTAACATTACTATTTTCGTTTCACTAACATTATAATTGATTTGAACATTTTGTTAAATTTTAGATTGGAAATACTGCGTGATCCAATGCACGGGATATTTGAAATCTTGGGCACCGACAAAAATTGGTTTAGAAGAACCGGAAGGCGAAGGTGATAGTGAAGCTTGTAATTTATCATGTTTGGTAGCAGTTGGTAGAATACAAACAGCATTATCAATACCAAGTTCAACGTCTAGTAAACCTAGACTTCGAACAATCGAATTTGTCTCTCGTCATGCGATGGATGGAAAATTTATTTTCGTTGATCAGAGGTAATTAATGATTTTTAACATTAATGTGATATCAATAAAGACAAAAAATAATTTTTAAAAATTAATAACTATTAGAGTTTTAGTATGTCTACTACCAGAACAACTACAAAAAATAAAATACAGTTTAATTATTTCACGCCTTTTTCAATTATTTAATAAATTGACGTTGTACTAAAATTATTGATTTTCTGATAGTAGCAAAAATGCCAAAAAGTTTATATATTATATACACAGAAAAAACCCGGAATCAAATCCAATTTGAATCGCATCAAAACCTAAACTCCTCAAATTGAGTAACAGATAAAACTTTCCAAAATGTGTAAATCAATAGTTCAAGTTGAGTATTAAAACTCGGAAAATATTGTAAAATATTGTATAGTTTTGTAAAAGTGCGAGAAATATAATAGTTACCAGATATAAGTAACATATTAGACTAAATAGTTTGTTCAATTTTAAAGATAATGGCTTGTAGCCGCACATTAAAATGTCACATATTTTTAGGTTATAAACATGAAAACAAGAGTATTTCAAGCGGCAAGGCTACCAACCTAATAATGCGGAATTTATGAGATTATCGACTCTACTATCAAAATAGCGCAAAATTTGAACACTTTTTTAAAATTATTTCTTTTATATCAAAATAAGTGATAAATTATGTTATGTTAAATGAATGTAAAATAAATTAATATTCGAATTTTCATACTGAGGTTGTTTTCATTAGGTTTTTAATATTTTTGTATTTTTGGTAAACAATTTTTGTAAAACTTATATTAATTAATATAAGTATTAATTAATAGATATTAATGTTTTTTTCTTTAAACAATAAAATGAATCAGTAAATATTGATTAAAAATTAATTAAATCAAATATGGAAATGTTTAATAATTTACTTTTAATTAATTAAAGTCTAAATATGTAATTAATGATTGGTTATGTAAATTAAGTTGTGCAATATAAATTGAATTCAAAGTGTAGTAAAGAAGCTAATTAAAATTAATCTGATTTATCTGTAAATTATATTTTAGAAATAATATTAAACACTAAAAAATCATTTTTGTCAGGAAAATTTTGTCTAAATTATTAAAAATAAATCAAGAAATCTAAAATAATTAATTTATCCAAATTATTATAAAAAGTTAATTTGATTCCTAACTCAAAATGAGTTGCATTAAAATAATATGAGTTCAGGTTTTTTCTGAGCATAAATTCTTAGATCGAGAATTATTATGATTAGTCCAAGAATCATTATTCTTGGTTCAAGGCTATTATCCTTAATCTAAGTATATTATTCTTGATATAAGCATATTATTCTTGATATAAGCATATATATATAGTTCAAGCATATATTTATTTTAGGTAAAAGAAATCGTTTCTCTCGGTACTGTATTTAATTTTATGTGAACGTTAAGTTAAATCAGCGAAAATTCTTAATTTGAATAAACACATTTTTGTAGATAGAAGAGCAAAATTATTTTACGCAAAAGTTGTTTCCTAAACGAACATATTTTTTTCAGAGTTACTTTAGTTTTAGGATATTTACCTCAGGAATTACTTGGAACAAGTATGTACGAATATTACCATCACGATGACATTCCTTTTCTTGCCGAATCTCATAAAACAGTTCTTCAATCACAAGAACGACTAACATCGCAGGTAAAAATATTTTGAAATATTCTATTTTTTATGTAATATATATTTCATTATATTTAAGATCAAAATTTAGTATAAACTCGATTTGAATTTATTGGTAGTTTAAATTTACAAAACGCCCCTATCGGTTACTTTAGGAACTTTCCAATATGGCCGCCGACAGAGAGAAAATTGACGTATTTAGTACATAAAAATTCGATATTTATTTTAAAAACAAAATTTTAAAGTGTTTGTGAAAGTGAATTATTTTTAAATTCGGTTTTCAAGTAAATCTGCAATACACAAAACAATAAAAATACAATTAATTTTTTTTTCTTCAATATTATAAATTTTGCTGTTTGCACTTCAATTTGACAAAATTTAATTAAAATATACGTATTATACAATAATTTCACAGAATATTTTATTAAATAAACATTTTTATCTTAGGTTTATAGGTTTAGAAGTAAAGAGGCCATTTTCGTGAGGCTGCAATCGGAATGGAAGTCCTTTAAGAATCCTTGGACCAAAGAAGTCGAATACATCATAGCAAAAAACTCAGCTGTTTAGTACGTAAAACTAATTTTTCTCAATCTAAATCACTCTGAAAAGATTCTTTATTATTGTATTTTTTTTCAGTTTCGACACACGACAAACTGAAAGCAGCGCAATAAAATCCGAGGGATCAAGTGTTCAGGGAAATTATGATTATTTTACACAAAGTAAGTTATTTTTTGCAATACCCTTCTGTAAATTATACCTTTATGAAAATAATGTCAACATAAATTAAATTTAAATTTCCAATTGTATTCCAATCCTTTTTAATTCTGAAATAATAAATTTTGATTCTAATGAATAAAGTTTCTATCCTATTATTTCCGCAGGATAGTTATTATTATTTTATTTTTTTATTTATCAAGTTTTGTCATAAAAAGTCAAGAGTTAATTAGATATTATTTTACTTCCTGTATTAAAAAAGGTTCAATATTTCAATCTTTTTCTTGATTCAGGTAACGGAGGTTTAGAAAGATTAATTTCTAGTCACGTGGAGGTGAGAAAAATCGGTAGGCAAATAGCAGAAGAGGTTTTGGATCTGCAAAGAAGATGTGAAAATTCATCTTCCGAAAGCAGTCCAATTTCCGGACCGGAAGCTGCTTTATTTAATACTGAGGTAAATATATATCAAGAATGAAAAATATTCAAAAAATAATTCTTCTTAATAAGAATGTGCATAAATAAATTCACAATTCGAAGAAAAAGATGAAATTTAAGAAACAAAAATCATATTTTAAAAAAATAATTGAAAAATGACGAAGGAAATTGAAAATTAATTAATATATTTAATGAAACTAATTTGATATTGAAGGAAATAATTAAAAATGAAAAAGTTTTATTTGAAAAAATTCAAGACAATTATTTGAAACTCGCTGAAATTTAGATTTTAAAATTTAGGGGAAAAATTGAAAAATAATGAAAATCATTAGAAATTGAAGAAAATTTTTGAATAATGATAAAAATAGATGAAAATTGTAGCAAATGATTAAAATCATAATAGAAAAGAATTGTTAAAAATTGAAGAAATTTTTAAATATTTTAAAATTTATTATTCTCAAAGTGTAGATTAATTAAAATTTTAATCAATGAAATTTCAAATTAATTAAAGTTCGAAGAATTATAATATATAATTGTAATTGTAGTCTTGTTTATCTCAAGTACATTCTGAAATTCTTTCAATTATTTTTTAAAAATTTTTATTATTTTCTTCAATTTACAATTATTTTTATAAATTAACAATTTACAATTATTTTATTCATTCTGCAATTATTTGCTTTTATTACAAATATATTATTACATATTATTATTTTTTTTCAATTTTTAATTATTTTTATTACTTTGCAAATATTTTCTCGAATTTTTAACTATTTTCAATATTTTTCAATTATTTTCCTAGATTTTAATTAGATATATTAATTATTTTTCAATTAATATCCTAAATACCTTCAATTTTCAATTATTTCTATAATTTTTCAATTACTTTTTGTCATTTTTATTACTGTGCAAATATTTTCTCGAATTTTTTTATTATTTTCAATATTCTTTAATTAATTTCCTAGATTTTAAAATATTTTTCTCAAATTTTAATAATTTTCTTCAATTTTCAATTATTATTGTTATCATTTTCAATCAATTTCTTTAATTTTTAATTATTTTTACTATTCCTCAATTAAATCCCTAAATTTGCAATTATTTATGTTATATCACAATTATTTTTAATTAATTTTCATTTTCTTAAAAATTTTGCAATTATTTTCTCCATTTTCTAATTATTCAATTAATTTCCTAAATTTTCATTTATTATATCAAATCTAAGATACTTCATCTACTTTTTAATGTTTTAATAATTCTTCAGTTATTTTTCTCAAATTTCAATTACTTTGTCAATTTTTAATAATTTTTTTTTTTTCATATGCAATGATTTTCACAATTTTTATATTATTTTGAATATTTGTTGATTAATTCCAAAATTTTTAATTATTTATCTCAAAATTCCATTATTTTCTTCAATAAAATTTCGATTATTTCTATAATGTTATAATTATTTTCCTGAAATTATTTTGTAATACGGTACTTTCTTTAACTTCACAAATATCCTGTATTTTTAAAAATTATTTTTCTAAAATTGCAATTAATATCTACAAATTTCAACTATTTTTATCATTTTTCAAACATTTTCTTTAACCATTTTAATTATTTTTCAATTTTTCCCCTAAATTTTAAATTCCAAATTTCTGCAAGTTTCAATTATTTTCTTTAATTTCTATTTTTATTTATTTTCTTCAATATCAAGTTTTTTTTATTTTAATTTTATTAATTTATTTTTTTATTTATTAATTAATTTTCAATATCTTTCGTCATTTTTCGATTATTTTTACAAAATATGATTTTTGCTTTACAAGTTGTAATTTTTTTCTCCAAATTACATAAGAATTTTTTTAATATCTAATTATCAATGTCAATTTGTAATGTCAATTAAATAATGGAAGGACATAAATAATCAAATTTGTTAATTTAATTATCAATTTCACTATTTTCATGGTTTTTAATAATTATTTTCTAAATATTTTTCAATATTAGAAAACCTGTTTCATGCTTCATCAATTTTTATTTATTGTTTTTTAATTTTAGTTGTATTTTTCATGTATTTAAATGATGTTCTTCGATTTTCAATCACTTTCTTTCATATCAAATAAATTCTGCAATTTTCTCAATTTTGTTCTTAAATTTCTATAATTAACTTTAATTTCCAATTATTTTTATCCTTTTTCAAGTAGTCTTGTTTATCTCAAATATATTCTGTAATTTTTACAATTATTTTTTACAAATTTTTATTAAATTCTTTAATTTTTAATTATTTTTATCATTTTCAATTATTTTTCAATAAATTCTCTAATTTTTTTTTTTATTTATCTCAAATTCCAGTTATTTTTTCAATTCGCAATTATTTTTATAATTCTGCAATAATTTTCTTTTATTACAAATATATGTTCTAATATATGTTTTATTCTTAACACTTGCAATCAATTTCTCCAATTTTTAATTATTTTCACTATTCCTCAATTAAATTCCTAAATTTTCCATTATTTATCTCAATTTTCAATTATTTTTTTCAAATTTCAATCAAATTCGTCAATTTAAATTTTTTTTTATTTGTAATGATTTTCACAAATTTTATATTATTTTGATTATTTGTTTAAAAATTCCGAAAATTTACTCGAAATCAAATAAATTGTCAATTTTTGCTAATAATATTTCAAATTATGGATTTGAATGTTTTTAGCCACAAATTAGAGCCGCAGCATCGCCAGAAAGAAGTCGGGACCTTTCTCAATCTGGAATTGGAAGTGACGGCAGTAATTCTACTTCAGCTTACAACCAGATTAGGAACAATGTTCAATTAAGCAGTGCTGCTAACGATCAAGGTCTTTCAAAATGATATTAAATTACATTTTTTTCGTCCCGGGGAAAAATTCTACAATATTATTAATTTCACGGAAAAAAAATTTCAAAATTTAGTGAAAATTGATTTTAATATTTTTATTTGGGGTGAAAAATGGCTTTATAGTTTGAGGTTATGTTAATGGAGAGAACTTCCTTAAATTCCGATTTAATAAGGAATGTTTTTTTTTAATTTTTTAGGAGTTGCTCCACATGATGAAGTAATGGAAATTATTGGAAGTACTGCAATCAATGCGTCTCCAAATTCACTCCCTACGGATGGAAATGATGAGGCAGCAATGGCAGTTATAATGAGTCTTTTAGAAGCTGATGCTGGTTTAGGGGGTCCTGTTGATTTTTCTGGATTGCCTTGGCCCTTGCCATAAACATCCCGAATGCTGTGATCTGTGTCTTAGAAATTTAATTTTCCATTTTTTATTTTGCGAAAATTTTCTACGACTTAGAAAATTGTTAGGTTTTTTTTTTATTCTATTTAAAAACTTCCAAATGTCAATTTTAAAGTATATTAATTTTTGGTCTTTTTAAAAAGTTTGAAACCAATTTTTAAAGGTAAACGGTTAATTGTTTAGACTAATTACCGTAACGAACAAATTCAAAAGTAGTAAATTAAAATAAAAATAGAAAAGCAATAAATTTTTCGAAAAGACCAATATTTTTAATTTAATATATTTGAATTTATAAGTTTCAGTGATTAGTCCAATTAACTCATGGTTTACCTTAAGAAAAAAAATTCCATTCCTAGTTGAAAAACTAATTAAAATTCGATTTGAAAATTGAAACTTTTCTCATTTGAACATTGAAAATTTCCCTTTTATTAAAATACAAATTGAAATGTCTTAAATTCAAAAATTTCTTTTTTACAGTAAAAAAAAAAGTTTTAGATGTTTTTCTTTAAATATTATCGGTGTAAGAATCGTCAATCGTACAACTTATTCGGCATTGCAGAATGTAAAATAATTTAATTCTTAATACAGTCAGAACAATATATCAATTTATTTGAATTTTTCAGAAATTTAAAATTAAATTTAAGAATAAAAAAAGTGATTAAATAACTCATGTTTATAAAATGAAATATTTCATTTAAATCAATGCAAAAATTCATTTTAAAAATTGATAGAGCAAAATTTTAAGTATTGAAAATTGTCTGTCTGTAAAAAGAATAGGCTGTGGATGCACGAATGACTTTATGTAAATATTGCACAGTCGAATTGTAAAAAAGCTAAGTGTACCTAATAATTATAAGAAAGCTGAGTAGAATCTTTCATCGTTCAAAAATTATTTTATATATCCAAAATAAATTATAAAAATGTGATAAACATTCCGAAATTCATAACATTTATCATCACATACTTTAGTTTCTCTCTTTGACGAAACTGAATTAAAAATATTTATTGAATAAAAATAATAAAATTTAAGAAACTGATTCTATATATTGTAAAAATAAAAGATAAATTTTCATAAATATTAAGATATTTAATGTGAACAATATAGTTTTTATACGTATTATTATTTACAAAATTGATAATAATTACCAATTGTAATAAAAACTACTCAGCTAAATGAAATTTTGAATGTTGAACGTAATAGATGTAAATCTATAATTTGTGAACTTAAAAGTATAAAGCGTTGCTTTAATGCCAATTTGAAACGCTTTGCATAATTTTACAAAACAAGAAGTGTATGTTTCAGTGTAAATAGCTAGTTTAGATCATGCAAATAATAAAAATTATTTGTTATAAAGATCAAGACTCGTGTTTATTTATTAGAGACTTAAGTCACTCAATTACAGTGGCCGATCAGCTGCTGTAAAAAAGATCATGATCTTTTTTATGTCATTTTTTAATAAAATTATAATAAAAAATAGTTACATTCTCGTCGGCGTAAAACAACAACAACAACAACAATAACAACACACCCGTTCATAACCCTACAGCTTCAATTGACAATTAAAGTTGAAAGTTTTATAAAAAGCGTAAACTTCAAGATTTAAAAAAAAGATGGGGTTTAATTTAAGCCTATTAATTACCCAATTTCATGATTAATTTTTGAGATGTAAATATTTAAAGATTGAAATTTCGTGTTTTTCCCCCATTTATGTTATGTTTGATAAGAAAATTTTGTGAAAATAAATTTAACATTGCTAAAACTTGAAAGAAACATAATTCACAATTTTTTATCCTGTATTTGAAATTTCGATTTAAATGAAAATTAACTAGAAAAAAATTACTATCTAGTAGGAGATGAATTTTGTTCTTATAGTGAATTGAAGCAAATGTTTATTTTGTTGCATCCAGTATTGTCTAATTTTATAAAACTTTCTTTTAAATATTCCTTGTCCTACGTGAAATTTTAGAAGCTTAGAATTCAATTTAAATTCTATATACACAGATTCTGGAATCTATGCTAAGGCTGATCGAGCCTGTGAACAAAAAATCCACTTAATTTCAATGTTGACGTTTCTCGGTCTAAAAAGAGAAGATAAATTAACCAATGCCGATGTGTAAAAATAATAAAGTGGTACAAGTATAATTGACGATTATAATTTTGTTTAAAAAACAGCTTAATATTATTTATAAATTATTTTTCCAACTTTCGAAAATAATGTAAAAATAATATTTACCTCTTTTATAACAAAATTTCCAATATTAATCGATTTCAAATTTAATTTTTTTAAACTTTGGTTCATTCTATTATCAATTTATTTAAATTTCTATCATTTTCAAATTCCTGTTACTAGAAATTTTTATCATTCCTAACTCTTATTGATGAAAAAACTTTTTTAATGGTGAAAATTTCAATCATACTCAAGTACCACTTTAATTTGACCCCTTTAAATTTGATCACAAAATGATATTTTATCATTTGGGTCCCTTGAAAAATGCAAGATGTTCAAAAATATAAAATCTACTGTCTGACAATTTAGATTCTATAATCAAAAAATAAAAAATTTTAAAAAATAGAACCTCTCACGATTTTTTACGATTCTTCATCGACAAACTTTTTAAATTATCGGTTACAAAATCTTCATCAAACTAATATTGTCCTTATTTTCAGATGATTCAGTTTCTTCATCGTTTTCATTCGTCTCGTAGTTAAAAAGTGCGCAGCCTTCCAAATATTCACTGAAACAGAAAATAAATTTTATTGCAATTTATACTAAACGGTAGATTTTTTTTTATTGAAAAGAGATTAATAAAAGAAACATACTCAGCAGACAAAACGCCTCGAATGTAAGGTAACCTGCTACTAAAGTCGACTTGAATTACTGTAAATTTAATTTCCTGTCCTTTATTTACATCATTTCCAGGCCAGTATTCTTCGTCATTGTCAGGTTGTGGAATAGAAGCCATAAAAACTTTATGTACCAAAACTCCTATGTGATTTAGTCCAATTTTATTTACGATTCCTGCAAAAATAAATTCATAAATAGTATTAAAATGTGCAGTCTTAATATATATAATTCTAACAGGGCTGATAAAAATCATGATTTTTTTTATTTAAATCAAAAATTGATTTTTTTAAAATATAATAAATAAAATCTCCAAATGTTTAAATTTGTAAGTAGTTTATTAAAGAAATGAAGAAAAAATTAAAAAAAAACAACACAATAAGAATGAAACAGTGACATAATTATATATAAAAAAGTAGAAACTCTTTTCAAACAATTAAACTATTTACGGATATATTTTTAAATTAAAAAAATAAATAAGAAGATAATAAAAAAAAAAACGTTAAAATATATTACTAAAGACAAAAAAATTTTAAAATTAGGAAAAAAAGAGAATTATTTTACAAATTTTACAAAAAAATTAAATAAACAGGAAAAAAATAGAGAACATTTTTTTCTTTAAACTAACAAACTAAAAAAATGTAAAAAGTATAAAAAATAAAATTAAAAAATGTATATATCAAGATAAATAAAAAGAAAGTCCACAAAAGAAACTTAAAAATCCTTTAAAAATAAAAAAGTTGAAGCAAATTAAACCAAACACATTTTTATATTATTACCCTTAAAATAAGTCCAACAATAAATTTAGAAAATCTAAAAACTTTATGGAAGAACAAGTTTGTAAAAAATCTAGCACAAAATTGAATAAAATGAGAATATTCATTTTTAAAAATATGGAAATTATGAAAATTAACGAAATAAAAAGTTTAATTAATGTTATAATAATGAAATTGTATAAATATATATTAATAAATATTTTAATAAATTATATATAAAATAATATTGAATAATTTACATAAAAAAAGGAAAATTAAGGAAAATCCTAAAATAAACACAAAAATAAAATATCTAAAGTAAAAGTAGAAAAAAAAACTTAAAATTTTGTAAAAATAGGAAATTATAAGATAAAAACTAAACAGTTTCGAAAAATTGAAATCTCTTAGAAATCTTCTAAGAATAATAAAAAAAGGATTATTGTGAATATGGAAAATAATTAATATTTTTTCATTATAATAACAGTCCTGGATTCTAATAATAAATTTGATTAGAATTTAGAAAATAAATACGAGTGACAAAGAAAGCACAAAATACCTTTTAATTTACATCCTACTGTCGGTCTGAATATATAAAAATCAGCTTCTATATCCATATGAATATAACAAGAATCGTGTAAAGTTCCTGCCAAAGGACTCACAAGGGTTGGATTTTTATAAGACAATAGAAGACCATTTAAACTGAAAGTTAATTATTTGTAAAAATCAAGAAATCATTGGTAATTTTAACAGTTTCATTAACAAGTTTAAGTCAAAGTAATCAAAGAAACTGTACAAACATAACCTAAATCGTGAACTATTTTTACCGATCTTTATATAATACGATAAATAAATTTTTCAGAAACAGTAAATTTTGATTTAATTGTTGTATACTTACTCCGAATCGAACGAATTAAGTTTAGAATTAAAAATTTCACGCAATGCTAAAGTCACGTTGCGCACGTGAGAAGGATGCATCCCGATATGTTTTCTATGTTTTTCGTATGATACACAGGATTCTTCGTCTTCCAAAAGTCCCTTTAATTCTAATATAGTCCAATCAATTTCACTTGATGTTTTGTGGCACATTTTATTCTTAATTTTATCGTATTTCATGTTGATAACACTTCAAAAGAAAGACTTGAACAAGAGAACAAGACAAAGTAGCCATTGAATTTCCAATGTTGCCAACCGCCATTCGTGAAAAAGCCGGAGAATGGCGCTAAATCGACATTTTTGTAAAATACAAATATTCTAGAACGAAACCATCTTGTCAAATTGAATTAAAATCAGGATCAGGATTTTCAAATAATTTTCATCATCCATTATTAGCTTAAAACTGGAAAAACACTAAAATTTGAAATTTTAATTTCGAAAAATATCGATACATTCGATATTTGTGATTTCAATATTAGCTAGTAGCTACGTTCAGTCCAGTTTAGAAAAACAAAGTAAATTTAACTTTTGTTTATGTTAATTTTTCTTCTTTTTTTTAGATTTTAAATTTGTTTTAAATGATAAAATACTTGAAAAATGAATCAAAATGCGTCTAATGATAATGAAAGTCATGAAGAAGAAAATGTGAATAAAACTGTTTGTGTTGAACAACCCTCAAATTGTGCCAAGTGTGATGATTTAATTGACAATTCTCAAGAATTATTTTCCGGTATGTTCAATAATTATTTAAATAAATATTGCAATTATTGACATTTTTTCTTTATTCACTTAACAGTTAAAATTTCTTTTGTGAAAATCGAAAATTTACAAACTTTGGATCGGTTTTCTTAAAACATAACCCCAAATTTTGAAACTTCATTCAAAATTTTTTGGCAATAATTTCAATTAATCTTTATAAATATTAATTTAATGAAGATAATTTTATAAAGTTTATTTATAGTAAATGTTTAAATTACTTTTGTTAATCAAGTATGGTATTTAATAAAATAGAGAAAATAAATATAATTTATTTTGTGAAATGTATTTTATAGATTTAAGAGACTATTTGATTTTTTGTGAATTTTTTATAAAATCTATTACCAGGTTTATTTATAATAGTGACCTGTAATTTGTTGTTGCATTTTTAGATGAAGAAGTAATTGAAAAACAAATATGTACACCACAGAAATCAATCGATGACTCTTTTCTTAATTCTTTTAAAACCCCTGTATTGTGTTCAGATGTAGAAGAAAAGTAAGTATAAATAGATATACAATTTTTATAATTGTATTAGTAAATTATTACCGAGAATTTTATACAAAAATATACTTTTTAAAAATTATAAATTAATGTATCACTTTTTATAGTTCACCACAATCGGCGAAAATCCCTAAAACCCCTCTGAGTCTTGCACCTTTCATTAAAAAAATCGAAGAACCTTGGACAAGTGAGTTAGAAACACCACATGCCAAATTAGTCGAAAAAGGACATTTTTCCTCAACTGATCGTCTTGAAAATTTGAAAAGTGTGAGTTTATCTTAAAAATTCAATTTAATACAGGGCTTTAATTGATTTAAATCATTGGGCATTTAAATCAAAAAAAAACTTCACAATTTTCCGGAGGTCTAATACTGCATGTAAAAAATTGCAAACCATAAAAAAAATATAAAATTTGTGGATAAATCTTGAAAATTTTAATATTTTATTCTATCTACACATTTTTAGTATGAAGATAACTCATTATAATTTAATTAAATTCCAAACGTCAATTAACTAATATTCCAATTTATTAAAACTTAAATTTCAATTAATTCCAATTTAAATGCATATTAAGTAATACATAATAATGAAATGCGTATTAATTAATGCAAAATAATTAAATAATATTAATTATTTTCCATATTCACAATAATCCTTTTTTTTAATTCTTACAATATTTCTAATAAATTTAACTTTTTCGAAACTGTTTAATTTTTATCTTATAATTTCTCATTTTTACAAAATTTGAAGATTTTTTCTCCTTTTACTTTTGATTTTTTTTTATTTTAGGATTTTCTTTAATTTTATACTTTTTATGCAAATTATTTAATATTATTTTACACAATTTTGTTATTATAACATTCACTACATTTTTCTTACATTGATTTTCATAATTATTTTATATTTTTAAAAATAAACACGCTCATTTTCTTGTAAATTTATGCAATTTGTTTTCTCATCTTGTCTATTTTTTGCAAACTTACCTAACTTCTTTCATACAATTTTTAGATTTTCTTTATTTTTTTAAATTTATTGTTGGACTTATTTTAAGTGTAATAATTAATATTATAAAAATACTTTTGGTTTAATTTTTCTAAACTTTATTATTTTTCAAGGTTTTTAAATTTCTTTTGTGAACTTTTTATTTATCTTCAGATACACTGTTTTATTTTATTTTGATTAATTCTAATTTTTAGTAGATTTGATCAAACTTTTTTTGTTTTTTGTTCTTTTTACATTTTTTACAGTTTGCTAGATTCAGAAAAAAAAAATTTCTCTATTTTCTTGTTATTTATTTAATTTTCTTGTCGTTTCACAATTTTTTTAGTCCTTCCTTGCATTTTAATTAATTCTTTAATTTTTGTCATCGCATTTTTCTATTTCTCAGAAACATTTTCCTTTTAAATTATTTAATTTTTATCTTGTAATTACGAATTTTTGAAAACATTTATTCGAAGCATTTATCTACATTATTTTTCTCAATTTTTATTTTTTTTAATACTTATTCTTTCATTTTATTTTCTGTAAGTTTAATCTTGTACTAAATATTCTTATTTTAAAATCGATCTTCTATTTAATAACATTTTTGTTCTTTTGAGATTTTTTAAAATTCTCCAAAACTTTATTCATTTTTTTTTCTTCAATTCTTTGTAAATAATTCTCAAATATTTCAAATTTAAAAAAGACTTTCAATTATTTTCTTATTAATTTCTTTAAATTAAAAAAATGTCCGTTAATAGATTACTGTTTTGAAAAAAGTTTCTACTCTTCTATATATTTTGATGTCACTGTTTTATTCTTCTGCTTTTTTTTAATTTTTCTTTGCTTTTTAAATAATGTCTAAAACTTCTTTTAATTAAAAGAATTTTTTCATTTTTTTCGTAGACTGTTTTCTTATCTTTCTACGTTTTTTTGCTTTTTTGTTTTATAATTTATTATTTTTTCCTTCTACCTAATTTTCTTAATTTTGCAATTGTATGAATTTGAAGATATATTTTTGGAATTTTCTCATTTATTCATTTCTTCTAAACATTTTTCCTTCTTTTAAATTGTTTAGTTTTTATCTTATAATTATCAATTTTTGAAAACATTTAGTCGATGCTTTTATCTAAATCGTTTAAATTGCCCAATTTTCTGCTTTTTTGAAAACTTTTTTTCTTTTATTTTATATATTGTAAATTTAATCTTGTACTAAATATTCTCATTTGAACATCGTTATTGTTTTTCATTAAATTTCTTTTTTAAAATGTTTTAAAATTTTACAAAATTTTATTCATTCTTTTTTTTATTCAATTTGTAAAATAATTCTCTAATTTTTCTAATTTTAAAATTTTGTTCTCTTTAGTAATATATTTTAACGTTTTTTTTATTATCTTCTTATTTTTTTTTTTTTTTTTCAAAATATGTCTGTAAATAGTTTAATTTTTTGAATAGAGTTACTACTTTTTTATATATTTGTATGTCACTGTTTCATTCTTGTGTTATTCTTTTTTAAATTTTTCTTTATTTCTTTAATAATGTCCATAACTTTTTTTATTTAAAAGAATTTTTTCATTTTTTTAATAGACTGTTTTCTTATCTTTATACGTTTTTCTGTTTTCTTTTTTATAATTTATTATTTTCTTCGTTGTTTTTACCTAATTTTCTTAATTTTGCAATTGTATAAATTTGAAGATGGTTTTTTGAAATTTTCCCATTTATTCGACATAATTTGTTTGATTCTGATTAAATGTTCTATTCTTCATTGTTTGTTATTAAATGTTCTCAATTTAAAAATAAAATACTTACAAATGAACACTTAAAAATTTTAAATACTAATTTTATATATTTAAAAGAATCAATTTTTGATTTAAATCAAAAAAATCCAATTCAAATAAAAAAAAAAAATCGAATTTTTTTGATTTTTTTAAAAAAAATCATGATTTTATCAGCCCTGATTTAATATAATATTTTATTGAAAACGTAAAAGATTACAATTCTTAAAATTACAGGTGGAAAAAGCTTCTAACCATCAACTAACTCCAGTTTTAGAAAGAATCCAAACAGAAGATTTTGATTCTTGCTCTCCTATTTTATCCAGCAGTAAAAGAAAATTACCTAAACGCCAAATTTTCAAGTCAAATACTTCCGAGAATCTGAAATCCGTCCAGAGTTTTGAAAATGAAGTCAAAGATGAAAAATCGATAGTAAACAACGAGGAAGTAAAAGAATTGGAAAATAATTCTTCACGCAATCAAGAAAAAGAATCGTTTAATAGCGCAGATGTTTCGATTCGTGATGATAAAGACTCTAGTTCCAAGTGCCTTAATAATGAATTAACTAATTTACCTGAAAATAGTAAGTCAAGTGAAAAACAAATTCCAGCTACCTCATCAAAGGAAAAAGAATTGGGAGATATAGTCAGAGAAGTGAAACGTTTACTAAGAACTGAAGAAAGGTTTCAAGTCTCTGAAATTGATATTTCAAAACATGATTTGTTAAAGAATGTTATTCAGCTTGAACGCGCAAATGTTTCAAATCCTGTGAAAAAAGTTCAACCGTGTGTGAGTGAAATAGGACTTGTGCCATTTTCGGAATTTTTTACAGATGTTGATGAAGGACCTATTAAAGAAACAAGCCCTGATAATCATAAGGAAGATACTGTAAAATCACAAAATATTGCCGGAAAAAAGGAAGGATTAAGTGAAAAATTGACTCAAGAAGTAAAAGTATTTTCTGAAAAACAGTCTCCTATTACCAAATGTGTTAAGATTTTTAATAATACAGTTAAGACAGATTTAGAAACAACAACAAATTCTAACCCTATAAACACAGTGGAAAATATCGAAGAGTATAGTGATATTATATTAAGTCAAAGATGTCAATCTGGTCTAATGAGTGAATGGCTGTACCAAGATAAAAGTAAAAAGAATGAAAATTTTGAAAATAATTCAGAATCGCGAAATGAAGAGGAAGATATAAAAGAGATTAGTAAAAAGGATTTAGAAAATTTAGATAAGGATTTGCCAGAAGATGTTTCTTTAGCTCAGGACAATAAAATTGAGAAAAATTATCAAGAATCTGAAAATAAAGATAAAGACGACACTTTTCAAGACATTGAAACTTTCGATTTCGCTGAAGAGTTTTGTAATGACATAAGTCCACAAGATTTAAAAAAATTACCAGATATGGAGGCTCCTAAACCAGCATCAATAATGGGCGGATTTTCAACAGCAAGAGGAAAAAGTATACAAATAAATAGAGAAAAATTACAAACAGCCGAAAATATGTTCAAGGATATTGAAAATACTGATAATATTTTCGATTTTAAGACTAAAAATGTGACAAATATTTCAGAATCACCTTCAACTTCGAAATTTACCTCTGACATTGAACAAAATTCACTTAATGATTGTAAATCAAATTTCACTTCCGGTTTTGCAACGGGCAGTGATAATAAACGTAAGTCCTTGGAAGAAAGTGCTAGAGATTCAAAAAAATTCAAACCACTAAATATAGGTATTTCTAGAAATTCATTAGGTTCACATAAACATTTAACGAATCCGGTTAATAAAAATATTTCTGTTTCTCCCGTCTCAAGTTGCAGTGATTTAAAAATAAAAGAAAGTGCTTCTAGTTCTGATCCGATTGTATCGAAAACTGAAAATATTGGATTTAGAACAGCTGGTGGAAAAAATATCGCTATTGACAAAGAAAAATTGCTCAAGGCTGAGAAAATTTATGCAAATATTTCTGAAGATTTAATGAAAGACGAAACTCCAATGTCGAATTTGAGAAAAAATTTCAGTTTGCCAGAAAGTTTGCAAAATAAAGAGAATTTTAAAACCCAGCAACGCAGATCTTTGGGAATTACATTTCAAAATGATTCTCAGCAATTGGGTAGAAATAATTTACTGATCAAGTCCGATGATTTAAAAGAGAGTGTTAAATCTGATCCGAAAATTGAAAATATTCAATGTGGATTTAAAACAGCTGGTGGAAAAAATATCGCTATCGATGAAGAAAAGTTACTGAAGGCTGAAAAAATTTTTGCAAACATTTCTGAAGATTTAGTAAAAGCCGAAACTCCAATGTTGAATTTGAGAAAAAATTTCAGCTTGCCAGAAAGTTCGCAAAATAAAGAGAATTTTAAAACCCAGCAACGCAGATCTTTAGGAATTACATTTCAAAATGATTCTCAGCAATTGGGTAGAAATAATTTACTGATTGATTTAAAAGAGAGTGTTAAATCTGCTCCAAAAATTGAAAATATTCAATGTGGATTTAGAACAGCTGGTGGAAAAAATATCGCTATCGATGAAGAAAAATTACTGAAGGCTGAGAAAATTTATGCAGGTATTGACGCGTCTGACGATTTAAAAAAAGCCGAAACTCCAAAGTCAAATTTGAGAAACAACTTCAAAGGAAATAGAAATAATTCATCATTCAAGCCGTTAATAATTCCGTCAGCTGAAAAATTGATTTCAAAATCTTCTGCACCGGAATCTCCGCCTTTTTTTGGATTCAACACGCAAAAATGTACAACTCAATCTGTTTCACAAGATTCTCCGTTTCGTGGTTTCAATTGCTCCGAATCTGCAAATAGTTTTGCTTTATTTGCAAATCATCAGATTGCATTTATAAAGCACGAAGTTTTAAATAAAGAAAAGGGCAATTTAAATTATGAATTATTTGCCGCTCAGGCAACGAAAATAAAAGATGCAATCGATAATGAAAGTAAATTGGTGAAAGTGGAAAGTGGTTTGATTTTGAATACAGAAATTTCGGAAAAAAAGGAAAAATTAGAAAATCAAATTTTCGGATTATCAGTTCCAGGAACTTCTCAAGAAAATGAATCGGGAAGTAAATTTCAAACACCTGTGGGATTTTCGACTGCTGCTGGTAGGAAAATGTCAATTAATAAAAATACTTTATCGGCGGCAAAATTGTTATTTTCCGGAGAAAAGTCTAATTCGAAAATCGTTAAATTGATGCCGAAACAAAATAGTAAAAATTCGGGAAAGAAAACTAATTGTTCATCGGAAGAAATTTTGGGACAAGAACAACCTAAAACTAGAAAGTCTATATGGAATACTATTATGAAACGAAAACTCGATGATGTGGATAATGACACTCCAGTTAATCGGCACAAAATTTCCAATTCTAAAAAGCCAAAACTCAGTTTAGATTTGCAAAAAAAGATACTTTTTTCTGAAGATCCAATGAATGATGAAGAGACTGAAGACAAAACACCGGGGCAATTTTTAAATCAAGATGGACCAAGTTTGTCTAATGAGCCTGAAGAAAATGTTAATTCTAACGATACTTTATTATTAGCTTCAGACAGTTTAACAAATGATAGTGTAGCTTCGGAGGAAATGTTTAAACCGTATTCTTCGCAACCGGAAAGTCACAATGAAGAGCATGGTTTTAAAGTGAATATTGAAAATGACGAAGAACAACAATTTACAGAAGTTAGTCGTAGTCCTGTTTTAGGAAAGCCGAGACTAAAGAAGAAACGAAAAACCAGAATGTGTAATTCGAATATTAATGAGTCTGTGAGCGTTAATTCTAGGACAAGTCAGCAAACTTTGGATTCTGAATGTGTTGTTGATAATTCAGAAATTTTAGAGAAACGTATCAGTGCTGCTTTCGAACTAGTAAGATATGTTTTTATCCGTTTCTTTATTTAATTTTTTTTATTTATTATTTGATTTATTTTAGATATTGTTATTGTTTGTTCAAAAAAACTGTTATTTGTATTAAATTTTATCCTCTATGTTTTGAAATTTATGTAATTAAATACTTTTGCAGGATAAAATTATATCTAGAAAGAAACGAGAAAAACCGAGGCCATTGAAAGGAAGTTTTTTGAGCAGTAGGGATGAAAATAAACATTCAAGGATTTCTTTATATGAATTAGCAAATGGCTCTGCTCCGAAATTGAGGAGTTTAGAAGAAGTAAGTTGAAAAGTAAAACATTATTCTGAATATTTTTTAGTAAATTGAAATTTTATTTTATTGAAATTTCATTTTAAAAAATTGTAATTTACAGTTGAAAGAAAGAGGAATAAATCCGGATATTTTAAACATCTCTGCGTCCACTGCGGAATCGTATAAATTTCACATAAATACCATTGAGAGGTTCGTTTGATTATTTTTATTATTCATTTTTGTAATTTTTTGTTCAACCAGTTTTTAATCTATGCAAATTTCAGTTAATTGAAATTTCAATTAATGTCAAGTAATTTAAATCGATTTTAACTTTGATATACAAAAAATTCGTTTATTCAAGTTTCCAGTGATTCAGAATTCAATTAGTCCAATTTTCAGTTAATCTTAATTTATCCAATTTTTTATCTAGGTATTTAAAGTTTATTGATTCAAAATTTAATTAATTCCAATTTAAATTAATTTGATGTCTAATTATTAAATTTGTAATTACTTCAAATTTCAATTAATTTAATCTTTAATTATTAAATTTGTAATTAATTCAAATTTCAGTTAATTTAATCTTTAATTATTAAATTTGTAATTAATTCAAATTTCAATTAATTTGCAGTAATTCAAAATTAAATTTATCCCAATTTTAGGAGATTTAAATTTCATTTTATGCAATTTTCCATATTTATATAATTTTTAATTTATCTACTTTTTAATACTATATATTATCAAATTTTCAATCATTTTAAATTTAATTTAATCTCAAGTTAAATCAATCTAAAACTTATTTTATAAAATCATAAGTTTATTTAAATTTCCTTAGAAATAAAAATGTTGTAATTCCAAAGTTTAATTTATCAAACTTTTAATTCTTATAAATTGAATTTAATCCAAATTCAAATCGTTCCAAACTTTAATTTAAAAAATTTTAAATTTAAATTTTCCTTCGTGTAAATATTAATTAATCAGAATTTAATTTTACTGTCATTCGTTTGATTATTTTTATTATTGATTTTAATCATTTTCTATTCATCCAGTCTTTAGTCTATTCAAATTCAAATTTTAGTTAATTGAAATTTCAATTAATGTTAGATAATTTAAATCGATTTTAATTTTGATATTAAAAAAATCGTTTATTGAAATTTCAATTGATTCAAAATTCAATTAATGCAAAGTTCAATTATGATTTATCCAATTTTTGATCTATTTCAATCATATTGATTCAAAATTCAATTAATTTAAATTTAAATTAAATCGATCTTCAACTATTAGATTTGTAATTAATTCAAATTTCAATTAATTCGCATGGATTCAAAATTAAATTTATCCCAATCTTAGGAGATTCAAACTTTAATTTGTGCAATTTTCCATGTTTATATAATTTTTAATTTATCTAATTTTTAATCGTTTCTAATTTGAATCAATTCAAATTTAATTCTATCAAAATTTTAAACAATTAATTTTTCAAGGAATTCCAATTTAACTGGATCTAATTTTTAATACTCTAATTTATCAAATTTTCATTCAATTGAAATTTAATTTAATGCCAAGTTAAATGAATCCAAACATTAATTTAAAAAATCATAAGTTTATTTAAATTTCCATAGAAGTTTAATTTTATAATTCTAAAGTTTAATATGTCAACTTTTTAATTCTTATAAATTGAATTTAATCCCAATATAAATCAATCTAAACTTTAATTTAAAATAATTCGATTTAAATGTCCCTTCATGTAAACTGCAATTAATTAAAATTTTAATTAATACAAACTTTAATTTTAATGCAGTTTTTGATCTATTTAAATTGTAATTAATTAACTGTCAAAATATTTAAATAAATAATTGAGTGTGAGTATTTTTATTATTGATTTTAATAATTTTCTGTTCATTCAGTTTTTAATCTATCCAAATTTTAGTTAATTCAAATTTCAATTAATGTTAGGTAATTTAAGTCGATTTTAACTTTGATATTAAAAAAATACGTTTATTCAAATGTTCATTGATTCAAGATTCAATTAATCTTAATTTATCCAAGTTTTGATCCATTTTAATCATATTGATTCGAAATTTAATTAATTTAAATTAATTCGATCTTCACTTATTAAATTTGTAATTAATTCAAATTTCGATTAATGAAAATTTACATGGTTTCAAAATTTAATTTATCACAATTTTAGAAGATTCAAACTTCAATTTATACAATTTCCCATATTTATATATAATTTTTAATTTATCTAAATTTTAATCGTTTCTAATTTGCATCAATTCAAATTTAATTGTATTAAAATGTTAAACAATTAAAATTTCAATTAATCCAATTTAAATGGATCTAATTTTTAATACTCTAATTTATCAAATTTTCAATCCATTTAAATTTAATTTAATCCCAAGTTACATCAATCCAAAAATTAATTTATAAAATCATTATTTTATTTAAATTTCCATAGAAGTTAAATTCTATAATTCTAAAATTTAATTTGTCAAGTTTTTAATTCTTATAATAGGATGAATTTAATCCCAATTTAAATAATTCGAAACTTAAATTTAAAAATTTTTTGATTTCCCTGCATGTAAAATTCAACTAATAAAAATTGCAATTAATACAAACTTACATTTTAATTTAATTTTCGATCTATTTAAATTGTAATTAATTGAAATTTCAGACAATTAAAATTTAAATTGATTCAAGTTTGACCCGATTCAAATTTAAATTGTTTCAAATTTTAATTATTTCCAATTTAAATCAAAGTAAATTTTAGTTTTCATTAAATTATATTTCTTACTTAATAAATAATTCTATAAATTATATTAATTATTTTATTAAATATTTTTATAAATAATTTTCTATAACTGACAATAAAAAAGTTTATTAAAATTTTTATTTTAAAAAAAATTTACATTATTTATCAATTTCCAAGGGCAAATAATATTTTTATAATTACATTTCAGATTAAATTGAATAAAATTCGATTTTTATTTTGATGATAGTATTTTTGTTCATTTGAACGTCGAAAGTTTTAAGTAGAATTTTTTCCAAATTTTTCGTTATATTATGTTCTTGTAAAAGATGGTTTTCTATCTCTTTACCTTGTTCTTTAATAATAGATTATTTTTATTAATAATTTAAATAAATTTTTCTTTTTTAATAATTATTTATTGGTTATTATTTTGTTCTTTGCAAATTATCAATAAGCAAATGATCCAAACAATTTTTTATTTAACAGGCCTTCACAATGTAACTTTGTTAGTATAAAACTTGGAGACGACGCCACTTTAGTTTTTGATGAAACTGGCTCTGCAGGAGTTGTGGAATTTGAACGATCTTTCGAAGCAAGTTCTGGAGTTGATCCTAGTCTTCTTCCATTAGGATGGGTACGAAATCACTACCGATGGATCGTTTGGAAATTGGCTTCCATAGATAGGATGAAACTAGGCTCTGCAGATTTCCCTAGGTAAATAACGAAAATTGTAAATAAAATAAAATAATTTTTTTTTAAATATTAATCTAATAAAAAAATAAAATAATTGAAAAAGAACACCAAATTTAAAATTGTTTGAATTTCGAGAAATTGCTGGTAATTTAGTACATTCAGATAAAAACTGGGAATTTGTAAAAAGATTAGAAATTTTTCTAAGTGTTCCGGAAATTTTTACGAAATTCCAGCAATTCGTAGAATAATACAGAAAAATCTAATTTCAATCTTGTATTCTTCAATAACTTGAAAATTTGAATTTAAATGGTTCAGAGTACGATCTAATAATTTTGGGTAGAAAGAAAGTCAAAAATATTAAATTTTTATAATTTTATCTTCAGACAGTAATTTTTTAAAATTTTAATAAATCCTAAACTCCAGTTGAATCAAACTTTTATGTGTTTAATCTTTTAAATTACAATTATTTCAAGATTCAAGAGTTAAAAATTAATTATTTTATGTTTTATTTCGATTTAATTTAAATATTTACGACATCTTTTAAATTGTAAAACTTTATTATAAATTTTTTCCTTCCTTGACAATTTTTTTTATCATTCTTTGATTTTTTAATGAATTTTCTAATGTAATAATTATTGTTTCCATTTATTTAAAGTTTTTAAGAACTATCATTTTTTTCGAACATTTAAAATTTCTTTTACAATTTGTTTATTCTTCAAAAAAGTTTTTTAGTATTTTGGTTTTTTCCCGGTGTTTTGACACAATTTCTTAATTCTTATTTTCCCGTTTTTCTTTTATAAAATTCAAAATTTTTTACATTTTGTCTATTTTTTCTCAAATTTATTCACTCCTTGATATGTGACCTGGACAGTGAAAAGGGGGCTTACGTGTCAAAAAAAAATTTTTTTTTTGGTTTACACCACGTGAAAGAGCGTCAAAAAATCTATCAGAATCTGCAAAAAATAAAAAACGATTTTTTGACACGAAGCCCCCTTTTCACTGTCCAAGTCACATATAATTTCTAGATTCTATGACTTTCTAACAATCTTTGTTATTAAAATTGTTTTAAAAATGAATTCAATGTTGGAAATTTTTTTTCTTTTATTTTGTTAAGTTAATTACACATTTATTTGAAATTTTCTTCATTTTGCGTACCCTAAAAGTCTCCTATTTACCCTAAAATGTTCTTCATTGTCACTGTGAAGCCAGTGTTTATAATAAATAATTTTCTATTTTAATCGACTTTAATTAAAATAAATTTAAACATTTCAGGATGTTAACGCCAGATCGAGTGATGAAGGATTTAAAATATAGATATGATAGAGAAATAGACAGATCTGAACGTCCTGCAATTCGGAAAATATTGGAAAAGGATGATGTTGCTTCAAAAAGAATGGTCCTGTGCGTTGCTACAATAGTAGAGGTAATTTCATTCTGTTAAAGTGATTTTTTAAAACACTAATATCAATTGATACTCATATTAATTTTTATTTCAGAGTTCAGAAAATGAACAAGAAGAAAAAGATCCAAGAATTTTGTTACGAACGCCTAGATGGAAGGTAGAAGTTACTGACGGATGGTACAGTTTACCAGTATCATTTGACACTGCAATGGTGAAAAATATTCTTGACGGAAAAATTCAAGAAGGAACTAAAATTGTCACATATGGAGCAGAATTGCTTAATTGTGATCAGGGCTGTTTTCCACTGGAGGTAAAAATAAAATATTTGTAAAAAAACATATTTAAAATTTTATTCGAAAAAGTATAATTAGAAAATAATCAAAACTATATCAAAATACAGAATAGTTTATAAATAATCTTATTTTCGTAGAAACCAGGAGATGTGTGCTTAAAAATTCACACGAATTCCACGAGAAGAGCAAGGTGGGATGCAAAATTAGGATATCAAAGGATATCGGGTCCGATTATCTCAACTTTGAAAGCTATTGATCCTAATGGAGGATTTATTGGAGAAATAAGAGTTGTCGTTTCCAGAATATATCCAATAATGTATCGAGAAAAAACTGCAGACGGACAATCAAGTTAGTTTCTAAATAATAATCAAAATGCTTTTATTTTATTTTGATAAAAATAATTTATTTTGTTGTTATTTACAGTTTATCGAAACTCGAAAAATGAAGAAAAGGCGGCTATGGCTTATGAGCAACTGTGTCAATCAAAAGCAGAAGCTATTTACGCTGAGGCGCAAAAGAAATTCGAAGGACCCAAACATGATTCTTCGGAAGATGATAGTGAATTTATTGCCAATTACGATTCTTCTGTAGGTTCAGTTTAAAAAAAATTATATGCAATTTTTAAATTTTATTTATTATTTTATAATTGAAATTCTTTTTCCACAATTGTAAGAGTTACATTTTTTTTCCAAGACCTATCTAAGTGAGTCGGAAAAGCAGAAATTCTTACGTAGTCGTGAAGCAAGGGCAGAAAGAATGAAGCAAAAAATAAATGAACAATTAAAAGCTAATCTTCCACCACCGAGACAAGTTGTTCCTGTACATAAAGTTCGCGTTGTTGAAGAAGAGGCTTGTGCTTTGTTAACAATTTGGTCGAAAAGCGATGACGTTTGCATTTTAAAGGAAGGGAGCTGTTATTCCATATTTAATATCAGTGCTTCGGGAAGAAGGTACTAACAAAAAAATCTCCTTTCTTCTGAAAATATAGAATTATTATTAAAACTGTTTTTAAATTTTATTTTTAGAGATGGAGAGCTATATCTTACAGCTGGTCGACAGGCGATATTTAAATCTACATTAATTCCTAATCAAAATTGCCCTTGTAGAGTATTTACTTCCATTAAAGAAATTTCCGTACCTGGTTTTGACCCTCCATATTGTGAATTAGACACAGTGGGAATCGTTTCGTGGATTGGAAATACTCTTCACGTGAGTATTTAATTCAAGAAGATATATTTATTTTAATAAACTAGATTATACAACGCGAGCTAGCGCGCGATTAGCTTCTACGCATTGTGTAATCAACAATTATAAATATTTTAAATACAATACTTAAAGATAAATAAAACAAGATTAAATTATACAGGACAAAATTTATAAACGTTTAGAATTAAAGAAAATAATTATAAAATTTAAAAAAATAATGGCAAATTTGGCAAATTAAATGAAAAATAATGGAAACAATTAATAATTGGTGAAAATAATTTAGAAATCATTGAAATCCTTACAAATTTAAAACTAGATGAAAATTATGCACGTAAGCAAAATATTATTGTTTCATTTTTAATTCATATAGATTATCGTTTTTCAAACTATAAAATTCATTTAAAATTACCTATACTTATAAAATAAAATAAAATTGGAAAAGTTTAAGAAAAAAAATTGTAATATTAAAAAGATGAAAAATCATGAATGATTATGCAATTTTTTTATTTAATTGTATACTATATATAGGTCAATTGATTCGTTTTAAGACAAGGAATATAATTTTTTTATTCATTAAGATGTATTTTTAGATTAAACTACAATAAAAGATCGTAAAAGATCTTTATAGAAGAGCTGAAGGAATAAAAATAGGAATTAAATTATAGTTATTAAAACAAGAATTTAAATTACTTTCATAAATTATATTAATTTCTGAGAAAATATACTATATAAATATCAAACAATTCGTTTTTCATTGTAAAATATTTTTTATAAAGGAATCATTACTTAAAAATGACAATATAAGAAATTATATTAAAGAAATCAAAATTAAAATTTCAATAAAAATTAAGAATATCAATTATTTCTTCAAATTTAGGATAAAGTGTAAACTTTATTCCTCTATGGGGAAGCAAAAATAATTGCAAATTTTACAAATTAATTGAAAAATAAAGGAACCAATTAAAAACTGGGGAAAATAATTTAAAAATCATAGAAATACTTTAAAATTTAAAAAAAATAATTGAAATTTGAGAAAATACACGAAAATCTTAGAGATTTATTGAAAAAAAATGAGAATAATTTAAATTGGCCGAAATAGTTGAAAAATGATAAAAATAATCGAAAATTGAAGAAAATAAATGGAAATTTTGAGAAATGATTGAAAAAGTTACAGAAAAAAACGTGAAATAAATAATTGGAAGACAATAATTGTAAAATGATTTAAAAAAATTTTAAATTCAAGAAAATAATTAAAACATATAAATAATTGAAAATTGATGAAAATAATTAAACTTTTTGGAGATTAATCATAATAATGTCAAATTAGAGAATATCATAGAAAATAATAAAAATAATTAAAAATTAAAAAAAGTAATTGAAATTTGAGAAAAAATTAAAAAATTTAAAAATGAATTGAAAAATAATAGAAACATTTGAAAATTAGGTAAAATAATTTAAAAATGATAGAAATACCTTCAAATTTTAAAAAATAATTAAAATTTGAGAAAAATACTCGAAAATCTTAGAAATTTATTGAAAAAATCAGAATAATTAAAATTGGTCGAAATAATTAAAAAATGATAAAAATAATCGAAAATTGAAGAAAATAATTAAAAATTTTGAGAAATAATTTAAAAAAATTACAGAAATAAACGTGAAATAGATTATTGAAAGCCAATAATTGTAAAATGATTTAAAAAAATTTTAAAATCAAGAAAATAATTAAAACATAAATAATTGAAAATTGATGAAAATAATTAAACTTTTTGGAGATTAATTTTAGAAATAATAAAAAATAATGTAAAATTACAGAATATCATTGCAAAATGATAAAAATAATTAAAAATTTAAGAAAGTAATTAAAATTTAAAAATAAATGCAAATTTTACAAATTAATTGAAAAATAATGGTAACAATTAAAAATTAGGGAAAATAATTTAAAAATCATAGAAATACTTTAAAATATTTAAAAATAATTGAAATTTGAGAAAAATACTTGTAAATCTAAAAAATTTATTTAAAAAAATGAGAATAATTAATATTTGGGAAAATAATTAAAAAATGATAAAAATAATCCAAAATTTATGAAAATAATTGAATAAATTACAGAAATAAACGTGAAATAAAAGACAATAATTGTAAAATGATTTTAACAAATTTTAAATTCAAGAAAATAATTAAAACATATAAATAATTGAAAATTGATAAAAATAATTAAACTTTTTGGTGATTAATCAAAATAATGTCAAATTAGAGAGTATCATTGCAAAATGATAAAAATAATTAAAAATTTAAGAAAGTAATTGAAATTTAAGAAAAAATTGCTTATTTTTGAAATTAATTACAAAATAATTAAAAGTTGAAGAAAGTACTTCAAAAATGATAAAATTAATTAAAAATTGAAAACAAATAATTTAAATCAGGGGGAAAATAATTGCAGATTTAGAATATTAATTGAGAAAGAATAAAAATAATTAAAAATTGGGGAAAATAATTGCAAAATGGTAACAATAATTGAAAATTGACGACAATATTTAAAATTCAAGAGTATCAATTGAAAGTTGAAAAAAGATTGAAAAAAGAAAATGTAAATGCAATTGAGAAAATTACAGAATTTATTTGAAATAAAAGAAAATGGTTGAATATCTGAGTATATCATTTAATTAATTGAAAAATACCGCTAATATTGCAAAAATATAAATATAAATCAAAGTTATTTATTTATTTAATAGATTTACGGGTTACCAGGAACTCATTCGATAATTCAAATATATTAAAATACAATTAATTGGACAATGATTATAAAAAGCGATGAGAATATTGAAACAGATTTTTAAATTTTGCATTAATATTTCTATATTGAAGATATTAAATATTGTAATTTAAAGAAAATAATTATAATCTAAAAAATAATTATAATTTCTAAAAATAGTTGAAAAATGATGAAAGAAATTGAAATTAAATTACAATAATTATTAAATAATGGAATTAATTTATTGTTAAAGAAAATAATTAAAATTGAAAAAGTAATTGAAAAAATTGAAGAAAATAATTGAAATTTGGAGAAAATAAATTTACAATTCAGGGGAAAAATGAATAAATAATACAAATAATTAAAAATCAAAGCAAATTTTTGAGAAATGATAAAATTAATTGAATTTTTAATCAATGCAAGTTCAAATTAATTAAAGTTTCAAGAAATTAAAATTGTAATTTAAATTTGAAACATAATAAGTTTGTGTAAATAGGAGAAAAATGTTTTAAAATTTGAAAGCACAAAAAATCTGGTGACGAACTCCATGTGTGAATAGAATGAATGAATAAATGAATGACTGGAACTTGAGATTATTACAATAAAGACATTTTAAATTGTGTAAAATTAAAATTGTTATACACTTTTTTTATCCCTTACATTTTTATCTCCAGTGGAATTTAAAAAATTGTATACAATTTCTAAAATAAATCTCTTCAAATTTATAAAATGTAATTTTTTTTCAGGGAATGAAAAATTTTGAAGCTATTTGTCTCTCTTATCCAAAGGAAGATTCTTCCTCGTCGGATCATTTATTAGTATTATTTTGGCAAGGAATTTCATCCTACGGCTTCTCAAATATTCTCACAGTAGGATCATTAATTGCCTGTAGTAATTTGGAAATTCGTAAAACACGGAATGCAACCAATCTTACTTGTTGTTATTGTTCGGAAAGAACCGTGTTCTCAAAAAATCCTCGACAAACGCATCTATTAGGCGTTTTTGACGATTTTAAGAAAAAGATAACCGTTAGTAACATCTCTCAGAAATTTATCTTCTCTTTTTTTACATAATTTAATAAATTCTTGTTTAATTTAAAATCTTTTTCTTTTATTTTTAGAACACAAAAGCTTACGCTTCCTCTTGTGGTGAAGAGATATCAGCTTTGATTCAGAAAAAGGCAGTTGCCAGAGTTTCCAGTCAAGGAATTTTGAATTCGTCAGATCGAATCTCGGGGAATTTCAGTCCAAATTTAATGATGGTAAAGACTCCTATGGACGTCGATACTCCTATTAAGTCTGCCGCGACTCAGAAACGTATGGAAAAATTATTAAGGTACCAACAGCCTCCAGAATTATCTCCCATTATTTCCAATAACTCGAGAAATACCAGGTCAAATTTTCAGCCGTTATTTCAAACTCCAGGTTCTTCAAAACAAACAAATTCTCGACCTGATACGACGTAATAGTGATAATAATGTTTTACGCTCATATGAAAGATGAATGAGTATTTAATTTTCTGTATTATCAATTTATTTAAAAATTGTGTTGCTCGATTAATAATTTTGCTAATTGTTAAATAGAAAATATTTTTGTATTAATATTGTGATTTACATTTATGAAATTATCAGACCATACTTTGCGAGATCTGATTTTAATTATGCATTGTTGACGATTTAATGGCAGGACTTTAAATGAGAAATTAATGGTAACATGAAAAGGGTATTAACGGTAAAAATAAATTACTGGATGTTTGGTTAAGTCTCATGTTTGGTTTTGTTAAAAAAAAGAATAGTAGTCTGTGTAAAAAACAAAAACTCTTAGAAGAAGAATATTGTAATTTTTGTTACTGTTAAATATTTATATGAATATCAGTCTCGAGACACATGTTCAGATAATAAATAAAATGTTTTATTTTCGTTGTAAATATAATATTTCAACTTTTGTACAATTAATTTTAGTCCATAAAAGAGATTTAATTTGCAAAAAATAATTTAAGGAGGTTATATTTAAGCAAATCTGATAAAAATCATGATTTTTTTTTATTTAAATCAAAAATTGGTTTTTAATATAATCAGTATATAAACTTTTCAAGTGTTCATTTGCAAGTCTTTTATTTGTTAAACTGAAAACATTTAATAAGAAATAATGGAGAATTAAGCATTTAATCAAAATCAAATAAATTATGTCGAAAAAATGAGAAAATTTCAAAAAAAATATCTTCAAATTCATATGATTGCAAAATAAAGAAAATTAGGTAAAAGCAGTGAAAAAATAATAAATTATAAAAAAAAAAAACTTGAAAAGATAAGAAAATATGTATAAGTCTATTAAAAGATGAGAAAATTCTTTAAAATAAAAAATGTCTTGGACATTATTAAAGAAATGAAGAAAAAATTAAAACAAAAATAATACAAGAATGAAACAGTGACATAAAAATATATAAAAAAGTAGAAACTCTTTTTTAAAAATTAAACTATTTACGGATATATATTTAAATTAAAAAAATAAATAAGAAGGTAATTAGAAACACGTTAAAATATAGTGTTAAGAGGACAAAATTTTTAAATTAGAAAAATTAGAGAATTATTTTACAAAATGGATAAAAAAAATGAATAAAATTTTGGAAAGTTTAAAAAAATGTAAAAGAAAAGAAATTCTATGAAATAGAACGATGCTAAAAATGAGAATATTTAGTGCAAGATTGAATTTACATAAAAAATAAAATAAACTAGAAAATAAAATAGAATAAAAGTTTTCAAAAAGCAGAAAATTGAGAAATTTAAAAAATGTAGATAAAAGCATCAAATACCTAAATGTTTTCTAAAATTGGTAATTATAAGATAAAAACTAAACAATTTAAAAGAAGGAAAAATATTTAGATGAAATAGAAAAATGTTAACAAAAATTAAATAATTAATTAAAACGCAAAGAAGGACTAAAAAAGTGAAACGTCAAAAAAATTAAATAAATAGTCAGAAAATGGAAAAATGATATTTTCCTTAATCTAATAAACTGTAAAAAACTGTAAAATGTACAAAAAATAATAAAATTCGGATAGAAAATACTAAATTAGAATTAATAAAAATAAACTATAAATAAATAAATAAATAAATAAAAAAATAAATAACGTTAAATAAAAAGTCCACAAAAGAAATTTAAAAATCCTTTAAAAATAGAAAAGTTTAGGCAAATTAAACTAAAAACATTTTTATAATATTACACTTAAAACAAGTCTAACAATAAATTTAGAAAAATAAAGAAAATCTAAAAATTTCATGAATGAATAAGTAAGTTTGCATAAAATCTCGCAAAAAATAGACAAGATGTGAAAAGAAATTGAATAAATTTACAAGAAAATGAGCGTATTTATTTTTAAAAATATGGAAATAATTAAGGAAATCAACGAAATAAAAAGTTTAGTGAATTATATAATAACAAAATTGTGTAAAATAATATTAAATAATTTGCATAAAAAGAAGAAAATCCTAAAATAAAATGACAAATACAAAAAAAAATATATATCAAAAGTAAAAGGAAAAAAATCTTAGATTTTTGTAAAAATAGGAAATTATAAGATAAAAATTAATCAGTTTCGAAAATGAGAAATCTCTTAGAAATATTGTAAAAATGAAAAAAAGGATTATTGTGAATATGGAAAATAATTAATAGGATTTAATTATTTTGCATTAATTGATATGCATTTGAATTTGAATTAATTGAAATTTAAAAGTTTTAAGGTTGAAAGAATATTTGTTTAAAAGTTATTAAACAAATACAATTTGTTTCTTACGTATTGTTTACAAAAAATAATATTTATCAAAATCTAAAAATAAAAATTGCAGAAAATGTTTCAACGAGAAAAATGAGCTTTTATTTGTCAAAATTTTGGAAAAAGAAAAAAATATAAAATGATTATTATTTGCCTACAAATTTCAGCTCAATCTAATTTTTCCGAAAAATAAACAACTAGATCTTTCAAAATTTGGTGAAATTGATTTCAAAAATATTTTTTATGGGGTGAAAAACGACTTTCTAATTTGAGGTTAAGTAAATGAAAAGAACCTTCTAAAACAAATTTTTTCTTTTTTTTATGAGCGCAAAAGTAGAAATTACTGTTTGCATTTTTTATCTTAAGCAAGCGTTCTCATTTTTCATACCTAAATTGTATAGAGATTAATTTTATCTCACCATGAAAGACGAATGTCTGATCCTTTCTTATCAAAGAATTTTTGCATTAAATCAACGACTTAATCAGGTATAATTCTCTAGAGACTAAGTTATTAGTCATCCAAAATGATATTTTAAACATAATATAATAATTTTAATTATTCGACAAAGCTAATAAGATCGATATTTTACTCTTGAAAAGATAAAAGGACGGATTAGTCCGTACTTCCTGTTTGTGGCCTAAACTAAACTAAAATTGCACTTTCCCCAAGACATCTGGAAAATTTTGCTTTGAAAAAAGAACCCTTAATCTCATTTCTACCACAAAAATGACAGGTAAGTGTCTGGTGTGACTGAGTCAGTCAATAGGCATTCAAAATTTAAATTATTATTCAAAATTTGGAATCATTCAGTTGACAGGAAAAAGATCATGGAGGCGTGGCTTTAGAGCAGGTAACAAATCTCTAAACAAGAATTTTGCTTTCAAATATTGCAATTTTATTATTCGCAACTCAAGTCATTCTCTACTGACCCTATTCTATTTTGTCATTTATTTTTATTATTTCTATTCACCCTTTTTGTCTATTTTAGCTTTAAAATAATAGCTACATTTAAAATTTAAAAAAAAAATTCAATTCATTCACAATTTTTTACAAATTTTAATCGTTCTAAATTTTAATTTTATGTGATTTTTAAATTGTTTCCGTTTATTGTTTAAATTTAGATTTTTTTATTATTATACTTATCTATATTTGATTTCTTATTTACATTTTATTTATTTACTTTTATTTTAATTTTAAAAATAATATCGTTTATTAATTTAATCAAAATTAATTTAGGTAATTGTTTAGATTATTTTACTTATCGGTTTGTTGTTAATTAATTTATTAGGTTATGTTTAATATTATTTGAAAACTAAAAAAACATTATTTTTCTAAATATATTTACACAATGTGATTATTATATTATTGCTTATTTTTCCCTATTATTCTCATCAATGCATTAAAATTATATCAGAATATCTTAAACATGGTGATTTTATTTAATTACTGTTGTAAAAAATTAAAAAATTAAACATTTAACGGTTTTTAATAAATACAGTAATTGGCGCCAAATAATCCACAAACCACGTGACTCGCGCACGCGCAGAGAACAAAAGTTCACTTCGCGCCAACACCGAACGAAAATATCAGTTTAACGCGCATCGGTCTGAGGAGTAGATGGAGTCCCTAGTAATAATTTTCCGTTTATTTGTTTTGAGCTCTTTTCAGTGTCAATGATAGTTATTTTTCCAAAGTCATGACAGAAATGGTACAGTGAAACAAGTGATATGCCGGTTAAATCAAGGAAAATCAGTGTTTGTGCTGTCTTGTGAATTTTTAACTTCCAAAGTTTTTGTTTACACAACCGCGATTCTCATTTGTTGGGTTCTAATCGCGAAAGTGCTCGTCCACAGATTTTTAAATGATTAATGTTATTTGAAGTTTTGTCGGGTAAAGTCGTCGCTGAAAAAATGAGTGATAATCCAAAAGTGGAGTTTGCTTTGGGCAGCGAAGTTTCAATGGGACATTTTTTCAAAAGTTCTTTCGCAAGGTCTTTTTTGTCAAATTGTCGAGATTCAAAGTCTCTTGATTATGAATTTGTGGATAATGATACTATTGCAGAAGAACCCGAAAGCTCAAATAATAACAAGAATAGTAACTTTTACTCTCTCGTGAATTTTGGTGTTACAACTGAAGAGGAAAATGACACTGAACAAAGCCGGTCTGTTTGGAAAATTGGACAGGTATGACATTTTCACAACTTTCTTGCAACTTATTAGTATTTTAATCCCTCAAACAAGGGATCAGACTGGAAATCCCTAATTGTCTTTAAATTCGAATTGAGATTAGGACAGAGGTACCTGAAATTCTCGGAAGGTAGTAGAATTTTTAATTTAAGTATCTGGTTATTTGTATCGGTTCAAAGATATTCCGGAAGAATATTTTACGTCCCCTTTCATTTGATTTGAAGCAGTTAGCTACCCGGTGTCATTTACAATAAATGCTGCAAGCATTATAAAACAGCTCGAAATTCTTTCTTATTTCTTCCTGGAATACTTTTGCTTTTTATGGTTTTTGACTACTTTGTCGATATTTACGAACAACAATTTAAAACAACGGTTAATGACACTTGGATAGTTAAATAAGTAACTGAAATTTAAAATAATTGAAAACTATTATTATCCTTTCTTGAGTGTTTTGCCGGTTTGTATTCGAAATTGTTTATTTGTTTTTAGTTTTACAAAATTTACATTTTATTACAGCCTTGAGATACATTTAGAACCTACCCATGAATATCTTTATAATGTAAATTATTCTTTGTTAACCACCGTTATTTGCTCTTTACGATTGTCGTAAAGCATGACAATTCTCTCGCAAGATGAACTTCTTAACTTTAATGACTGTGATATTGTTTACTGCACATTTTCTTCATCTAACAAATTATTTTCTGTGTTTACCGACACAGACCATTAATTACACTCTTTTGACAAAGTGAAATGTACACATCCGTTGGCTAAGAGTTTAAATAATGTAATTATTTTCGTTTTTTGAAAAAATGGCACAAATCTCAAAGTTTGTTTTTTTACTTTAATCCACGGAAATTTCTTTTATTTTTAAAATTACAATTTTAATTTCTGCAAACTTTAATTGATTTTAATTTTAATCGTTTATAATTTCTTCTCGAATTTCTCTGAAATTTTATTATTTATAAATACCTATAAACATTTTTGTTGGGTTTAACACATTTTGTGCAAATTTTATTTTTTGGATTTAGATTTAATGGATGTAAATTTTAAACAGCCGCCAATCTAAGGGATTCTTAATTGAATTGAAAATTGCGATTTAATGATCTGGGAAATCCAGAAATTTAAAAACGATAATTCCCTAGACAATATGTAATCTTCAATACCTTATTAATATTTCAAAATATCTGTATAAATTATTTTTATTGTTATTATTATTAAAAATTTTATATTTATAACAATTATTATCCCTCTTGTTATAATTATAAATAATTATGTATTTTCAGGTGACAAGATCTACGGAAGTTGACGAGTTAGAAAAGCTTCGGAAGGTAAGTTTTCCTAAACACGTTTCTAGAGACTAATCTAAAAATGTCATCTGCGACTTTCCGACTGAGATAAATCACTTTTGGATTTGTCAGATTTTAAACTAGATAAAAGAGGAATCCAGTTGTCAGTTTATTTTGCTAGTTAAAACTTTATCTTTGTTCTTAGAATATCAAAACAATTAAAACTGAATTTTATAAATTCTAAATTTAAATGGCGACCTAGTTGAAAAAAAATCTATTTCACACCGACAAGATTTACTGTTTTCAACCTGCTGATAAATTCGTAAATTGAGATTCGAACTTTTTAAATTTGGATTCTTACGTAAACAGTGTTATTGATTTTTATTTGTATTTTTTTTTTCAACGTATTTGTTACGGAAGAATACGTGCTTAATTTTAAAAATATAGAAATTATTACTCGATAATAATTAAATGTATAAAACAATCTGGATTAATTTTTAATTCATTTTTAAATTGAAAATTACAACCCTTTATGTCCAAAATTTATAACTTTTTTGAAAAAATGTGTAGGATATAAAATGTGTATTTCGAAATAGGATCTACAACTTTTGAGACGCATGAATATGTTCTGAAACTCATTAGTTCGAACTTTGAATTGGCAGAATTTCATTAAACAGAACTTTCATTATGTCGAATGTTTATTTTATCGAGTTTGTTTTAAATCGAATGTGAATTAATCCGGATTTTTACTAAGTACAATTTTCACCGAACTCTGAATTTAACATAAATTTCATTTTACAGAATTTCTGTTTAACCGAATTTTAATTTAACCGAACGTTAATTTAGCAGAATTATCATTCAGAATGTTAACTTAACCGAATTTTTAAATTCCCATTTGATCGAATTTTCATTTGTTCAAATTTTGATTTACATGAATTAATATTTGATAGAATCCTTAAAACGCCGAATTTTTATTTGGCCGAAACTGAAAATGTCCGAATAAACAGCTGTTATAAAGATTTTGGCGCGAATTTGAAAATTAACCAACCATAATTTTGGTGATAATTTCTGATCGATTAATTTTCAAATTCGCGCCAAAATCTTTCTAACAGCTGTTTATTCGGACATTTTCAGTTTCGGACAAATAAAAATTCGGCGTTTTAAGGATTCTATCAAATATTAATTCATGTAAATCAAAATTTGAACAAATGAAAATTCGATCAAATGGGAATTTAAAAATTCGGTTAAGTTAACATTCTGAATGATAATTCTGCTAAATTAACGTTCGGTTAAATTAAAATTCTGTTAAATGAAATTTATGTTAAATTCAGAGTTCGGTGAAAATTGTACTTAGTAAAAATCCGGATTAATTCACATTCGATTGAAAAAAAAAACTATAAAATAAACATTCGACATAATGAAAGTTCTGTTTAATGAAATTCTGCCAATTGAAAGTTCGAACTAATGAGTTTCAGAACATATTCCAGGGTGTCTACTAACCGGGAAATAACCGGGAATTTAAAATGACCGGGAAAAACCGGGAATTAACCGGGAATTTTCCGTCAAACCGGGAATTTCATCCATTTTTCAATTATTTCCTTCTATAATCAATAATTCTCGGTTTTTTTCAATATTTTTTTTCAATTATCAATTATGTTTTTGAAACTTAAATTCAATTCATCAGTTATTATTCAACAATTTTCATAAAATCGCATTTTCTTCAATTTCAAATTATTTTCTACAATTTTTTATTATTTTCTTCAAATTCCAATTTTTTTTCTTAAATTTCAATTATTTTCTTTATTTTTCAATTATTTTTTCATATTTCTTTCAATTTCTCAATTTTCAATTTCTTCTCAATTTTCTTCAATATTTAACAATTCTCAGCTTTTTTAAATTATGTTTTTCTTTCAATTTTTATTTAAATTGAGAATTTTTAAATTATTTTCATCAAATCGCTATTATTTCCGTCGATTTCTAAATTTTTCTGCTATTTCCAAATATTGTATTTAATTTTTAAGTACTTTCTTCAATTTTTAATTATTTTCTTCAATTTTCAATTATTTTCTTTAATTTTTAATTTCAGCAACCTAGACTTTTTTCAATTATTTTGTTTTTCAATTATCAGTTATTTATTTCATATTTCAAAACCTCCTTCAATTTTCAATAATTTTCTTCTATTTTCAATTTAATTGTTCAATTAGTCAATTATTTTTTTCAATTCTTAATTAATTTCTTTAAATAACAATTCTATTCTTCAATTTTCAATGTTTTCTTCAATATTAAATAATTCCTGTCATTTTCCATTTTTTTTTAATTATAAATTATTTTCTTCTTTTTTCAATCCAATTGTTCAGTAATTTTCTTTAATTCTGGAATTATTCTATTCAAATTTCATTTTTATTTCTCAATTTTCCATTTTTTTTTAATATTCAATAATTTTGTGTTTTTCTAATTTCAATTTGATTATTTAATTTTCAATTTATTTCTTCAATTTTGAATTATTAACTTAAATTTTAAATTACTTTTTTGGATTTTCTATCTAGTTGACTAATTTTCAATATTACATTCTTTGAATTTAATAACCATTGTTCAATTTTTTCAATGATTGTTCAATTTTAGATTAATATTTACTTATTTTTTTTAATTTTCTTTCTAATTGTCAAATATCTTTGTCACTGTTCAATTATTTCTTTCTATTATTAATTATTTCTTTTCATTATTAATTGTTTTTTTTAATTCTTAATTATTATTTTTTGTAAAGTTCAATATTTAATTCCTCAATTCTTAATTATTTTCTTTGAATTTCCTTTATTTTCTTCAATTATCAGCTGTTATATTCAATTTTTGTAGCAATTTGTAGGTTTATTTATACTTAAAATAAATTTTTAATTAACAAGAGAAAAAACCGGGAAAAATAGGAACAAAAACCGGGAAATAACCGGGAATTTTGTGGGACGAAATTAGTAGACACCCTGATATTCATGCGTCTCAAAAGTTGTAGATCTTATTTCGAAATACATATTTTGTATCCTATACATTTTTTCAAAAAAATGATAAATTTTGGACATAAAGGGTTGTAATTTTCAATTTATAAATGAATAAAAAATTAATCCAGATTGTTTTATACATTTAATGATTATCGAATAATAATTTCTATATTTTTAAAATTAAGCACGTATTCTTCCGTAACAAATACGTAGAAAAAAAATACAAATAAAAATCAAAAACACTGTTTACGTAAGAATCCAATTTTAAAAAGTTCGAATCTCAATTTACGAATTTATCAGCAGGTTGAAAACAGTAAATTTTGTAGGTGTGAAATAGATTTTTTTTCAACTAGGTCGCCATTTAAATTTAGAATTTATAAAATTCAGTTTTAATTGTTGTTGATCAATCGATTCGTTTTGAGACAAATAATATGATTGTTTTATTTTTTTAGTTGTATTTTGAGTGTGAATTTTTTTTTTGTCAAAAAACGATATTTTTTGGTGAAAAATGGGGCTTAAAAAAAATAAGACTTAAAAAAATTTGATCGGGCCTTTTTTAAAAATCCGTGTGTCGAAATTTAGATATTTATGATCTTAATTCGCCATTCAAATTTTATTAAAATCCGTTAAGGCATTCTCGAGATATCCTGGCTACAAAAAAGTGACACACACACATCCGGACATTTTCATAGAAATTAAAGTTTAGTCTTTTTAGATGAATATAAGTCAATTTAGACTATTTTTTTTTATAGAGTACAAATATGCACTGTTGGTACTTGGTAAGGAAATAAAATTGTATTTTAGATAAAAACTCTAAATAATTTTTCATCTTCAAGACAATTCCCTTCATCTTAAAGCGGATTTCATCATAACGAGGTTTAACTTACCGAGATTCTACTCTAAAATAAAAAAGGTTACCTGTTATCGCAAAAAAACAATACAGAACTTTTATAACAGGAAAAAATTACGGACCTATAAACTTTCTTCAGGATCTGGTAGACTTTATAGCATTAAATTAAAAAAATTCAATTTAAACTGAAGTTGACTTGATTTTTCAAGTAAAATTTAGTTCTATCCTGAGAAATTATTTGTATGATTGTACATTCTTTCATAAATGCAGCCTCACTTGAGGCATTCGCAAATTCCTCGTTTGGCATACTCTACTCTAAAGTACGTACGTAAACGACTAATAATTCTCTCGCCAAAGCTGCTAACTTAACTAAATAGTCCAATTTGTTCTTTATTTTTAAACCACGCGTCCATAATCCTTTAGGATTGCTGTCGGAAAATGAATCTTTGCCAGTAGCTATTATCGGTCGTTGTCCCCAAAACAGTAACTTGGGATATTTTGGTCCTGTGCATTCGCGAAAATTGTTTATTTTCAAAATTAAAAAAGTTGTTAAAAAGTACCTATTAATACGGAACCAACCATTTACATGAAATTCAGCTTTATACAAAAGGGTACTTCAAAGTTCTTTTAGAAACTCAAGGTTTTGCATGAATGAGAGGATATTTTTTAAAACTCTCAAGCATGAATTTTGCAAGTACTATTTTCCACTTTTGGCTCTCATTTAGAAACTATATTTTGCGGAACAAAAGAATATTTCGAGCAAGTCTGACGTAATTACTTATTTGAGAGGCAACTGACCACATTTCCGTCTCCTCTTGCTTTAGTGTAGGCCAGTAAATACCTTTGCTGTACTTTTAACAAGAACCCGTAATTCAGTCATGTCACTCTTTCTCGAGCAACTTATCTCTAGTTAGGCCTCTACCCTAGACCCAGACCTCTAAACTGCAATTCTTGAATCTAGATTTAAAATCTAAAAACAAGAAATCAGATTGTCAATCTTTATCAGAAATTGTAGGTTTAGTTTTCTACTTCTGTTGGGTAATTAGTAAAATTTGTTGGTCACAACGTTCTTCTATCAAGATTCTAAACGAGATGAGAAACAATGAATTATGATCTTGTCTTTAAAGTGGAAAAAGTCCGAAGCATAGCTGAGAATTGAAGATCGTCTGCCCAGAGACGATTTCTCTTTGTTGGATTATGAATTGACTAAAGGGACTATTATTACGGTGCGTTGTACAAAAGATTTTTAGAATTCATCTGCACCTGGATAAGTCGTTAGTAATAAAAGAAGTTACTTTGGAAACAAAGAATCTTATCTTACAAATAAACAAGTATTGATATTTTTATCCAGCTAATAAATTATCGAGGGTCTTATTTTTAGGTAAATACAGTCGATGTCAAAAATCATTACACGCCCCCTTTCTTTATGAATGATCCTTAAATCCGGAAAAATATTTTTAAACACTCGAGAGAAACGAGTTGAAACTTTTTTTTTTGTAATAGCATTAAATTATTAAAATTTTTAAAACTATTTGCCGTCAAAACGATCTATTTTCTTCGGCCATCTTCACGACCTGTTTAAATTTAAAAAATCTTCATTATTTAAATCAAACAAACATTTTTCTCAGTTTTTCTTTTAATCGTGTGACATATTTGAAAAATTAAGGCGAGGCTTTGTGGAGATCCAGTTTCAAAGGGTTACCGAGAATATTATTTTTTCATTAGCTAATAGAGGTCTAATTTGACGTTATTTGTAGAATCATCAAAATGAATGCTCAAACAGACATAAATTTCAATTTGTGAAAATATATTTGTGCTCATGTGAAGGTACGACTTATTTGAGAACTGTACCTCATTTTGTCGGGCGGAAATCCGCTCCCGACCCTTCTGTAATTATTATCAAACACGTCTACCTGCGGGTTTTACCTTTGGCTTTTGCGGAAAAAACGCTCTACCGTATTTTCAACACTATACCTGAAATGAAGCAGTGATCAAGGATATACTCGAATAATGTTTCGTTGAATAAAAATACGTCTTTCTGAGTTGTAGATTAAAAATTCATAAAGTTCTTTAAAAGATTACTCCTTTTTAATGAATCAAAATCAATGTTTAAAATTATTTAAAAATAACTCACATATTAATTTACCAGCCTTAACTTTATTTATTTTCTATTTATGATTTTCCATCTATTGCTCAATATATATTTTCGAGAAGCGATAAAAAATATTTATAGAACTTCTTAAGACCCTTAAATACATAATTTGGTGCACTGAAACCTCTAAACATAAGTTTTGATATTTATTGAATTTGACAATAAGCTAGGAAGACAGCTTTTGATCCCAGATTTATCTTGAAAGTCAATTTAGATTAGAGTCTCACACAAAATCGTCTTCTAAGGTTTCGTTGTCATTTTACATTAATTTTTCTTGCGGAAATAACTCGAAAATGTTATTATATGTCCAGGTATCAATTACACTGTCTTTTGCTCTTTTTAAAAAATAATTATCAACTAATTAAAACGACACGCACTAACTTTAATAGTGTATTGTTGGTGCCGTTAGAAACAATTGTCGTGAACGATTTTAGAGTAACAAAATTTGTGTGACAAACAGTTGCCATTTTTAGCCATTCTGCATGACACGGTCAGTGATTTGCTTCCTGAAGTTAACAACGGTTTGTGCTTTTTAACACAAACATTGAACCCCCTCGAGAATATTGTTTCGCTCATCAGGAAACGACCCTTATCGATTGCCTCGAAACCTTTGTGCATTTTGCAGTTTATAATTAGTTCCTTCACCAACTACCGCGCTAAATGTTGCACTATACCTCGAGAGATCAGGAATTCCGATGCCTGGAATTTTCCCAGAAGGCGCGTTCTAAGAAAGATATCTTTTGAGATTTGCAAATTAAGCGTGCGTGATGCACTTATTAATCAGATATTCCCTCTTGGCATAAATTTTTATTAACACTTTTCACCCTTTGTTCTGATTGGAAAATATATATAATTAAAATTTATATATATAAATATGTGGAATGTTTTAAATTGCTCTAATTGAAAGCATGGGAACGTGCATTATTTTTGTTTACTCTGAACCAATGAAGATGCATTGGTATAAGATTATTGCTAAATTTGCTGAATCTGATTGCAATTCATTCAAGTTAAACAATCTAATCCACAAAGGAGATGGGAGATAATACTCCCTATTGGATTATCCTTCTTGCTCTTTTAAATACCAATGGGAGGTCTGAGAGTCGTCTCTCTGGATCCCAATGTTCTATGTTCTATGCGGATGCATTTCATGATAAGTGCTCAGGTGGCTTGCTTCGGACGAGTTTGTATCGTAATGTTCCAGGTTGGCTCGCAGCATCCGCACCGTTCAAACCGAAGGATCGATAACGTTTCTGCAACATGCACTTTGTATTATAAAAGAGCATCGAACTCACGGCCTCGAGACTCGATTAAAAAATACAAATTTCCCATTAATAGAAACATTATCTGCTTTTCAATTCGCGCATCATATTTGCATACAATTTCAGTAAAAAGACATTTTTGCGATTCTTAACTTATATTCAAGAACTGTAATTTCTCGAACCAATCCAGTTTGCTCCTTGTCTTTCTATTGCAAAACGAAATTCTCATAATTTTCAAAACAATTTTCTCTTTTTTACTGTTGTTTTCTTATCGTCTTTCTCAGGTTTTGCTTTCGTTTGTTTTTACCATTTTCACCATTTTGTGCCTTTTTTTTTTCACTTTTCCCTCCCGCGTTGTTTCTTTAAAAGGTTTCAGAAGAGGATATGCCAAGTGAATTTAAAGACAGACTTTAAGAACGTAATTTCAATTTATAAACGTCTTTCAGGAAATTCACACTTTTTATCAGACCCGTATACTATTCAGAATTAACACACGCGATGTACGTGAGCGATTAGATATGGTTCGTTAGAAACTCATAGGGTAATACCTTTGATCATTTTTCTCCCTCGTCTGATATGTGCACGTGTTGCCTCATTGCTGTTTAAAAAAAAAAACTCCTCAGACGCGGCCTGTTTGTCGGTGGCGATGAACTTGTGTAAAAAAAGTTCGCGTCATTCTGTTATAACCAAAGGAAATGGAACAGTTGACTAATTAAAACACACATAAAATCTTGTCAATCCTCATTTCAAGAAGAATACTCTTTTCTTTTATGAACTAGAATTTTTAAACTGAAATTCTTTTTGCGAATATACATTTCTCTAGTAGGAACTTAGAGAATAGTAATAGTAGTAGTAGTATTAGCAGTAGTAATTCTAAGACATTACAAAATTAATTCATCTTTACTAAAGCAGCAATCTATATGCCTTGAAATTATCCACACAAAACATCATAAAGAATGAGAATCCGTGAAAGAATTGCTCTTTAATTTTTCATCTTTTTTCAAGAACTGAAACCTTTCAACATGTTTGTTACGATAAATGAAAAAAAAAAATCCATAATACTTGGGAAAATAGACTCAGAAAAACAAGACATAAGTGAAACAATGTTATCAGTAATAAATATCATAAAGAAACAATTCCACATAAAGATACTTCATGAATCATAAAGGGAATAGTTACTTGATCACTTTATCTCTTGAAATTCATTTTACAAGTATAGAAATCAGTTTTCGTATCAGTTAACGTTCGTCTTTCGCATTTAAATAGAATACTTTTCATAGATACTTCTCCTAATAAATTTTATCTTGCACCTTGCAGCCAAACGGAGTTTATGAATGAATGAGTTGATCGAACAAACAGGGGGTTTACTACACGCCCCTGACCTGTCTACATCCATCTTTTTCCACTGTTTTAACCTTAGAGATTAAAAAGCCGGGCGTTTGATAGCAACTTATAAAATCTACGAATGCAGCTGCTTCAGGTGTAAGCTAATCGCACGGAATGCCATTGCAAAGCAAATTCCCATGAACACTCTCGCTGTTGATTCTTCCTCCCGTTGCCACATACGGGTACACGCCCTGCAATATGATTTATGATATAATTGGATGAGTCAAGAAAACGTGCAAAAAGTTATTTTATGCGAGGTTTTTTGAAGTTTCGGTAACAATTGCCGAAATGGAAAGTTTTCGCTAGTTTATTTATGAATAATGATATGGTTATCATATGTAAGAAACAAGTACCGAAGATAAGCGTTAAAAGTTAACGGAAAAGGAAACTCTTATATTGGTTTCGTGAGTAAGAGAGAGAAAGCAAAGCGTTAAAAGTTAACGGAAAAGGAAAACTCTTATACCGGCTTCCTTGGTAAGAGAGAGAGAAGATAAGCGTTAAAAGTTAACAGAAAAGAAAACTCTTATATTGGTTTCATGAGTAAGAGAGAGAAAGCAAAGCGTTAAAAGTTAACGGAAAAGGAAACTCTTATACCGGCTTCCTTGGTAAGAGAGAGAGAGAAGATAAGCGTTAAAAGTTAACAGAAAAGAAAACTCTTATATTGGTTTCATGAGTAAGAGAGAGAAAGCAAAGCGTTAAAAGTTAACGGAAAAAGAAACTCTCATACCGGCTTCCTTGGTAAGAGAGAGAAGATAAGCGTTAAAATTTAACGGAAAAGGAAACTCTTATCTCCTTAAAAAGTCTTTTTTTCTTTTGGAAAACTATATAGTCCTCTTATTTTATTGTTTAAAATATATTTTACAAGACCTTATTTATCAAATTTGCAGATAATAATTTAATTTAAATGTCATTAAATATAATTTATAAAATATACTTCTAGAAACGTCAACAAGTTGTATTAACGTATTTTTTCCAATAAAATAACATTAGGTTTACTCTTCGTATAAAAACAGCTTTATTTTTTACGGGAATTTTGAAAAATTATATAGTCGACTAAATGGTATTAGGTATATCACAATTTTTTATAATTACTCTTCATATTCTTCATTTTAAGATCACATCAATTTAAATTTATTCCAATGTCTTCTTATCATTAATTTATTTTTTTATTATATTAAATATTTCTTTCATTTCACATAATTATACATAAATGAAACACCATTTTTAGAAATAATAAAATTTTGGCGTGCGCTTTTTCCTAGTGACTAATGATATGGTTATTAGGTATATAAAAGTTTCGTAAAGTTTGTACATATATGGATGAAAATCTATGGTTGTTGTTGGCATATGTATATCCCACACCTAAGAGTGCGAATGTCAAGAACATAAAAACTGACACTTCAAGAGAAATTCCAGAATCCAGGAGAATTTTATTGCGGACATGCAGGTTGCTTTCCATATAGTTTTCGTTTTAGTTTTGTCAGCTCTGATTCTTAATATCTGAAGGTTTCACTTAACCTCTGACACGAGAAGCTGTTATTTCTTCTTTATAAGGTTTGACACTCTTTTTGCAAGTGGTAATCAAGGGAGAGAGAAAGCTTGCTACAGAAGGTCATTTTCATGATTCACTTTAAGTGTACCTGTTTTCTTGAATGTCATTTACTGTCATTAAAATCGTCTTGAATGTTGAAGAAAGAATTTTAAACACATAATTAATGTATTATAATCAGTTCTGAATAATTATAACTAATATTTTAAATATATGCATGTTATCTAATCACTAATTAGAATTAACTGTAGAGATAAATTTATTTTTCGATAGTGTTAATGTTAGGTTTAAATTGATTCAATCAATCAACTCCGAGGTCTACCGAAAGAATGAAAAACTTTATGTAATAATTTGGATAAATAGCAATTATGTTGTCCATTTCGATTCGAGAATAATTGCCTAAGAGAAAAAAAGGTAGCTTGGACTCTTACAAACTCTATTAAACCAGTCGGGTTTTTTTAAGTGAAGAACAATTAAGGCACCAATTAATGCAATAAAGGGACTAGTTTCAAGAAACGTGGGGATTAAAAGTTTTTTGTCGGGGAATTTTATAAAGAAATTTGATCCGTTGTCTTTAATGTTTTTATTCCCTTCATAAGATAGTGTTTTATATTTATATTTTGATTTTTGTCAAACAAAAACAAGAACTATCTTCAATCAGTGAATTTGTTTTATTTGAAAAATATTTATGAGTCAATAAAACAAATTAGAATTCAGAAGATAAAGAATTTTCTTCATTTGACCGTTCAGAACTTGAGCTATACATGTTGAAGAAGATAATTTAATGTTCTAATGAAATTCGCCGAATTCTTAAGATAGGGATTCTTCTCTATTTTCGTGTCGTTGACAACGAGTTATGCTAAGAGTTGGCATGGGGAGTGAAGCTCATGCATTGTACCTTTTATTTTATGCTTGAACGATCTGCGAACATTTACTTTATGATTCCGGTGCCAGTTTTCTGTCTGCCTCATAGTTCATATGATAGTTGTTACTTTTTCGTCGTTTCTAGGCTAATGGCTAAGTATCTCTTTGCGGGAGAGAAAATACTTAGAAAGGAATGAGCAATAATTTACATACATTGATGTTACAAAATTGCTGGGAGACGCACAAGATCCACGAGACCGATTATCTCCAGTAAAAGTAATCTTCTCCTTCCTTCGTACTCGTTCTTCAAACCTCTTCTCACCTAGACAAAAAGTTAGAATTTATGAATGGCGAACATTTTTCTGAATTTATTCATTCCAAACAATTTTCCACTTATGAAATTATAATTCTTGTTTTTTGAATTTTAATCTTTATATTTTAGCTTGCGATGGTTGTTTTGATTTTCAGCAGGTTTAAAACGCAACCAGTTTGTTCTTAATGGTTTCGTGTCCATCATTTTCGAAATGATGTAATTTTTATCTCGAGATTAGAAGGTGTTTAATTTTTTAGGTACTAATTGTTTTTGCAGTACTTACTTCAGATATTTGCTTCAATTTTGTGATTATTCTCGTAATCTTCATTATTTGCCTCTGCAAAATTTTATAGTTTTAAAATGACCAACATCAATGCAAAGTTTCTCGCACCCTTAGGCGTTTGTTAATATTGATAATTATTTTATATTTGGTCATGGAAATTTAAGAAAAATGGTATGGAAAACCTAAAAAAGTCATAAAAACGTATCAACCCTGTTCAAGGTTTCTTAATTTGAATGTTATAGGTATAATTCAATTGTCTGGATGGGGAATTATTGTTGTTAAATATGACACTGATTGTGCCAATTAAATAATTGGATTGGGTCGCAACTGTTTCCTTTAAAACCCAATTGACCGAACTTTTAATTGTCCGAATTTGTAATTCTTTATATGATAAATAATTGTTTCATACTGTTACGAAGACTTGTTTCATACAATGAGGAAAGGTTGAATTGTTATGGATCACTTTTTACCTATATGTTATTTTATGTGAGAAATTCTTTTAATAGTTTGTTACGGAGGTTCTATTGGCGAATAGTTGATCGACCACATATTGCTAGAAGGAGGCTGAGGAATTTAATTCCTCCATTAAAGGAGCCGGTGAGACAAGAGACACCATAAGAATCTTGTTGTTGAAAATTGTAAACGTGACAGCCTTCCTGAGAAGATCTGGTGGACCGAGTTACTTTGCAGCAATGTCTATGGACGACATTCTTCTAGATTTGCAGACCTATCTTCCTACATTTGTAGATATATATCTATAGATTCAACGAATCGCTACCTCGTAATCCTCATTTAGTCCATATAAGGTTTTATAACGGAATCACTGGATTTTTCAAAGTCACGGCTGGACATTAGAAACCTAGATTAGACCTCCAACTTACTATTTCCGAATAATTTAACACGTAATTCCATTCCATTTTCACTGTTTCAATTTCTTTACCGTTCTTGCGCTTTATTTCAATCCATATTTCATAATATTTCTCTCTCTCTCTTTCGTTTTTTTTTTTAGATTTTATTCAATTGTTCAATTCAATTTCTTATTCTAAATTATAGGCCTGGATGAGATTGAGCATATTTTTTGTGATATTTCGGACATATTCATTATACCAAGGGGATTAAAAAGGGTTCTTTTATTTTAGAGATTTCCCCTTTTTTTTTGTTTCCTTTATCTATAAATGTGCCGGGTATCATTAAAGGCCGTGTAAAAACTTTATTGGTAAAGTATAATAAGGAAACGTGCTGGAATTCGCAGTGAATGAGATAGCAGATTTCAGATTATTTTGTTTAAAATTTCTTTTATGAAGTGATAGAAAATAGATCAATAGATCATGATCGAATCTTTGGCATGATTTTACCTCCGCATTCGCAAAGATAATCATATGTTTCGGTTGAAGTTCAACGCACTCTCTATATACACGACTCGGAACCTATTTTGTGAAAACACATCTTGATTGCGTGTTTATTGCTTTTCCCATTTAACCGTTATCTGTGACAATTAAATCTCGGCATTGTTACACATTATGCTAAATCTACAACGCCATAAAAAATTCTGCAAAATACAATTTCATCGCATTCTTTTGCGATTTTAATCATTAAAATTCTGTCAATAAACCAAGTTTGTAATTCTTTTTGGAAATTTTCAATTCTTGTTTCTTGATATTTTTTCAAACGTCAATTTTCATTTTGTTATGAGATAAAATCACGAGTGTTACTTCTATCAAAATTACAGCTTGCTGTTTCGTTTTCAACAATGGAAGTGTGTCGTGATTATAAATTAATGTCTATTTATTAACAAATGCCGTTCTGTCCTTGGTAGCTTTCTATATGACAGTTCCTAATTTCGTTCTGGTATTTGCATTGCATAATCGAAACAGAATTGTATAGTGAGAGTATATACATTGCCTTGAAGTTTAATGTACCATAATGTTTGATCTGCTTGAGCAGTTCAACGATCCGTAATGTGGAGGCGCAGAATATGCTCCGCATTAACTTCGCATAGAGGATCAGTCAGTATTAGTGTACTATTGCGCATATTCAAGCGCATTATAATGCTAAACATTGATCGTGTTTGATAGATCATGCATGTACTCTCCCTGAATCTTCCGGGTTTCTCAGGGTGCCACTTTACTTGTTTCTTCTTCATTTTCAAATTCTTTCCACATGAATTCAAGCATTATAACTCTTTACTGTTATTCAATCTGATTTTTGAGCCATTCGTGTACAAACCGTATAAACAATTTTTCCAGTATAGGTACTTGAAGTTTAGAATTGTCCGACTTTTTTGTTGTAATCTATATACATATTTTCGTAAATTGCATTTCTAATAGAAATTAAAAGAGAAACTCTGATTAATGATCATAACATTTCTAGATTCGGATTTGTGCAGACTAATACTTTTTAAAGCAATTCGTTTCTAACTAAAAATTTAATCAATGTTTGGTATGTTATTCTTACCTATAGATGAACTTAAATTAAAATGTAAAAGAAACATCTTATATCCATATGCAGGCAAATTTCAAGAATCTTGAGACAAAATTCTTCTTGTTGAAAAAACTGCCATTAATAACTCTTAGAGGACAGGTTATAGTTTCTTTAATGGAGGCTTAAGTTTAAAAGTACTCCATCCTTCTTATGAATTGCTTCCTCATGGTGAAGCTTTAGATTAATGTAATCAACTTTTTCACGCTTTTGTAAAAGCTCAACTTGATCTCTCTCTCTCTCTTTTTTTGCAAAAAAAATCTTAAAAAACAAATCTGCTGACGATATAATCTGAGCATTCAGAGAATTTGAAGACAGGGTAAAGCTCACTTTCTTTGACGTCTTGGCTAAATGTGTAACAGTGAAGGACGTGTTTTTTGCACGATGGAATTTGACCAGTTGGCACTGTTCGCCTCGTGTGAATACAACTTTTTCGTTTTAAATTTTTTCTTTATTTTTAACATTTTCATTTCTGTGATGAGAGTTTTGACTACGGTAAAATCACAGTCGAGAATGAGAATCCGGTTAAAAGCATCTCAGATTGCGAACTCGACCTTGTCAGGACGAACGTGTCGTGTCGTCCTGCTCAAGCGACTTTTTTCTTCTCTTCATTGTCTTTTTAACCCTTTTTCTTCACTTTTTTCTCACTCTTTCGCCAGAAATCTGAAAAGCTTTGTGCGAAAACAGTAGAATACAATGAACGGAGACAAGGTCGTTATTTCTTTTCATATTTATGGTTTTTGTTTTCTTTTTCAGAAACTCTCGCGTTGTTAAAAAATAATTAGGAGACATTTGCAAAAGTGTGTCTTTTCAAGTATAACAATTCTATTTATTTGAAAAATTTCACAAAAGAATTTTTAAAGTTGTAATGATTTTGCTTTCAGTTCTGTGATTTTTATCTATGTTACTCCTTTTGGTTTTCTAATGACCTTAAATGATTTTCCTTTGAGATTAGTAATTTTGTATCCTTATGATTTATTAATTTATTACTTGAAAACATAAGTTAATTATGCACTGAAACTAATTGAATGCGCGTTTCTATTAGTAAAATAGTTATCTCATCTAAATCACATCTATTTTTTTATAAAGTTGAACATTGTTTCTGTGGAAAAGGCAGACGAAAAAGGGAAAGTTTTAGGGAGAGAAGAAAGTCTTCTTAATCTGTGGGAATAAATCTTTATTAAAATTGACCTTTTTAGTTCTTTGTTTCCGAGTGGTATGAAACTTCTGACATGACAATTACTCGCTATTATTATTAAAATGTGATAACATCTCGTTACAATTTTGAAACAACGTGGTTACAAGGTTATAACCGGAAACATATTTGGAAAGATGTTATATAATTTCGATTATTATACGTTTAGGCTCATGCTATCATTTAGTTTAGTTAGCATTATAAATTACAGGTATAATTTTCACAATAAAATTTAAACATTATTAGTGGCTCCGCATGTCCCGAAGTTGCTATTGCTACATACACTTAATAGGGGAAACTTTGGAAATAGTTGAACGATTAAGATGGCAATTTAGTCGTTGAAGAAAATGTAAGATACGCGGAAGTTCCTAATCATCGTCAAGTTACCAACAAACGACAATTAATTGTATCGAGAAACTATGGGAAAAGGGACAATAGAAAGATCGCGCAATTGCGGTTCGACAGGCAAAATGGCAATCGAAGAAACAAGATTTCATGCCCATTTGACTTTTCGCAACGGAATTTTCAACGGAGACGTTACGCTTTAATTGACATCGAGGTTGTTTTATAGTTTCTTTTTATTTTCTTTGTATGATCCTTTTTTTTTGATAAAAGGACTTGAGAACTAAAAACAATCGCCGGAACTTTCTTTTTAGACTTTGTCGCATTTTTGTCACATAAAATCGCAACCTCAAATCTTAAATTAAAAGATACACTTTCTTAAACCATTGACACCCAAATGGAGCGCAATTTTCTCAAGACTTAGTCGGTAAATTTTGCAATTTTCAAAAAATGTATAGTTTACTAGCAAAATAAAAGACAACTTGTTTCCTCATCAAACTGCATGATCAGACATTGTTTCAAAAGTATTTAATATTAAGAAATATGAGCTTTATTATGTTTATTATATTTATTTATTATGCTTACTTATATTTGGTAAGGTACTTGCTTATGTTTATGTTGTTGAATATCAAAAACGAGGATTACCTCATGTTCATTTATTGAACACTGCAACAAAATTCAAGAAAAACTGATACCAAAATTTGTTGTTAAATTTATTTTATCTAAAATTTACAACTTAGAATGAAATTCTAAACTTTATGGTATTGTTACAAGACATATGGACCTTGTTACAAGACATAGACCATATGGCAGTCGAAGCATTGAGGAAGAAGGAAAAGTAGGATGAAATAAAAGACTATTTGTTTTCTCACTAAACTGCATCTGATAGTACGGACTTTGTTACAAAAGTATCTAATATTCAGAAAGATGAACTTTTCTGTGCGATTGTGAAAACAGTTTCTGATAAAGAACTTGCTTATGTTTATGTTGTTGAATATCAAAAATCAGTACGAAGTGCGCCTGCACAATCTAAGGATGGCTGTTACATGGATTTAATTGTCTCCGACTTGACCTTACCTTATTCGGCCTTAGCAGACATTACCCGGATCTATCCAATTTTACTTAACCTTTCCCGGATCTACCTAACTTAACCCGTCTCTACCCGATCTTACCCGACCCTATCTGATCCTACCCGATCCTATCTTATTCGAGCCAATTCGACCTTCCCCGGCGTGACCTGATTTTACCCGGCCATACCCAATTTTACCTACCCAACCTTATCCTACATATAAAGGCCTAAGCAGATTGAATACGCGTACGGGACCAAAGCATGAGATAGAAAAAGACAGAAACAGTCTCTGTCCTTTATTATCGCATGCCCTGCTCCCGTAACCGTATTCGTTTTGCTTTGGGCTTAATACTGTAATACAGGGCTCGAACCAGCTCCGTAAATCTCGTAAAAGTCCGTAAATTTACTTATGGTCCGTAAAAGTCCGTTTTTTTAAAAAAAAAAGGTCCGTAAAGTCCGTAATTTGTTTAGAAAAGTCCACAAATTCCGTAAATTCTAAGATAAGAGGCCCTAAGCCGTGTAAAAACGGTTGAGTTTAAATTATTCAATTCCTTTCTTCCACTTTTTATTATTTTATTTAATATTCAATAATACTCGCCTTTTTTTAATTATCAGTTATTTTCTTGAAAATTTAATATGTTCTTCAAGTTCCAATTGATTTCTTCAATTTTAATTTATTTCCTAAAATTTTTCCTACAATTTTCTTCAGTTTAGATTATCAATTAATAAATTCATAATTTAAAAAAGTTTTTTCAAATATAATATTTTCATCCACTTTTATAATTACTCTTTAATTTTTAAAATTACTTTGTTCTAATAACGATTATTCTCGACACATTTCGAATTTTTTTCAACTGGCAATTATTTTCGTCAATTTGTAATTTTTCCTTCAATTATCAATTATTATCTTAAAACTTCAATTTAATTCCTTTACATTTAAAAATTCCCTGATTTTTTCAATTATTTGTTTCACACATAAAAATTTTAAAATTTAAACTCAATCGTTCGATTCTAAAACTATCAAACTAAAATCTAAACTTCAATTCTCCATTATTTCCTTCAAATTTTAATTGCATTTTTCAATTCTCAATTTTTTTCTTTATTATTAAAAATCCTTGCCTTTTGTCCTTTTTTTGTTATTATCAATAAGTTTCTATGACTATAAATCACATGTTCAATTAGTTTCAACTCTGAATTTTTTTTCAATTTTCAATTCTAATTTTCAGTTTTTAATTATTTTCTGCTATATTTAATAAATCACGGCATTTATAAATTACTTTATTAAATTTTCAATTAAATTATATAAATTTTAATTCCATTCTTCAACTTATAGTCATTTTTTCATTTTTAAATGATTTTTTGAATTATAAAATTGTTTTAATTTAGCGATTTGTCGAAGTTTGTTATCAGTTGCCAATTATTTTCGTTATTTTTCAGATATTTTTTTCAATTCTTTAATTATTCTCGTCATAAACTGTTTCTTTCAATTATTATTCATTTTACGCAACTTTCAATTAATTTCAACAATTTTTTCAATTTTCATTCATTCTCTTGAAGTTTTATAATTTTTCTTTAACTTTTTAAATTATTTTGTTCTCTTGTTGATTATTCTTGACAGTTTTCGAATTTTTTTCATTCGTCTATTATTTTTTTTAATATTCGATAATTTTGTATTTTGTTATTTTCCTTTTAATTATCTATCTGTCTTCTTCAAAATTTGATTTAATTCTTTAATTTTCAATTATTTTTAAAAAAATTTAAATAATTTTTCCAGTTTATTTTTTTCTTTATAATTTTTCTTTAATTCTCGGCTTTTTTCAATGATTTTTTTCAATTATAAAAATTGTTTTAAATTTAAATTCAGTTTTTCAATTCTACAACTATTTTCTTAAACTCTTAAATATTTTCTTCAATTTTACATTTTTTATTCAAATTTCAATTTAATTTTTAACTTTTCAGTTGTTTAATCCAATTTGCAATTATTTTTTTCACTCATAAAAATTGTTTCAAAATTTCAATACAATTGTTTAATTCTACAACTATTTTCTTCAAATTTCATTTTTCAATTTTAAATTATTGTCTTTAATATTAAAAAATTCTCGCCTTTTTTAAATTTTTTTTTTTTTTTCGAGTATCGCAATAAATTTTTTTATTTTTAAAAGCAGTTGTTTAATTATGTTATTCTATATTAAATAATTATCTTCTTTTTTCAATTTTAAGTTTATTCTTTGAAATTCAATTCCTTTTTGCAATTTCTAATTATTTTCTTAATTTTTCAATTTTTTCCCCCTTTTTTTGTTGTAATTATTGCTTTCAATTTTCAATCTAGTTGTTCAATGTTTAATTATTTCCAACAATTGTTAATATAATTTTCATTTTTTTAAAGTATTTTTTTCCAATTGTCAATTAATATATTTTTCAACTATTTCTTGCAATTATTATTTATTTTACCCAATTTTCAATTGTTTGCACACTTTTTTCAATTATTCTCTCAAAATTTTATAATAATTCTTTAATTTTTTCAATTTTAATTTTTTTTCAGTCCTTTTGTAATTTTTTTTTAAATTATTAATTATTTTTCCAATTTCAATTCAGTTCTTAAATTTTCAATTTATTTCTCGAAATTGTTATTATTTTCTTCAGTTTTCAATTATTTTCTTCAATTTCCATTATTTTGTCGATTTTCAATTCAGTTTTTCAATTTGCAATTATTTCCAACAGTTTATTTTTTAATTTTCTTGTTTAATTTGAATATTTATTGTTCAATTATTTAAATTATTCTTTTTCAATTGTATAATTATCTAGGCATTTTTCGAGTTTTGTTTTCAATTGTCAATTATTTTCGTTATTTTTCAGTTAGTTTCTTCAATTTTGTAATTATTCTCCTAATTTTCATTATTTGAAGTTGCAAAAATTTATAGTTTTTAAGAACAAATAACAATGCAAAGTTTCTGGCGCTCGTTAATGTTGCTAGTATTATAATAAGACTTATAGATCTATTTTAATGCACAGAAAGCTTTTTTTGTGTCTATATTATAAGTATACATACCTACAATAATTGTTCTCTTATTTGCCTCAGACTCATTAATATTTTTCTATTTAATATTAACAAAATTTTCTATAATTTTCAAAGAAATAAATTATTTTAAACATAAAAAATACAATTTCCTTTTACTTTTCTACTGTATTTTAATTCTATCACACTCAAAATAGTCTTTCGGGATACAAAATGTTTATTCGTAACTAGTCCGTAAAAGACCGTAATTTTGAATTTTTGGTCCGTAAAGTCCGTATTTTTAAGTACTTTTACCGGTTCGAGCCCTGCATATATGTCTATGTCATTCTCTATCTCCCTCTTTCGCGCACAATCACAAATACGCTTAGATTAGCTAGGAACGACAGACGGACAGACGGACGCTAAAGCTTCGTTATAAGGGTTTCTATCTCTCTAAAATTGAATAAGTGAAAATTTACTTATTAGATGTCAAAAGTCTTCCACTCTTTCAAAAAGTGCATATGCACTTACAATAAGTGTATATGCACTTATGATAAGTGAAATTTTCACTTATTATAAGTGCATATACACTTTTTGAAAGAGTGGAAGACTTTTGACATCTAATAAGTGAATTTTCACTTATTTAAATTTAGAGAGTACCGTAGCCACAAAACTCTAATAACGTGGATAACCTCATGTTAATTTGTTGATCACTTTATACCAAAATAAAAAATAACCATTTTAGAAGTTGTCGATAAATTCATTTCCTAAAATTTGCAACCTTTTTGTAAATATCTAGCATATTTGAAAAAATCTTACCTAAACATTAGCTATTCGTACATCTGATTCAGGGAAAGTATTTCTACTGCGTCATAATCCAAAATTAATGTTAAAGATTATTTCCTGGATGTATATGTGCTAATCTCAATTATAATCCTCCAACTATACTGTATATTTATAAAAAGGTAAAAATGCCCTTTAGTTTCGTAACAATTGAATATATTTTCTACTTAATCGTTTGTTTTTGACAAAATCCAATCGTAGCAATTTGATGATCCTTATTTTCAAATTATATTCATTAATGTGATTGAGCTTATAATATAATTGATGATAATCATTGAGATTGTGATGCTTTGAAGGACCGTGGTTTGAGAAGAAAAAAAAAGAGTGAAGTAATCGAGGAATCACTGACGAGTATAATATACCTTTCTTCTTAAGCCAATAATCAAATGGCTAGATCGAGCGTAAAAATTGCCGTTCTTTATTATAATTACCGAAACTAGGAATTTTCTCCCAAGAGTCGACCGCCAGAATAATTGCGACAAAGCTTGACACGCTCGATAACCATGGCCCGAGTTTGGTTCACTGATTTAGAACCTCTTACGTTTAGGTTTTATGTAACCTATTTTTCAAAGAAATGACGAGATTCGCATTTAGTCTACGTGGGTGTTAATTACATAAATAAAATGGTAACAAGTTAGACTATCGCGAAGGAAACGATCTTTTCCTGATGCTTTTTGAATTAATGATCATTTTAAGAGGACTTGGAAGTTCGCACTACATGAGAAAACATTAATTTTGTACTTTTATCCCAGACATGTGTAACCTGCGATAGGCGCCTTTCACCTTCGGTAAAATATAGTTCGACCTAGGAGTTATGGCTCTGATTTTATCTGAGACCATTAGCATTTGTGCTTTTCTTCGGATTGAAACAGAAATGTAGGCGTTTCTATTAATGAAAAGTCTTTGGGATTTTCTGATATTAAATCGGGATATTAACTCGTTTCTATATAAACGCAAAATTTCATGCGATGAGATTTATGACGAAGTAATTGCATATAATTTTAGCAAATCTTGCTTAATTAAGGAAATGCCAAATGACTTAAAAGGGACGTGGGGCTTTCCTCGGATTTATTTTCAACACACTTTGAAAAGTCATTAATTGTTGCTAGAGTGAAATGGTATGGGAGATATTCACACTTTCCCAGATGCTGGATAAAAAAGACATTTAATCGAGAATACCATTTTTCTTTCGAGGAATGAAGAAAATTTGCACTTTCTTTGTGGTACATATGGCTTTCAGATGTTTCGTGGTTTTTTTGCACTTTTCTGAAGAGAAAATGTGTTCTAAAAAATCATTTAAACATTAGTTGTTTTTATTTTTGAAAAAGGTTTATGAAATTTGATTATATGAATTTCTGTTTTATTAAATTTTCTATTTTTGAAATACAATTGTATAAAACGTCTACTTAACAATAATATTGACTGAAAATTGATTAATTTTCTTGAAACGAAAGTTCCTTGTTTTTACTTTTTTAAATTTATTTGTTAAATAACGATGCGAAATTTACATACAAATGCATACAAAGGTGCTTCACTATTGAATTCTCGCACGAGTAAGTAGGAGATTCTATTGTATTCATTAGTTTCTGAATTTTAAGCCGAGACTTGACTGCCTGTTGTTTCGCCCGGATTCACTCGCGGCTAACTTTAACGTGGACTTTATTCTTGAATTTGCCTCACAAATTTCAGAAATTCAATTTCAGAAAAAATTAATAGAATGAAATGTAATATAAACAGAATTTTTAATAGCAAAGTGAATTAAAAATGGGGTAAAAGGGATAATTAATTAAAGGGACGGGATTTGTTATATTTTTAATTAAATATGCTTATATTATTGTAACTTTTTTTTCAAAACAGGTTTTTTAAAAATATTTTTCCCCTTTAATTATTCTTATTAAACGAGTTCAGAAGTTTGTTACACAAAAACTTTAATTATTTTCTTCCTCCTTATTTTATGAATGAAATTTTTTTTTCCAGTTTGCTTGCTTTTGGAAATTTAAATTGCAACGTTTTGAACCATTTTTGTTTAACAATCTCTAATTGTGATAATTATGTAGCCTCTCTTGTTTATCGAAGTAATCATTATTCCAGAACCGTGGACAACTAGTAGACAACTTGCAAGTATCTCGTGGGTTCTAACGCTCGTTAACGAACAAACGCTATTAATCAAATGCTTCCGCTATTATCACACTGCTTATTCCCTTTTCGTCTTAAAAAAAACCCGAGTAAATTAGCAGAGAAATGTAGAAAATAATTGTTGCTTTAACAACTATTATTTTTTTACGAAACAATGTTTTTTTTAAATTATAAATTATATATAATAGTGAATAATTACTTCTCGTTAAAATTTTCATAATTTTATATTTTGAAAAATTAGTTTGCAGATTCTTGATTTTTAAATGTGCATAAACAATTAAAAACTGATTTAGAATATTGTCTTTAAATTTAAATTTAATGTTAATAACTTTAAGAACCTGCCAGAAGGCCAAATAACAGTAAAACTTGTTTTTTTCTATTTTTAATTAAACGAAATTTAATATACTTTTAATGAAAATTTCGTTTTACTTTCTTGGAATAAAAACCACGTTTGTCGGCATAATAACAGCATATAGTTTTACTTATTTAATAAAACAAAAAATTACCTTTTAATTCACTTTCTTTCAATTAAATCGCGATGTTCTGATTGCAAAGTGATCCCGTTTAATAGAGTTTGAAAACGAAAGGAAACTTTGCACGCATAGAAATTCAGAAAGACACATATTATCCATAAATATTCCATTTGTCTCAATTTTAACGACTTCTTCCGACGGGATTTCTCTCATTTGTTACTTACCTGCGAATCCTGCGAAATACGTACTTTCTAGTAATTAAGGCATTGTTTACGTAATTATTTAAAATAAGAACAGTAAAAGGTTGAGTCTTCTGTTAGATGTTGTACAGTTTCAAATGATCTAACGAATTGATAACAATCTTCCAGGAAAATGTCTTCTAGTCCTAATTTTATGGGAATAAAAATTTCATTTCAAAAACATTTTTTGGAATAAACGATATTCTAAAATTTTTTTTGATAACCACATTTTTCTGAATTCAAAGAATTAACAGGATCTGCAGCGAATCCTTTTCTCAGTGTTAAGTTTACTTAGATGAAATCGGATGCGGCATTCTATGCAGATCGCATGAGTGCATTTAGGTGCCGCTCAAAGTTGTTAGAGAAAGGTTTGCTGACAATGAAACGGTACAGTATCGAGTCAAGAAAAATATACACCCAGACTTTATTTTTAAATGAAAGTTAAGAGCTGCAAATATTTTCTGTTGAATATTTCAACTTACTTTTATTTAATAAATATTTTTATTTAAAAGTAGTCAATAAATCTCTTAAAGTTCATTCCCTTTGAATATTGATTTAAATCCACAAGAAAATGCGAGAAAGTTGGCAATTTTTTTAATGAATGAATTGGTATGAGATTCACATACAAAAATTATTAACAATATCTGTATAAAGTAACCCAGAGTTATTTATTATGACCTTTATTGAGATTTGATTAACTTTCGCCGCCCCCAAGCCACCCACTCAGTTTACCCTAAAGTTCTCTAAGCAAATAAGCCTGGGATTTTTTTGTGACTTGAAAATTTGAAGAGCGTGGGAAATATAGTGAGATAACTTCTCGTTATCATTATCATTACAATTTATTATTTTTATATTCAATCCGAAGCGTAATTGGTCTGCTAACAGTAATTAATGCGCGCGTATACTTTGCACGTGCAATTAGTCGCGTGCTTCGGGCTATTTGCTAGCAAATAATTTCTATTACCCGTGAAAACGTATGTCGACTTTTCCGCATGAAAAACACGTATCTTGTTAGTCACCTTGAGGTTTGCGACAAAATTATTATAACGAGTGCCATGCAAATCATACCGAGTAATTAATCATAGTTGTAATTGCAAAGACGGAGAAATTGTTTTTTTTTTCTTTTCGTTTAAGAATTTAATTGGAAACCCAATTCATGCCGCTGCGGAATTAGATTTAATTAAGAACTGCGCTCTTTTCTTGAAAAAAGACCAAAAAAACATATAATTTGTTTCCACCTTTGGATTTTTTTTTGAAGTGTTGAATGAAATTAATTAGAAATTATTGTTGAGGGTTTTGAAACAAGTTTTGTAAGAAACTTTAGTAAAAACTTAACGACTTTGGGGAAGAAGAGAAATTTTGTTGAAGAAAATGATTAAGTTATTTAATGTTCGAGCCTAAATTAGTAACTACTTTTTAAGCACGTAAATTTGAACTTGACAGCATCAGATTTCGCATTGCAAATGTTACTCACCTGTGAAGATTGTTGCATCAATGTTTGACTGCGCAACTGCTATTGAGGTGAGCCTCGCCTTTTACCATTTCGATTTACATGCTAGATGGTAATACGAACGAATTATTATTGCATTTATATATTAGATTTCAATTCCCTGTATATAGAGGTTTTAATGTCGCGGAAGTTACTAGAATAGTCGTAATAACATTTCATTAAAATAGTTTATTGCAAAGCCAATGCATTCAATCCAAATAATTATATTTATCCGAAAATTTATTACCTACTCTTTGATTTATTTCGAAATTCAAAATTATTTTTCACATTCTTCATTCTTACCTCACTTTTTCAGAATATAAGAGTTATTGCTCACGAATTCTCGATGGACAATCATAAATCATACAATTTTGAATAAATTCTTAATCTGAAGTTTCTAACGAACTATTTTATTTTATTTCAAAATAAAGAAATTTATTCTTCAATCCTTGTATAAAAATAGAAATAGAATCAGATTTTCTCTAAAGGAAGTAGTTTTATTTGAGATCGAGAATTAACATTGATTAGAGATTTTTTTTTGTGTGATATAGTAATCATTTTACTCAATGGCTTTCGGATTCCGACCAGTAGCTTAATCAACTTTAATGATCGTTATGTTTTCTTGCTAATTATAGCAATTTTATTTGGATTATTATTCATACGTCTTCTTCTCACCCGGAGCAGACATGGAAAATATAGACTCCCGGAATTATTACATAGTAATTCGAATTATGAATATTTCGCACTCTCGGCGATCTTTTTCTGTAAAAGTGTGTTGTGCAACTCTTTCTGTCTGGTTAGAATAATCTTGCTCCAAACACCAAATGACAGGGGAAAAAAAGGATTAAGAGAAAAGAAAATTAACGAGGGTCTCTGAGAACAGACAAAAGTAAATTGCAACTAATGGATTTGAACTTTGACTGGGTGTCACAGAAATAAAATTGTTTCTTCAAAGTTCATGCATCGTCGCGTCTTCATTCCGGGCTATTCACTCAGTTCAGTCTTTATTAAATTATTTCATTTGATAAATTGAAAAGCCGCATTGTTTTCTCTTGTCCATAATATAAATATTATTTTACCAAATTTTGATGCTGTTTTTATCCGAAAATAAATTTTATTTGTTATTAATTTTTATTGGAAAAAAAAATTCCGTTGAGAACTTCAAGTTATTAGAATTTCTCCTTTCTGGTCATTTAAAAAAAGAGAAGAATTACTAACTTTGAATAACATTTTCTTAACAACCGTACGGTAAATTAATTTAATATTGTTGTAAAAGTTGTATTTTACAGGGAGTCTACTAACCGGGAAAACCGGGAAATAACCGGGAATTTAAATTGACCGGGAAAAACCGGGAATTAACCAGGAATTTTCCGTCAAACCGGGAATTTTTTTTCTGGGATAATAAATTCTTTTCAATTTTTAATTATTTTCTTCAATTTCCAATTATTTTCTACTATTCTCAATTGTTTTCTTCCATTTAGAATTATTTTCATAATTTTAAAATTATTTCTTCATTTCTCAATTATTTTCTTCGATTTTCTACTATTTTCTTCAATTGCCAATTATTTTTTTCAATTTTCAATTATTTTCATCAATTTCTAATTAATTACAACTATAAATTATTTTTTTTGAATTGCCAATTATTTGATTCAATTTTTAATTATTTTCTTCAATTTTTAATTAATTTATTCATATCTCAACAATTTCCTTCAATTTTTAATTATTTAATTTAATAACCAATAATTCTCGGCTTTTTTCAATATTTTTTTTCAATTATCAATTATGTTTTTGAAACTTCAATTCAATTCGTCAATTATTAATTTATTATTCAACAATTTTCATAAAATCACATTTTCTTCAATTTCAAATTATTTTCTACAATTTTTAATTAATTTCTTCAAATTACAATTACATTCTTCATTTCTTATTGTTTTCTTTAAATTCTACAATTCCTGGGTTGTTCAATTTCTTTTTTCTTTAATTATCACTTATTTTCTTCTACTTTCAATCCAATTGTTCAATTCTTGAATTATTTTCTTCAATTCTCAATTATAATTTTCGACATTTAATTCCGTTCTTTAATTTTCAATGTTTCTTTTTTAATATTCAATAACTCTAGGCTTTTTACAATGATTTTTTTTAAATTCTCAATTATTTTCTTCAAATTCCAATTTTTTTCTTGAAATTCAATTATTTTCTTGAATTTCCAATTATTTTTTCATATTTCTTTCAGTTTCTCAATTTCTTTCAATTTTCAATTGCTGCTCAATTTTCTTCAATATTGAACAATTCTCAGCTTTTTTAAATTACGTTTTTCTTTCAATTTTTATTTAAATTGAGAATTTTTAAATTATTTTCATCAATTCGCAATTATTTCCGTCGATTTCTAAATTTTTGTGCTGTTTTCAAATATTGTATTTAATTTTGAAGTACTTTCTTCAATTTTTAATTATTTTCCTCAATTTTCAATTATTTTCTTTAATTTTTAATTATTTTCTTCAATTTTCAAACGTGTGTTTCAATATTCAGTAATTTGGACTTTTTTCAATTATTTTTTTTTTCAATTATCAGTTATTTATTTCATGTTTCAAAACTTCCTTCAATTTTCAATAGTTTTCTTCTATTTTCAATTTAATTGTTCAATTATGTTTTTCAATTCCCAATTAATTTCTTTAAATAACAATTCTATTCTTCAATTTTTAATGTTTTCTTCAATATTAAATAATTCCTGTCATTTTCCATTTTTTTTTAATTATAAATTATTTTCTTATTTTTTCAATCCAATTATTCAGTAATTTTCTTTAATTCTCAATTATTGTATTCGAATTTTGAATTTTATTTCTGAATTTCCAATTGTTTTTTTTTTTAATATTCAATATTTCTGTGTTTTTCTGATTTCAATTTGATTATTTAATTTTCAATTTATTTCTTCAATTTTGAATTATTAACTTAAATTTTAAATTATTTTTTTGGATTTTCTATCTAGTTGACCAATTTTCAATTATATTCTTTGAATTCTAATAACCATTGTTAAATTTTTTCAATTATTGTTCAATTGTAGATTAATATTTACTTTTTTTTTAATTTTGTTTCTAATTATCAAATATCTTTATCATTGTTCAATTATTTCTGTCCAGTATTAATTATTCTTTTCATTTAATAATTGTTTCTTTTAATTCTTAATTATTATTTTTTGTAAAGTTTAATATTCAATTTTTCAATTCTCAAATTATTTTCTTTGAATTTCAATTATTTTCTTCAATTATCAACTGTTATCTTCAATTTTTGTAGCCAATTGTAGGTCTATTTATACTTAAAATAAATTTTAAGTTAACAAGAGAAAAAACCGGGAAAAATAGGAACAAAAACCGGGAAAAACCGGGAATTTTGTGGGACGAAATTAGTAGACACCCTGATTTTATTATAGTTTAAAATATATTAATATTTTTTTTAAATTTGTAAAGACGTTTTTTTAATTAATTAAAAAATAGTTATTTTGCGCGTTTTGTTACTGCTTCCATGTAAAATTTCTAACTTTATAAATTTATATCTTAAAAACAGAACGGTAAATTTCAATAAAACTGTAACCATACATGTAAAATAATGTATTTAATATGTCATTAAAATTTTATAAGAATCTGTAGAAAATCGATTTTTGGATAAACCTTCTTAATTGCAATAGAGATTTAAAGTTTGAAAATCGCGGTCTTCATACTGGATCCGCCATTATAAATTTTTAAAACTTGACTTCAGATTCGTAATCAGCAACCCCAAAAACCCCTTAGTGATAACTTTCAACCGAATTTAATTACTTTTTAAAAAATCATCTGCCTTATTAGGATCCGCCATTTTGAATTTTTAAATTCGAATGTCAAATTCATAATAAGCGATCCCAAAAACCCTCGAGTTTTAAACGAATTTAATCATTTTTCCAAAAATTCATCCGCCATTTTGAATTTTTTTACAACTATTAACAGATTTGTAATTATTAATCCCTAAATCCTCATTTTATTGAATTTTATGATAGTGAATTTAAGTTTCCGTAAACTTGCCACACTAGGTGTTTAATAAACCAAATTTTTATACTCAGTTGACATTTTGTGTCCGCCATCTTGGAATTTAAAATAAGTGAATTCAAATATTTGTAGCTACGGCTCGATGGACGCTACATTTTGAGCTCCCGAGTCTATTTCCTTTCAATTTTTTTCTTGTGAAAATATGAATAACATAAAAATTTTTTCTTGAAAAATCGTTTTTTTTTAAATAAAATTAGTTATAACTTTTGTTACGTTTGTCGTAAACAAATTTTAATCACATAATCTGAAAGACGGGTAAATTTTACCTTAGAAATGATATGTGATAATTTTTTAAAATGCTTTTTTCCTAAAGAACAAGATCATCAAAGTCAAATCAAATTTTTCGTCCATCCCAGCGTTAATGCGTTAAATTCTAAAAATGAAAAAGAGGTCACATTATGTAATATTTTTACTTTATTAATTGAATTTTATTTTTATTAAAAATTATTTATATAGGTACTTTTATAAAAGAAATATGGTAATAAAGACGTATTTTTGTGAAAAATGGAGTTTAGCAGAGAAATTGAAAGAAAATTTTTCTTGTGAAGACAAACTTGATTGATAATAGTGTTACAGGTCAGAGGGGAGAGGCATAACTGCGCGCATAATAATCGTTAATTAAACGCAAATGACTGAGACGGCGGTAGTTGTACTCTACACGAATCCTTATTTGTACACGTTTTTAAATAACAACCCAGTAAACTCCCCGGGAGTGTGTTCGGAAAGTAAAAGTCGATTCAAATATATACGTTGAGCATGCTTACGTCCCTCTAAATATGGCATAAAAAGAATCGGTACAAGGAGAGTCCAGCAGAAAAAAAAAACATTAATATTCCGATTGTTTTACGCTCATTCGCATATAAATATTTCTTAACTACAACCAAAACGTGAATTTCTTCACGCAAATGCAACATCGAGATTTTCGGATGAGTCATACGTTTATTTTACTTCTGAACATCCCAAATTGAAATAAGTAATAAAAACAATTGACACGTTTCTGGAATATGTCTCAATTATTTTTATTATTTGTCAACAATTATTCAGTTTATTAATTATTTAAGAAATTCTTGAGAAATTGTGTTTAAAGATATTATTTGATGTATAAATTAAGTTTAAGATTATCAAAGGGATTATAATTTCAAATGCTGTAAATATCCGTAGATTTCAAAACAATTCATTTTTTATTGCTCTGATTCCAATCGATCAAAATTCCAATTAATGCAAACTTTTATCGATATAAATTTTGAAAACCTCATCAGTCATTTTCAATCTTAGTTGATCAAACTTTTATGTTGCCTTAACTTCTATTGATTTAATCTTTTTGCCCTTTAACTGACAATCGTTTTCTTCATCTCTCTCTAAATAAAAATAATTGCAAAAAAGTTTTTTAGACAAAGGACAAGACGGATCTCAGATCAGAAATTTTAATGGTTCCAACATTTACCTAATTATTTATCAAAATATTGAGTCTACACCAATTTTTGTTTTAAAAATTCAGGCACACAATTTCTCGATAAATAATAACAGAATAAAAAGCTAATGCTATTTTCGTCCACGGAATATACTTTGAATCTGTAATTATTAATTATGCGGGATATTATAAAAGATAAATTAAATGACGTGGATAGAAGCCGCGCGAGTGGTATTTTGAAGATTTTCACCTGTAGCGTTTAACAGGCGCGCAATATTTTAGCGCATTAGTCGCAGTTAATCCCAGTCAACGATAATTACTACCGTCCTTGCTGTTTTTTAAAAGGTGAGATTATATTCTCCCACCGCAGCATCATCAGCACTGCTCAGGTCCCATATCGCGTAACAATTTGTTCGTTATGGGAATCGGGTCTAACTTCTCGATACTCGATATTTAAACTTTGCCAGACCGTGGCCTCGAGATATGATATTTCATCCGTCAGTATAAATGTGACGTAAAGTACTCGCACACAATGATTTTTTATGCACGTGATCCACTTAAGTACCCATGCAAATCGAGAACTTACGTTCAACTCTCAAGTTCAGATCCCTTTACGAGATTATAATCAAGAAAGTTTGATAACAATCTTTCTCTATTTTTTGATAGTCATTATTATCGTATATTGTACGCTTCTTTTTTATAATATTATCTTAATAGAAAATTGGTAATGCGCGTTATAGAAGTGAGGAAATATCGGGATGAAAAATCTTTTTTCATGAATGCAGAGAAAATGGGTCACGCACAGGATGTCCTCGTTTTATTAATTTCCTTCTCACAGAGAAATTTCATTAGTCATTAATATTATGATTTTCAAAGTGATGAACAATCAATTGCTATGATTATAGGGGAAATCAATTAGATTTAGAAACAATCTTCTCTCAATTGAGAAAACATCTCTTTTGGATTTTCATTTCTTGCTATTAAATTTGTGATTGATTAGCGGAAAATTAGATTTGCATAATGCATTTCTTTTCATTCTGTTCAGATTATTTTGACGAATTAAGCGAAATTGATTTAGAGTAGGAACTCATCTGCATCAACTAAATCATTAACCTAGTACAATATGTTTTATTTTTGTTTCTTATTTGTCCGTACTTTTGTTTGTTTTTACTTTATAATTATATACCCTCCTTTACTTTCACGATGGACGTTTTATTAAACCGTTAGGCTTTATGAATACTAAACAAAAGTGTGTAAGTTTATATTAAAATAAAGTTGTTTCTGCCCGTTCATAAATGTTATAAATAATGGTATCTGTACTTTAAATACCGTTAGCAAAAGTAAATGTGCAAAGGAAAGAAGCTGTTAGACAGTATTTAAAAAAAAAAGGATTAGGAAAGCGCTATCATAAATCGAATGGAGGATCACATTGCACGCGAGAATTCCCGACGCATCCTGCACTAAATGTGCTGCTAATTTCATAGAATTTTTTTATTTAGAAGGCATCTCCGAAAAAAAAGGCGAGCGCGACTTGCGTGTTGGGCAAGGTGCAGCAAAACGCAGTTCCTTTTACTCGTTACAAATCGGATGGTGTAATAACCTCCCGCCGTTATTATCCTCATCGTTATCTCTATCGCCAACTTGATAGAATAGCTTTTAATATCGATAGTCTTAACTACGAGATGAAATTTTCTCTCCGGATGCAATCAACGATATCAGTTTTCAGCAAAATCTTGTCCTATCATCAAAACTCTTTTTCTCATTTTAAACAGCATTTTCCAAAAATTGATGCTAATTTCATTATTCAGTTTACGGATCTCCAAATAACAATTCTAATTCGCTTCTGAAAGTTGATCTGGATATAATTGATAGGTTCTTTGTTGTTGTATTCAGGAGGCTTACACTGCACAAGTATAACACATCTCTTGAGTGTGAACCAATCGTTACACCTGCGGGTATCCTATCGCTGTGAGAATCGACCATTAACCCTGTTGCTTGATAAATTTTATGCAGAAAATGATATCCGAGACTTTCCTGCAAGAAAAGTGGAATAGCACATTGGACAAAAATAAAAGTGAACGCGCTATAGATTCCTTAAAGGGATTATTAAAATTAATGTTCTACTTTTATCTTGTACCTTTTATCGCTTTATTTATCTTTATAGGACAAGTTAACTAGTCATTTCAAAGGATGATAAAACATTTTCAGTTTATAAATCAGAAATTATTTTCAAAATTAAGTGCCATATCAGCTTGCTTCTACTTTGTAATAGGTACAGAGCATCTCTTAAGTTGTTCCACTTTTTTTTTACCCACATGTTCTAGATTCTCTCTATTTAATCCACTCTTCGTAGAAGGTGATAATTGAAAATAAATACTTACTCAAAAGTCTGCCAGTTTCCTCAAATAAACCAGGAAATGGAAGTAAAAAAGGCAGAAATTTTTCCAGGTAATGATAGACTTTTATTGTTAATTAGTTGCATTTTATTCAAATTGGGAGAGTGAGTAAATGTACTGTAATTAGGCATAAAGGTTAAATAAACAAAATAAAATTAATTAAGTGAAAGAAGTTAGTTGTTGAACAAAACTTTACTAAAGTACGTTTCACAAAAAAAAAAAGAAGAACTCGGCAAATTAATTGGAGAATTCCAACAATTACTGGTAGCAACTCATGCGTCAAGAAAACATTCGGAAACAAAAGTTGTTACGTGCCTACATTTCCGGTGTCCTCCGGCGAATGCTGAACAGTTTCCGCCGTGAGGGCGACTTCCTTTTTCAGGAGGCTGCAGAACACTGTGATAATTAACAATAATTGAGAAGAACAGTAATAAACCTCTATGTTTTTCCCATCGCGCAATAGCATTCACTAAAGAATTATCATTGCAAGTCTCGTATTTCTAGTCGATTGCGAGCGATAATTCAAGCCAACATTAACAAGTAACAATAGCTTCATCTAAATGTGCGCGACATTTCTTTTGATAATGCCATGACTCACCTGATTTGGATACTGATTGATCGCACCTGTGTGCGATGTAATTAGAGCGTGAGATAAAGGCCGAATGAAAAACTATGATTCGATTCTCTTGTATTTTGTAAAAATTCCCTCGACGCGCTCAAGAATTTCAAATTTTTTTTCACTCGGAATAAAAAAGACGTTAATCTTGTAAATAGCGGTTTGTTGTATTTATATATAAATTGATCATGAAAATATCATCTCTTTATATACGAAACAAAAATCCGTTAGAAATTTTAATTCCTACGATTTAATTATATAGACGAGTATACATAGATTTCGTTTTAACGGGAATGCACAAATTTTAACTATATATTGGTATTGAAACTGAAAACATGTTTTTAGAAATAACATTACATTGTTAATGAAAAAATTGTCTGGTCAGATGTTTATAAATTTCTATTAATGAAACTAAGAGTTTCGAATTTCAACACATGTCATTCATCGTGCATGACAAGGATCTTTCTTTCTAGTCAAGGCTTTTCTTGCGCGGGATTGAACGTCTTTTTTATGTCAAAACAACATAAACAGAAGCACATTGCTCGCTTTCATCGGACGCATATTCAACTTTATGAATGAAGAAGGTTTCGGATCGTTTGGAAAAGAGACGCTATTTTCGTGTCATGTCGGTGCGACCGGAAATGCGCAGAAGAAAGTTTAACCACTCCGCGAAACGAAATTTCTTTCTCACAATAATTAGTCATCTTCTTCGTTTTAAACTCATTCTAAATGCTTTTGCGGTATTTCAACCCTCGAACACTTTTTACCAATTTCCAGAATTGAAATTGAAGTTGCTTTACGATTTTCCGCCCGATGTTTGTTTTGTCGAATAATTGTCGTAAAATTCTTTGTTACCATTCATAGTAAAATTTAAATGTTGTTTATTTATTATTTTGCGCAAAGTAATATTACGATATAAACTATTTTAATCATAACGAATCAAATTTCTATTGCTCCTAATATCAAACTTAAATTTTGTTGCTTTTATATCAATCAAACTGTTTGTTATCCGAATCAAAATATTTTCTTAGGATATGGACAGTAATGAAAGTTTGACATAGGAACAAACATTTCAGAGGTATTGTGATGTCTTTGACTGTGGAATATCGTCATCTTGAGTTTGTAGTATAAATTGCCGCAACTTCATTAACTTTTTGCAAATCATGTCAGCCACTATCCATTCCGGGTTTCAATGTAAAATCTAATTTTAGATACAAATTCTTTGTCATACTTCTTTGCAATATTTCTTGTACTTGTTATCCATCGTGTTATTTCCATTTCAAAACTTTTTTAACTCATGAAACCAGACCATGAATTCTTAAAGCTTGGTCGCTGAATCCTAATCCGGAGTCGGTTTGTCTCCACACTGAGAGAAATAGATACTACGGGATACCATCTATATGGTACCAGATACCATTTCTGATCTTAAATATACGGACAAGAATCTAGATGGTACGAGATAGCATCTGTATGGTACGGGTTAGCATCTGATAGCATCTGGATGGTACGATGTAGCATCTAGATGGTACGGTGTAGTATCTCTGATGGTAGAGTGTAACATAACCTCTCTACCATCAAAGATAGTAAAGTTCTTACCATCTATTTCTCTCAGTGCACCACGTCAAACTTTTTTTTAATAAGATGTTTATTTAATAATTTAATTTCTTAAAGAATCCGATCATTTTCAACTGTAGTCAACTATCAGGCAAATTTTAGCACATATTTGAAAAATTTAAAGACTGATAAATTTTGAAACTTATTCTATAGTATTTAGATTCAAACGGACCACTAAAAACAATCCCGAATCCAGATTTTTGTAACATAAAAGAAAGTATACCTATTATATGCTCGAAAATTGTTACAAAAAAATCATGACGTGATGGAGAGAAACGGAATTCGGATTTGGATTCATCAACCAAAAATGTTCTAGGAATTCATACTCTGGTTCTATGAGTAAAAAAAATTGTGGTTCTGTGTTATTATACATAGATAATCGATGCATAGACATTCTATGAATCAATGCAATGTCAAAGATACACTCTAAAAACAAGTGTCTTATTTTGTCCTCACTTTTAAGACATTTTAGGGTGTCTTAATTTTAAACCATTGAGAAAGTGTCTTAAAAATACCTGTAAGACGCTTTTTAAACGTCTTATGTCTTAAAATAAGACACTTGTAAGACACCTGTTTTTACAGTGTAGATCTATTATTGTTATTATAATTGATCTATCTAATTAGAGGAAACTGCGTTTTTTGAACTGTAAAATTACGTCAATTGTGCAATTTACTTCGGAAGCGATTGTTTGAATGCGCAATGAGGCACGACTGGCTTCTCGCACATACTGGCTTTTGACACTTTGAGTCAAGTAAGCCTTTCGTTTGGTATGCCAGCAACAATGCTGGCGCTACGTTATTGTACATTGTGTTGGCGAATCTCTGTCATTTCGCTTAACATTTTGTCCCCTCAGCTGTGCATAATTTCAGTATTGTTTTCACAGCACGTTCATCTAAACAACCCCGCAGCCATCATTTGCGCTCTATACCTATACTGACAAACTACACCTCTTTATTAAACGTCCAAGTACCCACAACTGAATGGATTCCAAAAATACGTGTATCGAAAAATTAATCAAACATTGAAAATGAAAAATCATTTGTAGTCAGAATACGTAGTGCCATTGTTAACCAAGTAAAAGGTACACCTAATAAAAAATGTTTATCCCCAATATAATTTTGAACATCTCTTTCCATAAAACGAACAAGAAAAAATACATTTTCTTGCATAAAAATAACAGTTTGTAATGTTTAGATAATACTTTAATTTCGCCCCCATTGGCTAAAGATACATTTTTTTTTCATTTATAGATAATTTTGAGGCAACCCTCAATGAGTGTATAATTCGTAGAATTGAAAATAAGAGAATTCCGGACTTCCTTTGAAAGCCCTTTGGAATCAGATGGGCGATTTGCGAGTGCGATAAGCACCACCCAAGATTCTTGGGTGAGCGTCTGCACCTGTCTCATTCTGCGAGTCGAGAGTACAGGTTGAGGGAAAAGTAAGCACAGCAGATGAGCGCGTTTGAAACGGAAGAAAAAAAAGAGGATTGAAGCAAATAGAGTGGCGCACGTACCACATCGCGGCGTTCCACAAAACGGTAAAACGTCGCGACGCCGAATTTATTTTCGGTGCATTCCAGACCAATAGGATCCCTCTTGGCTACAGCTTAACGCGCAGACTATGTTTTGCTCGAGATCCGCTACTCATCTTGTTGGAATACCTTAGCAGTCTCTTTCCAATTTCATCTCACTCCAACACTTCTCCTCTTTCTCTCTAATTTCATTCGGCATGATGAATTTCATGCGATTGCCGTGGAAATCGATTTAAACAAAACATTCAACTCTTAAGTCAGTCCGAAATTACTTGCAGACTGTGACCATCTTAATGAGATTGAACTGGCTGCTCTTTTACCTCTTGAGAATAAGATTGTTCATCTTGGAATTGTTTAATCATGATTGTCTCCTCTTTATTCGTTATTGTCATCATCTTCAAGCAAGTGCTTTGTCTTGGTAGTAATTGCAGGGCTCGGATTGTACTTTTTTTCGATATTTTTAGTGCAAATTACGACTAATCGACTTTTTTTTTTACAAATTTTTCGAGTTTTTCTTTAGTTTTAGGCTGTGGACTGTCCTATATTTTATAGAGGTTGGTTATATTAAGAGTTTTTGGCAACTATTTGTTCATATTATATACTGAGGTTTCTTGATTTCGAATATCGATATTAATTTGGTGTAAATATTAGATTTTGGGTAAAAATCTACATTACAAAATGGTACCCAACGTGGGGCCTGAAAATGTACTGCTCGTTTCTATCTTTTGAATTTAATTTTTGTATTAGTTTGTTTAGAAAATTTAGTCTAAAAAATCAACATTACAAAATGGCCTTATGATACCGTCTTTCCTTATGTTGGTGTCTGCGCAGAAGTTAGTTGTCATGGTGACGAACTTCTGCGCAGACGCAGTAACATAAGGAACTTTTTCAAACGTTGCGTATTTTAAGGTAGTATCCTCATTGCCTTCTACTTTTTTTTTCAATAAATTCTACACTGAAAACAATATGGTTACATTAACCCCGCAAATAGTTGATTAAAAGTATTACTACATTTTTTAGGTTATATATTAAGGGGTCAGTACCAAATCTTAACACTTTTTTCAATTATTTTTTTTCCATACAAAAATTTATTTTAAACGTTTTATGAATGAATGAGAAGGTATTGAAGTTACACAAAAACGTTTTATTCATTTTGTTTGTTTGTTATGCTATAACCAACGGAAGTGACCTCTGCGCAGAACTGGCTGACATGATATCTTAAGTTCAAAGCGTCTAAAAAATAAAATCAGACCAGATTATGGAATAGTAAGATTCTCCCTATCGTTCATACTAGGATTAGAAATATTTATCAACAAATACTATTTTTTTAAACAACTAACATTTAAATAAAAGTGGAAATTCAGGGTTGCCACAGGTCAGGGAATTCAGGGAAAAGTCAAGGAAACTGAAATAGGTCAGGGAAATGTCAGGGATTTTCATCAAAAGTACTGGAAAAATGCGAAGAGTCTCCAAAATCGATGAAAAATTATATTTTTCTAAAATTTACTAAGTATAAAAATTTACTAAATAAATTTTTGAAAGTTATAGTTTAAACATTTCTAAAAATAATAATTAATGTTTGCAATCTGAAAAATATTTATCTTTCACAGTTTTATAGTAAATATACGAAAAATTAGTTTTAAGAACTCAAAAAAGGTCAGGGAAAAAGAAAAAAATTTGTCTGGAAATTTGGGAAAAGTCAGGGAAAAGTGTAATAAAATATTTGTGGCAACCCTGAAATTGAAAAAGTGCGCCATTTTCGTTTTTTTTTTTTTTAATAAAAAATTTATGATTCTAGTACGGACGATAGCGAGTAAGATTTAAAAAATTAAATAAATAAAACGATTTTGTGACTCTCCAATATCTCCTCTTTTATTTATAAAACGTTTCAAAGAAATAAAATAAATCTTTGTATGAAAAAAAAAATAATTGAAAAAAGTGGCAATAAGATTTGGTACTGTTGCGCCCTTAACCATGAACTGTAGTCAACTTTACCATTTCCATGGTTAAATAAACCACTTTTATTGGTTAGAATAGAATAACTTCCCTAATATTTTTATTAAAAAATCTAGCCAAAAACTGACTTCAGACTCGTAATCAGCGATCCGAAAAATCCTTATATACGAAGTTTCATAAAAATCTAAAAACTGCAAGGCAACTTTTCAATTACCTTTGATTTATAGGTTAAGTTATCCGTAAACGAATTCATCTAGAAAAATGGCCAAATAAGGGTACTTTTTTTCATCCTACTTTACGAAAATGCTATATTTTTTCTTGAGTGTAAAAAAAATGTTAATTTTGTCGGACGTCGTAATTCGAAAATTGGAGCAGTTTTAAAGAGTTATAAGAAATTCAAATTTAAGTAGTTCCTAATTATTATAAACTAATTTAAAAAAGTAAAAGTTTTAAACAAGTAAAAAAAGTTTAATTTTATGACTAAATACACAAATTTACATAAAAATGCAAATTGTTTTGCGAAAATGTTTGCCAATTTTTACCATTAAAATTTTTGCAAGTGTCTTATTATTATCCTAATTTACACCTTGCTCCATTATTTAGCCAATAAATACAATATTTTATGCACTTATTTTAAAGAACATAATTTTCTTTATTATTATTCCATTTTAAAAAAGGCAGGTATAGAAAGACAACAATCACTTTTTACTCAACTATTTCTAACCCTTTACTTTTGTTCCCTTTCTAATTTAAAAATATTTTTGTTTATAAAACAAATAATAAAAAACAGCGTCGCGGCGCCTTGTTCAGAAATATTCACGACTATATTTCCCGCCAGAAGAACTTTGTTATTCGATGTCAGTCGGCCTTGAACCGCGAAGACGTTTACGCATGTACGCACACTTGGCAAAAAAATGAGGTCGTTGAAACGAGAGTGATATATGGCTAAAGTGCACAAAATTAATTGCAGAAAGGTTTCATTTACCCAGAAATTTAATTTGCAGAAACGTGGAATTTATTCATTCCAATTATATTTATTTCAATTGGAAATTCTCTTTAAATAACATGTTTAATCTTTATGAGTGCTCGTTTATTTTCATGCCCTGCTTTGCTTTTTACTAAAATCAATAAAATTTCATTGAAACAAAACATACATTGTACTTTTGTTATACCATAAATGAGTTTTTTGTGCATTTTGAAATTTGATGGATAACGAGAACTGTTAAGTTAATTTAGAGTGGTGTAGTTCATTATAACGAACTTACATGAACTTGAGAAGCTATAAATTCATTTATGTATGTACATTTTGTACATCAATGGTTTGTGTACAATGTACATTAGACATTAGTATGTTCAATGTACTATGTTTATTGGTCCCATATACCGTGAGAGTATAGATTACTGCTATTATTAATGTTGTGTGTACTGTACACAAACTAATGATGCGTATACAATTATCCATAAGTTTAAATGGTCAAGTTCATACACTTTCATTACAATGAACTCCATCAGAATTCTCTCTGTGCATTGTATATACTCACAAAAGTCTGACACACTAATTATCATAACTTGTTTCTAAACGTGGGATACAATAATTCACTTTTCTTATTTTCCTTGGAGAGGACGCTCGGTTTCCTGTTTCTTTTGTTAATAGCGCGATCCAATTGTCGCAGGATAAAGCTAAATAAGTGCTCTGACTTAACGCGTGAGTGAATACAAGCACAAGAGTACAACTCTACAAGAGCAGTGGATTTTGCCATTGGGGCGCTTTACCTTCTATTAACTCGCATGTTCGTGTTCTCCACAACTATAACTCTACAGGTCCGCAATGTCCGGCTTTGTACCGACTCTTCGAGCAGCTCGTTATTCATAGAAACCCTCATTTTTTGCCAATAAAAACCACTGGAATGCTCTCAGCAGCGTCAACGAAACTATAAAATCCGATCGACCTCCCATGGCGTCATCTACGTTTAAAAAAAAAAAAGCAAAGACAAAAGGAAAAGTTCCCGATTCGAAGAATTTCATTCATAAAAACTTGGAACTTTATTTTCGCATATATTCTGATCCACGTTTTAATCTTTCTTAAATCAAATTAACAATTTTGTTGATTACATTATAATCGAGAAAGTTAATTAAATTGAATGTAATTTTCTATGGTTCTTAATGACTTTAGTTTTCTTCAATGTAGAAAGTGTTATCGATTGAATCAAGGGAAAACTTTTCGTCATTCAATTGCCTGGATTTTCGCACTAAATTACAATTATAGAGAGTATATAAGAGAGATTGAGAAAATATTTGGAAGAGTGGATGGGAAGATGCAATCTTATGGGAAAGAGATAATGAAATATGAGAGAGAATCTCTTAGGAGAGAAAGCACACTAACAAAAGAATGGTACACACATCCCCCGATTAATCGTGAATTCGCATGCAATATCTATATTATAATTACGTATATTGAAGCTCTCGCACTGTTTGTACGATAGGTGGAAGTGTATTATGAATATATTGCATATCAAGGGGCATTAATGGATCTCTCCAGAGACAATGGAATTCTGATGACCATGCTGATCCCAGCCTAGTAAGGCAAGTCTGACCTATCGCATCGTTGACGTAATGGCGCCTTGCAATAGAGGGCTGGAGATGCCACGATGAAAGGCAGAATGAAAGGCAATGGTTCAACGGAGTAAAAAAAATGAGGAAAAAAAAAGAATAAACGCGAACATCGAATACAATAGAATAAAATGAAATGCGCAAGGAAGCACGATTTACGCAGCAATTTGCTCCAAAAGAATTTTTCAAAGAATGTTTACGATTATTTAAAAGGGGGAAAAATTCTCTCTTACTCGATTTTTAAAAGTAGTTTTTATTCGTTTTCGAAGAATCCTATAATAAAAAAGAATAAAATGTATAATTTTTCTGAGTTATTAATAAATTTTACCATTTTTCATTATAACATTAAGTAACAGAAATTCCGTATCCAAATTCTGTGACAATTACAAAAGTAATAAAATTGTGTAAGAAGATAAGGATATCCCGTGAGTTTTGCGGAACAAGTTTTTCCACATGAGAGAGAAGTCATAAAGCTATTATTTCTAATCGGAGAACTCGTAAAGATTCAAACATAACCAGAAAGTAAAAGTAATAAAAAGTATGAGCGATGAATTTGAATTCATTTCGCATTTTAGACACCTTTCTACAACTCTTTATGTAAGAATTGAATTCAGTTCGTAATAAAAAAACAATCTCATTAACACGTTTGTGCATTTTTTATGAATTAAATCAATTCTAGTACAAGTGAAAAAGTGATATTTTCCTGCTAGATTAATAATTTTGATATTTTTCTACGTAATATTATTTTCAAACCGTGAAATGACCAAGGGTGCTAATTGCAAACCTTAATTAGGCTCTGATTCGGGGGAAGTAGAAAGCGTATAAGAAGCTTGAATTTCTTATCAACGTGTATCAAGAATTATATCCTCTGAAAAAATATAGTAATACGTTGAATACACGCAGTCTTAAGCTTTTATTATTTCACTTAATTTTTCGTTTGCGTTTTATTAATTGTTGTTGAAATCAACCAGGAAGGTTTATATGAATAAATGTAATTGTAAATTAATTTTTACTTGGTTGATATGGAAGTAATGAAAGATTTGATTGATATGAAAGCTAATATGGAGGTACCACAATATTTGGTTGATATGTATGAAACAAAACATATGGTTCATGTAGAATCACAGGGCTCGAACTAGCTCCGTAAATCACGTAAAAGTCCGTAAATTTACTTATGGTCCGTAAAAGTCCGTTTTTTAAAAAAAAGGTCCGTAAAGTCCGCAATTTGTTTAGAAAAGTCCGCATATTCCGTAAATTCTAAGATAAGAGGCCCTAAGCCAGTGTAAAAACGGTTGAGTTTCAATTTTTCAATTCCTTTTTTCAATTTTTAATTATTTTATTTAATATTCAATAATACTCGCCTTTTTTCAATTATCAGTTATTTTCTTGAAAATTTAATATGTTCTTCAAGTTCCAATTGACTTCTTCAATTTTCATTTATTTCCTAAAATTTTTCCTACATTTTTCTTTAGTTTAGATTATCAATTAATAAATTAATAATTTGAAAAAAGTTTTTTCAAATATAATTATTTTCATCCACTTTTATAATTATTCTTTAATTTTTAAAATTACTTTGTTCTAATAACGATTATTCTCGACACATTTCGAATTTTTTTAACCCGGCAATTATTTTCGTCAATTTGTAATTTTTCCTTCAATTATCAATTATTATCTTACAACTTTAATTTAATTACTTTACATTTAAAAATTCCCTGATTTTTTTCAATTATTTGTTTCACTCATAAATTTTTAAAATTTAAACTCAATTGTTCGATTCTAAAACTATCTCCTTCAATTCTCTATTATTTCCTTCAAATTTCAATTGCATTTTTCAATTTTCAATTTTTTTCTTTATTATTAAAAATTCTTGCCTTTTGTCCATTTTTTTTTTTTGACTATCAATAAATTTCTATGAATATAATTCACATGTTCAATTAGTTTCTTCAATTCTGAATTTTTTTTTCAAATTTCAATTCTATTTTTCAGTTTTTAATTATTTTCTGCTATATTTAATAAATCACGGCATTTATAAATTACTTTTTTGAATTTTCAATTAAATTATATAAATTTTAATTCCATTCTTCAACTTATAGTCATTTTTTCAGTTTTAAATGATTTTTTAAATAATAAAATTGTTTTAATTTAGCGATTTGTCGAAGTTTGTTATCAGTTGTCAATTATTTTCATTATTTTTAAGATATTTTTTTCAATTCTTTAATTATTCTCGTCATAAACTGTTTCTTTCAATTATTATTCATTTTCCGCAACTTTCAATTAATTTCAACAATGTTTTCAATTTTCATTCATTCTCTTGAAGTTTTATAATTATTCTTTAACTTTTTAAATTATTTTGTTCTCTTGTTGATCATTCTTGACAGTTTTCGAATTTTTTTTAATTTGTCTCTTATTTTCTTTAATATTTGATAATTTTGTATTTTGTTATTTTCCTTTTAATTATCTATCTGTCTTCTTCAAAATTTGATTTAATTCTTTAATTTTCAATTATTTTTAAAAAATTTAAATAATTTTTCCAGTTTACTTTTTTGTTTATAATTTTTCTTTAATTCTCGGCTTTTCTCAATCATTTTTTTCAATTATAGAAATTGTTTTAAATTTCAATTCAGTTTTTCAATTCTACAACTATTTTCTTAAACTCTTAAATATTTTCTTCAATTTTACATTTTTTATTCAAATTTCCATTTATTTTTTAACTTTTCAGTTGTTTAAGGGGCACACCTAGTGTGAGTGACTGAAAAAAACGTCAATTTTTAGAAATTTTTTTTAGGAAAATTATTGCATCTAATTTTTTTTAAAGTTTTGTACATTTATATTTGTATAAATAGTGAACATTTTGTAATTTTTGCAAAGAAAAATATCTTTTTTTTAAAGAGTTATTCGCTATATCCAAAAAAAAAACCAGTTTCTCCACTGCTGCAGTTATTGCGGCCTTCTGAGTGACTGAAATAAAAAAAAACCAAAAAGATTATTAAACTAGAAGATATTTGCCGTACTATGAGGCTCCAGTTTTTTTTTTTTGATGAAAAATAAAATTTTGGGATGCCAAAAACTATCGAATTTTTTAGTCGAAATTTATAATTTTTTTTCAAAACTCCGCCATTTTTTTGAAATTCAATATTTTTTTCCATCCGAGGGTCATAGTACGGCAAATGTCTTCTAGTTTAATAATCTTTTTGGTTTTTTTGATTTCAGTCACTCAGAAGGCCGCAATCACTGCAGCAGTGGGACAACTTTTTTTTTTACACTTGCGAGATGGGACATAACTTTTAAAAAAATATGTATTTTTCTTTACAAAAATAAAAAATTAATAACTGATTTATAGACAAATAAAGGTAAAAAAAATTGAAAACATTTGACGCAATACATTCTTCAAAAAAAATTCCTAAAAATCACCGTTTTTTTAGGCGCTCACACTAGGTGTGCCCCTTAATTCAATTTGCAATTATTTTTTTCACTCATAAAAATTGTTTCAAAATTTCAATACAATTGTTTAATTCTTCAACTATTTTCTTCAAATTTCATTTTTCAATTTTAAAATATTGTCTTTAATATTAAAAAATTATCGCCTTTTTTAAATTATTTTTTTTCGAGTATCGCAATAAATTTTTTTATTTTTAAAAGCAGTTGTTTAATTATGTTATTCTATATTCAATAATTATCTTCTTTTTTCAATTTTAAGTTTATTCTTCGAAATTCAATTGCTTTTTGCAATTTCTAATTATTTTCTTAATTTTTCAATTTTTTCCCCCCTTTTTTTTTAATTATTGCTTTCAATTTTCAATCTAGTTGTTCAATGTTTAATTATTTCCAACAATTGTTCATATAATTTTCATATTTTTAAAGTATTTTTTTCCAATTGTCAATTAATATATTTTTCAACTATTTCTTGCAATTATTATTTATTTTACCCAATTTTCAATTGTTTGCACACTTTGTTCAATTATTCTCTAAAAATTTTTGTAATCATTCTTTAATTTTTTCAATTTTAATTTTTTTTCAGTCCTTTTGTAATGTTTTTTAAATTATTAATTATTTTTCCAATATCAATTCAGTTCTTAAATTTTCAATTTATTTCTCGAAATTGTTATTATTTTCTTCAGTTTTCAATTATTTTCTTCAATTTCCATTATTTTGTCGATTTTCAATTCAGTTTTTCAATTTGCAATTATTTCCAACAGTTTATTTTTTATTTTCTTGTTTAATTTGAATATTTATTGTTGAATTATTTAAATTATTCTTTTTCAATTGTATAATTATGTAGACATTTTTTGAGTTTTGTTTTCAATTGTCAATTATTTTCGTTATTTTTCAGTTAGTTTCTTCAATTTTGTAATTATTCTCCTAATTTTCATTATTTGAAGTTGCAAAAATTTATAGTTTTTAATTACAAATAACAATGCAAAGTTTCTGGCGCACGTTAATGTTGCTAGTACTATAATAAGACTTATAGGTCTATTTTAATGCACAGAAAGCTTTTTTTTTGTGCCTATGTTATACACTGTTAAAAAAAAGAAACGTACTTTACACCAAAAAGTGCGAAGAAAATGCAATGCATCCTTAAAAGTGTTGATTTTTTGTAAGTTACACTTTTAAATTGCAACGCCAGTGTTACGGTGCGAAGTTGTTATGACACATGAGACATCAACACTGATTGGTGCGAGTGCCACTCGCGATTACACATAACCTACAATCACATCCATAAAAACACAAATTCTAAACTATCAATACACATTTTTACTCAAAAGTCATACACTCAAGTTAATATTTAAAATTGTCAAGAGCACAAATGATATTACACACAGCTAAACAACAAAGCCACAAACGTTTTAATGGTTATGCTCAACAGAATTGACAACGCAAACATAACATATGACCATATGCAGGGATCACAGTTTCTCCCCTTTTTCACCTAATCCCCTTTTTTCCCCCTTTTCCCCTTATTTTCCCCTTTTTTTTTTAGAAAAATCACCTAAAACACCTAAAATCAACATTTTTCTCTTCTTTGACCTTCTTTTTTTAAAAAAGTTTATATTTTTTCACTTTCGGAAATGCAAAAATTTATCCTTTTTTAGGGTGTCTGTAGAATGATGAGAAAGTAGTTATTGAATTTAAATGTTTAAAAATAATTTTTAACTTGAAATGGTTTTTTATTATTATTTATTGAACTTATTTACATTTTAAACAGGAAACATAAAAAAATCATAAATAAATTAAAATTATTTTAAAAAGTTATATAATTTTCTTATTACCATGTATTCTTAATTTATTAATTAAAGCAAATTAATTTATTGGATAAAAAAATTTTTTAATAAATATTTTTTACTCGTTTTAAACAAATATTACTAGTTTTGCATCATAAAATAAAACCATGTATTCTTGCTGAAATACATCAAATTTATTTTATTAGATGAAAAAAAATTGTTTATGAAATATATTTATTTATTTCAAACAAAAATTAATTGTTTTGAATTAGAAAATATAAAAGTACAATAAAAGAGATTAATAAAAATAATTTGAATTGATTTTGTTATATTTCGCTGAAAGATTTTTAATTTAATTTCTTTAACATTATATCAGAAAATTTTACATCACAGATTTTTATGTTTCCTGTTTAAAATCTAATTATTAAATAAATAATTTAAAAAACCATTTGAAGTTGAAAATGATTTTTAAAAATACTTAATTGCAACAACCATCTTCTCGTCATTGAACAGACAACCTATTAAAAGATAAATTTTTGTATTTCCGAAAGTGCTCTTTCTTTTGAAATTTTCATTAACAAATTAAACAAAAAAAGACTAAATTACTTAATAAAACTGTTTTGAAAAAAAGAAACATTAAAATTTTGTAAAAGAAAACTTAAATTATTAATATAACCCTTTTTTCTTAATTTCCAAAATCCCCTTTTTGAAAATCGAAATCCCCTTTTTTACCTAAAATTGAACGAAGAAACCACTGTGATCCCTGCCATATGACATACCAATTTTTTGTAAAAGAGAATATATTTTTCAAATTCTATTCTATGTGGCACTTAAAGATCCTAAGTATTTTTTAAATTCTTGAACATATGTTCAAATAAAAACAAAATTTAAGAAGAAATTAACAAAAATATATTTATAATTCATGGAAACAAAAACGGTTCTAAGACTAGACAATTTTTGTAAAGCACAATATTTACTTGAAATTCTATTCAACAAGGCACAAAAAGTTGCTAAATATTTTTCAAATATTCTTTAAGATATTCTAATTTTCTAAATTCAAAACTCTATTTAATGATATTCTTATAAATTATGGAAACAAAATCAGGTTTTAGACTACAGACCAAATAAAAATTTTTGTAGAATAGAATATTTTTTAAACATTCTATGGCAAATAAATTTTCCAAATATTATTTTAGAATCTTTAAGAAAATCAAAATTCAGAATTGTATTTAAACAAAAATAGATGATAATTTTATAATTTATGAGAACAAAATCGGGTTTTAGACCAGAGACCAAATGTCAATTTTTGTAGAATCGAATATTTTGTACACGTTCTATGGCAAATAAATTTCCTAAATATTATTTTAGAATCTTTAAGAAAATCCAAATTCAGAACAATAAAAAGAATAGCTGATATCTTTATTATTTATGAGAAGAAAATCAGGTTTTAGACCAGAGACCAAATGTCAATTTTTGTACAATCGAACATTTTTTACACATTCGATGTCAAATAAATTTCCCAAATATTATTTTAGAATCTTTAAGAAAATCCAAATTCAAAACAAAAAAAAAGATGATATTTTTATAATTTATGAAAACAAAATCAGGTCTTAGACTAGACACCAAATATCAATTTTTGTAGAATCGAATTTTTTTTTACAAAATCTATGGCAAATAAATTACCCAAATATTGTTTTCGAATCTTTAAGAAAATCCAAATTCAGAACAATAAAAAAAAATTGATGATATTTTTATAATTTATGAGAACGAAATCGGGTCATAGACCTGAGACCTAATATCAATTTTTGTAGAATGAAATATTTTTTACACATTCTATGGAAAAGAAATTTCCTAAATATTATTTTAAAATCTTTAAGAAAATCCAAATTCACAACAATATTTAACCAAAATTGCTGATATTTTTATTATTTATGAGAAGAAAATCAGGTTTTAGACCAGAGACCAAATGTCAATTTTTGTACAATCGAACATTTTTTACACATTCGATGTCAAATAAATTTCCCAAATATTATTTTAGAATCTTTAAGAAAATCCAAATTCAGAACAATAAAAAAAATTGATGATATTTTACAATTTATTTGAACGAAATCGGGTTTTAAACCTGTGACCAAATATCAATTTTTGTTGAATCGAATATTTTTTACACATTCGATGGCAAATAAATTTCGCAAATATTATTTTACAACCTTTAAGAAAATCCAAATTCAGAATTGTATTTAAACAAAAATAGATGATATTTTTATAATTTATGAGAACAAAATCGGGATTTAGACCAGAGACCAAATGTCAATTTTTGTAGAATCGAGTATTTTTTACACATTCGATGGCAAATAAATTTCCCAAATATTATTTTAGAATCTTTAAGAAAATCCAAATTCAGAATTGTATTTAAACAAAAATAGATGATATTTTTATAATTTATAAGAACGAAATCGGGTTTTAGACCTGAGACCAAATATCAATTCTTGTAGAATCAAATATTTTTTACACATTCTATGGAAAATAAATCTTCTGAATATTATTTTATAATCTTTAAGAAAATCCAAATTCAGAATTGAATTTAAAAAAAATTGCTGATATTTTTATTATTTATGAGAAGAAAATCATTTTTTAGACCCGAGAGCAAATATAAATTTTTGTAGAATCGAATATATTTTACACATTCGATGGCAAATAAATTTCCCAAATATTATTTTATAATCTTTAAGAAAATCCAAATTCAAAACAATAAAAAAAAATTGATGATATTTTACAAATTATTTGAACGAAATCGGGTTTTAGACCTGTGACCAAATATCAATTTTTGTTGAATCGAATATTTTTTACACATTTTATGGCAAATAAATTTCCCAAACATAATTTTAAAATCTTTAAGACAATCGGAATTCAGAAAAAAAAATAGCTGATATATTTATTATTTACAAGAAGAAAATCAGGGATTAGACTGGAGAGCAGGTGTCAATTTTTATAGAATCGAATATTTTTTACACATTCGATGGCAAATAAATTTCCCAAATATTATTTTAGAATCTTTAAGAAAATCCAAATTCAGAACAATAAAAAAAAATTGATGATATTTTACAATTTATTTGAACGAAATCAGGTTTTAGACCTGAGACCAAATATCAATTTTTGTAGAAACGAATATTTTTTACACATTCTATGGAAAATAAATTTCCTAAATATTATTTTGTAATCTTTAAGAAAATCCAAATGCAGAACAATATTTAAAAAAAATAGCTGATATTTTTATTATTTATGAGAAGAAAATCATTTTTTAGACCAGAGAGCAAATATCAATTTTTGTAGAATCGAATATATTTTTCACATTCGATGGCAAATAAATTTCCCAAATATTATTTTATAATCTTAAGAAAATCCAAATTGAGAATTGAATTTAAAAAAAAATAGCTGATATTTTTATAATTTATGAGAAAAAAATCGGGTTTTAGACCAGAGACGAAATGTCAATTTTTGTAGAATCGAATATTTTGTACACGTTCTATGGCAAAAAAATTTCCTAAATATTATTTTATAATCTTTAAAAAAATCCAAATTCAGAACAATATTTAAACAAAATTGCTGATATTTTTATTATTTATGAGAAGAAAATTAGGTTTTAGACCAGAGACCAAATGTCAATTTTTGTACAATCGAATATTTTTTATACATTCTATGGCAAATAAATTTCCCAAATATTATTTTAGAATCTTTAAGAAAATCCAAATTCAGAACAATAAAAAAAATTGATGATATTTTTATAATTTATGAGAACGAAATATTCTAAAACCTGTTTTTGTTTTAATAAATTATAGAAATATCATCCAATTTTTTTTAAATACAGTTTTGAGTTTGGAATATCTTAAAAAAACTAAAACAATATTTAGGATATTTATTTGCCACATAGAATACATTTTGTAAAAAACATTCGATTCTACAACAGTTGATATTTTTCTCTATTATAAACCCTGTTTCTGTTTTTCTAAATTATAAAAATAAATTCCAATTGTTTTTAAATACAATTCTGAATTTAAAATATCTTAAAGAAGCTGAAATAATATTCCGGAAATTTATATGCCACATAAAATAGACTAGAGAATTGAATAAATTGATATGACATTATTTTCATTACTTTGTTTAGGTTATGTCGTCGAGTAATCTTTTTTTGTTTTTATTTACTTCTGTGTTTTATTGTTTTTCACTTTATATATTAAGTTACATTAGGTATATTATGTTTTTGATAAACTGGATTTATCATATTTAAATATTTAGTAATCATTTAGTTTACTAGTAATGGGCTGTTTCAATTTTGAACGTGGGAAAAACATGTCGCGCGTTCGCGCATCGGAAACTTCTAGTCATGTCATATATATAGTTGTCTGCTAGTGGATTCAATGAAAACGAAAATTAGAAGAAAACTTAAAAATGTCTATTCTTAGATGTTGACAAAGGGGGCGAAGAGAGGGACAGTTAGACAAAGAAACTGACAATCGCACTTTTTGGTGCGATTTGATAGTCCGTTTACACCGCTTGGTTGTAAATGCCAATTTGTTTTAAGTTTACACTCGGCCGGTGTAGTGCACGGCCAAAATCGCACCGATTTCTTAACACCGGTGTAAAGTTGTAAGCGCATATATCATTTTTTTAACAGTGTAAGTATACCTACAATAATTGTTCTCTTATTTGCCTCAGACTCATTAATATTTTTCTATTTAATATTAATAAAATTTTCTATAATTTTCAAAGAAATAAATTATTTTAAACATAAAAAATACAATTTCTTTTTACTTTTCTACTGTATTTTAATTCTATCACACTCAAAATAGTCTTTCGGGATACAAAATGTTTATTCGTAACTACACTGCAAAAACATGGTGTCTTAAATTGGCCAAAAATGTCTTAAATTAAGATACTTTTGGTGTCTAAGACCCGAAAAATGTCTTATTTTAAGACATTTTTGAACAATTTAAGACACCTGTTTTTGCAGTGTAGTCCGTAAAAGTCCGTAAGTTTGAATTTTTGGTCCGTAAAGTCCGTATTTTTAAGTACTTTTACCGGTTCGAGCCCTGAGAATCAGCAAAACATGTGGTTGATATAGAAACAACAAAACATATGGTTGTTATAGATGTAACAACACATTTTATTGATATAGAAGCAACAAAACATATAGTTGATACGTAATTAACAAAACATTTTGTTCATATTGAAGCAGCCAAACATATGATTGATATAGGAGCATGACTTATTGATATAGAAGCAACAAAACATATAGATGATGCGGAATTAACAAAATATTTGGTTCATGTAGAAGCAATAAAACGTATGGTTGATATTAGAGCATGACTTATTGATATAGAAGCAACAAAACATGTAGGTAATATAGAAACAAAAAAATATTTGACTGATACAGAAACAACAAAAGATTTGATAGACACGCAAGCAACAAAATCCGATTAGGATATCAATTTAGATATGATATAGACAGACAAAATTGAACCAAGTTTTTTCTGTTTTCACGGTTACATGCTTTTTTTTCTAGTTTTCATAAAATTGCATGTCAATTGAATCAAAGTGAGAGAAGAGAATGCGTGATTGTATATGTAATGCGATACAATGTCGAGAGGAAGTAATCGGTTATGGAAGAATTCGGTCTGCCGCCCAGAGGATGTCATTGTTACGAAACTAGCTGAACCCTGAATCCGTTCATGTTACTTTTATTCACAATTAGATCAGCTTAAGGCACTCTGTACTCTGCTTTGTTCAAGATTTTAAAACACCTTTCTGCCCTAGTACTTTTAACAACAAAATTTTTTAAAACAGTTAATTAAAAAATTGACATTTAATTTAACAAATTGATGATTTGTTGAATGTAATAAAAATGTCAACAACTGGAATTGAAAAAATGCAATGAATTACTGTTTCTGTATGCAAAATGCGGCATAAATTGTCGGAGCAAACGTGCATCCTTGAATAACAAAGAGGACGAGTCTTGCAAAAGAAATGAGGGCGAAATAAGGTCCATTACAGGCATTACATACCAGTTAGAAGAGTTATCTTCTCGGTTATGTAACGGGATTTCAGGAAGCACCTTAACGTGTGCTGGAATCCCAACATAAGTGATGATCTTCTATGTTTACCTCTTTACCAACCAGAAGTATCGAGAATCACAATTTTAAACAAATTTCTTGTCTTTGAGATTATCTATCTGGAGAAATTATAAAGCAATTATGATTTTGTCACTGAATACATTCTAAGTAAAAGTTCGTTATGTTGAATATAGAATCGATAAAATAATCCCGACTTTTGGTTAGGTTTATTAACCTATCATTACACAGTTCCGAGAGCTGATAATTAATTCATTAGCAATTGATTGCGTTACCGAAATTTATGACTTTTCAATATTCATTCTATTGGTCGATATTGTGGTATTTTTATCTTTGTCTAATTTCGAATATAATATCTATGTAAAACAGATGTAATTAATCAGCAGATGGGAAAGGACGATACAATCTTAACTAATTAGATATAAACTAGTCAAGTTCATTAGCGATCGTAGAATCATCAAGCTCTACTTTAGATGATGAAAATTAGATACATAATCTTGAATTGAATTCCAAGTGAGGTATTTAAACGTGATAAGTACCAATTTAGAGACAAGTTATCATTAATTTGCATTCATTGCTGACAATTTACGAATTTTTGTTATTGAGGCATGATATCAAGGTGCATATTAATGACTAGGGCAATGACCCCGTAAACACCATCAATTGTTTATGATTGAATCTTAGTCTGGGGCAAGTGTGTAAACAAGCAAGATTTGAAAGTTTGGGAATATGCCGACAGTAATTATTGATTTTTTAATGTTACTAGGTCGCAAATAATGAAATGGTCTGTGGCGGAAATTGCATCCGCTGAGATTAGAATTCCCAACAGTTTTAGAATGATCTATGCACAAAAGTGGGAAATTTCACGGCCTCAGTATTATTCTCGAGTTCCGTTTACCAGATTAAAACAAAGACCCTATAAAGTGCACGTGTTGCCGGTGTGCATCCCGTCTCAGCAGGTGACATGTCGGACAACATTCCAACAATTCTCATTTCTCATATTTAGCACTTAAAAGTAGCCCCTTGTATTATAAAGTTTAAGTATTTAAAATGAGCCCCGACATTATAAATATAAGCGCATAACTACTTCAAAGAATTGCCTGAAAAATTATGGCTCAGTTTAACATGTCTATACCTGAATCCTTTACCTGTCGGGGAATCCCTCTTGTAAATCTTAGCACACAACTAGAGCTACAAAATCCTCCTAAATGCGCATTAAGTTGTCAAATAAATTCTAATTTCAAATACTAAATTGTCTTTTTTCCCCTGTAAAACCGGATTTACGTTTACTAATACAATTTTATATTCTATCGTGTTTAAAATCAAGTTTGTTATTTTTACAGAAAGTGATAAAGTAGTAATAATAAATACATTATATTTGTTGGAATCTTGTTTAAAGAAGAGTTTTTAAAACAGCCAATGATAATTTTTAATTGCACGTAATTTTCGCAATATATCCTCTGTTACAATCCTTACATCACGATTAAAATGGGTGGCGCGAGGGATAATTTATTCAATTTTGCCTTTCCATTTGCAACACACCCATAGAATTAAAGTTTGATGAGCATTATTGTTTTTTTTTTCTCTAGGAGGTTTTTTTTTTTTATGATAGCTTGCGACAATTGGATGTCTAAATCAGACTTGCTCTTATCTTTTTGGCGATTACTAAAAATCAGAGAATAGTGAATAATTCAAGCAGTGACCGTAGCGAAATGACGTCATCCATGGTGTTTCTGACAGTGGACGATGGTTCTGTCTGAGTGACCATGCAGAACGCCATCCGGCACCGCACGCATTATACCACAGAGAGCTTTTCTGCTGGAAAATGAAATTTTCAGTACCTCTTAAAAGTAGACAGTCCCACAACAGAATAACTTACTTTTGCCTTCTGCTTTACTCACTTTTCTGCAGGAAATGACACATAAAAAAAGTAACCAATTCCTTGGGAATGTGCGCACCTGATGCTTGAAAAAACTTCTCACAATGCTTTCATTCAAGAGATAAAAAATCAAATGAGGAAGAAGATGAGGTTGAATGTAATGATTAGAAGGAAAAATTGTCTTGAACTTTGAAATTGTGAACGGATTGATTTGATTGAAACTTTGCATATCGAAAGGTAATAATTAAAGGTGTACTCCCGAATAATGTGTAACCCGGATTTTTTTTAAAACTTTGTATACCTACGATTTTTGAGGCGCTGATTATGAAAATCGTAGTGTAAATAGGCGACTAGATCATTTTCGTGGTGAAAACTGTATAAATGGAGTTTTTTGCAATTATCTCAATAAATATTGTGAATTTTGGAAATTGTTTTCTACAAAAGTTGTAGCCCTTCTAAAAATACACATTTTTTGTTGCGTGCATTTTTTTTATACATCTAGTAGTTTTCGAGAAAATTGATAGTGAAGTTGCTATTACAGCGCGTAAAACGGCGAAGAGAAGACATGATTGTTGTTTTCTTTCCTTTTGTAAAAATAACTGTTGCCCGGGTATCTTTTGATAAAGAAAAACAAATATAGATGTCAAAAGAACCCCCCTTTACCCCCTGTAAAAAATAAAATTGTAAAAATTTGATTATTTACATTTTGAAATGAGGGTGCGGTTCTGAAACGATTCGAGCAACTTTAAGATCGATTTTTTTGAAAACAAGTAGAGATATAAAAAAATGCATAATACATAAAATATGTATTTTAGGAAGATTTACAACTTTTGTATAAAAAAATTTTCGAAATTTTTAATCTTTTTAGAGATAATTGCAAAAAAACTGAATTTTTAATGTCGTTCCTGCGTTCTTTTCGCCTTTGCCGTTCTTCGCCCGGCAAGAGCAACTTTAATATAGTTTTTCTAAAAAACTAGTAGAGATATCAAAAAAATACATAATACATAAAAGATGTACTTTATGAAGACCTACAATTTTTGTATAAATACAATTTTCGAAACTTTCAATATTTATTGAGATAATGGCAAAAAACTGAATTTTTATTTGTTTATTTTTATTGTTGATTTTTTTGCCATACAAGTAGTTTGATGTAAAGTATAAATATGAGGAAAAACATGAATTAATCACGCGTACTTTCGTAAAATTGGTATAACTTTGTTATTTATGAGTGAATCAATTTGAAAATTTCCAAAAAAAACTTCTTCAAATAGTGATGAAAAAATGTTGCACTGAAAGAACAATTTAAGAATATTAAATCCAAGTATTTCTCCATTTTTATGCCCACCTTTGTGCAAATTTTCGGAACAGTAAAAACCCGAATACACGAGTTTAAGACTATTTTAGGAATTAAATTTGAATAAATGAATTTTAAATAAGAAACGAGTGTCTTTTTCAAGAGGTTTATTTCATACAGAATTGAAATACTGTTAGTTCTCTTATATTACTGAATTATCTCGGCATCTTCTTTTGAAAAATATCTTCTTCCGATTTTCAAAAAGGTATTTCTTTATCCCTTTTTAACGGTGTATAGGTACTTCCTGTGCATCAGGATTGCGCCAGAAATGTGAATCACGATTCTTGCGCCACTTTTCGTCCACCAAACGTACAACTCTTATCATACGTTCATCGACCGGATATCTTGTAACTTGACGGCTCGACGATTCATCCTCCCTTTTCCCGCCATTGTATGGAAATTAAGAACCGAAATTCATCATCCCTTTCTTCCTCAAGTTCCCTTGAATCTTTGTTTTAAATCCCGATCTTTCTGTCATTACAATTAAATATTTTTTATTTTTACTAAAGTTTTTATTAATACGAATGTCATAATAACATTGCAATTAAAATAGTTTTTCATTTTTTAATTAAAATCAACGAATTTTAAATCCTGGTTTTCTTGTGCGTTATTACAAAATAGAGACATAAATTAGAAAGAAAGGATCATCGTGTGTTATTAAAGAGAAATAATAAAGTAGCAAGAGTCGTAAACGATAATTAAAAATTTTTCGCCCCGGGACACTTTTCTCCATAATTTAATTAACAATCAACCCATAATGGAGGGTAACTAATTCGAAGCATTTAAAACAAATGATGTATATACAATACAGTGAAAAGCTATTATAAACAGTTAGCAGGCGGTTAGAGAAATATATGTCTACGCAGTATACATATATATCATTTAATAAGAGAGGGAGGCAATAATTCTGTAAATTCATTAGTTATATCGCTTCCATGTAATATGTTCTGATTTCAGCGTGGGTCGCAAGGCGTATCCGCGAGCATAGAAGTGAAAGGCCATTGTTTGGTTACCAGTTCGAATTCTTTCTCTATATCTTATAAGAAAAGCCGTGAAAATCTATTTACACATAAATACGTGTTCGTGTACATTTACTGAATCCATTGTATTAAAAAAATCTCGAGAAGATTGGTACTTTCTTACATAAACGCAATAAACGAACTTTCCAAAGCTTTTCCAGAAATTTCATTTCAGCGGATTAGTTTTCAAATAATTGGTTTAAAACTATATTAATGAATTGAGATAAATTCAAATGTCATTTTAAAATATTTTTCGAATTCATCATAATTTATTTGTATATTGGAATCAAACCATTTTATTTCACCTATAATGTATTACTTTCCTTTTTAAAAAAAGTTCTTTTTTAAGAACGTGAGAAATACATTAGGCGAAATAAAATGATTTGACCCATTGATAAAATCATTCTGTTTATTAGATTAGCAATGTTACACATCTGCGTTATGTATAGGTAAATATCTTGTGAAACTAATTTATTTCCATGTGGAAAAAAAAGAGATCACACGCTTCTTTCGTGTTTGCATGGCAATTGATCTTTATTTCAATGCACCTGCAACACGAAATAATTTGATAGCAGAAATGGAACGAAACCGCAAAGCTACGGGATGTAGTCGCGATGCCACTTTACACCCCAGGAATATTGAAAAATAAATACAAATTTTCTTCTTTACTTATAATCTGCGTAACTTTCACGCAATAACATATATGTACCTACATATTCATATATATAATAAGGAAGCACGAGCGCATGAAATAGTGCTATCTTACGGCAGATAGAGCTTTGAAATAGAGAATTGGAATAGATGTCTAGAACCTATATAAGAAATTCCTGGGAAATTAAAATTCAATAGTACATTTCAATATTTTTCTCCACATTCCCTCACGTCTCGCTTTCTTTAATTTATCTCCTCTATCTGTCTTATTTTAATTCCCATGCTTGTTTTTATAGGACAATTTTTATCCTCTCAACAAGATGTAGTTTTGTGATGATTACGGTTATTATTGACTGGAATTATCCGCTCTTAATAATAATCTATTGAAATTAGATTTTACAGGTGATACAAATTTGCGTTTTTTATATTTTTTTAAACAATTACCCGGTTTTTTTAATTTTCTAATGGGTTTATTTATTTCTAATACATTTTTTATGGGTCTATCCATTATATTTCACCTAAAGTCGTTGCGGCCTATTTTTAGAAAAATCTGATAGATTACTGATTTAATTAATATGAAGTAGTTTCAGTGTAGGTACTTTCATATGATGGGTTGTCTTTTTAATTTAATTAATATTATCAAATCACCAACATTTAATAGGATGAAAAACAAGGTCTAACTTGAAAATTAAGACAAAAATTGAATTTTTTAATTTTGCACCTGAGGAATTACAAATGTTTAAGGTATTAGTCGCGTAAAATGATTTTCGTCAGATTTTTTTAAAACTTTGTGTCTGTATTCATGAGGTATTTATCTATGAAATGAGATCTATCCTATTAATTTTGACCACTTCTGAGCTTCAAAATATTAATTCAAAGTTTATACCTTTTACATGCAATATCACAAAATGCATGTAAAAAATGTCTCTTATATTCAATTATAAAAAAACAAGTCGTCAGTTTTTCAAATAAAACTACTAAGTTACACATTGAGATAAAATAAATCCTTTTAAAAAAAATTAATTTTATTGACCACGCCGTATAAAAAATACAATAATTTAAAAATTCATAATTTTTCATTTTCACGGGGTTTCATTGAAAAATGTCGAAAACGTGTAAGCAATACATCACGACAACTTATAGTACCTGACTCAAAATCGTGAAAATTACATATATTATATTAGAAGAGGTCACAAGGAAGCAAGTGAGTTGATATAAAAGTTTATTTTTTGTTCTTTTTATTTTGCGGGAGTTTTGCGGGAGCATTTACGCGACTAATACCTTAAAATCACCGAAAATCCTGGAAAGTTCAACATTCACGATAACATTTTTCATATTTCTAATACATAATTAAATTAAAAAGTCAACCCATCATATGTCAAAATAACCTTTTTTCCGTGCACAGGGCTCGAACTAGCTTCGTAAATCCCGTAAAAGTCCGTAAATTTACTTATGGTCCGTAAAAGTCCGTTTTTTAAAAAAAAAAGGTCTGTAAAGTCCGTAATTTGTTTAGAAAAGTCCGCAAATTCCGTAAATTCTGCGATAAGAGACCCTAATCAGTGTAAAAACTGTTACGTTTCAATTTTTCAATTCCTTTCTTCAATTTTTAATTATTTTATTTTAATATTCAATAATACTCGCCTTTTTTCAATTATAAGTTATTTTCTTGAAAATTTAATATGTTCTTCAAGTTCCAATTGATTTCTTCAATTTTCATTTATTTCCTAAAATTTTTCCTAAAATTTTCTTCAGTTTGGAATATCAATTAATAAATTCATAATTTGAAAAAAGTTTTTTCAAATATAATTATTTTCATCCACTTTTATAAATACTCTTTAACTTTTAAAATTACTTTGTTCTAATAACGATTATTCTCGACACATTTCGAATTTTTTTCAACTGTCAATTATTTTTGTCAATTTGTAATTTTTCCTTCAATTATCAATTATTATCTTAAAACTTCAATTTCAATTAGGGAATTTAAAAATTCCCTAATTTTTTCAATTATTTGTTTCGCTCATAAAAATTGTTTTAAAATTTAAACTCAATTGTTCGATTCTAAAAATATCTCCTTCAATTCTCTATTATTTCCTTCAAATTTCAATTGCATTTTTCAATTTTCAATTTTTTTCTTTATTATTAAAAATTCTTGCCTTTTGTCCATTTTTTTTTTTTTGACTATCAATAAATTTCTATGACTATAATTCACATGTTCAAGTAGTTTCTTCAATTCTGGATTTTTTTTCAAATTTCAATTCTATTTTTCAGTTTTTAATTATTTTCTGCTGTATTTAATAAATCACGGCATTTATAAATTACTTTTTTGAATTTTCAATTAAATTATATAAATTTTAATTCCATTCTTCAACTTATAGTCATTTTTTCAGTTTTAAATGATTTTTTAAATAATAAAATTGTTTTAATTTAGCGATTTGTCGAAGTTTGTTATCAGTTGTCAATTATTTTCGTTATTTTTCAGATATTTTTTTCAATTCTTCAATTATTCTCGTCATAAACTGTTTCTTTCAATTATTATTCATTTTCCGCAATTTTCAATTAATTTCATCAATTTTTTCAATTTCATTTCATTCTCTTGAAGTTTTATAATTATTCTTTAACTTTTTAAATTATTTTGTTCTCTTGTTGATTATTCTTGACAGTTTTCGAATTTTTTTCATTTGGCTATTATTTTCTTTAATATTTGATAATTTTGTATTTTGTTATTTTCCTTTTAATTATCTGTCTGTCTTCTTCAAAATTTTATTTAATTCTTTAATTTTCAAATATTTTTAAAAAATTTAAATAATTTTTCTTTAATTCTCGGCTTTTCTTAATCATTTTGTTCAATTATAAAAATTGTTTTAAATTAAAATTCAGTTTTTCAATTCTACAACTATTTTCTTTAACTCTTAAATATTTTCTTCAATTGTACATTTTTTATTCAAATTTCAATTTAATTTTTAACTTTTCAGTTGTTTAATTCAATTTGCAATTATTTTTTTCACTCATAAAAATTGTTTCAAAATTTCAATACAATTGTTTAATTCTACAACTATTTTCTTCAAATTTCATTTTTTAATTTTAAATTATTATTTTTTTCCGAGTATCGCAATAAATTTTTTTAATTTTAAAAGCAGTCGTTTAATTATGTTATTCTTTATTCAATAATTATCTTCTTTTTTCAATTTTAAGTTTATTTTTTGAAATTCAATTCCTTTTTGCAATTTCTAATTATTTTCTTAATTTTTCAATTTTTCCCCCCTTTTTTTTTTAATTATTGCTTTCAATTTTCAATCTAGTTGTTCAATGTTTAATTATTTCCAACAATTGTTCATATAATTTTCATATTTTTTTTAAAATTATTAATTATTTTTCCAATTTCAATTCAGTTATTAAATTTTCCATTTATTTCTCGAAATTGTTATTATTTTCTTCAGTTTTCAATTATTTTCTTCAATTTCCATTATTTTGTCGATTTTCAATTTAGTTTTTCAATTTGCAATTATTTCTAACAGTTTATTTTTTAATTTTATTGTTTAATTTGAATATTCATTGTTTAATTATTTAAATTGTGCTTTTTCAATTTTATAATTAACTAGACATTTTTCGAGTTTTGTTTTCAATTGTCAATTATTTTCGTTATTTTTCAGTTAGTTTCTTAAATTTTGTAATTATTCTCCTAATTTTCATTATTTGAAGTTGCAAAAATGTATAGTTTTTAATAACAAATAACAATGCAAAGTTTCTGGCGCGCGTTAATGTTGCTAGTACTATAATAAGACTTATAGATCTATTTTAATGCACAGAAAGCTTTTTTTGTGCCTATGTTATAAGTATACATACCTACAATAATTGTTCTCTTATTTGCCTCAGACTCATTAATATTTTTCTATTTAATATTAACAAAATTTTCTATAATTTTCAAAGAAATAAATTATTTTAAACATAAAAAATACAATTTCTTTATACTTTTCTACTGTATTTTAATTCTATCACACTCAAAATAGTCTTTCGGGATACAAAATGTTTATTCGTAACTAGTCCGTAAAAGTCCGTAATTTTGAATTTTTGGTCCGTAAAGTCCGTATTTTTAAGTACTTTTACCGGTTCGAGCCCTGCGTGCACCTCAACTTAAAAATTAAAATTCCAAAGCAAATACAAATAATTTTATAAAATATTTGCCAAAAATGAATTGTACGGATATTTAAATATATCATTATTACGAATTATCAGATTTTTCTAAAAATAGACCGCAACGATTTTAGGTGAATTATAATGGATTGACCCTAATGAACTAATTTGATTATTATTCATTGGAAACTACAGTTTATTAGCGACACTTTTAACTCGTCCTTTGGAATCTGTAAGTTCGTATATAGTTTGCGGATTACGATCGTCAAGATTCAGAAGTTCCTTCGTCCTTTAATTTCCCGACTTCCTCCGCTTCTTTATCGCCTGTTAATTCCTTTTCTCACCTGGATGGAAGCCCGTCGCTCATCAGAGAGAACTTCACCGCGGCTCTGTTAAAATGTTTTCTTTATTTGCGTTCGTGAGAAAATTTAATGCCAACTTGTGCGTCCTCCTCGTCATCTGGACCCTGATATCCTCTGTTCTCTTGCGATAGACTTGATCGTTAACTACAAACTAACTTGCTGCCACCTTCACTAGCGCACTTTCAGTCCCTCCAGTCGATCTCTCTCAAAGGATTCCGCGGATTAACTTTATTGCAAAATTATCCCCAGGCTCGTAAATTTCTAGGTTTGCGTACCGCCAGTGGCTTCCGGCAGCTCCTCACTTGATCCTTTTCATATGGGAAATGTAAATTTTGCCATAATTCTTGCAGTTGATGTTTATTATTGAATTCAGTAAAAGCTGAAACGGCGAAAAAACAAATATTATGTGGTCAAATTTTGTCTAATTAGTGTAGTTACGTGTTTTAGTAATAAATTAGTTACTAATTGTCAGGGCTGTTACTGATTTAAATCATTGGAAAATTTGCATTAAAATCATGATTTAAATCAAAAAAAACTTTACAATTCTCCTGATGTCTAATACTGCATGTAAAACATCACAAACCATAAACAAAACCCACAAGTTTTTGGATAAATCTTAAAAAATTCAATTTCAATATTTTAATCTTTGTAAAATTTAAAAAATTGCTACGATTTACACATTTTTGGTATTTATATATTCACAACAATTCTTTTTTTTTAATATTCTTACAAGATTTCTAAGATATTTCAATTTTTCAAAAATGTTTAATTTTTATCTCATAATTTCTTATTTTTACAAAATTTTAAGTTTTTTTCTACTTTTACTTTTGATATTTTTGTTTTTTATTTGTCTTTTTATTTTAGGGTTTTCTTGATTTTCCTGTTTTCATGCAAATTATTTAATATAATTTTAGACAATTTCGTTATAACATTCACTAAACTTTTTATTTCGTTAATTTTCATAATTATTCCCATAGTTTTAAAAATAAATACTCTCATTTTTGTTTGTTAGTTTATTCAAGTTTTTTCACATCTTTTCGATTTTTTGCGAGATTTTTTGCAAGCTTACTTGTTCTTCCGTAAAGTTTTTAGATTTTGTTTATTTTTCTAAATATATTGTTGGACTTATTTTAAGTGTAATAATAAAAAAATGTGTTTGGCTTAATTTACTGAAACTTTTTTATTTTTAAAGGATTTTTAAGTTTCTTTGTGGACTTTTTTTATTTATCTTGATATATATATATTTTTTAATTTTATTTTTTGTACTTTTTACATTTTTTAGTTATTCTTTGCATTTAACGCTTTTTTAATTATCTTCTTATTATTTTGATTTAATAAAGTATCCGTAAATAGTTTAATTTTTTTATACATAATTTTATATATTACTTTTTTATATATAATTATGTCACTGTTTCATTCTTGTGTTGTTTTTTTAATTTTTCTTCATTTCTTTAATAAACTACTTGCAAATAAACATTTGGAGATTTTATATATTGATCATATTTTTTAAAAAATCCATTCTTGATTTTTTTAAAAAAATCATGATTTTTATCAGCCCTGCTAATTGTGATCTAACTAAGTCTACTAATAGTTATAACACGGTTACTAATTAAATTCGAAAAATTAAAAATTATCTCTTTTTAGTATTAAAAAAAAACCATAAATTCTCCTTTAACTTTTGTCTACCTTAAAAAACTTGAAATTTGTCTAAATTTGAAAATGATTCTCTGAATTAAAAAAGGTATGGCAAATTATATTACTAGTTCAACTTTTGTTTTCCCCCAGAAAATATATACTTTATACCGACCAATTAGTTCATTTTTTAATCTAGAATATTTTTTCCAAAGAAACTTTGGTTAAAAAATAAAAATTCGAGAAGTTGTAGATGGAAAAAGAATTTTAAATGTCAAAAAAAAAAAAAATGAAGAATCATGAATTATTATTAAGTGAATTTTTGGGTGAATTATATACTTTATATAGATCAATCAATTCGTTTTGAGATAAGGAATATGCTTTTTTTATTTATAAAGTTGTATTTTTAGAGTGGAAAAAATTCTTGGTTAAAAACGATTTTTTTTAAAATAAATGTCGCTTAAAAAAGTTTGGTTGAGCATTTTAAAAAATCCCTGAGTCCAAATTTAGATATTTATAATTTAATTTATTTTAATTTTAATATTTTAATTTTATTAAAATTTCTTGTGGCATTCTCGACATATATCCAAACGATAAAAAAGTTACAACACACACGCAAATCTAGACTTTTTCCTAAAAATAAAAATTTATGCTTATTAAAATTTGATGAAAATATGCCGATTTAGACTATTTTTGTAAAATTGAAAATCTTAACGATCAAAAAGCTTCATCTATGAGAAAGCAAAAGTGATTTTTAACAGCAAATATAACCATAATTAAAATCATTTTACCAAATTTTGAAAAATTGAGTTGTGCAATTATCAGAAAAAATTTATTGTCAAGTAATAATTATTAAACATTTTGTGTTTTTTTCTTTTAATCTAGTGAATATTTGTAATTTTCATCCAATTTTGACAAGCAACAGCTCATTTTGCTCTTTGATACATTCTCTAGAATTCTACTTGTTAAGTTTTTTTAAAAATATTTTGTTTAAAAAATTGTGTAAAAAAAACAAATTTTATTTCTTTAATAACCTTTAAACAAAATATTATGAAAAAAATTCCACAAGTAGAATTGTAGAGAATGTTTCAAAGAATAAAATAAGGTATTATTTGTCAAAAGTGGATAAAAATTACAATTAGTTAGTAACAGTTAAAAAAACAAAAAGGTTAATAATCATTATTTGACAGTAAATTTCGGTTTAACCTGAATTATTCTGATAATTGTATTTAAATCAATTTTTCAAAATTTGGCGAAATCGTTTTAATCTTGTTTTTATTTGATCTTAAAAACCACTTTTTAATATAAGCTTATGTCAAGCGGTCGAACATCCTTAAAATCATTTTAAATTTTCTTCAATTTTTAATATTACTATTTGAATTGTTTTTTTTTTCAATCATGATTTCGACTTTTTACTTCAATTTTTAATTAATTCAAGTATTTTCCAATTATTTTTTTCAATTTTCAATTATTTTTATTACTTCTCAATTCCTAATTTTTTAATTTTTTACCACCAATTTTAAATTATATTCCGCAAATTTCAAACTACTTTCTGCAAATTTGTATAAGTATTCTTTAATTTTTAAAAAAAGAATTTTCAATTTTAATTATTTTTTTTATTTAAATAACTTTAACTAAATTACTTTTGTTTAGCTTTGTCATTTATTAATTATTTTAATTAGTTTTTTCAAATTATAATCAGTTTCTGCAATTTTCCATTACATTTTTCAAAATGTATTTTCAATTCTTGTCTTCGATATTATTAATTTTTAAAATTTTAATTTTATTTTCTCTTGAATTGTCAATGGTGTTTATAGGTATTAATTGTTTTTTTTTCTATACATTTTTTCTATTTATTTTTGTTGTCATTTGTCAATTATTCTTTATCAATTTTAAATTATTTCTTCAAATTACAGTTACATTCTCTCTAAATTTGAATTAGTTAAAAATAACTAATTATTTGCAAAATCATGCCTGAGTTTTTGTTTCGGCAATTAGTTAAAAATAACTAATTATTAGTCAAATATGACTAATAATTAGTAAAAATATAACTAAAAGATAGTTAAAATTTGACTAATTGAATTAGTAAACAGAATTTTACTAAAATTTTAGTAATTTTGACATAACCTAAAAATGAATTTGTCTAATAATTAGTTATTTTTTACTAAATGGTCAGTAGAAATATAACTATTTCAATTAGTGACTGAGTTTTGCTTTCAAATTAGTTATTTTTAACTAATTCAGATTTAAAGAGTTCTTCAATTTTTTATTCAATTTCTTTAATATTCAATTAGTTGCAATATTTTTTATTTAGCTTAATTATTTTCGTTTTCTTTTTTTTTCAATTAAGTTTTTTCAATTTTGAATTATTGTCATGCAACTTTCAGTTATATTTTTTAATAGTTTCAGGTCTTCCCGTCTACATTCATAATTTTTTAGTATTCAAAATTAACAGCATACTGCTTTTATCTTCAATTATTTTCTTAAATTGTTATTTATTTTATTGAAATGTCAATTATATTTATCAGTTTTTTCAATTATGCTCTTCGTTTTTCAATTATTTTCTTCACATTTTAAGTATTTTCTTTAATTTTCAATTATGTTCTTTAACCTTTTCAATTATTTATCTTAGTTTTAAATTACTTTCTACAATTTTAAGTAGTTCAATTTTACATTTTTTTTTAATTTTCGATTATTCTTCCATTTTTAATTTTGTTCTTTAATTTTCAATTGTATTTTTCAAAATTTTCAATTACTTTTTTTAAATATTAAATGATGTTTCTTATTTATCATTTGTTGTCTTTAATTTTATGTTTTTTCGTAATTTTTCAATTATTTTCTTAAAATTACAATTATAATTTATAATCTTTTCGATTAATTTTTTTAATAATCAACTAATTTCATTCCTTTTTTATTTAGTATTATCATTTTATATATTTTTTTTTTAATTATAGTCATCTATATCCATCTTTTCATTTTCTAATTTTCAAATTCTATTGCTTTTTTGTTGTCATTATTTTAATAAATTTTTTATACTTTCTCGCAATGTCAATTTTATTTTACAATTTTTAAATAATTTTTTTTCATATTTCAATGATTATATTAAAATTTCAATTATTTTTGGCAATGTTTAATTGTATATAATTCAATTTAAAATTTATTTCTAAAACTTCAATTACCGATATTTACTTTTCTTTCTCACAGAGGAAGCTTTTTATTCTTTTTAAATTATTAATTTTTTAAAATTCTTCAAATAAACTTTTCTTTATCTATTAAAAAACTTTAAATAAAATGTGGTATGGTTATTTTTACCACTAAAATCTGAATTCAAACACAGGGGTTTTTAAAAATAACCATTAAAAAATTTTTTATTAAATAATTATGAAATGAACGTAATTTTAGCTTGTTTTAAAATTTCGTTCTTCGACATTAAATCTATTTCTCCATTTATTAAATATTGACTTTCATTTTCAATTTGTTTCGTCACCTCAATTACTTTCTTCAACATTAAAACATTTTCTTCAAATTACAATTATATTCTTTAATTGCTCAATTAAATTATTCAATATATATAATTAATTTTAATATTTTTTTAATCAACTTCGTTATTTTTAAATCATTTTCTTCCTGTTTCAACAATATTTACAATTTTTTTCTCCATATTTTTCTTCAAATTTCATTTATATCCTACATTTTTTCATTTTTTCTCTTCAAATTTAATTATTTTCTTTAATTGCTCAATTAAATTATTCAATATATAATTAATTTTAATATTTTTTAATCAACTTCGTTATTTTTAAATCATTTTCTTCCTGTTTCAACAATATTTACAATTTTTTTCTCCATATTTTTCTTCAAATTTCATTTATATCCTACATTTTTTCATTTTTTTTCTTAAAATTTAATTATTTTCTTTAAATTTTTTCAAGCTTAGAAGTATATTAATCTATTGTTAATTATTAAAAAACAGACCTTGGAATAGTTGTTTTTTGACCTAGAAAAACCTTAAAAAATATCTTGAATTATTTTTTCAAAAAGCCTCGGAACACCCTGATAATTCTCATCAAATCAATAATTAACAAAACAGCCATAATACAAACAATTTACAAAGATTTTACAAACTTTATAATTTACAAAAAAAAAAATCTCATCAATTTTATAAAACTACCATTGAATTAATAATTTACAAAAATCACATTAAATCTATTTACTAATGAAAGTTGTGTGAGCTTAACTGCCAATCGAGTAATGAGCACGTTTATGAAACAACATAATCATCGGGATGATGGCTTTATGAAATGATACAACTGCGTGTATAAAATTTATAAAATCTTGTCTCAGAAGGATTTCCTGCAATCTTTTTCATCTTACAGAAAACTACACAAGGAATAATTGGAAATGTTCATCAAGTTTATAATCTTGGGGATAATTTAATCAAAACTTTATATTATAAAGAAGCTCGTAATGTTGACTAAAGAATCCTCTTCACCGACAATATCGCCCGATCAATTAACGTCTCATTTATCGCAAAATCTTTACGACCTTCTGATATGTGGGTGTAGTGAATTAACGGCTTTCTCTTGATCTCAACTTACTTCTACGGGGGTTCTATCTGTACAGAAGTTGTAGCTTCTTTAGACTCTTTCTACATCAGACATTCTAGGATTTCAGAATCTAGGTTCATCGATGCACAGGAATTTTGCCACCCACTAGTCGCACCCATTATTCTCAATCGGTAAACTATTTAAAGTTTGTGGGAAAATATATCAACTAAGTAAATTACTATAATCGCAATTATTATTGTTTATTCAATTTATATTTCATTGATGTAGTAAATGTTTGTTGTAATAAAATACGATTGTAGTTATGATCTGAAATAGTTATAATTGCAACGTATCAAACTTGAGGATAAATGTTTAGTGCTTTCCTTGAGGTCGAGGAATGCCAGATATGATTTTTAAAAATTATCGAAAGGAATTTCTTCTCGATTGAATTCATGGAACGATTTATTTTTTGTTTCAGCAATGCCAGGTGCTCAAGGAAGAAAATCAAAGGTTACAGGACGCCTTGGCAACAAATCGAATGCCTCGTGTTCAAGCAATCAACAATGTCTTCCTTCAAACGCAAGTCGATACACTACAATGGCAATTGAAACAGGTTCGTGTTATTGTGATAATTAGACAATAAATAATATTATTTATTTGCAATTACGTCATTAAAACTAAAAAATTTAAGAAAAATGACCCAAGTTATGTGATGAAAACTGATAATGTACTTCCACCGGTTTACCTTGCTCCTTTTATTCTACGTCCTTCTAAGGACAAAGTCGATTTTATCAAAGTAGTTTCTCGAGACGTTACGCAAGATTCATACAATCATTTTGAATATTTATTTATAGACTTGGAGTGAGTTTTTGAATATTATCGGTAAAGGTATCTCTTTTAATTTATTTCGGAGTTTTTCAATTTTATTTATGAAATTCTTTGTGAATTTGAAATTTACTGAATATCAATTTTAATTTCGTTAGTTTGTCACTAGATGTTTTTTTTTTCATTTAAAATTTTAAATCATATTTCACCTTTCTCAAATGTTCTCAAATTTTTAATTTATAGCAATTTTAATTTCTTCAAATTTCACTTAATGTGAACTTGCATTGACTAAAAGTTCAATAAATCCACGTTTCAAAAATACTAAATTTGAAGTGGTTTAAAAATTTCTTAATTTTTATTAATTCTTTTCTATTATGAGTTTAATTACATAAAATACAATTTTGTACTATTTTTATCATTTTTTAACTATTTGCTACAATTTTTAATTATTTTACTTGCTTTTAAATTGTTTCCCTAATATTTTAAATTTACCTTCCTCAAATTTCAATTATTTTGTTTAGTTTTCTCAATCATTTTTTCAATTTTAATTATTTTTGCTTTGTCATAAAATCAATTTCAATATTTATTCATAAATTTTAATTATTCAACGCAACTTTAAATTACTTTTTTAATTTACCATTATTTTTGTCATTTTGCAATTATTATTTTTAATTTTCAATTATTTTAATAATTTCTGAATTAATTTCCTGAACTATATAGTATACTTCTTAATTTTCAATTATTTTGTTCAATTTTCATTTCTTTTGATTATTTTGCAATTTTTTTCTCCATCTTTTAATATTTTCATTATTTTTCAATTAATTTCCTAAATTTTCAGTTATTATCTAAAATTTAGATTGTCATCAATTTTCCATGTTTTAAACCATTTTTCAATTATTTTCATTATTTTAGCATAATTTTCAAAAATTTTGATTATTTATCTGAAATTTCAAAAATTTTTCATTCATTTTCGATTACTTTTGCAATTTTTTAATTCTCTTTAATTAAAGAATGTTTAGTAAAATCGTAATTATTTTCTTTTTTTAAACATATATTCTATAAATTTTTCAATTATTTCTTAAAAGTTTTATTTACTGTTTTCAATCTTTCATATTTAAATTATTTTCATCATATTTCAATTTATCTTTTCAGTCTTAAATTATTTTCAGCATATTTCAATTATTTTTTACAATTTTGAATTAATTTGATCATTTTTTAATTAGTTTCCTCGATTGTTAATTATAATTCTCATTTTCTAAAATTTTTAAGTATTTTTCTAAAATTTCAATTATTTTCTTCAATTTTCGATTATTTTCGTTTTTTAAATATAATTTCTGAATTAATTTCCTGAACTATCAAGTATACTTCTCAATTTTCAATTATTTTGTTCAATTTTCATTTCATTTTATTATTTTGCAATTATTTTCTCCATCATTTAATATTATCATTATTTTTCAATTAATTTCCTAAATTTTTAATTATTATCTCAAATTTAGATTATTGTTTTCAGTTTTCAACTTTTTAAACGATTTTTCAATTATTTTCTTTCGTTTAAAATCAAATTCTGTAATTTTTTATTATTTTCTCCGATTTTAAATTATCATCATTTTGTTGGCATAATTTTCAAAAATTGCAATTATTTATCTGAAATTTCAATTGTTTTTATCAAATTTCAATTATTTCTGCGATTTTTTAATTATGCTCTTGAATTAAAAAGATTTAAGTAATTTTGTAATTATTTTCTTTTTTTAAACATTTATTCTATGAATTTTTCAATTATTTCTCTCAAATTTTATTTACTGTTTTCAATCTTTCATATTTAAATTATTTTCATGTTTCAATTATTTCTCTCAATCTTAAATTTTTTTCAGCATATTTCAATTTTGAATTAATTATATCATTCTTCAATTATTTTCCTCGATTATTAATTTTTATTCTTAATTTTTAAAATTTTTAAGTATTGTTCTAAAATGTCAATTATTTTCTTCAATTTTTCATTATTTTCATTTGTTTTCGTAATTTCCAAATTTATTGATTAATTATCGTAAATTTCATTTATTTTTAACTTTCCTCAATTCTTTTATTCTCATTTTTTTTCAATAGATTTCCAAGATCTTCATGTAATTTTCTCAAACTTCAATTATTATTTTTTTTTTTTTGTCAAAAAAGACAGAAAATTCCCTTCCAAATTGTATATAGTCAGGAAACAAATTTGATCCTAGGAAGGTAAAAAATACAAAAACAGAATTTCTTCCTTCTTGTATTTGATTTTATTATTTTTTTTTATTTAAAACAAAATTCTGTAATTTTTTCAATTATTCCACTCAAATTATTTTTTTTTTAAACTTATCATTGTTTGTATCATATTTCAATTATTTTCTTCAAGTTTCCAATTGTAAAATAATTTTTCGATTATTTTTCAAGATTCATATCCTTCAATTTTCAATTTTTTCATTTTTTTTATAATTTCCAAAAATTTTAACTATTTATCTGTGATTTCAACTGTTTTATTCAATTTTCAATTATTTATATGATGTTTTATAATATTTTCTTCAATTTCCAATTACTTTCGTTCTTTTTGGTAATTTCCAAAAAGTGTTTAATTATTATCTTTTTTTTTTCAATGAACTTCTGAAAGTTTTAAATGTTTTTCTGAAATTTTCTCTAACTTTTCTTTATTTAAAATATATTATGTAATTTTTTCAATTATTTTCTCAAATTTTAATTATTTTTTTCAATTTTATATTATTTATCTGAATTTTCAATCATTGTGTTTTCAATTTTCTTAATTTCTTTTATTTTCCCTAATTTTTCATTATTTAATTTTTTTCAATTTATTTTTAAGATTCTCATGTAACTTTTTCAAATTTAAATTATTTTCTTTAGTTTTAAAACATTTCTATAATTTTTAAAATTACTTTCCCGAATTTTAAACTGATTTCATTTTTTTTTTCAATTAATTTGAAAAATTTGCAATTATTTTGTTTAAATTCAATTATTTTTTGCAATTTGTTTTAATTCTAAAATTTTATAAATTTTGTCATGAAAAAAGAGCCCCGGGGCACTGCACCACTTTGCCCCTTAATAGTTACGCCACTGATTCATACGATACATATTTCAATTTATCCAAATCTTGATCGATTTGTTTATTTATCTGAAGTTTCGAACGTCCGTACGAATGGAATTAAAAAATTTATATTTTTTAAAATTATTTTTCTGGGGGTGTTTTCATCCCCTAGAAATACAAAATTAATAATATTTTATATCTAAAATATTTTTTAAAAGTATTTTAAAAGAAATTGCGTCGGCAAAAGTTGAATTTTTTTTTTTTTAATTTTGTCCTTGCCTGTAACTTTAAATACGTGATCTGCAATTTTTTCATATTTATTTTTAAAGAGTTGCAATAATGAGAAAAAATGTAACTTTAAAGTTTTATTTTACAAAAACTGGATAACAAATAACAATAGATTGGTTAAACAATGGTTATAAATAAATTTTTAGTTTGATGCTTCGGTTTGGTTACATCATATGTACATATAATTTTGGTTTATTATTAATTATCTGTTTCAAGCAATTTAATTCAAAAATTTAATTTTTCTCATTTTTTGAAAAGTTTCTTAGGTTTTTTTTTTATTTTTTGATTATTTATTGAATTTTTGACTAATCAGAAGTAAAACTCAATTTTTAAGGGGGGTTTTGGGTTTGTTAAGAAATTGAGTTTTATTCCAATTGATCAGAAATTTAAAATTTTCCAGTTTGCCAATTCGAATCAAAAAGTTTGCAATTTTATTTTTTAACACTAAATTCATAATAAGGGACCTCAAAAAGCCTTATAAATTGAGTTTAAAATAGATTAATGAAGAATTGGAATGTTAAAAAATTTTTTCATTTTTGAAGGCCGACATTGAATTTTGAAACCAGATTTCATTTTTTTTAAAATTTCAATGTCCGTGGAAATGTCATTTTGAGTCATCATAATATTCGATAAATGACTTAAATGTTAATATAAGGGTTTTTTTTATGAAGCTACAACTTTGTAAAAATAATTTTTAAACAAATTTCGATTGCGAAATATAAAAGAGCATAAAATTTCACTTAAGAAAATATGTTAAAAATATTTTACAAATACTTTTATCATATTGAACAAAGACGCTAGACTTTGATTAAAAAAATTCTTCCACGTAAGAGTTACTAAATAATTTACGGTATATTTTTAAAAATGTAGCTTACCTCCAAAAGAAGAAAAAACTAAATTTTATTTTAAGGAGGTTTATCCAAAAATCGAGTTTTTACAGATTCTTATATAATTTTAATGACATATTGAATGCATTATTTTGCACGTATGGTTACAATTTTATTAAAATTTACCCTTTTTTTTTTGAGATATAAATTTATAAAGTTGAAACTTTTATATGTAAAGGGGATGGGGAGGGGGGGGTGGGAGAAGTTAATACACTTTTTTTTTTAGTTTTTCATAACGAAAATAATGGAAAATAGAGAGAATATAATATAGAAAATTTTAATTAATTACAAAATCAATTTCCTTTTTTCCCCGCAAAAGTTCAATTTAATTGAGAAATTGCTTTCTTTTGTAGACGGAATCGAATCGGCAAATGTACCGTTCTCTGATGGAGCAAGTGGTTCGTTTCTTGGACAGAACCCGGAAGAGCCTTGACATTCTTCACGAGAAGAGCAGTGCCAAGGACAAAGGCAGGGTTCCAAGGAGTCGAAGCGTTCACACTGTTCATATTGAGCCGTCACCGAGCCCAGGAGCTTCGACGACGTCGTCTTCGTCGCCTGAATCCTCCAGGTTCACCAGAGCCAAATCGATTAATCAAATTTCACCCAGTCCCACTAGTTTGAGAGACTTCACCTGGTCAGTTTTACGCAGAAATGATTCTATTCATTGTACAACACCCAGGCTAAAACCAGCTCTAAAGCCAGATTTAAATAAAACTCACGATGGTGTCATGTATCGAAGACCCAGTCAACCTGAACATGATGCTGATCTAGTGCCACCAGAAAAGCTGTCCCAGGAAGCTTTTAGGTGAGAAAAAAAAACTGAATTGTGATTTTAATTAAATTCAGTTTCAATCGATTGAAACTTTAATGGAAAAAATCAGACTTTACAGGAAAGAAAATTAATTATAAATTTTATAAAAGTATTTTACAATTTAGGGAAAAAAGAGAAAATTTCAGAGTGATAATTTCAAACTTTCAATAAATTAAATTCAAACTTAAACCGATAAACCGGTTGTACTCAGGGGAGGTTAATAATATAAGGTGGTCCAGGCAAATGCGAGTACTCCTAACTCCAAGTCGTTCATTGTATGAAAATTTCGCTTTCTGGTACTTTTTTCCTAAATTTTAATGAATTTTAATAAAATTTATAATTAATTTTCTTTGTGTGTACTCAAACAACTCAAAAATACTTTCTTCATTACACTCTGGTTTTTTTTAATAAAGTATATCTCTCGGTTAAATACAGGCTATCAGAAAAAACAATCCAGTATCCTTTAAAAAATTATAAACTTTTTGGAAACTACATTTTTCTGAGTGGAAAACGTCCTTTTTTAGAAAAAAAAATGTTAAAAATTGTTTATTTACTCACATTGTTTATTCTTTATAAATTTTTTAAATTGATGCGATTTTGATTTATAATATCTCATTTTTATCAGAAAAAAATTATCTACAAATTCGCTTCCGTAATTTTGTAAATAATCTATTTCTGAAGGAAATGAGCTATTATAAATCAAAATCGCGTCAATTTTAAAAATTTATAAAGAAGCGATGTAAGAGAAAAGTTTTACTGCCTGAAAATGTGTGTAAATAAACAATTTTGAATATTACAAATTAAAAAATTATAAATATTTAAGAATTCATGATGAGTTTATTTAATAATTATAAATATAATTTATAAAATTATAAAATTATAAATATAATTATATTGTAATTATAAAATTATAAATACAAATTTTATAAAAATAAAAAAGGACCCTTCCGAAAATAATGTTGTTTCCAAAAAGTTTTGAATTCATTAAAGGACACTGAATTTTTTTTCTAACAGCCTGTATTTAACCGAGAGATATACCTTAGATCGAAAAACTATCCTTAAATTAACAAAATCAAAATTTAGAGGTGAAAAGGTAAAAAATAAATAAAATGAAATTAATAAACTGGATTAAATATTTTCATTATTTGCAAATAGAAAAAAAGTAAGGATATAAAATTAAAATAAAGAAAATTAGAAAATTATTGAATAGAGGAAAATTAAACAAAAACATTTTTAAAAAAAGGAAAAGAAAAATAATATTTAAAATTTAAAGACACTAAAAATACACTGACAAGTTAAAATAATAAAAATTGTTTTATAATCAACTAATTTTATTGTTTGATTTTACAGATTAATGAGAACTGTCCAGTCATTATTGTCGATGCGAGAACCGGATTTAATGAAGATGACCTCAATTGAAGACAACGGTTCCTCTCCTTCGTCTGGGGATCGTCACAGTATATCATTATCCATGCAATCCGTCAATTTCGCCAGTTCCACGGTTTTACCCGAGTCGACCTTTGTCGGTGGAGATGCCGATCGAGGTGCCGAGTCCAATAATGACGGTGACAACAGAACACTATGCAAAAGCTCAGCAAGTTCCGTTGAAGTAACCGATAATCTCAATCTACTACCCAGAGCAAGAAGATCTCTGGATGCAACGTCTTTAAATTCAGGAAGCAGTAAAACGACGGACGATGAGGTTTTAACAACGCCCGACAATTTGCCCGGTTCCATTTCAAAAAGGGATTTTTTCGCCGCAGAAACGACGTCTGTAAAAAAAATTGAGAAAGACGTCATTAAAATTAGACCAAAACCTTCCAATAGTGTCAGCAGTGCTGAAGACGAGAGCGGATTTTCGTCTATGAGCTCGTTTCAGGTAATTTTTTTTTTTGGCAAAAAAAAAAAAAATATTGCAAGGATCACAGTAGCTCCCCTTTTTTACCTTATCTCCTTTTTCCCCCTTATTTAGAAAAAATTACCTAAAACACCTAAAATCCTATATTTTCTCCTCTTTTCACATTTTTCCTATAAATTTCCATTTTTTTTTTCTCAAAATCATAGTGAAAGTCAAAGTTATTAATTAATTTTTAACCATGGCTGATAAAAATCATAATTTTTTTTAAAAAAATCCGACTTTTTTTTATTTAAATCGGATTTTTTTGATTGAAATCAAAAATTAATTTTTTTTTTAAATATAATCAGTATATAAAATCTCCAAATGTTTATTTGTAAGTAGTTTATTAAAGAAATGAAGAAAACTTTTAGAAAAACAACACAAGAATAAAACATTGACTAAAAATATATAAAAAAGTAGAAAATGTTTTCAAAAAATTAAACAATTTACGGACATTTTATTAAAATTAAAATAATAAATAACATGATAATTAACAAAACGTTAAAATATATTACTAAAAAGAACAAAATTTAAAAATTAACAAAATTAGAGAATTATTTTAAAAATTGAATAAAAAAAGAATAAATAAAATTTTGGGAAATATAAAAAAAATTTAAAAGAAAAGAAATTCTGTGAAATAGAAAAACGATGTTCAAATGAGAATATTTAGTACAATATTAAATTTATATAATATAAAATAAAAGAATAAAAGCATCCAAAAGAGTAGAAAGTTGAGAAATTTAAAAAATGTAGATAAAAGCATCGAATAAATGTTTTAAAAATTCGTACTTACAAGATATAAACTAAATAATTTAAAGAAAAGAAAATATTTCTGAGAAATTGAAAAATGCGATGACAAAAGGGAAGTTAAAAAGTTGAAGTAATAAGAAAAACTAATAATATCCAATTGAAAAGTAATAAATATTTTTTTGAGAATTGAGGAAAAACTTTTGAAAAAATCGAACAAATTATGGAAAATTAACAAACTTTTTAAATATATAATTTGATAAAAATCGACACAAAAAGAAAAAAAATAGTAAGATAAAAAAAAGTAAAAAGATAACTAAAAAGTCCACAAAAGAAATGAAAAAATCCTTCAAAAATAAAAAAGTATGGGAAAACTAAACAAAGAAAATATTGAAAAATGTTAAATGTAAAAAATTAGAAAAATGTTGTAAACAACCCTAATAAAAAAAACTTTAGACAAATTTAGAAAAAAAACTACTTTGTGGAAAAGTAACTAACCTTGTAAAAAAGTGGAAAACGAACAAAATTTAAATAGTTTTTTTTTAATTTAAATTATACAAAAATATGGAGTTGGACTAACTTTTTCCAAATTATTTGTTTGATTCCTCCTTAAAAAGAGATAAATGAAGTAATTATTTAAAAATGTTACGTTAACAACAATAACTTTAGAAAAATGAAAAAACTCTAAAAAATATATAAAAGAGTAAGTAATCTTGCGAACAAAAATAGACAAAAAAAAATTATGACATAATTTAAAAATTAATTAAAACTTAAAGAATGATTTAAAATATGATAAAAGAACAAAAAATTTGAAGTAACAGGAAGAAAATTTAAAGGGAAGTCAAAAAGTTAATGTAATAAGAAAAACTAAAATTTTTGAAAAATCAAAAATAATAAAAAAAATTTTGAGAATTGGAGAAAATCTTTTGAAAACATCGAACAAACTATGAAAGATTAACAAATATTTTAAATATTTAATTTGATAATTTTTTCTTAAAAGGTGATTAAATTTTTAGAAATTAATAACTGAAAGAAATGGAAAATCCAACATTGCAAAATTGTTTTAAAAACATTAGAACATTTTTATGATATTTATCAAATGTCATAATTGTCATAATTTATATGTCATAATAATATGTCATATAATTTTTATTTTTTTTTTTATTTGAAGAAAGAAGGGTAATTTTTTTTTCAATTGGCAGATTTTAGATTTTTCTTTTATTTTAGAAGCTTTTAGAATCGATCATATTTTCTCAATTTATTCAATTTTTTTTACATTTTGTCTATTTTTGTTCGCAAGATTACTTACTCTTTTATATATTTTTTAGAGTTTTTTCATTTTTCTAAAGTTATTGTTGTTAACGTAACGTTTTTAAATAATTACTTCCTTTATCTCGTTTTTAAAAAGGAATCAAACAAATAATTAAAAAAAAGTTAGTCCAACTCCATATTTTCGTATAATTTAAATTAAAAAAAAAAACTTTTTAAATTTTGTTGGTTTTCCATTTTTTCACAAGGTTAGTTACTTTTCCACAAAGTAGTTTTTTCTAAATTTGTCTAAAGTTATTTTTATTAGGGTTGTTTACAAAATTTGTTTAATTTTTTACATTTAACATTTAACAACATTTTGTTTGTTTAGTTTTCCCATACTTTTTTATTTTTGATGGATTTTTTCCATTTCTTTTGTGGACTTTTTAGTTATCTTTTTACTTTTTTTTTATCTTACTATTTTTTTCTTTTTGAGTAGATTTTTATCAAATTATATATTTAAAAAGTTTGTTAATTTTCCATAATTTTTTCTATTTTTTCAAAAGTTTTTCCTCAATTCTCATAAAAATATTTATTACTTTTCAATTGGATATTATTAGTTTTTCTTATTACTTCAACTTTTTAACTTCTCTTTAAACTTTATTTCTTTTTCTTCAAATTTGTTATTCTTTTATAAATTTTAAGCTTTAGCTAATTTTTAAATTTTGTCGTAATTTTTCTAATTCTTATTTAATGAAGGGTGGGAAATTTTTTTCTTCAATTTACTGGTTTTGAATTCTTCTTTTTTTTAAAAACCTTTTAGATTCGCTCATTTTTTTCTGAATTTATTCAATTTGTTTTTATGTTTTGTCTATTTTTTTCGCAACATTAGGTACTTATTCTTTTATAAAATTTTTAGAGTTTCTTCATTTTTCAATAGTTATTGTAGTTATCGTAATATTTTTTAAATTTGTCGTTTTCATTTTTGCACGATTATATCATTTCTTCTATAGATTTTTCAATAAATTATGTGTATATGTTTCTTTATTTTACTATATTTTATTTTTTTATATTTAAAATCCTAATATGTTTATCAAATTTTATATTTTTTGAAATTTTTTCATTTTTTACGGTTTAGAAGATTTTTTAAAAAAATTTTTCCAATTCTTCAATATTTTTTTATTCTTTCTTATTCGACGTTCTTAGTTTTTCTTATTTCTCCAACTGTCTGAGTTCTACTTAAATTTTCTTTCTTTCACTTCAAATCTTTTGTTCTTTCATCATTTTTGTATCATTTTTTGAACCTTAAATTAATTTTTTTAATTTGATCATCTTTTTTCTATTTCTTTAAAATGGTTTCCCTCTTTGAAATCGTTTAATTTTTATTCTTTTTTTTTCTAATTTTTAAAAACATTTATTAAAAGATTTTTCTTCTTTTACTTTATGTAAATTTTATTTTCTACTAAACAGTACTGAATTTTCTTATTATCATCATTTTTCTATTTCTTATAAATTTTTTTCCGCTTACAAAAAATGTATTCATTGTTTTTTTTCTATATCTTTTAAGTAATTCTTTAATTTTTAATTTTGAAAGATTTTTTCCTTAGTAAAAATTTAAAGTTTTCGCTGATTTTCTTAGTTAAAAAAAATGTAAAGTTTTTCTTTTTTTAAAAGGATTATACAATTCAGTTTTTTTTATTTTTTATTATTTCCCATAAAATGTTCTTATTTTTCAAACCAAGTTTATATTTTTATTCTAAATAAAAATAACGTATATTGAACATTTTTAACTGTTTTTTTTTTAATATTTTGTTTTAAACCAATTAACATTTAATTTCTCAGATATTAGATATTATATATTAATAATTAAGGGAACAAATCCGGAAAAATTGTAATTTACGAACTGATAATTTAAAAATGATCTTTCATTAGACTCTTGGTAAAATATAAGATTTTCAAGAAGCAATCGTTTTAATAAAATATCTAATGATTAATTTAATTTTCAGGAAGTTGGATTGCCACCGACCATCCCTTTTTCTCCCATGAAAGGCTGCCATACAGAAGTTGGACTTCCGGAAGTGCCACTCGACAAAGTCAGACATCGTCGATGGTCTTCAACTCCAGCGGAAATTCAGGCTCTTTTTAAACGCCATAGTGGCAGTTTTACAAATTCTCAAGCCACAAAGGAATCATTGAGCGTCTGGGTTTAGCGAATTTGAAATCCAAACGAAACAGAGTGCAATTCTTGAGCATTGATCTTGAGATCAATTCTTATTGATAATCACCGTCAACCTATTTTTTTAATGTACATAGTGACTACTCTTGCTACTTGATGTGATCTTCGCTTTATAGTTTATAGTTTCGTAGAATGCCTTTTTCCACAGCTGTGAATTGCTTTGCAGAATTAACGGCGGTCAGAGAGCAATATTAATAAAAATTACTACATTTTTATTTATTTTTTGTTATCTTCTTTTTTTTCAATAACGATTTAAATAATGCGAATCATAATCAAATTTAATTATAGTTATTTTAAATTTTATTTTTTATTTGCTTTCTGACAAATTGTTTTAAATTGAATCATTCTGTATCGTAAAATACAAAAGGGAAAATTTTATTTTTTTAAATGAATTAGAAAAGTGTTTTAAACAATTCGAATTTATAAAAAAAATCAGTTTAGCTAAGTAAGTTTGATTTCAATTCACATCTTTCTGGAAAATTATTAAGATATCGGAATTAATTTAAAAAAGAAATGATGATGAAGACTGGTCTTTAAAGTAAAATTAAAATTTTTTGTTTAGTTTTATTTATCACGCTGTTTTATAAAGTTAAGTAATTTTATTAAACGAATTTATCAAGCGAAATCCGCTGATTTAATCGTTTATCGTTCAGATGCATTTTTTAAAAATCGCCATTCTTTTAAAAAAAGTTCAAATAACTTTTTTTCCTTTTTAGCTCTAATATTTCTAAATTATAATCGACGATGTTATATAATAAAACATTTTTTAAAAAAACTTCTTAAATAAATTAAAAAAATTGAAAAAGAATGTTATAAATGTGTAAAAAAACAAAAAAAAAGTGCAAAATTGCTGAATTGAAAGGCAAACAAAAATTTAAAAAAAAACAAAACAAAAGGAGGAGAAATATTTATGATACTGGGTGTTTCGTATCTAGTGACTTGTTTAAAAGAAATCCATATTTGCATTTATTTATTTGAGAACCTCTTAAGTCGAAAACTTGAAGTTTTAATGTTTAAAATCCTTTTATTTAAGCTGTGTAATTATTATTGAAATATGTAAGTAGCTTTAAACAACTAGATGCAAAATGTATTATTTACTGTTAAGATTAGTAATATTTGCATGGTATTTTGCGAATCTTAAAGTCTGTAATATACTTTCTATATTAAAACATTTCTGAGTCGTTTAATGTAATCTCTTTTGCAATAAGCAAAACCAAAATGAAGCTATAAACGTGAATTTTTCAGTCCAGACTGTTTTTGTAATCAATCCATAATGTTAAGAAAAACAAACAATCTTTGAAATTAATGTATTTCACGTTTATGGATCCATTTCACTCAGGCTTATTGAATCCGTAAATTATAGATTTAATTGACGATATTTTCATAGGAGACTATATCACTCCGAAACTTTTTTCTTTGCATTTATCGTTGCTAATTGGGTAAAAAAATACCTTCATTTGTAACAAATTTGTAAAATAAAACATGAATGTCATGAATCATAAAATAATTAATTTCTTATTATTTTTTTAATCGGGGTCCAAGATGAAATGTAACCTTTTCCTTCATCAGACTTTTTTGATACACTAAACTGTGTTACAAAATAAAAGAAAGTAGATTTTTATCGAACCTAGTTGAACCTCAAAGGTGAAAAATCAATGAAAAAATGAATTTTGAAAAAGTTTTTGTTCTGTTACTTGCCTACAACTTCCACCAGGTTTGATGAGAAGTAATTTTATTCTATAACACAATAATTCCGTTGGATTGTTTGCCCTATTGAAAGCCGAGGATTTATCTTGAATCAGTTTTAATAATAATTATACTGCAAAGCTAAATTTAAATTCTTTTGAAATCTGTTATTTCATTCCGAATCAATCTGTTTCAACTCCAATCGGATTTATCTGGAATAGAAACGAATTAATTTGGAATGAAATGAGAGGTTGGAAAAAGATTTTAATTTAGCTTAGCACTGCTTTCAAAAGAAATTTTTATTGACTTACGTAAATTTATAGATCAATTAACAATAATTGACCAAAGAATATAAAAAAACTTGAGGCCGATATCGCCCCCGGAGCATCCCCAAATCAACTCCTGAATTACCGAAAATTTCAATTTTCAGTACAAGAGAATTTTAATAATCAAATTAATATCCGGGCCCAAAATGTTGATCGCTTTAACTTCAAACAGTGGGTCAATTACTTTCGTCGTCGTTCAATTTTTCCATCAAATTTCAATTATTTTTATCATTTTTCAAGTATTTTCTCCATATTTCTATTAGTTTTAACATTTAAAAATTATTTTCATCAAATTTCAATAATTTTTTTCAATATTTTTTTTTATGGTCATCAATTTCTCAATTTATTACACAGTTTTCAATTCTTTTCTACGATTCAATTTTTTTCTTCAAATTTCAGGAATTTTCTTTAATAATTTTTTTATTATGTATCAATAATTTTTAAATACTTTAAACCAATTGCTAATTATTTTTTACAAGTTTCATTTTTTTTCAAATTTCAATTATTTTGTTTTCAATCTTACATTCTTTTAATTATTTACACCAGTTATCAATTATTCATGTCATTATTCAATAATTTATCTCAAATGTTTATTATTTTTGGTATTTTTCATGTATTACCTTCAAATTAAAATTTTTTGTGATTTCCAGGGACTGACACGAAAACTGAAACAAAATATATTTTATTTTTGTTTCGTTTCGGTTTTGAAAAACTGAAACAAAATATAAATTTAATTTTGTTTTGTGTTGAACCTGAAACGAAAAGGCTCTGAATTACGTTTTCGCCTCATGCCCGAAACGAAAATCCGCTCCGAATTCCGTTTTCGTTTCTTATAAAAAAGGCTCTAAATTTCACAAAAACAATTTTAAACACAATTCTTTTCTTGCAAGAGACGAAAACGAAATTCAGAGTCTTTTCGTTTCGGGCATGAGACGAAAACGTAATTCAGAGCCTTTTCGTTTCAGGCTCAATACAAAACAATATTGATTGTACATTTTTGTTTCGTCACAACAATTCAAAACAGAAACAGAATTCGGTTTTCGTGTCAGTCCCTGGTGATTTCTCAATTTATTTTCTTCAAATTTCAATTATTTTTGTCATTTCTTGGCTATTTTTTCCTATTTTTAATTATTTTTGTCATTTTTTAAAATTTTCAATTATTCTAGTAATTTCTCAATTGCTGCAATATTTTCGACATTGCTTTATTACTTTCTCCAAAGTTTATACTTATTTCCTTATATCTTTAAATTATTGTCATGAATTTTTAATTTCTTACTTCAATTTTCATTTATTTTTGTCAATTCTCAATTTTTTTCAAATTTCAATTATTTATGTCATTTTTTACGTCTTTTCTTACATAATCATACATTTTTTACAAAATTTTAAATTAGTTTTATCATCCTTTATTATTTTTCAAGGTACAATTATTTTTGTCGTTTCTCAATTCTTTTTTTCTTAATTTTAATTATTTTTATCATTTTCAAGTTTTTTTTTTCAAATTTCTATCAATTTTATGATTTTTCAATTATTTAATTATTTTCTTTAATGGTCCATTTTTTTCTCCAATTTTTTAATTATGTATTGACATGAAATTTCTATTTTGTTTTTCCATTTTTCAATTATTTTTGTCATTTTCCAATTATTTTCTTCAAATTTCTATTATTTTTGCCATTTTGGAATTATTTTCTTCAAAGATCAATTTGACCTTAAAAACTGATGTACTACTCACTTACTTTTTTCACTGTTTTAATACTATAGCTATGTAATCATACATAAAAGAAATCTGAGAAAAATGTGATTTTAGATCCGCACTGAGAGAAAATACGAGATCTTAAAGCATGTGACTCGAAGAATCTCGAAGGATGTGATGTCTAAAACTGTAAAAGCATGTGGACATCCTTTAAAAGGATGGAACAAATGCTCTCAAAGCATTTGACGCATGCTAAATTAGCTTTTGTATACAAATGTTACGATATCTTCTGTCACATCCTCTAGTTTCTCGTTTCAAATGCTCTCAGAGGTGGCCGAATCGGCAAAATGAAATACAGGCAAGCTCTTCTGTTTCAATAAACATATATACATCCGTATCAGTCTTTTACTCATTAAATAAATGCGCATTAGTTTTTTATTAATCAAATACATGCGCACTAGTTTTTTATTGAGACGGAACAACCCGAACGGTTCCGGAAACACCCGAATGGGTCAGGAGGTACCCGAATAGATCCGGAAGTACCCGAACGCTTCCGGAAACACCCGAATGGGTCAGGAGGTACCCGAATAGATCCGCAAGTAGCCGAACGCTTCCGGAAACACCCGAATGGGTCAGTATGTACCCGAATAGATTCGGAAGTACCCGAACGCTTCCGGAAACACCCGAACGGGTCAGGAGGTACCCGAATAGATTCGGAAGTACCCGAACGCTTCCGGAAACACCCGAACGGGTCAGGAGGTACCCGAATAGATCCGGAAGTACCCGAACGCTTCCGGAACCACCCGAATGGGTCAGGAGGTACCCGAATAAATCCGGAAGTACCCGAACGCTTCCGGAAACACCCGAATGGGTCAGGAGGTAGCCGAATAAATACGGAAGTACCCGAACGGTTCCGGAAACACCCGAATGGATCAGGAGGTACCCGAATAGATCCGGAAGTACCCGAACGGTTCAAGAAACACTCGAATGGGTCAGGAGGTACCCGAATAGATCCGGAAGTACCCGAACGCTTCCGTTGAAAATTATTTAAGACTGGTGTAAAAAAATAAATTTTTGAGAAAGATAATTGAAATATTGACGAAATAATTTAGAAACTAATTGAATAATAACACAAATAATCAAAAGCTGGAATAAAAATTAAACATTTAAATACGATAATTGAAAAATTAAAAAAAAGTCTAAGTTTGAAAAAAATAATTGAAAATTAAAGAATTTAATTGAATTTAAAAAAAAATTTGAATTTGAAGAGAATAATTCAAAAATTTTAAAAAAATTTAATTACATAAAGAGTAATTCAAGTTTCAAAATCATCATTGAAATTTTTAGAAAATAATTGACAAATGTATAAAAAATGAATAAATTGATGACAAATAATCAAACGAATGACGAAAATGATGGAAATTTGACAAAATAATTTAAAACTGGTGTAAAAAATTAAAAAATTCACGACAATAAAAAAATTGAATAAAAATAACTGAAATTTGTAGAAAACAATTCTAAAATGGCATAAATAATAGAAATATGAAGAAAATAATTGAAAAATGACAAAATACCCAAATAATAACAAAAGTAATTGGAATTTGAAGAAAATAATTGAAAAATAACAAAAGTAAATTGAAACTTGTGTCAAAAATTTAAATATTCATGACAATAATTACATGGTTGCTACAGAAGTCTGAATTAAAAAGTCTCCGACTTCTACAGGTTTTTCACAACAAATTTTGGGATTTTTTGTCTAGAAAAATTTAGAAAAAGTACTAAAATGAATGAAATTCCAGGTTGGTTTTGTAAATTCCCTGACATTTCCAGGTTTTCCAGGTTTTCCAGGTTCTGTGGCAACTATGATTAAAAAATGAAATGTTTCATCGGAAATCATATTAAAAATATTTTAGAGTAGGTATTTCTTATTTATAAATATTTGTACGTATAATAACAGTTTTGTGGAAGAGTAAGCAGTAAAAGTTTAATTTATTCTATATTCCTTAAAGATTATAACTAAAATTTTAATAAATACTTAAAATTTGTATTCTTTTATATCAGACTTTTAAAAATTGTTTAAACCCTGATTATTTTTAATTTTACATTTTCTTAAAAATCATCATACAAAGTTCTAGTTTTTTTTAAATTCAGCAACATACAATACATACAATAGCTACAAATAAAAGGATATTTAGTTATTGATTGAAATATTTTGAAAAAAGTAGAACTTTATATGATTATTTTTAAGAAAATTTAAAATTAACAATAAATTTTTTAAACAGCTGTTAACAATTTAAGATTATCCTTCATATTCATATATACTTATTACTTTTAGTTATTGTAGACATAAAATGTTGAAAAATTCAGATAAAAATATAACTTTGTAGGCACGGAAAAATACGACTTAGCTGCGGCAGCTAAAAAAATAAACTGATACTTATTTAGCTATGTGGACTAAATAAGTGTCTGCTAAATTTTGATAGCAGCAGCGGCTAACTCACTTTTACCGTGTAATTATTTTTAATAAAATTTAAAATAAACAACAATAGATTGTTTAAACAATTGATGACAATTTAAGATTATCCTTCATCTTCATACTGACTCTCTAAATATGAATTAGTGAATTTTTACTTATTCAGATTTAAAGAGTATTACTTTTACTTATTATAGACATAAAATGTTGAAAAATTGGAAAAAAATTAGTGCGCATGTATTTGATAAATGAAAAACGAGTGCACACGTAGTTAATAAATAATAAACATCACACAAAGAACCTTCGGACCAATTCGGGTGGTTTCGGAACCGTTCGGGTACTTCTTGATATATTTGGGTATCTCCTGACCCATTCGGGTGGTTCTGGAACCATTTGGGTACTTCTGGATCTATTTGGGTACCTCCTGACCCATTCGGGTGTTTCCGGAACCGTTCGGGTACTTTCGGATCTATTCGGGTACCTCCTGACCCATTCGGGTGGTTCCGGAAGCGTTCGGGTACTTCCGGATCTATTCGGGTACCTCCTGACCCATTTGGGTGGTTCCGGAAGCGTTCGGGTACTTGCGGATCTATTCGGGTACCTCCTGACCCATTCGTGTGTTTTCGGAACCGTTCGGGTACTTCCGGATTTATTCGGGTACCTCCTGACCCATTCGGGTGTTTCCGGAAGCGTTCGGGTACCTCCTGACCCATTCGGGTGTTTCCGGAACCGTTCGGGTACTTCCGGATCTATTCGGGTACCTCCTAACCCATTCGGGTGTTCCCGGAACCGTTCAGTTACTTGCGGATTAATTCGGGTACCTCCTGACCCATTCGGGTGGTTCCGGAAGCGTTTGGGTACTTCTGGATCTATTCGGGTACCTCCTGACCCATTTGGGTGTTTCCGGAACCGTTCGGGTACTTTCGGATCTATTCGTACCTCCTGATCCATTCGGGTGTTTCCGGAACCGTTCGGGTTGTGCCGTCTCAATAAAAAAACTAGTGCGCATGTATTTGATTAATAAAAAACTAATGCGCATTTATTTAATGAGTAAAAGACTGATACGGATGTATATATGTTTATTGAAACAGAAGAGCTTGCCTGTATTTCATTTTGCCGATTCGGCCACCTCTGAGAGCATGTGAGACGAGAAACTAGAGGATGTGACAGAAGATATCGTAGCTTTTGTATACAAAAGCTAATTTAGCATGCGTCAAATGCTTTGAGAGCATTTGTTCCATCCTTTTAAAGGATGTCCACATGCTTTTACAGTTTTAGACATCACATCCTTCGAGATTCTTCGAGTCACATGCTTTAAGATCTCGTATTTTCTCTCAGTGCGGGAAAACCGAGAATTTGAAAATCATGTTTCGGTAGACACCCTGACCTTTTTCTCGAAATCTGAATTAGTGGTTTTCTACTAATGAATTAGCGAAAAGTGAGCTACTATTAAAATAGTAAGAATTTTACTAATTTTTAGTAGAAAACTACTTATCTTGTAGTAGAAAACTACTAATTAGTACTAATAATTAGTAGTTTTCTACTATATGAATTAGAGAAAAATGAGGCATGAATTTGACTAATTCATAGTAGAAAACTACTAATTCAGATTTAGAGAGTTAATTTCTTGAAAAACGGATAAAGCTTCAAATAAAAAAATAAAAGAAAGAAACTTGTAAATTATAATATATAATTAATTGTAAATTCATTTATCCATATTGTTATTAAGAAATTTATTTTTTGTCTGGTCTTATTCTTTATATATGTTACCGGCAAAACCCGAAGTAAAATTGTATGAAGTAAATATAAATTGCCTAGGCATTTCTGAAATTCCTAGGCATTTTGCGAATTTCCTAGGCATTTCGCGAAATGACAAAGCCGATTTAGGCAAATTGGAAAAAGTAAAAAAAATTACAAAATTTGCAAGGCAATTGTGTATTTAGTCATTTGAAATTATTTGTTGCAACAAGAACAACTACTGTGACATTTATAGAGTAGCAAAGTACGCCTTTCTTTTTACATATGAAGCATTTTACGTGTAATGTTCCAAGTTCAAATTTCATCTCCTTCAAATGAAGTAAAACTTGGGGAATTTGTTGTCCTACCTAGTGCTAATATAACCCAAAAATTTTTTTGACCTTTTTCAAAAATTGGTGGGGATTGAGGGCGGTCAATTTCATCAAATTTTCTTGACAACTTCTCAATTTTTTCTGTCTTTACATGTAAAGAAAAAAAATTTCGTCGAATATGTTTCTTACAGACATTTTAATGCTCTTTTCATTACTAAATTTTATTTTTTAATATTTTGAAAATTTGACCCTAACTTTTTATAGTTATATTTAACCCTTTAACGCCGGGACGGACGCTTTTTTTCAGTCTTTTTCAACGTTAATATTTTTTGTTATTAGGCACGTAGAAAATTTTCGGAATAACATTTCCTTACGTAATTTTTATCGCTCTTTCAGAATCTGTCATCAAAATTTCAAAAAAAAAAAAAAATTCCAAAAGCTATGGCTACTTTTTTGGAAAAAAATGCAAATTTTTGACATTTTTGATTCAAAAATGACTTTTTTTTTCATGTAAGCAGTAATGACAAAAATTCTTCACCTTAAAATATCGCGTCCGCAATATCCAAGCTTCAAAGTTATGGACCATACATTTAAAAATTTCAAGATGGCGGATCCAAAATGGCGATGACAGAGTTTTTTTTCAAAAATTTGACACCCAGTGGACACTTCTTTTAATTCTCATGTTATCTGTATGACAATGAGTGCCTGAACGTTTTTGGGGTCGCTGATTGTGAATCTAAAGTCAGATTTCAAAAATTCAAAATGGCGGATCCAATATGGCGGTCAATATTTTTGAAATTGATTGGATTTATTTGAAACTTGTTACTCGGGGGTTTTTGGGGTCGCTGATTGTGAATCTGAAGTCAGATTTCAAAAATTTTCAAAATTCAAAATGGCGGAACCAATATGGCGGTCGAAACTTTCTAAATTGATCGGATTCACTTGAAACTTGCTACTCGGGGGTTTTTGGGGTCGCTGATTTCAAATCTGAAGTCAGATTAACAAAATTCAAAATGGCGGAACCAATATGGCGGTCGATATTTTTGAAATTGATCGGATTTGTTTAAATTCGTTGGTTAGGGGTTTTTTGGTCCGTCAAAAACAAATGTAAAGTCATATTTGAAAAATTCAAAATGTCAGATCTAATATGGCTGTCGACATTTTCAATATTGATCGCATTTACATGAAGTTTGTCACCTTGGGCTAAGTATTAGATACATGGTAGTATGTACTGAAGTCATTAAAAGTATTTTAATGTTGCACTAGTTTGACATCATTATTTATTTGTTACTTCTTTAAAAACAGCATTTTAATGTAATTTACGATGTAATGTCACTAAGTTCACATTCATTTCCAAAATGCCTAGGCAATTCGCGAATTGCCTGGTCTTCGGGTTTTGCCGGTAACATATACGCAATAATCGTTCCGAATATTTTTCGCGTTTAAAAAAAGATAAAATAGTGTTTTCATTTTTAGATTTAGCAGAAATAAATAAACACATAATAAAATAACAAAATAATAACATATTATGTGTGAATAAAATGGTGGGTAAAAGATAAATACAATTTTAAGGAAATGAGATTGTGTATCTTATTTTTCACTTTTTCAATCTCCTTTCCCCTCAACTAAACGTAGTGTTTTGCTGGAGCCCCTGTTCCCCTGTCTAATATAATCGCTACTTGAATAGTATTCAAGGAAGGGTTTCTGACATCCCAATTAGGCACCTCCACAGGTGGCAAATACTGACAGGACTCTCAAATACAAAAGGTACAAGTTGAATACCAGGTGTGGACAGGTCCTTTATAGTGGGGAATGCAATATAATTGACCACTTTGTCCTGGGATAACCCCAGAACATTTTAGAGCCATTTAACCCACTCGACCTAAATTTTCAGGATATTTTCATTTCGTTCCCGATTTCTGAGGGGAAAACAGAAAATTGTTAGGGGAGAGTCGGCCAAAATGCCTAATTGGGTAAAAAGTTTCATGTTTATCAGTTTATTATTAAAGAATTGTGAAAATGATGCTTTTCAACAATAATTTTTTCATTTTTAAATTTTAGAAAATATGCACTTCTATCGCACAGACGTACATAATTTTTTTTTTAAATTAATCCTTAAACATTTAGCTATCTAAAGGCTTTGATTTAATTTATAAAAATGAGTTCTAAAAAGGAAATAATTAGTTTAATTACATCGTGTGTTTTTGGGCAAATTGCCTTGGTTAAATTGCCTATATGCTGTAAAACTTCTAAGCAAGATACGTACGATACGGAAAATTTCTCAGGTTACGTATATTTTGATGTAGAAATTAAATATCAAGTTGTTACTGCTTCTGTTTAAAAAACCAGTGTTTAAACAAATTAATTATATTAATTATTGCATTTATATTAATAATAATTATAATAATTATGCATTGAAGAATCATTTTTAATATATTTTTAAAACATGATTTTAAATAAGAGCGGGATGAATAAAAAGAAGTGCGCATGCGCAGAAAAAATACATAAGATTACGAGAGATACGTGTTGTCACGTGACTATAAAGAATCATGGCGGATTAACCTGTCACATTTGGCATTGAATGTCAAAATTTTCGATTTCTTTCTAAAACTCACGCTGTTTTGAAGCAAGCAGGTATTTTTGTAATTTATTACAGTGTTTAATTTACTTTTGCAAGTTATTTTATAATTGTAGAAGCTTTATTTATTTGTTATAGACTTTATTTCCATTTTTTGTCGGACAGCTTTGGCTTGAAACTTTAGTTTTATGATGAAAAGATTATATTTTTGTATTCAAAGCTAGTTCTTTTTTTAATATTAACAAGATAATTGATTATAGAAAACATATACAAAAATTTTTTTTACTTTTATTCATATTTTTTCATATTTTTGTGCACAGGCGATTTACCCAGTCGTGAGTCAAAATGGCGAATTTTGACATCAATATTTAAATAATTATTTTGTCTATTTTTTCTGAAATAAATACTTAAAATTACTACCTCCTTATATTCTTAAAGGTTGTTTTCTAAATATTTGATGGTTTATATTTTTCAAAACTATAATTAAATACTTTTTTTTTTTGGCTTTAAACTTTACTATAGCCATTTTGGCCGACTCTCCCCCACAGTATTTTTTTTTGTGAAAATCACTGTTGCCCGGGTATCTTTTGGTAAAAAAAAACCACGTAGGTGGCAGAAAAAGTAGCGTTTAAGAGTGTAACAATTTTCTTTTTAATTGTTTATAAATTCATTTTAATGATACAAACTTTAATTAACACTCAAATAAATTTTAAAAGTTACGCATTATATGTTTATAAAAAGTAAAAAGATAATACTTTAACCAAGCACATTTAACAAAAATAGTAAGAAATTAAAACATTAAACTTCCGTCCATGATTATTTAATAAGATAATATAATATGTTCAATATTCACACAATTAGGCACGAAAATACATCTTAATCTTTAGAAATAAAATAATTTAGAAAACAAATACGCACGTTTCAGGCCTGAATTATTCATTAACAAAATACGAGAATATATTAAGTAGTATTAAATAGTCTTACATCAATTTTAAGACATCAGTTACGATAAAAAGAGAAACTAAACAAACAGAATGATGATAATTAAACAAAGTTAATAACCCAATCACTAAAATGATCGATGGTATTCCACGAACAGAATACCATCGAAAAATTGTTCATAATTTTATCGAAAAAGACTCAGAAGTTTATAAGACCTCGAAAAATGTCCAAAGTTAAAGAAATTGTGGATTCTTTTTATTTTTTTGCAAACTAACCCTTTCTAGGGGTGCGTTAAATAACCACCCCTAAACATGATTTTTAAATTCCCGGATCTAAAATCACATTTTTCCCGGATTTCTTTTATGTATGATTAATAGCTATAATATTAAAATATTGAAAAAATTAAGTGCGTAATATATAAGTTTTTAAGGTAAAATTGATCTTTGAAGAAAATAATTCCAAAATGGCAAAAATAATAGAAATTTAAAGGAACAGAATGAAAGATGACAAAACTAATTAAAAATTTAAACAAAAGACTTGGAAAATGACAAAAATAATTGAAAAATGGAAAACAAAATAAAAATTTGATGTCAATACATAATTAAAAAATTGGAGAAAAAAATTGACCATGAAAGAAAACAATTAAATAATTGAAAAATCATAAAATTAATAGAAATTTGAAAAAAATACTTGAAAAATGATAAAAATAATTAAAATTAAAAGAAAAAAATAATTGAGAAATAACAAAAATAATTGAAAATTACAAAATTAATCAAAAAATGGAACAAATAGTCCAGAAATGACAAAAATAATTGAACCTTGAAAAACAATGTAAGGTGATAAAACTAATTTAAAATTATGTAAAAAATTTATGATTTGAAAAAAAGACGTAAAAAATGACATAAATAATTAAAAAATGGAGAAACAAATTAAAAATTAGAAATCAATAATTGAAAAATTGGAGATAAAAATTGACGATTAAAGAAAATAATTAAATAATGACAAAATAATTGCAAAATCCCAAAAAATTTTAAATTTGATGAAAATACTTGAAAAATGATAAAATTAATTAAAGATAAAAATAAAAAGCAATTGAGAAATGACAAATATAATTGAAAAATGAAAAAATTAAATTTAAATTAAAGTAAGAAATTAAAGAATCTCTGACAATAATCTAAAGATATATGAAAATAAGTTAAATTTGGAGAAAGTAATAAAAAAAATGTCGAAAATATTGATAATACTTATGAAATGACTAAATTATTTGAAAATTTTAAAAGCAATTAAAAAATGAGAAAAATAATTATAATAGGAAAAATAATCGAGAAATAACAAAAAGAACAGAAATTTGCAGAAAATAATTGAGAAATCACAAAAAATTTAAATTTTAAGATATATGTGAAAAATAACAAACATAATAAAAATTTGAGACAAATAATTGAAGAGTGACAAAACTAATTAAAAATTAAGTAAAAAATACAAAATTTGAAGAAAAGACTTGAAAAATGATAAAAATAATTAAAATTTAAAAATAAATTGAGAATTGACGAAAATAAATGAAAATTGAAGTATGAAATTAAAAAATTCATGACAATAATTTAAAGATATAAGAAAATAAATACAAAATTTGGAGAAAGTAATAAAACAAAGTCGAAAATATTGACAATAATTGAGAAATTACTAAATTAATTGAAAATTTTTAAAAAAACAATTAAAAAATAAGAGAAATAATTGAAAATGATTGAATAATGACATTAATGATTGATAACTGGTGTAAATAATTAAAAGAATGTAAAATTGAATAAAAAAATTGAAATTTGAAAAAAAAATAATTCTCAATCGGTGTAAAGTATTTAAAAATTATTGATACATAATAATAAAATTATTGAAGAAAATTGCTGAAATTTGAAGAAAAAAATTGAAAACTGTGTAATAAATTGAGAAATTGATGACCATAAAAAAAAAATTGAAAATAACTATTGAAATTTGATAAAAATAATTTTTAAATGTTAAAACTAATAGAAATATGCAGAAAATAATTAAAAAATGATAAAAATAAGTTAAATTTGATGGAAAAATTTAAAGACGACGAAAGTAATTGACAATACTGGTTTAAAAATTAAAAATTTGTAGACCTTAATTAAAAACTTGAAAAGTAATTAAAATTAGAAGAAACTAATTAATTATTTAATTAGTTTCTTCTAATTTTAATTTATTTTATTCTAATCTTAATTAAGAAACTAATTAATTATTTAATTAGTTTCTTCTAATTTTAATTACTTTTCAAGTTTTTAATTAATGTCTACAAATTTTTAATTTTTAAACCAGTATTGTCAATTACTTTCGTCGTCTTTAAATTTTTCCATCAAATTTAACTTATTTTTATCATTTTTTAATTATTTTCTGCATATTTCTATTAGTTTTAACATTTAAAAATTATTTTTATCAAATTTCAATAGTTATTTTCAATATTTTTTTTATGGTCATCAATTTCACAATTTATTACACAGTTTTCAATTTTTTTCTACGATTCAATTTTTTTCTTCAAATTTCAGCAATTTTCTTTAATAATTTTATTAATATGTATCAATAATTTTTAAATACTTTACACCAATTGCCAATTATTTTTTACAAGTTTCATTTTTTTCAAATTTCAATTATTTTTTTTCAATCTTACATTCTTTTAATTATTTACATCAGTTATCAATTATTCATGTCATTATTCAATTATTTATCTCAAATTTTTATTATTTCTGGTATTATTCATGTATTACCTTCAAATTAAAATTTTTTGTGATTTCTCAATTTTTTTTTTCAAATTTCAGCAATTTTCTTCAATAATTTTATTATTATGTATCAATAATTTTTAAATACTTTACACCGATTAAGAATTATTTTTTTTCAAATTTTAATTTTTTTATTCAATTTTACATTCTTTTAATTATTTACACCAGTTATCAATCATTAATGTCATTATTCAATTATTTATCTCAAATTTTTATCATTTCTGTTTTTTTTTTCATGTATTATCTTCAAAATTTAAATTTTTTGTAATTTCTCAATTCATTTTCTTCAAATTTCAATTATTTTCGTCTTTAAATTTTTCCATCAAATTTAACTTATTTTTATCATTTTTTAATTATTTTCTGCATATTTCTATTAGTTTTAACATTTAAAAATTATTTTTATCAAATTTCAATAGTTATTTTCAATTTTTTTTTATGGTCATCAGTTTCTCAATTTATTACATAGTTTTCAATTTTTTTCTTCCAATTTCAGCAATTTTCTTCAATAATTTTATTATTATGTATCAATAATTTTTAAATACTTTACACCCTTTATTGAAATTTGAAGAACATAATTTTATATAATAAGAATAGATAATTATTATTTTACAAAGAAAGTGAGAAAAGTGATTTTTTTTTATAGTGAGTAATAGTAAGTGATTTTCAAAAAAGTGAATAAAAATGAGAAAAATAAGTCACTGGCAGCCCTGAAAATGCTCAAATTCGCTTGAAACTTGTTACACTTTTACTATTTTGAAAATCTAACTTCTGATTAGTAACCAGGAACATGGATTACCACCGAGTAACAAGTTTGAAGTGAATTTGAGCAATTTTGCAAAATATGTCTGCCATATTGGATCCGCCATTTTGAATTTTGAAAAATTGGTAAATCTAATATCGTTTTCACAATCAGAGACTTCGAAAACGAGTAATAAGTTTCAAGCGAATTTGAAGAATTATGAAAACGAATTAGCTGAAATTTTTAGAAATTCCCGGATATAATTTTTTTTTTCCCGTCAATTTCCCGGGGTTTTCCCAGTCGAACTAAAATCCTGGCAAATTCCCGGAATTCCCGGTGAGTGGACACCCTGTAAATTCAGCATTTGTAAGTAAATAGGTTTAAAAAATTATTTTTTTATATTGTTTTCTTTTATAAATTTTTATACTGAACAAGATACAAGGTTCGCTGCATTATAAAATTAATTTATAATTGTTTAAACAATTTTTTTCATATTTTTTGTTTTAATTAAATATTTTAAAAGCTTACAACTTTCTAAATAGCGAAGAGAAAAACAATTAAATTCATTTAATTTGATTTCTTTAATTTAATTGATTGTTTAAACAATAAATAATGTTTAATACATTCAATTGTTGAAACATATTTTTTCATACTTTCTGTTTCAATTAAATATCTTAAAAACTTACAACTTTTTAAATAGCAAAGGGAAAATCAATTTAACTAATTTAATTTAATTGATTGTTTAAACAATTAAAATTGTTAAAAATACATTTTTTTATTAAATTCAGCTAGAATCATATTCCTTATCTCAAAACGAATCGATTGACCTATATAACTTTTATAATTGATCAAAACTTTGTAAAATAATTCATGTTTTTTCACTTTTTTTGCATTTAAAATTATTTTTATTAATAAATTCTCGAATTAACTTTTATATTACTAATTTATTGTTTCCTCAATGAGGAAGCAAATTATTTTGCTTACTTGGAAGCGAAAAGTCCATGAAATGGACATAATTTTTACCTCTTTTCACCTAAGTATAAGGTAAAAGAGCTTTAAAAAGCTTCCTCTATAAGTTATTACAAAAAAATTAATTAAACCCTTAAAATATGCGAAAAATAAATTGTTTACGCAAATATAAATTATTTAAACAATTGAAAAGTCTTGAAAATTGCAGATAGAAAAATTCGTGATTATTTTTTAATGAAGTAAACAAAAGACAAAATACTTCTAGGAGAATAAATTTAAAAATTGTTTTCAACAATTTAAATTGTTTAAACAAATAAATAGAATATTTCATGTAAAAATTTTCTGTCAACTGTTACTAAAGAATCGACACAGTTATTAGAAACATTATTTAAATTCAAAAATATAAGAAAACTAAGTTGTTTAAACGAATTAAAATTGTTTAAACAATTGAATGTATATTATGACTTATAGTTAAATAACTTCTTTTTAGTTCTTCAATGAAAATTACAAAACACCACATGATTATAGGTGAATTTAATGAAAAGTTAATTTTAAATATTTTTTTTTGTTTAAATCTGTTTAAACAATCAGTTAAATTAAATTAAATGAATTTAATTGTTTTTCTCTTTGCTACTTAGAAAGTTGAAAGCTTCTCAGATATTTATTTAAAACAAAAGTATGAAGCTATATTTATGCTCTGCTATTTTATTCAAAAAAAAATTCCGTTAAAAAATAAAATTTATTTAAATTTTGCTAAAGTGTTTCTATTGTTAGTGGAAGTTTAAATACCAAATATTTTTAAATTCCAGGAAATAGTTTTCGAGTTACACAGTTTTAAAAATTTCAATTTTTTTAAAATATAGTTTTTTAAATTTATTATATTTCTAAGTAGATTGCATAAAAGTTAACATATATATATAGTGATTTTTAAAGCTTTTTTTACAGGCTATTCGTTGATGATAAATGTTTTTTTGTAAAAAGAAAATTTGACCTTGAAATTCAAAGTCAAAATCTTAATTTGATTGTATCTCGAAATCGGATTTTTTAAAAAAATTTTAACCTGTCTCAATAGAAAGATTGACTTTTTTCCTATAAGATATGGAAAAATGAGAGTGGAACTCTAAATACTAAATTTAGTTTTTTGTAATTTGACTAAGTTTCTGTTATTTTTTTACTGTTCATCAGTTATTTTTATGTAATAAACTGAGAAAAACTTATTCTTTAAATTATGGGTAATAATTTTGGTTTTGAGTGGAAAATATTTAAATTTTGAAATTAGGAAAAATATTGGAATGTTTGTGTTTACTTTTGATACGAGAATAAGTTTATTTCCCTGTAAATATTTTTGACTAATGTCTGAAATTAAACGTCATGTGTAACTAATAATCATAAGTCATTTTTGACTAATTTAGATTTAAAAAGTAAAGTGTCTAATGAAAAATGAATGAAATCGCATAACTTATTTTAGATTTTTACCTAATACGAACTCGACTTTGTTTATTGTTTATTTGCAATGGTATGACATTTAATAAAAATCATTATAATTTAATTTACTTAATGTATATTTTGAAACAAGAAAATATTTCGTAGACTGGAAGAATTTTATACATTTTATTAAGTTAACAAAATATTTTTATTGAAATAAATAAAAAAACGGTAGTTAGAAAAAATCCAAAGTCGAGTAAGTATTTAGAATAAATTTTAAATGTTAAGTTGCTTATATATTTTTAGTTAAGTATATTGTTATTAATTAAAATTCCTCTACATTTACTTAATTACTACTGTATTATAGTTTATTGATGCTTTTTATATAGAAAAACATTTTTCCTTGTATTAACGAGGTACGCAATTTTTCCAAAATAAAATGATTCGAACGCATAAGACTCCTTTCATTATAATTTGGATTTATTGAATTAATTTACATATTGACTTTTGTATGATGTATGAGGAAACTTAAATTTTTAGAAATTTAATGCTGCTGCTACCAAAATTGCAGGAAGTGGAAAAAGTGTCCCGCATGTTTTTTTTCTTCAATTTGTCATTCTTTTTCACTTTAGAATTTTTTTTTCCTGTTGTAGTTATCTTTAATCAACTAATTATAAGTCAAACATTCTCAGAAATGCCAAAGTTGGTTGTAAGGTATTTCGATATTTTTGAAAATTAGCAGAAAAAAAAGTTGTAGATTTTGAAAATTACGCCAATTTTGGCAAATTTTAATGAATTTACTTTATATTTACAGAATTAACAGATGATTTGTAATTGTTTAAAAGAGAATTTAGAGTTTTAAAATTTAAAAAAATTAGTCAACAATTTTTTTTTTAAATTTGTAGTTGGTTTATTTTAAGATGAATTAACAATTATCGTATAAACTAATAATTTATTTATACATATAGAAATTGTTTATCAAAATGTATTTGTTACTGTTACAATTATGTTAACAAAGGGGACATATAGAAGTAAATTTTAGTAACTATTTGTAAAATCTATTTTGATTTGATTAAAATAAAAATAATATTTAAAAAAGTAGGTACTTTTTCAATTGTAAATAGCAAAATATGTAAATATTTATGACTTTTGAAATTCTCGACTAAAAATATGTCTTAGAACTTGAGTTTGGTTTATTTTAAAAAAAGAAAGTCCAAAATTTAAATTCGATTTAGACCTTACATTAATTTTTTTTGAATATTTTTAAAATATAGTTATATTTTGCACCTTCTAATTACTTTTTAACACTCTGATTCTTCATTATTATTTTCAAATTATTTTGCTTCAACTTTTCGTCATTTTTCACTTTTTAGTTATTCTTTTTCAGTTAAAAATTGTGTTTGCAATTTTTTTTTTTCACATAATAGTAATTTATTTTCTCTCCTAGTACTGTTTAATCAACTTCTAGTTACTATTTTACAGTCTAGTAATTTTCTTCCAATTTCTAGTAATTTTTCCATAATCTTTTAATAATTTTTTACAATGTATTCAGAGCCGTAACTTAGGTTTTTCGCGCCCGGTGCGAGATAAATATTTTGGCGCCCCCCTCCCCCACCCTATATTCCTTAGAAAAATAGAAGTTACAAAATATGTTTAATCAGGGGCAGAGATTTGTAAATTTTTGCCATCTACACACTTTAAATTGACCGGTAAAAAGAGGAGGTAGAAGAGAAATAAAACAATATTAAATTAAAGAGTTTCTTAATTATCGTAATTATTGTAATGTAAAAGTTGACGATTTATTTCATTTAGAGTTAATTTTCGGAATTAATAAACACATAATCAAAATAATATAAAACTTGTGAAAATCATTACAAATTAAAAAAAAGTTAAAAATTGACGAACTTGATTGAAATTTGAGAAAAATAATTGAAAAATGATTAAAGCGTTGAAAAGTGTATACAATAACTTAGATTTGAGATAACAAATGAAAATTTAGGATATAAATTGAAAAAAAATTATTATATCTACTCAAAAGGTGGACAAAATAAATGCAAAAAGATAAAAGAAAATTAAAATTAAAAAAACTAATTAAAAAATCAGATAAATAATTGAAAATTTAGAAATTTAATTCAAGAATAAAATATGAGAATAACTAAAATTTGAAGAAATTGATTGCAAACTTAGATAAAACTAATGATTCAAAATAGAAGAAAAATATTAAAATTTGAGAAAAATATTTTAAAATCTAACAAATTAATTGAAGAATAATGAAAGTAATAAAAAAACCGAAAAAATATTTGCAAAGTAATAAAAATAATGGAAAATTGAAGATTTTAATTTTAGTTTGTTAAAAAAAATTGAAAAAATTACAACATATAGTTTTAATAAAAGAAAGTTATTGCAGAATAATAATACTAAATGTGAATTGAGAAAATAACTGAGATTAGAGATAAATAATAAAAAAAAGTTAGAGAATTTAATAAAAAATAATTAAAAATGACAAAAACTAATTTAACAATGATAAAAATAATTAAAAATTGAAGAATTAAATAAAAATTTGTGAAAAACTAGTTTTAAAAACTACAGAATATATTTGAGATAAGCAAGACTACTTGAAAAAGGATAAAAATAATTGGAAACTAAAGTTAATTATGGAAGTTTAAGAACACAAATTGAGAAAATTACAAAATTTATTTGATGTAAAAGAATGTGATTCAAAATCCAAGAACATCATTGAAATACTTGAAAAATACAAAATACACAACTCATATTTTGTAAAAATAATTGAAAAATGACAAAAGAAATTGAAAGTTAATTAATAAATAAATAAACCAATTTGATATTGAAGGAAATAATTTAAACTGAAAAAGTTTTATTTAGAAAAGTTTAAGAAAATAATTGAAACTTGCAGAAATTAGTAATTTATTAAAGAAAATGAAAATTTTAGATATATTATTGAAATTTTCGGAATTAATCAACAAAGGTTCAAAATAATATAAAATTTGTAAAAATAATGCAAATGAAAAAAAAAAATAATTAAAAATTGACGAAGTATTTGAAATTTGAGAAAAAAAATTGAAGAATGATTAAAACATTAAAAAGTGTATGCAATAATTTTAATATGAGATACTAAATAAAAATTTAGGAAATTTATTGAAAAATATAAAAGATAATAATAATTGAAAAAAATAATTGAAAAATGAGATAAATACTTGAAAATTTAGGAATTTAATTGAGGCATAGAATTTAAGAATAATTAAAATTTGAAGAAATTGATTGCAAAATGATAAAAATAATAATTCAAAATTCAATAAAAATTGAAGAAAATTTTTAAAATTTAAGAAATATATTTTAAAATCTGGAAAATTAATTGAAGAATAATGGAAGTAATAAAAAATCCGAGAAAATATTTGCAAAGTAATAAAAATAATGAAAAATTGAAGACAATAATTTTTGTTTTTTAAAAATAATTGAAAAATTTACAACATATAGTTATAAATAATAAAAGAAAATAATTGCAGAATGATAAAAATAATTGTAAATTGAAAACATAACTAGAATTTGAGATAAATAATAAAAAAAAAATCGAAAATAAATCAAAAAATAATTTAAAAAGACAAAAATTAATTGAAAAATAAATTAAATAAAAAAATAATTGATAGAAATAATTTTTAATTGGAGAAAACAATAAAAAGTTGTAAAAAATAATTGAAAGAATTGCAGAATATATCTAAGATTATAAGACTACAGTTATTACAATTATAGGTATATTATAATTCTTCCAACTTCAATTAATTTGAAATTTCATTGATTAAAAATTCAATTAATCCTCGCTTTGAGAATAATAAATTTAAAATTATTTAAAAATTTCTTTAATTTTCAATCATTCTTTTCTATTCTGATTTCAATTATTATCTGCTACAATTTTCCTCTATTTTTATCATTATATAAAATTTTTCTTTCAATTCTAATTATTTTAATTTTTTTTTTAATTTTTCTCCTAAATTATAAATTTAATTTCAGCAAGTTTCAAATATTTTCTTTACATTTCTTTAAATAAATTGATTGGTGAAATTTTTACTTAAAAACTAAATTTTACTAAATGAACGAATCTTCCTATTAGTAATTTTAATATTTATTGATTTTAAAAGTTTCATTAAAATGATGTTTTAAATTCAGTAAATAAACACTTTTTGTCTAAGTAAGTACTTACAATGAGTAACATTTATAATAATCAACTTTGAACTGCCTAAAAAAAGTAATCTATTTTTTTTGGTTTTATATTTTTTTTATTAAAAAAAAATATATAGAAAAAATGTTGCGTCCCTCCAAGTTTGCGCCCCTCGAGGACTGCGCACGGTGCCACGGCACCACCCTAGTTACTCTATGTTCTAATTATTCTAATTATTAACGAATTATTTTCTATCAGCTTTTCGTAATTTTTCGTTTTATATAGTCATTCTTTTTCAGTTCAAATTTTTATTAATTTAATTTATTTTACTTTTTTCACTTCATAGTCATTTATTTCCTTTTCTAATAATGTTCAATCAACTTCCAGTTATTATTTTACTTTCTAGCAATTTTCCTCTACTTTCTAGTAATTTGTCCATTCTTTTAGTAATTTTTATCAAAATATAGTTATATTTTGCACGTTCTAGTTACTTTTTAAAATTCTAGTTCTTTATGTTCTAATTATTGTAATTATTTTCTGATTATTTTTCTTCAACTTTTCGTTATTTTCCACTTTTTATTTAGTTAAAATATTGTATTTCTTCAATTTGTGTTTTTTTTTTTACTTTATAGTAATTAATTTCCTTTTCTACTAATGTTTAATCAAATTCTATATTTATTATTTTACTACCTAGTTATTTTTTATTTTTCGATACATTCTAGTTGTTTTTATAAGCATATCTTAGTTATTTTTTTACACTCTAACTATTTTTAAAACTCTAATATATCTTCTAAAAATTGTTTTTCTTGAACTTCTTTATATTTTTCTTCATTTTCTAGTAATTTTCTAGATATCTTTTTTGAAAATTTAGTTATATTTACACTTTTTAGTGTTTTTTTTTTTATAATTTTCTATTTAAGTGCCAATAATTTCTGGTAATTTTAATTAATTTATTAGTTACACATTCTTCATAACAACTATCCTTTTTTTAGATTTTTTTAAATGTCTCATTTTTATTTATTACTTTATAGTAATTATTCTTTATTTTCTATAGTTTTTTTTCGCCATCTTCCTTTTATAATTATTTTGAATCAGTAGAGCACGCAGAAAAAAATTGTTGGGGTTAAAAAATTTCTGGTTATTTTTCTCTATTTCATAGCTTTCTTTTTAACTGTCCTACCATTTTTCGTTCCTATTTTTTTTATTTATAATCGGCTTTTTTCTATTGTGATTATTTTTACATTTTCCTGAGATTTTTTCATTTTATAATATAGTTATTTTTCAATAAATTTCGAGTAATTTTTTCCCGTTTTAATAATATTTGTCTTCTTTATTAGTTCTTTTTTTTCGTTAATTTTTTGTTCTTCTTGTACAGTATAGTAATTTTTCTTTTTCATTTTCTAGTTTAATTCAATATTTATTATTTTCAGGACAGCGAAGGGCCGAATTTTTTCCTGAGAATGAGGAGGGGGGGGCTAAAAGCTATATTTGGTGATATTTTAAAAATTTCTTCAGCAAAAATAAATACTTCTTTTCGTTAATAAAAATTGTATTCATAAAGAAAGAATAAAGAAATGTTTTTTCAATTTTATAGTTAATAATATTAGTTTCCTTTATAGTGTTTGATATCTTGAATAAAAGAAGACTGAACGCGGTAAATTATCTCGGATATGTATACGTAAATGTTAATTTATCGAGGAAATAATTAATTATAGATTTTTATTCATTCGTTGAAGTCGAGCTTCAACAATCTATATATCGGGAAAGAACCGATCAAAATGTACATCATGATACAGAAGTACATATACGATATTTATTATTGATATTTATTAAAATCGTTGGAAAAGAATACTTTTTTTCAAATGCAATATGCTTTTTTAAAACACTTTTGCAAGATTCTAAATATAAATGTTTAACAATGGTCAAAATTGATTTTCTTCTGATCTGTATTTATTTAGAAACAAGAATCGCATATTTCATTTTGTAACATGATGTACGTATATAATTTTTTAACGATACACATCTTTAAGAAATATACAATAGGGAATTCCATTCTTTTTGTATAAAAGCAGATGAGAGTTTGCTACCAATATCAGTCTTCATTTCCAGATCGCACAGTATTTCTGTATTATTCAAAAATAAAGTTCATTTTCTTTTTAAATTGAATTACAGTTGTATTGGCATTAATTGCAAATTCAGATTTCTTAAAATGGCAAAAATTTGTCTGTTTTTGGTTCTATTGAGTTTCATCGTGATGGCAGTTATGAGTGCTCCACATGAAGGTATATAAAAATAATTATATTTCGATATTTTATGCATATGAGACACTCCAAGTGACGTTTATTTTAATAAAACAAAAACAAAAAATTATTTAAAATTTTTTTTGTAATTTATTAATTAAAATCTTATTTTTAAAATTGTTTATATCTTTCGATTTTTTTTTAAATTTTTCAAAAAAACTACTTTCTTTTACAAAAATTTTAAGCTATGTCCCTTCGTGGGAAAATGATTCTTTATATTTTTTCTGAATTTTTTTAATTTGACGAAATTCAGTACGAGCTTTTTTTGACACTGTATGGCGCTGGGTTTGGATTTGTAACTTTTGTACTATTGTACTATTTGTAACTTTTTACTGATATTTTAATTGGTAGTCTATCAATTCATCCAAACACAGAGCCATACAGTGTCAAAAAAAATCTCGTACTGAATTTTGTCAAATTATAAAAATTCAGAAAAAATATAAATAATCATTTTCCCATGACGGGACCTAGCTCAAAATTTGTGTAAAAGAAAGTAGTTTTTTTGAAAAATTAAAAAAAAAATCGAAGGATATAAACAATTTTAAAAATAAGATTTTAATTAATAAATTACAGAAAATAATTTTTTAAAAATTTCGGTCGTATGTCGAGTTGTCACGGAGTGACCCATATGTATAGAATGAATATGCTTGTGAAAAATTAAATTTTTGTATTATTTGCATGCTATTAAAAAGAAGAAGAGCGAGCTGACAGACATAGAAGAGTGACCTGCGATCTTATGTCTTTTGGCGGAAAAGTAGGACACAGTGCTTGTGCTGCAAATTGCTTGAGTTTGGGAAAAGCTGGCGGAAGATGTAACGATGGTGTTTGCCAATGTCGCAAGTAAGAAATCTTCTTTATAATATTAATCCAACATACACTTTTAATTATTTAACAGAATTCATTAACGACCTTTTACAATTGTGCAAAAATTTGTTGCAGTCAACAACCATATTAGTATTTTTAGGGGTCGCCTAAAACATTTTCATGGTAAAAATCATAAAAATTCAGATTTTTGCAATTATCTCAATAAATATTGAAAAGTTTGGAAATTCTTCTTTACAAAAGTTGTAGGCCTTCGAAAAATACACATTTTTTTATAAGTGCATGTTTGTGATATTTCTAATAGTTTTTGAGAAAATGGACGGCGAAGTTCTTCGAATCATTTCAGAATTCTCTTTGCGCTGCGCGAGCAAATTTCACTATCGATTTTCTCAAAAACTATTAAGGATATAAAAAAATGCATTGAACAAAAAATCTGTATTTTTAAAAGACCAACAACTTTTCTAAGAAGCAATTTTCAAAATTTTGAATATTTATTGAGATAATTGCAAAAAACAGAATTTTTATGGGTTTTTATGGTTTTTATCATGAAAATGATCTATTTATTATATAAGTATAAGTTTATAAGTAATTTTTTATATTTATGTTACAGAACCAGTTTCAAGGATTTGTGGGATAAACGGTTTGGTTAAAATGAAGTCTCGATGAAAGTTTTGTTTTCTGGGCCAGATTTGAAGTGAACAGGATCGTAAATAATTTTAAATAATTAATTAACTGAAATGACTGAAAACTATTATAAATGAAGATAATTTATTACTTAAAAATAAATTATTATAATTAATAAATAAATCGAAAGTTTTAATAAACTGAAGCATTATTATATTTTTATTCAACCTTCTGTATTTTTTTAAAATGTTATACTATTAACATTACTTTTAACCATTAAATTAGTAGAAATTACTAAATAAATTTGCAAGATTTAAATTTATTTGATATTACAAATTTAAGTAGGTATATTTATAGAACTGCAAGATTTTCATATTTTAATAATAATAAAACTTGAATTATTTTAAACTTTTAATCATTAAAATTTTAATTATTGAAAATATTTATCAATTCAAGTTTGAATTATTATAAACTTTAAATATTTTTAAAATTTAAGAATGCATGTTTAAATTATATATGAAGCTTCTAATTATATATAAAAAATTTCCATTGATACTTGTTAAATTAATTAAAATTTTAAAAATAAAAAATTTTAAAATAATTTTTTTCATTACATTAATATTAATTTCTCATTAATATTAGGTAATTCTGGAACTTTAAAAAGTGTTTCTTATCATTGCAAAAATATATCAAAATTGAAAAATAGTCAAAATTATGAATGCGAGGAAGAAAAATATAAAAAACTATTCATACAGTCAAAATTTAAGGATGTTACTACAAAACTAAAAGTGAATTTCATGAATTTAAATGATAATAAAGAAATTCTTGTTCGGCTTGGAAGCGTGTATTTTAAGCTTTTGAACAAAAAAAAACTTTTTTATTTGGATAAAAATTGTCGAAGTTTCAAGTACCTGAAAACGGTTTTTTGAATCTAAAACAAGATTTTGAGGGTGTATCAAAGATTTAATATTGTATAAGTACCATTCTTTTTAGTCTTTTATTAGTTATAAATAAATAACTTGATAATATTTTAATAATATTATTATTCAATTATTATTCAATATTATTATTATTATATTATAAATTATTTTTTGTTGTCTGTCAATGTGTCATTTTTTCGTGTATTATTACTACCCTTGAATAACATTTTCTTAACAACGGTACGATAAATTAATTAAATATTGTTGTAAAAATTGTATTATATTACAGTTTAAAATATATTAGTTTTTTTAAAAAATTTGTAGAACCGTGTTTTTATAATTAATTAAAATATAGTCATTTTGCGCGTTTTGTTACTGTTTCCATGTAAAAGTACCAACTTTATAAATTTATATCTTAAAAACGGAACGGTAAAATTCAATAAAATTGTAACAGTACATGTAAAGTAATGCATTTAATATATCATAAAAATTTTATAAGAATCTGTAGAAATTGGTTTTTTGGATAAACCTTCTTAAGCTATAAGCACATCATTTTTGAAGTTTTAAAGGCGAGTAAATTCCATTAAAACCCTGCAGTCTTCAAGTTAAAAAATGTTTATATTCTCTTATTCATTTGACTGCATCTGCTTTCAACATGGTAGGCATAGTATCGGATTAGAAAGTATTCAAACGAATAAGAATTTATATAATGGCGGATAGAAAAGGATTTAAATAAATACAAACTGGAGATTCAAACTTATATAAAAATGTTATACTTTTTAATTATCTTCAATCCATCTACTTCCAACAGAATGAACATATAATTTTCAGGGTGTCTACTAATTTCGTCCCACAAAATTCCCGGTCATTTCCCGGTTTTTCCTGATTTTTGTTCCTATTTTTCCCGATTTTTTCTCTTGTTAACTTAAAATATATTTTAAGTATAAATAGACCTACAAATAGCTACGAAATTGTTTATAACAGTTGATAATTGAAGAAAATAATTGAAATTCAAAGAAAATAATTGAGAATTGAAGAATTAAATATTTAACCTTACAAAAAATAATAATTAAGAATTAAAAGAAACAATTAATAATGAAAAGAAATAATAAATAATGAAAAGAAATAATTGAACATTGACAAAGATATTTGACAATTAGAAACAAAATTGAAAAAAAAAATATTAATCTACAATTGAACAATAATTGAAAAAATTGAACAATGGTTATTAAATTTAAAGAATATAATTAAAAATTGCTATTAGATAGATACTAGATAGAAAATCAAAAAAAAAAAAATTAATTTAAAATTTAAGTTAATAATTCAAAATTAAAGAAATAAATTGAAAATTAAATAATGAAATTGAAATCAGAAAAGCACAGAATTATTGAATATTAAAAAAAAACAATTGAAAATTGAAAAATAAAATTGAAATTCGAATACAATAATTGAGAATTAAAGAAAATTACTGAACAATTGGATTGAAAAAAGAATAAAATAATTTATGATTAAAAAAAATGGAAAATGTCAGGAATTATTTAATATTGAAGAAAACATTAAAAATTGAAGAATAGAATTGTTATATGAAGAAATTATTTGAGAATTAAAAAAAAAATTGAACAATTTAATTGAAAATAGAAGAAAATCATTGAAAATTGAAGGAAGTTTTGAAACATGAAATAAATAACTGATAATTGAAAAAAAAAATAATTGAAAAAAGTCCAAATTACTGAATATTGAAACAAACGTTTGAAAATTGAAGAAAATAATTAAAAATTGAAGAAAATAATTGAAAATTGAAGAAAATAATTAAAATTGAAGAAAGTACTTCAAAATTAAATACAATATTGAAACCAGCACAAAAATTTAGAAATCGACGGAAATAATTGCGAATTGATGAAAATAATTTAAAAAAGCTGAGAATTGTTAAATATTGAAGAAAAATGAGAAGAATTGAAAATTGAAAGAAATTGAGAAACTGAAAGAAATATGAAAAAATAATTGGAAATTGAAGAAAGTAATTGAAATTTAAGAAAAAAGTTGGAATTTGAAGAGAATAATTGAGAATTAGAAAAAAAA